>OW052088.1:12500-5012500 GCA_932526535.1 Caradrina clavipalpis
TGGGAATTGGTGTAGAAACAAGCAATTTTAGTAAAATCACCCTACATATACGCATATATCTATATATAGGTAGGTTGCAAAAGTTTACCTTAGTGAGCACTTGAAAATACTTTGTCGAAACTTTGACGTAATTTTTACACCCTTATAAGGTACCGTATATACAAGTGCAATACACCGTTAGACGCGGCTCCGCGAGCCCTGTACACTCCCGTAAATATTTCTGGAAAATCTCAAAAGGGAAAATTTTTATTAAAGAAAAACACTTTTCCAAATTTTTACAAACTTTAAAATTTAATAACTTTGTCATTTTTAGTCATACAATAAATCTAGGGACGCCGCTGGACGCGCCTGAAGTTGCTCCACCCGAGTCCTGAAAAACAAAAAGGGATACAATTGTTAGTTTTTTAAATATAATAGTTTTTTGGTATTTTTTTCGAAATTTTTGCGTTTTTAAGCCCTTCCCTGGCGAATAACTCCCGTTCCTGTTGTGCGAACGGGTTCAAATCTTCACAGTAGACGGGACCCCCGCGCAGGCAACGCGTGTGCACCCTCAAAACAGAGCCGCCCATACAAAAATTGACCACCCGACAGTAAAAAACTGTCCAAATCACAAAAATTCGTGCCCGCCCATGCCCACCCTTAATTGATTTTTTTATACAAACGAAAAAATTTTTTTCATCTAAATCGACGACGGGGGCCACGACAACCCGATATATACATATATTGCTGTATTTTTATTAGACATTTTGGCTTCTATACCCGAAATTGACTGCCCCGGGTTTTATTGAGATAGGACCGTGCACCCAAAGTGCATACTGACCCACACGCCCTTGTGCAGCGTGTGATTAGTATCTTTTAAATATATTATACACACTGTAAAAATTATACATTATTTTATATTATATACCAGTTTTGTACTGACAATTTTATTTTATTGCGCCGTACTTTAATCTAGTGCTCGTTAATACTCCCTAATAATGTACCTCGCTCGAACCCCCGCTAAAAAGACCCCCACCAGCCCCGTTGTCTCTCCAACGACTGAAACAAAGGCCCCATCTCCCACGGCTTCCTCAAACGTGAGGCGTAGCGTCGGAGAGTGGGAGAATGGTAAAACATCAGCAAGCCAGCCCCCTTCATCATCAGCCGCTCGGTCACCCAAGAAGGCGGCCCCGGTCACGGCGGCCCTCTCGCAGCCTACCAGGAAGCCTGCGCAACCCTCGGACTGTAAAGTCGTGCTGCGCAGAACATCCGTCGGGACGGCGGGAGGATCGCCGGGAACGAGCCAAAAACAGCCCCAAAAGCCCACCGACCGGGTCACCGAGGCACGGAACTGCCTGCTCCGTGCGAAGTCGCACTTGGGTGACTCACGAAACCTCCGAGCCGACCTGAAAGCTGGTATCACCCAGGCTGTGGAGCGGCTGTACCAGCTGGTGAAGGACGAGGCGGCGGCCGCCGCTTCGACGAAAGGGGTGGTAGTCGAAGTGGCCGCCAGAAAGACAACTGTGCCTTCGGAGATCTCTCCAGCCATCGACTCGCTGCTCACTTCACTAGCGGAGCATAGCGCGTTGGTGAAGGAGAGCGGCGAGGAGATGAGGAGACTACGGGCGACGATGGAGGAACAGCAAAACCAAGTCGGAAAGCCAGCAACCTATGCGAGTGCAGCGGCGGGTAACCGAGCTGCGCTGCACTCCGTTGTTGTCTCCTCAAAGAACGAGGGAGAAACTGGGGAAGATATTTTAGAAAGGGTCAGAAAGGCAGTGGATGCGAAGGAAGGATGGGTACAAGTTGAAAGAGTGAGGAAAGCGAAGGATAGGAAGGTTATTATGGGGTGCAAGACGCAGGAAGAGCGAAGAAAAATAAAAGAAAGGCTGGAAGCTGTGGGAGAGCACCTCGTCGTCGAGGAAGTGGCGAACAAGGACCCTCTTCTGATCCTAAAGGACGTCTTGGTGGTACACACCGATGAAGACATCCTTAGAGCAGTAAGGAATCAAAACCGTGGTGTTTTCCAGTGCCTCGACGACGCGGATAATAGGATGGTTATAAGATACAGAAAAAAGGCACGAAATTTACACAACTGCCACATTGTTCTAAGCGTCTCCCCAAAGATTTGGAGAAGGGCCATTGACGCCAAGAAAATGAAAATAGATCTCCAAAACGTCCACGTAGAGGACCAGTCGCCACTTGTGCAATGCACCCGTTGCCTGGGATACGGTCATGGCAGGCGTTTCTGCAAAGAAGCCGCAGACCTGTGCAGTCACTGCGGTGGCCCGCATCTAAGAATCGAGTGCCCGGAGAGACTGGTTGACGAGCCTCCAGCATGTAGAAATTGCATCCTTGCAAATAACCAGAATCGCGCACATAACGCATTTAGCATCGATTGCCCAGTCCGGAGAAAGTGGGACGCATTAGCCCGAGCCACCGTGGCATATTGCTGAGGTTGTCCCAGTGCATACCCCTGGCTGTAAAATTATACAGGCCAACCTACAGCGAATGCAGCTGGCGACCACCGAACTGCTCCTGGAAGCTGTAAAGCGTAAAGTCACCATAGCGCTCCTCCAGGAGCCATATGTTGGAGGGGTGAAAAGAATGCGTGGATACCAGGGTGTACGAATTTACCAGGGCTCTGAAACTGAAGAAGGGACTGTAAAGGCGGCAATTGCTGTTTTTGACAATGACCTCGACATAATACAGCACCCACAGCTCACCACAAAAAACATCGTCGTGGTGGGAGTTCAAACCAGAGCCTGGAGAATCACCCTGGTATCTTATTACTTCGAGCCGAACCAACCCCTGGAGCCCTACCTAGAGACCCTAAGAAAAATAAGCCGCGATACAGGGAACTCAAAAATAATTATAGGTGGCGATGCCAATGCCAAGAGCCCGTGGTGGGGCAGCTGCAACGAAGATAGCAGGGGAAAACAAATCTGTGGAGCCCTGGGTGAACTGGGACTGAATGTGCTAAACGTGGGAAACACCCCCACTTTTGATACCATTAGGGGTGGAAACAGGTACACCAGCTTCGTGGACATTACGGCTTGTTCGAATGATATGCTTCCTCTGGTGGACAGCTGGCGGGTGGATGAAGGCCTTACTAGTTCGGACCATAACGGCATAACTTTTACAATAAAATTAGAAAAGTCTAAGGGAACCAAAATTGAAAGGACCACACGAATTTTTAACACAAAGAAAGCTAATTGGGGTCAATTTCGTGAGAAATTTACCCAAATTGTGCAAGATAAAGAATTCGAGAATTGTCTAGAAAATTTAAATAGTACTGAAACATTAGAATCATTAGTAAATAAATACACAGAATCAATAACAAAAATATGTAAAGAAACCATACCTTTAAAAAAGAAAACTGAAATACTCACCATGCCGTGGTGGACCAAGGAACTTGCCAGGATGAAACAGTCCGTTGCCACCAGCAGACGTAGAATCAGGAACGCAGCGCCGGTCCGTAGATCCCAGGTCGTCGACTCGTATCTGAAAAAGAAAGAGGAATACGAATTAGCTGAGAAGAAAGCCCAAACTGACAGCTGGAAGGAGTTCTGTGGGAAACAAGACAGGGAAGGAGTCTGGGAGAGCCTTTATAGGGTGATGGGAAGAGTCTCGACAAGAGAAGAGGACCAACCGCTGTCAACAGACGGAGTACCCCTCGACGCGGAGGGCTCGGTGAGGCTGTTGGCCGAAACCTTTTATCCCGAAGATAAACAGGAGAACGACAACGCGGAACACTGTCAAATAAGGCAACAGGCAGAGACGATAAATGACTGGAGACATGATGAGATGCATGACCCAGCGTTTACCTTAGGCGAGCTAAACAGAAGCGTGTCGTCTTTTAACCCCAAAAAAGCACCGGGAGCCGACGGTTTCACAGCAGATATCTGTGCCCAAGCCATATCCTGCGCTCCGAAGTTTTTCCTGGCTGTTCTAAATAAGTGTTTGACCCACGGGTACTTCCCTAAGATCTGGAAGAGGGCAACAATAGTTGTGCTCAGGAAGCCGGGCAAGGATTCGTACGCACTTCCCAAGTCTTACAGGCCGATTGGGCTTTTGCCTGTCCTGGGTAAGATCTATGAGAAGATGTTGGTTGCTCGTCTCAAGTTTCACCTGCTTCCAAGGATTAGTACTCGCCAATACGGTTTTATGCCCCAAAGAAGCACCGAGGACTCCCTCTATACTCTCATGCAGCACATCCGCACAAAGCTGGACCAAAAGAAAATCCTTGTCCTAGTATCACTAGATATAGAGGGGGCCTTCGATAGCGCTTGGTGGCCTGCTATCAAAACACGTCTGGCTGAGGAAAAATGTCCAGTGAATTTGAGACGGGTAATCGACAGCTACCTCAGTGACCGGACCGTGGGGGTGCGGTATGCCGGGAAAGAGTACAGCAGAACCACCAGCAAGGGCTGCGTTCAGGGATCGATCGGCGGGCCCATTTTATGGAATCTGCTCTTGGACCCAATCCTCAAACAGCTTGAAAGGAGAGGCGAATACTGCCAGGCCTTTGCCGACGACGTGGTGCTAGTGTTTAATGGAGATACAGCTGGAGAGATAGAGGGGCAGGCCAATGCCGCTCTCGAACATGTGCGGACGTGGGGTGTCCAAAATAAGTTGAAATTCGCACCGCACAAAACCTGCGCGATGGTAATGACGCGGAAACTAAAGTACGATACCCCACGTCTGACCATGGGAGGGATCGACATCGGCATGTCCAAGGACGTCAAAATATTGGGGCTCACTATAGACGCCAAGCTCACGTTTAACACCCACGTGGCTGGCGTCTGTAAAAAAGCCATAGCCCGATACAAACAGCTGGCCAGAACAGCACGAATCAGTTGGGGGCTGCACCCGGAAGTGCAAAGAGTCATCTACACAGCAGCCGTTGAACCAACCGTGCTATACGCCGCGAGCGCATGGGCTCCAGCCGCGGGAAAGTTAGGAGTGCAGAAGCAGCTGAACGTGGTGCAAAGAGGTTTCGCTCAAAAATTATGCAGAGCCTACCGCACGGTCTCCCTGAACTCAGCGCTGATATTGGCTGGAATCCTCCCCCTCGACCTACGCATTCGCGAAATGGCCTCGCTATATGAGGCCAAAAGGGGAAAGCCCTTGCCAGCGCTGGGGGACCGGGAGGTCGAACGGATGGCTTCGGCGTTAGAGGCCCCACACCCGGCAGAGCAAACGAGCCTGGAGTTCGGCAACCTGATGGACGAGGACGATTATAAAAACCACAAATTTGATGTGCGAATATTCACAGACGGCAGCAAAATTGAGGGCAGGGTTGGCGCGGCGATTTCCCTTTGGAATGGTGCCATGGAAATCAAAGCCCTAAAACTGACACTGTCGTCTTTTTGCACCGTCTATCAGGCAGAGCTCCTGGCTCTATGCAAAGCAGCAGGAGAAGTCCTCAAGCGGGAAGAGACTACGTTCGGCATTTTCAGCGACTCAAGGGCGGCCCTCCAAACCATCGCTAGCCCATGCTCCCCCCACCCCCTGGCCGTGGAAACAAGAGACATTTTACAACGCTGCAACGTGCAAAATAAGTGTGTCTCCTTATTTTGGATAAAGGCCCACGCAGGACTGGAGGGAAACGAGAGGGCCGATCATCTGGCGAAGGAGGCCGCCTTGCGGTCGAAAGGGCGACCTGACTATGACTTGTGTCCCGTGTCATTCGTCAGGCGTGTTATTCGTTCCGAGACGCTTGGCGAATGGAACGGAAGGTACGGCATGGGTGACACAGCCTCTGTCACAAAAATGTTTTTCCCCGACGCGATCGCGGCGTATACCACGGTCCGAAAAATGGAGCACTCTGGCATCACCACTCAGGTATTTACGGGGCACGGTGGATTCTCCGCATACTTGAAACGTTTCAGGTGTAGGGAGGACCCATCGTGCGCCTGCGAGCCTGGAGTTGAGGAAGATGTGCCTCACATTCTCATGGACTGTCCCATATTCGCAAACGAAAAATTAAAATTCGAATCAAAGGCAGACGTACAACTTAGCTTAGAGAATATACCGGCCATCATAAGTAATAACAAATTAAGAAAACAATTTTTAGAGTATTGTCAAAAAATAGCAGCCCAAGTTATAAAAAGAAATAAAGTTTAAAAGAAAAATAAAGATAATTTTACATGTATTATAATAATACATATGATAAAGTTATCACCGTGGATATTCAAAATTAGTAAATCATAAAGTAGTAAATAATAGCTAAACAAATGAGAAGCAAAACAAAGTCAAAACGCGTATATATATAAAAAGTTGTAATTCCTTTCAAAATAAAAGTAACTAAACATTTATGTAAAGCTTCGGGAGGGGTTTTTAGCCGGTAAAAGTCCGGCACTGCCTGGGTCCTCCCTTCCCAGGCGTCCTATGAGGATTTTCCCCTGCCGGTGCTAAAGCTATCAGTAATAAAAAGAGCTCTGACCATGTTAGAGGCGACTGTTATCATCATATAAAAAAAAAAAAAAAAAAAAAAAAAAAAAAAAAAACCTAACCTAACCTAACCTAACCTAACCTAACCTAACCTAACCTAACCTAACCTAACCTAACCTAACCTAACCTAACCTAACCTAACCTAACCTAACCTAACCTAACCACAGCTGGCCAGAACAGCACGAATCAGTTGGGGGCTGCACCCGGAAGTGCAAAGAGTCATCTACACAGCAGCCGTTGAACCAACCGTGCTATACGCCGCAAGCGCATGGGCTCCAGCCGCGGGAAAGTTAGGAGTGCAGAAGCAGCTAAACGTGGTGCAAAGAGGTTTCGCTCAAAAATTATGCAGAGCCTACCGCACGGTCTCCCTGAACTCAGCGCTGATATTGGCTGGAATCCTCCCCCTCGACCTACGCATTCGCGAAATGGCCTCGCTATATGAGGCCAAAAGGGGAAAGCCCTTGCCAGCGCTGGGGGACCGGGAGGTCGAACGGATGGCTTCGGCTTTAGAGGCCCCACACCCGGCAGAGCAAACGAGCCTGGAGTTCGGCAACCTGATGGACGAGGACGATTATAAAAACCACAAATTTGATGTGCGAATATTCACAGACGGCAGCAAAATTGAGGGCAGGGTTGGCGCGGCGATTTCCCTTTGGAATGGTGCCATGGAAATCAAAGCCCTCAAACTGACACTGTCGTCTTTTTGCACCGTCTATCAGGCAGAGCTCCTGGCTCTATGCAAAGCAGCAGGAGAAGTCCTCAAGCGGGAAGAGACTACGTTCGGCATTTTCAGCGACTCAAGGGCGGCCCTCCAAACCATCGCTAGCCCATGCTCCCCCCACCCCCTGGCCGTGGAAACAAGAGACATTTTACAACGCTGCAACGTGCAAAATAAGTGTGTCTCCTTATTTTGGATAAAGGCCCACGCAGGACTGGAGGGAAACGAGAGGGCCGATCATCTGGCGAAGGAGGCCGCCTTGCGGTCGAAAGGGCGACCTGACTATGACTTGTGTCCCGTGTCATTCGTCAGGCGTGTTATTCGTTCCGAGACGCTTGGCGAATGGAACGGAAGGTACGGCATGGGTGACACAGCCTCTGTCACAAAAATGTTTTTCCCCGACGCGATCGCGGCGTATACCACGGTCCGAAAAATGGAGCACTCTGGCATCACCACTCAAGTATTTACGGGGCACGGTGGATTCTCCGCATACTTGAAACGTTTCAGGTGTAAGGAGGACCCATCGTGCGCCTGCGAGCCTGGAGTTGAGGAAGATGTGCCTCACATTCTCATGGACTGTCCCATATTCGCAAACGAAAAATTAAAATTCGAATCAAAGGCAGACGTACAACTTAGCTTAGAGAATATACCGGCCATCATAAGTAATAACAAATTAAGAAAACAATTTTTAGAGTATTGTCAAAAAATAGCAGCCCAAGTTATAAAAAGAAATAAAGTTTAAAAGAAAAATAAAGATAATTTTACATGTATTATAATAATACATATGATAAAGTTATCACCGTGGATATTCAAAATTAGTAAATCATAAAGTAGTAAATAATAGCTAAACAAATGAGAAGCAAAACAAAGTCAAAACGCGTATATATATAAAAAATTGTAATTCCTTTCAAAATAAAAGTAACTAAACATTTATGTAAAGCTTCGGGAGGGGTTTTTAGCCGGTAAAAGTCCGGCACTGCCTGGGTCCTCCCTTCCCAGGCGTCCTATGAGGATTTTCCCCTGCCGATGCTAAAGCTATCAGTAATAAAAAGAGCTCTGACCATGTTAGAGGCGACTGTTATCATCATTTAAAAAAAAAAAAAAAAAAAAAAAAAAACCTAACCTAACCTAACCTAACCTTGAAACTTTGACGTAATTTTTACACCCTTATAAGGTACCGTATATACAAGTGCAATACACCGTTAGACGCGGCTCCGCGAGCCCTGTACACTCCCGTAAATATTTCTGGAAAATCTCAAAAGGGAAAATTTTTATTAAAGAAAAACACTTTTCCAAATTTTTACAAACTTTAAAATTTAATAACTTTGTCATTTTTAGTCATACAATAAATCTAGGGACGCCGCTGGACGCGCCTGAAGTTGCTCCACCCGAGTCCTGAAAAACAAAAAGGGATACAATTGTTAGTTTTTTAAATATAATAGTTTTTTGGTATTTTTTTCGAAATTTTTGCGTTTTTAAGCCCTTCCCTGGCGAATAACTCCCGTTCCTGTTGTGCGAACGGGTTCAAATCTTCACAGTAGACGGGACCCCGCGCAGGCAACGCGTGTGCACCCTCAAAACAGAGCCGCCCATACAAAAATTGACCACCCGACAGTAAAAAACTGTCCAAATCACAAAAATTCGTGCCCGCCCCAGCCCACCCATAATTGATTTTTTATACGGACTGAAAATTTTTTATTGTCTAAATCGACGACGGGGGCCACGACCATCATATATATACACGTATCGCCGTACTTTTTACTGACATTTTGGCTTCTATAGCCAAAATTGACTGCCCCGGGCATTATCGAGACAGGATCGTGCACCCAAAGTGCATATTGACTCACACGCCCTTATACAGCGTGTGACCGGTTTTTAAACATATACAATAAAACATTTTATTTATACATTTTATACACATTTACCTTATATTGACACTCGCTTTGTTTTGTATTGTTGTTTGTTAAACTGCGACTTAATTAATTTAGGGACCACTTTTAATCCTCCTCCATTATGTATCTTGCCAGAACGCCCGCAAAAAAGATCCCCACAAGTCCCCATGTCTCTCCATCGGACGAGGAAAAGGTCCCCTCTCCCAAGGCTTCCTCAACCGTGAGGCGGAGCATCGGAGAGTGGGAAAGCGCGAGGCCGTCGTCAAGCCAGCCCCCTTCGTCATCAGCCGCTCGGTCGCCCAAGAAGGCGGCCCCGGTCGCGGCGGCCCTCTCGCAGCCTACTAAGAGGACTGCGCAACCCATGGACTGCAAAGTCACGCTGCGCAGAACATCAGTCGAGACGGCGGGAGGATCGCCGGGAACGGGACCAAAACAGCCCCAAAAACCCACAGACCGGGTCACAGAGGCGCGGAACTGCCTGCTCCGCGCAAAGTCGCACCTAGGCGACTCACGAAACCTTCGGGCTGACCTTAAAGCCGGGATCACCCAGGCCGTGGAGCGGCTTTATCAACTAGTTAAGGAAGAGGCGGCGGCCGCCGCTTCGACAAAAGGGGTAGTGGTCGAAGTGGCCGCCAGTAAGGCGACTCCGCCCCCGGAAACCTCTCCAGCTGTTGACTCGCTGCTCGCTTCACTAGCGGAGCATAGCGCGTTGGTGAAGGAGAGCGGCGAGGAGATGAGGAGACTCCGAGCGGCGATGGAGGGACAGCGGGAGCACGTGGAAAAGCCAGCAACTTATGCGAGCGCGGCGGCGGGTAGGCAGTATGTACCGCCGCCACCACTGCACTCGCTCATAATTAGTTCCGACGACGGCAACGATACCAGCAGTGCCGTCGTCGACAAAATTAGAATCGCGGTGGACGCGAAAGAAACGGGCATCCGGGTCGACAAGGTCCGGAAAACCGGGGACCAGAAGGTCGTCGTGGGCTGCCGGACCCGGAGTGAGCTAGAGGCTGTCAAGAACAGACTGGGGGGCTCAGCGGCAGGGCTTAAGGTAGAGGAGGCCGTCAACAGGGATCCCCTGGTGATGCTAGCGGACGTGTTATCCTACAACACGGACGACGACGTCGCCAGGGCGATCCTGAAACAAAATCAACACCTCCTGGGCGAGCTCAAGACGGACGAGGTGAGGGTCGCCGTAAAGTACCGGAAGCGAGCACGAAACCCTCTCGAGTGCCATGTGGTCTTGCAGGTCTCCCCCCCGGTATGGCAGATCCTTACCAAGGCAGGCCGTGCACACATAGACCTGCAAAGGGTGAGGGTCTATGACCAGACTCCCCTTGTGCAGTGCACGAAATGCCTTGGTTTCGGTCACGGCCGGAAACACTGCACCGGGGCGGAGGACCTCTGCTCGCATTGCGGCGACCCTCATCTGAGAGCGGAATGCCCATCGCACCTAGCCGGGGAGCCCCCCAAATGCTGTAATTGCAAAAAAGCCGGACATGATAATCTAGCTCACAATGGGTTTAGCCGAGATTGCCCGTTGCGCAGGCGGTGGGACGCAATAGCGCGGTCCACCGTCGCGTACTGCTGAAGGCGCCACCGCGATAAACGCGTCCACACATGTTCCCACCCGGGAGAAAACACTCAACGGGGTAATTATGCAGGCACCAAACGTCGGCGTCACTCCGACTTCTGAGACTACACGGGGGGGCATACCGTGCTCTAGGCACGTTCATAAAGCCGCGCGCGCGATGTTTGTCCTTAACATGGCGGAAAGCTGGGACATAGGTCGAGGTACGACGGCCTCGGGCCGCACCGCCACTACCTTCAACGTGAAGCTGCAGGAAGGTGAGCGAACACACACACAGCGGACGACGAGGCTTTCAAAGAAGGCTAACTGGAGCCAGTTTCATGAGAAACTGGCCCAGTTAATGAAGATTAACACAGCAGCCCGTCGGACGAAACACAAAACAGGAACACTCAACTACTCTAAAACACTATGAACACATACACAAACAATATATACATAACACGCACTAAAAACATTCCACTCACCAAAACACACATCGCTCACCTTGCGTCGCGTTGTGGTCCGGGGAGTTAGCTGCCCCGAAAGACGGAGTTTTCCACCAAGAGAAAATGATAGCGTCGCGCGGCCCCCCCTCCAACAAGGCCGGGGTGATTGACAGTTGCCTGCATAAAAAGAAGGAACACTCTGGGGAGACCGTGGGTAGCACGAGGGGTGGGGAGGTGCACTGGAGCTCTACTTTTATCCTATATATATTTATTTTTATTTATTACAAATACATAACCAATTTTGACCAAAGAAAGGGCTCAGGGCAGCGCAATGTATTGGCAATCGCTAAGGGTTTGCGCCACCCCTGAGAAAGACGTGTCGGCAAAAATATATAATATATATAGCAGACTACACACATATATACACCAAAAATAGCCAATATATATAAACACATCTAAACACACAAAACACTATTATCAATTATCTATTTATGTTCGAAAGGAAAGCACACAGATGGGCTCAAGGTAGCGCAAAAATATTGAGTAACATCAAGAGTTGCGCGACCCTTGAGCAAGAAAAGCAACAGCACACATTTAAATGATACACAATTATAACAACAATAGTATATAAAAGGGCACAGTATTGATAGAATGTATTATATATATTATAAACATAGAACAAAATATACACATATACATATATATTATTATATATATCCATAAATATAGAAGCTGGTCACATGGACAAATTAATAGTGTACAAATATTAAACAAATAAAGGTTGAGTACTAAACCCAACAAAAACAAAACCGAAGTACAGATATACAAACATAATAATTATATATAAAAATAAAAAAACTATAGACACAAACCAAAGAAATAAAAAGTAAAGAAAACGACTGATATACAAACAAACAAACAAACAAAGCAAATGAAACAAAAAAGCAAAACACAAACAAAATCAAAAACAAAACCTAATAATAAATAATAAAGCAAAACACAAGCAAAAACAAAAACAAAACCTAATAATAAATATTAAGATGCAAATAAAATACGAAGCAAACTAAAAACAATGCGTAACCAAAATAAAAAAAAAAAACACACAAACATAAAACTCAGGAAAACCAAGCGAATGAACACATACCCAATTTTTTGGAAAAAGTACAGACAAAACAAATGCAACAAATAAAAAAAGAAACACTAACAAACAAAACAAAAATTATACCAATCACGACTAGAAACAAAAACCTGATTAACAACGCCCCTGCTCAAGGTAGGGAGTGGAGAACTGAACAACAATATAAAAAAAAAAAAAAAAAAACCTAACCTAACCTAACCTAACCTAACCTAACCTGAGCGAACCTAACCTGAGCGAACCTAACCTGAGCGAACCTAACCTGAGCGAACCTAACCTGAGCGAACCTAACCTGAGCGAACCTAACCTGAGCGAACCTAACCTGAGCGAACCTAACCTGAGCGAACCTAACCTGAGCGAACCTAACCTGAGCGAACCTAACCTGAGCGAACCTAACCTGAGCGAACCTAACCTGAGCGAACCTAACCTGAGCGAACCTAACCTGAGCGAACCTAACCTGAGCGAACCTAACCTGAGCGAACCTAACCTGAGCGAACCTAACCTGAGCGAACCTAACCTGAGCGAACCTAACCTGAGCGAACCTAACCTGAGCGAACCTAACCTGAGCGAACCTAACCTGAGCGAACCGGTTGAAACTTTGTCGTAATTTTTACACCCTTATAAGGTACCGTATATACAAGTGCAATAAACCGTTAGACGCGGCTCCGCGAGCCCTGTACACTCCCGTAAATATTTCTGGAAAATCTCAAAAGGGAAAATTTTTATTAAAGAAAAACACTTTTCCAAATTTTTACAAACTTTAAAATTTAATAACTTTGTCATTTTTAGTCATACAATAAATCTAGGGACGCCGCTGGACGCGCCTGAAGCTGCTCCACCCGAGTCCTGAAAAACAAAAAGGGATACAATTGTTAGTTTTTTAAATATAATAGATTTTTAAGTAAATTTTCGAAATTTTTGCGTTTTTAAGCCCTTCCCTGGCGAATAACTCCCGTTCCTGTTGTGCGAACGGGTTCAAATCTTCACAGTAGACGGGACTCCGCGCAGGCTACGCGTGTGCACCCTCAAAACAGAGCCGCCCATACAAAAATTGACCACCCGACAGTAAAAAACTGTCCAAATCACAAAAAAATCGTGCCCGCCCATGCCCACCCTTAATTGATTTTTTATACGGTACGAAAAATTTTTATTGTCTTAATCGACGACGAGGGCCACGACAATCATTTATATATACATTTTGCTGTATTTTAAATCGACATTTTGGCTTCTATAGCCAAAATTGACCGCCCAGGGCATTATTAAGACAGAATCGTACACTTTGAGTAAGTGCATTTTGACTCACACGCCCCTATACAGCGTGTGACTAAAACGTCTATATCTATACATTATACACCTTATTTTATACGCTATTTACAATACACATCACTTAGTAATTGACATTTTAATTCTTTACTGCTCCACATTTTAATTTAATTTATTATATTTTAATACTCCCTCAATATGTACCTCGCTCGAACCCCCGCCAAGAAGACATCCACCAGCCCCGTTGTCTCTCCACCAAACGAGGCTGGGGTCCCCTCCCCCTCTTCTTCCTCAAATGTGAGGCGGAGCGTTGGAGAGTGGGAGAACGCCAAACCGACAGCCAGCCAGCCCCCTTCATCATCAGCCGCTCGGTCGCCCAAGAGGGCGGCCCCGATCGCGGCGGCCCTCTCGCAGCCTACTAGGAAGACGGCGCAGCCTATTGACTGCAAAGTCGCGCTACGCAGAACGTCCGTTGAGGCGGCGGGAGGATCGCCGGGAACGTCCCAAAAGCAGCCCCAAAAGCTCACCGACCGGGTCACCGAAGCACGAAACTGCCTGCTCCGTGCGAAGTCACACTTGGGTGACTCCCGGAACCTTCGGGCTGACCTCAAAGCCGGGATCACCCAGGCCGTGGAGCGGCTATACCAACTGGTGAAGGAAGAGGCGGCGGCTGCCGCTTCGACAAAAGGGGTGGTGGTCGAAGCGGCCACTAGTAAAGCGACTCCCCTCCCGGAAACCTCTCCAGCTATCGACTCGCTGCTCGCTTCACTAGCGGAGCACAGCGCGTTGGTGAAGGAGAGCGGCGAGGAGATGAGGAGACTCCGGGCGACGATGGAGGGACAGCAGGAACGTGCCGAAAAGCCGGCAACTTACGCGAGCGCTGCGGCCGGCAAGCAGTACGTGCCGCCGCCGCCGCTGCACTCGCTCATAGTGAGCTCCGACGACGGCAACGATACCAGCAGTGCCGTCGTCGACAAAATAAGAATCGCGGTGGACGCAAAAGAGACGGGCATCCGGGTCGACAAGGTCCGAAAGACCAGAGACCAGAAGGTCGTCGTGGGGTGCCGGACCCGGAGTGAGCTGGAGGCTGTCAAGAACAGACTGGGGGGCTCAGCGGCAGGGCTTAAGGTAGAGGAGGCCGTCAACAGGGATCCCCTGGTGATGCTAGCGGACGTGTTATCCTACAACACGGACGATGACGTCGCCAGGGCGATCCTGAAACAAAATCAACACCTCCTGGGCGAGCTCAAGGCGGACGAGGTGAGGGTCGCCGTAAAGTACCGGAAGCGAGCACGAAACCCTCTCGAGTGCCATGTGGTCTTGCAGGTCTCCCCCCCGGTATGGCAGATCCTTACCAAGGCAGGCCGTGCACACATCGACCTGCAAAGGGTGAGGGTCTATGACCAGACTCCCCTTGTGCAGTGCACGAAATGCCTTGGTTTCGGCCATGGCCGGAAACACTGCACCGGGGTGGAGGACCTCTGCTCGCATTGCGGCGACCCTCATCTGAGAGCGGAATGCCCATCGCACCTAGCCGGGGAGCCCCCCAAATGCTGTAATTGCAAAAAAGCCGGACATGACAATCTAGCTCACAACGGGTTTAGCCGAGATTGCCCGTTGCGCAGGCGGTGGGACGCAATAGCGCGGTCCACAGTCGCGTACTGCTAAAGGCGCCACCGCGATTAACGCGTCCACATCAGTTCCCACCTGGGAGAAAACTCCGAACAGGGCAATTGTGCAGCAGCCAGATGTCATACCGTGTTCTAGCCACGTTTATAAAGCCGCGCGCGCGATTTTTGTCCTCAACCTGGCGGAGAGCTGGGAGATAGGTCGGGGTGCGACGGCCTCGGGCCGCACCGCCGCTACCTTCAACGTGAAGCTGCAGGAAGGTGAGCGAACACACACACAGCGGACGACGAGGCTTTCAAAGAAGGCTAACTGGAGCCAGTTTCATGAGAAACTGGCCCAGTTAATGAAGATTAACACAGCAGCCCGTCGGACGAAACACAAATCAGGAACACTCAACTACTCCAAAACACTATAAACACATACACAAACAACATACACATAACATGCATTGAACACATTCCACTCACCAAAACACACACATCGCTCACCTTGCGTCGCGTTGCGGTCCAGGGAGTCAGTTAGCTGCCCCGAAGACCGAGTCTGCCGCCAGGAGAAAATGACAGCGTCGCGCGGCCCCTCCCAAAAAGGCCGGGACGATTACAGGTCCTGCACAAAAAAGGAGGAACATTCTGGGGAGACTGTGGGGGGCACGAGGTGCATTGGACCTCTAGCTTCACTTTATATATTTATTATTTAGTTATTATAAATACACAACACATTTTTTGACCAAAAGGAGGGCTCAGGGCAGCGCAATGTATTGGCATTCGCTAAGAGTTTGCGCCACCCCTGAGAAAGAACGTGTCGGCTAAAACTCATAATATATATAGCACACTACACACATACATCCAAAATAGCCAATATATATAAACACTATTCATTTATTTATTAATTATCTATTTATGTCTAAAAGGAAGGCACACAGATGGGCTCAAGGTAGCGCAAAAATATTGAGTTACATCAAGAGTTGCGCGACCCTTGAGCAAGAAAAGTAAAGTAACAGTACACATGTAAAAGACATACAATTATAACAACAAAAGTATTCAAAAATGGCTACATTATTAATAGAAAGTATTATATGTATATTATAAATATAGCACAAAAATACACACATACATATATTATATATATAACCATAAATATAGAAACTAGTCACAGGAACAAACTAATAGTGAGCAAACAATAAACAAATAAAAGTTTAATAATAAACCAAACAAAAACAAAACCGCAAACAGATAGACAAACATTATACATTTATAAAAATAAAAACTGTAGACACAAACCAAAGAAACAAAAAAAAAAAAAAAAAAAAAAAAAAAAAAAAAAAAAAAAAAAAAAAAGGTAAAGAAAATGACCGACGAACAAACAAAGCAAAGAAACAAAAAAGCAGAATACAAATAAAATCAGAAACAAAATCAAACAATAATAAATAAAAATCAAACGAACAAACATAATTATATTCAATTTCGGACAAAGCACAAACAAAACAAATGCATCAATTAATAACAAAAGGCAACAAGGAAACAAAATAAACTACTAACAATACATAAGCAAAATAATAATAAACAGGTCAATGACAGAAAAATCAAAGGATTAAAAGCACAAAGTATAAACAAAACGAAAGTAAGAACTAACAAACAAAACAAAAATTATACACAATTATGATAAGTAACAAAAACTATGATTAACAACGCCCCTGCTCAAGGTAGGGAGTGGAGAACTGAAAAACAAAAAAAAAAAAAAAAAAAAAAAAAAAAAAAACCTGAGCGAACCTAACCTGAGCGAACCTAACCTGAGCGAACCTAACCTGAGCGAACCTAACCTGAGCGAACCTAACCTGAGCGAACCTAACCTGAGCGAACCTAACCTGAGCGAACCTAACCTGAGCGAACCTAACCTGAGCGAACCTAACTTGAGCGTACGTAAACTGAGCGTGCACGCGTGCGAGCGGGGAAATCCTTAACCAGGTGGTAAGCTGGTAGATAGATCAGGTACTGACGATCTCGGACCACATCGCCATTACCTTCAACGTGAAGTTGCAGAGAGGTGAGCACAACACACACAACGAACCACAAGACATTTCAATACGAAGAAGGCTAACTGAAGCGAGTTACGTGAGAAACTGGCCTAGCTTAAGGTGTATAGTAGTCTCAATAAACATTTATATATATATATAAATAAATAATAAATAATAATAATTTAT
Organism: Caradrina clavipalpis; assembly: GCA_932526535.1. Classification (NCBI taxonomy): domain Eukaryota; kingdom Metazoa; phylum Arthropoda; class Insecta; order Lepidoptera; family Noctuidae; genus Caradrina; species Caradrina clavipalpis. The sequence continues at coordinate 29,789 of OW052088.1, forward strand.
TTTTTATTTATATACCGGCTGACTTTTTTTACCGTCTGGAGAACAATATGGTGTGTCGTGTATGTAGAATAGAAGCCATGTACGCTAATATTTTCTTGGTACCATTATGATAGTAAAAGTTCCAAATATCCTCAAAATACATGAAAAGGATACTCCCTACGGCGCTCGCGTAAAATTAATAATAGCGAAATTAAGAGATAGTAAATAGCGTAGGCTGCCATCGCAAATGAATGAAACATGATGGAAGTGTGAGCGAGACGCATGCATATCTTTCGCTCTACGTGTCCGCCGCTCCAGAAATTGTTCACGCACACATTTGCGCGTGTACCTACATACGATACCTTGCTACAAATGTACCGATCTAATTATGCCTACTACAGCTGTTGTAGCTGTAGTAGGCATAATTAGATCGGTACATTTCAAAGTATCCGTAACATAAACACGTCTCATTTAAGATCGGTAAAGCTTTTGATATTAATGTAAATAAACCTGATACGTAAGTACCTAGGTACTTACGTATTTCGATGGTTTTAATAATGAATAATAATTACTATTATTTTAATCTAAAACTATCGAAACAGATGCGTTGTGGAATCAGCGAATTGCCTAAAAATAAGGAAAGAATAGACGACTCGGTTGGTGCAGCGGTTGAGTGCTGACACCGCTGAACAACATAATACTTACCTACAATGCCTTTTTTTTTTTTTTTTTATAGACGGGAAATCATCAAATAACTTCCCCCGCCCTGGGCGGGGCGGGAGGGAGTGTCAGACTTTTACTGACTAAAACCCGTCTATGTTCCTTCATGTGCCCTTTGCGTTCCGGGGGCGCGGTATCTCTTTCGAACAACCCGCAGCCCCGGCAGGCATCGGCCCTCAGTGGCCCCATCCAATTTTGCTGACATCTCTTTGAGGCGCGCGTGGAACACGAACGCGCCGTCGACACGGTCTGTCGCTAGTGAACGTACGGACGGTGAGCTACCCATTGCTCACCGTCCACAGACCCGCGTCTACGGTGGCCGGGAGTCGTCACGTGGCTCCCGACGCCCGGATCGTCTACCGCGGCGGCCGCTGGGACGGGGGACCCTCCTTTCCCTCTCCCGTCCCGCCGCCTCCTTCTCCAGCATTACAGCTTCGCAGAAGGAGGCGACTGCTTCCCATTCCCCCTCGCTCCGGACCATGGCCTGCACCAGTGCCGGACGCGAGAGGGCGCCGCCGCCGATGGCCGCCTCGAGGACTCGGCGGTGCTCAGCCCAAGCAGGGCACACCGCCAAAGTATGCTCCACCGTGTCCTCGGGGCGATCCTCACAATGGTGACACCCGGGCGTTTCCTCCCGCCCGATGAGGTGCAGGAACCTCCCGAAACATCCGTGTCCGGTGAGGACCTGCGTCAGGCGGTAGGTGAGGGCGCCGTGGCGCCGCTCCAGCCACTCCTCAAAGAGGGGTCTTACCGCCTCAATCGAGGCGAGCCCTGCACGAGGTTGCGACAGTCGTTCTCTCCATGTCGCCATGAGATCGAGCCGGAGTTCCGTCCGCAGGGCGGCAATTTGCCGCGGCAGCGGAGTTTCGCCCCGGCCCAGTGCCTCCGCGCGCCACTCGTGTAGGCGCGCGAGGACCAGCGCCTCCAGATCCCATGGCGGCAATCCGGCAAGGAGGCTCGCTGCCTCGCCGGAGATCGTGCGGTATCCGCGGATGACCCTTATGGCGATAACCCGCTGGGACGCGTTCAGGTAGTGGGCGGCAAGCCGCCTCAAGCCCCGCGCCCACACCGGGGCCCCGTAAAGGGCCATCGAACGCACGACCCCGGCGTAGAGCCTCCGGCAGGAGGCGTTTGGCCCCCTCAAATTGGGCAAGAGCCGCTTAAGAGCGGCCGAAGCCGTGCCAACTTGGGAGCCAAACGTCGGAAATGTTCCACGAAGTTCCATCGGCTGTCGAGGACAAGTCCCAGGTACTTCATCGTCGACCCGACGCCGACGGAAACCCCTCCTACCGTTATTTGGGATCCCGAAGGTGGCGCGTTCCGAAGCCCATGAAAGCACAGGACCTCGGACTTGTGCAAGGCCACCTCGAGACCCAATTGCCGGATCCTCTCGACGACTATCGCAACCCCGCGTGTCATAAGGTCGGCCGCCGCCTCGTGCGACCACCCCTGCGCCAGGACCAACGTGTCGTCTGCGTAGCAAACTACGCTGGCGCCCTCGGGGAGGTCAGCACGTAGCACCCAGTCGTAGCCGATGTTCCACAGGAGCGGCCCTAACACCGATCCCTGCGGAACACCGCACGACATCTCTCGCCGGTTCCATTCACCATTTCGACCAGGGTAGATCACGGCTCTATCACACAGATAGGCCCCGACCACCCGACGGAGGTAGTTCAGCACCCGGTGGTACCGGAGTGCCTCCCTAATGCAGGACCAGGGCAGGGAGTTGAACGCATTGGCGATGTCCAGCGACACCGCCAGCACAACCCTGCCCCGGGACACAGCATCCCCCGCCGAGAGAGCTCTGACGCGCATGATGGCATCCACCGTAGAGCGCCCCCTGCGGAAGCCGAACTGGCAGTCCGCAAGGTCCGGCCCCATCCCAGACAGGTGCCCGACGAGGCGGCCCGCAATCACTCTTTCAAAGAGCTTGCCCACCTCGTCGAGCAGCACGATGGGCCGGTATGCGGACGGTGAGTCCGCAGGGCGCCCAGGCTTCCGAATGAGGACCAGCTTCCCCGTCTTCCAACGAAGTGGGAACTGGCCCCTCTCCAAACATGCGCTTAGGAGCCCCTCCAATCGGGGCCCTAGAGCCTCTGAGGCCAGGACCCAGGCTTTCCCAGGCAAGCCGTCGGGTCCCGGGGCGGTATTTTTGCCTTTCAGCTTACGTACCGCCACCCTCAGGTCTACCCCAGTCACTTCTGGTGTGTCGTCGTCGGTGTGGTCCGCTTCCGGCATCGCAGGCGGCGGAGCCATGGGCGGGGGAGGATGTTCCCCCCGCGAGGGGAACAGAGCGCTCACCACGTCCTCAACGAGCTCCGGCCGGAGACTCTGCGTCAGCGGGGGGGCCCAGGTGCGGATCTTGTCACGCACCGTCTTGTAAGGGCGCCCCCACGGATCCGCGTTCAGAGTCCCCAGCAACTCCTCGCGGGCCTGAGCTTTGGCCCGCGAGATGGCCTCGTTGAGGGCGGTCTTCGCCTCTCTGTACCCCTCGTACAGCTCCGCCTCAATGGCCGCCGCATTCGGTGGCCGAATGCGGAGCCTGCGATGATGGGCGTACGGGTGTCGCGCAGCGACGCATGCCTCCCGCAGCGCCGAAATCTCTTGCGACCACCAGTACACCTGCCGGCGAGCGCCGCCTTGTTGGACTCGGGGCATTGCCACGTCACAAATCTCGGACATGGCCCCCTGGAACCACTCCACCTCAGTGTCTATGTCGGCAGGCCTGTCCGGTGATGACACCCAGGCCTGCACGATCGAGGCTTCCAGGAGGAGCTCCCGGTCCAACTGCTTCAGCGCCCAACGCGGACCACTCGGGGCCTGCACGACCGGCGCGCTGGAGTCCGGGGCGGAGACGTCAAACCGGATGTACCGGTGATCGGAGTAGGTCTCCACCCCCCCCACAACGCGCCAGTCAAGAACCCGCGGCGACAGAGCGGGGCTGGCAAACGAAATGTCCACCACCGATTCGCCCCGCATCCGCACGCACGTGGGTACAGAACCCCGATTCAGGACGACTAGACCCTTCTCCAGGGTCCAGTCCTCCAGCATCCTCCCCCGCACATCCGTGCAGCGAGAACCCCAAGCCAAGTTTTTGGCATTGAAGTCCCCGAGCACTAGCACGGGGAGGGAATGGCTTCCGACGACGACACTCAGCTCCATGAGGGAGTTGTGGAACTCGGCGAGAGTTCGGTTCGGGGAGAAGTAGCAACCAACTACAACGATCCCCCCGAACCGGGCTGCTACGCACCCCTGTCCTTTCTTGACTCCCTCAAGGGACGGGGTGCCGGCGGCGGCCGACGCAATTATGGTCACTGAGCCGCTAAGGTCCTCCACCCAGGTTTCTCTGGGCGGGACAAAGTACGGCTCAGCGACCACGGCGATGTGTATCGACCACTGCGCCATGCTCTGGAGCAACAGATCCTGAGCGGCGGCGCAGTGGTTGATATTCGCCTGTAGGAGGCGCAATGGTGCAGCCGCGGATTTCGGGGCGCGCAGCTTAGCCGCGGCAGCTCGCTGTCTCCGTCGCCGCCGCTCCTCCGTCCTCCTGGTGGCCGCCCTGGCCGCTCTGGCCGCCTTCCGCCCCTTCTCTTTCGCTCCGGCGACTTGCCATTCGGCTTCTGCCGGAGGACTGGGATTAGAGGGCGGGGGGGGCGGCGGCGGCTGGGACGCCGCCTTGCCCCTCCTCGGGGGCACCGTATTTGGCGCCGGTATCGCCGGAGCCGGCTTCGCAGGGGCCAGCACAGCCCTGCTGGGGGGCTGGCTGCCCGGCCTCGGCACAGAGGCGGCGGCCGCATACGATGCCCGCTTGCCGCTCGTGGCCGTCCCGCTCGCCGCCAGAGGGGGGCGCAGAACGATTCCCTCCAGCACGGAAAATCTGGAGTTAAAAGCCGCCAGCTCCCTCTGAACCAGGGCCAAAACCTGGTTCTCCACAGGCACGGGCTTGGGCTGGGGTTGGGGCTGGGGCTGGGGTTGGGGCTGGCCGCGCTGGCCTCCCGTCTTGGGCGCCTGGCGGGAACCGGACCCGCGGAACTCCGCTAGGTCGGCCTGGAGCCTCCGGTTTTGCTCCATGAGGAGCTCCACCTCAGCCGACAGGCGGGCCACCTCCGCCCGTAGCTGCGGGACCTCGCCCGCGAACCGGGCCTCCGCAGCCGCCGCAATAGTGGCCGAAGCCTCGTGCATGGCCCGAGACTTCGACCCTTTCATTTTTTTGCGAGCCACGCTCGCGACCGCCGCATTTATCGCCTCCATAAATTTGGACTTACGCTCCTCCTCGGAGCCGCCAGGTGCGTCTGCCTCGTCGCAGGACGTCGTCGCGGTCGGGTGCTGCCCTACCACCGCAGGTGTTGCCGGTCGCCCAGCAACACTGCTCTTCCGGGCAGTCACCCTCCCAGGGCCTCGCTCTTGGACCCCACCGCGTTTGCTGGTGGGGATCTTGCGAGCCGAGGCCAGCTGCTCGCCGTCAGAGGACGCCCGTTCGTCCTCCGATCTGGGCCGCTTCCTGAAGAAATGGCCCAGATCAACCACCTGATGGCGGGAGCCCAACGGGCTCACGGTCACCATGCTGGAGGCCGAGTCGGACTCCGACTCGGCGTCTCCCTTCCCTCCTACTGCGTCTTTGTTTGTTTTTGTTTTTGTAAATAATTCCATTTTAGATCCCACGAGTATATATAGTTCCAACCATCCAACCAAAAAAACAAGTGGTTCGCACTAGCGACTGATGTCCCATAGGGACGCCCGTCAGCCATACATCCCGTCACGGTGCGCCGCCGCTTGGGATTCGGGGTGACTTTTTATAGAGGGTTTCTACCTCGCGTTCCGGGCGGTTAAGCCAAGACCCTCGGTGCCAATCGAAGCCGCGAGACATGACCACGACACTCCGATATGGGGTTACGATGTACGACGGTGACAGAGAAGGACCACCCTCCTCTCTGTCTGCTCGGTGGCAGGGTGAGTGCACGCCGAGCCCGTCCTCACTCCTCCGCTGTGCCCTCTGCTGATCAGAGGGACACGCGGAGAAACGCCCTTGGTCCGTCCTCGGACCCCGCCCGTCAGAATATTGGCCACGAGCAGTGACATTCCCCAAAGAATAGGAATCTCTTCCCATTCCTCAGGGAAGATCACTACCCGCGCCCAGGGTGCACCGGCCAGCCAGCTGCCGTTCCCTCAAGACGTGTCCGGAGGGACAAGCAGCCGACGGCACGCTTGGAGGTTTTCTGACCAGCACCCCAATGCTAAGGGTTGGCGCGACTCTTATGCAAGGAGTGAGTCGACACAATATACAGGGTGGTATTTTCGAAGCGCACCTGGAGAAAAGTACTCTTAATACTGAAGATAGCAAATTTTACTCAAAAGAAACATTCCTTTATTTTTTAAAAGAAACAATACTGTATTTAAAGATTTTTGAAAATACGCTTACCACAACCGGGAATCGAGCCGACAAAAATTCGAAAAAATATAATTTTGTACTTTATTCCCCAATACATAAGGTCAATCATAAGATCAAATCTCTGCAAACATGGTAAACTAAATTAAACAAAAACCATGAACGGGTTCAATTTGCGATAATACCGTTTCAAACTCCTCAAGTGTTAGTTTGGCATTTGCCAGTGCCTGACGTCGATGGTATTTGCAGGACTTGACGTCTACCTCCCACAATCCGTCATAATGAGGATTTTATAATAAGCTGGTATGGACGTTAAATGAATTGGATTGTTGTTAGGAAAAACAAAATTATTATTAGTGTTGTAAAACATTAGATCTGCCCTGATAACAAAGAATGCAGTAATCGTCATTTTTGAGATTTTCACTTTTTCCCAGAAATGGCATCCCAAGAGCTTCATGTACATGAAAAAAATATATTTTCATGAAAAAATTCACTCGAAGTATGTTTTTTATGTTATGATTTTCGCCGTACTTGCATGAAAACTGCTTCAATGATAAGAAAAAAAGCAGTATTAAACAAGGCCTAAGCAAAAATGCAGTACTGGCAAGAATACCCTAAAACAGAATGCAGTAATATGCACTACTTTATTATTTTGTTTTACATCCAGTAGACAAATTGCTAAATTAAAACGCAGTACTCCACATTACTGTATTTAAGTGTAGTAAAGGCTTGCGAAGTCGCAGCCATAGTCGTAGCAGTGCGATCCATTGCCGCGTTTTGTCTTAGTAAATCAGTTCGGCGACGTCATTCGGTGGAGTAATACGAATACGAATTTGCAAAAACATGTTTTTTTTATTTCACCCTAATGCTGCATATTATAAGAACATGAAGTGGGTTTTTAACATCCGTATAGTTTACTCAATACTTTATTTGCATTCCACGATGTAAAAACTTAGGTCGTAGCTAAGAGATTAAAAAAACCTTAACCTTAAAATGCACCTATGTAAATCGTTGAGAAGACACAGTACACTTCAACTTAGTTCCGAGCATATAATAATGGCAATATTTACTAAATAAGAATGCAGTAATCGACTTGTGCTAAGACATAATGCAGTAATACGCGCAAGTGCTGCATTTAGTTTTAGTATCCTGTGACTCGGAAACGACCTGATACTAAACCGAAACGCAGTAATACGTATTATAATTGCATATATTAGTAAATTAAATAAAGGAAAAATATCTTGTAAAAGCTTGATTTTTTTCCGATTGTTTAGATTATATAATATGGCCAATAAAATACGAACAACTTGCTCAGATGATATGAAATATGTTTTTTGCGTTTATCTCGTAACCACCATTTTGCGATTACTGCATTCTTAGTTATGATGGCAGAGATACTGACCACTCTATTTTAGCTCAAACAGATTTTTTCTTCGTAGTCTGAAAATATTTTATATGGCTTTCCACGACGTGATATGAAACGTTTTAATGATAAAATGCAATCTATTGTGCTTAAACTGCCGACCAATTCCACGTGTATAGCTCTTGTCGTAAACCATACAAATAAACAAATTTTAATAATTGCATGCTAAATTATTAAAGCATATAATTATTTGTTTATTTGTATGTAAACGTAAAGGTCAAGGAAAATTATTCATTGGTCGAATGAAATGTAAATTAATAGTGGTTTCTATGATTCGTTAGGATCAATTTTCTGTTAAAACAAAAATAGTTCTCGTTTATTCATATTTTAAATAACAACAGCCTGTACCTACATTTCCTCCACAATGTGTTCGCGATTCAAACATGTCATTAGTTGACTGTTGACATATGAAACAATGGCGAAACCATGAATACTTAATAGCTTTGTCCGAAGCTAATTCTGAAAACGTTAGGGTACCGTATTATTATTGCTTTGCAACTGTCACCGTTGCAAAATAATAATTGTCGTTCTACAGACGATTACTTCGAAGGAATATGAAAGCAATTATACAAAAGGAATTTAGTATATAAACTGATAAATTCTTAAATGAAAGTTATTGAAGCAATAACTAGCGTATTTATTCGATCAGCGTGTGTTGTCTTGCAACCGGCTTTCCAAAGTTGGGGCAACCTGTGTAAGTTGTGATGATGGTACAAACTTGTCAGAGACAGATAGGTTAAGATTTAGAAAGCAACGGAGGCCAGTTTAGCGAAGGCTAAGAGCGAGGAGGCGAAGGTGGAAACGAAAAGAAAAAGTATCGAGTCGAGTGCGAGTAGGAGTCGCATGCTGGGCTCCAGGCTGCTCCCCGCCGTGTCGAGTGACACGACCTATTTATTTTCAATTTGTAATTGGAACACAAAGTTAACGTTGCTGTTGATTTTTTTCCATAGGTACATCACTGTCGAAGCTCCGACTACAAAATTAAATGTAAGTTTGTAATAGTAGCAGGAACGACCATTTTTATGCTTTCGGTTTTTTTTCTATACCTTAGAGAGACCTTCCCGGCACATTTTATGATTATGTATATGCCTGCTGGAATCACTCAACGTTGTGGGTAGGGGTTATTATGAAAATTATAAATTGTCAATTGGTACCGTCGGCCATACTGCCGTGCAGCAAAGTAAAGTGCATAATGGGGAAAAATTCAAGAAAACCTCGAAAAACTTTTTGACATTGTTTTTTTAATATTGTTAATATGTATGGCGGATATTTTTATTGCCACGAGGACTATAATTATGATAACAAAGTTGGTATTCAAAATTAAAAAGTTTATTAGATTTAAAAAAAAAAAGATTTTTTTTAATCATAGCACGCAAAAAGTTTCACTGATTAAAATGCGGTAAAAAATACTCAATACTACAAAAAATTTGATAACCGTGTAATGTAATAGGCCTTTTACCAATTATAATGCAGTAATAGCGTCTCAAACTGCGATTTAATTCGCATTAAGTTATTTTCAACTTGTGAAAAATAATGACTACCTATACTGCAGTAAATAATGAACATGCTGCAATGTAAATAGTAACTTCACACTTAAGTCATATTACGATAAGAGTAAAAGAAAACCGTTTTGATTTTGCTGCACTTTAGTTGGTTTTCACGAAATGAACTTACTTGAATCATCATCATCTGCCTAGACTTTTCCCAACCATGTTGGGGTCGGCTTCCAGTCGAACCGGATGCAGCTGAATATCAGTATTTTACATGGAGCGACTGCCTACAAGACCTCCACAACCCAGTAATGGGTAATACGATACTCTTGGTAAGACTGGTTGTCAAACTTTCTGGCTTCTGACTAACAGTAACGACTGTCAAAGATCTACAAATGACAGCCGGGACCAACGGCTTCACGTGCTTTCCGAGGCACGGAGGAAACTCGCTATGGTAGATGGTCACCCATCCACAGACCAACAAACAAATGCACAACAAAAAAACTTACTTGTGTATAACTAAACTAGCGACCCGCCCCAGCTTCGCACGGGTGCAATGCTGATACTAAATACACTACAGAAAAACATAGCGGCCCGTTCCGCCGCAAACGCTGCGTCCCGCAATTTTTAATCTGTAATATCTTCTAAAATATTAATTTAAGTCATATGCTGTAAAAGGCCAAATAGATCTATATTAAATCAACAATGTATTTAAGGTATTTAATTTGATAAGGATTAATGCTGTATTGGTTAAAATCGCTTAGAAAATTAGTTAATAAATTAAATGACAAAAAAGTGTTATTGTGGGATATCCATAAGAGATAGACATATACCATCGCGGAGTTTTCTGTAGACCTTTTCAATGTGTACAATACTTAGTACATTATTTTGACAAATCTCGTAGGGTTCAGCCAGCGTTTGCAATGTAAGCGGAAAAAAATGAAATTATTTACGACATCACATTAGAAACCTCAAAATTAACAGTATTTCTCCGCTATTTAATGGATGTTATTATACATATAAACCTTCCTCTTTAACCACTCTATCTATTAAAAACCGCATCAAAATCCGTTGCGTAGTTTTAAAGATTAACGCGTACTACAAGGGGAAAAGGGCGACTTTGTTTTATACTATGTAATGATAATGATAAAATACCACATTCTAGTACTTTGCTGCATTTCAATCTGTAGTGTATGTGAAATAAACTAGTGATCAACCATGCAGTATAAGTTGGTACAAAAACGACTTCCAAAAGTAGGAGGTTATCAATTCGGATGTTTCTATTTTTTTTTATGTTCGGACATAACTCCGCCGTAAGTAAACGGTTTTGTAAAATTATTTTTTTATTTGAAAGAAGTTTATTCCGAAATGGTGTCATTTAAATTTCATATGTAGATCTGCTCATGGATTTCGATGACGATGTATTCAGTAGTATTCGAAAATTTGTTATTTAAATAAACGAAATCGCATCGAATCGCAAAGCTAAAGTTATTTATCACTTTTTCGTTTTTGAAGGCGATTGTCTTTTTTGTATTTTTTTTTTTTTGTGGTAATACAGATATTTCCTGCGTTTAACTTAGTAAAGTGACGGGTCGTTGTACACGTAACTGCTGTAACTGTATTTTAGTTAATATTTTAATATATTTAGACATGCAAAGTTAAGTTACTGCTTTCACAAATTTAATTAGGTTACCGCTTTCAGTTCACGCGAAAATTGTAATCCAACTGATTGCATTCGCTTGACTTCGTAACGAGTGCTGCGCAATGTTCTCAGGAAGCGTGTGCGCAGGACGGCGTGCGGCGCGAGCGTGGCGCCGCACGTGCGCGTGCTGCGGCGCGTGGGCTTCTGGCGCGCGGACGGGCGCGCGGCGCGCTGCTACCACGTATTCGCGCTCGCCGCTACCTCCACTTACGTGCTGCTGCAGCTCATATATGCTTACCAGGCCAGTTCTATACTAAATCACATCACACACTACAACCTCGTACTGTATCACGCATGTTACGGTTACACCTCAGTTTTTGGTTACAGTGCATGCAACGGTTACGGTTACAGCTCGCTAATGAATACCCGGCTATTAAAGGTTATGTTACGAACACCACGGGACTGTCATTGTCTGATTAAAAAGGAATTCCGTTCTATAAATTATTTAATTTCATTGAAAGAAATGAGAAAAACCTATTTTGTTCACTGGAACAGTCTTGCCTTATTTCAAACTAGGTCAAAAGGGCAGCATTAAGGACTTTATTTGCACATTATTATTGTTCATGTACGAGTCATGTAACTTTTGAATATATTCAAGTGGTAATACTTTGTGATACCTTCACAAATCCAACCACCAACCTGGCAACCACAATGATTTGAGGTCAAGGTATACTCACTAAGAGCCTGTCCAGATGAGGCGTTTCACGCGCGTTTCTACTACAACATTATAATTAGTATTTGCGAAACCCGAAACAGCTGTCTAGTATTTTTATATAAAGAATCTGTATACAAAATTTCAAAACTGTACAATGAAAAATCACAAAGTTATAAGCTTGTTATGTTCCCTGGTTATCCGCATAAAACATGCTCACCGCGCGGCGCAGCGCATCTTGCAGCACGACTTGCGCTTATTGATAATAATTTGGCAGTAGGTACTTGACCGCACGGCGATTATATTGTAATTCACTGGCGATAACATTTTCCATCACACTTGCAAATTTTTGGGTAAAATATAAAAAAAAATATACCATCACGCCTCTAGGAATACCTCTAAGGGCTAGGCAGAGGTTTATCAATGTACACCCACAGTTCGCCGGTATATTTAGGTCCCATTAGGGAGCGAGCCTATGGCCATTAAGCGGGAACAAATCCAAACTCCGAGCTGCTACTGAGAATTTGAGCCAAAGAAACCCCAACCAAATACAGACACACCCCCCGCGGACGCAATATGGCAGGAAAAATATAAAATACGAAGGTGTACAGCTATACAATAATCTACCGGCAGATATCAGGGGCACATCTTCTTTTAACTATTTAAAAATAAACTCAAACAGTACGTTACTAACAATACAAAATTATTAACTTAACATGACAAACTAGTGTTACATATAAAATGAGTCATCGCACCTACCTTTGTACATCAAAACAAGTTTTTTTTTTTTTAGATACTGGACCTACTTAACCTACTTATTATTAATGTTTATTCGTTAAGTGAACAATGTATGTTCTTTTAGAATAAATAAAGAATCTTTAAACCCAATTTCATAGAAAAACTCATTAACACTTTTTGCTCGACCTGGGAATCGAACCCAGGACCTACCTGGCGTAGCAGTCGTGCTTAGGTTGTATAGTAAAAAGTTTTGTATCAAAGTCATCACGGTCCTTTTGAAATAAAAAATACGTCCACTCGCCGCGGACTCGCGCGTAGACCTGGACGCAGCAATAGAGCCCGAGTATTTCACTTCGCGCGTAATGCGCACGAGTCGAGAGTCCCGCTCAGTGCATCTGGACGGGATATAATTAAGTATCTCATTATCTCGAGAACGCGCGAGTGTCTACAAGAGCGGACTCGCGCGCCAAGTGCCACGTCTGGACAGGCTCTAAGTAGACTTTTCAAAAATATGTATAGGTGTATAGGTACCTATGTGGCATTCATAACCAAAAACGTTTTGCAAAGTTGATGTATGTTTTAAACAAGTCGTTTGTGTAGGAGAGGAGCAACATGGCCAAGTTGTCGCAAGTGATGTTCGTGATGCTGTGCCACGTGACGTGCGTCGCCAAACAGATCGCGTTCTACGCGGACGCGGAGCGGATCGAGCGGCTCGTCGCCGGCCTGGACGGTGGGTGCGCGCGTGCCGCCGGGCGCAGGCCGCCGGCACGCGCGGTGACGGCGGGTGTGTTGCAGACCCGCTGATGAACCAGGCGGCGGGCGCGCGCGGCGCTCTGCTGCGGGGCTGCGCGCGCGGTGCCGAGCGCCTGCTGCGCACCTACTCCGGCTGCGCGGTCGCCACCTGCGTGCTGTGGATCGTGTTCCCCGTGCTTTACAGGATTCAGGGAATACCGTTCGAGTTCCCATTTTGGATTGGTGTTAGTTACGATCATAATGCTGTGTAAGACATTAATACTACAAATAGTACTTCATTGTGTTGATCTTACCGATGTCACCTCCTAAGTCGCCTTGTATGTTCAATAGATTCGGCGTGGTTCTGCTGTATTCATTCTACGCTACCAATTTGGTGGCAATCGGTAACACGTCGATGGATGCATTCATGGCCACAATACTGGATCAGTGTAAAACCCAACTAATAATTTTGCGGTATGTAGACTACAAACAGCTCAATCTATGCTAAAGCATCAAGTTTGTCAAACCACCATGACGTCATCGGTAAAGCATCAGCTGTTATTCAGGCTTCTCTTAATTGCAAAGACCCTTTTAGAAGTTTGGCATTAGTACTTAAAGTAGACTGTTGCTTGTCACTAAACCTCGGAATCGGTTCATCGTAGCCATAGGCCTCGTCGGCTGGTGAACAAGTGCTTTGTGCTAGGTTCCTAGGTTTTTAGTAATCACAAGTAGGTATAGACTGCACTGGTACTTGTATACATAATATGTTATCATTCCCATAAACTATAGTGTTTGTAAGTTTACCAGCCGGTTTAGCAGCCAGTCACCCTGACAGTGCTACGTATAGTACAGATAGCGTGGAAGTACTCGTACACAAACTATGATACTAACACTTGAATATTTAATTTGACTTTTACTAATTTCGTTAAATTGGAGGTGGTTATACAAGGGGGCCTGTTGTGTATACATTATGCTCACCAATAGTGAGGATATGTTATATTGCACATATGAGAAATACGACCGGGGCAGTCGGAGAGAGAGCCGACTGCCCCGTTGGTCTCGTGGTCGCAAGCGTGACTGCTGAGCAAGGGGTCCCGGGTTCGATTCCCAGGTTGGGCAAAAAGTGTTATTGGGTTTTTCCATTAGAAATTTCTCAGTAGCAGCCCGGAGTTTGGAAGTTGGTGGTGAGACACCACCGTGCCTTGGAAAGCACGTGAAGCCGTTGGTCCCGGCTGTCATTCGTAGATCTTTGACAGTCGTTACGGATAGCCAGAAGCCAAGAAGTCTGACAACCCGTCTAACCAAGAGGTATCGTGTTGCCCAGCTACTGGGTTGTGGAGGTTAGATAGGCAATCGCTCCATGTAAAACATTGGTATTCAGCTGCATCCGGTTAGACTGGAAGCCGACACCAACATAGTTGGGAAGAAGGCTAATCGGATGACATACGAGAAATACGAGTACCTATACATAGGAACTTGGTCTCTTCTCAAGCAGAGAAAGCATGGGGCATAAATGCCCCATGGCGATTAATCACATCAGTCATAGTTAATCATATGGTGATAAATCACCATGCTTCATGATCATATCAGCCGCAGGACGTCCACTGCTGGATATAGGCTTCCCCTATAGATTTCCAAAAGGACTGGTTGGAAGCGGCCTGCATCCATGGTCTCCCTGCGGTCTTAATGAAGTTTGCCGTCCACCTTGTAGGTGGACAACCTACACTGCGCTTGTTTAAGGTGAATTGGCAATTTGAAATGTCGTTTATTATTATTATTTTAGGAAGCAGTTTATAGCAATTGCTACAAACCTGACTAGTTTTACAGAATGAATTTCGAGACGTTGCCGGAGAGAGCGAGAGCCGCGCACGTCGAGTCGGGAGGCGACTACGACGCCGCGCTACACAGACTGTTCAAAGACTGTTTAGTGCATTACAACAGGATTACAGAGTAAGTGCACGCTCGTGGCACGCGGACACGCCTCGCGTGCTGAGCTCGAATGAGAGCGTGTGCGTGTGTGCAGGATGTGCGCCGTGCTGCACGACGTGTTCGCCGCGCCGCTGCTGGTGCAGTTCGGCGTGGGCGGCTGGATCCTGTGCATGGCCGCCTACAAGATAGTCAGCGTGAGTGTGTGCGCCCGGCGCCGCCGGCTGACCGCGCGGGGCACTCATCTCGTGTCTGTTGTTCGGTTGCAGCTGGACGTGCTGAGCATCGAGTTTGCATCCACCACATTGTTTATCATTTGTATTCTGACTGAGCTGTTCATATTTTGTTATTACGGCAATGAAGTCACTGTGGAGGTGGGTATGATAGGATGGAGGTTTGTTGAGCACACCACGTAGCAGTAATGTTACAATAGGTGTATGTTACCTGTCCGGCAGAGCGATCGCGTGTCGCAGTCGATCTACAGCATGGAGTGGAGGCGCGCGCGGCCGGCGTTCCGGCGCTCGCTGGTGCTGGTGATGGAGCGCGCCAAGCGCCCGCTGCGCCCCGCCGCCGGCCTCGTCATCCCGCTCTCGCTTCAAACATATGTCACGGTAACAGCGGCTCTACAGCGAGCGAGCACGCGGCGCAACCTACCTGCACTCGGGAGCTCGATCCTCAGCCAGTACACGCGGCTGGGTTAGCTTTGACCGAGCTAAACAAATAAGCGAAACAGTATTTGGTAGATACAATTACGGTGATTACATTTTTGAAAAATCGTAGGACTCAAATAAGTTTTTGAGAGCACACGGTAGAAGTTGAAGCGCCGCTTACGAGGTGTCACGCTCGGTCGCTCCGCGCTGGCTCATCAGTAGGTAATCATCACAAAGTAACATCAGACACAGAACTAGATATTTTTTTAATATGATGTAGGCGGTCGGTGGCACTCCTAACAAAATAAAAATAATAAACTTGGTGTAGGTAAATTATAATGAATAGTCAAGAAAAACACGGCTTTCAAGATAACAATATTATAACTGTCTTTAATATGTGGTCGGTTGAGCTGGGTGAGGAAACGCAATATCGAGTGCGCGTACGATTATAGTTCGCCGGAAAGAACAGCACTATAGCCGGCACTGGCGCCACGTCGGGGGCGCACGGTGGCTCGCAGGCAGCGGCGGCGGCGCTGGTGTACGGCGAGGATGGAACCCCGAAATGGGGTTACACTGAGTTTACAGTTAGGAATATAGTTACACTAATGCGCTTCAAGTTTATAACTAACTGAAGGCAAATATGAGTAGGTACGTAAAATTAATTAGTGTTTATAGGTAGGCAAAATTATAGAGGTCAGGTGGTCGCGGTTACGTAGTAGCAAGTCCGTTCAGTAACTTCGATTCGCTTCGAAACTGCGACAAGTTCCCGTTTGTGATACAAAAAACGTATATTTTGATAGTCTCAAGGCAATCAAAATGAATAGGGTACTTCCCGTTGACCTAGAACTTTAAAATTTGGCAAGTAATATTGCCATAAACTACAAGTATAGGGAAAAGTCTGAAAACTATACAATTGTAATTAAATCTTAAAAAACAGGGTCTTTATGTAAGGGTCCAAATTATGAAGTGGCTTAATCGTGTCATGTGGTTATCGTATGAAAGGGCGTCATTGGTATAAGCTTAAACAGACTTTTAATTATTTTTATGACGAAGTTTTCGATTTACGAAGACGAATTAAAAAAAAAATACTGTGGGACTCGATTCGTGAATTGTTTATTGTTTTACCTACACGAAACCCTCGGTGGGCGAGTCCGACTCGCAGTCTCGCACTTGTCCGGTTTTTTTTTCTAATTTAAACTAACGTACAACGTTACGAACCATTGAAGTTATCCTACTTATTTGTTAATTCTTTTGTTTTCAGATTTTAAAGTCATCGTACAGCTTCTATGCAGTCCTGCGGCAAACGAAATAAGCGAACAAGGATTGAAGTTATTTAAAAATTTATTGATTAGGTACTAAAATCTATAAAATACAGATTATAAATCCAAATAAAATTACTGATTTCAAGCACTATAACAGCTACTATGGTTCTAATAATCCCGATTCTTCTAATACACGCGATGGGAAATCATCAAATGACCGGGCGTCGTCGCGAATCGTCCTGGGCGGGGCAGGAGGGAGTGTCAGACTTTTACTGACTAAAAACCATCTATGTTCCTTCGTGTGCCCTTTGCGTTCCGGGGGCGCGGTATCTCTTTCGAACAACCCGCAGCCCCGGCAGGCATTTGGCCCTTAGTGGCCCCTTCCAACGGCTGACACCTCTGTGCGCGGAACATGAACGCGCCGTCGACACGGTCTGTCGTTAGTTAATAACGTACGGACGGTGAGCTACCCATTGCTCACCGTCCACAGACCGTGTCTGCTAGGCACGCCTACAGCTAACGTTTGAATAGTTACGACATGGCTCGGGGACCTGGCCAGAACGGTTTCATTGCACCTGCTTATCTTAATTGAATTTATTTATGTCTCATAGCAATGATTGATTAATTGTGGTGTATTTTTATTGAATTTGATCTTATTTTTTTTTCGATTGATTAATAATGATGTCCCTATGTATGAAACGCAATAGAAATTGTTCTTGATAAATAAATAAATTGTACTTGTAATATTAATAATTATTGTATGATGTATATTTATTTGCATAGAACATGGTATACGAGTACAAGGGTGTGTTATTTTATGAGATCACACATGTTTTGCTTAAAACTAAAGCGTGCAGTGGTTAACATAACTTGTGTTCAAAGAATTACTTAATGCTATAAAACCTACCATAACATCACGCCAGTATTCTCCGAAGGGTTAGGCAGAGGTGTACCAATGTACCCCCAAAGATAGCTGGCAAAAAAAAGTGCTATATAAAAAATAATAATATAATTTATCCATTTAAACAAGTGAATTTTAGACAGTCGGCTATTCAGTAATTTTTTACATGGTCATTTATTATAACAATGCTTGCAGTCATAGCTAAGCTAGCTATTTATTATATATTGCTAATCGAGGGTTGTTTTCTGAAGCCGAATTTGGTCACGCAGACTCCAAGAGCTTACACTTGCTGCTGCTCTGAATAGGACTTCGTGTTTCCGGACAAACATACATCTTTCATATAGATATAATGAGGGGTTTTTTTTACCGATGGGAAATCATCTTATGACTTCTCCCGCCCTGAGCGGGGCGGGAGGGAGTGTCACACTTTTACTGACGAAAACCAAACCATGTTCTTTTTTTGTGCCCTTTGCGTTCCGGAGGCGCGGTATCTCTTTCGAACAACCCGCAACCCCGGGTGCTGACATCTCTTAAGGTGGATACTGACCAACGTTACGAGGTGTAATGTAATATTCGCATCGAGCGTGTTACGCTGTGTTTTAAAATCGGCGTAACACGCGCGTGGGACACGAACGCGCAGTCGACCCGGACTATTGTTAGTTAACGTACAGACGGTGAGCTACCCATTGCTTACCGTCCACAAACCCGCCGATCTACGGCGACGACAACGACCCGCATGGCCAGGAATCGACTCGCGGCTCCCGACGCCCTGAGCGTCTCCCGGGCGGCTAGGACGAGATGTCCTACGCCTCTGCCGTCCCGCCAGATATAATGAGGGCCACCACTAGGTAGCAATGCAATATTTTTTTTAGTTTTTTCGGCGAGGCACGCCCAATGGAATGCCCTGAATAGCTCGAAAGTATTTCTTTTAAGCGATAAATGCTTTATTTTTACTCTGTCCCCATACAATTAAGCAATATCGCAGCGAGGACTCAACATAAGCAGATAGGACATTACAGCTGTTTTGTATACTTCTGCTTTGTAATGGGAAATCATCAAATTTATTCTTCCGCTCTGGGTGGAGCGGAAGGGAGGGTCAAACTTTTACTGAGTAGAGCCCATGCGTGTTCCTCCTAATGCCCTTTGAGTTCCAGGGCCGCGGAACCTGTGTCTCTTTCGGACAAATTGCGCAAATCTGGACTTATAAACAATGAATCTTACGACATATTGTGTCTGTATGAGAAGAGGCCATTGTCTTGTGGTGGGACAATAATAAGCTGGTGTTATTATTAATGAATATTTGGATGACGTTGTCGTCAACCATACTAAAATTAATGAAACAATCTGAAGAGATGAGCTCCTCTCAGTGTAGTAGGCGGCGCGCTCAGAGACTTTGTCAAAGTAAAATGTAAAACTGTGAACACGAAAAGCTGCGGCAACACCAGCCGAGCTTAAGTGATAACATCCAACTAAACACCAATATTTAGATTAGTTCATACGTATAAGAGTGGAATACATTTGAAAGCATGTTACGAGGCAGCCCACTTCTCGTCCAACGTACTATTAGGTCCGGTTAATTGTTAATGAATATTGAAAGCCGCGATGACGAGGGCAGTACGGCGGCGACGGAGTAGACGATGAATCAGTGCGGCGGAGTGACAGCGCACGCGAGGGGGCGGCGCCGCGCTACTCTGTCATTAGCGGGACGGTATAATTACGGCCGCACTGTAATTAGCTCGTTACCGACACAGAACGCTGACAGATTTGTTTTCGGATTCCCAGTGACTGTGCTGCACCGCCTCTACGCAGTCTACACGGATCCCATAATGTTTGCATTCTTTCCTTTTTATTTACTTAAATTATTTACTCTCTTGTAAAAAACAAGTCAGCGTGATAAAGGGTCCTATCAATTTATGCATACTAATATATTAAAGCTGAACAGATTTGTTGTTTGTTTAAACGCGCTAACCTCTGGAACTTCCAGGAATTGAAAAAAGGAAATGTATGTGATAGCCAGATTCATGAGGAATAGGCTATATAAATGTCACCACGGGAGCGGAGCAGTAATCAAAGACGTAATACGCGGGCAGAAGCTAGTTAAATATAATATAATATAATTATTAGGTAAATTATGTGTGTGTGTGCTACACGGTGCATGTTCGGCCCCCGGGGAGCGCACAGCGCGGTCTCAGCTGCCGAGGTGGACCGGCCGGCGCCGGCGGCCATGCGGACTCATATTGATCTTGATAATAAGATTGTTAGTGTAGTCAGTCTGTAGTGTGTCATCATATTGCTCAGTGTCTCGAAGCGTATAGGCTCATGTGATGTAAATTGACTGTGTTTAGTATGATAAAATACAATAATACAACATAGCATTAGTATTTTTCTGTTAAATTGGCGCCCAACGTGGGGCACGGACGCATCAATTCTCAGCACTTCAGCATTGCTGGTGACGCGTGACATCGTGTCATTGCTACCTGCTGCTAGCTGCTGCTTGCCTGATCGATTTCCTGCACTCGATATACGTGCAAATAATAAAATTGAAGTATCTGTTAGTAGAGTCAGAATAACAGAATGTTACATAATAAATTTGAATTATAAAGTACAATTACACGAAAAAAGCAAACCTTTTTTTGTATCTGTTCATGACCGATTTCGATGAGACTTTTGCTAGTAAACAGCCGATGTTATATAGAGAACGTAAGGCTACATTTACCTATTGTAGAAAAATAAGTAGCCGAACCCTACTTACAAAAAATCTACGTGATAAGATAACCAACATTCACGCAAACGACGTCGCAGTAATAAGCTAGTGTATTCATGCCAGCCACCGGCCGCACTGACTCCGGAACAGGCGCGCGGGGAACACCTCACGCGCCTGACTCTCGGGCATGTCTCTATTTGCGACAGACTGACTCCGAGTCTGCCGCCCGCAGGCCCTAATTCACGGTGGCCGGAGATCGTCCCGCGCCCTCCGGCGTCTGGTGCGCCTGCTGCGGGTGGGATGAGAAGTAGCCTCACTCTCCCGCCTCGCCACCTCCTTGGCGGCCATCACCTCCTTGCAGAATGTGACGACGGCGTCCCAAGCACTCTCGCTGCCGACCAGAGATAGAACCACTAACTTGTCTTGTGATAAGCTATCCTAGGCGGTTAGCTTAGGGTCCGACCATATCTGACGGATAATGCATCGCGTATTATCGGTCGCGTAACGCCAAAACAGTCAAATATATAATAAAACATTCAACCTTGCACACTTAACCGATGATGCGTCAGCGCGTCCACCTAAGAGCGACGATACGCTCGACGCATTTTCCGACAGATATGTGCCGACCCTACGCAATTGAAGTTATCTTATTCTGATGTTCAGAAAAGTTTTTAGCAATAGGTAATGCAGTTAAAGAGAGTGACTTCACAATACCTATAAGTTAGTGTGTAACGAACCACAAGCAAATGACAGCAGACGTACGACAGCAGCACTGGTAGGTTCTAGTTCCAGGGGTACGGTACCGAGAGTAGACATGTCCGAGCAGGTCTCTGGCGTCGCGCAGCGTGTCGACGCACTTGGGCATCCTGCGGGCGTGCGGCTTCTGCCGGCTGGCGGGCGGCGCGGGCGGCGCGGCCGCGGGGCTGCACGCGCTCTACCGCGCCTTCTCGCTGGCGCTCACCACGCTCTACCTGCTGCAGGAGTGCATTTATGCCTACCAGGTACTAGCTCCACAAACGGTAGGACTGGACGCGTCGAGTCCTCCTCGCCAGTGCTTTCCATTACCAAAACCATAATCTGTTATTGCTAGGTGCAGCAAGACATGGACAAGTTAGCGCGAGTGATGTTCTTGCTGCTCTGCCATGTCACGTCCATCGTGAAGCAGCTCGTGTTCCACATGAAAGCGGAGCAGATAGACGCGATGCTCAGCGGGCTGGACGGTGGGTGCGCGCCACGGCCGGGCGGGAGTCAGGGTCGGGAAGCGCGGGGCTGTAGCGCACGCCTGTTGCAGATCCGCTATACAACCAGGCTGTGGAGGCGCACGGGCAGCTGCTGCGCGCGACGGCGGTGCACGCGGCACGCTTCGTGCGCGCGTACGCTAGCTGCGCCGTGGTCACGTGTACGCTGTGGATCACGTTCCCTGTCATGTACCGCCTGCAGGGACTGCCCGTCGAGTTCCCCTTTTGGATCAATGTCGATTATAATCCAGCAACCGTGTAAGACAACCAACACGCGGTATGACGACTATGTACACTAATCGCGCTGTTGTAACCGAGAGCTGTTTCAGGTTCACGTTGGTGCTAGCGTACTCGTACTACGTGACTACGCTGGTGGGCATCGCGAACACGACGATGGACGCGTTCATGGCCACCGTGCTCAACCAGTGCAAGACCCAGCTCAGGATAATGCGGTGAGTGAGTTCTACTGGCTCACGTTTCAGTTCTCACTCACTGCTAAACTGTACTGATGTAGTAACTACAGTAAAACACATCGTGTTCTTGATAATGAAACACATAAACATATGGCTGACTGCTAAGAAGAGCACTCCACTGGGACAAAATACGAGTAGCTTGTATGTAATATTGTTAAACACGATCACGCCGGCGACGTCACCACGGCGAGCGAATACTAAACTGACAAGTGGGTTCGTTATCGAAGTGAGCGTAATCACTTTAGTGAGACTTCTTTTCGAGTATGCATTTTAGAGAATCGCAATACAGGTAAGTTGCAGTTATACGAAGTGTTGTAACTAAAAATCATGTCTGTATGTAGATGCTGAATGTAAAGTATTCAATGTTTATTCTCACTAAGTATAAGTTGGATAAAAGTATGTAAATATACTTCTTTACTATCTTTGCCAACACAACCATTGATTGAAAACTAGTCATATTAACACACTTAATAAATAGGATAAAAAGAAAATGGCATCACTAAATTCCTTTAGGAATAAAAATCACCAAAATTGTATCAGTTGGTTGTCCCGGTGTTAAATAAATAGATAAGCTCGGCGGGGAATATTGCTTCGAGCAGCAAACAATAATGTGTTCAGTGTAGCTCAGCACATGGTGGTTGAAGTTCGGTGTGTGCGTTACAGCATGGAGTTTGAGTGCCTGCCGCAGCGCGCGGCGGCGCTCGCCCGCGCGGGCCCCGGCCGGCGGTACGACGCGGCGCTGCTGAAGCTGTTCAAGGAGCGGCTGCTGCACTACGAGAAGATTACGGAGTATGTATCGTATCTTCGGGTGACGTTGCAAGTGGGGCGTGTCGTGTAACTATGATCCATGTACAGGACTGCGAAGATGCTGCAGGACATTTTCGGCACGGCGATCTTGATACAGTTCGGCATCGGCGGTTGGATCTTATGCATGGCCGCTTACAAGATCGTCAGTGTAAGTGTTTTCTTTATTCAGATGAGTTACTACGTTAGATTACTAAGAAAGGTAAAATTAATGAATTCATTATTTGTATCCAATTAGCTGAACGTGCTAAGCGTCGAGTTCGCGTCGATGACTCTATTCATCTGCTGCATCCTGACGGAGCTGTTCCTGTACTGCTACTACGGCAATGAGGTCACCGATGAGGTAATCCCCGTCTCCTTTATAAAACACTGGTTTTCTTCCTATTTAAAATGTCAATAAACTTTTTTCTGCCTTGTGATCTGTGATAATTAAGCGTAAATATGATGGCGGTACAGAGCGCTGTACATGTGTGTGTTGGCAGAGCGATCGCGTGTCGCAGTCGATCTACAGCATGGAGTGGAGGCGCGCGCGGCCGGCGTTCCGGCGCTCGCTGGTGCTGGTGATGGAGCGCGCCAAGCGCCCGCTGCGCCCCGCCGCCGGCCTCGTCATCCCGCTCTCGCTCGACACCTTTGTCAAGGTACGCACCACCCCGCGCTACCTCACGCTACCTCACGCCAGGCTCGCAACTACTCAACTTCATTTATGAAACCCTTTCTTTTTCTTTTTTTCAGATATTAAAGTCATCATATACTTTCTACGCGGTGCTTCGCCAGACCAAGTAGGCAATGTATGCACTAAGCTTGCGAGCGTTTACAATTGCATATTACTTCCTAGGACATAAGCACTCCTCGTTGAACAATTGTATCGGTCAATGACACTAAATGTTTAATTTTAGTCGCACACTTAAATTGAAATGTAAACGATGTGGTTCAGTATTTGAATAAAGATTGAAACAGAATTCGTTAAATTTACCCACTTACTCTATTCTATTTGGATAAAATCTTACAGGAAGGTACTTATACATTCAAGGATGACGCCAATTTCAAGTACGTACCTATCTATGGCCGAAAAAATACAGAGCATGAGTCTGTTTTGTGTTGTCGGTACTGAAGGGTAACTACTAACTTGTAAGCGGAGGTAAGTATCGATGAGCCAAGTACCGCAAGAGACAGATTGAGCTCTCGTGTACCTGCGGGACCGCACAGCCGGAGAGCATCTTATTAGGGCGCGCTCTCGATCGCTAATTGGATGGTGCTCGCGTTGGGCGGCCTTCTTACGTAGGCTCTACTTCGGCCATAAAGGCCATGCTGTGCCTTTGCCGACTGCACCCTTCGGTAAGTACAAATGTTGTTTGTATGACTATAAATATGTTATTGTTTGATTTCAATTCAAATTAGCGTGCGGTTTCAGAGAACTGTGATTACACTGATTACAAGTGGGACTGATGGGTCCGGGGTTCATTTCCCTGGTCAGGCAAAGTGTTGTTGCGTTTGTCCATTAAGAATTTCTCAGTAGCAGTCTGGAGGTTAATAATTAGTGGTGCCTTGGAAAGCACGATATGCCGTTGGTGCTACGCCTGGTGTCTGCCCGGTCCTCATGATGACTGTCATGATTGTAGATTTTTTAATTCCAGAAGTAGGAGGCAGAGGTAGAGGAGGTAGGAAATACGTGTGGATGCGTTCGATATTTTTTTAGTTGTTTAAGGATTATTTTGGAATATTTGAAGAATCTATTCAGTGGTGTTTGCGTAAGCCACACTGCGGGCAAAGCATACATAGACCGAGTGACAGAAAAAAAATAGAATTGGATGCAGTAGCGCAGTCACAGATAATAAGAAAGAAGTAGATGTGAAATGATCGTTGAAAATGTATCAAAACCTATGTCTCCGATTTTCCCGTTCCAACTCGTCACTACTACACATGCAGCAATAAGTTACGCAATCTCGCACACCTCGCGATCTTAAAAATCAAAATAAAATTTTGACATTAGCATATTTTATTATGGAATGCATGTAATTGTACAATATAGTGTAATACGTTTTTTTAAAAGAGTATGTATGGAGTTTCTTGCCCGTTCTTCTCCATACGAAACTACCTTTTGGAATGGGCAACTAGATTCATTAGTTTTAATTTTTTTTGACGTTCAAAAGTGCCTTTTAATGGTCTAATTGAAATAAATGATTTGACTTTGACTTTGACAAATTAAAGATCTTAAATCATTACGTACTACACAATCTATTATAAACCTTATGAGCCCGAACACAACGTGTATTTACCATTCACCGTACGACTTATTCACACAAAAACTTTACTTTGTCTTTGTACTGAACAAAAGACATTTATTTTTTACTAGCTGATGCCCGCAGCTTCGCTCACGTGGACATAAGTGGAACTTAAGAAATCAAGTATTCAATGCTATGTCGTGAAAATCCTCCAAGCTGGTTGAATGGTTGGAAAGGTGACTGCTTATATATGTAGTGTATGGTTAAAAAGTTTTAATGGACTTTGTGAGTGCTTGCCGATCGGCGTCTTTTTGTGTTTTATTAAAATATTGTTGTTCGGTCTCGGAACTGTGGGTGATGTCGTACTTCATAGTTCCGACACAGCAACACGCCGGCTGACGCTGAAAACCAGCGCTGTGGTTCCGTGTCTCGTGCACGGACCACGGCTTTATGCTGAGCGTCAGCCTTTTCGCGCGGTAGTGGCGCATTTATACATTATTGTTATTGTTTATTTTATTTTTTATTTTTGTGTTGTGCGTCGCTTTCGCTTCGAATAAATGGTTTTTCTTTCTTTCTTTCTTCTTAAAGTTACGGTAGTGATTTTTTCTATGAGGAATTTGTCTGTATCTTCGTGTGTGTATGTCTGTATCCGGAGTCTGGATTTGTGCCTGGTTGGATTTGCGCCATACCACGGACTAAAGCAGGTTTTTGGAAGAAGAATGTGTTATTACCCCTTTCGAAAACTGATTTCTGATACACTTCCTATAGTTGCAATTTTTTTTTTCTGTTTGTTTAAATATATTCTAAGATTTGCGTCATACCTAGGTCGTGAACACGTTTAGTGTAAGGATCGTGTACCTATGTCATGACTTTATCCGCTGTCGAAAATAATATGATGTGGTGTCAAAATTTACTTATTTTCGATCTGAAACCATTGAAACACATCTACTACTAAATATTGTATTAATACAGCACCTTACATTTTAATTTCGATAATTATGTCTAGTGTAGATCAAGGTTGTTGTGCTGTGTCAAGACCGCAAATATGCATCTTGTACACAAAGCAAATACCAACAGAATTTGACCTTCATGTTAACAAATACTACATACATACATAAACTCACGCCCTTTTCCCATGGGGGTAGGCAGAAACCACGGTTAACAATACTATAATAATATAATGTTTTAAAAGGAGGGCAAAAAAAGAGAGTTTAAAAAAAAAAAGGCTAAGTAAAGTTTTACCTCACCTACTTCTATTGCAAAAGGACGGTTATAAGTAACATATGTATGGGTTTATGTGTATGTATGCAACGAGCCGCTCGTTGCTCGCTTTGAGTGCTCCACCCGACGGTCGGTATTTTGGCGAATCCTTTAGGGAAGCTCAGTACGCTCTTGCAAGTCGTCCCGAGCGCACGCGCGTCGCGAGTAATCACACGTCGTTCCTCTCGTATTTATTTCTTAAAACATGAAGTGGCACAAAGAAAAAAAGAGTTGTTTCTTTGTGCCACATGTTTCATCTGTATTTTTCTATAAAATACAGATGAAACATGTGGTGTTTTATAGAAAAATACAGATTAAACAATAATTAAGTAGAATCAAAGATACCATCTTGAGTGAACTAACGGCGAAAGCGGAGCACAGAGTTTTGACGAGCATGTTACGCCGATTTTAAAACACAGCGTAACATGCTCGATGCGTACACGCAGAAACACATTTTAGAAATTCAATCCCCGGTTATCTACAACATTCTTACATAATATTTCGACTTTTTCAATTCCGTGAGAATTTGTAGAAGAATACGAACATAATGCAACATTGCTCATCCCCCAAAGCAAATAGCGCGATAATTATAGCCTAAGTTTTAAGTTAAGCTTACCACTATACATTAGTGAAAACCGCATTCAAATCGGTTGAGCCGTGTCTGAGATTAGCGTGCACAAACGCACAGACAAACAGACAAAAATTCTAAAAACTATATTTTCGGCATTAGAATCATTCCCCGACCTCACAGCAATTACTTATTTTCAAAAATATTAAATATACAGTTTTGACTTCGCTTCGATTTTATTATATGATATAGAAGGTACGCTAGTGATTATCAAAAAAGAAAAATACTTCTATTGTAGTATATTATTTTTAGGGCCTGAAAATCAAATAATTAAAAAAGGATATGTCCAGTAAATAACATAATAGTTAATAATAAAATAAATATCCTTTTATATTTCAAAATGTTAATTTTTTAAATAAAATTCAGGTAATGCTTAAGAAGCAATGTATTTGTTGCAAAAATAGTAGGTACAGTAGCTTTGACGTTTGTGAACAAAAATAACGTAGTAAAAGTAAGGAATATTTAACGTTATTTTGTGGTTTTTCGTAATTTTAGAGATAAGTATAGTAATACTAGTGTATTTATAGACGTATATGGTACAAGAGATTCCATGGTTACCCAAGTTTTTGATTTGGCTTCGGGTTTTGCAACAAAACACTTCATACCACGGCATTCTTGTATTTTATGGGAAGACGCATGCGCGTGAGCTACTAGTTCGGACTGACGCCATTTTTCTCGTATTCGAGCACGCAGACACGGACATGCCTCCTTGACAATTCTCCTGTTTTTTATATTTCTGTGAGCGAAGTAGTTAGTGAATGTTCCGAGTCAGTCATCATGAGAGTCCGAGCTGGTTTAACATGTTACACGGCACCTAATGGTGTAATGTCAGTGTTAGCCATCACAGTATTCGTCGCCATGTTACCAGCAGGGGAGTCTGTGTTGGGTACAAAGGAAACAAAGTGATAAAACTTAATTTGTATATTAAACAGTTTAAGATGATCGGTATGACAAGGGAATGCTTACAGCTATCAATAACTATGTACAGTAGAGCGGCGCTCGTTCACAGCGCGCCGGCGAGCGCACGCGCCGCCTGGTACCTGCAACACAGGGGCGCGGTCAGCGGGCGGGGGGCGCGGGGCGGGGTCTACCAGCGCGCATGCCGACTATTCGTACTCGCAACTATGGGACTGGCGCTAAATTATAATGGTAACAGCACAGGTTGCTACTATCGCCTGCATATCAACTTCATTACGCAATCGTAGCATTTGAGTACCTAGGTACGCGAATTTCGTCCTTGTTATTGTTGTTTTCACACATTTAACGGACGGTGTTGCTAGATAAGTATTCACGTAACCAAGTGAGTTGCTAGGTTGAGTGCATACTTTTCTCGTTCCGCCGAGGAGTGTGTACACGTGCATCGGGTCGAGTACTATGGAGCCTGTGCCACTATGTCCTACGGGTACGTGCCGCACTCATGCAGCTAGCCAGCATGCACTGTCCGTACTGCGTCACTAGTGCCGGTAGAAGCGCAAGCCATGCTGGGTGTCGGGAGCCGCCGGCTCTAGCCACAGCCGCTCTATCAAGTAGGTATATTACCGAGTCTAACGGTCCTCTATTTCGTCTTCTTCTTAGAAACGGTGGCTTCATCGGAAAGAGAAAATGCTAGTTTACTATCCTTGTAACGTGTTCGTTTGATACAGAGTGCCATAATTGTATATGGTATGTATATTAATAAAGCTAGAGTAAAGGCCATCATTAGTGTATTAAGATATTGACATGACTAACGACTTAGGTATTAAATAATTTCTTAAAACATAAAGTGTAAGCCTGGTGTAAGAGTGGTCACCTGACGGTGGGCTGCGCGTCGTGCCGCGCGTGTTCACGGCGTCGTCGCGCGCGCGCCGCCTGGCGGCCCCGCGCCGCGCGGCTACCCTGCGAGCCGTACACCGTGTCCTCGGCGCTGGACTCCACCGCCGGCAGCGTGTCTGCACACACTCGTACGTCAGCACATGCTACACCCACAACCGCACAGGAGCGCGCGTGCATGTGTGGGTGGTTACCGGAGAGATGCGCGGCGGGCAGGCGGTACAGCTCGGCGGCGCACGCGGCGCACGGCGACCCGCTCGACTCCGAGTCGCTGTCGCGCGACCGCCCGAACTCTGGCATGTGAAGCAACCTGACTTTTAATATTCGTGCCAACAATCACTAATAAGTGATAACACTAAACGTTAATACGCAATGTAACGCACGTCAAATATTGTGCTTACGGAGCATGCAAGTAATTCTAACGCGATCACATGATACGTAACTTGCAAACTCCACAAGCACATCGCTATGAAAGACCAGGTAAAGCGAGACAGCCGGTTTCTGAATATGAACAGGATCTGCGCGAAGAAAGAGTAGTGCGCGGTGAAGGAGTAGCCGACCTGGAGTGTGCGCCAGCAGGTTGGGGCGCGGCGGCGGCGCGGCCAGGTCGAGCGGCTCGGCGCGCCCGAACGTGCGCAGGTGCAGCGCGCAGCCGGCGCCCCCCGCGCCCCCCGCCGCGCCCCCGCTCACGCCGCCCGACATGCTGAACGTTGCGTACGGACTGATCTCGTGCAGATCACTCACCGCTGCAAATCGATCCTCTTAACATTAATTATTCTTCGATTTTCGTGAAAGCAGCATGCGAAAACGCTCGATATTGTACTAAAAGCCAAAAGCAAAATTACAGATATTCCTCCAAAGAAGCGCTTACCGAAAACTGCCAACAATGGCGTAAGCTATTATTTGATCATGCAGTTATTATATAGTGATGTTTGTCTCACTGTCGGGCGGGGTGAGCGTCTTTCCATTGCGCTTGCTGGGCTCCGTGGTGTAGAGCTGTGCGTGCGGCTGGCACACCTGATGCAGCGAGCAGTCGCGGCGCAGGCACGCGGCTGCCTGCCGCCTCCGCGCTACCGCCAGCCCTGCACGTTCAAACTGTGTACTAAACCATCAAGATGAAGTGGTCTCACGGAAAGGGTGTCCGTTAGTCGCGTGGTGATAGTGACCGGTGAGCGCAGCGAGCAGCGCGGCCAGCCCGCCGCCCAGCAGCGCGGGCGCCAGGCCGGCGCGCCACGGCGCCCCCGCCGCCGCGCCGCGCCCCGCACCCCCCGGCGCGCCCGCGAGCACGCCGTGCGCCTCCGCCGGCACCTCCACAGGCTCGCCGACGCGCTCTGCAACGCAAATATCACGATACGAACAATGCACATGCGCCATTGCGTATTTTACAGTGCCGTATTCAATCAGTTATCCAAAAGGCAAGTTCACCCAATGTGTAGCTATTATTTTAATTTATATTGAATCGAATCTAATTTAATTTAATTACTTGACTTTATATGATTCAAAGTGCAATTTATTGATTGTTAATTATTTAATGTACGTGTGTTTTGTATGATTTTAGTTTTTATATGGATTATGTTTGAAATAAATGAATTATTATTATTACATGAAAATAAAAAAATGCGTGATCGATTTCTAGTATTCCTACACAATATTAAGTCCTACCTATCAATTAGTGACTTTAAAACTTGCACTACAGATTTGTTAGTCTCACATACTACAGAATGTTTGGCAGAACGATGAACATACGCAAATGGTGGATATGTGGGGTCATCTGTTACTTATTCAGGCCAGGTATATTAAAAAAAAAATTGCTTTCTTCTACTTCCACTTACTTAACTTAGTTTTTTTTTAAGTGAAAACTTCTATAACGGCGTTGTGCACTTGTTTTGGAATGGGTAAAAAAGCTTCGCTATTTCACGGTAAATACAAAGCAATGTAGATTGTAGACACTGTAGACGCTACTCATTTACAAAATAAGTAGTTACAAAGCTTGTACAAATGCAAGTTTGAAACAAGACGCACCTCCATTAAGCGTGTGCGTGGCGGCCCGGTAGAGCGCGGTGGTGTCGCCGGCGGGCGAGCGCGCCACCACGCGCACCTCGTACCACGCGCCCGGCCGCAGGTTGCCGGCCTGCGGACACGGCACAGTGAGCACTCGCCGCCACGTGTCGAGCGACGTGGTGACGCGGTGGTGTGCGGCACACGTTACCTCGGCGGCCTCTCCGTCCGTGAGCAGGTGCTGCCAGGCGCCTCCCGCGGCGGGGCGCACGGACAGCGCCCACGCAGCCACGGGGCAGCGCCCGCCCCACGCCAGTAGATTCAGCCGCAGCGCCGTGCTGTTCGCCCACACGAATTCCTTGCCCGGCGCCGGCTTAGCCTCTACGCACAGTACACACTTTGATACAAATGTTGCAGAGCATACGGGGTAACCCATGGATCCGCTGGTTTTTTGACGGGCCTGTTGGTCTAGTGGTTAGCGGCCCTGACTGCTAAGCCGGAGGTCGTGGGTTCGATTCCCACCCAGGACAAACTTTGTGTGATGAGCATGATTGTTTGTTTGTTCTGTGTCTGGGTGTGATTTACCTATAATATGTATGTATTTATAAATTATATAAGTTTGTATATCAATTGTCTGGTTACCATAACACAAGCTCTGCTTAGCTTGGGATCAGATAGCCGTGTGTGAGTTGTCCCAAGATATTAAAAAAAAAGAGACTCCCCACCGCAAAGTGCAGGTGGGGGCCGAGACTGAATAGCCAACGCGGTGACTCACTATCGCCTCTGGTGCGTGCAATGAGCGGCGCCGAGTGGTGCGACGCTCCGACCGCGTTGTGCGCCTGCAGCGTGACGCGGTAGGGTGCGCCGCACGCCAGGCGCGCCAGCCACAGCGACGTGTCGGCGGCGGGCACGCGTCGTGCGCGCGCTGCCGCCGGGTCCGCGCTGTCGCCACGAGACCACCACACTGTATACCCTGCCATATGCATGCTCATTTACAATTTGAACGACCGCTGTTAAACCATTTGTTTGGTGATGTGACGGCTGGTGTTAGTTTTAAGTACCAGCCGAGGACGTGCGTACCCAAGGCACGACCGAGGACCTTTTCAAAGCGAGGACCTTTTCGAGGGTCCTCGGTTTGATTTGACCAAAGATTCGTATTCTGCAAGCGATTTTGAGTGTTTCTGCATACTTAACAAGAAAAAGTTGTCTAAACCTCGGTTTGATCAAAAATATTCATAATCTTACACACGATTTGTGTATCCACCAAGAGGCGCCACTGTCGCCTCAGACACAGCCTATTTACACTCATTTCACGTTTGTTGTATTATATAAGGACCTATGTGTTAACTTTAACACAAAAGTCCTCGGTTAGGCAGCTTTTCCACGCAATGTGTATTTAAGACCTCGGTTTGCTAGATTTTCCAAACAGTGTGTATTCTAGTCCTCGCTTTAACAGTTTCCCTCGTGTGTAGTGTGCTATCATACAAATACAAGTATGGAGGAGAAAATGAAAGGTTGACTGAATTCTCAAACTAATCGTTAGAAGCTACTCCTATGTACACGAAGAATAAAGAGGCTTCTTTTGATAAGTACGTTGGCCTGCTTAGATTGCATAACATTATGATTTTCTTTGCACCATAAATTGTTGTATAGTCATGGGAGCTTAATCCGTGTCTTCTTCGTGAAGAATCTAAAGTAGAAATGCCTTCCTAGGTGAAATGTCGGCAGCAAGATTTGAAGTTATCAAAAAGTACAATGAAAAGATTAATAAATATTTTAAAAAAATCTGCAATTTTAACCAACGATCTACCTATTTATTGAAATTATAATCAGGTTGCAGTAACACCTTTAAGAAGCATGATAAAAAATTTACATTACAGATAATATAAAGCGACAAACTTGAAGTGCTATATTTGTTATACTATGTAAACCTAACGCGTATGCCAAATTTGAAGACGACGCTATTAACCGTTGAGGAGTTTCCTCATGAAGAAACCACCCTGGCTGCAGCTTCAGCAAAATTTGGATATCATATTTATTAAACTTTGTAAACCTAACGCGCATGCCAAATTTGAAGACGACGCTATCAACTGTTGAGGAGTTCCCTCATGAAGAAACCACCCTGGCTGCAGTTTCAGCACAATTTGGTTATTATATTTGTTATACTATGTAAACCGTTAGGTTTACATAGAGAAAGGGTACTCCCCAGGGTGCTCAAATTGAGCATATGTGTCAACATATGCCCAATTTGAAAACGATGCTACCAACTGTTGAGGAGTACCCTAATGAAGAAACGACTTTGGCTGCAGCATCAGCACAAATTTCGTTATTATATTTGTTATACTATGTAAACCTACCGCATATGCCAAATTTCAAGACGACGCTATCAACTTTTGAGGAGTTCCCTCATGAAGAAACGACCTGGCTGCAGCATCAGCTAAAACTGGAGACTGTCTGGTGACTGGATCACTAGATAACCCTTATGTGTATGCCATTTATTTATTTTTTATTTATTTATAGTAATTAATTAAAACGGTTACAAACCAATTACAATAATTAACCTAGAACACAATACTAATACATATTATTATAAAATCTACTACACACTTAATAAATAACAGTGGATATTCTCTCATACTATCTCTCGCAAAACTTCAGACACACTCCCATTATCTCTCTCCATTCATCGGCAAACAGATCACAATCAGGATTGACTGCCAAGAGGGCATTGAGGGCTTCCAGAGTCCGACACACCGGCGACTCTCTCAAGCGACTGTACGACATGCTGGCCGTGCAAAATAATTTGTGCCTCTTACTATAGCGGTGACCTATATAGTTGCCAGGCACATATAATTGACAATATAGGTTATGTAGCTCAGGACAGTCAACAAGCCCTCTGAGGGTTTTGCAGGCTACCGCAATTTGATTCAGACCTCGTCTAACCTCCAAGGAGTCGTAATCCAACATCCCACAAAGGAAATTCGTTGGGTACATGTACGGAAAATACTTGTGCACTTTTTTAAACAAGAACCTAAGGAAGGTTTTTTGGACCTTCTCCAGCATTCACGTTTGAGTTGTAGTGTAGGGATTCCACACACATGCACTTGCTTCTAATTTAGATCGGACCAGGGTATTTAGTAGTTTGATAACATGTGGGCTGTCAAAGTCACGGGCATTGCGCAGGACGAACCCTAAACGCCTGAAGGATTCCTTTGCAAGGGTGGAAATATGGTCTCTGAAAGTCAGGCCATTGTCAAAAGTTACTCCCAAGTCCTTAATGTTAGTGACGCGTGTAATTTGTTGACCGTCTAAGGTGTAGCCATGATAGATTGGTCGCAACCGTCGAGAGTATGACATGACGTAATATTTATTACGATTGAAATATAGCTTGTTCTCATTGCTCCAATGGTGGATAGAGTCAATGCCATATTTGTTAGCGCGGAACGAGCTTGAGTGAAGACTCTCTTTCTATAAGTAATTATTTTAAACCTCTCTTTGGGAAGCGCCGAAAAACGTAAAGACATAAACTCGTCCTCGCTTGGTACTTCATTTTAGAAAATGTGTGTAAGAAATAAATTGGAACATTCTACATAAGTTAATAAATTATCTTTCAAGTAAAAATTGGTTTAGGTAGATAGATTTTCCAAGTCCTCGCTTTATACGAGTTCTACACGAAAACTGTCCTCGGTAAGGTGAAATAAAGTCTAAAGCTAGCATTCGGATTACGGCAGTAGCGGCACGGCAGCCGCGGCCCTGCAGCCGCAGCCGTGGTCGCGCCGCACTGCTTTGTAGGGATTTTTAAGCGCTAGTTTCCGACGCAAGCGACCGAGAAGCGCGGCCGGGGGGCGTGGCCTACGCGCGACCTTGGCAGCGCCGCTGCGCCGCTCCGGAGGCAGTACGGTCGCGCTGCCCGCTCGTACTAAACTAGAATGCACAACCGCTCGCACTGACTCTTGTTTGGCTACTGCGCGTGGCAGTCGCCGCCCGGGTCGCGGACGCTGCTATCCGAAAGCTTCTGGCAGCGCCGCACAGCAGCGACAATGGGCCGCGGCAGCCGCCACTGCCAGGTCGCGACTGCCGTGATCCGAATGTCACCTTAACACAGCGTCCGCGCATCGTACAAGAAATAAAAAATATTGTGTGAAAGTACGTCCTCAGAAAAGCGTCCCAGAGCTTACGTAAGAGGTCCTCGGTTAACTTACACAAAGTAGTCGTATGTGCATCGCTGGCCACATTTAGCTGTGTATTTCAGGTCCTCGGTACGATAGCCGTAATTCATAGTTTTTTTTTTGAGATAGCACTATCCCAATACGCTCATTACAAAAGATTTACTCACCTGTCCCTTTCTATCTTATTGAAAAAGGCAAGCGACGTATTTAAACCAGGGTCAAACATACAAGGTCCTCGTAAGGGTTTCTGTACAAACAAAGGGTGTGTGAACGAGCTGTATTTACCTACACAACTTACCGAGTATGTGTGCGCCGCCGTCTTGTGGCTTGTCCCAGGAGAGGTGCAGCGCATGCGCGGCGGCGCTGCGCAGGCGAGGCGAGGGGGGCGCGGGCGGCGCGCGCACGCTCACTGTCATGCCGAGCGCGTCCGAGCCCAGCGCGTTACGCACTAAGCATGTGTAGTTGCCCGCCGACGACAAGTCCACCTCTGTGCACACAACGGACCAATCACTATATGTTCCACGAATGAAGGACTTAGCAATAGACTGAACAGTCGATAAATATGAAACATTGTGCACAATATTAGATGATGTGCTCACTGTGTATGATGAGGTCTCCGTCATCAGTGACAGTGTGCGCGCTGGGCAGCGGCGACCAGAGCCAGCGCAGCGGCGGCGCGCCCAGCGCGGAGCAGCGCAAGCGCACGCGGGAGCCGCGCGCCGCCACCACCACGCGACTGAACGATGATATCCTGGCCGATACTGCCGGTTTAATGGAATCTGTGATATCATTCTAATTCTTCGATTTCTTTGAAAGTTGGAATATAATCATCATCTTCCTGCCCTTATCCCATGTTACTCGGGGTCGGCGCAATACGTTTTCTTCTTCCATTCCGTCCTGTCAACCGTCATGATATCACTGACTCTCTTTCACTCCCTTGTAATAAGACGCAATTAATAATACGATGTGCATCTGGGTACACATATTGGTAATGGACGGGTGGTTGTGGTAGTGGTGGCTGCGGGACACAGGGCGTGACGTACGTGCGGGTGTGGGCGCCGCGGACACGGGGCGGCTGGGCGCGCCGGCGCCAGCCGCGGTGGCGGCGCGCACCCAGAACTCGTACACAGTGCGCTCGCGCAGGCCGCGCACCTCGCGCCGCACCTCCTCCTGCTCCTCCGCGTCTGCGTCCACGCGCTGCGCCCATTCACCGCCCACTCTTCGCGTACAAACAAATTGACTTGAGTCAGAAATGAGGGTTAGCGAAGAGCATGTTATTAACGTGAAATAGAAGGCGACGTACTTGCCGAGCTCCCTGGTGTAGAGCGTGTAGTGCGTAACGCGGCCGGCGGGCGCCAGCCAAGTGACGCGCACGGCCGCCGCGCCCGCCGCCTGAGCGCGCACCTGCTCCGGCGCCTCCGGCACTGCCGACACCGAACACGATCTTTACACATACAACTGTTGGGCTAATGTCTTGAAATAACTTAACAGGAGCGTACTCACAAAGCAGTCGTGACTGCGTGATTTAAGGAATAGCAGAATTCAAAACTTCCGCGTTGCAGTTAAGAAGATACGTTTACATAACACATGCAAACTGCTGTACCCGGAACATATATCTGCTGAGCACAAAGTGGGGGGCGCACTGACCGTCGTCCCTTGTGGCGCAGTAGACGGGCGGGGCGGGCGGGCCCAGGCCGGCGTCGGCGCGCGCGCGCACCCACACGGAGTAGTTGGTGGCGGCGCGCAGCCCCTGCAGCGTGGCCTCACCGCCCGGCCCCGCGCGCGCCGATCCCGCCCAGCTCGCGCCGCTCCACGCTGCGACCACACACTACTGTCACACACTATCACTACTATAGTCATACACTTTCAATATTTAAACAACAACTTTTTTAATTGAATGCATCCTTCACATTACAAAAGTGCCGTAAATGGTATATTTGACATAAATTATTTGATTTCTTGATTACCGCGCGCACGTGGAGTCGCAGGCTCAGCTTGCAGGAGAAGTTTTGTTGGGTATAGTATAGGGTTCGGGAGAGGTGTACCAAAACATACCCACAGTTCGCTGGTATGTTTTTGGATCCCATGTTATAGGGGCGAGCGTATTATTCTTAACCGGGCACAAATCCTAACTCCGAGCTGCTACTTAGAAATTTATTGAAAATCCCGAAAACACTTGGGTATTACGTTCCAACAAAACCAGTAAAAAAATATAGCGATGAAATATTTGTGAGTAGTGTCAAGACTCACACGAAGCGAAGTGTAAAGGCGCGTAGTGCAGGTCGTAGCCGCGGAGCGCATGCGCATGCGCGGCGGACAGCGGCGCCCAGCGCACGCGCAGCGAGCGCGCCGACAGCGGCTCGCACGACACGCCTCCCGGCGCCTCCTCCGGCACTGCGACACAAGCACCGTGTTCTCACACTGTCACGCGCACAACGCACGTATGAGTAGGGTATAGAGACCTCCGTCGACGGTGGTGGCGTACACGGTGGGCGAGTGCGGGCCGGCGCCGGCGCGGTTGTAGGCGCGCATGCTGAGCGCGTAGCGGGCGAAGGGGCGCAGGCCGGCCAGCGTGAGGTCGGCGCTGCTCCAGCCCGCCACGCCGGCGCGCCCGGCGCGCGCCTCCTCGTCGTCGTCGAGGCGGCCGAGCTCGCGCCACGTCGCCACGTACCCCAGCAGCTCGCCGTTCCAGCTGTCCTGCGGTGGCGCCTGGTCGAAGCATTACAACTAACTCAATGCTATATGTCACAGCTGTCACTGTGTCGCTCTCTACACCCTGGTGTACTCACCGACCACGACACGTGCAGCTCTCCCGGGTTGGAGGCTCTCACTCTGACGTTCTGCGGGGATGCAGTCGGAGCTGGTGGGAAACATGGGCATGGTAGTAGTAGTGTTGTTAGTCATATTTATTAAAGTATTGTCCTCATCACCTGGCAAGTTGTGTGTCTGCTGGCATCACCGGTCACGTAGTGCTTATTAGGGCGTGCAAGCCCGGTTTTCCGGTTTTGCTAAAAACCGGAAAACCGGCCGGTAAACCGGCCAAAATTTACCGATTTTTGAAAACCGGGGTTGAGACACAAAACCGGTGTTACCTCCGGTTTCCCCGTCATTTAATTACATATTTACATTTAGGTTTAAACAACTTTTTTCGAACACACTCAAGAAATATTTAATTTCGGGGCATCAAATATATCCAACGCAACCTATACCCACTATCCTTACCCCCAAGAATCGGTCTGATTTCGACCTTACAGTTGGTGGTTTATCAAGGTAGAGCAAGCCATGTATGAAAGCGGAGGGCATCGGGGTATATATCTCACAGAAGCTTACGACTATTTTATGTGT
Organism: Caradrina clavipalpis; assembly: GCA_932526535.1. Classification (NCBI taxonomy): domain Eukaryota; kingdom Metazoa; phylum Arthropoda; class Insecta; order Lepidoptera; family Noctuidae; genus Caradrina; species Caradrina clavipalpis. Next base: position 68,000 of record OW052088.1, read on the forward strand.
GTAGGTAGGTACGACCAACAAGTGTAGAGAGTGAAAAAAAAAATTGTTGTTTATTTAAAGTTGTATACGGTACACAGTTGATTTGATCTCGTTTTATAGGTAGCTCATTATGAATCTTTTAATAATGTTGTTAGTAGTTATTAATTATAGAGCTCAAGATCAAACAAATAGAGACGTATAGTAGGGTAAAACCCGGATAGTTGCCTCGGGGGGATACATGCCCCGGTTTTTAATACACTATGTTACGAATATAAATAGTGTTGGCACTTTACTACAATAAGTAGTGACCCCCCTGCTGGCCTTAGTGCAACATAAGCCATCGGCATAGGCCCACCTGTTTTGTCCGTGTCAGCAAAAATCTTCCGCGGCGTAACTTTGACGGGCGTTGTAATTATTTTGGTAAGTAATTACTATTGAATATTTTTATTACTAATCGCGGTTTCAGTCAACTTATTGTTTCTTTGCATGCATTAGAGTTTAAGTAACATTGTTTATTATGTTTTATTGCTAATTAATAATTATTTATTTCGCAAATAAAAAGGGCAAGTATCCGTATCAAAAAGGATAGTCGCCCTACTTACTTTCGCGGATAGTTGCCCCTAGAGTGACTAAAAATTCTTTAACAAACAAAGCCGGATTATTATTTTTTTCTGTTTTTTCTAATTTACTGTGACTCTAACTTGTTGTAAATAAAATAAATATCTATTTAACTATTTTATATATTTATTTTAGATAAGCAAAATGCCTTGCAAATATAAGCGACAACCAGGCGTGGTGCCAAGCAACATCAACTGGACAGAAGATAGCTTAGCACTTGCCTTGGAAGAATTAAGACAAAAAAAAAGTTTTAATGAAACTCGAACATACGGAGTATCCTTTAGAACCTTATTATCTTATTAAAATCATTAAAACTGAAAATTATTTAATAATGTTAATTAATATTTCAATTTTTTTTCATAATATGTAGGACGTTTATTTTTCGAACACAAAACTTAGTTAAATAATAATAATTAAATTAAAAACTATGTACAGTTAAAAAAAAATTGAAATTAAATATTTCAAATTGTACTTAATAAAATATCTCAGGAAATTATAAACGCTGTTAAATAAATAATAAAGATTACTTTAATTGATATAAATTTCTTTGTTTTCAAAATAAAAATCATACCGTGGTTACTATCCCCGCACGAGGCAAGTATCCCCGGAAGGATTTTCCACGCTAGGCTACTATCCGCCATAGTAGGCAACTATCCCTTTTCTGAGAGGTGAAATAAAACAGTATTTATTCAAAACCAGTGTTGATTAGGTATACAAAAATAGGCTTTTATAGAAGATAAAAGACCTATGTTTTGAGATACATACTTAATAATTTTCAGCCAGTTCATATTTTTACAAAATTAAGCTTTTTCGAAAAGTGGGGCAACTATCCGGGTTTTACCCTAATTGTGGTTGTGTTTAGTGTCTCAAGAAGATGAAAGTGTTTTGTATGTTTAAAAAATATTATTCTGTACCACAAACTTACTTGTTGTTGATTTGATCTTATTTTGAGTTCCTGTTATCCAAACTATTAATTTGGTCTAGTTAGTATTGGTAGGCATAAGGGTTTGTCCCCATGACCGATTATCGGGCCGACTTTTGTCAAATTTCTTTGTCGGCAAGAAGAAACGACCGATTTGGTCCGAACGGTCGATTAAAAAGAGGTACTTATATCATAAAATTTGTTTTATGTAGAGATTGTGGGTATCTAAGAATATTGTTTTCTTGTTAAAATACTACTATAAAAACGATAAGTATAAAATTGTTGCCGAAACCGGGCCTAACACCGCCGGTTTCCGGTTTTGGGGCCTCAACACCGGAATTCAAAACCGGTTTTGAAAACCTTCCGGTTTTGCACGCCCTAGTGCTTATAAATTGATGAACAAACCTAACGGTAACTAGTATAACCAATAAGGCGTGGCTTTGCCAAATAGGGGAACTACCAAATGTAGAGGTTATAAGAGCTGTAAGTAAAAGAAAATAAATCGGACGAACTCGTAATAATCTATTTGTTCTATAATTAATGTTGCGTTCCAGCGTACTACAGGTAAACAACGTATCACGTGTATCAATCAGAACGCTTATTACCGAGATCGTTCTACTTTTTTTTAGTAATCAAGAACCACGGCGTATCTGATTTTAGTGATTTTTGCTGGAATTCTTATTTAATATTATGTCCTCCAGCTAAGTGTTAATATAACTATATGTTTTGTTATGTATTGGAACAAAGGCAACTTAAATATAGGTTGTTAAGATACCGGAGAGGCTAGGCGAGCTCAGGGCGCGAGCTCGCTAGCTGAGCTACCTTCTTCGAGTGTGGTGAACATGAGGGGCTCAGAGTGCGGCGACCGGCCGACGTGGTTGGCCGCCGTGAGGCGCAGCGAGTACGCGGCGGCCGGCCGCAGCCCCTCCAGCCGCGCGGACATCGTCACCTGCCCGTCCGCATCTGTTCTATAGAAGCACAAACCCGCTCAATGTGGTGGAGCTATCTAACGAACCCTTGCGGGAGGCACAGCGCGAGGGAGTACGCACCTGTCGTCGTGGGCGAGCAGCGTGAGGTTGACGGCGTTGCTGCGTGCCTCGGCAGCGGGCAGAGCGTGCAGCGCCGTGTACAGCGCGGCGTACGAGAGGGGCGCGGCAACGGGCGCGGGGGGCGCGGCCCAACGCAGGCGCACCCAGCGCGCGCCCACGCCGCCCAGCCGCAGCCGGCGCGGAGCTTCCGGCGGCTCTGTCGTCGCATGCCAGGGCTACAGCTTTACACAATGCTTCGATGCTACGCTGCGTTATCTTATATTATTAGCTTAAGTATTGCTCGTTTGAGAATCTGCTAATAGGTCGTTAGAGAAAGTTCCCAAACACCCCCTTAAATATTTTAAGGTATCGGCTATCAGATGCAAGGGTGACAAGCTCTACTCGATGATACTAGTTGAGGTGGCGGCGTGATGCAGAACTGCACAGACCTTCGACGTGCAGGTACATGAGCTGCTCGCTGCGGCCGAACGAGTTGTGCGCGTGGCAGCGGTACTCGCCCGCGTCGGCGCGCTCGGCGGCGCGTAGCTGCAGCGTGGAGCGCAGCCCGCCGCGAGCGCGCGCCTCCGTAACCGCCCATCTACCGTAAACGAATTATGTCGTTTTTCAGGGGGTTCACTTTTATTGTGCGGGACCCAAATTCATTTTCCGAAATAAAAGTCTAAGTTACTCCTTATGACATTACTTATCCGCCAGTACAAGGTGCAGTCAAAATAGGTCCAGCCATTTCGGAGATAATGTATTTATTTATTTAAGTACATAGAGGACTTACAGCTAATAAAAACAAACAAAAAACGAAACAATAGTCACGTGAGAGCCAATTACAAATCCTCACGTATAGATGTGTAATATTAACTGACAGTGTTAGCACAAAAACCAAAAACAAAAAGCAAAAAGTACATCGCTATAAAAAGAGTAAGAAGTTAAAAATAAACGATCAGCCTTACTTATAAAAATAACGCTAAATAATACTTAGCTACTTATCAATTGATTAACTCTCAAATCCTTGACTAAAAATCAATTATTTTTCACATAGCAACCACTTTCAACGGTGTCTCAGGTGAAAAATCTTACCTATACACGTTAATCAGCGTTGAGATGTTGCCTAAGTGACAGAAAATTTAAACAGCGGCGACCCGTTGTTTAAGTATAGTTAGGAAGTAAGATGGCGGGCTACAATCAGCTGTGACGATGTCATTTTTGGTCTATGGATTCTATTGTAAATTTTGAAAATTATGCTCAATTGTTCGTTCGATTTCGTTCTTTAGTCAAATAATTTGGTCATGCTCTATGCTGACCATCTAAGTGTTGGCAGATTAAAAAAGTGTTTCATCGTTCAGTCAGTCACATAAGAGGTAGCTAAGTTTGAATTAGCGTTATTTTAAGTAAGGCCCCATATGTGTAAAATAATAGAAAAAAATATGAAATTAAAAACAAATAATAAAACCTATTACTGCTTGAAAAACTTGAGGCTTAAGCACCTTCTGGCCGAATTCACACTAATTGTGAATGGATTAAAATCAAATTCCTTACAAATATTATTAAAGTTACTGCTTGCGCGCACAATGTAACTGTTCTGCCTATAATTCGATGATGCATGAAGTACACGTATGGAGGATTAAACCGAAGTGTTTTACTTGGTACATTAAAATAAAATTTAGATAGTGGCTCAGGGTTATCGATATAGTTATTGAGGAATTTCAACAAGAATAAACAGTCAGCGATTCTGCGACGCTCAACTAGTGGTAGCAGATGATACCTCTTACAGAGTCCAAGATAATCGGCTGACTGATATGGAATCTTTTGATGAAAGCATAGATATTTCATGAAACGTACGGATTATGAACCCCAGCAGTTTAGAAGCTTTCTTGACGATTGCATCAATGTGTGTATCAAAGACTAACCTACTGTCTTAATGGACGCCCAAGTTACGAATAGTGTTACACCTTGGCAAGGTCTGGCCCGCCAAAGTGTAGGTAGTGGCCAGGACTGTACTTTTTCTAGTGTAGGTGATCACAGAACACTTGGATGGGTTGAGATCAAGTTTATTAACCCGACAGTACTCTTCAAGCTGATACAGGTCAGCCTGAAGTGATAGACTGTCTTCCAGCGTAGAGATAGTGGCAAAGATTTTCATATCATCGGCAAAGCATAATAGTTTGGATGAATGGAGGCACTGATCGATGTCATTTTTACAAAGACTACAATAAAAAAAGGACCGAACAACGAACCCTGAGGCACTCCGCTGGGCTCGTTAACCCATTTGGACATATAATTATTGAGCACTACTGCTTGTGACCTGTTATCAACATAAGAAGAGCTTAGCTTCCTTATCAGGGTATCGTGGTCGATCCGATCAAATGCCTTGCTATAATCCGTGTAAACCACATCGACCTGCTTACCAGAATCCATAGCAACCGAACCGAACACAAGTAATTCTGAGTAGAAAACACCAGGAAAATCTAGCGACAAGCTTTTACATAATTCTATATTCCTATTTATTTTTTCAATCCTGGGTAAATTGGTTAAGTAAGGCCCACGTTCTCTGATACGATCATTTACTTGTCTAATATGTAGAATATGCTAAACAGAGTGTGTGTAAGGTATGTGACCTGTAGGAGGAGAGGTCGAGGCGCGCGCCGCGGTGCGTCCAGTGCACGTGCAGCGGCGCGTCGCCGCGCGCCTCGCACGCCAGCGCCGCGCCCTGCCCGCGCACGCTCGACACGTTGCCGCCCGAGCCCTCGAAGTGCGCCGGCTCTGCGGACAGTGCCCACTACCCATTATATGTATACACACACTCACATTGCTACGAACACCAGCTGTGGTAAAAGAAACGGAAGCGATAAATATCCCGTGCTAAGTAGCTTATGTTTCGTTTTGTGTTTTTTTTCTTTGTGTGAAATGGATTATTGTTTATTACAAAATTAAGATTGGTTACCGTGCACAGTGACATTGACATGTTTGAGTAGCGGCGGGCCGACTCCGTTGTCGGCGAGGCAGCGGTACAGGCCCTGGTGCGCGCGCGCCGCCGCGCCCGCCACCAGCGAGCCGTTGTGCGCGCGCGCCGCGTCCGCCGCGCCCCACGCCCCCGCGCCCACCTGCTGCCATTGCTCCCCGCTGTCGCCGCCTAAAGAAGCTCCGTCGCCTGTTTTACGTTATAGCTCATATCATATCAAATCAGACGTAGACGGCGCACTTTAAATGAACATGTTGTATACTGACCGACGCGCCTGTACCACGTGACGGAGGGCGCCGGGTGGCCCTTGGCGGCGCACTCCAGTAGCAGCGGCGCACCCAGCAGCACGGCCGCGTCCAGCGGCTCGGTGGCCCACGCCGGCGCCACTGCATACACAACACGGTCACACACGACGCCACGCGGTGACGCGCGGCGTCGCGGCGCGGCCTCACCTTTGACGCTGAGCGTGGCGGTGTAGTTGACGGCGGCGGCGTGGTTGGACACGCGGCACGTGTACGCGCCGCTGTGCCGCGCCGACAGGTCCGAGAACATCAGCAGGGAGAACTCGTTCAGGCTCTTTTCTTCTATCTACACAATCACACGTTTTATCACCTCGTTTACAATTCTTATGCACATTGGTGTACACGCATAAACGCAATAATATCGTGCATCTATCATGGCAGGGTTTTGTTAACACTTACTAGTGCGCGACTAGTGACGAGTTCTACCTGCAAGTTAGGCGGCAGCGGCGCGCCGTCTTTGAGCCAGGAGAAGTACATGGGCTTGTCCCCGGACGACACGCCGCACAGCACCTGCACTGAGCTGCCCTCCGTCAGTTCCGAAGAAAATATAAAAGGCGAAATTTTTGGTGGATCTAAAAACAAAACGCACATTATATAATTATCGTAGTAACTGGCTGTTACCCGGAGACTGAGGTTGTATTAACCCGACTACGACAAAGTCAAAACAAAAGAAAACATTTCTCCTAAACCATTCGTTTAAGTAATATATTATAACTAATAAGGTAGGTATCGTTGAATGCGTCATGATGTTCCGCTAGTTATAGGATATATAGAAACGCTACCGATTATTTAAAATGGCAGCTTGCAGAGGACATAAAACACGAAGGTAGATAATTAAAAACTAAATTTTACTTCAAATTGGTAATTAATGTTACTTTTAAAATCACATACGAAAAAAGAAATAAAGAACATGATAGGAAGAATATTATTACAATTGATGTTTTGTACAGAGCCGGTTGGCGTAGTGTGATGTATACTGACTGCGGACTTGTATGTCGATGTCGCGGCGCGCGGCGGGCCCGGCGGGCGCGGCCACGGCGCACGCGTAGTGGCCGGCGTCGGGCGGCAGCGCGGGCGCCAGCCGCAGCGCCGCGCCGCGCGCGCTCACCCGCCCCGCGCCGCCCAGCGCCACGCTCGCGCCGCGCCGCCACCACGAGATGGAGCTGCACACATCACACTCACACCTCACCGTGCTTTCTTAACCAGCTGACAATCTCTCACTGATCTCTGAAGCGGCACTGCCTGAATGAGTTCTCTTTTAACCTTAACTTATCAGACTTGACTGGTATTATCTCGGAAGTCAGATGTCAACAATCCAATTAAAACGTTAGTCCCTGTGTTAACTAGAAAATACTTTCTCATATCGTGAATGGGGACTACTTGAAATTGTACAATGTGTCCAAAGCCTATCGCTAGTGTATTAGAGGAATCATCCTAACAAAATGCACCTCTATGGACCTGATCGGATATCCGGCGTAGGGGCAGTAGATGGTGGCGTTGGCGCCGGCCACCACTCGCACCGGGCCCAGCGCGCGGATCGACGGCGGACCTGCGCACAACACTCCGACTTAGCACACTCCTAATATGATCGTATGACAGTGTGAGAGGAGGCGAGCGGCAGTGGGGTTCCCTAGCGCACCGTATATGTTGAGCCTCGCGGAGTGCTCCGCGTGGCCGAGCGGGTTGGTGGCGCGGCACGTGTAGCGCCCGCCGTCCTCCGCCGCCACCGCGCTGATGTTCAGCGTCGACACCACGTCGCCGTTCACCGACGTCTCCTCGTTTATGAAGTATCTGCGGAGTAGACAATGTTTAGTTTCGAGGCAGCTCGTAGCGAATAGGCATGATTAGTTTCCAAGCGTGAGTCTGCGGCTGGTGGCACCTGTGCTGCGCGCGGAAGTGGTCGAGCGGCTGGTCGTCCAGCAGCCAGGCGAGACGCGGCAGCGGCGCGGCGGACGCGGCGCAGCGCAGCGACACGCCGCCGCCCGCGCGCAGCGCCTGCTCGATGAACGTGTAGTGCAGCTCCGGCGCCGAGTCTAACCATACACGCATCATAAATATGTCACTTATGGACTTTGTATCATCATTATCATTACATAGTATAAAACAAAGTCGCCCTTTTCCCCTTGTACGCGTTAATCTTTAAAACTACGCAACGGATTTTGATGCAGTTTTTTTTTAATAGATAGAGTGGTTAAAGAGGAAGGTTTATATGTATAATAACATCCATTAAATAGCGGAGAAATACTGTTATTTTTGAGGTTTCTAATGTGATGTCGTAAATAATTTCATTTTTTTCCGCTTACATTGCAAACGCTGGCTGAACCCTGCGAGATTTATCAAAATAATGTACTAAGTATTGTACACATTGAAAAGGTCTACAGAAAACTCCGCGATGGTATATGTCTATCTCTTATGGATATCCCACAATAACACTTTTTTGTAATTTACTTTTTAATTAATTTATTAACTAATTTTCGAAGCGATTTTAACCAATACAGCATTAATTCTTGTCCAATTAAATACCTTAAATACATTGTTGATTTAATATAGATCTATATGGCCTTTTACAGCATATGATTTAAATAAATATTTTAGAAGATATTACAAATAAAAAATTGCGGGACGGGGACGTAGCGTTTGCGGCGGAGCGGGCCGCTATGTTTTTGTAGTGTATTTAGTATCAGCATTGCACCCGTGCGAAGACGGGGCGGGTCGCTAGTATTATTATAAAAGAAACGGTTAAAAATAGAAATATATCATGAAAATGAAAGTAATTACACGGTATACAATAAAAACATTTTTAAAATATTGTGTCTATCCGTCTGTCTATTTTTCGGTGTTTTTGTTCCGGCTTATTTCCGAATCGGCTAAACTTGATCGAAATTGGCGAGACTTTCACTGGCACATAGCCGATATTATCAGAAGAAACTTAGCTTACTTTTATTTTAGAAAAAGAAATCCACGCAAAAAAGGTAAAATCCTGTGATAACCTGTATTCACCCGAACAAACCCGTGGATATAAGCAAAGGTAGGATCGTATCGTATTATAGTGAATATTTTTTTGGCGATTGATTTGTTACTAATTTGGATAGACAACGAATAAAGAATAAATTTTAATTTTTCGCGTTTTATTATCAACTTTCTGCCATCTCAATCCATGAAGGAACGGTAATATGGAACTAATACTACTAAACGGAAAACTGAGATGTTTGCTGCATTCTCGAGGTGCAATTCTGTTCATCACTCCGAGGATCCGAAGATCCTCATCCCATCTTCACCAAATTTTTATGGAACCCTTTCAAACTATAAAAAAAATATTTTTTTAAATCGCTCTAGGTAATCGGGGAACATATAAAATAATAAAAGAATATCCCAACGAATTAAGGACATCCTCCTATTTTTACATTGGTTAAAAATAATTTTAAAACATCCATAAACATCATTAAAAAACATGGTGTTCAGATAGTAAAGATAGCGATCGGTTTCAGGTTGCGAGAGAGAATGAAATGAAACCTCGCAACAATTCAGGAGAGCCGCGCATCCGTCACGCCGAGCTGCGCGGCCGCGCTCTGCTCTCCCACACACTGTCCGAACAATGACTAATGTGTTTTCAAATTATCTACGGAATCGTTCAGAAGCCGTCAAATACTTCCCTAATGATTGCGCGTACCTGCACAATAGCAGGCTATGTAGTAGACAGACATAGCGAAACGATCAGCTATGAAGATTCATTTATTTGTCTAGTAGGTATTCTACAATAAGATAACATTAAAAAAAGTAATTATTCTCTTTTTAGTTTTTGAAGGCGGTTGTCATTTTTGTAAAAAAGTTTTTTATTTCTCGCTTTTTAGCATCAACTTCCTGTCATCCAAATCTATGAAGAACCACTCTCATGTTATGTAAATTAACGAGGCACCACTAAAAAGTCATAAGAAAGCAGAATACGCGATTTCGTTTACTTAGATAAGAAATTTTTAAATACTACTGTATACATCTGTGTAACCCTTTTGAGTGTACAGGCGTGATGTTATGTTGTGTGATTTGCTGTAATTTTTTAAAGAGTTCCGATGTCGGTCTCCGGAATCCATCATCAAATCTATATGAAAATTTGGGAAGTTTCCCAAGTAACAAAAGCTTCTATAACCAAGGCGTTTTGTCACCTATCAGTGTTATAGTAGGCCTGTAATGGTAACCATTATGACTGCCTGTACTATAAAGGTTTTTAACAAAGCGTTTTGATTCTATAAGATAAAGAGCATTTAAGTTCTATAATTAAGCTCTTAGAACGCTTACAGGACCATACAAAAGAATCGTTAAAGTTTTGCACTATAATAGATATGAATAAAGTGATTATGGTACTATTTAGTACTATTGAAGACCTTACCGACCCTTTCATGTATCTATTTTGCACTAATAATGCGTCAAAATTACTTTTATAGTACTAGTTTTGTAGTAGTATCAAAAACATAATTAGAGAATTAATCTGAACTATTAAAGCACCTTGCACAACTATTATGTAACCTTTTAACTTTTTAAAAGCTCCCTCAGTATTGCTATGGGGCTAGTTCTGTAAAAGTCATGAAAACTCTTCTATAGTATTAAATAATACATAACCATTCTAAATAGCACTATAAGTGAGTCTGTGTTACTCATACGACACTAAAGCGTGACATAAAAGGATTAAAATGAATAATTAATGGACTAATTACATCTATACTAGCTTTTCAGTATCAATTATATGACTAGTATTTCATAAATGGTGACACACTGCCGACTGTTTAGAAATCTGGTTAAAAATTTAAGCTAATAAAGGTTTAATAATGGATTTTTAAATCTCTGCGTCGGTATAAAGTGAGTGGTAGTTACAAAAAAAGGGGAAAAATCGATATACACAAGCACTATCATCGATACAACAAGCAAATGTAAATACTGGTCAAGCGGGTCCAGAAAATATAGCACATGGTTCTGTACAAAATATTTGTTTTGTACCACTACAGGGCTGTAGCAATAATGTTTCTTTTTCTCTAGCCAGGAATAAGGATAAAGAATATGAGAGGGAGAGCACCTCTGTTCAAAGTTTCCCAACATCGGAATGCTCAGATGAGGAGAGCAATAAAGATGAACAATTATGCAGTGACATAAGAATTTTGTCCCATTAATACACACTCTATGATAAGGAAAACTAGTTCCGTGTTTAAAAAAAAGACTTAATGTTTCTTATTTGTTTATTAATTATAAACATGATCTATGACAAGTTGTGTTTTAATGTATGTATATTCTAAACCTAGAAAAAATAGGGGCACTTGCAATAAATAATATTAAAAAAAAACATGACAATTATAGAAAAAAAAAACACTTCGTCGGGCATAATCTCGCCTTCTTGAGAATAACTATCAACAAAAACATGCATACGCTAATGTCACAACTATTCTGACATTAGCGTATGCATCTTTTTGTTTAACAACATAATTATCATATATTTTTTATAAATAAAAAATTAAACATTAAAATCTGTCTCAGGATCATCCACGTCCATTATATATGCCATCGTTAATTTTAGTATGTTACGACGCAGGTAAAGCACTGAAACAAACGCAATTGTACATTTACTTCCAGCATTACGACAAAAAAAGGTTTATTTTATATTTAGACAACGAACCCTAATTCGTTTTCGGTAAAAATATGGCTGCTGACTTCGGCCATGATAGCACATTAGCAGCACGGCTGAAGCCAATGTATACTATAGCAGCCATATTCGGGACCAGTCCTTATTTTATTAATTTTAATTTAATTAAAACACGTAAATTATATTGGCGCATTGTCAAATTTGAAATCAGCATAATGATTTTATCGATACAATAATTTTCGCAAGAGCAAGTTATGGGAGAGTAAGACCATATCGGTCCATGCATGTTTTATAGTATGTTTTGTTAAGCAACAATGGCAAATGACATAAAGCATAACTTACCGATATATTTTGTTTTCTTGAAGAACACTCACGACTCACGATCACAACACAAACGAAATAGTCACCAGTGTGATAAAAAAGATCACTGGAATCGTTTACGGTGCAAAATAGCACTATAAACATGTTTTGGTGGCTATTTCAGTACTAAAGAGCGTTTCTCGACACTTTTACATTTCAACTAAAGAGCTGACTTATCACCGTGAGAGCCTCTATGTAATGTCTATACAATAAATCAGTGATAATACTAGGGCCTAATTGGGGTTTTGTAAATGTTTACAACACCATTATAGTACTAATCATGAACACTAATTAGCACGTTCTAAAACGTTCTCAGGACCTTTATAGTACCAAATTTTGTTTCTTGGGTTACCCTTTCCAACAAAAAAAAGAATAATCAAAATTGGTCCATAAGCGACGAAGTTATCCGCGAACAAACATAATATAATAAAAAATCCCTATCTCAAAAACTACTGAACCGATTTTGATGAAACTTGCAGTATTCCCTAAGTTGAACAATACCTAGTACAACAAAAAAAAAAGAATTACTTAAATCGGACTCGAAGTTACGGAGATATGCGTGAACAAACATAGAAACATACATACATACATACACTGTTGAAATTTGGCACATTTGTTCAGACGCTGATATAGACTAACATATACGAAAACTGGGCAATTCTGGCAATATTACATACATACGGGTCGAATTGATAACCTTCTTTTTTTGAAGTCGGTTAAAAATATAGTTTGTGGTCGTTGCAAGGAATCGAATAGTCGAATGCGTTTTCTTAAACATCACTTTGTAAACAATGGAATTTGTGAACTTTAGGTAATACATTAAATGATCCGAACTCTAGTTATTAGTTTGTAAGCCGGACCTAAACATATTATAACGCAGTGCCGTATGGAAACTATGTGGCTACGTCCGCTACGTGAAGACGAACAACAGCGAAGCTAAGTTGCTACAAGGAGACACGTAGTACTGAGCCTATAATTATAGTGGGGGTTATATTTGTTTTTAACCCCCGACCCAAAAGCGACGGTGTTTTATAAGTTTGAAGTGTCTGTCGGTGTGTGTGTGTCTGTCTGTGGCATCGTAGCCTCCCGAACGCATGAATCGATTTTGATTTTGATTTTTTTTTTAAATGGTGTATTAGTTCAGAGTGTTTTTAGCTGTTTCATAAAAATCGATTTAGCTGTTTCAAGGTTATTAGCTGTTTTGTTAGCTGCGATGGGGATCTTAGACGCATAACGGGTATTTTCATTTAAGAAAAATGTGATTTAAGTAGTTATCTATCGGAATTAGGGGCCAGGGAGAATAAAAAAAGAATTGGATAAAAATAAAATTAAAAATTTTCAGTAACCACCCCGACACAAAAAAAAATCTTAAAAGTAAGAAATAAAATTGGGAACCGCTAAGTAAATAATATTTATTGAATTAGTCGTGGCTACATCTCGTAGATGATGTGTCACGACTACGGGTCGACTAGTAGCTTCGCCTACGAGCGTAGTGTTGCCTGCGAGAGATCAAAATCAAACAAACTATTTATCTATTTCGAATAAACCATTAACAGGTACTTTAGAATTGTTAAGCAGTCAGTCAGTCTTAAAATTTAAGTTAGTTGCTCATTCCAAATAGTAGGCTTCCATATAGTAGAATGAGCAAGAAACGATTTCAACAAAAAATAAAATTAAAAATTTAAGAAACCCCCTACACAAAATCCAAATTCCCTTTAAAAAGTAAAAAAATAAAATACGTCGCGTTGGGGGACCGATGTTGCATTTCGGGTACAACCGTCCCGAGCGGTCCCCCAACTTAGGATTTTGTGTCGGGGGTTTCTTAAATTTTTTATTTTATACTTTTTATAGGTACATACTTATTATAATGTCGATTTTGTAAATTGTAAATACATAGGTTCCTAATAATGTAATAACGCACATGACAAATCATCTTTAGTTTTTCTTCCCCACTTTCACCAACATAACTTTTAAACGGCTCAACTGATTTTCATCAAACATGTCTAAGAACACTCGCACATAAGTCACCTTTAATACAAAAAAAAACTAAATTGAAATTACTTCATCCGTTCGAGAGCTATGATGCCACAGACAGACAGACAGACAGCCCTCTTTTTGCGTCGGGGTTAAAAATATTACAAGTTTAGGTTAGATCCTTCATGTTCACTCTACATAAACAATGTGAGAACAATGTAACGAGGCGTGCACGTTAAAAGAGGTGGAGAGCAAAAGCGATTCCCAGATCGAGCAAAAAGTGTTATTGGGTTTTTCTGTGAAATTCTCAGTAGCAGCTCGGAGTCAGGATTTGTGCCCGGTTAATGGCAATAGGCTCGCCCCCTATTACATGGGACCTAAAATATACCTGCGAACTGTGGGTGTACATTGGTACGCCTCTGCCCTAACCCTTCGGGGAATACAGGCGTGATGGTGCTGGTATATACTTTAATTATGATTATTGCCCCCAGACAGGCCATTGAATAGCGATACTTGAATGTGGGTTGCCTTCGGCCCCCGCCGGCCCATGCCCCGAGGCCGGCCCTGGGATGCGGCCGCATCTCATTGTGCGTGGCTCCCCGGGCGCACACAATGGCTGCGAGGACGTTTCTGCGAATGTCGATCGCTGATTGATTCCGACTCCAGTTCAGACGACACTACATTGAGATTGATTGTGTTCCTATTCTCACAAGCCCAGCCCCCCTAGTGGGGTGGACGCGGGGGATGGCGCGGCCCTCTACGTCACTCAGTCGCAAAATCACTTTTTGACGCTTTTATTGAATCAACTTGAAATTGATAATAATATTTTGTAACATTTTGGTTCCCGAGGCGGTGACGAGTGTTGCAGGCTTTCTTTCAATTGTGTCTACAATCGTTATGCGTTTAAAGATGAATGCTGAAATGAGTGAGTGTGGCACATGCCCATCACTGTTGATAGTAGATGTTGCCCGCGACTTGATCGGCGTGAAATAGTTACTTTGGGCAGCCTTTTATTTATTGGGTCCAATTTCTTTTTAAACACTCCGACAATTGTTCCGTCATTTCTTATCAAGTGGCCTAATACAAAGTTTAATGGTTTTATCTATATACAAATAATATAATATATAATTACATTGTATAGCCGCCTTGAGCAAGAGTGGTGATCAATGCTCGTGCCTTCTCTGTATGAGAAGAGGCCTTTGCTCTGCAGTGGGACAGTTATAGGCTGTTTTTTTGTGTAAATATATAATGACAATCTAAGATGACAATATACAATCTAACTGTTACTGTTCGTTTGTCCCGCTAAAACTCGAGAATAGCTAGAGAGATTTGGCTAATATCTATCTTGAAATATTTGTTTAAGTTCAGGGAAGGATTGAAGTGAGAAACATAAATGATTTAAGTAAAGAAAAATACTAAAAACGGCAATTTAATTTTCCAATACTAACTGTACCTACATGTCATCTTTTGTCTTTTTATAATTAGAAAATTGTCACTTGGTTGTCAAATATTTAAAGGTGCGTTCAGAAATTGGTCTGTTTATATATACACTCAGCGGCACAGAATGTGGCCCAAGCGCGTTATGTAGTTTATTATCAAAATTAAAAGCGAAACAGGGTTTTTTTTTTGTTGTAAAACCTAAATGTTTATTCGCATCTTAAATGCGAATGATTAAATATCAAAAAAGTGAGTTAACTTTAAAAAAAGATCAAAATTTCAAAAAAGACATTAAAACGTAAGTTTTAAAACAATGTTTTGAATGTTTACAAAATAAAGATATGGTACTTAAAATTAATAGTGGGTACTTCTACCTCTGGCGCTGATGATCGCCTACATGCGACCAGGCATGCTGTGGATTATGTTTTTAATGACCAAATGGGGTATTTCTTCTAAGGCGGCCACCTGAACGGTTTTCAACTGACTGATAGTCTCTGGAGGGTTGGAACGGGATCGGATGTGTCTTTAAAGCATATCCTATTCATGTTCTCTAGGATTCATGTCTGCGCTTCGTGCCAGCCACTCCAATTTTGTAATTCTCGCCTCCGATAGTTAATCATCCACGCAACGTGCTGTGTGAGGTCGGCATTATCTTGCATTAAAATGAAATCTTCGCTACCGATGAATCCCCCGAATGGTATAACATGTTCTTGGAGGATATCTTCAATGTATTGCAGTGCCGTTACACGACCTGCAACTACTGTCAACTCTGTGCGTACGTCTGAACAGATCCCTCCCAAAATCATTACTGATTCACCATGAAAACTGTCGATTTCCCTGGTAGTGATTGGCAGAAATCTCTCCCTATGGCTTCTCTATTCACGTTTGCGGCCATCTGGAGCTCTTAAGGCCACTTTGCATTCGTCAGTCTACAGAACTTTGTTGCATTGCTCGTGAGTCCGATTTGCATGTTTGCGAGCGAACCAAAGTGGAGCTATGCAATGGTGCCTGGGCAGCTCTGGACTTCGAATTGGTCTTCGAGCACTCAGATCCCGTTCCTCCATTCTTCTTTTTATTGTTCGCTCACTTACATTGATCCCACTTGAGGTTTGTGGCCGCTGCCGTATTTGAACCGCAGTAAGAAAGCGATTTCTCAAAATTGCGAAAGCGATAAATCGGTCATCTCGCGCTGATGTCTACCTAATACCACCACTTTCTGGTCTCCTTGTGTAAAGGCTAGTCTGGTCGTACCTTGTTAAGGCGTACCTGAGAGTTGTACGCGATACATTTAAAGTATCGGCAATCTCTCGCTGCGTTCGTCCCTTGCTCCGAAGAAACCCAGCCTGAGCAACTTGAGCTGAAGTAAGAGGCATTGTGCTCTAATTCTGGATGCATAAATGACTACAGCATAATTAAAAAATAAAACAATAAAGATTAAATGCACGACTATTTGAATATCGAGTTATAACTCACTCATGTTTTGTGCGTTCCGGTAACGGACTAATGTTAAGGGTCACAAAAATTAAACAAATTAACTTTTTTATGTGCTTACTTTCTTAAATTAACATAAACAAATGTCCTAACAAACTGCCATTCGAAATTCTCATATGCTATATCAAAATCGCCTATTATCGGTTTCTTTATGTTTGGGCCACATTCCGTGCCGCTGAGTGTATATAATAGCATGCATATATCATAGCTGTAGTATGAGGTACGATCTCTTTGTCTGTTTCGTTGGAATATAAAACAGTTCTGTATTAGAAATAAAAGAGTGTAAAAGTAAAGTTGATATAGATAGGAGTACAGTTTGGTAGATTAGGTAGGTGGGGTAGGGGTTTGTTCACATTAGGACAGATTAGCAGAAGCACACCTCTCATAAGGACAGTTTCACATAAAGACAAAGTACAGTTACGATGAAAAGAATAAACATGTTTACTTTTTTTTAATTTAAGTACGGATTAAACCAAAACAAAAGTATTTAGTTGTACTGTATTCAATTCATTAAAAAAATCTTCTTCAGTATTTACTTTAAAAATAAATAAAATAATTACGAACTTCAGTGAAGTTCGATTTCATCATCTGACGAATCCAAAGGACGTCGTATGTGACGTTTTTTTTTTATTTTCTCTTGATAATATATAATCTTCTATTTAGCACTACTTTTTAGCATTTTTTAAATATTTGCAAAATTTTAAATATGTGACGTTGCCGATTGCCGTGCACAGAAAAGGAATGAAGTCTAGATGGCGCACGCGTACTAGGGGCGCGTATTGAGTATCGAGTTGACGATTTAAATCGAGTAAATTCTCTCTGAAATTGTGCAAAGTTGCCTGTAAACTAAAGGATACTACATTGTTACCATACTAATATATGAAGAATGAAGCGATGAAACACCAATAAATATTTAGGGGGGCTCCCATACAACAAACGTGATTTTTTTGCTCCTTTTTGTTAGATATTGATAACGGCGACAGGTAGACGCTTTGGAATATTCACAGAATATTTATTTATATATTTCACTTTAAAAATAAATATCTAAATAAAAATTAAATGAATATTTAACGGGGCTCCCATACAATAAACGTACGTACGGAATCTTTCGTGCGCGAGTCCGACTCGAACTTGACCGTTACAGTAAGTTGTCATTAGTGGTGCCGCGGGGAGGCGCACCGCGCATCACTAGTCACAGTTCCTCAGCAACGTGACGGATGCACTAAACCTATACGATTGACATTTTTGTTGATTCGTTTCATGTTTGAGTCAAACGATTAGAAATGTTCTTTTTACGCATTTCATTCAATTAATGAAAATTGCATGAACACTTATATACAAATGAGAACATCGCGTTTCAGCGGACGCTAGAACTAGCCCTGCAGTAATCCGAGCTAGTACAAGATTGTACTAGCCAGGCGTAGTCCTGGCTCATTCAAACTAGTGCTGCAGTAGTGCAGGACTATTTTGAATGTATTTCGTACCAGCTCCAGTCTGCGCTTCTGTACTCCTATATTTAATATTTAGCAGTAATTAGCGGGAGTGATAGAGCAGTAGATGCGCGCTGACCTCCGAGGCGCAGCTCGGCGGCGGCCTGCGCGGAGTCGTGCGCGCGGCGCGCCACGCACTGGTACACGCCGCGGTGCGCGCGCGCCACGCCGCGCAGCGTGAGCGCCGCGCCCGCGCCCGCCGCCGCGCCGTCGTGCAGCCACGACAGCGCCGCGCGCGCGTCCGACGCGCTGCAGTTGAAGCGCGCCGTGCTGCCCGCGTCCGCCACCTCGCAACAGTAACACCACTGTAGCCCAGCCAATCTGCCGCTTTATGTAAGTACGCTACTGCTACTGCTGTGGTGGCACCTGTACGCATAGTGCGACGTGTACTCACGAGCACGACGGGCGTGACGGTGACGCTGAGCGTGTCCTGCACGTGCAGCGTGGTGTGCGCGGTGGCGTCGCCGAACACGTTGTACGCCTTGCAGATCCACAAGCCGGCGGAGGCGGGCGCGGCGCGCCGCACGCACTGCGCCGCGCCGCCGCCCCACGCCCAGCCGTCCGCCGCCTCTACCGGCTGCAGGCGGCCCGCGCGCTCGCGGTACCATCTGCCAACAGTGTACTGTGTAGAACGGACACTAATAACCTCCGAATGGCAAAGAATTTGCTAGGTAAGGTATATTTGAAGCTGTAATGCTAGAGAAGGAGGCGGCGGGACGGGAGAGGGAAAGGAGGGTCCCCCGTCCCAGCGGCCGCCGCGGTAGACGCTCCGGGCGTCGGGAGCCGCGAGACGACTCCCGGCCACCGTAGGCGCGGGTCTGTGGACGGTGAGCAATGGGTAGCTCACCGTCCGTACGTTCACTGAATAACGACAGACCGTGTCGACGGCGCGTTCGTGTTCCACGCGCGCCTCAAAGAGATGTCAGCAAACTTGGATGGGGCCACTGAGGGCCGATGCCTGCCGGGGCTGCGGGTTGTTCGAAAGAGATACCGCGCCCCCGGAACGCAAAGGGCACATGAAGGAACATAGACGGGTTTTAGTCAGTAAAAGTCTGACACTCCCTCCCGCCCCGCCCAGGGCGGGGGAAGTTATTTGATGATTTCCCGTCTATAAAAAAAAAAAAAAAAGGTAAGGTATATTTAGTACCAGCCTTTCACAAATATAATAATAGAATAGCATGGATCAGCATGGATGGACAGCATGTTCAGGGATGTTAGCGGAGGCGTGCGTCGACGGGTTCCCTGCGGTCATGCGGGAGCGATGCGCTTCCATGATGGCGCACTTGCGCTCCTCCTCCAATGGCATCCTGAATGTGTTTTCTGACCGTTGGGAATCTCTCCTCTTGCGAACGTGGGTAAGGGTCTAAGGGTTCGTTTATTTAAACACACGTGTCTAAATAAACGAATGAATCAGTGAACGAACAGTTCAATGGTTCATTGGTTATATTTTATCATTATAAATTTAATTTAATACTAACATTAGGCTAAGTTATTCTTCTACTAACATTATATGGATATTTCTGAAATAAAATATTTGAATTTGGTAGCTATTAGAAAAATATTATCTTGAAACTTGTAAAAAGTACGACGCAAAGATATTTTAGTTTAAAGTTAATATTATCAAAGTATGGTTACGTGTAGTGCGGCGCGGGGTGGTCGGAGGCGACGCAGGGCAGGCACACGGGCTGGCCCGCCGGCACGCTGAGCTCGCCGCCCGCCGCCACCAGCCGCGGCGCCGACGACGACGGCACGTCTGCACCGAGCACACACACACGTCACACACACTGGCGGGGGCGCGGGGGCGCAGGCGGCGCAGGGGGCGCGGTACTGACCGGTGACGGTGAGCGTGGCGGGGCGCGCGCGCTTGGTGGCCGCGGTGAGCGCGTGGCGCGCCAGGCAGCTGTAGGCGCCGGCGTCGCGCGCGCGCACGCCGCGGATCAGCAGCGTGTTGCCCGCCACCAGGTAGCGCGACTCTGTCACACCACCACTACTAACTCAATACACACCCTCCAAATACATTGTACGATTAATCTACCTTTTTGTAGTATTTGAATATTAATAAGTAGAAGATGATAGAACTGAACATAGTAGACCTACGAGTAAATTATATAAATGCATATAGCATAATTATATACACGTGAGCACTATGAAGTATAAAGTTACCATTTGCTAGATTACCTATATTTTGAGTGTGCCCTGCCGTTAGGAATAATCCGTTTGTAAGTGTGTCATACTTACTCGGACGTCGCGCTGAAGGTGACGCATGTGCTCGTTCATTCGGTTCCCTTCCTAATGGTTGAGCTGCATGGTGTCGAGCCATGCATCATGTTCGTGAACGAGTGGTTATCAGCTGTTAGCTGCCCAAGGCTATTATTTTACTCTACACTACTTTTAACGTTCGCGTGCGCATAGATTCAACATGGATGACGAAACCTAAAGTTTATTTATATTTTGATTTTTAAAGAATGTCCATGAAATTCCTGTTCGTATCTCGTTCTTCTCCATCGGAACCTACTGTATGGAACGAATACCGAACTTCAACGTGTTGAATGACCGACTCCCTGACAGTTGAAAAGTGGCTGAAAATGATCTATTTGAAATAAATTATTTGAGTTTGAATAATTGACCTGTGCGCTGGATACAATAGTGCGCGATAAATAACAACGCAAGTACAGCGAAGACGTTACTCCGTCCAGTAAGGCGAGCCTTCCCTGGAACTGCACATTAATTAATAAAGAGATGTTAAACAAAGCGGAGAGGCGCGCCTAAAGCGGGGAGCGATCATAGATTTATGAGCGTCTCCTCCGAGAGGGTCCGCCCGCCACGATTTATGTGCGGCGATCATTCCTTTCCTTTATTAAAAAGAAAGTGGTCCATATTCGTTTTCAATATTCAAAGTCGAAATAAAAGTCAAAGTTAAATCATTTATTTCAATTAGATTATTTATAGGCACTTTTGAAAATTAAATAGTGTGTGAGCCATCGATCAGCAATCCAATCTATAATATGGTACAAAGTAAAAACAAAGAAAAAGATATAACCTAGAATAAAAAAAGAACATGATTATAACATGAAGGAGTTTCAATAGCAACTAGTTTGCATTCGTCTAGAACAGAGGTTCCCAAACTTATTTTGTCTACTGCCCACTTTGAGAATAAATTATTTTGTAGCGCCCCAATCAATCAAACAACGCTTTCGCGTACTTCCCTTCTATAATGGCATGCATTTTAATATAATGTTGTTAATAACTTGGAATGTTATTCGTTGAAATTTTAAGTTTTAATAAATAAAACAGGACAGATAGGTATATTAACTACGCAGAGAGAAATATCGAACCGAGTTTGAAATGAACAAAATGAACTAGAAATTGAAATGGAAATAATACCGACTTGAGGAATGCGCAGTCATTTCAGGCCCTTGTGAGTATAAGCCGTTAACCTAACTATTAACCTGTGTACCTATCAGTCATGGTGTTAGTAAAGTAAGAGATGTTGCAGTGATAGTGTCGGGTACCTGCGGTGGGCGGGTCGATGTGCAGCACGGTGTCGCCGTGGTACCAGAGCGCGGGGCGCACGAGCGCGGGGTGCGCGGTGGCGGCGCACGTGACGGCCGCCACGCCGCCCGCCGCCGCCGCGCCCGCGTGCGCCTCCGCCTCCCAGCCCGCCTCCGACACTGTGCACACCACACAAGTGTCACCAGCTGCACCCGGCCGCGAGCGACTGGGGATGATGCCACACGGCCGGCGATGCGACACACGCGGTAGGGAAGGGAGTTGTGTTGAAATGACGGAGCGGCAGGGCAGTATTTAATAGCATATTACTCCGTTGACGCATCACCGAGGCAGCCCTCGTGTAGCATTGACTGCATTGAAACGATTGCGTTACGACGACAGCGTAGTCGTATCGGCCGTGTGGCATCAGTAACGTGTGGCGGGCGGCACCTGGCTCGAGCGTGACGTCCCGCGACAGCGCCACGCCGTGCGCGTTGGCGGCACGGCACCGCACCGTCGTCGCCGCCGCCTCGTACGCGCTCGACGGCAACACCTCTAGCGTGCCGTTGCTGTGTGTTCGTCTGTACAACACAAATATTTGACTTAGAAGGTTCAAAACGTAACTGCGACAAAGATCTAACAGGAAAGCATTAACACTATGAATGACACTAAACGCCTATAGGCGTCATAACAATAAAACTTCTAGTGTCTCGTTTAGTGTCCTGCAAAGCATTAAACAATGAAATCCCTTAAGAATCACGAGCATAGTTAACTCCTTGAATTTGACCAGAATGCAAATCAACGCCTTGTATATATTTTTATAAGTAGGGGAGCGGGGGGCACGTTGTTGCAGGGGTAAGAAGTTACACGCCTTTTTTATCAGGATTTTAAAGTCTTTGGTGGACACAATTAGACTCATTTATATTCTTATAACATCGTGCATTACATAAAAACGATCATTGACTCGTCAAGCACCATGCTGCTGGGTTGTGTGCATGTGTCCCGATTTCAACCAAGTAAGTCAAAAAATCCTTTACGAAATTTTTGATTCCTGATGTCTGTATTTTTTATTTTCTCAAAATTTTTAACCTTGAACGTTTATAATATATCTACCTTTAATTTTCAATATTGTTTTTTTCTACTATCGATATCCATTAATGGTGATTTCAATTTATTTAAAAAAACGTGCCATGGGGCAGGTAGTTACAATTTTTTGGGGTAAGTTGTTACCTACATAATTATAACAGTTTAGAATGCAAAATATAGGCACATGTTGAATGTGTAACGGGAAACACACGGGAAATTGTTAGAACCCAAAGTATAGTTATATAAAGTCTGCGAAAAGTTTATTGAAATAACTAATAAGTATTAATAATTTACTACGAATTGTTATTCGTTTTTGTGTTTTTATATAGGACTAGCTTTTGCCCGCGACTTCGTCCGCTTGGATTAATAGTTCCCGTTCCCGGGGGATTTCCGGGATGAAAACTATCCTATGTCCTTTCTCGGGACCCAGACTATATCTGTACCAAATTTCATTGAAATCGGTTCAGTGGTTTAGGCGTGAAGAAGAGACAGACAGACAGACAGACAGAAAGACAGACAGAGTTACTTTCGCATTTATAATATTAGTTTGGATTTAAAAAAGTTCCTGCCAAAGTTATGCTAATTCCTACAAAAAAAAAATCCTTAAAAATTACGATATAGATATAAAAATTATTTATCATCGATGATTTTGTTTATTTACCTACGGTGACATCGTGCCCCATACATGTAACAACTAGCCCCAATTCGGGGTAAGTTGTTACAATTAACCTTTGTTGGTTAAATTGTCCATTGTGAAAAAAATACGCAAATTTTAATAACTTTTCAATTATTTTTTAATAGCTGAATATACATACGAAAGATAAAAGCAATCAAATGTATAAATTATTTGATAGCTTTTGTCATATTGACAATTATCTAAAAGTTGTAACAACGTTCCCCCGCTCCCCTATTCTGTATAATAAATCTGTCCGTGTAATTATTTTTTTTATTTTTTTTTTATTTTTCGAGCGTAAAAGAACCAAATAATGGTTCTTTTACGCTCGAACGATAATTTATCCCTGCCATGTTATCTCTTCTCCACCCTTGGTTGACTGGTAGAGAATGTCTAAGGCATTAAGCACACTATTGTACCTTTTTCGCATAAACTATAACTCCATAAATAAATACCTGAAAATTAATCTCTAGATTCAACCTTCCCAACCAACATTTCAGTTCGTAGTTCTAATAACGAAGTTCACGCGCCTTTTAAATCTAATCTTTGTCTAAGACGTTTGTCGCGTTTCCTTTCGATATGAGAGCCTTAAAAAGTATAGTTTGGAGTATAATTAGTGAGGCTAGAGCAGGGACCTGAGGCCTGGCTGGTCGCGCAGCACGCTGCCGTCGGCGGCGAGCCAGGAGAGCAGCGGCGCGGGGTCGCCGCGCGCGGCGCAGCGCACGCGCACGCCCGCGCGCGCCGCGTACTGCACGCGCGCCGGCGGCTCCTCCACCAGCGCGGGGCCCAGCATCGACAGCGAGCCGCGCGTCTCTGCACACACCACACACGAGGGCATCGCATTACTTGGATAGTTTGAAAGATCGTTTGTGCCGTGTACAGCTGCATTTATTGGGTACCCCACGGATTAAAACACCTTTGAAAAGGGGGTAACCAATTGATTAAGCTGTCCTGGCTTCAGGCCGTTCTATGAAAACGCTCCTGTAGATGGGACAGTGGCGCCTGCTGCTGCACACGAGCGCGCACCCGCGGTGCCGGCGCTGCTCGTCACCAGCAGAGCGACAGCGCTTTGATGAAAACTCATTATATAGGATAGACACGGTCGTGCTCGGTCGCTTCCTTGATCTGCATGTGACGAGTGCACGACGATGTCTCGATAATTCTTATTATTTCGTTTATTTAGTTATTTATTTTTTATTCTGGACCTTGACAACTCTCATTACAGAGAACATAATGCCGCCTAGTCACGCACCCAGAATAAAAATATATCTCACACAACATAACATTTACACACAAAATAACAATATGACCCATAAAACAAGACTAAATGCGAAAACAATCACTATACAACACCATCCTACATGTTATCACACAATGAATCATACCTAATGTTAACTTAACTCGTCGTAACCGTGTACACAGTTAAAGTGTACATAGTTTGTAAGCTTGCTCTGTTTACCATGCACTGCCCAAGGAGCACCACAAGCTGTATAAAAGCTGTATTTTAGTTTATTTTTATACCACAAGCTGTATAGTGAGGCTGTACAAGGGCTGTATCAGCGCTTATACAGTCCTTATAAGTAAAAATTGGGCCCATTCCTATACAGTCTAGTGCGTTATTATGGCTGTACAGTAGCTGTAGAAGTAAAAAATAGGCTGTAATATAGCTGCAGTGGAGCTGTAGTATGGTGTAAAAGGAAACCACAGGAATATAGTTATCTTTTTATAAATGTCTTTAAAAGATAACGGTTCTTAATGGGTTTTTTAAGAGAATCACAAAGGGAAAATTTGTGAAACTTGTCAAATATTTCTATTTTAGATACATAAATGGCGATCGATTAATATTTCATGAAAAATTATAAATCAAGTAATGATCTTGGACTTTCTGTGTGATAATTTGTAGATTCGACGTGCCGATTTAATTTTGTTGTGAAATTGTGTATAGTTTTATGTCAAAATATTCACGCGCCCGCAATATAATCAAGATTAAGTAAAAAATATAACTAAAACGGGTAAGTAAGTTTATGGTTTTGAGGTTAGGATAATATAATATGCTTGAAAATACTGCATAATATTAGAGTACACTCATTATTTTTGCTGAAAAATTACAATAGCAGCTGTAGCTATTGTCAAATATCGTTTGATTTGTATTATGTTTTGTTTTTGTTTATTCAAAAATGGCGATAAATATTAAACAGCCTAAAGTATATCTGGAGAGTATTATAGGTCCTGTAGCTTTACTATGCAGTTTTTAGATTCCATTGTACAGCTATTGCCTTTAAATAGGCATTATATTAGAATATTTTTAATATTTAGGCTGTATCTCAGTTTTCAAAACATAAATTGTACAGCTCATTAGGGATACGTATTCAAATTGAAAAACCATGTATAATATATCGCTAGCAATTGTTAGATTTCGCCAATCCATTTTATGTGTGATTTCAGGCACTTAATCAACCAGAGAAGTCATTAACTTCATCTACAGCTACAACATCCACACCGGTTCTTCCAACAACTGCAGCTGAATACGTTATTCAATATATAAATGACTGATGTGGCAACACAAAATATAAAAAAATATAAATACAAATTCCAACACATATACAGCAAAACACTGATGTGAATCAGATTGAAAATTACCTAAAATTGATTTTAGACAATCAAATAAATATGACACAAACAATAAATGTTCTAATGGACAACCAGAAAAAAATGTTTTATTTTACTTTGTTTGAAACATCTACCCAGTTTTCCAATGCTTTCTGTAGAGATTTAGTGAGGCCATTATGCCAGTATTCTCCTTGTTCTATAGTCTTGACATTATGTATTTGTTTGACAGTACCTATAATAAATTGCTCTAGCGTCCCGTGGTAATATTCCCGGAAATCTGCAATTTAGTATTGTTGCTTAATCACTACGAGCTTTTTGAGATTATATTTCTTTCTAATTCCTTAATTTTACGACGGAACGGTAAATTTTCTGAAAATGCGTCTTCTTTACTTGTACTGCTGCATGAAAATATGTCATTATCAGTTTTCAAAGGTTTTATTAAATTTTCACTTTCAATATCAATGTTTGACGTTTTTGCTGCGGAACCTTCGTAAGACGTCGACTGAAGTGGCGCTTGACCGTAGATTGCTCGATTCATGACTACATTCTTTTCATTCTCTATAAATGACGACTCAGTATCACTAGTTTCATTTGGTTGGTAATTTGTTATATTTTTATATTCTCTTTTAATCTTCATTTTGACTCCACCGGACCTTTTTCCTTTTTTCCACATATTTTTATCCAGAATTACACGTTTACAACAGACTAAAGCTGTACTATAGAATTAATTTATTATTACAGTGTTTTAACATCATATTTGTCAGCAGTCATAAAACTCTAACACTTACAAGGGTGTATAATTACGCAATAATAATAAGTTTTATAAAGGAGTTTGCATATACCATTATACAGAATCAAGTATAGAGTGATACCATATTAACACATAAAGCTGTAGTAAGTAAGTGATCACATGCAAAATACAGCTTCTGTGCAGCTTGAATAATAAACATTAGCTTAAAGTGTCAAAAATTCTTAAAGTTTTAAAGTAGAGTTTGAATATTCCGTTTTAACACCTTTAGTTTACGCGGATTCTTTTATAAAGATTTAGTACAGCTAGAGCTGTATAATAACTGGTAAATCAACCTTATAAATATAGAATCTTTTCTTGACACCCTTGTACGTCTCCAAAAGAACTCTAAGTTCTATAAATGCTGCATATTTGATGTCGGTAACGCCTAAGTGCTCCTTGGGTGGAATGGTGTGATTATTAAAGGATTCCAATTCCATTCTATTAAATCAAACGACAGTCAATCCGGTTGCTGCGGGTACAGCGCACGCCCTGCCACTCACTGTCTGTTCATGCGACGCTTAACTTTATTTGCATCTGTTCAGAATCACGAAGAGTAATCCTATCGACACTTGTAAACTATTTCCTATTATAACAGCACACACAATTTGCTACAATCACGTATACGAAAGAAATTATTATGAATAATAAAATGGAGTCCAAACTAAACTACAACACAAATACAATAGGGAATATGCATGTAATTTAGAAATAGAAAAAAAAAATGTGAGTGATCTTTTTGCTGAAGAAATATATACACATAATTATTTTTACAAAAAATAAATCTGGCTCTCTATTTTGGACAACTGATTACCTACGCCTATCGATCGAATTTTGAAGACATGGATCGCTGTGTAATTGTGTATTGTAATTGACCGCACTAAGAGACTGTCCAGATGAGGCGTTTTACGCCCGAGTCCACTCGCGCATAGGCCCTCGTTACTTGCATAGAGCATCTGGACGGGATGTATGTAGCTCTAGTATCTCGAGTACGCGCGAGTGAATCGCCTTATCTGGACAGGCTCTAACTCTATTGGCAGAGAAGTTTTGCACGAATAGGCGATTTTCGCCGATGGCCCGATCCGTAACGCTCCCGACTCGCAACGCTACATAATTTTACTACCTATAGCGGTGTATCGCATGCACCAAGTGCAATCAGTGTGTACTTAAGTTATTAATATGGTAGTTTTAAAATGTAGAAAATAAAATGAATACAAATAAATTCAACACTCTAGAACTTTTTACTCTAACTGTACTTTAAGGTGTGTTCAGGTATGTAATATCTATAAACATAACCTATGTAGGTATATGTAGCGTTGTGAGTCGGGAGCGTTACGGATCGGGCGTTACATATTTTTTTTTAAACATGAAAATACCACAGTAGTGACGACAAAATGTGAAATTTAAATTAAAATTGGCCCAGAAATACGGCCAATATAAGCATTTAAAACTATTGATTACGCACCGAGTAGACAGAGAGATCCGATATAACTAATGACGACATTAGTTACAACGGCCATAATAAAGAAATATAAACAAATCTTAGCTTGCTTATATTATTATCTTTTCGAATTTTACAGATATTCGTAAAAATATTTTACTGAACTGTTTCTTATTTAAAAAAAAAATATTATGCATGGAATATGTATAGAAAATGATACTCTTATTAAAGATGAATAATAAATATTGTACTCGTATTCGTATATTGGTGTTTTATTTTACTTCCTCGTCTCCCTTTTATTAAACGTTGGAACCATTCCGCGTTACTGTGAAACGATGTTCTAGTGCCTCACGTGTGTTTCCGTCCCGGGAGCCCATACGGTCGGCCCGTACGGGCTCCCGGACAGCTCTGGAACCAGCCTTAGTCAGTAAGAGTCTGACACTCCCTTCCGTTCCGCCCAGAGCAGAAGAAGTAATTTGATGATTTCCTATCCCCTTATTACTATTAAGATACTTAATAGTAAAATACCTGCTGCTTCTAAGTGCAAGAGGTTGAATGCAGAGAATTGTCTTGGATTGTAGCGACTGTGCGTGTCAAACGTGTAAAATCTTCGACACGTCACACATGAAGGCTCTCTACTTGCGCTCCTTGCATAAAATCATTATATAATCGAAGCAATTAAAAAAAAAAACGACTTGTTGCACTCCGGGAGTGCCGGCAGAAGTGAAAACTTGAATATTAACGTTGTGCATTTTTGATATTTTGGAATGGTTAGGGAATAATTTTGCACGAATTGCTATAATTATCATTATAAATAAAAGTACTATGTATATAACAGAAACCATTAAGCCAAGCACGTGTACTATTTAGTCCATCCGTCCATCCATCCATCCATCCACGATTTTCCACGATTTTGCACGACTTTGCACGATTTTGCACGATTTTCCACGATTTTCCACGATCCAATTACGAATATTTTCGATCAGGGTCACGTGTCCTGACGCGAGCAAAACAAGTGCACAACGCCGCTTTCGATCAGGGTCACGTGTCCTGACGCGACTTTAACATTTTTTACCCAACGCCGCTAAAGAAGTTTTCACTTCAAAAAAAATATCGATACCAGAAGTATCAATTAACGTAAGGGACATTTTGGCGAAAATGAGTTATATACATCATTGGATTCAGAATTTGCTGCTCTATCGATTGGTATTATTAAAAAAATTCTATCGTTAAAAAAAATCCCTTACGTTAAAAAAATTTGGCCTGCGTAAAACGATTTATGAAAAAAAAATGATGTAACGGACGTTTACATTTTTTTTTCTCTGAATAATAAAGTAAGTCATAGTGTTAAATAATTTACAACCTCATCTTACACCTCAAATCAATCGATTTAAATAGCATATATCCCTTACTTTAATTCATGATTAGAGTTTTTTAAGAATTGTTTCTAAATTTCCTTTAAATCTGTGATAGATAAGCTGAAACTAACATTAATCATGCAAAAAACCTATTTCCATGGTGTTAAAATACCATAATTTTAGTAGATAATCTATAGTTACATCAAATGGCAACACTGTAAAAGTCTTTTACAATAGGATTACGTATAATTTTCTATTTCTCTTGCTGCTTACACTATGCTTGACGGTTTACACATAAAATATTAGTAACGTAAGGCACAACTAAACATATTTTTTTAATGTAAGGGACATGCTATATTTTAATCCGCTGGGTATTCCTAAATCTTTCGTTTAGAGAAAGAAGAGGAAATTCTAAGAAACTTTGCTCTAGACACAATTAAAATTGGAGCAGACAGTAAAAAGTTATACCCAGATTTAAAAAAATAAAATCGTTTTTTGGCTCTCCTGAAAAACCGAGTTTTGTCCCTTACATTAATTGATACTTCTGGTATCGATATATATATTAAAGCCGTGGCAGATATTTTTATAACACCTTATATATTATAAGGTGTTATAAAAATATCTGCCTGCTAATGCAAAAATATCTGCTGATAATGTGTCTTATTTTTTTTCATACAAAAAAATGTACGTATAAATTTGAATTGATTTATTCGCATAAAACCATCCTTCAATTGTTCGCAAAACGCCCGCGCCGGCGCCGTTCATACACTGTTGCCATTCTTATCAAACAATGCCGCTGCGCCCCCACCCTCACTACCGCGATCGCCGCACGCGCCGGCCGATCGCCCGCTCGCCACCACCAGTTGCCATTAATCATTCTGGGGTACGAAATTTCTTCACTATTGTAATCTTTAAACACAATACTACTTCCCATTAACATTGGCGTATCTAGAGTTAGTTTTCAGGGGGGGGATTGCCCCTAAGATGCCATGGCCGATGCGATGCAATGCGGTCAGGCGGAAGGTGAGCCCTACAGCCTGGGGTGGGCCCAAGACCATTCTAGGGCGGGCACGGCCCACCCCCCCCCCCCTCCCCTATATTCGCCTATGCCCATTAAAGCCGTGGCAGATATTTTTATAGCACCTTATATACAATCACGCCTGTATTCCCTGAAGGCTTAGGATGAGGTAAACCAATGTACATCCACAGTTCGTCGGTGTTTACCGGCCGGTTTTTTTTATACAGGTTCATTTAAAAATATTTTGCAAAAAACTACAGTATTATAATGTTACCTCACTTTTACTCTCCTTCATATAACTTGACTCCTGGATAGCCAAATTTCATCAATTTTCCTGTGAGGTCTTGTTACTATAGTATGATTTGAGTTAACACCTGGGCCCAGGATACTATGAAGTCCTATCCTTCTCCTTTCTAATCACTACTTTCGGTTAATAATTCCCTAAAAACACAAATAATCTATATTCTATATATATGTCGGAAAGTCCAAGATGTAACAGCGGTGAACCAGGCGACTCCTCGTTATCAGACATTCATTTTATGGTAACGCGGCGAGTTCGTCCCAATAATGAATGTGATCCCCAAGATGGCTAACACATCTCTCTGTCCCCAAAGACAGTTTACGTCACATCCATAGAGTGGCGACCTCACCCAAGCTAACCGCTTGACGTTGCCATACTAAAAATACTTTATTTGATTTTCATTATATTGTTGACTCTGCGACACGGCCATCATGACCACTCACACGTCCTCGTGTGAGGTACCTGAAAGCATAAAATACTCTGCAGTACATGAATTTTCCACTCGGCCACCCTGGCCTAAAGAAACAAAGTTCTCAAAGCGGTCTTGCGGTCACATACAGCCGCAGATTGATCGCAAACTAATAATTAACAAATCACAAATTTCTAAATAAACACAGTACAACAACCACTACAACTCACAACCACTACAACACACAACCACTACAACACACAACCACTACTGGGTACCCATACAACATTGTGCAGGCGTCCGAACACGACATGGACAACCTCACAACATCTATTTACATGGATAACTGGGCTGGCGTCCGAACACGACATAGACAACCACCTAGCATCCGACACACATGGATAACCGAGCCAGCGTCCGAACAATGACATGGACAACTGCTCAGCATCTGATAACACAGCCAGCGTCCGAACAATGACATGGACAACTGCTGAACATGTGATAACTGGGCCAGCGTCCGAACAATGACATGGACAACTGCTCAGTACCTGATAACACAGCCAGCGTCCGAACAATGACATGGACAACTGCTTGGTATAACACAGCTTATCACTGATTTTATCAAGACCTTGTAGAAGGTATGGCACAACGGTCACCATCTAGGACTTTTATTACTTTGAAGGGGCACTCAACTTGGGTCTAATTTCGTCTGGTTCCTCTCTGTCGTAACGTGGGCGAATCTTTAGTCGGCGAATCTTTAGTCTTCTCTTATTGGGTAACTCGGACAAGCAAAAGATGTTATTTCTCCGATCCGGCCAGAACTGACATTTTACACGTCCTCGTGTAACCTGTAGACAAGGTAACAATTTGAGGTACCACAGCTCACATATAAGGCCGCTCGGCCTTCCTGACCTTAAAAGAATAGACCAGGCAACACATTCAAATCGATAAAAGCGGTGTCTCGTAATACAGGCTTTATAAGCTTAAAAGGAGGCTCCAATAATCACTGATGTAAGATGAAAACTTGTTGATTCTAATAAACCTCTTTTCATTTGTTCATTTTCATAAAAAAACAACAATAAAAACAATGAGACGTTCCCGTTGCACACGTGTTATCAAAAATCTCTAAAAGTTCCAAAAATTCCAATTGTTGTTAACCAAAAAGTCATCAACGGTCCACAGTCAAAATCATTATCACCGACCTCCCAAATCGGCATGGCCAGGCCACCAACAACACATCAAACGTCTCGACCTGCCAAATCGTCATGGCCAGGCCACCAATAACACATCAAACGCCACGCCAAGGCATTCCACCAAGGCTTCACAACTGTAACCAAGGCATCCCACCAAGGTTACACAACTCGTCAACAATAACCAAACAAATCACGTCAAAATGCTTCAACATCAACAACGACAAAAACATCAGTGCCCTAACTGGCACTATCACTTTACTCACTTTAATCTCAGTTATCGTCTCAACGGGAACCTCACATGGGAATTTTCTAACTGCGTCATCAGTGAACATCTGTTTCCATTTCAAAATTTGACAACACAAGCCATTAGCTCTAATATGATACTTGGCTCTAACCAATATCATCATCAACTTCAAATTCCGGGATGCTACTGAGAAATTCCTAATGGAAAAACCCAATAACACTTTTTGTCAGACCTGGGAATCGAACCTAGGACCCCTCGCTCAGCAGTCGCTATGTAACTCGATGGTAGTCATGGCTACGCAAAACCTGTTATTTCAAATGTCACTAACGTTGTTTACTTACTATGGCCATGGCTATGACCATACAAAACTTTAAATAAAATCTCTTTATTTTCTGACATAATAACTGACATAATTACTTTGACTGACTTTTGCCAGCTAAAGGTGGGGTTCCAATATCGGACTGATTCGAACAAAAACGCACACGACAAAACGTAGCAAAAACGATTACCTGCATTGTAATACACTGCGCATCCAATTTTGCTAAATAATATACACGCGCATAAGATGCACATAACATGTACCAACAACTCCACGATGTGTCCTCGTGTCCGGCAAATACTTCGATTTGATGATCCATTTGACCAGTCTTCTCGCGATGTGAATACCAGTCAGACACGCTAGTCTACCCACAGCTTTACAATTTGAACAATAACACTATTTTATTCGTTTGCCTAATTTACGTAATTGAAAACGGTAAATGAAATAAACATCAACTCATCATCACGACTGTCATACTAAAAAGGTTAGGCGGGAGTATCCAGCATCATAGCCACAATTTGGTACAGCATCATAATACAAACCATATTTCGAGCTGTTGGTAAGATTTCCTACATTTGGAGAATTTCAATGCTGACTAGCATGATCACCATATCAACGTGTCAAAACTGTATTGCTGCAGACAGACAGAGTAGGTACGGCACAAACTTTGACTTTTACAACAAACAAGCATTCTTGCTTGTCTAAGAATACTCTCTTCTTACTTCAACTCAAACTACAACAAAATGAATACGACTCACACGAGTCATATGCCATCACATACTCCACTTCACAGTTAAGCCCGCGACGCTCCGAAGTACCGCTGAACGTCCGAGCGCAACAAGCTCGCAACTCTCAGCGCTACCAACAACACACGACGTACGATGCACTGCACACGATTCCGTCTTGTTATCGAAGCGACGTGGTCATCACCTGCTTCTGGTGTGTTACTATTACTATCGTAACGGCACAGACGTGGTCCTTCGTTCTAAAATAATAACAAATGACATTAATATCTCTGCTAAGTAAATAGACGTTGCTCATTCCGACAATGCTGTAGTTGATTTGTCTTCATCGAGCCTCATAATCGAGCTATTCAGCGCACAGTTACGACATTTGTGAAAGACATTTCACTCTCTCCCTCTTGGTCAGGTTTCTTTACAGTTTTCTAAGCTAGTTCCAGGAGTTTAAAGCTGTTCCATCACGTTGAACTGCCTGCCAATAATGTCTGTTTCACAATACGCCAATGTGGAAAAAAAAACATTCTAGGCTTGCGATAAAAATATCCAGTCTGATCTCCGGTGTTAAATTTTTCTTAGAATGTTCTAGAACGATTTGCTGTCCAAGCGAATCCCACTTCTGATGTCGGAAAGTCCAAGATGTAACAGCGGTGAACCAGGCGACTCCTCGTTATCAGACATTCATTTTATGGTAACGCGGCGAGTTCGTCCCAATAATGAATGTGATCCCCAAGATGGCTAACACATCTCTCTGTCCCCAAAGACAGTTTACGTCACATCCATAGAGTGGCGACCTCACCCAAGCTAACCGCTTGACGTTGCCATACTAAAAATACTTTATTTGATTTTCATTATATTGTTGACTCTGCGACATATAAAAAAAAGTCGTTACACGATTTATAACTCAAGAATGGCTGAACCGATTTGGGTAAAAATTGTTGGGGAAGTAGCTTGGAACCAGGAGACGGACATAGGATACTTTTTATCCCGTTGGTAGGTAGGTAGGTAGGTAAGTAGGTAGGTAGGTAGGGTAGGTATGTAGGGGTAGGTAGGTAAGTAGGTATGTAGGTAGGTGGGGTAGGGTAGGCTGGAACTGGATTTTTGTACCGCCTTTCAGGGCAGAACGACATCTGCCGGGCCCGTTCATTATAGAAACAGCCATGACAATGCGAGTAATCCTACTACTATTATAAAGGCGAAAGTTTGTAAGTATGGATGTATGGATGTTTGTTACTCTTTCACGCTTAAACGGCTGAATGGATCTGGATGAAATTTGGCACAAAGATAGATTATAGTCTGGAATAACACATAGGCTACTTTTTATCCCGGGAAAATGTACGGTACCCGTAGGATAACACATCAACTGTGACGCGGACGAAGTCGCGGGCAGAAGCTAGTCTTCAATAATTATACAAACGACCTGGCAACAGTAGATGTCCGAGGGAACGGTGACGTCACAAAATGAAACCGCCATTTAAGTCGTCCGAAAATTATAGAAGTTTGAATTTTTTAAAAACAAAAACAAATGTTATGTTTTTTTCCGGTTGGTTATAAAATTACTTAAAGAATAGTTAAAAAAAATACATGAATATACCCTAATTGTTCCACATCTGGTACAAACACACTTACTTCAAGTTTAGATTATATTTTATTCTTACGTATCTTTGCATGAAATTATAGTCAAATGCACTGTAATGCTCATAAAGTAAACTTGAAACGAAGTAAAGCAAATAAAAGTTTTTTTTTTTTTTTTTTTGTTATACTTGTTCTGGCAACAATCACGAAATGTTTCCCAAGACGCGAGTCCGCCCGGCAAGCGGCGGAATTCCGCGTACAAACAAAGACTAACTTTAAGCCACTTTAAAAGTCTAACAGCGCAACTTCAGTTTTAAAACCGTTTGACCTAAAAAAACGTGGTCGTTCCGCGGCGGACGGGGGCTATCGGCTGCGACCGGCGGCGGCGGCGGCCCGGACCGGCTTTACTTTGCAAATGTTACTTCTCACAGAATACTCTTGAAATGTGTAATTCAGTTGAGTTTGTAACCATTTGTTTGTCCGAGTTCGTTTCTCTTTTATTTTCACGAATAGCTGCCGCTCCCACGACGTGACACCGAGCATTACCGAGCAGTACCGACCGGTACCGAGCAGTACCGAGCAGTACCGAGCAGTACCGAGCAGTACCGAGCAGTACCGAGCAGTACAGAGCAGTACCGAGCCGTACAGAGCAGTACCAAGCAGTACCGAGCCGTACTGAGCAGTACCGAGCAGTACTGAGCAATATCGAGCAGTACCGTGACAATGATTAGGTGACGATGGACGTATTAGCAACGGTGTCGTTGCGCGATGTGACTTGAGTGTCAAATTAACACCTTCAATTTAATATGGTACTGGCGCTCGCGTTGCACTGGCACCAAACCAATCTGGGACAAAGGAAAAATGTGAGAAATACTTACGGGCTACAAGGAGGAGTGACAGCAGCAGCGGCAGCGGCGACGGCGGCATGCTGCCGGCAGCTCCGCCGCGCTCAGCCTCGCGCCGCCTGCCTCACAACTACACACGTCATTGATCTGTTACGAGTAGTCTGTGTGACAGCATTTATATAAGCACAATAAATTGCCTGGTGATGTCGAAAAGTTATACATAATACGAAAGTCCAAACTACTTCATAATTAGTACACGTGGTTACAATGTGACGCCATGTCTGTCGACGATAGAACGTCGCGAGTGTGTCTCGCTGGGAGTGTCTGCCAAATAATAAGAAAATGTCGCAAGGGTCTGCACAAAATGTGGCGAGTGTCTGCCAATTGGCGGCAAAGTTACGCAAATGTATGCGATATTAGAATGTTTGTCTGATTGCGGCCCTATTGGAATGTGAGAGCGAGGGAAGAGGCTAGTCTACATTGAAATTGGCATTTTGTGACCGAAATTCGGTCGAAAAAATATATTAATTGGCGGAATATATCTGATCGGGGAGCAAGCGGGCCGCCACCTACAGTACTTGTGCTGTAGACACTTACAGGGACGAGCATGGTGCCGAGCACCGCGTGACGTGCGCCGCGTGACGTGCGCCGCGGGACGTGCGCTCGCGTGTGTCCCGGCTCCCGCCGCCGCTAGCGTCGGTCGGCGCGCCCGCCAGCCGGCTCGACAGTCGCGGACAGGAGTCTGAGAGGGACACCCATAATTATGTTTCTTACATCTTTCAAATCAAAGAACATTTTGTCGTCAACACTTCAAATACTGATTAGATCGCTGTCTACTGTATCTGTGTTTATGTCGTGATGGCCCAGTGGTTAAGACGCCCACCTCTCTTGCACAAGGTTGTGGGTTCGCAACCGGGCACGGGCAAGTAGCAATGTGACTTTTTTCTAATTCATATGTACTTTATAAGTTTATCTTGGACATCACTGACATCGATAACCATGCCAGAGGCCCTTGAGTATGTGGGGTCGTTTGACCTTACTGCCCACACGATAAAAGAAACAGTATAAATATTATACGGTTGAAATTGACTAGGATTTAATTTCGATTAAGAAATAAAATCATTATAGACTACAAAAAGTATGTACTTCTCTAGTAACGTCAGTAATTACGGATGCGTTCGAAGTTGGATATTTTACACTGCTTTCTGATTAATAAAGTGGTAAGTATTTTATTTAAAATAAGATTATTTATAATTCCTCAGCTTTTAAGAATAAACTGATGATATCGTATAATTACATTAACAATCGCTCAGACTTATCTGACGTGTATCGTGCAATCTTTATAACAACTATGTTAAGCAAGCAAGCTTCTAAGCTAGCTTCGCAACCACGGTAGAGTAAGTGTACTTAATACCACCATACCTTACCATCACACATTACCATAACTGCCTCGTTGGCCTAGTGGTCTTAAGCGCGACTGCTACGCTAGAGGTCTAGTCCCAAAAATTAGTGTTCTTGGGTTTTTCTATGAAACTCTCAGTAGCAGCTCGGAGTTTGGATTTGTGCCCGGTTACTGGCAATAGGGTCGCCCCCTATTACATGGGGCGAACTGTGGGTGTACATTGGTACACCTCTGCCTAACCCTTCGGGGAATACAGGCGTGATGGTATATATATATACCTTACCATCACGCTTGTATTCACCGAAGGGGAAGGTAAAGATGTACCAATGTACAATCAGCAAAAGAGATAAGTAACCAGGGCCGTCTAATATGTAAATTCAAAGTTTTTAAAAAATCAATAGATGTTTTTGATTAATTAATTATACTTTATTAATAGAAAATAAACAGTTTAATAAATTAAATTGAGTTTCATTTAAATACAACCACCGGTTTTAAGGCAAACTTTAACTATATTAGACGACCCTGGTTACTTATCTTTTTTGCTGACTGTACATGGTATGGGACGGAACCCAACACCTCTAGCATAGCAGATGGGCTTAGGATTCTTAGGAACATTAAGCTAACGAGACAGTGTGTACATAATAGTGAAATATTATACTTATTTTAAAACCATCACATGAGTCGGATCACTCACGAACCAATACGTTCTCTATTCAATGAGAATCAGGCACACGTGAGTAAAGCGTGTGTAGACTGTTGTGTGGGGAGTCCAATATAAGCCCAAGCCAACTTAAAACACTCATTTTAACAAAAATTATCAAAACAAAAATGTTATTGTCCCATCCTTCATTTGGTTTTGCAATTAATAGAACATTATAAGAGTACATTAGGTAAGCCTCTGCCTTCCCTTTTAGGGAAACCAAGTGTGGCAATATGCTTACACCATACATAGACAAAATAATTAAAATCAGACGCGTTACAAATAAAGTATTACATTGAGGAGACTGTCGAAGTGACCGTACAATAATTTTGGTGATTTCACATACATACATAAACTCACGCCTTGGTGATTTCAATTGTGTTAAATTGCTATGCAAGTCGGACCAGGTAGAATTACTGACTATTCATTTTACATCAATGTAAATATTACACAAGTTAAAAATAGCATCACGTTTAAAATGGTTCAATATTATTATTAAGCTAATCTACTAAAGTTTACCTACCGACACCGAAAGAACACGAGCGTGTTCTCTGCTCGGGTGCCACCGTTCACTCGTTGATAAAGAACGTGCAATATTCCGATGCCGAAACTGAAGTGTGTTAGGGAGCCGTTGAGAAGGTGTTCAGTGAGTGCGCTTCCGGCTGCTCAACGTAAGCTACGACCTACTACGACGAGTCGCAGACGTTCGTAGCGCTCTGTAGCATCGTACACGAGCGTAGCGCTCCGTAGAGTCGTAGACGTCCGTAGCACTTCGTAGCACGTCGTACGATGTGACTTCTTACAAAGTGATAGCGCTAAATGATTAACACTCGCTTTATAGAAAGCTGATTACCTTCGAATTTACTGAGCACCCTGCCAAAATAATGGCAACTTCTGTGAGGAAGATTTTATTTAAGGTAATAGGTACCTGAAAATATTATGAAATGTTGTCAATTAGAAGCGCATTTGTGCGCTTGAGGTACTTTACATTCGTGGAGGTGATCTTTTGGCAATGAAGTGTTGTCGCGCGTGTGTTACCTACGAGACTGTGACCCGGCGCAGGTACGTAGTGAAAGTGTGCACGGCGTGCTGCACGCTCGAGCGAACTGTGTATGTATTTTAAGAAAAACAATAGTAAAGTTCATGTTGAGACTATTCTTAAATATTTGTACACAGATTAAATATTATAATAATATTTAATGATAAAACTAATTCATATAGGTACCCATCCCAACATTACTAAATAGCATGTATGTGTTTACTTGCTTGCGGAACGATCATACATAATATTCCTACAATGTAACATTTTATAATACAAATGTTGCATGTCGTTGTGTTTTCAAAAAAAAAAACTACTTTAATTTAAAAATATTGTACTATCCGTATAATGTAATTAAATTAATTTACTTGTTTTTTTTATAACTTGCGTCAAATAAATACCTACTTATTAACAAAATAAATAAACTTACATACCACGAGAGCAATCCAATTCAGTGAGCAATTGATAACATAGCACGCACTAGTGATGATCACGCCGAACTCTGCACACAACACGAGAAACTTGTTGTAAAGTCGCGGCGCGAGCGGCGCGCGTGCGGAGCGGGAGCGTGCGGAGCGGGACGTGCGGCGCGCTCGGGGGCCGGCGCCGAGTGCCGCGCCGCCACGCGCCGCCACGCGCCCGGCGCGCTGGCTTGCGCGCGTAATTACCTTCCAATTGTATCACGATATCGGCCGACAAATGATTTAATTAATGCGTAATGACTGCCCACGGATATCTGCTCATCCCGGGACTTACTATCAATAGGGCTCGTTATCTATAATAAAATACCTCATGCCTACAAAGAGGAATCACTACGTGTTTTTAAAAAGAGGTTAACATCCATACTATTAGATAAATGCTAAACACTATACAACATTTTTTGAATGACAAAAGTTTATAGTGTTATATTAATTTATTATTTTTATTTCTAATTTTATTATTGACATTGTTAATTGATATATATTTATTTGTGATTGTAAGTTAAATACCAATTTAGTCTATCATTTGTAAAATATAGAATTAGGACTGTTGTTGTAATTGTTTAGTATATTTAGGAAAGCTGGAGTAGCTCCACACAATTGTTTGATTGGTGTATTTAAAGTGAATAGTTATAATTATATACTTTTAATTTACGTTTGCATGCCGTAAGGTGTGCTGGAACTGTCTGTCATTGTATCTTTTCATCTTATTCTGTACCCACATTCTGAGCAAAATAAATGATTTTATTTCATTTGGGACGGCACAAGGTGGCGACGCTTGTGCGCTGCTGCGTAGCCGTGCACCGCGGTTTAGTTTCCAGGACGGGTGGTCACCAAAGTTTATATTTCTGTGTTATTTGTGTCAAGCACCGCCAGTGCTGACAGACATAGTCGTATTATGTCAAGTTCGTCTCAGTTTGTAGATCGAGGTTATATTTGTGTAGGTTTACTCTGTATCAGTAGCAGTATCAGCTGCATACATACTGTTGTCAATAATAATCATCGATATACCGTATGAGTTATGACATGTGGCCGCCGCGTATCACCGAGCTAGCTGCATACATTTATGGTATGCTTGCCCTTGTCGTGTTATGTTTGTATTCATGCAATTACGTAATAGGTATTAAAATGTTCACTTAATTTATTTTCTATTTGTTTATTCTACTTTAATAATTATCAAGAGAACGAACCTACTTAATGAGTCACTCCAACTTCTCAATTACTCGCTGTTCGTGATGTATTCAATTATATATTCTAATAAAATGAAGCTCGCAAATAGGCGTACATATTTAAATTAGAAGACGTTCTGTGACTCAGGGCAAGTGCCGGAGGCGCGGGCATGCAAGCGGGCAGGCAAGCGGGCAGGCGGGCAGGTTCAAGTGATTCTCATTTCAGTGCAGCACTAACAAACTTAAAAAAATGTGAAACGTTATCAAAATGAAAAGGGAGACGTAGTAGTCGACGGGAGGGTGAGGGGCGCAGACGGGGCGGGGGGGGGGGGGGGTCGCGCGGAGACGTCGCCCCTCGAGCGTGAAGATACCTGATGAAAAGAAAATGAAACCGAGATGATACAGCGCAGGCACTACCCGGACTGACGGCGCGGACTGACGGCGCGGACTGACGGCGACAAGACTCACGACGCGACGCTATTCTTTTCAAAGATTTTTATTTTGCATTAAAACTCCATGGTCTTTTTATTTTATAATTTTAACGAGACGCCTCTGTAGCTTGAATGGTACAGCCTCCATGAAAACATTAGAGCGGCGCGCGCTATAGAACATGTTGCGACCACTTCGTTATCTGCACGTCTCGCTAGTTTGTGAACATTCTCGAAAATAACCATTATTTATGTAAATAAAGTAAGTACTCGTCCTTTCTAGTTCATAACAGTTTACAAATCCGTAGTGACCGACACTAGGTCTTCGACAAAGAGAATACTCCCGCATACAATGTAACCGGACGCTTTCAGTTTCCTTGAGCAGACTTGCGAAAGTTCGTTAATGCTTTGACCGTCGCATTGCTCTTCCAAGTTAAACTTTAGCCACACGATTTGACAAATGCTCTTCAAGGTAAGATAAAGTTCACAGGACAATGACGATGGGACGTCGTGGATGACGTGCCCCGGCACTCGCTTGCAACATTGAGCTGCATGCAGGCGCGTCGTCTGCCTGCCTCCAGACACATCTGGCATTCCATAAGGAGCTCCACAATGGATCTACCTTAAATACATAATTACAATATAGATACTATTATACAAGCTAAGTATGTATTTAACGATGTAAATAAAGGGGGTTAGTACGATAGCTTTATTTAAATGTGTCGACTCTTAGAGTTGTGTTCGTGATTTGTTTGCGGAGAATTCAGTCGATGTGACGTCATTTCCGCGCGGCTCAACGGAGAGGCAGTACAACATAATACAGCCCAAAGTTTATTTCTTCCGACACAAAAGGAAAGCAATCAGCATCCGCACTGCATGCCGCGGTATCCGACGCGCACACAGACGAACAGTCGCGAGCTCCAGCTTCCGAGTGATTCCCGTCTATTGTAACCCATATCTTTCACATGCGAAAGTGCTATGTATAATTTTAGACACAAAATTTAATTGTAAAGCAGTAGGAACGCTCACGGGCGTCAGTATTCTATGTTGAAGCAGTTTGTCAGTAGGTCGAGCGTCAAGCGGCGCGAGGGGCGAGCGACTGGCAGCGCTGCCTTCAGCAATATTGGCGACGATGTGCCGCCACCACCGCGAGAGAACTGAACGAGCAGGCGGACACGCACACGAAGTGAACATGGATCAGTGTTGAAACTGAGAAATTATAAGAGTATGTGTTAAAATACATTTAATGTGCCAATTATTAATTTATTAATTAATTTTAATGCTCATTTAGTGGCACTCATTACCATATTTTTTTTGTAATATGCGGACAATGTAGTAGGCCACAATATTGTTAACCCGCCATATGTTTTTTTTTTCAACATGTCACATGTATGTTGTAGCTGTTTATTATCCCTCAATAAATAAAATAAAATAAAATTAGGAGCTGATTTCGTTGCTTCCTATTTGCGCCTTTGGTGCGTGAAAGAGTAACAAACATCCATCCTCACAAATTGGTAAGTATTTACATTGCATTTTATTTACATGACAAGAAAGAAATTTACACGCGCACTATACTTGTGTTCTGGAGGACACGCTCACCATGTCGTTATCTAAGTAAAAGGAGTTATTTGACCAAAATAAATGACCAATAGGCTGCGAGAGCGCACCACTCCCGCACACTTACTAATTCGTATATTATTCTTTTATATAAATTTGGCGTCGTGTTCTTAATGAAATACTCAGGGAGCGTCGCCGGCAGCGGGGCGGGCGAGGGGAGGCGGGGGGGAGCGGCGGTGCTCGTAATTTTATTTAGCGCCATCGAGTGCGGCGCGAGTGTGCGAGTGGCCACTATTCATTGCTCAAGACCTTCCTACCTGTTGTGTACGTGATGTTTTCAGTCGGCTCTTCGTGTTTGTTAATGGATCAAATAATAGCAAAGAATACAGCCGAGCTGTCGAGTGGAGCGGTACAAATGACGATTTTGCGGAATTAAATGGCCTTTCGCAAGGCTCACACTGCGACACGCGCCCTGTGAAAGTTTTCAGAGCTTGTCGTGTGGAGGGAGGAGAAGAGCTTCCGTTCCTCTGTGTTTCTCCGCAAGTTTACAACAGATCTTCTCAACAGTAATATGGTACCACCTCCGGAGAAACCTTACGTCGGTCTACAATCAACGAAAACGATGACTTTATCATAGTTATTGAACAGGCTTGTTTTCAGTTAGGTATATTTACCGGTGTCTATAGTTTAAAATAAGCTGATCTAAACGTAAATTGCAAAGTTAGTAAGATAACATCTGTGAGGTCTGAAAGGGTTTCAGGGTTCAGAAAATGATCCGCTAAGCGGTATTTGTTCTCAAAGATCTTGTGA
Source organism: Caradrina clavipalpis (assembly GCA_932526535.1). Lineage (NCBI taxonomy): Eukaryota > Metazoa > Arthropoda > Insecta > Lepidoptera > Noctuidae > Caradrina > Caradrina clavipalpis. The sequence continues at coordinate 111,870 of OW052088.1, forward strand.
TAACGCGGCGGCGCTAACTCCGGCTAAGTAAGACTTTGGAAGTCGCAGCGATAGCGGCAAAGCGGCGCGCCGAGAGGATCACCGGCTAGAGGCGCGCCGCGCTCTTCCACTGTTTTGTGGAATCGAATCATTGATGGCAATCTTAAATCGATTTATAGTTTCAAGGCAACATTTGTGCTGTCCTTGTTGTTTAGGTATTTAGTCCAGTCATTAGTAATGAGCTTATAATACTGTACCAGTGTAGTGTGTACACAATTCGTGCATCTGAATACCGACATCATTTATCACTCGTCCCTGAGTTACTCTGTCACGTAAATCGTTCCGCTCATTCATACCACCTCCCGGCTGAAGGTCGTGCTACTTGCCTGTCTGTTGCTGCTTCAGCTATTCGACTCACCACGATAACATCGAGCTGGGAGTGAATCTGTCATCCACCCCTAATGTCCTAGATACAGACTAGCCGCTTAGCTGCATTTCGCTTTTTTCAAGTCGCTCCCGTTGCTCCGCGGTGCTAGTCTGGTATGAACGACTCGTCAGCAACGACACGAACATGTCAATGTGAAATATGACGCGATGCTGATGCAACATAACCCCTCACAAGCTATTGTATCTTACACAGTCCACAGTACGGGTATTAAGAAAAAACTGCAAGCATCCAAGATACCACCATGCCGCCGTGAATAATGAACGTGTGTGGTTACACAGCCAGTTAACAATACAGCTATAGTGAAGTGGCTTTACAACTAACTATAGCAGCCAATAGTTCTTGTAACACAGATCTTCATCATCGAATACGACTTCAAGTGCGTAGGTATTAGTATTAAGCATCATCGACTTTTGTGTGGGTGTGTATGTGTACTTGAAGAAAGTAGACACGATTTACTGGTGTTAAGAAACGACGACGACAATTCGAATAAAGCATGTTCAAGTTAATACTTGAATAACGAAGAGCCACTCACCTGGTCCGGGGCCGGGGGGTTCATTCCATTCAACGTTTCTCTTATACGTAACTTGTGAATCCCCGTAATATCTGGCACAACAGTATCACATAAACACGTGCGCGCCGCCGCCTCGCGCTCCGTGCACGCGCTGTAGATACGGACGACAGCTCGCGTCCCCAGCCAAAGCGACCGCTGGCCTAGCTTTCTTATATTTGTACTTGCATGACTGCATGACACACTTCAACTATTTGACTATATTCCAGTAGACGCGCATTTAGAAAACTCAGTTGGTTTCCCTGGGTGGGCGGTAGGTACTTATTCTGCAATTAGTGTGAAGTTACACTGGTAGTGGGGCGGGCAGCGGGAGCAACCATATACAAACATATACAGCCTTACTTATAAAAATAACGCTAAATAATACTTAGCTACCTATCAATTGACTAACTCTTAAATCCTTGACTAAAAATCAATTATTTTTCACATAGCAACCACTTACAATGGTTTCTCAGGTGAAAAATCTTACCTATAAACGTTAATCAGCGTTGAGAAGTTGTTATGTACTAGCTATGTGACAGAAAATTTAAATAGCGGCGACCCGTTGTTTAAGTGTAGTTCAGAAGTAAGATTTATTCATTTTTATTCAAAGGATCAACATTAAAATTTTGACAATTATGCTCAATTATTGTTCGTTCGATTTCGTTCTTTAGTCGAATAATTTGGTTATGCTTTAAGCTGACCGTGTAAGTGTTGGCAGATTAAAATAGTGTTTCATCGTATTCTGTACATAAATGACTTACCGAAACACATTGACCAGCCTGTAACGCTTTTTGCTGATGACAGCACAATTACTATTCAATGTAATAATAAAAATGTATATAGCTATGACATTAATAATTCTATTAAATCAACAATTGAATGGCTAAATAATAATAATTTAAGGATTAATCTTGACAAGACTAAAATAATGCATTTCAATCAACGACCTACAACTATACTCAATCCAAAAGCGCAATATAATAATAAAGTAATTGAAGAGGTTAGCGCAGCAAAATTTCTTGGACTTACAATTGACAAAAAACTTAATTGGAAAGAGCATATTGATCTTTTAGTAAAAAAGATTAACAACTCTTCCTATGCATTGTATAAGTTATCCTCTATACTAAGATTAGATGGTTTAATCGCAGCATACCATGGCCTAGTCTCGTCCCATTTGAGATATGGGATTATTTTCTGGGGAAATTCTACGGAAAAAGAAATGGTTTTCAAAGCTCAGAAGCGAAGTATTAGAGCTATGTTCAAACTACGTCCGACGGACAGCTGTAAACCCTATTTTCAAACAAATAGGATATTGACACTTCCTTCTCTCTATATACTAGAGATTGCCATATTTGTCAAGGTCAATCCGCACTTATTCCCACGGTTATCTGACAGGGTCATTCGTAACAGACGAGACAACACTATTCTCTGTCCACATAGGTCAAAAACCGCACTTATGGGAAAAAGCGTATTCTGTATGGCTCCCAAAATATTTGATAAGCTCCCAAAATCATGGAAAGAACAAACCCTTGGGATATTTAAGCGAACACTGAAACGGTTCTTAATAGAGAAAGCTTACTATAATACGTTAGAATTTCTAAATGACAATATTTAGCAATGCACTGTGTTCTACATTTAAAAAGTATTCATAATTTAAATAATTCATTAGATTTTCAGTAAATCATTGTATCTCAATTTTATTATTAATTGACATTGATATTATTATTGACATTATTAAATTTTATTCTATTATTATGCTACGGGACATGTAATTGGAATCAAAAAATTTAGATGAAGAATTATTAAGATTAATTGTATATGTAAACAAAAACAATGTAATATTTGTACGCCGCAAAGGCCAAACATGACTCAACAAATTTTATCACTGTCAACCTGCATGCCATGTTGTGTGACTCGTGTTTCCAACTTTGTACTTTTCAATATTATAAAAATATTTGTACGCCGATACTTACGGCTAAACATGACTGGACTTAAACATTTCATTTCAATCTTGCATGCTCGTGTATGTATACCATGTTTACACAAATAAAGAATATCTTATCTTATCTTATCTTATCGTTAAGTTACTTAAGTGAAAGGTAGCTAAGTATTAATATTAGTTATTTTTATAAGTAATCTTCAGTCGTCAGCGGCATGTCCGAAAAAAATCGAGCGGGAAACGCAAACTAACTTGCGTCTCCCCGCCTCGCTAGCGACACCCGCTTGTCCCGCTGCGATTCCCGCTCCCCGCTCGCACTTTGTGTGCTTTACTCAGGAACTATGTGTTTGCGTTATCCACCATCCGCTCCCGCTGCCCACCCCCACTGCCCGCTCCCGCTGCCCGCTCCCGCTGCCCGCTCCCGCTGCCCGCTCCCGCTGCCCGCTCCCGCTGCCCGCTCCCGCTGCCCGCTCCCGCTGCCCGCTCCCGCTGCCCGCTCCCGCTGCCCGCTCCCGCTGCCCGCTCCCGCTGCCCGCTCCCGCTGCCCGCTCCCGCTGCCCGCTCCCGCTGCCCGCTCCCGCTGCCCGCTCCCGCTGCCCGCTCCCACTGCACGCCCCGCTGCCCGCTCCCGCTGCTCGCCCCGCTGCCTGCCCCGCTGCCTCTATAATTTCACACTTAAGGTCCTCTTCCCCGTTGTATCTATTCGTAAACACGAGTTGCTCGGAGAGCACGAGGTAACGAGAAGGTGCGCGTTGTGCAGAGTCGCGCCATGTTGCGACGCTCGCGTGACCTGCTTTGTACTAAGACGCGCCTTGCACTGTCAGTTATTTGAACTGCAGGTATGTATCAGCAGTGTCGTGGCACTCAATATTATGTTAAGTTTCATTTTACTTTATTACTATAGCTTTAAATCTTTATAGTATGGTAAACTTTAAAGATATAAAGAAGGTCATGAAGCAGCCACTTTCTAAAATAGAGTGTTACGATCTCTCTCAAACACGTGTGTTGGGTAGGCTGGTGCATGTGTAGCAATCTCCTCATCACTAAACACACAGAGACGTGTGCTTGAGGAGTTGTCACTAGGTTTGTTTTATTATGTAGTATAACATACACATACTTACAGATTTGGACTAACTTACTAGCTAAGGTACAATTTATTTTGCGTTTTACGGGATTCGATCCTCAACTCTGGTAACTTTAACGTTAATTCGACCGGACCATGTCTTGCAGATATGCTTGTTGTACGAAAAGTACAGTTACAGGTTCGGACTCGTCTACATCCATTTCATATGTAACTCCAATCCAGGTCTGCCGGGGACCAAGTGTCGTCATGAGCACGATAGTGCCGCTAGAACGCGCTGCCCCGTTGCTAGAAAAAGACGCATGAATGCCGCACGACCTCTTCCCCTTTGGGGAGAGGTGACCTAACACTAATTCCAACATAATTAGGAAAAACGAGAACATCAGCCTAGGGTATTTTAGGAGCAATCATTACGTGGACGAGTGTCATAACGTAGCGGTTGAGCTATTATACATAGACAAGATTTTGTAATGCTTCGTAGCCGTGCTACGAAGCGGCTACGAGTGTCCTACGGGTGCTACGCCGTCGTAACAAATGCCTATAAAACGTTTGATCACTGTATTAATATGCTTTTTTTAACCGACTTCAAAAAAAAGGAGGTTATGAATTCGACCCGTATGTATGTAATATTTCTGCCCAGTTTTCGTATATGACTAGCTGTAAGTTTTCCTAAAATTATTAAAATAAAATAAATAAATAAATAAATATGTTAGTCTATATCAGCGTCTGAATAAATGTGCCAAATTTCAAAAGTGTATGTATGTATGTTTTTATGTTTGTGTTCGCATATCTTCGTAACTACAAGTCCGATTTAAGTAAGTCAAATTTTTTGTTGGACTAGGTATGAGATTTATTCATTTATTTGCATACACAAAACTTAGTTGAATAATAATAATTAATTAGGTATTGTTCATCTTAGGGAATACTGCAAGTTTCATCAAAATCGGTTCAGTAGTTTTAGAGATAGGGAATTTTTTGCTTACTGGATGTAGATTTTCAAAGACGATTGTATGTTTGTCCTCAATTATATCGCGTTTGGCTGAACTGATTTTGATGTGGTTTTCAGAAAAGTGTTTGTTACATTCTGGAAAAGGTTTTAATATAGAACAGTAATTGATATCCCGTGACGATGCCTGCATGGATCCGTTTTTCCAAACCAAGTAAACGAAATCGCATATTCGCTTTCTTATGACTTTTTAGTGGTGTCTTGTTAATTTACATAACGTGACAGTTTCTTCATGGATTTGGATGACGGGAAGTTGATACTAAAACGCGAGAAATAAAATAAAGTTAAAGTTATTTTTCTCTTTTTCTAGTTTTTGAAGGCGGTTCTCTTTTTTTGTGAAAAAGTTTTTTATTTTTCGCTTTTTAATCTTTGCCCTACGCTAAGAATTTCTCCTGTATCGCAGAGCTACTGCGCCACTTGTGTCATCATTATGTTCGCGTCACTTGCCGAACGCTGTGACACTAGTGTGTAGTCCGTAAGTAATAACCCTTAAGCATTAGCAGGGTTCTGTGTACTTAACGTGGGCCGTCGAAACCTGAAAACCTGATCAACTGTTTCAAAAATAAAAACAACAAAACCTCCCTCTGCTGCTATATTGAGTACATAATTCCGACACAGATAATGAACCAGTCGTTAGCGAAATTTTCAAAAAAATCTTTCGATAATCGTGTGCGCTAGAGACAGTGGCGGACGTCTTGCGTGGGTTCGCTCGTGTCCATCTTACATGTAGCCACATTGACAAATCGGCTTTCGTCAGCCACTAAGTTACTTTCCATCGACTTCGTGAAAGTTAGAGCTTGGATCGAGCGCCATGTTAGTTGTTTCTCATCGCAACTCATTCCCACTTATACTACTTTACAAATGCATTTTGAATGGGACGCACTGCTATCATACATGAAGATTGTCCATGTGATAAGCTTTACAACAGAGGAAATGTAAATGTTTAACTGCTAAATTTCGGGGCGGCAGTCGGACGGCTGACCTACTGCCAATTAGTTGTAGCGTCCGCGCGACGCGTCCTGTAGCTCAGGGTGAGCTCTGACGCAGTAGCACGATATGTGTGTGTACTGTAGAGGCAGAATGAGCCGAATAGAACCCCATTTCAAATATATACATGTATTATGAGATAGATGACACTTCAAAAATTAAGACTAAAAAGGAGAAGAGAGACAGAGGGTCACTACTGCTCGCTGCAGCACCTGTTGTTTTATGATCCAGGATGTTCAATAGTAATGTACAAAAACGGCACTTGAATCAATTGCCAATAAAATTCTCAACAAAATAGGTTAACTTAGTATCGTTAGGTCGCATAAGGAAGGACGTCGAGTACCCGCACCCGGTGTCTACATGATCATACTTTGGTGAAATTAAATGAAAGTAACATATTTGCTTGTGGCGCAGACTCGTGTGTGCCGGCGAGCTGCAGCCAGCCGGGCGGCGCTGAGCGGCGCGGTAGAGAGGCGCTCGCGAGTGTTTGATCTAACTTTATTAGTTAGTAAGACAGTAAAGTATGAGTTTATCAGCGAATTAATTTCTCTTCCGTTTCACTTCTGAAGTCGAGTAAAGTATACATTACTCAGTTGTAGACCGCTTCAAACTACTTCAAATTACATAGGAATGGTAAGCTGTTCAAAGGAGACGGGGATTTCTGGGCCAAATTGTATTAAGTTGTGATATGGGCTAAAAAAAGCGTCATATTTTTCAATTTCAAATTACAAAAAAAAAGAAGAAAAATAAGTTTATGTCACGACTAAAAGGGGATATCGATTACTATAATCGATTAATGTGAATGAGTTTCAACAATTGAACACAATACCTATATCTTGCACCAGATGATTGATTTAACATAATGCCCACAGTTAAAAAAAAAACAACATAATATAAAGAAATCTTAAAGTTGATTATCGTTTACAATTCGATTTATTACTTGTATTAAAAATATGTGCTGGCAGTGACATAGAATACTTTTTGACAGCTCTAGTAGACTGTCATTCACTCGTTTTGTAGTATCGTTTTGTGAGTTTCCTAATGTAATACAATTAATATAGTAAATACAATACAATACACTCAATACAGTACAATTAATATAGTAAATAACAGTATAACATAATAAAATAGCAATCGCTCTTCAAAATTCGTCGGTTTAGTATAGGTTTTCCAATTTATTGCAATAACCTCACTTTTAGAAAACCTTCTATAACTCTGCTCTCAGACTCAAAATTCGCCGAATGTTTAGTAATATATTGTTATTATATTATAAGCAATTAATTGACACCCGACTGCTAAACAGTAATGCCCTTAATTGACAAAAACTAGTTATCACAGTTGACGTATCAACACACACACACACACACACACACATACAAAGCCTACGTGCCTAGCCTAAGTGACCTACGTCACTGCATCCTGGCTGTAATTGTGACAATAGGTAGAGCGAGTGTATAGTTGAGGCGGAATGCGTGCTGGCTCGTGTGAGTGCGGCGTCATTTGTCAGGTATCAGGTTAAACAGGCACCTTTGAGTGCCTCACTCACCTACCGGTTGACGTCCCGGTTTGTCGGCTGGTTTTGATAATATTTTACAGGATATTGTTATAACTCGTGTTCGTCATTGCCACACACCTTTCGTAGCGTGTAGCGTGATGTTATATAGCCTATTATTGCCTTCCTCGATAAAAGGACTAACTATCATGAAAATAATGTTTCTATTCAAACCAGTGGTTCTTGAGATTCGCGCATTCAATCAACCGAACAAACAAACTCTACAGCTTTATACTATTAGTAGAGATTAAATACAACACACTGCTAGACTTGTAAAGAAAATACATTGTTGTATTGATTTAAGCTGGAATATGATTTAATTTAAGCGAATTAATGATCGTAAGTAGATCGGTAAAGTAGGGATATCTATGCTTTTTTAATGTATAGCCATAAAAAAATCATAACCCTCCTTTTTGCTTCGCCGTAGTCGGGTAAAAAAGAAGAATTCTTGACGTTGACTTTAAAAACGTGTTGAAAAATGATAGAATATTTAAAAGAAATTAGGAATTATATGTCGTTTCTTTGTGATTGGTACTATATTGTCGTTACACAAAATTATATATTAATAATTTGTGGATATTTATATCTGTTAATTCTACTTAATTCAAAGGGTCCCAATATTGTTCTCTACAATATTCACAACAAGTTTAAAATCTTAATATATTATTTATCTTCTCAATGATCACTCCCCTCTTCTAAAGTATTAAATTATAAATGTGTATATTGAATCATGTTGACTTTCATTTAAATAAATGAACAGTCATGTAAAAATGAACATTAATGATTTACTACATTGATGCAACCCGAAGAACTGGGTACCAACCTCTTTGGTACGCGTTCAATATTATGAAGTCAAAGTCAAAGTCAAAATCATTTATTTCAATTAGACCATTAAAAGGCACTTTTGAACGTCAAAATAATTAAAACTAATGAATCTAGTTGCCCATTCCAAAAGGTAGTTTCGTATGGAGAAGAACGGGCAAGAAACTCCACACATACTCTTTTAAACGTATTAGGTACATTATATTGTACAATTACATGCATTCTATAAAAAAATATGCTAATGTCAAAACGATCTGTTAACAATAAAAGTCACTCAAAGTACTGCAATACGTACTAAGTGCCACGAATTAAGAAATGAAAGCTAAACTAATTGTAATATTTAATAATATTGTGATCGAAGATGATCACTTCTAACATTTGAAAAGCAACGAATCAGTGTGTGAGCCATAGTAATCACCAAATGTAGCATTATTATAATAACAGTCAAAAACAAATTACTTATATAATTTAATTAGCAACCAGTTGATTTTGTCAAGACTAAATTTTTCAGTGGAGCAGGACCAGCATGTTTCCAAGCATTTTTATCTTGAATATAATCCTCTAATTTGTAATAATATGCTTGTTTACAAAGTGTACACTTAATCATTTTTTTAAATTTTGTTTCATTAATTTTAATATGTTTTATAATTACCCAATTCATTTTCTTTATTAACCCCCGACGCAAAAAAAGGGGTGTTATAAGTTTGACGTGTCTGTCTGTCTGTCTGTCTGTCTGTTTGTGGCTTCATAGCTCCCGAACGGAGGAAGCGATATCAATTTAGGTTTTTTTTTTTGTATTAAGTTGACTTATGTGCGAGTGTTTTTAGACATGTTTGATGAAAATCGGTTTAGCCGTTTGAAAGTTGTGGGGTGAAAGTGGGGAAGAAAAACCGAATGTCTGTCCATATACTCGAGTGGGGTCTCAAATGAAAGCGCACTGAAAGAAAATATTATTGACCGTATAATAATATAAAAAGTCATCATCTGCTTAACCTTTTTCCAACTATATTGGGATCGGCTTCCAGTCTGACCGGATGCAGCTGAATACCAGTGTTTCACATGGAGCGACTGCCTATCAGACCTCTACAACCCAACACGGGTACTGGGCAACACGGTACCCCTTGGTTAGACTGGTTGTCAGACTTCTTGGCTTCTGACTATCCGTAACGACTGTCAAAGATCTACGAATGACAGCCGGGACCAACAGCTTTACGTGCTTTCCGAGGCACGGGGGTGTCACATCACCAACTTCCAAACTCCGGGCTGTTGCTGAGAAATTCCAAATGGAAAAACCCATTAACACTTTTTGCCTGACCTGGGAATCGAACCCGGGACCCCACGCTCACTAGTCGCGCTTGCGACCACGAGACCAATGCCAGGGCAGTCCGTCAATAATATAAAAAGTTTAAAATAAAAATTAAATAAAAAAAAATTAAAAACCCCCGACATAAAACCTAAGTTCCCTTTAAAAAGTAAAAAAAGCGGTCCCCCAACGCGACGTATTTATTTTTTCTAATTATTAATACATACTTGGGTACTTTAACATCGAGTTTTTTAATTATTTATCCGGGGTTTTTAATTATTTTTTTTTAAGTTGTAAATGTAATGTCACTTCTATTGTCCCACATCAGAAGAAAGAGACCGGGCGCTATGTCACATACATAATGGATATATCATTAAACATTTATCGTTATTAATAACAAAGAAGTAAACAAGCAATAATACTTGTAAGAGCGCATTTTACCGAGCCAATTATAGTCAAATCGAGAGCCGGCCGAGCTGATACTCGATACGTCGGGCGAGCCTCGCCTGCCAATAATCGATTGAGAGGTACTTACCTAGATGTCGGTAGCCAGATACAGGACACTCGTTTATAATATACAACGAGCCACCTCTGAGGCTTCGCTAACGTCCCACAAACTGATCTATGCAGGTATCTAATTGTTTCGCTCAACTTCGCTTCAATGGGTATTGCAGGAGTGGCAGTTTGTAAAAAAACTGTCCTATTTTAAGTACAGTAATCACAGTAATTACTTACCGCCTGTACGCCTTGAGCAAGCATAGTGATCAATAGAACAACACTAAGTATCTACTTGATAAAAGTGTTATCATCATGGTGCCTGTTATAACTATAGGAGTGTCTTCCCAGTCGGCACCGCCGCTATACTCGCCGGCATCTATTGCATCCACTGCAATAGATATCTCGTGCGATTAGCGGCACTGATTTATCTAATAGCTGTCCCCAAATGAGGACTGCAAGCATAAAAGGGTTTGCAAATTATTTTGTACTTATGACTTTGACTAAGGGAATTGTTCAAAAAAATTAATATCATGACGGTTCCTTGTCAATATATATATGAAAACATTATGCACGTTCGAAAAAACCTTCATCTTTTCAAAAAAATTGGTGATAGACATAATGTGTATACTAGAAATAGGAATAAATTAGATCAACCAGGTTTCAGATTGTCTAAAGTACACACTTCGTTTATGGGGTACTGTGTAAAATGTTATAACAAAATACCGCTCGATATTCTCGAACTAAATGAGAGAAAATTTAAAACTTGCATCAAACGCACACTATGTAGTCAGGCATATTATAAGTTAGAAGATTATATTAATGATAAGAATGCTTGGCTTAATGCTGGTCCTGCTCCACAGAGACCCGGGCTCACAAATTAATAGATATTGTTTTTTTTGGGAATGTTTCTTACCCCTTTTTTCATTTTGATTGACCTTAATAACGTTTACCGTTATTTTATTGCTATTTATTACATACATCAGTCGAATAGGTTCACTAAAAACCTTAGTATTATATAATTTAACATAATTTATTTCAATTTTGTAAATGTGAGTACCATGGAGCCATTTATTTGTTAAGTTACTATGTGTTGGACACTGAGCATGGCAGTTGAGAGTTTCGTCATGCTCACTTTAATGTCTCGCTGACGGTGGCGCGTGGGTTGGGTCGTTTGGTTCCCTTCAAGATGGTTGAGCTAAATGGTGCTGATGCACGCGTCATATTCGTGAACGGGTGCTGTCAGTTGGGATTGGTCATCTCTTGACTGCCATGGCTTACATCTTTATTATAATTTTGTTATTTTTTATATTTCATTCTTTCACTTCATTGTTTTCACATATAGAAGCAACAAGAATATTGTAACCAAGTTTTTGTAAAAACCAAATTGAATGAAAAGAGTGTCCATGGAGTTTCTTGCTCGTTCTTCTCCATAGAGACCTACGTTTTGGAACGAGCAACTAGCTTCAATATTAAACTGTAACTTCTTGACAATTCAAAAGTGCCTGTAAATGGTCTAATTGAAATAAATGCTTTGATTTGATTTGATTTGATTTGACTTTGTCAATTTTCATGGTTCTATCAGCCGTGATACAAATGGCGCGGCTTCCACGTAGTGAAGTGCAAGACAAAGTCGAAGCATTTATTTCTATTAAACCATTAACGGATGCTTTTGAACTGTCAAGGAGTCGGTCAGTGAGTCATTAAGTAAGTTAAAGCTCGTTCAAAGTGTCTGTCTCTATGGTGAATAAGCAGGAAACTTCAGAGACTATTATTTAACTGACTTAAAAAAAAAAGGAGGAGGTTATCAATTCGACTGTATTTTTTTTTGTTTGTTACCTCGAATTTCCCGAGTGGGTGAACCGATTGTCAAGATTCTTTTTTATTTGAAAGCTGGTGCTTCCCGTGTGGTCCCATTGTCACCATTTCAATATCTGATGATGGGATCTTGTAGAAATCGAGGGAACTCTTCAATAAATAACAGCAGATTAACCGCGATTGTTGCTATAGCATATCTAAACATTGTTTACACCATAATAAATAAATAAATAATAAATAAATATCTTGGGACAACTCACACACGGCTATCCGATCCCAAGCTAAGCAGAGCTTGTGTTATGGTAACCGGACAACTGATATACATACTTATATAATTTATAAATACATACATATTATAGATAAATCACACCCAGACAAACAGAACAAACAATCATGCTCATCACACAAAGTATGTCCTGGGTGGGAATCGAACCCACGACCTCCGGCTTAGCAGTCAGGGTCACTAACCACTAGACCAACAGGCCCGTCAACACAACATAACATCACGCGTTTACACTCGAAAGGGTAACACAGAGATATTCAGTAGTAGGTACTTACTCGAAAATTTGTCCTCCAAGTAAACGAAATCGCATAAGTATTCCGCTTTCTTATGACTTTTTAGTGGTGTCAAGTTAATTTACGTAGTATGACAGTTCCTTCATGGATTTGGATGACAGGAAGTTGATACTAAAAAGCAAAAAATAAAAAAACTTATAAACAAAAAAAAAAACAACCGCCTTCAAAAACTAAAAAGTGAAGAATAACTTTAGCTTTGGAAGTCGGTGGCAATACAAAACAATAAACACAACCAAAGCCGCCGACTTCCAAAGCTAAAGTTATTTTTCACTTTTTAGTTTTTGACGGCGGTTGTTTTTTTTGTTTAAAAGTTTTTTTTTTAATTAAGTTTATGCGTGGGGACCCGCATCGAGCACGCTTGTCGTGGGGCGGCTCCTGCTCACGACACGACATGGAGCGCACGGAGCGCACGGAGCGCACGGGGCGCTCAGGGCGCACAAGCGGCCGGTCGCCTCAGTTGGCTGCTAATTTGTGGGCTGATTGCATGCGCTCAATCGCTCCACTAAGCTAACTCGAACAGATTTATTGACCGAACACAAGGCCCTTCTTCCTGACTGACTCTATTGCGGGTGATCGAGTCTTGTCCCCAATTATGTAAAGCTAAGCAAAAATGTATTGATGATTTATTAGTAGTCAATTAGAGTACCCACTTGTTATCATAAAGTTCCGCAGACTAATCAACAAATATGAACTAACATCATGGCCGGGATATGACACTTAGCCTTACTTTATACAACTTCCGTGTGTACATTACACCCTTTTTTCTTGAACTCGTATCATATTGTTGTTGCTGTAATATTAATATTTAGCAATGATATGTAGAGTAGACGCAGCCGCGTGGCAACGCGAGGCGAGCTCTCAACTTGCGCGCATATTCAAATGTAAGCTCGAGCCTACCACACATTATTCACGAAGATCGCCTCTTCTGGCATGCACCTACACACACAATGTTAACAATTGACTGACACACACTCTCACAGTATCGTTTGTCCATATATTCCATGACATATTGTTATTATTTTCGCAAATTTTATTAATTTGATTAATTATGTTTCTTAATACTTTTGTTGCCAAGTCATAAAACTACATTTTGTTTGTTCCCGTCGAGCTCCTGTCAGTGTGTGGATGTAGACACACCGCGGTGCGCTCCGGTGAGCTCCGCTTTGTTCGCGACACAGCGATTTTATTAATATTTTGGTTGACTTTAGTAGAATAATATCGGCTGAAGGTTGTTCTGTGCGTGAGCTTATTTATTGTCAGTACGCAGCCGAGCCGCCGCCGCCCGGCCGCGTTATATGACCTGCTATAACTTTCAGTTACAGCATTCACGACCCTCTTAGTAGGTAATTATGACTCTTTGGGTTATTTTATAACGTTATTAGATTTCAGATAATTCCTGAAATAAAATCAATATAGGTAGGCAGGTACACCTAAGGCCAACATGCGAAAAAAATGGGATAAGTATATTATGTATAACTCTCTTATTTTTATACTTGGGGTTAAATAAATTAAGTATAAACTCAATATTAAGAAGCGCCAACGAACATTAACACAAAGTAGGTCAACCCGGCAGATTTGTTTATGTTAGGTTTGGAAACATTATAGAAATGTTGTCCCAAACTATATTACGACACAATGAGAATGAACTAACTATGACCTCTCTTTCATCTACAATGGACTCGCGCGTTTTGTTTTCTCAAAGACATTCCCGTTTTAATCGTTTGGTGTTTGATACCATTCCTTCTATTTTGTGTCGTTGTTTGTAACAGTTATAGCCGCTGTGACAACGTGTTACTATGGTGACTGTTGTCAGACAACTATAACGTTACTGAGTAGCACTCTGTTGTAGTACTCACTATTACAGTATTCTTTAAGGTATGCCCCCACGACCGATAATCGGCCCGATTATCGGTCGTGGGGGCAGACCTTAAAGAAAAAGAAATGATGACACTAAATAACCGAATAAATAACCTAACCAGCAAATGTCCATTTTCTGCACAATACTAATTTCACAGTTTTGAGAAATATCAGAGATAAGAAGCAACAAACATAGAAAGAAAAGTTAAGTCGCATTGAGAACCTCCTTTTTTGAAATAGGTTTTTTCTTTTTTTGCTAGCCTGTTCTGTCCCACTCCTGGGCAAAGGCCTCCCTCCACTCCTTCCATCCCTCTCTTTTGAGTGCCTCATTTCTCCAGTTTTGGAGGAATCGGTCGAGTTCGTCCAGCCATCTCCTTCGTGGCCTGCCGCGACCCCTACTCACTGTCTCGGGGCACACGCTTTGTGCTATTTTGGCCCACAGATTGTCCGGCATGCGGCAGATATCAAATCTCAAATCAAATCACAAATCTTTATTGCATTCCATAATGTGAACATACAGGTGGTGGGTGATATGTCCTGCCCAGTCCCATTTGAGTTGGGTAACCTTTTTAGCCACGTCAGCTATCCTTGTTTTGGAGCGCAGTATAGTTTTTCGAACACGATCCGTTAATTTAACACATAGTATACTGCGCTCCATAGCACGCTGGCAAACCATGATTTTGGACTTCTGAGAACTAGTCAGAGACCAAGTTTGTGCGCCATAGGTTAAGACGGGGAGAATACACATGTCCATGAGCTTGCGTTTGAGCGCCATACATATAAATAGATCTTTCATGGACCAGCAGCTCTTCCAGGCGTTATCTGTTCGTCTAGCGATTCCTTTGTCTTGTCTCGCCTAGAAAGAGACTACAAGGCCCAGGTAAATGTAATCTTGGACATGTTGTATTGTCTCCCCGTCTACCTTGCCGTTTTTTGGTTTTACGTTGGACATAACTTTGGTCTTTGACATATTCATCTTTAGTCCAACCTCAAGGCTTGCATCGCTAAGGTCTTATAGCATGCGTCCAAACTCGGTGGCTGAAGGCGAAAAGAGAACAATGTCATCAGCGAAACGGAGATTGGTCAGTCTCGTCTCGCCAAGTACAATGCCTCTTGAAATAGGTTAATAAAACAAAAATACAAAATAACTGTATTATAATATCTGGTTACCAAAACACCCTCCAGGACCTATTGAGTGTGAAGCGAGTACATACGCCGGTGCACCGACTCGTGTTGTCGCAGACATCACAATATATCTGCATACAACAGGTCTCACTTGTGATTTCAGTTCACGTCTGGCGTTGAATGTGATATAAAAGTATTTTCCTTCGTACAAGAGAAAATCGCTTCGATGTAAAATTTCCGTATGTCGACGGGGAGACGATTTTCCCTTATGACGGTCGAAAAGCTTTGGTACACATAGGAGGCCACATAAATAATGTACTTATGTGTCGAGGGACCGATTAAGCCTGAAATCAGAACACAAATATGAGAAAGCTCGTTGCTTTCCCATTCCTGGCTTACCAGCACATCAATGTGTACCAGCTGCCCGCAGACGCGTCGCCACAGTCCGCGCCTCCTCCTGCGTGTGGTGCACGTCACCGCTGTGTGCTTACATCTATTGTAATAGATTGTCGGCAGCTGTGGCAGGCCGAATCTCTCCCAATTACAAGAACATTATAATGCTACATTTGAATCCGCATCTAATCATTACTACCATGAGTAGAAGACAGTATTGTAACGTGTTACGCTAGCAACGTGCACACCTACCGGTTCCGATCCTAGGGGTACCTAAGTATGTGACGGAGGTAATGGTGAGTAGTAACATTTTACAGTGTAGTATAACATAAAGGTCAGTGCGAGGGAGGCGAGGGGTAGGAGCGAGGGGAGTAGGGGGGGGGGGAGGCAGCCGGCTGTCACCTGTGAGGCTGTAACCTATGCGAAGCCGAGGTTTCAAATAAAATCAAGCGTATTGACGTTGCATAATAACCCATAACAGAACGACATAAACTATTGAACTCACCTGGGGTACAACGTTCAGAGGCGATGTAACTATGTATCATCACCATGGCATGCCAATGATCTTGACAATTATTACAAAAGAACCTTCTAAACGTTTGTCTGTTTGTCTATCGACTAGAAAGCTTTAATTTGGTATGAATATATATTAATCACCCCAACAAAGAGGTAAACATCAACCATTAACAAATTGAGGTTGAAAGGATGAACCTATCAGTTCTACACATAGTGTGGGGTTTCGTTGGAAAGGTCATTTACAAATACAGGACTCCAGAATAGAAAAAATAAGCTTAAAAGTGCTCATTTATGTTAGAGTAGAATATACTTTACCACAACGCTGCTGTATGTCTGATACTGGCACACCCCGGCTGCATGTAAATGTCGACCCTGTGACTTCTATTGTTGATGCAATAATGCTTCAAATGTAAGTCCCGTCCTAAGTTGCGAATATGAATGACAGTATAGTTGGAGTTACCTTTGATCCTTCTCGACGCTGTGGAGTGTTTATTATAGGTGGCTTTACACAAAAGGAGCTTAGCGTAGAGCGGGACCCTAACTAATCCTTGGAGCGCGTCGTGTGAGCACCCAGCGTGAGGAGCGGAGTCATCTGCTTATTTACGTATTACTGTTGAATACAATAAAAGACATTATTACAGTGTGATTCACAATCTATAGGCGATTAGCTTCCCGCCCTGCCGCTCTGGCTGCTGGCCTACATAATAAAAAAAATCTGCGCGGTGTGGCATGTGGACAATATCGAATGCGACGCAACTGGCTACCTACAGCTTAGCTTGGCTCTAGTGGAACTGCGCCCTGTAGTTCAAACTAAAACGGAACTATCAAGTTTTGTCCATGCTTGATAGATTTCACTTGACGCCATTTCTTTTTCTTATTTACTTGTCATTGTAAACGTATGCTATAGGTACAACTGACTATTGTACAGTCTGTTGTCAACATTATCTGACCCACCCTAAACACAACCAAAATTGGACCCTCTGCCTATGATAATAAGGTTTAATTTCAATTTATCGATGAATACAGACACGCATAAACCCACCCAACGTTGTCGGAGCCACCGGCATTATAATTATCATTTTGTTAAGCTATTTTAATCATTATCTCGTTGACATTAAAGTTAAAAACCTTTTAAGTCACCTTACATAATTAGAACCCAATCTTGAATTTCGTGGAGTCTTAACAAGTTCTTGTGGCTTGGCGGTTTGATGTTGGATTGGCGAGGAACAACATGTGGGTTCGAAAACACAGTCCACCTGTTATCAGTTTCTTTTTTAATTTGATTTCATTTCTACAAAATTGTTTGCATTATTAAAGAACGGCCAATATGATTTACGCCTAATAACTTATCTTGTAAACAGGTGGGTAAATTAAAAAAGTTTAAGTTCACATATATTTGCTTCGTGAGGTAGATAATAAATTCGTCTACTTAAGTGGCAAAAGTTACACTACGCCTATTAGCAGTGACTGCGCACACACTATACCAAACATAAAATCATATTTTTACATGAGCAGAATGTTGGAATTAGAGAAATTGGTCGTCGTCTTAATATAGCAGTAAGTGTTTTTTTTTATACCTATTTTATTTAATTGATTGTGATTAATGAACGCGTAGTTGGCTATTTTACTATTACATTCACTCCTTACAAGTTACATAAACGGTTCCAAAAATGTTTTTTTTTTTTTTTGTTTTAGAGAAATACGACTGTAGCTAAGACGTTATGGAGACAAAGTAAATATTCAGCGGATTCGTCCAGGGGCAAAAAACATCAAGTATAGTCCCGAATGCGATTGCCCATTAGTGTAACCGCAATAAAACACCATATTTCAGTGGAAACAGTGAGAAGGCATTTACACGCTGCTGGAATAAGGAATTATAAACCGGCACAGAAAATAGCATTGACACCTGCTGAAGAGGGGTCCGTTTTGCCCAGGAATATTTAAATTTTAATTGAGAAGAAAATGTTGTGATCTTCACTGATGAAAAAAAAAACATTTAAATCGAACAATGATGAACGTAACAAGGAACGGTGCGCCATCACTCCGCTACTAATTAATCTAGGATATTTTTAAACACACCATGTAAGTAAATGCTCAATGGATAGATTGTTAAACCATTAAAATGTTGCCAATTACGTGGTGATGTTATTGTCATGAATAGTTTTTTTTCTATTTAAATGACATGTTTATTCACTACGTATAATAGGCAGCTATAAATCTTTAAAGCATTTCACAGATAAAATAAATTTTCTCGATAACAAACTTTCAAGAAAACATGCCTTTTTTAATGTTTATAAATGGTTAGATTTGATTATGGCATCCTCATAATATATAATCAATAATAATAATATTAATTAATATATATATATATATATATATATATATATATATATATTTATTTTTTTATTTTTTATTTATTAATTATAATAATATTAATTTGGAAATATGTGAGCATTTACTTACTTTATTTACCTAAGTGTTTTAATGAAATAATAAACATTTTAAATTTGCAATTGTTTAGTTTTATTTCTATGCGTTGTCCATTAAAGAACTGTAAAAAAAGTATAATAAAATAATGAAAAAAGAAACACCTGAGCAGAAGCTATATTTAGGTTAAACTTAATTTCGAACGTAAACAACGATTAGTGACCACAAGACTAAAGAATTTAAACCATATATATACTTTAATAAAGTTTATTCTTGCACAGCACAAGCAGCCAACCTTATCCTAGTGCAAATAGATTATTTTGTATTTTATCCCTTCATTATTATTTAATCACTCCATTAAGACATGATAATAAAAAAACTACCTATAAAATAGACAAAAATAAATTGTAAAGAGAAGTTGTTTTTGCAATTTAGTAAGGCAAGGAAAAATATGTTTGCGCGTTGTCACTGCATACCCTTAGTTAGTAGCATTTGAATACCAGTTTTACAATGAATACAAATATTTATTTTTCAACTACCCACTTAATACAAGTTATGCCAAAATATTACCATTTTAGAAACTTTATATTTTAAGATTATCCGTCTATAGTTCTTTACAATAATACAAGAAATACTTTTAGAATAAATTCTAAATTGAAAGCAAAACAATATCTTCGTCGCGGGATTTGATCTCGCAACTTGTCACTCTCAGTCTTACACACAGACCACGAGACCAGAGTTACTTGACCGAACTCATTAAAATAAGCTATTACACTTATTATATTATAACAAGTTGTTATAAGATTTAACCCAATGCTAACGTGATAAAGATCAAATTTGCGTGTGTATTTTTATTGTATTTATTCCTTCTCAGTTCTCGAGCACTTGACTGATAACCTCATATAAATTGAAATTAAACCTTATTATCATAGGCAGAAGGTCCAATTTCGATTGTGTTTAGGGTGGGTCAGATAATGCTGACAACCGACTGTACGTACGGAGAAAAATAAAAATAAAAAGTGCATTATCTCTAATAAAATGCTAGCTTTCCAAGTTCAAATTAATTAATTTATTTAAAACAGGCATCAAGGGCCATAGAAAATACATATTTTAGTAGATACAATAGCATAAAAATACTATACATAAACAATATAATTACATAATTAAAAACTAATTCACATGTAAAGTCGGTGTCGTGCGTAGCGCGGACAAATGTGCGGGTTAATGTAGGATAGCTATAGACTGTTAATAAAAAAATTGTAATCTAATGTAAAACTGATTTAATTATTACATCATATACTTTACGGGCAAAAAGTGTTATTCGGTTTTTCCATTAGAAATTTCTCAGTAGCAGCCCGGAGTTTGGAAGTTGGTGCTGTGACATCCCCGTGAATCAGAATGTAAGTATGTAAAGCCGTTGGTCCCGGCTGTTATTCGAAGATCTTTGACAGTCGTTACGCATAGTCAGAAACCGGGAAGTCTGACAACCAGTCTTACCACGAAGTATCGTGTAGCGCAATAACCAGGTTGTGGAGGTCTGATATGCTGTCGCTCCATGTAAAACATTATCCAGCTACATCCGGCTAGATTGGAAGCCGATCCTGCCATATTTAGAAAAAGGCAAGTTGATTGATTCTGTAATTAGTCCAAAGGTGGAACACATCCAGATATAGTGCGAGTGACCGTTACCCGCGTCCACCAACAACTATGTCATGTTATTAAACTATGTTCAGGCATGACAGCTATGACGATTACAATCAGCACATTCTGCGAGTTAAATCGCACGTACGTAATCCAATTGCATAGAGCATTTTAGTGTCCGCTGAGTCGTGTGAGCGGATAGGGCGCGAGCTCAATACCACCGTTGTGCGCTCAATGCTCGGTGCAGTGCGCGCGCTCAACACCGCGCCTGCGGCCGGCGCGCGACGCTGTGTTGCTTCATGAAGTATTGCTCCCGCTGCGATTTACGACCGTGTCACACGTGCCGCTGAATCACTCATGCGTCTGATACACGCTCATCTGTACGGAGGAAACTGGTAGCTTTGCATTTTGGAAATTTTTACTAAGTAAGTAGATATTTTAGGAATCTAATTATAGGGGTCAAATAGAGAACACTACCTTGGCTATTATAGTTAGGCAGGTACGCAATATTGTGGGAGCCACACATAATAAGTAATGTTATCATTGAAGGAGGACTGTTACCGCTGAACCTTATAACTTAACAACAAAGACATGGTTACACTTGCACCGCGGCTACTAAAATGCATCTCGTCAATCACTCGTTGGGCTGGTCGGCATCACTGGCGTTCTTGTAAGGAGAAGCCCCATAGGGAGAAGAGATCGACATTGTATCTGGCGGTGTACATTAATTCTCAAGAATTCTCCGCAAACTTAATCAAAGGATCAATTAGTAGAGCGTCCGTGAGGCAGGAGGCGGCGGCGCGGCGCGCACTAACTTATGAATGAACAGCTTATTACGCGCCGATACGTGGCCGACTCGCCTGCTCGCTCCCACACCGTTACTAAAGGCTCCACGGGAGGTACTTCGTTCATTAGGAGCCAATAAATAAATCTTGTACCGGTCCTAGAAATTACAATATCAAGGCAAGTATATAATCAGAATGAGAAAAAACGATATATAAATAAATAAATAAAATAAAAATAAATAAATGGCTTCAAATCTTCTAAAATATTGTTTGCTACTTGTTATCAACACTGTAAGAGTACACGCGCACCAGGTAGGTAGCCGCTCCTCTGGGATGCACTCTTGACAGTAGTAGTGTTCGCTCAGTTCTACAGCACGCCATGGGGATCAGGCTCCTAATGTCACGCTGACCAGCGCGCACTGCGACCCACCGACTGACCTGTTTGTGGTCAATAAACGAGCACAGTTTAACATCGGTACAAACAACTGGTTAATGTTACTAGTTATGCTCTATTTTATTTAATATTCAGGATAAGTAACGCGACGCCGAGAGGTTACGCGTCCGGACAAGGCGATCCATTGTCCGAGGCGGGAAGGGCCGGACCGGTAACATACATACACACACGCTCTAACTTAATATACTGTGAGATAGGGCTGTCAGCTGTTAGGCGACACGTGAGGTTACTGCCAGTATCACACGTCTCTCTCCTACAAGGATCCAATGAGGTTGTAAACCCCATACACCAGTACTTCGAAGACATTCTAAAATATTTGTCAACACACTTGCTCGTAGCGTGGCTCTTACTGCACCTCTTGTCGGGTCTAAAGTTATTTTTGAATTTTTAGTTTTGGCTTGGTTGTCTTTTTATTTGTTGTAAAAATGATTTTATTTTTACCCGACTACGGCGAAGCAAAAAGGAGGGTTATGAGGTTGACCGGTATGTATGTGTGTATGGATGTTCATCAGCTGTTCCCTCATAACTTCTAAACCATCTAACTTAAATTGACAAATAAGGTATCATTGGAAGCGTCTAAATTGTCCGCTGGTTATAGGCTACGTTATGTTACAATAAATTGTATGTGGCGCCCTCTAGGGCTCATGAAGATGTGAAATAATATATTTTTTCTTCCAAATATGGTCGTGTTGCATATCCAATTAAAGGGCTTAATTAGCACATTTCAAATAGCACATACAATATATATATATATATATATATTGTATTATATTGTATTATATATATATATATATTGTATTACTAAATTGTACATGGCACCCTTTAGAACGCATCATAAACCTAGCTAACTAACCAATATTTTGTTTGGGAGACCTAATAGATTATTCCATATACATATATTGTGTATATGTTGCAGTTCGAGTAATATTACGTATATATTATAAATGTCTTAATTTGAACCCCAAAATAATTGAAATAAAAAAGAAGTTTAAAAAACTAAAACCCGACTACAAAAAATTCACGTTCTAAAAAGTATGAAACAAGAAAACATTCTCATCTGAAAGCCGTGGTCGTATGCCACCTATTCCGGTAAAACAGTATGTGTATAGTAATAGAACATTAATCTTTAGCACTAAAGGTTAGGGTAAAGTGGAGTCGGGTTTTAGTTTTTATGTCTAATGTTTTATGTCTAAATATTTTGCCAATAAGTAAAAATGTTAACAATTAAATAAATTAATTAGACAGGGGCCATAGTCCTTAGGTAACCAATCTGTTTAAACAACCCAAACCTATAGGGGAGAGTTGGATATTACCGCGCGGTTGATAATTCCGCGCATCAGCATAATTCAAAAACTATCCACTAGTTCTGCGATGTAGTGCGTATACATCGAAGCCGGACATGCCTACACCCTTCCCCAAGCACCGCCGTTACGGTCCCCGCGACGACGGAGACAGCATGCACTGAAAATGTTTTTTTCGTAACTCTTTATAATTTTTCGTGTACTTTCGGTAAGAGGTAAGTAATACTGTAGTTATATTGTAATACTTTGATACTATACATTTGTAATGCTTGTATACTGTAGAATTAATGTCTGAATACGTTTTTACGTACTGTAATATTTTCCATAAAATTATGTGGTTCAAAAATAAAATGATCAAGTTTGATAATTCCGCGCTGGGGGAGTCGAACTATGAAAAGTATGTTTTATTTACATTAACTTGTTTTTACCTCGACAAAAGAGTTATGTATGATGTGTCTCTATGTGCGTCTGTTTGTGGCATTTTATATCCTAAGCGAAAAAACGCAATTTTTATTGAATTTGAGTAATTTATTGAGTTTAAGATAAACAATTGTGTGTGATATCAATTGTTGTGATTAATATGACTTTTTGGATGAAAATACATATAATATAATGAATAAATATTATACCTACATTTACTTTTATTACTAACTATTGTTAACACTGGGCACGATATTATCAGACCAGTTTGACAATACCGCGTTTTCTCATTTTTTAGTAAATTGACAATAATTACTTTTTGTTTAAATTTTGGAAGTTTTTGATATACGGTATGCGTACCTGAATAAAATGTCCTACTAATTACTCAATTTTGTTTCTTTTAATATCAAACAGTTTCCTAATTATAGGTCCAAGTCCTTAGGGGCTCGGTAATATCCAACTCTCCCCTATTCCTATTCTTTGTTACCGTATCCTGCAACAGTCCTGCGCCAGCCGGGGATTGTCCTTGGGTGCACTTGCATAGTGTATACAAGGATAATTGTTGGATGGTTTTCATTTCATTTTAAAGTTGTGTAAGCGGCCTCTACGAGTTGGCTTCGACTCCTCTTACGCTTTTCATAGGTCCGGGATCTAGGACTAGGACCTGGACTAGGGTCTCGAGATACATAAGGTAATTTTGAAAAAATCTACTTAAGTAGTTTATTTCCCTAATCAATGAGCTCTGTCAATGCTATCATACACTGCAAGTGCGCTCTGACGCGCTCCGATGTCAATCCGCATCCGGAGACGCCACTCAATAATGCCAGCTTTTCCTTCATTAGCCTGTTAAAGCTTGATGCTTTCCATTTCATTACGCCGCCGCCGACAGTAAGCCGTACAATCCCTAAAATAAAACGCAGATCTCTACAGAAGATGTATAAAATGAAGGAATTCATTTTATGTCAGCTATAGTATGTACTAGGAAGTATAATGTTATTGTTATCATTCAAAATTTATGTTTTTTTTTGGGTGTCCCCAAATCTCAAAGTATTTACCCTAACAACAGTTATAATTATAACCTCGAATAAATTGTTGGGTATAAGGAAAGTAGTCATATAGGTACTACTATGTCAGTGGAGTATTCCGCGCGGGTGTTGGGCTTGCGGCACCACGGCGGCGACAGGTAAAGCGCGGCTCCAGCCG
Source organism: Caradrina clavipalpis (assembly GCA_932526535.1). Lineage (NCBI taxonomy): Eukaryota > Metazoa > Arthropoda > Insecta > Lepidoptera > Noctuidae > Caradrina > Caradrina clavipalpis. The sequence goes on from OW052088.1 coordinate 136,548, forward strand.
ATGAGATTACTGTAAGCCGCTGATTCCACTTCGCCACACGCGCGTTTACACGACTTACGATAATAGCCGCGCGTACTACACACATACACTAATGTTTGTGTTCCCCGGGATGGCGCCGGATCTCGACAAGTTTAGGATAAAGCCGCGTTGTGCGCCTCGCTGCTACACGTATAGTCAGCTATCCAGTCATTACGTATGTCGCGGGAAGCTACGTGTAAGGGTGCCGACTGACATGAGCATTTGCTCGATGTGCATATTCGCACCCAATATTTGATCCTAGTGAGCAATTGCTCATCACACCTAAATATTCGCGACGGACATAATTATGCTGAACCACGCTCTGTAGTTGTAATTCAAATGGCGGATGAAGAGGCAATGTGTGCTGCGTTCCATATTCCGTTATAGCTTTATAAAAGAAAAAAACCGTATTTGGACTACCAACTTGTTACAAATGAGAAATCAAGCTGGAGGATTGGACTTGAAAAATATTTAAAAAAATCAAGAAATTAGCGTCCAATACAAATCTTTCTTAGAATGTCTTTTTAGGGTTCCGTACCCAATGGGTAAAACGGTACTCTATTAGGTACTAAGACTTCGGTGTCCGCCCGTCTGCCCGTCTGTCACCAGGCTTTATCTCATAAGCCGTGATAGTGACACAGTTGAAATATTCACTTATGATGCCGCTGTAACAACAAATACTAAGAAACAGAATAAAATAAATATTTAAGGGGGGCTGCCATACTATAAACGTGTTTTTCTCGCGCTCACATCGAGCGAATATTCATGTCAGTCGCTACCTTAAGATGATATGTATCGAAATATTTATTTTGATCTTTAGTTTAACAATAACACTACTCAAATACGTTTGTATGTATTGTGTGCTGTATCTGTTGCATTGCATTCTTTACAATATTTCCGCGCGAACGTTCGCCCGTCGTAAAGAGCAAAAAGAAAGTAAGATAACAGTAGGGCCACATGCTAATGGCGGATGCAGCAGTGTGTCGGAGGTGCCGCACTGTGTGCCGCAGTAAGTAGGCACCGACAGCCTTCACCAGTACCTCCAACGATCACTATAACTAACATGTAAACCAGCGTGCTACAAATATTCATGTGACCTGAACAAAACAATAACATGTTCACGGAGACATGAAGACGCAAATATCTAAAAAGTTGTAATAGCCGAAACATCAATGCCTTTACGATCTTCCAGTGAAATTCAAACCGGGCTCAGAGGTCGTTCAATAAATAAATGTGAGGTGCACGAACACCTTGGAAGCCCCAACTTTTCTCATTTCCCGTGAGCCACCGGGTGGCGGGGCGGGGCAGGACAGGCGGGGCGGGGGGATGACACAGGATGTCGTTACTGTAACACCGGCCGGCGCTCTGCCCCGTCCTCGTCGCGCATGCAGCGGCGGGACCATCACTCACACTGAGAAGCAGGCGGCTTGACTTTGCCAGCTGCGATTGCGACTGGCTAATTAATAAGTTATGTAGGTATCTACCGGACGAGTACAGACGTACAGCAGGCGTTGTTAGTTGATTGCGTCATGGCTCACGCTACATAACTTCACGAGCAGCACACGCCACCGCACGACACACAGGTCGCGCCGGCCGCCGCCGGAATGCGCGCCCGCCGCCTCACCGACAGTGGGCGACCCTTCACGTCCTTTGTGAATGTCCACACTGTCACACTACGCTCCCTCAAAGGCTTGTACCCTCTCTGCAAACTGTTAAAACAACAACACAAGTACACACACGTACTCGTTACGTACTCACGAGCCACGCGCACCGTGCCTGCTGGTGCCGACTGCTGCGACACATACCTACCGGCTGCCCCTACAAGTCCTACGAACATGCACGCGGTGCACTCAACGAATGCAAATGTTTAGCTTCTTAAAGTTCATGTTTGCTTATTCTGTATCATTTTTACGACTACTAGTAAACAATAAGTGGTTGTATTGGTTGAAGGCGCGGCGTGCTAACCGTTTTTCGTGCCGAGCACGAAGACGCATGTATGAGCAGTGTGAATGCATCACTAAGCGGACATTACGAGGCACGTACCGGAGACACGCGGGTGTAGCGGCTTAGCCTGGCTGTAGCGCGCGCCCGCGGGGAGCGTCTGACTTCTAATGCTAACTGCAAAACGACAGATTACCTAAGAACTGTTTTTAAAATTAGTACCTACAGAAAAATGCTTTTACATTGACTGGTATGTTCTTGTTTTTAGAACTAGAACCTACCATTCGATGAATCAATAGAGAGAATTTTTTGTCATATTCAAAGAAAATTATGGAAATAATACAGCCACGCGCAGATTAGAATCATAACCGGTTCTTAATGCAACCGATCCGATTATTTGTACGAAATGTTCGAGGACTTACTCGAACATTGCGTACACTAGCATCGTTATGTAGAGCGATAGTGTTTTTGACAGACGCCGCTCTGCATCGTCGTCGTGTCTAATATGCGTTTGTAATAAGCTTAATATATATAACGAACATTCAAGTCATTCGATCACCCGACTTGCGACATTATACATAACACTAATAACATGACATCAACTACAATAAGTTGATGTCATTTTATTAGTAACGGTAACAAGCTACGCGACTGCAGTGTTCCCAACAGTTTTATGCCAACATAAACCCGCATTTTAGTATGTGTAAGTAAATGTATGGGCCTGTTAGTCCCGGCAGCGGGTCCCGCACAAAAAATCAGGTGACGGGTGAAGGTCATAACAGGTAAATAGTAAGGTGGCGCCGCGGGCCCGGCTAGGGTTGCCACACTCGACACTCACCGCTCTTGTGAAGAATAAGGGGCTATCGAGTTAATATTTGACAGTAAACTTGTAACATTATTTATGTTTCAAATTTACCAAACTCAAGGCAAGATTGTGAAAATGGGCTGTTCAGGTAGGGGAGACCGGGGTTAGTTGACTACTTTTTACTTAATAGTATAGGTACTCGTAAAACTTTTTTGTTTTGATATATACAGACAAGAAAACCATGTCACTTGATACACACACTAATAAACTAATGAAAACATGTAATATTTAGTTGTTAATTTAGTAACTGCCTCGTTAGCCTAGTGGTCCTGAGCACGACTGACTACGCTAGAGGTCCTGGGTTCGATTCCCAGGTCGAGCAAAAAGTGTTATTGGGTTTTTCTATGAAATTCTCTGTAGCGGCTCGGAGTTTGGATTTGTGCCCGGTTAATGGCAATAGGCTCGCCCCCTATTACATGGGACCTAAATATACCGACGAACTGTGGGTGTTCATTAATACACGTCTGCCTAACCCTTCGGGGAATACAGGCGTGATAGTATATATATATATATATATATATATATATATATATATATATATATATATATATATATATATATAATTTAGTAAAATGATGCTTATTTAATGCATTTTGCAAAACACTACCTCTTAGTAAATCTACTGTTGATCCGGGGTAGGTAGATTACATGGCAGGGGTAAGTTGACTTATGGTCCAATAACGGTTAAATAATGAAAAGAGATCTTTTTTATGTAATACAATTAAGCTCTTTATTAAAAACATAAAAAAAAACCACTTCATTCAGGTACAGACAGTTCTTAGGAAATGATCAACTCTTTTTATTTTTATTTTTTTTATTTTTTTATAGACGGGTAATCATCAAATGCCGATGCCTGAAGCAGCCCCGGCAGGCATCGGCCCTCAGTGGCCCCATCCAAGTTTGCTGACATCTCTTTGAGGCGCGCGTGGAACACGAACGCGCCGTCGACACGGTCTGTCGTTATTCAGTGAACGTACGGACGGTGAGCTACCCATTGCTCACCGTCCACAGACCCGCGTCTACGGTGGCCGGGAGTCGTCTCGCGAAATGATCAACTCTTAATTTTAACATTGTTACAACCTAACTATTCTATCGATATTGATTAAATGCAGTCAGACAAGTTATTTAACCAAAAATTGATTATAGGTTTTGAGTCAAATGTTGGTAAACGTAAACGTAAAGTCAATTATTAATAAACATCAACTGCCTTCTTTAAATAACTGGCTAAAGCTTCCTCGGCTAAATCTGTAAAAACTTGCCAATTTTTATATAATTATCCCACTGTGTTCAGGGTTAATTCTGCTCTCGTCAAGTTTGGACTATTTTCTGTTTTGAAGTAAGTTAGTTGGCTTTGATTGAATAATTATTTAACCAGCCCCAAAAATATTGGTCTACCAGCCCCAAACGCCATTTTTGTTTTTGATCGGATGGCTAGCTTAAACAGTGCCGCCGAATTGATAAATAAGATATGCAATATGATAAGTATGTTTTAAATAAACGTTCAAAGTCAAATCATTTATTCCGATTAGACCATTAAAAGGCACTTTTGAACGTAATGACTTTTGAAAATAATTAAAAGTAATGAATCTAGTTGCCCATTCCAAAAGGTAGTTTCGTATGGAGAAGAACGGGCAAGAAACTCCAAACATACTCTTTTAACAGTTCAACAACGTTCGGACTGGTAGAAAAATGGTTCACAATACATGTGTAGGCACCAGATCAAGAAATGTACAATGACAAAATATTACTTACGTGATCAGTATATGGAAAACATGTCACCACTCAAAAACTACTTGCGACCGCAAGGCGGTGCTTCGGACGCCTGAGCAGGTCGCGGAGGGTAACACTCAGCTGTGATCGGATGACGAAACACTCGTACTTACGACGAGTTCTTGCAGTTAGTCCACTATCCCCGGTCTCCCTATACTGAGAGAAGGAAATATAACAGAGAGTGAGGTCGGAGGTACCTAGTCTCCGTGCAAAACATTACGGAACCAAGCAAAAAGTTAATCAACTTGACTTTGAATTTTTCATATTAATCACAGTACTCAGGCCGCCTGCGAAGCTAACGTTAACAAATGTTTTATTTCCAGTCCAAGGTGAGCAGTACAGCTGACTCGTACAAACGACCGATTTAATGTGTTAGGTACCGGGAGTGACCGCGGCTGCCAGGGAGTTAGGTGCGGACTCTTACTTATAGCTGCAATATACTAATAGGATACGTTTAGATACCATTATATTAATCTAACTCCAACGTGCAGATTTGTATTCTTATCAAACAGGAGGTTCCATCATCATATTATCATAACAGCCTATAGCCGTCCACTGCTGTACGTAGGCCTCCCCGAGAGAGCGCCAACTATCCCGGTACTGGGCAGTCCGAATACATCCGCTGCCTGCCTCCTTCTTAAAATCGTCGGTCCACCGTGCAGCAGGGCGTCCGACACTGCGTTTAAGTAAACGTGGTCTCCACTCCAACACGTGTCTGCTGCACTGACCGTCTGTCCGTCTGCAGACATGACCGGCCCACTTCCACTTCAACGTACTAATTCTGCAAGCAATGTCGGTGACTTTAGTTCTCTGGCGGATAACTTCATTACGAATTTTATCCATCAGAGAAATTCCGTCGTTGCCCTCTCCGTCGCACGCTGAGCGACCTTGAACTTGAGCCCCAGCCTCACAGTGAGTGTCCACGTTTCGGCTCCATAGGTCATCACAGGTAGGACACACTGGTTAAACACCCTGGTCTTGGATTGTGGGATCGAAAAATTCTAAGATTTCGCGCAACTTCCCGAATTCGAAATTGAAAATCACCTAGGTATTACTAAAAACCCTACACCGTCACAATATTTATGGCGAATTATTATTTTTTGTTTTTATAATTTAAAGGAGCAACCATAATGCACACGTTTATTTGAGTATTGATTTGTGATGAGAATCACTAGCATAGCTTCCTCTCTGAATTTGATGAAGATGCACCTTGTATTGCTTTTTATTATTTACAGAATTCACTTAATTCCGTATAGAAACCGGTCGTCAGCGTCAGCCCTCGAGGCGGACTGTCGTGTCCTTCCTTTTATATTAAAAACAGGATGTCATTACTTTACGTAATCAACTATTTACATAAGGCTGGTCACGGCTAAACCAGGCAGAGTTCACAGTACCAACCCTATCGGTGTTACAGCATTATAAATAACGGCTATGGGTGTTCATTGTCCTGGATGGCGCCGACGCGTCTCCCTACCGACGGATACAGTACGCGAGCTGATGTCCTGAGTCAGAGAATGATGGCCTCCACCGCGCCTCTCCCGCGCTGTTCACACCGACCTCTGCCGCAACTAAAGCTAACTCTAACGGTGCTATGAAAAGGCTCGTCACTTTCGCACTTTCCTTATTTCAACCGTAAAAACTGTTTTACAGTTCACACGACTAAGCATAAGGTTTTTTTTTACCGATGGAAAATCATGAAATGACTCCCTGAGGGAGTATCAGACTTTTACTGACTAAAATCCATCCATGTTCTTTCGTATGCCCCTTGTGTTCCGGGGGCGCAGTTTCTCTTTCGAACAACCCGCAGCCCCGGCAGGAATCGGTCCTTCGTGGCCTCTCCGAATGTTTGCTGACATCTCTTTGAGGCGCGCATGGAACACGAACGCGCCGTCGACACGATACCGTGTCGACGCACAATAGAAAAGGCAAACGCGGGATTGGAAAGACCTACTAAATAAAAAAGAGGCAAAAGGGATGACAATGCAATTGAAAAAATATTGAATAATAAAAAAGACATGGGTTTATTAAAGATTCTCCGTGCAATTACTATTCACACAAAATTTTAAAATTTACCTATTTAAGAAAATTTATGTAAATTTTGTGTTTTTCTTGTATTTCTATAAAAAAAAACCAGTATATTGATATTTCGATATAATAAACATGCGATGAATTGAGCGTTCGATCAAACCAACTTTCGATGTTTTGAACACTCGATGTATTGAGTGTTCGATGTATTGAATGTTCGATTTATTGAGCATTCGATATTATGAACGTTCGACTATTTAGGCGTTTGACTTATAGTGTTCGACCAATTGTAATTCGATTATTTGGCATTCGATTTGGCGTAGTACACCCAGGTGTACCAATGTACACCTACAGTTCGCCGGTATATTTAGGTCCCATGTAATAGGGGGCGAGCCTATTGCCATTAACCGGGCACAAATCCAAACTCCGAGCTGCTACTGAGAATTTCATAGAAAAACCCAATAACACTTTTTGCTCGACCGAATCGAACCCGGGACCCCTTGCACAGCAGTCGCACTTGCGACCACGAGACCAACGGGGCAGTTTAGTAGTATTTTAAGAGTTTTATAAGTTACAGGTTTCATTAGAATTCATAACCCTTTCAAGGAGTGCATTGCATAGCTAAACGTACAGTGCATCGTCCTCAGAGTGGACCGTCAACGTAGAAGGTGCAAGAGTTTGATGTGTCAGTGGCAGAGTCGCGCGGCGGGATGATGCGCAGCAAGCAAGCGCTCGCCGGGCGGAGACACGTGCTCAGGGTCTCGCATCGGAGGATTTTTTTAAAATTAATAAATAAATAAAATAAATATCTTGGGACAACTCACACACGGCTATCTGATCCCAAGCTAAGCAGAGCTTGTGTTATGGTAACCAGACAACTGATATACATACTTATATAATTTATAAATACATACATATGATAGATAAATCACACCCAGACACAGAACAAACAATCATGCTCATCACACAAAGTTTGTCCTGGGTGGGAATCGAACCCGAAAACGACCTCCGGCTTAGCAGTCAGGGCCACTAACCACTAGACCAACAGGCCCGTCAAAAATAAAAATACATTGTTTACCATTTTCACTGATCGTCAAATGTTATATTTGTATCTACTTGCTTACAATACAGATGCCCCGCTCTCCCCTCGCACGTTATCACATTACGTGCGCCTGCTCGGCTGTGCAGCCATTTCCCTCGCGTTGCCGATCGCTTTGTGATGCGTGCTCACGAGCCCACTCACGCGCTTAATTCAATTGTTAACTTAAATATTTATTACTTACATACAATTTCCACTTTATACCTAATGTAATGCGCTGGTGAACACGGTAGCAACTGGTTTGTAAAGCCCCATAACGTAATATATATCAACACAATGCATCACGACACCTTCCACGTTATTTAATTGTTAACTATGTTTACAATTTATTAATAAGGTTTCTTGTTGATCCTGACCTTCACTTTCGATCGGAGGTGAGACAGTCGTCTGTTATCCCTGCGTGCATGGCCCCGTGGGCAGACAGTGTATACGCATAGCCGTGCCTGCAGTGGCGCTGGTGACGGGCCGCCTGTGGGCTCCGCTAAGCTCAAGCGCGCGCGGCTCTCGCGTACTCCGGCGCCTCATGTGGACACTTCTCCATCTTCTTCTTCTTCTCTATCATGTGGGCAGTAAGGTCTTACGACCCCACACACCATATGGACACTGATAACTATGATTTAATGTTTATTACAGTATAGAAGTATAACAAAAGGAATTTTGTTCCGGTATGTGTGTGTTTAACTATTTGGTAGAAACATTCAGGTACTGCTGAAAGTACGAAAATATAAAAGCTTACTAACATTACACGTTTCAACACACAACATGAAAGGATTCATATTTAGTGAAACACGAGCGCGGCACAGACGGACGCTCGTAATGTGTAATTACATTTGAAGCGTTATCTCAGGACAAATGAAACCGAGCATAAACAGCGCGCGGGAGAGTGCGAACTATTACCTAGGGTCCGCTCCGCCGTCAATAAATAATGTGGGATCAGGCGCTGGTCTACATATAATATCTGATTGGGTTCCGTACCCTTTGACAGATCCAATTGAGAGCCACACGGTCGGCAAACAGTGCTCACACACACTTCCGCACCCCGCACCCCGACACGCGCGTAGTGACGTGAAACCTAATCAACCCACATTCACTAAGTGTCGACTACACATTGTCTGCTTTTGACACGCCCATTTTCATGTCACACCATCAATAAGCCGGTGGCTTGAAGCAGTCTATCAATGTGTGCCACCACCTTGTGTGCGTATGTGTTTTGTTCTAACTGAAAGATGTCAATGAACCAGATGTAGGATTGACGATCATCGGGCCATTCCACACACATAGTATCACATACCTGTGTGAGCGGACACCGCAACTTTCTTGAGATGAATTCCTCGTCGCAGGCGTGAGCCGTTCCTCAGGTAGGTACTGCGTGATCTGTCGGTATGTCCGCGGAACCCTTGCCGCGCTCCATGGTTGACCGCGCGTGCGGAAGGGTTGCGGGGGGCGCGGGGGCCCGGGCGGGGAGGGGCACGGGACGCACTAATAAATACCAGCATGTTTGGAGATCCTTTGGACAACTTTTCATTCTTGAGATTTGTCGGGGCGCCTTCATTCTTATGTAGGTACCAAATAGAAAACACTTTTGAATACCTGAATAGCCATGTTAAGGTAACATAATTGAACAAAAATGTAATAACGTTATTGACGGTAAAGCTCCCAGGTGTACCTACTTTGTAAGCTCATATAAGGCACCAAATAAACGCCGGCACTGATTGACGCCGTATCACAGCTAAATGACTCCGGCGTGATACCGCGCGGCAACCATTTAGATTGCGATTAAAACTCGTGTTGTTGGAATGGGCGGCTTGAATTCATTGCACACGAGTGTTCCTACACTTTTTGTTCGGACTCGGGGACACTTCGTGTTCTCCGCTTTAAAACATTCATGACAGAATAAAATGATAATAAAAGTGTTATTATTTGTTGGTTTAGTAATTTTGTTGGTTTACTTTCGTATACTTGCTCACTATCGAAAAAATTAAATAAGGCAAAAAATAAAATATTTTGAGCTTTGTTAATTTTCACATGTAAAGACATTTTGGTTAATTTTTTATCTAAATTACTTTGACATGTGAAAAACTAACATACGAGTAGCTCAATATTTTATTAATTGAAGTTGTAAAAAATCAACCTAATATTATGTTCGCGAAGTCCCATGTGCTGTGTCAGGGTCACCATGCATCTTGCTAGTAGGCCCCTATGGGTGATAGTTCCATCCATAGGCAGCATGTAGTTTTGTGGGAAACTACATTTCTCTGGCCCCTCGTGAGACATAAGCTTACTGTACCAATAAAAGTTACAGCCAGCGTTACACAAATAAGATCATTTTTCTTATTGAGTATCGTTTGTGTAGGCGTTGTAGGCATCGTTCGCACATTGTCGGTATTTCTTCATTAAGTGTTTGCGCAATATAAGGCGAGTCGCGCAGGTCACCCGACCGCGCGCGATCCGCGACGCAGCGCGGCCGCATCCGTCATCGTTAGTGCGATTATAAATAATAGCGCCATTTAACGTATGAGAATATTGCACGTGACAAACAGTCGTGTTGTATGCAAGGTAAAACATGAACATTTTCAAGAATGATGTTTTTGAAAGAATGGAAGAGAACAGAAAAGCTATCCAAAAATAATTGTGAATGAATATGGTAAATAAACACGTTGTCGGACAACATTGCTTTAAACTTACTCTAGCGCTTCGTCTGTGCTCTACTACAGAACACTCAAACCGTGGTCTGTCCTTAAGAACAACGAAGCTTCAGGTACGTTACGTACGTCAGTCCGGTAAGTCATTGGCGTGGAGTGCTCGGTAGACGGTACACGGAGAGCGACTGTGCGCAACAGTACTACTACTAATATACACATATACTATAACAATAGATATTACTGCGGCAGGTCATTTGGTGATCCCGCCTTACTACGTTAAAGATATTAGTGCGATTTATTCACCTAAATATGTAACTTTTTTCTTTCTTTTATCATGTGGGTAGTAAGGTCAAACGACCCCACACACCCTAGTGTCAGAGTTTCTAAACCGCCTCAAGAGCTTCTGACATGGTTACCGATGCCAGTGATGTCCAAGATAAACTTAGCAAGTACATTATGAATTATAAAAAGGCCCATTTGTACTTGCCCGTGCCCGGTTGCAAACCCACAACTTCGTGCATGAGGGGCGGGCGCCTTAACCACTGGGCCATCAACACACAAATAACACACATAAACACGGCAACATACATCACGACCGAATTAACTAATGCTTGTGTTCGAGGATCACAGTAAATAACAAATTAAGAAAACAATTACCAATTTTTAGCATACCCAGCTAAAACTATGTGGCAGGGAGCAGAATAAAGTGGATGTGTCAGCGGCCCGAACATCGCGCGCACTTACGTCGAGTGGGGCCGATTTATGGCGCGTTTTGTTTGAAATAGTGTCGGTGTACTGTTTAATTACCGCCTACTGCGGTCTGGGGGAGTCATAAAGAAGCCTGCGTAATGTTAGTCAAAACTACACATACCTCGGTGTAGTGAAGTGAGGAGGCTGCACAGGAAACCATTATCTATATACAGTAGAGTCCGTTTATAATGACATCGAAAGGAATTGATAAACACGTCATAATAAGCAGACGTCATACAAAGCGGTATGTGAAATGAAAAATCTTTTTTATGTAAATATGTATGTACTTACTTAAGTTTTTTAATACTGAAACATAGTACTTGCATATGTATACGTACATATTAAATCAAAATCAAAATTGCACGTAATCAGCAGATTATTATAATAACACATACAAGTGTACATATTTATACTGTAAGTAATCTGTAATTTTTGTCTGCTTTTGTTTTTTCATTTTATTGTAAAAACAGTCTCTAATACTATTGTGTATAGAAGACATAGCTATGGTTAAATTATCATTTTCAATATTGCTGTGAACAAATCGTGATAATAATTCTGCAGCTTTTCAACCGTCAATTACTCACTGAGATTCGAAACAAAAACGAGCCACGTGCCGAACGTCGTCGGGAATCAACGAATATTATCGAAGGTGTAAAAAATCATGGCGGTCATTATAACCAGACATAATTTATTAAAAATGGGTCATAATAAGCGGCATGTCACTGTAAGGGAAGTCATTATATCCGACTTTTTTATAAAGAATTTTATATGAAAACCAAACTTCGTAGTGCAATTACGTTATAATAACCGGTTGGTCAATATAGGCGGAGTCATAATAAACGGATTCTACTGTACATATAATAAAATCGTAGCGAAGTCAAAACTGTACATTAAATATTTTTGAAAAAAAGTAATTGCTATGAGGTCGGGGAACGATTCTAATGCCGAAAATATAGTTTTTAGAATTTTTGTCTGTTTGTCTGTGCGTTTGTGCACGCTAATCTCAGACACGGCTCAACCGATTTGAATGCGGTTTTCACTAATGTATAGTGGTAGGCTTAACTTAAAACTTAGGCTATAAATTATCACGCTATTTGCTTTGGGGGATGAGCAATGTTGCATTATGTTCGTATTCTTCTACAAATTCTCACGGTATTGAAATAGACGAGATATTATGTAAGAATGTTGTAGATAGCTGCGGATTGAATTTCTAAAATAATATCATCACGCCATATCTTTAAGGAGCGAAGCAGTCAATCATGTTAAACTAGAACGGCTATTTTGGAGTAATTGTCATCGAAATAATTAGTCTAATGGTTCGACAGTCGCCTTGCAAATCGCTGATCATGAGTTCGGTCCCCCAAAACTGTTTTACTTTTTGTGTATTTTCTATTGTTTTTTATCATGCTAAGAGATTCCCAATAATAATAAAAAAAGTAGTATGCACACATTCTCCCATAACATTTATTTGTTTAGTATTTTTTTTTTTCTTTTATATTTCTGTTGTGAATAATGTCTATTTCTACATAGTTACATTTAAAACAGCAACGAAGTCAAATTAGTACATTTAAAAAAAAAGTGATAGGTGTGGGAACGATAAATAATAAAATATTATTCATGTGACTCATTTTTTACAAAATAACGTAGTATTTAGAGGTCTGACCACCACATGGCTTTACATTATTAAGCTTTTTTTTTTTTTTTTTTATTGACGGGAAATCATCAAATAACTTCCCCCGCCCCTAGTGTCAGACTTTTACTGACTAAAACCCGTCTATGTTCCTTCAAGTGCCCTTTGCGTTCCGGGGGCGCGGTATCTCTTTCGAACAACCCGCAGCCCCGGCAGGCATCGGCCCTCAGTGGCCCCATTCAAGTTTGCTGACATCTCTTTAAGGCGCGCGTGGAACACGAACGCGCCGTCGCGTCGACACGGTCTGTCGTTATTCAGTGAACGTACGGACGGTGAGCTACCCATTGCTCACCGTCCACAGACCCGCGCCTATGGTGGCCGGGAGTCGTCTCGCGGCTCCCGACGCCCGGAGCGTCTACCGCGGCGGCCGCTGGGACGGGGGACCCTCCTTTCCCTCTCCCGTCCCGCCGCCTCCTTCTCTAGCATTACAGCTTCGCAGAAGGAGGCGACTGCTTCCCATTCCTTCTCGCTCCGGACCATGGCCTGAACCAGTGCCGGACGCGAGAGGGCGCCGCTGCCGATGGCCGCCTCGAGGACTCGGCGGTGCTCAGCCCAAGCAGGGCACACCGCCAAAGTATGCTCCACCGTGTCCTCGGGGCGATCCTCGCAATGGTGACACCCGGGCGTTTCCTCCCGCCGGATGAGGTGCTGGAACCTCCCGAAACATCCATGTCCGGTGAGGGCGCCGTAGCGCCGCTCTAGCCACTCCTCAAAGAGGGGACTTACCGCCTCAATCAAGGCGTGCCCTACATTATTAAGCTACGAGTATTTGAATTCTTCTTTTCATATCGATAATAATAATGTATGCCACTTGAGCCAAGCAGGCCGCGATTACTGCCGTGTCAGAGGTGTTATTCAGATTTTCAAGGGTGCAAGTGACCAGACAATTGGGACACTCCAGTATATGGGGCATAGTCTGATCAGGAGCACTGCAATTGTACTGGGTGTCAAACAGGTCTATGATGCCCTAATATTTCTTTAAATTATGTTTGCAATGACCAACTTGGGTGCGCCACCAAACGATTTAGTGCCTTCCAGATAGATCACTGCAGTTCACTACCGGGAGGCAGGTATTCACAGGGCGTCAAGTTGTAGTGAGGTGGTGAATGTCTTCCTTCCCACAATCTACTTCTCTCTTTGGGTGGAGGAGTTAACAGTTAATCGTGACAAATGTGGGAATGGTTACTTTATTTGTCATGCCAATAAAGTGCATAGCTTCGCGGTATAACGAAAGCCATGCGAAATATTTAGCGTGATATCGATCACAATTGATTATTTTTTGTCATTCTTTCGACAGGTTATAATGTTTAGGCACACTTTAACATAACGTTTAAAACTGAAAAGAATGAACCGAACAGAATTCGACTGATTGATCCACAAAATTTAACTTAAAGAGTTACCAAGGTATATGGATCGCTGTGCCGTGGGCCTCGACACTTCATACAACTGATGAACGATTTATCAGCAAACATTTTGTGTGCAATATTTTATAGTCTGGGTTTAGCTACGCGGCTACCCCAATCACGGCACAACAATACTGCCAACCAGGAGTAGCTAATTTAGTTTTTTAAGTAGTAAGTTGTATTCTTTCCATGGGGCTTCAGGATTATTTTATAAGAAAATCTCGGTGTAAGATCCCACCAAATTGAATTGGTACCAAAAAGCCTACTTCTTTTCCAATGGCTGAATAGAAAAAAAAAGGACAAGAACAGGAAGATAGGAAAAATCTGTTTTACCGGTTTTACCCAAATGTCAATTCCGTTGCAGTCAGTCTTCTATCGTTGAATGTATCCTGTCACAGACTTTATCTTTCAAGAGACATGGTTTCATGACGCGACCGTGAGCGCATGCAGAATTTCTTCTCTAAGGTACTGTTACGAGTATATTCTACATGCTTTAAATTAAACTTTAAATGGAAATAATTATATTGTATAGGTTTATGTTACCTATAACCACCATTTTGCAAGAGAAATTGCGTGATTCGTGAGGTAAAACTTTACTTAGCCTCTTATTTTTTTTGTACTCTCTGTTTTTGCCCTTCCTCCAAAACATTATATGTATTGTTGTGTTAACATGAAGGTCAGATTCTGTTAGCAGTTGCTCTGTCTACAAGATGCATATTAACGGTCTTGATCTAGACCAGACATATCCAAATTAAAATGTAAGGTGCTTTATTAAAAAAACATCTATTATAGATGTTTCAATGGTTTAAGATCGAAAAATAAGTAAATTTTGACTCTACATCATATTATTTTCGAGTCCCGGAGAAACGATTCAACTGTCTTGAATCCTGCAACGAAATTAATCAGAAAAGATTAGCGGAGGAGTAAGAAAAACATAATTTCCACTTCCCTCCAAAAAAGAAAAATAAGTAAATTTTGACTCTACATCATATTATTTTCGACAGAGGATAAAGTCATAACATACACCATACCTGTTCATGACCTATATATGACGTAAGTCAATTACTAACCGGGTACGAAACCAGACTCCAGACTCTTAAGTTTTCTGCAGTCACCTTTGCAACCATTTAACCTCCTTGGAGGATTTTGATGACATGGCAGTCAAGACTTAATTCCTTAAGTTACAGTTAGGTCCACGTGCGCGAAGCATCGGGCACAGCTATAATAGGATATATTTAAACAAACAGAAAAAAGAAATGGCAACTATACGAAGTGTATCAGAAATCAGTTTTCGAAAAGGGTAATAAACTCATAACACACATCCTTCTTCCACAAACATGCTTTAGTCCCTTGTACGGAGCAAGTCCAACCAGGCACAAATCCAGACTCCGGACACAGACATACACACACGAAGATACAGATAAATTACTTATAGAAAACCCACTAACATCGTAACTTTTAGCAGTCACCTTTGCCACCATTCCTGCTTGGAGGATTTTGACGACATGGCCAATGCCATGTCGTCAAGTAGTCAATACTACTTAATTTTTTAAGTTACACTTATGTCCACGTGAGCGAAGCTGCGGGCATCAGCTAGTAAAATAATAATTTCCCGGGAGAAGTCTTGTTCCTCGTGTCTGGCTTGCGTTTATTGGCTAGAGTGAACACCGATGAGGTACTGAGAACACCCACCTCTCTATTGCCTTCTCTGGAGAAGGAAGTATTTCAGTAAAGTGCTGGTAGGGATCTTGACCGTACTTTCGGGATTGTCCTACTAGCCGTGAACTACCTCTTCACTCCTCAAGCACCTCAGTATGTATTGCCCCCTTGTCGCTACGTCACTTCGTACTAGCGGCCGTTTTCGAGGTCCCATTTATTGAGTGTGCAAGTCGCCCACTGCCATCTTATCCATGTCATATAAACATTGGTCAGGCAAGAGCTATACTGCTTCCATAGTACCATATAACCGGTCCACTTAAGACATCAAAACTCATAGTTCTATTCTTTGTTTCCATATCCTGCAATAGTCCTGCGCTAGACTTGGATTATCCTTGGAAGCACTTATCTAAATCCTAACTATCAATATTATAAATGCGAAAGTAAATTTGTTTGTTTGTTACTTTTTCAAGCCCAATTCACTGAACCGATCATCTTGAAATTTTGCATATACGTTGTCAAGTGTACAAAGTCAAAGCATTTATTTCAATTAGACCATTTACAGGCACTTTTGAATGTCAAGAAGTTACAGTTTAAAAATTGAAGCTAGTTGCTCGTTCCAAAACGTAGGTCTCTATGGAGAAGAACGAGCAAGAAACTCCATGGACACTCTTTTCTTTCAATTGGATTTTTACAAAATCTTGGTTACAATATTCTTGTTCGTTCTGTGATAACAATGAAGGTGAATAAAATATATATATATATATATATATAATAAAGACCTAAGCCATGGCAGTTAAGAGATGACCAATCCCAACTGACAGCACCCGTTCACGAATATGACGCGTGCATCAGCACCGTTCAGCTCAACAATCTTGAAGGGACCCGAACGATCCAACCCACACGCCACCGTCAGCGAGACATTAAAGTGAGCATGACAAAGCTCTCAACTGCCATACTCAGTGTCCAACAAATAAATAAATGGCTTCATAGTACTCACATTTACAAAATTGAAATAAATTATGTAAAATTATACAAAACTAAGGTTGTCAGTGAACATCTTCTAAAAATAAACTGTGGTATGTAGGGAAAAAAAAGAAATAATTATAATAACGGTATACGTTATTAAGGTTCATAAAAAAGTTGCTAATAACATCGTTATGTTTAGAAAAAAAACATGTATATTAATTTGTGAGCCCGAGTGGCTATGGAGCAGGACCAGTGTTAAGCCAAGTATTTTTATCATTTATATAATCTTCTAATTTATAATATGCTTGACTACATAGTGTGCGTTTTATACATGTTTTAAACTTTCTCTCATTCATTTCGAGAATATTGAGCGGTATTTTATTATAACATTTTACACAGTCATCATCTGCTTAACCTTTTCTCCCAACTATGTTGGGGTCGGCTTCCAGTCTAACCGGATGCAGCTGAATACCAATGTTTGACATGGAGCGACTGCCTATCGGACCTCCACAACCCAGTTACTGGAAAACACGATGCCTCTTGGTTAAACATTTTACACAGTATAACCCCATAAAAGAAGTGTGTACTTTTGACAATCTAAAACTTGGTTGCTCTAATTTGTTCCTATTTCTAGTATTAAAACTATGTCTATCACCAACTTTTTTAAAAAGATGAAGATTTTGCCGAGTATGCATAATGTAATTCGTATATTGATAAGCTACCGTCATGATATTTTTTTTTATTTAAACAATTCCCTTAGAGATTCGCATCTACAAAGACTATAGATAGCTCTGACAGCCCTCTTTTGCAAAATAAAAATAGAATCTATGTGTACAGCCCGCCCCAAAAGCAATATGCCGTAAGACATGATGATATTATTATGAAAGTAGCTAAAATAAACTAGTCTCACGATATCCACGTCTGTTAATTGATGGATCTTTCTTAACCGCCCTGCAAAAGATGTTAAGTGAGCACCCCACTGCAGCTTTGAGTCAAGCGTAACCCCACAGGAAAACTGTCTTGTCGACGAATTCTAGTACGTCCTTGTTCAATATAACGTTACATGCACTACTTCTAACGTTTGGTAAAGCAAATCTTATGCATTTCGTTTTCTTCTCATTTAACACTAAGTTATTAATCGTAAACCAATTATGAACCTTAAGCATAGCGTTTTTTACGTCGTCAAGGTGCTGTGCCCGTCTATTAACATTAAAAATCAAAGAAGTATCATCAGCAAATAACACTATTTTAGGTTGGTTTTCCAGTAAATGAGGTAAATCATTTATATATACTTAAAAGAGAAACGGACCTAATATTGAACCCTGCGGAACACCCATCTTACAGAAACGAACATAGAGTACCTTTCATCCCGAAAAAACTGCTGTTCCCGAGGAAAACAACAATGAAGTTCTCACGATAATAGATGGTACTACATGTCTTTCGAATCACGATTAATTTTAATTAAAAAAAAAAAAATACGAAGTCGCGGGCACAAGCTAGTGAGCATACAGGGATAATTGTTGGTTGGTGTTTCTTTTCATGTTCAAGCCGTGTAAGGGAACTCTGCGACTTGGCTTCGGCTTCTCGTACACCTTTCAAAGGTCCCGAGGTACGTAAAGAAAATAATAAATTAATACATTTGTTTTTTTTTAATGAATGCCAATAAATTGTAATAATAAAATAAGTAATTAGTCTGTCACAGCTTTTGTATATAACTTAGGCGATTTTAATTTACCATGTTTGCAGAGATTTGATCCTTATGATTGACCCTATCGATTGGTACCATAAAAGTAGAGGTTGCAATTTTTTCGGATTTTAGTCGATTGGATTAAGCGTATTTTCAAAATTAATTAAGTGCAGTTTTCTTTCTTCTTAAAAATAAAAGAATGTTTCCTTCTAAGTATGTTATCTTCAGTATTTAGAGTACATTCGATCTAGGTAGTATTCGAAAATTCCACTCTGTACATTAACCGATGTTAGCACGCTTGACGTTTGGGCGATCGTATCCGCTGCTGAACAAACAATTTTATTTACAATTGACGTGGTGGAAACAATTCCACGACGAGAACACATCCCTCTCGCGTCTCCTGCTATCACCGGCGCCCGGGGCAGCCGGCGCTGGGGCCGGGCCGGGCGAGCCGGCCGGCGCTCCCGGACGCCGACCGGTTTATTCGCTGTTTGCTCTATACACTGATGTTTGTGTTCGGGCGCCGGCTCACGTGCCCACACACGGCTATCGTGCTACAATCCCAGCGGATGACAACGCGTTAATTGGCCGTGATCTGTATCGCAGCGCTTCTCTAGAGACACCGTTATTAAATTGTCTGTAGCTGTATTTGTCGCAAAGTTACAACTGAAGCTATTTGAAAAGGATTGACTTAAATCAAAGCGAATCGAATATTAAAGTTAAGTGGCGAGCTACTTCAGATAAATATTAAAAGGTAAATTACAAAAGAACAAAATTGCAATGTGAAACACAACAAATAGTTGTAGCTTTGTAGCTCGTAGAACAGAAAAGCGTAGCGGGTTTCGTAGCACCGTAGCAGCTGCTACGTAGCTGTGTAGTCGCGTTACAAAGACCGAATTACCTACTCTAGATAACGTTATTTTTTACGCTCATTCTCCAAAGTTATTAAAGTGATCTTGAATACCGAAGTTCAAGTTATATTCACAGATATTAGAGGCTCTATGAACAATTCACGAGTAGCGGTGATGAAATCATTGTGAATATTGGAAGGCTGGCGCGTGTGGTTTAGTATCCTGCGCGTGTATGTGTGCACGTCGTCCTGTGGACGGCTGGGTGGTGATACGCAATACGTGTAAGGAACATTACTGATCGTGTTCAGTAAGCGTGCGGCTGCCCTCCTCCCCGCGCAGTTCCCGCGGCTAGCGACGTGAACGCAAACACGCGGGTTCTTATGAGGATGATTATAATCAACGCTCACACAAAAACACAACAAAGTGTTAGTATTGTGATGTACCTGACATGAAAATACCAACACTTTATTGTGTTTAATACAATGTACCTAAGTAAAAAAATGCCAGAGCTAAGTGTCGCTGACTCATATATTGTCATGTTCGTGAAAGGGCGCCATCAGTTGAGACTGCTCATCTTTCAGCTGTCTCGGCTAATTTAAATTAGGTTTGAATGCTTTTTATTCTCATTCATTTATTACATTAAAAAAACCATCACGCCTGTATTCCCCGAAGGGTTAGGCAGAGGTGTACCAATGTACACCCACAGTTCGCCTGTATATTTAGGTCCCATGTAATAGGGGGCGAGCCTATTGCCATTAACCTAACACTTTTTGCTCGACCTGGGAATCGAACCCAGGACCTCTAGCATAGCAGTCGTGCTTAGAACCACTAGGCTATCGAGGCAGTTAATTACAGTTACAGTTTGTTTATTTCATATTCATATTAAATACATTTTTAAATATTATTATAAAAATAAAAAACATTTAAAAATATAAAAAATAGTAGCCCACCGGGGCGTCGGGAACAGATAAAGATAAAGATAAAGATAAAGATAAAGATACATTTATTGCATAATTGTGTACATTAGGATCTTATTGATAAACATTACATTTTTAGTATCAACAATCTACCCAGGTCGGATATGCAATAGTATTTTTGAGAATTATTATTATTATTATTTATTTTTTTAAACTCACAAATATTATTTTTAATCAATATACTCATTACATAATAATTATCATACAGTTATTATTTTTTATTAAAATATTCATTTAAATTATAAAATACATTTTCAATTAAAAAAAGTTTCAATTTATTTTTGAACACATTTCCATTTAATTGCTTGATGGCTGGTGGTAGGTGGTTGTACACACGAATGGCAGTAACATAAGTACTTTTATAATACATCATATTATTGACAGCCGGTAGATTAATGTCATATTTATACTGTTTCCGTATGTTCCTTTTAGAATTCGATTTGAAGTTAAAGTACTGCATATTGTTTTTAACAAATAAACATAATTCAAGTATGTAAATACCAGTCAGTGTCAGGAAACCCTCCTTTTTGAAGACATCTCTTAAGGAATCAGTACTATACATGTTATATATTGTTTTAAGACATTTCTTTTGGAGAATGAATGTAGATTGTACATTTGTCGAGTTTCCCCAATATATTACACCATATGTTAACAGTGGGTACACATTACCAAAATAAGCATTTCTAGTGACACTTAGATTTGTAGTTTCTGCCAGGACTGACAATGCATAGCAAGCACTGGATATTTTTTTATTTAATCTTTACAGGGTCCAAGCCACCGGTGGTCAGGGCTCCTGAGAAAGGAAGCTCCTAAAAATACGCGCCGTGTCTAGGAGTACTGCTTTCTGAATCAAGCCCTTGATCCAACCGCCTAGCGAGAGCCTCCTTAGGTGTTGGTCGAGGTTCTTTGCTATTATGCCATTGGCCGTCACGACTATCGGCACAATGATTGCTGTATTCACATCCCACATGTCGACCACCTCGCGAGCCAGATCAAGATACTTCATTTGTTTATCTTTCTCAGCTTTCACGACTTTCTACAGTAATATCAACGATCATTGCGCGACGCTCTAATTGATCTACCACCACTATGTCAGGCTTATTGGCAACAATAGTCCTGACAGTGGTCGCAGGTTTTTCACAAAATTAGGTTTTTGATCAAAAACCTAATTTTGTGAAAAACCTGCGACAGATACATCGATCCCAATACAACGTAATATTGCCATTTTCAAGAACTGGGTCGGGTACATATCTATAGTAGGTACTTATTATTATAATATTCTCAGAATGTAATAAAATTAATGCTTTTAGTATAATTATATTTTACTCTCCACCTCTTTTAACGTGCACGTCTCGTTACATTGTTCTCACATTGTTTATGTAGAGTAAACATGAAGGATCTAACCTAAACTTGTAATATTTTGTTTAAATAGTTTCTTGCTCGTTCTTCTCTATGGAAGCCTACTGTTTGGAACGAGCAACTAGCTTCAACTTTCTGACTGATTGTGTCCTTGACAATTGAAAAATGCCTGTAAATTTATGGCTGTGTTTTCTTTATTCAGGAAATTTTATTGAGACTAATTCTGTTTGCATTTCTAATAACTATATTTTCCTTTTTCACCTTGTGTAGTTTATGTTAAAATAAAATAAAATTTTCAAACTACGTTAACCTAAAAAAAAAACAATAATAATAAAAAAAAGGAAACTAAAACTAAATAAGTTTTTCCGCATTGCAGGAAATGTGCCCAAAAGATTGATTGAGATTGATTTTTTGGATGATTCATGCACTCATTTATAGTGTACACACGTTACAGCACATGAATTAATCTTCATCTGTACATGTTAACATATAATTATGTCGCTAGTTTGAGTAACTGCAGTCATCACTTACGCAATACATTCTTAACCTTTATTATTATTTTATTATTACCAGTAATCTAAAACCTTTCCTGACTTGTACCGCGGTATAATCTAGTACCTAAGCGCTTGTCGATATTCCGTAGCGAGTGTCGAGATTGCATGCAGTGTCTTTTGCTATACATTGCTGGTTGATGGCGCACCGTTGTGCCCCGCACGTTCCATCAAGCAGACATGTATTGGTATAGCGACGTTTGGCTCGTAATCGCTCGGACGCCGCATAACAGACGCGTCGTATTATCGTTAGTTGATTATACCGCGAGACTGATTGCAAATTATGCAGGCGGATTAGGTGTCACCGGCACATATCAGGATTACAATATTGTAATAATATGTGTCAAGACACACATGTATTAGTTATATTACGGTTTCAGACATTTATTTCTCAAAAATATTGAATGTGATTACTGTTTATTTAGAGTACGATTGTCTCAAGACGATGGTGTGACCGTGATTTGTGAGTAGGTAAGTATTAATTAATTTGATTTGGTAATCAAAACTATAATCTAGCTCGATATACTCTTGAAAATATTTTTTGTTAGTGGACATGAAAAGTCTTGATGTTGTTATTGTAAAGTACCTATTTGGTATTAGGTACACATTTGCACACAACACAACCCACAAGTGATATCCCCCAGGCGTGGAGTGCGCCGAGACACACAAACAGACACGCTGTCCGAAACGTCCGCGCGCGGCTGAGTGCGGCGCGGCTCAGTGCGGCGCGGCTCAGTGCGGCGCGGCTCAGTGCGGCGCGCATTACACATTAGACAAAGCATCCGTGCAGAATGTTGTTGGCAACTGTTTTCTCATATTATAAGGATGATGAACATCATTTAGATCACCTCGCTGATTAGCGAATTATGGTTAGTTTGTATGTCTTTGGAATGGTGACAAAACCAAATCATTTAACAACAAACATAGCTTGTTATTATCGCTACTTTCGTTTTGGCGGTGCCGTTGACGGATAAATGTAGGGAGTTATATAATAGACGCTCCGTCAGTATAGCACAAAGCGCTGGACACTTGTGCACGAGTCCACTACAACAGTATCGTCGATGGTCCTCGCTCAGCTCAGACACAAACAGTAATTAAATTGGCACGGCGCTGTGGTCTCTACTGACGGAGCTTGTAGGCTCATCTAGTTTTATAGGTTCTCTAATACTCCGCTCTGGATAAATATCAGACAACGTGAGAATAACAAAGGCTACTTCATCGCAGAACTCGTAAAAGTTGATTATAGATAGAACAATCACTAAAGCCACTCGTAGTCTTATAGGTATTTACCAGGGCAGTGGAACGCTGCCGCACTGTCGATGTGAGCATTGCGTATGATCTCGCTGCTCTGTGCGTGGCTGTCCGCGTCACTGCGGCGCGTGTAGTGCTGCCATTAGCTAATTGCTCGAAAAAATGATACCTTTATAGCGCTCGAGCGGTACCCTGTAGCGAGTGCAGCGCGCAGCACGACCGATAGCGGGACACATCGGAACATCACATTCACATTCAATTAGCGAGAGTGAACACACCCGAAGTTCGCTGCTTAGGTACTACAAACTAATACCACTGTCTGGTATCGACACAGCTAAATAAAAGTATTGTATTGTCGTAGAGGCGAATGCGGTCGGTGTCACTCACATAGCTGTACGATATTCATATTTATCGTTCGACTCGCGAGGCGGGTGCTGGGCACTGAAAGGGTTGATAGTTGACATTTGTAATTAGAATAATAACATGCCTGCATACACAGAAATATAAAACTTATATCTGTGCCTGCATACAAATAATTATGTTCGTATTATGATAACTTCAATACGCGAGTCGTGACTCAATGTTGTGCTATACAGGGTGGAATTTGATAATGCTACCTGGAGGGAAAGTACTCTAAATACTGAAGATAGCATATTTTACTCCTAGCAAACACTCCTTTATTTTTAAAAAGAAACAGATCTGCATTTAAATCTCTTTTGTTTCGTCTGAATAAAATAAGTTTACATTAAAATTGCATACTTCTTTATTATTTTAATTTACCATATTTGCAAATATTTGATCCTTATGATTGATCCTATCGATTGGTGCCATAAAAGTACAGGATGCAATTTTTTCGGATTTTAGTCGGTTCGATTCCCGGGTGTGGCAAGCAAATTCAAATTCATTTATTCATTTTGTGAACATAGGTGAAGCGTATTTTCAAAATTATTTAAATGCAGATCTGTTTCTTTTTAAAAATAAAAGAATGTTTCCTTTGAGTAAAATTTGCTATCTTCAGTATTTATAGTATTTTCCCTGCAGGTAGCATTATAAAATTCCAACCTGTATATAGGTATATTGTGTGTGCGGGTGAATCCTTAACAATACAATACGGATCTGCTTGTAGACGGATCATAATAATGATAGTGTTATTAATATTTACTCGAATAAAATTAAACGTTGTGAAAAAGAGATTGCTCTTATTTGGTCAATTGGAATATCAAGTAGTGATCACGCGGATTGGTCTCGGTATGACGCGGCCAGTTTCCTAGAGACGCGTCTTAGTATAATTAATGTTAGCGCCATTAAAGTAATGAACACAGAGACTCTCATTAGCCCAGCCTGGGCTCTGGAGCTCATTGTTTTAATAAAACACCATTACGTCATAATTAATTCTACACAAAATTGTTCTCGGGCTATAATATTAAAATAGGCGATGGAATGTGAAATTGTAAACCGTATTTTCGGAAGGTAGGTATTGTCTAAACTTTCTAAATGTGATGTGATGTGACGATTTGAGTACTGTAAGAAGAAACGTACAAAGATAGCGTTTGGATCATTCATTCGAATGAATATGTCAGATATTATTATAGTTACCTGTGTAGTAATGCAAAATGTAATGTGAAGAGTGTATGTAGCTGCTGTCGGCATCAGTAGTCCCTACCTACGAAGCAGAACACGAGGCAACTAATGGGGTAGTTCTCGAGCTTTTAAACATTGAACGTTCGCTCACATAACAATAAAAAAAGCGGAGAAAATAAACAGGAAATGTAGATACACGGCTTGGTGGCCGGTATATTTAATTAATACGTCACATGTACCGCGCGGTGCTGACCGCCGCCGCCGGGCGCTGTCTGTGTGCCGCGGTCCGGCGGCGGCGGCTGAGGGTCTGGCACATAGCCGCCAGTCTATTACATCCTTTGTTCTGCTCCACGGCACGTATTCATTTCCATTATGATATTACAAAGTAACAATGTTGATTTTTTTACGCTGTTACTACTATTTTGAAATAAAACGTGGAATGTCATGTCCTCGTGAAATATACGAGTAAATAGCAGTCATACACCAACAAACAGCAGAAGAGTAGGTACGGACACTCCTTCAAATGAAATGACAATGCATTAGAGACGGAGCTCTTTACCCGACTACGGTGTCTTTTTTTTTTTTTTTTTTTTTTTTTTTTTTATAGACGGGAAATCATCAAATAACTTCCCCCGCCCTGGGCGGGGCGGGAGGGAGTGTCAGACTTTTACTGACTAAAACCCGTCTATGTTCCTTCATGTGCCCTTTGCGTTCCGGGGGCGCGGTATCTCTTTCGAACAACCCGCAGCCCCGGCAGGCATCGGCCCTCAGTGGCCCCATCCAATTTGCTGACATCTCTTTGAGGCGCGCGTGGAACACGGACGCGCCGTCGACACGGTCTGTCGCTAGTGAACGTACGGACGGTGAGCTACCCATTGCTCACCGTCCACAGACCCGCGTCTACGGTGGCCGGGAGTCGTCACGTGGCTCCCGACGCCCGGATCGTCTACCGCGGCGGCCGCTGGGACGGGGGACCCTCCTTTCCCTCTCCCGTCCCGCCGCCTCCTTCTCTAGCATTACAGCTTCGCAGAAGGAGGCGACTGCTTCCCATTTCCCCTCGCTCCGGACCATGGCCTGGACCAGTGCCGGACGCGAGAGGGCGCCGCCGCCGATGGCCGCCTCGAGGACTCGGCGGTGCTCAGCCCAAGCAGGGCACACCGCCAACTACGTAAAGTCTGAGTTTATAATTATTGTATATGTGTATTCGATTGTAACTCAAAATCTACCAGCGCTTGATGATATTTTGACAAAAAATATTTCGGTGTTCATGATCAGACGGATCATTAGTCGCCAGGTAAAATTGTTTTTGTTTATTTATGGTAGCCAGATTCACGACGAATAGTACATAGGCTATAAATATATATGTCGTAGGTTTATGATCAAATAAGGTTTTGGATCAAGAACCGGCAGATGACGAAATTGTTACTTTATTTTATCATAAACCTGAGAAAATCCAGGTTTTTGATCAATCTCAGCTGCATGCAGAGCTACCCGTCGCCGAGGGGAGCAGCGATGTCGTGGTTATCACCGCTTTTACTTAACCCGCAACAGATCGGCTGCATTGTGCGCAGAGCTGTGACAGTAGAATAAATAATAGGGGACCGGAATCTTCAACAGAATAACTAAAACATCAAACTAGTTAATTCCGGAGGATTATAAGTTGCAGAACGCTCATGTGTGCTCTGTACAAACGTAGCCAGTCACCTGTAAACATGGTCGAGTAGTTCCCTGATCCGGTATTCAGAAAGACAAACAAGCGTACCACGTATCGGAAAGAGCCGGTAACTGTCCCGAACTCCTAACTACGTCACTAGGGGCCGTCCCTTACGGACTCGATACATCGCGACACGACACGCTCGCCGGTGTATGACACGCCGCGGGCTTTATGCTAATCATGAGAGGTTTCCGGTGCGATTATGTTATCATTATTATTTCTTTGTGATTCCGACGATTGGCTGTAGGTAAATGAATGGCGAGCGTTAAGTATTTATCTTCAAGTAATGTTGTACGCCGTGTAAATATGAAGTCTTGAATGCTTATTTCTTAAGGACGCTGTATGTCTCTCCGTCAATAATGTATACGTGGGTTGGCTCGCTGCGCTGTCCGTACGTGTATAAAGAGTCTTCACAACACTCACTCACTCAGCAACGTCTCGGGAACTGGAAACTAAACAAGTTCCAGAACACACCTGACTGGATTAACTGGCCCCTAATAAACTTTGTATTTTATCCAGTAACACGTATCTAGTATACAAGTACAGAAAGTCTGATAAAAATCATGCGTAAATAAAATACGTCAAAAGTAGGAAAACAATGTCGCGAGCAAACTACACTGGTGTGACATTTGACGTTCTTTGTAGCGAATACATTTGATGTGATCTGCGTTCCTCGTTGTCCTTCTGTGTGTTGGTTACACTGCGTCTGTTGACTCCACGTACTGGGTGTTCGACTCTGGGGTGCCTTCCGCGGGGTGTTCCGGTAATAGACTGTAAAGTTTAAGTGCAGCTTCGCTTTCATTACGCGCGGTATTCGCGCATCAGTGCGTAGTCATCGTACACACGCTGATGGCAGCGTTAGCAGACGTGCGTCATGACAGTAGTCGCACATCCCACCTGCTGTGAGAGGACGAGGAGGAGGAAGAGCTCGCTAACAACATCACACACAGAACATCCTTACGTACAATCTGCGCGGGCTCTCAACGTAACAATAAAATAACTGTTTCATAGTAAAACAATTTCTTAAGCATTAAGAGTAGGTAAATGAAAAGCAGGGAAGATTCGTGGAATACACAAGAGGTTCTGTTTTTGAATGAGTATTAAAGATATCCTTTAGGGAAAACTTTGTAATATTTTTCATTATCGACTCTGATTTGAGTTTTTAATCATGGATGATAAAGGATCTCTACTCTACCTATTTTGCTTTGTTTTTCTTTTGAGGGGCTTTTTTTGCTAATAAATTAAATTCTTTATGTTTGAAACTAAATAAATATCTGCCCGCCATATCATTATATTTTGGCATGTACCGAGTACAAGTCCGTTCCCGACTGCTACGCAATAACACTTTAGACCAACGCGGAAGTCTTGTTACAATGATTCTTGCCAATATTGTATACTAACAAACTCATATTGTATTCCTCTTCATTCAATACTTTATTCGGTCCCGTGTCACATTTGAATGTATATAGCTCACAGAATACCAGACACGCAAACGTAATCTCCAAATGTAAATACGCTTGTGGAAGAATTCTTCTCATTACACGGAGTGATCCTTCCCCTCTCGCCGGCGTCAAGTTGGAGTGCAATTAATTACACGTCGAGAGCGCGACTCATTTCAGATGAAACGAGAAAGAATATAATAGTGTCGACTGTACGCGGAGCGGCGAATGTGCCATTGTGATCGCTGCACGCACACAGGCGCGGGCGTACGCCGCGTCCTGGCGGCGACACTGTATGTGCCCTCTGTTTTCCTCTTTAATACGAGAAAAGTCTTTATGTGCTTGTGTGTGTGCGTAGGTATGTTAGCATTCAATGTCAAGTGTTTGTATAGTTCGTAATCTGTGGAGTAAAGTATAACATTGTCTGTGGCTCGGCGGGTTTATGTGGTTCGTGGAGACACCGAGACGGTACAGACTGTAGACAATACGCTTTGATTGCTGATATAAAGCGAATTGCTCTCTGTACTGGCGGCATTCATGCGAAAGTACCAAGAAGAAATTGAATATGTCTTTTTTATGTGTAGATGTGCTTCGTATGTGTGTAAGTGCCATACGGACTGCCACAAGTAGACGGCCACGGCATCAAGTGATGTTCAAAGTAACGTACAGCAGCAAATGTGGCTCAGCGGGTGCGCCGGGGAGCAGGCGGTACAAGCTCGGAGAACGCATTTCAGATTGATTATTAATGCTATATCTCTCAATTTATTTTTAGTTTGTTAACCTAATGGATCACTGAGACAATCATAAGCAGTGCAGGTGGTAATGTAACAGCACTGCTACTACATTTCCAGCTGGTGTGATACGTGCTAGTCGGGTTCTTGATATAGATTGCGTTTTTTTTGGTAGTAAATATTAAAAGAGATGAAAATAAATAAAGACAACGAAGTAACTTCTCCGTCTGTAATGACTTGTATAAAATACCATAACAGTCGGGGCCCGCGGGACTGGAGTTGGGACTGAAGTGCTGTAAACCTAAACTAAATCTGTTCGTTATCGCGCCATTACTACGCAGAATATTCCTTGTGCGAAACAACGCCCAGTCCTCCAAATGTTGCTAAGTTTATATTATATTTAAAGTATACGGCAATGAATACACAGTTTTATTAATTGTAGCTTTATTCATTACATCACAATCGTATGTAAATGTGTAGGGTAAACGTTTATTGCTGCCTATTAAAAGAACGTCGATTGCTTAAAATATGCAACGTAATTTTATAATCTTCTACTTTGTTATACTATCTATACATAATGGAATGCATTAAAGTATTGAATGTTTAGAATAAATAGGAATGTTCTTGGTAATTTCTTTCTGCTTTTCGGCATCTACGTTAATGTGTTTAGCAAACAGAATTATTTGTGTGCCTTTTCTTAGATAAATATGATGTTCTGTTTCCTCACAGCTGTAGATCGGTCGGTGGTGGCGACTTGTTCAGCTGGCTCGTACTGCGCGGCACGTCCCGCCTCAGTTGCCCCAAGTTCCGAGCATTAGAAATTAAATAAGGAGTGCGGCACGTGACGCGATTACCGCGCTCGCTGTGGCGCGCCCGCGCGTGTGCAGCTCGCCGCACTAATTGTTGTTGCTCGCAGCTGTGCGACTGGCAGACGCTCTCGCCACGCGATGCTACAACTTAGACAAACTCGCTGCAGCGCAACATGCCGGTGATTCTTACTCAGCTTCCTAACAAAATCTACTGAGCGTGACTGTACAGAACTTTCGAACTTCCCTCTAACACACTAACATAGATAAACTAAAGCATTGAAATATTTTACAGCTTTATGTTATGTCACGTTCATAACACGTGGGGTTTTAGTGTCCCGTAGAATGATATTATGTTCTCAACAGTTGCTCTTCGAAGACAACGGTGGACGCCGCGCGGTGGAGTACGGCAGGTCACGCGTCTGCTCTCCCGCCTGGTACGCCAGCGTCTCGTTGACGCTACACCGAAACCTGTGTGTGATTGATTGATTGACGTGGTCCACGAATCATTTACAAAAGCACATTTGTTCTTAACATAACATATTAGTGTTCAATCAAATTATAATATAATAATATAATATATCATTTATTTCAGGTTACATAGACCCATATAAAAGTTACAAAAAATACACTTAAAAACTAAAACTATTGCAAATTATACCTACTTCATGTTCTCTCCCTGTATTGTGGAACATTAGAAGTACCTACGTTATTATTTTACTATACATTTATAAAATAATAGCTAAACCCGGATTCGTTGTCCTAGTAGTGGTGAGTTCAAGCGCCACAAGTCGCCCGCAGCTGTCTGCGTGTTGCGTGTAGCGGGGTGAGGAGCTCGGCGCGGGTGACGCTGCGTCTGCCGCGTATCGTGTGACTCAGTTTCCACCAATGTCGAGTGGTCAATAGAGTTATAGTAACGCTTAATGTTACACTCTAAAGTCATTTGCTAATGCCTTTTGACATCATTTATCTTTTCAGCACAACATGTGAATATGTCAACATTAAGTTGCAAGCTTTGTGTACCGTACCATGCAGAGGAGGTTTGACGCATTACTTTAAACTAAGTACTGTGTGTATGTGAGAGTGCAATTTATCATGATTATTATCTTTTATGTAGGTACATCAGCCTGTCACAGCCGGACACTGGGCCGCGACATCCAGCGGGCGCCGGGCCGGCAGCCTCCTCATTCTACTCGACACGCCAGTCAACACGTAGCTAGTAATAACAACACGTTAATTACACTTAACATAACAAGCTTAGAGTACACTCTGTGCGGCGTCTCACCGGCGAACGACTCAAGTTAAAGTAAATAGTTCTCATTCAATTACATTACAAGCGGTTTTAATTCACCACTGTTCGGATCAACCTTACCTTAATTACTGTCCGTAACTCAGCGCCACTACGTAAGTAAACACAGAAGATAATATGCTGTTTTTCATAATGTTTAGTTACGTTTCGAAAACACTGAATAATATTAATTTTACTCGTTTAATAGTGTTTATGATGATGACTGTCTTTTTACGTGTACTCTAGTAACTGGTGGTCACTTGGCACTAGAATAGCAAGAGCTTAGCCATTCCTTTGTAAGTAGGTATCAATACAACTTATACAACGCATCTCCGCGTCACTTTGACTCGGTGACGTCTGTACCACTCGGTACCCCAACCTGTCACAGCGAGCCAGTAGCCGGCACACCTACACACGGAATGTCGGACCAGTGTTTGTGGAGCGGACCTACTGCTCGTGTGTGTGTGCGGGAACAAGAAGCTGCAAGGAATTCTAATAGAGACACACTTTTAGAGCCAGCGGAGCGGAATGATTGTCAAGAAGAAGCCTTTAAATCGGAGGATTATGTGTATTGCGGTCTAAAGTATTATATTTTAAACTTCACTTTATTTGGTAATGTAACTTCAGTTCAAAGAATAATAAATAACAATT
Source organism: Caradrina clavipalpis (assembly GCA_932526535.1). Lineage (NCBI taxonomy): Eukaryota > Metazoa > Arthropoda > Insecta > Lepidoptera > Noctuidae > Caradrina > Caradrina clavipalpis. The sequence continues at coordinate 168,262 of OW052088.1, forward strand.
TATTACTCTCAAGTACAAATTAATGGCTACCGATATTTTTCAATAATCTTGTCCGGCCAGTGAACCGGAATGCTTCGAAAAAGTTAAATTTACATTTCGTTGTTTTATTTTATTAAAAACAATCAGCAGTCACTCATACTTCGTACATGACTCGTATCTGTTTCGTACCTGGCACATGTCCGGTGCGTACTCAAATTGCAATACTAATAATTTTAAAATCCAATTGATTATTGCAATAAAAAAGTAATTAGTACTCACTATTCAAACAAAATCTCTCAAATATATCATCGTTAGTCTACCTGCGGATATCTGCGACAAAATATATAAATATGCTGTGTAGGTACATAACTGATGTGTTCTCTCAACTGAAATAAGAACTGGAGTAGAAACTGTTTGTTCAGCACGTCGGATGGTAGGTACCTGAAGAGCGGGCGTCGTTTGAAGGCTTCTCCCCGAAAAAAAAAGAAGTACCAAAGTTACAAAGGCCTTATAAAACATGGCGCAATGAAAGTAGTCCCATCTGAACGCGACAATCGTGCCAATGACGAGCGCTAATTGAGACTAATACATTCAAGATATTTAAGGGCAAGTATGTACTTTTATTACGTAATGAAACAGTAAATAAGAGAAATTCATTTGAATACAAGCGCCTTTCTCTGAAATGTTTAATGCCAACGACTGTTACTTTGCTACATGCATACTCTTTTTTACGCATATTTCTTTTTTTATGCATTTTTTTGATTAACCAAAATGTTTAAACTGTAGTATAAAATATACTTATTGGTTTTGTAATATTGAAAGTCGGCAAACACAATGCTAGTGGAAAGGCTAGCCCAGTGGTAACAAATGAGCATCGTGGTAGATATTACGCTCCTAAAGCGAAGGAAGTGCATAATATAAGCGCCGTACAGTCACGGTAATATAATAATACAGTAGTGTAACTCGGCCGCATGATAGAAATAAATGCCTACAGCCGCGCGGTACGTAAACATGCGTTAGGGCTACCCGTCTCCAGCATTTTAATTACATTTGCCTACTTTCTGTTTCTATTTAGTTTTGTGATTGTAAATATCCTTTTTATATAAATAAATGAAATATTTTGTATATTGAATAGGAAGTGTTCAATCAAAATGCGTGTTGTTTTTTGATTGGTAGATTTAATTAAAAAAACATGTTTTTGTTTGAAAAACAAATCGGGCTTATAAATTTGCGACCGAAAAATATTTGCGCCTCGACTGAGTCGTACGAAATGTTTTATTGTTAAATTTTAAAGTATAATTTAAAACAAACTTATGTCTGGATGCGTTATTGACGAATTCATACAACCAAAAACAGCACAATATTTCCTACTCGTCATATTAACTGATTTTTAGAGAAAAAATCGCGCGGTTATTGTTAAAAAAACAACACACCGTCCGTTCGACACTGCGGTACAGCCGTGACTGTTTGCACCCGGCGCGCACCCCAAGAGCGAGGCGCGTAGGTATAGCTCGCATTTCGTCCGTTTGTATGAAGTTGGAGTACTGTATTATTATATTACCGTGGTACAGTTGAGCCCGCAGCCGGCCGCGGCACACATTCTATTACCAACATAATGGAGCGGACTCCGGCTGCACTCGCGAGCGCTTGCTCGGCGCAACTAAATCGTTAGCTTTGTACTAGACTTAATCAACTCGTTTATTAAGTCCCGGAGTGCTGCGGACTCCTGACAATTATTGATTATTATGAGTAACCCTCGTAATAATCAATAATTGTACTACCTCGTTATTTCATAGGAATTTATAGTAAGTCCTACCTCAAATGGCTGTGACTGTATCTATTGCAAAATTATGAAAAATTATGCAAACTACTTGGCACCAAGTTATATTATTATAAGTAGGTATTCTCTAAAACTGCCTCGTTAGCCTAGTGGTCCTAAGCACGACTGCTACGCTAGAGGTCCTGGGTTCGATTCCCAGCTCGAGCAAAAAGTGTTATTGGGTTTTTCTATGAAATTCTAAGTAGCAGCTCGGAGTTTGGATTTGTGCCCTGTTAATAGCAATATAGGCTTGCCCCCTATTACATGGGACCTAAATACACCGGCGAACTGTGGGTGTACATTGGTACACCTCTTTCCCTTCGGGAAATACAGGCGTGATGGTATATATAATATATTCTCTAAAAGTGAAAGAAATTGTAAATAATTGTACTATTGTTTGAAAGTATCAAATGAAAGAACAAACAAACGAGTTCCAACTAGTCGTTTTTAGGATTCCGCACCCAAAGGGTAAAACAGGACACTATTACTAAGACTCCGCTGTCCTTCCGGCTGTCTGTCCGTCTGTCACCAGGCTGTACCTCATGAACCATGATAGTTAGCCAGCTGAGATTTTTACAAATGATGTATTTCTGTGGCGCTAGCACAACAAATATTTATAAACAGATTGAAATAAATCCTTAAATATTTCCTTTACAGCAGACATGATTTTTACTTTCGCATTTATAATATTAGTTAGGATGGGGTGCTCGTTCCATAGATTTTGTAAGAAACAGTGGAGCAATACTAATGCGGGGTAATTCATTTCAGCGGTAGTCGTGTGCAAAAAGGGTTGAGTTTTTCCTCGTAAGACAAATAGTACGAGCTCGCAGTACTCACGTCATCTACTCTCGTTACCATTTGCATGGGAAAAAATACTGGCTTCGAATTAAAAGTCAAACTATACCAAGATTATGAATTAAATATAGGTTAGGTAGGTGTAGGTAATAAAAACTGAAAAGAAAAAAAGCAAGTCCAGTAAAGTAATAGAAGTTGAGTAACAATCGGGATCCATTGTTAGGAAGATGTGAGCCGGTTTACATGTTTGACATAATACAATACTAGATTACTGGACTTGTTTTTTAAAAGTTCATGTTTTATGATGTCGGGTAGGTATATCGTTCTTTTTTTTTACTCGTTGCAGTTAGAATGTAATGCTAAGCAACGTTCAATCGTTATATATCGATAAATGAATGACTTCCAATTTTAGGATTCCATAGTCAACAAGGAACTCTTAGAGTTTCGCCATGTCCGTCTGTTAATCCGTCTCTCTGACCGTAGCTTAGCTCAGAGACTCTTAGTAATATTAACATGTAATTTAACATGGACATACTATTAGATACAGTTATTACATCACGCTACAGCTTTATAACAATCGATTTATGTTTCATAAATCGATGGAATACAGGCGTGATGGTATATTTTTTTTTTTTTAATCGATGGTGTGTGATACCAGTAATATTTTTTTTATTTAAAAATATTGTTAGTTGCCTTCCAATACTGTAATAAGATCATTGTATTTGGCATAGTTTCATAACTGCTTTTAACATTACCTTTCACAGTTTCACTAAAATTAACTGGTCAACTAATAAAAAAAGGTTGACGTCCCAGGGGCCAGCAGTTCAATAAGCCCTCCAACGTTTTTCTTTTTAAATATTTACGTCGGTTGAGTGACGGACGCGGGCCCTCATCATCACAGAAGGGCTCGGGCCCGACCCTTCGCACTGGACAGCTAAACTGTGTCACGCAATAACATTACCAGCGGAGAGAATGGTATTCAGTACCTTAAACATTACTCACCATGGGTACGTTTAAAGGTATTTTTACTATAAATGTGACATCACTACATAGTATAAAACAAAGTCGCTTTCTCTGTCCCTATTCCCTTTGTATGCATAAATCTTTAAAACTACGCAACGGATTTTGATGCGGTTTTTTCAATAGATAGAGTCATTGAAGAGGAATGTTATATGTTTAATAACATCCATTAAATAGCGGAGAAATACTGTTATTTTTGAGGTTTTTAATGTGATGGCGTAAATAATTTCATTTTTTCCGCTTACATTGCAAACGCAGGCTGAACCCTACGAGATTTATTAAAATAATGTACTAAGTGTTTTACACATTGAAACGGTGTACAGAAAACTCCGCGATGATATATGTCTATCTCTTATGGATATCCCACAATTTTTTTTTTTGTCATTTACTTTTTACGATAAATAATGGCTAATTTTCGAAGCGATTTTAACCAATACAGCATTAATCCTTATCCAATTAAATACCTTAAATACATTGTTGATTTAATATAGATCTATATGGCCTTTTACAGCATATGATTTAAATGAATATTTTCGAAGATATTATAGATTTAAAAATTGCGTGACGTAGCGTTTGCGGCGGAGCGGGCCGCTATGTTTTTGTATACAACGTTCACAGTTTTTCGGTAGTGTATTTAGTATCAGCATTGCACCCGTGCGAAGCCGTAACAACTACTACACGTAGCCATGACCACCGCTGCGGTTTCTCATCAAACATTAATTTCAACATTTAATTTTGAAACATACCTACAATATTGTATAGGTAAGTACCTACCAAAATTACATAAAATGTTTACTCGATGGACGAAATACACAATATGTAATAGATTCATGACAAGAGCTCCCCGTGCGTTTAATACTGCTTCCTCCATTTAGTATTCTACAGAGCAATGAAAATCCTGAGGCAGTAAAGGCGAGTGCACACAGATAAGTCAGAGAGCGGGCGGGCGCGGGGCGGCGCGGCGGGGCGGGGCGCGGGGCGGGCGGCGCGCTCGGACCACAAACCATCTAAGTTGTATTTGCCGCAGGAGTGCTGACCGCAGCCGCCACCTCGTATATCTCGTACATATAGACGTTGACTCGCTTTATTTATTACGTGACGGTTTATCTTGATGGAGGAACTGCTCCCGGCTCTGATTGTTGCTCCCGCTACTGCCGGACGAGCATGAAAGATTGTTCGCTTTATGAGCCAACATACTTATGATAAGGATATAGCGCTCACAGAACAGACTTGTTCATCCGTAATTATTTATTATTTTCCGTGTTGGTCATGTTCAGTGGGTATTACACGAATTGGAGAACCGAAACATCGTAAATGAACGATTCAAGTATATAATTATAAGAATCCCGAAAATTAACGACGCATAAAAATCTACTCGCCTTCGGTACCTAATTAAGGTGTAAATATATGTATGAAAGATCTAAAGATTTCATTTCAATGTAATGAAACTTTTTAAATCCAATAATGAATATTTTCCATTCGGCAGGAAAACTTTTGACTTCATTATTCCGCGACTAATTAATCTTTGAACCAAAAAGGATCCCTGGTGTCTGTTCCCAGTTCTAAGCTAAATAAAATTCCTAGAAAGCTGTATAACTTCATGTTACAAACTTGCAAATCGAGTTATCAAGTGGCAGTCATTGATTATTTTCTGGGGCGCGTCAATTGAATTAGAGATTAACGCTAAGCTCACTTCAGCCTCCAGGGATTAGATCGCTGTGTCAACAGATTATCATTATTAGCCTTCGACTTGGAGTCTACTTACTTAGATTAACATCTTTGAGTTCATTAATAAAAAAAACTATTAAATACCTACTGAAATAGATAAGATTTAGATAATGATTGTGACGAGTATGTGTGAAGCAATTATGTAAAACTGACCGCTTTGTATTTTAACATTTCAGGAAAACCGTTTATAAATAAAAACCAGTGCCTACGAAGCGAGTATGAAATAGCGCAAGCAGACAATTACTTAAGTGATGCATCACACGAGCGTCGTCTAGTTTAACTTTAATAACGAGCGCTCGGACCGTTCACACCGCTCGGACCGCTCGGACCGCTCCGGAGCCGAGCGCTAATGACGTACCGTATGTATTTAGCCTAACAATCATCTGTTGTAATTCCACCATGTGTTTGCCTGGCATTAGTATAGGTAATAGCCGAGTGTGCGTAGTGTTCGAATGCGTAGTTATATTGCATGTTAAATGTTTATTTTGATTTAATTTTATTTATTTTGTAAATTCAGATACAAGTTTCTTGTTATTGAATAAATGACTATGACTATGACTATGTTCGCTGCAGCGCACGTACGATTTGAATTAATGAAAACGACTCATGACCGCTCACTAGCAGAAAGGTCTTTAATAGGAGCCGAAACTTTGCTGGTACATGAAACAGTAGTGTTAGCGACGTGTTGTGCGCGCACGATGGCGGCGCGTAGCGATGACAAACGTTACGCGTTACACCCTGAAACAAAGCGGGTATTCATGAAAATTAGCTGAATAAGCGTTTCGGTGTTCGTCACCTGTGCGAAGTGCGTTCGAGTGGAGAAATTAATATCCGACCGGGAGCCGCATCGTTTCCGGGTCAGCGCGCCTGCCCCCCCGCCCGTCCCCCTGCCCGGGGGACGGGGGGACGGGGGGAGGACGGCCGCTGAAGGAGGATAATTAAACTGTTTCATTATGTCGGAGAGGCGGCGAGATAAGACGATCGGATGCAAATTTTTTAAAGTTTAATTTTATTGCACTCTCTCTATACTATTATATCCCGCGCTTAACTAGAATGAAAGCGTTTGTAATGAAAGTTTGAATAGTATTGTATAGCTTTCTCATAATAATGTGCGTGGATTTTCTTACCTATTTTACACCATATATTCCATGTGTATATCCTGTAATTTGGGCAGAAACAATTCAGCGATGGAATTAAGTAGGTGCCTAAATAATCAAATCAAATCAAATGTTTATTTGCTAGAGATACATTCATTGTATAAAGGTAAGTTCTTAAAACCTTAAAAGTTATAGTACTCTGCCTGCATGCAAGTGTGCTTTATTCTTACATTCCTTTGCAATTTCTTACTATTTTATATAAATTTTATCTATTCTAGTTCAACTTAAACATTACAAATTTGTATGTTCCAGAAACTCCTTAATACTATAAAAATATAAAATATAACTATAAAAATTCAGAGTAAGCGAAAGTTTCTGGTAAAACTTTAGCATCACCAGATCACCGACTGTCCTTACACTACTCTATGCCCCACAATGAACTGATATTGTTTTATTTTTCTGGTTACACAAAGAGAAAGAAAACCGCTCTCATGCACAGTAATAATGCAAAGTAATTAGTTCACAGTGGCTAATGGCTGGAACGTGAGCTGAGACCGGCGCGGCGTTGTTTATATAACGCACGTATTTTGAACCGATACTGGCACTGTAATACATTAACGTTAATCAATAATCTTACAATGTAGTTACCGTATTTCCTGTAGTGGAATCCTATTGGAGATCTCTTCGTCTGGGGACAGCGGAGAGTAGCAGTGAGCTCTGTGAGCGATGGTCAATGTACCTCTGTGTCTCTCAGTGTGACTGCGAATGGAAAGTCTGCTCATCATAATCCGATCAGTAAAGATCACTGCGGTGCATCGGAAGAGGTAACTTGACGCTTCTCATCATGTGTGCAGGCATACTCACGCGTTAGCACACCTACAAGTAGTACGGTGTTGATGCGCGGCATGTGCGCTTCGACGCAGGTATTCGGTTAGAAATGACACACTATATCCAAGATTTGGCGTCGTATTGCTGCACGGGATACATGCTGCTTACTGGTGTAGCTCCCATAGTGTGGCCTCCCTGTTTTGTTTAGGGTCCACGACCGTGCCCTCATCCAATAAAGAATGTGCTCTTAAAACTCTTTAGGTTACTGTTTAAACCGTTACATATTACAATTAAACCGGCAACGATCTATTTTATTAGTAACTCACAACGAACAACATACAGAGTTGTACTGCACTGGTTGTAAGCGGTGCACAGCGAGGAGTACTCTCGAACAATTTATTCAATTCAGCTGCAGCGGAACAATGTATCGACACGAGTGCCATCCGACGCTCCAAGGAGCCGATTTCAATTATTATTTTCTGTCTGTGGCTGCATTGTTCGGGACACAATAACGTAGATATTGAATATTCTACGATTTCTGCGCTCTTGGTACCAACAATCGCGAGCCCTGAGGTCCTTTCATGCCTCACAGAGTGCAGCGGCAAAAATGTTGTTTCTTGAATTGTGTAGCTTGGATTCTAGAGTATTGTATAATGATTTGCTTTTACCAATGTACCAACAGGAATTCGGATTGAAAAGCTACAAATACTTTTTTGTAAACTAATGTTATAAGCTAAAGAGTGTCAGTGTTTCAAGTTTGTTTGAAATCGGAACTCCTGTTCTGATTTATAAAATTCTTTCACTAATATGAAGTTACGATAAGCCTGAGTGCTATATTTTATTATAACAAAAAACTTGGAAATCGTAGGAAGTGTATGTGGGTGGAGAACCAGCTAGAGGTTAAGTGGGTTTTATATGAAAAGCATGTTGTAAAGCAAAACAAAGTTGACAAATCCTTGACACCAAAAAAAATCGATTGGAAAAACACAAACTACGTATTACATAGTAGTGGTGCAGCGAATATGAACGTCAGGAAAAACAACGTAAGAAGTAATAATAACAGGTAAATGAAGTTAAGAAATAAAAATCTTCTTTTCACTTTTATTAGAGTCATTTTAGGGTTCCGTAGCCAAATGGGAAAAAATGGAACCCTTTGGATTCGTCATGTCAGTCTGTCTGTCCGTCCGTATGTCACAGCCACTTTTTCCGAAACTTTATGAGCTATGCTGTTGAAACTTGGTAAGAAGATGTATTCTGTAAACCGCATTAAGATTTTCACACATAAATAGAAAAAAAAACACAAAATTTTGGGGGTTGCCCATACTTAGAAATAAAACTCGTTTTTTTTTCATCAAACCCACACGTGTCCTGTACCTATGGATAGGTCTTTAAAAATAATATTGAGTTTTCTGATATCATTTTTTTCTAAGCTGAATAGTTTGCTCGAGAGACACTTCCAAAGTAGTAAAATGTGTGTGCCCCCCCCCCCCCCCCCCCCGCCTGTAACTTCTAAAATAAGAGAATGTTACATCTAAAAAAATATATGATGTACATTATCATGCAAACTTCCACCGAAAATTGGTTTGAACGAGATCTAGGAAGTAGTTTTTTTTAATACGTTAATCATCATCATCACCTGCTTAGCCTTTTTCCCAACTGCGTTGGGGTCGGCTTCCAGTCTAACCGGGTGCAGAATACCAGTGTTTTACATGGAGCGACTGCCTACCTGACCTCCACAACCCAGTAACTGGGCAACACGATACCTCTTGGTTAGACTGGTAGTCAGACTTCTTGGCTTCTGACTATCCGTCACGACTGTCAAAGATCTACGAATGACAGCTGGGACCAACGGCTTTACGTGCTTTCCGAAGCACGGGGGTATCATACCACCAACTTCCAAACTCCGGGCTGCTACTGAGAAATTCCTAATGGAAAAACCCATTTTTTTTTTATATACATATTGGTACGGAAAACCTTCGTGCGCGAGTCCGACTCTCACTTGGCCGCTTTTTTTTATCTGGAACGAAATTAATCAAGAAATTTTTTCTCTCTGATTTTAATTTTAGTCATTTTGGGGGACGATAAGACAGACAGTTGTTTTATTGATAGAAAACTATACTTTCAGGATTTACTATCAGCGAAATATTATTATATCGGCAGTCGATTTCCTTAGAAATTGCCATTCGTTACACGACTACTAAATAAGTAGGTATGTGTATGATTTCATAAACTTATCGGAAATTATATATAGTGTAATGCAATGTAATTTTTGTGGCGCATGAATGTTACTTTCAATGTCTTGTCGCGTTCGTTACACGTTATACGTTCGCATTGTTGGCTTCTGTTACTATCGACATGTGTAGTATAGTTAATCATGTTGCTGGAGCATCCATAGCGTAATTAAACTTTATATCGGATGTAAGGAACACCTCTTCTTAAACTGAAACCATGAATTCTTTATTCTAGACTGAGTATCGGACAAGACTTATTTCCTATAGGAAAGCCATAAGTAAAGAGCAGAGAGAGTTTCTCAGTATCAGCTCGGAGTTAGGATTGGTCCCGGTTCATAGGCTCGCCCCCTATTACATGGGACCTAAAACATGCCGGCGAACTGTGGGTGTACATTGATACACCTCTGCCCAACCCCTCAGGGAATACAGGCGTGATTGTTTGTATGTTTGCATAAGTAAAGAGATATGGAGCTTTTTAATATTTTAACGCTAAGTAAAAATTTGCTCTTATTCCTTCTGTACCGTCCTCAGCGGCTGGTATTTTTTTTTCTGACCCTTGTTTTAGGTCTTCTAATATCGTTATTGCCATAAGATAAGACAAAAAAGCAACAGCCCTATTTTTCAAACTTGATCTGCCGAAAAAAGGGAAAATAAAATAAATAAACCAGAAAGAAATTCCACTTGTTCTGTAGTCAGGATAGTGTCCTGATCGCACTGGCGATAAATTATATGAAAGTCACTTGAAGTGCGTTTGTGAATTCCAGTTTACAACGATTATTATTGTCCATTATATGCTCCTTTATCATTATAATATAATAAAGATGGACACTTGCTCGTGGAATGATAGTAATAACTTTCCTACGTCTCGTGCGCTGCATATTTTCAAAGTGTTAGAAGTGCCAAGCTAAACAATTCAGATCCCAGCAATCCCACTTTGCAGCGAGCTCGTGAGGTGTAGTAACTCTCTTGTTCAATAACTGGTTTGTGCAGCGCTGCGAATGATAAACCGGGCCATAACTCAGCGGCGTGGCGAGCGGGCACCAGGGCGGCAGGCGCGCAGCGGTCGCCCTCGCACACGATTAACTCATTAGATTAGTTACTTCATGCTCCGCTGCGCGGGAATTGGTTTGGCTTTCTCCGGAATCTGAATTTAGTTGAGACGCTGTAATATTCACGACTATATTATGAAGTTAGCTTTTTGTCTTGCATTGAAGATAGTGTAAAAGTTTACGATTAGAATTGAGCAGCTGATAGGTCTGTTCTATATCTTAGGGATTCATCTTGCGCCCCGAAATCCGCGGCTGTGGTGATAACACTGCAGCCGGAGGCGGAGAAGCGGGGCGTCACATACGGAGAGGTACTCACCAGGGCCAAAGCCGCGGTGAATCTGACCGAGCTCGGGATTGCTGGGGGTCTACGGCTTAGGGTCACCGCTACGGGGGCCCGAATGCTTGAAATCCCCGGCGCCTCCAGCGGCTCGTCCGCTGACGCCCTAGCGGAAAAGCTCAGGGCGTCCCTAGATGCGGACGAGGCCCGAGTGTCCAGGCCCATTAAATGCGCAGATCTGCGCATCCTTGGCCTGGACGACTCCGTCGCCGCAGAGGAGGTGGTGGCCGCCGTCGCCAGGACGGGTGGATGCCCTGCCGAACAGGTCAGGGCAGGCACCATCCGTCCGGAGCACTCGGGCATGCGGGCTGTGACAGTCAGCTGCCCTGTGGCGGCGGCCAAGGCTATTGTTGGGGGCCGTAGGCTGTTGGTGGGCTGGGTATCGGCGCAGGTCAGACTGCTGGAGCCCAGGCCCATGAGGTGCTTCCGCTGCCACGTGGGAAATCACGTGGCATGCCGATGCGCCTCAGAGGTCGACCGCAGCGGCTTGTGCTTCCGCTGCGGCAAGCCCGGTCACAAGGCCGCGACTTGCGATGCCCCGCCGCACTGCGACGCATGTGCGGGGGCTAGCAAGCCGGCCGATCACCGGGCTGGGGGCAAGGCCTGCGCCGTGCCCGCCAAAGCCGGGGGAAGGCCCCGCGCCGCCGCCGCTGTCACCGCCGCCACCGCTGCTGTCGCCGTGGCCGCAACCGCAGCCGCCGCTGAGTCCGCGCCAGCCGTCGCCGCAACGGCTATTCAGGGGGGTGCAATGGACTGCCAATAACGGCACCATTGCGCCTCCTACAGGCGAACATCAACCACTGCGTCGCCGCTCAGGATCTGTTGCTCCAGAGCATGGCGCAGTGGTCGATACACATCGCCGTGGTCGCTGAGCCGTACTTTGTCCCGCCCAGAGAAACCTGGGTGGAGGACCTTAGCGGCTCAGTGGCCATAATTGCGTCGGCCGCCGCCGGCACCCCGTCCCTTGAGGGAATCAAGAAAGGACAGGGGTGCGTAGCAGCCCGGTTCGGGGGGATCGTTGTAGTTGGTTGCTACTTCTCCCCGAACCGAACTCTCGCCGAGTTCCACAACTCCCTCATGGAGTTGAGTGTCGTTGTCGGAAGCCATTCCCTCCCCGTGCTAGTGCTCGGGGACTTCAATGCCAAAAACTTGGCTTGGGGTTCTCGCTGCACGGATGTGCGGGGGAGGATGCTGGAGGACTGGACCCTGGAGAAGGGTCTAGTCATCCTGAATCGGGGTTCTGTACCCACGTGCGTGCGGATGCGGGGCGAATCGGTGGTGGACATCTCGTTCGCCAGCCCCGCTCTGTCGCCGCGGGTTCTTGACTGGCGCGTTGTGGAGGGGGTGGAGACCTACTCCGATCACCGGTACATCCGGTTTGACGTCTCCGCCCCGGACTCCAGCGCGCCGGTCGTGCAGGCCCCGAGTGGTCCGCGTTGGGCGCTGAAGCAGTTGGACCGGGAGCTCCTCCTGGAAGCCTCGATCGTGCAGGCCTGGGTGTCATCACCGGACAGGCCTGCCGACATAGACAGTGAGGTGGAGTGGTTCCAGGGGGCCATGTCCGAGATTTGTGACGTGGCAATGCCCCGAGTCCCGCAAGGCGGCGCCCGCCGGCAGGTGTACTGGTGGTCGCAAGAGATTTCGGCGCTGCGGGAGGCATGCGTCGCTGCGCGACACCCGTACGCCCATCATCGCAGGCTCCGCATTCGGCCACCGAATGCGGCGGCCATTGAGGCGGAGCTGTACGAGGGGTACAGAGAGGCGAAGACCGCCCTCAACGAGGCCATTTCGCGGGCCAAAGCTCAGGCCCGCGAGGAGTTGCTGGGGACTCTGAACGCGGATCCGTGGGGGCGCCCTTACAAGACGGTGCGGGATAAAATCCGCACCTGGGCCCCCCCGCTGACGCAGAGTCTCCGGCCGGAGCTCGTTGAGGACGTGGTGAGCGCTCTGTTCCCCTCGCGGGGAGAACATCCTCCCCCGCCCATGGCTCCGCCGCCTGCGATGCCGGAAGCGGACCACACCGACGACGACACACCAGAGGTGACTGGGGTAGACCTGAGGGTGGCGGTACGTAAGCTGAAAGGCAAAAATACCGCCCCGGGACCCGACGGCTTGCCTGGAAAAGCCTGGGTCCTGGCCTCAGAGGCTCTAGGGCCCCGATTGGAGGGGCTCCTAAGCGCATGTTTGGAGAGGGGCCAGTTCCCACTTCGTTGGAAGACGGGGAAGCTGGTCCTCATTCGGAAGCCTGGGCGCCCTGCGGACTCACCGTCCGCATACCGGCCCATCGTGCTGCTCGACGAGGTGGGCAAGCTCTTTGAAAGAGTGATTGCGGGCCGCCTCGTCGGGCACCTGTCTGGGATGGGGCCGGACCTTGCGGACTGCCAGTTCGGCTTCCGCAGGGGGCGCTCTACGGTGGATGCCATCATGCGCGTCAGAGCTCTCTCGGCGGGGGATGCTGTGTCCCGGGGCAGGGTTGTGCTGGCGGTGTCGCTGGACATCGCCAATGCGTTCAACTCCCTGCCCTGGTCCTGCATTAGGGAGGCACTCCGGTACCACCGGGTGCCGAACTACCTCCGTCGGGTGGTCGGGGCCTATCTGTGTGATAGAGCCGTGATCTACCCTGGTCGAAATGGTGAATGGAACCGGCGAGAGATGTCGTGCGGTGTTCCGCAGGGATCGGTGCTGGGGCCGCTCCTGTGGAACATCGGCTACGACTGGGTGCTACGTGCTGACCTCCCCGAGGGCGCCAGCGTAGTGTGCTACGCTGATGACACGTTGGTCCTGGCGCAGGGGTGGTCGCACGAGGCGGCGGCCGACCTTATGACACGCGGGGTTGCGATAGTCGTCGAGAGGATCCGGCAATTGGGTCTCGAGGTGGCCTTGCACAAGTCCGAGGTCCTGTGTTTTCATGGGCCTCGGAACGCGCCACCGTCGGGATCCCAACTCACGGTAGGAGGGGTTTCCGTCGGCGTCGGGTCGACGATGAAGTACCTGGGACTTGTCCTCGACAGCCGATGGAACTTCGTGGAACATTTCCGACGTTTGGCTCCCAAGTTGGCACGGGCGTCAGCCGCTCTTAAGCGGCTCTTGCCCAATTTGAGGGGGCCAAACGCCTCCTGCCGGAGGCTCTACGCCGGGGTCGTGCGTTCGATGGCCCTTTACGGGGCCCCGGTGTGGGCGCGGGGCTTGAGGCGGCTTGCCGCCCATTACCTAAACGCGTCCCAGCGGGTGATCGCCATAAGGGTCATCCGCGGATACCGCACGATCTCCGGCGAGGCAGCGAGCCTCCTTGCCGGATTGCCGCCATGGGATCTGGAGGCGCTGGTCCTCGCGCGCCTACACGAGTGGCGCGCGGAGGCACTGGGCCGGGGCGAAACTCCGCTGCCGCGGCAAATTGCCGCCCTGCGGACGGAACTCCGGCTCGATCTCATGGCGACATGGAGAGAACGACTGTCGCAACCTCGTGCAGGGCTCGCCTCGATTGAGGCGGTAAGACCCCTCTTTGAGGAGTGGCTGGAGCGGCGCCACGGCGCCCTCACCTACCGCCTGACGCAGGTCCTCACCGGACACGGATGTTTCGGGAGGTTCCTGCACCTCATCGGGCGGGAGGAAACGCCCGGGTGTCACCATTGTGAGGATCGCCCCGAGGACACGGTGGAGCATACTTTGGCGGTGTGCCCTGCTTGGGCTGAGCACCGCCGAGTCCTCGAGGCGGCCATCGGCGGCGGCGCCCTCTCGCGTCCGGCACTGGTGCAGGCCATGGTCCGGAGCGAGGGGGAATGGGAAGCAGTCGCCTCCTTCTGCGAAGCTGTAATGCTGGAGAAGGAGGCGGCGGGACGGGAGAGGGAAAGGAGGGTCCCCCGTCCCAGCGGCCGCCGCGGTAGACGATCCGGGCGTCGGGAGCCACGTGACGACTCCCGGCCACCGTAGACGCGGGTCTGTGGGCGGTGAGCAATGGGTAGCTCACCGTCCGTACGTTCACTAGCGACAGACCGTGTCGACGGCGCGTTCGTGTTCCACGCGCGCCTCAAAGAGATGTCAGCAAAATTGGATGGGGCCACTGAGGGCCGATGCCTGCCGGGGCTGCGGGTTGTTCGAAAGAGATACCGCGCCCCCGGAACGCAAAGGGCACATGAAGGAACATAGACGGGTTTTAGTCAGTAAAAGTCTGACACTCCCTCCCGCCCCGCCCAGGGCGGGGGAAGTTATTTGATGATTTCCCGTCTATAAAAAAAAAAAAAAAAAAAAAAAAAAAGGGATTCATCTTACTCATTTCAATTATAACACATTCCAACCTATAAGCTACTCTCAAGTTAGAATCAAATTGTTTACCCAATATAATATTTGTCCATTATAAAATGTACGATGAAGCGAAATTTAACAATTTATAAATCAGGCATGTCTAGTTAGAAAATACTTAATACAATGCAATAATAATTATAAAATACTAAACAATCCGTATCGCCGGAATACCAAATCTCTCGGCCAAATTTTTTTCTTCATGAAAAGAAGTACTGATTCATACAATGTGTTCGTTTTTAGAGTTCCGTACCCAAAGGGTAAAACGGGAACCTATTACTGAGGCTTCGCTGTCCGTCTGTCTGTCCGTCTGTCACCAGGCTGTATCTCATAAACCGTGATAGTTAGAAAGTTGTAATAACAGTTGTATAACAACAAGAACTAAAAAATAGAATAAAATAAATATTTAAGGGGGTTCCCATACAACAATCGTGATTTCTTTTGCCGTTTTTCCAGAAACCTTCGTGCGCGAGTTCCACTCGAAATTGGCTGGTTTTTAAGGATGGCAGAGAAAGTCGAGTTCGTACTCTATACATGTATCAGCAGTTGCTCTCAGAAGCAAAGTGAATAAAAGCAGAACACCCTCGTGTCCCGGCGCGCGGCGCTTCCTCGCGACGTACTGCGGCTCGCAACACGCGCGTTTTGAATTCATCATCTCGAAAACAGGAGCATTATGAATGGAGAGACTCGATGTTTTGTCGACTCCGAGTGAACTTCATAATGCAGAATCCATTATTCCCAAGCCATTTTAAAATCTAAAGTAACAACTGCTGCGACTGACATTTAATAACGTAGTCTCAGAGCTCTCGCGGCGGCCGACATGTCGGATACTTATATTCAATATAAAACTCTCCTTTGTGTTCACATCGGCTTTATGTTTTGTGTCATTTTTATATAATGTAGATTATCTGTTCCATATGAGACGTTTCCTCTTCAGATAATTATGACTAATTGTTGTACAATAGCACTATACGCTATTGTGTCTGACTCCTACGAGAAACTCTGTCTAGCGTTTTGTTAGTTACTTAGTGTGTGCCGCCTAGACGTATCCTTTATATGACTATAGCGTACGTTATTGCCGGACCGGACGCCGCCACCGGACGCCGGACGCGTGGCACACGGCCGGGCGTGCCAATCGGCGACCGCAAACCAAAGTGAGGCCAAAGCAACAATTATGCGCTATCAAACAAAGCCGATTGAACTGAAATACCAACACAAAGCGATCCTGATTGCAGTTAGAGGTGCCATGGACAGCATGTTGGAAATATACAACGATAATTTTAATAGTACTATAGAGGCTGACTTTTATTTGCCAATTATGTGTGGGTTCCCAGGTCGAGCAAAAAGTGTTAGGGTTTTTCTATGAAATTCTCAGTAGCAGCTCGGAATTTGGATTTGTGCCCGGTTAATGGCAATAGGCTCGCCGGTATATTTAGGTCCCATGTAATAGGTTACATGGGACCTAAATATACCGGCGAACTGTGGGTGTACATTGGTACACCTCTGCCTAACCCTTCGGGGAATACAGGCGTGATGGTTTTTATATTTTATTTATGTATGGGTTAAAAGTCTTGAGTGAATAAAAAATGAGTAAATAACTTTTACTATCGAGTCAATACTGAAAATGAGAAATAAATCGGCTATTCCATACATTTTTTATGTAACTTGTAAAGCGTCGCAGCAGGCACAAGTACTAAATGCCGCTGGAAGACTTGTCGTATTCATTATCACGTATTGTACTAAGGTAGGTACATCTCATCGCCATAACACCGCTAACAGTCAGTCCCCGAGGGAACGGTCTAGGCACAAAGGAAGACGCACTTTAAATGGTAATTGATTACTTAACTCAGATAGGCATCACCCCAATCTTCTGCCTTCAGCGAACAGTACGTCCTCGGTCGAGAACTCAATTAAGTATCCTTCACAATAGGTATAAGGAGCGTCCTTTTTAAAACAAAACGGTCGTAATATCATTCAGGCTATACTGAAGGGAATGCGATTTCAAAAGACTTTATGAATATTATCTGACTGGTACCTTTTGTTCTGAAGCAAATTGAATTCAGTTGTGAAATGAGTCCACATTCCTTGCTCGCCGAGTACAGTCTGGCTCTGCAGTGCTGTTGAGTTATTTCGAGTGTTTTGTATGATTATGATAGTGCTGCCTTTGTCAGTGTGGCCGCGAGAGGCATGCAGGCTGCGGTTGATATGCTCTGTGCATGCAGGTAACATCCGTGTAATGCGGCCGCTTTATGTCCACTGTTTCCAATAGCGTGACTATGATAGTACCTAATTCATCGATTACGCATTTAATCGCCCGTAATCTCCTGAATAGAGAGCTTCGCTTTGATACGCCCACAGCTCACTGAGGACGATGTTAAGTCCCTTACGAATTGTGCAAGCTTGTGGAGCTCTTCGTTCATTATTAGTATTCATCCGAATGACTACGGTAGGCAATATTGAGACAAAAGACAAAAGTCTCAATAAAGTGATAAAAATATAAAATATGAAGAGACAATTAATAGAAGCTGAATAAAATAAAAGTTACAGAATATTTACAGATAACAAAACAGCAACGTTTCATATTGGGCCTCGTCTCGCAGATGTAACACAATATTGTAACGCAATTGAACATAATGTTCGTACGTGAACAGATTGAAATAAAACCAGCTCTGCGGGTTACTTGTTTATATTTAGTTTTAGAACTGTATCAGACTACATATTTCCTATGTACCTGATGATATGAATAAATTAATAAAAAAGCAACATTGCAATTAATAGTTCTACGTTTGAATGTATGCCCAAGTCTACGAGTGAGGCGTACGTCTTTATCTGACATGTCGGTCACCTGAGAGCGAAGGCACAGTATATGTCATGACGGTGTTTTTTTTTTGTTGGGGTGTCAGACTTTTACTGACCCACCCATGTTCCTTCTTGTGCCGTTTGCGTTCGTTCGAACAACCCGCCAGCCCCGGGAATGACGGTGCATGAGGCTAGTGCCTGCTGCGAAGCGGATGGCAAGCGGCATTCGGCAGCAGGTCGCACAATCACAATGCACACGGTGCGCGGTCGAGGGGTGCGTGTGCGGGCCGCGCGGTGCGGTCGCCGCAATCAGGCGGTGTGTGCCGCGCGCCGGCGGTGCTGGGCACACGTACTGCTCGCGCTTCAGCACATACAGGTGTTTTCATCAAACACACTTGAACATCATCGTCTCTCATTTCAGCAACACTGCTGTACGTATAGAATATTCGTTCATTTTCACGTCGTGTCAACTACATGTTACAATTATTTTTTTTGTAAATGACTTTCAAAATTGCCTTTTAATGTTTTCATTGATATAAATGTCTTGACTTTAACGTCTGATCAGAACCCTAATTAAATTATGAAAGTGATTGTGTGAATCTTTTTCCCATTATATGATTCTGTGTGTCTTTCTTTATCGATAATATTAAATGTAGTAAGTCACAATATTCTCGCAAAAGCAGTCGGAATAAAAGCGAGTAGGTACTACAAACGCATACAAAGGAGCCGCAAGCCGTATTAACTTGAACCGAGTACACATCGCCCGCGGCCGCGCGCACAAACAGAGAGTGGGCTTTAAAGAGTGTAATATCGCGCAAGTACGAGCGCAGGCAGCACGGAACCCTGACTCCGCACAGCTCACCATTTAGCTATGGTTGATGCAAGCGTGTGACCTGATCTTGCACGATATAGGTACTTAATATCTGTGTAGGAGCGAGCGATATCCTCCTCCACCATTCATTGGGCTATCAATTCACCAGAGTCCGGTTAACGCAAACGGCGCGCGCGTATTTATGTTTCTTCGGAGTTTAGACTATGTGGTGGCTAGCGGTTGCGTTTGCATGCGGTCCCTGTCCAGAAGGTTCAAACATAATATTCTTCAAACCTTTATGAATATAATAAAGAAAATACCGTAAGAACACATTACATGGCAATCATTAAAACTAAGTAAGACATGTCATTAGGGTACTTAGTAGCACTTCTGAATGATAATTAGTTTAAATCAATGCAGGGCCAGTGTTGCGTCATGTGCAAGCACGTGTCTAGGTAGTTTTCCAGTATAATATGAGTGCATGGAATTTAACTTCATGACAAAGTACATGGTTATAATAAATATTAAGTTATTAGGAATTCACTTATTCACTTGTTTCTCGAGTCTTATTCTTATTTCGAAATAATGAGTTGGTTTTCACGTGGCATACATCGAGTGAAGACGTATATACTATACATTTATTTATTTATAGTTAATTAAAACGGCAAAAGTCCAATTACATTAATTAACATAGAATTAAAATTATTAAAATTAAATAAGCATTCAAATGACATACATACATATATTTGGCTACCATTACCGCCAAGCTAAATGTTCATTCAGGGACTTTTCGTTGTCGAGTGGACCTTCTGTGGCGCATGGTCGGTGGCAGACGTAATATCCGCGCACATCCGTCGGTGCGAATATTAATATCCGGTCAGACCGCATCAATTTCGGCGCCACACAGGCCCCGGCACTACGGGCCATTTCAATGATATACTTTTTGATAGACCATCACTTCATATTTTAATCACGAATAAAATGACAATACAACTTACGATCACCTCTGTATTTCCCAAACGGTTAGGCAGATGTCTACCAATGCACACACACAGTTCGCCGGTACCTACCTTTAGGTCCCATGTAATAGGGGGCAAGCCTATTGCCATTTACCAGGCACAAATTCTAACTCCGAGCTGCTACCGAGAATTTCATAGAAAAACCCAATAACATTTTGCTCGACCTGGGAATGAACCCAAGACCTCTAGCGTAGTAGTTGCACTTATGATCACTAGGCTAACGAGGCAGTTTGTTAGTAAGAAAATGATAGTGATTAATAACCATAGAATAATTAAATGAATATGCGATCACCTAAATAATAAAGCTGGCAAAACATGTCATGTCCTAAAGACAGATCCAAAATGTTCGATTTGTAAACAAAATAAGGGTAACGTGAGAAACATCATTCAGGAATACAGAAATGAGCTTAAGACTAATATGCAATTCCAGCAGTGAAACGAAACCTATCCATAACTAATGTGAGTCAATACATTCATGAATTTACACGCGGCGGCACATGCGAGGGGCATATCTTAACATCATTGATTCAGTGGAGGCCTCCGGATGGAGGTCTACCGGGTGGAGGCTTACCGGGGTCTAGGCCCAGGAGCCAGCTCGACGGAGGCGATGCATGACAGCTCCACGTAAATATACCGTCAAATGGCACGAACCACTCGGTGCACATTACGCAAAATGTCGATATGTAAGTAAGTGGCGAGGCAGTACAGCCACAGTACAGCTTTGTGATTAAGGAAACGAAATCTCTTCCAACTTTTTAAAGACTATTACAGAATTATTGTTTTTACCGATTGAGAATGTTTTTTTATTCTTCGACGATGCTGAAGATTATGCTTAATATTAATATTCTTCATTGTGTGTATTGTTTATAAAATTATATGTGTATTATCTGCTGTGTGTATACTTTATTCAGGGAAACCAAGCATTAATTTTGATTTTAATTCACACATTGATGAGTCAACATATTTTCCGGATTGGCTTTAGAAGAATCATTTTCATTTTGTAAAGCGGTTCTCTCTCCTAGGATGTACAACCACTCGACATTATGGAACGTACATCATGACGTGTTGGCGTATGTATCTCTAGGAATTGGAACGTCAATGAAATACGTGGGTCAACGACAGACTGATTTATTGCAAAGTAAAACTAAGCTACCCACCACCGTGATAATATAACATAATATGTGTACCGACAGATCGTCACAGGAATAAGGAGGCTGTGCCTGTACATGTGACATGACGCTGGCCTCGCCCCCCCTCCTGACCAGGCCGCACCCAGCACCGGGACGCGGCAGATCCGTCGGGTACTCGTCCCGACACAGGTCGCTTGTCTGTGTCGCCACATGCCAGCTAGAGGCTATGCCAACGGATTCCGACAAGCTACTGTTCCGGAAATATCCATAAGGTATTCCACGAACAGGAAATGGAATTCATAATAAAACATTACACGTCATGTCGATAGATATCGGTAATGTTTGATAAGATGACATTATCGATGACGTGCTGTTCCGCAGTCCACATCCCCATAGATGTGACAAATTAATATGACATGACTCCATAGTCATGTCATATTTGTCACATCTATGTCACAACTACGCTTACGATAGATAGCTCGGTTTAAAATTTATTTATTTTTTTGGCGGGTGTAGTGTGTGTACGTCTTTAGTATGTAAGTATATGTAAACCTAGATAGTTGTTATATGTATGTAGCTAAGCTAAGACACTGTACTTGCGAGTCGACACAATAAAGTGCGCCTTTACCGTGTAAACATGTGTATCATTTCATACGACACTTCATGGCGACCCTGCCATACAAGGTCTTATCGTTAGTGAAATACGGACAGTGAAGAAAAATAAAATAATTTTAATTTCGGACACTTCAAAATAAAAATATAGACAGTGGCACAGTGTTGTGAAATGTGTAAACAAACGTAAATTTTTGAAACATGGGGACTACTCAAACTAAAGAAGAAACAATCATCGCGCAAACGGCTGCTGGTGATGGAAAGAATGACGCGACAGCCAAGATGGGCTACTCCAGCATCAGCACGACAAATATACTCCTCACCCTAATCACAGTTGTCCTGTTGGCAGCGGCATGCTATGCTATCTGTTATTATTATAAGAAGATGCATGTAAAATGGATGGAGAGGCAGATGAACCGCAGGTCCATATGTCGTAGGCAGACCTACTTCAAGAAACCCAACGATGCCGACACTTCCGTGTGAAAAAAAAAATCAAAGTGTTTCTACCATAAATACAATCGCCGCGTAGTGCTACAAAAGTTAGTAAAGTGATATTTTGCTATAACTTCATCTCTGAACAGTATCAAAATAATTGCAATTATATCGCATAAACGCGTTTAAAAAGTAAGTAGTTATTATAAATGTGTAACAGTTCATAAATCTCGCACGGCGACACACCGAACTCGATACCTCGCGCCGCATGGTGGAGCGTTATCGCACTGTATTCCTGGAAGATAGTAAGCGGAGAACCGTAGGAAGATATTTTATTGTTAAGAGGATGTCATTGCATTCCATTATGTTTTATTTTTAAATTATGGCCGATGATTTTAATAGGATATATGCAGATTTGGTGGATATTCGTAAATATTTAATAAAGAAAGGTCAAGCTAGATTTACAGGTTCTATTGCATTGAATAAGTCAAGAGAGGCTAAGGATTTATTTAGTGAAGCGCAATTATTGTATTCTAAGTTATCGCATGATTTAAAGCCTAATTTAGTGACGCAATTGACCACCACCTTCGATGAAATTAAGAGTATATTTTTAAATATAAGTGAGTTGTGTGTTTCGCCTCCTAGCGAAATAAAAATAATAAAAATGGAATTTGATATTCGGACGGCGTGTAATTTAATCCCACTTATGGATGGTAGGGAGGAGACCACGAAACGATTGATTGATGCTGTAGAAATGTATGCGGATATGTTAGACGATTCGGGAAACAAACTTTTAATAAAATTTGTGCTAAAAGGTCGGCTTTCTGAGAACGCAAAACTACGTTTGTCGAACAACTATGACACAGTTTCCGCTTTAATACAGGATTTAAGGAAACATTTGTTAACTTCAAAATCATTTACCGCGATTCAGTCCCGCCTCCAAAATATGAACCAAGGTTTTAGGTCAATTGACGAGTATGGTTCAGAATTAGAACAACTTTTTACAGACTTAACCATCTCACAGGCAGACGGAGACTCGTCAAAGATCGCTATTTTGAAGCCATTAAATGAAAAAATGGCTATTAAGAAATTTTCAGATGGGTTGAAAAATTCAAGGCTGAGCACCATCGTGGCCGCGCGCAACTATGACAACCTCAAGGACGCCATACAGGGTGCAAAGGACGAAGAGGTATCAACACCCTCGACGTCCGCTAAGCCGGACGTTATGCAGTATTCCAGAAGAAGTCGAGGTAGGTTTACACCTTCTTCAGGACCTAGAGGTCAAGGTCAACGTGGCCGTAATTATGGCCCTCCTAATCATTATTACCGCCGCGGTTACGGACGATCTTTTCAAAATTTCAACCGTGGTAGATCTTTTTCACAGCCGAATTTTAACTATGGCCGATATAATCATCGTGGTAACAGGCGAGGAAATAATTATAACCGAAATAATATTTATTCCGCGCAACCCATACAACCCACACAAGAATCGGCGAAAGGGCTTGTTTCACAAAGTTCTAACGATGATACCCAATCTGTGAATAATAAGCAGTTTTTTCGATTTTAATCACTATATTTTAGCTTGTAGGGGACGATGTCAATTTGTGACATTTTATTCCAATAACAAAAAATATTCCTTTTTGGTTGATACAGGTGCGTCGATATCAATTATAGGGAAAAAGGAATTACCCGAAACGATACGCATAAGTTATAATAATACTACTATAAACGGAATTGGAGGTCAGATTAACTCCTTGGGATGCGTAACCTTAAAACTTGTGTCAGAAAATAATGACACGTTTACGCATAAATTTTATGTTTTTGAAAATTTGCCCTTCCAGGCAACTGGTATTTTAGGTCTAGATTTTCTTTCTACTTATGGCTGTAATATTGATTTGGCTTCCAACATGTTAGTTGTTAATAATGCAGGAAAATTTACTTATTTACCTATATCAGCTAGACCAGATTTAACGTTTACTAATAATAATAATCTAGTGTTACCGGCCCGAAGTGAATCGATCCATTACGTACATTTAAGTATTGATGTAAAAGATGATTGTGTTGTTTGCTCGAGAGAGATAGAAAAAGATATTTTTCTAGCAGGGGCTATCGTTAAACCTACGAATGGTAGGATACCGGTCAAAATACTTAACGTTACAGATAAAGAAGTTAAATTAGAAAATTTTATTCCGGAAGTTAACTTTTTAAGCGAGTATCATGTTTTTTCTTTTGATAAAACTAATGCAAACGCTAATAGAGCAGAAACTTTACTCTCGTCGTTAAAATTAAATCATCTTAACTGTGAAGAAAAGTGTTCGATCGAAACAATTTGTACAAAATATTCAGATGTGTTTTTTCTGCCAGGAGATAAGTTAGCAACCACCAACGTGTATGAACAATCGATAACACTTAAACCAAACGTTAATCCTACATACGTTAAACCTTATAGATTGCCTCAATCTATGAAACCTGAAATTGATCGTCAAATAAAACAAATGATGAAGGACGATATAATAGAAGAGGCCTCAAGCGAGTGGAACAGTCCAGTGCTACTCGTTCCCAAAAAATCAGAAGGCTGTAAGAAGTGGCGTTTAGTAGTGGACTACAGAAAACTCAATGATGTGATAGTCGATGATAAGTTCCCACTACCGAACATCACCGACATTTTAGACTCACTTTCAGGCTCAATGTATTTCACACATTTGGACCTAAACCAAGGTTATTATCAGGTTAAATTGTGTCCTGACAGTCGTAAATATACAGCTTTTACCACTAGCTCGGGTCAATATCAATTAAAGCGTCTTCCTATGGGACTTAAAACTTCCTGTAGCAATTTTAGTAGAGTAATGTCTATAGCCATGTCCGGCCTGACGTATGACAAATGTTTTGTTTATCTTGACGATGTAATTATATTTGGGCGAAATTTAAATTCTCATAATAAAAATTTGATTGATGTACTCGAAAGGTTAAGAAAAGTTAATTTAAAATTAAATCCGAGTAAATGCCAATTTTTGAAAAAGGAAATATTATATCTTGGACATTTAGTTTCAGCAGATGGAGTTTTACCCGATCCTGAAAAAACAATAGTTTTACAAAATTACCCTGTACCTAAAAACGTAGACGAAGTGAAACGTTTTGTAGCCTTCTGCAATTATTATCGTAAATTTGTACCATCGTTTGCTGACATCACATTACCATTAAACCGATTAAGCCGAAAGAATGTAGATTTTAATTGGTCAGCAGAATGTCAAAAGTCTTTTGAGGTCTTAAAACAAAAGTTGATTAGCCCGCCCATTCTTCAGTACCCAGACTTTTCAGAATCAAATGAATTCATTTTGCAAACAGACGCGTCAGGTGTAGCTGTTGGTGCAGTTTTGTGCAACAAGGACTTAAGACCCGTAGCATATGCTAGTAGACCTTTGAACAAGGGAGAATTAAACTATCCCACAATACAAAAAGAACTTACTGCTATAGTCTGGGCAGTGAAATATTTTAGACCATATATATACGGCAGACATTTTACTATAATGACGGATCATAAACCACTTATTTATTTGTTTGGTATGAAAGATCCCTCTAGCAGGCTGTTGAAGTTTCGTTTAGTTTTAGAGGAGTATGATTTCAAAATAGTGTATGTGCAAGGAAAGGATAATGTAGTCGCAGATGCATTATCCAGGGTAAATGTGACTTCTAGCGAATTAAAGAGTATGAATGAGAAAATTTCGGAAGTTAATATCATGACTAGAGCACAAAAGAGAAGTGATGAGAAGAGTAAGAATGTATCACCGCCAATTAGTAAACCTACTGACGAAAGGTCTGATCAGCCTAGAGTCGTGGAATTACTAAAGAAGCCGAGTGATGTTGTGGAGATGATTTTGCTAGAGAAAGATACAGTGGATAAATATAGAAGAGATAATATGATAAGAGCTGAAGACGAGTGTCTCGCTTATATTCCAAAAAAAATGTTATTATGCGTAAACCTCAACTTCAGAGCACATTTCTCGCGAGCCGAATTTGTGACTAAGTTAGAGAAATTTTGCAAAAATATAAATATACAAGAAGTATGCATCATTAAAAATAATGAAAATGAAGAGTTTATTAAAGAGTTGTGTAATGAAATACAAACATTAAAAAATTGGACCGGTCCGAGAGTATGCATACTAAGAGGAATAGAAAGAATAGATGACGATAATAAAAAGAAATTTATCTTAAATGACTTTCACCTGCTCCCCACCAGTGGACATGCTGGTGTGCGTAGAATGACTAACAACATCAAAAGACGATATTTCTGGCCAGGTATCTCTAAAGATGTTCTTGATTTTGTTAAAAAATGTCCTACATGCCAAAAGACTAAGTATAGTAGGTACACAAAACAGCCGATGACAATCACAACAACTGCGTCATCAGGTTTTGAAAAAATATTTTTAGACTTGGTAGGCCCTTTGGATAAAGATGAGGAAGGAAACTGTTACCTTATAACAATCCAATGCGAATTAAGCAAATTTATTGAAGCATATCCTATAAAAAATAAAGAAACAATAACGGTAGCTAAATCATTTATACAAAATTTTGTTTTACGTTTTGGTATACCTCAAGTTATAGCTACCGATAGGGGCTCAGAATTTATTTCAAGCACTATGTCTGAAGTTTGCAAATTGTTAAACATAGAAAAATTAATATCGACAGCATACCATCATCAATCAATCGGTTCACTTGAAAATGCTCATAAGCATCTAGGCGCTTTTCTAAGGACCTATTCAGGCAATAACGGCTACGACTGGTCACACTGGATCCCGTTTTGGTGTTTCAGTTATAACAATACCGTCCATTCAGAGACGAAGTACACGCCCTTCGAACTCATTTTCGGTAGGTCGTGTAATATACCTAATAATATTAAGAATTGTAATAGGCTAGATCCATTATATAATCCTAATGACTATTGTCTAGATTTAAGATATAGACTACAAGTAGCACTTAAGGATGCTAAAACTAATTTAGAGCTAAGTAAGGTAAATAGAAAATTAGCATATGATAAGAAATGTAATCCAGTAACATATAGTAAAGACGATTTAGTGTTACTCAAAAATGAAGGAACGAAAAAATTGGATAATATTTTTGAAGGCCCTTACATTGTAATAGAGGACATGGGTCCCAATGTTAAAATTTTAAAACAAAATAAAATAGAATTAGTTCATAAGGATAGGACAAAATTGTTCCATAATTAAGTTAAGGTATAAAAAAAATATATATATCTCTATACACCTATATATATATATTTTTTCTTTCACCCCCGGAGGTGTAGTGTGTGTACGTCTTTAGTATGTAAGTATATGTAAACCTAGATAGTTGTTATATGTATGTAGCTAAGCTAAGACACTGTACTTGCGAGTCGACACAATAAAGTGCGCCTTTACCGTGTAAACATGTGTATCATTTCATACGACACTTCACGGGAAGGCTGCTGGAACCTTTAAAACGTGCGGAGTTTAAGCGTTATCTGTAGATGGACGTCGGCCATTAGAGCGAGCTGTCACGCAGCGCGATAGCCATCGGACTCACGGCTGTCGATATAGTAATGGCACGAAAGTACCTGGCGCGGGTCCAGCGGTCGCGGCCGGACGCCGAACCCGCACCACTTTTTTTTTTTTTTTTTTTTAAAGATGGTAAAATCATCAAATGACCCCTCCCGTCCTGGGCGGGGCGGGAGGGAGTGTCAGACTTTTACTGACTAAAAACCATCTATGTTCCTTCATGTGCCCTTTGCGTTCCGGGGGCGCGGTATTTCTTTCGAACAACCCGCAGCCCCGGCAGGCATTTGGCCCTTAGTGGCCCCTTCCGATGGCTGACACCTCTGTGCGCGGAACATGGACGCGCCGTCGGCACGGTCTGTCGTTAGTTAATAACGTGCGGACGGTGAGCTACCCATTGCTCACCGTCCACAGACCGTGCCTACGGTATCCGCCTGCGGGAGGCGCAATGGTGCCGTTATTGGCAATCCATTGCGCCGGCGGACGCGGTGTCAGCGGCGGCCGCAGGAGCGGCGGCGGCGGTGGCCGCGGGTGCGGCGGCGGCGGCGGCAGCGGTGCGGGGCCTTACCCCGGCCCTGGCGGGCACGGCGCAGGCCTTACCCCCAGCCCGGTGATCGGCCGGCCTGTTAGCCCCCGCACATGCATCGCAGTGCGGCGGGGCATCACAAGCCGCGGCCTTGTGACCGGGCTGACCGCAGCGGAAACATAGGGCGCTGCGGTCGACCTCCGAGGCGCACCGACATGCCACGTGCTTCCCCACGTGGCAACGGTAGCACCTCAGGGGCCTGGGCTCGAGCAGGCGAACCCGCGCCGACACCCAGCCCACCAGTAAGCGGCCCCCCCCAACAATGGCTTTAGCCGCCGTCACTGGGCAGCTGACCATAATGGTCTGCATGCCCGTGCGCTCTGGGCGGATGGTGCCTGCCCTGACCTCTTCGGCACGGCATCCACCCGCCCTGGTGACGGCGGCCACCACCTCCTCCGCGGAAACTGAGTCGTCCAGACCCATGATGCGCAGATCTGCGCATCTGGCGGGCCTGGACACCCGCACCTCGTCCGCGTTTAGGGACGCTCTAAGCTTCTCAGCTAGAGCGTCCGCGGACGGGCCGCTGGTGGCGCCGGGGATCTCCAGCATTCGGGCCCCAGTTGCGGTGACCCTTAGCTGGAGGCCGGTTATCCCTAGCTCGCCAAGATTGATGGCCGCCTTGGCCCTGGTGAGCACCTGCGCATATGTCACGCCCCGCTTTTCCGCCTCCGGCTGTAGCGTGACCACTACAGCCGCGGATTTCGGGGCGCGAAGCCTGGCCGCGGCTTTGCGCTAACCACGTCGCCGCCGCTCCTCCGCCCGTTTGGTGGCCGCTCTGGCCGATCTGGCCGCCCTGCGCCCCCTCTCTCTTGCCCCGGCCACCTGCCATTCGGCTTCCGCGGCCGGAGGGTTGGAGCTAGGGGGCGGAGGGGGTGGAGGCGGCTGGGATGCCGCCTTGCCCCTCCTCGTGGGCGCATTTTGCGCCGGCACCGGCCTTGCCGGGGCCGGTTTCGCAGGGGTCGGCCCCGCCCTGCTGGGGGGCTGGCTACCCGGCCTCGGCGCAGACGCGGCGGCCGCATAAGAGGCCCGCCTGTCGCCCGCGGTCGTCCCGCTCGCCGCCAGTGGGGGACGCAACACGATGCCCTCCAGGACGGAAAACCGTGCCTGGAAGGCCGCCAGCTCCAGCTGAACCAGGTTCAGCACCTGGTCATCCACTGGCTCGACTGGCTCGGCTCTCCGGCTCCCCGCCTTGGGCGCCTGGCGGGAGCCGGTCCCGCGGAGCTCGGCCAGGTCCACCTGGAGCCTCCTGTTCTCTGCCACCAGGAGCTCCATGGTGGCCGACAGGCGGCCCACCTCCGCCCGAAGCTGCGGGACCTCCCCCGCAAAGCTGGCCTCCGCAGCCGCCGCAATGGTGGCCGAAGCCTCGTCCATTGCCCGAGACTTCGACCCCTTCATCTTTTTGCGGGCGACGCTCGCCACCGCATCCCGCACAACCTCCATGAACCTGGCCTTACGCTCCTCGGAGCCGCCAGGTTCACCCACCACCACGCGCGGTGTGTCCGGCTGGACACACCGCGCGTCGCCGCCAGTCTCACTTAGGGAGGGGGAGGGAGACTGCCCTTCAGCGACAGACGTCGCCGGTCCCCTCCGGGCAGCAACCCTCCCTGGGCCTCGCTCCTGGGCCCCACCGCGTCTGCTGGTGGGGATCTTTCAAGCCGAGGCCAGCTCTTCTTCGGAGGACACCCGATCCTCCGGTCTGGGCCGCTTCCTGAGAAGCTTTTCCAGCCCATCTAGCTCATGGTGGGAGCCGAAAGGGCTCACAGTCACCATGCTGGATGCCGAGTCGGACTCCGACCCGGCATCCCCCTTCCCTCCTTCTGCATCATTTTGTTTAAGTTTAAGATATTCCATTTTTAATCCCACGAGTACTAAAGATATCCAACCATCCAACCAATAGCAAGTGGTTCGCACTAGCGACTGATGTCCCATAGGGACGCCCGTCAGCCATACATCCCGTCACGGTGCGCCGCCGCTTGGGATTCGGGGTGACTTTTTATAGAGGGTTTCTACCTCGCGGTCCGGGCGGTTAAGCCAAGACCCTCGGTGCCAATCGAAGCCGCGAGACATGACCACGACACTCCGATATGGGGTTACGATGTACGACGGTGACAGAGAAGGACCTCTGTCTGCTCGGTGGCAGGGTGAGTGCACGCCGAGCCCGTCCTCACTCCTCCGCTGTGCCCTCTGCTGATCAGAGGGACACGCGGAGAAACGCCCTTGGTCCGTCCTCGGACCCCGCCCGTCAGAATATTGGCCACGAGCAGTGACATTCCCCAGAGAATAGGAATCTCTTCCCATTCCTCAGGGAAGATCACTACCCGCGCCCAGGGTGCACCGGCCAGCCAGCTGCCGTTCCCTCAAGACGTGTCCGGAGGGACAAGCAACCGACGGCACGCTTGGAGGTTTTCTGACCAGCACCCCAACCCGCACCACTGGCCTCCGCATTTTTGGAACAATCCACGGGAGCAGTCGTGCTGAAAATAACATTTGAAAACGAACTGGCTTTGAGAGATTAACCAAAGCCAGGCGATTTTTCATTTATAAGTCGGATTACATCGCTTTGGTGAAGGTTTCATCTAAAGTAAGTGTATGAACAAAATTGGTTTTTGAATGTAGACCTTTTGTACGAAAGAGGGGGAAGTTAATTTAATTCATGCAATCAAATTATACGAAACGCCCGTCATAAAATCTATTCATTAACATTAAGTATCAAGTACGGGCGTCGTTCGTCGTGAACGTTCAGCTCAGAGCTGCAAGCCACTCGTGCTCCACTCCGTTATTAAAGTTTCAATAGAGACAAAACGTTAATTAAAACCGTAATCCGCGTCCAAACAGAGCTCATATTCGTATCGATGCGGGGTGTATTAAGCGGCAATTACGCGCGACCGCAGTACACCGCGCGGCGGCGGCAGCGCGCGGCTGCGGGCGGAGCCGCGCGGCGTGTCGTAACGCGCGGGTTACGAGTACGAGCTGAGACGGGTTATTGTTCCACTGATGCGGTTTGTGGTTACGAGCGACGACGAAGCGCTTTCAGACGCGTCTCGATATTAGCCCTTATTGGAGTAAATGTACTGACTATACGTACTTGTAATAAAACCGCCTCGAATTTAATAACATTTTAGTTCACACTGACAGTCTCGTTCTAACGTATTACGTTTCTTCCAGGTTCAGGGTACCTTGAACCTTTTGACAACTCAATTGTTTTGTAGTAGGTATCTTTCTATTATACGTTTAAAGTCCATAAACTGGACCAAATAGAGAGGCACAAAGAACGAGAAATAAATGCTTGTAATTACCGTTTATTGTGCCGCCGTGTGCAGTACGCCGCAAGGCTCCAATCTCGGGAATTAGTATAAGCAGATCGACTATGTTCTACCGAAACTGTAAAGCCAAAGTGTTTATCGCGAGCTAAGTCTATAATGTTCAGTTGGTACTTATGACTCAGCAGCCTTGTACAAGCATTGCTATTTCGTTATAAATTAACACGCATTTTACATTGATTAATTTCAAAGTCAAAGCATTTATTTCAATTGGATCACTTACCGGCACTTTAGAATTGTCAAGAAGTTACAGTTTAAAATTGAAGCTAGTTCAGTTATTATATTAATACAATGAAGTGAAAATAAAAAACATCGAAATAGCTATTAGTATATACGTACCTATTGCTAACATTATCAGGAGTTATAACAAAGATAATTATAATTGTATTTAAAGTTAAATAAGATAGGTTACAATATTGTTTGTTTAGGACAGATCGCCGCTCGTGTAGGAGCCGGCACCCAACAGGCGAATATAATCGATATTGTTTAGTCAGAGCACACGCACACAGGTACACTGTAACATAGGTATTGGTATTGGTGTGGTGTTATTCATACTTACGTAGAAGCGTTTAGCTTGATGGAAAATAATTACGTACAGTAGTTATAAGTGTGCACTGTCTATCACAATCACAAAACGATACCGAAGTGGATGGAGCGTCAAACGACCGCACCGCAACTGATCCGGCACATCACGAAGCGGAACGAAATAGTATCCGCTGCCAGCATGAGGCCGGAGTACAGCGCATCCGCGAGTACATCGTGTGAAGATACCACCAATACAGTCCAGATAACTGAAGATATTTCAATTTCAATTTGTTTATTGCATTCCACAATGTACATGAGTAGGTGGTGGTGAACAATATTGTTGACACAATTGTGGTCCCTGTAGGGCACAGCAAAATACATTATTATTATTATTTTATTAAGATATAGAGCGATGTGCGCAATAAGTGCAATCATGCATCAAGTGACATGTCTAAAGCATACGGTTGTGTCTGATTGCATCTGGCGTATACATCATTACCGCTTCGCCCAGTCTAGTCGTAATTATAATAATTACCTTTGTTTATTTATGTACCTACTTGGTTTTCAACAGAGGCTACACAATTGCATAATATTAATAATTCAAAGAACTTTATGTTGTATGCCCCTCCCATTACAGGAGACCACATCATTCACTTTAAAATCTAATACAAATAAGTTTGATAAGAGAAGTCAAATTTCAAAAGCTAAAACCACAAAACCAGTGTTGTCAAATTAAATAAATAAATTATTATTATTATTAAAACACAATTACAAAACAAAACCAAAATTACACCTTAATCAGGAATCCTACCATAACAAAAAGATTATGTAAGGAAA
Source organism: Caradrina clavipalpis (assembly GCA_932526535.1). Lineage (NCBI taxonomy): Eukaryota > Metazoa > Arthropoda > Insecta > Lepidoptera > Noctuidae > Caradrina > Caradrina clavipalpis. Next base: position 201,043 of record OW052088.1, read on the forward strand.
AATAACACAAAAAGCACGAACCAATTAAAAGAAAACCACTGTAGAAGACACGTTTATAAGACAAAATAATGATAGGACTAAAACAATAAAATGTTATCAACATTACAATTTTGTGTAAATTTTTTACGATGCTGATATTTTGCAAGTAATGTCTTAATTGTTACTTTAGACGTTTCGTTCCTACAGAGCTTTGGTAGAACGGCAAAGTGTGCGAGGTCCGTTGTGAAAAAGTGTAAGATCTAAATTCTTCTGTCTACCAATGCGGACATTTTATAGTGTTGAAGTCTTAGGCTGTAGCTACTTACTGATTTTTTTGTAGTAGGAATTCCATACCATTCTTTGCTATTTAACAAGATAAATCCAAGTACTTTGAACTTATTTGAAGTTATGTTTAATATGCGCCTATCAAATAGTTGCTAATCGAATACTATTCTCAAGTCACGAACGACCTTTATTTGTTGCAGGGCTCACTCGTGTAATGTGTCATTATTGGTATTCACTCTATACGAGAAGTTGTTAGAATTTCAATTAGAAATCAACAGACTCACCTGCTGAAAGTTAACTGCGTGTGTGACCCTTGCGTTCATTTGATGTGGTCGAACGTTGCGGCTCGCGCAATCAGCCAATAAGAGCGCTAACCATTTGATATCAGCCAACGGGCGCGCGGGCGGGATCAGCAGCGCCGGCCGCGGTCACACTGATTATGCGGCTGGGCACAGGTGACCGCCGCTTTCGAGCGACGCATTCATTTAGACAATTAAATTAGCGAGAGTGCTTTTGTTGATTGTTATTTCATGCTTGTTTTCATTATTTGCAAAATTGTATAAAGCAGGTACACCTCTGCCTAACCCTTCGGGGAATGCAGGCGTGATGGTATATTATTTTTTGTATAAAGCAGCTGCTCCCGCGTTAACTTGACACTTACGAGTATTAAGTAACAATGTAGATAATAACCTGCGGCTGCTAAACCGAAATTGCACGTTCGCACCCAACAAGTAGATGTCTTGCTTACGAGCAGGGAACTCATTTGCTTAGCTATATGAAACGTTCCAACGTACATTAATTCTGCTGCTCCAGAGGCGTTCCACAAAACAAGTAATAAATGGAGCAATCCACTAAACTGCACAGATGCAACATACATCTTCCTAATCCAGCTAGACATGCAGCCAATTAATTTGAAAATATCCACACAATTGCATAATCAATCAGGCGAGTCGCACGACACGGCACAACACCGCACGACAGCGCACAACACCGCACAACACCGCACGACACCGCACAACACCGCACGACAGCGGACGACAGCGCACGATGTCTCACGATGTTGCGCGATGTCGCTCAATATTGTGCGATATTCAACGTTGTCGAGACAACAGTATTAATGGCAGACGGATCTGGACTTATGAGCCAGACAGAATAATAGATTAGTTTCATCCATCAGGAAGCCAGTCCACGACAAAGGCTTGCCACTGGTTGCCTTTAAAACTATTTTGCTGAATCCGCAAGGGATTTTACACCTAACTATTAGACGGTTAGAGACTGAAATTATATGGGCCACAAATTGTTTCATGTTTGGTCTAAAATCATAAATATTAAACATAAATCATGAGAACTCCACATGCCTAACGATTTTTTGTTTAGCAGTTGTACTGTTAATGATGTTGAAATGTTTTTCTTATTCTAGCTCATTATTACAAATTACGAACATTTATAGAAGGCTCCAACTTGTTTGTTAGTCTGGATACTTAATTTATTAATCTGTTTATGAAAGGCAATCAAACTTTTTGTTTGGTTCAGTATTTCCCCAACAATATGCGGTACAGTCCGCTGTAAGACTTCAAATAAAAAGCAATCGCTGCGTGTTCACAGCTTGCACCACCGTCTCTGTCGGGCAGCAATCACGTGAGTAATTAGAGCGACCGATACGTGCGCGGCATGCGACACACGGCCGCCGTGTTTGTGCTGCGGCCACCAGCCGCCCGCCCGCTGTACCCCACTGGAAAGGTCACAGCGCTTGATTAAATTTATATCCTTAATGAAGGTCCCGTTTTGTCAAGTGTCTCATTTTTACTCGACAGCGAAAGGTTTTTCACGCTCCTTAATTTTACAATCCACGGCCTAAACGGTTAATTGAATTACGTGGAGTATCGTAGGCCGCGGCCGCTGCGCTGTCGCCGGCTCGCGGGCCTGAACACGGCTCACAGTGATGTGGGTTAGTCTAATTTTAACTTTTAACGGGCGCGGTTTTTTCCTTTAAAAGGGGCCACATAAATGCATATTGATGCTGAAATTGGAATAAAACTGGTCACAGGGTTCTAAAACAATCAGCTTTTTAACAGCGAAAATACTCTTGTGTTATGTGATGGCTACAATTATTTTTTTCAACCTGATTTGTCCCACTGCTGGTCACTGCTGGGCAAAGCTCTCCCCCACATGAGATATATCTCTAATAAACGTCTTCAATTTCAGTTTATCAAATAGTAAATCAGTTTTATAATCTTTTTCCATATTAATGAAAGCCGCTTTGTGAAAAGTTAATAAAGCTCGGTAGAGTCGTTCAATACGTTTGAAGTTCCTATCAGTATGTTAAAGGCGAGGCGCCGGCCGTTAGCGAGGATATTGCAAGGCTCGAGTCAGTCCGGTCGCCAGTCGAGCGGACATCGCTCGCCCCAGCGTTTCAGTCCGCTCACAGCGCTCGCTCGGCTACTGGCACAGAACAACTAATTGGAAATTCTGGAACGATACAACTTAAAGCTTCCGATGCGGATGAGTTGATGTGTTCACTGGATACATCGTTTATATTTGTAGTGCTCTTAAATACTATAAACTGCTTATGAATACTATAAATACATTTTATATGTATTTATAGTATTCATAAGTTCATTAATTCATACTCTCATATTATATATAAATAAATAAATACTAAAAATATTAACAGAGAGAAGAAGAGGTATAACGTTTTTTGGTATTTTATAATTTCTCGGCATCACATATCAACAGCAGTGATCATTGGGAGGAGTACCAGTTTAGGGTTATTGATCAGTTACCGTTATTAGCCTAATATTATAAAGTATGCTGCCTCGTTGGTCTCGTGGTCGCAAGTGCGACTGCTGTGCAAGGGGTCCCGGGTTCGTTTCCCAGGTCGAGCAAAAAGTGTTATTGGGTTTTTCTATGAAATTCTTAGTAACAGCTCGGAGTTTGGATTTGTGCCCGGTTAATGGCAATAGGCTCGCCTCCTATTACATGGGACCTAAATATACCGGCGAACTGTGGGTGTACATTGGTACACCTCTGCCTAACCCTTCGGGGAATACAGGCGTGATGGTATATATATTATAAAGTATGCTCTGTCCGTCTCTCTGTTATCTCATCACGGCAAAAACACGGAAACGATCGTGAGGACATTTGGAAAATAGCAATTAATAACAATAATCCACATAAACGTGGACGAAGTAACAGCCGATATGTAGTAACTACGTCAAGATTAATTTAGTTTTTGATCTATTGAGATAAAGTCTAGAAAATACACAAAACAGTTTTTGGTATATGGTTAAACCCAGCACATTAATATAATCTGGTAGATAATTGTACAACAAATACGCAGTAGGGACCACTAGGTTGAACTAAGAAGATTAATGTTAGAGTTAAATGTAAAGGATCAGCAAGTTTTCAGTTGTAATTGGTGGACGTCAACAAACTCGATTTACACCGAGATGTAACTCAATTGTGAACTGTAACTCGATTGCGAGGGTCTGAAGGCGGTCAGCTGACTCCTCGCACAATTAGCCCAATTGCTCGGATGACCAGCCGCGCGCGCTACTTGACTCTTAAACTTCCGACCGGCGGCTGGCTTGTCACGGAGATAACATATACCTTCAAAGTTTTAATAAAAAATGTTTTTAACCGACTTTTAACTTGCGGAAAATAAATTGAATTTTTATCTAACTTCGAATATTACAAACTACAAAAACGTTCACAAAGCAATCCCCAGTTTTCATTGCTATGCGATAAATAACACAAGAGGCTAATATTACACCATGTTTAAAGGCTCACAGTTCAATATTTTTTTCACACTAGTGAGTTTTCGTGGTATTATAAACTGCACGTGAGGAAGTGTTCTTACTATATTCTTAAAGTACTTCCTCAATATCGCGATCCGATTGCCGTCAAAACTAAATGTGTATGATTCCGAACACTGTTATTGCTGCAAGTTCTGAGTCGCAATAACTTCTCAACTTAATATCACTGCAGTCGCTAACCCCCCGAGACAAACTGCGCTGCTTTACTCGCTACTATTTTATTTTATTACCTAACTTTATACACCTACAAGTCGGGGATGTTTTTATTTCTATCCCTATTTTCTTCTGGAAATAGGCTGGCGTTTGGCAAGTCCATGGAGGACAATAATAAAAGTTCTAACGGGATAAAAGTTTTTAAGGATATAAACTTTAATTATACAGCTAGGATCTCCGAATACTAAATGATCACTGCTACCAGTAAATACCAACAATGAACAAAATGTATGTGAACCTCGCAGTATTATCATATTGCGACTTCATTATGTTGGTTGTATTCGTAACTAAGGTTAATAGGAAACGCTTAGCTTCTAACAAGGAAACGGAATATCGAAATAGAACTTTTCATCGCGGCAAGCGCCCGGCTGGTACCCGCGGCACGTCGCGCGGCGGCGCCCGCCTGCGAGCGCTCTCTCTGCGTTCTTGTTCGCTGCACTAGAACTGTTACATTTATTGTACAACTTTGCTCTGTCCATTGTAATGTGTGCAGTAGATAAAAGTTGTACAATATTGCAACTTCTGTGTTCATGTTCAAAGGGAAAATAATTTTATTCGAGTAAGATAAAACTGGACGGTATAGCATTTAAAAACAAAACTTTTGTGATAGATAACACGAAGCCTATAAACTACAAAATACTGAGTTCCAAACAATAACGGACTAAGTAAAGTAATGACACTAAAATATATAGCACGATGGCTAATTGAGGTTCAGTCGTGAGCAAGGCTGTAGAGGCTGTTGTAAAGTTTGACTGTGTAATAATTCTTCAACGTCAAGCAAATTGAATTTGTTGCCGGATAGTTGAGTTAATTCCAGCTAATAGACTCCTCCCGGCGGGAAAACTTGCGTTACAACTTCAAGTACAGAAGGGCCAGCCGCTGATATAGATTATACACTACGGCATTAACTACACTATGCTTGTCTTACAGAGCATCAAACGCCGGCCGAGGCAAAACACTATTTAAAAATAATATTAGATACCAAAACTGTTTGAAGAGTCGAAGAGAGAATAGAGAGAGAACAGTTGTAGAGCTATTGAAGCCATTTCAGTTGAATGTTATAAACGCTCTGAGACAGTGGTCCTTCTATTTGCGGACTATTCTTAGTGAAAGCAACTTTTATCATTAGGACCCTCCTTTATTGTGACGCTTTGTTCTCCTTCGCCTCCTGACGTAATTAGGGCATTGGTAGATATCTAAGCAGTGCCGTTTTCCTTAACAATAGGCAATTGTGTAGAAATGGTATACGCTTCATTTGAAACTTCTGGGGTTCTGGGTGTTGGGTATAATATATATAGTAACACTGCAGCCCCAGCACCCTGGCTTCAGATATACCATGTTAGCAGATTGATAGCAGAAGCTATTTTAAATTTGCTTCTAAAAATATCTCAGCCATTGGCTTTCTAACGGAACGAATGATAGAAATACGAAAATATTGGTTATAGATAAGGTTTTTGGCAAACAGTCCAATTTCTTCCAAAGCAAACATTAAGGACTTATTAATATTAAACAGTTCTTTTCTTTCTCCATTTTCATACAAAAATAAACAGTCAATCGAATATTTTTCTAACATTTTCCGTTACAAACAGAAATCCTCTTTGTTTTATGAAGGCAGTTATTTTACAGGAGCCGTTCAATTACAACGTCTTTAAGGCTGTTTGTAAATAAACGTAGTAAAAATAAAATGCTTGTTGTTTCACATTGTAGTCTGCTTCTGTATTCATGAGGCGGCTGGAGGCACGGCGGGTTCGTGCGACCACGCAGTCGGTGCGGACAGAAGGACCACTTCTGACAACACCGGAGAAGACACAATCAATCATGTTTATGTGTGATTAATGATGTCGCAGGCGTGCTTGCGCGTCTGTACTGATCAGGAGCTGGTGTGGATGACACTCAGTCCTAACGTGTACAGAGTTGCGGCGGCGAGCGGCCTCTCGGTGTAGCTCTGTCACTAATTATCAACGTTTCTTACAGAGGTTGGTCTTCTATTATTCTCTGTACCACATTGTATGTGTACGACGACGACTGTAATATTTTACTATTTCCAAAAGACACATATTAAGAAGAGGCTCCATCGTGTGTTGCACTAGTCACCACTATCTCTGGACTAGTCTCGGATTAATGAGGACACATGTTGCGCGAGCGAAGGCGCTGTACCGTGTACGTGTTTCTGCCGCTGTTGTGTCTTACAGTAAGTGTAACGAGCTCCGGCAGTACGACCGCCACACGCGGCCCTTTAACACCTAATGAAGTCATTTAGCAGTATTAGCTGTTATCAGTGCTCAAATGGTGTCACATTAGCCGACCGTTATCACGCGCGGGCTCATCTGTTAGCGTCGGAATGAAGTCAGCGTAGCGGGAACGTGCAGCTACTTGCGGTCGTCTGTAGCTTACACTGTACGAATGCTGTAGAGCTGTAGTGAGTATTATGAACCATCGTCCATCAAATGATATTATTAATAAATATAAAGTCCATAAAGGTGAAGGGGGGAGAGGGGCGAGTGACCGCGACGGAATCTCCCGGCAGCACGGCTGCGGGTCGGGAGTATAGCGGGGTTATGAACACAAAAGGCAGACGTTTAATATTGTCTGAAACAAATATGGTTTCCTTTAGCCCACTCAGTACATGCCTATGAGGAACGAAATAACAATGCAATATACATCTTTGCCTGCCTTGTACCGTCGCTAATCGTATGTCGCGGTGTCCGTGCACCGAGTATTACGTTGTGTAATGACCCGACCGCGTATCCATTACACACACATGCTCTTACATACGTTTATATAATAGCCTTGCACAAACATATGAAACTAGCACTAGATTTCAGACATTCCTCTATTCATTTTTCGCCCTGCATCCCATTAATAAGGTGGTTGTGGAAAAATAAAGGAATGTGTTCTTAGCAACACGTCGAGTTTCGTAAATAGTGTCCGATGCTCAAAGATGAGTGATCAGGGGAGCGACCGGCGACACTTACGACGGCGCGCGGCGTAGCGGTCCCACCTACTACAGATAAGCGACATAGCGAAACGTCTACGGCGTCGTAGCCGCGTAGCAGACATTGCTACGATGACGTAGATGTGTAACAATATCAAAAGGACGATATAACTGCGTAGTAGTATAGCTGCGACTACATAGTTGAGTCACTCCAACAGCACTCCAACATCGGCGTAGTTGCGTAGCGGAGACTACTACGATGGTACAGAATAGATGAGTAGCGCAGAGCGCTACACCGCTACGATGGCGTAGCCGTGTAGGTGCCCCGCCTACACCGGCGTAGCAGTCACTCTTACAACTGTGTAGCTGCGATCAAGGGCAATTATTAGGCGTATATTTTTATTACGAATTATTTCATTTATAAATAAATAAATAGCTTTAACATGCACGAGCCTTTCGTGGAGATAAAATTATCTTTTTGGATCATATAATTTGATCGTGCCGTTTAGGACAGACTACGTTAAATAACGACATTAAGAGCATTGTTTGCGCGGCTCGACTATCTAATAAAAGGACTTATTATACACAAACGTAGATTTACTCACATTAATATTTACTATTAACAAAACATATAAGTTAATTTATAATTATTTATTGATCTTAAAGATAACCTCCTGAAAAGCGTACAAAGAAACCATTTAATACAGTAAAGAATCAAAGAGCCGTAACACATAACGCTCGGTAAGTGAGGCGAGGCACACAGACAGCCGGCGGGTCGGAGGCGACCGGCTCGCGTTCGATCCGGCTCACTCGACCGAGAAACAGATAGCACCCGGTTTAACCTAGCATTTGAGAGTAGATTTTGAACGGAACCATTGAGATACGTTCGAGTATACTGTTTTTACTTCAAATTCGATTACAGCATAATTAGGTTGAAAGATTGATAATGTCGGCATAGTCATGACCTTCGTATGGGATGACGGCGAGACAACTTCTTAAACGTAACAATTGCATGTAAAAAGCATAATCGAGATATAAACAGCATAAAATTAATAACAGCAGCTAGCTAGCCAGCAGTATATATGTAATATCAGCTTCAATCGCGAATGAGGAAAATGAAAAAGTTGGTAGATACGTACGCACAATTATCGTTTATCGATTACTAAGTGTTTTGTATCGTAATTGGTTATATTACATTTTTGTGAAAACAATATCCATGTATAAGTATCTATTGCGAGTGAGCTCGATCAAGAGATCCAATTTCCCGACATCGTTTGAGCGTGGACCCGACCGAGGCTAACGGCAGCCGCCACATACGACACAGCTCGGCTCGGGTTCCGACAGCGCTGGCTTTGGCACGCGTTTGGAAGTCAAATATTATACTTATTGGCTTTATTTCATCAGTAGGTACTATTACTACCAATTGAAATACTGTTGACTCCTGCCCTCTGGTGTCTTTTTTCTTCCTTAAAACTGAACAAATAATATCTGTGGCAGGTACATATTATGTTATCATTTTCACCTCATTTAAATTAAACCGAAATACAATAACCGAAAAAAAAGTCGTAAGCGATAAATACATAAATAAATAGCACAATATGACCCCAGTGAGTATGTCCGTGCGCGTACTGTACCACAGACACAACGTACACATAATCCATTAATCTCTCCGTACTCTACCCGTGCTCGTACTCGTGCTCGTACTCGTGCGGTTCTCCGCAAAGCTCTCGCACAAACAACGTTCCTTATCTTCGTGCTCGGTTCAGTTTTCAATTCACTATTTAATTGCATCTAATAAATACTTTACTTGCAATTACCTACGGAGAGCTCTTTAAGCCGGAATCTGGAATTTATTGGCTCAGAGCAGCGCAGGCGGTAGCCGGCGGGGGATTAAGCTCGAGGCACACGCCGCGCGAGCTGTGGCAGCCCAGCATGTACTTGCTCACGAATAAAATGTCAACGTCGAAACGTAATAGTGTGACATAAGTAATAAAAAAGATTTTTCCAAAAAAAGAATACCGTATTCAAAAACTACAAAGAAAAAAATTGGTTCTCTTCTGGAAACGGCGGCTCTTGCTCAGTTTATTATTTTTTATTGACACCGACTTCCGATAATGAACTTATTTTTCATTTTGTAGTTTTAAAGGCGTTCTTCTTTTCTGATCAGTTTTTGTCATTTGTTTGTCAATTATTATTTAGTCTTCAGTACAATAAACAAAACACAATACACATACATTCCTTATTGAGAAGTTCCATTATGTGTCGCCGTGGATCTACTTTAAAAAAAAGGAGGAGGTTATAGACTCGACTTTCTTTTTGTATAGATGGGAAGTCATCAAATATCTTCCCCCGCCTTGGGCGGGGCGGGAGGGAGTGTCAGACTTTTACTGACTAAAACCAATCTACGTTCCTTCATGTGCCCTTTGCGTTCCGGGGGCGCGGTATCTCTTTCAAACAACCCGCAGTATATACTTGACTTAACGTGCTCCTTTGTTTAAATCGGTTACTATAAAAGACTTAATGCAGCATTAGTATTGAACTAAAACTAAAAGCGATATAAAGTCACTATTCGCGCAAACGAAGATGTGCAATGTCCCTTAAATCGAAGCAGAGCGGGGGACGCCGGGCGCGCCGCCTAGTGCCGTGCCGAGGACGCCGGCTACCTGCGTGCTCTCCTACCCGCGGCCCACTGAACTGCTTGAGCAGCTGGAGTGCTAAAGTTTGTACTGGTTATTATTGTACGTACACACGAATGAACGGAATTTGATACAGCGTGTGATGTAATATAGCCTATGATACTTACAAATAACGTAGCATTCTATAGGTAAAAGAGTTTTCAAAATCGGTTTAGAAGATTACCCCCTAAAATCTCATAAACACACAAAATTTACCTTTTTATAGTATTAGTATAGATAGAAAACCATGTTTACTTAGGACTGTGATCTCGATAACTACTCTCCAGATCATTCTCCTCGCGCGACCAGCTGCTCTGGATTATTTAAAGTAAATATTAATATTTTGTTTACTCAAATTATTTATAATATTAAAAAAAAATATATATAACATCACGCCTGTATTCCCCGAAGGGTTAGGCAGAGGTGTACCAATGTACACCCACAGTTCGCTGTTATATTTAGGTCCCATTCTTTTCTTTATAAAACTCGTGTGGTTCGCTTTCAGCAAATGGATGATATTCAGTCGCACCTCGATAACGAGCGTGTTCTGCCCTCTATGACGAACGATACTGAAACGTGTTCGTGCGTGCAGTAGGCAGTGTACAAGCTGACCGTTGCACAAGGAGCCATGGAGCGTTTTATGATTGCCATAAAGTTTATAGTTCGAGTTCCAAACGTCGAGATCGGTAGGCGAACAAACATCTTTGATGATGAGTAATAAAACTCAAATGGAGCTAAACAGGATACCCAGCAAGTCGTGGTGATGATGCTGTGACGGAGTGTTTGCAGGGACCGAGACAAACAGTGGTACACGTCCAGCGCGGCCGGCGAGATGGGCAGACGATATCGGTGCCATCCTGCGTAGAGCTGGTACAGATTGATACAAACAAAGCGAGGCCTACTCCGACACTCGGGCTGTGGATGATATTTAATAGTAATGAAAATGAATGTTTATGCAAGTTACAGCGCATAGCGTGTACTGTCTCATGTTTATCAGTGTGCACAACAAAACTGAGTTATTAAATATAAGGGTAGAATATAGAAACATAATCTGCTTAGTATACTCCAAATCATCCAGTGTCAACATTATTTATTAATAATAATATTGTATTTAACATTATTGTATTTAATCAATTTAATATGCTTAGGGGCTTTAATGTTTTTCAGAACTGATTGAAAAATAAAAGTTTTAAAGTTGTTATCTGCTGTAAAGATTCAACTTTTCTTACAATGTTTTTCAATGAAAATTTAAAGATATGCATAAGCGGCACAACACACGTGAGCGCGTTGAGTCACCACGGGTAATCTGTCGCCGCTGCAGGCGCGACTCAATTTGTTCAGAAATAAAAAAGGCTAGTTATTTTTATGTAACCTGCATCATGTATAACAGCAGCAGGCGCCGCCGGACTGTGCGCCACAACCGGCTTATCTGGCGACTGTGTGCATTTACTCGCAGTAACGAGGCTTTTTCACTGTATCCGTGTGACGAGGCGTGCTTGAAGGAATTTATACGAACCGGATCAAAATGACGCTTGACGTGTGCTTTCATTTTATAAGCCCGACAAGTGCTACTAGTGATGTTGAGCGGTTTCTACATTGTATTTATGTTGTAATAAAAAGAGAATGCATAATGTTGCGCATGTGAGTGCACTGGGCCCAGTGATCGCGGCGCTGTTGGCAGAGAGTAGCGACGCGATACATCTTGCAAATTATGCTAATCTCTGGCCCACATACGTGTGTAGCACACTTATAAATCTTCAAGAATATGCTTCATAATGACCTCGCGCAGAGTTCGCCTCGTTTCCAAAAAGCAATAATAAACATCGTATAGCAGTTTCAGCGGCATCGTTTATTACGAGAACGGCTACAAAATTATATTTGTAGTGAGGTCGTTGAATTCTCTTATAAAATGGTAACTTAATTTTTCGAGCATTTGGCAAAGTAATAATACTTTTTTACAAAAGTATAATTATCTAATGCAGTATCCGAATATATCTTACTTTATGTAATATAATAAATATTAAGAGAAAACATCAAATTCATGAACTCACATCGCTTGTGTAGTTATGACAATAAAGTGCCGATACTAAGGTGCTGAAACTTCATGTAAGGAGTGACTGTTGTGTGTTCACGAGAACAACACAAGACGCGGTGGCGTCGCCGCGAGTGCCATTAGCAGTGTGTGTATCAAAATAAGTAATTTATCCTCATTCCGTTTGCGGAGGTGGCACAAAAGAAACCCATTAGGCGACCGGTAAACACCTGAAGGCAATTCTCACCAAAATTACCTTCCGCACGTTCGGATGAAACAATAGCCAGCCCCCCCTCCTCACGACCTCCCGGCGTCTTAAGGCCGCAGGGTTACTCTCTCTATAAGATCGGTGACACTCATTAAGAATAAGCTTGTCACGGACGACATTCCTCCAAGAATACGCCGAGTGTCGTCGTCATGGCAATGCAGCACCTTCCATGGTTACTTATTGGGTGCTGGATTAAATTTAAAAATCAAAATAGGCGAGCGCAAATTAACGTAACAATGAACGTGTTACAGGAATATTTATTCTCTTAAGTTGTTGTGTTAACTTACAGTGGCACATACACGGCTATAACCTGCTAACTGCCTAATTGCCCTGTTTACCTCCCATCGATCTCTTTTTAATAACGTTCAAATAAAAGAAACAACAGCACGTAACAAACTCATTTTAATGAAAAATCGTTCCTCTTAAAGACAAACACCCTGTGCCCGTAATAATATTAGAGGCGAGGTATCGCTCGCAGTGTTGATTAGTTAAATAGAAAATTTTCATAAAAGGTAAATGTTTTGTGAACAAATTTTGTTCAGTTTAATTAAGGCTGGGGTGGTGTTAGCGAGGGGGCGGAGAGCAGCCCCCTTGTCAACTGTCGCAGGACCACCACTGGTGCGGGTGGCGCGGCGACTTACCTAAGCAAAATATTTTACAAAGAGCCTTTTAACCGAGTACACTTGTTCAAAACACGGGTAAATACTGGAGGCATGCTGACGCGACGCGGGCGCACTGTGGAGGTAACACATATCTCTCACTGTCTTTGCAAGTAATTTAATTATTGAAATAAGGTTTTTATAAAGGCTCTATGAATCAAATGAGTTTTTTTTTCTTAGCTTGAATTACCTATATCCGAAATTGTAAATGCATGTAATACTTACTGTACTTACTTAATTAGTCCATAGTCGATAATCCCGCTATAAAAGAATGAACTCGACGTGACATACAAAAATAATAAGATGTTCCGTTTTCCTCGCGCTTCCTCCCGTCTTGTACATTAACGAATAAAGCTCTTGCTTGAGGTGGATATTAAGAAACCCTCAGACTAATCTGTCTGGCTCATATTTCCAACACAAGTCAAGTTCACTCAGAGACTGAGCTCACGCCGCGACCGGGATCGGTGTCACGGTGGAGCGCCCGGTGTTGTCGTCCGTACGCGCACCTTTGACACGGCACATAATAAAGTGTGTGCTCTAGTATCTGCGCTGCAAAAGGCCGTGTTCTTATTAATGCCGAAAAACAAACAGAATGTTGTAAAAACCTAATTATTATTATGTTCACAATAATGACAAGCTTAGAATAACTTTTTTTTTTTTAATGAGAAATGAATAAATAATAAAACAAATAATAGGTGCCTTCAACTACCAAACTTTGCTTATCCCACAAAGGAAGGATTGATTATCAATAACTAGGTGTGTTCACCCGCCCGGAGCAAAGAAAAACAATGTACAGGATTGCAAAGTGCTATTAAACTTTTCCCGGACCATTCTACTTTCTCGAGGAAAATAATAAACATCACATACAATTTGTGTTGTTCCCTCTCAGCTGAAGTGGCTACATTCGGCTTACACGAAGCACTCAACGATCCCCACGACACCGACAATTGGTCCGAAAATTGAATTCCAATAATTGTGTTTGGAATGAGCAAAACCTCGAATGTTAACGTTCGTTTCAACTCATGTGAGAACAAAACGATCCTGAAATAATTCAAAAGAGACTTGCAGCGAGCGCGGGGCGCGGCGGGGCGGGGAGGCGGGGCGCGGGGCGGTCGCGGTCATCTCTTGCGAAGTTTGCTTGTCTTGCAAGTGTGTGTAGCAGAATTATGCGGACAATTTTCTCAGTTTGTTTGTTCAGATTTCAAGTAAAACTATGAAAGCAATTCGTATTTAAAGCGCAATTTTGTCCGTTAACGTTTCTGTGTGGCGTCTTCTTCTTTCGCAACTTTAGTTGAAGTGAGCTTTGAGCAAATTATGAAGTTATAACAAGGATAAATAAGAAATCTACGGGAGTGTCATTTTAACGCTGGAAAATGTCTACAAACAACTATCCATCAATTTGTTTACCCTAATTTTGCTCGCTTGGATTAGTTGACGTTGCCCTAAAGGGATACCTGAGTGCGGGAAGCCGCCACTCGTACGCATTTTCAATGGCTATTATAATAATCAATGTTAGAAGTAGTGTTTAAATCATACGTACTCAAACATACCTGTACATAGGTAAAACATCATTATAACAAGTAAAGAGTTTCGCTTCCCTCCGCCACAACAGCACAGTACGAGCGAAATATAATCAAGTTAATGGTATGCGTCGTACCGCATAAGATAATGGCGCAGCGCTCAGGCGCGGTATTATACGTCGCAGGAAACGTCTCGGCTACACTGAGCGAGCCGACTTGCCGAGCACTCCGCATTCCTAGCGAATGTCTCGAGAGAGGCCGGCGGCGGCGGCGGTGCATGCCATCATATTTAAACATTTTGAGAGGAAATTATAGACATTATGTAGGTACCTACCTGTACTGTACACGGTGAAGGTAAGGTACTCTCATACAAGGCTCCTACTGCCCGCGGCACTGGATGAGTATAAAAGTATTATCACAGAACTTGACGCAGAATGACGTCCATTATTTACCCCATTCAAAAACTAGACTTTCAAATTCTAAATTCAAATTCATTTAATTGTCCGAATATGGTACATTACAGGGGAACCGATTACTTTTTCGAATGCTTTTTGTTCGAATTTCATTTTACCGAAAACGGAGGGGCGGGGTGGGCTGCGAGTTGAGGAGTAGGTGGTTTGAAGGCCAGCAACCCGAACCTGCGGTGGTGAGCGTTAAAACCATCTGCGACGGTAAGCTTGCGCGGGACCGCCCAAACCCCGCAGCGCCGGAGCCGTGGCAGAAACAATGTTTGCTGAATGTTGCTTGCTTGTTTGTATGCTGCGTACAGCATGCAGCTTGCTTGGTTGAACAGTGGTAAAATGAATGTTCGGAAACATAATACATCGAACAAATTGTGACTGTTCCTGAGATACACTAGGCTAATAAAATTTTCGATTTTCTTAAATCTATAATATTTGAGTATACATCGGCTTCCCTGAAGGGGAAGGGGTCGCGCCCCGCCATCCGCGCGGCCCTGTAGAGCTCGTCCCAGACTGGCCACTCTCCCACCGATTATACGAAATGAATTCCCATAGAACTATACTGCCTTGTCTCGACTTTGAAAGCTAAAGACGAGAGAGAAGGAGGGGGATCAAAGATACTAGTATGGGAATTCCCAGTTATATAGACATACATAATACCATATAATGTAATTAAGTTAAGAAGACAAGAGGGTATGCAAAGGGATAATATAAAATGTAAGGAGTGATGACGGGACCGCTACACTTGCGTTTAAGATGTTCATTATTTCGGACTACGTTAATTTATCAATTTTAATGACGGACCCACTTCAGTGACTAGCAACCATCTTTCGATGGCTGCCTAGTCATACGCATACGGCTAGACCTGAACGCATAGGTCCACTAAGGACACTGCTATGATTCTAGCGGAATACGTTCCCTAAGCTCTATCTACATGTCTTACACAATACTAAGACGGAAGACTGCGAAGTCCACTGTCATTGAGGAAGACAAGTTTTAGTGATTTTCCTATTCGCGTACTAATAAGACTGACCCCCTTACGGAAGACCGCGCCCTCTACTAAGACAATGCAGAACTAGCACAAGTGCACCGTAGACTCAGTCTGTGGCAGAATTCAATGCGGTTGAGCTTGGTATACGCCGGAGTGGTATTTCATATCGTCACTGCACAATCCCCTAAACTTCCCCGTTTAGAGGATACTTCACAACATATTTCAGAAGCTTAGCATCCAAATCACGTGTCTCGCTAGTGTGTGCTGACCGATTATGGGGCCATTTGATTTAAGCGAGACACGGACCCTAGCGCTCTTAGAACGGGGCTAACAATTCAGATTTTGAACTTAGTAGAGCCTCCCTGGGAATGTGCGTACAACAAGCCCCCGCAAGGTACTCCGTGCGAGACCTTCTATAGGAAGCAGTTATCATCAGTAACGTTTGGTTGTATCACGGTAATTATACC
Source organism: Caradrina clavipalpis (assembly GCA_932526535.1). NCBI lineage: Eukaryota > Metazoa > Arthropoda > Insecta > Lepidoptera > Noctuidae > Caradrina > Caradrina clavipalpis. Next base: position 217,343 of record OW052088.1, read on the forward strand.
GTTTGCATTACTAATTACAGATTGGCATTGTAGCCTAGCTTGATAAACGTGTTGATCATTTAGATCCCAAATAAAGATCTAAATGATCTATGAAGTTACGGTTCTGCCTTCCATAATGTATGTGTCAATTGAAAGTCAATAAAAGTCAATAGTCAGGTGTGTAAGTGTATAGGGTACGTGTGTGTGAGTGTGGAGTGTATTGGAAGGCCGTCTCCGTTTCCCTAAAACCAAACGCTTCCCATAAGTCCCTGCCAAAGGTGCGGATTAGGAGATGGACACATAATATAGGCGTAAATGAGCATAATAATAACGTTAACCCTACAATAACATAAAGTAGTAATTCGCCACACTAGAAGAAATTCTTATTAATGAATTCTCTGTGACTACATCAGACCGCTACCTATAGAGTACAATACAACTAAACCTGCTTTAAGAATATTGTTAAGGACACTATAACTATTAAGTTTAATTGGTGCAACACTTACCAAATATCGCCTTCAATAATTAGATTACAATTCACTTACTACTACAGCCCGGGTTACTACACCTGCTCTGCACCGGAACCGCCGTCTCCCGCGTCCTAACAATCCCTTTCTCCATGAACCTAGCCTCCGCGATAACACGACAGCTTCCTAACTTAACTAGCTTCGCCTACCACGACCGTCTCCTATTCCGGTGCTCAACCGACTGCCTCTTCGCCTCCCGAAACTTCCAAGTCCTTACACTCAGTCCATGCACTTTGCAGAAACGATTTACTGCCCTTTATTTTTTGTACGATCTGTCGATTGTTCTAAGGGTCCTTTTAAATATTGCTTGGGGTTCATTTATGATAACCAGATGTGCACAAGTATTGTGAGTTGCGCTTAGAAAGTTAATATTTTACTCGTTTCCTTAGAATTAGATAAAAACATTGGCGCCCGTCGTGAGGGCTGGCACTTGGCCCTAGTTTGTTTCCCATAAAATTGAGTATTTATGAGTTTCTAAGAGGCTTGAACCGTGGGAGCGTTTTAAAATAAATATAATAATTTGTTATTAAATAAGAGTACGTGACAGACAGTCACAAAATGTTATCTCGGCTAAGTATAACTTCGATAAAAAGTTTTTCAACCATAAGAAACTTCGGTGTAACGAAAAAAATCGAATTGATAAAATCGGTCAACTGATACAGTGGCAGACGTGACTTCAATGAAGTAAAAAAAGCGAAACGATAATAGTTGAAAAGTTTTAGGAGAAATGAAATTCGGTCAAACGTTTTTAGATCTTATGATACGTAACCACATTACAGTCATGGTCTTAAATTAAATAAATGGTCTCAAATAAAAACAAACAAGTTCTCACATCGACAGTCACTTGCAGTGCCGCTGGGATCAAACAGTTGCATACAAACAGTGCAAGTGCAGTAACGTCCGTGTGCGCGCGGCTATCTGCGATGCAATCACTCCGCAGTTCCGCACGGCACGACATTATTGTGCAGCGCGCTTTAATGCCACGATAATAACTTGCCCGTAGAGAGTACACACATTATTTATTATTACCTCTACAAATTGTATGGCCCAGAATCGATATTTAAAGTGAGAAAGATTAAGATTAATTAAGCGAGCTAAATTTATATTTTCAATGAACAGAGATTGTTCAATTTATACTAGTTCTTATAATATTCACTAAGATATTAGCAATATTTCATTCATCTAAATCTAAGCACAGTTTTAAGATTCTGATCTCTTGTCCCAAAATAGATGTTCTCTACTTAACATAATACTAATCTTAATCTCTCCTGAAGATCCTTTGTGAAGTACTACAGTGGTAATCTCGCCATTATAATGGGCCGGAATATCCACTGTTGTAGGTTTAATAGATTTAATATACAATATCATCTCCGACTCATATTTACGACATGTTTAATAAAGTACGTCCCACGGATAACAGGACGAGATGAATGACGCACCTGTTGTTAAATCACAAAGAAAAAATGATGAGCTCTGAGGCGCATTGTTCGCGACGAATAATGAGAGCTAATGTTTATTATGTCGTGTACTCGCGCTGCGACGCGACGCCGCGCGACACGACACGACTCTCGTCTTAAATTCTCTCAGAATGGAGAAATGGAATATGTTGGCTCAGAAGTTAATTGGATGAGAACACGGATTACTGTCGTATAGGTAATGTAATGAGTTTTGAGAACGAAAGAATATAAAAAAAATCTTTTATCCGAGATTATTTGGTTGGACTGTTTTATGCCCTAAGAGCCAGATATAAAATGATGCATATAAGGAACAACATTCGTATACCACTTGTGCTACGTTAGCCGCTGCGTCTCTATGAATACCTGGTATGACATACATACATGGGATTTCGAGGCAGAATAAACGTCTCGTGAGCAACGAGGCCGAGTTCTTGGAAACTCCTTATTATAATATCAAACGAGTACACTTGAACGTTTGGATGTGGGAATTAGAAAGGAATATTTTTGCTGCTGTATAAAAATGTTTACTTTATGTTACATGAGCCCGTGAGAGATCCCCGATACTGTTGTTGGCTGATGTTACATTATCATTAAAAGTTTACTCCAAGTTTTAACGATGTTCTCTTTGATGATCTGAAACGGAAGAATCGTAACTGTAACTTAGTAGCAAAATGAAGCGCAGGGTGACACTTTCGGATATTGAAAAAAAAAATGCGTGTGCGAAATATAATTAAGAGCTTGCATGTTAATTTAATCTTTATGTTCTCATATTGTGTTCAGTTTAAAGCACATAAGTACCTATTCCGTGCATTCAAAAGAAGAGCTCACGTGAGCTTTCAGAGATGAATGATATTTAGCAACCTTTTTTTTTTTTTTTTTTTTATAGACGGGAAATCATCAAATAACTTCCCCCGCCCTGGGCGGGGCGGGAGGGAGTGTCAGACTTTTACTGACTAAAACCCGGTTCACTGCCGCCTTGGCCCTGGAGAGCACCTCGCCGTAGGTGACGCCCCGCTTCTCCGCCTCCGGCTGTAGCGTTATTACTACAGCCGCGGATTTCGGGGCGCGCAGCTTAGCCGCGGCAGCTCGCTGTCTCCGTCGCCGCCGCTCCTCCGTCCTCCTGGTGGCCGCCCTGGCCGCTCTGGCCGCCTTCCGCCCCTTCTCCTTCGCTCCGGCAACTTGCCATTCGGCTTCTGCCGGAGGACTGGGATTAGAGGGCGGGGGGGGCGGGGGCGGCTGGGACGCCGCCTTGCCCCTCCTCGGGGGCACCGTATTTGGCGCCGGTATCGCCGGAGCCGGCTTCGCAGGGACCAGCACAGCCCTGCTGGGGGGCTGGCTGCCCGGCCTCGGTACAGAGGCGGCGGCCGCATACGATGCCCGCTTGCCGCTCGTGGCCGTCCCGCTCGCCGCCAGAGGGGGGCGCAGAACGATTCCCTCCAGCACGGAAAATCTGGAGTTAAAAGCCGCCAGCTCCCTCTGAACCAGGGCCAAAACCTGGTTCTCTACAGGCTGGGGCTGGGGCTGGGGTTGGGGCTGGCCGCGCTGGCCTCCCGTCTTGGGCGCCTGGCGGGAACCGGTGCCGCGGAATTCCGCTAGGTCGGCCTGGAGCCTCCGATTTTGCTCCATGAGGAGCTCCACCTCAGCCGACAGGCGGGCCACCTCCGCCCGTAGCTGCGGGACCTCGCCCGCAAACCGGGCCTCCGCAGCCGCCGCAATAGTGGCCGAAGCCTCGTGCATGGCCCGAGACTTCGACCCCTTCATTTTTTTGCGGGCAACGCTCGCCACCGCATTGTTCACCGCCTCTAGGAATCTGGACTTACGCTCCTCCTCGGAGCCGCCAGGTGCACCTGCCTCGTCAGAGGACTCGACGCGGGTCGGGTGCTGCCCTACCACCGCAGGTGTTGCCGGTCGCCCAACAACACTGCTCTTCCGGGCAGTCACCCTCCCAGGGCCTCGCTCTTGGACCCCACCGCGTTTGCTGGTGGGGATCTTGCGAGCCGAGGCCAGCTGCTCGCCGTCAGAGGACGCCCGTTCGTCCTCCGATCTGGGCCGCTTCCTGAAGAAATGGCCCAGATCAACCACCTGATGGCGGGAGCCCAACGGGCTCACGCTCACCATGCTGGAGGCCGAGTCGGACTCCGACTCGGCGTCTCCCTTCCCTCCTACTGCGTCTTTATTTGTTTTTTGTTTATTATTCAATTCCATGTTAGTTCCCACGAGTATAAATATTATCCAACCATCCAACCAAAAAACAAGTGGTTCGCACTAGCGACTGATGTCCCATGGGGACGCCCGTCAGCCATACATCCCGTCACGGTGCGCCGCCGCTTGGGATTCGGGGTGACTTTTTATAGAGGGTTTCTACCTCGCGGTCCGGGCGGTTAAGCCAAGACCCTCGGTGCCAATCGAAGCCGCGAGACATGACCACGACACTCCGATATGGGGTTACGATGTACGACGGTGACAGAGAAGGACCACCCTCCTCTCTGTCTGCTCGGTGGCAGGGTGAGTGCACGCCGAGCCCGTCCTCACTCCTCCGCTGTGCCCTCTGCTGATCAGAGGGACACGCGGAGAAACGCCCTTGGTCCGTCCTCGGACCCCGCCCGTCAGAATATTGGCCACGAGCAGTGACATTCCCCAAAGGATAGGAATCTCTTCCCATTCCTCAGGGAAGATCACTACCCGCGCCCAGGGTGCACCGGCCAGCCAGCTGCCGTTCCCTCAAGACGTGTCCGGAGGGACAAGCAACCGACGGCACGCTTGGAGGTTTTCTGACCAGCACCCCATATTTAGCAACCTGCCGTGCTTATATCATCCGCACTAATACTCGGTACTGTTTTCATCAGCATGTATAAACCCTAGCTACAAATAAGTGAGTTTCATATAAACGGCGCGAGTTGGTCGCGTGCTCGCCGGCGCGGACGCGATCCCATTAGGTGCCGTCGTCGGAGCACGATAATCTGCGCGCTCTTAATGCGCTGATTGCATCTACTATACTTACGAGATTATATCATAATGTTGTAATAGCAATAAAGCACACATACCATCACGCCCGTATTCCCCGAAGGGTTAGGCAGAGGTGTATCAACGTACACCCACAGTTCGCCGGTATGTTTAGGTCCCATGTAATAGAGGGCGAACCTATTGCCATTAACCGGGCACAAATATTAACTCCGAGCTGCTACTGAAAATTTCATAGCAATAAAGTCTAGCCGAATATTGAAAAATAGATGATGTATGTGTTCAAATAAGTTTATACACAGGTATATCATGATTTAAAATTGTTGTCAGATTTACAAGTTGCAGTTTACAAGTTATGTGCGACTGTTGGTCGGACTCAAAAGAAACTTACAAAAACTATTTTTTTCAAAGTACTTTTAAAATCAGTTTTTGATTTTTGTGCACAAAAAAATATCATAAAAATGAGAATGAAACAGTAGCCTTTACATAATATCATGAAAACATTAAATTTATTTCACATCAAAGGCATTTCACAATCCGCAACGATAAAACATGTCTTCGCAATAAACCTCCCACACACGAAAATAATAATGTATCTCAATATAAACATAGCTCTATTGTTTAAAGCATATCTGTAAACCGTTAATGACACAAAAGCCCCTATCAAAGACCTTTGCTAACTTGTTTAATTTGTTTATTAACTTGGGACTTTCAGCGCCACAAAGTTACAGCTTTGCGCCACAAAGTGTAGAACACGCGCAGAAGGTTCACGTTATACAACTTCATAGACGGGGCAATCTAGTTGAGTCGCTTGTATCTTTTGTTTGTTCTACAAAACATGCACTCTTGGTAACATAGCACAGTACCAAGTCAAAGCATTTCATTTCATGTTACAATACAAATCAAAATGTAATAATTATACTCTTATTTCATACACACAAATATGTATAGACACTATCACACTATTGTAACAGTAATCTGAAATCACTAAAAAGTGGCATTGGCTAATAATTATTCCGGATCGGTGACGTCTTTTGTGCTCAAAATACGCCAGTATTTTTATTATATTTTTGTAATAAAAAATTTAACTAAACATAATATTGGGGGACATCGATTCATGAAGTTAATTCTACGGCACACGTTGCCGTAAATTTAACTTCATGAATTACCTTATGTTCACGGAGAGTGGAGCTTCTGCACTCACTGTTTGTGTTCCAAGTGTCAGTGTCGCACTGGAGCCGTCGGTTGTGACGTCACAGATCCCGACCTTGTGAGATTTAATCGTGAGTTTTTAATTTTAGTTGTTAACGAGTTTCGAGAGAATTACTCACGGCTTGTTGAAGAAGTTTCCAACTCGCTTTGATATTGTAGCTGTTAGCTGAGTAATTACCCTTGTACATTAATATTCATACCTTCATTAATGCTCCATGGTGATCGGTTCGGTAAATTGCGGCGCATTCTTGCTTAAAATCATAAGTTCATTGATGTTCCTCCCGCAGGCGGATACCGTGGACACGGTCTGTGGACGGTGAGCAATGGGTAGCTCACCGTCCGTACGTTATTAATTAGCGACAGACCGTGTCGACGGCGCGTTCATGTTCCGCGCACAGAGGTGTCAGCCAATGGAAGGGGCCACTAAGGGCCAAAATGCCTGCCGGGGCTGCGGGTTGTTCGAAAGAGATACCGTGCCCCCGGAACGCAAAGGGCACGCGAAGGAACATAGTAAAAAAAAAAAAAAAAAAAAAAAAAAAAAAAAAAAAAGTTCATTGATGTTAAAACCGTTGCAACTAATCTAAATGACATAAACAGAGTGGCCGCTTACACAGCTTTGTACTACTTCCTGTATTAATTAACATTAAAAACACACACAAACAATAAACCGGTACAGACGCGGTGTTTCATAGCTTCCACAGTAAAATATTTTTGTTAATAATCCTGGGTTTAAATCATCACGCCGGCGGCAATAAGCCTCGTATTATTCATTCGCGAAATATCGACAGACGCAGATAAAAATGATCGGATAATCGTCGCGCGGACGTCCCGCTGTCAGCGACGGCTGCCGACACACCGGGTATTACACGGAATTATTAGACAGCGGTCGAATTCACATTGGAATCATGTATTGTTGAATCGGGAACAATTCCGATATCTGTGGTGTGCTTTCAAAAAGTTGCTAACCACGGTAAAAGCATGACAGGGCGTTAGCGTTCACACCCAATAGTTCCAAGACACAACTTCTCTAAAAACACTTTACTATTTAAGTCCTCAATACCTGATAAGTGTTAATTAACTGTAAAATTGTATTTTTAGTTGCTTTGAAATAAATAAATAGTTAGCCAATTAATTTGGCAAATAAGTGACATCACTGTCTATTGTGTTTAGTTAAGTGTGATATTTTCTTCTTTGGTTGATCTGTTTTGTTCTCGTGATTTACGTACTAACTTTTAAATATAACAAAATTAGTTGGAAAGTTTGTGCTGCTGATTACCTATTTAGTAATCAGGTCCTTTGGGATAAAATAGTAGATATCGAAGACCTCGGGTAATACGTTGATAGTCTACTGTGTGGCATTTGTGGCACGCTACGCAGATTGTGCATCAACTTGGTCCTTTTGATAGACTTATCAATTAGACAATGAACGAGATTGTGGAAACATCGCTGTCTCCCATTGTTTATAGCATGTGCCATCTTAGAGTTGCAACCAATTCAATTAAAGCGGGATGTGACGCGGGGCACACGCCGCTGCGCCCCCGCGCCCCTGCGCCCCCGGCCTGGTCCTGAAGCGTGTATTGCCATCCGACGTCTTGCAACAATGGAGTAGATACAAAAGCACCACTCTTGGCAACCACAAACTGCGACAGGAAACAGACTCCACCGCAACGCAGACACATCTGCTTCAGTATCTCCTGCCCTGCCGCCGGCCCCTGCGTCCTCTCCGTACAATACAAATCATGACTATCAACTGTTGTCTTCTTCTTCTGTCTTGTATTACAAACTATATTATAATATAAGAGCTCCGAGACTCGTACAATAGACGTTTTGTAAACTTGAAATTAAACTTCTGTCAGTGTGTGCGGGTAGTGAATGTGCTTGCTCTGGCTTACGATAATAGCGGATGATAGTGCGATGTAATGCGAGCGTCTTGTGATTGTGCTATTGTACTGTTATGTGCACTAGCTTACTGAATGCAGCTGCTTCGGGACATTCATACACTAAGCGACGTATTCTTGTAGTATTGGTGCTACGCTCATCTTAGCGTATTTCACGTCTCCCAAAGTAGACTTCACTTAAAATAATTAAAAAGGTGATTAGTTATTTATTTTATTCTAATTTTCGCAGGCACTTAAGAACCCAAATGTTTTAAGTTCAGAAATATTAAAATAAATAGAAGTTAAGTTGAAATAAAACATTTTAGCGTGGATCGCACTGGACTATAAAAAGTGACTATTTCGTTTAGGCGCGCGAACCAGCCAGCGTATTCATGAGTTTTACGATTCAAGATTTTAGTTACAAACAATAATGTTAGGAAAAACGTAAACCCGTGTTATTTTACGAGACAGCGCATCTGCAGTAAATAACATTGAGCGCAGTAAAGTGAACTTTACAACCGCCCGACCGTCAAACCATTGTGTTGTACGACGCACACACGTGCGCGTGTGCGGCGCGTGGCTGCTTGCGTGTGTGTGTGCACATTGTGATGAAGACAGGCGTATCTCAGCCAGTGCGAGAACATTGTCCATCAAGAGAAACGCAGCAAAACACTTGAATATACTCGGGATACTTTCAGAAGAAAAACCAAATTAAAACAATGATTCATGTTTATAACTTGAGTTCTAAATTTATTTCATTTAATTAAGGAACATTATTTATGGCTACCTTCTTGCCATTTACCCTTTTTCACCATTACATGAAAGTATTTTATAGCGGAACAGCGCACTACGGAAGTATTACCATACCTAATCGCCCTGTTTAGCATTCATATTGTTGACATACTTTGTTATTATCATCTGACTGTGTAAACTTTTTGCTAACATAGAATATGTGAAGGTGACCTTCTGTCTGCTACCAATATCACTGTAGTAAGTAGTTAGAAATAGCTACACTATCACAGAGCAATAACATTATGTACTAATAGCAAGACAAAGTACAATAATAAGTGACGCGAGGGTAATAGCAGACAGCTCTCTGGACAGAGAGCTCGTTCCGGAGGCAGCAAGAAGCACAAAACATTTCATTTCCAATCTCGGCTCATTGTCGCCGCGAATCATTCAACGAGTTCCGCAATAAACAGCGGCTCGGGATCGGAACATCGGCGCGGCATCGGCGCGGCATCGGGGCGGCGCCGGCGCGGCACGGACCTTAATATCGCGCTCGAGAACAATATAATTGGATTCCGTCGCCGGTATCCCGCTTGGGTGCTGTTAGGGCTATCGCACACGTGATACTTTTGGCATTATCGAGGATTTTGCGATTGTATTTATAACGACTGTATTGTGGAATTATAGCTTCACAAACGCAATTTTACATACAAGCTAATAATATGGTAGGACAAAATGCCCCGCCCTTTTAAGACGTCTACTGGCTTCGCATGCGATATACAAATAATATAAACTTACGTTAGCACTTTTACTGATTAATATGAAACCTACCTAATAAGAAACAATGCAGTGTTTGTTCGTGTCTGGTACGTCCCGCATGTGCTACACCGCCGCTGCACCGCGCCGCGCCTTCAAGTGACATGCACGTAATGTCTTCAGCAAATGCGTTTAGCCTACTTCCTGCAAATGCATTTTACTGAACACTCAGCTTTTAGGATCGTACAACAACAAAACAGACAATGTTTTGAGCGCGACAAACAGATTTTGGATAAAATATGTTTGGTGGTAGAAGAATGCCTTGTTTGAATCGCAAAATATACAAGCTGTTGATTTGCATCTTCGTCGGAGCTTGTCTTAGAAAAAAAGAAGTAATCAAATATAATTACGATACTAGTTGCAACTATCAAAAAACAGTAAGTACTTCTCTTGCAAAAATCAGCATCGCCCAGTTGCGTAGGTATGAGGTAGGCAGAGTTGTCGCGCGGCTATATCAATGCGTGCATAGCGCCTAAACCCTCTGGCGAGATGGCTAGTTCGAATTGGAAAAACACGTCAAAAAATATAAATTAAAAAAATATATATATATTATTGATTCATGTTAAGAATCACGAGCATAGTTAACTCCTTGAATACGAATCAACAGCTTGTATAGGTATAAAAGGAATCAAGACTCTTTGCTGTGACTTAAAACTAAAACCATAACCATAATCGCATCAGAGCTGTTTCTATGTAAAAAAACCACTTGCATAATAAAGTGCATAATGAATCAAAACGCGGTGCAATGAGATCAATACCACTAGCGGGTACATAGATACCGGTGAAACACGTAATAGTTGAAGCTCTTCTCACGCTCCTGACAATGACGTGTTGATACTACTTCAGATAAAGGGACTAATTCGAATCGACCACGTCAAGACTAAGGCAAAATAAATGAAATGTTTACTCTCATAGCATACAAACTCCACACGTGTGCAGCTGTGTAGGATCAGAAATAGTTTTATCAAATAAAATGATTCTCTCACATTTGAGACGCGGATGCCACTCGCAGTAAACAGTTAAACCGACCATGGATAATACCTGTTTCATGAATACATTTCGCAAATATTGCTTTGGAGCGTACAAATTAATTTAGTGAGACCTCCTCGCGACGCGGTGTTTGCATAAATATCACCCACAGGGAATCCTGATTTCACGGCTGTTTGCTAAACTAATATCGTTGCGGGTACGTTACATGTAGACCCACTTGTTATCGATACAACTCTGTTCCCGACAGATTGTGAGCTCTTAATACTCAAATGTTTAAAGGGTTCCGTAGTCAAGGAGACCCTTACAATTTCGTTATGTCCGTCCGTCTGCCACTGTCATGTGTCCCTCCCTTTGCCTTGAACTTTTGAAAATTGGATTTTACTTAAAAAAACGGTATATTTTGTTTATGGATTTGAATAATTTTGACTCATTTAAAGGATGCATAAAAAATGCGATTAAGAACATTGAGTTAGCTCGACGGCACCCCAGCGCAATAATCATGAGCACCACTTGGCGAGATGTCCTGTCTGTTGATTACATATAGAGAGGGGTGGCGGGGCACGAGGCGGGGGGGGGGAGGGGGGTTGTTCACGATGCCGGATGAGGGGCGAGTGGCTCGATGGCTGCGAATGATTTCCGTTTGATGTCCGGAGGAGACGCGGCGCGGACCTGACGAGATGTCCCTGAAGTACTTGTTCAGAATACCATCATCATTAATTTTGCTGCTTTATTCTGACAAAAAAGTTTTTTTTCATTAAAGTCGCTGGCTGTTTAGCTACATGATAGTTATCTACACATACATAGAGCATAGGCTTTTCCTGAAACAAAAACAAAACTCCTAGTCTTAGGAATTTTGTATTTCAGATTGGATAGCTCAGCACACCACGGTAATGACCGCGGTGTGCTGTAGTGCGATTCACTAAAATGCAAACTCGAAAACGAGTCTTACTAAAGTGATCGCGCTCACTTCGATAACGAACCAACTTGTCATTGGTTTAGTATTCGTTCGCCGTGGTGACGTCACCGGCGTGATCGTGTTTAACAGAATACCATTTTGTAATCTCACTGCGGATCCAGCTTTCGAATTACGAAGTGAGGCTTAGAGAATCACACTGCTCAGCTATGAGGGAATACATAAATAACGCATCATTATTTATGTACTTAACAAACATTCTACTATTTATATGTTAGAGCATAAATCAGAATCATCAGCACATCCTGCATGATATGCATAACAATCACACGGCTTCCTTACTGACGCAATATTAATACAATGGTCTATCATATAGTTGTACCCGACACGTATACTATATATCTACTAACATAGCACATGTTTACTTATACGTAGAATGCGGAAAGTTTCCACAGTTCCAATGACGTTAAAAACTTGCGTTCTTTGTGAACAACAACAGTAGGAGGACAAGTTCAGGCTGGCCCCGGCGGCGCGTGGGTCCAAAGAGAGCCGCCCTCTGTGACCGGCCGCGTGCCGCCGGCGGTGACATGGCGCTCAGCGGAAACATACAATTAAAATACCTACCTTATTTATTTTTATTTTGGTAAGATTTAAAGAATATTTATTTCTCAAAAATAACATGATACAGTTCACTTATATAAGATTTAACTTTACCATAAATAAATAATCCTATAATAATATTTAGTATAGGGTAGATTTGAGTTTTTTCGGAAATACAACTATAAGTTACTTCTACTTTGTATTTTTTTTTCTTCTTATTGTCAAACGGACATCAAGTGATCTACCTGCCGGGGCTGCGTGTTGCCTGATAGAGATGCCGTGCCCTCGAAATGCAAAGGGCACAAGAATGAACATGGATGGGTTTTAGTCAGTAATAACTGACACTCCCTCCCTCCCCGCCCAGGGTGGGAGAAGTCATTTGATGATTTTCCATCTGAAACAAAAAGTGATCTACCTGACTTTTGTTATTTCAGCCAGCCAATCATAGCAGTTATCATAAGCTTTGCATTAATAAGCAAATGACAATTGTCTTGTTTAGTGTTTCAGGAACTGGATGTTTTGCGGATGACTCACTAATTCACAATACATTTCAATTTGCGAGTATCACAACAATCAATATACGAAAAATAACTCTCAGCGGATCGTAACTGTTCAAAGTTTTGAAAGCCACACTACTGTTTTCAGTTTTCACAAGTCCCGCAGGTACTTTATACCGGCTACGTTACACAGCGGCTCCAACTTCCGAGCAGGTCTCGGTGTCCCCAGTACGGCTCGCCGGTGGTCGGTCAGGGAGCGCCGCCGCGGGCGACGCCGGGCCCGCTTTCAGGACACGTTCCGTCGATATTGTCTGTATTGTACCTTTAGTCATTATGTACCGGAGGGGAGATCGATATCATAATAATATTATTCTTACTACATAGCTCGAAATAGGTATCTGGTAATCTGTTTCCTACCTGCGATTGTCCTTTGTACCTTTGGGGAATACAGGCGTGGTCATGTGGTACGTTGCGTTGTTATGTGGCAAAATATGGGTGTACATTGATACACCTCTGTATAACAGAGGTGTACCAATGTACATACACAGTTGGCTCATGTTCAGTATGTTTAGGTCCCATGTAATAGGGGGCAAGCCTTCAACCAGGCGCAAATCCTAACTCCGAGCTGTTGACGACTGCTACCAATTTCATAGAAAAACCCAATAACACTTTTTGCTCAACCTGGAATCAAACCCAAGACCTCAAATAAAATTAATATTATTTTTTTTTGCTTAAAATGAATGCATTTTCCTGATTACATATAGTATGGCACTTTAACACTAATAGGATCTACCGTAACTTTTTATATTGGTGGAAAATAAAAAATATCGAAGTCAAACTTAAGATACTGACGCTGCCTCTGTTATCTAGCACTTCTTCTTCTTGTTAGGCTTCGCAATTATATTTTAATCCACTCTAAAAGCAGCAGATTCACCAAAAAATACCTTTTTATAATAAAGAAAATAGACAATAAATAAGATTTGGTGTCGAATCACTCTGTCCCCTGAAGGCACTCAATATTTCATAGTATGGATACCGCACTGCGAGATGTCCGCTCTCTATCACTTATTGATAACGTATCAGTTACTGGGACATTACTTCGTAACTGACACGGTTTCTGTCACTCAATAGATGAAAGGAATATCTCTTTCAGGATTAGCTTTATCATGTTACCTTTATAATGTAGTGTTAGACAAGCTTGACATATTAAAGATAACATGATAAAACGACTAAGAGATATGCACCGTCATGTAAACTTTACTTTTATTGATATTTTGACTACCCACTCAGAACGGGCCGCTCTACTAAATGTATATTGAAAAACCTGAGCTTGTGTTGTTGTAGCAAAGTGTTGAAGTAAAGAAAGCTGACAATAACGAAGTAGTAGCACTACATCTCCGCTAAGTGCACTACCTAATTACTAACTAGGAACGCCGCCGCCCGGCGCTGCTGCGACGCAGTGTCGGCTCTCATTATCTAACTAAGTTTGTGTCGAGGCTGCGCCCGCATCCCCTCACACAAGTAAACACAATATAATAATGTACCTACCTACGTGTCTTCACTACTATGATATAGCGTCGTATGCTATATGTTGCATTCGCTACGCTCTCTCAAGAACCAAGCTGAAAGTTAACTTGGAATCATAATCATTACCCGATTATGACAAGGGGACGGTTATGATTTTAGCAGGCATTGTACTACTACGACTACTAGCCTGCGTCTTGCACATGTATAATATTATGTAAAACATGTTATATTATATATACTACTCATTGTATTTCAAAAACTGATATATAGTACGTATGTGTGTATCGTCGGAAGCATTGTGTTGTTCTTCCATTTTCTTTGTTTTGTTATTAGTGTGTGGTTCATGTTACAATTAATGGTCCGCTTTAGTTTTCAAACAATCTACAAAAAGTAAACCGGTGACTACATTCTTTGTAGCTTTGATATTATGTATGTAGGTACTGCACACGGGTCTCATTAACTCATTAATAGTCGCCTTGTATTATTTTACTATTTTTGGTTGAAATGTTTTCCTTGACAGACTTACAGATACTAACAAAGCACTCGCGAGGCTGCACATGATCTGTACCGAGTACGTGCCATCTGTTTGAAGTCGCACAGAGACTTCAATGGCTTGTCCGCCTCACTGGAGATCAGACGACACAGATGCTCCTCCGCCGGGGCGCCGAGTGACGTATGTACTGACTACACCTAGTCGCGACAAAGCACTCCATTTTATTTGAGACATTCCGATTTGTAGTTAATCCTACAATATAGCAGAACACAGAATTGCACTCGATGTAAAGTGTCAAGTGAAATTGGATTACACAAGAGCTGTTGCACTTTATACAACACTTATACAAAGGTTAATATTTACGAGTATGAGAATTTATTTATGCTAAAAGCACAGTACGATGTTGTGATGTGTAATATGAAATATGTTATCACAAATGACAGTTAGCAATTAAATAAATATAATATTAACAGTCCAGCTTACTATTGTCCCACTACTAGGCAAAAATCTCTTCTCATACAGAGAAGGCGTGGTGATTAATACCCGTAAGTATTAACTACCACGCTTGCTCAAAGCATATTGGCGATTTATTGATTTAATTAGTCCAGGTTTTCTCCGTAGGACAGGTATGGCAGTTATAAATAAAACAACGATATCGTTTCGCAGCGCGCGATCTTTAATATATTGGTATTGTTCACAGATTGGGGATTATTACAGTTGGTAATACGCGCTTAGTCCAAGAGTATTTTATTTATAAAAGCAGAAGGAAAATCGCTTAGTGGATTTTTTTAAAATTAGAAATAGTTTTAAGTCATGGAAGTCAACCTCGAAAGTTTTCGAACGATGTTACAAAGGCTCTACATTGTTGAGAACATAATAAAATTTAAGAAAATATTACCATATTAAAGTGATTGTCATCCCAAACACTATTATTTTATTTAGTTTGTGATTATTTGTGTAAACAAAAGCGTTATCTTCATAGTCTGATACACCGTGATGGCTAAGGTTTGCTGTGAAGAAGCTCACTTTGAGTTAATCCACGCGGCACAAGTTCCACCTACTGACAAATGCTGGCAACACTTTGGTTGTTATTACTCAAACAACGAATCATTTTCCTTCACAACATCGCCCACAAAGCCCACACAAATGCTTTCGAAGTGAACAGCGCTCTCTATGTACAATTATTTGAAACTTGATATGAAAAGGTCAACCGCTGGGGGTTGCGTTGTGACCACCCCTCGATAGAGGGCGCTGTTAGTGTTGACACACTCGGAAGAGAGATGATACAGACTTGGAGGATTCACCACCACGGCATGGTAACTGTGTGAACAACTGTCAGGTGGCGCTGTGTTAAAATCGAGCGACAGACAGTTTTGTAATATTTGAATTATTAGGAGATTTTACAAAGTATTAACCATCTTTCACCCTCACGAAAATAAAATTGGTAAGCCCTAAAAAGTCCTCATATTATTATCAGTAATGATAATGTTAACTTGTACGCGCAATGAATAAGATGCTAATTATTTATTGTTCATCAAAGCTGAGTCTAAAGGGAATATAATCACAGGGCAGAGTGTTTTATGTAATTGGTAGTCGTTTTTGTGTGTTAATCAGGTGCAGTAACAGATTTGCATGAATTCAAAATGTGTTGCGTGGATGGTACCTACATAGTTACATACTGTAGTTGGTAGTATAGGTTGGGGTGATCGCTTCATAACGCAGCTTGTATTGCTGGAAAAAGTTATTTGAGGTTTTATAAATAATTGTAATATTATCTTTAGTTCAGACATTGATACTCGAATCAAGGAACCTTATTAAAACAAATTTAACTGATATCCAATTGGTCTAATTGTATATAAATTTAATTTGTTCCTTCAAATTCAAATTGTATAGGTACCTTCTTATGTGCGATCTGTGTTCAGGCGAAATAATTGAGCAGCGCGTGGTGGCCCGGGGCGCCGGCGGCCGGCCGGTGTCGCGTGTGTCCGGCACACTCCCTGCAATAGGCGGACGAGACACGCATACACGTTTCAAGAATCTTATAATAGACCTTAAAAGCCGTTAAAAACAAAATTTTTGATAAACATGTAGTATTCCATCAGCGTGATGTGTTTGATCGAATTAATAGAAACAGCTCCCAGAACGGTGTAGTACGAAAGAAATAAGTAGAAGCAGGTGCATATCGAGTTACTACAGCCTTTGGCAAGTTCATTTATACGCGGTAGCAGAACGATGGTACAACACACTCGTACTACACATAAGGAGTTTAATTTAATGTGCAAACAGGAACGGACCATTTCACCTCCACTTCTATAATTCAGATTACTGGGACGTGTGGTGCACACTCCTAAAACTTCACTAGTTTTATCGCCGTGACGTCACATAAAGCCTTCCGGAGCGTCATATGAAAAAGTCAAGTTAAATGCTGCTGGTGTGAAATGAATAAATTTTAATTAGAGCGCGTCCGGTTTGACAGCAACGGTGACAAACGAGGCGCGCTCCCCGCCCGACGCCGCGCGCACTGGGGTTCAATTGAATCCTCCACTTTGTGCTTTCTAGACCAAATATCAAGCTTTTTACTTTGTTTTGTAGTATACGTGATACACAGAACCGAAATTAATTTCTGTTACTATATTATTATTATAAAAGGAATCCAGATGTTACTGTAACCGTCAGACCACCAGTTAACTCGTATGAGAATTTGTACTAAAACCCATTTTTCCCATTGTCTAACACCTTCAACTGTGCGAGTACCCGCAAGTGCTGTTTGAACTGCATATTTTGTTTAATTAGGTTAACTTAGTGCGATATTTTATCTAGTGTGTACCTATTTGGATTTGTACTTATAAATACACATTCCAAAATCATTTACAACCTAATTACATTTAGTCGTTCAACCAATTTCGTAAACCAAATCCAAGACAATTTTCTGAGGTCCACGTCAGAGTGACATTAGCTCGCACGGCTGGGCGCACCGCCACGCGCCGGCTTCGCCCCGGGGGCCTGGCAGTGACAGCGGCCGCGGTCGTCCCCGGGTGACCACTACCTACGACCCAAATGTTACACGTGGACATTAAATAGTATTAGTGGAGACCTGAGCTGGGTTAGACTTGATAAAGGGTGTATTTTTGAATAGGGACTAATTGCTTTGACTTAGGTATTTTAAAACCAATTTATAATTATATTTCTCAGGTTATGAATAAGCTGCGTTTGTTGCTCTTAATCTGTACCCCTTCCAAGGTCAATCCTGGTACGTATAGATAGGTATTTACTTTCACATTACTCTTGCGTGTAACGTGAAAGTAAATATCTTATATAATCCCCTGACAATCCCGCAGACGTCGTAACTTGTGTTAGCTTTAGCGCAGTTACAAACTAGCTGTAGAACAGCTGCATTGTCAAGTAGTGGGAGGTCTGCGGGAGTGTGGGCTGCTTGCTCAGGTGAATGGTCGCGAAGTTCGTCTGGGGCACATCCGATCAGCCATCAGATAAGTACTTCGCATTTCCCAGGTAAGTCTCGCCGTGCAGCCGGTCTCGTGTGACCCTGGGGACAGGAGTTGTAACTCAATTGTTAAGGAGGGTTCTACTATGACTATATCAGTGCACCAAAGCCCTGTTCTTAGATGAGAGCTGTCTTAGTTCGGCTGGTGTTGAGTGAACATCCGCCACTTGGATTTGGCGATTTTTATCTCATTAAAATCAGGTCTCGGCTGCCTGTTTAGGTCAGTGACAGTTTATACATCTAAACATTTTATGCAACTTTTGTTAATGATTTTATTCAGTCAGGATTGCAGGATTGTGGGCTTAGCTCACTTGTATTGAGAACTGCCTGGAGCCTGCTGTGAGTAAGGATCATGGATCGGCCCCAAACTTCTGTTCTATTCCTCTTTTGTTAAAATCCATTCGCTCGTTTAGCTTCTAGTCGGGATGATAGAGACAGATATACCAACCAAAAACATTAATTTTTTTTGGGCTCTGACACGGCGGTAAAGAGGATATTACAATGTCGTGCGTCAATCAACGATGTGAATGCGTCACTGGATGTTCATTTAGTGCCGGTAATTGCCGCGTGCTCCACTACGCTAGCTGCACCTACATAGCACGTCCAGGTAGATAGGTGCCCGCTTGTGCTACGGATTTAATAGTGACCATAAACTAGAGCTGTAAAATGATAATGCCATACACGGGTTCTGATTCTTTGTACTTTAACAAAAATTAAAATCTTTACCATGGTAACTTGTCATTGTTATGCACTATTACTGAAAATTCAGGTCCTGAAAATAGAACCATAAACTGTCTAGTCATTATAATTAAATTCATTATTTCAGTGGCGATTTCAGTTGTGCTAATTTAAAGCCATAATAGGTGTATGATAACTTCCATGAACGAGTATCGGATAGATCAGAGAGCTAATTCTAAATGAGCGACGGCGGCGACCCACCGCCAGCATGATATCATTACGATTTGATACCGACACTCCGACACTCATATCCAATCTGCAAATGGAATACATTCATTAGGAATACATGTTTTTACTTCAATTTGAATATTATTACGGTTCGGCGCTGGATTACAAGTACGCCACGTCGGAATAATTCGTGCGTGCCGCTAAAGCTAACTCAGCTCGTATGTGGGGGTCGTCGGCGGCTTTTACTTGGATTCTATCGGATTATGAAAAACATTCATACCGGGAGCACATACGAAAGAGATTAAAGTGATTTATTTACAATCATAATAACCTAAGGATGCTATGAGTACATTTCATTCGGAGTAAAGCAGGTACGGTGTGTCTTCAATTTTTATTTGTTTAAACGCGGTAATCTCTGGAACACTAGAAAACATATTTTTGTAAATGATAGCCAGATTATGGAGTGGTATAGACTACACAGAGAGGCACGGAAGTGGAGCAGTAACAAAAGACGTGAAGACTTACCCAGCTGCAGCTCAGCTTGGCTTTCGCCTGCAGAGCAGGTGAGCTGCTTCCTGAAGTGATTCATACCACAACGCGTCGAGTTCAAGTCTCCTCGCAGTTCACTAGCACTTCAGTGGCTGTACCCTCTCCGCGGCAAGCACACACTTGTACGGGGCGTACGATATGTAAATACTAATGAACATTAACGTTATTTACAACCGTTTATCTTGCACTATTTACTTATACGTTACGGTTCAACATTGAAATATCTGATGTAATAAAAATTAAAGTGTCTGTTTGTAATGTCAAAATAATAGCTATATTATAGCTACATTATATGCGTATGTGTGCACGGGATTTTATAAACCTGTAAAACTCCTTTTGTGTGTCTTTTTGATTGTTAAAGTGAATACTTCTTTAGCGGCATTGTGCACTTTTTTTGGAATGGGTAAAAAATTTTAAACTCGCGTCAGGACACGTGACCTGCAGTGCGATTCTCTAAAATGCAAACTCGAAAACGAGTCTCACTAAAGTGATCGCGCTCACTTCGATAACGAACCAACCTGTCATTGGTTTAGTATTTGTTCGCCGTGGTGACGTCGCCGGCGTGATCGTGTTTAACAGAATACCATTTTGTAATCTCACTGCGGATTTAGCTTTCGGATTACAAAGTGAGGCTTAGAGAATCACACTGCTGATCGAAAATCTTACGAATTTATCGTACTTTAGCGTTTTCACTTCTGCCGGCACTCCCGGAGTGCAACCCGTCGTTTTTTTTTCCGACCAAACTAATCGTTGACAGATAAGAAGTTTGAATTAATTATGTTTTCTAATTTCTCTTTGAAAGTGTAGTTGAAAACTAATTAGGGGACGGTGTAAGAAATAAAACACAACCGACATTCACACAGCTATTCATAAGCTGTAATAATTAAGACTAATGCATAAATAGAGACTTTCATCATTCTCAAAGTTTCTCTTTTTCATAATAAAAATAAATAAATATGAAGTCTTTCGACTATCATCAGTGTTGTTAGACATCTTCAGGTAGACGTGGATTAATTATCGGGTAAAGGGACGGTATTTCAATAAAATAGCTATTGCAATAATCACTTCACTTATAATCTCAATAGTATATCGTAATAATTCCAACAATTAAGCGAATTAAAATGTAACGTCCACCGAGCACGTGGTCGCGTGCGCACTTCACGACGGTTCAACATTAAGTGTCCATTTTAAAAGATGGCCGCCCCGCCAATGCTCGGTGTTCGTTACGAACATTGACGTTAACGTCAATTGACAGCTGACGTATTGAGAGGCGGATGCGCCGACAAATATTGTATTGTATTGCGCAGTATGTTTGTATGTTTTGCCCCTTTATCGCTACGTCACTACGTGCTAGCGGCCGTTTTAGGGTTCCCATTTATCGAGAGTGCAAGTCACCCGCTGTTTTTATTTTATCTATGTCATAAAAACATTGATTAGGCAGGGGTCATAGTCCTTATATAGTATCAGGAAACTAGTCCATTTAAGCCACCTAAATCCATAGTCCTAATCTTTGTTTCCATATCCTGCAATATTCCTGCGCCAGCCGAGGATTGTCCCTGAGTGCAGTTGCATAGTGCATTCAGGGATAAATGTCGGTTGGTGTTCATTTCATTTTAAAAATGTCTAAGGAGGCCTCTGCGAGTTGGCTCCTCGTACGGCTTTCAAAGGTTAGAGAACCCTAGGATCCTAGGACTCTTAAGTCACAATAAAGCGATCCATCGGCACACTATTGACACAACGCTAACATTACAAGCGTGAATCAAAAATTATGTACACAAAGTACAGATCGCTCCTCCGGCAGAAGTACAGCGCACCCGCTCGGTGGAAGCTATCAGCGGAGGCGCTCCGGATTAGTATTCAGTGCGCGAACGTGTCACATAATCAAAAAGAAATATTTTGCTACATTATGTGCGTTTGAAGATTACCAACACGAACAATGCCGTTGAACAGGAAAACGCAGAAGCTCTACCTTGGACAGTCGAAGTCAAAGCAAATCATTTATTACAAATAGATTATTAAAAGGCTTGTTTGTACGTCTTACAAGAAAACAAATGTATCTAATTGCTCCAGTAACACAGTTACCATTTAAAATAATGCATTGTTAAATCGATGGGATGAAAGTAGTAATAATCATTCGTAAGTATAATTATCACAATTTCATCTAAACACTGTAATATGAAAGAAAATGAATTATTTTCAAACGCACGCTGAAAGCATTGCCCTGCTGTGTAACATTGGGCGCGTCCTGCGTTGCATTACATGTGCATACATACAGTGCGTAGAGTATTGTTTGTAGTAGTCCTTCTTCACCTATTTTATTACACAGTAAAACGGTATTGAGTTCGCGCTTATTGAATTGTATTAAATAACGTAATACGTAATTTCAATACGAATGCCGACGGAATTTGTGAACAAGAAAATTGGATTTGATTTTCTTTTGGGGTTACGTAAACCGGTAACGAGTTGCTATGTGTCTTGTTGTGAGTCGGCTTAGCGGTGTGGGATTGTTACTTAGCTTGTGAGCAGATATTGTTTACAATGGTTATTGACATCTGTCTTTATAGCTGAGCTAAGTACACGACTTCTAAACTGCATACAAGTTTTAGTTTACAGTTATTAGGTAATAGGTATACAATACGACTTTCTTATATCTTCTACCTCAGTTGTGGATCTAATTTCTTCTGCTCTTCTGCAGACTTTTATCGTGGCGTCGGAGTTAATAAAATTGTTAAAATAAAGATGGATAGGTCACATCACAAGAGATAGTAGGACAAAATGGTCAATAATAATATTATTGTCAGAATATAATAATATGTTAACAGAATGGCAAGCACACTATAGTTAAAGGAAAAGAGGCAGACAGCCAAAATGAAGAACAGATGACATTAGAAATATTGGAGACAATTAAAATAAAAACAACAAAGATTATAATTAACTTTAAAGCATTATTTTATATATCACAGGATGCCCTAGATGATCACAAATGGATAACATTGGCGTCCTGAGCGTCATCGCTCCTGAACTGACGGAGCTCCCTGAAGGTCCGGCCACATGCGGCGGGAGCAGTAGTACATCATGCGAGAGAACCAACATGTTTCCCCAAAACCGGCTGCGTCATCAGTTCAATTTTTCGCTTTACTACGCCAAAGGTCGCCCGAACTGGAGCGAACATAATACTGATATATTAGTCACAGGTACAAAAATCTGCAGAAAATCTAACTTCATACACATAAGAAAAATGATACATATTTCTTTTCCTCCCATGCAGGAAATGGCATCGGCATCGGTCGAGTAGTTCCATAGATACCGAGCACACACGAGTGCTGAGCAATATTTGTGGGGATATGATCCGGAATGATTCGCACTGAGCGGCAGACAATTACGCGGCTCGCTTGTCAAAGCCGCCGATGTAATTACGCACTAATAAATATAACTGCGAGCATGATATATGTAGAACGTTTACCTAGTTGACGTACGTGTATTATGCGAAGCTTGTATGTAAATACAACTCCATGCGCTGAATGCGGGACCATACGCTCATAGCGAGCGACAGGTCGTGGGTTCAAACTTCGCCGGTTGCACTGAGAATGTATGTGGATCCACATCCATTACAAGCATCAATCTGAGCTAAAATAGGGGCAGAGAACATAGTGAAGAGAATTGAAAAGGATTACTTCTTGCCATTGGTAATGCTAAAGAGTCACTGCATACACAAATGTCTTGTGTCTTCTGGCAAAAGGTAAAAGAAGTAGTTACGAAAAACGCAGTAGTTTCTTAGATGAAGAAGCGACACTAAAAATATAATAATACACCTAAACGCAAAGCATAGACCAAATAATACATTTGTAGACAATACGTAGGTATGAGTAAAGCCTGCCCGCAGCATAGCTGTGCCACTCCGACAAAGGATAGATGGATGGTCTTAAGTAATTTGCAATGTTCCTAACAAACGGCTCCTGACGCGATCGATACGGGATTACATTTGTTAGCTATGAGATGAACGCCGCCACGAGACGGACCAATCTACAGGAAACGGGATGATGCATCATCTTATCTCATGGATCTCTTAACTCCACGTCACTATCTTTAATCACTAACAATGAAATAATAAGAATTAGTATTCTCTTTTTATCGTTGAATTTTAGTTTTAAGTTAATACCTACCATACTACTATATATTATATAACTATACTTTAGCTTTAAGCCTTTTGAAACATACTTATACACAATATGCTATGCAAATAAATGAATATAAATATGCATCCCCAAAAGTAACTATTTTTGTTGAAATTAGTAAATATAATTTTGACAGTTTTTGATCGAAGATTTAAATGTAATAGAGTATAAAAATTGACAAAGTTAACTTTATAACTAGTACTCTCACTGACGAAATACGGTTAGCATCGCACGCCACGTAACTGAGCTACTCTCAAACAAAGCCGTCACTGGCTAACACGCCTGGCACCTCCGGACCAAGCCTGGAGGTAGTCTGTACACCGCATATAGTTCAGCATATGTGTGTGCCACACTATGTTGCTATGATGCGCCCGTACTTCATGTTTGGTGACCATTCGTTAAATAGATTTTTATTCTAACTATGTTGTTTTTGCCCGTGTTGGAGGAGCTCGTGGCTAAATAATTAAAGCCGCATAGACTGATCTTCCAGGTTAAGCCACGCTTGCCGAGGTTGGTCTGTAGATGGGTGACCATTTACCATAGCGAGTTTCCTCCGTGCCTCCCGTCCCGGCTGTCATTTGTAGATCTTTGACAGTCGTTACTGTTAGTCAGAAGCCCGAAAGTCTGATAACCAGTCTTACCAATAGTATTGTATTAGCCATTACTGGGTTGTGGAGGTCTGATAGGCAGTCGCTCCATGTAAAATACTGATATTCAGCTGCATCCGGTTCGACTGGGAGCCGACCCCAACATAGTTGGGAAAAGGCTAGGCAGATGATGTTGTTTTTGCCCGTGACTACATCCGCGTGGAGTTGGAGAAAAAAATGATGCGAGTCGGACTAACGCACGAAGGGTTCCGGTACCATCACTACATAGTATAAAACAAAGTCGCTTTCTCTGTCCCTATGTCCCTATGTATGCATAAATCTTTAAAACTACGCAACGGATTTGATGCAATTTTTTTAATAGATAGAGTCATTGAAGAGGAAGGTTATATGTATAATAACATCTATTAAATAGTGGAGAAATACTATTATTTTTGAGGTTTCTAATGTGATGCTGTGAATAATTTCATTGTTTTCCGCTTACATTGCAAACGCAGGCTGAACCCAACGAGATTTATCAAAATAATGTACTAAGTATTGTACACATTGAAAAGGTCTACAGAAAACTCCGCGATGGTATATGTCTATCTTTTATGGATATCCCACAATAATATTTTTTTGCCATTTACTTTTTACGATGAATAATGGCTAATTATCGAAGCGATTTTAACCAATACAGCAAGATTAATCCAGGATTAATCCTTATCCAATTAAATACCTTAAATACATTATTGATTTAATGTAGATCTATATGGCCTTTTACATCATATGATTTAAATGAATATTTTCGAAGATATTACAGATTTAAAAATTGCGGGACGTAGCGACTAAGACCAACAGGATAAATCAGTTTAGGCTGGGTAAGATTATTTTCGAATTACGGAGTATCTTATTTTACCAATAATAATTAAAATTTAATAAAATATCAATTTATTTTGCCTTTCCAGGTATTCTAAAATGTTTAGACAAGGCCATACCAGTTTATCCTGGGTGTGTGCGTGCTTATATTAGGATGAACTAGTTTGGCCTAGGCTATACCAGTTCATCTGATCGTGTATAGGACGAACTAGTTTAGCCTAGGCAAAACTAGTTTGTCCTGAAATCGGGTATGGCCGGTAACATATACAACGTTCACAGTTTTTCTATAGTGTATTTAGTATCAGCATTGCACCCGTGCGAAGCCGGGGCGAGTCGCTAGTTATAATTATATAAAAACGGCTAAAAAACACGTTTATTGTATGGGTGCCCCCTTAAATATTTGTTTTATTTGAATTTAATTATTTGTTTTTAAAGCAAATATATAACTAAATACTCTGTGAATTTTTCAGCCGTCTACCTGTTGCCGTTATCGATATCGAGCAAAAACGAGCAAAACAAAAATGGTTTGTTGTATGGGAGCCCCCCAAATATTTATTCTATTCTGTTATTGTATTTGTTGATATAGCGGCAGCAGAAATACATCGTCAATTTCAATTGTCTAACTATCACGGTTCATGAGATACAGCCTGGTGACAGACAGACAGACGGACGGACAGCGGAGTCGTAGTAAAAGGGTTCCGTTTTACCCTTCGGGTACGGAGCCCTATTATGGAAGTGGTTTCTCTGCAATAACTTTTGCTTAAAGTTAATCAGTTTGGGATGTATCAAATGTCTGAGTAGGCACACCCTGTATACTCAGCAATACAAACCTTCTATCAGTGGAAAATTGTATTCAGACCAGTAGTTCCAAACAAACTTTGCTTAATAGTGAGTACCTGTTACTTTTCAGTTAATCCAATTATACCTTGTATAACTACTCATTGATGTAGTCTTAGAAGTTTTCTTAATTTTTCCATTTTCATCTTTCGGGCCTTTCAAGTTAAAAAACCTATAGAATATTTATATTTCTTTTTACTGAACTTCAAAACAAATTACCTTCTAAGAAAAATTAAGCCTTAAAGGTAAAAAGAACTGTTTATGGTAGGACTTAATTCAGTTGGCGTTGGTACGATTTAGTCGATAATCTGATATTGTCTACGTACCTTCAGAGAGTATGTTATCTACATCTCTCTATCTCCTAAGCCTTTTTAGGATGAGCATTTTTTCCTTTGTTACCTTTCCGTAAACCTGTGGATTTCTCTACCAAAGGCAAGCGAGATGATCTTTGAAATAAGATGATTTTGAACAATTAATTCTTAAAATTCTTGTCTAATGAATGTATGAAGTATGTTACTCACTCTAGCCCATAAAGTTATAAGGAATAACTTTATTCTGAGTTTATTAGTAAGAGGGCAAAGCTCTATAAAATCATGTGAATCCAAAAATCTTCGGGACAGATCCAGTCTCGCACTGAGCGATCGCATGGCAGCAGCATTGCACATAACTATGTACATACATGAATAATTGGATGCGAGTGGATCGATGACGCTCCGTGACGCACACACACACACGTACTGCACGCACACAGACACGACATGTGCACTGTACAGATGCACAGAGGACTCGACCAGATATGATGATGAGCAGGTTTTTGAAAGCAAATGGATTATTTTTTCAACTTTTCTGGATTGGCATGCCAAAAAGAACATCATGATAAATTTTGATCAACTTAAAAAATAACTAAGTCTGTCAATAGTGAAGAACGAACAGCTCAACCTACTTTGTTTTTCAAAGCCGTTTACGTAAAGCAGTTGGTCCCTGCTATCATTCGTAGACCTTTGACAGTCGTTACGGATAGTGAGAAGCCAGAAAGTCTGACTACCATTACCATACCTACCAAGAGTTCCGTTAACCAAGAGATATCGTGTTTCACAGTAAATGGGTTGTGGGGGTCAGATAGTCAGATACTCGCTCCATGTATAAGACTGGTATTCAGCTGCATCCGGTTAGACTGGAAGCCGACCCCGACATAGTTGGGAAATAGCTAAGCAGATGCTGGGCGGCAACGAGATAGTTTTTGTCGCTTGGAATATTCTACTTAGCAGTTTTGTAACATATTTTACTTTCCTGTATAATAAGACTGTAAGTAGCTAGTGACTGCTAAAATCATCTGTTTAAAGGGCAGAACTTAAAAAAGATGATTTGAGGGGGAGGCAGACGAGGGGCTCATCCCCGCAAAACAAAATACCCGAAGTGAGGAAGAAATGTCCTCCATGGACTCAGCGCTCACACGCCGTGCGATCATTTGTTCGCCGGAAGTGTACTGAAGCGCATGCGATGGAGGCAAATATTCAGAGATTATGCTGTGACGTCATTTACTCCAAGTTTATTAAAAAAACAAGGCGTTATTTAAAAATCGACTAGCTTCATACTTTTAGTAGCCATCGATTAACGACTCGATATTTTGATGCAAAGCATGTTAAATTAAAACAACATCAAAAAAGTTATGAGGGAACAGATGAACATCCATACATACATACATACGTACCGGTCAACCTCATAACCCTCCTTTTTGCTTCGCCGTAGTCGGGTAAAAAAGATTCTTTATGTATGTTAGAAAGTCGACTTTGTTATTGGTAATGGCACCTCCCTGCACAGCCCTTCATGAAAACCGGTAATATAAACTGCGAAACAGTCAAATAATTGTTTTCCAGTATAACAAAAGGCTGTCTATACGCGCCACACGCCGCGCGTGTGGATGACATCAAGAGACAGTAGATGCGGGCGCCACCTAGCGGATATGACAGTGATTTGATTTGTTGTAAGTTTATAAGAGCAAGTAAAAGCAAATTCAATCAAACGGTTGTCATCATCTTCCTGCCCTTATCCCATGTTACTTGGGGTCGGCGTAACACGTTTTCTTCTTCCATACCATCCTGTCAGCCGTCATGCTATCACTCACTCCTTTCTCTTTCATATCATCCTTCACACAATCCATCCATCTTTTCTTTGGCCTCCCTCTTCCTCTCCATCCTTCCACATTTATATTCATTACTCTTTTGGTCACATGTGTGTCATCCCTCCTCTTCACATGCCCATACCAAGACAAACGGTTCCCTTTCAACTTTTCTGTCACTGGCGCTACTTTCAAACTTCCTCTAATATACTCATTCCTTACCTTATCCATTCTGGTCACACCACACATCCA
This sequence comes from Caradrina clavipalpis, assembly GCA_932526535.1. NCBI lineage: Eukaryota > Metazoa > Arthropoda > Insecta > Lepidoptera > Noctuidae > Caradrina > Caradrina clavipalpis. The sequence goes on from OW052088.1 coordinate 245,724, forward strand.
CCTCAACATTCTCATCTCCGCAATGCAATCTTTTTTCATCCGTCTTCTTCATGGCCCAACATTCCGATCCATACATAACGACAGGTCTTATCACGGACTTGTAGATTTTCCCCTTCAACTTGAGAGGCATCCGTGGGTCGCAAGTGATTCCCGTGACCTGTCGCCATTTCATCCACCCAGAGTTGATCCGGTGCGTTACGTCTCGGTCTACTCCGCCATCTCCTTGAACAAGCGACCCGAGGTACCGAAAGTCGGAGCAGGTTGGTATAGGTGTTCCGGCGAGAGATATTGACGCAGGGCTAGAAAGACCGCCAAAATCGCAAAACAATCAAACGGTTGTACCTAGTTTAAATGCTTTCCAAGCAATGAATAGTGAATATTTGACAGTTTATCCATTCAACTGCTAACTACTTACTATACCGGCTACTTTGTATACTGGTGATGGTACTTACATAAGACCCACTTTAAAGACATTCTTTGCCAGTCATAAGGTGACCAATACTTATGTATAAGTCATCAGATTGGAACTGCTACGATTTCAACATCAGCTTCCACTGCGATACGCACTTGCCAAGCTACCAATTGAGACAAACCAATAAACCAATGACACACATCCGCATTAAATAAAAACCAATTAGTGCTAGTAACCTAAAAAGTATTTACGCTATACATAATAATTCCGGCTAGTGTGTATCTGTGTGACATGCGCCGCATAACGAGGTGTTTGCATACGAACAGCGCATTAATCTAATTCACTAGTTAATTACTGCTTGTTCCGTAAGATAAGCTATGTTCCGTGTATTAGCACTAAACTATGTATGAATAGCGCGGCTGTGGTTTTAAAATGATTAATTGCTTGCGTGTTGCATTATTCTCACATCTTGTGCAACTGTAACAAACATCCCGACAGTACATGTCCCAAGCGTTTATTAATATTATACCTTCCACGATAAACGAGCTATTTAACGTAAACATATTTTCTCAAATCAGTTAAACAGACAAACGAACTATTCAGCCTTTTAATATTAGTATATGTGATGTGATGATGTCCCTCACGCCTGTGTGATGATCATGAAATAAATAGCCTCTCGCTGAACGACGTAAACATAACCTAGGAAAAGGCTTAGCTGATGACCTATTTCATTATAGTATATCATGCCAAAACATGTAAATGGAAACCATAATAGTAATTCTGGGAATGTGGAATTATTATTATTTTGCAGCGATTTATAATTATTTACCCTGCATCGATGTGTTTGTTCGCAGCGGGATTTACACTACGAGCTCACGCGGCACACGTGTGGAGCAAACATAGAACGCACAATGATTACACCGTTAAGTGAACTATAGACGTATGAGCAAGTTCATGTACTTAAAGCTCGAGGACCTTTTTCGCCTGTGTTTCACTCCGAAAGATCGCGTACTTAGGGCGACACTTGCACGAAAAAAATCGCAGAACCATACACAAGCTTTTCAGTATAAACTATTTGTCTATAAGCATGAGTCTGATGCAACAGGAGTACCGTAAAGCAAGTACAACAAACGGTTCCGTGGAGATGTTACTAACAGCGTCACACTCACAAGCAAATCATAAAACACGGTAGTGCATATACAGATACCGTCTCCTTGGTTATGTTACAAGGAAAATAGTATTATCACACGAGTCGGACGCTATGGAACATGACTGTTCTATTTTTTCTAATACATCGTACTATTTTTTCTGTTCACTCTAGTATTTTTAAGGTAGTGTTTGTTATTGCACAGATATCTCTCAGATCGTCGTTTCGTGAGCCGTGTTATAACTCGATACATTAATATTAACGCAGGCGCTTATTATCAGACCAATGCAAATAACGTTATACGAAATTAATGCTTCGTGCTGATACCGGCTTCCAAACGAACCTGTATTTATTTGTTTTTTAGACCAAATACATACTTGTGTATTTTACTGGCAAAATGCAATGTTCAAGCAAACGCACGCAATTGGAATCACTCGATGACTTGCTGAAGTTGACTCTATTTGTCAATAAAAATGTTAGTAATCGAGGACTCTAACTCATCATCACGCTTTTTCTAATTTGTATTGGTAACAACAACATAGTTTAGGTCATATAGTTTTTACACAGTATAATACAGTTGTTCAGATTCTATATTTCTTCGGAGCGTGGTCAGTATAGGCAATAGCTGTTAGTTAACCTATTCTATTAAACCAAACCTACAGGTATATTATAACTCTCTATTATTGTCCTAACATCTAGCAAGGTATTTCCAAGGACTCTGTAAGACGTTCCGTAACACAATAACGGAAGGTGTATTCGTTCAAAGGCTCGTCTCACGGCAAACCGTATTAAAACGGTCAAATTGGCTTAGTGCGAGCGACGACCGACGGCGCGGGCCTGTGCGGCCGGGGACAAACCTCGTTAAGATTACACCACCATAACATGCCACACGACACACGCGGTAAACACGTTGCTGTGTTATTGTACATTGTTTTTATAAACGCCTGTCATATCACCCATGTGTCAGGTGAAGCGGTGGCACTAACTTAGTAAGTATCAAAGTCAAAGTCAAACCATTTATTTATTTATTATATTAAATTAAATGTATGTATTTATTCATTTGTAATTGTGACTATTAACTTTCGCAACAGACTTGCCCACATAAAAAAATTACTTGGCGCTATTTCTACTTTCAGGTTTCACACAAGGAACACTGAAGAGTGCGGTAGGCCAACTTGTGTTATTGAATTTTGATTCACTACCCGCGGTCCCCAAGACGCAGGCACCGCCTAGTTTGAGGACCACTGTTTTTTTCTACAAATGCGAACCGCTAAAAGGTACCGTTTTTAAAGTTTATTATCCATTGTTAGATAGGTTCCTTATAATTATATAAGGAACCTATCTAACAATGGATAATAAACTTTTACTTTTATTTTTCTACCGTGATTTCGGATTCTGTATGACATTCGTTTTGAGAAAGTCAGTCATGAAGTTGGTAGAAGTTCGCAAAACCGTATGCTATTAACGTTTTGTTTCATTGTAATTGTCTCATGGGGAATATGACGGTGATTGTTCAGTATCATGAGTGCAGTACTAACGTAATTACACGGGCGCAGATCATATTACTCCGCCGCGCGCCGCCTCACTAGTATGGAGACACCAAGGAAACTATTTGTTAGAAGAACTCGCATGCACAGCCGAACATTGGAAGTAAAAGAAATATTGAGGATGTGGTTATAATGTAACCCCTATTAATTTTTTTTTTTTACAAAAAAGACAGCCGCCTTCGAAAACTAAAAAGAGGAAAATAACTTTAGCTTTGGAAGTCGGCTTTGGTTCTGTTTGTTGTTTTGTATTGCCACCGACTTCGAAAGCTAAAGTTATTTTTCTCTTTTTAGTTTTTGAAGGCGGTAGTCTTTTTTGTAAAAAAGTGTTTTATTTCTCGCTTTTTAGTATCAACTTCCTGTCATCCAAATCCATGAAGGAACTGTCATGTTATGCAAATTAACAAGACAACACTAAAAAGTCAGAAGAAAGCTGAATATGCGATTTCGTTTACTTGGATTGGAAAAACGGATCCATGCAGGCAACGTCTCAAGATATCAATTAGTGTTATATATTCAAACCTTCTCCAGAATGTAACAAATACTTTTCTGAAAACCACATCAAAATCAGTTTAGCTAAACGCGAGATAATTGCGGAGAAACATACAATCGTCTTTGAAAATCTACAATCCAAGTAAGCAAAGAATTCCCTACATCAAAAACTTCTGAATCGATTTTGATGAAACTTGCAGTATTCCCTAAGTTAAACAATACCTAGTACAAAAAAGAAATACTTAAATCGGATTTGTAGTTACGGAGATATGCGAACACAAACATAAAACATACATACATACATTTTTATTTGAAGTCGGTTAAAAAAAATTTCAGACCATATTTACATTCTTGATACCAACCGATAGCTTAATGGATTGCACATATACAAATATATTAATTTGTTGAATTATATATACATAAAGGTGTATGTAGAATTGTATAATACTTGTGTACATTTCAATTTATAAAGGTAAGTTTGTTTTAAGTTTTTTTTATCTCTAATTTTGTTGTTTTACGTTTGTACAATAATTTACACCTCACCTTTGGTTATCTGGTAAATAATACCTAAGGCAAGGTTGCATGTACCTGAAAAATTCCGATTAGTTTCTATACTGCAGTTAGTAAACGAAACTTTTCTTCTTTTAACATTAATGAATCGCTCGTGACTATGCAGCGATGCCCAACAAGCGTCACTATCAAGTGATTAGCATACAGCGATTAAACGTGTCTCCTCACAGCTGCGCTAAGCTTCCTCGCATCACTCCACGAGTGCTGCAGCCTGTCTGTCTGTCTGTTTTCACAGAAAATACTATCGCAAGAACGCTCCAACGTACTCGGAGCTAGCAAAGTGGTCTAATTTGTGAAACTAGGTTAAATTAACATACGTGGGAGGGAGAGGGGTCGGAGGGAGACGGCGGATGGCATTGTTTACTCATCGAGTGGCAGTTGGCTGGAATTAACAAGTTTGTTAATAAGACAAGCCTGAGGCTTGGATTGAGAAGATGCGTCGCGTCGTGGATTATAGTGAGCTGCGACTTGCGGACGGATTACACTGAGGCAAATTAGGGGAAGACACAATTTATGTTCTTATTCAATGAGTAGGCCCATTTAAGTTAAATTATTAAAAAAACATACGAAGGAAAATAATACATCATTGTATTGTTCGTGTAGATCGAAAGAGCGTGGTGACTGATCTTATTCCAAAACTCTTTTCAAAGAAACACAGAGAAATGATTTGAAAGATTTAAATCCTGCAAAACGTTTCACTGTTATTACGAGTACTAATAAGACAATTGTATAAATGGTGCAGAAAAGAGGTCAGTTTGGAAAAGTCGTGACATCAGGCGACTGTGTCTTTACGGATGAAAGAATATGAAAGGAATGACTGTATTACAAAGCGTTTGAGATTCTCTCGGTCCTGGCGTGTCTCGGTTGAGGCTCTAGTAATATCAGGCATTCTATGCTTTGCATTCTCTGTGGCTGTTTTAGGAACGGACAACGTGTAGGTAACAATCTCAGTCAGACGTTATGAATAGATTCTACCGTGCCATAAGAATAATATTACATATTAGGGATTGTTGTACATAACTGCTAGTGTATCGGAGTTGATGCTGTTCTGTTAGCAAATGTTGCAATTGAAACATGAGGGCATTATGTAAATGATTCGGTTCCATTTGATCCTGACGGAGAACAGACGCGCTGAAGAGATCGGAATAGCAATCATAGTCATGAAACAAGGTTAAGGCGCATTTATAAAAACATTTATTCCGTATTGCACCTACCCTTATTTTGTAGAATATACATACATACATACGATCACGCCTGATGTATTCCCCGAAGGGTTTTTTTTATACCACTGTAGGTGGCAAACAAGCTAACGGCCCGCCTGATGTTAAGCGGTTACCGCTGCCTATGGACACTAGGACCTGCCTATGCCTCTGCCTATGGTTAGGCAGAGGTGCACCAATTTAGGTACACCCACAGTTCGCCGGTATATTTAGGTCCCATGTAATAGGGGGCGAGCCTATTGCCGTTAACCGGGCACAAATCCAAACTCCGAGCTGCTACTGGGAATTTCATAGAAAAACCCAATAAGTAACACTTTTTGCTCGACCTGGGAATCAAACCCAGGACCTCTAGCGTAGCAGTCGTGCTTAGGACCACTAGGCTTACGAGGCAGTTACAGGCGTGGCAGTTTTTAGAATATAGTGTTATTTTATGGATACTGTATGGCAACATTATGTCGAAGGCTCTCTTCGTACGTGGGCAAGTAGAACATAAGGACCTAACGATATGGTGACGTCACTTTAACATTACGGTATTCAGTAATGATTACAAAACGTAATGTCAACAGTTTGCACCGCGCTAATCCTCATTAGGTAGCTAGTTTGTTTAGCGCACTAATCCTCATTACAGCGGATCAGCCTGCGAGCTGCTGTGTCCACCAGTTGTATAACGGATGTTGTAAACTAGATCACAAAGAACGATAGGAGTTCTATCATCTATTTTCGCAGTATTAGCTTACAGGGTAGAATAATTGTACAGCTGACGAGAAATGCGTTTGGGCCATTCGAAATCAAAACATTTCAGGGTTTCGGTTTGTTCGAGTCCATGGATCTATACACGCCCAAATACATTTTTAAAAAAACCTCCTCCTTTTTTTTAACAAACATGCTAGTACGTAAAAAAAAGTTAAAATAATTTAATAACTTGATGTTAGTAGGTGCACTAATAAATACCTTTTGACATTCCATAATTTAAACCGGAGAGGACAGTTACAGTGTTTTTTTTCTATATAATCATTTTTTTTTTAGTTTTTAGCTCTCCGTCATCATTAACATGTCAATCGTAGGACGTCCACTAACTCCTACTAGATATATTATAAAAAAACGGCAAAATGCGATTTGAACTGCCGCATCAAGGGTTTCATACCACAAACGGAAAAACATTTCCCTTCATTTTCAATGATAAAATGGCGATGGCGCCTCAGTATGTTATTGGTTGGTTCAACTTATCGATGGCAAATATAAGTAATTCTTTTTTTTTTGGTTTGGCGCATTATTCAGCTGCGACAACACGAATGACCTCATCATCCGCTGACGCAGTCATTAGGTCCTCACGTGTGACGCGTGCAGGTGACAGGGCATGCGGCGCACGTACTGATTATGTTTATGTAACCGATGTTAGTTGTTATATTAATACTAGCAGCTAACCATTTCACTAGCCATAAGAGGATTACTGAACTTCTTGATCCGATAGTGATGTACATAGCTAACATCTATATTTGCTGTTGTTATTGCGTACCCGGTGGACAAAGGAATCCGTGTTCCACGAAACTAGGATCATATTATAGATAGGGTTTGAGGATTTAATGCCATTCAATAATTCCTTTACCTTTATAAAACAAAACATAGGTACAATATAACACCTACATTATAAGGGGTGATGTTCATGACTATGATCGGGATTGTGAAAAGATCGTTTTTTTTTGTACCACTGGAGGAGGCAAACTAGCTGACGGCCCGCCTGATGTTAAGCGGTCACCGCTGCCTATGGACACTTGCAACTATAATATTATTTGATCTCTTTAGCCTATTTCTTGCAGACACATTTCTACGTCTCCACATCAATTAATAGAAAATACACCAGAATATCTATTTACCACTTATAACTGAATATAAATATAACTTGTTGATTATTCCGATGATATAATTTCAACGCTGTTGTACTTGCGTCACCAAAAATCATTGAATTTGCACTCAACCCACTTTTCCATAAAGACACGCCCTTACAGCGGACGCTAACTTGATATCGGGCGGGAGTCGCGACTGTTTGCCTTGCTGTTCACCTCATAACAGCGCTGTTTGTTCGACAAACTTCGCCTCTTTTCGCCTCTTCTATTACGTCGCACCTTAAACAGGTGCAGCACGGTTTTGGTGGAAATTCCTTCGGTTACGACCGAGTTAGTCGTTTATTCTCGAATATTGTTACAAGTTTGTGCTGAACATAGAATAAATACAATTAGAATGAACTCCTTAGAAGGTCGTTTCAGCGAGGGAAGCAAATACTTTAAAGAAGCTTTTACCTTCTAATTGAAACAGTAGCCATTTGAATACACCCGATGAGATAAAAGTGCGAGTGTACAATACAAACCAGATAATAGAGGTGTCTCAAGAAAATTCGCAGAGGCAGGTACTGCATGCATAAACAGTGTCAAGAATTGAGAACTTTTATTAAATTAAAATGTTATTGCAGCTTAGTTCACTTTGGAAATAGTATAAACTTAGTGGTAATCATTGATGCAATATCCTTTATGCTGATGAGGTCCACTCGCTCGCTAACACAATCCGAACCTAAACTACATTAAGGTTGAGACACAACTTGAATGTTTTATGTGAAGTACTAGTCGAGTTCCTGGGTCAACGCCGCTATCCGCGTCGATTCCGGGAAGAGGATAGGATACATTTAGTGAGAGGAAGAGGTAACTTAAATACCTTCAAAGTGATAAATAAAATACTTTACGCTCAACATCTTCCTGCAGAAACCGCGTGCGTCGCTCTGAACGTTTTATCCAACTACGGTAAACTCCTACGTAAGGATCTTACTGATACCACTATTCCCCGTGATGAGAACCTCGTGAATGCTGATAAGATAAGATCTGTGAGGATGTCGCTCATGAGGTTACCCGCTTATTATTATTATTATGTATAATAAGGTTTGTATGGTAAAGAGTACCAGACAAATTGGCACACACAGTTATAAACTGCAAAATAACTACCTGCTACTACGGGAAAGGTATTACAAGTAGGTATAAACATGTAAATCTAAAGCAAGTCACAAGTAAAACCAGCAGTGTTGGCATGAGACGCGCCGCACCTACGCCGCAGCACGAAATCAATGGAACAACGTTATTATACATTCTCCAGCAGACTGTGTAACTCAATATTGAGCGCCGAGTTACAGCACGCGTGAATTATCGACGCCCTGCTTGCCGCACTAGGGGCGCCCGCACTACATGCTCACGACACGACTTGCTTGCTTCTTCATAATTTCATTGAAACTCAAAAATAAATAAATAATTATTATTTCTGCATGATGAATATTACTTACGTCATTGCATTTCGTAATGTTATTTTAAATCACAGATTAAAACAAGGGAAGTCGTCAAAAACCACTTTATTTTCTGATACACGCTATTACATTACATGCCATTTTGAAATGGGAAAAGCTCGCCACGCTATTCCCAACCACTGCAATTTCTGACCAGCGGCGACCGCCAGAAAGGCGCAATGAAGCGCGACGAGTCCCGGAGAAAACGGATTTGATTTCTAAAGGTAAATTTGGAACTGAAACGCCTTCTTAAAATAAAAGTAAAAACTGTGAAGTGCAAGACAAATAAAATATTCGTAAGTAGAGTGTGGCAACCCTAGCGGCTTCACAAACGCAATGATAGTTAAATATCTCGTTTTAAACAATACGCAGCGCGCCGCTGTGTGCGTGACACCAAGTGAGCAAGTGTGTGCACGGACTGGGTACAGTGAACGATTACTGTGTAACTACATTATCGTACGTTGAGGAGACTTCACAAGGCGATCAAATGAAAAACCCTCTCTGAGTGAGGATTTTCATATTATAATAGGTATCGTGAAACCATGTTTATGCTTGTGATCGATATTTGTTATTTTCATTATTAAAATTTGCAGTGTTTTCATTAAATTTCTGTTAAATGAGTCGGGTTAAAACTTTAATTAAAAATTCCTTTGGTTTCATTTTTATATTTGCTGAGAGCTAAACAGTGTTTTGCTATTGGAACATTAATGTTCAACAATATAACTATGTAAAATACTATTAATCTTCACTGATCATCGGTTGTTGATGCATCGCTAAAGCGCTCGCTGTGCTGATGGCTTCAATTTGTTTGTATAACATGAGTTGCGTCCGCTTGATCACAACACCGGTACAGTAGTGATTAGCGCGGCTGTCCGGTGATCCAATCACTGCGGGATCAGGCCAGGTCAGATCGAATATCGGTTAGATTGAATCCCGCGACACGAATCGCCGCGGATTACAACCGCTCGCTCTATTATTCAAACTCCTGCCGAAGTGTGAGTGGTGCCAGTGATAGCGGACGCACTATTGGAATATGGCACACGGTACTGGTTTTATTTTAGTATTAAAAACTCTATTGCGTATTAGCACATTAAGTAATTTTCCTTCGTTCCACCTTGGTGGAGTGTCACCATTATTCCTGTGACTTTGGAATAAGATGCAGTATTGTTTTGGCATTGAGTAATTATGAAAGCTTACCGTTCACCTGACTGTAGGTATCTCCAATGCTACCGGAGTGAGTTCATAGATATTCCCGCTGTAACCAGCACGCCACCTGGCGGCGTAGCCACAGAACATGAATATTCAGCGTACACTCAGGGCGGCACGACGGCGTGCTTGCTCCAACAATACGCGACCCACAACAACATTAGACAAATACGAGTCGCCGCGTGTACGCAGTCGGGCGGAGGACCAAGCAGGCGCAGAGGAAGAACCATGCACGCACTTCTATACACGCGCAGTGTCATGACACAAAATGATAACAATACCCGTCATCGTAGTTGGTTTAAGGCGAACAGAACATATCAGTCGGAAACAGGTTACAGATTTCCAGTTTACTGTAGGTACTTTAAACAAATTCACTGCTGGACATAGGTTCGTCTTGAGTGGTATCACAGTAATAGGTAAGGACCGGAGTGACACGGGTGGCTCTTCATCTGCAATCAGGAAAGAAGCAATTATTGAAGAGATGATTGAATAAGATGGAACTTGTGACACACTACATGCTGAAAAAAGAGCAAATATCATAGTAGTAGGTCAATAAGGTTTAAGACTGGGTGAGTATGATCCGTGTGTCGGACGCGCGACACGTGTACAGTGTGTGCGCTACCTTACGTGAAGTGCCCCACGTATAAGTAAATTCGGGTGTAGGCACTCTCCCGATTGCAGCTTAGGCCTTAAGCTCACGCCATTTTATTTACGCATTTACCGCCATATCGTGATGTGATTTCGTTTGAGGAGGATATGTGTTTCAGTAGGTTAGATAGATCTCTTCAATCGTCATTTGCAATTTGGAACCAATTTTACTGGTCTTTTTTGGTGGGTTTTGGTGGGTGGAAAAATACATCCTATTTCGTTATTTTTATCTGTGATTATAATTATTATGTCAGTGTCTGCACATGCACGCGTGCATCCTTGCATGATAATTGGTTACTCCTCTTTTTTGAGGGATGGTAAGGCCTGTATAGGTACTACTGTAACATAGTATTTTTGGCCTAAAAGATTGAAAAAACACATTTATTATTCTAAAAGGCAGAATAAAATAAGTGAAATTACTTGATGGAAATACCGCTTTACTGTAGGCATGAATCCCGCAATTACAGGGATTTGTTAAAAATATACGATTAGAGCTACATTAGTGTTGGTATCCGGGTGGCGGGGCGGCGCGGGCGTGTTGCGGGGGGAGGGATGAATCGCGCGAAACTTTAAATTGAACATAATTCGCGATGCCGCGCCGTGCGCCTCCATCCAGCCGGCCGGTGTGGAGCCGGTGTGGAGCCGGTGTGTAGCCGGTGTGGCGTCCGAGACAGAGCCGAGATATAAAACGATAATTAGCCTGCTATGGCTTCTGGTTATTAATACAGAGGTATTAGCTATGGCTAGCATTTTTTTACGAAAATCCCAAAGCATTTTGATTTAATTTACGAAACAATTTACAAAAGTCTGTTTTGTAAATGTAAACTTAAATAAAAAAATAAAGTCTGTTTTGGCAAACTCTTAACTTTTTTAATTTGCTAGTAAAGTAATGTAAAGAAGTACTCCAGCAATGGAAGTATAATAATTACCTAAATCACAGTACGTTTAAATGTTTTTATCTTAACCCATTTATGCCCGCTGTCCTCATTTGGGCACAGCTGGTTAAGTGCCCATATTTTTCTATATTTTGGAACTATGTTTTGTTTGAAGGCGAATTTGTACTCACAACGAATGTGACTTTCTAATAAAATTTGCAGTTTTGTGAGTCTCTGGATAAAATATGCAAAAATTTAGATTTTATTCACTTCATTTAGTAAATTGGTGTTTGACCATAAGTAAGACAAAATATTTTATATTTACATTAAGTTTTATGATATATTTGGTAAATTTTTCATTTGGCCATTGTTTTTACTAGTAATAAATCACATTTTGTTGAATGTTTTCTAATATTTGACAACCAGCGTAGGTTATTTAGTATGGTGTCCCCAAATGGGTCCAATGGGCGAATGGGTTCTTTTATTTATTATACTTTATAGGTTTAGTTTTGGCATAAACAACGACTAAATGATCGTTTTATGTCGCAAATTAGCATGGAGTGTTGGAGGAAGCAATAGAAAATATTTTGAATGTAGAGGATCTACATCTTAGTTACAATATAGCGGCCATCCCTCCCAACCCGAGTATTCTGACGGATGAAGAAAAGAGCGAAGAAGACGATGTTTCAGCAAACTATTCTTCCCCGTGAAATTCCAAAGCGAGTTGAAGAGTTTGAGGTCCGGAACAACAATGAATGGGATAGCAACGATTATGAACCTTTACAAAGATACAGACAAATTGAAACCCAGGAGCCTCGTTGGCGTAAATGAGAACCGTCCTATACTAACATTTGCAAGGCCTCTGGTATTGCAGTTGTGCATAGGCAGCTCTGCGGAAAGTAGACGTGGACATCGATTTTGTGTTTCAAAACTATAATAAAGGCATGGGTAGAGTTCATCAAGGTCAAACGATGGATCAATCGCTGCATACAAAACAGCTACACGAGGAAAGAAATCGTGGTTGGTTCTATTTATCTACGTGCTCGATTTGGCTATGGCTAATGCTTGGCATCTCTACGTCCTGGACGTGGAAGATAAAAAAGGTCAGCTCCAGATTCGCCGAAGTCTTGCTTGATTTTATTTGAGCAATGTAACCATAGAGAAACCTGATGGATGACGCCGTTTATCTAAATTGATGGTGGCAAATATGAGTCAAGACAGCGTTGGACACTTCCCTCAGAAACTGACAGGCCAACTACGATGCATAGTATACCACATGAAATCACGTTAGCAATGTAAAAAATGCATTAACACATTTTGCATTGAAAAAGGGTGTTTGGAAAAATGATACTCATAAGCCCATTGGCCCCATTTGGGGACGGTGTTTTTTTGTACATAAGGAAGTTTTTTTTATTCATTTTTTTCTGATATAATGTCTCACTAGCCTTTAATAATTACGCCAATAACGATATTTCAAGAAAATTACCATTATTTTGTATTTGGGTCTAAATGGGTTAATCAAGAATTCAAAGTAATTCATAAAAAACCTCATAAAAAATCACATCGTCAGCCATTTTGGGAACTCCTCTTAATGGATGCCGTTAATCGCTACAGCACCGGGTCGTCAGTTAGAATGAGCGCGACTCCTTCAGTGTATAAAATAAGTGTTGAAAGTTGAAATATCTTTGAATCCGCTCGGTTAGCGCGGTATCTGCGGCCGCCAGCCACTGTCAGACACTGATAAAAACCACCACACAGGACAACACAGAAGTCCTACTTTACCAAAGAGCTTATTTATTGATAAGCCCTTCAGTTTACTTACACGAGAACACTTTTGCAGCATGTGCTTTCATTAAAAATGTTCTGTCGCTTATAATCTGCCTATAAGCTTGTAGTTGTGTATGGAATGGAATGAGTTTTCTGTTATTCTACATTGGTGTTAAACCTCGCTAGTCAACCAGTCGACGGCGCGAGTTAAGCTCGCACTGAGTTTAGTGGATTTTGGGTTTCAGCTTCTGTGAGGCTATGTATTGTACAGTAAGCCTAGTTGGTAGTTTGTACCTCGCGTTTCGTATCAATAATTACCATCGCCTGTAATAAAAACATACTATGAATTTAAAGTTGGTACAGAGAAAGGACTAATTAATATAGTACTTTCCAAAAATATATAAAATAGTTCTCTAGGTACTTTATATTAAAAAAAAAATACACGTGTAATTTTCCACGTGCCGAACAATTAAAATGTGTTATAATATAGAACACTAGTCTAATATTCACAAAAGACGGTAACCAGCCATGCAAAGTACCTATGTATATTTAATAAAATATTAAATGAACCTTTATAAGCCGGTAAGAGGATTACATTCGTTCGGGCTTTGACAAAGCTTACTGTTCATGTCAAATTAATATTTACTATATAAATACGAGCAATTTTCGAATATAATATTCAGTTAAATGATCGTGAAAGTTACAGGAACATTGTCCAGTCTGTGGAAAAGTTGTGTGTAGCTGTGTGGGCGGCACGTGAGTACCCGGCGGTACCCGCGGGAAACTGGCGCAGTTCGCGCGCCCGCTCGTCAGATGGCGCTGCGATCGACGATTATCATTTTATTGCGTTTTGTAACTTTGTATAACAAGTTACCAACTACCTATTTACTGGAATGAAAAACTTTTATTGTTTGTTAAATTACTTTAAATAACATTGGCACGTGAGAGTTAGTTATGTTTACTTACAAAGTTTGTGTGAACATGTAGGTATATGCAAATGTGTGCTCGGGGACTTTATATGTATGTTTGTCAAATTGTACTGAACAACTATTACTATTATTTTTGTTTCGAACGGAGCACCAATAAAGTACTCACGATATAAGTTCTCGTGTTAGGTTGAGACTGACTCTGTCACATATGAACATACTTATACAGAATATAGTTCCACACAAAGCGATCGCTAGTGAATGAAATTCATGAAAGTCGAAGCGCATTCTTTTGAAAAGCTCCCAAATTCAGCTTCAGTAGATCGAGTTACCGGCGACGATGATTCTATTCAATTATAAGTTATCGACGTCGACAACTCCATGGATTTGCATTTTAATTTATTTAAAAGTGTTGTAGTTATATTTCAAGAGGACTTAATTGAGTTTTAAATGGTGTTGAGCTATTGTTTGTGAATAAAGATGGAAGAGAAAAGGCTGTAGGTGCCAATGAAGTAAGGATCACGTGAGAAGACACAGTAGTGTTGTTGTAAAGGTACGCTCACACAGGACTCCTTGCTACCAACTTACTTCGTGACACGTTTAAACAATAATCCTTTTCCTAATTTCTCTTTTACAAATATAATAACCTACTAAAATATAAAAACAATATTATTAAATTTCTAACTAGCCAAATTAGCAAATAGTAAAAAAAACACATGTGCATGAGATAAAATACACGGGATTCAATTAACAAAGAGCGTTTATAAAATTTAAACTGTTTTAATAAAATAAAACGAACACTGTTAAAATACTACCGTTCTCATTACGGCGGTAGTTTCAGCCGTGCAATTAATTATTGCTCTTATCGCAATGTGATACGGTTTATAATTCAAAAAACTGCGAATCGAAAGTCTTCAGCAGCGATATTTCAGAAACGACCGAAAACTAATTTCAAACATTTATAAGCACCTACAACCCAGCTGGCTAATTTAATTATTAATCGAAATTCGCACAATAGGAATGAAACAAAGCCACGTTAATCTGTGCAAAACACGGTCTCATATTCAATTATGTCCGAAACAAGCGAATACGAAATGAGGCGCTTACCGATACGAGTGTGCCTATAAAAGTTTAACACGAACATTGAGTAGCAGCGAATCAATTGTCCCACTGGTTTATCGGAACATCTGTGGTGTGAATACTATAGTCTGTGTCGCGTAGCCGAGCGGTGTTTGGCATCTCCCGCCATTCGCGAGTTCGGTGTGTAGGCGCGCGGTCCTCCGCTACGGCGTAGAGGCGCTACGGCTACGCCATCGGAAAGTATTTCGCGGGTGAACTTTTGTGTTGAATAGTTTATTATGACTGAGTGCTACGGGATGTTAGCGCGACAACTCGAACACTGAGTCAGTGGCGCCGGTATCGACGCGTTACCTGTAAGTGTATTGTTATGTTTTGTACTGGCCTCTGACCACTGACCGGTCTCGTTACTTAATAAAAATATAAGGAAAACTATTCTGTAGGCATTTTTTTTTTCTGGAATACGCTTTACCTAGAATATGGATGAATGATCAATGATGACATGATTTATTTGAAACATTGTACTCAATATAAATATTATTTAAGTATACAGCAAACTTTTAAGTTCTTTCAGCTTTCATATCCACACTTTGACACTTGATTTTCAATATCTTATTGACATTATAGAGTTGCTGTTTTACGATTCTTCACCTTAGAAATATCCAACGTATTAATATCAAGCGTTTTATAAGTACAAAAATATAAAAACAAAACAACAGTTCAACAACTTCCTAAAAAGAAACCACAACACTATTATCAACAATTAAAAGCCATAAACGTGGTGCAAAGGTTTTGGGTTACAAAGTAGTTTAGTATTAATGTTACAAAGAGTTAGCGTCCACTTCCGAGCGCGCGCGGAACAAAAGAACACAATATAAATTATAGCGATGTCAGTGCGGTCACTTGCCGCGCTTTATTGTTACTCCCCTTTATAATGGAGGAACTGAGGAGTGTGACTGTTTAGAGACGTGGATGTGCAGCGGAGCACGCCGGGGCCACTTGACCGGAAGATAATTTGACTGTTTGTTATAAGTGGTGTTAAGAAGTGGCTGATTTATTTGAAAGACAATACTCGTATGTTTAACAAGGCTCTTAAATACCTTAAAGTAAGTGCCGGCTTTCTACTTCGTAAGTTTGATCTCTTAAGTGGCTAAATTGGATTTATCGTCACTATTACTGAATGAAATAAATAATCGTAACAAACATTTTCATAAAGAAGAAAAAAGAAATTGAAATTATTCATTGAAAATAATTAAACGAACAACGAAACAAACTCTAAAATGTTCAACATGAAATATAATTAACATGTTCCTAAACTAGCTATTTCCGAGGCTAGTTTTTCGCTGAACCGAAACGATAGTGCTGGTACATCATACGTATGAATCAACGAGTTGTTCCGAACGATAGAAAACGATGGAACACAAACAATCCGTGTCACGTCATGTAACGTGACACTTGACGTATTAAACGTTATCCGAGCGTTGACTATGAATACGCCGCGTCAGTGGGAACTCGTAACGAGACATTAATTGAAGCTGACTATTACACACACGAGGTATTTAACTGCTAATTACATGCCTGTATGCTTTTACCGCCCTGGCAACGGGTGGTTCATTTCAACCGCGCAAGAAGTCATAAACCCTTCAGAAAATCATTCAAAACATTTAGACAAACTTTGTATTTTCGTACATAATTTCTAACTAAAATGGGCAGTTAAACAGAGAGTTGCAATTGTTTACAAAGACTTGAAAATAACTTAAAAATGTGTTTTACTACCTGAACTCGTTGAAAGTCTTTGTCTGTCGTAGTTATCGACACAATGTAATAGGGTTCCGTATAAAGACAAACAGCGGCTAAATATATGGTAGGTAGGTATTCCTCAGAGAAACTTATTCGAAGGACGAATCATTTATTAGGTACGCAGTTTTTTTTTGCTAAAGTATGTTTAACAACAAATAAATATAAAAATGGTATCTATTGAATTACTGTTAAATAACTGATAACTGCCTCGTTAGCTTAGTGGTCCTAAGCACGACTGCTACGCTAGAGATACTGGGTTCGATTCCCAGGTCAAGCAAAAAGTGTTATTGGGTTTTTCTATGAAATTCTCAGTAGCAGCTCGGAGTTTGGCTTTGTGCCCGGTTAATGGCAATAATTATAATTGGGGTTGAAACACTAGGGCCATGGGGACCGAGCGCTCACCTAGTTTATCGCGACATCGCGAAGCGACTGGTCGATTCTTCACGTGACCAGAGGGCTGGCCTATTCTTTGGCCAAAGAATCAGCATTGCCATACAACGTGGCAATGCTGTCAGCCTTCTGGGCACATGCCCCATTGACAGCGATGCGGATGAGTTTTTTGACGCCCTTTGACCTTACTTTTTTATTTTAACTGTACATAGTTTGTAATTTAATTATTATTTAGTTTTTTTTTTCATTCTTAAAATAAATATAAATTAGTTTAGAAGTACAGGTTGCTCCCTGTACTTCTAAACTAATTTATATTTATTTTTTATATTATAATTATATATTAATTCGCCCATTATTATATGGGACCTAAATATACCGGCGAACTGTGGGTGTACACTGGTACACCTCTGCCTAACCCTTCGGGGAATACTGGCGTGATGGTATAAATAACTGAGAATTGATCATAATTACAATATAAAAAAGTTAAATTTCTTACCAAATTACAACACTAACCAATGCAAAAGAAAATCTGTATAATAAGCCTGAAATTATTTTGTAGACTTGAGGAAATCCCTAGATGCAGTTATACACATCCATACCTCCAATTATTTGCGTACCGTGAGGCACATCGAACAAGTTCGGTCACTGATATAATGTAGATAACGTAAGTTCGTATAATTTGTTGACAGGTGGACTCGCTCGGCCAACATGTGGTACAACACGCTCCCCGCGTTGTTTCTGATCGTCGTGGCCGGTAAGTTGCAATACTATTAAATCATTTAAATGCTGTCTTAAAATTAATGTTCTGCACTCTTTGGCTGTAGATACCTACATAATTAAATTATTAGCTTATTTATCGAGATAGAAACGATTAAGATGATTGTGAATGTATATGTTTGTAAACGTACCCACGATACAGGATAGAAGAATTCGAGATCAGACCGTTTTACAAAGAACTCCAATTTATTCAACCACAACAAACAATTATAACTAGTTATTTTTTTGTGCAATCATCGTTACAAACTGAATATCCAATACATCATAATAGATTTACAATAAATAGGTGTCAATAAATAGACAGTAAAATGCATGACTGTAACAAAATGCAACTGTAAAGGTATCAATAATATTCAACATTAAAGACAAACGCCAGGTTCCTTAACGCCATACTTTCAAAACTTTTGCTAGATAAACATGGGGAATTATTTCCTAAAATTATGGACACGCCAGAAGGACAGAGCGTCATTTGTCCCATCGGTCCGAGTGGGTTCGTTAACAGCGCGCACACGTCACAGGCCTCGACGGCTACTCACCACACAATTACTAAATGGGATGAAGGTACACGTGTGGGCACCCGGCTCAGTGAAGAGCTTCGAGTGGTCTTTTGATTTTAATTGATTAGTTCATCGGCGGATGGCGGTTGAGTACGGAGCTTAATTTTGTTATGCAAACACTTCTTGTAGACGCACGTGAACGTCCGTGAGCCCGCACTTAGCACAGGATTACGATTCATAGTTTTAAACAAGTTTTTTTTACTTGTTATAATGTTTTAATAATTATGTCACTTTACGTAAAATTTGTCACTTGTGTAACTCTGTTCTATGTATTAGAAATTTACGATTTTCTATGTTTAAGTGCTACAACGAGTAAAATAAATAAACTTCATATTTATAAATGGTTGCTATTTTAACAATCGCACACAACATATTGACTGGAGAGAAGACCGTAGATTTCACGTAACTAATGTACATATATAACGTGTTTCTGGGTACGTTTATTACTTTAATATTATTCCATTTCGCTATAAACCTGTCAGCTTGTATTCTCCTGAAGCGGTCACAAACACATCACATCACATTTCCCTTGCATCCAACGAATTCATTCATCAATCCTGATTTATAGTTAGACACGGTTTACTAAACAAACTTCTACACAACTGCCACAAACAGTAATCAACCTTAATGTCAAACAATAAAAACGAATGCGATGGCATGAAAAGAGTTTGTTGTGTTATCTACAAACAAATAAGAGCTTTAACTTAACACGTATACAGTTCGATTTACAGTGTCGCGTTGTTATTCCAGCCATTAAAGCAGCGTATTCATATTGTAATAACTTGGAATTGTTTTTGATAATTCAGTTAGTAATGGAGCTGGTGTTAGTCGGAATATTGTCACCGAAGCGATTTACATAACCTTTGTAATCGCTATCACAATGATCTGGTCATCCAATTTACATTACAGTAGATGTTCAACTTTGAGTGCTCCGCCGCGCTTCGCTGAGATGTGTAACAAAACAACTACGACTTAATATTATAATAGACAAGCTTACAAGGAAACCATTTTTAATACTCGGCGCCAAGTTTAGCCATTACTGTGATATAATAAGTATTTGAGTGCTATACGTCGTTTTCTCCATAAAATCTTCTTTTATTTCTTCTTTTAATCTTCTTATCTTTAAATAAGCATTTGCAGTTATGTACTATTTTGGTTGGTGACTCAAAGTCAAATCATTTATTTCAATTAGACAATTAAAAGGTACTCTAAAACGTCAATTACATGGAAAAAAATCTAGTTGGCCATTCCAAGAGGTAGTTTCGTATGGAGAAGAATGGGCAAGTAACTCCGCACAAACTCTTTAAAAAATTACTGACAAAATGACTAATCTGTTATATCGGTAAACTAACCGTAGTTATTTCAAGGACGCTCAAACATAACCACCACTTTGAATGGCAGGTGTTATTGTGGTGGCGCCCAACTACGCCACATGTATGTATCTTTAGTGTGTACTAAGTAAGTAAGTGTTAGTAGTGTTTTAACACACTTGCTCGTTACGTTACTCTTTTGCAACAAAACACGTTTACGGTTTTTGTTTTCTATTTTACATTTCTGCTTACTTTAAAAAAGTTAGCAAATACTTTACAAGGTATTTTATTGGGAATAAAATAAATTATGATAAATAAACATTATAATATTCATCAAATTTCTTTATCATTCGCAACAATTTAAGATTAATTGGTGTTATACAAAACTGTTCCATTGTTATATTTCATATAAATATTATGGCAATTTGTGAGGTAACTAAACCAAAGACAGGGTAGCCGTCAGGCCGATCGGAATTAACAATCCTACCTAGCCATAAAAAAAGAAAAAAAAAATTCAAAACTTGATTTTAGTTTTGCCTTACAATTGTATTAAAAACCGTCGTATGAAATATACATCAGAATAGAATCGTGGACACGTGAATAAAAGATGTGGTTGCAATAAATATAGGCATTACAAGGAACAATCTGCATGTGCATTAGTATATAAAGTAGGTGTCGGCGGCGGCAGACTCATGTCGCGTGCGTGATAGTGCGGGAGTGGCGCAAGCGAGAGCGGGAGCGGGAGTGGCGCAAGCGAGAGCGGGAGCGGGGCGGCCAGCAGGAAGATTATGCAGACGGTCTAGATGGGGAAGGACATCAGATTTCGAGGATAGTTTTGATGTAAATACTCTTTGCACTTTGCCGTGTACCTACATCTGATGAAACCCACTGCCATATCATATCCATTTTTAGTCCTAATCATTCTGTCGACTGTCAGACACACTATAGTAACATGCTGTCACTTGGAACACTTGTGGGTGGTAACCGCTCACCGCTCATAACTTCGAGGAATATTTCTAAAGCCATGTCACAATCGTGTAGTTTGAACGTGTCGCGAGAGAGATTGGTTTTAATATTAAAGGCTTATATCCGCCTCGGAGGCGCTCGGATTGTTCTCCGGTGAACGGTATGCTCTGCATGCACTTAATAAGTAGTTTCGTTCAGAAGAACCACACAATTATACACTTATGAGTTGAGAGTAACACAAACAGACGGACATTGCAAGTTACACACAGCACCCAGTACACGTTATAACGTCACGCCAGTATTCCTCGAGGGCCCGCACCTTACCTACACTTCCCCAATCATGTTTAGGTCTCATGTAACAGGAGATAAGAGTATTCCAATCAATCAAGTACAAATCCTGACTTACATATAAAAATAACTCAATACTTTTTTTTTGACCTAGGGAACCAGGATCACTTTAAAACTCGCGCTTGCAACCACCAGCTAGACCAACACGGCAGTCAAAACAAATAGTTTCAACAATACAGTTTTCTACATTTACGTCGAGTGCCTAAAGGAACTAAAAACACAAACATCCAGACTCAGAACAAATAACAAATAACCCCTACAAATATGTGTGTCGTGTGTGGGTACTGCCCACTCTTATAAAAAGGTCGACCCGACCAAATCACACATTTCCTCTGCACCCCTATGATAATGGCCATCTGACCAGAAGCGTCGGGAATGCATAATGTATTTTACCACATGTATATTTTACTTGTACTTTTTTTACTTACTAAAACTGCAGAAGAACCTAGTGGACGGATGACTGCCTCCCTACACACCGAAACCTACCCACTTAGCTTGACACTTGCCTACATTATCGCCACGACAATACATAATATATCGTAGGGATTGGAACTTCTTAATGTTTTGTTGTATACAGTGTAAGTGGTATAGTACATGGTCGTATTTGAGTTGAAGCGTTTGTTGAATTAAGGGTGTTACGTGCGCTTGTTACTCACGCGGGAAGATGCGCTGTTTGTTTGAAGTTGAAAATAATGAATTTACTCCAGGGATTAAGATAGCTTTCAAGTGAATATAAATTGATGGCTAGGTATAATGTTACATTACGTTGTTTTTTTTTTTGTAAAAAAGTTTTTATTTCTCTCTTTTTAGTATCAACTTCCTGTCATCCAAATCCATGAAGAAACTGTCATGTTATGTAAATTAACGAGACACCACTAAAAAGTCATAAGAAAGCAGACTATGCGATTTTGTTTACTTAGATGTGAAATTTTCAAATACTGCTGTATACGTCTGTGTAACCCTTTTGAGTGTACAGGCGTGATGTTATGTTGTGTGATTGCGTAAACAATGCATATTTATGCGATAAGTAGTAGCAATCGCGGTTGATTTGTGTGTTCCGTTGTCTGTCTCCGGAATCCATCATTTATATAAAATGGGAAGTATAACCTTTCCAACAAAAAAAGAATCATCAAAATTGGTTCATAAACGACGAAGTTACCCGCGAACAAACATAAAATAAATAAAAAGTCGGTTAAAATTCCCTATCTCAAAAACTACTAAACCGATTTTGATGAAACTTGCAGTATTCCCTAAGTTGAATAATATCTAGTACAACAAAAAATTACTTAAATCGGACTTGTAGTTACGGAGATATGCGAACATAAACATAAAAACTCTTTTGTTTGGCACATTTGTTCAGACGCTGATATAGACAACATATAGGAAAACTGGGCAGTTCTGGAAATATTACATAGGTACGGGTCGAATTAATAACCTCCTTTTTTTGAAGTCAGTTAAAAAAAATCATCATCAAGCATTATTATATGAATGGATTATAGATGTTGCGTTTTTCTCTTGTACTTCCATAGGTACATTTTCGTTCGTCGATTAACAATTTTTTCACAAAGGTATCTATTTCTTATCTTGCAGCTTCATTAAAACTTTTTCTTACATTTCTTCAGCGATATAATCTCTATGAGAAAACTTTCGCAAAGAAAATAATCCAAATGTGCAAGTGTAGTGCATCATTTGTGTAAAGATAACTGCGTTTTCATTTCTGCATTTACTGACACTTGTCGAGCGTCACTGATCACTGGCTAGGTACGCTGCTGTACTTGAATGTACCTTTAATTAAAAACCGCCGAAGGCCCTCTTGTAAACCCAGTGTGCAATCATGCATCAGTTCGTTCAGCTACATAATATCCCGGCCTCCTGTAATCAACCCGCGCCGCCGCATTACCTACTGTATAAGTACCGCGGAGTAAAATTTACGTAATACCAATCGTCGGACGATATTTAAAAAAGGGAACCACTAATGATTCTTCTCATTGGAAAAATGCACGAGATGTTTTTAAATAAAAAATAATAATTCCGACATTCCGTCCGTGCATCAACATATCTATCACGGGCAGCCGGCGCAAATATCAAAGCTTCGCGGTTTCATCGACGGGAACCCCACCACCCTGCTCACTCCTACATCCATATAACCAGGCAGAGTAGAACCCTGCACTTATGGTAAATGACCGCTGCGAGAGTTCCGTTAACACTGGTGCGGGCGTATGTAACATTGCCCCACTTTTTAATTACATGCACCATACCGCCCGACTGCAATTTTTAAAAAGGATTTCGAGGTATTATACTTTAAACATTGTGTTAAGATTTTTTGGTAGCTGGCTTTTTATGTTTTATCGTAATTTGAATATGTTTTGCAGAAAATTGAACTTCTGAATTGAGTTTCAGAATTCTGGAAACCAACTTAATATAGAACTTTTAAAAATATAAATTAATAGCAGCTAAGCGTCATTCAATTGAAAGCATGGATAACAAAACTTCTAATTATCTCTTTAACTATACGTTCACATATTAGAAATCGTCGGGAGGGAGTTCAAAAGAAGGTAAGCTGTCCGTAGCGATATCTGAGCTGGTGGGCGTAATGACTAATACATATAATATGGTTACTAATGATTTATTTTGTAGTAAAGCAATATTTATGCCTTAACCTTGTTTAAACATTAAGTTACCCAGGTGATACGGTGACGTAATCACTCTCGTCCCTGCGCTGTCAGTTTAAATTAACCGCTCGCACGGACCCGCCCATCATGGCCGCCGTTCGCGCCAAATATCTAGACGCCATATTGGCACTTAATACAAATACAATGGGATGAGGTTTCAAATCGAAATACTGATTGTTAGAAAATGCAGTGGTCTGTTTGTTGTTGCACATAATCAAACTGCTGAAACAGAAACTAAAATATTCTGTTTTCTAAAACTCGTAGAACATCTTGCTTACCCATATGCCCTAGGAATTTTACTTTTGTAGTGAAAATAATAGTGTCGCGTAATAAGCGTGTCTTGATGCACGATCGCATGTACAACGTTACAACTGCCGGTTTCGCTAACACTGTGTTATTGCTACAACTTGACCCTTTTCACTCAGACAAAAAACATGCTCATAATTCCCACCCATAACGTACGCCTGTAGTAGGTATAATAAATAACATACAAACTGGAATAAACAAACTAAATTGCTGAAATTCCCAAACGTCGTGTTTGGGAATTCCACCTATTTCAACTACGCTGGAATAGGTAAACCATTCCGACACTAAACACTAAAGTTATGCTCACGATGAAAGTACTACTTATTAAAGATAAATTCTTGAAACTCACTTAAATAACTTTTTCTTACAGCAAAACGTGAAACAAAACTTCATAAAAAAAAAACCATAAATATTCATTTAGTTATTCTTAGATGTAAAATAGAATTACAAGCAATTGTTTCTACTGATTTTTTTCAGATAATTATATAGCTAGATAAACACCATAGTGGTCCCTA
The DNA here is from genome assembly GCA_932526535.1 of Caradrina clavipalpis. Taxonomy (NCBI): domain Eukaryota; kingdom Metazoa; phylum Arthropoda; class Insecta; order Lepidoptera; family Noctuidae; genus Caradrina; species Caradrina clavipalpis. The sequence continues at coordinate 270,571 of OW052088.1, forward strand.
TAAGATTGCCTTATGCAATCCCTTAGCCAGTCATATTCAATCTATGTGCACAAATATTGGCTCGGGTCAGCGTGATAGATCAGCGGGGGCTGAGGCGAGACAGTGACGCGTCACGCTACTGGCGGGCACTGATCGATGCCGAGTGTACTGCTTATCTGTTGTTGTGTGCTGGGATCATCTGCAACCTTGTTACCTACCGTGCCGAGAATCATCATGATATAGTGCACATCATGAGTTTTAAAAGGAGTCTGACAAAAATAACGGTCTTTCTTTTTTCTAAAAAGTCGATGATTTACACTAACGCACATACATGGGTAACACTAAACCTATTGACGTTTAATCCCTTTGATATATGATGATATTAAATTGTCATTTCAATACAATTATGGAACGTATTTCATCAAACTTTCACAATTTAGAGATTGAGCTTCTTTGTCCTTTTTGTCATTATGTAAAGGATTAAAAAATTCCATATCATCCATAATTAGCAATTTAATCAAATGAATTTGATTTGTTCGCAGCGATATTAAACAGATAATCTCTCAGACTAGAAACCGCAGAGCCCAGTTCCATCGGTCGCCTATCTCCTATATAATCGGGTAGCTCGTCATATTCAATCAATTGGAACAAATATTCGGAGGGTCACCGGCGTGATGGATCTGCGTCGAGAATCGCGACACGACCGCTGACTCGCCGTGATTGATACCTTGACCGTACTGTTTATATTTTAATATATGAGTTTTTTTTAAAGCGTATTTCTTTTAGAAGTATGGTACCTATTCAAAAAATAGAATTATAATAACAGCACGATAGATAAATGTAATAAACACAGCTATCTTTTATAGGCAAATTTTTGTTATCTCGCCACTGGCTAGTTGTTTTGAAATTGAACAAATATTAGCAAAGGTCAAATAATGTGCAAAATTAGACAAGCCACGAAAATGCCTACTAACATAGATGTTAGAGTATATGAGCACTTTACGATACATTTAAACTATTAATCGAAAATTTTAAAGTATACGCAACAAACCTAAATTATTGTCTTTGCAAATGAAAAGCATGCCTGATATGATATGATAATGATAAACAAACAAACGAAAAAATCTTTCTTCTTTCGGTGTAGGTACTGAATTGGCTTCAAAACTACTGGACCGATTTGAACCATTTTCTCTCTATTTTGACTTCTCTTTATAATCTGCCATCTAGAAAATTCTTCAATCGCACGTTGGATACTACATGAGGCATTGTCCCTCTATCGGCACATAGCGTGTCTTTCGTGACGGTCTTAACGAACTGATTCTTCGATGCTATTTTCTCAGCTCCTCATTCCTGCAACTACGTTAGCTATCACACGAGATTCGATTCTTTTGCTGCCACGCTACGGTGGCGTTGCTGTAGTCAACTGTTTTATTCCATCTGCACTCGTACTTCACTCCTACGGTTTTCAGTTTATTAGGAAATTCTAACTAAACATCAATTCATCGAATTTGATTGTAAAACAGTAGTTAACAATCCACAAACATAATTATAGAATGAGTCGTAATGCGTATGCGTAAGGCGAGCGCTAATGATGAATAGCCAGCCGCGTGACGCTTCTAGATACCCCGTCATTGTCCCGCTGACGGCTACAATGATCGATGACATCGACACTATGTTGTCACGTCACTATTTGGGCATAACGTTGTGTAGCATTAGAAAAAGTTACGTGATTAATGAGTGAGTTCAGCAATTCTGGCAGATATGTCATGCTGATGACTAGCGATGCATTATAATTCTTTTGATTTTGGAATACGGTTTTAATATACTTATTATGTAGAGAAAAAGATGCTCTTTTAAAAATGTCAATGTGAACTGTCAATTGAAATCGAAATATTTCTTAAAAGCATAAGGCACCCTTTAAATTATGAAAACACTGTAAAGAGTCATTATACCACAAGTTACAAGTTCAACATCTTACACAAGCATACAAATATAAACAATAAAATAAGCGGAATCCTTAGTATCAGTGGATTAATTAGAAATTCAGCTCGCCACGTGCCCGGACTGCGAACAGACGGCTTTGGGAGCCGGATCCGGCAGCCGGGCCGGCTGATACCCGGGGGACTGGAGACCACTCCCGGATTATCATGTTGGCTGCGACGCACTTCCACCGACTGTTTGATAATGTTATTAATTTTGATTGCTTGTCGCCAAGTTTCGCCTTCGCTTGGAGCGAAGAAGAACATTTTGCTTGGTAAGATGTGAGCGGGATTAGCCTCTTCTGCTCGTGAGAACACGTAGTAGCGCTATGAATCCTCACTAAGATCATAAGTGGCTTATGTATGTTCGGGGTGTTCTCCGATCGTTATTACGAAGTTATAGGTGTGCGCTAAATCTGGGCTTACAACTCGGGATCGTCGGAATTCACGTAAGTTCTGTTAATTAACTATTAAACTGCTTCCGTTGGATTGTTAACTTTTTTAGTTTTGGGTTTTTGGAAGCTAATTAGTAATTCAGGATAATCGAAAATTTAGCTTAGACGAAGTTTTGCACTCGTTCTTGGTTATCTGTGCTAATCAGAAATTCAGAACCAATACCTTGCCATTTTCTGTAAATAAAATAAAATATGTACATCAAGCAAAAAACCCATCAGTCAGTGTTCCGTACACGCATACATTAAATATTCTCTGCTAAGCGGCGGCGGTGAGCAAGCGGGCAGGGGCAGGCGGGCAGGCGGGCAGGCAGGCAGGTAGGCAGGCGGGCAGGCATTCGGGCAGGCAGGCGGGCAGGTGAGCGAATTCCCGCCGCTCTCTGTTTGCTTTTACAATGGAAATTATTCCGCGCAAGTGTAACGATGATGCGTCCCTGAGGACCACCCGTGATAACACTCTGGGGCATGCTGAGAAGCGGGAGCGGCAGTCGCGAATGAGAGCGAACGAAGAGATCGTATGTGGGGATTCAGAAAATGTTGCTTGATTCGTTGAGAACGCTGAGGTAAGTTTATTTATTTATTTATTTATAACTTACTTTATGCACAAATGTAAAAATACACCGTACAAAGGCGGACTTAATGCCTTAGGCATTTTCTACCAGTCTACCTTAGGGTGATGCAGAGACAAAACATAGGAGGTGCAATAAAAAGGGAACAGAAACAGAAAATTTCCAATATAAAATATAATAATAAATACATAATAATATAATTTAAGCTCAGCTTTAGAAATTTTCAACATAAAAGGACATAACAGACATAAATAATAAGCCTAGGGTGACTAACTTGACTACAGTTAATAACTGGTTAGCTAACTTTAAGCAGTGACTAGAAAATGACAGAATAATTGGTTTCAATAATTCGTATTTCAGTTAGACCATACTCCATACCAATTCGGTTCACGCGACTCAATCTAACATACAGTGTAACTGTAAATAAATTCATATACCAGTCCCACAGCACAAGGAACATTAACTTTATGTAAAGCAGCCCTCTCGTGGCACTGCGGGCCCTCCCTTATATTTGACTTGCTGATACCGAGAACAGTTTGATGGGAACTTTACAATATCTGGCCCCGGGAGTGCCGTACGGAGCGATCCGTGCATTAGTACTTCTTCGATCTGAGATAGTTGTCTTATTGGGAGTGTGGCGTGTAAAGTTGCGCCACTTACGGGTTATGGCGCAGATAGCGCGTTAGGGTTGAACTTGTGATGTTGCCAATCGAGAGTTAGGCAATCACTGGGTAGGGGGGTGTTATGTAGATAGGTTGTGACTGTTTGTTTAAGTAGCTTCCACATATACGTACAGCGATCTTGAGTTGGAAAGCAATCAAAAGAAGACTCGGTGCTGAGTTAATGTTCACTGGACGAATTAACTTGCTACTGAACATGATACCGATTACCAAGTCCTTTACGAGGGCATTACTCATCGGTCTACGGACTTACTTTCTGATATCTTTTACAGTGTAGTTCCCCAGTGGTCAGAAACTAGAACGCCATCAAATAATACTGAGGAACCTTTTCAACGTAGGCAGTTGAGTCACTTTGTTCAGCGAACATTCGTAGCGCTAGCTTTAGCTGCGTCAATCTAAACACGATTAGCTGTGTTCGTGAACTCGTGCATGTTCTCTTTCACTCAGCATGAGTTCAACTCATTTCGAATGATTGTTGCTGAGAATGCTTTTTCAAATGCTGGCAGTGTATACCGTTCATCAAAGTCGATAGTCTATATATAAGCATTCTTTATCATCATCATCATCATCATCATCATATCAACGGAACGACGTCCACTGCTGGACACAGGCATCCTCAGAAGATAGTCACAATGACTGGTCCTGCGCTACAGCTATCCCGCGATTTTCCACGGCCTTTATTAGGTGGTCGTTGGTCCACCTGGTGGGAGGCTTTCCCACACTGCGCTTTCCTGTCGTTCTCATATTATTTAATAACAACAAGTTACTAAGTTAAACAAAGGGATATAATAATCTATTTAAGCGATCCATTTATGGAAATGGTATCTCAAAAGTGTATAACGAACGTTATTTTAGTGAGAACGAGTTGTTCGTATGTGTATGTATGCAAATGGCGTTGTTGTATAATTGTTGAGTGGGTAAACATAAGCCTACGCAGTACTAACAACTAGTGTTTATACTGTGTTGTGGTGTGGCAGGCAAACCCGCCAGAATTCATATTGCTGTTTTAGTTGCTTGTATTGTAGGCGAACTGTTAATGAACACTTATTTTTGCGCTCATTTGTTGGTCTGTTTATTGATATTCCTACTTTATTGTAAATGTAAAGACTAATTTTGTCAGATTTAATGAAGTACAGTTGCTCTTTACTATCCAACAGTGAGGAACTCAGGTGAACGTTTAAATGATGTTCTAGCCATTTCACAGAGACAGCGGCTGCCATGCGCGGGGAGGTTTAGGAATACGTTTCATGAGCTGGCATCCTCATTCGTCTGCATATTGACGGAAGCGCCCCTGTAATAAAAAACGCTAGCCCGCCAATATTAATGAGGCGATGGAACGATCCCGCCGCAATCAAACTCGGATTACAGCTGTGCTGACAAAAGCGCTCACTCTTGTTCAACCTTGCATTGTAACTGCACTGGAGAACTTCTCAATTTAGTTTTTTACTAGACATTGCATAACTCAAAATATTTGATTGAAATAAACACATATTTATAGGCACTTTTGAATTGTCAGGGAGTCGAACAGACAAAAACTTTAAACTTGATAGTTGCTTGTTCCACACCGTAGGTACCAGATGGAGGAGAGCGAGCAACATACTCCATGGACAATCTTGTAAAACCAAAATGTAGGTAACATACAACTCACGTTAAATCAACGATGTGAGAACAATTTAACAAACCGAGCATGTTAAAAATTGTGAAAGCAAATAAATAATAACTAAAAAACAGGTTGATGATTGAAGATTCTGGTTACACGCATTCTTATATTATAGGTACGTTAGGTCCTTTATTATTAGACATGAGTAACCTAAATCTACCAAAATGTTTTGCAATAATATTCCAGTATTTTTAGTAAAACGTTTTACTATGTATACATAGACCATTAATTTAGCTGAAGTACATAATGTAGGTACAATCTTTGACTGAGCCATGCGGGCCTGCGAGTTTTATGCTTTTTAGACAGACAGGCAGAGTGCAGACCTTGCCCAAAATAACTACGCTCGCTAGGACAATGGTTCGTGGCAACAATGACAGCTCGCAGCGCGCTGTCGCTCGTGTATACAATGCCTTAGCCGAAGTGTACAGAGCTTGTACGGTATGTACCATTTTCAGTGCCTATGCATTGCAAACGTAGGTAAATGTGTGCTGTGCTGGCTAAATAGAATTCTAAACAAGGAAATAGAGTACTTAGAGATGTTTTTATTTCTTGTAGTAATAGGTATAGCGTACTTATTTTGGTAAAGTCATTCAAGTGATAGCAATATTAGTTTTATTCAAACCCTTGTTACCTATATCAAAAATATTCACTTATAATTCGAACAAATCATTCTAATAAGCAATACTTACATTAAAAGAAGTTTACACAATACTGAAGCGGCCCCCGCAGGCGGCGCGCGGCGGCTACTGAAAAGTTTCAGGCAATTATTTCGGATTGGAATGTTTCTTGTTTCATGCTTTTCATATCGATATTTGTTATAGTCGGGTTTTAGTTTCAACTTATATATTTTTAATTAAGGATCGTTTTTAATTCTGAATTCGTTTTCCACGTACATCACACATTAACCATTTGGGGAATACAGCTGTGATGTTTTAGGTTATTTGCTATAAATACCTAAGTTTAATAATTTTAAAAGGGCAGTCTAGCCACAACGCATGGATTAAAAAAAGCTTTATCGTGGTTTGTGGTTATCGTATATTCCAAAAAATATTTTTAGGACGTACTCATTAAACTCTTTCGTTTGATACTAAACACGATATTTTAATCATTTATTTTGTGTGGTACTTTATGTACGCTATAGGCTGCCATGATGAATTTCAGTCATGTATAACCCAGAAAACAACACGATGCTTCATTTGTTAAAATACAACAAGTAGTTTATTTGTTCTATAGTATCTACTATACAACAATTAAATGCAAAAAAAAAAATAAAAAAAAAGGAAAAAAAAAAAAAAAAAAAAGGCAAAAAAGGGAAAAAGGAAAAAAAAAGCGAAAAAGAAAAAGGAAAAAGGCGTGAGTTTATGTATGTGTGTATGTATGTGTAACAATTAAATATTGAAGAATGTTTAAATGTATAAAGATACATAGCTTGCAAAATTGGTATCCTTGTTTTTGGTTTTACCGTAGTCGGGTACAAGGCAAATAATTGTCTCGAAGAATCGGGTTTAATACGGTGGCTAATAAGCCCGATGACATCAACATCAATGTGTTGCTCCCTCAGTACCGCGCGACGATGCCGCGGTGCCGCGGTGGTGCGTCGCGCTGAAACAAGCGAGCGTCCCGCGTGCAGTGCGATGTTCACAACACGCGGGTTCACGTGACATTTTCCACCCCCTTGCCTTTGATTGCAGTCTCGTTAAATATCCCGAGTTGAATCAGTGAGCAAACCACACCGTGTTGCTTGATAAGTAGCGTTCTAAATATAAGTATATCACCATTCAATTTACCTGATTTAGAAACTGTGTTTCAGTTTGATGCAAAAACAAACATCGTATTAGTTTAGTTTAAAAATTAAAATCATAATCTTAAAATGCTTTATTTTCATAGATACTAATTTACAAAATAATCTGGTAATCTTCGCTATTAATTTATTCAACTTGAATAGGTAGATACTTACTTCGTTTTGTATCATCTGTTACTTTGTATTGAGCTCGCATTAAGTGTACAATATATTCGTTCGTAGCGATATAGTCTGCAGCGGCCCACATATAAATTATTTCATAACGAAATTAAACGAAGTATCAGCTTGTAGTTTTACGTTTATAGCAAATACCTGTTTGTATGTTCATTCAATTATAATGTAGTGTGATATGTCTGCAATAGACTGTTTTGTAATTATCGCGGACCTTGTGTTCCTGAATATTCAGTTTTATAATTCAATGCAATTAAATTGTTGTTGATATAAGATAATACGCTTCAGGCAGGAAATAATTTAATTAAACAAGTTAACGTTAGAGTTGTTCCTCAATTTATTTAAATCGTCTTTTCTTATCACCACCGAATATTCCTCATCTAGCAAAACATTAATTATGAATTGTGATTAATTATTCGTTGAATAAGGTAACATTGAGAGTCATTTGAATTAGTTATGACTGCTCTTTGAATGTGATAGTTCACCAGCAGCAGCACATACAATTCATCATTGCAATTAGCTGCGAACAGTTACTCATTCTGTAAAGTAGTCGTATTTAACTGAACAGGAAGACTGCTGCGGATGGAGCGCTCCAGAGATGTCTGTTGTTGTAAACGCTACTCAAGCTGCAATATTATGGCATACAGACTACACGAACACATAGATACATGATTTCAGACACACAACACAAACATATTCAACAACCGGATTAGAATTAATCAAAATATCGTATAAATTAAAAGGATCGCGGATAGCTTAAACCTCGGCCGCTGGCAGAGAGCGGTAATTAATCTAAAATCAATAAGCCCACTCGAAGCGGACACGAGTGCTGTGTTTAATGCGATGCCCACTCGTATGCGGTGTTATAGCGGGATGATCAAAGCTATATACGCACATAATATCTGTATAACGAAGCTGTGTTTTGTGTGGATCGATGGATAAACATTTGGGGTATGCGGAATTATATCGTGTTTACTGGTCGAATACAACCAGCTCAGGTCATACACGAGAGTTGGAATTTAAAAGATTCATAAAGCACATATATCACGGATTATCACGCCATGAGATAAAAGAGTCGTGTATGTACAAACTAGCTGTTGTAGTAATATCACATAAATAACTGAATTATTAGGTGACAATCATACAGGTACAAGTTATATAATATTATCATCATCCTTATCAAACATACATTGACAGATGGGAAGTTAAATCCGTTGAAAACGTTTTTAAATCCCGCATTGACACCTAAACGATATTAAATGTTCACAAAGCGACGACAGAGGCACGCAGTCAGGACGTCCGCAATTTGACTGCACATTGTAGCGCGCACAATACATACTGCGAGCGTATTGTGACTCCGGCTGAATGCGATCTCAGGCCCGCGGACGCTGTCCTTCTACGTGCTCAGCGTTCCACATAAGTATCAGCGACTTCTGCTGGCTTGCAAATTGTTTAGTACCAAAAGTTGCTGACAACGGGCTCGTGCAGTCTTGAACGTTGCGCACGGGGTTTAGCGACTATTCACACTGCTAGTAACTTCAAACGAAAATTGCTATTTTATATTAGTTACTGTAGGTATGTAAGTGTATATTTAACACAACGATTGAGTACACAACATGGCTAGTCAATAATGAACAAAATGGAAATATGAAAATTAGTTAATTTCAGTTTAATTGGCTAACTATACCTAATTCGAGTGCACTGTACACCACACTACATATGCAAGTCATCCTACATTACACTGCCACGTTCCTGGTGCGAGGAGTCAAGTTTATATCAACATCTTGAGATCGATTTTCGGTTCCTGCTGCAATTCAAACGTTCTCGCTGACGCGGCTCTCGACGTCTTCTGACGAATTGTCACAGCGAGTCTGCCACGATACAGATTATAGGATTACCGAGTTTAAAAGAAACGAAAAATCTGTACCCACATAATAGATAGTGATAAACTTACGTAGGCATCACTTAACAACAGAATATCTATGATGAGAACGCGTTTTAAAGATTATTTCTTACCGTCGTATGTTGAATTTCCTCTTTGATCATTTTTAAATATCACAGAGTTTGAATAAAGGTAGTTTTTTGCTTTTATTTTGTCTCTGTGATAGTAGTACACAAGTTGTCTGAAACTAAACTAAAAAGTCACATGCAGCCAAATAATAAAACACCAAACGATGAGATGAGAGTGAAAAGGCGATCTCTTAGCAACCCTGCGGATGCCGCCGGATACAATTGTGCCGAGAAAAAGTGTCCCTTTGTCTGTTGATTGGATTTTAGCAATTGTTTGTTCCGGACCATTCCGAAACGGGCGTCGAGGTGCGGCGTCGAATGAAACCGGTTGCGATCAATCAGACGGAATGGATTCAAAGAACATCAGAATCTAGGAGAACGATTAGACTTTTGCATTTTTATATTCATTTCAAGGTACAAACAAAGGTAAAGCCTCAGTAGTCCAGGTCCCAGGAGTTTTGACCTCGGAGTCAAATGAGTTAAATAGAATCATGCAAAACATTAAGATTGTACGTTTGTCATATTATTATGATAAATTAATAAATTCGAATGTTAATAAATTTAAGTATTTTAATAATCTGTACTATGCTTATTTTTATTTTGTTATAGGTATATTAATATTATTGCAGACTAGGTTTTTTCTGTATTTATTCGGTAACAATGGACATCAAAAAACATTTTGAGGAGACACCGACATAACCTAGTTTAAAATTTATTTGGGTACGAGTAAAAGTGATATTTTTGAACTATTTAATAAATAAATGCCGAAGTATCTCGCATGTTTTAGATGTAATTGTGTCGTGTCACTAATGAAATTATTATATAAATAATAAGTTTATAATCTTTCAGATACTGAACGCTATTTCTAATAAATCACCCGTATCATAAAACGTATTATAATAATATAATTGAGTCACGTCGGCTGTTTGTATGAATGCTGACACCACACCCCTATGCGCGGCGCCCGGGGGGCCGGACCGGGCTCAAGTCGCCCATTATTACCTGTCCGCCTGGCACCTGCCCGGTTAATGTCATTCAAACCGTCTTCCGACGCTGACAGGGTTACAGTTTTTACGAAGATTTACTGAAACTCCCTATCAAATTACATTACGATGAATACGATCGAGTTAGGTAGGGCGATGTAGTGATTAGTTTTTTAGAGCATTGATCTATGTATAGCACAATTTTGTGACGTCACATCACGCTTGAGTCCCTGGGAAATAGGTCGGGATTTATTATCTTGATGATTGTATTTACGTAAGAACGACATTGTTACAGTGAGCACATTTATCACCTCGCTGTTGAGATGGTAATTGATTGTGATTAACAACGGTCATTACTTCGCTCTATTCGTAGTTGTATACATTATGTATTTGGACACACAGATAACTGCTATTGGTTATTAGATGACATAATTATACCCGCTATGTGCTACATACCGATGATGGAATACGGCGTCGTATCACAGTGGTTGGAATGTTATAAGCTTCCTGTCAGACGACAATCACATCTCGTAAACCATATTTTAGATAAAAAGCTATGTATTTACCTGTACGTCTCGTGCAGGCGCGGGCGGTAATGCAAACCTCAACAAAGACGGGTATTGCTGGCGCCCGGCGCGCGGTGAGGCGGATCAACACGTTATTACCTATCACTATCGACACGCGCGCCCTCTAGCCGATAGCGCCGGGGAAAGATTGTTTACAGATTGTTAAAGCACTGCTGTCGTTTGTTTTTTCAGAAAATGACTTGGAATAAAGGGTTTAAACTTCGAGTGTCAACTCATTATAATGTATGCAAGACTTTCACTCCACACTGTGAGCTGTAGTGCGATTCACTAAAATGCAAACTCGAAAACGAGTCTCACTAAAGTGACCGCGCTCACTTCGATAACGAACCCACTTAACTTTGGTTGTGTTTTCGCTTGCCGTGGTGACGTCACCGGCGTGATCGTACTTAACAGAATACCATTTCGTAATCTCACTGCGGATTCAGCTTTCGAATTACGAAGTGAGGCTTAGAGAATCGCACTGCTGCATCAAAGTATTTGATGCAGCAGTGTCTCATAAACGTGTCTCAATTTTAGACACGTTTAAGACAATAGCGACTACAATCATGTACTAGCTACTGAACAACTGGTAGGTACCTATGTTATTTAACTCTTACAGTAAGAAAATACATGATAACAGAAAAACTTAGAAGCGTAGGAAACAATAGGGTTCGGAAGTTAAAAGTATTTCAAAGAAACACCTAGCCATTGATATGTTCCAAGAAAAATAAAACACTATTAAGAAAAAGTCTGAAATTCTTTCTTATCGGGGAGATAACGTGTTGGTACACTTTCCAATAAAACTACACAAGCAAGCCGATAGAGGTGATCTCTTGCCGCTGTCGTCAGTATCGATACGATCGCGCCTCTACCGGGCGCGGGGATTGTTTACAGATTGTTTGGACGCTGCAGCCGGCTCGCCAGCTAACAGCAAGCGGTGCGAACAAACACACGGATAACGTTGACGGTTAATCCTTTAAGTAATGTTCTCATTACTGAGGATCGTGTCTACTGATCGATGACTTGCTTTCGTTTCTCCTAAGCTGTTTGGAGACGAACCTCCGTCTGTCAGAACTGTATGCAAATGTTTTTGTTTTGGCTCCTTAGACAACATAATACATACAAATAGATGTACTTTGTGATCTGAGTGATATGATGATGCTACGGTTTGAACTTTTTTTTAATACCAAGTAAATTTATCGATCAGATTCATCAGTCTGACACATGATCATTTAGTACATGTAATTCATATGTATGTCTTTTCAATGATGACGTTTACAAAAGATTGTAGTAATTTTACCACGTTAACAATTTGAAAAGATAATGGCTATCGGAGCACGAGACAAAGGCGGGAGTGACGTTATCTACCGAGAATTCGAGACATTCTCACCTCTGCAACTCGGGAGACAGATTGTTTACAAATCGTTTACTACTACTGCTGCCGCGATGCAATCTGTCTGTTCGCCTCGTAACCGTGACACAACAGGAGATTAAACTTACACATTGTACGCGGAGATGTTTCTGAGAAACTGTGTATAAAGGAAGGCATAGGTTTTATGAAAAAGTAATAGTTGAGGTAATCATTTAAATTTTATCTGTCTGCATCTAATATGATAGGATCTTTGGTCACTAAACTGATCCACAGCAGATGTAAAAACTACTTTCCTCACCGTTATTTAAGCCTTGGAAGCATACCGAGTTCGGTATGAAATAAGTTAACATAACGTAGAGATCGTTATTACAGTTGTTTTGTAAATTGTGTACATTTAACTTGAGTTGGCACAACCTGACACATTCATTCAAGTGTTTATATCATTCGCATTCCAGTGCACCGCTAATAGTGACGTCACGCACGCTTTATGAGGAGCCTCAAGTATCAAAGATAAACGAGCGAACGTTTGGTGCTGCTCCGCCGTCATAAACCGACCAGTGGGCAATAACGCCGTCCGACCGGACCGCGTGTAAACCCTTTGATGCGACCGGACGGTGGGGCCCTGTGCGCTAGCTGCAGAAGTTCAACTCCACACGATATACAGATGTGGTTAGAGTCCTCAACAATAAGTCGTTAATTATATTTATGAGAGCACAGCGTTAACTTATAGCAACATTATATACAAAAGTAATTGGAAAGAGGTGCTATAAATAATATAGAAAGATACTTGGTCACGTTATTTTAATACAATGCTGATACTGTTCTCGAAGATTTACCTATATATGGGATTGGTTTTGTATGAATGCACGAAGCCCATCTTCCCCCACGCAGTGACCCTTCTGCTCGTGCTGCCGAACAGTAGCAGTGTCGTAGTGTCGTACCATTCCGCTTTACGACCGCACTTCACTGCACTCGAGCTTTGCGTATTCGCGTATTGTCCGGTGATTCGGTTAACCCATTTTCGTCTGTTTTTATAAACGTTTGCCCTAGTTTAAACATATTTTTTATCTAACTGGAATACAAATGTGAAATGAATGAATATCAGCTATGAAGAAAATAATTGCATGCAGATATATTGCAGGTGAACAATAAATATTTCAGCAGCCTCACAGAAAATGCAGCAGTAATTACCGGCCGTTCCGCGCTTAATTACCGTTATCCTACAACACGTACGTCAGGACGAGTAATTCGTTTCCGAAAACTCGATTCAACAGCGTTGTGTGCAGGAAGGCATCAATCGAAATATTGGAAGTTTTAATTTGTTCCAGCAATAAATCCCTGGCGTGTCGTATGAAAAAACACCAGTTTCCAGTTAATGAAAGCGGGGACGTGTCGGTTCATTGGGATGCTTCGTGCACGCACGCCTCCTGCGACCTGGCGGGGGATGCGCGGGGTACGCGCGGGGGAGGGGGGTGGCCCGAAATGTTGATTTAACTTATTTGAAACACGCCCCGAATTGATTGTGTAAATAAATGAAATTAATTTGTTTTTGTGCACGAGCGATCCTAATTGTCAATGGGTTTAATTATGTGCTGGGAGCGAAGCTGTTTTGTGTCGTTTAGATGTGATGATAGTGCGTTCTGTAATTATATATTATATACATCGCACATGAGTTATAAGTGTGCCGCTATGTCATAAATAACTGAAATCGTTATCAATATTAAGATTCACGCACTTCAATATTGAGGCTGAAAGCTCAGCTAAGCTCAGCTCAAAGCGTCAGTCTGTCAAAATCGCCGCGAACACAATTCATACATCGATCACACCGCCATGCCCTCTTCACGTGGTTCTGTCGAGCCAGTCGGCTGGCACGCGCACTAGCACTAAACTGTGTTGGCGCGCTTCCAAGCCACTACACACCAGCTCAGCCTTTAGCTGACTCTCATAACTTGCGGCCCAAGGAGCACCTGTTTGAAAGTAGTGTTCAACTCAACTTTTAGAACCACTGACTTGAGTCACGTGATTTTTTACGATCCTGATTGTCATGAGTTTGATGTAGCTGTGCATTATCTTGCATATTCGCTATAGGGACATTGATCCATGTTTACTCCTCTTCACCAGTTAAGACAAATTATGTAGCCATACACAGTCGCCAACTAACAAAATCTTTCCGTTTTTAACAAATTTAGGCGTTTTAAGATTTGCATACTTTACATTTGTTAAAAATGAAAGTAAGAAGGCATTGAAACTACGCTGTTAGTGTTGCTCGGCGCCAACTCTGAGGCATTATTACAAACGACAAATGGAATCTGTTGCTCACAGCTGCTTTACTATAATGCGCTACCGCGGCGGCGGTTTGCTATTCAACATTCAATCCGAAGGAGGTCAAGAGTAAACAGTGTAATAGCTTTAAAAAGTTGGTTAAAGCATAATAATAAAGACACCATTTCACTGACTATAAATAATATACAATTTAATATCAAAATAAAATTAATTGTTCGCTTGAAAATGTTAAGCTATGTGTACGCAGGGTGTCACATCGAGCTATAAAGGCAATTAGTGACAATGGTACGTAGGTAATGGCCTATATGGGCCAATGCGCGATTTGGCGCCGAGCCAGCGGCCGACAGCGAGCGGTACGACACTACGATGGCACCAACATGCAGCAATGCACAGAAGGACACGCGACTCATTAGACAATTGAAATAAAATTATGATTATAACAAAGTAGGCAAGCTTGTCGAAGAGTTATCTCAATCGGATGAATAGAAAGAAAACCTCTAAGAGACCGATATATTTATATAATCATTCGTTGTTATTTCTTCAGACCTACATTATGTATAGATAGATAGAACCTATGTAGTGTCGCTGACTCACTAAGTATGATAGGTTTTTGGTAACTGCTAACTTTGCATGATGTAAATAAGGCAAAAGGGGCCTAGCATGAACGCGCCAGTGACTGACTTGTCTTAGTAGTTATTGTATCTATATGAGTATATCTAAACAAAGATCGAACAATTGTATGAATGTAAGCTTCTGTGCTTACCTACTGAGTGACAAGTGCACGCCGTCCCTGTCACACGTCGGCGTATTCACCGGAAAAAATGGCCGGTATTTTTCATTCGTTTCGAATATCAAACATGATACGCCGAATTTCATTAAATATTTCACACTTTACATGTTCTGTGTGTCGTTATGTAAATAGTTCTTTCATAAATGTTTCAACGCTGTGATCTCATTTTCCAAGTTAGTACCAATATTGTAATAAGTATTGAAATGTTTTTAATAATATCAAACCCATAAACAACAATACAAAAATGAGAAGTGAAGAACCATTGACATATTATGCCAATGGTTCTTCACTTCTCATTTTTGTAAAAAAAAATATTACTTAGTAACTGCTGATAACTTAGAAATATCTAATGTTTTGAGGAACTAAGCAGTAAAAGAGTCTCTTTTAAATATCTTTCTAAATATTCGCAAAGTTAATCGAATTACAGTTCCTCTGAAATTGTATATATCCATAATAACTTGGTTTCCCCCACAAATAATTTCACCAATATCTTACTAACATTGCGAGACCATAAAAGTTCATGAATATAATAATATCTTTTATCACATTACATCGATTTCCGATGCTCATGTAGGCGGAGCCGAGAGGCTCGATATTAACTGACTACAGATCCGAGCAAAGCGGCTTTACAATGACTGTAATCTTACTTTATTACCCGAAGATAGGCACAGGTCGGGCTTCATTAATACCGGATAGGCAGGAGCCGGCGCTTTGATACCGCACCACGTGGAGGCTCATACAGATAACGAAATCATAGTATAATGTGATCAATGTTATCGATACCGACGCATTGTGTGTTTAACATTTATGATTTCTGAACCAGATTTATCTGATCATGTTTATCAATTATTAACATAAAGATGACCCTTTTTGCAATTTACATTACGTTAATACAACATGAATGCGATTTAAATTCCCAAAATAATCTTCTGAAAAAATTACAATGAATACCGTACGTGCCCAACGCGTAGCGTAAGGGCGCGTTCACACGAGCGCGAAGTTTTTCGGCGTGTGCCGAATTAATTTACACTAATGTGAACGTGTTCTGAAAGGATTTGAAATTAAAAATTAAACAGAAACCGATCCTGGCCGAGAGGCTCCGAATTCTCCCGAGGCTCCTAATAATCGCCTCGTCGAGCCCATCGGCGGCGCTCGCAAGCCTCTTGTACACACACGTGAGTCGGAACCGTAATAATAAAGAAATTCAAAGAGCTTTACGAGTGTACACCTTGAACTAAAATTGATTTCGTTTACCTTGAGCGCAGAAATAGGTCAAGAGTATGTCAAAAGAGGAAAACTCCCAAAATGTGAGAATATTCTCTTTTTGTGATTTTCCGTTAACAAAGAGTTGTTGAGCAAGTGCTAACTCAATCTATCACAATTGTGTCTCACATATTCAACATTCGAGAATCTGTGGCCCATGTTCAATTTAGTTTGGTAATATGTATGTTTTCTCAGAATAGTGGACCAGTTACACAATCATTTGGAAATTATTTATAGTAAGTTTAAAAGCGATCTTTGCATCATTTATTTACTATACAGCTATAGGTAAATAGTTTACATCGATGTCTTCATAACAAAGTTACAAGTATCCACAGGGAATAAGATTCTTAATACTGCTAAAGTTTCTGCTGCCTGTTGTTGCTTTTTATTTACAGGAAATTAAAACAAATCCGTGCGATCTCTTCAAAGGGATAATCCTTTACCGACGCGGGAATGAAACCCTTCACGAGTCTGATAATTTTAGCCGCCGAGCCAATCCCAGGTCCCACTTCAATCGTCTATAACAAGGAGTCAAATTAGAGCAGTGAATGGACCTCTAATCCTCTTTCAAGACTCCATTCCGACATTAACGATGTCTGTCGGATTTACTCCTTTATTAAATTCACTGCGAACGGCGAACCGTTCCGAAGTGCAAACACAATACGACACTGTGTAACTGGGTGCCAGATTACAAGCCATTGTAGCATTGTCGACGTGGAGCACGCTGTTACAAATGTTGTTTTGGAAAACGTTTTTGCTACTATGTTGGTATAAGCTTTGTGCGACATGATGGGTTGTTTTATTACTTGTTCAGGTGTGCTTTCATTGAAATATCTAGGCCTTGGAAGCAATCTGAAAGGGGACAATATTTACATATCACACAAACACAAATGGTATGCTACTGAAAGCCAAAATAATCGCTATGCTTACCCAAAAAGTACGTTTTAACTTGGCGCTATCCACCATTATCAATTGAATTTTGTTGACGTAGAGTGCACCTACTTTCTGAAAACAATAATTCAATATCTTAACGAAGGTAAACTCAAGTAGGTGCGATCCACCTCGTCTCGCTACATCACTTTTTCAGCAGCATGTAATTATACTCGTATAACTGTGAGAGTGGCATTTAATTTTATCCACGAGCTAATTTAAATAAGTAAAGCAGCCAACCGAAAGGAACCATTTGTATAAATCGTGTACATAGCAGCACAACACCGTCCGTCACGCGCCGCGCGCATCACTCGCGTCTCCGTGACTGGCATTGTGCTGCCGCGCCGTGCGACGCCAGCGATGCACTGACGACGGAACGTTTTGACTGATATCTTGCTCGTCGACACGACTCTGAGCGATGTACTGTCAGCGGTTTTATTAAACGACTTGAATATCCTAGTCGTGATTAGATCGAGTAGAAGATTTTTGATAATGGCACTTGATACAGAGTTTGAATGAAAAAGTTACTGGTAAAAATCAGAAGTTTGCATTGATCATTTTCACACCCTGAAATACCGTTACCGATACGAACGTTATTCGTCGTGAAAACTATCGTGAAGGACCGGACAATGGTTTTATAACTAACTAGCTTTTGCCCGCGGCTTCGCTCGCGTTAAGAACTATTATCTTTCATCCCCTTTTTTATCCCCTTAGGGGTGGAATTTATCAAAATCCTTTCTTAGCGGTTTCCTACGTCATAACATCTACCTGCATGCCAAATTTCAGCCCGATCCGTCCAGTGGTTTGGGCTGGGCGTTGATAGATCACTATGTCAGTCTTACCTACCTTTGAGTTATATATATTTAGATTCTCATTTGAAAGTACTAATTTCAGAAATACTCACAATAAACCTCATGAATATTGTGTACTGAATACATATAAATATTAAGTTATTTCTGTCTAAACGACTAGTAAATGATATGAAGTACAGGCTACGGATTGTTTGTTTCGGTTACTGTTTATCGGTGAACGATAATTTGCCATCCAACTGAATACATGTGAGCACATGGCGCTTCTTGGCTAACGTTCAACACTAACTATTTGCTACTAAATGGTCGCTATCGGTGAATTAGTGAGTAACTACCTACCTTTAGCTAGTAAAATAAATAAATATCTTGGGACAACTCACACACGGCTATCTGATCCCAAGCTAAGCAGAGCTTGTGTTATGGTAACCAGACAACTGATATACATACTTATATAATTTATAAATACTAATAGTAATACTAGTAGTAATAATTAGTTATTGTATGATCAGTCTTGTTACTGGAACTATACAATAGTGTTAGTATATATATATATATATATATATAGATAATTGTGTAGTGCTGACTTTGTTTTCATCCAGCTACACTAAGATCTCCGATTATTTACCAATAGTTCTATTCTGCAGGGTTTTCTGTGTCAGGATTTTGTAAGTTTGTATGTGCATGGGTACGTATTTGAATATCGAAGATTAAAATACCTACGCTTAAAATACCAATGTTCAAAACATCGAAAATTTAAATATCGATTATATCAAAATGTCGAAAACTGTTATACCTAAGCTTAAAACGTCAAAGATTGAAATGCCGAGTGATTAAAATTTCGAATGATTCAAAATATCGAATGACATTATGCCTAAGTTCAAAATATCAACATTTCATACATCTAAATTCATAATATCTACGTTAAAAATACCTACTAGTTGAAATACCGAAAAAAAATTATATAGGCAGTATGAGTGTATTCATAAATGTAGGTAGATGTGAAATTGTCACACCCTGCAAACTTTTTTTTGTAACCCACCTAGTAACTGATTACCATCTAGCAGCAAACAAGCATGCAGCAATCATGCAACATGCAAGCAAGCATGGTTTCTGTCACGGCTCCGGCGCTGCAGGGCTCCGGCAGTCCCACGCGAGCTTAACGTCGCAGATAGTCTAAACGCTCACCACCGCAGCTTCGGCTTGTTGGCCGGCTTCGCCGGCCAACCTCAGCTGCGGCGGCGGGTGTTAAAACCACCTGCTCCTCAGCTCGCGGGCTGCCTCGCCCCTCCGCGCCTACGCGATTCTAAATTACACTCTAGGGGTAGGACAGACAAGACTACGTGGAGTCGGTTTTGCAGCGATACGTTTCTGTCACTAACTTTAGTAGCACAACATATTATTATTGACTTTCAAGAAAATATTTTAATTTAAAGACCTAAATAATACCTTCACGATTGACCTATGCTTGTACACTAGACACTGATTTTCATGGATAAAATAGGTCAAAATTGTTCCAAAACCGAATTGGGGCACCCCGAATTTACGTAGTCTTTTGGCTGTTACCCCTAGAGTGTATATAAAAATCCGGAGGCGCGAAGGGAGGGCAACCCCCGCCCGCTGTAACAAAGCATAGGCACCCGTGGGAGCCGTAGCGGCTGAGGCTGGTCGCCGGAGGCGACCAGCAAGCCGAAGCTGCGGAGGTGAACATGGGTGCCTATTCTTTGTTACGCAAGGGCGAAGGGGTTGCACTTCCCGTAGCGCCGGAGACGATGCAGAAGCAACCTTTCTCCACTCATACTACTTATATCATTTTTTTTTCGATATTTTAACTTGTATGTACGTATTTTTAGGGTGAATTAATGAATGTATTAAATGTTGAAAATTAACCCATTTTTACACGTAGGTATATTAATTTTCGATGTTCAAATATTATATGTACCCATCGATATTTAGGACGTTCGATAGTTTGTATTTCGATATTTAGGACATTCGATAATCTGTATTTCGATATTTGGATCTTTCGATGTAACTTTTGTAGATATTTAGATTTTAGATATATTGGACGTAGGATATTTAACCATTCGATACTATAAACTTTCGTTATTTTAATTTTCGGTTTTATGGTCGTTCGATATTTCCATTTTCGATGTTATGAACATCGATATTTTAACAGTAGGTATTTTAATCTTCGATATTCAAATACGTACCCATGTGCATATTAACTGGTTGGTATGTATCTCGCAGTCCAAATTGCGAATATTGTGTCGCGTTGAATTCAGGGCACAGAAGTTTGTCCACAAATAGTTCGGCATCATTAATCACGCGCGTTGCATCCGCAGATTGCCCCAACGTTGGTGAAATGTTCGCGGACCGCATTCCTGCCTAGCGGGGTAGCGACTACCTCCCCGCGCATAGCTTCAGAGCGTACAATGTAGTTGTTTGTTTTTTCTGTCAATATATTTGCCTAACATTGTTTTGTTCCGATATCGGTAAACCGCACAATCGTCCCGCACTATTAATAGCCTTCAGCGTGTAAGCTGCAGGTTGAGCGACATTTAGCGCGCAGTGTCAGATCTATCGTTGTCATATTTCTACATCGAAGTTTGAATTAATGCGTAAATCTATAAAAGTGAAAGTGTAAGCTACGAAACTCAATTTAAAGGTGAGTACCCACTATAAATTCGAACAAAAGTAGTGAAGTGTACCTAACAATTCTATTAAGCCACGTTCTACATGAATCTGAAAACGGTTATCTAACAAGTTACAAGCTTCATGTTCGTTAGTTTTTCATTAAATCTCAATTAACTTTGCAGGACACTTCATAAACAAGTAATTTTCTTTTTATTACAATTACTAAACAAAAAACACAAAGTGTTCGAAGTAATTACCTCCTCCTAAATTAAAATGAAGTGTTGAGAAGAGTCTCGCCGCCGCCCCCGCCCCCGCGCCCGCCCCCGCCGCCACTCCGCCCCGGCCTCATATAATATTACTGGCTCTGTTTAACTTTAAATTGTTTTCATGGAATCCTAGACGGCCATTGTGCGATATATTAGGATTTTAAGTGAAATTTCGGACGGAATGGAATGATAGGTCTAGACGGTGCCGCGGTCGGGTATTGGGCAGGCCAAGTATGCGGGTCCACGGTACATACTGAATATGCTACATTTTTCCACGTCTCGACGAGAGATTTTACGTTTGCTTTTTAATATTTAACATTACGAGTATGAACGCGAATGATACGTTTCTGTAAGAGGGTTTGCGCCTTCGGGAATACATTGTATGAATTGAAATTTCGCATATTATTGATTTGCTTGAGGTTTCCGTTGGATGCTACGGTGTAATATTCTGATACAATTTATTCGGGTTTCACTTTGCATCTAAGACAAAATTTAAATAGGTCTAACCAACCTCTACATAAATATGTATTTAAATTTCAACAAATTGAACACACATGCAACTGTTTGTATGTTGTACATAATGCATTGCATAGCAATGATCCTCTCCTATAAACTTTTGTGACCCGTTTGACGAGTTCTTTAAGTGTTATTGCAGACACAGCTCACTCGTGTAGTTAGTTACTCGTATACCTACAACAAACACAACAATCAAAGTACCTACTCAGGTCACCAAACTAGCTATAGGTATTTAATTTGATTGACTACTTCGTACCAACACGTGACATATTATACAACATGTGTACATATATTTATACCCACTGGAGAAATTCATATCACATATATTATATACGTTTATTATTTACTCATAAACAGAGAGACGTTAATGAGGTACCCCACGTCTGTTCAATTAATTCCTATCAATTATTTCAGCTGTGTTTTGTTCGGTCCCGCGACCTATATCAATGGAAGGCCTCTGTCAACATTAAATTATTTCAAATTAATTAAATTCCACGAGTTAGTTTCCATTAATTACTTTACTCCCCTTTACAATGTAGTTTAGAATTGTAGAACAAGGTTCGTGACTGATTTTCACGTTTCTAGGTTTGATTGTTGTTCAGAGAGCAATAAATAATTACGGATTTACGTAGCGACCTTTTATCAATCTTACCTCAAGGGTGTGAAACATACCATCACGCTAGTATTCCCCAAAGGGTTAGGCAGAGGTGTACCAATGTACACCCACAGTTCGCCGCAGTGGCTAACGAGGCAGTTACAGTGTGTAATAAGACAATCTCGTAATGACATCAGGAATCTTAAGAGCACACCTAGTTTATCATACAGTTACAATCAAGTCTAGAGAGCTGTTCCAGTTTTGTTATCTACAATGAAACTAAATCAAAAATAGATACTTGTATACAAGCACATTACAAGTGGAATTTCGGGTGACTTATAAACTTCCATTTATAACGTCACGACAAAATCTAAATTATAATAAGGATTTACAAGGGGTCCGGTGTCCCGTCCGTCCACCGCGGCGACGAAGAGTAATGGTCGCTGTTGACGAAGACAACTAGTGAGGCGCCGCGGTGTGTCGATGGCCCCGAGAGGGGGGGGGGGGATTGTTTGTAGCCATTATCATAATGTACATAATGTGTATGTATGTAGTGTAGGTATTAAAAAAATGATGGAGTATTTAGTTTATGGTAACGTAGGAAACAATATTATGAAAACAGGTCGAGTTTTACAAAATTGTGAACCATTTATCCAACTCATAGTTTGTACGATATTGTTTTAATAAATAAATTATATTGCAAAATGCGATTTATCTATTTCCAGAGAATTTTAGTTGGTTATTCCCGTCGGCTCAACAAAAATATAATCTCTTTACAAAATTTATATTTGAACGAAAAATTCGGACCATTCCGCGAAAAAAATAGTTTTGTTATTAAAACAAATATTTAAGCCAAGCTGACGAGTTGGCGCATTCATGCCGTCCCGGGCAATTGTGGAACAGTCACTGCTGTATGGCAGAGAATAATGGTCACTAAAACTAATTGCTCCGGCATTTTCTACTCTACAATGATGAAAATAAGAGTGATCATCAAAATATGAGACGTCTGTTTGCAGAATCCCGATCCATTGTGAGTCTAGTGGAGGAAACAATACAATCAGTTATTGATACCACAGAGGACACACAAGTATTAGATAGTAACTCCCAAACAATATGCTATTCCTACTATTTATTAGTAAAACACAAATGAATTCCTAAATTGAAAAATAGAATACTGCAGATCGTATCTGCCTCATACCGTGTATGAATGTTGAAGGACTCTCTACAACACGTCAACAACTCTGATACCGCGAACTCCGAGCCTCCGTCCAACTTGTACGTACTAAATTCTTCCAGCCCTTTCTTAGGAGGAATTATGACGTAATCAAATCACGGGTGGCGAGATTACACGGCCGTGTTTATAATTTTAATTAGTTTGGGAACTCGCCCGCCTCGGTGTAGCAACTTGTGACGTCATCTTAACGCCGTCTATCTTGATTCAATGTTTGACTTGGACGAGTTAGTGTTAATTATGTGATAATATTGTTTGGTTGTTGGTGGGGAAGTGTTACTTATTGCTTGATTAGTTTTGAGTGGAATAGTTTCAGAGTGTCGAAACTGGAATTAGCTAGTCGTTTATAACGTGAGTTGTAGGGAAGACATTAGTATGTCTGTGCTATAGTGGTTACTAAGTCCATTACTGTCCATTAAGTGTCTATTACTAAGTCCAACCATGTTAATGTCTTGTTCATGGAAACAGTAGTACGAATTTTGTACCATAAAAGTGCTTGTTTTTACAAGCCTAAAGAGATGACGATTCGAATGAGGCTTAAGGATTATCCTCACAGTTAAAATCTTGGAAAATTTTCGAACATAAATTGCCGGTTAATTTGCGTACTGTCTAACTTTGCTCTCTCCTAATGAATTTTGTAATATTGCTATCCGAAAATAGACATTTACAAACATTGAAGGTTTAATTGGAAGTGAGTGAGTGTAGAGCAACAAAGGTCACGTCTGATGGGGTTGTCGACAAAATAAATGAGGGATTTCCGTCGCGGAGAACATTTACAATAAACGACCACGTCGTGTCATCGTCATGCCGTTACCGACTACATCGCTGCTAAATGCGAAATGGATGCTTGGTTAATTATTAGTACTTATACATTTGGTAATAAATAACCCAAACCAACCGACTGATTTAAAAACTATACATAGGTATAATAATAAAACTTGATGAATTGGACACACGTGTATCTATCTCCGTGAAGTAACAAACTAACGTGCGTTGCTTAACTTGGCCTCACAAAGTATGTCTAAAATGTTCATAACTGTGCCTATTTATATATACAGAACTTTTATTTACACACAATCTTTCATCCCAAAGTTCACAACGATAATAATATTGTTGTTAACTTTTAAACAGGATCAAATTATAATACAAGCATTCCCAAAAGGAAATCACGCCGAACGTTTATAAATTCAAAGTCACTCAAAAATCGTTAAATCTTCAATTACATATTTAAGAATAATTGGATTTTGGATGTGGCTCCCTATTGTATGGCTCGAGGACGCGGAGGTCACATACACGTCGTCGCTAAGAGATTACGGCAAAGATGGGCTCACACATTCCACGTAAGGGTCAAAGGAAGCTGTTTAATTTGTGCAAAAGAGGCGAGTGTGTCTGTGTGTCTTATATTTCTTGTTCTACTGCGGAACTTGGTTGTTCCTGGAAAGTGTATCTATTACAGTCACTTTGCGAAAAAATTCGTGGTGCGAGAACAACATTACTTTCATGATGTTGTTTAAAGTCAGAAAGAATATAAGTTTGTAAACTATTCATCTGTGTTAAAACTTTGTGTTGTGTTCATAATGTCGAGTTGAAAACTCAAACTTTGCAGAAGGATTTAGAAAGTACTGAGAAGTTCTAAGAATGAAACCATTTTCAATAGTCTTATCTGTGCTCCCGCTTTGTTAGAACATCAAAGAGTAGAGAAAGCCAGACATAATCTCTCATTGAATAAATTCAAAAGCAATATCGACCACACAGAAGCGTCGTGGATACGCTCGCTCGCCGGCCAATAAATCGACCATTAATATTTGGACCAGGAGCCGCATGCTGTTACTAACTGTTCGGTAAGGGGGCATTGGTCGCACGCTTGGCCAGGGCGCGTTGCTACGCAATACGAACTGTAGCCTTTACAATTCGTATTGCGGGGCAACGCGCAATATTTAGCAATAGCCCGCGGCTGTAATTACAACGAGCACCAATTACGCAACACTACTCAATTTCTATCACTACGTGAGGTATAAAGGGATGCAGGGTGGGCCAAGAGGCAGGCGAGAGCGATAAATGATCCCAATCAAATAAATGACGGTCTTAAAAGCAGAAGTTCGTGCTTCAACTTTTAGGACCTAATAAATTCTACCCGAAATTATTAAAGAAAAGCGAAGTTGAAAACCTTCTTTTATTATTTAAAATTTCGTCAAACTAAAAGTAGACTACCTAATTCTTATGTTAAAATTTGAAAATATAACTCTAGTCACATCTTCTTCAAGCTAGTATCCACCTACCTGCTCCAAGTATTATAAAATAAAAAGGAAAGAGGTTTAATTAAGGTATCAACTTGAAAAGTAAGCGAAGAGCAACAATTTTTTTTTAAAACATTTCCAGCCTGCAATTTTTTGATTTCAATACGTTTTTATTTCTCTTTTTTTTATTTTAGATCCTATTTATTAATACACTGCGGTTTAATGGTTTAACAATGTATCTAAATTACTATAAAAAATATTATTAAAACTAAACTGCCAAAATAAGTTCCATTCGACTTTCCATTACGTTAGATTCGGTAACGTCCGCTCTCCCTCCTAGCTCGGGCCACATCTGATCCCATTGGACGTTATACCTTTATTAGAGCGTCAGACGTTTTGTTATTGGTCGGAACGGCCTGTTACAACGTGGTTAGTGTTATAGCTGCGTTAGCGGCGCTTAAGGGGACTTTCCTCAAATACTTCGGCCGCTGGTGACTCCTTCGTTGGAGGATATTGTTGTCGATAAGAAGTGGGGCATGCTGCAACTTGTAGAACTTTTAAAGTTCATATATAATGTTCATATATACAATCTATTGATATAAGAGACAAAACATATTCGTTTCTTGCATTTTGTTTTCGTAGTTTAATAAACTGTGTTATTACTATCATTTCTGCTATAAAAATAGACTTTTCTTAGGTTTATCTAATAAGGGAAACTTTGAGAACTTGGTATATTGTTGTCATCTTAAGCTCAAAGCAAGAAAATTTAAACTTAATACCGCGGTTGTGATCGATATCGACGAAAATAGATATTTATCACGTCGTCTATATTTAACTTCAACACCTGAGACTTCAGTAGTTCTCTTCTGCTGATACAGTCATTGAAATGAATTATGCGGCCTATTAGGTTAGTTTATGTTACCTAGGGTTCTTTAACAGACTAACGCATTACGTAAGTTATTTTAAATTTCAATATATTTACAGCCAATAAAAATGTATGATAAATTTTGTGAAAATCTCATTTTCCTGGCTGTACAAAACAAAGGAAGTAAGTACCTAGGCGAGTCACGTGGGCGATGGCCTAGATAATAGCTATTACTCACGCACTAATGCCGCCACTAAACTAGCCTTTTGTAGTTGAGGGATGTTACCCCTTGTGTTGTATGTTGTAGCCGAACGACACATCACGGGATACTCATGATTCTGTTCCGTAGCTTTGCATATTTTGAATAATAATAAATATTCAGCAAAAGAATCGGTTGTTAAACTTAAACACATAAGTACCATAGGGTTAGGCAGAGGTGTACCAATGTACACCCACAGTTCGCCGGTATGTTTAGGTCCCATGTAATAGGGGGCGAGTCTATTGCCATTAACCGGGCACAAATCCTAACTCTTTTATATAATAATACTTTTTGCTCAACCTTGGAGTCGAACCCAAAGCCTCTAGCTTAGCAGTCGCGCTTAAAACTGCTAGGCTAACGAGGCTAATAATTTTAGCGTAGGTGTTAGCTTTACCTGCATATACCTACGTGCGTAACCGATAATCAACAAAATAATCAAACTAGGACGGTATACGTAATTTAAACCGAATTTATTGAAACGATGTCCGTCAGCACTGTAAAGGTATACCTTTAACGAGATTATTCCGACATTGTCGGGTCATGCATACATTACCGCTTATGTACGAATACTATGCAAATAGCGGTGCTGCGGTAGGTAAGTAAAGTTTCCTTGTAAATCATGCGAATGTTCCCGCGCGATATAATTGTGGTGACGTGTTCATCGTCTCGCTGTTATGTTAATAGGTGTCGAGTTCCCTCACTTGAACTAGTTGATACGTGTCTTAACTATCAGCTCTATGTACTAGACGTCAACGTAACTTGTTGTATATAAGTTGGAATAGACAAGGCAAATGAAGCGAATACTTATTCACTTTGGAACGTATCGTCAAATAATTTTAATTGACAAACTTTTCTTAGCTAGCAAACCTAAAGTTTGTTTGTTTATGTTGAAAAAACAAGTCATATACGGTCATAGTTATAAACAGTCAAAAGATATAGGTAGTCTTGAAAAAGAAAATGGTGCATCTGCATACACTGGTATACCTGTAATTAGATAATTTTCTTAACTACTGACATCTAACTGCACACGATTATAATGACCGGTATGCATCATTCCAAACGACACATAAACAACGCTCAGTAGATGAGTAATTCCGGCGGTATCTAGCAGCTGAGCGTGCACCTAACGTTGCCAGCGCCGGAGCCTCTTGGAAAGCAATTACAGCCACTCAAACGTATAATGGGCAGAGCGCGCGGCACAACGCGCTCCGCTACCGCCTCTCACTTGATCTGACATTTATGACGGAAACTTTTACTATGCTAGTGGTATTTTATGTTACATTTTTTATAATGTGTATTTCTTACTTTTATCCTTTAGAATATCTAATGCTTGTCTAGTTTTAGAAACTCAAAAAGAGTTTTGTTTGATCGATCCTTCTTTGTGTAAGAAGATGAGTCAGCAGCAGAATATTAAGGAATGGTTTGTTATTGTTTTATTATATTCGCAATGTAAGACGTAACAAGTTTTTAATGAACATCCATTTCAAAACTTATGCATCAAAAACTAAGTCCTATAATCACTTTAATAAACATTAAACGCTACTGAATTAATAAAAGGCTTTTTAAGTATTACAATGTATTTCAAGTACCTACTACATAAAATTCATTGGTTATTATTGTACTGCGTTCAGTGCAGTAAGTATCAAGTAGCAGTTTTGTAATTGCGCCACTAGCGCTCTTCGGGAACAATTAGAGCCACTCAAAAACGTAATGGTCCGTGCGGAGTGGGCAATTTGTGCCCAACTGTGGGATTCTCCACAAACAAGTACCGGGAGGAGTGTTTTTACTCTATGCACTAAGACTATCTGCAATTGTTGAATAAATCAAAGCATAATTACTTGCAATTGGTTTAAAATACGGGTAAAATAGCCCGCTTCAGTGCTTAACTTGGAGCACACAGTGAAGAGGCGCGGGCGGCTCGTTCACAAGTAGCCAGTGTTCCGCTTTGTTGCGCATCGTACCCTTCTGCTTATTTCAATATCATTGCATATCATTACGATACTAATAAATAACAGAAACCAATCCTACTAATTATAGTATCGCAAGTTAAAAGGGTTAGGTAAATTAAACACATTTTTGATAGATTTAAAGTGAGTTTAGAATGCGATCGTTCCTAAAAGTTAGTGCAACTGCGTCTCTGAACTGTACGGGTGTACAAAACTGAGTTGGTACAGTTTATTTGAAATATTCTGTCTGCTAGAAAGTTAGTAAACTGTAACTACAATTTCATATAACTTTAGCGACTAGACTTATTTTTTCTTTATTTCCATTGTTATTCAGTGCTACATAGTCTGCTTTCAAACTGCATGCTCTACTCTGGATGAAATTCACACACACTCCAAACTTTTAATCCTGGAGATTCATCAAAAACATTTCCAGTTTACATGTTAATTCTTGTCTCTCGGTTGTAAATTTAAAATTGCATCGCAAACGACATTTTATTTCGTCAAAGCGGATCAACTTCAGAAATATATCATTACGCTATGTTAATTGCACAGCTGCGATATAATGAACGCGATGTTTTGAATAAAGTGTAACGTCATGTTGTGCTGAATTATTCGCAGTATTACAAAGCTCGTGGGCGACCACACTCACATAGTTTATGCAGCAATTTGGAGCTTTGTTATAAGCTCTGTGATGCGGTTTAGTTTTGATAATATCGTGTGTAATTTCAATTGTGGAGGGAATACGATGCAGCGCGCGCTATTATACTCACACTCGTTACGTCTGATAGTAGCCATGTAGCTAATCCCGCAGCTCGTAGGGACATGCAATGCTTATTTTAATTTAGTGTTTCATCTGCATTATAATATTATCACTGTTATAAACCAACTCCAATGTAGTAATGTTCTGAAGAAACACAATGAAAGTAAAAACGAATGATCCAAAGTAAAAGTAAATAGTTGATGAGAGTAAATATTAATGTTAACCCTTGCTCTGGAGCTAAGGGGTAGATGATACCATCGCACAGTTAAAGGGGTCGGGTTCCGGGCGCGGGTCGGCAATCTCCATACTTGACCTCTGCCGCCACTTTTTGGGGAAATTGATTACAAAATCAACATGCTTGCTATTTCCCCTGGGTGAGGAAGGGGAATATCGAAGTTTACCTATGATTTGACTGATGGAAAAAGTTTTGTAGTTATGAATCCATTACAAACAGTAGTGGCAACATTTTGAAATTACTTGAAATTAAACCATCATCGTGAATGATGTCATTATATTTATCAAACTTGGTTTTACATATTAACAAAAGAACCGACCATCAATATCTATGAAATAATTGTATATTTACTTGTTTACCTATAAGTTATTACACATAATTATCATTCACGTTGTTCAATACAAGTTGACAGAACAGTTATAGCTAACACTACGTGTTTAAGGATAAAAACACCCACAGCTAGGATGGCAGACTTTCCGGACTTTCCGGCAGATTACCCGTCACGTCGCGGCGTGAACGCAGCGCAGACGCAGCGTGGCGGCGCGGCGGCGCGTCACTCATTACACGTCTCAGTTGTTCTAATTGCTTTCCGGGCGCGTGGTCGGGCCCCGCCGGGCTCCGGGTGCCTGGTGCCCGTGTGAAGGGCACCCGTGCATCACAAAATTCACCGACACACGTGTATACTAATGTGTCGCCAGTTTTTGTCGACGCTATCGCAGGGAAATGTGTGGCTTAGCGAGTAATTGAGTGATTTTGCATGCGGGGTGAGCAAATAATTAAACTGTTAATGAACAGTTTTTTTTCTGTATATTTTGGTTTCAATTCTATTCGTTGTCGGTATTGCTTAGATAAACATTAAAGGCTCGCAATATTTGCCAGCTGAAGAATATCAACATAATCCCTCAATTCTTATTATTGTTTTGTGAAACTAATAATCTTTAATTATGTAGTTAAGTGCTGTAATCACACAAAAATATTAATACATACCTGATACATAATCACGCACCGCAATGTTATTCATTAGCTCAACACCTGATGCACCTACCCTCTGGTCCACAGCACGTAACCCCTCGTTTTTTAGGCAAGCTGATTCAGTTCTCTTAACAATAAAACACCTATAGTGTCCTTTCAAGTAATAAGTAGGTACACTATGCTCCACTGGTTAGCATACAATCACTCGCAGTTGTGGTTGTCATAGCATTCGGTCACTGGAACATTCTGGAGAACGATCTCATTCGTCGTGGTGCATAATTTATTTGTCATCGACATCAAACTTGCACGCGCTGCCCTCCGTCTGAGGCCGCATCAATTTTGCAACAGAGCCGACTACTACTTCACGATACATTGCGCGCTCGCCTCGCACTACAATAGCGAGAACGTTTACCAGCTGCTCGGTGGACGACCGGCAATAAAAAATGTGGGTTATTTCGTCGGTTTCGTGATAATATAATGTTTTGTAGTTCATGGTAAGGTTGGACGTCGTTTTAGTGTTATATTAGGACTCGTTTTGTAAGAAATATCACTTAGAATACCTACTAACTGATTTATGTTTAAGATTAACTAAGAAACTTTGAGAAAAAGTATTAAGAAAATGTGAAAACAAAATGGTTCTAGGTAAAAAAAAACTAATTAGGTACATAATAATGTTTCAAAATGCCGCAATTTAAAACACAAGGAAAAGCAAATAATGTTCAGAATGGTTTTAACTTTGGTAAGAAGCTTTTGCGCTCAGAATGGTCTATCTAAATATGGAATTATTGCATATTCAACTATATCATGACGTTCATGCTAACATCGAATGTAGTTAGGTAATGCCCACTCTATGCAGAGATGCAATAATGAATCAATCAATTGGAGTAGCGGCCGCAGATCAAACAGAATCTAATGCATCAGTACATACTATCTAATATGTACGCTGTTCGGCGGGAGACTAGCAGTGTTGCAGCTTTAGAGGAACCATAGATTTTAATTGTACTTCGCGGTTATATAAAGTATAATTATTATAGAGCAGCCATATCAATATCCACGCCATCGGATACCAAATAAAATCAAGACACAGGTAATTTTAGGTTTAACAGGTAATCACGTCTGATTTACAATTGTTTATTTTTTAAACTATAGACAAAACCTGTAAATTTCCTACCAACTTTGTAAGCTTTCAAAAGCTTATATGATGTAATTTATTTGATTTTCAGATCATCATCATCATCTTCCTGCCCTTATCCCATTTTACTTGGGGTCGGCGCAACATGATGACTCATCATGATCATGATGATTTGATTTTCAGATATTTTTCATAAATAACAATTTACCAGTAATAGAAAAACCTAACACCCCTACTTTGAAAGTATTGGAAACTGTTAATAAGCATAAATAAATATAGATGTTATCCATGATACTTTTTTTTTTTTTTGTTTTTTATAGACGGGAAATCATCAAATAACTTCCCCCGCCCTGGGCGGGGCGGGAGGGAGTGTCAGACTTTTACTGACTAAAACCCGTCTATGTTCCTTCATGTGCCCTTTGCGTTCCGGGGGCGCGGTATCTCTTTCGAACAACCCGCAGCCCCGGCAGGCATCGGCCCTCAGTGGCCCCATCCAATTTGCTGACATCTCTTTGAGGCGCGCGTGGAACACGAACGCGCCGTCGACACGGTCTGTCGCTTACGGACGGCGAGCTACCCATTGCTCACCGTCCACAGACCCGCGTCTACGGTGGCCGGGAGTCGTCTCGTGGCTCCCGACGCCCGGATCGTCTACCGCGGCGGCCGCTGGGACGGGGGACCCTCCTTTCTCTCTCCCGTCCCGCCGCCTCCTTCTCTAGCATTACAGCTTCGCAGAAGGAGGCGACTGCTTCCCATTCCCCCTCGCTCCGGACCATGGCCTGAACCAGTGCCGGACGCGAGAGGGCGCCGCCGCCAATGGCCGCCTCGAGGACTCGTCGGTGCTCAGCCCAAGCAGGGCACACCGCCAGAGTATCTCCACCGTGTCCTCGGGGCGATCCTCACAATGGTGACATCCGGGCGTTTCCTCCCGCCCGATGAGGTGCAGGAACCTCCCGAAACTTCCGTGTCCGGTGAGGACCTGCGTCAGGCGGTAGGTGAGGGCGCCGTGGCGCCGCTCTAGCCACTCCTCAAAGAGGGGTCTTACCGCCTCAATCGAGGCGAGCCCTGCACGAGGTTGCAACAGTCGTTCTCTCCATGTCGCCATGAGATCGAGCCGGAGTTCCGTCCGCAGGGCGGCAATTTGCCGCGGCAGCGGAGTTTCGCCCCGGCCCAGTGCCTCCGCGCGCCACTCGTGTAGGCGCGCGAGGACCAGCGCCTCCAGATCCCATGGCGGCAATCCGGCAAGGAGGCTCGCTGCCTCGCCGGAGATCGTGCGGTATCCGCGGATGACCCTTATGGCGATCACCCGCTGGGACGCGTTCAGGTAATGGGCGGCAAGCCGCCTCAAGCCCCGCGCCCACACCGGGGCCCCGTAAAGGGCCATCGAACGCACGACCCCCGCGTAGAGCCTCCGGCAGGAGGCGTTTGGCCCCCTCAAATTGGGCAAGAGCCGCTTGAGAGCGGCCGACGCCCGTGCCAACTTGGGAGCCAAACGTCGGAAGTGCTCCACGAAGTTCCATCGGCTGTCGAGGACAAGTCCCAGGTACTTCATCGTCGACCCGACGCCGACGGAAACCCCTCCTACCGTGATTTGGGATCCCGACGGTGGCGCGTTCCGAGGCCCATGAAAACACAGGACCTCGGACTTGTGCAAGGCCACCTCGAGACCCAATTGCCGGATCCTCTCAACGACTGTCGCAACCCCGCGTGTCATAAGGTCATCCATGATACTTGATTGACTATTTAATAAATTATAAATAATATTTTTTTAACTTAGAACATGTATTGTTCAAGCCTGTCAGAACACGGCGTAGTTCAAATAATTGTTATTATTATTGATACTAATGTTACAACCATGTGTTTTATTTCACATGAACATGTCGAACACACAAATAACGTTATAAACATGTTCGATTATTTGAAATACAAATTTTGTAATGACTTTATTAATAATAATTCAACTACAAAGTTAAAACTAAATAATAATTAAATTACAAACTATGTACAGTTAATATAAAAAGTAAGGTCATAGGGCATCAAAAAACTCATCCGCATCGCTGTCAATGGGACATGTGCCCAGAAGGCTGGCAGCATTGCCACGTTGTATGGCAATGCTGATTCTTTGGCCAAAGAATAGGCCAGCCCTCTGGTCACGTGAAGAATCGACCAGTCGATTCGCGATATTGCGATAAACTAGATGAGCGCTCGGTCCCCACGGCCCTAGTGTTTTGTTTTGTAATGACTTTTGCCTACAATAATTATAATGTGATGTTCCATGTATATATTTTACATGTTTAATTAAAAGCTTCCCTTTCGCGGAACTAGCGAGACTTGACAGAGAAAAACGAGTTCATATTATACGAAATATACAGGTATTATACAATGAAGCTCACTAGGTACCTAGCTTTCTGCCACGCTAGGTACATCGCTGCCTCAGTTTATTCAGTTCTGAAGTTTCTCATCTCACGACTTTTCAAAAGATTTTGAGCTCCAATTACTCTGCAAAGGGAGCCGAGTTGACACATGCGTTATAATTACAAGACTAATTAGAAACACGATTGCACATCGTTCCGGAAAACGAGACTCGAAATAGAAGGGAAAATCTAATGCAGCTGCATTCAGACCTTCATTCACGACACACTTCATGATATTATGACGAATTAAACTAGAACATGTTATATACAACGAAGTAAGCATAAGGGTCCTTCGAAGCAACAAGGAAAACACATTAGGAAAATCATCAAAGCATTATACAAGGATATACATAAGGTAGACAAAAACGTTTCAATATTCGAACTAAAATTATGGTTCTCGAATCATGAGTTAGTTAGTGCAACATTAATTTTACCCGAGTTAAGATTTTAGCAGTCTAGTATGTACGTATGTATTTACCGGTGAGCTAATAATTATGTCCTATACTATTTGTGGTATATCAACGAATAAGTATTGTTGGAAGCATCATGAGGTTCCAGTGGTATATGAAGTCACAGAAAATTCAATTTATACTTACAGCGGACATAAAACACGTAATTTAAAAATAAAATAAAAGTAATTGTTATCATGTTCGGTATCTGACGACGAAAGTTATTAAAAATCACATTTCAAAAATATCTACATGTACTCCTAAAATAATTTAAATATATAAATTAGGTAAAAAGAACGACAACCATAAAACGTGTATCAAAAAGTTAGAAACAAAACTTCAAGTTGTTAAATTAAAACTCATAACTGTAGGTACCAACTTGAAGTCTTGTTGTTGTTGGTCGTTTTGCCGTGGTCGGGTTTTAGTTTTGTTATGTAATTCCCTGTAGCATCTCATACACATAATGCCAGGAATGAGGCTGTAACTGGAAGCCACCAGGAGATGAAGTACTGAGAGCCATGTCTGAGTACGACTGAAGAGCAGTAAACACTGGCGCATCGGAATTGCTAATCGTGCCGCCATCCGCAGACCCACTCCACTGCGCGCTGCACAGCCGAGCTTTAAACGCTCGCCTAGAAGCTGAGTAATGGATGCGAGACACGTCATTAAACTAACTCTGTAAGTTTGCGAGATATCTTACGATCGCGATATGACTCTGAGACTTGCTGTTCGAGATTTTTAGTTCTTTGTGAAGAGAGCTTTATGAGAAGTGGTGTTACAGGTCGGGGTAGTAAGGAAAAGTTAATCACGTCACTGACTTCTCAGCGTTCCACGTTCGTATTGATTTGAAAATGTAATGTAGTATACATTCAAGCATCTATCCTGCAATTAATATAACATAAGAGAAATAACGTAACAACGCTAACGTTATTTCACGATTGATATAAAGCAATGTAGACTATTAGCCATGTACAAAACGGACATATCACTAAAATACAGTCATTGCAACAATGTAACCGAATATCTGCCGTTATTAGGTCATTATTATTCTAATCTATAATAAATATTATAGCGGCGCGGTGGCGGCGGCATTAATTTCGCCCGGTAGTGACCATTTCTGCGTTTTCCGCCTTCGTGGAGGGAGCGCCTAAGAAACGTAGACCGTCATATATTTCGAGAACCAATCCCGCTGCACATACACGTATTTTAGCCGTGTGACAGTTTGCGTAGTAAACGAGTGAGCGCGGATTTGTCACAGTTAGCGCAGGAACGTGCGCCAGCACAGCAGCGTGGGCCATGTTGTCGTGACGTGCCGCCATTCTAACGTGCGCGTGCCACGTACGTCGGGAGTTCACGAGATAAAGTTTGTTTCGTAAGGAAACAAACTAACCTTGTAGTGTTTCAGGTTTACGTTATTCTTTAATTCAATTACAACGACTGAATTTGGCCTAACCTAACGAGCATGTAACTCTCGTCATTTTGTCAGATACTTACTCAGGTAGAGTCACATTCAAAAGCACACCAGTCTTACTCACACGTGCATTCACAAGTCAAAACAGTGCCACCATTCATTCACAATTCAGCTTCCTCAAAGTTACCCACTAAGCGCGCACAGCCGCGGTGTGGTACAAAACTTGTGCCTTCATTAGTGAATGCTACAAACGTGGCCGAATTCCCGAAGGCTCCAATAGTTGAGAAACCGCGGCTTGACTCACATTTGCATCAGACAGACAACAGACACGAGAGCCTCTCGTCACACGATGTCATTAAACAACGCCACAATTAAGATCTGTATTGTGCTTCAAGTTTCCTGAAGAGTTGTTTAGATTTGACTTGAGTTTATTGTGGGTTTTGAACTGTTTCAGTTTGAACACGGTATGTCTGCAGATGTGTATTAATGTAGATATTATATTAACTAGGATATAAATCAAAATTACAATACATCTAGTGACTAATGCAGGTAAAGCTAATGGACTACGGAGCGGCATGCGCTCTGAGCGGGGATGATACATCAAATTACTATACAAAGCTATACGTACATATTATAAAAGCATGATCATAATAATATTACTATAATCTTTATTAATAACTATATAAACAAAGAGCAGACTATTTAAATATTCAACGTCGTGTGCTAACAGAAACAATGATAAAAGTCGTCACGTTAATACTTTATCGGCACAAAATTTGAACAAGCGATAGGAACTTGAATTTCTATTTGGAAGCCATTGTTAACATTTCAAAGCAACTGTTGGTATTTGACATCTCATTTGAATTTAATCTGCTCAATGTTGGCTGCGCGCGCTATTTGTGATGTGAAATTTTGATAGCGTTTGTACGGTGACCTCTGTGAGTGTACGAGTTGGAGCAAAATGTTGGTTGTATTGTGCCAGGTAATGTGAAGGAGTCCACTCAATTAAGTCTAGTCATTGTTGCTGTAGAATATTCAGGCGCACGGGTCGAGGGTTCCGAAGAATTAAATAAAAGACGAGCAGAGTCTTCAACCACTTATATTGTTGTTCACAAGCTTCCGATGATTGCTACAGTACGACTGACTTACGACTGACAAATTTTGCCGTGAGGCGGCTATATTTATGACTTTCCTACGTGGGTGCAAGTAGTGCCATGACAAATAAAATAACAAAAGGTGTTTGCACCAATCACGTCACAGTATTTCTCCCATATGTCTCTACGGTGGTGGAAGTAGTGGGTAGGGCGCGACATCATCAACAAATGTTCCACCAATCAAATATGCACATTTTTGTCATTAAATTTACTTATAATCTAGAATCATATATTTACCTTAATTCTAGATGTATCCTAAGTTACATTAATGCTAAAAATAACCTAGGACTAGATAATCAAAACATACATCATTTGATAGCGCAAAAGCATCTATATTTACATGAAAATCAAATATTGTTACAATTATAGATTTAATCTTCCTATTGTACATATTTAAAACTACAGAAAGCCCTCGTGCTCTCTTACAATTCCACCCCCCGCAAGAGGGTTCAACCGATTGCGCTTCCGTCAGTAGGGAGCACGACAACTTTTACTACGGGCCGACGCAGCGTACCCTTTGTAGTTTTGATATCTACAATTCTAACAATACTATCCGCACCTGGATGCACTTTGGCTATAATGCCTTTGGTCCATTCACTACGTGATTTGTTGTCATCGACCACTATCACTACATCGCCCACTTTTACGTTCGGCACTACACTGTTCCACTTTTGTCGTTGCTGGAGCGTAGGCAGGTACTCGCGCAGCCATCGCCTCCAAAAGAGGTCGGCCAGCGCGTTTACTTGGCGCCACATGCGCCGCGAGTCGATGTCGGCGGCATGCTGACGCGTACACGGAGCATCTCCCGCGGCAGTGCCAAGCAGGAGATGGTTCGGTGTCAACACGACGGGTTGCTCAGCATCGGTGCTCACGTAGGCTAGTGGCCGGCTGTTAATTACCAGCTCGGCTTCTGCGAGGAGAGTGAGTAGCACCTCCTCCCGAGGCGCGCGCTCTTTTAAAGTAGAGCGCAGCGCGTTCTTCACGGAGCGCACCAGTCGCTCCCAGCTCCCGCCCATGTGCGGGGCGGCTGGCGAGTTAAAGTGCCAGGCGATTCCCCGACCTGTCGCCTCGCTTCTAATGCGACCCACGTCTAGGTCGCGCAGGGCCTGGCGTAGCTCGGCGTGTGCTCCAACGAAGTTGGTCCCGCGGTCGGAGTATATGTCCGCGGGACATCCTCGACGTGCGATCAGGCGTCGCAACGCCAATATGGCTGAGTCTGCACTCAGCGACGCCGCTAGTTCCAGGTGTACGGCGCGTGTGGTGAGGCAAGTAAATAGAACGCCCCATCTCTTCTCCCGGCGCCGACCGATGCTCACCTCCATAGGGCCAAAATAATCCACTCCACAGTGGACGAATGCCCGGCGATTAATCTCCAATCTCGCGATGGGTAGGTCGCCCATCTTAGGCGTCGACGGCTGCGCTTTCTTAATCCTGCACGTTTGACATTCTCTTGCGATTGCTTTCACTGTTGACCGTAAGTTCGTTATCCAGAACTTTTCTCTTAAAGAGTTCACCACGGTTTCCTGGTTGGCGTGAAGCGCTGTTGTGTGGTATCTTTTAATGATAAGCCGAGTCAAGGCGTGCTTTCCGTCTAAAATAATGGGGTGACGCGCTCCGAAAGTAAGTTCACTGCAGGCGCCCAACCTGCCGCGTACCCGTATCAAACCATCTTCAAATAACATTGGGTCTAGTTTTTTAATCTTACTGTTCCGTGGTAGCGGGCGGGCTTCTTGTAGAGCTTTTGATTCTTCCTCGAAGCTCTCAGTTTGTGCTATCTTCAGTAAACGTAGCTCCGCCTCTCGTAGATCGTCGACCGTTACGGTTGTCGAGTCGCGTCGTTTGCGACAGCGGTCCGTGAAGACCTTTATACGTGCTACTACGTATAAGATGCGTGTCCACGTACTATACCTTTCATAGGGCAGCGCGGGTTCGGCCTTAGTAGTGACGTTCACGTTGTGTACCCGCTCTAGGTCTGCCTCTGACACTGCGTCAACTCCAGAGTCCACCGGCCATTGCTCCTGTGGGCTGGAAAGAAATGAGGGACCCGAAAGCCACATATTACTGTTGACGGGCCACTCCAACCGGGTGCCTTTATCGGCTGGGTTCATCGCCGAGGGAACCCAGCGCCAGTCTTTCATCTTTGACCTTTTATCTATCTCTGCTAACCTATGAGATACAAAACGTTGGAAGTCGGTTGCTTCCGAGTGGATCCATTTGAGTACTGTCCTACTATCTGTCCATAAGACCTTTCGGGTGATTTCGACTCCTAACTCTTTCTCCACGGTGTCGGCTACCCTGCAGGCCAACACTGCCGCCTGTAACTCAAGGCGTGGGATTGAAATCACCTTTTTAGGTGCCACTCTAGCTTTCCCCATCACGAAGCTAACGCGCCTAACGCCGAGTGCATCTTTTCCCACCAAGTAGGCGACTGCCGCGTAGGCGGATTCACTAGCGTCCCCGAAGACGTGAAGTTCTACCTCTGATAACTTTATACCGTACCATCGCGGGATGGTTATATTGTTTAAGATTATAAGGTTCCGTAACCACGCGAACCATAAAGTTGCCTCCGCTTCATGCAGCCTCTCGTCCCACTGGATTCCTGTACGCCATATCTGCTGCATTAATATGCGCGACTGAATGACGCATGGATACAGGAAACCCAGCGGGTCGAACACCGACATTATGAAGCGAAGAAACTCTCGCTTCGTAGGAACAACGTCACCCTCTATAATTGTCTTCGGTAACTTTTTAAATGATAGGTCAAAAGCCAATTCATCGGTCCCCGGTGACCAAATCATACCTAAGGTGCGCTCTGTGGCGCCCTCGTCTTTTTCTAACGAGACTCTGTCGGGCATCTCTATTTCGAGAATCTCCCTGAGTTGTGGCGAATTGGTGACCCACCCCCGTATATTAAACCCGCCTTCGGCGTGGATGTGAGCCACCTCCTCTATGCGTTTGCTAGCCTGCGCGACGGACCATGCACTATCTAAATAGTCGTCCATGTAATGACTGTTATGTATAGCCGACACTGCTTCGGGATACTGACTATTAAATCTGGCCGCATTTTTATTCAAAATATAGATTGCGGATGTAGGGGAAGACACAGCACCGAAAATCATTGAATTCATGACAAACGTGTCAGGTTCTCCACTATTATTTTTATTCCACAAGAAAAGCTGTGCCCCTCGGTCACGTTCTCTGATTTTTATACGTAGGAACATGTCCGCTATATCTCCGGTGAATGCTACCGGTCCCAATCGGAATCTAATTAGAATTCCTAAAAGAGAATTTAATAGGTCTGGCCCCGCGAGCAAGCAATCGTTAAGAGCGGTACCTTGAAAAGTGGCGGCGGCGTCGAAGACTAGTCTCAATTTCCCCGGCTTATTAGGATTCTGTACCCCAAAGTGAGGTAGGTACCACACCGGATCTTCGAAGCGGCCGTCCGCTTTACTCGCATAACCCTCGCTAATTAATCGTTCAATTTGATTTTCATATGCTTCCGCGTACGTAGGATTCTTATGCAACCTACGTTCTATTCCCGACAGTCTCTGTCGCGCATAAGCATAGTTATCGGGTAGCTGTGGATCGTCACGCCTCCACAACAATCCTACTTCCCATTCGCCGTTAATAGTGAAGCTACTGGTTTCATCTAATATTTTTAAAGCTCTGTCGATGTCTTTATGAGACCTAGGGATTTCGGTTATACCTATTGCTTCTAATTCGAATTGGTTTTTCACCATATCATGCAGTTCAGACAGAGGTTCCGCTAAACAGTTCACGGCTTCGTAGCCTACCCTAAACCCTTTACCTATGGGCCCATGCAGAACCCAGCCTAGCTTGGTCAAAGATGCAACTGGCTTACCGGACTTTCCTCGGCGAATCTCCTCGCCGACCAGCAACTCCCAGTTGTCCTGTCCCAGCAACAGCATCGGCTTGACTCCGCACATTTCCTCCAGGCCCAAGTCACGCAGGTGGGCGAGCTCCTTTATCAACGCAGCCGGCACCGTTTGGGCGGGCAAATCCAGCCTCTTGAACGTACGCACACTTATTTTGTGATTCACTTTATTTGGCCCGCGCACTGTCACATATATTTTCCTTGAGGATTTATCAGACACCTCATTATCGCGCGCACTTTTTAGCACTAAAGGTATTCTATCACCCGTTGCCTTTCCAGCTATCGAGTCGTCGATAAGCGATACTGTAGCTCCGTCGTCCAGTAGAGCGTAGCAATCTCGTTCGTTTCCGTTCACTGACACGGAGACGGGAATTATCTTCAACAACGCTTTGCCGTTATATTCTTTCACATTAGTGACGCTTTCAGTTTTATGCTCTCTATCTACGTGCAGTAAGTCGTGATGTGCATAGTGGCATTTCGAGCATTTGCTTGCTCGGCAGAACTTCTTCGCATGTTGTTTTATTATACAATTAAAACACATCCTCTGATCTTTTACAAATTGCCATCTCTCATCAGAAGTTAGTTTCGCAAACTTTTCACACTTCGGTAATTTATGATCTCCCTTGCACATAGCACACTGCACATTGTTCTTATTATCTTGTTCGCTGTCGCTTTGTACATGTAATCTCTGAACATTTTTAAAGTGAATGCCTGGCTTACTATGTGCGCTTCTCAAACTTTTAACATTAGCCGTTTGACCGGCAGCGCCCATGTCCATCTGCACATAAAATGACGTAGCTCGGGCTAAATGGCTCAGGAATTCAGATAATATCTCTAGGCTGGGTGACACTCTCACATCGATGCCCTGAGACGCCGCCATACCCATTGCGAAGTCGCCATATTGAGCCCTCTGCACAGGCGTTAATTTACTCAGTAATTCACTCACCAGTTGTGGGTTGTTCAGGTATCCATTCGCGTGCACATTCCTCAACAGCGACACACAATTCCTCACTGTAGATGAGAACTTTCTCAACTCACGACCACTTTCTGTTACTTTCGGTAACGCACGCACTTTCTTCAACGCACACTCCAATATTAAATTAGGATGTCCGAACTCTTCATCCAGTGCCTTCATAATCTCCGATGGGTTAGTTGATGTCCGCAATAAGTCTTCTACCGCTATTTTTGCCTCTCCCTGCAGTGACGTTTTCAAGCGCGCTAAGTTCTCGTGCGGCTTAAAGTTGTACATAGCTGTTGTGTCCCAGTACATGTTCTTGTACGATAGCCACTCTGCCGGGTCACCGTTGAAGTATGGCAACTCATAGGCTTGCCTGGGTACTGGCCGCGGACGAGCTAGGTTTGAAATAGCTTCTGCCAGCTGATCTATTTTCCTGTCTCGCGGCTTGCTTCTCTCCGTTTCTTCGGCGAACGATTGATCCCATTCAGGCACTTCACGTGGTGGCACTCGCGGAACACTAGCCGTTACTATCGGCGTATATTCGCGGAACTGTACGGTCGCGGGCGCACACTGAGGGAGCGCAGATATCGAGGTCGTATATACTGTATGCGGTTGCGCGGTCACTGTTTGCGGCGCGGTCACTGTTTGCGGTTCGTACGCTGTTTGCGGCGCGGTCACTGTCACTCCGCGGGAGGTCGCGGCACTCTCGGTTGCAGGCACTCCGTACGCAGTCGTTACTACTGCGGGCACTGGCACTGGCACTGTTTCTTGCGCG
Source organism: Caradrina clavipalpis (assembly GCA_932526535.1). Lineage (NCBI taxonomy): Eukaryota > Metazoa > Arthropoda > Insecta > Lepidoptera > Noctuidae > Caradrina > Caradrina clavipalpis. The sequence goes on from OW052088.1 coordinate 313,569, forward strand.
TCGTGAGCTTCTGCGATCACTTGTGTTTCACTCGGCACTGAGTGTGTGATCCAATCTTCCACACGGCGTGTTGTAGTTTCTTCATCGGACGAGTCTTCTTCGGCGACGGCATCTATCTCGGCCAGTTCCGCCTCCAACTTCTTCTTGACGAGATTTTCCCTCAGGCGCACTAATTCCCTCTCAGCCTTGTACTCGGCCCTCCGGCGGAGGTAATCGGCACTCTTCTGGCCGCTCTTCGATGAGACGTGGCTGGTTCTTGATCTCGGCGTCCGTACCACCCGTAGTATCTCCGATTCCCGAGGCACTGCAGCCGCGTCGCGATGGTCAATCACGCGTCCGGGGCCCGCCAATGGAATCACGGGTGCGGGTAATGCCGACGACACTGTAGGCGCTATCGAAGGTGATCCCGGTGCCATTTCAGACGGCACTCCTGAATCGGCTTCCATCTCTCGTCGCTTGTTCAACGCTGCCTCCAATTTGCGCAGCTTGCTCCTCGTGGCGACTGAGCTTCGTTCACTCATCTTGAATGCTTCAGACTTCTCAGGCTTGAAACTTCAAACTCTTCAGGCTTGAGATGTAATTCTTCAGACGCAGGATCCGGCTCGAAGGACCAAAATTGTAGAATATTCAGGCGCACGGGTCGAGGGTTCCGAAGAATTAAATAAAAGACGAGCAGAGTCTTCAACCACTTATATTGTTGTTCACAAGCTTCCGATGATTGCTACAGTACGACTGACTTACGACTGACAAATTTTGCCGTGAGGCGGCTATATTTATGACTTTCCTACGTGGGTGCAAGTAGTGCCATGACAAATAAAATAACAAAAGGTGTTTGCACCAATCACGTCACAGTATTTCTCCCATATGTCTCTACGGTGGTGGAAGTAGTGGGTAGGGCGCGACATCATCAACAAATGTTCCACCAATCAAATATGCACATTTTTGTCATTAAATTTACTTATAATCTAGAATCATATATTTACCTTAATTCTAGATGTATCCTAAGTTACATTAATGCTAAAAATAACCTAGGACTAGATAATCAAAACATACATCATTTGATAGCGCAAAAGCATCTATATTTACATGAAAATCAAATATTGTTACAATTATAGATTTAATCTTCCTATTGTACATATTTAAAACTACAGAAAGCCCTCGTGCTCTCTTACAGTTGCTATGGCTCTAGGGGGATATTCTAAGTTCAGGAGTATTGCAGGAGAGTTTCTTGATGATAATGCTGTTAGCTTCCAGTACCTAATAGCTTAAATATTATAATTGAGGAAGAAAATAATGATTAATTATAATTCTAAAATTAAACATTAATAATTATTATTTTATACAGTTACTCCCTCAGCCCTGACCGCCGCTAGCTTGGAGTTTCTGTTCTCGATACCAGTGGGTTACTATTTTTAATGTAGATAAGTACGTAATATGTAAGAAATAGAAAAAAAATAAGAAATTTCTGTTATTATGGTGCAATTGCAATGTCTCTTAAACACGCTTGCCCACAGGGGATTAGTGACTCTAGACCTGTATTTATGATAAGTTTCGGTATCCTCACGATGTTTTACGTCAATGATGTCAGTGATGGCAAAACTAAACTTAAAAAGCACCTAGAGTTCATATAAATTGAAAAAATCACAATGATACTTTCCCGATAGCGAACCCATTGCATGAGAGACATAAAAAAAACTCAGAATTAATTATTTCGGATGAGTACCAAATCAACGAATTCCAATCAAAATGTTAATAACTCGTTTTACTGAAATACGACCAATACGAAATCAGAACGGACGAGTTCCTGATTAAACAGCAGAATACGTATAATTCATCAAAATGACAATTATAGTTGAATTGATAGGCTTCACTGATTTGATTTTGATATTACCTACTAGGAATTTTGATTACCTACACACATACATACCATCACGCCTGTATTCCCCGAAGGGTTGTGCAGAGGTGTACCAATGTATACCCACAGTTTGCTAGTATGATTACATAATTGAAAAATTATCTCGACACAAATGATAAAACTTTACTCTTTGTCATAATTATAATGTAGGTACTAGCTTGTGCACGCGATTTCGTTCACGTGGCCTATTCCGCCCGCGCTCAGTTGCGTCTTCGGTTACTACTCCCGGGAGTCGCAGCGTGATGTTATACATACTGTGTTACTCAGTAACAACAAAGCCATCTATTAGTGAACAACAGGTTAAAATCGGTCTAGTAGTTTCGGAGCTTATACGGTACAAACAAAAAACCTTCCCCTTTTGTGATATCGGTATAGATTTCACCGATGAATATACGGGTATCAATTAAGTTGCCCTCCTCCATGCACTGTAGAACACTATACAGGAATTTTTTTTAACCAGTGCGTAAATTTTGCCATAATAAACTTCAACACGTTTTATTAAACACGTATATTTTATTTTGATATGTCTTAGTACTAAAAAAAAAGTTATCGCTTACGAAACATGTTTACTTAAAAACCATATTTTATTGTCACTCGGCGCTAGCGCATTCCCCACCCCCTCACCCCAGCCATGCGCCCGGGCGGCGGCCGCGAGTTTTCATTGATAGTATGGCGAATAGATTATGTCCATGTTTTGCTTATTTCAAACTCGGATAAGGATGTTTTTTTTTTTTTTTTTTTTTAACTAAACACGGAAATGTTGTGTTTTATTACTGACACTGAACTACCAAAAAAAATTTACGCACTGGTTAAAAACTTATCCTGTATACCTGTGATATGTTCACCTCGCACACGTGTCACACATCAACACATACTATTGTAAAGTATTGAAGTTAATCAGCGCGAGCAACAAACTCGACCAAGTAGCAGCAGATCCTATTAAAGATAATCGTCTCAGATACTTGCACGCTCGGAAGTAGCTCCCACCACTGGGGACGAACAATGGAACCCGTGTTTTGTTTTAACAAAGGATTTATCGGCCACTTATGGGGATATATTCAGCCGTGTTCGGGGAGGCCGCCCTCAATAGCCTGTTAAAAGATCAAAAAGAGCGTGCGGTAGACACTTTTAGGGATATTTAATGGTGGTTTCAAATTACGTATTGTTTAGAACTTGTTTTGTTTCTGTATTGGTATTATTTGAGAATATATTATTAAAGACGTACCTAGCTAACGGCGGTTTTCTTTTGACTACGACAAAATCATTTTGGAAGCTTACCTTTAAAACTCACATTCCGAATTCCAAAAGTAATTGTTTTCTTACGAATTTCTGCCACTTTTCTAACTAACATCGAAATTCTCCAAGATGAGCTTAAACTAAATGATTCCTTCCTTCAATAGCGTTTGTTTCTATCAACGTATTCATTTCAATGTTCTAAGATATGCAATGTCTTGTTGGCGCCTGTCGCTAGCATCAGATATCCTGGAGCAGTTCCGCCTCCTCGCAGCCGTCGATAGCGTCACAACTGGCTGTATTGTCTCGCGTCACGCCGCGGCTGCGTCAGGATAGATTAATGAGATTGGAACTTCATTTTGTATTTGCATTTCTGTGCGGTGAATGAGTTTCCAAAGGAGGTGTCGTGTTTTGAAATAAACTCTGGTAAAACAGCCGGAATGAAAGATAAAGCATGTTATTAAGGTTTTGTTAACTTCGTCTTTTGTTTTAATAATCAGCTTACTTAACACAGCAGTGCGTAGCAGAAATATGAGAGGAGCTATATTAGCTTTTATTAAATAACAAATCTGCTGGAAACACAATTTCTTTTTTCATTCTTACCTGATTACCTGTGACTTATTCATAAGATTTTTTTTTTTTCGTTTTAACGTATCATATCTATAAGGAGCGTATAAAAGTGAAGGATTAGGTTACAGGCTTACGAGGAAGAAGAAGGAGGAAAGAGAGTACCTATGCACATGTCATGTAATGTTTTGAACACAAATGCAACCAAATCAATTTACAATCAGATGTAAGCCTACTCGCTCAAAGATGTTGGATGTCCAATTATGTTGGCAGTATTACCGTAATGATGCAAAGTACGTCCGCGGAGGAGGTGGTCCGAGATCAGCTGTCAAATGAAGCGCCCCTGCCGGGCGAGTGAGCGAGTGAGCGCCCGAGGTCGCTTAATGTGACTCGCGGTAGATTTATGAACAGAGTTTATGTTTACCTAAGTGTTTTAGTTGAGCAAGTTGAGAGATAAATCAACTGTATTAGAAAGGTACAGTATAAAGTTAATGATTTTATTAAGTACCAACTAAGTTGTCTGATAATTATAATGATACGGTCGTTTACGCTGAAATTCCCTCCTGTGGAAAGTACTCCATACAATTAAACTGGTAAGTTTCATACGCTTGTTGTTACAGCAAACTTAAGTAAATGTTAGCGTTGCTCAAGTAAACGTATGAGCACATAATGTTACGATGTTCATTTGTTATGTTAGAACAGCGTTATTTACTAACAAAATCTTAAATTATTTTAACTGTCCGAGCGAAGAGATAGAGGAGTTAACCATAATCGACTGTAAAATTTGAAGCACTTACAATAAGTGGAAGCAAAGAATTCGGTTAGGGATTCTCCTGAGGAAATTAATGTAATTCCTTCGCTACAAAAACGTTACTTGTTCAATTTGCGGGCGCAGTGGCCGGCGCACCGCGCTGAGATCAGCTGTCAAATCAAATGAACTCCCTCCCGCTCCCCCCCCCATCCCCGCGCCGCCGCCCCGCCTCCGCCGCGACACTGGAAATGGATAAGAATGTGATTTGTGCTACAACCATACAACTGTGTCAGCTTTATCTTGTAAATATGTTTGTAATGCAAACGAGCATGCGTGTAGAGAGGTTCGAGAAACATTAGAAAATCTTATTATAACACAATAGTGATAAAAAAACAGTAAAGGATTGAATGGAATTATGGAACATGTAATTCAAATTATTAAATTCCGGCGAACTAGGTGTACATTGGTACACCTCTGCCTAACCCTTCGGGGAATACAGGCGTGATGGTATATATTTTTTTATTATTAAATTAAATTATGTTAAATATAGGAGTAAAACACAGCAGAGTATAATAGATTTAATAAGAAACACAAACATCAATAAATATTTAAGTGCTGTATCTGTCAGGAACAATATATACAACCATAATTAAACATAAACTTTATTAAACTCAAAAGTCTCACCAAATATTATGACGAGTTAATTAAGAAATTCTTCGCAAATGCTTCGTGCAGTCCTAACGATCTTTAAAATTTGTTCCGTTTAATAAAGATTTAAGCTCCCTTTATTAAAGTTGGCGGTAAGCTGTGGTTTAATATATTTATTTACAACCAAGTTAACCTAGCGCTTCCAGTAAATTTATACTTGTAATTATATGGAGGCGACCTCTGAATATATTAGTGGCATGAAGTTTATTAAACACATTTATCTTAATTTTGACTAACTTAGTTGTGTCTAAGTTTCTGGTTATTGACTTTGTTTTGTGAGCCTAACAAACTTTATGTTGTTGAGCTACTAATAAAACAAGTTAATATAAAACTGTTAAGGGTTAATTGCTTCTGGTTGAATGAATTGTGAAAATATTTCTTCCTCTTTTTTCGCAAACCCTTTTAAGATATTTTATGATTATATTCCTGTTCACTGACGCTCAACTATTCAGTGTCAGGCCCGGTTCCACAAGCGCTTCAAGTAATGTGACCTCAAATTAGTGTCGCGGTGTGTCCAGTGCACAAGATCGACTTACGAATTATTTCAGAAACTTCACCAAGCATAAAACAAATGAGGAAGTAAAGAAAAACTTGCTCCAACAAGTTCCTGACACACAACAAACAAGTGAAAGTGAGCAAAAAGAAAGTCTTAGGGTCGCTATACACATAAGTAGGTCGGCGCATTCGGATCGGGATTTTCAAAACAACATTATCAAAAGTTGCAGTGAGAATTCTGAACCGAAAAGACCTAAGCGTAAAGCGACCCTTACACGCGAGCTAAATAATTTAAAATGTAAGATAACGCGCGTAAGTAACTGTATCCAATTTAACTTTTTAGACACGATTTATATTAAGCTAAATGCACGTGATAAAACGAAGTTACCTAAGCAAGCATAATATTTATTGTAATGAAAATAATGAAAACTGATGACAAACAAACAAACAAACAGAAACTTACCAAACAGCACAATGTATAACGCTGTCACTGCACTCCAACGTTCTAAGAAACATTACATTCCGTGTGGTTCATTAAAATAAAGTTCAACAGCTACGTCTTGTGTACCATATCAGTATCTGCACTGACTGTTTCAAAAATGTATTCAGCATGTGGAGTAACTAACCTAAATTAAAGAAGTGTGTGCGCGACGCCGCATCCCCTAATGAGTGTGTCTGCGAGCTCCCTAATGAACTGCCGATGTGTGTGCCGCCGGTATGCGCTACCATTATAATTAACGTACTGCTTGCAACCTTATTCAATTTTAAGGTTATCATGATACTTTAGAATATTATTTTTTGGTGTGAGTCTACAAACTTTATTCAAATGATATTTATGAGTCAAGTTATAATTACTTGGGTTTAATTGTATTCCAGAATTTTCTAGTTACCGAGATTTGTGGTTTTTTGTTCACATAAAAAACACAAACATTCCTAAGTATCTAAAATATTGTTTTTTTTTTTGTTATAGTTTTTGTGATTGTGTGAAGAATGATATAAAAGAAAAGGGAGTCATTAGCAGTGACAGTTGACAGGACGGTATGGAAGAAGAAAACATGTTGCACCGACTCCGAGTAATACGGAATAATGGCAGAGAGATGATGATGATGAGTTTTCATGATGTAGAAGTAATAGGTTACGTATAGCATCGCTATGGTTTTTACTTTCAAAATGTTATAATAATGTGTGATAGTGTAAATAATAAAATAAATAAATAGAATGCTACATACATATAATGCTTGAAAGTTTGTATTTTAACCATTTTAATATACGTAAATTGTAAACGTGAGATGAACACGACACTACTTTGCAATGTGTGTCAACTGGATGATACTACAGCAATATTATAATTTTGTTTGCGCTGTAATAATATTAAAGCATGCATATAAGTTGGTAGCACTGAATTCAGTTCTCAAAATATAACTAGTGAATCATCCAATTAGTCAATATGACTAGCGAATTACCCGCGACTTCGTCCGCGTGGCTTATTTCTACGTCTTTGGTTACTGATCCGCTCCTATGGCTTTTGGGTGGCTTTATATAGCCTATAGCCTTCCTCGCTAAATAGAGTATCTAACACAAAAAGATTTTTTCAATTCGAACTAGTAGTTTAGGAGATTAGCGCGTTGAACCAAATCAACAAACTCATCAGCTTTATAATATTAGTATAGATTACACTTCAGAACTGATATTTTTCATTGAACCTAAAGCCGGGCAATACCTCTGCGGTTGAACTTCCAGCTTACAGTTTAGTTAAATGAAATATTTAGTAGTCAAGTATTTCCAATACTTGCTCTTGTTTATCAATAGTTTCGGAATTCTTGGACAGCTATAATAGAAGAGGTACGAATTCTCTGTATTACTCTTAAGCAGTGTTAAATTGCTTTTGTTGTTCCTTTATTTTATTTGCAATACATTTCAAACAAATGAAATGCAGTACTCTAATAGGGACACTTGTAAAATAACTTATTTTCGAGTGACCACAGTGTAAAGTTAGTTTTGTTTCATAAATTGTATATGTGTACAAACATATTATAAAAGTAAAAAGTTTGTTAGTTTTTCCTAGACTCAGGAAGTCTTTGCCTGATTTGAAAAAATCCTTTGCATAATATAGCCTGTTAATCGGGGAAGGTTAAAGGCTCCAAAATATCATGCTTCGACACTCGGGAGTAAAGCAGTGCTATAGCTGGTACCTAATATAGTTAAGAGGGGCCCTGCACTGGGTGCACTAAAGTTATGGTTGATATTAGACATAGAAAACAGTTATTCGACATGAAATTATCATACAAAGACTGCGCTGAGCAAACCCGTATCCAAGAGGTGACTGACTCAGTGTGATGACGTTATAGATAAGATAAAGCCTTGATAACATCATAAATGGACCATACTACACCCGCGTGATCCCGGGGGATAAGCAGCGAGCTGGTAATGTTCTCGGTTTATGAGCATTGATCCCGAAGCTCGCCTGTCCGATACTTAAAGTTTTATGTGACGAGTAACAACTGCTTGATTAAATGTTTAACGTCTTCTTTCTCAACTCCTTTTTTCGTTCCTTTATTAATTCCTAGCGTGATGGAGGAGTTCCACGTTATATCGCTGGATTATAGTCACCGTTCCTTGATATTTGAGTGACCATAATTTGATTTTATTTTATAAAAAATAAAGTAGCTTTCCCTCTCTATTGACTGCTTAAAATAATGTTAAGCTTTCATTAAATTTCAATATTTAAGTGTCTATTTGAGATATTTTTTTTTTCTGCTAGACGTCTCGAAATGTTAACAAAAGTAGTAATATTTGTTTCACTACTTACCACGATATTTTTATCACACGATCACACCAACTTTACCAAACAGATCAGAAGATCGGACCGAATTTAAAAGTAAATAAGTAAAACTAGTATGTGCCTGCTCTCCCCGCCCCTCCGAGAGGGGACGCGTGTCCCCCGGCTCGTGAAATGTGCCACTTTGATCATAGTTTCTTTGTAGTTTCCACTTGGGTAGCGAGGGAATGTTTGGAGCGATGAATAATTGCATGTTAATACCCACTTTTTATTGGTTGAAATATACGATTTATGAGATGAATAAATTATTGGACGGAGACTTGAATAAATTAAGGGAAACTGCGAAGTCTGTTCACAGCGGATTATATTAATCTTATTGAATATTTTTTGTCCTTTTGGGTCAGGAATTGATTACTATTTCAGTACTTAATACAATACATGTAAGTGAAAATGTGACCCTTTGACACAAGTAACTCATCCGCAACTAATTCAACAGTTTTCGACCACCTCTGAAGTTATAAGCACAAAAGTTGTCCAGCATGTAGCTACCCCACAAAGTTGTAATAGGCGTAATGATCCGTGAAGTGGTCGCCGGTCGCCTGCACCCCGCGGGGGCTCGTGCGGGGGGGGGGCTGATTGTTAGTTACGTGTTAAATGCAGGCTCGCCCTCAGGGCTGTAATTATGGGGAATGGAGGTAAGGGCCTAATGTGTTGGTAAATTTTGTCGCCATGTCACACTAATAGTTAGGGGAAATGGACCGATTTTTGTTTTTGGTGTTCTATTGTTGTTGTAGAAGCTGCCAGTTTCGGCAAATTGTATTCCATCACGTACCTACTCGTTTTATAGGGTTTTAAGTCTGATTGTAATCATCTCTCTTAGCTCAAGCAAATATCGGCAAACTGAAAGTGGACTCATATTAATACCAAGTGATTATCAGAAGGATAGATTATGATTGCAACAGAAGGTACAAACACAGTTTTAAGCAACGAGTTAACCGACGGTGGTGAATCGATAACATGAGTGGTGCAAATAATTGTACGGCCGTAAAAAAAAACAAAATTAGAAATATAAAAAAAAACAAAATAATTACACACCATAAAGTGCACAAACAAAAAAAGTAAGAGTTCTCGATATGATACAACTTGAAAAGTTTGTTTACATCCCTCGATATTTCTTAAGAAAGTCCTAGCGGCCAAGCTTGATCATTTAACAATATCTTACGTTTCTTGGGTAACGTCTAATATTTGCACAACAACCCAACTCCACTATAATTCTTAACCTACCCGACCTACAATTAACTTCAATGTTGTCACGAGCGATAAATCTAACAGTGTTGCAGTAATAATGCTGGCTGGCTATAACCCCAACGTGAATATTATACCGTTACGCCGACAATGTAAAACTAACTCTAGCTCGTGTTTGGAAGTCGTTAATTGTTCGCTTTACCTTATTAAGTTTGTGCAAGCCAGTTGGACAGTAGGTTTCATAGTATAATTTAAATTGTCAGTTTAAATCCATTGTGTAAAAAGTTTTGCTGAAGTTTAAATTGATGCTTGTTTGCAAATTCATCGTCAATAAGATAGGGAGGAGAAACTTTATGAGAAACATCCTTTGTGTTGGAAGTTGGAAGTGGACGAAGGTCTTCTCCAGTCAATTAGTGGAATAGTTCAACAATAAATAGTGAGGAGATGACAGAGCTACAGTAGTACCGCGCAGTCCCCTGGGCGTCGGGTACAAATACTCGGAGCGCGCACCCTCGGGTGTCGTAAGCGTCAACTGTGTGAACGTGCTTACGAACCAACATCAGTCTGCCATCATCAATCCACTGCCACGCAATGTGTTTATGGCATCTCTTTACAATGATCCCTAGAGCTCATCTATAAACAGAAACTCTGCTACAGAATGAGCTTTTGTTCTCTTGAATTCTGACAAATGTAAATTTTACATAGAATTACTAAGTGACAATATTTGATAACTCCCAATGAAGGCAGGACTGTCGAACTGGTTTCCAATCTAATATATAGGCATTAGGTAGAACAACCAGAAATAATTTAACGAAGCAAACTATACCACACCTCTAAAAAAACAGTATCCAACAATATAGAGCTCGTATGTATGCTGTGTAAGTATAGGCGACACAAACAAATACGGTGTGTAAACATTGCAAATTGAGTTGTGTGTGCGGCACCCCTGGCTCCGGCGCTGGGCACCCCCTCCATATTTGCCAATTTTTTGGGCAACTGCACCTATCACGACTGGCTGGCTCCAACGCGCAGGGGTTACCTAGGATCATATTTTTGATGATAATGTTCATTTTATGTGTAAATAACTGTATGATTTCTGAAAAATTGTATTTAAAACTTTTTAAACATCCACGATAATTTGTTCCAAAATCTATTGAAAATATAACTACGTGTACATTACTTAGTTGCTTGTGCGAATAATCAAAACGAAATGTAAACGCTTGTAAAACAAGAAAGATGTCTCGAATAGTAAGGTGAGAAACGTTTTCAGATCTAGTTCCGACGTTTGGCTACATAAATATGAGCAAACGATGAGAACGTATCGAATAGAAAGTGCTACATTCAGGAAAGTTCTTACGGCTTACCAACAGAATAAGTTTGTAACTTTATTCCAATGTACTTAAAGTAAATCAATTGATTTTGGTGAAAATGTTACGTAAGTACACATTAAGTACAAATCAAATCAAATCAAAGCATTTATTTCAATTAGACCATTTACAGGCACTTTTGAATTGTCAAGAAGTTACAGTTTAAAATTGAAGCTAGTTGCTCGTTCCAAAACGTAGGTCTCTATGGAGAAGAACGAGCAAGAAACTCCATGGACACTCTTTTCCTTCCATTTGGTTTTTACAAAGTCTTGGTTACATTATTCTTGTTGCTTCTATATGTGAAAACAATGAAGGTGAATATAAAAAATAACAAAATTATAATAACGATGTAAGACATGGCAGTTAAGAGATGACCAATCCCAACTGACAGCACCCGTTCACGAATATGACGCGTGCATCAGCACCGTTTAGCTCAACCATCTTGAAGGGAACCAAACGATCCAACCCACGCGCCACCGTCAGCAAGACATTAAAGTGAGCATGACAAAGCTCTCAACTGCCATGCTCAGTGTCCAACACATAGTAACTTAACAAGTAAATGGCTCCATGGTAGTCACATTTACAAAATTGAAATAAATTATGTTCAATTATACAAATCTAAGGTTTTCAGTGAACCTATGCAATAAATCAACTGTACTATGTAGGGAAAAATAAATAATAATTATAATAACGGTAGACGTTATTAAAGTCAAAAAAAAGGTGCTAAAAACATCATTCCCTTTCGAAAAATAAGCATATTAATTTGTAAGCTCGAGTGGCTGTGGAGCAGGACCAGCATTAAGCCAAGCATTTTTATCATTTATATAGTCTTCTAATTTATAATATGCTTGACTACATAGTGTGCGTTTTATGCATGTTTTAAACTTTCTCTCATTTAGTTCGAGAATATCGAGTGGTATTTTATTATAACATTTTACACAGTACCCCATAAAAGAAGTGTGTACTTTCGACAATCTGAAACTTGGTTGATCTAATTTGTTCCTATTTCTAGTATTATAATTATGTCTATCACCTACTTTTTTAAAAAGATGAAGATTTTTCCGAACATACATAATGTTTTCGTATATATATTGACAAGGTACCGTCATGATATTGATTTTTTTAAACAATTCCCTTAGAGATTCGCGTCTACAAAGATTATAGATAGCTCTGACAGCCCTCTTTTGCAAAATAAAAATAGAATCTATGTCTGCAGCCCGCCCCCAAAGCAATATGCCGTAAGACATGATGCTATGAAAGTAGCTAAAATAGACTAGTCTCGCGGTATCCACGTCTGTTAATTGACGGATTTTTCTGACAGCGTAAGCGGCTGAACTTAACCGCCCTGCAAGAGATGTTAAGTGAGGACCCCACTGAAGCTTTGAGTCAAGCGTAACCCCCAGGAAAACTGTCTTGTCAACGAATTCTAGTACGTCCTTATTCAATATAACGTTACATGCACTACTTTTAACGTTCGGTAAAGCAAATCTTATGCATTTCGTTTTCTTCTCATTTAACACTAAGTTATTAATCGTAAACCAATTATGAATCTTAAGCATAGCGTTATTTACGTCGTCAAGATGCTGTGCCCGTCTATTTACATTAAAAATCAAAGAAGTATCATCAGCAAATAACACTATTTTAGGTTGGTTTTCCAGTAAATGAGGTAAATCATTTATGTATACTAAAAAGAGAAACGGACCTAATATTGAACCCTGCGGAACACCCATCTTTACTGTTAAGCCTGATGAATTTACACCGTTTATTTGAACTTGCTGCAGTCTATCATTCAAATACGATTTCAGCAAGCTAAGCGCCAGTTGACCGAGGCCATAATGTTCTAGCTTCAGGAGGAGCGTCTCGTGATTTACGCAATCAAATGCTTTTGAGAGGTCGCAAAAAATGCCAATGGCATCCTGTGAGTCCTCCCATGCATTAAAGATGTGCTTAATTAGAGTGACACCAGCGTCAGTAGTACAACGCCCTCTGGTGAAACCATACTGTTGATCGTGCAAGATGTTGTTGCAGTTGAAATGATTTAGCATTTGATTGAGCATCACTTTTTCGAACACCTTGCTGAAAACCGGCAAAATCGACACAGGTCTATAATTGTTGGTGTCTTTGCTATCTCCGGACTTAAATAATGGTATAACCTTGCTGTGCTTCATTAAAGTAGGAAAAACCCCTTGGTCTATACACAAGTTAAAAATTAAAGCTAAATAGGGTGCTACTGTCTCAATTATAGATTTACATACATTAGTAGACATGCCCCACAGATCTTCGGTGACCTTGCTCTTGAGTTGTTTGAAAGTCTTTATGACAACCAGAGGATTAATATGTTTAAACTTAAATTCCTTTGGGCAGGCTGAAACATTAGCCCTTACTAAATCAATAGCAAGTGCGGGCGAAGAATTTAAAGCTTCAGTAGTTTTAATTGGAATATTGGTAAAGTATGTTACAAATTCCTGAGCCACATCAATATTTGTGCTTATGGGCCCTCGGGAAGTCTCTAGACTAAAATCAGCATTATGTCTTTTATTTCTATTTGTTTCGTTATTAATAATTTTCCAAACCGTTTTTATTTTATTATCAGCTGATTTAATCTTGTTACTAATGTACAAGGCTTTAGCTGACTTACAAGTATTTTTAAAAATTTTAGAATAAGTCGCAACATACTTATTAAAACTTTCAGTATTTACATAAGGCTTAAGGCCATACAACTCAAATAGTCGTTCCCTACTTTTTCTGATACCTTTAGTTGCCCAATCACTAAATAAAAATTTTGGGCAAATTGTTTTGGTATTTTTCTTAAAAATATTATTAAACTCTGTTTGCACGACTGAAAAGAATTCTTCATACAAAGTACTACCACCATTCATATCAAGGCTCTGAACACATAACTTACTAATTAAAGTGCTATTAAATTTATTTAAATTACCAGATGTTATCGGTCTTGATTGTATCTGCACTTTTTGTAATGGTGTTTTGTGCTCAAAAGAAACGGTTTGTCCGCTGTGATCAGACGGAAGATAATTTACTATGGCTTTATCTAAGTAGTTGCAGCAACAAAAAACATTATCAATACATGTAGCAGTAGTCGAAGTTATTCGTGTGGGTTCTAGAAAAACATTTGACAGGTTGAAAGATTTAAAGAGACTTATTAATCTACTGCTATTTGAATTATTTTCTAAAATATTGATATTAAAGTCACCACAGATTATTAATGATTTATTACCAGTTGTAAGTTTAGACAAAGCATCTTCCATTACTGTCTCAAATATAGAGTAATTTTGGTGATTTGGGGGTCTGTAGACGCACACTATAACATGCTTATCTAGCTCAACACAGGACAGCTCAATAATATGTTCAACCGATAGTTCAACGATGTCTTTACGTGGCTTGGATTTAATAGAATTTTTAATTAAGATTAGTGAACCACCACGCAACATGGATTTTCGGTTGAAACAACTACTCACAGTATAATTCTCATAATTAATTAACATTTCATAATCTTTTAACCAATGTTCGGTAAAACAAATAATGTCGAACATTGTCTTTTCCTAATTTTTACTAACAAAATAATTTTTCCTTTACTAACATACAGAACTACTTACTGAAATAAAAAGGTAATCATAAAAGTACTATTATATTTGTTGCTAATTGAAACTTTCGTACCAATTTGATTAAAATGAAAATGTTTATAGACGAGGGAGGGAAAACATTTATGTTGACTTCGTACGGTCTCTCTGCGATTATAGAAGTAGAGCACTCAAAACAGTGAAAAATATTGGTAAAAATAGTTTAACAAACTACGATCTAATGCTATACTAAAATAAGTCTACGTATGATAATACTTTACTTATTAATATATCAATACCTACTTACCACACCAATTACATACTTAATGTGATTATCAAATAGGTTCCTATTTGATGATCACGATCATCACGATCTCGATTATCACGACCAATAAACGTGACCGTACCTACAAGGTCCAAATTATAAACAATAAAATTGTAATTAAAGAAAATGATCCGAGTAATATTCTGCCGTACACAGTATTTCAGTCACAGCAATCAATCTCAATGGAAAATATTATAGTGGACAATCGTGTAGACGTTTTTTCCGTCAATTTTCAACAAGTCAACAATTCAACAAGTGTACTGATAGATGATTATAGTCATCATTAGGAGGCCATTGCCTTAATCATGTGCTGGGCAGTCAAACTCTGTGCGACAGTAATTAACCGTCGCCAGTACCTACAGTGTAGTTCAAACTCTCTGAACACTTCGCATGACAGTACACTTTCAGTCTAATATTGACCCGCTGCGACAATGTATGTTTATCCCTGAAGTTCCAGATCACAACTTTACAACTTCAATTTCAATAATATTATGTATTTATACAATATTGCTTTTGCTGGCACCAATTAAACTAGTCACGCTACAGTAGGTCGCCTCAACAGTTCTATGGTTTAACTTGACAACTTTAACTTCGATAAGTTGTAATAGTTATGGTCACCCAAAATGTGTGTGATCGTTTGCAGTTAATAAACCAATATGTTGACTTATCATTAACTGGAATTTATTTTGGAAGTACATTTATGAATTTGAATAATTACGATTTACACATCATCATCTTTAGTAAGTCTACGTTTGCATGATGATTTACTTCAATACAATGAAAGCATATTGAGCGGCAGGCTTTCTGGCTTTTGATGCCCAGCCATCATCCACTACTGCATCCACGTACACAACATACATAATCGTTTCTACTAATGCGTCAATGGGCATGCACTAAGGTTCCATAAGCCACTAATTGATCCGCCGCGCTGACGTTCGGGGAACAACAGAGTTGAACAGTTTCACAAGAACTCGGCGGTGTCCTACAGAGGCTCCAATTAATACTAATTGCTTCACGACCGCTGCTTTGTGCGCCACTATCGATATGCGTGTGTGGCTACTGTGGTACATCAATCGTTATCGTAATGTAATTACGTACCATTGTAATTGGCAAGTTTATACAAATCTACATAACTTTACCTGTTTGATAGATCAATAAACACTGTCTTGCTCTTGGTAGTCCTTCTATATGTATCTTTCACACATCTTTTGTATGCTAAGCTTAGCATTATACATTGACCCTCCTCTTCCTAGAATGTTGAGTAGTAACATACAATGCTGCCTGTCGTCCCCGTAGTAGTAGTCACAGATTACATCCACATTCTACTGTTCACGCAACCGGGCGCAACCCCAGTCTGTTGGCTTCTAATAATATTTTTGAAACACTAGGAAACTCACGAATTGCGCTTGCGACGACGATACTGGCGAGGCAGTCACTGAGACAGGTAAAAATAAAGAGGTAACTAAGCAATGAGTTGTATCTAGTATAGTCATTTTTGATTACCTCAGAAAAACAAGTAACATGAAATGCCCTTAGTTAGATTGCGACCATCAGTCAGCCTACCAAGTTGAATGTTTGGGCCGTTTCCACGTTTACCTCAATGACTGGTTCTTTCCTCCGTCTCTGGGGAAGGCTCGCATGCACCGCGATGTTTCCCGGCTGATGTGGAGTTATGTATCATGTACATACATAGCCACTGCCCTCGTATGTGTACCGTGGTCTGTCTTGGGAGTTAGGCCGCGTTTTAAAGCACCTTACATTATTAGTGTGACGAACGAGCTTATTTATGTTTCTACACAGAAAATACACGAAATGTTCTGTACATACTGATAGCATAGTTGTAAGTTTAGCTATCAATATTAAAACAATGTTTCAAATAAGATGAAAAGTAAAGAGTAAAAATCTTTACGATGGCCCTAATAGTAATGCGACTGTAGTCATGTAAACCACTCTTTAATCAAGTTCCGTTCTGTAAATAATACGATTATTCCGTGGAAAGCAAGCGAAGCTACGTGACCTCAACTTGTCTCCAGAGTGGGCAGATAAGCAGCTAATGTCTCATTGTCTTTTTGTGTTCCACTCATAGAGGGAGCGATCCCGATGAAAAGAAAACTGAAAAGCTTCGAATTTGAATCCGCTTTGTGCGAGCTTGTGCACTTTGATACACTCGCGCACTGGCTTAGTAGTGTCCAGTTGTATTGGTTGAGTTTGTTGTTATGTGTGCTAAATAATGTTAACATTCAAATAGGTATTTTAGTATTCTTGTCATTGGTTTAGAAAGCGCAATCACAACTAAAATATGATGTACAGGTCAAGATACTAGTTATAATAAGTATAACCGCCAAAAGTTTACACGTATAAAAACATTACAAAAGAAGAAGACTTAAAAATAATAATAGAAACTTTGATAGTAGTTAATTTAGCCTTTATTGTAGTTACATTAAAAACCAGAATAGTAAATACACAATTGTATAATAATAAATAATGTGTAATAATATTACATAGTTCGTCATCACCTTTTCTTTAATTAGGTATTTCGCGTAGTTTCACTTACTTCTCAGAAACTCATACTGTAGTAACATTTTTTAATTTCGCCTCTAGAATGAACGCAACAATAACGGTAGAAGGAAGGAGTTTTAGTTAACAAACTAGAAACTTTTAATTAACTTGCCGCCTTACAATGAAAGTAATGACCTCCCGCCGAGGACGCGCGAAATACTTCAACATTGAACATTTAACTTTGCTTGATTAATTGACACGAAAACAGTTTAACTGCATTGGACCTCGGTTATACTACGGAACTAGTAAAAACTGCTAAAGTGTAAGACAGTTTTGTTGGTCATATCTGGGTGTATTCTTTATACAGGACTAGGGTTGTCAAATAAACAGTAGTAGTAGTAGTAGTAGAGCTCTTTGTGAAGGAGCTCGTCCGGGGAAGTACTACCACCATACCTATTTCTGCCGCTAAGCAGCGTTGCTGTGTTCTCGTTTAAAGGGTTTTGGTGCCGGTGAAATTTCAGCGTTGTCTCTGGGATCGTCGTCGTTGTCGTTGGCAAGGCCTCTGATATTGCAGATGTCTATTGGCAGAGGTGACCACTTAAAATCAGGTTAGCCGTCGGTTTGTATGCCATCCGACGATGTTTTAATAAAAAAAAGCAACGTTGATTTATCTATTTGAGTCCATCTTCTATGTAAGTGATAATTTGGAAGTACCAATATTAGACGAAAACCTTTTCAAGACATACTTGAAAAGGTTTCAATATAATATTGGTATTTATATTCTGCTTCGTTTTTCTTGGATTGTTATATTCGAAGAATTTGTGAATTACAATATTTATTAATAGCGACTTGCTACATGTTTGTTAAACTATTCAATAGATAAGGTATTCCATCTTTTTTACCCAGTAGTCAATTCGTTTGTCATTGTGTTCCATCAAAGCCACAAACACATTCTCGACATTCTGATATTCATTGTTATCACTGATGTATATTTTCCGTAACTGGCACACTTAGTTGGCACTTAGTGGCACCGCTTAGTGGCAATTCTCCAGTCATTAAGGAAACGACTTGGATTTCAGATACCTAACATTAATTTGCTCTTGTATTTACAAACCGCTCGATTTTATTGAAGTTTAATGTACCATGTTTTACAACGGTTAAACTTGTAGTCTCGTTAAATTAGTCTTTTGGTTGTAATCTGCAGATAAGCTTTATGAAGTTAAAGTGGATCAAATTCCTATAAAGGTAGTTTTCTTTATTCGCTTACTGTACTCGTTTCATGTGTATTTTTTATATCTCCAGTTAAATTATGTACTTTCATTTACAAAACGATAATTGAATATCAAATAGTATACACAATAGAATGTGTACCTACTACTGATGGTTGTTTAACGTCTCATATACAAGGCACATAAGAGATTCACGCTTCCAGAAACAGTCAACAAAAAAACAAAAAAAAAATTCAAGCCATCAAACTAAGAAATATCATTATTCCTTGATAGTGAACCCCAAAGCGGCGGCGAGGCAGGAAGCTCGCCGCCGCAAACATTAAAAAAGGAGAGTTTTTCATAAACCGCGCGTTATTAAGGCCGGGACGCAATATGTGGGGAAAACAATTGTACGCGAACAATGCGCGCCCAGCATTGTACCTGCGAACGGATTAATTTGGCGCTCAGCTGCCTCCGCGCGCCCTCAGATGTTGCTGTGCTGCCGGATTGATTGTTGGAGGCGCGCACTTACTTGCGTAAAGATGTTATGCACACAATAATATACTGTTTCTTTTGGTATCGAAATTACATCAGCGAAGTTTCCATTCTGGTATAACCTTGAACAAATTTTGAAGTCAATACCTATTGATGCCTGTTTTATCAATACAGCATTTGTGTATGTAAGTAAAAAAAAAAACAAAGTTATTAACCATTTCTGAATTGCAGAAATGTTCCCTGGAATTATGACTTCATTCCAAGAAATGAAGACCTAATCCTCTGGCATTAAAACCTCCACATTTCCCAGCATCAAGCTAGGTCATAAAGCGGAACACTATATCAATGCCGAGCTAATAACGAAGTTAAATAACTGTAACACGCCCACTGCGGGCTAAGCAATCATAACTTTGCACTTAAGCTGTGGATCCCAAGTTGGGGCCCTTTGCACAGTGTACTCTGCAGTGTACGGTCTACTTTGCAGAGTACTCCACTCTGCAGTAAGTACTCCGGGGAAGCGCAGCTCTCGCTGTCTGAGCTTGATTAGCGGGAGATCGAATTACGGTTAGCGGAACTAGTTTTGATTCAAGCGGTCGGATCAGTGTTTCGGTAAAGCACACGTCAGATTAGTGCTACGGAAGCTATAACCGATGTATGTGTCTATAAATACTACATTTTCAATTATTTCTTGTTCATTTATTTTCTAAAACGTTTTCCTTCACAGAAACTTATCGCAAGGTATTAGAAGCTCCGTTTAATGGTAGAGCAAACGTCATGAGTAAGTTCTATTTATATTGGTTCCGTGATGTCAAGCGCACTGGTTCGCCACATAGCACTGGCTTGTGTTTGACACATGAACAGTCAGCGACATAAAGAACAGCTCTATTGTGTTGCTGTTGTTCAACTCCGCTTTGTGACCGCTCGTTGCCATTTTTCAGCCTTCACATGTGTTCAAATATCGTTTCTATTTGCGAATTTGGCTTTATTCAGTAAATGTTTTTTATTAATCTCAAGAGTGCAGTGAGTTTTGTAAAAGACATTCTAGAGGATTTATATTCCATCGAAAAAATAAAAGATTATTTTTGTATACTTCTAACTTTTCAGCGTCATTTACAGCACGTCAATTAGAATGAAATCAAATCTGATCAAAATAAACAAAATAATGAATGTAATTTCGTTATACATGAACTTTAAACCCCTGAACAAAATCTATGTCTGAAACATTGTTTTTTGACGTGAAACGTCTTTCAAAACAGTACAGGGGTAATTTGCTAAAACTGATGAGACGAAAACACGGCGGAAACACTCGGCGGGGGCTATAGCTTTGCAGCTACGTATCGTACGCAATTAATTTGGGTGCCGTTGGATAAAGCGAAATAGTCACTACTCAGATCAAGTATAATGTGTGAATATGATACACACTAAACCAACGGTTGTGTACCACGACACAGCCTCACCCGTTTTGTTATATTATCTTAGTTATTTCTCGCATTGTCATGTGATGAATAATTCCACTGTAGGGTCCACAGTGATCAGTAAATGGTTCCTCAAAGCTAGCAGTTCCAGTGTCCAAACACAGCGCAGTTGCATGTCGGTCCACATTACGTGCAGCTCAGCTCAATGTTCGGCGTTTGCAATGCTAATAGAGGCTCGATGCGCCCCCACTAACTCGCTTTACATCTTATATTGTTTGGGGGTAACCAGCTCTTTGAGGCCTAGACGAGGACAGATAAGTGGATGGGAAACTATTTCTCTTCTGTTATTTGTAACTAGGTCGGGGAAATTGGGAATTTCAATAAAAAAATAAATAAATAAACACTACTGTCTCGTTAGCTTAGTGGTCCTAAGCGCGACTGCTACGCTAGAAGTCTTAATTGGAATTCCAAAGTGTTCTTGGGTTTTTCTATGAAATTATCAGTAAGCCTCTGCCTAACCCTTCGGGGAATACAGGCGTGATGGTAGGGATGTAAAATTAAACATGAGGGGTCGGTAATGGAATACTTAGGTTTAAAAAGGATTATACTTCTCACATCTTGTTTAAAATGTTTTGAATGTCTGTAACTTTTGTGGTTTAAAATCTTATCAAATTGAAATAGGCATTATAAATGTACTCGTGTCCTCAATATTAGCTCGCGCTACATGCATTTACATGTGAAGCAGTAATTCAGCTAGTATGCGAGCGGAGTCTCGTGTGTAAGCACGTACTTACAAAACAATTCCGAGCGAGGAGCGTCGCGGAGCTACTTAGCTGCGAGACACCGCTACCTAATGTGGACAGTATTGCGGGACTTTTTATTTTCAACTGAGTGCTTGTGTATTTTTTTTAAGATTCATAAATTTTTGGCTCATAATTAAGTGGTTAAAATCTTTAATGTTTTTTGTTTTTGCAAATCATTTTGAATTTTACTCACGTGTTTACGTTGAGTGTTTGCCTATTGCCTGGAGCTTTCCTGGTTTAAGATTTTTCTATAACTTATCAGTAGTTATACTTGTTTGAAAACCTGTAAATCATATTGTTCATCACAAGTAAGCTCTTGTTTCTTTTAAATCACAAACAAGAGATTTAATTTTAAGTTATCAGCAGACCATGTTTAGTAACAAGATGGCATTATTTTAGACGTTTCGTTATCAAAGAAAAATGGTATTTTTAAATCTCGTCATTGGTGTTTGTAGACCCATAATCAGTTGTGTCAAAGCTGTAATACCTGAGACCAACAATAATTAATATGAAAGCTAAAGTTAAACTTGTAAAGTCGCGCAAGTTATTAATTCCCGTCGTCCGGGTCGTTAATACCGGTCGCTAGAGCGTTTCCTCTCCGGAAGTGCGCCCCCACGTCACCACCGCTTTATAATTATTTCAGATTATGTGTTGAGCTTGTAATTAGAGGAAATAAGGATGCGGTATCCATCGCAGTGATCACGATACGCAGGGGACATGCCTCCAAGCTTTTTTCTTATTAAATTATCTCCTTATTATGTAATTTCGATTACTTATTATAATGAATATGGCGTCCTGTGAGGTGTGCATTAGATGCATGTATGTTTAGTATGGATGCAGGCCGCTTCCAACCGGTCTTTTTGGAAATCTATGGGGGAGGCCTATACCCAGCAGTGGACGTCCTGCGGCTGATATGATGATGATGTTAAACATGATTTTCTAAGAAATATTTATATTAAATTCCATGTAAAGTTATCTCTGATCATTGA
The DNA here is from genome assembly GCA_932526535.1 of Caradrina clavipalpis. Classification (NCBI taxonomy): domain Eukaryota; kingdom Metazoa; phylum Arthropoda; class Insecta; order Lepidoptera; family Noctuidae; genus Caradrina; species Caradrina clavipalpis. Next base: position 335,941 of record OW052088.1, read on the forward strand.
GAAAGACATTTCCTGAGAAAACCTACGAGGTATATAGACTTCAATCTGTGGAATCGTTTTCGTGGAACGAGATTTCGATTCTCGGTTGTCGGTATGACCACTTCCACATAGCGACGAGACCTGGGGTTCTAATCTACTTTATTGGAACACATCTTGCTTAATTGCTTCGAATATTAAGCTAATTATATTATTTTATGTAAAATCTTCCGTCGTTGCAGATTATCAAGTCCTATTCTAATTTAGAACAGATCTTATTTCAAACATCGTTGGGTGACAAACAAGCCGACATGTGCAATACCGGAGGCCTTGCAAATGCGTTTCCATCCCAGATACAAAATTGAAATGTTTCATATGCCTGTGATTTCACCGGCACTCATACCGTTCAAACCGGAACACGGCAGAAATAAGTTTAGTGGTAGTAGTTCTCCGGACAAACTCCTTCATAAAGAGGTGTTCTACTACAAAATTCACAAAGTTTATATACCTGATATAATAATAGGGTGAGATAAACCAGCTAAATTCTCTGCAGAACATAACACTCCTCCACAACTAATAATTTCAGTTACAGAGCACTCGCTGTATTCCGTAATGAATTCATCGACTTTACGCTGACTGCTTACATTAACATATAAAGTACAAATATTAGCTGCTTGTAACACGTTCATGTTACGTAACATGTTGCATGCAACAGCGATCGCGCGAGGCGCTAACTTGAACACAGTCGGTATATTTTAAACTATGGTATTGGAGAAAAGTTTGTGTATTGTAAGTAGTATTTTAATCCTGAGACTGAGCTCAATCTGAGTCAAACATGTCTTTAATTTATAACTACATTCTTGACAAGGTTTAACATTGATTGTTGCAGAAATAAGATTGTGCTAAGATTCAAAACATTTTCAATCACGGAAATTACCTTTATTTTAGGAGTCTGATCAGTAAAGAACATACATCAGGTTAACATCTAAGGCTCCACAGCATTCACTAAGAGTCGACAAAAAGGTTATAGTTTTAGAAAATATTTTAGTAGACATCGTTATCACACCATGATTTTCCAACTAATAAAGTGTGTGATAAGGGAATGAAGGCAACGCACATAATCACAAACGCTGATTTACCAATTTAAATATCAATGAGATACACATCATTATCCGTGGCCGAGTGGTGAACCAAACACAACACGCAGTTGATAGCTTCGTCTGTGCGCGTTACTGCCACTACCTGACTAGCTGCACACTAGCAGCTAGTTCAGCTCCGCTGTCAAGCTACAAGCTGGTCAATTTCGTTGCTGCTGGGAACGTAATGAAAATATAGTGCAGGTCTACTAGCGCGGGTTGTAACCATGAAATACAAGGTCGGGCGGGATTTTTCGTTTAATCTTGCCAGAGGGTTTCATGCATATTTTATATTTTTTTTTGTTTTAAAAAGATTACTAACAATATTTAGTATTCCTGTTAGGCCCAATATTGGACACTCCAAAGGTATCGTTGTTATATTCACTAACAATAAATGTGTAATTGATTAAAAATATAATAAACTAAAGTATAAATCGAAACAGTAAACACCACATGTTTTTATAAAAAAAGTTTTTACATAAAAACTTTCTCGACATTAAAGCTGATATTTTAGTGAAACTCGTTAAATACTAAAATTTAACCACCGTTTTATTCCCAGCAATCAACATTCCGAGTCGCTAGGCTCCACCAAAGTGGCTGCAAAGTGCGCACGAAAAACAATTTTATTTTGAATACTTATTCGTTTCAAAGAGTCGGCGGATTTTTGTCAACGCATAGCACGTGCGCCGCGCGACGTACTGCATGCCTCCCGCGGCATGCGGACACAATGGGACCCTCCAGATACACGCCGGTTTTGTTCAACTACCGTATTTTGTTAATTAAAAACATATGTACGACCGGTTTTGTTTTGTTTGAAAAGTTGGACGTTTTGTTTTTATTGTTTCAACCCAAAACAAGTGTTATTGTTTGACTTTTGACATTAACTCAAAAATGAAAGATAAACGGAATTATGTTTCGCGGATGAAATGTAAACAAAATCAGGAGGATAAGAATCGCACGAGGAGTTGCGAGCGACGTGACTACGTGGCTACGCGGCTACGAAGCTACGCGGCTACGAAACTACGCGGCTACGAAACTACGCGGCTACACGTTGCGTAGCTTGGGTATTACTAATGTATCACATTGTTTTTTTTTATATACATTTATTCGTTCAGTATTAGTGTAAGTGAAGTCTGTTCGCTGAATTTTCACTTGTATTTTTGAATTGATTAAATAAATAACTTATTTCAAATACACAAATACAAGATTTTTCGTCTAAATCTTTTTTATTTCGAGACTCTTATAACCTTGCAAATAATTACGACAAAAGCTACATAAACATACATACTATACATAGCAGTACAATGTGAGCTGGAAACAAAGCGGCAGTGTGCGCAGCTTCCGGCGCGACTCCGGAAGTGACGCGCGCGGCCGGCGACCTCTGGCGTCGCGTAATTAAATGCAAGTGTAATTGCGCCGCGCAATTATCGAAGCACGGGGTCGGTGACCTCGGGGGAAATCTTCATAGTGCTTTACTTTTACCTACCAAATAACCTTTACATGAGATAGGGAAAAGTAAATAGTAAGTATCGCAAAGTTGGCCCAAACTTACATAGTATATACACACCATCACGCCTGTATTCCCCGAAGGATTAGGCAGACGTGCACCAATGGATACTCCAGCGTAGCAGTCGCACTTCGGACCATTAGGCTAATGAGGCAGTTGGCCCAAAATTATTGATAGGTATTGCCGAAAGTTAAAAAAAAAATACTACTATAATAGCTTCAACGTACGAGTAATATATTGGTAAATGGCGCATCGTGCAGCAGTGGCGCTAATCAAGAGGGCACTGCGTTAATGACCGTTAATGATGAGCGCCATCACATCGACAGCGCGCGCCCATCTGTTACAGCGTCCTACGGCATCGGTACTAGATTATATACGACGACTAGCTGTACCCGCGGCTTCGCTCACGTGGACCTAGTTGGTCTTGTGAAACATGTGATTGTGAATGTTTCAGTAAGAAATTTATCTGTGGATGCACTGACATTGGATTTGTGTCCAGATTGCAATGAGCTAGTATATTACTGTTAGATTAAACGTGTACATGTTTTATGTTATTATCTGACAAGAACTGCCAAATCAGATGAAGAGTAGTAGGTTGACACCTTCGCACCTCTGCAGAGTGCTGCAGGTTGTTCGAAAGAGATACCGCGCTCCTGGAATGCAAAGGGCACAAGAAGGAACATGTATGGGTTTTAGTCAGTAAAAGTCTGACACTCCCTCGCGCGCCCCGCCCTGTGTGGGGGAAGTCATTTGATGATTTTCCATCGGTAAAAAAAAACCTTTGCAGAATCAAATATACCAGAGACCAGCGGGTATCCTACCTCAGTGCCTGTACAGGTAAGTTATAAACTCCACTCTTACCTTTTTAACTAGAACAGTACTGTTGACAGTAATGTTGCTTGTCACCAGAAGTATGGTAGTCACTTTCCCGGATAAGACCCTTCACAGATAGTTCTACGAGTAGGTAATATTAATATAGAGTATGAATATTAATTCCATCGAGGGGGAGAAGTACTCATGAATATGAACAACTTTTATTACGTCAACTCTGAAAAATAAACACCACATATTAATTTGTTTAGTTTTAAGTTGGCTTGTAAACTTTATATGTAATCTATGCTTACAATTAACATAATTTAATTTAGTTCATGTAGTGTTTACCTTTAAGTAATTGTACACTGGTTGAATTTTAAACAGATGTTATTTTTATGATCAAAATGTAAGCATAAACAATTGTTATTGAATTTAATAAATAATGGATTTATGTAGGAAACAGTTTTTTTTTCATATTTTGAGATGGTCCTGTTTTTTTTTCGTATTTATGAGTTGTTAAACACCCTTTTTTTAAGGATGGGAAATCTTTGAATGACTTCTTCCACTCTAGGTGGACCGGAAGGGACAGTCAGACTCTTACTGACTGAAACCCACCCGTGTTCCTCTTAATGCCGATGCCCTTTGCGTTCCAGGGCCGCGGTAACTCTTTCGAACAAATTCCGCAACAGTGGCCTTAAGTTACACTCCCTGCAAGATACACAGTGAATCAACAGCGATCCTGTACACATAACTGTCAGTGTTAACTCCATGCGCTATACCACTAGCTACATGACACTGACGAGCTTCTTGGACAAGTACATAAGCGCTGCATCAGTGAGAACACTACGCACACATTAGACGTCTAGGTTTAAGACATTCCGCAGTGTTTGCCGGAGCCGAACTCTCGCATAGCTGTAAGATAAACGATGTCCTATACAAACACATGCTGCGCTACTGCCTAGTCCTGCCTGTATGTAGGTGTAGCGAGGGGATAATCTTGTTGTGTGTGCTTAAAGGTCATCGCCTCGACACCCACAGAATAGTTGCGAGAGATGCCAACACGACACACAAGCTTTGCATGTATACTACGTGTGGTATATAAACATGCCTTATACAATGTTACTCATAAGTGACTAACAATAGATATATGATTAATTAAAAATACAGATCACATTTCTTTAGTGCATATCACAAAGCATAGATTGCTTATTACAAACCATTTCTAACTTCAGTCAAAGCTTTGAGCCAGTCGGTGTATTTTAAACTTTATCCCGATAAAGGTAAAGTTCTAGCAAAATTGTAAACTTGTACTCGGTTCTAAATCAGTGTTTGTATTAAAATACTATAACTGGCTTTAAATGTGTAAACTACAGTTAATTAGTATGTAATTATAAGTTAGTAATAAGACATTCAATTGAGGGTGGGTACAATGAACGGTTTAATAGGAATTATAGATTTCTGCAAAAAGTGTCGTAATGGACCCCCAGGCCCTGCGCTTAAAATGAACAAGGCTTGGTTCCGTTTCTAATAAAAAAACAATGTTTTATGATGCTGCGGCCAATTTCAAAGTATTTCTTTACTTTTACACAATAAAAAAATACAAAAAAGTTGTGCTCCACCTGCAGCGAGATGGTTAGATACAAACTCAAACCTATATAGTTATTACGTCTCGAAAAAATCCCCAAATGCTTATATTGGTAAATCTATAAGATCAAACTATTCTGTTTTATATATTACGAACGTCTATCTCAGAATTACCCACAGGATCCCTCGCAGACTATTCTTATAATTCGAAGCAATTTCGCCTTGTCTCTGTCCGACCCCTCGAGGGCAGTAAACGGCCTTTATCGTGACGTGTGAATAATAAAACTGATCATAAAACCATGTCATCTACGCTGTGTCCGACGCGACGACCTCACACGCTGGTGATGCACAGTTTCACAATCACTTTTGTTTTTTACGAGTACTTACTGAACCATTTTTGAACGATATCAATTAAAAGATTCAATTTCATACGGTGTTCCACTGGAATCTCTGTTCTTTGATCATGAAATATCTGAACATTCTGAACAAAACACAAACAGACGTATAATATAATAGCACAACTTTTGCTACCGCTCTGTAATGTCTGATGAAATGTGCTCATAAAATAAGTAATGCGAGTACATACAAGTTCATTTGCCGATTACCTCGTAGGCACATCTCCACATAACGCTACATTTTAAAGCCCATCACGGCATGTCTCCTATTCAGACAGTATTTATCCAATATAAGGGCGCATAAACTAATTTAATGTCCGTCGTATCGACGAGCGAACACCCGCTTTACTGCTCAACGTTTAAACGTATGGGCGTTTTATGGCCCTGTAGCTGTAACGTCGCCTTTTACGGGCACGCTGCGCCAGTAATACACTCTGACAGTTTTCATAAGTGTTATTATTGAAATAATGGACGTTTTGGAGGGAGGGGTAAACGCAGCGCCGGGAAGAGGGATCAACTGGAAGTATTTATCGCCGCATGCGTGACGCTCCGGACGATTGCAACGTTCTCCCAAATATGCTTATTTACGACGTCACCACTCAATATGGATTATTTTTGGGGTTCTGTACTTAAATGATGAAAACGGAACCCTCGGCTGTGTGCATGATACAGCTGTTTCTTTAAATCGGTAGTCAATTCAGTGTTAAATTTTATTATTACTGCCCTCTATCATGCTGAAGAAAGTAATTAAATAATAGGTAACAGTTTTACTATACACTGGCTAACTGTTACTGTACTGTTCTGATTCTTTACTGTACGGAAGCCTAATTACTTAAACTTCAACTTAAACGTCCAAATATATTATAACCCCACATACTCATACCACGCCATCCTTCCATCACTTTCATCCCCTAATTACTCCAAAAACTGGCGCCAAACTAAAGCAAGAAATACAGCGCGCAGTTGTTGGTCAACTAAGTTTAAGCTTAAACTTAAGTTAAGCAGCGCTTCAGTCATTAACGGAGACAGCCGTCTAGCGAACACTTAGTCACCAGCCTCACTTAATGAACTACTTCACGGGGAGAAAAACTGTCGCCAGCGACGACATTACTTAATACACATTCAAACTTATATTAGATCATATATAAGCATGGAAAAGTTTATAGGAGAAAATTCTCGATTATTTTTAAGTGGGTGGAGACAAGTTGTTCTATAAAGTAGAACTTACTATTTAATAAGTTTTCTCGCTATGTGTACTTATCATTAGTTACGCTGTGATTATAAGCAAGTAATGTTCTATCTAGAATGTTATCGTATTAAATCTTCAGTTGATCTATGTGTGCTCACAACTTTATCAAAGGTTATATACGTATATAGTTATGTACATAGTAGTGAAAATATCAAATGTAATTAGAGAAAGTCTATTCAATTAACTAATACTAACATAATGTTTGAGCAAGGTATACCTTCTTCATTATGAATAAGCTCGGTTTAATAAACCTTAACCTCAAAAAATGTAAGATGAACCCGAAGTTAAATACCGATAACTTTACTCCGAGTTGATAAGGAAAAATCTTTGGTTTTACATATTATACTGAGACTTAAAACATTGATTATGTAAATGGGAAACAAAACGAATAGATTGGAACACCTACCTCCCACGGAATGCAAAGTGAGGAGGTTCGGGATTCTCAAGTACTTACATAACATTTTAAACTCCTTTATTAATTTGCAGAGGATCGTTTGGAAGGCTTTAGTTTGACTTGTATGGAGCTCAGCTGACCCAGTTATGAGGACGGACAGAGCACTTCTTGTTTTGTACACTTACATAGTTGGAGCTGGCAACTTTTGAACTGATTTATTTTTTTAAATTGAGAAACGGTGAATGACTTCATTATTTTCACTTTTATATTTGGTTTTGTAAGCCAATGAGCAGCGTTTGTTCATACAAGTTAATTATAGGCCTTAGTACAATACTCTCGAAATTTGCTTAAGCAATGACTAAATTTTAAACGAGAGAGTTTTAAATATCTACTTTTGACAACGTTTACAACAAAACATTTCTGAATTTTGCTAAACACTATCGTTTAAAACCCGATCATCCTAAGGATACACAAAAATAAAAACAATGCTCCGGAAAACGGTTTCCTGCCAAGACAACAACATACACAGAATTTGCATAATCAAAATATTTGGTCGTGTTCTATTCATGGTCCGCAATGAAAGCGATCTGGCTGACAATAACCGTTTCGCACAAGCTCAGCAGGCCGGTGACCCACTGAAGGTGGGTCTTGGCAAATTTCAATTTGCCTGGAGGAGCCCATCGTGCTGCATGCATATTGGCATATCAAAGACCTTATTTGGCATGGTGCGTGTCAGAGGCGGCAGCGGATTGTGGAGTAGCTATTTTTGAAATTTGGAAGTATTTTAAATAATATATTGGACTAACCTAAGCTGACTTTAAGCTATGCCAGCGGCATGCTGGGAAAGCTTAAAATGTTACCATAATTCGACTAACGTTTAGGAACGATTGTAATTTATTCTCAGTCTAAATCGGTTAAAAATATCTGTAATATACCTATATTTTCTGACATTGATATTCGCCGTAATGAGATTGTGACCACATATTGAACGTTTTTAATTAGTTTTAGGTAGAGTTGACCTCTTAGTTATTTTAAAATTCAAATCCACTAACTGAAAAACAATGCACCCTTGCTTAAAAACGTCTCGATACATAAAGTTAGCTTATTCCATTTCTATCTATATTTGTTGTCACAAGCCTACACGCTCTCCGGCAGTGGTTCACTTGCGCCACACGCTCAGCCTACACGCTCGGAGTTACAGCCTTGTTTAGGGCCCGAAAGGGTTAAGCGACGCCGGAATGGATTACGTAGTTATTAATGAGCTACTAAGGATTAAATTTAACTAAATGGATAAAACAATGACCTCTGACATCCACTCTTTTGCTGTGGAATTAAACCGAAGCTTATTAAGTTCTTAAAAGCGGATTGTAAACGAGTTTAAATGTTTTCAACGCGACAATTTGTGTTTCTACTAATGATCAAAGGACACGTGAGTTGGGTTTTGTCGCAAATTAATTAACAGATCTAGTTTATATACCTACTACGTTTGAAGCAAAGATGTTTATACAATTATCTAGTAACAAACGGAGGTTATACAAATATACCGTATTCGACGCTCATCTTTTACGCAGATAATAACACAGATTCTAGGCTTGCACATACAAGGTGGAAGCGACATTACCATTTATAATTACATTATAGATTTAGTACATAATACTACACTCAGTTCAGATTTGAAATTGATCACCAATAAAAAAAATAAAACAGCTGTTGCATTCAAAAATTCAATACCATTTTTTTTAACCATAATTAAAAACAGTTTCTTGTTCGTTCTTCTCCATAGATACCTACATACGTTATAGAACAAGCCACTAGCTTCAACTTCTCTTTCTCTCTCTCTAAATGACCGACTCCTTGACTATTCAAAAGTTTTTGTAAATGGTTTAACATAAATAAATGCTTTGACTATGACACTATGATTATTAAAAAAAACATTGTCAAGCTCTCGCGAATAATGTAACAATATACGTAGTTCCCAGTAACTGGACCGCTAAGTGCTTAAAAGTTTTGACTATACGTATATTCGGGAGCCTGCCTCTCTATAACCCAGCATCCTGCCTTTTGTCTACTTTTATGAAGGACACTAACAAAGACGAACTTCACTTGTTTCCGTCAGTTTTATTAACAAAAAACGAAATGTTTCAAACATTCGAGGCTCTATTAAAAGTAAAGAAAAGGCGTTATAAGAAGATTTCTGTGACGAATTGCTTGAAACACAAGAATCTTCTCAACTCTGAAAATAAATGCCTGTCTGGCATATTCCGTGATCTCAGAATATCTGAATCACTAAAATCACTTATTAGACGGCCTTGTCCTTATCAAAGAGCAACAAAAATCACAGACATTTTCTGAAATATTAGTATGAAGGTAGGTCGAATATTAATAATATTTCTGTCAATAGTCTAATTACGCAGAGCTACATTTATTCTCCGCCACAGTAATAATTACTAGACACTATCAATGAATCCTGGATGGCAACCCCTCAATGTTTATAGTTTTGAAATATGAGAAACCGGGACTTTTGTGATATTGTTATTGTTGCACACTTTCTCAACGGAACTTTTTTAATTGTTTTCCTATGTTCATTTTGACTTCTATCGTCAATAACATACAGAGTACTATGATATTAGGCTGTACTTCTTTTCTAAGTTGATAGATTCACAATGTTACTGTAATAACACCCTTGAGCTGCGCGACACTGTAACCTACTGTATAAGGTTATTGTATCCCGTAACAGAAAATGAGATATAAACCGAAGGGCTCATTTGATCGCTACGATCGACTCGGTAAATATAAAGTGCTGGAGTTTCGCTGACGACGTTGATATCATATAGTTTTTATCTGTTAGGCATAGAATCGATAAACACATTGGTAGACCAACTTATGCAATTTGCCTGAAACTGGAACTCCCATAAAACAATATCGGAGCACCTGGCATTGTGTAGTGATGTGGCGAATCGATACCGATTTGTTCGCGACTCGTTGTGTTTGAAGTGACTGTGTTTTTATGCTAGTGTTTCCTAAAGGTTCTTTCACTGGTTTTCTGTTTTCAATACAATAGGTCCTATTGTACTTTTGCAAACTTTTCATGAATATTGTAATTGTTAAATGTCGCAGCTGGACTAGTTAGTTCCTAAAGCAAACATTCTACTACTACTAACTACAATTCACTATTCTTACATCTCACAACTACCTGATTTCCTACAGACAATTTTGTGTTGCATGACAATAGATAATGAGCTGGTGGTCACATCAGCCACAGCTCACGTATCGATGATCTCGGCCGCACCTCTATGCGAGGCGTTAGGCCAGGAGCTCGTATACTTTACGTGCGCGTAACACGCTCAAACGCTCTTTTTATAGTCGCGGAGACGGCCAGTAAATTTGAGTGGTGGCTGGCCTAAGCCCCTGTAAGCCACACTACGTGTAATTTCGTTTTATTAAGTTCCCTCTCGCGCACTATATTAGAGTCAGCCTCTTGATATGGATGTTAGTTATTGTAACCATTATTTGTAGAGCGTTTGTTTTACTTTAGTCGTGCGAGGACATTTATAAGGGGAGTTGTATTAAGTACGTTCTTAATGATGAGATGTATGAAGAAGTATTATCTACTCGAGCTGGCTCGGTGACATAGATGATAAAGAAGCCAAGCACATTAAGAAGAGGCACTAAAACATTGTACTGCAATACCTATAATAAATTAAAGGTTAAAGTAAATACCAAAGATGTTAAATGAACTTTAATAAAAGTTATGATTTGATAGATCCCGGTCGAGCACGTCAGACAGTTGGGTTGATATTCAAAAACCCACAAACTTAATCTAAATAAACACGAAGGCGCGGTTAACGCAGAAATATCAAGTCTGACTAATTTACACAGCGTCTTATAATAATAAGTGAACATCAAAGGAGTTTCGTCAAAGAGGATTCCGTCGTGAATCGTAGCGCGACTTGCGACAATTAGCGCGGTCGCACGACAAAGTGACTCAACAGTGGAATTTTAATAAAGCGTTATGTACATTGTACAGTGAGTAACGAATTGTGAGGACGCCGCGTTGTGTCGCCGTGGCGTGAGATTAAGGTGCGGTTCTGTGCACGCGACACTCATAAATCTGTGAGCCGGAACGCTGACGCCAGGTGCTCTGGGGGCCGGCGGTTCAATTCCTTTAATTATGTTTGGAAGAAATATTTGCGGTAATCTGTCGTAGGTCTTGTCTTTATGCCTAAACAACTTCTAAGTATTTTTGTAGAGTTCAACTATTTTGTAAATTTCCCTTTTCATTAGAAAATCAAGTTATCTAAGGAATTTATGATCTAGACTGTTTCACTATTTCATACAAATAATAAATAACTGGAAAAGCTAGGTTGGGAACAAACTACCCACTGTATTGTATGAATCGCAATCCAAACTTGCCACGTACTGCGACTGCTATTTAAATGGTAGCTGTGAATCTACGTTCCCGACTACTTATTAACACAACAGTATTTCATAGTGACATCCTAATGAACCGCAGCGTGCGACTGTACCCCAAGACTCCCTTTGATTCCGTATTCAAAAGGCACATCCAATAACTCATACCAGTTCGTACGCAGCTGCTAATTACGTACAGTCGTCGACAACTGACACATGCTGATACCCGCGCACTCCACCCGCCGCGCCGCACCGCGCCGCGTTCGCGTCTAATTGTTTACGCCGTTCAGCTTACATTAATTGAGTTACCGTTTGAAACTCCCTTTTATTTTAGTAAATGAAACGTTTGAGATGTAGGAGTTAATAATTTTCTGACAAACAATTAAGGAGAAAATCATTGGCAGCCTCGGTAGGTAATTGTGTTGCTGTAACCGTTACGCGCTCGTTTCAATCGTGGGAATTAGGATGAAGACGTATTAGGATTGGTAGTTTATGAGCTCCTAAAAGGGAAGTGGTTGTAACGTTTTATGTAACTAGATGTTTGCGAGGAAATCGCGTGATCGACGCTATTAGCACCCTGTTGCGAGGAATTAGGCGAACACAAAGAAACTTTCTCCTGAAGAAAATATTGTATGTTTGCTTCAAATAGGCAATTGTCTAGACAATATGATTAACATACGCCGAGGGTGGTTTGGGTTTAAAAGTAACATTTTTGGAACAATATTTGTGGATCATAGAAGAGAATAGAATATGCCTTTATTTGCTTAGAAAGTATGATGCTCACAACATTTTTGTGTACCTACTATACAATCTAATATAAAATTAGACACACAAATTTAAAGTAAGTTTTAATAAGACACTAATTATTTTTTATTCAAAATGTATACAAAAAGGCGAGAAAAACAACTATATTATACAAGACGTTAATTTGCATCCTTGTCAAATCGAAGGAGTTAACTATGCTCGTGATTCTTAACACGAATCAATAATAAAATAAGGTTTTGTTTTTTTTTTGACCTGATTTTCAAATTTGAGCTAGCCAGCTCGCCAGAGGGTTTAGGCGCTATGCACGCATTGATATAGCCACTCGAGAACTCTGCCTACCGCATACGCAACTGGGCGATTCTGAATTTTGCAAGAGGCGTATTCTGGAATACTGTTATTTGATAGTTGCAACAAAAAAAACAAGCATGTATTTAATTATATTTGATTACTTCTATTTTTTTATGACAAGCTCCTACATTTAACGAGGATGCAAATCAACAGCTTGTATATTTTTTTAACAGAATAATGTAAATTATCTTGTAAAACAGCTGTTAATTTATTATTATTTAAATATTTGCATTGGATATTATTTTACTTGTAATGTAACCAATGCTAAAGACACTTATCTTAAACGACGCAGTATAACGACCAACATTTCGAAGCGAGTTAATTTTCCTAACAAATGTTATTACATCGGACATAACTTTCTCTTTTGTTTCGCTATGATCTATTGCTCGATGTCTTACTTCATATAGATTAGGGCAGTCCACACACTTCATCTTGACATAATGGAGCTCCACATTAGAAACACTCTTGGCAATTACAATAAGTATATTTTATCACACAACTGAATAACATGTATTAGGGACACAAGTTCTTCTTCCTTATCGTGTGGGCAGTAAGGTCTAACGACCCCACACACCCTAGTGTCAGAGTCTCAAAATCGCCTCAAGGGCCTTACCGATGTCAGTGATGTTCAGGATAAACTTAGAAAATGAATTAGAAAAAGTCACATTTGTACTTACCCGTGCCGGGTAGCGAACCTGTGTCTCATGCATGAGAGGCGGGCGCTTAAACTACTGAGCCATCACGACACTATGGAACAAGGGGATAAGTTCATTAAAATTAACGGAGCTCATTATAGTCTCCAGGCTGATACTAAGATTTGCCTAATATAGAAACAATGTAACACTATCTGATCAAGGAACCCAGTATAGGACCTGGGATGTTAGTGAGAGACGGTAGCTGGGTGAGTATGGGGCCCACCCAGCTGCAGCGGTTGTGATGACTATTGTTGTATTCGTTCCTCAATATTAACCATGTCATTGTGTTCCCCAGCGTCGCCGTCGTCGTGCCAGCTGCTGTTCCTGATGGAGCCTCCCCCACGGCTGTCGTTCTCCAACAGCTCGGGCGCCCGGGTGTCGTGCGCGGCGCACGGCACGCCGGCCCCCATCATCTCCTGGCTCTCCGAGGACGGCGCACCCGTGTCTGATGTTCCTGAACTCAGGTAATTAATTAAACTTTATTTTCTGTGTTTCTTGAGGTACTTTTATTCAGACTTTATTCATTGTAAGTATATTGTAAAAATGTGTATTTCAATATAAAAATATGAGGCTAACATTCTCACTAAGTACTTAAAATGTAGGCAAATTTTTCATACACATTTTTCATAATTTTATACATACTACGTAATCTCTTACGATAACGTTATTAAAGCGGATCAGAATCATTCTTAACGAAATTCAAAATGCATCCGACTACGCCGTAAAGTGTAGTTGCGGCACGAGGCCGGCGCACCGCACTAAGCCGGCCGGTCATCTCAACACAAACGGTTTAAACCCCAAATTTATAGCTCGTTAATCTTGTCTGACCCTTCCGCGTCATTGGTTCTGAATGAATTAATGCCTGCCCTCGCCCTGGGATTAGCGGCGTGATGCTTGTCCGACTACGAAACGATTCCGTACGGACGCAGCGGAGCGAGAATATTGCGTGACGGATGGCGCACGCCGCCTCATTTGTTCGGCCACGATAAACTCCTGGACGCTCATTGATACATTAGCGGTGACACCAGATACGTTATACAAACGACTGCGTGGGCATCAAAGGACTTTACATTTAAAACGATTGATGATGAAATAATAAAGCAATAGCTGGATCTGCTGATATCAATAGAGTTCTTCCTTTCCTTTGAGAATATTTCGTTCATGTCCAGTTTAAACTGCAGGCATTAAATGCTATTTCCAATCCTCAGAAAAAAGTACAAAAATATCAGTACAGCAATACAAACGAAATCCATTTAAAACGAGAATTAAAAGCGAAATGCGATGACGTCACAAAGCGGCTCAGATATCTGAAGCTGATGTGCTATCGCATTCCGTGTGCTGGCCGCGCAGTCTCCGCCTGTAATCCTGCGGGCCAGATTATTGCTCACATCGGCTCTTTGTCGTCCGTGCGGTGACTGATGCCACTGATAGGCTTTTAACGGAACCCGCCTCAAGCGTATTAATTTTGGAGATAAGGGGTGTGTTTGAATTGGTTTAGGGTTAAAAATTGCTGTTGGTATAACATTTTATGAATGATTTGTCGCTTGTTATAATTTACATAAATTGTTATCGATGCGTAAGTGTGATGGCTGTGTGTAGTATCTCCGCCGCCACATCAGCTACTCCTGCTCAACCTGTGCTCAATGGGCTGTTCAGAGCGTCACTTATAAACCTCGCTCCACTGAACACTGAACACAATATTATGTTCATATACTCATCAATTTCAGTTTCGTGGAACCGTGCTTTATTACATCCACACAAGGACAATACCTATCCATATAATTTACAGCGTCTGAAAAATTAAATTGGTAAATCAAGTCTCTTAGAGGAAAACACCCCTCTTCTACTGTTCTTATGTAAAAAACAATTTTCATTTCAATATTATTTTATAATTTCCACATCACATAGTCACATTAGTCATCGTTCGCTTACTGATCGGTTTTCTGAACCAATTTTCAATTTTCATTAGCGTGCGGCCAATTTGGCGCGACGCGCTGTAGGCGTACTCGGCGTACTGGCGTACTCGGCGGTCGCTTCGTGATAAATGATTGATAAATTATGTTTATGAACGGTGGATGGGAAGCCGTGAGGCGAAAGAAGTGAGCGGTAGAGAGCCATTAATTCAAAAGATATTAAAAATAAAAAAATATTATACTCTAGAACTAAATTACTATGTATTTAAGAGCGAATGAAAAAAAAACTACTAAAAAAACTGTGGGTGTACATTGGTACACCTCTGCCTAACCCTTCGGGGAATACAGGCGTGATGGTATATATTGAAAAAAACCTATTGCTCTCAAGATACAGTGCTAAGAAAATAGCAAAACCGTATTCTTCATAATATCTTTTCATTAATTTCCTTACTGTACACGTGTCTACATTTACCTAATTCTATTTGTGAGTCCTATTATAATGTATTTAGTTCAATTGGATATTATTGAGCAATTCAAAGTTTGACCCTTGAATTTTGCTTGAATATAAAATAATACTAGCCTGATAAACATAATCATAATCCTACCATTTAAGGTAATAAAGTATTTTCATTATAAGACTATAAGGATGGTTATTTTTTAATCTACCTTAACATAACAGATTCGATTTTGTGTTTTATCAAGAGTATTGCGTAAGATTGATATGTAACAATGATACTTTCACGCCAGTCCTCGGTCAAAACCTCATATTATTATGTAGAACTTTCCAGGAAATATAGAACTCCTGAATTATATCTGCATGCACTCTTTATCTCCTCTTTTCTTTCTGTCGTCTTAATAGTAAGTGTCCGTGGTCTGTATTCCGCTGTCCACCCATCTCTCTCCATCCCAAACGTCCCGCTGTCTCTCTTGACTTCTCCCCTCACCGCATGCAGTTCATATTCGCGTCATGCCGACCGTTTGTCTTCGTTAACGTAATAACCTCCTGACGTAATAACCTCGTGACGGCGTTTCCAGAATACGGCCGCGTCAGCTGATGTCACGCTTATACACGATCTTTACTGTTATTAGCTGTCGCACGGAAAATATGATGGCACCGATAATTGTATGAAGCAGCATTACTTGCCTAGGTAACAAAAGAAATAAGTAGGTATTTGTGAGGTCATGCGTGTTGCTCAAGATAATCATAACCCCTTTGATATCAGTTCCCT
The DNA here is from genome assembly GCA_932526535.1 of Caradrina clavipalpis. Taxonomy (NCBI): domain Eukaryota; kingdom Metazoa; phylum Arthropoda; class Insecta; order Lepidoptera; family Noctuidae; genus Caradrina; species Caradrina clavipalpis. The sequence goes on from OW052088.1 coordinate 352,355, forward strand.
GTCCTGAAATACATAATTTCAGTCGATGGATAGCCCAACTACCCCTTACTATGATAGAGGCCTGTGCTTTCTTATATTTACTTACTACGAGTTCCCCAAACACAAAAACTCATAGTGCCTATTGACCGTTGATATTTTTTCTACATCACCATCAAATTACCCGTCATAACACCTCGCACGAGGTCGGCTTGCACAAACTGCTTCCGACGAAATATCACAACTAAGCCGGGGGCGAGTCCACGTACGAACCTCGTTTGTCTTCGTTCCTCTAATAATGTGCTGCAGCCCAATAATTGCGGATGATGTATGTACCTACCAACAACCTCGATCCTGCATCGCCAACATTCTCTATACCAACGGATCAAGGTCTATTATCCTCTAGCGTAATGATACTGTGAACGTGGTAATATATTCACTTACCAAATATACCCAGTAAAATTGAGTTGGTGAATAGCCCTTCGTAATGTTTTCATTTGCTTTTCTCGTATGATTCCTGGAATTTAAATTTCGGTTAGCGCAGTATTATAAGATTCATCATAACCTCTTTAGTTGAATGTTAGATATTGCACGAGTAATTGTTTAACATCGGTTTTATTTAATGGAGTTTTAGTATGATGTTAAAGCTTTTAAGAAATAGCTTACAGTTCTAAGTGTTCTTGAAAGTTAAGGACTCATAAAATCGACAGTTATTCAGACGGTGTGAGCTGAAGCACGTACTTGAGAGCAGTTCTTAGAATTCGTTTTGGCTTTAAATATGAAGCGGTAGGATGTTTTATAATAGTAGTTTTGTATAAAAAATTAGAGTGATGGGTAGTGATGAAGACAGATGAAAAAAGAATGCATGTAGCGGAAATGGGAATGTGATGGATGTGTGGAGTGGCCAGAATAGATAAAATGAGAAAGTGTATTAGCAGAAGTTTTAAAGTAGCGCCAGTGAGAGAAAAAGAAAGGAAACTGTTTGTCTTGGTATGATCATGTGAGTAAAAGAATTATGAATATAAATATGAATAAATGGACGGTAGGAGAGAGGAAGGCCAAGGAAAAGTGATGAACGGATTATGTGAACAATAAAATGAAAGAAAAGCGAGTCAGTGATAGCGTGAAAGTTTACAGGACGGAATATAAGAAGAAAACGTGTTGCTTCCCCAAGTAACATGTGACAAGAGCAGGAAGATGATAATACAATCTAAACTAACTCCCACTTCTGTTCTACGATTACCATTCTACCTACTACCTAGGCTTTGTACATGTTCATGTGTCGTTGTTAAGGATTAAAGAATTAACCTCTAAGTAAATGTAAGTGTATGTTTCCTCGCGTTTAAACCCAAAGCTTTGCGGTTAATCCTGCAAAGCGATAAAGGCACCTTGTTTCCATGAGAAACATTTACCTGCTCAACACAGTTCAAAAACTCCACACAAAGCTAACAATCCACTTATCAATAATTTCAACTTGATTTGCGAGTACCTACAAAATTTAATCGTATTCCCAAAACAAACTTTCAAAGTCACGCTGCAAGCCGAACAAGTTTATGTGTGCATACGTTAACTCTTTATGTGGGGGTTAATAGGGTTCATTTCTCGTTGTCAGGGGTGTAGGTAACGAGGTGGGAAGGCCGTCATATTTCAGTGGGTGGTCGTCTATTGAGGCGTGAACCGCGATAAGGCGACGTCTCACTAGCTGACGACACTTTCGGGAACAAAATGTTGCGGTGTTCCTTAAACGGTGTTACCTCGAGATTTACTCTTTAACGTAACCTTTGCTTTACACTTCATTACATACAATATGCTTACACGGGTTGGTTGACTATAAACAATGGAAACCTCATTTTATAAACCTGAAGTTCATATTACTATTAATTAATCTAAGAATTACTTATTGTTTGTAAAACTGACACTATAACTGCCAATATTGATCCACTATCGATTAGAAGCATAACACATATACGTATAATATCATATCATTTCATCGAACCAGTGTCAGCACAAATGGCGACACCATATCATAAATAGTTATTAATGGCATGTTGCCATTTGATCGGAAGTATCAAAGTGCTAGTTACAAGTTCCCATACTAAAGCAAACTAAGAGCCTCCGAATGATTTAGTTGAGTGAGTGAAGTACTCGTCCTTTGTGGGCGATACGAAAGTTGAGCAGGACTCATAAAACACAGTGATGTGTCATCCGATGGCGACATCGCTGTAGATGGCGCATCTATTCAATAAAACATTTTACGAGTTTTGGAAGCAGCGACGCGAATTACCATACATTCGTAAATCATTCATATGGATGATGAAATGTATGATAAGGTGGATGTTGCATTATTGGAAGGGGAAGTAGTATAGTTTCGAAAAAAATGTTATCTTATCTGTTGTGTTAGTTCGAATAGTGTCTATCAATACAATTACTAGCCACACATACTATAGGTACATACTAAGTATATAGTATCTATATACTTAGTAGTTGTTGAAATTAGCACTGTCAATGGATGTACTTAACGGTTTTGAGTAAAGTACATCCATTGAGTATATTCATTTAATCTTTGTTTCCTCAAAAACGACAAGCCACGATATATCTAGAGATAGTATTGATGTTACTCCACTACTAGTACAGCTACATCGCTCAGGAAGCGAGTGATACATATGCGTCACGTGCCGACTACCCTCAATCTTAACAAGATCGCCGGGCGGAGCTAAACTATATTAATCTCCACACGTCTGTTTTGCAACTAAATAGACATTTACTGTTTTATTTTAAAATATTTTTTGAGCAGTGTTTATTGGATGAATTGAATCCTCCAGACATTTTTCGACATTAAAATATTGATATACTCACAAAATCAATGAGCTGTTACCATGACAATGGATAGTAGATATATGACGAATAAAATGGCCGCGTTCATTTGAGCATAATATTTAATGTAACTTTAGCAAATCCTCAAACACAGGGGCTTAGCCTAGTCAAGAGGATCAGTGCGAGCTCAAAGTAAGCATTATCGATAACCCCCGCATCTCTTATAAGCGTACGTGAAATTCCGGTTACGTAATTCAAGCAAAATATTTGAGTAGACTAATTTAATTTTCAGCTACATCATCGTTTCATAAAAAAAAAACAGTTAATGTTTTTACTGCGATGTGAATCAAAATAAAGTACAGTGCACATTAATGCACATTCGTCGGGGAGATACAATTCACCCGTATACGCGTCGCACTATAGTCATCAATATTTCCACGACATGGAACAATTACACATATACCCACAGCACAGCTCTTTGTAGACAGTAAGTTGGTATGCGTTCGATCGTCGGATGAATTTTTACAATTTACATGAAAATTGGTGTCCGGTGACGCGTGTGCACAATTATCGGTCCGGACGCCGGACGCCGGGCGCTGGGCGCGAGCCGGACGGCAGACATTGGACTGTGCTGTGCTTGCTGTCATACAACATTTTTGTTCTACACTTTTCCGAAACGCCATTTTGAATTATTTGATTCTAACGTAGTGCTGGAAAATTGGACCAAGCTTATTAGAATTTTCTTTGTTTCCCGATTCGGAAGAAACCATAAAAGTCGATACTATTTTTATTTATTTTATGAAGAGATCACTAAACGAGAATTCTTATTGCCAAAACCAAGAACTTCAATCGTTTAAACATTGACAAATAGAAACATTTCCCAACAAGCATTCCTCAATGGAGTTGTAAACCTTCATAATATAACATTCCAACAGCTCGCCCGTCACCGCCGCGCTGAGATATAATACGCTATCGAGAGCGGGTGCAGGCGCACCGGAACCTCTTCGTCAGCTGTCCTATCTGTGACGCCGATATTGACGTTTATTATGCTTTGTGACTCATATTTACTCTGTAGTGTACTTTTGGAAAATGAACCAAAGATTGGAGATAAGAGAGAGGTTTGAGTACGCATTGAATTGAATGACTGCTGTCACGAATTATAATAATGTTACACTAATTATATCACATTAATAAAGTATTCTTATAACTGCTTCGGTTTCAATAACACTAACGGGTAGATCTGGGATCTCTATGATCTCAGACCATTAAAACTATTGCAACTATAATTCGATTTTAAAGCAAGTTCATAGAAACAAATATGGTGAGTTCGTCCGAGACGATCAATCATCGCCACCGTAGCGTGTATAACTTGTGACGTCATTAATATAACACGAGTGTGTCCTGTGACGTCATTGGCCCCATACATCTCTGTCAGGCCGGCGCTGCGAGCTGTAACCGATTGCTGTTCACTTGTTTCATTTGTAGCGGTTTGCTATCCGAGCAGATTATAGAGAAGGTCATGATAATGTACATAGATTTGGGAATAGATTTGTAGTAAGTTGGCGTACATACATACTTATATAAACTCAAGCTTTTAAGCGATGAAGATAGGCAAAAACTGCATACATCTGTTTCTTACACGAAAGTACCTAAATCTGGTCGTACAGGCACGTCAAAAGATAGGAAATGGGGATAGCAGAAATAGTATAATATTTAACCTGTCGGTTAAAAACATAATACGATTTCAAAGGCTCTTTTGGGGCGGCAGAAATAGCAGCATGTGCTAAAACTCAAGTAATTTGGTTACAAATAAAAATACAAGTGCGACAGGTGAAGGCGCTGGTACCGTCGTCACTTTAGTGATCAGCATGCGAGGCGCGAAGCCCGCGCCACTTCACGCAGTTGACTCAAGCTATTAGGTGACAATTGTGCCTGCCTTGTGTTCACCTGGAATGCAGCAAAACTTGTTTGAAATAAATTAACGAAGGGCTGCTTTTAATAGACATCACTTACTAAATATCATCACGCTCGTATTCCCCGAAGGGTTAGGCAGAGGTGTAGCAGTGTACACCCACAGTTTGCCGGTATGTTTCGGTCCCATGTAATAGGGGGCGAGCCTATTGCTATTAACCGGGCATAAATCCTGACTCCGACTTCTACTCCGCGTAAGATAACCTAAAGTATATACCACATTAATCCATATTAACGCCAAATCATAATACCTATCAGTAGTTTTGTTCACACCTACAGTCCCCCGTTAGCTTATTCACCGCCTGCTTGCGTCGCGCGTTGGAGAGACACAAAACATTCGTCCGTAGTCAAAGTATCTTCGTCGACTGTTGAACATGGCTTCTCTGCAGAACCTTGCTACTGGAGTTTTGCGTACATTTCGCGAATATAGTTAAAAGTTTTCGCGTATTTTGAGTTAATGTTTATCAACCGCAAAACAAAGTTCTGCCATGGAGCATTACGAGTGTCGACTGTGGCGTTTCTCGTTAAAACTGTAACTTGGTGTGAGCATTATTTGACTAAATATCTTATGTTTTGCTCTACTTTGTATTACATTTTTCTTTAACAAACTTGTAACTGTAATTAAAACTTTCTGATTAGTGGTCTTGTTTGTGGCGTCCCTAATTTACAAACTACACTGTAGGAATAGCGTCTGTTTTTAAATTTTGGCACAACTTTTACGAAGACGTTTTGTCGTTTTGTCTTTGAAGACGACAACTGCTACTTACAAAAAAAAGGGAGCGCTATAAGAATTAATTTGAAATGATCTACATGTCATGAACATTCGGCATCACTCTGTCCTCTAGAAGCCTACTCCTCTTGCATCATTTCCTGATTGTCAAAAGCCAGTTAGCGTAGAGTGCAGCGCGTCCACCTCACCGCTCCATTGGTCACTTCCGTGGCCGGTCACCGCTCGTTAGTGATGGACGCACTTTGCTTTATCAACGGATATCGTGTAGTTGTCACTTTTGTCGATAAAACCTGGTCGTATATTATCCACGTTTCCAGTGCAATATTATGAAGAATATAAAAAAAAACAGTCAGGCCTAACTTGACTAAAAGCTTTTGAAAAAAGACAATTTATTTCGGGCACTAGTCTTCCACAAATTAAATACAAAATTCTACACTAATTTTGTTAAAGTTCAATTTGTGTTTAGAAAATAAAATCTATTCCATGATTCCGCTTCGCTTCTAGTTATATCTTAAAAGCAATATTTTATCAAAACTTTATTGTTAATGTTACTTCAGAACGTGGATTTGAAGCACATTTTAAAATACAAAATGTTCATCTAAATTCCTCACACACAAGAGCACATTTCTATGACTTCTCACAATCTTTCATTAGCTGTGAATTTTCCACCATGTGGGCGTTTATTAGAAAAGTTGCTACTACTCTGATTAGTTTCCGAAGCGAGTAAATATTACTTGCTATATTAAGCATTTATGAAAGAGGGCGGGGCCGCGGGGCTAGCCGGGCTCGCCAGCTCGTCACCGACTTAGTTCGGCGTTAATCCTTAGCCTATTTATAATACGTACATATGTAAAATTACAAGGAAACTTCGCTCCATGTTCGACGTAATCCTAAAGTGGGAGATTAATTTGTGTTATCGTTTAAGCGTTCACTTTAAAGCTGTGTTTTACTAAACTTATTACAAGCACATGTGACATTACAACTTTGTCTGGGATGGCAGCGCATTTGCGAGGCCTTTGCATCAGCCATTATATATAAGAATGTACGTATGTGCGTGCTATGATTTAGGAGGGATAGTGTAAGGAGAACAAATGAACCTACTATTTATTTTATTATTCATTTGAGTTATTCCAAAGACTTAGGGTTAAAACGAACTTAAAAAAAAACATCCTAAATATTAAACACAAGGAAGAAGCACAACTAGTGGTAGCTTAAAAATCAACATCAGTTTCTTGTCCCTGCGTCTCAATATTTCCCATACAAAACTATACAACACCAGTAGAAAGAACCATGAGAAGAACAGAAATAAATGTAAAAATCCACAAAGCTCTACTGCCATAGAGCACACGCTATAGACAGCGATTGTTGGGGCCTCTAATTTAACTTTTATTCTGTGCCGGGCCTTAATTTCAGTTGTGGAATTTGTTCCTGCGTGTAATTCATGCGGGTTCGTTTGTTATTTGCTTACATTTAAAGTACTGTGACGTTGAGTATTTGAGACGGAAAATAAGTTCTACAAGAGTTATATATTATATGAGTTTCTACGAGGCTTGCGAGAGTATAAGTAGTCTTTTATTATTATGGATTTGAAAACCATCTTGATGAAAGACACGTCTGTCCAGTGTTATAGGTTGTGCTTACGTTTTTGGGGAAAAATGAAGTTACATTCATATCAGGCACAGGATGTCCTCTGTGGGACATAGGTCTCCTCGATAGATTCCCAAAAGGACCGGTTGGAAGGCCTGTTTTCAGCGTTTTTCTGCGGTTCTAATCAGGTCGCCCGTCCACCTTGTTTAGTTTAGTACCTTGTTTTGTTAATAATAGTATACAGTAATATTTGTTACAATTCTACAACATTGTCGATTATTATGTAAACGCGATTTGCAGCTCTCCTATATTTTATCCCGACCAATAGTAATTGAAATCGCCAGTGAAGAGCTGTAAAAGTGAGGAACTTCTTCGAGAGCGTAATAAAAGGATTTCGAGTTTGATTTTTCTATAAAAGAAGATTTTATTGCGTTACGTTTTCTTGTTCGCTGCAATTTTGTATTTTGCTACTTTATGTGTTAGTTGAAGAGCAATTGTTATGTTCTGTTATACGATGTTAGTGTTAGTAGTTCTTATTTATTTTAGTAGAATGACTTGCTTTTATTTAGACTTCAGTCGTTTAGACGCCGAATTTTAGAAAGATTTTGTCATTTTGTTTAATACTATTATTGTGAATAGTAGCGTTTTGGATTTTACTGTTCATAAATCTTAGAATAGATTGTACTAATTCTCTAGACGTTAATTACCATTTTGTATTGAATCCCTCTCAGCATTCAGTTGATTTGTCTCCGCGTATCCATCGCTTATCTCAACACCATCGCGTTAATATTAAACGAACACAAGCCAAAATAATCTCAATATTGTCCTCCGGCAAACCTTAGTTAAAATTCTTTTACTTTTTCTTATCTCGCCACTTCCGTGCGAACATTGTCACGTAATCTTGAAACATTGTTGAACCAACAAAAGATATTTCTCCATTAAAATTAGCTTGTTGAAACTAATCTTTTTTTATGAAAGACGGTTACTTGTCATTACGAAGCTGTGTCTGAAATACATTCAAAGTGTAATGGTGGGAGTACCCAAGAGATTCCGACGGAAAATTGTGCGGACAAAAGGTATCGAAGGACAAACCGTCCGTGTCTCACTTGGTACTTGTGTGGCGAAGAATTTACTCACACATGCATTACATTTTCGGGCGGCTACTGTCTCCTGTATCCACCCGACTGCTGTGCTTACTCTATAAGTACACATTGAAGACTTTCATGTATGTGTTCGGTGCTGAGAACGCGTGACGCAATGATACACTGCAAGACAATGACGCGGAGCACTATACGTACATACATTTGCATAAAGCCACAGACCTCCATACGTACAATAGGTACAACAAAATGATCGTTTACGTGTGTGTGCATGCATGACGTCACTGTCAAAAGGTGTTCCTTTGCTTGTGTGTGTGGGTTGATTGCTATGAAGTGAATGCTCTGTTCTCGGGACCAGATTTAGGTTTGTTAAAAATAATGTCTTGCGGTATGCGTCCCTCCGTTCAACGTCGGAATTCTTTTGTCCGATGCCAAATTGCTCGGATTCCAAACGTATTGTTGTATTTTTTACTTTCATTTTAATGATTTCTGGATTTCAATTGTGCGTATTCAAGTACAATTTTAATAAAGGAATGATATTTTATACTCATTTCAGAGTATTCTCAGTGAGGCTTAAAATTAATAAATAAACATACAGGTATTATTCGAACCACGAATTAAATTTCTACATTATGAATATAATCATCCTATTTACATAGGCTTTGTCCAGTTGTATTTAATATTCGCATCGTACTGTTTACTTTACGCATATGTGAATTGTATATAATTTCATAACCCACCTTTTCCGACGTATTTTGTTATGGGTTGAGCTTCCTTAGAAATCAAACTTATAGGTTTTTCGAATTTGAACTTTTTTATGGTGGTGTTTGATCATCGTGGCTGACAATGACGGTTTAGTAGTAAAGTGTGTGTTAGTGTCGTCATATCGTGTTACTTTGATTGTTATCTATGTATTCCTAATACATTAACATGCTCAGTGAGCGACCGTGTTTCGTCCCACATACCATGTGGCGTATCGCTATCACAATAATGGTCACCGCCTCACTAGCTTACCGACCAATCGATCCACATAATTATTATTTATCTACGGGCCTTTGAAGACAACAGCATGGAGCTACTTCCAGCTACATTACGATCAGGCGCACAAACTCGGATCAACTTGACGTATTATCATAACACTTACGAACCTTGAAGGCCCATTATAATCCGTGGATTATCGTCAACGCCCTGACGTCATAGGCCGGGTCTACACTCGATAAACTCCGGCTAATATTAATAATGTTGGCTTTACATAGAATTGTTTCGTGCGCGTTTGTCGAGCAAACAATCGGCCCTTTGGGTTCGCTCGTAAAACCGGCCTCCTCGGTGTGCCCTACGCGCTACATTATGTGTATCCAAACTATAAAGAGCTGGCGCAAGTTAAAAGCGAAACTATTGAACACAAGAACAATAGAAAGAATAAAACTATACCTACTGATTGGTTTCACATATAATAAATTATTAGCTGTGTCTGCGGCTTGCGTTGCAATGCCACGTAAAGAAAAAAAATGTGTGGTTGTTATATGTATATCTTGGAACTGTCACGCAACTATCAACTACAAATGTACAAATATGCAACTCGATCAGATGCGCGGACGTATAGGGTACGAACACACAAGGAAGAATGAAAAATTGTATTAAAAAAGTACTTACTAATTTCATATTGTCATTACATATATTTTGATTGCTAGCTACGTTGACTATTTGATACAGTTATCGATTTTTTTACTCTTAATTTGGACAGCTTCTGGTAAAAGTTAACGTCCGCGCAACACATAACACATAATTACTCGAGCCCCTAATCCCGCACTCACACTCAATCAGTGCACCCATTAGGCTCGACGTCTATAACACACACGCTGTGCCCAACTCCCGCCAAATATTTGCCGGCGCTATGCGGGCTGGTCGGAATTGCCCGCGTCTTGCCCACCGCTTGCCCGACCCTTGCCCGCGCCGCGCTCGTTACACCGATTGATACTGTTGATTAATTAATTAATTTGGCGAAACGGAACGCGCACCGAAACCTTTAAGTCGTGCCCTCACTTTTATCGTTCCGTAAAATTAATTATCGGCTGCAAATACTAATACTGTTTTGCTAAACATAAATCTAGTATAGTGTAAATCCACTAATAATTATTTTCGGTGCTCCAGGAAGTGAAATACAAACAATAATAAACCCTAAAAAACTTTCGAAAAGTGCCGTATCATAGTGACTAACCCGCGAGTGCACGGAATCCTAGTGGTTGTGCGAACCTATTAACCGCTAAAGTCCTGCGCACGCGCAATACCGCTACGCTGTCAGTGCTACCAACTTTCCGACAACGAAGTGCACGAGCGCGTTCCAGCGACGATTATAGTGCGACCTGGTACATTGCTGGTGAACGTGTCTGGTGGCGCCACCCCAACCTTTAAACTTTTTCTGGTTGAACTAAAAATGGCAGTGCAGCGATCTCCTACCTCGGCATCTAAATTAAATATGCAAAATCCTCCAGTTCACTATAATTCTGACTCAGCACTTGACATTTCGAACAAAACAGATCCTGAAGATAACTCTCACATTAACGTTACCAAACGGTTCAAACGCACTTTTGGAGAGTACACGGAACAGCCTGATTCCTCCATCTCCTTGCTTAAATCTATGTTCGATGAGTTCAAAGTCCAACAAGACCACAAGTTTGAATTGCTGAGCGGCACCTTAAACACTATTGCCACGCAAAATCAAGAGATCAAGAACTCAATTGGAACCATCACCTCTCAACATCAAGAACTCCTTGCAAAAATTGTTAGCCTAGAAAAGGAAAATTGCGAATACAAAAATCGAGTTACTACCTTAGAACATCAGATTGACCTCCTCGAAAAGAATGCAAGCTGTACAACCATCGAAATTCGAAACTTACCTAAGCAGGATATTGAAAATAAAAAAACCTTTTCCAATATAGTCCAGAACCTCGGCTCAGTACTGGGACTTGAAAAACCAATCGAGGGGTCGGAGATAAGAGATATCTACCGCTCAAAGTCCGAAGCCGTAGTGGTAGAATTTACTACCACCATGCGTAAGGAATCTTTTATCTCCAAGTATTTTTCGTTTAATAAATCCAGACGTGAGCTCGAGGAACCACGTCTAAACTCGAAACACATCAACGTTCCTGGCGATTTACGTACATTATTTATTTCTGAGTACCTATCTAGCAAAGCAAGAAGGTTGTTTTATGTTGCTCGCCTAAATGTAAAGGGTAAAAAGCTTGTTGCGGCCTGGACATCCTACGGGAAGGTTTTTATTAAGAAAGAGGACGGGTCTTTGCCAGTGCGTATTAATGATGAGTCCGAGTTAAACAAACTCATTTTGTGACTGGTTGATGAACTTACTATTAATTCCTTTGCTATGTCATTACTTGTATTAAGATTAGTTTCATCGTTCGATAAATGTATATACCCTTTTTTTTTACTTTATGTCAAACCTAATAATAATTGCACGCTCACACAACTTACACAACCTTCAGTTTCACACAATCCACTTACACCTAATAGACACGCACTCTACACAACGCACTATTTGAGTCAATATCTGGTAAATCGAGCGGTTATTGTCAATAATATCTGTCTATTTAATCATGCAGTTCCATTTATCATTTCACATCACAAAATTATAACGAAAATAGCTGCCGACATACCAAGCCTAAGAAACAACCCACTTCAATATATACCGAACGGGACACGTTATAAACGTGACCTGAGTCGTTCAATAATATTTTTTTTCACATGATGCAAAACATTGAAGCAATTCACTCAGATCTGGATTCCATGTCGGTGGCTCGTGTTATTAGAAGTGATATAGAGGATATAAGAACCCATGTTAATTATAATAATCGCCAACTAAACATTATCTCGCAAAATATTCGTAGTATTTCGTGCAACATGCCGAATTTCGTTACTCTTCTGCATAGGTCTAATGTAGCATGGGACGTGTTGGTCCTTTCCGAATGCTGGCTACGCTCAGCCAAGAACATACCCACTCTTGATAATTATAAGTATGTATCAACCACTTTGCATAGGACTCAAAATGAAGGAGTCGTTATCTTTTACAAAAAACAACTCAAAGTGTCATTTGAAGAACCATCAATTAGTGACGCTAACTGTCTACTACTCAAATTAAATCCTGATACTTGTATTCTTGGAATCTACCGCCCCCCCGGCCAACATAACTCTAGCAATTTTACTGACTCCCTCGATGCGCTCCTCTCTTCTTTAAGCAGTTACAAAAACATAATACTTTGCGGTGACATAAACATAGATATAGTCATGAATAGTCCTGATAAACGCTCGCACGAATACCTCAATGTCCTTGCTAGTCACTGCATGATGCCAGGTCATGTACTACCAACCCATGGTAAAACTTGCCTGGATCACATCATGGTTAAGACTAGATTGAAGGCTACCTGTCTTGTGTTCGAATCATCAATTACTGATCACGAGAGTGTGGCCATTAGCCTTGACCTTGCACATAAATCTCAGCTAGAGTATACAAATACCATTAGTCACCGTATTGATTATGATAACCTAGACTCAGCTCTACGTGGGACAGATTTTCAAACTATTTTAAATTGCAGCGATGTAAACAAAGCAACTGACTTGCTAGTTGGTTGTCTGTCAAGAGCTATAAAAGATAACTCCAAAATAGTAAAAATACCTAGAAGGAAACTAGTCAGTAAGCCGTGGGTTACAAAAGGGCTTCTAAAATGCATGCGCAACAGGGATAATTTGTATAAAAAAGTTAAAAAGGACCAAAGCAACGAAATACTTCAAGCAACATACAAGCGTTATAGAAACTTTTGCACTTCGCTACTGAAGAAAGCTAAAAGAAACTACGAAAAACAAGAGATTGAGAATGCTAGTGACAATAAAAAGAAGCTATGGGATGTTATAAAACAGATTAGCGGCTCCAACAGGGCAACAGATCACTCATCCTGCCTCATTTCAAGTGTTGACCCGGACAAGAGTATTAACGAAGTCAATAGTTACTTTGCAAACGTTGGACGTAGCCTGGCCGAGCAGATTACCTCTCATTCATTCCTTCCCAGGAATGAGGCTGATAATCTCGCGGAAGAAACTCCCCTTCATTCCTTGGTCATGTTCCCTACTGATGAATCGGAGATTGTGCAACTCATTCAAGGACTAAGGGACAACTGTGCTGTTGGACTTGACCAGATTTCGTGCCGGTTGCTTAAAAGATATGCAAACTTTCTGGCCCCCGCAATCACCTACATCTGCAACCTCGCCATATCCACAGGTATATTTCCACAGGCGTTTAAATCGGCAATATTAAAAACCATACACAAGGGTGGTGACAGGGACTGCGTCGACAACTTTAGACCCATCTCTATTCTTCCAACGCTCTCAAAGGTCCTGGAGCGCCTCATGAATAACAGGCTAATTAAGTTCCTCGAGCTCAACAACCTTCTCTCATCTTCCCAGTTTGGGTTTCGGCGTGGTAAATCTACTAATGACGCAGTACATGAACTTGTTAGCTCAGTAATAACGAGCTTGGATGAGAAGAGAAATTGCTTGACGGTGTTTCTAGATTTGGCAAAAGCCTTCGACACAGTTTCTGTCCCACACCTATTGCAGAAAATGGAAAATATGGGAGTACGGGGTCTTCCATTAAAATTATTCCAGAGCTACCTGTCTAACCGTAAACAGCAAGTTAGAATTGATAGCATGGTCAGTAAGGAAGAGTTAGTAAATTTTGGGGTACCCCAGGGAAGTATACTCGGACCGACCCTTTTCTTGATCTATATCAACGATCTGTGCCAGCTTCACCTTAGTGATGGTCAAATCTTTACATTCGCTGATGACACTGCTCTTTTTTTTAGTGGTGATAGCTGGGATGGAGTCTTTGGTGTGGCTCAAGAGGGGCTTAACAGGGTTGTTGCATGGTTACGGCATAATGTTCTGACTCTCAATGTCACTAAAACCAAATATGTGACATTTGCACATCGATCGAACATGCTACCCACACGTTCATTGTCAATTACGGCTCATACATGCTTGTCAACCCTCCAGCCTTGCGTATGTCCTTCTCTTCAGAGGACCGATAGCATTAAGTATCTTGGCGTTACATTGGACCAATTCCTCAGCTTCAAACCACATATTGACGTCCTGGTTATGAGATTACGGAAACTCATTTATATATTTAAGACTTTAAAACATGTAGCCGACCTTCGTACTATCAGGATGGTCTACTATGCTTTGTGTCAGTCGCTTATTGACTACTGCATTATCTCCTGGGGAGGTGCTGCTAAAACGCACTTGATGGAGGCTGAAAGAGCTCAACGTGCAATACTTAAGGTGGCTGCGGGTCTTCCCTACCGATTTCCTTCAGTCGAGTTATACAAGAAATGGGATGTACTGACTGTAAGACAAACTTTCGTTCTGCATACTGTCCTTAAAAAGCACTCGCAGCTAGTTTATGATCCAGAGCCATTGAAAGATAAAAGAAGAAAGGGTACTGTATGCAATACAAAGTTTTTCCGCCTACGTCAGTCTCACAAGTTTTTCTGTTACTTGGGGGATTACTTGTATAATGTCATTAACAAGGGTCATAATATATATCCACTTCACAAACACAGTTGTAAAAAAAAAGTAACGAACTATTTGAAAACTCTTTCCTACGAGGACACAGAGAAGTTGCTCCGCACAATTGCCTAATATTCGATCTCAAAATAATCTCACCTTCACAATCACCACCTCACACACACACACACACCTTCGCATTATCCACCCTGCACCTACACATATTGTTAATTTTTATTTTTATCTTTGTTATGTTTTCTTTTCATTCCATTCATTTATTTATCTTTGTTTTACTTTGTTTAGTAGCGCAACATGTTACCTGCCTACTTATTTATGATGCCACTAAGTGGAGCCTGGTGACCTGTAATACAGGTATTTTCTAAAACCTACTTCAGGCACCAGCTCTCACAATGTGAATTTATATTGTTCAAAACTGTTAACAGCTACAAAACCATTGTGAGAGAAAATAAATAAAACTTATTATTATTATTATTAATTTGTGCGGGCATCGTCGTCACAGCGCATTAACAAGTTTTGGGCCGATTTGAATGTAGGGCCCTTGTTTGACTTTACATGGTTAGGGTAAATATGTGTTATTTATTTTATAGTTTCGTTTGAGTATGTTTTGTTTAGTGTTATTTGTTTTGTAGGTACAAGTGATATTATTACTGGCCCCTGTATGTTTTTACTGTTGTTTCATGTTAAGTGACTAGCAGCATGGATTGGTGGGCCATCAGTACAAATATTAGATGTAATAATATTATGAAAACGATGATTTTAGTTTAAACACAAAAAAGACATCCAAAATTGGTTCACAACGCTCTCAAAACTGAAAAACGTCATATTTCCATAAATGTGGAACACTCGTACTAACATCCAGCACTCTCCACAACACGCACACACACACACTTGATGGAGAATTGATTAATATTCATTATTCACGTATTGTAATGAAAACGCACACACACACATACACACATGTCCTAACTGAGCGGATTACGTGCTGTAACACGATGACTCACGAGTGATGAGGATTACACTTTCTGAGAACTATGCCACGAGCAGTTCTACGAACATGTAGTTACATCTAGATTGTATGTAACGCTACTAGCTTCATAACTAACGAGGATTTACTAGTGATTTGTGTTACACAAACACACGTGCAACATGTTTAGTAACATTTTATAATTGACAGCACGCTCTTTGACGAATGTTATTATTTCCCGACTCATCATCATCAGCCTGCAACAGTCCACTACTGGACACAGGCCTCTCCGATCGCACGCCACTTAGCTCGATTCTTGGCAACTCTCATCCAGTTGGTACCAGCTACCCTGAGAAGATCGTCGCTCCACCGAGTCTGAGAGCGTCAAAACCTTACGCTTGCCAATTCGCGGTCTCCTCACGAGAACACGTGGACCCCAACTGTCATCGGTTCTATGGCTAAATGGTAGACCCATTTTCAATAAAGGCATTTTCAAACTATTTTACAATAAGTACCTAGTAGAGTTATAAATCCATTTATTCAGCTATCTGGGAATTTGCATAGTACAGCCTCGTCAGAACTAAAGAACGGTCGTAATGCCGGCCGACTAATCCCTTAATTCCGTTGTAACGCAAACTTCGCACAGTCGTACCCCACGGTATTCAATATTCCGTCTTGAATAATTCATGTATTACCGACATACGATTAGGATGTACATCAGATTTTATTTCCCTTTCTGAACCGAATTACACTTGCAAATGTTAGGATCACAGCTTAGGTATGCATGGGACAGACCACTATTGTTGTTATGGGCTCCTGACAAATTGCTGACGGAATTAATGGATTGAAGTAGGTAGGTAGCGTTTATAGTTATATACTTTCCTTCTACAAAGAAAATAAGAAACAGCTGACCACATTTTATTCAACATCGTTTTGTTCTTTGGTTGGAAAACAAAATTACACTTCAAAGTAGAGACACACAAAATAGCATTACAAAAATAAATAAACACAATGTCTCAAGCAAAAACAAAAAAAACATACATAGCGACAACTCAGCAGCATACATTTCGTAACAAATAATGACTTTCTACGAATACGCGTAGTCGGCTACGGCGTAGCAATCTACGTAGTCGGCTACGACGTAGCAATTCTCGTAACGAGTAGACAGCAACTTTTGAAAACACAAATTAAAATTCAGTAAGGATGTAATATATCCAAGTTACTCAGATTGCGTTATAATTATGACGTAACATTTTTTCACGGATGTTTTTAATTTAATTTGATACAATTTAGGGCGTATTCATTACATTTAGGTGAATGTTGTATGTAAATGATTTGCAAAGCTGACGCTTGAGGCAGGTAGTCAGTGTGTTTATCAAAGCCTTCGGAGCGGTAGTGACAGTAACTCTCGGTTACTTTGACGTGCGCTAATTGGGAAGTAACTAACGTTAAGTAGCAGCACTGCGCTCGGAGTTATCTTTATTAACTTCATTTTTAATTATTTTAGCTGTCTTAATGAATCTAACTCGATTAGTTATGATTTTGCATTCACTTTCTTTGAAAGACTTATTAACTTGTTTAATTAATATGGTCGTTATTGATATCCAAATAAGCTTTTATTCGTTTTTTTTTTTTCACCTAGGAAACTTCACTGACGATGTCAATGATGCCTAATTACAACAATAGTTATGGGTGCATCTATGCATGCGCACACAATAGTGCACTATAATATATCTAGCACACCGCTAATATATCCGCGAGAACACAATATTATTACATGACAGCTGATCTATCAATAATGAACACTGGCGGGCTTTCCCTTAATATGTAGCTAAATATAGCGAGCTCAGTGTGCCCGCGTCAGGTTTACCGTAGCTATTTAATGGTATTAATTATCGACACTGTACCTTTACGTACATACAATGGATACTCAAAACTTAGGTGAGCATGATCTTCTACTATGTTCAGCACTCGACTGCTGGCTGAGATGAGTGATTGATTGACACCGCTAAACTGATTGACGGTGTAAAGAAATTTCTTGGTTCTATGTATTTCTCCCTGCCTAACTGCCTCGTTAGCCTAGTGGTGCTACGCTACAGTTCTTGTGTTCGATTCCCCAAGTCGAGCAAAAAGTGGTATTGAGATCTTCTATGTAATTCTCAGTAACAGCTCGGAGTTAGGATTTGTGCCCAGTGAATGACAATAGGCTCGCCCCCACTACATGAGACCTAAACATTCCGGCAAACTGTGATTGATACACCTCTGCCTAACCCTTCGGGGAATACAGGCGTGATGGTATGTTATGTACTTCTCCAGACAAACAAACTACTTTATAAAATCTCTACTACATCTAATAGCTACTTCTGCCACAGTATGTATGAGCTGAACACGGCGGCGTGTACTCTGTGCGAGTACTGCTGACAGCGTAATGAAAACCGCATACATTTCGTCACACGAGCATTGCGTGGCTCATAAAAAGTCGCATCGTCATCGTTACTACACGCGACCTTCATCACAGAAGGAGGACAGACATGTCGAATGGACTCGTCACAGTCGTCACGTGTCGCCTCAATGTGAATACAACGTCGAACGAGAGGGCTTTTCTTAAAGAAAGAATGGAGGTGTGTTTTAGTTAAGATATTTTTTTCTCTTGCATTCGGTTCCTAACTGTAGTCATAGAGGTTTTTTATTTTAAGAGCATCATATTCACATTCTTATTATTATTGAATTGACGTACCTATAAACTAAAGTAAAATTTTTAGTGAGTACGGACCGACTTCCCAATCCATTCTTTATCATACGACTACCTTTTAGAAGGGACAATTAGATATAATTAGTTTTTCTTGTAAATAACGTTCGAAAGTATATTTTTTTGTTCAATTGAATTAAATATGTCTTCGACTCAGACATTATTTTTTCCATTATCTTAATTTATTTTTAAGAAATGAAAAATTATTAAAACGGGCATACCATATCTATGTTCTAATATTAACCCACACATAGACTCAACAGTTCCCCGCGTCTCGTGATGCCGCCTCCACCGGCGCGGTGGCCCCGCGCGACATCATCCCGCCGCATGTAATATTCATGCGCGATGAGTCACGTAAACACTGCCATGATTATTTTATTGGGACCTTACACTCTTATTGGGAAGATACGACTCTTGCGGCGGGGGATTGATGTGGACTCGGTAATTCGGCTCTGGGGTTGACCTGGAAATATTTGAGTGGATCTAGAGTGTCTGCGGTTTTATCATCGATTTATATTTTAATGAAAATGATTAGGTATCGTAAATTTTTTGTTATTTACTTGGGAAACAGTATTTATACTGATGGAGCTAATACGATCAGGGAGGCAATTTTACTGACTTTTAGGGACGATTACAATCTTATCTCAGTCTGCCACAAATATCTCAAATTTAACTTAATTTTTTACATTGTTTGACGCTGAAATGAGATTGTGACTAGACATTGAAGGGTTATTAATAAACAGAATTGGCCTTTAGGGCGCTTATAACTAGAGATATCGTTTAAGATTTCTACGCAATCTTGCCTAGATTGCGTAGAAATCTTAAACGAGTAGTTTGTGAAAAAGGAAAAGAAAAAGTGTTAGCAGGCACTAATTTAATAGTTGCCAAGCGATCGAGTAACCTGTACACTGTACATGAACAGGTTGCCGGTAATTGATCAAACGCTCGAAAATAATAATATGTAATTACGACACCGGCACCCGGGGTCACAAGTGTGGTGCGTATCAATAAATAATTAACTTCGTTCAACTTGATACTTTTTTGATAGACCAACATTATGCCGTAGAATGTGTGTACATTTAAATTCATGTAAAACACTGTAATTATTTTACACTTTGATGATTTAGAAATTCAATATTTAATAAAAGTTCTAAATTATGATTGCTTGTATAAAACGAATTTCGGAATAAAATTCAACATCGTTAGAGTACGATTTTATCAATATCGAATAGAAATTGTCATGAAACGTTAACAATTGAAACAAATTGGGAGTTGAAAATATTGTCAATTTCTTTTGGAAACAGAATTTGTATAATAAACGGTTAGATTGGGCGACGGTTGTGAACGACCTCTGTGAAATAAATTAGTTACGAAGGAAGATTTTCTATTCATAATTAATAAAGAAGAATATTTTATTAGTAATTTGACACGGTAAGTGATTTAACTAAATGAATTATTCAAGTGTACAGTAATAAAATAATACTTTGTTGTATAACTTGTGGGTTGATTTTATATATAGAAATGTCAATATATAAATGCCATAGTAATGAAATCTTTAACTTCAGTTCTTATAAAAATTTCTACTTTTGCAACCGATAACTTGACTTGACTTACTGAAAAACTGTAATAACTTTTCCGCCACAAATTATATTTATAAGCACAAAATTTAAGAGCCACAATAAATCTGGTGCAAGATCTATAGCCCGGCGAGTATAACGTGCACTATCGTTTTAAACGCGACGGTTATAAATGGCGCGAGCCACAGTCCGACCCGACTTCCATTCAAACGTTATTTTTCTTACATTCACCGACATTTTTTATCCAAACCAAAAATCGTGGCTCATTTATCTTATTCACAAACCCGTGGATTCTATTAAAAAGATTTTCTTATTCAAAAACGCCAAGGAATTGAATCGGAATGGAAAGGAACAGTATCTGGGTGATTAATTACGAGACAGTCACAAAAGTGAGTGTTTTGTTTCAAGTTATCATTTGTATTCAAAGAGATAATTCAATGAAAAGTTTGGACACTATGAATAGGACGGCGTTTGAAGGGCGCCAAGAAAAATCGTTTTGAATTTGTATAATTTAGGTGCTGAAAAGAGTCGTTGGTTTAATTACAGAGGTTCAGGGACTGGCTTTCGTTGTTATACAACAGTTCCTTATATAAATTGTAAAGGAGATAAATTATAACAGAAATTTTGTCAAAATTCTATACTGACTAAATAAAACAATATTTGTAAAACTTTAGATGATACCAATTTGATACGATTTTAATAGACATGCATTTCCGCGGAATTTATGAATACCAGATTGAGTTGATATTGAACATGGCGCATCTAGTTAGTAGTAGAACACGCCGCGAGTCAATCTGAGTCGTGGCGGCGGCGGCTGAATTGACGCAAATATACTTTTGATAAAAATATATTTTTCATAAAATTAATTCGATTGTATTTTTTTGAAATATCGGCAGAATTATGATGACATTTATTAAAGTTTTGTTCATTATTAGAGTATTATTTTATAATGAACGTGAGATAATTTTGCACTACATTATTAAAAAATAAAAGCCCTAAATACAGTTCTACAATTAGTATCAAATAACTCTATTCTGAATAACTTTCTGAAGACAAACAGTTTCAAGGATTAATGAGTATCTGCGTACATCGATCGACTGCTCCCCCGCGACCTTTACAAAACCAGAGTTTACACACTTTACAGTGATCGCTAGTCATTTGCCGGAGCTATTTCCGTCGGCTCTTCGAGAGCGCGGCGCGAAAGTTACATCTAATATAAAGGTAGCACCATGATAACTGAAACTCAATAAACTCCCGACTTAGCAGGAAACGAATAAAAATTGATGACACCCCTTTTATGAGTAAGACGTACCTAACTCAGCGACTTAACACCGCGACTCTGAACCGATCGCAAGTTATTACCTAAAATAAGGTCTATCGTAACTCTTGGACCTCAAAAGTCGACGATAGCCGTTAAACCCATGATTGAGGAACCTCCCCGGGACCCGCACTCGTAACAACCTTTTTTTATCTCTCGTAAATTTTGTATGCCAAGCTTTACAACGTTTTTTCAGCTTACTTCAAAGGAGTTAATGCTTAAAGGAATAGTTTTTTCGTATTGGATTAGGAAGATTTTGCAAGGCTTTAATAGATCAAGACCTTTGTCTGCCAAAGAGGTCAGTATTACCGTAATACGCTGTAGTCGCTGGGAGTCACCTTTAATATTATTTCTGCTTCTACATTCACTGTAAGCTTTGGCGGTACTCTACCATCTTCAACTTATTCACGTAACTAAATAAAATAGCATTTTAAGTTGCCCTTCTCCAGCCAATTATTGAAACGATAAACAAAGTTCGTATATTTATTTAGTGAACGAAGACAAACTAACAGCAGAACTAACTGTTAGTTAGTAACAACATTGTTGCCAGAAGCTGCGATACTTCAAAGGAACTAACTTTGGAGGAAATCTTTCAGTTTTTCTTACTCTCGAACATAACTACCTTTTTTTAATACTTTCTTCTCTTTTGTCTCGTAATGGGCGACGGTTCGTGAAGTAGAACGTTCGTCGTTCATAAAATTAAGCCTTTTTACTAGAAAATGCAAATTTGGATCGTAAAAGTGTGTCGTAAAGATGACGAGGCCTTAGCGGTAACTCGCTAGTGTGCTTATCGGTAGGAGACATGCGAGACAAGGTGGGTTTCATTTGCTAATTACAATTAATTATCCAACATGAACCTACTGTCCTGATTATATAGAAAATGCAAAGATTTAATATTGAGCATGATCTATTTACAAAAAAAAGAAAGTTATCAATTAGGTAAATCATACGGTCACCTAAAATGTTGATTAAATTTTTATGTATTGTGATTTGGTATTCCTAAATTATAAAAGCATGCACTAAGGTATCGGTAACCTTGCTCGTGTTATATGTATTTCCACAATTTGTTCTCCTTCCATGACAAAATTTAATTAGAGTATCATCATACAAGTCTTAGAAGATTCATCAAGATTACAGCAGTAATCAAATATTGAACAACGTTTTCGTTTTCGTCCCAGTTAGCTAATTAATATTGTGAACGTCAATTACTTATTTGTTAATATATTCGTGTTTGTATCTACCGCTTTGTGTCGCGTCGCAAGCGGGACTGCTGAGCGTGATCCCAGGGCGGAATAAGCATTGTGAGAGTTTTCTATTAGGATTTTTTTTAGCTTTAAAGTAGATGGTGTGATGTCACCGTGTCTCGGACAGAAAATAAAGCCGGACTTTAGTCTAATTTCACTCTGGTTATCAGATTGCTGGCCTATCAGACTTTGAGATTGAGAGCAGAGCACGGACACCTGTTGTCACCTGAGTGTCAGTCTCTTACTGACTAAAACCCATCCGTGTTTCTCTTAATGCCCACGCCCTCTTAGGGCCGCGGTGACTCTTTCGAACGAATTCCGCAACCCTAGCACTGAAATAATCGCTGCGTACTTGATTTGGTGTCTGTTGACATTATCCAACGAGCCCAGCCGTAAAATCTGCAGAATTTTAAGAAAACCTCAGCCATTACCTGGTATTCGTGTAATGACCCCCAACTAGAAGTGAGAAACGAGTGAGCCAGTCGCTTGCTCCCGTCGCAAAACTTTATATTAAGTTAAAGTAAACTAAGTTCCCGCAACAGGTGACCCTATTCCATGGTGAGTTTCTAAAGAAATGTAGCTTAACAAATCGTCAAGAGTACGTGAATGTTTTAAACCGTTTCTCTTTATTTCACACCTGTTTGATGTGTATACGTTGGTGTACTTTATTTAATGAATAACTTTTAAACGAATGGATTCTATCACATTTAGATAAACGCGAAATTATGTATTTATATAAGGCGTGCTTCTATTATCACACTACCAATTTAGTGTCAAAAATAAAAAAACGACGGGTTGCACTCCGGGAGTGCCGGCAGAAGCGAAAACGCTAAAGACGTACACAAATATGAATTGTCATATTTGTGTACGATAAATTCGTAAGTCACGTGTCCTGACGCGAGTTTAACATTTTTTACCTATTCCAAAAAAAGTGCACAACGCCGCTAAAGAAGTTTTCACTTCAAAAATTCAGATAATCGATAAATCTAATGATATTCAGTTTCAAGGTTGACAAACATTTATATGGGTAAATGATGGTGATTTCTGCTTCAGAATATAGTAACCGTACATTTGTACCATTCTAATCCTTCTGTTCAATTACTCTTTGGATCTCCTCTGACAGAAATGAAAATACTCTATCATGTTCCTTTATTTCTAAAGGCTGGTGCACACTTGTCCACAGGAGCGCCCTCCCGAACGGCACGCTGTGGCTGGGCGCGTTCTCGGCGGCGCAGTACCGCAGCGACGTGCACGCGGCCGTGTACCGCTGCCGCGCCGCCAGCTCCGCCGGGACCATACTGTCGCGAGACATGCGGCTGGAAGCGGGTGAGTGAACACACAGCCTTAGTCGTATTTTAACTAGGTCATCACCATCATCATCATCTCAGCCATAGGACGTCCACTGCTGAACATAGACCTCCCCTTTAGATCTCCACATATACCGGTTGGAAGCGACCTGCATCCAGCGTCTTCCGGCGACCTTTATTAGGTCGTCTGTGTTCATCTTGTTGGTGGACGTCCTACGCTGCGCTTGCTAGTCCGTGGTCTCCACTCTAGCACTTTTTGACCCCTTTGGCCATCTGCTCTTCGAGCAATATGGCCTGCCCATTGCCACTTCAGCTTGCTAATCCAGTGGGCTATATCGGAGACTTTAGTTCGTCTACGGATCTCCTCATTTTGGATTCGATCACGTAGAGAAACACCGAGCATAGCCCTCTCCATAGCTCGTTGAGCAACTTTGAGCTTTGAGATGAGGCCGATAGTGAAAACCACGTTTCGGTAGCTAAGTTTAACTTCTAAATACATGAGTACCGTATTATAGATGATCAAACGAACTTCAGTGAAGTTCGATCACTACCTATATCATGAAGTCTAGATGGCGCACGCGTACTAGGGACGCGTATTGAGTTTTGAATTGACGATTTAAATCGAGTCAATTCTCTCTAAAATTGTGCAAAGTTGCCTGTAAACTAAAGGATATTGCATTGTAATTATACTAATATATTCGAATGAAGCGATGAAATACCAATATTTATCATCATCATTCAGTAGCAGAACGTTCACTGCTATTATAGTTTTGAATAACTTTTCCTTTAACATGTTATTTCATAAAATTATATTGCACGAATAAAGGTACATGTCAGATAATTAAATTTGAATTAATTAATTGATAGCTGCCGCCGTCATTTTATAATTATACGTGAAAACTATTACCTAGATTGTAAATAAGCGCGCTCCTGTATGTCTACTTCTAGAAACCGTTTTAATTGTATTCCCTAAATTAGTACATAACAATGGAGTGTATCGGTAAATAGTAAATGAGCAAGCAGCCGTCACATTAGTAGCAGCGTGTACACGCGTCGTGAACACAGACGTGCGATGTTCTCGTAGCGTGACGTGTGTGGTCACGCCGCGACGCCGCCGACGTGTAGACGCGGCTGTACGCGCCGCAAGCCACGTGCAGAGGTACCTGACTTCACCACAACAAGAACATACAATAGAGTATCTTATTTGTTGGATGGAGAGGAAGAGGGAGGCCAAAGAAAAGATGGATGGATTGCGTGAAGAATGATATGAAAGAGAAGGGAGTCATTGATAGTATGACGGCTGACAGGGCGGCTTGGAAGAAGAAAACGTGTTGCGCCGACCCCGAGTAATATAGGATAAGAAGAGGAAAATGATGATAAGAGTATCTTATTTGTTATTCTAGTTGGTGTAAACGCGTATTTAAGGATGAGCTACAACCAGTTTATCTCGTATGAATTAATATTAAAGCTGTTAATCAGTTTAGGTTTATATTTTACAGCTGCCATAACGCACAACCCTCGTATATTACAAACGCACACACACATTCAAATATAAAATATGTTGACGTAGTAAATCATAAATATTGTTATGGGAACGTGCGTAACGCTGCGGTGCGCACAGCTGCACTGCGACATGGCTCATCTAGATTTAGTCAGACCTTTAATTATTTGATATACTTTTACATTTCATTTTCATTTTTAAAAAGAACGGTGAACGGAGTTAATCAGAATTCTAATTGCCGTGGCTAAAAACGTCCAAAATCTAGACGCAATCTCATCTCAGCGAAAATTAATGTCAGAAATGTGGGTGAAATAGAGGCATTTTGTACACTTTATGGTTAAGATTAGACTGCCGACGTTTCTTAAAGTTACTAGAATTGTCTCTCAAAGATCAATCAATCACTCTGTGTCCCACAAAATAAAGTCAACAGCACGTCAGCGGTAACACTTGAACCAGGAAAACCTCCATTCCCGAGCAACATGATCAATTGTTACAATGTACTACGTGCGGCTAACTGTACAACTTTTTTATGCCAACGATTTCAAAGTAAAAATTAATAAATGCATGAGTCAGTTTGAAATGAGGAAGACCTTCATAAAATTTCCTTTGATTAACGTTTAATAATTTCATCAAACAAGCCTTTGACTTTGTACTTTCATGAATAATTGATAAATAATAAAGCTGTCGACGAAACGCGTTTCAACGAAATTATTTTGTGCTGAACTTGTGTCGGCTAACAGAGGATGAGTCCGAACGATGTATCAGATGAGTAGCGTGTGAACAGCGGTCAATGATTTCAAAGAATAGTGTCGCAAAGTCACTTAGGGCCACTTTCACCAAAATCACTAAATACGTTTAGTGCTTAAACGTATTTACATCATTACACCTCATATTGTTAGAAAGTGAGACTGTTAGAGATAAAATGATTATTTAAGCACATTTAGCGCTAATTACGAGTATGTTTAGTGATTTTATTGAAAGTGGGCCTTAGCGTTCTCTAAACAATGAGAGTCTATACTATCTGCTTCTATTCAACTCACTGCAAGACAATGGCCTCTTTCACACAGAGAAAGTACTGGCATTCATTACGCTAGCTCCTAGCAGGCTGGTGATAGAACATTATAAGACCACGTATCCTTACGTTATTTACAGATACGTAGGCCTACCCGAGCCCGACCGGCATCTGGTCAGTTTACAACAAATCATTGGGTTACGTTTAGAGGCGGCGTGTATGTAGGTCGCGCTGCGGTTGCGGCGCGCCGCGGGACGCGATGCGATTAATTCTGTTTTATTCAATGGTCAACAGCTCTTTGTTTATTTTTAGTTTTTTACTATTTGAGCCTTGCTATGTATTGGAGGGCTTAGACCATCAGGTAAAACTAAGACCTACACAGAAAAGCAATGTAGTCAGTCCGCCAGTCTCTTGGGCACATTTCCAGTTGATGGCGATGCGGAAGAATTTTTTGATGCCATTTATTTAGGTTTAGTGCCTTTTTGTATTATTTTTTATAGGTTATCTTAAATCAATTTTATTAAGACATTTCAACATCTCAATGCAATATGTGCACGCTTATTGTTATTGAAGAAAGTATATTTAACTAAACAACTATAGTAATATGTTATGATTAACTTCATGTGTTTCTTAAGATCCGAAATTTCATAAATTAACCCTCGGCAATAACTCAGAATACGTCCTCCTTCTGACCTCTTTCCAATATTGGAAAATAACACATATAACTAGAAATGCGTGGGGTCCAGTTAATGGGAATACTTGAGACGATTCAGTGGAGTTAATCTGGCGTCACGCGTCACGCGTCACGCGTCACGCCGCTTCCCTCGCCTTCCGCCCGCTTGTCACGCCGAAACGCGTGTAATCCGACGCGGACCGCTCACCGAATACTTCGCACAATCTCATCGCACACAGATTATTCGATAGACGTGACAAAATTATTTCCTCGAAAATACCTACATATATGGGCCTGTAACAATTCCGTAATAGGTTTTGATTACTCACAAATGATGCAATATTTTTATAAAAGAACTGAAACAACGTTGTAGGGTCTATCATAAAATTTAAGTTTCTGATTATAATGATATAGAGATGTACAGAATATTTTTAGATAATGTCCTGTTAAACATAAAAACAACCGTCTCACTTGAACGTAAGTAAGATACCTCATATATCTGTTACCTAAAAAAGGGCACAGCATTAAAACTAGCAAGTCCGTAATCGACATACTCCTCTATTTATCCTCAAATTTCAGCCGTGCATTAATGTCGTAGATCTGGCTACACGTGGATCTAAGTCCATGAATATGTATCGTTTCAATAAAATATCCATTCTGCGGGTTGTTCGAAATACCGCGCCCCCGGAACGCAAAGGGCACATGAAAGGAACATAGACGGGTTTTAGTCAGTAAAAGTCTGACACTCCCTCCCGCCCCGCCCAGGGCGGGGAAAGTTATTTGATGATTTCCCGTCTACAAAAAAAAAAAATATCCATTAAACCTTATAGGCAGTCTATTTTGGATCGGATACTTAACCAAAATACAATGGAATCAACTAAAATAACATGGACCCTCTACCTTCCCCCTGCTTGGTCTATGACCCCGAGCCGTCGTGACGTCACACTCTATTCCATTAGCGGCGTTTTTCTCCCAATAAGCACTTAAGCAAGTTCAAGAGCCACAACGTCGGGAAATTGTGTTTCTCCTGAAAAAGTTTTCTGTTTAATTTTCATCAATTAAGTTATGGTTTATGGCAGGAAGTCAAATATTTTCGCGACTTGGAATCCAAGTATTTTGTTTGAAATTTGTTAAGAATTTCCGATACACAAACAAGTTATAATCATGTTTACATAATTATGTTATTATCTATTACTCGGCGTTCTTACACCTCTACTTAAACTTTAGTGGTAATAAACAAGGAAATTTCTATTCTTCTGTACAAAATAACTTACGGAACAAGAAGATGAATTAACAAATTCTTTAGACACGTTTAAGTAATTGAGTCTACAAATTGCTGAGAGCAGCAAAACTGCGCAAAACTCATTATAAAAGAATACTTATTATTTCGGCCGGCATTTCGGAACACTTGAAGAACTCCTAATGTATTCAGGACGTGTTGCTCAAAGCGCTATCGAAGTTCGTTGTTTTGTTTAACGTTACATTGCCGGGTACCCAGTTCAACGATAATAGCCGATAGAAAAACGGCAATAGACTGTGAAATGGAATTTAATATTTAGCACGAGTTTGCTTACAAGTTTTGTGTAAATCTTTTTATGTTCTTAACGGTAAAAATGCTTCAAAATTCTTAAAAAGTAACTTAAAAAAGCAGTAAGTTTAATAAAATATACCTTATATTCTTTAAAGCTGTAACATTTAGTTAGATATTGTTTGACTTAAAGCTCGACAGCAATTGTTTTCATGAGTACTTTTCTGTTTCCCTGCTTTTGAACTCCAAGTTGTCTCATCTGATTTAGAAAACAAAATAGAAGTGCATAAACTAACGTTTTTCTTTCATAAACGACACAAACTCAATACTTCGGATAGCATGAAAGTGTGCCGTTACACTAACTCCATCGCTACAACTGACGACTATGACGTCACATGAGACTTCCCATAAAAACGCGACACACAATTCCAAAGTATTATCGAATCAGCACCCTTCAATTTATATATTTGATTACGTTCACTAAACGGTTAGAACCTTTCTTTGTCGTGTAGAAAAACACGTAGCGACGTGACTTGTATGTTTATATTCAATCTAACGTCTGAAGGGACCGAGTGTGACACGAATTTGAAACGAAGTCGCCCGGGAGAGATGAAAACTGACTTGTGGACTGCGGGAGCGGTCTCGGGAGAGCCGGCGAGGGCTCCTGCACTCATTGGAACTTTGTGGGAGCGAACTTGTGTGCTCGTTGTCGTATGAAGTGCAAGTTTGTTCAGCAGATGGTTATCGACGATGTTGTTGGTTTTCTTACAAGTTTAGTCCAAGTTGTCGGCCGAGGGAGCGCGCTTTAGAGAATATTTTGCATCAAATAATAATGTGGTGTAGGCGGGGAGTTTGAGGCATCGAGGACATGTCATGGTATGTTTCAACCAAAGTGATATGCTATCAATTGAATGTTTGGTTTACCGTTAGTTACTTGTAACCTATTTTATGTAATAGGGTAGGTAACATTCATAAGTGGTTCACGAAAATAATTTCAGTCGGCCCCGTCGTTTAATCTATCTACAATTACTGTCAAGATCATCTACCATCGAACCTTTGGCCTAAGAACCACTGCTTACAAACGATCCTCAAACACTGGCCTATATCGCCCCCCACTCAAATACCACTCTTACTCCCAGCTAATACGGTTTTAATTCCCTTGTAAATTGCCACCCTTGACCTCCAGTATTGACATGCTAAAGTCGGGATCAATCTCTCAGCCTTCGGAATGCAAATACAATTCTTTATGGAAGAGGTCTGGAGGGCCGCAGTAAACCTCCGAGATTGAGGTCTGTGCCCCTCAATATCCCCGCTTTGTGCAAGGCGCGAAAAAGGTCCGTTAATGGAATAAGGCCCGCGAAATACGGACGGTGCTTGAACGTCCAATTTTCGTTGGGATTTTTTTGATGTTAAGGTATAAGAATTAGGCGGCTTCGAGATTCGGGTTCGAAGGGTTTTGTTGATGGGATGGAGATAATGGCTTATGTTGTTGGATGAGATCATAACCTTACCTCACGTCAACAAGAGTTTATGCATAGTTTGTATGTTGAAATATATTCGCTAAATAAACCTATCTAATAATGTATTACGTCACAACTCGGCTTGCTTAAAAACTAATACACCAGATTTACTCTCTGTATAAAAAAAACGGTAATTTAAAAAACTAAAAAACCCGACTGCTATTCTTTAAAAATCCCTAAAACAAGATAAATTGTAGCAGTCGGGACCCATACTAGAAATGGAGGATTAGTAAATTGAGAGCACATACCTATATTACATTGCAGATGGTCCCGAATGGGTCCCGACTGCTACAATTTATCTTGTTTTAGGGATTTTTAAAGAATAGCAGTCGGGTTTTTTAGTTTTTTAAATTACCGTTTTTTATTTTTTATTTTTTTAGTGTTTTAAAAAAGAAATTAATATACCCAGTATCACTCTTACAGTAAATACGAATCTACCGACACCTCTCAAACTAAAATCCATCGAGCCGTTCAGCCTGCAGAGCGAGCCAAACATTTGTATTTGGCGCCAAAAATCCGCCATTTTGTTATTTTTAAATTTATATACCCAGTGTCACTCTCACAGTAAATACGAATCTAACGACACCTCTCAAGCTAAAATCCATCGAGCCGTTCAGCCTGCAGAGCGTGCCAAACAATTATACATACATACATACATACATACATACATACATACATACAAACATACCCTCGAAAAACATAACCCTCCTTCTGTCGCAGTCGGGTAAAAAGAATCAGTACACATACAAAGGCTTCAGACTTTAAAAGGGCAATCATAGAAGTGGTACGTACTGGTACTGACAGTTGTATATAATAGTATAAAGGAGAACCACTTCAATTACCCGTCGACTAGACTTTCAATTTCTTTTCGGTCACACAATAGCTACGCTCACCAATATGTGAGAGGTATAAATTGTTAAACATTTGAAGACATATAATAGACCAAAGAAAATATAATCAGCCTATCATGTTGCCTCTAATAGAACTCCGGCCTCTCTTTGAGAAGGAGTCGGCTATTATCCGGTACTTAGGAATAAATCTACCTATATCGCTGAATATTTAAATATCACCATACTTGATCGCCAATCCGTGCTCGAGCAGCCCGGCGGGAGGCAGGATAGGTGCACAATCTCCTACGTCAGCTTTCTCGCAACACTTATCGGTCGCTCTTGTATCAGCCGATTTGCCACTCGCGGTATCTCGACGACCACTTGACGGCTCTTTTTGCGCGCAGCCGAACAATGGCGGCCCACAATGGCGATACCGTGTAAGCTCCGCTTTACAGCCGGCATCGGAGATTGAACGCTGTTTTGTCGTGTGTGGCTATACAAGTGAGGGTTTAGTACAGGATCTAGATAGGGAGTTCGGCGCGATGGAGTCTGGTGGTGATATTTTTGTGTAGATTTTAGAAACTTTTTTATAAATTATATTCTATTTGGCAACTCAACAAGAATATTAATTATTTGGCAACTCAACAAGAATATTAATTATAAGTTACTCAGAAAAAATCCCTAATGATTCGTATAACAATTCAAAAACCTAATTAGGTAGAAATCTACGAGTGATTCAAAGAAAATAGCGAAGCGAGCCAAGCAAATAAACTACTATAAATAGAGTTTAATTAACGTTTCAGACCCAAATGTAATGAAGAACCGAACCATATTTTAGGTTTATTATTTTCATTGACACTACCAAAATAACATCCAAGAATAATACCGTTGTAAATCAAAACGCTTTAACTTGGGAGTTTATTGAAATTACACAAAACATAATCCCGCTTTATAACTGGGACTAAACAAATGAAGTTGAGCGTTTTCCAAAAGTCCTTCTGCCGGGAGTGGAATTAATGGCCCTCAAGCTGTTGAGTAAAAAAAACGGTAATTTAAAAAACTAAAAAACCCGACTGCTATTCTTTAAAAATCCCTAAAACAAGATAAATTGTAGCAGTCGGGACCCATTCTAGAAATGGAGGATTAGTGAATTGAGAGCACATAAATATATTACATTGCAGATGGTCCCGAATGGGTCCCGACTGCTACAATTTATCTTGTTTTAGGGATTTTTAAAGAATAGCAGTCGGGTTTTTTAGTTTTTTAAATTACCGTTTTTTATTTCTTATTTTTTTTGTGTTTTAAAAAAGAAATTAATATACCCAGTATCATTCTTACAGTAAATACGAATCTACCGACACCTCTCAAGCTAAAATCCATCGAACCGTTCAGCCTGCAGAGCGAGCCAAACATTTGAATTTGGCGCCAAAAATCCGCCATTTTGTTTTTTTTGTTTTTATATACCCAGTGTCACTCTCACAGTAAATACGAATCTAACGACACCACTCAAGCTAAAATCCATCGAGCCGTTCAGCCTGCAGAGCGTGCCAAACAATTATACATACATACATACATACATACATACATACATACATACATACATACATACATACAAACATACCCTCGAAAAACATAACCCTCCTTCTGTCGCAGTCGGGTAAAAAGGGCTTTTGTTCCGCGCTGGGCTGAAGGGGCGCTCTGAGCAACTGTCACGTGAGGGCTCAGGGCCCATGTCTCTAGCGTGGAGACGTGGAGGCTGCGGAATGAAAAGTCATTTCGATTGTATGGAGTAAGGATTTAATGAGCCTGAGCCTTTTTTTTTTTTTTTTTTTTTTTTTTTTTTTTTTTTTTTTTTTTTTTTTTTTTTTTTTTTTTTTTGCTGGCGACACTGGTTGCCGGTCGTCAAAATTACGATCTCTTAGTTTTAATATTGTATAAAATTAATAAAAGTCCTCAATTAGCTTTAAATTTGTGTTATATAGTTAAAATAAGTGCTAAGTACTACGTACAGTGTTTGTACAGTGTTTTTGTCGCGAGAACTTCGCGTAATAAACAACAAAAACCGGCTGTCAGCTAACCTAACGGTGAAGGATTTGAACCACCAACGAACCCGGGGAGTATTTTGTTCTATTTATGCTGTATTTATTACACTACAGAACAACACGAAATACTGCTCAGGTCCCTGAGCTACGTCCATCACACACTGGCACGGTTTATGTCTCCTTTTGCTTGACAAATTGTGGAAGCAGAATCGACGACGAAAACATTCGCCCAGACATTAAACACTGCATAAGTTACTATACAAAATAAACGCATTAGCAGCGTATTATTATTATTATATTTAGTTTCTTTTAAATATCTAATATATATCATAAGAATAGTTTTATATTTTGTATGTGTCAGTGCGGTAACTTTCTATCAAGTACTGTACTTATTCCTGTTTATCTTTACTTTTATTTAACAATCTCATCTTTACATCATAAACTTAATACTTACTTATTTTTCAGTTTGTAATTGTTAGTTATCTGTTTAAATTTAAATATTAATTTTTATTTTATATTTTCCTTACTACCTTCTACTAATAAAAATATAAAAATATCTCCCCTTGCACTATTGTTCAGCTGCAAAACTTCACACGTTCCAGGTTACTGACATTTGCAAGAGTTAAAATGATGACCCGCAGTGCTACAGTCAAGGAGATGGAAGCTAAACTTAGGTCAACCTTAAAGGAGCTTGAGGCCTCTAAAGCTTTATGTGCACAGCTACTACAGGAAAGGGATGATAGTGAGGTGGAAGTGAAGAACATTGTTGACAAGAACACATTCCTTAAGAATGAGCTGGCTGAGCTGCACATACAGCATATGGACTTAGCCGACCAACATACTCAACTAAAGGACACCCTATTATCATTCCAAGAGTGCAGTGATACCCACCACCTTGCTTTAAAGCGAATATCTTACTTGGAACAAGAATTATGTACTGCCCATAAGGCCCTAACTCACTTAGAGTCTGTGAGAGTGAATAAACAAGTAGCTAGCACAAATAACTTATATCAGGAGTTAGTAGGTAGTAAGGCAAATTCAGTGTGTGAGTCAACTGTCACGATAGATTTGACTGGTGATGACACCATCCCAATACACCCTATAATTACAAGTCACAACAAATTGAAAAAGTACATTAGAATCAATAAATTAATTAAACGGTCACAGAAAGCAATTAAAAAACAACATCTTTTAAAATTAAATCTTTCTCTCAGAAAGGAACGCATTATGCTTTCTAAGAAATTAACCTGTTGTACTATGCAGTTAAATCAATATGAAACAGATACTCAGCAGCTCCATAGTGATTTATTGTACAAGGAGTATTTGCTGAAAGATATTTTTGAGAAATATGAGTTGTCTCAACAACAACTCAGTGAACGCTTGTTTGAGGCTGGGGAATTACTGGACTTGGTGAAGTTCAATGCTGAGAGGTGTGAGTCTCTGACTAATACTGTCTCATGCAGTTGTGCTAACCAAGCACCGGCTCCTCAGCCTCAGCCTGACATGTCTCCCCCGGTATTGGCTCTTCCAGCAAATACCTGTGTTACTGCACAGAATATTCAAAAGTCAATTTTATTTTGTGATGAATTAGGCTCTGGCTTTGGAAAAATATTACACAATTACCTTAGCCATAGCTTCACCAATCATAGTTACCACAACATAAATTATTTACAAATAATTAAAAGAATAATAGAATCAAATCTAAACCATTATTCCACAATGGTTCTATTATTAGGTAATAGTACTAATGTTACCCAAAAGGATGTAGTGGATGGTGTGAACACCTTATTAACGCTAAACATAGGGAAGATAATATTGTGTGCTTTTCCCTATTCTCAGACTATGTCAGATAAGGAAAATGGCAGTATTTTAAAACTAAATAACACTATACATAGGTTGACATGTTGTCATAGTGACAAATTATTATTTTTTGACACTAATAAATTTGTTAGTGGTTTTAAATTAACTCAGAGGAGTTTATCTCTGTCAGGAGAATGTAGACACATGATTGCTATGTTGATAGCATATAATATTAATAATGTTATAGATAATATAACGAATCATAGAATAAGAGACGAACCTGTGTTGTCTAGTTACACTAACAACATAGTGATTAATTATTGTGAATCCTCAAGTTGTACGAAGGAGGGCCCACCTATAATACCAACAACCTTGGAGGCCACTAGCAGCCAGTTAGGGTATGCTCTTTCTGCTGAAACTCATGAAGGGACTTCAGATCCATCAATTGTAGCCATGGAGGGCACTCCGGATAATTATTGTTTAAACTAGTTTGTGAGACAACAGAAGTTATCCAGTCAGAAGTTTCAAGATTAGATAACCAATTGTTATTATTGAATAGTACAAAGATAGCTTCTGGCAATTTACATTTAGTAGAAAAAAAACCAAAGGGGAAGCAACAAACTTTAAAATTACTTAATCAAAATATTCAAGGTTGTCTTTCCAAATTATTAGAAATAGAATTGTTTTTAGAAAAAACTAAGTTTGACATTATTTGCTTAACTGAACATTGGCTAAATGAACATCAAGTAATGTCTATAAATTATGAAAATTATTGTGTAGCTAGCCATTTCAGCCGAAAACGCATGATACATGGCGGATCATTAATATTAATTAAAAATTCAATTAATTCTAAAGAAAGAAAAGATATCATCGGATTATCGGTTGAACACACCATTGAATTGTCCTGTGTTGAGCTTGATAGGCACGTCATAGTATGTGTATACAGACCTCCAAGTTACCAGAATCTATCTGTGTTTGATTCTGTAATGGAAGATGTGTTGAAAAAAGTTAGTTCCTCCAGTAAATCAATCATCGTATGTGGCGATTTTAATATAAACTTATTAGAAAATAACTCTATTAGTATTAGATTATTGAGCCTGTTTAGGTCATTTAATTTGTCAAATGTGTTTATAGAACCAAGTAGAGTGACAGCTTCTTCTGCCACTTGTATTGATAATATATTTTGTAATTGTGATTACTCACACAAAGAAATTGTAAATAAGCTGCCATCTGACCACAGTGGACAAATGATAACGTTTTGCGCCTACATACCTGTACAAAAGATTCAAATAAGGTTTAGGCCAATAACATGTAAACATTTAGAAAAATTTAATGATTCCTTAGCAAGTAAATTATGTGTTCAGAGTTTTAATAATATTAGTGACCCAAATGAGTTCTATGCCGAGTTTTTTTCACTATTAGACGCGCAATTTAATAACACGTTCCCAATTAAGACTAAAAATATTTATACAAAGTTTTTATTCAGTGATTGGGCGACTCCTGGCATTCGTAAAAGTAGGGGGAAATTATTTGAACTATATGGTCTAAAGCAACATTCAATTAATACAAGCTTTCATCAGTATGTTGCAAAATACTCGAAAACTTTCAAAAGTGTTTGTAAAGTAGCTAAATCTCTTTATATTACTAATAAAATAAAATCATCTGATGATAAGATTAAGACTACCTGGCAAATAATAAATAATGAAACAGGTAGGAAGAAACAGTGTAATAATAAATTTAGTTTGGAGACTTCACATGGGATTGTAAACTCTGATGTAGAAGTAGCTCAGGCATTTGAAAACTTTTTTGTTAATATTCCCCTAGTCACAACGGAATCATTAAATTCATCTCCTGCACTTTCCGTTGCCCTTCTTAGAAATAATGTAAAGGCATGCCCCTTGGAGTTTAGATTTCAACATACGAATCCCCAGGCTGTTATTAAAACTTTTAAAGATCTTAAAATGAAATCAACAGAAGATCTTTGGGGAATGTCAGTAAAAGTCTGTACATCTATAATAGAAACTATTGCGCCTTATTTAGCTTTCATTTTTAATATAAGCGTAGATCAGGGAGTCTTTCCGGATCTCATGAAACTCAGTAAAGTAGTTCCATTATTTAAATCCGGTGAAAGTAAGGAACTTAACAACTATAGACCTGTTTCAATACTGCCAGTTTTCAGTAAGGTGTTTGAAAAGCTATTACTCAGTCAAATGTTACGTCACTTTAATAAAAATTCCATCTTTCATGACCAACAGTACGGTTTCACCAAAGGGCGTTGTACAACTGACGCCGGTGTCTCCTTAATTAAAAACATTTTTTAATGCCTGGGAGGAAGCACAAGATGCCATTGGAATCTTTTGCGACCTCTCCAAAGCGTTCGATTGTGTGGACCATAAGACACTATTATTGAAACTGGAGCACTATGGGATTAGAAACACATCTCTTGATTTAATAAGATCATACCTGGAAAACAGACAGGTTAAAGTTCAGGTGAACGGCGTGAACTCATTGGGGTCTGAAATGACAATGGGCGTTCCTCAAGGTTCGATTTTGGGTCCATTTCTCTTTTTAGCATATATAAATGATTTGCCACAATTACTGCAAAAGCAACCTAATATGGTGTTATTTGCAGATGATACGTCATTAATTTTTAAGATAGACAGACGTTCTAGAAGTCTTGACGAAGTTAATAACTCAATTCTTCAGGTTCAAAATTGGTTCACGGTAAACAATTTGGTACTAAATGAAAAGAAAACCAAATGTATTAGATTTTCTTTACCAAATGTTAAAAATACCGCATGTGACCTCATACTGAATGGCGAAAAACTGGCTTTTGTTAATAAAACGGTTTTCTTAGGAATCACGCTAGATGAAAAATTACAATGGGGACCACATATAACATCTCTTGCAGGGCGGCTAAGCTCAGCAGCTTTTGCTGTTAGGAAGATTAGACAGTTAACAGATGTCGATACTGCGCGTCTGGTCTATTTTAGCTACTTTCACAGCATTATGTCGTATGGCATTCTACTGTGGGGTCGGGCTGCTGACATTGAATCCATATTTATTTTACAAAAGAGAGCTGTCAGAGCCATTTATAATCTCCGTCGCTGCGAATCTCTTAGGGAACTATTTAAAAAGATTAATATTATGACAGTGCCTTGTCAATACATTTACGAAAATATTATGTATGTAAGAAAAAATTTACATCTTTTTGATAAAATAAGTGATAGACATAATTTTAATACTAGAAATAAGGACAAATTAGCTCAACCATTTTTTAGATTGTCCAAAGTGCACTTATCTTTCATGGGGTACTGTGTTAAATGTTACAATAAAATACCTAGTGATATATTAAAATTAAATGAAAGAAAATTTAAAAATTGTATTAAAAGCACACTTTGTAAACAAGCATACTACAAGTTAGAGGATTATATTCAAGATAATAATGCTTGGAAACATGCTGGTCTTGCTCCATAGGACAATTTCAAGTCTTGACAAAATCAACTGGTTGCTTATTTAATCATAAAACTAATTTGTTTTGACCAATAATTGTTTTTCTCCTCGACATTAATTCTACATTTGAGTTTGACTCACACACTGATTCGTTGTCTTTGAAATGTTAGAAGTAATCATCTACGATCACAATATTGGCGTTAAATATTATAATTAATTTAGCTTTCATCTCTAATTTGTAGCACTGAGTACGTATTGTAGTACTTTGAGTGACTTTTTATTTTTGATAGATCGTTTTGACATTTATATATCTTTTTATGGAATGAATGTAACTATACAACTTATTGTAATACATTGTTATTTAAAAGAGTATGTATGGAGTTTCTTGCCCGTTCTTCTCCATACGAAACTACCTTTTGGAATGGGCAACTAGATTCAATATTAATGATTTTTTTATGTAATGACGTTCAAAAGTGCCTTTTAATGGCCTAATTGAAATAAATGATTTGACTTTGACTTTGACTTGACTGACCTAGTTTCCGCGAGTAGCAACGTGGAGGTAATGCATCCATCTATTTCAACGAAACATTTTTAATAAGCAATCGTAATAATTATGTGGAGATCCTGCCTTCATCTTGAGCCAAACTGTTATCAATTGAAGGCGGTTATCTTTAAGGCAAACTAAGGACTTCTTAGCATCAGCGATGTCTTTTTAGTTATATACTTTTACATAATTTACAATTATCTGTCTGTCAAGCAATAGTTAAAGGAATTATAATGTAATAACACCTGCCGAAAAACGAGATTTAATTCTAAAACAAAGTTGGAATAGACCAAAATGTAATTTATGTTTTAAATACATTTTCTTAATACAAAGGAGAAGTTGATTGAACAACTTAAGTAAGTTAAGTCGGTGTTGTTGCCAGGAGCATTGTTGTGTTATGTACACGATTACTGTAACTATGTACAGGTTACTACTTTAAATAATATCACGTGGGGGAATTCCAAACATGTTCAGAGACAAAAACGGAAATTATAATTTAAGCTGATTCTTTCTGATGAAGGTATATTATCCCAAAAATGACCGTAGCTGGGTTAAACATAGAACTCTTTACTATAAAACTCGGGTTAAAATCACGATGTGTGAGGAAAGACGGCGTAATCTGCCCTCTGCAAGTACTACGTAAGAAAAAAAATTATTTGCTAAATTACAATTTATCATTCTGCGCAAACTCACCTAATTGTTAGGCATAATAAACAGTTCCGGAACTGCCATTACGAAGCCAAAAAAGAAGATTGTGTAAAACACTCTTAACTCACTGACCGCACATTCAACTTCCTATTGAACTTTAACAAAATTTATTCGTGAGTGAAAAAAAATGTGATTAGAATGTTAAGTGGAGTTTTTGTAACATTTCCTCGAGGAAAGTTAATTAGTCGGAAAGTCGGCGTCCGCTGTAATGCCCCGCCAGATGTTCCTTATTGCCGCTCGCTTTACATACATAACGATGTTTGCCTGACCAAGTTTTTGAGGTACAATGTAGTATTGTGTGGATAGCACCTTATTTTGGCTTTTGTAGTCTTGATTAAAGTATTTGTATGCAACCTCTGTGGAGGTTAGCCGTAAAATATTGGCGAAATCTTTTCGGGTTTTTTATATCATGTATAGTGCCGGAGCATGTATTATGTAGGGAGGTACACATTTGTAATCTTTATATAGGTAAAATAGCAGCCCCAAGGACTATGTTAAATGTCAGGTAACAGGTGGGTAGTCAGTAGTCTGCATGTGGGTTCACGTAGAAGCCTTTTCAGTTTTTATTCGCATTCAGATTCCACTGTAATATTTAGTTATATTTCTTTAAAATACAACAACATTCAACCTTTTAAGTGAAGAAGACTTTCAAAGGAGTTTAAAACTCGACAAATATTGTGAAAGTTTCGTTCTCTATCTTCACTTATTTGTTTGCGCATTATCTGAAATAGCTAAGCGTTTTCTAATAGAACTTTTATCGTTACAATCCCTGACGCCCTCGTGGCGTAATGGAGTACCTGCACTAAGTGAGGGGGGCGCACGCTGTAAACGTTTACAAACCCCTAAGATTATGGAAGCGGGGTCAGGAGATACGTCTAGCTATGTACTTGGTACAAAAATATTGGAAAAAATGAAATGTTAAGGCCCAAACATTTTTATAGCAAAACACACTTTCGCTAGTACCTGCTTTACGTCATATGAAATCTCTTATAATTCTCAATTACCTACGTCTTGAAATAAAACACGAACCTCTCAAGCAACCTCCTAAACCTAAGTAGCAAGCGTTCCGCGCCCACAACAAATTCAATTTCCTTTCGCCCAATTGTTTTCCCGAAACAGAGCCCAATAAATATTTTGAATAATTAAAAAAACCGCTGCTCCTTTGCGAGAAAACTGCTCTAACAGAATCTATTTATTTCTTATACAAAAATTAATCGAGGATGTTTATGGAGGAAATCTTCAGAGTTCGGTAGAAAACACGTTTTTAATTTACAAACAACTAGGCGGCTTTGATGTCGCACAAAAAGAAATTAATTAAAGAAACCGATTTCGTCAGGCTCCATTCAGGAAATGAAGTATATTGAATTTTTATCCGGTAAGAATAAATCGCGAAGAGCCGATTAGAGAAAATTCCAATTTCAAATCTGTTCGTTCCTTCTCTCTGGCGGCAGTTCCATGTTTATTCTAACTTGGTTGAGGAGAGATTAACACTTCGTTTCCACAATTTGTAATCCAATCAATTGATTACTGGTTCTTAAGGAAAAAGATTCCTTGCTCATCCTTACGTACGAAAATAAAATTGTTGAGAAACATTCAGTGTTTCAACTTTATATTTATTTTCATGAAAAATGTTTTACCACAAGTCTTGTTTCTGAAAACTTTCTTCAGTTCGGAATTATGATAAAACTTTTTGATGTTATATTAATAACAAGTAAACGCTTAGGTCCTATAGCTTTCTAAGATATTAAATGCTTCTATCTAATTTAATGTGGCACGAGTTCCACGTGTGCTTTAATCCTAAATGAAGCCGACTAATCGCCTCACGACTTAAGACGCTTGCCTTAAAATGGAGTCAACGATAATCTGAGATGAAAACCAATTACATTCTTATACTAGTTGTTTTTCCCTGTTGGTCTATAATTTTCATACTGACGGGGCCATGACGGGGATAATACAGTGGTTCACTAATACCTAGTTACCTATACACGCGATAGTAAGACGAATGATATTTGGTTCGTAAACAGGGATGTGTATCAGGTGCTCCCGCCACAGAGCCGTACGTCTCGCAGTCGTAAACGTCGACCGCGGGAACAGCTTGTTATCACGTTAACTTATAGCGAACATGATGTATGGAAAACTTACATCCGTATTTGGGATAAGAAACCTGTTGTAAAGAAAATCAGTGAAAGGCCTTTTTTATATGTTTACGTATAAAAAGGATTTTTCATTACACGGAGACCTTCTTATATCCAATAGTCGTTAAAAGTGATTAAAAATAGTCTATGGATGAGACTGATTTTGACGATCAGGAGTGTACTTCAAAACCTCAATGAGTGTTGCTAATTATTCGTTTGCCAGGTATATAACAGCCTATTGCAGTGATAACGTACAAGTAGGTACATCCATCCCTCCAACAATGTCCGTAATATAGCGCTATCAAGTTTGTGGCGCTGCCGTAGACCAGACAGTTTGAATAAATAGCATCTGCTCAACCGCTATACGTAGGTACACCTCGCAACGACCGCCCAGAGATCTACATCGTAAAACGAAACAGCTGAAAGTTCCACCGCAGCGATAATTGGCCACAATCCAGTATCATACTCATTTGCTTGACAGACTAATGCTTCAGTTAACCAACATTTTGTTTGGAACCATCGGCGGCGAGGGAAATCAGAGTCCGGCGGATGTTTATTATTCAAGGCGGACTCGCCGCGGATTTCATTACTGGCGGATCTCCCGCGAGTGGGGGGAGGGGTGACATCTTATTATTTTTGACTGACTGCTTTGTTTATGTGGGTCTAATTGGGTGAGAGATAATGCAGCTGGTGTTGATGAGATAGAACTGTTGTCGGAACAGTTTCGCAGTTGGCTTTTATGTGCGAAAGTGCTTGATAAAACAATATTATTATATGCTTTACTATCCACTTAACGATAGTCGTGGCGCTAAGAATTGTTTATGAATGTTATGTATAGTTACAACAGGTCCACATTAAAATATTGATTACGCACATTTCAGACAAACAACCCAAACATAGCCGAAAATAAACAAACTCATTTCTTCCGCCGCAGCCCACAACATCTCGCGACACATTGTAATGCATAATTTGCTGTCACCTCTCATGCGACCTCCGCGTTGAAGAGGGGTAATCTTGCTAAGCCCTCTCACTAATGTAACAAATACAACAGAAGGCTGGCTCCATACCACGAGGCACACACACAGACACACGGCACACGTTCTGCAAATGCAAGCGCATTCGCGGCCGTCATTTGTTTTTTTTAATAGATTTTTTCGAATGCGAACTAACCATCTTACATCTGAGTTTATTCAGGCGCGGCGATTAACCCGCACGCACATAGTGATATTGTCCTGCGACACTACCTACCACATACGCAATAGGCCGATTCTGTTCTGTGAAAGAAGTGTATTCTGAAATACTGTCAAACAATTAAAAACAACAAAAAAAGTATTTATTAATTATTGATCAGGTGCCGTAATTTTTTTTTACTATTTATGTCTTTTATGGCAACCTCCTGACACTTGATAAGGAAGCAAAAATGCACCTTGCATGTGCGTGCTTCTATTTGTGCTCGTCGTATGAACCCGGCCTTCTGTACTTATGTACTCGTGTACTATGTAATGTGCTACCTGATTGCTGTCACTTTGTTTACACATTACTGCCTTCTGTTTCCATTTAGAGTTTTAATTAATTTTATGGTTTCCGCTCCGTTTAGAACAGAATTGGGGTAAGCTGATTATGGTTGTGTGGGAGAGATAAGACGGAAAGGGTTTTAAATGTCACATTGTAACCGCGAACTAAATTGAAAGAAAGAGTGAAATCTTACATAATGTAAAATATACAATAGTGTTTTGTCACTTATTTCAGCTACGAACTAGACAGTGACGTTTATCAAAATAACCACTTTTGTAGTGTTATTTTGGGATTAGGATTAAATAAAGAAATGCTTTAGGTTAGATAAGGTAGGTACTAATTAGTTTGACTGTACCGAGTAAAGCTGAATGGTTTATACTGGTCGAGCTTCTAGGTGCTGAAGAGATAAACAGTGTTACCAGAGTGGAGTTGATGGATCAGATATGACCTTAGAATTTACGCTTTTAGCAGATTACAACAAATCGCTTCAAGTGAACATTCAACACCCAAAATAACGAGTAAACAGAACAGACACCGACACGGGCTTGGAGTCAGCGCCCGCGGGCCGCAACACAATAATTGGATTAAAATTGAACCGGTGGAAAAAATCGGATTACCTCCAGTAAAAGACTGTTCTAACTCGCTTTCTAATAAAATGTTTAAATCTTTCTTTGGATACCTTTTACGATGTTACGTTTCCAGTCAGTGAATTTATATATTTACGAATTTATATTAATATAATATCAGCTCCACCTTTGTTTCCACTGCGGGACAAAATCCTCTTTGGTTATTATTACTTCAAACCATTAGGGGTAGGTTTACCAACAAACACATTATCTAGCTCCACAGAAAAGCCTCTTAGTACTGTAAACCAGATAGGTATTCAAAGTGAACAATAATTTATCTCAACAGCAACAAATGTCTGGTATCAGGTAGAGGCGATTTATCTTATTTATTCTCAAAACAACTGAAAAAGTTAGTAGCCGTCGATACGTGACTAATATTCCTGTTCCAGTAACAGATAAATCTATTTACAAGGTCGGAACTTATCTCAGATCCTTTGTCAACAAGCCACTAGGGTTTAAAAATATACTCGTTGTATTTTTTACAAGCTTTTTGCAGTACATTGATAATGTATTCGTTGAATCTTGTAAAAACAAACATATTCGTGTACGCAATGTATTTAGAGATAGAATGAGTATATATGTGCCTGTTGTTTTTTTTAGTGAGTTACTAGGATTTTATTTAAAATTTTCGTTATCAGCTCGGAGTAAGGATTTATGCCCGGTTAATGGCAATAGGCTCGCCCCTTATTACATGGGAACTAAACATACTGGTGAACTGTGGACGGAACTTGCCTAGTTCTTTAGGCAATACAGGCGTAATGGTTTGTTGTTGTTGTTTTTTTTAGTTTGGTATGATTATATTTTACTGTAATCACAATTTCCAACAGCTTCAACTATCCATGTCCTAATCGCCAGTACCTACTCGCTGTAGAATAATAACCAAAGCAAACTTCTAACGGAATCTCCAAAGTGTAGCACAATGGGCGTCCAAACTACACATAATTGATGCATGCAGTAACCGCTAACCCAATTCCGCTGGACGTGGGCCCCGTTTAATTAATGACGTCACTCGATGTCATGTCATCATTACGGGGGGATGGGGGGGGGTGATAGCGGGGAGGGG
Organism: Caradrina clavipalpis; assembly: GCA_932526535.1. NCBI lineage: Eukaryota > Metazoa > Arthropoda > Insecta > Lepidoptera > Noctuidae > Caradrina > Caradrina clavipalpis. The sequence continues at coordinate 397,233 of OW052088.1, forward strand.
GGGGGGTCGGATAATGAGTGACACACTGATCTATGAGAGCTCTCGAACGAAGGATTATACTGATAGAGTTTGTGCATGATTGTGACGTAATACGGTCATAACACGGCCTTGTGACGTTCTGCTGAAAGGTCACGTGGATTGTGAAATAACATATTATTACCCTGTTCTCCTGAGGGAACAGGGAGAGATGTGTTTTACACTCACATTTTGTTAGGTAAGTTTAAGTCCCTTAGAATTGTGAGAGAGCTTACCTAGCGTTCGGGCACTCATACAGACTAAGCCTGTTACTGAGAAATAACTGATTCAAAAATCCATGCTTTGCCCAAGGCCCCTTGTTAGTAGAAGTATCTGCGTGAAAATAATTAGTTTAATGATAATTACGTAAGCAACGCGTAATCACTCACGCTATCGGTTTGCGGTTGTTACGTAAGGACATAGAATATCACACAAATGTACTGATTGGTTCATTCCAGATATTAATTACTGATTGTGTCAGGTGTATTATTGAGATTGATTTTACCGTGAATTTCACAAATGAACCAATCAAAATGTTGGGTTCCCGAAACGTGTTTAAATAGATGGTAATTTTGCGATTCGATCAAAATATGATACTTCACTATTTTATATGGTGATTTACTATTTTTATATGGTTTTTTCGGTAGCCTAGTGCTCCTAAGCGCGACTGCTACGCTAGAGGTCCTGGGTTCGATTCCCAGGTCGAGCAAAAAGTGTTGTTGGGTTTTTCTATGAAATTCTCAGTAGAAGCTCGGAGTTTGGATTTGTGCCCGGTTAATGGCAACAGACTCGCCCCCTATTACATTGGACCTATATATACCGGTGAAACTGTGGGTGTACATTAGTACACCTCTGCCTTACCTATAAAATACCGTCACGCCTGTATTCCTTCGGGGAATACAGGCGTGACGGTATTTTATACGATGGTCCAATCATCACTCAACAAATGGTTGAGTGGTCAAGGTGCTTGCCTCTCGTACATAAGGTTGTAGGTTCAATACCGGGCAAGTTACATTGGTACATCTTCAATTCTCTTTGCTAACAATAGACCTTCTATTCCAGTAATGGACGTGCCGTGGGACGTGCGCGTGCAGTCTTCGCACGGCGTGGCCGGCGGCGCTGCGCTGCTGACCTGCACCGTGCCTTCCATCGTAAGGAACCATGTGACCGTCGCGCGGTGGTTCAAGGACGGCAACGTGCTTGCACCGCTCGCTGCTGAGGCTGGTGAGTCTTTGACCGAGTCCTACAATCGAGGTACACCGTGCCTCGGAAAGCACGTAAAGCCTTTGGTCCTGCGTCTGATCTCTCTCCGATTGTGTCGGATGGACGTCCCATCGGACTATGAGTTAGGGAATAGGGAGTGCACTAGTGTTTGCGTACGCATGATATAATAATATTATAACACACTTGTGCACTATAATATTATTATCTCCTGCGTACTTGGGTAGTCTGCATTAGGATTAGCTGCCGTGGCTGGAATCAGTGTGGAGAACACATACATACTTACACAATCGAGCTTTTGTAACAAACTATGCTTCAACACAAATTAGTATTATGTTATGACATTCAGTCGAAAATCACGACCAACCCACACCACTAATACAGTAAGCGGTACTGAAATAAGTCGTGTGTTTAAAATGCCTGATATTCGACTGTGGTTTGACATTTCCCCTGTGGCTATCGAATCACACGAGTGATTTTGTATTACACAATGCACATGACCTCCGTAAATAAATCAGTCACCTGCATAGACTCTGTTAAAAAAGTTGTGGGAAAATAACATTTACTAAGTAAAGATTTTAACTAAACTTGATTCAACCTTTTGACTTTGCGACTCCCTGACAATATAAAACTGTCTGGTAATTCATTCATTTCTACGAACTGCTTTGTGTTTATCTTACCTGTTGTTTTTGGCCACGTTACAGTCTGTTGAGTTTCGAGAATAGAAGCGTGTTAGTATTAGTCACAGAAGAAAATAAGCGCTCAAGACATTATAGGTACGAATGTTTTCTTATTTATATACAAAATAGAAACTCACTTTTTGTAAGTCTGAAGATCTTTGGTTAAAATATAACACTGTTGTTTCTAGTAAAAAGATTGCTTTTCCGATAAGTTTCCTATTAATAACTCTCCTTTCAGTGATCGAAAACACGACTATATTAACAAGGTTTCGTCTGTGGCACCGTGTCGCCAGGCCAACAACTTTTCCCTGCAAACAAAAGAAAAGATCCCGAACTTCAATCCTTACTAAAAGTATTTGAATACTGTAACACCGATTGATCTGAAAAACTTTAGTAACTCATCAAATATGATTCAGAACTCAATAGAACTTTTTATTTTCATTGGAAAATTATAAGTAAATCAGCTTGGGAAAGTTTTTATGATATTTTTTATTGATCCCAACAATTCCCTTCGGTGAGCATGTTTGTGGGACGCAACCTCCGCCGCTCCCAGTAGACACGGTCGTCTGGAAAGTTTCCAACAATACCGACTCTGGACCTTATAAAATCGAAATTAATTTTCGCGAACGAGGCAAACGGCCGATTATTGCTTTCGAAAGGAGAAAATTAAGAATTTTTCGTTAATCTAAGTGTAGGAAGCGGCTGTCGGCGACAGGAACAAGGAGCTGAACTTGCTTTATGAGTTCCGAGTTCTCGATTAGAAGCAGAAAATTCGATTAATGTTTTCATTTACGGACTCTTCCGCTCTTTTTCGATTACTCCTCGAGGTAATGACTCATTCAACTTCTTGGGCATTTTTCCGGGACATTGTTTTTAAGCTCAACTTTATATTGCTTGAAGAACTTGTTTAATGTTCCGCGGTTTTGGAGTTTTCTGTTTATATTACTGTTTATTTATTTTTTATTCTTTTCAGTGATTACATGCGGAACCTTTGCGTTGAATGAATAATAATTCTAAATTCCTCTATCATATTGTTATCTGTTGAAAGAGCAAAAGCAATTTCCATTGTTTTCTTTGCTTATCTCTTGAGTGCAATGTTATAAATGTAAACAATTTCCTTCTGTTGGCTGTTACAACTTCCGTTTGTTAATAATGAAACGGAAGCAATCTTTAAATCTAAACAGACACCAACTCAATTTTATCTTGAATAAGCAATGAACAAGCAGATTCTGTAAAAGGCCTCTAAAATGCCCATTGGAGCCGAAATGATAAGATAAGGGATCGACACCACGGAACGAGTGGCGTGGAACAATATCATCGACTGGGAACCCGCGGTGTGCTTCAAACGTCTTCATTAACCTTTTATTGTTCGTTTGATGGTTGCTGTTGGTTGTAGGGAACAGAGCTAAGCAGACCCTATTAGCCGATGCATTGGTATCATTAACCACTCTTATTTACATCAGACATCATTAATGGAATTTGATTTTGACCCCTCTTTTAGTTTAAAGGAGCTGGTGACACTACTAGATGGTTCACAATTCGCGATTCATAATTACAGGTTGCTGGTTTCATAATTGACGGATACAGCAACAGTTGACAGTTAGACTAGGGTTCCCAGGGCAGTCAGCGGCATCTTAACTACCTAGCATCCAGTACCCCGTGAGCATCAGATAATCATCGACAATGGGGCGATTGTTTAGACTGTTCAATTAGTAATTGTTGAGAGATAAGGCTTCCTATTCAGACGTGTGTCAGTACAGCCCAATAAATTCGGTGGTGTTGGTCCTTGTGAATAAGGTAACCCTATATGAAAAGTAGGTCAGTAAGAGGATCATTTGTATACTTGATTGAAAATAAAGTAAAGACAAAAAGTTTCATTTTTATTTTGATTAATAGTATATTGCGAGTCCATTGATGATGGTGAGAAAATGTTAATAATTCTTTCGAAACTTAGTTCGTAACTTTACCATATTATTCTTACGTAATAATAAGTTTCACCTAATGTGATGTCGAAACAAAGGTCTCCACAGTAATAAACTCGGCCCGGCGGCAAATACTGTCGAGTTGCTAATCCGTCTCCGGGGAGCGAATAACTTAGCTTTTTCTTCCGACAACTCGAACGGGAACACAGACCTACTTCTCCGTAATGGGCTCTGAGTGTTTTATTAACGGCTATTTACTTATATTTTTCGGTTTTTAACTTTTAAGAAAAACGTACCAAAATATTTATACTTTCAAAAATTTTTGTTCTAGATGTTCTTTCTAAATTTACGTGGATATTAAGACCCTCAGTTAAAGCAAAGCGATTCTCTGTAGAATGCAGTTACTGCAACATTACCATTCAACGGTTCCATCTCTGAATTCTTTGCTCAGTCCTTTAATAAAGAAGAACAGTACAAATTGAATAGGGAACTTTTCTCAATTGTCGGTGCGCAGCGGCAATAAGATTCAAACTTTACGTAAAGTTAAGCGTCGCTAATGCAAGTTTAATGTTCGTCTTTGATGCAGTTGCAACGAATTACCACTCTTTGCTTAAACAGATAACTTTAGTTTATGCTGGAAGAGATTATGTTAATTATTCATATTATCCTAGTTATATGTATCGCCCAGTGCGTTGCTTTTGATTACAATCACGACTACAACGCTAAAGTGTTAGTTTGATATTCAATATAATATAATTTAATAAGTAAGTCTAAAACTTATAAAACTTTCTGTTTAATCAGGAGTAAACGACACTTTTCCTTTGCTTAATTATAGTTTTGTCTTAAGCTGTCTTCACCAGCCAAACTTTAACAAAGCCCCTTCTATTTTTCTTATAAAGTTTTAAACTAGCGCAAACTTTTAGAAGTTAAACAAAATAGGGCTAATTTGCACCATCTAGTGATCCACAGCAGATGCAGTTAGTGCTCGGCGGTAGCTGACAGTTTCGCCGGCGTTTATGTAGATTATCCGCGCGCTTGATTTAATATCCGCCCGCCAGTTTGAGGAACTCACTGTTACAGCTTCCGCTGCCATTCTTTACGATATTTACTGTTTGTCAGTCGTGGTTTTGAATATTTTTGCGGGTAAGCGGTGAAACAGGGGTGCAGAAGAATTTGTATCGTATTTTAAACAAAAATGGATGCAAAAGAATGACATGATAGGCAATATAAATGAAAGATGTTTTACGACTTTTGTTTTAAGGTTGTCATTAAAGTGTAGCACGTAGCTGAGCTAAATTAAGGGTATATTAATTTGCAGGCCGCGGGTTGTAAGACGAGTGTAAACTTAGCAATACGTCATGAGCGTGCACATTTAGTACAAGCGTCATTTAGCGCAGCTCGCTCAGCTGAACTTTACTGCTTTCCGGAAAATAAACAGCTAATGTATTCTACATGTATCGCTACTCAGAGCAAGCTCGGCGTTAGAATAATACGGATTGTGATGTAAAGACGGTGCCATTACAGGAGCCACGCGATAAAGCAACAATGCAGACATGATATTACTTAACATTTAAGTGTTTTGGCTTTGTTAAGATTTTTAAAATCTAGGTCATATATTTTGTGTTATATTTAATGGACTTTCTTTACAAATAAGAACTTCATACTAATGGGAGATTACAAAAACATAAATCAATCTTTCATGATTTCACTATCAACCAAACTATCTAAACACTTAAATCAAACCATTTAAATGCTATAAACTCACTTTACATAACTGAAATGAAAAAGGCCACATCTTTGGTTTAAGTGTGGATTTTAAGTGACTGTTATCGAGCCGGGGCAGACGCTCTGCAGCTTATCTCGCATCACCCATCAGGTGGGAGCGCCTCCTCGAGCCTCCAACTATATACATTCATTTAACAGCCCCGACATTCACTTTTATGGTTATTTGAATGACGTACCGTTCATAAAGTCGACATAAAACAAGTTAAGGCCGCGATAAAGGATCAGTTAATTTCTGGACGAGCATCTCGTGTTTAAGAGCCTTTTGCTATTTTTCCGGGTCCTTAAGGAAAATGTTTGTGACGGTCAGATTAGCGTCGTTATAGATGTGTTGCTTGCTGTTTATGAGTTACGTGTGAGGGAATTGTGTTCACCTTTAGCTACCTTTTTATGTACTTATTTTGGAAAATCATGTTATGTTCTTTTCTATTTCCATATCTTTTACTGGCCCGTTAGTCTCGTAGTGTCAAGTGTTGAGCGTAGGGTCCGATGTTATTGGGTTTATCCATTACGAATTTCTCAGCAGCAGCCTTGAGTTTGGAAATTGGTGGTGCGACATCCCCGTGGCTCGGAAAGCACGAAAAGCTTTGGTTCTGCGCCTGATCTTTCCCTAGTTATATCGGATTGCCGATCCATCGGACTATAAGAGTTAGGGCACACGTGCTACACATTTGTACCCTAATATCTCTGCATACTTGACTAGTCACCGTTGAGATTACCCGCCGCGACCGTTATCGCTCTAGAGAGTAGGTATTATCTACTTTATTTACTTTAAAATATTTAACTTGATTAAATAAACTAAAATTCCTTGAGCTCAACACAACAGCAGTCGTGGAAGACAAATGACAGATAAATTGTAATCCTACATCGCTGACATCGTCTTCAGAGACAGATACTTTACAAATTTCACCATAAATTACTCTCAAAAGTAATTTAACAAGTTTCAAAACGAAATTAAAAGTAAATCACAGTCTTTCTTATTTTATTCAAGAGTGAGTTTTCTTGTTGTTCATGGCCCAGTTTTATCTTTGCTAAATTAAATGTCTTCAAAAGAAACTAATTTAAATAATAAATTGATATTCATGTTTTTTTTTTAGTATCAAAGAAAGTAATTTTAACAGATGTCAGAGATTTTAAATATATTCCTTGCTACTTGCTTTATCTCAATAATTATTTTAATTAAGAACTTTGAATATTTTTTAACTAAATTAATCCTGTGGGTATTGCTATGTTATTTTACAACATCTCGAGCTATAAATGTTGTAGTTCGTAGAAATCGAGACAAGAGAAACGTAAACTATAAATAAATCGTTCTCAGACAACGTTGTATTTTTGCCTTCATGTCAAAAGCATTTTATTTATTGTGAACAAATATTGAGATAAATACAATTCCATTTCTGAAGTCTTCTGCCGCGCCGCCCACGCGCCTCTTATCTTCATTTCATTATTAAATTACAAAAACGTAAAAATAAAAGTAATTAACATAGCAACACAGACACTCAAATCTTTTATTAGTCAATTCACGTGTTTGTTATATTCAGCTGACAATCGACAATATTTGGGAACAAAGGGCTCAACAAGCGTTAATTAAAACTTCGTTATACTGTTCCGCGCCGTCGCACAAGGCGACATAGTATTATGACGTCACAAGGCGACATGTCATGTACCTGTTGTGACGTCACAAAGATGAACATGAAATTATTTTTTCGGTTCATAGTGATCTTAATGCCTTCAAAGGCATGCTGTGTTTGTTTTGCAGATACGAAAGGTGATATTAAAAAAATATCTGGGTTGTGGAGGTCTGATAGGCAATCGCTCCATGTAAAATACTGATATTCAGCTGCATCCGGTTCGACTGGAAGCCAACCCCAACATAGTTGGGAAAAGGCTAGGCAGATGATGAGGCAGATCTGAATCCGTGTTTTATGATAGTTAATTATATTCTACTACTTTTCTTCTATCTATCTATTTTTTTTTCTATAATTTGATGTTCAAAAGTGCCTTCTAATGGTCTAATTGAAATAAATGATTTGACTTTGACTGTTTTTATTTGAAAATAATTTCATTCAGAACCCCTAACTAATTTAATGCCTTATTTTCATTTAAAGCATCCATAAAGTAAGATGTTAAAAAACATATACATAGTACATTATAAAATACCCTCCTACACTTACATATATCAAACAAAAATCGCTTAAAAGCCAACAAAGTAACAATAGTATCGACTGGATCAGTTAACAGTCGACAATGGTGAAACAAAGCGCCGGGGCGGAGGGGAGCGTCGAGGTAGTCGCGCATTTAGAATTCATTGAAAAACTCCCGCTTGAAAGTTATCTGATCGTAAACGGTGACGACCGGCGAGACGCGCCGGTACGCTCCCGCACACAAGCGCTTACACGACGGGAGAGATTGCGCGCAACGTGTTCTACACTTTACTGCTAATTTGTTTTTGTGAGGACAGGATGATGCTAGAGTAGCTACACTTATTTAGTAACAGTTTATTAGCGTAATTATATTTTCTTGAGATTTATCACCATGTCTTCAGTCACAACTACCCTCGGAAAATGTTGCTACAGGAAATATTTACAGAATCGCTCTGCTATCGACGAATTAACTAACTAAGGACAACTCACTTTAAGCCCACTTTACCTAAATTTACCGAAGAACATTTTAGCAGAATAACACTGCAGATTTCAAGTTCGCTACAAGTAGCTAAATGCTTGCAAACGATCCTCATAGCCAATAGTCAAAATATTATCAACACAGAAAAATAAAAACAGTTTCAACATTTAAACTTCAGAGAGTTTTTCAAATTCTTTTTTCTAAGTCCAATTCTACGTAATATCACTTTTGGCTGCGCCTGTCCAACACAAAGAGAGCGTCGCCGTCGGTCAAATGGTGTCACCCCCGCGCTATAAATGGGTAAGTGCACTCGATCGAAGTTGTCTCCTAATTTCAAAGTCATGAGCGTTTCGCTACCTCTGCACATCAAATAATTCAGAAGCTCCGCGCCATAAAACTCGCCGTCCCCAATTCATACATACATAGTGGCCCAACGATGTGGTAATAGACAAAGAACAAATTCGTATATCATTTTGCTATCGTAGTTTTAGGGAAGGGATCTGAAAAGGAAATTTCAGTTGTTCCTTTTTTTTAGGTATTGTGTTTTGTAAGTAGTCAATATAAATTACCTTTGATTACTGCTCCTCCGTGTGTTGTAGCGTAATGTTATATAGCGTATAACTTTCCTCGATAAACGCGCTTTATAACGCATACATATTTTTTCAAATAGAACCAACAGTTTCTGAGGCTAGCGAGTTAAAACAAACTCTTCGGCTTTATTATATTTTTTATTTATTGTTTTTTTCTATTAGATTCTGGTTTTTACCTATTTGCGATTTTAATGCAATGTTTATTCTAGACCTTTACCTTTGTCAAATAACCTGTCCTGTCTAACAGAGCCGTGTGATCTGTAATTCAGGACTATCCCACCTCAGGCACCTTGTCTCTACATATATAAGGTTGTGTATTTATTACCCAGTGCTTGTGTTTTTATGTTGAGATAAATAAAGATGTAATAATTACGTGCAAAGTATTCCTTCTGTGTGAAGCTTCTTATTAGTACCTACTTGCGCCCCCCTCATCCCCCCCCCCCCACCACCCCACGCCGCTCCCCCGCTACGTCACTTCAAGTTCCTAGTAGAATGGTGATGGATGTACCGAAAGGGAACGCTGCAGTTCAATCAAATAGAAAGCTTGTTTGTGTGCTCAGCCGTGCTTTGACCTGCTCGTTGTACGGACGTTGTTGGCGATACAAGCAGACGTATACAAGATCAGCACAATACTGGACGATTGTTGAAATTGTTCAGTCGGAAATACAAGACTTTAGACTTCTGAGGAAATAGATGACGAAAACGAATTAGTGCTACATGCTGAGTCTAGAATATTGATGTCGTGACAAAATTGCGAAAGCCATGCCGTTATCTGTTACATTATACAGGGTGACTTTTCATTCGCCTGCCATCTTTCTGGGGATGAAGGTACCTACTCACGAATATAAACAACTTTGATAAAGGAACCAACTCCGAAATATTTAAAAAAAACAGCTATTTCCTACAAAAATGCACTACAATAACTTTTTTTTTTCATATTTCTGGGTTAGTCTTTTAGCTTTAGTCGTGAAACACCCTGAAATATGGAAAATGAATGAAAATTAACCTTATACGTATAATCTTCACATTAAAAAAAACAGAAAATAACAAATCAAAATCAAACAGTCAAATTCTCTGCAGGAAACCACAGATTTAACATATTTAATTTATTTAGATTTAAAGATTTAATAGTTAACTATTAGAGCGCTGCGCCGAGGTGACAACGCATTCAAAGTGGGCAAATTCTGGGCCGCAACATTAAAATACTATATTCGTTTGTCATCGAAACGCTACGAAGAAGAAGGGCCACGGTTTAGGGCTAAAGATATGAAACTTTCTAAAAAGTCCAATTGTTTCCAGGCGGCCGCTACATAGTGGGCGGCAGTCGAGGCGACATCCTGGTGGTGCGCGACGCTCGCCCCGACGACGGCAGCTCGTACTCGTGCGAGGCGCAGCACGCGCTCACCGGCGAGAAGAGGCGGAGCGCGCCCGCCATGGTCACTGTCTCGCGTTAGTATCGCTTTATATAATATTTATATATTTAAGGATTTTTTCAAGTTTTCGCATGAGGCCGATGAAAAATTATACCGACAAAATTACGATACTTGTCAATATGTGGTGGTGGTGAATGTGAAAATGCATGTTTATAATCAAACTAAGTAACAATGATTGCTGGAAAATTACTTTTATGTGAAAAATAACCGTTGTTTACGGTAGCGTCAAAGTTAGTTAACATTTTATTTAAAAAAAAATATAACGCACGCAAAACATTGTGTTTACGGGTGCAATACAGGGGTCGTGGGAGTGTTAAAAATCCAATTAAGATAGCATTAAAAACTCGTTTTAGAACAAAAGAACGTAAAAAAACTTTTTAACAGAAGATTTGAAGGTACAATAAATATAGCAACGATGGGTAGAACATGTAACTGTCGATTTTATGAAATGTCTTTGTACACCTAAGAAGGAGAAAGCTCGTTTGGGTAGCTTGATATTAAATAGTAGGTTTTGTTGCAGATGCATCATCTAGCATGGCGCCGAGAATGTTGTCAGTGTCAGAGGATGAGATGGTGCCTCAAGGGGGTGACATCCGACTGGTCTGCTGCGCTATTGGAAGCCCGCCGCCTACCTACAGGTAATAGAAAGAATAAGCTAAAAACTGCTTAGTTAGCCTAGTGGTCCTAAGCGGGACTGCTACCCTAGAGGTACTGGGTTCGATTCCCAGGTCGAGCAAAAAGTGTTATTGGGTTTTTCTATGAAATTCTCAGTGGCAGCTCGGAGTTAGGGTTTGTACCCAGTGATGGCAATAGGCTTGCCGCTTATTACGTGAGACCTAATCATACTGACGAACTGCGGGTGTACATTGGTACACTTCTACCTAACACTTTGGAGAATACAGGCTTGATGGTATGTAAGTTAAAAACATAATTCCCGTAGCTGTTGCTTCTACGAGTTTATAAAAGTGCCTCTAAGTTGTCACTGACGCCTATATTTAGTTTTGGAACATTGCAAGTCACAATTTCTATGAAATAACAAGACAAACATGATTGCACTCTTGTACAGAAATACCTAAATACTGCCTGAAGATGAAAGTTAACGGAAGATTTATATCATTATACAAAAACTTCAGTGAGGGATAGTTGCCACGGCAACCCACTTGGCTTCGTTCCCATAATGTCAGACCAGCTGTTTAGGCAGCCCATTCAAACAGCCAGAATAATACATTCCTACAGAACGAATAATTCGACGCAGCTGGAAAAAGTCCAGCCAACGGTTTTGTTGTAAGAAAATCTGGAATTTAATTTGGATCATAGGTACAGGTAGTTGTTTTACAGGTTTACGTTAGTAAGACCTTTCATTTTATATAAACTTTGCAGTCTAGGAGATGTTTTATCACTGATACCTGATTCCTATAACTTACTGACCGATATTCTGCAACCATAGTAACAAACAAATGCCTTCATATTTTCGCTGTTATTAGAGTTTATTTATCAGCATACGGTTAGGTTTATATCCATATTTTTTGTAGACATTTGTTACATTCAAAATTGTCACCTGAATTTTCATAAACGATCAGTTAAGCATGAATTACGACTGGTAAGATAAACTATCCGTTTTGTATATAGGAACCGAGCCTATATAATTATTCTACTAATTAAATGGTAATGATGGTAGTTTTCAGTTAAAACTACTAGTGCATACCTACCTTGATTATGACAAACGACATGATTATAAATTGATGACTTGATTATGATTAAGACAGAATAGACAAGTAACTATTGTAGGATCAGCTAACAACTAACAATTTCCATCTATTTCAGCTGGTTCCGCCACTCAAACGGGCGCCTCAGCCCTGTCTCCAACAGCATCAGGATATCGGTGTCGGAGCAGGTGCTGATCATCCGGCGCGCGCAGCTGTCGGACGGCGGCGTGTGGACCTGCAGGGCGCACAACCAGTTCGGGGAGCAGCGGAGAGATGCCAGGCTGAGAGTTAGGTCCAGGCTGGTGGTCAGTGTGCATCCGCAGTTGCAGGTGAGAGTGGAGTTTTATTTGTAATAGATATTATTAGTTTCTAGTCTCATTAGCGAACAGCAGCACAAGGTTTTGATTACTAAAAGTAATGAAGGTCTGGTTTAACGCATTTCTTAAAAAATGAAAAACTTTTAGTTTAAAAGCGTAACTTTTGCATTCAAACTATGAATGGCACTCACAAAACTTATGTTGCTTGTATTCAATTATTTCAAACTCGGTTACTCCAGTTTCTTAAACAATTCTACACAAAATTCAAATGCTATCTTCGTACAACGGCACGTGACCAATACGCACAACTCGATCGCATTATTCCGAACTTGTCAGAAATAAACAGCGTACGTTTCAGGCCAGGAATAACCTTCCGACATTTCCTTTTATTACATAAAGACGGCTAACAGAAAACACAATTGTCCCGAACGTCCCAACATCTGTATTTGGACGAGCAGCTAAATTCCCGTCAGCGCCGGGTGACGTTGCAAAAATTGAAAAATAAGTATTCAGATCACAGAGAGACGAGACACATCGCGAGATGTGATCCTAGCGGTGCGCTCATCGAATATAGACAAGATGGGGCGCGGTGCTTGTGTTAGCGGGGCTACTTTGTTCGCAAAGAAAACATACTAAACTAACTACTTCAATAGCTAGCTTTAATTGATGTTAAACGTGAATGGTATTACAGCGCCATAAAACTGTATGTTTAACACTTGGGACTTAATGCTTCGTCTGGTTTTAGTATTAACAATCATTAAATCATTAAGAACATAGAGATCGCTCGCAGTTGCGCCGCACTTACATTACTTAATCAAATAAAATGGTTTATTTATAGAGCGTGAATACCGATTCGACACTATTACAAATCTATTGATTTAATATAAAGTATGAATGTTTTATTTTAGTCTCTGCAAAGAAACGTTTAGTCTACTTTGGTGGGAATAAAAACACATGAATAGAAAGAAACATGTTCACACAAGCCAACTTTTTTGTGCCGAAAAAATAACTTCGTAATATTTACATAATATTTGGGTCAAAGTAAGAACTTAGAAGAAAGCTCCAACTCGAAAAACCACTGTTATCAGCGTCCACAGTCAAAATCACAAATGCTTTGAATCAAATTTAACATTTTAGGTGAATAATCAGTTGACTGCAATGCAAACTGCAGACAATAGTAGGTTAGTAGGTAGCGCTCTGTCATGTAAAAATGGGGGAATATTTGAAATGTTTCAATGTTTCACGTTGGATGACTGCGTTAGTTGCATTGCGCTGGAATTGAATGACACGCTTTACTCGTCTCGTATTTCAAATTTTCTAGAAATCTTTTTCAATGGAAAATACTGAAAAAACTGCTGGCTTGAACATTAAACGTTTGTCAAACAATGGCACTGAACAAATGGCCGCTTTTGTTTGTGTATTTTAGTAAAATGTTAACTGATGTGCAATATCTTTAACAACATTTTAAAGAGCTGTGTAACAGTTTCAGTAAACAATTAATTAATCCCGCTACATAAAAAAATTGGTAGTTAAAATTTCAATTTAAAAAGCTAAATATGATTTCATTTGCTTTATTTTTAACATAGTCGTTAAAGCTAACTTGATAAATAGCTACCGTGGTTTAACACATTGCATTTTTATTGCATATCATGTCGTTGATTTCTAATTACATTAATCTCTATGTCTAACCAAAGAATAATTTAAAATGTACATTTTTAATTCTCAGAGACTAAAATGACAGTTTTATACGTCAAACATAAAAATATTGTGATTTCGGTACATTATCGTAAATCACACTATTTTAAAGTTAAACACATAAAGCTGACAAATTAGTTTTTGAGATTATTAAATGCTTTTTAGGCAACTAAGTACATAAAAAACAAATCAGTACATCTCTGAATGGCCTCACCAACGGACAGACGTCTATTATTTCAGACATAAAACGTTTATTCTGGTGTTTAATTAATTCTGAGCCTCAGCCCATCAAATTTAATAAAGCAGGCTTGATTCGCTGAAATTTAATTCACAAGTAAATATTGCTTGTACATAATTTGATTAAGAAGTGAACAAAAGTGTTTTCATTAGTTTATCCTGCGATCAAAAGTTTTGTAACAGCTCTCCGTGCGTAAAATTGATGAATTTAAAACAAGGTCTCTTCATTTGTTTTGTTCCTATAGTACTGAATGGAGCGAGGTAAACAAAATATTAATAAGTATCTAACTTTTGTCAAAAAGTGTACTTTTGTGCTGTTTACCTCTAACTTTACTCAAAATTTACATTTAAAAAGATTTATTAAACACTATGTTTTGTCTTCTATAAAAACAGGTGTACACATGCCACCACAGTGTATCACTTCGTATGTAACATACATATTATCTTTGACCATAACAATAAATTATTCACGTAGTATGTTGAATAGCGTTCGTAGCCAATATCCCTTGTCACAGGGTTGTCAGTGCGCCGGACACGTCGTCGATATAAGCGTTTGTGTGGAGCATTCTCAACTGTCCATGGACCGCCCTATCACTTCCTTATTGCTGTGTAGCTTCCGACTGAGAATAGGTCAGCCTCGCTCATCCGAACATCCGCCGTAATAGGACAGGGATCACATCATAAGTATGAGTTGTATTTAGGTACTAGCTTGTGCCCGCGATTTCGTCTGCATAACTAATTAATTACCTGTGGGCACTTCTAGTTCCTCGCGCGGAAGCCTTATTCTTTCTCTAAAATTCAACTTACTTCTTATAACATCAGCTATATACTAGTGAAAGTACCGCCAAAATCGATATAGCTGTTCCTGAGATTAGCCGGAACAAACACCCTGACATGATTGATTTTTGTATAAATACCGTGTAATGATTCATGTATTTGATAAAAACCTATTATTTTGACAAACAAACGGTTTAATTATATATTTTTGTATAGAAATACAATTGAAGCTATCAGTAATCCCCACACGAGTCATCTAAGTATGAGCATTAAAAGTAACGTTCTATGCACCAACACCGTCCAGTTTAATGTTAGGGTATTATCAATATTATCATGCAGGCAATTGTCTTTAATATTTGAGTATATATGAAAATGAAAAAAAATGAAAAAAGGTTTATTGGAATCTACAAGTTTTCATCGTACATTAGTAGTGATTGGAACCTCCTTTTAAGCTTACAATGCCTGTATTAGGAGACTCCGCTCTTCCATGCGTTATTTATATTTATAACATACTTGTTTATCTATGTTACCTTTTTAAACAATTAGACTAACTTAAAACTAAGATGGGTTAAATTTACAAGTTAAAGAGAATGTGCTTGCATGACAATTGAGTTGTGTGTGTGTGAATGTGAGGGTGTGGGTGTGGTGTGCGTGTAGTGTGATATTTCTACTAACAAAGAAATAAATAGATGGAGGTACATCTACAAGTCAAAGCAGGAACAGGTATTTATCAGTAGTAATCACCACTACCATGTCTTTTTATTACCATCATCATCATCATCATCATCATCATATCAGCCGCAGGACGTCCACTGCTGGACATAGGCCTCCCCCATAGATTTCCAAAAAGACCGGTTGGAAGCGGCCTGCATCCAGCGTCTTCCTGCTGTCTTAATCAGTTTATTACCATGAACATACCGATATAAATAATGAACATTTACTTGATCTAAACATAAACGCCTCGTTACCAACTGAATTTCATTACATTTCGAGCAAATAAATACCGCCAATACTAAAGGTAATTGAAAACCCGACACATCGGATCCAAGACTGTTGGAGACCCCGTACCGTTTGCTCGCAGCCCTAATAATCCAGTTTGAGCCGACACGCGGCGTGACGTAGTCACTAGGTGATGCCCTCCTGAATTATTCACGAGGGAGAACTCGGAGGATCGTCTTGAGGCGAGTCGCTCGCATTTGTCGCTTGTTTATAGAGTTCCGACAGTTGCGATAATTGGGTTAATTCGTCTCTTTTTTGTCACCTGTCACCATGCGCGGGGACTTGTGGTTGGTGGTTTGACCTGGATACACTATGCGACGCAAGTTGAGCTTCTAATGTTGTGGTAACACCATTATATAAAAATACTAAGTTTTAACTAAATAAACAAAAGACTGTTACATTGTTTTTACACGTACCTTTATACCTACTATTAACGAAACTGACCAAAATATTTCTTAAATGAAAAAAAAAATACTTTAGAAAAGTAATCTGCTTCAAAACAGTACATTTCGATTGAATTTTGCTAGGCACCTATAGTTATTAATCTCCATTTTATTGACCGTATTTTTCTTAAGTTTTAAATACGTATTTTACAAAAACAACGTTTCTCCACAGGTAGCCAACTCGGGAAGTTCAGTGACCTTCAACTGCTCGGTGGAAGGTGGAGACGCCCGGGTGAGATGGCTGCACGACGGCGTGCCAGTGGGGGGCGGCGAGCGAGTGCTGAGGGTGCACGGAGTCGTGAGGGCGCACAGAGGGATGTACCAGTGCTTCGCGGAGAGGGACCTGGACAGCGCGCAGGCAGCTGCTGAACTGAGGCTAGGCGGTAAGATTGATAACAATATAGTAATGCCAAAAACCTGTGAGAGTCTAACTTAAAACAGGTTCAAATATCGCGTTTGAAAAACTATGAGCATTCCAAGAGCACGTTACAAAAATAAAGCATGTGTTTGCATGTGGTTTGATCAGAATTCGATGTGTACACACTCCTAAATCAATATTACTAGGACTTCAATGTTTGTCGATGTGTATGTGAACAGAAATAAACTAAGATTCGTTACGCCTACAGAGTGGATATCAAGAGACTTCTTTCTGAACGAAACGAATAGTAGGTACTACAATGTATTCGGAAAAACGGAAATTGTGGTTTAAGATAAACGTTTATTGTGAAATAATATAATAGAATATCATAAGACAGAAGTGTGCGAAATTTTGTACAATTTTGGTCGCCTTGAATATTGATCAACTTTCCCAATTTCGAATTTATGTGACACTTTGGGCACCGGAGCGTTATGGTGACCCGTCACTGAGGCATTACAAATCCATAATTCCTGATTGAATTTTGCGACAAAAATATATAATCCAGCTTGAAACATTTGGGTGACACCTGAACCCTAATCAGTGTTCGTCCCAGTTCCATCATTCATTGTTATGCCAACGCACAAAGTGTTAATTCAACTCGTACTTGAAATGTTTTTGTTCAGAACCTCTACAAGTACTCTTGAATCGGCGAAAAGGTTCGTATTTATTTAAATTCTCTAGTTACTTAGTTTCTGCAAAATCATCTTTAGAAAACGAGCTGAAGTTTTGTCTGCATCCTGTATGTATGTAAATTCTCAGAGAACTGGTGTCGCAGAAATGTTCCTCTAAATGTATGAAATTGCAACACTTATTTAAATAGTATAATATAAGTTTACTTTATCAGATTTTGGGCACACATTCTCGTTAATAAAATCAAAAAATTTGAAAAAATACTTTTTAGTGTCGATTTTTTTTGTATGAATACCGCGCACGTGTTGCTATCCGCAGTAGCTTTATTTATTTTATCTTGGGTCCAGAAAAACTCGATAGTCCTTACGGAATTAATTCCCTTCAACAAATGTTTAGTCCCATGCCGAGGGTCCATTTGGAATTAATGGACGGTTCAAGGCCATTCCCACGTATTTGTTTAGGACTTGCCTGCTTGGGCGTTGTGTTTTTGGGATTACCAGATCACTTTTATCTCTACCTTTTGTTTTTATTTTCTTCTAATGATGCTGTAGGCTGATTCAATTGGATTATTCCGATTCAAATGTTTAACATAGCATTTCATTGCTTTCAAAATAAAAGCAAGAAAACAATCTGTGAAAACATAAAAAAGAATAAAAAGCGAAACTAGGTAGGTACCTACCGACAGCAGATACCAAAAAATTCGATTCTCGAAACGAAAATTGCTTCCTGATTGGTCGATTAACGTCCTTTGCGAGTCGATTGGCCAATCGGAGGGCATTTCGTCGTGTAATTACAGATGGTGTAATTTTGCGGAGTGCAGTGCGGCACGATTTCGTGTGTCGTCGGGTTATTGATTAACGGGAGCAGTAATGACTGGACCGGCCATGCGTCACCCGCCGTCGTGGCCGCGGCGCAAGTTGAGCGCGGCAGCGGGTTGTACACTTACTAAGGAAAGTTACAACTATATGGAATTATGATGAGAAATAATATTAGTATCTGCTATCCTTTCCAGAAGAGTTATCGTATCGCTTTATTGCTTCTAACTCCAATACCGAATAATGATTTGTGTGGTGTGCAAATCTTAATCAATTTTATTATCATACAATATTCAGCTTCTATTTTAACCGACTTCAAAAAAAGGAGGTGGTTATCAATTCGACTGTATTTTTATTTTTTTGTTTGTTACCTCGAATTTACCGACTGGGTGAACCGATTGTTATGATTCTTTTTTTATTTGAATGCTGGTGCTTCCCGTGTGGTCTCATTGTCACCATTTCAATATCTGATGATGGGATCTTGTAGAAATCGGGGGAACTCTTCAATAAATAACAGCAGATTAACCGCGATTGTTGCTATAGCATATCTAAGCATTGTTTACACCATCACACAACATAACATCACGCCTGTACTCTCAAAAGGGTTACACAGATGTATACAGTAGTATTTGAAAATTTCTCATTCAAGTAAACGAAATCGCATATTCTGCTTTCTTATGACTTTTTAGTGGTGTCTCGTTAATTTACATAACATGACAGTTTCTTCATGGATTTGGATGACAGAAAGTTGATACTAAAAACGTCTCTAAACATGTTTTTATAATAAGACATTTCACACAGCCTACCATCAGCTTAAAACTTGACACCGTCCATTTCCCCGCTTGGTGAGATGTATTGCAAGCATCAAACACTGGATCCGACCCACAAAGACATAGCCTTGTCTATGACACACCTAAAACTATTACTGTACGTATATACTTACACCAGGCTAGATAGTTACCTCGTGTAGCCTAACTAGGTCAAGCAGAACAATGTAAAGGGAACACCAAAAGTAAGTCTTTTGTAAAAAAACAAATGAAGATATTTGCGTAAGATCCATTAATAATTTTAATTAATGTTTAACGGTTATTACTTCGCTTTGTCTCGTTGAGTGCTTCAATTTGCAACCTAATTGGTTGTGAAACTCATGACTAAGAAAGTCACGAGCTTCGCATGCAATAAGGTTGCGAATTGGGTTTGAGCTCGAGACTAATTAGTAAAATGATCTATATTCGCCGAAGCCGTGGAAGAATATCTAACTATTCGGTGTTGGCCCATTTTCGCTTCATGTATGGAAGTATTACCACCAATATTGATCATTAGTACGTTCAGCAGCAGGAAAAAACAGGCGATATCATAAATACGAAGTCTGACAGCGCTAATACCACAAAGTAAGAAATATACGCGCGGCCGGAGCCTATAATCCCATTCAAGCCTTGCTTCAAAAACTTTGCGACTTTGCTGTTTATGAATATTACCGACGGAAGCATAATACATGAGGAATGGAAATAAAAAGGTATGTTTACTGAAAAGTTTACAAATATTTATTAATTCAAAAAAACTCTCGTAAAATCCGATTACGTTGAAGTACCTATGTTTAGCTTTTGTTTTGAGGTGCACAGTCACATTCACGCTAACATTATAGAGCTGGTGCGTAGTTACACCAATTTAAAATGCTTCATATACCAAAATTTTCAACGGGACATATCTTAAAACTGAAACATAGGAACACTGTTTAGTGAAAAAGTAGCAGAAATGTCTAAAACAATAATAGTAGGTACCTTGGTACTTTCCGTACGAACGTTTTCACATGAATTGCCACTTCTTAAAACGCAATGCAATTAGAAACATTACTAAAACATCATCTACCTAGTAAAAAGCCTTTTTACTTTGTTACAAAAGCTTTGCAACATAAGCTCGCTACCTGTAAACAGCAACTTTTGTACGTACCTACTTCTCAGAGTGTTGCTCATATAAAGGAAAAGAGTGCAGAACAGTAAGACGGTGTAAGCCTTTAGTTAAGTGAAACCTGCTCTCTGTACTCAGTACTCCGCTACAATGCAGCTACTGTGTATTCTAATGAAATGTACAGAAAAATACACAGCGAGCAAACATTCTTATTTAGTTGGTATTTTGTCATTCGCTTGCAAAGGAACGCGAATATGCCCGGCACGCAAAACCGCTGAGAGCGGTCGGGAAAATAGAGAGATTTTAAAAATAAAATGTAACAGATCTATCTAACAAAACAATTCTAAGAGGAGAGGCGTGCCTTATTATCAACGAAATAATTGTAAAATGTACTGTGAAGCGAAAACTAATAAGGGAAGGAAGTTTTATGGGTGTAGTACTTGTTGTATATATAACGCTTTTTATAAGCTCTGGAGTGGTGACCGCGCACTACTACTCGCAGTGGCCTCCAAAAGTTGCGCCAGCTCGGTCCCAAAAGTAGAACAACGACTGATGATTGTGGCGATATATGGGCAGGCCTTATGGCCCTTTTCAGTGGACCTCTCTCAACTGAATGCTGATGAATATTTTAGTAAACACCTCAGTAATTTCATTATCGGAAGCTTTTGTTATACCGAACCTTTTGTCTTCTGAGATCGCCATTTATAAACCGCGTAAGTACCATCGACCGTGACTAATAACTTACCTATAAGTCTACCTCCTAGCGAGGTATGGTGGCCATAACTCGGGCAATAATGTCGCGGACAGCACATAAGTCAGCCCGTGGGATAATCCGGATAGCTCTAATGGAATAATAGAGACGATCTATGACGTCATATATTTTACGTACTAGTTGGATTAGTATCAGTGAGATATGGCTTTTATTATGTGTTGTATTATTTGTGTTGAACTGTAATATTTAAATTATTTTTGAAGGAATGGGAACCGACATAATAATTATGGTCGTTTAAATAACAAAACGTTTTTAAAAAGAAATACATTATTGTTATTTTTATTCTTGAACTAAAATATCAACCAACATAATTAATGAATACCAAAAGATGGTTTTACATTTAGAAATCTATGGGGGAGGCCTATGTCCAGTAGTGGACGCAGAACGTCCACTACTGTGTGGTCTGATAAGATGATTACGATGATGAAACGATGGTTTACTAAAAAGTATGAAAGTAGGTATGTCTTAATAACAGAATAGTTTTGGTTATGTTTATTCGTGTGTAGGGTAGGTACCTCATACGCTAGTCCTTATCATGCTTACTTAATAGATAGCATACAATTAATATCTCTGACCAAAACGTTTCTATAACAAACATTACACAATCCTATTACTTTGTAACATTCCATTAGAAGATCCATTGGATTCAAACTAGAGCCGTACAATGTTATTAATTATCTGGCTTCCATTTGCATTAAGCTATAAATCGGCTCAGTGCTGCGTTTTAGGGCAGCCATGTTCAATTGATTTGTAACGTTACGCGCGTGCCTAGTGCACTAA
The DNA here is from genome assembly GCA_932526535.1 of Caradrina clavipalpis. Lineage (NCBI taxonomy): Eukaryota > Metazoa > Arthropoda > Insecta > Lepidoptera > Noctuidae > Caradrina > Caradrina clavipalpis. The sequence goes on from OW052088.1 coordinate 418,995, forward strand.
CATGACAGAAATTAAAGTTCTGACTTGATAACGATGCCACGGATATCATAACTAATTTAATCATAAATTACCAGATATATCTACTTATCTTTTAATTAAACTTCAGTTTTAATTTACTGGGCCATCTTTTAAACAAAATAATGTTTGCTTTAAAAATTGGTTGGCAACAACAATTTCTATTCTACGAGCATCACTTAAATTAAAGATAATATCTTCTCATACGCGAGCGGAATGGCAAAGACCCAAGAAATTATTACATTAAAAGAATATTATATGAAGTAATTAAATCCGAAAAGAAGCAAGCAGCTAAGCTCCCGTTAATCCTCAGACTAAGACCAACATTCCGGGCGAGTAGTTCCGCGCACAAACTTCGCTGTTTTAAATATTTCCACTCGCGGACTCAACTTGAGTTTGGCAACTGTTTAATACTTGTTAAAACTACTTTAAATTAAATTAGTTACAAAGGATTATAATCACAAATTTGTATAAAATATAACAGACTCATTGAAACTTCAAATGCGCGCAAATATTTTTTGAGGGAGTTTGGAAATATGAATAAGTAACGCCATCTAGTATCATTTGATGATACAAACGTTGTCAACATTTTGCCCGTCTTGAAGTCGTATATACATTTGCCCTCTCCTTGTGGCACATGCATGTTGATACGATATTATACATAAGGTACATGAAATATCATTTTCAATCTGGAAGAGCGAGCGGTCTAGAGTGTAGCCATTCCTAAGACTTCTGGTCTAAAATCTTAAAGGGTTTCTCGGAAATCCTGTCTTCCGTCGCCACACGCTTTGCAAGATATTGTCTGTGTTTATTTATGAAATTCTTTTTAAGTACGTCAATGCATCTTCTTGGCTAAGAAAACTATTTTTGATCAGTGTGGTGGACGTTACTAACTTGAATAATATGTAATTACATGTTTTAAAGTAAACAACGTAGCGTTTTTATAGTAAACATTTGCTTCGTACCGTTTACTCGTAGAATTTAATCCTCATTTTAACAACAATATTATAATAATGGCTAATAAATAACCGCTCATTCCCCGTTTCAAATAACCCGTACATAAGGCGCGCGGTGTCCGGCGGCCGGCAGATAAGCGCATCGCACACAATTATACAATTAGCCGACTATCAGCGGGCATCTGATATAAATTCGTGCAAAACGATGCAACGTTTACAAGAGCTAGCGTTGTGAGCGGGCGCCGTGCCAACTGGGGTGAGGACTGAGTGATAGGTGACAGCGGGAATGCTGGCAAACATATTATACTGATTTTGATGGAAGAATCAAAATTTAAGGACAATAGACATTTGTGTACCATCATGTATATCCGTTGATTTCACTTTCAATTCAGGCCTTTTGAATTATTAAGACCATGCAACAAAAGGCGAGACAGTCTTATTAAAGTAATTTTAATTTTCAAATACTGAAACAACAATAAAAACCGCTATTTAGCTATTATAACAGGATAATATAATAAAGTGATTAAAAGTATTTTTATTTTGGGCCCCAGAACAATTTAAAGAGGTCCACTCCATCTACGACAGCACAACGCCTTTATATAAAGTCAAAACATGTAATGATCAAGTCCGCCCGCCGCCGCCTCGCGTTGCGCCACACGCTGACATATTGTCTGTCACGGCGTCCGGTACGGCCTGTAATAAAGCTCTCAGAAACGCTGGCCGCTCACAATTTAGACCCTCATAATTCCGGCGGCCATTGTATTCATTCGTTATTATGTTAGTGTTGCGGCTAATTGAATTTATTTGCCAAGATTTATGACTGGATGCCGACTGGGGGGCTTTAGTTGAATGTTTTGGATGTTGGATGCAGAGGGATTAAAGTGGCTTGTAATGAGCGGCTTATTTCTTAAGTACTGTAGTTAGCATTCTGTGGTAAATGAAAGTTTAAGATCGTAATAAAATTCCATACCATATTCCCCGAAGGGTTAGGCAGAGGTGTACCAATGTACACCCACAGTTCGCCGGTATATTTAGGTCCCATGTAATAGGGGGCGAGCCTATTGCCATAAACCGGGCACAAATCCAAACTCCGAGCTGCTACTGAGAAGTCATAGAAAACCCCAATAACACTTTTTGCTCGACCTGGGAATCGAACCCGGGACCCCTTGCACAGCAGTCACACATGCGACCACAAGACCAACGGGACAGTTAATAAAATTCTTTAGTAATAAATTCCTGTGGCATTTTATTTGAAAGCAAAGCAACAGTTAGATATCTGAAGGAACATTTCAAGCATATCATGGGAGTCACACATGAAAGCCAATACTATGAACACGCGAACCTCCTGGCTGGAGAGCTAACAGGAATATTAGTAATGCACCAGTTTTAGTGCACTGAGTAAAGTAGACGCTTAAACTTAATACACTGTTGTAATGACTCCAGTAAACTGTATGAAATTATAAGCAAGAAACATTATAAAATGCGCTGAGTGGACTAAGCAACTGCTAGCTAAACTCGTTGTACTGTAGTGTCCACCTGTGACCTTAAGTGTATAGTGTAAAATGCTTTTCACTTGTTTTTCTCTTTATAAACGTTATTTGTGAGTTTATGACTTGATTTTACGGTACCGAGTATACTCATATAATCCTGGTGCAGGTTTTGTGGTGTTAAGAGATAATTTTTCCTGAAGTTTACTATAATAGTAATATAATCTTACTTCAGCATAATATCATAATCCACATCCTTAATTATAAACAAAGGACAATCTGGCGCACTCCCGTCGCTTCTCTCGCATCACTCAGCATCTAACATATAACATAAACAATGATGTGTCGGCATCACGAGTGCGATAAATCCGCCGCTAATGGCAGATACCCCGTTATGATCAGTGATAAACGGCCGCCATACATTTGGTGGTACTCTGATTGGATTCTGTTGTGATGTAAGACTGTTGTTTGGAGAATATTCGTTGGTTACTTACAACGAATTGTGTGGCCATTTGTAATCAGTGCGTGGAATAATCGTTTGTGTTCAATGTGGTTCCCTCGTGATTCGTGGGGGTACCGGCTAAAGATTGCTTGTCGTATTCACAAAAGACGAAATGCTTTTCATAATATGAGCCCCCGATGTGCAAACGTGTGAACAGTATACTTTGCGAATCCGTTTGAATAATTGACAGAAAAACGAAAGAAATGCAAGAGCAATTTTTTATTGATTAGCATTTTGTCAATACGTTTTCACAGACACAGCCCCGGAGCTGCACTACACGTTCATAGAACAGGCGCTACACCCCGGACCGTCCCTGGCGCTGCATTGTGCTGCATCTGGCAGCCCCCCGCCGAGGTTCACCTGGCTACTGGACGGACAGGCAGTTGAGGAACATAACACGGCACAGAGGTATCACTTCAGTGTTTTGTTTTTGTTACACTTTTTTATGCCATTGGAAGGCAAGCAAGCCCACGGCCCACCTGTAGATCTGAAATACCAGAGGCTTTTCAAATGCGTTGCCATCCCAGAGACAAAGTTGAAATGTCTCATGTGCCTGTAATTACACCGGCACTCATACCCTTCAAACCGGAACCGCTGCTTCGTGACAGAAATAGGTATGGTGGCAGTACTTCCTCGGACGAGCTCCTTCACAAAGAGCTCTACTACTACTACAATGCGTAAGTAGTGCTTCTGACCTTAAGTAAAAATATTTTGTAATTTGCCTGGGATATAAAGAATGATGTTAGTAGAAGGCAATATGTACAGAATCGCCAACGTGTGTGGGACGCGCACATAAAGATTGAAAAAACAATTTGGCCAAGGGGTCGAATATTGCGTCGTTCCAATTTTTTCCGAACGATTCCCAAGGGTTTTTATCTTTGCTATTTTGGGTATACAATTATACATTCTGTTATATCGTCACAAATCCTTCGTATGTACAGTTTCATGTAAGTACACAAGATATTATTTGTCATGGCTACGTACTTATCGCTTTAATTGTGTTCTGGACCTAAAGTAATAATAATTTAAACATATTATATAGTTTATTTACATAAAAATATAAATACATATTTACGGTATTGTAAATTAACGGCATGTAAATACCAATTAGTATAAAATTATACAATATTTTATTGCAAAATCTACATTTTTAAAAACCCTACATTTCTATTACAAATAATGAAATGGTTTCGATCTACAACTGTATTTGGATTTGATGGTTTTATAATAGTTGTGACGATATACAGGAAAAGTTTTTAACCAGTGCGTAATTTTTTTTTGGTAGTTCAGTGTCAGTAATAGAACACATTTCCGTGTTTAGTTAAAAAAAAAACAAAAAAATTTTCATCCTTATCCGAGTTTGAAATAAGCAAAACATGGACATAATCTATTCGCCATACTATCAATGAAAACTCGCGGCCGCCGCCCGGGCGCATGGCTGGGGTGAGGGGGTGGGGAATGCGCTAGCGCCGAGTGACAATAAAATATGGTTTTTAAGTAAACATGTTTCGTAAACGATAACTTTTTTTTTTAGTACTAAGACATATCAAAATAAAATATACGTGTTTAATAAAACGTGTTAAAGTTTATTATGGCAAAATTTACGCACTGGTTAAAATTTTTTCCTGTACATATGGGATTTATGTGTAGGTACTCCTTGTAAAAGGTGAATAGTGCATGAGGGTTTGTGCAAGTGTTGTGAGGTAGAGCAAGACGGGGGGGAGGTACGTGCACATATGTTGATACTAATTCTACCTTTTGTATTTTGTTAGCAGAAGTATATCCCAGTTCATGAACGCTAACGGCGACGTGGTGAGCTACATGAACCTGACGTCAGTCCGCCCTGAGGACGGCGGGCGGTACACCTGCCGGGCGCACAACTCGAGGGGAGTGGTGGAACATTCCACCAGGCTCAATGTTTATGGTGAGTTCTCTCACTTACTTCTTAATAAGTAATTTTATGTTCTCAACTGTTGGGATAAGGTAGAAAATGTATAATTATAGATACTCTTGAGACTTCATCGTTATTAATTAAAGCTCAGTGTTGTAGTAATTACACTACACTGTATTAATGAAATCTACGATTATGAAACATGATGCACAATTTCTTTGTTTAAAATAAACCAAGTTTTCACGAATCGAATTTAAGCAGAGTGAGTATGACGTGTCTTTGATTATCATGCCTTATCATGTTTTATTTTTCATTTATCATAACGCAAGCCCATTTAAAAGATGATGGATTTGTCCCTTTTTTTTAGGACCCCCATCGATAAGGAACATCGGCCCCATCCGGGTGGTAGCCGGCGTCAACACCACCATCTACTGCCCATTCTCCGGATTTCCAATCAGGTTGATGGAGGTGCATTTGCTTAGTAAAATTATAAGTTTCATTTTTGTTTTGTTTTCGTAGTTCGATGTTAGATGACCTTTAACCCTTTACCCTTGAAAGTAGTTGTGTCAATGTTTCTTCTGTGTAGTATGTCCTGATCTGTTTCTCCTTAAAGACCATAAGAACCCTTTCAAAACATAGTAGCAATAACATCCTAACTAAGAGTACCTAGAGTATACCTAGAGTAACTAGTAGTTGTAAAATGTGTCATACAAGAATAACCCAATCCTCAAATTATTAACCCCCATTCCCCTAACTTTCAGTGAGATCCGTTGGCAGCGTGGAGGGTTGGATGTCAGTTCTACAGGAGGCCGCGCGTTGTCTGGAGTAGGGGGAGAACTGCTGCTGTGGCCAGCCGAACCTGCCGATGCTGGAGTATACTCTTGCAGGGTGACGTCTCCATCGGGGCAGTACGCCCAGAAGGATGTTCAGATTTTTGTCAGGAGTAAGTGTGTTACTTATATCTGTTTGATAAGTCGAAAGAGATATTGGCAGGTTGATTTAAAAAAAATTGTAACGATAGAGGTATTAATCTTACAAAACGTATTAATTAATTTCAGATCCACCGAAAATTGCAGGATTTTCATTTCCACTTGACTTAGTAGAAGGCAGTTCCATACAAGTGTTATGTGGGATCACGTCTGGAGACAAACCAGTTTACTTTTCCTGGCTCAAAGATGGACAGCACATACCGTCTAACTTGCAGGTACGAAAACATTATCCGCTACATTTCTTGCAGCCCACAGATATATCAGAAAGCTGCATAGGTTGATTGGTTTGTGCTGTTTTTATAATACTAAACGATTTTATTTATATCCGTTGATGTAAGACTAGGAATATCTTGAGATTATGTTTAAAACAATGAGGTATTCTCTTCCAGGTTCAAGAGAAGTCACTAGATGAGTTCAGCTTCCTCATATTCTCCCATGTGACGTCAAAGCATAGCGGTGACTACACGTGTGTCGCAAGCAACTCCGCGGCAGAAGTTAATCACACCGCTAGGTTGGCTGTGAAAGGTAAGATCAACACCTCATCTCCATAAATAATTTATCAATGTTGTGTGTACAACAATCAAAATTTTATTTCAGTTGCACCAACATGGGTGTACGAACCTCAAGACGTATCAGCTCTCTTAGGGACCCAGATATTGGTGCATTGCTCCACTAAAGGATATCCTGAACCAAGGATCTCCTGGCTTAAAGGTCATGGTGAGTTTCGAATAATCCTTTTTATGCAGCCTACTGATACCTCTCTTGCTAAGTTGATATTCTACCATGACTGATTCGGTATTTTCACCCAGGGTCAGGAGTAAGTGATTTCCGACCAGTTTCGAACCTGGACCTTCAGTTCTCCATGCTCCCTAATGGATCTCTGAGCATAGCTCCAGCAGCCCATCACCACGAAGGACAGTACATGTGCCGAGCAGAGAATGGGATTGGAAGAGGACTGTCGAAGATTATTGCTGTGTCTGTAAACGGTGGGTACTTCATCAGTATGATAAACGCATTTTCTATTGTCTAGCTCGCCTAAGTTACGTTAATGGTTATTGAGTAGGCAGGTACAGAAGTTTTAAACAATGTTATTTTTCAGAGCCTGCTCATTTCGAGTTCTCGTCGCGCAACATGACTGTCAAAAGGACTGCGCAGGCGACGCTTCAGTGTGACGCGCGCGGCGACCCACCCATACAGCTGCAGTGGACACACAACATGAAGAGAGTGGACCTCACTACTTACAGGTAAATCTAAATATATATATAACTCAAAGGTGACTGACTGACTGACATAGTGATCTATCAACGCACAGCCCAAACCACTAGACAGATCGGGCTGAAATTTGGCATGCAGGTAGATGTTATGACGTAGGCATCCGCTAAGAAAGGATTTTGATAAATTCCACCCCTAACGGGATAGAATAGGGGATGAAAGATAATACTTCTTAACGCGAGCGAATCCGCGGGCAAAAGCTAGTTACAAATATAAACATAAATCATTTATTTGCGTAAAGGTATGCAATGCATGGTGAACTGCATATTTATCAATTTATTTATTTAACTAACACACACTATCTTACAGGTTGACCCCATAACAATAGAGTAGTTCCTATAAAAACAACTATTATAACTAGAATTTATGTCCCAATATGTTTAAAAACTATCGAACTGACCTCTATTGACCAATATGCCATCCTCTAATCATTTTCGATTCTATTTCTCGGAACGCTGCAACTTAGTTCTTGGACAAGTTTCACTAGACACAAAAATATTTATTATAATTACTAAAAAAAAACGTATTGAAATTACAAATAAATTATTTTAAAATTTCAGAGTATCAGTATCAGAGAAACGGTCAGAAAGCGGCGTGAGTTCTCAACTGAGCATAGCGCACGCTGAGCGTCACGACTCGGGAGTGTATCGGTGCCGAGCAGAAAACGCTTATGGACGTGATGAACTGCTTATTTATCTCGCTGTACAAGGTAACTTATTATATCTAATTCATCCTAATTTTTATTGCTCTAAATAATGATATAATTTTAAGGCCCATCAGACTATTGTGCATTATTACTGCACACGAGGGACTTGCGAGATCTACCTGCCATTAAGTTGTGTATATAGTTTACGCACCAATAAACGTTTTGCCTAAACCGAAGCCAAAAGTTTGTTGATTCACAATTATTTTTCAGTTTGACAAAATAGGACAACTTATTTTCCTTATTCCTTTTATTGCTTATCTTAATGAATCAATAACAATTACACCCGCAGAGTTCCCCGAAGCCCCCCTGGGTCTGCACGTGTCGCGTCGCTCGGGACGCGGCGCCAGCATCTCGTGGCGGCGCGGGTACGACGGCAACGCGCGCGTGTTGCTGTATCGGTTGCAGTACCGCGTCGTGGGAGACGCGAGGCGGCCTGACGCGGGGGACTGGGCTGAGGCGCCCACTAGAGATGTGCCTGCAGATAGGGTGCTGGAGAGGTAAGAATACTTAGTGACTTAAAATTCGTTAACTTGCTTACTTGACCTTCAAATTTTCTATTTACTTAGAAGTCCCGCCATTACAAGAATGGTCATTTTGGAATAATTATAAAGTATTTGACTTTGTGGGCTTAGAAGATATTGTAACTGGCACGGTCATGGAGTTTGGTATTATGTGCAGACAAGATCCAGACTCGGGAACAGAAGTGTATCTGGAATACCGAGTGGAAGGTCTTCGGCCAGCCACTGCGTACGCGCTGAGACTCGCCGCAGTTAACGCGATAGGAGACAGCGACTACTCGGATCCCGTCATTGTACAGACTATGGAGGAAGGTAAGACGTATATAATTATCAGACGCTCATTAAAAATGATGAATTAATTGTATTGTTCATGAATATAGGTAGAACTGACCTGTAACATATTTTTGCAGCTCCATCCGAACCTCCTCATAATGTTCAGGTGCAAGCAACCGGGCCAGGAGAATTGCTCGTCAAATGGCAGGTGAAATGTGTTTTCAAATTCAACTTATCTGAATATGTATGTCGTCTGTACAGATGTTATGTATGGGTTTAATATGGATTTAACTAAATTAATGTGAAAAAAATGGGTTTTTGTTTGTGCACTGCCTTAACTGATGATGCAGCTTTGATATCGATCTATGTTCACTTGGGAATTATTATAGAAAATTTAAATTATTAAATTGTTACACAGGCACCACCCCAAGAATCATGGAACGGCGAGCTGCTAGGCTACGTGGTGACGTGGCACGAGGCGTCGCCGGGCGCGGCCAACAGCACGGCGGCGCTGACGGCGGCGGGGTGGGGCGCGGCGCACGCGCTGCTGGTGGCGCTGCGCACGCACGCGCAGTACGACGTGCGCGTGCGCGCCTTCAACGCCGTCGGCGCCGGCCCGGCCTGCGCGCCGCTCACTGCCACCACCTTAGAGGGAGGTGAGATTACTAATACTTCGTAATTTTCTTTTATGTACTTACCGAATATGCCACTTGGACGGTTGGTCATTATCATCATCATATCAGCAGCAAGACGTCCACTGCTGGATTTAGGCCTCCCCCATTGATTTCCAAAAGGACTAGTTGAAAGCGGCCTGCATCCAGCGTCTTCCCGCGGTCTTAATTGTTGGACGGTAATGGCATCCAACAATAAAATGTATTTCTAAAACCTATCCATCCTCTTATAGTGTCACTAGTCAGAATACATTTTGCAGCATTCCTCCTTTGTAGGACTCGCTGGGTAGTTTATTATTTCCATGACATACGGTATCTGCTTAGCTCCCGAAGCCCCACCGGAGCGCGTGCGCTGTGAGCCGCTGTCGGCGCAGTCGGTGCGCGTGTGGTGGGAGCCACCACCACCTGTGGCGAGAGGAGGAGTGCTGCTCGGCTATGAAGTACTTTATGAGGTGCGTTAACTTTAATATATTATGTCTAACAGAAATTGTAACATCTTATCACATGTACATAGGTCCTTACTTATATAAAACTTCTATTATGAAGATTTTCGAACTTATTTAAAGAGTTAACAAATCATACATGTTATTTATTTGTCGTATGAAACAGCTGATTTCTCTCTCCAAGAACGCTCTTTAAGTTACTTTGGTATTTCACTAATGGTTTCATTTACGAACACTTATAAAATCTCAAGAGAGCAAAATTGATAACCGGTATATTCAAACTCCACAGACTGTCGACGAACTAGAAAGTCAAGTAGAAACCCGTCGCTCTGGTGGCATGGAAACTGTCCTGCAAGCATTACAAAGAGCTGCCAACTACAGCATAGCAGTCCGCGCCAGGACTGCGGCTGGCACGGGGCCTACGTCTGAACCGGTATACTGTCAGACACATGAAGACAGTGAGTATTTTACAGTAATCTCATCAATAACCGTTATAAAGATTAAAAGATTTTCAACGGCTCAATTACTGACTTTATAAAAAATCTCTAAAATAAATAAATCAATATTTTCAGTACCGGGAGCTCCGATGGACATAAAAGCAGTTGCAAGTTCTGAAGACACGGTGATCGTCAGTTGGCTGGCTCCGCTACAGAAGAACGGCAAAATCAAGCACTACACCGTTTACAATAGACCACAGAGGTTTGTTTGTATTTTGAACCATACATCAGTACATAAGTACTTATATTACATAGTAGATAAACATACCTACCATGAAAATATTTAGGGACTATGCTTTAGAGTGAAGATGTCATAACCGGCTTTTACATTATTACAATTTCTGGCTTATCTATTGAACAGGACAGGCCAACACTCGCAGATGATAGTTCACCACAAAGATGATGAAGAAGAGTACCAGGTTGAAGTGCGAGGTCTCCAGGAGCATCAAGTGTATGAGTTCTGGGTGACGGCAGCCACTGCGTCTGGGGAGGGAGAGATGAGTGCTATCGTGGCAAGGAAACCAAACGCTAGAGGTGAGATCATGAAGTTGGTACATTTTCAATTTCAACCATGCCCGTCATTAAAGCTTAAAAGCTTACACATATTTTATATACTAATAAAATAAAATAAAAATGTTTGATATTGAATTGAAATAAATATTGTATTCTGCAGCGCCGGCGAAAATAACCTCGTTCGGTCGTCGGCTGGAGGCCCGCGCCGGCAGCCGCGCGCGCGTGCCCTGCGCGGCGGCCGGCGCGCCCCCGCCGCACCGCGCCTGGTCACGCCGCCGCCCCGCGCCACCGCTCGCACACGATAGCAACTACCTCATCGATGGAGCATACCTTATCATATTGAGTTAGTTCTATTGTACTATTTTTTTCATAATCTAAACTCCTAACAAACACAGCTAAAAACACTCCCGACTAATTAACCTTTCAAACAAAAAAAAACTAAATCTAAATCGGTTCATTGCGTTCGGCAGCTACGATGCCACAGACACATACACACACAGACAGACAGGCCCCGTCTAACACCCCGTCGTTTTGCGTCGGGGGTTAAAATGAATGCAGAGGAAATATTATGATTCACCACTAAGATAACTCGGTAGGCTTACGCTATATAAACGAGTGAACCAAATGCATATGGACTTTTCACAAATTCACTATTTCCCTTCAGAGGTAGACCGTGGTTCAGCGGACAACTACACGTGCACCGTGCGCAACCCCTGGGGTGAAGAACGTGCAAGCTGGGAGCTGAGGGTACTAGGAGTGCCTGCGAGGCCACAACTGAGACTAGCTGCAGCTGCCCCGGCGAGGTTACATCTGGTGTGGGAGAAGCCACATACTGGAGGATCTAGTTTACATGGTAAGATTGAAGAATGAACATCAGCATATTTAATAGCTATAGAATGATTAGAAATTATTCAAGGTTTGCATCTACACTTACCACATTTGAAACTGTGGCTCTTTAAATATTTCTATCATACCGACTATTAAACTAGCAAATAAATAAAAAAAAACACAATAGAAAAAAAAGGGAATATAAACCGGCCCTGCTAATGGAAACATGCCTATTACAACTGTGCTATATGTATGGATAGTCCATCCAATCCGCGATCCTCGCTAGGACAGCTGGTTCCATCGCCAGGACATATGGTTTTCCTTATTGTGTAATTGTGATTTATCTCCAGGTTACCTAGTCGAGCACTCCCGCTCTGATGAGGTCAAGTGGTACACGACACGTCTACCAGCGGACACCCGGACGCATACCCTGGAGCGGCTGGCATGTGGCACATTGTACAGACTGAGGCTCACTGCGTACAATGCGGTCGGATCGTCGCCCCCCAGTGATGAGCTTGTTGTCTCAACTAAAGGAGGACGTAAGAGGATTCTTTATTACTAGGATAATGTAAATCACTGTTTTCTATTTATCCATATTTGGGCTCTTGTAAAAACTTTTCAACATTTTTGGATGAGAGTGCAAGTTTAGCGTCCTATGCAGTCTAACAGTAGACTGTTGTAAGCTTACAACAGTCTACTGTTAGACTGCATAGGACGCTTCATTTTATTTTTATATGTTTGAAAAGTATTTCATTATCATAATCAGCTGATTATGATAATGAAATACTTTTCAAACATATAAAAATAAAATAAATTGATAACGTTCCTAAGGTTTATAGCATAATCTTGAACTATCATCCCAATTTCAGCATCAAAAGCTTCACCAGAAAAGGACCTTATAACAACCAACAGTTCATGCGTCCGTCTAAACCTGCTCACCTGGGACAGCAATGGCTGCCCACTCACCCAGTTTGCGGTATCCGTGAGGAGTTTTGAGGAGTCCTCATGGATCACCCAGACGGTATCACCAGCTGCACAGCCGACTGTCCTGTGTGGGTTGACGGTGGCGACGTGGTACCATCTGAAGGTGATTGCCACCAGTGCTGCGGGGACAACGCTGGGGAATTATTATTTCTCTACATTGACGGAGGATGGAGGTGCGTTGTTGTAACACATCATCTATATAATTTCGTTCTTAAATAGCAATTCTGCTTTTGGCAAAAAATGAAGAGTCATGCGATTTTGTACTATGTGTGCAATAACAGCTGTATATCTTGACGTGGCTTGTTCCAGATCGAATACCAGCACCAGCTCACTTCCCTCCCGGGGGCGAGGACGGCGACGAGCGAGCCACTGCAGTGTTAGTAGCTGCCGCTTGTGGACTACTCGCCGCACTGCTGTTACTAGCTGCCGTGGCGTACAAGCGGAGGTGAGACTTTGTATGCATAATGCAATATAAGACTTGAGATTGGGTTTTTAAAATAAAAATTGTACAAAGGTTTTGTTTCATGGAATTTACAAAAGTCCTATTATGATGCTTCTAGTCCATCAGCAACATGCTTCAGAAAAGGTTACGAGCAGGGAGACATTTCGGAAGAAGAGGACAAGTCAATAGAGAAGAGAGACAACCGGCGGAATTGTCAGCAGGTGTACACCTCGTCACCCATCAAGCATCCTATTGGGAAGAAGGATCAGCAAGGTACGTCGTAATATATTATTAGAGCACATATATTTTTAATATTATGTTTTCCAAAGTTAATAAAATCAGTACTCCTTAAGCAATAGTCTGTAAATATAATTAATTTGATACCTAATTATTAATCATTAATTCGTTAGTTATTATTGTTGTTATTTCTAAGCAGTTTTTTACTTAGATGTCTAAAATATTAAGGGTTTTTGACTTTTAGCTCAGGTTATGGTCTTTGGAGGTGGAGTAACAAACGGAGAAGTTACAATTGAAAAGGCTTCTCGCCAGATAGATGTTATGTATAAATAAGTAATGTTGCCATATCTATTATCTCCAGAAATGTACGAGATTAGTCCATACGCGACGTTCAGCATGTCTGGCGGCGCGACGGGCGCGGGCGCGGAGGAGGGCGCGGCGGGCGGGGGGGGCACGCTGCGCACGTTCGGGCGCGCCGAGCCGCCGCCGCTGCAGGCCGCGCCGCCGCGTGCACACGCGCACCACCACCTGCATCACGAGAACGCCGGTTGGTGATTCAACATTATTTTTTGTTTTCCCTGCTCCTATGTTACTTGGGATCATCTCTATTTTGTTTCTCTTTCCTTGTTTAGCAACATAGGATCACCTCTCTTTACTTTCCACAAATTTTATTATTTATCTTTGAACTACCTCTCCCTTCCCTATAATCTAGAAGGTTCTCAGACTTCTTATTTATTAATCTTGACATTGAACAGACGAATACACGCTGTCTCGTGCGATGACGCTGATGGTGCGTCGGTCGGAGTCGGACTCGGACTCGAGCGGGTCGCCGTGCGCCGAGTGCAACTCCAGCGTGTCGTACAGGATGCCCGTCACGCCAGGAAAAGGTACTTTGTGATCCTATGACCATGGAAACCTGTACCGTACTTGTGAGTTGCAGTGATTTGGGAATGTGGTGGGCCTGTCCCATTAAAAAAAAATTATCACTCTCTTCAGTCCGTTAATGAAACCAACATTATGTGCTGCCAAGACAATGTTATTATCATAATATTAGTTATATCATGTTTATCTTGAAATTGTAATTCCAACTAAAGTTTTGTAAAACAGCTAACTTAAAATAATGTAATGATAGTTGTACTTCCAGACGAAGTATTCCGCGCGGTGACGGACTCGAGCGCGGAGTCAGCGGCTGACGCGCGCTCGGTGTCGCAGCGACCGCACGACAAGTCGCGACGGCGGCCGCGACGACATCACACGCCCACATCGTCTAGGTAAACTCAACATTAGGTAAACCATTTTCTGAATAGGTATAGGATTTTTTTATCTGTCTCTCTCCTTCTGTAATTAATACTCCCAGTTTTATCTATTCAATAACAAATTCCTATTAGTACGAGTGGTAGTCGGGTCTTAGGATCAAAACCTTCTTATACTCGTAGAACAAAGTGTAGACATCTATCGGATAAATTACACACTTTCCAAATCAGTGGTCCTTTGCTTCGCAGTCTTTTACTTTGAGTTGTCACTAGATGGTGTTACGTAGTGTTTTTTTTACATATTTACTGATTGTGCAACGAGTTGTTAGATGGCGCTGTTTTAATTTCCCAGATACCAGCAGCGGCAGGAGCAAGAGAGAAGAGATTTTACGATACACGTATAAATACGACGACAATAAAGACTGCTACAAGCGAAATACTATTAAATTGTTACCTAGCTAATTTACCGTTTTAGCTCTAAGAGATTTTAACACAAAAAATAAAAATGTAAATATTTTTAAAAGATGTTTTGTACTGTGTTGGATTTGAACCAAAATTATGCGGCCTATTTGGTGTCACTAAAATGTTTTTTTCTCAAGCTTTTGAAACGAAACGTTTTTAAAACTCCCAATTTTGTAGAAAATCCATAGACAGTTAAATTAAAATTTACTCATACGCATAAACAATAGTTATTGGATACTAAACAAAACTCTGAATCATATCTGACGAATTGTAAAAAGTAGAAAATAATTATGTAGAATTAAAATAAGAGTCAATAATATAAGTACAAGATGATTTTATTGTTAGTGTTAAAGGATGAGAAAATATGATTTTCCTGTTGAATACGAGGCTCGATGGATGGTGTTATTTTGAATTATCTGCTGGTTTCATGTGTTCAGCGTACTTTTAATTATTTTTAAGAAGCTCAAATCTACGATTAAGTTTATATGGTATACTTTTAATACGAATTTTATATGCCTTTTACCCAGCGATGGTTTTTGTGGGTACTATATTTTATCTAACACATTAGATTGTGACTAAATAATAAAGGACTATCTTATGAGTTTACCGTTTCATAAAATACATAATTGAAGCCAAGATTTCATAATACAAATAATTAAATTAATATCAGTTATGAAACCAAAAAAAAATGCTGCCAGTTCAAGAACAATTTTTATCTCTGGAACCAAATAATAAACTAAGTGAAAATTTATTTTCAAAAATTTTGTATTGAGCACGATTTTGTCCCACTGTATTAAATTCAATCGAGCCATAGGTATACCTACTCAAACATTTATAGTGAATATTAGACGTTACTTGTTTTGTACTCTTGTAATAATTTATCCGTAGTTAACAATAGTAATAGCAATAAACCGATCTACTCAAGTCTTATGTTAACTGTCACTGCCTACGTGTTTGCTAATGTAAATATTTTAAAGGAAAAGAAAAATAAAATCGATTAATTCGTGTGTTTGTGTTTTTGTTTCCAACCAAAGACATCGTTGCAAAAAAAAAGAAACAAATATTTGTTATTCTTTTGGTTTTTCAAACTACGTTATTCTTTTTTCTCTGGCTTTTATTTGGTGCTGACATTTTCCGGGCTCTATCTGATTGCTAAACAATACATAAACATGAGGCCAAAAAGATCATATCTGCCAAAGAATACGATGTAATAAACGATCGTGGGAGATATAAATAATCATAAGTACTCGTGAAGAAAGATCTACGATAGAGTAAGATGTTTGTTGAACTGCAATCATTTATCATTGGTATTAAAATTTACTTAACTATCAGTCTCGGACATATACCATCGCTAATCACAGGCGAATCTGTATGCTTTGCAATTTACATAGATAGAAAAACAGAACTACAGTCTCTAGACAATAAATTCACAGAAAGTAATATTCTTTCACCACATTTACATAAGGGCGCATACACAATGTATGTATAAGACAATAAATTCTAACAAAAGATAAACAACGCAATAAATATTTGATACAAGATTTAAGATCACAACACAGTTATCTCGTTCTTCACAACACTAACTGGTCCACATAATGTCCCGTCTTTCATCAAATGGCTTTCTTGGCATTGCCATGTTCTCTGGCAACTTGGCATTTAAGTGCGGCTCCTAGGAGCGCGATGTTTCAATTCCCTGGCTGGCGCGGCGCCACTGCATTATTATCTACACTATCGTTGGCGATCATTCTGTACGGGATTGGGAACAACGCTGTAATATGTTATGGGTTTCAAATTACGTGTTAAGATCGTCGTTTGGTTTTATGTTCGTTTAAAGTTTTGTAGATGTAGGTTAGTGCTTTATTTGCGACGGATTCGTTTGATGGAAGCCGGATAACGTCCGGTGGAAATCTGGCTTCCTATTGAACGACACAATGAGGAGGATAGGTAATGCTCACTGGACTTGTCGTAATAGCTACCTTGGCGGACGGAGTGTATTACTCTATGGCTACAATATATTACGTAAGGAGTGAAGTTTGGTTTTAGTAAAGAAAACCTGTTGAGGTATGAATCCTTGGATACATAACTCCAACTTTCACATAACATAATAATATTGTTGTTGCAATTAATGTTAGGTATTAGTATTATGTACTTAGCTTTGGACTAGCACGATTTAAAATGCAAACGGTTTCTTTAGAAGTGAAAGAAACCAAACTCTTTATGTCCAGGAATTGCCGTTAAATTTTATTTTAAATTTTATGACTTATACGTTAGTTGTTAATAACAACATTTTGATTTATAATTTTTTTTAACACATTCATTACTTTTTTAAACATCAATCTAAAAATAAGAATATTTATTCCGGAGGTCAGGGCTCTAGGGAAAGGATCCTCCTAATAATACGGGACGTAACTACATACCATTGTCATGGCTGTCATGTCCTCCAAAAACCTAATCAAGAAAGTGTCAAAACAAAATAATTATATGGAACTGAGCTAATGTGTACTTAGGGACAAAACACCCAATTTTAATGTAATTATTAATTACATCACTCATACTCTAATATCTATTCAAAATTAAAAGCATAATGAAAACAATCTATAAAGGTTCGAATACTTTCAATTACTGAAATTAAAAAGTCCAAGTAGCTCATTTAATTTCGCAGACTATCTATCTAATAATCGATTGGCTACGAGTGCTACGCCTCGCTACGTCGTAGACTTCGTAGTACTACGCCGCTCCGGGGCTACGAGTTTCTAATAATAGCGAAGACAGAACTACTGAGTTGTTGTATCAAGATAATTGAGACCTAACGAGACAGTAAACATTGTTCATTTTGTTCTGAACAGTAAATTGAATCTGATACTCGGCGACTAGCATTGAATAACAAGGTGAAATTGTTAAGTTTGTGTTGTAAGGTAAAATTAACTTTTGAGGTAAACATTACTTAGTTTCTGAAGTTCTAAGAACGTGATTGATTACCGTGTGGGGGCAAATAAATAGCTCGTGTTGAGAGTGAAACTTTAGAAATAACATTTTCGACCACTATTCTTTCTTTGCATCACTGACTCGAATATTTGAATTCCATTCTGCCAACAACAATCATCAGTATCATAATAGGTATCGCTCATAATCCGCCGACCTACACCCCCTCCTCCCCTCTTACTTGTACATGTGTGTATGCACTAATTGGTCGACCGCAGAACAGCGGTCGTGTGATAAATTGCTCCTGCCATATGCCACCGCAGGCTAGCTCGGTGGTACCTACGGATACCGCAGATAGATTAGTACAGTAGGTCTATTCTTTAGACAGGACAAAAAACAGACGTGGCGATCTGGAAGTGATATATCAGCAAAGGGTTTGGTTGACTGGCCGTGCGTTTGAGCGACCGTCTTCTTACCTGGGCGGCAAGTATGACGTCGTGTTTGAAGATGTAAAGTGAATAGGTAAGTTCAGTAATTTAGTTAAAAAATATTTGATACGCCCCGCCGTTTAACTGCCCCGTTGGTCTCGTGGTCGCAAGTGCGACTGCTGTGTAAGGGGTCCCGGGTTCGATTCCCAGGTCGAGCAAAAAGTGTTATTGGGTTTTTCTATGAAATTCTCAGTAGCAGCTCGGAGTTTGGATTTGTGCCCGGTTAATGGCAATAGGCTCGCCCCCTATTACATGGGACCTACATATACCGGCGAACTGTAGGTGTACCTACATTGGTACACCTCTGCCTAACCCTTCGGGGAATACAGGCGTGATGGTATATTTATAATATTTGATACGAGAGACCGAAACAAAAACAAATAACAATAACTTTATCTTTTTAATAACAAACTTCATACAATAAACTACATCTAATAACCTACACGTAACGGGTGAAAATAGTCACTTAACGAAGCCAAAAGTTATTTCCATCTGAATAATAATATTTTTTTTATCCTAAACTATACCTGGGAACCTTTTAGTTACGGAGATATTGAAGGTCAAAGTATCAACTTTTTTATGAATAAAAGTTCTCAATATCTAAACTTTTGATACGTTCCCATCTTTTTTACGTTTACACGTTTTGCACGCTTTGTACACTTTCATAATTATGTTGTATTGCGAAATTCTATTACAAAGCTGATTTTTCACACCAAAAATTATAATCGCTTCCCAGCAATAGTTTTTGCTCAATGTTTATTTATTAATTTACTTAGATTCAACAAACAGCTGTGTAATAAGTACACATAGGTTAAATGTGTTACTTAGTTTATTCGTCAAAATGTGTAGTTAACAGCTAAGTGATCTATCTTGATACACCCCATATAATATTCTATATGATTATTCCCATAGTGAACTCCAACTTCCATTTCCATCATCCCATTTAATTCCGTCAGCGCACATCGTCAACGGATCAATTGGCACGTATCAAGAGTGCAGCATCCGACGTGAATGTTAAGATGGCGAGCGTTTCTGCAATTCCGCTGAACGTACAGAGTGACGAGCGATCCGCCGGGGCCAGCGGTCATCTCAACCGGTGAGTACTACTACGAGGTCGCGACAACTAGTGAAATAGATTCGAGTTTCAAAGCCACCAAGTAATGTTAATAAGTATCATTTTTTAATACAATAAATTATACGTATTTTCTATCATAATAACTATAAATTATCTTAACAACATGAGTTTTTATACGCCATTCCAAGGCTTCTGTAATAACTACGGATCGATAAAAAAAATTTAAGCCGTCGTAATAATCTTATAAGCTGAATGTAGTTTATTATAATGAAACCTAGGCCCACTTTCACCACGAATCACTAAACATATTTAGCGCTAAATTTATTTAAATTTTCATGATGTCTTTGTCACCTTCAAATACTGTGGCAGGGATGCAATGATGTTCTAAATACTTTTAGGCACTAAATGTATTTAGTGTTTTTGGTGAAAGTGGGCACTAGTGATGTTCTCGTTGCCGCTGTCATATGAAACAGTTCCCGAGGTAGTGCCTGTCAAACGATTTGTTCTCAACTCGTCGAAGGGGATCAAACGTAAAATTTTACAATCTGCGCTCCGATTCGTTTGATGTCCGCGTTTATGTAGTTAGTTTACTTACACTCTTTGTTTTTGAGTTCATTAATTAAAGTGGAGTTTAAATTAAAAAAAAAGAGTATTTCATTCAGCTGGTTAAAAAGGATACTTTATTGTCTAATCTTCAACTGTCGGTGTTGGATGTTGTTTAGCAAAGCGACGAAGTCAGTGCTGTTCTTCACGAGTAATTGAATTATTTCGGGTTAGAAACGTGATATTTTTTCTAAAAATGGTGAGATCCTAAGAACTTTCTTTTAAGAAATAAAGATATATTATAAATCCATCAATAGTTTGGAATATAGTGGCCTTTAAATAATAATACGAATAGTAATTTCTTAATTATAAACAAGTGTAAAAAGGCACATATTGATGAAAAACACTGAAAGTTACCTATTATTCCAATCATTGTGATAATTTATTTGTTCCAGACCATACCTGGGAACTTTGTGGTTACGGAACTATTAAAGTTACTAATTTTAAATGCTACACCTAAACTTTAAATAGCCTCACGCTCCTGTACTGTTGCTTGCACCCAACTTGCGTAGTTAACGAATGTACGATGTGTCATTTAAATGCCCTATAGTATTATAGCAGTTTTTAGTATCTAATGAATGTTTATTAGGAGCAAAAATTTCAAAGTTTTATCAATAATGATATAATTTAAAACTTGTAATACAGGATATTTCATCAAGTTTAGATGAATTTTAACGGACTAATTTTCTCGTGAGCTTCGCAGCAGGAAGCAAGTGAAGTTGCTCGGCGTGACGTATACAGCGCGTCTATCGCTAACCGCGCTTTAAGTTTGTAGCTGTGCGAGCACTCATTTTAATTCTCTATACGCCACCAACGTCAAGAAGTGTCCTTTACCTTACTCAAGTCCGAACTTCAAAAACCCGCCGTGTTTACTACCAACTTACCAATTATTCTCCTAAAAGAAACCCACAACACTTATTGTTAACAGCGTAGAGTCGAAATTCAAACAGCGATAAAGGTTTCAACTGCATTGTTAAATGGTTTTCGGACGCATGCGCGTCTTCCACGGCGGCCATTTTCAGGGAAACCAACACAGTGCCGTCCCTGTATATACACCGACACTTGTTACACACACATTCGAAAATGTATCAAATTTTCCGAAGAACGTGGTGGCTGTGTGCGTGGCGATTCTGTGTCTGTGTGGGCGGGATGCTGAATAAAGCTGCATCCATATGGACGTCGCGTGATTGAGTTCCTACGGTTATTTGCTCGAGTCCCATCCACGGATTACGTGGAGTTTACAAACGCCGAGAGCTTACACCAAGATTACATGTCAAGATTTGCAATACTTTCGAGTATTTGTGACGCATCCTCTCAGTATATTCATAGTCCATAAAAAATGTGTTGTTCAAATTGCCTAACGTTAAACACAAGTACTTTAACTTTTTTTAGATAACTGTTGTTTTAGTTTAATATTTGAATGTAGTTTTATAAGTTTCTTTTTGTCTCTTTATTTCTAGAAATATACACATATTTTGAGAGCCAACCACTTCAATATTTGATACAGTAATTTTAAAATGTCTTTTATAAGTAATTTCCTACGAGCCACTTCGCCACCAAACCGTGTGACGCGCCAGCGATCGCTGTTTACTTGTTAATCCCAAATTCTTTAAAAATGTAATCTAAACGGTTAATCCTCTAAATTGAAACATCAAACGAAATTAGACGAACGCGTTTGATCCCTACGTGTTTACACATGCGGCCAAATAAATCGGACACAATAAAATTCGTACCGACAGTTACAAATTTGTTAGGACGAACGGCGTCCCGTCGAATTCCGCTGAAAACACCGGGCCCATGTTAAAATATTTACACAATTTATTTAGGGAATGCTCGCCCTGTGGACGCGGCTCTACGTCTGACCTGACCTGGCTTGAGAGAGACACAGATTTAGTCAGCCTCGCGCCGCCACCGCCGGCGGGTGTTCGGCAAACGCGCTCTTTTACCATCCACTGAGTCCATCCCTCTCCTGCCAACCGATACCACCGCTTGTGCGAAAGAAAGGCACGAAAAAATCGCGTTAAAATAGGTACGTAGTAATTAAGTGTGACCGGCGGAATGCAGGGTTAAAGTCTTTATGAGTGCACCCCTAATTAAATTTTGATGTTGAGTTTATGTACGAGGAAACGTATTCGGGCGTCGATTGTACGAGGAAATGTGAGGTTACTTTTAATGTTTTGTACATTCTGTCAGCTGATATTAATTGTTTTCGATTGGTCCCGAAAGTAGGCCATTATTTTGGCAATATTTGTGTCGTTTAGATAAGGAACGCCTAAAATAATCTACGTTTTTGTAACTTATCAGTTTTATAAACAAAGAATAAAGCCCAAATTTATCTGTCATGCCTGTAGCTCAGGTGTGGGAAGTGTGTCAAACGCACAGCATCACAGCTACAGCTATATGTGTCATCATTAATGACTAGGAACAGCGCTGCTGGCTAATGGTATGTAATTTGTAACCCCTGTTTATACAGAACACAGGGCTTGAGTAACTTTCTAAACATTGCACGTTCCGGACAAACATTTGCTGAAATACGAGATGTGTTTGCGAGATTTTGACTGCATCAGATGCACAATTGAACGAATCTAATGTATTTTTGTTCATGAATTTAAATGAAACAGTCATGTTTTAGTTAATAGCATATCCATGTTTTGTTCTAAAGAGTTATTTCTTTCCCCACATTTAATGCAAATGCAACTAATTAACTTTTTGCTCTTCATTTATGCAGTTCTAAAGTGGCAATTACGTAATGCTTTAACGCTAATTGCAGCACTACCGAACCCGTTGGGAATAAAAGTGTAATATTACTCTTCGTATAAGAGACAATAGCTTTCTGGTTTTCCATTTATAAACCTTCGATAATAACAGGTTTTTAAAAGTAGTTTGTACAGCTACAATCTTATATCTTTTATCTTTTTTTGTTTTTTTTTTATACTCCCATTAATCATGAATAGAGTAAGTACCTACTACATTGTACGTATAGATATTTTTTGTTTGAAAACTACTGGTAAAAATAAATTGAAATAGGGTTTGACATTTAAATAAAACTTCTCGCCTCTTTAAAAAACAAAACGAAATACCGTTTGAACCCTTGTCAATGAAATGGCATGCCTTCTCAAATAACTTGCACTTGTTAGTGCCATAGATTGTAATCAGGCGGGAGTAGCCATACTGCCCATGCCTTCACACCATTACGAAATACATTCCTTTCGCCGGACTTTTACTATTACGGTACATTAAGTAGCTGATACGTTTCCTGGTTTTATTTGTTCTCCGGACAGTAAGGAAGTATTACATGCAATATATCTATTTATGGAACTTTATTATGTGGTTGGATATCACACTACTGGACATAAAAGCGAAAATAAAACGAAAGCATCAAAATAATGATGTGAAAAAAAAAATTCATCATCTATTATTTAGTATTTTTATACCATCATATATATATATGATGGTATAAAAATACTAAATAATAGATGATGATTTTTTTTATTATTTAGTATTTTTACCATCATATATATATATGATGGTATAAAAATACTAAATAATAGATGATGAATTTTTTTTTTCACATCATTATTTTGAGTATTTAGTTTTTTTTAGTATTTTTATTGCTCCGAATTCATAACTATTTTATAACCAATTGTTAATACTCAATATCTAAAACATAATAATATTTAAAAAGAATATACAGTAGTCTTTTTAGATATTATTATGTCTATATGGAGCCAATGGTTGTAGGTTTCGTACATTAACACTTTGTTAATGTCAGTTTAGTTACGGGGTAAACAAAAATAATCACAAGTTGAGTTTAAAGTTGTATTTAAATATTAAACAAGTTAAAGTGTTAGCGATTTTTTCTCGTGACCAGTGTTTCGTTTCACAGTTATTGTCTGACTCGATGTGCATTACTTAAAACATTATAATTATAGCATATTTGTGACGCACGGCATTAAAGAAAGTTGCTGTGTTCGCACAGTAAATGTGCGGTTGATGAGAGACCGTACCATTACCGTTATACAAAAAATGTAGGGTGCCCCAATTTAGGGTTCTAAAAGTGTATACATATAGATAGTTAAAACAATATCAAACTACGCCAACAGACGTCAAGTATACATAACAATTATAGCGGTTATTAAGAACGAAGTTTTCTTTGTTTGGTGTCAGACTACGTTGACTTATGGTTTAAATGTTGTTTTAATTGTTGAAGTATTGAGATCGAAGCAATCAAGCTTGATTCTACATTTGTGATTTATTTGCCTTGTCTTCAACCAACTATGATGGGGTCGGCTTCCAGTCTAACGAGATGCAGCTGAATACCAGTGTAAATGGAGCTACTGCCTATTTGAATTCCACGACCTAGTCACTGGGTAACATGATACCTCTTGGTTATTAGACTTCCTGGCTTCTGATTTTCCATAACCAAGAAACACTGTCCTGGATGTCATCTATGAATGGCATCCAGGAGCAACGGCTTTACGTGCTTTCGTAGTCTTGGTGTCACACAGCCAGCTTCTAACCTCCGGATTGGTGACTTAGACATTCCTAATTGAAAATCCTAATAAAACTTTACCAGATCTGGGAATCGAACCCCCTTACGCTCAACAGTGGTGCTTGCGATCACGAGACCAACGGGGTCACGACGGGACCAACAATTTCATATTTATATTTACTTATAACCCTTTTGGTCTATTCTAGAGCATCTAACATCTATATATCACAAACCACTTGCGAGAGGGTTATCGTATAACATCATCCAGCCAAATAAATGCTCGCTCTTGGTTAGTTGATGTACGACCCCCGCGAGACTGCATTATGATAGCAGCTATTCATAGCGAGGGACTTAATGGTTCAGTTTATTGGCGCACTCAATGGCTACTTCGGAATCTGCTCACATCTTAAAACAACAATCTTTCGAGCAATCAAAACATTTCTCAACATATAAAATGTTTGTCGAAATGTTATAACAAATATTATCGTAGATATTTACTACGGAACCCGTAACTATTACTTCCGTTTCTACATTACGACTTTCATGTTTTCTCTCGTACTTAATACGAGTTTGGAATAACTTTCGACTTTATTCTTACTTTGTTCACACAATATTTATGCGAGCTAAGTGTTACAAGTAATTTTACTTATACGTAATTTGAATAATGTGTTGGGGTAAGAAAAACAGCAGATGTTAACCCTCCCACGGCTGCGATAGTCACCGAACTGAAATGGATATATAATGTGTCGGCGGATGAGCTCACGAGTGTTGCTTGTATCTGCGGATATTGTTAATATCATTCGGTATTACAGGGTTATCAGAATACCAAACAGTTTAATTAATAAATCAGCGTTTGATTACGTACACCATTAAGCGTTGCTAATGGATTGAGAAATTATTCAATGCTATTGTTTTGTTAGAGACTTTGTATTAAGAGATATTTCTTAGAAAAACAGCACCTTGTACTGTTATAAGCTCTTCTTCTTCTCTGAAAACAATAATTAGTGTGTTCGAGGAAATACCGCCGTCGAGTCTATTTCTGGCGGCAAACAAATTGCTTTGTTGGATTCGAGTAGGGATCAAAATAAAATGACAGACAGGTGGGACCAGAAACCTTTGTCCTGTGGTCAACAATACATTGACCATATTTTGACTTCACAGTTTCTTCTTCATAATTCGTCCATGGTCTTAAATAAATTCCATTTTTTTCTGCCCAATAGACTGTTCCAGCGGTGGTGCCATGATTCCACCTCATTTTGAGTAATTGGAACAGTGGTGCCAAGTGAGCTATTTACCGACCAGATGTTAGGCGGAAACAATGGTTTTGAGTTTTGAGTAGTCCTCTTTTATTTATAACTACCATTGACATAATATTTGGAAAACCAATCAGTAACTTGCACTGCATCCTTGGGTAATACTTTTTCTTTTAATATTTCAAAAGCCTCAGGTATCTCATCTGGTTTTAAAAAGGCTAACGCGGCCAAATGTCGCATTTTGTGAGCAAAAGATATCGATTCTGAGTATTGTTTGGATAGACCAGCAGATTGGATATGTTTCCAAATGCTTTGAGCCAGGTGGAAGTAACAACACTTGTGTTTAGTTTCAGGGAACACTTGTTTTACCGCATTTATTGACGCCTTCTCAAAGTCAGTAATTACTATATCTGGTTGCAAATTGGTTCCCAATTGACATGCTCGCGACTTGAGAAGCTCAAAAAATAAAGAATAAATTCTCTTTTTTTTGTTAGACAGGAGCCCAAACACCAATGGTACCACCTTTTGCACGGTATCGTGGTGCATTCCAATTAATCCGTGAACCGTATAAATCTGGTAAAAAACAGATGGACAGGTACGAAATGTCCCATCTACAATCCAAAATGGTGAAAGCTGGAGAAGTCTTATGTTTTCTGGCGTACCAAACATTAAAATACAATCTTCTTCAGTACTGTAGTGAGCCAGCAGAAAATTACTGTATTTATCTGGAATGACTAGATCATTGAGCTTTTTTGGAGATGAACCACCATTGCTTCTTGCTCTATTTACTACCATTCTCATGGCGTTTATACTGGGTAAGTAGGGGGCACTTCCACTAGGAATGTCTTGAATGGCCGCCTGTACTACCTGTGACGGTCCATCCATACTATGTTGCGCTCGTCGTTTTAATCTAGCCCTCAATTCCAAATCAACTTTTGCTTCTGGTTCAGGACTGTGACAATGCTCATTATTATATTTTGTTATTTCCTCAATCCCGCTGTTGTTTTCCTGCAATTAGTCACTAAAATTAATACAATTACAATAGATTACAATTTTAACGACACGGTTGGCGCAGTGGCCGACAGTGACCGACTGCTGCGTTGCGTGTCGCGAGTTCGATTCCCGCACGGAACAAATATTTGTATGACCTACAGATAGTTGTTCCGGGTCTGGTTGTTTGTGTATGTGAGATTATATGTTTGTAAACGCATCCACGATACAGGAGAAATTCATAGTGTGGGGCAACGTTTAAAAAAAAAATATCATTAATTTTAATCATAAAGTTTATGTACAAAAAATATACTAATGCAACTTATATGAATACATAATAAACATTTCTAACCTGAGTTATTATTCGCGATCCACAACTGTATGCCCACTTTTTTACACACTGCCAATAACATTTTGTATTTAAACTTCTGTCTAAAGTAAACAAATATCCTTCGTGTAGCAATAGTCTCTTATTCTTTTTAGATATTAGAAATTGTAAGTGCGCCATCGTCACTGACTGTAACAACTATTGTAAGAACGCGTGTTATGCAGCACAATTTTTTCTTATTTTTTTGCGATTGTTTTTTATGTCAAAGAAAAGACAAAATTATTTGGTTGATTGACACATATTTTTATTTTTAAATGTTTGGATTGGTTGATTGTGAAATGAGTAAAGCCTTTTTGGGATTTAGTTATTCGAGATGGCATGGCTACGGCTTTAAGTGTTTTGGGGTAGCGTGCTTTCGTTGTTGGGTGAATATTTCATTTCGTGCATATTAGGATGTTTTGAAAAAAATAAAAAAAAATGTGCTTAATCAGGTTCTTTATATGATTTTCGGAAACTGTTTTACAATTGTAAGAGTAATTTAATAGAGGGACAGTAATCAGACATTTAATTTGGAAGTTATTGACTTTTGTTTTTTTTGAGGGAACGGTAATGAGATTTCATTTATATGGAAATGAGATATCAATATATGGTAATGAGGTAGGCTTAAATGGTAAATAGAAATAAAACAAAAATGTAATAAATCAGTCTTTTAATTTACAATAATTCGCTCAGGCTTTTATAGGAACTGCAGTAATTTGTAATTTTTAATTAGAAATAAACCTAGAACATAACAATAATAGCTATAATCGATCACATGCCTGCCGACGGTCTATAAGGTTCTTACATCTATTTTGAGAGCTAAAATTAACAAACATATAGACATTAATTCTATTATGTCTCCCTCTCAGAAAGGATGTAGGATTGGGTCCGGTGGTACTAAAGAGCTGTTCCTCATTGACATGGCTATTAGCCAACAGGTTCGCCGATCCCGGAAGGATCTGTCGACATGTTGGATAGATTACAAGAAGGCCTATGACTCGGTGCCACATACATGGCTCATGAGGGTGCTGGAGTTGTATAAAATTGATGCAACTCTATGCGCCTTCCTGATATCGTGTATGGGGCAGTGGAGGACGGTCCTTCGCTATCCAGGATGTCGAAATATCCAGAGGAATAGCGAACCGATAAGGATTGAGCGTGGTATATTCCAGGGCGGTAGTTTGAGTCCGCTTTGGTTCTGTTTAGCCTTGAATCCCCTAAGCACACTGCTGGAGGATTCAGGTCTAGGCTATCGGTTAAAGAGAGGAGGTCAGGTAATATCTCACCTTCTTTACATGGATGACCTGAAACTCTTTGCCCCCAACAATTTGCAACTGATGGAGTTACTGAAGGGAACAGAAACTCTCAGTAGCGCCATCAGGATGGAATTTGGTGTGGACAAATTTGCGGTCATGCATGTCAAGCGAGGGGAGATTGTGGAGTCCGAGGGAGTTCAACTCTCGGAATCCATAAACCTTAGATCCCTTTCTTCAACGGAGACCTACAAGTATTTGGATATGTCGGAAGCGTTGGGCATCAATGCTGTTGACGTGAAGCATTTGTTTAGGGAGCGCTTCTTAGGCCGCCTGAAAAAAGTATTTAATAGTCTTTTATCAGGCGGAAATAA
Source organism: Caradrina clavipalpis (assembly GCA_932526535.1). Classification (NCBI taxonomy): domain Eukaryota; kingdom Metazoa; phylum Arthropoda; class Insecta; order Lepidoptera; family Noctuidae; genus Caradrina; species Caradrina clavipalpis. Next base: position 447,751 of record OW052088.1, read on the forward strand.
GGCACGCGCCTTCAACGGGTGGGTCATGCCGGTATTGATGTACTCTTTCGGCATACTTAAATGGACTCAAACGGAACTCGACGTCTTGGATAGGAGGGTCCGTACATTGGTAACGGCATATCGGATGCATCACCCACGGTCATCGGTGATGAGACTTCCCGCGGAAGTGTGGAGGTCGTAGCTTCTTAAATGTTAAGACTCTCCACAACCGCGAGATATGCAGTCTCAGTGATTTTTTTCCTTGAAGCCGACGTGGGAATGCACCGAGATTTAGTGGCAGTGGATAAGGGCCTCGAGAAGATCCTAACCGAAGAACCTAAAGATCGCGAGGAGGTATGGCAGAGTAAGGAGCTTCACGGACGCTTTTTCCGGGCCTTGCATGGGCCCGATGTAGATTTCTTAGCGTCCGTATCCTGGCTTCGCTTCGGTGACCTATTTGGGGAAACCGAGGGTTTTGCCTGTGCAATTATGGACGAAGTTATCATGACAAATAACTGCCGGAGATTTATTTTGAAGGATGGCACGGTGGTCATCACATTATCTCTGGGTGTTCTCGTCTAGCTAACGAAGAGTACTTGCATAGGCACAACCTTGTGGCCAGGATCATCCATCAGCAACTTGCTCTGAAATATCGCATTGTAGAATCGGAAGTACCGTACTATAGGTATGTGCTAACCCAGTTCTCGAAAATAGCAAAGTCACATTGTACTGGGACCGATCCATCATCACTGACAGGACTAGTGTAGCCAATAAGCCTGATATAGTGGTGGTGGATCGCTTAGAGAAGCGCGCAATGATTGTTGACATAACAGTCCCACATGACGTGAACCTCGTGAAGGCCGAGAATGATAAGAAGATCAAGTATCTTAACTTGGCTCGCGTGATTGCCGACATGTGGGATGTGGACTCAGCGATCATTTAGCCGAATGTCGTTTCAGCCAATGGCTTAATTGCCAAGAGCCTCGACCAACATCACATTTGTATCATAATGTATCTTAATCTTCTTATCTTCTTCTTTAATCTTGCTACAGTGAATATTTCTTCAGGTTGGGATGTCGAAGGTTGTGGATCTTCTGTTACGCGTTGATTCTGTGATCGATCACATTCCTCTTCGGAATTTACTTTAACCGTGTCTACTTCAAGAAGATCTTCACTATCACTGCAGCTTGGAGTATTAGCGTTCATCATTTCAATACCACGATTTAGTAACATCTACCAACCGAAAAAGAAATAGCTAAAATTTTAAAATAAATTAGTTTGTATAAATATAAAAAAAAGGTTAAAGTAGCTAGCAAAATGTCATATTGTCTGGGTACCTTTTAGGGTCCCCTATAATAATGTGTTTTTGTAGATATAAATTGATTCATATTCATATTGAACTATTAAATATAATTACCGTTCATTTCGTCTAATTACCATTCGGATAAAATGAATGGTAATCGATGGTAATTAGGAGAGTGGTAATTAGATTCACTGCTATTTTCAATAATTTATCGAAGTGGGAACAGGTACAGTGTTATAGCTATATCAGCGGAAGGAGAGTTTAATAGCGTATACATCTAGCAAACATTTGATTGAAATAAATAAATATAAATACCTTTTGTATCACGAACGGTGCGTAGAAATTTTTTGAACCACTTCACTTTTTGCTCAGGAGAACTTAAATTTATGTAGCCAGAATTAGTCTTACACGCGTGTGTTCGGCTCGAGAGCTAAGCTTTTGACTGCCAGCGAATATTCTTTGTGAAGCACGGGCTCTGCGGCGTAAATATTTGAAAATATCGGTTCGAACATGTCGTCTAATGGTAATTATGGGGAAGCGTACGGACATTTTTTAAAGTTCCATTAAACCGCTTTAATTTGTTCTTCCGTAAACAATAAATAGTCACCATATACATTAACTATCCTACTGTCCTAAACAGTAATAAAAATGCCGTTCTCCCAGTACAGTTTTAATCAAGACGTGTCAATTAACTCAAATCTGGGAAAAGGGACATCGCTGGTAATTAGATTTTCGGGTTTTGTTTATTAATTTTACGCAATTTTTATTATAAAATGTTAATTTTAAATTTAGCCGCTAATAGAACCCGATGTTAGCTATACAAAAAAAAATATAGTTTAAATTTTTTTCAACATTACATATGTTCTTTATCGTCCGTAATGTAATATGCACGAAATGAAATATTCACCCTGTTAAGAGTTTCGAATAGGTGAATATTAGAGATTTGGTTATTCGAGCTCGCATGGCTACGGCGTCAAGTTTTTCGTGGTAGCGTGCATTCGTTGTTATGTGTTTCGTATTAGTAAACTTACGCGGACGTGTGATTCGAGGTTACACTTTTCTAGGTCGTGTAATACACTCCCAACGAAAAACTAAAAAAAACAGCCATTTGCTAGGCGGACTCGCGCACGAAGAGTCTTGTACAGTCGGTTGTCAGCATTATCTGACCCACCCTAAACACAATCGAAATTGGACCTTCTGCCTATGATAATAAGGTTTAATTTCAATTTATATGAGGTTATCAGTCAAGTGCTCGAGAACTGAGAAGGAATAAATACAATAAAAATACACACACGCAAATTTGATCTTTATCACGTTAGCATTGGGTTAAATCTTATAACAACTTGTTATAATATAATAAGTGTAATAGCTTATTTTAATGAGTTCGGTCAAGTAACTCTGGTCTCGTGGTCTGTGTGTAAGACAGAGAGTGACAAGTTGCGAGATCAAATCCCGCGACGAAGATATTGTTTTGCTTTCAATTTAGAATTTATTCTAAAAGTATTTCTTGTATTATTGTAAAGAACTATAGACGGATAATCTTAAAATATAAAGTTTCTAAAATGGTAATATTTTGGCATAACTTGTATTAAGTGGGTAGTTGAAAAATAAATATTTGTATTCATTGTAAAACTGGTATTCAAATGCTACTAACTAAGGGTATGCAGTGACAACGCGCAAACATATTTTTCCTTGCCTTACTAAATTGCAAAAACAACTTCTCTTTACAATTTATTTTTGTCTATTTTATAGGTAGTTTTTTTATTATCATGTCTTAATGGAGTGATTAAATAATAATGAAGGGATAAAATACAAAATAATCTATTTGCACTAGGATAAGGTTGGCTGCTTGTGCTGTGCAAGAATAAACTTTATTAAAGTATATATATGGTTTAAATTCTTTAGTCTTGTGGTCACTAATCGTTGTTTACGTTCGAAATCAAGTTTAACCTAAATATAGCTTCTGCTCAGGTGTTTCTTATTTCATTATTTTATTATACTTTTTTTACAGTTCTTTAATGGACAACGCATAGAAATAAAACTAAACAATTGCAAATTTAAAATGTTTATTATTTCATTAAAACACTTAGGTAAATAAAGTAAGTAAATGCTCACATATTTCCAAATTAATATACAATATATTATGAGGATGCCATAATCAAATCTAACCATTTATAAACAATAAAAAAGGCATGTTTTCTTGAAAGTTTGTTATCGAGAAAATTTATTTTATCTGTGAAATGCTTTAAAGATTTATAGCTGCCTATTATACGTAGTGAATAAACATGTCATTTAAATAGAAAAAAAACTATTTATGACAATAACATCACCACGTAATTGGCAACATTTTAATGGTTTAACAATCTATCCATTGAGCATTTACTTACATGGCGTGTTTAAAAATATCCTAGATTAATTAGTAGCGGAGTGATGGCGCACCGTTCCTTGTTACGTTCATCTTTGTTCGATTTAAATGTTTTTTTTTTCATCAGTGATGATCACAACATTTTCTTCTCAATTAAAATTTAAATATTCCTGGGCAAAACGGACCCCTCTTCAGCAGGTGTCAATGCTATTTTCTGTGCCGGTTTATAATTCCTTATTCCAGCAGCGTGTAAATGCCTTCTCACTGTTTCCACTGAAATATGGTGTTTTATTGCGGTTACACTAATGGGCAATCGCATTCGGGACTATACTTGATGTTTTTTGCCCCTGGACGAATCCGCTGAATATTTACTTTGTCTCCATAACGTCTTAGCTACAGTCGTATTTCTCTAAAACAAAAAAAAAAACATTTTTGGAACCGTTTATGTAACTTGTAAGGAGTGAATGTAATAGTAAAATAGCCAACTACGCGTTCATTAATCACAATCAATTAAATAAAATAGGTATAAAAAAAAACACTTACTGCTATATTAAGACGACGACCAATCTCTCTAATTCCAACAATCTGCTCATGTAAAAATATGATTTTATGTTTGGTATAGTCATTAAGCTGCGACATGATGCTTTTTTACACCAAATTGCTTAAAAATACTTAACGAGTTATGCGAAACGATTTACAAATGTGTGTGCACAGTCAATGCTAATAGGCGTAGTGTAACTTTTGCCACTTAAGTAGACGAATTTATTATCTACCTCACGAAGCAAATATATGTGAACTTAAACTTTTTTAATTTACCCACCTGTTTACAAGATAAGTTATTAGGCGTAAATCATATTGGCCGTTCTTTAATAATGCAAACAATATTGTAGAAATGAAATCAAATTAAAAAAGAAACTGATAACAGGTGGACTGTGTTTTCGAACCCACATGTTGTTCCTCGCCAATCCAACATCAAACCGCCAAGCCACAAGAACTTGTTAAGACTCCACGAAATTCAAGATTGGGTTCTAATTATGTAAGGTGACTTAAAAGGTTTTTAACTTTAATGTCAACGAGATAATGATTAAAATAGCTTAACAAAATGATAATTATAATGCCGGTGGCTCCGACAACGTTGGGTGGGTTTATGCGTGTCTGTATTCATCGATAAATTGAAATTAAACCTTATTATCATAGGCAGAGGGTCCAATTTTGGTTGTGTTTAGGGTGGGTCAGATAATGTTGACAACAGACTGTACTATTATCTATAAAAATGGCAAAAAAATCGAGCTTTTTTGGAGATGAACCACCATTGCTTCTTGCTCTATTTACTACCATTCTCATGGCGTTTATACTGGGTAAGTAGGGGGCACTTCCACTAGGAATGTCTTGAATGGCCGCCTGTACTACCTGTGACGGTCCATCCATACTATGTTGCGCTCGTCGTTTTAATCTAGCCCTCAATTCCAAATCAACTTTTGCTTCTGGTTCAGGACTGTGACAATGCTCATTATTATATTTTGTTATTTCCTCAATCCCGCTGTTGTTTTCCTGCAATTAGTCACTAAAATTAATACAATTACAATAGATTACAATTTTAACGACACGGTTGGCGCAGTGGCCGACAGTGACCGACTGCTGCGTTGCGTGTCGCGAGTTCGATTCCCGCACGGAACAAATATTTGTATGACCTACAGATAGTTGTTCCGGGTCTGGTTGTTTGTGTATGTGAGATTATATGTTTGTAAACGCATCCACGATACAGGAGAAATTCATAGTGTGGGGCAACGTTTAAAAAAAAAATATCATTAATTTTAATCATAAAGTTTATGTACAAAAAATATACTAATGCAACTTATATGAATACATAATAAACATTTCTAACCTGAGTTATTATTCGCGATCCACAACTGTATGCCCACTTTTTTACACACTGCCAATAACATTTTGTATTTAAACTTCTGTCTAAAGTAAACAAATATCCTTCGTGTAGCAATAGTCTCTTATTCTTTTTAGATATTAGAAATTGTAAGTGCGCCATCGTCACTGACTGTAACAACTATTGTAAGAACGCGTGTTATGCAGCACAATTTTTTCTTATTTTTTTGCGATTGTTTTTTATGTCAAAGAAAAGACAAAATTATTTGGTTGATTGACACATATTTTTATTTTTAAATGTTTGGATTGGTTGATTGTGAAATGAGTAAAGCCTTTTTGGGATTTAGTTATTCGAGATGGCATGGCTACGGCTTTAAGTGTTTTGGGGTAGCGTGCTTTCGTTGTTGGGTGAATATTTCATTTCGTGCATATTAGGATGTTTTGAAAAAAATAAAAAAAAATGTGCTTAATCAGGTTCTTTATATGATTTTCGGAAACTGTTTTACAATTGTAAGAGTAATTTAATAGAGGGACAGTAATCAGACATTTAATTTGGAAGTTATTGACTTTTGTTTTTTTTGAGGGAACGGTAATGAGATTTCATTTATATGGAAATGAGATATCAATATATGGTAATGAGGTAGGCTTAAATGGTAAATAGAAATAAAACAAAAATGTAATAAATCAGTCTTTTAATTTACAATAATTCGCTCAGGCTTTTATAGGAACTGCAGTAATTTGTAATTTTTAATTAGAAATAAACCTAGAACATAACAATAATAGCTATAATCGATCACATGCCTGCCGACGGTCTATAAGGTTCTTACATCTATTTTGAGAGCTAAAATTAACAAACATATAGACATTAATTCTATTATGTCTCCCTCTCAGAAAGGATGTAGGATTGGGTCCGGTGGTACTAAAGAGCTGTTCCTCATTGACATGGCTATTAGCCAACAGGTTCGCCGATCCCGGAAGGATCTGTCGACATGTTGGATAGATTACAAGAAGGCCTATGACTCGGTGCCACATACATGGCTCATGAGGGTGCTGGAGTTGTATAAAATTGATGCAACTCTATGCGCCTTCCTGATATCGTGTATGGGGCAGTGGAGGACGGTCCTTCGCTATCCAGGATGTCGAAATATCCAGAGGAATAGCGAACCGATAAGGATTGAGCGTGGTATATTCCAGGGCGGTAGTTTGAGTCCGCTTTGGTTCTGTTTAGCCTTGAATCCCCTAAGCACACTGCTGGAGGATTCAGGTCTAGGCTATCGGTTAAAGAGAGGAGGTCAGGTAATATCTCACCTTCTTTACATGGATGACCTGAAACTCTTTGCCCCCAACAATTTGCAACTGATGGAGTTACTGAAGGGAACAGAAACTCTCAGTAGCGCCATCAGGATGGAATTTGGTGTGGACAAATTTGCGGTCATGCATGTCAAGCGAGGGGAGATTGTGGAGTCCGAGGGAGTTCAACTCTCGGAATCCATAAACCTTAGATCCCTTTCTTCAACGGAGACCTACAAGTATTTGGATATGTCGGAAGCGTTGGGCATCAATGCTGTTGACGTGAAGCATTTGTTTAGGGAGCGCTTCTTAGGCCGCCTGAAAAAAGTATTTAATAGTCTTTTATCAGGCGGAAATAAGGCACGCGCCTTCAACGGGTGGGTCATGCCGGTATTGATGTACTCTTTCGGCATACTTAAATGGACTCAAACGGAACTCGACGTCTTGGATAGGAGGGTCCGTACATTGGTAACGGCATATCGGATGCATCACCCACGGTCATCGGTGATGAGACTTCCCGCGGAAGTGTGGAGGTCGTAGCTTCTTAAATGTTAAGACTCTCCACAACCGCGAGATATGCAGTCTCAGTGATTTTTTTCCTTGAAGCCGACGTGGGAATGCACCGAGATTTAGTGGCAGTGGATAAGGGCCTCGAGAAGATCCTAACCGAAGAACCTAAAGATCGCGAGGAGGTATGGCAGAGTAAGGAGCTTCACGGACGCTTTTTCCGGGCCTTGCATGGGCCCGATGTAGATTTCTTAGCGTCCGTATCCTGGCTTCGCTTCGGTGACCTATTTGGGGAAACCGAGGGTTTTGCCTGTGCAATTATGGACGAAGTTATCATGACAAATAACTGCCGGAGATTTATTTTGAAGGATGGCACGGTGGTCATCACATTATCTCTGGGTGTTCTCGTCTAGCTAACGAAGAGTACTTGCATAGGCACAACCTTGTGGCCAGGATCATCCATCAGCAACTTGCTCTGAAATATCGCATTGTAGAATCGGAAGTACCGTACTATAGGTATGTGCTAACCCAGTTCTCGAAAATAGCAAAGTCACATTGTACTGGGACCGATCCATCATCACTGACAGGACTAGTGTAGCCAATAAGCCTGATATAGTGGTGGTGGATCGCTTAGAGAAGCGCGCAATGATTGTTGACATAACAGTCCCACATGACGTGAACCTCGTGAAGGCCGAGAATGATAAGAAGATCAAGTATCTTAACTTGGCTCGCGTGATTGCCGACATGTGGGATGTGGACTCAGCGATCATTTAGCCGAATGTCGTTTCAGCCAATGGCTTAATTGCCAAGAGCCTCGACCAACATCACATTTGTATCATAATGTATCTTAATCTTCTTATCTTCTTCTTTAATCTTGCTACAGTGAATATTTCTTCAGGTTGGGATGTCGAAGGTTGTGGATCTTCTGTTACGCGTTGATTCTGTGATCGATCACATTCCTCTTCGGAATTTACTTTAACCGTGTCTACTTCAAGAAGATCTTCACTATCACTGCAGCTTGGAGTATTAGCGTTCATCATTTCAATACCACGATTTAGTAACATCTACCAACCGAAAAAGAAATAGCTAAAATTTTAAAATAAATTAGTTTGTATAAATATAAAAAAAAGGTTAAAGTAGCTAGCAAAATGTCATATTGTCTGGGTACCTTTTAGGGTCCCCTATAATAATGTGTTTTTGTAGATATAAATTGATTCATATTCATATTGAACTATTAAATATAATTACCGTTCATTTCGTCTAATTACCATTCGGATAAAATGAATGGTAATCGATGGTAATTAGGAGAGTGGTAATTAGATTCACTGCTATTTTCAATAATTTATCGAAGTGGGAACAGGTACAGTGTTATAGCTATATCAGCGGAAGGAGAGTTTAATAGCGTATACATCTAGCAAACATTTGATTGAAATAAATAAATATAAATACCTTTTGTATCACGAACGGTGCGTAGAAATTTTTTGAACCACTTCACTTTTTGCTCAGGAGAACTTAAATTTATGTAGCCAGAATTAGTCTTACACGCGTGTGTTCGGCTCGAGAGCTAAGCTTTTGACTGCCAGCGAATATTATTTGTGAAGCACGGGCTCTGCGGCGTAAATATTTGAAAATATCGGTTCGAACATGTCGTCTAATGGTAATTATGGGGAAGCGTACGGACATTTTTTAAAGTTCCATTAAACCGCTTTAATTTGTTCTTCCGTAAACAATAAATAGTCACCATATACATTAACTATCCTACTGTCCTAAACAGTAATAAAAATGCCGTTCTCCCAGTACAGTTTTAATCAAGACGTGTCAATTAACTCAAATCTGGGAAAAGGGACATCGCTGGTAATTAGATTTTCGGGTTTTGTTTATTAATTTTACGCAATTTTTATTATAAAATGTTAATTTTAAATTTAGCCGCTAATAGAACCCGATGTTAGCTATACAAAAAAAAATATAGTTTAAATTTTTTTCAACATTACATATGTTCTTTATCGTCCGTAATGTAATATGCACGAAATGAAATATTCACCCTGTTAAGAGTTTCGAATAGGTGAATATTAGAGATTTGGTTATTCGAGCTCGCATGGCTACGGCGTCAAGTTTTTCGTGGTAGCGTGCATTCGTTGTTATGTGTTTCGTATTAGTAAACTTACGCGGACGTGTGATTCGAGGTTACACTTTTCTAGGTCGTGTAATACACTCCCAACGAAAAACTAAAAAAAACAGCCATTTGCTAGGCGGACTCGCGCACGAAGAGTCTTGTACTATTATCTATAAAAATGGCAAAAAAATCGAGTTTGTTGTATGGGAGCCCCCTTATACAGGGTGATTTGAAATTGCTCGTATTCTTCTCGGGAGAAGAAACTATGACTAATTTAGAATGATTTAACCCTTACACTAACTTAAACACTTTAACCACTTATCACGTTTTAGCCTGAAATTTTCTATGATCTGATAGCTTACTAATTGACCAACCTCTCTAAAGCTAAAAACTGTGTAATTTACTGTTAGATTTTATGTTGTATGTTAAAACTTGCAATAAAATTTAAAAAAAATCTGATACGTGATAAGTTTTTTTTTATTAAATTTTAATTACTAAAATTCATATTTTTCTAAAAATAAAAACAAAGTAGATTTTCTCGAAAATGGCGGATTTTCGACCCCCAAGTGATAGGGGTTAAATCATTCTAAATTAGTCATAGTTTCTTCTCCCGAGAGGAATACGAGCAATTTCAAATCACCCTGTATATTAATTTTATTCTGTGTTTTAATTCCAACTGCCTAACTATCACGGTTCATGAGATATAGCCTGGTGACAGACGGACAGAAAAATAGTCAGATAGACTGACGGGCGGACAGTGGAGTCTTAGTAATAGGGTCCCGTTTCACCCTTTGGGTACGGAACCAAATGTTTACTCAAAGAAGTTAAAACTCACCAACTATTTTATCGGACACGTCGGAGGCTGGCTTGACGTCAGTCATTGTCCCCCACAGTCGGGCCGTCAACAAGCCGTAGCGTGGAACACTATCGTGTGAACGTTACGTGTTGCGACTGCCAACAAGTCCTGCAGGTAATCAGGTCAGCGGACGACACAAGCTGACATTTGGGTCGACGGGAATACGAGCTGCAAGCCTTTGAGAGTGTCCGTGTATTCACAAAACTCCTGTTCAGTCCGAATCGAGGCGTGTACTTGGGTCGGTCATTCAGTCACAATCACAGAGCTGACAATGTTGCCGATGTTTCTCATGTATCTCGAATATCTAAATTCGGAAACGAACTGAAGATATTCAGGTCAATAGTCTAGTTTGCTTTTCACGGCGGATTTGTTTTGTATTGTTTTTTTTTTTGTTTGTGTAAAATAATGATGAAAACTCGTGTTATAGAGAAATCATTTACTAGAGAGGAATGCAGTGTGATAAAAAATATTTGAGAGATACATATAGTAGGAGTATGTACAATGGTTCGATTCGCAGAGGTATTTTATGAAGATTGTGCATGTAGGGTACAATACCAGCTGTGTATTTATCTATATAAATAAATAATGTTAGGATATGGCATTAGAAAATAGAAACTATAAAATCATTGAGTTTAATTCTGCATCTTTATCCGCCAACGCCGACTCTAAGGTCTACGATACTCGTAGCGCTGCTACGCCGTAGCAGTCTACGAGTTCAAATGAGTAATTAGGGAATATGTCACGAGCCGAGCGTAGATTTCGGTAACTTTGTAATCAAATATGTATTTTGTTAGAAAACACTTTCCTAGTGTTATGTTTAAAGCCCTTTAGGAAATAAACAAAAATAATAAATGTTATATTATTAAAAATAAAAACATAGTAATGTTATTTGATGAATTTCGATCACGGAGGCGGCTGTCCATCTCAATGCAGACTAGCTTAGTACGCACGAGATATTATAGTGCGCAAACACAACAGTACACCCTCTTCTCAAACATGACAGTATGAGAAGAGGGTGTACTGTTGTGTTTGCGCACAGTCCAACTGGATTGCAATCCAACAAGATCGGGGAGAGATCAAGCGTAGAACCAACAACTTTGTGTGCTTTCTGTCACTCTACCAACTTCCAATTTCGAGGCATTACTAAAAAAAACAGATATAATCGAACTCAGGACTCTCCTGGCTTGCAACCACGAGACTAAGAGGCCTTGAAACATAACGAAAATCTTACATATACGTATCGAACCCACATAATATTAACCTTTCCCCCATAAGAGACAATGTCTAAGATAAACACGCATCATTACCACACAACACTAACATGAGATCAATATCTTTAGCGCACGTAATACCTTTTTGTCAAGGGACATGACATATTAATAATTTTGCGGCGTCTAGGCATATGTGCGACCTTGCGACTAATATCTAATACAACTTTGTGTTTATGTACAAGGGCTTATTACTTGTTGGCGATGTCGATGTGTGCGTACATCTACCTATGTGGAATAGGACATGACAAAGAGAATTGTTCTTTTACTTAGTACGTAAAAGAGTATTATTTTTTCCTGAGAAACTTTAATTAACTTTTGATTTCACGAAGAGTTTACATATTTGAGTGGCTGAATGTGACTTCTTAATATATAAAAGATTTTAGTAAGAATACAATTTACCTTTTTTTAGGATAGCAATACGTAGTATGAATAAGCATCATCATCATCATCATATCAGCCGCAAGATGTCACTGCTGGACATAGACCTCCCCCATAGATTTCTAAAAGAACCGGTTAAAGCATAGTCAAATGCTATTGTTAATTTCCTTGTGTTTATGTGTAGCTGTGTCCCACGGTAAAAGACAAACATGACAGTTTATTAAAACTTCTAAGCGATCGGTTACTGAAACTTTGCTGAAAGTTTAATAATATATCGGCGGGTCAAACGTCTACAAACAAACTTAAAGTTTGCGATTCCATCCACAAGTATAATGGGCAACTTGAGCCGAGATCCTAGCCGAGCACGCGAGCCGGCCAGTCCGTTTGAATACAGCCTCCACGGGCACAGGACAAGAGAAGTTTTTCGCCATGAAAACGCGTCGGGAAAGGGAAAATACGCTACTTTTACCCCATTGAATGGATGGTCCCCATGGGATGGACGTAGCTACTCCCCATGTCTCGCTATGGCGTCTTGACAAGTATCTAACTTTAATTTTGTGTAGCTAGTGGACTTTCTGATTTCGATTCTTGATAAAAAGTAAAATGTAATTTTAGCTCAACATGTATTCGAGTTATCAAAATAAATGGTAGGTATATATAGTAGTAACAGTACCATTATACTATCAGAATTTACAGAGAACGAGTCAAACATAGTATGTGTTCACCAGATAAGATAATATGGAAGTTTAAACATTATCAACATTCAGCTAGACACAATATCACCTGCTCCTTATAAGACCCGATCACTATCTCAAAATCATATTCATATAGGTAAGCACTAAAACCGATCCCGTATCCCAGGCTTAAATAATTAGTCGTATCAAATCTGCCGTCACTTTGAATAGATCCCCTTTATTATTTAAGCCACCATCTCTTGTCATGGCATGCATAATTGATCTCTCAGGCTCACGAGTGGCAGCATGGCGGTCTATAGTCTTCCATCTGCTATCGGATCAGGCTAATTTGACCTTTATCAGGATGTGGTAAGGTCCAGGTGGGAAGTAGGGATGTGTTTGTATTCGCAGCCTAGACAAATAGGAGACATTGCAAAAGCAGATTGGAGTGGAAAAGGAAAAAAGTCATTCAGACTGTCTGCAACGGTTTGTGTGCGTTTGGTCTGCGTGTGTGTTCGTGTGAAGCGACCATTGAAGTTTGAATTCACACTTCATGTGAGGGTGCACTAGAGTGCGGCAATTGGTGCGTTTGCGTATCACTGACTTCCTTGTTACGTGTGTTTGTTAGTTTGTCTTTTAATGGTTTCGGACAAATCGATTATTTTTGTTATGGTTAAATTACTTCTTCATTTATTCTAAAGCTAATACAAACTCGTTTCAAAGTGAAGTGTATAACAGAGAAAAGACAGGAAGGAAAAATCTGGTCTTGTGTATCGGATGGGCTGAAAACTGAGCCTACGCGAACAGCAACACAATTAACAAACTATAAACCAACAAGATAATGTCATCAGCCACATCTCAGCGGTTCAGCCACAGGGCTCGACTGTCGAAATGAACTAATGCCTCAGTGAGTAAAAGCTGATTACTGAGGAGTTGTGGCGACAAACTTGTCTTGTGGTATTTCTGTAGTTGGATTAACTTGATTTTGACTATTTGCTGGTTTGTTTTAAGTACCATTTCCTGTGACAGAAAGTTATAATTCCATTAAGTAGAAGTTTTGGTAATGTATTGTACTACTTAGGTAGTTTCGGAGATTTACAACGTTTCTTTTTTATTTAATTATAAGTAATATTACATTTTGAACATGGGTGAACGAAAAATTGACTATAAAAAAAATTCAGCATTGAGGAAACTATAATAATCCAATTACCTCTTGTCGCAAATTGACTTCGTTCTTACTTCACAGAGCGCTGTCATAAAAACAAAAAGCGATGATAAAACGCCCTCGCTCCTGAAGTTCATCAAACGGGTCTTATCACCGATTTATAGGTCCTTCGTCCAGCAGCGCCATCTAACGAAAGGAATTAAAACCGACATCTTTGTAATATTCTGGAACTTTGTAATAGCACCGAAACGGTGACGTAATGAAGAGCAGGGAGCAGCTCAGTTTAAATTTTATCTGCATTCAGAAAGTTGTTAATACTTCTGTGAGTTCGTAGTGATATCATGAAAAAGGATTTCCTTTCAATGCTTTGGAAACCTTAGTTGGAAGTGTTTTTGGTGGAACTGCGTTTTGGAAATATAAAAAAAAAAGAAAAGTTTTTATAAAACTGTTCTCAACGTCAGCTTGGGATTACAATTGCCATTTTTCCATAAGCATGTAATTGTAAGGTCATTAAGGATTATGTCTAAATGATAGGTGGATCAATTTGTTTAAAAAATATTAAGAAAGTTTATATTTATTAAAAAAAAAAAATGACAACGACGATTCAGTATTCATGCAAGTCTCGTCGTTTACTGGCTGACAAGATTCTAAAAACAAATAAGTGGAGCGCAAGTTTTTTACTTCGTCATACGAAACTAAGTTATCCTATTTCTGTGAAAGTTTCATCATAACATCTAAGGTCTCTATGAAATAACTCGGACTGACGTAAAACTAGGTTTATTCTTTATTTTCTTTGGTGTATTAGATATAAAAATATTATTTTCTTTGGTAAGACTTGTTTAAATTAGAATCAATATAAATCTAATAAATCAAATACCTCGCCAGTCCAATGATCTTTAGCGCGACTGCTGCGCTTGAGGACTTGGTTGCGATTATCAGGTCGAGCAAAGTGTTATTGGGTTTTTCTATGAAATTCTTAATAGCATCTCGTGGTTAGGATTTGTGCCCAGTTAATGGCAATAGGCTCACCCCTTATTACATGGGACTTAAATATATCGGTGAACTGTGGGTGCACATTGGTATATAACATCTCTGCCTAACCCATCGGGAAATATAAGCGTGATGGTATGTTAACATAAACCAAAATCGGAACTCACTCAAAGCATCTCTCCAAGTGTTTACAGTGCCGGAAATCTATCGTAATAATTGTATTATACACATGTTGCAACCTTTTTTCTACAAGCGAATACCTACAACAAGTAACTGTAGGTACTACCTTTGCATAAGATTAACGTCTACTGAGATTTATGAAGTTTCAAACTTGTGGAAAGTTTAATGAAAACAATTTAGCGTGCATTGTACGCTCAACTATAAATTATATTATTTAATTTCGCGAGCGCAAGGTCAACGTCCCCATACTCTTAGAACTACTTAAAACTTTGAACTAACTTCTACCACAGTAGTATATTAATTTTACTTTTATATTTTGTGATGAATTTCTTATAATGTATAAAGGCATGTTCGTGTGAAGTTTATGGGGTTCTTGCATGAGGTATTAGAAAGGTGTGAAAGAATGCATTGTTTCAAATGTTAATCCGTAAACATACCTCTTTACCTTTGTATGTTTGAAAGTGTTATAATAGTTTATGAATCTTTAGCTTATAATATATACCATCACGCCTGTATTCCCCGAAGGGTTAGGCAGAAGTGTACCAATGTACACCCACAGTTCGCCGGTATATTTAGGTCCCATGTAATAGTGGGCGAGCCTATTGCCATTAACCGGGCACAAATCCAAACTCCGAGCTGCTACTGAGAATTTCATAGAAAAACCGAATAACACTTTTTGCTCGACCTAGGAATCGAACCCGGGACCCCTTGCACAGCAGTCGCACTTGCGACCACGAGACTAACGGGGCAGTCTTTAGCTTATTTCATGATACCTCTTTGTCAAATAAAAACCAAACAAATTAATTAATTAAAAACCGCTCAGCTTCTGTAAAACAGAAATCACCTACCAAAATGTATCTTATACATATAATTAGTTACTTAGGTAATCCAGATATTGGAAAGAGTTACACCACTAACTTATACCAACAGATTCCGATAGTCATAAAAACGATACGAACAACAAAACCTCCCAGGACACTCTGACCTCATAATTGGCAAGTCGTATAAGAACGAGAAGTAAGTAGAATTAAGAGCAGTCGCCTCGCCTCGCCTCGCCTCGCCTCGGCGACGGCGCGGTGTCTATGGTGGGAGGCACTCATTTATCACCGCCACACTTCACTTTGCCAACTTGTCTCCCAGATTTATGACCCACCACGTAAAAATGTGTTATGACTTGTAATTATACTTTTTAGTAGTATGAGGAAGATGATAAAGTGTAGTGTTTGAGTTACTTGCAGTTGAGGTAAACTTCCTGTGAAGTTCGAGGTTATTTGAGGTCAATTTCCGATATTTTCATGTACTACACTGTTACAATAACGAAAGAATAAAAATATAAAGTTGAGACATAGGTTCCTATTCAAATGTCAAAAAGTGTAGCAGATATATCGCTGCTGGTATATTTATATTAGTTTAAATGAGATTATACAATGACATGTGCTAAAAATTTTCAACTGTGAAAGATGAACTAATATATAATCACGCCTGTATTCCCCTAAGGGTTAGGCAGATGTGTACCAAAGGAGGTACACTCACAGTTTGCCGGTATGTTTAGGTCCTATGTAATAGAGGGCGAGCTTATTGCCATTAACTTCATACTTCATAGAACTTCATAGAAAAACCCAATGACACTTTCGAAATCGAACCCAAGATCTCTAGCGTAACAGTCACGCTTAGAACCACGAGGCTATCGAGGCAGTGAAAGATGAAATAAATGTTAACACCCGCTAAATTTTAAATAATTACAAAATTACCGTCACAAAATGAGCAGATCCCGTGAAGAAAGGGAGTCACCTAATGTTACTGTGGGTTATATTGTGAAGCAACACATGGGAATCAAAAACCTTGTTACAGAACTTAATGGATATTCCCCCAATTTCACTTCCCCTAATGCTCCTAATGAGCAAGGGGACTAAATCCCCATAAGTCGACGGTAAATCCGTTCCACGCACGCGAACTTTAAAGTAGACAAGTATTGTTTTTGTAAACATCACTGAATAATCCGTTATGATTACAACGGATGTATTTAATTATAATCATGGATTATCGTGTTGTAATTAATTAAATTAATCTGTTTGCCGCACACATTTAATCTTTTCAGTAATTAACACTAATTTCAAATAATATATTAATTGCAGTTGTTCGCAATATCGAATAACAGTAAAAAAAGAATATGTCAGTATGGTACATGACCAACAGCCAACTTTCTCATCTTCAGATTACATTGATTAAGTATTAGTTTATTGTTATTGTTTTTATCTATAAATCTCAGGCAATATTGGTTCGAATTAAAAACAAAATCGTTGGATAGTCCATTTATCGAGGAAGTGGCATAAGCTGTATAATATTACGCCACTAGTCATAGGAGCGGTGCAGTAATCTCGTGTATAGTTCGCTAGTACTTAAATAATGTTTGGTGTATTATGGGCTTAAATAAATTAATATTGCCTCATTGGCATAGTACTCCTAACCGCGACTGCTATGCTAGAGTGTTCGATTCCCAGGTCGAGCAAAAAGTGTTATTGGGTTTTTCTATGAAATTCTCAGCAGCGGTTTTGGATTTGTGCCCAGTTAATGGCAATAAGCTACCCTCAATAAATATGGGACCTAAAAAAGAAAAACATATCGGCGAACTGTGGGTGTACTTTGGTACACCTCTGCCTAACCCTTCGGGGAAATACAGGCGTGATGATATGGATAAAGGAATACATAAATATTGTTACAAGTTACTGATTTCATTATAAAGAAATAGAAATGTGAATAATATTTCTATTACGTTATCTAAAGAATTCTCGTTTCATAAGAACTTTACAAGTGCCAACGGAACAGAAAAAGTGTTTGCAAAACTTGTTAAGTTTTCTTAAGACTTGGAGGAACTTTTTGTTAAATCCGCTCAAGTTTCTCTTTGTGGATGTTTCACTCTTTCTCGGATGAATGTTTACTATACTGGCGATATCGTAAACACATATTTCTTCAACAAATAATTGGTTTTTGCATTTAAAATGGTAGCGACTAATAAATAAAATCAACGACTGATAATAATCAACTGTGTTGATAATAATCAACAATATATTTCGTTCAATATAAAGAATTATTTAAATTCGCAAAAGCTCTGTATTTTACTAAATGCTAGGACACTAACACATAAACCGCATACGTAAAAAAAACACAGAATTAAAATTCCTTACTTATAATTTTGTATTAATTAAACTGTTACAGATACTATTTAATTGTCTACATACGATATCACAATATATCTTCAAAAGCTCGGTGATTATCGGTAAATAGTCGTAACACACAAAATAACACAATCATTAAATATTCCCCAAACTTCTTCCCCAATGATCGTAGTTTCCAGTGCCAGTAGTGATGAACTGATCTAATTGTTTGTTTCAGAACTCCTTCCGATGTGAAGCAAGCAGGCCTAATTGACAATGTAACCGGAGCCGGGAGTGACGTCACGATGTGCTCCTGGGTCGTGTCGGCCCTCATCATCCTGTTTGCCATGGGTAAGTTGGGCTGGAGGAACTTTTTATGAAGTTCTGAGTAGCTTTACTAATACCCGGTTTTTGAAGGTCCCGACGAAAAACTACCGTTAAAACTTCATTTGTTAAAGTTGTATATATGATTAACGAGTGTTTAAGAGAAATTCATTTACACATACATACATAAACTCACGCCTTTTTCCCATGGGGGTAGGCAGAAACCACAGAACGCCATCTGCTACGATCCTTACATACTACTTTGGCCTCGTTCACGTTCATACATCTGGTCATACAAGCACGCCGGTTAAGAGTACTGCACACCCGACCTTTCAAAAAAAAAAGAGAAAAAAAAAAGAAAGAAAGAAAGAAATTCATTTATTTATTTATTTAAACTTTGTGCACCAAAACGACATTTTCTGGAAGTCAATCAAAGGTGAAGTTTTAACATGCTAAGTGTAAATAATTGTACGAGATATAAACAACGAAATTTGAGATTTAAAACAAAAAAATAGAACTTAAAGCAATGATATAAATCAATTGAAATGTTCACAAGTACAAAATGACTGAAATTCTACGTAATGATCATATTCACTCATCTTTACCTATATGTTTGGAAACGCTTAGTGTGATATCTAAACGTAATTGATGAATATGATATTAAGCCAATTAATAAATAGGTCTTTTCTTAATACATAAACTCCGTTCGAATCTTACAAAATGGTTGTTGTTTTTCTTTCCTCCCTGGGTAATTAAATAATTAAGACGTGTTATGAACTAATTAGGTATTAGAGGATCAACTTCTCAAAACACGTTTCGCAAATGAATTATCTAAGACATTCTAGAATATTCTACAAGCAAAATAAAGAACTTTTAACGATTCGCAGAAATTATCTGGCCAATTATCTGACTTTTTAACATGATGATAATGCAGCTATTATGAATTGACTTGTTGTCTAAATTAATGAATAAACAATGTCACGTGACTCAATGATACCACTTAGCCAGATTTAGTGGCTCACCCGAGTACTGTCGCTCAGCTCGATGTGCTCATTAATTTCAATCAAACAGATTATCAGTATCAAAGCCACTTTGATTTGAGCACAATTCAATACACATGACGAGTTATGTTTGAATTCAGATGTAATATTGTTTGTAAGAGGCTGAGTGCGGAGGAGGGCATGTGTTGTAATGCAACTTGGGAAAGGCTTTATTGAGTTAACAATGCAATTAAGTGAATAAACCGCAGACATTGTTATTAGAACGTGTAATTGTAGTTAGTACCTATCTTAAATTAAACAGTTTTTTTTTATCGTACCTCATACGTACTAAGTACGCGTGACCACGCGTAACATTGGAAACCATTCAATTTTTGATTTTATTCACTTGTTGTGGTTGTGGACAAATTAATAAAATTATAAATTGAATGGTTTATCTAACATCAATAAGCTCGGTTTAATAATAATGTATATTCTATACAAGAAACCATTTGATACGTTACACTAAAAGATGTATCGTAGCTGTCGAAGTATTGGCTGTTACATAGTTGGCGTATAAAACAATGTTTTAATATGAAGGAGGTAGTCGCGTTTAATGTTTATTTATAAGTTACTTTGTAGAGGGATACTAACATATTACATTGAAATTATAAATCAATATTTATTACTGCTTAATAAATTAGGCTTTCTTTAAAGTATGTAACAAAATAATAAAGCTAAACTGAACCTTTGCCACCGAGAAATCGATATAAATGGTTTAATGCACAAGTTTACAGGTTACTGGATTAACATGAGCTGAAGTTTTTGTTGAGTTTATAACTTGCCGCCGCTTCGGATTAGTCTTACAACTTGCTTTAAAGTTTATTATAGTACATAAACCCACAACGTATCTTTAGAGAGACTTAAAAGCAGTGTTAAGAGTGCTCGGGTTACTCTTTCTAAAATCGGTCCCTTAACTTCTTTTTAAAAGACGGGTCCAAACTGGAATAATTATGATATTTTTATTTATATCTTTTATCATTAGACACTTCAACTTAGACCAAGTATTTCCGGGTTAAATCAAGTTATCCACGCGGAATTAAAGCGTTATTAGTAAAAGCCAAAAAAGCCACCGAACCTTTGAAATAAGTCAGATTACTCCCGATTTGATTTGCAAAATGAGGTTTTGTCTAAGAATTCAACATTATTCCAC
The DNA here is from genome assembly GCA_932526535.1 of Caradrina clavipalpis. NCBI lineage: Eukaryota > Metazoa > Arthropoda > Insecta > Lepidoptera > Noctuidae > Caradrina > Caradrina clavipalpis. Next base: position 468,369 of record OW052088.1, read on the forward strand.
AAGAATGACCCCAATAAAACATTTTTAGGTGCCCTTATCGTAGCGTCGGAGATTAATATCCCTTTACTTTCTGTTCTACATTCAAAAGGAAATCGTTCCCAAAATGGAGATCTTTCACCTCGACCTCCGCCGCGGAAAACAAAGAGTGCCCAAGACAAAGATCCAACGAAAAGCCGACCCAACTCCCATTCAATTTGCCACGTGACGTTTCACTTGAACTTATCTCAGTTATAGTGGACACTAGGCAGATAGTTACAGAAGACGCAGACGTACAATACATAGAGACATACTCACCAATACCTAGGTAAGCTTAACAAAAACAAAATAAACGGTCACGCTCGAACGAGCTTCTATCGAAATGTTTGTTTCCTCTTTCGCGTGACCTTGACATTTTCTTTGTTAACCTTCTGCGTAATTATCTTTTATGTCACGCCGTCCCTTTATCTTTCCTAAGCCTTTGTCTCCAAAAACTGTTAAAGAAAAAATTCTATTATCATTTTTAAGACATTTTTGCAATTATGGCACCGTTTTCCGTCTCGTGGCGAGGCATAAAGCAGCCCGAGGGTCCCCGAGGGCGCCGTAACCAACTAATGGATTATGGGGCTGCTGCTTTCTTTTTCAGACTCGCAATATCTTTCACCTGTGGGCTAATGACATTATTACGATGTTTGTTCAGAATGTAGAACTCTTGCGGGAATACAAACCAAGTATTTATACTACCTACTCCGTTAGCTCGGAGATTGAATATAATATTAGGGCATGGTTGATGGCTGACGATACTTTGTTATATCCAAGATAGAGATCTTGGATATAACAAAGTATCTTCAGTATTTTTCTCTGATCTACTTAGCTTCCTTAGCAAAATAGGTTTTTTTTACAACTCGCTTTTATTAATTGTATTCGAAATTATTGCACTGAAAAGAATGATATATTAATTCCATAATAAATAAAAACAAAATCTGATCAGAATGACTTAATAAGTTACGTTTTTTATTAATAAACTTTCAACTTATTAAGTCTTTTGTTTACAACTGATAGAGTAACTCACATAGCACTCTATCAGATTTATACATAAGCTAAAACAACCGACCGGATGCCGTAGTACATCAAAATATGAAATCCTGAACTTAATTAAATCTTGTATGAACCGTGAACACTCGTCGGTCACGGATTTAAACAAATCCAATGTTTTATTAAGCAAATCCTCTTTGCCGCTTAAAATGTGTACACGGAAATGTATTATAATACAGCCTGTGTGCAGCGTCCGGAGGGGCGGCCTAATATTATTATGAATTTGTTAATTATGGATTTCAAATACTGTGTACTCTCGTATATCAATATAGATTAAAAAGCGCTGTACACTTTTGTCCTTTACTCCATTATACATGGCATCCTCAATCATCCAGCTGTGGAGCTCTAAAGCGCTTTTAGCTTAAAAATCCCTGTGAGCAACAAAAAAAGGGCAGCTTCATATCCTGGGGCCCTTGAGAGAGGCCTCCCCTACGCGGGGGAGTCATCAGAGAGCGAGTCCAATTTACATGTTAATTGACGAACGTCCGATGAAAAATCACGATACATGACACCACTTGTGCGTCCAGCGAGGGGTGGGCAGGGGGAGGGGTCAGCTTTGAAGAGTGTTACACGCTTTGATTTTTCTTAGGGAGTGTATTTTAGATCAAGTGATTTAAGTTTGAACGCTACTGCTCGATTTTCTGTTTTGATGTTAAAAGTTGGCAGCTGCATAGTAATATTGCAACTTGATTTTAATTGTGCCAAAACGAGCCAACCAACAATCTCTTAATAACTCAATAAATTATGTGTAACTAATTCAGTATGCCAAATTTTAATGTGTTACGTAAATAAACCTCCAAAACATAAGCTCAGAATAGATTTAAAATTAATCAGAATTCAATATTCAAAATCACTAAAATTTTGACGTAGGATGGTTCGGTTTAGCCGAACCTTAATCTAATCTCCTTTTAACATGATATGTAATAATTGATTAAGGACCGTTCATGTTAATCTTTCGATTTATGAACAGAGGCTATGAGATACCTGACTATTTAAAACGTGTGGAGGAAAACAAGCACAATTTTCTTTTACAACGTACAAAATATTTAATTTCATTTGGCTTTTATAACCCGATCAGCGGAATAAAACTTTATTAAAGCACCCATATTTTATGAGTTACAGTAAAACAGTACCTACGTGGCATAAAATAATAAGTAAAACCTTTTGTTGCGCGTAGTACTGTACTGTAACGAGTACGGTGCGACTACGGGATGCCAAAGCCAGATAAAATGGAATTATTTAAGTAAAATAAATACTTAGTTTAATTTATAATTTACAGCTGCTTACTTAGTCCGGTTTGTGTAAATGACAGCCCTATTTTTGTTTTATTTACATTTTATTTCATGCTTTAGTAAATACAGTATAGCAGTGTAAGGTCGGGTGCGTAGTACTCGTAACCGGCGTGCTTGTATGACCAGATGTGAGAACATAGATGAGGCGAAAGGAGTATGTAAGGATCGCAGCAGGTGATTTTTTGTGTTTTCTGCCTACTCCTATGGAAAAAAGGCGTGAGTTTATGTATCTACGTAGTAAAGTAGTGATGTGGTATGAGCAAACACATGGAAAAGGCCAGAAACACAAATATTTTCCAGCTTAAAATGAAACTTTTCCTAATAAACTAACTCAATTATGGTTCGCTGTCGACGGAACATTAATTTATAGAGCCATAATTCACAATATATATTCCTTCGTTTATTGACTTGTTGTTATAAGGCACAGTTTCATATTATTATTGTTTTCATAGGACGGCAATAATGCTGACAAAGGAATCGGTTTTGCTAATATTTTATTAGCGTTCGGCTATTAGGCTCTGTTTACGTAAGTTTTTTGTTAGTGGAATTAATTATAATGAGAATAAATATTGTTTATCGTAATAGTTAGTGGGATCGAGGCCGGTATAGTTACAATAGGTTCGGGTGCTATTACATGGGACGGACGAAATGTGAGCTCTGTCTAACCCTTCGGGGATTACAGACGTAACGTCCTGTTATTACATGAATGTGCCAAAGTCAGTAATATATTGAACTGTAGTCCGGCCCATTGTTGTCCTACTACCCCTGTAGTAGCCTGGTTGCCTTCTCATACAGAGAAGGCATGAGCATTGATCAGTACACTTGCTTCACGCAGAATTGTGATTTCAGACTTGCATAACAAGTCCATTTCCATCACCGATGTCAGTGATGTATATGGAAAAATCACATTGATACTTTGTCCATATACGGTTGTGAACCAACAAACCTTAACCACTAGGCCAACACGACAGTATACTAAACTTCTTATATTGCACAAGTATACCGTTACATTAATAATGTTTGCAACAGAAGAACTTCAGGTGTAAACTTCACGACTTCAGAACCGTTAACAGTTTAAACTGCTTTAGTAACTATACACTAACGAGGCTATAAAATAACTTTGCGATTTCAATAACAAACATAAACAAGAACAGGAAACGTTTCAGAGCCATTCCGTGTCTCAATAGGTACGTACACAACGTACCTACGACGTTATTAAAGTAGTAAACATCGTCACACGTTGATAACAGGGAACATTGGCAACACGCGGCGCCCGCTGTGGGCACTGCGGGTAGTTTGCATAATGACTTGTGTGTCTGTGTAGTTGCTTCCGAGCTGACTCAGGTTGTATTACAGGATGTATTTAAGCATGATGATGGCTAATGATTAGTGTAATGTACCCTCATGAACATTAAACTAACATACCTCAACCCTTGTGACTGAGCACCTACCTACGTCATTTTAATATAACCGATGTATATACATACATGAAGTCACGCCGTTTTCCCATGGGGGTAGGCAGAAACTGCAGAACGCCACCTGTTACGATCCTTACATACTCGTTTCGCCGCGTCCACGTTCATACATCTGGCCATACCAGCACGCCGTTACGAGTACTGCGCATCCGACCTATCTGAAGAACCTCCCCAAAAACATGACTGATGTACAGGATGTTAATGAGAAAAAGAGAAAAGAAAAATGCAAAAAGAACCCCCCCACACAGCCGTTAACTACACATAATGCCCATTTAACTATATGACATTCAGCAAAAACTATTGCTGGAAAACGACTTTTATTATTCGTGTATAAAAATTAAAGTTTGAAACAGAATGTACATTTCGCAAAATATGTTTTTTTCAAAATAGCACTTCTGAAATAGGCACTTCTCAAATTGAGTATTTTTCGAAATGACCAGTGTGAAGTTTATCACAATACTCTCAAAATAGAACTGTTTGCTTACACTACACTTTTTTTATTAATTAGTCCTAACACACCAACGGAAATGTAAAAGTCTTCAAAAATAACAACACGTTAATAAATCATAGAACATTAAACACCACTGTTCCAATAAAATGTACTTTTTATATTAGCAACACTTAGTTAATTCGAAGATTTCTTTTTTCTGAGGGTAGAAGTAAAATTTTTCAAACTGACAGTTTTGCGAGTAACGTATCGAAACATTAGTACTGGTGTTGCGCTGGTTCGGTTGTGTACTGTGTTGTGTGAAATACATAAAAGTATTCTCATAAGCATTTCTTCGTTAGCAACAAGAATGATGGATGAAGAACAATTACAAATTAATACCAATCATAAAGGTACTGTCACTCTTTTATATGATAAGCACAGATATTTGCTTCTTGTTCACAAGTATGCTTGGATTATCTAACGAGAGTATTCCTGTTTCTTTTTATGTTATAGAAGCAATGCACCTCTACCTGTTCACAAATTGCCTTAAAATTTTCCCTTTTTTATTTGTCTTATTTTTGTAATAACTTATCCAAAAAACAGTTAGTTTGAAAAATTTTACATTCTACCCTCAGTTTTTTTTAATAGTCGATTTAACTATCTGTTTTTCTAATATAAAAAATACATTTCAATGGAATGGTGGTGTTGTACTAATGTACAGTCTGTTGTCAACATTATCTGACCCACCCTAAACACAACCAAAATTGGACCCTCTGCCTATGATAATAAGGTTTAATTTCAATTTATCGATGAATACAGACACGCATAAACCCACCCAACGTTGTCGGAGCCACCGGCATTATAATTATCATTTTGTTAAGCTATTTTAATCATTATCTCGTTGACATTAAAGTTAAAAACCTTTTAAGTCACCTTACATAATTAGAACCCAATCTTGAATTTCGTGGAGTCTTAACAAGTTCTTGTGGCTTGGCGGTTTGATGTTGGATTGGCGAGGAACAACATGTGGGTTCGAAAACACAGTCCACCTGTTATCAGTTTCTTTTTTAATTTGATTTCATTTCTACAAAATTGTTTGCATTATTAAAGAACGGCCAATATGATTTACGCCTAATAACTTATCTTGTAAACAGGTGGGTAAATTAAAAAAGTTTAAGTTCACATATATTTGCTTCGTGAGGTAGATAATAAATTCGTCTACTTAAGTGACAAAAGTTACACTACGCCTATTAGCATTGACTGTGCACACACATTTGTAAATCGTTTCGCATAACTCGTTAAGTATTTTTAAGCAATTTGGTGTAAAAAAGCATCATGTCGCAGCTTAATGACTATACCAAACATAAAATCATATTTTTACATGAGCAGAATGTTGGAATTAGAGAGATTGGTCGTCGTCTTAATATGTATAGCAGTAAGTGTTTTTTTTTATACCTATTTTATTTAATTGATTGTGATTAATGAACGCGTAGTTGGCTATTTTACTATTACATTCACTCCTTACAAGTTACATAAACGGTTCCAAAAAAGTTTTTTTTCTTGTTTTAGAGAAATACGACTGTAGCTAAGACGTTATGGAGACAAAGTAAATATTCAGCTGATTCGTCCAGGGGCAAAAAACATCAAGTATAGTCCCGAATGCGATTGCCCATTAGTGTAACCGCAATAAAACACCATATTTCAGTGGAAACAGTGAGAAGGCATTTACACGCTGCTGGAATAAGGAATTATAAACCGGCACAGAAAATAGCATTGACACCTGCTGAAGAGGGGTCCGTTTTGCCCAGGAATATTTAAATTTTAATTGAGAAGAAAATGTTGTGATCTTCACTGATGAAAAAAAAAACATTTAAATCGAACAAAGATGAACGTAACAAGGAACGGTGCGCCATCACTCCGCTACTAATTAATCTAGGATATTTTTAAACACACCATGTAAGTAAATGCTCAATGGATAGATTGTTAAACCATTAAAATGTTGCCAATTACGTGGTGATGTTATTGTCATAAATAGTTTTTTTTCTATTTAAATGACATGTTTATTCACTACGTATAATAGGCAGCTATAAATCTTTAAAGCATTTCACAGATAAAATAAATTTTCTCGATAACAAACTTTCAAGAAAACATGCCTTTTTTAATGTTTATAAATGGGTAGATTTGATTATGGCATCCTCATAATATATTGTATATTAATTTGGAAATATGTGAGCATTTACTTACTTTATTTACCTAAGTGTTTTAATGAAATAATAAACATTTTAAATTTGCAATTGTTTAGTTTTATTTCTATGCGTTGTCCATTAAAGAACTGTAAAAAAAGTATAATAAAATAATTAAAAAAGAAACACCTGAGCAGAAGCTATATTTAGGTTAAACTTGATTTCGAACGTAAACAACGATTAGTGACCACAAGACTAAAGAATTTAAACCATATATATACTTCAATAAAGTTTATTCTTGCACAGCACAAGCAGCCAACCTTATCCTAGTGCAAATAGATTATTTTGTATTTTATCCCTTCATTATTATTTAATCACTTCATTAAGACATGATAATAAAAAAACTACCTATAAAATAGACAAAAATAAATTGTAAAGAGAAGTTGTTTTTGCAATTTAGTAAGGCAAGGAAAAATATGTTTGCGCGTTGTCACTGCATACCCTTAGTTAGTAGCATTTGAATACCAGTTTTACAATGAATACAAATATTTATTTTTCAACTACCCACTTAATACAAGTTATGCCAAAATATTACCATTTTAGAAACTTTATATTTGAAGATTATCCGTCTATAGTTCTTTACAATAATACAAGAAATACTTTTAGAATAAATTCTAAATTGAAAGCAAAACAATATCTTCGTCGCGGGATTTGATCTCGCAACTTGTCACTCTCAGTCTTACACACAGACCACGAGACCAGAGTTACTTGACCGAACTCATTAAAATAAGCTATTACACTTATTATATTATAACAAGTTGTTATAAGATTTAACCCAATGCTAACGTGATAAAGATCAAATTTGCGTGTGTGTATTTTTATTGTATTTATTCCTTCTCAGTTCTCGAGCACTTGACTGATAACCTCATATAAATTGAAATTAAACCTTATTATCATAGGCAGAAGGTCCAATTTCGATTGTGTTTAGGGTGGGTCAGATAATGCTGACAACCGACTGTACTATGATTAATTGACGTGTTCTTATTTTAGAAGATTTTTTACATTCCTGTTGGTATATTGTTAGGACTTAATAATAAAAAAGGTATAGTGTAAGCAAACAGTTTTTATTTTGAGAGCATTGTGATGAAATTCACACTCATTTATTTCTGAGAAATGCTCATTTTGAAAGTTCACATTTTGAAATTGTGCTGCAAAACAGGAATCGAGATATTTCAAGTTTAGTTAAACCACTTAGGAATTGTTTTCATAAAAAATAACGGCACTTTGACCTATTATATTATGTAGGTATATTGTGTATTTTATTTTATTTTGTATTGAAATGTGACAAGAATTGTAGGTTAACCTATTAATAAATAAATAAATATCTCCATGATCAGAAGATGTTCTGAACCATACCTGTGATGGCTGCTTCCAAACAAAGCCTTATTTCAATAATGGGAAGGGCATGTAGCTTTCGACTTCGTTACGTTTGTTTTTACATCCATTTTAGAGGAATATGATGTTGTTAAGAAGGTAAGCGTATTCGCTTGCTAACTTTAGCTTCTTAACTACATATTCTAAAATTTTCAGTCATACTAAAATAACGCGGGTCTACCGACGTAGACCAATATAATATGCCTTGAGTATTCTAGCATTTCTGTAGACAGCTAAAGTACTCAACTTAATAGAATGTTTTTCGTCGTCATACTCATAACTTAAGCAATTCCACCAAGGATCATTCATATGAATGATTTAGAATAATTTTATCTGTTCATTTGCATTTATATTATTTTCCTTACCCTTTATGTATCTCTATTCACCAAAACATTAATCTTGGCGAATAACTTAAAATATATCATTGTTGTTTGTTGGATTCAAATTGAGTTGTGTGTCCACTGTTGGGCAAAGAGGCCAATGTCCCCCATAGATTACCAAAAGGAGCGATGTGTCAATCGTTTAGAGCTAAACCAATCACGGTATGCCAGTACTGCCAGGCCTACTGCTACGCTCTGGAAAACAATAGATTGGTGTAGAGACGGAGCGATATTTTGTAACAAAGTAATAGTTTATTATTCATTCCCGCAGCTGTCTTTTTCAACTATGTATGATATCTCACATCAGTAATTCTTAGCTTTTACTTCAGACAAAATACGAGGGCTGTGAATTTTTATGCAGCATTCATATCTCATACCTAGATGTGTATTGTTTATGTCGTGTACATTATGCAAAAGAGCGCTCGTATATAGCTGTAGTTATTGCATACATCTTTTAAATTTAATCCCCTTTTACCGCGTTATTAAAATGTAATGAGTTCGCAAACATTTTCATTAACTTTCAGAAGGAAGACTTGTTGTCTCCTTGTATATATGCTAATGGGTTTGCGTGCACCCCTAATGATATCACTAACTTTGCAATTTTAGATCCTACAACTGCATGTTAAAGTTTATTTTCGAATGGCTCAGTAACAAAATGAAAGGCACGAGAAACGACTAAGAGAATTAGATGGATTTGGTGTAATATTACTTCTTTATTTTTTGTTGTTGTTATTCTTTGTTATAAAAGTGTCATTTTCTTGTTTTTTGTGAATAAATGGCCTGATAAGTAACTTTCGGTACATGTTGTTATGAAAAATGTTTCAGAATTTATTCTTCCTAAAGTATGTACTTCAGAAGACCAAGAGACCAAGATCAAGAGTTGTTTTAAAGCTTTTGTTTTAACTTCCTAGCAAGATATAAGATTCTTATATCTTGCTAATAAAATAAAATAAATAATCGTTTCAACTCAATGTTATTATGTTTTGGATTTGAATGTTACTACTTTAGTTTGACTTATTACTATTATTTGACGGTCTATTTATTTATTAATGTTATTTTTGTTAAAAACACATTTGTACACCTCTCTAGGTAAAACATGCTGTACTGAACATTCTAATGTAACATCAAGGATCCTTATCGATTGTCACACATGTTTAATACAAATAAATTACTTTGACTTTGACTATAGCTGATTAAGGTATTGAAACTTAAATCTATTAATATGCTCAATGCTAGGCATGCAAGAGACACCGTGTCGACGGCGCGTTCGTGTTCCACGCGCGCCTCAAAGAAATGTCAGCAAACATTTGGAAGGGCCACTGAGGGCCGATGCCTGCCGGGGCTGCGGGTTGTTCGAAAGAGATACCACGCCCCCGGAAAGTAAAGGGCACATGAAGGAACATAGATGGGTTTTAGTCACTAAAAGTCTGATACTCCCTCCCGCCCTATTTGATGATCTATAAAAAAAGGCATGCAAGAGATCCTACTAATATTCTTGAACTAGGAATAAAGAAGGTACGGTCAGCAACAAAAGTCTATTAACAATATTACTTTTACATATAATTTAAATGAACACGAAATAACATAACTACACACAACAGTACCTAAGAGTTCATTTTTTTAAACATGAGATCCATTTCGAATTTCCTTTGATATTGTGCTCAAAAATGACGATTTTAACATCTAAAATATTAATCTACTTTTGTTGCTGACTGTACAAGGAAGATGCAAAGGCTTATTACTATACAACTGTAACTAGAACCTCAAACTTTCCGCAAACAATCACATCTCCTTCGCGTGACGTCACCCCCTCCCCCCCCCCCTCCGCTTGGACCTCAGCAGTCCTCTTGAAGTGTAAAGCTGTCAGCAACAAACCCGTCCGTGACACGTGCGGGGAGTGTCGGCCTCCAATTCGGCCTCCGCATCAAATTGCGTTAGCCCTCCGTCCGTCTGTCGGGACAATCGGATTGCGTCGGTTCAACTCGCTTATTAGATTCCACTGCCACTCGCCTGGGGTAACCGTTGGAAAATATTAAGCCTATTTCTTGGGTTGTAAAAACCAAGGGAGCCTCAGAGTTTACACAAAAATAGGTTCGGAATTTTATGATGCTAGCTGTGACCGCGGCTTTGCTTACCTGGGCCTTGGCTGGGAATGTTACTGTTGTGCTTCTAGATGTTTCCCAATTTTCCTTTTTCTAAATCGCCCCAATATAGAGGCGAAACTACAAACAAAAAATTCAAATCAATCAAGCCATTTTCGACTTTTTGCGAGACTCACGTACGGCAATTGATCTTTATATACGAGTACTTAGATAGATCTACATAAAAGCTACAAAAATAATAATAAATAATTTATCACATTCAAAGCAAAATATCGGAAATGCAGTAACGTTTCAAATCGGATTCCACCCCGATATGAAACGCAAGCATGCGGCGATGGAAGAACAATATCGTAACTACATCAGCTACTTGTACTCCAACTAGCGAGTACAGCGAACTAGACGTTGACTCTGGAAAACTGTAAGACATTACTCACACGGATAATCTACAGCAGCGAGTGAGTCGCAACTGTTTCATCAAAGTTTTATCGTTGCATCGAGATCGTGGGGAGACTACCTCGTTTCTTGAGTTACTGCAGAATTTTGTGACTCTGGTGACTAATTATTTCAATATATGTGATAGTTTATTTAATTTCTAAGAATCAATGTCCCCAAGTCAGGAAGAACATAAACTAAACATTACCCTATATCCATAACCAACGTCAAATCTAAAGTTAATCTACCTGCCTTTGAATCAATTATGTACCAAAATCTAATCATTGTTTGAGGTATAAACTTAACGTTATTAATTATTAAGACTTTAAGATTAATTTCATAGCCTTACCGCAGAGCTAGTATCAGTCCTAAAACATTGATTATATCTTCTTATTACCGCTTCAAATAGTACAAGACGTTGTAAAACCAAGTTAGATTTGAACAGAAAATTATGAAAATGACTAGGAATATTACCGCCGTTGATTAAAGCCAACCTTTTCATTAAAATAAACAACTTTGGCACTAACATAATCGTAATTTCCCGTCTTCAAGTGACGAACGACCGTCTACAAAGTGCTATTTTTGTTTACACAATATCCTTGTAACGGTAAAATGTTTTAGGCAGAATAAAATTCGAGGAATACATAAGTATAGTACATAAACCGAGGGACAATGTTCAATTCTTGTGATACCTGAGAGTAGGTATTTATACCGAGAGAAAGGACATTCCAAAAATATCACACTAACAATGAATGAATGGACTGTCTTTGTCACATCGGATTTTCGTATTTTCCTAGGTAATGTCCTATAATTATAGAAATCAGAATAACGTCTATATCAGAACTGATCAGGCTATTATCGTATAGTATTTTAAACCGTAAAAATATATTCTCGACATTCAAAACTCGTGTTCCAAGTCTCTAATACCTGGGTTTATAAAAAAACAAAGAAACTTAGTTAAAATTAGTTTGTGCTGTGACTTGAGATTGCTTGGTAACCCTGGGTAGTGGAGGAGCCTGGCTGCAGCGCGGAGCGAACAAACTTGGGGCTATCAAGACAACGAGCGCTTTGTGAGGCTTCTCGTTATTGGATCCTTTCGTCTGGCGCATTATTAAGAGTTCGTCATTTGATATTGATGAGATTAAATTTAGATTTTCAAGTTTTTTATCGCTTGAATCATCATGTACCAATAAAGATTGATTGAAGTTGATTAAAGTATTGATTGGTATGATCATGTACTAAACAAAACTTTCGACTTTTGATTTAATATCGGTATGCCATGACATTTTTAAAAATATTTTTTGATACAACAAGCTTGAAATGGTGTTAAAATCTGCGAAGTATAACGCATTCCATTCAAACAACTGGTTTATTCCTCGTTTTTACAGTTCCATTGCATTGTGCTTCACAGTCAGCCATATTTATTACTGCCATAACGATTTTTGTGCAAAAAGGTACTTGAATGGATTCGGAATGTATTTTTAAACAAAGGAATAAAGGTATTTCGAGAAGATCATCACGAAATACTCAAAATACATACTTATTCTTTTTATTTTGTATATTTTATTGCTTAGGTAAAGATTCACAAGAAACCCGCAGTGAGATCGACTTTCTTAAACCTAAATCACCCAAATGACGCCTGACATGTCTTTGAGTACACACTATCTACAAAACCAGAGGCACTGAGCCTGCAGTGCAACTCCAAATAAACGGTGACTGCGGCTCGCACAGAGAGCACGCCCGCCGGCAACGCTTTAACATTGTACTTGCCCATTTTTCAAAACTCCTAAACTTTTATTTGGATAAAATATATGTTTTCGTTCCCCATTGTACGCGGGGGTTTTAAAAAAATCAAAAACAAAAGAGCATAGAGTTATGACGAGCTGAATTGCTGCCCCTATTGTTGTTGTTGCGTTGTTCGTTTCAATTTGAACTGTGGGTAGTTAAAACACTTTTGTTGACAATGCTAAAAAATAGGCCAAATGAAAAGTAAATAATGTGTGCGGAGGAAAGTAATGAGGAGTTAGGGAACGACTGCTTTGTTTTATTAATGCGTCGAGTTTTAGCTCGTGTTTTTTAATTACAATTACATGTATTTTATATTCAGGCCTATCAGAGCAGAGCGACGAACCTTTATACAAGTGTGCCTATCATTATGATAACAATATTACGTTAGTATATTATGAAAGCTTTAAGTTGAACCATACAAAACGAATCAAGTTTTCAGAGAATTCAAATTAATTTATTCTAACTAAACAGAAAGAGCTTACTTTGAGATGAGCAATAAGGAAATATAATTTCTGTTGATTGCTCAAATGCTCATGTCAAGGCAAGTTGTTTTTTTCTCATCTTAATACTAAACTCAAATAAGTACGCAAGAAATGAAAAACAAAATAGAAGTAGGTACCTACTTCACGTAACAAATAATAACAGTCAAACGTCGCACTTACGACCAAAACCTTTATCCAGAACCAAATTGGAAAGCAAAACAATTTGCTTAAACTGGAAATACGGGGAATTGTTGAGAATAGAGTTGTTTTTCAACAAAAGAGATAAGTGCCTATCTACACCGACGACTAAGTCGCGGCTACATTCTGTACAATGTCGCGGGCGTGCTGTGTACTCTTTGACATCGCTCTTTTTAGAAATGTCAAACCCTTAAGGTTGAATAAAAGTAATGTACACACAACAAGTAAATTGGAAGCGTAGTGGATCTTTGCCTTTATTCCTAGCTCTTTCATTGATTGTACTTCCTCTAATTTCCTAAATTGGCCGGTTTATTCAGGTTCGTAAAGCCAGGTGTAAATTATTTACAGTTACATTAAACACTTTATTTGTTGAGTTTGTGAGATATTCAGCAAATGGTGCCATCATGTGGGCAACGTCACGTCCGTCGGTAAAACATTAAGTGGAAACATACGGGGTATGAATATAAGCGGGTACCTACACTGGTAATTTTTTTGAACATTTGTAAATTATTCGTTGGTCGTTGTTTCACACTGACCAAGCGGTGTGCATAAAAGCTACAGTAGGACAGTCCAACAGCCATTTTTCTACGAGAAAAAATAATTCCATTAATAAACACAACGATCCAATTAATAATCAAAACAAAGCGTGACAATAACGTCAGCTTTGTCAGTTTTATTTAAAACACAATAACTATGACATATATAATGTGATAAATTAACATAAAAGCTTTTACAGCGCGTCACATAAACTAGAATTATTTAGTGTTAATCACACCGTGAATAGCGCAAATGATCACACTCTCATAAAGTGCTATTACACACATTACTGTGTCGCGGACACACGTACACAATGTAAATAACATTGCTTAATTGAGCCTGAAACCGTTTGCCGCAAAATTTAACGTTGTATAGTGTTCTACTTAATTTCTAAATTATCTTACACCTACGCTTGGTAACAACATGGCGATGTAGGGAGGTAATTACTTATTACGATGTATTTATAACGTTTCATATTAAACGATTATTATTCATTGATGTTTGAATGAAATTTCCTCATTCTAATTACTGTGGGTACTTGAGCTCAAATCAAATTAGAAAAATAAATATTTCGTCCTACAATATTACAGGATCCACATAACAGAAAAAATGTTTTTTTTTTATTATAAGACACAATTTTTTTACGAGTACCTTCATATTATGCTTTCTGTACATTTAATTAATGTCTTGTAACATTTTAAGCTATAAAAAAAATACAATAACGCAATAACTGCTCGCATTTCAATCCCGTACGTCTCACAGTCAGTAGGTACCGATTTATTTTTCCACTAGTGCTTAAAACGCGCTGTTATAGTTGGTCACATCATAAATGAGCTTGCGCTCTGGGGGTGCAGCCACAAGTCTTAAAACTCTTGCCCGAAGCATCGGGGACTTCTAGAAGTTTGTAGATTATAATGATGTGATGCTCCTTTGTTTATTTTGTAGAAGATAATTTATTAACATGAAAGCTTACCTATTGTAAAATTGGTTTATAGTTGATATTAGTCCGAAACAGTTACGTTCCTACTTCTTCTCAAATGTAGGGTTTTATAGGATATCTTTGTTAGTATTTTATGAAATAATAGACTTATTATATTGAAGTTGTATAAAGTCGAAATGACCGACAGATAATTCGCTGTGACTCATATTGAATTACCTTCCTACCTTAACTTGACTAAGAAATCAAAAATGTTGACGAGCGAGATTACATCTGTCTGTTATTATCTAATAATTAGAGCCAGAAGTCAGAATTAAAAATTAACCAAACCACACGCTTTGTGTAAGAAAACAAAACATCTACACAATTTCATTTTCCCCTTACAAACTACGATCTAAACAAAACCCTATACATTCTAAATATGACTAAAAACCTCAGAATGCGAACACCTTAATTTGTGTCCTAGATTTCATAGCAGCATCCAGACAATCGCCGCGACAGCTTCTTTGAGCGGAACGAACACAAAGACCAACATCGAAGCCACAAGATAGATAGAGCCAGAAGGCTTCTTAAATACTCGTACAAGCTTTAACAGGCACAGAACATAAATAGTTGTAAACATCCTTATATTAAGCGATCTCTGTTTATCTGCCTAGTCTTTTCCCAATTATGTTGGGGTCGGCTTCCAGTCTAACCGAATGCTGGTGAATATCAGTGTTTTACACAGACTGCCTATGTGTCCTCCACAACCCAGTTACTGGGCAACACGATGCGTCTTGGTAAGACTGGTTGTCAGACTTCCCGGTTTTCTACTATCAGTAAAATATGTTAAAGATTTACGAATGCCAGCCGGGACCAAAGGCTTTATGTGATTTCCGAGACACAGGGTTGTCACACCACCAACTTCCAATTTCCTTGCTTCTACTGAGAAATTTCTAATGGAAAAACCCAATAACGCTTTTTCAACCTGGGAATTAAACCCAAGACTCCTACGCTCATCAGTTGCTCTTGTGACCACGAGGCCAGATTTATGCAGCGATCTCAAGTTATCTTAAAGGAATGCCAGTCGGGAGTTCGTCTGCACTCACTGTACCTAGCAGCGTGTGTATGTGTGTGTGGAGCCGAGCTTCTGTACTTATCTAGTTAGTGTCACAGGCCAGGTACACGCAGAACTGAACAAAAGCGACACGGCCAAGATAAAAGTATTAAACGTTCCAAGTTTCAAGGATTTTTTTGCTCGTCCGTACAAAAGTACAGGCGCTATGTTTTTGTTTTGCTTTTTTAAAATATTGGGTCACTGAATTGCGAAAGTTAAATCAGCTTTTTCCGGTATCTTTATGCAAAATGAATCGTTTTCTTATAAATGGTATATTTTGTGCGGACTGTACTGATGGAATGGTATGCCTTAGTCTTAACTAGTATCGGTCTTTAGGCATATAAATATAATAAGCTAGTAAGACTATCTAAAAAAAAAAAATAGCTAAAGAGCAAAAGGGAAATAGCTGAGGCAGGTCGTAGCTCTTAGAATGAGTAAGGCGACGACCTCGTGAGAGCGAGGGGGCGTCGGATGCAAGTGGCACAGAGCTGTTCTAGGGGCTTTACGTTATGTAGCAATAGCCGCTATAATAAAGAAGCCTCGACGAAAATCCACATAAACCGTCGTCTTACACAAGGTTAGAGAAAAAAAAACAACACAAACATCGTTATCTACCAATGGACAAAGCCCCTCGCTAAATTGCGTCACAACACCCGCTTGAGCTTAATTATGTTAATACTTTTAAAACTTCGTCGAGCTTCCAAATCTGTATCAAGATTTAACAATTCCCTATACAAAAACAAAAAAGAACTCTTCAAACATTCTTACGCGACAGTGTACGCAGTACAGATAGCAGAATTAGATCACTCAGCTACAGGGCGCTCCGGAACGGTTGTGATACCATGACGTCTCGAAGTACCTACAAAACTGCATATTTATGCGCGCAAATAGAAGCCCGCCTGTGCTCGTGTATTTGCGGATGGTACTAGGAAGGTGCGAACTTAACGAGTGATATTTTTCCATATTTAGATGTATGTTGGGCGAAGCAGGGTTGGGTTGGTTGGGTTGGTAAGTGTCAAAGTTAAAATATTTATTTCAATTTAACCATTTATAGCAAACGGGTCAGTTAGACAAAAAGCTAGCTAGTTGGCAATTCCAAAACGTAGGTATGTCTCTATCTGCGGGTTGTTCGAAAGAGATATCGCGCCCCCGGAACGCAAAGGGCACATGAAGGAACATAGACGGGTTTTAGTCAGTAAAAGTCTGACACTCCCTCCCGCCCCGCCCAGGGCGGGGGAAGTTATTTGATGAATTCCCGTCTATAAAAAAAAAAAGTAAGTCTCTATGAAGAAGAACATTCTTTAATCAAAGTGTTTGTAGACTTTCGAAAACGCAGTAATAACGTATTGTACAATTACGTGATTAAAGATTAAGGCCTGCTGTTTCTCTGTGTCTTAAATTGAATCTAGTAATTAGCAGTCCAAATAATCACGCGAATTAAAAAAGAAACTAAACTGAATAACTCCAAAACAACAAAGTCACAAACAAACTAGTACCAAACTAAATTGATCCGCAACCAGTTCGAACCAACAATAATCCAATCGGAGTCCCCATAATCCAAACTTAGTTATATAACACATTATTATGTTAATTCCAACATAACATTGTGGCAAACGCTAGTTGAATCCAGTTCACGGAGGAATGGCGTTTGAAATTCAAATGGCGTATTATACATATCAAGGCAGCCGTCTGTCTGTCGGCGGTAACCACGTTAACGCAGTTAACCCGGTGCCTAATTTGACAAATCTCGGTTTAACCCGGAATCTGCAGAACGATAACAAGCTCTGGATTCAATGAAAACATTTTTGTTTTTGAAGTTTCGACGACTGCCCGACCGAGTGCAGAGTACAGCGCGACCTTATTCACGAGACTGTAGGTGACCTCCGCTCAGATTTTAAATGCTGGATTGTATTGTTTACCTACAGTTTAATGCTAACTCTTAAATTAACTGACTGGCTAATTTATACATAGCTATCGTTGTAATTTTCACGTTAATAAATTCATACGGCAAAGTACACTATTTCAATTCCAATACGTAAAGATCATAATAATGTAATTTAAAAAGATACTTCATTAAGAAGAATGAATTCCTCCTCAACTCAAAACATAACAAAGTAACTTAGTCAAGCATCTTGACTGTACAGCGCACCAATCACGAGCCCGATATTATGCAGCTACTTGCTCAAACTTAGTTCCACCCTGTACATTGTGCTACAAAGTCGCTACAGTCAATGTGTCAATGGTCACAATCTGCGCAAGTTGCACGATTGTTCGCGTTGCACGGTATCTTTGTTCGTGTGTACATAGGTATGGTTAGGAACTACGGAGTCCGTTCCTGGAAATTCGTTTATGTATATTTGATTATGAGTGGCTCGCTTGACTAGCTTGGTTTCTTGTTTCTAGTCATGCATTGCGATTGAATCTAATTATCTTGTAACAAGGATGTAAATCGGATACATGTAATATTCGGATAGAGAGAGATGCAGGCCAATTATACTAATTAAAAATGTTTAAAATCTTATCGCCATCTCATCTCAGGGATGATGTCAAAAAATGTGGCTAAATTAGAGGCATGTTTGACAGAGCTAGATTAGATAACCCACGTTTCTAATAGTTTGTAGAATTGCCCTCCAGATATTAATTACAGTATCGAAAAAGTAAACCAGCTTTATGTAAAAACTTTTAGCGTTAAATTAATAGACAGATTTACCTTTATAAAACTCAGAAGTAGTCATCATTGTTCGCGAAAACTTTTAAATGGCCAACAGCAGACCCAAAATTAAGTGTTCATTTTCAAACGAAGTTTTTCCAACTTCTATTTTATCTATGTAACAGCATCATTAGGCAGGTACGTTGGGTTCTAATCGTTGTTTAACCTTTCAGCTAATACAACTATATTGCGTTTATTTTAGACCTTAACGACTGTCTAAAAATTTGCAATCCTTTAGAGAGAACCCTTTGTAGAATTTTATAGCAGTTTTTATATTTTTGGGTATGCCAGAAATTGTACAGAGTACCCAATTATGATTACCAAGTTTCTGGAAGGTCTATTGGAGTGAAATAATGGGATTTCCTCATACAAAAATACAACACAATAGCGAAGTTGTAAAAATTGCTGAAATGTAAGTGAGTTATCGTAACCCGAACAGTTTGCGGAAACAGCGAGTTTTCCGGGAACAAGCCGTACATTCTATTTATAAAAGTTAAGTATATTTGTAAATCTTAGAGGAAAGTGGTAACAATGGAACGTTATGTGAGTAATAGAATGGGACGCCTGCTCATTCACACACACGGTGCCGGTACCTACTCGCTTTAGTATCGCTTCGGGGGTTAAACCAGTATTCATGTTCTACGCAATTTCAACTTTATTCCATGGTTTTAGAAATGTTATAATCACAGTAAACGACAATGTATTGTATGCTAGGTCTAAGTGGACAATTAAACTAAAACAACATGATTTTGATTATATATTTTGAGTTCAAGAACATTTATTGATGTGGGAACTCGCGGTAACAAATTCCGCAACCCTGGCAGACTCTTGTAACCCTACGTTCTCAATCCGCGCTCATATTAAGAAGACCAACTGATTTTTTTCTAAGACCTTTATATTTTTTGTCCCAGGTGGTGAAGGCCAGGAGCACGGGCCAGTGTTCCTGATGGAGCCGCCCCCGCGGCTGGTGTTCTCCAACACGACGGGCGCCCGGGCGTCGTGCGCGGCGCACGGCTTCCCTTCCCCACAGATAGCCTGGCAGCAGCCTGATGGCGCACAGCTTGATGATGTGCCAGGATTGAGGTAAGTGGAGTGCTTCCGATCTTCTTCTTTATCATGTGGGCAGTAAGGTCTAACGACCCCACACACCCTAGTGCCAGAGTTTCTAAACCGCCTTAAGGGCCTCTGACATGGTTACCCATGTCAGTGATGTGCAAGATAAACTAAGAAAGTACGAGTACATATCGTTTTGGATCTCGAATCTCCATAACTCGGAAATCATACCCTCATTAGAGTACTTGAAGGAGATTGGAAATAATCCGGTCCCACATACAAGGATTGTTTTCAGACCCTAATTGGGTATCTCGATCCTGAAAAGGGCTTATTGAATATTTCTTTATCAATCTTCAATATACCCCATCAAAGATTTACTCTAAGGGCAAAAACATGAGGTTCTTTAATTAAGACTTCAATGTGTTTTTAAGGACATAAGCAATTACTCTCGATGGTGCGTCATCGTCTCTAAATAGCTATAATAATAATATAACAAGACTGCTGTACTAAAATCATAATAAATACCTAAATAAATAAGACCGTCACGTTTTGAATTATTAATAAGGGCCTTAAATTAACACTATTACTCTCCTCTATCCTAAATTGTCTAACCCGAGCCGGCACCGAACCTTTGCCTGGATACAATATATTATGCAAATAACATTTCCTCATACATAGTGCGCTCCACAGTGAGTGGCCAGGTTCATGCGTACTTTATTATACGTACTACTATTTATAGGGAACGCTGAATGAGAGGGATCACATCCATACCAGCTGTGGCTCGCGTACTACATTACGTCCGTGTGGCGAAGAAGAGTGCTAATGTACTTTAAATTGTGTTTTTGACCCATTTGGTATCTACCGTAACAGTGTTTAGGGCTAATAACATTTTTATTTTTGTAACTGTTGCCCTGTACTTCGTATTTCTCCTGAATCTTGGTTGTGTTTACAAATATATAAACTACCAGGTAACAACGGGACTTGAAACAAATACCTTTAGGCTTTACATATTAGCCCCGCGCGGGAATCGAGCCCGCAACACGCTGCTTACCAGCCTTTTGCTCAGCTACTACGCCAACCTTGCCATTGTTCGGAATCTAATCTAGAACTTTTCTCTCGACAGTCGAACTCACAACAGACGAGCCACACTGTTATAAAAGTAAATAAACACGTACGTATCGGGAACTCGTGTATAATATAGAAGGGATCACAGCGCCACCTGGTGCCGCATGCTCCATACAATTCTGTTTTGAAGCAAAATTACAATAAGATGTGGTTTCTTGAGTATGTGTTGGAATAAGAGATGTTTTAGTAATACGTGTGTTGGTGTGAGATTGGCTTGGGAATAATAAAATAATATGTTGGAGTTCGGTGATGCGTGACTGTTGCTGGCAATAGATGCTTTGTTTGTACTTTACACATTTTTTTGCCGTCAGTTTGTGACAACAGGTTATCCTGAGTAGTGTATACCCACGGTTTTTTGTTTTTTAAGAAACACGTGGAAATATCATTCAAAACAATATGATTTCAAACAATACTGCAATTTTACAAAAAATAGTAGGTTTTTTCATTACTCTACGTAAAGACCATTGTCAATATAGAAAAGTCAAGAGTAGCGTTAAGAGCCTACCCAACCCGAATGAAAACAAAAAAAGTACTTACTTACTTACTTAGGTATTATTACCTAGTTATTATTGACAAAAGAAGAAAACTACCAACTATTATGATTGAGTAACAGATATACGATGAACCCATTTGCTAACATACCTACAAACGTGCGTATAAAAGCCGCGGTCAGATATGCTCGCGGTGGGCACTCGAGACGGGCTCAGCGCTACAAGCAGCGGCTACAAGTAAATATACTAGCTAAGCACCAGAGAGTGCTTCAGTGGAGAACTGTGTAGTGCGCTCTGAGATGACTAGCTTGTTGCAGCCAATATGTGGAGTTACATAGTCACCAAACGATGTAATAAAATGTATTATCCGTTTTGTGGAGACGATCTGGCCTTATTTGCAGAATTACCAGTTGGTAAGAAGCCTGTCGATTCTATAAAAATGGCCTTGGGTGAGTTAAGCTAAAGAGAGCTTAAGGTGAGCCGCCATCCGACAATGTTCGGAATTGACAACTCACTTCACGCCCACAAATTCACTGAGTGAGTGCTGAATAAAACAACAGAACGATTCTTTTTGCATTAACAATGAATTAGTAATTGATATTGTCAGCAGGTATTTATTTTTATGCCATAGACCCTTAATTGACTTTTCACTATTAGCGCTATTCCTTTAAGTAAATATTGAAACTTTCAATTTTGCCAAACCAACTATGTGTGTTTGTGCATAGAGGTATGTTTGCTAACGCGGTACAAAAGCTTAAAGAGACGATACCGCAGATAGGTGCACTTTACAGCTCGTGAGATGGGTCTTAAACATTCCAAACGTTGAATGATAAATGCATGGACACATTATTTTAGAGTCAGCGCTACTACTGTGAACAAATAAAACACACCATATACAAACATGGTAAAAAATATTAACAATTATAACATAACGAAGCAAAACTTAATATTAGCAAATCGCACCGCGTTGAACCTTGAATTTGAATGATACGGTTAGCGGTACCAAACGGTACTTATATCTTTAAAATAATCCAAGTGTCGGGCGCGATTCGGATGAGCGTCATGAAATATGTATCAGACTATGTGAATAGTTTCGCGGGGCGCGGGCACACCGGGCGCGCCAGTGTGTGTGTGTGTGTGTGTGTGCACTCTTTTTCTTTCTTTCTTTCATTTTCATTTGCCGTCTGTAGATATCCTTTGTGAATTTTTGAATGTTCGTTTGAGGTTCCTTTGTGTTGATTTGAAATGAAAGATGGTTTAGAGGTAGATTGTCTGTTATTTTATTTGCTGCGGTAAGTGTTCCTTTTGAAACAAGTATCCAGCTACTTAGTTTGCGTGACTGTTCCAGTAACAATTGCTAATCACTGGAACTACTGGCCCGATTTAAAAAAATGTTTTACTAATACGAAACTCTGTTATACCTTACCGGTATAGGCGCTTAGCTTAGTGCTGGGCAAAAACTATTAAATAATATAATGGTAGTAGGTACATAAAGTCCTATCTGTCTCTCTCCGAATAAATCTTGACTCATATATGTATGTCAAGAAATATACAGATTTTAATAAATTATCCAAATACATAACACAATACCACGTTGATCAAAATTCACATTATCTCGATGCTCGCCCTTTATTCAAAACTACACACAACTATTATTTCACCCCCCTCACAGCTGACTGCCTAAACTAACACGAGTATGACGAAAGCCGGTGGGCGAGATACAGTAAAACCTCGGGCTCTACTAACTAAGTTTAGAAGTAATAAGCTGATAAAATTCCCTTGTTTGTCCTAACTCTGCGGTGTAATCGAGTGTGAACAGCAAATAATAGCACGCGTCACTTGATTTATGAGAGTTGAAAGAGTGTGCGTGTGTGCGCAAACATTAATATGTACACTTTTACCACACACGTACGTATCACAACTCTAAATAGTGTTTAAAATTTGACACAATTTATTGGACACTGGTGTCCATTATTATTCTTCTTGTCATTTTATTTTAGTTTATGACACTTATTTTTCTAAATCTATACTTTTTATTGTAAATGTGCAAATGTGCTTATATCTTGGCCTACTAGTCGGATTGGAAAACAATTGTAAATGATAGTCAGAGTCATGTCAATCATCAATCATCTTATGAATATTAAAGGGTTCTAACAACCGTTTACATTATTTTAGATTCTCTTTGACGATGGAAAACTTCCGTATTTTACTAATGAGTGCTATTAAGTCGTCTATCTTTCCGCCCTTACACGTGGGGACACTTAACTAGCACTTAGTCTTAGCACATACACGTGCCTTCCAGCACAGGACCCCAGTGTGTCCTCGCCTTAACATCTGCTATCGATCAGCAGTTATTTTGAATCCTAGATATTTAGCGACGTTCCGTGGACGCAGCTAGTAGATACTCACCCATGAAAATGCGACGTATTTATTTATTAAGTAAAGTAGACCAACAGCATACAGACTCGGTAGCCTAGTGGTGCTAAGCGCGACTGCTACGCTAGAGGGCTTGGTTCGATTCCCAGGTCGAGCAAAGTGTTATTGGGTTTTTCTATGAAATTCTCAGTAGCAGCTCGGAGTTAGGATTAGTGCCCGGTTAATGGCAATAGGCTCGCCCCTATTACATGGGACCTATAACATAAAGGCGAACTGTGGGTGTACATTGGTACATCTCTGCCTAACCCTTCGGGGAATGCAGGCGTGATATATGTACCAACAGCATACACATCACATCAGCATTGCATGCATTGGTAGCAGAGTAAATAGTAATTACTTAATAGTAATGTATTGCATGTAATGTGTACACCAATTATAGGAATATGTTACCTACATAACATTCACAAATAGATACAAAAGGCAAAAGTAAGTGCTAATAAAACCAAAGCAATTCTAAAAAAGAAAAATAAATATAAATTACAAGTTCACCACAAATGACTCGAACGTAATTATACCGACTAGTCATTTCCAAAGTGTCTTGATGGCCCAGTGGTTAAGGCGCCCGCCTCCCATGCACGAGGTTGTGGGTTCGCAACCGGGCACGGGCAAGTACCAATGTGACTTTTCCTAATTCATATGTACTTTCTAAGTTTATCTTGGACATCAATGACATCAGAAACCATGTCAGAGGCCCTTGAGGCGGTTTAGAAACTCTGACACTAGGGTGTGTAGACCTTACTGCCCACACGATAAGAAGAAGATTTCCAAAGTAGGTATCTTGTCATCGTGTTCGGGAAATAAAAGAAAAGTAACGTTAGCACATAATTAATGGTCTATGTTTTACGGCTTTGGTTACTGCTCCGCTTCCATGGATCGTAACCTGTTAAAAAACCAATACTATTTATTGTCATTTTAACTATCATGTCCGAAAAGATTTTTCCAATCAGACCGGTAGTTTCAGAAGTTTGGGTGTTTAAACAAACAAGGAAACAAAAACTTTTCAGTTTTATTATCCTACTTCCTACTATCCTATCCTACTATCTAAATGCGAAAGTTTTTGAGGATGGATGGATGTTTGTTACTCGTTCACGCTTAAACGGCTGAACGGATATAGAAGAAATTTAGCACTGAGACTGATTGTAGTGTGGAGTAAAGCATAGGATACTTTTTATCCCGAGAAAATTTAAGGTTTGCGTGGAATAATATATTAACTTGACAAATATCATCATAAATTGTATGTGTAAAATGTGTACCTACTTATCAGACTAAAAGCCAACCAAGTTGTATCGCAGACAACAACACAGAACACACAACGACATTACCCGAGCGTGTTCATCTTTATTTAGAGCAAACCCTTCTCTAGACACATTGCGATATTCCTCTTGAGATGTAACCTTTTCGCCACCACATCACATTAAGCACACAATAAGCAATATTCCTCGCCTACGTCTCAATATGGCGCCGCGCTTCCTGATCTCACACGATCAATAGTTCACGCTATATTTGGAAGCCGGGAGTCTGTTGGACTTCGTTTTAAGTCCTAGAAATAAACATAGTTTAAACTAGGTCACACTTTCAGTCAGATTTTTGTGAGGAGTTTTTAACTCAAGTTAACTTTGATGGATCAAAAGTGAAAATAAACTTATAATACTAAAATCAAATGTATAAAAGACACGTGTTTATTATAGGTACCTTTGTCAGAAGAAACTACTTTTGCCACTCTCGGGAGACATTTGGAACGATACAGAAAAACATTTTGAGGCAATTTCACCCGTCTACTGTTATATTCTTAATCCAATATTTTCTTTCACATTTTGAAGACTAAATAACTTTCCATTTTATTTAATTCCCTTGCCAGTTTATCTTTGTAACCACCATTTCTTTTCCCAAGATAAGAATCAATTATTAAAGACAATATTTCAAAGACCAGCCACGACAAAGAGGTGACACTAGTTCGAAAATAAATGTTATCTTACGTTACACCGAGCCCATGTGTCGTAATAAATAACCTCTATTTTCTGTACAATACAAGTGATATTTCAAGGTAATATTCCCAGGAGGACGGCGGTAAGCCATCTAAAGCCGAGGTGTAAGCTTACTGACCCAACGCATATATCGCGCCTAAGTTTTGAATATTATCGTTGGTTTTTCAACAATGTAACGATTAATCTGGGTCCTAAAGGAAAGAAAGCCACACCAAGCAAACAGCTTAGAGATAAGTATTTACCTCCAAAATCACGCATTTTTGAATGGGCGAGTAAAATCTAGATCAATTACGAGTGCCTGTGGACTTTAGTATTAGAATGAGTTTAGGTAATGGGTACACTGACACACTTCTAGACCCTCGCCTTTAGGATTATTATTAGTTAATAAAATTAATGGCCCTGTCTTACACAATCATTTATGAGAATCAAACATTTCTCAAATTAAACATTCAAACAACTTTACGCACGGTAGATAGACAAACATACAAAACGTGAACTTTTTATTTAACAAAGCCTTTTTATTTTAAGAACCTTAAAAAATGAGTTTGACTATTTTCGTCCTTTCCTGTGAAAGCGCGCGAGAATTATTTGGTGTATCGCCGTCAGAGAGACGGATAGCTGTGTTATCATTAGCTGATATGTATCGCGTCGTATTTCTCTACTTATCTCCGACGCCGCGACAGGCATCACCGGCCACGTCGGGCACGCGACCCGTGACTAGTGGGCGTGATTCTTTAATAGCTGACGCTAATTTTAGTGGGTTAAGCTTTACTTTGCACTTTTTTAAAAGAAAATGTTTCGTCGGGCTTTTGTTAATTCTGATTTTTACCACAAAGTTATTTGTGGTGTGGTTATAATAATCATGATAGGAAAGACGCCCGGGCACATAACGTTTCTTTAAGGCCATCGAACACATTAGAAAATTACAAGATTTGTGTAAAATTTTCTACCAGATGCAAAATGCGATTAATCCGGAGTTAGAGAAGCTAGCCATAATAAATGATACGTATATTTTAAGCCCAAGAATAAGTCAAATTATAATTATCAACCTGGGAGACGTCAAAGAAAAATAATTTATTTCAATAACACAATAGTTAGACAGTTAAACTAGATATCTGTTCCAGAACAGAATGTAGTTAGGTGTGTATGAAGAAGAACGAAGAAGACTCTCCAAAGACACTCTTTTCTATCAAGCTTTTTACTAAATCCTGGTTACATTTTTTTTATCATGACGTTGATTGTGGCTGGTTCTTGTGACATTCTAATTAAAAAAAAAAAACAATTTTATTTCAAATAAACCATTTACAGACATTTTGTATTGTCAAGGAATCAGTTAGTCGAAAATTTCAACCTAGATGCTCGTTTCACACAGTAGGTTTCTATGGAAAATAACAACTAAGAATCTCCATGAACACTCTTTTAAAAGCAATCAAATATTCATATTTACATATTTTCTTATTCCATATTTTCATTCATGTTAAATCTACGTGTACAACATGAAAACAATGTTACAAATCGCATAAATACTAAATATAAACAGATATATTTCTCTCTAGAGACAAATAAATAACAGTTAATACACTAAGACTGACTACATAACCGCCCTCGCTAGGTTCGATGCAGATAGTTCGATTACCGTCAGCCTTGCTCGTGAAGGCCACCTCAAAAGGTGCTCCTTTGTGATAGCGCGCCCAAACTAATTAATTTCTTACCGCCCTTTGTCTTTCGATAGAAAAGTTTTGTAGTTATATTATTTTAATCGAATTTGTGAGAAACTGTCCTTCAGAACAAAATTATAGATTTTAGAATATTAAGTTTATTGGTTTCCTAATTGCACTTGAGTGTATGTGCGAGTAATTCCGGGTCCCCAAGTCACGGTATCAGTGGGAACCGGGGGTTTTGAGTGGGTAGTAGTCCTTCACCTTAGACAACGATACCTATGAGGAGACTTGCATGGAAAGAAGAGCAAATACGTTGCCATCCCAGAGACGAAGTTGAAATGTTTAATGTGCCTGTAATTACACCGGCACCCATACCCTTCAAACTGAAACACAGGAATACTACTTTCTCTCTACTTTTATTTTCTTTTCACAAGTATAAATGGTACCCAGTAATGAAGATGTCTGGTCATATTACACTTGAAACTATAGATAAATCTGTAGTAATATTATTTTATAGTTAACCTCATAACCTGAAAATCCCGACATGTTTGTCAGTATAACGAAACATACAGTACAGTATTAGTTCGATCCCAATTACCGCGCTCATACAACACACACGTAACGATACGAAAACATTGTGACATTTGTGTCGGACACAGAACGCCTGGCTCTGAACGTGCGCGTGATTTTTACGTGAAAATAGGTCATCCCCAGTTGACGTACGTACAACTGTGACACTGATTAAAGGATTTATTAACATCGAGCCTGCATTCTCGAAGGAGTAGCATGGTATACTCTCATTTTACTTGTTAGGTTTAAATTCCACGTAAATAGGGGCGAGCCTATTGCGCCTCCAATTGCACCCACTAACTATTCCTATTCTATTTAAGTATTTCCAGACTTCTACTTGCTACTGAGGATTTCCTGATGAAAATCCTGAATAACACTTTACTCCACATGTAGACCGAGGACCTCATGTCAGCATATTCAACTTCTACTTTATAATAATTAGCATAAGGCAAATATTATTTCTCAAGTGAGTGACTTTGTGTCTTTTTTGAGAGAATATTATGTCTCTTTCTATATCTTTACACCTAAAATTAACCAAATAATTTACAATTATAATTAAAAGACAACATGATGTCAAGCCCTGTCCTTAAGCTCCTAAAGCGCCTATTCCACTTGCCCTTTTGAACCTAACCAGTAACTAGTATTTAGAAATCAGTCACAGGTAAGAGGATTAATGTTACCTGTAATACATCGGCCAGCGGAAGGGTCTTCTTACTAAGCCCTGAAAGCTAGGCTCCTGTATTTGTGAAGGGCTGTTATTTAACCAGTAACGGTAAGACCTTTTTGCCGATAAACTGACCTCTAACCTACTATCCACTAGGATCGTATTTTGTGTCACAAATTAAACACATGAGACGTAACCACAGACTGACGTAGAACACTGCTCTTAAGTGGGTTTAGACCTAATAAATATAGAAACAGAAACCAGAGTACGAAGTTTTTTTTAGACTGTAGTATGGTTAGACTATTGTAGGAATATTCGGTCTCTGTTTACACAAATAGGTCTTTGCAGAGATAGGATAGAATGAGCTCGCTCTTGTGGTTTAAACCTACGGGTGACGTCATTGGAGAAAAATACATCTTTTTATTCCTAAAGACAACGGCTTTAAAACATATACCAACGGAAACATCTTCTTTCTTTTTTTGTTGGCACGAACCATGTAGGTATAACTCATTCTATGGTTAAAATTTTAGCTGGACAGCAAGGGGCTAACTGCCAAAGTACGCCACACGTCTACATGATAGAAAAAATATTGTGACGCAAACTTTTACCATGGTTTCAGTGCATGATTCTAGGACCCTCAGAGTTAACAATTTCCGTCGAATATTACAATCAAAATCAGCAATTTAATGCATTTTGACCGTGTAGGTGTTACATTTGATATGAAAAAGTTTTTTTTAATAACCAATTAAAAATTAAAGCGCTGTGGACCTAAAATTATGGACTGAACCCATAGTAAAAGTTTTTTGGTATTTTACCGTGTATGCCTATTTAACTATCGTCATTTTTAACTAGTAGAAGTTATTACCATAGGGTGCAATAAAATAGCCTTCACTAGTTTGGAATTGTTGGGAAAACAATGCCCAAATACATGCACTATTCCTTTAAACCCGAAAAACAAACATCAAACAAAAGAAGCTCAACCGAGCCCGAGTTAGTAAACAACTCATACGGTCCTTTCAGATTAGCATGCAAGCATTTATGTGCCGTGACGTCATCGCAATTACGTCATAAATAGCTGGAACAAAAGAGTGGCGCACCAGGATCCCTTTGTGCGATGTGTGAGCGTGTTTGTGAGGTTACGTCTCGTAACTCAGATAAGGGGTGAGTTACAAGTTACTAAGTTATGTGTAATTGACGGTGATAAAGGTATGGATAGTTTTAACCGCAAAAAGGTGTGCCACCATTGCTGTGTCTGAGAAAATTAACTATGCCTTCTTATTTTTTTTTTTGTATACCTTACATTGGCCCACTTCTGGGCAAAGGCCTCCCCAATGTCCTTCCAAATAGTCTATGCACAAAAATAAAATATTGGTAATAGACACTGTTGAATAAAAGCAAACTCTCTGAGACTAGGGTGTGTGGGGTTGTTTGACCTTACTACCCACACAATAAAGAAGAAAAATATATATACTTCTTCTAGATGAAATGGCCATGTTTGTCTGATGTTAACATGATATTTCCAAATATTTCGTTAATTATATATCTCTATTTCATCTATCTCTGCTTACCTCATAATCTTCGAGTATAGCTCGGTGAAACACACGATATCAAAACAAAGGAATTGTGTACAGAAAGAATCTTTTGTTCCGACTGTGTATGTCGTAATTAATTACAAGACAAACGTCATGAGACCAGCGGGACGGCTAACATAAAGGTATTTCTAAAGGGAAATAATAAAAAATGTGTTGTGAACAGGGTTGTGGGGTTACAGCATTGCGGTGGTACAACACAGAATGTTCCAGAACAACAAATATGATAGAATGCCTTTACAATATTTTGTTCCGTAACTAGAGAACTGCCCGCGACTTCGTCCGCGCTGCATAGTTCACCCGCCATAAGTTAAATCTTTGGTTAATGCTCCACTCTCGTTGGTCGTAGCGTGATGTTATATAGCCTATGTTATTCGGGAATATTGTAGCTATCTATTGGTGAAAAAAATATTAAAATCCGTTAAGAAGTTTCGAAGGCTATTCGTAACAAACAAACAAACAAACAAATCTTACCGCTTCATAATATTAGTATAGAAGTATAGACAATATTACTGAGATTTTTAATAAAATAAGTGCACCTAACAGTTCAACAAACTCATACAGGTGTGCACAATAGCTTGTGAACTCATTAAACGCCTCTAATGAAGATAAGTGCTTTCTTTTCTGACGCAAACACAAGAATAGAGCATTCTCTTTGTTCTGCACAACACTCTGTCACCATTAGAACATCATTGTGTCACATTTTAAAGATATCGTAGCAAGCGTAGCACTCGTAGCGCCGTAGCACTTACTCGTAGACGGCTGCTACGTAGCCGAGTCATTGACGAGTGACGTATTATTTTTACTTTTTCTAATATGATAGCATATAGAGTGAGGCTACACGAACGTAATTTTGTGAGTTGAGACTGTTGAACGTTTTTTGAGCATCATAATTTACTTTTTACTGAAACTGACAACTCATTTTGCGTCGCCGTGTATACGAAACAGGAGATTTGTATGAAACCGAATGTAGCAGAAATTACGTGACTCACAACTCTAAAAACTACGCTCGTCTGGCTTCACTTGTAAACAGTGTTATCACGCCCAAAAATTACAAAACATCTTCACTCAAAACCTTGAAACACGAAAACAACCCTAAGTAAAATAACAAACCACAAACAGTTACCGACCAATATTATTCATAATTCCAAACTTTCCAGGAAAACAACTAACAAAAACAACTTTTTCTCATTAAAAATCCTTTAAACGTTTAGCGTTAAAACATCGAAGAACAACAATCATGGAGCATTACGCAATTTGAATGTTGTTGGTCGGCGGTGGATGCAGAGCTGCACGCTCGCGGCGGGAGGAGCGCTGAGAGCGCAGTAAATCTAAAGTTGTGCAAGTACTTGTGCAGTAACGTGGCCTACACACTGGCGCGACGTATTTGGAGCGGTGCTGTTGCGGGAACACTGTTTTCTTGCATAGTTTAAAATAAGTTTTTTTATAAACTCGCTTGTAGCAAAGTATTTTGGCCTCCCCCATAGATTACCGACAGGACCGTGTGGAAATGGCCTGCATCCAGAGTCTTCGTGCGGTCTTAATCAATTCGTTCATCTAAATCAATAGGGGAGGCCTATGTCTATGATATGATGATGAAAGTTTATGGGGTTATCACAGTATATCTGCATTCAAATTGAAATAAGTATATTTTTAACCTCGCACTCAATTGAATACTACCAGCAACTTACGACTTCTATTATCCGGGGGGCGATTCTACTAACTTTTAGCAAGTACTGCAATCTAATCTGAGTCTCAATCTACATTTTTTAACCACATTTTTTTACATTGATTGTACCTGTGACAAAATATAACAAGTGATATTTTGTCACTTACTTAACAACGGTCAATGTGAAAGCCCCATAACAACACTACAGCGGGTTGCAAGTCTACCATAGAGCATAAAAAGTCATTGTATACTTTTGGAAACTTTTGAAACAAGGAAGCGGAGTTTTAACAGTATTTTTTTGTAAATGATGAAACAATCTGTGTTTTAATTATTATTCTGTGTGTTATTATTTGAGCTTACTTATATATAAGTACATATTTAACAAAGGAAGTTCAAACATAATTATTCACTAGCAACGTCATATATGAATATTTTGGATTATGTATCATGCCTTCTTTGTATGAGAAGAAGCCTCTGCCCTGTAGTGCGAAAATATCTATTATTAAGTATCATAGATACCAGCTTATAACCCACAAATATTCCTAAAATTAGCTTTAACACTCCACGCGTGTGGCATGTCATCTCATGATCTCATCATATTCAAACACCTATTTAGCATTCAATAACTAATAAATTACATAACACTTCAAAACAGAACTTACCTATTTGTGTTCTCTATTGACAAGTTAATAATAGAATACCTATAAATTGTAATAGGACGGTAAATATCGTGTGGTATTTCAGTAAATAACACAGCGATTTGTGCAAATATTCCCATTTCCCAGTGCAATCGGGACAAGCGATACTAGCGCCATTCAATGAAGAACTTGTAGTTGTCGTAATTGGAAACTGATTGGAGGTTGGAGTTAGTTATTGGCTGCAAACTGTTTGATATTTATCAAGTTTGATAGGAGATGAGATTTTTGTAGCAACAACACAGTCGGTACTAACATTATGTTTCTGGACTAACAGTCAATATAGGTAACCAAGACTTTGTAAAAACCAAATGGAAGGAAAAGAGTGTCCATGGATTTTCTTGCTCGTTCTTCTCCATAGAGACCTACGTTTTGGAACGAGCAACTAGCTTCAATTTTAAACTGTAACTTCTTGACAATTCAAAAGTGGCTGTAAATGGTCTAATTGAAATAAATGCTTTGATTTTCATTTTGATTTTGAGATTGACGTATTCTGGACTCTGGACACACTCTGCAGTCTGGACACAAGATCTGTAAGTAATAACATAACATAACATGCCATCACGCCTGTATTCCCCGAAGGTTTAGGCAAGGGCGTACCAGTGTACACCCGCAGTCATTCTCCGGTATGTTTTATGTCCCATGTAATAGGGGGCGAGCCTATTGCTTTAACCGGGCACAAATCCTAACTCCGAGCTGCTACTTAGAATTCCATAGAAAAACCCAAAAACACTTTGCTTGACCTGGGAATCGAACCCAAGACCTCAAGCCTAACAGTCGCGCTTAGGGCCACTAGGCTTACGTGGCAGTCTGATAATCTAAGATCTGTAAGAACTAAATGTATATACAGAGGTAGGGAAATAGAAGTCTGACAAAACACGGCACTAAATATTAAAAAGTTTGAATAGACATAGTTGTTCCATTTATAAAACTAAAAGCTTCCTTAAAAGTGACCTAGTTTAAACTGAAACTGTTAGTCGTTATTATTTATTTTGTTAACTTGCTGAAGTCAACGTTTACGTGATAAACAATATTTAAACGAAGCAAAACTGGAGTATAATAGAACTGAACATTGTGTAAAAGTTAATTATAACATTGCTTTATTTTAAATCAAAAAGCCCTTAAAGCCTACAAACTGTCTTATTATCTTATTGGCACACTTAAGTAGTATCTGGTATTGTAGTCTGGTACCTATTATAGTGATGCAGAACCAAATATCACTTGTCATTATCTGAACAGACCTGTGATGCTGATGTGACTGTTCCTAAAATACCTTGGCCTGATAAAATTTCGTATTATAGGTAATATATAATAGGTCGTTTTTCCCAGGATGAGAAAGGGTCATTTATTTATTATTTATTTTTACTTTAATTGAAACGGTTACAAGTGAACCAATTACAATAATTAAAGGCATACAATATAACATACTTAAAAATATAAAAAAAGAAAATATAAAAAAAGAAAACACAAATAAAAATTTAAAACAAAACAATATGAGGTCATCTCTTTCACAAATTCTTCTCACAGTACTTCTGACATACCAATACAATCTCCTTCCATTCTTCTTCTTTTCTTTCCTTTTTTGTCATGCTCCGCCATCCACACAGCCCTGTAAAGCTCATTCCAGACTGGACTCCCACCGATTATAATGAATTCCTATAAAATATACTGCCTTGTCCCAACTAAAACTGGGCACGAGGAGGAGATACAAAGAAACTATGCTCAAACACTAAAAAGTTTATGAGTTATGAAGTAGCACGAACCATGTGATGGTTTCAAAATAAATACTATGTTTTGCTTTTAAATAGTACTATCTTCTTCCCGCGATTTTATCCGCATCAAGTTTGATGTAAGTCATTCTCCGGTATGTTTTAGGTCCCATGTAATAGAGGGCGAGACTATTGCTATAAACCGGGCACAAATCCTAACTCCGAGCTGCTACTTAGAATTCCATAGAAAAACCCAAAAACACTTTGCTTGACCTGGGAATCGAACCCAAGACCTAGAATAGTATCCTATGTGTTTTTCCACATTTCAATCTATCGCAGTGTCAAATTTCATCCATATGGTAGTACAAACACCCATCCATCCTTACAAACTTTCGCACTGATAATATTAGTAGAATTACTTGACAGACAGTCACACTGAAATTTTAAAGAGGAACAAGAACACCTTTAAATCTCAGGAACAGTTAGATCTAAGTATCGGCTCAGCATCACGTCGGATCCGGGGAGATAAGCGAGTTACTGGCACTAGAGCCTATAAACCGGCTGCTAATGGCGTCATAACAGTGTGGCCACATTAACGGTAATGACGCCGGGCGAGTGTGGCTGCATGCAGGCCGGTGACCTCATTAGTGCTCCTAGTGTGACAGAGTCCCCGGAAGGGGGCGCTGTTGGGGAAATTGATAGGGGTACTTCATCTAGGTATTAGTGTTACTCGCTGTGGTATTCAGACATTTCTACGTGGCTAATTTTTGTTCTAACCTACAAGAACATAACAATAAAATTCAAATTATATTCATTTGTCATTCGATATTTCAATAATTATTTTTAAAGTCCCGTACCCAAGGGGAACCTAACTAGATAGACCCTTTTAAGTACTAATACTCTGCTGTCTGTTTGTCCGTCTGTGCCAATACGATATCTTTAAACCATAATAGGATTGAAATTTTCTTAAAATACATAGGTATGTATTTATATGAGCCTTTTAACATTGTTAAAATAAGAAATAAAAGTTAACAATTGAAGGGTAACCCCATATAGGAAACTTTTTTATTTGTATGTCGTGTTGAACATTGTACCGTTTTTTTATATATTGTAGAACTGGTTTCTGATCTCATATCATCATCATCTCATCATCTTCCTGCCCTTATCCCAAGTTACTTGGGGTCGGCGCAACACGTTTGATCTCATATATTACAAAGAAACGTTTATTAGAATAGAAGAAGAATAGAATAGAATATTTATTTGCCAGAAACATGGTATATGTACAGAGGTGTTAATATTATATTTTTGTGCTGCATGTCTCACCGTTGCAACGGTATGCAAAGTTAGTATGAACAATTACCATTATTTATATTTCAATTTACATTAATTTTAAAATTTAATTTTTATTTCATTACATTATACAATTCAATTCAATTAGAATTAGTCTGACGTGTTTGTTCACAGGATTGAAAAGTCTTTAGAAAAATAATGATAAAAGGCCAATTCCTAGAAGCCGACACTAAAAGCTTTCCGATCACAGTTTATAAATTCGTTTTAGTTTAAATATCAACATAAAACTCTTTCAAAGAGATGTCACTCGCACCTGTTTCAGGAATTTGATACTGTTCAAAGAAACTCTGAGTAGCGTACTTGTAAATACATACTATTTATTTAACGCTAAAATTTCGAGAAATTTAGTAAAAGTATTATTCTAAAGTCATGATGGTCCAGTGGATGAGACGTCCACTTCTCGTGCTAGAGGTTGGTCACGGGCATCCAATATGATTTTTTTATATATGTACTTTCTAAGTTTATCGGTGGAGGAAAACATAGTGAGGAAATCTGAACTTACACATACATATGCCTGAAATCCCCATCAAGCTTTGAGCAAGCGTGGTGATCAATGCTCGTAACTTCTCTGTATAGAAAGAGGCTTTTACCTTGCAGTGGTCTGAAACTCCCTCCCGCCCCGCCCAGGGTGGGCGAAGTCATTTGAAGATTTCCCATTCGGAAAAAAAAGTAGCACTAAATGAACGTATAAGAATACAATATCATCATCAAAACAAAACTTGACTTACAGTTATTAGTAAACAGAACCTTTTTTGTGACGGTTTTGCGAGAATCGGCGACGAAAAACATTGACATCTATGTTCATGCAAGGTACAGAATACGGCCTCAATAAGGAAAAATACCGTTATTTTTCCTTAGTCCTCTGTTTGCGAAAGGTAGTGATTTGACAAAATATTCTTTCACCGATGTTAGGAAGCTTGTGTTTAGGTGAGGACGTGACGTCACGTGGACGGCAATGCTGCTAGCTTTTTGGGCGAATGTCCAAATTTGGTTGATGCTCTATGAGCTCTACGCTCATTTTTACCATGTATAAATATGTCTGTATGATTATTACTCGTACTTTATGTCTGTTCGTGTAAGTTTACAATGATGTGTTAAATAAATAATAAAATTTATACAGCTATATATCTAGAGTCATATTCCACCATTATTACGTACATTTTGTAAAGCTCCAATAAATAGAATTCCATTTAAAACCATAACCATAACACACATATTTCATGAACAAAGAACACCTAAAACCACGAACCACAGCAAATTAATTTGTCATTCCTCGTGGCCCGAAACTTAAAACCGCAGTGTCGGACGTAAGGAAAATCACATTTGACATTATTTCATAGCACAAACTAATTTGTTTGGTCCGCGACGTAAACTGGGCCCGGGCCGCGCTCCGTGCTGAGAATTATGACAATTCTCTTATTGGACGGGACCGGGTTTTGAGTGTACGTGTTTTGGAAATTCACAGAAGTTTAGAAGTGTTTTAGTTGTGTTTTTTTTATGTTTTACAATTCTAGTCAAATCTGTCGTTCTAGTTTCAGTTTTTTAATAGTAAGTATGGAGTTTCATGCCCTTTCTTCTTAATATAAAACTACTTTTTGGAAAGGGCAACTTGATTCATTTTTTTTTCTTATTTATTATGTTTAAGTTTGCCTTTTAGTGGTATTTTTTAAATCCGCCTTTGCACGATGTATTTTTTTACATTATGTGCATAAAGTTTAATAAATAAATAAATGTTTTGACTTTCACTTTGTCTACCAAGGAGTATTTTAATGTACCCGTGTATTTTGCCAGATATGTATCTTAAACAGTAGTTAGTATTCGCGACCTATACTAAATCGAAAAAATCTCGTCAAATATTTCCACCTCTGCCAAATACTCGCCAAAACTACACCCAATAAAACTGTAAAGCGCGTCACACATATTGTAACACGCCACAACAGCGGCGCTCAACGAAATTCCAACAGATTTCTATTTCCACAACACTAAAAAAACATTGCAGGAATTTATCACGACCGCACAGCCAATGTCCGGTTGCAAAAACCGTCCGGTGAAATGCAGCAGCCAATTTGGCCGGACAATAAATCAGTCATATTTGTCCGGGGTTTAGCATCGGCGTCCGATACTCACGTGGACAGGTGGGCAGGGGGTCGGGGGGGACAAGGGGACAGGCGCGGGGTGGCATTGTCCCACATAATGTCTTGTTTTGCCCCTATTCATGCATATTCATGTGGTTTATCTGAGCCCGGGCCGTCGTTGTCGAACGAATTAACGCTACACTATATTTTGGGAAGGAATAATGCTTTCATGTTTTCAGAGCGCGTGGTTTTGTTGGACCACTGAGAGTGTTGGCCTACACAAAGATCACGAGGTGAAACCTTTTCACTCTAACCGGAATTTGTTTACATCAAGTCTAATTACTTTTATTGAAAAATAGTTGCTTTATGAGTACAATCAATTTTTGTGTGGAAATAGGCCCGTTAAGGCCAGTGTCTGCCAGGGTTGTGGAATTTGTTTTAAAGGGTCACCGCGGCCCTGGAACGCGAAGAGCATAAGGAGGAATACAAATGAGTTTTAGTCAGTAAGAATCTGACACTCTCTTCCGCTTCGCTCCGAGCAAAACAAGACATTTGATTATTTTCCATTCTTAAAAAAACAGGTACCAAGGTTCCTGACCCACAGAATAATCAGCAAAAGCTTTCGTAAAATTTACCTAAAAAGGTTATTTACCCTTTGTTATTAAATTCACTTCACATTTACAACCTTACTTGTTAAAATGTCTGCGTTTATAATAAAATTGTATATTAATATCGTTGTTATAATGCTATTGTGTTCCTGTTGTATAACCGCGCTACTTTGTACGTACAACTTGAAACGGAACAGAATTATCTCGTAATTCTCTTCTAGTTTAATAATTCATGTTGTTTCCGTTCCGCAATTTTTTGCTCATTAAGCTCTTCTTATTGTCTTTAAAGAGATTATAAAAAATATCTCATTATTTTACTACAATATCGCAGTAGTACTCAATTTAATCTTTATTGCAACCACATAAAGTTTATAATTGATGTTAAAATACATCTAGCACTAAAAGGACCGCAAAATTACGAGTTTCCGTAGAGATAATTAGCGAAAATGTTATAGTATTGTTTATGAAGAAGTTGCTCCTCGCAAAATTGAATCTTATTGCGGTGAAATTAGAATTTATTCCGCGTTACGTTTTGTTTTATTCAAAGCGGGGGCTTTGTCGTGTAGTTATTTCAATTTCCCTTTATCTTTGTGTCGCGAGGTGCACTGTGGAACTGCAGTCAAAGACAGCTGATTGCTGTTACAATTGCGAGCGACACCAGCTCCTCGGATAGTTGGCAGCTATTTGTGAGTTAGGGAGGTACCGTTTTAATTGGCTACTTTTGAGAGACACATAACTGAAGTGTATGTAGGTTCCTATCTGAAAGAACGGAAGAAAGTAGGTACTTAAAAAAACCCACTTGTGACATGGATAAGTTACTTTTCCCTTTGAAGTACGAACCCTACAAAGTATTATTTGAAATGTACGGATTCGATACTTTAATTAAATATAATTATCATACGAAGATATCATTATAATGCCCGCTACTAATCAGACGATAGACCAGACCTCGAGTTTAAGGCCAAAGCACACCAAATGCGTGGCGTGATGCGTGGCGTGCACGCACCAGTTGTAATGTATGAAACTGTAAGAAAGGTGTCAGACCAGATGCGTGACGTGTGCACGCGCGTGACTCACGCACGCAGAGCCGCATCTTGTCACAAACCGAGTCCGTACGCGTGAGTAGCGGAACGGCAACGTCGCACACGCGCGTGCAGTGATGACGTTGTATTATATGGCGCTCCCTGTTAGATGCCACACCGGGCACGCACGCATACGCATCGGTCATTGCTGCACGTACGCACGCACGCAAAGTTGTATTTATTTACAAACAGAAAGCAGTTTACGAGTGTATTTTTTCGCAATGGAGACAATTTTAAAGGAAAAACTAATAGAAATCGTCCGCACATATGTCTCTAGAACACCAAACATAAAGAGTACAAAAATAAAAGTTACAAATTATTATTATGGGAGAGAATTGGGAATACGTTGGAAATAGTTCAAATTACTGTTTTTATTTATATAATATAGTACAAAAATTAGAAAATTTCAATTGTTAATGCATATATTAATTATATGCATGAATAATTATTGCATTATTGGATGATCTTGCGTTAGTACGTCTGCGTGCAGCAGTTCTGCGTGACGTGATGCGTGCGTGCGTGACGTGTGCTGCACCGGTCTTGGCCGGTGTGACAGTGCTCGCACGCGCGTATGCACGTCACGTCACGCATCACGTCACGCCACGCATCCGGTGTGACCCGGCCTTTAAAAGCGGCTGGAAGTCGCTGTTTTACCTTAATCTCTAAATTAAATAGGTGCCTATCCGATAATTTATTTAAATGTAGTAAAGAAATATAAATGGTTTTATCTCGTTTGATTTTTACGGGTAGGTAATTAATGTTATCTTGTTGTAAATATGTAGGCCTTTGAAAGAGACATTTCAACGATTTTAAAATAAGATGATAATAATAAACAATCAAATAAACCCAAAAATATTACGACTCGGAGCAATGAAGCACTTTCCTCTTAGATTATAATCACAGCTCAACACTTTAAATGTAATAAGCCGGCTAAAGTGTTTGAGTCTGCTATCCAACGTTGCATACAAAAACAAGTTCAAGCACAATTGTCAGACTCACAGCATGGCTTCCGGCCCGAGCGTAGTACAGCTACTAACTTACTCAACTTCATGGGGCAGGTGGTGCCGGCAGTTGATGCTGGTGTGCAGGTGGACGCGGCCTATTTTGATTTCAAGAAGGCATTCGATACGGTCGATAATGATATTCTGTTAAGGAAGCTTGCGGAGGTAGGTTGTACACCACATCTGTTACGATTCTTTGTCAGCTACATGAAAGATCGAAAACAGTATGTAGATTTCAATGGGTGTGAATCAGAGCCGTATTACACTAGGTCGGGCGTAAGTCAGGGCAGCAATTTGGGGCCTCTTGAGTTTATTATCATGATAAACGACTTGCCGAAGGTCGTTAGACACGGATCCTGTTTATTGTTTGCAGATGACCTCAAATTGCTGCTCGAGATTAAGAGTGAACTGGACTGTGAGCGACTACAAGATGACATTAACAGAGTGGTGGAGTGGAGTCACAACAACAAACTCTACTT
Organism: Caradrina clavipalpis; assembly: GCA_932526535.1. Taxonomy (NCBI): domain Eukaryota; kingdom Metazoa; phylum Arthropoda; class Insecta; order Lepidoptera; family Noctuidae; genus Caradrina; species Caradrina clavipalpis. The sequence continues at coordinate 509,158 of OW052088.1, forward strand.
TAATGTCGACAAGTGCTCGGTAATCACTTTCACTCGCGCACGAACTCCTGTACATTACGAGTACAAGGTAGACGCAGCACCCTTACAACGGGTTTCGCAGGTTCGGGACCTAGGGGTGATTCTTACGACAGAATTATCATTCCGAGATCATATCGTCAAGATATGCAGAAAGGCCTATAGGAATTTGGGTTTCGTTTTGAGGCAGTCACAAGGCTTCACCAACGTTACTGTAGTCAAGGTCCTGTATGACGCACTGGTCAGGAGTCATCTGGAACACAGTGCTGTCATATGGGCCCCGCACGAGGCTAAGTACAAGGTGATGCTGGAGCGTGTGCAGAACAAGTTTACGCGACATTTGTACCATAAGTTATATGGGGTGTATCCGTTTTACCCTTTAATGTACCCCACCCTATTCGTACTGGGTATGGTAGGATACGGCGAATTGAGGGTAAGACGAGAGTTTACACTTGTCGCATATCTTGTAAAACTACTTCGTGGTATTGTATGTAATCCGGGAGTTCTGCAGCGTCTGGCACTTAGTGTCCCGGACCGCTACGTATGGAGACGACGGCGGCCGTCGCTGCTGGTGGTGCCAGCAGCCAGAACGAACTTACTTGCCAACTCAGCTGTGGCCCAGGCAATTCGAACTGTTAATGAACTCCACGATAAAGTGGATGTATTAACTTGTAGTGTCAGTGAATTCACAAATAATTTGTTATTTATATTAAGTTATAATAGAAAATAAGCTTTTTAAATTGTTATAAGTAGATAATAAGTATTATAAATATTCTAGATTTAGTTTAAAATAATTATGTATAATTATTATTATTAAGGTGTTGTGTTCTTCCTATTCGTTGAATTGTTGTGTATGTTCTTAAATATCGCATTAGGGAATCCCTGTAATGGTAGTTTTAAGTCGATAAATAATAAATAAATAAATAAATAAATAAATAAATCTCATTCACAAAACGTTTCCTAATCCTAACTTGGAGGAAACAGTCCTTCACATCTAAATTTGAATAGGATTTTAGTGTTTGTCTTCAAAATTATCTAACAACTCAGTAAAACATCGTTCATTGAGTTTATTATCGGCTAAGTTTGTGCTAAGTCAGCAGGGTCTCCTCGGGAGCGTTCGGGCGTTGTCGTAAATCTTCGGCCTGACGTTTGATTTATCCGGGGCGGGTACAGACGGACCGGACAGCTATGGGATTCTGCTGAGAACACTTTTGCTTCAGCATTGTTCAGTTTTAGGAAATGGCTGGAATAAAATGGTTAATGGCTACTTTTCTTGGTGCTGAGAAAGAAAATGCTTTGCGCAGTCAGCGGGGAAATAAATCTATGTTGAATGCAAGTAATAATTCTGTGCTAAGAAAAATTTCCTTTCTTTCATGTCAGGTACTGCGTGCGTTCAAGAATCGTTTTTTTTTTTATATTACAAATTATTAACTTTGCAAATAAATCTAGATACTCACTCTAATGTACCGTCTGAAACACGTTAATTTATTATTTTGTAACATAATTAAATCAGTTAACCACTAGGTAATTACTAACTATAGGTAAATACTCACTACATATAAAATTAATATTCTATAATTCTATTTACAAAATAATTATGATGTCTATTGCTATTACCTCGTGGTTAGCGCTCTGCCTGCAGTCGTAATTAAATGAGTATTAGCAGATAATATTAAAGGATTATTATTAAAACTCGGTCAGTTCTACATTACGTGAAATATCCGATTACTGTGGATTACTGTAAGCTTTATGTAGCTGTGTGCGTTATGTTTTACGCACTTATTACATGGGTAGTTAGAAAAATCAACTTATATTAGTCGGATTTCGGTCACTGCTGCCAATCTCAGTGGACACTAACAAAGTAGGTACACAAAAGATATTATATAGTGCACAAGTATATATGCGCAAACATAGATGCACTCCTCTCACTCTCATAGTCTGATAGGACGGCAATCCGAGTCCACTGAGAAAAAATAAGGTTCAACGGCTTTTGTTTGCTTTCCGAATCACGGGTTTGTCAAACCATCAACATCCAATCTCCGGGCTACTACTGAAAAATTCTGAATGGAAAAACCCAATATCACTTTGAGCTACCTGGGAATCAAACACAAAACCCAACCCCTCACCAGTAGCGCTTGCAACTACGACATCTAAAGGACAGGCAAAGAAAATTGACTCAGCCAATTTGTCAAAAAGATGGGACAATAACAACGTCCTGAGCATTTCACGATTTACTAAAATCACAAATTCGTAATTGAACAAGATTATAATGAAAATGTCGACTCAATTGTAAAGGGCCCTGTGAACCGAAAGAGACAAATGAAAAGAGTGAACTTAAAACGAACCCAGAATTAAAATAAAAAGCTTTGAAACTCAACTTAGTATAATTGTACAGGAAGTCCAGTCCACATGAATCGCTTCGGTGCCCGTAAACAGCTTGTGCTGAAACGTTGCCGTCCCTCTCAATGAATTCCTAATATTCATAATAGTCCGACTAAAAGTTTTCTTTAATTTACATAATTTGTAGTCTTTCAAAGCGCCCAGTGAAATACATTTTGCAGGTCAGTCGGGAAGTTAGGCGCGCAGCTAGGGACCTTTATTTTTACAGTCATTACGTGAATGTTCTCGAAATAAGAGAAAAATGTAATTAAGCATTTTGTTGGAGTGCGATGGAGTTTTTTGGGCTCGTTTTGCATTCACAAGAGTGCGTGTTATGTGTGAAGTTTTAATAAAGATAGCATTTTTATTCGTTTATTTTGGACTTGTTTTTTTCGCGACTCTGTCTATGAGGAAGACAAGTATAGTATTAAACATAGATAATATACATCATAGAAACATACATCACTCAGCAATTGTGTGTATCAGTGAAATAATGTTAATGTACGTTGTGTATGTAATTTCGAAGATTATACCTCTTCATCATCATCTTTTAGCCTTTTCCCAACTATATTGGGGTCGGCTTCCAGTCTAACCGGATGCAGTTGAATACCAGTGTTTATATTATACCTCATACAAACAAAAAAGCAAACAAACTTTACAATTTTTTTATATTAATTGTAGAAGTATTCTGTGGGTAAATATTGCTGAAGACAAATCGTGAAACGAATAAAAGAGGTGGAATTAAATCAGAGTAGCCAAAACACTAGATACACTTTATAACGTCAGTGACTACCATGTTTTCCCACCAGTATGGGAGTATTCGTTTGTCTTAATTTATTTTATCAACCCCATGTTACAATTTCGCTACTAAAATTCCCATAGTTATATTATGACCACAACAACAACAACAGTATTGGCTGACGCCAGAGGTTCAGTCCTACAAACATGTCTGCAAGGTATTAAAATATCCTTGCCTAGCAACTTGAAGTAACACAGAACACGTGTCGTTCACGAGCTTTCCGCAAATTGAAATAAGTTTCACCATACAACAAAACTCGGAAACAACTCGTAATTTATCTGCAAACGCGCCATTATTCCGAATAGAGGATAATGTGACTGAGCAAGTAACTGCTTGTAGGGATAATACGTCATTAGTACAGTCGTGCGTAATAATCTCCAGACGTCGATCCCAAGTCCTTCGATTCAAGAACACATTATTTTCTGTCATATTTGCCGATTTGATTCCAGCCTAAATCCCTGAATTCCTTCGTTAGGGTTTGTTTCATGAAATTCAAAGTAATAAGCCTATTAATTAAATTTTGTACTTTATTGTCGAAGAATATGGACAATAAGAAGGAAAACGTTCGAAATAATCATTTATCCTGTTTTGTAACAACAACTTCTCTGAATTAATTTATTTTGAAATGTCCTTGAAATTCGTTAAAATGTCCATAGACACGCATGGTGTGCGTGTCTTTGTGTGCTTTCATATTTTACAGATCTTAAGTGTCTTTACCCTAATATTCGTGATGATAATTTATGATAGTGTTGCCAATACCTCCTCACGCGGTAGGCAGGTTGGAAACCTAACACATTATGTTATTATTAACGTAACGATAATAGTGGGTAGGAAGTTCATCCGTGCCAGAGTCAACACGACACAAGTACCTATAAACACTCTTGTTTTATGATTGCACAAGTTAAAGTTCCTGCTGTCGTAAATCATGGTGCTTGCAGGGAGCTTGCAAGCTATAAAAGTAAATAAAATGGTTATGACCATTCTTGCTCTCTCCACTCTTTACGAGACCCGAGGCGAAGATTAACACGCTCTGTTACTGGTTCTGTGACAATAAGCAGTTAAACCAAAAGTTTTCAGTTTGATTCCTGTTGAAAATAAAATATAAGGAGTCTATTTTCTTTCAGTATTTTACGATTCAGGTGAAACATTAACAAGCTAAAAGTTTTTGATGATAAACTTCCACTGAACAGAAATAAATTGTTTCCAATGATACACAAACAAATTACAAAAAAAAATAAGGCACCATTTTTTCTTGTTTTCCAATGAACTTATTAAAAGTTGCCAAAGTGTTCGTCTCATTAGATCGTAACTGGCACTAGCTCCGGGACTATTAGCCGACTCATCCGTCTGATAGCGAAATGAGTGTTTCACTTTTTTCCATCGTAAAAGAAATAAAGAAAAGAAGTCCGCAGTTAATCGGATTTTAACAAAATTGTCTTTCTATTATGTACTTTGTTCTTTTGAGCGAATATTTTTATCTTTTTCTTTTTTGACCGTTTCCACTTGCTCGTTTGTGGGTTATGTTACGAGGTTTTTTAATCAAGGAGCTTTATACGTTATTGTATGTTTGTAAGAGGAGGAGGGGTATGTGTGACCCTCAACTGAAGTATAATGTTGTAGTGTAATAAAGTATTGTTTTGGTTTCTTTAGAATTAAACATTTAAAATTATTAATAAATTCTAGCACCATATCTATTTCTGCCGTGTAGCAGCGTTGCTGTATTTCGGTTTGAAGGGTATGGCTGCCGGTGTTATTACAGGCACATGAGACATTTCAACTTTGTATTGCAACTTGCATTTGCAAGGCCTCTGGTATTTCATGTCTATTGGCAGCGGTAACCCCCTTTTTTTCAATTACAAGCATAGGTAACTCGACGGTCTTCCTTGAGTAAAAGTACTTCATGATAATCATTTATAACCCTATCGTTTGGAGCCATAAAAGCAAAGTACGCTATTTTTTCGGATTTAGTCGGTTCGATACGAAGGTGTGGCAAGCATGTTTTCTTAAACCAAAAATGCAGTTTTGTTTCTTTTTAAAAATAAAGGAATGTTTCCTTTGAGAAAAATTTGCTGTCTTCAGTATTTAGAGTACTTTCCCTCCAGGTGCGCTTCGATATTCCACCCTGTGTATAATATGATATGCGGTCTGTACCGTGATAATATGTAATGAAACTTGATGTAATTCTAAAGCCTAGGAACAAATTATGTACATATTCTGGCTCGTTCTATTACACGAAAATATCGAGGACAATTCTGCGAACCGGTACAAATGTTATATTTATGTTGAACGCCTGTCTTCTGTTCAACTTGCTACAGTTTTGTCTGAATACGGAATACCATTTGAATGGAAACTATTCAGATTTAAATATTCCTGAGAAAGTTGAAACTTTAATCATTTGTAGTTTACTTTGTTATTATTTGAGATATAATAGAGGATGTCTTCACGATTGTAGTTAGGATGTAATCGACAATAATATTAGAGGCAGGACAACTTTGTAGAGCAGTAGAGGAAAGAAGGCCAATAATGTTCAGCAGGACTATGATCATAACAAATAACATTAAAGTGTAGGGACGAGACACGAGGGCACGTAGACAACGTTACGGAAATTCGATCGATTTTAAAATTGAAATGAAAATAACCGTTTTACACGTACCTTAAAGTATTTAGCTTGGTTCGTTTTACATCTTATATCAATGGTGGTTTTTCAAGGTGTGCTATCAGATTGAATGTAAATAATATTTAATCTTAAATAGATATAACACATTTAAAAGATAAAATGCTTAAGGATAGATGTATTTTCAATTAGAAAATCGGCTCGAATCGAATACATTGGTCGGTTCGCGCTAGGCCTACTAGGGTTTTCTGGAGTAGTGTGTAACACGCTTTGGTTGCCTAGCAACTGTTAAGTTAGTAAACTCTACGACGGTATCACTAACTTATCACTACGGAGTCGTTATCGTACAATTATCGCGCTAGAATAAATTCTGAAAAAACTTTTTAGGTCTCAACGACATAATTATACAAACGAGCTTTGAAAAAATCACAATTTAATGTCTACAATACTTTTTTCAAAACTAATCCAAGTTGAAACATCAGATAAGGAAATGGAACTTTTGAGCTAACTTACCAAATTGACTATGTAAATGGAAATGGTAAATGGACGCTCTCTAAACACGCTGCTATTGGTAAATGAACGGAGATGACTGAGTGATAGGGCGGGTCGATAATTTCATTTTGTTCATAACAGTCTTAAGTATTACCTAGAAAACGATCGATTGTTTGAGACATCTTCTTTAATTTTGATAAAAATGCAAACCAGAGCAATGCTATACAGAATGAAAGGGACATCGTAACGTAATCGTAACCTACATAGTTCTAGATCTCCAAGAATAAGAGTCGAGCAAAAAGTGATATAGTATTTTTCTATGTAATCCTCAGTAGCAGCTCGGTGTTTGGATTTGTGCCTGGTTAATGGCAAAAGGCTCGCCCCCTATAACTAAAGACCTATAACGTACCGGCAAACTATGGATATACATTGCTACACCTCTGTCTAACCCTTCGGGGAATGCAGGCGTAATAGCATGTATGTATGGTTATTTAAAAAGCACGTACACGATCAAAATGTATGTATTTTTACGAACATACGATATATTCACCTGTAAGGGCTATCTAAGAGCACAATAAACATCATGATTGCACAAAGTCATCGCTTACACAACGTATAGTCCGGTCAATTTAGACATTCGAAGTTACATAAAGTCCCAACAAGCTGAATTTCTGTGAAATTGTTCAAAACATAATTATAAACAATGTCTAGAAGTTCCCCATCATTCCCCTGTAAGGAAAAAAAAATATTCAAGGTCAAAGGTCAAACAAATTAGTTTTTCGTGATTTTCAGCAAAACGGTAAGTTTTATCATAAAAGTACCTCAGACAAAAATTGTAGATCATAAAATTATCTATAAAAACTGTATCAATACTTTTTTCTTACGAGCCACCGCTTCTGAGATATAACGATTCAAAAAGTTATAAAAGTTGTTATCGTCATAATATACACACGTTTCCACGCCACCTATGAGGTAGTGTACTTAGCGCGTTTTTTTAACCCCCGACGCAAAAAGAGGGGTGTTATAAGTTTGACGTGTCTGTCTGTCTGTCTGTCCGTCTGTTGCATCATAGCTCCCGAACGGATGAAGCGATTTCAATTTAGTTTTCTTTGTATGAAAGGTGACTTATGTGCGAGTGTTCTTAGACATGTTTGATGAAAATCGGTTGAGCCGTTTAAAAGTTATGGAGGTGAACCGATGTTGCATATAGGGTACGAGCGTCCCGACCGGTCATCCAACGCGACGTATTTTATTTTTTTACTTTTTAAAGGGTACTTAGGGTTTTAGGTCGGGGGTTTTTTAAATTTTTTATTTTATACTTATTATAATGTCGATTTTGTTAAGTTGTAAATACATTCAGTTTTTCTTCCCCACTTTCACCCCCATAACTTATAACACCCCTCTTTTTGCGTCGGGGGTTAAAAAACGCGCTAAGTACACTACCTCATAGGTGGCGTGGAAACGTGTGCATATTGTTATTTTTCCTGTGTATTTTTTTTTTCTGTGTGTCAAACTATGGATCTCTGTGTCTGAAATAAAGAATTTATTATTATTATTATATTTATTATATTATGACGATAACAACTTTTATAACTTTTTGAATCGTTATATCTCAGAAGCGGTGGCTCGTAAGAAAAAAGTATTGATACAGTGTTTATAGATAATTTTATGATCTACAATTTTTGTCTGAGGTACTTTTATGATAAAACTTACCGTTTTGCTGAAAATCGCGAAAAACTTATTTTTTGACCTTTGACCTTGAATATTTTTTTTTTCCTTACAGGGGAATGATGGGGAACTTCTAGACATTGTTTATAATTATGTTTTGAACAATTTCACAGAAATTCAGCTTGTTGGGACTTTATGTAACTTCACTCTCATTTTTTGGTCTAAATTGACCGGACTAGTACTGCGAATACAAGCTTTAAACAAAAGAAGAAAACGTTGTGTAAATACTTCATCCGACTTCACAAAACTATTACTTAAGAGTTCTAGGTTCCAAGTAAACCGCTTCACAGTGCGCTATTATTCATCACGAGTAATTTGACTTCCATTTCAAAATGTTTTCAATTCACTTAAATTAAATTTTGTGATGGCTGAGAAGTTATACCTTTTGCCTCATGCAGCCTCAGCTGTGGGTACGATACCAGGCAAGTAAAAATGTGAGAAATGTACTTTCTAAGTTTAGCTTGGACATCGGGAAGAAAAACATTGTGAGGAAACCTACGCTTATAATAAATATAAACCTGAAAACGCCTATCCACCTCTATCAAACTTATATGAGAAAAGGCTTTTGCCCTGCAGTGGGACAATAATAGACCGATTTTTGTTCCTTATGTTTGAACAGTACCTATTTCTAAATGTGAACAACTGCACACATTGAACCCTTCAACCAAGCAAAGCTTCCTTGCTACCAACATTTAATATTAAAAATCTAGTAATAACATCATACATACATAACACACACATATAACATTTAATATTAAAAATCTAGTAATAATCTAGTAATAAAATCTAGTATCTAGTAACACGTAGGTAACGTAAACTCCTACGTACATACGTAACACATGTTCGTTTAAAAAGAGCACATATTTGGAGAGCTAGGCTGTTTATTTTTCAAAGACGGCGCGTGATGCGAGTCTGCTAACGAACGCGGACACCCTTTGAGCACTGGCCCGCGAAAATTTACTGAGGAGACGAGCGGTGCAAGATGTAAGCGAAAACCACATTACCTACCTACACCTATATGTACCTACATATACCACATATGTACCTACCCGTCTTATAATACACCGGCGGCCCAACGTCTTCGCTCTGCGAAGCAGAAAGACAATATGGACAATTTCAATGTGGAATATTGAACACACATTCACGGGTTAACAGTTTAAGCTTTTTGACTGATCTGGTCCAATAAATATAGGGTTAGAGTAGCACTGTCTAACACTATTTTTATCGGCAAGATCAGTGGCTCAGCGACCCAAAATACATGTCATACCTATAGATATTTAAACCGCGTGATATCTATTTAATATTATAAAGAAGAGAGATTTGTTTTGTTTATTTGTACCAAATAAGCTCCGAAACTACTGGAACAATATTTACCCATTTTTTTAACCATTATCGCAAAATTATTAGGAAATATAAAATTAGCTACAAAATACGTAACTAAACCGCGGCTGAAAACATCTACGCGGACGAAGTTGCGGGCAGAAGGAAGTATATTATATAAGCAGTAACACAATAACAGTAATCACTACTAATAGCAGTAACAATAATAGCAGTAATCACATAACTTGCACCAAACCACAAGACACTACGAACACGACACTTAACGAATGATATCGTTGCGAGATAATTATAATTTTTAGGTACATATATCCACACGTTTTCCACATAGATGCCTTTTTATAACAATGTAAGTGTGTTGACTTTGTAATGTACAAAAGAAAGCGGAGTGTCTAATGATATGTGACGCGCTATCGCAAGTTCAATCAATAGCGAAAACGTTTCAGCTTGACTAGCGTGTTCAAAAGTCCCTTATCTTAATTGTTTAGTTGTGATTTTATTTATCATGGTTATACAGTCTATTATGAAAGTCTTATTAACAGCCTGAAGTTTGGTAGTGGTAGTGTGACACTCCCGCGGTCTACCACCGTGGTCACCCTGTTCGTGCTGGTGGTTGGTCCTGGGCCTGAACTCTCTCCGACCGCGGCGGTATCGGATTGCGGTCTCATCGGTCTATGAAAGTTATGGAAGAAGGAGTGCAAAAGCGTTTGCGCACACACTTGTGCACTATAATATCTCCTGCGTACGTGGGTAGTCGCCATTGAGATTGGCCCGCGTGACCGAAATCCATCTGGAGAATACATACATTTTTTACAGTCTATTCCAAGATATTAAGACACCAAGGTTTTACCTGTAGCGTATGCATAACAAAACCTGCACTACCCAAGAATTAACTTCTTTAAAAACATTAGCTAACTTATAATTTATCTGCAACATTAAGCAGACGACAAATACCAACAAAGGGACGATATTCGAAAGCCATTCATCTTCTAAAATTACATTACCGACTTTAAAGCGAACGACAAAAATTTATGTGAAAAGTTAACACCAGTAACTTTTGTTCGGAAGGACGGTAATGAGGCTCACCCTACCGGTAATTGGGTATTAAAATGGGAACGGCCCAGCCAATGGATTAGTGGTAATTCGGTATTAGGTTTTGGTTGAAAACTATGAACGTGGTTGGGTTTCAGTGTTCTATTTTTGTCAGGGTTGTGGAATTGGTTCGAAAGACCATGGCCCTGGAACGCAAAGGGCATTAGGAGTAACATTATATGTTTTAGTCAGTAAGAGTCTGACACTCCCTTCCCTTAGAGCGGAAGAAGCAAGTTGATGATATTTCGTCCTTAAAAAAATAGTGGTATATTCTCAACATTGAAAATAAGGCAAAACGAACAAATAATAAATTACGTCGGTACCTACTTACACTTGGGTTCAGTACAATACTGCTTCTAAGTAAAAACGTAAATGGGTACTTACCAAGTCAAATGAACTAAAGGCTGTGTTCCAATTTCTAAAAGACTGTACTGGTTGGCCGCTGTAGTTTTGATTCAACGTCGTTCATAAACCTATTCAATAAACTCCATAGTGAACGACACTCGATGATAATCAGTGTACCGGTAATTGGATATTAATAAGTAGAACAGCTTGTTTGTTATAGCTTATTAATTCGATCTCACTGTTGACCCATTTCCTGTGTGTTTGGGGAATGGTAGAATAATATTGTTTGGGCTGTATTTGAGCTGTGGATATGGAGTATTTGCAGTGATACGTAACATCTGGTTTCATCCATCTTCATGCACAGGCATCTTATTGTGAAATCTCCTAACTATCCGAAATATATTCAGTTATGATATGATAACTTACTCACATCTGATTTAAATCCACTTCTTTTTTATATATCTAAAAACTAATACATGTAAAAACGATCTAATGTCTTCACCACCTAAAATAGTGTGACAGAGATTTGTAATTTTAGCCGTTTTACCTGTCATTATGCATATAAAGTAAGCATTTCAAACAGAAACACAACAACGTTACTTTGCAGTAAAAATATTTACCGTGCTAGCTTCTGCCTTCGACAGCATTATTTTTTTACCTGCGTTATACTACGTCTTTGGTTACTCCTCCACAGTATAGTACAGTAATAATATTATACTATTCCTCATGAAACTGGCAATCACATACAAAACAATATTTTAATCAGATTATAGTTAGTGCTTTTAAACAAACATAAAACAAATCTCTACAGCTTTATTATAAAATAAAATAAATATACCATCACGCCTGTATTCCCCAAAGGGTTAGGCAGAGGTGCACCAATTTAGGTACACCCACAGTTCGCCGGTATATTTAAGTCCCATGTAATAGGGGGCGAGCCTATTGCCATTAACCGGGCACAAATCCAAACTCCGGGCTGCTACTGAGAAATTCCTAATGGAAAAACCCAATAACACTTTTTGCCCGACCTGGGAATCGAACCCGGGACCCCTTGCTCGGCAGTCGCGCTTGCGACCACGAGACCAACGAGGCAGTTAGCTTTATTATATTAGTATATATTAAGGAAAAACTTCTTCACGAGGGCTGCCATAATCCAAGTTCTAATTTTAACAAACGACCTTTAAATCTAAATAGAATAGACAATTTATTTGTCGTTAAGTTCGTGTGCGGACGGTAATGATCACTTCACCCTACGGATTACTTGGAAAGGTCACGGGAATAATAATATGAATTTATAACATTACGTTTTGTTTGGTTTGTTATATTTTGTATGGAACCTGATTATGGCATATTTTACTAACCAAAACCATATTCTATTCATTAATTTAATTAACACTTTTGAGTTGTCAGGGAGTGGGTCGGTCAAAAAGTTAAAGCTAGTAGCTTATTTCACATAGTAGGTTTCTATGGAGAAAAACGAGGAAAAAAATTCTTCTAAAATAAAATAAAAGCAACTATAAAATTAGGTTATATTCTACTCATGTTGAATCTATCTATGGTAATAATGTTATAAGCTATACACTATCATCTTAAAAGTTTAATCAGAAAATTACACTAAATAATAAAATGCTTTACTAGCCTTTAACCGTGCCACTTCAGCCATGTTTACAGAGAAGTCAACAAAAAAAAATATTTCAGTGAAAAAAGTAAAACCAATAAAGGATTTTTTTATTAATTTTGTGACATGAATATGTTACAAGCGTATTTTTTATTCAGAGGGTTATTGCACTTGTATGCGGCGGATAACAAGGAAGTGTACCGAGCTGTAATTGGCTATTAATATCGGACACAGCTTGTTTGAATATGAGCTATCGATTATTGGTTATGTAAATAATTCCACTACCATCGGGTTTGAGGTCAGGTGCTTAACTTTGTGTATTTTCTATCCATAGTAGTACCTAATTGAAAAACTTAATTAAAAAGAGTGTCCGTGGAGTTTCTTGCTCGTTCTTCTCCATAAAGATCTTCGTAAGTTTTGGAACGAGTAAATAGCTTCAATTCCCTAACTAACTGACCAACTCCTTGACAATTCAAAAGTGCCTGTAAATGGTTTAATTAAAATAAATGCTTTGACTTTGACTTCGAGAGATTCTACCTAGTTTTTAATTGGAGCCAACACGAGTTTAGTAATTAATTAATTAATTAATTAATACTAAACCAGTTGATCTATACTTTACCTATGAACAATATTATTGCAGTGCTCGGTACCAGGGAAGCATGACAAGCGAGCAGTGTAATCAAATCAGACATGATTAGTTCGTGCTAGTCACCGTGATTGAATCTAAGCATTATCGAGCACTAATTGATACATGGCATACACTGCTTACGTTACGAGGATTAACAGGATTCAATGTTATTTAACGGTAGGATAAATTGCCAATACATTGAAAGGCTTTAGTTTAAAGTCAGTCAATAAAGTACATTTATATTAATTCATCGTTCAGATTGAAACATAAACGATAAATCAACTGAACTCAGGTGTCCCTAGCTCCTTTCGATGTTTCCCTTCACCGTAAATCAGTGAGTGGTGTCCAAATAAACGTTGAAATGAAAATATACGTGAGGTGTCGACTCTACGACGGTATTGCCACTATGACATAGGTACCTTTAAGTTGTAATATCTGCAGATAATAGCAGTTCTTAGCATCTGCCGGTTCAATTTTCGGCGACCTAAATAAACAGTCCAGTGGTCCTCCTGTCAATTCTCACGATGAATGTATACATTCAGTAGGTAGTATCCACCTTCTTATATACATTGATACGTATGTATTCCCTGGCCACGCAAGCCGTGACATGATTAATGTTTGCATTGAGCTACGACGCTCGGCTCCAAATATTGATACTATTATAATAATATTTGCCTATTACATAGGTATTTGAGCAAGGATAATTATTTTGTTTGCAGTACGTATCCAATTATTTACCTAAGGTATATTTATATTACCTGTCGTCAGTGTAATTAAATATTTACCTGTGTTAGAATAAGGCCTACTTTTGCTACAAAAATGAAAGGGAATTGGATACCGGATCTGATCAAGATTCCAATATACAAATCGAGTAATGGGCAAGATTTGTAAGCACCTCCAAGCGTTCTGATATCAAACCAAATCGTCTACAATCACCTGGCTAAGCCCCCGCAAAGGTAAGCGTACATCTGAAATTGCGTCAAATCAGACACCAATGGACCATTCTTACGTATCTTGATTGCTACCGAATTGGGTTTCTATATTACAACTTTAGTAATATTACAAACTACGCCAAGTTTTCTAATCAGATTGAGAACTCCCAATATGGCCCCGTAATGCACCGAAAAGAAATTGCTCCTGAGCTATAATTTAGGCAAAACTCTTATAATATTGTTACCTCGGAGTTATCCGCAGATTTCCCCTGAGAAATGAACCTCCTGTTCAATGATGACATGTATGTAGAATGTGTTCCTAGTCCCCGTGATCGAGTGCGGGGAGTATCGGTAAATACACATATGTGCGGCTAAAGTATTATTATATAAAACCTGTGAGAGTTTTTTTTTTCTTTCAAAATGTTGGTATAATAGAACTGCGTAACTTTCTAGTTTTTGTCGGTGCTACGACGGCTACGCCGACTACGCTGTCGTAGCAGTAAGCCTACGTGCTACAGGCAGCGTGAGAAAATTTGAAATGTTAAAGTTTGTATAATAAAGAAAATTTATACGGTTTGATAATTTCAATTAGATCATAAAAAAGTTTGGTCTGATATAAATAAATCCTTATTTACTCGACAGTCCTAAAAAAATCTACAAAAAGAATAAATCCAATATTGAAACGTAAATTTCAATAGCAAAATGTTTTTCAAACCGAATATCGTCCAACAAACATTGAACAAAAAGCTGAAAGACAACTATAACAAACAGAATTATTTTCATAACATTCACTGAAACACATTCCAAAATAAAACGTAGATATTAACATTTTCCATTTGTAGCCGTGTATAAATAATTGCTCAACGTTATAAAAAAATACTCAACTACATTAAAAAATGGTATTTTTGGGCGCCGCAGCTCAGCGAAAATAAAACGCTCGTTAATTAAACCGCGCAACGACTTTTACCTCAATTATTACACAAATATGAACCGGACTAGGGTTATGAATGTGTGCCTTGGAATGGACACAGCAATATATTATAGATCCACGTCGGAATATAAAATAGTTCTTCATCAAAGACCCCTATAAAAAAAATCTGTTAAAACAGTAGGTACAGTTCAGTAGGTCAACTTATTCACGGCTTCTTCCGAAAATAACGCCTGTCTTCAGAGAGTTTGTTATAATAAATAAACAATTAGAGTATTGGTGTTTTCAGACAGTGTATAATGTGTATAAGATCCACTCCGTCTGGTACCGCTTATGAAGTACTAGCCGAATATCGTATTTGATGTTATCTGGCTTAATCAGTATTATCATCCGGCTTGATGGTCTAATGACCATCTGAACTAAGGTACAAAATAAAACAAAAATAATAGCGAATAGCTGAACAAATTAAGAAAAATATGTAAATCTATTTGTCATGTCATCAACATCATGTCATGTTTGAATTCCAGTACCATCTTCAGACTCAGACTACATCATCGTGCTATAAAAAGGTCATCTTAATCGTCATTTAGCCTAAAGGCACAATTTACAAATAGAAAAAAAAACAAAGAAAACCCACGTGTCTAGGGAATCTGCACCAAACATAGATTTTTTACTCGTCTCAAAACACGATATCTTCAAAACTAACTTTAGACATGACAGATGATATGCTTTGACTTTCAAAGTCTTTGGTTTTTTTGTACTTTTTGTGAATGAAGATGAATGAGCTATTGCGCGAAGTTGGGAAATGTGTTGTGTGTGTGAAAGTTTGGTGACAGTATCGTATCAGTGTGATGTCCCATGTGGAGGAGCCGGTAATCAAACCAGATGGAATGAGCTTAAGAACTCTGGATTTTGTTTTTGTTTTAGCTGGTTCCTTGCCGAAATATATGGAAAATATATGAACTTTTCCGGCAAACACTTATTTTTTTAGTACTAAACGCATGGTCAGTTTTCCAGTAGGTAGCTATTTGAAATGTAACAACTTTTCCAACTTTCATTTATCTTAATTTTATTAGTATGTCAGAAATATTGTGATAAGAATTTATGAAAGGGGGATTATATTCGTGTTTTCTCTTTATATTTTTCTTTTCATCTATTTAAGTGTTTTATGTTTAATTATTGTAGTTGGGACTGTAACCATTATAATTAAAGTAAAAATTAATATATCAGCATTTTCAAAAAGCTTTCAATCATTCATAAGATACGTAACAGATTCCCTCAAAACTATCCATCCACATAATCACAGCTCAATTTCCCAAATACATTATAGACGAAGTTAGTATAACCAAACCAGATTAAACATTGATCAAAAAATCTTGGAAAGCTCCTCCAGTTAGTGTGAAACCCGACCCAAAACCGCGCGGCACATAAAACGATTACATTTGAACATCAAAGGGCCACTCGCCGCGCTCTGCGGCTGAGCTAGTGGTACTAACGTAGCGCGGGTTACGTGTGTTACACAGTTTCGGTACTTTTAGAGACCATTCCCTAGACCTACCTAGTGTTGTACATATGTAGATCTGAATGTTATCCATGTTTGAAGTATCAGAGTTTCCAAATATTTTGGAGGGCTATCTACATTAAGAGGAAAATATAAAATGTCAATATAGATACAGTTCTGTTTAGTCCTTCGGGAAATACAAGTACATGTTATTTTTTGCTTTTTAAAAGAAAATCTAGGCCAATTTTGTGTGAAGATTTTGCTCTGCAGTCGCATTAAGAGTAATACTAAAAAATAAAGGAAAATTCACACGATTAAGACTATAAATATTCACGTTTACACACTAGCATTACCACAGTCGCAATGCAGCAGAATTTAATGAAATTAAAACCTAAACTTAGTCAAGACTTCCTCTAACAACATCACAATGTAATCGCACATATGAATACGTAGACAAAGTGAATATGAAATACGAAATAATACACTTTTTCACCAGTTCCTGTCGTCTTTTTTTTCGCTCCGAAATAGTCGTTCCTGCTCAAAAAAGATCACAGAAAAAGTATTATTAAAAACCTCACTTTGTTCTTGAAGGAAGTACCGCATTTGGCAATTTTTCATCAAATAAATTTATATTCCACACATATTTTAATTCCTGTATCTACATAATAATATAGACATACAAATGCTGCACTGAGAATCAACTGGTAGTTCCTTGAGGGTTACGAACGATAACGTTATCACCAGAGATAGAGAGATTTCATATTTCAATTTGAATGAAGCGGAATGTTGACCATCCAGCCAATTACCAGTCAAATAACACTCAACCCAGCTTCATTCTAGTTAACACGACCATTTTTTATCTGACGGACAGATCTTTCATACTTTCCCACTTCAATGGCCCCACCTGTAAAAATATTCCCTGAAAAGCTTTTCTCTCCGTTTTCCCAACACCAATTACGGACCGCGATTCCTTTTTTAAAAGGCACTGCAATTCTTCCCTAATTCGGTCTTATCCTTTTTTCATTGAGGAAATTAAAGGCGAGAATATTTAAGGAATCGCGCGGTTTATGGTTTCTTGTTAATTTTTCCAAGATATTGGTCGTTTCGTTTTTGTTTCGGTTATGATGGTCGGCTGTTGAGTTTGGGTACTTTTTATGAGTTTTGTAGGGTTATGTTTCAAATATTACGGTAAACTGTGTATTGTTTTTGTTCTTTTATTTTAGGTTTTGTTTGTTAACATTTTTAGCCTTAATGGCTAAACCAGTCCCCTCATCTTATTCAAGTCAGCTGTGCTATTACTCTTATCTAGTAAATTTCACTCGGCCTGTACAAACCACAGCATAGTACCTATATATGTCTTTTTTCTCACCCAGACAAGTCTTGGACAACGGCACGCTGGTGTTCCTGCCGTTCAGCGCGGTGCAGTACCGGCAGGACGTCCACGCGACAGTGTACCGCTGCCGCGCACACAACGCACACGGCGCCATCGTGTCCAGGGATATGCGGACACAGGCAGGTTGGTAGACACTTCCTTACTATCCCTGTTATTACTAACCATCGAAAACTTACTAAAACTTACCGACCAGTATTAGTAAACCATATTAACAAACAAATGCCTTCGGATTTTCGCTGTGTTTAGAGTTTAATTTTCAGCATGCGGGTAGGTTTATATCCATTATTTTTGTAAATATTTCTACATTCAATTGTCACCAGAATTTCCATAAACGACCAGTAAAGCAATCAAAAGAGTAACGACTGGTAAGACGAACTATCCGTTTTGCATATAGGAACCGAGCATTAATTAACCGCGTCATAAATAACACAAGTTCGCGTATAGTACAATAGTACGCTAATACATGACGTCACGGCGTATTGCGTACGCAACTTACCGCTCGTTAGGGCCCGTTACTGTACAAACTGCTCCGGGTAAGAGGTCCCTATCCCAATAATATTTTCTTTATGTGTTACGCCAAGTTTCACATAATTGTGTTTGGGCAACTAAGTTTATATCATGTTTATGTTAAGACTGGGTTCAAGATATGATTTCGGTTTTGAAACATTCTGGAACGAATCTATGACTTGTTGATTCGTTTGACAAGTTGTCGTTCTTGACTTGTATATGTAGTCGTAAAGCAAGCAGACATGAGAAATATAAAGAACATTTTATTTTAAAAGTCAGATATGTATTTTGTTTTTCTAATAATAAGTTGCATTATGAAACGAGAGCACACCCACGGCGCAGCTTACTGCAGCGAGCTCTTAGAAAGCAAAACAGAAAGTTCGACGGCTCATAAGATGATCTTGCACAAGTTTTACATCTTACAGAGTTTCAATAATATTGGCCTTACACGCTTTCAATAAAATTAAATGCAAATGAATTTACACTAGAAGTCCACTAGAAATTAATTTTGTGTTGCCTTACCTATGAACAACTGTTGTTTTTTTTGGCAAAAGCTTTACTTAATATGCCTTTAAAAGTAGTCTAGTCTGCGTTATTGTTACTTAGACCAGACTTAAACGCATATAGTAGATTCATCACGTAGAGCAGCTGAGCGTGGCAGTACAGGACTGCACAATGGAATGAATCAGCAGATTACAAGAAATTAGTACCTAGTACAGTCGCCGTCTATACAGATCTACTGATGCAACAAATGCGGAAAGACATTACTAGTGCGAACACAAGTCATTCTAACATGAAACAGAATCCAATCACTATTCTAATACGGAATGGTAAAGCTGGTGTGGAGTGTTCTTTTTCTCTCTCATATAGGAAAATATAACCAGAAAATCCGTAAGTATTCGCTAATAATATAGTTACCTGCTAGTATAAACAAAATATGTTATACAATATGCGATTACGTTCCCCTCTGCCTTCCAACTTCAAAGATTGTGGCGAAATTACATTCTTGACGTCGACGCACACATGCACATATACTTACACACACACACGCTTCACATGTGATGTATGAAAGCTGATATTTTATTTTATTTTCTCGTGTTCGCCGGAAAGTAATGTTGATGCTTACTTACACCAATATTGTGTTGGTTTCTAAATCTGTAAAAAGGATTGGGAACACTGTTGTCATGTTACGTGTGATTTATTTTATGCCTGAATAAGCAAATACGACACTGTGAATGTATATTTCTAACTATGAATAAAAAAAAACCAAAAAGTCCGTTTTGATTACAAGGTTGTTTTTGTTCTATTTTGCACCTGTACATCAGTAAGCGTCACTGAACTTGCTCCCTCTAAATAACCTGCCAAAAGAACTTAAAAATAAGAGAAAAAAAAACCTCGTATTTCGTCCCCATAGCTTGCAGCGTGTGTTCACTCCGTGACATCACAAATTCTCCGCTCGTTCCCTCTGTAATGACGTTATGAGATAATTTGTAAACATTTACCGAGGCTTGCGACTCCACGACCTGTTCTTAAATAAAATTGAGTTCCCTGCAGCAAAATGGCGATGAAGAGATGAAGAGGGTCAATAAATAATTCGATTTTTTTCAACCGGTAATTGTAATAAAATGTGGATTATTGAATGGTATTACAAAAAAACATCTAGGTGCCTAGTTTCGGAACTCGGCAGCTTTGGTTCTCTTTGCTGTGTTGTACTGTCACTGACTTCCTAAACTATAGATATTTTTTAATATATAGATTTGTAAGGCGGTTGTGTTTTTTTGTAAAAGGTTTTACTTTTAACTAAAACTACAAATAATTCTTTAAAATAAATAAAACGAGTGTGTTCCAAACTATTTATAAAGTTCTTCTATCGAAGTCCATCGCTACACGTGATCTCTTCAGAGTTGTGCTAGCATAAACAGTTCGTATAACACGTCACAATAGAAACGCATCTAAACATACAAGACACGGCAGGAACACAAACAGATAATAATCTTCATCTCCACTCCCCCATTCGATCTCACGAACAAGTTCTAAAAACTTTAATTCGAAAGCAAAGCAAAGAACTGAACACTAGTGCACATAAAGCTTAGTGCACATCTGATCACATTAAGTGGTTTCAAACTTACATTCCCGCGAAGATATAGTTCGGATAGTTGGATCGCTCTAACTGGCGATTGATTCGTTAGTGATTGAGTCGAGATTGCTAGATTGGAGCGCAGTCTGTATTGGCTTTAGAGAACCGTAAAACTCTGAGATATGACAAAGATTTCTTTGTGTTCAGTATTGTCTATTTATTTAATTGCTAAGCTAAAGACACTGTCTTTGAGCAGGACAAAATGTCTTCAGTAACCAATTAAATAAAACCGAATTGTATATTTTAATAATAATAAAAAAAACTATGGCTTATTATGTAATGAGGTGTGCAATTAAAATTTTGAATGAACAAAATGTGCAAGTACATTTTGTATTATAATTATAGTCATGTCCCTAGTAAGCGTTAAAAATAGTGTCCACGATTTAATATACCACATAGGACCTTAACAATAACATAACACCTTTATATACTTGTAACTTGTAATATTGAAAATTTCTCATATTACTAGTGTCGACAAAAGGAATATCTTGGGAAAATAAGGAAATTCCGCATATATTCACAACCATACCAAACGTGAGCAGAATTATTTGATGTATTTAGATTAACTTGGTTACTAATGTAATGATATTAAAATTACCTGTTATATATTTAATGTTTTATTCATCAATACCTAATAACTGGACCGGGATGTTTCAACCATCCACTGCTGTATGTATAGCAGTGGACGGCTATAGATTGATATGATGATGATGACCTAATAACTAAACCTACATACATCTAGGTAGACTGTACCGATAAATGGTTTGATTTTGACTTTGTGAAGTAGATAGTGTTGTCATAATAAGTTTACATTCACGACGTTTTTATTTACAGTGTTACACTCACACATGTACCCGAACTGTAAGAATAGTTTTAGAGCCAACAGGAGCTGATCACAGAAGCAACAAACAAAAATCACAAACCTGAATTTGTCGATTCAATTTCTAACTAACGAGCACTCCTCGCAAATGCCATCCAGTAGATAGATACGGGATAATATAGAGGACTAGGTAATTACTCTGGTTATGACCCCGCCTCATATGCTCATAATTCGTCGATTCCCTCCCGGCACTCCCGGGCCGCAGTTTGAGTGGTCGCCCGACTGCCCTGTGGCGGTGTGACGTCATAGCGGTAATTACTGACCTACGCTTCTGAACCCGCTTTGAATACATACGTAGTGTAGAAAACCGTTAGTTGATGATGTCAATTAATAGTCAACTGATTTGAACATAACACACATAACATACCATCATGCCTGTATTCCCCGAAGGGTTAGGCAGAGGTGTACCATTGTACACCCACAGTTCGTCGGCATGTTCAGGTCCCATGTATGTGCTGATTTAAACATAATGTTTGGATATAATTTCTGCTAAGTCAAGGAAAATTTCAAAACAAGAAAAAATGTACCAACATTGTGCAGTGCAATTCGTATTGTTCTTTATTTTTGCGAAGGTATTGAAATAGTCCATAATAAAAGTGTTGTTAACAAAAGGTAATAACTTCCTTACCGTTCATTCAGCCCCCGACAATGTGCTGAATGACTTCATACTTTTTCACGAGACAATTACCATTTGACCTACTCCGCTACACACAAGCCCTACTAATTAACGGTACCTACTGCAAAAACACGTCGCGGGAACGGTATACTCAACCGCATGTATATAGTCACAATTTTTCAGTACCAGCGCCTTTATATCCAAGCATTAACGGCGGTTTTCAAAGTTCAAATGTTACTGCCAACGTGCGGTTGACCTTACCACACCGGTAGAGGGAGCTTTAATCAAACAGCCCGTTAGTTAATAACTGGGAGCAGAATTAGAGATAAAACCGTCGGCATAGATCTAATGCGGTAATTATACGTAAACGTTACGTAGAATTGACGCGGCTGGGTACCGACCGTGTAGTGTGTGCTTACACTAATAGTTTCTTTATTACATGGTGTTTTTAATTATTTTAATGGTAGCAACTGTATGTTATTTAGTTAAGGTAACATTAATAATAGCCTGTATATGTTGAGGGCGAAAGTTTAATATTGATTTGTTGGATTTAGTTTAACTTTTTTATGTTTCAAATAATTCTACAGTTCTTTACAAGTAATACTAGGTTGTTAAATGTCAGAACATATACATTTATTATCATTATGAAACTCTACAATTATTTTTATGAATATTTAGCCAGTGGAGGTTACCAAGAGAGCCCGAAAACAATTTGATGTCGTAGTTAAAAAAATATTTAAACATCTCTAGAGTTCCTCACAGTCCTCCTCTAACCGAGCACAAATCATATTGAGAGAGCTCTATTGTATTCCGTTAAAACCACTCAATAATAGGGTAAAAACATTTATCTAGCGAAGCACGCAAATTCACAGGAGTGAGCGAGAGGCACTTATAGCTCTCAGCCCCTGCCAACAATAGGGCCCCGGTAACCCGACACCTATTGTTGTGCAGCTTCCGTATCAGAGCTCCAACAACTCTATGGCAGATATATTGGTAGCTATGGAGGAAGCTCAGGTATATATCACGTACATATCACGTACCGAGCAGGGAAAATAAAACCGGTTTAATTGAGGGGAGCCTCTCATGCACGAGGTTGTAGGTTCGCAACCGGGCACGGGCAACTACTAATGTGACTTTTTCTAATTCATATATGTACTTTCTAAGTTTATCTTGGACATCACTGACATCGGTAACCATGTCAGAGGCCTTGAGGCGGTTTAGAAACTCTGACACTAGGGTGTGTGGGGCGTTAGACCTTACTACCCACACGATAAAGAAAGAAGAAGATTACTGGAGTTATCAAGAAAACACAAACAAGTGAAGGTCAGTGACCCAGATTAATGTAAACCATGTTTAGTGAGCAAGGGATAAATGGAAGTAATGAAGACTTTCATGTACTCTGGAAGTAATACGATTTCTCGGTATCTGTTCCACTGACTGAAGGTAAGGTAAGGTAATATACTCAAATGAGACCATGAACGCTATATTTGTTTACTTCTAATCAT
Source organism: Caradrina clavipalpis (assembly GCA_932526535.1). NCBI lineage: Eukaryota > Metazoa > Arthropoda > Insecta > Lepidoptera > Noctuidae > Caradrina > Caradrina clavipalpis. The sequence continues at coordinate 532,605 of OW052088.1, forward strand.
CGTACCTTTGAGAGAGAGATGAGATGTCGTAGGTAAGAGCTATGATTTATAAGGAAAACATTCTAAAAGTACTGTATGGTATATACTATTTATGAAAATTGAAGATCAAAGAAGGTCATCACTAGAATACCAAAATCCTGCATCACGATACATGTTGGTGACTTTGTGATTTGCGCATAGGTAGGTGTGTCTGTACAGAAACACACACATACACAACACAGAAAGCTTATGAACACCCGTTGGGCAGTAGCCCATCAGATAGAATACCCGAGGAAACTATACCTTTCATCCTTTAACCAACGTGAAGTAGCCTACTATGATGTCTACTTAGACTCAGGTCTCAGAAGCTCCAAGTTTCCTGATAAAAACTCTTAACTCCTTCATCTTTCTGCAAACAAAGGACGGCGAGGTTAATCAAATTTTTACTCTAACCAAGTGAAGGGGGATAAAATGAATATTACAAGCGCACCAGTGAACTTAGTCTCATTACCCGTTCTCGTGTCGCCCTGGCCTCGTGACGGCGTCGTCCCGGTCTCGTGTCGTGTTGATGTCGTTGCCGAGGCCTTCCGGAGTAAGCCGGATAGTTGTTAAACTACGATACTAACAAGTCTTCGCGTAGTGAGTAAGCTGATATCTTATAGGAAAGTGCTACATTGCTAATCGCCTTATGATATGAATGTTAGATTATGCAAAATTTATTTTATTTATTTATTATTATTTAATTTAATTCAATTCAAATTAACGGGCAATTTTATAAGTAACCATTTAAAAAAAAACAACATAATATCCCGATTTGTAAGAAGTTATATTCCCTAGGGAGTCGTGTGCATATTTACACATCCACTAAGAATGTATCGGAGCTGTGCTCAATATCAATACAATTCCTATCCAAGATTAGTCACGTTGTTGAATCTTAAAATATGGAGCGATGCGTCACCTAATTGAAAAATACAAATAACAATATTGTATAATAAAAATACAACACAAAAAAAATTAAAATCACACAATTCATCCAGCAAAACATTTCAATTCTTTAAAAGAAAACTAGGTGATTTTAATAACAATGTCGTATTTTGATCATCACAAATAATAGAAATAAATAGTTTATTTTAATTGACACTATTAAACCTCAGCGTTACAAAGTTAGGTCTAGACAATGATTGAAACTATTCTTAATTGGCAGGCGTGCCTTCTACATTAGTTAGCTGAACCACAGCCTGCTTTTAGTTCTAGACATTGACAACTACATGCCTTTGTAATTCCAGAGGTTTGGAGACAATTTTAAAGCTTTAACGTTACTAGAAATGGCATAATAAAACACATAAAAAGCTTTTCGATAGATTTTTCATGAATTAGTTAAATCTAGGTCATACAAAAGCAACCCTATTTCACTAGAAATAAAATCACAAAATGATGATTCTATTTCTAACTTAGTTACTTTTGTACAAAGCAGTACTTCTGTAAACGCTCTCATGAATAGATAAACATAAAAATAGACACACTAAAATAATAAAAGAGTCGGCGGTAAAAATAAAATATTTCATAAATGAAAAAGCTTTTATTGTAAACCACTACGCCACGTTAAACTTAAAACATTATAAAACCGTAAATAAATAAAAGGTATACGTAATATTTAAAAAGAAAAGCTTTAAAGCACACGCTAGGGAATAATTTCAAAGGGTTCGTCATTATTGAAATCGATAAGAAGAACGGTATACGTGGAGGCTATAATGTCTCCTGCGTGCTCACCTAGTCTCCATCGAGATTAGCTGCCGTGACCAAAATTTGGTGGAGAGAATATTATGTTATGTACGACAATGTGACGTACCTGTAAAACACTGCATGTGTAATCACTTTTGGTTCCACAATTTCTGCGTATTATGTCACTTGTTGTTATATTTAGAATATGACATGACAAAAATATTACGTAAGCAGACAAATGATGTTCGTTTATTTATAGCAAAAAATAGTATTCTCATATTTTTTTAGACGTCAAAATCAAAGTCAAATAATGTATTCCAATTAGACCATTAAAAGGCACTTTTAGACGTCAATTAATTAAAACTATTGAATCTAGTTGCCCATTCTAAGAGGTAGTTTCTAAAAGGTAGTACAATCACGCCGTCCTGCTCTATCTTATACACGGATAGAGCAGGACGGCGTGATTGTACCTGTTGTCAACAAACGCGACGTTAACGTTGAGCAAACGCGACGTTGATGTCGCGTCCAGCGGACGTCAACGTTGCGTCTGCGAAACGTTGACGCTGCGCAGACGTTCGAGAGACGCCGACGCTCGTAAAACGCCAGTGGGATAGCGGCCTTAGGATTTGTGTCCGGTTAATGGCAATAGGTTAGCCCCCTATTACATGGGCCTTAAACATACCGGCGAAATATGGGTATACATAATTAAGTACTCCTCTGCCTAACCCTTCGAGGAATACAGGCTTGATGGTAAATCATGTTAAAAAAAGACGTAAGTAGATAAATAATGTTCGTTTTTTATATTTCAACAAAAAGTGGTATATTAATATTTTTCCACAAGAGCCATTCTACGTGAGATAGTTTTAAGAGCAACACAAAGCGATAGTGGAATAACGAAGGTACGTGTCAAATGTCTCACCCTCGTCCGCGGCCAGATCAGCGCGGCATAACTAGGCGCTCAGAGCGAGGCGGCGGTTAAGACACACCTACTGTACCTACTGCGATAGGGTCGCGTATTACATTGACAGGTTTGGGATTGTATGATGTTATTGGTTATCTTCGCCTTTAGCAGTTACGTTTTGTTGACTTTTCAGTTTGGTTTGATTTAGGAACTTGTGGAGCAGACAGGTCACTTTAGTAAAGGATTATGTGCTTAGTAATGAACTTGGCTATTGGCTAATGATAAATGATAAAATGGTTACAAAAATTATGTCTGTAAATAGATGGATTGTTATTGTAGATAGTTGAATGCTTTGAAGTAATTCTATTAACTTTAAGAAGCGGTCGCAATAAAATCGCAATCCGTCAATAATACCTCTAATTTACTTAATTTTTTTGTCAGTGATTGTCGCATTTGAAAAAGAATTTTACAACAGTTCGATTTATACATACACACTTATATACCACCACGCCTGTATTCCCCGAAAAGGTTAAGCAGAGGTGTACCTATGTACACCCACAGTTCGCCGGTATGTTTTTTTAGTTCGATTTATATTTGATCGAAATTGTAAGCTATTACAATACTTAATGAACACAGAAGGTACCTATTAGTTTACTCAAGTAAAGAAAAATAACACGTTACGTACAATGACAAAGGTATCCGTCAAACGTCGCACCCTCGTCCGACAAATAAATAGCTGCCACCGTTCACGTGCCGGCTACAGTCCACGTGACACCTACCTTGAAGTACAAGGGAACTGTAATTATAAATCTATCGTTACAGTAATCTAAAAAGTCGGAAATTAAAATCTGTTGCTACGCCGTAGCAGCCGTTGCTACGCCGTAGTAAATACGTTGTCATGAGCTACGTCGTAGCAACTGAGTAGACATTCAATTATAATTTGAAATTGCTGTTAACTTTAATAACTAACTGATCTTTATAAGTAACACTGCCACAAAGCAGAAACGGAAGAAAGAAATATCAGGAAATGTATGACTTGATATTGACTTTTACCACCAGCCTATTACTATCCCATTGGTCTTATGGTCGCAAGTTTGACTGCTAAGCGAAGGGTCTTAGGTTCGATTCCCAGGTCGGGTAAAAAAGTGTTATTTAGTTTTTCCATCAGGAATCATCACACTTCAAAATACATAAACTGTCCGGTACAGTGACGCACAGCGGTGTCGTGCTGTAGTAATGTATTACGTAATTGGCATAACTAAAGGTCATGTTTCATAATTAGGTAAATGTAGCTTACCTACTATCATTACTAAATAATTAGCATCCGATAGTATAACCTAAAACACACTAATATTGTGCGGAATAACACATGGGATACTTTTTATCCCGAAAATGGTACGTTCCGGATAATATATCAACTTTGACGTGGAAGAAGTTGCGAGTAAAAGCTAGTTTATAATATTTTATTATTGCTTTTTAAAAAGGTCATGGAGTTTGTTGTTTGTTCTTCTTAATAGAAGCCTACTATTTGGAACGAGCAACTTTCTGACTGATTCTTTGACAATTCTAAAGGCTCTGGTTTATTTAAACGAAATGTTTTGATGTGATGGACATTCAGCGATTATATGGTGAGCAAGACTGTGAAACCTAACTAAAGGGTAAATTGATTGTTCCTTGAACTGCACACGACGTGTTGTACCAAATTGACGTGCACTAACGATCCAAATACCAGGACTACGCTTACATCTGACGTTACAATTTGACAACACGTAACATGACGAACTTATTTCATGAAGAGCAATTCGCCAGTGCCCTTAAATATTGCATTAATTTAGAGCTGAGCCACAAACCGGGCACAAATTTAAATCCAGACTGCTTCTTCTTTTAAAAAGGTGTTGCCCCATATAAGGAATTTCCCCTGTATCGTAGATTACAAACATATACACAATAACCAAACCCGGAACAACCAACTGTAGACCATACTAATATTTGTTCAATAAGAGAATCGAACCCGGGACCGACAGCTTCAAAGCCGCGCTTAAGACTACCGAACCAACATGCCAGTCAATTAAAATTGTATCTTCAACTCAAAATCATGTTTGGTTACACACATAGATGATTTAAAATGAACAATGATCGCTTTTATCCCTTATCAATCACAGACCAGTACAACCTCGGATGGAGGTCGGGTTCAGCAATATCTCCGGATCGAAACACATCTTCATTTGCGTCGGATAAATCATGCAGCCTCCGTCAAACTGTGACTGAGATACGATCTGATGGCGCGTTGCTTTGTCGGTAAATAAGGCTGTGGGATTTACCGCGTGGTTGCCGGCGTCGAACAGGATTTACCTGCCGGTGAGCGTCGTAAAAGGTGGCTGACGGATTATGGCACGGAGAAGTGAAAAAGTACGCGTGTTTTGATAGTCTAAGGAATATAAGCTCGCAAGATCACGAATTTCGGCTTCTATATACAAACATAAACTCACGCCATTTTCTCATGGGGGTAGGCAGAAACCACAAAACGATACCTGATATGATCCTTACATACTCCTTTCGCCTCGTCCACGTTTATACATCTGCACATACAAGCACGCCGGTTACGAGTACTGCACACCCAACCTTTCTGAAGAAGCTTCTAGTTTTTATAATTTCCTCATCACTGTCAGTTTAAATCAGATAATTGATAAGTTACTGTTGTAGGAAAACCGATAAATGTAGATAGAAAAAAAAAATTTTGTTTATTTTCTAATAAGGAAAGTTATTAAAGCGCTCTTCCTCTTTCCTACTTATTTAAATTTGGCTGTGCTCGACAGGGCCTATAATCTATACTTCTTCTATACTAATATTATAAAGAGGTAACATTTGTTTGTAAGTTTGTAAATTTGTAAGTTTGTATGTAGAGGGTAATCTAAGGAAGTAATGAACCAATTTTAAAAATTGTTTCACTGGTAGAAAGCTACATTATTCGTGAGTGCTATAGGCTATATATCATCACGCTACGACCAATTGGAGCGGAGCATCAATGAAAAATGTGGCAAAAACGGGGTTTTTTTTTCTTTTTGAGGACTTTAGTTGCGTGCGCTGCGTAAACGGTTAAAGTAACGCAAAAATAATGTATGAGAGAATTGTTCCTCTTAAAATATTCTATAAAAAAGTCCGCAGTAGTATATGCCTAACTTTAAAGGTTGACTCAGTACAGCCATTTTTATAGCTAGAAAAATTGTTTTAAAATAATGCATTATTTGCGAAGGTATTTTATGAACATACTATTAATCCTTATCAACATAAATACCTTATTCATCACAAGTGTTTAATTTTGAACAAAATTACCCTTTACATCATTTAATTTCAATAAATATCTTAAGAGATATCACAGTTTTAAAATAACTTCGCAGCAAAATAATTACTCTGCGGGACATTCCGTAGCCTGTACCTCAGAATAACAGATTATAGGCTACATAACATCGCACTATGAGCCACGGGAACGGAAATAAGTAACCAAAATCCTAACGTAACGCGGGTGAAACCGCGGGGCACAGCTAGTTGTTTATATTTATCAACACCACCACCTGTATGTGTCACATTATGATTGCAAAGTTATTTTGGTTATTTTTATTATATTATAAACATAACATAACATACCATGATGCCTGTGTTTCCCGAGGAGTTAGGCAGAGTTGTATCCATGTATACTCACAGTTCGCCGGTACGTTTAGGTTCTATGTAATAGGAGGCGAAGCTGTTGCCATTAACAGGGCACCAATCCAAATTGCCAGCTGCTACTGAGAATTTCATAGAAAAACCTATTGGGTTTTTGTACTAATTTACACCCACATTTCGCCGGTATGTTTTAGGTCCCATGTAATAGGGGGCGAGCCTATTGCCATTAACTGAGAATTTCATAGAAAAACCCAATAACACTTTGCTCAGCCTGGGATTCGAACCCAAAACCTCTAGCGTAGCAGTCGTGCTTTGGCACACTAGGCTGACGAGGCAGTTATCGTATCGTTTTTATCATTTTATTTTATTTATAAAACAACATCATTAAAACCCTCTCTTTACCTTCTTTCATAATCTCTCCAACCAGTACTAGCGATGCGTATATTTGTATGAACCCGCGTCGTATTATCAGCGTCACGCGTGATAGGAACACGTAGCTCATCCAATGTTATTATTAAAACGTGTAAGTTCCGCCATTTTGACTCAAGTTTGAATATGGTATATATGGTATGAATAGAAGGGTCTGGCTGTCTCCAGTGAAGTGCTTACGAAAACCAGACGAGTGTTGGATCAGATATAGGCATAGTCAGCAACAAAAGCAGACTAACATTTAATATTTTAAATCCTTATTATTGAGGAAATACGAAGTTGATCTAGAATTAAGATAAAATAAACTCTTATGTTCCTACTATCCTGAATAACAGTGAATTGTGTTGTTTCCTGACCATTTCAATGATATGTAAAAGTGACATTGTTACGAGTACGTGTGTATGTATTACGAATTAAGGTCACGAAAACACGTGTAGGCGGTGGGCTTATTATGGCTTATTTCTATTTTTAGTTGAAAACAACAATAACATTATTTAACCTTTTAAGGAAACTTGGATATGATGGTCCAAATTCAACAACTATATTATAAGGGGTACTGCAGGATACTGTTTTTTTCTTTACTAGAGGGCGTGAATTTTACTGACTTAAACACTGACTTATGACAACTATGACATATGACTTAAACATTGACTTATGTTCCTTCATGTGCCCTTTGCATTCCGGGGGCGCAATATCTCTTTCGAGCAACCCGCAGCTCCGGCAGGCATCGGCCCTAAGTGGCTCCTCGAAGGATACTATTGGAACATTAAAAGAGCAATTTAAATAAATAAAATTCATATTTTCCTCATACGTGTTTACAATGCAGTATCATATACATGTATATCGAATCAATTTAATTAATAAACGAATCAATAATTATCATCAAACATTGATTGAAAATACTTTATAAATAACAGTTACTGTCGGCCACTTCATACAGTAAACAATCGCAGTTTATTAATATTAACACGCTTACCGTTGTTTGATGATTGTATAAATCATTTGCGAGATGCACCTGATACTTTTAATGAACGATAATTAATTAATATTTGGCGTTCGGTTTTATGTGATTAATAAGTTTGATGTCCAAATTAATTTACCCATGACTACTATAGTAGGTATTATTTTAATATTGAGTTATAATTCATCCTTTTTCCTTATACAGATGAGTAGATTCATGAAATATTTTAGCATATAACGTTCTATTATTCGACCGAAAAAATAATGTGACTAATTGTGAAGCACGTTTAAAGAAGTTTAAATGATTAGTTGGCTAAATCAAACTAAACTAAAACCAATCATAGCAACTTACGTGACCAACGTCAAATAAAATTCAATTTCAGACTTATATTAATTGCAAGTCTAAGTTTCCTCACGATGCTGTCCTTCATCGATTTCAGTGATGTCCAACTTAAAAAGTACGTATTAAATAAAAATTGTAAACCCACAGACTCATGCATGAGAGGCGAGCGCATTAACCACTACGCCATTACCATAGGTCGCATTAATTTTTCGTTCAAAAAAACTGGTGGTAAGTCTGTATTGATAGTTTGGCTCGATTCCAATATACCCCACAAATACTGCAGCATGTAGACATACCACTACCAATGCTTTAACCCAGCACCTCCAGGGTTGCGGAATTTGTTCGAAAGTTCGGCCTTGGAACGCAAAGGGCATTAGGAGGAACATGGATGGGTTTTAGTCAGTAAGAATCTGACACTCCCTTCCGCTCCGCCCAGGGCTAAAGAAGTCATTTGATGATTTCCCATCCTTAAAAAGAAGCTATTAAGACGGTAGTAAGTACGTACGACGTAACCTTGTCTGTTCCTCATCAAAACGACATGATTACCTCGAGCGTATTCGTTCGAATGGAACCCAAGGATATGGTTACTTTAATATCACACACAAATGATACTTTAATATCACACGGAACGATAATGTTATGTGTGTAATAACCTATTACCGTAAGTGTTATATTTCCTCCAATTCTAAAATAACACTTACAGTTTCCTCTTGAATTTTTATTATGGTTCTTTTACCATAATATAACATAACATATCATCACGGTTATATTCCCCGAAGGGTTAGGTAGAAATGTACCAATGTACACGCACAGTCTGCCGGTATATTTAGGTTCCATTTAATAGGGAGTGAGTCTATTGCCTTTAACCGGGCACAAATCCAACTCCGAGGTGCTACTGAGAAATTCGTAGAAAAACCCAACAGCACTTTTGCTCGACCTGTATATCGAACCGAAGACCTCCAGTATAGCAGCCGTGAGTATATAATATCACGCTACAACCCATGGCAGCAAAGCATTCACCAAACACGTAACTTAACGCGTGTAAAAGTAGCTACGCGAACGAAGTCGCGGGCAGTTCGCTAGTTAACTATAGGTACATATAGAAGCGATGGTATGACCTCTAAGGAACCACAAAACTAATAAACCTATCTCAGTATTGTATAAATTTAAATTAGAAACCGCAAACAATAATAAAGTACAAAGTGAATTGACAATCTGTCTGACAGTTAAACTCACTTGAGAATTACTTTTATTGAGCAAATTGTGTTAACAACGAGATTGAGAGCAACAAATGTAATTCTCTAATTAAAACATTCAAAAGCCCGCAATTAGAGGGATTTAATTGTTTTAATATCATTTGACATCTACGAATTAAAACGAAATTAATGAAACCTTCAGACGTACCACGAAATTTTACAAAGGAGACCTTAGCTGACTATTTTATATCAGACCATTTAATATACTAATAAGGCTCGTATTAGAATAAATTATATACCTAGAACATGCATGAGAAGACAGCCGTAAATTTACTTAAATTACAAAAAGCAATTTTGAATTGAAGTAATTTTTCGGCGTTTTATGCTCGAACCTTCATATATGATCCAAGTTGTAATTATTTAACTAACTGTAATATATTAATACATTTATTGAAATTACACACACACTAGATACCGGTAACACAATATATACGTAGCTAACGTGCCAATAATACCGGCCCGCTGATCCGGAGCCGGTACATAGCAGTGAATCAACCGGACAATTGATTTACGTGGCCCGCTGAGTTACGGCCGGTGACGCAGTTTGGATATCCTCCCAGTAAGCGTGAGTGATCGGGAGGTGATAAATACCGCGTCTGTTGTGATTAATTCGCGCAATGATAGCGCTGTTCATTAGCGAGAGGTGCGAGGCTTACTATTACACTAATCTGTTAGTAGTAACCTGGATATTATTACAGGTTTCGTTTATTTGATTGATGATCATTTGTGGCGAACAACATTTGCTTGTATGGTTCAAACGAAATCGATGAAAGTATTTTTTTGGTTCCCATTTGGTGGTCGTTTAATATTCTAGTGCTGTTATAATTCTATTTTCTACACTACCAATTTTGCATTAATAATAAATAAATGTTTGTTACTCTTTTACGATTAAACGGCTGAACGGAATTATCTGCGGCACTCATATGATATAGATTCTGTCAATTTTTATCTCGTTTCTATATTCTCGTGGGATAATTTAGGACTTTAGCTTAATTTTAAGGTGTAGCAGATGTTAGCAATTTAAAATCTTTTTATTTAGAGAAAGTCATTAATGTTTCCAAATTAATGAAATAAATAATAATTTGAATGTCAAGAACATCACATCTCATTCCATCGTAGCAGTAATCTTCTTATTGGATGCCCGAGTTACCTTTTAAAGTACGTGTCAAAGTCATTGTTTTCGCCCCCCATCTCGACCCGCTGTCAGAAGTAACCGGTCGTCAATAAGCACCACATTACATTTCGCTCGGTTGTTTCTCTCGGGCTCATAAATCGCCAAGGTACACGTAAACTGTAAACTCACGCATTACGTTGACAAGTATTGCAGTCGTTTGTGAGGCAGCCTCGTCGGGAGGAGCTTTACGATTGGCGTAAGAAGTGCGAAGTGGTGCTTTGTAGTTTTAAGTTTTATGACGTGTTTTTTATATGCATATCAAATTCAAGAAAATATTTACTAAAATGCTGTTCTGCTAATCCTACTTTCTACTATATCCTACTAATATCGGAATGCGATATTTTGTGAGGATGGATGTTTGTTAGTCTTTCACGCTAAAACGGCAGAACGGATCTGAATGAAAATTGATAATGTAGTGTAGAATAACATAGAATACTTTATATCCAGGAAAAAAGTACGTTTCCCGTGAGAATAAGATATCAAATTTGACGAAAACGAAGTCGCGGGCAGAACCTAGAATGCTACTAATATTATAAAGCATTAAGTCCGCCTTTTAACTTTTTTTTGTGCATAAAGTTTAAATAAATAAATAAAGTTGAGAAGTTTATTTATTTGTTTAATCTCCAGAACTGCTGGTTCCATTCTGAAAACTCGTTCGGTAATAGGAAGCGACGTTAATCTTGAGAGCTTTATTTTATTTTTAAACTGGAATGAAATGGACTGACGGGAAAAAGTATTAGCTTTTGTCCGCTAATCCAGCCAAGTTTTTTAAATAAAATTATTAAATTTTATTTTAAAAAAACTTAAGTTTCTGCGAGACCTTTCCGGCTTTTGGTAAACTCTAAGAACATTATTGCATTTACTTAACATACATTTTCTAATTATCCAATCCATAAATCTATAAAAGTCCATCCATTTAAGGATACTAAATCAAAACAGCTTTTACAATATTGCCAAATCGAATAGATTTAACTTCAAAACTGACCAATCAAAATATGTTGACTGATTGTGTCTAAACTCCCAATTGGTTGAATATCCACGTAATGGAGGCTCAGCGTGCTTCCACGCGAGCGGACACCGAACGATTACAGATCAGTGTTGTTCCACCATTGTAGCGTCACAGATGGTTTAGTGGATTTATCCGCCAATTCGGATAATTGATGGTTTAGGATTTACAGGCTGGTGTTACAATGTCCTATTTCGTTGTGTTAGCGCGTACCTTTGGTTATGTATGATAGAAGGTTCAATACTATATGGTTTTTTGATCCCATTAACAAGACAATCAGGAAGATAGTTTGTAGAAAGCATTTTTTTAAAAGCATGCTCCCAAAATGGATTACAAATTTAATCATAAATATATTACTGAGATTTCAAGTAACGAGAACGCATAATAGAGCTTCATTCGCCACAATGATGTCGTGATGAGTTCGTGACATAATTTCCACAACATCACAAAGTTAACAACACCAGTGCGGATATTCGGTTATTTTCGGACACAAGTCCGTCCCTGAGCGCCGCTAACGAGCCAATCCCGAAATGGAAGCGTTCACGCGTTGCCATCACGAACGCAAAAATCAGCCGTTTTTGATGTTTATACCATAAGCTTTATATCCATAGCCGTGGGTTTATGTGCTTGATCGGGGAGGGGGCGAGGTAGACGATGTTATGCGTTTTGTAAATATGTTATGGTTAGGAAAGAAAGAAAACTTGTTTATTAAAACAGACCATTGTGCACACAAAAATAAAACTTTATTGAAGTGTTAGGAACCTATTATGTGTCTACGTTAATGATGGACATACTTAGATACATACTGAGAACATACATAGATGGGAAATCATCAAATAACTTCCCCCGCCCTGGGCGGGACGGGAGGGAATGTCAGACGTTTACTGACTAAAACCCATCTATGTTCCTTCATGTGCCCTTTGCATTCCGGGGGCGCGGTATCTCTTTCGAACAACCCGCAGCCCCGGTAGAAGATTACTACCCTAAAAATATACTATAACAGACCTGCTTTTATCCCACCAGAGGTGAAGTATATAAAAGATAATAGCTACTCCATAAAAACTGCATTATATGCCATCGTACTGAATCACCAACATGAATAAACTACACATCGAGTAGAGTGGCCACACCAATGCGTCATTTTTGTGCAGTCATCAACGCAGCAGGCATCAAACCGCAGACATTAAAAACGCCACCAAAACGAAAAGCGATATGGCAGTGCATTATCTCCCGATCACTATCAAACAGAATTATCGCAATCGTGTTTAATACTATTATTTCACAAATGGCTGCTGTCCGTCCCCCAGGAGCCATGCACTCGCCTCCACGACACCCTCGGGGGAAGATAGGACACTCCTATTTATATCCAGGAACTGTCATGAATTGAATATTACCTGAAAGTCGGCCTGAAAATGTGAAAATACTAGCTTTATGTTCCTAAGAGGAATAATTGTAAGGCAATTTGATACAGGAGATTGCGCGGAAGTTGAGCAGACAAATTGATATAAAATCAGTTTGCTTTGAAAAAAAACACTTTTTAACTGTCTGCGTCGTTTCTATCTGTCACAGTACCCGCTGTTTAATAAGATATAGGTACCATAATTCAGGTTTTATAAAAAAATCGGCATTGTACCTAAGCAGTGTCAAAGCAAAAAAAACTCTTCCTTATCTTTTCAGGACAAATTAACAGCCGTCTACTCGAAACGTTCCATCATAAGTCCTTTCACACTTCCGCTCTCCGCCCCAAAACCAATCAAGTGATTCCCCTCAATAATCTACAGAGAGGACAGTTCCATCGTCCTAACAGCGAGTAAATCTGAGTATATCGGAGCCAGTCCATTAGGACGTCCCGCCAATAATTCAAGCCTGACAACTGCATTACAGGTTCCGTTCCAGAGATAAGGGGCGGTCGGGACTGCATACAAATGTACTTTGTGATTAAGCAAAAAGGTTTTGGTGTATGCAAATTTTTAGACTGACCTTTTTGCTGTGCGGTTGCTGCCTAATTTAAGAACACTCTTCCCGGTTTTATTTGAAGAATTATTTATTATGTATGTCGGGAAACAACGTACGGTTTAAAAGACATATCTAGATGGAAAACTGAGGATGTTTTACAAGGCTCGCCCCACAATACATGGGAAACTAAACCGATAATGAAGTGACTGGGTGAGGGAATAGAAAAATAAAATAGTGTCGTTTTATGACTAACCAGTAATGAAAGTAAAATAAAGGAAAAAAGAAGAGGAAAGATAAAAAGTTTATCGTTTCCTTTGCCAGATACTCGTAAAGAGTGTTCAACACGCCGTGGTCGCCGCTCGGTACAATTTTTATTTCAATATAATTGAAATTGATTAAACCGTAACACGGAAACTCAATTTTATATAATTTATGTTTGACTGCTATCGGTATGGAACTAAGAATTATTGCTTAATTTAAAATCCTCTCTGAATATTTGTAACTGTTTCTAGCGCAGTAGCTAAGCAATTTTAAATTAAATAAGGGATTTAAATAAAAGGAGTCACCATTAAGTAATCATCATAATAATTATCAACTGTAGAAAGTCCACTGCTGGATTTCGTCCTCCCCCATAACTAAGTAATAAAATAAAATAATTCTTTATACAACATGAGAGAAAGAAATTAAGAAAATACATTTGGAAGTGACATTCGACAAGTAAGAACAAGCGAGCAAATAGAAACAAAAGATAAATATAACTACAGTACAAAATAAGCAAACTTGAAAGTACAAATAAAACATGACAGTACCAAAACAACTGAGTATTTATAGACAAGAAAAATGATCTCGTGAGACTTTCTTAAATAAAAATATCTCATTCTCCAAAACTTGGCAACGTTTTAGATTTTAATTTTTCCAGTTGACGGAACAAACAGGGGAGCGGCAACTTGGCTTACTTTTTACCAAAGAAAAATATTTCAACGCTTTTATCTAAATTAATTTTACGCACACAATAACTTTGCAAAGGTTTTCTAATCAGAACTGGCCGCATAAAAGGCATTCCTATTAAATATTCTTTTTTCCACATAATTCTCAAATGTAATTCATTTGATGCAAACCACTTTCTACCTTACCACAAATGAATCAGAGACTACATTGCCTCTGGCTATGTTATTACGGTCACCGATTTCCCGTTGTAAATAATTTGTGGCGGCTTTATGAATTTGTGAACCGTTTTTCTTGTTATTATTGTATTAAATAAAGTATATCTTTAGGAACACGCAAACAATTAATAGGCCGTGAACAATTTACAAGGTATAATAATGTATTATTAAAGGCTTAAATAAGATTAACAATGTTGATCATCAATCATCATCATTAATATCCCTTTTAGAAAAGATCTTGGTACAACGATACTTTGTGTTAAGAGCAATTAGGGACTAGTTTTATTAAAATAATCTAAAGAAATTTCATGTTATGGGTCAAATAAACGTCATGCATAATTTATTAAAGAAATTCAAAATGGAATACAGATTGACTATTAAAGTTCTGCTCCAGGCCTAAGTAGAGTGGCATCATTAACTCGATTAGCAATCTCACACAGCAAGCAAGCAAGCAAGCTTACTGTACCTGTGTGCAGTATAAAAAGTAAACAAGACTAAAAAAAGTAAAAGAAAAATGTATGTGTGTGTGTGTACCTAGTTTAAATATACTTAGCTGCGAAACAGTTCATACACAACATTTCTACATTTCAACTTGATGTTAAATGTAAGTATGTAGAAATCTATTTAAGTAATTAATGTTCGTCTAATCAAGTTTGGCAACAACACAGCTTCGATACCTGTGCAGCCATCCCGGCGGGTGCGGGTATTAATATTTTCACTAAGGTTCAAATAATTGACGGCCCGATAGCTCGGTGCTGATCTTGGCGCTGCTTCAGAATGCTCCCAATTTATTCGCTAACGAACGATTTAGAGCGCCCGGGATGCCTTCATGCATTTGAAATTTAAGTGGAAGAGTGTAAAGTTTCAAAGATAAGAGATCAAAGGATGGAGAGGGTTCATTAATTAGTCTGCGCCGGTGCCTCCTGCTGCTGCATATCACGTAACATAGTAGGAGGCACCTTGCATCACAGCTATAACCTTTTAGAGTGCCATCTTCGTCATCATTATCATCATAAAATCAGCCGAAAGACTTACACTGCTGGATATATGGCTCCCCTAAAAATAGCGACCAGGTCGCATTTGGTCTAAACCAAACGCGACCTGGTCAATTAGGTGACCAGGGCCAGGGTCAGGGGGGGGGGGGGGGGGGGTGATTGGTGATTGGTGGAATTTATTCAGAATGTACTCTAAAGTACATTCTGAATAAATTGACACCTATATCCTACAAAATGCAGTTAATATCCACTAGAAGCGCTCGTATCCCCATCAGGTTGTAATGTGATTAGTTCATAGACGGTATTAATCGAGACACGCCTAAAATATTCAGCGGGGCAGATCGGGACGCCTTAATTGAATCAAATATGTATACAGGAGCAAGACGCGGCCGGCGGATGAGACTCAGCGGGACCACTGGGCTCATTTCAGTTATTCAAAACTTTACTTGATATTAATTTTGTACACTTTTTAATATATGGCTGTGTTTTTTAGAGTGACCGTTGAGGTTTCGGGGAGATTGCCAGATAAGTTTGTTGATTTAGCTTTCTTTTCGTTTGCCAAAAACCATGTTTTAAGGGCTTTAACTTTATTAGCGATGAAAACTAAAAGCATGTACTGAGTGAAGTGATAAAGTGACTTGTTGGAGAACTTGTTATTGTTTTAAGTGCTGCTATAAACCCTCCCGACAATAGCAACACACTTTACTGGACAAAAACCACGAGTCAACAGCACTAGCGGCCGGCCACTCCAACAAACCTCCTGTATATATTTCAACAGTCATCTGCGACGTAACGAGTTTTCATTAAATTCTGTGAGTGTTTATGAAAGTTTGCCTTCATCCGAATTTACCTCCGAGAGTCTCCGAGCTCCATGGCGCTGCTGCCTCAAAGGACACGAAGAGACAGCTAATTAAATGATATTCAAGTTGAAAGAGGTTCCAGAATATTCGATCGCGAAGTTTTTCTCTATAAATTCATAACATTTTCTACACCGGGCAAAGTTTACCTGTTTATTATTAAATAAGGTACTCTTAAGAAGGGGTAAAGGGTCAAAATTGGATGAAAAGGCTTATTATTATTCTCTAAAATCTTGGGTACATGTAGGAAATGTAATTGGGACGAGGTTATGCGGCCTTCCAGACTCTCGCCGAGAAACCCGAAAGCACCCGAGAAGTGTGAATGTGAATAGATTCTCACGAGAACCGCCTATGAAAGATCACTGCGGGACTTCTCACCGTTAATGTGGAGGTCGCATTAACTTAATAGATTATCTTGTTCCCAATTTGGGCAGGACAAAAGATGAAACTGTTCTTTTTCATATTTTGAGTAAAACGTTAGCTCATAGCTAATAAAACATCTGAAGGAAATCTGTTACAAGAAAAAGCCGAGCTTCGGATCAATGTTAACATTTTTTCGTGCAATACTTCATTGTAATATTCTGAATGGTCCTTAGGTACTGACACTTTTACGAGTATTTGCAGACCTCAGCGAAGGCGTTCCACAAACCGCATTTTATGTACATTACTCTTAATAAATCTTAGGCTTGGTTTAGGGAAGCGTAAATTGCGCGCGTAACTTACACTTCTTGAACAACGCAAACTAAAATAACGTTGCTTTGTTACGTTGTAGATACGGTGATGTGATTAGTGTACATAATATATTATTATGGTTTAATAAAAAGCGTGGAAGATTAAGAAGGTAGTGGAGGAAAATTACAGTGAAAAAAAAACTGCTTCAGGTTATTTTAATTTCTTCTTAGCCTGTTCTGTCTCACTCTTGAGCGCCACTCCACTTCTTCCATCTTTCACAATTCCATGCTTCATATTTCGGGTTTTTGAAGAAATTATCCAACTAATTCCGAGACATCCTTCGTGGCCTGCCACGACCCTATCTTACTGTCTTTGCTTTTTAATCAAGAATTTCGGTCATTACGTAAAAAAACGTTTTATTTTGTAACGTTTTATTTTGTATCTTGAAAGACGAAAACTATGGTGCAGCCCACAGTGGTTCGTCGGCATCCTATTCATTGTAAGTACTAATAATTCCCACAAAAGTCCTGACTTTAACTTAAATATAGCTAATAATTCTTCATTATCGTGAAATAAAAATCATTTAAACAAACAAAAAATAAATCGTCGCAATAAAAGTCTTAGAAAAAAAGAGATATTAGAAAATTCAAAACGAAGTTAAGTACAAAAGCCGTTTCGGACGTTAAAAAGAAGTTTCATATCCCCGAGCATTAAACCTGTTCTCATAACAATCACTTTAAAGTGCTCGAGTTATGCTCGAAGCGTCGCAATCGCTTTATAGTGCTCGACTTTATGCTCGTGAGACGAATGCTTTTATTATTGGAGTTAGTAAAAGTTTGTCAAAGACCGTTTCGGTTTTATCTTGGCCGTTTTATTTGCATGTTGGATGAGAGTCATGATACTCTTTCGTGATTTTAGGTTTCTTGCTGTAGCTAGCATTTCCTCTGATGGCTTTCTAACTCAACTCTATTTAACTTTTTAATATTCTGCTGTCCCTATGGAATTATGCTATATTATTCCTACCTTCTAAGTTAATTTGGTTTGAGAAAAATAAATCCAATCAGCTACCAAACGTTGAACAATATCTTCTACATTCAGTAGATTAGTAAGAAAAATAAAAAGTAGTCCCTAATCTATCACGCTCCAATATCCTAAAATATTCAAAAGATTTTACATAAATGTGTTTCAAATTATGTAAAACGGACTTAATTCTGTATCTTTTTAGAATTTGATCATGATTACCATCGATCGCGTTAGGGGAACAACATCGCTTTCGTATCGCCGTCGTGTCGTGAATGTGAAACAAGTCTATTAGCTTTATAGGATCTAAAGTTGTTATGTAAAAGGAAGTATGGTACGCCTAGAGGCGGCTGGTACAATAAAAGAACACTTCGGGTTGAAAGGTTTTGAAATATGAGGTAACTAACAAGAGGAAAGGGATTGGTTTAGGGGCGAGGTTAACAGTATTTTGATCACTTATTTTCGATAAGGATTTAGAAATAAGTACCTAAATTAAGATGCGGTACAGTCTGAATTTAAGCTTGTAAAAATAACCTTATAGAAAAAGCAACGTTTAAGTAGTTGTTACCACAGACGCTCAGTTGATGGTACAATAAATATTTCTTTGAAAATCCAAAAGTCATCAGTCTAATTGAAACACGTGAAGCAACAAATCTACTAAGAGCCGTCTCGGTATTCCCTCAAAGCCTCACACCGAAACCTCATTACCAGAAACATTGACACACTTCCAAAGCTTGCAATTAGTTAATTGCAACTCCGACTCTTAGCAAAAAATTACCGTCTGGACAGCATTCCTCGCCTTAGAAGAAAGAAAACACGTGAAAGCAAATAGTGAGCCTTTTGCCGCTCCTAACAAGACGTGTTTAAATATGCAACATGTAGACATAGTGACGCGCCAGACGTCTGTGAGAGATTTAAGTATCTTTACACCTTGCAGCTATGCACTTTACCAGTACCTAGGTGCTTAGGGTACCAAGGACATGACATGTTGAAGTGTGTGTATATTTGTTTGGCAGTGATCTATACAAGCTGTTGATTTGCATTCTCGTCAAATTCAAGGAGTTAACTATGCTCGTGATTCTTAACACGAATCAATAATAAAATAAATTTGTTTTAAAATTTATATTTTTTGACGTGATTATCCAATTCGAACTAGCCATCTCGCCAGAGGGTTTAGGCGCTATGCACGCATTGATATAGCCGCGCGACAACTCTGCCTACCGCATACGCAACTGGGCGATGCTGATTTCTGCAAGAGGAGTATTCTGGAATACTGTTTTTTGATAGTTGCAACTACCAGGTATAGTAATTATATTTGATTACCTCTTTTTTTCTATGACAAGCTCCTAAAATTTGACGAGGATTCAAATCAACAGCTTGTATAATAAGGACAGCACATTGAATACTTGGGTGGGGCACAGTGACGAGGATTCCTTCCGACTGGCCTTCGGAAGTTTAGAACAACGGCTACTCTGCTGCCATTGAAAAAATCTTTCTAACCTAATATTATGCCTAATAGAATACGCTATGATTGTTACAGCTTACCTCTTACTTCTGCTTTTCCCTGAACTGACTCTTCGCTGCTGATAGGGCAACTAATTTTGTTTAAACAAAACACGGTGCACAAAACTTAGACCCAGATAACGTCATGTTAACAATCAGTATCAGTAATGTGGGTAGTATCATAATATAATGTACATGAAGCTTAACTTATTTACGTATCTTCTATTTTGTTTGATATAAGATGGAGATTTCCCAAGAGCGACGCTTAAAAAAGTTAGCAAGTTACCAAAGGGGACGAAACAAAAGTTTTAAAGCATCTGCCACGAAGTTTCACTGCATGCAAGAAAAAGTTGGAAAAAATATAACAAGCCAGCGAAAGTTTCCGAACGTCTGGCTAATGCTGATTCACAGAGTTTTTATTTTGTCGAGGACCGTGTTACGTGTGGGAGTAGAAGATCCATTATTAAATTGAATTTTTTTTATTTTGCTATTTTAAAAACTTTTATTTTTGTTTCTATTTTAAATATAACTTCTTTTTATTACTGAGCGGATCATTTTCAGCATCTGTTTATAGCAGTTTGTCTTTCTTATACAATCTCAAATAAGGTAATACCCAAAAGAAAATTCATTATTTAAGCTCTGAGCTCGCTATAAACCGAGTCAAATCCGATCCTGTACTCCGCAGGTCCTAGAGAAATGGCGGCAATTTGTGTCGAATACATTATGAGAAAATGAGAAATTATTCACCGTTCGCGAATCACGGCTGTATTCGTTTGCTAATACTTTTTCGCTCCAAACCCCATCGTTGCGGCACGCTCTAGTTACGGAGCTTTATGGTTAATTAGTCAGTATCAAAGCTACTGGTTCTTTTTTTTTGCGTAACTTCAGTTAAAACGACCTTTTGATTGGTTTGAAATTGATACTTTTACAATTTTGCCGATTTGAATTTCGATTTCCGCATTTCATTTGAGACCGTTTTAAATCGAGTGCAGTTAGACCGTGGACGAATAATACTACTTTATGAATACCCATTGTTACTGTAGTCTATTGTAGCACCATTACCTTTGGGTATACTCAGCTTCCGATTGGAATATCTAATGTAATATTACTACAAAGTTTGCAACTAAACAACTTAAAGAAGTTTTCCATCACAGTATCTTCATTGCTATTATCTAAGAACACTCTTTCACTGTACTGTCTCCTTGTCCCCAGTGGTGTGGCAAGACTGGCAGGTGCACGTGACCTCCACCCCGTCGGAGGCAGGAGGGCCGGTCCTCCTCACGTGCGTGGCTCCCGCCGCACTGAGGGAGCACGCGTCTGTCGCAGCGTGGTACAGAGACGACTCTGTGCTGCCCGCCGCTGAGCATATGTGTAAGTAGTACTAGTATCCATTGCAGGTAGACCATCCACTTGTTTGTGATGTTTGTTGACGTTATATAAATAGGGTGCTGAAATGCTTAAAAGCTTTTTAATAATTAAGTTTATTAATAAGTGTAGAAGCCTGTAGGCGATTCGCACACTGCCCCGCGCTACGCTCCGTGGTGCGTGGCGACGGAGCACTGGTGATCTGCAACACTGCGCGTGAACGCGTTTTCTGTGTGTTGCACTACGCGTGTTTTCTATACAAACACAGACACTTGCAAACAACGTGCTCCCGCGCTACGCTCCGTGATGCGGGGCATTGTGCGAATCGCCTTACTGTATCATAGATAATGAAATAATATTATGATACAGAATTAGAAGACTTTACTGCAATCTATATTCAAATCTAGTTCCAAGATTTATACATCAATAGCGTTTTTGCTTTTTGATTAAATTCGATTAAATTGTAAACTATATGAAGTGATATCAGCGCTAACAAGAATTCAAACCGACATGTATTTAGTCTCTGATTTTTATAGTATATATTTTTTTCTTATAAATGAAACAGACGTCGGTCGTCGGGCACGTTCGACTCGCTGTCCACAGCCATTATAATAAACCATCTTTCCCAAAACTTTACTTCGGAGAGCGAATTTAATTTCACGTAAATTCTACGAAAGTTAAGACTCTGGGGAAACATTAAAACATCGTCTAAGTCTGATTCCCTTTTTATGGCGGGACCTTTAACTTGTACAGTCAACAAAGGGTTAGGTGTACAGGCAAAAGGACTCTCGCACTGTGTTGCGTACCACCAACACTGTTATTGCTTATCTTCTTTATATTATTTATCACGATAGGATCCAAATTAATACGTATTAGGTAAAAATTCAATTGGCTATCTATCACGGTAAACAAGATAGGTACAGACAAACCGACACAAACAGACACCCTTGGGGTACAGAAAAACAAAATATTTTTTCCAATTCACTGTACGTATTAATTTTTATTGTGTTTGTAATAAAAAGATTAACAAAGACTTTTCTTCTTAGTACATTCAACATATAATTATGGTAGTTGCCTTCTATCTGTACACTTACCCCTGTTCGACTATACTAACTAGACTTGTATGTTATGCGCAGCTGGCACCACTCTCCTGGCTGATGAAGGCTGGCGGCTCATCATCAGGTCAGTCCGGGTGGAGGACGCGAGGGCACAGTACTCGTGCTCAGTGCTCGACTCTCTTACTGGTGAGAGGCGGAGGAGTACGCCTGTCAATATTGATGTTGCTCGTAAGTACCTAGTGTAATAATTAGTCTTTTTTTTCAGGTAACAGAATCCCGTTACTTATTATGTATATTCCTTACCTACAGGCAAATTTACTTAACTGTACATTACATGACATGTACTCATATAATCCTAGCCGAAATTTACATTGTGTCCCATCATTGCGATACTTGTATCACTTTTTCAATTTGGTCGTCCTGTGGGCTCCTATGATTGAAGGAGTACACCTACCTATTTAATTTGTATATGTCGTAGGATAATTTGATACTTCGAATCTTCGCGGAAGTCCTAGGGGTTTTGCGAAAACGCGGATAATTAGACATAGGCGAAAAATTATCAAATCTTACTGGACAAAGTCAGGATTTTTGCGAAAATACTCGTTACTATAGTAAGATTTGATGTGCTCAACACTGATTGGCTACAATTTTGCTGGCTGACTTCTAATTGGTTCCCACTTCTGCAATTTAACTCAGACACAAACGTAAACAAATATCGTGCGGCAACAAATGATTGACATTTAAGACGTCAACCAATCAGAGACGATCTCTTATTGAACGCGCTGACCGACCAATCAGCGTTCTTATTTCATAACAGCCAGCGTTTCGTTTCGCAATATTACTATAATAACGAGTATTTTCGCAAAAATCCTGACTTTGTCCAGTAAGATTTGATAATTTTTCGCCTATGTCTAATTATCCGCGTTTTCGCAAAACCCCTAGGATTTCCGCGAAGATTCGAAGTATCAAATTATCCTACGACATATACATAATATCTTTTGTTGGAGATCCTAAATAAAAAAAATAAAAAATCTACGGTTCGTAAAAGACTTCCTATTTCAATATAATTATGTACTGAGTTTTTTTAACTGATGCTTTTTCATTTGGCATGTGTGAGTGTGGCATTCATTTAAAATGTTCAAATGCGGTTTGTCGTAATAGATTGTTATCTGCCCGCAAATGTTTGTACCACGAGTTGCTCTCACTCATTTATTTTTACTATAATATTTATTTATTTAAATTAGACTTTCTGTGAAGAATAAAACTTAGAACTCTGTTAGCAACAGAAATCATTATTTTTACGAAGTTGAATTAATTGTAGAAAATCATATCATTGATTCTAATTTATGAATAGTAATAATAAAACGTATAATAATAGAATAGAGTCTTCACATAATATTATTGGATAGATAGATAGATTTCCATTTTTTTATAAAGTCATTGGTCTTAAGACCAAACAGATCCTCTCGACTTAACAAAAGCCTATAATATCAGCTACATATCGCAAAAAATTAAAAAGTACCTCGCTTCGAGATTATTCTGGAGCATCTAATAAAATTTGGTTCATTACCAAACTTTATGAAACTACAATTACGTAATAATTGTGTTAATAAAGCTTTTTTTGTCTAATTGAGGAAAGCAGCCAAAACAACGTACCTACCCACTCATAATTAATTTTATTAATGAACCAGTTTTTAATTACCTAATCAACAAAATAATGACGACGAATTTTTGTTTGTGTACTTAATTTTTTTTATTTAATTTTCAAACATGTTTTTCTTGTTGATTTTTAAAAACAATTACGAATTAATTTATGCTTCTACAGACATTTTGACGTCGTCCTTGTAACCTTCAGAAAGTCAATCCTTGTAACTGAAAATATTTAGAATCCAGTCACAATCTCATCTCAGCGACAAAGTCAAAAATGAAGGCAAATTAGAGCTAAGCATTTTGACAAATTGAAACTGAGATTAGAATGAGATTGTTATTTAACTTACTGGAATATTCCTTCTGTTATGCCTGCAGATTAGCCACGCCCACTCCATTGTCACAATCTATGATTATTTCGATGTACATTAATAGGACAATTTCATACCTTGAAAACTCAATCCATTAAATAACTTTGACATTTTGATTATTTTGACATAGATTTTTGACATTTTAATAATTCTTCATTTAGTCCTGACATAATTTGAGTATCAAATAATATGTACCTAATTGTTAATTTTTTCATCTAATTTAATCCGAGTACCATAATTATGCATGATTTCAAACATTTTTAACAAATTTTAATTTGAAATTGTCAGCTAGATTTGGACACCATATTTGTTCGCCTCCTGGCATAACATAGCGCTCTGCTCATCAAACAAGATCTGTATTCCTTTAGCTATGCTAACAAATAAATAACTTCTATTTTACTTTTTACGTTTTGTTGTAGCCATGAGCGTAGCATCAGCTCCCCGCGGCTTGTCGCACGGCCAGTGGGAGGCTACAGTGCGGAGAGGAGGAGACGTGGTCCTCCCTTGTCTGGTCCACGCCAACCCTCCTGCCACCATCATGTGAGTATCTACTTTAGACCCTAGAGTTTGTATCAGGGAGGTAACCTACACCAGCAAAGAGTGATGTGTCATGCGATTCTGCACCATGTGTGGTGGTAACTTGGTTTACTATCACCTATCCTGGAATTATAATGTATTGGTGAATGGTGTTCGAGGTATTTAATATAAACAAATGCCAAAATGTTATCTGTTTGATTGTAGGCCAGAAAATATAGCAAAGAATTTGACGTCATTAAATTGATTTCAAAATTGTAATAATTTCATTTTTGTTTGTCTAATTTTTTTTTTTCAAAGCTTTGACGATTCAAAGAAAAAGAATTAACTAAAATCTAATTTCAACTTCCAACCTAATTGTAGATTAATTCTGTCTCAAAACACTGTTCATAGAAATGTTTTATTACAATTCCAGCCGTTAATTAAAGCAATTTGGACGTACTAAAGACTTATTACTAAGGAGATTTTTATGAATAATTCACGATTAGAGGAAATGTAATATAATTTTGGCATGACATAGGTCTCTGTGATTATGTAACTACCCGCTAAGTAGTTGTAGGCAAAACTCGAACTATGTATTTTGATATTTACCTTTGACTTCTACTTATACGTATTCTTAACTTTTAATAGAGATCTGAACCACTGACCTGAACTACTGATTAACTAATAGTTCCTCAAGCGGTATGATGATCCTATAGATATTAGGTGCTCTGCCTATTGGGGAGACAGTCATGATATTTTTATGTTATAATAAGTTTTTATATTATTCACTTCAAGTATAATGACTTGAAGAAAATAATAAAAAAACCTATGAAAAATATATTAATATTATTAATTAATCTTCCCGTCCTACTGTGTAAGTTTATCATTGGTAGGTATGTCTAATGTACTCATAACAAAATATGTTATTTATGAAGCTACATCGGCCTTATTATCTTAACAAGCCACCAGATAATAAGAAATAAATATACCTAGTCATATAAAAATAAATAAACAAACCATTAACAAAATATATAATTAATAAGTTTGTTTAATACAGTTTGTATAGCTTGTATCAAGAAAACAAGATCATTAAGATTTATGGAACATGAAAGTAATTTATAAATAGAAAATATATTTTTTATAACTTTGATACAAAATCAAATGCTGATTATTAATATATTTCATACGAGTAATAAATATTAGTTCTGTAAACACTTCAATAACTTCAAAGCTATCACAACATAAAACAAGTACAAACTATTTGCTGTGACATCAATGCTGGTTACCAAGGCTTGTCCGACGTGATTGATACTATTTGAAGGCTTTAGGATACAGTCAGGTTTGCATTATCAGTTTGGACAATCGAATTTCTAAAAAGTATGGCGACCAGCAAATATAGTTTTTCGGAAAACGAATCATTGGCACTACATGCCATCATTTTCGATACGTCATAAAACTAAAGGAATTATATTACTTTAGTGTCACAATAGCCTTGCGGTTAAGGCACCCGCCTCTCATACATGGGATCGTGGGTTAAAATCAGGGAAAATACCAATAATGAGTTTTTCAATTCATGTGTTCACTTTCTAAGTTTATCTTCGACATCTCTGAGATCGATGAAGGAAAACATCGTAAGGAAACTTGGACTTATAAATAGTAGACTTATAAGTCTGGCATCGCCAATCCGCTTGGTGATCAATGCTCGGACTTTCTCTGTATGAGAAGAGGCCTTTGCTTCTCAGTGGGACGAAAATAGGCTGGTGTTATTATTAGTTTGTTGTTATATTACTCCCCATCTACACCAGGTCATCAACAGAACTAAATCCCGGTTCCCCGCCAACCGATCGCATTGAGCGGTAATACGGCTAGTATTACCAATTCATTTGCGTTATCCCGACCAAACAGGCTAGGGTACAGGCTAATGTAGGCAGGGATCGCGCCCAGGGGAGCCGTAACTACGAGCTTACAGGAAAACTGAGAAAAATAATGAGGTAATACCGACGCAATAGTTCGCCGAGCATTTTTAACGAACTCGAATAAAGACCGGCTTTATGTTCCTAAGTCGTGACGTCATAGTCATGTATGGTGCGTTCGTTGACCAAATATGTTTGACAAGGGTTGTGATAATACTTTTCAAAGTATTAATTTTGCTCAAGACTGGCTGTGTAGGTAAACGACGAGTTGGTAGGTATTACTAACAGATGAGACGTTTCCTTTGTCTGTTTTATTGCGCAATGTTTGCACCTCACAACAGATTTATAACCACAAAACACATATTATTTCAACTTTATGCAACATAAAAAGTACAAAACGTGTTTTCATAGTTTATTGTTATTTAAACAAAACCAAACAGAATAGGGCCAGTTTATTATTACGCTAGATTTGCAATTCAATTAATTATCCTTTGTTAGGTAACAAATTGGTTATAACATAGTCTGTCTACATGCAAACAAATATAAATTCAAAAATTCCGAAATGCACAACCACTCCAGGGTTAACCAGAAATGTCTTGAACTCTGTATCTGACAACACAGTTCATTCACAAACCAACAAGAGGCACTCATACAAAGTCCAATAAAACACGATCATACACATACACCATGCCTCCAACGCACTGCCTGTCCTCAACTACATTTGTAAAGCCAAACAAACCCAGCAAGGTAATGTGCGCATCACAAAGAGCACATAAAGGCTCGCTCCGACATCGTAAGCGCTGAGTGCGTGCGACAGTGCGCCGACTACGCGACGACTCCCCGACGACTCGTAAACTGAAGGCCACTAAAACATAATTACCTCCTCACTACGTGTCAGTGTAGCTACCTACTTGTATTTTGTGTAATTAAGATTTTCTTAGCAGTTTTTATTGGAGAAGTTTTTTGGAACGAAGCGTAATTCTTTTAGGGCTAACAAAGAAGAGTTTTAGTATTGTATGAGTTGAGTAAAATTATACGTAATAATCATGCAGCAAACCACCACTAGGGAGTGAAAACCAGGATCATTATTCAGAAACATTTATAAATCAACTACTCAGCATTGCTTGGTCAAATAAATTAACATTTGGGTTAATATTTTAAAGCAAAAACATAACTATTCAAAAACAAAATTTAGAATTTACGAGTAGTACGTAGTAACTAACGAACTCAAAAAATAAACATTAATTAACACGAGTGTCGAGCACATTTCACAAAAATATAAAATAGTGCCGCGGCGTGCAGTTAGTGCTCAAAGCCACTTAAATCAGAGCTCGCAAGTGCGCACGACTACACACTAACAAACTGCGCTTTGTTCGCTAGATATACGATGGCACGCGGTGGTTCACCCACGCAGTGTATTTTCCTAAAATATTGCTTTTTTCCGAACTGGATATTTCATTGATCTTGTCACCCGTTTTATTGGGTTAGTTTTTAAGTCGGGAAAATTTATAGTTCTAGATTTTTTACGGTTATCAAAATTTTGGAGGCAGAACTCTATATTATAACCAACATGTGAAAATTACATGGCGTTAATGAATTTTAGTAGCACTCAAATACATAATATAGTACCATGTTTGGTTTGCGGGGATGTTGCTTCAAACATTTAGTTTACATTTTCAGAGAAATTTTCTGCACTCACAACAAAAACAAATGAAACTAGAAACAGAACAGAAAATATAGTTTTTTCTATCTAAAGTTGCTGTACGTATAGTTACAATTCATTGCTTTATTTTTAGACAGGGACATTCAGGAACACAAAAATAATTTACAGTCACGAACCATTTGTAGTTAGATGCAAAGTTTTATCTATTCCCATTTACATAAAAGTTGATTAATACTATTATCTTGTAAATTACTAGTAGCAGGCAATTTCCATTACTCTTTACTCTGCTATCAACATTTTTATCGGGATATTGGCAGGAAACTCGTGCTTGGCTTCCGAGGATGTCAGCAATAAATCATTTCTATTCGAAAACAAGCCAGCTAGCTCGAAAATAAGCGAATAATAGCTAAACTTTGGTGTTAAACACGTCTTATATGATTCTTTGATATATTTATGAGCAGTGCGCAGCTTTTCGTAGGAAAATTCACGTGAATCTGAAATGTCTGGCTGTAAATGTCTGGCAGATATATAAATCATAAATCCTAGACGTAATTTTGACCTATCTCGTCAACCTGAGGGCGTTCTTCAATTAGGTGATTACATATTGGGTACGTAGGTATATAATACAACCTTACATTGATTTCTTATAAGTTTTAGGTATAAATAAATGTGTATATTTCTTGCGCCGCAAGTGTAAGCCGAGTTCGCGTCAAGTGTGACAAATATACGTGCGTGTCCCGCTGGGTTTTTGTGTAAACTTTGCGGAACCCTCAACCCCTCAAGGGGTGTTGTTTTTTTATACTTTTGCGGATTTTAACCCTTGTCTGTCTGCCTATCGCGTCACTCCCAATTATTGTGACTGAGGACCCGTTGTTGTACACTCGCGTTTATTTTTTATCAACAATTGTGTTCTATTCATTTGAAAGGGTAAGTACGTTGGACCGTTGGATCAAGTGCGGGGTAGTCATCCTTTATTTCGAACTCTGTAGTCATAACAGTAGGTCGGTTTTTATCGTTTTAATTAGGGAAATAAAACGATAAATTACTTAGGTATACATAAACCATAAGGTATGTGTGCAATTAATACATCTACTATGTAACATACTTAAGCACACCTACCATTACCAAATCATAGAAAATTACATGAAACCAAAATTTTTACCGATTATACCATTTTTTACAAGTTTTTAGTTAACTTGCGTTGTTCGTTGAATTTATTGGTTTAAAAAAGACCTATTAAAGTGTATTAAAAAAAAAAGGATTCTATTTTATCTTACCTTATTTAGAATCATATTCCACACCCGAAACTTCACGCGTTATAATGAAGCATAACAGTTGACTGACCTTGTCGTAAGGTAACGTGATAACAAACAAATGCGAGAACTCCCACGCGACTGAACTAGCGAGCACTCGCGGGTGACAATGGTTGCCGGGACCCTCATTTACCCAGAAACAACCACCACTTTTTACCTCCTTATTTACTGTAGGTAAGTAGCTACTGCTCTCAAAGTTATGAATTATCATAATTAACATATTAAGTAGTTTACTTTTCCTTTCGTGCATATTTTCTTATAGTGATACAAGGTTTTCATGATAACTATGAACTATATTTATTTGGACATTATAAACAATGAATTTTTTATTGGCCTATTTTATATCCTGCGAATCAAAGGCCTATACCATAACATAAAAAGATACATACTGCTGTAATGATAACAAAACTGCCTAGCACTGTACCGGTGGAGGGATCTATCGAGACGTTTTGCATTTAAGTTCGTTTATTATTCTTATTATGTTATATATTTTATTTATTCTAGGTTGTTGACTTATTGATATATTCACGTAGCAAAGAATTGACACCTTCTTAGTTCTAAATATAATTTAAAGTGGCATCCGTCTCATAAAGTAAACCTCAGTAGGGTTTTCATTGGACTCATTCAACTAAAGCCTCTACAGTATTACCTACTCGTATTTTAGATTTTGTTATATCCATCAACCTATTACCTAAATACTCATATCTCCTTGATTACACAAGCTATGTGCTTGCCTAGCCGTGTTTATTTAGCGCGTAGCTTGCGACGCATATAGTAACACAACCGCGCGCAAACAGACTGTGCTACTAGGCCTATCCCTGGGGACCGATATACTACGGTCACTCCGTGAGTATCACCACGCGTGGCAGCCTTATCGCTAATACAACCTACAGATAATAATGTACAGCCTGTCTCTTTCAAGACTAAACCAAAGATCTAGGATCTCTTTGAGGCTGAGTGTTCAGACAATTGTAGCCTTAAAACCTCATCCACTAGGATAGCATTTATTTTTACGTCGAAATCGGGTTACAATCTGTGGCCAGAGCAACTTTGCAAAGGTCTATTTACAAAATATTGTAAAACATTTATTTTAAACTAGTAAGTATGGAGTTTCTTACCCGTTCTTCTCCATATGAAACAACCTTTTGAGTTAACCGATTAGATTAGGTTATTAGATTCATTTTTTTTAACGATATTCAAAGAAATAAATGTTTGTCTTTGACTTAGACGGTGCAGTGGCTTTATTTACCCTTATAAGTAGAAGCCGACCCTAAGTATTACGGGATGAGGGCAGGAAGATGATGATGATGTGTTAAAGCTCTGTTTGAACTAGTAAGTAATAATAGGCAAACATATAACATTGCATGTGCTTTCCTATTCAATTTCTGAGTAAATAATAATCTGTGCGTGCTTGACGCGCCTTGTGTTCATAACAAACCGTTGTTTGCCATTGTCTGCTCATAATGGAAGCGCCTATTAATCATTAGTTTGAAAACGTAAGGAGTTTTACATTCTGCTGTGATTTATAGTCAATTTGCTGATAAAAAGAGAAAGGAAAAAGTAAACCGCTTGCAAAGTTTTTAAAATTACATGAAGACGGAAAACGTCCATTCGCAATTTTGTAATTTATTTTACTGCAAAAAACCAAATCAGAAGACTTTCCCTAATCACACACTTTAGAAAAAGACGAAGCTGTTACCACTGTGAGTGTTCCCTTTATTACCCATTCACCATGGTCACGATAAAATCGTAAATAAAAGATTAGATTAAGCAGCGCGCCAGACGATGTCTGCGCGCTGAATTAAATTAGAGAATTCCAAAAGTTGCCTTCATGGCTGATCCTTATTACATTTCCTAATTCCCTATGGTGTATGGTGAATAATTTACCGACATTAGGACTGACGCTAAGGGTTGACGTAATGTCTTATTTGCCAACGGCGGCACGGTCAGCGGGAGGGATGAACCCTTTGGAAAAAATCACATGAAATATTTAGGATCGTGTTCACTTCCTCACGTCGTGTGAACCCAGCAGTGTTTATGTGCCATTATTTTCGGTCGTGGACATTCGCTGTCCATTTTTTCTTATATTTTGACCAGGTTGTTGATCTACCTCGGACGTGGCTTGCTCCACTAGCACTTTTCTGCTTTATCTGTTGTCTGGTGTTTAGGTAGGTACGCATTATTCGTGACTTAATTTTGCTTGGATTTAACTATATTTAGCCTAAACTTAATATAATCCAAGTTTACTTAGTTCAATCCGACCGAACAGTGATAAGATCAACTAGTTGAGCCTCAGATAATGTAAATAGCCCCGATACACTGGAAACTAGTTAAAGCATAGGTGCCTAAGTGGGAATCTGTCTCGCTCAGAAACTGTTCGTATCATTGTTTGATGGATAAAGTTTGTATTCTGTCTATCATCGTCTGTGGCTTCAATCTAGCTAACCTTATTTCTTACATCTATCATAATTTGCCACTTCAGTCACGTAGGAAGTGTTATATCTGTCATATCAGTCACAATATCACTACAACGATAAAGTGTGAAATCACTACAATATTTCTCTTGATCACATTTAGAAAATGGTATTATGTCGTCTTTAGTACTAGCTACATACCCCGCATTATCACCCACGTTCTTTAGTCTTTGATTACTGCTACGCTCCCGTAGGTTGTAGCGTGATGGTCAAGACGTATTTATAAGCCATCCTCTTGAATCGATTTATCTATCGATAAAAACATAAAATCCATCACATTTAAATCCGTTGCGGAGTTTAAAATATATAAGCGTACACAGAACTAGACGGCGGAAGGTGACTTTGTTTTATACTATGTAGAGATAGTAGGTACCTATAAAACAAAGTATGTATGTACTATTACTTATTTCATATTTTCAAACCAAATATATGTTATCATTTCGAACGACTCAAATTTAGGCAGCGCGCATACATAACTATCATTACCTAATCTCACGACTAAAACATACAACACAAAACGAATCCTTTACCTCCCCAACAAACAACAATGTAGTACCTAAGTAACCACTCGGTGCATGTCAAAGACAATCAGAACAATCGCTGTATCACAGCAAAACAAACAAGTACAATGGCGCGACCTTTCAATTAGCTCCCTCGTACAAGTTTACTTCAAGCAATTACAAGAACTTGCCAAACAGACGCCAACTTCTGTACTACAGACTAAGTTTAGTCTATTTCAGATCTTATACACCCGCTTTCTGCAAGTTTTAGGGTACTAGGTATTGAATAATTATCGTACTCTATGAGTTAGTTAATAATCGGGATCATTAATCAATTGTTGAATCTTGAGTCGAGTGGTATCGACGTAGTCAATTTAATTGGTTTTCTGTAATTATCGGATTTGCTGATCAGTTTTGTGATATTTATAAATTATGTATTATTTAATTATTTACTATTTTTACGGGATGAAATTACTTATAAATATGAAGAACTTTTATCATCATATTGATCATGAAACAGAAAGAGAAACTTAGCTATTCCATATTTTTTTTGTTTTTACCTTTTGTAGTGCATTTTGGGAACAGCTTTTATTTATATTGCTAGAACTAGTATCTTACCAAAAAGTTGTCATATTCGTTTCCAGTAGTAGTTAATTAAAAGTCAGCCAGTAACAAGTTAGCCAGAAAAGTTTCCTATCTACAAGATTAAGTTTAAGTTTCCTACAAGCGCAACATGGTGACCACATGACAATGTTACAATTTGAATATCGGTAAGAACAACAACAATGTACTTTATTACATTGTAAATCAGTTCTATTTGCAATACAATAGAGTATCAAATGTAAAACAAACAAGCGACATAGTCTGCCACTCCAATCTGCATGGTCTTCAAGTTTAGTTCGCCAATTACTGCGGGTAAACAGGCAACGCCGCGGAGTGTAGTTAACGTATCGCTTCGCGTTCACGACTTCACGAGGGCTCTCGTTAACCCAGGGCCTTGGAAGTTTTAACCTGTGGGTTTGGAAATATACGGAGTATTAGTTTGGACTGCCCCGTTAGCCTAGTGGTCCTAAGCGCGACTGCTGCTAGAGATCTTGCGGCCCGTTCCCAGGTCGAGCAAAGCAAAATGTTATTGAGTTTTTCTATGAATTTTTCAGTAAGCACCTCGGAGTTAGGATTTGTGATCGGTTAATAGCAATTGGCTTGCCGCGTACCTATTACATGGGACCTAAAACGTACCGGCGCACTGTGAGTGTACATTGGTACACCTCTGCCTAACCTTAAGTAAGTAACCCTAAGTATGTTATGTTATGTTTGTTCTAAGTCTATTATAATTCTATTCTATGGTATTGATATTTTAACGCCGCCAACACTAAAATACACTACTTCTTATCTTTACTAGCTTCCACTCACGACCTTGTCTGAGTAAACATCAGAGTTAAATCTTAGTCGTAAATTATCCGGCGGGATAAAAATAAAATTCTGGTTTTAATCTACATAGATCGATATCTATTTCTGTGCCAAACAGCGAATACCTTCTCATCCATTCCTCCGTCTATTCATTTGTTTATATTAGTATTCATAGGATTTACAACCTTTTGTGTGTGTGTTTTACAAAATGATTAAACTTTGACTTACATGAAACGTTTATTTATTAAACTTTATGCAACAAAAAGTACAAAGGCGGACTTAATGCCTTAGGCATTCTCTATCAGTCAACCAAAGGTTTTGAAGAGAGAACATACATACCATCACACCTGTATTCCCCGAAGGGTTAGGCAGAGGTGTACCAATGTACACCCACAATCCGCCAGTAAGTTAAGGGAATAGTTAGCGTCCTACCTACCTATCTAATAGACTTATTCTAACGCCTGATATCTCATGGCGGACGGTCAGATCTACAGAATACATTTTCTGTACACAGACAGTCTGTATCTTTTATTTATGAAGTTCTGTGCGTTTGGTTATATCGCCGCCTCCCGCAATCCTTTAGGGAAAACAATGTCTTGACGGAATGGTAATTAGGTGTGACTGGTGAAGTGGCGACCTACATTCTGCCGACTAGGCACTTACAGAGCTTGTTGGATGTTCATAACTTTAAGTATATTTTATTTGTGAAGTTTGATAAATAGAGACTGACCTACTTTAGTCATATTTTAGGGTACCTGCGTCCATTAATTCCGTTTGATCAGTAGGCAAGTCAAACTGATTGTTATTCTAAGACTACCAGCGTCTTTATTTCCGAACGCATTCAACCCTAATCTCTTTAAAGTTAAAGCGAGCAGGCTTCTTCTGCGTAAAATCACTCCATCGTAAAACTTTGTTTTTGCTCTTCTGACCTAGACTAGAGCTAAAAGCAAACCCATCACAAATAAAAAAAGAAATCTTCCGTCTCATATCCTTTACACACTCGTACACGCTAGAAATATTACTTCTCATGTTTCCAAGTATTTCACATGTAAAGTTATTTAGCGAGTAATTACGCACTCGTGCGTGCTATATAATTTTATTGAAAAGCCCTTCGGCTATATTTTAATTACCGAACAAAGGTGGCAGCCTCATTACATAATTAAACACTCACGTAATATCTTTTTGATTTTCTTTTTCTGTAACAGATAAAATGTAGGACGACTTTATTACGAGCGCGGGAGGTGGGCAGGTACGTTTGGATAGCAACAAAAATCGATTAACACTTCGGAGTAATTTTATTTTACCTTATTAAATCCTAATGACAGAACACCATATTAAAAGATTTACTGAGTGGATCTAAATCATGATAAAATAGTCTTTAGAAAAACAGTGTGTTGTATTTTTCGTGTCTGTTTAGATGATAACATGTATAAGCGACAGCGTTAAATGACTTTTGTCGCAGACAGTATCTCCATACATCTCTATTTACTTTGTCTGCCTCAAAAATGTATGTAGGTATCTACTTAAACCTACGTTCATTCATTTTTCTGTCGCGAGGTGAGTGCTTGCGTCAGTCACCAGTATAACTTGAGTAATCCTATCACATTTAGAATTTTTGCGATGTGTTCATCAGGTGCGTCCCAGTTTAATTCCTGAAATAGCTTTTATTACGCAGAAGAACACTTGATAGGTTCTACACAACACAACAGAAATCACTCCGACACTGAAGTTGAAAACGGACACCTATTTGTTTTCTGTGGAACTTATCCAGTTGCCGTCACCTAAGCTTAATTTAATTTCTGAAGCACAATACCTGTAATTCCACGCCTGAAACTGGAGGCAATATATTCAACATATTACCGAGAATAAACACGAGGTATATTTCCGCGCGTTCACTTGTTTATACGAAGGAATAAAGGCATGTACATACATATGTACCCACTAGGTAAAGCTATGTACACACAACATTGTGAGTGGGTCCGTACATCCCTGAACAATACTTATTACGTTTGGGACAGCTCCGCGAGCTCTGTTGACCTGTAGTTCGAGGCTGACCTACTTTAAATATACTCCCCTTTTTAAATGTCCACCTGACTTATCTATGCCGTTTGACTGGAAGTAATTTTTGGAATAGTTAGTAGTATTAACTGTCGTGGTGGTAGTTATCTGAAGTTTGCAGTAAATAAGTTTCTGTTTATCTAATGTTTGGGTATGTATTGATACATTATGTACCTACCAAATAAAGTTGAGTTACATGGCACAAAAAAACACACCACTCGCTTACGCGCGTGTATAGAATTTGCCTTCTAACTATCGAAGATATCACACAGGCCTGCAATGGTTTTCCCCTTTGAAATCTGAGTAACGTTTTCTATAGTTTCAGATGTGCTGATTACGAGAAAAATAATAAAAAAAATCCATCACGTCAGGATTTTTTGATATTGAATATTTAAGATTTTGCTGAAAAATGTCGGATCGCCTACATTTTAAAATTTATAAAACGTCATTAAATTACTTCAGCTTAATTTTTATTGCATTTAATTAGTGTAAGGGAACATAGAAATTAATCGAAACTAGTAATTTATTAATTACTACATAATGTGTATAGGTAATTCGCATTAACCATGTCGAAAACGGTTCATTTTGGCTTAATTTAGTAATAAGCTTATTAATACATAATGATTAGGTATTATTACCTAATAGTTTAATGAATATTTAGAAAAGGGTGTAATAAAGATAAACCAAAGGGCTTTTTATATAAGTACCCACACTGATTTAGAAAAATTAACAGTTGAAGTGCGCATCTTGCAACATAAACTTCAAAATGTCATCGCGAAGTTGTTTAAATTCTTCGAATTGTTTTTGTTATATTTGTGGGAAATTTATGGTTATAAAACAACGAAACAGCTTTACAGACTTTGTGAAAAATAATTACAAAAGTTATTTTCGGATACAATATAAGAAAATTAATGTCGGAGGAAAAGTTTGATGAAAAACTTAATGATATCGAGTTGCAAGCATGGCAGTCATTCAAGAAGGTGGTGAAAACCTTTTTGGGGAATAAGAAAGAAGAAGATTAAAGAAATAGTGGCCAAAATGATTACAAATTTTGGTGTAATGGGTTGTAATATGAGCATCAAACTTCATTTCTTAAATTCGCACATTGATTACTTCCCAGAAAATCTAGGAGCCGTTAGCGAAGAACAAGGCGAAAGATTTCACCAAGATTTTAAAGAGCTTGAAGCCCGGTATCAACGAAGATGGAATACTAGCATGATGGCGGACTATCGTTGGTTATTGAAGCGCGGCGATCCAAACCAGAATTTTAAGCGGAAATCGCACAATCGAAGCTTCCTGAAAAAAAGGACCAGGTTCCACAAATAAAATTTATATGTAATTTAGACTAGTAATAAGTTGTTTTTATGTATTAGTAGTTTTTTAAGTTAAAAGTAATGTACTTTTTTAAATATATATTTTTT
This sequence comes from Caradrina clavipalpis, assembly GCA_932526535.1. NCBI lineage: Eukaryota > Metazoa > Arthropoda > Insecta > Lepidoptera > Noctuidae > Caradrina > Caradrina clavipalpis. Next base: position 569,913 of record OW052088.1, read on the forward strand.
TATGTGACAACTTGTGTTTTTTTTCCTATTTTCTATCTGTACCTTTTTTGAAAAATCTTGAGGTGATGGAGAAAAACTAAGTACATATTCGTAATCAGCGCACCAAAATACCCTAGAATCAGCTATCAAATTCCCGAGAGGAAGTTATGACCCTCATTTTGCAGGCCTGTGTCATCAGATATTAAATTTATTACAGAACTGTTCGTTCCAACTACACAATTAAAATAATGTAGTATAATTATGTGCAAAGTAGAATGAAAACCATTCTCATCAAAGGCAAAAACAAAGCACTAAATAAAACTAAAATATAAATAAAATTATAAAATGAGTAGATAACTGTCTTAAACACTAGCAAATAATTTATCATATTCAAACAAAATTAAACCGACCATATTGAAATCGGGTAGGTACCTACTTTACGAAGGCACACAGTTTGTAGTTTGTTTAACTTTAATGTTTGAAACAGTTTCATGATAAACTGTTTAAATTTTAAAGAGGTCCATTATATTTTTGTTTGTGCCTTAGGCGTAATTTCTCGAAGTTCTGGTGCAACTACAATTGTTTTATTTTTTAGTTTTAGGCAGCTATAATATTGGCTACGTTGTAAGTAGGTACTTGTTTTCCAGGCGGTCGGAGTCGCGTGTATAAACTAGTGTTCCATAAAAAGAGTGTTCGCATTAGCGTGAGGGCACAGTTGAGTACTTTGTCATCACAATTCTCGTCACTGCCTCTTTTGGCAGAGGGTTGTAGTCGATTGCCAGCGAGGAGCGACGCTTCAGATACTACAATGTGTATACGTATAAGCAAACTATATAATACAAAGTAGCTATGGAACACTAACGACATCTATACTAATATTACAAAGAGGATAACTCTTTATTTATGAGTATAGGTACAGTCAAAATCAAATACCCATCATAACGTCAAAAACACTCAGGAAACTTAAAATTAATTTAATCCAATATCAGAATAAACCGCCCCCAATCGCGCCGCAGCTCAAAACTCAGTAATAACCCGACCATTTGTCATGTGTCAGCGCCCGCGCCGTCTGACCGCTAATGGATCTCCGACGAAATATAATATACGTATCAAGAACTGCCGCCTTCAAGTTTGATGTGCGTTATTAATTGTCGTAGCTCCTCGCCGCGTCAGCTGCTCTGCATGGTGAAGGTTTCAGGGGATAAAAGATGTGTGTGTATTTGATGGACGTTTGGAAGTTTACAGGGAAACGATTATGTTCGTTTTCGTTAATGAGCAGTAACTTGCTAAGTAAACTTGTGCTTAAAACGGTCGCAAGAAGATAATTATTAATTACCTATGTATTTGTAAACGTTCAACAGAAAATAATAAAATGAAGAAGGTCAAATAGAGCACTTTTATCAATTCCATTTGATGGAGACTTGCGAGACATTGTAAGTAAAAAGAGCAGACGACGTCGCGACGCTAGTAGTCTAGACCATTTTTGTCTTTGTTTCATCTATGACATGAATCTTGGCAAAATTCCGTACAGCTGAAAGCAGCAATTTGACACAGACCCAAAATATTTCATCAATTTTATCCTGGAGCAATCTAAGCTAAACCTTTTTAAATGACAGAAGCTTAGCAGTAACTAGGGCACACAATACTTCCTCCATCGTACTATTAAGTGCAGATACTTAAAGTCAGTACTTGGTTGACTGCTGGGTACTTGGCAAGAGTTCTGTATCGACCTGCTGCAACTCGCAGGTCGTTAGTAAACAGTTTTAAGTACGCTGTGACTGTGTTATTGTCACGGCACGTTTATATGCTTATAAGTTGTGGAGTAGCGACGGGAACGAGGTAGTTTTTCTTTGTTTGTTTTGTTAGTGAAGTAACTAGATGACGGTATAATCAATTTAATATTGCAGTTGGATATTATGACGTTTCTTCAATTTCTTTCAATGTTGTGTTGTTGTCGATATACGACATTTTTCCATACCAAGATACTCGGTACCTACTTGTGAAAATTGTGTAGCCCCTGCATACCTGATGATCCGCTATTCTTCTTTCATTCTTTGAAACTAAGACAGTTGAATCACTCCTCCAGGACTCATCGAGATTCATTGCCTAGGCGCTTTTCTGGTGATAGCCGGTGGTCATTTTGAGTTTTAGCAGTTGCAGTGATGGGGCATAGCATGGCGGGCGTGTCCCCAATAAATTATAACCATGAAATTACATATTTCGGTGTGCGAATTGCGCTCAAAAATGCAATGCTCTCAACCTTTTCTCGCCATCTCTCATACTTTGCTCCATTCCATCGCTGAAAGGCATGTAGTTGAAAACTTGTATCGATAAATAGCGCGCCCCGGCGGCAAATCTTTAACACGTTTCCTTTGCTTATCGTTATATACTTTACTCGCGTTCCTCTGAAGTTTCCCGTCTACTTCTGTGAGCAGGTACTTCACTACTGTGATTTGTAGAAATATTGTTAAAATTATTTTTGTATCCATTTACCTATGTGTCTTTGGGGAATGGCTGATCTAAAGCTACTGTTTCTTACAAATAGGTAGTCTTTAAGAATGTGTTTTATTATCTTTTGTTTCTCTGTTCTCCCTTCTTTGTCTTGCCATTAATATTTCGACACCAGCTAAAGCAGTTAAAAACTCAGAAAGAAATAAGTCATATTCTATTCTATCCTATTTAAAATCAATCCTAAAAGATAGTCTTCAAACTAATGAAAACCATTTCAACTGATTAAAAAATAAAAAGTCACTAGCGGCCAATTTCCGTGAAAGGTCTGATTTGAGTCAAAGTTTATAAAAGCAGAGTATTCTAAAAAATACATGTGGGTTTGAGGCAAGCCTGGCAGGATCGTCGGTCTTTTGCCTGCTCCCGCTATATATTCTAATAAACAAATAAAGAGTGTCCGCCCATCCTCGATGCTTGTTTATTTCCCCTGTCGACGATACATACAGCCATCCGTCCATCGTCAGCCCGCCTGTCCACAGTATCGATATGTCAAGCCTAGTATTATTTTGCCTTGTCTCCCTAAAGCTGTGACCTCACTTGGCGACTAGTTGGTAACATGACCCGGTGTTGCCCGACTTTTTAAGATGAATGTGTTTTATTATTTATTTATTTATTTAACACTTTATGCACACAAAATATACAGCGGCGGACTTAATGCCAATGGAAAAACCACACAAAAACACAAAATCACTCTCCGAATTAACTAATAATTAAAGACTTAGGGTATCTTATTCTCTTCGTTATTAGTCGTCGAAGTCTCTTCGGTTCGCCATGTTTCCAGGTGGTATCGGAATGGTATGACAAACAATGCTGTACATTTTCGACAAAGCACACTGTTCACTGCTTTATATGCCTTTGGTTGTATAAAATTACTGTACACTATTACTTTTGGTGTGTGATTCTCCCTGGCCGCGCCATGGTGATGTGCACCTAATAAACTTGCAAAACAGACAGAGAATATCTATTGGCATCGTCACCTTACTCAGTGAATACACAGCTTTACAAATCCCTTGCGTGAATATGAGAAACGACGCATTCCTCGACAATTTATGGGATTTGAGTCATGGCGTCGCGGAATGGTAAGGGATTTACTTGTGACTGATTTATGGAGCTGTCACCGTGTCTAGACGTCTATATTATTCCGTACTGAAAATATAGAATTTTGTGCTTTGCAGTCGTTTCTTCTGCCAAATGTTTCGTTACTGCTGATCTAGTAAGAGGATTGGTCTTGGCTGCTTTTCAGATTGCAGCAATTTATTGGTATCTTTTATTCAAATGAAATGATATTCGATATTTTAATGTGAGCTGCGACATTATAAAAAAAATAAGCTAGATTATATTATATTAGGTTTATGGTTATACGATCCCGCATGTAGGTATCATCAAACCCCATTACTCACACCTTCAAAGGAAAGAAAAACATTATTATTGGTCTCCATTCTTCTCGCAAACGGTTGTGACGTCACGGCTCCGGAACGAATAAATCCGAGTGCTCTGCGCTGTATCCGCCGCCTCTCCCGGCATGCCGCCGTCCCGACACCGTTTCCGGTTCTCTGTAGGGTAATGAATTGCTTTAAGGTACCTTCGTGCCCTGCAGAGGTTATTTCTGTAGTGGATTTTAAGAAAATTTGCTTAAAATATTATTACATACTTACCATTATTATTTTTTGATGAAGATGGCGTTTTTTCTGACAACAGACTCATTATTGTAATTGGTAACAACTATAGGTAACCGTTTTAATTAAAGTAATATAAATAAATACATTCATAGTACCGAATGGAAAAACGTTGTTCAGTGACTTGGAAAAAATCCCTCTCTCAACATTACCTTTTAATATTTTTTCAGAACCGTAACGATTATGATAATATCCAATAATTCCATTTCTTATTCTATTATTCCAACCACACAAGGAAAAATATTCTCGAAATCATATTTGCATTCTTTCCTCCGCAATCCTTTACACAAATACAGAGAGCATCTCCTGTCACTCCCTGGAGGGTAGAACAAGCGTTTTCCATTACCACAGATAACTAAGTGAAGCCTTGGCGGCCAAGTTTCGAGGATATTGGAAACCAGTGCAATGGGACTTCGGAGATTCGCGGAGGTACGCTTCCAGAGACTACTTTGGCAGGCTTAGAGTTAGAGATATTAAGGGATTTGAAGTTGAAAATAAGTTTGTAAGATTTCGCAAATTTGGATTTGGGAATAATGTTTGAATTTTTTCCTGAATTCATTATTGATTGGCACGTTTCTTATAATTTTAGATTATTCATATGTTGATAGGTAGGTAAAATATCATCTATTAATTGGTGTAATTGTAATATTTGTGATTTTGATTAATACACCCGCAAAATGCAACATCTCTTGCTACCAATTTGTAAGTACGTCACGATAGACCGCTAAATTATTTAATATCTTGCATACAATGTATGTACACCATGTTTAGACGAAAAAATGAACTTACTTAAAACATTTGTATTTTACAATCTCAACATTGGACTACTCTAATATTTTTATTTCTTACATAGCTAAATATTAGAAAGCAGAATGTATTACTACTACATTTGAAGCTCATAAATAAATTGATTTTACATTTTCTGAAATGAAAAACCGATCACAAACAAGAAGTTTCATGCAAATAAAAACACAGCGACCAATAGCAAAAAGGACTCATCATCTAAGTAAATAGGTACATAAACGTTTATATTTACGAGTATCTGTACTGGAAGTCTTATTACTGGTAACTAAACTCTCGCTTCCTTACGTTACGCACTTAATATATTTTTCACAAAACGTTTCAAGATGCTGCCGACTTGTTGACGTCACACATCAACGCAGTCATAAAAACGTGAAATTTACCGCCACCCAACATTACCGATGTATATAAAATTGGTGGCCTGAGTGACAAGCTATTAGCGATTAAAAATATTGCAAGCTATAATTTCCTTATACTGGATAAACTCGATAGATATCAAGATCAAGATCATTTAATATTTCGCAATCTCAGCTCAGCAACAATCAATATTGAAAAATGTAGGTAATTGAGACGCATTTTTGACAGGTCAATCAGTTTGCTATAATTTTTAAAGTTAGTAGAATTGCCCTTCTGATATTATAAAACAATGCGATTCACGATAGTGCACGCTTGCCTAAAGCCAACCTTACTAGATATTTATCTACAAGTTCTCGTAACAGACGCATATACGTGATATGCTTAGTTCAGTTTTAACTAACTTTTTCCGTTACTATCCCATGTGGCGCTTGAAAAAACCGTAGCCCGAAAGTATATGTATACTAGAAAGGTTTAGGTAGTTAACTAAAGGTAAACAAATCGTAGAAATGGTTTTTTATAGTTGACACTTCCTTGTTTAAAAATACGTTACAACAAAATCAATTCTAATTTCGATTTATACGATACTTTTCTCTTTTATTAATGTATGTTAAACTTTATCATTTATTCGTAAACTGCTCTTCATAGATGTCATTGTTTGGACACCACTTTTTTGTTAGTTTTATAAAATAGTATAATATTTTGTAATCTGTCTATTGTAAAGAGCCTAAAAAGACAGGTTCCCAAAACCTTTTAGAAGATACGATGAATTAGATAACGTCGCTAAATTGAAGAGTACGCCCGTGATGTAGTATGGCAACTAAAATTGCAGGTATTACGTTTAGTCGATTAACCAGGCGCCTTTGAAAATTGCGAGGGTCATGTAATAAAACAAGAACAGAAAATGTTTAAATTAGATAAAATGATTGATAATACCACTGAACGTTTTATTATTAACGTGGCAGATAGTTCCTCAAATTCTGATATAGACTATAGCCTATTATTATACGACTTTAAATAATACGATTTTAAAATTTGAAGTGAAAGGTTTAGCATCCATGAGTCACGTGGTTTGTTTTGTTTACATTTAGTTAACTACCTAAACCTTTCTAGTATAGAACTATTTATTAATTCCTAGTTTTCATGCTGTAAAATTTCTAAACCTTCTATTTTCAAAGCAATTTAAACCATATAGTGTGCAAAAACGTCATAATAAAATGTTAATTAAATTATGCTTATATCTGCAAGACTGCACAAGCCTTTGAGCGGGTTCCGCTGAAGCCTGCATTCATTTATAGCATAAGATCAAAACCACACGCTGACGTACGCTCCCCGGGGGTTATGAAAACGAGAATTTTGCCGCGATCATATAAATAATATCGAGGGAGGTTAGTGTCCCAAGTTACAGACGGGTATGCATAGATAATTCCGTATTTTATGAATTAAAAAAAAACCACCATATTCTTGCTTTAACCACAATATGAATAAGTAATAATGATAAACCTTATAAACATTAAAGCCTGTTATTGGTGAAATTAAATGATGAGGGTTTTACTCAATTATAATATATTATTACTTGCGATAATATAACATACGACTTCAAGAAACTACGAAGCGCTAATTCCCAGTTCTATATGCCGTAGATCGCTTCCCTCTCATAGTGTAAGCCGTGTCTGATACCCCGGAGGGAGTCAAGGCTGTATCTATCACACGCTGAGTGCCGCCCCGGGGGAGATGATCAGCACCAAGTTTTTGTCATGCTTAGACTAATGTGGCTAATATAATACCTACGTAGCACTGTTAGGTGCATAACTTCACATGGTTCTGGAGATATAAATAATATTATATACGTGCTAGTGTACAATTTAGATTTGCTTTACATTTTTTAATTTCTATGTGGCCTGCATTTAACTACTTATATTATATAGATTGTATTGTAACTACATTTATTATGTGAACAACTGTTGTACACGTTTCCCGGCAAGAGATTTCCATTTAACTCCATACGTGTGTTTGATACAAGTAACTATGCAATTTTGATGAATTTAGCATACATAACTGCGGGGCAAACTGAGATTATCATTTTAGAAACTCAGAGGTCGGTTTAGAGAATAGCAGCAGCTGATGTGAATTTGCGTCGTAGATTTGAGTCAAATAAGATTCATACTCGTGTTTTATTATCAAGAATCGTTTGAAAATATCAAATCTGTTTTTAAACTATTCCCGGAATATAGCCTCTCCAACCCAATGCTGTTGCCATAAGCACTGCCCCTAAATCACTTTCTGTTATCATTTGCACCATACTCTGTATCCCGAGGCGAGTCAAGGCTGTATCCATCACGCGTTGAGTGCTGCCCCCGGGGAGTCCGCCTTGCCGCCGATCTCGCTTTGATTCCCATCTCTACGCCACGTGCGTTTGATTTGAGAAACGATGCGATATCGCGGGATTTTGCATACGTTAGTGTGTAGCAGTATGAGTGAATGTCTGCGGACGTAGTGCGGTCGACATTCTGTATTATTTAGGCCGGGTTTGTGAGATCTGTCCCAGCTGACGGCGCCAGCATCGAGTTCTGTGTTTGTTATGAATATTAGAGAAAAGGGAACAAGGAAATATGTGACGTAATTTATTTAAGCTTCTAAGAAGATTGGTATTATTACATACAAAGCTTTTAACCGAAATAAAAGAATTGAGGTTCCACCACTTCTATTATTAGAACACACCCTCTCACTTAGGCCACTTAGGTGCCTAAGTAGACGGAAACATACAAAATGAGCTGACAAAACCAACATCAAAAACAAAGCCTTAACAAAGTCATAATATCGCAGGACTTCATTAAGCAAGTTCACTTAATTACAATACAATGCATTAACTAATAATAAACCAACAAGTAATTAAAAGCAAGTCCACTGTACCCCTATGAGACCTTTCATGAAAATAGTGTGTGTGAGTGAGGTGCCTATGTGTGTGTTTCCGTACCTATCACAAACAATATGTTAGTGTGTGTAGATGTGAGTAACAAAGGAGAGTTCATTTCTAGTTCAAATACAAATAAATGTTTTGAGCCTTCTGGGTAAGCAGAATTAACCCTGTTAGAGCAGGTAGGTATACTGGCGTAGACGACACAGTAGGGGGCCCATGGCGTAGTGGGAGCTGGGATATTACATATTTACATGTAGCTCTGTTTACATAATGAATGTTCACTTTACAATAAGTAGATATTTAATGATAGATAGTAGATATTATTTGGACTTACTGCCGGCCCCTGTCATAACCCTATCCTATTTGATCTGGGCTTGAGATGCTGGACCATCCTATTTTGGATCGTACGTTTAAATTACGTTTTCATTTCGTTTCATCAACGTTTAAATTTAGATTTAGGTATCATCAGAGTACCTAGCTTAGTATCATCAAACCTTTAATAGACCACATAGCTTCTTATTCCATAGATAAACAAAAACACAGTGATTAAGGTCGAAGTTGTGGACGCAATCTAGTAATCTATGCAAATGTGAGGAATCGGTTCCTGTGGCTTCAGCATTCGCTGACTAAGTCTATAATTAAATGCCTACGCTGTTAATTAAAAAAACAATTTATTTACAATCAACGGTATTTTTTGTTAATTGCGTTATTATTTTTGCATTAACGTAACAATTCTAATAAGTAGTTGACATGAGTCGTACTAAGGGCAGTCACGATGCTTTATTTAAAAAAAAATGTACCTACCAGCTTCTGCCCGGGACTTCATCCGCATCGAATTTGGTATACTATCCCACGGAAACCGTACACTTTTCCGGATTAAAAGTATTCTATGTGTTATTCCACACTATACTTTAACCCAGTACCAAATTTCATCCAGATCCGTTTAGCGGTTTAAGCGCGAAAGAGTAACAGACATTCATCCATCCATCCTCACAGACTTTCGCAATTATAAAATGATTATAGGATATAGGATAGGATATTATAGCATACCATAGATATTATGATAGGATAGATTAAGACCTTAAGATTCAATTTACTATTAAGTCTTAAGGTTTCAGCCTTTGTACCAGTCAAAATCGATGATTGATTGCTAGACTGCTCAATCATAACAAAAAACATTGTCGTCCTCTAACTAACGCATGGTCAACACGTCAGCTCGGCCGCGTTGACCTCCCAAACCTAATTACTTGGGTCGCAGAGACCCGGCGATTGCGACCGGCGACAAAAAGAAAGTCGTAGCGACTTACGACGGGTTATTCCAAATAAGAAATTTATTTAGTTCCAGAAAACGTTCTGGAACTTACTCATTACGGACGAAGTTTCTGTTCAATTTGCTTTTAATGTAGCTTTTATGAAAATAGAAGGGGATTTTAATTTTTCCAAGTTCTTGATAATGATTTTCCGTAACAGGTAGAGTTATTTTTAGATGGATTGTCTATAATGGAATGCCAAATTGAATTAACGGAAAATGTCTCAACATTAAATTGAGTCCATTATTTACTGTTAAAATGCCGATGGGGCCTTTTAAATAAGTGTTCAAAAACAAGAAAATGCACTTTAAAAGGCTGACGTAACTTTAGTATTTGAAAAAAGGTCAAGTTGAAGAATAGAATAAAGAAGAATAATCCGTACTAATATTATAAATGCGAAAGTAACTCTGTCTGTCTGTCTGTTTCTTCTTCACGCCTAAACCACTGAACCGATTTAAATGAAATTTGGTACAGATATAGTCTGGGGCCCGCGAAAGGACATAGGATAGTTTTCATCCCGGAAATCCTCCGGGAACGGGAACTATTAATCCACGCGGACGAAGTCGCGGGCAAAAGCTGGTTTAATATAAATCTGTCAGTCCCTCCTACACATATTTATATTATTATTATTCTTGACCTCAGTCATCATAATTATCTTTTGCGAGATACCAATGTAAAGTTATGTAATGTAATGTGAGACACAGGGGATAAGAGTAGGACGTGTTGTTTGTAAGTACATTATAGCAGTATCGGTTACAACTGCCTAACTTACCGCACGTGACTCGAGGACTATATAGGCACCTGCGTCATCTCTGGGAATGGCTTCTGTTCAGATAGTCGAGTAGATAATCAAGATAGGTTATGGTTAAAGAAGGTAATAAGGTTAATAAGGATCTTCTACATAATTTGGTTCTACTTAGGAGTTATATTTAAATTCCACGTTTTTATCGGTAACAATTTTATCCCTAAACTAAAAATAACATCAGTATTTTTAGTTACACAGCTACATATTTTTATTTACAAACGTTTATTCAAAGTAGGCTAAAATAAAATGTTTTGAATAACAAAACAAAAGCGCTCCAAATTCGCCCACCTTAATTCCTTCCTTTGTTTCATAATTTCCCGGAACATATAAAAATTACTTCCAACTTCCTTTTAAAGATCACATAATTTAATCACGTTAATTTAACTTTTCAAACAAAATGTTATTTTCGTTGAACGGAGTTTTCTTTGATCAAGCTTTAGTTATACAATGATCAAGTACAGAAGGTAACAACACGGCCGGTCGCCTTTCAAAGCGTACTTTACAACTTTAGTTGGAACACTGTTTATATTACATATTTTAAACTGGCAATACTGCCTTGTTTGTGTCCGAACTATGTTTTTTAGTCCCAATTTAGTAATGTATTATGTATTGGTACTTGAGCTGCTAGTTTTTATTGGAGGTCTTTTAAATGCCTGCCAACTCCATTTTAACCCTTTACTTGATACCGTATCTAATAATGCACACATTCTAAGAAAAAATATTTGAGTAAAGTTTTGGTACTTATGTTTCTTTTTATTTTTTAACTGATATATGAGAGAGTTGTAGTTGGTAGAAAGAATAGTATTTATCACATCTGCCTACAATTGAAGTCAGTAGATCGCAAGATAGCGGAGCGTGCGCGTGCGCCTACGAGTTATAAGGTAAACATCGATTATAATCTTAATAAAATATCAATATTACGATAAATAAATATAGTTATTATTTGATTGAATGTGCATTCTTTTGATTACGTACAAAATTTTGATCATAAAACAATGTTTTTTACCTAAAATATTACTGTCAATATTCATGTATCTATAAATGCACACTGCCAAGTTAGCATATTATGATTTGATTTTTGCAGTGTGCATTTTAAGATGCATTGCCAAAGATACAGCATAGAGCTTATATTATGCAATATGCATTTGCAGATGCACTGCTACTCAATCGTCACAATAATGAGGTTATTTTGAATCGTATTGTTACTTGTGATGAAAAATCATGAAAAATGGATAATGTACGATCATCGGAAACGCTTATCACAATGGCTAAAGCCAGGAGAACCGGCCTAATTCTGCCCCAAGCGAAAGATGATTCAGAAAAAGGTACTGTTAAGCATCTGGTGGACCAGTGCTGGTGTCATCCACTACAGCGTCCAAAGATTTGGCCAGACGATTATGGCAGATCTGTATTTTCAACACTTACAAACCTTGCCGAAAAAGCTAGCCGTTAAACAACCGAGGCTGGTCAATTGCTCTACCCCCCATTGCTGCTTCAGGACAACGCCAGACCACACACTGCACAACAGAGGGTCGCTAAATTAGAGGAGCTGCGATTAGAATGTCTCCGACACCCACCGTACTTAAGCCGGGGATCCTGGGAACGTACGCGACTTCCGCGATCCCCGACTGGTGCTCACCGGACACTGCGGGCCTTCTCAGGTCAGGGGGGGGGGGGGGGGCCCCCAGTGAGGTGTTAGACTCCCCCCCGCAAACGTCAGAGGGGTGCGCGTGGAACACTACGCGCCGCCACCTCGGGTCCAGTTGAATAGAGGGCGACAGACTTCCCCAAGCCCGACGCTCCTGGACCAATTCAGGGGGGCCGGAGGAGGGCGTTGTCCGCCTTCCGCCGACGCCCGGTGCGCCTGTTGCGGGCCGGAAGAGAGGTTGTGATCTGTCTCTCCCTTTCCGCAGCCTCAGTGAAGAGGCCTGGCACGCGGTGGTTTCCTTCTGCGAAACGGTCATATCGGTGAGCACCAGTCGGGGATCGCGGAAGGCGCGTACGTTCCCAGGATCCCCGGCTCAAGTACGGTGGGTGTCGGAGACATTCTAATCGCAGCTCCTCTAATTTAGCGACCCTCTGTTGTGCAGTGTGTGGTCTGGCGTTGTCCTGAAGCAGCAATGGGGGGTAGAGCAATTGACCAGCCTCGGTTGTTTAACGGCTAGCTTTTCCTTCTGCGAAACGGTCATATCGCAGAAGGAAACCACCGCGTGCCAGGCCTCTTCACTGCCGATCATCGAAGTGACTACGGCCTACAGCGACAGGTCACTGCCTTCTTCTGATATGAGGGGATGCGCGTCTCCTCCCAAGCGGTACACTCTGATAGCGTATGCCGCGATGTGTCCTCCCGGCAGTCCACGCAGTGGTGACACCGGGCGGTAACTTGCTTTAACTTTTAATTATTAAGAAGAAGATGTTGTTATGTTCCTACTTTACACTGAAGACTGTGATTTTACATATTTTGGTTAAGATATATGTGTCTAATATGACTGCATAAATATTTTTTTTATAAAATAAAAATGTATTACATTCTCTACCAATAAGGCAGTGTTTCCTACAGTGCACATGGATTTTTAAAGTTTTATGCATGACAGCTTGGTAGTGTGCATAATTAGATACATGGTATAAATACAAAACTAATATAGGGAGAATTTATTTTTTATTTTTCTGGTGTCTATTTACCTGGTAACAACCCAAATATAGTAAAGAAATAAAAAAAAAATTACATCAAACTCTCTGCCAAGTTAAGGGTTAAGTTACAAAAGGTATGCCTTTTTTAACTTAAAAGAAAAACTTCTGTACTTATTTCTTTTCTAAGAATCTAAAGCTTTTGAGTCGAACAAAAAACAGTATGCTGATTTTTGTTCGATTTACAAGTTTTAGATTCTCGTTCTATTCTTATCAAGCTAGCCAATTACTAGACTTTTGAAATGTTTATTACGACTATAAAACCTTTTTCTAAAATTATAGAATAGGTAACTAATAAATGCTACATTACTAAATGGTATTGGCCTATTCCCAAATTACCCACTTATATTTCTTTATGATCTAATTTCTCCAAGTTTCTTTTCTACTAAAGCTCGGCTAAACTTCGACCTAGGGGTAAATGTTACTTGAAAACGTCACTTGTTTCTTCTTCGTAGAACCTAATGGAGACGTGCCGTTGCCTAGCAACCAACTAAGAGAAAAATAACGCATTAACGAGGAACTGTGTTGGTACCTATAATCCGTGTTCCAAATGTAGGTAGTTTGAAATGGAGGTGGCACGAGTTGTGTTCCTTTTGAATTAGTGCAATCTTAGATGTGTACCTAGCCCTACTAGGGAAGGTGAGGATTGAAAAGAAAGCGTGTTTTGTGTTGTAGTAGTTTTGTGTTACTAATGAGCAAAAATATAGTGAAGCGAACGTGCAGAAATAGACGCTATCATCCTCCCACGCCTTTTCTTAATCAGGGCTATATTAGGATCAATTTCTCTGTCTAGTTTAACCAAATTCTCTTAAATATTAATATTTTTATGAAGTAATTGGCATCAGTCTGACCTTTACACCACAACTCAATTTACCGGGCAATACCAATACTCTAAAGTTAAACCATTTATCTGTTTAAAACTTTTTTACACGCCACTAAAATGAATACGATTTTTTAAAATTCATAAACTTGAAATGGATCAACCTATCCTAAAATCAATTCACGTCGGTATTTTATACACACGTTTCTGACAGAGAAATATAATACAGATTGATTTAATAATTTACTAAGCACGTGCTGTCAGTAAAAGAAAAGAACTTGATTTATCGAAAAACTCGAACACGATTTTCCACATTCCACCGTTACTTTATTGTACGCCAAATTAGAGTACCTTTCCGAACGCTACCAAGCGTTAGCTATATAAATTTAATGAGGACTTCCGGTTTCCGGAACTGATGTGAGCACACTTCGTATAAAAAAAGTGTGTTAAGAAGGATGTGGGCCATTCAGCCGGCGCTTTGTGCCGGGTATGGGGTCCAATGAGGTGCTCGACAGCTCGACACTTCGCCCTGATTGAGAGGGTAGGCGGATATTTAATGTGATTATTAGGAACTTTTCAGGAATACCAGTGCACAATAGGTTTACCCGTGTACCCAAAGGTTTTTGGAAAAGGGATGGCAAGAAATTTTCCTTATTTTTTAACCTCTTCTAGAACCCTTCCTTAGATTCTTGTGTCACTATGCTCACTCGTGTTGTCGAAGCGTCCACTCAGCGATTATTATCCTCGTAAAGATTCGCCAATTCCTAGTGCCCGCCACCGGAAACTGGCAATATATTAGAGCAACTAATGTAGAAGAACCATAAACGCTGTTGAGGAGGAAACATAAACTTCCGTCACTATTATTACCCATAATATCATACTCAACATACTTTATTGTTATGACCAACCTTTTTAACGTCACTTCTTAAGGAATCTCGGTGAAGTACTCTGGTACTCAGTCAAACATTACACTGTCAACTTTTGATGATAGCAACTCAGCTACCTATTTCAGTTCTACCTACCTCTTTTTCGGAGAAGCCAATATGTGGCAATGACCAGAGCTCAGCTTAGCTGGGAGATGAGTAATTGAAGGACTAGACATACTAGCCGACAGAAACTCGCATAAACTTAAAGGGTTTGCTGATATGTATCTAGTAGTTTTCCCGAACAACTCTATCTACTACCTACAATCTCCTATTGATTAAATACCAAGTTATTCTAAACAATTTCTTCCTTCCAGATGGTACCGCGAATCCGGTGGAGGTGTTCTTCGTGAAATCCGCGACGTTGAGGGTGGAGGTCGTTACAGCAGGACACACGACGCACTCGGCATCCGACGCGCGGAGATAGCCGACGGTGGCCGATGGGCCTGCCGAGCGGCCAACGCGCACGGCCATCTGACACTGAGGCTGCATCTAGCAGTGCGCGCGCATCTCACTGTACATGCACAACCACATACGCAGGTCAGTTGTGATACGGATAGTAAGCACTATTACTTATACTCGATTTCTATATGCAAAACGGATAGTTTATCTTACCAGTTGTAAATCTTTTGAATGGTTGGCTGGTCGTTTGCAAATTTTGGTGACAATTTGGAATTTAGTAGGTAATATTTACAAAAATTGTGGATATAATAATAAACTCCAATAACAGCGAAAATATGAAGGCATTTGTTTGTAAAGATACCCGTCGGTAAGTTTTAGGCTTTAGTATTCGACGTGCGAAATTACGGAATAGTGACACCTGATAAATGCCCAAATATTCCCTATACAGTAAAAGTAAAGCTTATTAGATACATTCTGCGTACTAGGAGAATTAAAACATTGCAGTAATTGGAATCTAAAATGTTTAATCATCAATTACCTACAAAAAACCCGTTACAGAAAATAACAATACAAATTCTCTCACAAACCCTTTTCCATCGAACTGATTTTTAGTAATTTTTACTCCATTATAATCGTCGCCGGATAGAATATTGAGTTTTTGATGTGCTTCTATTTCGAATAATCTAATTGGCTGCGTTTTATTTTCTCAACGTTTGAACTCGTATTTGCCGTAACGAAGCTGAAATATTACCAATAAACTCGATGCGAAGAGCGTTATATTTTCCATTGGAATGACGTCGAATGTTAAAAGGAGGGTAGGTAGTAAAAGCTTTATAATTAATTAAAAGGAATAGGAGAATAACAAGAATAATGTCGGTGTTAATGCTTCGGGCTGCATTTTATTAGGTGTCGTGTAGCAGGTAATTGCGGCTTTGATGTTATGTGACTGTTTTAACGTTTTTGGAGTAAGCACGTACTTACTATATCCGGATTAATATTGTCAGTAAAGTCATGTTGAAAATTGGATATATTACTTGTTTATTGAGTGTTTACAGAAAAGAAGCTGTCGTTCTATTTCCGTCTTTAGTTAGGTATGTAAATAAGGGCTATAAATACATTTGTTTATTTTTTATTTTATGAAATAAATTTTATAATATTAAAACGTAGTCAGTATAAATTGCAGTGTCCAACACCACGCCTTATCATAACGAAGAAAAATGATAAGATAACTCGGACATTAAGCCGAACCCTGTGACAGTTTATAAATGAAACAACCTGCGCCAAATTAGACGCATTAATCTTAATTAAACTCCTAAAAATATAATCGAGTAACAGTGTCACGAACCTGACAAGAAAAATATAACGTTTTCTACTTATAATTTTGTAAAGGAACGTTAACCCTTGCAAAAATTGTCTTCAGGGAGTATTTGCCTAATGCTCTCAGAAGTAAAATTATACAACTTAATTAACTCTCTTCTGAATTCTGCATGTTCACTGTGAAAGTACTTGAGTATACTCTTCTACTTTGAACACTCTATGCGGGCAACTGAAGATGAAATTAAAATGGTTTGTACTATAATATACGTGGTGACACAAATACCTACCTACCTACCTACCTACCTACGTATATAACCTATGATAGATTTAAAATTATCAGATGATGATTGACAAAGTAAACCAAATAGCCAAGAATAAGTAGTTTGCTTAGCAAGCATATCATCGATGTTCGCAACTTTTAAAAGTCAAATATATTATTCGTGATGATAACACGTACCTACGTTGACCTAGCCAGTTCTGAGAGCTGGCCGGAAAGTACCCTGTGTTTAGACCGTGCCCTTAGATACGATCCAATTGAACACCGCCATCCAATCCCGAATCGTTGTAACATCGTTACGCCTCCGATCTAATTCAATAAAACCAACTTCTTTCTTCAACAGCTCCACTATTTGCAGACCTTTGTAAATATTGTAGTTGAAAGTGCGGACCTAAACTGCCTCCCAAGATTAACCTCGTTTATCCAATTAAATATTAAGGCTATTTCTACACGGAATCCGATTTTTTAAAGCAGAGAATTTTGTGTTTTTGCAAAAGACTTGTTTGCTTTTTCGAACGTAGAGCTGTGATCCGTGACGCGAATAACGTGTGACTGGCTTTTTTATTTGTCACGCCATGTTGCCGATGAGAAAATAACACGAGGATCAGAAAATTCGTGTGAAGGCAGAGTGGAAGCTGAATATTGATGGAGATTCGGAAATTGTGACACCCGTGTTTTTAATTTCGGAATGCTGATTCGGATTTCGTTCAAAAACGAAATAGAATAGGGTTTTACACAGTTAGGTATCGGTAAAAATTTTGCTGTTGGAAATGCGAAATAGTAGATAAAAATATAGGCTATAAATATTGTGATTATCTGATTTTATCTCAAAGTATTTATTTCGAATAAACCATATAAATTCATACTAGAGTATAAAACATGATTCAAAATGAACTAAATCTCATGTAAAGGACTAAAGGTATTATTTAACGATTCCTGCCGGTGGCGTTTACCAGCTCCCAGTCGAAAAGTTACAAATTCACTTGAAATTTTGCTATTTTTTCTAATAAAAAGAAAACACTCACTATTACGGCCATTTTAAAGATCCTATTTGTTTCGTAGAAAAAGGGTAGGGGGGGGATAGTAATAAAACATTGTAAGGTTGTTTCTGTTTGCCACTAAAACCATGTCAACGAGGTGGCCGACGCAGAAGTTGCAACATGGGCTTAAGCGCTCCTTCCTTAAACGTTCAAATTGGCCTGGGTGAAGCCAACGTTCAGAGGTCCAAGGATTGCTTCCGAAAACCCTTTTAAGGGCCACGAATTGCAAATCAGATTATTTCAACTGTCCCAAGATTCTCACTTCTATTTGTAGAAGAAAATGTTAAGAATGTTCTAGAAATGTTATTTTTTATGTGCTCGTTTTTGCTGCGGGCGCTATAAACCTTGCTCTCGACAATTTTGTTTGGTTGCAGAGTATTTTGGCTAAAATGTAGCGCATAGCGGCTGTTGGTGGCTTTATGCCTGGTTCGAGATAAAATCTTAGGTCGAAACGAGCGCTTCTTTGGTGGAGTTTCGTGTTTTTAACTACGTAGGTATAGGTAGGTATGTTTAGTGGGTAGTTTACAGCATGTCTAGGTAGTAAATGGACGGTAAATCGAACTCATTTTTGTTCCATTTAATTTCTTCTAACATGTATGTATATGCGATTGTACATTATTTATTAGGAGTTGGTACGAAACACAAATAACCAGTTTTAGTATCAAAGATCAATATTGTAACATGGATCACCAGTTACTGTTCGTAAGCAGTTTATGCCAGTTACTATGAAAACTTTTGCTTACTGTATCAAAGTATTATACAATCTATAAACGTTCTCGTTATTCTACGGAATGATCAGTGAAATAAACAAAATAGCCGCTCATTGCAGCTCGTATCGGCTTGTATTGGCTCGATCGTTGTCATTATTCCGAGCACGGGTGTTCCTATTAAATTGATTAACAATTCTGTTATAATACACTGTTATTGACTATTAGCATTGTTTGTGTTCTGTTATGCAAAGTTTAGAGGCCGTTATTTGCTGAGCTGTTGAAACTTTTGTTACAATGGTTTTGTTTACGTAAGGTGAAGCTTTGTACTTCAATACTATAACTGTTTTAACATTGTCAGCTCATAACAATGATCAATTATGAAAGTAATGTTTCAAATTGAATATACTTCCTTTCCTGCCTACCCACTTTAATGAAAGTAATTTATTGCCTCCACGTGGCACAATACTATCTACAAACGTAAATGAAAGGCAATTAATGTTATTTCCAGATCATAATTCCGAATGATAAAATTATTTAATTTATTACAATTATTCAAAAGGCACAAATAAACAGAGCAATTCAGTTATAATTAATCAAGTATTGCAATCAATTTGGAAGTCGATGTGGTATTTTATCAACAAAATAAACAGCAATCACGGCGATTGTTGGAAAAAACCGGATATTTGGAACATTTCACTGTAGCAGCGCGTAAAGTTATTGCTGGCAGGATATTTGCGACGTAAAATAAAATAAATGCGTCCCGATACCGGGCCGCAAACATTACGCGCGCAATTATAGATAGGGTTGACTCGTGGGAGATAAAAATATTAATGTTTTCTAACGCCAGAGGCCACTTAGGTACACGTTTTTTATACCTATTTTATTGTAGTCTGATGATGATGATTTACATTTTTCATACATACCATCACACCTGTCTTCCCCAAAGGGTTAAACAGAGATGTGCAAATGTACAACAGTTCGCTGGTATGTTTAGCTACATGTAGTAGGGGACGAGCTTATTGCCTATTGCGAATATGAGTTAAGAGCAGATATTTAAAATAATTATTCTACCTCATGAATTCAAGAAAAGTTGAGGGTGACAAAAAACAGACACTCTCGGCTGCTGGTGTAAAAACCCAAGTACGGGGGTGTAGGTAAAGCTGCGGTATAAAAAAGCTTTCATTTGAAAAAGAAAAATCTAGTAAAGTGCCACAAAATTGTACCTAAAACCCTCGGGCTAAGATTCTGAGGTCTGTGTCAAAATAACCAAAAAATATATACTCAAATTTTCATAAGGATAAAATATACCGACAAACTCGTTGATTTATTATGGCATAAATATAGGTAAAAGGGTACTTTATCTTTGTCATATTTAGTAGGATAGTGTTTTTTTTGGCTCGGGGTTGACTGATATGTTGGTCATGAAGAGTAGATAGAAATACTTGAGCAGATTGATAGAAAGTTGACCCACTTCAATTTTATTGTAGGTACCCTCATTTATTTATATTTCGTAGGCACAATAGTGGTACCTACATAAGGTAGACTTAAAGCAACATAGCGTAAACTTAAGCCATACCTATTTATTAGGTCTGAATGGAAAAAGAAAAATACATCTTTCGTTTTATTCCGTGCGTCATCCTTACTTGTAGATCGGCGTATGTAACAAAATTATTGATATTCGTGCGCGTATATTCGGTTTAATTAAACGGGCCGTCGTAAAAGCAAATAGTGTCGTTTATTAGCAAATAAACCTTCTCTTCCGTTATTAACGTTTGGTGCTTATTTGTTTGATATAAGTTCGTAGAGAGGGAAAAGACAACAACTTCTGTTAGTGAGACAAAGGAAATGGGTCCCTAGATAGAACACCTCGTTCGAAATAAAGACTATTGTGCTCTTTACCA
This sequence comes from Caradrina clavipalpis, assembly GCA_932526535.1. Taxonomy (NCBI): domain Eukaryota; kingdom Metazoa; phylum Arthropoda; class Insecta; order Lepidoptera; family Noctuidae; genus Caradrina; species Caradrina clavipalpis. The sequence continues at coordinate 590,344 of OW052088.1, forward strand.
CAAATGCAAGATGAGGCTGTAAACTTCTTCATATTATTAGCTACTAGCTTTTGCCCGCGACTTCGTCCGCGTGGATTAATAGTTCCCGTTCCCGGGGGATTTCCGGGATGAAAACTATCCTATGTCCTTTCTCGGGTCCAGACTATATCTGTACCAAATTTCATTGAAATCGGTTCAGTGGTTTAGGCCTGAAGAAGAGACAGACAGACAGACAGAGTTACTTTCGCATTTATAATATTAGTAAGGATTAGTATTAAGCCAGTCGAGAATAGCGTCATGCCTTGGTTACCAATATTAACATATTGGTAACCCCTATAGGCAGTTAGGAGAGTTAAGGACCGACTGCTTTAATAGTTAGGGGGGTATATGGGTAAAGTATCATCAAGGAGGACGTTATTAAATGCGTTCCACAGACAGAATATCCTTAATCTATACCTACAATATCTTCCTCAGGTGGTAAACAGCGGTGGAACAGCCATCATCAACTGCACCTGGGGCGGCTGGCCCGCACCCCGCCTCGAATGGCTGCACAATGGCGTACCCCTTGGAGCCGGGGTGGCGGGAGGCAGGGTCAGGGTGCAGAACAATGGAGAGCAGCTGGTCATCTCCTCAGTCCACAGGGCTGATAAAGGAGTATACCAATGCATGGCTAGGAATGAGAGGGACTCGGCGCAGGCTAGCGCGGAGTTGAGGTTAGGAGGTGAGTTTGGACATTTACTAGTAATGTCATACTGTATCATATACTCCGCATTATACATCACATATTAGATAGACGTTTTAACTTTTTTTTCTTACTCCTCCGCTAATCTTTTCTGATTAATTTCGTTGCGGGATCCAAGACAGTTGAATCGTTTCTCCGGGACTCGTCGAGCTTCATTGTCTCGGCGCTTTTCTTGTGGTCGCCACTGTTGATTCTGGCTTACAGGAGTTGCAGTGGTTTGGGAACAGTGTGGCGGGCTTGTCCCATTAAAAAAAAAATGACGTTTTAACTTTTTCCAGCTAAACTTTGGTTTAAATCTAACCATGAAATCTTTTTGACCACCATCAAATGAAACCTTTTATTAGCACAGCTTCTTTATTCCCTCAGACACAGCTCCAGAGCTCCAGTACACCTTCATAGAACAGGTCCTAAGACCTGGACAGGTGGTGACCCTCAAATGTTCTGCGGCCGGCTCCCCTCCACCCCATTTCGGCTGGCTGCTCGATGGACAGCCGCTTAACACTATGGCTAGAGGACACAGGTTCGTAATTTTGTCTCAACCATTGCGTGTCGTAAATTTAAGTGTCACAATCGCAATCCTTAACTTATTACAAAAATAACAGAAGATTTTAACGCTGGATGCAAGCCGCTTCCAATCGGTCCTTTTGGATATCTATGGCGGAGGCCTGCGCCAGGAGGACTACGCGAGGACGCCCTGCGGCTGATATGATGATGATGTACAGAAGAAACTTGGACTACCATTTCAATAAATGTATCCATATTTAACAACTTTCTGTCTGGCAGGTACAGCGTGGAACAGTTTGCGACAAAAAGCAACGACGTAGTGAGCTATCTGAACATCTCTGCCGTGAGGTCTGAAGACGGAGGCCTGTACACCTGCAGGGCAGCCAACTCGCTTGGAGAGGTCTCACACACATCCAGACTTAATATTTATGGTATGTGCCAACTGCCAAGTATCATTTTCACATGCTAACATCTGCTCGTTTATTTTATGGGTCCTTAATTTTTTCTTGTTTACAGGCCCACCTTATGTAAGGTCCATAGGACCAATCAGAGCAGTAGCAGGACGCGAATTGATTCTCTATTGTCCTTATTCTGGCTATCCAATCAGGTAAGAACTAGAATCATCAGCCTAATATTTATGTGCCAAATCAAACATTCATCTAACCCAAATATCTTTCAGTTCAGTAAAATGGGAGCGCGACGGCAACCCAGTAGAATGGGACAGCAGTATCGACGGTGCTCTCAAAGTGTCTCGAGTTGAACCTTCATATGCTGGCGCTTATACATGTGCAGTCATGGGCCCGCATGGGGAGATAGCCAGGAGAGAGCTACAGCTTGTTGTTAGCAGTGAGTTATTCGGTCTTTTGTATGTTTCAATTAGCTGCAAAACTTACTAATCAAACTGTTTTATTTTTATTAACATCGACTTATCATTAATACTTTAATCAATTTCGTCGTTATCCGTATGTTAGTGAATATTTTATGTACTTATTTTAGTGTTAACAACAACTGCATCTTTTCAGTTTATCTTATCGTTGATCTCAGAGCTTCCGCCACTTTATGAAACTTATATAATTCACTTCACAAAACTTTGTTTTTTGGCAGATCCCCCAGAAATAGAGCCTTTTGGCTTCTCTGCAAACTTGCAAGAAGGCAAGCGTGCTCAGGTTGGCTGTAGCGTGACGTCAGGCGATATGCCTGTCCACTTCACTTGGCTCAAGGACAATGCGCCCATCCCTTCTAATTTACAGGTCAGTTTAATGTCGTTACGGTAAAACTTTAGTTAAATCAGATTTGAGGGTTTGATTTTTGAAATCGCATACTCTGTTTTGACTAGCTTTCTAGCTGGTAAAAATAAATTCGCGTGGTCCTTTTCTACAGACTTGTTATTGACAATATCGTTTCCTAAACACTAGTTGTTTTCATAATAATTGGTTCAGGAATGAAACCTCCAAATCCATCCTTCCAATATTTACCTAAGCATACATATCTTCAAAACACGGCCTGGTTGTATAGGTGGAAGAACGGGCTGCAGATTTTTTCAGCAACCTCGTATTCAAAGAGGTGTTTGCCCGCCACAGCGGGTTGTACACTTGCGTGGCCTCGAATACCGCGGCCAAGGTTAACTATACCGCCGAACTGGTGGTGAAAGGTAACCGCCCTGTCAATATGCACAACAGCACCGAGCACCGTCCACGTGATGTGGGAGCGCGGGAACGGATGATACTCGTAGTAGTCAGTTGCCTATGATTCACGTAAAGTATTAGGTTTTTTGATTTTATTAAATTAAATACAACATTTTGACGTGAGTTTGCATTAAAACAGCTCAAGTCAAAATGCTTTGCTATAGACATATACACAACCAGATTTTAGCCTAAATCGTCGCAACTAGAACAGGGTGACAGTTCGAAGCTTTGTTGTTAAACGTAGCACACAAACATTTCCCCTGCGACCGCGCTCCCGCCATCAAAGAGACTAATCACGCTTGCACAGAGCACAGAGTTGTCATTATGTTATCGTACGCTGGTTTTTTTGCAGGATCACAATTACCACTATGTGTAGTTCCCTTTATCCAACAAGTGTTAAAATGATGGCTTTATTCATATTGTACCGTACGAGTAACTTCAATTTTATCGACCTTGTTTTCCATCCCGCTTTACAAAAGTTAATTAATATTTGCCAGTCATGATTAAATCTTGTCCTTTTATATCTCGCAGTTTGAATAAATGCCATCGAAAATGTATTCACTTTTGTAAGCACTTTATTCACAGCGCACATTTATTTTCCACAACAATTAAAGTTTTTCATATTATAAATGTATAAATTCTTGAACATTTTTGTTTTGCACAGCGTTGGATTTCAGATGGCTTACGAAAACGGTAAATTTTATTTATAAGAACTTTGTTTTGGAACTCACTGATCTTAAATTATTTAAACGACAAAGAAAACGTTTTTATTTTGACCTTTACAGGTAGGTTATACCTACTTGACTTACCTCGCCTTCAATGTATAACACATAATGTGTTATTCATATTTGTAATCTTGACGTTTAATGAATTTTAAAACATTACAGTTATTGGGCAACTTTTTAAAGTTATAGAACAAAAAAAGTAAAAAACAGTCTTGCATTTTAGGAACTGTTTATTAGTTGTACTTGATAAGTTAAGTAGGTAGCTCTTTATTCATACTAGTTTTGCTGCTGAGGGAAAAGGTAAAAATACGTATTATTGTAATGTATGCAAATAACTCATTAAGGCAACAATGTTTTACATAATATCGCCATAAGTAGCATAATAAATCATAGAAGTTAACGTGACTAACGTAAAATCGTGTATTGAATTCAGAAATAAAGGAAACTTGACTTGCTTGCACGCTGCAGTCTCCCCCAAATGGGTCGTGGAGCCAAAGGACGAAGCGGTGCTGGCTGGTGACCAGCTGGCCTTGCACTGCCAGACCACGGGGTCACCAGCCCCACAGGTCACATGGCTGAAACAAAGAGGTAAGTGCCAAGAACACGTTGCATTCAGAAACAAACAGGAAGAGATCACACAACATCTCAACTTTAATAAGGACTAATTGCTAACTCTTTGTAAGCAGAGTTTGATCACAGTTAGGTACATCTTTTATGAAACCCAAATGTGAACTGATTGCATATCCCATATTGCATTTCAGCATGGGTAAAGCAAGGAAATTATAGTGTGTTTATAGGTAAACCAAATTAACGAACTAGTCGTGCAGTTTTATCAATTAGCAGAATTTGCCATTGTGATATTTAGATACCAACAATATTTTTCTTATTTCACTCGCTTGTTATTTTCAGGATCATCAACAGACTACGTCCCTCTCATAAACCTGGGTGGAAGGTTCCAGTTCCTTTCGAACGGAACACTGTGGATAGAGTCAGCACTTCCCTACGATGAAGGGAACTACATGTGCAAATCAGAGAACGGGGTGGGGTCTCCACTTACCAAAACGATATTCGTTTCTGTCAACGGTAAGCGTTACTAATTTCACTTCACGAAAGCACATCTGGAAAAAATATCTTCTAGAGTCTAATTACATTTTTATAATACCTTCTTTACTTCCCTAGAGCCAGCAAGGTTCGAGTTGACATCACACAATATGACAGCACGACGAGATGCGCCTGCGACGCTAGTCTGCGATGTGCGCGGTGACAGCCCCATTAGAGTCACATGGGCACATAACATGAACCACTTAGATCTTAATACTTATAGGTAAGGAAACTGATGCAATGTGTGTGGCCTAAAAATCTTCAAACATAGAGTTAAACTTACTTAGATGCCTACCTTATCAAATTTGTGGAGATCTTACTTCTGGGAAAATCCATGCGTTTAAGGAAAAAGGGCTTTCATATCATTTAACTATCACCTAATAATACCCCCGACTGTTAGATTCACATATTTCACTTCTTCCTCTAATATTTCCCAGGTTAAGTATCTCTGAAGCAAAGACTGATAGTGGCTTAAGATCCCAGCTGTACATCAGCCGGGCGGACCGGCAGGACTCCGGCGTCTACAAGTGTCAAGCCGTCAACGCGTACGGTCACAGCGACCATTATATTTATCTTTCCGTCCAAGGTGAGCATTATTATAATTAGCTACTGAGAATTTCATAGAAAAACCCAATAACACTTTCTTTTCACCGCCTATTATTACTTTTTTAAACGTTTATTTTATATTCCATCCCCAGAAAAACCCGACACCCCTCACTCTCTATCGGTGACGGAGATCCTGAGCCGTGCAGTCCGTCTGTCCTGGAGCCAGGGCTTCGACGGCAACTCTCCCCTCGTAGGTTACACCGTGCAGTACTGCGCGCTGTCAGCCCAGGGGGCCATCAGAGTCAACCAGTGGGATGGAGCCGTTACACTCAACGTGTCCGTCCATGGGATCGCACACACGCATGTCACGTAAGTAGCAACAAAAACGACCAGTAAGCTAAAGAAATTATAAAGAACTGAAGTACCTACACATTATTATGATGATTGTCGCTTGAGCATAGGTCCTTCAAAGCCTAGAAAAGGTCTAATGAAGTTTGATTAAACCTTTCGAAACAGATCTGCTACTTCTCCTCATCTTGTATCGTTTACTCAGCAATATATTTCAAAAAAACAAAAATTGTTGCGAAAATTTCAGCCTGACCAAGAAAGGTGACATACATTACGAAGCTTTGCTGAGCAGTCTAAAACCACACACCGCATACATGATCCGAATAGCTGCCATCAATCAGATCGACAGGAGTGCTTACACTGAACCCGTTGTGGTAAAGACTCAGGAAGAAGGTAAATAGAAAATATCATCATCATCATCATCATCATATCTACCACAGGACGTCCACTGCTGAACATAGGCCTCCCCCATAGATTTCCATACGGAGCGGTTAGAAACGGCCTGCATCCAGAGTGTTCCTGCGGTCTTAACAGAAAATATATTGTCATTAAACTCCAGCAAAAAGCTATCTCTATTATAATAATAAAAGAAGTAGAATCATACTATTCAGTCCTTGTGACCAATTTGTTGACATTGTGAACTAAGGATTAGAATTATGATGCCAATTTTTGCATCCCCAGCCATTAACACTCTTTACCTACTTTTACATTTCTGTATTTAAATATGAACCCCTCATAATCTTGATTCTAGCGCCATCAGAAGCACCCACCAACGTGCATGTGACTCCCGGGGGCCCGGGAGAGCTGCACGTGTCATGGCGACCACCACCGCGAGACGCCTGGCACGGAGAACTGCTGGGCTACTCCGTCACATGTGCGGAGCTTAGCTCTGTGTCGCCAGCATTGAGGAATTCTACCAGGTACCTACTATACTTTAAACGAGGTGTTAGTTTAAACAGAGACGTACTTTAACGGAGTGTAGTACATATGAAAATAAACCACTTTCGCTATGAAATCCAACTTCAAATTGCGAAAAAAAAAACAGCTGTTCCCTACATATTTTTGAGTTATTCGAACATAAATATATACAGTTGATATTTATTCGCGATTTTATGGCACTATAGTATAGCACTATAGTAAAAGTTGATATTTTTTTTTGAGTAATGCACTTCCTTAATGCGAGGCCCTCGTTTACCCTAACATAATGTACACTTACGTACCTTACACAATCTTTATCTCCCTCCTCCGTAATAAACAGTCTCGTTTATCCTGATCTCGGTCCCCGTATTGCAGATCAAATTCACTAACTAATCACTCGCTGAATTCTTATTTTCAGGACGCTAACAGTCAATGGGTGGTCAGCTACCGAGCTAAGTTTATCAGCTCTGCGTAAGTTCACTCGGTACGAGGTTCGAGTTAGAGCTTTCAACGGCGTCGCTGCGGGGCCCGCGTCTGCGCCGGTCTCTGCTACTACACTAGAAGGCGGTAAGAATAAAAAAATACCTACTTGTTATAACAGAAGAAATCTGGCATCCTCTTTACGACTGTTATGTGCTTCAGCGGACTGAAAAACGATTTAGAAATCTGTTACTTTATTTTCGATACGTATAAAATGATAGTGATCCATTAGATATATTGTCGTATTGTCAAGGACCAACTTTCAAAATGTATTTTTTTTATAATTTGACTAAATACAACAACAGCACAAAACGCCATTAAATATAAGTGGAATATTTCATTATTTCCAGTGCCAGAGTCTCCACCAACCAGGGTGTCCTGCTCAGCACTATCGTCTTCCAGCATGAAAGTGTCATGGAACCCACCGCCAATCGGCCAGCATGGCGGCCTCATACAGGGGTACAAAGTCATCTACTCGCCACTCACTACAGACCATGGTAAGGAAATTATTAATGTCAAAAACGCTAGCTCTCTATTCCTGAACCTAAGACAAACAACATAAACATAATTCGATTTTCAGTGGACGTAGGCGAGATCAAGCGAGTGGAAACCACGGACACATACCTGCATACCTTGCGGAAATACTCCAACTACTCTATACAAGTCCTGGCTTTCACGAACGCTGGGGACGGCAAGCGAAGTCTGCCGGTCTACTGCATGACTGAGGAAGACGGTAAGATGAAATGTCAATAAATAATTTATTCGTTATTTTTGATAATTTGATATGCATACCATCACGCCTGTTTTCCCCGGAGGGTTAGGCAGAGGTGTACCAAAGTACACCCACAGTTCGCCGGTATGTTTAGGTCTCATGTAATAGAGGGCGTGCCTATTGCGATTAACCGGGCACAAATCCCAACTCAGAGCTGCTACTGAGAATTTCGTAGAAAAACCCAACAACACTTACAATATTTGGGCATTCCGAAAAATAAGACAAACTAATAAAATTGAATAATCGAACATTCCATCAAAGTTAAACGTTTTTGTTTGTTTGTTACATATAGTTCCTTCAGCCCCAGAGAAGATAAAGGCGCTAGCGTATTCCAGTGACTCAGTGCTTGTTAGCTGGCTACCACCACTGCATCCCAACGGCGTGATATCACATTACACTGTCTACTATAGAGAAGCTGGACGGTAAGCAAAATACCCTTATTCATTTATTTAACAACATGGAATTGAGTCTTGAACTAAATGAACTCTTGAACGTAATATAGGATACATTATGTAAAATACCGAAAGCGATCATGAAAAATAAGACACGAAGCACCACCAAAACAATTATTCCTTTCCAACCTTTATTTTTTGACCCTCTGAACTAATGCATACCCGGCTTCGGGAGAGCCCGGGACCTTATGTGAGACTTCTGGGAAGAGGTCCCAGGCCTACTCACTAAAAACGTTAGGGTGGACCGTCGTCACCGTGGGTGAGGCGGTTCCATTCCTACCAACCTTGACAGACGTTAAAAAGCGCAATGGTTCTTCAGGTCAATCCGCATTTTATGGGCATTTGCAAAATAAAATATGCATTTAAGTTAACAACATAAATAATGTCTCTTTTCCAGCCTCGGCAAGCACTCAAGCTTCACAGTACCAGCAGACAAGAAGGCCGACACGGAGCTAATGTTTCAAGTGCGCAACCTGATGGAGAACCAACTGTACGAGTTCTGGGTGTCAGCCACCACGGGCTCCGGAGAAGGAGAGTCCACACTCGTGGCGGGACAGGGGCCGAGCTCCAGAAGTAAGTTAAATATTATGACATTTTATATTTCGACGTAGTTCTACGAACATAATTATTATTATGTTTGATATAGCTGAATTAATATTTTATTTTTTACATGTGTATTGGTACAATGAGATCTTTAAAATATTAAGTATGGATAATCATTTAACACCATAGCTATCGGAAAAAAACTTTTACCATAGATTCAATTCATGATTCTAGATCAAAAAGTCAGCTGTTCCATACAAAAGTGCTGCACCTACACAGTTAAAATCTTATAGAAAAACTGTTTTTGTTGCTAACCCTACAAATGACATCTTTCCTGAGAAGATTCCATTTAGGCGCACTTTCACTAAAATCACTAAACATACATACATAAATTCACGCCTTTTTCCCATTGGGGTAGGTAGAAACCACAGAACATATTTAGAGCTAAATGTCTCTGTAACCTTCTAGAAATTTGACAAGGTTGCAATGATGTTTTAAATATGTTTAGGCACTAAATGTATTTAGTGATTTTGGTATTACGAAACTTATGAAATGCCTTCGTCTCCCCAGTACCAGCGCGCATCGCGTCGTTCGGTCGGCTGGTGCCGGTGGGCGCGGGGCGCGCGGCGCTGCTGTGGTGCTCGTGTGTGGGCGCGCCCGCGCCGCGCTCGCGCTGGCAGCACGCGCGCGTGCCCGTCACGCACCACCAGTACTACCAGGTCACGCACCGCGGACATCTGCATATTAGAGGTACCTATGTGACAAGAATATTATGGCCTGTGGCAGGTTATTCCTTTGTAGAATTAAAAGCCATACATGCCAACGCGCCTGTATACCCGAAGGATTAGGCAGAGGTGTACCAATGTACACCCACAGTTCGCGCATATGTTTTTAGGTTCCATCTCATAGGAAGCGAGCCTATGTATTGCTATTAATCGGGCACAAATCCTAACTCCGAGCTGCTCTACTGAGAATTTCATAGAAAAACCCAGTAACACTTTGCTCGACCTGGGATTCGAACTTAAGGCCTCATTTACGGAGACGCGGGTAGACGCGCGTCGCTTGCTGCGTGGCGTCTCGCGGCTCGTCTTATGTTGCCATACGTTTGTGTTGTCGCGTGCGATGATAAGTGCCGCTTGACGCGCCGCCGCTCCGTAAACATAAAAATCGTACGACGCGCCGCGAGACTCCACGACGCGCCGCAAGACTCCACGCTGCACGCGACGCACCTCGCCCCGCGTCTCCGTAAACGAGGCCTAAGACCTCTAGCGTAGCAGTCGCGCTTAGAACCACTAGGCTAACGAGGCATTTACAAACCATTTTAAATTAAATGTTATTTGAGATTTCAGGAGTACCTACCTAATGAATGTAACTATGCAAATCGATCATTAAAACCCTATTCACATTTTCTTTATTTTTCTGACCAACAGAAGTAAACGAGCAGTCCTCAGGCAACTTCACATGCACGGCCAGCAACACGATAGGCGAAGACACGATCGTGTACGTGGTGGTCGCCATCTTGCCCCCCGCGGCGCCCGCTCTCTCCTTGCAGTACACCACCACTTCCAGCATCAAGCTGCACTGGCAGCTGCCTGGGGACACTACCGAACCTATATTAAGTGAGCAAGCATTTTAGCAAGCAATTTAAAAGCAGATCGCCGGAGATAATCCTGAAACTGTTCCACATTATTAACTAAAAAATTACCTGCATATCTTAGATTTCCTTTGTGCCGAACTAGTAAATACTAAAGCTCAATGTTTCGCAAATAACCATGGCTTGTAAACATCTTCAAAACAACCAACTAATCATCCCCAGGTTTTCTTCTCCACTACAAACAAGCGTCGGAGACCGAATGGCACACGGTAGACCTGTCTCCCGAAGTGAACTCTTACACAATGGACATGCTAAAATGCGGCTCTACATACAACGCGAAGATACAAGCACGGAACAGAATATCAATAGGACCACCTAGTGATGTGCTTACAGCTACCACCAGAGGAGGACGTGAGTACCAAATATAAGATGACCTAGCACATCACACAACGTAGTACTTCACTTAGTAAAACTTAGGTATTAAAAGGAACACTCTTACCCATACAATTAGGTACATTTCTCTCATGGGTGCTCAAAAATTCTTCTTCAAATTCCTGGTTTATTTTAGGCCCTAAGCCCCCAAAACCTGAAGACCACGTGCACATGAACTCAACAGCAATAAAAATTAACTTCTACGCGTGGCGAGATGGTGGCTGCCCCATACTCGGCTTCAGGGTGTCCTACCGGAGAGCTGGCTCGGAGCATTGGATAAAGGTAAGAACATTTGTAGAAGAATGTCGTTGCTTAAGAAAGTTATAAACACTAAACGCGGCTAAAACTAATAACAAAAAACTATGGAACACAATAAAAGACATCACCCACACAAAAAACATTAAGAACGAAGCGTCACTGCTAATAAACAACATGGATCCAATTTCTTCCACTAATGCCATTAACACGTATTTTGTAAACATCGGCAAAAATATCGCTGATCACTGCTACTCCAATAACTTGAGCCCACCACCGCTTAAGACTCATCCCCACTCGATGGTTTTTCTCCCTACGGACATCGAAGAGATTAAAAGCATCATCCATAGTCTGAAGTCTGATTGCTCCGTTGGCTATGATAACATCTCGACCAGCGTATTGAAGAGATATAGCTTAGTACTGATTTCTCCTATTTTATTTATCTGCAACCTTGCCATTGATTCTGGCAAATTCCCAAACGCCTGGAAAATAGCTGAGATTCGCCCCATTTTCAAAAGTGGTGACGGAGCTTGTGTTAACAACTACAGACCTATCTCCATTCTGCCGGCTTTGTCTAAGATACTGGAGAGGATCATGAAAAAGCGACTGGTCGACTACCTCGAAGAAAAGTCAATATTATCATCTTCTCAGTACGGTTTCCGTTCTGGTATGTCAACCAGCGACGCCATACATGACTTATCCAAGTTTGTTTCTGATAAACTCGATGCCAATAGGAAGGTCATAGTAATCTTCATGGACCTCGCCAAAGCCTTTGATACGGTCTCCGTCCCACTACTAATTAAAAAATTGGAGAATATTGGCGTAAGAGATGTGCAGCTACAGCTTTTTTCGGACTATCTCACTAACCGTTATCAGAGGGTTAGAGTTGATGAGTGGACCAGTGAGGATCTACCAGTCGTCCACGGCGTCCCACAGGGCAGTATTCTTGGCCCACCTTTATTCTTGGCTTTCATCAACGACCTCTGTGAACTCAAATTGCCTAGCGGTAAGATCATCACTTTCGCTGATGACACAGCACTGCTGTTTGAAGCTGATACCTGGCCCGAAGTTTACAGCTGTGCGCAGATCGGGCTAAACTTGGTATTGTCTTGGCTAGCTAGTAATAAACTAGCTCTCAATGTTGACAAGACTAAATACATCTCCTTCTACTTAAAAAAACCAACGTGTTCTCTTAACAATTTTAAAATTATTGCCCATTCGTCTTCGTGCTTGTTGACGTCTAATGCTCATTGCACATGTCCTCATTTACAAAACACAGAAACGATAAAGTACCTAGGCGTCACACTAGACAGCACTCTAAGTTTTCATTCACACATAGAGGCTCTTGCTAGTAGAATCCGAAAATTAATATTCATATTTAAAAACCTTCGTCACGTGGCGGACTCAGGGATATTGAAAACTGTATACTTTGCATTATGCCAATCGTTAATTTGTTACTGCATAACTGTATGGGGTGGTGCGACAAAAACATCCCTGCTTCGGGTCGAACGTGCTCAAAGGGCGGTTTTAAAGGTCAGTCATTTTCTTCCCTTCTTATTTCCCACCAAGGAACTTTATGGGCGAGTTGGGGTGTTGACTGTACGTCAACTTTTTATCTATAATACCGTCTTGCGCAAGCACTCTCTTCTTACCTATAACCCTACCCTATTTGAAGGTAAGCGACGTAGACATGCAGTCTGTACCACAACTCAGTTCCATACAGTTTTTGCTCGTCGACATTTTGGTTTCCTTGGCAACTATTTATATAACAAAATCAATGGAATCTTATCAATTTATAACCTGCCAAAAAACATTTGCAAAAAGAAACTCTCGGCCTGGTTACAAAACTTGGATTATGATTCAACGGAGCAGCTGTTAATTGTTCCCTCGTAATCATTCATAATTACTCAAATCATAAACACAACACATGAATAGCACAACACCAAATATATATAATATAAATAAATAAAAAATACTCTCTCAACAAAACGCTATACTTACAATACAATACAATACAATACAATACAACACAACACACACTACACTACACTACACTACACTACACACATACACTTGACATACTACACACACTTCTCTATCGAATCTCATCATAACATTACTATAGCTACCATACTCTCATGTTAAGCAGATCAATTCATTTGACTCAAATGCCAAAACTAAACTGATTCTTACATTATTACTTTTAAAATAATTTAATTGTTTATGTTTCTCATCTTGTTTACGCCTTCTTGTTCAGTTATTAATGCCTCGATGTATAGAATTTGTTCAGACACAGTAATTAGCCATTAACGCAATTACAGGGTGAGAGCCTGGTGATCCGTCACACAGGGTATCCTAGTATGGACGCCAGTCTCTCACAAAGGATCATGCTTAGTGCATTTTGGTTAATTTATTTGTATACATATGTTGTATTCTTACGTGAACCTTTGTGAAGAGTGAAATAAATAAATTATTATTATTATTATTATTATTACTAAGAAGACCAAATATAGACCGTGCAAAAGACCGTAACTAAAGACGTATTGTTAAGCATTAAAAAGAATTTGTTGCCAGGTCGGTGACGGGCTTAGTTCAGCGAGCCACGTTGTAGGAGAGCTATCACCAGCGACATGGTACGAGCTGGCGGTGGAAGCCTTCAGTGATGCAGGGTTGGAGCGTGTCACGTTAACTGCTGACACACACACTTTGGCAGGAGGTAATTTTAGTAAAAGAATTGCTGGACCAACATAAATTCGTGAAAACTCATCAAACTGCATTATTTAGTGGAGAGCATAATGAGATTAGGTACACTAGACTAATAGTAACCATTGATCGTACAACCCGCAGGGCGCATTCCTCCGATGAAGCCCTCTTCCCCGCTGTCGGGCGCGTCCCGCCCGGCGTCCCTGCGCACCGTGCTGGTGTCGTGCGTCGCCAGCGGAGTCGTCATCGTCGTCACGCTGGCAGCTATAGTGTGTCTCGTGCATGGGAAGAAGAAGTAAGAACCTACAAGAAAATAATAAAAAGTTCGAAACAACCTATAGAATAACCTATGAAATTGAGTAACCAACGCTGTATCTTTTCAATAATATGTAAGTAGCGGACTATCCGCGCCTTCATCCGCGTGGCTTATTTCACCCGTGTTACGTCTTTTGGTACTGCTCCCCCTCCTGTGGGTCATAGCGTGATGTTATATAGCCTATGTTACTCAGTGACAATGTAGCTTTCTAACGGCAAAAGAATTTTTGAAATCGGCCCAGTAGTTTTTATTTTATTCGGTACATACAAAAATCCGAAAATACAAATCGTTCCTCTTTATAATGTTAGTATAGATAGGTAACTGCACAATACCTACATGTCGTAACTCACTTTTCAGATTCTTCTGCATTTCAAGCGACCACTACATGAGGGACGACAGGAAGCTAAGTGAAAGCAATGAAGCGGAGAGGGAGAAACTAAGAGAAGGACAGAAGCTGTACTCGTCATCCTCTATCAATGGGAACGAGAAGTCTAATGATGACTCTTCAGGTATGCATGAAGCACTTTGTTACCACCTAGGTACTTAAAAAGTTCAGAAAAGCGTATGGATGGGTAAGCAGAAGTGTAGGCAGCTCAGATGTGGCTCAGATAAACCTACAGACACATCTGTAGATATAATCGTATCTTACATGCATAACTCAACCTATTTCTACCTGTTACCTACTACATATTCCTAATGGAAAAACCAAAAAAAGCCACAAAAACCAAACCACACAATTAGCAGTCACGCGATTGCAAAACATGCTGCTTATAGTAGGTATTCATACAACCTTGCAGAGCACCGAGGTAATCAGTTTATGTATGTCATTTTTACCAGAAGGATCGTTTTTTTTTATAATTATGTTTTGGACCCTGATTAACAAATATCATCTCTGTTTTCAGCGGAGTTATACGAAATAAGTCCCTATGCGACGTTTGGTGTGTCAGCGGCTCACTCTCTGCAGTTCCGCACACTTGCGAGGCGGGAAGACGACGCAGCGCCACCGCACCGCCGGCGTCACCGCGCCTGTGATCACTACAGATATGGTCAGTATTATTGATACATTATTTTATTTGTTCTAAACTTGAATATACAAATTGTGATCATGAAAGATGTTACAAAAATGAGGAATCCAAGAATGTTGGCCAAAACACAATGGCAAATAAATATATAAAATAAATAAATGCCATTAGGAAATTAAGTCAAAATATTAAAAATATATGATAAAATTGATTGCAAAGTTATACATAGGTATATACATACCTTTACACCTGTATTCCTCGACAGATTGGGCAGAGGTGTACCAATGTTCCCCCACATTTTATTGGTATGATAAGGTCCCATGTATTAGGGGGCAAGCCTATTGCCATTAACCGGGCACAAATCTAGCACCAAGCTGCTACTGACAATTTCATAGAAAACCCAATACCTACCAGTTTGCTTGACCTGGGAATCGAATCCAAGACCTTCAGGGTAGTCGGTCCACTAGGCTAACAAGGCAGTTCAAAGTTATAATTTAACATAATTAAGTATCAAAATTTTGACTGTGTATACAAATAATTCAAAATATGACATTTGTATATAGGTACCCGTTGGATATGTAAATAGTCAATTTTATCATCAAAAAATTTGACAATAACCATAAGTTTTTGAACAAGAAATTTCTTAATTTCTTTTTAACACCTTTTTTATGAAAACACAATTATTTAAAGCAATGTAAAGGACATGGTTATAATCACATTATTATAAAAGATTTTATTTATATTACAATATCCACAATCATACACACGGTTGCTATTAAAGAAATGACAAATAAGAAAGTAACAGGTATTATTGGTTTTATTGTAACATCTCTTAGAATTTGAAACATCATAATCACCGATGCGAGGAGCCCCAGGCTCCCTACTGTTAGTACAAGAAACTCATTGACTTCTGCTTTAACCAATTGCCTATTTTCTGAATTGCTTTTATCTGTGGTGCCTGCTACCATTCCTTTTTGCATCTCTTCATGGGATCTTCTATATTTAATAAATGAGCCTCTTTGGAAACAGTGATAACAATCTATTGGGTGTCCGCTCACCAGGCATTTCCACTCCATAGGATTAGTTGAGCATGTTTCTAAGTAACTACATACATGTTGGACATCTGTTACACTGGTTGCAGTAATCACCTCTCCGCATGCTGATATTGTAAAAGATAACTTTTCACTACTTTTTCGACACATCTCGTCGTTTTTATTTATACAATCAGTTTTGGATATTTCTTTACGTATTGAGTCCAACACCCCAGATGTACTTTTGATTAAGGTTATTAGGAAAATAATATTATATTTCATCTTTATGAACCAGAATCTGAGGATTTTCGAATTGTTTTTAGTAGCCTAGTTAAACAATTTTTCATTTTTAGGTAAAATAATCATTTTAATAGTTTATATTCACAGTAAATACCTATGCCTTAAAGAACGTAATACTATTTTTCTATAAAATAAACAGATTTATTCAACAAGACATTTGCTTGTTATTATTTTGGCACTTTGGCGGCAAAAATTTGAAATTATAATTTAATTGGCAATAGTGAAGTGAAATTGCATTCACTACTATTAAATAAATTAGTAAGATTTGTGATTACACAATAATCGAGTATGCATTATTGTGTTTAAATATTTATATAAAAGAAGCAATAAAAATTAACACCGTCACTGGCTCATCCTGTTCAGCACCATTGGCAAGGCAAAGTAAAGTGGCTCTATAGGTTTTACAAAATTTATAATGCTATCTACGGAAAGTTAATTTAATACCTACTTTTGAAAATTAATATACTACGAACTAATACTGACTTATATAAAATAGTTTCTAGAAATACTTTTTAATTGGACCCAAGCCCTCGCTTGGTACCGACATATGATTGTTGTACCGACAGATGAATCGAGTCTGTCTAAATGCTCGACAGTGGAGGCGCGGCACCGCATGCGCGCCGCATGTGCCAGTGCCGGGGGAGGCGCCGTGCCCAACAACTGGAGGGACACGCACACCGACTCTGATGACAACAGCGATAGTGCTGCCAATACTACCACAAAAGGTAACCCAGAATTACTTATTATTAAAAAAAAAACCTATTCTAAGAGAAGAAGGTCTGGATTAAGTACTTATTTTTTATAAAATCTGAACAGAGTATCCATTGCTAATGGCATGGAGTTATTTTCATCATCGTACAAAAGTTTATTTTGATTTAAGTATGTTGAAATTGACTACCCCTACAAAGGCACCTTTTGACATTATCTCGTTTCACCAGGTTCGGGCACGTCCCCCTGCAACAGCGCCTACGGCAGTGGCAGGCGGAGCGCCCGCACGACCAGCAGGTAGAACTCAGGTACCTCCCCCGCTCACTCCTCACCACTCGCCGCTCACCGCTCACCTAATCCATGCACCTCCATGATTGCTAGACTTTGGCCAAGTTTAGCCTGATTCGAAAACTTATTAGATTCTGTTTTAGTTCCGATACAATTAAGGTGCGTTACTTTTAATGCATTATAATCTGTACATTTCCATAGCCATGCATTTTGTTTTTAAGTTTACAGATTTATTTTTAAGTCTAGATTGTTACGAGCTTCAAATTTACCCAACATAAATGCTGCAGCTTACGACATACCAGCTTTGCTACGAAATGTTATAATTATTATCTTAGTAATTTGTTTCATTATTAGGTCTTATTAAAGTGTATCTTTAACAGCGGTGGCCCCAACGGGAGCGATGGCCTCTCGGGGAGCTTCGCCCCAGTCCCCGCTGATATATCTTCTTTAATTGACAAGTAAGATCTTAATCATCTTAATCACTAGGTACCTACCTATTGGTTTGATGTTGACGTTATGGTAGCCGTGACTTTCTAATTATACCTACCTTAATTTGTTATTTTTCTGTACAGATATCAACAAAGAAAAGAACAGGAACGACGAGAATGTACAATTCACGTGTAACATTTAGTGTTTTAAATAATTTTCTAATTGGACAAGTCCATTCACGCATTGTGAAATTAACGTGTAACTATTTTAATTATGAAGACATTTTTTCTATAATAAATTGTGCAATTTGAAAAACGTTTCAAGTATTTGTAGAACAAAAAGCAAACGGTTTGTTTGCTGTCAATTGTTTATAAAAAGGGCTTAATTCATATAAGTGATTATGTCGCAAACTGTGACTCCCCATTTATTTAATGTTAAATAAATAATTGTTAAATAAATTATTTATAAATAATGTGATTTATTTAAAACTGTTAATCTGTGACAGTATCGATTTATAAAAGGCATCTAATGAATTGTAAATATTATCAGATGTTAAGTAAATACCTATTACTCGTTTGCTGTGAGATTTGTAGTTGATAAAATAACGTGAGGATCGCTGTCTATAAGTAAAAACAATCTAAGCTCTCAATAGATATATCAATGTGCTTAAAATGATCTCACAGCAAACCTAAATATGAAAGTATAACATGTGCATCTGCGTTTATTCTAAATTCCTCAATAAATAAAAATGTCTACGCATGGCGTGTAAAATCAGAAGCACATTATTATATTTTCAAAGTTTAAATAAATACTTAATTAATTTATTTATTATATTACGTAGATCTTAAGTAATGTTAATGGCTGTTCCAAACTGCAAAAGATACATATCATTAAAATAGACTGCCAGTATTTAAGTAATTCGTAATTCTTTTTACTATATTGTTGATTAATATAGTTAATAGGTATTAATTATACACTATTGTATAAAAATCTTTCTATATACATGTTGTGTAATAATAAATTATTGATATTAGTGCGGAGGAAAAATAAAGATGTGTGTTGTGGTATGTTTTTTTTTTCATTGTTTTTCATAACCCAGGAAGTAGAGAGTACGTAAAACATTTATTAGAAACATACAGAGAATTAAAATATTACACAAAAAATTAAAATATTGATAATTAATAGAAGGCATTGTATCGCTGTCTGCACCTATATTTGCATAATTCAGGCATTAGTTAGAAGGAAAGTGACCAGCTATAATCCACTTACATGCAGTAGCATTCATTTCCAACTTTATTTTAAAAGTGGATCCACGCATTTGCCACTTACCTCAAACTACAAACCTATACCAAACCAACGTACAAAAGTGTACATGAATCCCAAACGCTTGCCGCAAACTTCTTTGATTTGTGCTTTGTGCATCAAAAACCGACAACCGATCGGATCGGCCGCAAATCTACACAAGCCAAGGCAAACGCTGTATGCACAATCATGTTTGAATTTGTGATAATTTGACGAGGTTGGCAAGCGTGTGGACTCGGCATTTCATTTACCAGTAAGCGCAAAATAAAAGGCATTTTAATACTGTTATTCAATTATATATTATATAAAGGAATGACGGGATCCAAAACGTTACAAACGACGTTAGACAAAAAGAATCATTTACTAGTCCATTGTTATAAGACGTGATAAGACAAAACAATTATCATTATTTAATTAAAATACTACACATGCTTCGAGCTATTGCAGAGTGCTATGGTACAATAAATCATAATAATTATGTTGAATAGTTATAGAGGTCTTAGCATTTAGTAGTTAAAAAAGTTAGAACTTTATATACCTCAAAGGTTTGATTAGAACTAAAGAACTCTAACTTGGGTTAAAGTGTTAAACCCAAGTTTGTTCCAGTACTTTGATTTTTAATTTTTTACGCTCTTCGGTCCGCTTATAGTTAGTTTTAAAATAAAAACAATTTTTAATTTAAAATAATGGAAAGGCGCCATCTATCCTCACACCTTGGATTTCGTTGCAACACATACTTTACCATGCTCAAGGCTACAAAAACAGTTGTTAATCCAGGACTAAAATAAGGAACTACTGAAAATTCAGAATACCATAGTATTATGTAAGCCAAGTCTGAGCATACTCAGTTGACGACATTACGAGACTATTCAAATGAATACATTATTTATTTGAGTTAAAGTTATCAGTTATCACATTGTGACAAAAAGGTGCTGTATAGTTAAAAAAAAGACATAGCATCTAATTTTAAATCACAAAAATGTTTGCACACCCAATATAACCCCCAGTATTCTCCGAAGGGTTAGGCTGAGGTCTACCAATATTCACATACAGTTTGCCGGTCCGTTTACGTTCCGTGCAATAAGGGGAAAGAAAACTATCTAGGTAAAATTATTAGAATTAATAAAATAATGTTTATTGCATAATTTGGTTTAACTTTCCATTTTGATCGAAACAAAAAATATGTTTTTTTATTAAAAGAATCGACTACATTTTAACAATTAGTCGATTCTAGATAGATAGAGACGCGAATAGTAAGTTGTGAAATCGACATGACATCACTAGTATCTACTTAGCTCGCGTAAGAGGTGGTGTCGTTTGTCGTCAATTTTGCAAGAAATTATTTGTTATTGTACAATTAAATAGTAATTTCGTCAATGAAAACATTCTAATTATAGAGAATTAGTTTAGAATATAGTCATTTTTTAGTAGGCTATCCAACATAATCGGGTCATAGTAAATCCGTCGTATTTCAATTGTTTTGATGCCGTTCACCTATATTGATTTATCGTATGCCAGTGACCTGTTTTTAGTATTTGTAATGTGTAACCAACCCATAAATAATTAATAATAACATTAGAAGCAACAGTAGAGCTAAATTAGAAATGGATTTTTGATGACTCTATCTAAGAGAGCGTTATGAGGGCGAAGTTAGTGAGTGTAGCAGAGGTCCGTGATTTTTCATTTCTATGATTTATCGCTTTATCTAATTCTAACGTTCCAAAAGTTTTCATATCGTAATGGTGTGCATGTTCTACAATGATGACGCCTATTGAGGAGAAGAAAGATGAAAAGGTAAGCAGTATTACTATTCGTTAATCTCCCTCATACAGATAGTTCTTTGATTGGCCTTACATTAGCAATTGTTATTTATTTTTGAGCTATTCTGGTTAAAGTTAGGGCTCCACTGTAAATAGATAATATTCTGTGTAATAGAAGGATAATTTTATTTAACTGTTTTAATTTATTATAAAAAGATGAGGGCACCTTGGAAATTTATTTATTTAGTATTTAAAATGCTTTTCATATTAGGTGTTATCTCTTCAAAAATAATTATGGCTCATCACATTACCCTAAAGCAGCCAAATTTATCTCATGATCTACTAGCCACCAAACATTAATAAAATACAACAAATATAAATTAATTTATTTTGGACTACAGTAATCCATAATCCATATTTTGTTTGTATTACAAACAACTTGTATTCTAGTGTTTATAGATAGAAAATATAAATTAAAAAATAAAATAAGTAATCATGGTTAAATTATTAGGGTCTATAAAGCACTCAATTTATTTGGTAAATAAAAACTAGTGAAACTTCTTGTACAGACACTGGAACACAAGCGTCACAAACATATATGTAAACAATGAGTAATAATGTTTGTCTGCCAAATATATTACCTAATGGATTACTAATTACTTCCCTTGTTTGTACACAGAATGATAAATTCATTTTAAGCATGCTTTGTGTTGAAACGGGTAACTCATATTTGCATTTAAATCATCCTATTGTTTGTAAATTAATGATGAAAATATGAACAGTAAAATAATTTACGTTTTATCTAGGCAGATAGGTAAACAATCTCAGGTTTAATTGTGCTGCAAAAAAGAAATAGCCTGGCTTTTTAGTTTGGTTTTGCCGTCTCAGTCCATTCATTGAAATGCTTTTATACACACTGTTTAAGCGAGTATGCCATAAGTACAATAACGTCAAGCACACAACTATAACTAAGTACCTGTGATCATGAAGTCCAGTAAAGTTACCTGTGACATTCAGTAGGAATTAAATCTATGCTTAACCCTTATAACCACATCTATTTAATTCAAAATCCAAAAATTCAACCTTATCGATCTAAACATACACTGTAGTAACAATCCTCCATCTCTCAGATTCGCACAGGCATGGTGCAGGTCTCGGATGGCAAGTCCCGTCCGAGGCCAGCACGCTTGGTGCTCACGATGGATGCGGTGACCATACAGCGAGAGGCCCCCGTGCCTGTGCAGCCGACTAAAGACAAGAATGTGCCCCATGCTAGGGTGAGTGAACTTTGAAGGTTTATATTATGATATAGTATGTGTGTGGGTATTGAATATTTATGATAGGAGTGTGGTAGGCTCATAGCCAAGTCTATTCTTTATGTATTGAATTGTTAGTTAGTTAGATTCTAAACATGGTCCATATTTAAAGTCTAGTTATGACAGAATTTTTATGCAATTGAAGAAGGCGATTGACGGCAGATGCCACTTATATTTGCTTTTATTTGTGGGATTTGCTCTCCACATTATACCCTTGTAAGGCACGATAACATACGGGACATGAACAGTGGCTACCTACTGGGAAAGCCTTTACACTGAATATAGGTGACTCCCAGATTCAATAGTAGGTAATTATAAATCAACAGTGTGAGTTTTTTATTGCTCCACATTTGTTACCTTATATCTCAAACATTTTTCAATTGAATTGGAAATCTTTTCTTTTTTTTTTAAGTAGCTTTCAGTATAGTTCTATATTATAATTTCGAAAAGATTGCATGGTACCTATTGCAACTTGGTTAAAAGAAGATTGCTGGTTAGTTTCCTATCTGTAGTTAAATAATCATGGACTTCGAAGAGAGGTACCTAATGAAACTCCTCATAGACAAACTGTCCACATGAAGTAAAGGTGGTATCGTGTCGACGATAAAATACATTGGCATGAATAGGAAGAAAAGTAAAAAAACCGCCATCATAAACTAAAAACTGAAAAATAACAAAAGTTTCGGAAGTCGCTGACATACTAAACAACAAACGACGAAAACCACCGACTTCCGAAGCCAAAGTCATTTATTCCTTATTTTAATGTTGGACTGTATTGATGACGCCAGTAAAATATTACTCGTAATTATACACGTAGAATGGAAGCTCATGGGAATCCAGATTACAGCTACACGCTTTCATTTCAACACTTAAAAAAGTATTATAATTGAAAATTAACGTTAACGTTCGTGATGTTAGTAGATTTCCTTCGCATTTCCCATAATATATTCATGGTTAGTAAGCATACAATCACACATTTTATTCATTAACCTTGTGTTTCGGAAAACATTTGATGGCACACGTGAACCTTTGCATTCTTGTCTACTTTTTAACCGACTTCAAAAAAAGGAGGAGGTTATCAATTCGACTGTATTTTTTTTTTTTTTTTTTTTTTTATGTTTGTTACCTCGAATTTTAACAGCTCACTATATGAAACTAGTCATTATAAACATATAAAAACTAATGGTTTTCCCTACACGTGTAGTATAAAGTTCATGGCCATGTTTTACTACGTCTGCCCTAATTTCGTAGAGCGCTGAATCACGTGTGCGAATTGATTGAAAGATCGTGATTGATTGTGCGAAGTCAACCTATAATAAAGGCAGGCTCATTAGCGAAGCTCAGGCCCAACATGAGTAAAATATTATTCTTATTGAAGTTACGTAAGTATTGTTAATATCTAAACAAAGACAATCAGAGAGACGTCTGGTTTGTCTCAGCATCTTGAATGGGTCCGGTAGATTTCCATTGGACCACTGGTTCGTAGAGACAATAGTCATTATTCTCTACCAACACAAAACTATTCACGATACCCTCTGTAGGTGCTTCCACTGGGTCATTTTAGACATAATTTACCTAAACTAATACCTGATTATAACTTCTCCGTAGTTTCAAATACATAGTTCAATGTTTAATCAAAGTTTGCCCTGCCAATCAGGGAACATTACGTAATTAAGTTTCACTGTGTAACTCTACCTACAGGCTGCGCATCTATTAGGGAATGAAAGTACTCATAAACACGAACCAATTTTGTTATGAGACCAAACCTGAAATATTAGAGTAAACATCAGCTGTTTTGATGAATATTTTAGAGTTAGTCCGATAGTAAAAGTTATTCGTATTTATAAGTACTTTCACCCCCAAAACTTTGCCTCTATAAGTTCGCTAGCAAGTCTACGTAATACTCGGCCCTGGTAAAGAGATGAGTGCAGTAACATCATGCTATAATTAAACTGGTAGTAGCTACACCTAGTTAATCATACACCATGGTCCCGAATGCCCGAATTGCAGCCTTTTGTTCTTATATCATATTATATCAAATATTTGCTAACTGTAACATTCTGAAAGAAAAGCAAATATTTTAGAATCCCATGCAAATATCATGCTAACGTTATTCACAGAGCCGTGGGCATTGTCCATAATAATTCAAACATAAATCCACGCAGATAATGATTTTTGCATGAAGCAGAGAGCGAGCTAATGGGCGGTAGTAGTGAATTATTAAACGCACAATGAAACATTTAGTGCAGGTAGCCCTGTATCTCACTGAAGCTTAGCCGCGAGATGTGGATTTAAAACCGGGAGTGTGTTTAAATTTTCCCATTGTTTAGATAATTAGCTTTTCGCCGCTCACATGTGTTACTCCTGCGTATGATTAAAAATACAAACGTAATGTACTAGGTACCTACGTATTTTAATCTGGATTTACGCCACCCTGGTTCTGCTACGAAAAATCTAATCAAAATCGTACATTATTCGTGTAACGAGTAGGTAAGTTTAAATACTCGGCAAAAAAAACGAGCTGAATACATCAAAATCCGTACTGCCTATGATCACAGTGACAAGCATTGGCGCCATCGGACCTAGCAGAATATTAACTTATCGAAACTCATAATCATAATTTAGCATCGAGGCGCCTACACAATTTTGACACATGCAAATGGGGTAGATCCAATTAACTTTTTGACGTTAAATAAATCAGATTCCGAAACGGCTTCAACAACAAAACACCTTCAACATTTAATTGGGAAAATATTCCATTTTCTCTCTTTTATACTGAATTACTGACTGCTACAGAGATATTCCAAAAGTTCACTTTATTATAAGCGATACCACTATCAGAAGCGGCTTATGTGGAGAGAGTGGTAAAGCGTCCTTAATGCCTAAAACTCACTATGACATAAGGCATGTGACTGCTATAAACATCAGTGCCAGAAACAGTATCCATTTCTCCTTCTGATTTAGTGTGGTATTTCCAGGAGCGCATGGTCCAAATCACGCGGCAGAAGGTGGGTGGTCTGGGGCTGAGCATAAAGGGTGGCGCGGAACACAAGCTGCCCATCCTCATCTCCAAGATATACAAGGATCAGGCTGCGGACCAGACCGGGCAGCTGTTCGTTGGAGACGCTGTAATTAAAGGTAAAGTGCTAAATCTGTTTCTGTTCTTGAAGGAAAAGGCAATTAATTATCGTCATCTGTGTCATATGTCCAACAAATATATTATTACAGCCTTTTCTCATACACAAATTAGTTTGTGTGTTCCTATATTTGAGTGTACCTATCTACAATCATTTATTTTACCACCTTTTATCTTTACTAATTAGTTTTATCGTAATAAATAAGCGTTCGTCGAAAAGCGCGTATTCAAATGGCTATCAACAGGTACACTACTCATAAGTTGAGAGATATGGTTAACCTTTCTTTAAATCACAGTTCAGTCTCTTGAGAAAGTACCTACGTACTTTTTGGAAACTTGACGACGTCAGGAGATAACCTCCCAAAAAAATAAAATTTTAAACAGGCGTAGGACATTTTGGATGATTCTAGCAAACTATCATCGTTCTAACTCACCGAGATAAATAAAATTGCACCGCTCGTACGCATCCTTCTCCCTAACAACAGTAGATTACAGTTAATTCTCCGAATTAGTTCCGTTGCAGTCCCATCCAATTGCTTAACAAGTCGCAATTAGACACTGGATGCAAAATGTACGTCTGTTGTGCCATTAATTAAGACAATCAAGAAACTCGGGGGATCTACCATCATTTTTAGGCGTAATACAAGCTTGATGGATTGGCAGACTCGCTGTAGTGATCGAATTTCACGGGATACCCAGTTTATTGATATTGTTACCTATCTGTCTGATCGTGATTGATATGAATCTCAGATTAATCTTAGTTGGAGAATATGGAATTTAGTGTTTGTAGAGGATGATGTAACTCGATAATATCTCGGACAGTCTTGCGTGGGCCTAAGATTTACCGATTAGATTCTTGAGATCTTCTAGCCTTCTTATAAAAAATTGCGAAGTTTTCATTTTTCATTGCGTAGGTGTTGCAATTTTGTATAGAGCAGCTTCTTTGTTAACAACTTACAAAAAAAATCGCTGGGGTTCTAGATTCATCTACTGAAAGCAGGATAAAAGTTTGCGTTACGATGTTCATTCCAACCCGTGTCTAGTCTGTCTTGTATTCTGAATGTTCTGAATATTGTATAAACTCGAAGATAAACATTATTTATTTACTAGACACTGCCGTAACTTCTTGATTTTTACGCAACAAAGATCAATTCGTAGACGCGTCACTGTTATGCAAATGTAATTACGCGATCAAACAGCCGGGCTATAAATACGAACCAGCGAGTGGGTACCTAATGTTGAGGCAAAACAAATCACTGTTCTTATTGCATTCCCGTCAAAGTAGGTTAGTTGTGTGTGTAGCGTCTGCTTATAGAACACTTGTAAACAGTTTACAAATCAGTCGTATGATAGACAAGCGGAGACGTGCAAGTATTCGCTTCGAGTCGATTTTAGAATCGGAAATATGACTATCTTAAGGGCCTCCGCCCACGACCGATTTTTTACGGCCGATTTTTTCTCGGCGAGAATGGAACGTATGGATTCTAGTACATCAACGCCCACGGCCGAGAAAAAAACGGTCCAAAAACAAAATCTACGCATCCTGGCCGCCGATTATCGGTGAAAAATAGAAAATA
Source organism: Caradrina clavipalpis (assembly GCA_932526535.1). Taxonomy (NCBI): domain Eukaryota; kingdom Metazoa; phylum Arthropoda; class Insecta; order Lepidoptera; family Noctuidae; genus Caradrina; species Caradrina clavipalpis. Next base: position 617,308 of record OW052088.1, read on the forward strand.
GGGTAAATGCTCCAGTGAATGAACACTTAAGCAATCTTCAGACTCCAAAAAATCATTACATTATATTGCCTCTAAAGTATGCGGTTTTATATTTTGGTAATCTATGTCTACTAAAGAATATTTTTTAACTTGATTTTACGACATAACATGTATACTTTTTTATATATTTGGCAATATATTGAAAAACTAGCTGTGCCCCGCGGTTTCACCCGCGTTGTTGATTTTGGTTACTTTTCCGTTCCCGTGGCTCATAGTGCGATGTTATGTAGCCTATAATCTGTTATTCTGAGGTACAGGCTACGGAATTGCCGAAAGGCAGAGTCATTATTTTGCTGCGAAGTTATTTTAAAACTGCGATATCTCCTAAGATATTCATTGAAATTAAATGATGTAAAAGGGCAATTTTGTTCAAAATTAAACACTTGTGATGAATAACGTATTTATGTTGATAAGGATTAATACTATGTTCATAAAAATACCTTCGCAAATAATGCATTATTTTAAAACAAAAAATAAAATGAAATCAAAAAATCAAATGCAAATTCTATCATAACAATATTATTAGGTAATAGCATAAATGTAACAAAAGACGACATTACTGACAGTGTCACAGAAATGTTAAAACTTAATTGTCAGAAAATAATATTGTGTGCTTTTCCTTACTTTGAGCACCTCTCAAAGAGACAAAATAATAACATTCATATGTTAAATAATCATATGCATTTTCTTGTTAGTCACAATAGTGACAAACTTATGTTTCTGGACATCAACAGTTTTGTTGACAAATTAAGATCGACTAGGGATACAGCGTATCTGCCCATTAGATTTAGACGTCAAATAGCTTGGCTATTAGCTTTTAATATTAACTCAGACATAATTAGTATGTCGAAGTCCTCCATAATTAGCACCACACTATTTAGTAATAATACTAATGTTAAGGTGGTAACAAAAAATAATGTTTTAAACTAGTAACTAAGACAACAGAAGATACCAACGACAATTTAGTTAAACTTATCAACAAAAAGGTATCTTCTAGCAATCACTTACCAAATAGTAAACATGGAGGTAAGCAACATTCCTTAAAAATATTTCATCAAAATATTCAAGGTTTTTCTTCAAAACAATTAGAAATTGAACTGTTTTTAGAAAAGACAATGTTCGACATTATTTGTTTTACAGAACATTGGTTAAAAGAGTATGAAATGTTAATTAATTATGAGAATTATACTGTGGCCAGTTGTTTCAACCGTAAATCTATGCAGCGTGGTGGTTCACTAATCCTTATTAAAAATATTATTAAATCAAAGCCCCGTAAAGATATAGTTGAACTATCGGTTGAACATATTATTGAGCTGTCCTGTGTTGAGCTAGATAAGCATGTTATAGTGTGCGTCTACAGACCCCCAAATTACCAAAATTACTCTATTTTTGAGACTGTAATGGAAGATGCTCTGTCTAAACTTACAACTGGTAATAAATCAGTAATAATCTGTGGTGACTTTAATATCAATATTCTAGAAAATAATTCAAATAGCAGTAGATTAATAAGTCTTTTTAAATCTTTCAATCTATCATATGTTTTTCTAGAACCAACTCGAATAACTTCGACTACTGCTACATGTATTGATAATGTTTTTTGTTGCTGCACCTACTTAGATAAAGCCATAGTAAATTATCTTCCGTCTGATCACAGCGGACAAACTGTTTCTGTTGAGTACAAAACATCATTACAAAAAGTGCAGATACAATCAAGACCAATAACATCTGGTAATTTGAATAAATTTAATAGCACTTTAATTAGTAAGTTATGTGTTCAAAGCCTTGATATGAATGGTGGTAGTACTTTGTATGAAGAATTCTTTTCAGTTGTGCAAACAGAGTTTAATAATATTTTTAAGAAAAAAACCAAAATAATTTGCCCAACATTTTTATTTAGTGATTGGGCAACTAAAGGTATCAGGAAAAGTAGGGAACGTCTATTTGAATTGTATGGCCTTAAGCCTTATGTAAATACTGAAAGTTTTAATAAGTATGTTGCTGCTTACTCTAAAATTTTTAAAAATACTTGTAAGTCAGCTAAAGCCTTGTACATTAGTAACAAAGTTAAATCAGCAGATAATAAAATAAAAACGGTTTGGAAAATTATTAATAACGAAACAAATAGAAATAAAAGACATAATGCTGATTATAGTCTAGAGACTTCCCGAGGACCCATAAGCACAAATATTGATGTGGCTCAGGAATTTGTAACATTCTTTACCAATATTCCAATTAAAACTACTGAAGCTTTAAATTCCTCGCCCGCACTTGCTATGGATTTAGTAAGGGCTAATGTTTCAGCCTGTCCCAAGGAATTTAAATTTAAACATATTAACCCTCTGATTGTTATAAAGACGTTCAAACAACTCAAGAGCAAGGTTACCGAAGATCTGTGGGGCATGTCTACTAATGTATGTAAATCAATAATTGAGACAGTAGCACCCTATTTAGCTTTGATATTTAATTTGTGTATAGACCAAGGAGTTTTCCCTACTTTAATGAAGCACAGCAAGGTTATACCCCTATTTAAGTCCGGGGATAGCAAAGACACCAACAATTATAGACCTGTGTCGATTTTGCCGGTTTTCAGCAAGGTGTTCGAAAAAGTGATGCTCAATCAAATGCTCAATCATTTCAACTGCAACAACATCTTGCACGACCAACAGTATGGTTTCACCAGAGGGCGTTGCACTACAGACGCCGGTGTCACTTTAATTAAACACATCTTTAATGCATGGGAGGACTCGCAGGATGCCATTGGCATTTTTTGCGACCTCTCAAAAGCGTTTGATTGCGTAAATCATGAAACACTCCTCCTTAAGCTCGAGCATTACGGACTTGGTCATCTAGCGCGTGACTTGATAAAATCCTACTTAAATGATAGACTGCAGCATGTGCAAATAAACGGTGTAAACTCATTAGGCTTAAAAGTAAAGATGGGGGTTCCGCAGGGTTCAATATTGGGTCCGTTTCTCTTTTTAGTATATATTAATGATTTACCTCATTTACTGAAAAACCAACCTCAAATGGTGTTATTTGCTGATGACACTTCACTGATTTTTAAAGTAAATAGAAAGGCACAACATCTTGACGACGTAAATAACGCTATGCATGAGGTTCATAATTGGTTTACTATAAATAACTTAGTATTAAATGAGAAGAAAACTAAATGCATAAGATTCGCTTTGCCAAATGTTAAAAGTATGTCATGTAACGTTACATTAAATAAGGATATACTGGAATTCGTCGAAAAGACAGTTTTCCTAGGGATTACGCTTGACTCAAAGCTGCAGTGGAGTCCTCACTTAACATCTCTAGCAGGGCGGTTGAGCTCAGCCGCTTACGCTGTCAGGAAAATCAGACAATTAACAGACGTGGATACCGCGAGGCTGGTCTATTTTAGTTACTTTCATAGCATTATGTCTTACGGTATTTTGCTTTGGGGGCGGGCTGCAGATATAGAGTCTATCTTTATTCTGCAAAAGAGGGCTGTCAGAGCCATCTATAATCTTTGCAGGAGCGAGTCTCTAAGGGAATTGTTCAAAAAAATTAATATCATGACGGTTCCTTGTCAATATATATATGAAAACATTATGCACGTTCGAAAAAACCTTCATCTTTTCAAAAAAATTGGTGATAGACATAATGTGTATACTAGAAATAGGAATAAATTAGATCAACCAGGTTTCAGATTGTCTAAAGTACACACTTCGTTTATGGGGTACTGTGTAAAATGTTATAACAAAATACCACTCGATATTCTCGAACAAAATGAGAGAAAATTTAAAACTTGCATCAAACGCACACTATGTAGTCAAGCATATTATAAGTTAGAAGATTATATTAATGACAAGAATGCTTGGCTTAATGCTGGTCCTGCTCCACAGAGACTCGGGCTCACAAATTAATAGATATTGTTTTTTGGGAATGTTTCTTACCCCTTTTTCATTTTGATTGACCTTAATAACGTTTACCGTTATTTTATTACTATTTATTACATACCACAGATCATCAGTTGAATAGGTTCACTAAAAACCTTAGTTTTATATAATTTAACATAATTTATTTCAATTTTGTAAATGTGAGTACCATGGAGCCATTTATTTGTTAAGTTACTATGTGTTGGACACTGAGCATGGCAGTTGAGAGCTTCGTCATGCTCACTTTAATGTCTCGCTGACGGTGGCGCGTGTGTTGGGTCGTTTGGTTCCCTTCAAGATGGTTGAGCTAAATGGTGCTGATGCACGCGTCATATTCGTGAACGGGTGCTGTCAGTTGGGATTGGTCATCTCTTGACTGCCATGGCTTACATCTTTATTATAATTTTGTTATTTTTTATATTCACCTTCATTGTTTTCACATATAGAAGCAACAAGAATAATGTAACCAAGTTTTTGTAAAAACCAAATTGAATGAAAAGAGTGTCCATGGAGTTTCTTGCTCGTTCTTCTCCATAGAGACCTACGTTTTGGAACGAGCAACTAGCTTCAATATTAAACTGTAACTTCTTGACAATTCAAAAGTGCCTGTAAATGGTCTAATTGAAATAAATGCTTTGATTTGATTTGATTTGATTTGATTTGAAACAAATTTTCTGACTATAAAAATGGCTATACTGAGTCAACCTTTAAAGTAAGGCATGTACTACCGCGGACTTTTTTTTAGAATATTGTAAGAAGAACAATTCTCTCATACATTATTTTTGCGTAACTTCAACTGTTAACCAGCGCACGCAACAAAAGCCCTCGAAAAGAATATTTTTTCCCCGTTTTTGCCACATTTTTCATTGATACTCCGCTCCAATTGGTCGCAGCGTGATGTTATATAGCCTATAGCACTCACGAATAATGTAGCTTTCTACCAGTGAAACAATTTTTAAAATCGGTTCACTACTTCCGGAGATTACCCCCTACATACAAACTTACAAACTTACAAACTTACAAACAAATTCTACCTCTTTATAATATTAGTATAGAAGTATAGATACCCTAAAACCCCAGTGAATGAACACAAGTTTTTGTTTAATTAATAGTTACAAAAAATCCTTATTATTATATCAAATGCAGTTCAAAATGGAATAAATAAATGAACATAATTCCTTAGCCTCTAAATCTGCTACAATCATTTTTTTTTAACAAAGTGTAAGCCTTCAATCTCTTACTTAATCATTATATACCTTCATAAGCCTAGCCAACGTCAACAATCAATTCATCATGATATGAGCCGAACGATGTCCACTGCTGGACATAGGCCTCTTCAGTAGTACAGAAGTGATTCCGTCTTCCCCGGCACCTTGTTGTCCTTAAGTTGTTAAGAAGCCATATTTATCTCATATAGGTTGACGTCCGGGAACTCATCGGTGTAGTGTCAGGTCAGTCTAGCTCTTGGGTCTTTTGTTGGACTAGAGACAGGTTTTTAGAACTTCTCTACCTCCCTTAAAAGCTCTAGTTTAGACAAGATGATCCTGCCATCGTTAGTCTCCAGCTTCGTCAGCATTTGAGGTGTGTCGCGTTTGATGGATTTCAGGATCTGCCTTATAAGCCGAGCTTATTCCGACTGAACCTGCACCCACTGAAGACTGCCCGTTCCGTTCCCGTCTTTCCTTTATGAGCTTGGGAGTTAGAGTCTCAGAGCTTTGATCTATTTGTTAGTTCTCCGTTCTCTAAAATGATGATTACTTACTCAAAATGTGGTATTCATTTATTTATTGGTTACATTTTTATGACGAAAGCTTATATTTTAACATGATGAAAATGTTATAGTTCATTCACTAGATTTCATGAAATTAACGATTGGTCAGTGAATTAACGGTCGTTTATTCACTGGATTTCAAACGTTTTTTTAATGCCAATGCTGGAACACTCAATAATTTACTTAAAACTAGCTAAAATTGCAATGAAATTGATTTGATACATATATTATAACTACCCATTACTCGAATTTATAAATAACTTATAGTACATACCTTAATTACGGCTGCAAAGTGATATCAAAAAATTTGCGTCTGACCCAAGTCCTAAATTCTTGCCCGAACAAAGAAAATTTACACCAGCACTGCCAACTTTAAACGCTCGTCATTTTAAAACGAACAGTATCGCAATACATGATGTTGTTACTATGCTAGAATAAAGAGCAGCAATTACAAAAAAAAAATACTGCGTTGGGTAGAAGGTAATATCTTAGTTTATTATTTTTTGGAAAATACTCGGATTTGTTATTTCACTGGGGTGTGTTCATTCACTGGGGCACTTACCCTATGCGTCATGGTTTTACTAGGGAAGAACGTTGTGTCATTGCTAAAGTCAAAAGTCTAAAGTCAAAAGCAGTTATTGCGAATTAAGTGTACAATTGTGGTGTTATGTTAAGTTAGTACTTATGAGTTTGAAGCATTTGAATAATAACAATAATTTATTATTAAAAAGCTTATTTATTTATTAATAATATGGTAAATCATTTTTTTCTAAATTAATCGTCTGTGATTTCAATAAGTAAATAATATTGTGTTGATTTACGCAGGGTTTTAAATACCGGTGAATATTTATAAAATTACCTTTGACAGAGTTACCGTTAATATAAAAATAACGTTAATGGATTAAAAAAATAATATATAATCAAACGAATTTAATAAATTCTTAAGAATGAAAATAACATTCGTTTTCAACGACTAAGCTTGCTAAATATTGTAATGACTTAAATCCAGGGCTTGTTAACGTTATGAAATCTAAAAATAATAATCGTTACATAACGTTAATTTCCATGAACTCGAAAATTTTGAAAAAAGTAACTTTATAAAATCGTTATTTGATAACAGTACCAGTAATATAATGTTAATTAACATTAATATAGAATATGAATTAATCGTTATTTTTACCGTTAAATTAGGTAAGTTGCCGTTTTGTACGTTTATATTAATTGTCACTGACTAACTATATTGGGCTTGTGGTCGCAAAGCGCGTCTGATCAGCGTGAAGTCGTGGGTTCGATTACCAGGTCTAATAATAACATATACGGTTACTTTTACATCGTTCTGCAGCTGAAACACTGGAACTCCAGTCGAGTAATAGTTATTATTGCGTGTTTTTTTTTTAAGACGTCTCAAAGATGTTGGAAATTCGTCACTTTTTTTTTGTTAATTCGATTTAAATGTTAGTAGCGCTCCTGTCTGATCGATTAATGTATTCTTTAAAGGCTACCTTACGCATGTATAGTCGATAAGGTTTTCACACAAATATGCCTTGACTGCAAGGAAGCGTTACTTCGCGTTCTTACTATTTCACAAATGTTCGTGTTATTTTATTTATTTTTGTTATTTATCGAAAATAATAGTGCCAATAGCTTCTGTTAGGTACTATGATGGATCTCATGGCTTTTGATTTCAGAACGATGTAAAAGTAAGCGTGTATAATTCTCATTCGTAAGAATCGGGCAAAGTATTGTTAGGCACTACATTAGCGCGACGCTAAGGTGGGCGACCCGCCACACCTCCGTCCTGCGCTAATTCCATCTTAGAAGGATCAATTGTTTAAAAAAAACGATAAAAATATCGTCAATAAACAATTTAACGATAAATTGTAACTTAAATAACCTTAAATCTATTAACGTTATTTTTATACTATCGGTAACTCTGTCAAATAAAAGTTGCTATTTAAAATTTGACCGCTATTTAAGCTCCTCCCTCGAAAGTCACCGACAAAAACACGGTCGTGGGCGTTGAAATTTTTGAAAAAATGGGCCCGTTTTTCTGCCCGATTATCGGTCCAAAAAAATCGGTCGTGGGCGGAGGCCCTAAAGCATTTTGGTTTGACAAGCATAATTAATTTTTACGGCCCAGCTAAAACTAAACTTACATATTTATTTTGAACAGTTTTGTTTGTTGGTTTAATCGTTCTAATCTCTGGACTACCACATCGGATTTTTTTTAAAATACTATTGCAAGTTTCAAGTGGGATAGTATACTTAGGCTATAAAACATACGCTACGACCTACGGGAGCGAAGTAGTAACCAAAGACGTAACGCAGGTGAAAAAAAAAAAACACGCGGACGAGGTTGCGGGCAAGAGCTATAAAATATTTGTGCGAATGGATATTTCCAGTTTTGTATAATACGATCGAATTTACGTTATTCGGCACATAGTCTATTTTGCACGCTCTTGCTAGGCCTTTGAAGCAAAGATGATTTTACAGACGCCGTTGTGCAAGTTTAATTACTTGGATCAAATGGTCGGGCTATAAATACGAACATGTTTGTATGTGAAAACCGGTTGGCCTATACATGCGAACATGTTTGTGTGTGAAACAATAATCATTACGGGACACGAGTACGTAAATAACGTAGTTATTGTTCCATCGATGACTAGTGACATAGATAAAAACGGTTATGGTTCTCTAGTATAGGTACTTACATAGATCTTTTGTTTGTTATTATCTACGTATTTACACTAAAGCGGGATCTTTCGAAAATGACACAATCATTATCTTTTATAAAACTTAGGCTCGCACAAATTTGATTAAAAGTAGGATAATTTTTGAATTTGCTCTTACTGAAATATTTACAGCCTTACTTATAAAAATAACGCTAAATAATACTTAGCTACCTGTCAATTGACTAACTTTTAAATCCTTGACTAAAAGTCAATTATTTGTCACATAGCTACCACATTCAACGGTGTCTCAGGTGAAAAGTCTTACCTATAAACGTTAATCAGAGTTGAGATGTTGTTACGTGCTAAGTGACAGAAAATTTTAACAGCGGCGACCCGTTGTTTAAATATAGTTCAAAAGTAAGATGGCGGGCTTCAAACAGCTGTGACGATGACATTTTTGTTCAATGGATCAACATTGACAATTATGCTCATTTGTTCGTTCGATTTCGTTCTTTAGTCGAATAATTTGGTCATGCTCTATGCTGACCGTCTAAGTGTTGGCAGATTAAAATAGTGTTTCATCGTTCAGTCAGTTCAATTGAGAGGTAACTAAGTATTAATAAGCGTTATTTTTATAAGTAAGACCCTATTGTCCGAACGTTAGGTTGTTCTGGCGATGTTTAAATTTTTCAACATAAAATGTACTTTATTCTAGTAAATGGAGAGTACATAACGGCGTGTAAACACGACGACGCGGTGAACATTCTGCGGAACGCCGGCGATATAGTGGTGCTTACTGTCAAACACTATAGAGCCGCCACTCCTTTCTTACAGAAGCAGGGTGAGTACTACTAAATATCACATATCGACTTTTTTATGTTAAAAAAAATTGTTCCCTTTCAAAGCAACGGTACGATTTCTATTTTAACGTTTTCCATAGTTTTAGATTAAACAAAAAACCTTTTCTCCAAGAATCTCTTGTAACAATATTGTGATCTTTGTAGCGGACGGCGCGTCAGATACGGACAGCAGTACCGGCGACGACCACCCTTCCCTTCACAATAAGACTGTAGACGCTAACTGTAATTCTGAGAAGAACACCGAACAGACCAACGGTGGCTGGCAGGTATACATACGATCACTCTTCAAGCTTATATTGCCATTATTTTGTTATAACGTGCTTTTTTTTTTGTTTTTGAGCATATCAATCAGAAAACAAACGAAAGGCAGAGTTAGCCTTTTATTAACAGTAAGAATTCATTATAATGTTAAATAGCGAAACTTCATCGCAACAGAATAACAGAATTTCACTTGACTGTGGTTAACATTGCCGGGGCTGCGGGTTGTTCGAAAAAAAGATACCGCGCCCCCGGAATGCAAAGAGCACAAGAAGGAACATGGATGGGTTTTAGTCAGTAAAAGTCTGACACTTCCACCCGCCCCAGCGCGGGAGAAAACAAAAACAATTAATAATTCCAAAGTCAAATGAAAGCCTCCGTTGCAATATGTTTCCTACCTCCCCCCGCAGAGTGCGTGGGCAGACGCGGAGGAGGTGAGCCGGCCCGGCAGCCGCGCGGAGTCAGCACGCGGCTCGCGCCCGCCCTCCGTGGCCTCCGACCGGCCCGCCGACACCAAGGAGTGGAGGGACGTTGTATCAGGTATGTCAAGATAAGCTCTGCCCATGTTTTAAAACCTATAAAAAGCGAATCGCTTATACAATATAATGTTGAATAAATTTGTTTACATTCTGTCACTTTAACTTTGATTCAAGTTTTTATTTCATTCATTGTTCATTTATCATAAACCAGAGGTCGGAATTAGGTAGAGTTATTTATGTACTTACATTAATTTCATACAGCGAAAGAATAAAGTAGATATGCCTCAAATACCGAGATTAATTTTAAAGAGCAGAAAATTTCCGTGACTTTTTAAATTAAAAAAAGTTATTTATTTTTACACAATTTAAACCATCCGACATCGGATGTCCGAAGTTGCAAAATTCCAATGCGCGCGATTTGGCCACATTTGTAATTCGCACAACATAGCTTGTGAGAACCAAAGAAAACAACAGCGGAAATGCCGAGCACTCCCTGAGCAATTCCCGGGAAGATCCATATTAATATCAACTTTTCGATGCAAGTACATAAATAACTCTACCTAATTCCGAACTCTGATCATTATACATAGTATAAACACTTCCTAGCCTGAAGCACAGGCTAAACCTAGTACCTACAAGCAAATATGGAGCTATGTTCTATTTTTCTCTGTGTGCTAACTCGATGTAGTATTCATAGTGTCTCATTTATTTCAGTGCCTTTGATGATGGGCTACGTCACGAGATACGTATTAGGGACAGACAAGCTGCGGCCCGGAGCGTTTGAGGTACGTAGGAGACACATTATGCGATTGACAAAGACATCTGCTGTACATGTCGTGTAAGAGTCCGTGCACAGACATACGCTACGCTGCGCACACCTTTTAATATAGCGACTCAAAATTTAACATTATTTACTACACTAAAAGGTACACAATTCTTTGTTTGAATTCAGAATATGTTGCACCTGTTCACAATGAAATTGTCACAATAAGGACTATGATTTAGAAAAAGACGAAAAAAAATATATTGTAATCTTTATTGCTAAAGAAATGTATCTTTTAATAACAACACAATACATACATACATAAACTCACGCCTTTTTCCCATGGGGGTAGGCAGAAACCACGGAACGCCACCTGCTACGATCCTTACATACTCCTTTCGCCTCGTCCACATTCACACATCTGGTCATACAAGCACGCCGGTTACGAGTACTGCGCACCTGACCTTTCTGAAGAACCTCACCAATAAGGCCAGGGTAGGTCTTTCTAGGCGTCCCCTCCCGGCATTACGATTCTGTTAATAAGTTTGATTATTTCAAAGTCAAATCATTTATTCCAGTTAGACCAATAAAATACAGTTTTGAACGTCAATTAATTATAAAAATATTGAATCTAGTTGCCCATTCCAAAAGGTAGTTTCGTATGGAGAAGAATGGCGAAGAAACTCCATCCATACTCTTTTAAAAAAACGTATTACATTATGTTGTACAGTTACATTTATTCCATAAAAAATATGCTAATGTCAAAACGATCTATCAACAACTAAGTGCTACAAATTAAGAAATGAAAGCTAAACTAATTGTAATGTTTAATACCACTATAAATTGTGATCGTAGATGATCACTAACATTTCAAAAGACAACGAATCAGCGTGTGAGCCATAGTAATCACCAAATGTAGTATTAATGTCTTAAGAGAACAAAGATAAAAAAGTATTAATAATCCAAATAAATTACTTATAAGATTCTTAGATTCCTAAGGAAACCATTTCATTAACAAAAGTCAAGTTTTTCGCTATTCAATATAAAGTCACATGCACTACCTACTTCTAACATTTGGTAACGAAAATCTAATACATTTGGTTTTCTTTTCGTTTAGTACCAAATTGTTTACCGTGAAACAATTTTGAACCTGAAGAAATGAGTTATTTACGCCGTCAAGATTTTTAGAACGTCTGTCTATTTTACAAATTAATGACCTGCAAATAACAGCATTTCAGTTTGATTTTGCAGTAATCGTGACAAATTATTTATATAAGCTAAAAATAGGGATGGACCTAAAATCGAACCTTTAGGAAGGCCCATTGTCATTTCAGACCCCAGTGAGTTTACGCCGTTCACCTGAACTTTAACCTGTCTATTTTCCAGGTATCATTTTATTAAATCAAGAGATGTATTTTTGATCCCATAGTGCTTCAGCTTCAGCAATAGTGTCTCATGGTCCACACAATCGAACGCTTTTAAGAGGTTGCAAAAGATTCCAATGGCATCTTGAGCTTCCTCCCAGGGATTAAAAATGTTTTTTTTTTAAGACGACACCGGTCTGACACGCCTTGTGCAACGCGTTTTGGTGAAACCGTACTGTTTTTCATGGAAGATGTTTTTTTTTAATACATTTTCATTATTCCTAAAACACACTAATAACGAAAGGTGACGTCACAAAATAAGGGCGCTAAAATGGCGTGCGTTTAAGTCGTCCGAAAATGAAAGTAGTTTTAATATTTTTTTTGTAGCTTATTTCATAATATTTTGCAAGTGTTCTATTTTTTTCCGGTTATATACTTACATAAAGAATAGTTAATTAAAAAAAAAAAACATGAATATACCTTACTGTCACAATGAAATGTGTATCTTTTCGTGTAGTAAATAAAGTTATATTTAGAGTAACTCTATTAAAATGGTCGTCGGCCGCAGGTACGTGGGGCGCGGCCGCACGTGACGTCGGGCGTGGTGCACGCGGACGACCCGGCCGCGCTGTCGCTCTGGCTCAAGAGCATCTCCGACAACATCGTGGGGCTCACCAACCTGCAGGTCAGTACCGGGGGTCTGTTCCATGTGAGTTTTACATATAGGTATTGTTCTTAATCAGAAGCGGAGCTATTTATTTTTTTTTAAAGTAAGCAATTCTCGTAACTTAACAAACTTTTATTTTGAAGAAACCTAATTACAATTTTAGATACAACTAATACGTCCGTCACGTCACGTCCGAATGCCACCGTAAGCGTGTCCACGCTGCTCATTGCCATTCGTCGTAAGCGCATCGTTCTCTCTACTTCTCACGTGATTCTGCATCACGACGGCACATTGCTAGGCCCCGCCTTCTGACCTAATTCTTCTAACATTATATTGTAAACTAGACAAGTCACATAAAAAAGAACGAGTCTTTTACTTAAGGCTTTTAAATTGATCCTATCGATTAGTGCCATAAAAGTACAGGATGCTATTTTTTCGGATTTTAGTCGGTTCGATTCCCGGGTGTGGCAAGCGTATTTTCAAAATTATTTGAATGCAGTTTTGTTTCTTTTTAAAAGTAAAGGAATGTTTCCTTTGAGAAAAATTTCCTAACTTAAGTATTTAGAGTACTTTCCCTCCAGGTAGCATTATAAAATTCCACCCTGTATAGTTTAGTTCATATTTTTTTACGTAGGTAGATATAATTTTGTAAATAATTTTTTTTTGACAAGATTTTTTAATAATTTGTATGTGATGCGTTTGATGCGAGCGGCTCCCGCGCGCTTCGTAACTTATTTCGTATCGCTACTTATGCGCGGGGCGGGCTGCGCGTTAAATGCGTGTGGCGCTCGGCTCACCTCGCCTTAAAGTACCCGACTTCAGATTTTTCAAATTACAATAATGAATTAAATTTAAATAATTTAACGAAATGCAGCAAGTCAGGGTAACTAATAATTTTGTGTAAATTTTGATGATACGTAATAGTAATAAGCCAAGCGTAAGCTACCTGCATGTGTTATAATATAATGGTCGCACGGAATTTCACAGTATTTACTCATTGTTACATACTACATTTTCATGTTCCTAAGTATTTTTTAAACAATAAACTGAACCAAACCCAGATGAAACTGTTCAACCGCCACTTCGGCGTGGGCGAGCGCATCGAGTACATGGGCTGGGTGCACGAGGGCGTGGTGCAGGCCCAGCAGCCCTGGCAGACCTACCGGCCCAAGTTCCTGCTGCTCAAGGGCACCGATGTCATGCTGTTCGACGTTCCGCCGGTAAGTGCCAAAGGGAATCACAGCGCAACAAAAGGATAGATAGATGTGTGTATAGTGGGTACATACAACCCACAGTATACGTGGATCAGTCTAATGCTTTCGAACGGGCACAAATTCAGACTTCTGGCTAAAACACTAAATTCCTATACCACTGTCAGCTCAGTAGTCGCGCTCACGGCGACTCACTAGATAAACCCCTTAACTAATCGACTTTGTTTATTGCAATCAGCCGCCAGACAAGTGACCTTGACTTCTTCCAAAATACGTTGCAACCCCCCGTTTGCGTTAGCCAACGTTTTAAGCGTACGTTTCCCTTCCAGATGAACATAACAGAACTGGCCAAGTGCCCGGAGACGCTGAAGGTGTACCAGACGATGTTCCGCACGGTGAAGGAGAGCGAGACGGTGGACTGGCGGCAGCACTGCTTCCTGGTGCAGAGCTCGGCGCCCGGCCCGCCCGCCTGCGCCGGCCCGCGCTACTTCAGTGCCGAGACCCGCCAGGACCTGCTGCGGGTCGAGGCCGCCTGGACGCACAACATCGTCAACTCCGTCATACGCCTCGGGGTCAGTACGCACACTTAATGTCTACTCGACACATTGTCAAGGTATATCTAGACCCGCCAGGACCTGCTGCGGGTCGAGGCCGCCTGGACGCACAACATCGTCAACTCCGTCATACGCCTCGGGGTCAGTACGCACACTTAATGTCTACTCGACACATTGTCAAGGTATACCTAGACCCGCCAGGACCTGCTGCGGGTCGAGGCCGCCTGGACGCACAACATCGTCAACTCCGTCATACGCCTCGGGGTCAGTACGCACACTTAATGTCTACTCGACACATTGTCAAGGTATATCTAGACCCGCCAGGACCTGCTGCGGGTCGAGGCCGCCTGGACGCACAACATCGTCAACTCCGTCATACGCCTCGGGGTCAGTACGCACACTTAATGTCTACTCGACACATTGTCAAGGTATATCTAGACCCGCCAGGACCTGCTGCGGGTCGAGGCCGCCTGGACGCACAACATCGTCAACTCCGTCATACGCCTCGGGGTCAGTACGCACACTTAATGTCTACTCGACACATTGTCAAGGTATATCTAGACCCGCCAGGACCTGCTGCGGGTCGAGGCCGCCTGGACGCACAACATCGTCAACTCCGTCATACGCCTCGGGGTCAGTACGCACACTTAATGTCTACTCGACACATTGTCAAGGTATATCTAGACCCGCCAGGACCTGCTGCGGGTCGAGGCCGCCTGGACGCACAACATCGTCAACTCCGTCATACGCCTCGGGGTCAGTACGCACACTTAATGTCTACTCGACACATTGTCAAGGTATATCTAGACCCGCCAGGACCTGCTGCGGGTCGAGGCCGCCTGGACGCACAACATCGTCAACTCCGTCATACGCCTCGGGGTCAGTACGCACACTTAATGTCTACTCGACACATTGTCAAGGTATATCTAGACCCGCCAGGACCTGCTGCGGGTCGAGGCCGCCTGGACGCACAACATCGTCAACTCCGTCATACGCCTCGGGGTCAGTACGCACACTTAATGTCTACTCGACACATTGTCAAGGTATATCTAGACCCGCCAGGACCTGCTGCGGGTCGAGGCCGCCTGGACGCACAACATCGTCAACTCCGTCATACGCCTCGGGGTCAGTACGCACACTTAATGTCTACTCGACACATTGTCAAGGTATATCTAGACCCGCCAGGACCTGCTGCGGGTCGAGGCCGCCTGGACGCACAACATCGTCAACTCCGTCATACGCCTCGGGGTCAGTACGCACACTTAATGTCTACTCGACACATTGTCAAGGTATATCTTGCAACGAATATTTGTGTAAAGCTTCTGGTGGCGGTCGTGGATATACAAGTCAGCACAATTTAAACACGACTTTTGGTACTTCAATCTTCGAGAACCTTCGATATCAGAAGACTAAAGCCCCAAAATGTTGTCCAGTAATATATTATAGCTGTACGAATAAAAAATATGCGTGTTGTTTTATTGTGTGGGTAATAACTTTTAAAGCTTGTAGCGTGCTAAAGAGAATGATTTACAAGAAATTGACTACACAACATACTTACTACAATGTTTAAAAATACCTATGCGAAGTAGGTGATTGAACTCCAGACGTAATAAAGAAAATCATAATCTATTCGGTTTCATTAAAATAACACGTAAATAATTACTTTTCGAATGTAAAACTTAGTTTATTAACTTACAATGCGGTTACTTAATAAGTGAATTAATATAATAATTATTGCCAAAAATGTCAGAACGTCATCTGCAATAACTGATACGGACCGTCCCCGGCTGTGACTGATTCCCTAGGTGCGAGTGATTCCCATTTATTGATCCCGGGGATGGCTGCGACTAAATCCCGGGGGTAGCGAGTCATCCCGGGGCTGCGTTCTACTGCCTTCAGGGTTAGCTGCGGCTATTTCCCGGAGTGTAGTGTGGGTGACCTCGAAGCTAAGCTCGACAGCCCCCGGCTGCGGCTAACACACGGCGGTAGGTGCACGTAGCCTCGAGACAGTGTTAGTCTATGATGAGGCTGTCGGCGTTGCTGGTGGCGAAGGACGCGTGGGGCGGTAGTCACGGGGCGGTGGCGGGGCGGCTCGCGACAGTGTTAGTCTATGATGAGGCTGTCGGCGTTGCTGGTGGCGAAGGACGCGTGGGGCGGTAGTCACGGGGCGGTGGCGGGGCGGCTCGCGACAGTGTTAGTCTATGATGAGGCTGTCGGCGTTGCTGGTGGCGATGGACGCGTGGGGCGGTAGTCGCGGGGCGGCGGCAGGGCGGCTCGCGACAGTGTTAGTCTATGATGAGGCTGTCGGCGTTGCTGGTGGCGAAAGACGCGTGGGGCGGTAGTCGCGGGGCGGCGGCGGGGCGGCTCGCGACAGTGTTAGTCTATGATGAGGCTGTCGGCGTTGCTGGTGGCGAAGGACGCGTGGGGCGGTAGTCGCGGGGCGGCGGCGGGGCGGCTCGCGACAGTGTTAGTCTATGATGAGGCTGTCGGCGTTGCTGGTGGCGAAGGACGCGTGGGGCGGTAGTCGCGGGGCGGCGGCGGGGCGGCTCGCGACAGTGTTAGTCTATGATGAGGCTGTCGGCGTTGCTGGTGGCGAAGGAAGCGTGGGGCGGTAGTCGCGGGGCGGCGGCGGAGCGGCTCGCTCGCCGGCGCTCGCGCGGCGCCGCCTGCTCGAAGCGCCGCTTCAGGTGCGGGTACGGCTCCAGGCACGACTGGAACTCCGCGTTGTGCAACCTACGTTACGTTACAATACAATTTAATAGAAATGCCACGAAACGCATTACAAACTGGTTATAGACGAGGTGGTATCTAAAGAGTAGTTTGCCTGGCACATAGATTTTAAACTTATTTCTTTTGCAAACAAATTAAAGTCATTAGCAGTAACACGAAATCACCATTGACTTAACAGTAAACACGAAATCACCATTGACTTACATAAGGAAAACACCCTAGAGAAAACAAAACTAACCTATACTGCATTTAAAAACGGATCGCTTTGTTTATTAGAACTCCGAACAGTCGCATATGTCCAGAAATACCTTGTGTGTATTGACAGTCCAGGGCGTGAGTACCCCTTCTTATTATACTGATAGAGCGAGTAAAGTTAACCCCCGCCAACTGCCGCCCAGTCAGTGGTAAGATGGCTGAATTTTGAAAGTAGAGCAAAAACTGCATATTATTTGACTGAGTGGAACACGATCTACGTTCAATACTTCTTAGTACTTACTTGTATATTTCTGTAATTTCGAGGGCAATGATTTTAGCTGTTCGCATCACTCCCGGCGATAACAAGGCGTTCTCTCCGAAGAATGCACCGTCCCGGAGATGCGCTACCTGCAATCCCATCAAATATTTTCCAATCACTTTTCATGAAAAAAAAAGTAGCAGAGAAAAGTGTGAATGATACCCTACCACCACCGCATTGCCGGTGACTGGTCCACTCGGTGGTCACACGTTTGCCGCGAGTTACCATGCGATGCGGTTCGCTGGTCGGAGCCCGGTTTAATAAATAACAAACGACTTTTTTCTGTTGTTGTGTATTGTTATCGACCTCGGATATTTTTTTCCATTTTTTATAGTATCGGATTTATCCATCCACACCCATTTGAAAAATTCAATGATTGCTCAAGGCATAAACCTCTTTTCCCGTGGCGTCCATCACGGCGACAGTGCCGAACGATATCAGGTACAGAGACCTGCCCGGCACGTTGAACTCCAACACTGTCTAAAACGAATAATATAGGGTTATTCAAATATATATGTATATATAATACGTTGCTATAGTGAACAGGCATTATTTTAAACAATTCCTGATTTCAAATCGATAGCATCGGAACTTCTGAAAGTTGCTGAAATAAGGAGCTGAGACCGACAGCCGGACAGTCGCACCATAAGGGTTTCCTTTTTTACCATTTTGGTACAGAGTCCCAAAAATCCTTACTTGGCCAGGCATAAACAAGTGATGCTGTAGTGAAAATATGATCGAGTTGATGAGCGCGACGGGCATGTCCTGGAACATGGGCACGTTCATGACGAGGCGCTGACAGCAGTGCACGTTGATGTCTTGCTTGATCTGCTCATGGATCGTGCTCAGGATCGCCTCCTCGTTGAAGTAATGCTCGTTGAACTTATAGTTTAAAAACAACCTAATGTTCCTCTTCAAATACTTAGGCAATCGTAGGCACTGCATATACTCCTCCAAAGCTTTCAATTTCCCACTGAAGCAGTATACTTTATACTGATTGTATATTGACAAGCGCAGCAATGCCGAGAAAAGATATGTAAGAAACAAAAGGCCTGTGATTCCAATCAGTGATGACAGCAGCAGCTCCGGCTTGAAGTGTGAGTCTAGAGGCGTGTAGTAGCCTGCCCGGAACACCAGGCCGCTCACCAAATAAAAGTTCGTTGTATACTTCTGAAATAATGTACTAGAGCCTTGTTCAAATTTCCTTATGTTGAATCGCTTGAGCCATGTTTTCAAAACGGCATTTTTTTCATATAAGTGATAGCATAGCATTGGTACTTGGTAGTGGATGTAGGTCATCCAGTGAAAAAACATTATCATAAGCACCAATGTTCTAAGTCCCAAGTAATTAATATAGGATAGTTGCAACTGACCAATGACATTCTTCCACTGTTTGATCATAGTTAGACCTCTTAGCAGCTTAAAAATGAACATGCCTGTGTGGGTCGGATACTCGCAGTTGTAAAAAGGTAAAGGTACGAGCTGTAACGGCAGACACCCAATGAAGTCTGCAATGAAATCGGTTCTGAGGTAGTGTGCAGCAATCTTTTTACAGTCGAGAATGATAATCTTGTGTTTGTGGTCCAGGTATCCCGTAAGGAAACGAGTGCACACGTTCAGGAATGCTAATCCATCCGTAAGTAAGATAAACGAGTCTGTCAAATCCGGGCCTGGAAGAAAAAATACAGTTTAGCTCATGCCGACATAGCAATATAGGCACATACAGTTTCTACGGGTGGCCGCCTAGACCTTTCTAGAAGTCGAATCAACACAATTGTTGTGCACGCAAGGAAATTATACTTACGTACTACATAAAATGCTTACTTACATTTACTTACATTTAATAAAGACTTGCACGGGCATGTAGAGAAACACGGTCAACGTGTAGAACAGGTACATGCAGTCCCAGTAGTACTTGATGGGGCTGTAGGGGTGCCACACGAACTTGTTGGTGTGGCGAGCGCGCTCGCGGCGCAGGCGCGACAAGCTGCGGATGAACAGCGCCGTGCCGTGGTGCCACTCGCACGCCAGCACCAGCTGGCGCAGCACGCAGCACTGCCAAGTGCGGGGACAATGATGTACTTTTATATAAGCCATACACATTTTTTAAAGGGGATTGTAGACTGTGTGCTCTGAGATGGTTGTGAAGTGATAGGTACTCCGAATTGCACTCGACAGTATATTACTCAAATTTAAGGGAGTACATGTACAAACACGGAGCGCAAGAAACGTGCGGCGGTTGCTAAAGCTACATCGGAACCAATAGACGCGCGTGTTGAAGAAACGGCCCCGCCGACCCCGCACCTCTCACAAGTCTTTGCAAATTTAATTATGTCGCGAACAGGGATTGTCCGGGGAAACCGCACGATACTCACCAAATACTTTAAAGGCTCGAGCAGACCAGATGCGTATGCGTAGACGTAAGCGTAGACGTGCACGTACCACTGAGTTGTAATGTATGGAACTGTATGTGACAGGACACACCGCTTGCGTAACCCATGCTTGCGTTCCATACATTACAACTCAGTTGTACGTCCACGTCTACGCATCCTGTCTGCTCGAGATAGATTAAGTATGATGTAGCGATGTCGGGAACAATCATCAACCATATTGACCCATTCGTTGTAGAAAGTGATCAGTAAAATGATAAGCCAGTGTGGTGAACATCGTATTGACTACTATAGAGACTGTTTTAGTTCATACACGGTGTAAAAATACCAAAACATGGTCACCTCACCTTCTTTTGGATAAAGTTAGCAGTTGGCGGCACATCAGTGCATTTGGGTGGTTGCCATATTGTACAGACATGTTTCCTGTCTCCATACATTTCTGTTTAGCTATTTTATCTAAATAATTCACAATTTATTCGTCAATATTCTTATTTCGTCAAAGAATTCAGACGATGTCAGAATTTTGTCATTTGTTGTTGACACAGTGCTTGTTGATATATTTACGACATGGAAATAGTATGTGCAGTCCGCGAGGCGTAAGCTGAGCTTTGCATTTGTATGAGTTCCCATATAGAAGGTATAGGTGTACGTCGGCCTAGAGTGCGACGCCTCATTTGCTTGGTTAGAAACCCGTTTTAACCGGACACAACTAGAGACTTGCGTAGAAAAGTAGAGACTTTTGGTAATCACTCACTCAAATTCAAAGCTCAGCTTACGCCTTGCGGACTGTACCTATAATACAACTGAGACAGTGATAAGTTAATCCTAAAAAACATCTGTATTGCCTACAGGTAGTTGTTTCGGGCTGGTTGTTTGCATTTCCGCATTTGCGGGTTGGTTGTTGAGTCCATTGATTGTAAACGCACCCACAATAAAATAGTACTCGCATTGCACTTGGTGTCGTGATGGCCCAGTGGTGAAGGCGCCCGCCTCTCCTGCACAAGGTGGGTTGTGGGTTCGCAACCGGGCACAACCAAGTACTAATGTGACAATTTTAATTCATATGTACTTTCTGAGTTTATCTTGGACATCACTGACATCGGTGACCATGTCAGAGGCCCTTAATTAAGGCGGTTTAGAAACTCTGACACTAGGGTGTGTGAGGTCGTTAGACTTTACTGCCCACACGACGGCTGCACTTGGTATTAATAATGTGTATTGTTACAGAAGAAAACGTTCACCGTGGTGCACATGGGTCGCGCGGCCGGCCTCACGCTGGACTGGTCTGCCGGCTTCTCGCTCAGCGAGGGCACGCCCGGCGCCAAGCCCGTGTGGGCCTACCGGTAAGCTGAATGTTGGATTGTATGATTGTATACAAGATAATTATTTTTGCTAAAACATGAGTATACACATAAGTGCAAGGTGTTAAATAAAAAGTTCAATTGGGTCACTGTCATGTGACATTGTTGTGTGTCATTTTGTTGTGTGTGTGTGTGTGTGTGTTGTTGTTGTTTGTTGGATGTTGGATTTCCGTGCGTTCAAGCGATTCTGCCATACGTATTACTGGAATCTCAAGTAACAGAACACATTAGGACCCATTAAGTTAATGATATTTGCAATCCGCCGTGCTTGGCAATCTGGGCTTCTCCCAGTTGTAAACATTCCTTTGTGCCTATTAGTCTTATTCTGTCTCCTGCTTGTTTGGAGGGAAGTGAAAATTATGTTTTTCTTACTCGTCCGCTTATCTTTTCTGATTAATTTCGTTGCGGGTTCCAAGACAGTACAATATTCTCAACGGAACTCGTCGTGCTTCATTGCCTCGGCGCTTTTAATGTTGGAGCCAGACGCCGAATTTGCACATGTCTTGGCTGAAACCTCATTTTCATGGGATTCTTGGGAAATACGTAGAATCTTGCAAGTTAAAAATCTATGCTTATATTTAAATTCTCATTCCTTTATTTTTATAGGTTTTCTCAGCTTCGAGGATCAAGCGACGACGGCAAATCGAAACTAAAACTACACTTCCAAGATTCGGAGACTAAAGTTATTGAAACTAAGGTAATTGTTCTTAAACATCTCTGTTTTGAAAGATTTTAGCATTTTATTAGTATTACGAGTACAAAGTAGCAGTTTATTTTCAGTTGTAAAGTAAATGTACTAACTCTTTCATTTTTTTTTCAGGAGTTAGAATGCCAGATCCTGCAGAGCTTATTGTTCTGCATGCACGCGTTTCTGACGGCGAAGGTAGCTTCAGTCGACCCCGCTTTTCTCGCGTCCATACAGCAGTCCAATTAGATCTTTAACGCGGTAAACATAAGGTCGGTTATTACTTACATGTTATTTTTTACAGCGGGTTACTTGGTAAACTTATGGACTGTTATGTTGGAAATGTTTGTATTTTTGAGGTGTGACTGGTAAATGTTATCAATGTGAAAATTTACTTGTATGGGTGGAAAGAAAAAGTACGATTCCATAAGCGTTCTAAGTAACAAGTTTTTTAGGCTGTAGTTATTATTGTTCTTCTTATGTAACCTACAATTTTTTTTTAACGGCCGCGTCATTTTAACCTATTTTTAATGGGATTTTTTTTTTACTATAAAGCAGCAACGCGCTATGTAAGCGGTAATATACGGTTTTATAAAAGTTGAAAATAAGTAGCATTTTTAGAATATTTGTAGAACGGCGTCAAGTATATACGATTGACAAAATGTGAAAGCGATTTTAATGGACGCTGCGGAAGTAATTTAATTTCGGTTTTTTTTTCTAATGAATTTTCCAATATTGCGATACTTGTAATAGTGAGAAAATCGATTGAATGAAGGAGTCCGAATGAATGAGAACTGAATTCGGTTAATGGCCGCGCTCAGTGTGTACTTTAGGTATTTTTTTTAATAGTCATTAAGTTCAGGCATAAAACAATATAAATAATATTTTAGTTAAAGGCCTAACCTCTACGAACCCAAACAGCGAATGTTGAAAGACTAAAAAGTAAATGTAGCACTGTTGTTTCTTACAAATCTATTTTTGAATCTTAACTCTATCGTTATAAGGGTCCTTACCCACGTCTTCCCTGTATATAACTTCTAGAATCTTCTATTTATTGCTTGGAGTTTTCTGAAAGATCTCGTTGCAGAAGAACTATTTAATTCGTTGAAATTGTTGATACAACACTCGTTTGAAAACTTACCCACGTGTGCGTTCTTCGAATCTCTTTAGTCACAAGAGAATGTTTGTGGGGTATTGTCATATCCTTTTTATCTAGTTTTGAAGCTTCAGCTATAACTCCAGTCGTGTCAAGCCACTTTTGTCTAAGGCCCACTTCCACCACCAATCACTAAATTATTCATCTGTCTCTGTCACCTTCTAACAAGACGTCGTTACGACTGGGAGGCAATGATGTTCTAAATACTGTAATAGTTTAGGCACTAAATATGTTTAGTGATTTTGGTGACAGTGGGCCTTAGTCTCCAATCTTCAGCGTCTAGACACCTCCCTCATCTATCCTCAAGTCTAGGAGTATATTTATTGAAGGTTGTCCATTCCGATCCAAGCTACCTTAAAAAAACTGCATATCTAGAATCACTTTAAATAATATCTCTATCTTAACAATGACGATCGACAAATAACTATGTATAATTATATCGTAAAATGTCCTCGTAAGCACAGTTTGATAAATACTCCATGTGGATTATTACCTTTTGAAGTATTTGTTAGTCTGTAGTAGACTCAATCATTGTTATATGAATATTGTCGATAGGCGATTACAAACAGGTCGTAGGATTGCCTGTAGGGTACTTCTTATGATATTTTGGGGTAGCTGTAACTCATTAACCTTTTGACCGCCAGAGCGTAAACACATCGGCGCCACTGCTACGCCAAGCTACCAATTCAGCGTTTCGATTAGCAATTTTTGATTATTGTTTTTTCTAGTGAAATGTAAGAAATCAATATATCTTTGTGCTATTTTACAATATTTCATTAATGTAGTTTTAAATAATAGGAAAGAGAAACACAAAAAACTTAATTTAGGACATTTTTAAGTAGAAAATAAGTACTTAAAAATTTCGTTTTCTTGACGTCTATAGACGTCGGTGGCGTGTTTGGCACGATTTCGTTAGACGTCTATAAACGTCCGTGGCGTTCAAAAGGTTAAGCATTCGTCAATATAATTGCGCTTTAATTAAAAATACGAATCTCAACTCGTTTAGCTAAAGTTTTTTTTTGTGATCGCCTTTCGTTTCTATTTTATAATCCAATGTCTTTCGACTTCTAACTTTAGCGGTAATTATTACCCTGATCATCTGTTCATTACTATAACATTCTCATCAGTCATCACTTGGTACAAAAGTTGGGTTAGTTACTAAGAGTAAGGCAAACTAACAGTAGGTATCTAATATTTTGACCATAATATTTACAATAACATACTTCCATGTGTTTTATATTAGGATTTGAGTATCGAATCAAAGTCGATGTCGAGACAACTGTCCAACACAAGGTCTTGTAGGTGAAAATTGATGACTAAGTAAATAATTGGAAATCGAATAATTTTAATGACCCATAGTACTCAACACACCAAAGATTGTAAACGTTTGATCGTTCAATATTGTTAGCGGTAGACATTGTGTACGTGATATTTTCTCGAAAGAGGCTATTTAACGACTGAGAATTATCGAAGGTTTATATAGCATACTATTTATATTAACTCGATAGGTGAACTGGTTTGTCTACTGTTGGCATCAGCAACAAGAGTTTCAAAGAAGACTTTCTTTATAACTGAAAACATTAGTACGAAATCACGGCTTGATTTTAATTCCTAGGAATAAAAATATTGCAATGATAATTATTAAGAGCGGGCTCACCATTCAGTCCCTGTAATCAAAGAATCCATCGACGACCAATTCATCTATTGATATTAATATAACTTATATGCTAAGTATGTAGTAGTATAAAATTAGAAAATATAAAAAAATATGAAACATTTTAAATTGTTTGAAATTGGTAAACTTTTGCGCTTGCTTCATATCATTAAATTTAAGTAAATGAATTATATCGTCGCCACTGATATGTTATCGAAATCATAGATTTTCCTATACAGGGTATTGTTTAGTGGCTGTTTAAGTGTTTATATCACATTTATACTTGAAAAGCATAATAACTCTTGATTGTATGTATGTCGAAGTAAAACTTCCGTTGCAAACTTGTTTAGAAACATAATTGTTTTATAAAATGCTTTAATATCAAACTTGTGCAGCCACTGACTAATCACCACTCTATCTAATTTGTTGATATAAATGTTATATTTTATCTGTAAAGCTAACTGCCGCGAGGCTCTATTTATCATAGTATTTACTTAGATGTATGTATTATGTTTAATTGAACATACATTATTTTACAAATAACACTGTAGTGTATTGATTTGTGTAAGAAATCGTCTGGGGAACAGTTTAAAAAAAAAACATAGTAATACTAAAGTCTGTCTTCATAATCAATGAAGGTTAGATTAGTTTGTTGTGTGCGAGAGCAAGATGCCTGTCTGCAACTGTCTGCTTTCTCTTTATAAAAATACAATGTAAAAATCATAACCCAGGGTATACGCGAAAGCTTTTAAATTCAATCGACTAGTCTTCGTTGGTCGACAATAATTATCTACTGCAGACTGATATTATGTGGTCAACTCTTTACGATACGGATCTTTATCCGAAAATATTTGGATCCGACATAGACATGTCCTAACAAGTAGAGGTGTAGACAATATTAGGCCATTGTATAACTGCCAGACAATTTCTTATAAAAACGAATAATAACATTCGACACGTTTGTTTGAAAATACTTATGAAGTAATTGTTGACGTAGGTGTTCGGCTGGATGTAATTGTTTCATTTGTACATTGTAGCGTTGTTTGTACGAAGCCTTGTGTACTGTCAATTTGTACTAACGTCGATTGTAATTATGGTAAGATTCGGGGGTTGAATTAGGACTATATCTTTCACATGCTCTTCTCTTGTTTTCTTCGCGATTTGCTCTTTTATTTGCAGTAGTAGTATTATAGAGCTATTTTATCTAGGGAGTCATTTATTTTACTCCCTTTTGTAGTATTTTATAAGTACTTGTCTTTAGCATAACAGTTTATTTTTATTGTTAAAAGGTGTGTGACAGATATGGACCAATTTTATATGTATGTAAACAGTATTACATTATAAATTAAACTCCAGACGAATATTCAATTAGATTTGTTTTTTATTTTTATTTTTAATTAATATCATAATAAGTAGTACATTATTCACGTATTTGTTTTGTGAATAAATACAATTAATGTCGGACATTATACGAAGTAGTTGAATTATTCGGTAATCGAATGTTTTTAAATAGATTACGCTTACGTCATCGTGCGAGCGTACGTGCGTGCGCACTTATGTATGTGTGTGTTATATTGTACTGAATCTTACACATCACGTGATTTATCATAATACTCCTCTATTGAGACTGTCAGTTTAATTTAGTTTTCGTAATTTGAGGCTTTATCGATTATTCTTTTAGCATATATTTTTTTACATCAATAATTTTTTTTTTATTGCATCTACATTAGGTACGTAATTATGTTATGTGAAGTTTATTTTTAAGTAGTTAATTTCGTATAGTTTCTATTTGCTCAGAGTTCTGTTAATAATTCGTAAAACTCGAATGATTTTACCATCATCACAATTTTCTTTAAATTTAAATTATTTGATTCCTTTTTTTAAAGCATGAGCGTATTTTTTATGTTAACATTGTCATAATGCTCATTACTTCCCTTGTGAGCTCGTATGTAATTGTAATTACTGTAACAGATCAATCGATTAGTCAATTTAGAGAAAATACTCAAGACTGAACTTGGATGTTGTGCGAACTGTTTCATTTAACTCATGCTTCACGCGGGGGCCGTTTTGCGAGTCTGTTATATGGGACAAATAAAAAAAAAGCAACGAACTAAATACTTAGGTAGTAGTAGTAAGAACTAAATTAGCGCTTTCTGACACTAGGGTGTGTGGGGTCGTTAGACCTTACTGCCCACACGATAAAGAAGAAGAAGCGCTTTCTCGATAATGTATACATACGGGGTGGAAGGCATGTCAGCTGTTCTATGTAAAATTGCAACACTTACGCGGTACAAAGTGTAGAATCACGGTCGTTCGCGAAATCAGATTTTGCATTATTGGTCATAGAATGTGATACGCTAGATATTATCTACTTCCTGCATAGAGAGCCAATTGGTAAGTCAATATAAAAATAACTTTAATTACTTAACAACAATTCAAGTAACCCCTAACGAAGTTAGTCAAGTTCAGTGTACGTACTCACACAACGGTCCTCGCTGTATTAAATATTTAGTTAAGCTATGAATTTATCGATTGTAGCAGTATTTAACAAGTTACGTTTAATTAGTTCTAGTAAATTAACTCAAATTAACGAAAATAAGGCTGAGGTTTATTAAGCAACATTTTAAGAAATCATGAACCTCTGTTATTGTTGGTTTATGGTGACTGGTCGAAGGACACCGCTACGAACATTTTTACCATGAATTCTGTACATTATTCTAAACTCACCAGCGATATAATTCTGCGTCGGTTATTAACGAGAAAGAAACAGCTGTTCCATACAAAAGTGCAATACCTATACGAAAAAAAATACGGAACAGCTGATTAGGTATTTCGAAAAATATTAACCCTAGGGGTATAGATACGTACTGAACCCATTGTACAAGTTTATGTTACGATGCCTTTTCCTCTCTAGATTTTCCATACTAAATTGTTCTTTATTAGTATCCTTGTAAGTCCTGTTAATTTAATAAACCTCAGTCTGCGAACTAACATCGGCATCGAGTCAGACAAGTCTCGGTTGTACCGCAGACCCACCGATTTTACTATCGACTGGGCCACAGCCTCGTGTCACCAGTGTTGGCAGAAATATACTTCTAGAATTTTATCTAGAACATTTAACATTTTTGCCCAACACTAACTAGCATTTGTTTTACGAGTAAGATGACTTGAGGGCGCCACCATCGTTCTCAACAAAACGCCTTTTTAATTTCTACTATGTGATTTAAACGCTTTTATTTAAATAGCAATAAGGGCGATTTTCGTACTCAAACAAATTATTAATTTAAGAATAAAGCTTTAATTGTTATTGTTTTTATTTTATGTATAGAAAAGGTAAGCGATGGTGGCGCTATTACATCTGTCGTTTCATTAACCGCCCGAATATGTAAAGGAAATGTACCACGTGTATGTAAGTAGCGGCTAACGCCTAGTTATTTATACCTATTGTTGATTAATGTAACTATATTGTATCCATTAGTAAAATATTAATTCAATTACTAGGTACTGTAGTTTCAATTTTATACGCTTGACGCAGTTGAACCCTTAGATTATAAGCTTATAACTTTAAGATAATCTCAGAAGTGGGTTGTCAACCGCAAGGTAAGTGGAGTTAGGTTAGCTGAACATTATAACATACACCACAGAACATAGGTATAACACACAGAATACACGGGTTGAAAGAACATCATAACAAAAGTTACCATTGTTTTACCCAACGCAGGTACCGACGTACGTTGTAAAAAAAACCTCTTTTTGAGGAAGGAATGCAGCTAAATTGGTACCGATAATGAAATAAAACACATAAATTATTATAATATTTAATCCAAGCTTGAGGAACAAAGTAAAGCTACACAAGGGGTTGCAAGCGACACTCCGGCTCGCCACCAACGCAAACTAACGACGCGATACTAAATGTTCTGTACGAGTAACTTAACACGCTATTACCATTTTATTATTAATTACGAGTACTCTTGTGACGGAAAGAAATCACTTTCTAAAATATTTAGCTTAGATTTCCATATTGCAAAATATCTGCAGACCCAGAGATGATAGGTAGACCATCGATTTCAGAGCAAATATTAACGATTTTATTAATGTTATCAAGAACTGATTATAATGTTAGACAACGTTACATCAAGTAGTATGAAACCTATCTACAAATTATTTTGCAACATCAAGATCTTTACCAATAATGTTGCATAAACTCTGCAAAAACACTACATAATATGAAGCACATAAGTTCGTAGGATTGTATAAAAACAGGGATCACAAGTAGCTTTGAAAGCAACACGTTCCTAGCACACATAACATCGATATAACAAACATGTACGTAGTTTATCTGAATAATGAGCTTGTATATAAACGGAAATGTTCTAAAATAGTGGCTTTATAGTACAGAGTAATTTGTGCGTATCTATTACGTGTCTACATTTTTATATAATTTGATAGATTCAAGTAATAATGGGACCAGTCTTTAATAACCATGAGCGCGGGGAAATAGGGCACCACGGGCATTCGTACTGGTCATCGATAAATCTATTTATCGATAACTGTCCGAACTCTGCTTTAAATTGGAGAAACCATGACATGCTTTCATAATTACTAACATTGCGAGTATTTAGGAGTTGCGTTCTAGGTGCAAGTATGGTATTCTTATTTATACAATGTTTAGCACATATAAAAAACAGTGTCAATTTTAACAAGTGGGTGTGAATACATTTTTTAACTTATATTTGTATCAAAAATTACTTTTTCCAATTAATATGTCTAAAATAGTCCCAATTATTACTTAAATCTAATTTCTTAATGACAAATATTTAAACTACGAAGGTTGATTCATAAGTCTAGATGTTGGAAAAATACAAAAGTTCAATAAATCAACTGACTAAGCTACGGAGTAACTTCCGTCGAAATATTGTCTCATCACTTTTATTGTCTTCCACATCTTCGAAACATCTCTCTTACCAGAAACAACGAATTTGCTGTATATTGAATTCTAATCTTTATTTGTATTATTTATTAGGTTGTTTTTGGCTTAATCGTATAGCAATTGGATTATTTTTATTTTTTTGTTTTACGCATGGAGCATCTTAGTACTATTATTTTTTTCAAATACTCCAACATGCTTAAATTAAGACACGAAGTTAATTATGTAATTGAGATCAATTGATTTATATTTGCGTACACAATACTCGTTGGCTAGAAATTGACAATATCTAAACTTTCGTACGACTTACATAGGTATAAAAATATCTAAAGATTCCAACGAAGTAGAAATGAGTCTCAAATAAAATGATGTTAGTTACACTGTCAACGAAATTAGCTCCCATACCATTTATATTTTGAATGATAACAATTTAGGACCAGCCCAGATACATTCTGAAAGAAAAATGATTACTACTTTAAAACTGTATAACTTTTGCTAAGTATAGAGAGTATTTAATTATTTGTAAGTACGTCTAATTTCATTGACAACGTGCAACCATTATTTGTTACTATAAAATAACAAGTATCCAGCTAGTATACAATATTATATATTAGTAAAGAAACACTCATTAATATCTAATAAATATTTTTCTACAACGATCAACATTCAATAGGGGCCAGTGTACACCGATGCGAGCACTAGACAGTGACGTCATACATTAAACATTAAATACACAACCGTTATTTTAGCCTGAAATGCATGGCTTCGATGGAAATCATGTAGGAGTAAGGAATCGTGGACAAATCAAATTGACGAAAGCAATGTAATTCAAGTTCCAAGCTTGATATAAAGTGGTTCATGGATATTTAGTGGTTACGCCTTCATTACATTCCACCTTTATTTGCAGTACTTAACGGTGTATACCAACGATATTTCAATTATTTTTTATATTATTTAATACATTCTGTTAATATTTCTATGAAAACTTAACCACTATGTAACCATCAGTAGAAATTTAGAATTATATATATTTTTGTTCATTATCAAAATATTTATTGTCGCTAATTACGATAGTCACTATTTCTTTACAAATACGTATGTATCTAATAATTTTATTACCTATAACTATGGGTTGGAGTCAAACCTGCTGACTCGGAGAAGATATGCTTTGAACACGACACAATTTAGTCTACCATAGAGTTTATTTTCCAACAGCAATTATAATCTACAACAGTATACAATATACGCGATACATGTACATTTAAACATGTAAAACTACGTTCATATAAACATTAAGAGCTGAACATGCATATTCCACACATGTTCTATATAAAGCCAAATACCAATGCATTTTTATGTTTATTTATAATTCTTTAACGAACTTAGTTTCGTTTGAGACACATCTCTATAAATTAAGCTTCGCTACTACAGAAGTAACTTGGACAGACTAATACAAATGAAAAGTGCTCGCCTGTTCAAATTAAGTATATGAATATAGAGTCGCTTCATCCCAACTATTGAAGGTTGTCAATCAATATGATGGTACTATGCACACTTCCGCAAGAAGATGTGTGAGGCATTTTTGTAGTAAGGTATCTAAAACATTTCGCATGACTACTTCGTTACTCTGTATTGGCTTGTTGATTTGCGTTCGTAAAATAATTTTACTTTGTTCGTATATTAGCCCTTGTACACTACCTTACCGTCCGCCCAGTTCACCTAAATAATATTTATATAGAAGATAGAATAATTTGTGCTGAATAAATATTAATAGAAAAACGCAATGATAAAGGCGAGTAGAAAATAAACTTAGCTAATGTACTGAGTACTATTAAATGCAGAGTTCATAATGCAGAGATCACAAGTCAAGTATCATAAGATGTCACAGAACACTAAAGCATGGCCCTACGATACCTACTCATTTATTTTATCATACCTAACCTAACTTACTATCTATTACAACTAAGTTTTATGAAAACGAGAACAGATTTGATACTTTTCATCTATTGTTTATTCAGAAGGTAAGATTTATTTATTTTTTGTCACTCTGTCCTCATTTTCAAATTACTTTAATTCAGTCACTACATAGAAAAAGATGATTCCATACAAATTATCGACATTCATATTTTTTTTTGTTAAATTATATTGGAACCTAACTCCTATAATTTGTAACGAACTGATTATTTAAACATCTGATATAATAATTTTATGTATTCATATATATATATTTAAATTCTCGTAACACTAGTAGAAAGCTCGAGTTGAGAAGGAGACTCATAAGAAGTCAACAACCATACTTCCATGTAAACGTAGAATATTATACATTTAGTGCGATGTGAACGTGAACTCTCACAATACACCGACAGCACTTGCCATTTTTCTTTAGGCCGTAAGTTGAGCCTTATGCAGGCAAGATAAAGACTATTTTGTGCATAGATGATGATATTAAAATGCATAGATTGAAATCTATTCTACATAGATATTTCATGTAAATAGTGATATTCAATTTGCGTTTTTAGTTATGTTTGAAATCATTCATGTTCACATCGCCAAATTGTTTACTTCATTCTATTACTTATATAAATATTCTAAGTCATTTTGAGCATAGCTTTGTGCTATAACCACGTCTTCTGAGAGACCCCTTTGGGCGCAGAACATCTAAAGATCATAAGAAAAATCAAAACATTATCCATATAAAAGGAACTAGTATATTTTTCTCCTAAACTTAAAAAATATTTACCACACCTACCATCTACTACTTATGGCTAATAATATTATGATGTCTTAGAATCTATTAAAGCTATTTCTCTAATATAATTACAAGTTCCATTAATTTCAAGGGTTTGAAAATGTCACACTACTTAGTTACAAATGATACTGAAACAGAAGTATCTAAGTTGTATATTAACAAAGCTTATACCTACTACGTCTGTTAGTAAATATATTGTCAAAAATTATTATTGTCCAATAGCGTTCCTTGATCTTACATAATGTAGTGAAACGCGTTACACTCCGCGGGTCACCAAACCACTGTATTTATTCATTCCTACATATCTATTATTTTTTATATTTATAGGTATTGTCATTGAATGTATTTTTTTTATATATTCTATATTTGTTACGATTTCATCGCATATAAACCCGATATATATATTATTTATTGTCATCGAGGAAGAACTTTAGAACAGCATAGATAAACACCTATTTTTTTATTAAACAATGTTGTCTATATTTTTTTAACCTGCATCCAAGTGAATGGGATTTAATTTTATTCTATAAAAGCACTTTCCCCTAAACTACTAACACCAAACATCAAACAAACATACACTTAAATCCTACAAATGTCCACATTTGTCATATTTGGCCCTAACTTGTGAAAAACCGCGCCGGTCTGAGCCCGCCTGCCAACCAGATCCGACGGTCTCGTGGTCGGACCACTCCTGACAAATAAGGAATTACTCCACTACTGACTAACACAGAATAGAAAAAAAACAACATAAGTAGTACAATATTAAAAACAATCATTCTAAAAGACTGCTAAAGCTTTGAGAACACTACATTACTTATAAAAGCAGCTTACATTATGTAAAATTCACATTATTAAATTTTTTGTCATAATGTATAATATTATTTATATACGTAGCTACGTCACTGATGATGACTGACGACCCCGAGAAAAAGTTTCGAGGGACATGAGATGCGTCCAGTCACAATGTAAAGTGAACTTTCAAGTCACCGGTAAATTTTAATACAATATCGACTCTTCCCCTCATAATAAATGATTTACTATCACAGCTTCAAATAATTTGCATCACGCGATATTCGAGTGATATGTGGGAATATTTAGCCAAATTTATTGTCATACTCGAAAGCAATATTTAAGTCAACTCCCCAAGACATTATGCTTCGTAACTTTCGTGTATATATTTTTTGTATACATATATAGATTTTCTTGAAAAATTGACTTACCTACTATATTTTACGATTGTATATATAATTGTTATATTATTGTCATCATTAAGTATTTATTGTCATTATTAATACATTTATTGTCATCATCTTATTTCTCTGCAAAACGTGCAGAGTCGTATTGTCAAGTTAATTTTGACACCACTTAAGAATAATAAATACCTATCTACATAATAAGTGTGCCTGATTTTGACTACTACACTTAAACCCAAATGTAAACGCAGTTTTTTATCTTTACAACATCCTCAAACATGTATAACTATTTAAAAAATATAATGATATATTTTGGAATTAGAATCTTTGATAAATGATCTGGATTTTTATCTATTCCAAAGTGATGTCATCAGTGTAGATTCTCCTTAAATGTCTTCCGACTTGGCATCATCGTCGTTGTACTGCTCGATCTGCTGGTGGATCCAGGGGATGAACTTGGGTACATACGCGTACACGCCGGGCAGGCGCGGGTGCGCGCACTTGATGCCCCACGACACGATGCCGCCCACGTACCAGCGCATGGGGTCCGCCGGGTCCTTGCACAGCAGGGGCCCGCCACTGTCGCCCTGGAAATTAACGAAGGGGAAATATAAGGCGTTGGAATTTCGATATACGCTCAGATAAGACGACGTGAAATACGATAAAATAAATAATGAGGAGATAAATGATCTCTCCTTTTGATATATTATCGACAGGGGAAAACACATAAAGCTTAAGTAATTATTGCCAATCTAAGGAATCATTGCCATGCCACAAAACATGTCCTCATATTAGGTATGTAATGACCTAGATGAAACATTCGTAGGTATTTTAAACACGGTTTCAATGAGTATCTTAGTAACCCCTTAAAACCTAATCTGCTACGCTTGAGGTCCTGGATTCGATTACCAGGTTGAGCAAGGTTTTTCTATTAAATTCTCAGTAGCAGCCCGGAGTTAGGTTTAGTGGCGATAGGATTGTCCTCTATTACAAGGGAACAAAACAGCAGCGACCTGTGGTATACCTAATCCTTCGGGGAATACAGGCGTGATATCGGTAAATCATACCGATTTACCTACTTAGATATCAAAGCGACAAGAACAACTCTCATCATCATAAAAACTTTGTAAAACATATTTCCCGTAAGTATTACAGAACGATCACGCTTACATGAAAATATGTACCTAATAAGGAAAAAGTATCTTTGTAGGCACAAAAATTCAACAGATTACGTTGGAGGAATTGACTTGTTTTCCTCGAACGTCACGGAGATTGACTCAAATACACTCAACAGGCAGCGACGTTTCGAGTTTCGCTCTCTTCTAAAGTACATGGTGTCAATCTTGTGATCATGTTCCAATTTTATTATTTTATGAGAAGCTTACCTAATTCAACGTATTTGTACAAAAAAAGTGTACCTACTAACATACCAAATAAAATAATATTTTCGTGTGTTAGCCTTCAATAAAGGCCCGATCACTGGCTCGGATATCTTGTGGGCGGCATCCAGATACTAGGTACAGTAGTATTTGTATAAACTTGAAGGGTTCACACCACACGCCGCTGACCGTTTATTCTAATGCAGTACCTGAACGCGCCTGCAAGTTGTCCGCTACAGTGAGGCCAGGCCTTTGAGAAAATCATGTTATCTCTCTTTCCAAATAAACAGTTTTTGTAACCAACCTAACAAAACTAAATTCTAATTAATTAAATTCAGTCATCTCATCCCACTTTAGCGTAGGTCTGAAATAAGCCTGGTATGTAACAAGCCCATAGGTTCGCCGCGTCAGCAGTGCTTAGGCTTTGTCCACACGTCGGCCCGCCCCTACCCATCTTAATCATTGTCACGCGACTAAAAGTGCTGACTCGTTTCAATTTAATTTTGATCCCGTTTTAAACGATGTGTTAAATAATAGTCCCGGGACCTTGGTGTTCAACAATTTTACATCATTGTGAGACTTATATAGAAAGAGAGTAACTACCTTACTTACATGATTTTTTAAAGTCAAAGTATTTAGGGTAAAACCGGGATAAACGCTTTAGGAGAATATATTATGCCCCTATTGTAATTACTCTAGTTTCGCGGATGATTCGCGTGCTATTTTATTTATCTATCGAAAGACGTTCCAACTACTACTAAGTGGACCGTCTATTACGTCTCAGTGCGATCGCAAGCAAGGTGCGATCCAAGATTTTTCGGGATAGATGCCTTGTTTCTCAGCGTGTTGTCTATTTTAAACCTAATCTACCTATATGGACTATGCAACTATCTCAAGTATGGGATAGAAGTCCAAAAAAATAGAAAACCGCAAAAATTGTTGATATATTGGAAATATAGAAAACATTTTATTTATCTTTTTATACGTTTGTAGATAAAGAACCAAAATAGGTACTTGCTAGTTTTGGAAATAAAATATTTTGATTTTTATACTGGCAGATATGAAATGATTTCAAAAAGTGTGGAATCTATCCCTGTTTTACCTTATTTCAACTAAACTATTTATAAGCACTATTAAATAGTCAAGAAGTCAGTGAGTCAGTTACTAAGTTGAAGCTATCTAATTGCCCATTCCAAAACGTAAGTCTCAATAGAGTAGAACGAGTCGAGTAAGAAACTTCACGGCATAAGTACCTAAGGTACCTATTTACACTACTTGCGAACAACTGCTGCGACTTAGTGACGAACTGAGAAGAACGCGTTCTTTGAATAAGTTTTTATGGCTGAAAGAATTTAAATTAAACTTTTAAAGAGATCGTTGCAACTTTTCATTCATAATGAGACTAGTTTCTTTAGGTTCCGCACTACTTAGTTGAAGATGGTAAATTAAGATACCTATAGTATTTCTTTTAAATAGGACTCGTTTTATTCTAGAGTTATTTTCCGCGCAACTTTTTACAGCTAGATGAAAACGAATTCTGAACTTAATACGGGATAACATGACAGCAAATATTTTCTAAAACAACGCGAACGTCGGGTGATGTCCTGGTAAGTTTCTCTGTTTTTTTAGGGACGTCTGCTTAGTAAACAGTCGCTACTCAGAGATTGGGAGGCGACGTCATAATTGTTTCAGACCGAATGATAGACAGACGGTCAGACGGAACGAAATGCGTCTCTTAAATTGCTTAAATGAATTACCTGTTACTGAGGACTTTTAAGGAAAAAAGGACCAAGATTTGTTCATCGCGATATGGCGATTAAAATATAGTGGCAAACGCACCTAGACTTTGTGATCTAGCTAGTAGGACAAGGCTTTACCCAACAATTTGAATGTACAACATGTTTTAACTTTAGTTTTTATTATGTCGACCTTCCTTTATGTTCTACAAATAACCTTGTTTTATAAATAAATTAGTAATAATACTATTTTGAGAGACGTATTACAATATCCAATATACCTCTTCAAGAATATTTCACAAGCCACAAAGATTGACATCCTTGAACAACATTATAAAACTACATAAAACATGAAACCTCGAGGGGGATAGTGGCACGCTTCACTGAACCATTAAAGTGTATCGTTCATAAAGGAACTCCAATGAGTTGGGGCGCACGAGTGGAGTCAATACGTGCCTCCTTATTGGACAGCAGCGCAAAGAGAGAGATGTTTATTGTCGTCGGCTTCCAACCTACTCACTTATTGGATTTACCTATTGGCTGAACAAATATTTGTTCGGGAGTCGTATTAGAACATTTTTTAGTTTTATTGCTTTACTGGGATGATTGCTTGAGCACTTTATTAGTGTGTCAGGAGCTTTTCGTTAACTTCGGAGACAAATTGTTGGAGCAGAACATTTTTATTAGGAAGCCACTTAGTGTTTTTTCTTTTACTTTTTATTTAAGAAGACTGTGTTGTCAGCCACCTCCGTGCTAAAGTAGTCTAGTCATATTTTGGTCAATAAGTAATTAAAGTTGGTGAAATTTTGTAGAGAATAAAAGCGTTATTCAGTTTCCCGCCACATTTTTTAGTTAAGATATTTAAGGTTTAAAAGATCAACCCTGTGACAGTCAGGCAGACACAAACAGGGAGATACAGACAGACAAACAGACAGTGTAATCTCTGTAATAATATAACCCCCTTTGGCACCCTTTGATTACAGAACCCTAAAAACTACAAAAGACATTTTAAACCTCGAAGCTTTAATTTGACGCAAAACAAATCACTTTCGGTTCTTAATAGAGAAGAGAAATAAACTGCGCAAGCTAGCAGCTTACTTCAGGAGCCATCGCTTATTTATTGCACACTGAAAGTGTTCGCGAAAGACTTGTTTACTGCTTTCTACATTAACTTGGTTATTGTGATCTTGATGTAATGATACTATTTAATTAATACTTCATTGTATCGCCAATATAATAAAATAATGTAATCAGAAGATTACTTTGTATCATAAGACTTCCTTAACAAGTAAACAGCCCTTGTCCTTTTAAGATTCTGATGCCCTATAAAACAAATTGTTCATAGAATTATTAACCCGGTTTTGCCTTTGCTTAGTTTATTAAATACCTTTTATAAACCAGATTATTAAAACTGTTATTGATTTTTTCAATTTGTAATTTCTCAGTAGCAGCCCGGCGTTTCTGCCGGGGCTGCGGGTTGTTCGAAAGAGATACCGCGCCCCCGGAACGCAAAAGGCACATGAAGGAACATAGACGGGTTTTAGTCAGTAAAAGTCTGACACTCCCTCCCGCCCCGCCCAGGGCGGGGGAAGTTATTTGATGATTTCCCGTCTATAAAAAAAATAAAAAAAAAGCCCGGCGTTTGGAAGTTTGTGGTGTGATACCCCACTGACTCGGAAAGCACGTAAAGCCGTTGGTGCCGGCTGTCATTCGTAGATCTTTGACAGTCGTTACGGTAGTTAGAACCCGGGAAATTTGACAACTAGTCTAACCAAGAGGTATCGTGTTGCCTGGTAACTGGTTAGTGGAGGTCGGATAGGCGTCGCTCCATGTAAAACATTGGTTAGACTGGAAGCTAATCACAACATAGTTCGGAAAAGGCTAGGCAGAGGCAGAAGAAGTTGCAGATTGTTTATGTAGTTCGCCCTACTAACAATAGCTACCTACCTATGTCCAAAAATATCCAAGTACTTTCAACTTGAACAATCAGGTAGCACGGATATAAAGAATTGTTGGTTCATCTCTAATAACAATTAGCCTACCACAGGATTTCATTTACGATTTAATGAAATGAATCAAAGTCAAAGTCAGTTTCAAAGTCAAAGTGAAAGCATTTATTTCAATTAGACCATTTACAGGCTTTTGAATTGTCAAGAAGTTACAGTTTAATATTGAAGCTAGTTGCTCGTTCCAAAACGTAGGTCTCTATGGAGAAGAACGAGCAAGAAACTCCATGGACATAGGACATAGGTAATTATATAATTGTAGGTACAGAGGCAGACAGACCTAACATTTGTCGGCACGTTCCGCGGATTATAGACGTTTTCATAGATCTTTTAAGGCTTTTAGTTCTTTCTAAGTTAATGAATAATTTGCTGACGGTTATTTCTCGGTGCTATGTTAGGGTTTCTGCTTTATTAGAATCAATTAATTAATTGCTTTAGATGACACGGTTGGCGCAGTAGCTGAGAGATTAGCTGCCGCGTGTCGCTCTTTGTGTATGTGAGTTTATATGTTTGTAAACGCATCCACCATATAGGAAAATTTCCTAGTGTGGGGAACGTTTTTTTTCACAGAAAAATTTAAAGAAAAAAATTATAGGTACATCATGATTTTGCAGTCATGTTGAAGGTAAAATCTTGATTGATTTTCAAACTTACCTGGCAGGCATCTTTCCCGCCCTCCGGGTAACCAGCACAGATCATGCCCTCGGTCACATTGAGGTCGCGATGCTCTAGCCACTGATTGCACAGGTCTCTGTTCAGAACTGGTACCTCCACCTCATTCACTGCTGGCTCGTATTCCGATACTTCAGCCAAAAAAAAAGGATATTTGGTTAGGTACTTACACTAATTTTGCGGAGGGTTTAAACGCAAACAGACGAACCTCGAAGTTTGTTTACAAAAGGGATGATCCTGTAGGCTTGTGTAAAAGAATTCGGGAAAGCTTACAGTACCTACCGTGGCAGAGTTAACATATATATTACAATCATTTTTCTGTAAGTCTATTGCAGAACTTACAGATAAGATGGAAATGGTTGACCAGGCTTTTAAATACTTCAGGCAAATAAGTCACAAATAAAGCATGGGAATACATGTGATTGATTAAACGTTATACTGACAGTATATTTATCAGAAGAAGAAGCATAGAAGAAATAAAATTGTATATACTTACATTCTTTGTCATCCCGCTTGCCCCAGCCAATGACAGTGCAGAGAGTGCCGGGCTTCAGGACGCGGTTGGCGGGCGGCAGGCACACCGGAGACACTTGCTCGTGGTACCGAACTCGAACCGATAGCTGTACACGATGAGGCAAATTAAAGCATCATTCAAAACTATACCACCAGGGAAGTAGGGAGACTTTAGATATTGAACAACACGCTTATAACGAAACTTACATACATACATGCCTTTTTCCCATGGGGGTAGGCAGAAGCCACATAACCCCACCTGCTACGATCCTTACATACTACTTTCGCCTCGACGCGCACCCGACGTTTCTGAAGAACCTCACCAATAAGGTCAGGGTAGGTCGGACCAGAACGAAACTTCATTGAATATTTAGGATGGGTTTGATATTTGTTGAGTTAGCAGCTGCTTTAACTATACCTAAACATTTTAGAGGTCCAATACAGCAACGGACGACAAAGGGGATGGACGGAAAACACGGTATTTTGTTCCGAACCTGAAACAGTGCGATGTCATTATCGTGTGCGATGCCCGAGTTGTACTGCGGATGCGGCGCCACGCGCTTCACTTTGACCTTCTGGCCGTAGTAGGCATGCGAGCGACGCCGCGTGATGCCCAGCTGGATCGTCCAGCCGTTTACGTCCGTGTGGCTGCAAGAGTAGCGGAATATGTAGCCAGATGGCTGATGTTGTAGCTAACAAGTGTAGCTTGATACCCAATTAGATAACATCAGGAGAGTCGTTCAAAGTTTTTGGTAGGTTTAATTATAATATTTGTCCCTACGAAACTACTTTTTGGAATAAGCGTCTCCGCTCTCGACTGATTATATCGGGCCGATTTTTGACAGATTCTTCGTTAGCGAGAAGGAACTGTCAAAAATCGGCCCGATTATCGGTCGTGCGCAGAGACGCTAAGCAACAAAATTAAATTATTTTTCTTGTAAATGGCATTTAAAAGTGCCTCTTAACGGTATTATTGAAATAAATATTTGACCTTGAGTATAGTTAAATGAAATGGCTATTTAATCTGAAAACTGATTTCTGAAGCACCAACCACGCTTAACGGCTAAATGTTCTATCACTTTACGAGTTATTTCTTTTGGAATGATGATTATACTCACTTGCCGACACAATGCGCGGCGGTGAGCACCCACTGGTCGGCGATGAGCACGCCGGCACAGTAGAACACCTCCTCGGGCCCTCCGAGGATGGCCGCCAGGAAGGGCCAGTCTCCCGGCGAGGCCTCCACGCCGCCCACGATACGCTTCGTCGCTATGCCTATCGTGCGTCGCTTGCCGCATTCTGTGGGCAAGAGTAATTCATGAAATAAGAATACTAGAATAGCAGGACCTTAATTTGATAGAGGTTTAGAAAGAGGTTTTGATCCTCAGTAGCAGCTTGGAGTTAGGATTTGTTATGCTATGTTATTTACAAAGAGACACAGTTATGAATTATTGAGACTGCGCGTATAAAGCCGAACTATCTCTAATAGTAGTAGTAGTAGGTTTTGTTGGTGAGATAAATCCTTATTAAAAATGTCTGTGAAAGATTCTAAAACAACAGTTAAATATCAGCCTTTGAGACAAAGCGCGGTAAATAATTCTGTCCGCTATAATATCTTTGCGCATATTTTCCAAGCCAACAGTTGCGAACACAAAGTAAGCAAGTAAATATTAATTCTATTGTAATTTCTGCTTGTTCGCACAAACGCTGGGAAGGCAAAAATTAAACTTGTAAAGCTGAACTTCTCTATTCAGCCCACCGGACGTCGGACGCTCTCTAAATTGAAATTTAAGTAAAACCCTTTTCCCGAGACTGATAAACAAATTTTTTCGACCATTCAAGTAAGAGGACTTAGCGGGTTTGTAACTGTGGACCGATTTCCGCCTTGTTTCAAACAATTTTGTTTTACTTCAACTTTCGGCAACTTTGACAACTCATTTGAAAATAATATCACGAGCTTTTTTTTACTTGTGTAAACATGCATTATTAGATTCTTTTTAAAAGGTTTCGACACCTAGAAAAATAAATAAAATTGGAGTGTTTGTCTCCAATTTCAAAACAACAGGATTTTCCAAAAAAGTATAACGTTATACGGTACTTGCAAGAAATAAGAACTTTTTCACGGTACATAGAAAAAAAAATTAAATCTTTCGTCTGTCTGTTTGTTCCGTCTTATCTCCAAAACGGCTGGACAGTTTTTAACGGGACTTTCACTAGCTGATGTTTTAAGAAGTATCTTCCTTTTTTTGTTTCGAAAAAAGAATTTGAGCCACAAAAACATTTCAACCTCGTGATTTCCGAAATTCACGCTAACAAAGTCATGTGCATAAGTTAGTAACTGATATAATTAGGATCAGTACAATACATTTACTAATTGCACCCGCCGCCAGTTGATCCCTTGCACCAGCGGCCGCACCTGGCGTGTCCTCACAAAAACATAATTAAAGTTTAGGCAATCGTGTCGCGCCCACAATTATGAACACCAGATTACCAACAGTTTGTTCGCGTTCCTAGCCTTTTGTAATTAATGAATTTTTCTGACGTTCCATTACGGTCGCTGCTTTCGCTTAGAGATTGTCTTTTATGGCTCAAATTCTTATTTATGTTTTGTACGATAAGTAATAGGTAACAAAGTTAGGAATTCTAGCAAATAAACCCAGTGTTTCTTACTTTGTGATCTACGTCACGATTCCTTAGGCATGCTAGAGTATCTTGTTTGTCTCTAATGTTTATAGATAATAGCATTAAGCTTTTACTCTTCGCCTTTATTTCCATCAAAAATAAACCTAGTACCTTGTTGTTAAATACCTATAATATTACTTATCTCGTATTATTTTGTCAAAAAATCTAGACGTCCTTCGACACCGAGCACCGAGGACAACCTATACTTATCCCAGTCTGAGTAGGCTTCTTTTAATTTATGAAAATCTAGAATAAACCCTAAATTAATCCTGAAAGCTAGAAATGCAAATGTGTCACTTTACGAAAATAGAAAGCTTATTCCTTGACTGAATATAAGCACTCGGATTATTGGGTACAGCAAGAAAGGCTCAATAAACAATGTACGACGGTTTGCGTAACAAACCGCTTGGAGGTTTCATTTTTCTCGATATTGCAACAGATAAACTAGTTCTTATTGTACTCAATAAACTACTATAAGTCTTCACAATTGTACTAGTCTTAATAAATAAACTAGTTCTTCAAAAATACTTTAGTTTTTCTCTACGTAAATCATTATTTCATACCTTTTTATCTTGAACATGAAAAATAAATGTCAGCTCCTTTTAAAGGTCGAAAGACTTATCTGTCTCCCGATATTAATTGTAAGAGCTTATATAAAAAACTTGTGAAGACGCATTAAATTATCTCTATAGACATTAAAGTTGTAGTTCTTCTTTCCTTTGTTATAGTACATTGGGAGCGTTACATTTTAATCAGCTTTTATGTAGACCCAGTTTATACTGTGCTGTTCTTTTTTAAAATAATGGTAAGTTAACGAGTAGTTACGCCTATCATCTCCCGCGCTACGACGCGTAGCCCTTGCTACACACTCGTAGCAAGCCGCTACGCTCTCGTAGCCATGAGGCGGATCATTATTTTTGACATTTACTATGTTATGTAAGTTGTGGACATAATATCAATGTCAGTAACTGATTAATTCGACTTTCATCTATTTTATGAGGTTTTTTGAAGGACTTTAGTATGTTTCATAAACGATCCAATCTGAAGACATAAAAAAATATTATTCTTTATGTTCTCAAACTAATAAAAATCTCCCTCACCGCAGAATTACGTTCCCACAAAATTTGTACAAGTAAATGACAAGAGCATTTACCGAGTAATTGTGTAAACTTATCGCCCACCTGCTAACCTCGGCGTCGCTCATAAGATAAGACGGCTGACGACAAATGATTACTGACACAATTCCTTTACCTCCGTCTATGAATAACTAGGCACCGTGGAAATGTCTCTCGTTTATTCAGATTTTTGCTTTATGAAAAATAAGGGA
Source organism: Caradrina clavipalpis (assembly GCA_932526535.1). NCBI lineage: Eukaryota > Metazoa > Arthropoda > Insecta > Lepidoptera > Noctuidae > Caradrina > Caradrina clavipalpis. The sequence continues at coordinate 661,540 of OW052088.1, forward strand.
ATTATTTTAAGGAGTGTGTTGTTAAACAAATTGCTAGATTTAAACACTTGAGAAATTAATAATGTCATTTTATCGTGGTGTACTAGCGAAAGATATGGTTTAAGCAATTTTGGATTTTTAGCAAATAATAATAAAACACATTTTGCAGTAAAGGGTAACGTGTGAAAATAAGGTAAATATAAAAATTTTCGCATTCCCTGCCACACCAGTCTCGGCCTGCGATCGTATGCAGAAACCGATAAACAGTTCAAGCGAGCACATCACACGTCTCCAAACTTCCCTGTTCAAAATGTATAGAACAAGAATGATTTTTATTCGTCGTAAAGATACAAGTGCTGTATGAGCGATGAGACCATAGAATTAAATTGGCGAAACTTATGGCCAGCCGTTACAGGTAATGAGACCACTGTGTAACACGCTACAAAGGAATTTGAGTCTTATCACTCAAGATTTAAAATCCACATTTCCACTAAATAAAATTAAATCATATTTATGGGTACTCAAAAGCTCTGATGTAAGGCTCTTTAGTATTTCATCAGTTTAGATTTTAATTAAATTTTCAATGTGAAAAAATGGGATTGGATAAATTGATGAGGCGTGCACGTTAATCTTGTGAAAATGGAGTGAAGAGAGGTAGAGATATGATTGACTCGTCACTATAGGAATAGATGATTCATCTGTCTGTTTTGAGATGCATGTCGCTGTATACGAGTGTGCATAGTTAGCTATGAAATATATGATCTACCTCAGTAAAGTACTTGTTTAATAAATGCATTTTATTCTGACATTGCATGATCTTTTTATAGTTTTCATATATCAGTTTAACAGTTTGCGGCTTTATATATTTTTTTATTTTATTTACTCCTAATTTTATTGCTATAAACACAAGCTGATGTTTGGCTGCGGGTTGTTCGAAAGAGATACCGCGCCCCCGGAACGCAAAGGGCACATGAAGGAACATATATGGGTTTTAGTCAGTAAAAGTCTGGCACTCCGTCCCCTCCCGCCCAGGACGGGGGAAGTTATTTGATGATTTCTCCTGAGAAACAGCTAGCAATTTAAAAACAGCTTATATAGTGATTACGTTATACTAGAAATTCCAAATACTTCTAAGATGAAACTATAATACGAGGGGAGATCAAAAAGTAATGAGAATCGGTTACTTCAGGTCCGCATAAAAACGCAAAAGAAGTTTTTTTTGCTTACTTATGTACTCACAACTTCAGCCTAAAAAAATCATATACATATATCACGATTTCCGGGAGTTATATTCATTTGAATACGAACTGTCGAAGAGATTTACACCAACTTGGAGAAAAACGAAATTAGAGCAGTCATCAAGTACATCTGTTTGAAAAAAAAATCTACTACAGACATACACAGTGACTTAGTGGAAAAATTGGGGGACTCTGCTCTTCCATATTCTACAGTTGTACGCTGGACCAAGGAATTTAAACTGGGCAGAGCATCCACTGAAGATGAACATCGCGAAAGACGCCCATCCACGTCCCTCACTGAAGACAACGTGAAAAAAGTCGAAGATGTTGTGTTGCCAGATCAAAGAGTGACCATCAGGCATGTAGCTGAGGTCACAGGGATCTCATATGGCAGCATTCAAAAAATCCTTGCGAACGAGTTGCATATGAAAAAGGTCTCCGCGCGTTGGGTACCCAGGATGTTAACCGACGAGCAAAAGTAGCGGTTCACAAAGCCGCAGTTGCGATGACTGCCATTCAAGAAACGGGATTCGAACTGCTCGAACACCCTCCCAATTCGCTAGATCTGGCTCCTAGTGACTTCTACCTCTTTCCTCGGCTCAAGAAACACCTCCGAGGTAAGAAATTTGAAGACGATAGCGAAGTGATGGTCACTTTTGAGGCGTTTTGGGAGGGTCAAGAAAAATATTTTTTTCAAAGGGAATCCTGGGTTTAGAAAAAAAATAGAATAAATGTATTGATTTGTAAGGAGACTATGTAGAAGAATAAATTATTATTTTAACTTTAATTACCGCGTTTTATCTTCATTCTCATTACTTTTTGATTCGCCCTCGTAATAGCCACATACTTGTCTATTCGGGGTAAAGTGCAATGCCAATATTTGGTTCAGTGGTTAGTTTTAATACACTGAAGATATTCCAAGATATTAAATACAAAGCTAATATTCAAAGAATTCAGCTATATCTTGGAGCTACATCGAAGGGTACAGACGAGGGCAAATACTCAATATTGGGTAAATAGGTACACTCTAAAGAAGTTACGTGCTTTGATTTCGGTACAATATTATTCCAATTTTTGTAGGAGTCCAATAAGCTAGTCTGTGGATTGTTACGGCTACATTCTTAGTAAAAAAACTAAGAATTACAGTTTGTATAACATCGCACAAGTTTTGGGTTTTTTAGAAGTTTATATTCTTTCTCAACTTTTATAATAACTATAATTTACTTTACTTTACCTTTAAAGTTAGCATAAATAAGTTAATTTTCCGCAAAATTTTGCGACATAGTGACCGACTGAAATATAAATGACGCGACGTTGAAAAGATTGACCTAGTAACATTTCCCTGCCTGAAGAAAACAACTGAAAGCGAAGCACCACAAGTGTACAAGTAACAGTTTCAAAGTTAAATGCAGTATTGCTCTCATTTCTTTTTCAAGATTTTATACTTAGTCCTCCTATTTGTATCGACCTTAGTAACAAGGCCATTAACAGTGTTCTGTATTGTTTTTCTCAGTTTGCGTAGGTTTCTTCGTGCTTCGATAAATATGAAACAAGTCTCCTTGAAATAAAATCTAAATAAATAATTATAAATTGTGTAACACAAGTTTATTATAAGAATTTACTCTCAAGACTAGTATTCTGGTCCATTTGCACTTTAAAATGTAAATTCTTTGTTCAAAAATATATTTTTAAATCAGATGTAATTAAGATATTGGTGTTTTCATTCCAACGAGCAATACAATTCTAGTTACTTTAGATAACTGTGGCAAAAGCTAAGCTAAGTAGCTTGGGCCTTTATTCAAAGGCTAGTGTGTATTATTTATTCGTCTTTTCTGGGAACTACTTCACTTGAGACACCTGCGGGCTTACGAGTACCACGCAATGCATGTCCTAGGTACGGTTAGAGTGGCCGCACGTCACAAGATAAGCGGACAAACCTTCAAGTAACATTGGGCCAAAGCGCGGTCGTCGGCCGCCGCGCCGTTGCGTAAGTACTACGCGCGATCGATAATTCTTTTAGACACAACAAATTTTTGAGCCAGATCATCTTTAAGATGTTTACGTTTTCATTTGAGTTTGCAATACTATTCTGGCTTTTTTCTCCAACCTTTGAAAGTTTATCTAAGCTTCGTTTTACATGCAATGGCTTAGTTAAATTTAATTGAGGGATCATTCCTCCCGGACATACATAGACTTTTTTGTCGGATCGTGTCATCCACCAAATAACCCAATAAATGTTCCGGATTATTCCATTTCCTCCACAAACACCCTTACACTGCATGTTCTAACAAATCGCTGACATTTCCTAATGACCGTTGCTATGCTATTTCACACCCAAAAAAGTAAAGTATCCCGCTTACACGTGCTTCAGACACGCTGAATAAACCAGCAGAAATGATTGTTTCGTTTTTCCGTAAATCCTCTTATGACAACTTCAAAGAGGACTTTTGTAAAACGACTTTTGGTTTCTAATACATAAAGGCTTTTGAGAGACTTTTCCTCTTTGATGGGCGAATACATATAACAGATAATAGACGACTTAGATTAGATACTCGATTACATTCATTTTCGTTGAAAATTGGTTCGCTAGGAACGTGATCATTTTAGAGTTTGTTCTTCTAAACATTCTCGTATTTTTATAACTACGTTCTACTTGTAATATAATTATGATTGTTTATAATTAATTCCCAAGCATTGACAAACGAAATAAACTATGTGGTGTTGTCTCTGTAAACAAAGGGTTATTTTATTAGTTCTATTACTAACCTACTCGTATTACACTATTACATTGTATACCAAACCTCCTCCTTATAAACAAATAAACAATATTTGAAGTTTATTCTTCTTTTGTCAATTCCAAATTGTATTATTTATAAAAACAACTTAACGATATGGCGGAACTTTTACCTTCTGCACTAGTACAAAAAATATCGCAATAATGGGAAGAATATGTAATTTTCGAGTTCGTTAAATGTGTTTCTCTTCCTGTTATATTGTAACAATAAATTAATAAATCCCATTCTCGATTCACAGAGTTATAAACGTGTCACCTGTTATTCGTGATTTCACACATTTTATTGTACCTCGAATAACTGATGAGTTTTTGTTGCGAGTTCGGAATACGCTAAATTATTCCTTTTATTCATCTCTCAACATTGTTGCTAAGGTAATGTGTTTTATTTGGTATATTTTTACTTAACTTTATTTTTTATAGCATATAGAAAATGATAAAAAAGGAACTGTTATACTGACAAAACGTCATTCGTCTAATAGTTGTGTGGCCTAGGGAAATGTTTCACAAATGATAAATGTCCCAAACGATTTGTGTCATTTTAATAATCTGGTTAACAATATTTTTTATTGAATTCTCGATTTTACATTTAATAAGAATAAAAAAAAAACTAAATAATAATTAAATTACAAACTATGTACAGTTAAAATAAAAAAGTAAGGTCATAGGGCGTCAAAAAACTCATCCGCATCGCTGTCAATGGGGCATGTGCCCAGAGAGTATATAATCACTACGTTTACATGTGCCCAGAAGGCTGGCAGCATTGCCACGTTGTATTATATTATTTACTTATCCTATATTTAGTGGCACATAGGACACGTTATAATTGGTATAAAGACCATGCCTGGGAACTTTTAGGTGTCCGTGGTCGGTCCAAGGTTGAACGGTCAAAGTTCCAACGTTTTTTAAGAAATAAGTTAAAAATGTTATAACTAAACATAGAACACCCCCACGACATCTGTATTGTTTAATGCACTTGTAACATCGATCACTAACTTGTAACCATAATGTGCACAGCGTCTGATTATTCCAACAAAAAATAAAAGCGGTTTCCAAGGAATAATTTCTATGTTACATAACAACAACATACAATCACGCCTGTATTCCCCGAAGGGTTAGGCAGAGGTGCACCAATGTATGTACACCCACAGTTCGCCGGTATGTTTTAGGTCCCATGTAATAGGGGGCCAGCCTATTGCCATTAACCGGGCACACATCCTAACTCCGAGCTGCTACTGAGAATTTCATAGTCAAACCCAATAACACTTTTTGCTCGACCTGGGAATCGAACCCAAGACCTCTAGCGTAGCAGTCGCGCTTAGTACCACTAGGCCACCGAGGCAGTTACTAGGCCACCGAGCTCTCCGGGCTCTATGTTACTTAGTTTTATAGTCGAAATGCGTACTAAATGGCCATGTGATGTGTCCTTACACCCTGCATGTTAAAAATATAAACTCAGATATAGCTAAAAGGTATTTTAAGTACTAAAAAGTTTCGCTTTTATGTGCAAATTGAATCAAGGACCCAAATTAAATAATTCCATTTAGGTGTTCAGGAATACTTCGAAAAGTTACCAATTTGGGAGTATTTTACATTAAGTTTACGAAACACTAATGGATCTAACTCGGGGTGAGTTTTGACCGAAATATTATAATTTTATTATTTTGATCGAATATTTTTTTTCGCAGCTATATGTATTTCTACAAAAGATACGAAATATAAATAAGATTTCAAGCTTTTTTCCATTAAAATATTAGCTATCTTTTCCTCGTGTATGTTTTATCCTTAAATCGTAAGTACCTGTAGTCAACTCATACCTCAACACATGGACAGTTGCAGGCCTTTTTTTTTTTTTTTTTAAAGATGGTAAAATCATCAAATGACCCCCCCCCGTCCTGGGCGGGGCGGGAGGGAGTGTCAGACTTGAACTGACTAAAAACCATCTATGTTCCTTCATGTGCCCTTTGCGTTCCGGGGGCGCGGTATCTCTTTCGAACAACCCGCAGACAGTTGCAGGCCTAAGGTACTTATACAATCGTGTTACCTACAATATTTAATACCCTTTGCTTGGCCTTGGCTGCCTCGTTAGCCTAGTGGTACTAAACGTGTCTGGTGCGCTAGAGGTCTTGGTTTCGATTCCAGGTCGAGCAAAGTGTTATTGGGTTTACTATGAATTTCTCAGTAGCAGCTCGGAGTTAGGATTTGTGCCCATTTAATGGCAATAGGCTCGCCTCCTATTACATGGGACCTAAACATACCGTCGAACTGTGAGTGTACATTGGTAGACCTCTGCCTAACCCTTCGGGGAACAGAGGCGTGATGTTATGTCATGATATTTAACACCCTTAATTTATTTTTCGTTACCGCGACAATGTAGCTAACTAGCGACGCGAGCCATAGTTTTGTAATTTGTCAAAAAACTACTTAACTACCTATGTACCGAGACACATTCACTGAATATTACCGTGAAATACTTCGCGCGTTTCACCAACTTATTTCACAAATTAATTGTGAATATACATACTTACTTGTAACATAGTAATGTAATTATCCATGTTACATGTGGTAACTTCTCGTGCCGTCGGGATCAGAGGCTGATATTGCGTTAAATTTTAAATAGTTTAGTAATAGTTCATTTAATAGTCTTGTAAATAAATAATGTATAGTACAAATATTGTAAAACATTGATAATGAACGACGATAATGAACTTGTTGTTGGATATCTTAATTGATTTACCTATTGGAGTCAATATCTTACATTCTCTCCGACAAAAAAAAAACGGACATCGATTGTTTGTCGTATGCGAGCACGCCTGATGTCCACACTGTAATATCATCTGTCCAGTGCGCAGTGAGCAAACATTCAGATTCCATGAATCTATGAAATCAAAAGTAGTAGGTACTACCACAGGCGACAAAATAAAGTTGATCCTTTAAACAAGCAAGCTTTCAACAGAAAAGTCCCAAGAATGAGAAGATAAAGATCTCATCAACTTTATCAATAAGTCGAGTGGGCTTAGCTCTCCGTAATTCGTTTTACATAATTGCGAACAAAACCTTTCATAATTTTTTACATTTCTGTGCTATGACCACGGCGGGCATGACAGATTTTATAATTAAAACCATTTGTCTTGACAAATTACATTTCATTTTGTTATGTTGGCGGGAGGCGACCTTCAGTGAATTTGACATCGGAATCTTTATTGTTACGATTTGTAGGATTATTGTAATGGCAGCTGTCTTAGCTATAGAGAGAAGATCATTTGTCTAGAGGATTGGTCTAGAACGTGACGCTTACACACATATTACTACGAACAAACGTGCACAGCGTGCACAAATATACGAATACCGCAGCACAAGTATTTGTATGCTAGCAGCAATGTTAGTGTAAGCACTTAATATTTTTTTACGTTACAACGAATCATCGCCTTAACGTGGAAAATAATAATCAGATTAGTCTAGTCTAGAGACTATAACCTAATACAAAAAAAAAGAAAATTATTATAAGACCTTTGAGCTTTCGTTCTTAATCTTTGTAAGACCTAACTAACGAACGTGCTTTAACCTAATATTTTACGTATTTAACATTGTTTACAAATCCATGAATTAAAATGAAACATCTTTCGATATCTTCATCCAATAATCCATCGATATGTACCAATACCGTGTAAAGGTCGTCGTGCACTCAGCAGGTTTGGGCTCGCATAGCCCGCGGCCGTCCGCGCGTCGCCAGGAAACATTAGGGCGCTGAGCGACGCTCTTATCTGTTGTAGCGATGGCTCCGTTTTGTTGTTATGTTACGATTCAAATATAAAAGCTATTTATGAGCGTGTAGCGTAATAACGTAAGCTTTATTGAGGAAATGTAATACAAATGTTAGCGTTCGGGGGCGAATTCATCTGGAGGAAAATTATTACCTTACATTATGTATAACAGGCAAATTCTTTGAACTTTTGAGTGAAGTATTGATCATTTTGAGACAAGGGAAGCTCATTGATAGTCAAGACTTTAATAATAATAATAAATAAATAATACTACACTTATACTTTGTTCGGTAAAATGTACGAGTGTCATCACTAATTACTTACCTCTGCAGATACATAAATCAGAGACGAAAAAAACCACTTACAACTAAATCTTTCCAAGTATGTACCAACACGCACACCCGCATGAGACGTACACACATTCTTACCATTTAAAAGCCTAACGGCACCTTTAGTACACTTTACAAAGCTCTTACAGAACAAAAGTTGATTCACCCTTCGGAACTGACAAGATTGGATCCCCAGCGAGCCTCCAGCCTCCGAGCGTACGTACGCACTCAGCGGATGTCAAACGCGTCGCCACTTACATTGAAATAACAGAGAAAGAAAATAAAAGCGAACACTGATTTAGAGAACAAGTATAGGAGATCTTGTACGGGTTTGTTGGAAGGAAACCTTTTTTCGCACAAAGACTGTCTGATCCTAGAAATGGTTATTTTGCAAATTTAGAAAAAGGACTTCGTTGCTTTTCTTTACTTATTTATTGGATGAAATATCAAAGAATGTAATTACGAGTCTGTGATTGACTACAACATAGTAAAGGGAAAACTAAGCAGTTACATATTTCGTATTAAATTCCACTCGTACATAGGAAGACATTTCCAATCTGCCATAATTCCCTGCAGGTACGCTAAAGCTTAGGCTAGCTTAATATTCTTACAAATAAATTTATTATTATTATTCCATTTATTTATTTATCTTACATATTAATTACATTTTTAAATATTACTATAAAAAAATAAAAACATTTAAAAATATAAAAAATAGTAGCCCACCGGCATCGGGAACAGGGTCCAAGCCACCGATGGTCAGGGCTCCTGAGAAAGGAATCTCCTAACAATACGTGCCGTGTCTAGGAGTACCGCTTTCTGAATCAAGCCCTTGATCCAACCGCCCAACGAGAGCCTCCTTAGGTGTTGGTCGAGGCTCTTGGCTATTATGCCATTGGCCGTCACGACTATCGGCACAATGATTGCCGTATTCACATCCCACATGTCGACAACCTCGCGAGCCAGATCAAGATACTTAATTTGTTTATCTTTCTCAGCTTTCACGAGGTTCTCGTCATGCGGGACAGTAATATCAACGATCACTGCGCGACGCTCTAATCGATCTACCACCACTATGTCAGGCTTATTGGTAACAATAGTCCTGTCAGTGATGATAGATCGGTCCCAATATAACGTGATATGACCATTTTCAAGAACTGGGTCGGGCACATATCTATAGTATGGTACTTCCGATTCCACAAGGCTGTATTTCAGAGCAAGTTGCTGGTGAATAATCCTGGCTACAAGGTTGTGTCTATGTAAGTAGTCTCCGTTAGCCAGACGAGAACACCCAGATATAATGTGACGGATTGATTCCCCGGGACGATGGCATGCCCGACAAATGTCAACCGTACCGTCCTTCACAATATATCTCCGGTAATTGTTCGTCATCATAACTTCGTCCATAATAGCACAGACAAAACCTTCGGTTTCCCCAAAGAGGTCACCAACGCGCAGCCAGGATACGGACGCCTTGAAGTCTACATCCGGCCCATGTAGGGCCCGGTAGTAGCGCCCGTGAAGCTCCTTGCTCTTCCATACCTCCATGCGATCATTAGTATCTAATACTATAGGTTTGCGCCAGTTCTCATTCGCTAAAGAGAGCGGGGTGAGGCCCTTGTCCACTGAGACCACATCTCGGTGCATCCCCACGTCAGCTTCTAGGAAGTATTCCCTGAGACTGCATATCTCACGGTTGTGCAGGGTCTTAGCATTTAAGAAGCCTCGACCACCACACTTCCGCGGGATATACAGTCTCATTACTGACGACCTTGGGTGATGCATCCGATTTGCGGTCAACAGTGAGCGAACCCTCCTATCCAGGGCGTCAAGCTCTGTCTGAGTCCATTTGAGTATGCCGAAAGAGTACATCAAAACCGGCATGACCCAACCGTTGAAGGCGCGCACCTTATTTCCGCCTGATAAAAGACTATTTAAAACTTATTATTATTATTATTAGCTCTCCCACGGTCATAAGGGCGTAAAAGCCTGTAACGGGATGACATGCACCGCTGAGTCTAGTGCTAGCCGCCGCTCAGCCCGCGGCTATTAGCCAATAGCCGACTATCAGCGTATTTGTTCCACACGAATCGATGGATTTTAGTGGATTTTATTTTTTCGGGTAATTTGAGCGAAAGCTAATACCGATCGTTTTATGGCGCGCTTTTACTAAAACGATTACCAGGCAATAAAATAATAATGGATAGAATAGATAGACTAACGATTTTAAAATATCGATTTGGGTGAATTCTTTTTTTGAGCCATTGGATTGTAACCAATCTGACGGCCCACCCGATGTTAAGTGGTCACCGCTACATAAAGAAATAATTCTGCAATATCAGAAGCCTTGTATTTGCGTTGCAATCCCAGAAACAAAGTTGAAACCAGAACACAGCAACGCTGTATTGCAGCAGAAAAAGGTATGTTGTTAATACTTCTCCCGGACGAGCTCCTTCACAACAAGGTCTACTACCACGAAAATCCAATCCAACCCATATCTTATCAGTTTAAGGCGTATATTACTTTGAGTAGGAAAATTGTCTGCACGATTTATTAACCCTTATGTGAGTAACGAGGTACCCGGGTACCTTTAGCATTTTCAAATTTAAAGAAAAGTATGTTATAAGCCCTGTAGGTAGCTGTGGTTTCCTGAGAGCTCTTAACTATTTATAAATTATATAATTTTTAATGTTTTGACCCAGTCAACTATTTACAATGTTTTGTAGAAACCAAAACATATTATAACCTCACAATAGAGTGACAAGGTACCCGGGTACCTCTTCGTGTTTTGTATGTCTATGAAAAAAATATTTATAATTTCGTACAAAAATGAAATAATAAACATTTGTTAAAATATTTTATTTCTATAAAAATTACAAATTCTTTGTTTATACAGAATTAGCACAGCTCTCGTAGCAGGTGTTACACGTTGGACGAGTTACTGCATGTTCATCACAAACTGGTTTTCTGCAGTTAGTGCAAGCTTTTCGTGTTTTTCTTTGCTTACGTTTGAGTTCTCTGCATATGTAGCAACTTCCGACGACTGCAACACGCCCTGTAGAATCTCGTCTAGTCTGACTTATAGAAGTTGTAGATCCAGAAGAAATCGAAAGCCTTAGTTCTTGGCCAAGCACGTCCTGTATTGCAGATCTCACATGTAATTTTGATGTGATAATGCAATTTTTTGATCTTTGTTCTATATTTTTACCACACAGTTGTAGACTCAATGATTTCAAAAACTTTCTTCGTCTGTCACTCGAGACAAATTGTGGGTTATGTTCCATGTAAATGATATATGCTGCCAAAGCTGCAATGTCAATGATATTATAAAAAAGTGCTAAAGGCCACCGATTCGTTCTGCGTTTTACGGTGTATTCTGCTAACAGCTTATCCATGTTGTCCACTCCACTTTTGGTTTTATTATAATATAAAATTATTTCTGGCTTGGCAGTTTCCTTATTACTTTCAATAACTGGTGACATGTGCATTGATGACAACATTATTACTGCTTTATTCTTTTTAGGTACGTAGGAGCACACAGTTGCTTCTTTGCTAAAGGCGAAGTTAGAAGAATAAATCGCCCTCTCCTTGTGTGCTTGCATATTTGCAGGACGAAACCGTTTATTTTTTCTTACCGTTCCAACTAGTGTCATATTCCACGAATTCAAGGAATGAGCCAGTTGAAGAGACGTAAAAAAATTATCCGTAGTTACATTCAGTCCTGAATTTTTATATTTAGCCACGAGATCTAATAAAAATAATAATATTCAAAGTATGTGTAACGTTAAAGCAGATCTTGATTGTTCACATTACGTATAAACTGTATGAAGGTACCCGGGTACCTCGTCACTCTGATAAAGGTGTTTTATTTGTCACTCACATAAGGGTTAATCTATGTAGATCTAGATAGATGTGTCAAGTATTACACAAAGGGATATAGCAAACACACCCTTCTAGTAAAATAGAAAACCGCTCACCATAGTCGTTACACACGAGATGCACCCTGGGCGAGTCCGGCCTGCACTCCTTGAGCTCCTTGAGCAGCCCCCCCTGGCTGCGCAGGAAGGCGCGGTATGTCTGCGCGGCGCCGTGCTCGTGCACCGAGCTCGCGCGCGGCGCCGCCGTCGCCGACACGTTCACCGCCTCCTTGATGCTGCTCACCGCTGGCTTCGTCTCGTTGATCACCGCTTGGCTTTTGTTTAGCAACCTGCGTAGACGTGGATATTTTTCATCAAAGCGAAAGTAGGTGAACTGGCGGAGTGTTTAGTGGCCGCAAGCTCCACATAACCACGTCGTCTCCACGGGTGGCGTGGCATGCGTTAGGCATTTTGTTCGCTCACAAAAAAAAAGGAGTGGATATTTTAAGAATATTGTTGATAAAGATTGACGGGATATATTGTAAACACGATTAACATCAGGAATTGAGAACATTGATAAACTAGAAAGTAATTCAGAAAGGTTGCGTGCTTGTATAACCAGAGTATGATAGTGGACGAGGCGAAAGGAGTATGTAAGGATCGTAGCAGGTTGCGTTCTCTTGTTTCTCCCTACCTTCATGGGAAAAAGGCGTGAGTTTATGTAAGTATCATTGACTAGCTATGTATATTCAGTTAAGTTACGTCCTTAGTTACTGTTTCGCACCCGTTGGTCATAGCGTGATGTTCTATAGGTATAAACCTTCATCTTAAATCACTCTATCTTTTGAAGAAAACCACAATAAAATACGTTGCAGTTTAAAACATCTAAACGTGCAGATGGGAAGCGACTTTGTTTTATAATAGGTAGAGATGTTAAATTGTAACCAAAAGTACTCAAATTGCTAGTGTTTACTCAATAGATACAACTATTAACACTTACAGTTAAACAATACAGTTCGGCATGCAGTTAATACCACAAACATTTAGAGAACGCAACGTGAACAAACTGAACTAATGAAACAAATTCCGCAGGTAAAGGCTGGGCTCCACCGCGCGGGATAACACCTTTCTGTTTAACCAATTGCAACGCGATATGAGCGCTCGCTGTTGTGTGCAGCATTCTTTAGGTCTCGGAACTAAATTGATTCGTACAGATCAACAGACCTGTGGGTAATAACCCGACGGGAGTGTTGAACTTTGTACGGTTAACTGTTTAATGAAAATCTGTTGATACCCAGGAGTACATGTTTTGTTATATATTTTATGACTGAATGGCTTTAACGTGACTTTGTTGTACACTTTTAGGCTGAATTGGCTATAATATACTTTTGGGGGCTTGATAAAAGGCAATATAAGTTATATATTATTGTATACTATTAAATATAATAATTTAAACATTTACTTATTATTTTAGCAGTATTTGACATTATGTCAAAGTATTGATCATACAGTTGCTCAACTTTTGTTGGCGATCTCAGACAAAAACCTGAATGAATTTTTAAATTCTTTCATTAGTAAGTTACCTTTACAGTTATTCTTTCAATAGGAAGTTGTCTTCTATAGTAATAGAAGAGTGTGTGTACTCATTAATGCAGGTATCCATACACCTATCAATGTAACTTTCTAAGCTTACCTAGATCTATTAACACTGACATAAAATGGAATAAGTCTTCAATATTAAACATCGAAATTTTTCGATGTTCAGGGATCCTTTATAATATTTTTCTAAAACTCACGAGTATCCGAGGATAGAGCACAGCTTGGAGGCAGTATCCTGGTCCAGGGTGGTGATGCAGGCTGGAAACCAGGAGTGGTTGGCGGCGCGGTACACTTGCAGCTCACCCCGACCCACGTCGCCGTTGGCTTGGCTTAGCCGCACTGTTTGAAGAGTTATTTAGTTGTATTTACAAACTATATAGAGAAAACATCTTGGTTGTATTGTTGTTGATACGTTTTTGATAGAAATATAACTGTCATGAAAAACAGTTTTTTAAATTCGTGTCATATTTATTTGGCTGATTTGAATACAACATTGATGAAAGAATAAACGACAAAACAAAATCACGCACAAAATTTTCCCATATTTATGGTTATGCACATATTATGTACTTTAAGCACACCTTAAACTTTCTACCACCAAACAAATCCTTGTTGGCAAAATCTCACATTAGAACAAGATCTTGGCACTCAACCAAGTCATGGTTAGAAAACGCGGAGAAGGCCTCTTGCCAACACAACTATTTATTTAAACACACAAAGAAATTAAACAAAGCCTAAAATAAATGCACACTAGCCTGGGCAGCTTTGGTCGGCTTTTTATTTGTTTAATTAGCCCAGCAATTATATGCAATTTTAGTCTTAATAAAGTTTGCTATAAAAAACTAAACATTTAACTGGGGAAATGCTTATAGTTATTACGAGTACAAGCTGCACCCACTGTTTCACAGTTTTACCTACACGTGCACCTATGTGCCTTAGCACGCCTTAAACCCAAAAAATCTGCAGGTCCAGATGGTATTCCTCCTTTTATCTTAAAAGATTGTCGTTTGGTGTTAGCCAATCCGCTGCATCATATTTTTAACTTGTGCCTTAAAAAACCTGTGTTTCCGGAGAGATGGAAAACTACCAGGGTCGTTCCAGTACCAAAAGGCTCTATGAACGACCAGGTGGAAGGATACAGGCCTGTTGCCGTGCTGTCATCCCCAGCAAAGGTGCTGGAATCCGCTATACATAAAAGCATATTCACGCAGGTAAAAGAACAACTTTCAGACTCACAACACGGTTTTCAACCAATGAAAAGTACAACTAGTAACTTGTTAAGTTTCATGGCTCATGTGTTGCCAATAGTGGACAGTGGCGGTCAAGCTGATGCTGCTTATTTCGATTTCAGAAAAGCATTCGACGTAGTCGATAATGACGTGTTGCTCGGGAAGTTAGCAGGGGTCGGTTTCACCCAACACTTGCTCAGGTTCTTTGGCAGTTACTTGAGGGATAGGCAACAATATGTTGACTATGGGGGACATACTTCAGCGCCTTATTTTACCTGGTCCGGGGTAAGTCAAGGCAGTAATTTGGGGCCGTTGTCCTTCATTATCATGATAAATGATTTGCCGAAAATAGTTAAAAACGCAAATTGTTTGTTATTTGCTGACGACCTCAAGTTATCCTTCGCTATAAAAGATAGGAACGACTGCGACCAACTGCAAAGGGACATAGATAGTGTGACAGCCTGGGCCATTGAGAATAGGTTACAGTTTAACACCCAAAAATGTGTAACGATCACTTTCTCGCGCGGACGTAAACCCATTGTATACAATTACAGTATAGATGGAGTTCAAATGGCAAGAGTAAAGGAGGTCAAAGATTTGGGTGTTGGTCTTAATGCCGAGTTGACGTTTCGAAATCATATTGTTAAGTGCTGTAAAAAAGCCTATAGGAATCTTGGTTTTTTACTCCGTACTGTTCGTGGATTCACAAATTTGAAAGCAATCACAGTATTGTATAATGCGCTTGTGAGAAGCCAATTAGAATGCAACGCAGTCATATGGAGCCCACATGAAACTAAATATAGGATCATGTTGGAGCCAATTCAAAATAAATTTATAAGATATTTATATTTAAGAAAATATGGTGTGTATCCGTATTATCCCCTTATGTATCCAACATTATTTATTTTGGGGATGGTCGGATACAATGAGCTGAGCGTCAGGAGGCAACTCGCACTCACTCTATACATTTTTAAAATATTGAGGGGTAGGATATACCATGCAGACATATTGGAACGGGTGGGTCTGTGCGTGCCGGACGGGTACGTGTGGCGCCGCCGGCGGCCGCCGCTGCTGGCGGTGCCGCGCGCGCGCACCAACCTGTTACGGGAGGCGCCGCTGTTGCGCGCACTGCGCACTCTCAACCTCTTGGAGACGGACATATTTTATTGCTCTCTAAATGAATTTACAAGGATTACTTTATATACCATCTGTTATAAGTTTTAATTTAGGATAAATATATTGTTTAGATATAGGTTAGGATAGCTACGCTATCGCATTAGGTGAATAACCTGTAATGATAGCTGTAAGTGTGAGATAAATAAATAAATAAATAAATAAATAAATAAATGTGTAACTTAAGGCATTAGGTGTTGAATGTCATGTTGTCGTCAAAATCCTCCCAAGCAAGTCGAATGGTTGCAACGGTGACTGTTGGAATTTACGACTGTGGGTTTTCCGACGCCGGAATCTGGATATGTGGCCGGTTGGTAATTGATTGGTACACTGCCTCACATCACGGGCCATGGCGCGGGAGTGCGTGTTCTTACGATGTTTTCAAGTATCTGTGTTTGTATAGAAAACACGCGTAGTGCAACACACAGAAAACGCGTTCACGCGCAGTGTTGCAGATCATCTAAGCTCCGTCGCCACGCACCACGGAGCGTAGCGCGGGGCAGTGTGCGAATCGCCTTACAAGTATATTATATATGCATAAAACAACAGTGTTCATGTCAAACATATCACTTCATGAGCTACAGTACAAATACTCACAGCAGTTCCTCTCGTCCTGCCCCCAGGGACAGTCGACCTTCCCGTCGCACAGATGCGCCTGCGAGATGCAGCGCTGGTTGCCGCAGTGCACCTCCCCGCTGCGCTTGCACACGCGGCAGTTGAGCTCGTCCGAGCGGTCGGCGCAGTCCACGTGCCCGTCGCAGCGCCAGTCGTGCGGGATGCAGCGCCGCACGTCGCATTGGAACCCGGTCGGGCATACTGGGGGGGAGAGGGGATGAGTCGCTGTTATGCTATTCTAAAAAGCTAATTGCGAAATCACTTCTGAATCTGCGGTGAGATTTTAGTTTCGTACTCCTACAATGAGTGAGTTCGACACTAGCGCCACTACGTGATGACGTAAGTGAGAAGTATTATATCGAGTAAGTATTTTGACGTTTTTCAATAGGATTTGATATTCTGCGAAGCAAAGCGTGACTATTGCGATGACTTGTGAGATGTCTTTCGAAGTGATTTGCCTATTTCAGAATAGTATAATACCTCTATAGATATTTTGCAAGAACTATTCTTGCAAAATATCTATAGAGGTATGTAGGTTTATAAACATCATTTGCCGCACGTTAGTCTCGTAAAACTTTGAAAATCGGTAGGCCGATTTGAGTAAAATTGATTTTAGTTGTCTTCGTAATTGTCAGGACAAAGTTCTTATAATAAAGATTTTTTTGGAATCCACCGATTATAATGTTTAATATGGAGAGTTCATAATATGAGCAAAAGTGCCTTAGACAGTCACCGAGTGTTATAAGCAGCTGCTTATAACACTCGGTGCCGTGCCTAGTAGCTACTAGGCACGGCTACTTTTCAGTATCGATGCAGATATCCACACAATAAAAAAGAGGCAAACATTTAAAAATAAGATTATAAAAATAAACTCTAACAATAAGTTTTTTCTTTATAATACATAACGTGCAAAAGAGCCTTCAATAAAATTGGAACATGTTATTTTAGTCGAGGATTTTTGAAACAGACCGTTTATTTCAAACATAACGTAAGTAAATTAAGTATGTATGTAATACCCGGAAAATTAACGAGGTGACATTAGAGATTACAGTAACACATACATCTGCAGAAATTAATTTGTGATGAGATTCATTTTTCAATTCCGGAGTACCTACTTAATAAGTTTTAGAAAGGTCTTTTTTCAGCAGTGGGACGGTATGGTGTAATAAAGGCTAGGGCGAATATGCATGATTATAATAATGATGTAAGAATAAAATAATTTTCTCGTTTGCTTGCAGGCACTTTTACGTTTAGGTTATAAGATCTTTCCTTTGTAAACAATGTCTTTCTTGCAAATAAACATAAAAAAAGAAAGGTCTACTTATCAAAGGTCAGCTCAAAACTGACTTATTAAAGGTCTCTCAGATATAAACACAATATGTAGGTAGGTACGTTAGATAATGTATATCGTGATCTGTTAATCATAACGGTATGTTTATCTCACGTGTCTAGAGAACTACTCAACAAATATTGAGACTGGAAACTTCGGCGTGATTTACATAATTATTGCGATATCAAAACAAGCAAGTTAGCACAACATCAGTCAGTATCAGCAGTGTTAGAACAAGGGTTATACATTAGCTTTCACTATAAGTGAATCCTATCAATTAAGAGTCAGTGAAAATGTTTCAGTCTGTCATTTTAAAACTAGCTTTTCACGTAAACATCATTAGGTATGTATTCAAATAAAGACATTATTTTTGTTCACTTAAAACAATTTAAGTGAACAAAAATAATGTCTTTATTTGTACACGTGTGGCACATGTGTATGTGCACGCAGAGCTGATGGCCGATGGGGCCGCAAAGTTCTCGAATGGAGAGCACGCACCGGCAAGCGTCATCCTGATACAGACCGCAGTAAGAAGCTGGACGCAGGCCGCTTCCGATCGGTCCTTTTGGAAATCTATGTAGGAGGCCTATGCCCAGCAGTGGCAGTCCAGTGGCTGATATGATGATGATGATGAAACTGTGTACAAATTCCTGCTATATTTCTTTGTTACCTGGCATGGCGTCTCGGAAGCGCGCGTCGGCGACTTCACGGTTGCCGAGACACACCTCTGTGTCCATAGACTCCGGGAATATGTCGCATTGAAGGTAGTCCGGCATCGTCAGGCCAAACACTTCCAAGAAGAAGCCGCAGCGGCGCATCGTTTCTGTATAAAAAGAAACCAGTTTTATTGTTGAAAAAAAAAACGTTGCCTTTCACTAGGAATTTCTGGTGTGTGGGTGCGTTTACAAAAATATGAATTGCCAAACCAAATAATCTGTAACATACAAATATTTCTTTAGAGGGAAAATCGTTTGAGGTTCAGAATGTGTAATCCGACGTGAACGACAATTTTTACATATTTTTTTTATATAAATATTAAATACTTAGGTATACATAATACGAGTAGCAATGGACTTTTTGCAACCATTGGACATTTTGGGAATACGGTAGATGACACCACTAATCAATTGACGTAGGTACTTTTTATGAGCTGTCAAAACGCGACTTAGCCATAGATTTGGTATGACAATTCTAAACTATGGCATCATTTTTTTGTTATCTCAGTTGACCAACAGTTTTTTTTTTCTTTCCTTTTTTTCAGGTATAAAATAAAGTGTTTTTTTTAGAGAAGTTGTGTCTTGGAATTATTACTTAACAATGTCTACTACCCAATTAGACATTCTGAACAACACGGGACGCACGACGCAACAGCCAATAGCTTAGCCACTGCGCCAATCTCGTCGTCAAGTAAGTACTCAACTCTTGATCAAGTAATGATGTTTCTTACCATGACACAAGCTCCTGCAAGGCCGCACCATATGCCCTAGCGGCCCGCACTTGGGCACGAACAGTGAGCACAGGAACAGTGCTGTCAGATCGTAGCAACGGACGTCTACCACCGCCTCGTATACTTCCAAGTCCTAAGAAAGGAGAATAGATAATAATATGAAAAGGATTAGAGCAACCATGCAATCGTCATTTGTTTATTCTTCAAGACTGAAACTGTTGTGGGTGATTACGAGCGGATAAAATGAAATACCTTTCCTCTTATTTAATCATTTTGTGCTGAAACGAAATATCTGTGAACCTTCAAATAACAAGGTAGATAAGTATCTTGTAATAAATAGTACCTACTAAACTAATAATAGTCTAGTCTTCTAATTGTAGTATGACCGCAATATTTGTAGAAAGTAGTAGGATAGAGTTGTGTTATAAAGATCAGGCGGGCAATTCTTCTAAAGTTAAGGATTAATAGCGATATCAAAAATGCCTCTAATTTACTTACATTTTGTGA
Organism: Caradrina clavipalpis; assembly: GCA_932526535.1. Taxonomy (NCBI): domain Eukaryota; kingdom Metazoa; phylum Arthropoda; class Insecta; order Lepidoptera; family Noctuidae; genus Caradrina; species Caradrina clavipalpis. The sequence continues at coordinate 681,398 of OW052088.1, forward strand.
CATTGATTGTCTCTGAGATCAGAATGCGACTTGAATTTGAATGTACGAGAATTAGAGGGCCATTTTACTAATTTTAAACGTCGCATCTTCATCTCAGATACAGTCAATGTCAAAAACTTGTCAAAGATGTAAGCAAATTAGAGATAATTTTGACAGATTGAGACTGGCATTAGAAAGGGAGTTGTTCAATTTAAGGGAAGTGTCCTTGTGATACATAACAATAGGCATATATTTAGTCGTAGGCGTTTTTACCTACACTACAGCCTTGAGATTACTGTGAGATAAAACACACCGCCTACGGACATAATCCCTCGATCTGCTCCTATTCATATAGACAGACTAATGTTTGATCTACATTTTTACGACATTTTTAAACAGGATTCTTCTAACTAAAAGATTTCTTTACTTCGATAAATTCGGTCGAACAGAAACAGAAAGTTCATTGATTTGCGACCTCTAAAATATTAAGTTTTGTGAACGCTTATTTGTACTATACATACATAGAAACAACTTCTTCTATTCATTGTAAGTGGAAAATCTTAATAATTAAAAAAAGGTCCTCCCCTCCTGTTTTCGTTTTTTTTATTTATTTATTTATTTGAGATGTGTAAGCTCTTGACTCAGGTCTTGGTCAAACATGACATACACAAAGTCTACGATGGAGTGAGCTTACCCAGACTGTTCACTCTTACTTCAAAAATATTAGATTAGACAAGACCGTAATTAATTCCCCCGTAATAAGTAAACTATATCGCACAATCCAAGGACGACGCAATGCCACGTTTTAATAAACATTGCTCGTTAAAAACGCGCTTTAGAGTCTAACGCTGATATTTTACTTGTCGGGCGCGCATTGTTTCCGCGACAATGATTGATTCGCGCGCGAAAGGGTTCAGCTAATGGTTATTGATGTCGCCGCGTCATTCGCTGTTGTGGTCGCGCGGTGGGTAATATACTGTGAATAGAAATGTTCGTGTATCATTCTTTGTTTGCGGTAATGCAAATCCGATAAATTCGAAGGTGTTTAAAAAATACATTGATCGTTTATTTAGCGTTAATCTGCTGACGACAAATATAATACAGGTTATAATACAGGTATAATACAGGTTCGCGCAAGTTTATTCAAACCAGTAATCATTTAGGCTCCATTTAATTACTTCTATAACATTTACATCTAGAAATAAAGATAGAAAAAAATATGCGCGTACGTGCACTAGCACGTAACTTCCAAACTGCCATTGAGTTTGAATCGTATTATACCTGTGTTTTTATAAACCGTGGATATCATGGCCGCAGCCCATAATGATCGCCGCGGTAGACGATCCGGGCGTCGGGAGCCACGTGACGACTCCCGGCCACCGTAGACGCGGGTCTGTGGACGGTGAGCAATGGGTAGCTCACCGTCCGTACGTTCACTAGCGACAGACCGTGTCGACGGCGCGTCCGTGTTCCACGCGCGCCTCAAAGAGATGTCAGCAAATTGGATGGGGGGGGCCACTGAGGGCCGATGCCTGCCGGGGCTGCGGGTTGTTCGAAAGAGATACCGCGCCCCCGGAACGCAAAGGGCACATGAAGGAACATAGACGGGTTTTAGTCAGTAAAAGTCTGACACTCCCTCCCGCCCTCCCGTCTATAAAAAAAAAAAAAAAAGCCCATAATGATTTTGTAACTTTCACTTGCTCCACATAAAGTATATGTGTTCTGTCCATTCCCCAGCAGGCTTCACGAGCACAGTACGGACACACAAGCATCAATAACATGCAAGAAGAACCACAATTGGTACTAGTTCCCGCAAAAAGTCTCCCAATATTCGTGTGATACAGTTACAGTCTCCAGGAGAGGCGTGCCCTGACACTTGGCGGAGAGATTAGCGGACGGCGAGCGAAGAGCACACAAATTAATTGCCCTATAAGCCCTTTGATCTGCGCCTAGTAGGTTTTCGATCAATTAATTTTCGCTAAGAGGATTTTGAAGAGACTTCGCTGCATAGACTTAGATACGTATTGTTGTGGGGGTAAAGGTGGGGGCACAAACATTGTGTTGCTACTCGCAGCGAGATGCGACTGTTTGGTTTTGTGTAGTGAGATTGAAAAATAATATTGTGTTCTTCCACTTCATCATTTCTCGTTGGAAAAGGTTCTGTCAGATAGAAACCAACTGCAATGGAGTGTAACACGCACAGACCTATTGCTATTATTTTCCTCTTCACCGATATCTTGGTAAAATGTAACTCAAATAAAATACTATAACAGTAGCAAAAATATCGCGTTTAGTTACTCAACAAAAATTTTAAAATCCCGCCGAATTTTAACTAAACTTGAATACATTACAGGTCGGCTAATTAACGAGCCCCGGGTCCCGCCAAATGTCTGTTAAAGCCTGTTAATGGCATTTTAACGATTCACCTTGGATTCGGGCAATTAAACTTATTGCTCAGCAATAGACGGGCAACGTCTTTAAACCTTTGTACTCCTCAGAGCCCTCGTGATTGAGCATTGTTTCCCTCCGGTACTCTTTATTTCTGCTCTTATATTAGTGTTAATTATTATTTGTTCATTGTACCACCACAAATTATTTGTTGATTTTAGTTAGATATACGGACTGATTTTGTGGACTGAGAATAGGTACTTATTTCTTAATTAAGGATTCTTCACTGTATTTGCACTGTAAATTGTAATAAAATTATGTAGGCATAGGTACGATATTTATTCTGTAATCTATTAACAAAGAAATTGAGCAAGCAACAAACAAACTAACAAAATTACAGTCGGGTTCGTGTCTCCAGCGATAATTAAAAACAGAGTATTTACAAACGAATCACTTATCACTTAGCAAATTTCCCGGCACTGTTTGTTCGTACGGCAATTAAACTAATATGACTAGCAAACGAAACTCATCCAATTTGAAACTTGACGTATCGGAGCGTTTGAGTTGCTGTATTTGACTTAAAAACAAGTCCAAAGGATCGCGTATCAATATATTTGTGCGGTTTCTAAAACTAAGCAAACAGTCCCTTTTTGAGGTTAGATAGAATATAATTACGTCATTAGTTTGTTTCGCTGACTAAATATTGATGCTTAGATTTGTGTTCCTGCACGTGTTTTATTCTTTCTTCTATGTTTTTAGTTTAACATAGGTTTAGTTAAACAGCACATAGGTGAAGCAGATATGAGAACATTGTTCATTTAATCATGTCTATAGGGCTTCAAATCTAATAGATATGAATATAAATGAAAAAACTTTCGTTATTCCTGTTCTGTGTCATAAAACTATTAATTTCAGCGTCGCAATTAAATATAAATGAAAAAAAAAAATACACAATACTTTTAGTTATTTCGTATTACCACTATACATTATAAGTACCTAAGTATACCCATACTTAATGATTCGTGTTGTTTCCACACTGTACTGCACATCTCCACGATAAAAGAACATTAGAGGAACAATTCTCATAAAGAACGTAAGCATTTTAATCTCTACCTCAATCTAAATTGTCAAAATACCTCTTGTAAGAGAGCACGAGGGCTTTCTGTAGTTTTAAATATGTACAATAGGAAGATTAAATCTATAATTGTAACAATATTTGATTTTCATGTAAATATAGATGCTTTTGCGCTATCAAATGATGTATGTTTTGATTATCTAGTCCTAGGTTATTTTTAGCATTAATGTAACTTAGGATACATCTAGAATTAAGGTAAATATATGATTCTAGATTATAAGTAAATTTAATGACAAAAATGTGCATATTTGATTGGTGGAACATTTGTTGATGATGTCGCGCCCTACCCACTACTTCCACCACCGTAGAGACATATGGGAGAAATACTGTGACGTGATTGGTGCAAACACCTTTTGTTATTTTATTTGTCATGGCACTACTTGCACCCACGTAGGAAAGTCATAAATATAGCCGCCTCACGGCAAAATTTGTCAGTCGTAAGTCAGTCGTACTGTAGCAATCATCGGAAGCTTGTGAACAACAATATAAGTGGTTGAAGACTCTGCTCGTCTTTTATTTAATTCTTCGGAACCCTCGACCCGTGCGCCTGAATATTCTACAATTTTGGTCCTTCGAGCCGGATCCTGCGTCTGAAGAATTACATCTCAAGCCTGAAGAGTTTGAAGTTTCAAGCCTGAGAAGTCTGAAGCATTCAAGATGAGTGAACGAAGCTCAGTCGCCACGAGGAGCAAGCTGCGCAAATTGGAGGCAGCGTTGAACAAGCGACGAGAGATGGAAGCCGATTCAGGAGTGCCGTCTGAAATGGCACCGGGATCACCTTCGATAGCGCCTACAGTGTCGTCGGCATTACCCGCACCCGTGATTCCATTGGCGGGCCCCGGACGCGTGATTGACCATCGCGACGCGGCTGCAGTGCCTCGGGAATCGGAGATACTACGGGTGGTACGGACGCCGAGATCAAGAACCAGCCACGTCTCATCGAAGAGCGGCCAGAAGAGTGCCGATTACCTCCGCCGGAGGGCCGAGTACAAGGCTGAGAGGGAATTAGTGCGCCTGAGGGAAAATCTCGTCAAGAAGAAGTTGGAGGCGGAACTGGCCGAGATAGATGCCGTCGCCGAAGAAGACTCGTCCGATGAAGAAACTACAACACGCCGTGTGGAAGATTGGATCACACACTCAGTGCCGAGTGAAACACAAGTGATCGCAGAAGCTCACGACGCGCAAGAAACAGTGCCAGTGCCAGTGCCCGCAGTAGTAACGACTGCGTACGGAGTGCCTGCAACCGAGAGTGCCGCGACCTCCCGCGGAGTGACAGTGACCGCGCCGCAAACAGCGTACGAACCGCAAACAGTGACCGCGCCGCAAACAGTGACCGCGCAACCGCATACAGTATATACGACCTCGATATCTGCGCTCCCTCAGTGTGCGCCCGCGACCGTACAGTTCCGCGAATATACGCCGATAGTAACGGCTAGTGTTCCGCGAGTGCCACCACGTGAAGTGCCTGAATGGGATCAATCGTTCGCCGAAGAAACGGAGAGAAGCAAGCCGCGAGACAGGAAAATAGATCAGCTGGCAGAAGCTATTTCAAACCTAGCTCGTCCGCGGCCAGTACCCAGGCAAGCCTATGAGTTGCCATACTTCAACGGTGACCCGGCAGAGTGGCTATCGTACAAGAACATGTACTGGGACACAACAGCTATGTACAACTTTAAGCCGCACGAGAACTTAGCGCGCTTGAAAACGTCACTGCAGGGAGAGGCAAAAATAGCGGTAGAAGACTTATTGCGGACATCAACTAACCCATCGGAGATTATGAAGGCACTGGATGAAGAGTTCGGACATCCTAATTTAATATTGGAGTGTGCGTTGAAGAAAGTGCGTGCGTTACCGAAAGTAACAGAAAGTGGTCGTGAGTTGAGAAAGTTCTCATCTACAGTGAGGAATTGTGTGTCGCTGTTGAGGAATGTGCACGCGAATGGATACCTGAACAACCCACAACTGGTGAGTGAATTACTGAGTAAATTAACGCCTGTGCAGAGGGCTCAATATGGCGACTTCGCAATGGGTATGGCGGCGTCTCAGGGCATCGATGTGAGAGTGTCACCCAGCCTAGAGATATTATCTGAATTCCTGAGCCATTTAGCCCGAGCTACGTCATTTTATGTGCAGATGGACATGGGCGCTGCCGGTCAAACGGCTAATGTTAAAAGTTTGAGAAGCGCACATAGTAAGCCAGGCATTCACTTTAAAAATGTTCAGAGATTACATGTACAAAGCGACAGCGAACAAGATAATAAGAACAATGTGCAGTGTGCTATGTGCAAGGGAGATCATAAATTACCGAAGTGTGAAAAGTTTGCGAAACTAACTTCTGATGAGAGATGGCAATTTGTAAAAGATCAGAGGATGTGTTTTAATTGTATAATAAAACAACATGCGAAGAAGTTCTGCCGAGCAAGCAAATGCTCGAAATGCCACTATGCACATCACGACTTACTGCACGTAGATAGAGAGCATAAAACTGAAAGCGTCACTAATGTGAAAGAATATAACGGCAAAGCGTTGTTGAAGATAATTCCCGTCTCCGTGTCAGTGAACGGAAACGAACGAGATTGCTACGCTCTACTGGACGACGGAGCTACAGTATCGCTTATCGACGACTCGATAGCTGGAAAGGCAACGGGTGATAGAACACCTTTAGTGCTAAAAAGTGCGCGCGGTAATGAGGTGTCTGATAAATCCTCAAGGAAAATATATGTGACAGTGCGCGGGCCAAATAAAGTGAATCACAAAATAAGTGTGCGTACGTTCAAGAGGCTGGATTTGCCCGCCCAAACGGTGCCGGCTGCGTTGATAAAGGAGCTCGCCCACCTGCGTGACTTGGGCCTGGAGGAAATGTGCGGAGTCAAGCCGATGCTGTTGCTGGGACAGGACAACTGGGAGTTGCTGGTCGGCGAGGAGATTCGCCGAGGAAAGTCCGGTAAGCCAGTTGCATCTTTGACCAAGCTAGGCTGGGTTCTGCATGGGCCCATAGGTAAAGGGTTTAGGGTAGGCTACGAAGCCGTGAACTGTTTAGCGGAACCTCTGTCTGAACTGCATGATATGGTGAAAAACCAATTCGAATTAGAAGCAATAGGTATAACCGAAATCCCTAGGTCTCATAAAGACATCGACAGAGCTTTAAAAATATTAGATGAAACCAGTAGCTTCACTATTAACGGCGAATGGGAAGTAGGATTGTTGTGGAGGCGTGACGATCCACAGCTACCCGATAACTATGCTTATGCGCGACAGAGACTGTCGGGAATAGAACGTAGGTTGCATAAGAATCCTACGTACGCGGAAGCATATGAAAATCAAATTGAACGATTAATTAGCGAGGGTTATGCGAGTAAAGCGGACGGCCGCTTCGAAGATCCGGTGTGGTACCTACCTCACTTTGGGGTACAGAATCCTAATAAGCCGGGGAAATTGAGACTAGTCTTCGACGCCGCCGCCACTTTTCAAGGTACCGCTCTTAACGATTGCTTGCTCGCGGGGCCAGACCTATTAAATTCTCTTTTAGGAATTCTAATTAGATTCCGATTGGGACCGGTAGCATTCACCGGAGATATAGCGGACATGTTCCTACGTATAAAAATCAGAGAACGTGACCGAGGGGCACAGCTTTTCTTGTGGAATAAAAATAATAGTGGAGAACCTGACACGTTTGTCATGAATTCAATGATTTTCGGTGCTGTGTCTTCCCCTACATCCGCAATCTATATTTTGAATAAAAATGCGGCCAGATTTAATAGTCAGTATCCCGAAGCAGTGTCGGCTATACATAACAGTCATTACATGGACGACTATTTAGATAGTGCATGGTCCGTCGCGCAGGCTAGCAAACGCATAGAGGAGGTGGCTCACATCCACGCCGAAGGCGGGTTTAATATACGGGGGTGGGTCACCAATTCGCCACAACTCAGGGAGATTCTCGAAATAGAGATGCCCGACAGAGTCTCGTTAGAAAAAGACGAGGGCGCCACAGAGCGCACCTTAGGTATGATTTGGTCACCGGGGACCGATGAATTGGCTTTTGACCTATCATTTAAAAAGTTACCGAAGACAATTATAGAGGGTGACGTTGTTCCTACGAAGCGAGAGTTTCTTCGCTTCATAATGTCGGTGTTCGACCCGCTGGGTTTCCTGTATCCATGCGTCATTCAGTCGCGCATATTAATGCAGCAGATATGGCGTACAGGAATCCAGTGGGACGAGAGGCTGCATGAAGCGGAGGCAACTTTATGGTTCGCATGGTTACGGAACCTTATAATCTTAAACAATATAACCATCCCGCGATGGTACGGTATAAAGTTATCAGAGGTAGAACTTCACGTCTTCGGGGACGCTAGTGAATCCGCCTACGCGGCAGTCGCCTACTTGGTGGGAAAAGATGCACTCGGCGTTAGGCGCGTTAGCTTCGTGATGGGGAAAGCTAGAGTGGCACCTAAAAAGGTGATTTCAATCCCACGCCTTGAGTTACAGGCGGCAGTGTTGGCCTGCAGGGTAGCCGACACCGTGGAGAAAGAGTTAGGAGTTGAAATCACCCGAAAGGTCTTATGGACAGATAGTAGGACAGTACTCAAATGGATCCACTCGGAAGCAACCGACTTCCAACGTTTTGTATCTCATAGGTTAGCAGAGATAGATAAAAGGTCAAAGATGAAAGACTGGCGCTGGGTTCCCTCGGCGATGAACCCAGCCGATAAAGGCACCCGGTTGGAGTGGCCCGTCAACAGTAATATGTGGCTTTCGGGTCCCTCATTTCTTTCCAGCCCACAGGAGCAATGGCCGGTGGACTCTGGAGTTGACGCAGTGTCAGAGGCAGACCTAGAGCGGGTACACAACGTGAACGTCACTACTAAGGCCGAACCCGCGCTGCCCTATGAAAGGTATAGTACGTGGACACGCATCTTATACGTAGTAGCACGTATAAAGGTTTTCACGGACCGCTGTCGCAAACGACGCGACTCGACAACCGTAACGGTCGACGATCTACGAGAGGCGGAGCTACGTTTACTGAAGATAGCACAAACTGAGAGCTTCGAGGAAGAATCAAAAGCTCTACAAGAAGCCCGCCCGCTACCACGGAACAGTAAGATTAAAAAACTAGACCCAATGTTATTTGAAGATGGTTTGATACGGGTACGCGGCAGGTTGGGCGCCTGCAGTGAACTTACTTTCGGAGCGCGTCACCCCATTATTTTAGACGGAAAGCACGCCTTGACTCGGCTTATCATTAAAAGATACCACACAACAGCGCTTCACGCCAACCAGGAAACCGTGGTGAACTCTTTAAGAGAAAAGTTCTGGATAACGAACTTACGGTCAACAGTGAAAGCAATCGCAAGAGAATGTCAAACGTGCAGGATTAAGAAAGCCCAGCCGTCGACGCCTAAGATGGGCGACCTACCCATCGCGAGATTGGAGATTAATCGCCGGGCATTCGTCCACTGTGGAGTGGATTATTTTGGCCCTATGGAGGTGAGCATCGGTCGGCGCCGGGAGAAGAGATGGGGCGTTCTATTTACTTGCCTCACCACACGCGCCGTACACCTGGAACTAGCGGCGTCGCTGAGTGCAGACTCAGCCATATTGGCGTTGCGACGCCTGATCGCACGTCGAGGATGTCCCGCGGACATATACTCCGACCGCGGGACCAACTTCGTTGGAGCACACGCCGAGCTACGCCAGGCCCTGCGCGACCTAGACGTGGGTCGCATTAGAAGCGAGGCGACAGGTCGGGGAATCGCCTGGCACTTTAACTCGCCAGCCGCCCCGCACATGGGCGGGAGCTGGGAGCGACTGGTGCGCTCCGTGAAGAACGCGCTGCGCTCTACTTTAAAAGAGCGCGCGCCTCGGGAGGAGGTGCTACTCACTCTCCTCGCAGAAGCCGAGCTGGTAATTAACAGCCGGCCACTAGCCTACGTGAGCACCGATGCTGAGCAACCCGTCGTGTTGACACCGAACCATCTCCTGCTTGGCACTGCCGCGGGAGATGCTCCGTGTACGCGTCAGCATGCCGCCGACATCGACTCGCGGCGCATGTGGCGCCAAGTAAACGCGCTGGCCGACCTCTTTTGGAGGCGATGGCTGCGCGAGTACCTGCCTACGCTCCAGCAACGACAAAAGTGGAACAGTGTAGTGCCGAACGTAAAAGTGGGCGATGTAGTGATAGTGGTCGATGACAACAAATCACGTAGTGAATGGACCAAAGGCATTATAGCCAAAGTGCATCCAGGTGCGGATAGTATTGTTAGAATTGTAGATATCAAAACTACAAAGGGTACGCTGCGTCGGCCCGTAGTAAAAGTTGTCGTGCTCCCTACTGACGGAAGCGCAATCGGTTGAACCCTCTTGCGGGGGGTGGAATTGTAAGAGAGCACGAGGGCTTTCTGTAGTTTTAAATATGTACAATAGGAAGATTAAATCTATAATTGTAACAATATTTGATTTTCATGTAAATATAGATGCTTTTGCGCTATCAAATGATGTATGTTTTGATTATCTAGTCCTAGGTTATTTTTAGCATTAATGTAACTTAGGATACATCTAGAATTAAGGTAAATATATGATTCTAGATTATAAGTAAATTTAATGACAAAAATGTGCATATTTGATTGGTGGAACATTTGTTGATGATGTCGCGCCCTACCCACTACTTCCACCACCGTAGAGACATATGGGAGAAATACTGTGACGTGATTGGTGCAAACACCTTTTGTTATTTTATTTGTCATGGCACTACTTGCACCCACGTAGGAAAGTCATAAATATAGCCGCCTCACGGCAAAATTTGTCAGTCGTAAGTCAGTCGTACTGTAGCAATCATCGGAAGCTTGTGAACAACAATATAAGTGGTTGAAGACTCTGCTCGTCTTTTATTTAATTCTTCGGAACCCTCGACCCGTGCGCCTGAATATTCTACACCTCTAATTCACCTACATTTTTTACATTGAGAGTCGCTAAATAAGATTGCGAATGGATTTTCAACGTTTTTAATTAGAAGAATTGGCCTGAAATACTCTTACAGAAACACTGGTGCTTACTGATGCTGCTGGAACTAGTGGATTTTGGTACTGAAATATAACAGTGAAAAACGTACCTGCTGTGCATCCCTCTGTCCAAAATGTCCGATGTAGTTGGGGAAAATGGTGAAGTTGTAGGGGACCTTGTGCTGCTGGCAGAAGTTGACGATGACGGGCAGGCACACGCCGGGCGCGGGGTTGCGCGCTCCCGGCGCGTCCGTGGGCGCCGGCCACGTCACCACCGTCGACCGGTTCACTACCTGCGACACGTACTGCCGACAAACAGGGGGGTTAGGGACTCATCGTGATGGTAGGACGCGATGAAGTTTTGGGCATGCTGAGGTTACGTTAAAGCGCATTGTAAAGATATACATAATAACATTTCAGTCGGTTTATAGGAGGCTACGATATTAAGCGATACTTGTAAAAGTACTTATATAATAGCCAATTTAATTAGCTTTACAAAAAGTTGCGGCTTTCATGTTCCGCAAAACAGCTTTTAAACTTCCAAGACTGCGGAAACTACTTGAAGAAAGTCCTCCACAAAATGTGTGCAGCCCAAAAACCAATATGTATCCACAACAACGCGTCCTTCACAATGTGCCCATTGTTGTAACTCTCACAAAACAGACAAAGACGGCCAGGTAAGACGGAATTGTTGCCCAAAGCCTGAAGACCGACTTTGAGCAACGAGCACAATAATTGTTTTGTTAGCAAAGCTTTGCCTTTCCAACGTTTTTGTGGGCGGAATGGCTTTCAGCTGTAGGCAAGTGGTTCAGTAATTGAGTTGCTTCGTTTTGTTGATTTTTATACAGTGAGGAATTGTGCGCTTTTTCAGAAGGGGGAGCAAATAAAAGCAAAAGTTTCGTTACGTGGCAGTGTTACTCCTAATTTCCAAGAATACGCACTAATTGTCGTGTTTCGTACTGCCGCTACACAATACTGGTGGCCATGAAAGGACGTGTTTGTTAATTCATCTCCATTGTGAGTGTGTTTTTACAACTTTTTCTGCTAAATAAAACAATCTGTTTTTTTACTTGTTAGAATTTTTATACTGAATTATAATTGTTTTATAAAATACACAGTTCTATTAAATGTGTAATACACATTATGTAACTTTCACTATATACGATTTTACCGATATTATAATAAAGCATTAATTAATTTATTCACTGTTTAGCAACGATAAAGCTTGGCTTGACGAACGAATGCTGCACATTCTCTCTCACGGAGGCCTAAGTTACAGCAGTACGAACATTATTGTTACAGTCAGCAACAAAACTAGAAAACCTGAAACGTTACAGGTTTTTAAATGCTTTTTATTTGAGTTCAATATCAAAAGAAATATCGAAATTGATGTAAAATTAAGATAAAATAATCTCATAGGTATGCCTAAGATTCTGAATACCAGTAAATGGCGTTATGTTTTGTCTATTTATATGATATGTAAAAGTAACATTGTTAATCGACTTTTGTTGCACGTCTTACCAGTAGAGCGGACTCACCTGTACCGCTGGGTTAGCTCTGAAGTACGCGAACAGCGCCCCCGTGATGGCGAGCAGCGCCACGGCGTTCAGCGCCAGCTGCATCAGTCGGAACTTGTGCGGGTTGGCGTCCGTGCTGGCGCCTCGCATGTCGCGGAGCATCTGGACACAAATAACACACATTTCTTTCTTTCTTCCTTTTTTTAAAGAACCTCTCCTCGCACTAGGAATTTCTCCTGTATCGTGAGTTCGTTTACAAACACAACACACACACATAAACAGGCAGACCCGGAACAGTATATGTAGGTCATAAAAATATTTGTTACGTGCGAGAATCGAACCCGCGACACGCAACGCAGCAGCCATTTGCTCAGCCATACCGCTAAACGTCCAGTCACTTCAACCCTTTAATACTTTTGTTTTGTGTACATCTATGTCCGTTTTTAATACGTGAGTCTTAAGTTTTTGACCAAAAGTGGGACGAGACAAACAAATTGCTCCTAACACAAATTAGCTACATAAACGAGACAACAAGTAACTCATTTACTCCCGAACCTTCCACAACACAGACTACCTTCCACCTAGGTCGTCTAAACAAACGTGCAATGAAACAAAAGGACTATTTCCTGATGAAGCTCTAACAGTATCCATGAATGCCTTGTTAGTCATTCTACCAAAAAGGATTTATCTCTAGTTGCAGCGGCGTCACGAGCGGGCGCGGGCGACGGCGCGTGCTCGCAATTGTTTCACATTCAATACGGAACCCTGCTCTGTGGACTCCACTCAGATATTATTGTTACGTAATCTCTATTCAGGGACCAACATTTGAAACAATTCCCTGTTTTCGGTACGGGATTTAGGATTTTTATCAAGTTTAACTTTGAACAATGTAGACCTCTTTTAAAAAGGTAGCTACTGTTTGAAAAAATTGGGATCTTTATGAGTTTTTCTCAGACAGAAATATGTCGAAATTAAAATAAAGAGAATTCTTAAACTGAACTGTATTATTATGCAAAAGTTTGAACATCAATGAAAATGTATATTTCCGTATCAGTCCAGAATTATTCAGTAGTAGTATCCCTACTGGTATCCATCCATGCAGATATGACCTCCCATGCGATTCGATTAAGTACAGCCTCAATGAACGTTCAAGATGGAATATTAGCATGACAGCCACGATCGGGGGCTGACCTACATTCATCACGTACCTAATATGCAATATGCATCTGACCAAGGAGCGATGGATATCGTGAAAGCCTTATGAAATCCGCTATGTCTATGAGAACGATCGATAGCTTATGGCCCATAAAATATACTAAATAAAAGAGACAGATAAGACTAGAAGAAACGATGGACCAACAAAACAAATTTCTTTCGCAATACAACCCCTAGCACGAATATTTGTAAGTTTCGCATCGCAAACGTATCGAGTTCTCGATACGATAACGGAGTACAACGAAAGTCGGAAGCACGAAGCACTTTCGAAATAGTATCGAGAGCTCGATACGATGACGTTAGTGACGTCATACTAACGTAAGAAAGGATGGGACAAATTGAACGAATGATCTTAAAATTGAATGAATTTTCCGTTCAGAAACTGGATAAGTATTTATTAAATTAAAAATTTAGCGATTTTAGGGCATTTAAAACTTTCATTTATAATGCAATACGAAGAAACTGCAGAAAAAGTTAATATTCAGTTAGATAAATGATATAATAATTTAACTTATTACTAAAACGTTGTGCTTGGTTTGACTGTAGGTTCCTAAACGAGCGACGGGTGGTCAAAGCTCATGTCAACTTTGTTTTGAAGTGCACTGGTTTTTTGTTGTGATTTAATTTGTGAAAAAAGTTTAGAACTATTTTATTCTTCGAAAATGAGAACTAGCCACCCGCAGTACACCATTATTACACCGTTGGTCCTGCGCCTGATCTCTCTCTGGTCGTGTCGGATTGCCGTCCCATCGGGCTATGAGCGCGCGCGCCTCAAAGAGATGTCAGCAAAATTGGATGGGGCCACTGAGGGCCGATGCCTGCCGGGGCTGCGGGTTGTTCGAAAGAGATACCGCGCCCCCGGAACGCAAAGGGCACATGAAGGAACATAGACGGGTTTTAGTCAGTAAAAGTCTGACACTCCCTCCCGCCCCGCCCAGGGCGGGGGAAGTTATTTGATGATTTCCGGTCTATAAAAAAAAAAAAAAAAAAAAAAAAAAAACGGGCTATGAGAGTTAGGGAAGAGGGAGTGCACCTGTGTATGCGCGCACACTTGTGCACTATAATATCTCCTGCGTACGTGGCTAGTCTGCATTAAGATTAGCCGCCATAGCCGGAATCGGTCTGGAGAATTTGTGCCAGACGGGCGTGATCGCTGGATGCTATGAGTTTCGAATTGTTCCAGACGGCGCTGACATCCTACACCTATAGGTTCCGGAGTGATCTGCTTGAAGATTGTTCTATGTGCGCCTGTCGATATGTAAGGGAAGAGGTTTCTTGGTTGAAATTAAAGTCATACGGCTAATAAGTCTTCATAACTTTTCAGGAAGCGGTCTGCGTAATCCTTCCGGAGTACAATAGTGAGATAGAGGGCGCTTTAAAATTTCCTTGCCGATGACTACGAATTCACGATTTCGGCGCGCGAGCCTAAGTACCGCGAAACTTTACCGTAACAAGAACCGCAGACCGCTTGCTAATTAGTTGGTTTATTTATTATAATTTTTTACAATGTTTGTGTACAAAACGTGTAATTATACTATTAAATTACTGTAAAACTATGGTGTGTGACCTATCATTAGAATCCTCCTAAAAGCGTCCGTCTCCTGAAACTGTAACCCCGATTGCATCTATAAAACTGAAAAACTATAGCAGGTGTAAAGCAAAATATACTATAAAAACGGGACTATTATTTTATTTTACGGGTTATTGTTTCAGGAAACACTATAGCAAATCGATAAACACTATAGCAAACAGTAAATCGATAAGAAGATAGCTGCAGCAGCACTAACATGACTATCCATTTTAAATTGCTGGATTGAACTGATGGCTCGGGGTGGCTCGGCTTGCCTCGCGAGCCCCGCCTCGATGTTTCCGGTAAACTATGAGGTTGCCTCGCGAGCCAGGCTCGGCCGCACTGCTCGCCCGAATGTGGCTCCCGAGCCCGTTCGTCTAATCGCACTGCAAGATAATAATACAATGCACTACGTCCATTTTCTAACAAAATATATCAACACAATCACAAAATTATAATTTTATGCTTAAAACAAACTCAACACAAAACAAACCACACTTGTTCATTATTTTGGTATAAGTTTTGGATATACCCATTGGCTTGACTATTTTCCCAAATAAAAGCGTCATGGGTGGCACCTCCATACTTGGCATTAACATTTAAAATTCTGCATTCACTGTCACATATCTACAATGTAAAAACATAGAAAATTTACAACTGTATAACATAATAAATAATTGTTATCTTAAGTAATTGTAGGGTTATAAGTATAAATAAGTAGAGTAATATCTCACCATTTGCACATTCAGTGAGTAGAAATGCTTTCTGCAGTAAAATAAACGTTCTATGTCTCTTTTTGGAGAAAAAATATGAAAATGAGATCCATCAATGCATCCTATTACTCCAGGGATGCCAAATTTTGTATAAAATCTGTAAATAAAGTATTGTAAGTAAAATTTTCTAGTATTAAATATCTTTCATGTTTGTTTGTTTGTTTTGCTTTCATATTCAGCTGATCCTCCTTTCGCTGTTTAACATTCCGGCCACTAAATTAGTTTTTAACCCCCGACGCAAAAAGAGGGGTGTTATAAGTTTGACGTGTCTGTCTGTCTGTCTGTCTGTCGGTCTGTCTGTCTGTCTGTCTGTGGCATCATAGCTGCCGAACGGATGAAGCGATTTCAATTTAGTTTTTTTGTATTAAAGGTGACCTATGTACGAGTGTTCTTAGACATGTTTGATGAAAATCGGTTGAGCCGTTTAAAAGTTGTGGGGGTGAAAGTAGGGAAGAAAAACCGAATGTCTGTAAATATACTCGAGTGGGGTCTCAAACTTAACAAAATTGACATTATAATAACCTACCTACCTATAAAAAGGTACCTATAAAAAGTATAAAATAAAAAATTAAATTAAAAATTTAAAAAACCCCCAACACAAAAACCTAAGTTCCCTTTAAAAAGTAAAAAAATAACAAAAAAAAATACGTCACGTTGGGGGACCGATGTTGCATTTAGGATACGATCGTCCCGAGCGGTCCCCCAACGTGACGTTTTTTTTTTTGTTATTTTTTTACTTTTTAAAGGGAACTTAGGTTTTTGTGTTGGGGGTTTTTTAAATTTTTAATTTAATTTTTATAGGGCTACATCGTTATTACTGTGTTACTTACTTGCTTTTTATAATATTTCGCTGCTCTCGTGTTGTTGGAAGTTTCACAAAAGTATTTAATATTAAAGGGTTAACAGGAGCATCAGTAACCTGCCTCACATATTTGCTCACTGTAGTTTGCCCTAAATATTTAGCCATTCCTACTATTCTTTGATAGGAGCCTGTAGCATAAAATTACAAAGCACACAGCACCTAGAAATAAAAATATTAGAGAGTTAATAGTTTTAATTTTGCTGTATATTATTCATATAGCATAGTATTTAATGAACACATTATAGGTTTAAAAGATATATACCATCACGCCTGTATTCCCTGAAAGGTTAGGCAGAGGTGTACCAATGTACACGCACAGTTCGCCGGCCGGGCACAAATCCAAAACAAATAAAATAGGTATAAAAATAGTTTAGTTAGAAAAGCACCTAAGTTGCACACTTACTTATTACACTTACTTTGTGTTCCAGGCTGATCCTTTTAGTTGATTTTAGACTGGATTTTTCTTTTAATTCGCGACACAAGAACAAAAATGCTTCCTTGCTTAGACGAAATCTATTTTTAAATTCTGTGTCGCTAAGGTTTTGTATATTTATAAAATTCTTTCGGAGTAGAGCTCTCCTTGAGATTTCCCTGTAAATGAAATATTGTATTTAAAAGATAACTTGTTTTTTATTTATAAAAATATATAGGTACCTACTTAGTTCCCACTGCCCCGTTGGTCTCGTGGTCGCAAGTTCGACTGCTGTGCAAGGGGTCCCGGGTTCGATTCCCAGGTCGAGCAAAAAGTGTTATTGGGTTTTTCTATGAAATTCTCAGTAGCAGCTCGGAGTTTGGATTTGTGCCCGGTTAATGGCAATAGGCTCGCCCCCTATTACATGGGACCTAAATATACCGGCGAACTGTGGGTGTACATTGGTACACCTCTGCCTAACCCTTCGGGGAATACAGGCGTGATGGTATATTTTGGTATTGAGTTTGGTATATATTTTAGTGTTCTAAAATAAATAACTTACCTTGTATCTCTTCGAACATTTCTACTTGCAACAATCAATCGCGCTGCAAGATAATAATACAATGCACTACGTCGTGGGGCCATTTTCTAACAAAATATATCCACACAATCACAAAATTATAATTTTATGCTTGAAATAAACTCCTACGAAAGTTTTATCACTGTCAAATTTGAAGTGAATAAACATTCGTGAAACTCGCAAGCCAGCCTTCGACAATTACTATACTATCCGTCACCTTATGCCTTCGTGCTAGCTATCTTCATACAAATGCATCAAGTTACCTTACGAATTCGATACGATGACGATACGAAACTCACATGTATTTGTTCGTGCTCCGAACATTAGTTTAATTTACGGACACCAGAGGCGCTGTTCAAGTTTCCATACTAAATGCTTACGTTAACGATACGAATGTTTTTTCGACAGTGATTCGTGCTAGGGGTAATTACTCCCGAGTTACACGTAGGACGGCACGCAATCTTGACTCATGTAAACACTAATACGTGGCCCGCGGCTGCTGGCTCCTTCCCATAGATACGTGTGTGGCGAACGCGAACGCTGATTAGAAACTTTGAGATTGTGAGCAGAAAACTTAAAAGGACGGACTTTAAGATTTTATTAAAGAGGATGAAATAAGTTTGTAACTTGTATAGGAGTATGTTAGCGGGATTTCATTAGTAGTTCGTCTTTCAGTGAACGGTAAGAAAGTTGTGTGCTGTCGCTTAAAGTTTTATTAGGTACCATATAACAGGGATAGGTAGATCTAAACTAAAATGAACCTGTAACTTTACTCGGGCACTTTTATGCTGCAATATCTGCTCAAATATAAGTAGATACACCGAGGATTTTCTTGAGTGAATTTTCAGCGAGACAAGCGGTTGATTTTCTAACAAACAATCGGTCTCCGTCGAGTGGCCCGGGCCTCTCGGTATCTCAATGTTGTTTCAATTTATTTGATATAATCCGATAAGAATTGTAAAGCCTCCCAATGATTGGAAATCGATATACATGTTTTTTGTTTGCTAGTTGTTGGTTCTAGTTCTGGTTGATAGAATTGAATTTATCATTGTAATTTATTTATTTACTTAAACTTTATGCAACAAAAGTACAAAGGCGGACTTAATGCCTAATGCTTAATGTGTTAAAAAGATGTAATACCAACGTAACTCATATGTAAAACATAAACAAACAAGTAAAACAGCAAAAAAGACAGACCTATTTTGAACATAAACTCCGATTTCTTAAAGCTTTTCAACAAAACTTAATCAAAATCACAACATATTCTGCGATACTGACACAAACATATAATAGCTGCACCTATTTCATTTCGGCACACAATGCGCTGCAAACCTAATCTTTAGATCGAAACTTTTCGATACAATTCCCGTGTATTCGAGACGTGACTCGGCGAAGTGCAGTCCGCTTTCCATTGAGAGGCGCTAGTTAGAAGCGGTAGCGATGCGATGAACGTTTTGAGAAAAGATTAACTAAATGCTATACATATATTAGAGCATAGGGGTATTTAATAATACTCGTATTCGTGTATTTGTGGTTGGTCTACTGCGAAGCCTGTAACGACTAAAAATTTTGTTTGTTTAAAATCATTCCGGATTATGAATTTAGTCATCATTTTGTCTTTATAAAAACCGCTCGCATAAGTAATGTTACATTTAAGATTTGAAAGTCTGACAGTATTTCCTCTCATTAAAATCAATTCTCGCTACCTCTAATACCTTGGAGCTCGACCAGCACCCGACGCTTTTACTGTAAACACAGCAAACGCTTAATGCGGCGCAATATTTTAATTACGACGCAGCGTTTGCGAGCGACACTTAATTTTACAGTGGCCATATGTGTCATACACTTGTGCGGGAAAATACTGTTACTACTTACTTTTACAGTATTTTGTTGAACGCGGGGATTTTTGCAGCATTTGCAGCTATAAAATGTTTCTGTAAACGACGCTTTTGTTACCGTTTTCGGACAGTCGAGCGCGGAATGTGAAGCGGAAAATACAAACTGACTGATGCCATTAAGTGTACGTCCGACCAGCTTTTAAAGCCCGAATGGTATTGTCGAACGTAATTACAATTGTTTACAATTCCATTATGCAGATGAATATCAAAAGTCTGTACTCACCCGATGATGCAGTGACATGTTGCTGCCATTTTGAAATCTGACGATCGTCTGTAACGACGCCGGTGTGGACATACTCTTGGTAATAGAGCCATTGCCCGAGTCCCTGTCCTGTTGCTCCTTGAGGAGTAGACCTCGAGCTATCTTAGCATTAAGACTCTTGTTTACGTGTTGGTGAGGAAGCAGCGGAGCTTCCATCGTCTTCGTCGTGTACGACGGTGAGGACGTCTGGCTGAACGAGTCCGAAGACACGTTCGAGTCCTGTCGGACGCTTATGTTTGACCCTGAACTCGGAGACCGTTTTATCGGCTGGACAGTATTCTGAGGAGGTAACGGAGCAGGGAACGGTGTGGAGTCAGGGATTCTTGAGGGAGGCGCTCTTCTGGCGGACAGGGACTGCGTGTGGGCAGGATTTCTGTTGCAGTCTAGTCGCGGCTGTGGCTGCACCGGGGCGATGGTTCTTCTGTTTCCGTTGGGGTCTGTTTGAGGTGTTGTGGTGGGCGGCCTCGGCGGCGTGGGGGGTGGCACCCGGCGCGGGGGCTGCGGGGAGGCGCGGCGCGGCGGGGCGGGGGGCGGCACCGGCAGGGGGGTGGGCGCCACCGTGGCCGTGCTGCGCTGGGGCACGGGCGGCGGCTGCGGCTGCACTGGCTGGATCTGTTGCAGCGGTGGCTGGAGCTGTTGCCACAAAAAATGTGCCAAGTTAGCATCTACCCGATTGTACATAGTTATAGTACCAGTTTAGCTACATACCTTCATGATAGGCCTCGGCGGCGCGATCCTCGAGGGTGGACAGTAGGGCAGCGCGTCAGAGGGGCAGTACACGAAGCCGGCCGGCCTCTGGGGCTGTGCCGGCGCGCACGCCGCCGTGGAGTGCCGCCGAGGAGTGCCCACGCTCGGGCGGAGGAGTTCTAGTAGCTTCTCTCCTGGAGTCGCCGCGAGGCTGCCAGCTCGTCCGCATCTGGAGAACAGGGGAAGATTAGTTTCTGCATAAATACAATTGAGTCCCAATCATAATATTTTTCATGAACTTATATCAATTAGTTTCAGACGGAACGAAAATAAAGAAAGAAAAATGTTGATTTAGCTCTTAGAGAAACGTGGTAAACAAAACTATCTAAAATAATAGACTAATATGAATATTGCAACCCCAAACTGATTTGTAAGGCTTGTTGTGGCTATGTATGTAGGTATTTCGTGCTTCCCCTTAATTTTTCCGCAGCCTTACATGGTACGGCCATTATTACTTTTCCCCACCAACATTCCGACACCATTTTTAAATTAAAACCCTCAAAGCGTTACACAAGAATGCCATTGCCGAATCTATCGCCAGCACCAGCCGACGAGTGCAGCTCCGGCTGTTGAATAGAATTCATTGTCCAATTGTCACGCCCGGCGATCAGCCGCTCATACGGCGGGTATTGATTCAGCGGGACCACTTATAGCCTCCCGAATTATGGCTATCGTACATAGAGGTAGGTACTCGTATCTTGAAAACTCTGAAGGCGTATGTAAGTGTCGCCTGTCTACGGGCCTCTTAATAAAATCTGTATTAAATGAGGTTATGTGATTTAGGTAAAATATTTGACTAAAATTAATATTTGATACCCGGAAAAATGTACGGTTCACGTGGATTATCCCACGTGAACCGTACATTTTTCCGGGTATCAAATTAGTCAGAATAATCAGTATTAAAGACGCGGACGAAGTTGCGTGCAGAAGCTGTATCCCAATATAAAGAAAAAATCAAGTTTGAGTTCTGTCTTTTATAATTTTTGTCTATTAATACTTTCATTGAAACAAATAGATTATAATTTTATTATATTGCAGGTTCACAGTGATTTAACTACGAAACCAAACAATAATATTCACTGCATTTCAAACTAAACCTCTCATCACTGCAAGCTGTCGTCAAATACCTTTGTTTACGATTCAATCCCACTCGCAGCTAAGTTAACATGGAGTAGACTCGTACAAACACGGAAGCGAGTGTCCCCGACACGCGTCCCGGCGATTACACGTCCGGCACTGAATGCTATGTAGGGCAGTGCAATTCTACGGACAGTCGGCTCTTCCGGGCTGAACAGCGTGTGAGTTATATGTGTGTTTATTAATGAGCTGTAACTTTGATTGTTAAAAGGTTTAATCGTAAGTGTTACTTGTTCTGACGAAGGCAATGAAATTGTTGGCTGTTGATGGTTTTGAAAGAAGTGAGTTTTACAATCTGTATATATAAATTACTAGCAATAGGTACCCCGCGGTTTAGGGAAAAGGAGTATGTAAAGATCATAGCTGGTGGCATTCTATGGTTTTTGCCTCAGAACTCACGCCTCTTTCCCATAGGGGTCCATGGGAAAAAGGCGTGAGTTTATGTGTGTAATTAAGAACCCCGCGGTTCCACCCGTATAAAGTTGTTTTTGGTTACTATTTAGCTTCCGTGTGTTGTAGCGTATTTTTATATATATGGAATATAAGCTATCTTCGATAAACGGGCTAACACAAAATGTTTTTTTTTCAAATCGACCAGTAATTCTCGAGATTAGCGCGTTCAAATAAACTGTCAATCTCTTCAGCTTTATAATATGAAGTATAGCCATCACGCAATAGGGAAAGGCTTAATCAGTGCACAAACATGAATCAACAAAACATAAAAATGTCTAATACTCATTCAGAGAAAGACACACAGACGGTGACACACATTTCATACCTCACATACATACAATCCGTACATTAGATGTAGACACACAAAACATTGAGGCAAACAGGAAGAGCCCTTGATGTCACCCAGTAATCACAGCGCCGGTTAATGAATGGCTGCCAGCCTGACCGGACATGTCTGTCCGGTACGTCATGCGGTAATCAACATGTTTCACTCGGATTGGATGCGTTTGCTCCTGAATACGATGCGGCTGTGTTCGTTGTGATGAATAAGTAAATGTCAACTTTCAATAATATTTTGCGGTGTTTAATGGTGTTAAATATATCGGTTGGGGATTAATGTATGTAAGCTTTGAGTGTGAATTTTAGTAGAACGCATAATGAACTATAGTTGAATGCCGATTTTGATGTTGCTTTATGTTGTAACTAGCTTTTGCCCGCGACTTCGTCCGCGTGGATTAATATTTCCCGTTCCTTGGGGATTTCCGGGATGAAAACTATCCTATGTCCTTTCTCGGGTCCCAGACTATATCTGTACCAAATTTCATTGAAATCGGTTCAGTGGTTTAGGCGTGAAGAAGAGACAGACAGACAGAGAGACAGACAGACAGAGTTACTTTCGCATTTATAATATTAGTACGGATGTCTTGCCCAGAAAGTATAAAGTAAAGGTATACCAACTATAGTTAGAAATGCACTAAGTACGAACGGCAGAGTCAACTTGAAGAAAATAAGTTAAAGTACAACTTTATCTTAAATTCACTTTCAACATAATAAATAGAAAATTCTGAAGTCTCGCACTTTCTTTGAAGTTCAGTTACAATATCGTGAGGAAAAGACTTACATAAATAATCAAACTTATTCGCTTAAGTTCTTAACCCTCGCATTAGTATAAGCTGTTACAAACAAATAAATAAATAAAAAAATAGATCTTGTTGTAAAATAAAAGTATTTTTTTAGCACTTAACCCCATAGAAGATAAATGATTTGTTTTGTATTTGTTTGTGCATGGTTAATTCCAATTAACGTTGTATATCTGCGGCAACAGTTTAACTCCTCCGCAAAGTTTGCGAACAAATAAATCAAAAGCAAACCATTACGAGCAAAATCGTTAATTTGTTAAATCGAAAGCTAGTGAAGTGGCGCCAAGTGGCTGTGCCACCACTCACCAACTCTTGCGTCTTCAACTTAATGAAAACCCACTTACTAATTCTCCACTCTATTCAGTGTAGCAAGCACAGATTTCACTGTCAGGATCCTTCGAGAAATATGTACACTGCACAGTTTTGAAGACTTAACGTGATATTAGGTATATGTATAGGTACCATTTATCTTTGACGTCACTGCCTCGTTAGTCTAGTGACCCTAAACGTGAAGGTCTTGGGTTCGATTTCGAAGTCGATCATAGTGTTATGGGGTTTTTTAATGAAATTCCAGTAACAGCTCAGAGTTAGGATTTGTGCCCGGTTAATGGCAATAGGCTCTTCCCACATGGAACCTAAAACATACCGGCGAACTGTGGGTGTACGTTGGTATACCTCCGCCTAACCTTATATGATGGTATGTTTATTATTATGTTTGCTTGCACAAGTTTGAAGACTCAACATGATATTATATAGGTAGGTGGTACCTTTTAACTTGGTACCTTGGACATAGGTGAAGGAAAGATACTAATCGTGATAGCCAGGTAGCCATCACGATCCAATAACTTTTTAACGTTAACAAACTTTACATACCGACCAGAAACCATTCCAACTTAAACGTTTGTTTACACCCAAAAACCATAGCAAAAACCACATAGAAATCCGTTGAAAACTGGAGAATGTTCAGTTCCATCCATTACGGCAGTAAATGGAGCGAGTAATGGGAGCTGCTGATTACATGGTCGTAATGAATCGAATGCCGCCGCTTTGATTCTACCGCCATCGGCCCCACGGAGCGGTTTGATTCAATCGATTCCGTTGGTTTTACAACAATTTCGTGAGTTGAGCTTTGGGAACAGAGAAGAGTTCTATGTTTTGGCAACGTTCTAGAGGATATAGCCATATTTATATATTTACTTTATTGATTTAAGGACTTACAATAGTTAGTTTAAAGTTATTCTATTGCAGAGGACTTGTCTCTTATACGAAAGCATAGCACTTGCGAATTGTAAAATCAGGTCACTTAAAGCTATTGATGTTAATAGATTGAGGAAAAACTATTGAACAGTTAAAAGTGAACAAAGAAAGAAGAGCGTTTAGATAAGTTAAGTTCTTATACTGTTCTCAAATAATTTCAACTAGGTAACCTGACACATTGGAAATGTCTTATCGTCTTACGGACACACTATTTCGTAGTGGTCTTATTGATGTACACTGTAAAACAGCAGCATTCAATACATTTTACGATGATAAAGTTGACGATTCTTGTACGCCCTTCGTATGGTCACTCGTGTGATAGCAACGTTACCCGTAAAAGCTCCCGTCAGCTCCACACAAGCCTAACGACAGATTGAATAGTTTTTTCCAGCTAGCGGCTACGGACTCCCAAACCAACATTGCACTAATTGCACATAAACTAATTGCCAAATCTCGCTCCAACGCTACAGCTTGAATACAGCAATCTTACAGCGAATGACATCAATTTCTCAAGCCTGTCCTGACCTTAGCCCTCTAACAACACTCCCCAACGCCCCCCCCCCCCTCTGCCCCCTTCATCTGACAGTTTATTAATCTAAACAACGTCTCAGGACGTGACGTCACAGACGATGATGCTTAGAAACGATGACATAAACTGTGCGCCGATTATGAATGCGTAACAAGATGGATGCTACTTATTTGTGAGTGCGTGGTTCCGTATTTTTGCCTTGATATGTGGTACGTATAAGGAAAACGTTTATTTTGTTTTATTTTTGCTGCCGTAAGAGATAGCTAGTGAATACTAGATTGCAACTCTTCATGAAATTTTCTGTTTATTTGGTAGTATTAGAAGTACCTATGATGTAAATAAATATAAGTTAAGTGAAGTCGTAACTTTCTTAAAATTGTTATAGCATATCCGAAAATAAGCCTCTAAAAAAAGTTATTAAATTCTTGAATTCTAATGTTTTACAACAACATCCCAACTCAAGACTTGTAGTCTATTTCGGAGAACCATTTTTCTTTACCAATTACGAGTTTCACTACCGCGCTAGGTACAAACTTTTAGCAAGACACTCGAAGGGAAACAATTAAGAAAATTAAATTTGCGTGTACCGCAAGACGGAGATATAGGAGGGGGGGGGACCCCCTCCCCACTCGCACAGTTGGCAAACTTAACGGTCTCGCAAATTGGTGTGATTAATCGTGTTCAAACCGAAGCATGTTGGCAAGGACATGTCGGCGACGTCGCGAATATCTGATGATAATTGTACAGAGTTCCGAACGAATTCAATTCGTTTCACTTGTTCTTTTTGCGGTTTTGCGGTTGCTTTGAAAAGATGGCCGCTGTCGTGAAATTGATCAAAATGTCACCGCTTATTTATTTCATGAGCGGTTCTGATCGAACTTTGTATTTTACGATTGAAACGACTATCATTTTGAAAGCCCCGGTTCACCACAAATGTCTGTTGTCCGCTTTTTAATTCTATATTTTCTTTTTGTTTTAAAAGGCAACAAAAGTGATATATTGTTGGTTTCTATATAGAAAGACAAAGAAAGTTACTATAGCCTATCCATTTTAGATATTTAGACCATCACCAGACCACATCTCAAATCAGCTGTATAATCTCTACTCTGGAATTGCATATTGCGCCCTGAGATACAGATATGGAGTTCGGGGTTCTTTAGCAGACACCACTACTTAGCCTTACGTACCTAATATTTTATATAAATAATAACAAAACATAGGTACTACGTACTATGGTCCATTTCTTTACTGCTATTTTCCGTCATCTTTACATATAGATCGTCAAGTTAAAATCACTGCGTAAATATCTAGCACAAGAGCTTATGTAAATTTAATATCAACAAATATTGTTGTAAATGAGTTGGAGCAGTTCCAACTGCTTGCCCGCTAATGGAATGAGCCCGTACCTACCTTTACTTAGAAATATTTTTGGGACCCACATCAGGGAAATGTGTTTGTGATTACTTTCAATTTGAAGTAGTTGCTCTGTTCCACATTACAGTCATGTTGAACGGACGATTAAGGTGCAGATGGAAAAGTTGGGTTAGTACATTGTTTTGTTAGTAAACACAGTATTTAAGTTAGAACTTCTGGCTCTACTTGACAATAGACACTTAACTAGGTGGGCATTTCTAAATGATCGCAATCTTTTCTCAGTCTCAAAAAAAAAAAATATAAAAAAAATATACCATCACGCCTGTATTCCCCGAAGGGTTAGGCAGAGGTGTACCAATGTAGGTCCACCCACAGTTCGCCGGTATATTTAGGTCCCATGTAATAGTCGGCGAGCCTATTGCCATTAACCGGGCACTAATCCAAACTCCGAGCTGCTACTGAGAATTTCATAGAAAAACCCAATAACACTTTTTGCTCGACCCGGGAATCGAACCCAGGACCTCTTGCGTAGCAGTCGCGCACAGGACCACTAGGCCAACGAGGCAGTGAGTTCTCAGTCTCAATCAGTCAAAAATATCTGTTATTTTTGTAAATTATTTGATAACGATTTTTTCTGAGATGAATTACGAATAGATTACGAACGTTTATAATTAGTACAATTTTACTGGTTTTCTTATATATTTAAAAATGGAATAGAAATATTATTTAATAATCTGTAAAGTAATTTAATAGGAGCATATTGGGAGGGGGTAAAAACATACCCTTATTTAGTCGAGTTATCTCTGACTGCAAGTATAACAGAAGGCGATTATAACAATAATATCAACAGAGTGATCGTTGGAGCGGCCTAGCAGCGTAATTAATGAGTACAGAAAAATATTACATAGGTATTCGAATCGATAAACTGACTAATACTGCGTTTAATTAATTAATTTGTAATTTATTATTAAGATTTTAAATTTGCATGGCGTGAGCCTAAGTATGGCGATACATATTTCTAATTGTAATACCTGTATACCCACCCATATCCTGCAAATAAAGGATTTTGATTTGATTTGAAACTTAACCAAAGAAGTGATCCAGCTGAAAGATACACCCGTTTAATAAGAAAACTGAATATGTAGGTAGCCAGCACTATCGATTGTTCCTGAGACACGTCTCATCTTCATCGTCCCGCCCCTAGGATCCTCTAGGTACGCAGCAATACCCCTAAACGTCCCGTTGTTGATTGATGAGGCCGCCCTAAGTACGTACAGTCAGCGCCAAAATATTGCTGTCATCCAAATCCATGAACGAACGGTAATACTACGTAAATTAACAAAACACCACCTCAAAGGTCTCATCAATATAAATGAATTAGATCCAAACACAAGGTAGCTACTGTAAACCATTGAGGAGTTCCCTCAACCGTCCTACTACTAAATCTCTCTGACACAAGAAGGCCAATCCTTATAATAAAAAACAATCAAAATCAAGTCACAATCTTATCTCAGCGACAATCAATGTCAAGAACTTGTCAAAATTCTAGCTAAATTAGAGAAATTTTTGACAGATTGACACTGAGATTAAAATGCAAACGTTTCTAAAAGATACATGAATTGTTTTCTTGGGGTGTTTCTGACATGAACTTTATTTCATGTTTTTTTTTCCATAGAAGATGGTGCTTAATAATAGCAAAAGCGACCATTGCTAGTTTACTAATATCTCTTTGTAAGAATCCGAATGACAAAAACAAATACCTTCACGACAATGTTTGTTTATCGATTGATTATATTAACAGACTTTATGTCTATTTTTCAAATGATAAGACCTGCAAACATAATTATGTAACCTAGGTAGGGACACTCGACGGCAAAAATATATAACAATATTGAACAATGACTGCTCTTCCCTTCTACTTTATTCTACTGTTTCACGGCCACATATATTTGTCGTGAAGTGTACCTAGGTAAGTAGGTACTCTCAGGCTAATATCTCGGTACAGGCTCAGTAGTACGACGCGACTAAATGAGACAAATTTGTCTCATACAGGCGACAAAGGACTCGTGATTAATTGTTGTTTAGAGGTTATGTTACAATTGTTAATACCTGTCGGGAATGTTGGAGGCTTGGATGTAGAGAGAGAGCGTTATATTACATTTTGTTTGAAATTTCCTTGTATTTTTTTTCTTTTATTGTTGTTGACTATCATAAGTCAACGTTAAACGATTATACCTATATAACAGAGAGATTTTTATTTTATCTATACTAATATTTTAAAAAGGTAAAGTTAATGGGTTTGTATGGGGTAATCTCTAGATCTACTGAACCGATTCTTTTTTAACCATATAAGGCCACGTTATTTGTCAGTGGCTATATAACATCACGCCACGACACACGTGAAATAAGCCACGTGGATGAAGTTGCAGGTAGTTTTTTAGTGGTTTAAAAATAGTACAAAATAAAAGAAAATTGACTTAATACTGTTACTAACTTAACGCGGGTTAAAAAAGAAAGCAAACGAAACCCAGGCAGAAGCTAGTATAACACATAATGACAATTACAACAAAATAGGAAACCAAGACACGCATAGCTACCGACCGGCGCGGTAACCCAACCCTGACCTCAACATTCAATTAAACCGCTATCGTTAACTTCATCAGTTAAAAGGCCTTTAACTATTAAAACTCATTTATCCTATCAGCAATTTATTCCATCGTTTACCTATCAACATTCAATTTAAACTTTGCTAACAGATCGAGATCAAAAAGTTTTATTATTAATCTTGGAATTCGGGAAAAAGTTTGGAAAATATGTTCTATGAGTTTTCCCGGAAAACTTTACAAGTACGTACTTATGCCAGCTTTTTTAATTTCCTTTGAGCTGAAGTTTGTTCGCTGTAGATGAGATGTTTTACTAAGGTCGAGATGTAAGTCCAACGATTTTGACAATAAAATAAATCTGTGACGTCATAAAATTGCATGGTAAAAGAAAAATATTTGGTTGAAGTGTCCTGGGAGTTCCATTTTAACATTAACTTGTCAATTCTGCCAAAATAAATTTTACCAAATATACAAATTTAGTTTCTAACTACACGCCATTTTAGTCAGTATTGCAGTCAGTCAACAAGTAACAATGAGTAATAATACAAAACTTCAGCCGTATCACGAGCTTTGGGCTGCGTCGCAACAGAAGTACGTAGACACACAGTTGCGGCTCGTCGTACACTTATTTGCATCAAGTTAATCAACAACATACAATATGTTTGGTGCTCAACAAAGACTAACAAAACCGCGTAGTCTATTTCTGTTGTTTGCTACGGCGTAGCTTACGTAGCTGCTACGCCGTAGCAACAACTAATATTTTTCATTTTAGCATCTACGTACAAGAGTTGTATATTTTCCCTAACGAGATCGGTATCTAGCATTTACCCGTGGCTACGTACGCATGATTTACCCTCGTTAAGTTACATATTCGGTTACTACTGCGCTCCTGTTACCCGTAGCGTGATGTTATATAACCTATACTATTCCAAATGAATCTATCATAATCTATCGAAAGCTATCATACACACAACAAAAATAATTTTGCCAATCCGACTATTACTTTCAGAGATTATAATAAACAACTTAACAAAAAATAACTCTTTAGCTTTATTATAATAATAGTATAGATTATTATAACTAAAAGTACGGTTACTAGCCAGACCGGTCGCGTGTGAGCAAAGTGACAGAAGTCAATAAAAACCAAAAGTAATTACGATCGGCATCTGTCTATCGTAACATCAGTGTTGCCAGGTGGCGCTAATGCCCCGTCTATTGTGGTAAATCAGTTTTTACTCGACAACCATTGACATAATGTTCGCTTGCTGAACAGATTTTGTGTTTCAAATGGTTAGGTTAGTGATAAATGTCCAAACATTTATACACAAAGGGGAAACGGTTCTAAGGTTTCCATTTAAGACAATACGTACTTTAAGATACTTCAATTAAATCTTTTGATTGAAGGAAATTTAAATCTTTTAATTAAGAGGAGAAAGGAAAGTTAGGAATCGTGGATTCATTTTCTCATTTTGTAATATGGCCATCCTAATAAGATCTTAGGTTGATTAATGTAACCTACAATAACAACAACAACAGTCTGGCATTGTTGTAGTTTTATGAAAACTTAAAAAGTCTAGTCTAGAACCTAAGTACCTATAAAGCGCTTTGCAGACGACGGAGCGGAGCAGTCTTTTTGACCATGAATCAATAAAGACCGCGTCTGACCGTCGATGCCCGCGGCTGCCCTCACCGCTATACCTCACCAATATGCCCTGCCACCAGTGCCCGCCAGGCACCCTTCTCTTTGCTCTCTCAATTGTCCGGCCCAGCCCGCCCCGTCGTGTGTTTCGCGCCTAAGAATACATTATAAGAAAATACGCCCTCTTCACACAATATCTTGTCATGAAACCAACATTAAATATCATCTCTTCGAGAATTCGATAAAAAATAACTGTTTATTTATCATCTGTGTTCGCAAACAAACTCGTTAGACGGTTAGGGTGAGCGCACATAGCACCGGCGAGCGTTCCCACTCGCCGATCGTCACTTGTTGATAAATCACCGCAAATATCATGTTATGTTTACTTTTAATCATGAATGGACCGCGAATGCAGATTTTGTTGGGAAACATAATATTTACTCTCGTTTTATAGTGTATTTTTGTTACAGTTCGGTGAGTCAAAAGTGGTATTTATTTATCAGGCAATTTTTACTACGTTTGTATGTTTTTTTACGAGTGTGGTGTGTTTTGAGAGCTATAATTTCGATATGAACATGGTTAGGTATATGAAGATTGAGTTGTTCAAAAGTGTAAAAAATCGAGTCGTATTTAACAGAAATAATCGACGCTATTTTGTAACTTATTTGAAACGAGAAAAGGTAAAGAAAACTCGGGTGCACCTTGAAACAATGTATAAATTCTCTAAAATACGTAAATTTTTGGACATTAATTGTCGCTGAGATGAGATTTAATTTAAACGTTTTCTAATTAGTAGAATTGACGTGCAGGGATGAATCTTAAGGTAAAGAAAACGAAACATCGGCCACTATGATAATCGTTGCTATATGTAGGTAATTTCTTTTCATAGCATATGGGTTATATATGTATCTAGTATGTATACATATATAAGTATAAAATAACTAATAAAATAACTAACTTTATTTTTTTTTATGTTTCTTTCTTTTTGTAATTTTTTATAAGTCAGCAAAATAACAATTTTGTTTTATACTCGAACTATTAATTTGCACCTACCATGTTGTCTGTTCACCACCTTTGGTTGACTGGTAGAGAATGCCTAAGGAACTGTTGAAGTCCACCTTTTTTTTTTGTTGTACAAAGATTAAATAAATACAGAAATAACTAAAAACAATTGATCTTTTTTTATTATGAATTTTCATTAAAAGTATTCAATGTTTACAAAGTCCTTTGGAGAATTTATTTAGCCCTGACATTCCAAGGAGTAATAAGTCTCCTCCCGGGAAAATAGTCGATAAACCCTTTTTTACTGTAGTGGATTGTTTTAGAATCTAGAGCTATCTGGTTATTTAGAACTACCTACTAAGTATTCAAACAATGTAATGGTAATGTAAATCAAAATTGTAGTTTTATTGGGAAAGTAGTACATTTAATCGGGTCTTCACTAGGCTATATCTATAGTACTAGTTTTTTAAGCTGAAAATTTTATTGTTTAAAAACGCGAATCTCTGTAACTGCTTGCCCCGATTTGAATAAATATTAGGTACAGTTTTTTTATGTAGTCTAGCCTATAGGTAGACTATACTAATAGACGATACTAATAATAATATAAAAAATATGGATATAATTCAAGCAGACCAACTCGCGGGCTTAAGCTAGTTTTACAAATAAAATAGCTGACAAAAAACACCAATAATATCACGTACAACACCACAAAATAATCTTACATCGTAAAATCACAAATACTCACTCACAGAGCAAGCGGGGGCGAGGTAAAATGCTGTTAATTTAATTGCGATACAATGCGTAGGATATTTTTGGCATCTTTATATTTTAAGACATTCTAAGGGCAGCATTGTCCATTAAAGATGTTGTGATCATACGATAAATTATTTATTTTAAAGGTAAGGTGGGTCTTACAGTCGTCGTCCTTTTTATTAGATTTTTGTCAGCCAAACCAAAAATAATAAATATTGCTGATATACAGATTTGCTAATTAAGTTCTTTTTAATCCCTTCATGTTGACATTGTGACTCTTCCCTTTTCTAGATAACCTACCTACTTTAAAAAAAAGTTATCCAGGAATGGCCAAATTGAACTTATTTCTCTGAATACTTCATAAAATTATTTTGCGGGCATAGACGTGACTTACGCATTTAACTAGACTTAAAATACATGATGTCATACTTTATAATATGTAACGTGTAACTGTTTAGTGTCCCAGTAAAATAAACTAAACTTTGATAACAGTTATTCAGCGTATTCAGCGTATCAGCGTATTCTTATCAGAGTTGCAATAAGGTAGTAATCAGCAAGTCTCGCAGAGGCGTGTCTGCGGGCGACAGTCCAGTCCGCTGGAAACTTGGCACAGACTTGCTTTATTAGTTTGCACGGCAAACGATCATGCAACTCGTTTGAAGCGACTTTATGGCTCGCCCTCAGTTAGCTTTCGTCTGTGGTTTTGTCCGCGTGAATTTTCTTACGGTCCCCTAATTTTTATTATAGTAAAATATAGTCTGTAGCAATCAAGGATAGGTATCCTATCTTCTAGTTAGCACAAAAATTTTTCAAAATCAACGCACACATTCCGGAGATTGGCGCGTTAAATCAAGGAGACAAATTCTTCAGCTTCTTCAGCTCATATCAAAGTATAGAATACTTTTGAAAAACAATGCATTTTCGTTGAGTATGTATCATCATCTAAACTGGAATATGCCAAATTATACCTTTTTACTATAGATTTTCAGGTTAAATTATCATTTCTTACAAACAACACTTCACGACTGCACCGATGAAGATATATTTATCCAACGTCTTCAAGAATACTTACTAGTACTTGTCAGTACGACCAACAAAGAAGAAGGCTTTCTTATTCCATCAACAATCAGCTCGTAAACGTATTGTTCCATTGTTATGCTCACAAATACCTGCTAAAGAAATTAATACCTATTCCAATAATCTTACGAACACTTATGGTCTGATCATTAAACTTACAAACAGTCTGACAACGCGAAAACGAAGTAAAAGTTGCAAGGCAACAGGAGGGCAATTCTACAAACTTTTAAGCACGATCGCAATCTATTCTCCAACTCAATCTGTCAAAAACACTTCTGATTACGTACAATCTTTTGACACTGATTGTCGCTGAGATGAGACTAGATTTTGAGCGTTTTAGAATTGGCCTTCAGATATGAAATCTTACCACAACCACAACAAAAATCTCGCAACATGATTCTTAAAATTAATAATTAATTCAAACAACACCAATAAACCTCAAGTTGCGAACAAATCCGTTTAATTAAAACACAAGACTAAAGTTTTCTCAATAAGCGGGTCCGGAGTCACGGGCGGCGGCGGCACGGCGGCGCTTGGAAACGGCTCGCGAGTTACTAAGTAAACTCACGAGGTCACTTACTACATTATTGTGAAGTTACAGTTTTCTTGGAAATGTCGATAAAACTAATTTAATTTGACTGCCTCGTTAGCCAAAGGTTTGAAGCGCGACTGTCGCGCTAGAAGTCTTGGGTTCGATTCCTAGATCGAGCAAAGTGCTGTTGGGTTTTTCTATAAAATTCTCAGTAGCAGCTTGGTGTTTGGATTTGTGTCCGGTTGATGGCAATAAGGCCGCCCCCTATTTCATGGGACCTAAATATACAGGCGGATTGTGGATGTACATTAGTACCTTCATCTCTGCCTAATCCTTCAGGAAATACAGGCGTGAATCTATGATAGTATGTACCAATTTAATTCCTAATCGATACTCATGACTACTGTAACGGTCTGAC
Source organism: Caradrina clavipalpis (assembly GCA_932526535.1). Classification (NCBI taxonomy): domain Eukaryota; kingdom Metazoa; phylum Arthropoda; class Insecta; order Lepidoptera; family Noctuidae; genus Caradrina; species Caradrina clavipalpis. Next base: position 715,650 of record OW052088.1, read on the forward strand.
CTCTTCCGGGTCATGTCGGATTGCCATCTTATCGGACAATGCGAGTGAGGGAAGAAGGAATGCACACACGTATGCAATATCATATCTCTTGCGTACATGATCAGTCTCCAATAACATTGGCCGCACCGTACCGTCAAACAGTGAACTAGAACAAAACTTTAAAGGGATTTCATTGTCAAAATAATGATTATAGTTTGTTGCTAAAAAGCACTCAATTATGTTTTTTTTTTCAATTTAACGATTTAGTGCCCTTCTTTTAAAACTATATTAAATAGTTAAAATCACTTTTAGAATCTTGTTCCGATTCACTCCCTGTGTTGCTATTCATCCCGTTTGACCGCACATATCTGAGTAAACCTTCCGAAATTAGATGTGATTGTTAAATATTTTCATGCTAAATAAATAATATAAATAAATAAATAAGTTCCCGACTGCCCCGTTGGTCTCGTGGTCGCAAAGCGCGACTGCTGAGCAAGGGGTCCCGGGTTCGATTCCCAGGTCGGGCAAAAAGTGGTATTGGGTTTTTCCATTAGGAATTTCTCAGTAGCAGCCCGGAGTTTGGAAGTTGGTAGTGTGATACCCCCGTGCCTCGGAAAGCACGTAAAGCCGTCGGTCCCGGCTGTCATTTGTAGATCTTTGACAGTCGTGACGGATAGTCAGAAGCCAAGAAGTCTGACAACCAGTCTAACCAAGAGGTATCGTGTTACCCAGTTACTGGGTTGTGGAGGTCAGATAGGCAGCCGCTCCATGTAAAACACTGGTATTCAGCTGCATCCGTTAGACTGGAAGCCGACCGAAAAAGAAAAACAGCCGAAAAAGGCTAAGCAGAAGAAATAAATAAGTTCCACTGACCGTCCCTTCACGGAGTCGTCGTCGTCTGCGGTGCCGTCTCCTTGCAGCTGCATGCCGCCTTGCGCCCACGTCACCGTTAGCCAATCTGTAAACAACATCAAACTTTAACACCTAAAGTATGGTCGGTTTTTGCCCACGACTACGTACCCGTGAATATCGATTACCTGCAGGTTTTTTTTTGTGCGGAACCCTAATTCCTTTACTCAAATAAAAGTAGCCTAGGTTACTTCTTATAACATCATGTATAAGTGCCCCATGAAAATTGATCCAGCCGTTTCGGAGATTAGCCGAAACATACAGGCAAAAGACAGACAAAAAAAAGTGCTTTTGGTCTTTTACCAAAATCACTATTTACACACGGTAATTTCTACTCGTGTAAACATTCATATCAATTTAGTAAAAAGCTGTTATTTTCACATTACAAACAGACACTCGAATTTTATATATATGTGTAGATCACTTTCTATTCGAATGAAAACGATCGAGTCTATAAACTCAGTTTATTACCGGTGTTCGATTTAGTCGGATCAGAGTGTACCTAAAAGTAATATCAGCGGATGGATCGAATTAGTTACCGAGTACTAAACTAAGGTCGATCGATAGACTATTTATAGTCTCCCTCCGAAAATCACGGTGGCAAAAATACCTTGTTTGAAATACTTTAGTATTCTATTAATAGGTACTTAATAGGTACAATCTTGGAACGTGGGTGGTACACAAACAAAGTGGGCGAAACAAAGCTTTTGAATATAATTTGTAGTAGATTATAAACCGCGTAGTATGTACTGCAAATGGTTTACCACGGATGACGGGCTCAACGAATAGTCATATCGCCAATCTAAAAATCAAATATACTTTTTGAATATTTAAAATATATAACGTAACATGAAGTAACATAAAAAAACACAAACGCACACATCATTTATGTAAAGTTGTCAATTCTGTAAAATTGTTGTGTGCGCAGTACTCCTAACAGGCGTGCTCGTATGACCAGATGTATGAATGTGAACTGGGCGAAAGGAGTATGTAAGGATCGTAGCAGGTGGCTTTCTGTGGTTTCTGCCTACCCCCATGGGAAAAAGGCGCGAGTTTATGTATGTATACCGCGTACATTTATGAAGTTTGAGCACCGATCACTCAAGATACGAGTAAGTCTAAGTTTGGGAGACGTTGTCTCATTTTTGTATGCTTCTGTATTTTTAAGAGAATAAAAATAAATTAATATTATAAAAAATAAATCATAATCAAATTCACCACATTGACAAAATGCTCAAAGTGAGCATGCCTAAAGCTTGAGAACTGCGGCAAAGCCATTCATGGCACAAGCTTCGAGATGTCAATACAAAAATATAAAAGACCAACAAAAACATTACCAGAAAGTTAAGAAAAAATAAGGTCACTGGTTACACCTACCCATTCGAAATTTAAAACTCTACCTTTAAATAAAAAGCCAGTGAAAAAACTTTTGAACATTGGCTGTAAAGAAAGTTTATAAGCACTGGATTATAAATCATTGGAGGCACACGTAGTTTGAATGGACGGAGATAACTAGCTGTTCCTGACGCCCCCTTGTTTGGGATACTGCGCCTGAACGACTTTTTGTACTGAATATTCTAGATAATATAGTGGTTTTTAATGCTGATTTAGTTAGTAGGGATGATTGAGTTTTCTATTAGAAGATATATTAGTACCAGTTATTAGTCTGTGTTATTAGTAGGTGTTAGAAATATCAACTTGTTAGTGACATTGAATAGCACCTATTACTTAATATAATAAGGCTAAAGAGTTTTTTTGTTTGTTTAAATACGCTTATCTCCGAAACTCCCAATCGGATTGGAGTAAGTTTTTTTTTAACTACACGCTTATATGATGCACAACGGTTAAACCAAAATAGTAAATCGATCTGACAACGTGAAACGTGTTATTTTTGTTTATGATAACCAGATTTACGAGGAATAGTATACCTAAGCTATATAAAATCTTACGCTACAATCACGGGAGCAAAGCAATAACGAAAGACATAACATAACGCGAATGAAAAAATCTAATTAAACTCTCTGGCAGAAACTAGTTTATTATAATGAAACTGTACTAATTAGTTCATTTTCTTTAGCATAACATCGTTAATAGCATTCACCACGAAACATAACCATTTTAATTGAAGTATGCTTATGAATTATAGCCATTATATTCATGTTTGAAGGAGTATTTACACTTTAAGTGGGTACTCAATCTTCTTCTTATCGTGTGGGCAGTAAGGTCTAACGACCCCACACACCCTAGTGTCAGAGTTTCTAAACCGCCTCAAGGGCCTCTGACATGGTTTCTGATGTCAGTGATGTCCAAGATAAACTTAGAAAGTACATATGAATTAGGAAAAGTCACATTGGTACTTGCCCGTGCCCGGTTGCGAACCCACAACCTCGTGCATGGGAGGCGGGCGCCTTAACCACTGGGCCATCAAGACACTTACTCAATTATTTAAATAAATGATGTACATAACCATTATAGCATTTACTTACTAAAATAAACAATCTTAAGATTTACACTCCACAATAAGTGGATAAGTAGATACTGAACATTGCGAATTCGAGAAGGCCGTATATTAGCAGATTTATTGAGATATTTTTTATTGAGCGTTCGGCTCGCTCAGACGTAATCTGACATAATCTTGAGTGGCTTATCGCTAAATGGCGAACACTCTTTGGTTGAGACAACGGAGCCGAGAAAAAGTGAACGAGCTCAACTTTACTGCAACAAAAGTTGCTGGCAGAATACAGATAGAAAGATATACATGAAACATTTTGTAATTACTTTTTTTCTAAAGAATCTGTAAGCTAGCTTTAGTAATTAAAAACGTACAAAATGTAGTTACAATCTCGTTTTAGCGACAATCAATGCCAACAAAGAATCGGTAAATTACAGGCACTTTTGACGGATTAAGAAAGAGGTTAGATTGCGATCGTTCCTACGAGTTATCAGAATTGCATGCTTAATGTATTCATTTATTTATTGTTTGTTTGTCAAAGTACACACAAGGTCAAACCTTCAAAACATTTCTCGATACATCTTCCCTGATTGTCAGATGAGGTACGCTTCGCAAATCTAACAAAAAAAGTATCTGTAATACTTTTGTACTCCGATCAGGGACAGTCCCTTCGCTGATAGCTTCCCGGTAATTGAATTAAACGCGGCTAATGGGATGAAGCCTCTCGATCTACACAAAGGGCTGCTTTCAAATGATCCTCCAGTATGTCGGGTCATTTGGGGAATTTTAATAAAGGAGTTTTCTAGTCTAAAGGCTGAGGTAGGTACTGTTTTGAAGGTTAGGTAGAGGTAATTTTAAGTTCCTTGATATTTAATTAATTAATTATATTCGTACTAAGAAGTGTGAAAAGAATTATTCTTTTCTTATTTTTCTTATCAGCTTGCCGGGCTTTCAAAGCCGACTTTATTTAGCGTGATAATGTTCAATTAAAGTTTTTAACATAAATAATTAAATAATAAAATATTATTGAACCTTTCAAAATACGGAAGGCCGTTTACTCGGAATCCAATAATAATATACTAGTACATTGTTAGTCGACACCTTTTCCTGGAATATGTCGGTAACATTTTAATATGCTTAACAATTTAACGTGCTCATACAGACATTGTTGGCCGTTCTCGGAACATTATCCGGAGTAAAAAGAGGATTGTGTGTTCATTTACAATATTAAGTTTTTCTTCGTCCTTAGCCAGTGTCAACTCCTACTTTGTCTGATGTTTACTTCAGAATAATACACTGCACACTAAATCGGTTACAATATACCCTATTAGGAACACAGTATAATATTAAAAAATCAATATAACATACCATCACGCCTGTATTCCCCGAAGGGTTAGGCAAATGTGTACCAATACCAATGTACACCCACAGTTCACCGATATGTTTTGAGGTCTCATGTATTAGGGCCTGCCTCATTGGCCTAGTGGTCCTATGCGCGACTGCTACGCTAGAGGTCTTGGGTTCGATTCCCAGGTCGAGCAAAAAGTGTTATTGGGATTTTCTATAAATTTCTCGGATTTGTGCCCGGTTAATGGCAATAGGCTCGCCCCCTATAAGGCAGTTCAGAGAGAGGCAGAGGTGATAAATATTAAAATACCCTTTTAAATGAAGTCTTCGATAGCAAAATGTAATAAACATTTTGTTAAATATACAATTCCAAAACACAATACCAGACTTAAGATGTCCACGTAAAATATAAAGGACTGGAGCCATAGGCAAACATAATTTCCTTAATACAATATTTGTGTATTTTCAATCTACACAAAAAATATTTACTTTTGACTCCGAAAACAAATTGTTCTGCGAAGAAATTCATTATGAACGTAAGAGTGGTTTCCATGACAACGTCCCCAAAATTTCTTTTTAAACTTGGGTACTTCTCTATTCGTGAAACCTTTACAAAGGGCTCCTACTGACAATACATTGTTATTCTTTGTTTTTGTTTTACAATTAGAGTGGTTTATTATGTTTCTCGTTTGTAATTAATACAACAATTGAATTGGATCCCTTTTGATAAGATTTTTATTTTTACTCGACGACGGTGTATGATTTTAGCAGGCTATGTATGTATCTATGATTAAATATTTCCTTAATACGAGTATCTCCTAAACCACTCATAGTATTTTAAGTCGGTAGATTTCTATTGCAAATTTTGTCTGCTGTATTAGTGCCTAGAGCTTCAGTCTTTAGCTTGCGAAAGAAATAAAAAATCTAACTTAAAAAAAAAATCGTTCTTCTTTTAGTAAATCTTCATGTATCTCAAAATACCCACCCACATGTCCCGGTGCTCAGTCAACACTCACGCCAACTAAAACAACATCCCTCTAAATAGATAAAGGCGTTAACACAATATAATCACAAAAGCATTCTGTGAATATTTGCAATGCTCGCGCGAATACATATCTCGCGTGACGCCGCATAACTCCGCTGCTATGAAAAGGGTTGAGAAGGCACAAACCCGCCGTACTGCTCGGATTTATACTGGTATTGTAAATACGCTGGTATGTTTATAAGTTGAGCCTGATCGCTGTTCGCAGAAATGCAATAATGCTTGACTATAAATACGCGACGGGAACGCGTTGGCGTGGGTAAGTTCCCGAATCTTGGATGGGCTATAGATATACAAATATGTTTGGTGAAAGGTTATATGGGTTCGTACTCAACTAGTAAGTGTATGGCTGAATATATGTAGGTAGCTAGTCGCATCTGAAAAAGGATCATTGTAAAGATGATAACGCCACAATTTCACATGAACGACCATTAAAAAAAACCTTGCGATGACGATTACAGTTGTAGCCTGCTATTTTATAGTACCTTCTTAAATAATGTGTTTCGATGAATTTTGATAAAGTGCTAGCAAGTTATTCCTCACCTCAAGTTCACTTCATCATCATCATTATATCAGCTGCAGGACGTCCACTGCTAGACATAGGCCTCCCTAGGAGTCATAATACCCTAGGACATTTTACCAGGATAGCACTGCTGGTCCGATCTAGACAAAGACCACACTCGTCCGACGAGTTCACCGCGCGTAGGTAGTGCGCTGTGTTGCGGCTAACCATAGTCAACATTTACTCATTCCAAACAGTAGTGCAACCGTTCAGCTTGGTTATTCAGTTATAGCAGTGGAACTTTTGGTCTATTTGCCTAGCTAGGTACTAGAACCAAGAAGAACAAAGAAGTACCTACTGTAATCCTATATGTTATACATGTATAATATTATGATGATGGTATACTTTTTTTCTTTCTCTAGTTTGTGGGTGGGGTACCCCGTGGTGAAATTGGCTGCCGTAACAGAAAATCGGCCGAAGTATAAAAAAAATTGAAATAAAATTTTCAACACTTTTTTCACTTTTCATACCAGTATCAAATTGTTATCTTTCAGTTGATCAGTTCTTTCCGAATAGTTTTTTAAACCAATTATTAAAATAAGTAGGTACTTAAGCACATAGCAACTACAAGCTACAATAAAAAGCTTGTGAAGTTCCCAGATGGCGCCACTAGAGCTACACAAAGTGAGAGGTGCTGGCGGCTCGCCAACGAACATAATAACTTGTCTTTGACCCAAGAGAGCCGCACTCACCGCTGTCTTACGGGTTTCAAGGGTAGCACAACTAAATAGTGCAGCAGGGTGAACCATACATAAGTTAGTATTGGCAAACAATGTATTATAGTATAGGCAATGGTCGTGTATTCGAACCCTTTTTTTTGATACCCGGTGGAAATCCTCTTGGATTTCCCCCGTCATGGGGGGTGACAGAGGGGCATGCCGGTCTCTTACCGGTTAAAACCACCGCGGTGTTCCGCCTCGGCCCATGGCCGGGGGTGCGGGATTCACCGAACCCTACCCTTTGGAATATTGTCTTGACATATTCCAATCATATCACAGTAATTGAATGGTTGGTTGTTGGTTGTATGTCTGAAATTGAAAATCCGCCTTGAGTAAAAGTGGTGATCAATGCTCAGGCCTTTTCTGCAGTAGAAGAAGCCTTTGGCATGCCGTGGGCTAGTATTATTATTAACTAGCGAACTGCCCGTGACTTCGTCCGCGTGGTTTATTAATGTAGCTATCTATTGATGGGAAAATTGATAAAATCGGTCCAGTAATTTCGGAGCCTATTTGTTACAAACAAACAAAATCTTTATAATATTAGTATAGATTTAACCAGACGCAGTTTGAGTTTCCATCAGAAAGTGCACGCTAAACAATTTGAAAAAATAACACGATAAATATCATACATATCTCAAACTATTTCTCACGTATTATTTCAGATAAAAGTCATAAATCCTTCTAGTTAACTCAAACATTTGTATATTTTCATACGTTACGTCAGCAACGTATGAGATTCTCATATCATATTATGCAGAATCCAAACGTCAGATATTTGAAGAGGATAGATTGAACCGTCTCCTGAGACGTTTTCCGTAATAGTTCATACACTCACACTTATTTCATTCGCGTCTTTAGGGATTGAGTCAACAAGATACTGTACGTGTACACCTATGTGTCAATTCGTGTCGACATCTTTAACTCTCCATGTAGGTGTGAAAAAATTCCAACTTTTAGCGTCCTCATAGTGCATTTGACAGTCGTGTGTTGTTTTTAATTAATCAAATGTTATTCTTGAGTAACATAGAATCAAAATATTGATTGTTTATGTTATAATAAGAATAATAATATTCTTTATTTATTAGACTATAATTGTACCAATGACAACAGAAACATACAAGAAAAACCTGCAATTCTAGATATATGATACGTGTGTGTATACGATAGGTGGGTATTTACCCCATAGGGCCGTTTTTCAATAGTCATAATATAACTTTTGTTTGAAGAACTGAATTAATATGGCAGCTTCACATATTGCCTGTACAACAGCTGTCAAACCACTATATTTATTCTTTCGTTATGAGTTACCTATCTCTCAAACTGATCTAATTGGAGGTAATTATTCTAAGGAAGGCCCACCTGTCATACATGATTTTTATCTAATTTTTTTCTCATGGCCAACGACCACAGGGACAATTCCCGAATTATTAGGTACGTTCGTATTCTAATCTCAGGCTTAATTCTAAAAAATACCTTCCTCTCATTTGCTTTTATTTTGGACATTGACTATTGCTGAAATGAGACTGGGGCCATATTTTGACCATTTTTAATTAAGAGAATCGGTTTTCTGACCACTGCCTATAGACATCTACAATACTAGAGACCACACAGATGCGTAGCCATCTCAGAGACAAAGCTAAAATGTCTCATCTGCCTATAGTTATATTATAAAGATAAAACATAGCATTCCAAATAGTGATTATATAATGTAGATCTTTCCAAAAGAAAAATATACCAACAGGGACTCAATAGTTTGACATAATCAAATAAAATATCACTATGATTTTATACGTCAAATAACTAAGTACATAAAAGAACCAATATTATAATCGAGAGATTCCTATAGTAATATAATTTGTATATATGTTGCAGTCAAAACTCTTAACCAGTCAAAAGTACTATTGACTAGCAAAATCAGTCAAAAGTAGTTTTGACTGAACAGGTTGGTCAAAAGTACTTTTGACTGCAAATTTGCGGTTAAAAGTAGTTTTGACTGGTGGAATCAGTCAAAACTCTTAGAAATCTGTCACTAATCTACAATTAATGATATCTATTCCTTATAAAAGTAAATTATAGTATGCAAGAGCGAGCGAAGCGAGCTCGGGACTTCTTATTCTTCTTAGCGTTTCGATGACAAACTATATTGTAATAAAAATAAATAAATTATATATACTATTATTATAAATTATATTGATGCGGCCCAGAATTTGGCCATCAGGCCGGGACTTGGGGCACCCTGAAATGGACAGGTTAGGTTAGAAGGGGATTGCACTTCTTGGCCATTTTCTTTGTATATATGTTATATAATTATATCACTAACCTTGAACCGTATTGAAAGTAGCGCCAGTGATAGAAAAGTTGAAAGGGAACCGTTTGTCTTGGTATGGGCATGTGAAGAGAAGGGACGACACACATGTGACCAAAAGGGTTTTGGACATAATTGTGGATGGATGGAAAGGAAGGGGGAGGCCAAAGAAAAGATGGATGGATTGTGTGAAGAATGATATGAAAGAGAAGGGAGTCAGTGATAGTATGATGGCTGATAGGACGGTATCATATTACTTGATTATACGTGAAATAATTGTCCTACTTTCTTGCCCTAGAGACAGAGCCAGAGATTGCCCTAGTGGTTTAAAAGGCATAATAGGCTTTGTCGAGGAGCCCCGCGGAGCGGGGCTCCTCGACAAAGAAAATGGTCAAGAAGTGCAATCCCCTTCTAACCTAACCTGTCCATTTCAGGGTGCCCCAAGTCCCGAGCTGATGGCCAAATTCTGGGCCGCATCAATATAATTTATAATAATAGTATATGTATATTATTTATTCATTTTTATTACAATATAGTTTGCCATCGAAACGCTAAGAAGAATAAGAAGTCCCGAGCTCGCTTCGCTCGCTCTTGCATACTATAATTTACTTTTATAAGGAATAGATATCATTAATTGTAGATTAGTGACAGATTTCTAAGAGTTTTGACTGATACCACCAGTCAAAACTACTTTTAACCGCAAATTTGCAGTCAAAAGTACTTTTGACCAACCTGTTCAGTCAAAACTACTTTTGACTGATTTTGCTAGTCAATAGTACTTTTGACTGGTTAAGAGTTTTGACTGCAACATATACATGTAAATAATGATACGCAAAATAACTGGAAGAGATATTGCAATTTATAATGAAAATCTACATAAACCTACTACCAATATGGATAAGAAAATATAAAGGGGAAAAAAGGGATAACGGATATTAGATATTTTATTTGTATTAAGTATGTACTACTGTGATAGTTTATTGTAGAGGTCGTAATTTACTTTTGGAACTCTGGGATGAGGCTAAAAAGTACTTAGCCGGAAAATCCTTTGGCTTGGTCTTTGGTTCGCCCCCTATTACATGGGACTTAAAAAATATTGGCGAACTGTGATCGTGTACTGGTACACCGCTGCCTAACCCTTCGGGGCATACAGGCGTGAAAGTATGTGTGGTATCCTTTAACTTAACTAAAAAGCGGACACCTTACCTACCCTAAGTGTACATATAGTTTGTGTCAATAAACTTTTTTCTTTCTTTCTTTCTTTCTTTACCTATGTTACAAATATTTATCTATACAAATAAATAAAAGAGAAGTGTCTGTTCGTTGTTGTCTGTCTATTGTTTCGGGTAATTTATGGAACGGCTGGAACGATCTTGATGAGATTTTCACTGGCTGATCTTCAGCTAATGTTGTATGGAGTAACTTAACTTAATTTAAGAAAAAATATTATAAGAAAATGAATCCACGTGATATAACCGACATTTGTGCGCTTCTCTGCGTTTGTAACCTAGCACTAAATAGATAGCACTGGTACCTATATAGCCAGACGACATAATAAACACCACGAATTACAGTTTATTTGAGTCCCCATAGAAAGGCATTAAGGAAAAGTTTACGCAGAAGACTTATAATGACCTGTGTGGCCAAAACAATAACGCGTTCAGGGTCTTGGTGGGGTTGCCACGCTTTTGTAGCGCATCAGGTATGTATGTCGATGGCTTTACAGCAATACATCGCAAACGAATAGCGTCCCTGATGCGTCGCTTGCGGGGCAGCCCCAACAGCTTCTTGTAACTCATTGCAGAGAGAGAATGGACACTGACAGTTTCTTCATGGTGCACTGGAGAAGACAACTCATGTCTATCGTTCCTAATTTAATGTGTCTTGTATTGTATTGTATGTGTTATAAATGTTATTTAATTAATTAATTAACTCAAGTATAAATAATTTGTAATTTTTTTCTGAAATAAATACATTGAATTGAAAATTAAGGCATACAATAAATACTAAAACAACACAATAGAAACATAAATCCACTTAGAATCAACAGTCCGATATGAAGTGCACTCTTCAATCCGCAATTGAGGACTACTTGAAAACTGAAGTTACTCTCTGCCCTAAAATTCGATCCAAATGCTGACCTTTCGAAAAGCATCGAAACGAAATAAATTGAATAATTAACTTTGCTAACAACATCTCGTTAATTGGGCGTAACATTTAACTAAGAGTTTTAACCTTTACCTTGGTTAACAACATAGGGTCTTATTTAAAAGCGTTTTGTGTTTCAGGGAACCTCAAGAGTGGTTGAGTGATACTTGTACGACGAAGTACTGGTTTGGAAACGAAGATATTATTTGTATTGAATGTTGAAATAACATTATTATTGTGTTTTCTCAGAACTTTCCTTTAGTAGGTAGCTTCTTCTTGGTAGTTACCCTTTAAATCTAAATTTAGTAAAGTGTGTGCTGCTTGTGTAGATAATGTTAGGTACGTTTATAATTCGGTGGAGTTCCATGTAAATGGATTGGTTATTTTGTATAGGTACCCCTAGTAACAGTTGTGGTGAATAAGAAAACTAATTAGTTAGTTAATTATAAAATACCGCATTATTAGATTCCATACATTAAGAGCTAATTAGCAAGGAACGTATTTATTAATATTTTTGTGCAAAACAAGCCTTAGGTGTCCCATTATGGATTAAACTCAAAATTTTCGACCCCTAGAAATATACAGTACTGTAATCGAAACCGCTGTCAGATAAGAAATTAAATATTATGATTAAAATTCTAATATATTCCTAACACATTACCTATTATCTGGAATCCTAACATATTACCCTTTAATTTAATCATGGAACTAATATAGCAAAGCTGTTAAAATGGAGGATATAACGTGGTCGGCACAGACCCGACTTTAATCGAATCTCGGCTGATTTATGCAAAGCGATGAGTTATGTGCGCCACCTATTACCTGGAGCTGAAGGTCTAAGGTAACTCTGGTGAACGTCCGTCATGCCTTTGTTGTCAAACAAAGGGTTTGGAGTCGTCTGTTTTAAGTATAGGATTGAAAAACTGTATAGTTTAATGTAGGCATATCGCGCTACTCTTTCACACTATAGATATCACAGATATTTCTCTGTACAGAGCATGAGAGGAGGCCGAAGGAATGGTTATGCATGTGCTCCTCGAGTGCATACATGCTAAAAGAGACCTTATAGACTCTGGAAAGATTCTGGGAGAATCAATCTGATTCTGCAGGGCGCTGGTTGGAATAATGGCCGCCATGCTCACGCAACAATGGTCCGGTACAAAGTGCAAAAATGAAACTCCCAAACATAAGTTAAGATAGTACTTAGTATAATTTTTGATGAGACTTCTGTATAATGTTTAAAATTACTTGTGACCTGCGTTTTGGTTTAACACACGTTAAATGTGCGCCAAGCTGACATAGTCACAATGACAAATGTACAGGGGTAAGGGTTTGGATTCACACTGAAGGTACAAAAACTAAGTGATTTGTAATTTCATGGATACATCTTAATATTTAAGATATTTGAAAATCTAGATAAGCACTCAGCCAGCTGTGTTAATAAGTACTATCCTTTAAGTAACCACAGCCCAATACATAAACCGGTATTCTAAGCCTCACCTTCCAAAGTACCGGCTGTACACGAAGCTTTAAGCGGATGAATATTGACAGACGTGGTCGAAAGGGGCATGCTGAATATCTCAATAAAAGCTTCATGATGCTAATAAATCTGTGCTGGAGGAAATAATAGGGCTGTCGACGACGGGTTCGAGCTGTCTTCTATGTCAGACTATTGTAAACCTGACCCTTGCTATTGTACTGTGAGGGCTTATTAAGTGGTGTTTCAGTGGCTTCTCGTTTGATTGCTGAGCTTACTATCTGACGAAATATGAAAGAGGAAGCAGGTTCCGATTTTCAAATAAGATGTTACGTATTTTTTGTATTTGTTTCCTTTTACTGACCGATGACAAGATGGCGGGACACCTTCAATGGTTTCCTCAGGCACAGGCAAGAGTAAGCACTACACAGCTAGGAAAGTGGAAGAAATGGGGGAGGAATTTGCGCGGTAGTGGGACGGTAAAGAAAAGATTTAAAAAGTAAAGTTTAGACATAAGGAGATAAAATAACTGTAAGTGGACTTCTGTCTATTAGACACATTTAAAAAAATAAAATAAAGTAATTCTATGTAACACATACGGGAAACGACATACCAAATAGATCCTGCTGATAAAAATGTAATAAAAGCGTGTGGCCAGCCAGCAACGATAACCACGTACCGGGGATGTGGGGATGCCTGATACTTATTAGATTGACCCGCACCGATGCGCCTCACAGGACAATACACGGCGGCGTAAATTGCATACACACCCTGTGGAATATGGTTATAGCGTGAACGCAGCGTGTGAGACGTGTCGTGTGCGGCTTGCAAAATTGGGGAAGCTTTTGACTTTTTTTTCAGCATTGGATAGGTCACCGATTGTTGTTGTATGTTCTTCAAAGGTCCAACTTTTTAAATGCATTTTTACAAAAACATGTTGGAAATGTTTTACCTAAATTTTAAATACCACTATCTTTGGAAAAAAGAATACCCCTATTGATGCAGCGGTAGTAGTATGGTGTAGTTAACGGCTATGGGATTTGTTTTTTTGTATATCCAACTAACTACGAAGGCAGTTATGTAATATGCAGGAATTTGTGGCAGAAGAATGCTAATAATAATAGGAGAATGACTCTGGTGATTATTGATTTATCCGTAAGATAACCAGAACTTTATAATATTCAATATTCTATTTTACATTAGCACTATTGGACGCTATTTTAAATTGTAACAAATATCTAAAAACTTACGTATTCCTTGTCGAATCTTGAGCTCGAAATCTAGAATTCAGGAAAACAGACTTTAGGTACTACCGCGCTTGCGACTGCTTAACTAATGAGATCGTACGTGTAACTTAACAATAGGTACGGCACGCAAAAGTTTGTAAGAACGTCTTTTGAGTACTTCGTCAAATTGAACTTGCTTAGTAAGAGAGTAATTCCATTTAAATTCAATCTCAATAATACCAGCAGTGGTTCATGGCAGTAATAAATCCAAATCGGAGATTTTAGGGCTGCCGCGAAACTTGTTACAACAATTCTTTATTTATTATTACAATCTTTTCGTTGTATTCGATAAAGTAAGTAACCATTAAAAAAAAAACATTTGTATTACAGTATCGTATTATAAAAACTCACTCAGTCTAAAAATACAGACTGATTAGATTTTGGTATCGATCGGACTCTATTTCTTGGCACACAACACATTTTTTAAACATCCAGAATATTTTAGGTTTCTCTTAAATCAAGCTAATTGGCTTGTTAGATCAATATACTATAATTTTCTGAAAAATTAACACTACAACCTAGATTTCGCTCAGACTTCAGCGCGTGCCAGCCCTACCATTGCCTATGTCAGTGTAACTTGGACAATTAGAGAGGGCAAACTCTGTTATTGCTAGGTATTACCTCTAGCACCCGATATTCTGACTGCGATCGATCCCGGCTGCCGATCTCCGAAGTATGAATGTTTCATCACGACGCCGGCGGAATTATTTAATAAAACGATTCCTTTACATATTTATGAACATGTAATGGGTTACATATTATCCTGGTACGTGAGGGGGTGGAAAATTCCAGTGTGTTAAGCTCTTGTTTTGACTGTCTACATTACCGAATAGAAAAACAAGTTTCTGCGTATTTGGATTGTGTGTTTACAAACAAATAATGGTAGTCATTTACAGTGGTTACATAAATAGAAAATATTTCAAGCATGTAGGTGTTCTTTGGAAACGATAACTTTGAAAAGATATTTTATCGTAACTTTAATTATAACCGTCAATATTCGTGCCCCTTATCTTATCCACAATATTTCATCGAATTTAATTAACTATCTAGTGAAGGCCCGGTTAAAGTGCTCGCATCTCATGCACGGGGTTGTGTGATACCCGATGCTAAATGTTTCTTAAAATTACAAATAGATTTTTCATAATTCCTATAATATAGAGTACTGTAATTTTATTATAACAGAGCAAGTACTTTATATTTAACCCCACTCGACCTTACTTATTCATCAACAACTATTTCTGTACCGCCACCATTGTACGGATTCAACAGAACTTGTTCTCGAAATAGTTCTGTTGTGTGGCTAAACAAAGGTATTGGCATTGTAATCAGTATTAGTGATCAATAGTTTGGAAATAATTCATTAATAATAGTTTGTGTAATAGAAACTTGTGCACAATATACTTTTTTTTTTTTTTTTTTTTTTTAAAGATGGTAAAATCATCAAATGACCCCCCCCGTCCTGGGCGGGGCGGGAGGGAGTGTCAGACTTTTACTGACTAAAAACCATCTATGTTCCTTCATGTGCCCTTTGCGTTCCGGGGGCGCGGAATCTCTTTCGAACAACCCGCAGCCCCGGCAGGCCTTGGCCCTTAGTGGCCCCTTCCTTGTGCTGACACCTCTTTGCGCGGAACATGAACGCGCCGTCGACACGGTCTGTCGTTAAATAACGTACGGACGGTGAGCTACCCATTGCTCACCGTCCACAGACCGTGCCTACGGTGTCCGCCTGCGGGAGGCGCAATGGTGCCGTTATTGGCAATCCATTGCGCCGGCGGACGCGGCGTCAGCGGCGGCGGCGGGTGCGGCCACGGCAACGGTGGCGGCGGCAGCGGCGGCGGCGGCGGCGGCGGCGCGGGGCCCTCCCCCGGACCTGGCGGGTACGGCGCAGGCCTTGCCCCCAGCCCGGTGATCGGCCGGCCTGTTAGCCCCCGCACATGCATAGCAGTGCGGCGGGGCATCACAAGCCGCGGCCTTGTGACCGGGCTGACCGCAGCGGAAACACAGGGCGCTGCGGTCCACCTCCGAGGCGCACCGACATGCCACGTGCTTCCCCACGTGGCAACGGTAGCACCTCAGGGGCCTGGGCTCGAGCAGGCGAACCCGCGCCGACACCCAGCCCACCAATAAGCGGCCCCCCTCAACAATGGCTTTAGCCGCCGTCACTGGGCAGCTGACCATAATGGTCTGCATGCCCGTGCGCTCTGGGCGGATGGTGCCTGCCCTGACCTCTTCGGCACGGCATCCACCCGCCCTGGTGACGGCGGCCACCACCTCCTCCGCGGAAACTGAGTCGTCCAGACCCATGATGCGCAGATCTGCGCATCTGGCGGGCCTGGACACCCGCACCTCGTCCGCGTTTAGGGACGCTCTAAGCTTCTCAGCTAGAGCGTCCGCGGACGGGCCGCTGGTGGCGCCGGGGATCTCCAGCATTCGGGCCCCAGTTGCGGTGACCCTTAGCTGGAGGCCGGTTATCCCTAGCTCGCCAAGGTTGATGGCCGCCTTGGCCCTGGTGAGCACCTGCGCATATGTCACGCCCCGCTTTTCCGCCTCCGGCTGTAGCGTGACCACTACAGCCGCGGATTTCGGGGCGCGAAGCCTGGCCGCGGCTTTGCGCTCACCACGTCGCCGCCGCTCCTCCGCCCGTCTGGTGGCCGCTCTGGCCGATCTGGCCGCCCTGCGCCCCCTCTCTCTTGCCCCGGCCACCTGCCATTCGGCTTCCGCGGCCGGAGGGTTGGAGCTAGGGGGCGGAGGGGGTGGAGGCGGCTGGGATGCCGCCTTGCCCCTCCTCGTGGGCGCATTTTGCGCCGGCACCGGCCTTGCCGGAGCCGGTTTCGCAGGGGTCGGCCCCGCCCTGCTGGGGGGCTGGCTACCCGGCCTCGGCGCAGACGCGGCGGCCGCATAAGAGGCCCGCCTGTCGCCCGCGGTCGTCCCGCTCGCAGCCAGTGGGGGACGCAACACGATGCCCTCCAGGACGGAAAACCGTGCCTGGAAGGCCGCCAGCTCCAGCTGAACCAGGTTCAGCACCTGGTCATCCACTGACTCGACTGGCTCGGCTCTCCGGCTCCCCGCCTTGGGCGCCTGGCGGGAGCCAGTCCCGCGGAGCTCAGCCAGGTCCGCCTGGAGCCTCCTGTTCTCTGCCACCAGGAGCTCCATGGAGGCCGACAGGCGCGCCACCTCTGCCCGAAGCTGCGGGACCTCCCCCGCAAACCCGGCCTCCGCAGCCGCCGCAATGGTGGCCGAAGCCTCGTCCATTGCCCGAGACTTCGACCCCTTCATCTTTTTGCGGGCGACGCTCGCCACCGCATCCCGCACAACCTCCATAAACCTGGCCTTACGCTCCTCGGAGCCGCCAGGTTCACCTTCCACCACGCGCGGTGTGTCCGGCTGGACCACACCGTCGCCGCCAGTCTCACTTAGAGAGGGGGAGGGGGACTGCCCTTCAGCGACAGACGTCGCCGGTCCCCTCCGGGCAGCAACCCTCCCTGGGCCTCGCTCCTGGGCCCCACCGCGTCTGCTGGTGGGGATCTTTCGAGCCGAGGCCAGCTCTTCTTCGGAGGACACCTGATCCTCCGGTCTGGGCCGCTTCCTGAGAAGCTTTTCCAGCCCATCTAACTCATGGTGTGAGCCGAAAGGGCTCACAGTCACCATGCTGGATGCCGAGTCGGACTCCGACCCGGCATCCCCCTTCCCTCCTTCTGCAACGTTTTGTTTTGTGTGTTCCATTTTTGATCCCACGAGTACTAAAGATATCCAACCATCCAACCAATAGCAAGTGGTTCGCACTAGCGACTGATGTCCCATAGGGACGCCCGTCAGCCATACATCCCGTCACGGTGCGCCGCCGCTTGGGATTCGGGGTGACTTTTTATAGAGGGTTTCTACCTCGCGGTCCGGGCGGTTAAGCCAAGACCCTCGGTGCCAATCGAAGCCGCGAGACATGACCACGACACTCCGATATGGGGTTACGATGTACGACGGTGACAGAGAGCCTCTCTGTCTGCTCGGTGGCAGGGTGAGTGCACGCCGAGCCCGTCCTCACTCCTCCGCTGTGCCCTCTGCTGATCAGAGGGACACGCGGAGAAACGCCCTTGGTCCGTCCTCGGACCCCGCCCGTCAGAATATTGGCCACGAGCAGTGACATTCCCCAAAGAATAGGAATCTCTTCCCATTCCTCAGGGAAGATCACTACCTGCGCCCAGGGTGCACCGGCCAGCCAGCTGCCGTTCCCTCAAGACGTGTCCGGAGGGACAAGCAACCGACGCACAGTGTTTCGTCTAGTACAAGCTAGCGGGACAAAAGTCATGACGTCATTTTCAGGAATTCATGATAACAACTTGTTAACAACCCTTCCCAGGTAAGGATTTCTAAGAAATCATTTGTTTGTCACCTTAACAAGTAATTTTATGAAGGGGTTAATGTTAACTATAAAGGAAGCACAATTTACATTTGTAAATAAGTTGCATTTTTAGCACATGTTTGACAAGCTCTCAAATAATTGATAGTAAAGTGATACGATTTTCTTGTATTAGATTCTATTGTTGAAGGTATGTACTTACTATTTTGACTTATTTTCAAAAGAACACGTGTACCTTTTTGCTGTAATTAGAGTTTATAAGTGTGTTGAAATAATCCCACATATTTTTTCTTAATTTCAAACTTTAAAGGGTTGCAACTTTTTGTATCCCAATGTATCCAACTAAATTCTTCTGTATGTTATAATCACAACATTCAGGCAAAGGATACTCTTTTTATAGCGCCCGTAACCGCCCGCAAATAAAGTTATTTACTTTCTTTCAGAAGGACATATAGCGATGACAAAATTGGAGTTTTTCTAAGAATGGTTAAAACATATTAAAACTAAAAGAGCAAGTCGCTTTTTTGATCATTTATGTGTACAACAAAATCTATCAGATGCTTCTGAAGATTCACTGAAACTCAAAATGAAAATCTCGAATGAAAATTTGAATATTTCAAGAACGTTATATCTTGATCTGTATTCGTGGTACTCGATGCCCGTTACTGTGCATAAAATTTTTGTACACAGTGCAGAAGTCAATAAACCTTGCTGTCTTCCTATTGGACAACTTTCCGAAGAAGCCCAAAAAGCAAGAAATAAAGACTGACGCAGATTTCGGGAACGACATACCAGAAAACGATCACGCTGTACCACGAACACGGATCTCCTGAAACTGCTTTTGATTACGTCCGATCCTGTAATAAATACATTCCGAAAATTACCTCAAAAAAAATTAACTGCGTTACTACCAGAAGTTTTGCAAATGATTGTCCCATCTTCATTACCATTCATAATCGGAAGATTCTAGTGAATTGAAGAGTGGTGTTGAGGAATCTTCTGATGATGAGTATTAGATTCGACTGGGTAGATTTTTCTTTTATTGTTAATATGTTTACCTATTTTATTATGTAGTAATTTTACACAATGTATCAGTTTTAAATTGTATTTATTAGATAAAACATTAGGTATTGTAGACGGATAAGTTTCATTTTGTACAATTTTGTTTCAAGAGTTATTTTATATGTATGGATAATTGTTGTTGTCTTGGACTATTATTGTATTTTATTTGATAAAGTGAATAAATGAAAACCTATTTTATACATATTTATGATTTTAATTTTTAAATATCTCAAGACATTTTTGTCTCTAGTATATAGTATAGTACATATATATAGTGTTGTGTATATATATATATTTGTATATAGTGCCCTTCAATTACATGCATAATAAGTAGGCAGACGCAGCGAAATATAATAATCAAGAATATCAGTAAACAAAAGTAGGAAATTTGGTGACTAGTTCCATCTTGTATCCACACCTTTGGACTTAGAGAACACAGAACGGTGTAAGACACCTTATATATACACAAACAATTAAAATAAGTCAAAAAATAATTTTGTCCCGCTAGCTTGTACTAGACGAAACACTGTGCGACGGCACGCTTGGAGGTTTTCTGACCAGCACCCCGTGCACAATATACTGGAGCGTTACAATAATTAAATCTTTATTGTTATAAACATTGGTTAGGTAAGTGGCCCTTGTTCGAGTATCGATTGCCTCTCAAAGGTATTTCAAATAATTAATTCAGGTTAAATTTTGTTTCGCTTAAACTTATTTTATTGCTTTATTTTACTTGGTATTAGGGTACAAGGGTTCAAACGGCTTCATTATGATTAAATTCAATAGCAAATGTAGTGTCTGTCTATTTGTAAGTGGTAAACCTGTGAATTTTCTACAAAGAGGGTTTACACTCTTTCCTGTATTAAAAAACTAAACCAGCTGTATCGGAACATTGAATTGTACCACTTGTACCACCAAGCTAAAATAATTAAATATTGTATACTTTTAATACTTTAAATATCTTCTTTATTTCTTCATATTATCATTAGATGCCAAACACGGACACGGACCCGAGATGTTAAGTGGTGGCCGCTGCCTTTAGACATCTGCGATTGCAGAGGCCTTGCTACAAAGTTAAAATGTTTCATGTGCCTGTAATTACTACGGTACCCAAACCCTTTATTTAAACCGGGACACATAAACGCTGGGCTTTGCGGCAAAACTGGGTACGGATTTTCATATGATTTTATTTACACACAGTAAACAATTATTTCTGTATTTGCTTTATATTGCGTCTTGATACTACATTGTATAAATATGATTATCTTCAATTAATGCGAACTGTGTGCGCCGAGACATTAGTACTGTACACTGCGGTGCAAGCCGAGCGTCGTATACTAAATGCCACGCAAATGCCTTGTTATTAGAGTAATCAATTCTATTGTGTCTCTTGCTAATTGCGTTTAGTCCTAATTATATAACATTGAGTTAGGATGAATTTACAGAGATTTAGTATCTAAATATGGATGAACACGTATTAATATGCATATGTAAAATATTTTAAAGGGTCATTGCACTCATGAATACGAACAAATTTAATTATGGGACTAACCCTGCCATTTTATAAAGCAATCAGATAAAAAGCAATATTATTCAGATGAATGTTAATACTTATGGGCTGTCTAGTAATCAAGACACGGGGTTGTCACACCACCAACTTCTAAATTCTGGGCCGTTACAGAGAAAATTGAAATGGAAAATACATTTTGCACGACCCCCCATGCTCAACGCTTGCAACCACGGCACCAATGCCAATGGCGCATTAATCATTTATTTATTTAAACTTTATGCAACAAAAAAATACAAAGGCGGACTTAACGCCTTAGACATTCTCTACCAGTCAACCAAAGGTGGTGAAGAGATAACATGATAGGATTACACGAGAGTAAAACAACTTAGTGATTTATAAAAAAGAATTCAAAGCATAGTAATAAGATTACAAAGTTTTCATGAAAACTGAGAAAAGGAACAAAACACAAGTAATTAGAGAGAGAGTAACGTCCTGTCCTCTTCGAGAAGGTACTAACCAGGAGCAAGACTCATCAAAACTAAGTTTGTAGTAACAACAATTAACATAAATAGCGAAGGGTTTGGGGCTCGTTTCTTACAACCACTACAAAACAATGTCCTTTACTTTAGTTGTTCAAGTATGGCCGCAACTTGTAAACGACGACTGTTTGCTTGTCTACAACTTAGGTATGCTGTTACTTGATTAATAGCTAAGCAGAATGTTTTTTACTTAATGACCATTCGATTTATTTTTAGCAGGTGTAAAAATGCACTTTCCGGAACCTAAAGTTCCGAATTCTTCCCAAAAGGTAAAAGTAAAAAAAAATGTCACGTCTTTTTTAACGAAAATCAGGTCTAGATGTTATAACTAAACTTTTCATATCCTCACGAGCCCTGTACTGCATGCGCCCGAAAGTGTAATGTTTACATGTGAGCCTGTATGAGTGTGTGCTTGTGTGAAAAAAAGTTGCATCTTTGACCAGTCAAATCTCTGTAACAAGAAGATATGGTCTAGAAAAAAGAAAATGCCGCATAATGAGGTAATTTATTACATGCTTAGATTACATTTTGATTAAAATTATTAACTTATTTTTTTTTAAGTTTTTTTTCCTTCGTTATATACATTGCCAAAGATGATAAAAGCTATAATTAGGTAAATTAGCGTACCCTTTTAGATATACCACAATATTACCATCACCATTTTAATAAATCGGAGCGTTCGCCTTCTAAAGTTGTTAAGTATTTACCCAGAATTTACTTAAGAGCAATACTACGAGCTCGCAAGATGGTGTTCATTACAAAATTGTTAAAACGATATTGTGTTAGAACTCGCGGGAAACTGTTTATTCTGTATATTTAGCTAAATTCTGTTAAATATAAGTGTGTGTATACAGGTGTGTTTGAGGGAATTAGAGGTGAATATATTTTGTGTTAACGAGATAAGAGAATGTGCGTAACAAACCAAGTGTAAAGAGATTTGATGGGGATAGGTAAAGGATTCAAGTGAATACGTTGAGCTGTGTACACACACTTGCTATTATATTATTCTTAAGCATGCAGTGTATGTGTATTTGCCTACAATTCAAAGGGTATATGTATTTATTCTGTGTTGTTAGGTAACATTTTGTTTAAACTTTAAGCTCGACGCCATTCCTGGTTATAGATGACAGAGAATTTTGTGAAAAATACAACAGAATGCTAATTGTATTGGAAGTTCACAGTAACATCTCTTTTTAAGCGGAAGCGACAAGTTTTTTCGGTATATACCTGCGAAAATAAAAACAACTCTCGTTAAAACTTCCCTTTATCGAAGTATTAATTTTGAATCCATTCAAAGTATAAATTTTGAATGCACATTAAACTATTATTGCTAGATAATAATCTAACTTATTTGGTATATTAAATTAGTTCAACGTAATTAGCTTAATTAGGGACATTTTATTGTGAATAAACAGGACGGGAGACTTCTTCGGAACATTATTGTTTATTACTTTAAGGGCTATTACTAATTGTTGCTTCAAAAACGTACCTTTACCGGTAAAACAAAACACAAACACAGCCCAAGAACAGCTATCCAGCGCAAGTCAAGAACCTCATAAAGCGAGACTTTATAAAAGTCAACAGCGCGACAACTGAAACTTTTCGAGTTGAGCAAGTTGATGCAAGGCGGCCATTACGAGCGCTTAATTGCGCTCATACCCGGACACAGCTCAACACAAGCTCAACATAGCTCGACATGCTCAAACAGCGCTTTGATTGAGTTGGAGACTAGTGGGGGGGACTTGGTCTTTCTGAGGACCAAGTTTTGAATATGAAATGTGGAACATAATGAAACTGTTTCCAAAGTTTACAGATGCATTGGTCAACTTCGGTGTGAGGACTAGTAAGTAGGTCTCAATGTGATAAGTACACAGTCGACACGTTAGTTTGCTGTTCAGCAACGGAAAACATAGGTACTATTCTGTACTCACGTAGAGTGAATTAAATGCTTCTGCTTTATGCTGATTCTAGCTAACAGAAATTGCAGTGGATTGGAAACAGTGTGGCGTGCTTGTCTCATAAAAAAATATCATTGTAAACAACGAAACTTGATTCCGAATAACCTCTTTGATTTTTGTTAGATTTAAAGACACATTTCGATGATTGGGATAGCATTTTTTTGTTTTGTATTTAACAGTGAAAAAATGTTGAAACATTTTCCCGTAACGTAACAAATAAAAGCTCGAATTTTTCTGATACATTTTTAACACCTCGGTAGCTGTCAGTTCTAGAGCCTATATTAGATTATGTTGTTTCTAGTTAAGCTTTGGATGTTGTCTTGCTTTTTTGTGTGGGTTGTGTTGTGTTGTTCCCGTCGTCTTTGCCATGCAAATGAAGACTTGTAATTGGCCGTCAGTTTCACTTACTATTTTTTATTTTGTTTTGTTTATTTTTAGCTGTAAGTCTTCCATAGCACATAAATAAATAAGTGAACACTTCTTTTATTTATTACTTTCATTAATTTACTAATACAAATACAGTACAAGAATCTTCGCACAAAAAGCAGTTCACATCATAAATGTATCCTTTGTACTGTATCATAGGTACAACATAGCCATCATTATCATAAAGCTACCTAAGTTAATACGCGTACATCTGCAGGCAAGTGGCGGCCACTGATAAGGAGTTGTGTCGAGTCAAGCCGGGAGCCCAATATCGCCTTATTACTCGTAATTATAATCAGGTGGTGGGTAATGGACGCGAGGCGATATGTACTAAGACCTCGCAGTTGCTAGACCAATGTCATGTTAACATGGCTGAAGTTTAGAGAATAGATAGAGAGATAAAACTGCCTCGTTAGCCTAGTGGTCCTAAGCACGACTGCAACGCTAGAGGTTTTGGGTTAGGTTACCAGGTTAGCAAAAAGTATTATTGGGTTGTTCTATGAAATTCTCAGAAGCAGCGAGATAGGATTTGTGCCCGATTGATGGCAATAGGCTTGCCCCCTTTTACATGGGACCTCAAACATACCGGCGAACTGTGGATATACATTGGGTACACCTATGCCTAACCCTTCGGGGAAAACAGGCGTGATAGATGTATGTATAATTGTTAAGAGTACTCTCTAGCTTCAGTACTGGGCCTGGAAACTGAATTGACGGAAATTTTTGGATATTATTATTTGAATTTATCTACGATCAACTAAGATTGAAAGATAGGATTAGGTTTAGATTTGAATTTGTAGAATATTATCTTTAAGGGCATTAAAAGGGACTGAAGGGGTAAAAGGAAGACTAACTATTTACTTACTGTGATTACCGATTTATTCATCGATCAAAATATTTTTAAGTTGTTCGGTTCTACATTTTTACGGACATATTATACTCCTTTACTAAATAGTAAAGGTTAAGTAAAATATTTTTCTTGGCTAAGTCCTTGTACAAGATACAAGGGACACACAGAGCTTGCACGTTCCATGTTTAGCCTAACTGACGTCACTATAAATATTACAGTTTTGTTGGACTCACCTTTGAAAGACGCCATATTGTGTGCTCGCGACCTTGTGTTCAGTTCTCATCTATCAGTTCCGCTGCCACTCTTCACGACTATATCCCGCGGAACTTGCTGCTTGCGTTGCGATTACCTGCCATACAATAAAAATATATTAATGGATGCCGTGTGTTACGTAAGAAGGATTTCTTGAGTAAAATAATCAACTAAATACATACGGTTCGGAGTAAACAGTGTGTTTGCCATTATACACCACTGTAAATACGTGTAATAACCATAACTCGAATGTAAATCTGGTTAAAAATAAAAACCTTTTGATAAAATATTAATGAACTGTAATTGAGGCGCAAAATAAATCCGAATCCCAACTTGTTACAGGCTGTTATAAATGTGCGCTAGCGTAGAAGTATGGGATCCGTTTTTCAAATTGAAAATACGAACATACCAGATTAATTTAATACGACAAATAGTATCACTCAATAGTATGCATAAAGCCGTCACAAACTTAATAAATATTATGTGTGGAAGGAATATTATATTTCCAATTTTGAATTTGCGTAATTCGTTTATTTCGCGAGCTCATACTAGGCTCTCTGATGACGAACAAACTGGTAAGAATGAGAAAAGAATATAGATAGGTAGTTTATTTATATATGTGTACTTTGTAATTATATTTACGCGAAAACAGTGCTATGTGTTATTATCATAAACAGAAAACTAAAGCGTCACTGCTATGCTAAGCATTTCCACCTTTGTGACCGTCGACAAAAATAATTGTTATTTTTACATGATCCTCTTTGTTATTCCTTTTTTATCTTTGCAATTTTCTTAATATAGAACACTCTCTCTCTCTCGCACACCTTGCTTTATTTTCTTTTTCATATTGCTACTTGATCTATGTTTTTTTATGGCATTTTGACTTTCGTGCAAACGAAGTCGTTTACAAAAACTAGATAGGTACTCGTATAATTACAAGAAGAAAGGTCGCTTCTTTCTCGGAACTCTATAACGGCGAGACTAACAGTCTAAATCAATCCGCATGTTTAGAAGGGGAATGGCAGGCCTGTGCCAAGAAAACAAGTGTTCTGCAAAGTTTTGGAGATAACATTTTCTTCATTGATTTTAATTTTTTGAAACGAAATACCGCTACTTCTAAACTTATAAAATAAGAAAATATATCTAGAATTCAAATACCTTACGGTATACATGGTACTGTTAGACAGCACCCTACATACCCCCCTACACCACCATTACCCTACCCACTTACCCTACATTATGATACGAGTGAGACGAGTTTGTTATTAATACACCGCATTGTGACCTTCAAAGCGGTGCAGTAAGAACCATTTAAATCTAGTGAGTTGAAAAGTAATTTATGCAAATTACAGTTACGTGAGAACAAATTGCATTGCGCTTGTGTTCTATACTATCACACAATATCTTATTTGATCTCCTAAGCAATAGTAAAAAAACCTATGACACGCTTCAAAAGGAAGATAGTCAAAGAGGCGCGCCGCTGGCGATCTGGCTCATCCCTCCCGGGGGGCCGCAGGGACCCAAACCCTTTAAGTCTTGTGTGCCAGCTGAGATATATTGCTTACTGCCTGGCAACAAGAAGGAGCGACTAAAACACGTAAACAGCTGGTTTGAAACACTAGTCTACACTCAAATGAACAGACCGATATAAAATAATACTAGCCTAATATTGCAAGGTAAAGCCTTCTTTTTATACAGCCAAGACACAAACATAGTCACCGCGCTTGTTTAAGGCGAATTGCGAATTTTAGACTTATATAAATTATTGTTATTTGCTCGGTATCGAATACGTAAACACGCATGCATATGCATGAGAGGCGAGCGTCCTAACCAATGGGCCATCACAAAATGAATAATAAACTTAATGAAAATTACAGGAAAACAGAAAGAGATAGAGACATCTCTTCGAATCTATCTTCCTGTTCTATTCACAAATAATGAACAATATTAAACAAATAATAAACGATACAGTATCTACAATCTTACTTTCATAATAGGATACCTTGTCAAAACGATATCACGATACAGTCAAATTAAAATGAGTAATAACGGATATTTCAAGCTGATATTTCCCCAGCCGTCATTTCCAACGTAAATGGCATTCGTTGCAAAATCACTCTTTAACAAATGTAATATTATTATTTGCTTCACAGAAGTGACCCACCGTCCTTTTGTTAAGCTCACCGCTGTCAATAACATCTGTTAAATGTCAAGAACATACAAAGAGAACATTTGAACATAGAAAAATAGAAGAACAACATGAAATGGATGGTACTTTTTAGGGTTCCGTGCGCAAATGGTAAAACGGGACCTTACTACTGAGACTTTGCTGTCCGTCTGTCTGTCTGTCTATCCGTCTATTATCAGACTGTATCTCATGAACTGTGATAGTAAGACAGCTGCAATTTTGGTGAAATGATGTATTTCTGTTGCCGCTATAACAACAATTATTAAAATACAGAATAAATAAATATTTAAAGGGGCTCCCATACAACAACCGTAATTTTTTATGCTCCTTTTTGCCCGACATTGATAACGGCACCAGGCAGACGCTGGAAATATTCACAGAATATTTCGTCATTATTTACATTAAAAATAAATAATTAAATTAAAATAAAACAATTATTTAAGAGGGGTTCCCATACAACAAACATGTTATTTTGCCGTTTTTATTGAAATGAATGAATGGTACCGAAACCTTCGTGCGCGAGTCCGACTCGCACTTGGCCGGTTTTTCTTTATTATAGACGTTCTGTTTATTGTACAAACTTTCTAGGAAAAGCCTTTTGTTCTTTATGTTACTGTCTGCAACCTACATTTATGTCGATTTCATATAATTTAGCTGTAGTGAATATAAATAAAAAAGACACTGGTATTTCTCTTACTATCATCGTCATTATACTAGCCAAACGACGTCCACTGTTGGACATAGTAGGCCTCCTTTAAAGATATTCATATACTTATATTAATTGTAGAAAAATAAATTTGTAGGAAAGTAGCTTTTTTCGGATGGGAAAACATCAAATGATGTCAAACTTTTACTAACTAAAACCCATCCATGTTCCTTCTTGTGCTCTTTGCGTTCTGGGGGCGTGGTATCTCTTTCGAACAACCCGCAGCCCCGGCATTAGACAGTAGCTTTAATTTAAATATTAAAATCGAACAATACAACGCTGATTTCATAAGTATACTGTTATTGATTACTTTGACTAAAAAACCTCAAAATAATTCGCATAACAAATAAATCTGTTCACATATAAAAAAACCGTAAAAAAATCTGAAATTCGTGGATGTAAAACCGTCGCATGTTTGCGCGGCGGAGCGCGATTCATTTCCTGCCGACGTGTTTCATAGCGCGATGCCATCGGCCGGATTCTTTAAATGACAATATTATTTTGTTATTACCTTTTTCGTTTGAGTGATGATGAGTATTTTGTTGACTGATCTATAAACTGTAAATGGTTGTCGTAAAAAACCAAGAATTATGATTTTTGGTCCTTGAAGATCTTCTTTGACATTTGGTATGTTTACATAAGTGTTCATAACATTGCATAGTGCTACGTGATAAAAGTGTTATTGGGTTTTTCTATAAAATTCTCAGTAGCAGCTTGGATTTGTGCTCGGTTAATGGTAATGGGCTCGCCCTATGTTACATGGAATCTAAACATCCCGGCGAACTGTGGGTGTACACTGGTACACCTCTGCCTAACCCTTCGGGGAATACAAATGTGATGGTATTCTATGTTTCACCGCGTCTACAGTTTGCAAAACGTCAATTAGTATTGCGATTGAATCCTGTGCCATTGTTACTATATATTAACATCTACCAAACTGTATGTTTTACATTATGATATGAAGATTTGGTTTAATTTTATTTGACGACTCGGTTTCCTATCCGATGCCTAAGCTTTTAGGATTACCGGCATATAACCACTTTTTGCATTTCTGAAAACGTAATGGCCCTCGTCCGAAAGGCATCGCCCTCTACCTCCCTCCGTTAACCGACTGAAAATAATCCGTACGTCACATGTTTAATTAAATGTAATTAAAACACGAACAAGACGGGCCCTTTCTTAATTAAACATTAATTTGATCTACCCCGCACGCAAGGGTTCTACATGTCTACTTAGCGCTCATAAAGGCACACGCGAGTACTTTGTTTCAGACACAAAAATAGAACTGGCATTTTAAAGCAGGTATTTTTGGAGCATAATGTACTTATGTCTGGCTGCGTATTTAAAAAACATACCTATACAACGAATAAAAGAATTAAAATGTTGACATTTTCTAATATAGGTACTCATTAAGTTGAAAAAGTAGAAACCATTGCGAATAACATGCAAACCATGGTCCTGCGTGCCGCGAAATCGGATGCGAATTTAATCAAATACGACATCATATTTGAATACAATGCTACAATGACAAAGAAACAATATAATTGGCTTTTAATGGATTCTGACAACTGATCAGTTGAAATAAATCCCTTTGTAGTAATTATATTGAATTTAAATACACATCAAGGTTATTTATATATTAAAATGGTTAAGTAGATATTTGATTCTCTTTTATTCTGGAATTTGGTTGGAAATGAACAAAAACAAAATGGCTTTTTTTATTTTGGGAACTTTAAAACTTAAGCTGTAGTTGGTTTTACTTTATTATGAAATATACTACGAATTTCTACTTGCATAGCGCATAAATACAAATAGCCAGGCCCGGAAAAAACAAACAACACACAAAAATATACAAATATTTGTTGCATGCGGAAATCGAAGGCGACACAAAGCGCTATAGACAATCTCACAGCCAACCTTGTGGTCATATTGAGTCAACCAGAAATACCACTTTGAGGTTTTAATGATCTGGTATCGAAGCTGAATTAGCTCGATGATATTTAGAAACAAAATCGTCACTTCTACTGCCTCGTTAGCCTAGTAGTCATAAGCGACTGCTACGCTAGAGGTCTTGGGTTGGATTCCCAGGTCGAGCAAAAAGTGTTATTGGGTTTTTCTATGAATTTCTCAGTAGCAGTTCGGAGCTTGGATTTGTGCCCTGTTAATGGCAATAGGCTCTCCCCCTATTACATGGGACCTAAAAACATACCGGCGAACTGTGGGTGTACATTGGTACACCTCTGCCTGACCCTTCGTGATGGTATGTGTAAAATCGTAACTTTCACTAAAAAAAAACGAACACGTATTTAACTTTGGTAGAACACAAATGTCTCTTACAATCATCCTAAATCGGGTTACGCTCACTACAACCTTGTAACGGGGACACTACTACATTTCCCGATACAACAATCCGACCTAATCCACAATACAATTTATATTATTATGTATGTCTTGATTAATTTCATACGGAGCATGGTATTGGAAGTTCATTTGTGTTGCCAGCCGGGTTGAAAGCCGGCGGGATTGCGCCCGGCCGCGGTCCTCCGAGCGTGATCGGAAATGTGATAAAGGCATCGTTTATTACATTTAAACTTTTGTGTGTTTGCTGGAAGTGACTTTTTTACAAATATGTCTACTATGTTAGCTTTATTTACTGGCTTTAAAGATTTTAAACAACGATTTGGATCTCAAGAAGAACTATGTTTGACAAGCTATATACCATCACCATCACGCCTGTATTCCCCGAAGGGTTAGGCAGAGGTGTACCAATGTACACCCACAGTTCGCTGGTATATTTAGGTCCCATGTGATAGGGGGCGAGCCTATTGCCATTAACCGGGCACAAATCCAAACTCCGAGCCGCTACTGAGAAATTCATAGAAAAACTCAATAACACTTTTTGCTCGACCTGGGAATCGAACCCGGGACCCCTTGCACAGCGGTCGCGCTTGCGATCACGAGACCAACAAGCTATATAAGATCGCTAAAACCTAAAACCTAACATTGAACATACTATTATAATAATCTTCTGTAATTAAACGGTTGTCACAGGGAGGAATGCTTACTGGGGAATAATTAAAAAGAAATAAGTTGCAAAACAATTTGCTAATCACAATCATGTTTAGAACTCACGATAATATGAAATGTTTTTTCCTTTGAATAAGGCCCACAACGCTGCGGGTAACCACTTCGCGGGATTGCAATCCTTACCGCGTATCCGCAACCATTTGTTCATTTAAAAGAATAAGTACCTGTCTCAATATGTAATGTTGGCATTTGTTTTTTTAATATAACGAACAAAAGTTTTGGTACAAGATACCTGTAGCTTTCAAGCATGGCTGTTTTGAGAAGAGATTGAAGAATATAATGATTAAAAATGTATGGGTACTTGCTAAGTTTAATGTTTATATTTTTTCTTATTTTACATCTAACTCATTTACGTTAAGTATGACGGCTAGTTAGAAGATACAACTATAAACCGCTAAAATATACAGCTTCTGACCGCGAGTTTGTCCGTCTTTAAGTCAAGTACGAGTAATCTAAAAAAATACAGCAACACTCGACAATAGAGTAGCTTTCTACCAGTAAGATATTTGTTTGTAATTGCTCCAGCGCCTCCACAGATTACCTCATTTAAACAAAAAAGAATCTACACATATATGTAATAATATTATAAAACTGAATACATAGTTTATTTGTTTGTTAATTTGTTTAGACGTGCTAATCTCAAAACCTACTGGTCCGATTTGAAAACATTTTTCTGCCTTCCGTAGCCTGTTCATCGAGAAAGGTTACATAACATCATCCCGACACACGGGAGAGCAGCATTAATACCCAAAAAAAGTAACCAAACGCGTTGTAAACCGCGGCGCAAATAACTTATATTATACCTACCAAACATTTATCCAATAGCAACTGAATAAAATGTTGTCTCAAAACATTAGAATAGTTTCGAATTTGCGGTCAAAGCTTCTCGACTATTCTAGAAACTGAGTTAGAATTTCCTTCGATGATATAATGGAGTAGATACCTAGTTACACCAACATCTATATTATGATTCGACAAATTCACAAGAACATAGTAAGCCTATTCAGGAGAAACTTGATCTTCATACTGTAGAAACTTCTACCTGGTTAATTTCAGAAGACGGGAATTACCTAGAAAGATGAATGCCTAAACAAAAACATAGGAAAGTAGCTGTTAACTGAACAGTTGCTTATAAATAAAGTTTAGATCATCAAACATGAAAATATTTCTTGGAATTCCCCCTTTATCTAACTGCCTCTATTGAGGAATAGAGGCAGTCTCCCATTATTTATAACTGCCTCGCTAAAATAGTGATAGCAACTGCTACGCTACCCACACGGTAAAGAAAAAGAAGACTTGATAATGTTAACACACCATCACGTTTGTATTCCCCGAAGGTTAAGGGAGAGGTGTGTCAATGTACACCGACAGTTCGCCTGTATGTTTAGTTTCCATGTAACAGAAACCAGCCTATTGCCATTAGCCGAGCACAAATCCTAACTCAAAACTGCTACTGAGAAGTTCATAGAAAAACCCAATAATACTTTTACTCGACCTGGGCATCGAGCCCAAGATCTGTAGCGTAGCAGTCGCGCTAAGGACCACTAGGCATTTGCTTGTCTTCGTCTTAAATCAACTCTCAATGTTTGTTAGTATTATTCGGAATAATGGATACATGCGGCCCTAACCACGATATCTCTGTGAGCCTCTGTGACGCCAGTGAGGCGACAGAGATACGCAAATAGGTAGTATTGGCGTGGAAACATGATAACTAGCTAAATTCTCAGTAACTAGCTCACATTCCGTTAATCAACAATATATGTATGATTAGATATAGTTGATATTACCTTCAATAAATATGTACATAACTGCTTGACTGACTCGACTGCCTCGTTAGCCTAGTGGTCCTAAGCGCTAAAGGCCTTGGGTTCCATTCCCAGTTTAAGCAAAGTGTTATAGTGTTTCATAGAAAACCCAAATTTCCGTGAAATTCTCAGTAGCAGCTCTGAATTAGGATTTGTGCTCGGTTTATGGCAATAGGCTCGCCCGTATTACACGGTACCTAAACATAGCAGCGGACTGTGCGTGCGTACCTCTGCCTAACCCCTTCGGGAAATACAGGCGTGATGATATGATCATGATGATACTTGCTTGAGCAAGCGTGGTGATCAATGCTCGTCCCTTCTCTGTATGAGGGACAAGTAATAATGGAACAGTACTAGGCTGGTAATATTCTAACTAATATTATAAATGCGAAAATAAATGTGATTGATGTTTGTTACCTTTTTACACCCAAACTACTGAACCGATCTATCCTGAAATATTGCATATACGGCGTCAGGTGTACAGAAACGGATATAGGACACCTTTCATCTCGAAAGAAATATCCCGAGGAAAACCACAATAACGTTCCTGAAAAAGGCGCGACCATTGAATTTGAAAAATATCCGAGACTTTTGCGAACGAAGTCGAGGGCAAAAGCAAGCATGAATAATATATAGTTTATATTCAAAAATATGTATATTATTATGTAATATACGTTCCTTTTGTACGTGCTCCTTTAGCCTTACAGTATGACAGACAGCACTATTACAAACCTATATCTTTTGTGTTAAAAACTACTAAGTCAGACCGTCACGTCAATTTCTCTCCGGATAAACTTGTTGCAGAATAATTTTCTGTTCCTTGTTCCGACACTCTTTGAGCGACTTTGAATAAGTGGACTTATCCAACTGTTTGCGTCTATATCTCCGTAGGAAGAACAAAATGGTGGAATAATATCGTTTCTATATTTCCAGAGTATAAAGGAAATGTGTTTTTGTTTTATCCAGGATAAATAACATCTTTTAAACTCGGAATTTCAGAGGTTTATTCAAAAAGGACATCCCTTCAATTAATCGCAAAATGAGAGCTAAAAAATAGTCATGAATTAATATTATATATCCGACAAATAACAACCAAACAAACAGCTGCCAATTAAAGCCACAAAAAGTACAGTTTGCAACGAAAATTGATATCGAAAGCAATAAAACAAATTTACGAGCGGTATCGCAAACAATACAGGTGCTGGTAACTCTGATATATTGCCAAACGATGAATACGGACATAAATTTTTACTATTGACTGTACTTTGAATGTGAAACGCGGTTAGTAAAGTTTAATTTTCAAATGGTTTACCGTTGGGCTTGGTCATTTCAACGCCCAAGCTTAGCTAGGGTTAAGTTTGGTGCCTTGAAAGCTTTGTATTTGGCATAAAGTAAAACTAGGTAGGTACTTAGATTGATACCTATTGTATTTATTTATTTATTTATTTATTTATTTAACACTTTATGCACAAAATGTACAGCGGCGGACTTAATGCCAATGGCATTCTCTACCAGTCAACCTTAGGGTGATGCAGAGACAAATTGTGATTGTGGTATTGTGTATTTTTTTACTGTGTTCTTACTTTTTACCTTAGAAACAAGTATTATGTAGGCATGAAGAATGCTGAAAAAATTATACTAAACGCTGTAAAAGAAATTTTAGCAAACATTGGACTTATAAAACCTCCAAAGTTGGGTACAAATAAAATGCTAAAAACACTCGTAGGTATCTACCAAATAAGTCTCTTTTTATCTTAGAATCACAATTCACGATAAACCAATTATAATGTTAGAGAGATGATAAACTGAGAGCGTCTTTAAACTTTGGGCAAATTGAGATTTCTGCTCGAACAAACTTTTATTGCTTTTTGCGGAGACTAGAAAAACAAGTGAACCAACCGGTTTATTTCTCATGGAGGTTCTAAAGTGACCACGGTGCACTTGGTGAGGGGGGGGGGGGGGCATGAGGGGGGATACGTCTTCAGCGACAAATTGATGTGATTCTTTTGACTAAATCAACAGATTTTTTCTACGTTTTCCGGAGGCTCTTTTATTATTACTTTTCCTCATTTATTCAGCAAACTTCGGGTTTGCAATCGAGATTGTAATTATTATTTAAATTATTACAAATATTACTCGACCTAACTGCCTCGTTGGCCTAGTGGCCCTGAGTGCGACTGCTACGCTAGAAGTCCTGGGTTCGATTCCCAGGTCGAGCAAAAGTGTTATTGAGATTTTCTCTGAAATTCTCAGTAGCAGCTCGGAGTTGGAATTTGTGCCCGGTTAATGGCAATAAGCTCGCCCCCTATTACATGGGACCTAAATATACCGGCGAACTGTGGGTGTACATCTGTACACCTCTTTAACCACTTTTAATCAAATCTCTGCCTCTACCTCTGCCTAACCCTTCGTGGAATACAGGCGTGATGGTTTTTTTATTTACAAATATTAGTTAGTATTTTGACCTGCAGGTAATCGAAGATTATACCATCTTCTAGACTAGAACATTTTGCATTTAAAATAATAGAGGCACTCAGTAGCCGGATCGTGTTATAAACCAGAAATAACCAGATACAGGAAACAAGACGTGATGCACAACAATAGACGATACTGATTTCAGATAGATATCAATTTTACATATCTACAGTTTCAATCAACATAACATAACATCGCGCCTGTATTCCCCGAAGGGTTAGACAGCAGTGTACGAATGTACACCCACAGTTTGCCGGTACGTTTAGGTCCCATGTAATCGGGGGTGAGCCTATTGCCATTAACCGGGCACAAATCCTAACTCCGGGCTGCTACTGAGAATTTCAATCAATTGGTAATCAAAAGCACAATAAAGCTTTTTAAAACAACCCTTTCAATGCCTACACCAGGACCATAACACTAATACCTTTGTCTACTTAATAATTCTTAAGAAGTCGATATTTATTGTCAAAGTTGGCACTAAACGGCCCAGATGGTGGGCGAACTTGACCCAAATAATACGTTCGGGGGTCGGGCTCCACTCTAGTGCAGCCCTCTCCCTCACTTGTGTGGGGAAGAAAGGGAGGGGAGTGAAGGGCTCAGGAGTGTGAGCGATTAGTGACGTGAGGGACGAGGGGGACATTGCGAGGAATTTGTTTTTTGGGAAGACTTACTGCGGCCATTGTGTTCGGTCCTTTGTGACACGAATTTGGTGGTACAGGAGTTACTTAATTTTTTTTTTATTTCAAAAAATAACATTTGTTATGCTGAAGTTTGCGATCAATACACAATAATACTATCTTTATCTTATTAGGTAGTCAAATTATAACTATATAAATATCGGTTCATCAAGCCAAATCCACTCAGCAACACAGAACTGACGAAACCCTAGACTGACACTTGTACAATGGGAACCAAAAACAATAAGTTCTGATTTACTTCAAATAATTAACAAAAACTTCTTCCTTAATTACGACCAGAGGTACTATAATTACAACGAGTAATCGATTTAATGTTATTGTATCGCTCACCGACTTCAGACAGAGTTTAAGATTAATTTTCTTCTAAAATTCAAACTTTGGACACATTTCGGTACTTGTCCAACTTTGTATTTGCCAGGTACCTACCAAGTTCCTTGTTAACGATATTTATTAATTTACTGTAGGTACACTTTCAC
This sequence comes from Caradrina clavipalpis, assembly GCA_932526535.1. Classification (NCBI taxonomy): domain Eukaryota; kingdom Metazoa; phylum Arthropoda; class Insecta; order Lepidoptera; family Noctuidae; genus Caradrina; species Caradrina clavipalpis. The sequence continues at coordinate 752,262 of OW052088.1, forward strand.
ATACTTTGTATGTTGCGATTTTAATAAACCCTTTGGGAGTTAGGCTGCTAAAGGTATTGCTCTATGAGCCAGATGATAGACAGCTCTATAAGGCCGAAAAGCACGTAAAGCCTTTGGTCGTATGCCTGATCTCTCCCCGCTCGTGTCATAGCGTCCCATTGGATTATGAGAGAGCGAAAAGGGAGTGCACCTGTGTTTGTACACAAACTCGTGCATCATTATTGTGTATTCTTTGGATAAGTATTTGTATTTAATATAAGAGAAAATTGTAATATGATTATTGAAAAAAACTATTATATTTAACATAATATCTTCTGCTTACTTGACTAGTCTTTTCTCAAACAGGCCGCCATTGTAGAAATTTGATAGAGAGATCATATTGAGGTGAAACGATTGTCTTTAACAGATCTTGTTCTTATTAAATAGCTACTTCTCAATCTACAACATTATTGAGGTGAGATGAAAGGCACCCTCGAACATGGTATTTGTAGATACCTATAATCTTGTTTACATAAGTCCAATATTGTTAAAGGTCACCCGAGTTTCTTAACCTTTACGAACAAACTGTTTACATTTGTATTCAATATTCTGCTTCTCTTTGAATATTTATATAAGAAGTTCCTCTTTGATCTTTTATACAATTGACATTAAATGTCAGCTTTAGTTTGTAGGAGATAAGGATGAAGTTGCATTGTTAAAGTTCAGAAACCACCATTGGTTAAAATAATATGCTTGAAATACAGGTTGAGATAAGTATCTGACGGATAAAGTTGGCTAATATTTTGCATCTGCAGTAGCATTAAAACTTTTCTGCGCATAAGCATAAGTCTTTGTTGGTTAAAATAGAACTACGGTTCCATAGTTTTCAAACTTTAACTCTAATATGAACTTTTCTATGCAGTGTAGGTGTGGCAAACATCAAATAAAATATTAATTCTGTATACAAGACCGTACTGAATTAACTATTAAATAGTTTCGTAGTGTCACAGAATTTTCGCTAAATATCTTAATTTACATATGAGCGATAAAGCTTTTTATAAAATAAATATGAATGTTTACAAGGTAAAACCTAATTTTAAAAAATTGTCTGTCTGTCTGTTTGTTTCGGCTTTTCTCTAAAACTGCTGTATTGATTATGACACTAGCAGATAGATGTTGGTTAGTGTTATAAGGACTAACTTTGGTATCTTAAAAAAAGAAAATAAGATTTCAATGGCATGGAGTTTCTTGCCCCTTCTTCTCCATACGAAACTACTTTTTGAAATGAGGAACTAGATTCAATAGTTTTCATTAATTGATGTCTAAAAGTGCCTTTTAATGGTCTAATTGGAATAAATGATTTGACATTGACTTTAACTTCAATTAAAAAAAAACTCCGTAATAACCGACATTCACGCGACCGAAGACGATCATAAGCTAGGTTAATGTAAAACTCTTTCTATTGCCCAGCATATTAAAAATAATCTCCACATTATTGAGGCAAAAACGTTGGAAAAAATGCAAATGGCCGTCGCTCGTTCATTAGAGGCATGTGTGCTATATGTGCCCGCAGCAAGGGTACCCGGGCCACGGTCACGATATTAAATTGGCTTCTAAAATGGCCGGCAGCGGTATTTCATGAGACAGAGTATGTATCGGTATTTTATTGCCCCGAGAGTGTGGGAAGTTGACTGTGTTCAAGCTTTGAACAATGTTTGTACAATACTATTCGGTTCGGCACAACTAGAATACATATTAACATTATTTAAAACTCCTTATGCTCTTAAAGGAAACAACACGATGGGGTTCCGTTGCTTTCCCCTGGTCAAGCCTTCTTTAAATGCACCGTAATATTATCCAAAACATAATCGTTAATTATTAGTCAAATTATTGAGAACTTTGTGCACTGAAAGGTTTTATTCCTAAGGACCAAGCATTTCTGGATGAATTAAAATGAGTTAGTTCTACCAAAACAAACTAACACACGTCGTAGACCGTACACGTCACCTATATCTCCAAGTTATTGATTTTCACCTAATTATATTAAATCACCTGGTTTTTGAATAATAATGTAAGGCTCGTACCTTCTATATAAGAAGAGGCCTTTGCCCTGCAGCAGGACAATAATAAGCTCGGATTATTATTATTCTCATTTATTAGTTACATTTACATATTAAATACATTTTTAAATATTAGTATAAAAAAATAAAAACATTTAAAAATATAAAAAATAGTAGCCCACCGGCGTCGGGAACAGGGTCCAAGCCACCGGTGGTCAGGGCTCCTGAGAAAGGAATCTCCTAACGATATTATTATTATTCTTATTAATGTAAGTATTACGCGCATTTCATTACTTTGATATATTTTTTCCCATAAATATTAATTTAGTTGTTTCCTTTTTATAATTCAGTAGTAATGTACAATATTTACAAAATGATTAAATAAATAACCTATGAGAAACAAAATGAAATGGCATCAAAAAAATCCTGCGCATCGTCGTCGTGCACTGGAAGTGTGCCCGTTAAAGTGGCGGCATTGCCACGTTGGATTGTAATTCTTAGCTTCCCATGCACGAGGTTCTGGGTTCGCAACCGGGCACGGGCAAGTACCAATGTGACTTTTCCTAGTTCATATGTACTTTCTAAGTTTATCTTGGACATCACTGACATCAGTAACCATGTCAGAGGCCCTTGTGGCGGTTTAGAAACTCTGACACTAGGGTGTTTGGGGTCGTTAGACCTTACTGCCCACATGATAAGAAGAATTCTTAGCTTCAAGTCAAGGTAAAGCCAGTCGTTGGATCACGGGGAGTGTCAACCAATCGTTTGGATAATCCCATAAAAGGCTATGAGCACACAGACCCCACGACACGACGACGGTTTACACCCCAAAACGGCTCAAATAACATAGTTACCAATATTTTATTTATTTATTGAGAGATTGACAGTTTAGTTCAACTGATCTCATATTTGAATAGTCTACTAGCTCAAGTAGACTTTGGAAAAAACACACGAATTTACCTGTAATGCTTTAAGATAAATATTCAATACTATCCTTTGATCATAAGTTGACAAAGAGACGTAATACCTATACCTAAAGATGTCTTCCTTTACCAAAGGATTATAACTTGTTAGGGCTTAATATATGATATGTACGCACATATTGTAGGTAGATAAGTAGTTCAAGTGGGTACGTAATAGTACGAAGTGACAAGTTACTAACTCGGCTCACAGCGTATTAATTAAAGCGCTCGTTTATACCCTCAACTTGTGCTCAGTAGGGGTGTACTCACCTATTGTCTTGTACACTATTTGAATACAACACACTGCTATTGTATTGTAGTCTATTTTAGAGTGTTTGGGTCGAGGAACGTTTAGAAATATCAATTTTCCGAAACTATGAACTAAAAAGTCAATGAGTCCTTCAATAATATAGGTGAATTTATTTAACCGTTGCTAAAAAAAGGGGAAGATCTAAAGCCTCCGGTAGGATAGCTCATCATCATATCACATGCGTCAAAACATCCTCTGTTTACCATAATCCAAAGACCAATGTCCAGCAGTGGACGTCCTGCGGCTGATATGATGATGATGATGATGAAAGACCAATGTCCGTACATTGGTTTAAATTGGTCAAAACTGAAATGGTTTTCTTAAGATGTGGTAATCACAGTGCCATAAAAGACAGAGAAAGTAGAAAGTAGTGTAGAATGTTTCTACACTACTTTGTAGGCTACTGGTTCCTACTAACAAGAACATCACATTTAATTCCTATTTATTTCTGCAGGTTCTGGTGTCTCGAAGGAAAAAATAATAATTTTGCTTAAAAGCTACAACACACAAAGTTACTACAAACGTCAATAAAAGCCATCAAGTTATTATTAATAACGTTAGTGTAAAGTGAAAGCTGATTGAAATGGAAAAGCGCGGGATGAAAACTATCGCATGCATCGTATCCACTATACTACGGAACCAAAATTGTTGTAATTTGCTTTAAACATTTTCGAAATACACGTAATTCATATTTCATACTATGTATTTAAACTATAGAATAGATAATTAATGGATATAGCTTTTGTATATTTTATTTATATTATAAACGCGAAAGTAAAACTGTCTGTCTCTCTTTTACGGTTATTCTACTAAACTACTAATACCGATTTAATGAACTTTTGATCGAGGTAAGTTTGAACCCCAAAAAAGGACACAGACTACTTTGTATTCCGCGACTTTGTCTGCACCCGCAATAACCGACATTTACGCGGACGAAGTCACAGGCAAAAGCTGGTCGTGAATTAATTCTAAATATTAAATCACAATAACGTTAAGATCATTTTGACAAATTAGAAACCATCTCGAGATCCTAGAAAAGGACCAAAATTTTTACTCGAGAACTTGAGCTTTTAAGATCGCGGGAATTGATTTAAACTAATTAAGAGATACTTTAATCTGTACACTTGAAACTTAAATAGAACATGCTTTAATTTTAAAATAATTAATGAAAGAAGACGTCTACGTTTTCTGTCAGGAATTTAATGACAAAATTCAGTAATTCAATGCTAATGACAATTTTATCGTCGGCAGATGTCTAAGAACCATTTGACGGTTTTATTCGGCTTTTCCTGCATTCACAATAAACACCCAAAAAATATAACACAAAAATAAAAATAAAACATGAAGCAACAAAAAATAACACAGCAGCAAAAACACGATTGAAAACTAAAAAACCACTTAAAACTTAGATTGTAACATTCAACACTCACCTTTAACTTAAATATTAAAATACAAATAGGTAGAAAATACGTAAAGTGTTGGTATAATGTGGTCGCGGCGGCGCGGCGGGCACGCGGCCCACCGCTGGCGAACTGTGGCGGAGGCGGGACGTGTAGACGTCCGCAGCGACGCGCGTAGGCGGGCGTCTGGGCACGGAGCGGCCCGCGCCCCCCCTCCACCCGCCGCACACCCCGCCACACCTTGATGCTTATTAAAAAAGTCCGACGGAAAAGGATTTATGCCTCCTTGGAATTCGCTTGACGGCTGACGGTTGTGTTTTTAACGATTTGCTCGCGTTATGTTTGTGAAAATATTGTTTTATTATTATTGCCTCGATTGAGTTTTCCTTGCTTGGAGTCACTTTTAATGTTTCTTTGATTTTACTTTTAAGTTTGCTGAGTTTATTTTATTTTAATGATGCTATAAAATGTCCGAGATATATTCAATATTTATCACGGACATTTAACTGACCGAGAGAGCTGGTGTGAGGTGGCGCAAGAAAGAATATTTGGAAGGACTTTGGGCCTTTGCCCATCAATAGGAACGGACAAAAAAAATTCAAAACATCTATCTTAACGTTTACCATCAATTGGACGGGAAATCCGTCCTTATATTTTTGATAGTTAAATGACTATAATATCAATTGACATTGCCTTTCGTATATTTTACACAAAATCAAACGCTATAAGTACGTAAAACTAAGTTTTATTCATAGAATAATAACGATGAAACTTTTCAGTGTCCTCTTTGAGAATTTATTTGTTTATTTCAAAGCAGATAATGTATTCATGGATGTAAATCAATTTGCTGGCTGATATGAATATTGCTCCGGTTGCCTGAAGATGACGGGGAAATATACAATACAACAAAGGCTGTGAGGCGATAATTCAACAAAAATATAGCCGTGTTTTTTCAAAAGGATAAACGAAAATTCAGACTCACTTTGCTATTTGCAAAGTTTCCTTAAATATCGTTCCTTTTAATCCATACCCGAACAGTGACTAACGGGACTCTGTTACTAGAACTCTGTCTGTTTGTATGTCACAGAGCTGAATCTACAAAACCGTAATCCGTAAATTCTGAGTGTGTATTACTGAGTACGCTTTAACGTTTCATAAAAGAAACGTGTTTTTTTATTTGGTTTTAAATACTGAATGACAGTAATTAACCATTGTCCGAATCCTACTCGCTCATGGCCAGTTTTTATTTAGTCTTAAAACCACTTAAAAACTTTATCCCTATAACCTAACATACCATCACCCCTATATTCCCCAAAAGGTCAGGCAGAGGTGTGTGAGGACACCCACAGTTGGCCTTATCCCTATAATTTTCAAAAATTTCCTAACCCGATTTTCTGCCTTTATGTCATCACTTTTTGCCCGCTGAAGTAGAACGTACCATAGATCGTTAGCCTTCGGTTTTGTCCACAGCAACACATGACGTATTCCCATGTCAGCACCATCGATGTGTGAATAGATAACATTGATTCTTTTTTAAACGCCTGCCGAATTGATTCGGTCGTTTTATTCAACTGTGGATTTGGAAATGGTTCGTGTCCCAATTTTAATGTTCATATGATTCGCGTTTTACGTTGTAAAGGTTTTTTGTTAAAAATACGCTGTTCCAAACGTATAGAACTTTTGTACTACTATTCGAATTATGCAGTGTAAAAAAATGACAGAGTAACAGTAACTTTGAGGTTCCAAGTATAGGTATTAAAAGAGACCTATATAAATACAAATTAAATTAATAGGTAGGTACACAAAGTGATTTTACTATATACAAGTTGTGCAACAACTTAATGATGCTAAATTGTCAAATTGTAAATGTGTCTGTCTGTCTTTCTGTTACGCTTTCACGTGTACACCACAGAACCGATTTTGATAAAATTTGGTACGGGCTAAGTTTGAACCCCAACAAAGGATATAGGTAACTTTCATTCTGTGACTTCGCCTGAATATCCGTCCATTGCGTTGTGAATTTAGTTATTTATATAGAAGAGTCAGTGGAAGAAGGTTCTCAATAAGAAACACATCACTCGGTTTGTATCCCAAGAGATGACACGCACGTAAGCAGCCTCATCCCTCATTCTTCAACACACACGACGAGCCAACGAGCCACTGATTCAGCTCTCAAATATTTATGACTATCTAACAGTTACCGCGTATCAAAGGAGAGGAATCCCTCGCTCGAATCCCACAAGCTCGCCACCGACGCGAGCTAGACAAATGTACCATATTATTCAGTATTATAGCAATTGCTTGCGTTTATTCAGTAGCGTGGTATTATTATGTCTGTGTTTTCAGTTGGTGAGTGAAGTGAGTTCGTATTTCGTGTGTGTTTTTTGAGAGAGCTTTTACAAGTATTTGTTTATTTGTCCTGCGCAGCCATTAGCGTCAATATTGAATCTGTCGATAAAAAAGAGATTTTCGCTTTTCAGTAACAATAGTGGTTTTTTGTTGTGTTGTCATGAATGGGTACAAAGTAATACTTAAATCATAGTGATGATTTATTGGTATTGGTTTTAAAATCCATATCTACTAACATAATAAAGTCGAAGAGTTTTTTGCATGTATTTTATAACGTACTAAACTCTAAAAAGTAAACTTTTTGTACATGATAGCCAGATTCAGAAGAAAAAGTATAGACTACACAATATACCTACCAACAACCAACCCCGACAACCCAACAAACCCCCCAACAACACAAACCACTTGACTTTGACTTTGACTATATGGAATATTAAATTTTGAAAGTAATTTTTTTGTAACGCTGTTGGTTTTCTAAAAAAAAAACATCACGCTGCAACACATTTTCACTTTTTCATACATAAATAGAAACACAATAAAAAGATCTTCCGTATTTTTATATTTTATTGAAAATCTTTATATTAAGTCATTTCCTTAGTTAATTATTGTCGAATGCAATAACTTTTTATCATCAAAATAAACTTTAAACTGCTCTACAGTTACTGAACAGTGGTCTTTTTTTCAGTACTGACACTGTCAATAGAGACTATCGCTATCTCCTGCGTACTTGGCTAGTCTGCATTAAGATTAGCCGCCGTGGCCGGAATCTGTCTGGAGAATACACACATGCTACCTGTTCCTGAGGAGCCAGCACATATCGACCCTGGCCCGCCTCCTGCGATCCCCGTGTGACCTTGAACAACGTCAGAGAACTACTCCGCCACGTGATTGATCTTCGCGCCCGCATTATCTTGATTAATGTCTTTGACGCCAGCTGTCTCTACCAAGCGTTACGGTGAACTTACCACATTATTTACATTTGATCCATTTTTACTACTTACTAGATACTTTCTTTTTATTTGTAAAGATTAAAGGGAAGTTGGAAGTGCTCCGTGGAATCTAAGTAGTTTTTCTCAGTATTTACAATCTGCGTGTACTTAAGAATTAATGTATAAGCTTGGTAATTTTCTAATTTTTTTTTAAGTTTTCTGTAGTTACTCGATGTTGGAATATTACGATTTTTTTACTTAATTTTGTTTTGTGGCTACGTATTATGCTACAACATTTGTTTAAAGCGTTATAAACGTTTTCCGAACAACTCTTAAAAAACTAATTCCGTACCACTGAGAGCTCAACTGACCACATAACAGAAAAAAGCGTGATGTAACATACGCCTAAATACAAAAACACGCATTTGTATTTGCAATCTACTATACTACAAACGCATCAGCTGACTGCCAGACGCCGTCAAAATATACAATAACAACGTTGCTACGCGTAGCTACTACGCTCGTAGCCCGTAGCGGCGACGCCCACGCGTAGCAGCCGCGTAGCTCGCCCGTCTACGTATATTGCGGCGGGATCGAAACATTCGGGCCGTCCTAGTCCCGTTTGTTATTGAGTTCACAAGTATTATGTTCTGTGTTTTGGTTGTCTCATATTGTGGTTTATGTCAATAACATTATATCACGCTCATATGAGACTGGAGTCGACAGGGATAAATGAATAAAAAAATGGATTTTCTTATTTTGAACATACACTTTTGGTAGAATATGAAAAGTCATAGTCTACTAAAAGTTTTGTTTAACAGTAGTGTTAATTTAATAATGTATAAGTACAATATTTACAGAACCTATAAAAATAAATAATAATAAAAAAAGAAACTAAAACCAAATCGCATCAAAAATTTCGTCAACTGGAAATATGCGTTTGGTTGACTGAGTTTAACAAAATGTCTTCAATATTTTAATATTTATTTACCAAGTACCTACACTTGGAAAATAATATTTTATGCTTTAAACATTTTAAAGCCTTATTTTCTAGCTTCGTTCAAACTTAAGCTGGTAGCATACCTGCGAACATTATTTATTGGGCGCATAAAACTCCGTGCCTCTGTTCCTAGGCAACTAAATCTCTAGAAACGACTGATCATGTAATCCTACGCTAAGAACCCCCCCCCCCCCCCTCGCCCCTTCGTCTACTAGTCCCGCGTATGCGGTACTTTTATTTTTAATGTAGGTATTGTTCGTGTGGATATTTTTGGACATAATAATTATATTCAATATATCTGACTGCATTGTTGATGTAGCTCTAAGGGTGACAACAACTGCAGAACTTGGGGTGTTGGGCTCAATTATTAAGCGTGCTTAAGATTAAAATAAAATAAAGTTTTATTTTTATGTACAAGTGTCTGCCCGCGACTTCGTCTTTATTTTAAACTAGCTTTTGCCCGCGACTTCGTCCGCGTGGATTAATAGTTCCCGTTCCCGGGGGATTTCCGGGATGAAAACTATCCTATGTCCTTTCTCGGGTCCCAGACTATATCTGTACCAAATTTCATTGAAATCGGTTCAGTGGTTTAGGCGTGAAGAAGAGACAGACAGACAGAGAGACAGACAGACAGACAGAGTTACTTTCGCATTTATAATATTAGTAAGGACTAGTAAGGATTATACATATTATGTATACAAATATTTTGAAATGAGTTTCTTCGTTTCTTTGTATAAACGCGCTCTAGCATGAACTATAGATCCGATTTGAAAAAGTAATTTTGAGTTAAGTAGCCTATTTAACAAGGTTATGGATTATATAAAATCACACTAAGCCGCTAGGGAGCGGAGCAGTAACCAGTGACGTAACGAAACGCTGGTGTAAACCACAGGGTAAAGCTGTCATTTTAATTGACAAAGCCTTTGCCCTGCATTGTCATAACACAGACTATAAATAATATAAATTCAAACTCTTATGTAAGTTCGCGAGGTATTCTTATGTTGAGTTGTTTCCATTTCAACAAGATGCTACTTAACTCAAAGCACTGGTACCTGACCTGCGCAACCCAGTTCCTGAAGAATGATATATTATTATAATAACCGGAATTCTCGGTAAGATGTGTATATTAACACACTTCGGAGAAAAACATGTGAAAGAAAAATAATGAAATGAAAATAATTATAAGTGTTGAAGAATGATTTGTGTATCCACATAATGATTGAGATTAACGCTGATACGTTCTTTTTATACATATGATCTATTAACAATATTTGTATTTGCCTTTGAACTTTATGTTTAGATAAGTAAGTGTCATTGATTCAGTAAAAAGAAATTACCGCACTAGGATTTTTTCCTCTATTGTGGGTGCGTTGACAAACAAAAACTCACATAATGTAGACACGCAGGACGATCAAAATCGACTAGCACAATTTAAAAAACTAATCAAAAACTGTTAAAATTAAAGACGATAAAACATTATTTGTTTCGCCTTTTTCAGTTTTCTTCTCTGCTTGTGAAAAGCAGGAAAGAGTGGTTGTGGTTGATTGGTTAATATTTTGACCACGCTTTAGTTGGGTTCTCTATCACTATTGATAGCGGACCCAACTGTCAACTAGACCGTACAAGGACGTACCCGCTAAAAAGTATTTATACCTAATACTCTTATAAGTAGCTATACAATCAAGCTAAGCTATAATCTATAAATGACTTTATCAGGTAAAATGGTTTACCATTAAATATTTCAATGTTCATTTTACCAAACTTAATCTTATTCGTTTTATCTGAGCACCAGCCCCCCCCCCCCCCCACTCCCCTTCAGCTAGGACAAATCAAACTGAGTCCGATACTCAATCTCCATTCGCGAGTGTGTTCGACTTTCAAATAAAAAAATATTATTGCATTTCGTGAAGCTTTTCTTGACAGCCAGTTGTTTATGACCTGACAGTGACAGGTGGTTAGGAATGGAGGTGGCACGTGTTGTTACTTTTATCGATGTCTTAATCAGCTTTAGAAAAAGAAAAATGCGAGACTCATGAAATGAAAATGTAGTGGATGCTTAATTAGCTTCACATCTTGGCTCTTCGCCGCAAGGTCGCCTGCTTGTTGGTATTATAAGGATTACAATTCGGTGAGCGTGCCCTAGAACTGCACGAGCCCATCCCACCAGCCCCATTCCACCGTCCGACATCTAGACGCACCTTTAGCTACCACCCCCACCATGTTGCCATTCCATCGATCAGCAATAAGCGTTTCCATTAATCAGTTCTCATTATGCACAGCAATGGAGTGGAACTCTCTACCTGCGTCTATATTTTCGGACGATTCAACCCTAATCCCTTCAAAGTTAGAGTTAAAAGGCTTCTTTTGGGTAAGCTCACTCCATCGTAGACTATGTCTTACGTATGTCACCTCTGACCAAGACTAGAGACAAGAGCTTACCCATCTCGTATTAAAAAATAATGTTTCTATTACAGAAAGGTTTTGGATAATTAAAAAAAAACACTATAATTATCTTGTAATTAGGTACTATAAAATAATTACACACATGATTAGTCATCTGCTTTCAGCCAGAAGCGTAATAAAATTTCGGTATCTATATTCCGTACCCGCATCGATAAAACATATTACAAACAAAATAGGACATAAACCATTTTACCTATCAATCAATATATCGACAAAAAAATACAAGTGAGTATTCAACACTAATCATCGCGGTGCCAATCAACAGAGCGCGATGTTAAATTCAATTTTAAATTTGGAATGCCAATATTCGCGGACGATCGGGGATCGTACGTCATCAAACGAACTTGTCCGATATCGATAGAACGGAGAATGTATTTAGTGATGGGACTGTGGCGACTTTGACTTGAAAGTTATGAAATTATTTATGACTACTTTCCGTTCGCGGCTTCGTCCGCGTGGCCTATTTCACCCGAGTTAAATTACGTATTTGGTTACTGCTCCGCTTCCGTGGATTGTAACGTGATCTTATATAGCCGTAAGCAGATGTTACTCAAGAATAATTCGTAATACTGGTGAAATGGTTAAAATCGGTCCAGGAGTTTAGGAGCCTATTCGTTTCAACCGAAAAATTCTTACCTCTTTATAATTTATTATTAATATTGTATAGATGTAGGTAAACTTAGAAGCCAGAAAGTCTGACAACCAGTCTTACCAAGAGTATCGTATTACCCATTACTGGGTTGTGGGGGTCTGATAGGCAGTCGCTCCATGTAAAATACTGATATTCAGCTGCATCCGGTTCGACTGGAAGCCGACCCCAACATAGTTGGGAAAAGGCTAGGCAGATGATGATGATGATGATGATGTAGGTAAACTTGATACGTCAATATTCATGAAATGTTAACAGTTAAATTGAACTAGAAAATTGTCTATTAAAATTATGTCAAACAATCAACCGATTTCCTTTATCTACGTGCATAAATAGCAAAACAAGAAAGATACTCCACAAATACCCAAAATTCAAAAGCATACTGCCTAAAATGTGAACTAAACAAACGGTCGATTTCGCAGCCAAATTATTTATTTAAATCACGCATCAAGGTCCATAGAAATTAAATATTTCAGTATACACAATAACACAAAATATTATACACATACAATATAATTATTCCGACTTCAGAAGTCGGTCTTGCGCTTCGCCCATCACTACCGCAGCAGAACATTAAGATCGGTCCGCGGATACCGCGGTGTGGACTCGCCCGCTCTAATGGATTGATTCTTTCTCCGAATGGTTTCTACTAACTGATACTGTCTGCGGCTGCGCTTGATGTATTTGTTTTAATGCTGATTCATTTACAGTTCACATTATGTTACCAGCCTGATATACACATATAAATTAATGTAGCTAGGTTTTTGCTGGCTATGTTTTATGTGAGGACATAATTAAAATTCGGGATTTGTTTTTATAAAAATACAAAAGCTCATTTTTATTTAAACTAAGGTTTAATTTTAAACATTAAAGGTCATAAGTTAAATAAAGTGTACTTTTCTGCTCTCACACGTTCGTATAAATAACAAATATGAAGGAACACATCATCATTATCATCATATCAGTCGCATGACGTCCACTGCTGGACATAGGCCTCCCCCATAGATTTCCGAAAGAACCGGTTGGAAGCGTCACGTGTCGTTGGAATAGTCACACATCCACGATTCTTCGTAAACTCGTAATGTCTTTGCCGAAATTTCAAAGAAGTCTTACAAAATAAATAAACTAAACAACTACATGAGAATGTCTAATTATAAAAAAGGTAATTCAAAGAGCCTAACAATTTGAATACCTACAAAATATTTTCATTAGATAAAGAATCTTCAAACATTCATCCGTCCTGGCGACGGGAGGAGCTAGGGAGTAATATAATCTAATTACTGATTAAAAAGACCTCTGGAGAACTCTATCAACATCACTCTTAGAGCTGTTTGAAGACGGAGATAATCTCAAGATGAGATCTGTATTAAATTTTGTTTTTGTAGCGAGATGGACGATTTGAAGGCAATGTCGTCCATTCGGTAGGAAACGACTCGTAATGTTACCGTTGAATTAAGGTTAGCTTTGACATTTTGAAAGGTCGGCCTTTCAGGCTTGGCGTTATACTGTCAGAGTAAATAACTTTGAGGTCCCTAATTTAGGTATTCCAAGATACCTACAGGAATAACAAATTAAATTAAGAGGTAGGTAGAGAGTGTTTCTACCACACTATACGAGTACTACTGTTGTATTGTATTACAACATAAAAAAACTTTATAATTGCATTATGTTTTAGTTTATAGTTATTGTTTTTAGAATTATCTTTGTATTGTGTTTTATGAGTTTTAGTAGCTTGAAATAAATAAATAAATAAATAATGTTACAATAAACCTGTGCAGTTGTCAGTTTTGTACTAACCACCTTGCAGACTTAGGGAGACTTTATTGACACGCGCTCCACAGTAAAGTAATCAAGTCATAATAATGCTCATCGCTAAGTAAATGATTTTGGTGAAATTGCCTGTCTGCTTCCTAAAACCAAATTTAGAGTAGCTTGTTACTAAAGGTGATGGCTAAATGACTGCCCCCGGGCCAGATACATTCTGGAATGTATATGAATCTTACATAGCCTTATAATATTTAAAAAATCATTCATGAATTATGTAGTGTTTAATATTTTCCTAGCACTTTCGTGAACTATTAAACATAATAAAGTATCTAAAAAAAAAACTTTTTCATCACAAACATTCGCTTATAAATATACAACCTCATTTTCGTTTTTAGTTTTATTCTTTTTCGTTTTATTTTTTGTCAGTTGAAGAAAATTATATCAAATCAAATCAAATCAAATCATTTATTTCAATTAGGCCATTAAAAGGCACTTTTGAACGTCAAAAAAAAATAAAACTAATGAATCTAGTTGCCCATTCCAAAAGGTAGTTTCGTATGGAGAAGAACGGGCAAGAAACTCCATACATACTCTTTTTAAAAAAAACGTATTACATTATATTGTACAATTACATGCATTCCATAATAAAATATGCTAATGTCAAAACGATCTGTTAACAATAAAAGTCACTCAAAGTACTACAATGCGTACTAAGTGCCACGAATTAAGAAATGAAAGCTAAACCAATTGTAATACTTAACACCAATATTGAGATCGAAGATGATCACTTCTAACATTTGAAAGGCAACGAATCAGTGTGTGAGCCATAGTAATCACCAAAAGTAACATTATTGTCTAAGAGAAAAAAAGAAATAGTAATAATAGTCAAAAATAAATTACTAATTTAATTAGCAACCAGTTGATTTTGTCAAGACTAAATTGTCCAGTGGAGCAGGACCAGCATGTTTCCAAGCATTTTTATCTTGGATATAATCCTCTAATTTGTAATATGCTTGTTTACAAAGTGTACTCTTAATAATTTTTTTAAATTTAGTTTCATTTAGTTTTAGTATATCGCAAGGTATTTTATTGTAACATTTAACACAGTACCCCATGAAAGATGTGTGCACTTTTGATAATCTAAAAAATGGTTGTGCTATTTTGTCCTTATTTCTGGTATTAAAATTGTGTCTATCACTTATTTTATCAAAAAGATGTAGATTTTTTCTTACATACATAATATTTTCATAAATGAATTGACAGAATTGACATTATATACTGTCACACACCTTTTTTTTCTTTTTAGGCAATATTATTTTACCATTATATTATTCCCAAAAAGTATCTGAATCTTTTTTACATGAAATACTAATATTTAGCCATTCAGCATTACATTGTACCTAGTACCATATTTATACATGGTACCTGGCACATGGGGCAGTGGCCTATACTTCCATTTAGCCATCTCCTTTTAAAATTTATTATATTTGACGGGAATCGTTTCATCCATAAACCTAGATATTAGCGCCCTTACATGAATGCATATGGCCAAATATCGATCCATTAATTATTACAGTTGCGTAAATTTGCGTCCAGAAAGAATCTTAACATTATTCTCAGACAAGTCCACAATAGCCTCAGACAGAAATGGCCTATGGCCTTACGTAAACGAGCATACAGATAAGGGCGCAAATCCATTTTATACAAAATAAATAAACCGTGTCGGCACTTCATACAGAGTGTGTGAGTGACGAATCTGTTTAGCATCACAAAGGCGAACCTTCGGACTTAGCATAATGTAGGCAAATCTGAAACGTTCACTGCGCCGACTACAGCTAGCTTGTACGTACTTATGTGACTATGTACTGAATTAAAAGGCGCTGCGCCTTCTTTTTTTTACTTTTATACAACACTAGCGTGGCTTATTGCACCTTTTAGTTACGTCTTTGGTTACTGCTCGACTCCCGTTTGTCGTATTGTGATGTTATATAGCCTATTAGGTACACTCAAAAATAACGTGGATTTCAATGGGAAAAATATTTTTTTAAATCGATTCAATATATTAAAAGATTACCGCCTACAACCTCACAAACATACAAACTTTACCTATTTATTAGCATAGACTAGTTACTGCCCGTGATCAAGCATTCTATGGCAAACGACTTTCTATGATTGCGAGAGTTTTTGTATTCGGATACTGCACTGAACTACCTACTGTTCTAAACACAGTGTATGTTGTGCCTATACAACATGTATCCCAACTTTTGAATTTCGTTCACGGCAGCTAATCTCAATGGAGAATAAGTAGTAGTATGCAGGAGGCATTATAGTGCACTCGTGTGTCTAATAACGGGAGTACAGATGGCGCTGCCGTCACGTAAACATTAGCTCCGTGTATCAAATTTATTAAAAATAGTATTAACGAATATCTAGCGTTGAAAGTGGTGTTAAAGTGTTAGGAACGTTTGGAATTAGCTGACTTATCGTTTTCTGGATGATAACTTAGCCAGAAAAACAGGAAATAAAACTATAAGTTTTTGGTGTTTTAAATCAGTTGATGGAGACTTTGATCCAAAATAGAATGTTTGACTAGTGCAGTGTTTGGATTTCATAACAATATTAAACGTAAAGCCATAGTGAACAATTCAAAACAGTAAAAATATGTTTTAAATAAGTGCCGTGAACCAGTGTGACAGTTCAAACATTTTTGCAGCATGAGTCACATAACGACGGTTTTGCTGTTTGAAATTATCTACAACTAAAACTGATCCTCTATTTCATCGTAACATCTAGTGATCAGTTAGTCAAGTAGAATAACAAGCGGTCGGTGTAAACGTGGTTCCGCTGGTTCGAACCCCACGATCAGCGAAATCTTTTTGGACATTTTTATTTTTTATTTTATTTTTGCAAGATAATATTTTATGTTTTGTTTGAATCGAGTAGGCAGAAGATAGATTCTAACATACATTTAACCAGTGTTTTGGTATTATTACTTCTTAATTCATATTCATTATGGCGAACAGTAACATAACTTTAAGAAAAATAAGAAAATCCAACTCTTATAATAATGTGTCGATCATGAACACATCAGACTCGTCACTTTTTGATACTACGATGCAGAGTTTACCTGACCCCAGCGAAACTTTAGAAGTACGGAACTTACAAATAAAATTATCGTCTGTACAGGAAGAATTGATAATTGCAAATAATGAAATTGAGAATTTAAACGTAGAGAATACTAACTTAAAGTGGGAATTGGAAAGATGTCAGAAAATCATAGAATTGTATAAAAAGGTCGGTTACGGAGAGTCTTGTTCCACCACACCAACATCAACGAGGAAAACCAAAAAGAAAGATGAGAACAAACATACTTTTAACAATGGATCCCAGACATGCAACCCGATCACCAAGGTCAACAATACCGAATTTACAGAGAAGAAAAACCAAAATGAGTCAGATCACGCACATAACATACCGAAAAAGCCTACGCAACCAGAAGTTATAGAAACCCAAAGAAAGGTATGCATTCTGAGTACAAACAACAAAAATAAAATACTAACGACTGCAGAAAATACATTATTAGATTACAAAATTTGTCACTACTTAAAACCGGGTTGTGGTATAGAGGCACTTATCAGGGACATGGATCTCAAATTGAAGAACTACACTACGGATGATTACTGCCTGTTCCATTCAAATCGTTTCAGAGGTTTCCTCACAACACTGGTATAACAATACAAACACCCACTCAAAAAGTTCATTGTTCCAAGGAAAAACATTTAAAACTTATCCCTTTCTCACATTCATCTCGAAACAAAGGGAAACATTTAAAAGTTTGACAAACACTTAGAGCAATGAATACCCCTGCCGGCAAACCGCACAAATGTTTACGAAGAGGTGGGTCACGTGGCAATAGCTTGTCGCAATCCTTTCTGTAAAGATATCTTCAATGGATTTAGTTAAAGTGAGCTGTGAATCCCTAGCATCAAGCCGATGACAGCTCACCTTAGGCTTACTTCACCTTATAAAAATGTCACCTATATCGTGGATGCATTTGCAAGCATATTAACTTATTCATATACAAACAATCAGACCTTTTTTTAAGAATAAGAAATCATCAAATGTCTTCTTCCGCTTTGGGTGGAGCGGAGGAGAGTGTCAGACTGTTACTGACTAAAAGCCATCCGTGACCCTCCTAATGTACTTTGCATTGTAGGGCCGCGGTGACTCCTTCGAATAAATTCCGTAACTCTGGAAACAATCAGACTTAGAACTACTACCTGTAGGCCATACAAACTCGTTTCTGTGCGGGAAACGAACCAGCAACACGCAGCTCAGCAGCCCAGCCCTAAGCCACTAAGCTAACTGCGTTGACGTACTAATATTTCATAAAATGTATATGTCACAATGACATACAAGCTATACCTACTTGCAAACTTTTGTGCAGATTTAAGCAGGTGTGTTCCTGGCTTTACGTCACTATCCGCTCATTTGTCCTATAACGTTAAAAATAAACTTGCAGTTAGCTACGTCGTTAACGTGATGCATTAAACTTCAGTTAACTGACGGCGCCATCTCGCGAGACGCAGCATCTTCTGCAGCTGCTAATGTAATTATCGGCGCCGCTAATTAACTAAGGAAACGCTTTCTTAACTTACTTTAAGTTTTCTCGCGAGTAATTTTAAAATGATCGTCGTTAGTGCAGTTGAAAAGTTTTGCATAATTTTCTGTTATTATTTTAATTACTGCGTTTCTAGGTTGAAACTTTTTGCTCGTTCCAACTTGAACGTCAGATCAAATTCTATTTTCTATGTATAAAAAGAAGTTAAGATTATTATTTTTACTTTGTATATCTCGAGACCTAGGGTCCTAAGCATTTAGAAAGCTTACGAGGGTCGGAAGCCCTCGCAGAGGCCCCTTAAGTATGTAGCTTTATATGAAGTGAGACACCAATCGCCAATTATTATTATGAACTATGCAGGTGCACCAACCCACAATTGCTGCAAGACTATTATAGGACATCAACACTAAATGGGTAAGGATTGTTTAAGGAAACTGTTTACCAGAGCCTTTGGAGTGATTTTGTATGGCCCCTGCCTGACCAATTTCATTTTTATTATTTGCTTACATATAAACCTCATGTCACACCAACATGGCTCATACCCTCGGTAAAAAAAAAACACACACAAAAAAATACCACCAAACTGTCAAACCTTCGTCTACTAACACGTGTAGCATACCAGGGAAACATATCATCAAAGAGGTCAATATTTCACACCAGAATACGAATAAAATTTCAATGTCATGAGCAGGAAGGTACCCGA
This sequence comes from Caradrina clavipalpis, assembly GCA_932526535.1. NCBI lineage: Eukaryota > Metazoa > Arthropoda > Insecta > Lepidoptera > Noctuidae > Caradrina > Caradrina clavipalpis. The sequence continues at coordinate 771,454 of OW052088.1, forward strand.
CAAGCGGCGACGTTTCAGGTCAACCCCTGGGTACACGGTGAGACGATGAATGGCCACAATATAACAGAGGCCTATCTAGCATGGCCTATTGTGATCTGTAAGACAGATAAAAATACTGATGGAACTTTGTAGTTACGAGATATTATATTTTATTTTTATAACTAAATAAAAATATTGTCTGCCTCGTTAGCCTAGTGGTTCAAAGCGCGACTGCTACGCTAGAGGTCCGAGGTCCGAGGTCCGAGGTCTTGGGTTCGATTCCCAGGTCGAGCAAAAAATATGATTGGGTTATTCTATGAAATTCTCAGTAGCAGCTCGGGGATAGAATTTGTGCCCGGTTAACAGCAATATACTCGCCCCCTATTACATGAGACCTAAACATACCGGAACTGTGGGTGTACATTGGTACACCTCTGCTTAACCCTTCAGGGAGTACAGCCGTAATATTTGGCTGATTTAAAATAAATATCTAGAGTAAAAAATATGGCTAAACTTTAATCATCAATATTTAAAAAGGAAACGGCCATTTTATGTACGTCTAATGGAATTCAGAAAAAATATGAAAAGATTTTTAAGAATTCGCCTTAAGGTACCCAATTAATTAAATATTTAGCACATAACAACACAGAAGATCTAATTAATGAGATTATAATGAAACTTGATGCTAATTAGTGAGCTAGGTAAAACTCTATTGAATTAAATTTGGATATATTTCACAAAACATATTTCTACGATAGGTATCGTCTTCACTTTACAAATGTATTCAAGTATTTGTTAGTCTGTAATGTGCCTTATTAAGGTACCTAAGGCTAAATGGTGATGATTAATACAAGAATAATCTGAAATTCAATGCATTAAAATGCCCACTGCTTTATAACTGAATGTTATTGCTTTCTAGCTACTACCCGCGACTTCGCCCGTATGTTTTTTGTCACCTGCGTTTCGCTCCTGTGTGTATACTATGAATCTCATGAATCTGGCTATCAACAAAAAGAGTTTTTCTAAACCGACTGGCAGTTCCAGAAATAAGCGCGTTAAACATACAGTTAAAAATCTTTTCTAAATTGAAAGTAAAAAAAAACCGGACTCGCGCACCGAGGGTTCCGTACAAAAACGACGTATTAAAAAGGACTACTTACTAGGTCTCGCTCAAACCCAAACTCTTATTTTACAAGTTACAGGGGGGGGGGACATTTTACCACTTTGGAAGTGTCTCTCGCGCAACCTATTCAGTTTAGAAAAAAATGATATTAGAAATATCAATATCATTTTTGAAGACCTATCCCATAAATACCCCACCCCACACGTATGGAATTTATAAAAAAAGAATGAGTTTCAGTTCTAAGTATGGGGAACCCCCAAAATTAATTGGTCTTTTTCTATTTTTGTGTAAAATTCTTTATGCGGTTCATAGAACACATCTACTTACCAAGTTTCAACAGCATAGCTCTTATAGTTTCCGAAAAAGTGGCTGTGACATACGGACGGACAGACAGACAGACAGACATGACGAATCTATAAGGGTTCCGTTTTTGGCCATATGGCTACGGAACCCTAAAAAATAGTATAGGTAAACAACATCACGCTTCAACAAACGAGAGCAGAGCAGTAACTAAAGACGTAACTCAACGCGTACGAAGTCGCGAACAGAAGCTAGTCTATATACCTTCAATGCTATTCTCCAATCCAAATTCTATAATCAATAGTGTATTACCATTATTCAATGAGGTCGTAATTGGAATCGAGCCGGCTCACTAATTAACATTATATTGGGCTTCTATCTCTGTTGAACAAGACAATGCAGTACATTGTTACCTAATTACGAGACTCAGCTAACCGTAATGCGGTTATTGGTTAGTTGCGGCCTGAATACGGACAAAGCCTATAGCTAGAACATTTACGCTAATATTAACCCGTAGTGGAAGGGCTAAACGTCTTTATGTAATTTAGGTCAAGTGAACTCAACCTATAGCACATTATATTCTAGTGAAATATTAAAAATAAATCGATAATGTAACCTAACATTGTAATGCTGAAGAGTTTGTTTGAATACACAAATGTCCAAAACTTCTCCGATTTTGAAGTACCTTAATAACTCTTCCAATTGGAAGCTGCGTTGTCCTTAACTAGCCTATAATAATAGGCTGTATTTTATAATCGGAAATGATTGGGATTCGTCGGAAAATTCACGCAGGCGAAGTCGCTGGAAAAACTAGCATATAGTATAAAACAAAGCCAATTTTCGTAAATTGCTTGGAAACGATTTTGACTATTGTTCAGGAAAATTCTAGAAGGTTTAAGTATAAGCACAAAAAAAATATGATTCGGCATTTCCCTACATCAGCAGACCCGTGCTATACACGTGCCTACTTAGTTGTGAATAAATAAGCTCCCATTTATTTAAAAGTCCGCCATTTTGTAAAGTGATTGGTAAGATCGTAGACTTAAAAATAAATACTGAAAAATTTTACAAAAGTTTTTACAAATGAACTGAGTTAAAACATTATCTCAGTAGGTCAATGCACTTCGAGTCTGTAACTTTCAAAGGTACTCCTGAAAACTAATATTTTGTTTATATATTTCTAATATTTTAAATCACTCACGATCTTTATTGTATAATCTTGAAAAAGGCAATTCATCTGTATATTGGTAACCATTAGACCAGGGTTTCTTAAAGTGGGGTCCACGGACCGGACTCCTTAGGGGTCCGTAGCATGTGCATCAGGGGTCCGCAGTAGGTCAGTTTGTAGAGTGTAAACATATTAAGAAATTGTATAGTAAACTCGACGAGACGCATTGTCGTTGTTGAGTGACGAATTCAATACGTAATCACAGACAATTTAATATTCTGATTGAAGCCAAACAGCAGCACCCTTCTCATTAGTATTATTTCATTAGTTTTAGTAGTACTTAAGTACCAAATAAAGATTTTTATTAATACAAATAAGTTTTTACCTCCTATTACATGGGACCTAAAATATACCGGCGAACTGTGGGTGTACATTGGTACACCTCTGCCTAACCCTTCGGGGAATACAGGCGTGATGGTATATATATATATATATTTATACAAATGTGTTTTTTTTTTCATTTCCAAATATTTTTTTGACAGGGGTCCGTGGAATTTTTTTTATTGTGAAAGTGGTCCGTGACTACAAAAAGTTTAAGAAACCCTGCATTAGACTAATGATTTTTTTATAGAATAACCAAAATAACAAATGAATAAATATATAACATGAGTGCATTGGGAAAATTGTCATCATCATCATCATCTCAGCCATAGGACGTCCACTGCTGAACATAGGCCTCCCCTTTAGATGTCCACATATACCGGTCGGAAGCGACCGAAAAATATGCGAGCGAGGGAAAATTGTGCTTTGCATTAAGTAATTATAATGTGTAAAAAGATGTAATACGCTCATCACGTAGAAGTTAACTAGGCATACTGAAAATAAAACTAAGTAACTGAGCAAAACATTGCTGAGAAACGACTTTTATTGTTGGTGTGAAAACGGCTATTTTTGGCACTGCACGCCAATAATTGTACTTTCGGGTGTACGTGGGCGTATTTAAAGTTTAGATATAAAATTTAAAACTGATTATTGTAAAAAAGCTTTACCATAAGTTGAAACTTTGACCTTCAATATCTCCGTAATCACAAGATTCCCAGGTATACTCCAGAACAAAAGAAATGATCGCAGTGATGGGATAAATATCTAAACAGCTTTGTTAAGTGACTTTTTATACCCGTTATTTGCATTTACCTATCGTTCGTAGGTACATACCTATCTCTTTGAAAGCAGCTTATTTCAGTAATACTTCAGTGCCAGCCCTATAGCAGTCAAACGAAGATATATGTTCCTACGTGTCTAAGAAACTTAGCAGTAATTAGTGCTGACTTAAGACTAGGCTAACTATTAGTCAGTATTCCGTATATTTTAGCTTTGTTTTCCTTAGTAATAGGTATGTAGTATTTGACGGAACAGAGAAACAGGAAATAGCGAAAGTTTAAATAACTTAATTAAAAATGCCTTTTCTGATGTTGGAGTCGGCTTCCAGTCTAACTGAATCCAACTGAATGCAATTGATTTACATGGAGCGACTGCCTATCTGACCTCCACAACCCAGTTACTGGGCTACACGATACCTCTTGGTAGGACTGGTTGTTGTGGACTGTCAAAGATATACGAATGACAGCTCGGCTTTACGTGCTTTCCGAGGCAGTGGGGTGCCACACCACCAACCTCCAAACTCCGGGGTGCTACTGAGATAATCCTAATGGAAACCCCAATAACACTTTTTGCCCGACTAGGGACTCGAACCCAAGACCTCATCAGTCGCGCTTGCGACCACAGGACAGTTAACATGGTACAAGTTTTTACTCTGACATCAAAATAATCTCGAAATATACCATGAATGAAGTACTAAGGTAGCTACTCGATATCGTTTTCCTTCTAAAGCTGTTCTTAAAGTTTATAACCTCTCCTATCCGTTAATATTAGAGAGGCAACTTGACGCTGAAGGTCTTCGCGTGCCGAGGTATTATTAGAAATTTTATTATCTTTCAACGTTTTAATGATTAAAATAAGCTTACTGAAGGTGTTAGAATGCAAAAGTAAGTAAATAGTAATATCAGGCCCCTTCTCATACAGAGAAGGTATGAACATTGATCACGCTTGCTTAAAGCGGATTGGCGATTTCAGGCTTATATTGAATAATAACGGACACATAATTGGTTTCCTAACGATTTTTTAAAATGACTAAAAGGTTTTTAATTTCTACAGGTTTTCATTTTATTTACAAAATCGTACTAGTATTTATGTGTTTATTATGGTATAACAAAATTTATTTGATTTTGTGAGGTTTGAGAATCACTATGATTTATGAATGTGCGACGTAATATTGACCATCTGACGAAGAAAAGACTTTTCCGATAAATCCCATTATTATTCAATACAGCTATCCCCATAAAATTTGGTGGTAGTAGCGTCTGTCGACGGCCACGAGAAATGATGGAGCGGTCATATCGTTACCGGGGCAACCACCAATCACGCGATATTGCTTCAAGGAACCCACCTTATACGAGCCCGCTAAAGGTCTTCACCCACTATCCAATGTATTATTTATTTTTTATGTCATTTTGATGGCAAGCAAGCCGATGGACCACCCGATGTTAAGTGGTCACCACTACCTATTAGACATATGGAATACCAAAGGCATTGCAAATGCGTTGCCATCCCAGAGACAAAGTTAAAATGTCTCATGTGCCTGTGATTACACCGGCACCCATACCCTTCAAACTAAAACAAAGCAATTTTGCACAGTTTCAAAACATGCAAAAAAATTATTTTGTTTGTATTACTACCAGTTAGCTTGCAGCCAACTCGTAGTAATTCATGCAAAGTACACAGTCGCATCTCAAGACTGCTTCAATACAGACGAAGCAAAGCAAACGACGACCGTCGCGAAATGCAAACCCGGAGAAGTGAGAGTATCAGTGTCAGGCTACCCGCGCACCTCGTCCCGTTTTTGCTAGGGGAAACGGGAAATTACTTCTTGTGCTTTGGGTAGAGCGGAAGGGAGTGTCAGACTGTTACTGACTAAAACCCATACGTATTCCTCCTAATGACCTTCGCCTTCCAGGGCCGTGGTGACTCTTTCGAACAAATTCTGTAATCCTGCCAAGCGTCTCGTCCCCTACCGCCAACACATAGCTGCTGTCCGTAACAACCTGACAACATACAAAACGCTTACAAACCCTCGAGCTCAGTCTCCGATACTTTACGGTCCGGTCACGGTGACACGGTCGAGGTAGTGGGTGGACACCTTAACCCACATTAGAGAAGTACGTGACAAAACATAATATATTACACTCGTAGTAGGTAAATATATATAAAAAATACGGTCCTTCTCTACGCATCTTGAATATCAACCGCGCGATACAACAAGATATTTATTTGAAAACTATCAATACAAATATCCTACAATCGGGACACGTGGGGTTCTCGCAACAATACGCGCTAATGGAACGCCTGTATTACAATGTCAGAAGGGTCATTTTACAATAGATCGCCAGCTTCCTAGGATTTTGTCTTCGTCAACCTTTTTCGTGCACTCTTCATAGTCCCTATTCCGATGAGATAAGACTTAATTTTCCGTGATGGAACAGTTGTGTTAACTTGGGAATATTTATCCATGATCCCGTAAGACAGTATGTTCGTATTCTCGAAAAGTATTCGTTTACATTCTATACAGTCGATACATTCTGATATAAAATCAAATTCTGACATTCTCTGTAATACCTACAAGTATATGTGTTGTTGGAGATCATGCTTTAGTTGGAGGGATTACGGTTGCTTTTGCTTTTTTTGTCCCGGACTCTCGGATACCTAAGCTTGGGTACTTACTAGGTTTTGTAAGAAATATGTAAATTTATATTAAAATCATGAAAATCGTTTACCTAAACAATAAATATTCAGATGTACTTCATGAAAGGTGGCAGAATACAAAGTGAGACCTGACTTAACTAGAATGAGCTGACCAAAATATGTTTTTCGAATAACACAGTAAATGAATAACAGCCAGATTCGAGTTTTTTATGTCTAAAAACAAGTTGTTACGTATTCCCAATACTACATTAGAGAGAGAGAGACAGTGACATTAATTTCATTGTAAACTGAATTGAAAAGAAGGAAAAACACACTTCCTTTGTGTTAATTGTAACCGCCCGGGGCACAAGCAACCCCTCCTACACACAAAGGGACCATGGTCCCATGTTTCTTATTCTACATCAATTTCCTGGTTGTAAAAGAATGTAATTCCAACTCGAAGGTACGATAGGTAAGACAGATAAATTTGTTAACGTAAAACTTTATAATTAAGATAAAATTAATTATGAAAGAGAAAAAAAATATAAGATTCCAATCTCGAGAACAAGTGTTACTTAAATGTACAGGAGTCACCTTCATCATTTTCTATCTATAATCTAAGTTCTATCTTTAATAATTGTTCGTCCACCTTCTACGCTCTCGTAAATTTAAATCATGCCATAGTATAACATCACGCCTGTATTCCCTGAAGGGTTAGGCAGAGTCTAACCAATGTAAACCCACAGTTCGCACGTAATAGGTCGAGCTTATTGCCAGTAATCGGCACAAATACACAAATAGTAAATTCAAAGTTGTACCAATTTTTATTTCTAAACCTAGGTGGTGGCATTATTAAATATTTATAACAACGTAAAAAAAGCATTAATAATAAAAAAAAACTAAATTCTCTGTTATTTTTTCTTGCACCTACAATGTTTCTTTCTGCATCACCCTAAGGTAGACTGGTAAAAAATGACCAAGGCATATTTATTAAAACTTTATGCACGATTGTGCATAAAGTTTTAATAAATAAATAAATATGCTATCAAAAAAATCCTCTTCATCGCCGTCAACTGCCCAAAAGACTGCTGGCATTGTCACGTTGTATGGCAATGCTAATTCTCTGGCCATGGTAAAAGCCAGCCTTTGGGTCACGATATACATAGATACTCGGAACTATGATAATTAATCTGAGTTCCAACAATGGCGTACTCAATAATGCGAAGCTCTAACGAGGAGAAATGGAAGCCAATAAAGTTCCTATTATAGCTTCGAACAGCTTTGTTAATGATTAGTGGCTTTGCTAGATTATGCTCCTAGAGCTAGGTAGACTGCCTAGTTGGCCTAGTCTTTAGTCGTGCCTACCCACGCTTAGTAGCGTATTAGATCTTTCATAAGAAAATTCCCTGAGACGCTCCTAAGTATGGATTAGAGGCCGGCTTATTTCAATTTGTTCTTCTCTATGAACTTCTCTCTAAAAAAGATACAGACAACTTGAAGGTATCCCCCTACATACCTTACAACAACGATTATTTAACCAAGAAAAATTATACCAACCTATTATTATTGTCCCACTGCAAGGTAAAGGCCTCTTCTCACACCGAGGAGGTACGGTCACTGATCACTGCGCTTGCTCAAGGCTGATTAGCGATTTCATACTTATAATGGGTTATAGAGTCGGTTTCCTCACGATGTTTTCCTTCACCGATGTCAAGAGACGTCCAAGATAAAACTTAGAAAGTACATACTTTGAAAAAGTAAAATTGCTACTTGCGCGGTAAGAGGGCGCTTTAACCACTGAGTAATCACGACAAATTTGATACGAAAGAACTATTTTGAAGACCATTATTACAATAATGGTCTTCCAGCAGTTACTGCAATCAAACTGATTTCGAATTGAGGAATAAATAACTGCTCGGTGGCGCAATTCGTGAATGGATCACATAACGAGTTTAGAGTTCAGTAAGTCCGGGCTGCAGTCCCGATGCGAACAACATTGACCGATTAAAACTTAATCCTCGTGCTCGATATACCTACAGACCGGCCAGCCACTACGTTTATACACCACGACATTATTATTTTTTATATACGTGATTTCATGGTGAACTGCCTCATTAGCCTAGTGGTCGCCGCCGCGTTAGACGCTCCGGGCGTCGGGAGCCACGAGACGACTCCCGGCCACCGTAGACGCGGGTCTGTGGGCGGTGAGCAATGGGTAGCTCACCGTCCGTACGTTTACTAACGACAGACCGTGTCGACGGCGCGTTCGTGTTCCACGCGCGCCTCAAAGAGATGTCAACAAACTTGGAAGGGGCCACTGAGGGCCGATGCCTGCCGGGGCTGCGGGTTGTTCGAAAGAGATACCGCGCCCCCGGAACGCAAAGGGCACATGAAGGAACATAGACGGGTTTTAGTCAGTAAAAGTCTGACACTCCCTCCCGTCTCGCCCAGGGCGGGGGAAGTTATTTGATGATTTCCCGTATATAAAAAAAAAAAAGCCTAGTGGTCACTGACATCGGTAACCATGTCGGAGGCCCTTGAGACGGCTTAGAAACTCTGACACTAGGTTGTGTGGGGTCGTTAGATCTTACTGCCCACACGATAAAGAAGAAGCCTAGTGCTCCTAAGCGCGACTGCTCCGGTAGAGGTCTTAGATTCGATTCCAAGGTCGAGCAAAAGTGTTATTAGGTTTTTGTATGAAATTCTTAGTAGCAGCTCGGAGTTAGGATTTGTTCCCTTTCTAAGTAATGGGCTCGCCCCCTATTACATGGAACCTAAATATACCCGAACATTGTCTCGCCTCTGCCTAACCCTTCGCGGAATACAGGTGTGATGGTATATGTGTATGTGTACATACATGATATTCTCCATGATGTTGATTTTGATTAATATGGCAGATGTGAGTGGCAACAGAAGGAGGCGACGCCCTAGAAGGTCGACATTGACTATATTAGTGAGGTTCATCAGAAAGGTCGCGTGTGCAGTACTCGTAACCGGCGTGCTTGTATGACCAGCCCCCCTAGCCAAGTCACAAACGATAAACGCATACGCTGAGTAGGCTTTAATAGATCTTCAACTTTATGTGTTTGTTTTTAAGTTGAAGATTGAGATTTTAAGATGAAGATTGCATAGCGTTTTCGTTCGTTCCAGTCGCTAACGCTTAAAAATCTTTAATAGATTTTCAACTTAAGACTCTTGGATATTAAGTTGAAAATCTATTGGTACTTACCGAGCGTTTACGATTATCGTTTGTGACTTGGCTAGGGGGGCAGATGTATGAATGTGCACGAGGCGAAAGGAGTATGTAAGGTTCGTAGCTAGTGGCGCTCTGTGGTTACTGCCTACCCCCATGGAAAAAACGTAAACATATAAATGTATGATTTTGTCCCGAGTTTACATATAAATGTATGATTTTGTCCCGAGTATGACTGTTAGAGCTGAACTTATTTACCAAATTGTGAAGTAGAATTTCTTGAAAGGGTCTCGTCAACAGGAAAATGTCTTACTATATCTACATGCTATACATTGTTTGCTAGATACAAATACTTTGTTGTATACACATTCAATGGATGGATCTAGAAGCGGTTGGTATACTTCTTTGAATGACAGATATGCTTTTTTTGTCATGACTAAAAATAGTAAATTTATACGTATGTTAGTAAAGGTGCTTTTAATGTGCCTTTACAATCAGAATCTCAATTATTAATGTATAGTTTAAATACAACAAGTGTGTTCTATTACATGGGAATCAAACATACCGGGGATTGTGGCTGTACATTGGTACACCTCTGCCTAACACTTCGAGGAAAATAAGCGTGATGTATTTTTGTATTTAAACAAAAAACAATTTCTTTAGTTGGATCTTAGAAATAGATAAAACATGGTAAAGCGTTAATACCCAACCCAAAGAGAAATCCTTTTTGGCATTGTGGAGCATTTAAAATACCAAACTGATTTTCTTCTTGGCAGTGTATTGTGTGTGTGTGTATTATCGGTCGTGCCATCCACGTGCCGTGAGATATAAACGGCACAACCTCGAATACTCGCGACCCCGCGCCGATCCCGCGCGGAGCTCCAGCATCCATTCTATAACGATATTTATCCGGAGCGAGCGGAACGGATCTTGAAATATTTCCTATAGAAATGGCTGGGAAATTATCGGACAATTGAATTCGACCTATAAGTTGGAAATTAAAGTTTTAATGTGGGCGTCTTGATGGCCCTGTAGTTAAGGCGACGGCTTCTTATGCACGAGGTTGTAGGTTCGCAACCGGGCACGGGCACCTACCAATGTGACTTTTTCTGTTTCATGTTTACTTTCTAAGTTTGTCTTGGACATCGGTGAAGAATAACATCGTGAGGAAACCTGGACATAAACTGTAAGAGAAGAGGCCTTTGTCCTGCAATGGGGCAACAATAAGCTGGTATTGTTATTATTAAGTGGCCCAACATGCAAGCTAACAAGTAGGCACACCGTCTTAACTACATACTTCTCTATTTTCAAATTTCATGATAATATAAAGTAGTTCTGGCAACCCTGGGACCTTGGACCAGTAGCAAGCGGGTTCAGACACCCGGGGTCACTGACACAATCCAATAACAATAATCGAGACAAAACAATACACATGACCCTGTACAATTTCCACAGCATTCGGCACGTGTAGCGCTGACCAAAAGCTCCTACATGTATACCGGCGCACGACCGATCGTAATGGATTGGATTGAAAGCGGTTGTTATTGTGTAACGAGCGACCGCAACCAGTTGTGATTGTTAGTCGAAGTGCTCTGCAGGGAGATGGAATTGTTAACTACTTGATCATTTATTATCTGCATTATGTCTTCTTCAATCTCCAGTTACTTTTGGGTACAATGCTTTTCGTTGAAAATCCATTGTATGTCTCGAACTAAAGTATTCCATTGTCATCCAAAGGATTTTCTTTGCCTCAAACTGCACGACAAAGCTAAAAAGATACTGGAAACACAGTAACAATACTACAAAATACTTGGAACGTAGAAATTCGTGGAGTTTATCCGGAGTTTTCGGTAACTTTGCACGAAGTAGTCATAAAACGGCGTATCTTTTAACCGCAGCTCCCCAACTTTTCTGGTTTACAGACATCAACATTATTACTGTTAATTGCGAAAACAGCTTTGCAAAAAGTTCCCGAATTGTTTTATTTATTTTTTATGAAAACTAAATGTAAACATTTACCTGGAACTCTCTCCGACGCAACGTGTGAGTGCGGTTCTTCTGGCCAGGCAATGGCCCTTTTGTTTGAGTGCTTAAAGTGTTCCCACACCTGCACCGTAGAGGATATTAAAAACGCCACTGAAGGCGTGATTAACTTCTTAAATTTTACTTATGTTTATAGCCATCGATTCGAAAAGAAGAACCGCATTCTGATACGAGTTCCACTTTGTATTCTATAAAATTCAAATGTGTATGTATGGTATAAAATGCAACAGCACAACTCAGCTGAAGTTGAAGTTGTACAATGAATCTCTTTGTGAAAGCATGTCACTGGAAACGATATACTCTCATGATTTTGTGTTCTTGATATTTTTTATTCTGAGAATTTCCATTATCTAAATAAAATCCCGTTTCAGTGTTGATGGACAGATTACAGCCTGATACAGATAAATAATAATATAGTTCTCAATTTAAAGAAGAAACGAAACATCTGGAACGTTTCAATTTAAGTGCTTGTCGTCTTTCTCTGAAATAGTCGTTTCAGAAACCGAGTAATATTTTTATATAATATGTATTTTTTGGCGCTACTTCAAAGAGAAACAAACCTCCGAAAGATCTTTTTAAAATGGAATAACATTTTTATATATTTATATTTATATTTTATATTTATTACTCTGAGTCATAGTTTAGTTTGACACAGTTGAAAGAACTTTAAATAGTACGAAAAATAGTTTGTAATATTCAGAGTCTATTTCTAATTTATAATAAGCAGGATGTAGGTAAAATTATGATTAGAAATTGCATTGTTAGCTGCTACGGCGTAGCTGACGTAGTCATATTGTTGCTACGCCGTAGTACACATGTCGCCGTGTCGCGTCCTTCACTAGTTTTGGCACATTGATAATATTCCATCACATTATTGACGTTAAGTTGACGTTAGCATATTTACATTTATATTAAATTGCTTTATTTACAAAAATTACTACAAGTGTTAATCCGATAGATTTAATTGTAAGAATTTCCAATTTTCCCAGAAGTAGATAAAATCGTGATTACAGATCCAAACCTCGGCTTAATATCTTAACAAACAATTATTCCAGTCATGTGGCCCTTTAATTAAAGCAATGTAGCAACAGTTATTTCCTACGTTTAGACGCAAAATGAACAAAAAAGGTTTTTAATCTCTCTGTGGCCAGAAATGTCGGTGGAGGCTCGTTATTTTCAGCATTTTAAGCAGCTCTGCGATGCAAAAAGTTTGCGTGTGTTTAAAGAGTGTTGTTCGAAATATGAATTTGCGGTTTGTTCCTGACTGGTCTTTTGAACCGCAAGAATGAATTTTGGCCAGTGTTAGAATACGAATAGCGGTTTTGTATTAAAGTATAATTATATTTTCTGTACTCTCATATTTTTTATTTATCTTGATAATAAAACAATAAAAAATAATGTTGAATTTTCTTAACCCCGAAACAGTCTTAACTTGAATAATGCAGACCACAACATCAAAGTTAAAGTTCAAAACCCGTTTCTACTAAGTAAGTAAAACCAAAAAGCTCTATAATAACAAACTCACGTAAATCCATCACTCATCGACCACCTAATTAATATTCAGTCCTCGAACAAAACGTCCAATAACCATCAAGATAATAACACGATCGTTTAGGTATCAGGGACTCGGAATACAGAATATACCAGAGGCTACAAACGTACGGGACACACTGCTTGCGTATGCGTGTGCACATCGACGTTACGCAAGCGGTGTGTCCTGTCACATACAGTTCCATACATTACAACTCAGTGGTACGTGCACGTCCACGCTTACGTCTGCGCATACGCATCCGGTCTGCTCGAGCCTTAAATGAGATAACTAAAATGTCAATGTCATTTCTCCTTACTAGGGTAATTTAACATTTTTATGGTTGATACATTTATAAGTGGACTGCCTCATTAACCTAGTGGTCTTAAGCGCGACTGCTACGCCAGAGATTTTACGTTGAACCAAAAAGTGTTGTAGAGTTTTTTCTATGAAATTCTCAGTAGCAGCTCGGAGATAGTATTTGTGGCCGGTTAATGGCAATAGGCTCGCAATGTTACATGGGACCTAAAGATACTGGCGAACGCACCAATGTACACCCAGTACATTGGTGCACCTCTGCCTAACCCTTTGGGGAATAAAGGCGTGATGGTAAGTTAGTGCTCAATTTTGATTTTTTATTTTTGCGTGGAGAAAAAGGAATTTTGTACCCCTAAAAATATTACACGCGTGGCGGAGGAGGGCGACGTTTGTTTTATGTTGCCCAAAGTGCGTGGCGTAGAGTTTTGATCGAAGATGCCTTCTGGTTTGTTCAATACTCCGTGACGGAGAGTGTCACCCGGTGTTAGCTCAGGTGACCCTTGTCACCACACTGATAGGCTCGTACTATAGATGAAGGGGATTTGGGAACTGTTATAAATGATGGAGGTGGAAGACAGGTTGGCAGTGTGGTGGTGTTGTACAAAATGGCAGGTTACAGCTTTGTTAATGTTTATTAACTGGTCTCTTGGATGATGTGTCTGACGTAAGAGCTGCAACTTTCTACTAGAACTTTTACAAAGGACTCGAAGTTAGTTATTTGAATATTTTGTGAAAATAATAATAATACACTTAATTACAAATTGAATGTTGAATTAAGGATAGTTTTTTGATATACGAGTATATAAATATATATATTTCCTTTCCTTATTTGGATATTTTCTTGTAAACTGAACAAAATACGAAGTGGAAGGGACTTTGTCGGTTATTGAAAAAAAAACATAACTGTTCCATACTTTTTGGCCGTACAGATGTTGTGCTTTTGAATGGAAAAGCTGTTCACGAATCTAGAATGATGTACTGAATATATGGCAATATCGTCACCATAGCGTGTTATACTTTAAGAGTTATTTGCTAGGTATTTATGTTTAAGATGTAGTTTATATTATAATATTAAAAATAGCGATAAAAGCCTATTTCTGTCCATCTGCATTCAAATCGGTGTTTATTAGTCTTATTCAAATTTATTATGGTCCCAATGTCCAATATCAACGTATCTTAGAACCTTCTATTTACCTTTACACACTCCCTATCGTTCTACCAACAGCTACACCAAAAAGATGATCATTTAGTATTCTAAACAGCTGCATGACGAGGCCCATTACCCGCAGACCGCGGTACAGTCGGCAGCTGGTCAGTACGCTGCTGTAGTTTATAATATTCGCATCGGTCACACGCGCCGGCGCGTATTACTCACCGCGCCAATACCGACCAGATTAATAGTCATAGCTTACTAAAATACACAGAGTGTCGTGATGACCCAGTGGTTAAGGCGCCCACCTCTCATGCACGAGGTTGTGGGTTTGCAACCGGGCACGGGCAAATACCAATGTGACTTTTTCTAATTCATGTGTACAGTCGGTTGTCAACATTATCTGACCCACCCTAAACACAAACGAAATTGGACCCTCTGCCTATGATAATAAGGTTTATTCAATTTATATGAGCTTATCAGTCAAGTGCTCGAGAACTCGACGAATACAGACACGCATAAACCCACCCAACGTTGTCGGAGCCACCGGCATTATATCATTTTGTTAAGCTATTTTAATCATTATCTCGTTGACATTAAAGTTTAAAACCTTTTAAGTCACCCTACATAATTAGAACCCAATCTTTAATTTCGTGAAGTCTTAACAAGTTCTTGTGGCTTAGCGGTTTGATGTTGGATTGCCGAGGAACAACATGTGGGTTCGAAAACATGGAGTATCAGTTCCTTTAGAGTTATCAGTTTCTTTTTTAATTTGATTTCATTTCTACAATATTGTTTGCATTATTAAAGAACGACCAATATGTTTTACGCCTAATAACTTATCTTGTAAACAGGTGGGTAAATTAAAAAAGTCTAAGTTCACATATATTTGCTTCGTGAGGTAGATAATAAATTCGTCTACATTATGTGACAAAAGTTACACTACGCCTATTAGCAGTGACTGCGCACACACATTTGTAAATCGTTTCGCTTTACTCGTTAAGTATTTTTAAGCAATTTGGTGTAAAAAAGCATGTCGCAGCTTGATGACTATACCAAACATAAAATCATAATATATTTTTACATGAGCAGAATGTTGGAATTAGAGAGATTGGTCGTAGTCTTAATATAGCAGTAAGTGTTTTTTTTTATACCTATTTTATTTAATTGATTGTGATTAATGAACGCGTAGTTGGCTATTTTACTATTACATTTTCAAGTTACATAAACGGTTCCAAAAATGTTTTTTTTTTGTTTTAGAGAAATACGACTGTAGCTAAGACGTTATGGAGACAAAGTAAATATTCAGCGGATTCGTCCAGGGGCAAAAAACATCAAGTATAGTCCCGAATGCGATTGCCCATAAGTGTAACCGCAATGAAACACGATATTTCAGTGGAAACAGTGAGAAGGCATTTACACGCTGCTGGAATAAGGAATTATAAACCGGCACAGAAAATAGCATTGACACCTGCTCATCGCGAAGAGGAGGGTCCGTTTTGCCCAGGAATATTTAAATTTTAATTGGGAAGAAAATATTGTGATCTTCACCGATGAAAAAAAATCATTTAAATCGAACAAAAATGAACGTAACAAGGAACGGTGCGCCATCACTCCGCTACTAATTAATCTAGGATATTTTTAAACACACCATGTAAGTAAATGCTCAATGGATAGATTGTTAAACCATTAAAATGTTGCCAATTACGTGGTGATGTTATTGTTATAAATAGATTTTTTCTATTTAAATGACATGTTTATTCACTACATATAGGCAGCTATAAATCTGTAAAGTATTTCACAGATGAATTAATTTTTTTCTCGATAACAAACTTTCAAGCATAGACATGCCTTTTTTAATGTTTATAAATGGTTAGATTTGATTATGGTATACTCATATAAATTGTTTATTAATTTGGAAATATGTGAGCATTTACTTACTTTATCTTACCTAAGTGTTTTAATGAAATAATAAACATTTTAAATTTGCAATTGTTTAGTTTTATTTCTATGCGTTATCCATTAAAGAAATGTAAAAAAAAGTATAATTAAATAATTAAAAAAGACACCTGAGCAGAAGCTATATTTAGGGTAAACTTGATTTCGAACGTAAACAACAATTAGTGACCACAAGACTAAAGAATTTAAACCATATAGTATACTTTAATAAAGTTTATTCTTGCACAGCACAAGCAGCCAACCTTATCCTAGTGCAAATAGATTATTTTGTATTTTATCCCTTCATTAATTAATCACTCCATTAAGACATGATAAAAAAAACTACCTATAAAATAGAAAAAATAAATTGTAAAGAGAAGTTGTTTTTGCAATTTAGTAAGGCAAGGTAAAATATGTTTGCGCGTTGTCACTGCATACCCTTAGTTAGTAGCATTTGAATACCAGTTTTACAATGAATACAAATATTTATTTTTCAACTACCCACTTTTTACAAGTTATGCCAAAATATTGCCATTTTAGAAACTTTATATTTGAAGATTATCCGTATATAGTTCTTTACAATAATACAAGAAATACTTTTAGAATAAATTCTAAATTGAAAGCAAAACAATATCTTCGTCGCAGGATTTGATCTCGCAACTTGTCACTCTCAGTCTTATACACAGACCACGAGACCAGAATTACTTGACCGAACTCATTAAAATAAGCTATTACACTTATTATATTATAACAAGTTGTTATAAGATTTAACCTAATGCTAACGTGATAAAGATCAAATTTGCGTGTGTGTATTATTATTGTATTTGTTCGTTCTCAGTTCTCGAACACTTGACTGATAACCTCATATAAATTGAAATTAAACCTTATTTTCATTGGCAGAAGGTCCAATTTCGATTGTGTTTAGGGTGGGTCAGATAATGTTGACAACCGACTGTACTTTCTAAGTTTTGTCTTGCACATCACGGACATCGGTAACCATGTCAGAGTCCCTTGATGCGGTTTGGAACTCTGACACTAGGGTATGTAGGATCGTAAGACCGCATTGCCCACACGACAAAGAAAGAAGATAACAGCACGGCTCCACCACAGCAAATATTTTGCCATTAAAATTTGGACTTTAAATTGTGTGCAGTAAAATATTTTTTATCGTGACAAAATAAAAAAGGTGAGAGCACGCGGCGTGCTGGCAGCTAATAGTTGGATTTTTCAAGGGATTGCGGCTGGGTCGTTGCCGCGTCTGCTGTAATGAGCGATGACCTAGTAGCATAGGTCGTGGACCTACATGTTGAATAGGTACTATCATTATTTTCTCTTCTAACGAGAACTTCTTTGTAACATTTAAAAGATTTGAAAAAATATATTTTTCTCATACATTTTATATAAGTTTCTCTCCGCGATCGTATTGTAAAAATCACCTTAGAATTTCATACTTCTACAAATACCAAGTTCAAAGAATTCTGTATACACAATAAAATTGTTATCGTGAATTGAAAACGTCGGAAACCTTGACTTATAATTAATACGAGTATGAGTCTGAAATCTTCAATCTTCCTTGAGAAAGCGTGATGATCAATGTTCATGCCTTCTCTGTATGAGAAGAGACCTTTACCTTTCAGCGGGAAAATAATGGTATTATATTATTATCGTTGATTAAATTAAACTGCCTGGGAATTCACGATCCAGACATCAATAACTCAATGTAAAAGAAACTTCTGACATTAGCCTTTATACTTTTCTTTTAATCTGACCATTAAAACACAACGTATGGACTTTTAAAGAGGCTTAAAAGTGACCTCTTAAGTTTTTGTCTGAGAATAGTTGGAACGAAAACATCAACCTCACCTCGTTAAAAAAACGAATTAAAGTGTTATTTAGCCTATTTACAAAACACAAGCACACTGAAAGACCCAATTAAAATTAAGAAACAACTAAGTAATAAGTTGAACTGTCTATTTTCTAGAAAGTCTAGAAACAAAACAACCTCAAGTTCTCATTCAAAAATCGAGTGCGTTTCCATGTCGCAGAATAATATTTTATTGAAATGTCGGAGTTGAGATCGGCGCGACCTTGTGCCTTGTTTACATGGCAAGCGATCTAAAAAGAAAACAATACTTATCTTCACCTTCACGCTAGATCGCTTGCACAGAGAATATATTGTGATAGAGAGGAACTCAAAGACCGTACACAAGGGGTTCAGTCACTTGCATGTGTATACTTGTTCAATTGATCATTTGATGCACGTATTTTTCCTCTGCAAATATTTTTCTGTACTTCTCTTAATATTTCGATGCAAAGAAACATATTAGATGTTATTGGGTAGGTAATCAATGGTGTCTATACTTAATATTACAAAGAGGTAGTGAGGTGAACTGCCTAGTTAGCCTAGTGGTCCTAAGCGCGACTGCTACGCTAGAAGTCCTGGGTTCGATTCCCATGTCGAGCAAAGTGTTATTGGGTTTTTCTATGAAATTCTCAGTAGCAGCTCGGAGTTTGGATTTGTGCCCGGTTAATGGCAATAGGCTCGCCCACTATTACATGGGACCTAAATATACCGGCGAACTGTGGGTGTACATTGGTACACCTCTGCCTAACCCTTCGAGGAATACAGGCGCGATGGTATAATTTTTTTTTTACGTAGTGAGTTTGTAAAGTTGTAGGGGGTAATTTCTGGATCTACTGAAACCCCGTTATTTGTAGTCTCACAAATAACGGGGTTTTCTATGGTTAAAAGAAGTTTTAAAATCGGTTCCGTAGATCCAGAAATTACCCCCTACAACTTTGGGCTATATTACATCACGCTACGATACACGAGACCAGAACCATAACCAAAGAAGTTACTTAACAAGTGTGAAAATAACCACGCGTTCGAAGTAGCGGGTAGAAGCTAGTTAACTAGATAATACTATAATGTAAATGATACGAATGAAATCATTTAATGCTGTATGTCGAACATGCCAGGGCTGTGTGATCGCACCTTATGCTCCATATTTGCAAGAACTTGTTACCCCAGTCGCAAAAGAAACTAATTAAAATTCAACATTTAAGTTTGTGTAAATTAGGATCGTCGGTAATCATCTCCAAGCACCGCCAGACTAATTTGGAACTGCTCAATTTCTATAGCAACATGCAAAAGAAAAAAAAGAAAAAAAATAAGAGTACTTATAAACTAATTTGCCAAATAAAAAAAATCTCATAATTAACTTTTGAAACTTGTTCTCTAGTTCCCAGAAAGTAGCGAAAGAAGAAGATTTTTCTTTAATTCATTGAATTTGTTTGGTATCTATGAGGGGTAGGTAAAAAAATATGTCAATAAGAAGATCAAAGTGGAGCTTAATAAAATTAATTTATTTTTTAATAATTTCTATATCTTGTGAGAGTGAACGTAACCATGAATTCTAAAGATATACGCACACAACGTTAAGAAACACGTCCTCTTAAAAGGTACCTTGCAAAAAATCCCCACTTACCATGTTCAAACGCTGTACAGCACGACTTAACTTCAACCTTACGTTATTGGGAACAAGGTTGCATCTCACTAACGAAGTGGCTACAAAGGAGCTTACGCCAATCAAGGCAAGCTTTGCCCTTTGAAGTTAGTAGCAAAAATGTGTTTATTATTTTACGATTTTCCTCAATGTTGCAGTTGTAAGGCATCATTAATGCTTCTGTAAAGGACTTTACAATTTGGGTAAGTAATTTATTAGCCGTCTACGCAAATTGATTCTTATTAAATTGTGATAACTACTAAATATTAAAGAAATTTCTCATTTATTTTGTTTTTTATGTTGAAATTTTTGAAAACATGTTTTCAAGACACCTATTCATGTCAAGGTTTTGATCTTTATTTTAAGTCAAGATGGCGCTAACATCGCCCTCTATTTTGTTTAACTTAGGGGCAATTTTTTCAATAGACAGCTAACTTTCATCTGAAGAATATGACAGTTTGACATATTGTTTATACAAAAGCTGTCAAACCGCTACATTTATTCCTTCGTTATGAGATGAAAAATCGCCCCTTAGAAAAATAACTATTAATGCTGCATATCCAATTAAGGATAATTATCTTAAACGGTTATAATCTCCTAAGATAATCCGCCTATAAGGACCAGTCACATTATCCTATTGGTATAATCTTGTAGTTATTGGCAAACAGTGTGAATGATACATACTCTAATCTAAAGACACGTGTGCAGAGATTGAACACTTAGCAACCTCTCAGAGAATATAATTATATTAACAATTAAGATAATGTGATAGTAAATAGTGGTCGAAGCGGGTCTGAAACTGGGTATACATAACATATTGTAACTTTTCCAAATTATGTTAAGTATCTAAAACATCACCTAACAACGGTGAATAAAACATTCCCGCACCTAAATATGTCCAGCCTATGTACCTAAATTGATACTTTTACTTGAAAATAAGCCAAAAATCACCGATCAACCTTCAGCAAGGCTATTTTTTAATACTCACTGATATTGCTTATTGTGAGGTGAGGTAATAGTTTACCCAAAATTACACAATCTACGAAAAAAAATATCGCATTTTTGGAATTGATTGATTTTGGATGTTTAACCAGTTTAACGCTGATTAATTTGAAATCTATTCTAATAGTCAGTTTTGAATGAAAATTGAACTGTTAATGCTGGCTATAAAGGTCACACATTTGATAAATTAAATTAGTTACATGTAAGTAATTATTAAGAGATTATGAGTTATATGAGTTAGCTCATTTCGCCAAAACTAAGTTCAATTATTACTCCGACAACAAGTTGCGGGTTTTTTTGTTTGTTCCCAAGTAATATGAAGGCAGACAAAGTTAATCAAAAGAAAATAAAGTACAACTAGTCGGAGGAACCAATTAGTATGCGAGAGCACTGTTCAAAGGTCGCTCACACATTCTACAAACACATAGATATAATAACTACTAATGATATAGTCGTGGCGGTTTTTGAAAGACGTGTATAATACTAGCTAAGATCACGGCTTCGCTCAAGTGAATGTTTTTGTGTAAATGTTGTTCCTTTTTTAAAAAAACATTGCCCTGCCCTAGGAATTTCTCCTGTATCGTGGGTAAGTTTACAAACATATATACTCACATACATACATACATAAACAGTCAGCCCCGGAACAACTGGCTGTAGATCTTACAAATATTTGTTCCGAGCGGGAATCGAACATCACACAACCGAAAACTTTGGAAATTAGTTTTTCAAAGTCTCTCTGTAACTAGTTTGTTTCTAGGTATGGCTTAGAACAAAAAAAAACGCAATGATGGAAAGTGCCTTTTTACAGCCGCTGTTGTGTTATTATGTTAAAATATTGAAACGAGTCTACCTTTTTTTTATATAGATTGGAAATCATCAAATAACTTCCCCCGCCCTGGGCGGGACGGGAGGGAGTGTCAGACTTTTACTGACTAAAACCCGTCTATGTTCCTTCATGTGCCCTTTGCGTTCCGGGGGTGCGGTATCTCTTTCGAACAACCCGCAGAACGAGTGTACCTAGTACGACCCCACCACTCCTTACCAAAACTCGACATATTGACACACTAACTCATCAAAGTATTCCTTTAATCTGATCTCTGAAATACAAACTCGATAAGTGCTGCAATAACATTTTCATTTACCGTCACCGCAACCTCTAAAGCCTTGTAAATAAAGTGCATTTTCATTTGGCAGGTTCTCTAGTTATTGGTAGAGTTTACTCTGAAAAGTTTCGCCTGTCATAGATCTATTAAGAGTGCAAACACCGTCGGAGTCTGTAATCACTGTTTGATCTGATCTCGGTTGATTGGGATGAGGGCAACAGCCTTTGATTCGTAATTATTCCGAGATTTGTAATTAAATTCTAGAATCTTGTTAATTTTAAAAGGACTGTCAAAGTAATTATGTAGATTTGAAGTTTTGTGTTAATTTGAAAGAAGATAACATTTTTATTAAATGTCAAATGTTTTATAACAAGTGGAAGGGACAGCAAAATTACTGTTACTTTTGTGGTATTTTTTTGTATCACTGGATTTTATACGAGTATCATGGCAGACAAGCCGAAGGCCCACTGATGTTAAATGGTCAACGCTGCCTATAGATATCTGCAATTGCTATGCTATGCATGACCATATCAAAAATAACATTATTTACTTAAAAATTATAAACTATAATATAAATTATAAGCTAAAGAGTTCGTTTGTTTAAACGTGCTAATCTCCAAAAGCGCTGGTTCGATTTTGAAAATTAAATCGCTAATAGAAAGCTAATATTGGTATTATAGAAATCCGTTACAAAACTTACAAGTAAAAACTACATGCTAATAAATTCACAATTAACACGAAGAATTACGATACATTCAACAATAACCTTCAAGGCATCCTCTAAGCAATGAAATTGCTTTAAACCAAGTAATTATAATTAATCTACTCGTATAAAATTACTGTAAACTAGTAGAAGTGAACGTCTAATAACCTCTGAAGCCTGGAGGCGTACGGCCTAACGCTTTTATAATACTCCATTAAAAAGATATCAAGGAAAAATTAAGGGAGCCGACGGTTGCCAATGAATATATTTTTGAATACTAGCTTTAGATGTTGACCTGCTTCGTACGCTTTTGAAAATTATCATAGTCTGTAGCGTAGTATCTAGTGGCCCGCTACGTGCGACTGCTACGCTAGAGGTCTTGGTTTCGATTCCCAGGTCCGACAAAAAGTATGTATTATTGGGTTTTTGTATGACATTCTCAGCAGCATCTCGGAGTTAGGAGTTGTGCCCGATTAATGGCAATAGGCTCGCCCCCTATTACATAAGACTTAAACGCACCGGTGAATTGTGGGTGTGCATTGATACACCTAATAAAGGTCGCCGGAAGACGCTGGATGCAAGTCGCTTCCAACCGGTATATGTGGAGATCTAAAGAGGAGGCCTATGTTCAGCAGTGGACGTCCTATGGCTGAGATGATGATGATGATGATGATTGATACACCTCTGCCTAACCTTTCGAGGAATACAGGCGTTATGGTATGTGGTATAAGTAACACATTTTTCTCTCGGTAAATAATAATATCACTATTAATTGTTGTCTCACTGCAGAGCAAAGGCCTCTGCTGAAAAAGAAATGGCACGAGCATTGATCACCACGGTTGCTCAAGGCGGCTTGGGGATAACAAACTTATATTAGATTAATTATTAATTAGGTTCAAGTTTCCTCACTATAATTTCCTTCACTAATGTCAGTGACGAACAAGATAAACTTAGAAAGTAAAATTAAATAATAAAAGTCACATGGGTACTCGCTTTCAACTCACAGCCTCGTGCATGAGAGATAGGCGCCCTAACCGCTGGGTCATTTTGACCATTTCCATTCTCTTTATGATTAAGTCAAAATAGAGAGAAGCAAGCAAAATCGAGGGCCTGTTGGTCTAGTAGTTAGTGGCCCTGACTGCTAAGCCGGAGGTCGTGGGTTCGATTCCCACCCAGGACAAACTTTGTGTGATGAGCATGATTGTTTGTTCTGTGTCTGGGTGTGATTTATCTATAATATGTATGTATTTATAAATTATATAAGTATGTATATCAGTTGTCTGGTTACCATAACACAAGCCCTGCTTAGCTTGGGATCAGATAGCCGTGTGTGAGTTGTCCCAAGATATTTATTTATTTAATTATCATATACAGTGATGAATGTTTAAGTCTGCAGGTGATTTTGCGATAGGATACCTAGGACTAGCCTACATAGGTACAATTTCGCTTAAATTAATTTCCTAATATTATTCAACGTACAAACACAGCAGTGCTCGCTGTTCTATATAAATATAAATTAAGTCAATTAAGC
Organism: Caradrina clavipalpis; assembly: GCA_932526535.1. Classification (NCBI taxonomy): domain Eukaryota; kingdom Metazoa; phylum Arthropoda; class Insecta; order Lepidoptera; family Noctuidae; genus Caradrina; species Caradrina clavipalpis. The sequence goes on from OW052088.1 coordinate 795,837, forward strand.
GCATCCCCCGAGTGGTTTGTGGGTGCTTCTGTAAAATGCCATTAATTTATTTCGACCGCCATTAAAACCTACTTTTTAGGGTACCGCACGTGAAACCAATACTGAAGAGCGTAAAATGAAGCTCGTATTTAGGTTCCCGAATTCCTTTTTATGAATAACTAGCTGTTGCCTGCGACTTCGTTTGCGTTGTGGTTATAAAACATAGCGAACTACCCGCGACTTCATCCACGTGGCTTATTTCAAGTGTATAAAAAGAATTGGTGGTCGCGGTTCTGTTTTATATCTATATATATAAAAGAAAGTCGTGTTTGTTACAACACTTATAACTCGAGAACGGCTGGACCGATTGCCATGGTTTTTGATTTGTTGGATTTGTTTCCGTCCCGAATAGCAGAATACATCTTAAAAACAATGAAAACTCGATATGTGTAATAAATAATTAATCATTTCAATAGATGCTGATTTGTTTATTACATGTCAAACATTTGTTGTCCAATCCTGTCAAATAGTGTAACACCTTTTTTTTTTTGAGCTTATGGCCTGGATGCTGAGGCCTTTAAGCCACAACTTAATTTTTTTCTGAAGACATCATGTGTGCGTTCAGAAATTTATTTTTTGTAAAATGTCTACAAAGTTCAGGTACTGTTATATTTGTTTGTTTTTTAGACATTAATTTTCGAAAATTATTTATTAATTATTTAATTTTTAATTCCCGAAAATAATACCTAAGATTTATTCGACAGTAAAAACATAAAATCATCGGTAAGGAACGGAATTTAGGGAATAAAAAATCAGTTGGTAAAGGTTATAAGATTAAGGAAAAAAAATCTACAGGTTAACAAAAGTGTAAATGTCTTTTTATAGGTTGTCTATGATTTTTCTTGATAAGCTATTCATACGTAGTGGTTATATACTCTTTGAGCTATTGTCTATGTCTCGAAAGTTCGGGCACTGGATACTTTTTATCCCGTCGGTAGGTAGGCAGGTAGGGTAGGTATGTAGGGGTAGGGTAGGTAGGTATGTAGGGGTAGGATAGGTAGGAAAGTATGTAGGTAGGGTAGGTATGTAGGGGTAGGGTAGGTAGGTAAGTATGTAGGTAGGGTAGGTATGTAGGGGTAGGGTAGGTAGCTAAGTATGTAGGTATGTAGGGGTAGGGTAGGTAGGTAGGTAGGGTAGGGTAGGTATGTAGGGGTAGGATAGGAAGGTAAGTAGGTAGGTAGGGTAGGTATATAGGGGTAGGGTAGGTAGGTAAGTAGGTAGGTATGTTTGGGTAGGTAGGAAGGGTAGGGTAGGTATGTAGGGGTAGGGTAGGAAGGTAAGTAGGTATGTAGGGGTAGGGTAGGTAGATAGGTAGGTAGAGTAAGTAAGTGGGTAGGTAGGTTGATGGAGTAGTTAGGTGGGGTAGGGTAGGCAAGAACTGGACTTTCAGGGCAGGACAACGTCTGCCGGGCCCGCTAGTTCTAAATAAAGACTTCAGAATTAAGCACTAAGTAATTTATTCCTCGGGAACACCAAAACGGGATGAAAAATATCTTGTATTAAGCTATAAAAATGTTAGGCAATTACGGACCGCCCGTATAAACCACGGTTAAAAAAACCAAGAATAGAAATCAATAAAATACGGAACCCAAAAACAGTACACAAGTAGTTCTGTTTCTAAACCCAACGGCTTCAGGTGGCCGCCATGAGCGTTTCTTTAATTAAACCTCTCCGTCAGATCGCATTATGCGAGTTATTCCGACTCGATCCGATCGCACTCACTATATTCTTTATTGGTTAACTTTCTTCATTTTAAGTTTTTTGTCCGGCGAAGTATTTTGAAGAACCGTATGGAATTCTTAATATTAAGCTATAAATGTTTTAGATTAAGATTAACAAAAAGTTTAATTTGTTATTATTAATTTGTAAATTGAAATGTAAAAATCGTACTGCTTACTACTTACCAAAAAAACAGTTGAAAACTGGTCCCCGACTCACTTAAGAAGCGATAAGCACAATCTAAAGTTCACTTGAGAACACTTTACTATCATCATCATCACATCAGCCGAACGACATCCACTGTTGGACATAGACCTCCCTTAAAGATACAATGACCGGTCCCACGGTCGCATCCAGCGATTTCCCGCGACCTTTGATAACACTTTTTAGACTTCAATCTGCACGAATGTGCGCAATAACTAATTATAAAAAATCTACACATAAACTAAAACAAACAAGATGGCGATCAAACGCGCAAATGACTTCATACACAAAAAAAAACAAAAGACGCGCTTTGCGCTTGCTTGGCCATTCGAAATTCAAAATATTTGAGAGTACATTTCTTTACACCCAGTTCATTTTCCATTCCTACCACAGTAATGATTAATGTTGCCAGTAAAAGTAAAAAAAAAACTGCCATATATCATTTCTTTCTGAAAATGAACATTTCTACGTTTTCTTTTACTACGAACACAACTAAACGGTTTCAAGCCTTGATGGGTATTCGATCGAGTGGAGAACTAGTAGCCAAATATTAGGGAGAGTTGTCAGCCCCATGTTACTGTACACGCGCCGGTGACCGCACAACACGGCCATAATTACCAGTGTTTAGGGAAACGCTACTGTTTTACTCATTAATTACAAACCAAACTGATATTGGGTTTGTGGCATCAAGTAGCGCCCTCTCTTATTTAAATCACGAACTTTTTGCTGTGTGGTTATTGTGTGTGCTTGTAAAAATGGATTAAATTTTTCGTCTTGTATATATTTATATAAATTGTGTATTTGTTCAATAATTTGATTAATGTTCTGGATAAGCTGAAATAGAAATGCTGAAATAAAAATAAAACATTAGTAATGTTATTTAAAGTTATTTACAAATCACAATAGTATTGATTGAAAATGTATTAAAACATAAATAAAAGCCTACGTATAAAAACTAAAAACGACACATAACTCTCACATCAAACTTCAAAGCGATAAACCATATCTACTAACACCTAAAAAGAATCCTTAAACAAAGAAATAGTGTTAGAGTTCCCATCGTACAGGCAGCAGGTGGTTCCAATCACTCGTGATGACGATGCGGATCGGTGTCTGCTATCAAACATTACACACACATCACTATGAACGAAACTAAGGGTGGTTTCGCATCGGCGACCCGAGGAGTGGATAAGATGGGCGAGAATTTAAAATTGAATGAAATGAATACTTTATTCATGCAACAAAATAGTTCAATGTTGCAACTTGCAATTCTTGTGTCACCAAAACCAAAACTTCCCCACAAAAGGTTGGCGAGAAGTAAATTGAAATATTTGTTTGTACAACATTAAACTATACTGCTGGATAAATAGAGTGTTTATTTCTTTGCAAAATGAAAAACAAATCTCGCTGGACCGTGCGTGCCAACGCTGATCGGCACGAGACGGCGAGATACGAAAATCTCGATATGCAAAGGTCAGCAAACACGAACACGCAAACAGTCAATCCGTACGCACACATGCAAAAAAGATCACTTCTGATTAAGGTAATGGCAATGTATGGGAACGGACTTGGGCATGTGTTAGTGTATGAAATGGGTTCCCTGCGCTTAAAACCCTTTCCACGTTCAGGGAATTTTCCATCACATATAAAATAAATGGGCTACAGGACGCAACGCTTCGCCGCTTAATGCATGAACTGTATGGAATTTAAATTTAAAATAACATGTTAGGTTTTCGGAAATTTCTATCTAGAGTTCCGTTGATGGTTGGTTGATTATTCTTTGTTATGTAAGTAGTTGTTTGAATATTTGATACGTTAAGGATTTTTTTCAATTTATATAAAGTTTCCATTACAGAAAGACTGACTTAATAGCAACCATTTCTTGAAGTCGCAAAGGAACAGAACTTTAAACAACCAAGATTTGAAATAGAGTACACAAACAAAAGTGGGTGGTGGTCAATTTAAATTCAAGATACACAGCACACTTCTCAATGTCATCCTCAAGGGCGGTAACAGGAAGCCTTTACAAATTGGCCGACTTACCATCCGCGCGAGTCATGAGCGGAAGCGGGCCGGAGTATTTCAAGTATACGAATGAGATGATGATTTAAGCAATATCCTGAAATTCAATAGAAACCCTGAGAAGCTACATTTTGCGTTAATTGCTATAAGCTACATTTTGTTTAGCCTAACCAACTGCATTACAAGACGAGCGTAATGGACTAAGGCAAAAAGGCTGCTGCTTGCACTATGATTGTTGGACAAATGTCTGCAAACAATGAGTGCCAGAATATGGAGCCGCCAAAGCTATTCCAGAAAGAAATGGTGGGAGTATCTGGACCCTTATTGCGAAGGTTAGTTAGAGGTTGATGCTGGTAGATTAGTACGGGCTTAACAAAAAAACCCAACATTGTAATAACGTGTGTCGCAATACAACGGATTGGTGGGATTGTTTTAGTACAGTTATTATTTTAACACAACTCTTGCACTAGCTGTTTAATATTAAGGAAATTATTGTCACGTAAAACTTCAACCTTTATATTATTTAATAGCAAAGAGATTCATCGCTCACGTTCATCGTTTAAAAAGTGAGAGCATCTTGAAAATCTCTTTGACCTTGACTTATTTTCCAGTCCTAAGTTCGCCCCTGCATTATTACTTTAGTTTGACCAAGTACATTATTAGGTGCATACTTTATCAATACAATTTTAGTTGTCAATATCACATAATTTATTTTATAAGTACTAGTAGTAATTATAAGATTTTATGTATGCTAATGCATTGTGATGAAATAAAAAGGTCATTGCAGTCAGTATGAACTCGTACTGAATGCAATGACCTTTCGTCTTAGATACAATAGCAACGCAAGAATTACCACGTTTAATGCTGCGCAGTTTACATTTCTAACAACTTAGCAAGTATACGAAATTTAAAAAAAATAAAAATCATAATTATTAGATAAAATACCGATATTATAAAAAAATAATACTAATATGACTTTCAAATGCACCTTTGCACAACTCATATTTATTCAAAATGGAAATATTTGGCATCTCTTAACATTCATAGGGCGGCTATCTGAATAGAGGCAATTTGTAAAAGGTCCCTATGACTACCTACGACGTACACAAAATTACATAAAGAGAATTTTCTAAAGAAGCCCTTTATTATAGGGACGAAAGGCCCACACAAACTGATTCGGAAAAACTTTAAATTGTGTTTGTGCGTGATCAGAAATGTATACAAAGTGAAGAGAACTCCTAGACACAAGAACAAAAACAAAATATTGGAAATTAGAGAAATTTATAAGCGAACATTCTTAATATTATTAATCATGGGAGATTTACACGGGTCAATTTTCTAGTTGATCACAACGTTACATCGCATTTACACAGTTCACTGAAATCGCAAGCCCATAACACAGTGTCTTTTGTCTGTCTTGTTGTTAGAGTGCTAAATCAATAGATAAGTTATCTGGATAGGTTTTATGAACACTAATGTTTATCTCATCTAATGACGTAAACATTAAGCAACACAACAAAATACTCATTTTGTTGGATGTCATATGGATTTGAATCTTGATAAAAAAAAAGATTTTGTATATTTTAATTCGAATAAATGCTTCGACTTTGATTATTGATTTAGCAATTCCACTTGAGATGAAACAGTTAAGTCACAAAATAGATGTTTAAAAAGCAATAACAGTAAGTCAGCGCGAGTTCTTGATAAAACCTTCGCAGGGAGGACAGATAGATTATGAGATAAGGCGATAGTGATTCTCTTAATTGAGTCTCCAAATAAACAAGTCCGCCGGGGAGATAAATGTGAGAGTGAAGAGATATTTCTCTTAGCTTGGCTTCAGCCTGCAGTTCTAATACTTACCTAAATATCTACTTAATTTTAATAAAATCTTTGAAGTAAAAATGCAGGTAGAATTAGTTCTTGTATTTCACTAGAAAAGTTATTTCTAACTCCTGATCACCATTCGAAACGGAAACTGCTGTTACTAAAACATTTCTTTTATTAAAGAACTATCGCCCCCGTCCCCTGAATTTCAATCTCAAATTATAATCTCACATACACAAAAAACCACCTGCAGTACGCCATACACATATTTATTCAGTGCGGGAACCAAACCCACGCCACGCAGTGCAGCAATCAAACACTCAGAAAATGAGCCAACCATGCCATAAAAAAACACTATTTAGAAAACCTACTTATTACAATTTTATTATCTACGACGTTTTACATAATAAGCCAGATTATAGTAAACCTACCGACCCGCAATATAAGACCGTCTTACCATTACTTTTCATAGAAAATATGTCCAAATCCAAACATAACGAATCCCCAATCAGCAAATCCCATTTGAAGACAAAACCCTTTACTTATGTCCACATATTTTATACAGAAACAATACAAAGGGGCAGATGTTAGCGTATTTACATATGCTCAGGAATCTGATGCGCCGGGGGTCGGGGTTCGGCCACTCTCGATAAAAACGAATAAGGGCCGAGCCTTTCTGATTGTTAAATTACGAAGATATTTCGAATTGTTTTTTAGTGTATTAGGTTCTACCCGATACTTTATCCGCCTTAAAGTTGATATTCCCACGGGAACCGTAATGTACACCGTGAGTTCCTTGTCAGCCTAGTGGTCCTAAGCTTCAGTCTGGTAAGTCTTGGGTTCGATTCTCAATTCGAGCAGGGTTTTTTTTATGCCATTGGATGGCAAACAAGCCCACGGCTCACCTGATGTTAAGTGGTCACCGCTGCCATTAGACATCTAAAATACCAGAGACAAACTTGAAATGTCTCATGTGCCTGTAATTACCCCGGCACCCATAACCTTTAAACCGGAACACAGCAACGCTGCTTTAAATAGAAGCTTAGAAATAGTTATCTCCTTCACAAAGAGCACTACTACTACTACTAAGACCCACAATGATCCACTTCATCATTTTCTGCAATTTGCTCTTCGTGTTCATTCACTTCTGTCACGTGCACTTTCTGAATAAATGATTCAATCAAATATAACGTTTATTTATCATGTTTTATTAATAAACATACTTAGTATAAGCTTGGTTAATCTGTGGTATAAGTATTTACAAAAGATTCAGGCATTAAAATATATTGCAATGTTTCGTAAGATTTAAAATCAAAGCACGAGTGCTGCAATATAATGTAAAAAGCATTAGAAATAAGTATGCAGCATTTGAAATCTAAAAGCGTTGCAATAAGAGCTACTTTACAAGTCTTTTACTTAGACTTAGGCGTGTTACTTAGCTTCGAGTGGCTTCTAGATTTTTGTCTTTGGGGCACCAGTGGTCCTCCCACATGTTAAGATTTATGCCCGGGATCTCTTCACAGGGCACGGGGTAGTTCCTGAAAGTAAAAGACATAAATAATATACTAATAGGTAATGATTATCGAAAGATAGACTTTGTTATTTTTTTGGGCGTGGGAAAGGGGTATATTCCTCTTTGCGTATGCGAGTTTTTGAGTTGTTGTGCATTCGTCACAAAGTTAACTCGCCACATTTTGAAAAATCCATATAGAGAAAGTGAATTCGTCACATGTATTAAAAGTATGTGTAAATTCGTCTCAGGTGACGGTTATTATAAAATTGACACAAATCCTCATTTATTTATCTTGATGTAGCGATAGCAACCAACATTATTGATATTTTGCGGTCTAAATAAAGAATACTCTTGCACACGCTATCAAGCTCTTGCCAGTTAAGCACATACCCTACACCTAAATGACATAGAAGAGAAAAGGCACTTAGCCATGTGTGCTGCATTAGCACAGATAAAGGAACAGGACATTGAATACGCTTGGTTCGTCGACAATGTGACGAATTTACAATAAACAAAATTTATAATATTGAGAATGGTGACGATTTTACACATACTTTTTTTCGTGGCGAATTTACTATGTGACGAATGTACAACAACCCGAATTTTTCGAATGACTCTAGGGGTATTTTGCAATATGCAAGTAAAAGGCTTTATTTTTTTAAATAACTCCTTCAATTGTGTGCGTGGAAAAGTATCAGAACATTTATTTATACAGCCACAATCTTAATTAACATTAGTTCTGTTAGTTTTGACAGAGGCAGATTTGAACTTTGTTCCTACCAAGGACTCATCCTGAAGAAGGCGGCCGGTTGTATCTGTTTGACGCCGTCTCCGCTGTCACACAACACACGCGCTATGCTCGTCTTGCGCACTTCGTTCAGTTGCGCTGGAACAGAAGTACAAGTGAAGTATTATATCATTACTGGTACAGAAGTACTCAATAAATGTGCTATTGAAGATGACGGGAATTAAAAAAATTAAGCTAATCGACTTCTTTATTCCAAATTCAACTTCTAATGCCACACGAATTTGAACTCAAGTTCATATGAAGTTTACAGTAAATTAATTAAACTTTCGTCTTTTTTTGTATTGTTTAGGATTAATTAAAACATTTCGCCTTTTTTTTTCTTCTTCAAACACTTACGAATCGTCAAAGCAGCAGGGAAGTCTCCGTGTTCAAAGAAGAACCTGTCTGAACGTCTCGCCAACAGAAGGTTGTGTACCATGATGCAGTACAGCGTCGGGGGCACGAAGGTACCTGGCATGATCCTCTCTATGTAGATAGCTACCATGACTTCCACGTCTTCTATATCGTCGTAGATGCGACGAAGGATTTCTACTTTCTGCAAGTGATGGATGTTGATTAGTGAAAAAAGACTTGAGACATTCAGTGCATCAAAAATCTAGCAATAATTTAGTTGCTACCCAACGGTTCATTTCAAACTTTCTTTTCTTAATGTATAATTAGCATGCATGTGTAGTTACATCTTTATCAATAGTGTCGTAGAAGTCCTCCCAGTGTTTAGCTGGCTTCATCCCGCAGAACTTTCGGTAGTGGTTGTACGGCGGCAGACCAGCGTCGCGGCCTCGCATCATGTCAGTAGCCACAATGTCACTCACCCGCTGCAGCTTGCCGAGGTACCGTTCTGTTAGCTGTCCAGATAATGAAGAAAGTTATTATTCTTTAATCTTGCTATTTTATATCATCATCATCATATCAGCCTATAGCCGTCCACTGATGTACGGAGGCCTTCCCCAAAGACCGCCAACCATCCCGGTCTATTTTATATAAAAGTTGATTAAACTTAACTTTTAAGACATTTTTAAGTAAGTGGTTAGTTATAGGTGAAACTAACACAAGCGTAATCCTATCCATCTGCGTCACTCATTCAAACGGAAGTCATGATAAAAATGTTAACACAATGGGCCTATTAGTAAAACTACATTTGACAGTCGACTGCTAAATTTTGATCAATTTACATCAGGAGCCGTGATGTAGTCGAACTCATCAGCGAGCTGGAAGTAGGATCCCTGAGTGAGCTCGGCTTCAGTGTTGTTGATGGCGAGGATGCCGCTCCTCAGCTCGTCATCAGGCGTGGGTCTGCTGCCGACGAACTTGCCATTTCTATACAAGCTGTTGGAAACAATATAACATATGATTGCTTTCAGTTCATGTTAACTTGGCCTAGTTACAAGTATATAAGTCATGATCATCATCATCATTTCAGGCCACAGCCATCCACTGCTGTACGTAGGCCTCCCCCAAAGAGCGCCAACCATCCAGGTCTTTGGCAGCTCGCATCCATCCGCTACTGCTGAGTATTTAAGTGAGGCTTTTAGGGATGCTATTCAAGGAACTCCTAAAAATAAAATGACCACTTTAAAACTTACTGCAGATGACCTGGTTGGATGTTGTGGAACCAGCGGAGGCCGAGAATGTACTCGCGGATCACGCCAGGCTCGTAGCGAGGATCGAAGTCGTTGACGTAGCCATCTGTCTCATAGATGATGCCTTCTGCGAGCGCATTCTTGCGACCTGCAAGAACAGAGTTATGGAGAACGTGACTGAGAGCGATGTTTATACTTGTAAATAGTTTTAAATGATATTGATGAGGATATTTTAACGATGATTACAAATCATATTAAAACTCCATTACTTTAGGTAACTTTAATTTCTAAATTTTAAACAAGACATGACGTGACGTTTATGGAAGTCCGTACAATTATTTCAAGTAAAAGACAATAAAATAGTATTATTTTTTGTACACAGTGTAAAGTTCTTACCAATAAATTCCGCAATCAATTCATAATAAAACAAGTACTGGAACTGTGCTATATTGATCTGCCTCGCTGTCTCAAACAGCTTCTCATCATCCCAGCAGGAGTTTATCTTTGCCAACTGCCGCGCTATCCGGTTGTGTTCCCTGAAGAACCACATAGCGGATAGGTAGATCGAGGAGAGTAGGTTACCTTGGAACTGGTCACCTAGTGGGAGGCACAAACAGAAACATTTGATTATTGCAAGTATCGTGTGAATATGTAGGCACATACACCAATCTTTAATTAACGTCAGTGGTTAATGATGTAGCCTAATGATTGAGTTTCGTTGAGAATACATGCTACTAGCTTTTGCCCGCGACTTCATCCGCGTAAGTGTCGGTTATATTTAAAATTTAATCTAGAACCATAAGACAAACGTAACGCCATCTATTATCATAAGAACGTAATTGTTGTTTTCCTCGGAAACATGCAAATTGAAATAAATAAAAATGTTGTGAACCATGTACCGTAGTTATAGCAGCTTGTTTCAGGAGGTCTATTGTTCACGCACACGACGCTGTTGCCTTGCGGTACTTCTCGGTTACCTTCCATTCTGAACGCCAGTTCACCTCCTTGGTTAGCTCTTATCATTCTGTTCCTGGCATCATTATTCCCATAGATAAGAGAAAGATCCATTGGAGCCGTCACTACAGAATACTGCGAATTAATGAAATAGGTAGTTAAGAAAAAACAAATAGTTGTCATAGTAATGAAAACAGTCAGCATCATCAGCCTATCAAAGTCACTGCTGGACATAAGCCTCTCCCAAGTCGCGCCACTGAGCCCGATCATCGGCTCTACGCAACCAGAGAAATGAAAACAATGGAAATCACTAACTCTTTCAGCAGGCAAAGAGTTGGGCAGACATCCGAGCTCCTGGTAAGTGTTGACCCTGGTCAGGTTGAGACACCTGATCTGGCTGTTCGACAGATAAGGGTCGTCAGCCGGCACAGGGATGGGGATGCAGATCGGGTTCACACGGTTGGGGGTGTTCCCGAGGCAGCAGTCGCTAACGAGGGCGTATCTATCTATGGTCAGAAGATGTGAGAATCATTTCAGAATGACTGTTATAAAAATATCATATAAAAACCTCGTTGTATGGCAATGCTGATTCTTTGATTCAAGAACAGGCCAACTCTGGTCACATGAATAATCGACCAGTCGCTTGGCGATGTCCCGAAAAACTGGATGAGCGCTCGGTCCCCATGGCCCTAGTGTTCAAACCCCAAACGACTCAAACATATAGCTTTTAAGAAGGTTAATATATCTGCGCCGTTTGAGATTTTTGCCTCTAGTAGCAGCCGCTACAGCACAGCACGTCGTATAATAGTAATCGTATAATGTAATGGCGCAAGGGTAACGACGTATAATGCATCCCACATGTTGAATTATTGTTGTAATTTTTTTTAGCCAGACATTATCAGCGATCCTAATAAATTGACAGGGTTGCCCGTGCTGAGATAAAATAAATTTAAAAAACTATAAAATTTGGTTTTGGCACCGACATGACATACGACATAAAATATAAAACATTTAATTTCATTTTGCAACAAGATTCATTTTCATTATACAATGTTTTTTTTTTCTCAAATATGAAATACCAAGGTCGTTATTTCCATGAAATCGGGGTTCTTACTCATGTACAATATATCCACGGTATCAGTACCCCCGGCCAACAGGTACTCGGTAGCCAGTGTGGAGAAGTGGTGATTGATGAAGGAGCCGGACCCGATCAGAGACGTGCGGATGAACCGAGTGGACGGCAGTTCTGAGCCGTCTTTCGCTGGCCGCAAGGTGTTGCCTGTTTGTTACATATTGTTTTAAAACCAGTTTCACAGAAAAAAATGTACTGAAAATTATATAGGAAGAGGTAATTAGATACTTATTAACCGTAAACATGAAACAGACGACCAGATTAAGACCGCAGGAAGGCACGGGATGCAGACCGCTTTCAACCGGTCCTTTTGGGAGGCCTTTGTCCAACAGTAGTCGTCTTGCGGCTGATATGATGATGATGATGACGAAACGTTACGTATTTCTACTTTTGTGAATCTGCCTTCATATTCAGGTCACTTTTAAGGCCTATATACCTACCTGGTCCAAACTGTGCTGGTAGGAGTCGCGGGAGGGGCGTCATGCTGGCTCCGCGGGAGGGGTGCTTAGGGTTCGTGCACGTGCCGTCTATACGACGTCCCTCCTCCTCGCGACATGGCCGAACCGCTATTGTGCACAAGCTGAAAAATTATCGTCAGTTCACAATCAGATAGTTTCATTAGTCGAAAGTTTAAGAGATCATCGCCATATGACGTTGAAAAGATTTTATAATTATATTCTTTTGACTTTTGTAATGGTTTCAATTCCGAAATTGATTGAATGATTTTTTCCTTTCTAATGTGTCCAAAAATATGTTATGATACGCAAGTGCACTTACAATCACGCCCTCGGCTCCATTGCACCCTTGCCTTCGGCTTGCGTTGCAATTAACCCTCGACTGTGATGACAAATAATTACCTCATTGATATATTAACATACTATGTATACGTATTCACCAGACGGAAACCTGCCACGGCCGCTAACCAAATAAACAGGAGATATTGTAGTGCATTTAAGTGTATGAGGAAAAAAACAAACACAGGTGAACTCCCTCTTCCTTAACTCTCATAGTCCGATGGGACGGCCATCAACCGGGGTGAGATCAAGCGCAGGACCAAGCAACGGCTTTACGTGCGGCTTTATTACTAATGTACCATTTGTAACTGCAACAACTTTACCATCTTAAGAACGAATGATTCACTAACCTTGTCCCGTTGGCGACGCCCTCCAGGTAGTTGCTCCGCTTGTCAGTGATGGGTTTCCCGAAGTACGCGTCGTACAGCACAGGCGCGTCTTGCGACAACACACACACTGACATCGCCACACATAGTAATAGTATTCTACAATTCATTGCGACAAACGCTTAGCCTTAACTAAAGCAACATGTGTTTACATAACAATCGAGAGGGGAATGGCTGTTCTAGATATATTGTATCATTTCTAAAAGTGAAATCTTGTAATATTAGAGCAAGATTTGTAATCGTAATTGAAGATTTATGAACGACTGAGAAGTTAGTGTAATTTCTATGGTATTTATATTTTGATTAGCATTAATCATCAGCATTATGAAGATTAGGTATACAAGTAATCTGTTGTAGGTAACCATAACATTACACGCTAATACGCGATTTTTAGGGTTTCGTGCTGCAAAGGAAAAACGTAAATTTGCAAGATTAAGTTTTGTCCGTCCGTCACACACGGGTTTTTATAAGTACCACTAGCGATCTGCCCGCGACTTCGTCCGCGTGGCTTATTTCACCCGCGTTATGTCTTTGGTTACTGCTCCGCTCCTGTGGGTGGTAGCGTGATATTGCCTAGCCTATGTTACTTAAGAATAATGTAGATATCTGTCTATGGGTGAAAAAAATGTTAAAATCGGTCTAGTAGTTTAGGAGCTTATTCCATAGAAACAAACAAAAATTCGATCCTTATATATTTCATTATCGATATTTATATATTTATATTTTATTTATTTGAATGGGCAAGAAACTCTAAACTTACTCTTTAAAAAATGTTTAACAGTAAGTTGTACAGGCACCTTAATTCGAAGACTGCTAGAGAATACATGTAAGGATGGTTCCTTATTCCTAATAACTAAATCGTCCAACTACAAATCATGTCTACATTACCGACACGCAATGCAATTTGAAACAATTTTTTCATGAATTTTAATTGTGAAAATATCTAGAACACAGTTGCTGTTAAAACATAAGTACCATCACGAATGAATTCCTCGAAGGATATGGCAGAGGTGTACCAATGTACATCCACAGTTCGCCGGTATGTGTAGGTCCCATGTATGTAATAGGGGGCGAGTCTATTGCCATTATCATTATCATCATCATTATATGAGCCGCGCGGCTAATCTTAATGCAGGCTAGCCAAGTTAACTGGAGATATTATTGTGCAAGCAATATTGTTGTACAAGCACAGGCGTACTCCCTCCTCCCTAAGGGACTGGCCACAGTCTCTGGCGACGCTTCACGCTTTGCGACAGGAGTTGCGACAGCGACACGATTTGCAGTGGTATGCCACAGCTCGAGTAGTTGCGACAGCGACGGCGTCAAAGGTGGACGTATTTAGAGAACGGCTAAACTATTAAAATTATTAAAAGCCCTATTAAAATGATTTTGTGATAAGTTGTTATAATATGTACCTAATGCCAAATTCGTTTCTCGAAACTGGTAAAATGTTATATCGTATTCAATAGCGTAAGTAGTAGGTACACATTTTTTTTATGTACCTAGGTACTGTTTACGCTATTGAGTACGATGATATAACATTTTGAACAAAATTGAAAGCAATGTGGGTAGGTATTTATTTCATAAATAGAAACACTGTATTGAGATAAGTTAGAATATTAATTTGTTTGTTTGATGATCGATCGATTTCAATTAAAACATATTTTAAATGTATAGATAAATGCTCGCGAGCTGTGTTCGAAGGAACGTGACCTTGAAGACTGACGGTTCGCCCAGAGAGGTTAAAGTTTTAGTTGCCTCACTTTTTGCAGTCGTACTAGGTTTCTATGCGTTATTGGTTTATAATTCTTCTCCTTTCTAATTTCTTCCCATATTTTTTTTTTAATAATATGCCTATATTTATGATGTGGATGTTTTGACATCCATATTGCTGGTCTACTCAGTACTTCACTCATAAATTGTTCAGTATTCATCATTTTTATAAGCGCAACGCGCGTCAAAAACAAAATTATTTGTTTCTGTCGCGTGAAGCCTGAATGCGTCCACTGATGAAGCAGCGCGTCGATACTCGCTAGTACATTTGTCTCACTCGCACAGCGCGCATTTTGTAGCCGCTACATGTCGCGCTACTTGTCGCGCTTCGTGAAGCGCCCCGTGAAGCGTCGTCGCATGTAGTGTCGCCGGTAGCTGTGGCATACTTCATACGTTGTCTACCATTTGTTTTTGCATCTCGAAGCTTGTCGCGCATCTTGTCGCATGAAGCGCTTGGCTGTGGCCGGTGGGTAACTCTCAGAGCCCGGTGGGACGGCAATCCCACACAACCGGGGATAGATCAGGCGCAGGACCAACGGCTTTACGTGCTTTCCGAGGCAAGAGGGTGTCACACCACCTGCATACAAAGAAGTAGTAGTATATATACCCATAGTTTGTTTCGGAACCCTAATTATGCAAATCCGACTTGCTGTTGGCCGGTATTTTTAATATTCGATTATAATAATTACAATACCATTATCATATAGGTACTTAGCAGTGCCGTAATAGTACATAATGATACTAGTGTGGGAAGTTTGTCATTACGGACGGACGAGGCTAAATATTAGCCCGAGCCGAAGGCGACGGTGTAATGGAACCGAAAGCGTATTATACTCAAGAGTTTTATACGACGTTTTTCAACACCCTCGTGAGTCGTGACGAATAAACATTGTAATAAAATAAAATAAAATTACAATTTAATTCATCATGAGTGGCATTAACGTAACTATGTTCTCTGTCAAGATGTCAACGAGTCACTTTTACAAGCAGCCAGTAGGAATAAAAGTAAAAGATAACGTTTATTTATCATGTTTTATTAATCAACACACTTAGTTTATTTATTTACAAAATATTTAGGCATAAAAATACTCTAACAGTGTTCGCTGAGATTTAAAAATCTATTACAGCACTAGTGCCGCAATATAATGTAAAAAGCATGAAGAATGCGCAGCATTAAGAACCTAAAAGCGGTGCAATAAGAGCCAATTTACAAGCGTGATGCAATTAACTTAGACCTAGAGGTGTTACTTAAAAAAACATACATCAATTAAATCATCATCATATTGAATGGCATAAATATGGTCACACCTCATCAATGTTAATAGGTCGATGACACACTTTCATCATTTTTCTTGACTTTGAGGCACCAGTTGTCCTTCCACTTGTTAAAGTTTATGCCCGGGATCTCTTCACAGGGCACGGGGTAGTTCCTGGAAGTTAAACACATAATCTATATTAATATTATCGACAAGTGGGTTTTTGTTTTTAATTTAAGCTTTTACCACTATTGTACATGTACCTACACCTCTAGGGAAAAAATCGTCTACCTACGTACAGAGGAGTATACCTCAGACGATTTATTCCGATGTCTATGAATGTTTTACAAAATGTAACCAATAAACATTATCAGAACACTTGCATAAATAAAATATAATCTAACAAAGTAAGTTCTGGCAGTTTTGACAGAAGAATTGTGAGATTTGAAGTATGTTCTTACCAAGGACTCATCCGGAAGAAGGCGGCCGGTTGTATCTGTTTGACGCCGTCTCCGCTGTCACACAACACGCGCGCTATGCTCGTCTTGCGTACTTCGTTCAGTTGCGCTGGAACAGAAGTACGAGTGTATTACATCATTAATTTCTGGTTAGTGGTTGAGACACAAATGTGGTGTTAATATAAATGTATACGTATTGTGTTTGTAGTGTATAGTATTTATAATACAACGTAATTAACTTCTGAATTTCAAAGTCAACTTTTATTTCCACACAAATAATTCAGCTCAAGCTCATATGAAGTTCACAGCACCAAAGCTAAACTTGTCTAATAAAGCACATCGCGTAGACAAACTCGAGTGTTATATGGTTGCGACGAATATGCAATTTGAAAATAAAAAGTTTTGCTGATATCTATCTCTTTCTCTAATCTATCTATCTGTTTCTAAACAAGTGAACTGAGTTTTGACTCCTACTGTAACAGAGAGGTTCATCTTCTTCTGTTTATATTCTTTTCTCTTCTACGGTTTTGATGTTTGTTATGTTTTTATATTAGTTATGAGCAATAAACATTTTTCATCTTCTCCTTCGTCAAATACTTACGAATCGTTAAAGCAGCAGGGAAGTCTCCGTGTTCAAAGAAGAACTTGTCAGATCGTCTCCACAACAGAAGGTTGTGTGTCACGATGCAGTACAGCGTCGGGGGCATGTAGGTGCCCGGCAGGAGCCTCTCTATGTAAATAGCTACCATGACTTCCACGTCATCTATGTCGTCGTAGATACGACGGAGGATTTCCACTCTCTGGAAAATGTGGATGTTGATTAGTCAAATAAAACTTGAGACATTCTGTACATCAAAAATTCAGTGTCAATTTTGCTGATTATTAAAATAACCGAGGACTGTAAACAGCTAACTAGGACTCATTTCAAACTTTCTGTTTACTACGAGACATGTTTATTTACTTCCTTATCAATAGTGTCGTAGAAGTCCTCCCAGTGTTTAGCTGGCTTCATCCCGCAGAACTTTCGGTAGTGGTTGTACGGCGGCAGACCAGCGTCGCGGCCTCGCATCATGTCTATAGCTGGGAGGTCACTCGCCCGCTGCCGTCTGGCAAGAACACGCTCTGCTAGCTGTTTAGATAAAGGAGTAGATTGTTGTTTAATCTTGCTATTAAGCTTACATATATTTGTGCATTTGGCCATTCTGAGATATATTTGTGACAATTCTAATAAGCCCAAATACGACGAAAATATGTTGCCCCGCTATGGAGGTCTAGTGCCTGTCATGGGTATTTGATTTCACAGATATTCGTGGAGTTTCTTGCTCGTTCTTCTCCATACGAAACTAACTTTTGGAATGGGCAACTAGATTCAATAGTTTTAATTAATTGACGTTCAAAAGTGCCTTTTGGTTGATGAAGGTTGATGATGAAAAGGGACGATAAAATGGGGCTACGGAAAAACGAAATTTGACTACTAAGTTTTCATCAATTTACATCAGGAGCCATGATGTAGTCGAACTCATCAGCAAGCTGGAAGTAGGATCCCTGCGTGAGCTCGGCTTCAGTGTTGTTGATAGAGAGGATGCCGCTCCTCAGCGCGTCATCAGGTGTGGGTCTCTGACCGACGTACTTGCCGTTCCTGTACAGACTGATAAAAACAAGATATGATTGCTTTGATTAAAAGTTGTCCGGGACCTGGCCTATACACTAACTAGTGTTTACGTATCTGTACGTAACTTCATAATCAATTTAAAGGAATACGCTACCTTTGTGAGACCCTTCAATTCAAAAATAAGATCCTTCTGCCTGCATACCTGCTACTAAAGCTGTCACTTGTTTTCATTAAAATAAGTCAAATAGCCTGTTTAAATTACAACAGAGGCTTACTTGAATACAACCAAAATATTTAGGTGCTTCTGGTTAGACTGGAAGCAAACCCCAACCTCGTTGGGAGACGGCAAGACATACAAATGATGAGTCTTAAGTATTGCTATTCAAGGAACTCTGCTTATGTTAGATTAAAACTTACTCCAGAGGACCTGGTTGGATGTTGTGGAACCATCGGAAGCCGATCATGTACTCGCGGAACACGCCAGGTTCGAAGCGAGGATCAAAGTCGTTCACGTAGCCATCTGTCTCGTAGATGATGCCTTCTGCGAGTGCATTCTTGCGACCTGGAAGGACGGAGTTACGAGAGAACGTGTCTGAGGACGATGTCCATGAATTAAATAGTATTATTTGTTGTACAACGATTACCAGTCCTTACCAAGAAATTCCGCTAACAGTTCATAATAAAATATATACTGGTATTGTGCTATGTTGATCTGCCTCGCTGTCTCGAATAGCTTCTCGTCATCCCAGCAGGAGTTTACCTTAGCCAACTGCCGCGCTATGCGGTTGTGCTCTCTAAAGTACCACATAGTGGGTAAGAAGATCGAGGAGAGTAGGTTTCCTTGGAAGTCGTCACCTGCAACATGTTAATGATGGCAGGCACAAACAGTAACAATTGATTATTGCAAGTATCGTGAGACTAAATAGTTACATAATTATACAAATGTGTAATTCAGATCTGTCAGCAATATAGCCTTATGATTGAGTGACGTTAAAAAATAGCTTATACTGCAAAAATAAGTCGTGAACTATCATACCATAGTTATAGCAGCTCAATTCCGGAGGTACATTGTTTATACAAAAGACGCTATTGCCCTGCGGCACTTCTCGGTCACCTTCCATCCTGAACGCCAGTTCACCTCCTTGATAGGACCTAATCATTTTGTTCCTGGGATCATTATTCCCGTAGATAAGTGACAGATCCAGAAGAGGAGTCACTACAGAATACTGCAAAGATAAAGCATTTGGTAGTTAAAAAAAATAGAAATAGGTGTCATAGTAATTAAATCATTGAAATCACTAACTCGTTCAGCAGGTAAAGTGTTGGGCAGACATCCGAGCTCCTGGTACGTGATGACCCTGGTCAGGTTGAGACACCTGATCTGGCTGTTTGACAGATAAGGGTCGTCAGCCGGCACGGGGATGGGGATGCAGATCGGGTTCACACGGTTGGGGGTGTTCCCGAGGCAGCAGTCGCTAACGATCGCGTATCTATCTATGGTCGGAAGATGTGAGAATTATTTCAGAATGACTGTTATAAAAATGATCAGGCAAACATGATTAGTAGTCCTAATAAATTAAATAGATTCTTCTGTGCCCATGAAATAAACTTAAAAACTATAAACCGCTTTAAAAAGAACGATTAAAATAATGTGTGAATTATGTTTTGCCACTGACACGACCTTCTGAACAATATTTATCACGTATAACTTTTACGTTACGATATTCCTCTTGTTTGTACATGCATTGCCAAAGGACGTTATTTTTATAAAATCCAGGTTCTTACTTAAGTAGAAAAGATCCACGTTATCAGCTGCCGACGTCACCATGACCTCGGTAGCCAGTGTGGAGAAGTGGTGATTGGTGAAGTCCCCGTCCCCGATCAGGGACGTGCGGAGGAACCGAGTAGACGGCAGTTCTGACCCGTCTCTCGCTGGCCGCAAACTGTTACCTGTTCGATACATAATGTTCTAAAATGAGTTTCTCAGATAAATGTTTCTAGTAGGTAAAAACGACACAAAAAGAGATAATTAGATATAACAGTAAACATGCCACGTTACGTATTTCTACTTTTATGAATCTGCCTTTAAATCCAGGTCACTTTCAAGAGCTGTACCTGCTCCAAACTGTGGTGGTAGAAGTCGCGGGAGGGGCGTCATGCTGGCTCCGCGGGAGGGGTGCTTAGGGTTCGTGCACGTGCCGTCTACACGACGTCCCTCCTCCTTGCGACATGGCCGAACTGCTATTGTGCACAAGCTGTAAAATCAACAGTTTTTGATTTATAAATAAATCTATAGCTTCTTTTACCACTTGCAGTGTTATATGAAATTATCTGATAGAAGATTTCACGCAAATTCTATTATATTTTGTTATTTGGTTTTTATTTGGTGGATATGTATCCGGAGACTGAAAGCCAGGCCGGTAACGATGATGATGCTAGACATATCTATAGGACAAATTACTTCGAGTTATTTTATATCCTGTTAGCATCTTACTAGCAACCAGTGATATCGGTAAGCTTATATTACCTTACACTACTAGTGTTATATAATATATAATACTAGTATTGTAAGGTGATAGGTATAAGCATTTTCAGTTAAGGGTGCTGAAAATCAGGTATAAGTCAAAATCCAAGATGGCGGCCGCGAAATACGAAACAAGCATCATGATTATTGTTTCCATGGTTTTTGGGGGTGCTAATGCCAAAAATAAGGCCAAGGTCAATATCCAAGATGGCAGCCGTGAACTACGAAATATGCAGCATGGGTGTCATTGCCATGATTTTCATGATTTGATTTTGAAACCGAAAATGAGGTCAACGTCAAAATGGAGACCGCGAAAATATTAGTTATGGGTGTCGTTTCCATGGTTTTTGGACTGAAACGAAGATGGCTAAATTTTTCGAATTTTGCCCAATAAAAGGACATTGGGCAAAATTCGAAAAATATATATCGCACCAGTCTATTCGCGCTTGTGGGTTCGCGGAAATATCATTCGCGCAAAGGGATTTGCTCAAGTCGCGGAGATTACATTCGGGCAGGTGTCCGTTTGCGGAAATGTCTATTCGCGCAAACGTCCTTTCGCGTAAAGGGCTTCACGCAAATTTACCAGATCCTCACCTTGTCCCATTGGCGACGCCCTCCAGGTAGGTGCTCCGCTTGTCAGTGATGGGCTTCCCGAAGTACGCGTCGTACAGCACAGGCGCGTCTTGTGACAACACACACACCGACATCGACACACATAGTAATAGTATTCTACAATTCATTGCGACAAACGCTATAGCTTTAACTAAAGCAACATGTGTTTACATAACAATCGAAAGGAAAATGGGTAAACTAGATATTTTGTATCATTTCTAAAAGTGAAATCTAGTAATTATAAAAGTACACAAGATTATATGAATCGTGATGCAAAATTAAACTGAGAACTTAAAGTATAAAGATTATAATATTTATATCGGCTCGATTCATAATTTAATTATATGATAAACGCATATAATCGATTGAAGGTAACCACAAAATCACACGCTAAATACCTAATTTTTAGAGTTCCGTGACACAAAAAGTAAAACGGTTACCTTTAAAAGATTACTTTTTGTCCGTTTGCCGCTAACGGGTTTTTATAAGTGTAATGACGAAAATGAAAGCTTGAAAATGTCCTAATTATGTACTTCGAATACCATTACTATCTGACTTGACACTTGACTTGCTGTACTTGTGGAGATCGTCTTGATTGAAGCTCATCGGGTTTACTGCTCAGAGCATGTAAAGGAATTCCCACAGTGTGCCAGTTATAAAGGCAGACACAGACCACATAAATCGTTATTCACTACAATTTTTGTTGCTCGTTCCAAAACATAGGTCTCTATGGAGAACGCCCCAGGCGTCGGGAGTCGCAGGGCGATTCGCGGTCACCGTACGCGCGGACATTAGGAGGAACACGGATGGATTTTAGTCAGTAAGAGTCTGACACTCCCTTCCGCTCCACCCAGAGCGGAAGAAGTAATTTAAAGATTTCCCATCCATAAAAAAAGGTTTCTTTGGAGAAGAACTGAGGATAATCTGAGGATGGGTTCTCTCAATAAAAAATAATTTAATCATCCAACAATAAATCATGTTTGCGTGACGCATTACCGACACGCATGTAATGATATATTCACGGTGTTAAATCGTGAAACTATCTAGCACACACTAGCTGTTAAACACTTAACTCAGTTTTAGTTAGGATTCCGTGCGTGAAGGGAAAAGTTGAACCTTTATAAAATGACTTTGTGTCTGTCTGTGACAAAGGTTATTTCTCATTATCTATGGCGGTTAAGAACTTGAAAGCCATTGTTTGTGTTCTATTCTAAATAGCTCAAAATACAACCCTTTACGAGATAAAGGGTTGTTTTTTTGGCAATCTGTTTATGGCCGAATAATAAAAAAGTAAACAAATGTTGAGTTGCGTTGGTGGCTCGCCATCCGCTCAGTACCAGACCCGGGTCGACAGCACGTTGTGTTCTACGCCGCCTCTAACAGATGTCAACATAATAGAAGGGGCCCATAATAGAGGGGGAGCTGGTTTGCGGAATTCGTTTGAAAGAGTTACCGCGGCCCTGGAACGCAAAGGGCATTAGGAGAAACACGGATGGGTTTTCGCCAGTAAGAGTCTGACACTCCCTTGCCTTATAAGAACAGAAAAATACGTAGTAGTGTGTAGTGTGGTGTGTTTCAGAACAAATTGTGCAAACCCGACTTGCTCTTGGCCGATGTTTTTTATGATTGATTACGATAAATACACAACACTTAACATATACTTACCGGTGCAGTTAATTAATTTTCAGCACACTTGCTCGCCAAGTAGCACTTACTGCACCTGTTCTTGTTATTTTTTTTGTAATTTAGGGCGTACACGCACACTTGATTTTTATAGGATTAGTGCGGCAATGGATTTCTGTAAATCTTAGAAAAGAGTTTTGAATGTGTTTATACATTGATCTGGTACATTCGAAAGACATTTCCTTGAAAAACTTTAGCGCGAATCTTTTCACCCGACAGGACAGTCCAGAAGATTTTACATGAATTAATTTTGAGTTATCTAATTTCGAGGTTTAAATTCTTGTAAACTCTATCTATATGCTCGATTGTGGGCGGATACTCATATCATTGATTTTATTTCCTTAATAATATTTTAACATTAATTCGTTGAACAATTTCAAAAACATTTTCACATTTGTATTGCTGAAGTTACTCACTACTGTACGTAGGACAATTTATTATGATATTTCATAATTATTTTTTTACTAGCTTCTGCCCGCGACTTCGTCCGCGTCACAGTTGATGTGTTATCCTACGGGTACCGTACATTTTCCCGGGATAAAAAGTAGCCTATGTGTTATTCCAGACTATAATCTATCTTTCTGCCAAATTTCATCCAGATCCATTCAGCCGTTTAAGCGTGAAAGAGTAACAAACATCCATACATACATCCATACATCCATACATACAAACTTTCGCCTTTATAATAGTAGTAGGATTGATGATGAACATAATTTCTATACTACAAGGCAAAAGTCAGTGACAAAAATACTGGCAGCAAAAGTCATCATAATACCTAATGGAAAAGATGATTGGAATTCTTTTTTTAACACATCGTTAATGTATAACTACATATTATAATCAAAATACACATCGAAAGCTCAAATCAAAATAGTCTTACTTTAATCCCAAGCAAGTACTACACATTATGATAGGTAAAGATTCTTTTCAATATCCTCATAACTTGATCCGACACTGCGACGGAAAAACCCGACGGGTGACGGAAAGTGCCGATGGCTTCCCGCTTCCTGCAGGATATGTAGGTTTACTAGACTGGAAAGTAGGGGAAAAGTTGAACGTTTTCACTGAATCATGTGAAACGATTTGTTGGAATATTGCTCTGGATAGCGTGAGCTATAGGATTGTATTGTAGAAGATTCAAGCTTAATCGGAAAACGGATGAATCATTATGGGGTGATATCTTTTCGATTCTCAGGTCGAGCAAAAAGTTTTATTGGGTTTTTCTATAAAATTCTCAGTAGCAACTCGGAGTTTGGATTTGTGCCCGGTTAATGGCAATAGGCTCACCCCCTAATATATGGGACCTAAATATACCGGCGACCTGTGGGTGTACATTGGTACACCTCTGCCTAACCCTTCGGGGAATAAAGGCGTGATGGCATATATATCTTTTCAAAAATATCATTTATATAGTGTTTACTGAAATATACATAGAGTACCACATACACCCTGTATGTATGTAAGTATGTATGTCCTTTGTGTGGGAATGAGCTGATGTGTGAGTGTGTTTATGGTACACTAGCTCCTACCCGCGACCTTGTCCGTTTGGTTTTTTCAATCACCTTAAGTTACGTCTAAGGTTACTGCTCCGCTCCCGTGATGTCATATAACCTATACTATTCCACAATTATCTGGCTGTCATAGACAAACAGAACCTTGTCAATCCTTCTGTTAGTTCCAGAGATTATCATGTTTCATCATCATCATCATCATCATCTGCCTAGCCTTTTCTCAACTATGTTGGAGTCGGCTTCCAGTCTAACTGGATGCAGCTTAATACCAGTGTTTTACATGGAGCAACTGCCTATCATATCATACCTAGATTATCAACAAACAAAAAATTTACAAGCTTTATTATATTTGTATATAGATTGGTGTTATTTTACCAAGAGACGAATATATATTTAAAAGTAAAAGCAACCGTCCCTAACATTTCGCAGGAAACTAATATACAGTCCATCGGACGTAAAATATTGACTATGCCGTACGTGCGGTAGATACAGACCTTTTAAACATTCGCCTCCACCGACCCCCATTTATTTAGTGGCACATGTACACGCTGATCTATCTGTCCCGGGGTCGATAAACTTGACTATCATGAGATAGGGGACTGTTCAATATAGTGGGGAATAGTCGTGTATTTAGGCAGGTAAATATATTTTTACTATAGTCCCATGCAGTGCCTTTCATACAGTATCTTTGATACAGGTCTTTTTTAACCCCCGACGCAAAAAGAGGGGTGTTATAAGTTTGACGTGTCTGTCTGTCTGTCTGTCTGTCGGTCTGTCTGTCTGTCTGTGGCATCATACCTGCCGAACGGATGAACCGATTTCAATTTAGTTTTTTTTGTATTAAAGGTGACTTACGTGCAAGTGTTCTTAGACATGTTTGATGAAAATAGGTTGAGCCGTTTAAAAGTTGTGGGGGTGAACGTAGGGAAGAAAAACCGAATGTCTGTAAATATACTTGAGTGGGGTCTCAAACTTAGCAAAATCGACATTATAATAAGTAGGTACCTATAAAAAGTATCAAATAAAAAGTTAAATTAAAAATTTAAAAAACCCCCAACACAAAAACCTAAGTTCCCTTTAAAAAGTAAAAAATAATAAAAAAAAAATACGTCACGTTGGGGGACCGATGTTGCATTTAGGATACAATCGTCCCGAGCGGTCCCCCAACGTGACGTATTTTTTTTTATTTTTTTTTTACTTTTTAAAGGGAACTTGGGTTTTTGTGTTGGGGGTTTTTTAAATTTTTAATTTAACTTTTTTTAAGTATGGGATGTCTTCAAATGACTTTTTCCGCCCTGGGCGGGGCGGCTGAAGGAAGATTCAGACTCTTATGAACTCTTACTAAAACCCATCCGTGTTCCTCGTAATGTCCTTTGCGTTCCGCCGCGGCGACACTTTTAAACAATTTCCGCAACCCTGGCAGAGCAGATAAAGATCTACAGCTACATTCATTTTTTAAAAATATACCTTCATAAAAGCTTGCGTTTAGTGATTGTTTTTCTAGTGAAAAACGAGTATTTTTAACTATTTACCATCAGTTGTAATTAAATTTAATTATTTATGCATTTTATGACAACCTTCTAAAATTTGCCGAGAGATTAAAACTGCACCTTGTACCACCTGAAGGTGGTGGCCAACTTAAATATGTTTAAACAACTTCAAATAAAGCTTGTTTTTGTTTTAAAAAGTTCACTGATATATCTTACGATAATTTATGCAGCATTTCGTGTATGAGGTTGTGGCTGTGAAACCGGGCAAGTACCAATGTGAATTTTCAATTTCTATGTACTTTCTAAAGTTATCTTGAATATCACTGTCATTGGCGAAGGAAAACATCATGAGATAATATGGACTTACACCATCCATCACGCCTGCATTTCCCGAAGGGTTAGGCAGAGGTGTACCAATGTACACCCACAAATACAAACACTTACAAAAGACTTACTTACTTTGGACTTACAAAAGTTTATAATCGCCAAACCGCCTTGTGGTGATGAGTGCTCGTACCTGCACTGTATTTGAAAAGGCTTTTGCCCTGCACACGGACAAAAATAGGCTGTCATTGTTATCATCAAAAAACGGTAATTTAAAAAACTAAAAAACCCGACTGCTTTTCTAAGTATTTATGAAAAAGCCCTAAAACAAGAAAGTCGTTGTACCCGATTGCACTTAAAATTGTAGCAGTCAGGACCCATTCAGAGTTCCCTCCACTAAGCTCACCTGAACCCACACTAACCCGACAGACAACCAGAACCCGTCACCCGTTTTTCAATTTAATAACGAGATTCTTATCGTTTTGACGGGCCAGAGCCGTTTCTTAGACTTTAGTTTAATTGTTTGTCGACGCCGCCGCCGCCCCGGGCGTTATTGCATCTCTACTCCAAGTACTTCTGATGGAATATTAATCCTTTCTGATAGAACTGGAGATCATTGTTCTGTGGGGGACAGAGACGGGGAGCTCGATAGATAGTGCTGTCTTCTTTTGGCAGGGATGATAAGTGTGATGTTTTGGGAAGTTGGGATCGCCGGCGGTCTGCTTAGCACGGATATTCTTGTTAGAGCGTAAGTTATGGAGGGTTACTTCGGGTGAATGGACAACTTAACGTGCAATTGTGGCCATTCCTACACATATTTTAACAATAACGACAAAGTTAGGTGAAAAATTGCTATGAAGAGAATTTTATATAAGACACCATTAAGTAATAATTCTAAGACATAACTTCTTTAAGAAAACCACTTTATTTTTGCAATGAAAACCCGATAAATTTCCAATTAACAGTTAAATTAGTTTTGATGTGGCTATGAAATCATTAAGCAGTTAATCAAATGAGTTGGGAAATAGTGACGTCACAGTTTATTTATTTTGTATCTCCAACAAAAGATATACAAACCATGACATACAAACAATATTAGTCAACAAAAGGTATTACGTTGGCGTACTCCTTCATATTACCATATCAAACATATTATGAGAGAAACGCGTTTTGACAGATCATGAAAAAGTATGTCAATTAATTGATAGTGTCGAGTATCTAATTATGATGGCATTCATGCGACTTTCAACTTTATCTGTAAGAAGGTATCACGAGGAAGTTATTTGTTATTACTGGTATTATAGGTGGTAAGCTTTTACTTCGAGTTAGAGACCTCTAGCGAGTAGGACGGACTTATTTTATTGTTCTCTGAATTGCACTGTTTGTCATTATTTATAAATGTTAGTAATAAGTAGGATAAGTAAATAAAGTTGGGATTATTCAAGGCCCATATTCGCATTGGGTTAGCTTGTAATGGTAATTGTAAGTGGATAAATAAATAGATGGTCTAGTTGCCAAGCACTCCCATCGCTTTTAATAGTTGATGAATTTATTTCCACACGGCGATATCATTGCGGCGAGAATTTAAGACGGCGCCTTACTCTGAACATTCGTACAAACCATCACGCCTGTATTCCCCGAAGATTAGGCAGAGGTGTACCAATATACACTTACAGTTCACCGGTATGTTTAGGTCTCATGTAACACGGGGCGAGCCTATGGCCATTAACCGGGCACAAAACCTAACTCCGAACTGTTACTGGGAATTTCTTAGAAAAACCCAAAAACACTTTTGCTCTACCGGTGAATCGAGTCCAAGAGTTCTAGGGTAGCAGTCACGCACACGACTACTGGACTAACAAGGCAGTTACTCGGGTAGTTAGCTAATCTCTGAATTATTCAAATACGTAGCTAGTACAGTGCCTCGTGATCACCACACACACGGCGAGATGCTCTGCTGTCCTACTGGCGCACTATTACCGCGTAATGTGCGTGCACAGCTGTGCCCGGCCGCCTAATTGTTCGTCCGTAATTCTTAATGTGTTTGGGCTTCGGACTCTGATGCACTTTATTACATCGTTTAGGGCTTTCGTAATATAACATCAACAGGTTATAGCACAAGGACAGTAATAATAATATTCTCCGGGCTGATTTCCGTTACGGTGGCTTCTTCTTTCTTTATCATGTGGGCAGTAAGGTCTTACGACCTTAGAGGTCAGAGGTTCTAAATCGCCTCAAGGGCCTCTGACATAGTTACCGATGTCAATGATGTCCAAGATTAACTTAGAAAGTATATATGAACTGTGGCTAATCGGAATGGACACTAGGAAGAACGCGGTAGATATTATAGTGCACAAGTGTGTGCACAAACACAGGTGCGCTCTTTCTTCTAATTGTCTTAGTCAGATGGGATGGCAATCTGAAATATCCGGGGTGTGACCAGGCGCAGGACCAGGCCAGACCAGGATCGGCTTTATGTACTTTCCAAGACACAGGGGTGTCACACCAACCACCGACAGTCAACGAGTACTCGTACAAAGACAGTAAGAGGTACTTCATGATAATAGCACAACTGATTGGTAAACTTAGACATTATATACCATCACGCCTGTATTCCCCGAAGGGTTAGGCAGAGGTGTACCAATGTACACCCACAGTTCGCCGGTATATTTAGGTCCCATGTAATAGGGGGCGAGCCTATTGCCATTAACCGGGCACAAACTCCGAGCTGTTACTGAGAATTTCATAGAAAAACCCAATAACATTTTTTGCTCGACCTGGGAATCGAACCCAGGACCTCTAGCGTAGCAGTCACCCTTAGGACCACTAGACCAACGAGGCAGTTACTTAGACATTAATAGTCTTTGTAAGGTCGCTCGTGAACTAAGTCACTCTTATAGATCTGCTAAAATGTCTACTACAGAAGCACTTCCCGCTATCAGACCTTCTGGACTGATAGATCTTTTAAATGATTTTAATGCGGTTTACCAATAGATAGAGTGGTTCAAGAAATCGCAAGCTCATACATAAGAGGCGGTCGTCTTAACCACTGAGCTATCACGACTATACTTATCATACGCTTAATAACGAATAATACCTACTTAAAGGGTACGCATTAGCATCGATGAACGGTTCGAGTATCGAGGAACGGTTTATTGTTGAGGCAATAGGAAAGAAAGCGGCCATCTTACCGCAATTATGATTGGTACAAACATTTAACTCAGTTTCGGTTTTCTCATTTGTTTTGATAAAAAAACATATACAAGCCAAATGCAGTAGTATTACTACACTAACAACACCCCGCGGTTTCACCGGCGATTAATTACGTCTTTACTCACTATCTCGCTTGCTTCGCGATTACTGCTTCGCTCCCGTGTTTCGTAGCGTGTGTTATACATATAGGTAGCTAAAAAGTTTTACTTGTAAAATATATTTTTCTGGGCAAAAGTTTCTGAGATTAAACAAACACATAAACAAACAAACTTATACGTACTTAGGCTTAGCTTAGTAATATCAATAGTAAATAGTAAGTATAAATTACACTACATGACATAACATCACGCAACTCTTCTCCGCAGGGTAAGAGAATAAAGAGATGTTTATTCATCTGTACACAGATTTTGCCCTATAAAGGCCGTGCCTCCTGCCAGAACTGAGCTTTATTTATCACACAAACTAGTGCACTTAGTGAAGACTTATCTTGCACCTATCCACCACCTGATATGTAGTTTTAGCATTTGAAGATGCTTTTTAAAAATATAGGATAAATTATACATACATGAATCTGTTCTGGTTTCCATGTGAGCAGTCGTGACGCTGTAACTGACGCGACACATTACCGATACAAACCGTGCGTAGTGACACGATCGCGTACGGAGCCAGCCGTGCGATTACAACAAAAAAGAATTAAAAATCGCACGCTTTTGATTGCTGGATCGAACGTTTACTTTCGAGTTTTTAGCAGGTTTGTGGGACTGTGTGGTATGGCTTTTAGGGAGTAGCTGTGTAAGTACTTGTAAGTTTTTTTTATTTATAAAAGTGCTGTCCCTCTCCCACAAGGTGGCTGGACGACCTGATTTAGACCGCAGCAAGACGCAGGATGCAGGCCACGTTCAATCGCTCCTTTTGGAAATCTATGGTGGAGGCCTATGTCTAGCAGTGAACGTCTTGCGGGTGATATGATGATGATGATAATGGTTGTCCCACACTAAGAATTTCTCCTGTATTGTGATGCGTTTACAAACATAATATAAAATCAAATATACATCAGCCAAACATACATACAGCCAAACCCGGTATAATTATGTATCTGCAAATATATATGTTCCGTGCGGGAATCACACTCACGACATAGCGTGATGTTCTATACGTATAAAGGTTCCCCTTGAATCCACTCTATCTATTGATAAAAACCGCATTAAAATCCGTCGCGTCATTTAAAAGATCTAAGCGTACAGACGGCGGGAAGCGAATTTGTTGTTTAACACTATGTAGAAATATGTCAATATTCACACAAGTTATGAATGTCGATGTGACGAGGCAACATGATAGGTATTTGTCACTTCCGTGTGTCGCAATATCCGGCCTTCCGGCTCCCTACGTGTTCGGTTGACGTCAATATGATGAAATCAAAACGATGTTTGGAATTCATTGTTTCAAGTCAACTGTGGGATTTTTGGAACGTAATTCTTAAGACTCGGGTGTTATTTAATTAATGAATGAGATCTTTATTTGCTATAAGATAGGATTTGCATCAGGTGTTATATAACATTCTTTAGAGTTAGAAGGTAATGTTTTTGTGTGACTCCCTTTTCGGGAACAAACTTCTAATCCCAGGTTGGGCAAAATGTTATTGGAATTTTATGTAAATTCTCAGTAGTCGTCCAGTTCTCAACACATTTCGTTATCGTTTAATGCATACATGGTGAAGATACCTATTAACAAAAGCGGCGACTACTTCAATGAGGTGGGTCGTTCTCTCGTACACATCTTTTATAACAAAGAAGCATAATCATATAGCCGTCCACTGCCGTACGTAGGCCTTCCCCAAAGAGCGCCAACCATCCTGGTCCTGGACAGTTCAAATCCATACGCTGCGCTGCCCGCTACCTTCTTTAAATCGTCGGTCCACCGTGCAGCAGGGCGTCCCACACTGCGTTTGCCTAAACGTGGTCTCCACTCTATCTCGTGTCAGCTCCACCGACCGTCTGTCTGTCTGCAGACATGACCGGCCCATTTTCACTTCAGCGTACTAATTCTGCCAAAATCAAACTTTAGTTCTTTGGCGGATGACTTCATTACGAATTCTGTCCATCAGAGAAACTCCGAAGCAACAATGAAGCATGCCAAACATCAAAGGCAAGTCAATAAAATGGGTGCTGCGGGTTGTTCGAAAGAGATACCGCGCCCCCGGAACGCAAAGGGCACATGAAGGAACATAGACGGGTTTTAGTCAGTAAAAGTCTGACACTCCCTCCCGCCCCGCCCAGGGCGGGGGAAGTTATTTGATGATTTCCCGCCAAAAAAAAAAAAAAAAAGTCAATAAAATGGGTAAATTTTACAATTCAGTAATCATTTTCCTAAGGATCGGTTGATAGACGAGATAAAAGATCATAAAATCGTTAAGTTAAGCACATACACGTGTCTAACCTTTTAAGGCTGTTTACTCGGAAAAGGGAAATAAACTTGTTTTCGAGTAAATTGGTTTAGATTTCCGAAGAAGTGTTTTTGAGTGTTCTTATTGTCCTCAAAATGTTGGTACTTGTTTAGTAACCATACCGTTGCTTTATTTAATGTTTGGTGTCGGCTAAATATGTTCTTTTGACAAATAAATACCTTGTTAATGTAATGTAATTAACATAAATACTTTATGACAATCTATTAATTTATTTTGAGACAAGTTATATCTATCGAGTCTATTTGAAACCAAATTGTTTTGGTGCATAGTGTTACATAAACAAACAATCATAATTCATGTAAGCTTATAAGCGATAGTGGAGCTTTTTGTGAAGGAACTCGTCCGGGGAAGTACTGCTGCCATTCCTTTTTCTGCCGCAAAGCAGCGTTGTCATGTTTCGAGTATGGGTGCCGTTATAAATATAGGTACATAAGACATTTGGACTTTGTCTCTGGGATGGCACTGCATTTGCAAGACCTCTGGTATTGCAGATGTCTATAGGCAGCGGTGACCGCTTAACATCAGGTGGCCCACCTGTTGACCCCTTCGAGGTGTTGCCATCCAATGATATAAAAAAAAAAACAATTGTAGAGTTTAAGTAGTAAACAAAGTAAGTACTGTAACAACTATGATGCGGTCGCGGTATCAAGTTTGTGGCAGCGAAAAACCACACTTGATTGAAACAGACTTTACTTACTGACTTTTGAACTGCGCCGTTAGCCTTCCAGAAGTGCTCCATTTTCACATATGCTGACGATACTGCTGTACTCGTCTATGGAAATACGTGGAGTGAAGTGGAGCAGCTTGCTGGAACAAGTTTGAGCGTTATCACAAATTGGCTATCTAATAATCTCCTGACGTTAAATGTAGGGAAATCTAAAATAGTCCCTTTTTCTATTTCGCCCTTAACTCAACCAAAATCTCCAATAAACATTAAGGCTCACTCTTGCGAAAATTCTACTGACTGTAACTGTTCATCCCTCTGTATAGTTCCTCACATACGCTACTTAGGGGTTGACATTGATTGTCACCTGAACTGGCAAACCCACATTAAAAACTTGGTTGTGCGTGTGAGGAAACTCATTTATATATTTAAGTTATTACGAAATTCAGCCGATTTGGAGACGCTTAAACTTGTTTACTTTGCTCTGTGCCAATCGCTCGTATCCTATCGTATAACCTGCTGGGGTGGAGCAAATAAGACTACACTCCTTAAACTGGAAAGAGCTCAGAGAGCAGTTCTCAAGGTTATGTATTCAAAACCATTTAGATTCCCAACAGTTCAGCTCTACATTGACAGTGATGTACTGAGTGTCCGTAAACTATATGTGTTACAATGTGTTCTGAGGGTACACTGTGTTCCTTTTAAAGTCAGCAAAAAGCGTCGTGTTGATATTGTTTTTTCCACTGAATCACATAACTCAATATTTGCACGTAATCAGTTTTTGTTTGCCAGCCCTAGAATCTACAATAAAATTAATAAAATTCTTAATTATCATCCCTTAAATCGTCATGATTGTAAAACTAAAGTAAAAAAGTGGTTTAAAACACTGGATTATGTGGAAACAGAAACACTTTTGAGCTAACCCAATGTCAATTACCACTAAACACAAAATTCCGCACAATACACTCACAAACATCTCCTCTGCATTATATACATCTACATACTCCATAAATCACCAAACACACACACCACACTTTCACCATTTCACACAAACACTACACTACTTGCATTTAGCTCATAAAGCAATTTTTGCGTCATTGTTAGTTGCTATTAATTATTAAATTAAATGACAATTTATAATATTCTTCTTTTCAATAATTTTAGTTTTTCACTTTTATTGTATTGTATAATAATTTGATGAAAATACAATTTGTTTTTAAGAAATATTTTTAGGGAATACATGGGCTGTGTCTATAAATAGAAACTTACTGACCTCCAAGATACAGGAATTTCCTAGTTTGGAGGTCAGTAGATCCTTGCTTACTGTGCCAAAAATTGCCTAGTATGTATGTAATATTAAGTTATTTTAAATTGTATTGTATGGCTGTGTTTTTAATAAATTATTATTATTATTAGCCTAGTGCTCCTAAGCGCAACTGCTACGCCAGAAGTCTTGGTACACTTCTGCCTAACCCTTCGGGAAATACAGGCGTGATGGTATGATAGTATGTTAACTTTACTGACTTTTTGAATTAAATCCACCAACCAGTCACCTTTCATGTCTAACAAAAAACTAACTCCTTGGATCGCCGAGGAGTTAGTTTTTTGCTAAGCATAAAAGGTCACCAGGTTATATGAAGGTGGTCGACCGATTGACATTGTGTAGATATATAATTATGTCATACATTATGTCGTAATTCATATTTGCATCCGTCTATCGATTCCCCTTAGCGTTTCGGTGGCAAATATTTATACTAAACTAGCTGACCCGCCACGACTTCGTTCGCGTGGTATCCTACCCCTACCCTACCCCTACCCCTACCCTACCCTACCCATACCCTACCCCTACCCAACCCTACCCACCCCTACCGACATTTCCGACTTTTTTTTTTCCGTTTCATTGTTTTTAAGATGTATTCTGCTATTCGGGACGGAAACAAATCCAACAAATTAAAAACCATGGCAATCGGTCCAGCCGTTCTCGAGTTATAAGTGTTGTAACAAACACGACTTTCTTTTATATATATAGATTATTTAATACTAGCTTCTGTCCACGACTTTGTCTGCGTCAAAGTCGATATATTATCCCATGGGAACCATACATTTTCCGGGATAACAAGTATCCTTTGTGCTATTGCATACTACAAATTATATTAGTGCCAAATTTCATCAAGATCCATACAGCCGTTCACGCGCTAAAGAGTTACAAACATCAGTCTCTACATCCATTCTCACAAACTTTATATAATATTAGTATTGCGACAATACTATGCGCTGACGGCGGATCTCTCATAAAGGCAGGTAGTGTAAATAAACTGATGAAGTACCAAATTAACTATTGTAAGATTGTCTAATGTACGAAAACTTGCACTATAATGCATGATATCATTAAAAGAACCGCTTGCATCACAACTATGACCTTCAATTTAGTCTGTTTATGTACCCATATGTTATCGAGACTACCTGCTCTCCGGTACCTTGACGAAACATTTTAAAATGCAAAATGGTAATCATTTTTTTTTCTTATTTTCATTTACCTGTATTATTATAAGATATTATCAAAAGAATATAAATGGCAAGATGTAATAACTGAAATCATTTTATTGAAAGCGTTGAGCAAAAACAGTTATCATGAAGTACTTATATGCAGTGTTAGTTTGTGTTTTAGTAATAGATGTAACATACTGTCTATATGTGAGGTACCCTAGCGGTGTACAAGTGTGGGTACAGAAAGTACACGTAATAGAAGTTAATGAATACGGTGAAGAAATTGCAGAAAACGTCAAAGTGGATCTTCCTCAGGATTATAAAGAGGTGCACCCTCTAGATAACACGCATTCTGAAGACGCTTCAGGTATAGACGTAAGATTTGGGAAACAAACGAATGTGCCAAGTAAGAAAAAGGGAAAAATTCAACTGTGGGTACTAAATGAAGATGTGACGGAAATGCCTAAAGAAACAAGACATACTACCAATGATACCCAATCAATGGGATAGGAGAGTATTCTAGAGTGGTGAGTACTTCAAAGGACTTGATAGAGAACGCAGAAAGTGAGCCTATGTCGATTAAAATTATTGGTGCCTTACTGAAAACGTTTTATTTTCTTCAAACAAGCAAAAATCGATAGATATTAGATAATTCAATATTTTTTTTGTTACATAATATGATTGTTGTGGTGACCTTGACATTCGATGGGGCAAACAATATCTTGAACTGTGCTGGTACATACCGGTTCTGCGAGTGATGATGCATAATATATAATCATGGCGGCCGCCTACGGAACCAACCTTAAAAGGATTTATTTAAAATCAACATAATATTTTAGAATACAAGGAAAAACCACTTGCTTATTAAAAGAAAAAATAACAAACATGCATACAGCAAAATATATAGGTAGGTACCAATATAATACATTAAAAATAAACGTGTATATGTGCGTCAATAGAAAAGTATAAAATCTAGAGTTCAATATCAAAAATCTCATTGTGACAGAAATCAGTCAACATGAAAACTGTAGTACTATATAGTTTGTATTCTCCTGATCGGTACACATTCTTACAATATGCCGTACCACGACGGGCATAGTGCCAAAATGAGGACGGTACAGGTGGCTAGGCTGGAGGATAACGCCGAAGGACTTCAACTCCCAAAGCCTGCTAACAAACGTTTTGGAAAGCAAACGACATTGCCAACGATTGGTCACGGTGAAGCACCATTTTCGCTATCAACAAACCTGGCAGATTTAGACCGACAGGGCTCTCCTCCCGGTGGTAGCTATGGAATACAGGGAGAGTATTGCCCGGACGGAGGCACCAGAATTAACAACGAATGCAAGAAAGAAGATTAAATTAATGTAATTAAATAATATGTTGATGTTTTATTTTTTACACCTAGAAAAAATGTCTTAATCGTTTTATTTCCTTGAGGCAAAAACTGGTTTTAATGAGGTAAATAATTGTGTATAGTTTATACTTGCCAATGACGATTAACTAACCGCTAAGACCACCTATTTTAAGATACCAAATTCTTTAAGTCTTATTAAACTCAAGACACACATGACCCCTGTATAGCTGTTGTAGGTATGAATTCGTATCATTATCAAAGATAATCTCCTAAACAAGGCAAACACTGAAAGGAATCGACATACAAAATCTAATTTTATGTCTACTATACCATAAACGTACTATGTGTGTGGTCCATCCATAAAAAAGTATAAAAGGCAGCATTCATCATTAAATATCTTACAGTGACACAAGAAACGCTCAACATGAGATCCTTGGCTGTAGTATTAGTTTGTGTTGTGGTATTCGATCTAGCGCATTCTTATTCTTACTATGTGATCTACCCCGGAGGTGCAAAAGTGTTGGTAGACAATGTGCAGGTGACTGAACTGGAGGAAAATGCTAAACGTTTCAAACTTCCAAAGAGTAATGATTTTGGAAAACCGCCACCTAAACGTGGAAAAGTACAAGTGTGGGTACAACACGTGGAAGGACTAGAATTTGACGAAGCAGAGATTCAACAACTGGGAAAAAAACCTCGACCTTCATATTCTGTAGGGTCGGGAGACTACTGCCCGGACGGTGTTAGACTTCCTGATGGTAGGTGTATACAAGAAGATTAAAAGCAATTTGGCGGCTTTTCTATGAAGAGATGTTCAACTGTTGTCTTCATCAACATAATTATTTCTGCTAAAGCAAGGCCACCGCTTGACGGACCAACATTTTTTCAACTCATCGGCTTACAACTTAAACCAACTATAGATGATTCATTCAAAATCCAGTTTCCTTATATAAAAAACAGTCAATGATCGTTTAATGTATGAAAACCTATAAAGGCCGTGCTCATTATCAAATATCTCATAATGCCATAAGAAACAGTCGACATGAAACTGTTAACAATAGTTTGTGTGCTAGTGTTAGATGTAACGTACGGTCAATATGTGAGGTACCCCAGTGGTGTACAAGTGTGGGTACAGAAAGTGCACGTGACTGAAGTGAATGAGAATGGTGTAGAGGTTCCACCCTTATCAGCTACTTACAGGAATAGTGAAGATGCTCCTCCCTTTTATAGAAGTCCTGAAAACTACCGATTTACGGATGTTAGACATCCAACGACACTGCCAAGGGATCATGGTACAAGAGTACAGGTGTGGGTACGCAAGGTAAATGTTATAGAAGTGAATAATGAATTAGAAGGTCCTTTTGATGACTTTCAGCCAAATATAATAGCTCCAAGTGCATCTTATGGTGGAGCTTTTGAAGGGAGCTATTGTCCGGATGGCCGTGTAAGAGCGCCCGATGGAAGTTGTGTAGACGAAGATTAAACATTATGTGCATATTATTTAAACCAGTAAAGAGGTTAAACCTCTAGATATATAAGCTATACATGCGACTAAAGGACTAAAAAAAGGTCGTTCTAAAGCTAATAAGTATTGAGGACCCGCAGAGTTCTATTGTCTTAATGGATCAAATAAAAATAGTGATTAATAAACAACATTTTAGTGTTTTTATTTTTTCTCCACCAACAATCAGGTCAGCATTAATTAAATGCTTTTGCCGCTACAAAACCGACGAGGTATCATTGATTTACATGATATTCTTGTTGTCATGACCTTGGTAATCGTAAATTATCCTGGTACGAACCGGCCTGTAAGTGATGATTTATGAACATCGGCATGGCCGTCTGCAAAGCTAACCTTACCAAAGTTCAATTCAAAACAAAGCGCAACTAATTAAAATGCAATAAAAAATTCAAAAATTCAGTCATTCAAAATCTCGTCTTTTTGCATTTAACTAACCGTGATAGAATATATGTGTGAGTTCTATCAGTAAAAAAAAGTATAAAAGGCAGCATTTATCGTCAAATATCTCATCATACAAGAAAAGCTCAACATGAGATCCTTGGCTGTAGTATTAGTTTGTGTTGTGGTATTCGATCTAGCTCATTCTTATTCTTACTATGTGATCTACCCTGGAGGTGTAAAAGTGACGGTAGACAATGTGCAGGTGACTGAACTGGAGGAAAATGCTGAAGGACTCCAACGTCCTAAGGGTACTGTTATAGATTTTGGAAAACAGCCACCTAAGAATGGACAAGTGAGAGTACAGCAGGTGGAAGGGTTTGAATATAGCGAGGCAGAGTTTCAACAACTGGAAGAAAGCCCGGATTTCTCACATGGGGGACTCGGAGGGGACTTGTGTACGGATGGTCGTGTTAGAGCTGCAAATGGACATTGTTTAGTTGAAGACACGGATGAAGACACAGACGAAGACACAAACTAAGAATGGTGATTTGTCTAGCTAGAGGAAATGTGTGTTGGTGTAGATTGAAACATTATGCGTACACTCAACGCGGTGTCACAAGGAGTAGAATATCTCTTAGTTGTGCAGACAGGAATTTTTTTTGGTAGGTTAGAGTTAAGCATTAGTCATCAGATTAGAACACATTTCCAATAACTGTACAATATTTTTACTTTATGTTTTATTTTTTATACATTTTGGAACTGAAATTACATCTGTTTTGTGTGTTTCAACTGTTGTGTGTGTGTGTGTGTGTTCGTAGCTGATGAAATTAGAGTTCAGTAACTCGCGTGGGGGCAGGAACCGAGCGCACGGTTAATACCTACCTCCCGCGCAACTGTCCATACTGCTCATAAAATAAGTTTCAAAGTAGACACCTTACGTAAACAATAACTTTATTACTAAAGCAAATGAAAATAATTAAAACATACATATTTATTAGAACTCCTCAATTATAGTAATATGTTGTAAATAAATAAATATTAACATTTTGGTGTTTTTATTCCTACCCAGCCAACATTTAAAGTTGATCAACCTAATAAACCTTGAGTAAAACTTCAAGCTTAATCAAACATTGAACTTCACTGTTACAATTGTATCGTCTCATAGTCATAGAAGTTATTGTTTTAGTAGTCTTAATATAGAATTCATAATAAATTAATGAATTACCTTACCTGTTGTAAAATACTTGCAATTCGAAAGACACATTCCAGCTTCAAAAAAACACAATATTTTCTTTAAGGCCTACGAGTATTTTGAGCCGGAACTTTACGTGACGAGGCGGCAATAAAAAAAGCCTTTAGAGAAACTTATTATATTTTTTATGTACACTTAAGATACCTATATAAACAACTATATTATTATGGTCGTGACCTTCTCGACCCTACTTCGTCTACGATTCTTAAGGTCAAGACCATACTTCCGAAGCGTAGACAAAATAATAGTTCACATCCAAGTCACTTGATGAAAAACTTTAATCGTCTATCTATTACAGTTCTAACTATAACCCTTTTTTTTTTTTATAGACGGGAAATCATCAAATAACTTCCCCCGCCCTGGGCGGGGCGGGAGCGAGTGTCAGACTTTTACTGACTAAAACCCGTCTATGTTCCTTCATGTGCCCTTTGCGTTCCGGGGGCGCGGTATCTCTTTCGAACAACCCGCAGAACTATAACCCTGTGACGACAATCAGACAGCGGAGTTTTAGTAATAGGATCCCCTTTGGTACTCTTTGGTTGCGGAACACTAAAAACGAACTAATGACACAGTTTTGCTTAAACACTCTCATTTTTATAATAGTATTTATCTTTAACTGTCGCGTTGTTGTGGAAAACGGGATGATAGAATAAATGTTCTTGTTATTATTTCTCAAGTATAATATAAACTGCAGAAACCATTGTTGAGACACCATTCCATCACAGACCGACTGTCATTCAGCAGTTTCCATAAACAGTGTAGTTTTGAATTGACAATGAAGTTTTACCTGACTACAGTTTTAGTCTTCGTTATTATCGTCTATGTAACAATGGGCTATGCATCCAGTAAAGAAGTAGGGTCGTCGGAGTTATCTGACTCAGAAGAACGTTGGGTTCCGTCTGCTGCAGTGATGATGGTGGCGCCATGTCCGGGCAACTCTGCAAGAATGGGAGATATATGTGTGATCGTTGATTAAAAATATTTTGGAGTCAAGTGGTTGATATAATGTGATTTTTTATTTAATGATGGTCCTTCTAAAACCCCGTCTGGAACGAAGTTGCTTGTGTTACTGCACACTCATGCGTATATCATAGAAAGAGACAGACAGTATCACGGGCATAACGCTTTTTCCTTACGTGACAACGACATTCCAAAATGTATGTGTAATGTATCTTTATCTTCTATCTACAAAATATTATTTACTAAAGTTTTGCAAGATTTAGGAAATGACAAAAATAAATGTACGATTTGATATTTGTTAGAAATCTTGTCTTCTTGTGGTCTTAGACAGTTAATGAATTAGTTAAAAATTCAACCCCTAAGGGGATGAAAAAAGAAGTTAATAAATATTAAGTATTTGAAAATCTTATTTCTTAGATTAATCAATTCGAAACAACTATGTTATTATGACCGTGACCTTCGTGACCCTACTTCGTCTACGATTCTTAAGGTCAAGACCACACCTCCGAAGCGTAGACAAAATAGTAGTTCCCATCGCACCGGCTCTACAAGTAATGACGCCCACGACAAAGATGAAAACATATATTAATCAGTCAAACATATTTTAGTTAGCCTAATTTCTTACAATTCTTATTTAGTCTTAAGTTTAACTTTTGTTGGATTTTGCTGTTCAATGAAGACTATAATTTACGTAGTTTTAATGAGTTTATGATATAAAATGACCTATTTTAGAAATTGTTGAAATCGATTCAGTTGCCTATTTCGTCTTCGGGTTGTTCGAAAGAGATACCGCGTCCCGGGAACGCAAAGGGCACAAGAAGGAACATGGATGGGTTTTAGTTTCCACCCAAGGCGGGAGAAGTCAATTGATGATTTCCCATCGGTAAAAAAAAACCGACTTTGAGCAAATTACTTTCAGGGTGTGTATTAAATATGTTGCACGTTGATAACATATTTTACTTTTAATACTCCATTGATCAATATTTATATTAGTTTATAAGTGACCACTAACATAACATCGGATAGCCCTACGTTTTTACTTATTTGATATAGGGAAAAGATAAATTCGTACTAGGTACAATCATCTAGCACTTTAAGTAATCATCATTAATTTAAAGTCCAGGTGAGTGCGAGCCAGACTTGGAGACATAGGATACAGAAGCACTGAAAAGTATTTAACTAAAAATGCCCCTTTCATTTTTAACTTGATTTTAATTTTTAATATTACCTAACTCACGCTTGATAAAAAATTTCAAGTGTCTCCCTCTTCCTGTTCAGAAGATAACCACGTGAAAGAGCAACAGGCAGTGAAGTTTTAGTAATAGGATCCCCTTTGATACCCTTTGGTTACAGAACCCTAAAAACGAACTAATGACACAGTTTTGCTTAAACACTCTCATTTTATAATAGTATTTATCTTTAACTGTCGCGTTGTTGTGGAAACCGGGATGATAGAATAAATGTTCTTGTTATTATTTCACAAGTATAATATAAACTGCAGAAACCATTGTCATCAAACCATTCCATCACAGACCGACTGTCATACAGCAGTGCCAATAACCAGTGTTGATTTGAATTGACAATGAAGTTTTACCTGGCTACAGTTTTAGTGTTCGTTCTAATCGTCCATGTATCAATGGGGTACCCATCCAGTGCAAAAGGGTCGTCGGAATCATCTAACTCAGAAGAACGTTGGGTTACTTCTGCTTCAGTGATGGTGGTGGAGCCATGTCCGTTTAACTCTGCAAGAATGGGAGATATATGTGTGGCTGTTGATTAAAACATGTTTTAAACTGAAGTGGTCGTTAAAATTTGGTTTTTTATCTTGTGATGGTCCTTCAAAACAAAGTGCGATCGGAAAACCCCCAAAGGATGTTTGTAACGTTATTCTACATACACCTATATATGATAGAGGGAGACAGAGGTAGAGAGAAAGGGAAGGCATGTCACCCGAAAGGGCATGACGCTTTTTAACTCTAAAATTACTTTTTCTTCTATCTACAAAATAATAACTTTAAATGCAACGTGCTACCGCTATGAAAGTTTTGCAAGATTCAGGAAAACACAAAAATATAATTATGTCTGATTTGATATTTGTAAGAAATTTTATGTTCATTTGGTTTTTATGACTGATGATAAATTAGTTCCATTTTATTAAAAAATCAACCCGTAAGCCCTTACGGGTTGAATTGCCCATGAAAAAGAGAAGTTAATAAATAAATATTAAGTATTAGAAAATAATATTTCTTGGGTCAACTTGAAACTTGGAACCTAAGTAAATATTAAAGTCTGACATCATTACATATTTTGAACTACCTCTCAAAGGGGGGCTTAGGGGTGTTAAGTTAGGAAGGTAAATACGAAATCAATGAGCTATTTGGAGGTATGACGATTTACACACTAAGTCACGAGGCATTTGCTTAGAATTACCTAGGTTTCCAAGCAATTGCTTGAAAACGGAAATGTTTACCTATTGTACGTTAAAAGAGAAATTACTGCAGTGTTAACTCCAGTGGAAAACGGACGACCGTGATTATTGATTACTGACAAAGAGCATATACCTGCTGCACATGCGATTTAGTTAATTTTTTCGCTTGGATTTTACTTTTATTACTTGGTTTGATTACTCTCTCGCGCAGAAACAATCTTATCGGGTTTTTCTAGATAAGGAGATCTTTGTTGTGACGTCAAAGTAAAAAAAAACAGCTGTTCCACACTAACACATACATGATCCTGATGAATAAAACGCCTTTTTCTTAAATTAACCGACAACAAAATGTTATATTAAACATAGGTACTATATTTAAGATGAAATAACATAAAAACTGAGTGTGATTTAGATGTAGGGAGGGTATACTTTGACAATACTGCAGGATAAAAACAGGTGATTCCTATATTTGTGTTGGCATAACTTGAAAAAATGTATGAAGCAGACAATAATATTACAGGATTTGTCCCACAGTAAAACTTGTTCATTATTTTGAGTTCAAAGTTCAAGGATCTTGGTAAACAAAAACTAAGATTGTATAATTAACTTAAAATATAGCGAACCAAAACAGTGATAAATGAACACAAATTACTAGTACTAAACCGCAAGTAAGTAAGTCTTATATAAGTGCAATAATTACGAGCGATACAATTATACAAATTGCGCCGCTCGTCCGCAATGGTCGTCAAATTCGCGTTTTATCTGTTCCTCGCTCATTTTGTGGCCTCCCAAGTGATCTACGATGCCTATTTTGGTAAACCAGTAAATGATGACCGGGGCAAACCGTTTGAAAGCTTGAATTTGACCGGGAAAGTGCCATTTTAAAGGTATT
Organism: Caradrina clavipalpis; assembly: GCA_932526535.1. Taxonomy (NCBI): domain Eukaryota; kingdom Metazoa; phylum Arthropoda; class Insecta; order Lepidoptera; family Noctuidae; genus Caradrina; species Caradrina clavipalpis. The sequence goes on from OW052088.1 coordinate 839,675, forward strand.
CCTTTTTGCGAAAAAACTTAGTACCTACTGCGAGCACAATCGTGTGCACAATGCAACGAATGCATGTAGCCATTCCACCATCAGCGAATATAAATGTTTATTTATATCAATTAATCATGTCAGACCACTTAAACACTGGGATAAGAACGTAATAAGGTCCCCCCCTAGATCCCTTATTACGTTATTATGTACCTTTGTACAGCCAGCAACAAAAGTAGATTATCATTTCAGATTTTTAAATCCTTATTATTGAGCACAATATCTTAGGAAATACGAACTGGATCTTAAATTAAGATAAAATTAACTCGTATTGCCTTAAATTCTGAACAGCAGTGAATTAAATGTAACATAAAAACAACAAACAGAAAAAAAAACATAAAAAAACAAACAAACAAACAAGCCAAAAAAAAAGAAAAGTTAAAAGTAACATTGTTAATCGACTTTTGTTGCTGACCGTACATCAGTCCGGGGAAACTTTAGAATAACCATAGCCAGCTTTTATACATCTGGAGTTTCACCACTTTGCAACTTTATAACTAAGGTCGTAAGGGTGAAAGTGGTTCATAGATTTTTTTTGCGATTGTGCATGACACATGTCAGTAACATGCTGGTGTTCATCAGACGATGCACGGTGAAGGTAGAGCCGTGCAAGCCGCATTAGGGTCGCCCTAAGTACCTATCCCGCGGCGCCGCTGGGCCTGAAGGCTGTCAAAATCGTGTTTTTGCTTGTAATTTTTACAAGATCTAGAAGATCGATCAACAGGCGTGAGCTTTAATATGGGCAGCATCCCTTTTATATACATACATACATACATACATACATACATACATAATGGTTACGAGTACTGCTCACCTTCCTATATTTTTGTGAAAATCCCCTTTTTTACTTAACCTACCGACAATAACAATTTTAATCCACTGTGGGAGGGCTGTGGATAAAGTTAGATATAAAAAGAATTAAATGTACATTTTTATATCGTTATTTATACAACTAGGAGATGATCTTATAACAGGAACGGCTATATTATCCATCCTCACTCTTGTAACAGTCTACGTGAAAGCAAATAAAGCAATAGTCGTTAAATATGATACGAAGGAAAATAACAGTATTCTACGAAACACGAGTGTGTCCCTTTGTAAATACTTTGTAACGGTAAACAGAGTGTACTTCTTTTATTTCTGTAAACATCATAAGTATTCAAGGTCAAAGTTACTCCTCCATGTAACCTTGACCTTGAACTTTTATTTTGTCTTATACTACTACGTAGGCGTCCCCCAAAGAGCGCCAGCCATCCCGGTCCTGGGCAGCCCGCATCCATCCGCCGCCTGCCACCTTCTTTAAATAGTCGGTCCACCGTGCAGCAGGGCGTCTCACATCGCGTTTGCCTAAACGTTAACGTAGATGTTATTACATATACATACATCCATACATACATAAACTCACGCCTTTTTCCCATGGGGGTAGGCAGAAACCACAGAACGCCACCCAACGATCCTTACTTACCACTTTCGCCTCATCCACGTTCATACATCTGATCATACAATTTGGTAAAGAGCTTAAGTTTGTGTAACGGGTAATCTCTGGAAGTCCTGGTCTCATTACAAAACATCTTTCACTGATAAAACTCTGCAATATTGCCATGTGTCATAGACTATGTTTTGTGGTACCTATACGATTATGACTTCCAAGAAGCTAGTTTTACTATAAAAATGGCAAACGGAAGTTGCTAAGGAACGCTGCTTCATCCACACCTACGCATGAAGAATGGGTGTCTTAATTCTACAAAACAACGGAAACAAGTCGAGTTGCAAGAGTTAAAAGCGTAGACAGGATTAAATAGTGCTGACAAACAATAACACCTTTTGCTAAAATTCTTGCTGAAATCACGCCTCTGCGAATGCAAATGAGAAATAATAAGTTAAGGATTATGGACTCCGGTACTAACGTAACGAGTTTGCTAGAAGTCATGAAATACTCGAATTTTTGCCTCTCTATACAAGAGGACTTTTAATTCGTTATACATATTTCAGGAGTGAAAGTACTCATGAATGTGATCATTTTTTATTGCGGGACCTAGTCTGAAATATCAAAAGAAAAACAAGTGTTCCTTAAAGAATGCACTATAATACGATCAAAATATACGTAAAGTATATCATGTTTTATACATAATATAGCTCTACTACAAGATTTCCAAGCGTCATTGTGTGCTGGTTACGTTATTGTATTTTTTTGTTTTCTGTTACTTTAGGACCCTCTCTTCTCTTAGGAATAGAAAGGTCTGACGGAGTATCTTATTTCTTTTCGCCACCATTCCATATCACTCTTCTCTTGAATCCGTGGTCAGACCACGAATCTTCAGCTTAGTCGGATTTTTCCAATCTCACACAATACTCACCTCACTATCCATCGAGTACCACTAGTACTTACCCCACAAAAACCAAGATCCCTTCTCGCCAAAGACAAATAACGGGCATTTTTATTTTCTTATGGAAATTAAACTGGAGCGCCGGTTAATATTGTTTCTGCTTACGAAATGCGTTGCAAAGATACAGCGGCTTATTTGACAGGCGTTTGAGACCGTTTTTATGGGCATTATGGGCGTGCCACACTGACCTTTAAACAGGCGCGTTTTTGTGCGCTGCGGGAATGTCTGGGGGAATGAATTCGTGTGTGTTTTATTGATTTTGAAATTTTAAACGGGTCGTACTTTGAGAAGAGAATGGGGCATTTAATATTTTTTTTTAAATATTTATAGCGTTAAAAGTTGGCGTTAAGTTTCAGATTGCCAACGAATGCATTAACAAGTTTCCCCATTTTCATAGGTATATTAATAAGTCAGACTTTCCACATATTTTATTTTAATTTTTAAAACATATGAAATATACAAAATTGAAGGTCATATACAAGTGTCCACCGATAAATACTAGATCTAGACTACTATTGCCGATACGGGTATATACCTAGCATAAAACACACATATCTAGTTTATACTCCAGATTAGTCTAGATTATTATAATCCACATTATGTCAGTCCACCTAACATTATTTTAACAAAACATATTCAGTGAAGAGCATTACTGTACTAGGTTCTCCCTGCTTTGTCCCGAGGAGTTACCAGGACAATACGAAGCCAAAGCTTGCGGAATACTGAAGCCATAGAAGTACTCGTGCTCTTTGAGATGTACTGAGAACGGGTTTAATTAGAGACTTAGCGAAAGTAAAAGCTTCATGTTCTTCGTACTGTCGCGATTATTTTTTTACTGCACCATATCTGGGAAAGTTCTGGTTATGGGAATAATAAAGGGCAAAATTCCAATTATTTTTTAATGAAACTAGTTTTTAACCGACTTCAAAAAAAGAAGGAGGTTATCAATTCGACTGTATTTTTTTTTTATGTTTGCTACTTCAAATTTACCGACTGGGTGAACCGATTATCTTGATTCTTTTTTAATTTGAAAGCTGGTGCTTCCCGTGTGAAAAAACTCTTCAATAAATAACAGCAGATTGACCGCGATTGTTGCTATAGCATATCTTAGCATTGTTTACACCATCACACAACATAACATCACGCGTGTACACTCGTAAGGGTAACACAGATATATTCACTAGTATTCGTTTTTTTTTTTTGCTTTCTTATGACGTTTTAGCGGTGTCAAGTTAATTTACGTAGTATGACAGTTCCTACATGGATTTGGATGACAGGAAGTTGATACTAAAAAGCAAAAAATAAAAAACTTTTAAACATAAAAAGCAACCGTCTTCAAAAACTAAAAAGTGAAAAATAACTTTAGCTTTTGAAGTCAGAGGCAATACAAAACAACAAATAGAACCAACGCCGCCGACTTCCAAAGCTAAAGTTATTTTTCACTTTTTAGTTGAAGGCGGTTGTTTTTTTTTTGTAAGATTTTTTTATCTAAACTTTAAATACCCCCACGACCTCTGTATAGTTGTAGGCCATACCTAAGCACTTTTACCATAGGACAAAGGGTTATTACACCTAAAATCATATTGGTTTCCCAGCAGTAATTGTTGGTTAATGTTGCTTAGTTTTTATGGGCAGTGTGCGTAACTAACGGTTACATCATGGGTATTTTCTTACTACGTATAGTAAATTTAGTTTATGTGATAGTTTACCTAGGAAGCAGTATTAAAGAATGGTAATAACTTGTGACTTGGTGTGTTCCATACCGAGATTTTTCTGACGAATGATTCTGGCAATTATTTTTTTACAAACAGGCTTCTTAAAAAAAAACCTACCTGGTTTAAATTAACCTAGATCGGGCGGGTCGCTACCTAACATTGCAATTCCGAACTATCGATACTTGCTCCTATAATTATTTAGTTTTAGTTAATTTTTAGGCACTGTAATTTTATGGAAAATCTTGTTATCTGTTTGGTTTTATGTACACTTTTTTGTAAACATTTTTATTTGAATAAATTATTTATTTATTTATTTTATTTTATTTATTTAAACGACAGCAGAATACAGCATGGATCGATCTACCAAGTACCTATGGCGATCTGAATCCACCATTCAATTTTTTTAAGGGACCTGAATCCACAAATAATTTTTATCACCTTTAGTAGGTGGGTAGATTCACTCCATTTCAATGAACAGTTAAGTCGTAACGCGTGTACGTGGCCCATTTTGGACTCAAGTAAGATTACAAAGAGGTTTAATTCAATACAATGTGTAAGCAGCTTTAAGAAAGTACCTGCTGTTTGGTTTTTTGAGATCTTTTTCTTTCTGGTGAAGTACGTAACGTCAAATGAAGAGATAAATAAATAAATAAATATCTTGGGACAACTCACACACGGCTATCTGATCCCAAGCTAAGCAGAGCTTGTGTTATGGTAACCAGACAACTGATATACATACTTATATAATTTATAAATACATACATATTATAGATAAATCACACCCAGACACAGAACAAACAATCATGCTCATCACACAAAGTTTGTCCTGGGTGGGAATCGAACCCACGACCTCCGGCTTAGCAGTCAGGGCCACTAACCACTAGACCAACAGGCCCGTCTTCAGTCTTCAGTCACTCTATATATAAATCAAAGATCTACGAGTAACTTAACAGAAGGACAAAGGGCAGTAAGTGACTTTGTTTTATACTATTGTTATGTATCTGGGTATCGTTATTACCCCAATACACCTTAAACCTCTGTCCAACCCAACGGGAAAAACAGGACTAATGTTATCTTCAACGCTACCTTAATGCACAAAAATAAGCAAAATCCAAGTAGCAATTTGTTCGTGTAAGGCGAAATGTGCGCAAATACGTGTGGCGCAAATAATCCGTGGTGTAAAGCCGCTGATGAGACGCCAAGTGCGACTAATTAGAGGAGCAGACACCACTCGACGGCGACTTTGTGTTGAGTACTAGAAGAATAGAGACTAGTTGTTTGTGCCTTGCCTGTACAATGTACGAGTACAATATAGTGTGAGACTGCAACACAGTTTATAAACTAACCAAAACTCATACCGTGTTTTGGTTAATTATAATAAAAAAATAATAAAATAAATAAACAAGAGTTATTGACGGTCGCGTCCCAAATATTTTTTTGATGTACCAAGTATTTAATATGAATTAAAATCAAGTTTGATGGTTCGTACTTCTAAACCCGAAGTTATTTTTTTTTTATGGTTGGAATCAGAAACAAATATGTCGCTGTTTGGTTATTATATTTTTTTGAATATTTGTATAGCATAACCCCTTATTGCCTTGCATCGGAAGGCAGAGGTGTAGCGTTAATGACGTCCACGTTTGCAAGCTATAGTAGGTACGCTCAGACACACCTAGAACAAGTCCAAATTTCGACCTGGTACTGGGAAAAAGGCCAAATTCAAAAATCATTTCTGTATAAAAGTTAAGTTGTCGAAAATATTAGTTGGTCTTTTAATGATTTTCATAAATTACAATTCAAGCTTAACTCAGAACTAAAATGATAGTAACCTTTTGTGTGCAAACAGTTCGTTATAAAATTCCAATATCTTTTAGCTTAAAAATATTTGTAAAAGTAGTATTTTTAACCTATTTGCAGAATAAATATCCTTCATCATTCCCCAAACTATCTAGCGAAAGTCCTTCACTTATATTCAACCATTACTGTACAACTATACATAATATATGAACAAACGACATTATATACCTCAGTAAACAAGTAACATGGTTGTCTAGAATGCTGAAATACAAGCTCTCGTAACTGAATCATCTCTACAGACGCTGCGGTTGCACTTCTCTGTAAATTGAGTGTAACATCACGCCAATTTATATTGTACACGTTTGTCATCGTATCTGTGAGGTTGTTAGTGTGTTTATAACTATTTTATGAGATAAGGGTTCTCTAGAAAATGCTGGCTTATGCCCACGACTTCGTACACGTGGAAGTCAAGTAACTAGTCTAGTCAAGTAACTATTCTGTTTTATAATATATAATTGGTAATTTATAATTGTAATAAACTCTCTGCATGTGTTGGTGTTAACTGTTAGTGTAGAGCGTAATTTAAATCAAAATAAATACCAAAAAACATTGCCCCATATGCTATGTATGTATGTGTGTATGGTATAGCAGTGTAGCTTTTAATAAGTGAACGAATTTCAGTAATCGGGCCAGGAAATTATCTTCTGATAAAATATTGTGCTTACGAGCGAATTCAATAGTATAGATCGAGTTGGGGTATTGAAACTTTAGTTATAACTTTTAAAGCAAGTTTTCGTACAAAAATTTTGCCTTTTTTTAAGTTGACTTTTATTACCCATCTCTATAACCAGGAGTCAATATCCAGAACAAGAAAACGATCGCAATAATGCGAATAACGCTACATAGTTGATAAGAAGAGCGTATCATCAACACATTTTATTTGCCATTACTTCGCACACGATACGCAGCGCGGCCTCCCGGGGCCCACCAGTCAATATTAATTGAGCCCCGCGGCGGCCATGCTTCATTATTTACACCCAGCGGCTAGGATTCCAACAGCTATCGGAAATAGTTTGAGAAGATTTCCCAGTGCGACTCACTAGTTTCAAGTTTTTATGAGAACGAACGATTTTACTCAGGATTTTATATTCAAGAGATAGAAATATTTCTTCAGATTTTAAAGGAACTCATTGATAAATTTCTATATTTCAGTAAAACGAGTCACCTAATTATATCGACCTGAATATTTATTCTTCACTAGCATTCGCCCGCGACTTCGTTCGCTTGAAAGTTAATATTTATATTATCCCACGGGAACCGTACTTTTTCCGGGATAAAAAGTCTCCTATGTGTTATCCCACACTACAATATATTATCACAGTGCCAAATTTCATCCAGATCCGTTTAACCGTTTGAGCGTGAAGAAGAGACAAACATGCAAACTTTCGCCTTTATAATATTAGTGTGATAATAAGTGTGATGTGATTCATAACTATACAGGATTTTGTACTGAGAAATATAATTTTAATTTTTTTCCTAAAGCTACAGAAAACTGAAATAAAAATTAAGCTTTGAACATGAACGAAGCAGTCAGATTGCATTAGCATTTATAATAGTGTTGTGGCATAACTTGAGAGATGCCAAAGAGCCATCGTTTTATTTTTCTTTGCTTTGACGGAGCAATCTTGTTACTATGGCCATATGTCGAGGAGAATGCCTTTAATAAAACTTACTGTGTTTCGTAGCATTGTTACCTAAGATTTCATACCATAATTAGGTACCATTACCATCATTACGTTTTCATTATTTATTCGTCTTGGTCCAAATCCAAGAAAGATTGCTTCAGAAATAAAAATAAAACTCATAAGTCAAACTCAAATCATTTATTTCAGTCATAAAATGAAAACTCTTAAAAGGAGAGCCTTTTACTGTCACTTTCCATATTAAAAACTAGCAGACTGGTTGTAACAAAGGCATAAATGTTTAAGAGATTTTAATATCCATTTGTGGAATGAATCTTTTCTATTTGTTAACTTTTATTTCGAGTAGATTTTCGTACATCCTTGAACGATTAGGTTGTGGTATCTAATGGTTTATACATAGATATACTAGCTCCGTATATATGTCACCGGAAAATAACAAGATCCGTAAGTTTATCAATTTACTAGGAAGTTTATAAACTTTCGTAAGATTCTAAACGAGAGATAAATTGTAATATTTTACGTCCACATTTTCGTAAATTGATAAACTTACTGAACTCACTCGTAAAATAATAAGTAAGCAGTAACCAAACGCTACGCGCGATCTGATTGGTTGGCTGTCACGTGTCACTTCTCCTTCCTCGCGGCCGCCAGCTGGACACAAGCATTGCCACTATGAACATTGACCAATCAGAGAGCAGTGTGTTATTTTACGTATTTCAAAGATCGTATATTTAAAAGAGTTTCTGTGATTGGTCGAACCATATAAAATCTTACGAATAGATATTCGTTAGTTTATAAATTTACCGTATGACGTCGGAAATTGATAAATTTACGAAAATGTGGACGTAAAATATTACAATTTATCTCCCGTTTAGAATCTTACGAAAGTTTATAAACTTCCTAGTAAATTGATAAACTTACGGATCTTGTTATTTTCCGGTGACATATATATATAACCAGCGGTGTCACCCGCATTTAGTTATATCTTTGGTTACTGCTCCCCTTCTGTTGCGTCGTAGCGTGATGTTCTATACGTATAAACCTTCCTCTTGAATCACTCTATCTAAAGCCGAAAACTGCATTAAAATCAGCAGGGCGAAGGCATCTTCTTTAACATAAAAGGAACAAGTATTGATCACCATGCTTGCTCAAGACGAATAGGCAATTTCAAACTTATATTAATTAATTCAAGGTCTAGGTTTTCTCACTATGTATTTCTTCACTTATATCATTGATGATTATGGTCAACTTATAAAGTACAATATGAAAAAAAACTAAGTTACATTGGTACTTACCGTGCCCGCTTGCGAACCCACAACCTCGTGCATGAGAGGCAGTCGCCTTAACCACTGAGCTATCACGACTTTGATTTAAGCTCTTTACATCTGAACTCACTAAAGGCATATTTTTATAGAATAGACCACCTGCACATATTATATGTATATGTGTACCATAATCCAAAAGATATGGTACAAAGCGATGTCTTCTTATTGCATTAAAAGTTTCTTTCAAAGAAACTGTAGCTTCTTTCAAAGGTTTTTGCCAAGTTATTTCTGTAAACTTTTAACCATACAAAATACAACCCACCATGCATGATTTAATGAATATAAAACTAGTGAAACCTAACTCAAAGTCGTATGCAACAAGTTAAGGCACTCTTACTAACCACACACAACTGCAAAAATCAATCTTAACACAAGGACATAAACGTCATAACTAACGCAAAATTAACTTTGTGCAAATAAATTGTTTATTGCAAAAAGCAACCTTATTGGAAAGGAGTAAGGGTGTGTCAACTGCAAGTGTAAGTTAGTTTTCTGTTTAATGGGCTTAGTTGGAATTCGCAGATGCACGCTAGGATTAAGCACGCTTTAATATTTTAGAGCTTAGTCCTGGTAAAGTTCGGCGTTCCGGGTTTTTATTTAAAATATATGGCTTATGATATTTATGGCCTGGGAATGGTAGGACTTATTTGGGAGTACTAGGTACTTTCATAAATTTATAATACGTGGATAGGTGGTGTGTGTGGGTGTGTGGTGGTGTTCGTGGTGGTGGTAGTATTATTTTCTGATAACGAACTAAACTACGCCACATACAGAGCTCAAAATTGTATGCAACATGTAATTCCGCGCGATATTTCTATTTTACTCTTGTGTACGTTTGAGGTGACATAGACAAAGGCAACAATGGAGTGAGCTTACCCAGAAGAAGCCTGTTTATTCTAACTCTACAGTGAATGCGTTCGGAAATATAGAACAACAATTCAAAGTCAATTTCAAATACAATTTCGAATTTTATTTTGTTTAAGTTCAGCATGATTTGTTAGAGAATTGATCTCATCTTAAATACAGATTTCTTTATTTATTTTGAAAATTACACCCATGCTAAAAAGACCTAAGTTTGCAAACGTTGAGAGTTCAATCCAATAAGATTTATCTCGATCTTCTCTTGTTTTGAATAAACCTTCCACATTCAAACACACAGTACACCTCTTCGAAATTTCATGTTTTCATGTTTTCACGTTTGTCCACCCGTGGCGCCTCCACAAGCACGTTTAATAGCATACCAGCGCTTTCAGCAGATTGCAGCGCTGACCGCTTTAGTATTCAAGTTATTGCACTCTTAAACGTAACACGTTGCCACCAGGCTTCAGCGCAATAAGCGGCAAACACACGTGTCCAATAAAACATTCTTTGTATTATATGTCGCAGGAAGTTACTACAGCTTTGAAGTTAAAATACTAGGAATCTAGGTAAATGCTGGCGAGATTTTTATTTAGCTAATCTTACTACTATTTTAATAAATGCGAAAGCGTGGATGAAGAACGGTTGAACGGGATCTGGATGAATTTTGGCAAGGAGACCGAAGAGATGAACGGTTCTCGTGAGATAATAAGTTAATTTTGACACGGATAAAACCGCGAGCGGAAGCTTGTAATACATATAATACTCATAATCTGAGCCTATTGCTATGTATCAAGCAAGTATGTAAAACGAGTTTTATTTCTTAATCAAAAAACCTAATAAAACTGTCTAACCAAGTGATCGAACTCAACCCCGATTGATAAAAATTACCCGACCTCTGAACCAACTAGGTGATCACATCTTACTAAATAAATATTTGTTTTTTTGCTAAATTTTATCATTTTAAATTCTAGACATTAAGCTCAAAGACCCGACACGTTAGCTACGCAGTAAATTGCTCACAACTCACAATACATGAACACAGGTTTTGATAAAATAAAAATGTTATAATGTAGGGATACAAAGTTACAGAATGTGTACATATGTTCAGAATAATGTACGACTATACAGAATATAAAACGGTTATGTTAGTTACTTTTTAATGACACTAAGTTTTTTTTCTTGACTTTATAAACAAGAAGCTCGTGATGGCAGAGTTCGTAAGTACCAATTGGTACTTACTAAAATCTACACAACTGATAACGGTGAAGAAAAGCATCGTGAGGAAACCTGGACCTATAGTTAATGTAAGTCACAAATCGCCAATCCGCCTAGAGCAAGCGCGGTGATCAATCATCGTGCCTTATCTGTATGAGAAGAGACCTTTGCCTAGCAGTAAGACAAAAATAAGCTGTTGGTTATTATTACTGCCAGACACGTCTACTTTTCAGCTTAAATCCTTGACTCTTGGTTACAAGAAGGGCCAGGTACTTGCGTGAGTTTGTTCGGCAGAGCGTCATGAGTGAGGTATGAGTAGGTACTTAGGCAGCCCCATCTACCATACAGCCCCATAAAAAACATTTCTCATAAACAATAGGTACAGCGTCACAATGGAAAAAAACACGAGTTATTCAATAATTCATATTGTTTTCACAGAAAACCATTAAAAGCCCTTGTTTTTCAGTGAGGGGCATTTTCTTAAGCTGTTGCGGACAATAAAAATATGAGAGGGACGGTACGTGACACGAATAAAACGTTTTGCACGAGGCTAGCAGAGGAGCGAGTCATTAAGTAGGTCGCTGTTGCTGGGCGGTACGGTTGCTGTGGATCTAAGGATTTCCGCCAGATCATCACAGGATTAATAGAATTTATATATATATGGATAGGAACATCTCGCGCCACGATGTTTATCATCAGCCTGCAACAGTCCACTGTTGGACATAGGAGGCTGCTGGAATATTTTTTTTTATTGCATTTGAAGCGTGGCCGGGTCAGCTAGTATATAATATATTAAAGCACTCATTCACTACCTTCGGACTAAACACGAAACCTAACTTCTGCCCGTGATTTCATGGGAATCAAAGATGCTCTCGACCCTGTCTGAAAAAACCGCTTTTGTTTTTAGCTGACGTCTTCTTTGAACTACCTATCTATCTGCCTCACACTCGTATCGGTAACAACGAATTTAAAACTGGAACGGGCAATGGGCTTTCGAAATCTTCTATGCGATTACTTTAACGCACCTTGTTTTCTCGCCACTAAAAATGACTTACAAAATGGCATATTCTCGGTCTTTTTCTAAAAATAACATAATATCAACAACAGCAAACAAGTCCTACTCTAAATTTTGCGAGTCTAACAACGTATAGTATCGCCATGCTTTAACAGTCTACTCCCAGATAGAGACAGCGTTGGATGTCATCCATTTTCCTATTAAGCTCACACCAAAAAAGCTCTTTATTGTCGCCACCACAATTTCAAAATTAAGATAAAAATTCCACTGTAACACTCCTGAAAAAAAAGCAATGGAAAACTAGTTTTCAAATAGTCAGTCTTCACAATATTCAAATTGGATTATCCTTCTAAACCTACTTTTTAAATTCAGAAGTGCCACATTTTAAAATCAGAACAAATAAGTAGAGAGATAGACAATAAAAAAAAGGTTTTAAATAACAGTTTTAATGGCCACAAAAAGGTCTGTCCATTAGGCAGGGATACGCCGCGGCGTAATATTTCATTTTATACCAATTCATGTTTTTAGAATTATTATGTTGCCAACCGACATTGTAATTCAAGAGTGTATTATCCATTTAACTTTAATTGTTTGTCTATCATGATTACTTTCTTCAGTCTGTGTGTATTACTGGACATATTTATTACTGCAAATGTTTTGTAAATTGCTGAAAGAGTATTATTTTTTTTTTGTTCCTTTCTTTCTTTGTTTTCTTTCTATTATTATTTAGTAGAGCAATGTTCATTGCTCTGTAAGTTTTACAATTCTCCCAATATCCTGGTACGAGTACCTAATGAATATTATTCAACCTTCAAAACGAAACCGTTGTGATCATAAATTTTACTCCTTCAATTAGTCATAAACTAATACACATTTTACTTTAAGCTGATTCTTTACTAGCTATTGCCTGCGACTTCGATCCAGTGTCTCAACTTATTGATTAAAAAGTAAAGACAATTACAATCACGGACAACGTAGCTTCTTAACAAAAGATTCTGAAAAGGCCCAGTAGTTCCGAAAATTAGCGCGTTCAACCAAACTCTTCATCTTCATAGTGAGTATAGAAAGCATTACATAACCTTTTTGTACGCATTATGAAAGCTAACCACGATGACGTCATCACAATGTCACGGCTCTTAACATGACGCAGGTCACATTCCTTTATAATCGTTCAGAAAAAATAAAGAATGTCCTTATAAACGCGGCCGCTCGGTGTGAAATGACACATTCATGAGGGGCGGTGGGCACTAAGAGGTGTACACACTAGTTTACATATATACCAGGGTTGAGGATTAAGGATTTAAACAGGAAAATAAGATTACGCTTGCAAGAGCTACGCGTTTATGGTGGAACTACTTAACGATGAATTGCAAATGATACGGAAACGCAAAATCATGGACATTGTGTATTCTCCCAAACATAACCCAAGGCGCACAGACTGGACTAAGTGCTAAATGTCTAAAGTTAAGATTTACCAAAGAGCAATGGAGCGCAGTATATTAGGTGTAACATTAACAGATCGAGTCCGAAACACTTTACTGCGCTTCAAAGCAGAGATAGCTTTCGTGGTTAAAAAAGTTGCCTATTTTCAACGCGACTGGTCAGGATATGCCATGCCGGACAAACTGTGGGCCCAAGTAGCACCGAGCTGATGCCCTAAAGCAGCGACTGCCAGACGGCGTGGCAACAGGCCACAACGCAGATGATGGGGCGGACTAGATAAATACCCTCAAAACTGAAGATATGGAGCACGGGATCGTTAAGGAGGGAAGAAGTGGAGGGAGTACTTTCCCCGGGAGTGGGACAAAACAGGCTTAGTAATAAATAATCAGGAAAAAGCTTATAGTAACATAGGTTTATAGGTACGACTTTATATTGCATAGTGATAGACATGAATTATCTGATTTGCCATTTCAACAATCTTACATAAGTTTTTTTTACAATCTACAAACATCTTAACACTTCCTCCGCCTAGTATACCGTCCCTTCAAGATGTCCCTTTTAATGTGCGTTACAGTGGAGGGTCGCAAAAAGCCTCGCGTAGCCGCCCCTCATCAGAGCAAACGATTTCACACCACACTCACATGTTTTCAATACCACACTTGACTGCGTAAGGCGTCGCCAACGAGGAACGCTGAAGGTTTTATCCAAGTAAAAGTGCTATAAAAAATGTTGATTTTATAGCTCTAGCGGCTTTGGTTATGAATTTTAAACTTGCTTGAAGTTTTTTGCTTCGGAACTTGAAGAGCTTTTTCCAATAAAAATGAGGTAAACCTGACTGATAATAGTTTACTTGAAAGCGAAAGGAAAGTTTGATCTTCGTTAATGTTGACTGCCAAACCAAGCCTACTATAAAAACAATTTTGACTGGTACATAATTAGAATTAGTTCTGTCAAAATATTGTTTTAATTTCTGAAGTAATTATAATCTTTAAATCAAACCAAATAAAATGGATTATTTTTAAATAAATTTTAAGCATAAGATTACCTACCTACCATATTTGATGCAATAAATGAATTGAATTGAGACACAGGGATAGCAATGTATCATGTTTCATAATAAATTAGTTTATCGCAATAAATTCAATTATTGAGCGATTATGGGTTAGCTCATTTCAACAAAACTAAGCTCGTTTGTTCAAGATACCATCACCATCACGCCTATATTCCCCGAAGGGTTAGGCAGAGGTGTACGGATGTACACCCACAGTTCGCCGGTATATTTAGGTCCTGCAATAGGGAGCGAGCCTATTGCCATTAACCGGGCACAAATCCAAATTCCGAGCTGCTACTGAGAATTTCATAGAAAAACCCAGAAACACTTTTTGCTCGACCTGGGAATCGAACCCAGGACCTCTAGCGCCAGGCCAGGGCCTCTCTCTCTTGTTCAAGATGTTTTTCTAAAAAGTTAAACCCATATTCTTCTAAATAATATGAGGTTCCATAATTGTGTTTTCCTCCAACAGGGTTATTACCCGGCCACTTTCCTCAAGATAACGAACCGCGAACACCGCCCGCGCCGGTCCGGCGCACGGTTTTATATCGAAACGTAAATCTATGGCCGTACAGCAAAACACACATAAAATGAAACTTCTTTCATCTATCTGCTTTATGACTTGTTATGTGGTATGAGCTGTGAAGACCCGCCGCGTTGGTCTCGTGTTCGCAAACACCACTACTGAGCATGAGGATAGGTTCGATTCCCAGGTCGGGCAACCGTCGTGACACCCATGTGTCTCGGAAAGCACGTAAAGCCGTTGATCCCAGCTGTCTTTAATAGATCTTCGACAGTCGTTACGGGTAGTCAGCAACCCGAAAGTCTAACCAAAAGGTATCGTATTATACTGCATTTTTTTTTAAATAATATATTTGGTGGTTGCACTTACAAACATTCAAACTCAGATACATAAATAGCCAGAACTGGAACAACTCTTTGTAAGCCATACAAATATTTGTACCGTGCGGGAATCGAACACGCGACACGCCGCACAGCAGCCAAATCGCCAATCATGCCATCAAACCATCCGCACCATTAGCAAACCTAAGCTGCTCCGAAATTGCACCACAACTCTCAGCTTCCCGCCTTCAGCATCCAATATACTCCATATACCTGTTTCTGTGTATTAATAAATATAAAAGCGGGATACAACTCAAGTATACAGATAAAAAGAAATAACTGTCGACACGAGCGCGTAACTCTCTAGTTCGTCATAAAAAAAATGCCATTTTACGATATGGGACATTTTCCCCGGGGGAGAATATAAAAGGAGGAAATAATAATCGTGTCGCTAAAATCATAACAAGCATGTTTGTTACGAAATAAATATTGTAGAAGTATCACTACGCTAAAAGGTACTGAACTATAAGGTGTGTAAAACCAAATAGGTAATTGTTTATTTAATATACCATCACGCCTGTATTCCCCGAAGGGTTAGGCAGAGGTGTAACAATGTACACCCACAGTTCGCCGGTATATTTAGGTCCCATGTAACAGGGGGCAAGCCTATTACCATTAATCGGGCACAAATCCAACAACCGATAAAACCGAAACTCCGAGCTGCTACTGAGAATTTCATAGAAAAACCCAATAATACTTTTTGCTCGACCTGGTAATTGTTTATTTGTTATTGTGTAATTGTTTATTCACGGGTGATCGTGAATCCTTACTAAACCTTAACGTTACACTATTAGTTACATCTATCTACAAAATTGTTAAGTACGTGCAAGATGCATTACCTCAAACCTAGGCAAAAGCGGAGAAGAAACCTGATAGAAACAAAGGAACTATATTCATTTGATACATTTTTTTTGTTTTTTTTTACATTTCTTTTGTTTGTGTAAGTACAGTAACCCTTCTGCATTTATCTGTATACGGTAAGACGCGTGCTTGTAATAAAATGTAGTGTTACTTTATATTTTCGCACGTGTACAATTAATAGCTTGACCTTGTGGTTAGAGAAAAGTCAACAGCAATTTGATATTTATTTCCTGGGCGCCTTGCCAGCGTTTTGCTCGTGCTTGACGTACTTACCCATCTACCTAAATGTCGTGGAAGTTCGTCGTACCCAAATAAAACAAAGGAGACTTCAAATGACTAAAGATTTGCTACATTCTGTAAAAAAACTATCTTCTCTTTTTCCAATCGATGGTCCTAGATAATCTTTCTTTCTTTTCTTAGAGTTCTTAGGCCCTGTCGGTAGCCACGTTTATAGTTCTCTAAAGTGCAGGTGTAGAGCCACTTGGTGCCTTATAGTAAGAAGACCATTGTCTGGATAGGAGAACAGCACACGACTTAAGCAAAAAAAACCATGCTACACAAGCAAACAACGACGAGAAAACACCAACAAGTACTTCTACTATGATCCCACTGTATTAAAATTAATTCATCTAAAGTGCGCATTACGTGCACCCCTGAAGTAGCGTTGCGGATTATACCACAAACTGCTACATAATTCCATCTTCAATCAAAACAAAGTTACGTGTCCTAAGTAATCTTTGTGGTCGCTCCTCTTTGTGTATTTCACTCAACAATTGAATCTGTTACTTATATACTAATAACAATGACAACTTTTATATACATATGTACTTAATTCATTGTTTGTCAAAACCCTATGTAGGTGGTAAGCCTGTATTATGTAAGCTTTTGTTAAAAGCCTACACACATTGAGGCTTGAGGCGAGAAATATTTAGGTAACTATGTAGAATATAGGTACATCTTTACACATACCATCACGCCTGTATTCCCCGAAGATTTAGGCAGAGGGGTACTAATGTATACCCACAGTTCGCTGGTATGTAAAAGGGGGTGACCCTATTGCCATTAACCGGGCACAAATCCTAACCCCGAGCTTGCTACTAAGAATAATAATCATAGGGAAACCCAATGACACTTTGCTCAACCTGGGAATCGAACCCAACACATCTAGTGCATCAGTCGCGCTTAGGCCCACTAGGCTATGCACATATTTTTCGTGTGGAATTTAAAAAGAATTCTAAGTACGATGAAGTTACCCTCTAATCACCTCGCTCCAATATACAAGGAGCTCATTACAAGCCAGGCTATAATATAATTTAGTGTCTCGTGTGCACTGCAACACAATTTCCTTCTCCAATATGTGGGGCACGGCGGGGACGTCATCCATCACGCCACGGAGCTAATAGCTTGCCTATATGAGCTTCATATCGTGAAGATGGAATATCAAATTTAGTTTTGCAAATTGAGTGTCATATTGCCGTGAGATTGGAAGACATATTTGGGGTCGATTTGAGCAGCGTAACGCTATTGGTGGTTTGCAATTATTTGTAGGTTTTTAATAACGTTGCCCCACTAGGATTTTTTCTTGTACTATGGATGTGTTTACAAATACACTAACAGCCAGACCCGAAGCAGCTATCTATACGCCATACAAATATTTGTTTCATATGGCAATTGAACCCGCAACACGCAGCGCAGCGGCCCATCGCTTAGCCACTGCACTAGCTTGACGACAACATTGATTGACTGAACATTTAGCTCTACATTTTATAAACTCAAAACAATACATTGTATGAGAGCCCCGACAGCAAATTTTAAGCTTCAATTTGTACTGAAATCGTAAAAGCGCCGTCTAGTGACAACAATGGGAAATAGAATTCTTCCACACTAATTAACATAAGTAAACGTTAACGAAAACGCGATAGAATAGGTTAATAAACTCCTGGAGGGCAATCTGGTAGAGGTTGTATATGTGTGTACAGCGCAACTATTATAAAAACAGTAAACAATACTATATGCAAATGTTTAGTTCTGATAAGTAGTTTAGGAGCAATGAGCGAACAGATGAACATACATACGTACATAAACTGTTAAAATCATAATCCTCCGTAGGTTTTGCCGTAGTCGGGTAAAAAAAATGTATAGTACTCCTGGCATAAAACTTTGACGCGAAAGAAGTCGTAGGCGCAAAATAGTTCAATATAAAACACCAATTTAACCATCTACAAAACATGATTTTCCTTCACAAACATCTACAAATCCACCAGCATTCCACATAGCTGGAATATTATAAGCAAGACAAACATACACACAGAGTTGTCGGAGCCGGCCGAAGCAGCGGTTAATTTACCCAATAATACCGAACGCTTTCATTTCCAACATTCTGCGCATACTATCGATTCCAAGTTCAAACTTTCATGTACTAATTTTTGGAGAAGGCGTTGTTGTATTGAAATTCTAGTTTGTCTTTATAGTTTGTGGATTCTTGGAAAGGTAAAATATATAAGTAAGGTGATGAATTGAGACGTTTATTTTCTACTTTCACTTTGTATTATTTAGAAGCAGTTGTAAAAGAAAATGGTATTAGGTTTTTCTGAGAACCATGTAATTCGGAGTAGGTGCAGTTTTGCATCCTCGTCAAATTCAAGAAGGTATCTATGCTAGGATTGTCAGCACAAATTAATAATAAGTAGTTAGGTTTTTTTTATTACTTTATCGTCGTAGGGAAACCTTGTGCCGGACTGATACCGACTAAAACTCCACGTTGTTCCTTACCATACGCAACGGGGTGATTCTGTTCTTTGAAAGAGCTGTATTCTGAAATACAGTTACACATAAACACAAGTGTTTGTTGTTATTGAGCAAGTGCAATTTTATTTGATTATTAATGTCTTTTTTCACAATCCCCTGAATAACTAGGGTGCAAAACTGCATCTTGTATATGTAGGTATGTACTAAATACTTACTCATCTAAGATAATCTCGTCTTATATTCTATGTACTTTCTTTTAAACCCATTTACAAAATAAAGCAGCACCTTTTACGTCATGTCAAAGAAATCAAGTTAGAGACCGCGGTCACAACTACCAAAGGATTTTTAGTTTCTTCGAAATACTAAATTCAATATGTTAACAATCATAAAAAATCACAATGGAAAATACCTAACAACACCCGTATTTTTTTTTTGCCTTCGCTTGTTGGATTATAAATTTATAACATCAACTGAAGCCGACTAAATCTATAAGTCGCATCCTGGATAGTAACAAACATTAAAATAAAACAGATAATCGTTAAAATCAAACAGATAATCGACATCTTTCCTCATCCACTTCCTTTTCTTCTATTCGAACCGATTGACTCGTTTTAAATGTACTTGTCCGCGTGGCTTATTTCACCCGCCATAAGTTACGTCTTTGGTTAATGCCCAGTTCCCGCGTACCGTGATGTTATACACCGTATGTTATTTAGCAATAATGTAGCAATCTATTGGTGAAAAAATGCTTAAAATCGATCCAGTAGTTTAGGAGCCTATTTGTTACAAACAAACACTCAAAAATCTTACCTCTTCAAAATATTAGTATAGAGTTACAGACAGATAACGCACAGATAGCACACTTGCTGAATATACCGCATCGCTCTTTCGCGGTGCAGGCTCCACCAATATCGCGGCGACCGCCTCCAAACATTCCTGTTTGCCCAGCACTCACTACGCCTCGATATATACTACAACTAGGTGTCTGCCGCGGCTTTGTTCTCTAATCGCTCATGAATAATGTTGTCTGAAGGAATCTTTTGTGACGTGACTTCTTCAAACCGAAATAGATTTTCCATGTTTTTATCTCAAATATAATTAAAATTGCAATAGATACCTACCATCACGCCTGTATTCCTCAAATGATTAAGCAGAAGTGTACCAATATACACCCACAGGCGGCCGGCATGTTGAGACCCCATGTAATAAGGTGGGTGAGGCATTAACCTTCATGTTTCAGTGATGATGTTAATCCTACCGATAATATTACTTACTCTTGTCGGTAGGTTCAGGTAAGGTTCAGTAATTAATTTATTGCTTTATTTTTTCTTTTTGGATTCCGTAGCAGTTTCTTGAAACTATAAAGTACCTACCTATACCTATCTCAAGGAAATAACAATCAGTTGTCATAAAACCGGAAAATTTTCTAGCAAACATGCAAAATTTTCCTCGGAAGCAATCTTAAATTATGTAGTAATATCTTCCGGATGCAGGAACAGGATTCTGCGTCGGTTTGCAAATACCCGGGTATGCGAGGATGCAAGCCCGGCTTACCGACACTTAATTTATCGGTAACATGCGCCTGCAGTGCGCCACGCAATGGTGTGGAAGATACCCAGCTGGCGTAACTGGGCTAATGGAAATACTAACAGGACTAGGTAACTGAGCATAGCAAATTGATCTTTGTTACCTCTACATAACGTACAAACTGAGGATTGCGCTGCAAACTTTTACATGGTGTTAAACACGACGCGTTTATGTAAAATCTTCCTGATGTGAGTTATCATTTCTGAGGTAAAAGTGATAAACTAACATACCGGCTACGGCTGACCGCTCACTACAAAGTTGCTTCAAATAATTCAGCGGGAAGGATTGTTATAACAGATATAGAATAACAGCCCTTTTTTTAAGGAAGGAAAATCATCAAATGACTTCTTCCGCCCAGGGCGGAACGGAAGGCAGTGTCAGACTCTTACTGACTAAAATCCACCCGCGTTCCTCCTAATGCCTTTGCGTTCCAGGGCCGTGGTAACTCTTTCGAACAAATCCGGTAACACTGGCAGGCACTGGCCCTAGCGGACCCTGTCTATTGTGCTGACATCACATTGAGGCGCGCGGAGAACACAACGCGCCGCCGACCCCGGTCTGGTTCTAATCGGACGGCGAGGCACCCAACATTCACCGTCAGCAGGCCCGCGCCTACTGTGGCCGGGAATCGTTCCGCGACTCCCGACGCCCGGGGCGTCTTCTTCAGTTGCGGCGGCTGGGGCGTGAGGTTTGCCTCTCCAGAATAACAGCGCTGCAGTGCTATTCTGTACACACATCCTAGAGATGTGTGTGCATGCAATAAAATTTTCTTATTCACATACCATCACGGTATTTCCCGAAGGGTTAAGTAGAGATGTACCAATGTACACCCACGGTTCGCCGGTATGTTTAGGTCTTTTAAAATAAGGGGTGAGCCTATTGCCATAACCGGGCACAGATCCTAACTCCGAGCTGCTACTGAGAATTTCATGGAAAAACCCAATAACATTGTTCGACCTTGGAATCGAATCCAAGACCTCTAGCGTAGTAGTCGCGCTTGGGACGACTAGGCTATCGAGGCGGTATGCAGTATTTGTTTATTCATGAATAAAAATAAGTACAACGTCTTACAGACTACTCCAAGACGATGTCATACGCACTACTAAAACTATATAATAAAATACACTTAAACATAAAATTCAACACAAATAAATAGTCCAATTTTATCCCTCCTTCAATAAACAATTATA
The DNA here is from genome assembly GCA_932526535.1 of Caradrina clavipalpis. Taxonomy (NCBI): domain Eukaryota; kingdom Metazoa; phylum Arthropoda; class Insecta; order Lepidoptera; family Noctuidae; genus Caradrina; species Caradrina clavipalpis. The sequence goes on from OW052088.1 coordinate 861,515, forward strand.
CCTGGATACCTTATTAATATTGGATGATATTTACGTAATAATTTACGTAATAGACAGACAGAGCTGATTTTAATATTTATCCACACCCCATAGTACAAGTTAAATTCACAATATTCCTGCAGTAAAGCCAACTATAGCGGATCAGTCGCACCATTGCATTCCCCTAATGTTTCGTGAGCGTTTGTTACCGATCAGTTCGGCCTTCACTACGTGTCACGTTGTCAATTCTATTTGCTATCACAGAATAACTAAACCCTATGTATAAAAATCATTGTTATTTTTTATTTATCTCTTTCTGGACTGGTCTAAATGTACTCATGGTGCTCTTGTATAAAAAATACATATATATCGTATTTTTCGATCATTAAAAAAAATATCGTTAATGGACTACCGGGCAATTACAAAGTGTCCGTATTTTTATCATAAAACAACACGATACACCGCAGATTATATTTCCATCAAACTACGGAAGTTTGATAGTAACGTATTTTTATTTTATTTTTGCTTTAACATAAAACTGCCATTTGCCAATTATATACGGAGACAGATACAGTAACAAAAAGATAAGTACCTACCTACAGGGGAACACGATACCACTAGGTAAGACTGGTTGTCAGACTTCTTGGCTTCTCAGCCGGGACAGCCGGGACCAACGACGGCTTAACATGCTTTCCGAAGCACGGGGGTGTCATAGCACCAACTTCTAAACTCCTGGCTGCTGCTAAGAAATACCTTAGTGAAAAACCCAATAACGCCTTTTGCCCGACCTGGAAATCGAACCCAGGATCCTACGGTCATCTGTTGCGCTTGCGGCCACGAGAGCAACGGGGCAGTTAAACACCTACAGATGCAATAGGTAGTTACGTATCTCCTTGGTATGCTAATAAGTTCTGGAATCTATATATATATCATTGTCTTTAAAAAAAAGTAAATATATTTATTCATGTGTTCATGACAAATCATTTTGAAAAATAGTTCCGTGTTTGCCAACATCCATTCAATCGGTTATTTAAACAGTTGTTCATGTCAGTTTTCATAAACAAATAATGGAAATGTTTAACATGTAACCGTGTGTGTACCATAACACAGCTCTTAATTCTGAAGTTTGACAAAAGATTTTTGGAATTTCTTTTATCTTTTTATATAATTTGTTCAGTTTATAAACTTACTCGTGAACACACTTAAATCGTGATTCGTAGGACACGTGGCGCCATCTATTTTATCATAAGAACGTTATTGTTGTTTTCCTCGTGAACACTACTCGAGATGAAAGGTACTCTATGTCCGTTTCTTTACACCTGACTAAATGCAAAATTAAAAAGGTAACACAAACAAACTGACTTACAATACACATACAACTTACTTACAATATTGTAATTACGATGACGTACATAAAATATTGTGTGTACCTACTTCATATTATTTTGTCGTTACCTACTTGTAATTGTTCATGCAGGCTTACAATGTATGTAGTTTTATATGTAACCTTAAGGCTAGTTACAAACTTGGTATTCAGGATCGGACAGAGAAAATGCATACGTATCTACTGAAGTATGACTTGCTCTCTCTTATTATTTAAGAGCCAACTTAATTTTTGCCAACTTAACACAAAACCATTTTGTTTACAAAATATTCTGAAAAATTCGACAGTGAAAAGGTAAAACAACCGGCCTACTAACTGTTCAGACGCGGAATAAAAACAAGCCTATCCTTTTAATTTTTTTGGACAGAGTTTATCCTGAAAATACGTCAAATTCTAATGCCTAAAATTTCTCCATGAAATGCCATTTTTTTTTTGTAAAAACTGTCTTCGTCCTATAATGTCATAGAAAGGAAAATAGAGATGGACCGACATACTACCTTAGACTAACTGAAGGGAAAGGCAAAGGGGAGGTAAGCAGCTAAAACAAAGTATTGACTAGAGTCGAGCGATGGCCGCTGCGCCCACAAGTGCAGCACTTAAACCAGATGAGTGTGTCGGACTCCAACCGAATAAAACCCTACAGTATTTTTCCTACTATAATTGGCCGGGACACGGGTGTCACTCTGAACATTCTTCCGCGGCATAACCTTCGCGAGATAAAACTGTCAAGGATTTATCTGCTACTTATCAGTTTCGTTATCCACATTTCACTTGTTTACTGTATGAGCTGCTGGTAAGAACTCTCCAGTTCTTAACAGCATAAGCAGTATTGTATTTTAGGCATCACCTTGAGCGGTCTCCACAAGTTGACCGGTTAAGCAGTAAACAGCTCTAGACCTGAACTGCGAGATGCCCTATCGAAAAAAAAAACGGTCTCCACCGTTCAAGGTGTTGTCAAAGTCAAAGCATTTATTTCGATGCCTAAAATACAAGACTTTCTTGAAGTTCTCGTATAGCACAGAGTCCAAAGTGTCAGTGCAGGATCAGATTTCATGATAAACAGAGTAACTAGGGCAGTGCCAGCGGTGCCTAGGCACGAGGCGCACATCCTGGAGGGGCGCAGAAATGACCAGACCAGGACCAGAAAAAGAATTCAAGGGCGCAGTTATAGAATATGACATCGGGCGCATAAAAGGCTAATTACGTTACTGGGTGCGTACGACAATCGATCACATCAATGTCTTTAGAATCAGCAGTCAGTCTTCTGTATAAGAATGAGAATGATAGATATAATAGTACACGACTCGTGTGTCACTGCCCTTATCCATTTTAAGCTTATCATGTGTTCTTATAAATAATTAAAAGTGATATTTCGGGTATTACAAGATAAACCGTGAACCTGAAGAGTCGACTGGCTTTTAACAGAAAAAGGTTAGTTCCTTTTTGCTTTATCGACTGGTGACTATGCTTAAAGTTCCAGTTAATCTAGCCGAAAATATCAAAATACTGAGGATAGTTCTGCCAAAAGAATCAAATGACAGGATTTTTTTTTTTCATTTTCTGAAATATCTTTTTATTTGTAATAAAATGTTGTATCCATTCCAAGCATAGAGATATCTCTATGCTAAATACATAATACTATACAGGAATAACGGTTTAATGTATATACATTAAACCTGTATAGTAATGTAACACATTTATCATTTTAATTAGTTATACGTTATCAATTTAATTTGGAGATATTGTTGGTTGGCTCTTGTTGGCAAAACTAAACTCAATTTCCTAATTTTAAATACTTTTAAATTACACAACCACAGAAAATATACTGAAAATGGTATTGATAGTAACGATTCCTACGTAGAAGTTAATTTTCTATACTTATAATCATCTACCTTTTGCATATTTTATATCCTTGACCGGTGTCGAAATGAGTTGTCATATTTGGGCCAAAAAATATTTAAATGTAAGGAGGTACAGTAAGCGCTCAGAAATGCATACCCACGCTAAGGTTCACTTTCCTATGAACACGGGCGCGATCCAGTCAGCGCGTGCGCATGTGTGTTTACGAGTGATGTCTCAACATTCCACAGATAACACACACTAATGAACCATCGTCGCACTACGCGAAATGGCATTATATTTCTGTTTACCGTACGAGTCCTACCCGACGCGCGACGTATTCTTACCATTGCATTGTTAAATTTCGCATAATTATAACATGTCCTGGCAGCTGGTTTGGATAAGAAAGGGTTTACGATCATTGAATTCCGAGTTCAAATCTTATACTATGTGTGGTTGTTTTTTGTTTCTTGAAACCATAATAATGTTAGGCAAAATCTTTTTAGGTTTATGTTGAATTATTACGTATTCATGCTTGTTATTTATTTTTTATAAGAAGCAAATATTAGTTATTGTATTATTTATTTAACTTTTTATGTGATTTTATTTTAACTTTTTGTAATTGGAAGTAGGAAAAAAAGGCGTGCTGTGTGATAAAATTTTTTTTTTTTTAAATTAACAAACTTATGAGAATTGTAGCGTCTCATTCCTACTTAAATAAAAGAAGTTCTCTTGTAACTGTTCATAAGATTTTTTGTTGAATACCCACTTAGTCAATAAAATTCATAATAACATAATAAGAGAAGGATATTTTAATAACACAAATAAATTTGGTGATGCTCACGTATTAAGTTTCTGAATTGGTATTCAGCAGAGTTAATTGAAAACTAAACTATAATTCAGACTTTATGAACAGGTTTTTTTTTTTTATGTAACGTCACAATAAACTTAGTGAGGTAATAGTTTAATAATTCGTTTTCTTGATGAAAAGAAGATTGAAACTAAACCTCAATTTAAGATCATTAAATAACTATCTACGAATATATAATATAATTTTGACTAAATATTTAGTTACACCGTCTAATGATTAAAACTAAAACATCCAGGTTATTAAATGTTGCATAACACCGTCTAATACTTCTTCATAAGTAGCACTGTTGCACGCCATCCCCACATATTAAAAACGAAACGTATTTAAACGTTGTTGTAAACAGTATGTTATCCAGTGCGAAACCACCAAACTTAATCCACTTCGCTGTTGAGTAGGTAGGATAGGCTATCTATCCTCTTCCTCGTATTTCTTGCTCCGGAGACTAATAATAGTATTCCTCTAAAACAACAAAAAAAAGTAATATTAGGCATTTATAACAAAATACTAAAGTGACTTAATTTTTTATATAATTTAATAATATTTATTTAATATAACAAATTTTAATATATTAAAACTATTTATTTATAAATTCCATAATAAACACATTTTTTTGGCGTCATTATAATATTTAAAAATCAATAATAAGTATTAATCGAAATGCCACCAAATAATTTTAGGTATCTTAGGTATAAATTTCAAATAAAAGTTTAATTTACAATTCGTTAATATAATACTCACATCCAGTCAGGTTTCATAAGATATTAATTGGGACCACTTTTATGCAGCCCAATAATAGTCGCCCTCGCCTCAGTAATATTATTTGCCTGCGTTTCGAGAATAATTACAATACCACTACGAGTATCTATTAAATCACTCGTTACTAACCAACAAACACAACCAAACGACAACGCTCATTCCAATCAAGTTAAATATGCACAAAACTCATGTCTACCTCACAGAAATCTAAATTCTTTATTAGTTTTCTATGACTACCCTTTTAAATTTACGAAATGTGTGAACAAAGCGAACAAGATAAAGAATATTATATTTCTGTCCATTTCTTCAAATTGAGTAAAAACAAAAAGACAAAGTAATGTGAGATTCGAACTCGCGGCTCATTGATTAACGCCGTCAACTGGGCGCGCTTAACCGCTAGACCATCTTGTCTCATGTAGAAACGTTGAAATTATGAACTACATTCACAACGATGATACATGTGTCTATTTTTGAAAGTAAAAGGTCGTAAGTGATACTAAACGTCAACCTAATACGTTTTGAGATTGGGTATGCACTTTTGGTCGCCACTGTACATCCCTAGGCATTGCTTAAATTACAAGCTGAAGACATGGCTGCGTATGACCATTATTGAGACAATGCTTGAAAGAGGCATAATTGCCTGGACAAAAAGGACAAGTAGACGCCTGTCGGGTAAGATGGTGATCATGAAACGCGAAAACGTGGCTTATCAAGCACGCGTTCAACCATAAGACCAGATAACTTTAATTACATTGGCACATGTAATCTATATATGCAAATAACAGTGAAAAGAAAATTAATGTAATTGTTTTACTGCCGTTGCCTTGACTGATATCAAATCTTATCTTTTATTCTGAAACTTTCTACTCAACAGTGAAGAATTACGACTACTACTTGTTGCTTGTGTGCTACTTATGTCCTACTGTTTTGGGTAAACAATGGGTCTATAATTTATTATTGATCCCTGACCACTATGTGTTTGAGTTTATACTGATTTTAATTTTTCAGACACATTATGTCAAATATGATGTTTTTCTACGCCCTGATCCTGGTCTGCTCAATAAACACAGTGTTGTGTGATGAGGATGTCGCGTCCCTATTTGGAATATCACCAAGACAAGATTTAACATTTGTGGAACTTGCTAATTACGATGGTTACGCAGCCGAACAACATTTTGTGACCACAGAAGATGGCTACATCTTGGGTGTTTTCCGAATACCACTCAAGGAAACCTGCGCAGCCTCCAAAGGCGTCATGATATTCATGCACGGCCTCTACCTGAGCGGTGACGACTGCCTCATACCAGGCCCTGGGAAGGCTCACTGCTACATCTACTCTGATAACTGCTACGATGTCTGGGTTCCCAACACAAGAGGAAACTTTTACAGCAGAAACCATACTTCGTATAATCCCGACAAAGATTCAGCATTCTGGGACTTTTCTGTTGATGAACTGGCCATTTATGATCTACCGGCAGCCATAGATTACGTCTTGCTTAAAACAAATGAAACTCAAGTAACATATGTCGCTCATTCCCAAGGCGTTAGTATGTTATTAATTCTTTGCTCAAAGAAACCTGAATACAATGCCAAGATCAAGGTTGGCTTCGGGATATCAGCGACAGCGTGGCTGGACCATTCTAGGTTTATCGTGTTAAAGATCCAAAGTCTTATTGCACCAGGATTAACTCAAACTGGCCCATTACTAAATGTTGAAGTACTAAAACGAAATGGACTGCTGCAAAATTCTGGAGAATTTTTGTGTGGAACAACTGAATTAGCATATCCTTTTTGCTCAGTACTTATATTCGCGGTTTTAGGTTACAATGAGTTCCAGATTACCAGTGAGGTCTTGCCAGTGGTAGTTGGCCACACTCCCGCTGGAACTTCTCTTCGAAACTTCATCAGATGGGGACAAATACAGAATAACGGCTTCACTGAATATGATTATGGGTTAATTAAAAATCTAATTGAATATGGACAAACCAGCCCCCCAGTATACGATATGTCTGTTGTGTCGATGCCATGGGTGTTCATAGGCAGTGAAAACGACTATGTTGCTAATGTAACGGATGTGAAATATCTTGTAACCAAATTACCGGAAGCTTCGCTATGTGTTCTTTCTGATAAAACCTTTGGTCATTTAGATTTTATTTATGGCAAAGATATCCCTAATTACATAACCCCAGTTGTTTTGTCATATTTAGAGAACGGCACCTACACATGCCCTTGAAAAAATCGTGCTAATAAAGAATGCAACTTCATTGTTATTTTTTTATTTTCCATTCCTATTGCTATCACTATACGTATTAGGGGAGCGTAAGTTTAGTTTAACGAGATGAACCCAACCATGCAATGTTTGACAAACAGTTTGAGATGAAATATTGCACTATACTAGAATCATTTATATTTCACTTGTACACTCCTGTGACTTTTTGAGGTAGGAAAATAATGTTGGTCACTTTTAACTGTTGACATGTCAGCTCATTATCACAGACGTGCTTCAGCGTCGATTATTAATTTATTATATTTATGGTGAGTTTAGTTTCCGAATATTAAGAATAGACATGATTTGTTTTAATCCTGTATTCATTTAATTACTTTTTAAAAGGTGTGTATTCAACATTAAGAATAATAATTTTTCATGGTCTATTGTTCCAAAACAGAATACGTATAACTTATTAAACACATAATTATCATCACGCCTATATTCCTCAAAGGGTAGGGCAGAGGTGTACCAATGTACTCCTACACTGCCACAGTTCGCCGGTATGTTTAGGTCCCATGTAATAGGGGGCGAGCCCATTGCCATTGACCGGTCCCAAATCCTAACTCCAAGCTGCTACAAGATAAAAACAAAAAAGAATATAACAAAAAAGATAAAGTAACAACAGAAATAAATAGAATAAGTTTTTAATATAATGGTATACTATTATATATTACTCATTTTAAAAGAACGCAGAGCCGTGCACATTAACTGATTCAAAATTAAAATGAAAAAATGTACGAGTATCACTAGTAGAAACAAACTAAAGTTAAATATTTGAACTTGGTCGGCGCGTGTAGACTACGTACTGACTTCCGTGTTCAAAGTTTTATTAATATAACAGGAAGAGGCAAAAGTAGAACGGATACATTAAAAACAAACCAGTACAGTTTAAAAATAAGGAACAACTGTGCTTTTGTATATTATAAGTGTCGTAAAATTCATTCATGTAGGTACCTATAACGGGTCGATAGTAAAATGTTCTTTTCATAATTGTGATCGTTTCTATTGTTTCGTAATTCATGAAAATAGACCCGGCATCCATAACCTTCCAATCTGCTTTTGCAATTCCAATTTACCTACTACAAAAAAAGTATGGAACTCGATCTGACATAGTACTTATTGACCTGTTCTATTCGCAAGCAAGGTGAATACCTATCAACTTCATTTTAACCAAAGTTTACTTAATCAATATTACCCTACATCCCGCCGTATCCATCATTTGAGGGAACGTTATCAAAATTTGGTGAGTCATCCTTCAATCCTGCTTATTTTTCGGCTGATAGCTTAATTTTCTTGTTAATGGAAAAGGTGGATGAAAATATACAATGTATTTATCATTTTGGAGTAAAACTTTACGGTCAATTTTCCGCAGAGCTGCAGAGGTGGACAGAAATGTAGGGATCTCCCAAACTAGCTCCCAATACTCACATTGCGCCATTTTGGGTTTCCAATCAGAATATTTATTTAATTACTGAGCACAAAAAATACTGTTCCAATCAAATGTCAATATATTAATCACATTTTAATTAGTCGTCAAATATTTAATCAGTACGGAAAAAGCGGTTTCGTTTAGAAATCCCTAACATTTCTTTGGCCGGTCCTCGATAAGGTAAAGTATGAGTTCCCGTATTTGCGCGGCATTAATTCACGGCCAGCCTTCGGCCGCGCCGCGAACTTTTTCAATAACCGTCTCCCGGGACCTGAGTCCCGGGCAAATCGGACCTCGCGATTGGAGCGGGGTCCCACTGAATACGGAAAAATCGTTTTGCAAATGTAAGTAGATATGGGATGCCTACATTTGCAAAAAGGTTTTCGATGTTGAACGTTTTCATGTTTGTTGGATATGCAAACGAATAAAGAAACTCGTAAGATAAATCTAGCTAATAGGTTCGTTTAAAAGCTGTTGAAAGGTTATTTCTTGATATCTCCCTCTCTTGGGACTAGAATGGACTGGTAACGACGTGTTACTTTCATAAGTACCTAAGCATTTCGGCTTCATTTTAAGTTTGAACAAAATTAACCAATTTAATAAAATTATATTTCAAACAACACAACGAAAAAATCGTGAGGAAGCTTGACCATCTGCATCGTCTGGACCTATAGTTAATAAGTCTGAAATCGCCACTTCTTCCAGCGTGGTGACCAATGCTCATGCCTTCTCTGTATGAGATTTTGACAAAATCAACTGATTGCTTTGACAAAATCAACTGGTTGCTAATTTAATTATTATATAAGTAATTTATTTATTTTGATGATTATTATTACTATTTCTTTTTCTCTTAGACATTAATTATACATTTGGTGACTACTATGGCTCACACACTGATTTGTTGTCTTTTGAAATGTTAGAAGTGATCATCTACGATCACAATATTGGTATTAAATATTACAATTGGTTTAGCTTTCATTTCTTAATTCGTAGCATTTTGTACATATTGTAGTACTTTGAGTGACTTTTATTGTTAGATCGTTTTGACATTAGCATATTTTTTAAAATGAAATAATGTAAATGTACAACATAATGTACTTAATACGTTTTTTTAAAAGAGTATGTATGGAGTTTCTTGCCCGTTCTTCTCCATACGAAACTACCTCTTGGAATGGGCAACTAGATTCAATAGTTTTTAATTATTTGACGTTCAAAAGTGCCTTTTAATGGTCTAATTGAAATAAATGATTTGACTTTGAGTAGAGGACCTTACCTTGCAGTGATACAATAATAGGCTGGTATTTTTTCTACGGTTGACGGTTCTTTTCTTGAAATTGAACACGATCCTTTAAGTTACAATATTGGAATCTAATTACCAATGTCTCAAAAGATACAATAAGTCACTTATTTCTAGTCTAGGGCCCAGAAAACCGATGAAACGAAATGTAAATACCTAATAAAACATTCTTGCAGGGTTTTATTTTGTTAAGGACCTTTATTACTGTATCCGCTTATTTTTATTTTTTAATTGAGTACCGGTTTTAAATGTAATTTCGATACGGAAATATAGAGTAGGAATATAGGAACTGGTAAAAACTTCAAGAGATTATTTCCGTAGTTTCGTCCGCTGCTACTGTAGCCGTTGCTAAGTAAAGCCGATGCTTAATAAATAGGAGCTCGTTACACTGTCTTGAACGTAAACAGATAAATAAACTTTTACCGACACAATTCTTCAGAAATACCATCGATCTTTCGCCGATTTTTTTGTTAATTTCAAAACATGAATAAGAAGCTATTCATGTTTTCTTTTGCACTAACTGTTGTATAACTAAATATGAACGTCATTAGATATCAAAGACTATACCTTAAAAAAAAATTGGGCTCTTCTACTCTCTTCGCCTACCTATCGAATAACTAAACTAAACTAAACTAAACTAACAAAACAAAAGCTGCCATCCTTTAATATAAAAAAAAACAATGTTGCCATCCCAAAAGTAAGTTGCTTCGAACATTTGATCATAACTTATGTAAACATCAGGCGCGATTCACTTCAAAAATAAATAATCATATGAGTGTAGGTACCTTCACCGCAACTACCTACCTACTCATCCATAACAGCGACATATAAAAGCCCTAAAAGTATTATATTAAAAACACAATAGGTAATAGTTTTCTATTGAACGCGATCGAAGTGTGACATAAAACTGAACGATTATTTCGTCGAAAAAAATCAGAAGAACCATTAGGACCGCAATGTCCGTCATAAAATAAGAATTAGGGGTCGTAAAAATAAAAATTTGTTGTATGAAATATTTTTGACATATTTTATGGGCCACACTCACACCGCACTCACTTTATTTTTAATTTATGGCGCATTAAAAGAGGTTTGAGGAGTGACGCCACTTAAAGGTCTCCTTGAACACTTCGCGTCATTACTGGTAACTTGCGAACTTGTAGACTGACACATACATACATACCATCACTCCTGTATTCCCCGAAGGGTTAGGCAGAGGTGTACCAAAGTACACCCACATTCGCCGGTATGTTTTTATGTCGCATGTAATAGGGGGTGAGCTTAACGCTAGCTTAATTAACCGGGCACAAATCCAAACTCCGAGCTGCTATTGAGAATTTCATAGAAAAACCCAATAACACTGTTACTCGACCTAGGAATCGAATCCAAGACCTACAGCCTAGCAGTCGCGCTTAGGACCACTACCCATAGAGGCACTTGTAGACTGATACTTTTGAAGCAGCGTATAGAGCTATTCCCGAATAGCTCCCTCCGACACAAAAGCAGAAGGTAGATAGGCATTATAGATAAGGGCTAATTTAGCCACAATCAACCATATTGTATAAATTAATCGTCATCATCATGAGGTCACGGGAAATGCCTAGTTGAGGACAGCGCTGGACCGGTAATTGTGGCTATTAATTAATATTCCTATGAAAGTTACAAAATTAGCATTGTTCTGAATCCTACTTATATCACACTAATATTATAAAGGCGAAAGTTTGTATGTTTGTCTCTTCTTCACGCTCAAACGGCTGAACGGATCGGAATGAAATTTGGCACTGATATACATTGTATTGTGGAATAACACAAAGGATACTTCTTATCCCGGAAAATGTACGGTTCCCATGGGATAATATATCAAGACGCGGAATAAGTCGCGGTTAGAAGCTAGTTAGTAATAAAGGCTTGACGTCCGCCATGCGGGCTGACAGACTTCTAATTTATATAAAACTAGCTGTTGCCCGCGGCTTCGCTCACGTGGACCTAAGTGATACTTAACTAATTAAGTATTGAATACTATGTCATCATAATCTTCCAAGGATGTCGAATGGTTGCTAAGGAGTAACTTTTGTGGGTTTTAGGAATTTGACTGTAGACGCCTGGAGTCTGGATTTGTGCCCGGTTAGCAATGGGCTTACGCCATACCTGGGACTAAAACATATTTGGCGTAAGGAGCCATAGGCTTTCGAAAATACTATTTGATGTGATTTACTTAGTTTTTCTTTCTCGAACCATTGAAAAGCATCTTTAATAGGTACTGCTTTAACAACCTCACACTGTAGCTTGGATCGGTCTAGTATCAAGACCGTAGAAATGAATCTGGTAATCAGAACAACTGCCAAGATAATCTGAGCTTCGTGTTAAAACCAAATTAATAAAATGGTTTTGGGAGAAACTATGGACAGTGAGCAAGACTTATGAAAACGCTAAGCAAAGTTTTACCTCTCAAATTACCCTACATCTTTTGCAGAATGACGGTAATGTAAATAATGTATTTCCATTTAGAAGTAATTTTTAAATCTAGTAGAATTCTTCTGTTTACAGTACCTACCTATTAAAAGAAAATCTATATGCAATGCATGATACATGATTGATGCATGATTCTACATGTATCCTAAGAACTTGAAGTCTGTGAGACATTCAACGGCAAAAAATGACTGTTAAAGAATTTTAAATGGGTGAAATTGATTTTGGTACACTTTCTGTAGTTGCATTTTTTTTTTCTGTTTTGCTATTTTAATAGAAGTACACTTTTTTGGTAGCGTAACTCAGCCCAGCCAGTAAAATGTTGCACACAAAACGTTTGCAGATAAATCGTCCAACACTTGTATGAAGTGAAGTGTCGAGGTTGGTAGGCCCACGGGCTGCGAACCCTATTTTTTAAGCCTAGTAAGTTATCAAATTATTTCTGCCGCTCTGGCGGAAGGGACACTGGCCCGGTAGGGCCAGTGCCTACCAGGGTTGTGGAATTTGTTTGAAAGAGTTACTGCGACCTTGGAACGCAAAGGGCATCAGGAGAAACACGGATGGGTTTTAGTCAGTGAGACACTCCCTTGCGCTCCGCCCAGAGCGGAGGAAGTCATTTGATTATTTCCCATCCTTAACCCATTTAGATTAAGTAAAATAATTGAGGGTAGTGGTCCAATTTTTAAGTTATGGTTGTCTTTTTTCACTTATTTTAATAGTAGATAGATAGTGCTACAAAATCATAGCCATTTAAATGGGTAAATTCAGTAGTCTAACCATTTATAAGTACAGGTAGGTACACCTTTTCCCTTTTTTTGGGTTTGCGTGTGACTTTTTTGTCTTATAAGTAGGTGTGGTTTGTATAATTTACATATTTACGTTTAAAATAAAGCCTACTCAACCGTCTTGCGACTTATATCTGCAAAGAAATCGTTCTTTGAAAAGTACCTATTTGAGTACAACGGACGTATTCATACAACAATAGCACTTTTTGCCAGGTTTCTGTAATAATGAGTCCGAACTGTTTTAACATTTCCAATCATTACAATGACCTAGAGGAAGCAGTTCATGCCTGTCTAAAACATACTGACAGGGTCGGTGAGTACGACTTGGCAGTCACACCACCAGAACCGTGCGATAAAGAAAGTACCGAAGATAACCTTATTTGCCGCATCTTTGCTACGGGATGTGCCTGGTAATATAGAGGGGACGACACGATAACAACAGCAGCGATGATAAGCCAGATCCGCTAGTGCAGCGTAACTGTTCTCCAAAATACTCTTCTACAACCGAAGATAAAACTAATGTGCTAGACAGACAGAAACTGGTAAAAGAACGGCTTGGAGATCTTCACAAACATTTGGAAGATTTTTCGATGAAAAAGTAGGTGTTGAATTTATATCAAGGGCCATGCCACCACAAATATTTCGGGATGTACGGGTAAAGAAGTAGTGGTGGGTCTGATTTACCTACATGGTATGATATGGCTCTTGCAAAGTCACAGCCGTTGCATGGAGCAACTATTGTTGAGCTGTTCCGTAGCAAGATGCTATTTCCGCAGAAAAATCTTACATAATGTGCGACCTTCGTCTTCGTTGATCTCAGATTTGCCTCAAGATGGAGCAGGACGCTATTCACAAAAGCTATAAAATCCATGAATATGCATTTTATGTAACGCAAGAGTACGCTGGTAATGTAAAAAGTGCCTAAAACAATGTTTGTGGAAAATCATGTTTTGAAAATGTTCACCTGTAATACGCCGTTGTACCCAATTGTGTTCAGCCCCCTTCAAAGAAGTCTACTTGTTATTATTATTTATTTGGTTTATAAACAACCATAAAATAAACGTTTCGTAAAAATGTAGCTATCCTTTTCATTGTAGAAAGAATAATTCAATTCGCGTAATAATATACAGCCATGTGTTGGCCCAACATTTAAAGACTATTTTGACAAAATTAATTTTGAAGAGTCAAACCAACAGAAATTCTTTTACAGTACGTATATTTCCCGCTCTACTCGTTCCCACACCTATTCGTTTTCTTTCTTTCGATGAATAGTTTTGACTTCAATGCTGTTTTATTTGTGACTATGTATAGACATATTTTTTTAAATAATAAAAGATTTGGAAAAATAAGCTAGTTAAATGTTATGGTATAAAAATGCCTACTTCTGTTTTATTATTGTTTGGAAGTCCACTATCATTCAAAGATAAAATAAAAAAAACGCAAAAAGTAAAACACTTATTGGGGACCGAACTCAAGCCCAACGACTCAGAAGGCGGTTGTCGAACCATTAGACCACATGCTTCGATGGAAAGTGTTCTAAAATAGCCGTTCTAGTTTGCCATGATTTACTGTTTAGCTCCTTGAAGGTATAGCGTGATAATAAATATTTCAGCAGTTCAATCCTCAGCTATCTAAAGCATTCTTATATTGTTTCTCGTCTTTTTACAAAAACCCGTCGTAATCTGTAGGAAAATACAATATAATGCAACATTACTCATCTCCTAAAGCAGATAGCGTGATAGTTTATAGCCTACGGCAAAATTTGGCCCATGTGGAATATATATACTAAAATTTAAAAGAATCTGTCCGGCAGTATTTGCGTGATGCGTTCACAAACAAACAGACAAACAGACAAAAATTTTAAAAAATATATTTTCGGCCTTAGAATCATGCCCCGACCTCGTTGCAATCACTCTTTTCCAAAAATATTAAATGTACAGTTTTGACATCGCTACGATTTTATTATATGTATAGATTTAGCTCTATTTACAAAGTAATAAGGCAAATTGTGATTCATTACATAAGATCAAACTCCTGCTGGTGCTGTCACCATGTCGGGATGGTCAGAGTGACGACACATGGGTAGGTTTATTGTGTCAGGACTAACTCCATTTTATGAGTAGAGATTGATAAGAAAACAAAACAAACAACAAAGTTTCAATCATAACTTTTTCTGAAGGCGTTTCCACCTTCCCGTACAAGTCCCGTACACATAGGTAAACTTTATTCCACTTGTAGTTCGAGAGGCTATTACTCGTAAGGAGAGCAATAAAACACTGCTGTGCGCGACGGAATGTAATAATGAAAGGATTTTATTGATAAACTACCTTCTAGACGTACTTTTCGACGCGTGGAATTGAAGAGCTAAGAAAAATACAGGTGTATGTGTAAGGGCCTTAGGTGCCTGGGATACCATTTTATCAATAACTAGCTTTTGCCCCTATTTTTCCTACTTTATTATTCTAACTAGCTGTTGCCCGCGGCTTCGCTCACGTCAGCCTTAGTGTTACTTAACCAATTAAGGATTGAATACTATGTCTTCATAGTCTTCCAACTGTCAAATGGTTTCTAAGGTTAATAGTAGTTACCTGTGGGTTTTAGAAATTAGTCAGTAGACGCCCGGAGTCTGATTTTTTGGCACAAGCTCATTACCAACCGTAATGAGCTTGTGCCATACCTGGGATTAAAACATATTTATGCGGAGGGTATATGATATGGCTTTACTATTCCTTTCGAAAATACTGTGATGTGGTGTCAAAATTTACTTATTTACATATTTTAATTTTCTCTAACCGTTGAAAAGCATTTTTAATGGGTTCTGCTTTAACACTTACATCGTAGCTTAGATCTGTCTAGTATCAAAACCGTAGAAATGAATCTTGTAATCAGAGCAACTGCCAACTAAATCTGAACTTCGTGTTACAACCAAGTTAATAGAATTATGTTGTTGGGAAAAAGTATGGGCAAAAAACAGTAAGCATATGACTTATTAAAAGGCCTAGCAAAGTTTTACCTCTCAAATTACCTTTCATCTATTGCAGAATGACGGTAATAGGTAACCTTTATTTTCATTTTGAAGTTCATTTTTAAGCATGCAGAATAAGGTCTGTTGACAGTACCTACCTATTAGAAGAAATTCTGCATGCGATGCATAATTAATGATTGATGCATGATTCTACATGCATCGTGAAAGCTTGAACTCTGAGAGATATTTTTTATATAGGTACGTATAGGTTTAATTAATTTTGGTCCTGTTGTAGCTAATTTATTTCTGTTTAGCTATTGGAATAGAAGTATGCTTTTTTGGTAGCGTAGCGCAGCCCAGACAGTATAGTATTGCACACATAACGTTTGCAGATAAATCGTACGACACTTGTATGAAGTGTCGAGGTTGGTAGGCCCACGGTGCGGTGATACTTCTTTTTTAATGATGAAAAATCGTCATATGAGTTTTTCCGTTCTGGCGGAAGGGAGTGTCAGACTCTTACTGACTAAAATCCATCCGTTTTCTCCTAATGCCCATCGCGTTCCAGAGCCGCGGTGAGTCTTTCAAACAAATTCCGCAACCGTGGCAGGCACTGGCCCTAGTGGGTCCCGTCTTCTGTGCTGATATCTCTTTGAGACGTGTGTGAAACACAACGCGGCGTCGGCACGGGTATGGTTCTGATCGGACGGCGAGCCACCCAACGCTCGCTGACCGCAGGCCCGTTGCCGTCGATCGCCTCTATGACGACACGGCGGTGTTCCGCCAAAGCAGGGCAGACCTCCACCTTATGCTTCACCGTGTCCACCGGATGATCCTCACAGTGATATCACTCTGGCGTGTCCTCATGTCTCATGTCAACATGTCCGGAGAATACCTGCGTCAGAGCATCATGGTATTGCGGCGATCCTACTATCGATATGACTTGGTAACTCTTTAAATAGTCTGAGGCGCCGTTTTTTACTTACGAAAAATATTCTTAGCGTAGCTAGAATTTGTGAAATCAAAAGAATTATGTTCCGGTCATTCCTCTTCAGTCGAACCATGCATATTTTTTAAAGTTTTATAAGGGGAAAAACTAAACCCGCCTAAACCTGTTTTATTATAATATTGAAATCATAATAACAAAAAGTAACAATTAATTGAATTGAACCCACACAAAATATTTTACATGGTTTTCATTAAACAGCGAAACTATTCACTTTATTTACGTAACAATTAACTAAAAATAACTATTCCCATACATGTCATATTTGAACTGCCCCGTTGGTCTCGTGGTGGCAAGCAAAACTGTTGATCGTGGGGTAATGGGTTTTTCCATTACGAATTTCTCAGGAACAGCCCGGAATACGGACGTTGGTGGTGTGACACTCACGTGTCTCGGAAAGCACGTAAAGCCGTTGGTGCTGCGCCTGATCTCTCCCCGATTGTGTCGGATTGCCGACACGTCGGACTATGAGAGTTAGAAAAGAGGGAGCGTTTGCTCACACACTTGTGCATTTTAATATCTCCTGCATTGGCTAGTCTGCTTTAAGATTAGCCGTCGTGGCCAGAATCGGTCTTGTATTGAATTCTATTACACAATTAACTGTTTAACTCCTTGTGGCTATGACTTCATGATTTTTATTTCATAGGATAAATATTATGTTAAAAATCATCAATATTTTATGTATTTTATAACAGTTCCGTGGTAAAATCTTTACGGACAATAAACATAATGCAATAATGCTTACCTACCTAACTCCATTATTTGTTACAAATACCCAAATAGCCTCACTATTTATTACAAAACCCACCACCCAAAGAGAAAAGTAGATTGTGGGAAGGAAGACAGCCACCACCTCATGACTACTTGAAGCTGCCAGAGTACCTGCTTCCCGGTAGTGAACTTAGTGATGTATCTAGAAGGTACTGTACATGTCTCAACTGGTGTAAATTATTGTTAGGGAGATCATCGATGCGAAAATAATTCAATCGCGTTATATAATACAGCCATGTGTTGCCCGACATTTAAAGACTATTTTGTCAAAATTTTATTTAAAGAGTCAAACAGACAGATTTTTTTTTACGTATATTTTCCGCTCTACTATCGTTTCCACACCTATCAGTTTGTTTATATTTTTTGATTTCGATAAATGAATAATTTTGACTTCAATATTGTTTATATGAAACTATGATTGTATAGACATTATTTTTTGTAGAAATAATAAATTATTTGAAAAATAAGAAAGCAAAATGTTATGGCGGAAGAATGCATACTTCAATTTTATTAAAGTTTGGAAATGTTCTAGCATTAAAAATGTATTTAAAAAATTACAAAAAGTAAAACAGTTTTTGGGGTTCGAACTCAAACCCAGCGACTTGTAAGGCGGTCATCGAACCATTTGACCACATGCTTCGATAGGAAATACTCTAAAATAGCCGTTCTAGTCTGTCACGATTAACTGCTTAGCTCCTTGAGGGTATAGCGTTATGATAATTATTTCAGTAGTTTAAGCCCCAGCTACCTAAAGTATTCTTATATTTAGTCTCGTATTTTTATAATCGCAATGTAATCTGCAGGAGAACAAAACATAATGCAATATTGCTCAGCCCCCAAAGCAGATAGCGTGATAATTTATACCCTACGGTCAAATTTGGCCTATGTGAAATATATATACAAAAATTGAACAGAATCTGTCCGGCAGTATTTGCGTGATGCTCTAACAAACAAACAGACAAACAGACAAACAGACAAACAGACAAAAATTCTAAAAATTGTATTTTCGGCATTAGAATCATTCCCCGACCTCGTAGCAATCACTCTTTCTCAAAAATATTAAATGTACAGTTTTGACATCGCTACAATTTTATTATATGTATAGATAAGATATTGCCTTTAGCCCTCGGGCAGAAAGTAGCTTCCTTTCCAGAATCGGACATGTAGTCGCGCAGATTAGCACGTTCAATCAAACATACAAATATAGCACCTACCTATGTTTATATTTAGGTACGCACAATCCAAGCTTTACATTTCCTGCTGAAGCTAACTACCTAGTCAGTACACTTATACTCTACCCGTACCGTACCTACAATGCGAGGTCAACAAATACTTTCTGTCGTCGAGTGTACTACGGAAACACGATGCATACAATTGCTTTAGAGTACAACTTTATTTCCAAGAGGTTGCAGAGCAAAATAGGAAAAATCTCAAAAGGCAACTATTTTACGTGCAAAACTAAGTAAGTATAGACCTATTTACTAATGCACAAGGTCTTTAAAATCTCATTAGAACGTGAGAAAGAGGTTAACGACTTACAGACGAAGCAATTTTTTTTCTTCTGGCTTCTTAATGTGGACATGGCATGCATTTTTAATGCAACGCCCTTTTAAAGTAGGTACTTAACATACCTACCTAGGTTTGTATGTGTGCCTGTATGTAGCTCGTGACAGCGCAAACTTAGCAGATTCCACAATGATAAGTTCCTGAAAGGATCCACATGGATTCCCTCCGACTAAAAAACACACTCTATTCTTCTTGCAACCATGAGCGTCACCGCCTACGACCGATTATCGGGCCAATTTTTGACAGTTTCTTGTCGCCACCGAAGGATCTGACAAAAATCAGCACGAAAATCGCCCGTGTGCGAAGACAGTGAAGCAGGATCCCGGGAATGCCCCACATATGACACCGCATCTTGACCATGCACGCCTAGCTACAGCAGGCATGTGTTCAGGGTAATGCGACAACCTATTACCTAAATCCAGTCAATCCTTAGGCAGGCGATATTGGTGGAACCTTAAGGGTCTTTCTTTACCCACCTACCTGAATTATTTCTATACCTCTCTTTCAGTTTCCTAAAAATAAAACTGCGATCTGTATAAAGTCAATTAGGTACTCAAACCAAATGATAATAATTTTCGTTCCCTAGTTGATACTAGATCAATATTAAATGAACTTGCTGCACCCCCGTTGACATCCGCCTTGTGGTGCTCCTGTGGTTCTCAACAAACAGGAAATACATATAACGCAAAAGGATTCTTTCAAATCGGGATAGTAGGTAGGTACCTAGTTCTTGAGATTGGCGCGTTCAAACAAACTTTTCAGCCGACGATTCTATCAGCTGATCATAATTTTATATGAAGTAAAAATACCTACTTAATTATTATGTCACCACCTATGGTCATCAAGTAGTAATCATAGGCACTCATCATTCATGATCACATTGTTATATGAACGACCATCCATTAGCAAGCGCTTTGTATTTGATCAGTGAATCAATCATTTTTTATCTTCATTACGACGATGCAACGTCAAGTTAAAGCATAAAATTTACATTTTATTATTTATGCTAAACTCACCTCTCCTAGTTCTCTAACGGACAATAACCAATAAAAAAATATTTTTCTATTATTCTGATCTCCGCCAGATTTTTACATTGTATAATACGGAGTTCTGACCATTGGCGTATCTAGAGTTAGTTTTCAGGGGGAGCCTGGCCCCTAAGATGCCATGCCCGATGCGATGCAATGCGGTCAGGCTGAAGGTGGGCACGCCCCCCCCCCCCCCCCTATATGCTATGGCTATGGTTCTGACTCCGTATGTCTGATTTCTGGATCCAATGCAATTCTAACTCGTAGCCATACAAGAAAGAAAATACTTCTTCACATATTGCTATTTTAATAACTAAACGCAAGACTACTTTCGACGTCTGTCTGATTGTCATTTATGACAGATACTACTAGTGTCAATTATGTCATAGTTCAAAAGTTAGACATCAGTTTGCTGTCCGATTTCGTACAGTTTCCATTCGTAACTTTTGTTCACTAATAAAATGTATTTGTTTTGTTCACCAGTTAGTGATAAATAGAATCAATGATAAAGGTCATTACGAGTAGTTCTGTATCCAAGGTCAAAAGACCGTTGTGTTAACTGATAACAATGATTTTCTTTTACTAGTTTATCATGTAACCTGAACAATTATTTTATTTTGAGGAATTCCGATCAAAATGTCTCTCAAAAATATATTGCTAAGGTAGGTCAGTCGAAACAGTGGCCAAATTATAAGTTTATAATCCGTATGTGTTAAAATAAAATTGATAAATGGTCTGTGAATCAAATAAGTGCAGTGTATTTTGAATTTGTTTTCTATAAAGGTTAAAAAAAATAGGGTCAGTGGGTCATCTTTAGTCAAACTTTTTTTTAATAATAAGTAGTGTTCAGTCGTTATCTTTCTGTTAAGTATTTTATATTACATCTATGTGGGGCAAATATTCTGAAAATGTACCTTAGATATTTATTTTTAACCAGTGAGAATATAAAGTTAAAACCAGGTAGTATGATAACTATTAAGTCAATTGATAATTTAAGATAGCCTTTTAGTCAAACTTTAAATAAAAAAACAATGTTTGTTTTCTTGGGAAGAGACTTCTTCAAAGTAGTAATTTATAAACCTTAACTTAAATGGATTACTCTTGTATTTATCTGAAAATGAATAACCTATTAATTAGTGCATTTATTTCCAGAACAATCAACCAGAAGAACAAATTCATTAACCTTGCTGCTGCTACAGTAAAAGTTTCAAATTCAGAACAATATGGCCATAAAGAACAAAAAAGACACCATAGTAATTACAGAAGAACTTTGGCTACAACACTATTTAGTTCGGTGCTCATTGGAACTGTGCTAGCAGGTACTTGATGTCTATATATTTTTATGGCCCTTTTATTTGCAGTCAATTTTTCCAGTCTGATATTAACACAGTTAGACCGACCGAAAGAAAGACCTACCTTGACCTTATCGGTGAGGTTCTTCAGAAAGGTCAGGTGCACAGTACTCGTAACCGGCGTGCTTGTATGACCAGATGTATGAATGTGGACGAGGCGAAAGGAGTGTGTAAGGAACGTAGCAGGTGGCGGTCCGTGGTTTCTGCCTACCCCCATGAGAAAAAGGCGTGAGTTTATGTATGTGTGTATGTTAGACCGACCGATCCATACATGGGTTGGCTTGGAGAAATAAAAATTTCTACTGTGTGGACAAGATAAAGTAAAAAAATACATACATAAAAATACAAATACATGGGTTTACTAAATCATAAACCTATGTATGGGTTGGTTGGTCTATGTTAATTTGTCTATCATACAAGACAAACAAAAATTTTACTGCATTAACATAAGTGTATGGTGCAATGTGAAAAGCTGATCTGGGCGGTCATCTGAGCTTATAATCAACATTCCCCATTTTATTCCTTTACTGCTTTTCTATAGAAATTATATGAAGCCAGCCCCTATTCGAATTTTACTAAATAATTATTTGATAGTTGCCAAGTACAATACAACTGGCTTAATTATTTTATGCTATAAATAAAGTAATGCACTCCATTTTGTGTACTTAAAAACAAATAGGTAAATTAAAAATAAATAAAGTTTTATCAATTTGTTCCAAGTATTGACTCAACACATTACAACACTACTGAATTAAATTGCTTGAATTTCCTCAATGCATATTAAGCACCTGTACATTGTTATTTACTTTAAATTGTAATAACTATTTCTAGAATATGTGTGAACTTTTAAGAAAATAACACTGTTACATAATAAGAATTACTTTGACAAAATACTATTGAAATGCCCGCGACTTCGTCCATGGCTAATTTCACCCTCAATAAGTTACGTCTTTGGTTTATACTCCGTTCCCGTGAGTCATAGTGTGATATTATATAGCCTTTGTTACTGAGGAACAATGTAGCTATCTATTGGTGAAAAAATTAATAAAATCGGTACAGAAGTTTTGGAGCCTATTCATTATGAACAAACAAACAAAGAAATAGATTAATGCCTTTTTTTGTTATTGCATAATAATTTTATTGTGTATTTACATTTCAGAAGAATCAAATAAGAACAAAAATGACTCTAAATCTAAATTAAAAAAAAACAATGAAGAGATTGAAGCTAAAGTATTTGAGGCTGGGGACAAACGGCCAGACCTACCTACCTTCAGAGCTGATGATGTTCGCAAACATGATGATGAGTAAGTTACTATATTGCTCCTATATTACAACAACCTGTTATATTATGCGAAAATTTAAAAAAGCACCTAGATCCTGCCCCATGGCCTAGACCACTAGGCTATGGGGCAGGCACTGGGTGCTTTTTCGAACCTCGAGGCCTCTAAGGTAGCAGTCGCGCTTAGGACCACCTATGCGCGACAGCTACACTAGAGGTTTTGGGTTCGATTCCCAGGTTGAGCAAAGTGTTAATGGGGTTTTCTATGAAAATCTCAGTAGCAGCTCGGAGTTAGGATTTGTGCCTTGTAGGCACACCCCCTATTACATGGGACCTAAACATACCAGCGAACTGTGGCATAGGTCCATCTCAAATTTTTAAAAGTAAAGGTCACTCACACTATTTAAAAAAATACAATCAAATTGATAACCTCTTCCTTTTTTGGAGCTGGTTAAGGCAGGTAGGTAGTTTATAGGTAAGAGACTACAGATAGTACCTGATTTACCTTTGACTTTGCTTTCCCGGACGAAAACGCCTGCAAAAGTGATAAAAATATCTAAATAGGTACATTCAAATCATTTAATGAAATAATGAAGAACTTGTTTTTATTAAATCTAACATACATTGTGAGTTTTTTAGAGTTACTGACCTTTGTAAATAACAGACTGATGACTAAGTATCTAACTAAGGAGGAAAAACATCATTAGAAACTTATCATGGTAACCTACACATTATATCAAAGAAATATACCCAAGAGAATATAAACACTTTATAAATGTCAGTCAATGTTTTTTTATGGACAGTAGATAAATATTATTTTAGTTGTAAGTGATGTTTGGTCAACAAAAGTGTTCGCGTGCACAAGACATAAACATTTGCATTACGGCGCAGCGTCAAAATTCATTGTTATTGCATGCAAGTAGATCTAACGCCACCTAAATTGCCGATACCGGACAAAAAATTGAAAAGCCTCAGACATTTGGGAAAAAATATGATTTTAACAGAACAATATTTATAAAATAAAAACATTGTTTAAATATTTAATTTTTAATTATTGTTTATCTTTCAATTTATCGGGATTCCTTTAACACCCTTTTCGGAAGACCAATCTAAAGACTTCCAGAAGAATTGCAGCCCTACCTGCAAGTAACTTTGGAAACAAAAGACAAACTACAATTTCAGGTTCATTGTAAACAGAGTAGGAATATAAATAAGAAGTTCAAAATTGAATAATTGCGTGCAAGATATAAATGCCTCGCCTAATTATATCCGTACAATTTTTCAACCCTATTCGTAAGGTGTTTTCAGTAAGTCAATAAATGAAATCAGCCCCAGCATATTGCCACTGTTGGCGCTATCTATTCCATAAGTCTAAAAGTAAACGTCTTAGGTAGCACACATTTAGGTAAACTTGGAAGTGAGTAAGATCGACAATTAGTGAACCAACTTTTCAACCTTACGCCTTTAATAATAAGGTGAAAAACCGGTCAACTGCCATTCTCTTCGGATGTGCATACGCATGTAAGAGCCCCAAATTGTTGTCTGAAATCAAAGCCATGACACGTGGTGCAGCGTTCTTATCTCTACTGTTGACCCTACTAAGAAGTACCGGCTCCACTATGACGATATTATGACGCACGAGTTACAGAAAACAATAAAAAATATTTTTAGAAAACAGTGAAAACATTTTAAGTACCTACGTCACATTTTTCTTCTTTTTTCGGTTTGATGGTTAGATTAGCGTAACCAGTCTTTTTACGGGCATGTCGGAATTTTGAAATCTTCTATGAATGCAGGACATAATAATAACACTTTCGATTTCAAGTTAGAAATAAGACATTGCTAAACATTGACATTGTTAAGTACCAAAATTGGGACGTCTCGCAACTCTACTTTTTACCCGACTGCGACAGAAGGAGGGTTATGTTTTTCGAGGGTATGTTTGTATGTATGTATGTATGTAAGTTTGTATGTATAATTGATGGCACGCTCTGCAGGCTGAACGGCTCGATGGATTTTAGCTTGAGAGGTGTCGTTTGATTCGTATTTACTGTGAGAGTGACACTGGGTATATTAATTTCTTTTTTAAAACAAAAAATAAAAAATAAAAAACGGTAATTTTAAAAACTAAAAAACCCGACTGCTATTCTTTAAAAATCCCTAAAACAAGATAAATTGTAGCAGTCGGGACCCATTCGGGACCACCTGCAATGTAATATAGATATGTGCTCTCAATTCACTAATCCTCCATTTCTAGAATGGGTCCCGACTGCTACAATTTATCTTGTTTTAGGGATGTTTAAAGAATAGCAGTCGGGTTTTTTAGTTTTTAAAATTACCGTTTTTTTTTTAATTCATGAACCCGGTGGAAGTGAATCAGAAAGTGATCTAATATCCTCCATTTTGCTAAGCTAAGTGACAAAATCAATCTTCGCTCAATCGATTACCTATTCGGTGATTTTCGTATTGTGTTGATTTATAATTACTTATTATATCTGTTATTTCAATGTTAGCATCAAGGTAATTATAAAAACTTGATAGACATCTCTATAATCTCTAAGTACGATGGATTGCTGATGATGATCGTTAGTCAAGGCCCCGAACTGTAATATGAAACGATAAATAAAGACACTATGTACAATAAACGAAGATTTACGTAATTAAATTTACTCAAATAAAAAGTGATAATAGGTATTAAAACACCCAAGGTAGTTTTCGAAACCATAGAAACTCAAATAAAAAGAAAAATCTCGGACGAATAATCCGAGAAATAGATTAAGATCAACGTTTACCGATAAACTGATAATTCGTAATCGTCTGCTGTTTGGCAACTATCTTTGCATTGATAAGTGAACATGTACTACGAGAACAGAGATTCGTAGGTATATAAACTAGTCAAGAACATCAACACAAAAAAAGTCAAAGTCAAACCATTCATTTTACATAAGCCATTTGACCTATGATTGGCAAGGACTCGGTCAGTTTGTCAGAAAAAACTTTTAAACAAAAAAAAACAACCGCCTTCAAAAACTAAAAAGTGAAAAATAACTTTAGCTTTGGAAGTCGGTGGCAATACAAAACAACAAACAGAAACAAAGCCACCGACTTCCAAAGCTAAAGTTATTTTTCACTTTTTAGTTTTTGAAGGCGGTTGTTTTTTTTTTTATTGAAGAGTTCCCCCGATTTCTACAAGATCCCATGATCAGATATTGAAATGGTGACAATGGGACTACACGGGAAGCACCAGCTTTCAAATAAAAAAAGAATCATGACAATCGGTTCACCCAGTCGGGAAATTCGAGGTAACAAACATAAAAAAAAAAAAAAAATACAGTCGAATTGATAACCTCCTCCTTTTTTTGAAGTCGGTTAACCTTTTGAACGCCAGAGCGTAAACGCATCGGCGCCACTGCCACGCCAAGCCACAAATGCAGTACATCTCGATGAGCAATTTTTGATTATTGCTTTTTCTAGTGAAATGTAAGAAATGAATATATCTTTGTGCTATTTTACAATATTTCATTAATGTAGTTTTAGATAATATGAAAAAGAGATAGAAAAACTTAATTTAGTATATTTTTAACTATAGAATAAGTACGTAAAAATGTCGTTTTCTTGACGTCTATAGACGTCGGTGGCGTGTTTGGCACGATTTCGTTAGACGTCTATAAACGTCCGTGGCGTTCAAAAGGTTAAAAATTGAAGCTAGCTATTCTATCCGAAACGTCTTAGGTCTGTATGGGGGAAGAACGAGCAAGAAATTGCAGAGACGCTTTTCAATCATTATTTTTACAAAATCCTGGTTACAATATTCTTGTTGCTATGTGATAACAATGTAGGTAAATATAAAACAATAAAAAAGTAGGTAATAAAGATATAAGCCATGGCAGTTAAGAGATTACCCATCTCAACTAGGGTTGCCATATGTCAGGAATTTTCCGGACATGTCCGGAAATTTAGTGCTTTGTCCGGAATGCGGGGGGAATCCTAAGCCGTCCGGAATTTCTACAATTTAAGTAAAAACCACAATTCCATAAATCTCACATCAATATCGCGCATCAGAGGAGAGGTGTTTCCTTCACAATGAGCAATTTTCAGATAGGTTAGTTTTAAACATCATCAAGAGATGGCGGTGCCATCTTTCCTCCACTTTTGGTTATTTTCTTTTTATTTGATTTGTGGCGGCACTGACTACTTGATGATATTATACGCGTATATTATAGATAATATACGCGTATATTTATAGAGGTCAGTGTATGGGAAGAAAGATATGATAGTGACAAATTTTTTTTTTTGGAAATCCGGAAATTTTATCCAATGTCCGGAATTTTCTCCGGAATTTCGATTTTTCAATCTGGGAACCCTAATCTCAACTGATAGCGCCCGTTTACGAATATGACACGTGGATGTCATTTAGCTAGTCTAGTTACATCATTACAAATGTTTATCTAAATGCGTTGGGGTGGGAAATAGGCCAACCCTTCTGCCGTGCCGTATATAAGGGCTTCCCAACCTAGGCGCCCTAGAAAGTACATAGCGCGACAAGGCGCCCCGAACTTCAAAAAATTCAAAGGAAAAAATAAACTACAAAAATCTTTAAAAAAATCGTGCTATAATAAAAGAGAAGTACACGGAAGGCGCGTTGTTTGGCTGTTTTTAGTTAAAACATAGACCACGTATTACCTGCCTACGTCACCAGAAGACGAAAGAAGTCTAATTTATATTTAACCTAAAACAAAAGAACGTGTTTCTTTATTTTGCCCAAAGTTGGAATGTACTGTAGTGACGCAGTAAATAGTTGATAACAAAACAGTGTCAACAAATATTGCATATGTCGTAGGATAATTTGATACTTCGAATTTTCGCGGAAATCCTAGGGGTTTTGCGAAAACGCGGATAATTAGACATAGGCGAAAAATTATCAAATCTTACTGGACAAAGTCAGGATTTTTGCGAAAATACTCGTTACTATAGTAAGATTTGATGTGCTCAACACTGATTGGCTACAATTTTGTTGGCTGACTTCTAATTGGTTCCTAGTTTGCCGATGATTAAGACGGCAACCAATCAGAGACGATCTCTTATTGAACGCGCTGACCGACCAATCAGCGTTCTTATTTCATAACAGCCAGCGTTTCGTTTCGCAATATTGCTATAATAACGAGTATTTTCGCAAAAATCCTGACTTTGTCCAGTAAGATTTGATAATTTTTCGCCTATGTCTAATTATCCGCGTTTTTGCAAAACCCCTAGGATTTCCGCGAAGATTCGAAGTATCAAATTATCCTACGACACATACATGGAATTGACGTAGGTATGCTTATGTTAAAGGTCAGAAACATACTAACACTAGCTTTTGTCTGCGACTTCTTCCGCGTAGAAGTGAAAGATAGTTTAGCCGTGTCGCAAATTTTAGCGGCTGCCATTGGCGTATCTAGAGTTAGTTTTCAGGGGGGGCCTGGCCTCTAAGATGCCATGGCCGATGCGATGCAATGCGGTCAGGTGGAAGGTGAGCCCTACAGCCTGGGGTGGGCACAAGACCATTCTGGGACCCCCCCCCCCCCCATATTCGCCTATGCTGCCTAAAGACTAGTTCTAACTTCATAGGTCAAGTATAGTTGTCGAGATATCGTGCCTAGTCAGTGAGTGGATGAGTGACCCTTTGCTTTTATATTATAGCGTGTCTGACTAATGGTTTATTTTATCTTCAAGTCTTTACCTAGAAACACTGAAAGCAAATGATTGGGTTTATTTTATTTTATGTTCCGGTACTTGAAGCTTGAAAGTAGTTAAATATTGAATCTTCACAAGTATATAAATAAATCTGAGATAACATAACTTATCGGCATTGCGTCATTTGTTTATCGGATGTCCCCCACGTCGGCGTCGCGTTGCATCGTTTTGATATATTGAATAACTCCTGAATGGACTATATCGTGATGATTTTCTTCTCTCGTCTTGTCAAGAGCCTGAAAAAGGGGCTAAACCGAACCCCGCCCAGGTGTACCCCACGTCTTATACCTATTATCTACGTGTGTTGTGGTACCCTTGGGTTTCAGAGTGTACACAGTTACATAACATACTAACACGCCTATATTCCCTGAAGGGTTAGCAAAGGTGTACCTATGTACACCCGTAGTTCACCGGTATGTTTAGGTCCCATGTGTTGACGCCTTGCATGTGTGCGTGCGCAAGGCCTCACACACACGCATACGGCACGGCGCGGGAGGCGACGCGCAGCGAGAATACGTCACAGCGGTAATACGTCACAGCGGTGAGGCGTGCGCGGGGTAGCTGCGCAGCGCGGTGAGCGCGGGACGCCCGCGCCACCGCCCATTCCATCGACGACACCGGGCGAAGCGTGTTGAATTTACAAAACTTTAGAGAGCGCCTAACATTAGCTCAAAATCATTGTTAAAGTCTTTATAGAATAAACTAAATGTAAAAACGTGCATGGAGTCTAATTGAAGAGAGCCCAACAACCAAGTCCACCCACTTCGCTGCCAGTTTCGAAGCGTTCTACATTTTGGTCCTGACGAGCCGGATACGGGCGACGCGACGCGAACAGAACAAAGAAATTGCGCACGAGGCGGCCATTACGTGGACTAAAGCACGACACGAGGAGTCGTGCAAATTATAAAGAAGGAAAAATACATCATGGATGGAGCTCAAGAATTATAGTGCCAACCTTTAGTGCAAACTGAGTGCCGTGTTTCCTTATTCCATAATTACTAAATACTATTCCTTATTTAACGTTGGCGAATCTGCTCCACGTGCACGTCCCTTTATTTCAAATTATTATTACGAGTGTTCTACTCGTTTCTTTAAAGTTCCCATTGTCAGGCCTAGTATCTTGTACCGCCCCTATATGTATGGTTGATTATATAGTGTTCATTAACTCATACTTGTTATTTTGTGTTCACAGCTCAATACTTTATTGCGACAACGTGGTCGCTGTTGCTTTCTGCGGCTAGGCAACTTGGGCTGGTGAGCGAGCCACGTGCGCCACGTGGCTTGTTTGCGTGCCGTGGGTCTCTTGCTGACGCATTGCACGTGCTTGCTTGGTGTTTGCCTTTATTTCATGCGCACCCTCACTGCTTCCTTGCAGATAAAGTTTAAGTATAACCTTGCACTAATTACTTTGAAGATTTTTGTAGCTTGTCTTTACCTTAATTTCATTAAGTGAGTCGTTATCATGGATTACAAGTCATTACTTAAAAAACGTGGAACCTTTAAAGCTAAATTAACTCAATTTAAGACATATTTAGAAATAGTAAAAAGTTGTGATACTTTAAGTACCTTACAAATTACTGAATTAAAATTAAGGTTAACAAAAATAGAGGAGTTATATCCTGAATATGATAATATACAAAGTGACTTAGAGAATGTATCTGATATTCCAGAAGAGCAGTACAAAGATCGTGAAACCTACGAGACCCAGTACTATGCTGCGGTTGCTGTTGCCCGGGAGCTGTTGAGTAAGCAGGAGACCTCTGCGGGCACTGGATCAGTTACAGGTGCTAGTACTGTTTGTGGAAATAAAGGTGGGATCAAACTTAAACTTCCTACAATACACTTGCCTACCTTTTCGGGTCAATATCACAACTGGCTTGAGTTCCATGACACATATATCTCATTAATTCATTTAAATGACACTATTCCAAGAATTAGTAAATTCCATTACTTGCGAGCTGCTTTAAAGGATAGTGCTGCTTTAATAATAAGTTCCCTTGACTTCTCCGATGAGAATTATGATGTTGCATGGCAGCTACTATGTGACCGCTACAATAATAGACGGCTTCTAGTTTACAATCATGTTCAAGCTATCATTAATATTGAACATGGAACGCAAGAATCCTTTAAAGTTCTGCGCAACATCATTGATACAGTCAATCGTAACATTAGAGCTTTAAAAACACTTAAGTTGCCTACAGATGGGTGGGATGTGCTCATTATACACATAGTCTCAAGTAAATTGGATTCAGTGACAAGTAGGGAATGGGAAACTTACCGTAATGCATTAGATGACTTAGCCACACTTGCTGATTTTAACAAATTTCTTAAGAATCGAGCTGATTTATTAGAAACTATTGCAGAGGTTCATAATAATGGTTTGAAGGGAAAGCATAGTGCCAGTACCCACAAACAAGGTGAAAGTACACATAAGCAAAAGACATTTACTGTCAACTCTGAGTCTTCAATTAAAAACAGACCGTACAGTTGTCCATTATGTAAGGGTGACCATGCCATTTATCAGTGCTCTAGTTTTAAGTCACTTTCCATTGAAGATCGTATTCAGAAGGCAAGATCTCTTAACCTGTGCCTTAACTGCTTACGTAGTGGTCATAAATCATTTAAGTGCAGGATGGGTGGCTGCAGCCACTGTCATAAACGACACAACACCATGTTGCATTTGAGTGGGCCATCCAGTACACAGGGTACAAACAATGGTAGTACTGATTCTCAACCTACTTCTACACACCCTACTCCTAATACAAGTAGTGTAGTGCTTTGTACATCACAGTCAAACACACAGTTGTCAACAAGCTCACAAGATGGTGTGGTTATGTCAGCCACTAATAACTCTCAACGCGTTATATTGCTATCAACGGCTATCATTAATGTTATAGACCACAGTGGTCACAAACATAGAGTCCGTGCATTATTAGACAACGGTAGCACATCAAGTTTCATTACAAAAAGCCTATGTGACAAGCTCAAATTACCCACTCATTCAACCTCGTCATTAGTTGAAGGGTTAAATCATCAATCTAGTTGCATATTTAAAAGTTGTGATGCCATTATATCATCACTTAAGAATTCATATTCTGAGAGCATACATTGTTTGGTGGTTCCACACATTACTCAAGCATTACCTTGCAAACAAGTCAACCATAAAGGGCTGGATATACCTCCAAATATTACATTAGCGGATCCTTTATTCCACACACCGTCCCAAGTGGATATGCTTCTTGGAGCGGACTTATTTTGGAGTGTACTGTTAAACAATAAGATTTCATTAGGTAGAAATAAGCCCACATTAAGTGAAACAAAGTTTGGATGGTTGATATCTGGACCCACACGCTCTTTACAACACAACATTAATACAGTCCACTGCAATCATTTAAGTACACACTATGATGATCAAGTTCAGGATCAATTAAGTAAATTCTTTGAACTTGAAACAGTTACAGAGCACAAACCTGCATCCAAAGAAGAACAGGAATGTGAAAGTAATTTATACAAACAACTACTCGTGGAAAGGATGGTTGATTCATTGTAACAATTCCATTAAAAGAATCGCCTCAACAGCTGGGCAATTCATATGAACAAGCCCTGTCTAGGTTCATATCGTTAGAACGTAGATTCAAGCGTGACCCTTTATTCAAAAAGCAATATGCTGAATTCATTAAGGAATATATGTCATTAGGTCACATGACTGATAATATAAGTCACACATTATAAACCTTGTAGGTGAATATAGCAAAGATGAGTTACTTAATTTAAGTAACCATGAGTATTCAAAAACATTAGGATTACTTTGGGGTTGTAAAGAAGATGTGTTCTTATTTTCAGCAAACATTAAACAACATGAACACATCACAAAACGCACAATCTTGTCTACTATGGCACAAATATTTGATCCACTTGGACTCATCAACCCTTGCATATTGCAAGCTAAAATTATTCTACAAAAATTATGGTCATTAAAAATAACATGGAATGAAGATGTGTCAAGTGAGATTCAAGCAGCTTGGTTTAACTTTATTAAATCATTAGGTGATATTAGACAAATAAAAATAAATAAAATACAATTTATTAAAGTACAATGTAACTTAAAATATTGTTTTGTAATGTAGGTAGATATTTATCTACCTACCAAACTGTTTGTAAATAAACAAGTACTAAACTTGTTACTGTAGCATTTTTAATTGAACCAGAGTCTAACTGGCCTGGCCCCCCTACAAACGTTAAGGAAGATGACTTGCCAGAATTTAAGGTTCAATGTCATTTAAATATCTCAGAGCAACATTCAGTAGAATATGTGAGCAAATTTTCAGACTTTAGTAAGCTACAGCGCATTACAGCTTATATATTAAGATTTATACATAATTGTCGTTATTCACAAAATAAGTGTATAGGATTTTTAACTTTATATGAACTTAATCAGTCTTTAATTACATTATGCAGAATTTCACAGCATGAATCATTCCATCAGGAGTGTGAATTATTGAAAAATAAAAAACAATTGCCATTAAAAAATAAATTAACTAATTTGAATCCATTCTTTCATTCTGATGGTTTGATTAGAGTTGGTGGTAGGCTCTCTAATTCACATTATAGATATGACACCAAACATCCTATACTGCTACATGCATCTAACCACATTACAGTACTTATTTTTAGACATTATCACAAACTACTCTTGCATGCTGGTCCACAGTTACTGCTGTCAAACATTCGTCACAAATTTTGGCCATTAAATGGTAGAAACCTGTCTAGAAAAACAGTGCATAGCTGTGTTACATGTTGTCGTTTTTCAGGCAGGATTATACAGCCAATAATGGGCAACCTCCCTGAACAGCGGCTACATGCTGACTACCCATTTATAAATACAGCTGTAGATTATGCGGGACCAATAATGATTTTGAACCGAAAGGGTAGAGGCAGTAATTTAATTAAGTCATATCTTTGTATTTTTGTGTGCTTGGTTGTTAGAGCAGTACACATAGAGCTTGTGACTGATCTCAGCTCAGAAACCTTTATTTCTGCTTTAAACAGATTTATTGCCCGCAGAGGAAAACCTGTCAACATCTTCTCGGACAATGGTACATGTTTTCATAGGAGCATGTAATGATTTGGCTAGGTTTTTAAAATTAAATGCAAACTATTTAAGTGAATATGCTTCAAATTTATCAATAAACTTTAAATTCTCTCCAGCGTATAGCCCACACTTTAATGGTTTAGCTGAGGGTGCCGTGAAATCAGTTAAGCATCATTTGAAACGTATACTTGCTCTTGCAAACCTTACTTATGAGGAAATGAACACAGTTCTTACCCAGATAGAGGCGATCCTAAACTCTAGGCCTTTAACTCCTTTATCGTCTGATCCTTCAGACCTAGTAGCCCTCACACCTTCACATTTCCTTCTTGGGCGAACATTAACTGTTTTTCCATCTCCTCAGGCACAAGACACTACAAGGTTGAGCACTTTCTCACGATATAAGAGAACTCAACAATTGAAGACCCATTTCTGGGATAGATTTTATAAGGAATACATTACAGAGCTGCAAAAAAGACAGAAATGGTGCAGAGGAGGAAGAGACCTACGACTTGGAGAGATGGTGCTCGTCAAGGATGATCGACTGCCACCAAACAGATGGCTGCTCGGGCGAGTAACCAGCGTGTATCCAGGCTCCGACGGTGTGACCAGGGTAGCAGACGTGAAGACTACATCGGGCACTCTGCGGCGCGCCTTCAATCGGCTGTGCCCGCTACCAGTCGAAGATCGACCTGAAGAATCTACAAGCTACAGTCCCTTGCCGAGGGGGGCAACTTGTTGACGCCTTGCATGTGTGCGTGCGCAAGGCCTCACACACACGCATACGGCACGGCGCGGGAGGCGACGCGCAGCGAGAATACGTCACAGCGGTAATACGTCACAGCGGTGAGGCGTGCGCGGGGTAGCTGCGCAGCGCGGTGAGCGCGGGACGCCCGCGCCACCGCCCATTCCATCGACGACACCGGGCGAAGCGTGTTGAATTTACAAAACTTTAGAGAGCGCCTAACATTAGCTCAAAATCATTGTTAAAGTCTTTATAGAATAAACTAAATGTAAAAACGTGCATGGAGTCTAATTGAAGAGAGCCCAACAACCAAGTCCACCCACTTCGCTGCCAGTTTCGAAGCGTTCTCCACCATGTAATAGGGGGCGAGCCTATTGCCATTAACGGGGCACAAATTCTCATATATTCAGTTCACAAGTAGTATACTAGCACATGGCACAAGGTTTCTAACTGCGGTTTTTCTAAATAACCCCACAACAAACTTCAATTTCCACAGGAAAAGCTTTTGGGTGTCATACAAAAATGGTGTATACGACGTGACGTCATTCCTGGTCTCCCACCCGGGAGGGGATCAGATCATGAACGCGGGAGGGCTGAGTATTGAGCCCTTCTGGAACGTTTACGGCATGCATAAGACGCCAGAGGTGTATGCTTTGTTGGAGTCCTATAGGATAGGTGAGTGTTTTTGATGTTATTAGGTGGCTTAGTTTACCAATATTTGGCGACAAAGAACAGGTGAATTTATGTAATCGGCGTATACATAGATTCACGAGTAATTACTGCTGTTTACCTACTTCTAAAATAAAAGACTTGTAGAATTGGCTTCAGCTCTTCAAAGGGAATTTAATAGGGAATATGCATTCATTTATTATTCGCTTTTTTAACAAAATACGGAAATACTGTAGTGGTAGTAGAGATGTCAAAAATAAAATTAAAATCGGCCTGAAGTACGGCCGATATAAGCATTTAAAACTATTAATTACGCACCGATTAGATAGAGAGATCCGATATGACCAATGACGACATTGGTTACGACGGCCATATAAATTCCTAGTAAAATTTCGTTTTGCTAGAAAGAGATAGAAACAAATCTTCGATGGCTTATATCTTTTAGAATTTTATAGTTATTCGAAAAAATATTTTACTAACCTGTTTCTTAAATAAATGAGGATTTATTTTTTTTAATTAAAAAGAAAACATGCATGTTCCCCTATTACAAAATTATATTTTAGCCTTAAGGCCCATCACCGGTACATCCGGTTTGACGTCTCCGCCCCGGACTCCAGCGCGCCGGTCGTGCAGGCCCCGAGTGGTCCGCGTTGGGCGCTGAAGCAGTTGGACCGGGAGCTCCTCCTGGAAGCCTCGATCGTGCAGGCCTGGGTGTCATCACCGGACAGGCCTGCCGACATAGACACTGAGGTGGAGTGGTTCCAGGGGGCCATGTCCGAGATTTGTGACGTGGCAATGCCCCGAGTCCCGCAAGGCGGCGCCCGCCGGCAGGTGTACTGGTGGTCGCAAGAGATTTCGGCGCTGCGGGAGGCATGCGTCGCTGCGCGACACCCGTACGCCCATCATCGCAGGCTCCGCATTCGGCCACCGAATGCGGCGGCCATTGAGGCGGAGCTGTACGAGGGGTACAGAGAGGCGAAGACCGCCCTCAACGAGGCCATTTCGCGGGCCAAAGCTCAGGCCCGCGAGGAGTTGCTGGGGACTCTGAACGCGGATCCGTGGGGGCGCCCTTACAAGACGGTGCGGAACAAGATCCGCACCTGGGCCCCCCCGCTGACGCAGAGTCTCCGGCCGGAGCTCGTTGAGGACGTGGTGAGCGCTCTGTTCCCCTCGCGGGGAGAACATCCTCCCCCGCCCATGGCTCCGCCGCCTGCGATGCCGGAAGCGGACCACACCGACGACGACACACCAGAGGTGACTGGGGTAGACCTGAGGGTGGCGGTACGTAAGCTGAAAGGCAAAAATACCGCCCCGGGACCCGACGGCTTGCCTGGGAAAGCCTGGGTCCTGGCCTCAGAGGCTCTAGGGCCCCGATTGGAGGGGCTCCTAAGCGCATGTTTGGAGAGGGGCCGGTTCCCACTTCGTTGGAAGACGGGGAAGCTGGTCCTCATTCAGAAGCCTGGGCGCCCTGCGGACTCACCGTCCGCATACCGGCCCATCGTGCTGCTCGACGAGGTGGGCAAGCTCTTTGAAAGAGTGATTGCGGGCCGCCTCGTCGGGCACCTGTCTGGGATGGGGCCGGACCTTGCGGACTGCCAGTTCGGCTTCCGCAGGGGGCGCTCTACGGTGGATGCCATCATGCGCGTGAGAGCTCTCTCGGCGGGGGATGCTGTGTCCCGGGGCAGGGTTGTGCTGGCGGTGTCGCTGGACATCGCCAATGCGTTTAACTCCCTGCCCTGGTCCTGCATTAGGGAGGCACTCCGGTACCACCGGGTGCCGAACTACCTCCGTCGGGTGGTCGGGGCCTATCTGTGTGATAGAGCCGTGATCTACCCTGGTCGAAATGGTGAATGGAACCGGCGAGAGATGTCGTGCGGTGTTCCGCAGGGATCGGTGCTGGGGCCGCTCCTGTGGAACATCGGCTACGACTGGGTGCTACGTGCTGACCTCCCCGAGGGCGCCAGCGTAGTTTGCTACGCAGACGACACGTTGGTCCTGGCGCAGGGGTGGTCGCACGAGGCGGCGGCCGACCTTATGACACGCGGGGTTGCGATAGTCGTCGAGAGGATCCGGCAATTGGGTCTCGAGGTGGCCTTGCACAAGTCCGAAGTCCTGTGCTTTCATGGGCTTCGGAACGCGCCACCTTCGGGATCCCAAATAACGGTAGGAGGGGTTTCCGTCGGCGTCGGGTCGACGATGAAGTACCTGGGACTTGTCCTCGACAGCCGATGGAACTTCGTGGAACATTTCCGACGTTTGGCTCCCAAGTTGGCACGGGCGTCGGCCGCTCTTAAGCGGCTCTTGCCCAATTTGAGGGGGCCAAACGCCTCCTGCCGGAGGCTCTACGCCGGGGTCGTGCGTTCGATGGCCCTTTACGGGGCCCCGGTGTGGGCGCGGGGCTTGAAGCGGCTTGCCGCCCACTACCTGAACGCGTCCCAGAGGGTGATCGCCATAAGGGTCATCCGCGGATACCGAACGATCTCCGGCGAGGCAGCGAGCCTCCTTGCCGGATTGCCGCCATGGGATCTGGAGGCGCTGGTCCTCGCGCGCCTACACGAGTGGCGCGCGGAGGCACTGGGCCGGGGCGAAACTCCGCTGCCGCGGCAAATTGCCGCCCTGCGGACGGAACTCCGGCTCGATCTCATGGCGACATGGAGAGAGCGACTGTCGCAACCTCGTGCAGGGCTCGCCTCGATTGAGGCGGTAAGACCCCTCTTTGAGGAGTGGCTAGAGCGGCGCCACGGCGCCCTCACCTTCCGCCTGACGCAGGTCCTCACCGGACACGGAAGTTTCGGGAGGTTCCTGCACCTCATCGGGCGGGAGGAATCGCCCGGATGTCACCATTGTGAGGATCGCCCCGAGGACACGGTGGAGCATACTCTGGCGGTGTGCCCTGCTTGGGCTGAGCACCGCCGAGTCCTCGAGGCGGCCATCGGCGGCGGCGCCCTCTCGCGTCCGGCACTGGTTCAGGCCA
This sequence comes from Caradrina clavipalpis, assembly GCA_932526535.1. Taxonomy (NCBI): domain Eukaryota; kingdom Metazoa; phylum Arthropoda; class Insecta; order Lepidoptera; family Noctuidae; genus Caradrina; species Caradrina clavipalpis. Next base: position 899,767 of record OW052088.1, read on the forward strand.
TGGTCCGGAGCGAGGGGGAATGGGAAGCAGTCGCCTCCTTCTGCGAAGCTGTAATGCTAGAGAAGGAGGCGGCGGGACGGGAGAGAGAAAGGAGGGTCCCCCGTCCCAGCGGCCGCCGCGGTAGACGATCCGGGCGTCGGGAGCCACGAGACGACTCCCGGCCACCGTAGACGCGGGTCTGTGGACGGTGAGCAATGGGTAGCTCGCCGTCCGTACGTTCACTAGCGACAGACCGTGTCGACGGCGCGTTCGTGTTCCACGCGCGCCTCAAAGAGATGTCAGCAAATTGGATGGGGCCACTGAGGGCCGATGCCTGCCGGGGCTGCGGGTTGTTCGAAAGAGATACCGCGCCCCCGGAACGCAAAGGGCACATGAAGGAACATAGACGGGTTTTAGTCAGTAAAAGTCTGACACTCCCTCCCGCCCCGCCCAGGGCGGGGGAAGTTATTTGATGATTTCCCGTCTATAAAAAAAAAAAAAAAAAAAAAAGCCTTAAGGCCCACTTTCACTACAAATCACTAAACATATTTAGCGCTAAATGTGTTTAAATTATCATTCTGTCTCTGCCACCTTCTAACAATGTGACAGGGATGCAAGGATGTTCTAAATACGTTTAGGCACTAAATGTATTTAGTGATTTTGGTGAAAGAAGGTCTTAATATTTTTGCCGCCAAAGAACAGAAGAATTTGTTATATCTTGAATTTTAGACAATTCATACCAATTGACAACGAATTAACACTTACACGAGAATCAACTGCCGTTAAAATAAAAGACTTTTAGAACTGGCTTCAAAAACACTTCAAAAAGCCCAAAATTCCCAAATAAAATTTGTATCCTAACCCTAAAATGTACTCCACGAGTTTCCAATAAAAACATCAGCAGAATGATCCCAGGTAACCTGCACGAGGACGACATAGTGGACCACACGGACGAGGAGATGTGGGTGAAGGAGCCGAGCAGAGACAAGCGGCTCATCGTGCGCACCAGCAAGCCCTTCAACGCGGAGATACCGCCCAAGCTGCAGATAGCCTACTTTGACACGCCCAAGTATGTTGGTAAATGTTTTGTGCATGCTTCATGTCGTATCTTAGTAGTTGTACGAGTATCTTGGTTCTGTGTGTAATTCTAGCATAAGCGTAGATGCTCCGTTACCGTCGCGTTTTCCTAGCGTGTAGGCGTCGATAGTCAAGTGCAAAGTCATAGTCAAAACCTTTTGTTTTTCGAGTAAGCCATTAAAAGGCACTTTTAAATGGCAATTACATAAGAAAAAAATCGTAATATTAAATCTAGTTGGTAGTCAATGAGCCCGTTTTGCTTAAGTTTTTTTTGTTTGGAATCGTGTTTCTTTTAATAAGTAGTTAGTTTATTTTCTTCTACATAACAACTTGTTTTTAGATAAGCCTGTCGATGAAAGTGTAAATAGAATTGCATGCACTAAAAACTTGTTTGTTTGTTTGTTTGTTGTATCATAATATCACGCAAGTGAGATGAGCTCATTCCGTCGTAAAATACCACCTAAATTTATACCGCATTTTAAGTCTTACTGTCTTTTAAATAAAGTACATCTATCTCCACGTTTTCTTTTGTTTGCAGCGAATTATTTTACGTCCGTCAACACATGCCTGTTCCAGACCTGGAACCATCGCGCCACCGCGTCCGCGTCATCATTAAGAACGGGAACTCCAAGAAAGAGAAACAGTTCAGTCTGAAACAGCTGGCCAAGTTCCCCAAGGCAACCGTGCGGGCCGCGCTCATGTGTGCCGGGAACAGGCGGAGTGAGATGAATGAGGTAGTTTAGAATAAGCTATAGATTCAAAAACTAACGTAGCGCAAAGTTTTGCTTCGAGATCTGCTTCTCGGTTATGGTGTAAGACCTATGTGCCTTAAATCCTTGTTCCTCATCAATTTAAATAAGTTGGAGCAAAAATGATGGCTGGAGAATGAATTTTATTTTCAATGTGAAACATCATTTACGGTAGCGCCCAATGTAACGCAGGCATTGTACTTGCACGCAACGGTATCACCCCCATTTCCCCTACACGGAGGTGTTTAAAGTTCTATTATATCACTACAGGTACAAAGGGATGAGGAATATATATGGTGGAAAGTTCCTCGTTCTCGATTAAAAAGGGAGGAATCTACGGCCAGACAGGTGTTGTCTGGTGGGCTACCGCCTAACGGATATTACAATGTATGAAATGTCAGTTGTAGTTCGCATATTGTGCGATAGATGTCATTCACATATAATCAATATTTACGCACACCTTACGTCCTGAGGCTTACTTTACATAATCGGGTAGATGACACCATTAATCAATAATTCCAAGACACAACTTCACAAAATAAACAGGATATTTTATCCCTGAAAACCCCATGAATTTTTAAATATAAAATTAGATTTTTAGTTGCTTTGAAATCAATAAATAGTCAGAGAGTTGAGATGACAAAAATGTGACGTCATAGTTTAGTATTGTCATACAAAATCTATGAGGGAATCGCGTTTTGACAGCTCATAAAAAGTACGTCAATTGATTAGTGGTGTCATGTAACCAATGTTTTATTGTGTTCCTTAGCAAGTGAAGCCAGTGAAGGGCATCAGCTGGAAGGGCGGCGCCATCAGCAACGCGGTGTGGGAGGGCGTGTACCTGCGCGACGTGCTCGTCTACTGCGGCGTCGACACGCAGAACACCGTCGGGAAACACGTCATTGTAACGTACATTTTTTAACCCCCGACGCAAAAAGAGGGGTGTTATAAGTTTTTTCATTCATTCGTTCATTTACTCACTGACAATTTTTTTTTCGAATGGGAAATCATCGAATATCTTCTCCCGCTTCTCCACCCATATGTTCCTTCTTGTGCTCTTTGCGTTCCGGGGGCGCAGTATCTCTTTCGAACGATATTAATCACCACCACGAAATCTTATACATGCATGTAATCGAATTTATTTTTGGTGGTTTTCGCGACTTTCTTGGTTCAGCAGTTACATCCTGAATTGGTTTTATATCTAATTGTCATGATACTAAAGACAAAAGATGTAAAAAAGTAACTAATACTCGGTTCTTATATGCAAAACGGATAGTTTATTTTACTAGTCGTAATTCCTTTGAATGCTTGACTGGTTGTTTGTGAACATTCTGGTGAAAATGTAGAATGTAAGATATGTTTGCAAAAATTATGGACATAAACTTTACTATTTTACTTACTTTACTATTAGCTAGAATATAAACAAAAGCATTTGTTTGTCACAATGGTTACATTTACTGGTCGGTAAGTTTTAGGAATCGGTCAAAATAATTAAAGATTTTCTTCATCATACAGCTCTTTCAATAATATCTCTTCAGTTCACAGGCTCGGACATAGACGCGACCGGCGTGAACTTCTCGACCTCCATCCCCCTGGACCAGGCTCTAAACCCTAACGGCCACATCATACTGGCGACCAGCATGAACGGGTGTCCGCTGCCGCCTGACCACGGGTACCCGTTGAGGGTCATAGTGCCAGGTGCACCTGCTGTCAGGAGTGTTAAGTGGCTAGGTAAGTAAAAATGCTATTGGGAATTCCATTTAGGGTCCAGGTCGCAAATGATTGCAGAAGTAATACCTAACCAAGATTAGGGCATATTTTTTTAGTAACCCTCTGTTAAATCTGTATTTTTTCCAAATGAAATTAATGCACATTAATCGGTCATTCTGTCGAACAGTGAAATTGTAGTTGGCTGATTTGATAGATATTGTAATTGAACAGAAATTCCATTATACCTAAAGAAAGAGAGCATTACAAAATCTTTTACCCAAAATGTTTCCACCAAAATTCTTATAATTCCTGTATAAGGTGTATATGTCACCGGAAAATAACAAGATCCGTAAGTTTATCAATTTACTAGGAAGTTTATAAACTTTCGTAAGATTCTAAACGGGAGATAAATTGTAATATTTTACGTCCACATTTTCGTAAATCGATAAACTTACTGAACTCACTCGTAAAATAATAAGTAAGCAGTAACCAAACGCTACGCGCGATCTGATTGGTTGGCTGTCACGTGTCACTTCTCCTTCCTCCTATGGACACAAGCATTGCCACTATGAACATTGACCAATCAGAGAGCAGTGTGTTATTTTACGTATTTCAAAGATCGTATATTTAAAAGAGTTTCTGTGATTGGTCGAACCATATAAAATCTTACGAATAGATATTCGTTAGTTTATAAATTTACCGTATGACGTCGGAAATTGATAAATTTACGAAAATGTGGATGTAAAATATTACAATTTATCTCCCGTTTAGAATCTTACGAAAGTTTATAAACTTCCTAGTAAATTGATAAACTTACGGATCTTGTTATTTTCCGGTGACATATATATGCATTGCTGTAATATTTAACGTGGTTTTTTCCACAATGTAATTTGTGTAATTTTTTTTTATTTTTTCTGTTCTTTTTATACCATGTAATTCCATATACAATTTATTGTTCATGAATAAATGGTAACTAAAATTTGACAAGTTATTGAGCATAATTATAGTTGTCACAGTCATAATATTTGCCTGGACCAACAGAATCAATAACAATATCGCACGACGAGAGTCCGTCGCACTGGCACCAGAAGGACTACCGCTCGTTCAACGCGTCCAAGACCTGGGAGACGGCGGACTTCGCGACCGCGCCGCCCATCTACAGCCTGCCCGTCACCTCCGCCATCTGCGACCCGGCTCCCGGCGACCCCGTGCGGGTCCGCGACGGCTGCGTGGAGGTCAGGGGTGAGCACGAGGTCACTTCTACTCTCGGATAGGGTTTTTTTACCCGACTGCGACAGAAGGAGGGTTATGTTTTTCGAGGATATGTTTGTATGTATGTATGTTTGTATGTATAATTGTTTGGCACGCTCTGCAGGCTGAACGGCTCGATGGATTTTAGCTTGAGAGGTGTCGTTAGATTCGTATTTAATGTGAGAGTGACACTGGGTATATAAAAAAAAAATGGCGCATTTTTGGCGCCAAATTCAAATGTTTGGCTCGCTCTGCAGGCTGAACGGCTCGATGGATTTTAGCTTGAGAGGTGTCGGTAGATTCGTATTTACTGTAAGAGTGATACTGGGTATATTAATTTCTTCTTTAAAACACTAAAAAAATAAAAAATAAAATACGGTAATTTAAAAAACTTAAAAACCCGACTGCTATTCTTTAAAAATCCCTAAAACAAGATAAATTGTAGCAGTCGGGACCCATTCGGGACCATCTGCAATGTAATATAGGTATGTGCTCTCAATTCACTAATCCTCCATTTCTAGAATGGGTCCCGACTGCTACAATTTATCTTGTTTTAGGGATTTTTAAAGAATAGCAGTCGGGTTTTTTAGTTTTTTTTGGATATGAATCATCAAATGACTTCTCCCGCGGGGAGACTCAAATGACTTCTTCTGGGCGGGGCGGGAGGGAGTGTCAGACTTTTGCTGAGTAAATCCCACCCATGTTCCTTCTTGGGCCCTTTGCATTCCGGGGGCGCGATATCTCTTTCGAACAATCCGCAGCCACGGATAGGGTGTCGAAACTAACGCGACGTATTCGTTGACGATGCATCCGATCCAAAATGGTCTTACGGAATGTGTGTACATAGAGTTGCTGTTTCTATGCTCTTTCCCCATATTTTTGTTTCGGGTGTTAGTTTTGACTATTATATTATTTTTAGGAGGTATTTTTTTTTCTTTCCAAGATTATATAACTATGTATTTTAATCATCTTAGGCATTACTATTTCGAAAGTGAGCTTCAAGAGTGAACAGGCTATTTCTGGATAAGTACACTCCACCGTAGACTTTGTCTATGTCACGTCTGATCAAGACTAGATTCAAGAGCTTAACAATCTTGAATAAAAAATAAATGAAGAAGAGTCATCAACTGTGTACCATCCCCAGGCTACGCATACTCCGGCGGTGGCGCCAAGATCCTCCGCGTGGACGTGTCGCCCGACTGCGGCAAGACCTGGGTGCAGGCCCACGACCTGCAGTGCGACGACGCGCCGCCGCAGCAGCACTACGCCTGGACGCTGTGGACGGCCAGGGTACCCGTCTGCAAAGGACAGCAGGAGGTGGGCAGCAATATGAACTTGATTTAGATTGCGGCCACAGCGGCTAATCTTAATGCAAACTAGCCAAGTACGCAGGAGATTATTATAGTAAACAAGTGTGTGCGCAAACACAGATGCATTCCCTCTTCCCTAACTCTCATAGTCCGATGGGATGGCAATCCGACACGACCGAAGAGAGATCAGGCGCAGGACCAACGGCTTTACATGCTTTCTGATGCACGGGGTAGATAATTTATGATCACTTCCAAACGACTTTCAACTCGGTCTTTTTATGTACGTGAATGTACTCATCATCCCACAGCCAGACTTCACCCACTACTGCGTATATACCTTTTTTGGTTTGTGCCAATCTCAACGCTCCTTTTTTTATTTTTTGTGAGCGAAGAAAATGCCTAACGTATGCCACGCCATCCGGGGAGACGACGTGAGACGACGTATGTGAGGCTTGCACCCACTAAAAACTCCGCGTGTGTACCTACTTTCGCCTTGATGAATGGGCCGCGAGAACTGCTACGCATGACGTTCGCGACCCATCCAGCGTGGCCCACATCTGGGCTGCATCTTCACTGCCCGCCTCCGGGCTCTCTCCTCCTTCAGCGATGTCCGGGTACACTGAGACATCACCAGGGACCGTGCAGCGTAGACGATAGAGTCCCCGATCTATCGTCCGCTGGCCCCTCACGTGCCAGCCTCAAAACAGCCAGTGTTCTAAAAGCTATAATTTTCAAGGCCGAGGAAGACCAGGGCAAGTCAAGTTCACAGCGTTGTTGCACCGCATATGGTACAAAATCGCTTGGCACTGCTCTTCACCTGCTATAAGGGTGGATGAATACCCGATACTCAAAAGTAAACATGAGTTTATGCAATGCATATTAACCTCTATGACTTTGCAGCTGGACTTATGGGCGAAGGCGACAGACAGCAACTTCAACACTCAACCAGAGAGGTTTGAAGACATTTGGAACATACGAGGGGTACTTAGCAACGCTTACCATAAAATAAGAGTAAAACTCGAACATTAAGTTTTTGTAATTTGAATACGAGTGTAGACACCATTAACCAATAATTCCGAGGCACAACTTCCCTAAAATAAAGGACTTTATTTTATTTTAACCCAAAAAGCCTGATTATCAAGGGCTTTGATATCAGTGACGTCACAGCCAGGATTCTATTGCGTACAAATCTATGAAGGAATGGCGGTTTGACAGCTCATAAAAAGTATGTCAATTAATTGGTGGCGTTTACACTCGTATTATCAATTAATGAAGCAAGAGACTTGTCAATATGATGCTAAATAATTTTGACGTAGGATATTGCCTAGGGCATTTAATTGTCTTTAATTTTTTATCGACATTGATATTTACGTAGCTGCAGTACGGAATGAGCCATCGTGCATGGAAACTATGCTGCAGGTACATTTTTATTATTTACAAAAATCTATACAGTAGTTCTTGAGGTCTTCCCTTAGTTCCTTAGGGACATACGGACATTCATACTCGTATTTGTTTACTAGTGTTGTGTTATATACGGTTTTTGATCCATGTTACTCGAGTCGAAATCACGATTTGATTACCAGTAAGACTGGAAATGACTGGACAAATATATTTTTAATTATCTGGTAGGCATAAAATGTCTTCGTAATTAAAAATAATTATTGTTTCAATAACGTTTAAAATATTATTTGAAAGTTCTGTTACCATTAAGAATATAATATTAATTGTTACATACTTTTGAACAATTTCCTGTGGTGATTGTGATCATGTTTCTTTAAAAGTTTTACCAAATATTCAATTGCTGTATTCTGTAGGCGATATTCATACAGCACTGGCACTTTCTTGGTATGTTTGCCCAAATATTTTAGCTATTCTTCGTATGGAAATGAACTTTATTAGAATATAAATAGGGCATATTCTTTTTTATTAGCTAAATATCGCACTGATTTCATGCAATAAGCCAATTACTTATCATTGGCGACAGCCACAATAACTGGCGATTTATGGATGTACTATAGGTATCTACACCTCTGCCTAGCCCTTAAAATAAATGACGCATGATGTTATGTTGTTATAATACAAAATTCTAACAGCTGATTCTGTACAATTCTGTCCAATCGTAATCACTTGAAATAAAATCATAATTTTATGCAAAACTTTGCAAAAACGTAACCAATGCAACCTTTTGTGCAATAGATACTTATACAGTAGCCGCTTTATTTTAAAATAATTATGAACGAAATGTTGTTAATAGTAATAAGTTTTTTAGCTATTCTTTTATTTGCGTAATAAAATAGTGTACTGCAACAAGTTTTTTCATGCATGCTTTTTCACACACAATTTCCTAAAAATAATGTACGGCATAATAAAAGACGGCACGGTTGGCGCAGTGGCTGAGCGATTGGCTGCTACGTTGCGTGTCGCGGGTTCAATACCCGCGCGTAATAAATATGTGTGGCCTACAGATAATTGTTCCGGGTCTGGCTTTTTATGTATGTGAGTTTCTATGTTTGTAAACGCACACACGATGCAGGAGAAATTCCTAATGTGGGACAACGTTTTTTTAATAAAGAAATTAATATGTATGTTCCTAAAAACTAAAGTTTATTGGTATATTTTTTTGTTTTATAATCTCTGGAATCTAAATTGTTTGTCACATGTTAATAAAGATGTCATAGCTATAATTATAGTAGCAATGTAACATACCTATAAGGTGTACAATATTTTTGGCGCATTGTTGCTGACTTACGTTACGTTACATAAAGAGGTAAAGTTTGTTAGAGACTCTCTTGATATTCTGGCAGTCTAAAACATGGAGTGAATCCAATCTTGGTATTTTTACTTTCTCTATCTTTAATACTAATATATGTATTGAGGTATTTTTTTAAACGAATAGGCTCCTAAATTTCTGGACCACTTTTAACCATTTTTTACCAAAAGATAGCTATTAAATATATAGCATTATTCCCGAGTAATATAGGCTATATAACATCACGTTACGAGCTACGGGAGCGGAGCATTAACCAAAGAAGTAACTTATGGTGGGTGAAGTAAGCCACACGGACGAAGGCGCGGGCAGTTATTTTTCTTTCATTGTTTTCTTTCAGTTCGGTAGTTAGTTATAAAATGATTCCCTGATCTACAAGGTACTTATGCTGTACCTACTGGGATTCTGGGAATCTAAATTTCTTTAAGGCACACAAAGCCATATGAGATTGTGTAAATAGGTACGGTACAGAACCGAACTTTGAACGTACTAAACCAATATCATTCATTATGTAACCTTGACTAAGAGATAACTTCGCGAAAACGAGAAATAAACACTGGCTCTTTTATCTCTCTTTTGTCTCATTCAGTCCTATTGCAATAATTTAATTGTGTCACTAGTAACCAACGAGCAGATTTTGCTCTGTGCTACCTAGCAACCTACCTAGTCCTACGCACCTCTCACACATTAAAATACTTTAGGAAAGGAAGGTAACCAGTTGATGCCACTGTCGGAATCTACTTTGTGAATTGAAAACAATTACACCGTGTAATGCCTGAGAAAAATAAATGCTTTAAAATTATACGGTTTTATCTAATTCCAAATTTTATACAGATATAGTCGCCGTAACACAATCGCTTTATGTCACACAACGATTGCTTGTTATGATATCTTAGATAGACATCCCGGTTCATTAACATTATGAGTGTAAATTATATCATAATTTTATCTCAGTGTGGTGCTCGCGCGCTCGGAGCGGCACGTCGACATGTTCGCCTTGAGACTCGCTACGAGAGCGAAACACTTTACTAAATCGTTGCCAAGCATCTCAACATCTCGTCTCAAACTAATTCACACTCGAAATGTGCTTTACAAAAATAAAACTGACGATTTACTAAACGTAGAAATTAGAGGTCAATCTTTGCAATTCCCGTACGTGTGGTTAAGAGAAAACTGCCAGTGTGAACAGTGCTATCATACTTCGGCCAAAAGCCGAATACTGGATTGGAGCAATTTTGATCTGAATGTAAAGCCAAAGAATGTCTGTAAGGATCAAAATTCTCTGCAAGTCACCTGGAACGACGGACACACATCTGAATACAATTTGAACTGGCTCAAATTCAGAGGCTTCACTCCAGAAAATCAGAAAAATTACACCGAAACTATCTACAAACCTAAGAAGATTACGTGGTACAACGAAGATTTCAATGAAATATTTTCCAAACATGATTACAACGAAATATTACAGTCAGACCAGGCTCTTTACGAGTGGCTACACAAGTTATCTGTTTACGGAGTCGCCTTGATTCAGAACACGCCGGACTCCGAAACCGCTATAGACGCCGTTGTGAATAAAATTGGTTTTACTAAAAGGACACACTACGGCGTCAAGTTTGTTGTGCGGAATGTCCCGAACACGAGTAACGTGGCGTATTTGTCGAGTAATCTACAGCTACACACTGACCTGCCCTACTACGAATATTGTCCAGGAGCTAATTTATTGCACTGTTTAGTGCAAACAGCTAGTCAAGGAGGTGAGAATTTGCTATCGGACTGCCACTATGTTGCCGATTATATGAAGGAGAATCACCCTGAACAATATAAGCTTCTTACCGACACAGAAATCGAGTGGAGGGATGTGGGGACAGAAGACGGCAACGAATTCTTTAAGCTGCATCGTGAGCCCGTCATCTGCTTAGATCGTCATGGAGAAATAATAAGAATCAACTTTTCGATTCCACAAAGAGGTAGTCATTTCCCTGGGCCGATTGATTTAGTGAAGCCATGGTATGAAGCTCATGGTATGTTCCTAGCTTTGAACCATAAGTTCGCTGCGAGGTTTAAAACTAAAGCTGGGGAGATACTGTGCTTTAACAATATAAGGTTGTTGCACGGCCGGAACGCGTATGAGGACAGCCAGAATAATGTCAGGCAATTAATAGGAGCCTATGTGGACTGGGACGAGATTTACTCGAGATTGAGATGCTTGAGAATTAAATTGAATAATGAAGATGGTATTTGCTGAGAAACTGCCATGCCATTCTTTCAAATAAAAATTGTATAATATTTTTATTAAAAGCAAAAGATGGATATTTAAAAAATATATAAAAATATTTAAATAAAAAGTAAACGATGGATTATTTAAAAAAATATTTTATTTTTATTTATTAGGTACAAAAATACAGTTAAAAAATCAGCAGGGCAGGGGTGCGTTGGTAGCTTGTGCTGGAAAACAATAAAACACAAGCAGGAATCGGTTCCAACAAAATCTTGAAGTTTAGTCTTTTCAGGACTTCAGGCAAAGACTTCAAAGCTTTCTATTAAAAATATACTTTATTAGTCTTTAAAAATTGTGATGTAAATTAACATTCACTTATTTTTAGAACAGTACTAGGTTTTTGATTGTGTTGAACAAAACTTCACTGCAGTCTTCCCTCCCTTTATTAAGATGGATGTGTGAGGTGCCTACTTGTGTATAAGGAGTTAGTACTGTTTTGGCCACAACTTCAAATATTACTGGATTCTCATAAAAAATAGGGTCAGTGGGTCATCTTAATTGTGACCCTTAATATTATGACTAGACACTTAATAGCTAGAACTATTATTAAATGCTGTGTTTGACACTTTTTTTCTACTGGAGCCCAGTAATACTGTTTCTACTTCACTTCCACAAAAGTATCCACAGCATAACTCCTAATTGAAAATCTGCTGAGTGGAATTATTCTCTCAGTGTCCTCTTGCTTCTCACCAACTTCAACCAGAGGGAACTCTTCAAACTCAGGATTAGTCGACATGGCAACAGCATTAGACTCATTGGTATGTATGTATATTGAGAAACTGCAATCATCTGGCAAGTCTTTAAAATGATTACTGACTGAAGAAATCTTTAGGCAAAAGGCCCGTAAATTCTGCTCGCATTGTACCAAATATGCATCAATGGTCTCGTTAAAGTTAGTGTTCTTATCGAACTGAAACACGAATTTCAATAAAGGTTTGTATTCATTATCTGTAACTACAAACTCCACACAAGCTAGTTGGTCTCCCTTAAGACATTCCCCTATACTTTTCAGGCATAGGTCTAGATACTGATTCACTTCAGGATGAATAGAACGATGCACAACAATATTGTACTTTTTACGAGTTTCGAAAACACTTTTGGGGTAAACTGACGTATAATAAAGTATGCTGTGGAAGGCTACCGCCAAGAATTCTATTGTTATATCCACAAAACAGTTATCCATGATCAAATAACTATGAAATTACACACATAACATAATGCGGCGGGATTGTAAACAAACAGCCAGACCATGTGATGTGTGATGATGATGTGACTCAGTTATTCTTAAAGAATTTCTTAAGACTTGAAGTCTTCAAGTCTTCAAGTTTCAATACGAGAATCAGTCAATGTCATGCTGTAAAGTGTCACTGTCAACTGTCAAATCAGCAGCCGCGGCAGATACCATAGACAATTATCGGAATTCAAAAGACCCGCGAGGTGTGAAGAAATAAGATACGGTCCATTATGAGGATTTGGGATTTAATTGCTGATTTGATTTGACCACAATAAGTCGCTGCCGTGCGACTCACTACCACCGATTAGGCGAACAAGGTGAACAAGTCAAAACCCAAGAACTTTTAATGAATAAACATTTTCCGATTTTCATTCAAAATGTATACGTGACGTAATTTCGCGCGATCTTACTAATTATTTGCTGCAAAAGTAAAACTAGGGACGATTTTATGTTGAAAAATATAATCATTTATCCGTTTTATATTACTTTACTCTATGCTCAATGGCTTATAATGACGTCACGTGAAGCCGACGAAATAGACGTCTTTCAAAACAGAAACAAAAATTGTGTATGAAAAGTGCATTGAATTCTCTTCAAAATGCAACAAGTAAGAGGTAGTGTTGTTAACAGTATGATACAAGGAAGAAACCATTTCTGTTGCTTGTGCTTCAAAACGGTAGCAGACTCCGCAGTCCACATAGAAGATACAGTTATTGTAAAGAAACACGATAAAACTTACGATGAAATTTATATGACTGATATTCTTACAAATATCTTAGGTCCGGAGGTAATAATACTGTGCACCTTGTTTTTCATATTCACCTACAGTAAATAGGTAACACTGTAAGTTGAAACCTACCTAGCTACTTACACATCACGCCCATATTCCAACGAGGGATAGACACGAATATTGTGCCTGATTGTTTTATAAATCTTTGGAAATTAAACTCGCAAGCATTCACTCAACTGCTAAACAGGGTTACCTGGCTGTTAGCCTGCTATGCGGACAGTGGGTCATCTGGTAAATTATAAAGCTGGAATTGTGTGATCATTCTTGAAAATAAAAAAACAATTTTTGTTTCAGATAAATGACCAACTATCAATATTTAATGCAGTATGCAATCAGTGTTCTTCAGAAGCAATAAAAAGTTACAAATTCTTTACAAAATGTAAAGACAATTTACAGAAACTTGGCCTCATAATAGATGGTCTCACAAACGGTACTGAAACATGTCTAACTAATGTTGAAGGCAGTAAGGCCGGATTTGTATCTATAAATACAGAAAATTTTGAATATAAAGGATATAACTCAAAAGCTACATCAAATACCAGTTTATTAGCTTACCAAAAGTTCCTAAGTCTAAAAAGTAGGGATAAGTTAATAAATAAACCTGCTTTGAAAACAAATAAAGACCCTGAACAAAAAACAATAAATAAATGGAAAGAGTTAAAACTTAGACTTGTCCGTTTGCATCCAAAAGTTTTGAATAATAATACAGTATTTGTTTGCCCGACTTGTGACAAGTTCTTTGTAAGAAAAAATAGTATGCACCAACATTTCAAAAGAGAACACATCCCAGATTTTGAAGTTAAAAAACGAACTTATATGATTAGTTCACCATCAGTAATTGGGATAAATGATGAGTATGTTATTAATGATTATCATTTACAAGTTTTGAAAACTGAATGTGACGAGAAATGGTTTGAGGATAACAAAGGCAACTTTTCTAGGAAAGTACCACTAATACTAAAGCGCAGCAGAAAACTATTATGTATAAAAAACTAGGGCCAAACATGCACAGCTGCTGAGAGCACTGCATTGCTGCTCCAGATCCTGAATGGTTTAACTACTTGTGTACTTTGTGTTTACTTAGCTCCAAGCTAAGCTGCGAGCTTAGCATAAATTGAATGCCAGAGTAGACGAAAAAGCAAAACTATGTATGTTTTAAAAGAAAAAGATTTTGTTTTCTATTTGAAGCTTTTTAATTTTAATAAACAAGGGATAATACCTACCTGTATTGTTTTACAATAAATATTAAAGACATAGTTACACTAATCCGTTTATTATCAACAAAAATATCTAGTACATAATTAAAACAGGTTTACTTTTTCTTTTCATCTTTAATTGTTTCTAGTCCCTGAAAATAAAAAATAAAAATTTAAGGGTTAAGCAGAGGTGTACCAATGCACTCCCACAGTTCACCAGTATGGTTTAGGTCCCATGTAATAGGGGGTGACCAGGCACAAATCCTAACTCCATGCTGCTACCAAGAATTCCACAGAAAAACCCAATAACACTGCTCGATCTGGGAATCGAACCCAAGACCTCTAGCTTAACAGGCGCGCTTAGGGCCACTAGGCCAACGAGGCAGTAATAATTAAGTTTTTTTGTTGATAAAAATCTTACCGCAACACAGTAGGGGTTTCCGGTTAGTCTTAAGTCCCTCTGGTACATTTGACGATCCCACCTTTCAATAAGGGTTCGTCTGTAGTGCTGCAAAAATGATGTCTTTAATATATCATCTGCAGCTGCAGGACACAGGCTTCTTGCGTTTTTTTTTATATATCCTGAGATGTCCCACAGCTTGACAAAGGCTTGTTACTTAGACATGGTCAGCAACAAAAGTCGATTAACAATGTTACTTTTACATATCATTTAAATAGACACGAAATAACACAATTCACGGGTTGGGTTTCGAATTACGTCCCGCGAATTTGAGGATTCTGAAACTGTGGGGGGATCGAGGGGATTTATCTTAACCTCCCCCCACCAATTTTCGCCGCCGGAGATGCTCGATGGAGCCCTACTGGGATTTTGTATCAAGTCACCTAAATAGGGTAGTAAGGGGGGCGGGGAAGGTGGGAGAAGGGTAGGGACACCCTTCAGCCTTTCCCCTCGCCAGAGCGGCTCAACAGAGCCCGTTTACCGGGCCTCCAACATCTGGGTGGTTTAAAAAAAAAAAACTAAAATCTGTCCGGGTTGGAATGCCCTTTGTCCCGAGCTAGCTCAAAATAAAATTTTGTTGTTTTATTGTGCGCAAGAGCGAGCGAAGCGAGCTCGGGACTTGGGGCACCCCGACTCGGACAGGTTAGGTTAGAAGGGGATGGCAGGGTCCAGTGAGCGAGCGAAGCGAGCGAACAGACCCTGCCATCCCCTTCGTGGTTATTTTTTTTTAAACCACCCGGAGGTAGGATCCCCGCGAAGCGGGGCTCCGTCGAGCTGCCCTGGCGGAGGGAAAGGCTGAAGGGTGTCTCTACCCTCCTCCCGCCTTCCCCGCCCCCCTTACGGCCCTATTAATGTGACTTGATACAAAACCCCAGTAGGGCTCCGTGGAGCATCTCCGGCGGCGAAAATTGGTGGGGGGGGACTCAGCACCTCCCCCCCCCACGCCCCCAGTCCCCCGAACCCCGCCCCCCCCTCCGACGTAATTGTGAACCTTACCCCAATTCACTGCTATTCAGAATTTTAGGCAACTAAGAGTTAATTATAGATCCATTTCGTATTTGCTTTGATATTGTGCTCAATAATCTCTTAAGAATTTAAAAAATCTGGAATGTTAACTGACTTTTGTTGCTGACTATACTACTTGTTATTAATTTGTATTTATTTATTTATGTTAATACAGGTAGGCCTACTATTGTTACTTAATATAAGACAAAAGGATGGCAAGGGGATTTGTAAAATGATTTTGTATTTTAATTTCTTTACAATGTAGTCACATTGATTAGACTACATAAATAAAATCACGTTTGTATTTCCCGAAAAATTAGGGCATGACAGAGGAGGTTGGAGTACACCCAAATAAACAAGATAATCATTATCTGTGAACTCACAAAAATTATGTAAACTGATTATTAACTCTCTCTAACTCTAACTCTGTAATTCTGTATGATCTATGGAAGAAGACACTGTACATCGGGGTTGTTATCTAACATGTCCGTCTAAGTGTACTTACGTTGCCATTTACTAAATTGTGAATGTGATATAGACCCCAGCCCGGCAAACCTAGGGCAGCTGTGATAATGAAGGCGCTGGGTATAATTTCGTACCACATAATGAAAAATTATCGGACTGCATACAACAGCAATAGGTTCGGAATTCGAATGACAGTAAACTGCGTGTTGCCAGAACTAGGTACAAAATATTTCAAGCAACAACAGTGTGACCAAGTGGAAAGTGAACAAAACTGTGCAACATTCACAGGTAAATAAACAAAACAAATAAACTAACACACAAAACTTAAAAAAAAATACTTCTCAGCCCTTTGTTATATCAACCAAAACGACATCCTGTTTTCTACTGACTTCAAAAAAGGAGGAGGTTCTCAATTCGTCGGCATATTTTTTTATTTATTATGATTTGATAGGTATGAAAAAATATTTTTTTTGTTTGAAAGGGGATGACTCACAGGTGGTCCCATATAAACGTGAAAATCGGATGAGAATCTACGGACTGATGAACAGAATTGCACCTCGAGAGTGGAGCAAATTTCTCAGTTTTCGATTTCTATTAGTATTACCGTCCCTTCATGCCCCCGTTGGTGTCGTGGTCGTAAACGCGACTGCTGACTGCTGAGCGAGGGGTCCTGGATTCGATTCCCAGGTCGGGCAAAAAGTGTTATTGGGTTTTTCCATTAGGAATTGGTGGTGTGACACCCCCGTGCCTCGGAAAGCACGTTAAGCCGTTGGTCCTGCGCCTGATCTCTCTCCGGTCGAGTCGGATATTTGTCCCATCGGGTTATGAGAATTAGGGAAGAGGAAATGCACCCAATAAGGTTTTACCAATATATATTATAATATCAACGAATGCACCTGTGTTTGCCCACACACTTGTGCACTAAAATAATAATATCTTCTGCGTATGTGGCTAGTCTGCATTAAGATTAGCCGCCGTGGCTGGAATCGATCTGGAGAATTATATTTTTTTACCGTTCCTTCATGGATTGGGATGGCTGGAAGTTAGTACTCAAAAGCGGAAAATAAAAATATTTTTTGCAAAATAGACAACCGCATCCAAAAACTAAAAAAATAGAAATAACTTTAAGCTCTGGAAGTCGGATAAATAATAATAAATATAGATACAGGTATAATTATGAAGGATTGAAACCGTTTGACAAATGACTACCTACTCAAAAATAGCGTAATTCTTTTATATTAATCTTCAAATTAGTTAAATCAATAGCTTTCTTTCATTACCTACTGTTTGAATTTGAAGCTCTCATTTTTCCAAACACATGGAAGTGATGTTTAGGTACAACTAATATTATAAGTTCGGTATGTACCCAGAGTACCCACCTAACAAAACTAGAACATTGTATGGAAACCCGGGTGTTCTAGTTTTAGTTCTAGTTGTTAGTTTTGCTTATTTCATTTTGATTATTTCAAAACCAATTATTTGAAAATTATCTTCATTTTACTGAGCTAGGTACCAAGCGAACAGTTTGCGTCATGCCTGTTTGATTCCCGAAAAAGAAAATTTAATCAGTTCTAGTAATGTGTTCAACAGTGAATGAACGATGTAACAATTTAACATACTTATATTATGAAGTTCAGCTATTTTTGTTTTGTTTAGATAACTTTTTATAATAATCTGACTTTAATTCTCATTTCTTCGAATTTCTTCGGCCCGATAATCGGGCCGATTATCGGTCGTGGGGGCAGACCGTTATGGTTAGGGATACAAAAACAAACGAAAAGAGACAAAGCTTTCTCTGTCTCTTTTCGTTTGTTTTTAACATAGTTATAGTTATTTTCTTTAAGTATTTTTATTTGTAAACGATATGATACGTACTTTGTATACCTCTCCGAATTAAGCAAAGAAGATGTATTTTAGATATATTTTTGTTTTTTCGTCGAAAATCAAAATATTATCCGCCATACAGCTATCTTGCTCTCGAGTGGGGAACGGAGCGGTACTTTCGTTTCGAAGCTGCGGTTTCATAACGTCGCGTTTACAAGGTATGAAGGGTAGCTTATTTGTATTTGTACCATTGGTTCACTGTTGCACATCCCAATTTATGGTAGTATAGCAATGTATAGGTAGTACCTGCTTATATGTCGCTTAGTATTTATTAACCAAAAACTTGTATACATGCCTGGTGCAAACTGTTAGTAGAATTTGGTTATCTTTAAATAAATAAATATTTTTTTTCCTTTTTTACCGTTGAATTATCTTAAGTAAACATTGGTAATGAATGCAATCACAAAGAATATTGTTATAATTTAGTTTTAATATTTTCATGACTTACGTTTCCAAGCAACAAATAATGACACCACCAAAGACCGTATCCTCCGAAGGAAAGAGCAGAACCAATAATAATGGCCCCTGGAAGAATATTAAACCACATAATTCTATAAAAATCAACACACTTGCTACTATTATTTTTATTATGATCTTGTAAATCCAAATTATGACATTCGCATAGTTGTAATTATTATTCTTTATTTAATTTTGTGCTTTTTGTTGTTTATTATCCATCGACTAGCAGAGAGTCGGTATTTGGACCTCTTTAAATATAGAAGTATCCACATAAAATATTAATATGTAATACTAGCAAACTACCTGTGACTTCGTCCGCGTGGCTTATTTCACCCGCACTAAGTTAGTCTGTAGTTACAGCTCTGTTCCCGTGGGTTTAGCGTGATGTTATATAGCCTGTACTGTATACCAAGTACGGTGCCCGTCGCTGTCTGTAGACGAAAAAATTCTTTACTATTTAAATTTTGTTAGACTATCGGATCAGACAGGTTGCTTTACTATTAAACCGTTATTGATAAATCTTTTTGGTAATTTACTGACGCAGACGTTAATCAATACTTGGTACGTATGTCTCTTACGCTCACTCAATACCACGCTCAATACTCTCTCACTTGACGGCTTCTGTGGAAACACAATTTTTTATTGTTTAATATTTATTTTTCTTGACAACACTAGTTAACGGGTCATCAAAAATGGCAGACGCTCCGATCGACTGTGATTTCCCCGTCTGGGGATTATTACCGAAAAAAGAGACGGGAGTTGTCTCATTTATCAACAAAAATCCAAATTATGATGGCAGAGACACCATTATAGCTATTTTTGATTCGGGTGTGGACCCTGCTGCTGCTGGACTTACGGTAAAAATCTGTCATGTCACGATTTGTTTAGTTGCACATTTATTGAAATTTTGGCCAATATTAAGTATTGCTGAGGTTGCAGGTAACGAGTACTGGTGAGACGAAGGTTATTGAGAGGTACGACTGCAGCGGCTGCGGCGATGTGGACACTAGTACTGTCATTAAAAAAGTCACCGATGGGTGCATTGCCGGTCTCACGGGCCGTAAACTAAAGGTAATTTTTTACGGAAATAGATTATTTTTCCAATCTTTTCTATGTTTTGTATGTTCATTGCAATGTTGTGTTCAATGTCAATGAGTCTGATAAGACTTGCCATCTCATGTATGCAAACCGGTCGAATAATAATCATCAATAACTTTACTCAATATCTTAACAACAAAGTATGTTCTTCTGTGTGGTTGTGGCATTGTTTGGTTTGATTCATATTACAAGTTCTCTGTAGGCTTTATACACTTCTGAAATCTTCAATTGCTACTGGTTTATGCAAGTCACTTATTAGTCTCAACATAGAAATAAATTGTTTTATTTGAATGGCTTGATGCCAGTTACAGTTAATATTCATTTTTAGGAATAAAAATGTAATAAAATAATAAAAAATAATAAAATATTCTCAATTTTTGCATGTCACATCCCACACATACAAACAGGATCTGGAGGCAATTTAACTGACTTATATGAACAATTACAATATGATCTTAATCTGCCAAACTTGCCTCTAATTTTCCTACATTTTTTAAAATTGGTTATAGCTGTGTTGATATTGTAACTGGATTTTGAATGGTTTTAATTAATAGGCCTTTGTGCAACTCTGACATTATTGTTAGAAATACAGTACTTATTCTCAAAATAGTAAAATAAATAATAATAAGTATGTAGTAAGATAGTGTAATGTAATAAGCCAACTGTTTTACACAGTAAAACATTAGATTATTGTATTTAAACATGAAATTAAAAGAATTGGAGGTGACCTTTGCACAGCATTCAGACAATACAGGAAAAAAAAATGCAATTTGAAGACTATTTTCATCACTTTTAAACATTAGTATCCTTCCTGTAACATACTGCATGGTTGGCAAGTAATAAATTATAGGTTTACATATTTAGTAAAAATGACTAATAACTTATTCACACAATAACATTAATAAAAATGTCTCTTTTAGATCCCAGAGCTATGGAAGAATCCTACTGGAGTATGGCGAGTGGGAATATTACACCCATTCTCTTTATACCCAACGAAGTTGAAGGAACGCATGCAAGAGCATCGAAAAGAACATGGTTGGGATGTGGGATACAAACCAGCATTCGCTGAAGCTAATAAGCATTTGCAAGATTTCGAAACTGATGTTGGTAAGTGGATGTCAATGTGGATATTGTTAGAGACTAATAGCGGAAACCAAAACCCCTAACAGTAACTGGATGTCAAAATTTCCAAATTTTTTTTAGAGTGTGCCTACTGTTACTATTTTTAAGAATTGGTTATTTAATTTTGGTCTCTAAAATAAAGTCTTATGTCTCTTTTCTAAACTTTGTTTGATGATACAAATACAAACAAACCATTTAGTAATTTCTTTGTTAAAAGTATCAACTATACAAACCAGTTTATAGATCAATACATAATTAAAAACTATTTTTTAAATATAATTATAATTGAATAAGAAATTTACTGTTCTACAAAATTAGTTCATTAATTCCATAATCATCAACTCCACAGTAATATTATCGTGTCAATGCTGGCATATGCCTTACCAATTGCACACCACTTAGCTCAAATCTCCGCAACTATCATCCAGTTTCTACCGGTGGTGTGATTCACAAAGATTTGTTCCAATTCCAGTGGCCAAGAACCCTGTATTGAGTCCAGAAGACAAACTCCAGAAGGAGGAGTTAGAAGCTAGAGTCGATGTTCTGCAAACTGCTGAGAAGAAGTATAATGATGTGGGACCTACCTATGATTGTGTGCTCTTCCACGATGGAACTGTATGGAGGTACGTGGGGGCTTTGATCCTTGAATTAAAAATTATTATGATAATTTATTTATTTATTACTTTTGTCTGTGTGAGTATTTTCACTCATGTTAAGTTACATATTTGGTTACTACTACTCCCGTGGGTCGTAGCGTGATGTTATGTAGCCTTTGGTACTCAGGAATAATGTAGCTATCTATTGGTGAAAAAATGGTTTAAATCGGTCCAGTAGTTCGTACGGAAGTTTACGTATACGTAGTACGTTTAGTAGTTTTAGTCGTTTTGGAGCCTATTCAATACAAATAAACAAACAAAAAAATGTTTCCTCTTCATAATATTAAGTAAAGATTTAGGATCTCCAACAAAAGATATCAAGGGCTGGGAGCGAGCAGTAACAAAAGACATAACTAATGTGGCTGAAATAGGACACGCGGGCAAGGTCGCGGGCAGAAGCTAGTAGCTTTATAAATAAGCAATGCAATTAATTACCTAGAATTCTAGTAAAACTACTGCATACAAATGACAACTACCAGAGTTTTAAGTGATAACAAACAGGTTTTATTACATGCCATATATCAAAGATAATATCGACGCAAGAAAGCGATCTTGTAGTATCTCGAAAAGATGAACTTTTCACCAGAGCCAAAAAACTATTTAAAAAATTCATAACTCGTAAACTAGCTATACTAGAGAGGTAATTTTTGGAACAACTATTTCTTATAATGAAATTTATCAATGACCCTAAAGATAGCATTGTAAAGTTAGTATAACATGAGTTTTAATGAGTTACAGCAATTGGTATTTCAATTTGAAGCTTCAATATTGCTGTATCTAGGTAGTTGTAACATAGGCACAACAAAATTGCTTTAAAATTTTAGAAAACGATTATGATGTATATAATGTGAAATAAATTAATAAGTCCTCGCATTTCGTTGTACTTCACATTCTTTTTAGAAGTGCATCTTAAATTTTGTGTTAAATACAAATAAAACAAATAATTATGTTTAATTAAATGTTGTATGTTTATTTAAACAATCTTTTTTAGAAAATAAAGTTTGACGTAGTTATAACACTTATTAGAAATAAAGACACACATTAAATAAATTAATAAATTAAATAAATTATCATTTATTTCTCTCATAAAGGTAGTACATTGTTAAAAAATTGTATTGTAGAAAAGTGTTGAATCAAACGTAGTAAGTGTACATCACAATCAAAACCCGAGCGATAGAATTGTTGTATCTCTAGCTGGAGAGAAATACTGAAGCGGCGAAATTGCTGTATCTCGATAAATTATTATTTGGTGGCTATGCATAATGCTGTAAGTGTTTGTAGTATAATAAACGGGGACCGTCTATCTTGACTTAGGAAAAAATGTATGATTACATTTTTGTTGTATCTATTTGTTTTTTAAAATAGTTGTTTTTATGTTATTTACAGCATTTTGAAGTAGGTTTTGTTAAAAAAGTTAAGAAAAAGTCGACGTCGTATAATAAAAAAAAACCGACCTAAGAAAACGTGAATCAGACTGTCCGATGCAGTATTTTTTTCTGAATTCAAAAATGTAATA
Organism: Caradrina clavipalpis; assembly: GCA_932526535.1. NCBI lineage: Eukaryota > Metazoa > Arthropoda > Insecta > Lepidoptera > Noctuidae > Caradrina > Caradrina clavipalpis. The sequence goes on from OW052088.1 coordinate 922,773, forward strand.
AACCGAAAATGCCATTTTTCGAGATACGACAAAATCGCTTTCTTGCGTCGATTATGTAGTAGGCCATTTAATAAGTCTATTGTATTTGAAGATGATTATTATTTAATTAGTCGCTATAACACTCTTCTTTGTTTCATTTTAATTGCTGACTCCATGTTGATATAAATAGAATACCTATTGGTTTTTACTGGTAATTCTATTGTAATTATGATAAGAAGTGGCAATTATTTGTATAAATAGTCAAGTACCTACCATCAATACTACTATGAATAAATTGATGACTGTATTTGCAAGAATACACTTATATGACTTGGCACTTGACATGATTTGAAGGTCCTCTAAGGAGTTTTCATTGAGCAGCCATATATGCTGAAGACTTTCTGACTAAATAAGACTATAGTCAATAAAACATTCTATTACATAAATATCTTAAATAAATAATTGACATTTCAAACCACGAGATTACTTGAGGCAAAACATCAATTGCAATTTTTATCTTATTTATTTATTTATTTATAACAAGTGACTCCGTAGCTGACAATAGTTGTTAAATTAGATTTTTTTTTTTTGCAACAAACACACATTTAGCACATTTTTTGTTGTGAACTATCCTAAACTTCCTTTCAGCTACCTAGCCATTGCCAACAATTTATGTTGTACATTGAAATACAATGGCAATACCAAAATTCGACATACTCAGTCTAATTATTAACTATGTACCATGTATAGATGACGAAACCAAAATGTGTCCAGTACGGTCACGATCCCATGACAGCCTCTTATATGTGAAGAAAACCCATAAAACAACATCGATATAATTCCAAACTCACTACTATTTTGTAGGTATTAGGCGATTGGTACACTGCCCCGCATCACGGAGCGTGGCGCGGGAGTGCGTGTCCTTACGTTGTTCGCAAGTTTCTGTATAGAAAACACGAGTAGTCCAATACACTGAAAATGCGTTCACGCGCAGTGTTGCAGATCACGTAAGCTCCGTCGCCGCGCACTATGCTCCGTTGTGCGGGGCAGTGTGCCAATCGTTTAAAAGGGTGAATTCGTAGCTTGGCGCTAAGGACAAGTTTTTGTTTTTTTGACGTGTCACACCTTCAAGTGTATTTTCTCTCTGTGTACAGAGCATGTATCGACACGTCGGAGAGCGGCGACCTGGCGTCGGGCCCCTTCCTGGGCGAGTACAGCGTCACGCACGAGCACGCGCACCTCACGCCCTTCGACGAGATGACCGTCAGCATCAACGTGCACGACGACGGACAGACCCTGGAGGTCGTCGGCATGTGTTGTGAGTATTCTTAAAGAAGCCAAAAGTTGTTGTGTGTTAGGCAGACACCTCTGCCTAACCCATTAGCGTATCTAGAGATAGTTTTCAGGGGGGGCCTGGCCCCTAAGATGCCATGGCCGATGCGATGCAATGCGGTCAGGCGGAAGGTGAGCCCTACAGCCTGGGGTGGGCACAAGACCATTCTGGGGTGGGCCCGGCCCACCCGGCCCTCCCCCTATATACGCCTATGGCCTAACCCTTCGGGCCGGCGAACTGTGGTACACCTACCAATGTACACTCACAATTCGCCGGTATATTTAGGTATTTCGGTGGTAGGTAGGTTGGTGGGTATTTAAACTTGTACTAAATTAAAAAAAATTAAAATAAATAATATCTCTTCATCCCCAGCGACACACGGCACGCACGTCGCCGCGATTGCAGCCGGTTACTTCCCGGACGAACCGGACCGGAACGGCGTCGCCCCGGGAGCCAAGATAGTGTCCCTCACCATCGGAGACAGTCGCCTGGGTTCCATGGAGACAGGCACAGCGTTGGTGCGGGCCTGCATCAAGATCATGGAGCTGTGCAAGACTATGAAGATCGATGTCATTAATATGAGCTATGGGGAGCATGCGCATTGGTCTGATACTGGGTGAGTGCTACTTATTGACAATTACTCAAAAAAAATATACAATTGGGTAGATGAGACCAGTAAACAATAATTTAAAGACATTTCTTGTAGTAAACAGCTATTTTGTGTAGGCAAAATTGGATCTTAATAATGTAACATTTGATTTAAAATACAATGTTTAATGTTTGATCCACACGTTTGCCACTTGCCACTTGCCACCAACTATAAACCTATATTAAGGACGCATTTACGAATTGACACGCTTCAATTCTAGGTATTGAGTCTTACTACTACATGTGCACGGCTTACACACACAGCGACATGCACGCGAAGCGGCGAAATTATGAGTAAACTGACACGGCTTGATACTTTTATTTAATTTTTAAGCGTTTATTTTATTTGATATGGATGACAAAAAGTAGAAAGAAAATGAAGTTGATTTGGCACATTTTGTAGTATTCAGGTCAGATCATAATCAGATTGGTTCGATGGTCACTTCCAAAAAATTCCTATTGGAATGGGAAACTAGATTCAATATATTATTGTTTTTTAACCCCCGACGCAAAAAGAGGGGTGTTATAAGTTTGACGTGTCTGTCTGTCTGTCTGTCTGTCTGTCGGTGTGTCTGTCTGTGGCATCATAGCTGCCGAACGGATGAACCGATTTCAATTTAGTTTTTTTTGTATTAAAGGTAACTTACGTACGAGTGTTCTTAGACATGTTTGATGAAAATAGGTTGGGCCGTTTAAAAGTTGTGGTGATTTGTAGTGGTGAAAGTAGGGAAGAAAAACCGAATGTCTGTAAAAATACTCGAGTGGGGTCTCAAACTTAATAAAATCGACATTATAATAAGTAGGTACCTATAAAAAGCATAAAATAAAAAATTAAATTAAAAATTTAAAAAACCCCCAACACAAAAACCTAAGTTCCCTTTAAAAAGTAAAAAAATAACAAAAAAAATACGTCACGTTGGGGGACCGATGTTGCATTTAGGATACGATCGTCCCGAGCGGTCCCCCAACGTGACGTATTTTTTTTGTTATTTTTTTACTTTTTAAAGGGAACTTAGGTTTTTGTGTTGGGGGTTTTTTAAATTTTTAATTTAATTTTTTTTTCATGTAATGACGTTCAAAAGTGCCATTTAATGGTCCAATTGAAATAAATGATTTGACTTTGACTTTGACTTCCCTTACATAGTTAAGGATGAAGCTCATAAAAATGTTTGAATACTGAACAAAACTATCGAAAACAGGGTAATAAAAAAAAAACTTAGTTTTTATAACATTATTAGGACAATGTGAAGAATGTTTTCGAAGTTCAATGTATCTTTTAAATCTTGGATCATTCAGTTCTGGAAGGAGGCAGTTCTTATAGAATCGAATTTCAATAAAAACACAAACAAAACTAAAATTAAACATAGAGGTTTACGATTTCTTGAAGCTGTTTCATGAAATAACCGTAGTTACTGAAACCTGGATAGGTTCTGTTTCCTCTTTGTTCGTGTTCTAAAACAATACAGAAAATATATGTATTGGTTTTTAGAGTAAAAAAGTATTTGAATATAACAGTAAAGTTGTATATATCAGTAATTTTAGGTATGTAATTTTAAACTTCCGTAAGATATTTCCAAACTGTTCTCATTAGGAATACTACAACTCGTTTGGTCATTTCTCTCCGGGCACATTTCGGATGTTACATACGTCGCGATACTAGTATCACGCCTACTTTCAGAATTTTGCCTATAAAAATAATAATAATTTATTTTAATGAAACTAATACTTATTTTTTATTCATAATAACGTACATGTATTTTTGATAATCAAATAAGTACAAACCGTATTCGCTTTTCTGCTTTACGCCTACAGGCATGAAGCTTCTTACGAGAGCTATTCCAAAACGTATTAGGCCTTGGCATCTATAAAAACAATTGAGTTATAAGAGGTTTTTAAAGTAACTCTTAACAACCAGCTCCACGCGTCTATTAGTTCCAGCAGACTTCGAAGTTCACCTTCAGGTCACTCTATGAAGTCCTGTTGTAAGGTGTTGACATAACTAATAACAAAAGGAGTCCAAACTCGGCACACGTAGCTCGGGTTGGGTTTTAAAACGTGCTGCCTCGCTGGAGGAAATGTGAGAATATAAGGGGTTTCTAGGGGGCTTTACCTTTGCAACATTTTTTTTTTTGCTAGAGACGAAGTTTTAACCAAAAGCATTTAAAGAAAAGTCCAAAATTTTTAGGTTAGGAATGGAATTTACGTCGTAATGTCTGGCTCCGAGTGCGCCCGGAGTCCGACTCAGACCAACTTGACTGGATTAGGTTGGGTGCTTAATGCCCTCCGTCACCCCCAGAACCTCCAGAATCTACATTTGCTGTGACAAAACGATTAAAAAACATTAAAAAATATACGCATTTCCGGCAAGCAAAGTTAGGGGGGATAGTTCCCCTCTCCCCTCCTCTTCCCCCCCCCCACTACTTCATGGAACCCTATCGAGGCAGCACGTTTCTAAACTTCAACCCGTAGCTCTACTCGTCTATTTGTTCCACCAGCAGACTTGGAAGTACAACTTCAGGTCACTCCATCAAGTCCGAAACGAAATATGAATTTATAATCCCCACTTCTAGCAAAAATATAAAAAAACTGTGAATAAAATCTTTCCTTGGATGTGTGGACCGTATAAAATGTTGAAGTATCAAGTTTGGTATGTCAACTATTTTGTATGCGTACAGCGATCTTTTTCAACACGAGCTGCTGATTACAATCGACACAGTGTCCACCCACGACGGCGCCCGAGCGCAGACTAAAATGTCATGTCATGTCAATGCCAATTGTTTTTGGAATAAACAAAGAAAGCGACCAATAAAATGACCCCTAATTCAATCCATTAAGATTCACGTATTAGAACAAAATAAGTGAAAAAATAGATTTGATTTTTATTTATTTTCTGATATTTTTTGTAACATTTTGATAATTCTTTACCCTAAATTTTTGAGTTGAACATGTCTGCATTCATATAATATTTAAAAATAAATAAGTTTATGTCATTAAATAGGAGAAAAATGACCCAAAACTCAACACGACATCGTTATTTTCGTGTGAAGTGGCAACGGAAATAATTTTTTAAAATATTATAAATCAAAATATCCGAATAAAAAGTTACCACGATTTAAAGATGAAGAAGTAATCTATCTGTGGTAATTATTAGTTACATGTGGTTTAGTTCCGTTTTGCAGCACAATACACCGAAAAACTACTTATTTTTATCAGATTTGCAAATGCGTCCTTAACGCACTAATGTAGACAAATCCCAAGCGCTTGCCACAAACTTGTTTGATTTATGCTTTGTGCTCCAAAGACACAAGTGTGATGATTTGACGAGGTTTGGGAAGCGTGTGGATTTGGAATTAAATTACGCAGTTTTTATAATAGATTGTAACATTTGTGTTGTATAATAATCCCTGTGTATTCCCCTGTGTGCAGTCGCGTGGGCGCACTGATGTGCTCGGTGGTGTCGCGCTACAACGTGTCGTGGGTGGTGTCGGCCGGGAACCACGGGCCCGCGCTCGGCACTGTGGGCGCGCCGCCCGACGTCGCGCAGGCCATACTCATCGGTGAGGCACACTTCTTGGAATTACTTGCTATATGTCACTTAGGACATTTTAATGTAGTTTTAAATATGTTGAATGCGCGAAATGTTTTAGTGATTTGCGTTATGAGTGGATTTCATTATTTATCATCTTTTATAATGTCCACTGCAATGGAGTGGAACTCTCTACCTGCTAACCTAACTCATTCAACCCTAATCTCTTCAAAGTTAGAGTGAACAGGCTTTTTCTGGGTAAGCTCACTCCATTATAGACTTTGTCTATGTCATCTCTGACCAAGACTAGACTCGAGAGCTTACAAATCTCGAATAAAAAAAAATATAATAAAGCCAACCATATTCAAAAACGAAAGTCACATTTTTAGTTTTTAAGGGCTTTTGTCCTTTTACGTATTTTTTTTATTTTTCACTTTTTAATATCTTGTTCCTGTCACCCAAATCCATGAAGGATTTGTGTTGGTTGGTTTTGGATGGGTTGGTCTGTAACTCTGGTCGTATACACTTATCTCCGCAGGCGTGGGCGCGTACGTGTCGCCGGAGATGATGTCGGCGGCGTACTCCATGCGCGCGCTGGTGTGTGGCGGCGCGTTCAGCTGGAGCTCGCGCGGCCCGGCGCCGGACGGGGCCGCCGGCCTCGCCGTCTGCGCGCCGGGCGGGGCCGTCGCCGCCGTCGCCAGGTACTACACTACGTCATCAGTTGCACCTGCCGTGCTATCCGCTCGCCAGTTTTGGTTCACTGGTAGAAAATACCTAAGGCGTTAAGTTCACCTTTGAACTTTTTTGTTGCATAAAGTTTAAATAAATATACATAATAATATAACAAAATAAATATATCTCTTATCTCATCATTAGACTAAAAAAAAAATATAACTTACAAATAATAAATACTGCTTGAATTTGTTTTAATTTAGCAATGAGAAAATTCTTTAACGAGTACAACTTTACCACCTGTCTACGTATGAGAGAAGACACCAAAAATCCTCTAAAAATATTTTAACTTATTTTTCCAGATTCACACTAAGAAATTGTCAATTAATGAATGGAACGTCAATGGCAGCACCACACGTTGCGGGCGCAGTAGGTTAGTTTCGAGTTTCTATACCTAATCTAGAATAAGCTAATACACAACTACACAACAACGCTATGCTAGACAACTTGTTTAGGTGGGGATTCGGTGACGGTAGCGACTTGAGCTGTCTGTGCGGTACAGCACAAACGATGGCCCATCTCACATCGTGCCCTGTGTGCCCTAACAGCTGCACGCAGGAAGATTTAATGGTTGCCACCGACAACGCAGTCAAAGTGGCCAAATTCTGGGCCGCAACAATATAATATACCAATAATATAGTTTGTCATCGAAACGCTAAGAAGAAGAAGCTGATAATGGCATATTAAATATATTTTTAAATAAAAAAAATAACACTTAAAAAATAGCAACCCACCGGTATCGTAAACAGGATCAAATTAATACTACTTATCAAATTTCTAGCGATTCTAATCTCGGGTCTGAAAGAGAAGCAACTTCCGTACTCGCCGTACTCCATCAAGCGCGCGCTGGAGAACTCCGCCACGTACCTGTCGCATGTGGAGCCCTGGGCACAGGGCTGCGGACTGCTCAATGTTGAGAAGGTACATCATTTTATATAAACAGTGATATTTTTTCATAGTTTTCATTTTTAACCCCGGCTCAAAAAGAGGGGTGTTATAAGTTTAACGTGTCTGTATGTCTGTGGCACCGTAGCTCTTAAACAAGCGAACCGATTTGAATGCGGTTTTTTTTATTTGAAAGCAGGTTTCCTAGTCACGGCTTTCGTAATTCGTGTTCAAGCTTAATTTTACCAATGGAGACTAGCCAAGTACGCAAGTGATACAATAGTGCTAAAGTGTGTGCGCAAAATATTGGGCGCGAGCTTTATTATTTTATGTAATGATATTGCAGGGAAATCCATGAACCAAAGACATATCTATAAATTATTCCACTGAGCCAGCCATGTATTTTTTCTTAATTTAATGAAAACCTAAAAATTCTTATTTTTGGTGGTTAATTGATACCACTTACATCGCTATTTTGAACCTTATTTGCTTCCGCGACAGGCATTCGACCTGCTGAGTACGTACCACTCGGCAGCAGAGCGCGACGTGACGTTCAGCGTGTCGTGCGGCGCGGGCGGCAACAAGGGCGTGCTGCTGCGGCCGCGCGCGGCGGACCCGCCCCGCGACCTGCCCGTCACCGTGGAGCCGCACTTCCTGCACGACCACCGCGACGCCGAGAGTGAGCAACACATTACATTACACCTTATCTTCGTAGCCGTAGACACCAGGTTGCTGCGTAGTTTTAGGTAGCACGGGTCATTACGAATTCCGTCACTGAGTTATTTTTTTAACAAGTTTGTAGATGTTTTGTTGACGTAGTAATATGGTTAGAAATTATTTTCAGTTTGCACTGTTTTTTTTCTTTAAATGAAGCCCTTACCCGTATTTTCGTTTCATAGGGCCGAAAGTACCTTTGCTCAAGAATATAATAATTGGACTTTTAAGTGATGGTACGTCCAAGATGTTTATTTTATGTAGATATTGATTTTTATTTTTTATTGGCATCAGCATAAAGCCATGATGACGTCACTCAACAGTATGTGAGAAAAACGACTGTTCAAATTTTTTGTTTTTGTTTTCATGCATTATCGTTTGCCCGCAACTTAAGGACACAGCACACACGCTACTTTTAGTAGCGCGAATCGGCGAATTTGCAACTGTATCGATACTGCATCGCGTTTTGGCGACTCTCTGCGTTCGATCGCAGCTGCCAAATCGCGCGATTTAGCGATGCTGTATCGCGTTTTGGCGACTAACTGCGTTCGGACGCAGTATCGGAATCCCGAACTGTTCCGATGTTAGATCGGGTCGGCTGTAGTGTTGCTGATCCATTGTCGATTATCGATAGTTTGCCGATTTGCAATGGTATTGTTTATCCCACTAATTTTATAAATGCGCATGTTTTAGGTTAGTTAGGTGGTAGGTTAAGTGTTAGGTGGATGATGGATGGAAACATTCATCCATCCATGCTCAAAATGCATAAGTTTGTGAGGTCAGAAACTTCGCATTTTTTACATTACAATTACAATAAATGGATGGATGGATGTTTTCATCCATCCATTCATCATCCATCTATGCCTCCTCACAAACATTTGTATTTAAAATCCTACTTATATTATAAATGCAAACGTTTGTGTAAAGGGATATATGGATGATGGATGGAACCATCCATCCACCCATGCTCAAAATGCCAAAGATTGTGAGTTCAGAAGTTTTCGCATTTTTTATATTATGAATACAATAAAATGGATGGATGGATGTTTTCATCCTGGATGGATGAAAACATTCATCCATCCATCCATCCCTCCTCACAAACTTTCGCATTTAAAGTCCTATTAATATTATAAATGCGAAAGTTTGTGCGGTTGGATTAATGGATGGATGTTTGCGTAATGTAAGACGTGAACTGGTTATAGGATGTAACCAATACCGCCTCCGGAGCGATTGACATTTTCGGTTTATCAATATTGCAGGCAGCAGTGCAGCTTCATTAGAATCTATCGTAAGTGTGTAGCTTCGTCAAAATCACAACACAACACTAGTCGCATTATGTTCCACATAAAGGTCTGCCCCCACGACCGATAATCGGGCTGATTCTCGGTCGTTTTTTCTCGCCGGCAAAAAAGTCTGTAAAAAATCGGCCCGATTATCGGGCCGATTTTTGAAAGTTTTTTTGAGTACATACACCCTGACACACCCTCACACACACGCGGAACTGTGGGTAATGTCGTACCTTATAGTTCCGAGACAGCGACACGCCGGCTGACGCTGAAAACCAGCGCTGTGGTTCCGTGTCTCGTGCACGGGCCACGGCTTTATGCTGAACGTCAGCCTTTTCGCGCGGTAGTAGCGCATTATAGATTATTGTTTTTGTTATTTTTATTTTTGTGTTGTGCGTCGCTTTCGCGAGAATAAATGGTTTTTCTCTCTTTCTTTTTTACACACAGACAGCACAGACAGATTTTCAGTTTTTCAGTGGGACAGTTTTTTGTTAGTTTTGATTATCGGTCGTGGGGGCAGACCCTAATTATGTCAAAACGCTGCGATCGGCATCTTACAGTGTGCGGGGGGTAGCGATTAGTCGCTGAATCGCGCTTCCGAAAAGCGACTAAATCGCTGCGATTGGCGATTTCAAGTGTGCGGGGGGTAGCGATTAGTCGCTGAATCGCGCTTCCGAAAAGCGGCTGATCGCCGATTCGCGCTACTAAAAGTAGCGTGTGTGCTGTGTCCCTTAATGTGCATAAAATGTAAAGACTGATATTAAAATTTAAGATTCCAGTTTTTATCGTTACAGATTTCTGAAATAAGATATAATGCTTAATTTGCAACGATTCGCGTGAAATACTCTGAAGTATGGTCACTTTTACGTCGTTCTGGAGCCGAAACACAGGAACTCCAGTCGAGTAATGGGTACTATTGGCGTTGTTATTTTTTTAAAGACATCTGTAAGGCCTTGTAAACTTAACACATTTTTTTTTTATTTCGAATTATATGTTAATAGCTTTTCTGTCTGATCGATGAATGGATTTTTCTAAGGCTACAGTTCGCATGTATAGTCGATAAGGTTTACACACAAATATGAATTGACTGCAAGGAAGCATTACTTCGAGTTCTCACTATTTTACAAATTAAACTTTCTTGTTATTTTTTTTAAATAATAGTGCCAATAGTTTCTGTTGCTATGTTAGAGTTTATGGTTGTTGGCACCAGAACGATATAAAAGTAAGCGTGTATAAGTGATACCTATGCTGACAGCAGTATGTTACCTTAGTCACGGGCTCATCTTCTTGCAATTATCGCAAGACTAATTTCTAACTACTGTGTTAACTTCTGCCTTCATTAGGGATCTTTCAACAATCAGTACTAGGCACCATTAGCCCCCGTGACGTACGTGTATATTAGTAGCAGATACAACGAAAGCTATGTAGCATGCATGTGTTGCAGACAAGTCGATAATTCCGAAGCAGATCGCGTTCGGCATGCGGCTGGCGCTGTCGTGCTCGGCCGCCTGGGTGTCTGCGCCGGCGCACCTGGACATGATGAACGCCGCGCGCGCGCTCTCCCTGCGCCTGCACACCGCCGCCCTGCCGCCCGGCCCGCACGCTGCCAGGTCACTCACACACTCACCCACCCAGCCACACATAGTCACCCACCCACCCTCATTAACCCACCCCCTCTCACCCATCTCTGCACACTCACCCACTCACCCTCACCTGACCTACCTACCCACCTAACCTAACCAACTTTTTTAAACTTCTTTTTAAATTTACATAGCAAATCAATGTGTAAATTAATCTGTTATTATTATTTACTTTACAATTGGATACATAATATCATCAATCAAGTGACGTTCTTTTATGTGCTGTCAAAACGCCATTCCCAATATTATCTCGGAATTACTAAAAAAAGAGAAAATATTCTTAAACAATAAACGTTTATTTCTGTCATTTCCAGTATAAAAGCGTACGACGTGTCGTGCATAGAGAAGGGCCCGGTGTTCCGCATTCCTATAACAGTGCTGCAGCCGGAGCCTCTACAGCTAACTGCGCCTGCGCCGCCTAGCATCTGCAACAAGAATGTACTTTTTAAACCTGCATCTATTGTCAGACACTTTGTGATTGGTGAGTCTGGTACTTATTATGTTTACAATATTTTTTAAGTAAAACTTCTTTACGCACGCTTGATTTCGGGAATAAGCTGGTGAATGCGCGGCGAGAGCGTTACAAAAAGTGTGATCGGGCGAGGCGAACGCAAGGTGAGAGGGACATATAAGTTAGTGAAGATGGGAGAGAGTTACGTTTCGTATATTACTGTAGAGAGTGGTGCGCGCGCACATTTTCTTTCTCTCTTCTTCTTATAGCTAGATAGAGCTAAAGAAGTTTTACTTCAGTGGTGTGGTCTAAAGCACACTCATATTTTTTTATACAAGTTAATACTCTTTGTATGATATTGTGTGTGTAGAACTAATAAAAGTGTATAAGCACAACAAACCCGCGTGCTCAAAATGATTGTCCATGCAATGCTTCAATGCCTGTACTTAAGTTCGGATCTACCTCTACACAGTACAGACAGTTAATTGGAACTGCATTTTCAACCATTATGTTCATAATGCTAAGTAGTGAATATTTTGACGATATCTAACTGAATAAGTGCAGAGTAATAAACGTTTTTCTCCAAACGCGTTCCTGTTAATTCTATTTAATTAGTAATTACCAAAACATAGTTTTTAAATGAACCCCGTAAAAAGCTTTTTATTTTCATATGCCTATCTTTAATTCCAAATCAATGCCTCCACAGTCCCACCGGAAGCCACATGGGGAGTGCTAAAGATCTCGACGGAAGACAAGGAGAAGCTGGGCAGGTTCCTAGTGCACACCATGCAGCTGTTACCTAAGAAGAGCTGTCGGACTCACGAGACGCAGAAGATGATCAACGTCTCTGCTGAGGCACCTACTTTGTTACCTTTCAAGTTAGTGGTAAGTGGTTATCCTTTCACTCTAATATTATACATGCGAACCAGAAGAGACCAAAATCCCTTGCGGACGCCCTGAGGAGACGGTGGAAGACTGATCTGCTTTTGGAGGGAGGTGGGCTGGCTGGAATAACCCCCACCACGGCTCACGCACAATGGTCCACTGTAGGACTAAGTGCGGAAACCAAACCCCCTAACATAGAACATATACATGCGAAAGTTTGTAAGGATAGATGGATGGATTGATGGTTGTTGCTCTTTCACGCTTCAACGGCTGTACTGATCTGGTTGAAATTTAGCACTCAGATAATATATATTGTAGTGTAGAATAACTCATAGGATACTTTTTATTCCGGAAAAATGTACGGTTTCTGTGTATATTAAATATTAAATTTGACGCGGATGTAGTTGCTGGCAGGACCTAGTTCATTTATAAATTTTATTGGATCTGTATTTTTTAGAGATAATCTTTTACATAACAATTAACTTGGGTTAGGTGCTGGATTGCTGCGGCACGGGAGCACTCCGGGATTCGGATTGCGTAGGGTGTTTTTTCATACAGTTGACACGTGATGTTAGTCGTACTGTTGTTGTGCGTGTGCGGTGCGGGTGTCGTGCGATATTCTCCACGAGTCGACTGTATGAGAAAAGGCAACCATTCGTGCAGTATTACAGCAGTATGATATAAGAACTCTTAGAATATTTACAATTATAATAACATAGCGTGCTCTATCTATGTAACATTGACATCGTGGCGTTGATATATTCTCAATGTCTATATTAATCCTTCAATAAAATAAATAATAAAAAACTATTTATAAAATGTTCGTATACATATTAAAAACAGTTTGATATTTCCGCAGGGAGGCGTAACACTAGAGGTCGTGATAGCGAAGTACTGGGCGAACATAGGCGAGCTGGCGGTGGACTACAGCGTGGAGTTCCACGGCCTGAAGCCGGACTTCGGGTCGCGGCTGGTGCTGGGCGCGGCGGACGGCGTGCGGGCCGTGCTGCTGTCCGCGTTGCGGCTGCAGGACGTGCAGCCCTGCGCCACGCTCAAGTACTCCGAGCCCGTCGTCAGGTACAGGCACACGATGCAGAGGAAAATCCTAGTTCGAAGCAACGAATGTACGACTAAACTCCGACAGACACTACATCGGCAGACTGAACATCGACAAAACTTTACGTCCACGGGACTCTTCGCCGACTAGACTCTTCGCTGACTGGACTCTTCGCCGAAAGAGACGGGGGCTCAACGGTTTACAAAAAAAATAACCACGAAGTGGATGGCGGGGTCTACTCGCTCTCTAAATTCCGCCATCCCTTTCTAACCTAACTTGTCTGTGTCGGGGTGCTTCAAGTCTCGAGATAAGTTGCGTCGCTGATGAGCCCTGTCGGCGTTCAGTCGTACACTGCAAAGCAACGTGTTCATTTCAAAATATAAATATATAGATCATCTATCCTTAAACTTTTATCTGACTATGTATCAGACAACAAGACTTTTTTTAATAGAAAATCCAGAAGTAACGAAATATGGGATTAATTGATGGGAAGAAACAAAATCAAAATTTTCCTGCAAGAAATTCGACTTGTTCTGAAATCAGAATATTGTTCTGAGTGCACTGGCGAAGTTTAAGGATAGATGTCCCTTACACTCCGTATGTTTTGTGATACTAATTTCACTCAACTAATCTATCTTAAAAATTATTTATAACTACTGAAATTTTACATTATCAAATCGATGTATTGGTTGCTGCATTATATAAATACTTATAATCTCAATAAATACTTACAGGCCGACAGAATCGAAGCTATCGCCACTAACAGCTCGTGACGTAATCCCGCCCAGCAGACAGATATATCAACTAGTCAATACCTACACCTTCCATATCGCTAAGAGTACAGAGGTAATGTTATTTATACTTTTATATCGATATTTATTCAAAATACGAGTTTAAAGCTCATCTACACGAGGAAAATTTCTCGCTTCAAATAGTCTATTATAGAAAAAGAAAATAAAAATCTTCACCCGTGTAAATATACTCGCCTGGAATATTTGGTAGTATTCAGTATACATCTATGTCCATTGTCCAGATATGACAGTAGGAGAAAGTATCTTCAAGAATCTCATTTCATAACCGTTGACGAGAGCGGTAAACGCCTTGCGAGACGCCTACCAGACTAGACTCATGCGTTCTTTCTCAACTGGCGAGATTTTCTCCTCGTGTAAATTAACCTTGTTATTTATATTATAAACTGTACTGTATAAACTTTAATAATGTGCATTGACATTTAAACATCATGTCATATATTCAATCTTATTCGTTATTGCTTATATTTTGTAAAAATATCTCTTGTTCATTCAATTCAATAATTAGTATTGAGTTTATATATAGTGTTTAAAAAAAGGACTTTATGCAGAAGGGATGTGGTCCAAATTGCTTTGAGTTAGTTCATTGTTTAATTCGAACCATATGTAACAGCCACGTTTTTGTATATCAACTCACGGTGAATAAGGTGAAGTCACGTCAGGCTGTGGATTGCACACCAAAATTTTCCAAAATATTTTTTTACAGAATATCAAGTAAATTTTTTCAATTTACAATTAAATATTAACAAGACTAAGACCGCAGGAAGACGCTGGATGCATGCCACTTGCCCTTTTTTAAATATATAGGCGAGGCCTACGTCCAGCAGTAGACGTCCTGCGGCTGATATGATGATGATGATTACAAGTTATAACTGTGTTTCAGGTATCACCAATGATATCATTACTATGCGATATGCTATACGAGTCAGAGTTCGAGTCACAGATGTGGATGTTGTACAACAGCTGTAAACAGCTCATGGCTACTGGAGATGCTTACCCGACTAAGGTGAGACCCAGGAGACATAAGCTCAAACAAGTAAACACAGTTAACTCTTAGGTCATCGCTTAATATAACAGCACGGCTTCGAGAACATTTGCCATTCAAGTTAGGACTTTAATACGTGTGCCTTAAAGTACATTTTACAACATGACATAAAAAAGGTGGCAGATAACGATTTGAGAGGTGATTTCGGCCGGAAGCGGTGCTGTTTTAATGTGCGATGGCTTTTAAGTAGTTAGTGTAGCTGTTTATTTTTTTTTGCGGTAATCAAACAGTTTTCTTGTTAGTAGCTTTCTCTTTTGTTTTTTTTTTGTAGTACTAGTATTGCTCCTGGTTTCTCGTAAGAATAATTAATGGGAAAAAATACAAGCGCACGTAGGTTGCTGTGATTGGTTAACTGAATTATGAACAACCGAGCAACTTACGCGGTCTTGACAATTTTTCACGTTACTTTTTCTTTTGAAAATCCAGCGGGTGTTAGTTTTATGTCATTGTAAAGTAGGCTGCCTAACAGCGAACAAATAGAGGTAGTAGTTTACCAAAATAGTTTTACACACAAGACACACACACACAAGATGTGTTCATGCTATTGTGTGACTTTTATGCGTGCAACTTCTAGGTATGTCTTTATTGATAACTCTTTTATTTGCTTTTTTTATTCTTTACTATTTTGTGTTTTCGATGAAAAAGTACCCACACAAGTATTTAAATTTTTATGATTTGTAATACGGGAGCTACATCTGCCAACAAACTGTTTTACAGTTTGGCGGAGGTAATTATGTATATGTAACGACAATAATTATCAAAAATAAACGCTTTTTCATTTTTTTTTTATTTTTTTTTTTATAGAACGTTGTTTCTTTCACTCTTGCCATTGATAGGTTTCTCTCTAAGATGAAAGTATTTTGAGCATGAAATCTTGCACGAGACTTATAGTATATCGACCTATTTACTCACTCTTTCTATGCAATTGAAACCATTAACTGATATCCAAGACGCAATTTTACTAAAAAAACACTTAATTTTAGCCCTGAAAATCCCATTAATTTTAAATAATTAGGACTCCAGAGCGAGACTTGATTTTGTAATCTATTAAAACTATCTCTATTACTGTAAAAGAAGGTCCCACACATTTTTAATATAAATGAATTATCATCCATATTCATCCATCCTCAACCTCACGGCGAATGCAAGATTAATATTATTTTGATTTTTTCCAGTATTCAGTAAAGCTAGAAAAAGGCGAGTACACTCTTCGGCTAAACGTCCGCCATGAGAACAAATCTCTGCTGGAGAAGCTGCAGGAGTTACCGATCGTGATACAGCAACGGTTGCAGCAACCGATCACGTTAGACGTGTACTGTTCGCAAGCATTGGTGAGAACAATCACTGATACACGGGGTACATTTTACAGACGAAGGCTGTTTTCTTGCGGTGGGAAATCATCAAATGACTTCTTTCGTTCTGGGTGGAGTGGAAAGGAGTGTCAGACTGTTACTGACTAAAACTCACCCGTGTTCCTATTGCCCCTTGCGGTCCAAGGTCGCGGTAACTCTTTCGAACAAATTCCGTAACCCTGGCAGGCACTGTCCCTAGCGGGCCCCAACTATTATGCTGACATCTCTTTGAGGTGACCCGGGCCTGGTTCTTACAAACGAAGGCTAATAAACCGATATTTGCAGTAAAAATATACATGTTTTTGCTGCTGCCTTTAAGAAATAATATTGGACTACCCCAGCTGCCCGTTGGTCTCGCGGTCGCAAGTGCGACTGCTGTGGAAGGGGTCCCGGGTTCGATTCCCAGGTCGAGCAAAAAGTGTTATTGGGTTTTTCTATGAAATTCTCAGTAGCAGCTCGAAGTTTGGATTTGTGCCCGGTTAATTGCAATAGGCTCGCCCCCTATTACATGGGACCTAAATATACCGGCGAACTGTGAGTGTACATTGGTACACCTCTGCCTAACCCTTCGGGAATACAGGCGTGATGGTATATTTTATTGGAGTCCCACACCAAAGCAGGCCAATTCAGTAATATTTTGAACAGGATTTTTCTCAAGCAAAAGTGTCTATTGTCATAGCTTTCTATGTTTTTAAGACGGTCAAAATCAACGCATTGTTGAGATCGTCATGTTCAATATAAATATAATTTCACTCATTAATAATTGAAAAATGTTCCAGGCATTAACAGGTGGCAAGAAGTACAGCTCAGGATCATTATCGAGTGGCAACCTATTACCTCTTTACATTACACCGGTGCCTTCAGATAAGTAAGTAAACACACTACTTTAATCTTTATTGCTTATTGTATTTTAAGTTGGTTTTTACGTAATGGGCGATGATTCTTTTTGTCTCACAAAGTCATAAATCACAAATACACCCATATACTCAAAAGAAAGTTGTATTAAAGCTTACGTTATAGTGAGTTTGATGATATTTAGGATGTTTGCCTACACTGACAGGTTAAAACATACCGTTTAAAATGAGCATGATTGCAATCGATGGATTCTCATGAAGCGAATTGGGTAGATGACACCACTTACCAATAATTTTAAGAAACAACTTCACAAAAAAACATTTAATTTTAGCACTAATAAAAACCCGATGATTTTTTAAATAACTATAAAAATCGATTTTTAGTTGCTTTGAAATCAATAAATAGTTAGTGAATTGAGATGACAAAAAAGTGACGTCATAGTTGAGTATTGTCATAGAAAATCTATGGGGGAATGGCGTTTTGACAGCTCATAAAAAGTACGTCAATTGATTAGTGGTGTCATCTACCCAATTGAGCACTTGCGCAACCACGTGTGGCTATAGATAATCTGGGCGCCTTGTTACATCGGAATAAAGTCAAAGTCAAAGCATTTATTTCAATTCTAGACCATTTACAGGCACTTTTGAAGTGTCAAGAAGTTACAGTTTAAAGTTGAAGCTAGTACTCACACCTTTTCACAGTAGCTATTTGCCCAAAATTATGTGAACATTGCCTCTTTAAGTGGTCCTAAGCGCGACTGCTACGCTAGAAGGCTTGGGTTCGATTCCCAGGTCGAGCAAAAAGTGTTATTGCGTTTTTCTATGGAATTCTCAGTAGCAACTCTAAGCAATGGCAATAGGCTCGCCCCCTATTAAATAGAATCTAAACACCGGCGAACTGTGGGTGTCAACGCTCACCTCTGCCTAACTCTACGGTCAATACAAGCGTGATGGCATGATGGTGTAAAGACAGCTCAATGCTAATAGGCAATAAGTTGGTCAGTCCACTGGTGTGGAGCCTCACCCAGAAGACTAAATCTTTCTTAGTTATTCGGTACTAACATAGTTTTAAGTTCATATTAACAATTGAAATGTAAATGGATCTATGGTGTAATGGTATAAATGTCCCCCAGGATCAGCCGCTCTAACGTGACGGTGGGCACGTGCCTGTCGGGCTCGCTGACGTTCGCGCGCGACGAGTGCGGGCGCAAGGTGGACAGCTACGCGCTCAGCTACGTGCTGTGCGAGCCCGCCAAGCGCCCGCCGCCCAGGGACCGGGACAAGGCCAAGCCGCACGACGACTACGTCGACGCCTACAAGGACTTCACCGTCAACTGGCTCGCCAAGCTAGGTATCCTTTACCTTATGAACACCTAACACTATATACACAACACATTGCAAATGGCTCGCCAAGCTAGGTGCCGCACTACACACTAGATAGATATATGGCCTAGATTTAATGGCTGCCACCGGCAACGCAGTCAAGGTGGCCAAACTCTGGGCCGGAACAATATATACCTCTATTATAATTTGTCAACGAAACGTTAAGAAGAAGACGTACCCACACCCATTACCTTATGAACACCTGACAGTATTCAGACAACACGTTGCACAAGTAACTTAGCATATAAGGATCAGTTCACACCGAAACGCGACGCATAAAGTTATATTTTGAGTTACTTCATCAAAATATGAAGTAACTCAAAATATAACTTTATTTACTACATGAAAAGATACACATTTTATTATGACAACTTCATTGTTAGAAGGTGTGATGTATTCTGAATGTTAACAACGAAATGTGTCTTTTCATATAGTAAATAAATTTAAGTTTTGAGTAGCTCTAGTGCGCGTAGCGTTGCGTCGTGCCGCGTCTTGGTGTGAACTAACCCTACAGTTAACGCGAGACTATCTATACTAATATTATAAAGAGGTAACATTTGTTTGTAAGTTTGTATGTAGGGGGTAATCTCTGGAAGTAATGAACCAATTTTAAAAATTGTTTCACTGTTAGAAAGCTACATTATTCGTGAGTGCTATAGGCTATATAACATCATGCTACGACCAATTGGAGCGGAGCATTAATGAAAAATGTGGCAAAAACGGGGAAAAAATATTCTTTTTTAGGGCTTTTGTTGCGTGCGCTGCGTAAACAGTTAAAGTTACGCAAAAATAATGTATCAGAAAATTGTTCCTCTTAAAATATTCTAAAAAAAAGTCCGCGGTAGTACATGCCTAACTTTAAAGGTTGACTCAGTATAGCCATTTTTATGGGCAGACAATTTGTTTTAAAATAATGCATTATTTGCGAAGGTGTTTTTATAAACATAGTATTAATCCTTATCAACATAAATACGTTATTCATCACAAGTGTTTAATTTTGAACAAAATTGCCCTTTACATCATTTAATTTCAATAAATATCTTAGGAGATATCACAGTTTTAAAATAACTTCGCAGCAAAATAATGACTCTGCGTGACATTCCGTAGCCTTTACCTCAGTTGCCTCAGAATAACAGATTATAGGCTACATAACATCGCGCTTTGAGCCACGGGAACGGAAAAGTAACCAAAATCCTAACGTAACGCGGGTGATACCGCGGGGCACAAGGGGGTAATCTCTGGATCTACTGAATCGATTTAAAAAAATATTTTACCCATAGAAAATACGTTATATGTAAGTGTTATAGGGTATTTTACATCTCGCTATGACACACGGGAGCGGTAACCCGAGACGTATCCTAGAGGGTGAAATAAGCCACGCGAACGAAGTCGCGGGCAACAGCTAGTTATTAAATATATGCTCGCCCCCTATTACATGGGACCTAAATATACCGGTGAACTGTGGGTGTACATTGGCACACCTCTGCCTAACCCTTGGGGAATACAGGCGTGATGGTATATGTGTATCCCCGTCAGAAGGCGACAAGCTGGAGGCGGTGTACGAGGAGCTGGTGGAGAAGTGCCCCGGCTACCTGGGCGCACACGTCGCCTACCTGCACGCGCTCGACGCGCCCGCAGACGCCAAGAAGTTAGTACACACCGCGCTCTTGTCCACTCTCATATCGGGACAAAGCTTCCTGTAGTTACTTCTTATTAGCCTGGTGTAGAAATCGCTCACCAGCAAAAGCGATTCATGTTTTTCACATCAAACTAATAAAAAAGAATGGCAATAATGGAAAAGAAAGAAAAAAATAACCATTCATATATATGGCTTTTTAGAGCCCTAGAAATTAAAAAAGAAAATAGATTTTGAGGTCAAATAAATGCTTCTGTTACAGCGTAGTGTTGGGACATGTAATAAAAAAACTTTCATTTCTTGATAAAAATAATTTATTTTAAAATTGTACTCCCGTCCATTGCTTGTTTCATACACTATTCAATTGTTTGTCAGACTACCTCATGCAAATGAAGACCCCGATGTGACGACGGCGTGGTGTGAACAGCTGATCACTATCTCTGAAAAGGTAAATAAACGTTAACCAAAAAAATATAATAGGGAATATGCATGACTTTTTTAATTTAAAAAAAAAGTATCCTCATTTATGTAAGAAACAGTTTAGTAAAAGATTTTTTCTAATAACTATCAAATTCTAAAAGATATAAGCCATCGAAGATTTGGTTCTATCTCTTTCTAGCAGACCGAAATTTAACACGGAGTTTATAAGGCCGTTGTTACCAATTACGTCATTGATCATATCGGATCTCTCTGTCTAATCGGTGCGTAATTAATAGTTTTAAATGCTTATATCGGCCGTACTTCTGGGCCCATTTTAATTTCTGATTTTGTGATCTCTACTACGGTATTTTCATGTTTTGTTAATAAAAGCGAATAAAAAAAAACGCATATTCTATATTAGAGTGGAGCCAGACGAGCGTATTTTTTTGCGTTGTGAGTCGCGTAATTTCGGTCGCGTAATTTCTGCTACATTCGGTTTCATACAAAACTCCTATTCGTTCACACGGCGACGCAAAATCAGTTGTCAGTTTCAGTAGAAAGTAAATTACGCGACCGAAATTACGCGTCTCACAACTTTAAAAAACCTCACCCTTATGGAGAAAACGTCGAGGGTATGCAGAATTCGTAATTATTTGTTTATGTGACTTTTGCCAGGTAATAAAGGCAATCGACCAGGACAAGCTGCTGGCGTACCTCGGCATGAAGAATGACACGAGAAGCGACGCCACTAAGATTAAACAGTAAGTTTGTGAGCCAAAAACATTCATCATCTTCCTGCCCTTATCCCATGTTACTTGGGGTCGGCGCAACACGTTTTCTTCTTCCATACCATCCTGTCAGCCGTCATGCTATCACTCACTCCTTTCTCTTTCATATCATTCTTCACACAATCCATCCATCTTTTCTTTGGCCTCCCTCTTCCTCTCCATCCATCCACATTTATATTCATTACTCTTTTGGTCACATGTTATGTCATCCCATAATTATTTATTTACTGTTTAGTAAACTCAAGAGGAGGCCATGTAACTTGTGGTTGGTGCCTTATCATCATTCATAATTTTAATTTTTTAAAAATTCGTCAAAGTCTGCTGATTTAACAAAAACAGTATACACAGTGGAAGAGATGTCCTAAGGCAAACATGGATTTAATTTGATTGTGCCCCAAAAATATTTATTTTTGTCGGTTATTAATCTTTTGACCGCCACAGTCATGTATGTCATTAGATGACAAACGAAAAAGTGTCCAGCACGCCACCGTCACGATCTCATGTCTGACTTTTATGCGAAAATAAAACTTACTGATATAATTTCGATTTCACTACTATTTTGTAGGTATTAAATTATAAATTCGTAGCTTGGCGCTGAGGACACGTTTTTGTTGTCTTGACGTGGTGTAGAAAATAAGAAATGGTTGCATACTAAAGTAACACCTACACTGTCTAAATGTAATACTACCTCGTTATGACCGTCGTTTTTTATCAGTAAGTAGCTACTCTCCGCGACTTCTTCCGTATCAAAGTTAATATATTATCCCACGGGAACCGTTCATTTTTCCAGGATAAAAAGTAGCCTGTGTGTTATTCCATACCACAGTCTATCTAAGTGCCAAACTTCAGCCAGATCCGTTCAGCCGTTCCAGCGTGAGAGAGTAACAAACATCCATTATTACGAACTTTCGCCTTTATAATATTAGTAGGATTTACATATAGTGTCGTGAATCCCGCAGGGAGCAGGAGAAGCAGCGCGGCTACCTGGTGGAGGCGCTGTGCCGCAAGGGCACGGCACTGTGCCGCCTGCGGGCCGGGGCACAGAGCCACTCCGCCCGGGAGAAGATCACTGAGGCACTGCAGAACAACCTCGCTGACTTGCTCAAGTTCACTGATCTCACCGACACTAAGGTAACTAACACCTTATCTAAGATCCACTTTCACCAAAATCACTAAATACATTTAGTGCCTAAACATTTTAAGAACATCATTGCATCCTGGTTGTCACATTGTTAGAAGGTTACAAAGACAGAATCATAATTTAAACATATTTAGCGCTAAATATGTTTAATGACTTTGGTGAAAGTTGAGCTAAAATGTAAAAGAAATAAAGGACAACCAGTTCTGTCAAAACGAACCAACCCACGTCAAAATTATTGACATTTAACGCTGATTATATAATTTAAAATGTGTTAGGATACGTCTAATATGTACATCAATACAATTTGTACCAGCAAAAATATTTTTACGCGTCAAGCTAGTTTAAAAAATGTACTAATATGTGACAGGCGATCCACTACGGCGTGTGGCACTGCTTCACGTTCAAGCAATGGGGGCGCGCCATCAAGCTCCTTATGAAGATACAGGAGGAGCGTCCCTCTAAGGAGGTAGAGGAGAGGCTCATCCAAGCATACCAGCAGCTCGGCTGGGGCTTCTACGTGAAGTCCGCGCAGTCCGCCATGCCCATCAAGTACCCCGCCAGCTATAGACCCTTCTAGTACTACACATAGCTTGAATACTGACTAAACATGTTTTAATCTATACTGATACAATTATTGTTAGATCTGACACAGATTTTATTACAAACATATTGCTGACTCACCTCAGTAGCTATTTCTCGTCTATGAATAAACAAAAACTTATGAATTATTATTATTATATCAGTACATGTTAAAACTAATGAAATATTTATGAGAAGTCTTGCTTGAAGTTTACAACTATAGTCCGCTTCGCAAAGGTTTTGTACGTATTACACTCTGACATACTGTTGTTTTATAATGCAGATATTTTTAATAGGAAATAATAATAGCCCAATTTGATGAGAATGTACTTTTGACAATGTTTTAAGTGAAATAGGTTTTAGATAACTAATTGACGGTGTTGTATCGTTGAAACACTATGCAACTCCAAATGATTAAATTATAGATAGTTAAATCCTTCCTTCGTCGAAATATGGTTACCTCGTTCTTTTCTGTATTCCTCTGTGTTTCTGTGTGTTTATCAATCTGTAATCAATGAAAAATTCGAATTATATGATATGTTAAAATTAAAAACCTGTTAGAAACTGTGCGGTTAAAATAAGAACAGGATTAGGTATGAACGTAACCATTATAATGAGCTTATAATGAACCTAATTAGCTGGTAACCTGAACTCTCTTTGAGAGAGAATAGCACTAAGCGCGCGGTGCTGGGCGATGGATATCACATGTTGAAGTGTTCGCTTGACATGATGCAAAGAGAAGTAGTAGTATTACTATTAGACGAAGTAACATGCAGAAAGTAAAGTGCATGTCCAAGTTCGGACATACGACCTCCAACTACCTCACCGGAGCCATACAAAAGTAAAACTACCATGTTTTTATTTAATCGCACAGTCCTATACTCCAATCTATGCAACTATGTTAAATAAACTACAACTTTATTACACTCTTTTTTCAATATTCTTAAAAGATGATTTCTAATCAGTACGTACTGCCGGAGTGTTTAGAAAGAAATTAAATATAATATTAGGAGATTATTGTTTTAGTGATCTAAGCTTGGACCGTGGGCACGGTGCCCAGCGCTGGGCAAGCTTGCATGCTAATAGTTGGACAAAGTTTGTGAAGGCTGAGGAATCTTCTATTGATTTCCATTTGAATTGTGTTACGGATTTGATGAATAAGTATTAATGTTTCACTTTTAATTAAGTATATTTAAGTTAAATTAAGATATTCTTATATTTTAGTTTCTCTTTCCGCAAATATTGTCTGTTTATTGTTCTATGCATTTAAATAATTTGTATTCAGTCTAATAATTTCAAATGCTATAATTAATTTTGTATCTGCTTTTACCCGAGCTTAGAATGCTTGACAAATGAATAGAAGATTCCTTATTTGAACCGAATGTTTACAATGGTCGGTCGTTGTGTAAAATAAGCCATTTTATAGTTTTAATACAAATTGTAATATCAGGGTGCTCTTGTTGTGTGCTCAAAATAGTTCAATGCTTTTACGTGGACACGACATTAATTCAATGTCAAATATATATCTATAACGTTTAATTTCTATATACAAGACATTTTATTGGTATTTATTTTATTTACCGATCTTACAAGTAGAGTAGAGTGTGTGAAGATATAAAACTAATGAGCATTACTCGATAAGTGTGATGCTGAAAGCCGTTTTGAAGGTGCGTTCTTGGTGAAATAATTTCGCAGTTTTGCACTGAAAACTACGAAATTCATCGCTAGAGTTCATCAGTCGCAAAAGATTTGCCACCTCATGAATACGGCTTCAAGGCAGAGTAAAAATCATTCTTGCTGATCAGTAATATAGATATTGAATCCCTCCAAAAGTACATACCACTCGCAAGACAAATAAACAGTACACAAAGCAATAATAATATTAACTTAATCATGTATTCAGATTATAGAGTTCCTAAATATAATATTTTGTACATTTTTATGTGAATTTGACAAAATCATTTACAAGGAATGAATAAACAGATTTTTGAGGCTCAATTTTTGAGCTTGAAGGGAGCTCAATGGACGCAAAAGAACTGCACCTAACTACTTCTAAACTTCCTTATTGATTTCTTTACCTTTACGAACTCTATATGGTATACCTAGATTCAAATACATCTTCAATTGCTATACTTTTTTGGCGAAGTTTTTATCGTGTGGCCCACATACAAGATTGCAGGAAATTCCTCAAATTATCCAGGGATTTTGCAAAACTGACAGGGTGACTTGATGTAAACATAATTGCTGGTAAAAAAGATAAATGTTACTTCAGTCAAGTGAGATGTTTGCGTCGTTTTGTCATTTGTCATTACCGGTAGGAGGGCTGCCATAGAAAGTTTTCCTCAATATTTTCTTCCTTTGTAGATTCCAGGAAATAATATAATAAGCCGTCTCATTTATTATGGCTCAGATAACCAAAAAATTTAGTTTCGTTTTTCGAAATTCCTTATGTAAAATCTTTCCAAGTTTCCAAGCATCTATTCAATTCCCGTAAGCTATAATATTAATGTACGTATGTACAATTTTCATGTCTTTAAGTAATTTCCATGCTGTGTGTTATGTATAAAATGTCATGTATTTCTATTTTATTATTTATGACTATATATTACTTGTCGGTGTAGAAGTTCTTTGTGACAGGCGCTTGTTGGACCTGTGTGTCGAGCGGCCACGTACACGCGATGATTTTTTTAATGAATTTGATGATAAGGACGGAGAAAATAAATATTATTTGATCAGTTTTGAGTTTTAATGACACTAATTATTATCCTTTTTGTGTTGCTGGGAAAGGTCACAACCCCTAGTCATTTATGCATTCGCCCACGACCGACTTGACAGATTTTTTGTCGGCGAGAATGGGACATTTTTTATTTTTTATGCCACTGAGGGGGCAAACAAGCTAACGGCCCGCTAACAGTAACATATATATGAATATACACTAATGCACCCAGCCGACAAGAAAGTCTGCCAAAAATTAGGTCGTGGGCGAAGAGTCTAAATAAGACCAGCCGTATTTTGTCTGAATGCAAGGCAAAGGCCTCTCCTCATATTATACAGATAAGGCATGAGAATATTTGATCACCACGCTTGTTCAAAGCGGTCTAACGATTTCATACTTGCATTACATATTGTTTCCTCACGATATTTTCCTTCAACGATGGCAGTGATGTTCAAGATAAACTTGAAATTACGTATGAATTGTGTCTAACATGAAAGACAGGCGCCTTAAAACCATTTGGCCATCACATTTAAGCACGTACTACGTAATTTAACTGCGCAATCTAACGAAATGGAACCAAAATATGAATTCTAGAAAATCCTATAAACGTAAAAAGTCCATTTGCTACGAAAAGTCAAGCAAATATCAGCGTAATCATAAAATTTCGCATCTGCAGTTTTCTCCTTGCACACAATTCTTAGGAGGGCAGGTAAAAATAAAATGGCCGTGCATGCACGTGTAACGGGGCGGACGTGCCTCCGTGCTACATTCGACTACGGTAAGTAATACCCACGATACCCTGTCCTATACATTGTATATGAGATGCGATGTTTATGCTGATGCTGTGCTATAGGTAAGCTGACAGCGTGAATAGTCTGCGCTGAAATTGTGGGACCTATGCTAGATTTGCATTGAGGTCATCAAAATATTTTATTGAATGTTTTTATTGGATCATGCATCGAATCATTTTATTTTTAACCCCCGACGCAAAAAGAGGGTTGTTATAAGTTTGACGTGTCTGTCTGTCTCTCTGCCTGTCTGTCTGCGGCATCATAGCTCCCGAACGGATAAAAATTTAGTTTTGTATGAATGTGGACGAGGCGAAAGGAGTGTAAGGATCGTAGCAGGTGGCGGTCCGTGGTTTCTGCCTACCCCCATGGGAAAAAGGCGTGAGTTTATGTATGTGTATGTAATTTAGTTTTTTTTTTCTCTTAATTCACTAAACTCTACTTTCGCGTATAACTTGAATTAGAGTTACCTATATGACGTTGAATTATGAAATTATGTAACTACACAATTTGTAATTTAACATAAGTAAGTAGATAAGATTTAACCTGAGGAAATTATTGGCAAAAATGGGCCTAAGGCGCCATTGCCACGGGTCAGAGAACTTAGAGAATCGCAATATATTCCCCCCCCCATACTATACACCGAATTATTTCCCAACTCAATTACCTAACTATTCATTGATTTAAAAGCAACTTAAAATCGATTTTTATATTCGTGTTTTTAGGGCGAAAATAAAATGTTATCGAATTGTTTTATTTAACTTCAATTTCTTAAAATTTGTGAATATAACTGGATAAATGACACGAGAGTTGACATTTATAGTGTATAGTGTTTCTTTTTCTGATGGCACAGCAACTATGACTATGACTACCATAATGTCGCCCGTGGAGAGGACGCCTTCAGATTCGTCTGCAATAGAATTCAGTAACTACCTATACCTAGCCCAAAAATACGCCATCGCTTGAATATTCGACGACGTATCTAAAATAAGTACCTAAGCAACATTTTCAATTTAAACTTAAAGACTGAACAGAGGCCCATGATCGTGCCAGTAAATCTAAAAAGGGGAAAAATAGAACTCAATTTCGTCGCAGCGCTCCCAAGACGGACTAGTTAATAATTGAAGGGATTCCTCGCTTAATATGCAATGACTTGCTTATTCGTGTGTCTACTGAAGGAGGGAAGCTGGCAGTTTTCAGCATCTATTTGGAACATAATTTTTTTTTCGGAATAAATAGGATTATAGGAAATGATTATTCTGATTGTAAATAAGTAACTCTCTACGGACACCTAAATACTAGTACTAACTACCAACACCACCACCTACCTATTACTTACTAGTTAATGTAGCATCCACATTCATATATCTTTTTCTTTTTAATTCTGTAGATTCTGTTTGCTAACTATAGGGCTACAGAGAGTTAAGTACTTACCAAAGCAAAAAATCTTGACTGAACTATCTACTACCGCTGTTACTGAAAACAAGGCACACAGTGTTCGTATTTACCAGAGGGGAGCACGACCAACTTAATATACATGGCATAATCGTGCGTCTCATTCTTCCAATAAGCACTTTCTTTCATTTAAGTACCTACGCACCTAATCTCTACCAAACCCCATTCTCGACAACAGCTTATGTTGGTAGCCAAATAAGATGGTTTAATTTATAAAAGGATATGGAATTTGGTTCCCATTACTTCCTATCTCCCGTTCAATGATAATGTCATCTGCATTTATTTTTTACGTGACGTCACGTTTTCGATTTGTTGGACCGATTTTCGTGGAAGAGCTACTTAATAAAATTAACGTAGTGCTGATGTGGAAGGTTTTGCTCCCAAAATACCTACTGTTGAACAAACTATTTATCAAGTACCTAGGTATTGTTTGTATTTTTTTTTAAATGTGTATTTTATTTAGCAGTAATAAATTTTGTACAATATAACAAAAAAGAGTGGTAGGTATATCCTTTAAACAAGAATTTTGAAATTCGGTCGCCAGAGACATCAATAAAAAAAAAGTTACAGTCAAACATAGAACCAATTTTTTTTTTTTAATACAAAGGTGCATAAAATTTGACCAGTTTAAAATTGAAATTAAAAAAAAAACAGAGACTTCTTGAAAAATTTAAGTATTATAGCCTACCTACAACTTACCTTAATATGATTATGTAATTCTGGTAAGTAAATCTTTCATGCAAGCTAATACCACTAATACCTATACGTTATACATTTCTCCATGCAATGAATAATGTAGAAATTCTAAGAAAATCTTACCGCATCAATTTCAAGTCTTGAAATAAATCGCTTTCGTAAAATTCAACAATTACTGCAATTTAAATCGTTTCACCGACAAGCCAGGTCACAAACAAGCTAAATAATATAGGTACCAGCCAGACGAATGCTCTGAAATTAAGACCTGAACATTACCTGAATTCAGTTATATTCGTCGACATCAAGGTAAGCGACTGGTCGTTTGGTCAAATTGCAAGTTTATGGAAGTTTCATGTTCTACCAAAGTGGAACGGTAAAAGTGATTATTTGCAGCAATTATAGGAGATGGTGGTTTCAGAAGATAATGTTTTTGGGGATTGAGGTATTTCCTATGTGAGGTGGGATGGAAAATCTTAGATTTGTCATTTCTACTTCGTGGAACATAATTATTATCTTCGATCGTTCGGTCAGCTGCCGCTACCTTCTCGCTTGCATCCTTTGAGAAAATACGCTCGCAAAGTATCCCTATTAAATCTTGAATACTGTCTGTACTACTTAAATGGAAGGAACTGAACGAGTTTAAAGCTAAGTCCTTGAAAGGTCGTGATGGCCCAGTGGCTAAGGCACCTATCACATGTGCAAGAGGTAGCGGGCTCTATACCGGGCAAGAACCATTGTGACTTTTTAAGTCATATGTACTTTCTAAATTAATTTTAGGCATAACTGACATCGGCGAAAGAAGACATCGTGAGGAAAGCTGTCCTTATTAATACATTCACATAAGTCAGTAATCGTCAATCCGCCTTGAATAAGCGTGGTGATCAATGCTCATGCCTTCTCTGTACGAGGAGACCCTTTACCCTGTAGTGGTAGAATTATATTCTGGTACCTATTATTAAGTCTTTGGTCAGCACCAACACACACATGCCAAAATTCCGTCCAATTCTGTTGGAATATTCG
Organism: Caradrina clavipalpis; assembly: GCA_932526535.1. Taxonomy (NCBI): domain Eukaryota; kingdom Metazoa; phylum Arthropoda; class Insecta; order Lepidoptera; family Noctuidae; genus Caradrina; species Caradrina clavipalpis. The sequence continues at coordinate 952,591 of OW052088.1, forward strand.
CCAGCAATGACTAGTCACGTCCGCTTAACTGAAACGTTCCAACTAAGTTCAGTTCCAAAAAGCTTGTAACTTGGCTAAAACATGCAGAGTGCCAATTATGCAATTGGCGCAAATTCCCGAATAATCGTGCGACTGAATTCTGGCTTGCTACGGTGATCGGGGCGCAGAGTGGCCGATAAATGACTGGCTTCGTTAGCTTCGGAATGTTGATTGAAAATAAAATGGTAAGCTGTTGTGATAGATGGTATTTCTCGAGTTATTCTAAAGTTATGAGACTGTTGGTAAAAGTTTGTATGAAAAAAAGTGAAACAGGTTGAAAATATAAATAGGTAAGTAGGATTATTTATTTCTATAAACATGGTGTAAGCACATAGGTATATTACATGTTATTTATTAAATACAGAACAGAAATGTTCTCTCATGTTCAGGCTTATAAAATAGGAACAAGAGAAGGTGCATAAACCGTGACAATGTTCTTCAAAATTACATCATTTCAGCCACAGGACGTCCACTGCTAGACCTAAATTACATATTAAATCATAATTATTTCTAAGCAGTACCTAGATTTTTTTTGCACATTACAATCACAGTTCGGCATCTTTGTACAAATATTATTTGATTTAAGATGGATTTTAGTTGAATAAAGACACGATATCTCAGTTTTTCTTTTGAACCCAACGAAGCAGAATAGCACAAACCGAATCTAATCACATTCGCTCCAACATTTCTATCTTATCACTATTATTTTTACAAAAACATTTCAAGTAACATCAACATTCGTTATCTCCTGCAATTGGACTGGAAATCTTTTCAAATAAAGATTGTAATACTTATGATGGATAATAACAATAAGCGAATGTCTGCTCTCGGCTATACAAAGAAAATAAAATTATATTTGACGGCTCACAGCGGGCACCGTCTAGTCTAGATACGAAGCGATACTAGGTACCGCTGGATTTAAGTCGAGATTTTTCGCTGTCTAGTGTTGATTGTACAAAAGAATTTGTTTTTGAATTTATTTTTAAGTACAAAGAATTATAACTCACACGTAAAGGCTTCGAAAGATACATCACATAGCTATCAACTTTACAGCGAATACTGGGCAGTACTACAATATATCAAACTTGGTAAAAAAAGTTGGAACCAACGATAGCTGGTCGTTTCTAGTTTTATCTAGAGAGCGAGGCGTTTCAGAAAGAAAATTAAGAAGAAACCGCTACCCAGTTTTTCCTTAAGAATATAATACCGCACAACAATTAAAGCAATTAGCAGTTAAGATTAATGATAGCTAATGTGTAGTGGGTACCGGGATAAGTTTTTGATTTATATTCGCGACACGAGAATAATGCTGTAATTATGATTTAATGGAAATATACGGGGTGAATTTTAAGCGGTTGCCATGGTTTCCTGGATGGAACACTATTTCTAGAGGAGTAAGTACGTGCAACTTTGTTTTATATTTTACCTATTTATTTGTATTGTTTCGGTTTTATTTAATAAAACTGCCTTCTTGGCCTTGGGGTTTCATTTCCAGGTCGAACAAAAAGTGTTATTGGGTTTTTCTATGAAATTCTCAGTAGCAGCTCGGAGTTAGGATTAGTGCCCGTTTAATGGTAATAGGCTCGCCGCCTATTACATGGAACCTAAACATACCGGCGCAATGTAGGTGTACATTGGTACACACTTGCCTAACCCTTCGGGGAATACAGGCGTGATGCTATGTATGTTGTTAAATAATACTTACATAGTTAGTAGGTAGTAGTGGACATTATATTTTTTCACTTCTCCGCTGATCTTTTCTGATGAATTTGTTGCGGGATCCAAGACAGTTGAATCGTTTTCCCGGGACTTGTCGAGTTTCATTGCCTCGGCGCTTTTCCGGTCTTCTCCACTGTTTATTCTGGCTTTTAGGAGTTGCAGTGGTTGGGAATACTGTGGCGGGCTTGTCCTAATATTAACCTAGTTATAATAGGTCATCTATATATTTTACTGTTCGCCCAAACATTTACGAAAGCGCATGTTATGATTTAATATAAGTGAGATTAAGAAACCACACGAAAAAAAGAGTAAAATCCATAGATTTTCGCCAAAAACAACATTTTTAAAGCTACTTTTTCATACATAGATACGGCATGCACTAGTACAGCTGTAATCCTTACAGAGAACTATTAAGGATCAGTATTCCGAATGCCACCACGAATAAAACTTGCAAGTTAGTTCTGAGCAGTTTTGAACGATTTCAATTTGAAGCTCATAGACATACCAAGCACGTACATGAAAACTTTGAATTCAGAATACATTTGCGTAAAGCTGCACCATTTGATATTTCTGGTGTTTCAGAATTTGTGTACTTATGCGCTGCATTTTTCAGGGATTCTTACAGTTTTGTCTTTATGGAATACCTATTTAGGTGATAACTTTCTTGTATGTTTTAAATACACAATCAACATAAGTTGAAAAATAAATGGATAGCAAATTATTTTTGTGGCTTAAAGAGTAAAAAATTGTCGGAACTTTGACCTTTAAAATCTCCGTAACTGAAAGGTGAACTGCCCCGTTGGTCTCGTGGTCACAAGCGCGACTGCTGAGCGCCCGGTCCTGGGTTCGATTCCCAGGTTGGGCAAAAAGTGTTATTGGGTTTTTCCATTAAGAATTTCTCAGTAGCTGCCCGGAGTTTGGAAGTTGGTGGTGTGACACCCCCGTGCCTCGGAAAGCACGCCGGATCTGTCTCCGGTCGTGTCGAATTTCCGTTCCATCGGGCTATGAGAGTAAGGGAAGAGGGAGTGCATCTGTGTTTGCGCATATACTTGTGCACTATAATATCTTCTGCGTACGTGGCTAGTCTGCATTAGGATTAGCTGCCGGATAGATTCTGTCGAGTCTTTCCAACCATAAATAATCCAAATCCAAGACCGAACTGATTTCAGGAACACCAATCTAATATAGAAATTGGACCTCCTCTCTTCATGATAAACAGACTAACATCACAACACTCTCTGAGTTATCATGGCTATTAGATAAGCAATATTACTTGGACGTAGGATCGTCTACATAAATCGTGGAGAAAGCTTTTGACCATTAGAATACATACCAGATGTGGGAGTTGTTATGTAAATTGTTATCTGCATGCTTAGCTGTGGCAGCCGGGAGTAATCTCTGTTTATGTGTTTGGTTAGCAAAATCACGTCAAGTTTACCAAAATGGGAACTATTTACGGATTTAGCTTAGTTCTCTGTTAAAATGAGCTTACCTGTAATAATAATACATACATACCATCACGCCTGTATTCCACGAAGGGTTAGGCACAGGTGTACCAATGTACACCCACAGTTCATCGGTATCTTTTAGGTCCTATGTTATACAGGCGAGCCTAATGCCAATAACCGGGCACAAATCCAAACTCCGAGCTGCTACTGAGAATTTCACTTTTTGCTCGACCTGGGAATCGAAACCAGGACCTCTAGCGTAGCAGTCGAGTAGAGTCGAGTCGAGTAGTAATAATATATTATTTTAAATAAGACGCCAAATGTACCCAAGTGACTCAGGGGCACCTAAGTGCTTATTTGGGTACCGAGTTGGCGAGTCATGGGGGTGTCACGTGTCACACTACCAACTTCCAACCTCTAAGCTGTTACTGAGAAATTCCTAATGGAAAAATCCAATAACACTTAACATAATAAAAATTCGCCCCCTTATTTAATGAGACCTAAATATACCGGCGAACTGTGGGTGTACATTAGTACACCTCTGCCTAACCCTTCGGGAAATACAAGTGCTATGGTATGTATAATAAAAACTAATTAGCTTACTAGGTTTAATTATCAAATATCCTTTCTAACTAGGTTTATCATTTATAATTTTAGTATAGAATTAAAACAATGAACGTACCTACGTTTTACAGGAATGTAGGGCTAGGGAAATCTGTGCCTAACGATCTCTATACGACACACAACTTTAACAAACGAGGTGTTTAAATCCTGCCCCGTGGACTTTGTTGTAGTACAACAGATGTAAACATTAATTATTATTAGCTGCTCCGTACATAACATTAGGCGTGTGTCGTGTAAGAAGTAGGTAAGGGCGTGGTCACAGTCACAGCGTCTCGAAAAAACATGTGAAGGATTCACAATGGAAATGTTTTATGTTAAAAAGAGGAAAATTATGTATGTACCTACACTAGGTAAGTACCTAGTGTAGGTACACCTAGATGTGTACCTAACGCAATTAACGTTAAAATACAACACAGCTACTTTAGCTGTGTTGTATTTTAACGTTAATTGCGTTTTGGTAGGATTCTATTAAGCTGCCTTTCTATTTAACTTAAGTCATTTATTTCAAGAACCAAGACTCATAATGTTTGGTTAATTACTTGTGAACCACAGAAAAAATAATTTAGCATTTATATTGAAGTTATAAACTATAGTTCACTAATAACAAAAATACTGCCTTGCACCTTGTGCGCTTTTTAACGCGCGTAAGAAAAGCGCCAGCACAGCAACCGTTTACTGGCTATCAATGCGACCACAACCCATCCTGTCTAAAGCGTAGCTTATTACTATTCATGAGGCACAACGACTGGGGATTTAATTAATTATAAGATTACTGTCTCTGCTCAGACTACAGATAACGAAACGCCGCCGTGATGATACTCAGCTCAGGTAATATTACACCGTGTCAAAATATAGTAAATAAAACCTACCTTGGTTTTTTTTTAAAAGGATTTGTGTTATAATTTGCCGGATTATTTTTTGGAGGTTTCTGTTGGCATTAAAATGTTTACAATGCAATAAGAGTGTTGAAAGTAAAAGGAAACATTATTACCGGGGAACTACTCGATTTTTGAACATTGTGATTACATGCGCATTCAAAAGTTTTCCACCTGGTGGAGGTTTAACTTTTCATATCTCTGAAACCAGAACATTTGCGTAAGATTGCAAAAATTGAAAGAATTTGGAATTTTGGCTTCGATAAGTGTTTCTGCACCTTTTACACACATACATACGCCTGTATTCTCGAAGGTTAAACACCCACAGCTTAGGTCCCATGTAATAGGGGCGAGTCTGTTGCCATTAACCGGGCACAAATTTTAACTCCGAGATGCTACTGAGAATTTCTTAGAAAAACCCAAAAACACTGCTTGACCTGAGAATTTAACCCAATACACTTTAGCATAGCAGTCGCGCTTAGGACGACTAGGCTAACGACTAAACGAGGCAGGCATAATATAATTATATTCCAAATTCTTGGCTTGACTTTTAAATTGTTGACCATTACAAGGGCTATTAGTAAAAGCCTCATGATAACACAGTCCTTACTCAATTGTCAACACGTGTTTCCTACCGTTCAACAAACAACGACCAAAAACAGTTGTTTCTCAAAATTCAATTATGAAAACTCCCAGCGGCTTCGAATTACACAGAATAATGTAACAGACGACTGTTAAATTATCAAAGTGCAATTAACACGAGTTAATTATTACCATCCCGAGAGGACACAACTTGGATTAAAATTAAAATTGTAATGCTGGAACCACGTAATCGTGAGCAAGGAATCATTTTTTAATTAATTATTTACAATGCCACCTGGTGGTGGAAAGTGAAATACTATTTGAAGTATTGGTTTATGCATTTTGAAGTTGACTGATGTTGGATAAATTGTTAGGATCGATAATCATCAGGATTTAGTATTTCAACATGTCTAGCGCTGCATACAAAAATATACTCGTATCAAAGTCGAAATCAAAACATTTATTTCAATTAGACCATTGAAAGAAACTTTTGAAAGACAAAAATCATATCTGTTTCCTTGCCTCTTCCAAAAGGTAGTTTCGTATGGAGAAAAGATGGGGAAGAAATTCCATAGTTACTCATTAAACACTGTAACAAACTACTTTTTCCTAATTTTATAATCTTTCTAGCTTTTGCTCGCAACTTTGTTTGTCTTGACTAGTTAGCCCACGGGAACACAGAAAAAAGGGTAAAAATATAATACATCTGTATTATATTTTTACCCTATTTTTGTGTGTTATAATATAACCTAATCCACTCAGTCATTTAAGCGTGAAATAGTCACAAACACTCAAACATTCATCCAGCCATCTTTATAAACTTTCGCGTTTATAACAGTAGTATCTAAGAAAGGATTATTTAACACAATTTCGCTACATCTAACATCTTGGGCAGGCCACAGCCGCAGCGACTCAGCACTAGGTGGCCACTCTAAAATGTAATTAAACTATTTAATTAAATCCCACGCGGACACTATCCTCTTATTTTATAGCACAGAAACCCGACACGACGCGCCGAGTTAAATGATTCGAAACAAAAATACATCTTGATACGATTCCATGGCATTTTACGTTTAAAACACATGAGAGAGTTTTAATTATTGCAAATGGTTAATTAAAAGCGGAATGTGTTCAGGGTTTCATGCTGCGTGGTCGTTAGTGAAATGGATTGTGGTCTTTGGATTCATTTGGTCGCCGTCCGCTTTATGTGTTTTGGTTGCAAGCTTTTTGCTGTGTGGTTGCTGGTCGCCGGTTTTTTTGGTGTGAGGCTGTAGTTTGTTTCTTCTTTCTTATAGGATTATGTGTCTTTTAGAGATATTACAATGAAATTATTAGATACAATACATAGCTTCTGCCAGCGACTTCGTCCGCGTTATCATCATCATCATATTAGCCGGAGGACGTCCACTGCTGGACAAAGGCCTCCCTCATAGGTTTCCACAAGGACCCGTTGGAAGCGGCCTGCATCCAGCGTCTTTCTGCGGTCTTAATCAGGTCGTCCGTCCACTTGTGGGTGGGTGGTCTTACGCTGCGTCCGCGTCAAAGTTGAAATAATTATCCCATGGGTAATTGGGTACCGTACATTTTTCCGGGATAAAAAGACACATATATCAAAAAATTCAAATTCAAAATAAACACACGGTAGATAAAAATAGGTTCATAAAATTGGTCCCATAGTTAGCATATTATACAGAACTTCGAAAGGTTGACTCTCACGGGAGTCATAGCCGAGTACCCAACACCTGTGCTGTAATATTTAAAGAACCTTCAGCGTCGCATTATTTTTAAGTACGAAGGTTTGCTTATTATAATAATCTGTCTTTAAATAGATTCGCCGCAGACCGCTATAAAATACTTGAATAATAAACTGGGTGTATTCTTCATAAATTGATTTTATTACTCAGCCGCCACTTTTACGAGCGCTTGTAAAATTATTGAACCTGTTAGGGCACTGTCTCACTGCAAGTGCTCGCCCGTGATGTAACTTCAGATTCGAGCATTACATCAGTGAGTGAGTAGAAACGAGCATTACAGATACAGTATGTGACCTGTAATGATACAATAAGTAATATGCATGACTTTTTAAAATGATTTAAAAAAGCATCCTTATACAGACGAATACTTGTCATTTGGTGAGCCAGTATTGTAACGTAATGTTCAATATCGAATCTTCGATTATTACATTACAGGCTCCCGGTGAGCTGCGGGTTGTTCGAAAAAGATACGGGGAAAAAAAATGAAAAGAATTGCAAAGGGCACAAGAAAGAACATGGATAGGTTTTAGTCAGTAAAAGACTGGCACTAAGGACGGGGGAAGTAATCTGATTATTTCCCATCGGTAAAAAAAGGCTCCCGGTGAGAGAGCACCTTTACACACAGGAATACAACATTTTAATGTGTACTTTTCGCATGTTGTATTCACCTAAGGTAGAAGATAAAAGTATTTTCAAAAGGTAGTTACATATACTTCTGCTGGTTGTGAATTTGTGATGTCAGAGATAAAAGGTATTTCTCAAGTCGTATTATTTGACATCTTCCTTCTAACAATATTGATTAGGTATTGTTTGCATAAACTTTTTAATACAACGAGTGGAGGTGATGTAGCGAAAACTTTTACCATGATACAGTGAATGTTTCTATAATTTCAATAATGGGGAGGCCCATTATTGAAATTTTTCGTCGATTATGAAAAATTTGATGAAAGGGTTCATACAAAATAGCAAGGCCTACATGATCAATGTGTAATTAACAGCTGATATTTTTTTATAAACTGCCAATAATGCTGGTTTGTTTAGAATATCATCATCTTATTAGCCTTTTCCCAACTATGTTGGGGTCGGCTTCCAGTCTAACCGGATGCAACTGAATACCAGTGTTTTACATGGAGCCTACCTGACCTCCACAACCCAGTAACTGGGCAACACGATACCTCATGGTTAGACTGGTTGTCAGATTTCATGGCTTCTGACTGTCCGTAACGACTGTCAAAGATCTACGAATGACAGCCGGGACCAACGGCTTTACGTGTTTTCCGAGGCACGGGGGTGTCACGGCACCAATTTCCAAACTCCGGGCTGCTACTGAGAAATTCCTAATGGAAAAACCCAATAACACTTTTTTTTTTGCCCGACCTGGGAATCGAACCCGGGACCCCATGCTCATCAGTCGCACGTTGCGACCACGAGACCAACGGGGTAGTTGGGTCGGGGGGGTTTGTTTACTGAAAAAATGGTAACCGTCTTAATAGTAAACGTCTCTTACAAAGTGTTAGGTAATAGCCACTCCAACAATATCATACTTTTCATTCTAGCTAATATCCTGCGCCTGACGACCACCATTTTCTTACAGATTTCTTCATCGGATTCAATTTCCTACATCTATTAATAATAAACTGACAATACTGCTGAGACGTTCACAGTTGTCTTGCAATATGAAATGTTGATGCAATAACAAAACGTTTCGGCAGCTAGCTTCTGTTACAGTAGCAAGCTGCTAAGGAAATTAAAGACCAACTGTTTGGTTCAAAATGTAATTAATTTTACCCTGTTTGTATTTTATTTTGTTAAACTTGAGATACCTATTCAGCGATGAAAAGTGTCTAGAGAAAGATAGCTCCTTGTGAAACACTTCTGCCTTCTAGCTGTTGTATTTTGGTTTAAATAACTATAGGTGTTAAAAGTAAGAATTCCTAACGTTTTTTCTACTGAGATCTTAGAGTCGTCAGACTTAGTCTATTTAGCGTGGCTGAAATAAAAATTCAAAATTCAAATTCATTTATTGCGAATATAGGTATCTAACATAGATGTTATACAAAAAATTTCGAGCAGCTATATTCCGCCTTTCAGCATGCAACATTTTGGTAAATTTATTTCATTCATTATTATAATTCATTTATTACATACATGCTAAGATAAAATGTCAGAAATCATAAAATAAATTTATGTCATACAATCATGTCATTCATTTATGTCAACCCAAATATTGTTATTAATATCTGTCATGTTTAAAATTTGTGGTTTAATAATGGGAATAGATAGAGGAGTACCTACTAAAAAATTCAAAGCTGGGCTCGTTTTCAGGTTTTTGTATACTAACAGGTAGGCTGAACTGCCTCGTTAGCCTAGGAGCGACTGCTACGCTGAAGTCTTGGATTCGATTCCCAGGTCGAGTAAAAGTGTTATTGGGTTTTTCTAGGAAATTCTCAGTAGTAGCTCGGCGTTAGGATTAGTACCGGTTAATGGCAATAGGCTCGCCCCCTATCACATGGGACCTAAACATACCGGCGGAACGTCGGTGTACATTGGTACACCTGCCAATGTACACCCACGGTGCCTAACCCTTTGGGGAATACAAGCGTGATGATGGTATGTTATAAACTCACATACACCAACAGCCAGACCTGTAAGCCAGTCATATATTTGTTCCATACGTGAATCGGACAACCGACACGCAATGCAACGGCAATCGCTTCACCTATACGCTTTCATGGAATACAAACCCGGTGATATGTTATGTATGCAATAACAATATATAAATCATAGTTCTCGCCGAATATCGAACGCAATCAAACTACACGTTAGATATCACAAGCCTAGTCTCTGTCTGTGTCGGATTGCAATCGCAAGTGATATTGCGAAGCCTTAAGGCCTACGCAGACCGGGACGGCATGTAAGGGATTAGAACTTTTACCAATGGACATTCAAACGTATCCATTTAAAAATACAACATAAATTGCTATGCTTTAAAATTATGCCGTGGCAGCACCAAATCCCTTTCGATCCCGCGGCATCTTTTTCGAGCATAGCAATTTATGTCGTATTTCTATGTTGATACGTTTGAATGTCCATTAGTAACAATTTTAATCTCATGCCATGCCGTCCCGGTTTGCGTAGGTCTTTAGTATTGATGCGCGAACACATCGACTTGTTGCTTCCCTTCAATAAATAAACGGACAGGAAATTGGATGTTAGGCAATAGGAGATCTTATATATCTTCTTTGTGTCTGTGCTTTTGATGATGGTTGTAGTTTTAGTTTGGGCTTGAATGGTTTTTTTTTTTATGGTAAAATCGTTTCAGTCGGAAAGATTTCAACGCATCCATTTTTTATTAACAAAATTTAATGTAAATAAAAATGAAGTGTCTGTTTGCAGCATATTAGAATTTAAAAATCTTCTCCTATTTCATATGGCAATAGACTCGCCCCTTATTACGTGGGACCTAAACATATCGGCGAACTGTCGGTGTACATTAGTCTACCTCTGCCCAACCCTCCGGGGAATGCAGGCGTGATGGTATGTGTGTATCTCCTAGATTAGTGCAGAGACACGAAAAAAATTAACTTCGTTACTCATTCGAGACACATAAAACAAATGATTTGATTCCATTTTCTATTAGTACCGAAATCTTTCAATCGGATAGTAAATGCTTACCATTTATCGAGGTCGTGTGCTGCGGCAATTTGTCTGGTACGTGAGTACCTCTCGAAGCAATGAGAATAGTACCTACGTGTGATAAGGGGTAATGTTTCTTGTAGAAGAATAATAAGTAATTGTCTTTACACGATAGTTGAACTAGGAGTACAAAATGTAGAATTAAGGTTTTAGGAGAAATACGGATGGGTTTCGCGTCAAAAAGAAAACCGCGCAGATTATAAAACATTCGCGGACGAAGTCATGAGCATAAGCTAGTCTATACTAATATCTTAAAGAGGAAAGATTTGTATGTATACAGGGTGATTTGAAATTGCTCGTATTCCTCTCGGGAGAAGAAACTATGACTAATTTAGAATGATTTAACCCCTATCACTTTTGGGCCGAAAATCCTCCATTTTCGAGAAAATCTACTTTGTTTTTATTTTTAGAAAAATCCGAATTTTGGTAATAAAAATTTAATAAAAAAAAACGTATCACTTTTCAGCCTGAAATTTTCTATGATCTGATAGCTTACTAATTGACCAACCTCTCTAAAGCTAAAAACTGTGTAATTTACTGTTAGATTTTATGTTGTATGTTATTATTAATTTTTAATTACCAAAATTCAGATTTTTCTAAAAATAAAAACAAAGTAGATTTTCTCGAAAATGGAGGATTTTCGGCCCAAAAGTGATAGGGGTTAAATCATTCTAAATTAGTCATAGTTTCATTTCCCGAGAGGAATACGAGCAATTTCAAATCACCCTGTATATGTAACGAATAAACTCAAAAACACACATAATTAAGCAAAAGGGATAACTAAAGGTCTATGAAGTATCATCCTCTTTCTTCTCCATAGGAATCTTAAGTTTAAGGATTTAATGTAAGGATTGATGTTTAAGGTACTCCTAATAACATCAGCTTTCTGGCAGATAGGCTCTAGACAGACGGACTGCAAATTTGCAGTTTGAATGCAGTTGAAATGCAGTCCCTCTGTCATTACAGACAACAACTGCATGTCCTTAGAGTCCAGCCAGTTAAAATAAAAGTTACTAACTAACTTAGGCTGTTAAGGCTACTTTTATTTTAGAAAGAGTTAGGATTCGGAGCAAAAACTTTAATCTACGAGGATAACCGACATTCATGCGGACGAAGTTGTGAGTAGACTGTATTTACTTGTGCTTAGCTTATGTAATAAGTAAATACAGTAATGGAATCGGACCGTACACGCCGTACGTCATGCTATTATTTGAACACACTGTGTGTATCACCTGAATTCGTGTAAATGGTACTGAAAACTGAAATCAATCCGATGTTCAGTCTCGGAGAGGAGAGAGCTGTCGTATCCATCGGACGTGACTACGTGTGGAGTTAGAGGAACCTTCCTTTACATGTGGACGTCTCACATTTATATACTAGAAGATGGATTTCTAAGAGGTGCATGTTGTATTGTTATTGTAGAATTTTGGTGTAGTTTGAAATAGTATGCTTACATTTCTGAAGATACAAAGGTTTTTGGCTGATTTTCTTTTCCGAACCACGTAAGCCAAAACTATTGCTCTCACAGAAATAAATATTACATAAAATTTTTAGGAGTAGGTAGGAGTTTTTCTATATTCTAAATTGTTTTAGTGTAACATGATTCGGACAAGAGGTATTGCCATTAAGCGCCAATTTGCCAAAGGTGTCGTGAGTGGAAAAGATACATTGTGGCAAAGTTGAATTCGGAAAGAGCACATCGAAATCTTTAAAATCACACATTTTTAAAATTCCCGGAAAACTTTTTAGCTAAAACTACTTAACGATTTCTGAGAAAAAGAAAACTGATCTATGTAAATCAACTTAAAATAGTTTCTGTAGTGTAGTGTGTGTCAAAGGTATATTATTTTTTATTAGATTTAGCCGGTGGCTTTCTCGCGACGCCCCCCTCTCTAAATTATAGTCTTTTTTTCTGGATGAAACCCAGTCCTTTAACGTACCCTTAACAACGTGTACCTACGCAAAATTTCATAAAGATCGGTTGAGCAGTTTAGACGTAAAAGCGTGATAAACAAACAAATTAACAAACACAATTTCGCATTTATAATATAAGTTATAATAATAAGCAGAGTAGAGTAAGTTACGCATAAACATAGTCAGACCCGTACACATACGTGTTCAATTTGATTTGCATACATAAACAATATCGATCAGTTATAGGTACAGTTAACAAAGCTATTTGGTATACAGGCAGCTTCCTTGTAATTACTTTTAAACAATGTTGTGAGTGTACTGAGCAGTCATTCTTTTACATCACTCTCTTAAGTGTATCATAAGCTTAAGTTATTACGCATACAATAAAAGTGTAGTATATAGGTATGTAGTGTGTGTGTAGTATATATGTATTTTTTATTATATTTTATCTTGGAAATTTTCTGTTTCTGTTCCTTTTTCTTGCACCAACTATGTTTTGTCTCTGCTTCACCCTAAGGTAGACTGGTAGAAAATGCCCAAGGCATTAATAAGTCCGCCTTTGTACGGTGTATTTTAACAATTGTGCATAAAGTTTTAATAAATAAAAAAAATGAATATTGACAGGTGGGTAGTTGACACCACTAACCAATAATTCCAAGTCAACAACAACTTCTCTAAAAAAGCGCTTTATTTTATCAATAAAAATCGATTAATTTTCAATTTATCGTAAAATTAGATTTTGAATTACTTTCGAATCATTAAAAAGTTAGTCAATTGAATAGGCCAGTGACGTCACAGCGTGCTATTGCCATACAAAAACTATGGGAGAATCGCGTTTTGACAGTTCATAAAAAGTATATCAATTGATGGCGGTGTCAACTACTCAATTTTGCCTGTATACCAAATAGCTTGTTCGACTGTACATAGGGCCTCGTATGCACTCAGGGGCATTACAAGTACACACAGTGGAGATGCCCGGGCACTATTTACTTTGAGAGAGGAAGGATTCCGGGCAAACATGGGAACTTATTACTTTACTCAGAGCTAAGGTAACGATATATTGCTTCGATATCAATGTTCTAGTACCTATTTGAGTTTATCGACACTTTATGAGTTTCATATCGGGAACAAAGTGAGCACTTTGAGAGACTAGAAATTTTAATGTGATGAAAAGTGAGGGTGCTTGGAGTGTAGGTAACGTTCAGATAGTTAATATTCTACAACCAGGTTGTGCTCGTGTCTTCGTTCGCCTGCATATCGGCTATACACATTTACACATACCATCACGCCTATATTCCGCAAGGGGTTAGGCAGAGATGTACCCCTGTACACCCAAAGTTCTCCGGTATTTTTAGACATGCTAGCATGCATGCATACATGTCGGTTATTATGGTGTTTTATTTGTTTTGTACGTAACCCTAATTCTTTTTCTAAAATAAATGTTACTCATAGGCTCGCCCCCTATTATATGGGACCTAAATATACCGGCGAACTGTGGGCTTACACTGGTACCTACACCTCTGCCTAACCCTTCGGGGAATACAGGCGTGATGGTCATATTTTATATGTTACTCATCAGCTATCTGCTAGTAAAAGTTGCGCCAAGATTGGTTCAGCCGACTCCGAAAAATTTTGATTAATTTCGCTGTGGGATCCAAGACAGTTGAACCATTTCTTTACTAAATGAAGTACACTCTAACCTTGTGATGTTTCTTGTACTGAGATTATAATAAAAGAAAGTTTATACACATTTACTTCTACAGTCATAAACCTTGACCAATTCAACACAGAACCAAAACAACAGATTTTATTTCCATCCTAACCTATTTTGGTCCCTCCAGTGTTTCTCAAACTGGCTCATTAAGCTGTAATCCTCCGTTTTGGTGTAATGATTGTGCCGATGGTCGAGCGGCCGGGATTAGGAATGGTCATAAAACCGATACAACAATTAATTGGTCGGTGCTGAGATTGCCAAAGTGGTTTATGCAGTCCGGTGGATGTTTATTGGTGGTTTATTGGCAAGACTCTTCAAGTAATCGGTGCTAGAAGATGATCGGCGTCGCGTCGTCAAGAAAGAAGTGGCGGGATGAGCTGGAGATTTACCACGAGCGCTATCCTGCGGTGGTGGGGAAAATGAGGACTTGTGGGAGGTCTTTGCCCAACTGTGAGACGGTTAGGCACTAATGTTTACTCAAATATGCTATGCTATATTTATCCGTCGGAAATAGGACATATTAGAGTCGCTATACGCTTAAGCGGTTCAGCCTATTCGGTTTGGCATTATTAATACAATCTTTGATATTGAAAATGCAGAACCAAATGTGCCGTTTTTCTCAGGAAGTCTTAAGCCTTTAGATTTCTTTTTACAGCGATTTCACATTGTTTAATATATGTATTTTTGTTTTATGTTGAACAAGATTTAAACTATTTCGAACTTTAATATTTTTTTCAAACTATTAAAGTTTGAAATATGTGTTTTCTTGGGTGCCTGTTAAAAGAGGACATGGCAGATTAAGACAAGTTAATTGATTATTGACTAATTCCAATTAGACGTCATATAAAATATTGACAACCACTGCCCACTAGTGACGTAACTAACATTATCAGAACCTGAGTCGAGTAATGTCATACTTTATTGAGCTCGGCTTAAGGCGGGCAATTTTGTTACAATAATAGCCTCGATTTGTTTCATATTGTAAGCCGGTAATGAAGTACGGACTGTTCGCGAGATGTATGGACCCAGTTATCGTGACAATGGCAGACCAAATTGGTATATTTTACGATTTAGATTCATTGCTGGATTATGAATGTAATTTGTTTTTTGATGAGTGTATGAAAGACTGTTTGTTGGATGTTGCTTGGTATGAACCATGGTGGTGTGTAAGGAACCATAGTGATGTGGAGAAAAATAAAGGTAGAATATCATATATATCTATCCTAGTATAATTAGGCTGAAGAATTATTTTGTTTGTTTGGCTAATCTCTCAAAGTATCAGTCGGAAGAAGACGAAGACGCGGCCAAAAGCTATTAAGGTATGAGGTGTATTCCTATTATTTATATAGTATATTCATATTGTTATTATTGCAGTGCTATAAGTACTATAAATTCTCTCCCGGTAAACGTAGGTGGAGTGAGTTTGAGGCAAGCATCAGGAAGGATGATTCACCGTGAGATCACTTGACCTATATTCACTGAGGCGATTTTTTTTACAGATTCAATATAGTTTTTAGTACCTATGGTAAACATTTTTATCTATCCCAATTTCTGTTTCAACAACACCTTTTTAAATATTTATTTACCACACGCTCGTGGTAATAATTTGTCGTACAACAAATAAATAGCGCAAACAAGGCATCGGTATGTCACTATTACGCTCGCGCGCGAAAGTGTAGCCCATAACATATCGCTGTAATAACTGAATTCACGAGTTCTATTCGTGACTGTGGGGGCAGGGTTGCCAAACTGGTGACATTATGAAATATTATTTAAATGAGAAGTGATTATATTAGCCGTGGAAAGTTTTGAAAAAAGAAAGTTAATAATAGTGAGTAACCTCCTTGAAAACTGGAAAGATTAGATTAAAATGGAAGGTTTTAGGCTGATATTGTGATGATGATTATGATGAACCTCCATAATAGGTAAAGAGGACATGGATTCAGTACATGATTCTAGATGTTCCAGGCCAAAATCATGGAACAATGGAACATTAGGTTTTTTTTTCAATAACCGACGAAAATTTTTACCTCAAAGGAGTTTAGAATTATGTAATAAATCCACGTTAGGTGTCTTCGTTACAATGTTCCAGCCCGTGTTCTAATTCGGTACTGATTGCCGCTATATTTTAAACAATATTTAGATAGGAAGAAAAAGAAAATATATTTCAGTGGATAACTAGCCATTTGGACAGATTTAACCTTTGACTTCCACAAATAATTCGAAGATTTGTAAAATATGAACACCTTCCACCTCAAGAAATGTATTCTTTTTAATATTTTAGACCTTGAAGTATTTATCTACACGTATACTGGGCTCAAATACATGCCTACAATGACTACCTAACCATTAAAATAAAGTTACCTATTTGAAGCGGAACCACTCCATTATCCGCCGTGAGCCAACCCTAGATTTAAAGCCGCTGGGATAATCGCGGGACTCCTAAAAATGAACGATTACGGTTACCCTACCTTACTCAGGTGATAAACCAACTTAACTGGGTCTCTCACTTTATACACACATAAAAATATTTTGGGTATATTCCAAAATAATTTTATGACTGTCATGTGGCATATTTTCAGCATCTACCGAAATTACATGATGTAACGTGGTATCATAACGTGTTATATTGCTTATCGATATGCACTTAGGTTTTTTATTCGACTTAAATGTATAATGGTACATGTTTGCCGCAAAGCAGCGGTGCTGCGGTCCCGGTTTGGAGTAGTGTCGGTGTAATTACAGGCAATGAGAGATTTTAGCTTTGTCTCTCGTATGGCAACGCGTCTGCCTGCAAGGCCTGTAGTGTTGCAGATATCTTTAGGCTGCGGTGACCGCCCGGCCGTACAAATCTTGGAAATAGTAATATTATTACCATCACGCCTGTATTCCCCGAAGGGTTAGGCAGAGGTGTACCAAATGTACACACACAGGTCGCCGGTATATTTAGGTCCCATGTAATAGGGGGCGAGCCTATTGCCATTAACCGGGCACAAATCCAAACTCCGAGCTGCTACTGAGAATTTCATAGAAAAACCCAATAACACTTTTTGCTCGACCTGGGAATCGAACCCGTGACCCCTTGCACAGCAGTCGCACTTGTGACCACGAGACCAACGGGGCAGTAAATAATAACGGCGGAAATAATGCACAAAAAAAATATGTAATAATGTATGGCGGTTTAATAATGGCGGGGTAGTAATCTTGGAAATAGTAATTATTATTATGTACAATATAGATGGGAGGTTCTCATAGGACTTTAAAAAACCGTCAGTATGGGCTTTATGTTACTTATTTGAGGTAATCATCATCATCATCAAGAAAATATGTCTGAACACAGAAACTGATCTATCTCAATCCTTCCCGACAAATAAAAATAAATTCCAACATTCCTCATTGTGACTAACTTCATAAAAAATCTCAGTACAGCGATATCCGACAGTTCAGTTAATACTGGGCGCCCTCTATTTATGCCTACCCATCCCTAGTGATACCGTCATATTTATCGCCTACGATCCCGGGATCCCGGGATATTTGCACCGCTCTATCAATTGATATCGGAGTCGACAACATTTGCTACAAAATATATTGATGTTCGGTATTCAATAGTAAATGGAATTCAAATCGTTCGACACTACAAGTATTTCAATAACAAATGTTTTAGCTTGTGTAGGTAGTAGTTGTTATGATTTTGTGCAAAAATATTAGTCTCTTTAAAGGTTATGGATGCCTGTGTAGTTACAGGTACGTTTGACTGTCTCTTTGATTTCAGAAGTCTATAAGTAGCGGTGATCACTTGACATCAGGTGTGTGAATCGCAAAGTCATGTTTAAGCGACAATCAATATAAAAAAAACTAGGTAAATTCGCGGCATTTTGGACAAATTGAGACTGAAATTAGATTGTGTTCGTTTCTCATAAGTTAGTAGAATTGAATCCAAAATAAGTGTCCAGGTTCTCATATAAAATGTAGCTAATTCAATTTTTCCAAATATAATTTATCGTTAAGGAAAAATAAAGCATTAAACTAATATTCGTAAGTTATCAAGTTACATACAGCCCTCTTGGGAGATGAGAGAGAAAGATTAAAATATTCCTGTTAGTTAATCAATTAGGAGCACATATGTATTCCCAGAGGGAAAAGTGTAATTTAACGTAATATAGTAGCAAGAAGCTCTGTGGAAAAATAAAATCTAACTCTCGCGTATGTTATTTTTTTCGGTTTAATGCACATTTAGAGAAATAAATTATTTAGTAGGAAGGCACAAGGCCGTTTATTTTGAGAAAGAATGGAAATGCTTGCACAGCGCACTGGATGCCATCTTTCTCTTTCTTTCGTGAATATACCTTATACACATACCATCACGTCTGTATTCTCTGAAGAGTTAGGCAGAGGTACCAATGTACACTCACAGTTCGCCGGTATGTTTAGGTCCCATTTTAGCTTCTTGGCATTAACCGGGCACAAATCCTAACTCCGAGCTGCTACTATTCCGCTATTCTATTTATTTTGCTGTTTATGCTACTGCTGCTGCTGTTATTTAAATAAGATGCTAAATGTACTCAAGTGACTCAGGCGTACTTTCGTGTTTATTTGAGTACCGAGTTGGCGAGTCATGGGGGTGTCACACTACCAACTTCCAACCTCGGGGCTGTTACTGAGAAATTCCTAATGGAAAAATCCAATAACATTTAATATAATATAACATTTAAGTAATAAAAACTCGCCCCTTGTATAATGGGTTTAATAGAAACGCCCAATAACTCTTTGCTTCACCTGGGAATCAAACCTAAGACCTCTAGCGTAGCAGTCGCGCTTATGACCACTACTGAACACTAGGCTACCGAGGCAGTTACAGGGAGGCAATTTTAGATATGATTTACTGAGTATTGTAAGTTAAACTACCGACTTCGACCCCATAAAGTTCGTTACGGCCCCCTAATTTTTTATACATATAATAAATATAGTGCCAGGATAACGTAGCTCTTTTTTCTTTTTTTTTTTATAGACGGGAAATCATCAAATAACTTCCCCCGCCCTGGGCGGGGCGGGAGGGAGTGTCAGACTTTTACTGACTAAAACCCGTCTATGTTCCTTCATGTGCCCTTTGCGTTCCGGGGGCGCGGTATCTCTTTCGAACAACCCGCAGATAACGTAGCTCTTCCTACCAAAGAATGAATTTTCAGAACCAGTTCAGTAGTTCGATAAATTAAGTACAAACAAAGAAACAAACTCTTTACCTCTCCTTAGAGTTAGAATATAGTATAGATAATGATTTTCCCTAACTTTACAAAACACTTGAAAGTAAGGAATGAATACAAAATTGCGCACCAAAAGGTTAAATACAAAAGAGTTCCGTTAAACTCATTACACTCATTAAATTTTCAAGGAAAAGCTTCCCGTTTGCACGGCTATCAAGTATTAACCAACGAGCCGGCGCCCGACACTTTCTAGACGGTAATTGTGTAACAATACGTATAATTTAACCAACATTTACGCAACAGTTACAAAGTTATACGACACACAAACCGACTAACACTTTCTTTTATTACGTTTTCCTTATGAATAAGGAAAAATGCCAATTCATAAAAAAACATGAGCCACGTAACAACTGTCTAACTGTGCGAAAATAATTTTCAACATTGTCAAGTTCAGCATAACTTCATTATTTACAGTTTAGCAGTTCCCGAGAAAGTGCTAACTAAACAGACATACGGCTTTTCTTCAATTAGCACTAGCTTGCGGTTTGAGAGACTAAAAAATACTGTGTGTACGATCTTAGAGCATTACACGATCGATTCATGGTGAATACAGACAATAAAAACGATATTTAAAAAAGAGATATAAAATTTTTGACGTTTGTTTTTTTGGAGTTGCCAGCAAATAAAATGCGTCAGGTGACAGTGTTGCTAGTGTTTTTATATGTGGTATTTTGTGAAGGGTTAGAGGATGCTGTCGAAGAGAGAGGGAAGAAGAAGAAAATTGGACTGTTTAGTAAGTTTTTCTGCAAAACTTAATAATTAGAAAAATAAACGAACTTTGTAAAACTACAAAGGCCGTTTTAAGATCTCTAAAGTAAAAGAATGAAATATTATGTTTCACAACGACTTGAATTCTGTAAACCAAAATAAATAAAAAATAGAGATGAATATTATTTTCTTTTCATATTCAATAACCGCAGTTCAAAAACAATTTCATTTAAAAAATCTTAATTCAATAGTTTTTAAAACAAATTGGTTCGAAAAGCTTCAAACGAATTGATGCAGATTGATATTTTAACATTATTCAAACAAAATATGTAGTTAGAACAAAGATATTTTATTATTAAATCGTAAATGGATGATATTCAATAAATTCAAATGTGAAAGCCATTGGAAAGCGATTACTGAATACCACTTTATCGACTCAGTTTGAAATATAGCTTCATCCTCTCCTCTAAAAACTAACTTGCTGTGCCCGACAGGGTCCATAATTGTTTCTCTATAATTTACCTACCAGCCTTGTATACATTATGGAATGCAATAAAGTATTGAGTATTGAGTATTGAGTATAAGGCGATGCTATTTGTCACCATTTTAAAAATATTGCGTATTTTATTGTTTAAGGTTTTGATTAATTTGTGATGAGAATTTATGTTCAACAGATTTTGTTTTAAGACCAGTATATCATTGTGCGAAATTATTATTGATTGGTTAAACGTCGTTTTTCAAATTATTGTTTTTTTTTTTAATAAATTCTAGAATTATTACTTAATATACAAGCTAGAAAGGAATGTAATACTCTTCTGCCTTTTAAAATAGGTTGTAAATTATGGGGTTACTATAAACTTCCACTGAGCTCCTCTTGAAATTTAAATATAGGTACTTTAATAAACATAACAAGGAACATAAGTGTTACACTCAAATGCATTACGCTCTCATGTCCTACCACTTCATGGCGTACCAAATGATAAAATAATGCTAAATATCAATTAACCATTATAACTTTAGGCATGATTTCTTATACCTTCGCATAATTTCTTTAGGGAAAGCGGATTATTACTCCAAAAAAAGATCTTTGTAAAAAACCACTAGTTTATCAGAATACCAGGAAAGAAGTAAAGGGTAGGGTAGTCCTTGTTTATAAGCCATTCTTATAAACAAGGATTACCTAACATCTTGTTATTATTAATAAAATAAATAAGATTGCTTTATTGAATTCCGCCTCACGCATGGCTGGACGAAGCAATTACTTTGCTAAGCTCACTTTATTGTTACGTCCAAAAACCTCACGAATTTGTGCTCGGCTTAGTATAAATATGAAGAAAGATACTTGATAGAGAATACTAGAATCTTTTATCTTTTCTATTTGTTAGGTCGAAAAAGATGAGGATTTTTGTCGAGAGGTTTGTATATAAGTAACAGTTTTCTATTTTTCTTTATTGATATTGATCACAGAGTACTTTAAGACCTACTTTAGCGTTAAAGGCCTGTCCACACAGGTGTGATATTATCACAGGAGGAATATTGAGATATGTGTTCATAAATTATTTTATTATATCTCGCGTGACTCTTCAAACATGAGCAACTCAGCCTGTGATATTATCTACCTTGTGATCACACGATCACAATTGTGACAAGATATATAAGGACGAATAAATATAATTATTTATTTATTTATTCAATTATGGCACTTCAACGACTTATTCACTAATACATTTTTGGGGTCCTGTAACAATTGAGCTTAAAATCTAGTGATTTTGTCACTTACAGGTGTAAGTAACAAATGTAAGAAGAATGTGTAAAGTGTAGGTATTATGGTTGTAGGTATGGCATTGTAGTTTATAGGCAACATGACTGAAAGAGTTGATGACGTCATTTTACAATAAAATTACGTGATTTCTAAATCTTGTGCAATCTGTAAACGATAAATATTATCCAGCACTAAAATATATTTCGCTTCTTTTTTATATTTTTTGCTAGTAATTTGACGTTTTGAGTAACGAGTGATTACGATTCATTTGGCAGTCGTAAAGGCAGTATTGCCAATTCTTGTATTTTAAATGACGTTCAATGTGTCAAATATACCCCTTCACCTATATTTTTTACACACTGATAGTCGCTGAGGTGAGATTGCGACTACATAGAAATTTCCCTTGGATTTCTAGAGATTTAACGAGGTTTATGATCACCATCACCCTGCACAGTGATCAACAGTGGTGATGTTAAATTCGGTTAGGGTCGAAACAGACTCATAACACTACACGCCACACCACATCAGTGAAGCAAGATCATTAGCTTATCATCTCATGAAGCTACTCCTCGTCATTTGGCCAATAAGCATGCGTGGGGTGGCGTCGGGTGTTACCAGTGTGCAGCGGCCTTTACGTGTACCTTGTCTAATTTCACATTCTTTCTCCTTCCAGTATACTTCGTGGACCTGGTCATCAAGAAGATCTTCATCCTCAAGCTAATATACGCGTTCGCCTTCTGGCTGCTGCTGCACAAAGCTGGCTACATCTTCGGCTGGTTCCTCAGCTACATCAAGGAGAAGCCGGAGTACCATCATGGCCATCATGACCATCACCACGTGGAGTACGGTCCTCCTGGGCCGTATAGGAGGGGTAGTCAGAAGCCGTACAATCCATATTGGACACCGGACAGGAAGGCAAAACCTTTTTAGTTTGACTTTAGGAAGATTTTTTAAGGATATTTTTGTTTTCTGTTATTTTTTTGTGGGTATGAATGGGGTTTAATCTTGTTGAAATGAACCAAAATACGCCAAAATTGGTCCTATATAAAAGTAGCCAAAGTTGCATCAGTTATCTACCAGTAAAAGTACCGTAAAATCTGTCCAGCCGTTGAGGAGATTAGCCGGAACAGCTAGGTGTTTTATTTATTTATTTAAACTTTATACACAAAAAAAGTACAAAGGCGGACTTAATGACTTTATTTTATAAGTATTTAGTAAAAAGATGTTATTTAGCCATAACAAATTGATACACATTTCAATTTTATTTATTTTTGTAGTAATAAAATACATTATGTTAGTAAGTCGTAATTAAATTAATTATTGTGAGATTGTGGATTGACTTATTTTGGCAGAAGAAAACAGTTATGTATTATGTGTATGGACGTGTTAACTTTATTTAGATTTAAGTTCCAAGTCCGACTCTCGTATCGAGAAGTAAATTTAGTTTTTATTTTCCATTGCACAAAAGACTTCGTTTATGTAAATGTAACAAATTAATGATGTGATTTATAATAAGTTACTTATTATTTTCAAATTTTAAATGAGTCTTCAAACGAATAGGTAGGTAGGAAGTATTAAATTAATTAATTTATTAAAGCTAATTCTTTTGTTTTATTATTAAATCCTTAGTTTTCCATTTTCAGGAAAATTCTTATAAAGACCTATGGATGGAAATTAATCACGACTTCAGGTTTTACATTGAGAAAAAATTAAATTAAGTTGCTTTTTTAAGAGGGTTTTTTTTTTTTTTGTAGACTGGAAATCATCAAATAACTTCCCCCGCCCTGGACGGGGCGGGAGGGAGTGTCAGACTTTTACTGACTAAAACCCGTCTATGTTCCTTCATGTGCCCTTTGCGTTCCGGGGGCGCGGTATCTCTTTCGAACAACCCGCAGCCCCGGCAAGCATCGGCCCTCAGTGGCCCCATCCAATTTTTGCTGACATCTCTTTGAGACTGTACCGACAGTGTACTCCATGTAAAAGTTTAGCTTTTTTACATTTGTAGGTACAGTACATTAGCTTCTATACAAAAGTAATAAAAATCATACTTTGATCATTAAATTATTATACTAACATTTTTGTAAATACGATACGGGCGCCTTAACCACTTGGCTACCTGTACATTTACTACCTACAGTGGAGGTATAATTTTCCTGCAAGTAAACTACAGGCGCCCCCTGGCGGTGGCTGCGGTACATATCTGCCACTTGTGGTGCCAACTTCTCTGCGTGTTTTTATCTTGACGTTAATTTTACGCTGCTTTAAAACTATGGTTGCACAATAAAATGTAATGAGAGCCTTATTTTGCGCGCTTTTGTGTTCAAAGTCGTTTGCAGATATTTATATAGTAATTTTGTTGGTGTTTAAAACATAATATGAATACTGTTATAGTAAAAGATTACATAAAAAAGGGTACTAGAGTGTAAATTGCTTTGATTAGGTAGAGTTTACCCTGTTATCCCAAATGTTCAATAGACCTTTTATAACAAAAGGGTTTTTCCTATTTATTAGGCGGTTGCCTTCTCTTTTTATTGAAATGAAAATAACAAAGACAGATAGCATTTTATGAGTGTTATCTAGTTTTTTCAGGGTTTATTTAATTTTCTAGGATGCCGCAACCAAAAGGTGGCAAACCGAACCCGTTACTAAGAACGGAACTAAGACTCCGTAGCCTGTCTGTTCATCTGTTTTCTGTCACGGAGCTATATCTTTCGAACCGTAATAGGTTAACGCTCTACATTTCCACTGAATTGGTACTATAACCCTTAACAACAAATAATTCAATAAAATAAACAACAAAAGAAACGTGTTTTTTTATGTGTGTAATCTATTATACGGTGGTAAAGAACCCCTCGTGAAAAACTCCACCTCGCACTTGGCTGGTTTTTAATTTAAGCGCTCTAATGCTTGTGTGCCTGTCAACCAAAATAAGTCGGTCATTATCAAGGCAGTATTATCCACAACGTTAATATATACCAACGCATTAAAACTTAATCCTGACATCTTGTTCAATTTAAGCTCGCATCCAAAAGAAAATGAAAATAAAAATAACAATTTCGCCACGCCATCAGGCCATAAACCGGATAAAACCGGTTCACTCCGGCTATAACCTCCCGTAACCGGTTTAATAATCTTTAGTATCACGCGCGCGGTACTTAAGACTGTCATTTGAAACTGTACACAGTTCCAGAGACTTAATTAACAGATAAAACCAAAAAGTAAACTATTAAAGGACTAGGTGTACCTACATTAACGAATTTTGGGTTGGTGTCATGAATTTTAAGATAACCTAGTAGTTAGTAGTTTCAGTTTTTTTTTATTCCACCTACCCAAAACACACACAGGCAGGTTAGGCAGAGGCGTAACAATATTCACCCATAGTTTGACGGCATGTTTAGGAACTATGTAATAGGGGGCGACCCTATTGCCATTAACCGGGCACAAATCCTAACTTCGACCTGCTACTGAGAATTTTGTAGAAAAACCCAATAACAGTTTTTGCTCGACGTGGAAATCCACTAGGCTAACGAGGCAGTTTAAGTGTATGTACGCATATTCCTTTGGCACGCTCTGTAGCCTAAACGGCTTAATGGATTTCAGCTTAAGAGGTGTCGTAAGATTCGTCTTATTTGTATATAGCGTTAAATATTGTAGATGTTCTCAGTAGCAGCTCGGAATTTGGATTTGTGCTCGGTTAATGGCAATAGGCTCGCCTCCTATTACATGAGAGCCTTCGGGGAATACAGGCGTGATGGTATATTTATATTTGATGGTATAAATATTGTGTGGTGGCACGTAACCCTTCGTGTGCGAGTTCGATTCGCACTTGCCCGGACTTTATCATGACCGCTCATCAACTGTCATAATAAAACTTCATCCAACGAACAAATTGTTATTACAGAACATTCTTGAAATTGATTTGTCATGTTCATAAATCACAAATAACCTGTAGTAATAATTTATTAATTTATGCACGCGACTGTGCCGGGTCCGCGAGATAATTTGTAATTTAGTGTCCCACATTTGTTATTGGATGAGTTTTTCGGGTGCAAACACAGGCGGTATTGTGGGATGTTGGTGATAAAGACTCCTATGGAATTAAAATATAGAAAAGTTCTCTTAGAAACAGCTAAAGTTTTTTTGACATCAAACGTATTTCGTTACATGATTGAAGAACTGATATGTATTCACATTGTAAATGAGTGAGGATTCTTCTGTAAATCATATTTTCCCATGGCCGATTCTGCTGTAAACGTTCAAAATAGAATCGCAATCTCATCGCAGTGATAGTGATTGTCAAAAAATATAGGTTAATTAGAGGCATTTTTGATAGGTTCAGAGAGAGAGAGAGGTTAGTTTGCAATCGTTCTCTAGGAACTGCAAACTAATGTCTCTCTTAGTTAGTAAAATTGCCACGAAGATCTTAACTTCAAAACTTCTATATCCGGAACAGAAGCAAAACTATTACAACTGCAGTCCTATTCTGTACAAAACTTCTCTTGACGAATGTAGGTGAAATAAGCGTGAGCTGCCAATTTCTATCATCTAGAATAACAGTTCTCCTCAAGCTCAAATCACCTAAATTCAACGAGAGAGGTTTATACTGAATAGCACTGCTGATGTTAGTACTATTCAAAATGAAACAGCGTCATAAAAAACGCAATCACAGAATTTGATATACGAGTATTTGCAGAAAAATAATAACCAGCCAAAACTACCACTTTTTCGCTTTTACCGCATATTAAACTTGATTTAAAGCTACGTTAATACCATAAACATAATATCATGGCGGGTGCATCACCAAGATTGGATGTACGTGCAAACGTTCAGGGGTGCAAAAATTATGCGAAAACTTTACTAATTTTAGTCTGTTTAATGGTAGTTTTACATCTTCCATTTTATTGCGGAATAAAAACGTTTAATGATTTTTGTCATCTTACGCTGACTTTATCTTGAGAATTATTGAAGTTTTCAAGTGATGAGGATGGAGTTTTATTTGCAGTTTCTTTATTGGATTGCAAGCAGTATGGTATGTTTTTTTGATATGATTAGCGTTGGCTTGTTGGCTTTTACCTTACCACTATAGTTAGGCGGTGGTTTTATCGGTAGAGAGACCATAAGAAGGGATCAAATTCAAAGTCAAGTGGATGTTACTACTACCTATTTCTACAATTGGTAATACTTGTTGAGCGCTAAACCGCAGATTACAATAATAATTATTATTTTGAAATATTTTTAAATGTTTTAATATAGGTAATACTAATATTTAAAAATGTAATTTATATGTATTTTAAATGAATAAACGGAATACAATTATTATTAATAACATATATTGCCGCAGAACATATAACTGCCCCGCTGGCCTCGTGTTCGCAAGCGCGACTGATGGTCTTGGGTTTGATTCCCAGGTTAGGCAAATATCTTGTCGTCGTCTGTCTTGTGAGATAGGCAGACGCTCCATGTAGTACACTGGTGCATTCAGTTAGAATTTAAGCCCACCCCAATATATGTAGTTGGAAAAAGGCTGGGCCCAGCTTTGCCACAGAACATAAAGTTATATTTAAACTGTAAAATAAACTGCATTATTCAACAAATCCTACATTATGACATAGCCTGACTGTCCGATACTGATAAGCGAACATATTTATCATTCATCATCCATCTGCCGCCATGACGCGAAAAACTATAAAACTGTAGCTGGGTATTTGGGAACCGGAAATTGCAAAGCGTGATTTATATTTCAGTGGTTCCGGTATTAAAATAACCGATAAATGTTGAGAGTTTTCAATTTTTAATGATTGTCAGCGGTTGCGGTTTCCATTTCCGCTTGTTGCATGAAGCGATAGGGGTCTGTGGAGGGTAGGTAGAAGAGGTCGTTTTTTACTATTATAATATTTCGAGCTAAAAAGTTTGTTTGTTTGAATGCGTTAATTTAAGGAATTACTGATCTGAGTCTGAAAAGTCTTTCGCTGATAGAAAGCTAGGTTATCCAACAGCCACCAACAGCTATAAGTGGTTCCTGAGACGCGGGGGTGTCATACTACCACTTACTTAAGTTTGGGCTGCTACTGAAAAACTTAAAATGGAAATACCCAATCGCTTTGTACGACCTGGGAGTCGAACTTAGGATCCTACGCTCAACAGTGGCGCTTGCAAGCAAGAGACCAACGGGACAGACAAAAAACAAAAAAGTAAAAAATATCACTTAAAAGTACTTAAAATCACTGTCAGTAGAAAGTTTTTTTTTGCCTCCATGTGAAATAGTTTCATCGTCATAACGAATAAAAAGCTCCATTCCTTCATTATGTACCTATATGAAGTGAAATTTAACTTATCATGAACTGTTAAAACTTACCCACGAAACCCCATTTTGCCACCCGAGGGTATAAACATACGATACGATATAATAAAAACAGTCGTTTGGCGAACCGTAAAGAAGGGGTTAACGAATTTGCTATAAATGCGATGCCGCCGGGCGCGATTATAAGCATTTTACGTTCCACATAAAACAACATGGACAAAGTTGGAAGTTGCAGATGGGAGAATTGGTAACATTTTGTGCCTACATACAAGTGATGAAGTACTTAAGGTGTGTCTCTACATACCTTAAGTACTTCATCACTTGTATAAATAAATACCAAGCCATCCTCATATACCTCTACATATGAGGATGGTTTGTTATTTATTTATTTATTAGTATAAAGAAATAAATACATTTGTTGGGAGTAGTTGTGTTCTTTGTCATGACCATCAGTACTATTCCGTAAGAACCTGTCTCGGTGATATAAAATGACATGAGCTTGAGAAAGTCAATTCCTAGCATTTCTTTTTGAGGTTACTTGTACTCCGTTCTTGTAATTTCTTCTGTTTTATAAACTCACACACACAAACAGTCAGACCCGGAAGAACTAGCAGTGGGCTATACAAATATTTGTTTCGTTAGTGCATCGAACCTGCAGACGCAGCGCAGCAGCCATGCGCTAAGCCACTGCGCCAACCGTGTCGATAATATTGGCTTTAGTGGGATAGTAGCTTACCTCAAGATAGCTTCACAAGGGGGATTGAATTTTCTGTAGCCATTCTCTATTGAGAAATTATTTATGCTCTATTTTAAGTAGGTAGGCTGTATCTATGACCCAGTAATGTATATGATAATTATAAAACCCGCCTATGCTGTTTAGATAAATATATATTTCAGTCAACCTACAATACACATACATGGGACCTAAAATATACCGGCGAACTGTGGGTATACATTGTTACACCTCTGCCTAACCCTTCGGGGAATACAGGCGTGATGGTATATTTATATTTTTATTCAACCTACGCGTTCTTGACAATCTGTCACATTAATTTTTCGTTCGATAAACCGGGGGTAGGCAGGTATGTGTCGCATCTGCGAATATCTTCTCATTGACTTAATTTAACGATGATTGCTTCAATCTTTTGTGGCCTGCGATACCAAGTTATTGTAGCCAGTTACGATGACTCGCCAATTATGGTGATATTAATATTACTATTACTTTGTTTCCTTGTTGATTTTTATTTAGATTGTACGACAGTAAGAACCAATCATTATCGGCTTGGTTAGTAATGGAAATACGAACGGAATTCATAGAGGCCATTTTAAGTGACTCCTTGATAATAAACTGCCTCAGTAGTCTAGTGGTCCTAAGCGCGACTGGTTCTTGGGTTCGATTCCCAGATCGAGCAAAAAGTGTCATTGGGTTTTTCAATGAAATTCCCAATAGCAGCTCCGAGTTAGGATTTGTGCCCGGTTAATGGCAATAGGCTCGCCCCCTATTACATGGGACCTAAATAGCCGGGGAGTTGTGGTGAGCTGTTTAACCCTTCGGGGAATATATGCGTGATGGTTATGTTATGCCCTTGATAATAAAACTGATCTCATAATTACAACAGTACTTCTACGGAGAACCTTGAGGTAATGATGATATTAAAATGAGAATAAATGCAGAAAAGGCAGGTTAAACTTTTAATTTAATCTGAGTTTTAGACTGGACCTTAGGGCTTAAGTTTGAAAGAAGGCAGCAGAAAGTAGGTTTTATTTAGGACCATTGTAACAGGTACGGTTAGGCCGCTTATATACGTCCGGTTTTTTCGCCGGATTTGCGGTGGCGTTTGGCTTACAATGGATGAGTGTACATGTACCGGATACCGGTCCGTTGTCCGGTGAAAAAAACGGGCGTATGCAACCGGGCTTAGGGGCATTGTACAGTATCCTGATGTTTTATTCCTATCCAACATACCATTTTACACATACCATCACGCCTGTATTCCTCAAAGGGTTAGGCAGAGGTGTACCAATGTACACTCACAGTTCGCCGGTAAGTTTTTAGGTCCCATGTAATAGCCAGGCCTATTATCATTAACCGGGAACAAATCCAAACGCCGAGCTGCTACAAAGAATTTCATAGGCATTTTATTATCAGAATATTGTTCTTTCATATTATCTGTCTGTCTGACGATAAAATGAGCACGGATGAATGCTAGGTACTATAAAACGGTAAAGCTGAACCACCAAAAGCCAAACACGTTATCATTTTAGTTTTAAACTTCGTTTAAAATGCGCATGGGTACCGTGGCGCGCGGCGTCTAGTGGAACCAATTTTTGTCAAGACGTACTGAGTTATCAACCGCTTGCATGCAGGGTGACCATTGTTTGTCAGCGTTGTGGATTTTTTTTTATATGTTGCCCCACTCTAGGAATGTTTCCTGTATCGTGGGTGCGTTTACAAAAATATAAACTCACATACACAAACAGCCAGACCCAGAACAACTATCTGTAGGTCATACAAATATTTGTTCTGTGCAGGAATCGAACCCGAATTTGTTCGAAAGAGTCACCGCGGCCCTGGAACGCAAAGGGCATTAGGAGGAACACGGATGAGTTTTAGTCAGTAAGAGTGTGACACTCCCTTACACGCCGCCCTGGGTGGAAGAAGACATTCGACGACGCCACTGTTCTTAAAAAAAAAAATAAGTGTGAGAGACACTGTTCTGTTTTTCTGTTGAAATGGATATAAGAGAAAACAATTTGTTTATCAAGATTAACCCTAGTGTTTTTTGTCAATTTTCTCTGTTGAATTCCAGCACATGAAATGGGCAATCATATTTTTTCGGTCCAGTACCTAATTATGACCCATGAATATTATTTTGATTGTGTAACTGAATTAAATAATTAGACTTTGAAATATAACCAAAACTTCGGTACTTCTGGTAACAGTCTTGAAGATACAACTATTTGCAACTTTTGCATGCTCACTTCGAAATACTTCTTGCTCTCTACGTATCAATTTAAATGGAAAGAAAAATAAATATTAGGTCACTTTATATGTATAAGGTTAGTTAATCATACAGTTCTTTGTCGCCATTTGGTGCTTTATACATCGTATTTAAAACATGACTAATTTAACTTAAAACAATAAAAACCACAATCTTCATCATCCATACTTTGTAAAGAAACAAAATCACACACATTAGCAACACAAATACACAAAATAAACAAAAACATTTGGGAGGAAGCGCTGTGCTTGCGTCTCTTTGAGGCGAACCTCGGGAGATGAACCCCTCCTTAAACACAGAAACTAGCTTTTGTCGCTGGCTTTGTTCGTGTTCTAGCTTTTTGTATACCCTAAGGAGATTGTTGTAGCCAAATCTAAATTGCATGGTTTTACAGTAAGTAGTTTCTTTATGTGTTTACTTATCTTTGTATTGTGGTTTGATTGTTTTTCCTTCTAGGAATGGGACAAGCCCGCCACACTATTGCCAAACCACTGCAACTCCTGTAAGCCAAAATCAACAGCGGCGACCACAAGAAAAGCGCCGATGATTTCGTCTGACATTAACATTAATCTTAGTTCTCTAGGCAATACAAACGTGGTGTAAAGTTTTGTTTCTTAAAGAATATTGCCCCCCGTACTTAAATTATTCTCTCCAACATAGGTGCGTTTACATATCACATACATATCATTACGCATGTATTCCCCGACGGGAAAGGCAGAGGTGTATATCAATGTACACGCATAGGTTTTAGGTCCCATGTAATAGGAGGCGAGCCTATTGCCATTAACCGGGCACAGATCCAACTCCGAGCTGCTACAGAGAATTTCATAAAAAAACCCAATAAATCTTTTGCCTCGACCTAGGAATCGAACCCAAGACCTCTAGAATAGCAGTCGCGTTTACGAGCAGTAGGCCAACGACGCAGTATAAACATATAAACTCAACAACTTTAATTAGTACAATTGCCCTTCAGGTATCAGCTGCTTTCAAAGACATTGTACCTAATTTGCAAATTCTAGATCATCTAGATCAAGTACTAAGCATAACTGCTGTTAATTGAATAATTAGCGTTATTAGGCGGAGGTGTTGTGGCTTTACCTCCACAATTGAATAGATAGGTATATAACACGGCTTTGTTCAATCAAAGTGTCAGGTTGACGCCTAGTAATTAGCAGCGAGGTAATTAGGAATTATGATACTGTAATTAACGGATTATTTTAGAGATTAAGAACAAGGTATTTAGAACAAATTGGTTGGTAAACAGGCAGTTAACTGGCAAGTACTTTTAAAGAATTTAATGGGACAAGCTCGCCACACCGTAGGTATACGGATTCCGGAGAAACGAAGTTGAATCGTTTCTCCGGAATCCGTGTACCTACCTACCTTGGATCCCGTAATGAAATTATTCAGAAAAGATTAACAGAGGAATAAGAAAAACCATAATTTGATGTAATTTAAAATGTTTACATTTCTTTTAAAAAAAGTAGCGAGTTGTCTAAAAAGTATAATACAACCGAATTTCAATCAAGTACGTAGGAGATATTATAGGGAACAAGTGTATGCACTATCACAGGTGCATTCCCTCTTCCCTAACACTCATAGTCCGATGAGACAGCAATCCGATACGACCGAGGAGAGATCAAGCGCAAGACCAAAGGCTTCACGTGTTTTTCGAGGCACGGGGTAACACAGATCACGTGATCATCTTCTCATTTTCTAGAAAACATGTTTTAAAATGTCTAGATTTTTGAGAGTCTTTAAAATTACTAAAGTTATGGCTACCATAGTCAAGGCAGCGCATGAAGAGTTTTATGTTTCAGCGCGCGCCAAGGAATGCCTTGCTCATTACGGCAGGAATCCGGCCGGTTGACAGGAATCTGGTGCACGCTGCACCTATGTACATGAAGTACAGCTAGCTACCTGACGTGCATGTTCTTGCACGTGTTGTACTTTTTGTACGTGAGTGAAGCGTGGTATTAGGTTGCTTTGAACGTGACTGTGCTTTGAGTTTACGGGATTCTGGTTTGGAAAGACAAAGAAATTTAGGTAATGTTACATTATAACAAAAGCACAGTAGTTCGAGCGTTTGGCTGCTGCGCTCGTGTCGCGGCTTCGATTCCCAACCGGAACAAATATTTTGTATGGCTTACACATAGTTGTTCCGGGTGTGGCTGTTTGTGTATGTGAGTTTATATATTAACGCACATTCTACGATATAGGAGAAGCTTATAGTGCGGGGAAACGGATCTCTAACAAAAGATATACACAAATCATGACATACAACTAATGGTCAGCAAAAGGTATTAAGTAGGTGTAGTCCTTTATTTACTAGAGACCTCAGCGTGCATAATACAGTTAATAAATAACTAATAAAGCGACAATGAAATAATTTAAAGATAAAATAGGAGCTTTGGTAAAATTTTGAAACGGAAAAACAAGAATCACCAAAGAAAATACTTACCACTGCGCGCGCTGCGCGTAGTGTGCGTCTTTGTTTTGTACGGATTCGTATCGCCACACCACTATAAAATAAAAGCTTAACTAGTTTAAACTCCTACAACAATAAATACAAAACTAAAACCGCCAATCCGCCTTTAGCAAGTGCAGGTAATCAATGCTCACACCTTTTCTATACGAGAAGAGACCTTTGCCCTGCAGTAAGACGGTAATTAATTATTATAAGCTTGCAATTCGAAAATTGAAATTCACATAATGTGGAAAATGTTCTAGTCCATTGTACAGTCACGTAGCAACAATTATTAGGTACTTTAAGTACTTACATAGTATATGTTTTGCCTAGTTATTTTACCAAGTTACAAAAGAAACTAATACACAGGGTCAAAGGCGTATGAAATGCAACACTCCTAACATATTTGTGTAGAAAGTACAACAAATGTTTCGGTACGAATGTATGTACATTGTATGTGTGCTTAGTATATTTTATTCAGAGTTAGGTACACGAGTGTTGAGAACTTCTATGAATAAGTAATGTTATGGTATAGTGTGTGCGTGCATGACGACACGGCTTGCTATTGTAGTTTGTTGTGGAACTCTTTATTTTGGTAAAGAAAATATACAAATCATCTCATCTGCTTAGCTTTTTCCCAACTATGTTGGGGTCGGCTTTCCAGTCTAACCGGATGCAGCTGAATACCAGTGTTTTACATGGAGCGACTGCCTATCTGACTTCCACAACCCAGTTACTGGGCAACACGATACCTCTTGGTAAGACTGGTTGTCAGACTTTCTGGCTTCTGTATATCCATAACGACTGTCAAAGATCTACGATTGACAGCCGGGACCAGCGGCTGTCACTAAATTTCATTTTGGCAAAGAAAATATACAAATAAATATGGAAATATATAATTACATAATTATGTTAAGCCCCTATTACATGGGACCTAAATATACCGGCGAACTGTGGGTGTACATTGGTACACCTCTGCCTAACCCTTCGGGGAATACAGGCGTGATGGTACATTTTTTTATTTTATGTTAAGCATGTCTAAGCAACTTTTAGGAGCGATTGCAATCTCAGTTTAAAACTGTCAAAAATGCTTTTAAGTTACCATCATTTTACCAATGGTTGTCTCTTGGACGAGATTGCGATTAGATTTTGAACGTTTTTAACTATTTTTGCTTTTAGTTGTCAGACATTTATAATAATTTAAATTCTGATTGAAACATCGATGCGTCCCATTTATAGAAAACTATCACCCATTCGTAAAATTGCGGCAAGTGTAGCTTTTTCTCTATTACATGGGTACCTAATGGATTGGTCCGCGCTGTTATTTTTAACTACAAAATTCAAAATCTGGGTTTTGCAATCAAAGTTTAAATGGCAACCAACGTTAAAGAAAACAAAATAAAACTCTGAACTCCGAGTGCCTCTTTCGAAATCGGTTAAAATATTACACTCATTGAAGTTAACTGAAAATCAGAGCGTTTCGCAATGAGCGGAATGAGCTCGAAATAAGGTGAAATTCAATAAAAATCTGGAAGCTTTGCCTCGCTGTAGTGTTGGGATGCTCCGGGGAATTGGGTTCCGGGATTTGTAAATAACGGGATATTTAGTGGATAAATACCTTTTAAAAGCTGTGTGCTGTTCTGTTTTACTATTGCACAGTAAGCATAAGTGGAAATGTGATAAAAGTATATGCTTATGCTTCCATTATTGAATGCTTGTTTGTTTTAATCAAATCTTACAGGCCAAAGAAAGACCGAATTTGACTACATAATATACATTGCATGACAATACAAAATCCTCTCAACTATAGAGAAGACTTCTAAACGGCGAACTTAATTGCCTAATAAAAATTTTACAGTCTACCTAACAAACCTGAAAAGCTTGACTTAAATTTTTTGAAGTGAAAACTTCTTTAGCGGCGTTGTGCACTCTTTTTGGAATGGATAAAAAATGTTAAACTCACGTCAGGACACGTGACCTGATCGAAAATCTTACGAATTTATCGTCGTACGTCTTTAGCGTTTTCACTTCTGCCGGCACTCCCGGAGTGCAACCCGTCGTTTTTTTTAGGTAGTACTTGTTATAGCTTAGCGGTTTGCTTCCCCGGCCCCGGTACGGCGTCCCGGGACGTTTTCCCATCACTAGCTGCGTCGCTTACATAATTCATGCTCTCTATTAGCCTCCAGTAATATCGCTCCGCTAAGCTTTGAGCTCCGTTATAAATGCAACGCGTTTCGTTTCAACTAAATTGTTGTGCTCGTTATTTATAACTGAATTGGCAGTTTGTAAATAGTTGTATTTATTCGGAATTTAAATGTTTAAATAATCGGGTTTTATGCGGTTTTGTAATTGGTGCATTGCGTGTGTAGTCATGCGAATGTTACTGGATTACATAGCGATACGGAATTTTATTAGGTGCTGGTACTTTTATAGGTACTGGTGGAAGGGAACGTCGTAACGAAAACTTTAACTAAGAATGAATGTACATGATTCTAGAACGTCGTAGTAGTTGTTTCATACAAAAGTGCAACACCTACACGATCAAAGTGTACGGAACAGCAGTTTTTTGAATAATCGACGAAAAATGTTAACGCTGCTGGGACATCTTGCCAAATATTAGTTTGTACTCCATCCTAGAAAGAAGGTAGAGCACCTGTGTTTACGCACACAGTAAACTTGTGCACTATAATGTCATCTCCTGCATACTTGATCTGCTTTAAGATTAGCTGCCGTAGTCGCAATCGGTCTGGAGAATACATACATATCCTCGAAAAGCTTATCTAAATTACCTAAAACAGAATATAGTTAAACTGAAATGTAAATCAACACTTGTTGACGGCCCGTGTAGCCACGAGCCACAAAGACAGGCGCTAATGGCTGTACTAAATCTAAATACCGACTAGCTACTGACAGACGAAACTTCACAGCATTTCAGGCGAAAAATGACCGAATATACTTATTTAGTTTTAAAACCCATTATTGGTGAGTTCCGTGTAGATTAACTTTTAGCGATATGGTCCTGATGGTCCGGTGCAACCAGCCACGGGCTAATCTTTTCTGATTAATTTCTTTGAGGAACCCAAGATAGTTGAATCGTTTCTCCAGGACTCGTCGAGCTTCATTGCCTCGGCGCATTTCTCGCGGTCTTCACTGTTGATTCTGGATTTCAGGAGTTACAGTGGTTGGGAATAATGGGAATAGTGTTGCGGGCCCGGGCAAGTACCGATATGAATTTAACTATGCCTTATGTAGTTTAAGTTCATCTTGTATATCACTATGCCGGTAATGTCCAAGATAAAAGGAAAACATCGTGATGAAACCTGAAAATAACTTGACTTGGAATGTAAATAATATAAGTCTGAAATCGCCACTCTGCCTTGAGCAAGCGTGGTGATCACTACACGTGCTTTCTCTGATGAAATTGACCAACTGTGCGCAGTGTAGGCAGAGATGACTATATACTTTGTTATCGGTTTTGTGTTGTGTGTTTACACCCGTATGCTTGCCTATTTACCAGAAATCTGTACAATGCGTTGTACCGCGTAAAATAAAGATAGCAAAACAAAGCCTCCCTTTGACATTTCCATTTCAGCTGTAATCCATTTAGATCGGACGCCTTGATCGGTTTTAACTCAAATGTTTAGTCAAAGTGTCTTAGGTTCCCGAATGTTCCTGATTTATTTTAGATTCCTATTGTTATTGTAACCCATTGTTGTTCTTATCTTTAATAATATAAAAAGCTGAAGAGTATTTTTTGTTTGTTTGTGTGTTCGAACGCGCTAATATCCTGAACTTACATTTTTTAAGGACGGGAAGTCATCAAATGTCTTCTTCTGCTCTGGGTGGAGCGGAAGGGAGTTTTGGGACAAGCCTGCCACACTATTCCCAACCACTGCAACTCCTGAAAGTCAGAGTGGAACGTCAGTTACGATGCACGGGTGCGTAGCAGTAATCAAAGCCGTAATTCAGTTCAACGCGAGTGAATAAAAAACACGCAAACGAAGTGGTGAGCAAAAGCTAGTATAAAGTACCTAATTTAATGATAACAACATTACCGTTAACCCTCTTTAGAAAATCAAATAAATAAAGTGTCATTCCGTAATTTTATTCCGCTACTGGAAGAGATGGATCTATTCATGGAGTTATTTAATAAGGTCAATAAGATGGAGATTATTCCGAGTTTAATATTTAGTAAAATTGCTAAGGGCGGTCACAGACAGGCGTTTTAAGAGCGTTACTTTATACAAGTGTGATCAATTTTAATCCGAAAATGCAAAGTGCTCGGAAGAACCCATGGGTCTGACAGTCATTTTAAATTAGTTTATATTTAAACAGGCAGCAAGATAACCGTATTCTGGTAGATTGAAAAATAAGTAGAAGCGAATAAAATAATTAATGGGTTGCATTTTAATGTCAGAAATGAGGAGATCCACAAACGAACCAAAATTACCGACATACCCCAGCGAATCAACTAGCTGAAGTGGCAGTGGTCAGGGCACATGACACGCAGAGCCGATGGCCGATGGGGCCGCAAAGTTCTCGAATGGAGACCACGCACCGGCAAGCGCAACGTAGGACGTCCACCCACAAGGTGGACGGACGACCTGGTTAAGACCGCAGGAAGACTCTGGATACAGGCCGCTTCTAACCGGTCCTTTTGGAAATAAATGAGGATGATGACACGAATCTATTAACAGTCAAATAAATGTATTTCAAATAAATCATTTACAGTGTACGTGCGAACATTATGCGCTTATTTTAGAAGACAAAAGCTTTTATAAACGCCTGTGCACGATGTGGACGAAAGTCTATTAAACAAGAAAACGTTACTAAATGAAAATGAAAATTAATAACTCACACAATCACTGATAACTTAATATGAAGGTAACATCCATATATTATTCGTGAATTAATAATTCCAACGAGCTTCAATTAAAATTTAATTATGACGAAGACAAATTAGTACGCCCCTCCTCATGGAGTCATTAGGTAGGTACAGAGAATGTTACACGCACGTATTTCACAAAATTACAGGTACGTACGTCATTCTAAATATTCAATAACCAGCATTCATATGCAAATGACGGTGAAATTTTTCAAATAAGCGGAAAAAAGTTAAATACTTACCAGCTAAACGTACGGAACGCGAAAGTTACACAAAAGAACATAATAATTATTTTCTTACATGCAAATTAGTCACAGAAAGGAAAACTCGACACAGTTTCGTTTAAGTTAAGAAAACAATGAACAAACTTTCTTCGAGAAAAGAATTTACGAATGCCACACACCAACCAATACTTATTTATTAACGGGAACGCAGACCGCACAGTTCGGTGTTCGGGAAAAGTGGATAATATAATTTCTAACCCGCCAAAACTTTTTAAAACATTTCAAATTTACCCTTCAAGTTTATTTCACAACTTCTCGATATCAATTCCGTTGCTCGTTAATTTATTTTGATTAAAAAAGCAAACTGTCAACTGTCAATAAACGAGGGAATATAGATTAAAAAAAATCTAATTAAAATACAGATTATAAATATCTTTTCGCTGTCAACATGTTGAAGAAAACGGTCGTAGTTTTATCGTTATTGGTGTGTTGTTATTGTTTGGAGAGCAATGAACAATTACCGGAGGAAGCAAGGGCAAAGAAAAAGAAAGGATCTCTGAGGCTTTTGGGTGAGTGGTTAATTTTATAGGAGTGTTTTACAGCCGAAAAAGTCAAAGGGAACTTTTGTGGTCCTAATACAGCAGGGAGAGTTATGACAGGACATAAAATAAGAACGTAAAGCATATAAGGCTTCTGTGTTTTTACGTAAAGAAAGGAAAGATACCTATAGTTAAACAATAATAAAAATCTGTACAAAAATGTACGAACCATCATTTCTATATCCATAAGTTTTAACATGTGTAGGTATTCATATTCGAAATTTAAATCAAGACTCGTCGTTCCTTTTTTTTTTAAATCATGTGTCGTGCTTTATTTGTACATACTTATATATGTGCGTAGAATTACTAAATTCAAAATTCCAATTTGGCTAAATAATCCAATAACCGAGCCTACCTAAACCTACGTTATCCACCAATTATCTTAAACGTTCAGTTACAAATAAGTACTCGGTTTAATCAAGATTAAGTTAGATCTCCAATTTTCGTAATGGAAACTAACTAGGTTTGGGTTGACATTTCATCTCATCAATACAATTTATTGAAGTTCTGTTTTCTGAAATTCATCTGCGAAAGAAAATAGTTTCTATTTCACTAACTTTGAAGTTGCATTTTGAAAAGCAGAGGTATCAATTTCCCAATAGTTTTGCTTAGTGAAAAGTATTGGACTTTTATGTAATTTGTTGTATTCAAAAGGTCAAACTTATAATTAGTATAATAAATACAGTAATTCATCATTCATTAAATTTAGTAGACACAACCAATCAATTGATATATGTACTTTTTATGAGCTGTCAAAACGCTAGTCCCCAATAGGTTTTGTATGGCAATAGCAGTGACGTCACTTATTTTGCAAGTCAAATGATTACCTATTTAATGATTTCAAACCAAGTAAAAATATAATCACAATCACATACATCACACCTGTATTCCCCAAAGGGTTAGGCAGAGGTTTTAGGTCCCATGTAATAGGGGGCGAGCTTATTGCTATTAACCGGGCACAAATCCTAACTCCGAGCTGCTACTGAGAATTTCAAAGAAAAACCCAATAACACTTTGCTCGACCTGAGAATCAAACCCAAGACCTCTAGCGTAGCAGAAAAAAAAGAAAAAGAAAAAAAGGAAACCAAGATAAGCAGAAGAAAACATAATTTCACAGTTAATTAAAAATCAACTAAGATTTCAGGGCTAAAATAACGTGTTTATTTAGAGCAGTAGTTTCTTAACTATTAGTTAATGTAGTCTACCATCCAATTAGGAAGTCAAGGAAACTGACAATATTTCCAGAATATAATTTCAAGATATAATTTCAGCTACTTCCTGACGAAGCGTAATTAAATAAAACTGTTAGAGAAATTTTCCGGACCGCCAAAGATTGACTTAGTCTTGACAATCCAATTAGGACCTAATTTATTTACTGTCTAAGAAACTAACAAGGCTGAGGACTGTGCTAGGCAAAACCTTTATAAAAACATTACTTAGTCCTTCTAAAAGTAAGTAATTATATTTTCTTCATTTTCTTTCGTTTCGTCTCAGGAATCAAAGAAAATAAATAAATTAGGAAGAATGGTGATGGAAATGAAATTGAAATTTTTTTGTATATCACATGGCTAGGTGTGATTGTAGATGGTAGGCACCAGTACATACACGAGGTTGAGGGTTCAAATCCGGACAATAACCAGTGCGACGTTTTTTAATTCATATATTATGTGCTTTCTAAATTATCTTGCTCATCACTGACATCGTTGAAGGAAAATCCTGAGGAAACCTGAACTTATAGTAAATATACGTCTGAAATCGCTGACCTGCTTCAGTAAACGCGGTGATCCATGTTCTTGCCTTCTCTATATGAGATGGCCTTTGCCTTGCAGTGAAACAATATGCGGTATATGTAAAGTGCTAATATTTGACAGTGAACAGCAGCAGATGTCGTTATGATTGGAGTAAATGGTATTAACAATGATGAGCATATCTACCCGGTGTTATGTCTAAGTTTTTTTCGGCATCTAATCTTACTAAAACAACTGTAAGGTATACATATTATAAAGAGAAAAAAAAAATTGTTTGTAAGGCCCCGTTCCCACTACGCCACGCCACGCTAGTGGCTGTACAATTTATATGAAACTGTTCACATTACCCCGGGTCCGGCATTTTTGCCGAGCCCGGCATTTTTACCGAGCGTTTTGTCACTAGGAATTGCCGGTAAAACGACCGGGCCCGGAGTAATGTAAACGAGTTTTAAAATAGGGTGTACCCAATGTTTTCTTTTATTTTGCCTTCTATTAAGATACCACCACAACACAACAATTTCGTCGTCCATTGTGCGCGCAGGTCCAAATTCAACTGTGAATTTCTTCCGGTATCCGGTGTAATGTGAACACTCTGTCCGGCATCCGGTTTTCGGCAGATCTGCCGGTCCGGCGTAGTGGGAACGGGGCCTAAGAGATAATCTTTGGAAGTATTAATCCAATTTTAAAAATACTTCACTGACAGGAAACTACACTATGGCCAAATGTAATAAAAAATGTTTTATGGTATACTTGACTGTCACGCAGACGAAGTTGCGAGCAGAAGCTAGTATTTTTTAAACGCTACAGCTTAACATTTCTCTTTGTTTCAGCAATCGTCGCACTGGTAGTCCTATCAAAGCTGGCAGTCATGAAGGTCGCGTCATTCTTCTTCCTCATCGCCTTCTTCCAGAAACTCTTCTACGTCGGAGGCCTTCTGCTAAACTACTACATGAAGTACCAGTCGGGTCCACCTTCGGGCACAGCTCCTCAGATGCTGTACGGTCCTCCCCAGGAGTATAATACTGTGGGTTATAGCTATGAACCACCTGATAGTGAGCCCTTCCAAGGTCCTGAATCTTTGCCGAGTATAGCTGATCTTGGAAATGGTTTCAATTGGTTGTTTAATAAGAATCAGCAGCAGTAGTGAGGAGGCTTGCCACGTCGACTATTAACCCTACCTCTATATTATTAAGACGCTAAATCCAGCGTCGAATCTCTGCATCTTTTGAGTAGCAAAAGGCGTTGTAAGGTGTAGAATTGGCAAAATATTTGA
This sequence comes from Caradrina clavipalpis, assembly GCA_932526535.1. Lineage (NCBI taxonomy): Eukaryota > Metazoa > Arthropoda > Insecta > Lepidoptera > Noctuidae > Caradrina > Caradrina clavipalpis. The sequence goes on from OW052088.1 coordinate 995,186, forward strand.
GCATAAGATTTTTTCAAAAGGGGTTTTTTCGTCGTAAGCGGAACTTGAAATGGGATGTACAAATTTTGGGAAATAGGTTCCTATGGCTACAAGACCGTGTTTCGTAGATCTAGTGTATGGTGAAGTTAACATAATTATAATAGTGAAATAATTACTTATAGTGCCATAGGTAATGAACAAAATGCCATAGTAAAATATAGTCTACTATGAAAACAGTTCAGTCTGAAGTCCAAAACGTAAGCCAAATGCAAGCAAAATGTAATGTTATGTTAATCTGTCTCTAATTGGTTTATACTGTTGGATTTGTTTATAGTTTAACAAATAATAAGTGCCTGTGTGTTTGAATGTAGTAAGTTATTAATTTAATAAATTATCTATTGTTTTTTTGTCTGAGTTTTATTGGCACTTTTTATATTTACACATTTAAAAATATAAATTGCAGTTATGTAATTAGGTAGGTACATACCCCAAGTGTATTTAAAATTATACTGTACATTTTTAACGAGGCGGAAGGAGTATGTAAGGATCGTAGCAGGTAGAGTTCTGTGGTTTTTGCTTTCCCATGAGGTCCATGGAAAAACGGCGTGAGTTTATGTATGTACATTTTTATTACGTGGTTAAGTTAATTTCTGAGTCGTCAATCCCACGCAATTTTGACAATGCAGGTATTTTGAGAATAACCTACTTTTTGGAAGTCGATTAATAAATAAAATTGATTTTTCGGCACTGAAATGTACGCTACGCTAGAGGTCTTGGGCTCGATTCCCAGGACGAGCAAAGTCAAAGTCAAAGCATTTATAACAATTAGACCATGTACAAGCACTTTTGAATTGTCAAGAAGTTACAGTTACAAGTTGAAGCTAGTTGCTCTTTCCAAGACGTACCTAGGTCTCTCCATAGAATTCATCCATGGGTCCATGGGTCCATGGAATTTTTTGCCCGTTCTTCTCCATAGAAGAACGGGCAAAAAATTCCATGGACCCTCTTTTCAAATTGGTTTGTACAAAATCATGGTTACATAGCATAATTGGGCAGGGCAAAGTGTTATTGGGTTTTTCTATGAAATTTTTAATAGCAACTCGGAGTGAGGACTTTTGTCCGGTTAATGACAATAGGCTCGCCCCACACTCCTGCCTAACCATTCGGGGAATACAGAGGTTAAGGTATGTATGTATGTATGACACTTACTGGAATATTGGTTAGCTCGTAAAAGCTTTCCAAAATAGTCTCTTTGTTTGGAACTAGGGTACTCGGTACTAATGAACGTACCTAACTAAAAGCTGTAACATACTCGCTTCTTCCCTAGAGATGCATAAACGCTGCTTACGCGCATGAATAAAAGCGTGAATACGCTAACTAAATTGGAACTTTATGGAAGTTAGACTCTGTTCCCTACGTAAATTTAAAGTTATTTTGTAAGCTTGGTAATTTTATATTTGATTATATTCTTATTGTTATGGTATTGCTATGTTCCTTTGAATTTTTTGGTAAATAAATTTTAATGATTCATTTTCTATTTAATTTGATGGGATGGCATGCTTTGTGTCTATTGCCGCGATTGTCTCGCTTGTGGAAATTAATTGTTTATTTATTACGTACAGTGTATTTTCTTGTTTCTTCTTTTTTTGTTAAAGTTTTGTTAGGTAACTGCTCTGACTATGCATTATGAAAATTTGTTTCGTCAGTTTCTGCTAAAGACCGATTTTTAATTTCAAGCTAGTAGATTTGTAGGTCTTGGCGTATTTTGTACGTATATGAGTTTATAGATGCTCCCACGATACAGGAGAGTTTCTAAGCGGGCCAAAGCTTAAAAAAAAGAATTGTCGGAAAACTCATAACGAAAGAGATACATATAATATTACTCTTAATGGAGGATCAAATGTGGCGATTGGTTAGCTTTCCTATGAAAATACGTCAAACCATCATATTATTCTCCACATAAATGTTATTTCACTATTAAAAAATAACCCTTAAACTCAAATAAAAAAGCCGTACTATAATTTTATTGCACTACAAACTTCGTAATGGAGAGACGCAACTTTGCCACTAAAAAGCAACTGATTTAATCACAAGTGTAACAGTTATGACACGGAGTTAGAGCCGGGACTGTGGAACTATGTGTAAACGAGTCGCGGACACTCAATATCTATTGTGTCGTTTTGTATAAATATCCGAAGAATCAACAGGTGAGGAATGGCAAAAATTATGAAAATATAATGTTATTCGCCTGTATTTACAATGCTGCAAATTATATTAAAAAACATAGTCTCACCGTTATTTGATTTTTTGGGGTTCTACATACATTTATACCATCACGCCTATATTCCTCAAAGGGTTAGGCAGAGGTGTACCAATTGTACACCCACAGTTCGCCGGTATGTTTTAGGTCCTATGTAATAGGGGGCGAGCCTATTGCCATTCACCGGGCACAAATCCTAACTGAGCAGCTACTGAGAATTTCATAGAAAAACCCAATAACACTTTTTGTTCGACCTGGGAATTGAACCTAAGACCTATACCGTAGCAGTCGCGCTATAATAAGAATAAGACTATCATTTTATGAAACTTTGATATCTGGCAGTTTTTATATAAAAAATTAAGTCAAAACTTCCATATACTTATTTGCAGTTTAAGACCTATTGGGTTTAAAACTTCAGTAAAATTCGATCTAATTTAAATACATTAAAAGTTCACATTAGCGAGAGCGTCAGTGTTTAACGCTGTTGTTCTTTAGGGAACAATACAACTAAACTGTTTATGATACCTAAATTTGTACTTAAAAGCACAACTTGGGTCGTGAAACAATTCCACGAACTTTTGCTCCATTCTCAAAAGAATATTGCTACTTCTCTATAGATTTAAAAGTTTAAAGATGGCCGCAACTTGAGCGGTCTCCTTCGAAGCTGTTATCGGAATAAGCACTTTTAAGTTTTATTGAACAGGCGTTGGCAATAATTGCCTGTTTTATTTATTATTTGCAATAAAGTATTTGATGGAGTGCTGGCAGTTTTTTAATAGCCCTGTAATGTTCATTGGGCTTAAAGTAATTTTAAGTACGAATACCTGTGCATTCTTCACCATTACGTTTGTTTATAGATCGACTATTTATAAACTCATATTAAAAGTTATACTTTTATTCTGAACTTTTAACTAACTGAGACATTACATCACGGGAGGGTCGTGACAGAAGAATAAAGAATAAATCCCGCACTAACGATAGAGCTGATAACTTTAAAACTGTTGAACTGATTTTGGTAAAATATATCTAAGTACCATCGCTAGGATTCAAATCGGTTCACCCGTTTAAAGGCTGTGTGCCACAGACAGACACACAGACGCGCAGACACGCAGAAACACAAGCACACAAACTCGCAGACACATGATATGTCAAACTTATAACATACCCCTCTTATTGAGTCGGGGTTAAAAATATCATCATCTTGGAACCTTAACACACTTATACATAAAACATTACCAATCAGTATGTAAACAAAGTATGCCAGTCGCTTTTTAAAAAAATTATATTTATCCTAAAGTTCTATTCCCGTTTACTTAATTCCAAGATAATGCCTAATACCGTGTTATTATAATGAAACTTCGACACATCGGCCATGACGGTAACCGACTCTTCATACCCGGACAATGGCTTTCATTGTTATGATGTTCTAATAGCGGGATATAGGAGATAATTCTCTATGAGTATAGGATGCTGGAGTCTTAGTAGCAGCTTAGACTTGCATTATCTATGATGCAAATTTGATCTATACTTACAAATATAATAAGGCTGAAGAGTTTTTTTTGTTTGTTTGTTTGTGAGTATGTTTATACACGCTAATCTTTGGAACTATCGGTCAGATTGGAAAATATCTTTCTGTGTATGACAACCAGATGAAGAATAGTATAGCATTTTTAACGTCACACTACGACACACGGGAGCGAAGCACCAGGCGATTAAAGTCGCGGGCAGAAGCTAGTTATAAATGTACATAATATGTTTGACTAAAAAACATACCAGCGAACTGTGGGTGTACATTGATACACCTTTGTCTAACCCTTCGGGGAATCGTGATGGTATGTATGTATGTTTGACTAAAAAGACTGACAAATATTGAAAAATAGCCATGTTTATGTCATTTAAAAAAGGGAACCTATGTCCTTTCTTTCTAAACATACTTTTGTGAATATCTACTATTGGAGGAACTGACTCCCAAGTCACAGGCAATAAACCTAGTTTGGGAGTCAGGGAACATGTTACTGTGTATAATGTATGTTATGAATAAAGTTATTATAAAGTTATTATTATTATTCTTTGGGTTCCAACTCAGCCCGTACCAAATTTCATCAAAATCGGATCGCTGGTTTAGGCTTGAAAGCGTAACAGACAGACAGAGTACCTTTTTTATAATATAACTATGGATTGTTAACAAGGGGAAACATTTTTGTTTTATTCGAAATGGGTAAACTCTTGACTCTAATCTAGATCAGAGGTGACATAGACAAAGTCTCCGATGGAGTGAGCTTACCCAGAAGAAACTTGTTCACTCTATTTTTACCCGACTGCGCCAGAAGGAGGGTTATGTTTTTCGAGAGTATGTATTTCTTTGGCACGCTCTGCAGCCTGAACGGCTTGATGGATTTTAGCTTGAGAGGTGTCGTTAGATTCGTATTTACTGTTAGAGTGACACTGGGTATATCAAAATAAAAAAAACAAAATGGCGGATTTTTGGCGCCAAATTCAAATGTTTGGATCGCTCTCCAGCCTGAACGGCTCGATGGATTTTAGCTTGGGAGGTGTCGATAGATTCGTATTTACTGTGAGAGTGACACTGGGTATATCAAAATAAAAAACTAAAAAAAACGGTAATTTAAAAAACTAAAAAACCCGACTGCTTTTCTGAGTATTTATGAAAAATCCCTAAAACAAGAAATTCGTTGTACCCGATTGCACTTAAAATTGTAGCAGTCGGGACCCATTCGGGACCATCTGCAATATAACATAGATGTGCTCTCAATTCACTAAGCCTCCATTTCTAGAATGGGTCCCGACTGCTACAATTTTAAGTGCAATCGGGCAACTTGTCATTGGTTTAGTATTCGTTCGCCGTGGTGACGTCACCGGCGTAATCGTGTTTAACAGAATACCATTTTGTAATCTCACTGCGGATTTAGCTTTCGAATTACGAAGTGAGGCTTAGAGAATCGCACTGTAGGTTGTCGCAGTTCCGCCATTCGAGGCAGTGCGTTACACGCCACTAGTACACTTGTACGCTATAGTAAACAAGGCTCATCAAACTCGTCAGTGCGTGCGGCCGGCGCCATCAAATTAGTATGCACATACATTTTCATAAGCATGGCGCTGTATGGGGTATTGTTTACATAGGACACCGGTGAGGTGTTTGCTAGTTGCTGAGTAACGGTAGGTTAACTCTGTTGTTGTTAGTCAATCTGGGTCAAAGAAAGACTAATTAAATAATTAGTCATTCGGAGACCGGGTTAAATTCCAAGTAAAAATAAAAATTGTACAGTACAGTTCTTTTTTTGTATTTATAAGCGGAGTCTTTGAAGTATGTACGTGATGTTTACGTGGTGTGTACGAGGGGTCTACGTGATGTTTACGTGGTTTGTACGAGGGGTCTACGTGATGTATACAAAGTGTTTATGGGGTGCCTTCGTGATATCTACGTTGTGTTACGAGAGGTCCATGTGATGAACTACATTTTACTAATTTATAGTTTCGATGTTGTATTTTAGTTGTTAGATAAAATACTGGGCTGAGAATAACCATTTACTGGTGAATGATTCACCACCAGCAAATGACTTCTTATTTCTGTATAAACAATTCATGTTCTACTGATTTGAATAGCACTGTGGCGGTGGATCAGCTGTGTTTTTATATCATTAAGCCCCACTCCAGCAGGTGGCGGCGCAAGAAAAAAGTTCCGGTGACGTGATTTGCATACACTCGGTGGTGACCATGATGTCCGAATATTTATGCACTTGTCTGACAACAATTATTTACACTCATCATCATCATCATCATATCATCGCAGGACGTCCACTGGCCTCCAAAAGGACCGGTTGGAAGCAGCCTGCATCCAGCGTCTTTACATACAATCACGCCTATATTCCCCGAAGGGCTAGGCACCAAGGTACCAATGTACACCCACAGTTCGCCGGAATGTTTTTAGGTCCCATGTAATAGGGAGCGAGCCTATTGCCAGCGTCTTCCTGCGGTCTTAATCAGGTCTTCCGTTCACCTTGTGGGTAGACGTCTCATGCTGCGCTTGGCGGTGCGTGGTCTCCATTCGAGAAAAACTACCACCACCATTGGTTTATATACACTTGAAAACAAAAACAAAACATGTGTTTACCATATTTAAGCAGTAGGTCAATCACAAAATTAAAATTATGTTAATTTAATTGTAAAGTTTAGATGTCATAAAATATTTTATTTTCCTCGTTCGTCTCTCTCCGCCCGAGGCGAAGGCAATCCATGATGATTTCCCCACGGAAAAACAAAGATATTTTATTCTGTAAAATTGGCAACAGCCATGACATAAGATGGTAAATACATAATAATAGCTATAAATAAGATAAAAATATTATATGGGATACCATATTTTAAAGGTTTAAAATATTTGTTTTTTTCACCTATTAAGTGTCTAAAACTTACCTAAATATTTTTTTCACATTCTCCTATTACCATCACTAGGTGAAACATTAATTCTACAAATTAAAATAAAAGTAAAACCTGTCAAAACTGGTGTTTGTTATAACATAATGAACATTTGAAAAGGTTTGTGTCACAAAGACCATTTTTTCTCACCAGAAACCATCCTGTTGTCAAAATAGTTAGAAAACTTGAATGTTGTGCACGTTCAGGGAAAATGATAAAACTCATAAAAGATAATTTATGAAATGTGGTCACCCACGAAGTTGTACAAATGGCCCGATAAATTAACCGTCCACCCAGTGCTTTACTAAGAAGCGGTAAGCAAAACAAAGCTGCTACTTTAGACGACAACACACGGGAGACGGGAATAGACGGTAACGAAGCGTGTTGTGAAAAAATAATTTACGTTTTAAGATTTCGAAAAGAGAAATAGGATAGATTTGAGAGGAAGCTTGGCATGAAAAAAATCGTCTAGTGCCCCAAAGTGCCCAAAGGCCGGTTGGCTTGTCCCATTGACATCGACGCGGACGATTTTTTGGTGGTTACCAATGCCAAGTTTTAAGGCAATGCTGATTCAAGTCCGACTCAAATCCAAGAATAGGTCACGTGGAAAGTCAACCAGCCGTTTGGTGATGTCTGAAATACAAGGTGAACACTCGGACCTTGGCCCTAATGTTTCAACCCCCTACGGCTCACAACATATAACTTGGTTTTAATATAAATAATACAATGTACACACATTACTTTGCATGCCATTTTAGGCTACCCTTTCTTCCGAGTGAAGGCGTGTATAAAATTCATATTCTATTTTATTAATTCAATAAAGTGCAGCAACATTTAGTATTAGCTTACTTACTTAACGTATACTCGTATTACATGCAATACAATTTTTTCTAATATTTGTTCTTATCAGTAGCAGCTCGGAGTTTGGATTTGTGCCCGGTTAATGGCAATAGCCTCGCCCCCATTATTACATGGGATCTAAATATACCGGCGAACTCTGGGTGTACATTGGTACACCTCTGCCTAACCCTTCGGGGAATACAGGCGTGATGGTATATTTATATTTTGTTTATATTTGTTCTTATCAACAAAGAAAAAGGTTACACAAGCGGTCACGCCGTTTCTGTATGTTTCCAAGAGAAACAAGTCAACAAAACTATAGGTTAAATAAGTAAGTTGAGATTTACTCCGTAATTAAGTTTTGAGCTAAGTTTTATAACTTGCGCGAATATAATTAATGTGGTTTGTATGCATTAAAACGATAACAAACCACGAGTTTTAATAACAAGATAATAATATTAATTAACATTTGAACTTCGTCCTTACTGCTACGATATAAGGGCGCCTTCAATGTCAAATTGGCACCATGGACATGATTAATTGACTTATAGTAGGTACCTGAGATAACTACAAAAAAATTTACAGTGGTAGGGTTATTAATAAAAAAAACCAGCTGTTCCATACGAGGGTGCTAAACCTCATTAATAAAATGTATGAACAGCGGACTTTTTATTTAAGTCTAGAATTATGTACTGAACCGATGGTAAAAGTTTTCGCTATTTTACTTTCACCCAGAGTAGAGTCCATTCTAATGTCAAAAAGTGACAAAAGGAGAATTTGATGTCTGTGGGAAAACTAAATGACGCCTTGACTATTATTTCCTACCCAAAAACGCGTGTGCATCCAATGTCGACGGCACGTTGGCGCAGTGGCTGACCAATTTCCTGTTGCGCTGCGTGGTGCGAGTTCGATTCACTCATGGTACGAATATTTATATGAGCGATAGTTGTTCCGATTGTTGTTTACAAACATATAATTATATATTTGCAAACGTACCCACAATTCAGGAGAACTATCTTCTCTTGAAGTGGTGTTTTTTTTTTAAATAAAATCGAACCTTTCCGTCACCTACAATCTTCCGTAATCCTTAGATTCTCGCCTTTCTTGTACCAACGGTTCTATTAAAATACCCCCCCCCCTTTCCCCCCTCTCTACACGTACCAAGTACGTTACAATAACATACCTTTTCGCTAATCCGACTCCGCCGTCAACACGGATCGTGTCCCTAAGATTCCTTTGGCTGCTATCAGTCTCAGCGCCCGCTCCACGTTTTTCATAAAATGAACCCAATTACTTACTAGTACACGTATCTCAGGGGTTTGAGGGAATCCAATAAGTACTTACTGCTGTTTTCTGTGCTTGGGTTCTGTAATTATTATATTTTATTTGTATCAAGAAATCTGTTACTTTATTTTGATTAAAAATAAGAACAAAAGAATAATGCCGGTATAAAATCTTGAAAGTTTCGATGGATGGTTGTTTGTTACTCAACCACGTCAAAACGGCTGAACGGATCTGGATGAAATTTGGCACAGATATAGATTATAGTCTAGAATAGTACATAGGCTACTTTTTATCCCGGAAAACTGTACTGTTCCCGTGGGATAATATATTAACTTTGACGAGGATGAAGTGGCGAACAGAAGGCAGTATTCCTGTATAAGGTTGCTTTAGTATTGAAATTAGTTTCTTGTTTCAAACTCAAAAATATCTTATCTACGATGAGTTTGGTTAATTTATTTCTACTACTGATATAGGGTCATTGACCTTCGTTTGAAAATTTCACCGTGTATAAACTCGAATATGTTACTATCGACCCGTAAACAATAATGAAATAAACATCAAAATCACGCTTCAAGAATAAAATGAAATAAATCGCGCCACCTGGCGGGGTGCCAAGTTAACGCGATTAACCTGAGTGAATCTCTCAGTTACATCAATTAGGAGTGATTTAACAAAATGGACGAAGGCTTTTTCCAACTTTTATTTACGAGTACCTTTGGCTTTTTAGATTGTGAGTAGTATCAATGCTTTTGCTTTTTTTCTTTGGCCTTTGGTGTATTTTTAAATCCAGTTAAATAAACAACGTTTTTCTTACTTAGCTAATTATTCTTTTGCTGTTACTGGGCTGAAATAAAATGTGCTGGAAGTCGAACAGTAAAAAGTACTTTTTATTTATAAAAAACGCACAAACAAATACATAATAACAATAATATTAGTCTATTATTGCCTCTGATTAAGACCGCAGTAAAACGCTGGATGCAGGCTGCTTCCAACCGATCCTTTTGGAAATCTATGGGGAGGCGTATATCTAGCAGTGGACGTCCTGCAGCTGATATGATGATACTGATGATGATTATTGTCCCACTGCAGACCTCAAATCACCACGCTTGCTCAAGGCGGATTTCAAACTCATACCTATTAATTACATAACTTGAGCTTTCCTCACCACGTTTTATTTTGCCAATGACAGTGATATGCAGGAGAGGCTGACATATTAAATTTGCATCTGGTACACCAAAGCCGTTCACCCACAAGGTGGGCTAACGACCTGATTAAGACAGAAGAGAAGACACTGGAAGCAGGCCGCTTCCGACCGATTCTTTTGGGAATCTATGGGGGAGGCCTTGCCCAGCAGTGGACGTCCTGTGGCTGATATGATAATGATGACACATAGGCAGTTAGTCCAGTATAAATATTGCTTTTTGTCCCACTATATTCGTTGATGACTGGCCAACGAAACTTCAATATTTAGTAGAAACCTAATAAAATATTGGTAGAAATAAAATATTTCTATGCAAACCACGCATCCCTAATGCGAGACAAGGTATTGCAGACAGAATCGTTTTAATATACTTAAAATGATAAGTGGGCTTGTTTCGATTAGGTCTCTTCAGAATATTTAAGTAGGTATTTTATATGATTTTATAAGAAGGTACTTCATGCTACATTGAATTACATTGATGGAATTTAATAACAGTAAAGAGGTTTAAAATAAATAAATTACTGCGGCATCTTGTTAGCTAGCGTTGTACGATAATAATGTTTATAAGATACTATATTTGTTAGTGCTGGGTTCTGCCCGCAACTTTATCCGCGTGGAAGCCAGAAAAATGGTTTATTTAGTGGACCATATATTTATTAAAACAACATTCTTTTAGCTTAAAACAAATCCTATGGCCCTTGACAATAACGTAGTTTTCTCAGTTCAGTAATAGGTTTATTTTTCAAAACATAAAACTTGTAAAATAATCATTAAATTACAAACTATAGACAATTAATCAAAAAAAAAAAAAAAAAAATAATAATAATAATAATAATATTACGGGCCCTAGGGTCCCGGACCTTTGGAAGGCGTACGAGGAGCCGAAGCCAACTCGCAGAGGCCCCTTACATGGCTTTACAATGAAATGGAACACCAGCCGACAATTATCCCTGTTTGCACTATGCAAATGCACCCAAGGACAATCCCCGGCTGGCGCAGGACTATTACAAAATATGGAAACTAAGAATAGGGCTATGGGTTTGGGTGACTAAAATGGACTGGTTTCCTGACACTATGGAAGGACTATGGCCCCTGCCAATCAATGTTTTTATGACAAAGATAAAATGGCAGGGGGTGACTAGCACACTCGATAAATGGGCCCCCTAAAACGGCCGCTAGCACGTAGTGACGTAGCGACAAGAGGGCAACACAGACTGAGGTGCTTGAGGAGTGGAGAGGTATTTCACGGCTATCAGGACAATCCCGGAAGTACGGTCAAGATCCCTACCAGCACCTTACTGAAATACTTCCTTCCCCCGAACACGAATGCTCTTGCGATTCTCCACTCAAACCGGCCAATGAAGGCAAGAGAGAGGTGGGAGCTCTGTTCCTCGTCAGTGTTCACTCCGGCCGGCCAATAAAGGCAAGCCAGAGATGAAGAACAAGACTTCTCCCGGGAGATCAGGTCCGTGGGGTCGCTACTGCCCAACAGCTCGCCACAAGCTGCCCTGCGGATTTATTATTATTATAGTTTAATTCCGTTAATTATCTCGCGACCCTAAGGTCCCGGACCTTTGGAAGGCGTACGAGGAGCCGAAGCCAACTCGCAGAGGCCCCTTACATGGCTTTACAATGAAATGGAACACCAGCCGACAGTTATCCCTGTTTGCACTATGCAAATGCACCCAAGGACAATCCCCGGCTGGCGCAGGACTATTGCAGAATATATTATTATTATTAAAAATAAAATAAGTTCATAGGGCATTTAAAAATAGTTTTAGTGTTTTTTCTTTGTTATAATTCGAAACATTGAAAATTTAGCAGCAATCTCAGCAACAATCATTGACAAAGGATGTATGTAAAATAATAGCATTTTTTAACAGATTGAAACTGAGATTAAATAGCAATCGTTCCTTAAAATTAGTAATATATTATGAATTTAAGTATTGGGTATTGGACACGAGAAAAATAGCACAATTTTCCTTTACTAATAAAATTGACTCTTTTGACGATATTTCTACAATCAACTATAAAAACCATTTATCTCATAAATGTTCGGGATCGTAGTTTTTTGCTCGGACTCTTGTCCAAACTCGCAATTGATGGTCACAGTGAGAGGTCGTGTCACAGACCATTAATATAGAGAAATATTGGAAAGGCCACCATCCTTGGTGGTTATGGAGAATGAGATGTTTTTTGGAAGAAGGAAAAGGTATTGTGTTTTTGTGTAATTGATAGTAGGGTCTATAGTAATTAAATTGCATTTTATTTTTACACAACATTCTTACATAATATTTCGTCTTTTTCAATCCCGTGAGAATTTGTAGAAGAATATGAACATAATGCAACATTGTTCATCCCTCAAAGCAAATAGCGCGATAATTATAGCCTAAGTTTTAAGTTAAGCTTGCCACTATACATTAGTAAAACCGTATTCAAATCGGTTGAGCCTTGACTGAGATTAGCGTGCACAAACGCACAGATAAACAGACAAATATAGGTATAGATAAGATTACATAAAAAAAAACTTTTTTTGCGAATTTGAAAACTATTTTAGATATTATAAAAAATTCGCATTTAAATACTTAAAAAGCTAATAGTAAACCTAAATAGTATTACAATGTATAATTTATTAAAAGATGGGTTCACAGTACTGTTATTTTTTTTTCAAATATATGTCTCGTATATTCTGATTTCTCTTATCAAATTAAACATAACAAACGCTTAGATTTTTAGAAAAAGATGATTCATTAAGTATTCGAATTACGTTGACATTTCTGCACGAACGTTTGCGTACAAACTTTAAACCAACGGACGACGCGAGCAGTGACCGAAAACGGACTTCTGAACATTTTACCAAGAATTTGCTGAAAAATGAGAACTCCTAACTTTTAGTTTAAGGTTGTGACCAGAGACGCGCTTGCTTCCGCTTCACTGAAAATCCCTGAAAAAGTTCTAATTTATAAAACTCGTGACTTCCACCAAGAGCGAATGTACCTAACTATCAAAATATATTAAAAGTTTAATCTCCTATTTGGAAAGAAAGTTTTCTTCATCGTAATTTGACTTCGTCCCGGTTTCTTTAGCCGATTCGTGACAGTTCGGGAATGCTTTTTAAGTTTTGATTGCTGATTGGCTATCTTTGGCTTTTTTTGGCGTACTACCAATTTCTTTGCAAATACGACCAGCGTAACTCCCTTGCCTTGTAATTGCGGGCTATATAGTATTCTGCTTACCTAAGTAAAGACCTTTTGAATATTTGATACAATAAACATCGGACGGCAACTAATTGAAAGTTTTTCATTACGGTAATTGGTTCTCGTGATTGACGCAGTTGGCGCAGTAGGTGAGTGATTGGCTGCTAGCCACTGCGTATCGCGAGTTCAATACCTACACGGAACATTTATCACATAATTATTTGTATGTGTTTTGTTTCGGGTCTGGCTGTTTGTTTGTGTATGTGAGTTTATATGTTTGTAAACGTACCCACGATACAGGAGAAATTTCTAATGTGAAGCAACGTATTTAAAAAATAAATAACACAGTAAATATGGAAACAAATAATTAAAAATATTTAAAACAAAAATGAGTTTTGAGAGCTTCTCTCTACTATGCACTATTCAAAACTTCGTTAAAATCCGGGAGTTCCGAATGCTTTTATATGCATGCTTTGAAAAGCATGACTGGTATGACATTTTATTTTCTAAAAATGAAATTACTTCGACTCGTCGAATAGATTGATAAAAAATAAAATGTTTGTCAAACGTTCGAATGGAAGCGGCGGCCATTTTTATTAATTCTTTGTTTGACTTTAATTGATTCCTGGGAGTGTTATTATTTTGGTTTTTCCATTAGAAGATTTATTGAGTAGGAGGTCAGAATTTTTACATATTTCCAATAAATGGCTATAGTTTGGGTATAAGGAGAGAAAATAGGAAAATTAAAAAGTCTAAAAATAACTTTCCAAATCCTATTATTACTTTAATAACGTTTGGCTTCTAAAGTAAGAAGTCTATGGAGTGAGGCTTTCAAATTTTCTCTCTCGTATATTATATAGGACAAAGAACATAATTAACTGTTGCGTTTAAACGTTGTCCCACACAATAATATTTCTTATGTATAAAATTGAAATTAAAATTCTTTATTGCAAATATAGTTCAAAACATTTTGAAGATGTTTGTTGTCTGTGTTGTCTGTGATGACATTGTATTTAAATGGTTATAAATTTCGTGGGTGCGTTTATACACTTATAATAATGAATACGTTCAGTGCGGAAATCAAACCCGCGACACACCGCGCACCAGCCAGTCGCTTACCACTGCGCCAACCGTATTATCGAGTGACAACTGGGATGTACACCTTTGCTTACCTCTTTCGGGATTAATGTTATAATTATGTATTTTCATCTCGAAAGTGGTGGCTGGTGGTGGTGGAGGTGGAGGCTAGTGTATTCAGTAACAAATAGATAAACAACATTAGTCTTAGATTCGCACATAAACACATTCGGTTCGGCATTTTTCAATAAAACGTTTTCAAAAGTTGTATTAAGAATGCCGATCCGATTAAGTCGACCCGATTAAAGGTATAGTGACCCTTACAGATGATATTTCATCTAGTAGTCGTCAAAACTTACCAGGTATTTAGGTAGACTGAAATACTGCTGATCTAGACACAAAGAGTTACTGCTCATTTTGCTTATAAGGTATTAGTTTTTGCGGCTTTGGCAGAGGTATTCAGTGTTCAAAGGTGGTTCAAGATCAAGGAGTCGTTAGACATAGGTACGTCATTTTAGCATTAGTTTTATATCTCAATTAAATTACGTCTGTGGTTACTGTGCCGTGTGTAGCGTGATGTTATGTAGCCTACAGCCTTTCTCGATTAACAGGCTTTGTAATGCAAAGATTTTTTCAAATCGGATTAGCAGTTTCTATGAATAGATTGTTCAAACATACAATTCAACTTTTCAGCTTTATAATATTAAGTATACATTCCTAAAAACTTTTTTACAAAAAAAGACAACCGCCTTCAAAAACTAAAAAGAGAAAAATAACTTTAGCTTTGGAAGTCGGCGGCTTTGGTTCTGTTTGTTGTTTTGTATTGTCGCCGATTTCCAAAGCTAAAGTTATTTTTCTCTTTTTAGTTTTTGAAGGCGGTTGTCTTTTTTTGTAAAAAAGTTTTTTATTTCTCGCTTTTTAGTAACAATTTTTTTATCCAAATCCATGAAGGAACTGTCATGTCATGTAAATTAACATGACACCGGTAAAAAAAGTCATAAGAAAGCAGAATACGCGATTTTGTTTACTTAGATGAGAAATTTTCAAATATTACCGTAAGTATACATCTGTGTAACTCTTTCGAGTGTACAGGCGCGATGTTATGTTGTGTAATTGCGTAAACAATGCATATTTATGCGATAGCAGCAATCGCGGTTGATTAGCTGTAATTTTTTGAAGAGTTCCGTTGTCTGTCTCCGTAATCCATCATCAGATCTATATGAAATTTAAATGGAACCATTTGGGAAGTTTACCCTTTCCAACAAAAAAAGAATAATCAAAATCGGTTCATAAACGACGAAGTTATCCGCGAACAAACATAATATAATAAAAAGTCCCTATCTCAAAAACTACTACCGTTAAGGAGTACTGTAGCATCATCATCAGGACAGCAGCATCAGATGTTGACACCCTGAAGCATATACCTGAGTAAGACATGATTACGTAACAAAAACACCATACGAGCATACAATTTTCGGTGGTTGCCCTCGATTTCTCCTGGATTCCATCATCAGATCCTGGACTGGTGAAAATGGGACCACCTCAGAAGTGAACTCTATCCAACAAAAAATTTTTTTTTGAAATCCGTCTATAATTGACGAAGATATCGGTGAACATACATAAAAAAAAAAAAAAAATATTATACATACAGACGAATTGAGAACCTCCTCCTTTTTTGAAGTCGGTTAAAAATGGGTTCAGCATTGAAACTAGCGCCTACCTTCATAATAGCGTATTTCTCCATCTTTCTTAAAATTAAAGTTTTAAAAGACGTAGTTCGGACCGCTCTGGGTTCTTGCAACATAGGTATTTGAAAATTGTTTGGCGTTTCCATTTGAAAATAGGATAAAGGTTTAAGCTTTTGGAAACCCAAATATAATGAAGAAAGTTTACAGTGGCATGATCTATCCCATTGGTCACATCTATTCTAATGTTGACTGCTACGCTAGAGGTCTTGGGTTCGAATCCCAGGTCGAGCAAAGTATTATTGGGCTTTTCTATGAAATTATCAGTAGGTAACAACTCGGAGTTAGGATTTTGTGCCTGGTTTATGGCAATAGGCTCGCCCCATATTACATGGAACCTAAACATACCGGTGAACTGGTACTGGTACATTGGTACATCTCTGTCTAACCTTTCGGGGAATACAGGCGTGAATCATGGCATTCAGGAATGTATTAAAAAAAAGAGATCCGTAAGAAAATTCACGCTGACGTAGTCGTGTATAAAGCTAGTTAGAACCACATAAAACATACACAGAGTTAATAAGATTTGTCGTTCCAACGGACTATGAGAGTAAGGGAAAAGTAAATGCATCGATGTTTACGCACACATTGTCTTATGCACTTTAAGGACCCATGCGCACTTCGCTAGTCTTGACTAAAATTCGGTCGGGAGAATATATTTAGCTGTGTCTTAATATAAAACCAAAAAATAATATACCATCACACCTGTATTCCCCGAAGGGTTAGGCAGAGGTGTACCAATGTACACCCACAGTTCGCCGGTATATTTAGGTCCCATGTAATATGGGGCGAGCCTATTGCCATTAACCGGGCACAAATCCAAACTCCGAGCTGCTACTGAGAATTTCATAGAAAAACCCAATAACACTTTTGCTCGACCTGGGAATCGAACCTGGGACCCCTTGCACAGCAGTCGCACTTACGACCACGAGGTAAGCGTGTCTTAATCTTTTAATTATTATCAATTCTTATACCACAGCAAGTTCCTTATCGATCCTTTTCGTTTAAATAAACTATAAAATTCTCATAGCGTACTTGAAACTCACCTCTAACCCTACGAGTGCCGCTCAAGCCCCGGAATCCAATATTATGGGTGATCGGTCAACCCCCCGACATCCACTAGATGACAAATTGTAGGGTAACCCCATCTAATCTATCTTATTCGATTTCACAAATCATACATTTGCGTCTCGACGGTTCAGTTAAGATATTTTGATATAGGGATATACCAGTTATCGTCTGCGGAAATAGATGGATCCAATCCAAAGGAAATTGAGCTTAATTATTATGGGTATAATTTACAATATTACATGACGTAGAAGGTTAATTACAAGAGATTTAAGACATGAAACTAATGCTTATTTTTATCTGTTTGTAACCATTGATTAGACTGCTTTGAAAAAGCAAAATAAATAGGTTTTCAAGAGTTTATTTCTTTGGCACCTACTAGCCTCTATTGGCGCAATGGCTAAGAGGTTGTCTGCTGTGCTGCGTGTCGCGGGTTCGATCCCGGCACATAACAAATTCCAACTGCCGCTTCCAACCAGTCCGTTTGGAAATCTATGGGGGAGGCCTATGTCCAGCAGTGGACGTCCTGAAGCTGATATGATGATGACGTAACAAATTCCAGATGTGGTTTGTATGTGAGTTTTATGTGATACCGGAGAAATCCTTAGTGTCGGGCAAAGTTTAAAAGAAAAGTAAAAAGCCTATTCATATTTCTAAATGTTTACAATCAACGGAAAAGATATACAAACAAACGCAGTAATATAAGTAATGAGATAGCTGAGAAATTGAAACATAAAAGTTTTATTTATGAGACTTAATTTAGTTCTGCGAAAGGCTCTAAAAACGAGCGTAGGGCTTTGAAATAAGCCTCGCGTACAGTATCGTGTCGGGCTTAGATTACATTGGAGCTTAATGTAGTGGCAGCCAGCTGGTCTTGTCGGCTTTATCGAGAGGATCGAGACTCGGGGCTCTTGGGCTGTAAAACTCAATTCACACTTTGACAGACCGTACGTCCCACTTAGATAAATATGTAGAAAACGAAGGACATTTTCATGTGTTATGTACTAAGTAGAATATATGCATTGGTTTCCCATAAAAAGCATGAATTTAATAGCAAAAGTAGAGCCTATTGCTATTAAATTCAAGCTTATTCTGGGTTTTTAGATGGCATTTCCGATGCGAGCTTTGTACAAAAGTAATCTAGTTATACCGTACCTATATGTATCTCATCAAATATCTTTGTTTTCAAATTATTTCTAGGTTCTGCCACCAATTTCTTCCGTGTCGAAATTGAGGTATACCAAGTGAAATGTACATTTTCCGGGATAAAATCAGAACCTTCGCATTTAAGTATAAGTATAACAGTAAGATTCTTAATCTTGTAAAAGATTTAAACAACATATCATTTTGAAATCAAGTTATTTTACGAGAAACTGACAGACTACAAGCCTAGATAGTAATAATTAATAATTCAAACTTCAATTTCAGTTTCCATCAAGTTACTTAAAAATCTACCATCCCACCACCACTTTCATTATGGATTCTCATTGTGACTAAAGAGAACGGAAAACTTCCAAAAAAACTTCGATTCTGAACGTTACGAGCGTCAGAATTATTTCCCGGAAAATCGGACGTTCGAAGTCTCACTTAGTTTAAAGTTACGACTTAAAAAGTCACCAAAGTTACAGCAAGTTGGCCGGCGAAATTGGAAAATTACTGAGTCAAAATTGCGATAGTTTTAAAGTATGAGATAAAGATGGGAGCCAATCGTGATTTGAATACTAAAAATTATGCCCGAGAGAGGACGTTTACCAGATGACACAGTAAAATTGTGTTTGGTAAAATGTTAGTTATTTAGATAAGTAATTTACATGTGCCTTTAAAAATTTAATACTTACTTACTTTATGGTTGCAAGCGCGACTGTTGAGCGTGGATTCCTGGGTTCGATTCCCAGGTGAGACAAAAAGTGTTATTGAGATTTTTCATTACGAATTTCTCAATAGCAGCCTGGAGTGGTGGGACACCACCCCGGAGGCCTGGCGTGGTGTGGATTGTCGTCCCATCGGACTATGAGAGATAGGGTAGAGGGAGTTCACCTGTGTTTTGGGCACACACTTGTGCAATATAATTTCATTTGCATACTTGTCTAGTCCCCATTGAGATTAGCCGCCGTGACCAGAATCGACCCAGAATCGACACACAATTTTAATGTTTGTATTTAAGTTATTTAAGCTTTCTCCAATAGTAAGTATAAGTAAAACGAAAACAATATAAAAGCAAATGAAACTAAATGAATCAGTTACATGGATTTATTACATGAAAAAAAGATGTCATTGAAAGAAATAATACTAAGAAAAATTAAAAAGCCGGAGTTCGTAACAGTGTTTCTTGCCCCATTGCCGACTGGCCAATAACTCTCGTTCCTAACGAAGGCTGTCCTCACATATTTATCAAGGCTCTAACAGCCAATGTGTGACGCCAACATGGCCGACCATTAATATAGTTAATCACCATACCGACTAGTTCGATCGTCAAATGAAACACGCGTTATACTCTCGCTAATATTGTGATAGTGATGGCAATGTGATCTGTCGATGGCGTTACGTGATCATTTTATATAAATATATATTTTTTATATACCACTGAAGGTGGCAAACAAGCTAACGGCCCGCCTGATGTTAAGCAGTCACCACTCCCTATGGACACTTGCAACACCAGAGGCATCACTCGTGCGTTGCCGACCCCGTAAAAACCTCAAAACTCCTTTCTTGAAGAACCCCATGCTGTAGTCTCTTGGGAAAACCTTAGCAGGGAGCGCATTCCACAACTACAAAGACAAAACCAAAAAACAACAACATATCGACAAAGTTCGCTTTAGGAAGTGATGGATGCCACAAGTGACTTAGTTCTGAGCATGATGTATTTAGACACATCATTCTGATGAAGCTTAGGCTTCAAACTGAAATATCATAAACAAAATTTGACTTCTATTTGTTACTGATATAGGTCAGGTGCTCAGTACTCGTAACCGGCGTGCTTGGTATGACCAGATGTCTGAATGTGGACGAGGCGAAGGAGTATGTAAGGATCGTAGCAGGTCGCGTTCCCCGCTTTATGCCTGCCCCCATGGGAAAAAGGCATGAGTTTATGTATGTAGTTAAACTTTTTAAATATTACCTATTAGAGTAGTTCAGATTGAAATTGTTAAAATTAGTGCTGGTATCAAACCAAAAACATCGACATTATCTATGACAGCCAGCGCATCACTAGACGATATCGTTAGACTCATAAACGCGAACGGCTCATTATTTCCATATTTAACGATGATTGCACACACGTACGGAGCAATTTCACAATATTACCACCATTCTAAATTAGAGCAAACGTCGAAAAACTTCGGCTTTCAACCGACTTCCAAATTGGAGTCCTTGAAATGAAGTCGTAAAAGGGATGGGCTACGATTACGCATCGATTATGTGTTATAGCGTGGGGTTAGTTACCTGGGATCGTTTCCTTCTTATGGGGTCATCGTTAGAGAGATTGGAAGCTATGATTCTGTGAGTGGATTGTACCCACACACGTCAGTACTTACCTACACAGTATTTGTTTTGGGAAATAGATTTTTCTCAATTATCTTTCCATTCAAGATACCTTCAATCTGTGCCAGATGCGAGTGAGTAATAATAAAAAATATTATCATATGTTTTATGTATATTTCTTTGAAAATCACGGTAATCATGCACATACCATCACGTCTGTATTCCCCGAAGGGTTGGGCAGCGGTGTACCAATGTATACCCACAGTTCGCCGATATGTTTAGGTTCCATGTTATAGGGAGAGAGAGGCAATAGGCTAAAAACATACCAGCGAAGTGTGGGTGTACATTAATACACCTCTGCCTAACCCTTCGGGGATTACAGGCGTGATGGTATGTTATGTAATGATATAAAAAAAACTGAATGTTTTCCACCCCGTATTTCCTGGATAATAAATAGTTTTCTATTCCTATTCATCCAGTTCCACGATTTCCAATCCCCTGTCACCAAAAACCGTTATTTCATTGATCGCGAACCAATTTCAGTAAATGTAGGTTCGTTAAATAAAACGCCAAATAATCCATCAAAAGTTTTATTTACAAATGCGCTAGTTTGAGCGCATTGTTCGGTGGAGCGCAATCAGGCGATGTGTTGCGGGATTGAACCGGCTCGATAGTTGAGTGCGTTTTAAAAGATTGCTACTATACATATCAATGTTGGTAGTACGATGCAAATGTTTGTTTTTTGTGAAATATTTCGATTTTACTTTCGTGGTTATAATAGTGAGAATTCGTGATGAAGTCATCTGTCAGATAACTAAAGTCACCGACATTGCTCACAGGATTAGTACGCTGAAGAGGAAGTGGGCCGGTCATGTCTGCAGATGGACAGACGGTCGGTGCAGCAGACACGTGTTGGAGTGGAGACCACGTTTAGGAAAACAGTGGGGGACGCCCTGCTGCATGATGGACCAGCAATTTAAAAAAGGTGGCAGGCAGCAGATGGATGCGGGCTACTCAGTACCGGGATGGTTGTAGCTCTTTGGGGGAGGCCTACGTACAGCAGTGGACGGCTATAGGTTGATATGATGATAATGATGAATATTTTGCCCACCGAATTTCGGTTACGACGTCTAACCTTAATAGAGACTAGTCAAGTAACTAGGTGTATTATAATCCACAAGTATGTGAAATATACAATAGTTTAGACACTCTCTTTCCTCACTCTCATAGTCCGATGGGGCAGTAATCCGACACGACCGGAGAGAGATCAGGCGAACGACCAATGGCTTTACGTGATTTCTAAAACACGGGAATGTCACACCACCAACTTCCAAACTACTGAGAAATTCGTAATGGAAAAACCTCATAACAGTTTTTTCCGATCTGGGAAACGAACCCAGGACCCCACCCGCAAAAAAAAATTAAAGATGTCTCTTATAAAATCTCAGCTAATGTATGAGTAACAAAAGATATTCTCGTATAAAATCTCTGCCAATGTATTTGTGAGTGCTGACGTTAACTCGGGAACTACCGAAACTATTTCAAATTTGTTTTTTATTTACAGTTTACGCTTTTATAACAACATCAACAACTGCATATAAAGTTGGACTGTCAGTTTAGTTACAAATACAAAGACAAAACAACTTTTGATGCAGGATAGAGTTGATAAATTGCTTTTTTTTATGAAATGGGAATAAAACAATTTAAGTTTTAGTTTCATTTCGTGAAATAACAATCTTTTTGTAATTTACTTGGGATAATTGAGAAAAATATCAGTAAATGTTTTCATAGGACTAGACCCTTTGAAAATATTTTGTTACAACGTAAATTCAATGTGGTACTAAATATATGGGTGTAGTCTGTGCCTATACAATTTTTTCTTGTATGTTTGTTTGTATCGAATAGGCTCAGAAACTACAGGACCGATTTTAACATTTTTTTCATCAATACATAGCTACATTATTCCTGAGTAACATAGGCTAAACATAACATCACGCTACGACTCACGGGAGCGTACCAGTGACTAAAGACATAACACGGGTGAAATAAGCCACGCGGACGAAGCCGCGGACAGTTCACTAGTATAGAATAAAGGTGAAAGCGCTAGGATGGTCTGTGGTATTCAAATTTTATAATGTTGTTTTTCTAAAAACAACAACGGACAACGGTATAATAACATCGGTTTGTGGGGTTATTAAAAAATAGACGCGATATTAACATACATAAGGGGTGTAAACAGATCTTATAGCCTACGCGTACTGCCCTGTAACATTCAGCAAAAATGATTGCTGGAAAACAAGCTTTTTTTGTATGAAAAATCACTGCTTATGGTGCCATGTCATGTAGCATACGCAAAATAACGTGCAGTTCATTTGGAACATAAAACTTCATCATCATGATCATCATCATATCAGCCGCAAGACGTCCACTGCTGGACATACGCCTTTTTGGAAATCTATGGGGGTGCCCATAGATTTCCAAAAAGACCGGTACATAAAACTTATTTTCGTAAAAATACGTACCTGACGAAAAGTTGAAACTTTATCTATTTCATTTAATTGGTGTTTAGTTAGCTAATGGCTACTTAAATAGAAAGCACTACTTAAAATGTCCAACAAGATAAGTAGACAGACTAGGTAACACTTAGTAGTACCCCTTCCATTGTTAAATTGTAAGTACAATTTATTGCTTCACCGGTAAAATGTACGGGCCCACAGATTGGGTGCACGTTACTGAACGTTTCCTGCACTCAAGTACTCAACATTTACGAGTTGCTAGTTCAACAAGAAGTTTTTTAGTGTACCTCAGAAAGTACCAGAAACTATAACTTTATTTTAGTTTTAGTTTGATACTATAGGGGCCGTAGTAAGAGCTGTGGCTATTGGTCTATCATAGGGATAGTTCTCGTGTGTTTAACTAGCTTATATCAGTGACTTCGTTTGCGTAAATGATGCCTTAATTGCGCCTATGGCATTAGCTACCCGTTAGTGAAAGTCTTGTTAAAATCGGTGTTGCCGTTTTGGAGATTAGCCGACACACAATAAGACAAAAATTAAAAAAAAATACCTATATGCATCTTATAAACTGACTTATTTATTTTGTAAAAAGCTTTTATTTGTATAGAAGAATAACTTCGCGTTCTAATACATAATACGTTCTTATATAAATCTCAATCTATCAGAAATAGAGAGATGTGGGTTTAGAGATTAAAAAAAGACTTTTTTAAAACACAACAACATATTTTCGATTCGACTTGCTGAAGTAGGTACAATACCTTTATCAACCAACCGATAATCTCAACACACAACTAACTCCTATACAAACATCCCAAAATAGTAAACACAAAAATAAACATTACTTCACAAGAAAAACTCTCGCTTACTATTACGAAAATGCGTGTTAATATATTGTAATAATGTGCAGTACACTTTCACGGGCCTGAAGTGTTTATTTGTAATATTAGCACATTAGTATGTCTGGCAACACTGAGTGTGAAATGTCATTTTAAAATACGGCACTGGACTGAGCTGAAGGTCTAATAAAATAGAAACGAAATAAGACAACATATTTCTAATAGTGTTTTAAAAAAATTCGGGACTCCTTTTCCGGAAAAACTAAATAAAATAAAAAATATATAACTAAATAAAATAGTTTGCATAGTGTTTTAACTTTAGCGGGAATTCTTTCCCGAAAATAAAAATACAAAATAGTTTGTAGTGTTTTGAATTTTTCGGGATTTTCTTTCGGGAAAAGTTTTTTATTTTTCCAAAAAAAAGTAGTTTTCTCGTGTAGTTAATGTGGTAATTGTTGTTAAAATAAAGTCGCAATGAAGGCGTTTATATTAATATTGGTTGTTACGCTATCGTGGTCCGTGGAAGCGTCTGATAAAAGTGAGAAAACAAATGAAGTGGAGCCGAGAGGCAAAGCGAAATATGCGTTAATAAGTGAGTACCAATATTTCAACAGTGCCTCATCTCAATTATGTAATACGTGTATTTCTAACTAAAGGAGAGTAAATGCGGGAAATAAAGTGAATGGTGCTATACATGCGGTTATAACTATATTGTCCTGTGTACATAAGTAAGATCCTTTTTTTTGTTAGTTAACAATCTCGGTACCCTAAGGTCCCGGACCTTTGAAAGGCGTACGAGGAGCCAAAGCCAACTCGCAGAGGCCCCTTACATGGCTTTACACTGAAATGGAAAACCAGCCGACAATTATCCCTGTTTAAACTATTTTAACGTGTTTTTTTGTTTATTGTTACCATTTCTAATTAAGTCCCAATATTCATCTTTAGCGTATCGATGCCTAATATAGATATATTTTTAAATTACGTTTTAAAGTCTATAATAGACATAATTAACTTTTAAATGAAATTCGCATTAGAATCGGTTTTTCTGTTTGCGAATTACAGTGACAAGACTCCCATCACTATAACATTAACGCTGATTGACCTCTTTACAAACCATTAAGAGGGAGTGGGAGGGAGCCACAATAATACCAATCTATACAAAAGCCTTTTCAAATAAAAAGCCTTTACTGACTAACAAAAAGGTTGTAACAAAAATTCTGTTACTTTCCCCTTGGAAATTAAATGGCGTCCATTGGAAAAGTAAATAGATAAAGTTTACCTTTGTTGCACGATATTGTTTACGAGTCCGATTCCTTTTCTAAAGATTGCTTGTTTATTTATTTGAAAGGAAATACTCTAGCTCTCATCTCTCTTTTAATTAAGACCCGACCAAACACGAGCGGAGAACTTTCGGTCGCGGTCGGACATTGCAATACTTAGTATCTGTCAAAGTTATCTAAAGTCAAAGCATTCATTTTAATTCAACCATATATGGGTACTTTTGAATTGTCAGAAAGTTGCAGCTAGTTGCTCATTTCAAAACGTAGGTCTTTATGAAGAAGTGCTAGCAATACACTTTAAGGTTATTACACCGCCCGATGTCCTTGAAGATTTGACTGTCTGTCTTATTTTTTGTTTTATTAGCGCCATCTACCGATATCCAGTATGCTACGATAAACGGAACTTAACATTAAGCAAGAACACAGATGTGTCGCAGAGTTGTCACTGTTTTTGCCTATTTTATTCGCTCTCTGAGAGATCTAATACCTACATTTTGTTCTTATATTATTTATTATTTGGTACATCGTAATGTATAACAAAACGTGCCCGATAAATGGCAATAGGCTCGCCCCCTTTTACATGGGACCTAAATATACCGGCGAACTGTGGGTGTACATTGGTTCACCTCTGCGTAACCCTTCGGGGAATACAGGCGTGATGATGATGGTTTAATTTGTGAAATAGTGAGAACTCGAAGTAACGCTTCCTTGCAGTCCATGCATATTTAATTTTGTATCTAAACCTTATCGACTACCCATGCGAAAGGTAGCCTTTGAAAAATCCATTCATCGATCAGGCAGAAACGCACATCTCGAATGTCAAACAAAAAAGTCACAAATTTTCAAATTCTTTGAGACGTGTAAAATATATAAGAACGTCAATAGTTATTATTACTTTACTGGAGTTCCTGTGTTTCGGCTCCCGAACGATGTAAAAGTAACCGTGTAATAAAATATTCACTTTGCCTGCTGAACTAACTTTCAACATTTATCTAATTGAGTACGGAGTGTTCATGAGATATTTCTAAAGGTCTGATGATGAACAGGTAAGTGCTTATCGGTTGTCGGAAACGAAAATAGTCAGGATGACCTGCTTTCAATATTTATCTCACCAAGCACGGGTGCTACTATGTGGTACATTCTAAAGGTCTGATGATGACCAAGTAAGTACACATCGGATCTCAGTAACGGAAATAGTTGTGCTCATACATGATACATTCTGAAAGTTTGGTAAGCAATTAATAAAAAAAAAACCTAAATCTATGTTCTCCGTCAAACGAAATTCTTAAGGATAAAAACAATAAAAAAAATAAACACCAAAGAAATAATGTATCTACTAAAAGAGTAGGTATTTACCATAGAATATATCCGTGGTATTTTCCAATCATTTTGGAGAGCTCGGTCAAGCATTTGTTTTTATACATAGGCATAGTAGTCAGGCTTACTCTATGATAGATTCAAAAACTAAACGAAATTACAAATTTGTTTTTATTAATTTACGAACTTAATTTTAATTCTTATTTTACGAAATATTTACATTTGTACTATTTACAATATTGCTTCATTCATAAATTATTCAAAAAGTGAACTTTTGGTTTTTATTTTGGAAAAAATAACATGCGTATAGTCCACCCTTGACAAGAGCCATCAAGGCACTGAAGTTTGGCGTCTCAGGCATAGCGGGGGTGCCTCGTGGGGGGAATTGATGAAATTTCGAGTTTTTAGTTATTATTACAAAATCTTAACAGAAACAAGAAAAAGTAAACAATGCGAATTGTTTGATATGTCATTACATATTTTTAGGTATAAAATTCATGTCGAACTATTCAGCCGTTTTACCAACAATTTGCAATTTAGATTGAAAAATGACCTGTTTAAAATATTTTTTTCCGAAATTTGGGCAAGTTTATTACAATTCTAATCAATGCGAACTGTTGAGGATGACTTTAAGTATAACATATATTTTTTATATGGAAAACGTACGGAAGGATTCCTCAACAAATTTCGTTAAACATAAGGTGTTTTTAGGACTTGAGCGATGTAATACCCTTAAGGACACTCTTTGTATGGACGAGTTCACATCGTTGTGCACTATTAGTATAGTGCGCTTTGATGTGGACTGGAGTGACTACAGTGTCCAACGGCATCCGCATGTTGTGCACTCCAGTATGGTCCCTACCATACTGGAGTGCACAACATGCGGATGCCGTTGGACACAAAACAAATAATCTTCTCTGTAAAGACCCTTCTTTACAGAGAAGATTATTTGTTTTATTTTGATAGGAGACATTAACGCTTCCTCAGGTTTAGAATGATTCATGAAATTGGTGGTAGTATGAACGTGGATGAAGTGAAAGTAGTATGTAAGGATCGTAGCAGATGGCGTTTCTGTGTGTTTCTGCCTACCCCCATGGAATAAAGGTGTGAGTTTATGTATGTATGTATTAAAAAACTCTCCTTTTTACCATGGGGGTAAGTAGAACAGAGAACGCCACCTGCTACGACTCTTACATACTCCTTTCGCTTCGTTCATACATCTAGACAAACATTATTACAACTAAAACATAAATAAAACAGTCTAGAACTGAAAGATCTCCACGGAATCTTATTCCTGATTCCGGCAGCATCCAGTGTCGGTTTATACAGCGAATTAAACTAGAAGTCTGGACCGAGGATTTAAATCTGAATCGAGAACAAATTGGAAAGTTTCCTCGCAGAAATCTTAGCCTTCGTTGGTAGAAACATTTTAAGATTTTAAAATACTAGTCTCGTCTTGCGGTTGGGGATTTAAAAAGTTGGTTATTAAGAAATGGGAGCGGAAGAGGAATAGTATCAAAGATCAATTAAGAAAGTTTGTAAAAACTTTGATTGGTGTAATCAATCACTAGTATAGATAGTGCAATCCACGAAGACGCGCCCCACTACTATTCTTCTAACCGTTTATAGTATATGTGTGCAAGCTTCCGTCAATGTTTGAGTGTTGTCGGTACACACTAATTACCTATGAGTGCACACGCACACTACAATGAATAGACTAATCAGGAGAGAGCGTCATGGTCAAAATGAAAGATGCTGGAGAAGTGGTGGGGCGCGTCTTCGTGAATTGCACTATCTTTATCGAAGAGATAGGTAAAGTGCAAACCATTAAAAGAAAATATCTATCTATTATTGTCCTACGACAGGGCATAGGCCATTTCTTATGTAGAGAAAGCATATGAGTATTGATCACCAGGTTTGCTCAAATTAGCCAGGTTTCCTACTGATGTTTTCCTTCATTGACGTCAGTGATGTCTAAGGTAAACATAGCAAGCACATATGAATTAGGATAGGGTCGCATTGGCGCACAAAGCATTTACCGGTGCCCGGTTGAGAGCCCACTACCTCGTTCTTGAGAAGCGGGGCGTCTTAACCAATGAGTTGTTCGGACTGCCATTTCGTTAGATTTTAAATGCGTTATAATTAGGTTAGACCAGGGGAGATACACAATCTAAGAGTGTTTCAGATTAGACCTAAAGATCAAGAGTAACATTTGTGCTTTGGAGGCTAACAGTAGTTTTACAGTAGTTTCAGCATTAATTATCGTGTAATGCTAAAACCAAATCATATTTTAATGCCAAAAGCGTCTTTGCAGGCCTTTCCTTAGTTTTACATCCCTAGTATATTCCATGTCATTCAAAAAATAATAATACAACCCAGCCCTTTCTCTTTGTTGCAGCCAACCTCGCGATTGTATTAGCGGCGAAAGTTGGACTGTATAAGTTGGTTCTGGCCATAGCCCTGACGGTAGCTACCATGAAGATATTCCTCATAATGATCTGGGCATCCACCATATACAAGCATGTGCCAGACCCGTACTTGCATTATCACAAAACGGAGCAGTTTGCGCCTTATCCGGATAAATTCTCGCATCATAGGGAAGGGTACCAAGCGTTGGACTTGATTGCTGATTTTATTAAGAATCGGCAGTGGCGGTAGTTGGTGTAGGTGTGTATAGACTGTTGTATAATGCCCGGTCACTCGTGATCTAGAAACGATGCGTTTTATTTTAAGAAACCGGTCAAGGTCTCTGAGATTAAATGTAATAAAGTAACAAAATCCTACATACTAGGTTTTAAATAAAAAATAATATTCCGATAGAAACGTATGTTTTGTAATCCAAGTTTGCATTACAAATCAAATGCATAATAATATTTTGAATTATCAACATCTAAGATCATCATAAAAAACATATTTAATATTATGAACAATGGGGAATGGGAAATTAGGTATATATTAATATACCTAATTTTTTAACAATTAGTGTAGTAATTTAGTAAATTTCAGAAAATCTCGGAAGCGCTGTATTATTTCCTAGAAAACTCTATTAATTAAAAACGTTCAAAATCTAGTCACAATCTCATAAAAGCCACAATCTATTGAGGCATTTTTGGCAAATTTAAATTGCGATGGTTCAAAAGAATTCCCCCCTTTGCTCAACCTGGGAATCAAACCCAAGACCTCTAGCGTAGCAGTTGCGGTTAGGACCACTAGGCTAACGAGGCAACTACCATGCTAATACCACTTTTGTATTTTGCCTCCAGTTCACTTCTTCTACGTGGTTGCGACGAAGCTCTTCGTTCTCAAGCTGGTGTACGGAGCCCTATTCTACGTACTCATCTACAAAGGCTGGCACTTCCTTCTCTGGTTTCTCCACTATCTGAAGAAGAAGAAACACGAACACCACGAGTACATCGAAGACCACCACTTTAACCATCATGACCACGGCCACTTTGACGCGAGTTTTGACCACAGTTATGGTCAATTTGACCAGAGTTATGGCCATTTTGACCACCAGCCGTATGGTTATGATAAGTATGGATATGGTAGTGATAATAAGAAGAGGATTTATGATGCTGATGGTTCTTACGCAGTGAAGGGATAATGATTGTCTTGTTATAAGTGTTTTTTAAGATGTAAAATTGTGGTACAGTGAGATTTCGTGTTTAGCGGACTACACTGACATTGTATCAATATGGGGAGCTAAAACTAGAGTTGATAAGAAATTTAACATTGTATTACGTAGTTTTAGTTATCGGGTTTAACGCCTGCCTAAATTAAGTAATTCGCATCAAAATGTCAACCATTTTTCAGTCGTTGTAAAGATTTTGTATTTTTATGGTGATTAATTTTAAATTAATTCTAAGTATAACTTTATGCAGTGCAGTGACCTGCTTTTGCTTGGTAGTAATGTAACACATTTGTCATGTTGCTCGTTTTTGAGGAATTAGGGTCATTTAAATAAAAAATTGATACATAATAAAAGATTGCACATAAAAATGCTTTTTTACCCAAAAGGGTTGAATAGAATCTCAGCTAGTATTCATTAGAAACTAGTTTTAAGTCGCTTATGCTAGGATTAAAATAAGAAATATAATGCCATATTAATAATAATGCCAACTCGTGTAAATAATCTAGTTTATGGCAAAAGTTATTTATGTATTTATTAAAATGTCAGTAAACAATATGTCAGTGTGTTTCATTTCCTTCCCGCATCCTACCATACATTTGTTATGAGGAGGGGGGGGGGGGGAGGGGGGAGATAGATGGACCCCCTTTAAGAGTAAATTGCAGCATTCAATCTAACAAAAAAGATAGACCATTCAAGATAACATTAGATAAATAACGCTATTTCGATATAAGCGTGGATTAAGCTGGGTTATACATACATACTATACATAGAGAGATACATAGATAGATTAATTTATTTACATAAAACATGGTATAAAAGGTGTTACATGTGTCATACCATCACGCCTGTATTTCCCGAAGGGTTAGGCAGAGGTGTAACAATGAAAACACAGTTCGCAGATATGTTTAGGTCCGATGTAAAGTAAGCTGGGTTATTTGACGATAAATAAAAAATATAATCTATTTACCATTTACGTCTGCAGAACTTTTAAATGCAGCCATTTTAACTATAAAAGAAATTGTAATTATTTCGCCCTTATTTTCTTATACTATCAGAGGTAGGGTTGGAACTATTGGAATTAATTTCATAATGTTTTTGTACCTAATTCAAACCTAAATGTTATTAGAACTCATCCATGATCTTTCTAAAATTAATATCTTTAAGTAATACTCAAAGCTAGCCTCATCATTATAACTACCTACAAGTTCCACGTACAGAAAGGTTCTGAGAATTACCCACCGTATCATGTTCGATACCCTTAGTGAACCTAGATCGAATGTAGCCTGTGTAATTTCTGCGAAGCTCTCTGAATAATCCCCTATACATGTAGAATGTCAGCTATTAGTTCAGATTACACAAGTTTCCTATGACTATTAAGGTCTGCAGAGGCAATCAATCTATCAAATATTTAATACTGTATAATATCAGGGCTGTCTCATGAAAAGTCTGCCAATGTTATTAGACATGCAAATAAAGGACCTTCTTCAAACTCTTCTTTAAGGCGAAATGTGTCCCAAAGGTGTTTTGCCGCATTTCGGCTGCACGCAAAACTAATTTTTGTCTTCAAAAACTACGACTTTGCCTTATTTTTTTTCATGATTATTAAAATTGAAGATTTTCTTTAGTGAATTATGAGGGCCAAAACACGATTGACATAATTTGGCTCGATACAAAAAAATCGCAAAGTTTACTCAAAATTAGCATTTTTTAAGAGAAATGACGGTTTTATTCGTTTGTAATTTAAGCAATTTCAATAAAATTTAGTCTATACGTTCACCATTAAAGACATTAGGGGATCATGGGTTCATTTTAATGTAACAAAGCGAATAGAATTTTAAAAAGAAATATTTACCTATAAGAAGCGTGCAATACGCACCGCTCCCGCAGACCCGTCAGTCGGACGCAGCGCGTGACCACGATACCATTTCGCCTTAAAGTTATAACTAAATTTAGAAAAAAAACCGATAAGTGCCCTTTTCTGTGGCATGCACCCGTAGGTAAAATGTTTATCATGCGTTACATTGCGCTCTATCTTTCACACCAAAAATAAGTAGTTTCTTAGTCATTATTGTTACTCAGTTACTTAGTTGAATGGGCAGTACACATAGGTAACGGCTATCTGATGTCTTGTTACCCCCAAAATAACGACAGTATTATGATCTAATAAACTTATTTTGGGCTTTTTTTGCTTTTTTTGGGTTTTTCTATGAAATTCTCAGTAGCAGCTCGGAGTTTGGATTTGTGCCCGGTTAATAGCAATAGGCTCGCCCCCTATTACATGGGACCTAAATATACCGGCGAACTGTGGGTGTGCCTTGGTACACTTCTGCCTAACCCTTCGGGGAATACAGGCGTGATGGATGGTAAACTTATTTTGTTCTTATTTTTATACTGGTTAAAATCTGAAGTCACTAGAGATGGAAAGAGTAGTGGGTGACCTTTGCCCAGGAGTAATAAAGAATAGGCAAATCCATACTAATATTATAAATGTGATAGGAACTATGTCTGTCTGTTTTCACAACTAAACCACTAAACTGATTTTGATGAAAAGTACAGCGTAAGTTTGAACTCCAAGAAAGGACCGGCTACTTTTTATTCCGCGACTTTGTATGGCATTTACGTGAACGAAGTCGCGAGCGGAAACTAGTTATAAATAAATTTATGTCACAACTGGCTAACCTAAAAACCTTCCAATAATTGTTATCCACCAATTACATCGCAAATTGTGAAGAAACACAGCGAGTCGTCAGTTAATTTAACGACCTGCTCGTAATGATAAGAAACCAATACATCCTGCTGAGTTTGCCTCCATAAAATACAAAGTTTATACAATACCTAGAAAACAGAGAAAACCGTGCAGAGTCAATTTCCTTTCAAACCAAGCCGAGGTAAAAGCTAGTCTAGAATGTGATCCGCGAATTGTGAAAGCGTAGGGAAAGCCTCCTCGGCGAGCGAACACTTTCTAAGTAATATTATTATGAAATGCTGATGTTATCACACAGTGCTTCCTTTAAATACATACTGCAGGTGACATGAAGGCCAATAAAATTGTAGTAATTTTAAAACTTACATAATTTAGTTGTCTCGTTAACTGCCTCGTTAACGCTAGAGATTTTAGGTACGATTCCCAGGTCAAGCAAAGTGTTATTGGGTTTTTCTATGATATTCAGTAGCAGCTAAGAGTTAGGATGTGTGCCTAGATAATGGCAATAGGCTCGCTCCCTAATGCCCCTAACGCCCCCACATGGGGCCTAAAACATATCGGCGGACTGTGGGTGTACATTGCTACACCTCTTCTTCTAGTTGCAATCTCATGTCAGCAACTGTCAATGTCAAAGAATGTAGGTCAATCAGAGGCATTTTTTCAGGTTAAGACTAAGATCAGTTTGCGATAGTTCCTAAAAGTTAATATAAATACCTTTTTATTGTTATTTTTGTGTGCACATGATTTGTGTCAAATAAACATTTGTTATTTTTTATATAATTTCGTTCACATTTTCTTTTATTCTTTCTTTCAATGTTGCATTCTTTCATTTTTCTTTCTTTCTTTTATTCATTATCTCTTTCTTTGATCCTTTCTTTCGGTGCCCAGTAAAATAATAGTGAAACTTCTGAAATCTTCCCCCTACTTTCTGTTACTGCTCAGGCAGCTTGCCCGGCAGCACCTGTTACAAGAAATGTGAACGAAATTTAATTGTTTTCTCTCTTAAGAAAACAAGAAATGCTTTTAGCAATATTTCTGTAAGCCGTGCTAACGACCAGAGGGTACATATTGCAGTTTTAATTGTTATTTGCTGTATTTGGGTGAAAATAAGTAGGGTTAAGGATAGAGTAAGTCAAGCTGGATAATTCTCTTGGGGGCAAAAGCTATCACTTGCTTAGAAGTCTCGACGTCATGGTTGGAGCAACGGCTGAGTGATTGGCAGCTGCTCTGCATGTCGCGGGTTGGATTCCTGAACGGAATTTGTGTATTTGGGTTTATAAAATATATAAATATTTTTTTAAATGCCAAGATTAGGTAATAAAAAAAAAACAATAAACCCAAACCCATAGCCCTATTTTTTTTTGTTCCCATATTCTGCAATGGTCCTGCGCCAGCCGGGGATCGACTTTGGGTGCATTTGCATAGTGCAAACAGGGATAATTGTCGGCTGGTTTTCCATTTCAGCGTAAAGCTATGTAAGGGGCCTCTGCGAGTTGGCTTCGGGTCCTCGTACGCCTTTCAAAGGTCCGGGACCTTAGGGTACCGAGATTGTTAACTAAAAAACAATAATAAAATTAATAGTGCAAACACTATAAATAAATAAATCCAAGACAAAACTTTCTGTTCTGTTATGTTTTGAATATCCAATTAATTTAGTCCAATGTAAACTTTGATTTTTTATTGCTTTGAAATTAATAATTTCAGTTGAATACTTTTAACACTATATGCCAATTTTATGGCGTTATTTGTATTACTTAGTTTTATTGGGTATTTATAATTAAATCCGATCTGGCGAGTCATATAAGGCACACATTTTGTCAGCCTTCACAGGGTCATCGTCATCGACATCAATAAAAAGGACTATACTTACCAGTTAAAATAAATCAGAACTGTCATAGGAAGTAAGTGTCAGCCCTAGAATATTTCCATATCCGTCGGGAACGGGGAGTGGTTGATGACTCGCAAGGGCATCTAAATTTGGCGC
The DNA here is from genome assembly GCA_932526535.1 of Caradrina clavipalpis. Lineage (NCBI taxonomy): Eukaryota > Metazoa > Arthropoda > Insecta > Lepidoptera > Noctuidae > Caradrina > Caradrina clavipalpis. Next base: position 1,030,022 of record OW052088.1, read on the forward strand.
ATGCGCAGTAATGGAGCAGTGCCGGCGGGCTTGTCATTATACTGGGCTCGTAATCATCGGTGTCGCCTGGAAGAGGGGGACACGAGTTCCAGGTAGCCTAGTGTAGCTAGACTTTAGAGAGATTTAAACTGAAATTATTTATTAAGTAATCTATACTCTGACGCTCATGTAAAAAAATTTTCCTTCTTCAGAGAAGTCAGCTTGGTAATCTCAACGGGAAGGTTGGAGCAGTGGTTGGGCGATTGGCTTCTGTGCTGCTTATAGTAGGTTCGATTTCCGCACGGAATAAATATTTGTATGTCCTCAACTTAGTGGTTCCAGGTCTGGCTGCTTGTGTATGTGAATTTAATATTTGTAAACGCACTCAAAATACTTAAGCAATCCTAGTATGGGGCAAAGTTTCTTAAAAAGAAGAATAGCAAGAAGAATCTCATCTCTCTTTTCTATACAAAATAAAACAACCCGTCCCATTCAGAAATAAATTCCGCAATTTATATGCGTTCTAAACCAAAGCTATAGATACAGGCTGTTGCTAAACCTATCATTTAAAATCTCGCTCGAAACAATAAAAATACATTGTGCACAGACTTCAAATGCAACGGCTTTTATAGCCAACATGTCGACAGCTCCAGTGTCGAATGATCGCCACTCGTCGACAATTTATTTTTACAACTGTACTCGATTGTACTCGATTATGTTGTTTGGGAAGTTAAATGGCGGCGATGTGTTCAAGTTACATTGTTAACGACTGTACGTTACAATTTTAACGAGTTTGTTGAAGTTTTGTTGTTGTATGGCACTCGCGATTATAGGTTTATCTGTATGTCTTACAAAGTTCCTATTTCTAACACAATTTTGTTATACGGTCAGCAACTAATGTCGATTAACAATGTTACTTTTACATAATATTATATCATTTAAGTAGACACGAAATATTCAACTATCAAAATATTAATAAATAAAATATTCAATATTCAATTATTCAATTATGATTTTATTTATTTATCGTAATTCACTGCTATTCAGAATTTTAACGCAACACCTAAAGACAGTTCATTTTACCTTAATTTAAGATCCATTAAGTATTTCCTTTGATGTTGTGTGCTCAATAATAAGGATTAAAAAATCTTGATGTAATTTTGTTGCTGACTGTGCAATTGAGAAGCTTCTTCTGAAGTTCTTGGTAAGTGTTACTGCCTGTATAATCGCGGTGTGCGGTTTTGAATTGCTGGATAAGTGCCGGATGTGCTAATACTTATTTAACCAATAACCTTTCTGTACAACGGTAGTGTAAATGCAGTACCGTATCTTGGTCTATTTGCATATTGCCACACAAACGAGGGATTTAGTGAGTTTTATCCTGGAAAGTTTTATGAAAAAAAAAATACTATCACGCCTGTATTCCCCGAAGGGTTAAGCAGAGGTGTCCCATGTAATAGGGGGCGAGCCTATTGCCATTAACCGGGCAGAAATCCAAACTCCGAGCTGCTATTGAGAATTTCATAGAAAAACCCAATAACACTTTTTGCTCGATTCGGGAATCGAACCCAGGACCTTTAGCGTAGCAGTCGCGCTCAGGACCACTAGGCCAACGAGGCAGTTCAAATTTTATGACTAGTATCAAAATAGCAACTTTTTTAGCCCGTGTTGTCCCGCTGCAGGACAAAGGCTTACCTTTCTCCTTTCCAGCCCGCTCTACCCTGAGCTAGTGTGGATCAATCCTGCCATTTTTGCCAGAGTCGCGATATCGCTGGACATTTTCCGGGACACACATTGTGGTTGATTTAGCCATCCGTTAGTCATCTGTCCAAATTAAGCTTGGCTGCTTTTTGGGTGCCATCGGCGATTCGTGACTTGTTAACAAAAAATACCTATGAACTTTTTGAGATTATAAAATGGGTAATTTGATTTGGCAAAATCGTACGTTAAAGATTCATCCCATAAGAATAATGTTACTTTCGATTCTCCTGTCAAAACAACACACTATCGCCTTATTCACTATCTGCAATGGAATGCAACGAAAATTGTGTTTATTTCGGGGTACTATGAAAGCGATGAGAGCAACGAGAACGTATCTCACAGCGCCTGACCGCGTAATAGAATTTAAATCGCGGAGCACTGCCCTCTGTGGATAACGTGGGTATATTTGTTCAGGCGTTATGTATAGTAACAACATACAAACATACATAGGTACTATTTGTAAGAACATTCTGCGAATACGGGGTTTTTTGTGTGGACAAAACCTTTTAAACTTACCGTTGGATGCTTATGTCGTTAAAAGCAATTCTGATGTTCCATTTAAAAGTGGGATACATAGGTACATACAAAATGAGAATGTATTTTTTTTGTGTATTTTATTTAAAAGCGATGACAACTTTCAACTATGGGTTTCTAGAATCGTGTAATATTCCTTTTTAGACCGGTCACGGTGGCTGATCGCAAATAGAGACTAGCTAAGTACGCTGGAGATATTATAGTGCACAAGTGTGTGCGCAAACACAGGTCGACTTGTTCTTTCCTAACTTTCATAGACGAAAGGGACGGCAATTCGACACAACCGGGGAAAGATTAGGCGCAGGACCAACGGCTTTATGTATTTTCCTAGGCACTGGGGTATCACACCACCAATCCAATCAACCTTCCAATCTACAGAGAAATTCGTAATGGAAAAACTCAATAACACTTTTTGCCCGACCTGGGAATCGAACCCAGAATCCCATGCTCATGCAACCTCGCGACCAACGGGGCAATCATATACTACATCTGTTGTAAAATAAAAGTCCCTATGTGTTTCGATGTTAGTCCATCCCATATAATATAGAAGCAAAATAGTGATGGTCAATGACCTGTACGCCCTAAGTTTCAGTCAAAGAATAAGTCTATTTGATTTATTTAAAAATGAATGATATAATAAAAATAATTTCAATATTCTTATTACCCAAGGGATTTGAACAACATCTGGCTTTTAATAACCAATTACTATGAGTAATAATTGAAATAGTTTATTAAGAAAATTACATTTTTCATAAAGAAAATCTGCGAATACAATTTATTTATAGTCTCTATCGAGTTAATTAAACGAAGTCTCTCGAATGGAAAATAGTAATATTTAACTTTGTAAAAAAAATTCTCTACAATAAAAGTAAATTAAATTTCAGACGTATGAAAGATTTAACTATTTTATTCTTAAAGAAGTAATTTTAAGTTGCTCTGTCAATTTAATCAGAGATGAGCAATTGAGCATGCTTGATTAAAAAGATTTTGTTTTTACGTGTTTTAAGCGTAACTTTAAATAGAGATAAAAGCTGTTAGAGATTTTTATTCGTAATAGGGCTATTTAGGGCTGGTCGTAAAACTATTTTTAATTCACGGGATAAGTTTTTGGTGTTTTCTGTTCACGCGGATAGAAAAATATTGTTTATGTTAGCCAGATTCATTATGAGTACTATTCGGTACATAACATCATGCTACGACCCATAGAAGCGAAGCAGTAGGTAACAAAAAAAAAAAAACAAGAGGACGAAGTCGTTCTGATGATTTTCTTGTGTGTATAGAATATGCATTTACCAAGCTCCTTCATAAGGAAAAGTGAAGACAAAAAGAAATTACTAATGTTTATTCAATTACGCATTTTTCTTTGTTTATCCCAAATTCAACAGGAATGACCATCATTCAAGCCTTCGTAATAATTCACGGACTTTTTCCGTCAATGCAAATGAGGCTTTAGACCATTAAGGCAGCATCTCATCCCTACAGAGTGCGTTACACAGATTTACACACAACATTAACATAAAGAACAGTCTTATAAAATAGAAATATTACCGCGGATCGGAGAGAGTGGAAAGGAAACACATACAATAATAAATAACACCATTTATTCGTTGGGCAAACGTTTCCAACCAAATACAGTTTAACTTAAAAATAATAACAACTATTACTCCTAATAACTTTTCGAACAACTTTTGTCGACACAACTGTATGACTATGTATCCATGTAGCAATCTATACTAATAAAATAACGATGAAGAGATTTTTTTGTTTGTTTGTTTGTTTAAACGCGCTAATCTCTGGAACTGCCAGTCGGACTGGAATAATTCTTGTTGTATATGATAGCCAGTTTCATGAGGATTATGTATAGGCTATATAACATCACGCTACGACTCATAGGAGCAGAGCAGTAATCAAAGACGTAACTGACCGCGGGTGAAACCGCGTAGTAGTTAATAATACTTTGTCATATGATTGTCGTTCGAAAAGTTAAACATGCTTTCAACGACTGTCGGTCGCTTTAAAGCTTTGTCAGTCTTATTTCACTTAGTACAGCCTCTATTCACTCTTCAGGTTCAACTAGCGCGTAATCTAAACCATTACTATCGAGACCTTTCGATACTTCGTTGTCCTTTGCCGTTTTTGTTGTCGTTTTCAATTCCTTCTTCCTTATTTTGCCGACGTGTGTCGTTGCTTCTACTAATTCTAACTGCTCGAGTGGTGTCACTGATGATGTCTGAATGGGAATCTCCTTTTTCTCTGTTGTTACTTCAATAATTTCTACTTTCTCTTCTGTTACTGGTTTTTCTGTTGCAGTTTTGTCTGTGACAACTTCCTCTGTTACTGGTTTATCTGTTTTGTTTTCAACTTTAACTGGTAGTCTTACTTCGATGGGCACTATTCTCTCAGGCAGCGGTGGAGGCAGCTCATGCTTGGGCACAGTCACAGTTAGAATACCATTTTCCTTGAGTACTGCGGTCACTTCCTCCTGTTTGCTGCCGGGGGGCAGAACAAACCGCTGCACGAAGTGGTTCGCCATGAATTGTTGAACGTCATCCTTTATCTTCTGGTTTCCTTCGACTATGATGTCACGGTTCTTCACTTTGATCCTGAGCTCATCAGGCTTGAACCTCCTCACGTTGATGTTCATTTGGAATTTCTCCTTGTTTGATACGATTTGAGGTTCTTCTAGCGCTCCCTCGATGTCCATGGACGCTGCTGCCCTGATGAGTTGGCTCCAAGGCCATAGGTAGTGGTAAGCGAGTGTGTGGGTGATCTGTTTGTCCAGGGCGGAGAACGGGTCCTCGACCCTGTGCTTTTTCCGCTCATGACAGGCCGCGGTGGCGATGATTGCAAAGATTAGGATAAATTTCTGCATCGTTCGTTGCTTCGTTGTTGCTTTCGTAACGTACTATGACGGCTGCAGGCGAGCTCGGGGCTTATATAGGCTTGGTAGTGTTTCGAGAATGTACGCCGCTCATTGATAACCGCAGCGGTAAAACCAGTTGTTGTCAACATTTGGAAAGTTTGAACAGATGTTTCCGTGTGTATGTAAGATGATTCATTTGGATGAGTGTTTTGTAATCGGGTGACATTGAATTTCATGCTCCCGTTATAGTCATACCTACATCAATACGTTTTGTTTGACTATTTATTCAAGCGGTGTAAGTAAACACGTTTATACTTATTACAATATTTTTATTGAGTATACTTATTTGTTTAGAATGTTCAAGTGTACCTGTTGATCAATATACATTACAAAGACTTGAGACTGCCTACTGTGGAAGTTTCCAGAATTATATTTGTTTAGTCTACATAATTAAGATAATTATGTTTGCTTATAAACTTTGCTGTGGAGGGCTTGTAATATGCTTACATAACATGTTACACAGTTATATTTTTAGTAGGACTAATATAACGTACGGGCAAAATGTCTGAAAGAGAGAAAGTTGAGTCTTCAGGTCGACTGTTATCTCAATCTAGGGTCAGTACCTTAGTACGTCTGCCCCCCTAGTCAAGTCGCAAACGATAATCGTAAACGCTCGGTAGGTACCAATAGATTTTCAACTTAATACACCAGAGCCTTAAGTTGAAAATCTTTTAAAGATTTCTAAGCGTTAGCGACTGGAAATAACAAAAACGCTATGCAATCTTCATTAGATCTTTAACTTAAAACCAAGCACATAAAGTTGAAGATCTATTAAAGCCTACTCTGCGTTTGCGTTTATCGTTTGTTACATGGCTACAGGGGCTGGTGTACCCTGAGCATCAGCAACGCAAAACTCCTGCGGACCTGCTGATTACAAATTACATTATACGCTGAGTAATTTTCATGTCATGAAGTAGCTCACGGTGACACAGGAAAAAAATAAAATACCAAGATACTTAAATAAAAAATAGGTCAAAAAAATTACTACTAGGCTATAAAGTAGCTAGTTAGGTTAAGTCATAAAAAAGTTAGGTAGGTACCTACCATCATTATTAAATTTTGTATTAATCACTTAAAGCTTCAGGTTGCCAACTCCTGCGCAGCACGACGTGTTTAGATCACACACACACACGAGAGCGCCGGGCAATGACCGCGTCTGTGTGCGCGGTACCGTTAGCAAAACTAGCAATGCACTTATTTGTAGGTCAAACACTTTTACTCTTTAGTACAAAACAAAAACAATAACACTTTCGTCTATTTTTTATGTTTCAGTATCAATAACCTTTCCAATTTGTTGAACAAAAAACCAATCAGCGGTGATAGATGTTTTATTTGCCGTCGCTACAATGCATGGTGGTAATTATATATAAATTTACTCTCGAGAGTCCTACTTATATGATGCACGTACTTATGTTAGTATAATTAGAAGAAAATTGCTTTGCAGTGATAGACTCTTGTCCATTATATTTATGACCTTGCAAACCGCCCCGGCTTTGGTTGAAGAGTTTCTGTATGGGGTCGATTTGTAAGTCGTAAGAAATTCGAAGGTAAACCCGTATAAATGAGAACTATTTGCCAAATGCCGTATAATTAGGTTTACGAAGATTAAATGACGCGTCTTAGTCACATTTACATGAGCGCTGTCTATCTCAACACAATAAAAGAATTATAAAAATGCGGTTTCTAGCACATGAATAAAAAAAAATCTTCTTTGTTCTTCATTTTGGGGATTAACCTCTTTCAATGCAATAAAGGCAGGTGCACATTCGGTTTGTCTCTCATAACGGGACGGACTTCAAAAGATGGTAGGTTATTAAAGCAATCTGCTGTCTCATACATTTTAACTGTGTGTTGCACTTTTGTATGGAACAATTTTAGTAACTTTATCGGTAACTATAATTTCGAGGCTTTTGGAAACCCTCGGGCCGTGGGGTCCGTGTACCCATAGCTTTTTTAAGGATTTATCTAAACGGTAATGCTCGGTCTTCAGACATCCCGGATAGACATCTGTCCGATCATAATTGCAGAATCAGTTTGAGAGGGAGTGATGTCTAAACGATGAGTTGACACTGACAATGATATGATTAAAACATTTTGGAACTGTTAGTTTCATTTTTTAAATAAAGTACCTGATGAATGATTTCATCCCTCGGGGGGTGTAGAATCAAGTACAAAAAAAAGTAAAAAAAATGGTCAAAATTTCGTTAGGTACGACGTTCCTTCCACTATAATCGCAGTGACACAGTTCTATTTTATTTTTTTTTGTTTATAGGTGAATCATCGACGCATTATAGATAATTTCTATTTTACGGTTTTCCTCCTGCTTGGGTTAATGCGTTCTTCGTAAAACTATCACTTCCGTTTGACGTCACACGACATCCGCTCGGGACAAACAAACTATACTGTCTAATTATCTAACTGTAGTTAATTTTTGGTAATGAGGGAAGTAGGACTTTGCTAAAAGCTAGGTTAACTATCGACAATTTTGTTTCAAATTGGATTTTAATTGAACGCGCAGCGGTTCTTTTGTTTTGAAAGCTTGAGTGTCGATTGTGTTTTTAATTTATAACCTTTTAATTGCTTCTTTCTTTTCTTTAATATTTTTAGTTGGCATACAATCTTCTTCTTTATCGTGTGGGCAGTAAGGTCTAACGACCCCACACACCCTAGTGTCAGAGTTTCTAAACCGCCTAAAGGGCCTCTGACATGGTTACTGATGTCAGTCATGTCCAAGATAAACTTAGAAAGTACATATGAATTAGAAAAAGTCTCATTGGTACTTGCCCGTGCCCGGTTGCGAACCCACAACCTCGTGCATGAGAGGCGGGCGCCTTAACCACTGGGCCATCACGACACTTACAAACAATGACATACATACTCGATTTTTATTTTACTTATTTAAGTGAAACTAAAACATCCTAAGTAAATCTGGATTTAAAATAAATACAAGTCTGAAATCGCCAATCCGCCTTGAGCAAGCTTGGTGTTGCCCGAGCCTTTTCTGTAGTGGGTAAATAATACGTTATTTTTTTAAGACGTCAAATCATCAAATAACTTTCCCCGCCCTGGGCGGGGCGGGAGGGAGTGTCAGACTTTTACTGACTAAAACCCGTCTATGTTCCTTCATGTGCCCTTTGCGTTCCAGGGGCGCGGTATCTCTTTCGAACAACCCGCAGCGTCAATAATACGCTGGTATTGTAATAAAAAAATATGGTAGTGTGATATTTTATTGACATACAAAATAGCTTTTGTCTATAAAACAGGTTTGCTAATCAGTTTTAATACTTAAGAATTTTAATTATCCATATTTACAGTTTAACCCAGATTGTAACTGATGTCTATTTTTGTTCTTTATTTAAAGTATATTTCCGTCTCTATCTTACAATCGTAGTTTGACAGCTGTGTGACAGTGACAGTGACATAAATTAGCAAAAGCATATGCTAAAAAAGTTTATTTATCGTCAGGGAAAAACAGCAGTCCCTTAAAAAAGGAAAATGTTATCATTATTAAAGAAAATATGAGCGGAATGCTTTTCTGGCTTAATTAATAGAAACAAAGCAAAAACATCATTAACCACTACTTAGTTACTTTTTCTTTTTGTAACTGAAAAAGGTACAAAGGTCGACTTATAAAAGCTAATTACCTCCCTAACTAAATCGTTTTATTCGTGAGTAAAAATCCATTGTGCTCTTGACCTCGTTCAAAGAGGAGGCTTGTCAAAAACGTTTCAAATGTTTCCAACATCAGACGAAAAATGTATCAATCTTATATATTACAAAGTACTCTTTGGCCTTATTGGGTACATATTGTGAAAAGCCTAAGAAGACCAAAGCGAGAAAGTATTTCTTTTTTCGAAATTGCTTGAACCGTTTTTTCTATAAAAATAATTACGATTATTGCTTGCGTAGACAAAGCTTTAGCACCAGCTTATTACTGTCCCACTGCAGGGCAAAAGCCTCTTCTCATATATAGAAGGCACCAGCATTGATTACCATGGTTTCTCAAGGCGGATTGACGATTTCAGACTTATATTAATTATGTTGCTGTGCCCTACCGGGTCCATAATGATCTCAATTATACATATATTTACCACCTAAGAATACATATGGAAAAGCAATCAAGATATTGAGTATACACAAGTCCAGGTTTCCTCACGATGCCTAAGCAGCTTAAGCTTTTAAGACCAATTTACATGCAACCTTTTAACCGCAAACTTAGTCATTAACACACATCTACTAACCAAAGAGAAAAGCTTTTACCGGTGACGATGACGTTTCAAACTGTTGACCAAAACAAACAAAATGTCGTAACTTCAGTAGAATTAAAACAGGTTGTTGACCTTTAAGTTACGTGCTGGGTGACTCAATTGTCTTGTTCGAATGAGTGGGAGGGAAACTGCTGATAATGATTTTATTTATTTATAGCTTGCTAGCTTTTGCTTGCGACTGAGTCCGCATAAATTGTGGTATCGTAGACGCAGACAAAGTCGCGGAATATAAAGTAGCCTATGTTAGTAGCCTTTCTTGGGGTTCAAACTTATCCCGTGCCTAATTTCATCAAAATTGGTTCGGTGGTTTAGTTGTGTGAGTTGGGACAGACAGACGTAGTTACTTTTTCATTAATAATATTCGTATGAATGTTGTATGGGTAAAATATTATAGATTAATATTTGCAGTAAGTAATGATACATGCGTAATACGGCCTCTAGAAAACCTCGTACCTCAAAACGCAGTAAAGCCGTTAGTCCTGTGCCTGATTTCTCCCCGGTTGTATCGGATCGACATCCCATCGGACTATGAAAGTTAAGGAAGAGGGAATGCACCTGTGTTTGCTCACACACTTGGGCACTTTAATATCTCCTGCGTACTTGGCTAGTCTGATTAGCCGCTGTGGCTAGAATCGGTCTAGAGAATACATACGGCCTCTAGACTTTTTTATTCTGCAAAAGAGGGCTGTCAGAGCCATCTATAATCTTGGCAGACGCGAATCCCTAAGGGAATTGTTTAAACAAATTAATATCATGACGGTACCTTGTCAATATATATATGAAAATATTATGCATGTTCGGAAAAACCTTCATCTTTTTAAAAAAGTTGGTGATAGGCATAATTTTAATACCAGAAATAGGAACAAACTAGATCAACCAAGTTTCAGATTATCAAAAGTACACACTTCTTTTATGGGGTACTGTGTAAAATTTTATAATAAAATACCGCGCGTTATTCTCGAACTAAACGAGAGAAAGTTTAAAACATGCATAAAACGCACACTATGTAGTCAAGCATATTATAAACTAGAAGATTACATAAATGATAAAAATGCTTGGCTTAATGCTGGTCCTGCTCCACAGCCACTCGGGCTTCCAAATTAATTAATAAACATAATGAAATATATATATTTCTTTTTAAAGGGAATGTTGTTTCTTAGCACCTTTTTTATTGACGTAAATAACGTTTACGTTATTATTATTGTTTCTTTTTTAACATACCACAGGTCATCTGTCAAATAGGTTCACTGAAAAACTTTGTTTTATATAACTTAACATCATTTATTTCGATTTTGTAAATGTGAGTACCATGGAGCACTTACTATATTTTTTCTCTTAAGTTACTATGTGTTGGACATTAAGGGCAAGGCGGTTGAGAGCTTTGTCATGCTCACTTAAATGTCTCGCTGACGGTGGCGCGTGCATTGGATCGTTCAGTTCCCTCCAAGATGGTTGATCTGAACGGTGCTGAGGCACGCGTCATGTTCGTGAACGGGCGCTGTCAGTTGGGACTGGTCAACTCTTATCTGCCATGGCCTACATCTTTATTAGTATTATTTAATTGTTTAATATTCACCTTCATTGTTTTCACATATAGAAGCAACATGAATATTGTAACCAAGATTTTGTAAAACCAAATTGAAGAAAAGGAGTGTCCATGGAGTTTCTTGCTCGTTCTTCTCCATAGAGATCTACGCTTTGGAACGAGCAACTAGCTTCAACTTTAAACTGTAACTTCTTGACATTCAAAAGTGCCTGTAAATGGTCTAATTGAAATAAATGCTTTGAATTTGAATTTGAATTTGAATTTTCCGACAAAAATCCCCAAGAACATCCAAGAAACAAGAATGCGACTATTCACAACAAAAAAATTTTCTCACCGTTTAGAATCGACTATTCAGCGTAAGTTTGAAGGCCGTATAAAAATAGCCTTTTCGAGAGGCGCTAGTATCACCGATGCATCTTGGGCAATTAGCTTTGCTACCTCATTACTGCTCATTTTAATGTAATCGTTAATCTACAGAATGAGATGTGCATGTGAACTCCAGGTATCTCGAAAGATAAATTATGTGATAAATAGTAGTAGTAGTTAAACTGATGTGATTGGTTGTGGTAATTTCAGTCGACCAATCAAAGCAGGTCACATAAATTTTTCGTTAAAAAAAACTGGTTCTAAAAAATGGTGGACAGTATTATTTTTTCTATAAATAAACTTTTTTGCAGTGGTTGACTAAAAAAACGAAATTGTTATGTAAGCACGAATGGTTACTTTATTTATAAAACTTTGTTTATAAAATTAGCGTGTTTTCACCAAAATTGACTCATCTCCTTTCTCTTGTATTCCACGAATTATATTCGTAGATATTATTGTTTATATTTCACTGGGGTTTTTCTATGTTTGTCAGCTAAATTTAACGTATTTTTTAGCGAACTGCCCGTGATTTTGTGCTTATTTCACCCGCGTTAAGGTACGTCTTTGATTACTACTCCGCTCTTATAAGTCGTAGCGTGATGTTATATAGCCTGTGTTGCTCAGGAATAATGTAGCTATCTATTGGTGAACAAATAGTTAAAATCGGTCAGGTACTTTCGGAGCCTATTCGATACAAACAAACAAAAAATATTTTCTCTTTAAAACATTATTTGTAGATATTCAAGAGTCGCATTATCTTTAGTTAGGTTGACTATATTTTTACGTATATTGTGTCAATGTAGAAACTCACCAAACCGGTTCACTTTATATGCTGACGCTACCGTTGCGTGAACACTATTACACGTTTTCGCCATTGCACCCTACATCGACCAATCTGTACCACTAATTTCAACTTACACATCTACTGAATAAGATTCAAACTCATTTATAATATACAAAGGACTAACGCCTATCCGCTTTCTGGAATACTTCATCAATTTTGTAGAGTATGTTGTAACTCCACATTGAGGTTTAATCAAAGTTGAACTTTGATTGAATAACTTTAGGTAGATTTTTGATTGGATATGTGCAAGTAAGTTAGGCATTCGAGAGCATTCGACCGGTTTCGAGTAAACAAACATACGCAACAGGTCGGTAGGGACTTAGAGGAGGTCGGGGGCAAAGAGAAACACTAGTACTACTTGTTATTATGTAATTATTATAATTTGAATTATTGCTTTATCGTTTTATTGAGTTTTCGCCTATAAACATGAAAAGATGAAGTTATATTAATGTGGTTTAACAATATAATAAATATAGTTTGCAATAGTCGGTGTTAGGTAATGAAAGTTGTGGCATGACAGTTACCAATTGATGGTAGTTAAGTCATAGTGGCTGAATGCAGGTCACCTATAATATTAACAAAGGTATTATAGTTACCTTTGTTAAGCGAACACGGAGCTGTTAATTTCTCTATTAATTTCACAATTTTTATTGTATCTAAATTTTTTTGCTTCTTATTTTTACTAAAATAACTATTTACTTTAGTAAAAATGTTTTAATTAATCTGACCTTGATTAATTTAAGCGTAGTTCACGGTCTGTATACCTTGTGAACTACATTTCTTTGCAAACTGCGTCGTACGGACGGGCGTTAAGGAATTTTTGCGTTTATTTACACTAGCGTTGTACTGATTTATAATTATTTTAATAGGCGGTTTCAATCTACTTTCATACTGATATGAAATACTTTAGATTTTTGGGTTTGTTTCTAAGTTTTGGCATTTTTGACAGAAGAAAGTAGAATTGTCTCCCAAGAAAAAAATCATCAAGGGATTTTATTGCAGAATAACACTGCTCAACGGGTGTAATTTTTATTTTGTCGTCCTTGGTTGGCCAACACCACACCTGATGTTAAGTGGTCACCTGCCTATAGACATCTGCAATACTAGGGGTCTTGCAAATGCGTTGCCATCCCAGAGACAAAGTTCAAATGTCTCATGTGCCTGTAATTCATCACAGTTTATTACATACACATATTGCTGTGCCCTAACAGGGTCCATAATTGTACAGTAGCTTTAAGCCTTATGTAACACCTTTTGAACACATTATGGTATGCAAATAAATATGAATATGAATATTATTTACATCTACACTTGATTTGATTGAATAATATTCTCATCATCTTCCTGCCCTTATCCCATGTTAGTTGGGGTCGGCGCAACATGTTTTATTCTTCCTACCCGATCTGTCAACAGTCATGCTATCACTGACTCCCTTCTCTTTAATATCAGTCTTCACACAATCCATCCATCTTTTCTTTGGCCTCCCTCTTCCCCTCCATCCATCCACATTTATATTTCTAACTCTTTGGGTCACAAGCGTCGCATTCCTCCTGCTCACATGTCCATACCAACACAAACGGTTCCTTTTCAACTTTACTGTCACTGGCGCTACTATCAAACTTCGTCTAATACTCATTCCTTACCTTATCCATTCAGGTCACACCACACATCCATCTTAACATAATCTTCATCTCATGATTGAATAATGTTCTTACAAGTGACAAACCAATTTCGACGTTCCATTTTGTTTATATCCCCACTCTCCCCCTTATGGGGGGAAATAATTGAATGATTGCTACTGCTGGAGGTTAGTTCTAGAAACATTCGGTGTGTGAAATGTAATCTGTTACAAGCCAAAACAATCGCGCGATAAAACGCAGCGATTGTCTGCGTTTGAGAACTGTGTACTGTTTTGATTATGAAATAATTATCTGATACCAACGATTGTATTGTCCTGTATCGATGTTGCTAAATGTAGGCTTACTCCATATTTGTATGGGAAAATTGTAATTATCACACTACACGCACACCATCAAGCCTGTATTTCCTGAAGGATTCGGCAGAGATGTACCAAATGTCCCACCATAGTTCGCCGGTATGTTTAGTTCCCATGTGATGGAGAGGGGAGCCTACTGCCATTAACCGCGCACAAATCCTAACTCCGAGCTGCTGCTGAGAATTTAGAAAAGAAAGAAAGAAAGAAAGAAAAACCATTTATTCGCATGAGAATGTGACGCAAATAACATAAACTTTAATAATAAATAATATCACTTTTTGCTCGACCCGGGTGTCGAACCAAAGACCTCGAGCGTAGTAGTAGCGCTTAGGACCAATAAATACTAAAGTAATTCTCTCTGTCTGTTTATTACCAAATCACGGCAATGCCAGCGAACCTAGGGATCAAAATAAAATCATGGTCAAAAATCTAATTTTACCCAATAATGTACCTTAGAATATCTAAATATACCATATATGGTTTGTACCGCAATCCACGTTCTAAACGACAAACTAAAAATGACTAAGTACATAAAAGTTTCATAAAAATGGTTTTGCTTTTTTCTTAAAAAATAATAATAAAATCTATTTTGCGTATAAAATACGTGTTCGTGTTTTGTTCATTAACTACAATAAAGATTTCGACTTTCGATTGAAGTTTAAATGTTTTTGAAAAAGGCAATAAACGCAAGATATAAACACATACACTCGGGCACAAAAGTGTAACAACACAACCTTAATTTCTCTGAAAAAAGTGCTTATAAACATGTCGCTCACCTAGTAGAATATTGGCACATCTGCAAAAAACGTGTAATTGAGTTTTTACCGCACAAGTGTTCAAAATTGCATAATCATAAGGTAAAATCGCAATTACACGTTTTTTGCAGATGTGCCAATATTCTACTAGGTGAGCGATGTACTGTTTTTTATGGGATGGTTTTGATAACAATTTTTGTTAACCTTACCCAGTTATTACATAAAAAAATGAAACCGAACCCTAAATAAAATTACAAAATAAAACATGTTAACGAAGCGTAAACAAAAACGAGACCTACCTATATTCTACGATATATTTTTACGAAAACATTAACAAACACGTTTCGTAAACAAAAAAATATCCAGAATACTCTTTATATAGGTACAGAAATAATGAAGCACAACACAAGAGTACACAAATAAAAAGGTAGGTACACAAATAAGTACCCACACAAACACATCTGTGTGCGACAGTACATTGGGACGTGAAAGTACATACAGTGAAAGTGCTCTTCGATTGGTACCGACAATATTATAAACTGAGATGAAAGCTGTGTGTTGTAAAACCTAGGTTTTATAGCTATGTATGTATGTTTATCGTCTATAATATTATTATAAAGAGGTATTTGTTTGTTTGTTTGCAACGAATTGGCTCCGAAACTACTGGACCGATCTTAACCATTTTTTCACCAATAGATAGCTATAGAGCTATATAAAGATATAATTCCCCAAATACATAGGCTATATAACATCACGCTACGACCCACGGGAGCGGAGCATTAACACACACGAATGGGTTTGATGAAAAAAAAAAGAGTTTCAGTTCTAAGTATGGGGAACCCCAAAAATTTTTGTTTTTTTTTCTATTATTGAATTAGACAGACAAACAGACATGACGAATCCATAAGAGTTTCGTTTTTTGCCATTTGGCTACGGAACTCTAAAAAGCATCTTTAAGATAGTATTTAGAACTTGTTATCTTATTATTAAAGTCATATATTAATTACTGTTTAAATATTTATGTAATAGATTAAGGCTGACTGATCTCCTAGTCAAACCGTCTAGATGGTTTTGGGAGACTATTTTTTTAATCTTTGTGATTTTAAGTTTGTATTATTATTATAAATAAATAATAAGCAACACGGACGAAGTCGCGGGCAGTTTGCTATTATATAGTCATATTTTTTTGTTGATGAACATTAACTTCATTAATTTTGTAGGTTAAGTAGAGACGTTAATTTTGATGTGTGACTTGACTTCCAATAGTAATAGCTAATATGAAGTCCGTGTCCGTACATTTATTAACTTGGAGTGTTACAACTTTAAGTTAAATTTAGTTTAAACTACTTTTGTCGTTGACAGTTCAATTAAAGTTGTCTAAGTACTAAAATTAAGAACGGTGTTACTGCAAATGTAATCTGAATGTCATTATTTTGACTTTTAACATTGAAAAAAGATTAAAACATCGTTTCTTGTGTTGTGTACCACAGCAGGAATGGCCAAGAAGACCTCTAGCGTAGCCGGTAGAGGTCTTGCTTTCGACGTGTGACTTGGTCGAGCAAAGTGTTACTGGGTTTTTCTATGAAATTCTCAGTAGCAGCTCGAAGTTAGGATTTGTGCCCGGTGAATGGCAATAGGCTCGCCTCCAATTACATGGGACCTAAACATACCGGCGAACTGTGGGTGCACATTGGTACACCTCTGCCTAACCCTTCGGGGAATAAAGGTGTGATGGTATATATGTATGTCTGACCTGATAATGGAACTCAAGACCTCACGCTCAGAAGTCGCGCTTGCGTCCACGAACACCAACGGGCAGTTAAAACACAACAATATCATCAATGTACAGTATAAGTCAAGTTCAGTTCACAATAAGACCTGTACGTTCTAGCCACAATTTGATCAAACCCCTAGGGCCGTAAGTTTCTTGAATTCAATCAAAAAGTTTCCATTTGTGTTTGGTTCTAGCTGTATTGTTTTCGTTTCGATATGAATCGCTTTGTGTTCAGTGTTGAGGTACCGCGGGCGGGCCCGACGTATGTATGTAGTATGTAGGTATGTATCGATATTGGATTGCTACTAGATTGCTCTGCCAATATGTTTGAATAGCGAAGGTTTTAATAAAGTCTGGTCTAGTTTCTAGACTGGAGAACATTATAAAAAGTTTGTTTGTAAGAGGTAATCTTTGAAATTACTGATCTGATTTTAAGATTCTTTTGCTGATAGAAAGTTACAGTATTGACGTGTCATAGCTTATTTTTTTATGGTATACTAGCTTCTTATCGTCATCTTCATTTACGTTATTAGATTCAAAATACCTACCTAATTATTCCTCGTGGTTGTATTTTATATATTATTGGATGGCAAACAGACGGCCTATCGGACGTTATGTGGTCATTACTGATTCCTGACAGATTTTTCAGTGTAGTCTGATATACAGTCGGTTGGCTTCATTGTATTGGCGCTTTTTTGGTGGTCCCCACTGTTTATTCTGGCTTTCAGGAGATGCAATGGTTGGGGATAGTGTGGCAGGCTTGTCCCATTATCTAGACAGACCAGCCATTTACAATATCAGAGGCCTTGTAAATGCGTTGCCATCCTAGAGACAAAGCATGTAATTACACCGGCACCCGTACCCATCAAACCAGAATACAGCAACACTGCTTTGCGGCAGAAATGGTTAACAGTTCCCTCTATTTTACACTTTATATCACCTCCAGCATTATTAGTTAGCAAGATTCTATCAATACGCAAATCACTGAACCGGATCAGTAGGGGTGTTCGATGACGCGTTAATATCCGGCACCGAATTTATGCCGGATATACGGATATTACAACATAATATGTTGTAATAAAAGAACAAACTCCATATTATGGAGTTTGTTCTTTATCTGATAGTGGTTTTATTGGGAGATCTCCGATTATTTATAAACGGAGGTGGGGATCAACATGTAAATAGTGGTCTATGTATGATGTAAATAAGGTCGTATTTGCGAGTTGCGTGTTTGAGTTTATCGAGAATGTTTTTCTTACAAAACACAAGTTATGTAAGTTTTGTGTAATGACCAACACTTGTAGGTAATACTTCTACCGTCTTATTACAAATCATAGATTTATCTAGGTTCAAACAATATAACAATAGTTTTTGCATTTCGAACCTTATTCTGTCTTATGTGAAGTCGCTAATACAAAAACTAGTTCAATGGCTTTAACTTATTCTAAAGACAAATATTACGGCTACGGTTTTACCAAACAAAGTCAATTGTTGTATTAAGAACTTTGCCGTAATCAGTATAAAGTTTGAAATATAAAAATGTCTTGAAGATTTGAACCTTGAAGACTATTGAAGATGTACCTCGTTTTATATGTCGGAAACGAAGTGGGCGCCAAATAGCAGTGTCCTCATCCCTCTGCTAAGGTCACTACTACCATAGCTTGAAGGCTAGCTGGCCGGTTTCTTGGTGCAAATGTCACGAAAAGGTCGGCTCCCTTCGTTATGAGGCTGTCACCATGACGCTACAGAATACATTGAGCTAAGACTAAGTGGACGTGCCAAATATATTGTTACATCTTTTTAGGGTACAAAATACCCAAAGGGTAAAACGGAGATTTCGCTGTCCGTCTGTCACCAGGCTGTATCTCACGAACCGTGATAGTTAGACAGCTGACATTTTCATAGAAGATGTATTTGTGTTGCCGCTATAAAAATAAATACTAAAATACAGAATAAATTAGATATTTAAGGAGGCCCATACACCAAACGTGATTATTTTGCTCCTTTTTGCCCTTTATAACTGCAGCAGGTAGATGCTTGAAATATTCACAGAATATTTTGTTACATATTTACTTTAAAAATAAATAATTCAATTAAAATAAAACAAATGGGTATTTAAGGGGGCTCCATACAACAAACGTGATTTTGTTGCCGTTTTTAAAGATACGAAACCCTTCGTTTTTTTACACCCTTGTTGTCACATTTTTCAGTATGTCTTAGTCGTAGCGCACTTCACTTCTTCACATTGCTGTAGTTTATTTTCTTATCTTGGTCAAATTATGCACTTCAATTTTTACCAGACGCAGTAACAATTACTGTACTGTACTGTAACAATGACTTACTACACAGTCATTTTCAGTTTCAACAATATAACCTCAAGATACGCCACTAAAGCAAAGAGTCGTCACTTAGTAAGCAATTGAAATTCTTAGAGAAACTCGCGAAGGGCGAGGAAGGGTGCCGAGTACTCTAAAACAATTAAATATAATTGTCAAGGCGATAAAAGTAATTAGTGAAGCGAAAAGATTGTACATTTCTATGAGAATGTCGGTATAAAGGAGCTTAGTGAATTAGCTTGTTTTAGCAGTCTGGCTGAATAACCTTCAGCAGTGTCAAGTGGCTTAATCCAATACTAGCTTCTGACCGCGACTTCGTCCGCGTGGCTTATATTTTACCCGCGTTAAGTTACGTTTTGGCTACTACTCCGCTCCCCTGTGTTGTAGCGTGATGTTATAGCCTATGTTACCCAGGAATAATGTAGCTATTCAGCGGTGAGAATATTCGGTACAAAAAAACAAAAAAATCTCTCTTCCTTACAATATTAGTTCAGTAGCTGTTGTAGACTGAAACACCAATCCTAATTATAATTAAGCTTAACAAGAGCTTAGCTTAGCGTTTTTTGTTTTACTTATAGTCAGATATTAGTACCTTTATACTATCTACAAATTCCACCTAGCTTGACCAAAATATGACTATACTATTTTTGCAAACAGAGCACAGTCAGAAAACTCTCTTTAACAGAGAAAATCTAAAATCAACCACCTCCAAATTTTCCCACATCCAAGGACACTCCAAAACTATATTGTTAGGGTCTAATAGTACGTCCACTGAAGATATAAAGGTAGGAATAAAGAATAATGTCGCGCTTGACATTCAGTAGGTGACCTCGCCATATTGTAC
The DNA here is from genome assembly GCA_932526535.1 of Caradrina clavipalpis. Taxonomy (NCBI): domain Eukaryota; kingdom Metazoa; phylum Arthropoda; class Insecta; order Lepidoptera; family Noctuidae; genus Caradrina; species Caradrina clavipalpis. Next base: position 1,049,948 of record OW052088.1, read on the forward strand.
TACGAATGTCATTATGTACAAGAATGAGCACTAGAAAGTGGACGGCCATTGAAGTAACAAAAGAAATATGGAAATTACTTGCGTGTAATATTATTTGAAAAAAAAAAAGAAAAATACATTTGATACCAAAAATAAACATACCATCACGCCTGTATTCCTCGAAGGGTTAGGCAGAGGTGTACCATTGTACACCCGCAGTTCGTAGTAGTATGCTCAGGTCCCATGTAATAGGGGTGAGCCTTATTGCCATTACCCGGGCACAAATCCTAACTCCGTGTTGCCACTGAGAATTTCATAGAAAAACCCAATAACACTTTTTGCTCGACCTGGGAATCGAACCCGGGACCCCTTGCACAGCAGTCGCACTTGCGACCAAGAGACCAACGGGGCAGTTGATATGATGATGATTGAATCTAAAATGTATTTTTTAATAACATAGACTAAATTGACAGTTTCATACGTCATAAAATGATGTGCTCTCAGCACATAAACCTATTAGCACACTACGAGTACGAGTAGTGTGTACTAGTAGTAGAGCTTCTTGTGAAGGAACTCATCCGGGGAAGTATTACCACCATATCTATCTCTGCTGTAAAGCAGCGTTGCTGTGTTCAGGTTTGAAGGGTATGGATGCCGGTCCAATTACAGGCACATGAGATATTTTAAATTGATCACTGGGATGGCAACGCTCTCTCCCTCTAGTATCTAGAAACTTCACCTGCATTGCGGGTGCCATAACACCCACATAAACACCCCAAACAACTCGGAACAACTATCTGTAGGCCATAAAAATATTTGTTCCATGCAGGGATGGAACCCACGATGTATTGCGACCCTATGAGAAAAACATACTAAAACTTGCATGAGCATCTGAGCACTTCTACCACTTGCATAATGCACAGCTGACTAATAATAATTCCTTAACCCGAGTATATTTCCCACCGGATGGCTGCCTTAGTAACTCATCGTGTGCCCGGAAGTGCCCCATAGTGTCGCAGGTGCATTCCGGAAGTTGCTCCCACGGGCTGTAAGGGTTAACGCTTACATTAATCTTTCAATACGGGTCTTATGGTCTATGTCCCTAAGAGTATGTCTATGCTAATATCATAAAGAGGTAGGTAAAGTTTGTGAGGTTGTAGGGGGTAATCCCAGGACCTTCAAAAACGATTTTGAAAATTCTTTTACCCTTAGTAAGCTACGTTATTTGTGAGTGTCATAGGCTATATAACATTACGCTATGTCACACAGGAGCGGAGCAGTAACCAAAGACGTTACTAAACACGGATGAACATATCTACGTTGACGAAATCTCTTTAAAATTACCTACATAGATAATAAGACTGGCTGGTATTATCCCATTGCAGGGCACATGCCGCTTCGCATACAGAGAAGGCATTCATCAACTCTTGTTCGAGGCGGATTAGTTATTTCAGGCTTGAGATTATTTCTGTCATTACGAACTGAACTACAATTGCACAATAGTTCTATTAATTATTATAATCATTAATTTATTCATTCCAGTAACAGGACTCATAAACAATATCTAATACATTATACATAAAAGACAATACAAAACAATACACAATACAATACACTTCTAACATTAATGACTGGTGACAGAAGAGGGCGTGTAAGTCACTGCTTTGCCTAATGTATGGACAGTCAAGTCTGGCCATTTTTTTAAAGGATGGGAATCATCAAATTAATGACTTCTTCTGTTCAAGGTGGAGCGGAAGGGAGTGTCAGACTTTTACTGACTAAAACCCACACACGTCCCTCTTAATGCTCTTTGCGTTCTAGGGCCGCGGTAACTTTTTCTAACAATTCTGCGACCTGTCGCGTACCCTGCGTATATCCTCGGTAATGTGTATGTAATTAATAATGTTAAACTAATTCAAAATGCTCAATACTGCCTCATTAACCTAGTGCTCATAAGCGCCACTGCTACGCTAGAGGTCTTCGGTTCAATTCCCAGGTCGAGCAAAAAATGTTACTGAGTTTTTCTATGAAATTCTCAGTAGCAGCTCGGAGCTAGGATTTGTGCCCATTAATCATTGACAATAGGTCGCCTCCTAATACATGAGACCTGCTGCGAGTGTGTTCGTATACCTCTGCCTAACCCTTCGGGGAATACATGCCTATATTGCATTTAAAAACAACTAGCTCAACTTCAACTTTGAACTTAACTTTTTGACAATAAAGTGAAATGATGTAATTGAAATACATGCTTTGATTTTGAGTATGAAAATTAATCAGTGTTAAACGTTAAATTATTACAACTACCTGCTTCGACGAACTGAAGAGAATTTGACGTGGGTTGATTGATTTTAGCAAAACTGAACCCGTATGACCTTTAATGAAACATTCAACAAAATACAGCCACAAAATAAACATGGTCTCAATGTATTTGTAGTTCTACGTATTATTTTCTTACAGAAATAACGTTAAGCTCTATAATAGCCGCTATTATAGAAAATGTTTCAATCATGTTGTCTATGGCTCACGGATAGCCGCGGGCCATAGACTACACGACGTACAATGTTTCAGGTTACTACTATTAGGCGACCTGTGTCGTCTGTAGGGCCACTAAGATGGCGAAGTAAATTGTATCTTCTAAATACAAAATTGTGCATGGCATCGATTGCAAATGAAGAACGTATTACTCGTTTTTAAAATAATTTAATGGGAGTAAAAGTAGGTAATATGGTAGCAGCTCGAAGTTTGGATTTGTGACCGGTTAATGGCTATAGGCTCGCCCCATTACATAGGACCTAAACATATCGGCAAACTGTGGGTGTACCTTGGTATACCTCTGCCTAACTCTTTGGGAAATACAAGCATGATGGTATGTAGTAGCTATGTACCAGCAATCCTACTACTATTATAAAGGCGAAAGTTTGTATGTATGGATGTATGGATGTATGGATGTATGGATGTTTGTTACTCTTTCACGCTTAAACGGCTGAATGGATCTGGATGAAATTTGGCACAAAGATAGATTATAGTCTGGAATAACACATAGGCTACTTTTTATCCCGGGAAAATGTACGGTACCCGTAGGATAACACATCAACTGTGACGCGGACGAAGTCGCGGGCAGAAGCTAGTACCATCATATTAATGCATACCATAGCATACATATGCATGCATGCATACATAGCATGTAATACCAGATTATTATGTGATTCCAAAGGCCTCGTCTCACACATAGTAAGGCACGACCATTGAACACCACGCCTGCTTAAGGCGAATTGTACAATTTCAGGCCTATATTCATTGTAAGTCCAGATTTCCTCACAAACGTCCAAGCTAAACTTATAAAGTACAAATGAATCGAAAAAATATTGGTCCTTGCCCAGTTTCCAACCCGGAACCTCATGCATGAGAGGTGGGCCCCCTAAACACTGATCCATCACGACCATTCGATGACAATGAAGGCGTAAAAAATATTTGAATATTTTTATAAAAAAAAATAGACTATGTACTGTTCAATTTCCAAATTTACAAGTAGGTACATAAAGCTGTTGAAAAGAAAATTTTCTAAATAATTCAATGTATTGTCAACCTGTGGAAGCTATTGTGTAAACCTTTCGCAGGGTTTAGTTGAATCCCCTGGGATTACAAGCCTTTCTCAAGGTATTCAAATGGGAAAAAGTCCAAAAACCCAAAATATTCATTATTGCCTAACATTATTGATTAGCTGAATCATTAGCGTAGTGGTCCTAAGCGCGACTGCTACACTAGAGGTCTTGAGTTTGATTACGAGGGCCAACGGTCGATGAAAGTACTATGCATTTTGTGAATAGCTTACAAACAAACACTTAATTTTTTTTAATTTGTATTGTGTAGATTTGTTTTCGTAGCGCGCACGCAATTTTTACGCCTACGCTATTTTCAGCTTTCATGGCCGCACTAATAAAATAGTTACTCAGTTATTTAGAATAACTGTAGTGTAATGATGCACGTCTCAACTGCACGAGTCTCCATATTACAGGCGCCGTTTAGAAAATTACGTTATTTGAGGAGCAGAAGATTGTGTTGCTTTCCACGAGAAATTAGGGCCTCCGCCCACGACCGATTTTTTACGGCCGATTTTTTCTCGGCGAGAATGGAACGTATGGATTCTAGTACATCAACGCCCACGGCCGAGAAAAAAACGGTCCAAAAACAAAATCTACGCATCCTGGCCGCCGATTATCGGTGAAAAATAGAAAATAGGGTAAATGCTCCAGTGAATGAACACTTAAGCAATCTTCAGACTTCAAAAAATCATTACATTATGTTGCCTCTAAAGTATGCGGTTTTATATTTTGGTAATCTATGTCTACTAAAGAATATTTTTTAACTTGGTTTTACGACATAACCTGTATACTTTTTTATATATTTGGCAATATATTGAAAAATACCCTAAAACCCCAGTGAATGAATGAAATTTTCCAGTAAATGTACAGCATTAGAACCAGTGAATGAACACAAGTTTTTTTTAAATTAATAGTTACGAAAACTCCTTATTATTATATCAAATGCAGTTCAAAATGGAATAAATAAATGAACATAAATCCTTAGCCTCTAAATCTGCTACAATCATTTTTTTTTTAACAAAGTGTAAGCCTTCAATCTCTTACTTAATCATTAAATACCTTCATAAGCCTAGCCAACGTCAACAATCAATCCATCATGATATGAGCCGAACGATGTCCACTGCTGGACATAGGCCTCTTCAGTAGTACAGAAGTGATTCCGTCTTCCCCGGCACCTTGTTGTCCTTAAGTTGTTAAGAAGCCATATTTATCTCATATAGGCTGACGTCCGGGAACTCATCGGTGTAGTGTCAGGTCAGTCTAGCTCTTGGGTCTTTTGTTGGACTAGAGACGGGTTTTTAGAACTTCTTTACCTCCCTTAAAAGCTTTAGGGTTGTTCGAAAGAGATACCGCGCCCCCGGAACGCAAAGGGCACACGAAGGAACATAGATGGTTTTTAGTCAGTAAAAATCTGACACTCCCTCCCGCCCCGCCCAGGACGGGGGGCATTGATGATTTCCCATCTCTAAAAAAACAAAAAAAGACAAGATGATCCTGCCATCGTTAGTCTTCAGCTTCGTCAGCATTTGAGGTGTGTCGCGTTTGATGGATTTCAGGATCTGCCTTATAAGCCGAGCTTATTCCGACTGAACCTGCACCCACTGAAGACTGCCCGTTCCGTTCCCGTCTTTCCTTTATGAGCTTGGGAGTAGAGTCTCAGAGCTTTGTTCTATTTGTTAGTTCTCCGTTCTCTAAAATGATGATTACTAACTCAAAATGTGGTATTCATTTATTTATTGGTTACATTTTTATGACGAAAGCTTATATTTTAACATGATGAAAATGTTATAGTTCATTCACTAGATTTCATGAAATTAACGATTGGTCAGTGAATTAACGGTCGTTTATTCACTGGATTTCAAACGTTTTTTAATGCCAATGCTGGAACACTCAATAATTTACTTAAAACTAGCTAAAATTGCAATGAAATTGATTTGATACATATATTATAACTACCCATTACTCGAATTTATAAATAACTTATAGTACATACTTTAATTACGGCTGCAAAGTGATATCAAAAAATTTGCGTCTGACCCAAGTCCTAAATTCTTGCCCGAACAAAGAAAATGTACACCAGCACTGCCAACTTTAAACGCTCGTCATTTTAAAACGAACAGTATCGCAATACATGAATGTTGTTACTATGCTAGAATAAAGAGCAGCAATTACAAAAAAAAAATACTGCGTTGGGTAGAAGGTAATATCTTAGTTTATTATTTTTTGGAAAATACTCGGATTTGTTAATTCACTCGGGTGTGTTCATTAACTGGGGCACTTACCCTATGCGTCATGGATTTACTAGGGAAGAACGTTGTGTCATTGCTAAAGTCAAAAGTCTAAAGTCAAAAGCAGTTATTGCGAATTAAGTGTACAATTGTGGTGTTATGTTAAGTTAGTACTAATAATAAAAAAATAATAATAATCGTTACGTAACGTTAATTTCCATGAACTCGAAAATTTTGAAAAAAGTAACTTTATAAAAACGTTATTTGATAACATTACCAGTAATATAATGTTAATTAACATTAATATAGAATATGAATTAATCGTTATTTTTACCGTTAAATTAGGTAAGTTGCCGTTTTGTACGTTTATATTAATTGTCACTGACTAACTATATTATGAGGCTATGTAAGATTCATATACATTCCAGAATGTATCTGGCCCGGAGGCAGTCATTTAGCCATCACCTTTAGAAATAATTCTTAAAAAACTCTAATCATGAATTAAAGTAAGGGACATGGTATTTAAATCGACTGAGGTTGTAAATTATTAACACTATGACTTACTTTATTTTTCAGAGAAAAAAAAAATGTAAACGTCCGTTACATCATTTTTTTTTTCATAAATCGTTTTACGCAGGCCAATTTTTTTTAACGTAAGGGAATTTTTTTTAACGATAGAATTTTTTTAATAATACCAATCGATAGAGCAGAAAATTCTGAATCCAATGATGTATATAACTCATTTTCGCCAAAATGTCCCTTACGTTAATTGATACTTCTGGTATCGATATTGGGCTTGTGGTCGCAAAGCGCGTCTGATCAGCGTGAAGTCGTGGGTTCGATTACCAGGTCTAATCTACCTATATCTATCTATACATAATTATAATAAAATCGTAGCGAAGTCAAAACTGTACATTTAATATTTTTGAAAAAAAGTAATTGCTATGAGGTCGGGGAACGATTCTAATGCCGAAAATATAGTTTTTAGATTTTTTGTCTATTTGTCTGTTTATCTATTTGTCTGTGCGTTTGTGCACGCTAATCTCAGAGACGGCTCAACCGATTTGAATGCGGTTTTCGCTAATGTATAGTGGTAAGCTTAACTTAAAACTTAGGCTATAAATTATCACGCTATTTGCTTTGAGGGATGAGCAATGTTGCATTACGTTCGTATTCTTCTACAAATTCTTACGGGATTGAAAAAGACGAGATATTATGTAAGAATGTTATAGATGGCTGCGGATTGAATTTCTAAAATGATATCATCACGCCATATCTTTAAGGAGCGAAGCAGTTAATCAGGATTTTGACGACATGGCATTGAATACTTAATTTCTTTAGTTATACTTATGTCCACTGCAGCTAGTAATAACATATACGGTTACTTTTACATCGTTCTGCAGCTGAAACACTGGAACTCCAGTCGAGTAATTGTTATTATTGCGTGTTTTTTTTAAGACGTATCAAAGATGTTGGAAATTCGTCACTTTTTTTTTGTTAATTCGAGTTAAATGTTAGTAGCGCTCCTGTCTGATCGATTAATGTATTCTTTAAAGGCTACCTTACGCATGTATAGTCGATAAGGTTTTCACACAAATATGCCTTGACTGCAAGGAAGCGTTACTTCGCGTTCTTACTATTTCACAAATGTTTGAGTTATTTTATTTATTTTTGTTATTTATCGAAAATAACAGTGCCAATAGCTTCTATTAGGTACTATGATAGATCTCATGGCTTTTGATTTCAGAACGATGTAAAAGTAAGCGTGTATAATTCTCATTCGTAAGAATCGGGCAAAGTATTGTTAGGCACTACATTAGCGCGACGCTAAGGTGGGCGACCCGCCACACCTCCGTCCTGCGCTACTTCCATCTTAGAAGGATCAATTGTTTAAAAAAAACGATAAAAATATCGTCAATAAAAAATTTAACGATAAATTGTAACTTAAATAACCTTAAATCTATTAACGTTATTTTTATACTATCGGTAACTCTGTCAAATAAAAGTTGCGATATAAAATTTGACCGCTATTTAAGCTCCTCCCTCGAAAGTCACCGACAAAAACACGGTCGTGGGCGTTGAAATTTTTGAAAAAACGGGCCCGTTTTTCTGCCCGATTATCGGTCCAAAAAAATCGGTCGTGGGCGGAGGCCCTGAGAACCTAGTATTTAACTTGATTATAGAGAACTAGCTATTGCCCGCGACTTCCTCCGCGTGGATTAATAGTTCCCGTTCCCGGGGGATTTCCGGGATGAAAACCATCCTATGTCCTTTCTCGGGTCCCAGACTATATCTGTACAAAATTTCATTGAAATCGGTTCAGTGGTTTAGGCGTGAAGAAGAGACAGACAGACAGGGAGACAGACAGACAGACAGAGTTACTTTCGCATTTATAATATTAGTACGGATAACGGAGTTAGGTCTGCTTTGGTACCTACAATAACATTTGTAAAAAAACCGCCTTAACAAAGCCAAAACTTACGTATATATATTTTTCCCATAATTGTTGACGTTTTTTTTTTTCTTGACTGTACCTGGGAACCGTTTCGGTTATGGAGATATAGAAGGCTACAATCTTAAAATAAAACTAAGTTAAGTTACTATTAATAATAATAATAATAATAGCTTTATTGCGGACACAAAAATCCATAGAGTGTTAGTAACATAGCAAAAACTTATTATCTAGTGTTAGTATAAATCAGTTTTTGAATGAATTTCTGTACAATTGGAGAGCCATAACTCTCCCCTACAGTTTTCAGGATGCTGTTTTGACTGTCCCTCACTCTCCTCCATAACGACGCTGTTTTTTTACGTATAATCGCGTGGAAGCTATCAGTACGGGCTTGAACAAACATCTCTGATGCGCTGCAGTAACGAGGCAGTCTCAACAACATCCTAAAAGCATTGTTATATTGGACGCGCAGGGCATCCAGCGATCTCTTCGTATAACTGACCCACAGACTGCCCGTGTACAGACCCTGGCAATAGGCCTTAAAAAGTGTGATTTTTACCAGGTCCGTACATCGCGCAAATCTCCGGGACAGCATATTACTCCGGACCGCTAGAGCCCTACGCTCCCTCTCTATGTCTACATCGTCCCTGAGGTCGGCGGCAAGAACATGCCCTAGGTATTTAAAAGTGGACACCCTATTAATTGGTGACCCGTTCACGAGCAACTGGGGTCCTTCTCCACGACGTTTGCCGCCGACCTCAAACACCATGTATACACACTTCTTCACATTATACTGTAATCCATGTGCGGCAGCGTAGGCTTCACACGTCTTAAGCAGTTCTCCGATTGCTCCCACAGACGGTCCCAGCAGCACCATGTCGTCTGCATAACTGATGTTGTTAATTCTAACCCCACCAACACTGCATCCGACACGCATGCTGCTGAGTGCGACTATGAGGTCATCCACGTAAAGGTTGAAGAGCCTGGGGGACGTAAGACCCCCCTGCCTCACCCCGCACTCCAGCCTATACGGCTCAGAGACCGTATCATCCCATTTAACCTGATTACTTTGGTTACCGTACCAATACTGGAATAGCCTACATATTTCCGCGGGTATACCCCTGTCTCTCATCTTTCTCCAGAGCACATCGTATGAGACAAGATCGAATGCCCTGGAGAGATCAAGGAAACAGGCGTATACCGGCGTACCGCGATCTGTATAATATTGAACAGTATGCTTGAGACTTAAAATGGCACTTTCAGTCGATAGTCCGGGGCGAAACCCAAACTGTGCGTCATGCAGATGTATGTAGTCACTTAAACAAGAATCAAGCATACCGTCCAATACTTTAGCTATTATTGTTGCAAGAGAAATGGGACGATAGTTAGCACTGTCCGAGATGTCACCTGTCCTGTTCTTCACAATGGGGACTACAATGGTTTTCATAAGATTAGCAGGTAGGTACGCATGACTAATACACATTGTGAAAAACATAGACAAGACTCGCGGCAGATGGACACCTGCATGCTTCAGGTGCTCAATGCTAAGCCCATCATGTCCTGGAGATTTGCCTCGGCTCATGTTGTTTATAATTGTGCGTACTTGCTTGGTTGAAAAACGTATCAGAGGTTCCTCTCCACGACCGTCGGGGATAACATTCACCATGGTAGAAGGACCGAGTGGGGATAGAACTTTGAAATGCTCCTTGAACATATTCCCAATTCCCCTTTTATCACTAATCCCTTCCACACACGCAGAGAGGCCAGGCTTCGCGTCTAACTTACCCGTGGACTTCCAAAATTCACCGAAATTCTTATTAGCTCGTTGTTCAGCTATCCTATCCATAACAAATTGCTCCGCGTTATTTTGACAAAATTTTAGTCGACTTTTAAAAACTTTTCGCTTCTCACGCATTTTATCATAAACCGGGCCTGACGAAGGACGATTGTGAAGTATCCAGGTCTGAAAGCTACACCTGGCCTCGCGGTGGGCGTCCTTCACATGCTCATTCCATCCACAAACCTGCCTTCCCCGTCTCGGGCCCCCCACAGATGTCATTTTAGATTGCCTGGCCGCCGCACACAGAATACCTACAATCTGTTCGTACAAATTATCCAGAACAACTTTATGCTCAGCCAAACCGCATGAACCAACGCTACACCTTTCTATTGCATTCCTTACTATTGCATGTATACAGCTAGATTCAATATTATAAATTTTTTGTCGTGTAATTCACGTTTAATAGTGCCTTTTAATGTACTCATTGAACTAATTGATGTAGGTACTGTTGTATGCTAGACGACTTTCAAAATAACGACAGTTTTATTCAACTTCTATTATAAGCAATATAATCGGGCACAAGACCAACGGCTTTACGTGCTTTCCTAGGTACGGGATTATCACACTACCAGCTTCCAAACTAACGGTTGTTACTGGGAAATTCTTAATGGGAAACTGTACCTGGAAAACGCAAGCGCTCATTAATCGCATTTGCGACCACGAAGCCAACGAGGCAGTGGACTGTACATAATATTACATACAACATACCATCACGCCTATATTCCCCGAAGGCTAACCCAGCAGAGGTGTCACAACGTACATTTAACAAAAATAAAAATAATACCAGCCTATTATTCTCCTACTGCAGAGCATATACCTCTTTTCATGCAGACAAGACACGAGCATTGATCACCACGCTTGCTCAAGGAGGATTGGCGATTAGCAACTTATTTTCGTTATCAGTTTTCCTCACGAGGTTTTGCTGCACCGATGTCAGTGATGTCCAAGACAAACTTAGAATTGAAAAAGTCACAACGGTATGTACTTGCCTGGTATCGAACCCTTACAGACCCCATCACGACATACCAACAATAAAGAAGATTAATAATAATAAACAACTACATTAGAACATAATATTACTGATATAACTGAGCAGAAAGTGATGTACTACCAATTAATATTAACGACAGACAGATTGAATCGTAAAATTTTAATTAGACACACATTTATTGCGAATTTACGAGCACAAGTCTTGTCGTGTTATATGAGATTAATATGTGAAAGTATAGTTATATAGGTAACTAGCTGTAGGTTTCTGGAACGGAAAATGAATGTAACAAAGTTTAAATATCAGAGTATGGAGTTTCTTGCCCAATCCTCTTGTGTTTCTTGTGTTGTGTACCACAGCAGGAATGGCCAAGAAGACCTCTAGCGTAGCCGGTTGAGGTCTTGCTTTCGACTTCCAGGTGTTATTGGGAAAGTGTTATTGGGTTTTTCTATGAAATTCTCAGTAGCAGCTCGGAGTTAGGATTTGTGCCCGGTGAATGGCAATAGGCTCGCTCCACATTGCTCGCATCGCTCCACGCTATTACATAGGACCTAAAAAATGCTGGCAAACTGTGGGTGTACATTGGTGCACCTTTGCTTAACCCTACGGGAAATTCAGGCGTAATGGTGTGTATAACCTTCTCATACCTTTTATCAATCGACACTATGGTGTAAGTAATGCCTACCTAAAGAAGAAACCATTTTATTTACACGGTTACTTGGCGTAGTAATGTGAAGCTTATCAACAAAATAACATAAAACCCAATAGTATTTGAGATAAACAGACAGACAGGCGATAGTGTCGCTGAGAGTTTTACGTTATTCTGTTATGTAAGGATTGATCCACACTTGTGCGATATACGACGACTAGTGAACTAACTCGTTGGATTTGCGGCTGCTAAACGTAGGGTCCTGGGTTCGATGCCCAAGTCGGGCAAAGGGCTCTAGGCTTTTAGAATAGTAGCAGCCCACTTAAATCAGTCCCCGGTCACATCAGTTTGCCGTCCTTAGAATATGAAAGAGAATATATTATGAGATTGATATTATAATACCTTTCCTTCAAAATGTATAGGTAAGTAATTTTCTTGCTTTTCCTGGATGGCAACGTCAGAATGACTTGTCAGGGGTTTGCTCCGTAAATCGCTATACATTTTTTCTTGGAGAGTCTTGTCTTTTATTTGAAGATGTTATTCGATTTTAGAATAGTAAAATAAAATATTGCTATTTAAGCCTAATCATATTTACAAGCATTATTCCTTCTATCCAATAAAAGAGGACCAAATTAGACTAAATATCCGACTGCCCTCTAAAAAGAAATTGTTAACTTTATTGAATAAAGGAGGCTTGGTAAAAAAAAATAGTTCTGGAAAAGTCGTAGTGAAAAGTACCTAGATCTAGCTTAAACGAAAGATCCAATTGGGTATCGCATTACGCCACTGTCACGTCGCCAATGCGTAACTAGCCTTATGTACGTACCTTAAGCTCGGAAGCCTCGGCTTTACGCTAATTTGGATTCGTTCCAGTTAAGGCCAATACAAACTGTGCGTTTGTTCTTTTAGAAAAAAATGCGGCAAATGAAGATAAGTTCCGTACTAATCTGGAGCGGGGGAAATAAAGGAATTGCCGCGGCTTATGTCTTTACTTTTATAGCTTCGTTTGCATTTAAGGAAATAGGTATATGGCTGAGGATATGGTGGCGGTTAACGTTACCTTAGCTGCCAAATCTGCAATTTCTTTTGGTGAATTTAGGTACCTAAAGAGCTAGAGGTCGTACCCCATCAAATGCCAAGGATCTCAAGTTCACTATACCTAAATTCATAACGGAAGATTTGAATAGAAAAGATGTGGTCGATCTTTGGAAAAAGAATAACAGTAAAAGGGAAGCCCTCTAAGGATAAACTGGATAGACTGGTATAAGAACTAACTACTCAAATATAAATTAATTGAATACTTAATGCAATTTTGTAATAAGCCATAAGTTGGAAGAACATTATTTCAAAAGTCTTTTGGCATTTATTAGTTCAATCACAAAAACTACCAGATAGATTATTACAGTTATTTTTACCAAATAGGTCTTAAACCCAAAAATACCGGCCACTATACTCTTACCACAATTCAGACGCCATAAAACCAGATTCCGTTAAATAAATTCCCACGAAACGCCGCCAATACGACACTCGTTCCAATTTCAAATCCGTCGTACCTTAAAAGCGTTCATGTCAAGCACCGATACCTTGATAATTAGTCCAGAGCGAAGGCAGGTTTGACAAATTGCCTTCACTTTGGAAGGTCGCCAGTTCGACGCCGACTCCACTCTACCTGGGAATACAATTAATCTCACTATTGTGTTAAATTCTACTATTAATTCGTACGTCGGTTGAAAATTTCCGAGGCTGTAGCTTCCAAAATGAGTTTTGTTTGGCAGGAATTGTTAGAAACTATGAGCATTGCCGGGAGGTGGGTAGCTGGTTTGGATTCCAGGAGGTTATGTTGTAAGGAAATTAACTGGAGATCTTATTATGGGTTCTGTTTGTTTGTTTGTTTGTTTGTTTGTGTTCTGTGCGTTTTGTTTCGTAGACGAATGAAGCAATTTTCCTAGCATGAAAGACCATGAATAGGTCAAAAGGGAAGTTCAAGCTCTGGTAGAGATCTCTTGTTTAGCTATATTTAGGTACTAAAGAAAGTATTACATTATTATTTTTGTTAGTAAGTAAATAACTAAAATAATTCAGTACTTATATTAAAATAATAGACAAGCTTATCAAGGTCCGTCGCACAGCGTATTGCCGTAATAAAAACCTGCCAAATAATAAAACACCGACTTCAGTATATTTACATAGATTCGTATTTCTTACTGGCTGAATTTTAACACTGTGATTTTAAGACTTCCAACACTCGCTTGAAAGAATAGCTAAAAGATTAAGCACGAACACTATTCATAATATGCAAATGGAAATCTGTTTTACAATAAACGCGCAACAATTATTAAACTTAACAAAAATACAAAGCGCCTGTTAAAAAGTTGTTAGCAACGAACATTACTTACAAGTTTTCTTGCTTGCATTTTGAACAAGGATTTTGTTTAAAAGATAATAGGGGAGAGCCGGAATTTGCATTTTCAGGGAACAAAGCCTTCCGTAGTCTATAGCGGTAGTAGAAAAGATCTCATGGAGATTGCTCCCTTAGTTTTGTTTGTTTAGTGTACCTAGAGCTACTTAGTGTTTACTTAGGTTCTGGCTAAACCATTGTGTTGTAGTGCCTTGTTACTTTTAGCGGAATTTACTGAAGAGTTCACCAAACTGCCAATAGACTTTGATAGATGAATTGGTGCTAGAGGTCAGGCTTGAAGTGCAAATTGGTTATTCGGTTAGAACAATATTTGAAGTTGGTACTTTTAAACTTAGTTCACTACAAAGGGGTTAAAAAGACATTACATACCTGTTAACTACGCATTCTGCTTAACAAATTCGGAAACTTTGAGCAATAATTATTGCTTGGACTATTGTTAATGATTTTTATTTATGATGTGGAAAATCACTTGATGCAATGTAGCACACGTTAAAGATTGTGCTAATAGTATACGGGCAGTAGCTGTATTTATTGTTTTATTAGAACATTTAACTGCCCCGTTGGTCTCGTGGTCGTAAGTGCGACTGCTGTGCAAGGGGTCCCGGGTTCGATTCCTAGGTCGAGCAAAAAGTGTTATTGGGATTTTCTATGAAATTCTCAGTAGCAGCTCGAAGTTTGGATTTGTGCCCAGTTAATGGCAATAGGCTCGCCCCCTATTACATGGGACCTAAATATACCGGCGAACTGTGGGTGTACATTGGTACACCTCTGCCTAACCCTTCGGGAAATGCAGGCGTGATGGTATATATAGAACATTTAAAACTTATTTTCGTTAAAAAACATATCAAAAGGTAGGACTTTGACCTTCAATATCTACGTTACCTGAAGGTTTCCAGGAAACCTGAAAAAAAGAAGGTTTCTGAAGGTTTGGAGGTATGTAGTTATAACTATTTGGATGGTCATCGGTGAACAAAACTAGGTCGCTGTTATACGGATTTACAATCTCGGGATTTCAGTATCAATATCTCTTAAGCCTGCAACACCGGTATTCGATACCGGGATTATGATATATCCCGGAAATTATGTCTGATACCGAAAATACACATGTCGTGAGCAGTAAGAGTGCTCATGCAAAGATTATTATAAATGGTTGCTATTATACAGGAAAATTTTTTAACCAGTGCGTAAATTTTGCCATAATAAACTTCAACACGTTTTATTAAACACGTATATTTTATTTTGATATGTCTTAGTACTAAAAAAAAAAGTTATCGCTTACGAAACATGTATACTTAAAAACCATATTTTATTGTCACTCGGCGCTAGCGCATTCCCCACCCCCTCACCCCAGCCATGCGCCCGGGCGGCGGCCAAGAGTTGTCATTGATAGTATGGCGAATAGATTATGTCCATGTTTTGCTTATTTCAAACTCGGATAAGGATGAAATTTTTTTTTATTTTTTTTTAACTAAACACGGAAATGTGTTCTTTTACTGACACTGAACTACCAAAAAAAATTTACGCACTGGTTAAAAACTTATCCTGTATATTAAGTACTAACTTTTTTTTTTATAGGCTCGCCCCCTATTCCATGGGACCTAAATATACCGGCGAACTGTGGGTGTACATTGGTACACCTCTGCCTAACCCTTCGGGGAATACAGGCGTGATGGTGATGGTGATGGTACTCACTTTTGCTTAACGCGTGAATTTTCTTACGGATCTCTATTTTTTTTAATAATAAAATATACCCTATAGCACTCTGGGATGAATTAGCTTACTTATTGGAAAGAGTTCTCAGAATCAGACCGGTAGATCTGAAGATTATTCCAAACAAAAAGATACCAACTCTTCAACTTTATACTATTAGTATAGATATCAATTAAAGCTCTCAAAGCTTGGTTGGTGTTTTGGTCTATTTTATGAACTGTAGCGATTTTGAAGTATCAAGATTTTATTTTATTTTAAACTGACCTAAAATTCGCCTTATTATACAAATGCTCAATCATGCTAGGAGAACTATGATTCAGGATTTAAAGGCCCCATCAGTACCATGCAGCATAAACGTAATATTTTGATTGATTTATTTTAAGTGGCGAAAGGAGTACCTATGTACCTAAGGATCGTGGCACGAGGCGTTCTGAGGTTCCTGCCTACGCCCATTGGAAAAAAGCATGAATTTATATATGAATATATGTGTATGTAAAATATTATGGTATTCCGTACTTACGCTTCAATGTTACTTTATTATTTGTACATAATTTCTTTTCATTTAAAAACAAACGTCCTTCGCATTTTCGAACGAATCAATTACTAGGAATAATGATAAAACAACAACTTTTAAGATTAAAGTACGTGTATGTTTGTTTTATCAAATTGGGTACATCCATAAATACCATCACGCCTACGTTCCTCGAAGGTTTAAGGAGAGTAGGGTTCGCCGGTATGTTTAGGTCAGAGGGCGAGCCTATTGCCATTAACCGGGCAGAAATCATAACTCTAAGCTACTACCGAGAATTTCATAAAAAACCCAGCAACACTTTATGCTCGACCTGGGGATCGAACCCAAGACCCCGAGAGTTGCTAGTCGCGCTTAGAACCACTAGGCCAACAAGGCAGTTCAAGCAAGTAGCAAGTAGTATAAATACACCTAAAGTCAATATTATCCTTGTGGTTTGCCTGTGTAGGTGTAAGAAGTTTATGTTACAGAAGATTGATCGGATTTTGGTTTTCTTACTTCTCCGCTGCTCTTTTCAGGGTTCTGTTAGTAGGAGTCCTAACGAAGCCCTCTTGTCGCTTATCCATCAAACATTACTAAAATCCCACTGTTTTAGAAATGTACTTGTTATATACCCCACGGTGACACCCTCTTAATTGTGTCATTAGTTACTGCTCCGCTTCTGTTGGTGATAGCGTGATGTGCCTCTTATAATCCTTCCTCTTGAATCACTCTATTTTTTAATGAAAACTGAATTAAAATCCGTTGTGGTGTTTCGAAAACCAAAGCGTGCAGACAGCGGGAAGCGACGAAGATTTATACTATGTAGAGGCACCCTCTGAATAAGAAAACCTCAAAAAAAGTTGACCGGAATGTGATATTAAGGTCTTTTTTTTAATCTAGGGTTAACCAATACATTACCTAATCTCACGTCATTATTCTAGTAAATAAACCCACAAAAATATAAAGTTTTATGTAAGTAGGCAATGCACTGAATGCACAGTTATATTTTATTAACGGGCAAACACATTACAGCGGCCATTTCCTAAAGGAACAAGGACAAAGTTGTTATGCACACTCCATTGAGCGCTGACTATGGCTTCATTAACGAAAGTCATCAAAAAGGTTATTGGAAAAACGCAATGGAATATGAAATCGAATGGTCGTTGTTAATAAGTTGTATTAAAGGTGAGAAATTACCGGAAAATTAAGGTGAGAATTGATGAAGACTAATATTCGGTAATGATTGCTTTGTTTGTTTGTTTTCTTAAAAATACAAACGATGTCTCACAGTAGGAATTTCTTCCGCATCGTGATGCGTTTACAAAACATATTATAAAATCACATACACAAATAGCTGGTTAGTAATCATCAAAATAATGTTTCGTTATACACTGTTAGTCATTATTATAAGCTGAAGACGTTTTTGTTTGTTTGTACTAATCTTTAGAACTAACAGTTGGATTGGAAAAAATCTTTTTGTAGGTATATTATAGCCAGATTCATGACCATGAGATTCAGATCTATGGGAGCGGAGCAGTAACTAAACACGTAATTAAAAAAAAAAAAAAAAAAATATACCATCACGCCTGTATTCCCCGAAGGGTTAGGCAGAGGTGTGCCAATGTACACCCACAGTTCGCCGGTATATTTAGGTCCCATGTAATAGGGGGCGAGCCTATTGCCATTAACCGGGCACAAATCCAAACTCCGAGCCGCTATTGAGAATTTCATAGAAAAACCCAATAACACTTTTTGCTCGACCCGGGAATCGAACCCGGGACCCCTTGCACAGCAGTCGCACTTGCGACCACGAGACCAACGGAGCAGTTTTTACGGAGCACGTAATTTAAGACAGGCAAAAAATACCATGCAGACGAAGTCGCGGGCAGAAGCTAGTTGCTTTTTATATTAATTTGAAAAGGTCGTCTGCTCAACAACGTAAATAAACAAAGGAAATAATATTTTACAGTAGCTAAAATCATACAGGTCATCTACCCCTTCACAGATTTCAGTTCCCGTACTAGCATAGCTTCATAATTATTTGGCAATGAACCCACCTTTCGGGTACTTGGCTGTAACTTCCATTGCCTCACAGTTCCCGTCACTCTTGGAGTATCGGAATGTCACGTGGTACTCCGCTCGGCTTTGTACGCATTAGAGGTGGCTGTCAAAGGCCAAGTAGATTGAAAGTGGGGTAGGCTTGCCAAGTGACTTGGTAAACTGCTAGAGTGGACGTAATGTGGCAATTGGCACGCTTGTTGGGTGATTTTGTGACGTTGGTATGTTACAGAGACTGGCGACTATTTCACTTTGATGGACCAGCAATTTTGTAGTAGGGTTTGTAGATAGAACTTAACGAAATAAACAAGGTGCAGTTTTTAAATATCATTGGATGGCAAACAATTTAAAGACTCATCTAAAATATTAAGTGGGTGACCACTTAATATTTTAGATGAGTCTTTAAATTGTTGTGCTTTAATAGAGGCCTTGCAAATGCGTTGCTTTCCCGGAGACAAAGTTGAAATGTCTTTTGTGCCTATATTTACACCGGCATCCATACTCTTCAAACCAGAACACAGGAACGCGGGTTTGCGGTAGAAATAGGTATGAAATAGAAATATGTTTTGAATCATCATCAAATTCGAGGACGTAACTATGCTAGTGATTATCAACACAAGTCAACAATAAAATAAGTAGGATTGTTTAGCTCAACGTACGAATGGAAGATTGCAAAAGTCAAGGTGAAATCATTTATTTGAATTAGACCATCAAAAGCAACGAGCAGAGGGTTGTTGTGCTCTGTGATCAAAAGGCACTTTAACAGAAAAGTAAAAAGAGAAAAGTAGAATTGAATCTAGTTGCAATCAAAAGGTAGTTTCGCAGACAAGATAGACAAGAAACTCCATATTTTTTAGGTACTTACTAAAAGTCCTTTCTGCTTCCTAAGAAGTTGTAGAACATTGTTATAAAATCCTGTAACATTACACAATACTGAAATTTCGAAAGTATCATTCCCAGTATATTTCTCCTTCTTCTAAACCCTGCACGAGACAGCTCAGCTTCGTGGAACTGTGTGAACTATCATAATGGCCGCTTCCGGGACTCGCAAACATTCTCGAAATACCTTCCAGACTTCCTTTCAATTACCTTTCGACAATTTCCTGCCTTATTACGTGTGAAGTCGCAGGACTTTCCATTGGACGGTTTAAAGAGGAGGTTTCTGTGATTGGTTATATTTTGATAGTTTCGTATGAAGTTCCTGATTGCATAGAAGAAGCTAGGCATGGTGGAAGGAACATGGTGGCATAGCCTTTACCATGGATTGAGTAGATACGTAATTTTGGGACCATCAGCGTTAACATTTTTCGTCGGTTATTAAAAATGAATTTGTAGTGGTTGCCCCAGTAGTCTAGACAACCGTCTCTTTTGAGTGAGTTTGGGTTTGATAACGGGCAAGTAATGTGAAGCTTACAATTCATAATTATCTATGTACTTCTCAAGTTTATTTTAGACATCACGGATATCGGTGAAGAAATACAGCTCATTTTTTCTTTCACTCATCTCATCAACTAGATTCAATATTATTTTTTTTTTCTTTTGTAATTAACGTTCAAAAGTGCCTTTTTGGTTTAATTTTAATAAATGATTTAATTTTGACATCTTATAATCGGCGGCTTAGCATATAAGCCCCAACCTACATGCCTTTGCAATGCAATTTGATTTATAACATTCGAATAATTAATTTATATAGAATTGAACTGAGTCGCTACTGTAAACCTGTAAACAGAACATTACACCGGCTGTTTGTGTAGATGAGTTTGTAAACGCACTCAAGATACAGGAGAAATTACAAGAGTGGGGCAAACAAAGTACTGTCTTACCTAACAAACTAACCTCTTTTCTTTTACAAAAACTTTATTTACGTACAATCATTACATTTCTTATCACAATATCCTTCCTGTTGTCCTGTAAACAAGGAATAAGACTCATATTGCCGCTTATACCAGCTTTGACATTTCCAATTACGTGCACAATAGCTCGATAAAGGAGACGTTCAATTAGCCCCGCTCCCGGGTTCCCGGGATCCCGGGATTAAAGTGGACTGCCAGCCCTATTTGTTGACAGATTGAGGGGTTCGAATTATTGGGAGTTGGATTTTTAAATGATTGATTTATGGTACGGTATAATGTTTGTATAATTGGGATTACAGGTGTTTGTGATACCTAATTAAAACAAGAGCTGGCTGTTGCGTTTGTCAAAGATTAAGTATTGTCATCCAACGCTAGTCTTTTCAGCAAATTTTTGATGCTCTTTTGTTTTAGTTTAGTGGTTATTTTATTTTTTTGTGGCTAGTTAAATACTCGTCTATGTATTTATTTATGGCTGTTTGATAATAAGTAAATAAAAGCTTTTAAAACTGCTCAATTTGTCATTACCCGACTGCGACAGAAGGAGGGTTATGTTTTTCGAGGGTATGTATGTATGTATGTATGTATGTATGTATGTATGTATGTATGTATAATTGTTTGGCACGCTCTGCAGCCTGAACGGCTTGATGGATTTTAGCTTGAGAGGTGTCGTTAGATTCGTATTTACTGTGAGAGTGACACTGGGTATATCAAAATAAAAAAAAACAAAATGGCGGATTTTTGGCGCCAGATTCAAATGTTTGGATCGCTCTGCAGCCTGAACGGCTTGATGGATTTTAGCTTGAGAGGTGTCGTTAGATTCGTATTTACTCTGAGAGTGACACTGGGTATCAAAATAAAAAATAAAAAAAATAAAATAAAAAAAACGGTAATTTAAAAAACTAAAAAACCCGACTGCTGTTCTGAGTATATATGAAAAATCCCTAAAACAAGATAAAGTCGTTGTACCCGATTGCAATTAAAATTGTAGCAGTCGGGACCCATTCGGGACCATCTGCAATGTAATGTAGGGTGCTCTCAATTCACTAAGCCTCCATTTCTAGAATGGGTCCCGACTGCTACAATTTTAATTGCAATCGGGTACAACGACTTTATCTTGTTTTAGGGATTTTTCATATATACTCAGAACAGCAGTCGGGTTTTTTAGTTTTTTAAATCACCGTTTTTTTTTGTCGAAGTTATTGCAAGTCCTATGGAAGTTTCAATTTACAATTTTTATAGGCTGTTGAAGTTAAGGTCCATAGCAACCTATATAAAATTTCCTTTTTTGCAAATATCAGATTAAAAATGTAATACAAAATGTCTTTAGATACCTAGGTTAGCCACTACTACTTACAAAGAGCTACTTACTCTCATAATAATTAACGTAGAAGACCTAACATTTCCACCAATTACAAACAACCTCAGCACGATTCCCGTCACTCCATACTGGTCCATTATCAGCTGATTAAGTTACCTAATGCTTAAGAACAACACGCCGTAGCCGGTAACACGTAATGACGTCACTTATCCTAAACACATTGCCAACATTACACGTTCCGTTACACCTATCTCTCACTCCAATTAGGATACTAAATGGGAAGCGTGATCAGTACCATATACTATACAACTATCATTCGAAAACTAACCTTAAAGTTACCAGATAAGGTTCAGTTTTAGTTGATAGTGCAAGTGTTTAGACAAAGGATTATTTGTAGAACAATGAGCGCTGTATAGGCGAATTAGTCTTAATGGTATCTGCACTGTACGTTACGAAGTGATTGCAAACATTGGACTTACTTACTAGTCCGATGGAGTACTAAGTAGGGTCGGTCTGGCTGTTAAAGTAGGGCTTAGATGTGTGGATGAAACAACAACAGTACATAGATTTGGAATTAAAGTAAATAAAATTGGTCCTTAGGAGCGAATAGTTTGAAAGGACCATTTTTTGAAGACCTATTTATTATAGGGGTTTTAAAAAGGTCAGTTAATGTATGTTTTTTGTCAGCAAGTGGACTGTAAAATGTGAGGTCACTGTATTAAAACTCCGGGAGATCCTTGCACACTTTTATTGACCACCATGAAAAAGGAAGTAAAACGTAGGCAAAAAACCGACATAAATAAAAAATTGCCAGCATACATATAAAAATTCCAAAGACAAGTAAGTATTTAAATTGCCATATGAATTTAAGAACAAAATAAAGTTTTTTTTTTTTTACCTAAAATACCTTTGAATCGAGAAATCAATTTCCAACTATTTTTCTTTTTTTATTAAACAACAAATGTATAAATTCACACACATAACCAACCGATCCAGAGTGACTACCTGTAGGCCATTCAAATGTTATTCCGTGCGGAAATCGAACCGCGACCCGCAGCTCAGCAGCCAATCGCTCAACCACTGCGCTAAAGATCCAACCGCTGCATAAAGATGAACTATTCGTGAGTGCAGAACTTGTGGATGCAAACACACGTGGGGGTTAGTGAAGGTTATTAAGTCAGATCTTTAACGATAACAGCATGTGGTAAGTTAAGCATGGAGATTATGGTCTGTCCTAAGAACAGTTATACGAGCGGTCATTGGAACCCATGTAGTCTTTAAGTACTACAGGTTTATGAGCAAATATGTTGTAGTCACTACCGGTTGCGGGCCCCAAAACTATGATTGACAAAAAAAGTTACCGAATTTTTGTACACACACATATACCTACCATCGCGCCTGTATTCCCCGAAGGGTTAGGCAGAGGTGTACCAATGTATACCCACAGTTCGCCGGTATGTTTAGGACCCATGTAGTAGAGGGCGAGCCTATTGCCATTAACCGGGCACAAATCCTAGCTCCGAGCTGCTACTGAGAATTTTATAGAACTACCCAATAACTGTTTACTCGATTTGGTAATCGAGCTCAAACCTCTAGCGTAGCAGTCGCGCTTAGGACCATTAGGCTAACGAGGGAGACTTTTTCTCTTATATTAAAATTAAGGTG
Organism: Caradrina clavipalpis; assembly: GCA_932526535.1. Classification (NCBI taxonomy): domain Eukaryota; kingdom Metazoa; phylum Arthropoda; class Insecta; order Lepidoptera; family Noctuidae; genus Caradrina; species Caradrina clavipalpis. Next base: position 1,073,220 of record OW052088.1, read on the forward strand.
CTAACGTGTTGGCAGGCTCCTAATCCTACAAGGTAGACCGATGACCCGGTAAAGTCGCGGGAAGTTACTGGACACCGCTTAGGACCAATTCCTAACTCATTTGCAGAATTTAATTAAATGCACCATTTCTTAAGAAAATCCAGTCCCTTCTGCAATTCAATCTTAAAAAAATATTATGTAAAATGAAACAAGCACACCCCTCTCACAAGACTAGTATATGAACATTGCGAGCTCATGACAAAGCATCTCTTTCACGCCGACAAACATCTTGACACCCTCCTAGTTTCTGAGTACGTGACGTGACAGACAAACTGACGATTGATGTTTGAACGCACTGCGTCTGGCGTAAAGATTCGGAGAAACGGGTTCTTGAATATACGTAAATACTGTGAAGATATTCGTTCAAGTCTCAGAATATTTTCTTCTTTGTACTGTTGACGTTCTCTCTGTATTCTGGAGTGACGGAGAATAATAGATGATACGAGCTGTAGATTCTGATCTGCATACTAAATCTTGGCTGAAAGTGTAGCAACGGAATCAATTTGTTTCGTATCGGCTTCAAGGCTTCATTTTATGCTGAAGAACCCTAACTTTCTACGTATTTAGTACTTTTTTTAGTAGTAGTTTAGTTCTTTGTGATGAAAATCATCCAGAGAAGGACTACTTATAAAAAACACTAAATAAATTACTAATAAACAAATGTTATTACTCTATAAATGAGTATTTAACGGATAAACGTACATAATAGGAACTAAAAGTATTAATTATTATATAATTTAAATACAATAATAAATATACACTAATGTTTAATGCATGTTAAAATAAATTAATGATAAATTAATGAATAATAATGCAATCTACTCATTTGTTAAAATAGTTATAGATAAATAAGTCTAAGGTATAACAATTATTACCTGTATTTAATGCATGTAAATTAGGTAATAAGAATTATTTATTCTCTAGATTTCAAGTTAAAACTATGTTACTGTGCCCTAACAGGGTCCTTAACAGTAACTGTACTTACGCTTTAGGCCCTTTGTAACATCCTAAACACTCATTATGTTATGCAAATACATACACAATTTAATACATAATATTGCTAGAAACACATCCAAACTGCATCGGATTAATGACGTCACATTTATGACATCATATAACATGGTACTTTCGAGATGAGCACTTGAGTACCAGATAGTACCAAAACTTATCTTGATAGAGCGGTAACTGGCACTAAATAACTGATTGGGGATTTATAACCATTTTGATGACTCGAAGGTACTTCTTGCGGTGATTTGGAGAGTAGGACTGTTTCTATGTCTCTGAGGTAATCAACGAGCCAGTACCAATGTGACTTTATGATGTGAATGATGTATGAAACCATCGTGTGGAAATCTGGATCTACAGTTAGGTAACTCTATACAAGCTGTTGATTTGCATCCTCGTCAAATTTTAGGAGCTTGTCATAAAAAAATAGAAGTAATCAAATATAATTACGACACCTGGCCAATATCTAATAAATACTTTTTTTTTGTTGCAATTATCAAATAACAGTATTCCAGAATACTCCTCTTGCAAAATTCAGAATCGCCCAGTTGCGTATGCGGTTGGCAGAGTTGTCGCGCAGCTATATCAATGTGTACATAGTGCCTAAACCCTCTGGCGAGATGGCTAGCTAGAATATCAAATATATAGAATATTAGCTATTTGAAAATCACGTCAAAAAAAAAACAATTTATTTTATTATTGATTCGTGTTAAGAATCACGAGCATAGTTAACTCCTTGAATTTGACGAGGATGGACGAGGATGCAAATCAACGCCTTGTATAATCGCCCATCCGTCTTTAGCAAGCGTGGGGTTTAATACTCGTGCCTTCTCTGTTTGCCCAGCAGTGGGACATAAATAGGCTATTCTAAACTAATTAAATTCGGGAATTTAGGACCAGTTTTACTGCTAAAGGACCAACACGTTTTAGTCCTTAATTTAATGGAGTTCCTATGGCTATTAAAATTAATCGTTGTTTTATTACAATACAGGGCCTAGTTTGTAGGGGCAAGTTTTGACATTAATTGCTCTTTAACTTCTAAAAGAAATTGGACTTAGTTCTGCCAAATCAATAATGATAAACTAATTAAGTGTGCTAAATGTGTTAAACTACTATTCAATAAAAATAATTTACATCCAAAACTTTGAGTATATTTGGTACACCTCAGCCTAGCCCTTCGGGGAATACAGGAGTGATAGTTTGTATGTTAACTAAATCCAAGTTGATTTGTTTTGGCAAAACTAAATCCAATTACTAATTATAAAGTTTTTATTCATAAATATAAATATATAAAAAATATACCATCACGCCTGTGTTCCCCGAAGGGTTAGGCAGAGGTGTACCAATGTACACCTACAGTTCGCCGGTATATTTAGGTCCCATGTAATAGGGGGCGAGCCTATTGCCATTAACCGGGCACAAATCCAAACTCCGAGCTGCTACTGAGAATTTCATAGAAAAACCCAATAACACTTTTTGCTCGACCTGGGAATCGAACCCGGGACCCCTTGCACAGCAGTCGCACTTGCGACCACGAGACCAACGGGGCAGTTTTTATTCATATTTAACTTATACTTACAACGGCTGTCCTTTTGTCTGCTAAGAAATAACCTCAGCCTCTCTTCCAAAAGACCAAATCTGCAAAAAAGAGATAAAATAAAAACCTCAGAGAAATAATTCACTGTAAAGAAGCATGTTCACCCAGCAGAAAATGCGCTTAAAAATGTTCAGATGAAATCTCTTATTCACGATCATGTAAATGAACTTAGAAATATAACAGGCCATCTCCTGAGTCGGCTTAGGGTTATTTAAATCTCGCATATGGCCGCAAAGCTTCTTACAGGAATTATAAAAGGTACCCCAGCCCGAGAGGGAGCAGAGAAAATAATTTTCATTTTCATAGATAAATGTTTTAAAGTGATGAAGGTCGTTTAGTAAAGCGTTTGAATACCTATAGATTTTTTGTGAAGTGATTTCTTTTTTCTGAATCTTTGTGTCTTCTTCAAATAAAAATGTTTTTTTTTTACTGAACAGTAAGCCACATCGTTTACCTGTTCTCCATCTAGGCCGACTAAAAGGACCAGAGATTTTATTAAAAAATGTATGGAAAAAAGAAAATGTTGGTTACAATAAAACTACAGAAATGCCTTTTAGTAGTCCAATTTATAGAAATATTAAAAATATAAAAATATATACCATCACGCCTGTATTCCCCGAAGGGTTAGGCAGAGGTGTACCAATGTACACCCACACTTCGCCGGTATATTTAGGTCCCATGTAATAGGGGGCGAGCCTATTGCCATTAACCGGGCACAAATCCAAACGCCGAGCTGCTACTGAGAATTTCATAGAAATGTTAATCTTATCTAAAACTAATTAGAAATAAGTTGTTTGATAACTAACCATGGTGACACATAAACGGCGCTGTACCAACCCACACCCCTTAGTACATTTCTACAACATATACTAACCTACCTATAGGTACAACAACTAACATATTATAACAAAGAGAAGGCAACTCTACCCGTTGTACTCGTGGTGGTGGTTTAGTTTTTTTAAGTGTAATCTCCTTTGTACCCAAAATCTTTTTGTCTGCAACCACACGAGGCAGGCTAGTATTCACAAAAGGCTTTTCAGAGAATATTTTAGGTATACTATAATATCGTATGTACTCGTGTTGAAGTTGCTTGCGTACTGTGTGATATTGGAGACGTGGGGTCAGCGTTTTTTGATTTATATCGAGGGGCTCGGTGTGACACGACGCTTTACAAATCAGTAATAAATATTTTTATTTGAATTTTCAAGATTTTATTTAAAAAAATATGATGAATACTGTTATCATTGCTATGAAGGTAGGTTTCAATAAGGTTATAATTTTTTATTCTGGCTACCTCCATGGAAAAAAGGCGCGAGTTTATGTTAATAAATACTTTTACTGAATGGAAAATACAGATGATAAACTAGTGTATTAATTTACATATTAATAAAAACTCCTTGATATTTTGAACGGACACAAAACTTGTGAAGCTATGTAATAAATAAAAAAACTACGGGATGAGGTGACGTATCGATTTTGCCAATTCGTTAGATCAAAACCAAATTTTTTTATTACAATCAAAAACCAAAAGTTATTATACTCATCGAAACAAATGGTTACTGCTTACAATGGATGACTGTGATATTGCAAATCTAGATGTAGAATATAAAAGGTATTTGCAACTTTTAAGACCGTACTTAGGTCAATTAGTTGATCAAAATGTTATTAAAATCTGCAATGCCTGGATTCAGAGGCTCTCGGACTGCAAGGACAATGAAAAAGCTTTGAGGAATAAGTATGTATTTGTGCTCTGTTACCAACTTGCTAGAGGTGTGCTAGATCTACCATTCTTGAACCGCCCTCCTGTTGAATTGCCACCTCTGTCCGATGATATCAATAGTATAGAATCTTCAACTGAAGTGGAATATCTCGTCATCAATTCTGATGAGCCCCGCATGAAAGTAATATTTGATAACAAGAAACAGAATTTTTCCGAAACAGACTACTTATCACAAGATCTTGATAAAATTACAGAAAGTATAACTAGCAGCGATCTACCTGTGACAATGACAGACAATAAATTTTCAAGCTCTCGCAATCAAAATGTCTTTTGCTATACATGTCCGGAGGTGTTACAAAAATTCACTGAAAACGGGGAAGAATTTGAATGTAGAGCAAATAATCTTGTTATGAAACTAAGGGAAATTAAAATGCAAAATATGCTGCTTCAGAAAGAACTGGTAGCTTTGAGAGAGGATTCAAAAGATCAGAAAAAGGAGGAGTTAATTTATGAGTGTATTACTAAAGTTGATAATGCAACAAGCGCTTTTATACGAAGTAATGAAAGCAGTGCCACGTTAAAGTCTATAAAATGCCAACTTCAAGAGGTACAAGATTCCAGGAACACTTTGATTGAGACCATAAATTCACTGCAAGACCAATTAGATCATGCTGATGATTTAAAGAAAAATGAGATTGATGAAATTAAAGCAATACATAAACTGGAATTAATTAAGGTCCGAACCGCAGCTAGAGACGAGACCAAAAGTATTTATGAAAGGAAATTGGAAGAATTACGAGCCAGTTATGAAGATACCATTAACAAAATACACGACGCCGCTACGATAAAGGAAAATGATTTAATTAAAATGAAAGACGAAATTACTGACGAGAAAGATGCACTTTTGAAGGTTAAAGACGCAGAAATAGTACGGTTAGAGTCGCAAATTGAAGACCAGAAAAACAATCTTACTTCAGTACTAAACAAGTTCATGGAAAGATCCAACGCAGACTTACCATCCGACACACTGAGGTATAAGGCCCAACAATTAGAGAAACGTCTTCAGAAGGTGGAAAAATCGAAACTTAAATGTACTAGAATGTATGAAGCTAAGCTCGCTCATTTACAAAGGGAACAACACTTGGCAGAATGTTCGCTACACCTGCATTTAGTGAGACAGAGGGCTCAAGTTGTTAGTGAACTGACGCTAGAAAATCAAGCTGAACTCAACACCTCCATGGAGAAACTGGAGAATAAATATAAAGACATAGTAGCCAACGTTCAGGCAACTGCCATACAGAGAAGAATGCAGGATCAACTTGCCCTGGAGTCGATATTCCAAGTAGCTTGCGGTATGCAAGACCAGAATCAAATGCAATTCCCGAAACTAGCACGCAATCACAATCAAAGTTACGAGAGTGAAATTTCAGCTTTAATACGTGGTGGCAATAAGGTTGAAAATGTAATTGTTAACGGTAATAAATCTTTTGGCGAGGACAGTGTACCGCGTGGGTTCTGTCTCAATGGAGAGAGGATGGGTGAACTGTTCGAAAGGGTGTACATACCTCAGAGGGACGGGGAGGGAAAGTGAAACTTTAACAGTTGCTTTTAAAAGTAAATGTTTGTGGACTGTTTAATTAAAATTTAAAAATAAAAAAATACATTAATTTTGTACATTATATACAGATCATTTTGGCACTTCATTTGAATTTTGTTAGGTAGGTACGTACAGACATTTAGAACCACAGTTTTAAGCACAGTAAGGTCAAACTATCAACCATTGAAATTCTGTCTGCTATAATCATTATGGTCGCTTACCTCTTGAATTATTCGTATCACTAATAACCTATTTAATCATCATAACATATTATGTATGTGTTGCCTTAAGTCTCTAGGGCTGTAGTCGACTTCCCCATTAGGGCCGCGGTTGCCAAGGGCTGCGGTCAATTTCAGATCCACTTGGATAATATACATAATAAACTAACTGTACCTATGTCATGTTTATTGATTTGTGTGTTATCTGCTTTGCTAATAAGGCGGTTTTGTTTGCCGGCGCACAGTAAACATGCTCCAATCATTAGTTTTAAATGTGGTGTATAAATAATTGTTGATATTAATGAAAATTGTTGTAGCGCTTTTGTTTGTATATGCACCCACGGTACCTACAGGAGAAATTCCTAGTGGGATAACGTTTTGGAAAAAAATTGTAAATGCTTGTAACTGTAAATAAAGATACTATGGGTTTTTTAAGTGGTGTGTGTAATGTAACAGTCCGTTCATCGTTTGGTAAAATTTCAAAATCTACTTGATTTAGGAAACTGATTCCAACTTCCACGTGGATCAAGTCGCAGGCAAAAGCTAGTTATGACTATTACGAAAGAATAAATATAATAGTGTAGCTTCTGCCCGCGGCTAGGTCCATAACAAAATTTTATATAACACCCCGCAAGTACTGTACCTCTTTCAGGGGTAAAAAGTGCTACGTACTATGCCAAAAAAAAGTGTTATTGGGTTTTTCTATGGAATTCTCAGTAGCAGCTCGGAGTTTTGTGCCCGGTTAATGGCAATAGGCTCGCCCCTATTACATGGGACCGAAATATACCGGCGAACTGTGGGTGTACATCGGTACACCTCTGCCTAACCCTTCGGGGAATACAGGCGTGATGGTATATGTGTTCTATGCCAAACTAAAATCTATCTCTGTGCAAAATTTCGTCCAGATCCGTTCAATGGTTCTGGCGAAACTGAGTAACAAACATCTATCGATCGAACCTTTCGAGTATTACATACATCGCCGGGGGTTGCGAAATTTATTTGAAAGAGTTACTGTGGCCTTGGAACGCAAAGAGCATTAGGAGGAACAGGGACATCCCTGTTCCTCCAAAAATACATATTTCAGTCAGTAAGAGTCTGACACTCCCTTTCTCTCCGCCCATCATCAGGATCTGATGATTACACATCATTAAAAAATACTACATCGCAGAGAAAAATCACATCAAATCTTTATTGCAACAGGTTTTATTTTAGTTCTCATTAGAGACTCAGTATAAATCCCCTTTTATTATTTCATGGAACGGTTCCCAGGTCTTCCATCACGTTAGCCAGCTAATCCATTAAGTCAACAGGGCCTCGTTTGCTGCACTCAAATAATCTTATGCAGAATGGCTCTCATTAATGTATAAGGTAGGGTTGTCCGACGAAATGGATGGTATTACATTTAATATAGAAATATTTCGTTCGTTTGGTTCTAAGCCGGACTGCAAAGCTAGAGGTTTTGGGCTCGAATCCAAGGTCGAAGCAAAATGTTATTGGGTTTTTCTATGAAATTCCCAGTAGCGCCTCGGAGTAAGGATTTGTGCCCGGTTAATGGCAATAGACTTGCCCCTATTACATTCAACCAAAAAATGCCGGTGTACTGAGGGTACCCTTCGAGAAATACAGGCGTGATGGTATGGTAAATATAACTTTATTAACTACACGAAAAGATACACATTTCATTGTTTGAATTCAGAATACGTTGCACCTTCTCACAATGAAATTGTCACGATGAAATGAAAGTGTCGCAACGAAATATGTATCTTTTCGTGTAGTAAATAAAGTTATATTTTGAGTCGCTCTATTAAAATGTGCGCGCAGAGTCGCGTTGTGTCTCGTTTCGGTGTGAATTGACCCTTAGTCTTGAAAACTAAACAGAAGCCAGTTGTTGTCAAACAATCAAACAAAGTAATATTTGAACTATGAACTCATCGATTTTATTTGAGCCAGCCCTATGGAATAGCCAATAGCTGCAACACTAGAAAACGTATAGCGTATTGTTCTGTAATGTTTGCTGAAAGCTCCGCTCTGTTTGGCTGTATAACTATACTAACATAATAAAGCTGAAGATTTTGGTTTGTTTGTTTAAACGATCTAGTCTTTGGAACTATCGGTCGGATTTTGGAAAATCTTTTTGGATATGATAACCAGATTCATTAGGTTGTAAGTAGTAGAGGTATTTCACAGTGAAGGAGCTCCACCGGGGAGTACTACCACCATGCCTATTTCTGCCGCAAATCAGCGTTGCTGTGTTCCGGTTTGAAGGGATTAGGTGCCGGCGTAATTACCAGGCAAATGAGAATTTCAACTTTGTTTTTGGGATGGCAATGCATTTGTAAGGTCTCTGGTATTGCAGAGGTAAACGTGACCACTTAGCATCAGATAGGCCGTGGGCTATGCCAGTCGACGATGAGTGTTAAAAAAAAAGAGAATTAGTATAGGCTATATAGGCGTGTATGTATGAGCGGAAAAGCAAGCAAATATGTTCAAGATCTTAACGCAGCTGAAAAAACAACGCGGACAAATTCGCGAGCAGAAGCTAGTTTCTAATAAATATCAGCTCAATAAAATAGTAAATAGACAAATGGAAAATAAATGTTTGTATTTTATAGATGTCAAGATACTAAAGAGACTCTAATATCTGCTTACAATCAAGAATAGAAGCCATCAAAGATATAAAAAGATAAATATATTAATGACGAAACTGTTATTTGGAACCTTAGTGCCTACTAATAAATTAATGTCGGAAAATTCATTTGTTGATGATATAAAACTTTGCTAGTAAGTTTTTCACAGGCGCGTAGTGTTGAATTATTAATATCGTTGAATGAAAGTTAAGAATGAAGTGAGATTATTAATTAAACACCAACATGGTACCTATATATTATAATCTTTCTACTTCTAAAGTAACTTTTTAGCACTGAAAATCTTAAATATGACAATAAGATGTTCAAACTTTAGTCCAAGCTTCTGCCTTTGATCCAGTTATAATATACCATCACGCCTGTATTCCCCGAAGGGTTAGGCAGAGGTGTGCCAATGTACACCCACAGTTCGCCGGTAAATTTAGGTCCCATGTAATAGGCCCATGTTTAGGTCCCAGTTATAATTTTATTTTAAACTTAATTTTAATAGATTCAAAATATATTTTTCTTTACCGACGTCAACGATGTTAAAGACAAACTTTGAAAATACATATGAAATAGATAAAAAGTCATATTGGTATAATGCCTGTGGCCGGTTGCGAACCCACAACTTCGTGCATTAGAAGTGGGTCCCGGAAAAGTTCTTAGCATTAGTTTTGCTCAAAATATCCTCAGGACACTAGTATGTTAAATAGATAGGTATGGATACACTATAAAAAATGTAACTGCGTTGTTAGCCTATTGGTCCTAAGCGCGACTGCTATTTCTGCTATTTTTTTCTATGAAATTCTTATTAGCAGCTGGTAGTTAGGATTTGTGCCCGGTTAGTGGCAATAGGCTCACCCCTATTACATGGGACTTAATCATACCGGCGAACTGTAGGTGTACATTGATATATCTCTGCCTAACCCTTTGGGGGATATAAGCGTGATGGTATGTTGTATAAAGAATGTATGGTATGAGACAAACCTTCATAAAATAACTACTATCGTTCATTATCACGTAGAATATTCCACTAATGAATAAATATTTTACTGTAATAAAATAAGTAATTAACGTCATTCGTTCGTAAATGTATAAAGTCATAAATCAGTTAACATTTTACAACCTATTGTAATTGCTGAAATGGACATTTTGATTGTTTGTTATTGTTATTTTGTGTATGTATAAAATATAGTTATTTTCATAGTACTTACGCCTTGTTGTACCGTTGGCTTCGCGGTCGCAAGCGTGTCCGAAAAGGTTGGGGTCCTGGGTTCAATTCCCAGGTCAGGCAATAAGTGTTAATGAGTTTTTCCACTAGGAATTTCTCAGTAGTAGTTTGGAGGAGTTTGGAAGTTGATGGTGTGACAGCTGCGTGGCTCGGAAAGCAGATAAAATCATTGGTCCCGGCTGTCCTCAGTCATCACGGATAGTCAGAAGCCGGGAAGTCTGACAACCAGTCTAATCAAGAGGTATCGTGTTGCCCAGTAACTGGGTTGTGGAGGTCGGATAGGCAGACGCTCCATGCAAAACACTGGTATTCAGCTGCATCCGGTACGACTGGAAGCCAACCCTAACATAGTTAGGAAAAGGCTAGGCAGATAGTTAAAAAAGCAGTTATAATGAAAACAAAACTTACTCTTAACGATTTCAAATAAAAAAAATCTTAAAAAAGTGGTAGAAATTTTGTTGAATCGTGTAAAAATAAATCCAATTATATACCGGACAGTAATCAAATTACATTGAAATGAGAGATCGTACATCGGAACATTACAGATCATTATGCTCACCATGTTTGTAAATAACATCGCTATCATTCGTCCTTGTCAAGTTCAAACGCAGTGATTTCATACTACATGAGAAATACAATGTATTTAAAAATATTTTTTGCTGCTGTCGAACAAGATCTTTTTTGTGTATTAGTCAATCTGACAAAACACAACATACGTATTCGATGCTTTCGCGTCGAATAAATGGTTTTTCTTTCTTTCTTTCTTTCTTTCTTTCTTTCTATATCGGTTTTCCCCGAAGGGTTACACAGAGGTGTACCAATGTACACATATAGTTCGCCGGTATGTTTAGGTCCCATGGAATAGGGGGCTTATTGTCATTAACCGGGCACAAATCTAAACTCCTAGCTTTTACTGATCATTTCATGTAAAAAAAAATATGTAATTCTCCAGGCCGATTCCGGCCACGGCGGCTAACCTTAATGCAGACTAACCACGTACGCAGGAGATATTATAGTGCACAAGTGTGTGCGCAAATACAGGTGCACTCCCTCTTCCCTAACTATCATAGCCCGATGGGACGGCAATCCGACACGACCGGAGAGAGATCAGGCGCAGGACCAACGGCTTTACGTGCTTTCCGAGGCACGGGGGTGCCACACCACCAACTTCCAAACTCCGGGCTGCTACTGAGAAATTCCTAATGGAAAAACCCAATAACACTTTTTGCCCGATCTGGGAATCGAACTCGGGACCCCTTGCTCAGCAGTCGCGCTTGCAAACACGAGACCAACGGGGCAGTCATTTCATAGAAAAACCCAATAACACTTTACTTGACCTCAAGACCTCTAGTATAAAGCAGTTGCGCTTAGAACCAGTACGGCTTACGAGGCAGTTTTTAGTCAATCTAACTTACTGTCAGTGAAGTTTCTATGGATGAATGTTTGTTACTCAATCACATGTAAACAGCTCAATGGATTTAAATGCAATTTGACATCGAGGTAGATTATAGTCTAGAATAGCACTTAGGTTACTTTTTATCTCGAAAATGTAGAGTTTCTGTGGGATAATACTCGTATATTAACTTTGAGACGGATGAAGTCGCGGGCGGGAGCTGTAGTGATTTTATATTTTCTTTTAAAAAGGTGTTTACATCTCTTTCTATACCAGGGGTTCCCAAACTTATTTTGTCTACTGCCCACTTTGAGAATAAATTATTTTGTAACGCCCCCTTTTTGTCATGACGGGGGGGGGGGGGGGGGCTCTACTAAAATCAATCAAACAACGCCTTCCGCGTACTTCCCTTCTATAATGGCATGCATTTTAATATAATGTTAATAACTTGGAATTTTAAGTTTAAATAAATAAAACAGGACAGATATATTAACTACGCAGAGAGAAATATCGAACCGAGTTTGAGCAATCTCTTAATTAATATTAGTAGATGTTTAGAAGTTGTAGTCGTGAGTCGAGAGTCTAAGAGTCCTCCTACCTAGATGAAATTACAAATCGCCCCCCAAGCCTCTACACAACGCCCCCATTTTTTCTCTGGGCCTCTTACCGCCCCCCTTTAGGCCTGCAGCGCCCACAAGGGGGCGTTATCGCCCACTTTGGGAAACGCTGTTCTATACAATCTCCTGCCGCAGGTAGGTATTCGGTAAGATATTTCTTTAGAAATAAATTCTTCTTGTCTGTTAGTATACGATAGTGTACGTAAATGGTTCAATAATTATAAGCATTGGTATTTGTTTATGAAAATCTTAATAAACAAATATGACGTTTAGTTAATTGCACCCAAGCGTAGCGGCGAGTGCACTAGTTAAAATTATGAAACTTTGCATAGCAATCGCTGCAAATTCTGGGAATAAATGCTTAATGAGATTCTCATTTTGAGAGAGTTTTACAATATTACTCACCCGCGCGTAATAGTTGCATTGAGTTTCTCGTACAAAAATCAACGCAAAATTAATAAAACTATTTTTTAAGCGCTCGTTGTACCTAGTTGTGAGTGGTTATTAATAATTCAGTAGGTACGGTACAGGCACATTTTGTCTCAATACTTTTTCGTACAAGAAACCGCAGTTTGCATTTATTCAATACTAGCTATTGCCCGCGACTTTATCCGCGTAAATGTTAGTTATATTTATAATTCAACCATGACTCGAAAGACACGTGGCGCTTATTATATTAACAACATTATTGTGGTTTTTCTCGAGAACAGTACTTTTTTTCAACAACAACGAAGATATAAGATAAGTTATAAGATAATAACGTATATGCAAAATTTCAGGATGATCGGTTCAGTGGTTTTGGCCTGAAAAGGTAACAAACAAATTTGCTTTCACTTTTATAATATTAGTTAGGATATATAAGATTAAAATATAGTTAGGATAGGTCGTGCTGTTGTTTTCTAGAAAAACCAGAAGCATGAGCACTATATGAAGTTAATTGGTGAGCCGACACATATCAGTCACGAAGTTTTATTTCCCAGAATGGTTGATTATACTGATTACACACATTATGTTATTTTAATAACTGACACCTTTTGGACAAAATTGACCAAATTATTAAAAAAACTATTATTTCAGTTTTAAATGTGGCCCTGGATGACCGAGCGTGGCTACAAGCCACACTTCCCATTCGTTTTGGTGGTCTCGGTATCCGCAAAATTTCTAGTTTTAGTTTACCGGCGTTCTTGTCTTCTGTCCACAGCACTGATAAGTTAACTGCGAAGATTTTATCACCATCCATGGTTGACTTTGAAGTGCCGTGTTTGACCGAAGCGGTGAACGCCTGGAAAATGACTTGCCCGGGAACAGATCGACCCGTGAACCCATCTTCCCAGAGACAATGGGACGAGCCGCTCTGCAGGTTGGTACGGAATAATTTAATTAATACGTCCATAAATTCTGCTGAGCGTGCCCGCCTGCTGGCTGTGGGTGAGTGGGAGTCGGGTCTCTGGCTTCAGGCACTACCGTCGCCCAACATAGGCACTATGTTGAGTGACTCTACTTTCCGGCTCGCTACATGCCTGCGCCTGGGTGCACCTTGTGGGGCTCCGCACCGCTGTCAGTGCGGTGAAGCTGTCGACTGCCTCGGACACCATGGCCTGTCATGCAAAAAGAGCGCTGGCCGCATGGCACGGCACGCCAGCATTAATGACATCATCCGTCGTGCTCTTGTCTCCGCCGGAGTGCCAGCTGTTTTGGAGCCAATTGGCCTGGCACGCGACGATGGGAAGAGACCAGATGGGATGACTATAATGCCCTGGAAGTTGGGTAGACCTCTGGTGTGGGATGCAACATGCGTCGACACCCTTGCGCCATCCCATCTTCCTTGCACGACGTGTTGTGCTGGGGCGGCTGCGTCTAGTGCGGAAAATCTCAAACGGCGCAAATATATTAACCTTCATGAAAGTTATATGTTTGAGCCGTTTGGGGTTGAAACACTAGGGCCATGGGGACCGAGCGCTCATCTAGTTTATCGCGACATCGCGAAGCGACTGGTCGACTCTTCACGTGACCAGAGGGCTGGCCTATTCTTTGGCCAAAGAATCAGCATTGCCATACAACGTGGCAATGCTGCCAGCCTTCTGGGCACATGCCCCATTGACAGCGATGCGGATGAGTTTTTTGACGCCCTTTGACCTTACTTTTTTATTTTTTATTTTTTTTAACTGTACATAGTTTGTAATTTAATTATTATTTAGTTTTTTTTTTCCATTCTAATTAAATGTAAGATCGGTTTTCTTTTAAAAAGAAAGAAATAACTGAAGTGTCTATACATCGATCACGTTCCAATTACGGTGTAAGCAGAATTCCAAGTTATGTTTAGATTCCGTCACGTTTTATAATATCGATACTAATTTAATAGGTAAACACTATTGAAATGAAATAATATAAAGTCAATGTTTTATTTGAATAAGAGACTTAATATTGCTTGCACTGTGATATCTGCTGATGCCAAAACTATCATAATATTATGATCACGTCCACCTAGAATGTTTCTACGATATTGCACTGCGATCAAGTTGAAAAATCGCCGGAAAGTCTCATGTGCCTGCGATTTTTCTGTTGCCTGAAACCGGAATACAGCAATGTTACTTGGTAGCATTACCTGACCTACGCCCTCTAACGATGGCGCCCAAAAACTCAACTGATTTAACCTTTAGAGGTACATTCTCAATATGATAGGCCTTTTTTTTCGTCACGGATAGCCTGCTCTGGAAAGAATCAGCTACACACATCATCCTGGAATGCAAGACCATGGCTTACCAATATGCTTAGATCATCGGAACAGTGAGGCCCACAAATCCTGTAGAGCCCCCAGGGTGCTTCTGGGCGGAGCTGTACTGGAAAAAATTGAATAGCTGGGGGAAATGGCAGTTTAAATTCTAACGAAGGAATCCTAATACATTTATGCATACATATATAGTTACGTATATTACATATAATAGATTCCTGGAAAGAATGCCTAAGTTTATAAACATATGCACGTCGCAGGTCGTGTTTAGTTTAACTTAGCTAACAAGTAACAGCGTGACTCAATATGTAGGTACCAGCTTATGTTAAGTTAAATTATACCTAGATACTTGATTTTTATTGTCGGATAGTTACCTACTTCCAGGGGGATTTTACTAACTTTTAGGAACGATTGCATTCTCAGTGTCTATCTGTCAAAAATGTCTATAAATCACATATAATTTTTGACATTGATTGTTGTGTTAGAAAATGCTAACTTAAAGAATGGGGTCACACCACCATCAATTGACATACACACTTTTTATTAACTGTCAAAACGCGATTCTCTTATAGATTTTGTATATGGCAATCACACGCTGTGACGTCACTAACTATTTATTGATTTTAAAGTAACTAAAAATCTAATTTTACAATAAATAGATAATTAATCGGTTTTCATGGGTAAAATAAAGTGCTTTTTTAGAGAATTTGTGACTTGAATTTATTGGTTAGTGATGTCAACTACACAATATTGGTCTTAAGAGATCACCCTTTCCAAAGAAATCATTTTACCTCTGTACAATACATTTAAACTGATCAACCAAAACATCTCAACCACGGTAAACACCTAGTTACTCAATTACGTCCAACCATTTACCAAGAAATTACATCGACACTTCGTCTTAATCTAATTATCGCTGTGACACACTTCGCAACAGAGTGGCAAGTAGGTAGGTACCTACTTTCCCGTACAGAGTCAACAAGACATCTTTGTATCAATCTCTCTTGCCCTGTTTGGCTACAGGTGAAAACAAACGGCCATTGCTTCCGATATTTTCTTTTCGTTCACTGTTGAACACGGAAACAACAATGTGGATCATTGTACACACTCATTCATTCGTTCGCCTATGTGTCATATTGATGTGGTTGTGTTGAAAAAACAATGATGGTTAAGGAAGGCAAAGGTAGAAGTTATGCAAAGTTGGAAAACCTGATATATGCTAAAATATAATTGTGGTACCTTGGTGTGGCTGTAACATGCTATGATTGTATAGATTTTCAAATTGAAGGAAAACCTACAATATTTTGCAATTTATAGTTCTATAGCAGTGCGTTATCTTTTACTTAAGTACAGGGAAAGATATTGGCTAATGCGTGTAGTGACGACATGTTTTTTTATGCTTCATCGTAAATCAGTCTAAGTTGTGACTAAGGCTCAATTTTTCTACGTCAAATAACTCTTAAACAAAACTATACATTAAGTATAACCTATGCTCTAGCGAAGAAATCGGATTAGCAGCTTTTGTAAAGTTTTTTTTTTATCATCTGACTACGTATTAAAAGTCAGCCCTTTGAAAGGAAACTACACACAAGTAATTTGTAATACATATTTTGAAACTACAACTTACTAACGAGTTCGCAAATCTATAACGTTTGCAAACTGTGAAGATTTATTGATAACTACACAGTTATACATATAGCAAGTTTCCTCCATGACGTTAATAAATACCAAAACAAAAATATTGCAGGAAAAACCAGTAAGTACTTACTTACTGCCAAAAATAAAAATCCTAAAAAAGAAACCTTAGCGCTAATTTACACTGCAGTGCTGAAATATTACGTTGATTTCCATTTACGAAGACGAAAATGGAGGGAAAAACCGTTGGTGACTTTTAAAATAGCTATAAATTGTTTATGAAGGTAATTACCACTATAGTGACGATATTTGCAATCATAACTCACTCTGTATTTAGAAGGCACTTAGTTTTTTTTTAGTACTTATTCGTACGACGAAATGTGACATCTACACAAGTGTTTTTACGAGGTAAAATTGTTTTTTTGTTTGTAAGAGGTAGCTCGGAAATTAGCCGTCCGATTACAAAAAATATTTCACTGCTAGAAAGCGAAATTATTGCCGAGTGTCATACTATAGGATATCGACGAATTCGCAGCATAGTCTTCGGCAGCAAAGGGAATTTCCAAAAGTAGAGTCTCGTAGATGGCACTATCATTTTATCTCGCGACGCATGCCCTGTCACCTGCACACGTGAAGATCTAATGTCTGACTCTGCGGATAGCATTGCCGTACCTGAATTTTCAACCAAACAAAAATAAATAAACGACTAACTTCTACTAGGACAAAGTTGGGGGCCAAAGCTTGTGTTTTATATTAACCTGAACTTATTTATCCGCCTCTAACTTGAAATATACGCAACTATATAAAAGCGTGCCTGAAATCTGACCTCTATATTTTTAACCATACGATATAAAATAACCTTCAAACTTATCAGACTAACAGAGAGACGACTGTACGGTAATAATGCATGCTTATCAAAGTTGGTAGATTGTACGAGAACTTAGTGATTGCTTCACTTTGGACCGCAGTCGGCTCACTAGCAGGCGTCTGTGTGTGACAAATGAGATGAGTTTTGTTAAATTAAATGACAAACTTATTATTCTGTTGATGTTCATTAATATTCTTAGTTGGTAGTTTATGTTGTTTGTAATTGAGTCAAAGTGAAAAGTATCTATTTCAATTAAGCCATTTACAGGCTCTTTTTAATCGCCAAGAAGTCGTTCAGTTACTCAGTAAGCTGAAGGTTGCTGGTTCCAAAACGTAGATAGGTCTTTATGGAGAAAAAAGAGCAAGAAAATCCACGATGTTTTCCTTCACGGATATCAGTGATATCCAAGACATAAGGTACTTACGTAAAACATACGTATGAAATTATTTGGTACTGTTATACAAAAAGTTGCAAGAGTAATGAAACCTTTTGTTAATAAACGAAACATGAGTTACTCAATACAAGTTACGGCAACTATTATTTACAATTTCACACCACAAATGTTTTGACGATAAAACTGCAATACGTGACAAAATTGACGCAATCGATTTATCAGTATCAACAGTTAATTGCCGATTGCTCTTCTACTACACTGAGAATACAAACCTATTTTAAATCTTATCTCTAAAAAAATAAAGTTCGAAATCTGTTTCATTGGCTCCGGAAAATAAGACACCATTTTCTGCAAGAGCGGAAATCATACACGCTGTTGCGTTTTTATTGATAAGAAGTTAAAGTATGCTTACAATTTACAGATGGATCACAATCCTAACTATTATTATAAATGCGAAAGTAATTTTGTTTGTTTTACCTTCTCGCGCCAAAACCACTGCACAGATCATCCTGAAATCTTGCATGTTTAAAGAAACAAGAAACGGGCATAGGGTACCTTTCATTACCGTGTCGACGGCGCGTTCGTGTTCCACGCGCGCCTCAAAGAGATGTCAGCAAACTTGGATGGGGCCACTGAGGGCCGATGCCTGCTGGGGCTGCGGGTTGTTCGAAAGAGATACCGCGCCCCCGGAACGCAAAGGGCACATGAAAGGAACATAGACGGGTTTTAGTCAGTAAAAGTCTGACACTCCCTCCCGCCCCGCCCAGGGCGGGGGAAGTTATTTGATGATTTCCCGTCTATAAAAAAAAAAAAAAAAAAAAAGTGTACCTTTCATCCCGAAAACCAGTACTGTGTTAAAGGAAAACTACAATAATATTCTTATGATAATAGGTGGCTCCATGTGTCTTTTTCTGTTTACAAAATATTCAACCCTTTTTTGCGACAACCAAGGGCTCAAGTTTAGAGCTAACAAAATGATCCCTATTTTAAAACGGTCTGTTCTGGTAATCTCACACCGCCCCGTGGTTTTGTCGCGCAATGTAACAGAAAAGCAACTCCCGGATTATCCGCTTAACTCAACCGACCGAAGTAGTCGGCGTTTCTAAATAAAGTCCTCACAGTGTTGTAAAACGTTTTTTTCATTTACGTGACATTTGTACCTAATATTAACTGGCTATTATATAGAAATAACCCGCAGTATCACCGCGTTCAGTTACGTCTATGGTTACTGCTTGACTCCACGATCAACGGGCCGTAGCGTGATGTTCCATGACTGCCTCGGTTATGGAATTTGTTCGAAAGAGTTGGCCCTGGAACGCAAAGGGGTTTACGAGGAACACGGATGAGTTTTAGTCAGTAGGAGTCTGACCCTCCCTTCCGCTCCACCCAGAGTGCAAGAAGTCAATTGATGATTACCCATCCTTAAAAAAACAGCGTGGTACGTGTAAACCTCCTCTTAAATCACTCTGCACATTATTGTTGAAAATGCATTTAAATCTGTTGAGTAGTTTAAAAGATCTAAACGTACAGATGGCGAGAAATGATTTTGTTTTATACTATGTATGTGGAGATATTATCCCGACCGAATTACAGGCACGTCGATAAATCCCAACGGACACTAGCCAAGTACGCAGGAGATAGTGTGCACAAGTGTATGCGCAAACACAGGTGCGCTCTCTCTTCCATTACCCTCATATTACGATGGGACGGCATTCCGACACGACCGGGGAGAGATCAGGCGTACGACTTACGGCTTTACGTGCTTTCTGAAGCATGGGGGTCTCGCACTGTCAACTTCCAAACCGCAGGCTACGGGGAATTTCGAAATGAAAAATCTTGCCTCAACCTGGAAATCGAATTCAGTACCCACGATCAGCAGTCGTACTTGCAACCGCAAGACCACAAGGGTTGGTTTAGGAGTAAGTCTGTACCTATGCGACTACTTTAATACTC
Organism: Caradrina clavipalpis; assembly: GCA_932526535.1. Taxonomy (NCBI): domain Eukaryota; kingdom Metazoa; phylum Arthropoda; class Insecta; order Lepidoptera; family Noctuidae; genus Caradrina; species Caradrina clavipalpis. Next base: position 1,092,845 of record OW052088.1, read on the forward strand.
GTATATAAAAAATAAAAAGCCTTTATTTAAACTTAAAAATATACATAGGTACTTATAACAATGTTTATAAGTAACGATGAAGTAGTTAGAAACTATGGAGGAACTATCAACGCTCACCTCCACAAACCAAAGTGGAAATAGTTCCAGGTATTTTTAACAGACCATCATCACGCCTGTATTCCTCGAAGGGTTAGGCAGAGGTGTACCAATGTACACCCACAGTTCGCCGGTATATTTAGGTCCCATGTAATAGGGGGCGAGCCTATTGCCATTAACCGGGCACAAATCCAAACTCCGAGCTGCTACTGAGAATTTCATAGAAAAACCCAATAACACTTTTTGCTCGACCTGGGAATTGAACCCAGAACCTCTAGCGTAGCAGTCGTGCTTTGGACCACTAGGCCAACGAGGCAGTTAATAATAACGAGGTAGTTAGGCTAAGTAAGATATTATGGAGTTAAAACTGTGAAACTTTCAGTGCAAAAGTTAATCTCAATCAGATTACGAGCAGTCGACCCTTGTGATCACTTTTCCGACGTGATCCGATTATTAGTAAATCAGTTAGTTTGTTAGACGCGTAGAAACTAAACGAAATCATTAAAAAGTTATAAGTACATTGAGCTCTGAATGAGTCAATGTGATTAAGACTGGACTTTTCGAGATTAAACATTCCTCTTCTTGCTATAATAATATGCAGTAATGAGCTTATTTTCTTAGCTGCTATGCTAGACGTCTTAGTTTCGATTCCCAGGTCGAGCAAAAAGTTTTATTGGGTTTTTCCATTAAATTCTCAGTATCAGCTCGGAGTTAGGGTTTGTGTAATAGACTTATCGACCTAAACTTAACGAGCTGTGGGTGTACATTGGTACAATTCTGCCTACCCCTTCGGGAAATACAAGCGTGATGGTGTGTGTGTAAGCTTATTTTTTTATTACGTAGAAATGAAAAAAAATAACAGTATTTTTGGTGTTGAACAACCCTTTCGATTGCACAAGTCCTGCGTCTATGAATCATTCATAACATCAGACTTTATTTACCAAGGCTTTGGGGAGAGGTGTATATCATAATATTATCATTTCGCGAGTTCTATTGAAGCCATAGAATGTAACAAAGGACGAGTCTTTAAAAAAACGAGAATATGCAAACGAGATATTTAATGAATCAGTTATGATTTTGCAGGTCAAGGTGCGAGTATTTAAAAAAAAAGTGATAGGAGAAAAATTATATTTCCAATGTTTTTTTTTTGTTAGTAAATTTTATGGATTTTCTCCATCTGGGGAAAACGAAGGGTTATGTCAAAATTTTACCAACTAAAACCTCATGGTTCCTCCTACCATGATGAGTCAGGAGTCCGGTATACACCTAAGGCATAATCCGTGACTGCCCCGTTGGTCTCGTGCTCGCAAGCGCGACTGCTGAGCAAGGGGTACCGGATTCGATTCCCAGGTCGGGCAAAAAGTGTTATTGGGTTTCTCCATTAGGAATTTCTCAGTAGCAGCCCGGAGTTTGGAAGTTGGTGGTGTGACACTCCCGTGGCTCGGAAAGCACGTAAAGCCGTTGATCTTGCGCCTGATCTCTCTCCGGTCGTGTCAGATTGCCGTCTCATTGGGCTATGAGAGTTAGGGAAGAGGGAGTGCACCTGTGTTTGCGCACACACTTGTGCACTATAATATCACCTGCGTACGAGGCTAGTCTGCATTAAGATTAGCCGCCGTGGCCGGAATCGGTCTGGAGAATTACACAAGACATAATCCGCGCTCCCAACTACAATAATTATTTCATTGTTCGTCGTCTGGCCAGGCTACTCACTATTCACTGTGCATTCATCCTTAATGTACAAATCAATGAATTCACTTTGCGGTTTCGACTTGTGGTCCAAAGACCCCTGTTCACAAAACAATGGAAAGTACAAAAGCCTTCATTCAAACAGGTAACAGTCGGAGTCAAAACATTACTTGCGTCATCAGAAAAGCCTTGAACTTGCCAGGCGCACTTCGAACTTTGTGCTTCATTGGCTTAGTAGAATGTAGAATAAGAGCAAAGGCCTGAGATTTTTTTTTTATTCTAGCGTACTGACTACGACTTCGTACGCGTTAAGTTGCGTTTTTTAGGTACTGCCCCGCTCCTGTGGGTTATAGCGTCATGTTATAATATAGCTTAAGTTATTCAGGAAAAATGTAGGTATCGATTGGTGAAAAAATTGTTAAAAACGTTTCAGTAGTTTGTGGGCCTATTCGTTACAAACAAACAAAATATTTCCTCTATATAAAATTAGTATACATTTTAATAACTGAATGATTTCGGAGTAGTACCTGATTAACTGGGATGTAGTTAATGGGATGAAAGATCAATCAATCATTTTTTTATCGAGAAAAAACTTACTTAGTAAATAAATACTATTTCTTTTATGATGCGAGGAGGATAAAATACAGAAAATATTGAATGAGACAACTCGGTACCTTTGTTTATAATAACAATTGCCTATTTCATCACCGCTGAATAAGATATGATTCACTTATTTGGCAATTTCTTACAAAATAAATAGTCATTTTGTTTCATATGTTATATAATTATGCGTTTTGTGAATATTTATTTATTGACTTCGTTTGCGTTGTGGTTATAAAACATACTTTCTTTTATTAAAATAAATAACATTTGTAAAATAAAAGCCTAGGTTACTCCTCATATCATAAGCTACCTGCGAGTAAAAGTCCAGTGAAAATCGGACCAGCCGTTTTATAGATTAGCCGGGTCAAACAGACAGACGTACAGGCAGACATCCATTGTTTTTTTGATGTAAGAACCCTTGTTACTTGCACATGTATTTAGTGGAAAGCGGTTAATTTGAAATTACAAACAGATTCTTTGTGTATAGAAGATGTTGTTAAATTTTTTCAAGCAGTTTTTGTCTACTACGAGTCCCGGATACTAAGTTTAGCCACCTAACGCTATTGTTTTGTTTCCTTAAGGTATCTACTCTATACCTTATAAGCCGGTGACGCACGGCCTGTGGTGGACGTGATCTACGAGACACGACACTTGTAAACGACAGAGATTACTTATGGTCCAAGATCCTAAAGTCGCTACACCTTCGTCGTTTTAGGAGTTCATTGGTGTTTTGAGGATAAATAGAGAAATATCTTGTTGAGGAAGTTTATTTCGTTTTACATAAGGAATAATATGTCGATAAGAAAGTATATTTCGTTTTACATAATATTTGGTAAAACGAAATTCAGGGAAAGGATTGCACGTGTGTTTGCGCACACATTTGTGTACTATTAGGTATATCTCCTGCGTTTTTGGCTAGTCTGCATTAAGATTAGCCACCGTGGCCGGAGTTGGTCTGGAAACTACATTTTACAACATGAGTTTTTAAAACTAAAATTCTACGATGAGCCTGGCATAATCAATAGATTAAAAGGCTTGTAAAAAATAAATAAAGAGAAAAAAAAGAAAAAAAAAGAAACTAAAATTACAGCAGTTATTACCTACTTTATATTTTTTTTTTTTTTGTATTTTTGGTGATAGCTTTTTTTCAAAATGACTAGTATTGATTAATAAAACTGTTATATTGTAAGTCTATAACCCATTGCGTTAAATTTTAAACTTTACATGTAGAACTAACTCGAATAGTCTTACAAAAAAACTAAAAATGTAAATTTTTTTAGAACCTAGTTTTCGGCAATCATGGAATATTGTAGGTACTCATGCATCTTCTTTAATCAAATCATCAAAGAGCACGTTATAAATCACTTAATTACAGTTAATTAAGCGGTCGCTATTGTGGTTAGGTACAATTTGGAAGAATAAGCATGAATAATACACTGACTCATATGTACATTAAAGAGTAAAGTCTGGTACCTGAGTCATGAAGCGGAAAAAAATGTTTTTAGTCATACTTTTCAAGAAAATTCCATTATGTTTATGTTCCTACCAGAATTTTCTGAATAATTCTTAAAGTTATTACCTATACTGAAATATTTATTGTTACGCTTGTACATATTTCCTGTTGGGTGATAAGCAGAGAGTGTATTTGCTACATTTTCTACGTGTGGTTGTCGTGTTAGCGAGTTCATTTTGACATATCCTTGAGAACTATCTTGGATGGTAAAAGTACTGTGTTGCTATCCAAGATAGCAGATTTGTAGAAGTAGGTAGAATAAAACTGTTTTTTTTTTCAGATGTAAAATTATCAAATGACTTCTTCCGCCCCTAGTGCCAGACTGGTAAAACCCATTCATGTTCCTTTTCGTGCTCTTTGCGCTACGGGGGCGCAGTATCTCTTTCAAACAACCCGCAACCCCGGCAGGTATCAGCCCAGGGTGGCCCCTCTGAGAATAAAACAGACAGGTTATTCTCTGGCTTTTTACACTGAGTTGGCGGAGATCTTCTCCGCGAGTTTGTGGTGCCATCGTCGGGGCTATCAAATCCTGGATCATGCAGACATCAGGGCACGCAGGATATGATTACAGGTGGTGAATACTTTGAGGAACATCACCATATTTGCACTTCTGGCTGGCATCATCATACATTTTTCCAAAAGATTTTTTTTTAATTTTCCCCTCTCACTTGAAAAGATGACTACTTGTTTGTTACAATTACAATGCTGAACTACTGAACTGAATTTCATCAAATTTGGTATAGACTAAGCTAGAACTCCAAGAAAGGATATAGGCTACTTTTTAATCTGTGCTACTATCTGTATCTACGACAAGCGACGTACACGCAGACGAAGCCGCGGGGCAACGCTAGGATGAAAAATGTAACTATACATCAAATATTTCTTCTTCTTACGAGGTAAACAAAGAAATAAAACGAATATATTATCTACTAGATTGATCGATGTCCAATAAATGTCAACAATATTAATCTCTAACTTATGTAGGTAACAAGCAGGTGACACAAAACATAACTATGTACATAAACAGGTAGATAAACGATCTGGCGGTTAATTAAAATGCATAAAGTTATTAAGTCAAGGAGACAATAATATGTGTGCCTACTAAAGAACAATGATATAATTATTTTTAATTTGTTTGTGCCTCGTTAGCCTAGTGGGCCTAAGCACGACTGCTAAGCTAGAGGTCTTAGGTTTGATTCCTAGGTCGAGAAAAAGTGTTGTTGGGTTTTTTTATGAAATTTTCAGTAGCAGTTCGGAGTTAGGATTAAGTTAGGAGCAATAGACTCGCCCCCTATTACATGGGTCCTAAACAAACCAGCAAACTGTAGGTGTACATTGGTACAACTCTGCCTAACCCTTCGGGGAATACAGGTGTGATGGTGTGTGTGTGTGTATTTGTGCAATGTAGACGGAGACATCCATGGTTTCTTAAACGAAAAATGTATGTGACAAATTGTCGAGCACACGTAAACTGCTGTGATTGGTAGTTGATGATTCAGTCAGCCAATCACAATATTTTTTATTAGAGTAACCAGGGATTGTATTGTATTGTATAACGGGCTCGTGTCAGTAGGGGTGTGTGAATGCGTCAAAACAGGAGTTATGTTTCAGGGATGTTATTATTCGGATCTGGTTTTAGATATGGTTACAGATATGGAATGATTTCGAATTATCCGATAGTTTCAGTTACGGATTTTACATTTCTAAGAAATTGTAGAAGAAAAATACAAAATAATGGATGACTGTCTAATATGGCTAAGTACCTAAAAAAATAAAAATAATATCGAAACAATGCAAGGGTCTTACGCGGCTAGATTGTAGTGGTGAAAACATGTCAAAAAGTGTCTCATTTAGGACTCTCCTATCCGAAATTATCCGAAACTTGTATATCAGATTCGGTTATGGCTTCGGATAGATTTCTATTTCGGATATCCGATAGTTTCGGTTACAACATCGATGTTAGGTTTGTATTCAAACTGGCCTAGTATGAACGTGCCGTGGAAAGAGTATTTACTTTAAGTACATTTTTGAATTAGTTACGTCTATTTTATGGATTTTGTTTTCATATTACGATAAGCACAATAATTCACCCATTATTATGAACAAAATCCGTGAAGTAAATCGATACTATATGCAAAACGGGTATTTCCGATTCTAAAATTACCTTACGTTTACTCGGTGTTTTCGTAGGTACTAGTATACGTATGGCTCCTGTTAGTTTTAAAAATAAATGTGTCCATGTCCACTGAATAACTGATGAAGCAGGCAGCTGTTAGTTGCTGCGGGTTATTCGAAAGAGATACCGCGCCCCCGGAACGCAAAGGGCACACGAAGGAACATAGATGATTTTTAGTCAGTAAAAGTCTGACACTAAGGACGGGGGGGGGGGGGGGGTCATTTGATGATTTTACGATCTTTAAAAAAAAAGGCAGCTGTTAGTATTACAATTCAAAATAAGTATTCCTATCGCTTGAAATTACTATAATTAACCAGGAAAAGTTAAATAGAAAGTTTTAATCTATATAGCACAATATTATACCATCTCAAACTGTAACTTTTATTGAACATTTAGGCGTTTTATTATTGTCAATTAGTAAATTCGTATGGTGAAGCACAAGTAAGAAACTCACCGGACACTCGTAAAATAAGAAAGGCCTATGTCCAGCAGTAGACGTCCTGGTCCTGTTGGACCATTCATATTGGATCTACAGATGCAATGTGAGAAAAATATAACAAGTCATGCACGTTAAAAAAAGTTTAGAGTAAAACACAAAGTCTAATAATAGAAACAATTAACAAATAGTTGAGACACCTAATAGATGATCAGTTTCAACTGATGGCTCCCGTTCACGAACATGACGCACGGATTACAAATAATATTTTGTCTAGGAATTTAATAGAACATTATTATCTACATTACGAACAGTTTGTTATGTTTTCCAACGACAAGAACGCTTCTAATATCAATAGGAATTGTTAATGAATCGAAAGAAATAACTGCTATGATTTAAAATAACATTCCTCTTCGTAACAATTAGCTTCTATTATAGTTAATTGTTACGTAAGTTTATTTGTTATAACATTACGATCGTTCTAGCAGTTTCTGCGTTAGTTATTGAAATACCATTCATCTTACTTCAATAAATGTCTCATCTTCGAAAGAAAACAATTGAAAAACCTTTTTACAAAAAGTAAACAATTGCTTTAGTTTTGGAAGTTGGCTTTGATTCTGTTTGTGGTTTTGTATTGCCACCGACTTCCAAAAGTAAAGTTATTTTTCACTTTTTAATTTATGAAGGCGGCTGTTTTTTAATAATCTTGTTCCTGTCATCCAAATTCATGAAGGAACGGTTATACTACGTAAATTGACAAGACACCACTTAAAAGTGGTGAAAAATCAACATCAATGATCAAATATATTGATAATTGGCGGAAAGACAACCGCACTCAAAAGCTACAAACTGGAAAAAATAACAGTTTTAGAACTCGGCAGCTTTGGTTCTATTTGACGTTTTGTATTGACACCGATTAAAAAAAAAAAAAGATCTTTATTTTTTACTTTTAGTATCTACTTCTTGTTATTCAAATTCATGAAGAATCGGGAACACAACACAACAGATAAACACCACTGAAAAGTCGCAAGCAAATTCGTTTACGTGCACGACTATTCAGATATTTTGTTAAAAAAAAAACCAAGCTACTAAACCGACTTCAATTAAAAAGAATTTTGGGAACTTATTATTGATGGAGGTATGTCCAAACATAATACCGAACCGGTTAAAAAAACATCCTAATTGACAAACTCCTCCTTTTCAAAGTCCGTTAAAGACGTCGTGATTCTGCGCGTAATAACAAACAAAAATCATTATCAGCAACAAAGAAAGAAAAGTACAGTCAGCACAATAAAATGCTGACAGCCACGCATTCACAGACGTGACATCGGAAGTACTAGTACATGCTTGATTCATTGTTACGTGTAAATAAGCTAATTCTGCTGAGATCAGTCTAGAAGCCGGCCTTCCAAGGTCAAGCCCCGCGGCAAAGAGCTGTTTGTTTTGATTCTTTACAGATGCGACAGAATACAACTATTCTGCCTACAGCGATCATATTTTATTTTAAAAATATTTTATTTAAGTGCGATTGCAAATAATTGGGTAAAAATTTTGGAGTTTTAAATTTTACATACGATATATTTGATACTAATCGACATTCATTTAATAATTTGACTAGCTCAATCTAAACCCGCGATTACTAGCAGCTACTACCAGTGTCACTTGTGGATAACGAATAGTGCCTATCTTTACATTCATGTTTTCCTTATATGCGTTCGAAGCAATAATGTTTCCAAACTTGAACATGAATCAAAGGTAAACTCATTCCGTCTGTTACCTGTTTGTACCTATTGCCGTATTTACATTACAACTCTATCGTCATCGCCAGCGATGCGCTTACGCACCCCCCTGCCCCACTACCTCTATATAGCCTTCGCGACCCGCGGCGGCCCCAGTTCTAGTTGCATCACCAACAAGTGCACACGTCAATATGTTTTCGCCGCGATTGTTTGCGGTATGCGCTATCTTTGCGGCGGCAGCCGCCGTGCCGGTCACCGACCAGCCGGCGCCGCAGCCTATTACCTCGATATACAGTGAAGACTTCGAAAGCCAAAGCCCATGGCTTGGCTTCCCTATCTTCGGCAACCTCTTCGCTCCTCTCTGGAAACTGTTCCCGAGTTTCGCCGAAATCGGACCCAGAATCGTCGCCGACGATGACAAGTTCCAAGTGGTTGTAAATGTCAAGGATTACAAGAAAGACGACCTAAAAGTCAAGGTGAAGGGTGACTTTATCTTCATCCAGGGTTCGCACGAGGCCAAACAGGACGACCGTGACATTTTCGCTAGTCAGTTCTTCCACACCTACACCTTGCCAGCGAACTCCAGCAGTGCCGATGTTATTGCTGAGCTGTCGAGTGATGGAAACCTGGTCGTCACCGCCCCAGTGACCGGCGCCGTTGAGAGAGCTAATGAGGCTGATAGGGAAGTGCCCATTGTGGAAACTGGAAAGCCTTACAAAGAAGACAAAGAAGAGAAGCCGACTGCTCAGCCTGCTGTATCGACGGCTGTTGCTGAAGAAGACGAAAAGAAGGAACCAACGACCCCCTCCGACAAGGAATTTGTAACCGAGAAAGATAATGTTATCCCGCACGGAAACGAAGCTAACATTTAAAGTGATATATTAGATTAAGTATTTAATTATAATTTAGAATTTTAATAAAATATTTTTTTTGTATTAACTGGAGTGTTTCTTGTCGCGTGTTGGCATGCGTTGAGCGATCGTTTAATGGCCCCGCGTGGAATGAATGCGGTATGTGGGAGACGTGTGCTGTGACTTATGAAACAATGGAGAGGTTAGTTTTTTGTGTTTTTTTTAGAACCTTTGCCTTCTTAGTTTTTTGGGGTCCTTTGTTGAGTTGGCTGACGGCACTGTAATTTGTTATTCATATATTATTTTGCCTCGCAGCTTTCAGAACTTTACCAGTAGTGTAATTCGGTAGAAGTTTATTCCAACTAAATTGAATTTATTGTTTTTTTGGTTTATCAATAATCGCTTTGACTACTAAGGTAGTGACCACAGCTTTAACTTTCTGCCTAATTGGCCAACTCCATGGTAATTCAAAGGTACCTTTTAGTTGCCAAATTGAAATACTTTTAAATATTAACTAAAGTTTTTAATTATTTAAAAATCTTACACCGACTGAATTCTTGATCGAATTTATATTCATTTAGGTATTTAATTTTTACTATTTTTAGCCTATTTGGCCCAGTGCAGGCTAAAGACCTCCCTTGTTCTTTCAAATCGTATATAATCCATTAAAAAGATTATATTACTAAGTAGGTAAATAATTTATTGAATCATTAAAAGGATTAAGTAGCAACCCTGTTTATATTTACTTCGTGATATGCGTCATATAATTTTCAAAATGCGTAATAATTGTTTCACGGAGAAATTTTCTAGAACTACTCAATACAAAATTCAATACAATTACATAACCAATATTACAATTTACCTAGTTTACTTTGAGATTTGAAAAATCGAGATTTTGAATAACATATAGCAATTACGGTTCGAATCACACGCATGGTTGTTTACATGAATATTAAATTGAATTGGAAATCCGTAATAAACTGAAAAACGTACCTACGTAAACGTACTATTGTAACGAAAACACGTTGATATAATTTTTTTTCAATCGACGATTATATAACTGGTGGTACAAAAGTCAAATATGTGGCAGGTGGCGTTCTGCGGTTTCTGCTTACCCTCATGGTATAAATGCTTGGTTTATGTACGAGTATACACATATGTAAGTTTAAAAGTCAAAATCAAATATTTATTTCAATTAGATAAGTAAAAGGCACTTTTGAACATCACTTACAAGCTATAAAAAAGAAATGTATCTAGTTGCCTATTATTTTTAATAGGTAGGTAACAGACGAATTTGAATCCTTTTCTTTACATTTCGAAGTTAACAAACCAGCAAACAACACAGCCGGTTGAAACCGGTTACAGCCAGTTAACACCAAAGACCAAGGAGATTGACGACATGTCATAAGACAACGAAAAACCGTCTTCAGCGTAGTGGCGTTTCAGACAAGTGGCCTGTATGCTTTATTCATAGTCTTATACATAGTGTGTAAGGACTATGAATAAACCAATTTTTGTCGCGAAATCCGTACTAATCCGTACTAATATTATAAATGCGAAAGTACCTCTGTCTGTCTGTCTGTCTCTCTGTCTGTCTGTCTCTTCTTCACGCCTAAACCACTGAACCGATTTCAATGAAATTTGGTACAGATATAGTCTGGGACCCGAGAAAGGACATAGGATAGTTTTCATCCCGGAAATCCCCCGGGAACGGGAACTATTAATCCACGCGGACGAAGTCGCGGGCAAAAGCTAGTACTGTTATAAAAATAACATGGTTATTCTGTGTTAACATTACAATAAAATTACGTTTTTTTGTTTAAAAGAAAATGCGCCATTTTCAAGGTTGGTTGGTGATGCCCTAACGGTATAATAATGCTCTAATCCTGTTACCGTTGACCTTTTAAAAGGTTTCTTAAGCAGCTGTATATGAAGAGAATTGCGACAGTAGAAAATAGTATTAGGTGCCTCGTTAGTCTAGTTGTCGTTAGCGACTATTACGCTAGAGGGTCTTGGGTTCAATTCCCAGGTCGAGCAAAAAGTGTTATTGAGTTTTTCTATGAAATTCTCAGTGGCAGCTCGGAGTTAGGATTTTAACGGAGATTAGCGCAGTCAAATAAAAAAATACACTAATTGTTCAACTTTGTAATATTAGTATAGATTAATAATAATAAAAAAAATCGGCTGGTGCTCCATTTCATTGTAAAGCCATGTAAGGGGCCTCTGCGAGTTGGCTTCGGCTCCTCGTACGCCTTCCAAAGGTCCGGGACCCTAGGGTCCCGAGATAAGTTACCAAATAAAAAAAATCCTAACCTTTTCGCACTGCTCTACAAAGATGAAATTCCTACTGTGAAAATAATAAAAAAAGTATATTATCACATAGATATTATTATGTGGTTCTTTCAAGTAGATTGAAAAGACTAATTTCATATACATACTGATATAAATATGATATGACTATCTACTAAGTTCTACAGAAGCAGTTAGCAAACTGTAACAAATAAATAAATGACAACAAAAAGTATCAAGATTAAAAAAAAAAATACAGATAGTTTTATTAAAAATACGCAAGGTCGCAAGTACGACTGCTGTGCAAGGGGTCCCGGGTTCGATTCCCAGGTCGAGCAAAAAGTGTTATTGGGTTTTTCTATGAAATTCTCAGTAGCAGCTCGGAGTTTGGATTTGTGCCCGGTTAATGGCAATAGGCTCGCCCCCTATTACATGGGACCTAAATATACCGGCGAACTGTGGGTGTACATCGGTACACCTCTGCCTAACCCTTCGGGGAATACAGGCGTGATGGTATATTTTTTTATTAAAAATTAAAATTATAAAATCAAGGTAAACATGACATTGTCATAATCTAAATGACGATGAAAGCTTATTATGATTAGTATCAGCGGTGACAATGCCTATTGTGACAGACAGACAGACAATAATGTTGGAGAATAGTCGATGGTAATCATACGTTTTCAATTCATTAAAGTTGTTTAATAACCGTGACTATCATTGCTATTGATGCTGGTTGCGTTTTAGAAGTTATATCAACTATTATTATTACTTGCTCTACAATGACCTTCAGTCTTAGGCACATTCTGTTACAATTTTAAATCCTACTATCCTTCGTACTATCCAAGTATCCTTCCTACTATCCTAATTTCCTTTCTACTATAATAATATAAATGAGAAAGTTTGTGACTATGCATGGATGGATGGATGTTTGTTACTCTTTCACGTTTGAAGAGCTGAACGGATTTGGATAAAATTTGGCTCTGAGATAGATTGATGCAGTATAGACACATAGGGTACTTTTTATTCCGGGAAAATATGCGGTTCCCATGGGATAATATATTAAATTTGACGCGGATGAAGTCGCAGACAGAAGCTAGTTTTTCCATTTGACGGTCGTGAGGACAGCCGTATTTATTATCGTGGTGAAAGGATTAATCAGCTACACCACAAAAAAGGGTGTGTCTGAATTGTAGCGGGTGAAATGCAGTTCAATAACATCTCTCTCTCTCTCTCGAGGTTCCTTTCATGCACCCCATTGTTGGCACGGTTGTAAATAGACATATGAAGTTCAATATATGCCAGGGACGCAATTCTACTAACTGTTTTGAACACTGTGTTTTTATTGTTCTGTGGTTTTGAACGATTGCAATCCTATCTGTGTCAATCTGTCAAAAATGCTTGTAATTTTGCCTTTTGACATTGATGGTCACTGAGATGATTGTGACTAGATTTTAAAGAATTTTAATTAGTGGGATTGACCTACTGCTCGTTTCTCAAAATATATTCAGTTATTCAGTATTTTCCATTGAGAGTTAAATAAGCCTTTATCTATACGCTTATGTACTCATGCGGTGCTGTGCAAGTCCCTAAAGTTGTGGATGTAATGCATCTTCCACAAATTTGATCGAGTATTTTATCTTACAGTCGACAAATCAACGAATCTGTTCTACTAGGAAGATTGACGTTTTAAATTATCTATCTTTTTTTTTGCTTTCTTACAACTCAAGGAAAACAGTAGAATGTTCTTTGTTTTTTGTTTAATTGTACCCAGGTACTAAGAATTTTATTTGTGCGATTCACAATAGCTTTTGTATTCCATTATATAAATGTTATCATCGTCATAACATACTCATAAGGATTACAATTGTGTATGATCTTTGATAGATATAGGTAGGTATGTTTATTTAGATTTAACTAGAAGCAGATAGCAGACGACATTACGTGCTGAAGCCTTATGGCAAAACCCAAAGTAATCCCACAGAAACGCAAAAACGGGATAAAAAGCTACCTGGGTTTTGGAACGAGTAACTAGCTTCAACTTTTTAGTTTAATGACCGACTCCTTAACAGTCGAAAAGTGCTTGTAAATGGTTTAAATGAAATACATAAATTTTAATACATTCTTTGACTTTGACTTCGGGGGTAAAAAAGTAAAAGTTGCCCAGTGGTTTCTTTTTTCTTGTGGAGAAGCCCACCAAGCTTATTACCGAGCAACTCCTGAATGCCAGAAACAACAGCGGTGACCACCAGCAGGCGTCGAGATAATGAAGCACGACGAGTCTCTGATAAACGATTCAACTGCCTTAGATCCCGTAACGAAATTGATCAGGAAAGAACAGTTTAAGAGTATGTTGTAGATGTAATTACAGGCATATGAGACATTTCAACTTTATCTCTGGGATGGCAACGCATTTGCAAGGCTTCTGGTATTGCAGATGTCTATAGATAGCGGTGACTACTTAACGTCAGATGAGCCGCGGGCTTGTTTGCCATCCAATGGCATAATAAAAAATATATGAAAAAACAGTAATTTCCACTTCTCTCCAAACATATTACGCAGCGGCAACCGAATCATGAAAATAATGTATTTGACCTTGTGAAAGGTTAGTGATGCGTTGTCGACCTTCAAAGGGTTTCGAATTGAGCCGGATCCGACAGTACTTTTTACAACGTAGCCGAAGTAGCGAGTAACGCACAATTACTTGCTCAATACTCTTCACGCTTGTCAACTGTTATGCGTGTAGCACAATCATCTTTAATTTTCCGAGTTCCGCTTGTAATTATCTAAGATCCCGTGGTATTTTTAGAATGGCTGCAATTTCGAAATCAAAATCATTTATTGCAAAATTAGTTTTTGCTTGCGACTTCGCTCGTGAAGTTTTCCGGGATAAAAAGCCAGGGATAGGGAGCCTATGTGCTATTCCAGACTATTAACTATTCCCGTGCCAAATTTCATCCAGATCCGTTCTGGCGTGATTATATAACAAATATCTATCAAAATTTGCAAGAAGTAAGTCAGAAAATTGAAGCTAGAAGTTTGTTTCAAATAGTAGAAAATCAATTAAATAAGTTACATCATTCATGTTGAATCTGCGGGTATGAGTTCAAGTCGTGAACGTTAAGAGGTGTAGAGTAAAAAATTGCAATAATGAAAATATTTTTCAGCTATGAAATACCGTGCCCCCGGAACGCAAAGGGCACATAGATGGGGAGCTATTAAATGACCAGACCCAACTAGATAGAAGAATATAATATAGTTAAGAAGGCACCTTGGCCATTTTTCTTGCACATATGAGATACAATAAGTACCTTGCTCACCTTCTAACATAAATAAAACAGATATTAATTATATATTTGGAGCATTTTTCGCGGAAGGAAGCCAGTTTTATAACCAACGAATTGAGTTAGATCCTTCTAGTAGTTTCCAAGGTTAGCCCGCATAATACAGACAAATTGAGGAACTAAGTTTTTATGGTTTATGTTAGAATAGATACAAGTTATGATAGAGCTTATTTATTGCTAAATTAGGAAATCATATAAGTATATAGCTAGCGAAAACGATACCTGAACTTGACATTTCAGAATACATTTTTTGGTCCTTTTTAGGCACAAAAGACCATTAATTTCTTGACAGCCGGATTTCTATTATTCCGATGTCTTACGGCATAATAACATATTATACATATACCAGCTTCGGCACGTGACTTTGTAAGCGTGAATATATGAAGAATACTATAAAATAAAACATACCCTATGTGGCCTTTAATAGGGTTGCTATTTATCTGTGAATTCTGTAATCCACATGTAACTGGAGATTACAGTCTTACCAATGGGTATCGTGTTGGCCAGTAACTGGGTTGTGGAGTGCAGATAGGCATTCGCTCCATGTAAAACACTGGTATTCAGCTGTATTAGGTTAGACTTGAAGCCGACCCCATAGTTGGGAAAAGACTAGGCAGGCAATTCTGGAGATTACCTCTTACAAACATAAATACTATACCTTTTTTCAAACTATGTTGGGTTATATGGAGCGACTGCCTATCTGACCTCCACAACCCAGGAACTAGGCAACACGATACCTCTTGGTTAGACTGGTTGTCAGATTTCTTGGCTTCTGACTATCCGTACCGACTGTCAAAGATTAACGAATGACAGCCGGGACCAACGACGTTATGTGCTTTCCGAGGCACAAGTGTGTCACACCACCATGAACCACGTTATGGATTTGATCTGTATTAATATTATAAATCTTTATAATATTAATATAGGTCATTCCATAATGCCCAATTTAAAATGTTTAGTTAACCTTGTCACGTTTTGTGTGGATATCAATTTGATATCTTCTGATCTTTGTCTGACATTCAACTCCAGCGACTTTTTAAATTAAGCTCGAACTAAAACTTAATTAACGAATATGAGATTAATAATAATAGTCCAGATGAATTCATTTAGATTGCTAGAACAGATGTTACCTAATGATGATTCATATAGAAATTAGTCTGGTTTTTCTAAACTTGTTTTTAAATTAATAAAAGTCGATATTACCTTATTAATTGGTCCAATTCCAGGTATATTGGTTTTTATTAATTGGCAAATGTTTAGTTTTAGGTTGGGTTTACACTGTTGCCTTGCCCGCATTAGTGGAGTATGCTTTTATCATTTACAATATATTCTGAAAAAATATTTATTCTGAAAATTAAAGCATAAAGAGGACTAAAGCTTGAACTACTAGAACTTTGAAGTTCGTGATAATGGAAAAATGTTGTTTACTCTTTCTCTCTTGAACGGAATAAACTCAAATTTCGCACATAAAGTCTAAAGCAAAGTTAAATCAATTATTTCCATTAGAAAAAAAAAAACGTGTAGCCCCTTTCCAAAAGGCAATTTCATATAGAAGAAGAATGAGCATGAAACTCCAATTATAAAAAAAACACATCATTATATAAGACCTTTACTTAACACGAAAGTCAACACTCAAAAAAATATTGGTTTTATTCTATTTATAAAAGCCCGTCACTCGCCTTGAATTCACCAATCTTTACCTACTAAACTCGATCCTATATAACTTCATTGTAATTGCAAATGTATGCAAATGAACCCCATCTAATCTGAATTCGTACCGTACATCGGGAAGCTATCAATTGGTGCGTGGGCTCGTAACTAGATGCATTGCCTAATCACATTGCTTGGCAGGTGGATTGATGATTGCAATGCTGCCTCGTTAGTTCCCATCCTCTAGAACTAATCCAATGGACCAATAACGTGGGATTGACTGCCGCAAGGATGGGCAGATGATTTTGGGTGTTTTATGAATGGAAAAGTTCATGTTTTTAGTTCTGTATGGGGGGGGGGGGGGGGGGGGTATCACATCATATATGATTAACGCATACTGCCCATGAAAGCATTGAGAAAAAAATATTGCTTTGCAACGAGTTTTAACGATCTCAACGGTTTTTTTTAACGATCTCAACGTTTCAAACTTGGTTTCGCAAAAATACAAAATCGTCGTCGAAATTTGGACCTCCAATATCTCCGTAATTAAAAGGTTCACAGGTACGGTCCAAAACAAATATCACAATGACGGGAAGAATGTGTAATTTTCGGCTTCGTTAATTATTTTGTTACATCCTTTCTTTAATAAATGGTATGTAAATGATAGACAAGCTATGAGAAATTGAAAAAGCTAGGCCGAGACCACGAAATGTGTTTTTTTTATTATTCAATATGCACTCTTTGATTCTATCTTGGACATCACTGACATCGGTGAAGGCAAACATCGTGAGGAAACCTGGACTTAAAATTAATATAAAGCGGAGGGAGTGTCAGACTTTTACTGACTAAAACCCGTCTATGTTCCTTCATATGCCCTTTGCGTTCCGGGGGCGCGGTATCTCTTCTCGGTAGCCTTAGGTCTGCAGTGACATAATAAAAGCCTGGTATTATTGAAGTGAATCTGGCTTCTTCAGTAAGATGTTTCCTTATCAGGAAATAAAAGCGAGTGATGTAATTCGATTGAACATAAAACTGCAAAGGGTTATTAATCATGGCTATGGTAATCAACAATTGCTTTTATTTGCATTATAAAAATACTTGTAATTCTTCGAATACCAGTGAGTGAAGTGATGAGAGACGGTATGTGGAGAGGCATAAAAGTGCTCCTTCACAACATTCTTATTGTAATGTACAAGTTTGATTTTGATTCATCTTTGTAATGTGATACACCCTGGCGGCGAC
The DNA here is from genome assembly GCA_932526535.1 of Caradrina clavipalpis. NCBI lineage: Eukaryota > Metazoa > Arthropoda > Insecta > Lepidoptera > Noctuidae > Caradrina > Caradrina clavipalpis. Next base: position 1,110,473 of record OW052088.1, read on the forward strand.
ACGGTGATGTACTGAAAAACACGTTTCTTGGAAAAATAAATCCTAACCGGTACATTCTTTTTGTATTTTTTTTATTAATTTAAGATTTTGGCTTTATTTTGAGCGCTTTTCTGGCGGTGTCCACTGTTTATTCTGGTTTTTAAAAGTTGTAGTGGATCGAAATAGTGTGTCGGGCTTGTCCCAAAAATAAAAGACAATGTTGCTGGCAGATTGAATCTGAGATAGAATAGAATAGAATAGAATATTTATTTGCCAGAAACATGGTAAGTACAGAGGTGTTAATTACTAACTACTAACTTTTATAACGATTGCAATCGTTATAAAAGTTAGTTGCATTATACCCCTGATATTTTCACCTTTACTTGTAACATTCATCAGCAGAGGAGATTGCTGTAATCTGATCCACATAATGAGAGTTTTCACGCCTAGTGATTTTACTAAAAACATATGTAATTGTACTGCGTTTCTCTCACGTTCACTACACGTGTGTGCAGTGTGCACGCACAAGGAGAAAATAATAGTACGATCAAAAGCACGTCAAAGTTTCACTTTAACTTATTATAATAATTCCAGCTTATTATTATCCCACTCAAGGGCAAAGGCCTCTTCACTTATTAATATCAACTCTTCACTTAACAAAGCTCATTCCTGCTCTGCAGTAGGTAAGAGAGAGTCAACACACGTGCCAGCTGCTACATAATATTCAGTTTTTTCTTGGGCCTTTCTTTATTAAAAATGGACTTAGAAGGTTAAAAAATATTTTTAACCTAGACGATAGAGCGCGCTTACCCAAAAGAAGTCTGTTCATTTTAACTTTAAGGAGAAAACGCTCTAACCTGTATTATTGTTATGCTAATTGATCCATGTTTTTCAAGGTTCAACAATCAAAACAATTTGGATGAAAAGCAAAACTTTGTAGGCACTTGGAAACGGTATAATTTTGAGTACACAACAAAATTCCAAGTGCTGCGTGTACTAAAATAAGTCAAACAATAACAGCAATGAAAAACATCGTGACCTTCAATCCTTGGACAAAGATTTACGACTTCAAAGGTGCGTTCATAATCATAAATCTGTCGTATCTAATATGTCTTGAACGGCTGGACATGGTGGTATCTGTGACGTCATAAATCAGTGAGGAATCTTGCCGTTGTATCGGAAGCTGAACGTTTATTATCTTGAGTGGCGGTTTACTGAAGTTTTGGTTGGTATGGTAAACAACAGCTTGAGGTGAACAGAAAAATATTGTTTGATAAATAGAGATAGTATGAAGTTCCTTGAATTAGACCTCAGGATGATGCTGGATGCAAGCCGCTTCCAACCGGTCCTATAGGAATCTATGGGGGAGGTCTATGTCTACCAGTGGTGACGCGTCCTGCGGCTGATATGATGATGAAGTTGCGTGAATACAGGCTTAATAATAAATTGTGTGTAAAATAATAATAACTTGTGCTCTTACAGTTCCAACGGCCAATTTATACAAAACCTTACAAGTTACAATTCCAGACTAGCACAAGTAAAGCCATACATCCTACAAACACCGATAAAATGGCCGAAGTCCGCAGCATAGCAACATCACGACCGCGCTGCGGTCGGCTAGCGTAACGATGTTTCACCGCATTGCACAGCCGACCGGTATTGCATGCAAACACATCTGTGAGCTCATGTGTTGCATCGCTCTGTACGATCACTTCCACAGATAAGTTTTGATTGATTTTATGACGTTTCCACAGTTCCTGTCCGATTTGGTAACTGAGACGTAAAGTCGATTCGAATTGGAAATAGGTACGACTTTTCTAAAGCATTTTGGTTTACTTCGTAATAAAATATGTCGTGTTCGTATAACTAAGTCGTCTATCCGTCTATATGCCTAGATCTTTTAAACTACGCGACGGATTTTAATGCGGTTTTCGTCAATAGATAGAGAGATTAAAGAGGAAGGTGTATACGTATAGAAGATCACGCTATGACCAACGGGAGAGGAGCAGTAACCAAAGACGAAACTGAACGCGGGGAACACCGCGGGGTACTTATATAGGTAGTAATTTTATACGACAAGCACAATTAGTGTCACATATTGATATACTAGCTTCTGCCCGCGACTTCGTCCGCGTCACAGTTGATGTGTTATCCTACGGGTACCGTACATTTTCCCGGGATAAAAAGTAGCCTATGTGTTATTCCAGACTATAATCTATCTTTGTGCCAAATTTCATCCAGATCCATTCAGCCGTTTAAGCGTGAAAGAGTAACAAACATCCATACATCCATACATCCATACATCCATAGTAGTAGTAGTAGGATGAATATAGCCTTCAAACAAAATAAACATTATAAATGCGAAATGGGCATGTTACGTTAACACCGCACACTGTGACTCTCTGATATTTTAAACCAAGTAGGCTGCGGACCAAGTAACTGTCTCGTTGGTCTAGTGGTCCTGAGCGCGACTGCTACGCTAGAGGTCCTGGGTTCGATTCCCGGGTCGAGCAAAAAGTGTTATTGGGTTTTTCTATGAAATTCTCAGTAGCAGCTCGGAGTTTGGATTTGTGCCCGGTTAATGGCAATAGGCTCGCCCCCTATTACATGGGACCTAAAATATACCGGCGAACTGTGGGTGTACATTGGTACACCTCTGCCTAACCCTTCGGGGAATACAGGCGTGATGGTATATTTTTTTTATATATTTTTTTAGGCTGCGGAAACATTAATATGACAAAAACAGGTATACGCTTAATTACGTATATTTTTATTTTTAATTGATACTCCAACCAACGCCACATCTGTAAAAGAACTTGGTAGCCTTTACAAAGAAATATGGGCATCAAAAAACAAAATAAAGTTGCATATAAAAGAGGAGATTTGATTAATTACTACAGTTCTGTAGGTCACGGTAAGGACGATTAAGGTACGATTCCGTTGCCTACGACATTTTTTTTGTGCGACATTTTTAATAAAATATTGCGACTTTCATCCAACACAAATAATGAGAAATCAATATTCTCCGTGTGTTTAGTAAAAATCCCGTATCTTCCAGCAGCTGTGTAAATAAAAAATAAATTATAAACAAAAAAATTACAGGATATAAAATTAATACAGTATTTTTACCCTTAAGTGCCTGAAAGGTAATCATGGGTTTTAGGCGAGAAGAGCTTTAATTTTTTTAAATAAATAATAAAAGATTTAAATAGTAAATCAAATCTATTACGCAAAGTAATAGCAACAGTATAGTTTTACTCAGAATAAATCCTACACAATATCCGACGGATACGGCGTATCCATTACGAAATCCTCACGAGATAAAAAAAAAAAAGAAAAGTACACTCATAATCACAGTGCAAATCAAACCAGCTGATTGGTACGCTAGATAAACAATCACAAGTGGTTCTTTCACTTAACTACCCACTTGATGCAAGGTCAAGTGAGTGCAACGCCTCCAATGCTGGCCGACTTTACGTACCTCCACGCGTTGTTAGCTGACTAGTTTGATGTGGGTTTGCTAAAGAGTTGTATCCATTGCGTAATATGATAACACCTATTTGCTTTTGATTTCTGTAATAACTTGAAGTGTCATCAATATTTGTTTTTTTTCCACACATATCATATTATCACGCCTGTATTCCCCAAAGGGTTAGGTAGAGGTGGACCAATGTATACCCACAGTCCGCGGGTATGTTTGGGTCTCATGTAATATTGCCGGGCACAATTCCTAACTCCGAGCTACTACTGAGAATTTCCAGAAGTTCAAAGGGTGTGTTATTTCCAGTTTTAACTTAGTAAATTAACAGCTAAAAATAGTTTAATAAGAATGCAATTTCTTAAAACTTAGTAATGTACTACGCAATTTATTGTCGTAAATGTAAATAAGATGAATTTTCTTGTTTTAACTACTTATTATAAACAGGCATTAAGCCCGCCTTTGTACTTTTTGTTGCATAAAGCTTAAATAAATAAACTAAAATACACGTTAATCCTATATAAGGAAATATATTAAGACATCATTTATGTTATTATAAAATCTCATACTTACTAATGATCAATATTAAAAACATATGATTTATATTCCACATAATTCTAATGTAGTTCAGTTAGCAAAACAGGTTTATTATCTAGACCGGTTTGCAAAGTGGCTGTCTTGGCTCATAATACGACAAAGTGCTGTGTTGTTTAGTGAAATCACATCCTTTGAGCCCAACGACTATAAATAACTATAGATGTGGCAAAGATTAAGGTATTTTTGTAGATATTGGAAGTGTAAGACGGTAGTTGAGGCAATGTTTGAGGAAGGAGTGTTTACAGAATGGGTCTTCTTTTGGCTACAATAATAATAATAATGCAGAAAGGAGAAGATATTTTTGTCACATGTAGAATTATATTAAGGTATGACTTAGGCTGGGCATAAGTCATACCTTAATATAATTCTACATGTATATATTAATATTCAATAAAGCTATGCGATAGTCAGGTACGATAGTGTGATCCGTTTGTTGACCACTAAGTACGTCACGACAATTACTATGTGTTCAAACAAATAAATGGCGTGAACGCTTTTCGAGTTACAAAAGATGAATAAGGCTATCCGTCTATCGTATAGAAAAATCTGACGTAGGTATATTAGGCAGTAGAAGGAATCGTAGGGAACTGATGCTTTTTTTATGAGATAAACTTGCCACACTATTTCAAACCACTGCAACTTCTGAAAGCCAGAATCAACAGTGGCGACCGCCAGGTAAGCGATGAGGAAATGAAGCTTGAGGAGCCCTGGAGAAACGATCCGACTGTCTTTGATCCCGCAACGAAATTAAGCTAAAAAGAACTGCGAAGAAAACACATAATTTCCACTTCCCACTGACTGGTGGATAGTATAACTACCTTCATGGTAAGATCTCAGATGTAGAACACAGGTGTAAACACAGTTTAGGTAAGTATCAAATAAAACACGACCCGGTTTTTTCAAGAACCAGCTGGCACAGACTCGTAAGACAATCGCGCGTGTCAGTCGCGTACATCGAAACCACACCTTTATTGAAGTTTTTGATGAGTAGTTAAGATTGTTTTGTTTTTATTTGTTGTTTTGAGTTATGAGCAAAAGTGTCCGTAGCATCAATCATAAAGTTTATTTCTAGACGATTCTTTGCATCGGGTTGTAGTGTTTAGCAAGTTTGTTCATTCGTATGAAAAGTTATCGAACAACAACATTTCAATCATGTGTTATGCGATATAAAATACATTTTCTATTGCAAATAGAACCAGTGTTTTTTGCGCTATTTTCGATCGAGCAGTGCTTAAGCTTGTACTATTGTACAAGCTTCGCCTTCTGACATAAAAAAACAATAGGTAACCGAATCTTAGAGGCGACTGGCTATCGACACAAGGGATATTGATAATTATTTAGTGCACAAGTGTCTGCGCAAAAACAGGTGCACTTCCTCTTCCTTCACTCTCATGGACACTCATTGTCCGATGGGATCGCAATTCAATAGGATCGGGTAGAGAGCAGTTGCAGGTTTAACATGCTTTCCAAAGCACTGAGAAATTTGTAATGGAAAAGCAGAATAACAGTTTTTTTAACCTGCGAATCAAACCCAGGACCTCAAGCTCAGCAGTCGTCTTGAGCACAGGACCAACGGGATGGTCAAATAATTAAAAACAACCCATGAACATAATAATCAGTGTCCAGATAAAAACTATAGGTACCTATCTTAATTGTTTTTAAGACAGATACACTAAAGATAATAAAGTTCCAAATTGCGTTTCAAGATACGTTTTATCATTAATATCGTTTCCTTATGGCTTGTACGGAACTACCTGTCACACTTAATGGTCCAAGATCCCACAGTCACAAGACTTACGTCATGTTAGCATGACTGAAATTTACAGAATCACAACAAAATCCTGGAATCCATATAATAAGTCAATGTCAAAGTTTATGTTTATTTCAATAGGATCATTAATGGGGACTTATAAAAGTTATTAACAAAAATAAAATAAAAAATCCGCAAGCAAAAATAAACCCCTTTCAAGAGTCAGTTTCGTATGGAGAATAATGGAAAAAGTCTCTAAATTTTTCTTGTATAAAAATATGATGTTCAGGAGTACCTTTTAGTTTTACTTTCATTTTTGTTTTTTGTTTTAAGTAATGTTTTTTTTTTTCAAATATTATTTAATTTTATGGCTGTAAATATTATTTCAATAAGACCTTCATAGAAATAATATTTACATTCTAAAATGACGTAAGTCTGGCGACCCCTGGATCTCAGCTCATAAGGCATCGCCCGGCGTGAAGCCAAGTACTTAGTATGTTGGTGACGTATTGTATAAACATTCACTTCACATACATAGGGGCACCTGTTGCGGACTCGTTCCTTATGTGCGCACAACGTTGGTATGTATGTCTTGTACTACTGTTAGTTCTAGTTTATCTTTCGGTGTGATAATAATAACAATAACATACCATCACGCTTGTATTATTGTTAGGCAGAGGTGTACCAATGTACACCCACAGTACACAAAACACAGTATGTTTAGGTCCCATGAAAGGTCTAACTACGAGCTGCTACTGAGAATTTAATAGAAAAACCGAACACTCCTGCAACTGAGAATCGAACCCTAAACCTCTAGCGTAGCACTCGCGCTTAGGACCGCTAGGCTAACGAGGCAGTGAATAATACGTCTCTTGTAATTGCCAAACCTGTGGTGGAATGGACCTTGTTGCGAAAAGTTCTTCCATGGATTGTGAATATTTTTTGTCGGTAAAACAGCATTTTGATGTAGGTGATGCATGTTTGTATGGAACGGCAGTTTTTTTTAGGCTGACCTAAAATGTCATCTTTGTGGTCATAAATTTTTTTAAGGATTAGATAATTATCATCAAATTAATTATTTCACTCTGGGCGGCGTTGAAGAGAGTGTCAGACTCTTAGTAACTAAAAACCTATCCGTGTTCCTCTCAACATCTCTGGGTGATCTAGAATCATATACTGGATTCATGATAAAAGTATTCATCCCTTCCACTCTGCCTATGTATTAAAATATTCATGCTATGTTAGTTCTACTATTCATTGGATCGGATTGAACCAATTATACAATATTCACGCGCGTTCCGCTTTTAAAATAACACGTTATAAAATATTTGGTACGGAGTCAAAGTTAAAGCATGTATTTCAATCAGACCATTTACAGGCACTTTTGAATAAAAAGGTTTTTGAATTTAGTGACTGTTATACACATGAGAACAAAGTGAATCTATTTTTACTTTGTCTATGTGATTATGACTGACTAATATGGAAAAGAGTAGTCACAGTTTTCAAAAAGATGTCTTACCCTGTTTGTCTTGACTTTGAAAAAGAGATTTTCAAAGACAAGACAAAAAAAAAGAAAATCTTATATACTCTGTTCCTCAGTGCACATAATCGTGACTCATCTATTAAGTGTCTGAACTAGTGCTAACTAGTAGAAACTAAAAATAGAGTACCAAGTTCCGTAAAAACAGCAGTGCTATTCTGAAAAAAATCTTCCTTAACAAGGATAATTTATGTGAAGTGAGTTCGAGGTGAGCTGTCGTCCCACCATAATGCCAGTGATTAACAGATCATAATTCACCGATGGTTTTTACAGAAAAGACCGTCAGATCTATCATATCCACTGTCTTGTTCCTGATGTCTATTTCTCTCTCTGTCAAGTCGGCTACACTACATAATATGACATCGAGGTAATTCTTCGTAGATTTTTTTTTATTCAAACGCACTTATTTGGTTTCACAGCCGGTATTATAAAGTTCGGGTTTTAAACCTAAATACATAACATGATTCTACAATTCGTTATATCTACGACTTATGTTTGGACAATATCAGTTCCACTTTGCCCATATTTGTTACGGAATTCTATTGTGTAGGAGCTCGCTGTGACGTCACCGGCGAACAATAGACACGGGAATAAGCAACAGAAGCGACAACGCATGTTTAGTGGGTATTCTAGTGCCCAAATACACGGATTTAGTCTGCAGAGTAAGAAATTGAAGTAAATCAAAATAATTTAACTTTAGCATTTTCAATTGTCAGGCAGAAAGTTGCTCGTTCCAAACAGCAGATTCATTTGGAGAAGAATGAGCAAGAAAAACTATGAACATTAAAATCAATTAAATATGAAAAATTGCGGTGACAAATCCAGACTCCTGTCGTCTACGGAAAAATTCTTCACGGAAAAACTCACTATCGTTACTGCAGTCAGCAGTCACCTTTGTAACGGTTCGAGGATTTTGATGACATGGCATTGAATACTTAATTCCTCAAGTTACACTTAAATCCAGTTAGTGACGCTGCGGGCACAGCTAGTTCAAAATATTCTTAAAATGGCCGAGACAGCTAAGAACTCAGCGGGACCAGTCCCAACTTATGGCACCCGGTCACAGACTTAATGTACGGATGCCTATTCGTACCTACGTTATACCAACATAGCGTATTTTATAGAATACTTCCAATTGACAATAAAAAGCTTTGGGACGTAAGAAAAATTTCTAACTTTATCCTTATTGAATATTCCATCATTATTTGTGACCTATGAAATTCAGCCGAAAATAAAACTGCTTAGATTGAAATGGGGGAATGCATTTCAATAATAGTACATGCATTTGTACCCATCTTGCTGTATCCTAAAACAATTTTCCTTTATGTATGTAATTGCAAATTATACTACTGACCATCATTAAACAACACGAATGCAATAAATAAATCACCAGAAAATATAATACTCAAACTGCAAACTTGAACCATGACAACGCACACTTACAAAGAAAGTATCCCTGCACTGTGTACCTCCATGAATACAAAGATGTTTGCGACATACACCAGGGAGCAGGTTCATAGACCGGGCAATAAAACAGTTAGCGTTGTGTGATGAACAGTTAACTTTACACCTTGTCTAAACTTTGGGTTATCCGAACTCAGGACAACGAAAACATATTTTTTACACGACTGCCCCAAAAAAAGAATGTTATGCTTTTAGGGTTAATGTTTGTATGTGTGTGAGTTTCTTTATTCCACCATAACTACTGAACGCCTGAACTGATTTAGATGTATACGGTATCGTTACAATCCTTGCGTCATTTCGAGTAACATAGGCTAGTAAGAATAATACAAGCGTAAAACAAACGCGAATGCGAATGCGTTAGACAATTTGTGGTACCCACTTTTGTAAAATATTACGGGCAAAGATGTAGAAAATACTTAATACCAAAAATTTTTAATGACATACCCTCGGATTTGCAGAGTACCTGTGCTACAAAAGTATCTTTTAGAAATAAAATGGAGAAGTTTCTCTTGAATTCTTTTTGTCAAAACCTCGAGTGATAGTAATATTCATAAGTATATTTTTAATAACTACATAAGATGTGTTCATGCTATTGTGTAACTTTTATGCATGCAACTTATATGTTTTTATTGATAACTCTTTTATTTGTTTTATTGTTTACTATTTTGTGTTTTCTATGAAAAAGTATTCACACAAGTGTTTAAAAATTTCTTTTATGTTTTGTAATACAGGAGCTACATCTGCCAACAAACTGTTTTACAGTTTGGCGGAGGTAATTATGTAAATGTAACAACAATTTATCAAAAATAAACGCTTTTTCATTTTTTTTTTTATTTTTTTTTTTTAAAACAAATGATGATTGTCCGATAATCTGGCGTATTAGTATACGTTAAAAGCCTGAAAAAAAATGTACTGTATAGTCAAGGGTTCAAAGAAAAGACTTATCTATAAATATTTCATGAAAATAAGGCAGTAGGTATCATGGCAAAGGAGCGCATAAAATACATTTTTCGTCGCGTAGATTTCAAAATTTTGACCGTAAACTATATAATTTTAGGTAATGATATTTTAGGGAACCAAAGTCATACCTATAAATTATTCAACTGAGCCGTGTATTTTTTTTTTTCAATTTAATAAAACTTCAAAAATTGCTTGATTCTGGTGGTTATTCAATACAATTTACACCGCTATTTTGAACCCTATTTGTTGCCGCGATGCGTTTTTGTGGACATTACATTACATTTGCTAACCATAGGGCCTTAAGGGAGTTACCTAACGCCTTGAATGACTTTGTTTAGTTTACTTGTATGCTTGATATAATCTGTTTACAAACATAATAATGGGATAATGTATTCTTGTGTTTGTTGGGATCTAAATAGCTTAGGGATGGTGTAACATCATGACTATATTTACCCGGTGGTTTAAGCAGATCTATACTTAGCGTCAGTTGTGTTTTTATGTCCCTTGGGACAATTGCAAGATAAATGTAGACTTCGACTTTCTTCTTCTTTTTGAGTCAATGATTCAAGATAATGCATTTTGTTTTTCCCACGACAAAAATCAGTGCACATCAGTGGCGTTTTTAATGTTCTCTAAGGTGCAGGTGTATGGACACTTTAGGAACTTATGTATAGCAGCCATCGTCTAGTCAAGTGCACCACACTTAGATTCGGAGATTTCACATACCTACATAAACTCACGCCGTTTTTCCTATGGCGCGGTATGCAGAAACCACAGAACGCCACCTGCTACGATCCTTACATACTCCTTTCGCCTCAGCCACGTTCATACATCTGTTCATACACGCAACTCAATGAGGACAGACACACAAACACAAAAGGAGGACAGATTTTACAGTCCTAATTTAAAGAATAAACAAGGTAGTATTCTATATGTATATTTCCGTGGTTGTAGCAGAAATGTATAATTAGTCCTGAATAAACAAACTTGTACGGGTTCCTTCGAGATTCACCCAAAGTACTTCATTAAGTCGAGCTTCCATGTTTTAGTTTCCTGAGTGACAATCATTTAGAAAACTACCCTGTATTTATCTTTACGAATAAATAAAGTTTAGGTGTCTGTTTGTAATACAAACACAATAGCTATTTACTAAATGCATAAAATAAATGAATGTATGACTCTAAAAAAGAAATCATTTTTCAAAATTTTTGTCTGTCTATCCGAATGATTTTTCCTAATCTCCAAAACGGCTACACCTTTTCTGATGGGACTTTCAATGGCAGATAGCAGATATTACACTCCTTGTAACATCCCATTAATTTAAAAGATATAAATAAAGGTAATTAAATTTTAGAAAAATAATTAAGATTTCACACAAAAAAACCCACAGATAACCGACGTTAACACGAACAAAGTCGCGGGCATAACCTAGTCGCTACTAATTACCCTCCCATGTTCGTCTCCCATGCGAGGCCCGTAGGCACAATCACAGGCCTCAACTAATATTATAATATTTACCCAGCAAACAATATTATTCAGAGCGTCTTTCCCCCGAATGCACTAACAACGGCCCGCGGCTCCGTCTGGCGCTCATCCAATGCCTCCTTTGTACATAAACCACTTCATTTCAGAACACAACAGCTGCTGGTGATATACTGGCCTGTTTAACTGATAAGCCTTGAGTGTTCTGTTTAGGTTTTTAAAAGGAATTTGGTAAAATCTTTTGAAATTATATAGGTTTGTAGAAGTTGTTCGTTGTTGTTGAAAATAATACCTAATGTTAACAATCTACATCTACACTAATATTATAAAGAGGAAAGATTTGTATTTTTGTATGTAACGAATAAACTTAAAAACTACTGAAAGCTACAGTATCACTGAGTAACATTACGGTTCGACCTACGGAAGTGGAGCATTAACCAAAGGCGAAGTCGCTGTAGTTCGCTAGTAGTAAATAAATTACTTGTACTTATTACACTCTTAACTTTTTTTTCTGCTTCTACCTATGACTTCGGCTACGCAGAAGTCATATTTTTTTTGCGAAATCCATGTGGACTGCCTCCTCCTGTCTACTCCTGCTGTTTCAGTCGCCTACCGAGTAAAGCACCTTACTTAAATTTAAACCATAAAGCATATCCAACGAGATCATAATTATATCCAACAGACTTGTAGCCTACATACATAAATATTTATCTTCCTTTATGTAAAACGATTTCTGGTAATCGAAACAATACTTTCAGGCCTTACAAATAAGACTAATAAATAATATTTTTCGTTATAACATTTAAATAAACGATCAATATTTTTAAGGGAGAGTTCAAGAAGTTCTAAACCCGAAACAATTTACTTGTTCGGTATGTCGCATTTTGAGCAATGTCTGATTATTCCCTTTTTTCTTTCACCAAAGTACATTAACCTTTTCCACCTGTTACCTTTAGACCTAGATAATACGACAGACCTCAAGAGAAACCGTGAGACTATAATATATTAATAAACTATTTCCATTCCGTAGCCTTAGAAAAAAACAAAGATGTTTCTTGAGAATATTCGTGAGCGCATGTTTATTGAATTTCAACGATATTGGACGGCTGACTACCCGTCGTATAAGAACTTACAGGATCCTAACGTGTTCCAGGGCAAACACTCTATTTTACATCTTATCTCAAAAGAAAGAAGGTTGAGAGTAGTTCGTTAGTGATTTGTGGAAGAAAAACATGTGTGATACTTTGTTCCTTCGCGCCGAAATTTGGCAAACTCCTTAGAAGTTGTTTGAGGGCTAAAAGTTGATCCCTACGTAGTCGTCTTTTTTGGGATAAATAGAAAACTTACGTGAGTCCGGATTAAAGTTGGTATAGTTTTGTAAAGATCGAAATAGTAATGGTATAAATGGAACAAGGCGGGATGTTGCCCTTTCTATTTTGAGATAACACTGTTTCGTTAGCCTTTGTGAAGATCCTTTCGATATTGATCTAATACTACATACTTTAGCACTGGAGATAAAACTCATTCAGTCTGCATATCACTGCCCCACACGGGGTATTTCGAAGGGTTAGGCAGAGGTGTACCAATGTACACAGTTCGCCGGTATGTTTAGGTCCCATGTAATAGGGGGCGAGCCTGTTGCCATTAATCGGTCACTGCCCTACTGCAGGGCAAGGGCCTCTTCTCATACAGAGCAGCCACGAGCATTGATCAACATGCTTGCTCAAGGTGGTTTGGCGATTTCAGTCTTAGTATATCGTACTAATATAAATGTAAAAGTTTGTAAGAATGGATAGATGGATGGATGGATGGATGGATGGATGAATGGATGGTTGGATGGATGAATGAATGGATGGATGGATGGATGGATGGATGTTTGCTACTCTTTCACTCTTAAACGGCTGAACGGATCTGAATGAAATTTGGCACTGAGATAGATTTGTAGTCTGGAATAACACATAGGATACTTTTTATCCTGGAAAAATGTACGGTCCCGTGGGATAACCAATCAAATTTGACGCGAACAAAGTCGCGGGCAGAAGCTAGTTAATTATAAGTCCAGGTTTTCTCACGATGTTTTCCTTCACCAATGTCAGTGTTATCTAACCTAAGCTAAATAAGTACATTGATATTGATCATATGAATTGCAAAAGGCACATTGATAGGTATTTCTATGATATACTGCCTAGTAACACCCATTATTATCTCAGGAAATTACGTGAACGTCATTGCTAACCATAGCGTTACGAAATGCATATAATTATTCGATTATTAATTACAGGAACCATTAAATGACTTTTTATACAGATGCAATCTCATGGTCAAAGTATTTACGAATGTAAGGTACTTCACCTGTCGTATGTGCTTAAAAATATTGTCAAAAAGTTTGATGACGTCACGTGTTAGGCTGAGATCCTGGGGTCCCTAGACCTACGTTATTTTAGCAAGGCTGAAATAAAAGATGGCAATAGTTCTAATTTTAGGCCATTGGCCACTTTCTTGACCATACGTGTATTCGTCTACTTATTTTGAAGTTTTCCACCATATACTACACTGACGTAAATGTGATGACGACGTTCTTGGATCATTTGTAATAAGCTGCTGCCTGTGTTCATGACTACTCAGGTGAGTAACAGTATCCGAAACATATAGGGAAAGGCAAAGTAACTGACAGAATATGGATGTACTATGAAGTACACCTCTGTCCAAAGAAAATTATGTTTGAGTCATATTTTATAGGAAACGAGCACGACCAGAATTGAACCCAGGACCCAACGCTCAGGCATCATGCTTACAACCACTAGACCAATAAGGCAGTCAAATTTTACCAACCCATTATATCCCACTGCAGGGTAAAGCCCACTTCTCACACACAGAAGGCAATCATTTTAAATAGCTCAAAACTAACTACCTACTTCTGCTCCACTTTCCGTTACGAGATAAGCCGACACTCAAACTCTGAGATGACATAGATAAGACTGTTTCAAACTGTTATCTAGCCCTAACTAAAACTGGTCCTAAAATTGTCCTCCATTCGGTACCAGTACCCTTCCGAATGTTATTATAGTAACAGAATAATATTGTAGAACTATAACAGTGTTCCCGTATTTGTGGGTTGATAACACCCGCACAGTTTGATGGAATTATTTTAATGTTGATAAGAAAATATTGCTGTCATTTTCAGTAGATTATATGATTTATAAACTTACATAGGTAGTGCTGATCAGAACTGTATTGTCTAGCTAGTCCATAAATATATATATATAAATATACCATCACGCGTGTATTCCCCGAAGGGTTAGGCAGAGGTGTACCAATGTACACCCACAGTTCGCCGGTATATTTAGGTCCCATGTAATAGGGGGCGAGCCTATTGCCATTAACCGGGCACATACCTATCCAAACTCCGAGCTGCTACTGAGATTTTCATAGAAAAACCCAATAACACTTTTTGCTCGACCTGGGAATCGAACCCGGGACAGGAGTGTCAAATGCTATGTTGTATAAAACAAACCTAGTAAATACAACCTAGGTATCCTACACTGTGCGTCTCGATGCCCTGAGGTGCCGTTGAGTTTACCTGTGAGCGTCGCCCTACGGTAGACATCCCTAGGGCGTCGCCGGCACGCGATATCTTTCTTATTGATTGTAGTACAATTATTGTACCGTTATAGGTATTATCAAATTAATATGAAGTAATATTTAAGATTTTTTTGAGATTTGTATACAATTAAATAAATTTATTAAAATTGGTCAATCGGTCGGGTGCGCAGTTCTCTTAAGTGCTTGTATGACCAGATGAATGAACGTGGACGAGGCGAAAGTACCAGGTGGGTGTAAGGATTTTAGCAGGTGGCGTTCTGTGGTGTCTGCCTACCCCCATGGGAAAAATGCGGGAGATAATGTATGTATCTGTAAGAAATTATTAAAATGTATGTTAGAGTTACACACACATCTTTGGAGCGTCGATACCACTCTATAAAGGGAGTTTAAGTACAAAAAAGATTGGAAACCCCAGCTATAGTTTATTTGACTTTCAAGCGGCCGAAGTCACAGGCAGAAGCCGAGGTATTATAGAAGGGAGAATCTCAAGGCTGCATCATCCGTCGATCAGTCTCCATGATCCCTTCAAATCCCATGAAGAATCCCCTTCATAAGCCGGGATCAAGGACATGAATAGCGCGTGTGGAAATAAATCAAGACTGCCGTTAATCTTGGTTTTCTTGCTGACATTCGGTTTCTGGCTCAGACTGTTTTGGTCCCAATTAATCATCGAACATGCTTGGAGACCTACAATAAATTTATCGTTGAATAGAATCACAAATACGTATGACAGAAGCTGTTATATTAATTTATGTTTATTTAATGTAGGAGATTGAATAACGATGTGATCCTACTTCTTCTGAAAGCCTAGCATAATCACGAGAAGAAATTTTTATTCTAGAAGGAAATAAGAATTTTTGTGAACGATCGCAGTCTAAACTCAGTCTCTATCTGTCAAAATAAATACAAAAACAAACAAACATAAACTCAAGCCTTTTCCCATGGGGGTAGGCAGAAACCACAGAACGCCACCTGCTGCTAACAAAAACAAAATAAAATATATAAAAAGCGAAACGGGTATGCCAATCCTACTGATTAAAAACTTTTAAATCTACGTACACTTTTCAATCTCAGCGGCAATCTATGTATGTAATAAAATGTGGGTAAATTAGAGGCATGTTTGACAGATTACGACTGTTCCTAAAAGATAGTAGAATTACCAACCTAGAAACCTTATGGCTGGTGCTTATGGTTACGATATAAGGTCAAAGTTTCACGTTTTTATTAGTCAAAGTCAAAGTCAAAACATTTATTTCAATTAGACCATTTACAGGCACTTTTGAATTGTCAAGAAGTTACAGTTTAATATTGAAGCTAGTTGCTCGTTTCAAAACGTAGGTCTCTATGGAGAAGAACGAGCAAGAAACTCCATGGACACTCTTTTCATTCAATTTTTTTAGGTTTTTACAAAAACTTGGTTACAACATTCTTGTTGCTTCTATACGAATTATTAAAGTTGAAGTGTCTGTTTGTAATAGGACACAATTAGCTATTTACTAAAAGCATGGGCAATGGGCAACTAGATTCAGTAGTTTTAATTAATTGACGTCCAACAGTGCTTTTTAATGGTCTTAGTGGAATAAATGATCTGACTTTGACTTTGCATGAAATTAATGGAAACAATGAAGGTGAATATAAAAAATAACAAAATTATAATATTAGTATTTATTACCAAAACAAGTTTTACATGTTATCACTAAACATGAAATTTCTCCATATGACTTTTACTGTTGCAATGTTTAGTTATTACTAAGATAAATAGTGATTATTGACACTAAAAAAAGCAATAAATTTTAGTTCAATGTTACTTAGTTTCAAGGCCGTATGCGTAGTTTATGGCTAACTGATGTGTCTTTTTACATAGCAAATACATAGTATTATGTCCATGTTACGGATAGTCAGAAGCCAGAAAGTCTGACAACCAGTCTTACCAAAAGGTATCGTGTTGCCCATTAACTGGGTTGTGGAGGTCAGATAGGCAGTCACTCCATGTAAAACACTGGTATTCAAATGCATCCTGTTAGGCTGGAAGCCGACCCCCACATAGTTTTTTTTTTTCATTTTATAAAATCGTTCCCCCTCCCTAGAAATTCCCCCTGTATCGAGGGTGCGTTTTACAAACACACAACTCAAAAACACAAAGTAGATGATACAAATACTTGATCCGTGCAGAAATCGAACCCGCGACACGCAGCGCAGCAGTCGCTCGCTCGCCACTGCGACAACCGTGTTGTCCGTGTCGTGTGTGTTGGGAAAAGGCTAAGCATATAATTATGTCTATGACAAAAACCCGCGTCCAAAGCCACAATTTTGTCTTCTAATGCGGGTTCCCGTAAAGATAAAAGAAACATCCACACATTAAGCCATCAGTCACACCAATACATTGTCAATTCAACAATTGATCCGCCGACAAGGCGTGTCAAAACAAACACACGCTGACCCACATGTGGACTAACGGAAACGCGATACGGTCCGTATGATCACTACTTAGCGGTGACTGATTGTTTATGAATGGGATTAACGTACTTGTGTAATGGAGATAAGGGTGTTTACTCAATGGCAGGGTAAGCAGGACTTAGTATTCTATACTATATATCAGGCAATCGCCTCGTTAGGCTATCCTAAGAGCGATGGCTTAATTCGCTAGAGGTCTTGAATTCGATTTCCAGGGCCCTCTAGCCAAGTCGCAAACGATAATCGTAAACGCTCGGTAGGTACCAATAGATTTTCAACTTAATACCCAAGAGCCTTAAGTTGAAAATCTATTAAAGATTTCTAAGCGTTAGCATCTGGAACGAACGAAAACGTTATGCAACCTTCATTAGATCTTCAACTTAAAACCAAGCACATAAAGTTGAAGATCTATTAAAGCCTACTCAGCGTTTGCGTTTATCGTTTGTGACTTGGCTAGGGGGGCAGGTCGACCAAAGTGTTATTGGGATTTTCTATGAAATTCTCAGTAGTAGCTCGGAGTTAGGAATTGTGCCCGGTTAATGGCAATAGGCTCGCCTCCTATTATATGGGACTTAAACATACCGGCGGACTGTGGGTGGACATTGGTATCTCTACTTAACTCTTCGGGGAGTACAGGCGTAATGGTAGTGTATATCTGGGGTAGCCAACCAATCGATGGCGATGACCGATGATAGTAATATTGATGGTAGCCCAGATCCCAGATGAAACGCTCACACGTAACTAAGTAGTTATGTACTAAACATAATCAAAGTAGGTACTGCTCTTAAGTATATCATAAAAGGTTTAATTTTCTCAGTTAAAGTTTGAAAAAAAAAAAGATATTTTAGTATAAGATTATGTATATGGTTATATAATTAGGTATGTGAAAAAGTTTATGAACGGCTTTACGTGCTTTCCGAGGCATAAAAATTAAAATTCAAAGGTTAAAATTATAGTAAAATTAACAGAGCCTCTACGCGATGTTTTATTTGCAAAATTTTGAGATATTTGAAAACAATGATAATGAATAAATGGTTAATTTTCAATTCAAATCATTATTGTGGCTACCGGGAATAAATTCTTTTGAAATACGATAATTTTTCTCGGAAACCCTTTGACACGAAAAGTGTTTTATAATTCTTTTCAATGCTGAATTTGGGAAATGGAAAATAATATTATAACATTGTCTGCCTTGTTTAGTATCCAGACGTTTTTCTCGGAAACAAATGGCCTAAAAAGGTCTTTTTAAACTTATCGTTGCTTGTCAAAAAAAGGCATCTCATTTTTTTATGCCTAAAAAATGACATAGTCTGCTAGAAAACGTCGACAGTATTTTCATAAAATCATAAAATCCAAAAATGATTCTAATTTCAACATCAACATGAATGGTCAATTTTTATGACACAAAAGGAAATCAAAAACTGTCGTTATAAAAATAAACCCGTAACTGCATCCATTACCGTAATCCATTTGTACACCGAAAATTCAATTTCGTCGTGAAAATGAAATTCCAACAAAACACCGGACGGCGATGAGCCATAGGCTACAAACTATTCAATTATATACCGTCAACAAAAACATAATTTTCCGTCCTCCAACTAGTTCTGGATATTAAACATCAAACCTCACGCTCAATTTGCATTGATTTCCGTCCGACCGTGATGTTTTTGCTGACCATCCGCCGTCCATTGTATCGATAAAATCATCGAATCGGTCATTCGATTCAAAGATTACAAACTTAACAATCGTTATGTTATAAAACAAGTTACGGATGACAACGTTTACGAGAATCGTTTTATAAATAATCGATTTTAGTTTACGATAAATCGGTTGAGTTGTTGACCGGTGTCCTTATGGTTCAGGTTTCTGATATCTTGTTGCAGTTAGGAGTCAGTGAGTTGGTTAGTTGTTGCAGTTTAAAGTCGGATTTTAAAGGCTATAATACGTCATAACACAAAAACTCATTTATGGTGTAAGATCCTAGGCTCTCCA
This sequence comes from Caradrina clavipalpis, assembly GCA_932526535.1. NCBI lineage: Eukaryota > Metazoa > Arthropoda > Insecta > Lepidoptera > Noctuidae > Caradrina > Caradrina clavipalpis. The sequence goes on from OW052088.1 coordinate 1,129,772, forward strand.
ACCATTTTAGGCATTTTAATTCGTATATAATTATGTATATTTTTCTAATCATCGTATATAAGTAAATATCTCTAATGAGGTATATCTTAAAAACTCGTATCCACCTAAATAATCATATAAATCTAATAAATATGAACTAGTTCGCAATAATTAACTTTTTATAGGTCAAGCAGGAAGTCATTTGTATTTAATTATATTACTAAAATTTTAGGCAATGGGCGAATTTTGCTAATCTGCCAAATACATAACTAATTAAAATAACCTTTTCGTTATCACGTCGTCTAACAATAATTTATTATATCATCATCATACCATCACGCCTGTATTCCCCGAAGGGTAATGCAGAGGTGTACCAATATACACCCACAGTTCGCTGGTATGTTTAGGTTCCATGTAATAGGGGGCGAGCCTATTGCCATTATCCGTACACAAATCCAAACCCCGAGCTGCTACTGAGAATTTCTTAGAAAAACCCAATAACGATTACCTAATTTATTATTTCTCCCCCGAAATATCGAAAACAATAAAACTCGATAAAATTTCAAGGCCGAGAACTGTCCTCTGTACCCTTCAACGGTAGCAGATTAGACTGTTGCTCCATATCCTTGAACTTTATCACAATGATGACAGTTATGTCATGTGGGTTGGGTCGACAGCGGAATGCCTAAAATGTGGTTTGTGTGGGTCATAATAAATTCGATAGGATTTTGTTTTATTTTGTCTGATGAGTGCGATCTACTGATGTACAATTTAGATAGACATGATTGTCTATCTAAATTGAATAATCGATACTTAATGTTATAAATCTGAAGATTTAAGGTGTATTGGCATTTACAGACCTATGTTCAGTACTAGCGTCTGCTCGCGATTTCGTTTTTTTTACCCTCGTTAAGTTACGTCTTTGATTACTGCTCCAGTCCTGTGGGTCATAATGGGCATGATGTTCTCCTATAGGTACTTATTCATGAATCTGGCTATTATATACCCATAACCCATTCCGACTGGTACTTCCAGAGATTAGCGCGTTTATTTAAACGAACAAACCGAGAAACTGTTTGACTTTATCATACTATCCTTTCTAATAATATTATAAATGCGATAGTTTGAGAGGATAGATGGATGAACAATTGGACGCTTAGATAGCTTGTAGTGTGGAATAACACATAGGATCTTTTTTTTCCCGGAAAAATGTACAGTTCCCATGGGATAATATATAAAATTAAGAAGAATTAGTATCCCTTATTTTATCCCCATGGGGGTTGAATTTATCAAATCCTTTCTTAGCGGATGCCTACCTATGTCATAACATCTACCTGCATGCCAAATTTCAGCCCGATCCGTCCAGTGGTTTGGGCTGTGCGTTGATAGATCAAAATGACAGTCGGTCAGTCAGTCACCTTTGAGTTATATATATTTAGATTTGACGCGGATGAATAGTCGCGGGTAGAAGTGATTGACTTCACGATGTTTTCCTTCACCAATGTCAGTCATGCTCAGTATATATCACAATTTAAATAACTTTCCAAACGGCCCTACCCACTGTATTAACCAGAATAATAATCATGTTTGTATCACTGTAATCCAGCATCCGCATCTCGTTAATATGGAGCACGAGGCGGTAATGAATGAGTTAACATTTGATAATTAGCAGCTATTCGGGCACAGTCCCCGAAGCGCTGTTATTTGTGTTGTGGTGATAAATCGCTGTAGCTGATAACGGAGATGTATCATACCTGTGAGGCCTGTGGAGTAGTTGAAGCGGTGCTGACGATATGTGTTAGCTAGGGAATGTGCCGAAAACTTCAGCGGACTGTGAGCCTTAGTTTTCAAATAGGGGATTGTGTAAGAAAGTATGATATTTAGGACATATAAGCAAATACGGCGGAATTGTATTAAATAGTTTAGTTAAATAAAATAAAAAACCTTGCCGCACACTAGGAATTTCTCTTGTATTTTGGTTGCATGTACAAATATAGAAGCTCACGTACACAAACAGCCAAATGCCAATATTTGTAGGCAAGCCATACAAATATTTCTTTCGTGCGGGAATCGTCGCTGAGACACGCAGAGCAGTAGAAAATCAAATGTAACAAACGATACAGTATTGTTCAAAAGTATTGTTAGTTCGCGTTTCATCCTCTAACCATTTGTTGGTTCAATTGTCCGTAATGAAAAATAATCCATGCCTAATATAAGTTACTCTGTCTGTCTGCCTGTCTGTTACGCTTTCACGGCTAAACCGCTAAACCGAAATAGATGACATTTTGTACAGGGTAGGTTTGAACACCAAGAAAGGAAATGGGTTGCATCTTATTCCGCGAATTCTTCTGCGTGTGCATACCTAAACCGATATATACGCAGACAAAGTCGCTGGCAAAAGCTTTTTATTTTATGTTTTATGGCTAGATCAACCACAATTTATCTTAACACAAAGTTACTGCATCGCATTCTCTGGAGCACAAACCTAAACCTTACCTACTAATAGTTAATGTACACGTTTGACACAAGCGTGGACGATGCAAATCACATTGTTATCACGACAAAGCTTTGTTTAGGAGACTGTATCACCGCGGGTAGTTGATAATACAATAATATGCTGTCAGTTTATACGGTAATGTGTTCATTTGTTCTAGTTGTCACATTAAATATTCAACATTAATCAGCTAGTATTAGGAGATTTTACATTTTAGATTAACCCATAAATCCATAATACATAACTGTTATCTCTCTTCATTCCATATTTATTATTATACACTGGCCGTGACCCTGGTTTCATGGACGCCTAAATGTTCATACAAGGTGCTTTGCAGTCCCGTCAAATTTCAGGAGGTTTAAGGATGTCATAAAAGACCTAAATAAACAAATTAAATTACGAGACGTGGTTAATAATTACCGTGGTAATATTTACTTGTTTTATTTTATGTTGGACATTATTTCTGAATACAGTTCATTTAAAAAAAAGAATCGCCCTGTTGCATGTCCGGTAGGCATTTTTACGTGCGGGGTCATTGTCAAGCCTAAACCCAGAGGCAGTGGCAGAGAAACACAGGGATTGACTTTATATTATGTAAAGTTTTTTTTTATTATATCACTGAAATGATCGCTTAACTTGTAGGAAATATAACAAAAAACGGACTCATGGAAAAATGTTTTACCATATCCATCAAAATCACGTTTATTCCCATACCATCCCATGTGTAAGAAACTTACAAGTACAACCAAAGGGTACGGAACCATAACATGACTGTAAGGGTCGATATTTAACGAGAAATCCCTTGAAACCCTGACGAAGCTCAAATACTCTAATAAAATAACCATTAGAGCAACATCGCTCAAAATAGACAGTTTGGGATGCACGCTAAAGTTACCGAAGTGTTCCAGTTTTTCTTTTTAACTAAATTGAGGTTATATCTTTACGGGGTAAAATCCCTTTTACTATGGATTCAGTAGACCTCTGAGCGGTAACATTTTTGGTTTTGAAAAACAGAAAACACCGTACATTTTGACCGTGTAGGAGTTGCATGTTTGTGGACAACTGCTGGCTCATTTTTTTATTGTGCAACGAAAAAAAATTATCTTGGGATTAAATAAATAAATAAAATAAAAATCATTTATTTCAGACTGTAGTAGGTCCATATTAGGTTAGTAACAATCAGACTTATAAACTATGTAAGTACAACATAAAAAATAAATAAAAACAACAACAATTAAAAACTGAGGGCACACGACGAGGTTTCACAGGTATTGTGAACCCTCGTCCAGTGCCTCATAATGGGACAGTCGGCATCCAGTCGTTCTGCCACTACCCTCAGGAGGCTGTTTGGATTATTAGGTAGTTTCTTTTTTTGGTGCGTGGTGGAAATCCTTGTGTAGTTCCTCTGTTGTGGGGGTAAATGACAAAGAGTCATGCCGCACCACACGATGTCTCTTGCACTTATTATAAATAATATCTATAAATAGTGTAAAACAATGTCACTTTTAGTGTTCGTTTATTTGACCGCTTAATTATTCAAAACTCCTCTCCTTTTATAAATGTCGTAAATAATCTTTCAGGTACATGAATTTCAGTCATGAAAGTTTATTCAACTACTAAAGACTTGACGATCTAAGTTTTTCATGTATTTTTTTTTCATAAATATGTCTAAAAATATAATCGTTACTACCTATGATTAATCAAAAGATGTTCAAAGGTTGTCATCGCATAACGATTCGGGGTCAACGACCTATTATAGCTTTCAAAGATATTTTCATACCAGAAGGCCTAGCACAAAAGCGCAGAGTAAACGTAACGTTTGTTTGCTTATGTGATTTAACATATAGATAATGTAAATGTATTCTTTGTTGGAAAAATAAATTAGTGACTGGTTAGTTGTCACGCGCTCTGGTAATGCGATAATACTTACTTAGCCACTCAAGTAGTAAACAAACCATTTATTCTACACCTATAATACCACTAAAACGAGCTCATTAAACTTCCTTAAAATGCGAAATGTGTTACATTACTATCTAGTTAAAATAGTGTAATGTAATTACCAAACTAAGATTTCTTTTTATTTTGATTAATTAATCAGCGTTGAATATACAAAATAAGTTTAAAAATTTGATATGAGTAGCCTTTTTTTTGTTAAAACTAACCTTAATATGTTGTTATTAATTTCCTGTTGCGGGAAGGCAATTTATTGATTTTTAAAAGCTAACAAAATTTCTACCTATGGATAAAAAACTTCACTACTTTACGTAGTAAGAGGTCCACTACCAAGACGTAGCACAAACATGGAAAAAACTTTATTCTGAAGTTAATAGTACGAACACTTATTAACTAGTTGAAGAGTAATTAAGAAATTTATTAGTAAGCCGTCACGAACAGGACCTGTTGAGCTGGCACCTTCGACTTTATATTACTTAGTTATTAGCACTTACTCGCGACAGATTTGTACTTAGTTGTCCAAGAGATTTTTCAATTTACCTGTATGGTAGAGAATGGGACTACAGCAGCGCCGAAGAGGTATCATGCGATACGTGGATATCAGGTATAAGATACAAGATATTTATTTTGCTAAAACATGAGTATACACATAAATGCAAGATGTTACATAAAAAGTTCTATAATGTCACTGTAATATTTTGCCTTAATGACGTACAAAATATAACTGGTTAAGAAAATTCAAATCACCACAGTGCTATTCTCTTACTCATACATGCATTAGGTATCATAAAGTAGGTAAGTATGGAGTTTCTAACCTATTCTTCTTCATGCGAAAATACCCTTTGGCAAGGGCATCTAGATTCAATTTAGTGTCACGGGTCCGATTCCCGCACGGAATAAATATTTATGTGGCTTACAGATAGTAGTTTCGGATCTGGCTATTTGTTTGTATGTGAGTTAACAAACAGAAGAAATTCCTAGCGAAGGGCAAATATTTTAATTAAAAAGAAATAGATATATTGATTGTTTTCTGTCCCATTAGAAGTTTGTTAAAGAACGTGTGAATGAAAAACGAGGCTGCGGTTTGAATGAATGAGATACTGCGCCCCCGGAACGCAAAGGGCACAAGAAGGAACATGGATGAATTTTAGTCAGTAAAAGTCTGACACTAAGTGCGGAAGAAGTCATTTGATGATTTTGCATAGCTAAAGAATAAATAAATAAAGAAGCCAATTTCTGTGACGTGACGTATTCAATCAGAACAATATTTTTTACAAATAAACTAAAAATAAATCCAACGCTCTAAGTGTGTATATGTTATAGGCAATGTGTAAAATGCAGGCATTCTATACAATACCTAGGAAATGTATAGAATGCCTGGGTCGTTCAGGCAATGTATGAAATGATGTTCAATGTTTAAACTATTTTACACTTAACCTAGGAAATGTATAAAATACCTAGGCATTGTATAGAATGCCTGTTGAAGCACCGGCAATGTATGTAATCGATTTTTCTTTTCTATAATTTAGTTTAGATAGGTACTGATCTTTTGAGAGCTAATCCTAATTTCAACTTCCATTAGCAGACAGCGATAAGACATGTGTTCCATTGGTTTGTATGCCTAAGTACATACGAGTTTTTGCGTAGAGAGCGTTTCTCACATAGCAGTTGCCTTCGAATAAACATTTACATTTACAACGTACCAAAAAATTGCTGCGAAAGTCGCCCTGTTCATTTCTTACCACTTGATTATGGAAATTTGATCATGGTAGGAAAGAAACCAACAGTTTTCATTTAAAATAAGGCTTTTATTATACTTTTAATAAACTCATCATCATCTGCTTAACCTTTTCCCAACTATGTTGGGGTCGGCTTTCCAGTCTAACCGGATGCAGCTGAATACCAGTGTTTTACATGGAGCGACTGCCTATCTGACCTCCACAACCCAGTAACTGGGCAACACGATACCCCTTGGCTAGACTGGTTGTCAGACTTCTTGGCTTCTGACTATCCGTAACGACTGTCAAAGATCTACAAATGACAGCCGGGACCAACGGCTTTACGTGCTTTCCGAGGCACGGAGGAAACTCGCTACGGTAAATGGTCACCCATCCACAGACCAACCTCGGCAAGCGTGGCTTAACCCTGAAGATCGGTCTATACTTTTAATAAACTGTAGGTAACATAATTATAATTTGAAAGGAAATAAAATCTTAGGTAACATCTTCAAACAAACTAAAATAGAGTAATATGAAAATTGCAATCTAGTTACTTGTAGGTACTAAAATAATATCTTCACATGTTCAGCAATCGACACAAAATCTATGCGCTACGTTATCAAAGTTTGATTTATACCATTCAAAATCAACATTATTAAACTTTAATTTAACACAAACATTACTCTAAATAATATAAATTAAAAATCATCTAAAAAGGTTTCATATGTAGGTATTTAAAATGTGTAGTCACGTGTCTCCTTCTCGTGGTCGTTCATTATACACATTGACTGATGCGCTTTGGGCATTTTATACAATACCTAGGCAATGTATGAAATGAATCGTATTATATACATTGCCTGAACGTTTTAGGCAATGTATACAATGCCTAGGCATTCTATACAATGCCGGATTATACACATTGCCTATAACATATATATAATCTTCAATATCAACAGCACGTGGACAGTTTGCTTACGTAAAAAATATTTACAAAACAAACTAAAAACAGCTCAGTATTACAATTAGTAATAAAAACGTGTGAACGAGATAAATGGCATACATTGAGGAAAATTACAGTTTATTGTGCACTTGTGTTTACTTGTGACATTGTTTACTACTTTTTGCTGCAACAGAAAAACGTGAAGTGACGATACATAATGTACTGTTGTGCAGTGACTAGAGGTCTTAAAAGCGAATGGTACGCTCGAGGTCTGCAGGGTTCGATTCCCAGGTCGAGCAAAAAGTGTTATTGGTTTTTTCTATGAAATTCTCAGTAGCCGCTTGGAGTTAGGATTTATGCCCGGTTATTGGCAATAGGCGGTGTACTGAACTGTGGGTGGTACTCTGCCTAATCCTTCGGGGAATACAGGCGTGATCGTGTGTAGGATTTCTTAAACTAAAAACATAAACTCATTCATTCGTAACTTGGTAGCTGTGAGTATACTAATTCTAGCAAGCCCTATCAAGCTGATCTATTCTGCAAAAAATCTCCCTCAATGACGTGCTACTGAGAATTTCATAGAAAAACCTAATAAAACACTTAGCTTTTGCACTTTGGTTAATAATAGCATAGCTGAGAATAGCCGTATCAACATTACTATGTTTTGTTTTAATATCTGACTGCGCCCACGACCACGATTGCGTTGCCTGCGCCAGTATGATTGGGTCTGAAGACAGAATTAAACTTTACGAACATACTGACATTTTGTTACCATGTTATTACATTGTAGGTAAAAAAAAAACAATTGCCATCGGTTAGTAATTGTCATATTAATTGCTGGAGTAATTAAAAAATATTGCTCTTCACATGATTGATTGTATGTTGTAGTTGCGGATATCATTCTAGTAAGAAGATTCTGAGCAGGATAAAGGTTAATCAATCATTTTAATTGCTAAAAGATTTCTTTAATCCTCTTTTTTAATTCGAGACGGGTAAGCTTTTGACTCTAGACTTGATCAGAGGTGACAAAGTCTACGAAAGAGTGAGCTTACGCAGAAGAAGCCTGTTCACTCAAACTTTGAAGAGATTAGGGTTGATTGCGTTCGGAAATACAGACGCAGGTAGAGAGTTCCACTCTTTTGCAGTGCGCGTTATCATCATCATCTTCCTGCCCTTATCCCAAGTTACTTGGGGTCGGCACAACACGTTTTCTTCTTCAATACCATACTGTCAGCCGTCATGCTATCACTCACTCCTTTCTCTTTCATATCATTCTTCACACAATCCATCCGTCTTTTCTTTGGCCTCCCTCTTCCTCTCCATCCATCCACATTTATATGCGGCAGTGCGCGTTATCATTTGTTTTATTTTAACCTTTTAGGCCACTATCTGTTAGAACAGTATTATTTTGATATTACTTTGCCTTAGAGGACTGTTGGATTTTCAACGTTCAGTTCAGTACCGAGAGCTAAAATTCCAACAACTAAAATTACAAAGAATTAATAAAATGGTACTGTTTTAAGGTGGTAGCCCCCTGGACAATATTTCACAACTTCTACATCTTTAATTGTTTGTAATATTTCCTAGGCTAAGCGTATTTTATTACATTTCTTGGGCTAACTTAAATTAAAAGGTAATAATCTTTTGGTTCTGTTAAAATATCTTCATAAATTCAACTTGTAATTAAGGCTGTGTAGCGTTTTCAGGAGAATTTTAATGAAACTCGTTAGGCAAATGTATTTTAAATGTGATTTGTGACTAGAAAAATGAATTTATTTTAAGAATTTTATAGATTGTGTCTGTCTGAGTTATAGTGGTTTGGGTAGATGTATATTTATTTATTTATAATTCTGTATTCAGACTGTAAGGTTGATCCATGTTGACCCATAAATGGTATTATCTCATAAACAAAATGATACACAGAAAAGGCCGACACATATCAAATCGGTCGCAATAAAAAAAACATCAAGAAATTTCAAATTAGGTATATACAAAGAAAAATTCAACCTACAGAGCGCTTAGGGCTCTAATCTACTCAAAATAATAAATCAAGAGAAACGTGAAGTTTTGTACAAATTACGTTTCTACCTTGTAAGTAAAGGCCCGGCTACACTGGAGCGGACCACTAGCGCGCGCGCTCATGCGGTCAAATAGGTACTTACTGCAGTAAGATTTCTTCATCCGATCCGACTATACTACTGCAGTATTTGATTTATTTAATAAAGTAGTAGTAGAGCTCTTTGTGAAGGAGCTCGTCCGGGGAAGTACTATCACCAAACCTATTTTTATTCCGCTTAGAAGGGTGTGGATGCCGGTGTAATAATAAGCATATGACACATTTCAACTTTGACTCTGGGATGGTAACTCCTGGTGGCCTTGCAAATGCAAGGGCTCAGTGTGGTATTGCAAATGTCCATAGGCAGGGGTGACCACTTTTGGATGGGGCCACTGAATTCTTATGATTAAGTTTTGTACCTGTTGTGGTTTACTTTGAAGGTAAATAAAAAATTAGTTATGTAGGTAACTAAGTTTGCTTAGGAAATATTTTTTATTTGCTTTTGGTGCTGACTGTTTTGCTTTCATATTAATATATTCTTAACCACAACTAAACTAATAGTGTGAGGCCAAATAATAATAATAAATTGTCTCTCTGCAGAGCAAAGGCCTCTTCTCATATAAAAAAGGCACGATCATTGATCACCACGCTTGCTCAAGGCGAATTGGTGATTTCAGACTTAAAGTAATTTGTCCCGGTTTCTTACGATGTTCTTCCTTTAGAGATGTCAGTGACATCCAAGATAAACTTAGAAAGTACCTACATGTGAATTGAAACACTGGTACTTATCCGGTATCGAACCCACCATCTTATGCATGAGAGCTATGAAGGCTCATGACATCATGGATGTAAATACGCGACTTAAAAAGCGTGACTCATAACTCATGAAATTACATTCATTTGTGCAAACAAAACATGCGTCAATAGTAAAAAACTAAAACTAAAAATATTTATGTTACATACTAGTTTTAAGTTACATCTTTGGTTACTGCCCTACTCCCGTGGGGCGTGACAAACAAAGAAACAAAAAACCTCTTCAGCTTTAGTCCTAGCTGGTGAGCTTTTTATTAATTTGTGTGTATGTGTGTGTGTAACGCCCTAATCTCTGGAACTGCTGATCGGATTGGAAAAACTTTAAGTATTTGATTGCCACTTTCATGAGGAACAGTATAGTGGACATAACATCACGCTATGACCTACGGTAGCGAAGCAGTAACCAAAGACGTAACATAACGCCGGTAAAAACAAACCACGCGGTCGAAGTTGCGGGCAGGGCATAGTATAAATACATTTCCTGAAAACCTATGATTACAATCAATCTTCTGAACAAAAGCGATAGCAGCGACCATTTGCGCAAACAATATACACAATTACAGTTGTTGTTACCGTACAATACGAGTAATGTGTCGCTGCCTCAATAATTACTAGGAATTTAACAGAATTACTAGCAGTTACGTACATTGGTGACGGAAATACTCGAACGTTGTAACATTGTTTAGTCACAAAAGGCATTAGTTGTTTAGATCTTGTGATAAGAGAAACAAATTATGTATTTACTAGTGTGCAATGAAATAGTGTTCTGTACCTATTTCCTTTAGTTATAAGTCACGTGAGCGAAGCTGCAGGTAGTGATGAAATAAATGGTTTGGGCGTGGGTGCCGGTGAAATTACAGGCACATGAGACATTTCAACCTTGTCTTCGGGACAGCAACGCATTTGCAAGGCTTCTGGTATTGCAGATGTCTAAAGGCAAAGGTGACCATCTAACATCAGGTGGGTTCGTCGGCTTGTTTGTCACCCAACGAAAAAAACCTATTATTTTTAAGGATGATCAAATGACTTCTTCGGCTTTGGGCGGAGCGAAAGGGAGTGACACACTCTTACTGACTAAAACCCATCCGCGTTCCTCCTAATACCCTTTGCGTTCCATTGCCGTAGGGATTCTTTCGAACAAATTCCGCAACCTGGCAGGCAATCATTACCCATGCAAAAAACAAAGCAAGCACATGGGCGTTCATTAACATGAAACACTTCTAATATGAGACTAACTCTCACATTGTAAAAAAAAACTCTTCTCTACAAAAGTGTATTACCTGCAAGACTGCAACACGAACAAAATGTCTGAATTACCATTTATTTTCATCTGGGTTAGTCTCAAAGTTGGTTGTACTAATGAGAACTTGAACCCCTGAAAAATAACCAGTAAATTAAAAGCCAGCCTAATAATCTTACCTAAAATCTTGTTTAATGGGTTCTAGACGATTTAGTGCCAAGATATATTATCAGCAAATTGAATTGTTGATTACAGAATGTTGTTAGATTAAACACAACACTTAGTGATTCCAAATCTACAATCATAACATCGAAAATAACTGTATCGATAAGCATCCGATTAGCTAATTTATTACCTAATCGATTAATTGCCTTTTGTGTATTAGACCTATTCGTGACTCAGTAACCACTTTGTTAGTAACAATGAGTCAGGTTAAACAATTTTGTATCTTAGTCACCACAACAATAAAAACTACATTTCCATAAATTCTTATGATAGGTACCTAATTGCCAAAAAGTATCAAGAATTAAACTTTAGTATTTCCTTGTCAGGTGCCTAATGGCCACCTCTTGTCTTGGGTAAGGCAAAGAACTAATAAAAATAAATAAAGTTGATAAACTTTATTATTATATACATTTTCGATAATTTGGCATTCGATTTTGTTAAGGCTAAAGTTAACAAACTAAAATGTTACTGGTTTTCATTTAAATTAAATTTTAAATGAGAACTTAATTGTTTTATAATGACAATATAGGTAATTGTTGTTTAAAGTATTAAAAGCTCTAACAGATTTTAAACGGACCGAACCAAAAAATCTTAGGTCAATTTAAGCTGTTCCTATCACATCGATAGGTAACAGCAACTGAAAACAACCAATAGGATTTTTGATGATGCATTGTTATAGACAGTGGAGAGGAGATTTGAAAACAACGCAACTCTATTGACTATTTACAGAATTCTTTTCTGATTTGGTGAAAAACGGCCGCTACACTCGGTTCATCAATCACATCTATTTCATACAGGAGCAAACTGTCCCTGATTAATATCCATAACCGCAGAATATTTATACATCTATATAAATAAATAAAATTAAAGTGTCTGTTCATGACGTCAAAATAATAGCTTTTTACTAAATGTATATGAATGTTAAACACGATAACCGTACGAAAAAAAAAACATTTTTTTAAATTGTTCTTCTGTTCTGTCTGCATGTTTGTTCTGGCTAATCTCCGAAACAGCTAGACTAATATTGACGAAACTTTCACTGGCAGATAGCTCCTAAATATTAGTCTTTTTTTAAATCTGTAATTCACGCAGACAGAGTCGTGGGCAAAACCTAGTACAATATAAGACTGGTTTAGTATTACACCACCTCCCACACAATCACAGCCACATTGTCATTTAACACCACTAATCCTCCACGATCCTCATTGATATAATCACATAATGACCCACTTACACCTCGGTGCGTCACTCCAATCTGCAGTAAAGTGCTTCCGAATGCATTGTGCACGCGTGTTGCATGCGATATGAGGTGTAATGCCGGCATAGGGGCACGCCCTTGTGGGTGTAATCTATTGAAACTAGAGGCTGATGATTTTCACAGGTTTAGCAGGTATAAATATTATGTTGTTATCAGAAAATAATTGATTTATCTCGCTGTTTGTGGTAGAGTTAGAAGGATGAGAAACAGTATTTATTGGTCTATCTACAATTGTTACACTGTTTATTATAATAATACCAATGTGATAGCATAGTGTACATGTGCTGAGCCACGCGTCATGTTCGTGAACGGGCGCTGTCAGTTGGGATTGGTCATCTCTTAACTACCATGGTTGACTTCTTTATTATTAGATATTATTTCTTTTGTTTTTTAGTCACGTCTATTGTTTTTACATATAAAAGCAACAAGAATTTTGTAACCATGATTTTGTAAAAACCATTTTGAAAAGAGTGTCCATGGAGTTTCTTGCTCGTTCTTCTCCATAGAGATCTACGTTTTGGAACGAGCAACTAGCTTCAACTTGCTGTAACTTCTTGACAATTCAAAAGTGTCTGTAAATGGTCTAATTGAAATAAATGCTTTGACTTTGACTTTGACAATATGATGCGATAGACAAAAATAAAAGTATTACATTAACAAAAATACAGTACGAGTAGAAGTGCAGAAATAACACTGTCAAAAGCAAGTGGGTAGATTGTTAAGTGGTTAGATACAGCAGATAAACAGATGATAAGGGTAAAAAAGCAAAAGGCAAAATGGTGGATACTTTTGATGGAGTATCTTTTTATGATATTATTATGATGATGATGATGATAATGGTTAGTGAGTATGTTTTACTTACTAGCGTAGAAACTCGACCTTTCCAAAATTCATGATCTGGGGCTTTCCTTCTCTATGGTGGGTCTGCTGTCGATTTCAGGTCATCTCACCTACACCCCGGTTTTCCTCTTTACCGCATCACCTCCCTTGGATACCACTTAGTAACATCTTTGGCCCAAAAAAGGGGCGTATTAACAACAGTTATATAAACGACCTGCCTAAAATGGTAGCTATCTGAATATTGTAGGTATATCGCCTAGTTCATTTTGTAGGCACTGTCTACACATTATTATTCAAACTAGGTACCAAATAAGACTAGCCTACGATTTATTATTCGTATATCAAAGTTCAAGGATAAGTTTTATGAACGTGAGTTACATTTTCAACTGTAAGGAAAATCTTTAAAATATTGTTTGGTTTCTTTTTATTATAGTTATATGATGACAAGAACACACATAGATGAATGAACGCTTTTTTCTCATGGAGGTAGGCAGAAACCAAAGAACCTACTACGATTCCCACATACGCCTTTCGCCTTGTCCATATTCGGTCATACAAGCACGCCGAGCACCTGACCTTTCTGAAGAATCTCATCAATGAGGTGAGTGTAAATAGTTGCATGCAATATCGATTGCATCTCCCTCGTACGTTTAGGTGAAGTGAGCATGATATGCCCATCTGATGCTCACTTCACCAAACTACCCACTGTCAATTCTAGCATCAAGTAGTTATCTCTTTATCTAAATTGTTTTGTTTTGTTATTCAATTCCGAAATTGTGAGTACCCAATTTTGAGGTGATCACGCAGTAGTATTTTATTGTAATCTACACTTAATGGCACATCATATCATATCATAATATCATAAGAGTATTTTATTTATGTTTTTAACCGACTTCAAAAAAAGAAGGTTTCTCAATTTGACCGTATATTTTTTTTTGTGTGTAAGTGAATTTTTAATTATTTTTGAGAAAATCTTTAACCTATATCTTTCACCGAAGAAGGTTTTCACAGGATAGACCGACCGATCTGCATGAAACAACAAACAATAAAAACATACTGCGATAACAATCGTTTATGAGTGAAAGTCATGAAAAATGTCAAGTATATAATTGAAACAATTAAATAGTTTAGTTATTTTAATACTTTTTGTAGTAGTAGAGCTCATTGTGTAGGAGCTCGTTCAGGGAAGTACAACCACCATAACTATTTCTGCCGCAATGTAGCGTTTGCTGTATTCTGGTTTGAAGGGTACGGGTGTCGATGTAGTTACAGGCACATGAGACTGTTCAGCTTTGTCTCTGGGATAGCAACGCATTTGCAAGGCATCTGGTATTGCAGATGTTTATAGGCAGCGGTGCCCACTTAACATCAGGTTGGCTGCCGGCTTGTCTGTCATGTAATGATTAAAAACTAGTGCTACGCTAAACGTCTTGGGTTTGATTGCCAGATCGAGCAAAAATTGTTATTAGGTTTTTCTATGAAATTCTTAGTAGCAGCTCGGAGTTAGGATTTCTGCCCGGTCAATGGCAATAGGCTAGCGCCCTATTATACATGGATTCTAAACATACCGGCCAACAGTGGGTGTACATTGGTGCACCTCTGCCTAACTCTTCGAGGAATGCAGGCGTGATTGTATGTATTCAACATGTCACATACATAAAACCGGTCTGCACATAAGACTATGTACTATTCTCTTTTATGTGCATAGCGTCACGTCCACACACTGGGTATAGCGAATACATTCAAGGCCGCGTATTGTCGCTGCGTCTGCGCATATAATAGTGTTAAGCTGATTTATTTGAACATGTCAACTGACGTCTCTTGTGTGCATCTATAATTATGCTAACCTCACAATTTTCGCGATGATGAAACCGTGATAAGTAATAATACCCCTGACCGAATGTCAATGGAGACCCAGCTAAGTATGCAGAAGATATTGTAGTGCACACGCGTGTGCGCAAACAGATGCACTCCCTTATACCCAAAGTCCAATGGGACGACAGTCCAGCACAATTAGGGGCAAGACCAATAACTTTATGTTTTTTTTTAAGCACGTGGATGTCACCGTTCCAAACTCCGGCTGCTACTAAGAAATTCCTAACGCATCTGTTAAGAGTGTTTCCAAGCTTCTTAAAGAAAGATGACCATCATATCTTACTATCGGTATCCTATAAAGGCGAAAGTATGGGAGAAAGGATGGAAGGTTGTTACTGTCTTTCTCGCATAAACGATTGAACGGAATTAATTGAGACACACATAGATTTTGATCTAGTATAACACATAGGATAATTTTTATCCCTAGAATCCCTAGGATAGGTTTTATATTGTCGTAGGATAAATTTATTAGGACTTTATCTTCTACGCAAACGAAATCGCAGACAGAAGCTAGTAATCTAACAGGGCCTTACATATCACTGGAATAAACTGTTATATTGTGTCCAAAGCCTGAAAATATTGGAATTTATAGCTTGTACTTACTGAACGAAGACGGCCGTTCCATTTACTGAGTTAACCAAAGTGTGATGTATTACTAGTTATACGTGATGTGATGCATCACATAGCTGTTAACTAAGAATAGTGCTCATGAGACTCTTGTTCGAAAGAGATACCGCGCCCCCGGAACGCAAAGGGCACATGAAGGAACATAGATTGGTTTTAGTCATTAAAAGTCTGACACTCCCTCCCGTCCCACCCAGGGCGGGGGAAGTTATTTGATGATTTCCCATATATAAAAAAAAAAACTGAGTAACAGTTATTGCAAGAACACGTCTTTTTATTTGTGTGAAAAATCACAGATTTTGGTAAATAGTGCAAGGATTGTGCTTATGGGTTCATGTAATAGTTAACGGGTTGTCCCCCACGACCCCTATTAATACCGTTATAACATTTGGTTTTTATTTGTAAAACTTGCTTTTGTTTAAATAAGCACGTAAATAAAACTTGGACCTTTGACCTCCATAACTAAAAATATCCCGGTTATGGCCCCGAACAAAAAAAATAGGTTTTTTGTTTTTGTTGTTGTTACTTGCAATATCTTAGTAACGAGACAATTCCCAGGTATAGTTCAAAACAACAAAAACTTATCGCAATGATGAGAGGAACTTGTAACTTTCAGCTTTTTACATACGTTTTTTAATGTCATCGTAAATACGTCGTCGTCAATGCCCAGACGTCGCAATATTATGAGCAATACCTACTATAAATTGAATTCAAGAGACGTATTCAGTCTTAAAGGTTATCTTCAAATAACATCGCATCTACTTGTACATTTGCAATCTGTATGTCTGGTCAGTTTATGTATTTAATTGCGAAATAAATGTACAGTCAGCAAATTAGATAAGTACGCAGGTAAAAACTGCCTACTACTATTAGTATTATAGTTTTACTAAGACTCCGCTGTCTGTACGTCTATTTCTATTATATTATTATTGACCAATAAGAATTATAAGACATTTCTAGACGAAAAATCAGCGCAAATTATTTTAAATAACCGGACTTACGAAGAGTCTCGTACCACCGTATACTTTGCTGTTAATCTTTACCCACACATCAAATTATTTTGTTGCCTGTACAACGTTGTTTGATGCATTGTGCAATATTTATAATGTGTGTCCAATTTGTTGTAAATCATTATGAAGTCAAGTTCTGACGAGAGAACAATTTTAATAATTTTCTTTGTAAATGACAGTTAGTTATTAATGGCATACAATATTTATACATGTATACGAGTAGGAATTAAAATTATTGACTAACATTTTAACATAACGTATATTTGTAAAGATCAGTGTGATTTGACTGGATGTAAGCAGTTAAATACCATACACTTGTACTCTCATCATAATGTTGAATGGTACACAGGTATATTTTTTTTTCTATCTATGCTAATATTATGAAAACTAAAGTCTGATTATTATTTTTTATTTGTATGAGATCATTAACTGGAACTTTCAAACCGATTACAAAAATTCTGTCGCTGGATAGACATGCCGTGTATCATAGGATATATTTGAGTATGTACACTTACTAAATATATCAATTTGGAGACGGACGAATACGCGGGCTGAAAGTAGAGTTTAAATGATTGCAGTTTATATAAAAAATAAAAGTTTATTTAAGTAGGTAGGTACTTCAACATGAGTCGCCTAACCAAACGACAAAAACACCTAAAGCACTACAACATTTTAATTCCCTTCCTCAACCGTTGCGTGCGTACTGTAACAAAAATAGCCCATCTGTACCGCTACAGGGTTGAGTCGACCTTCATTTATTACTCAACCCTCCGCCACCGCAGGCCTAGGTCGCGAGTTAAAATTGTTTATTAAACACCATTATCAAAGTTAGCCGCAACTACTTTGTAAGTTGCGTTGCCGCGTCTTTTTGTCTCGTTAGGGGTGGATGAGGTTTATTTATAAGG
This sequence comes from Caradrina clavipalpis, assembly GCA_932526535.1. Classification (NCBI taxonomy): domain Eukaryota; kingdom Metazoa; phylum Arthropoda; class Insecta; order Lepidoptera; family Noctuidae; genus Caradrina; species Caradrina clavipalpis. Next base: position 1,147,702 of record OW052088.1, read on the forward strand.
CTACGTTAAGTATCCTACATTATTTAGTTTGAACAGATTTCTAGTTTAGTAGACGGCGCCAAACCTCTACGGTAAAGACGGATTACGGAGTAAAATTCAGTTTTGAAAGCTTGATAATGTTAATAAAATCTTAAACTGGATAAGCAAAATGTAATGAATTAGCTTTTAGACTTCAGAATTATTACTAAGCAACATGCATCTCATGGTAAGTATGATTGGAGGACAATACGATTTATTCGATTCATAAGTTATTTCCAGGATTTTCTTGGACATTAACAACGGCGAAGGTAAAGATCGTGAGAAAACCTGGACTTATAATTAACATGTTGCCTTTTATGTATAAGAGGTATTTGCCCTTTTTTTTATAGACGGGAAATCATTAAGTAACTTCCCCCGCCCTGGGCGGGGCGGGAGGGAGTGTCAGACTTTTACTGACTAAAACCCGTCTATGTTCCTTCGTGTGCCCTTTGCGTTCCGGGGGCGCGGTATCTCTTTCGAACAACCCGCAGCCCCGGCAGGCATCGGCCCTCAGTGGCCCCATCCAAAATTGCTGACATCTCTTTGAGGCGCGCGTGGAACACGAACGCGCCGTCGACACGGTCTGTCGTTATTTAGTGAACGTACGGACGGTGAGCTACCCATTGCTCACCGTCCACAGATTGCCCTGCGATGGGACAATAATAGGCACATATTATTATTTATGAATAATGTAACCTCCCAAAACTGTACGGTGAAATAATGGTCAAGTTGAAAAGGTACACAATAACTCCTAATTTCAACCCAACACTAGGCAAAGTTATCTATCGAAGTCCATATCTCTGTACCACCTAAATGTTCCAATAAATCTGTTTGCCAGTCATTTGGTAGGCTGCAATTTTATAGGCACTAAACTCGGGGTGTTACAGGGTTATAAATTATTATTCTGTTTACGTACGACTGGGGATTTTCCATAGGCTGGTTTAGAACCCTTTGTTTGGTTCGTTTATTCCCATCTGCCACCCCTGAGTTTGCCACCGGGGTGGTGGTTGGCACTAATAGGTGGCGTTTACCACCCCGGTGGGCGTTTATTCCCATCTGCCACCCCTGAGTTTGCCACCGGGGTGGTGGTTGGCACTAATAGGTGGCGTTTACCACCCGGTGGTCAATGGTACCAATTTAGTTTCATTTGCCCCCTTTGTAGTCTGTTATAGTACATTGGTTTATTCCGCATTTCGTATTGGACATTAACAATAGTATTTTTTATTTAAATTTCTTTAACTTAAACCACTGGATATCATCTATATATATTATATAAAAATGAATCCTTATTTCCTTTGATCACGCCATCACGCGTGAACGGCTGGACCGATTTCACTAATTCTTTTTTTACCGCGGGGCACAGCTAGTAAGCAATAAAAATTAAGTTTAATAATGGCAAATAATTTTGGAACTCTTCTTTAATTATAAAAACAATTTACATGTTGTAAAAATACAATTTTAAATTCTCTATTTCTTTATTGGTATAACGGTACTCTTATGGGTGTAAAATCATTACATAACATTATTTTAACAACATTTATACATTTCTGTTTCTATATTGGGTATAGTCACAGTTTTTTTTACACAAATGCAAAATATTTTCACAAAATGGAATAAATAATCAGCAAAAACTTATGATACAGAAAATAAATCTTTTAATTTCTAAATAATGTTCTATTGCTACAATCACAGTTTTAATCACCATTTTACCATTAACTAATTAATTTATTAATTTACCATTGTTTTTATTAATATAAAAAAATTTATCAGACTCTTGGGAACTTCCACTTGCTAGTGGTTCCTCCATATTGGTAATTTGCGCGCACGCATCACGCAAACCCGGACAATTATTGTAAATTGTGACGTACAAGGAAAGTAGGATATGTTGCTTTCTCCCTTCCGCAAAGGGATGAATATTATGATTTCACTCGCACAAAGGGGTGGAGTCGTAGAACAATGCAATGTTCCGTGTCTTGTCGGCCACTGTTTTAAGTGAGTGCGTAATCTATGGAAAAATACTGCAAAGCACTAAGTAGGTACTTTTGTTCTTAACGACAATAATGGAGCGCACCACAATACAAAAATATTTATCAACATTTTGTAGATCTATTTTAACAAGATGTGTGTTATTGTTACCTATACCTACATAGCTTTTTAAAATTGTTTTGTGTTATGTTTTACCAACTGTGTATAAAATAAGTAATTACTACTATTAATTAAAATAAAAGATCCATATATTATCCACTAAAATTCATTTTCATTGCTCTTGAATCATGATATCCAGTGACAATTAATTAAATTTTTTATTGTTAATGTCCAATACGAAATGCGGAATAAACCCCTGTACTATAACTACGAAGGGGGCAAATGAAACTAAATAGGTACCATTGACCACCGGGGTGGTAAACGAACGCCACCTATTAGTGCCAACCAGCACCCCGGTGGCAAACTCAGGGGTGGCAGATGGGAATAAACGCCCACCGGGGTGGTAAAAGATCCATATATTATCCACTAAAATTCATTTTCATTGCTCTTGAATCATGATATCCAGTGACAATTAATTAAATTTTTTATTGTTAATGTCCAATACGAAATGCGGAATAAACCCCTGTACTATAACTACGAAGGGGGCAAATGAAACTAAATAGGTACCATTGACCACCGGGGTGGTAAACGAACGCCACCTATTAGTGCCAACCACCACCCCGGTGGCAAACTCAGGGGTGGCAGATGGGAATAAACGGTTTGGTTTGTTAGGCTTGGGATGTTTGGGGAAGTTTCCATGTCGCATGCATTTTAGGGTTGGTTATTTTATTGTGGTTGTTTATGTTTTGCATCGCGTTTGGTTGTTACATGCGTCATTCTGGTGCATCGTAATTAACCTTGTAGTAGTGTAAGATGTTTTTTATATCTTAAATGTTCCCAAACTTTTATATATACTTCGCGGTTTTATTGGCGTTCAATTACTTACGTCTTTGGTTAGTGCTCCGCTCCCGTTCACCGTAGCGTGATGTTGTATACGTATAACCTTCCGCTTGCATCATTCTATCTATTGAAGAAAACGCATAAAAATCCTTTAGGAACTTTCTTGTTAGAGTCAAATTTCTAACTAGTGTTTTATGTGTTTTTCAAGTTTGTCTCTGAGATGGCAACGAACTTGGTAAGTTTAATGAAAGCCACTTTATCCTTTGGAATATCAGAAAAGAACTCTACAAAATTAAAAGCTAGCTCGTATATCAGCATAAATTAAAATCGAATGCTTGTCGCCGCCGCTAACCGCCTGCTTTTTAATGAAACCGGAGTGTTTAACAGAAACCACACACTCGTTTTATAGCAGGCAACGAGGAATTTGGAAAATGCTTCGTAATTGGATAAGACCTGCTAGTTAGCCTCCTCTTTTTCGTCGATTTCCAGTCTAACTAGATGCTGCTGAATACTAGTTATTTTACATGAAGCGAAAGCCTATATTATGGTCTATTCTATGAGGAGATACGCAGACGAACCAAAGTTACATAGCCTATCGTAATCAGGCAGGGCAAATGACAAGCAAAACGGATGGCCGATGGGTCCGGAAAGTTCTCGAATGGAGATCACGCACCAGCAATCGTAGCGCAGGACGTCCACGCACAAGGTGGACGGACGAACTGATGAAGACCGCAAGAAAACCTTCGATGCAAGACGCTTTTGGAACTCTATGTGGAGGCCTATGTCCAGCAGTAGATGTTGCGCCTAATATGATGATGCCCAATTACTGGGCAACACGATACCTCTTGGCAAGACTGATTGTCAGACTTCCCGGCTTCTGACAATTCGTGATAACTGACTGACTTTAAGTGCTTTCCGAGACTCGGGGGTGTTACACCATCAACTTTCGAACTTCGGGCTGCTGCTGAGAAATTCCTAATCTAAATACCCAATTACACTCTTTGTCCGACCTGGGAATCGTACGCAGGATACCACGCTCATCCGTCACACTTGCGACTATGAGGTCAACGGGGCAGTAACGCACTGCTCTAAGTCTATTCTGTAAAAATCTCCCTCGGTAAATTTAGGTGAAGCGTGAGGTGAGCTGTCATCCTACTGATGCATACTAAAGGGAGCACAGGGACATTGTTTTCCTGTAACAAATGCCAGGATATCCATTTTACTAAATATTTCAGCAGTGAAAGGGACAAAGTGTGACATCTCTGTTCATTCCCCAAGAGAGTCACTGTGAACCTTCACAGAATAAGGCTCCCTTCAATAATTTATAGCTCTTCCGCGTGAATAGTAAAACATGTTTTTCTTGTAGGTACTTAAACTAATATTGTTTTTTGGGTTCAGTACCCAAAAGGTGCCAATTGGACCCTATTACTGAGCCTCCGTAGTCCTTCTGTCAATTCGTCCATCTCTCTATGAGTGGCCTGTACCTCAAGGACCGTATTTATCAATTACGGTCGAAAAGTTGAAATTTTCACAGAGTATGAAAAGCGCCGCTATAACAAAAAATAATAAAAATAAACTAAACAAAAAAAATGCCTCTAGTGGTCCTAAGCGCGACTTCTACACTAGAGGTTTTGGATTCGATTCTCAGGTCGAGCAAAGTGATATTGGGTTTTTTCTATAAAATTCTCAGTAGCAGCTCGGAGTTAGGATTTCTGCCCGGTTATGCTCGCCTCCTATTACATGGTACTTAAAAACATACGGGTGAACTGTGGTTGTACCTGTGTTTTTGATCGATCTTAATATTGTACGTTAGTACAGACCCCTTCATGTGCAAGTCCGATGTTATGTTTGTTCGAAGTTTATTATGTTAGTAGGCCGTCTGTATTATTAACTAGGTTTTTGTTTGCAAATATTGGCAAGTGTTTGTCTTAGACTGTGTAGTTTAACTGTTCGAGGTTAAAACAATGGAGTGTTTATAACTCGATCAAGGGCCTTGAATGGATAAAAAACTACGCCATAATGGTACTTGTTATTTTTTTCGAGATGGGTAAGCTCTCGTCTCTGGTTTAGGTCAGAGGTGACAAAAACAAAGTCGACGATGGCGTGAGCATACCCAGAAGAAGCCTGTTCACTCTAACTTTGAAGAGATTGGGGTTGAATGCGTTCTGAAATAAAGACACAAGTTGAGTTTCACTCCTTTTCAGTTCGCAAAAAAGTGGTCAAAGTGAAATCATTCATTTAAATTTTACCTTTTTTTTTTTTTTTTTTTTTTTTTTTTTTTACTTTGAATGTCACATATACTAAAAAAAAAAACTAGTTGCCTTTTCCAAAAGGTATCTTTGATAGGTTTTACATCCTTTTGTTAATTTTTATTCACATACACATAGAATATGTCATTTTTTTATGTGATTTGTGTCCAATTAATGGAAATAAACTTGCCCTATTACATGGGACCTAAACATACCGGCGAACTGTGGATGTACATTGTTACACCTCTGCCTAACCCTTCGGGGAATACAGGCGTGATGTTATGTGTGTGTTAATTTTTAAAAGACGTTGTTACATAGTGCTTGCATGACATCCTACTTCTACCATCAAGCTACCCCAACCTGGCTTTCCTTGATAGTTTTTCTCTTTATTACGAAAGAGAGAAGGGTCATATTTGATTGGGAAAATTGACAGTTTGTACGTGACATCACACTACACCACAACGCAACACTTGAGCGTATTCCTCAGTCACTCCGCCAAACGTGTCGTTAATAAATAACTCCCAACCTTAACTAGGAAAGCTAATATTTAGCAACGTTTATTTTGCCTGAAGTGCCAACAACAAAAAAAAAAAACAAATTAATTCAAAACTTTATGAAAATGCCGGGTGGTCCAAAATCTCTAATAACCGGACTGTAGTCGCTTGCCAGCTACTACGCTCACTTATTACCCTAGGGGAGCTAAATATCATAACTTGCCTGCTTTTTTATTTGTACAGCTCTGTTGGTATAAATATTTTAAATTAAATTAAAAAGCCCCCGACGTACAAAAGCTCTAAATAGTGAAAAAAATAAAGAAATATGTAATGACCCTTTGTAATAATAGTATTTAGATTCAAGGGTCGTTGAGAGACTGCTAATGGAAATAGGAAGTTGCCTAGGTAGGTTACTTGTAGGTATTTCAAATCGATTTTGTAAATTGGAACTACGCATTTATTTTGATTAATGATCTTAGGGTAACATGTTTGTCGTATATAATAAAATCAAAATCGTATAGGATGGTCGAAAATCGAATCAAATTAAAATAATTTTACGTTATGCACTCATACTAGGGCGTCTCTTGGGAGGAAGACCTTTGCCCAGCAGTGAGACAGATTGGCCTAGTTATAATAATACACATAAACAAGCCTGTATTCCCCGAAGGGTTAGGCAGAGGTGTACCAATGTACACCCACAGTTCGCCGGTATGTTTTTTAAATCCCATTGAATAGGTAAGCCTTTTGCCAACAACCGGGCACAAATACTAACTCCGAGCTGCTACTGAAAATTTCATAGAAAAACCCAATAACACTTTTTGCTCGACCCGGGAATCGAACCCAAGACCTCTAGCGTAGCAGTTGCAGTTGCCACTAGGCTACCGAGGCAGTTATAATAATATAATGATAATAATATTTGCCATCAAGAATAAGAAGCCAAAGCTATCAGATACCGTACAATTTTTTTCTGCGTTGCTGTTGACACGTCCATGCTAATACTACTGCAGTATTTCACTGCGACCGCATTTGATCGCTCCAGTGTACCTGGGCCTTTAGATAGATCACGCAGTATCTAATGTTTAGAATTTCTAGTCCTCGTACACATAATAAATAATTCCTGTTAGTCTAGCCCGAAGGGAATAGCGGTATCTGGTATTAGACGCCAGAGTTCAGAAGTCGTTATACCACAAATTAATAATAGACTAGATGTAAAATCAAGACTAACACACCTTCTTTATGAAAGGTGTAAAAAGACACTTAATGAAGTTACCTGCTTAATTTACTCCAAATATTGCTGTTTTTTTTTGTTTTCAACCTTAGACAAATTCTGGTTACGAAGATATTAAAGGTTCCAACTTTTCGATAAGGAAAGTAATTTTAATTGCTATTGGTAAACTTTAGATTTCTTTTTTACTTGAGATTGCACCTCTGTCCTAGTCTAGAGCTTACCTCTTGACTCTAGTGTAGATCAGAGGTGACAAAGACAAAGTCGGCGATGGGGTGAGCTTACTCAGATGAATCCTTTAAATACACACACTCATGAACCTATCACAGCTAAATGCTGTATTAGTGGTTAGTTCCCAGCAATTATCTTTACTAAATGTTACTTAGTTTGATGGACAGTATGCGTAGTTAACTCCTGTTTGTTTGTTTTTTAATTTGATATTTATTGCAAGAAACATAAAGTCTAAAATATTATACAAGAATAATGTATGGTAATATTACCCAACAGGGGTACAACTCCATATTCCTTCGTTCTTCCTGCCTCCACGCAATGCTGCCACTCCTCAAGGGAGTGATCGTTTAACCTAACTGCTGCGAATGTTTTATCATCGTGATGAATGTTTCTTAAATGCTTCCATAAGGTATGAGGATGGGGTTTGTACGGTTAATATTTAATAGTAATGGGTACTGTGGCTGTTGTGGCCGTCACGGGCCGCGGTATTGGTTGGGATCTTAACTATAGAAGTTAAACTCATATTATTATATTATGATGATAATCATTAATACCACACCATAAAAAATAAAACTTTTTTAAGTCCAGCTTTAAAGTCAAAGTCAAATTATTTATTTTAATTAGACTATTAAAGGCACTTTTTAACGTCATATACAAAAAAATAATAATCTAGTTGCCCATTCTTAAAGGTAGTTTCGTATGGAGAAGAATGGGTAAGCAACTCCATAACGAGTAAGAAACTCCAAGCCCCTATTGTTCTATTTTAAAACAGTATTCATCTCATTGCGTTTTTAGTAAATAGCCTAGTTTGTTAATTTGTAACATTGAGTGAGTAATCTATACCAGTCTAGAATCGCGAACAGAAGCTAATCCTTACTAATATTATAAATGCGAAAGTAACTCTGTCTGTCTGTCTCTTCTTCACGCCTAAACCACTAAACCAATTTCAATGAAATTTGGTACAGATATAGTCTGGGACCCGAGAAAGGACGTAGGATAGTTTCTATCCCGGAAATCCCCCGGAAACGGGAACTATTAATCCACGCGGACGAAGTCGCGGGCAAAAGCTAGTTCACCATAAAGGTACTTCTTACGAAGCCGATCTATAAATAGATATTTTAATCATCACATTGGTACTCACATTGGTACTCACATTGGTAGCCTAGTATGTAAAAAAAGTAAAAAAGATATTTCAGCAAGTCACGCCCGTATATCTGATTTGTAATTTCATGCCAGCGTTACTAGATTTTTATAACCTAAAAGAAAGTAATTACCTGTCAGACTACCTACGTCTTGACAAGGTTATCAAGATATTATTTTTGGATTAGTTTTTGTCATGTCGCGTATGAATATTAGGATTTTTTTGTGAGCCTCACATGTTATTATTCAGGATCAAAATTGTAAGAATGTATTGAAAATTATCTGTGTTACGACTTTGGTTACTGCTCTGCTTCCGTTTATCGTAGCGTGATGTTCTGTTCGTTAAAACTTTCCTCATGAATCACTCTAACTCTTTTTGAAAACCGCATCAAAATCCGTTAAAATGTAGGTCTTGCGGCTCTACAATCTCAGTCTAAAATCATCATCTGCTTTACCTTTTCCCAACTAAGTTGGGGTCGGCTTCCAGTCTAACCGGATGCAGCTGAATACCAGTGTTTTACACGGAGCGACTGCCTATCTGACCTCCACAACCAAGTAACTGGGTAACACGGTACCCCTTGGTTAGACTGCTTGTCAGACTTCTTGGCTTCTGACTATCCGTAACGTCTGTCAAAGATCTACGAATGACAGCCTGGACCAACAGCTTTACGTGCTTTCCGAGGCACGGGGGTGTCACACCACCAACTTCCAAACTCCGGGCTGTTACTGAGAAGTTCCGAATGGAAAAACCCATTAACACTTTTTGCCCGACCTGGGAATCGATCCCGGGACCCCACGCTCACCAGTCGCACTTGCGACCACGAGACCAACGGGGCAATTTCAGTCTAAAATAATTAAGTTTTTTTTAGTACATCCGCGTGGATTTTTTCACTCTTGTAAAGTTACGCCTTTACTACTCCGCACCCGTGTGTCGTAGCGTGATGTAATAAAGCCTATACCAATCCCCATAAATCAGGCTATCAAGCCATCATACACAAAAATACTTTTTCCTATCCGATCGTCAGTTTCAGAGATTAGATCACGTAAACAAACAAACTCGTCAGCTTTATAATAGTATAGTAGATTAGTATTGATGGAAACGTGACACTATTACCACTAAAACCAGCCTAGTAATGGAGTAAGGTAAGTAAATCAATTCTGAGTACATCCGAAGTCTTTAGGCAGCTGAAACCCAGTTACTGGTACCAGTAATCACTTTAGGGTTGCCTCCCTGTAACTCAGTTACTGAGTAATCGGGAAACGACTCCATCTCCATCAGGAACGAGTATTGAGAACGAATTCCATATAGTCTACGTTGTTAAGTTTTGTGTAAAAAAGTGTAAAAATAATATATTTGAAAAAGCCAAAAGTTGTAGGTTCTATCTGTCATTGCGAAATTTATTTGTTTGGACAGTTAAGAACTTGATGTCAGTGATGTCCAAGATATAATTAGAAAGTACATTTGAATTAACAGTAACTGCCTCGTTGGTCTAGTGATCCTAAGCGCGACTGCTACGCTAGAGGTTCTGGGTTCGATTACCAGCCAAAAGTGTTATTGGGTTTTTCTATGAAATTCTCAGTAGCAGCTCGGAGTTTGGATTTGTGCCCGGTTAATGGCAATAGGCTCGCCCCCTATTACATGGGACCTAAATATACCGGCGAACTGTGGGTGTACATTGGTACACCTCTGCCTAACCTTTCGGGGAACCTAGGCGTGATGGTATGGTACATTTGAATTGAAACAGACACATAGGTAAGTACTTACACGGATTTGAACTCACTACTGTCATGGGAGGCGATAAAAATAACCAGTCTTTGTACCCCTTCCTCTAATGCATTAAAGCGTTCCAGATACTTTCGGCAGGATTTAAAAAAAAACCGATGGAAAGATATTTTTTCTTATTTATTAGTATGTACTCGTAGGTACCTATTGAGTTAATAGATATTTACCTTCTCACTTTAAGTCTATGAATTATTTCGTCTGCGTAAGAAACAACGCAATGTATGTAATGCCAATGTCAAGGTAACTGACCTCTACGCATTAAAGTGCGCAGTAAGTTAAAACTTGAATCCCTTGTACAAACATAGGCACCGCCAATAAAATTTCAAAGTACATTAATTGGCCTGAAATCTGGAATATAGATAGAAAGTATATAAACCTATTGGTATACTAAACCAAAGATAAATATCAGAAAATTGCAAAAGTAAAATAATATTATTACACTGCAGTGCAGAAAAAAGTACACGCTTTTTTATTCAAAAGAAAATATGCAAGGAAAGTTAAATGGAAATAGGATAGTTCGGAGTTAAGTTGGCTCTGAAGGAACTTCCAGTTGTTTTAAAGTTATTCTTGTTATAAAATTAATTATTAATCTAGCGGCTAGAATGATAACTTATTATTGTTTGTTTTTAGTTGAAACCGAATACCTAAGTGGCTGAAGTTATTGTAGAGAAGTTAGTTGTTATTTTTGTTGTAATAAACATTTTTTTTTACTAAAAAATACACAAAGGGTAATTGGATATAGATCGGTATACTTATTACTTATTTATGACTTGGTTTTCGTTCGCGATTAAGTTAAGCATACTGTAAAACACACACCTATGACACTTAGGAATAACATACATATCTTACTATAAACGAAGGAATTTTCAGAATCGGACAAGAAATTCCGGAGATTAAATCTTCAAACAAACAAATAAACACTTCAGCTATGTAATATCAGAATAGATTATCACATGGATGCCTTATTTAGTAATTCTTGATGTTTATGATCAATCTGTCATGTGATCGCGGTAAAATATACAGAGACACATCTCTTTTTTTGTTTATTTGATTTTTTAGGTAATTTCAAACAAAAGTTTCCATCCACAATAATAAGTAGTTTTATCAGCAAAAATTTTTATGCCACAAAATTACTATGATTATGTTCTCATTAGCCACGTACCTCGCAGGTGCAGTAATTACAGTAATAAAGCAACAATTACCTCTAATTGCAGTTAATTAATTTACCGGTAATCATATTAGTGTTCTGCTCGCACCAATAAACACAATGATAGCTGATTGTAATTTGTTTGTCCACTGGGAATTCGGAGACAGTGGTAATTATAAAAGTTATTAGTGCACAAGAACTCAAATTATTGCGCTTGCATCATTGATGAAGTATTAAAAAAAAAATGAGATCCACATGGGGAATACGAATATGCGCGGATCTAACCCAGTTAGATCGGGTTGATCGGGTCGGGTCGGGTTGTTGTTCTCCGAGCTCGGAGTTTGGATTTGTGCCCGGTTAATGGCAATAGGCTCGCCCCCTATTACATGGGACCTAAATATACCGGCGAACTGTGGGTGTACATTGGTACACCTCTGCCTAACCCTTCGGGGAATACAGGCGTGATGGTATATTTATATTTTTTTATTTCTAACCGAGTGCCAGGCAGTACAAATTCCATGCGAATATGAACTTTAACTATTACGTAGAAGCCTGAATTTTCTTTAGCTTATTGTAAACGTGCCGATGGCCCCCGGTTGGTAGAAATCATACATTACCGAATAAAAACTTCAAGGTCACTTTTCCTGTTATCATAAGTCGGGAGTCCGGTATTCAAAAAGACCTTAATACACGGTACATCACAACCGAAAGATGGATGGATAAATTTACACAAGTCATTTAAAATAGTTTCGACCTTATACCCTTTGCGTAAAGTCATTTTTAAACGCTTCTACTTACATTTTAATTAATTTCTTTCGAGTGATTTTGAATTGCTGTGTGTATTTCTTGGTTTTACATTTGTGGCGTGCATAAATTAAATTAAACTTAATCTACAGTAAATTTTGTGAGCTTATTAATTACTACTCATATCTCAATTTCACTTCAACGCGCTGCCATTGAAGTCCTAATGTGGTTAGTTAGCCGGACCGGGCAATCCTGTAACATGGCCAGTAAAACCGTCATTAGTCATAACTCGAACGCAATCAATCATAACTTTGATCATAATCTTAGTTTAGCCTATTTGACGACTAGGACCTAAAACTTTTTTATGTTACTAGCTTCTAGGTCTAGTACTTGCAGAGGTTACCTTTTTATAAACAAAAATCTAACATACTTTACCAGTTTTTATTTTTCTAGTGTAGCCTAGTGGTCCTTGGCTCGACTGCTGTGTAAGAAGTGTTGAGTTCGATTCCCAGGTCGCGTAAAAAGTATTATTGGGTTCTTCTACGAAATCTTCAGTAGCAGCTCGGAGTTAGGATTTGTGCCCGGTTAATAGCAATAGGCTTGCCCCCTTACATAAGACCGTCCCTTACATGGGACCTAAACATACCAACGGACTGTGGGTATACAGAAGTATATCTCTGCCTGAACCTCTGAGGCATACAGGCGTGATGGTGTGTTATGTTGTTCATCTGTGATTAAACATCTTGATCAGGTATTTAAGCATTTTCGCTGACCTTTGCCTTTTAGAAACAGCTTGAGCATTGTACGAGTATAATTTTAGACTAGTGACTCTATTTTCTACTTTACCCTTACATTTCTGAGTATCTCTCAAAGCGCAATTTCCTCATTCTACTTACATTTTAATTAATATGTATGGGTATGTACCTACCGTTCCTATCCCCGGGGGTTGGTAGAGCTCTTAGTAATGTGTAAGTGTTATAATTACTTGATTTAGTTGGAAAGCTTTGTACTATCTTGTTAAGCTAAGTTATTAATGGTGTATTCCTGAATATATACTGTTTGTACGAAATTTGTATCAAATTTGTATAAGCAAGTCATGGTGAATTAGGAAGTCTTTATTTTATAGTATCATCGTATAGAAATTATATTAAAAAAAAAAAACTTTTAAAATAAAATTCAGTGCACCCAATTTTTTTGTCCGCATGTGTACAAACTTTTCAAATATCAATCAAATGATTGAAGCTCGTTGTTTGTGTTTGTTTTAAAACCTTTAAAAGTGATAAACTATCTGTACAAAGCGTTATTAAAAAGGGGTTTATTTTGCAAGTCAAAAGGGTGGTTGTTTGTGTATGTGAGTTTTTATGTTTGTTTGTTTTTTTTTATTCGAGATGGGTAATCTCTTGACTCTAGTCTTGCTCAAAGGTGATACTCATTTATTACTGATTTATTAAAAAACGTACAGTGATAATTTCATCATTATCATCATCCTGCAATAGCCCACTGCTGGACATAGGCCTCTCCAAATGTATACCACTTAGCTCGATTCTGATGATGAAGCATAGCATGCAGTACTTGATATTACTAGTTACACATTACAAAAAATATTTTTGTAATGTGTATTCAAATAAATCGTAACAGTTCCTTTTTCATGGTATGCAAAAGTTAGAACAATGCAGTAGAAGCAGCTAGATTTATTTTTTGATTCATTAAAAGTTGCGTGCTGGTATTCATTTTGTTACGAATCTATTGGCAATAGTCCTGCATAGCTGTTCGTACACCGGTCGCAATTTATCAAAACTTTTAATGAACCAATCGTCCTTTTGTTGTAGATTTTGAAAAATAACTACCTACTAGAGTCGTTGTATTTTTTTTTGTTGTCATAGAAATGTTTCGTTTTTATTTTGATTTACAGAATATTTACAGGCAGTTTTGGTAATAGGCTCGCCCCCTATTACATGGGACCTAAACATACCGGCGAACTGTGGGTGTACATCGGTACGCCTCTGCCTAACCCTTCGGGAAATATAGGCGTGATGGTATGTATGTAATATTTACAGGTCGTAATGACCAAGTGGTTAAGATACCCACTTCTCACACATGAGGTTGCGGGTTCGATATTGGGCAAGTACCAATATGATCCGCCTTGAGCAAGGGTGGTGATCAATGCTCGTAGGTACCTTCTCAGTATGTAAAGAGACCTTTGCCTTGCGGTGACAATAATAGGCTATTATTATTGCAAACAAATAAATAACTATGCTTTATAATAAAAGGCTGATTACAAAAGTAGGTTAAAAAATCCACATCGCTCTTGATGCTCGCTTTTTGTATGAGAAAATAAATGGAATATTTTGCATCGTTATTTTCCGTGACAATAAATTGACAGATATATGCACGGCTCCATCGGAGAATGAGCGAGGGGCGCAATGTATGAATATGAAGTAGATTGTGCGGGTAAAAATATGAATAAGGAAACGAGGAGGCTAATGTTTGTTTAGCATTTCAACACATCCACACACACGATCCATTTACGCAAATGTTTGTGAATCTATAAATCTGAAATCTTCTATTCGTGTTGAGTAAGCACGGTGATCAATGCTCATGCTTTCGATGTATGAGAAGAGGCTTGCAACCTGCAGTAGGACAATAATAGACTGGTATTATTTGTGGGGTGATAGTTTTTATGAATATCAAGATGATTATTTGGAAAAAAAAAACTGGCCAAAAACAAGTAATGTGGATGAAACCAGATTACGTTGCTGACTGACATTTACTTAGTATGGCTATTTTCTACAAGGGGTCTCGTATAAATTGTACCGATACGAGATAAGCCGGGTGTAGGTGCCGCTAATAATTTGCATACTTTTTGCGAACTGTCCAAGCGTTATTCTCCATAGATTTTGTATAACAATAGGGTGCTATGACGTCACTTACTTGCCGAATCAATTGCCTAAACTATTAATTTGAAAGCAACAAAATCCTAATTAAAAAAAAAACTTGAAAATTAATCGGGGTCTCAGGGCTAAAAAAAGGGCTTTTTAGGGTATTTTGTCTACGAATTACACGTTACGTTTTGTGTACAACAATCCACCCAAATCCGTATTAACTCCGTAATAACTAAAAGTCACAGCATCTCACATTTCCATTTAGTATTCAAACTCCAGACTAACAAGATGAAGCTAATAATAATATTTTACACAAACCCACTGCAGTCTGACCTCCGCAATCCAATCAGAGAGGACGCCAATGAAACCCGTTTTACATAAATATCTGGACATATAACCTTCGCTCATTTTACAATATGACCACGGCCTAAAGGATTATCCATTTCGGCCGAGTGACGCGGCGTGATTTAATGTAGCTTTTTATGGATTAAGCTGTTTATTGGATAATAATATTTGTATACATTGAAGGTTTTCTTTTTAATTGTTTTTACTTCCTTTGTTTGTTTGTTTGTTTGGTGAAATGTTTTTGGTGTGTGTTTTTAAGATAGTGATCGTAGTCTAATCAAATAGAATCTCAAATCTTGATTGTAGTGTATAATGAAAAAAAAAATTGGTGTTAGATGTTATTAAATAGAAACAATTATGGGCCCTTTAGGGCACAGCAAAATCTACGCTAATATTATAAATGTGAATGTAACTGTCTCTCTGTTACGTTTTCACGACCAAACCAATGAACTGATTTTGATAAAAAATGAGTTTAAGCTTACATCTAAATAGCTTACTATCACAAAATATTGGGGATTCTTTGGAGACGCATAATCTTATGGTGGGACTTCACATAAGTAGCGTATTTGTCCAAATATTTAGGTTACTTAAGTAAGACAAAATATATCCTATGCCTATTTTAATAAAGTTGTTATTAGTAACTCAAATATTTGAACAAAAACGCCGCGTGGAGTCCCAGCGTCAGGTATTTAATTATCATAACTTTTGTTGTGTTATAACCATCTCATCCAATTTCAAACCTACGTTTTGGGCAATTTCCATTCCATGTAAAGCCAGTTAAACGCCCTTTACAAAATCATAACATAACAAACGTCTGTCTTAATCCCTCAAGACATATTTTATCTGTAATTTAAGAGCGGTGGGATCCCGCCAGGAATTTTCCTTGTTCCAAAAATACTATGGCCCTCGTGTCTGACCTCACGACATAGGGAAAAGAAACAGAATGATCACTTTTGGATATTTGGCCATTGATTGGTTGCGGGTTGGAATCGATCTGCAGATCACATTTCGGAAGCAGCAGTAAGTAATAAGGAAGAAGTCGGGTATGACCTAGCTGATTGAATGTTATCTTAATTTTATAATGAAATAAACCTAGACTCGTCAGCCCTACGTCAATTTAGCATGGCTGAAATTTTAAGGATAGAAGATTAAGGAAGAAGGATAGAAAAAGGTATGCGTACTTTCATTATTGGGTACTTTTTCAGGTATCTGGTATAAAAGGTACCTTACTCTCTTACGTTTAAGAGTGACGTCTTTTCATAGTTACTTAATTTTACTGGAAATAGTTGGCTATAACTTCAGCCAAACACTTTTAAGGTCGGAACTTTGAACTGCCAGTGTTGCTGATTTTTTTAATTTAATGAGCGACGAATCTTGTGATTAAGAACTTTTACAAACTCCTTTAACAACAAGTTTCAAAATTCTGAAAAAAATGTTACAAAAAATTCAGTTTCAAATTGTGACCAATAAAAAATTGTGTTAAGTGGATTTTCTGACTATGTTTGCTATGGTACCACCTGGCCATATGGCAACAGAATTTTGCATAAAGATGAGACTTGCTGTTGAAAGTAATAAGAAATTTAATAAAGTGCGCTGTAAATTCGTTTATATGGTTAAGCTTGTCTTGTGGTGGGTAGAGATGTAACCTAGGGGTACAACTTTGTAAGTTAGGATGACAGAGTTCAGGAGTGCAGCTTTGCATTTTTTTATTAAGTTTTTGGTATTTATGTAAGTGTAGATTCGGTTCCTAATCGTGTGTTATTAAAATAATCAGACTATGGATGGATTTAAAAAAAATATCTGTTTACAGACGTATTTGAAAAGAGGTGGTCATGTATGTGCATTGTGTGTAGTATTTGTGCAAAATAAATATTACCAACAAATCGTATTTTAATTTAGTAAAGACTGTACTATTTTTCTGAAACATTCTTAGTGATGAGAAGAGACCAACGCCATACAGTAATATAACATGTAATATTATTTTCATTTAAAAAACGGAAATTTTGTTCGTTGATTGATATTTATCATAATCTTCGTATTTTACAAAAGACGAATGATAAATAGTATTTTGTTCAGTTTACTACTAAAAGATATTAAGTAAAGGGCAATGACAAAAATTGGCATGCTAAAACGACGGAACTGTAATGCCTTACCCGTATGAGAAGAGATCTTTACTAAGCATATTAATAACCCTTGAACAGGTTATTATATAAATATACCATCACGCCAGTGTTCCCCGAAGGGTTAGACAGAGGTCTGCCAATGTACACTCACAGTTCGCCGGTATGTCCCATAGAAATAGGGGGCAAACAAACAGGTTATTATTTTGTAGTATTATTGGCAATTTCTGTTTTAAAACATAGCTTGAATATTTTGATCTACGTAATATAGGGTTATTAAAACATGATAAGGACTAATTGGTCTATCAAAATAGACTGCCTACAGTTTTGAAGCTTCTAGACGTATAAGTTATAAAGAGGAAAGATTTGATTGTTTGTTTGTAATGAATAGGCTCCGAAACTACTGAAACGATTTTAACAATTTTTTCACCAATAGATAGCTACATTATTCCTGAGTAACACAGGTTATGTGAAATCACGCTACGTCACACGGGAGCGGAGCAGTAACAAAAGACGTAACTTATGGCAGGTGAAATAATAAGCAGGTGATATAATACATATAATATACTAGCTTTTGCCCGCGACTTCGTCCGCGTGGATAGTAATAGTTCCCGTTCCCCGGGGATTTCCGGGATGAAAACTATCCTATGTCCTTTCTCGGATCCCAGACTATATCTGTACCAAATTTCATCGAAATCGGTTCAGTGGTTTAGGCGTGAAGAAGAGACAGACAGACAGAGAGACAGACAGAGTTACTTTCGCATTTATAATATTAGTACGGATTGGCGGACGAAGTCGCGGGCAGTTCGCTAGTTAGTAAGGTATACTATTAACTAAGAAATGTTTTGTAGGTAATCTACGGGCTTCAAAGGTGTCGGTGCGAAGACGTTTCATGTTGTTAGAATATTATTATGTTACGCGTGGGTATATTATATTTTGGGCTGAAGATATATTTTAAGATGTTATTTAGTAAAGTTGCTGAGCTCAATCTATTAATTTATTGTATTAAGTTTAGTTACAGACGTAACTGTTATAATTAAAGTTAAAAATAAACTATCTAGATCGCTCACAAATCTATTACGATATCTTGAAAACTACTTGACCTATGAAGCTAAAATTTAGGTAGGCAGAGGTAGAGGAGACGTCGGGTAAAAACGGCTTTGACTTTGACTTTCACTCCAACGAAATTGAGAGCAAAAGCTACTTTATTACGATTTAAATTTTAACTGTGGGTGTACATTGGTACACCTCTGCCTAACCCTTCGGGGAACACAGGCGTGGTGTATTAAATTTCCACACGATATTTTCCTTCACTAATGTCAGTGCTTTCTAAGATAAACTTAGCAAGTATTATTGTGCTAATTCGCGAATTACAGTAAATCCAGAAAAGCAATAAAACCCGTCAGTTTAACTCAACTGTTTAAGATGGTTGATAAAGAAATAAAATTTCAGCGTATTTTTATTACATTTTAACAACATCGCAAGCAGCCAATAAACCCGAATCCCATGGGTGACCCCGCTTTGACCCTTATAATATTTATGTCCGATCAAGAAAAGGACGGGATCGATTTCATAAAGGTTTTATTGAATGCAAAAAGTTAAGATGGCGACAGTTCGATTAGACCATAAATATTGGCATATTTGCGCGGTTATTTATATACTAGCTTTTGGCCGTGACTTCGTCCGCCCGGTTTTAATTACCCGTGTTAAGTTACGTCGTTAGTTACTGCTCCGCTCCCGAGTCTCGTAGCGTGATGTTATATAGCCTATAACCATCTTCGATAAACGGACTAACCAACACAACATTTTTCAATTCGATCCAGTAACTCCCGAGATTAGCGCGTTCAACCAAACAAACAAACTCTTCAGATTTATAATATAAGTTTAGATAACTTTGGCGCCCAACAGGTTCAGTGACCTTCTATTTTTGAACTGAGTTCAAATTTTTATTCAAGCAAAAAGTTTGTTCGGTTTTTTTACAAAAAGTTTCATGTGGCATATCAGTACCGATTTAGGGAATATCGAATGGCCAAAAAGAGAAGGAAATTTGAAAAGGATGAGGGTTATAAAAGTTTTAAAATTACGGTCCCATAAATTAATGGAGTAATTTTATGGGAATTGCTGGAAGACACTTATGTACATTGTTATCATTAGTAAATAAATTTTAAGTTTTGATATGTTTTTTCCTGTTTGCTTGCATTCCTTTGTTATGTCCCTATAATCTAGCTGAGAGAGAGAGAGAGAGAAAGATCATAATCATCATCAACATATTATCAGCAGCAGGACTTTCACAGCTGCTAGACATAGGTCTCCCTCATTAATTTCCAAAAGGACCGGTTGGAAGCGGCCTGCATCTAGCGTCGTCCTGCAGAGTGAAAGGTCGCTCCCTCCTTGTACCTACATAATATTTAGCTGCAATAGTCTACATTTGAAACGTTTAAAAATATTGCTACAGTACTTAAATGGCCGATTTAACCGCAAGTTACTCTTGGAGAAAACACATACTTTGTATGTAATGTAATGTAATTCTCCAGGCCGATTCCGGCCTCGGCGGGTAACCTTAATGCAGACTAGCCACGTACGCAGGAGATATTATAGTGCACAAGTGTGTGCGCAAACACAGGTGCACTCCTTCTTCCCTAACTCTCATAGCCCGATGAGACGGCAATCCGACACGACCGGAGAGAGATCAGGCGCAGGACGGCTTTACGTGGCCAACGGCTTTACGTGCTTTCCGATTTGTATACTAATAAAGTTAAAGAGTTCGTTCGTTTTTTTGCGCGCTAGTCTCCGGAACTAGGTTTGATTTTGAAACTTCTTTCTACCAGGAGAAAGATACGTTACCCGTGCTATATTATGGTATGTTTATTTTTGATATTTCTGAAGTTGGCAAACAAACTAACGGAGTGATGTTAAGCGGTCACCGCTGCCTATGGACACTTGCAACACCAGCGGTATCACTCATTCGTTGCCGACCCCGTAAAAACCTCAATAATACTTCTTTCTTGAAGAACCCCATGCAGTAGCCTCTCGTTTATAATATATTGATCCGCGGGTAAGAAAATTTACGCAGGCAAAGCCACCGGTAAAACTTAACATTCCATAAAATGGAGGCAGCTACTCGTTGTAACATGAGCGTATAATTTCACGTTGTAAATCATGTTTCTCTCTCCAAAATGAAGTGTTTGCGTGAAATTACCTCTAAATTGCTGAAGCTGTTTTATATTTTATTTCTTTGCATGTTTTATGCGTAGTGTAGTATGTACTTTAGTCGGTAATCGATGGTGAGTGAGTAGCAAAGTTAACGGTATACTGTGATAGTACCTAGTGACTTGAGTAGATATGTGTTCTCCAGACCGATTTTTGGTTACGGCGGCTAATCTCAATAGAGACTACAGTAAGCAAGAGGTATTATTTTTATTATTATTCTAGTGCACAAGTTGTGTCTGCCACAGATATTCTGTGATGTGTGCAAACACAAGTGCACTCGGTCTTTCCTATGTCTCATAGTCCGGCACGGCAATCCGTCACAACCAGGAAGAGATCAGGAGCAAGAATAATGGCTTTACGTGCTTTCCCAGACACGGGGTTGTCACACCACCATGTTCCAAACTCCAGACTGCTACTGAAAAATTCTTAATGCGAAAATCCAATAACACTTTTTGCCCGACCTGGGAATCGAACTCAAGACCTCCAGCGTAGCATTCTTGCTTCGGACCACTAGGCTAACGAGTTAGTCTCGGTAGTAATGATTTAACATTCCAAAAGTTTACCAGTTCTTAAATATAAACCACCAAAAGTACACACAAGTTTAATATTAAAGTTGCAAGCAAAAATTCACCAAAGTAAACCGTCATTTGCAACTGGATCATTAAAAAAAGGCGTTCTACTTATGAATAGTAGAAAAAATGTAAGCGCCACGTAATTCGCTTCGAAATTCAATTTTAAAACGTTGCAGGAACGTTTCCGACGGAGTAACACCTGCATGCAAAGTACTCCGCCATCTCGCTGCGACTTTAGGATGGGAGTACATTGATGGAAAATCGCTGATGACGTTTGAAGCAAAAACGTTTACGTACGGGTTAAAGCGTTTAAGGCTGGTGTACAATAGTGGTAAACGAATTTTAATTATATTTTATTTATTTATAATATAATGCTATATCATAGCACACATATAGCATAGTTGTCCTGATAGCCCAGTGGTTAAAGCGCTCGCCTCTCATAAAAAACCTAAATTGAAGGAAAAGAGTGTCCATGGAGTTTCTTGCTCGTTCTTCTCCATAGAGACCTAAGTTTTGGAACGAGCAACTAGCTTCAATTTTAAACTGTAACTTCTTGACAATTCAAAAGTGCCTGTAAATGGTCTAATTGAAATAAATGCTTTGACTTTGACTTTGACTTCATGCACGAGGTTGTAGTAGGTTCGCAACCGGGCCCGGGCTTTTTCTAATTCATATCCACTTTCTAAGTTTATCTTGGACATCACTGACATCGGTAACCATGTCAAAGGCCCTTGAGACGGTTTAGAAATTCTAACACTAGGGTGTTTGGGGTCGTTAGACCTTTCTGCCTACACGATAAAGAAGAAAGATACACTTGGTAACGTTAGTCTTTATGTCATACAAATAAAGGCGTGGGAATGTAAACAGTAAGATAAGTGAGTGGGTTACCGTAGTCAAACCACAACCAGCAACTGTGCTATTCTATAAAGTCGGCCATAATGAATTTAATTACAGTGAGCTTCATGTGAATTGTTGATCTCTACGGGTAGAGTTGCAACTCACCATAAGCTCACTTTATTTACATTCACTAAAGGAGATTTTTATAGAATAGATCGGATGTTTTATTTGTAGCTTATATTATTCCTACTGCAGAACTAGCTAATGACAATACTAGAGAAGACGAATGAAATATCCTAGCATTATCAAGAATCTTGATAATGCTAGGATATTTCATTCGTCATGGTAAATGTTATCTTGATTCAAGATAACATTTGAAACCTAAGTCATCATTGTAAACAAAAACAATAAATTAAACAATAATAACAACATTTATTATAAATAATTTTCTATGTTTTACCTTTACAATTAAATTAAAATTAAGTAGCCGAACTATGCAGAAGTCTGTATTTCGGTCAATGATGACTTGACCATCAAGTACGCTTGCCCCTATTACATGGGACAGAACATACCGGCGAACTGAGGTGTACCAATGTACACCACATTGGTACATCTCTGTTTAACCATTCGGAGAATACAGATGTGATGGTATGTATGACTCCGAAGTAGAGTTACCATATCTCAGGATTTGTCCTAAGAACAGCTTACATTTTAAAGATCTCGTTGATAAAAAATTAAACAAACTAAAAATAATCTTCCTTTGGTAATAGTTGCACAAATAAAATCAGTACTTATTTATCCAAGTAGGTACTTAATCAGTTTTATCATACTTAATATGTGATGATACATTTTTAAGTAAGATCCACAATGTATAAAAGCTATAATATTAGTAAAAAAAAATTGATAATGTAAAGGATCTCAGGATTTTTCAATGAAAATCAGGCCTTTTCTCCGGACTTTTGATTTTTTCATCTGGTAACCCTACTCCGAAGTGACTACCTAGTCTAACCTTCACAAGCATAAGGGTTCAAATTCACACAATCATCGTTTCAAAAAAGTTAACATTACAATATTTGTGCACTAAAGCCACTGAATTCTAAGAATGACCTCAAGCCGGCCGCTAATAAAGTCTGACCTCTGATAACAATGTATCGCACTCAATCCGTCTTAATTATTTATTTGTTGATCGTTACCAGGTTTTATGGCTATTGTTACACAATTAACATGGTATAAAAACTATATTTTATTTATATTAGTATTAGGTAGTTTGTTTTTAATTAATTGATTATGATTATGTAATGTAAAAACCTTGTAATATAAAAATATTGTAACTTACTTCTATTTCAAATGCTTCAGTTTAGTTAAAAGGATGTTTGTTACTCAATAACGCCTGAACGGCTGAACAGATCTCTATGAAATTTGGCACTGAGATAGATTGTAGTGTAGTGTAGGGTAGAATAACACATAACATACTTTTTACTTTGGACGACGCATGTTACAATAAGAGTTATGGAAATAAATGTGGATAGATGGAGAGGAAGAGGGAGGCCAAAGAAAAGATGGATGGATTGTGTGAAAAATGATATGAAAGAGAAGGGAGTCAGTGATAGCATGACGGTTGACAGGTTGGCATGGAAGAAGAAAACATGTTGCGCCGACCCCAAGTAACATGGGATAAGGGCAGGAAGATGATGATACTTTTTACTTTGGAACAGAACGGTTCCCGTGGAATAATTGATCAAATTTGACGCCGAAAAAGTCGTGGGCAGAAAGCTATTTAGTAAATAATATAATTAGGGATTGAAATGACAGATATAAAAAATAAGCTTTGCTAAAAAAAATGAATTGTAATTTAATTGTTATTTGATAAAATTGGCATTTTCTTTACTAAAACGTGTACGTGTTTCAAATAAAATAACAATTACGATTTCACGTGGAAAATAAAATTGATCCATATTTTCCCTATTCTCCTTTGACCCTGCAACCTAAGCGACCTTTGTCGCTTGCGCTAATACGCCGCACGTGTACACCACTCTCAACAATAGTAACTGTTCACTTAAACGCGAAATGATTTTGTATCGAGAATATTTTCAGTGAATTTTCACATCAGGACTTTCTTTAGGTATCGGAGTGAACTATTATTGGATATTTTAGTTTTATTAAATTCTGCTTGGACTGTAATGTTGATAGCTTGAAACAGCTTTTTCAGACCAGCTGTTGGTAATGACGACTGAAGATTGGATTGGAAATATTGAAGTGTGTGAAACGATATTGTTATGCTCTTGAAATTGTAAATTTTGCTTTCTGAATCACACACACATTACACATTTACTCATTGAGTCTGGGTGTTTGTAGTCTCGTGGTTTGGAGCTCAAAGTGGGCTCATTTACTGCTTGCATGAGCCGCTTGTATGTGTTAGGGGTATCTAATTAATGCAGATAACTTAGTTTTAACTTGACTTGCTTATTCTATATGAGGTCATGAAGAGGGTAATCTAAGGCCAACTTTCATCAAATACACACCGTTCACCGTAAGATGTCCCCGTGCCGTGTGTGCCGTGATATTGGCACTATTGCCTCGCCAATATCAAGTCAGTATCAATCAGCGCAGAGGACATCTTTTTTTTTATAGACGGGAAATCATCAAATAACTTCCCCCGCCCTGGGCAGGGCGGGAGGGAGTGTCAGACTTTTACTGACTAAAACCCGTCTATGTTCCTTGATGTGCCCTTTGCGATCCGGGGGCGCGGTATCTCTTTCAAACAACCCGCAGCCCCGGCAGGCATCGGCCCTCAGTGGGCAGAGGACATCTTACGGTGAACGGTGTGTATTTAACACCGAGTTAATTTCAAGACGCTTATAAATTACAAATAATATCATACTTAATGGGCAAGTGACAGCAACTAAATTTTGATTAAAAAAAACTCTGACTAAACACTGGATAAGGCATATCCAACCTAACTCAGGACTTAAAACAAGTTTAAACAATTTTTTAATGAACAAAAGTATTTGCCAATAAATATTTATTTATTTATTTGAACTCTATGCAACAAAATAGTACAGAGGTGGAATTATTTAATGCCTTACGCATTCTGTACCAATTAATTATTTTTTATTTACTTTTGACAGACCTACCCTGAGCTTATTGGTGAGGTTCTTCAGAAAGGTCGGGTGTGCAGTACTCGTAACCGTGCTTGTTTGACCAGATGTATGAACGTGGACAAGGTGAAAGGAATATCTAAGAATCATAGCAGTTGACAATTTTGACAAACTTTTTCTTATAACACGCTGTATGAAAAATAACCTTATTATAAACTAGCTAACTATTAAGTATTGAATACTGTGTCATCATAGTCTTCTGCGTCGAATGGTTGCTAAGTTGACTGCTTATAGTTAAGACGGTGGGATTTAGGAATTTGTCTGTAGACGCCCAGAGTCTGGATTTGTGCACGGGTTGTATTGGGCTTGTTATTAATGCTCCGATAAAAATCCTCCGATCCAAATACTCACAACTCCTTCCAAAAAAAGCCACAGTACCTCCATCAATCGGCCATTACGAGTCACAATGCTCCATAACACCGACGTCACACATCGATAAGCTGACTGTCCACCTAAATAACACTCGCTTTGCATACTAATAGTGGGGCAACGTAATGTAGCTTGTTGCCCGGGGCAATTTCCTTAATGTGCCATTGAAAATGCGGCTACTGCTGCCGAGGAGTTAATTTATAAGGAAACGTTGCTTTTACGCGCGCTTTAAAGGGTTTAGGTGGTTGGAAGTATAGTGTAAAGATATCCCTAATGTTAAGGATATATTTAATGAGCGTTAAAAAAAAAAGTATGCAAACTTCCAGACCCGATGTAAATTAGCTGTGGGCTAT
This sequence comes from Caradrina clavipalpis, assembly GCA_932526535.1. NCBI lineage: Eukaryota > Metazoa > Arthropoda > Insecta > Lepidoptera > Noctuidae > Caradrina > Caradrina clavipalpis. Next base: position 1,173,504 of record OW052088.1, read on the forward strand.
TTTAATTAGCATTTAAATAACTCGTTTACAAATATAATATGAACTCATATTCACGAATAACCGATTATCTGTAGGTTCCAAAAATATTTGTTTCGTGCAGGAATTGAACCTGCGATACGAGGCGCAGTAGCTTAGTCCGATAAGACGGTAATCCGTCGCGATAGCGGAGAGATAGCAGAGGACCTACGGCCACTAACTAATCGAAACTTCAGGCTGATACTGAGAAATTACACTTTGCCCCACCTAGGAATCTAGACCTACGAATTCTAGCACAGCAGTCGCGTCAGAGACTATGAGATGAGACCAACAGGGCAATTAACTTAACAAGTAGGTAGGTACAATTTTTTTTGTTAAGTTTGGGAATTCTTTGAGTTCTTCCACACTGCGCAGAGCAAAAGGGAGTCACAAATTCTTACTGACTAAAAATCATCCGTGTTCCTTTCCTTGCCCTTTGCGTTCCATGGCCACTCTGACTCTTTCGGAAAAATTTCGCAACCTTGGACTTTGCCCGGAATTGGACCAAGGACTTCTAGCACAGCAGTCGTGCTTGAGACCACGGAACAAAGAGGATAATACAGGTAACACTTTTCCTTTACAGTATCTCCACTAGTAACAATACAAGAGTAAATACACCAAACATTAGCCGGAGGTCGTGGGATTCCCACACAGGACAAACTTTGTGTGATGAGCATGATTGTTTGTTCTGTGTCTGGGTGTGATTTATCTATAATATGTATGTATTTATAAATTATATAAGTGTGTATATCAGTTGTCTGGTTACCATAAGACAAGCTCTGCTTAGCTTGGGATCAGATAGCTGTGTGTGAGTTGTCCCAAGATATTTATTTATTTTATTTATTTGACCACACAGTTCAATGACCTGCGAGCCGAATTAGATCATCGCTGTCTTAGTTACGCGAACAAAGTTTGCTCGCGTAGAACAACTCGTGGATGTATTCCGGAGTTGCTCTCCCTAACTAATGGTAGTTCTGTTTCTTATTCCTGGTTTCATTGCGCTGTGTTTAGCGGCTGGACTTTCTCAGTTTTTCTCAGAATTCATGAGATTAAGTAGTTTTTTTATTAATTGAACCATAATGTTCATAAAATCAAATCTTAATTTATTTGAATTCTATACTAGGACCAGACACAAAGACAAATTGCGCATTGTACCTAGCAAAACAAAACTTTTGCATAAGAGCATCTTTTGTATGGGTCCACATATATATAATAGCCTTCCACCCTTATTGAGAAATATAAGTGACATAAATACTTTAAAAAAGAAGCTACATCAATTCCTTATAGCTAAATGTTATTATTCTATTAAAGAATTTTTAAATGACAAAACACTGAACCAGTCGACATTTAATATGACAAAGCAATAATAAAAATTAAATGTAAACTACTGATAAACTCACGCAGTGAATTTGAAGAATAATTTGGAATCTGACATATAATTGACATTTAATTTGACATACAATGTGACATGTAATCTGACATATATAATAATGAATAATATGTAAATAATAATAACAAATCACAATTTTTCAAATAATTATATTGTTGCTAATGATTACTATTGTTGTATTTTAAATTACTTAGTGTTTAATTGTTCTTATCCTGTAACGTATTATGAATTTTGTATGCCTCAATGGCGAGACATAGCAGACCTATATGCATAACTATACTGTATCATCTTACTTTACCTATGTTCTACAATAAATTAATTTGAATTTGAATTTGAATTTTGAATTTGAATTCTTTGTTGTGGAAGGCTACTCGTATTATAGTTTTATTAGAGTTTTGTGAGTTTGGGAAGTCACAATAAGAAGTGACAATCATACTACCTGTAAAATTGATGCCTTTGAAAAGTCTCTTGTTGACATCAAAACATTGTTTTGGAATCATTACCAAACCTGATTAAATTAAATTGTAATGTTTTTTTTTTCATAGTCAAATTATGACTATGTTTTTTCCTCACTAGTGTGTTTATGTTTAATGACAAACTTACTTTACATGGCTCACATGTATCACAATGTACTTTCCAAACTTTTTTGTCTTTTCCATTATTATTTTTTTGTATTTTCAAAAATTGTTGCATTTTAGTCTTTAAAATATACGTAGTAGATATCCAACTCCAAAACCATTCTAACAACCTTAAGCAAATTGGAAACGATAGGCAGATAAGCGAAATGATCCGTTTAAATTTAGGAATAGAGGGCCTAGTACAAGCGCGCATACTAAACGTGTCTAACGTAAATTAGATTGATTTTGAACTGTCAAATTCCCACTTAGCATAATAATATAATATTTATTTAGTCTAAAAGCTTTACTATAATTAAGGGAACTAGGGAGTAATTGAGTAATTGTACTTGTCGTTTTAAATTAAACCAAAATGCTTTATATTAGTAGTATTTCCAACGTGAAGGCATTTATATCAATTAAACCATTTACAGGAATTTTTAATTGTCAAGCTAAGCAAGTTGTATTAGGTCCCACTAAAGGGGCGGGCCTATTGCCATTAGACGATTAATTGAGTTAGAATTTGTGCTTGGTTAATGGCAATAGGCTCGCCCCCTATTACATGGATCTTAAGACATACCGGCGAACTGTTACACCCACAGTTCGCTGAACGACCGAGTTCGACGTGCGTTAGTCACCTGCTGCTTAGCCTTTGCCCAACCATGTTGGGGTCGGCTTCCAGTCTAACGTAGGTTAGTATTGGCAGAATTTATCCCAAGTAATTATTGTAAGCAAAAAGTTGAACCTTACTAGGATTTTTTCCTGTATCGCGGATGCGTTTAGAAAAGTGTCAAAGTCACATGCACAAAGTTTGTTTGAATAAAATAAAAAAAAATAAAAGAATATAGGCTCGCCTCCTAATAGAACCTACACATACCGGTGAATTATGGGTGTACATTGGTACACCTCTCCTCAACCCTACGAGGAAAAGTAACTCAAAGCGAAGAATTTAGCATTGGTGCGCTCGTACTAGACCTATTGTCTTCACATCCAGATAATCCCACGCGATGCTTAGATTCCTCTCGTTATTACAAGACGTGACTTTAAGACACATTATTAGCTTACGCCGATCAATACACTTTGAGAGCTTACTCGATTTAAGAGCAAAATCATGTCGCCCATTGTTATTATGTTGGTGTTGGACGGAATATTAATAGGACTAGGAAGGAGGTCAGATTGTTGTCTCCTTAGCGAGTCGTGACATGCGGAGATAAAAAATATTTTGAAGATTAGCGAGAGATTGGGGTCAGAACAACTGACGTGGAAGAGATTTACAATATACAGGATATTGTTAGTCTTTTTGGTGCCTCAAAACTGACATAAAAAACATTAAAGAAGGAAAAAAAGGAATGTAAAGATTAAAGCAGTAATATCGGTCCACTCTGTAAAAATCTAGGCACAGGCAATTTAGGTGAAGTGAGCCTAAGATGAGCTTTCATACCGCCTGCCTCTGGGGATTGATACTTTTTTTTTAACTTACTCACTGAGACTGCGGTGGGTCTATTTAAGGTTATAGAAGACTACTTCAAAATGTCATAGACTAATATAAGATTCACATTGTGATTCCATGATTTCTTAGTAGGTATTGTAAAGTCAATATATCTCTGATATCTATCTCAAAAACATCAAAATGTCTCTGATATTATGTGGATCACGTCATTTTGACCATCAAAATAGTTTTTCTACTTACGATCTAGTCCCGGCTCTTATCCGGAAGTTTTTCCGGTCATTAGCAGCCGAGGAAACCGCCTTATCTATTTCTTTCGGTAAGTATCAAATTGATTTAGTGTCTGTTTCACTACAGTCCAATAAGTTACGATTAAATTACGAGCACTTGACAGATTACTTCATAGAAATTCTGTTCCATTATAATATTTTTATTATATATTTTTTTTGCGGGTATATGACGTCCATAGATGGATTTTAGTGTCCTTATTGAAATAAAGTGATTTGTCTTTGACTTCGATTTTGACTTTGATTTTATATTTGGTTATGTGTGTTATGAGGTGGTCTTTCTTCTTTATCGTGTGGGCAGTAGGTCTCACGACCCCACACATTCCAGTGTCAGAGTTTCTAAACCACCTCAAGAGCCTCTGACGTAGTTACCGATGTCATTGATGTCCAAGATAAACTTAGAAATGAATTAGAAAAAGTCACATTGGTACTTGCCTGTGCCCGGATTGGAACCCACTACCTTGTACATGAGAGGCGCGCCTTTACCACTGGGCCGTCACAACTGTGGTGGACAGGCAGGCAGGTAGGACAGGCCCTTTGTAACATTATAGGTTTGTTTGTTAAATTAGGGTTCTATGCTCAAAGGGTCCGACGTGTGTCTGTCTTTCTATAATGTAACTATATTTCAGTAGTGATAAGAGATAGGTGACAAAAATAATGATTTGAAGTACGCACAGGTTGTAATATTATGGCATAAATCTTGATATTTGAAAATTCAGTGAAAAGGTAGTTTTGACCAACCTTCAAAAGTGCTTTTGACTGCTTTTTTCAGTTAAAAGTAGTTTTGACTGGCAAAATATTTTGAGTGCAACATAAATACACTCATATTTGTTATCATAAATTGTAATAAACAATACCTACTTAGGATGAAGTAGGACGGAATATTTTTTTGAGTGGAGAGTTGCGTAATTTCGGTCGCGTAATTTCTGCTACATCGGTTTCATACAAAACTCCTGTTTCGTTTGCGACGCAAAATGAGTTGTTAGCTTCAGTAGAAAGTAAATACGATCGTGTGGCGTCACCCTAAAACTCAAAGAAAGAACAGAAGAAAGACACAGCGTTCTATTTAATATAATTATTCGAATCCAATCAGTAGGAGTGCAATACAGACCAGACTATGCTTATCAAACAAACTAACAATCAAACTGTTCGGAGCAGCGCTAACAGTGTTATGTCAAGTTGTAACTCGGAGCGTAACGTAACTAAATTAACGCAAACAATCGTAAGTTAGGAAACAATCCCTTGGTGTAACAAGTCAAGTGGAAATCTTACTCTCGGAGCTTCTGTGTAAGCACTGTGACATTTACCAGCATTGTGGGTGAGTTCACAAACATATAAAGTTACATACATAAGCAAACAATCCTGGTACAACTACGTGTAGGTCATAGAAATATTTGGTATATCCATCCAGGAATCGATCTGGAGACACGCAACGCAGCAGCCAATCAATCGCTCAGCCAATGCGCCAACCATGTTGTCAGATTTATTACAGAGTGTACCTTTCTAATAAATAAATATGAAAATAAATGGCTAAGCATAGAATTTCGGGCTGAATCTGTCAAAAATATCTTTAATTTACCTATATTTTTTTTCACGTTTTTGATATTGTTTGTCACTGAGATGTTATTGCAACTAGGTTTTGAATCAGGTACCTGATATGGTTTTCTGAATTCCTCGATGACTAGACGCGGCTACCCACGACTAGAAGCGGCTTCCAGATGCAGCTATAGCAATACCTTTCGCGTATTATACATATAATTTCATAATTGATACAGTAATTAAAAAACAACAACAGAAAGAAGTATCTAGAAACTAAAATATGACTCTTCAAAAGAGTGGGCAATAAACCAATCGCAGTGCGCCAATAAAAACGATCAAATTAAGAAGATGACGAAAAAACATTCAAGCTCAAAATGCAGATTTTGAACTCGACAAAATTTATGGAAGCTAGGCAATTAGTCTGCGGGTCTGAATGCAGGCTTTTGGCACGTCTCTTGATCTTACCCCGCCAAAGTAAATCACAGATTTACATTTAAAATTGATAAATGGCTTATCTCGCTTGTGCCTCATCCGTCTTCAGGAAATTAAATTGTGATGCGACATTGTTTTTGGACTTATTTGATTGATTTATATTTGGCTTTGTTTGTTTTGTGAATGCTCCTTGAATGTTTCAATAAATATGATTTGAGGATGAACAAATAGCATTAGATTCTGAACGAATAATGTGTGGTACGTACCCATCACGGGTACATACAACGTTTAAAGAATATATTATGTTCAAACATTTCGAAAAACTATAACTTTCGTACAATACTTAGAAAATAAGGGAAAATATCTTAAAGTAATTATTTATGAAAACGTAACTTGAAAGTCTTACACTTACATAAAATTAACTACTTTACTATTTAAAAGAAAATAACAAAAGCTTATTGTGTTAAATAGCGATACAGCATCTTAAAAAGATTTTAGATAACAATATCTAGGAGATTAATAAGTTGTTTTTATTAAAGTTGCATAAGTCTAAACAGTCAGTTAAGAACACTATTGAAAAATGATATTGTATCGTAGCTAATGTAAAGCGACTTAAATAAAGGTTTTTATAGAAAACTGAAAATGGCTCTTATTACAATCGCTTTACTTATTTTCAGAATTTTAGAATTGCAGATTTCTACGACATACATATTGTGACGTGTAAACGCTTTTAAACAGCTAAGTAGCCTTGAGAAACAGAAATACCTCGAAGCTTCACTTTATCAACCCAGAAAAGCACAGAAACCCCCACCATCTGTTATCGGCTGATCTTAAAATGATCTCTACAGTTAATGTTCCATTAGCGCCGGCTTCCACACAAACTTGCAGCAGCTTATTGTAAAGTTCATAGTTTGGGTGCATCTGCACCAAGCCACAGACCACAGTCCGTAGAACTGTCGGACCTAATGTTACGTAAATAACTAAATAGCTGGTTGCTGTGCTTTGTTATTTATCATCTATACTGTAATATTATAAAGCTGAAGAGTTTTATTGTCAAAGTCAAAGCATTTATTTCAATTAGACCATTTACAAGCACTTTAGAATTTTCAAGATGTTAAACAGAAAGTTGGAGCTCGTTGCTCGTTCCAAAATGTAGGCCTCTATAAGAAGAACGAACAAGAAACTCCAAGATTTTTATTTGAACCAAATTTGTTTGTTTGCTTGTACCGAATAGGCTCCGAAACTCTTGGACCGATTTTAACCATTTCTTCACTAATAGATAGTTACATTGTTCCTGAGTAACATAGTCTATATAGCATCACGCTACGACCAACAGAAACGGAGCAGTAACTAGAGACGTAACTTAACACAGGTGAAATAAGCCACGCGAAACAAGACGCGCGCAGTTCGCTAGTAATAAATGAATACAAACAAAAGTTACTAAAGAATTGCTTATGTTTCATACTTTTATTTGGAATTACTCTATTACCAAGTCACCGCTGTCTGTCCGTCTGTCTGTCATAGGGCTGTGTCTTTTGAGCCGTAGTTGGACACTTGAAATTTTGACAGAGTGTATACAAAAAATAATATTACTAGGTACTATTACTGCTACTAATATCTTTCTTGTATTCCAATGACATAATTTAACGCCGGTAGAAAAAATCACGCATATGAAGACACGGACAGAAGTTAGTTAAATATAATAGAATAAAATCAAATTATGACATGACATCCAATTGCCTAATACCACTAATCTATTATCAGCTTCGATTTTCCAAAACGTCTTTGCAAACTTGCCACTCGTCTCAACTAGTGTAAATACTGAGTGCACTAAGCCAATCTGTAGGTACGTCTAACAGTGCAGTCCTTGTGGACTTAGACCGCAACGTCAAAATGGCGTCAGCTTGCTCTCAACCACACTGACCACTTATCAGCTCGGTAGCTGACAGCGACATTTTACTGAATTCATTTACCTAAATCTATTTGCTTCCAATAGTTCTTCGGCCTAGGTATCGTGGTGGCAAGCGATTATTGAGCGTAGGAACTTGGGTTCGATTCCTAGGTCTGGCGAAGAGTGTTATTGTTTGAAACTTGGTGGTGGGACACCCCCGTGCATCGGAAAGCACGCAAAGCCGTAGGTTCTGCGCCTGATCGGACTATGAGGAGATGGGCAGACACCCAACGCTGGCCGGGAATTGCCCTACGACTCCCGACGCCCGGGGCTTCTTCTTCTGTTGAAGCTTTCTTACACCTGCACTTTAGAGAACATTAACAACGCTACTGACTCCGCGATGAACATGACCACCTACTGTAACCAAAAATTATAAGCTGCCATCGACTGGAAAATAACAAATAGTCTATAAATATTGAACATTTGAATAAGCTTAAAAGGATGGATTTATCCTATAAGAATATCATTTACTCTCACACTATTCTTAACACAACTTCCAATCCGGATTATGGAACAGCATCTGTGTACACAGATAGGATTCACCGCAGATTGTCCCACATGCCCGTTCAGAAAGAATAATTGAAAATAACGCTCCGACAGTGTGGTGCTTTAAAACCCGTTGAATATTTGATTTGAATTTAAAGCTAATCTCGAACATTCTCGAGCATTCTCGAACGATCCCGAGCTATCGAATGTCGGTTTTCATTGTTCGGATTATTGAAAAATGTGAGAAACCTGAGAATGTGCGAATGATTTTCAAATGGTTCTGTGTTAGATATCGGGGTTAGGGTTGTAATATTAAATTAAGATTAGAAACTAACGTGAACGAGGCGTAAGGACTACGTGAGGATTGTTGCAGGTGGCGTTCTGTGATTTCTGCCTAGGAAAAAGACGTGAGTTTATGTATGTATGTAGAAACTAGAGGCTGAGACAGCAAAGATTATAGGAATCTTAATTTATTTCTTCTATATCTATTTCTATCTTCTATATTTATTTGTTCTATTAACGATAGAATTCGTGATTTTCTTGTACTGCAATGCGTCTGCGCATGTTATGTTTGTATGCAAACGGCTTGAAAACATTTAAAAAATAAGCACCTATTTTAAGAAGACCACAAAATTTTAAGAAGATAATTAGAAGTCATGTGTATTGTTTTTTTAATAAATCTCAGATTTAATAACACTGCACACATGATAGATTGCTTGAAAATGTACGTTTACGACATCACTATTGGCATTAATAGTTTTTCTTCTTTCAGACAAAATATAATACAGAATACAGTATATTTTTATCGATACATTTCTTTATAGTAATCGGACAACCTTGTCTATTGGCGCAGTGCATCTGCGGCCATTTGCAACCGCTGGCTGTAATCAAAAAAGAATTGCGCCACATTGTGCCTAGTATTTTTATTTCCATTGCACGTTTTTATGCTTATTGCAAGGTGGAAATTAGCCTGTAATGTGAGGAACGTGGTTACAAGGTCCTCTACGGAGTATAAGAAAAGTGTTTAAGCTCAGTAGTTGCAGCTTCAGGGGCGATTCTGCTAACTTTCAGGAAAACTTAATTGAAAAGAGTGTCCGCGGAGTTTCTTGCTCGTTCGTCTCCGTTGAAATTCACCTAGATTTTGGAACGGGCAACTAGTTTTAACTTCCTGGCTGACTCCTTAATAACCAAAAAGTGCCATTAAAATGTTTAATTGGTCCTATATTGTGAGTGAGCTTACAAACATATTTATAAAGTCTCATACACAAACAGCCAGATCCAGAAAAAGTTACTGAAGATCATAAAATTGTTTTTTTAGTGTTTAGCAAACCCCTCAGCCACTGTGCCAACTATGTTGTTTTGACTTTAACTATACCTATCCAATATTTGCGAACTAGATTCTACTTTGTAACAAGTCCAAAAAGGACATTTTACATAGCGTTTGTGTGGTTGGCTTTTCACAGCTACTTACAAATTGTATGTGTCTGTATGAACATAGGAATAATGTTTAAAATCGCATAGCAAAAATCCCGTTACAAGTTAAACAAATAAACCCGCGTCACGAAATACATTAGTGTCAATTCACACTTTAATGCAAGTAACTACTTAACTCAAGAGTAGTAGAGTTCAAATTTGTTTATCTAATAAAATATTAGCACTCTTAAATTGGACTTTGTTAGTGAAAACTGTCGCTGGAACTAAGTGTTAATTAGCCATTAAACTCTTAAGTAACTGGTAAATGTTTAATTGGCTAAGCAACGGATTAAGTATGTGTACAGAACTATTTTTGTAGTACCTAGTTAATATCAATGTAAAGCGAGTGTACCTTTTATATTGTGGAATGTGATATAATGTTTTATGCCGGAGTTAATGTGAAAGATATCTAATTAGTTTAATTGAACAATAGTGGATAATGTATGGAAATTATATTTAACTAATAATACTAATATTAATTTATATTTTTAGTTATACATTCATTTATTTTAGGAGTTTGTATATTAGTATTTTGTTTGAATGCGATAATTTTACTATTTCAATACTTTAATTATTTGTCTAATTCTAAAAGTATTTTGATAATAGGAAGCTTCATTATCCCTGAGTGCATCAGGTTAGGTAGGTTAAGGTGGGTGGTTCATTTATTATTACCACGGGGTCTCAACGGGAACGAATTATAATTAGTCTTGAAAAAAAATCATAGATGGCAGTATAGGTTACTCTAACAAAATTTACAACCACTAAATTGCGTTAAACGGCAGATTTTGGCTGAAGTAAGATTAGTAAATATTAAAACTTCATTGCTCAAGGCTGATTTATCTATTTACATTCATAAATCACGTAATTTTCGTAATTTTCGGCAAAAAAAAAAACTGAAAATTTTAACTTCCATTCGAACGTGATTCGAACCCATAGAATGATAAAGTCGTTAGATGCAGCTATCTGTTACCCATTTAGTTTAGAGCTTTTTGCAATAGATGGCGTTTTACTCAATTTTTACAATAAGCGTAAGGGTAGCAACTATTGTTATTAATTTACGTTTAGTTACTTCATTTATGTTTACTTATTTAATTTTTTTATAAACATAATTACTTACAACTCAGATCAAAGAAATAGGCAGATAGAACGTCCGCGAACAACAAAGTGAAGCTAGTTTTTATTAATGTGTGCGCGGCTGATAAGTGGCGCCGTGTACGGACACGTGCATCTGTGTGCGTTTACGGTTGCCAGATATTGAAAAATACTCCCATATTTTTGTTCAGTTAAATTGTTCTCAAATATTGTAAAGTAATGTAATGTAATGTAATGTAACGTTACAGATACGAATTTGAACATTACAAATAATATCCTTGGGGTCGAGTTAATAATATCGAAAGTCATTACATTAACAACATTGCTGTATCGACAACGTTCCATCGACGAGTTAATGAATCGACAGTAGGTACCCAAAATCAATGGTACGCTACATCTACAGTACTTACCTACTCCAAATCGATTGCACGGTGTCGATCACAGAATTCACAGATATAACAAAGAAGGAGATGTGAAATGATCGTTGAAAATGTATAAAAACCTATGTCTCCGCTTTTGCCCTTCCAACTCGTCACTACTACACATGCAGCAATAAGTTACGCAGTCGCGCACACACTCGCAATCTTAAATCAGGACGTACTACACAATCAATTATAAACCTTATATACCCAAACACAACGTGTATTTACCATTCACCGTACGACTTACTCACACAGAGATTTCTTTTACTGTGGCAAAAGACACCTATTTTTTTACATGTACGCTAGTGATTGACAAAAACGAAAAGTTGTCGATTCTTTCAATTTATTATTGTAATTTATTGTGTGTCGTTGTATTTTTGAGGCCCTGAAAATAAAATAATTAAAAAATATATACATTATCAATATTTAAAACTGTAAATAATACGTAAGAAAATGAATAAATGAAAATGAAAAGTTAATCAACTTACTTTACGGTCGTTGGTTACGCGGTTACGACTACGATGTAAAATACTAAAAATGTATGTACGATGTAAATAAAAACATTATTTCACATCGATCTTCCAACAGAGTTAAAACGGTTGAGAAATTGAAGCATTAACTATAATTCTCTTATCGACCTTATCGATAATCTACGTTAGTGGATCTGTACAGGCACGTCACTGACTGGCGGCGAGTTCCTACGGCCGGTACTACGTACAAATAAAATTACGACACTGTCGTTTTATGATTTTTACATTGCTTGTTTAGTTACGTAACTACAAAATTAGGTAGTGGTTAAGGAGCAATGTATTCGTTGCAAAAATAGTACAGTCGCTTTGTCATTTGTGAGCAAAAATAACGTAGTAAAAGTAAGGAATATTTTACGATTTTGTTGTTTTTCGTAATTTTAGAGATAAATATAGTGTAATACTTGTACTTATATATGGTAAGAGATTCCATGGTTACCCAAGTTTTTTATTTGGCTTCGGTTTTTGCAACAAAACATTCCATAACACGGCATTCTTGAATTTTATGACAACTACGTTTGCGTTCGCTACGAGTTCCGACTGAGGGCCATTATGGCAAGTTGCGAGCGTTTCGCTCAAAACCTCGTGACACGGATACGCCCCCTTGGCACTTCTCCTGTATTTTATATTTCTGTGGTGTCGATACAGGCAGCGTACCTACTATCAATATTATGTAATAATATATCTTATTCCAGCGATTTCACCCTTTCCCACTACAACTCGAAAATTGTCCCACGGGATTACGGGAACGTAAAATCGGAATAAAAACTATCGTAAAAAAAAACCAGGTTGTAAACTAGTCGTGTACCAAACATCCAAATCCGTTCAGTATTTTTAGCGTGAAAGAGTAAGAAACATCCATCCATTCTCACAAACTTTCGTAGGTATTTATGATAACTGTTAAAGCCGCAAATCGTTGCGCGAATCATATTGTGATCAACATTCAAACTGAAAGTGACCTTCGAATTGTAAAAAACGCGAGAAAAGTTGATAGCTCACTCACACAAATAAAACTGGTGTCCTTGAACTCACGATGCGGTGCAATGAAGAGAACAGAGAATCTATAAAAAAGCAACGCCCTCTAGAGTATCATTGCCACTTAGTTTCGATTCCACCTATTATTTAGGTTGACTCCTAGATGGCGTTGTAAAACTACTGTTTCTGGCAATTAGTGAGTCGCCGGTACTGCCATCTATTGAGGAAATGGAGAAAAAAATATTGCCAGTCGAATTGCCAGTTTTAGGAAGGTCACATTTCTTTGTATGGGATTGGGTATCTGTATTGTAATCTGTGTTATTACTAAAAACTAAAATGTCCGCTGTAAGCCCGTATTTTAATATGACGTCACATAGTCTACAACTAGCGTTCAAAGAGATGTCAGCAAACTTGGATGGGGCCACTGAGGGCCGATGCCTGCCGGGGCTGCGGGTTGTTCGAAAGAGATACCGCGCCCCCGGAATGCAAAGGGCACATGAAGGAACATTGCATAGACGGGTTTTAGTCAGCAAAAGTCTGACACTCCCTCCCGCCCCGCCCAGGGCGGGGGAAGTTATTTGATGATTACCCGTCTATAAAAAAAAAAAAAAAAGCGTTCGATCAAGACGCTTCCCACAATACTTCATTTGCCGAATTATAATAAGAAGTTTAGAAAAATGAGGGAACATCGCCATATTATAGGTATCATAAATTACAACATTTAGTAATTACTCTTTGAACATCCTAGCACACAAATACTTTAAAAGAAAACAAAAAGCTTGGCATGGGCGCACCATTTTCTATTTCACAAGATGTAACGCAGTTCTTAGCAACCCTTTGTTAAAATATAAACAAGCTAGAAAGAAACAGATAATAAGTGAATGTCTCGCGAACAATATAATGTACAAGGAGTACATTTTTCTTTGTTTGCAGACATATTATTTTAATTTAGCGTTGGTTGAATTAAGCTTTTGTTGAGAATCGTGAGCATAGAACCAAGTCTGAAAGCTTAAATAAAAATGTAAGTACCAACAATAGTTTGGTGAAAATACTTGATATTTTATTTAGGTCATTATTTTTTTACTTAGTAAGCTTCTTTCGTATATGAGGTTTAGATCTCAGTAGTTTCAATGAATATTTCGGCACTGACAAAAACGAAAAGAAATCAATTCAAACGAACGATTTTCAATACAAGCTCTTCAAAGCATAACCTGTCTGTTAGATCTCGTGACCGGGTGTCAAGTCCTTAGGTACTTACACTATGCGTTCTTATTATGTGTTTATCTCATGCTAGCGAACTGGCCGCGACTTCGCGTAGCTTATTTCAACCCCGTTATGTCTTAGGTTACTGCTCCGCCCCCGTCGATTTTAGCGTAGTGTTATAATAGCCTACGTTACTTAGAAATAATGTAGTTGTCTATTGGTAAAAAAGTTATCCAGTAGTTGAAATCGGTCGAGTAGTTTCGGAGTCTATTCGATACATCAGTATAGACCTACTATCATCCGCTCGCGACTTCATCTGCGTAGATTTCAAAATTAAGCAATTTCGGCTATTGCGAAAGAGTTACAACCATCCTTCTTACACAACTTTCGCGATTATAATAGTAGTAGGAAGTAGGATAAACGACTAACATAAGATTGAACATAGCCAAACTATCTAGAGCCATTACAACACCAAGTCATAGTAACAGTTATACTTAACTGAAGCTTCAGAAGAAGCAAGCAGTTTTAAATTAATCTACAGTATCGATTTGCTATCGCCTCTTGGTTTACTCAGGCGCCTTGCCAAGCGATAGATTAAGTTATTAAACCACAGTTTTGGCCGTGTCCTCACTTAATATTCAAGCTGCATTCAGATAAGGGACGGATCTCTAGGAATTGTTTATTTTGTTAAGAAAACGCGAGACAACTGTATAATTTTCGGCTAATTATCTGATTGATACATTTGCATTGAGAAATTTGTCACGGACTGCTTTCTGTCCGTGAATTATCCCACGAAAACCGTATATTTTTCCGGGATAAAAAACATCCTATGCTCAAGAAAATCTATCGCAGTGCCAAATTTCATGCAGATGCCGTCGAAGCGTGAAAGAGTAACAAATATCCAATCCATCTATCAATCAATTCATTCTCACAAACTTTCGCATTAAAATAGATACCTAGTAGTAAGAAGTAAGATAACATGAAAAGATCTGTGGGTTGTTCGAAAGAGATACCGCGCCCCCGGAACGCAAAGGGCACACGAAGGAACATAGATGGTTTTTAGTCAGTAAAAGTCTGACACTCCCTCCCGCCCCGCCCAGGACGCGGGAAGTTATTTGATGATTTCCCGTCTATAAAAAAAAAAGCAGTCAAAGACTGCGTTAAACATGTCGTTAAATAAGAGCGAAAAAAACTATCAATCCATTCATCCTCACAAACTTTCGCATTTATAATAGTAGTAAGAAGTAAGATAACATGAAAAGATGTAAAAGAACAGGCGGGTTGAATACCGGTCATGTACCAATGTGACTTTTTCCCCCAATTCACATTACTTATGTACTTTCTATGTTTATCTTAGACATCTCACATCGGTGAAGGAAAACATAATGAGAAAACATGGACTTATTATATAAACCTGAAATCGCCAATTCGCCTTGTGCAAGCGTGGTTATCTATGCTCGTGCCTTATCTGTATGAGAGAAGGATATTTAAAGGACAGATTTCACAGCTGTTTTGCATGCATTATTATGCTTTGCACGTTACCATAAAAACTGATTTTTCACACCAAAAATTAAAGTCACACACCAAAAACTAAAATTTCCACGCAATATTTTTTGCACAATCCTACTTCCTACTACTATTATAAAGGCGAAAGTTTGTATGTATGGATGGATGTTTGTTACTCTTTCACGCTTAAACGGCTGAATGGATCTGGATGAAATTTGGCACAAAGATAGATTATAGTCTGGAATAACACATAGGCTACTTTTTATCCCGGGAAAATGTACGGTACCCGTAGGATAACACATCAACTGTGACGCGGACGAAGTCGCGGGCAAAAGCTAGTGTGTAATAAATGTTACTTTTATTACACCCCGTATTTACTCGCTTGTTTCTCATACATCCATTTCACAGGAAAACA
The DNA here is from genome assembly GCA_932526535.1 of Caradrina clavipalpis. Lineage (NCBI taxonomy): Eukaryota > Metazoa > Arthropoda > Insecta > Lepidoptera > Noctuidae > Caradrina > Caradrina clavipalpis. Next base: position 1,189,278 of record OW052088.1, read on the forward strand.
TGATTGTTTGGCAAGAGATAGAACCTTAGATAATAATTCCCTGAAAAACCTCTTTCACAGCAATTTCCAGACCAATTTTCTCCGAAAATATCAATTGTTCCCCTCTGTATTTATATTACATCGTTTTTACACGTGCCTCCGTAAATTAGATGCTGAAATATTATATTTTTGATGTTCTTTAAAAACACTGCGACGTTATTAGGTATTGTAGAAATTTAGGCAATTTATAGGTAGCTCTATCTTAGCTAAGTTATGAAAAAAAATCGGCATTTTTTCATGTTTTAGGGATGGCCCAATAAAAGAAGTTTCGTTCCTAATGCGAATAACTTTTGCTACGGGGCCAGCCCTGTAGTTTCACCCCTTAAAATGGCTAGGTAATTAAAAAGTCTATCCCTATGTATATCAATCCTATCCTACTTATAATATCTTTCCTTAATATTATAAATGCGAAAGTTGTGAGGATGGATGTTGGATGGATGTTTGTTACTCTTTCACCCTTAGGCTGGCCGCACATGCACGTATTTCTTATTAGGTTTCCTGATTCGGAATTCCGTGAGATTAGCGCAGACATTTGGTTTTTTGTACAAGGAATTTATACGACCAGTGTCTTCCGTATAGGTATAAGGTTTATTTCTGTTCGGAAAAAATAAGTACGTGTGCGCGTGTTTGCACATTTTGTATGAAAGAAGAGCATTCAGGTTTCCGGATCTGCATTCCTGATTAAGAAACCTAATCAGGAAACCATGCGTGTGCGGCCAGCCTAAGCACATAGTATACTTTTATCGTGGAAAAACGTATGGTTGCATTTCATTTCATTTTATTTATTCAGTAACAATTATTACATTGTATCGTTTTTTTTTACCCAAAATGAGAATGAGATAATATAATAAAACAAATTTGACGCGGACGAAGTCGCGAACTTAAGCTAGTATTCTATACGTGGACAAGTAAAGAAATCTGAATCTGAGAAGAAATAATGTACATTGAATGGAAAATTCAATGCAATCTCCTTTAGTGTTTTTGAATAAAACCAACACTCTCTGTTATGAACACTTTAACATATTGGTTGCGAAATTCTATAGCAACACGTGTTATTAAAGTGATTTTCATAGGTAGAATAGTGTTTGGTGGGTCGTGGTACTCGTGGTTTGTTTGTAGATAATAGAGGTAGGAACTAGAAACACAGTACCGGAACGAGGGTCGGGATTTCGTGAATTAAAATTTCATCCGTTGCATATTTGATTTATGAATCAATTTTATTGACTTGCACAAAACACTCAAATTTAAAAAGGATCCAGCCTATTATTGTCTCATTGCAAGGCAAAGGCCTCTTATCATACAGAGAAGGTACGAGCATTGATCACCAAGGTTGCTTAAGGCGAATTGGCGATTTCAGCCTCATAATAATTCAGTCCAAGTTCCCTCACTATGTTATCCGATGTCAGTGATGTCTAAAATAAACTTAGAAAGTACATAGTATTTACATATTTGAGAAGACCATTAAAAAAGAAAAACCACAAAAAGTTTTCATTTTTTCAAAATGTTTTCAGTTTAGTTTTTACGATATTTCTTATAAAACGCAGTGCTATGTATTCGGCGTCCGCTTGTCTGTGCCCTGTAAATTGCTGTGACCTACTAAACTAAAAAGTTGCAAGGAGAATGCATGCTTTTTACTTACCACGAAGGTTAGAACGGACTTGTGCTATTAATTTGCGCGCGTAGTTAATGTTATACCATTTTTATAGTTGTTTAGAAACTTACTTTTAAGAGGAATGTACGGACAGCGCTCTCTGTACAAAAGTAGTCTAGCTACAATTTGGACAGTAAGTGTTTAGTATCAAGTATGGAGTATTATGGTTACTTCGTTCTTGTGTACATTTCAATTTATTTACTCTAGTACCTACAATAATTTGCATCTGCCGCGTTATCTCTTCACCGCCTTGGTTGGTAGAGAATCCCAAAGACATTAAAGTCCGCCTTTGTACTTTTTTTGTGCATAAAGTTTAAATAAATAATTCGATTCATTTTGCGAGTAGGATAAGGGCAATAATATAGGCTTGTGATTTGTAAAGCCATTTTTTCGACAAATAACTTCAATTCAAAATAAATCATAAATCAACATAAGGAATCCAAGAAACAGACTAACCACAAGCTTCTATTGTCATGCAACTAATTGACAGAAATATGACTAATGCCTTAGCATGGAGCATGCTACCGGTCGAGTCACTATAAAATTTCAATTGAATTGTAGGAAGATAAATATACATTAAAAACCACACCCATTAGGTAGACTGATGATCATATTTTTAACCCCCGACTGAAAAAGAGTGGTGTTATAAGTTTGACACGTCATATAGCTCTTGTTTGACGCATTAGCTGAGCGATTGACTGCTGCACTACTACAGGTCAGAAGAAATTTTTAAAGCATTCCTTTTCTTTAGAAAAAGAATCGTCTATATTTTTAAAATTAGCCGTCATTGTCTTACTGCTGCACAAAGGCTAAGAATAAATTTTTTCGTAGGCCACCTCAAACCCTTGCGGAACACTTCCAGGTCTTGTGACCTCCTCTTCCTTGGCCGACCACGACCGTACCTTCCATTACCGTCCATCATTTACCTATAATATTATTTCTGTTAGTAATTTTCCAAGAATCCTCCGTTTCCTTAGAGTGACTTATATTATGTTCCGACTCATTTACATTACAGTACCTACCTATTGACCGACAATGAATCACTGTAGTTTAGTTCATAATGAGTTTGACTCACTGTTAGGTAAGTAGAATGCATGTAAGACAAATTACTTACATGTGCACTTGGGGACAAAATTAAGTGATGATTTGTTGACTTGTTTTCTTGATTACCGAAATATTGTATGAGTGAAATGACGTCAGCAACAAGAAAATTAATTACTTTTAATTTCTGATAACAGATCCTTGCAATATTTTCAAAATTGATGTACTAAAATAAACAAAAATCTTACGTAAAGAAAACAAGAAAATTACTACTTACTTACTTTATTAATTTCAGTAAGTTGATGCCAGTGTGGAGCACCATCACAGGACATGCGTCGCCTTTTTAGTTGCCCGTCATGCACAACCACCTGCATCACCCAAAATCTAAATGAGGCCAATGATGAACCTTTAAAGGTTGTTCAATACTGGTCGGGCAAAATTTAATAAGAGTAAAACGAGATAAAAAGAAAAAGAAGTGAGTAGGTACTTGCTTTTTTCTTTGTTCGTTCCCAAACTTTATTTCAGCTGCTAAATTACCCTGATATCAATACCTACCACTCCCTCACAAGTACAATTGCCGAATCAAAGGAAAATGCACTCCAATTTTATTTTCGTTAAACCCGATCCGGATAACTCGCATCAATCCATCACGGATATCGGTTATCGCCACCACATAATGGCTGAACGTTCAAGATGGTGGAGAATGTGTAAAAATTCACTTTGCACGCGGAGTATGTATTCATCAAACTGTCAGTAAGTGTAATTCGGTCTTTTTGTGGAAACTTTTGGTATGTTCGTGTTTTTACGTGACTCGGTGAAGGGAGTAATAAATTACTTTTGTGTTCCTGTTATGTTGGTATTGGAGCGATTTGGTGTGTGTTTTTTTTGAGTTTTGTTCGTTTCCTATATTAGTTGGGGCTTACATGAAAGTGTCAATAAGTAACGTTATGCATCATACTAGAATTATTTTCAAAGTTTTCTTACTAAGAAAACTTTGAGTTTTGTTTATTTTAATTAGTCTTTTTTTTTCTTTGTCAATTGCAAATACATACATACATAAAATCACGCCTGTATTCCCCGAAGGCAGAGGTGTACCAATATACACCCACAGTTCGCCGGTATGTTTAGGTCCCATGTAAAAGGGGGCGAGCGACTCCGAGCTGCTACTGAGAATTTCATAGAAAAACCCAATAACACTTTTTGCTCGATCTGGGAATCGAACCCAAGACCTCTAGCGTAGCAGTCTCGCTTAGGACCACTAGACTACCGAGCCAGTCAATTGCAAATAAGCAAAAATAAATAGGAAAAGACGTATAAGACAAAAAAAAATGCTGTTCCATTGATTTTGGTCATGCATGGGTTGCACTTTTGTATAGCACGGCTAATTTTGTTTTTGTAACCCTATGAAAAATTATTTACCGCTGGGTTGGCAATCATGCGCTGGCAACCATGTACCGAATCCATTGTAAAAGTCTTTGTTCCACTGTCATTTATATTTTACTAAATCAATAATAATTCCGAATCGTTCAGCATTTCAGAGGCCCTTGAGGCAGTTTAGAAACTCTGGCACTACGGTGTGTGGGGTTTATTAGACCCTATTGCCCACACGCTAAAGAAAGAAGAAAGATTCCGAATTCTCTGTTTTTAATAATCGCTGGCCCATTTAATATGGCCTCAAGTGTATCCAGAATTAATTAGTGTAACTCCGACGACTACGTACCTACTGTTAACGACTTATTTTGTTTTGTAAAACTTAATGAGTCATTTGAAAGGTAATTATCATAATAATGGACATAATTAGTACCATTACTTTACATAAATACCGTTTTGTCTGTATACCTGTATTTAATTAGTTTTCCCAGTGGAGGACTACAGAAGAATTAATGATTTTCATAGAGCACTGAATTAATTATTGTCCTCTTCAAGGCGATGAGTAGATATCTACCCGAACTACGTAGGGCCCTATGTTTTGAGGTGTTTCTATAATGTTCGGAGAAATCGATAAAATAAATAGTAAGGTGTATAGTCGTATGGTAAACTAAATATAGGTCGTAGTTAAACTTAAATAATGATAAAGGAGAATTTAGTCATTCTTTTATACCTAACTGTTACAGGTCTTAACGAGCAAATAAATTTTAAAATTTTGTCCCAGTTCATCGGTATGGTCTTTAAGTCCCATGTAACAGGGGGCGATCTATTGCCATTAACTGGATAGAAATCATAACTCCGAGCTGCTACTGAGATTTTCATAGAAAAACCCAATAATACTTTTTGCTCGACCTGGGAACCGAACCCAAGACCCCCAGCGTAGCAGTCGCGCTTAGGATCATTAGGTCAAAAAGGCAGTTCTATAGCCAGACACTTTAAAGTTCCGACCTTTGTAACAAAGCCCTTTAAAAAGCTTCTGTCTAAATCTCTCTCAAACCAAGACAGCAAAAAGTAATCAATCCATGTAAACTATCCTGTCAGTTTACATCCCTATGTGAACGCAACAATACTCTCCACGACCCCATTTGACGGATGACCACCAAACAAACAAACAAAAAAGTGTTGAGCGCATATAATTGATATCCTCCTCCTTTGTACAGCGGTGACAGCATGACAGCGTGACAGTGTAGAATATATTGGCAGCCAGCCAGCCACTGTGTAATATGTAAGCCATTACTCATATTCCCACGCGACGCGTGTACCTTGTGACGTTTTTAACTAGCAGCGCGGTCTCGTCGTGTGATCGATTGTGTGCGTTGTAGGAGAAGAAAGCACATGTAGTTGTTTGTTGCAAACAAGACGTGATATTTTGAATAGAAAAAACTTAAACCACCATCACGCCTGTATTCACCGAAGGGTTAGGCAGAGGCCTACCAATGTACACCCACAGTTCGCCGCTATATTTAGGTCCCATGTAGGGCTGCCATCCGTCCGGGTTTCCCCGGATTTGTCCTAGTTTAGAGGGCGTCCGGGGGACGTCCGGGCGGGGTTATCAAAGATGTCCGGGTGAAACCCGGACACTTTTAGTGTTAGGCGAATCCCGATTAATTGAAAGATAAGCGATAAATAAAATAATAATCCTGGGATGTCCGGGAAAAGAACTAAATTTCACCCAAATGTCCGGGGTTTTTAAGTTTTTGTCCGGCGTCGGCAATTTAGGTGATGGCAACCCTAGTCCCATGGAATAGGGGGCGGGCCTATTGCCATTAACCAGGCACAAATCCAAACTCCGAGCTGCTACTGAGAGTTTCAAAGAAAAACCCAATAACACTTTTTGCTTTCGCTTTTTGCTCGACCTGGGAATCGAACGCAGGATTTCTAGCGTAGCAGTCGTGCTTAGGACCACTAGGCTAACGAGACAGTTGTATTTTAAATTAATTTTGAATTTTACAAAAAGTGCACTACGCGTAATCGGCGTGCTTGTATGACCAGATGTATGAACGTGGATGAGGCGATAAGATTATGTAAGGATCGTAGCAGGTAGCGTTATCTGGTTTCTGCCTACCCCCGTGGGAAAAAGGCGTGAGTTTATGTACGAGTATGTGTACAAAATATTGTCGTGGCGCCTACTCGAGTTCAAGAATAATGCACAACATTGAAACGTTGCTATGACATTTTTTGCAGGCAATGTGATTTAATAGTAATCTGTTGGAGATAAGCTTGTAAGGTTTTATTACTATTATTAAAAAAAATACCATAATAAGTATTTGATAAACATGGACGATAAAAGAAATGACTTTAGGGAAACGAAATTTTCAGAATTCCCAACAGTTCACCAAGCCAAATCTTATCAAAGTTTATTTAACTACATGAAGTTACATTTTACGAGTACCTAGTACTTACATCTAATTACGTGCCTAACATAACGGGTTTAGTTGTGCCGAAACGAACAAAACCACGTCAAAACTTCTCCTATTATTTAAAGAAATTGTAATGATTTTAAATCTGTTCTAAGCATATTTTTTGGATTCTTTTTGGTAACTGCCTGGTTAGCCTAGTGGTCCTAAGCACGACTGCTATGATTCCCAGGTCGAGCAAAATGTTATCAGATTTTTCTATGAAATTCTTAGTAGCAGGATTTGTGTCCGGTTAATGGCAATAGGCTAGCTCCTATTACATGGGACCTAAACATGCCCGTGAAACTGTGGATGTACATTGGCATATTTCAGCTTATCTTTTCGGGAAATACAAGCGTGATGGTATACGTATATTGGTCTGTTATTACTGCATAGCATACATATAATGGAACACATTTAACATATCCAGGAAATTTGACGTTATTGACACAGTTATTCAAAGACTGTGTTGTCGTTCTGACAGAACCAAGCTCATCTAACTAATCCCCCAACCAATGTTTAACTTAAACAGTTCCTACCGCATCCCCAAATCGTATCCTACATCCAAACATATGTTATTGCAATTGCCTCCCTCTTCTAAGAACTCGGCTTGCTTCAGAACTAAACCCAACTCAAATAGTAGGTGTTTCTGCAATATACAGGACTAGCTTTTGCCTGCGACTGCGTCCGCGTAAATATCGTTCATATTTAAAACTCAATCATGATTCGAAAGACACGTGGTGCCATCTATTATCATAAAAAAATATTGTTGTTTTCCTCAGGAACCACACATTTTATGGGATGAAAACTACCTTGTGTCCTTTTCTACAGTATACGACTAAACGCAGACTCCGAACACCGACAAGACTTTACTTTGACGGGACTCTTCGCCGACAGGGCACCCCGACTCGGACAGGTTAGGTTTGAAGAATATACCGGGGTCTAGAGAGCGAGCGAAGAGAGTGGACAGACCCCGCTATCCCTTCGTGATCATTTTTTTTGCATACTCTTGAGCTCCGCGGAACGGGGCTCCCAAACTATGCCTTTTATGCCTCTGGGGCAATCTCTGGCTTCCAAACAAGCGGGGCTCCCCGGAGTCCTGTCGGCGAAGAGTCCCATTGAAGTAAATTCTTGTCGGTATTCAGTCTGTGGGCGTATTGTCTGTCGGCGTTTAGTCGTACACTCCTTTTCTGTATACCTGACAACGGTACCTATAATACAACATTTCCAGGTGATCGGTTGGGTGGTTTATACGTGTAAAGGTAACAAACAAACATACTAATTTCCGAATTTATATTAAGTTATGATTATAAATTCAGTACAAGTTACCGCGAATTGAATCAATAGCTAATTAACTGCTAACAGTGCCTCATTAACGTCTCGTGTTTGTACAACGGTAATGTTTGCATACGCAATGGTTTAGTGTATTTGTACAGAATATTTTGACATGATTAGTAAATTCACTATGCGTGTCATAGTGTTGACGGTGGTAGTAATGCTTGACTACACACACTTGATATCATCATAATTTGTAATTATACAAGCTGAAGTTTTAAATCGAATTAAAACGGACAGAGCGACGAACGGTGGAACGATTTTACGACAAAGCCGAATAAAGAGACTTATACGGGAAAAAGCTAAATTTAATGTACTAATTTATGTGGTTTGGAAAATCAAATTATATAGTAGGTAGGCATCGAACAGGTAGGTCTGGATGTGTTGTCTGGTTGTTCTGCTCGTTGACATGTAATAAGAATAAAGATGAATTGAAAACCCTTCAGCAACAATATATCCCTTTACATTATGTCGACTGTTGTAGGAATTACAAGTTAACAAGTAATGTGAGGACATTTCTCTGAAAATAACAATGAGCTTGTTATATGGAATTTACTACCTTTTCTTGTTTATTTGCTGAATGCGCGAATATCTGGGTCTGTATCTACAATAACTAGGGATTGGACCTTTAAGATATCGGATTGCCCAAAAGGGACTTTCTTTGTTCAGCAACAAAGGCTATTTTTCTTACTTTACTGCCAACTACATCACATACTGTTAAGTACTTCAAAGAATAAATCATAACAATAATACTAGCCTATATTGTCCTACTTTAGGGCAAATGCCTCTTTGCATACAGAGAAGCTAAGAGCTTTGAACACAACGCTCGCTCAATTCGAATTGGCGATTTCAGGCTCAGCAGTGCGATTCTCTAAGCCTCACTTCGTAATTCGAAAGCTGAATTCGCAGTGAGATTACAAAATGGTATTCTGTTAAACACAATCACGCCGGTGACGTCGAAAATACTAAACCAATGACAAGTTGGTTCGTTATCGAAGTGAGCGCGATCACCTTAATGAGGCTCGTTTTCGAGTTTGCATTTTAGAGAATCGCACTACAGATTATTTTATGGGTCGTGGTTTTCTCACGATGTTTTTCTTCAAGATAAACTTTGAAAGTTCATAATATGAATTCAAATAGTCACATTGGTCCATGCCCCTTATGGAACCTACAACCTCATGCATGATAGGCGGAAAAACTATTGGGCCATCACACAACATTCAACGACGAAAACAAAAAAGAAATTTAACTTAAAATTTTATTCCCGTCTAAAAGAAACGCTCGAAACAGAAAAAAAATCTCTTCATTTCCGCCTCCACGATTCCGAGCCAAATCCCCATCTTAAAAACCTCTTCCGTACAACAATCTAGGATATCCCATTAATCTTTAAAACTGGACTTTTAAAGCCTTCATCTCCGTCCTAAAGCCGTCATTCACGTCGGCAGCTCATCATTTACAAAACAAGCGTGGTAATGGTGAACATTCCCTTTTCCGCTTAAGGCTGTTTGTCCATAGGAGTGTAGCGTGTGAGCAGAGCAAGGGAGCGGAGTATCAAATTTCTGAAGCTGAGCTGTGTAATAAAACCATACGCCGTCATGTGTCTGAATTTTCCAATTTTTAATAACATTCAAATAAAGTTTGAATATGTTATTAAAAATTGGAAAATTGAAAAAAATCTTTGCTTTAATCAGCCAAAAATACTTTTACTACTTTACTCTCATTTTTAACAAATTCATTACAGGATTACGACTAGCTTTTGAACGATTTTGGTTACGAGAATCGATCGGCCTTTTGGTTCTATACAACGGAGACAGCGAATGTGACCACTACCTGAAGTGAATCGTTTAAACTGATGAGATTGTTTTTTGTATTATAAGATGTCGGATAAGAAAGATTCAGCAGTGTTGAGATGCTTCATGTTAGAGGTCTTCTTCTTCTTCTACTAACATAGTTGTATATAATATACGTATAGTTGCATAAGTTTGTTTTGTTACTAACACCATGGACTGTAATTGTCTGAATTCTATTTCATCACGTCTGCATTCCCCGAAGAGTTAGGCAGAGATGTTACCAATGTACACCCAAAGTTCGCCGGTATGTGTCCCATATAATAGAGAGCGAGCCTATTGCCATTAACTGGGCACATATTCAAACTCTGAGCTGCTACTGGTTCTATTATATTCTTTGTAGAAAATATAAGAGCTGCTTCACACATTTATTTATACTAGTCTCTCTGAGCGGAGCGGAGATGAGATGAGATGAGATGAGAATTTAGTGGAATTCTAACTCTACGCATCTTTGTTTCAGTGGACAGGCAGCCTAAAGTGCGTGAGCGTTAAAGCGCTAGAAAGCTGCAGGATAACGTTACACTGTTTAACTGTAAACACACGGCTTCGGAACCCGTAATGACTAGAGCAGGGATGGCGAACTAATAACATACTTACATCAAAAAATTATTTGGACAAAATTATTGTTAATAAACCAATGTTTTCGATCGAATCTAACGAAATAACGTTTATTTCAAAAAAACTTAAAATAGTATACCAATTCCTGCGCGCTACTTCGTGCGCGTGGTTTTTTCGGCCGTGTTAAGTTACGGTTGCTGCTCCGATCCCGTAAGTCGTAGCGTGATATACGAGTACAATAAAACTCTTCAGCTTTATTGTTAGTATAAATTATGAATGCCGAGTTGCAAATATAAAGTTTAAAGTTCTAAAATAAAAAAAAGATGCACAGTCAAGATTCTTTGATGGGCTGGATGGGCACATCAACGCCATATTATTATTTCATTTATGAAACATGATACTTTCACCAATAAAGGTTCGCCATCCCTGGACTAGAGTAACAGTACTCGTTCGTAAGTTCCCAATTATCCTTTATTCAGTTAATAACTTATCGCTTGTACCTATAATTATTGTGTTGTAAATATAATCAAATTATAGTTTGTGTTTTAGTTATTGAAGCGAGGATGATATTGGATACAGCAATTAGGTTCACCGAAAATAAATCCGAATCTTGTTATAGTTTGTTGGTTTCATTAATTTTAATGATGAACTATGAGTCTCGACTACGAAAATAAAATAAAAGGATTAAAATTTTAATTAAATGTTTGTATTTCATTTATAGACATGCATTATTTACACATTTAAGTGCAAAGATTTGAAAAATTTTGATGCTCGTGTATTATGTTCTGCCAAAACAAATCAAGTATTGGCAGAATTTATCCCAAGTAATGTATGTAAGAAAAAGGTTGAACCGTACTAGGAATTTTACAGCAACAAATATTTATTTGATTAAAACAAAGAAATGAAAAAGAAACAAAACAGAATAATGAGACTGCCTTAATTGTTAGCCGAGTGGTCGTAAGCGCGACTGCTATGCTAGAGGTTTTGGGTTCGAACCCCAGGTCGAGCAAAAGTTCTATTGAGTCTTTCTGTGAAATTCTCAGTAGCAGCTTTTTTTTTTTTTTTTTTTATAGACGGGAAATCATCAAGTAACTTCCCCCGCCCTGGGCGGGGCGGGAGGGAGTGTCAGACTTTTACTGACTAAAACCCGTCTATGTTCCTTCATGTGCCCTTTGCGTTCCGGGGGCGCGGTATCTCTTTCGAACAACCCGCAGCCCCGGCAGGCATCGGCCCTCAGTGGCCCCATCCAATTTTGCTGACATCTCTTTGAGGCGCGCGTGGAACACGAACGCGCCGTCGACACGGTCTGTCGCTAGTGAACGTACGGACGGTGAGCTACCCATTGCTCACCGTCCACAGACCCGCGTCTACGGTGGCCGGGAGTCGTCACGTGGCTCCCGACGCCCGGATCGTCTACCGCGGCGGCCGCTGGGACGGGGGACCCTCCTTTCCCTCTCCCGTCCCGCCGCCTCCTTCTCCAGCATTACAGCTTCGCAGAAGGAGGCGACTGCTTCCCATTCCCCCTCGCTCCGGACCATGGCCTGGACCAGTGCCGGACGCGAGAGGGCGCCGCCGCCGATGGCCGCCTCGAGGACTCGGCGGTGCTCAGCCCAAGCAGGGCACACCGCCAAAGTATGCTCCACCGTGTCCTCGGGGCGATCCTCACAATGGTGACACCCGGGCGTTTCCTCCCGCCCGATGAGGTGCAGGAACCTCCCGAAACATCCGTGTCCGGTGAGGACCTGCGTCAGGCGGTAGGTGAGGGCGCCGTGGCGCCGCTCCAGCCACTCCTCAAAGAGGGGTCTTACCGCCTCAATCGAGGCGAGCCCTGCACGAGGTTGCGACAGTCGTTCTCTCCATGTCGCCATGAGATCGAGCCGGAGTTCCGTCCGCAGGGCGGCAATTTGCCGCGGCAGCGGAGTTTCGCCCCGGCCCAGTGCCTCCGCGCGCCACTCGTGTAGGCGCGCGAGGACCAGCGCCTCCAGATCCCATGGCGGCAATCCGGCAAGGAGGCTCGCTGCCTCGCCGGAGATCGTGCGGTATCCGCGGATGACCCTTATGGCGATCACCCGCTGGGACGCGTTCAGGTAGTGGGCGGCAAGCCGCCTCAAGCCCCGCGCCCACACCGGGGCCCCGTAAAGGGCCATCGAACGCACGACCCCGGCGTAGAGCCTCCGGCAGGAGGCGTTTGGCCCCCTCAAATTGGGCAAGAGCCGCTTAAGAGCGGCCGAAGCCCGTGCCAACTTGGGAGCCAAACGTAGTTCCATCGGCTGTCGAGGACAAGTCCCAGGTACTTCATCGTCGACCCGACGCCGACGGAAACCCCTCCTACCGTTATTTGGGATCCCGAAGGTGGCGCGTTCCGAAGCCCATGAAAGCACAGGACTTCGGACTTGTGCAAGGCCACCTCGAGACCCAATTGCCGGATCCTCTCGACGACTATCGCAACCCCGCGTGTCATAAGGTCGGCCGCCGCCTCGTGCGACCACCCCTGCGCCAGGACCAACGTGTCATCAGCGTAGCACACTACGCTGGCGCCCTCGGGGAGGCCAGCACGTAGCACCCAGTCGTAGCCGATGTTCCACAGGAGCGGCCCTAACACCGATCCCTGCGGAACACCGCACGACATCTCTCGCCGGTTCCTTTCACTCAGTAGCAGCTTGGAGTTAGGATTTGTACCCGGTTATTGGCAATAAGCTCGCCTTCTATTACATGGGTCCTAAACACACCGGCGCATTATGAGTGTACATTGGTCTACCTCTGCCTGGCCCTTCAGGGAAAATAAGCGTGATGATGTGTATGTATGATTGTTTAATTATAAAAAGTCGCGAACGCGTGTCCGGTATTTTTCTGTTCCCCCTATGTTTCTGTCCGTAGATCCGTCCGACCTAAAATCCGGTATAAATGAATGTAACCATAAGGATTATTCGGGTTTCTCGTATGAACAGTCCCGTTGGGCCCCAATGATTACGTTAGGAGCCATACTAAATCATTTAGTCTATAGGTATACCTTTTTGCAAATTTGATTCATTTTAAGAGAGATTAGACTTACAATATGATTTGCTGGGAATTCTTTTGGGAATTTATTTCTGGTCTTTAATGAAGCGAAGCGAAGCTATGTCGTTAAGGTCGTTTATATGATGGTCTTATTTGAACCAATAGACTTAAAAAAATGAATGTTCTTATATTTGAATTTTAACAGTTTTACACCCGGTTTTTTGAACGAGACATAAATGCGACACATCGTCAAGCCACGTAAGCTGCTAAAATTGGTTGATTTGTAAAATTACGAATTTACAAAGTGACCTGTAGTGCGATTCTCTAAAATGCAAACTCGAAAACGAGTCTCACTAAAGTGACCGCGCTTACTTCGATAACGAACCAACTTGATTTTGGTCCATTTTGTTATCTCACTGCGGATTCAGCTTTCGAATTGCGAAATGATGCTTAGAGAATCGCACTGCTGTTTACAAAATGACGAATTTATGAACAAAAATATAAATGAAATTTGAGTGCGATATTTATAGGGCACATAGTTTGTAAGCTATGAGAAAAGTTAAACCAAGTGAGATAAGTGACTGATCTACGTGTACTTTATAGTTTCTTTCAATATTGACATTGTGAATAGTATAGCAAGTAATTCAAACGATCTCTCTCAGGTTCACACATGTTTAAATATTATAACAACGCCACATGAAACACAGAATATTATTATTAAATTAAATCAGAAATACGCAAATATGCACTTTAATTAACACTGTTTCTACATTCTGCACTGATTCAGACTCTGAATAATCTCCAAGATATTCAGTAAGACAAACAGTTAAGTTTTAATATTCATATCATATTCATTTTATTCGTAGACAGTTTATTAAGTTTCTTGACAGTTTTATTCTTTAAACACACATAGGTGTTAAAATAATACGAATAAGTTTTTTAATTCAGTGCATTAGTTTACATACATACTGTGCTGAGCATAATTAATGTACTTACCTATCTTCGTAGACATTTTCGGCGTGAGTTTATGTATGTAGCTTACTTAAAGGTTTAAAAGTATCAATAAAGTATCTTAAAAAAATATTTGTATTTACGTGGGTCGTACGTACGTACAAGTCGAAGTAGGTATGTTTTATGAGAAAATAACAAAATTAGGCAATAGAAAAGCCAAACAGAATTACAATAATAAGGGTTTTTATAAGCCTCACACTGAGCAACTATAAGTTGCTAATAACAATATTATAGTGGCTCAGTGTACGACATGACTAAGCAGTCTTACTCGTATAAGCTCCGTATAGAAGCTACTAGTCAATAATTTTTTAGACAAGTTCGTAACTCTATTTCTAACTACTACAACTTCAAAAAGTCAGAATCAACAGTGGCGAGCAGCAGAAAAGCGTCGACGCATTGAAGCTCGTCGGGTCCCGGAGAAACGATTCAACTTCTATTTTTTATAAAACTGTATAGTGTATTTCTGCAGGTTATCGTATAGCAGATTTTGTTTTTACTATTTAATGTTGTAATTGAGTTTGTATAAATATTAAAAACTATACAGGGTGCTTTGAAATTGCTCGTATTCCTCTCGGGAGAAGAAACTATGACTAATTTAGAATGATTTAACCCCTATCACTTGGGGGTCGAAAATCCTCCATTTTCGAGAAAATCTACTTTGTTTTTATTTTTAGAAAAATCTGAATTTTGATAATTAAAAATTAATAAAAAAAAAACTTCATCACTTATCAGATTTCTTTTTTAATTTATTGCAAGTTTTAACATACAATATTAAATCTAACAGTAAATTATACAGTTTTCAGCTTTAGAGAGGTTGGTCAATTAGTAAGCTATCAGATCATAGAAATTTTTTGGCTAAAAGTGTTTTTTTTTTTATTAAATGTTAATTACCAAAATTCGGATTTTTCTAAAAATAAAAACAAAGTAGATTTTCTCGAAAATGGCGGATTTTCGACCCCCAAGTGATAGGGGTTAAATCATTCTAAATTAGTCATAGTTTCTTCTCCCGAGAGGAATACGAGCAATTTCAGATCACCCTGTATATACAATTTCTTTGATATCTCAACAAAATTAAATAGAGAGACAATAACAATAGGCTCGCCCCCTATTACATGGGATCTAAAAAATACCGGCGAACTGTGGGTGTACAATCCCCGAAGGGTTAGACAGAGGGGTACCCTCTCCCTATCCCTTTGGGGAATACAGGCGTGATGGTATGATGATAATAAGAAAGAAAACATTAGATAATTTCTTAATCATCTAATATACATAATTTACACTTCAAACTGCAAGCAAATAATATGCCCAAGATATTTATTGACTTACTTGGAGAAATAACAAGAATCGCAAGAAACCCTTTTTTTTTTTTTTTTTTATAGTCGGGAAATCATCAAATAACTTCCCCCGCCCTGGGCGGGGCGGGAGGGAGTGTCAGACTTTTACTGACTAAAACCCGTCTATGTTCCTTCATGTGCCCTTTGCGTTCCGGGGGCGCGGTATCTCTTTCGAACAACCCGCAGATTCGAACAACCCGCAGGTTCCACTTCCAACTCCGCGCAGAAGCCATTTAAAGTAAGCTAAACTCAATAACGAGTGCGAACCGCGGAGCAAAGCTTGTATATTACAAAGTTTAGTAAACGCTACACTAACTGAAAAGTTAACCTATAAGTTATATGTGAACTACAATAACAAGTCCTGCTGTTTACTTAGTGGTACACTACTGGTCGGTTGGGTTAGAACAGGTGTTTTGTTTAGTTCAAATTAGGATGGTTAAATAACAAAACAAAGTTTGGTGTTTGAATTGCCAAATTGAGTTAACCCAAAATTTCTTAATAATTAAATTAAATTGAGTCAAACTACTGCAAAATGTGTGGCATATCGCAAAATGATGATAATTATGCTCCGCTGCTCTACTCCCGTATATCGTAGGGTGATGTTATATAGGCTATAGTATGCTAGTCCTCATAATTCAGGCTATAATATTATGCACAAATTACTTTTCTAATAGTAGGTACTGTAATTTCCAAAGATTACCGCGTTTAAACAAAGACATAAACAAACCAAAAAGCTCTTCAACTTTTGTTATATTATGTTAGTATCAGAAGTCAGAAGCCAAGAAGTCTGACAACCAGTCTAACCAAGAGGTATCGTGCTGCCCAGTAACTGGGTTGTGGAGGTCAGATTGGCGGTCGCTCCATGTAAAACACTGGTATTTAGCTGCATCTGGTTTCACTGGAAGCCGACCCCAGACTTAGTTGGAAAATGGCTAGGCAGATGATAATGATGATTTATTATATTATTAGTATAGATTAAATTCAAAATACAATAAAAAAAAAACATGAAAAATAATCAACATTTTAAAGAGGAAATCGTTTCAGAATATAATAATAATAATAAATAAATATCTTGGGACAACTCACACACGGCTATCTGATCCCAAGCTAAGCAGAGCTTGTGTTATGGTAACCAGACAACTGATATACATACTTATATAATTTATAAATACATACATATTATAGATAAATCACACCCAGACACAGAACAAACAATTATGCTCATCACACAAAGTTTGTCCTGGGTGGGAATCGAACCCACGACCTCCGGCTTAGCAGTCAGGGCCGCTAACCACTAGACCAACAGGCCCGTCAAAAAAAAGAAAAAAGAAGGTGAAAAAAAAGGAAGGAAGGAGGGGGGAAGGTGTCGAATATGGGTGCAATGACAACATAAATATCATAAGACTAGCAACAATTTGATTTGCATCGTACGCTTAACAAATTGCCAGCTCGCAGCTATTCCCGCCCGTATTCAGTATGTTATTACAATAATAATTGTACACATGCCGCATGTCCACTCTGCACATTACAATTTGTCATTTCCTCCTTGCTTCTGTTGTTTAGAATGTGTGGGGAAATAATGACGGTGCGACGGTACCTACTCCTGGTGGGTACAGTCACGAGCTTGAACATGTATTCGTGGACTTAGCAATGTTCTGAAGCGATTGCAGTCGTTTCGAAGTCTGGCTCAGGCAAGTGACGTTAATTTTATTTTTTGGAGGTTTACTTACTTGAATAAAACCTGGTGAATTGGACTGGCATATGAAGGGTTCCATGAGTACAATATTAAGATCGAGAAAAAAATGCCGAATTAAACAAGTTTCTTGCATGATCATTATTTGCCATACTAATACACATGTGTTAAAATTTCGAGTGTCCACCTATTACGATTCAAAAAACAGAGGAGAGACAGAGGAGTCTTAGTTCCGTTAGCAAACTTTGTATACGGAACCTCTTTTAAGCAAAAATTGTTAGCTTCAATATTTAGGGTAAAGTACTCTAATATGTATAACCCTCCAGGGTCCAATCAAACTTTCCACCCTGAATAACTATACCTCTGCCTAACCCTTCAAGGAAAACATGCTTGATTTTCTGTTCTATATTTATGCTGGATCGCGATCTAGATTTACTTTTTATAAAGGTACCTACTTATGCGATCGCAAAGAAAAAGTATTTTTGTTTAGTCAAAATATTATCTAGCTGGCAGAGAGCCTATCTTGAGCCGACGATGTAAACGTAACTAAATTGGATCGCTTTTTAAATTTGAAATATCCGTCTCGCACAGTATATTTATTTATTTGAAGTCTTTATTTATATCAATGGGTCATAATATTTGTGTTTGTCGTATAAATATAAACCCAGAATGCTGTTTTTTTTTTGTGACTAGCTAGCTACGTCACTGGCTCACGGAGAGAAGGGACCTGCTGAAGAACAGCGGGACGAGGCCTGTTGGAGGAGCGGTGAATGCTTATGCGACTTCTGCACCCCTGGCCATAAGCAGAGGTGAAACATCGCGATGGTTTTAGCCGGTAAGAGTCCGGCGTGCCCGTTCGCCATCCCCACGATGGCGATGGCACTACAGGGTATTTATTTATTGAAACTTTATGCAACAAAAAGTACAAAGGCGGACTTAATGCCTTAGGCACTCTCGCACTTCTATCAGTCAACCAAAGCTGGTGAAGAGATAATATTGCAGGTGCAAATTATTGTGAAAGAGTAAAAGAACAAAATCTAGGGTGGGTATTCCGGGGAGGGTAGTAGGGTAGGCCTATGTTCAGCATTGAACGTCGTTAGTCTGATATAATGATAATGATTTGATCGCGACCATGACCAACTCCACATATCCGCCCGCTCCAGTGTGACCTGGCCTTAAGTAGTATATACGTACGTAGGTACTAGACACGTATTACCACATCTGCACAACACTAGTGTGCTAAACAATCAAGTGCAATTGCGCTGCGTACGCTTGGGACGTAATGGCATCGTCGTTACATTCCAATATATCAACGTGCCGCCTCTTAGGTACATACCTGGGCACGGATTTAGAGTTTCTCGTATAAGACGAGGCGGAAGCGACACGATCTTCGTAAATAATTAGATCTTAAAAATAAAATAGAACAGCTGAGCAATGCAAAAAATAACGGGAGATTTTTTTAACACATACACACATGAATACTCACGTCGTTTTCCCAAGGGTGTAAGCAGACACCACCTGCTACAATCTTTACATAGGTACTCCTTTCGCCTCATTCATGTAGTACAAGCACGCCGGTTACAAGTACTCCACACCCGAACTTACTGAAGCAGTGATTTTTCAACACGCTTTTTTTAGCTTCACTTGTATTAACGTAAACGGAATCTTCAAACGTGATTTTCACCCACTTCAAACCATCGGTTTATATTGAAACATTGCACACTTATCCAGGACCGATGACAATGTAATATTTTAACTAGAATATATTAAAAATACGTAGTTCAATCTGCTCAATACATGACAAAGGATTTTCACTTCATTGTAAAACGAAATCTACACAAACTAGATATATCTACGTCCAAAATTCTGCACTAAACCACAACCAAATCAAACCGCAGAAACCAAATAATTAAGTCAAACAGCACCCACACTATTAAATAACTAAAATAATAATTATAATCACCACATAATTTTAATTACGCAGGCAAAACCATTTTCCTATAAATCACACCATTTTGCCTTCACTAAAACGTGTCGTTTCCGCCCCGTTCGTATGTAAATGGACCCTGCATTAGGTTAGATTTATGCCTGACTGTAGGCCGGTGCACGGTGCAATCTATTCCAATATGAAAAATTTCAGTCAGTTTGAATTTTCTAACCGATTTCGAGGTGATTTAAAACGATTCTTATCCGCCTCGGCGCCTTGCGAATATTGCATGAACGCACTTTTGGAGTATTAGAGTCTTCTATGCAAGCTGCAAATAGGCAGTGAATTAATAGCTTTAGGGGTGTTGTTGCTTTACATTCAAGTTAGATATCTATCATAACATACGTTTACATACAATGCATTACAATTAAGCTGAGAATGCTATACAAACACACACAGTACAGTGTCTTTTTATTTGTTGTGTGTTTTATGTGTTTTTGTATTTATTTCAACTTTATGCAACAAAAATATTTATAAAGGCGGACAATTAGTATCTTCAACCAGTCAACCAAAGAAAGAGCCTTATTTGCCTGACAAATAAATTATGAAGGAAATATTATAATACTAGCTTTTGCCCGCGACTTCGTCCGCGTGAATTAATAGTTCCCGTTCCCGGGGGATTTCCGGGATGAAAACTATCCTATGTCCTTTCTCGGGTCCCAAACTATATCTGTACCAAATTTCATTGAAATCGGTTCAGTGGTTTAGGCGTGAAGAAGAGACAGACAGACAGACAGAGTTACTTTCGCATTTATAATATTAGTACGGATTATTTTTAGCCATAATGTGGCTGTATGATTGCTAAGTTTTAATATAACATCGCCAAATGTTTAAGAACTAAGTCAAAGTCAAATAATTAAATTCAATTAAACCATTTTAAGATACTTTTATAAGTCGTGTAAAAGAAAAAACAATCTAGTTGGCCGTTTCATTAGTAAATTTAGTATGGAGATGAATGGGCATAAAACTCCGTACTTTCTCTTTAACAATAAATGTTTTAAAATATTTTATAAATATACAAAACTAGCTTTTGCTCGCGACTTCGTCCGCGTGGATTAATAGTTCCCGTTGCCGGGGGATTTCCGGGATGAAAACTATCCTATGTCCTTTCTCAGGTCCCAGACTATATCTGTACAAAATTTCATTGAAATCGGTTCAATGGTTTAGGCGTGAAGAAGAGACAGACAGAGTTACTTTCGCATTTATAATATTAGTAAGGATTACACGACACACGTGAATGCGACGTAACTTGCTCAAAACCTACTATATATATATTACAATATACAAAGTATTAGAACAAGAACCCAGACTCACACTCAAACTCGTCTCGCTCACGTCTCGCTAGCATCTAAATGCAGTCGAGTAGGCGAGGCCGTCAAGATTTATGCCTAGAACTGTAGGCCAACCGCAATGCACTGCTAGCAATCTCCCCGAGTATGAAAAATTGGCCTCACTTTGGTTACGTTGGACTGAGGAGAGCTCGCCTAAGTGAGCGGTAAGAGTCAAATAAATTACTCGGGATTACTTAAGTGCTTGCCCGAGAGGCCAACTATTCCTATTTGTCGTCCCATTAACGGGGCCTCTTCCTATATTAAGTGACCCGTGTGACATAGTATCGGATGGATATTTGAGTAACGTCTAACTTTGTTTGTGTTTTTAAAGGGATTGGTGGCTATTATTAGGGAACAGGGCAAGCACTAATGTGACTTCCATACATACACACATAAACTCACGCCTTTTTATCATGGGTGTAGGCAGAAACCACAGAACGCCACCTGCTACGATCCTTATATACTCCTTTCGCCTCGTCCACATTCATACATCTGGTCATACAAGCACGCCGGTTACGAGTAATGCGCAACCGACCTTTCTGAAGAACCTCACCAATAAGGTCAGGGTAGGTCTTTCTAGGACAATGTGATTTGTTCAATGCATTTGTACTTTTAAGTTTATCTTGAACATCATTGATGTCGGTGATGGAAAACATCGTGAGGAAACCTGGACTTGTGTGTAATTATAGTTTGAAGTCGCCAATCCGCCTTCAAGCGTGGTGATCAATCCTCGTGCCTTCTCTGCACGAGAAGAGGCCTTTGCCCTGCAGTGGGGCCGTAATAGGCTGGTGTTATTAGAGAAGTTATACATCTAGTAATTATAGGTCTGTGTCCTGGTGCTACTCTTAATTTTTTAATCCGATTCATCCTGTGAATTTCCAATGGAAATATTTTCCATATTAAAAACGTATTATACTGTAACATTAGAAAGAAAAAGAAGAAAAGATAAATCCTAAGATTTTCCAGTAAAATTTAAGATTTACCAAGTCTTAATGATCTCCGAGCTGTATTGTGATTTTTTTTCTTTGAGGTTTGACCTCAGAGGCACGGCAAATGTAGCATTTTTTATTCTTAGGATAACAAAAAATGTATTATTTTATTTTCAGAACCTACATTTTAATAAAGGCTTTGTTAAAATCTAGCATTTGTCAAACTCAAATGGTAAAGGATCGAATCGTCGAATTTGAAATTAAACCTTATATTCATCAGCACACGTTGGAAAATCCTAAGATTTACAAGTAACACTCACATTGCCTATATCTATCTGCATACTATACGACATAAATGTTTCTTCTACCTAAGCTTTTATAAGAAAAATAATCGTAATATTACTTCAAAAATATATGAACATACCACCATCACGCCTGTATTCCCCGAAGGGTTAGGCAAAGGTGTACTAATGTACACCCACAGTTCGCCGGTATATTTAGGTCCCATGTAATAGGGGGCGAGCCTATTGCCATTAACCGGGCACAAAACCAAACTCCGAGAATCTCATAGAAAAACTCAATAACACTTTTTGCTCGACCTGGGAATCGAACCCGGGACCCCTTGCACAGCAGTCGCACTCGCGACCACGAGACCAACGGGGCGGTTTACGGGGCGGGGGCGGGGTATATATGAACATAGTAAATTGATATTGCTTTTTTCCATTATATTCTTTCACATAGTATACAGAAACGAGCCTGATAAATAAAATGTCAAAAATATTTGAGCCTTTCTACTTAACTGCTAAAAGACAGAACCATCTTCTAAAGGTCCATCTGCCAAAGCTTTTAGAGTCAAAAGTAAAATTATTTTAGCATTTTGAAAAGGGTTATCAGATGAAACCACAATGAAGCTTAACGGGAGAGTACAGAAGGACCAATCAATGCAATCTACGAAAAAGAAGAGTATCTAATAATATTTTTTTGTTGTGTATTTTTTTTTTAGATATTCCGTTTTGCCGTTGTTGTATTCAGAGCTCCATTGGCTTACTTTGGCTTGGCTTGTGTTATGTATATGTTTAAAACTATTAAAAGATTTTGTTATAAGAATTTTGAATGAACAATAATTATCTACAACTAATTTTATACACAGGGAAAGTGTATTTGTTTGTTAGAAATTATCTCTGGAAGTACTGATACAATTACAAAAATTCTTTCGCTGATAAGAAGCAACACTATTAGTGAGTGCTATTGATCATATTTTATGGTATACTTAAACCTAATCCAACTAATATTCTTCATTATCACAAACCATTATTTTCTATCGCCAAGATTTGTAAAAACGGCAAACTTTAAGAGTATATTTTTAAATATACCATCGCACCTGTATTTCCCTAAGGGTTAGGCAGAGGTGTACCAATGTACACCTACAGTTCGCCGGTATATTTAGGTCCCATGTAATAGGGGGTGAGCCTATTGCCATTAATCGGGCACAAATCCAAACTCCGAGCTGCTACTGAGAATTTCATAGAAAAAATAAATATTTTTGCTTGACCTGGGAATCGAACCCAGGACCTCTAGCGTAGTAGTCGTGCTTTGGACCACTAGACTAACGAGGGTAATGAGGGTATACTTTTGTGAACCCATATCATATAGGGAATCTTTGTGGTATTTTATTCACAGTTGGACCTTTTGATATTTTATTTTATATCAGCGCGGGCATCTCAGTGCGAACTAATTCTTTGTGATTCTGTTATTTTCATCCCACAAATGTTCTAGGCTCCCACATGCCTTTGTATTATAATGCCTACTTATAAGATTAAAGAGCATTAGGTTCGCATCGGCTTTTAACATATTGTGATAATAAATCTGAAAATAAAGTTAGGTTTCTTATTTTAAATTACAATGAGGTGAAATTTTATCATAAAGAGTGAATAGGACTCTTCACTCTTTCTCATAAATTTAATAATGCATTCTTGGCTTTATATGTTTTCTTTTCTCCTTAAAATCTTGCATATATATTTTTAGGGCTGATATTTAAAAAACGTATTCTAGTACTAGCATACAATTTCTGAGAGCATGTAAAGCAAATAATATTATAAAGATCGCATTATTTACATAAACTTCATTAAGTTTTAAGTTTATTGTGTATGTATGTATGTAAAAAGCAAAAGCTCAAAAGTGATATACGAAAGAGTACATAATTATGTTTACTAGCTGTTGCCTACGACTTCGTTCGTTTGAATTTTCTTACACATTTTTTTTTAAATAAAATATAGCACTCAACAATAATCTAGATTCCTATAAGCGATGAATTTTCAGAATCGGTCCAGTGGGTCCGCAGAATAGTGTGTACAAATAAAAAACAAATTCTTCAGCTTTAAATATTATATGTATAGATACCTCCCCCTTTGGTCCCGTGATGGCAAGCTTGACTGTTCGATTCCTCCTGGGTTCAGTTCCCAGGACGGAAAAAAGTGTTGTTGGGTTTTTTCATGAGGAATTACTCAGTAACAGTCCGGAGTTTGAACATTGGTGGTGTAACACCCCCGTGTCTCGGAAAGCATGAGAAGTCGTTGGACTTGCGCCTGTTCCCTCCCCAGTTATTTTAGATTGCTGTCCCATCGGACTGGTTGTTCGAAAGAGATACCGCGCCCCCGGAATGCAAAGGGCACATGAAGGAACATAGACGGGTTTTAGTCAGTAAAAGTCTGACACTAAGGGGGGCGGGGGAAGTTATTTGATGATTTCCCGTCTTAAAAAAAAACAACAAAAACGCACTATGAGAGTTAGGGAAGAGGGAGTGCACCTTTGTTAGCGCACACACTTGTGTACACTATATATCTCCTGCGTACTTGGCTAGTGTTAAGATTAGCCGCCGTAACCGAAATCATACTTTTCATGTATGTAAAAATATATTCTCCAGATTCTCACATACCATAACCAACACAAAGTAGCTTGCCATTACGGTAATATTTTTCGTAATAATTCATGAGCTATTTCTTTAAATTTCACTAATGGTAAGCGGTCTGAGTCAAGGAACCATTAGCTTTCAAAAAGATTATGTTAATTTCTTAAAATTCATAACATTTTTTGATGTTGCCTAAAAAAGAGCAAGTGAAGATTATTCTGCGGTCTTTTTTTCAAGTTCATTACTTTGTAGGTATTATTTCAAGACAGTAATTTATTTAATCTTAATTAAAGTCGTGCTCTCTGACTAATCACCCCCAATTTCCGACTACAAGCAAAAACAAAGCGGTAAGGCGCGTTAACTTAAGGCGTTTCTAAAGGTGAACGTAGCCCTATTTTTAATCTACCTTTGTGAGTATAGATGAAGTGCCATGCTATAGATTGACAGCTCACCTTAGGGTCACTTCAAATTTTTACAGAATAACACTGCTAGTTCTATGTAATAATAGGTAAACATAACCGTTCCATCGTTTTCAGTTTTTCACCGTCCTCATACAATACTCATTAACTGTTTGGCAGTGTTCAACTAGCGTTTTTAATAGATTAGAATATATCAGAGTTTTTTAAACACCAGCCGTGCGATTCTCTAACATATTTCAACGCTGCGCTCGACGTCGAGCTCGTCGACGACACTACTGTCAAATCAACTTTACGCACAACGCATAGAGTTGATTTTACCGAAGTTTCGTCAACCAGCTCGACGTCGAGCGCAGCGTTGAAATATGTTAGAGAATCGCACGGCTGAATAGGAATCTTATATAAAGTGACAGACACTTACAGACGAACCTCGAAAAACCCTTAACCGATGAAGCTGAAATTGAAGAACAGATTTGACTTTTACTTTAACGCAGACGACATCACAGGCAAAAGCTAGTCAATTATAAAAGGGAAAACTTATTTCTACAATAGATCTACACCGATCTATAAGAACAATGAATACTCCCAAAAACCTTACAAAGAACACGACACCCCCAATTACGTAAACCCCGTTCACCTTAAAATAAAAAATGATAATTATATACGATCAAAGCGAAGCGAGAAACGAAGAATTTAAAGAGATGCAGGTTTTTGTGTTCGCCTCGTTAGCTAAAGTGGTTTAAAGTCTAGGAGTCAGCGGTGCATACATCAGCCTCCCAAATGCGGCTACTTTTAATTCTTATTAAGATTTAATATTTTTCTGGCCTTTTATTCCACGAAAATGTTGTGGATCGGTTTAAGTTGAGCTAGCAGCTTTGTGGTCGCTTTTTGGGCTTGAATTTCCAGTAGTGCTAAGTATGAGTTCTTTGTCATTTAGTGCTTTTTAAAACCACGAAAGCTTTGGGAGTTGTAGGGCTTTTTGAAGTATGGTATAAGCCTTTTTCAGGTTGGTCTTGATGTAGATATTGATAGGGTAAAGTGACATATTACGGTCATGTGAATAAATAATACTGTGATGCGAGGTTGATTGACAACTCATAACATCTTTTTGATACCTCTAAAAAATACCGGTCTATTATTGTACCACTGCAGGGCAAAAGCCTCTTCCCATACAGAGAAGGCACTAGCATTGATCATCGCGCTTTTTCGAAGCCTATTGGTAATTTGAATAAGCCCAAATTTTCTAACGATGTTTTCCTTCATCGATGTTTGTAATGTCCAAGATAAACTTAGAAAGTTCCAAAATGAAAATGTCATATTGGTATTTGCCCGGTATCAAACCTTCTTGCATAATATGGTGCCTTATGCATGAGGGGCTTTCACGACACCACCATTACACCAATTATATAAATGGCTAAAAAAAAACTTTAACATTATCATTAAGACCGTACACTGCTTAAATTTTCGGTACCTATTTCAAAGACTATTTAATCTTAGCACAAGATCTAACCAAACAAATTAAGTATTCTTTACCAACATTAACTGCAGACAAAATGGCCGACAAGTACGAATTAACGGCACACAAATACGGGTAATTAGATCCTTGGGCAATAAAATTAAAACAGGCGTCCGTTTGCGAAGAATTTAACCTTCAGGGTTAGATTGATGAGGTTGTTGGCACAAAAGGACCAAAAATGGTCCTTAATGCAACGAAACAAAAAGTTGAGTTTTAGAGACATTAATCGGTTTTGGTAATGACGTGGAGTAGTCGTTGTGACCATGATTAAGGTTTAAGGCAAATGCCTCTTCGAAGTCACGAGCATTGATCACCACGCTTGTTAAGACGAGAGTTCAGACTTTTTTACCCGACTGCGACAGAAGGAGGGTTATGTTTTTCGAGGGTATGTTTGTATGTATGTATGTATGTATGTATGTATGTATGTATAATTGTTTGGCACGCTCTGCAGGCTGAACGGCTCGATGGATTTTAGCTTGAGAGGTGTCGTTAGATTCGTATTTACTGTGAGAGTGACACTGGGTATATAAAAAAAAAAAACAAAATGGCGGATTTTTGGCGCCAAATTATAATGTTTGGCTCGCTCTGCAGGCTGAACGGCTCGATGGATTTTAGCTTGAGAGGTGCCGGTAGATTCGTATTTACTGTAAGAGTGATACTGGGTATATTAATTTATTTTTTAAAACACAAAAAAAAAAAAAAAAAAAAACGGTAATTTAAAAAACTAAAAAACCCGACTGCTATTCTTTAAAAATCCCTAAAACAAGATAAATTGTAGCAGTCGGGACCCATTCGGGACCATCTGCAATGTAATATAGGTATGTGCTCTCAATTCACTAATCCTCCATTTCTAGAATGGGTCCCGACTGCTACAATTTATCTTGTTTTAGGGATTTTTAAAGAATAGCAGTCGGGTTTTTTAGTTTTTTAAATTACCGTTTTTTTTTCTGAAGGGCATCTCGCAGGTCGGCCAGGAGGCTGTTTACTGCTTAACCGATCAACTCAGTGGATGCCTCTCAATTAAGGCCTTCAGCCAGAGCATAAGACTATTAAAACTAAACGACAGCGCACCAAGCACCAGCGCACTAAGGGCACCCCCTGTGGGGTACGGACCTCGGCTTAGGCCGTCGCTGAGGGCAGCAAGTGGGGCAGCAACTTTCAAGGTAGTACATAAATACTTTTGATTTTCAGGTTCTTGGTTATGATAATCATAGAAGCGATAAACCCACTCGGTGCGAATTATATATTATTAAGTCAAAATACTGATAATTTCAAAAGCGGTAACTTTTTACAAATATGTTGTGTTTAAATGTTTTATTTCTAAAAATATATATGACTGTAATAATCCCGGGTTCATCCAGTTAACCTGAAGTGTGCCACGAGAGTAACAAAATACACCTATATGAACTACGTAGGTAGATCATGAGTGGGGGGCGATTATTTAAGTCCCAATATTAACTATGCTTTTAAATGAATGGGTAACGACAAGAGTAAGTGTGATGATTTGACGTCATAGAAATCAAGAGAAGAGTTAACAAGAGCTTCAAGTATGTATTCAACTTCAAAAATTATTGGTTTTGGTTTCAAATAATATTCACCACGTATTCAATAAAATTCCCAAATTCTACCATGAAACTTGGCCTCAGCTTTGAGTTTTACAATATCACACCACAAAGGCTAGGTAATTGTTAAAACATCATGAAATATAAAACTAAACCATCCTTTGAAATTGGAACGCGTGAAAAGTATTTGGACAATCTTTTTGTTTTCAAATTGATCTAGAGTTATTTGAGAAATTATGTCACTTAAAAATGTTTTCGGTAATTATAGAATGTTGTGGTATAATTATTATATTAGTTATTATATTATTATTAAAACGTAAAATGCCCTTGAATTTTTTTTTTTAAAAAGACAGTTGTTTCATGCATAAGTGCAAAACCGACAGGGTCAAAATGCATGGTTGAGCTGATTTTTTAAATAAGCGACGATGTCATGGTCCTTTGTGGTGAATGAAAAAAGTTCTTGGAAAAAAATCGGAGAGGGTTTTGTCGGGTGGATAGCGTAGACTAGGAAAAAGCGACGATAAGTTTCAATGCTTGATTCTAGATCCCTAAGTAAATCCATCCAATCCATAAAAGCAGGTTCCGTGGCGAAGAACCTTCCACCCAGTAGGTATATGCTTATTTAAAAACAACGTAAAATAACATAAAAAACTTGATTAAAAAGCTCTCTATTTAAAATAATATAAAAATGTTGTACTATATTTCAGTGTAAAAACCTAAGTGCCGACAGAGCAAGAACCGTATCTCTCAAGACATTTATTCATGTTTAAAAAGAGTAAATGAACGCTAAAGCTAATTAAATTCCAAGAGCACTAAGTACCAAGCTATGTACATCAGAGACGCTCATAGCAAAGAATAATAACTTTACTATGTAAAGAAGCGACACACTTTCTTTGCAATTTTTTTGTGTCCCATAACGCAGCAGTAGATCTAGCAGTAATGACGTGCTGTGATTGGCTAACATCATTCGAGATCATAATTGTATTTTTAGTTTTTTTTGTGTTTTCTTTTTTATATTTTCAAGTGTTATTTGTTTAATTATTGTAATTGGTAATAACTGTAACCGTTTTAATTAAAGTAAAATAATTATTTATTTTACTTTAATTAAAACAGTAAACACACACGGACACACATTTGCGGATAGGCGGATGGCCCTATACCATAGTTTACAACTGTTACATGACATGCAGTACGATTTGAAACGTTCGTGATTTTGTTCCAACATACTAGAGAGTCATAAAAGAGAGGAGATCTTCAGCTAGGAATCGCAAAGGGTTTGTTTGGTGTAAGTTGTGAGATACAGGCTGGTACGGTTAATAGGCTATAGAAGACGATGGTTTTTACTGGACCATAGTGATCATAAAAAGACACTCATCGAGACTACATTTTAATCTTAAAACATCTGGAATGCAATCTCTTACCTTTTACCTTACCACTTTTTTGGCGAATTTTATGAGCAAGTTGGATAAGATTGAGAAAATATTTGTTAATAAGAAGATATTTTCATCGCTGCTGAAGTCTTAAAACTTCACACAGAGTTACGAGGATGGATTGTATTTTTTCCCCCCCGCAACGCAGTATTATACCCGGCAGTACTGGCCTGCTGTGATGGGTTTAGCTCAGTTCTTCTCTTTTTATTTAGTTAGTTGATTTAATCACACCTGCCCAGGTATCATAGAAAAAAAGTACTTTACTCCAAAAGTATGTAATTTAAATCCAATCTGCATAAACGCTTCTAGGAAAGGCAGTATTATTGCTAACAAAATCGCGCACGCTCGCACTTGTACTACACATATAAGTAGTAAATCATATTCTCGGCCGTCCTATCTGTTGCAGCATTCATTGACCGTAAAATCTTTTTATTATACGCCTTTACGTACCCAGCTTGAATCCGATTCAGCTTTTCAAAGTCGCATAAAAATTCTAAGATATTATGCTAAAGAAACACATAGGTAGGTATTATTTGTTGGAAAATTTTATTTTTTCTGCTGAGTCGGGATTAGACCCTTGTTCGGTTGAAACTATTTATGAGCGGTTTATCATCTTAGGTTGGGAATGCTTGCAGATTTTTTGAATATATTAAGCTATTAGTGTCAATTCAGTGGTGTTGTGACTGCTCAATTTTATTTTTATATGAATAAATCGTTGTCTGGACTGTTTTGTATGGCATTGCTTTTCTGTTTAAAAATAGGGATTTGACATTGATTGTCACTGAGATGAGATTGCGACTCGATTTTAAACGTTTTTAATTAGAAGAAAACGCTTTCAGTTTAAAATATCCTGTTACTTTATCGATGCAGACAGGCCTGATTGAGCCTTTGAATATAAGATTATTTAAACAATCATTATTCTATTCCTTGTAATTTAACGAACATGGTCTAAATCTACAGGAAAGGCAATGTATCAAACATCCCATTTCCCATATACGAGATTACTGAGAAGTTACAACCACCGATTGACGAGATATTCGATCAAAGCTGACTCTTGTACACCAGTATACATTACACATGCATCGTACAGACCAACTATGCTGCATGAGCATACCCAGCAAAGACTAATGCTACGCTGTACGGATTACGTGGACAAATATTCCATATCAGCCGGCATTAGGCCTCGCCCTAGTTTTAGCCCGATTAATAGCTTTGTGGCTACGGAGGCCAGAAACTGGGATTATATAAAGACAAACTGTTACTGCACAAAATGCGGTTTCATATAAACATACGGTGAACGTAAATTGTGACTTTTGATTTGTAGTGTGTAATTACTTGGAAACTTGGCGTGGTTAAATTGTAAATTACATATTATTGATTTATTATATTGCTCTTTGAATTGTATTATGTGAAGGTGATATAATACACTGTGCAAAGGAAAATAGTTAGTTCCATAGGTACTTTGTATAATTTTGACTGAAATGAGTCAGTACCATTCTACTCGTATCCATGA
The DNA here is from genome assembly GCA_932526535.1 of Caradrina clavipalpis. Taxonomy (NCBI): domain Eukaryota; kingdom Metazoa; phylum Arthropoda; class Insecta; order Lepidoptera; family Noctuidae; genus Caradrina; species Caradrina clavipalpis. The sequence continues at coordinate 1,220,200 of OW052088.1, forward strand.
TTCTGACTGATTATAGTTTTTTGATTATCTGAAAACTCGTGATAGCCCAAATAGTTGATGATTACAACCGGGCAAGACAAAGTAACAATATGTTTTTTTTATATTATTTCAAATTCAATGATCGATGCTTGTACCTTCTCTTTAAGAGAAGAAGCCTTTGCCCTTCAGTCGGAATATATATTAGACTGGTGCTATTTATTTAAATATGAAAAATCCCTCAGCTTTCATAGCTACAAAAAGATAGTCAATAAATAACAAACCAACTCTATTTACATACAATTACTAGTAGGTAAAGAATCTTATGATTTCAAGAAATAAAGTCGCACCTACTTTCCGCTCGGATCCCAAAGCCGGGAATAAAAATCGTATCCATTGACCCGAAGTGAAGGCAATATTTCAAATTCAATGCTACGGAAAAATTGCGTAGTAAAATCTAAAAGATCATTCTAGATCGTTCTACTGGACTTGAGCCCCTTTTTTAACAATAGCGTGCGAATGGGAAATGGAAAGATAATTTTAATACTTACCTTTTTTTCTTTGGGGTGCTATAAGTCATGCAAAGTCGGTTTTGTATGGAAAAAATTGGTTGAGAGCCAGTTCTCCTCAGTTTTTATTAAAGGATTGGAAAGCCATTGTTAGTAGATAGGTTTTTGTCTTATTTGGGAAGGTCTCGCATCTGACCTAGTTGAAGTTAAATGGTTCTTTTAGCAACCGATCTTTTGCAATAGATTCATTACCTGAATATTTTATTTAGTTAGGTGTAAATTCAATTTCTGTACTACGGGCAGTGTCATAGATTAAGTGAGTGTCCGTGAATGGTGATAGATTAGTAGGCACCCAGTATTTTGAATAGAAAAGAAAATTAGTACAGTTTTTTTATAACCAGCCAACCCCAGTACCAGTTTGCAGGCACCATTATTCTATTACTCACACAATTTGTTTAATACTGTCTCATTGCAAAGCAAACACCTATTCTACTACAAAGGAGAGGCATGGTTATTGAACACCACGGATGCTCCAGGCAGATTGCCATAGTTATAAGTACAGGTTTCCTCACAACAACGTTTTCGTTTACCTATGTGATTGATGTTACAAGGACAAAAATATTTATGGTAAATTAATATAGGCATTTGTCCGAATGTATTAAAGCGGGTATCGTAACCGCTAAACCATCACGAAATTATAGAAAAGTTCATAAAACGATCCAAAAGGTTGAAGGTATTTTTTGCCTGATTGAAAAATAACAAACAAATCAAACCCGTCACAAATATTTATAGTAACAACAGAGCTAAGTAAGAATCCCAGTCGGCCATTTATAAAAACAACAGCTAAATTACTAAAAAATACCTCAAAGATTTCTGACCCAGTTACTGTTTTTTATATAAACACCTAGTGGTTCTAAGCATGATTGTTAAGCTAAAGGTCTTGGGTTCGATTCTCGCGTCGAGGAAGGTGTTATTGGGTTTATCTATGAATGTCTCAGTAGCAGCTCGGAATTAGGATTTGTGCCCGGTTAATGGCAATAGGCTCGCCCGCTATTACATGGGACTTAAACATACCGGTAAAATGTGGTGTACATTGGTACACCTCTGCCTAACCCTTCGGGGAATACAGGCGTGATGGTTGTATGTGCAAATACCCTACTTCTACATTCAAAGAGCCTTTGCAATGCTCGTGGTTGCGGTAGACTACGCATTGCCGGTAATGCTGTGAAACACTATGCCGGATTAAATTCGATCCTATTTTTAAACTAAGAGAAACACAAAGCGCCAGATGGTCATTTTGGTACAAACTCTTCCACGGCGAAGTTTGAAGCCGAGACATAAGCTGTGTTTCAAGTTTGTGCTGCTTTTTGTGAGGGACAAAGCAGTTTCATGGCAGTTTTTATATTGTTACACTTCCAGGAGAAACCCTCTTCTCATACAGAGAAGGCACAATCACCACGTTTGCTCAAGGTGGATTGGCGATTTTGGACTTATGTTAATTTTACTAACACTAATATTATAAATGCGAAAGTTTGTGAGGATGGATGAATGGATGGATGGTTGTTTGTTATTGTTTCACGCATAAACGGCTGAATGGACCTGGATAAAATTTGGCACTGACATAGATTGTAGTGTTTAATAACACATAGGATACTTTTTATCCCGGAAAAATGTACGGTTCCCGTAGGATAATATATCAATTTTGACGCGGAGTAAGTCGGAGGCAGAAGCTAGTTCTTTAATTAATAAAACAGATGTTTATAGCATCCGCATATTTAAAAGTAACACTTCCAAATTGCAACGTTTTTATCACTTTGGAGCTAGAATTATCACTGGAAGAGCAACATAAAGTATGTATTTTAACACAGAGGTCACGAAGGCCGAGCAATGCCTCACTAACTTGGGCAATAAACCTGATTTATTGTGTTCACTCTTTTCCTTCCTTATTTTATGGAGACGGTCAGAATTGGCGGTGTCTACTGCTTACTAGTTTCTAAGGATCATTACTTAAGAGCGTCGTTACTGATGCTGATTAGAGGACCATTAAGGGTGGGAAATCATCTAATGACTTTTGTCGTCCTGGGCGGTGCGGAAAAAAGTGTCAGACTCTAACTGACTAAAACCCATGCCCATACCCCAGCATGTTCCTAACGGCAACTCTGACAGACACTGGCCCTGGTGGTATCTACTATGGAGCCTACCACCATCTCATAAAACGACTCCTTTGTTGGTTTTTTAACCATGTTTTATAAATCTGACACTAAAACTGTAAGTGACAAATTCACTAGATTTTAAGCTCGATTGCTACAGGACCCCAAAAAATGTATTAGTGAATAAGTTGTTGGAGTGCCATAATTAAATAAATAAATCTAAATATTATGAAAGTTTTGACGGCAAACTGACTGTTCTGATTTTTAAGAAGTACATCGCCCGACGCTAGGGATTTCTCACCGTTCACTCACTTACCTATACCTAAATACAAACTGACCTAACAACAACATATTTTTATAGGCCATACAAATATTTGTTTCATCCAGAAATCGCAACTAAACACCCAATACAGCAACCAATCACTCAACAAGTACACCGACCTCATTTATATACCACACACCAAACACGTTAAAACTAAAACCCCCACAACAGATCCACAATAAAATTCCAAACATTTTTTTTCACGCAATCCATTTAAAACCGTGCCGGCTTTGAAATCGGATTCAGTTATGGAATACCGACAGACTGTAACAAACGAATTCCGGTTGTACGTGGTGCAGGTTGCGATGCGGTTTCTGGTGCGGATTTAGCGAGTTCAAACCGAGAATATGGCACGTTTGTAATTTGTGAAGGTGTGTTGGCTCTGTTACTTATTTACTTTGACCATGGAAGACTTACAGCTATTTACAGTAGTAAAAAAAAACGTTTTGTTTGACTGACAGCCGATAACATAGCATAATACATACATATATGTATAAACTCACGGCCTCGTTAGCCTAGTGGTCCTTAACGCGACTGGTACGCTAGAGGTCGTGGGTGCTATACCCAGGACGAGCAAAGTGTTTTTCTATGAAATTCTCAGTAGCAGCTCATAGTTAGGTTTGTACCCGGTTTTTAATGGCAATAGGCCCCCTATCACATGGGACCTAAACATATCGGCGAACTGTGGTGTACATTGGTACACCCCTGCCTAACACTGCCGGGAATACAGGCGCGATGTTAAAAAAGAAGTTGGTGTTCCTTAAATTGTGCTATTTTATTGAATCTATAAAATAACATGAATGACGTTTCTGTAAGCAAAATAAACACCAATTAAAATGTTAACCGAGAATAAAATTAAGGGAGAATAAACTTAAAATATTGAATTAATAGGAAAACGTAATTAATTTGGAAGCGGTGGGAATCGTGTTTCTGTCCGTAACAACATAATTGTCGAAACTGATTTAAAGTCGAGTAAATTTATTATGTTGTATCAAGGTGATTGAGGAGTCGGTTTATTGAAGGGAGATTATTATCGAAATGAAAATCAGTTGATAATTTAAATAAATTGAAAGGTGGCCATTTAATTTTGTTTGACTTTGTCTTGTTATTAAAGTTTTAGAGATTTTGAGATGTTAGACAACCTTATTCTTTTTTACTAGAAACCTCAAAAGTGGCCTATGTACAGTCGGTTGTCAACATTATCTGACCCACCCTAAACACAAAGGAAATTGGACCCTCTGCCTATGAAAATAAGGTTTATTCAATTTATATGAGCCTCGATGAATACAGACACGCATAAACCCACCCAACGTTGTCGGAGCCACCGGCATTATATCATTTTGTTAAGCTATTTTAATCATTATCTCGTTGACATTAAAGTTAAAAACCTTTTAAGTCACCCTACATAATTAGAACCCAATCTTTAATTTCGTGGAGTCTTAACAAGTTCTTGTGGCTTGGCGGTTTGATGTTGGATTGGCGAGGAACAACATGTGGGTTCGAAAACAGTCCACCTGTTATCAGTTTCTTTTTTAATTTGAATTCATTTCTACAATATTGTTTGCATTATTAAAGAACGACCAATATGACTTACGCCTAATAACTTATCTTGTAAACAGGTGGGTAAATTAAAAAAGTTTAAGTTCACATATATTTGCTTCGTGAGGTAGATAATAAATTCGTCTACTTAAGTGACAAAAGTTACACTACGCCTATTAGCAGTGACTGCGCACACACATTTGTAAATCGTTTCGCATAACTCGTTAAGTATTTTTATGCAATTTGGTGTAAAAAAGCATCATGTCGCAGCTTAATGACTATACCAAACATAAAATCATATTTTTACATGAGCAGAATGTTGGAATTAGAGAGATTGGTCGTCGTCTTAATATAGCAGTAAGTGTTTTTTTTATACATATTTTATTTAATTGATTGTGATTAATGAACGCGTAGTTGGCTATTTTACTATTACATTCACTCCTTACAAGTTACATAAACGGTTCCAAAAATGTTTTTTTTTTTGTTTTAGAGAAATACGACTGTAGCTAAGACGTTATGGAGACAAAGTAAATATTCAGCGGATTCGTCAAGGGGCAAAAAACATCAAGTATAGTCCCGAATGCGATTGCCCGTTAGTGTAACCGCAATAAAACACGATATTTCAGTGGAAACAGTAAGAAGGCATTTACACGCTGCTGGAATAAGGAATTATAAACCGGCACAGAAAATAGCATTGACACCTGCTCATCGCGAAGAAGGGTCCGTTTTGCCCAGGAATATTTTTTTTGGGAATTTTAATTGGGAAGAAAATGTTGTGATCTTCACTGATGAAAAAAAATCATTTAAATCGAACAAAGATGAACGTAACAAGGAACGGTGCACCATCACTCCGCTACTAATTAATCTAGGATATTTTTAAACACACCATGTAAGTAAATGCTCAATGGATAGATTGTTAAACCATTTAAATGTTGCCAATTACGTGGTGATGTTATTGTTATAAATAGATTTTTTCTATTTAAATGACATGTTTATTCACTACACATAGGCAGCTATAAATCTGTAAGGCATTTCACAGATGAATTAATTTTCTCGATAACAAACTTTCAAGCATAAACATGCCTTTTTTAATGTTTATAAATGGTTAAATTTGATTATGGCATACTCATATAAATTGTATATTAATTTGGAAATATGTGAGCATTTACTTACTTTATCTTACCTAAGTGTTATAATAAACATTTTAAATTTGCAATTGTTTAGTTTTATTTCTATACGTTGTCCATTAAAGAAATGTAAAAAAAGTATAATAAAATAATTAAAAAAGAAACATCTGAGCAGAAGCTATATTTAGGTTAAACTTGATTTCGAACGTAAACAACGATTAGTGACCACAAGACTAAAGAATTTAAACCATATGTATACTAGAATAAAGTTTATTTTTGCACAGCACAAGCAGCCAACCTTATCCAAGTGCAAATAGATTATTTTGTATTTTATCCCTTCATTATTTAATCACTCCATTAAGACATGATAATAAAAAAAACTACCTATAAAATAGAAAAAAATAAATTGTAAAGAGAAGTTGTTTTTGCAATTTAGTAAGGCAAGGTAAAATATGTTTGCGCGTTGTCACTGCATACCCTTAGTCAGTAGCATTTGAATACCAGTTTTACAATGAATACAAATATTTATTTTTCAACTACCCACTTATTACAAGTATTACCATTTTAGAAACTTTATATTTGAAGATTATCCGTCTATAGAGTTCTTTACAATAATACAAGAAATACTTTTAGAAAAAAATCTAAATTGTAAGCAAAACAATAATCTTCGTCGCAGGATTTGATCTCGCAACTTGTCATTCTCAGTCTTATACACAGACCACGAGACCAGAATAACTTGACCGAAATTATTAAAATAAGCTATTACACTAATTATATTATTAACAAGTTGTTATAATATTTAACCTAATGCTGACGTGATAAAGATCAAATTTGCGTGTGTGTATTATTATTCTATTTGTTAATTGAGTCCTCGACCACTTGACTGATAAGCTCATATAAATTGAATAAACCTTATTTTCATAAGCAGAGGGTCCAATTTCGTTTGTGTTTAGGGTGGGTCAGATAATGTTGACAACCGACTGTACTAAGCATTATGAATAACTTTTCTATGAGACTAACTTAAAAATCAACTGCATTATTATGATAATATGTGTGTATGTGAGACAGGTATTAAATGAGTTTTTTTTTATAAATTCCTAATGTTTTTGATTATAGTATAAACTCTATAGCACTCAGGAAATATCGTAGCTCCTATTAGCGGTCGGGAGATCGGCGAAATTAAACAAACAAAAAAACGCAATTCAATCATATAGTATTGTAAGAATAGATGTTGAACTCACCGGCCAAGATCAAAATGCGACGTTCAAGACAGTTGAATATAGAGAAAATAATTTGGCACCTCCTTCATCCACTCAAACTTGACCGTTACTCTTTATTTAATCCTATAAATATTCAAAATTTTAAAACATTAACTTGTGAAGTATTTCTGGGAGAGTGAATTCAAAATGGTTGCTCTTCATAATTGTATATTTTAGATCATTCGTCTGAATTCATCGTTTTATTTTCTTTGTAAAGTTTTATTGTTAAATGTGGGCCAAGTGGGATTGTTTTTGCATTGTTGGTTCTCTGTCTGTGCGAAGTTTGGAAGTTTTGAAGGCAAACTTGGCTTTACTTTACATTTCTTGATGTGAATGTATTGAAAAGCATTCATGCAAGCTGCCGTTCATACTGCATTTTGAATTTAGTATGCACTTAAGCGCAGTTTACCAAATACAGTATTAAACAGCATTGTTATTTTAGACTACTAACATTATCATCTTCCTCCCATGTTACTTGGCGTTAACGCAACACGTTTTCTTCTTCCATGCCGTCCTGTTAACCGTCATGCTATCACTGACTCGCATCTCTTTCGTATCATTCTTCACACAATCCATCCATCTTTTCTTTGGACTCCATGTTTCTCTCCATTTATCCACATTTATATTAATAACTCTTTTACGTTCAAATTTATTTTAGGCTACTACATAATGGATGTAAAAAAACACTTAACGAAGTCAAAAGTTATAAGTTGTTTTCATCATTGCGAAGGTCAATCAATCCAAGTTTTTAACATAAACAAGATTTATGTAATAACTTTAATAATTAGACCGTTGAGAGCTGCTTTGTTGCTAAGCACAATTTTTTTGCGTGCGTTACATTATGCTCTACCGAAAACAGTATTTTTTTCACAGCAAAAGTAAAAGTTTTTTCTCAGCGATATTAGTTAAATGCACAGTATACATACTTAATGGGTATGTAATGTGTCTTTTACACCCAGTATTATTCAACCCTTTATATACGTTTCCAAAGGGTTAAATCATAGTAACAAGTTAACCCTAAAATTCTCGGTCTTTCTACAATTAACATAAAATTCTCGACGCTTTTATCGACACCTCTGTTTTATGAATTAAAAAAAAAAGAAATGTAGCATTTCGTTAATTTGACTTTTGTCTGCGCGAAAAATTTTCCAGCATTCTCGTTAAAATTATTAAATACTATGAAGCCAAGGAAAGAGATGTATTAAACATTTTAGCTTTGAAACAAGGGTTGGGGGTTTTGTTCTTTTAACGTTGTCTTGTTAGTGAGATCGCTTTTCTTTTAGTTGTGTAAGGTTGAGCAAGCTTATTGGTATACAGGAAAAAAATGTTCATATTTTTACTACATTGCCAATATTTATTTTTTGGGTTCAGTAATCCAAATGGAGCCATATTGCTTTCTCTCATCCGTCCCTCTCCAAGGCTGTATCTATGAAATGGAGCACTTAAAATTTTCAGTTATGAATATTATAAATGCGAAAGAAAGTTTGCTTGTTGCCTTTTATTTATTTATTTATTTATTAAAACTTTATGTACAAATGTAAAAAAATACACCGTACAAAGGCGGATTTCATGCCTTAGGCATTTTCTACCAGTCTACCTTACATTTAGATTATTGTTTTCACGCCAAAACGACTGAGCCGACCATTCTGGAATTTTGCGAATACGTTGTCAGGTGTTAAAAATGGACATAGGGTACTTTTCATCCCAAAAAAATTTGCTGTTCCCAAAGAAAAAACAATAACGTTCTTATGATAATGGACGGCGCCATGTGTCTTGCAAAGCATGATTGAATTTTAAATAAGACATACATTTACTCGATCAACGTAGCACGAAAAAGCAAGTACCTAATATAGTAAGTTAGTTTCACGAAGCAACAACAACATCGATTCTAAGACCAACTTAACACTGAGCCGTAACTTTCATTCGTGCAAATCGACGGAAAACTAAGTTCAGCCACCTCAGGCGATTATCCACCAGGTAACTCGTCTGTGACGTCACGTACTTCAAGAATAACCTCCATTGGGAAGAGACAAGACACAATCAGGGAAAACCATCCTATCAGCCGAAGACACGTACGCCCATAAGTTACGGGGTTTAAAGATTGAAGTATAGCTCTTCTAGTTAACCGTCTCTGGCGGGGTGCCAGCCGCCATCTTGTTTTTGGGAAACTTTTGATAATAGAACACCTTTTGCATGGATTTTGTGATGATACACCTGTGTGGTGTTTTATCGTTATGTGGTCAGTGGTGTGGAGACAATGAAGTTTTTTATATATTGTTTTATGTGAGTCAGACCGTCATTAGCCGTCTTATTCCAAAACAAAGTCCTTTTTTAAATTCAAGTTTGAACTGCCGATCCCGTTTTTGTATTTCGAATCTTTTTCCGATTACAATAAACTTCCTTATATAAAAATGGCTCAACGGTTTAAATTTAGTCTAAAGTATAAACTTTGTTTTGTAAAGAACGGGAAGTATTTTTAAAGTAGTCCTACAAAATATATAACATAATAATTATGTGTAGGTTTTTTAGACAGTGGGCAATTGGATTTTAATTCTTTTTTTTATGCCATTGGGTAGCAAACAATCCCACGGCCCACCTGATCTTAAGTGGTCACCTATACATATAGGCATCTGCAATACCAGAGGTCATGCAAATGCGTTGCCATCCCAAAAGCAAAGTTGAAATATCTCATGTGCTTGTAATTACACCGACACCCATACCCTTCAAACCGGAACACAGCAACGCTGCTTTGCGGCAGAAATAGGTATGGTGGTAGTACTTTCCTGGACGAGCTCCTTCACAAAGAGCTCTACTACTACTAAAGAACAAATGCTTGTGTAACTTATCCTATAACAAATCATTCGGTGGTTGGGTTTAAGCAAACTTCTTAAGATCCACGTAAGATTAAATGAACTAATTTCCTTTATCAGGAAGGAAAATAAATAAACAAACTGCGAAACCACTTAAAATTCAGCGAGGTTCGGAAGCAGGAACGTGAAGATGCATGCACCAGTGAACCGTTAGGACAATAAACCACCGCAGACATCCCATGAGCCACAAATCACGGCATGCACTGTGCTGGGACCTGCAGGGCTAATAGCAGAAGGTTCACGTAACAACTCTCTTCAGTACGTAAACCTTCGGCTATGTGGTCAAAGTCAAAGCATTACATAGCATCACGCCTGTATTCCCCGAAGCGTTAGGCACAGGTGTACCAAATGTATACCCAGAGTTCGCCGGTATATTTTAGGCCCCATGTAATAGGTGTAAAGCATATTGCCATTAACAACAATTAAGAGGTTTAAGGTGCCATGTAATAGGGGACGAGCCTATTGCCAACCGGGCACAAATTCTAGTCCTAAGCTACTGAAAATTTCATAGAAAACCCCAATAACACTTTCTTCAACCTAAAACCGGAATCGAACCTAAAACCCATAGCATAGCAGTCGCGCTTAGGACCACTAGGCTAACGACCCAACTAGCAAAAAAGTTATATAAGTTTACAATTATACGACTAACAGTCATGTAAGGGGTTTGAAATAGTTCTGAAGCAACTAAAATGTTGTAAAATAGTTTTCAGTTCGACGTATTAGTTATATATATTTAAGTTATATTAATGCGTCTGGTAAACGTCGTCTCAATTAATTTATACGACGGTCATATAATGTTAAGTCGAGTAAACGTTTCAGTCGGACAATAGTGATGAATCGCCATGTTTCGTAAATTTAGAACCTTTTATTCAACATTTAAATAACAAACCGTTATGTAATGATTTTATAGTTAACTATTATACAATCTTCATAATAGGTCATATACTAAACCTTTAAATAACTTTTAGTTTGAAACTTTATTCTAATACTAGCTTTTGCCCGCGACTTCGTCCGCGTGGATTAATAGTTCCCGTTCCCGGGGTCTTTCCGGGACGAAAACTATCCTATGTCCTTTCTCGGGTCCCAGACTATATCTGTACCAAATTTCATTGAAATCGGTTCAGTGGTTTAGGCGTGAAGAAGAGACAGACAGACAGACAGACAGAGTTACTTTCGCATTTATAATATTAGTAAGGATAACTTATATATGCCAATTGATTATTTAAGCGATTATTAGTATTTTTTCTATAACTCAGTCGTCCTGTTTCATTAAGTTTATGTTTTTTTTTATAACTAATTATTTTATATTCCTACAACGTGTGCCAATCTATGACTAAACTAAAATGTGAAAAACTTAATGAGAGATTCACAAGCTTATCAATGCCAGAATCACCATGATGTCCCTGTAAATAAAACAGAAGTATTTCCATGACTATACGCAAAGGGTTTTACTATTTTCCAACAGAACTCTAATTGCAACCGTCATGGTGGACGCCATAAATCGTATAAAAACATGTATACGACCAATAGTTATTTAAAGGTCGAAATGCAGTCGCCCAATGTCTATTGGCAATATGGCCGAAACTATTGATGTCAATTCATATATTTTATTTTTATAAACAATATGAAAACTCCAATATTATGAAGGCCCATGAAAATATTGACAAAGATAACCATACATATCATCGAAAAAATTTAATTCCCATGTATAGTCGTCGCTCTTCATCTTCCACCGCAATATGCTTTCTCTATATTAAAGAATTCTTAATAATGATTCATACGACATTTTACTTAACTTTACAATATAAGTTTTGCCATAACACAATAAATTGTCACACACTCATACGATGATATAGTTATTCGTTTGTATTACTAGAAACGATTACAAACCTTATTAGTTAAACTCACAACGTCTACGTGACTTTTACTCAACATAATTTGTCGCTAACGCGACTGCAACACGACCTTAACACAATTGAAATGTTATATAATCTGCGCCCAAACCCGCGTTATATTCACGTCTAAAAAACTATTATATAACGTTTTGGTATGACTGAAAGTTAACTTGAAAACGTTATTGTACCTTTTATATGACATTATTTTGTTACTTGGGGAGGCAGTTAACAGAAAAAGCAAAGCATTAATAACTGTAACTTTTTTCGAATTATAAATAAACCAGCCCACGACCCACCTGATTTTAAGTGCTCACCGCTACCTACATACAACTGCGGCACCAGAGGCCTTGCGAATGCGTTGCCATTCCGTAATTGCACCGGCACCCATACACAGCAGCGCTGCTTTGCGGCAGAATAGGTATGGTGGTAGTACTTCCCCGCACAAGCTCCTTCACAAAGAGCTCTACTACTACTAAACTACTCTTAGCGTTGTCCAAAGACTTGAACTTCTGCAACAGACGTTAGAAGTGTAGGGGAGAAATAAAGTGCAGCAATGGTGTGAAAGTAAATTGAGATCGGGCGAGTGCCGTGCGGGGGCCATTACTCAGCATTGAATGGGACAGTCCGGGATCCGTTTTTATTGAAGCTGTGAAAATGTAGCCTTCGGGTCTACTAGACTTCGGATTTGGTGAAGTCCAAATTTTAGGTCGGACAGGGTCGTAAAATGAGACACGGGCTATGGGATCATTTTGAAGGGATCCTAAGTAGGGTGCGTAGCAATGTTATTATTAAAAGAAAAATAATTATTTTATTTAGGTTAGTTATAGGAGTGTGAACTTAGGCTAGTTTAATTTTTGAATAATAATTAATATTCCTCGCAAAATAAAAAACAGACATTCATGCTGGCGAAGTCCCGGGCTTAAGCTAATAAAATACAAAAGTGATGCACTACCACCATAATAAAATTACGACACGCACTGTTTCGCAAATGTATATGAATATTTATTTACTTAAAATCTGCATAGTTTACTGAACAATTCACTGAAAGCATTGATTTATATTTTATTTGCAACATTTAATTTATCACGAGTCATGTTCGTTTGATGAATAAAGCGAAATAAATCTTGTTTGATGTCACAATCATTAATTATCTGTTGGATATGAGTTACCATATCGAATTTAAATTAATTATGAAAATGAAATGAGTTTGTGTATTTTCTTACAGGTGTACACTTTGTTTTATAATGTATTATTAATAAGCAAACAACATTGTAATTTACAGCCGCAATAAAAACTTTCTTTGTTTGCCTTCACCATGTAAATTAGCGATATTTCAAATCCCACATTAGTTTAAATGTTATACTTTAATCAGCAAAGCGGATTCAAATTGCGATGTTCATTTATTTTTAACGAATAAATGTCCCATAACTCCCACATCAATCATGGTCACCCTAGTCCTTGCATCTGAGCCCTGCAAAGACTTGAGCGTTCTATTTAGAGTGCGAAGAAAAAAGAAGTCGTATTGAATGTCTGCTGATAGCTTTAAACTTTTAGATAACAGTTAAACTCACGATAATGGCCTTGTTTTGGTACTTTGTGAAGTTTTTAGCGGACACTGGATTTTGTAGTTGTTTTTTTTGGTTGTTACGCGATAATTCCGGCAATCATGAATCGATTTTAATGTTTTTTTTGTTTAATCGTTCAGAGGCTTTTTTCCTATTTTAGATTGTTTTAACATAGGTATCAAGAAATACTTTTACTTATTTAAGGTAAACTTTTCATACTAAATCACAAAGTGTAATGAATAAAAATCACGTTCGCGGTCTCTGTTTGAAATCTTTTTTTTTATTGAAGTTTGGGTACCGTTGGCTTCTACTTCCGTTCACCTCACTAACACTTTTTAACAAATTAACTAGGTACATAAGGAATGCAATTGATAATTGACGAGAGATATACAGGTCGACTGACAGAAAATGCCCAATTCATTAAATCCGCCTTTGTACGGTATATTTTTACATTATGTACATAAAGTTTTAATAAATAAATAATATACTCAGCTGTAACAGCATCATATAAACCAAAAAGCTAGAGAAATTATAGTTTCAATAAAATCACTAGAATTTCTTGTTTAGTATTCGCCGATCTACAACTACTTATAGCCGATGCAATCTTGAAGTCGTCTCCTCCGACATGGAAATAGACGAGATAGCCCATTAATAGCCCGGGGCTATTATCTATGAATTACAGGAGCAAAGTGAGGCAATGAAGCGAGAGTAACTAACTGTCTAGTAAAATTGTTTTATTGCCCACTAAAGGGTATATATTATGGAACTATGAAATGTTGGTCCCGTTGTGGTTGTGTCCTAGGTTCGATTCGATGGTCAAAATAAGAGCGAAGTATTTTTGAGTTTTTACCATTTTTTATTTTTTGGTTACGACAACTATGCTAACGAGGGTTAGGCTAGTGGTCCTAAGTGCGACTGCTATGCTGGGGGTCAAGGGTTCGATTCTCAGGTCGAGCAAAAGTATTTTTGGGTTTTTCTACGAAATTCTCAGTAGCAGCTCGGAGTTAGGTTCTGTGTCCGGTTAGTGGCAAAAGCTTCCGCCCCCGTGGGTGTACATTGGTACCATCGCCTGTATTCCCCGAAGGGTTAGGCAGAGAACCCTTTGGGGAATACAGGCGCGATGGTATATAATGTATGGTAAAAGGTATATTAAACTACTATAAAATCTTGGTCCCGTTGTGGTTGTATCCTAGGTTCGATTCCATGGTCAAAACAAGAGCGAAGTATTTTTGGGTTTTTTTTCAGTGGGTATTTCTCACTAGCAACCCAGAGAATAAATGTTGGTGTTTTGGCACCATTATGAGCCTCGAAAAGCACATTTGAGCCGTTCGTTTTTTTTTTGGGACAACCCCGCCTCACTGTTCCCAGCCACTGCAACTCCTGAAAACCTGAATCAACAGTGGAAACCGCCAGAAAAGCGCTGAGGCAATGAATCTCGACGAGTCCCGGAGAAACGATTTAACTGTCTTAGATCTCGCAACGTAATTAATCCGTTGGTTTTGCCTAATCTCCGATTACCGTCCCATTGGACTATGAGAGTGAGGGAGGAGGGAGTGCACCTGTGTTTGCGCTCACACATCTTATGATAAATATAATGTCTCCTGTGTACAAGTACTTGGCTAGTCTTCATCAGCTGTAACTAAAATTCGGCCATGAGAATGTTTTGTTAATTTTGTGTGATATTATATTTATGGTTTTAATTATTCACCCTTTTAACGGAAATAGCTTTTAATTTAATTTGATTTTAATTGAATGTTTTTTTTTTATATACCATCACGCCTGTATTCCCCGAAGGGTTAGGCAGAGGTGTACCAATGTACACCCACAGTTCGCCGGTATATTTAGGTCCCATGTAATAGGGGGCGAGCCTATTGCCATTAACCGGGCACAAATCCAAACTCCGAGCTGCTACTGAGAATTTCATAGAAAAACTCAATAACACTTTATTTGCTTTTTTTTGTTTTTTTTTTTTTATTGTTACCCTATGGGTGTAATTTACCTGCATTCAATGAATTAATTATTATAATTGTTGCGTTAAACCGCAACAACAAAATGTAATGACGTACAGATATTGGTAGCACAGACCAAAGAAGAAAACAGAAAGAAAATAGTGAAAACAATTTTCAAAATACTCTTACAAGAAATAAAAATGGTGGCTTTCTTGTATTTCATTTTGCTTCGTATTTTCCAGGCCAGTAGTTACATCGCACGTGTTAAAACGTATTACCTTCTCACCTCCAGCGCAGTCGAGTAAATTTTTAAGATGTCACCAGACAAAGACTGCGATTTTGTTTAGTGAAAAATACTTGAAAAATCGCACGATATTTTAAGTTTAAACAAGTTTTCCTTTCGGTGCTTTGAAAATGTTTTTGTGTTCTTGATTTATATAATAAAATATTTAATAATACCAGGCTTTTATTGTCCCACTTCACATGCCTGTATTCCCCGAAGGGTTAGGTAGAGGTGTACCTACTAAGGTACATCTGGTCCTATCCAAATGGGCGAGCCAATTCCCATTAACAGGGCACAAATACTAATTTAATGAGGTAATTCTCAGTATCAGACGGAGAATTACCTCATTAAGTTTTTATTATTTTACTTTAGTAAACTTATGTACTTTCCCATAATTATGTAATCCAATCCACAGAACAGTGAAGGATTCCTCTACAGCGCACTTTATAACAAACGGATTCACATTTCACGATACAATAAATATGCTTATTGCGATCTTTTATCCGCACTTTCACAAAAGAGTCTCGGCGCATCCGGGACGGTGGAGCGACTGTCTTCACGCTTCTGCGATACAATGGAGTAAGCAGAATGGGTGTCAGTCGTTTTACTGTAAAATATTTAACACTAAACATGTTTCTTGTTTGGAAGGTAGTAAGTAAAGCTCGAAGTGGAAATTATGTTCTGCTTACTCCACCGCTAATATTTTCTGATTAATTTCGTGGCGGGATTTAAGACAGTTGTATCGTTTCTCCGGGATTTGGTCATTGCCTCGACGCTTTTCTAGCGGTCTCCACTGTTAATTCTGTCTTTCAGGAGTTGTAGTGGTTTGGGAATAGGGTGGCGGGGTTGTACCAAGTAAAAAAAAAAGTAGTGCTCTTGGTGAAATACTACCACCATACCTATTTCTACCGCAAAGCAGCGTTGCTGTGTTACGATTTGAAGGGTATGGGTGCCGGTGTAATAACAGGCATATGAGACATTTTTACTTTGTCTCTGGGATAACAATGCAGTTGCAAGACCTCTGATATTGCACATGTGTATAGGCAGCGGTGATCACTTAACATCAGGTGGGCCGTTTACCATCAAACTATAAAAAAAAAACACATTCAACAACAAAATGTTGCCACCAAATACAAATAATATGAGACGATTTCCTTAGACAGGGACAAATGACGTCAGTCCCCGGATATTAGTAACATCGTGGATCAGAGAACGATGCCGACGTCATCACTCATTGCTGTCAGCGTTACCATATCTATTTATCTTGGTCACGGCATACGGGATAAATCATTTTCTTTCTGGCAATTCTTTGAATTATGCTTGACGCGGGAAATGTTGTAATTATTGAGCGGGAAGTAGTTCGTAATGAAAAACAAAAATTATAATAATTTTAGTCTTGGGTTCGATTCCCAGGTCGAGCTAAGTGTTATTGGGTTTTTCTATTAAATTTTCAGTAGCACTTCGGGTCTAGGATTTGTGCCCGATTAATGGCAACTGGCTCACCCCCTATTACATGGAACCTAAAACATACCGGCGGATTGTGGGTGTACATTAGGACACCTCTGCCCAACCCTTCGGGGAATACAGGTGTGATGATAATGTATGTATGTAGATTCTTACAAGTGTTAATAACCACGCTTATCTATACATGTGTACACCAAAATCGACTCGAAAAACATAAGCGCGATCCTGTTAGGCCTACTGTTAACTGATGCGGGAAATACTGAACATAATCTTAATAACCACTTCGCCACAAACGTTTGTGTAAAGAAACATGTCTAAAACAATAACTTCCTCGTTTTTTGAAGTCGGTTACAAAGATACGCGTGTTGTCAACCGCAGACCGTCTTTGTAAGAGATTAGGGCGAGCGTATTATCAGAAGCGGCCAAGTGTGAGACGGGTCGCTTGTGATTAGTGTACCGTGGATGTCACTGTAGCGTGATGTTGAGTGCTTAGTATTACATTATTATTATGCTTTGGTGTCGTTAAACTGTCCTATAGGTCTGGAAGTTGTAAACGAGATTGCTTTCGGTCGTGTCCATGGTTTGATTTTCAGGTTTCGTAAAGTGTTTTTGAGTTTTTCCATTTCTCCTGTATCGTGGGTCCGTTTGCAAACATAAAGACACATTCATTAACAGCCAGACCTTAAACAACTATAATATGTAGTATAGCGACAAATATTTGTTCCATGTGGTAATTCAACCCGCGACACGCAGCTTAGCAGCCAATCGCTTAGCTTATTATGCAACCGTACCGTTTTAGCAGCGACAGAGTTTATGGAGTGTGTATTGTCAAAGTTGGTGCTATGACAGTGCTGCGACTGCTACGCTAGAGGTCTTGAGTTCGACTCAAGACCTCTAGCGTAGCAGTCGCGCTTAGGACCACTAGACCAACGAGGTAATCAAATGCAATTCAAATAAGAAAATATCAGAAGGGAGTCAGTGATAGCATGACGGTTGACAGGTTGGCATGGAACATGAAAACATGTTGCGCCGACCTTATGTAACATGGGATAAGGGCAGGAAGATGATGATGACGATAAAACTATATCATATGTTTCAAGTTGTCTCAACACACTAAGGAAGGGACTAACATTCAGCAAGATTCCATTTTTAAGAAAACTTTATCGGAGTCACAAGCCGTGACCAAGGCCTCACGATGTGGTATAATTGAGAACTTCGAAACTTTGGACCACTAAGTTCCGAAATCGTTTGAGAACTTATTATAAAGGACTGACAGACATTGAAGTCTGTTTTTGGCTTCTATTAACTAATAATAGCCTTCCAATCGCGTTTAAATGATGTCTGCATTTCGTGAAATAAGTGAAATTACTTTTTATGGCTAAAACTGTTTGTCTGATTTATTTTCATATACATGCTACAGCAAGGGGTTCTTCAGAAAAGGAGTTTTGAGGTTTTCACGGGGTCTGCAACGCACGAGTAATGCCTCTGGTGTTGCAAGTGTCCATAGGCAGCGGTAACCGCTTAACATCAGGCGGGCCGTTAGCATGATTGCCACCTTCAGTGGCATAAAAAAAATATCTGTACCGAGTGTAAAAATACACTTAGAGCAGTCGAAAGTTGTATGTTCACATCATCTGTTCATAATTATGTTGTATCGTGTTGCTCAGTAAATGGTTTGTGGTGGTCAGATAGGTAGTCGCTCCATGCAAAATACTGGTATTCAGCTGCATCCTGTTACACTGGAAGCTGACCCCAACATCGTTGAGAAAAGGCTACTCTAATAATAATACCTTTTTCTCTGCAGGATTTGTTCAAAACATGTGAGGTGTTGTGAATAAAACATTTTGTATTATGTTTTATTCACAACACCTCATGAACATACCGGCGGACTGTGTGTGAACATTGGTACGCCTCTGCCCAACCCTTCAGAGAATATAGGCGTAATGGTTTTGTTCACAACAAAAAACTTTTCCAAAAAGATTTCGCCGAAATTGAGCTCTACTTTACCGTTTTGTTCTCGCATAGTATCGGTTTTTACCCTATACACTTTCATCTGACAATCTCTCCCCTGTACAGTGACCATTATTATAAAAGTTAATACGCCGAACTTTGAGTAATATGTTAAAAGAATTTCTCAAATATAAAGGGAATAAGGGCTGTGAAACTGTACCAAGTATTTTGAGGTCGCTCGCATATTAAATTCTATGTCGTAATTAAAATTTATACCAATAAGACGTCTTTCAAATCTTGTAATGAGAATGTAATATTAATTTTGTGGAATTATTATTTGAGTACGGATAATTGGACCGCTGAATAGGATGATGTAATTTACGAGTACCTACATAGTTCGTAGAAAGTTAAAACTACCGATTCATGGAGATTTATTAGTCAGTAAAATTTACTTTAGCTGTGTGTTTGGCCTATTGACTTGCTCATTTATAATTTATTTTGTTTACAACACTAATAAAATCATTTTTTTATTGGTTTGTTTTTTATTTAAGCTGTATTGACCCATTGGTAGGCAAAAATTTCTCCCATAGTCTTTCAATCTTTCCTATGTGTTGGGTTCGTGTATCGATAAAAAATATCAGCTTGTTTCTGTCTAATTGTTGGGTGAAGGCCTCTTCTGCATGAGAGGCTTAACCACTGGGCGCGATATATGTAATTGATTAGTATGTCAGCACTGTAGACGGGGTTCGCTAGGGCCAGTGCCCGCCAGGGTTGCGGAATTTGTTTGAAAGAGTCACCGCGGTGCTGGACCGCATAGGACATTAGGAGGAACACGGATGGGTTTTAGTCAGTAAGAGTCTGACACTTCCTTCCGCTCCACAGAGCTTTTTCCGAAGTGCAGAAGAAGCCATTCGATGATTTCACATCCTTTAACAAATCGATTATTAAAGAATTAGAAATCTGTCTGTATTTTTTCACATTCACAAATCAATCCTCGTTGTTGCTTTGTTGGAGCAGAAGCTCTTTAATAACACAATATAAACAGGTTGATAATTTGTTATCGTCATTTGTCAATAACAAAAATGTGTTTGTTCGACGTACTAACGCAAACAGCAATGATGCCAGAGCCAAACTTAGTAGCGTTCGCCAAAATTAATGACATAGTCAATGTAATTAATCGGTCTATTGTATAACCGGACACGGCCAGTCATAACCGGTTATGAGCGCCCGAAACCGGATAGTAATTGATTTATTATGGAGCATCGCTTTTGATGTTTTGGGTTCGATGTTTAAGATTGGAGATCATGGGACGGTTTGAGGACACATGCCTGGAATCTGTTTTATATAGACACGTAGGCGTAACAATGCTAGGCGTATATATACTAGACGTATTTGGAAAATGGCTATAAAACTGTAACTATTTTCTTCATCCGCGTAGAACTCAAGTATACCATGAAATATAGTCTATGACATTCAAAATGGTGTAGGTTTTTGTCAGTAAAGGAATGTTTGTAATTGGACCAGCACTGCTAGTGATTTGCTACCTTTTACAAACAGAAACAAAATAAGCAAACTAACTTTGCCTCTATATAAAGTTTGTATCTAAGACAGATAGGTGGTTTGAAATATTTTCTTTCCAAAAGATGTGTGTATAATACTTATAATATACTTTTATCTTTTATCATCAGATATAAGTTATGTGATGACTGAAAAAGAATAGAAACAAGATTGACATAGTTTAAATCACTTTCGTAAAAAAAGTTTAGAGTGTCGGCCATCGAAAACGGGAAATGGCACGTTTCGCTTGCGAGTATTTAGTAACCCTTTGAAATATTGATTGGGTGTGGTATTAGAGTGATCTAAATTCAATGCGTGGTGCTGTAACCACAAAACGTAACGGTGTGTACAATCGGCTGCCCCATTTCAAAACCTAGCAAGGACCTAAAACTAAATTTTATAGGAGAGCGAATAAACGTAAATTAGATCAGAGACGAGTAGTGCATTTACTGGGTATCGATGATTAAATTTCACCGCTTTAATGTGAATTTTCAACGCTGGTGTTTTTGTATTTGGTCCCTACCAAATACAAAAACACCAGCGTACTTGGTTAGCAAAATTATGCAATAAAACGATTTTTGGAAAAAGTGTCCCTTACTAGGTTTTGAAATAAGACAGCCGAAATGTATCGGTTTAATTATAATAAGGGTATTTCTATTAGCGGGTCGGCACAATTGAATCGACATTTTCAGTACAATTTTATCAATGATCCATTCTACTTGTTCCTGTATCGTGGTTGCGTTAACATACATGCTTATCATCACGCCTGTATTCCCCAAAGGCTTAGGCAGAGGTATACCAATTTACACTCACAGTTCCCCGGTATGTTTAGGTGTTATGTAATAGGGAAACCTATTGCCATTAACCGGGCACAAATCCAAACTCCGAGCTGCTATTTAGAATTTTATAGAATAACCCAATAAAACTTTTGCTCGATCTGGGAATCTAATTCATGACCTCTAGAGTAGCAGTCGCGCTTAGGGCCACTAGGCTAACGAGGCAGTTACAAACATATAAACTCACATACATACACAAACAGTAAGTCAAATTGAGACTATTAAATTGCCATCGAATTGCGATTTGTTCCAAAAAGTTATTAGAATTTCCCCCCTGGTGACTACGGAAGGTCTCAGTCCACTATCTATTATAATGGACGCCCAACGATAACCATTTTCCAATAAAATAACAATTGAATATTATATTCAATAACATTGGTTCTAGTAATTAAGCGGGATGGTCATGTTGATTGGAATATAATTCAATTAAATTGATTAACTGGTTCGGTTTGTGGCTGGAAGAGTGTTTGGTTAGGCAAGTGGTATAATGGACTATTTTGGTCCAAACTGGTGGAGTAAGGAAGAAGGAGAGTATTTTTTGTTATTATCTATAAGCCTAGAATTGGTGCCTTAATCCTATCTACACAAGCTTTGCTTAGCTTGGGATCAGGTAGCCGTGTGTGAAGTTGTCCCAAGATATTTATTTATTGAAGTGAAAACTTCTTTAGCGGCGTTGAACACTTTTTTTGTAATGGGTAAAAAAAATTAAACTCGCGTCAGGACACGTGACCTGATCGAAAATCTTACGAATTTATCGTACACAAATATGACAATTTGCGTTAGCGAATTGTCATATTTGTGTACGATAGCGCAATAAATAAATATTGTATTATACCACATAAATGATAGTACTTTTATACTGATAATTAAAGCAATTCGTGCAAAATTATTCCCTGACCATTCCAAAATATCAAAAATGCACAACCTTAATATTCAAGTTTTCACTTCTGCCGGCACTCCCGGAGTGCAACCCGTCGTTTTTTTTTATTTATTTTATCTACATCCAACTAATATTATAAATGCGAATGTTTGTGAGGATAGATGGGCGGCTTAAATGGTTGTGACTGAAATTAGAGGCTGAAATAGATGAATTGTGGAATAATATATAGGAATTTTTTTACCTCGGAAAAATGTACGGTTCTCATGGGATAATACATAGAAGCCGCGGACAAAAGCTAGTTAATAACAATGCCAAATGTGGTTTTGGGTTTTTTTACGTATATATGTAGCAGCTTGGAGTTAGGATTAGTGTCCAGTTAATAGCAATAGGCTCGCCTCCTATTACATGGGACGTATCATACCGGCGAACTGTGGGTGTAAATTGGTACACCTCTGCCTAATCCGTCTGGGAATACATGCGTGATGGTATGTGTGTACCCTCCCCTATTTCAGGCTACCTACTACTGAGAGTTTAGGAAAAACTCAATATCACTGCCCGACCTGGGAATCAATTTTATAACCCATAACTAGCATCACCTATTAATATGGACACAGCTTTTAAACTACACAAATGTGCAAATGTATTTCCAATTCAAAAATCGATTGAATTTACATTTCGTTTTCGTACTTCGCTTGTGCTTGGCCATTTGTAAGACAAAGCGCACGTGCCCGATCGCTTTGACAGAACAAATGTTCCCGATCGACTTCACTACACAGTGTACACAACGCAGTCGTTTTATGAACAAATTGCACTCTTCGCTGACACACAGTGCCACACAGTGCAGTCGAACGCTACACCAACAACGACCATCTGTCAAATACGTCGACGATACAAAAATGAACTTTAAACGGGGGATCTCAAGGTTAATTTTAGCTAAACGTGTGGTGTTAAGAGCTGGTGTAGTGGGTGTGGAAAATTGTTTGATGTTGAGGTGTTGACAAAACCGTGCATATGTGAAAGAAAGAAAGAAAGAAAAAGTTTATTGACACAAACCAATGATGTTGATGTGGATGTGTCTGCGTTCGGTTAAAATAACTTGCGCCTTTTTCGCGAATTGAAATGTGTTTGAGTGATGTTTTGTGGAAGTGTTTCGACTTATTGAGTGTCTTTGGATATTCAAATGTCACGTTTTATTTAATAAACTAGGCTTTGATCGCAACTTCTTTTGCGTGGTTTTCTATCACCAGCATTAAATTTCTTTGGGTACTGCTCCACTCCCTTAGGTCGTACTGAAATGTGTTTATAGCCTATACTATTTCTCATAAATCTGACTATCAAAATAACACATATCATCATGACTGTATTTCCCAAAGGGTTAGGCAGAGGTATTCGGCCATTTCGGAGTAAACTCCTTTCAAATAAAAAAAAATAATTTTGCAAATCTGTCTATAGACGACGGAGCTGTGCCCGAACATACATTAAAAAAACATCCGAATTAATAATCTCCTCCTTTTTGAAGTCGGTTAACAAATGCAGAAAAAGGCAAATAAATAGGTAATGCTAAAATTCATACCTTATTTTTTTACGAAACAAAATGACTTCTTCTAACCACTATTTCAATCAATCTACATAAACCAAAAACAAGTTCTAATGCACACGGTCAAAACAACTCACCCCTATTCAACCCTACATGCTACAAAAGGGATGAAAATAGCAAATCGTTCGGCTCAATACAATAGCGGCTCATAGCTGAAGTAAAAAGTCCATTAATTGCCCTTGCGCAAGACAATTGGTGGGAAACAAAAGCCTGAGAGTAATTCAGACTCAGCCTTGCAAATGTGCTGAAAAACGTTTTATACGTGCTAAGTACTGAACTCTGATTAGCTTGTTCAGGATTGGTGGGATTATAGCCCAGACTATTAGTCCTAAGGGGAGATTCTAAAGACTTAAGCCTGTAGGCGCTTTACATCTATCTTGATTAAAAAGTTTATGAGAATTGAATTTCGGGGGACTGTCTAAGGTAAGAAACAAAAAAGTGTATCTAAACGCACTCGCACATACACCATCATGCCTATTATCCTCGAAGGGTAAGGCAGAAGTGAACCAATTATACATCCAGAGTTCGCCGGTATGTTTAGGTCCCATGTAATAGATGGCGAGCCTATTGCTATTTATTAACTGGGCACAAATCCTAACTCCGAACTACTGAGAATTTCATACAATAACACTTTGCTCGACCTGGGAATCGAACCCATGACCTCACATAACAAGAAAACGATCGCAATGATGGGAATAACATGACACTCTTTATGTCATATCATTTGGAGAACCACGATAAACGCAAATCAATTAATAAGGGTCATTCACCCGGCCTTCGTAGATTCATCATGACCAATGACAAACCATAACAAAAGCAAAGAGCTGTTTTTATTGTCGGATTCAATTAGCTACTAAAATGATCGCTTATAAGACTGAAAGAAATGATCTGATCTTCTCATTAATACAGTCTTAACTGCTAAACCTTGATGTATCCAAAGTCATCTTAAAATCTGATTTCACAAGGTTGAATTTCGTCTGCAGGGCTTTAATTGTAGGGTGAAAGAACCAATAGTCGTCATTCGCAAGGAATTCGAAAGGCTTGTCTCTCTCCAGGACGATTGTGTTCATTAGGCTCAAAATACAAGCTTTTTCGCTTCTCATTTGATGCTTTTGCCTTATTTGGTTCGGAATAGGGTTGGGAAATATCGGGAAAACTCCCGGAATTATTTACTTACATACATTTAAATGTAACGGAAATCGGTTAGAGAGGATTTTATTGCATTTTCTTTATACATCATTGGATGGCAAACAAACTGACGGCCTACCTGGATTTTAAATGGTCACTTCTTCCTATAGACATTCGCAATACCAGAGGCCTTGCAAATGCGTTGCCATCCCAGAGATAAAGTTGCAATGTCTCATGTATCTGTATACCGGCACCAAACCCTTCCACCCGGAGTCTTAAACGAATTTGCAAAATAGGTCTGGTGGTAGTAATTCCCCAGACGAGCTCCTTAATAAAGAGTTCCACTACTACTAATGCCTATTGAAAGCACAAGTATATTAGGAAAATTTTATAATTAAATGTGTGTTTAATTCGTGTGTTGACTGCCTCGGTAGCCTACTGTTTCTAAGTGCGACTGCTATGCTAGGGGCCATGGGTTCGATTTCCAGGTCGAGAAAAATGTTTTCGGAACTTTCTATGAAATTCTCAGCAGCAGCTCGGAGTTAGGATTTTGTGCCCGGTTAATGGCAATAGGCTCGCCCCCTATTATATGGGACCTAAACGTACAGGCACACTGTGGGCGTACATTGTTATCCCTCTGCCTAACCCTTCAGAGAATACAGGCGTGATGGTATGTTATGTTAATCATTGAATGTTCGACGTATGATGCTATTGCAATGACAGCGAGCGTTTTTCAATGGCGGTAAGCGTTGACAATGACAATTAGGACCACCAGCGCCACTAGTGATGTCCATGTGTATTTATCGATATCGATGAACAGTTATTATGTTGTGTAAAACAGTTTAGTTTTACACAACATAATAACAGTAAAAAACTTAACATATTTTTTTATCATTAAAAATTATAAACAAAAACATGTCAAATTTATACAAAATGAAATAGACAGAATTTATTATGGTAATTAGAATTCAGTTGTCCCTTTGGAAAAGGCAACTAATTCTTTCCTCATGTTATAAGCATTTTTTTTTGTCAAAATTCGTTAATAATTTTATTAAAATTTAATTATGTTAGGTATTATTTATTTGATAAGAACATACCATCCCGCCTGTATTCCTCGAAGGGTTAAGCAGAGGTGTACCAACCTACACCCACAATACGCCAGTATATTTAGGGCTCGCGTAACAGGGACCGAGCCAATTGCTTATTTATGTAATAAAGTAAATATGTAGTAATAAAAATAAATTAAGCTCAACCCAATTTTAATCGTAAAAGTAAACAATAACGACCTTTATTACTTCAGTAATAGAAAACTCTGCTCGATTTGTAAAGAAAAGTATAAAGCTAAAAACGGTAGTAATAGGTACCATTACAGTCGGGATTCGTCCCGTTCGGATGTGCAACAGAACGTATTTAAAGATTGCAATAACAGTTTTCTAGAACATTGGCTTCGTCGTAACGGTGGACTGTTGGTTACAGTTTGTTTTTACAACGTTTTTTTTTTGCTATAAGTTTCGAGAAACGTTTTCTCTGTAACTAACAGAGAAAACGTTTGCTTTGAAGAAATATAGCACTGTATTTCTCGGTACGTAACTTTTAGCAAGATTTTTTCTTGTTAACTGTCGTAACGTTTAATTGTTAAGTGTTATTGGATTTTTCTATGAAATTCTTAGTAGCAGCTTGGAGTAAGGATTTGTGCCCGGTTACCATTAACTATTGCCATTAATAGGCTCGCCACCTACTACATGGAACCTAAAAAATTACGGCGGAGTGTGGGTGTATATTGGTACACCTCTTCTTAAATACAGGCGTGATAGTATATAATAATAATTATGTAAGTTTAATAATATTAATAAGAACCACCCTATTATTTTGCAACAGCAGGGCAAAGGCAGTTGCTCCATGTAAAACACTAGTATTCAGCTGCATTTTGTTAGACTGGAAGCCGATCCCAAACCCTACCCCAGTTGGAAAAAGGCTAAGCATGAGTATGAGGGTAAGTGCCTCCAACGGCCGCTTCTAATACAACGAAGGCTCAAGCATTAATAACCACAATCGCCAGGGCGGATTGTAATTTTCTAATTTTGAAAATTTATTCTGCAAAAGCTAAATTAGGTAGACTAAATTATTTTAATTTAGTTTACAATTTGAACAGGTTATCTTCGCATTATAAAACATCTTACAAATGTTTGTAGAAAAATTATTTCGGGAACATCACTAGGCGGGCAGTGAGGCGCGGGCGCGGGACGCATCAGCTGCGCACGCGCACCGGCTGGCATCAACACTCAACAGAAAAGTTATTGCGTCATCGTCTGTCATTCAAGGCACACGACTCGACTGCAAATAGATCTCAATAGGTATTTTGTTGATAGCTATAATAATAATTGAAAACAGTTCACCTTTTACTCTCTCGATAATATAAATAATTGAATAACCATTCGAGAGAGTTTGCAATAACCTTTAAAAAAGGTTATTCTGATAACGATAACTAGTTATTGTTTAACCTTTTACCAGTTATAACTATGTGATTATGAGATACCGGTGTTTTTTCCACTCTGATAATACGGTGTTTGTAAATAACTTGTATGTATCTATTTGTTATCGATTTCGTTGTAAGTGACAACAGTGCGAGATCATTCGTAGATAAAAAGTGCCGGATGGTGAAATGCGATAAAAGGACGTATTGATATCGGAGACAGTTCATTTGGTATCGAAATTCGAGTACCAGTGGTGTAGTGTTTAATAGTTTACGTAATAAGAATAAAGGAGTATTTAAAGCAAAATTTCAAGGTAAGTTTAAATTCTTTTTGTTGAACTTTTGTGTATCGTAGATGCTAATATGTAGTGAAGTATTGGCAATTTTATAGCGTTCCGGTTACCTTGAGTTTTAATTTATTTATTTAGGACTAGCTTTTTCCGATTTTGTCCGCGTCAAAGTTGATAAATTATCCTACGAGAAACGGATATTGTTATGGGATAAAAAGTATCATATGTATTATTCCACACTACAATTAATCATAGTGATAAATTTCATCCAGATCCGTTCAGCCGTTTAAGTGTGAAAGAGTAACAACTATCCATCCATCTTCACAAGCTTTTGCATATATAATATGAGTACGATAGTAGGAAGTAGGATATAGTAGGATAGTAGTATTAGTAGGAGGATAGTAGGGAGTAGAATTAACTAGCTAAGTATGTTATTATTAAGTAAAAATTTATTAGTGACAATATTTTTCCCTAGATGGCGAACAATGGATTTTTGGAACAGAAGCCAGGCTTTGCCACTGTGGCCATTCATGCTGGTCAGAACCCTGACAAATGGAAGTCCGGTGCTGTTGTGCCACCCATCACATTATCTACCATGTTCAAGCAAGCTCCTGAAGGACACACTGTAAGACATTGAATAATAACATCACTTACATTGGTATTAATTGACTAATAGACTCATACTTAATACCAGTGTAACTTGACCCTTTATAAAATGAGGACGAGACTTTCCTATCAGCCGGTCACAAGTCCAGATTTAAGGCTGCTATTCAGAAATTTTAACAAACTATCACGCCTGTATTCCCCTAATGGATAGGCAGAGGTGTTCCAATGTACGCCCACAGTTCGCCAGTATGTTTAGGTCCCACGTATTGCATCTATTGCCATTAACCGGGCACCAATCCTATCTCCTAGCTGCTACTGAGAATTTCACAGAAAATTCCAATAACATCTTTTGCTCGACCTGAGAATCGAATCCAAGACCACTGGCGTAGCAGTCGCGCTTGGTACCACTAGGCTAACGAGGCAGTTAGCCGCTTAGAAACTCAGAAACGGTGCGGCGGTTAATTAATTGGAGATGCTTTCAGTCGTGTCATATTTCCATTAACTGGGTATCAATACAGATTTCCAAAGAACATAGGCGAGACTTGCCTGCCTCGTTAGCCTAGTGGTCCTAAGCACGATTGCTGTGCTCGAGGTCCTGGGTTCGATTCCCAGGTCGAGCAAAAAGTGTTATTGGGTTTTACTATGAAATTCTCGAGTTTGAATTTCTGCCCAGTTAATGGCAATAGGCTCGCCCCCTGTTACATGGGACCTTAATATACCGGCAAACTGTGGGTACATTGATACACTTCTGCCCAACCCCTGCGGGGAATAGAGACGTGATGGTATGTTATAAAAACAGTAATTTAATGAATCCGTAGGGTTACAAATACGCACGATCAGGAAACCCATCCAGGTACACTTTGGAAGAATGCCTTGCAGCGATGGAAGGTGCGAAATATGCGTATGCCTACGGTTCAGGTCTCGGTGCTACCACAACGATCGCCACGCTCCTCAACAAGGGAGATCACATAGTTTCCATGGACGATGTCTACGGCGGTACTGATCGTCTTTTGAGGTAAGGTATATCATAGAGGATATAGTGAAACAGATTGAAAAGAGTATGCTTTGATGGTCCGATCGTGTTGAGAAGATGAGTGAGCAAAAGGGATTTATCCCTGTTGCTGCTGTTGCTGTGGCCTGTTGGTCTAGTGGTTAGTGGCCCTGACTGCTAAGCCGGAGGTCGTGGGTTCGATTCCCACCCAGGACAAACTTTGTGTGATGAGCATGATTGTTTGTTCTGTGTCTGGATGTGATTTATCTATAATATGTATGTATTTATAAATTATATAAGTATGTATATCAGTTGTCTGGTTACCATAACACAAGCTCTGCTTAGCTTGGGATCAGATAGCCGTGTGTGAGTTGTCCCAAGATATTTATTTATTTATTATTTTATTTATTTATATGATAGATGTGAGTGGCAACGCTGGAAAGGGACGCTCTAGAAAGACTTACACTGACCTTATTGGTGAGGTTCTTCAGAAAGGTCGGGTGCGCAGTAGTCATAACCGGCGTGCTTGTATGACTACTGACCGCTGGTGAAGAGTCTACACTTAATAAAGATGGAAGTGCCGAGGTTGGCCCTGAAAGTGGTGGCGGGTGACTTGGACCCGTAACACGAGTTCTGGTTTGAGTGTCAGGAGAGGGAGAGGACTTTGACCAGAAATAGGACAGTATAGTTTAAATAAAAAGTAACTACTGTATTGTATAGAAGCGAAACTGGTTAGCATAAACACCCGAAGTTAATAAACCAGTTGAACTTGTACAACCGCAGTCAACGCCAGACGGACTGACATATAAGAACCATGCACTGTGGGCTTGCATGTGGCAGCTCACTTGTTCTCATTGAAAATAAACCTGTTTTCCAGCAGAGGAATCGTAGGTTGAATATGCTGACCAATCAGGATTATCCCTAAGTAAGAATGTTATTCGAATAGAAACTATGGTGTAGGAAATAGCGCGATGGCTCGCCGTCTGATCAGAAGCAGCTGTGCGATTCTCTAAAATGCAAGCTCGAAAACGAGTCTCACTTCGATAACGAACCAACTTGTCATTGGCTTAGTATTCGTTCGCCGTGGTGACGTCACCACGGCGAACGAATATAAACCAATGACAAGTTCATTCGATCACTTTAGTGAGACTCGTTTTCGAGTTTGCATTTTAGAGAATCGTACTACAGGCCCGGGTCGACGGAGCGTTGTGTTCCACTCGAGCCTCAAGGAGATGTCACTATAGAAGACGGGGCCCGCTAGGGCCAGTACCTGGCAGGATTGCAGAATTTCTTCGAATAATTTATCGCGACCCTAGAACGCAAAAGGCATTATAGGTTTTAGTCAGTAAGAGTCGGATACTCCTTTCCGCTCCATCCAGGGCGAAATACGTTAATTGATGATAACCCTTATTTAAAAATAAAAAAGGTAATAGCGTGAATTTAAATGCATTCGAATCAAGAGTTTTATTTTTATACGAAACACGTCTGAGTTATTTATATAAGGAACATTAATCATTCACCAAATAATTGGTGTGTCAATGAAAGGAAATGAAACCAATGATTTTGCTTTTTCAGGCAAGTTTTAACGAGACTGGGAATTGATGTAACATTTGCAGATCTGACAAAACCTGAAAATTTAGAAAAGGCTATGCAGGAAAATACTAAGGTTGGTTTAGTTTGGCCTAATGTAATTTTTATGTACGATACGAGAAAAACTGTTTTGCTATATTTTTATAATGATAATTTCTCTTATGGATAACACACACATTGCATTAAAGTTATTTGTTTTATCAATACATAATATTATACGTTATGTTATAATCATACATTATGTAATACTTATTAGATCCAGATAAGTGAAGATTATACACATGATATGAATCATTAATTTTATTTGCGCAATTTCTTTTTGTAGTTTTTGATTTTTTTTTTTGCTTTGCGCCACTTTAGCAATTTCTTCTGTATCGCATGTGCGTTTACAAACATTTAAAACCACATACACAAACAGTCAGACCCGGAACATCTATCTCTAGGCCTTGCAAATATTTGTCCGAATCGAACCCGCGACACACAACGCATCAGCCAATTGCTCAGCCACATATTACTTTTGTCAATCAGTAACGTATTTCAGCTCAAATGCCGATAATAAGCATTCTTTCATTCCAGATGGTCTGGTTGGAGACACCAACAAACCCCAATTTGAAAGTAGTAGATATTGCTGAGACAGTCAAAATGGTAAAGAAACGCAGCTCAGATATTCTCGTCGTAGTAGACAATACATTTCTCACGTGTTACTTGCAAAAGCCGCTGGACTTTGGAGTGGACATAGTGATGTACTCTATGACAAAGTACATGAATGGTCACTCTGATGTGATTATGGGGGCAGCGGTTACTAACGACGAGGACCTAGCGAAAAGGCTTAAATTTTTGCAAACTGGTAAGTTGGCTTATTAAATTTTCTATCATAATCATCTCGCTCTTATATCAACTAAGGCAATTCGCACACTGCCCCGCATCACTGCGCGTAGCGCGGGAGTACGTTGTTTGCAAGTATCTGTGTTTGTATAAAAAAAACGCGTAGTCCAACACACAGAAAACGCGTTCACGCGCAGTGTTGCAGATCACCAGAGCTCCGTCGCCACGCACCACGGAGCGTAGCGCGGGGCAGTGTGCCCAAAGGCCCAGTGACATAGGAGCAGACAACGTACACTTGGATTTGAGTCATTCAGAGTCTGAAATCGTCAACCCGTCTTGAGCAAGCGTGCTGAAGAATATATGAGAAGAGGCCTTTGCCCTGTAGTGGGATAATAATAGGCTGATAAATATTGTCAAACAATTTTTTTACAGTAAGAGTAAAGTATTTTTGAAGTGAAAACTTCTTTAGCGGCGTTGTACACTTTCGCAATAAATAAATATTGTATTATACCACATAAATGATAGTACTTTTATACTAATAATTAAAGCAATTCGTGAAAAATTATTCCCTAACCATTCCAAAATATCAAAAATGCACAACGTTAATATTCAAGTTTTCACTTCTGCCGGCACTCCCGGAGTGCAACCCGTCGTTTTTTCTCATTCTTATCTGAACGAAAGTATTCGTTGTCCTTGTAAATGACTTTCAACAGTTCCCTTTTATGGTTGACATTGTTGGCATTGCAACAACCACAAATATTTGTTCATGATTAAAATCTATTCAGGCAAGATCCATCAATTATCCGTAGTTCAAGAGCGGAGTGTGTAGGTACATCGCAACCGATAATAAACTAAAAATAACATCAAGCAGATAAAATTAGATATCGGATTAAGATTTTTTGTTTTTCTATTTATCTAATCTTTCCAGCAATGGGGATCGTGCCGTCGCCTTTCGATTGTTACCTAGTGAACAGGAGCTTGAAAACATTGTCCTTACGCATGGAACGCCATAGGGCGACATCTTTGAAGATTGCGCAGTGGTTGGAACAACACCCGAATGTTACTGAAGTTATGCATCCAGGTATTACGGTGGCATTGGGTTTTTCAGAACTAAAACTAAGAGTACAGCACGGGAAGCTCACGTGACTTTGATTTTCGCGTGCACTGATTGATTTGAGCATGCTAGTAGCATGCTAGTTTAAAGCATGTGTATCAGTACCTTAAACCTAATTATGCTTAGCTATAAATAGGTAAATTTGAACAGATAAAATAACTGGTAAAATATAGATATGCTGTACATTTTTAGCTTCTTCTACGGTAGTTATAGTTATGAAGTTTGTATGAATGAAGGAAGTTACGAATGGATGAATGTACGAAGGAGCAAATGAACAAACATTTATGAATCTTTATTTACGTCATGTGATAAACAATTTGTTTTTGAAATTATTCATCATTGCTATTCCATTATCTGCTGATTCCATTCTGTATCTGAACAGGGGCGTTGCTAGCTGCTGCGCTGCAGTTAATACTTTTGTAGCTATCATCGTTTTACTTGCTATACTTAGTTATATGTTATTATTCCGAATAAACTTTTATCATTTTATTATGTATTATCTTATTTATGTGTATTTTAATGTTTCAGAACTACCATCTCATAAACAACATGAGATTGCGAAAAAGCAAACGTATGGTCATTCCGGAGTATTCAGTTTTAAACACACCGGAGAACTGGAAGAGTCGAGGAAACTCTTGAGTTCTCTGCAAGTATTCATATTGGCTGAGAGTTTGGGCGGATATGAAAGCTTAGCCCAAGTACCGTAAGTAATATTAAGGTGGTGGTGGTGGAAGCAGGCTTAGGCTGCCATCAGACGGACCACACTGCAGCATCCGCATGTAATATTTAACTGCATGCAATTGTACGTTCGCGGTCAGTTGCAGTCGTGTGAAGTCGATATGAACTGACACGGTCGTGAGTTCAACTTGAAGTGACTGAAGCCGACCGCGTGAAGTTGATATTACGATTGTACGAAGTCGAACGTACAATTGCATGCAGATAGATATTATATATTGACTAAATGCGGTTGCTGCGGTGCAGACCGTCTGATGGTAGCCTTACATGCATATTAATAATACAATAAATTATACAGGGCAAAGGCCTTTTTTAGTGGGTTGATTGCCGGCTGCCTTAACCACTGAGCCGTTACGGCATTAACTATATGTTATACTCGTATCTTACTGCAAGACAAAGGCCTCCCTCTCTACTTTATATTTTTCTTTGTTTACTTCTTCCTCTGTCTACTTTGTACTTTTCTTCAGCGGCACAGATCCTCTAGTTAGGTATCTAGCTCGTCTCGCCATCTTTTTCTGGATCTATAGCACCGTTTGTTATTAATGTACAGAACCCAATCCTCCTTAATCCCATTTTAAATTGGCAGCTGTGTTGCCTTCATCTGCGATTTGAGTTTTAAAACAAAGCACCACTATTCCAAAGTATTGGTATGACGGGCTGGTATCTGCAACTCCACGACTCAGCGCGTATTTTTCGGGAAGTAAATCATTCAATCCACCATAGCTGCTCCCCAAGGAAAACCAGCATCGACTTGATCCTACTAGCGATCTCTCGAAGGTTTCCTGGGTTATCAAAGTACTTAGCTCTGTATGAAGCTACATTCCTTATACGACCTGTTATTTTGGCACTGAGTATACAAACCCCGACTGAAGATTTCTGTCACTTGGTTAAATACGACATGCACAGCGTGACAAAATTTGTCGTCCCATTATCTCACGCCAAATTGAGATAATAATAGTATTTACGATTTATCTTCGCTGATTTCGGTGCGAGATAATGCGACGGCGAAATTTTGTCGCGCTGCGTATTGTGAATAAGGATTTTTATTTCTTATTGATGCTGAATAGAACTGTTGTGTATCGTGACCAAACTCTAAGTCATTATTGACTACAAAAGAAAAAAAAAACGCTCTCAAAAATCACCTGTTCCTTGCAAAAGTGACCGACAAGGTCAAAATGTATAGAACAGCTGATATTTATTTTAGTTCTAAGTAGTGTTCAGTTTTCATTAATTAATTGATATTAAACTCAAACACCACAGAAATAAAGTAGAAAATTGCGTTATTGGTTCCAACATTAAGAATTCTATCTTACACACAATTTTAAACTCTATTTGCAAAGCATCAAGTTCGAAACCTTTTTTCTAGATCGGTGATGACGCATGCATCAGTTCCGGAGGAACAGCGAGCTTTGCTTGGCATCACGGATTCCCTCGTGAGGCTTTCGATTGGCTTGGAAGACGCTGATGATCTCATTGACGACTTGGATCAGGCGTTCAAAGCAACTTTTAAATGACGTCAGCAATTGTGACCTATTTATATCAAAACAATTATGTTTTATGTTCATCTTAAATGTTTAAATAAAAAGCATTTAATTTTGAGTGATTATTAATTAATATTGATTACGGTACTTTTGTGCTTTTATCATCATTATAATGCATGTGTTGGAGACAGAAATGGTTTCAAGTCAAAATTATTATCAAATCGGTCGGGTGCGCTGTACTTGTAATCGGCATGCTTGTTTGACCAGGGGCCTATTTAATAAAGCTGACAGGTGACATTTGACAAAATAACGGTGACAGTTCTAGGTTTTGTCAATTTTCTGTTTAATAAAGCCTAAAATACATTGAAAATCTTGACATATTTCTGTTTGACAGTAGATTGACGTTTATTTGAATACATCACGTGATAACATGAAATTGCGAATTGTCACTGGAATTTGACCGGCAACTAAGCCGTATGTTGAGAATTTTAAATTTCTTTTTTCTTGCTGAAATG
This sequence comes from Caradrina clavipalpis, assembly GCA_932526535.1. NCBI lineage: Eukaryota > Metazoa > Arthropoda > Insecta > Lepidoptera > Noctuidae > Caradrina > Caradrina clavipalpis. The sequence goes on from OW052088.1 coordinate 1,255,676, forward strand.
GTTAAAAATATATTACGTCGAATAGGGACGACGAATATTTATTAGAAAATTATCACTTCGCTATTGTTTTTGTCGGTGTAGACTATGTATTTCTCATAAAAGCTTTCACTCTTCACCCACTTCCTCTTTTACTCTTTTTTGATAGAATTCTCAAATCTTTTTCTTTTATGGAGTTTGGATTTATGCCCGGTTAATGGCGATAGGCTCGCTCCCTATTACATGGGACCTAAACATACCGGCGAACTGTGGGTGTACATTGGTACACCTCTGCCTAACCCTTCGGGGAATACAGGCGTGATGATATGTATGTGTTTTCTTTTATAATATTACTATATAGATGGGAACTAATTGTGTTTCTAAGGTGCGAGCGATTTTATAAGTAAAACGATTGAATCGATTTTGTCAGATCAAGCTTTAATATCAGTGTAACATTAAACAAATTACAAAATTAAGTTATAGTGAGCGGAACACGCTGCATCATGTGATAGATATAGCTGAACATTTCTGAAATGATGCCTGCGCACTGTTAGCTCGAACGCAAAGGCCAATGGTTCTTCGCCGCAGGTAGATTATAAGCTGAAAACATAAAAACAAAGGTTTATCAACGAATATAAATTATTCTTGTGGTGGTAGGTCATTTGACATCACGAAAGTTGCACCTACAATTTTACTAAAGCAAAATAGTTTGTTCTATTTCTCCTGAAAGGGAAGAAGTGTCCGGTGGTTGTGGAAGTCGGTCGGCTGATATGATTATGATAATAAATAATATTAACAGAATTCGTGTAAAAGAAAATCTGCAAATAAACATGTAATAATCTGTAATACATATAGCAATGGTACTTACTTGAGGTACTGATGTGTTCATTGGGCTTTCTTTAAATCCGTTACGAGATTTTAGTTTCTTAAAGAGTCAGGAATACACATTTCTTCATAAATCAAATAGCTTTTTACTAAGAAATAATACGATAAACCACAAAAAAATTGACATGTAACAAAAACATGAATTTCAAACACAATGATAAAAAATAAACGACAGAATTTAAAATTCACTAAAATGGCGTCATTGTATGGTCATTTTACTTTATATCAAATTTGGTAGGATTATAAAAAGCTCCAAAGACAGATGGCGAAAGGATTTGACAAAAGAGCGCAGCGCGCGCAGCGTAGTTGTTCTAATAGACGAATGCGGCCAAACCAACGAGGTAGTCATTACGTTTTTGGTTGTAACCTCTTTTATTCCCTAATAAGTTTTAATTATCTGATATGGTATTCTACATTGTATTGACAGTGTCTGACTGAGTTACGTCAAACTGAAAAATCATCATAGTCCGACAGCTGTAGTTGCGGCTTTTCGCGTTGAAAACTCAGCGATACATTATTTCGTTTGTTGTACATGATTTTACGAACTAGGGTAACTTCAGAGCAAGCTACGGGCGTATTCATACGAAAAAATAGTCTACGATACCTACATAACAGTCCTTGAACAAGTGTGGTGGTGTTTCACGTTTCTTGCCTTTTCTGTATAAGAGGAGGCCTTTGCTCTGCGGTGAAAGCGGAGTATTTTCGATGGTACATTATCAAAAAAAGAAAAAGAGTAGAAATTCTGTATTTACGTGTCAGATCAATGTACCGTACTATGTACGTACTGTATTTACGTGCCAATAATGGCGCGAAATATTTTATTGCAAAAAAATTTCAACTCTATTTTTAATGTTTAACTCATAAACATTAAAAATAAAGTTGAAAATTGTTTTTCAAATCAAATTACTAATTTATAAAAGACAAAGTGCTCAAACATATAGGTACTCTGTTTATACTGCCCCTTTGATGGTGGTTGAGAACCATCTTGTTGGACTATAGTATAGTTGAAATATATATGAGTTTTTGACGTTCGAATACTTGGAGTGGTTTCTCGTGTATACTTTTCAAAATGTTAAATTAATTTACAATCGCTGTGATTTTGTATAATATGCATAAACGTCTATTGTTCCGAAAATGTATCGATGTGCATTCATTATGCAAGAAGATAGATCGCCGTTGACCGATTCGCAATTTCAAGAAGAGCTGTCATGTTGTTGCATGTGATTTTCACAACACGGATCACATTTATCATGATTACGGGAATTCTATTACTAATACTATGCCCGGATAAGAAAGAAGGCGATCAAACTGGCTAAGGTGGCTGTTTTTATCATGGATTATGGTCAAATAATAATAATTGTGTTATCAAATACTTAATTCGGTGAATTTCGGTGAGTCGAATGACGTGCAAAGGCTGGTTCAAATCAGTGGCCGGGAAACATATAACTAATTATATGAACTGATTATTTCAAATGTAATTGAGTAAATAAATACAATAATAACTGTACTGTGCTGTTTCATTTCTTTTTACTCGATAAGTTTTTGTTTGATGTGTATTTACAGGGAACTGTCATTCAAATTCAATAAATATTATCAACCACTACTCAAATAAAAACTCGCTAGTTAGGAATACTAATGATGTACTCCAAAAAGATATGATAATTCCTAAATATTTTGGTTTAAATAAGTAAATGTAACTCAGTATGAGTACGTATTTATGCGTCCAAGGATGTTGGCTGTGACACATGCCAGAATGGCAAATACTAGGGCAGTGACATTTTGCAAATCAATTTTATTAATATCGATCGTAAGTCGTTAAAATCTCATTCTCTTTATAAATATTTTAAAAATGCTTTATTATTTTGAAATTTGTTTTTAAATATTTATTTAATACAAAATATAAAAAATACATTCATCACACAATCGATATTTATTCAAAACAAAAAATTCTTTGTACGTACCCTTTTGTCGCGTTGCAAAATGGTCGCCTACGTACCGGACACATTTAAATGTAAAAAAATATATTTTAAAATACATGCCGTAAACTTCGTTTTCTATAAAAAATATCGATAATCCATCATATAAAAACATCCCATCACTAAACACATTACGTTACACACATATCACTATGCTTGAATTTTCTTTCAATTTGGTTTTCTTTATAGACAGTAATATTTTGGCAGTATTTAATTTAATTAGTAGTTATTTAGTGAATTCCGTATTTTACGACTATAATTTTAGGTTGCAGCAAAAACATTAAATCATAATTTGTAAATCGCGGTAAAGTTCAAGAGTGAAAAGGAACAGAAAAATTGTCACAGGCATATTTATCTTGCATGACTTATGTCATACATGTCCGTTTTATTAAACAGCACTTGTGAAGACAATTTGCCGATTTTGACAAAAAAGTCAGCTTGTCAGCTTTATTAAATAGGGCCCAGATGTATGAACGTGGACGAGATGAAAGGAGTATGTAAGGATGATCGTGCCGGTCGGCGTTCTATGGTTTTTGCCTACCCCCATGGGAAAAAGCGTAAATTTTATATAAGTAAGTAAATATCATATTAAATGAAAAATTCGGAAACTAATAAGATAAGTCCTAAATTATAAATAATAGTAAAATAATAAAATAATAGTATATATAGCAAATAATAATAGTATATATAGTTTGTGTGTGTGTTGTGTGTGTGTATGTGTGTAGTGTGTGTATGGTTGTTTATAATAGTATATTTATTTATTTATTTATCGTAATATAGTTTGTCATCGAAACGCTAAGAAGAAGAAGTCCTAAATTTTCTTAAAAACCCGAATATTTATAAAATATGCATCTATGTAGATTTTGTTCTACATTCTATTTTACTATCACTAACTTCAGTTCTTTTAAAAATACATTTGTACATTCCCTCAAACAACACACAAACGATTTAAAACACAGCGGTAAAAACGTCATGTCAAAATGATGTTAAAAAGAATCCTGTAAAGAGGAAGGAGAAACAAACATTTCATAATTCGTTTCTCTAGTCCGACCAAATCCTTTGCAGCTCTGTAACGCGTGAGTAACTTGCTTATTAATCCTTGTTTTTCTTTCCCCCATTCGCGGAACAAACTTCATAAAACAATTTATTTGTCAGGACAAAGCGTTTCTCGGGAACATCCCGGGATTGCCCGCCCCTTGTTCCTTGTTTACGCCTATCAGTCTTATTACTATTTACTGAAGCATGTGGAGGTTCTGCGAACAGTTTTGTGTCGATATACCGACACTACACCTACCTACATGCTGCGGGTTGTTCGAAAGAGATACCGCGCCCCCGGAACACAAAGGGCACATGAAAGGAACATAGACGGGTTTTAGTCAGTAAAAGTCTGACACTCCCTCCCGCCCCGCCCAGGGCGGGGGAAGATATTAGATGATTTCCCGTCTTAAAAAAAAAAAAAACACCTACCTACATATATTTTTTTATTTTTTACCTCAGTCAGTACCTAAGTATTAATAACTGCCTGGTTGTCCTAGTGCTCCTAAGCTCGACTACTACGCTAGAGGTCTTGGTTTCAATTTATGAAATTCTTAGTAGTGGCTCGGAGTTAAGATTTTTGCCCGGTTAAATAGCAATAGGCTTGCCTTCTATTACATGGGACCTAAACATACCGGTGAACTTTACGTGTATATTGGTACACCTCTGTCTAAACCTACGGGGAGTACAGGCTTGATGGTAAGTATGTTATGTGTTATGTAAGTATATTTTTTGATATTTTTAGCATTTTGCTTTTTAACCTATAAAAGGTAGAAATGTTTCATAGTCAGTTTTGGAAGCTAGAATTGCGTTTTGCACTCAGATCTGAAAGCCGAAATGAAAATTATTCTTTTACTTACTTTCGCCCGCGACTTCGTTCGCATGAATGTCAGTTATCGCGTATGTATTAAAACTCGCGAATTTCAAAGTAGCCTATGTTCTTTCTTGGTGTTCAAGCTTATTTTGTACCAAATTCCATTAAAATCGGTTTAGTAGTTTAGCTTTAAAAGCGTAACAATGCCAGCAATAGAACATTCATCATTTACTATTATTTGTTTTGGCTTGAAAAACATACAAGAATAGTTTAAAATAATATTTTGTGTTTCTGCATTATTCCGGTAGTAAATAAGTTGCTCATTTAGTTTCTGCTCCGTCGTCTTAATTTTAATCGGGCCATTTATTCGTTAAATGAATTGAAAAGTCTTCTATTTCGTCCGCTTAGTTGGAGGTCCTTGTTATTTTCGTTCATTAGTCGGAGTGTACGCAAGTTGCAGTTCTTTGACTTCCTTAATTCTTTGTATAACATGTATAAAGTTGACGTGTCTTTTAGGAGCTAAAGTACTGATGATTACGAACAACTTTTGCTACGGAACCAAGACTAAGATATGCAAACAAAAAACTTCTGTTAAATATCAAAATGCACTACAACACGATTCAAATGCGGTTTTTTTTCATGTTTCAGGATTGCTACAAACTAAAGAGCGTTTTGTTTGTTTGTGTAAAAGTGCTAATTTCTGTAACTGACCGACTGATTGGATAAATATTTTTGTATATGAGAGGCAGACTCATGAGGAATACCCTAAGCTTTGTAACATCACGCTACGACACACGACAGTAACCATAAAAAAATCTATCAGTACGAAACCATGGCTAGAAGCTAGACATTATTATTTACAAGTTATTCGTATTCATGAGTACATTTGTGGCTTGAAAGATGCGAGCGCAGTGAATTAAAGTCAGCCTGTATTTTTCTCTGCCCTGAAGACTTGCATCCCAGAGCGATTACTAATTTAATTTCCTTGTCTTATTTGCTGTGTCGCAGTCTCAAGCGATCTTCCAGCTAAAAATATAGACGTTGCAGCTTTATTCCAATGTACTGAGCTCCTAATGTCCTCCTTTGTGTTCCTCAAATTAATTCAATTTGGTTCAGACGGCTTTTATTATGGTCGGAACGAAGTATTCAGCTGGACTTTGTTTCATGTTGTGGAGAATGCATTTTTATGTTGCCTTAGATCGTCTTGATGAGTTATTTTAGGTTTGGAATGAGATCAAGTGATCAGTTGACCCAGTTTAGAAGATTGGGAGTCATCATTGAATCATGATGTTTAAAAATCGATTGCTATGTGATTTTTTTGTTGTTCTTCTTCTATTAAAATTGTTTAAATAAATCCTATTTATTTTAATTGCTGTATAGTAATTGGCCCCAGTACATGGTCACATTAATCGCGTAAAAATATTGTATTACTAGATGGCAAAGAAGTAGGCCCACTTGATCTTAGGTAGTCACCAACGCCTTAGATATCTGCAATACCAATAGCCTCGCAGATGCGATGCGGTAATTTTTTAAATCTATATTGTAATCTTAACTGTCTCAATCTAACGATGTATGGAAAAAAAATCTTTGTGAAAGAGGGACTAAAAGAAATCTTACTTTTCTTCTTAAAAAAATAAACAAAAAGAAAACAACAACCAACGAGAACGACTAACAACAACAAACAACTTTTTTTTATAAATATTTTTTTAAATTTTCTTCTTTTGAGCCTAAAAAAATCCCTACGGAACCGCTCCAATTCGGCCCATGCCAATCCAGGGCAAAAAACCAGACCTGCTAACAATGCCATTGAAATAAGAGTTATATAGAGCGTCTAATTAACGCGCAAATGGTATTCACGGAGGCTAAGAGCCAAACTTCTAAATAAAGTATTGTTCTCGAAGTCTGGCTTTAAAAACTTTCCTCCTAAATCATTTGTGGATGTCCAATGTTTGTTGAAAAGTATTTCGAGGCTTTAGTTTATGGTTCGCTCTCTTTGGAAGCAGAAGTTTTGGTTTTGACTTATTTATTTAATTAATTAAATAAACAAATTTATTACATTTTTTTTTCTTGTAAACTGTACAATTTTAATTTTATTATAATGTAAGAAAGTTTTATGTTTGAAAAATAAATACAATTAATTAGAAAAAATAACGGTTCCGTACCGAAGGACCAACTGTCAGTCTGTCTGTTAGCGAGCTGTATCTCATGAATAGTGTTAGGTACGAGTAGGGAGATGAAATTTTCACCGAGTGTTTGTTACTATGTGTGCTGTAATAACAAATAATATAAATAAAATAAAGTTTAAAGTTAAGTGTGATCCTTCCTGGCACGACCATGGAAGATATCCTTAATTTTAATGCGGTACATATTCATGAAAAAATGTGTACTTTATTGTACTAATGACTTAAAAAAATGTACTCACATATTTTCGCTGTTATAACATATCGACCGTGGCCGTGCTAGGTAGAACCTTTCTGGCACGACCACTATAGATTTTAGGTATTTTTATCAACTTTAACATGAAAAGTTACATAAATTAATTGTACTGAAATGTACTCCATTTTATATTTAATTTTAAGCAGTCATTTACCCGTTTTAAAGAGTTTTTTTTCTGCAGTGCAGCTATAGCACTATATCGCTATTACTATTTTTAAGAAGGCAAAATTAAAAAAAATAAGTAAAAAAAAAATATATTAAGGAAATCATTCGAATCCATTTAATTTAATAAAACTGTGTCGCAATGTGACCTTAAAATAAGCCATGTAACACAAGTGAGTAATACCACCGGTCGATTACAGATGGCGCTGAGTTTAATTAATTGTATTGCTGCCAATGCTAAAAATTATTTATGTCTGTTTGTGTGTCGCCTGTTCGCACATTTTCTTGGTGGCACTGTAAAGCCGGCTTTTCACTGCGGGATGTAATATATATTACATCCTGGAATATATATTACATCCCGCAGTTGCTGTTCACACTGAAAAATATATATTTGGTTCAAACAGTTCTACAGTCTGCACCGTTCCGTTCAAAGTGAGGGCGAGGCAGGGGGGGTGCGTTGTCCGGGACGTGAGGTAAAATATATATCTCCTCTTTATCGCCCATTCGGTCGAAAAAATATTTATAGTTTGGGATATAATATATATTACAGCTTAGTGTAAAGGGGTTTCTTAAATAGTATGGTGAGCGATATTAAATTATATCTCGTGATGTAATATATATTACATTACATCCCGCAGTGAAAAGCCGGCTTCACTCCCAAACCGTTTGTCCGATCGAGCTAAATGAGGTCTTACAAAATATTTAGCTCGATCCGGAGATGGTTCTTAGCGAGTGCGATCGCGTTCACCCAGGTTCATGAAGAGTGCATATGATATGGTTGTTAAAACAAAAATATTAAATATCCACACACGGGATAATATTACTACTACATATAATATATTACTTATACATATATTATTATTTTATTTATTCATATTTTTAATCTAATTTATATCACGCTTTTAGAATTACGTGTTGCAAAATGTTTTTTTTTTATTTTGCTTACTTAGAAATAGAAATAGCGTAACATAGTGCTATAGCTGCACTGCAGAAAAAAAATCTCTTTAAAACGGGTAAATGACTGCTTAAAATTAAATATAAAATGGAGTACATTTCAGTACAATTAATTTATGTAACTTTTCATGTTAAAGTTGATAAAAATACCTAAAATCTATAGTGGTCGTGCCAGAAAGGTTCTACCTAGCACGGCCACGGTCAATATGTTATAACAGCGAAAATATGTGAGTACATTTTTTTAAGTCATTAGTACAATAAAGTACACATTTTTTCATGAATATGTACCGCATTAAAATTAAGGATATCTTCCATGGTCGTGCCAGGAAGGATCACACTAAAGTTAAAATGGGTCGGGAATACAGGCGTGATGGTATGTGGAGATTAAGTTCCTATGGCCACTTTCCGGGTCCATCATCAGACCAGCTCTGTGACATCATTATATTGCATTGTCATGCGAATTGTACATTTACGCAAAATTTCAGCTCGATCGAGCATCGAGCATTTAAGCTTGTAATCATCATCATCATATCAGCCACAGGACGTCCACTGCCGGACATAGGCTTCCCACCATAGATTTCCAAAAAGACCGGTTGCAAGCGGCCTGCATCCAGCCTGTAATAAAGTTAAATTAATGTATTGTATCAAGTATTTTTTTCAAACGCGAATGGTCTAATTCACTTCCGACCTCAGAAATCTCTCTCTTTAATAATATGCCTCTACAACACACAGAAGGAGTCGGCCCATAAATTTCGATAATACCTCCTTTGTACGGGCTCCAAAAATATAGGGCGTGAGGTAAATCCGTAACGAAAAGCGTTCTCAATAAAGGTGATTATTTTTATTCCCAATACTTTCTACGCGTTGTCTACAAGCATTATAAAGTTTAAACCTGTTTATATAAGTTTACCATCACGCCTGTATTCCCCGAAGGGTTAGGTAGAGGTGTACCAATGTACACCCACAGTTCGCCGGTATATTTAGGTCCCATGTAATAGGGGGCGAGCCTATTGCCATTAACCGGGCACAAATCCAAACTCCAACCCAATAAAATTTTTTGCTCGACCTGGGTATACCTGTACGTATAGGTACTTTCTAAAATCATGGACATCACTGACATAATTTAACTCACCCCTGTATTCCCCGAAGAGTCAGGCAGAAGTGTATCATACATTGGTACACTTCTGCACACACCCACAGTTCGCCGAAATGTTAAGTTTCCATGTAATAGCGGGCGAGTCTATTGACACCGGTCACTAACATCGGAAAAGGAAAACACGGTAAGGAAACCTGGACTTATAATTAAAGTCTGGAAGCATCAATCCGCTTTGAGCTAGCGTGGGAAGAAGAGTCCTACGCCCTGCAGTGGGATAATATGCCTGAAAAAGTCTGCCGGAAAAAGGCGTGTATCTATAAACATTTCTGATAATATAGTCTGTAGCATTTTCGTACCAGATTGATTGGTATCACTAACATTATAAAAATGTTATCTGATATATAAAATTAGTCATGTTATTTGATGTTAAGTAAAAGCTGTATTCTTTGCTTTGTAAGGTAAATGACCTCAACCACATGCATTGTCAAACATTCGCTTTTGAAATCTACCTACTGAATATTATCATCCACAAAGACAGCTAGCTTATAAATTCCAGTGCAAGATGACCTTTCATTGTAAGAAAATCCTACACAACGCGAGGTCTGAGTTACTGGTGATACTGGTAACTGGTATGGCTTGATATTACTCGTGTGTACAAAATGTCTCGGTTTCTACGGTCGTCTATTGATAACTTAACGGTTTGAAACAGTGTACAGCGTCAATACCTTGCCAAATGACTTGGAAATCTTAGGAACGTGTTGCCTTTGGATTTATGGGGTCAGATTTCAAAATATGGTTGTGGTTCTGCAGCAAAGGGAAAATAGTGACGTGAAGGAGGCTGTTGTGACAGTTATGGAGAAAGGTAAGCAGGACAGGATTACTTTGTGGCTTCTTTGAGTTACCTTGAGATTTTAAATGTTGCGAACTTCAATGTTCAAGCTAAATTATGACGATTTTATAAGTAACCAGCGAATTGCCTGCGTCTTCGTCTGCGTGACTTATTTCACCCGCGTTGTTACTTTTTGGTTTCTGCTCCGCTCCCGTGGGTCATAGCGTGATGTTTTATGCCTAACCTAACCCAACACACAAATAACGTGGCTTTCTATGGGTAAAAGTATTTTCGAAATAGGTTCAGAAGATCCAGAGATTACTCCCTACAACCTCACAAACTTTACCTTTTCATAATATTAGCACCATAGAATATAAAACATAACATAACATATGAGTCTGAAATCGCCAATCCGCCTTGAGCAAGAATGGTACGAGTAATTATGCCCGTGCCTTCTCTAAATGAGAAGAGGCCTTTGTTTAGCATTGAAATAGTAATAGCCTTTTTTTTTATAGACGGGAATTCATCAAATAACTTCCCCCACCCTGGGCGTGGCGGGAGGGAGTGTCAGACTTTTACTGACTAAAACCCGTCTATGTTCCTTCATGTGCCCTTTGCGTTCCGGGGGCGCGGTATCTCTTTCGAACAACCCGCAGCCCCGGCAAGCATCGGCCCTCAGTGGATAGTAATAGCCTGGCATTATAATTAATAGTAACAAAAACTATCCCGGTGAGTTCAAAACGCCTACTGTACCGAAGTGCATTTTTTCAACATGCAAAGTAAACACACCCATAAATGTACCCAACAATAAAGTCTAAAGTTTATTCAGAGCACTAACAGCAGCATTATGTGTCGATTTCAATATTTCAATATAAACATTTGCGTTACCATGCTAGCGAATTCCCATTCAGACCGTATTCAATATTATCCACTGTCGAAATACATCAATTTATGTTGGAACTGCATTTGTGTCTACGATACACTATATTTGATATTTTATGTGTTTTAGAAATGTGTTTATTTTAGCAGCTTCGTATACTGAACGAGGGGCTCCCGTTTTATTGGTAGAAATATTGGTTTTGAGAATACATGCCTGTATTCCCCGCAGTGTTTGGCAGAGGTGTAACAATGTACACCCACAGATAGCCGGTATGTTTAGGTCCCATGTAATAGGGGGTGAACCTTTTGCCATTAATCGGGCACAAATCCTAACTCCGAGCTGCTACTGAAAATTTCTCCCAAAAAACCAATAACTAACCTAACCTACCAATTTTTGCTCGGCCTGGGAATTGAACCCAAGACCTCTAGCGTAGCAGTTGCGCTTAGGTCCTCTAGGCTAACGAATACAAGAATTATAGAAGTAGAAAATTGACAATAAAAATCTTGGGACGCAGTGAGCGTGATCCCTTAGCAATAAAATTGCCAGCTCAGTCCACGTACAGACATAAATTTCATTACCTATGTCTGACATTTTATAAAATCCACACATTTTTATTGAAATAACTGCCTATGTGACAAAATTTAGTTCAATAAAATGGTGATATTATTATTCTGATTGTATGAGCATGCTTTGAACCTAAAAGGGTCTAACTTAGTTATTAGATTTAAAATTTTCAAGTATTTGGCAAACTTCGGTCAAAATTAGGAAAGTGTTTAGAAAAGTATTTATTCGATTTTCGAAAACTTGCAACACTAGGTTTTTTTTTTAGAATAGAAATGTTATTGGTGGTTGGGGCAAAAGTTGGGACCAAAAATTGTTGGCGATCGATGGATCTATAAGTCATGAAGCGATAAGTTAGTGTCAGAGAGTAAGCAATAATGTTTTAACATATTATACAGCGGATTCGATGCCCAGGTCGAGCAAAGTGTTATTGGGGTTTTCAATGAAATTCTCAGTAGCAACTCAGAGTTACAGATTGGGCCCGGTTAGTGGCAATAGGCTCGGTCATTATTATATGGGACCTAAACATACCGGCGAACTGTGGGGGTACATTGGTACACCTTTGCCTTAACCTTTAAGGAAATACAGGCGTGTTGGTATATTATGTTAATAAATGTCATTACACAAATGTTCATCACTTCATATTGTTAGGTACAGGTAATTTGATCAAACTGAAAATAAACATATTTTTTTTACGATAACTGACAAAACGGGGTCATGAAGCAACGGGGTACTTAAGAAAAATAAATAATACACGACCACCTTCCCGGATCTGCGTGTTCAGAGAAAAACTTCAAAAACAATCCTTTGTCGCGAAATATGACAAAGGAATGCAGTTCATGACGAACACTGTTCTTCCTTGTGTTTCTTTTTCGTGAAATTTTGTTTCGAACATTTTTCAGAGGGCCATTCACGAGTGGACTGATGAAAAGGTTGTTTGTTTGTGAATCTATATGATTGTAAACGCACCCATGATTCAGGGAAAATTCGAATCGATTATCAAATCGGAACAACAAATATAATATATAGCCTCTCAGTTGTAGGGCGAAAGTAAAGTAAAGTTGAAGCGATGAATGCCTATGCGAATCCCGCACACCCGGCCATGGGCAGACGTGGAACACCGTGGTGGTTTTAGCCTGTGAGAGTCCGGCCCCACGCGTCTTCCCCATGACGGAGGATGCCCACGAGGATTTCGTACGCGCACCAAAAAAAGTTCGAATTTATTTGTCTAATAAAAATTTGACAGTTAACCGCATGGCATACTACAACTGCCGGGGCTGCGGGTTGTTCGAAAGAAATACCGCGCCCCCGGAACGCAAAGGGCGCATGAAGGAACATACACGGGTTTTAGTCAGTAAAAGTCTGGCACTCCCTCCCGCCCCGCCCAGGGCGGGGGAAGTTATTTGATGATTTCCGGTCTATAAAAAAAATGGCATACTACAAGCATGATTACTACTACCCATTGACATGAATAAAGCCTTTAAACATTTTTTTCTTTTTTTGCGATACTGGCATTTTCTATTTGAAAATCAAACGAACGTGCGTTTCGTTAACTCCGCGCGTTCGCACTAGGCTTTGTTCTCGAAACTTTTGGCATTGTACTGAAAGATGTTAAAGAAAAAAGTTTTTGGCAGTGAGTGTTTTGAATAGAGTTCTCATTTCCTTTGTTATGAGTTGGAGAGGTGTCCATACTATTTTATTGTTTTAACACAACGACATGCGCCTTATCGATTTATTAAAAACAGAATTAAATTTATCTTTCTGATCCTTGAGTACCTAATAAAATAGGTACAGGCTGACGTGTTTTCACTGATGTTTTAGGAGATAAAAGTACTTGTCAATATGGTCACCTTTTATTTACTGGTCCAATTCCGAACTATGAAAATCACAGTTATTTTTAGCTTCCTTAGAAAACTGCACTAGAATACGTTCGCTACTTCGTAAAAGTCAAATATACTATTTTTGATGTCAGTAGATGGCAAACAAGCCGACGGCCCACGTAAAGTTAAGTGGTCATCGCTTCCTATAGAAATATCTGAAACACCAGAGGCCTTGCAAAAAACATAATCCTATGACATTTGGCAATAGTGAAGCTTTCTATCAGTGTAATAGTTTTTGCAATCGGATCAGTGTTTTCAGAGATTACCTACCTCTTACAAACGAAATGCTTTACCTATTCAACATATTATATTAGTAAAGATTTCACACCGAGTAAAATTTGTTCGTATTTATAAGTATTTACTTTCATTCCTAGAATAAAAAAAAAAAACACCCTGTAAAGTCTTAAGTCTTCAACAACATGCAAGTTTGCTCTTTGATTTATAACTACTAAATCCCAACGCAAAAAAATACGCAAAAATGAACTTTAAGTTCGCGCACTACGTATTAATTTCGACAAAACCTCAAAAACCCATTCTAAAAGTTTCTAATTGCACTCGACGTTACACTGCGGTGTCACAAAGGCCACGGCACGCTGAGTTCGCACTTACATCGGCTTTAACACTTTACACTAGAGAAAAACATTTTTTGACAAACTAAAAGAACGTAAAGCCAAGAATTTGTTGAAGACTTGGAATTCTTTTCTACGCTCAATAGCTTGAAGTTTGAATGGCTCGGAATAATACGTGTTGGTGTGTTCCCGAGCCAAAAGGTACGTTTTCTCAGAATTTATGTTCTTCATTCGCTTTATGCGCTGGAAAATCACTTATACATGTTTACAGTGGCTTTTAGAGGGTTAAGAGCACACATTCCTTCTTTGAATGTGCTTTCTGCATTTGAAATAAAAGGATAACTAATGAAACGGGGAATGTCACATAAAGTTTTCTATATTTAAAGTACTAGCTTCTGTCCGCGACTTCGTCCGCATCAAATTCGACGTATTTTCCAACGGGGACCGTACATTTTTCCGGGATAAAAAGTATTCTATGTGGTATTCCTCACTACAATCTATTTTATTGCAATTTCATCCAGATCCATTCAGTCTTTTTAGCGTGAAAGAGTTACAAACATCCGTTTATCCTTTCAAACTTTCGCATGAATAATATTATTAGGATTGGTAAGATAGGATAGTAGGAAGTAAGATTTTTTTTTAATACCTTTTAATAAGCTATTTTATTGACATTACCAACAGATACTTCAATTTTATTTATAATATGTAATAAATAAAATTGCATTAAATAATATTGACACACATTGTATAATTGAATAATTGTTGTGTGTTATTAAATGTATTTATTTTAGTAGATATTAAACTGTCCCATTTCTATGATCTTTTTAAAAACCACCACAATCTCGTTAATCGCTGAAGCGGCTAATATAAAATGCCATACAGACAAGTGTCTGCCTACCCCTCGACTACCTAATATCAGCGTCATTATGTCACTTGAGAAAGTTCAAGGCTCGAGGGGGGGTAGGCAGCTAGGGAGCTAAAAATAGGACGTTAAAGATGGGGAGGTAAAGGTTTCAACTTGTTGTAGCTGAACAGACAGTTGTGTGGAATAATGAGGTAATGTGGACATTTAGTGAAGGGTTGCTTGTTTGAAATTTGGATGGATGGATGTTTATTACTCAATCACGTAATAACCGGTGGATTTGGATGAAATTTTGGCATTAGATTATAATAGTCTGGAATAGTACATAGGCTTTTCATCTTTTGCTTAATTCGTCTATGCAGACGAAGTCGCGGGAAGGAGTTAGTTTCGTAACTTGATAAATATAAGAATGTTGCACTTGTTCACAAACTAAACTAAAATTAGAGAATTGACATCTCTTACTAACATACAGCGAAAGAAAAGGACGGTGATACCTTAGAACTAAGTTAGAGATGTCAAATTAGTTATGCCTTGAACTTTTCCGTGATTTTAATCAATGCGTTCTGACATGTCAACTGTAATTGTATAGAAATTATAGATCAACTAAAATTGACAAGTCTTATTCATGTCCTTCCCTTTCTTGTTTGATTGAAGAGAAAAATATAGAAATAGTCAAGTTAAGTTTACCTTGTGCATAACAGAATCGACACCATTGTTATTGATATTATGTATTGATTGAAAACTATTCTCAATATTTAAATAATGGTTTTATAAAGTTACATACATCACGCCTGTATTCCTCGAAGGCTTAGGCACAGGTGTACCAATGTACACCCACAGTTTACCGGCATGTTTTAGGTCCCATGTAATAGGGAGCGAGTCTATTGCCATTTACGGGCCACGAGCTGCTACTGAGAATTTCATAGAAAAACCCAATAACGCCTTGCTCGACATGAAAATAGAACCCAGGACCTCTAGCGTAGCAGTTAAGCGTAGGACCACTAGGCTAACAAGGCAGTTCAAGAAAAATATATTTTAGTATGTATAGTTAACGTCTAAGTGATGTTTCTTTTCACAGCCCGTATAAATCCATCTTACATGTAGAACGAGGCCTATTTTTCTTCCGTTCGCCAGTCAGCGCGTCACATATTTCCTAATATCGGCTGTCAGCTCTACGAATACAGATCGGCTATAGAAAAGTGATATTGCGCACACCGAGTGTGTTTTACTATTGGCTAGCTTAGTGATGATACACACACAGGCGTTTTTTTGTGGGATGCAAAATCATAAAATAATCTCCCGCCCTCGGCGGGGCGAGAGTGTCAGGCTTTTACTGACTAAAACCCATCCATGTTCCTTCTTGTGCCCTTTGCGTTCCGGGGGCGCGGTATCTCTTTCGATCCACCCGCAGACCCGGCAGGCATCGGCCCGGATTGGCCCCTCCGATTTGCTGACATCACTATGAAGCGCGTGTGAAACACGAACGCGCCGTCGACACGGCCTGTCGTTATTATGCACACAGCCTACGTTAGGGCTGCGTGTAATAGGAATTGACTCTGGTCTAAAAGGTACAAAAAGGTCGCATACTTTATGGGGCAAAAGCGAACATGAATATAAACAATTTTTAGATGACGCGCTCTGTGTAATGGTAGTTTTGACATAATGGGGATTGTTTAAAAATTTTAACCACTACATTTTATTTTATTTTTTAAAAATTTAGACCATTTTGAGAAACTAATTTGAATATTTTGATGATTGGCTCAATGGTTATTTTTTTAAAAAATATTTAAATATATACAGGGTGTCTGGTGGCAGATTTATGTTTTTGAAAGGGTATATTTAAAACACTTATTAACGGTGCCGGGCGAGACTGGTGTCATTCGACGCTCCATGAATGCGGATTTGTTAGTCACAATGCTGGAGTGGTCGGGGCAGCAACGTGCATACGCTATTGAGTCGTTTTTTAAGAGTGGTGATTCTCGGGTCTGTGGACGGTGAGCAATGGGTAGCTCACCGTCCGTACGTTCACTAGCGACAGACCGTGTCGACGGCGCGTTCGTGTTCCACGCGCGCCTCAAAGAGATGTCAGCAAAATTGGATGGGGCCACTGAGGGCCGATGCCTGCCGGGGCTGCGGGTTGTTCGAAAGAGATACCGCGCCCCCGGAACGCAAAGGGCACATGATGGAACATAGACGGGTTTTAGTCAGTAAAAGTCTGACACTCCCTCCCGCCCCGCCCAGGGCGGGGGAAGTTATTTGATGATTTCCCGTCTATAAAAAAAAAAAAAAAAAAAAAAGAGTGGTGATTCTAACGTGACTGCGCGCTGACATTTTTGTTCCCACTACAATATCCGGCGATTAAGCGACAGATTAAGTGTTAATTTGATTAAATCGTGGATGCAAAGGTTCCGCCAGACATCTTCTGCTTTAAACAAGCCTCAGCCGGGACCCAGCAGAGCATCAAGCTCCACAAACGAAAACGAAAACGTTCAAGAAATCTCGTTTTTTTTGAAATTTTTCGGGGCCATGCTTTAAATGTCTACAGTGAAAGCAATGGACTCATGATTACTGAATATTTTTTACCAAATTTGCGAGCACATCCATCCTACTCGACGCACACGTGGTTTCAGCAAGATGGGGCGACTCCGCATACAGCCAGGACGTCTATTGCTTTACTTCGTCAAAAAAAATCGCATAAATTGATGAGCCGCTTTGGAGACATCCCGTGGCCACTAAGGTCACCAGATTAAACTCGAATGGACTTTTTTTATGGGAGCTATCTCAAAAGCAAAGTTTATGCCAATAATCCTCTGTCTATAGTGCAGTTAAAGGAAAATATCCGCAATGCAATTAAGCAAATCCAGCCGAGCTTATTGCAGCGCGTAGCCCGTAATACGGTGGACCTTTTTAAACAGTGTGTACGTCTAAACGGACATCATTTGGTTGAAGTAATTTTTAAAAAGTGAAATCCGCGTTATTCATGTATTCACTGAATTAGTTAATAAAACCATAAGTTCATAAGTTTTTCTTTTATTAGCTATTAAAAACATAAATCTGCCACCAGACACCCTGTATATTTTTTAAGATAGATGACGTCATCATTGGCTCAAAAGATTGTGTCTTTGCCCAACTATTTACATAATTAAAAGTTTAAATCTGTCAACACAACGTCTGTCAAGCGTCAATAGGCGTCATAACATAACTCATACATAAACAAATCTAAAATTGGAAAAAAAGTAAAAATAAAAGAAAACATCAAAGTGATCTTCGCAACAATACATTGTATAAATCTTATAATATTCCGCGCCTACATCACGACACCACTTTTCTCGTAAATCTTCCCTTATACGGACAAAAATTTTGTTTGGACTATTATTGCTATTATTACTGCAAGTTGGAACAAAGCACGTCCTGTATTCCATAACTCTTACACTATAAAAATTGTCGAGTGTCGGAATAATGGAACAAGATTATTAGGAAAGTCGCAGGAATAATATTATTTTTGAAAAACTTTAAACTGTTTTATGTTTCAAAAACTTTTGACATTTGCATTATAATTTGACACACTGTTGACAATACTTGCCACTTACTTTTTTTATTTTCTGAGGCAACGATACAAAACTGTAGGGCCAGCGCAGACCTAATTTGAAGGGCAATGAAGGTCAATCGTATTTTATCAAAAATATCAGTAAAATATGAATATTTTTCATTATTAATTATGCTCAGTGACGCTATTCCTCGAAACGGGTTTTCAATTACAACATATTAAAAAAAATGAACAATGCCCATTTAGTCAAGAAATAATGGCAATAGGCTTGCCCCCTATTACATGGGAACTAACCATACCGGCAAACTGTGGGTGCACGTTGGTACACCTCTGCCTAACCCATCGGGGAATACAAGTGTAATGGTATGTATGTATTTGTAAAAACAAAAACTTGATAAAATTTTGTAGATAGGATGTCTAGGCAGGTGGTTAGTCAGCTTTCCGTTAAATAAAATGCATCAGAGTTTTTACAGAAACCTAGATATTAGTGCTCAGTTCCTTGTAATCAATTTTGAAATTACATTTTGTCAAAAATATTACTAGACTACTTTTGTATAGAGTGCGTTGGTGGTAAAATCACCTTGATATATGAGACTGGTGTTTTACTCACATACATAAACAACCAGACCCGGTACAACTACATGTAAACCATACAAAGTGGCAGATTGAGTGATCTAGTTTTTTCGCTATAACTTTTTTAATTCAGGTTCTAAAATTTTTTTATTTTACCACCACGTTTTTACAATTTTTTACTAAAATATACCTTTTTTTTTAATGGATTGGATGAACTTTAAAAAAAGATCACTCACACCAAACGCACATAAATATTTGTTCTGTGCGGGAAACGAACTCGAGACACACATCACTGCAAGCCGATGCTCTATCATAACGCCTTCAGTCAATTGAATTTCAAAGTTTTTGTTTGAAAAATATAAAGGTTCTGAGTACAAAACTTTAATTAGATCTACCGAGCTCATGTTCATATTAAATTAATTCGTTTGCAAATGAAACGCGAGCAATTACTTACTAAGAACCCATAAAACTTGTAATAATCAGACAAGGATTAAAGAGAAACTGATATGTTTGAAGCTTCACAAAATTCTTCCGCTTCTAGGAAACTAGATTAATTAGTGTATCGCAGGCAAACAACAGCTGCTTTGAAAATTGATTATCAATTATCTGCTTCCGAGATTTGTACCGAAATTTAATTAGATTTGGTATAATCGGATGTGCTAAGCTTTGGTAATTATAGAAATTTCGGGAAAATATCTTTGTATTTTTATGATAGGGACTTTTAAGGACAAAGGGATTTTAAGGAAATAAAAAGCTATTTTTAAGAATAATTATTCGGAATTTGTTAATTTAAACATCACAGTCACAAAGTCCTACTAATATTATAATTGCGAAAATTTGTGAGAACGGATGGATGGATGTTTGTTACACTTTCACACTTAATCAACTAAACTAAACTAAACAGATCTGGCTGAAATTTGGCACTGAGATAGATTGTAGCATGGAATAATGTACACCACACAAATATTTGTTACGTGCGGCAATCGAACCCACAATACGCAGTGCCGCAACTCATCGCTTCAGGCGCCAACCGTGTCGCCAACCTACATAAAATCAAAGTCAATATCAGTACCCTACATACCTACATACACAAAGAACTAGCAAACTTTGAATAATCCGACTGTTACTTCCACGATCACTTGCCAACAGATTCTAGCTAAAGCAAGACTTCTGCTGACACCACAATTGTAAGCAAATAAGACAACCAAATTACATAGAACGTAGATATCCAAGTCACGTCTAATATTTAAACGCAACCCACAGTCCTGGCAGCGGAGAATCCCTTACACTAAAAGCTGCAACAGCCACGAATATGCATGCAAATCTGAATACATACCTTCTGTATGTACGGAGTTGCATGTGTATATAGGGTGTTCTTGTGTGTGACAAATATCTTTTGAGGATATAAAATAGCGCTAATTTCTAAAAACGAATAATAGAGTAGATATTTCCGAAATAATTCATCATCATCATCTGCTTAGCCTTTTCCCAACTGCGTTGGGGTCGATTTCCGAAATAATTAAAGTCTGCTTTTTTTATACATGCATCTATTGTTGTTTACATACATACATACATACCATCATGCCTGATAATCTCCGAAGAGTTACGCAGAGGTGTACCAGTATGCACAAACAGTTCGCCAGTATGTTTTAAGTCCCATGTAATAGGGGGCGAGTCTTTTGCTATTAACCCGGCTCAAAAGCCAACTCCGAGCAACTTTGCTGTTTTTTTTTTAACTTGCCTATAATTTCCTTCTTCTGGGCAAAGGCCTCCCCCATGTCCTTCCAAATACTTCTGCGCCATCTCGGACCAGATCTCCCGATACAAGTGCAAAAAATTACAGAATAGCACTTGCGTAAATGTAAATTATATTTATAAGTCTTAATTATAATACTATATGCCTATCTATATGGTACCCTGCACTATTTTTCTTAGCACTCAATTTCTTGAAACATCCTGTGTATCTATGTTTTCTTTATTCTGTGGTAAATATAGGGCAAAGTCGCTTTGCATTTTCGTTCTGTTAAGCAAAGCCATCATTACTACTCTCACTCTCTCGACTAAAAACTTAAGTGATACAAATTATATAGGTGGTATCTTTGTACACTGAAATCCTAACGTTCCATTCTGTACAAATTACACTGAGGTAGTGAGATTTCAATGAGATTTACAGCTCATTTCAAGCTCACTTTACTAAGGAAGACTTTTTCGGAATAGCTCTGCTGGTGTGCTGACAGCACTTATAGCATTTGTGTAACATGCATCGATTGTAGCAATACTAAGTTCATGATCAGCATTGAAAACGCCTGTATTCCCCGAAGGGCTAGGCACAGGTGTGCCAATTAACACCCACAGTTCGCTGGTATGTTTGGGTCCTATGTAAAAGGAGGCGAGCCTATTGCCATTAACCGGGCACAAATCTTAACTGCGAGCAGCTTCTGTTTTTTTTTTAGAAAAACCCAATAACACTTTGCTCGACATGGGAATCGAACCTAAGAACGTGGCAGTCGCGCTTAGGACCACTAGGCAAACAAGGCAGTCATAATAGTAAGTCAGTAAGTTTGTAAACAAACTCGCAAATTCATAAGACTTTATTAAAACAAGGAAACATATCCATTTCAACGTTCTAAATTTCTTCATTTCTTTTTATTTTGAAAACGAAAAAGTTGACATAAACAAGCTTGTTCGCAAATTAACTTGAAACTAATTCGAGTCAAGAAGCTCCGGAGCAAAACACAAGTTTGTTGGTAATCACATGAGAGCGTTTTGAGAAAACATAATTGGATTTTAACTTATACCCTGAGATGCGTGACTTCTGGCGCGCGTCTACATTGTCGTACGGTTTTCTTAATGAACTTGGTTTTTAAGGTGTTTTATTTGTTCTTTCAAAGAACCTGTCCAGATGAGGCGTTTTACGCGCGAGTGGACTCGCGCGTACCTCGTTACCTGAGGTAACGCGCGAGAGCATCTGGACAGGATGTATGTAGCTCTAATATCTCGAGTACGCGCGAGTGCCTACGCGCGAGTGCCTACGCGCGAGTGGACTCGCGCGTAAAACGCCTCATCTGGACAGGCTCTAAGGTATTTAGGTACCGGGTAGGGTACGGTGGTAAACTCAAAGAAGACTCCGCTGTTTGTTCGCTTGTCTGTCGATCAAAGGGCTGTATTTCTAGAACCGTAATACATTTTACAAAAGTATGTCAGTAAAAGTCTGACAATCCCTTTCGCTGCGCCCATTACGTAAGAATTCTTTTGATGATTTATAATCCATAAAAAAAAAAATTGTGACCGCTAAAACAGTAAGTAATAAAAATCTCTTTCTAGTTGGAGTGAACAGACTTACCCCATAGATAAGCACTCTCCATCGTCGACTTTATCTTTGTCACCTCTGAACTAGAAGAGAGTCAAGAGCATACCAAAATAAAACACTTAAATAAAATAAGCCAAAGATTAATACTAGAAATAATGTATTTGTAAATATGGCCTTTTCGCTGTATTATAGGCCTTAAAGTCCATAAGTTTGTATTGTTATTAAAACGTTAAGTTATTGGGCACAAACAAAACGTTCTAACAAAACGTGCTCACAGTCACACCAATAGACTTAAGTTGTTGAAAAAAGAATGTTTTTTCATTATATTAACATTAAATTTATTAGTTGACCATTTCGGGAACAAAGAAAGTGCTTTTCTAGATAGCGCCGTTCAATTGTTTACTCTAAGTCTCAGTAACTAAGTTGTAACTCAAAGTCAGAGCATTTATTTCAATTAAACCATTTACGGATACTTTTCAATTGTGCAGGACTTTGTCAGATAGTTGAAATTAGTTGCTTGTTCTTAAACGTAATAAGTTTATAGGGAGAAGAACGAGCATGAAACTCTATGGACATTGCTTGCATTTTTTTATAGTCCTGGTTTCATTCTTCTTGCAACGTAGGAAAATAACATACCTACATATTTCATCATCTGCCTAGCCATTTTCCAACTATGGTGGGGTCGGCTTCCAGTCTCACCGGATGCAGCTAAATACCAGTGTTTTACATGTAGTGACTGCCTATCTGACCTCCACAACCCATTTACTGGGCAACACGATACCTCTTGGTTAGATTGGTTGTCAGACTTCCTGGCTTCTGACTATCCGTAACGATTGTCAAATATATAATATGAATGATAGCCGGGACCAACGGCTTTACATGCTTTCCGATACACGGGGATGTCACACCACCAACTTCCAAACTCCGAGCTGCTACTGAAGAATTCCTAATGGGAAAACCCAAAAACACTTTTTCCCTGACTTGGTAATCGAATTCAGGACCCGCAACTCAACAGGCGCGCTTATAGCCACGAGACCAACGGGGCATTTCAAAAAAGCATATATTTTAAGCAAGCATACATTTATAACAAATTGCAAAATTAGGATATATTTAGGTAACTGACTGCGTCCGAGGGCCGCTGTCACAGGCTTACGTGTAGTCGAGCGACGAACTGCCTCAAAAGTTCCCTAACATATAGAAAAGACTAGATTTTTTTGCGATACTTAAAAATGCCGTGTCAGAATACATTGGACACGCACCCCTCTGCGCGTTACTAACGAGATACGGAGGTTTAATTACTTCTGCGCACATGTGACTCGTATTAACACTATTGCCTCTTATTTTATTTATAAAATGGCGTTCGCACGAATAGCCCGATTCGTACGTGACGTTAAAAAACTAATTGTGGAGTGGAATTCATATGCGCTTACGTAACATATGCTCGCGAAACGAATACTCGCGAAGGAATAGTGAAAGGCGAATGCTAGCGGTCTCATTACATACATAACATCACGCCTGTATTCCTCGAAGGGTTAGACAGAAATGTACCAATGCGCACCCACAGTTCGCCGGTATGTTTCGGTCCCATGTAATCTTCTTCTTTATCGTGTGGGCAGTAAGGTCTAACGACCCGACACACCCTAGTCCCATGTAATAGGATCCTAACTCCGAGCTGCTACTAAAAAATTCATTGAAAAACCCAATAACACTTTTTGCTCGATCTTGGAATCAAACCCAAGACCTCTAGCGTAGCAGTCGCGCTTGGGACCACTAGGCTAACGAGGCAGTTCATAAATGGTCTCATAAAACTTATTTTTTTTGTTTAAACGTTCTCCACACTAAGGCCCACTTTCACCACAAATCATTAAATACATTAAAGCACAATATTTTAAAAACATACAAAAGTAAAACCGTTTATTCGCGTGAAACTGATACTGACACAACATAAAAAAAATGTTTGCAAAAGTCCCAGACCAACGAAAGCCTAATAATATGATATCCATCATGAATGTTCAACAATCAAGCTAATTCCGGTAATCAAGAGAAATCTCAACGAAAATTACGTTCCATACATACAAATGCTTACAATCATTGATTTTTCGCATTTTTCCTTACGTAGGTAAGTCACATGTCAGATTGATTTGATTATATATTGGTGTGGCAGGTGAATATTATCAAGGCGTACTGTGGTTTGGGGTAAGCAGGGGAGTACCTACGTGTGATTGATTAGACACAGGTGCGTTGAAAGCAAATATGTGATTTGGATTCGGTAAGGTGGAAATTATCCGGGTGTACATATTTATAATGATTGCCAATGATTATTTCTACATCGTGGTTTGTCGTACCTTTGGTCTGTATTAAATTAAAATTGGGCTTATTCATAAAAAATGTTAAAACTAGTATTTGTGTACCTAGATAGTAAGAAAAATGTTGAAACTTGAACCTTAGTATTTTCATACTGCGGGTTGTTCGAAAGAGATACCGCGCCCCCCGAACGCAAAGGGCACATGAAGGAATATAGACGGGTTTTAGTCAGTAAAAGTCTGACACTAAGGGCGGGGGAAGTTATTTGATGATTTCCAGCCTTAAAAAAAAAAAGGATTTTCATAACCTGTAGGTTTCCAGGTATAGTCCAGAATAAACAAAACTATCACAATTAATGAAAATCATGTAACTTTGCGTCTTTTACACCAATTTCAAAGAATATCACCCTATTTCAAGCTCCCAGTTATTCAAACCTGTACAAATATATTCTCATATATATTTTAAAGTGTCTCACAAAAGCCACGTATAAATAGGCAAAACCGCGATCAACAGTACAGTAACACATTCGGTCGTTACTCAGCCACGTCAGGGACAAGTGCGATCTTTTATGCAAACCGCCCCATTTGCGAACTAAAAGCCTGTTACGGAACCACTAGTTGTAATGCCGGGCTCGGGTTATCAGGCTACTACGAAATATTGTCGGTTTTCACTGAACTATTTAGAGTTTCTGGGGTTCTAGAATGCGTTTATAAAAATATATATAAACTTTGTTTAAAATATATAAATACATATATACGCTAGAGGTCCTGGGTTCAATTCCCAGGTGGAGCAAAAAGTGTTATTGGGTTTTTTTAAGAAATTCTCAGTAGCAGCTCGGAGTTTGGATTTGTGCCCGGTTAATAGCAATAGGCTCGCCCCCTATTACATGGGACCTAAATATACCGGCGAACTGTGGGTGTACATTGGTACACCTCTGCCTAACCCTTTGGGGAATACAGGCGTGATGGTATATTTAGTTTTGTTCCCGGTTAATAGCAATAGGATCGCCTCCTATTACACGGGACTTAAAAATGGGTATACGTTGGTTATACCTCTGCTTATAAGCCTATAAGCATATAGCCGTGTAACATAACGATTCAACCCACCGGAACGGAGCAGAAACGCAACTTAACGCAGGTGAAAAAATACATACGCAGGCAAAGAAGCGGCACGCACACGAATAGACAGAACGGAATTGAATAATTTGATTCGTAAAAACGTTGTAATAGTACACAAGACCTTTAGCTAAATTTGGAACACACAAATAACGTACATTTAAGAAAGTTAAACAGTGCACCTAAATGTTACAATATTAGGGTACAAAATATACAAAGTTGGGAACTTTGTACATGTACTTACACAGTAAGCTTTATTTACACAGAGTGTAAGTACCTACCTACTCCTCTTAGTTGTCCAAAGACTTGTAATAAGCTGACTGCAGATGTGTTCTGCTTCTATTGTTGACTAACGACCTTCCATTGTCTGTCGGTGATACATGAGTGTATTTACAGTGAAAAGAGAAGATGACATCCTTTTCACAGCTAAATCCTTTTGGTAATTTAAATTATACGAGATTTTTTTTTTCTAACGTGGCCCCATTCTAGGAGCTTCTCTTGTATCGTGGTTGCGTTTAAAAACATATAAACTCACTCACAAAATCAGCCAGACCCGGAACAACCTTCTATAGTTTGTTAGTAGGCCATACAAATATTTGATTCATGCAGGAATCGAACCCGTGGCACTCAGTGCAGCAGCCAACCGCTCAGCCACTGCGAGAACCGTATTTAAATTTGTAAATACAAAATACAAATTTAAATTGTGTCAAATTTTAACCGCGGGGTGGCTTATTAGTTAGATGTAGTAGTACTATCTGACATACATTATGTCAGTCAGATCAGTAGAATTATGTCAAATTGGCAAATGACCGCCACCGCATCTGTCTGAAAGCCGTTAATGAAAATAGTAGGTAAATACCAACTACTTGCGAAAAAAAACCTTGAATGAAGTCAGCACTACAAGCATAAGTATGGAGTATATCTCTGTCAAAAAATGATGATGGCCAAATACTGCCAAAAACAGACAACTTCTATCCGGTTTGACAATATGTTACATAAATGACATTTTCCTTCCTAACCCTAACCACACGGTTATTATGGTTCAGAATCCCGTAGTCATAAAACTTACGTCATTTACGCATTATTAAAATTATAATTGTGTTTATTTGTTATTTTATTTTTATTCAACATTGATTTTATTTTATTCGATTCATTTTGATTTCATTTCATTTATTTTGTTTCCAATTAATTGATTTATTTATTTTGATTTGATTTTACACTGTGTTCGACTTTAGTATTTTTATAATATGGTATTTGTTAACGAATGTATACAATGGGTATTGTTTACCTGAAATAAATGAATTTATTATTATTATTTTCGAGCATGGCCGGAAATCGCTCAGGACAGAGAGGTTTGGAAGGAGAAAGGGGAGGCCTTTGCCCAGCAGTGGGAAACATGATAGGCTATCAAAAAAAAAAAAAAAAAAAAAAAAAAATTTCGAATGGCTGAAAGTTTAATGATATATGAAGGACTGAAGAGGGTATGTATGACTACTTTCTAGCTGCAATTTAGAAGCCTTTTTTTAGGTTAAAAGTACCTTAACCACTTACGTTTAAGTGCGACGACTGGTTTTTATAACGGGTGTAAAAAGACACTTAACAAAAGTCGCAGGTTCTTCCTATCATTACGGCGTATTTTTTGTTCTAGGCCATTCCTAAAAACCTTCTGGTTACCGAGATATTCAAGGTCAAAGTTTCAACTTTTATATGTATACGAAAGCAAGTTTTAAATGTTGTAACAAATCTATACTAATATTATAAAGCTGGAGAGTTTGTTTGTTTGTTTGTTTGTTTGTTTGTTTGTTTGAACGCGCTAATCTCAGGAACTACCGGTCCGATTTAAAAAAATCTTTTTGTGTTGGATAGCCCATTTATCGAGGAAGGTTATAGGCTATATAACATCACGCTACGACCAACAGGTGCTGAGCAGCGAGGGTGAAACCGCGGGGAACAGCTAGTCTTTAATACCTCACGGCTCATGTTCTCTTGGATGTACCCGTAAGCACAATGTTTTGCGTGTGTTACATTGCGCCCTACAAACAATGATATTTCACAACAAAAAATGAAAGTCGTTTCCCAACAATATTTTTTGCTAAATGTTAGTTAGTTTGATGAGCAGCATTTTTACACACTGCTTCGTTAGCCTAGTGGTCCTAAGCCCGACTGCAACTCTAGAGGTCTTGGGTTCGATTTCCAGGTCGAAAAAAAGTGTTGTTGGTTTTTTCTATACAATTCTCAGTAGAAGCTCGGTGTTAAACTTAGTGCCCGGTTAATGGCAATAGGCCCGCCCTTATTATATGTTTCAAACTAGAAAATTGGCATTTCCCTACACTTTCCATAGACCATAACTTCAGCAAGATACTTTAAAATTTAGATCTTTTTATGACATATTTCTCCACCTATCCTCATTTCTGTCATGCTTATATGACGTATGTAGATTTCGCGCCCCTGGGATCTCAGTCTACAACCGAAGCTGAGATAAAAGATAAAAATTCTTTTTGTTTTGTTTCCCTCACAAGTGAAAGGATTTGGTTGTAAGTAACGGGCTTATGCAGCCAGGCGCAAATCCCTCGAGGCACAAAGTAAAACGTATGAAAGTTGTGAATAAAATGTATGTAATTTCTGTGTTTTGATTTGTTGAACTTTGACTTATGAGACGAGTTTGGGGAAAGTGGGCTGCTAAGAATGTTGTGGGTTTGTGTAATTTTCGTAAAGGAACAAGGGTTAACGGAGCGTGTTTTAATACAAGGTTGCGAGTTCGAACCCAACTGCTTAATTACGTAACATTAAATTAGACGAATTTAAGAAAATTCATTTTCCGCCTCCAAGCGGTCCTTTTGGAAAATGGGGGAGGCCTATGTCCAGTAGTGGACGTCCTGTGGCTGATTTGATGACGATGATGATGATTGAGTCATTATTTGAATTTTTCAAGCACAAATTCTTTTAAATTGAGATTGCAACAACTACTGTGTGTTCAATTCCTTTTAAATAAAGATTACAAAAAAAAAACAATTACTGTGTTACGTAGTTACCCCCACAGGCTTTAAAAGTTTTCATAAACATAAGGTAGATTTACGAAAAACGCTGTACCAACCTATATTTATCAAATAAATCATTCTATTCTAAAAAGGCAATAAGCTCGCCTCCTATTACATGACACCTAAACATACCAGCGAACTGTGAGGGTACATTGGTACACCTCTGCTTCGTGGAATACAGGCGTGATTGTATATTATGTTAAGAGCGCATATAAAGAAAGTTGGCAACGTCGCAAACAGTTGTCAAATATTTCCCTGTTTTGATTAATTTGTCAATATTACTGTATGAAAATAAGAAATATGGCTAACTAATGCACTAGAATATTGATTATGAAATGCAATAATTAATATCGTAACACCGAATATTTAGTTTTAGATGTAAAAAAAGTATTTGGAAACTTTACAAATGCCTTTTTTGCACCTAAAACGGTTACAACATCAAATTCAGTGTTTTAATTGCAATTCATTATTAATATTCTAGTACATTAGTTAGCCATATTTCTTATTTTCATACAGTAATATTGACAAATTAATCAAAACAGGGAAATATGTGACAGCTGTTTGCGACGTTGCCAACTTTCTGTATACGCGCTCTTAAGTCTATTCTATTCGTTTACAAACATGGTTATTATCACCAAGCTCCGCAAATACGTCTGTGGTTCTGAGAAGTATTGTTGCTACCAGGTATTTGGCAACCGTACCAACCCACAAACAGCTTCCGAGCCATATTTACAGTGAACAGACCCCGCTACTCATATTTGCATTAAAATAATTCAGGCGTTATATATTATGCACGAGTGGGTGCCCGAGCGTCCCACGTCGCGCTAAAAGCCGTAAACAGTAGCAATAATGTATTAAAATGGTTCCCGATAATTTTGCTCTGAAAGATTGTTAGTAACTGGTTCGTTAGCCTAGTGGACGACTGCTTCGCTAGAGGTCTTGGGTTCGATTTCCAGGTCGAGGAAATGTGTTATTGGGGTTTTTTTTGTGAAATTCTTAGTAGCTGCTTAGAGTTAAGATCTGTGCCCGGTTAGTGGCTATAGTCTCGCCCTCTATTATATGGGACCTAAACATACCGGCGAACTGTGGGTGTACTTTTGTATACCTCTGCCTAACCCTTGGAGGAATACAGGCGTGATGGTATGTTGATAGTAGATTGTTAGCAGTGCATTTCAGCAGAAATTGTACACTTTGCTGTAAGGCTCTCTATTTCCCTTAAGTCATTACTACTATGTGACACTGTTGGCGCAGTAACTGATTGACTCCTATGCTGTTTGCCGCGGATTCGATCATCGCAACCTCTCTTCACCTAAATTCACTGAGAGAAAGATATAAAAACGGTCCATTATATAAAAATCCAGTATATAAAAACTTGATACAATCTGTCTCCTTTATATGAAATAAATAAAATATAATGATATCAAAATCGAGGATGTTTTACGTTCTATAACCGCGAAATAGAAGGATCCATTTCCATACCAAAATATGGGAAAATCCGAATAAGTACTTCGGTTACAAACCTTTACGATTACGTTACTTGATTCGAAAATACCCGATAGAAAAAAAATAACAAAAAGAAAAACACATGCATAAACGAATACTCGGGATTCGTGGTCAAGATTTGTAAGGAATGTACTCTACGTGCAATTGACCTCGGAGCCTGTTACAAATGTTTGTGAATGTGGGTGTTCAGAGAAATGTCGAGAGTTGACACGGAATAGGGTTGTAGTAGTGTGGAGACTACATCATTGCTTCGTACTAACAAGGACTGGTAGTCACAAATCCAGCCAAGCCAAGTCACAAACGATAAACGCAAACGCTGAGTAGGCTTTAATAGATCTTCAACTTTATGTGCTTGGTTTTAAGTTGAAGATCTAATGAAGATTGCATAGCGTTTTCGTTCGTTCCAGTCGCTAACGCTTAGAAATCTTTAATAGATTTTCAACTTAAGGCTCTTGGGTATTAAGTTGAAAATCTATTGGTACCTACCGAGCGTTTACGATTATCGTTTGTGACTTGGCTAGGGGGGCTGTTCTGTTATCTCTCTAGATGAAAGGAATTTGAAGTGAGTTGTCTCTAGCATCAGATGGAACGACTAATAATTTCAAGTTTCCTTTACCTCATAGAGAAGTGACCTTGACAGAATAGACTGACTGTATATTCTACTAATTGGCTCCGTAAAACAAGCACTATTGTACTTACCAACACGGTGAAGGCTTCCTTATCTTGAAAATCCAGCACTATTCCACCACACAAAATTGGACACTAGATACCGAACACTTATTTTCACGTCATCACTATATCACACATCGAAACTTACGCAAAAAAAACGAAATAGTCTAAAATCCACGCGGGCGCCATAAGCAATCGGTAACAGTAAGCGACATTTTTGCAAACTGGACGGCGAGACACCGCAACACGACTCGACAACAATGAACGATCGGCGTTCGAAATTCAAATTTTCAAATAAGTTGGAATAGATTTTGTTTTGTTAAAATTATAATGTTGGTACACTAATGAATTATTCACTACAAATAATATGAAATACGTATGATTTTGTATCAACAACGCAACGTTAATTAAGTATGGAATAAAAATAATTGGTGTACCTACATTTAAGATTTTATTTAAATGTATAATTTTAATACTTTAAAATAAAATGTCGGTTGACTAACTTTCATCGCTGAAACATTTTAATAACATATCTGATGAGGGAAGTAAATTACTTATTAATTGATTAATTAGTCACAAATTAACAAAAAAAATTAACCACACACGTAGTACCGTCACTTTGGCATACAAAATTACATTGACATTTGTTTATTTATTTGTTTGTTTGTTAAAACAATAAAAAAATGACTAAAAAGTAAAAAAGGTCACAGAAATGTTTGAAACCAGAGAGATATCAGGTCTTTTTTTAGCTGCGTTAGGAATCCTTAAAACGGCTGGGCCGATTTTGATAATATATATCTAAGAACCATCGCTAAGAAACCTGCTTTCAAATAAAAAAAAACTGCATTCAATTCGTTTCATCCGTTTAAGAAAATCACATCCCCTCGCCCATTAATCGCGTCCCGAAACGCAGCAGTAGGACTGGCAGTTGTGGTGTGCCCTGATTGGTTAAACTCAGCCCAGAGAACGCTGCTTGTGATTCACTTAATCAAAGACCGGGATCAAGATTGTTGTAAGTATGTTTCTTACATTCAAACAATCCCCTTGAAACTTTGAGCTTAAGTTGACAAACTATCCAAAACTTTTTCTAAGAAACCATTCATTTATCGTTGACGGAAAGCGTTCCTTTGTCCTTCGAGCTGGAGATTCATATCACCAACTTAGGAGATAAGCAGTGGAACCCAAACTTGTGCGCATTACGGCTGGCTTACTGCTCTTTGATTTACTGTGCTGAACTTCGACATTGGGATATTAACTAAGTAGTTTGAACCCAGTTTACGAGATAACTATAACTAACAGGAGCTGATGTTGATATATCTTGATCGTTTGGGGTCCTAGTTATTGTCAAGGTCAGATTTATTTGAAGGTAGAGGTACTGCTCATATAGGTGTAGGTACTAGCAGTATGCGTAGTTAACGCGTTTTTGGGAGGCACAAGGCCGCCACACTGTTCCCAACCACTGCATCTCCTTAAAGCCAGAAACTACAGTGGATACCGCCAGAAAAATGCCAAGGTAATGAAGCTCGATGAGACCCGGAGAAACCATACAACTGTCATGGATTCCGCAACGAAATTAATCAGAAAAGTGTAGCGGAGGAGTAAGGAAGTAGGCAACGGGTCTATTATGTGTCTTTTTATAGCCCGTATATCCTATAGCATTCAGGGATAAAGTAGCTTAGTATTTTTGATTAGCCTGTTCTGTTCCACTTCTGGGCAAAGACCTCCACTCCTTTCATCATTCACGCTTTCGTTATCATCCTTCCAGTTTTGGGGGAGCCCCTCCAGTCCATCCCGTTGTTTCACTGCAGGGCGAAGGCCTCTTTTCATACATGCATCTATGTATGAAAAGAGGCCTTCGCCCTGAGCACGAGCATAACAGAGTCAATCATTGACAATCGCCAATTCGCTATGAGATAGCGGTTATGACATATCATACATAACATACCATCACGCCTGTTTTCCCCGATGGGTTAAGCATTGTTGGTACCAATGTACACCCACAGTTCGCCGGTATGTTTCGGTCCGATGTAATATTGGGCGAGCCTATTGTCATTAACCGGGCACAAAGCCTTACGGCAAACTGCTACAAGCAGTATTTAAGGAAATACTCACTATTACCGATGCATTTAGTCACAAGCCAATTATTCAACACGAGTTAAATGAAGTCCAGGGCTGCACTAATAGTTATACAAAACTAGTTAAACGCTACACATTAGATAATTAGAGTGGCTTTTCGACTCTGTAACCGGTTTTGGCTGGTTCAGAGCTGGTTTTATCCGGATTAATCGGGGTCGGCAGCGAAGTTTGGCAAGCCAGGCTGGCAGCTCGCTAATCTTGCTTGGATTATTCTGGCCATTGCGGTTTGTGGCTTTTCGAGTTGAGTCCGAGTCTAACAACTTTATGACGTGAGAATGTGTGAGAAACTTTTTGGAATGTGACAAGGGGATTTTATTTCAGCGTGCGAACTTTTTTGGAAGGTGGCAGGAAGGTGACTCCAGTATGATCGTGTGGAGTAAATGGACACGTAAACTCGAAAGGTTTTTGAATTAGGAATACCCATTTTTCACAAGATTTATTTTCGAAGATGTTTAAAAAAAAAAAACACAAAATATATGACAATAGAATCACCCAGTATCGCATGGGGCCTAACATATCGACGAACTGTGGGTGTACGTTTGTATACCTCTGCTTAACCTTTGAGGGAATTCAGGCGCGATGGTATGTGTGTATGTATAACAACATACTCTACATTTTTATTTGCCTGAAAAAAGAAAATGCCGAAGGAAAAATAATACAGAATTTTTTAGTAGACTTTGACAGATTGTGGGAGGAAAGAACTGACATAACATAATTATTTCACCCGGAGCACCTCCAACAAGTCGGCTATAACGATAAATAATATATTTACAAAATTACTCTTCTTCAGAAGAAATACCTTTAAGAAACGGAGGTAAGTGCTAAGAAAACACGATAATGGCAACTTTGGGCAGTGAATGACACTCACGGGGAAAATGAGATATTATCATTGTAAAGAAGTGAAAGAAGAAAGACCAGAAGGACCGTAATGTAGTAAAAATTTGCGGTTCAACAGTTCTGTAAAAGTTTATTTAGAAGCTTTGCATATACTGCTACCTCATTAGCCTAGTGGTCCTAAACGCAACTGCTACGCTAGAGGATCTGGGTTCGATTCTCAGGTCGAGCAAAGTATTATTGGGTGTATCTATTAAATTCTCAGTTGCAGCTCGGAGTTAGGATTTGTGCCCAGTTAGTGGCTCGCCCCCTATTACATGGGTATTGAACATACCGGCAAACTATGGGTGTACATTGGTGTACCTTTGCCTAACCCTTCGGGAAATAGAGGCGTGATGGTATGTAAGACTAGTAATAGTTTAGATTTCGAAACCACATCTGTTTGCCACTGTCACTGTATGCTCTGGTCCTTCTCTACTCACCTATATTATGACACAAACTTGGTAATGAGTCCCATAACGTTGCTGACTGAGTTCCGATCACACCCGCGGGAGCCGGGTATTCGCAAATTTTATGGCACTTTCATATTGTTCGGGACAAAAATGTAGGTGCCCGCCCAGGGACAACGATTACTTACAATGAATACTAAGATATAGCATCAGGGGAATTCAAGAAGTTTGGTTCCGGTACCTGATTGATGGTTCAGGAAGCTGGTGCATTTCACGGAAACTTTTCCACTTTTCACTTCTTTATTCCCAACTTTGACATAGGGCGAATATGGGGCGAATAATTTTGTTATTTATGTGGCAGTTTGACAAACCGGGCGAGGCGATGGAAGAGCTGAGTGTGTGTGTTTGTTTGGTATATCACAGAACTTACTTTATATTTAATCATAACCTGGTAAAAACAAAAAAAATAAAACAAAATTAACTTTAAAATTAATGTAAAAATATCGCCATGACAGTCGTGTTGTTTTTATATCATACCTTTAATTGATAAAGTTTTATTTCAACATTATGTGAATTGCAAAAACAAATCCAAAAAAAAAATGTAGTTATTGAATTATTATACCCACCATTACCATACCTTACACTGGGTACATTTCTTTCGTTTTACACGTTACTCGGAGTGATGCAATGACTCTAACAATACCGCATACATCTAAATCGTTTCAGGCATTTAGGAGTTATGGTGGAATAAAGACACTCACACACATACATAATATAGATGAACATTGAAAACATAACACTCCATGAATTAAATAAATAGGTATGGTTAACTATCAACTTGGTATTTTTAATTTTAGAAACAATTAATCTTTGTTTTAACAGAATTGGTTAGTTGGTTTCATTGTTTAATCCATAATATCTTACAACGGTAAATCCGACAGGCCCAAAGCTAGAATTTAATCAAACATTGTAGTCTATTCCTATGAAATATTAAACAGCGGATGGATACAGCTTCCATAAATCTCTACTGAGCTCGTTAGTATTAGGATTGCTGAAATGGGTATATCTGACTGTCGGGAATTCACCTTACATTTTCACAGCTCAATGAAACTGATATTGATGAATATTTGTTTCTAGTAACTACTACATTACTATCTTCCACCTGCGATTTTGTCTGCGTCAAAGTTAATATATTATCCCATGGGAACCCTACATTATTCCGGGATAAAACGTAGCCTATGTGCTAGCGCAGATAATAATTTATCTCTATTCCAAATTTCGTCCAGATCCGTTCAGCCGTTCTAGGGTGATTGAGTAACAAACATTCATCCATTCAAACTTTCGCATTTATAATAAAAGTAGTAAGATTATGGCCCTACATTCTAGGGTCTTCATTTTTTATGATAGTTAGATAAAATAATATGTAGTTTAGAACTTTATGGAAATTAATAATAAAAAAAAAATGAATCAATCAATTATCTTTATTTTTTATTTTTTTTGGGTTTTCTTTCTTTCTTTCTTTATTTCTTTTTTACAGTATTTTGTCAAAATAAATTTTCACAATTTTGCTGCGATGCTAATGATAAGTGCATTGAACCGTTATTGCTAGATAATATTAGGTAATAATTAAATAATTTGGTATATTTCACTAGATTCACGTTTTTAATTAATTTAATTATTGGCTTGTTTTGGGCAAAATTAAACAAAATGATAATAATTATTAAACTGTTATAATTTACTGTGTTTATATCTTATATCTTTGTTGTGTTAATAAAAATGAATAGCTAAATGTGTAGCTAAGCTCAAAACTCGAGAACGGCTGGACCGATTTAGCTCATTCTTTATTTGTTGTGTTCGAAAAAAGTTGCAAAGATTGTATAAACGCAAATCCGCCTGAAAATTTGGAAAGTCCCCATGCGAAGTGGAGGTTGTTCGCTAGTTCTTAGTAGAAATAATAATAAAACAAATTCGCATCTGTTCCCCAGATGGTGACCACAGTGCAAGCGGGTATCAAACTGCCAAAGTAATGGAAAAACTTTAGCCGGCGGCTAGTTTGATTGCTAGTATCAGCTGCAGTGAGGAATAGTGCTGTTTTTACCGCAAAACTTTGACAGTAAGACGAGGAATGATGGCCACTTAACAGCCGAGGTTTGCTAATAAATCGGAAAGAGAATTTTGTAAATGTTCATGTGTATGTGTGCATCGTAACGAAGAATTTTGCCATTCTAAACCAGTCATTGGTTATTCATATCAATGGTTTATTTCATATCAATTGATCCTCCAATAAGTACTTAGGCAATATTATAGCAAGCCATTATTACTACTAAATAAATTAGTAATGACTAAACACTAAATAAAGTCTTGATCGTGTTTGTTGTCTAAAATTAAACAAAAATGCTATAGGACATTCTTATTTATAATGAGAAAATTTACTCGAATCAAATATTTACACGTCAGTACGTTTGTGATAGGCCTACTCATTGTAAAAGGGGGTACGTGTGTTATATTGAACTGACCTTTTGCATACAATTAAAGATATTCAATGTAGCGAAACCAGCGCAAATGGTTTTGAAACAGAATGTGCTGGGATGGGACAAATAGGGAATTAGTATAAAGTGTTATAGAAAGAAGCATCATTAGGTAGAATGGTTGGGTTTGATTGGAAACCGAAATATATTAGCTTGGGAGTCAATTACCATCGGATCATTGGAGGAACATAATTAATTAGGAAAATTGAAAAAACAATACGACAGTCCAGTGTAAAGGTCATCGTTTACTGGTTGAAGACGACCTGGCTTCTTAGAGGAGTTGCAGTGGTTTGGGAACAGTGTGGCAGGCTTGACCTGGCAACCGATCTGCACTGCCTCGTCACTCGACGTCTATTCTTTGCCTTAATCTAAGAAAAAAATAGAATAGAATATATCTTTATTTGCTTAGAAAGTTGGTCTACAAAACATAGGTGATATCGGTGGTTATGTATGCAACAGCCTACTTGAGCGCCTTCCGTATAGGCCACGGCAAATTACAACAGAATGGCTTCTAAACAATTTAGTATTATATGCTTAGAGAGGCATACACAAAAATATTTAGCTGCAATTCTGTCAAAAGCGGTCAAAACACCGATCTTTTGACCGATTTTTGACATACTTTTTTGTCGGCGGGTATGGAATATATGAATTCTAATATAGGTACTAATGCACACGGCTGACAAAAAATGATCGTGGTACTAAGTATTGCCAATTCACAAAGACACATAAAGTATCTATATAACCATAAAGTAATATTGATTGTGTGGAAAATAAAAGAAAGCTAAAAGGTCGTATTTAAAATATACAATTCTATTTTCAGCTTTACACCAATTGTGTCTCTGTCTTGTCAGAAGAGATTTTGTCACACAGTTACTCCCATAGTTATTCAGTTATACTGAAAGGTTAATGTGACTGTAAAGGTCTACTCGTTTGAAATCGTACTGTGTATAGTCGTCGGAATTTAAGTTATTTATGTTTTAAAGAGTAAGCAAGAGCATACGCATCGGAGCGATTCTGTTTTTGGAAGGGGTGTAAAATTTGGGAGGTTTGAAAAATTTTAAACAAGAAGATGACGTGACTACATTGACTAGTTTGTAGGCGTAATTTTATTTGATTGTTTATGTCTTTTATCCTATACCTCCTGACACGAAGATGCAAACCTGCACCTTGTATCTATCATTTCACTTAATTAGCTATGGATTTGCTTTGCTACGGCTACGGCGTACCAAGACGCGCCGAGCTACGCCGCAGATAAAACTGTAATACAACTTACTGTATCCTACGGTTGTAATAAAATATGGTCTTCACAATTTTAGGAATGTAATTCCTAAGTCATCCGTACTAATATTATAAATGCGAAAGTAACTCTGTCTGTCTGTCTGTCTCTTCTTCACGCCTAAACCACTGAACCGATTTCAATGAAATTTGGGACAGATATAGTCTGGGACCCATGAAAGGACATAGGATAGTTTTCATCCCGGAAATCCCCCGGGAACGGGAACTAGTAATCCACGCGGACGAAGTCGCGGGTAAAAGCTAGTAAGGAAATATTTTTATATCTAGTTAATAACTTAGTCCAAGCAACTTTTGACTCAAATATTATACTTTCAACTTTATAAGGAAAACGATAAAGTTCTTAAAACAAATACTGACTTTTCAACCAAGTCTAGACTTAATCCGTCTCAGGTAGGAGTCTAGACTTTCCTTAAAAATCGGAATTAATCCAGCGAAAAAGAAACTCAAATCGGAATCAAATACTTTGTAGAGGCACCACTGACTTATAAAGAGGCTTTGAAGGCCAAGAGCCTTAAATCTGGGCCGTTTAGCGTGTCGTGGACTGGGTCAGTCCCTCGAGAGAGGCCGAATAGCCACTTCCATGCACGCGGGCTACTTGCGCTGGGTGGGCCAGGAAATTAGCGGGTGTTAAGGCAAGGAGGCAATTGCTACACTTTTGCCTAACTCCTCGGGGAATCCAGGCGTGATGGTATATGCAAGACAAGGGAGAGAATTTATCTTTATAACTTTTTAATATGTATAACTTTTTACACTGTTATTCCCTCTAGCTTAAATCTGGACTTTGCTCAAGCTTTTTAACAAAAATGTAAATAATACCAGCCTATTATTATTCCAGTGCACTGCTGTATTATTCCACCACGCCTGCTCAAGGTGGATTGACGATTTCAGTCTTACATTAAACTCGAGGCTACCTCATAATGTTTTTCTTAACCGATGTCTGTGATGTCCAAGGTAACATGGAAAGTACATTTCCTATTTATTTATTTATTTAACACTTTATGCACACAAAATGTACAGCGGTGGACTTAATGCAAATGGTATAAAGCATATGGCAGCGTATGGTATGGCATATTTCATTTATAAAGCCATATTGGTTATTTCTACCCATTCTCCTTATGAATGGTGGACGAGCGCCGTAATGAATGGGCCAGCATGACATTAGTCAGGCGAGTCTAAATACTTAAAAAAAAAGAAATCGCTTGTCTCCTGGACTTAAGAGTAATGTCTACATCTACCCAAAAAGACGTTTGGGTTTTATTTAGTGTGAAATATATATAGTTGTCGGAGCCCACTCCGTATGGTGGACCCACGGATATGGAAGTCGGACTTAACTAGCTAGACTTAGTAGCCAGACATGAGATCCAATAACTTGGTAAAAAGATGTGAAACTTACAGATATTTATTCTTATGAGAGAGGAAATTGATTTTGACAGCGCTGATGTAAGTAAAATATGTTTACTTCGGACGATTTCCGTGTGTTAACAGTAAGTTTTTGTAAATACCAGACTTTTACTGTCCCACTGAAAGGCCAAGGCCTTTTCATACAGAGAAGGTACGAACATTGATGATTGAGTCAATTAGGTACATAATATTAATTATTAAGTCCAGGTTTCCTCACAAAGTTTTCTTTTACCGGTATTATAGATGTATACAATACGTTTAGAATACTCAATACTCAATTATTTTTTGCGTTCCACAATGTACTACATAAACGATCTTAAAAATAAAAAAAGTACAGAATCTTTTTGGGCCGTGTCGAGCATAGCAATATCTTAGGAGAGAGGAAGAGGGCTATGCAGCAATAA
Source organism: Caradrina clavipalpis (assembly GCA_932526535.1). NCBI lineage: Eukaryota > Metazoa > Arthropoda > Insecta > Lepidoptera > Noctuidae > Caradrina > Caradrina clavipalpis. The sequence continues at coordinate 1,295,698 of OW052088.1, forward strand.
CTTATATCTAGAATCTTGTTATTATATATTTTAATGTTATATGTAAGAAATTACCAAATCAAGTGAAAAAGTACCATTGATACTCGATTCTGAACTAACAAAATCATGCACATGGACTTTCTAGTTTTGTTTCCCGATAACGGATACAAGAGTTTTAAAGCTACACCCGACCCTTCTAACAGAAAAGAAACTTCCATGTTACATCAAAACTTCCTAAATAAAGCTAAGTGGTCCTCGGCTTAGGTTTGATGCCACTTGTAATTCTGCTCACACCATAAGGAAAAGCGAGCGTTTAATTTCACTGACGTGGAAGTGAAAGAAGGGTGCTAGGATAATGATTGCTTCTCACGTTTTCATCCCACTTTTGGGGTTGTTTTTCTCGTTTAATGAACGTCTTCAGTTTTTTTGATATCTTATTTGTCAAAACTCGCGAGTGGAGTTGTTAAGGGGGCGAGGATCATGCTTTGAGGACGTGCACTGCCCTTATTAGTGAAGTCCTTCAAAAGGTCAAAGGGTGCATGAATACAAATAATATAAAGAGTTTCATAAATAGATGTACGTTTTGTTGATGCCATCTTCAAGAGCGAGAGAATAACGGCAAAGCCTGTATTCCCCGAAGGGTTAAGCAGAGGTCTAACCAATGTACACCCACAGCTCGCCAAAATGTTTTAAGTCCCATGTAATAGGGGGCGAGCCTACGGTCATCGACCAGACTCAACTCACAGATACACGACAGAACTCCAAACTGCTACTGAGAATTTCATAGAAAAACCCAGTAACACTTTGCCCCACCTGGGAATCGAGTCCAAGACCTTTAACCTAGCAGTCATACCATCAGTTCATAATGAATAGCTGTAGTTAATGTGCAAAACGACTAAAAACAGTGACCCATTGTGCAGATTCCCGCCTACAACACCTTCAGTAAATGATGACGAAATGATCTCTTCAGTACAGTCCATGAGCTAACACAAAGTAAATGACACTGGAATTATGATAAATCGGGACATTAGCTGTGACGCGACGTATGATGAGGACGTGGACCGTTAGACCCTGCAGGGCTGGTAGAGGTAACACCTCGGTGAGTTATGTCCTCAAGAATGGTCCTGAGACTCCTTGAAAGATTTGCGAGATTGTAATTTTCTTTATCGTGTTAGTTGAATCTTGAAATTTTAATTTTAACTCATAACATACCATCACGTCGAAAGGTTAGGGTACACCAATGTACCTACATGTACAGTTCGGTATGCTAAGGTGCCATGTAATAGTAGACAAGCCTATTGCCATTAACCGGGCACACAATTATGAATTTAAGATTCACATTTTAATAATTACTTATTTAAGATTGAAAGTCAAGGTCAAATCATTTATTTCAATTATATAAAATGGTAGTTGGTATTTTTGAACGTAATTACGTCATCCCAAATGCATGGAGAAGAATGGGCAAGAAACTCCATACTCTAAGGAAATAGTTGTACTTCACAGCACTTATCCCAAACCAAATATTAAAAAAAAAAAGTTTGCTCTGTATTTCCATGTATGTAATTGGTTCTGTTATCATGAAAAACTCTCACCTCCAAAATGCTGTCCCCGGATATCCGGCTTTCTGGCAACCCTATTCCCACTGTAAATGGACGCGGGCGCGGGAAAATCCACCATTACTAAAATGGGGACGTAATAGTTCTGTCCCGGGGAGTTTATGTGACAACAGATTATGTTCCTTTTTCCGCCTTCCCGCAGTTTATGGGGTAAGCTGTCCATAGGCTCTATACTTGTGGTGTACTTGTGGTGTATGTGGAAAGTGCCCCATTGGTCTCGTGACTGCTAAGGGGGTCCCGGGTTCGATTCCCAGGTCGGGCAAAAAGTATTATCGGGTTTTTCCATTAGGAATTTCTCAGTAGCAGCCCGGAGTTTGGAAGTTGGTGGTGTAACACCCCCGTGCCTCGGAAAACACGTAAAGCCGTTGGTCCTGCGCCTGATCTCTCTCCGGTCGTGTCGGATTGCCGTCCCATCGGGATATTAGAGTTAGGGAAGAGGGAGTGCACCTGTGTTTGCGCACACACTTGTGCACTATAATATCTCCTGCGTACGTGGCTAGTCTGCAATAAGGTTAGCCGCCGTGGCCGGAATCGGCCTGGAGAATCACATTTTTTTTTCACACTTGTGGTATGGTCGTGTTTTGATGTCGTTTCCAGAAAGGTACGGAAACCTTGAGCTAAGGATAGACCCAGTGTGGGAATAATTTGGAGATAACGAGGTGAGATATATGTTTTACTAGTTTTCGCTCGCGGCGTCGCGTGTATGTCGGGAAACTACATCATTTGGAATCTCAAGGCCATGTACCTACTACCTGGAATAAAGGGTATTTTATGTACTACTTCAGAAGGTCTATTTCCGTAATTAAAATGTTCAAAATGTAGACGTAAATATGCAGGTAGGTCACACGTATTTTTTTTTACCAACCAAAATCAATACTAAGTAAAAATGTCGTGACGGCCCAGCGGTGAGGGGCACCTCTCATGTATGACGTTTCGCGTTCCATACCAGGCACTTGCCTGGTATCGAACGCGAAACGTCACCGAACCGTCACGTTACCAATGTGGGTTGTCCAATTCGTAAGTACTTTCTAAGATTTATCGTGGTCATTTCTGACATCGGTCAGACAAAAAAAAACAACGCGAGAAAACCAGCAGTGCGATTCTCTAAGCCAGAGATTACAAAATGGTATTCTGTTAAACACGATCACGCCGGTGACGTCACCACGGCGAACGAATACTAAACCAACTAAACCAATGACAAGTTGGTTCGTTATCGAAGTGAGCGCGATCACTCTAGTGAGACACGTTTTCGAGTTTGCATTTTAGAGAATCGCACTACAGGACTTATATTGAATATATAAGTCTGTAATCACCAATCTGCCTGGAGCAAGCGTGTTGATCAAAGCTCGTGCCTTCTTTGTATGAATAGAAGCCTTCACCCTGCAGTGGAATAATAAATAAAAGCTGGTATTATTATTATTTTATAAATAGCAACTAAACTCCACACAATCATATTATCAAAAAACTAGACCACTATTCGGGTACGTATTTGAATATCGAAGATTAAAATACCTACGCTTAAAATACCAATGTTCAAAACATCGAAAATTTAAATATCGATTATATCAAAATGTCGAAAATTGTTATACCTAAGCTTAAAACGTCGAAGATTGAAATGCCGAGTGATTAAAATTTCGAATGATTCAAAATATCGAATGACATTATGCCTAAGTTCAAAATATCAACATTTCATACATCTAAATTCATAATATCTACGTTAAAAATACCTACTAGTTGAAATACCGAAAAAAAATTATATAGGCAGTAGAGTGTATTCATAAATGTAGGTAGATGTGAAATTGTCACACCCTGCAAACCCGTTGCTATTAAGTAGTCATTAGTCTGTTTACTGCATCATCAACATGCAAGCAAGCATGCAACATGCAAGCAAGCATGGTTTCTGTCACGGCTCCGGCGCTGCAGGGCTCCGGCAGTCCCACGCGAGCTTAACGTCGCAGATGGTCTAAACGCTCACCACCGCAGCTTCGGCTTGTTGGCGGGCTTCGCCGGCCAACCTCAGCTGCGGCGGCGGGTGTTAAAACCACCCGCTCCTCAGCTCGCGGGCTGCCTCGCCCCTCCGCGCCTACGCGATTCTAGATTACACTCTAGGGGTAGGGCAGACAAGACTACGTGGAGTCGGTTTTGCAGCGATACGTTTCTGTCACTAACTTTAGTAGCACAACATATTGACTTTCAAGAAAATATTTTAATTTAAAGACCTAAATAATACCTTCACGATTGACCTATGCTTGTACACTAGACACTGATTTTTATGGATAAAATAGGTCGAAATTGTTCCAAAACCGAATTGGGGCACCCCGAATTTACGTAGTCTTTTGGCTGTTACCCCTAGAGTGTATATAAAAATCCGGAGGCGCGAAGGGAGGGCAACCCCCGCCCGCTGTAACAAAGCATAGGCACCCGTGGGAGCCGTAGCGGCTGAGGCTGGTCGCCGGAGGCGACCAGCAAGCCGAAGCTGCGGAGGTGAACATGGGTGCCTATTCTTTGTTACGCAAGGGCGAAGGGGTTGCACTTCCCGTAGCGCCGGAGACGTTGCAGAAGCAACCTTTTTCCACTCATACTACTTATATCTATTTTTTTTCGATATTTTAACTTGTAGGTACGTATTTTTAGGGTGAATTAATGAATGTATTAAATGTTGAAAATTAACCCATTTTTACACGTAGGTATATTAATTTTCGATGTTCAAATATTATATGTACCCATCGATATTTAGGACGTTCGATAGTTTGTACTTCGATATTTGGGACATTCGATAATCTGTATTTCGATATTTGGATCTTTCGATGTAACTTTTGTAGATATTTACATTTTAGATATATTGGACGTAGGATATTTAACCATTCGATACTATAAACTTTCGTTATTTTAATTTTCGGTTTTATGGTCGTTCGATATTTCCATTTTCGATGTTATGAACATCGATATTTTAACAGTAGGTATTTTAATCTTCGATATTCAAATACGTACCCCACTATTCACAATTGAATATATAATTTCTCAAAATATGACGCAACGCTCAATGCAAACGAATCCTGTAAAAACAAAATGTAACCAGATATATATTGTATAAATATTTAGAAGGGTAGTCATGCTAACAATGTTTCAGCTTTCCCCGTATATCTACCGATGAAATGTTTTAGAGTAAGGTTGTTAAATTCTTGTCGTCAACGAAACTTTTACTGGGAGTTTGTGACTGAAACACAGTAATTAAATATCTGGAAGCAATGACAAATATTGAATTAATAGAAAAATAAACTGACTGACTGTGTCTAAATTTTAACGCTATAATTATCAACTTGTTGAATGCAATACCCTACTAATATTTTAAATGCGAAAGTTTGTGAGGATGGATACATGAATGAATGGATAGATCGATGTTTGTTACTCTTTCACGTTTAAACTGCTGAACGGATCTGAATGAAATTTGGCACTGCGGTAGATTTTAGTGTGAAATAACATGTTATAGTCTACTTTTTATCCCGGAAAAATCTATAGTTCCCGTGAGATTATATCAAATTTAACGCGGTCGAGGTCGCGGGTAGAAGCTAGTTAATGATAAAACCATTTTTTAATATATCATTGGATGGCAAACAGGCCGACGGCCCCGCTGATGTTAAGTCACCAATGTCTATAGACATCTGCAATACCAGTGACCATGCAAATACCATTCCAGGCAAAAGTTGAAATGTCTCAAGTGCCTGTAATTACACCGACACCGATACCCTTCAAACCGGAAAACAGTAACGCTGCTTTGCTTAGCTTTAATTTTTTTTATTATGAAAACCGTCTAATGAGCCGTGCCAACTAGAAAACGCCTACAGTGAGTGGTTCAAAAATAAAGACTTACCACGATGTCTTGAACGCAAAATGAATGTGACAAATTGTCGAGCTACTGTGACTGTTTGACTGAATTATCAGCAACACAGCAGCTTATATTTGTCAGTTATTTTTACGAAAAACCGTAGATTAAGATTAAAATCGCATATCCATTGCATCGTCTTTGGTTCCAAAAAAAACATTTTCTAATAGAGTCTGAAAGTTAGAAACTTAATGCACTCAGTCGTTAGTATCCAGGAAAATGGAAAATAACTGTACAAATAAATGTTACTGTTTAGTATAATGCTCGGGTGGTTTTACACGTCTACTAACAAGTTTGAAAGTTAAATAAAATCTAACGATCGTCTGTGGGTGTTGGGAATCACGGATTAGAAGGTTGGAAAACGTGTTGGGATATTTTTAACCCTCGACTCAGAAAGAGGGGTGTTATAAATTTGACGTGTCTGTGTGTCTGGCTGTTGCGCCATAGCATTTATACGGGTGAACGGATTCGAAGGCGGTTTTGTTTTTATCAGAAAGCAGGTTTCCTAGCGATGGTTCTAAGATATGCTTTATCAACATCGGTTTAGCCGTTTCAAGGTTTTCAGCTCTTTTGTTTCTTATCTTCTATCTTTAATCTTCTGTCGGGGGTTAACAAGCAGCTCAGCAGACAATTTACAGTGCCGTAAATTTTGAGTTCAGTTCAATAAATCTTGAAGATTCTTACTGACTAACTAATTGAACTGTCATCAAATGTATTTATATTTCCGCCCAGGGCTCTGAATTTTTCTTTTTTTTCTGTTTTGCTTCATAGAATAATTTACAGATATTAAAATAATTACTTTATTAATAATTAAGTTGAATGTTAATGATCAATTACATAATGGTTTTTTTTTGTATTATATTGGGATCTTAAATTTATATTAAGCAATATTGATGTGCACCTACGTTGTTAATTTCAACCTGTAGGTAAATAGTGAGTTGTGATAATAAATAAAGAAGTGTAAATCTTTCTGTGGTGTTATTGAAAATTATACTATTTATGTAAATAACCTTCAGCTACGTACAAACATCACTAAAATCACTCAAAAAAACGTTCAACACGTGTCACAGTCAGTAGCTCCTCCCGAAAAGAGTCGAAAAGGAAAAACCCGAATCTTGAAGATGTACGAGATCAATTTACTTGAACCTCTTCTCGTGTAATTACGTCACGCCTCCGGGAAGTCGCGAGATGTGCGCGTTTTCCATTAGCCGCGTTATCTGCGTCGTGTACAAATGCGTTTAGCGTCCCATTTGTGTTTAGCACGAGGGTAACAGGATAAATGACGTCATCTGGTTCTGCGAAGGTGAAAGGGACCACGTTTTGTTGTTTTTGATAGGCGCGTTTTGTAGTTGAGGTTGTAAATCTGGATGTTTTTTTTAATACTAGCTTTTGTCTGCGATTTCGTCCGCGTGATTTTTTCACTTTAGGGTCTGCCCCCACGACCGATAATCGGGCCATTTTTTTGACAGATTTCTTCGCCGGTTAGAAGAAATGGCAGCGAATGGCCGATTATCAGTCGTGGGGGCAGACCCTTAAATAACGTCTTTGATTACTGCTACGCTCTCTCTACGCTATATTTTACATAGCCTATACTATTTTTCATGACAAAAAATCTCTAGCTTTTTAACTTTAGTATAGATCTATTGATATAGCGGTCATACTAATACACACTCTGTGAAAATTTTAAGTGTCTACCTATTACTGTTAAAAAGTTACAACTTTGGGATAGACGGACAGACAGACGGACGGACGGACAGCGGTCCTATTTGACACGCTTTGGGTACAAAGCCTTAGGCTCTCCACCCACGACCGATTTTTGACATAATTATTTTCGCAGACACAGAAATCTGAAGTAAAAACGGGCAAAAAATTTGTTAAAAAGGCGGAAAAGCTTAAAAACCAGATTTTTTCTTGCAACACATGCTTTCCATCCTCTACATCCGTATGTCCGGCAAAAACTTAGCGGTGATCACGTTATTACCCCAATATTGTAGATTTCAGCCCCACCATCTTCTGCTAATGTAAGATTATTGGCTGAAACTGTGGACGTGGGCTGAAGTCGTGTCCGAGGCTTTTAGCTTGATGCCTTGGTTTGTGGTTATTATTATTGTTATTTTAGTTTCGTCTTTAAGAGTTTTGTTTGAAGCTTAATGTTGTGTGTGGACTAAGTGGCGTAGGGTTTGGAATAAAGGGTACTTTAAAAATATGTATTACCAGCTTTTCCCCGCGGCTTTTTCCGCGTGGATATTTTCACCCGCGCTAAGTTACATCTTTGGTTACTGCTCTGCTCCCGTTGGTTGTAGCGTGATGTTATATAACCTACTAGCTTTTGCCCGCGACTTCGTCCGCTTGGATTAATAGTTCCCGTTCCCGGGGGATTTCCGGGATGAAAACTATCCTATGTCCTTTCTCGGGTCCCAGACTATATCTGCACCAAATTTCATTGAAATCGGTTCAGTGGTTTAGGCGTGAAGAAGAGACAGACAGACAGAGTTACTTTCGCATTTATAATATTAGTACGGATTTCGCGACAAAAATTGGTTTATTCATAGTCCTTACACAGTATGTGCCTATGACACTCACAAATAACGTGGCTTTCTATGGGCAAAAAAGATTAAAAAATGGTTTAGTACATCCAGTGATTACCCCCTACAATTTCACAAACTTACAAACTTGCCTCTTTATAATATTAGTATAGATGAACAACTGAGTTAAGACATTCTTTTTTTTCTCTAATTTTAAATACTGGGGGTATTTAAAATTAGAGAAAAAAAAGAATGTCTACTCCTGTGTAGTTGCATACAATATCCATAAGCATAATGTTTTGCGTGCATCATATTGCGCGCTACATGATGTTATAAAGACTACCTATTTATTCCTCATGATTCAGGCCATCATAAAAAGTTTTTTTTTCAATACAGATGGATTTGAGAAAATCTTTAAAGCTACCAGATGGTAGTTATGCATTTTTAGATTAGTATCTCTAGACACTAGATTTAAAATTCATTAAAATATTAACATACGTTTTTTTGCTAACCCTTCAAACACACACAACGCAATACGAACGACGCGCTCTGAAATTATTTCTGAAACTTTAGGCGCTGTTTAAATACCTCTCGTACTGTTGGATCAAAGGTTCATACATATTGTACAGCCAGCAGATTGAACGGCGCTACGTGTTCCACAGTTTTGAACGCGATTGCAACGGTTTTGTGTTGTAAGTTGAAACTTACTTTGGCTTTGTGTTCGGAACACTGGAATTTGCTATGTATTTTATTTTGCCGTGCGTTGTGAGCTTGGGTAGCCCGCAGAATTTAAATGTTCTTACCTTTTCTGCAATTTGTGGTTCAGCATCGGTTTGTTTGTATGGTGGTTTGACGTTCAAAAGTGCATTTTATTGGTCTAATTGCAATAAGTGCTTTGACTTTGAATAAAAACTACCTCGTTAGCCTAGTGGTCCTAAGCGCGACTGCTACGCTAGACATCTTGGTTTCAATTCCAAGGTCGAGCAATTAGTGTTATTTTGGGTTCTTCTATAAAATTCTCAGTAGCAGCTCGGAGTTAGGATTTGTGCCCGGATAATGGCAATGGGCTCGCCCCCTATTACCTGGGACCTAAACGTACTGGCAAACTGTGGGTGTACATTTGTACGCCTCTGCGTAACCCTTCGGGGAATACAGGCGTGTTAGTATGCCAAAACGTGTCATTCCAGAATGTCTGAAAGAGAAACCGCGTCACGCAAGCATTCTGTCTGAACTTACCCTTACTTATTTTATGAATATATTTGATGAAGCACAAAACAAAGGTAGATTGAGTAGGTACTTAAAGTTTTTACTCATCTTAGTAATAAAACACATTTGCACACACATTTAGCTTAGAAGTACTTTGAGTACTTTTTGAATAAGTAAGTAAGTACCTATTTGTGGAGGTGAATAAAATATTCTGTTAAATTGTTGTTTTTGTATTTGTATTAAGACTTATTCCATTTTATTGTGTTCGTAACCTTTCCATTTACAATATTAATAATCAAGGTTACCACCTCGTGTTACTTACTTGTAACAAAGAAATGGAGTAAGTATTTCATTTAAAAACAATCAACTACCCCGTTGGTTTTAGGTAGTAATGAGATTGAAAGAAAGAGAGAGAGAAAGAAAGAAAGAAAAAAAGAAGATTGAAAGGGAGAATGAAAGAAATAAAGATAGAAAGAAAAAATGTTTATTGACATCACACAAAAATAATAATAGAAAGACTATTCAATAAAAAAGATATGAAAACAACATAATTGTGTGCCTCACGGCTGCGTCAAATAACCTATGGATTCTGGTCTCGATACCCAGATCGGGCTGAAACAAAACAGTGACCAAAACTTGGTCAGGCGATTTAAATTTTAATGATAAACTGTTATATAAGCATTTGGGTTTTTAGGGTGCAAAATACATATTTAAATTCCATACGCACAAACAACTATCAAATATAATTAGCCATGTTACATAAATATTAATAAGTCAGTAAGTAAGTAAGTTATTATTAAGTCTGACAACCAGTCTTACCAAGAGTATCGTATTACCCATTACTGGGTTGTGGAGGTCTGATAGGCAGTCGCTCCATGTAAAATACTGATATTCAGCTGCATCCGGTTCGACTGGAAGCCGACCCCAACATAGTTGGGAAAAGGCTAGGCAAATGATGATGATGACATAAATATTAATACCGCGCCGAAAATTAACACACGACCTATAAGTGCAGTAGTAATTTTAATTAACAAAAGCACCGTTATTTGGAACACATTTATTTATTTATTCAATAAACTACGTACATTAACAGTGCATACATTTACTCGTATACCTAATATTACAATGAGGTAAAATAGGTTTGTTTGTAAGGGGTAAAAACGGACTATAAAACACAAAGATAATTTTCAATTCGAACCAGCATTTCCTGACATTAGCGCGATCAACCAAACAAACAAAGAAACTATTCACTTTATTAAACCAAAATACTATTAAGTATAGATTACGTCAAGAAAGAGAGCAAGAAATATAAGCTGATTGGCTACTTTACCCTTCAAAATACTAGCGAGCTGCCTAATATTAATCTATGTCACTATACATCAAGCCCTAACCAAGAATACAAAGACTTACGCTCGTCATAATTTCAGCGATAAGCTTCAAATAACTTTCCCTTTGACCCCGCACTGGGCTAAAAACCTTTGATTTAATGATAACATCATAACGCCGCACAGTGGGTCCTTTCTCCGCCACCCCAGTGCTCCAAAATCATAAATCACTCAGACAAAACTCAACGAAGTTAATTTTCCTCTCATTTGCCCCTGAAAAAGTAAAGGCATTAAAAAAAAAGTTTCGTAATCGCAACAATTTTTAAAAGTCCTGTCAAGTTTAGGGAAATATTAAGTTACTTGGTTTCTTCACGCTTTTATTCTATTTGTTTTAGATGTGCTTGTAGACTTCTTTTAACTAAATTGACTTTAATAAACGTTTAAGCCGTCGAATGCAAAATAAGAAATATTTTGGTTTGTTTTTGTGGTTGGTTTTTTTGTTTTTTTTTTTAAATTATATCTACCATCATTTCAAATACATCTCAAATGTGAAAATTCTTGCATAATACGAACCTTTCATACATACCTCTTACCATATAATTCCTACCTAACTATATTATACCTTTTGTATCATAAGAGCCGAACGACGTTCACTGCAGGTCTTAGGCCTCCTTTTTGTACTGTAACTGCCTCCGCCTCGGGGAAGGCGGAGGGATGTGTCGGACTCCTACCGACTATAACTCCAAGGTGTCCTCCCACTACCATTGGCCGGGGCACAGGTATCGTTCTAAGCATTCTTCAGCGTCAAAGATAGCCACAATGACCGGTCAAGAGGTGCTCGCATCCAGCGATTACTTTACAATTTATTTTTCATTTTTTTTTTCCTTTTTATAAATGTCACAAGAACCAGTGCAATTACAGGCGAGAAAGACATTTTAACTTCACTTTTAAAGAACTTAAGAGTCACAGAGAAAATTCAAAGAAAATAACTCTTCTGTCAGACATTGCTTTAGAATAAACTTTAAACGTTTAAAATGTATGTGTATCAAAGCGCATTTCAACTCTCTCGCTATCAAACGACTTGTGAGTTTGTGAGTGTGACACCTCTTTTCCATTCCACAAAGTAAGTCACCGTGCTGTCGCTCTGTAAAGAAATATTAATCCACGAGAAAAAACTCAGTTGGAGCGAATTTACAGACGTCGGGGGCAGAGAATGGATGACATAGCTCTGAATGGGACTTTCTTTATTATTTTCAGAAATAAATACGTGGTCGTGTGATGTTTTTCTTGTTATTTTTTTGTGATGTTTGTTTTTTTTTGTCCAGGATTTTGTGGAGTTTGAGCACTGGGGTGTAATGGTAATTTTACAAAAATGGTTTTAGTTGTATCTTTGCACGTGTATCTTATTGAATTTATAGTACTATCTTGTCAAATTGATTAACTGTAATAGATTGATTAACAAATAAAAAATCTATTAAAGCAAAAAGTACTCTCCCGGGTTCCTTAAACTATTTATGGAGAACTTGCAATTATTTAATTTAAGTACTTAGTTAGTATTTAATTTAAGTACACTGTAATGATTGGGCATTACAGTGTTATTTTTACATGTGATGATCCTTAGAGGAGACCAATGTGCACATTAGCATCCTCTGCTCCTTGGCTCCTGGGCTAGATTGTTTCATCATCGTCTTGATCAAACAATGATCATGATCGAACATGATCTTGATCGATGATGAAACAATCATTACTTTTTTCTCATCATAAACTTTTCAATGTCTTCTGACACAGGGTGATGTCAACACAGTCAACCACCCAAATTCCAATGCAAAATAACATTCGAAATCTATTCAAGTCACCACGCCACCACTAACGACCGTCTGTCAGTAAAAAGTTTGCGCACAACGAAGCGTCATCAAAAAACTCTTTCGCCCATTTAAAATGTAAAACACACTGAAGAGCTTGACAAAGTGTAGATAGTGTTTAAATATTCAGTAATTCTAGGTTGCTAAGGTATTTTTTTCTCTAATAACTATGGGGCAAGAGGTCCATTTTACATACTACTTGGTGAAAGTACCTATAGCCCACTTATATGAAGAAATAAGAAAGTATAGACAGCTTAAATGCGTACCACAGTAAGAGTGAAAATACCTTTAGTTTTTAATGATTTAATATTTTTTCTTTTAACATTGCAATACAGGTAAACGCTGGATGCACTCCGCTTCTTTGGTCCTTTTGGAAATCAATGGGGGGGGCTATGTCCAGCAGTGGTTGTTCTGAGGCTTACATGAATATGATGATTGCAATACAGTAAATTATTTTTTTAGCTTTTAAATTAATGTTTTTCATTTAAGTAATTTTTCCTTTTTTTATGTAAACTCAAAATGTTTTTGATATAATTTGATATAGTTTGAGTCTCAGCAGATAGGATCTTAACTCATTTTTGGGTTCTCCCTTTGAGAACCCAATAATTAAGGAAGGAATTAACTCAAAAAGTATGCTAGTATATTATAAAGCAAGTATATTATATTACTCTAAAGGCAATTACAATTTAAAGTATAAATAATACTAAAATAAGACGCGAACCTTCTGTTCTCTCCCTCACATAATACGTTACAGTAACATAAACATTTATTTTAGACAGCTTAAAGTAAAACTGTGAGACATGTTGAAATGACTCGCCACTTCATCGCTACAAAGTTACAAGCGTGTCATTGTGTACACGTATCTTAGCTGAGAGTGCTCCTCGGGACGTGTGAACGTAGTGTTTAGTTAGCTAATTACTTACTGTACCAAAGCTTTAACTTGTTATTTTTCACTTTATTTGATATTATTGATTTTTATGTTATGTTGTTTGTTACAGCTCCGTTGCCGTAGGTCGTAGCGTCATGTTATATAGCTTATGTTACTCAGGAATAATGTAGCTATCTATTGGTGAGAAAATGGTTAAAATCGGTGCAGTAACTTCGGAGTTTACTCGGTACAAACAAACAAACAAAATAATCTTTTCTATTGTAATATTAAATAGCATCAAGGTTAAAAATTCAAAGTTAAATAATTTAATAGCATTATTGAAAGGCAATTTAGAACGTCATCTACAAGAAAGAAAACAAATTAATAATATTCAATCTAGTTTTAGTATCAAGTAGTCTTCTGTCCGAGACAGAAGTGCGCGTGTTTTTTTAACTCGCGCTATGTTGTCTTTAATTACAGCTCCATTGCTCTATTTAAAGCTAAATAATTTTAATCCATTCTAAGTATAAGTTTTGTATGTCCATTAAACTATGATTGTTGGTAATGCAACACATTGGGCATATTGCAATTTGTAGTTATTCATTTAATTCGTTCATTTAATAAGTTCGACGACACGGTTGGCGCAGTGGCCGAGCGATCGACTGCAGCAGTCGATCGCTCGGCCACTGCGCCAACCGTGTCGTCGAACTTGCTGCGCTGCGTGTCGCGGGTTCCAATACCGCACGGAACAAATATTTGTATGATCTACAGATAGTTGTTCCGGGTCTGGTCGTTTGTGTATGTGAGTTTATATGTTTGTAAACGCACCCACGATACAGGAGAAATTTGTAGTGTGGGGCAACGTTTTTTTTAAAAAAAAAAAAAAATATTGAGAGATTGTGGTTTAGGCCGTTTTGGCAGAAGTAAGATCAAAATTATTCTGTACGATTTCACTTTCATGTTACGATTTGCAGTAGCGATAAAACAGTCGCATAATAGAGAAATAAAAAATAGGCCTAGTATCGTGCCGCTAGTATTTTTTCTGGCAAGATATCAAGAAAAAGCTGGCCAAATTCGAATCGGGCAAGCACACAAAAGATTCCGTACCATCGTGTAATATTTAACTACATATACATATACACGTTTGTTATATGGAGAACCCTTTTAATTTTTAACTAAAATGTATTTAATTTTTTTTTATTGCCTCGTTAGCCTATTGATCCTAAGCACGACTTAGTCCGTCATGGGTTTAATCCCCAGGTTTTCCATGAAATTCTCAGTGTTCATCTCGGAGTTAGGATTTGTGCCCGGTTAATGGCAATAGGTTCGCCCTCTATTACAAGGGACCTAAATCATGCTGGCGAACTGTGGGTGTGTTACATTGGTACATCTCTGCCTAACCCTTTGAAATACAGGTGTGATGGTATGTTAATTTATTTTACTATTTATTGTTACAGCGGCCATAGCCACACTCTATGAAAGTTTCGAATGTCTATCCATTATGGTCTAAAGATACAGTCTCGCAAATGACGGACAAATGAACTGGCAGAAACGAAGTCTTAATAACAGGGTCTCGTTTAGCACTCTCTCGATACGGTACCCTAAAAAGATAACAGAACATTTAATCTTAATGAAATAGTGTCTGGTCGGTAAAGACCCGAACATAATCCAAGTCTTAATGTCTGGCAGGCGGCGCGACAGGCGCGTACTAGTCTAAATAAAAATATAGCGGCCGCAGCAGATGTCACGACCATGCTAAGCTTTAATTTATCACTTCGCTTAGAGTAGGGGGGCAACAAGGTTCAAGATTCTGTGGCCTTTTTTTAATTAAGTTGCGGAGAAGATTTGTTTTGTGTTCCTACTACCGTGTTTTAAGGGAGGATTGTCGGCAAATATCATATTTTTTGTTTTGATTGTTAGTAAAATAAAATGAGTACTTAAAAGCTATCATTAAATTCTTGACACGTAAAGGATAACAATGTTTTGAGATAAGTTTCTAGCAAACATACCATCACACCTGTATTTCTCGAAGTGTTAGGCAGAGGTGTACCAATGTATACCCACAGTCTGCCGGCATGGCCCATTGTAATAGGGTGCTAGGCTTGCCCCCTATTACCATCGTCATTATTTTTAGTTTTTAGTAATCAACGATAATTTGGCAATTTTTGTAAAAATAAAATGCGCGACCACAAAACTATAAAAAATAAGGTAACATTTTATAAAATATGTGTTTTCAATCTACAAAGATATTTAAAAATTTCGCCTTAAAAATAAAGGCAACAAAAAGTTTGGTCCAGAAATAATATCCCTGAAACATATCTTACATGGCTACCATACCTTGCACTACATTGTAATGTCAGAACATAATATCTTGACAAAATTTAGTGCAATCCTCGGCCCGTTGATTTCATCTACAAACATTTTTCTTCACCCACTTGGCTTTTCAAAAAGAAAAATTAATCACCCAGTTGGCTTTTCAAATATAAAAAGAAAATAAATATTGCATCAAACTAGGAGTATCGTGATAGAGGTTTTCATATCGCTCGTCGTTCAAAGGAATCAAGCTATATGGTGAAAAATGATAAAGCAAGAATTTAATTAATAGAGAAATTGCTTTTACACTGCAGAATAGGCGAGGTTGGGGCGGGAAACGAGTAGAATTTTTATAAAATTTGTTAGGTTACATTGAACAAATTACTTTTCAGCTTAGACTGGCCGAAAGCGCAGCGGGTCGCGATTTTGATTCCCGCACGCCACAAAATATTTGTGTACTTCTGTTCATGAATGTGAGTTTATTTATTTTTGTAAACGCATCCCCGATACCTACAGCAAAAATTCTTAATTTTAGAAGTCACATAAAAACCTAAGTCATTACTTTTAACAGCATTAGAATATTATTCTCTCAAGTAACATTTCACAACACATATATTTCAATTAACAAAACATTTATAAAGCTTTGAAAATTAAACAATAAATATTATGACGCTGACGTCGCTTTACGTCGACGTCAACGTTAACATTGTGACGTTAATCCTAACAAAGTAACTTTATGTGGTGATTGCGTGATATGGTTTATTAAAATATTTAATTTAAGGAAGCTGAGTGGCTTGGCAAATGTTGTTTACTTTAATGAATTCGGGCAAGATTGTAGCAAAGATAGTGGAAGTAATTATTTTTTTGTTGCTTCGTTGTTGAAATATTAAATTAGCAAATCTGACTTAGGGAGTAATGACACTAAAGACCTTTCCGCTTGAGAGATATTATCAACAACATACCATCACGCCTGTATTCTCCGAAGAGTTTGGCAGAAGTTTACCAATGTACACTAACAGTTCGCCGGTAAGTTTAGGTCCCATGTAATAGGGGCGAGCCTATTGACATTAACCGCACACAAATCCTAACTCCCATCTCTACTGAGAATTCCATAGAAATGAAAAATCTAATAACAATTTGCTCGACCTGGTAAACAAACCCAAGAGCTCTAGCACAGCAGGCCACACAATAAATTACACATTACACTACTGTATTTACAATTTTTTTCTTCTACGACTCTCACCAATTTTGTGTCCCATCATTTTGATGCGTAAATGGAGGCGAATTTTGTGTCCTATACAAGGAGCTCGTGGCTAAATAATTACAGCCGCATAGACCGATCTTCCGGGTTAAGCCACGCTTGCCGAGGTTGGTCTGTGGATGGGTGACCATTTACCATAGCGAGTTACCTCCGTGCCTTGGAAAGCACGTAAAGCCGTTAGTCCCGGCTGTTATTTATAGATATTTGACAGTCGTTACTGTTAGTCAGAAGCCAGAAAGTCTGACAACCAGTCCCACCAAGAGTATCGTATTACCCATTACTGGGTTGTGGAGGTCGGATAGGCAGTTGCTCCATGTAAAATACTGATATTCAGCTGCACCCGGTTCGACTGGAAGCCGACCCCAACATAGTTGGGAAAATGCTAGGCAGATGATGATGATACAAGACTGCTGTTTTCTATGAACAAAGCCAAAATTTAATTGAATAAGTTTAGTTAGTCTCTAAGAAGGAAGGCTGATTGATGAAGATGAATGGACGCATAGCATTAACCTCAAAATTAGGGTAAAGGATAATGCTTATTATCATTTGGGCCAACTTTAATTAACGCGAGCCTTTTTCCCTGGTCGTGTTTCTCAGAGGAACTCCTAGTCTAAGCTATGGTCACTTCTGGCTGCTGTCAAATAATTTTTGTTAAGTATTTGCGTGAGCTGTTGTACTTTAAAGGGACCAAAAAAATTACAAATTACAGATGAATCCCTAATTCACCTGCAATGATGATGATAGTTATACCTACAGATATAAGTATATTAGATTTTTTTTTATATATATTACACATATATAATAAAGAATAAGTGCTTGCATAGTACATAAAAAATATGATTAGAAATTAGATTTTTAGATATAACCACGGAGTAAGATATAACATTAGATATTTGTGTTACTTTTAAGATTTTTAGATATTAAGTTGTTGCTGCATAGCCCTTTCCTCTCTCCTATGTTTTTGCTGTGGCCGACAGGGTCCATAATTGATTCTGTACTTTTATATTAAGACCATTATGTACATTATGGAACGCAATAAAAAATTGAGTATTGAGTAGTTGTAAGGTTTTTTTTAAATAAATAAATAAGTGGTCATTCATTCGTTTGGTTATATTTAATACCTCAGAACTTAAAAATAAACTGTTTTATCTATAAGGTCCTACTGTATAGGTGTACCAGAATTTCATGGTAAAAAGATAAATCAAACTTTGTAGTTTGTAATACCGGGGAAATTAGACTGTATAATTTTGATACTTTTTAAGAAGTATTTTTTTTTTTTGTCTTTAGTACTGTAATAACATAAACTTGAATTTTCTGGGCAAGTAAATCAATCGTGTATTATTTTCCTTTCATATGTGTCCTTTACTTACTTATACCCGCGATTTCGTTTGTATGATAGTTGGTTATCATGGAGATTTACCTTTTTTGCGGTACCCTAATTTATTTTTCTAAGATAGAAGGAGCCTAATTTACTCCTTGTTACATCTCAAATGAATAGAAAATTACTATTGCCTTAAAAAAGTTACAATATTTTTACTTTTTAAATGCCATCTGATTCTTTAACAAAATAAATTGGCCTATATTCAAATACATATCAACACTCCTTGCATGCACATATTTTTTTCTAAATAAAAAAGAAAACGTGATTGTTCACAACTGACATTAAAATTTAACGTCATGGTTTAGAAAAAATTAAAACTCATCAGTCCAAAAATATTCATATTTACTCACAATAATGTTTTAATAATTACTCACGAGTTTTTTGTAAATATTTTACACATTTTATTTACTGAAAATGGGTGATAAATACTACCAAAAATGGTGTCCGGTTATACGAGAGATGGTGAGCAAAAATTTTACTTTTTTTTCGTTTGACATATTTGCCACATCGCTTTAATAAATACATTTATTTATTCAAACAAATAATAACTATCTGTGCCATTTCATAGTACATTAACAATAGACATAAAAATAAAATTGAAAATTGAATGTAAAATAAATAAATTAGGTTATTTTAACCTAATTTATTTATTATACTTATTTTAATAAACTTTAAAAGTAGGTAGCATGTTTAAAAGTATCCTACATTATAAACATTATTATCTGTCTCACACTTGACTCACACGTGGTGTATACTAGCCTATACCACAGAACAAATAAAGAAAATAACTTTGCCTACTAGATTGCTATAACACATCACTTTTTTTACAAAATATTTTGATTGATAAAATTTTCATAACATTTATATTTAAAACTAGCTTCAGTTTCCGACTTGCCTGCAAAGTGGTGATGAAGTTAAAGAACTACGTTATTAAGCAGCATTCGGGAATAGTGGAGTTTTCTATCAGTAATTATTTTTGTAATCGGACTACAAGTTTCAAACATTTAAGATCTTACAAACAAAGAAACTAAACAAAAAAGAAATACCTCTTTAAAATATTAGTATAAAATTTGTTCATTTAATTGCAATTAATTCATTTTGGTTATAAAAAACAGCACAATTTTGACGTAAGCACGTATAAAGGATGACTCACGCTACACCGTGGCTGGCCCGAGCCGAGTGTCGGCCGTAGCACGGGCATCTAAATATTACATATCTATTGTATGGACACACTCACGCTATACCGAGCGGCAACCGAGTGACGGCCGATTCAACTTTTAAGTAATATAATTATTAGACGGCCGACACTCGGCTCGGACCCGACACGGTCTAGCGTGAGTCATCCTTTATTCAAATGACTAAGTCTGGGGAGAAAAGGAGGGCCATGTCAAAATATTACGGTTCCTCCTGTTACCACCAGACTGGTAGCCTGGTATTTGCTTGACAAATGTTACGCGCCCCTTTAAGAGGACGAATTGGAAATTTTGGCATCAGTGATCTCTATTTTTGTCAGTAATTACGAAACGTATAAAAATGTGAGTTGGTGATCTGAATAGTTCATGAAGAAAGCCTTATTTTGTTAGTTTTCATTACATGATCAAGTAACTTTAGTAACAGAGAAAAAAATATCAAACATACCTCTTTTTAAATAGAGATTCACATCTTATGGGCAAACGGGACCGATTTTAGCCTCTCAACTTGCTCTGTAGACAAGTCTGTAAATACTCTTTAAAACTGTAGAAGGATTTTCTCAAGTTATCATTTCCGACTAAATAAAATAACAGTGCGGGTTGCGGGGTGCGCGCGCCTGGTATAGAATTATTGTTAAACAATTCGTCGCCTTAAGCTTAAGCCATGAACATAAAATTACTTGTATATAAAATGGTTTGGTATCTAACGCATACCGTAACATAAACCTTTCTATGTGCGTTATAAAAGTTGACATACTGCGATTAACTTGTATGTGTACTTCAAAATTATGTGGTATGTGACACAGATCGGTATGCGAGGAAATTACAGGGGTACGTTAATGAGGCGTTTTTCCTTTACAAGGAGGAAGAAGGCGGGTTCCGTACTAAATTGCGTTTTCGTGCGAGAAAGCTACGGAGACGCTTTGTTAGATTTAAGCCGTTAATTGCTTGTATTAGCCTGTTTTGAGTTTGTAGGACGTGTTTTGTTCGTTTTATTAATGTGAGTTTCTTTACTAAGAGCGGATTTCTTAATCGTCATCTCAGATAACTCGTTACGGGTGGTTCTCGTTCGTGGTAGAGGTATTGGGTTTAATGTCCACGTGGAGCAGTGTTATTGGGGTTTTCTATGAATTTCTCAGTAGCAGCTTGGTGTTAGGATTTGCACTTGGTTAATGATGCCCCGATTACATGGAACCTAAACATACCGGCGAATTGTGGGTGTGCATTGGTACTATTTGGTACGCACAATCGCAATCTAATATACGCCACTAAAATATGCTGTTGCCCTAGTTTTTTTTCGAATAAAGTCCGTATCCCATCTACATAAAAGTTAAAATTAAATTGACTAAAAATAAATCTATCTACAAACTGACAGATTAATACCTATAAAAGGAATTATAAATTTTCTTCAAGTCATAGTCATATTTTCATAGAAGCAGTCCTAATAGGTGTACATTATTATGCGGGAAGGGTATTTTTTTATGAAGATAAGCAACATAAAGTAAATGCACGGGTTCTGTGGTTGATGGCTGTTCTTGCTGCTATTTCTTATATTATCTTTATGAAGAATGAACGTTTGTGCTTATTATAGCGTTGTATTTCATTTATATAGTAGTGACATTTTTTGTAATATAACTTTTGGATTTGTGCTTGGAATGTTCTGAAATGCAATGAGAAAGATCCTATTTTAATCATATAATCCTACTTTCCTACTATCCTATCATACTAATATCACATACGTAAATGCGAAAGTTTGTAAAGATGGATAGATGGATGGATGTTTGTCACTCTTTCACGCTTAAACGGCCGAACAGCTGTGCGATTCTCTAAAATGCAATCTCGAAAACGAGTCTCACTTCGATAACGAACCAACTTGTCATTGGCTTAGTATTCGTTCGCCGTGGTGACGTCACCACGGCGAACGAATATAAGCCAATGACAAGTTCACTCGATCACTTTAGTGAGACTCGTTTTCGAGTTTGCATTTTAGAGAATCGTACTACTGATCTGAATGAAATTTGACACTGCGATGAATAGTAATGTAGAATAACACATAGGATACTTTTTATCCCGGAAAATGTACGGCTCCCGTGGGATAATATTATCAAATTTGACGCGAACGAAGTCACGGGTAGAAACTAGTAGTAATAATTATATTAATGTGAGTAGGACAGGGTATAAAAAGACACAACACATAACCATTAAGTACGCATACTGCCCAGCCAACATAGCAACATTAAGTAAAAATTATTGCTAGGAAACGACATTATTTTTAGCGTGAAAAAATACTGTTTATGGTACCCCACAATGTAAACCACGCAAAATATTGTGCTTACGGATACATGCGACAAAACAGGGGTTGTGGAGGTATTTATAATTTTGAACATTTGGATACAGTTTTTGTAACAAAAAAAAGTTGAAGAAAGTTGGTACTTTGATCTTCAATTCTGTTACTAGAAAGTTGTTTGGGTCCTGAGAAAAAAAATACAACAATGATGGGAAAAACGTGTTACAATTCACAATTTCTAAATCAGCACACAAAAACACTGACATTCTTACTCACGACAATCTGACACACTGACTTTATACAAATATGAAAATTAACTGTTGTCGCATAATTACTGAAGTTTATGACCCGGTTATGCCACAAAAATTAATATATTATTTTTGTAAATTATATAATAGGCTTTTTTAAGGATGGGAAATCTTCAATTGACTTCTTGAGCTCTGGTTGGAGCTGAAGGTAGTGTCAGACTCTTACTGACTAAAACCCATCCGTGTTCCTCCTAATGCCCTTTGCGTTCCGGGGCCGCGTTGACTCTTTCGAATAAATTCCACAACCCTAAGCTTGATTTCTCAAAAATGCAGAGATAAGTGATATTGCAGAGTTTGTCCCAAAGTCTGCAAACTGACTCTTAGTGTATTTTGTTTGCAGACCCACGCCTAGATACGACTCTAAATGTGTTGCTGTGTAACGCCACTGAAGTCATTGGAACCGTAGCCACCACCATGTACTCAGATAACTTCCAGTGGCAGAGGGATATATTTGGCCATGGTGTATGTAGAATTGTTTTCATAAGTACCGTTTTTTATTCGAGCAATACTCTGCAATGTCATTTAAGTCTGCAATTTATTTTATGACCCTGCAGATTTTTTTATTGCCTCTTTTTTACTGTCTATTAGTTTGCAGAACTGCTTGAATATTTTGCAGAGTATTTCAACTTTGTGTTTTGTAACATTTCAGTTTAGTGTACAACGGCTATCATGTGCTGAACCAGATAACGGGAACACCGTGAATATAATTAGAAACTGGCTGAGGACCCATGAAGACGCACAGGTAATGTTAACGCATCTAGCAACTCAATGGGGTCTAGAATTTTCTAGACTTCAGATACATAAGAGATATTATGGTGCACAATAGTGTGTGCGCGGAAACTCGTGCCTGCTCACTTTCTAATTCAAATGGGATGACAATCTGACACGACCGGCGCAAGCACTGCATCAAAGCGTTTACGTGCTTTTCAAGGCACGGGAGTGTCACACCACCAATTTCCAAACTCAGGATTGCTATCCAGAAAATCCTGTTGTAAAAAATCAACAATGTTTACCTGGGAATCGAACTCAGGACTCTCACAAAGCAATCGGGTTTGTGATCACGATTCCAATAGGCAATCAGCTTAGCCCGTGGTAGCTCACTGCAGGAAAAATATTTTTTTATTGTGACACCGTAAGCTTACATGCCGAAAAATACCTCACAAAGTAAATTGATAGATCAATAGCTTGCTCCTTCTTCTTCTTCAAAGGGACTTACCTAGAACAACTAGCTTTAAAAAACCAAAAAAAAATGACAAACCAAGATGTGTCCAAACCACGGTCACGATCCCATGACAGACTTATATACATAAATAAAAGTCTTAAAAGAACATCTATATAATTCCGAACTCACTAGAATTTTGTAGTTATTAAATGGTGAATTCGTAGCTTGGCGCTGACAGTTTAAAAGTGCGTGTCAGTAGATGGTTTAACTGAAATAAATGCTTTGATTTTGATATTGTGTCGCTAGTCGAAGAGTGTCTAAACTAACTCGTGAGCTTCTAGGATTTTACTGTGATTGATTAGCCTTATAATTTTCTTTATTATTTCAGGTGATGCTTGCCAGTGTGTTAGTGGTTGTGGGTCTGTGGTGGTTGGTGCGAGCTATCGTCACTCTACTAATAAACCTAATCTGTCCTTTGTTGGTCGTCATCCTAGCAGTGGTCAGTATAAACTTGAGTTAATTGCTACTTAAAATACAATTCATTGCTATTCAGAATTTGAGGCAATACCTAAGATTGCCTCAAATTCTGAATAGCAATGATTTGTGTTATTTCGTGTCTATCTAGATTATATGTAAGTAACATTATTAATCAACTTTTTTGCTGCTCGTACATATCTATAGGTAACGGTGACCACTTAACATGAGGTGGGCCGTTTGGTTTGTTTACTTATTTTAAAAATTTGGTAATGTTATCATTGTTTCCACAGATATGCGTGCCCCAGCTGCGAGCTCCACTACTCGGCCAAAACTACCCATTACTAGCAAACCTCCTAAGAAACATATTGTTGAAATTAGCAGATAACATCAAAACTTCTTAATAACGAAATCATGTTGACGTGAAAAATTTGAAGTCAAAATTATAAGCTAATTGTTTTAATTTTTGGACACTTAAGTTGTTTTATTTTTGCTCGTTATTTTTGTTAATAGATATCGAGGCTGTGTGATTTTTTTGAGTTTTAAAATGTCGGGATATGTTATATTGTGGGTTGTAAAACAGACTTTTAATTACAACTATTTACTCGTAGTTATATACCCCGCTGTGTTACCCGCGTTCAATTACGTCTTGGTTGGTTTCTGTCCGCTCCCGTTAGTCGTAACGTGATGTTTTATACGTATGAACCTTTCTCTCGAATCACTCTATCTATTAAAAAGCGAATTTAAATCCGTTGCGTAGTTTAAAAGATCTAAGCGTATATAGGGCTGTTGATGTAAAGCGTCTTTGTTTTTTACTGTGTACAAGATGATTAGCGAGCCGAGTAAATAACAGTCAAATAAGGCTATATATTGGATACCACAAATATTCCTATCAGGAATGCACACAATCTCGGTGTTCACTGATACGTTCCTGATAAATCTTATGTTTGAATTGGTTGATCAAAATAATAAAAAATATTGGTCATTGGAATGCTAGGGTTATAGGGTTGCGGATTTTGTTTGAAAGAGTTACCGCGGCCTTGGGACGCAAAGAGCATTAGAAGGAACACGGATGGGTTTAAGTCAGTAACAGTCTGACACTTTTTTCCGCTTCGCCCAGATCAGAAAAAGTCATTTAATGATTTCCCATCCATTATAGAAGGGCAATCAGAAATAGCGAGCGACGCGACGCGAGATTATTTCTAAAAATAATCTTGGGTAATACGGACGTAGGTACCTGAAAAAATAATGTAGACCTATAAAAATCCAAGAAGTTTATTGCTCCAATGAAATAAAGGCAGTGAGCTATACATTTCTCAGTACTAGCTGTAAAACGCCACCTCGCAAAAATAAAATATAAATAAGACGCCTTAAAAGTTAGTTTTATTAGGAATTTTTGAACCATTTGCAGTTTTATGTTCTGGCAATGTTGGGATAAATGGATTGAGAGTACTAAAAGTACTCAGCTAGTACTTAAAAGCATACACTCTACTAATTAAGAAGTACCAATTTTAATCATGTTTTTTAAAAAGTTGCCCCCCCCAGACTAGGAATTTCTCCTGTATCGTGGGTGCGGTTATAAACATATAAAAGTCACACACACAAATGACCAGAACCCCAGCCAGTCAAAATAAATATTTTTTCAGTGCGGGAATCGAAACCGCAACGCGCAGCGCAGCAGTCAATCACTCAGCCACTGCACCAATCGTGTCTTAATTTTTTGCTTTCTTATTAACCTTTTTATGCAATACTAATAATATTATAAAGATGAAATTTTCTTCGTTAGTTTGAACCTCATGTGCTCCGAAACTACTAGACCAACTTTTGCGATTTTTTACCAGTAGATACCTACATTATTCTTTAATATTTTAAGCTATATAACATCACGCTACGACCCACAAGAGCGGAGCAGTTACCAAAGACATAAAAAACGCGGGTGAAATAAGCCAGCAAGTCGTCAATATGTTGTTCAATAAAAGTAACACGATTCCCTGTAGTTACATTTAAACCGGTGTTACTTTTGACCCGATACTGTTACTTTGCAGCGATTCGTTGGAAATAAACCGTCGGTGTCAACAGGATTTAATTCAGCAGCGCCTCGCGAGACACCTATACGATCGTGAGTCTAACTGTGCATCGTAAACTAGGAATTTGTTCTAGGGGTGGCAAGGACGCTGAAAATTAGGATTGTAAAATTAACTTTGTTTTCAGAAGAAATTTTATGTTTTTTGTTGTACAGCGAAGGGATCCAAGACAGTTGAATCGGTTCTCCGGGGAGAAGCTCTTCTCGTGGAGCAGTCTTTTCTGGCGGCCTCCACTGTTGATTCTCTTCTTTCAGGAGTTGCCGCAAAGCAGCTTTGTTGTGTTTGCAATTCGTAGAGTATGGAAGCCGATGTATTTACCCACAAATGCGACATTTCAACTTTATCTCTGGGATGGCAATGCATTTGCAAGGCCTCTGGTATTGCAGATTTCTATAGGTAGTGGTGACCACTTAACATCCTATAAAAAACAAAAAAATACATAGGTAACCTGAATACTTTTAGGAGCACTTATATTTGAAGATACTTTGCCATCTGTCACACAGCCCCTTCCACGTGACGAGGGTTTCTAGATGATCGGCAAGCCTAGCGCAAACGTTCTAACGTAAAATCATTAAATTTAAGTCAATTTTTAACCGACTTCCGCCTTTAAAACCTAAAACTTTATTATCTTTTTTGTAAAAAAAAAACAACTCTACCTATTATAAAACAAAGTCACTTCCCGCCGTCTGCCCCTTGTACGCTTAGATCTTTTAAACTATCAATGGATTTAACTGCGGTTATCTTCAATAGATAGAGTGAATCGAGAGGAAGGTTCAAAAGTATAGAACATCATCGCTATACGGCTAAAGGGAGCGGAGCAGTAACCAAATACTTAATTAACTTGATTGGGTATATAGCTAGTTGGAAGAGTATTCTAATCTACTGATGGCACTTCACATGGCGTATAATAATTGTCCTAATATTCAGGTATAAATGGTAGGTATTGTCAGACATCTGCGTTGGTATTTTGGGATTCAAATACATTAAATTCCCTCAAAAACTGGCACCGATTTTCAGACGTGTAAGCTAAGACTTTATATCTACCAAACCAAAAATCGATTAGCCAAAATACATACTACATACTATCATGCATTTATTCCCCGAAGGGGAAGCTGAGGTGTACCAGCGTACACCCACATCACAGATATGTTTACTTGTCATGTAATGAGCGTGAGCCTTTCCCCACTAACCGGGCACAAATCCTAACACCGAACCGCTACTGAGAATTTCACATAAAAACCTAATAACACTTTGCTCGACATGGAAATCGAACCCAAAAACCTCCAGCGTAGCAGTCACGCTTTAGAACACTAGGCTAACGAGGCAGTTAACCAAAATATCGACCCTTATCTACCTACATCATTCAAGAATACTTGGCAAACAGGAGTACGTCACCTTTAAGACTGAAGTGGAGTTTACAACCGGTTCCCAGCCGCCGACGAGCTCAGGCGAGCTCTCGAGCACCTGAACACAAGAGCGATTGGCTCGAGCACCTGCACTTAGCTCGTATTTGTTCTTTTTGAGCTGGTGCCTGGAAATAGGGGAATTTATAGTTCTTGCATGGAAAGGGGTACGTGTCATTTTTATGGATGGGAAATCATCAAATGACTTCTTCCTTTTCTGAGCGGACGAGAGTGTCAGACTCTTACTGACTAGGTTCGGCAGAGGTGTACCTTGGTACACCTCGTACCAACCCACAGATTGCCGGTAGTTTAAGGTCCCATGTAATAGTTGGCGAGCCTAATGTCATTAACCGGGCACAAACCCTAACTCCGCGCTGCTACTAAGAATTTCATAGAAAAACCCAATAACACTTTTTGCCCGATCTAGGTATCGAACTTAAAACCTCTAGCGTAGCAGTCGCCCTTAGAAACACCAGGCTAACTAGGCAGTTCCCTAATCCTTTTCTCCAAAACTCCTTCTACTCTTCTCTCTCTTTTTAAACTAATCCAATACCAAAGCATTGTTAAATGGTGCCTCGAAAACAACCATCGGCATTATACAAGCGTTTTGTTCCACGTCATGTGTGTGACACCCCTAGGGAACAATATGATATCTATGACCCTGGCAGCTGTGACGGCGGCGATGGGATTTTGATGGCACACTTCTGTAGTAACGTTACTAGAGAGCATTTCGTCTAGAACGTTTGGAAAATCACGTGTTTGGGAAACTGTTTTATCTGACGTTGAAAAGGTCAGCATGGGAACTGTGTAGGTGGCGTGGTTTCGATTCCCGCTCTGAACTAATATTTATAAATGTCCTATAGACAGTTGTTCCGGGGCTGACGATGTGAATTACAGCCTAATATTATAAGTTTCATACTAATACTGACTGCCTCGTTGGCCTAGTGGTCCTGAGCGCGACTGCTACGCTAGAGATCCTGGGTTCGATCCCCGGGTCGAGCAAAAAGTGTTATTGGGTTTTTCTATGAAATTCTCATTAGCAGCTCGGAGTTTGGATTTGTGCCCGGTTAATGGCAATAGGCTCGCCCCCTATTACATGCCCCCTAAATATACCGGCGAACTGTAGGTGTACATTGGTACACCTCTGCCCTAACCCTTCGGGGAATACAGGCGTGATGGTATTTTTTTTTTAATATTTTTTCATACTAATATTATAAATACGAAAATAACTCTGTCTGTTAACAATTCTGTTTGTTACGCTTTCATGATTAAACTAATGATCCGATTTTCATAAAATTCGGCACGGGGTAAGATTAAAACTCAACGAAGGAAACAAGCTACTTTTTATTTCGGTACTTTGCCTGCGTCCACGATAACCGACAATTACATGGACGAAGTGGCGAACAAAAGCTAGCGAGTATATTAGCAACGTATTCTCTTGACGTTACTCTAACCTATGGATAATTTTCAAGAATAAGATCAGTGTGTTTTATCACCAAGAGCTCGTAACAGTGGTTGGGTAAGTTTATAGTTTACAATATCATTACTACGGGATAGCGCGTAATGAAATACTAAACTTGATCGTAAACTGTTAAATTGTTGCCTTTAAACCTGGACTGTTCGGTTTGTTATCCAGTGAGAAATATACTTTGGTCTGCAGTGGGACAATAATAAGTCGATAGTAATATATGACATATAATACTAGCTTAAGCCCGCGACTTAGTTTGCGTAAATATCGATTGTCACGGGGCTTTACTTTTTTCTGGACTGAAAAAGTATCCTTCTCATTTATACCTCTAGTTATCTGTCATTGAAAGTTCCGTTAAAATCAGGAAGGCGTCGTGGAGATTTCTGGAAACAGCGAGACGGAAAAAGAAATGTACATAGGTACCGTATATTTAAAAAAAATCCTTAAACGTTCGATATGTACCTATATCAAATTCTCGTGCCGCGGTGTTTGTTGCCAAACTCACCTAAAACGGCTGGACCGATTTCAATAAAATTTTGTGTGCATATCGGGGTAGGTCTGAGAATCCGCCAATATCTATTTTTAAACAACATTTTTTTTTTGGTATATATGGCAAAACAACGTTTGCCAGGGTCAGCTAGTTATTTTGTAAACAGCTATTTATTATTTTGTCATTACAATTAGATACTTCAATTTTATTTACTTTTTTATTATTAGCCAAATAAATTGCTGAACGTTAAAAAAAATAAAAAAATTAGGTACCATCTTCCAATAAGGGTTGTTGTGTTTTAGGCACCACGCTGACATTCAAACGGTTTTGTGACCAAAGCGCGGATTCTCGCGCATCAACAACGTTTCTGTGGATGACTATTTTGCGCCGCTCTTAATTTAGACGAACAAATTAAATATTTAGATTTAAAAAAAAAACCGGCCTAGTGGGCGATAGCTACGAAGGGATCCGTACCACCATATCTAATTGCCCCGTTGGCCTCGTGGTGGCGAGCACGAGTGTTGATCGTCGTGAGGTCGATCTTAGGTCGGGCAAAAAGTTTTTCCATTAGAAATTATTCAGTGAAAGCCCGGAATTTGGAAATTGATGGTGTGACATCCCCGTGCCTCGGAAAAAAAAGTAAAAGTCGTTGATCCTGCGCCTGATCTCTCCCCGGTTGTGTCGGATTGCCATCCCATCGAAGTATGAGAGTTAGGTAAGAAGGCGTGCACACACTTGTGCACTACAATATGAATAATATCTCTTGCGTACTTGGCTAGTCTGCAATAAACAATTAGCCGCCTAATAATAAACACAAACTTTGTTGTTATGACTTTAATTTACCCTTTCAAGAGTCAAAAGGTTGTGTATACCTTTGACCCTTCTTTCCTATTACTAGGAATATCCTAACCACCATATTATTTGTTAAAAGTTTAAAATATTATTATTGGAAATCGGAATAACTCTGAATGTAGGAATTATCGGAGAAATTGGATTTCAAACTTTTAATTAATATCTACCTGGCGTGAGATTCAATGGGTACCGGAGCAATTAAACACACAGCAACAACAGGCGTGGAATTTTTAATATGTTAGATTAAACTTGACAAAACTTGGCACACAATCAGACCCGATGGAAGAAATGGAAGGACGCCTTTGCTCGGCAATGCAATGGGACAGTACGGTTTTATTTTTATGCAACTTTCTAGTCAGCAATTTCCTCTGCGTACACTTCAGAATCAGGTTAACATACCATCACGCCTATATTCCCCTTAGGATTAGGAAGAGGTGTAACAATGTACACCCACAGTTGGCCGGTATGTTTAGGTCCTATGTAATAGGGGCGAACCTATTGCCAGTAACCGACCACAAATCCTAACTCCAAACTGCTACTGAGAATTTCATAGCAAATAAAGATTGACTCTATTCGATTCCATTCTATAACGAAACTGTATCACCAATTCGAAAACAAAGTTATCCCTATCATCAGAACTCGATTCCTTACAATCGTTCTATCCCACGGGGATGCAAACTATTGGACAGCGGCGAACCGATCGGGATTCCTATTGGCTAGCAATTGAATCGGTCGGTACGTTAGTTCCGGCTATTAGCTATTCATAGCATCGCACTGGACTACCGACCTAAAACATTGGTTTTATGGCGAATGTAATGTCTTGCAGCCTCAGCAATTTTAGATGGGCACTAGATGGAATTTTTGAAATGGTTTAGAAGGAGTTATGGGGTACTCGATTTTGAAGTTTATTTTAGTCGTAGTGCAACGGCTGTTGTGATTTCAGAATGTTATTCATGTACCTATGTGCCCCGTTGGTTTCGTGGTGTCAACCACGACTGTTATGCATGAGGTCCGGAGTTGAATTTCCAGGTCGGGAGAAAAAAAAAATTGGGTTTTTCCATTAGGAATTTCTCACACGATTGAAATGTAAGGAACATTTGATTTTTTTTCACGTTTCAGAGTTGATTCCTTAATAAAACTTGTTCGTATTCACGAGTACTTTCACCAACTCAAACATGCTCAGTTAATCAGCCTTCATATGGATCACATTTATATCGCTTACATTTGCCTACACGGTATTTATTTTAATAGATCAGATTTTATGCTAACTGTTGGAAGAAAAAACAATTTATAGACAGTAAAAAAAAACTATTCGGGAAATAAAATAAAAACCGCACTTTCACATGTTTTGCTCAATCTCCAAAGTACATACTTATAGGATTTTATTATACAAGGCGAAAGTCGTAAATAAGAATAAATAGAATATCTCACATCTTTACAAGTTAGTGTTGAGATATAAATATTTACGCGGGATGCCTATCTTCTGCTTAGTCAGGGAATTTCATATTGGGTACTACATAATAGGGTATTATGTAATAATTACCTAGGTACTTAAATTTTATTAGTTTCATTTTCGGATGGGAAATCATAAAATTACTGC
This sequence comes from Caradrina clavipalpis, assembly GCA_932526535.1. Taxonomy (NCBI): domain Eukaryota; kingdom Metazoa; phylum Arthropoda; class Insecta; order Lepidoptera; family Noctuidae; genus Caradrina; species Caradrina clavipalpis. The sequence goes on from OW052088.1 coordinate 1,327,235, forward strand.
CCCCCGCCCTGGGCTACGGGAGGGAGTGTCAGACTTTTACTGACTAAAACCATCTATGTTCCTTCATGTGCCCTTTGCGTTCCGGGGGCGCTGTATCTCTTTCGGACAACCCGCAGCCCCGGCAGACATCGGCCCTTAGTGGCCCCTTCCAAGTTTGCTGACATCTCTTTGAGACGCGCGTGGAACACGAACGCGCCGTCGACACGGTCTGTCGTTAGTTAACGTACGGACGGTGAGCTACCCATTGCTCACCGTCCACAGACCCGCGTCTACGGTAGCCGGGAGTCGTCTCGTGGCTCCCGACGCCCGGAGCGTCTCCCGCGGCGGCTGCTGGGACGGGGGACTCTTCTCTCCAATTTTACTAGCCTACGGTATGTTATTCTGTGGAGTTGTCGACATAAGAATTTCATGCTGGTCGTAAATGAGTAAAAAAGAAAAGTTTTTTAATAAATATTTGAAATTTCTGCTAAATTGCCCACCTGCTAAAAATCTTTACCAAAAAAATTAGAAACCCTGAAGATAATCCACGCAGACGAAGTCACAGACAAAACTTGTGTAAGCGAGTGTTTTTTTCTTCATTTTGAAAGTCTACCGCACAAAATAAGTAATAAATATTCTGCCTACCCACACTTGTAATGTAGGTAATAAACATTTTGTTATTCTTTATTATGGCGTTCAAAAAACATGAAATTCAGAGAACATTTTGAATTTCACGAACTGTTTTGATTTATAAAACCTCAAAATATAATATTTCCAAAATAAACACCAATATCAATTACCCAAACCTTTTATTTTTGTGTTTGTACCTACTCCACCTTTTATGATATGAGTATATTGTTCCCCGAATTATTAATTAAAACCTTCCATACTTTTTTTATCAACAAAATATAATAGTATATTTTTACTGTATTTTTTGCTTTCTTGTATTACTTCAATCCTGAAATATTAAGTAAAAAAAAACGGTAATTTAAAAAACTAAAAAACCCGACTGCTATTCTTTAAAAAGCCCTAAAACAAGATAAATTGTAGCAGTCGGGACCCATTCTAGAAATGGAGGGTGAGTGAATTGAGAGCACATACCTATATGGTCTCGAATGGGTCCCGACTGCTACAATTTATCTTGTTTTAGGGCTTTTTAAAGAATAGCAGTCGGGTTTTTTAGTTTTTTAAATTACCGTTTTTTATTTTTTATTTTTTCAGTGTTTTAAAAAAAAAAAAATCCTGTGTCACTCTCACGGTAAATACGAATCTAACGACACCTCTCAAGCTAAAATCCATCGAGCCGTTCAGCCTGCAGAGCGAGCCAAACATTTGAATTTGGCGCCAAAAATCCGCCATTTTGTTTTTTTTTTTTTCATATACCCAGTGTCACTCTCACAGTAAATACGAATCTAACGACACCTCTCAAGCTAAAATCCATCAAGCCGTTCAGCCTGCAGAGCGTGCCAAACAATTATACATACATACATACATACATACATACATACAAACATACCCTCGAAAAACATAACCCTCCTTCTGTCGCAGTCGGGTAAAAAATCCCTCTTGGAAATTATATTCTTAGTTTTACTATTTTTAAATTATTTTACTGTGTCCTTTTAACATAACGACCTCCAAATATCTCCGCGCCCAATATTGCTCGTGTCTGAACTTAGGGGTGGTCTTACTTTTTCAACTACAACCCCTATTAGAACCCTTGCTTGTCCCACTTGCGCATACCAAGCCGTCCCACCGTGACTTGTGTTTCATCATTCAGTGACTTGGTTCTTTTGCCAGGCTATATTGGTCCTTTTGCCAGGCTATATTGGTCCTTTTGTCAAGCTATATTGGTCCTTTTGCCAAGCTATATTGGTCCTTTTGTCAAGCTATATTGGTCCTTTTGTCAAGCTATATTGGTCCTTTTGCCAGGCTATATTGGTCCTTTTGTCAAGCTATATTGGTCCTTTTGCCAGGCTATATTGGTCCTTTTGTCAAGCTATATTGGTCCTTTTGCCAAGCTATATTGGTCCTTTTGCCAAGCTATATTGGTCCTTTTGTCAAGCTATATTGGTCCTTTTGCCAAGCTATATTGGTCCTTTTGTCAAGCTATATTGGTCCTTTTGCCAAGCTATATTATTGGTCCTTTTGCCAGGCTATATTAGTCCTTTTGCCAGGCTATATTGGTCCTTTTGCCAGGCTAATGATCCTTTTGCCAGGCTATATTATTGGTCCTTTTGCCTTAGGTGTTCAAAGACACGTGATATGTGTGGCGTGTGTACTTTGTTGCTTTACATTGTTGATAAAGGAATGTGTTACTTCAGTTATTTAAAATTATTTAGAACAGGTGTATGAAACCTTCAAATTGAGAGAAAATAAATCAGCGGATCATTTTGTTGAGCTTCGTGAACATAAAATCTGTGGGCGTTTCTTGTTCATTTGCATGTATACATACATACAATACCATCACGCCTGTACTCCCCGAGAGGTTAGGCAGAGGTGTAGCAATGAACACCCACAGTTCACCGGTATGTTTTGGTTCCATTTAATAGGTGTTGAGACTATTGCCATTAACCGGGCCCAAATTCTAACTCTGAGCTGTTACTGAGAATTTCACCAACAAACCACCACAAACCTAAAAAAAACTTCTTGATCCATAAAAACCTATGTTTTGGAACAGATAACTAAAGCTTCATCTTTCTAACTGGCCGACTTTAAGCAATTCAAATTGCTTGTTAATAGTTTATTTAAAACAAATTCTTCACTGTTGCTTTGCCTCATTAACCCAAACATGCGTAGCGGAAGCGAAAGTCGGGTTAACCCGTACTCCTGTTCACACGTCGTCATGGCAACCGCATGAAAACTACATGAAACATAATATTCAACACCCAACGCTTCCATTAACATTTCACAGAATTAGCGTTTTAACCGTAATAACGTACATTAGTGCGTCTTTATCTTGGATTATATAAAGCAGGATAAGGTTGAAACTAAAATTGTTATTGTTGATGTTAGAAACTTTTCCTTTTCTTACAATTTTAAGTAATAAACGGGAGTTGTATTTCATATCAATCTTGGAAACATTTAGGGCAATTTGTAATCTACTTAAGAAACCGATATTTTTCTTTGTTTTAAATTAAACTCTATTGCATGACTCATTTAAATCCATCGCTAATGGCGCTTCTAAACGATCTATATTTCCCGTTAATATATTATATGATTCATATGAGGCTGCAGTACATTGGCTATGTGTAAATGCAATTGCAATGTATGTGTGTTTGTTTAAAGTATTATCGAGTAGCGGTTGTTATTAAAAACATAATCATGTAAGATAACCTCAATCTTCTGCCTCGGTGGCCTAGTGGTCCTAAGCGCGACTGCTACGCTAGAGGTCCTTGGTTCGATTTCCAGGTCGAGCTAAAAGTGTTATTGGGTTTTTCTATGAAATTCTCAGTAGCAGCTCGGAGTTTGGATTTGTGTCCGATTAATGGCAATAGGCTCGCCCCCTATTACATGGGACCTAAATATACCGGCGAACTGTGGGTGTACGTTGGTACACCTCTGCCTAACCCTTTGGGGAATACAGGCGTGATGGTATGATGATGATGATAATCTCAATCTTGCCACATCTCCTGCTTCAATACTCCAAATCCACAAATCTCTCCACCAACATTAAATAAATTTTTGAAATTACAATAGGTCCCCCTAGCCTGTTGTTACGCTCTGCGTCTTAATTCCACGTTTGTCCCCCAACCGCAGCGCAATTCGGGGAGCCCACAGTTCGATTTATCGGTCGTTACCATGTCTATTGGTATGTATGTATTTACTACGCCTTGGTGGTAACATGCATGACCGTATTATCCAGCCCGGTTTCGGTCACGACGGCTAATGTTAATGAAGACTAGCCAAGTACGCAGGAGATATTATGTGCACAAGTGCGTGCGCAAACACTGGTGCACTCCCTTTTCCCTAACTCTCACAGTCCGATAGGACGGCAATCCGACACGACCGGGGAGAGATCAGGCGCAGAACCAACGGCTTTACGTGCTTTCTAAGGCTTGGGTGTGTCACATCACCAACTCTCAAACTCCGGGCTGTTACTGAGTAATCCAACAATATAGGGATCATGAGGGTATAACAAGTTTAGGATATGGGTTAAATATTATGTCTTACTCATATTATAACAGTCTATGCGTATGTTTGTTCATCAATCACGCCTTAACGGCTGAACTGATTAGTTTTTAATTTAGCACGCGAGTACATTGAAGACTTTTTATCCGATAGTCTGTGGGATAACTTTTGACTTATACTGTGAAATCGCTTACATAAAATACTCGTAATATTCTAAAATGCATACCAAAACTTTTCAAAATCAGAGTTTATTTTAAAACTTCCGTATTCACATACATACCATCACGCCTATATTCTCCGAAGGGCTAAGTTGTACTAATGCACAGACACAGTTCGCCGGCAGTTCCGTATTAATCGATCCTTCTAACTGATAAAACGAATCAGGAATTCTGGATATTAATATTAATAACAATCCTGTGCCCAAAATTTGCCAAGACAGTGCCAAATAGTTTCACGTCTATTTTCATCAGAAAAAGTTATAATTACTTATGTTGTGATACCAAGACCGATGCCCCGCGAAGTTTGACGAACTTTTCCGAAGTTTCCCGAACAAATTAGTATTCTTTCTGCATAGACTCGAGTCGTATTTAATTTTTGTCGAGAATCTCGTTTTCATTTATCGGAGATCTGAGTTTGTCGTGACATTTTATGCTAATTTATAAAAACATCTTACATTTTATTTTTAAATAAGTATTTTTTGGGTGTGCAAGTGATTGGTAGCCGGAATAGTCTTAATTACTTATACAAGTATTTTTAATTAAATGTTCCTACGTAATAATAATCAGACTTTTATTGACCCCTGCAGAGCGAAGACCTCTTCTCATGCAGATAATGGAGATAATACACTTGGAATTTCCAAGTGTAACCAAGTGTTTCCAAGTTGGAAAGGCGATTTTAGAATTATATTTAAAGGGCCAGATTTCCTTACTATGTTTTCCTTTATGGACTTGAGTAATAACCAAGATAAACTTATGAATTGAAAAAAAAAACACTTTTCACAACACACACAAATCCTAACTCCGGCTGCTACTCGTACTGACAATTTCATAGAAAAACCCAAAAACATTTTGCTCAACCTAAGAATCGAACTTAAGACCTCTAGCGTAGCAGTCGCGCTTAGGACCACCAGGCTACTGAGGTAGTCCGAAGTACTTTAAGTACTTGAGTAATACGAATCTTGGAAGTACCTAAACTTGAACAAACAATACTGCCTTCAGGGTATTCTCGAAGGTTTTATTCCGAGAATCCATTTCTTTTCAAAAAGACTCAAATAATTGTAGAATTCTATAAATTGTAATGAAAAAGGCTCATAACAATATAAAAACCTTTTTTCCTCGGCTTTTTATTTCGTCAAGAACTTTCCTCATTGAAAAGTACTTACAATACGTTTCAAATCAATTAAAAAGTTAGGTACCTATGTATGAAAGGTCAATAATTAAAAGTTGAGTGTTCAACTTTTTATATTATTATATTTTGACCGTGAAGGGCGACCTTTTGTTATTTTTTGTTGAAGTCCTACTACTAATATTATTATAAACGCAAAAGTTTGTGAGAGTGGATGGATATTTGTTACATATTTACGCTTAAACGGAGCAAAGGAACAAGCTGTGGCACATATTGCTATTGATCTTGCTCAACAAATAGTATTGACAATATATCTGGTTTTTCTGAATCGGTGGGATAATAATTTAAGACCTTTTCTTAAATCTGAAGTTTATGCAGACGAAGTCATGGGCAAAAGCTACTAATTACATAGCAAAACTCTCCGAGGGTTTAGGGAAGGGTGTTTATTACAGTTGTATTTTTTTTTTCTTTTCGTGTCGATTGACTCGTATCAATTTATGTCCGACCAGTTTTGACCAACCGTACAGCTCTATCATTGCCTTCGTTTAGGTTTTGGTGGTTGTATTAAGTCCCATGTAATAGGGGGCTATTGCCAACAACCGGGCACGATTCCCGATTTCAGACTGCTACAAAATTTCTAGTAAAAAATCCAATAAAACTGTGTTTTATCTGGCAAAGACCAGGACCCAATTCCTCAACAATCGCGCTTACCACCACCATACTGACGGGGAGTAATATCAGAGAAAGAATTAGCACTTTTTTTGTAATTAATTGTTTTGTTATTTTGCTTCTAATGATTTTGTAATTTTGTTTTTTATTTTGTTAATCGTGTAATTTTTAAAATTTTACTTTTTTATGTTTAGTATGCCTGTATTAATTAACCAATTACTTGAATGTCTGGTGCAAATTGTTAGTTTGTTATCTATAAATAAATAAAAAAAACTTTACCGGCTTGCAGAAAAACCATAAAGTAGGGTAATGTTTTTTCAGTTTAGATTGCTTTACCCTACTGACCCGGATTCAAGGAGACGTTTTTGATTAAAGAGGATCTTAGTGGTCTAACCCCATAACGGGCAAACAGGAAAACACCCACAAATCATGCCCCCGGCCTTTTCTTGTACGTGACTAAAAAAATCAATTTTACCCCGTCTCCTGAGAGTATAAGTTGACATGGAAACGCTCTGACGTTTCTTAAGGAACACGGAGTAGTCAGCAAATGGAGTGATTTTTCACATCGCAAATGGTTATGTGCAAGTGATGAAGGCTCAGTCTTTAGATTCTCTCTATTTCAAATTTTACGTTATATACAGCTTTCATCTTCGTTTTAAATATTAATGGTATTTTTTTTTAAACTTAGGCTTCTTTTTATGTATTTTCTAGAGCTCCATATTACTATTTACAAGATATAAAAAATATAAATATCGGTACATTATCATAGTGTCAACATACGGGCGAACTGTGAGTGTACATTGGTCCACCTCTGCCTAACTCTTTGGGTAACAGAGGCGTAATAGTGTGTTATGTTACATTTTTATAGTGTAAGGAGGCTGCGCAAATGAAAATAGCAAAGTGTTTAATATGAGTAGATAGTAAGTACTTCCATTTATTCAATACTCCGTGTAGTAAACTAAGGCGGGCTATTCTTCGTATCTCCTCCTTGTAGTATCGCCGAGCTGTTGACAAAGGGTCCGAGGGCTACATTTTGATTTGGGACAACACGGGTTCGATGTAAGTTGTTTTCAAAATGTTTTACTGAAAAAGGAAACTCAGAACTAAGTGTGAACAAGCGTAAGCGGTTTATTTTTTGGTTTACAGGTTTATACACTTTAGGTATATTATTTTATTTTAAGATTACTAACTGAATGGCCTCGTTAGCCCAGTGGTTCTGTGGCGCGCGGAGGCACTGGGCCGGGGCGAAACTCCGCTGCCGCGGCAAATTGCCGCCCTGCGGACGGAACTCCGGCTCGATCTCATGGCGACATGGAGAGAACGACTGTCGCAACCTCGTGCAGGGCTCGCCTCGATTGAGGCGGTAAGACCCCTCTTTGAGGAGTGGCTGGGGCGGCGCCACGGCGCCCTCACCTACCGCCTGACGCAGGTCCTCACCGGACACGGATGTTTCGGGAGGTTCCTGCACCTCATCGGGCGGGAGGAAACGCCCGGGTGTCACCATTGTGAGGATCGCCCCGAGGACACGGTGGAGCATACTTTGGCGGTGTGCCCTGCTTGGGCTGAGCACCGCCGAGTCCTCGAGGCGGCCATCGGCGGCGGCGCCCTCTCGCGTCCGGCACTGGTCCAGGCCATGGTCCGGAGCGAGGGGTAATGGGAAGCAGTCGCCTCCTTCTACGAAGCTGTAATGCTAGAGAAGGAGGCGGCGGGACGGGAGAGGGAAAGGAGGGTCCCCCGTCCCAGCGGCCGCCGCGGTAGACGATCCGGGCGTCGGGAGCCACGTGACGACTCCCGGCCACCGTAGACGCGGGTCTGTGGACGGTGAGCAATGGGTAGCTCACCGTCCGTACGTTCACTAGCGACAGACCGTGTCGACGGCGCGTCCGTGTTCCACGCGCGCCTCAAAGAGATGTCAGCAAATTGGATGGGGCCACTGAGGGCCGATGCCTGCCGGGGCTGCGGGTTGTTCGAAAGAGATACCGCGCCCCCGGAACGCAAAGGGCACATGAAGGAACATAGACGGGTTTTAGTCAGTAAAAGTCTGACACTCCCTCCCGCCCCGCCCAGGGCGGGGGAAGTTATTTGATGATTTCCCGTCTATAAAAAAAAAAAAAAAAAAAAGCCCAGTGGTTCTAAGTCGACTGCCACGCTAGAGGTGTTGCGTTCCACTCCCAGGTTGAGCAAAGTGCTACTGGATCTTTCTATGAAATTCTCAGTACCAGCTCGGAGTTAGGATTTGTGCCCGGTTAATGGCAAGAGGCTCTCCCACTATTACATGGAACCTAAACATACAGGCGGACTGTGGGTGTACATTGCAGCATTGGTAAACCTCTGCCTAACCCTTTGGAGAAATACAGGCGTAACCGTGATGGTTAAATGGCAAATTATTCAAGGTGTCGCAGCCATGCTAGTAAAAAAAAAGCGATGACTTGTACACACTTTCGCATCGTTATTTCAACTTCACTGTAAATTGAATTATAAAAAAGACAATAATAACCAAATTATTCAAAACGTAAATATAAGTAATATTAATTAAATCCGCCGCAAGCCGCATCGTCCATTAAATCATTTTTCATCTGAATTCATTTCGCTCGCTACACTGGACGTGAAAAGGCTATTCGGATTAATTTTTATAAAGCATGGAAGAACCATGGAGAAATTCCATTATAAATATGAATTGTAGAGAGAGCTTTGGCTTTTGAGCACAGTCAGTCATCTATTTGGAATTTCTGAGTGTTATCGCATTTTTCTATGAAATTCTCAGTAGCAGTTAGGATTTGTGCCCGGTTAATGGCAATAGGCTTGCCCATGGTACTTAAATCATACCGGCAAACTGTGGGTGTACATTGGTTACACCTCTGCCTAACTCTTCAGGGAATACAGGCTTGATAGTATGTTTTGTATGGAATTTCTATTTTATTAATCTCGCGCCAGTACAAGATTTTTTTCCTCTCTCACTTCACGAAGTATTTTTATAGCTGTCAAATCGGGCTTCTTTGATTGTCGCATATATAGTTAGTAACTTAGATATTGCTATAAATATATTGCTACTTACTTTAGTCAGACTTTTATGATTATTTTCTTTCCATTTAAAGAGGCTGTATAAGGTGAGCAAAGGTTATACGTATATCTATTTTAGGACTAGCTGGGTATTGCAAAAATATTCGATTCAAATCGATTTTCAGGTTTGATATAGACAAATATATACCATCGCGCCTGTATTCCCCGAAGGGTTAGGCAGAGGTGTACCAATGCACACCCACAGTTCGCCGGTATATTTAGGTCCCATGTAATAGGGAGCGAGCCTATTGCCATTAACCGGGCACAAATCCAAACTCTGAGCTGCTACTAAGGATTTCATAGAAAAACCCAATACTTAACACTTTTTGCTTCACCTGGGAAACGAACCCGGGACCCCAAGCTCGTCAGTCGCGCTTACGACCACAAGGCCAACGGGGCAGTTAAATAGGGGGCAGTTGATATAGATAAAGAGATATAGAAAGGTGTTGGTGGAATTTCTTGCTCGTTCTTCTCTATAAGGAACCTACGTTTTTGAAAGGGCTTAACTTTTAGACGAACTGACCGACTCCTTAACAATTTAAATGTGCCTGTAAATGGTTTAATTGAAATAAATGCTTTGACTTTTGCTTTTATTAACTTAAATGTTTATCCTCGCCTTACTAACCGTTATAACCCGTATTAAATCTTTTCACTAATGTTAATAGTCGATATACTCGCTGATAACCCTCCACTACCGAGGGTTATCATGTCCCGAACCCTAAATAAACCCTTGCCTCTTGCGCGGCAATATATCACGCCAACCGTTGCCAACCGATATGATATGGTCATTACGTTTATTTATTGTTTTTTACGTGAATGACCTATTGTGACGCTGTAATAGATTTCAATTTTTATTTAATATTAAAAGCATATTTTTTTAAAAGGTTTGTTGGCTTTAATTAATTTCCTTTTAATTTAAGTCCCTGAATAAAAAACTTTTGCACAATATCGTACTGATCTTGTTTCTTATGATATCGATAAGTGGTTGGTCGACTTTTCACGTAACCTAGGGCTAGCCATTTCTTGCGCCAAATAATCTGCGTGGTTACCATAAAAATGGCAATGCTGCTAGCCTTTTGAGCATTTGTCCCTTTGACGAGTGTTTTGATGCCCTATAAGCTTCCCCTTTTCCATTTTTTAAATTGCACATACTTTATCATTTTTAATATTATGCATTTAGAATTAAGTTGTAAAATAAATAATTTTATATAACCCTGCAAGTACTGCTACATATTGTATGTATATTGAAGATATTATTTCTACAAGGAGTCTGTAAGAGTTCTATCTTTATAAAATGCTACAAACCAATAAAAATGTAATAAAATGAAATATTGTTCTCTAATATCGACGCCAACCTGTGTTATTACTTTTACAGAAATTGCATTTCGAACATCATATTTATAGACAACTAGTTGCTGCCCGCGACTTCATTCCTAATATTTTTTGCCTATATAGGTACCGCCGTGGAGGTATACACAACAACCCAGCAAAGTTCGAAATGAATGTATGGTTTAGAGACGCAAAGAGAACAAACATACAAAACTCATTTTTTTATATGGATAATAATGTCTGCTTCATACAATTTCTCTTTTATTTTTAATCTCCACGTAAACTAAAGAGTAATTGGATTTTTCTACAAAATTGTTACCGTCTATTGAAACAGTGGAATTTATTGATATTGTAGGAAAACTGTATCGATTACTAGGTACTTTATTACCTACTGGACTAAAGTCTGAATGTAATATTATTACAGCATCTGAATAAATGTCGTGCCCGGGCAAGTACCAATGTGACTTTTTCTAATTCATATGTACTTTCTAAGTTTATCTTGGACATCACTGACATAGGTAACCATGTCAGAGGCCCTTGAAGCTTTTTAGAAACTCTGACACTAGAGTGTGTGGTGTCGTTAAGCCTTACTGCCCACACGATAAAGAAAGAAGAAGCATCTGAACATTACATTACGCTTTTAAAATTGGTCCTTATCCCCTATTCAACTGTTGCCAGTATAATTTGGGAATAAGGACCAATTTACGTGGACACGTTTACGTGAAACTATGTCTATTGTTACATCGTCATCTCAAACGTGGTCCGATAAATTTCTAAGCACCATACAATGTTAGTCAATGTTATCTTGTCTAAGTTATGTTCAAGGCGATAACTCTTTTGTTTCAGGTGAATTCAGTTAACGTAGCTTCGATCGGCAGCTGCATAGCTTTGGTGTATTGTTGGTAACCAATTTATTGGACACATTGACAGTTGAGCGAGAGTGTATTGGTTTTGGTGTTTACTTAATGGTATTTAATAGCTGAATATCGGAATTTCTACACAACGGGTGCGGGCTCTTGACGAAGCCAAACATTACATGATAGTTTTATCATTGCGATGTGTATTTATTTCGTTCTTTACTGTATCTGCGAATTTTCTGGTAAGGAAAATATTAAAGGTCTAAGTTATAATATCTTTTAAGTTTTTTTACGAAAATAGGTTTTAAATGTTGTAACTGACTGACTCGTTGGCCTAGTGGTCCTAAGCGCGACTGCTACGCTAGATTAGATGGTTCGATTCCCAGGTCGAGCAAAAAAATGTTATTGGGTTTTTCTGTGAAATTCTCAGTAGCAGCTCGGAGTTAGGATTTGCGCCCGGTTAATGGCATTAGGCTCGCCCCCTATTACATGGAACCTAAATACACCGGCAAACTGTAGGTGTACATTGGCACATCTCTGCCTAACTCTTCGGGGAATACAAGCGTGATTTTATGTATGTAAATGTTGTAATTAAACTTTAAATACCTTTCCGACTCCTGAACTGTTGCATGCAGTCTGTTATAGGCGTAATGTTTTGCAAGCATTACATAATATCTTTTAAAATTCAGTTAGAAATGAAAATGAATTTTCTTACGAAAGCCTCGTTTTTCATGCCACCTTTATCCTAATGTTCAAATCTCGCAAGTTTACGACCTCGTCCGAACATTAACGGGAGATATCTTATTATACTCTCTCATAATAATCTCCGGCGTGATTTTAAGGGCTGAGTTACATTGTTTTAGCTTTAGTTTGTAGTTTATTTTTTAATATTATGGTTAAATGAATTGGACGAATACCGCACAGGATTTAAAAATACTATTTAGGTCCTATCATTTTATTGCGTTGACTTAAACTACCTACCGGTAACTGAAAAAAAACATATTAAGATAGCTCCAAGGGATCCTTTGATATTCAACTTAAATTAATGAATTAATCATCTCCACGCGTTTCTGAGAAAAAGGGTCTTGATAGACAAATAGAGAAACCTTTAGATCTTTGAAATAAACTAAGAAAGTACCTACTATTTAGCCTTTACCTTCCTTATTGATGTAACCTAGAAAATATAATTTTGGTTATGATTTTAGAATGTTTGTGTACTTTTGTGATTCTCTGTAGATGTACAATTGGTACACCTCTGCCTAACCTTTCGAGGAATACATTTCGTTATGGTATGTATGTATTTTAGAATGATATTTTTTTCTCGCAACCCAAAAAAATGCGATATAGTCCGGTCCTAATGTCCGCGGCGAATACTCAATTTGGTGTTATGATGTTACGGAATTGGTAAAGTACCTACTTTTCATTGTTACTTGGACTTTAATACCTTTTCTAAACAGAAAAACGAATAGAGAAGTCGGTATTGCTGTTTTGCAAACGACTATTACAACAGCTTATAATAAACAGTCTGTTATGAAAGAAAGTTACCATCCTTGAGGCTTTTGGCATATATTGTGACAATAGTTGGCTGTTTTTATCATAACTTACCACTAGAAAAACCTGTTTTAAAATATAAAATAGTTTTACCTTCTAGCTCCTGTGTATCGAAAAAATACATACATCATCACCATCACGCCTGTATTCCCCAAAGGGTTAGGCAGAGGTGTATCAATGTACACCCACAGTTTGCTGGTGTGTTTAGGTCCCATGCAAAAGGGGGGCGAGCCTATTACCATTAACCGGGCACAAATCCTAACTCCGAGCTGCTACTGAGATTTTATGGAAAAACCCAATAACACTTTTTGCTCGACAGTCGCGTGGACCACCTTAGGAAAAACGCTCGTAACCGGCTATAATTGGTTAACTGAATTATCAATAACAAATCAAAGGGCTTGACATTTATTTTATTCATTTTCGTACAAATAACTTGAGGTGAGTGACCAGTCATCGTATGCCCCTGTCAAACAAACATGACTGACCGAGTTAATTTAACTAACGGCCGTGCAGCCGCACTGGTAATTAAGTTAACGGTGTTAGCGGCTGCCTTTGATGTAAGCCAGTCACTCATATTAATATAAGAGAGGGACCTTGCTTGGGGTAGAAGGACCAATAAATTGTTCATGAAATTGATATTTACCTAGTACGTAATCAAGTGTACAGAAAAAACGGTTATCAACCTTTTCGAAATAAAATAAAACCTGGAAGTATTTTTTTTATTACTGCCTCGATAGCCTAGTGGTCCTAAGCATGACTGCTACTCTACTGGTCCTGGGATCGATTCCCAAGTCAACCAAAAAGTGTTATTGGGTTTTTCTATGAAATTCTCAGTAGCAGCTCGGAGTTTGGATTTGTGCCCGGTTAATGGCAATAGCCTCGCCACCTATTACATGGGATCTAAATATACCGGCGAACTGTGGGTGTACATTGGTACACCGTTGCCTAACCCTTCGGGGAAAACATAAGTATGGATGGTATATATAAGTATTTTTTTATAACGATGCATTTTAATGACGTCTCAGGTGCCGCAGTAGCTGAGCGATTGGCTGCTGCACTGCATGTAGCGGGTTCGATTCTCTCACAAAACATTTCGTATCTGGTTTTTGTGCGTGTTGCTTTATATGTATGTAAACAGTACTGAAGAAATGCGTAGAATATGGATGAGAATAAACATGGATTACCAATTTATTTTCCAATACTAAGTATATAAAAGAGTTGGATAAATGGATTATTTTTTTATGCTCAAAAGACCAAAGTTATGTGCCACAGAAAAATGCTTTTTATAACAAAGAATAATAAAGTTTACATTTATATTTTCAAGACATTACGCATCCATGAAAATTAACATTTTCTACGTGGTTTTCCTTTTAAAATACTTATACGATGTGAGGAATGAATACTAATATAATATCATTAGGGGACGTTCTGAGAATATTTAATGTATTCGACTCCGCCGGGGAACGAGCCGGTATTTCTACCCGAGAATATACCTTTACTGCTTTTCCTTAGAAAGTTCGAATTTCTTTATTTAATTAAACAATATTATTAGCTCGTTTTTAGGGATTTGGCAACGAGATTGTATCACTTTGGTAATTTTATATAAAAAGTTTTGCAAGCTTTGTCGTATTATTTCATTAGGTTAAAATTTAATCAGTTGGAACTCCAATCTGGCGGAATTTTATATTTTATTAAGGTAGCTAAAATATAACGTAATTGTAGGTATTAACCGTTTGCATAAATTACAAGAGACATTATCATCAACATCTGTTGTTAAAAGTAAATGTTATGTAGGTATGAATATCTTACTGACCGTTTACAAAAATGGTTACAGGCGATTCTACTACTATTACCTATAAGCAAAAAATTTGTAGAGATGTTCTTGGAAACTTGTTTACGGGATTACTTTATTTTGGCATTATACATAATAATATACAATGGCATAAATATTGATCTAATTTAACACATACGATAATTTCGTAACGTTTTCAGGTCTCGTAAGATAATTCAGGACTTTGGCTTAATTCTGAAGTCTACGCAGATGAAGTTGTGGGCAGAAGTTGTTCATAGATAAAAATACACATTCTACTTCTTTAAAGAGTATGGTCGTATTATGTGGTAGTTAGTTACCACAATCAAGTAATACTACCACTAACATTAGGTGCTTAGAATGAACCCCAAAATACCCGACCGTTATAAAGGACCGCTCTTTCAAATGCCCGTCTCTTTACCAGCAACAAAAGCGAAACGGCTCAATTTCCCTACTAACTTAATAATAAAAAAGTAAATACATTTTTAAGATTTCAGCCTACAAATAGCCGAGAGATGATCTACTCACTGATATTATTCATACCGCTTTGGTCCTTTCCCACAAAACATCGAACAAAAGGACCAAAAAAAAAAAGGAAAAAAGGAATACATTTTGACTTTTAATAATAACCAACAATAAGTAATGGTGGGGCGTAATGGAGACGTTGTGGACAAAAGACATCGTTCAGCCGCGGATAAGTTCTTTTTTACTTTGATTGGCCGCTTTTTGTCGTGATGTTTATGGCTCTTTGATGGGAGAGTGAAAATCTAATGGGTGCTTTAAGTTTGTACGCTATCATTGTTGTAAATGGATATAATTTGGAGAACAATTGGAGGAATATGTAGGTTAGAAATTATACATACTGTCTATGTCTACTTTTGATGCTGGACTATTTTTCACATACGAACATCATAACAGGTCTACATTATAGTTAGAATTAATTTTCCTCTGTGACGATTCATGTAAATCATAGTTTTACTTATATTTGAATAAATTTTATTATTTATTATTATTATAACATCATAACTCATCATAACTCTGGCTAAAAATAAGTATGATTGTAAATGAAAAAATCCTGTATAACAGTAAATGCTACGGTAATCTTGAACTCGTTGCAATGCAATTGTAACGATTTGAGAAACGTGCACGAAACTGGGTCGCTCACTTTTATATGACATGAATATTAAGATGTAGACATCCGTTTCCTTCTCTCGTAATATAAAGACGAATGGATCAGGTACAAAATATTAATGGTTTTATTCTAGACTAGCGGTATGCTAATGGAGATCTTTCTTATTTTCTTTTCGTGAGGAAATATTCATAGTCTGCCTCCGCCTCGGGGAAAGCAGTGAGGTCTGTCAGACTCCTACTGACTAAAATCCCACGGTGTTTTCCCAACTACTATTAACCGGGGCATGAGTCTCGCTTAGAACATTTTTCCACATACTGGAGCCGGACTCACGTGCGCTTACAAGTAACCTTACACAATAAATATTGAATACTTGAATACACAATTCTCCAAATAAACCTAGTTGACAAACAACAGGACTGTCACAAGCACGACTGCTGTAAAAATGACAGCGAGTTTTTCAAGAAGGAATAAAAATTGTCTGTAGATCCGTGTCTGGATTAGTGCCTGGTTGGCAATTTGTGAATTCTAGACGTGCGTCGGCACGTGTTGCTATTTCATTGGTCTTAACTACACAAACCTAGAATTATTGTACAAAAAAATAAAAATACACAATATTATTACAATTTCTATCTTCAGGTGTTAAGACTCCAATCCGTGCTTGAGAATGAAAATGGTTTCGATAACGTAACATGTGAAAAGGAAGCCAACATATAGACAGGGATTCTAATTTTACGTGGTAGATGAATAGGGCGTTTTTCATTCATCATTGAATTGAGGTATTGAGGGCAACTCATGACCTTCGACCACAAATATTTCATAGTCTATTACTGCTATAGTTATCTATTAATCAAAGTCACTGTTCGTGTCTGTGTATGCGCTTCGTTCTTTAAAACTACGAAAAGGATGTTGATGCGGTTTTCGCCATAATTTAGAAAATGAATTTAGAACATTATGATTAATATTTTGATTTAGACATATTATTGACTGTCCCGTTGGGCTCGTGGTAGCTAAGCGTGAGGTTCCGGATTATCAGGTCGGTCGAAAAGTGTTATCGGGTTATTCTAACAGGAATTTATCAGTAGCAGCCCTGAGTTTAAAAGCTGTGCACATTTGTGCACGATATTATCTCCTGCGTACATGATTCGTCTCCATTGAGATTGGCGTCCGTGATCGAAATTTGATCCAGAGAATTTTAATACATACATACATCATACATAAACTCTCGCAACTTGCTACGATCTCTACATACACCTTTCGGCTCGCCCACGTTCATACATTGTTCATACACGGCGATTACGAGTACTGCGCACCCAACCTTTCTGAAGAACCTCATCAATAAGGATACTATTATTTCTACAACATTTCGTTACGTTCTCCACGAAGGAATTCCCGGAGGAATTTGTAAAAGACAAATAAAAAAAAATACTTTTAGACCGTAGGAAAGGTAGGTAATTACCGCAGGCAGTAAAACCAAAAAGTCAGCTCAAAATAAAATAACATAAGTATCACATAACGTGTGATCATCTCACATCGTTTTCTTCTTATTTTTACGTAATAATATCTATAAGTGTCACATAACAATCTAAAGAGAACATAAAGGTTTACCGCGTAACACTGTTATGTCCTGTGATCGTACGCTTGAGGAGCCATCAAAAGAACCTTTTAAGATATAATGCCCTCCTTTTTATATACAGGCTGGCCCAGATAACAACTTCCAAAAGAATATTTTCAAAGACTCTTTCTATGGACTTCACACCCTTATGTGTGTTCAGATTTTTTTTAAAGTTTCAATACTCAATACTCAATTTTTTATTGCATTCCATAATGTACATAATGGTCTTAACAATAAAAAAGAAAATAAAAAAAAAGTATAAAAGTACAGAATCAATTATGGACCCTGTCGGGCACAGCAAAAACATAGGAGAGAGGAAAGGGCTATGCAGCAACAACTTAATATCTAAAATCTTAAAAGTAAAACACTTGAATAATAATAATAACACAAATATCTAATGTTATATCTAATAATCTAATTTCTCATCATAATTTTATGTACTATGCAAGCACTTATAAGTTTAGGAACATAACGTGGTTTTAATAAAACTGTGACAAAAGTGATAAGTTAAACACTACGCGTTGCTAGTCTAACATAACTTAACCATGTCGGTGATGTGAAACAACAAGTTTTACCCCTACTAAAAATCGCTCAACGCGGCTATTGCTTTCGCTTTACATTTTAGAATGGGCAACTAGATTCAATATTTCTTTTTTCTTGAAAATGACGTTCAAAGATTCTTTTTAATGGTCTTACTGAAATAAATGATTTGTCTTTGCCTGACTTTGCTTTAGAAATCACATAAAATACATAATTATAGTATTTTGAGAAGCGTAAAGAGGGTTTTCCAAAATTTTCTTTTGGATTTTTTTATCGGTCACCCTGTTATATGAAAGTGTCACCTGAACTAAAAGTAATGAAAAGAAAAACATACCTATTACAATCATGTAGGTACCGCTAAACATTACGGCAATGGATTCGGGCTAACATGACAGATATAAAAACTGATATACAGCAAGACCTTTTTCATAGCTTTAGGTAATATTGCCAACTCAGTGCTGGTCTTTTGAGTCAGGTCATTTTTGTCTGAGTAATAAATATTTGGTTTAACAGCGTTTGTATTGAGAATATTTCAAATTGTCATGTTTATTCTTTAGATAAACTTATCTAAATTCTTGGAATAGTAGCAAAGTTGCATGTATTGTATTTAGGGTTTCTTACCTACCTTACCTTATAATATATTATTTTTTATTCGTCTATCACAAAGGCTTTTCATTTAATGTTTTCGAAAATAAATACGTAAGCTAATCCCACCGAATTGCCGTTAAGTATTCAGTTGTTGAGATTAAACTGTATGTATTTGTGTCTTAATCATACATATTCTCAGACTAAGATATAGCAATAGTTATTAACGGGGGTAAAAATGGTTGCCACTATTTTTCAGGACAAACTTGCTCAAGTCTTTTAAAGCATAAGCTACAACTATTGTAAACGTCAATTTAACTTTTGATGTTAATATTGCTCATTGTCAAAAATTGGTCCTTTGATCATTGTAAACCTTTGCATTTTACATAGACCCGTACTATACATTTTTATTCATCTTGAATTCGCAATATATTTTGAGTTCAAAATAGACTTCAAAGGAACTCTGAAAATCAATGGTTCCAGTCATTAGATCTGTATATTAATCAACAAGACTTCTAACGAATTATTTCAAAAGTGGGTCAATTAAAAAGTTTTGACTAATTAATGGTGAGTCTACGAAACTGTACTTAATGGCAAAAAGTATCGAATTTTATGACTTGGCTTTTGTTTCAGTTTATATTGAATTTCGGAATAAGTAAATTAATATCTCTGACGGAATTTATAAAGAAATGTTGACGTTTATCGGATCGGTCGTTAGGCGTTTGGTAAATCATTGCTTAGCGCTCTAAAAGGCGACCCTCTCCATAAATATAAAGTTAGTTCTACTACTACCTTAATTTTATTTTATTATGAAACTGGTCTTTTGGTCTTAATTTTACTCTAAGTCTAATGGTTAGCTTTCCAAAGACGCGACACGATTCTGCGCTTTCTTTTAATATAATGACACAATTATCTAATTTATTTTTTAAAGTATACATAAAGCCTATTAGGACTCATAAATAACTTAGCTTCATATTAGCGAAAGAATAATTAGAATCGGATCAGTAGTTCCAAAGATTGGCATGCACAAACAAAAAAGCAGATAAATTCTTCAGCATTACAACATTAAGTATGGATATTTCATTGCGTAGAAAAATCACTTATTCATAGTAGACAACGAGTCGCTGTTTCAGCAAATATAGTTAAACGATACCAAATTGCTTTACGCAAAACATATTTTTACTCAACCATGTCTAATAATATGAACTCTACATATGATACTAAAGTCAAGGACTCTATCGTAGAGAGCTCTTTACGAAGCATTACTTTTATTTACTTGTTTACTCTATGTATTGTGTATTTAGTCAATAGAGAGCAACTGCTTGTATGTTGAGATCGTGTTGTTTTATTTGTATCTGAATTGAAGGGAAAAATAAAACTGTCCATGTTGGTAACGAAATTATTTACGCTCCATTATTTAGAATAGAAAAAAAGCAATCTAAAACGATAGTTATTACGTCATATTCATATGTTATTTATTATATCTTTAAAATAGCCCCACTTTGGAGATTTTAAAAAAAGTTAATGGCAAATAGTTGACATAACTTTATATTTATAGTGGAATTACGAAGCTTATTAATAATGATTCCGTTATAACGATTTTTGTCTTTTTTATACCATTGGATGGCAAACAAGCCGATGGCCCACCTGATGTAAAGTAGTCACCGCTACCTATAGACATCTGCAAATGCGTTGCCATCCCAGAGAAAAAGTTTAAATGTCCCATGTGCCTGTAATTACACCAGCACCCATTTGATGGTAGTACTTCCCTAGACGAGATCCTTCATAAAGAGCTCCCCTACTGTCTAATGTTATAATGTAGAAAATACAGTACTACTGCAGTTCACTAAATAGTTAAACAGGAATATTATTTGTTTCTTTTAACGCTAAACAGCCTTAACGCGATAAAGTTAATTGAAACAACTTAATAACCCCCTCGCTCCCTCCACACAAAACTAGCGCCAACAGTAAACAGTATCAAAACTAGTTGATCCACAAATAACTTACATTGTAAGTACTTTCAAACTTGTGTGGTAACTAGGGTACTATATTATCTAGAAGCTAGATTGTTTAAATTCTTCATCTTAGTCTACTCTCCAAGAACACCTAACTCCCGGTCGTCAACTGCTGCGGTCTACTTTAAAGGCACAAAATTCTTCAATCAAAGTGGATGAACGACCTAATAAAGAACCCAGGAAGATGCTGGATGCAGGCTGCTGAGTAATTTTGACAGAGTAATTTTTTCTACTAATATCATCATCTGCTTAACCTTTTCCCAACTATGTTGGGGTCCGCTTTTCAGTCTAACCGGATACAGCTGAATATCACTGTTTTACATGGAGCGACTGCCTATCTGACCTCCACAACCCAGTAACTGGGCAACACGATACCCCTTGGTTAGACTGGTTGTCAGACTTCTTGGCTTCTGACTATCCGTAACGACTGTCAAAGATCTACATATGACAGCCGGGACCAACGGCTTTACGTGCTTTCCGAGGCACGGAGGAAACTCGCTATGGTAAATGGTCACCCATCCACAGACCAACCTCGGCAAGCGTGGCTTAACCCGGAAGATCGGTCTATGCGGCTGTAATTATTTAGCCACGAGCTCCTCGTGAGCCTTAATTTTTTCTACTAATAGTGGCTCATAATCTATACGACCGTGTTTTTGAAAACCAATTCTATCGACAATTAAAAATCTTCATGATCAGTCATCATTTATGTCAAACCGTTAATGGCAGTTAATGATAAATTATTTTTTACAAATCCTATCAAGACACGATCCGTTTTATTCGTAATTGCGTAAGCACGATTCGACATTACAAATATAGGTATACGAAAATAGACTGTTTCTGTCAGTAAATTAATAACTTACTTTGTAGTCAATTGTTGAGTTATTTGCTTTGTACTAACAATTAACGGGACTAAAACTATTTAATCTCTACTAAGTTACATTGTAAGTACTTTCAACGAGTTTAGTGATTACTTGGATACTATTATGTACCTGGTTATTCATCTAACAATATTTTAAAGATCTTAGTTGAGCAGAAGTAAATCGGAGAGATGTGCTGGAAAATACCCATCACATTTTGTTGAACTTTGCGGAGACAATCATGATAAAATAAATAAATATAAATATCTTGGGACAACTCACACACGGCTATCTGATCCCAAGCTAAGCAGAGCTTGTGTTATGGTAACCAGACAACTGATATACATACTTATATAACTTATAAATACATACATATTATAGATAAATCACACCCAGACACAGAACAAACAATCATGCTCATCACACAAAGTTTGTCCTGAGTGGGAATCGAACCCACAACCTCCGGCTTAGCAGTCAGGGCCACTAACCACTAGACCAACAGGCCCGTCATGCTGTCTCCGCTCCGCGCAGGTGGTTGATCTATTTATCTCCTCTCCGCTCCTTTTCGCAGTATCAGCTTTAGACATCATTGACTTCTAGTGAAGGAAACCATCGTGAAGAGAACCTCATAATAATAAAAAATATTCTCCTGACCAAATTTGAGTCCTAGTGGGCAATCCCAATGGAGACTAGCCAAATACTATGTAATTGGCTAAATACTTATTTGGCTACTATACAGTAATTTCTTAGTAACAACCCGAACTTTAAAATTGAACCGTTACGTTATATTACGAGGTTCTATGATAATAAAAGTTTGAAAATCAGAATGCCTATTCTACTAATTAAAAACGGTCAAAATCTAATCGCAATCTCATCTCAGCGACAACCAATGTCAAGAAATATAGGTAAATTAGAGGCATTTCTAGACTGCGTTTGAATTTAAGCTAGATTTCCATCTCGTACTTACAAAAATAGCAACCTTTAGTACCTCCTACCCTCGTACCCTACATACTATAGTACCTCGGGCTACAGACTGACATTTTTATTGGATAGTTCAGAGCACGTCTGTATCTACATCCATAACTATCCGTGTATGTGGGTAGCGTACAATATAATTTCAGAAATATATTTTTATTACTTTTATTGCCTCACGCACGGAGCCTTTTATTTGTTGAGAGGTCAAGATTGTTGTTTTATGTCGTGCTTCACACTTAATACACTGGCAGGTACGTAGGAAAGTCGTTTGGCCCGTCATAAAGTGATTTAACACACATTAATGAACACTTGCCAACCTATTTTCGGATATAATAATGTTGTGTTGTTCTTTCAACGTAATAACTGATTTATGTAACAGAAAAATGTTTAAGCAATTTTGGTCCTAATGGTCAGTTAACACTGTGTGCTGGTCTTTTTATCCCACGAACGAAGTCACGAATGGACTAGTAGGTAAATATCTACAAAGTTTATTTTGGACATCAATGTCGGTTGTGCTTTCTCAGTCTGAGCCGAGGCCTTTGGCCTATAGTGGGACAAGAGTAGGCTGATATATTTTTTTCTACGTCATTTCGAGTACATGCTTTTTTCAGCCAGTGGACCCTCTTTACTTTTTGTCATTCAAAAAATAACGAATCACCGCTCAGAATCTGACACGGGCACGATTAAAGGTGCCCTAGAAACCTATACTTTGGTCCTTTAATATCACATATCGAGACATATTTCATATACATAATACTATATAAATCATTGATATATTGACAGGGAGGAAGGGTCACGAAGGCCGGGGCTATTTATATAACAATATGTTGGGTCGTCGGAGCCCTTAGAAAAAGGGGTCCAAAGGTCAGACAGCAGTCGATACAAGGATAATCGGATAGGATTTTCTTCTGGTCAAAGGATCGACCTAGTCTATTAGCCTTTTTGTATATAGGATGACTTGTAATTTACTGCTCAGCTTTCAGGAGGTAAAAGTACTTATTAAAACGAGCCACATTCAAGATGGGTCTAACTGAAATATGAGAAAAGGGGTTACTCCTACTAAAATACACTACAATAATGTGAAATATGATGTGGTCTCATACTAAAGTTCGTGGTTTCTTATGATATTATGTATTTTGTATATAAGTATATAGGTATGTATGTATATATATATTTATGTTTTATGTATGGGATTTTATACAGTAAATATATTTATGTATTAGTGTGGATAATTTTAGATATGTTGTACTTGTGTATGAATTAAGTTATTTATATAATTGCATTGGGTTAATTTTTATTTTGTTTTTGAAAGTATCAAATTTTGTTCTTTTGTTTTTATTTGCACCTGCCGTGTTATCTCTTCACCACCTTTGGTTGACTGGTAGAGAATGCTTAAGGCATTAAGTCCGCCTTTGTACTTTTTGTTGCATAAAGTTTAAATAAATAAATAAAGTTGTTCATATTTATGAGTATTTTCACCCCCTGAAATGTGCAAAATATGCGTAGTGAATGTCTTTTACACCTGCTACATCTTAATTTTATGTGAAAAGATGATGTGTATACTCATATTATAAAGCTGAAAGTTTTTGTTTGTTTGAACGCGATAATCTAAAGAATAACTAGTTTAATTTATACAAAAAAAGCATGTTAAAAGCACGAACTATATCGCGTTTATCAAAGAAAGTAGCATTATGCTACGACTCACGGTTCCGTAGCAGTATTCAAGGACATAGCTTTACGCGGGTGAGATGTCAATATCAATATTAAAAATAAAAAGGTGAGCGCCCTAGTTTTCCTCACAAACAAACAATATTTAGTGTGATGAAATTTGTTAAGTCAAATAAGAATAGCTGAAAGTATTAATTTCATCCTTGAAACAATACAGTAAGTGCAAAGAGCCAAAACGTGAAGCTAATTCAGCACAAGCTAAGTTGCTTAAGATGTTGCAGTGAGAATGGGGCTTCGATGGATATTTATGAAATTACTAGATGTTTGTATTTTTCGGGACCCTATTCGTAAGACTGTCTGTCTATCTACGTATATATGTCAATATACCACAGAGTTTCTTTTGAACACTGTAAAACTTGAAATTTTTACAGTGTGAATTGATTGGCCGATATAAGAAACAAACAAAAGGTAAATAAAGGTGTACAAGACACGTGTTTTTTGTACGTGTTAAATATTGTACGGCGAAATAGAACCCTTCGTGTGCAAATGTTAGAATTAAAAGCTTCGGTCAGGAGCAGTTTAGCACATAATAAAACAAAGTTCCTGTCTGGCTAGGCAAGAGCTGATTTTGAATTTTCAATTATTTATTAATGTTCTCTTAAATACCATGATTGTAGATTCGAACTGTCTTTTTCTACACACAAACCTAACATCAAAACCGCCTAAATTCTTCAACATCAAAAATAACAATATTCAGCACCAAAAATACTACACCAGCACAGATCAATTTTCAATTCAGTGTACATTCACCTCCAAACTTTTTAGCAAAACTAGACATTTTTCAAAAAGACAAACACTGCAACGTACTACAACAGAGTTATGTCTTCCATATATCTGTCCTACTTTCTATTTACTTTATAGACGTCATGTAATTCAGTGAAAGGCGTTCACTGAAACTGATTGCGTCTCTTTACGTTCCGAATCAAAGTTGTGTTTATATGTTGTGTACTTGCTGTGATTTCAGTAGCTTTCTTAGTATTTTAGTTCTTGTGATAAATTTTTGTTTTAGTATATTGGCTTATTAAGGTTTTTGGTGTGGAGTATCAGCAATGAGATAATGTATGGGACTTCGGAGTTAGTTTGTGAGTTTGTAAACTTCTTTTTGTTGTGGAAAAAACTTTAGGAAAATGTTTGTTGTAATGTAACATGTTGTAATGTAACACCCCTCTTTTTAAATGGGGTTACCCATTTAAAAAGAGGGGTGTTATAAAGTTAGTGTCTGTGTGTCTGTCTGCGGCACCGTAGCTCTTAAACGGGTAAACCGATTTGGATGCGGTTTTTTTATTTAAAAGCCGGCTCCCTAGCGATAGTTCTTACATATGTTTTATCAAAACAGGTTATTAATAGGCTCGCCCTCTATTACACGGGACCTAAACATTCAGGCGAACTGTGGGTGTACATTGGCACGCAATTCTCTGCTTAACCCTTCAGTAAATACAGGCCTAATTATGTGTGTTTGTGAGTAGTATTAAGTATTGTTGTACGGAACCTCTTACAGGCCAGTTTTTATCTTCTATCCAAACATCACTCACAAATTATCTTCTTGGTACATTGAGCTTTTATGTCTTACCTTTATAAGTACTTTGTATATAAGTACCTACACGACGTATGAAGCAATAAGCAATTAGTCTGAAAGCATTTGTCTCATTACAGCGATCCGCCTGATGGTCTGCGATCGTAAACATTCGGGTACCTTCGGGAACCTTCGGGCCCGAAGTGTATCACTTATACTTTTTGGCCGTAAGGGTTCGTAAAGTAGCTCCCTTTTACATTTGCGAGGTTAAGGGCAGTTATTGGGTGTTATTGTTTGATTGACCTTGGGAGTTTCATGTGGTGTTCAATAGGATACAATGGATGTGTGTGGAACGATTATACCTTTTTTTAAGTCGTTGGGGTGCCTCATTAGCCTAGTGGTACTAAGCGCGACTGCTATGCTACAGGTCCTGGGTTCGATTCCCAAGTCGAGCAAAGTGTTATTGGGTATTTCTATGAAATTCTCAGTAGCAGCTTAGTGTTAGGATTTGTGCCCGGTTAATGGCAATAGGCTCGCCTTTGCGGCAAGCCCGCTTTGAAGAATACAGCCGTGATGTCATGTATGGTGGAGCCCTACCAACATCCCTCCTCATTGTTATTTTGTTTTCTTAAAACTTTAGTCTTATTTGTAAATCTTTGAACCGACACAAAATTTTTGAACACTCCTTATTAGAAAATTAATGAGATTTTGATTTTTTTTTTTACTTTTACTAATAGTTGGAATAGCCTTTTATTGTTACCCACCTGCGGCGAAGCTCAAAAAGAGACAAATATGTTTGAAAAAACCCAAACTCAAGCATACTTAAGTCCTCCTAAAATGCTTGATACTATAAACCCCCATCGTCCTTACCCGACCCCAAGTATCATATTAAGCTCGGCTCCCAATGTTATTTTGACTTCCGCATTTCCGTAACCCTACCATGCAAGTGACAACGAGAAATTAAACTAGTCCTCCAAGTACACAGGAAGGACCAACTGTTCATTACCTAAGTACGACTGAGCAATTTATCCTGACGGGGCAATATAACTTAATAGGGGCAAGGCTCTAAGTACACGAAAAGTTAAGTGGTTCAGTACATAACTGACCTTTGTGAACGGGGCGTAGATCAAAGAAAAAGGAGAGGTGCCTTGGGACTGGATTACTTGAGAATAATAATTAAAAGAATTCGTCAGTTTACTGCCTCGCTAGCCTGTAGGTCCTGAGCGCGACTGCTACGCTAGAGGTCTTGGGTTCGATTCCCAGATCGAGCAAAAGTGTTATTCTATGTTTCTATGAAATTCTCAATACCTGTATAATACCTGATGTTATGTTCACTTCAAGTTCACTTTAACTTATTTCACCGAGGGATATTTGGCGCCGGCCATTATAATCTAGGTTCCATGCAATTTCAGTACATACGTTTTTTTACATACAAATCCCAAAAATAATTAGACACCTACTTATTCATTTTAATTCCTAAACACAAAAATATCATCCTTGTTTTAACAATCAGAGAAAGGAAATTTAAAATGGCCTCTCATTGTCGGTATAGCCTTTTTTACAAATAAAATTCTTCGCAATGAAATGTAGGTGGCTCCTAAATGGTTTCAGTGTTCCGTTATGGGAGCGCAGACAATTGTGAATATCTTATAAAATACTTTTAATAGAGTCAGGGTAACTAGGTATTTTAATTCAGGGTTCATTTTTTATTTTTTTAAATGCCACTTAACCCCAAATAGCTGCAGATCACTACAGAATGTAAATGATAACTGACTAATGTCGTGATGGCCCAGTGGTTAAGGGGCCCGCCTCCCATGGCAAGTAACAATGTGACTTTTTCTAATTCAATTATGTACTTTCTAAGTTCATCTTGGACGTCACTGACATCAGTAATCATGTCAGAGACCCTTGAGCGGAGTATAAACTCTGACGCTAGGTTAAGTGGGGTCGTTAGACCTTACTGCCCACTCGATAAAGAAAGACTACAGAGTCTACTTAGATAAAATGTTGGAAAGAATAGTTAATTTGTTTTAAGAAATTTTCAATTTTTTTTCTTTGTCTGTAACATTACTATATTACTGCTAGGTTTTACCAGTGGTTTCTCCCGCGTATCAGGTGAAAAGTGTTCTCACGAATGTAGATTCTTTCAGAGTTACAAATAATAATATCTAAATCGATTCAACCGTAACTGAGGCGTGATTCACGAATCATTGTTGGTTCATCTCATCATTAATCTTGGACTGATGAACTAATAAACATACAGACTTGCACATTTATTATATTAGTAGAAAGCACCGAACACATCCAAACATATATTTGACCTTAGTACCCAAAAACCTGGAAAAAGATGGAATCTACATCAAAAACAGTAATTGAACCGCCGTCAATAGGAATTATGTAAATAATTGTCAAATAGTACCTACTTATTTATGTCGGCAGTAATACAGAAGAGAAGATTTATGGCGCGGGCACAAAGTACAGATGTTTTAGACCACGATAAGGGTCTCAGACCGAGGCTTATCGATCGATATGCTACTGAATATTGTGTGGTACAAGTTGCTCGCGTTTTCTAAAACGATGTTTTTGATGTAGGAGTTATCTGTTAACTGGCCCGTTGGTCTCGTGATGGCAAGTGCGACTGCTGTGCAAGGGGTCCCGGGTTCGATTCCCAGGTCGAGCAAAAATTGTTATTGGGTTTTTCTATGAAATTCTCAGTAGTAGCTCGGAGTTTGGATTTGTGCCCGGTTAATGGCAATAGGCTCGCCCCCTATTACATGGGACCTAAATATACCGGCGAACTGTGGGTGTACATTGGTACACCTCTGCCTAACCCTTCGGGGAATACAGGCGTGATGGAGTTAACTGTCAGAAATGGTCACGTAGGGAAAAAACGTTATGCCTCTTTTAGATGACTTTCCTCTCATTCTCTCTGTATACGAGAACTTCACGAACTCATGATCCTAGGGTCCCGGACCTTTAAAAAGTACACGAAGAGCCGAAGCCAACTCGCAGACGCCTCTTAGATAGAAAACTAACCCACAATTATCCCTGTATGCACTATGCAAGTGCATTCAAGAATATCCCCAGGCCGGCATCCATTCTTTTTCGGCTTTCCAAATTTCCAGGATATGGAAACAAATAATGGGACTATGGGTTTGGGTGGCTTAAGAAGACTGTTTACATGGTATTATGGAAGGACTATGACCCGTGGTTAATCAATGTTTTTACCGGTTATTACAATTGAATATTATTATAATTCATACAATTCCTGACTCGAGGTTGAATAACAAAATATAAGCCTTTTTAGCTACTAAATTGGAGTTAAAAGATAACCTTGGCAAGGGGGCCTTGGAGTGAATTTACATTCGGCCAAGCATTTAAAAGGAATGGTAAGTGCTGGGCAATCAATTAACCTGGTGAATATTTTATGAATAGCCCGCTCGACGGGAGAAGAGTTACTATGATGTCAATCTTAAACTACTCTCTAGTTCTCAGTTAATTCTCGTTAACTGTCGAATTTAAATTACAATTTGTAATAAATCCATGTGTTCACAACGTTTTTTCTTTAAATATCGTTGCATGATAAACAAGCTTACGACCCATCTGATATTAAGCGATCATCGTTGCCTATGGATATCTGAAATACACGCAAACATAAATGCTTGCCATCCCAGCGCCAAATAGCAACTAACTCCGAGTTAAGTTATTGGCACAACGGGGCCGTAAAAACTAACAATAATAAGTACAATTTAAACTGGCTATTTTACCAATAACAAAACTTGTAATATTTGAAATTATAACCATAATAAAGTAAATATTTTTTATTGCAAACAAAGCATGTCAAAGTAATCTATCTTTCCAATTTCAAACGAATCATTTAATATTAAATTCAAATAAATCTCGAAAAAAAAAAACCAGTTAAGTTTATTTTTACTATTAGACCGAAATAAATCCAAAGCCTAATAATATAGTCTTTATGTAAATATTCTCCAACTTCTTTGGACCACTACTGAAGCCCAATAAGCCCTATATAATGAGGCCCAAGGGGACCCGCAGAACTCCTAAAATACAGCGCTTATTCTCATAAGAATAAACAATACATTTACAGCAATTGTTCCTTCGCACACCAGACATTCAATTTGCTTTTGAACCCCATTTTCATCGTGTATTGTTATTGTTTTGATATTTTAGAGTTATTGTAAGGTAATTTGGGTGGGGATGAAGGTTTTTGGGACCCTATGTGGGTACTGGAAGAAGGGTAAGTGAATTTCTTGTCATTAATTCACTAACCCGTTTTTTTGGACTTGCGCACGTTGTTTATACAAGCTGTTGATTTGCATCCTCGTCAAATTTTAAGAGCTTGTCATAAAAAAATAGAAGTAATCAAATATAATTACGATACCTGGCCAATATCTAATAAATACTTGTATTTTTAGTTGCAACTATATAGTTGCAACTAAAAATACAATAATGCAATCGGCATATTATAACAGTATTCCAGAATACTCCTCTTCCAAATTCAGAATCGCCCAGTTGCGTATGCGGTAGGCAGAGTCGTCGCGCGGCTATATCAATGTGTACATAGCGCCTAAACCCTCTGGCGATATGGTCAGGTCAAATCTCTAAAAAAAAAAAAAAAATTTCAAAACCAATTTATTTTATTATTGATTCGTGTTAAAAATCTCGAGCATAGTTAACTCCTTGAATTTGACAAGGATGCAAATCAACGCCTTGTATTTTGGTGATGAAATTAGAAATATATAACTCCGTCTCTGGTCCCTCGAAAATTACTATGTAAACATATTGTAATATCTCTTGCTATAATACGTACATATTATAATTTATAGTTACGTCTGTGATAGACCTTACAATATACGACCTTACAATAATCACGAGCATAGTTAACTCCTTGAATTTGACGAGATTGCAAATCAACGCCTTGTATGTACGAGTATTAATGCCAAAAACTAAATCAATTCGAGCATTTCTTGAATTCCTATACTGATAATTCTATACTAAATAACTATAATACGTTTGTTAGTCTATTCATTTGTAAAAGGTAATCTCTGTAAGTACTGATCCAACTACTAACACATAAAATAATTTTTAACCCATTTTAGCATTCCCATAGAATTGTCATTTGGGACTTGACTTAATTTTGAAGACAAAGTCGCGGGTAGAAGCTAGTTTAAGTAATTACCTACACATAGTAAAATGATTCCCGTTCTCATCATCATCATCATCTGCCTAGCCTTTTCCCAACTATGTTGGGGTCGGCTTCCAGTCGAACCGGCTGCAGCTGAATATCAGTATTTTACATGGAGCGACTGCCTATCAGACCTCCATAACCCAGTAATGGGTAATACGATACTCTTAGTAAGACTGGTTGTCAGACTTTCTGTCTTCTGACTAACAGTAACGACTGTCAAAGATCTACAAATGACAGCCGGGACCAACGGCTTTACGTGCTTTCCGAGGCACGGAGGAAACTCGCTATGGTGAATGGTCACTCATCCACAGACCAACCTCGGCAAGCGTGGCTTAACCCGGAAGATCGGTCTATGCGGCTGTAATTATTTAGCCACGAGCTCCTTTTAAAATGATTCCCGTTCTAAAAACGATAAATTAGCCAAACAAACTACAGTACAGTTCTCTTAATTCTACACTCATTATCACAGTATTAGAAAAAGCCTTGAAGATATTTTTTCCCAAAAATGAAATTAATTTCCACGATATGGCGGACGAAATTGGTTTTGGTCTGACCATAATCTCATTTTAATTGCCGTCAACGTGGACTGGATCTTTTATAAGGCTTTGATATTTTTTTAGGCTGATTTCAGCATCAGTCATACAAATATTGAGCGTGGTACAAAGGACGGCTTTCCCTCAAGTAATAAGTACCAATTATTTTTTGGTTTAAATCTTGGCTGTTTTAAGTTATATGTCAGTATTAAGAGTGTCATTCGTACATCTTTGACACTCGTTACGGATAGTCAGAAACCAGAGAAGCTGATAACAAGTCCTACCAAGAGGTATCGTGTTTTCTAGTAACTGGGTTGTGGAGGTCAGATAGGCAGTCGCTCCATGTATAACACTGGTATTCAGCTGCATCCGGATAGACTAGAAGCCGACCCCAACATAGTTGGGAAAAGGCTAAGCAAATGAGATGAAGAGTGTACATAGCAATTGAAAATTATGTGTAAAGTTTATTTGTACCTAGCTAATAAATATGTATAATACATAGTCCATTTTAATAACTTAATACGTATACTGAACCGCTTAAATAATAATAATACCAGCCTATTATTGCGCCACTGCAGGGCAAAGGTCTCATACAGAGCAGGCACGAGCGTTCATCATTTTATCTTAATTTGACATCCATGTCCTTTAATATTACGCCCAAAAACTAGAACTTAAAAATCTGAGTTAAACGACGTTTGTAGTTGTCTGTACTATACAATTTGTCGCAGATTCAAACCACCGCGAATATTGTTTAGTGCCCAAACACTAATAACTTGTCGCCTTGTCGCCTCCGTCTATTTACACATACTCCACCCACAAGGTCACCGACCTAACCCCATTCACAAAACTTCTTCAGATTGAAATCTAAAACGCGCTTTAAAAGCAATATTAATGCTCGTTCTACCTTTTCAATGAAACGTTTACGTCCTTTGACGACTCGGCATTTGTTTGAAGTGAGAGCAAGAGAGGCTCTTGAAAAGTACGATCAAATAAGCGTAGCGCGTTGAGAGGCGCTCAGAAGGATTTAGTCTAGTTGTAGAGGTTGTTAATGATATTTTATGTGATTTTTGTAACGTTTGTATGTTTGTATGTATTGTTATAATATAACATACCGTCATGGGACTCCCCGAAGGGTTAGGCAGAGGTGTACCATTGTACACCCGCCGATATGTTTAGGTCCGATGTAATAGGGGGCAGCTTATATATTACATGAGACTAGGAAGGTTATAGAGAACAGATCAGTGG
This sequence comes from Caradrina clavipalpis, assembly GCA_932526535.1. NCBI lineage: Eukaryota > Metazoa > Arthropoda > Insecta > Lepidoptera > Noctuidae > Caradrina > Caradrina clavipalpis. Next base: position 1,359,906 of record OW052088.1, read on the forward strand.
CCGGCTGATCCGTGGTATAGTTAGCAGAAAACATAAGCCTAAGGAATTAAGTCCGCCTTTGTAATTTTTGTTACATAAAGTTTAAGTCCCTACCTTTTAAACTACGGGACGTATTTCAACGTAGTTTACATCAATAGATAGAGGGATTCAAGAGGAAGGTTTGTATGTACAGAACATCACGCTACGACGAACAAGAGCGGAGCAGTAACCAAAGACGTAACTGAACGCCGTAACACCGGAGGTAGCTACTAAATAAATAAACGTAAATAAAGTCTGTAATATAAAACCAACGGTCCCGAAAGTTGAAAAGTATTAATTCCACATAATTATCATCTCGTTTCTCTGAAACTGACGTCGTTATGGGCTATTAACGATACTTCACTAAGAAACAAGCCGTAATTTGACGCTGTTTATTTTATTTTATGAATTTTCTTTTTTATTAGATCCGTGTTTTATGTTGGCAACACTGCTGTTGATCTTGTTTAAGGTCCCAGCTGTAATAAACGCGGGAGTTTTTTATTTAAATGGTTCCGTTACTTTTTATTGATTATTTATTATTTTTAAAATTAACGAACTTTGATGGAGGATCATTTTTATCTTTTCAATGCTTTTGTGAGAATAAAATATTTTTTAAACTGCATCGTTAGCCTAAAGGTCTACGCGCGACTGCTATGCTGGAGTTCGATTCCCAGGTCGAGCGAAGTGTTATTGGGTTTATCTTTAAAATTCTCAATCGCAGCTCGTCGTTAGGATTTGTGTCGGTCACTAGAGGTGTACAAATGTACACTCACAGTTCGCAGTTGTTTAACCGGGCACAAATCCTAACTCTGAGCTGCGATTGAGAATTTCATAGATAAACCCAATAACTCTTTGTTCGACTTTGCTGGGAATCGAACCCAAGACCTCTAGAGTAGCGGTCGCGTTTTAGGACCACTAGGCTAACGAGGCAGTTAATCAATTAATTAATTAATTATGATCTAATTTTAAAATACATAGGGTATTTCAGAATTCGATCAAAATTGTTTATGTATGTATGTTCATTATTGATAGGTACCGATATTATGACTTTTAATTTATAAAAACAAGTAATTGCTACCATTTCTGAAAATGAATCTTTTGATCACTGGCAGGACATCAAAGGACATAGAAAATAATATTGACATTTTACGAGCAAAATAAAAACAACGCTCACTACATGAAAATTCAACTTTATTCCGACCGTATAAAGTTCAATATTAATTTTCTGTAGCCATTATTTTGACACTGATAAATAAGCGAGGAACTGTAATTTTTACAGTGTTTTGAAGTAGACAGGAAAATATGTAGATAACTTTAAATTTTTCGCTCAGTTGAAAACTAGCTAGCGTTCTTTATTCAAAAAATACAACACCTCCATTTTTCTTTTTTGTACAAAAAATAAACCAATGTTCACAGCCTTCTAAAATCTCGACAGACAAAAGAAAATAAAGCATCTTATGAATTTAAACAAAAGGCACTTTTTCGTATGCATGAAATAAGCTCATGTATCATTCAGGGGCAAAACGAATGACGTCACCGGTCATGGCTGACGTTCCCTCGCAAAACATTTGACGGGTGCAAGTGTCAGATTGTTTGTGTATTTCTCTTCCACTGCTGTAAAAAATATTTCTGTTAAATGAAATGTTGTTTGTACAGCAAAGTTGCGTTGCTTAGCACTTTAAGCTTACGATCAACGGTTAATTATCAAAGGATGATCTTACTTTACTTATTTTCTTATGTTTTACTGTGGGTGTACATTGGTACACCTCTGCCTAACCCTTCGGGGAATACAGGCGTGATGGTATATTATATTTATTATTATTTTCTTATGTTTTACAGCACGGTTGGTGCAGTGGTTGAGTGATTGGCTGCTGCGCTGTATGTCGCGGGCTCGATTCCCGCACGGAACAAATATTGGTATGGCCTACAGGTGGTTGTTCCGGGCTCTGGCTGTTTGTGTATGAGAGTTTTGTAATCGCACCCACGACACAGGAGAAATTCATAGAGGAAAAAAAAATATTAAGTCATCCCCACACATGAGCGATATTATCGCCGGAACGATATAATTATTTATCTATTTGTAGAACGATTTATATTTCTATTTCAGCTGTCACATTATTGGCCCGGCGGTAGCATCGGGGCGTATGTGCTACCCATAGTTTGAAAAAACAAAAGAATTAACATGGTTCCCAACACTTAAAAATATAAAGTAAAGCTAAGGTAATAGAGTAGGTATAACAGTTAACTTAGCTGAAAAATGTAAAGATTGGTAAAAACATGTTAAAAACCCAACAAAAGGGATTATAAGAACTCAACTTCCAACAAAAACACAAAAATATAGTCCCAACTTTTCCAAGAGCGTGCGAACATAAAAAAACTCTTCCGTTACCCTAGAGGATTAACTCCAATAACCTTACGAACTTCATACATATCAAAGCTTTGTATACTTTCCTTTTAGAACTAGTTTTTTCTCGTATTTTTGGGTATTAGGTACATCAAACGAGGCCAATTTGAATAGCACATGATTTCGATTTTCATGAGCACCTATTTGGTCTTGCCTTTGAGGTTGTTTGGTTATAATCAGGGATCGGATAATGGGATGCACATATTTTTGTATTGATCGATCGATTCCTAGATTGACTTGGATATTTTTCTTTAACATACATACCTACTATCACGGCTGTATTCCGCGAATGGTTAGGCAGAGGTGTACCAATGTACACCCACAGTTTGTCGATATGCTTAGGTCCCACGTAATAGGGGGCGAGCCTATTGCCATTAACCAGGCACGATTAAATCCTAACTCTAAGCTGCTTTTGAGAATTTAATAGAAAAACCCAATAACACTTTACTCGACCAGGGAATCGAACCTAAGACTTCTAGCGTAGCAGTCACGTTTAGGACCACTACCATCTTATCTATCCTATTATTCGATGCCTAGTTGTCTTATGATCAGGTCAAAGTTTTTCGATCCAGCTACACTTTTTATCAACATTTCAACAGTATTTATTACGTTTTGTTACTTACCAGACATCACAGTTTTCAAAAATGTGAAGCTATTTTTAGTAATTATTGCATCTTACCTTTCGCGGAGTGTTTAAAAGTAACTCTGAGTTTCGTTATCGTCTTCTTGAGCTGATTATGTCGACGATCAAACACATTTTTTTTTGTGCGGAATCAGCCATCTTTATAATCAAAACGTCATCTGTTGAACGGCAATCTTAAGTCTTGTTAATCATTAAGCATCCAGACGTTTTGGCGGGAAATAAAGAATCCTGTAAAATACAACAAAAACAAAAACAGTTTTTATAACCTTTCATAACCTCTTTGCGAAGGAGGTTGTTCGGGAAAGTACTACCACCATACCTGCTTTCTGCCGCAATGTAGTTACTGTGACTCGGTTTGAAGAGTTTGGGTGCCGGTGAAATTACAGGCACATGAGACATTTCAACTTTGTCTCTGGGTTGACAACGCATTTGCAAGGCCTCTGGTATTGCAGATGTCTATAGGCAGCGGTGACCACTTAACATCAGGTGGGCCGTCGGGTTGTTTCACACAACGATGTTCAAAAAATAAATAGCCCGCTCAGCAGTTGGTCAGAAAGAAAATGCAAAATTAATTTTCTCAACTTGTTTATTTAGATAGTCAACATATTTCTTTCTATCATCGACGACATAGTTCATTATATTACAATAATGCAGTAACTCAATCACAATGCCTTATTTAGTTATTATTGCAAATAACTAGATGTATCGCTTTAATTGGTTATCGAAAGAAAATAATTACCAAAAAAACAGTAAAACATTAAAAGTCAGTTCAGATTAGACATGAGCTAAGTAAGCACCGTTCGGGAAGAGGTGTTAGCGATTGTATCATTAAACATTTTGACATAATTAGGCTGACCGCCCACGACAGACAGTTGTCCGATTTTTGGTCGGAGAGAATAAAACATAATATATCAATTCTAATATCCCAACGCACACTTCCAACAAAGTCGGCCCCACGTAACTATGGATCTATCGAACGGTCCGATAATCGATCCTACAAAAACTCGGACGTAGTGGTGGAAGCTATATAACATAACGTTATGACTCACAGGACTAGAGCAGTACCTTAGCCAAAACATAACGAGGATAAAAAAAAACAATGCAGGCAAAGTCGCGGACAGAAACAAGTCTTTTTATGATCAGGAAGAACAACCTATCTATGGGATAGAAATATGGTGAGGGTCAAACAGATGAATTTATTTATAAGCCTCGCCCTCCCTCCCGCTTCCCCTTGCCTCGCCTGTAATTACATTCGATATTATTGATTGGCGCGCCAGTCACGCCTCAGGATGACAGGTAGCTGTCACTCACAACACCCTCTGGGATATAGGATATAGGTAATGAGTTGACAACCTGTTACGCTACTCACCTTTATACCTTTATTCAATTTCAGGCATAATGGCTGTAGAGGGCGGGACGGTGTATTTTTGTTTGAGGAAAATGTCCAATATTTTAGAAATTTCATTTTTATCCAACAACACTATATTGGCAGATTTAGAAATAAAATATATTATAAACCATATTATATATACCTAAATTAAATAAAGGTTTATCTGGCAAATGGGTATTTTCTAAGTCCCTAATGTAATTTCCGTTTCCAATAACACTAGGTCACGCCTAAATAAAAACAGGGTTTCAAAGCGCAACATTCAACATTACAGTGTAATAATATTTAAACATTATATTTAGGTGTCGCCTAATGTTTAATGAAAACGGCTCAAGCTGGAATTATATTTCGCAAGGAGTAAAGTACAAAAATAAATTCTCAACGATTCCTTTATCGTAGAATATGGCAACGTTTAGCATACTCATTCCTACTCAATCACAAATTAAGACATCCCCACACCCGAGCAACATTATCGCCAAAGTGTATCTATCCGTAGAACAATTTGTATTTCTAACTCGGCTGCATCATTACCGCTGCGGTGATAATATCGCTTGTGTGCTGGGACGCCTTAATATTTCTCAAGTTAATTAGAACAAATGACTGTTGCCGACTGTATTGTGCTACCTACTTCTAGGTGGCTATGACGTAACAGGTGGCTGTTCCTATTGAATCAAAGCTTGGCTTCGGATGGGGGTCTCAGCGCGGCTTATAGGCGATAGGCTTTATTGTAAGATCCACAATTGTTAGAACTTGGTGGTCCGTATTAACTTGAGTTGTGAATTTACGGTAGTCAAGCGATGCTGATGTTAAGCCATTTGATTGGTGGTTTGGTTTTAAGTAATGCTTGAGTTTAGAGTCAGAGTCTGTAATAATTATGGGCAGTTTCCATTAATCCATAATAAACTAAAACCCTTTAAAAAGAGAGTAGAAAATTGAAATTGGAAAATGTTCCCACAATATTTTATTAAAGTAATTTATGTAATTTGAAACAGCAGTCATTTTTGCTGATGCTTCTTTAATTACTATAGTTATTTTAATGAGACGGTAAAACTCTGCAGAGTGAGAATCTTTCTATGTTATTTACAGACATTGCATCACATCATAGTTGCCCAAAAATCTTTAATAACACCAAACCATTTCTCCACAATTTAAGCCAGTTTAACAGCACTGACCTACATTACTTAAAACTTCATTCTGCTCTCAAAGTTGGGTGTCTCAACGAGTGCACGTTGCAGTGCCCAGGTGCAAGAGAATCTTTATCATCGTGTCACAACGCGTTCCGAAGATGAATCGCCTGGAAACCGCTCGGAAATAGGGTTGTCGAGCCAAGAATTATAAATTGCCATTTTAAAATTAAAAAGCGTTTTGTATATTTTGAGTTGGGAATAAAATTGTAAAGGAGCTCGTCCGGGGAAGTACTACCACCATACCTATTTCTGCCGCAAAGCAACGTTGCTGTGTTCCTGTTTGAAGGGTATGGGTGTCCATGTAATTACAGGCACATGAGACATTTTAGCTTTGTCCCTGGGATGGTAACACATTTGCAAGGCCTCTGGTATTGCAGAATATGTCTATAGGTAGCGGGGACCACTTAGCATTGGTGGGCCGTAGGCTTGTTTGCCATCTAATGGCATAAAAAAACGATGGTGTGGTACCAGTAATTTTAAAGTGATTTTACAAAATAATGGTTAACTTAAAATATTTTTTTTTTTTGAGAAAAAATAGTCTACTCGTCATAAATGTTACTAGTCATGACAAGATTTTTAGTTTGAAAATATTGGTATAATTGGGTAAAATTTTCTATTGTTTAATCATGAAATAATATATTTTCTAAGGCTATCTTATGCATGACAACTCACACAAGATTTCCAGAGACGAATAAATTATATTTAGTGACGAACAAAAGTGAAAGAAGACAACAATTTCCTACTTGTGACAGCCCTTTTTTTTTATAGACGGGAAATCATCAAATAACTTCCCCCGCCCTGAGCGGGGCGGGAGGGAGTGTCAGACTTTTACTGACTAAAACCCGTCTATGTTCCTTCATGTGCCCTTTGCGTTCCGGGGGCGCGGTATCTCTTTCGAACAACCCGCAGCTTGGCAACTTGTGACAGCCCTACGGGAATGACTAAGATTTAAAAAGTCGAGTTTTTCTGTCATGGCCGACGGGTGGAAAGTTATGTCTCCAGTAAAACTGTCCACTTTTGTTTCTGCTTTATATTTTGCTGCGAAATGGAATGTTTTGATTTATATGTAGTAACGTTAGTGCAACTTTTTACAAAAACACGTTTTATTTTAATAATAGTGTTTTAAAGTGTCTGAGTGTCACTAAAGGGGAGAAATAGACACTTCATCATCTGCCTAGCTTTTGCCTAACTATGTTGGGGTCGGCTTCCATTCTAAACGGATGCAGCTGAACACCAGTGTTTTACATAAAGCGACTGCCTACCTGACCGCCGCAACCCAGTTACTGGGTAACATGGTACCTCTTTGTAAGATTGGTTGTCAGACTCCCCAGTTTCTGTCTATCTGTAAAGTGTTTGAAAGGGTCTATTGAAATATTCTAGGGGAGAATAGACACAAAATAGATACTTGTAACCCTGAATTCGATAAAAAAATATTAAAAACTGACTGTCGGTTTGTTTTAAAATAAGGACAAAATATAAGAATTATCTTAGTAGAGAAAATAATTTTAGTTGAACTAGCAATTTAGTCAAAATGTAAACCAAACACGAACCGCTAAACAGATACCAAGTTACTTGTTACTAAGCCTTCGGGGAATAGTAGACCCATTCGAAATACACCAACTTCTGTTATAATTACATTCTCGACCATGATAATTAATTTTGAATGTAATACGAAATACAATATAATTAATGTAACCAAATAGATATTAAACCTAAAATTGATAACCATAATTGAATTAGATGTTTCAATATTACGATAACCAATTAAACGATACATAATTATCATTAAAAGCTTTACAATAATATCTATTTACAATATTTACATAATTTTAAATGTTCGTTTTGTATTAAAAATGGAATGTTTGGTAAAATAGCCACTTAGTGACATAAATTGTAATAGTTTTATTATTTTCTAGTTAAAACCCGGTTTGTCCAGTCATTTTATATTAACCAGTGTACATGATTACCCGGTTATTTTATAAAATGACCAGCTTCCGTTCTGAGCTGTATGGTGCAGATTATGATTTATAATATTTACAATCTGTGTATTATTAATATAAGAAGTTTTGAATTACATGGTAATATTTCAAAAGTATCTTTGAAGATTAGGATATATTGTCAATATTGACGAAACATTGATCGATAGCAAGACATCAAAATGGCAGAACTCTGATTGATATTTTGTCGTGTCAGGCAGACTACAGAGTTTTTAATAGACTGAAAAATGTTAGAACATCACACCACATTCTTCTTGTTTATCAAAATGCAATAAAAATTAACTTATACGTAGGTAAAATCAACGAAAATTTTGAGAGAATCTGGAATGTCAAATAAAAAAATTAATAAATATAATCTTAGGTTAGGAAGACATGATATTTAACTGGCTACATTCATTGATTTCATTGGTTACATAGTTTTATTTACAATTTTATCAGATTTAATTATGAATGTCACAATCAATGTTTAGAGTTGTGTCCAAATCAAATAGAATTAAAATATTGACAATGACTACGGGCAATGTTCAAAATGGATTTAATGTCTATTAGAAACAAAGGTAGCTCGCATTCTTTAAATCTAATATTAGATTTAATAAATATTAAAAACGCTATTATTGGGAATTTTCGTAAAAAATACTCTTAACATTGGCCAGACGTTGGTCAAAGTAATTAATGAGTATTTGACAGTATTTTTCTCTTTGGATAATGCTGAAAGTATTTAAACACCTATTAAAATATTATAACATACGTACAATACCACCTGAATTAGCATAAAATGGCACATCATTACTATATATACAATCGTGATGTAGGTATTAAATTACATAGTTAGCTATACATGCTTACTTATTTACAAAAAATACATTCACTAGTTGTCTTTCATCGTGGCTCGAATATTTACAATTTTAAGGTGGTAATCAGAATTTTAACAAGCTTAAAGATGTCCATTTTTCTTATAACATTTCTCAATATCTTTTTAAAGGGTTAAGGAAAGAGGAAATTGTTGGTTGGGTCGCACAGAACACGCGTGGCCTTGCAGTCAGCGTTCTTCAATATCACGTAGGTATGTAATTCGCGGCGCGTGAACTCAGGCATTCAGGTTGCTTGTCACGAAATATTAAACCGGGCTTGAGGTCGGTAATCGATCAATAGTCAAGGGCTACTTTTTGATAAATTACCCAATTTGCCAAGCAGATTAAGCGTAAAATTGGAGCTCTTGAACTCTGCAAAAATTCTGACTTTCACCTTTCTTAATCCATGTTTTTACGTCTAATACAACATTAAAATATTACTTCACGTTAAAGCGTTTCATTGAGCGCTAATTGCAAACAAAGTATCTAATATACGTTGATTTTATAGCTGGAAGTAATAATGAACTGGAAAACTTTGGCTTGAACGTTTACATTTTTAGGTTTGAACGTTAAAGTGCGGATTAGAGCAAGTAATGCGGCATTTTAGGGCCCCTGTTATTATGTTCATTAGCATCAACGCTTCGAGGCGTATAGTAAGTAGATTATACTCATGCCATACGTATAACTTGTCCGACTCGCACCTGATCAATGAAACAGTTACTTAATCATTATAATAGGCAATCAACAATAACATTTTATATATTTTCTGAAAAGTAAATAACGCTGAAATGTTTGACATTACAAATAATATTTTTTGCATTACAAATGATTACATCATCAACTTATGATAAAATATTGCGAAACTTTAACAGATACTTAGTATTATAAACAATATTGCTGCATCTTGTATTTTTCATACAAATCTACTGGTTATCGCCGACAACGTAATCGATAAAAAACCTTACTATAATATGTTACAAAAGGTTGCATTTTGCAAGCATTAAACATTCTTACATTATAACAACCGCGATAACTACTTCGAAAACATACCAAAATGAAATTATTGCTCAAAACTTTAACTGGAATGCTTGCACGGTAAGCAAGGTACTACATTACCCGGCTAATGAGACTTCTAGTCATTCCGCGAAATGTTTGCCAGTCGTAAAAGTATAAAGTTATAATTTCTGGTAGACTAATGACTTTTGAATTTTTTGAAATACTTAGTCGTTTCAAAATGTAATGGTTAAATTATGGAAGTTAACATTTAAATTAGGTTTCTCGACATGACTGATAAGTTCCGGTTGAATAAATTAAAAATATGGCTGTGTTGATTAATTTAAATTAAATTCTTTCATTGTTTTTGTTACTTTAGAAGACAGTTTAATTAACTGGTTTTAAGAAAAAAATCAACATACATACATTATGTAAGATGTATCTGTCTTACATATGTAGTTATATAACTTTTTGAATTAGGAACACTTTGACTTTTGAATTTAGAACAAAAAAATTAGCATTTGATTACTAGGAAAAGTGGCTTACCCGTTTGACAGTAATATTGGAAACTTGACGAATCCTGAAATAGACGATTTTTATAAAACGTAATAGCGTTTATGCTTTTTCTATACGATATACAGAGTGAACACCATCTTTGATAGAATACATTAATATCATTATCATAACCATGACTTTTCGGCGCTACCAACATTCTTAGGACCTATAAAAAAATATAATAGAAGAGATTCAAGCATCCAACATTTTTAAAGATATCTTTTTAAAAAGTTTACATTAATCCAGAACAACACACAAACACGGAAGTACTTTGATATGCATCTTGGAAACTATTTATAAACGAACATACATATTACTAAGAATCACAGTAAGGACTAGCTTTTACATTAAATAACTAGATGTATGGGTGTACCAAAGATTTTTGTATTAATTGTCCACTAATTATTTACTTTATTTACCCGTGGTTTCTGCCTACCCCCATGGGAAAAAGGCGTGAGTTTATGTATGTATGTATTTACTTTCGGGAGCTAAAATATGTTGAAGTAAATGTTTACTTCATTCAAGGTGACATCATGATCATTTGCTTGTTTTTAAAAAAAAATATGTTGGCAGTTCATAATCAGAGTCAAAAATGTTACCATGTTTCGAAGTAATCAATTGAACTGATTTTGTATATTGAACGCTGATTAATTTTAAATTTATTTGAACTGTTGCTGCTGCATGTACATTTGACATTTTAAATTAGTTTGACGTTATTCTTGAAATGCTTGTAGTCTATAAATATTGTATACCAAATTCATGATAATAGTTTTCGTTAGGATGTCCCTTCCACCCTCTATGAGAAATTGTGGGTTGACTCATTTTGGCAGAACTAAGGTAAATTAGTCCTCCTTTAAAACCATAATTCATATGTGAACGTGGACGAGGCGAAAGTAGTATGTAAGGATCGTAGAAGGTGGCGTTCTGTGGTTTCTGCCTACCCCCATGGGAAAAAGGCGTGAGTTTATGTATATATGTATGTGTATGTAACTCATATGTTAACTCTCTGACTTGGCTTACCGAGACTTACAAAGTCCATAATAATGGTTCTACGGAAACTACAATTCTCATCTGCAAGCAACATGATCTCAATAGATGCTCACTGTGATATTAATTTACAATTCAAACCGCAATCAATTAATACCCGAGGCTCGGAGCAAGCGATAGTTTAGCTATTGAACCGAATTCCTTGCTGCAATCCCATTTCCAAGTAACAAGGCTTAGTGTTCCCAGTAGCTTGTCTTGATCTGTGCATGGTAACATTAATCACTTCGTATAGATTCTATCATCATCCATGCGTTCATCCCTCAAAGGGTAAGGCAGAGGTGTAACCAATGTACGTGGGTGTACATTGGTTACACCTCTGTCTAACCCTTCCATGGGAATTAAAAACACACTGGTAAACTGTGAAGTTCACCGGTATGTAATAGGGGTGATTCTATTGCCATTAACCGGGCACAAATCATAACTTCGAGTTGCTACTAGCTAGATAGATAGATTTTTACACCTAAAATAAATGCAGTTTTTAAGCAATTTTGCTAAATGTTACTTATTTTGATGGGCTGTACGCGTAGTTAACAGCTATGTGATGAGTACTTTTACACCCCGGATAATTAAAGTATCTGGAACCATTTAAAGAGGAAAGTTAGCAAGTTTTATGTCCAACAAAAAATGTGAAAACATTTACGAAGTGGCGTTTAGATCGATCGATGTCTCGAAGCGAGTGATTCCGCCAAATACCAGCTTTAATGATAAACTTCAATTGCCTGGGCTTGGCAGGCAATATGGGCATAGAATGGAAAAAGGTACAGAAGGTTTACAAAAAAAAAAAGTTTTCTTATGTAAACCTTCTGTGTTCCTACGAATATATATTAGAAATAGTATCTAAATCTGGGGGCATATCTACTTACTTTTTTTAGTAACGATTGCAATCTTATCTTCGTCTATCATAAATAAAACCCAACCCCCACCCCCCACCCCCCCTGTCTGTGTGTCTCTAACCCTGTCGTGCTTATGGACTCTTTTGTCTGAAATAAATGTTTTTTTTTTTTTATTTATAAATGTCTGTAATTTACCAAAGTATTCTGAAATTTATTGTCACTGAGATGAGATTGCGACTAGATGTTGAACGTTTTCAATTAGTAGAATTTGTCTTCTGATATTACATTAACGTATTAGTTTTTTATTTTGTGAAACAATATTGATATGACAAAATTATACTGTTTGTGAACAATTTACGAATTATCTACTCTTCTAAAAAAAATAGGACTTGACAACAATAATATCGATTTTTGAAATTGGAAATACCTGCTTTGCACTTAATATTCTTCTAGTTTCAAGGCTTTGGGTGATACTAATTGTGCGTGTCATCTCATCTAAATGCTATAGGATAGTAATATTTGCAATAAAAAAATCAACTAGAATCAAAAACTTCTACGCCAACGCGCTTGTGCACGTTGAGCCCTCTTTTTCCTACCCAAATGTTCTTAAATCAAAATCGACTGGTATAACAATTATTTAAATAGAGTAACTGAAAACAATGTGCATGAAAACCGCATAGTTACATAATAATTACAGTCCATTAAAGGTCTGGACGAAAGGTTCCGTATATAATCTTAATGTCAATCACATAAATTGTTGTTCTTTTATCGCTAACGCTTCCAGAGAGAACCGGGTTTACGTTCTTTAGTCACGAACCGGACTCGAATCGCTGCAGTCCGAGATTGCACACAGTTCAGCAATAGCTTTATTTACTTCGACATTCATAGACAGACTGTTCTTAATTCACTGCGCATCTTTCAGGGAGTGAAAGTACAAAATATGAAAAAAATCTGCTATTCTCTACAATCAGTACTTTTGGGAATCTATGAGGGAAACCTATGTCTAGCAGTGAGCGTCCTGCGGCTGATATTTATGATGATGATGATAAATAAGAGTTGTAGAAAATCAAGAGTGACTTTGTTAATTGAGTCAGCCTATGGAGTAGACCTTCTGTCCAATATTTTGCAACAAAAGGTTATGTTACTCTTACATCGTCATAATATTAGTGGTGAAAATTCAATAATGGAACACATGAGGTAATGCGTTGAAAAGGTTGAGCCGTTGAGGTTTCAAACTTAATCCAATTGAAATGTTGCGGCAAATCCATTTCCTACACAAGAGCATTATCAGGTGAACCCACTTGTTTTAGAGTTTTGTTTATGGGATTACCGCTACATGACTGTAATTTTCTGTACGGTTGAACAAAGTTCCGTAGTCCTTGGACTGGGATTTGAGAGTTGCCAAACCTACATCATTTTGAGTATGTATAAAGGAATATGTTCTTATGAAGGTATGCATTCTTGCTAGTTTCAACACTGGGGTCATTTTCAGGTATGAGGCTTAAATGTGTATGAGTGATTTATATGTGTATGTGTGATTTTTATGCATGTCTCACAGCATGGATTTAGTCGAAAAAGCCGTACGTAGGTATACATTTATACCTGTGTGTGGTTTAACCTTGAGACAAACCAAGGTGTGGTTTTTGTCTATTATCGAAATATTCCTATATCTGTCCTCAAAATTAAATAGATCTAATTAATGTAGTTCTGGTTATTCTGGGAACTTTAAACGTCTTGCTTGGTGTTAAAAAGAAAAAATATGTCATTCGACTATACGATTCTACGTGCTTCTATAAACCTTTGGTACATCCACACAATTCCTAATGAAAACATAAGTACAGTCTTTATTTAGACAGTGACCTCTTCAGTAAAGCGACTCTTATCATCTAAATTAATAACTATAGCATGAGTCCTCGCGTGCCCTGACCTCACACCTTTCACAGTCTCCGTACTGCTCGGGCTTGACTTTAGTTCACTATTTTTCTCACTCTTATTGTTATAACCGTTACGACTAACTTCTGGTGGTCGGATATCACTACAGTTGGCTTCACCGGAGATCTTGAACACTCCATTTTGTTTATCTTCTTTAGGTTCCTCGTTTAGTTCTGTTCGTTTCTTAGGAGAATCAGTCGTGACGTCTGTCTGGCTTTGCTCGTTTGTGTTGCTGTTTTCAGTACTTTTAGTAGGACTGAAGGTTTTATGTTTATAGGCGGGAGGAGCTTCGAAAGGCAAGTCCCTACCACTGCTTGAGGACTCCTCAGCAGGAGTGACGGTACACATTAGCCTGTCTGCCACAGCACTGAATACTGTGTTCAGTTTCAAAGGCGCTGAATGGTCGGATGGAGGAGGCTTTCTATCGTAAACTGCTGCAGCGTCCTGCATCGCACCTATTCTTCGAGATATGACAGCTCCCACTCCGCATCGCTCGCGAAGCTTTTCCAATTGGTTGCAGATTTTTCTGAACTCCTCCTTTTAGATAGAAAGATCATGGAATAAATATTTGATAACTTTCTATATAATTTAACGATGTGAATAGAGATGCAGAACGATTGAAGACAAAACCTGTTTTACTGAATAATAATTTACGATCTAGTGTCCTTATTGGCAACCAACTATAGTATATCAACGTTAAATCTTCTTAAGTTTCGTTTCGACTCACCCCTGCATCTCTATTCACCCCATTTTACGGTACATACAACATGGCTTTTATCTGTATAAATATCTTTTGTAGAATAAATCAAAACAGTTAATTTACAGTCTCAATTCAATAAAGTCGAATTTGGGCTATACAAACTAGGCCAGACACTTTCGGTTAAATGACCTAACGAAAATAATTAAGTTCCCGTCTAACCTGTCTGGCAAATTCTGGAAATAGAAAACCAATTTAATACTACGAAATAAATGGCCTGTAACTCCGACAAATCATTGGAGATGAACAATCAAGTAATTGGAATGTGGACGTAAATGGAATCTAATTATTGTAATGTCATTTCGAGAGCCATCAACTGGTGTAATCAACTGGGATATTAATCTAACAATGCAATTTAACAATTGATATAATACTACTTGCAATTTAACGTTCATTGAAACGTTGATCAAAGTCACAGCATTTATTTCTCTTAGACCATTTACAGGCACTTTTGAATTGTCAAGGAGTCTGTCAGCTAGTCTGAAAGTTGAAGCTAGTTGCTCGTTCCAAAACGTAGGTAGGGAAGAAGAACTAGCAAGAAACTCCATGGACACAGTTTTCAATTAGGTTTTACGGTTACAATATTTTTGTTGCTACTACATATTATTATAATTATGTGAAAACAATGAAGGTGAATTATAACAATAAAAAAATATATTAATATAGATGTAAGCTATGACAGTTAAGAGATGACCAATACCAACTGACAGCGCCCGTTGACGAGCATAACGGGTCCTAAGATGACCAGGATTCACAACATTAATATCAATTACGAAGATATTTAAACGATTATAAAGTTCGTCATACATGTCTTGTTCATATTGCAGAAAATTTTTAAACGATGTACAAAAAGAGTAATGCTCACCTCAAGTTCTCTCTCAGTCATATTGTCACAGAACCTCGCACTGCGATTGGTCGTCATAGTGTAGGTAGACTCAGCTGGTCTTGACCTGAACTTGCCTGTCTTCTCTCGTTCGTCTTTGCCGTGCCCCTTATAAACCATGTACGCCTGGTAACAGAAATGTTTATGTTAGCAAATTGGATTTATATTTTGGGGACCTTTCAATTTACTCCTGTTTTCATAATATAATAACGGGTGGAAGGGACGTAACAATTTTTTTTACCTTGGATTATAATAAACCACATAACATATCACGGCTGTATTCCCTGACGGGTTAGGCACAGGTACAACAATGTACACCCACAGTTTTCCGGCCCGTATGTAATAGGGGGCGAGCCTTAGAACCAGTAGACCTTGAATCTTGGATTATTTCGGTACATCATTCTAGAGCAATAAAATTTTTCATCAGTTATTAAAATAAAATCACATATTCTATACAAAAGTGCAACACCTACACGGTTAAAATTAAAATTGAACAGCGGTATGTACAATAAGTAAGAAAAAAAAATAAAGCTCCAGTTTTTTCGCACGAACAATGCACTCAAACAAGAACGAGTCATGAATAATTCCTAAAACATGAAATACCAGTATCATGGCGCGTTGATAAAGGAAAAAGACAAGTTACTTTTGTCAACACAAGCCGCATTCGTTAATGAAAACTCGTATTTTTCATTCAAATTCCAACATGTGTGTTTGATTTCTTTGATGTAAAATATGTGGTGGATCTTCAGAGAGTCGTAGGAATAGGATATCCGGATTCTTAAGAATCAGATGAAATGCCTCAACTTTTTGGAAAATATAAAAGAGGTATTTTTGATGAACGTTCTTGAGGAGGATTTTCCTTTACTGTCGTGATCTTACGTAATTTTTTTCCCACATAATTCTCGTCATATGGCAATTTATAAGACTGGGTTATTTTGGACAATAAGGTTATTAAGGTTATTTTGGTCAAATGAAACAGTTTTTTTTTCTATTATACGCCCATAGTTAGAATTACCACACTCAGACTGCCCCATAGTCAAAATGGCCGCCCGACCTAAAGTGATATTGTTTGACAAGAATTTGTTTATTTATTCATACTTACATTTCAAATAAACTAACATCTAAAGTCGGTACTCCAGTAACCATATAAATAACAGATATATATGACACTGACCTAATGAATATAAAAAACAAGAAGAAAAAATAAAGAAATTTTAGCATCTCTTAGTCATTTGCGTCTTTATTTATTAGCAGTAGCCTTATATTGTTAGCTTTCATGCATAAAATCAAGTAAATGCTACAATAGGCTAACAACTTTTTTTTACATAAGGAACCGGGCTTTGAATAAGTCTCACATTTAGCAATATTTATTTTAGGGAATAAGAAAAACGAGCTCTATAACTTCTGCCATTAAGTCAATGTTACAAGTCTTCACTGAAAATTAATCACCAAAGCATTACTTGACCAACCATTTTTATGATTTTTAATAGCTGAAGAAATAACAGTTGAAGGATTTTTTTTACAATATTCGTGGATAAAGTCGATATTTATCTTAACGTGTGGTAGTATAATCGTTTTGACATCAACGTAAAATAACTCTTAAAACTTAAACACAAAATTGCTATTACTTTCAAACGTTTCAAAAGAAATCTTGATTAAAGGACCTTAGGTGCTATCCTGTAAAAATATTCCTTGATGAGCTTGAGGGAAATGTTTTACAGAATAGGACTGCATATAATCAGCACTTTACTTCATTCAACAGACCTATATTGATCTTTAGATTGCTTTTAAAGTCTTCTAATACTTCCCGTGACATATTCTCGTGTCCCTCACTCCAAAAAAAAAAACGACAGAAAGATATTAACTTACACAAAAATTGAGTACCTAATACAGAAAGTAAGAACTCGATGTAGATCGCTATGGAGATGAACCTTGAACTTCGTGAGCTTGAGGGGAGCTGATAATTCCTAGCATAGTTCGTAGTATTAGAGCTCTTTATGAAGGAGTTCGTCCGGGAAAGTACTACCGCCATACCTTTTACTGCCGCAAAGCAGCATTGCTGTGGTCCAGTTTAAGTGCAGTACGTCGATTCTGTAAAATTCAGACATGAACTCGCATCTCACGTCGCTATACAATGACATCAAATGGTCAATCAAATTCAAATGACATTGTTTTATTTGATACTTTGAAGTGCGAAGTGAGCGTCGAAGTGTCGGTGGAATTACCGTATAGAATGCCACTGCTGGTATAATTATGTAATTACACCAGATGCACAAATGTGTCTCTGGGATAGCAACGCATTTGCAATGCCGATGTCTAAAGGTGGCGGTGACCACTTAACATCAGGAGGGCCGTCGGCTGCCATACAATGACATAAAAACAAGTGGGAAGACAGCTCACCTTAAGCTCGGTCCACTTAAATTCCCGAGAGACAAAAGACCAGCTGAATAAAGGCAACACAATAAACAATACGATAACATTTTCTTCTTAACCAAGCTCTAAGATAAAACAGCATCATATAGTAACGCGTAATGAGCAGAATGTTGCCGCACTTGCCAGCTACTTTGGGATCGCGGCCAAATTAACAGCCATAACTGCTACGACGGCTTACTTACTACTTAGGTGGACTGCTTGTACTGTGAAATTTGTTGGATGGCATATTTATGTTGATTAGCTTGAACTTAATGACATACGGTACAGAAACGCGGTGCCTTACTTTGAGCTTTATAAATAAGCTTAATATACTCAGAGAGCAATTAAAGAGAGGGCTAATGCCTGGGGTCTTTCTGCAAGATTGAATCAGGCATGAGGAGATCCGTGGAATCCGTTGCCCGTATCGTTGAAATCAGGGGCATGAAAAACGGTTCCTCGTACTTTCCGAAGCACAGGGACGTCACACCTCTAAACTCTGGGCTGTTACTCAAAAAAATTCTAATGGAAAAACATAAAAACATTTTGACCGACCTGTGACGCTTAGCAGCCGCGCTTGCGACCGAAACTGGACAGTCAAAATTCCAAAATCTTACCTACTCCAAAAGCACTATTTATAAAAAACAACACCACCCCATCACGATAACCTTTCAAACGAGCTCCTGATGAAGAAACTTATACGCTTAACAGTTTACCTGCCAATTGAAATTCTGTAGCGAAACTAATTTCGTTCGGAACTCCTGAGCAATCGGTTTAAAACTTCGTCCACTTTCATGATTCAATATAAACTTTTACGGTTTTTTTTTCCATTAGCTACTCCCCAGTACGTGGGTACTTACGTAGGGAGAAAGTTGAAAGTGTTAAGAGTTTAAAACTACTTTGAAGAATAAAGTGATAGACTTGTTGTTGGGGAAAATTAATTTGATTTTTTTTGCTCATCCCTTTTTTAGTAGTTTGTTCTACAATATGGTTCGGCTTAATTTGTTTGCGAAGTAAGCAAGCTGCTGCTTAAATCGACTTGTAGTTACTTTGCGAAACTTTTATGAGCGAAAACTGATGAGTCTTTGCATTTATTACACCAAACAGCTAGCCAGGATCGGAAAAGCATTTTATATTACACATAAAGCGCTTACTTCTCACGTATTAGGTTTCGGTTAAAATGTACTTTCTAAGTTTTTTGGATATCACTAACATCGGTGAAGTCAAACATAGTGTAGAAACCTAAATTTTGAATTATCATAAGTTCGAAATCACCAATCCGCCTTAAGCAAGCGTGGTGATCAATGCTAGTGGTTTCTCTGTATGAGAAGAGGCCTTCGCCCTGCAGCGGGACAGTAATATGCGGGTGGCTGGTGTTAAGTCAGAAATCTCTAATCCACCGTAAGTACATGTGGTGATCAATCCGCGTCCGAAAAATGTTAACCCTTGTCTAGAGGATCATGTACTGAATAAATATAATATGCTAAAAGTTTTAGTAACAATGTCCTACACCTCGTATGAGATTGTAATATTTTTTAACTAGACCAAACTACAGTATGCGGTTACAGACCGTACTTAAACAATCCAGCTTCAGTGGTGTCCCTCAATAAACAACAAAAAGCGAGTGAAATCAATTAGGTTTACACGCAAAGTTGAACGCGCTCGTTACGGGTGCCGCTAATAAATTCCATCACTTAACTTTTGGTACTCCACATACAAATAATTACACGTTTGAGTAAATGAGAACAATTATGTTTAATGTTTGTTTTTTAACCGCAAACATTTTAATTAAAGTCGGGAGATGTTTTAGTACTACCCTTGATTTTAAACTTGATAACGGTAGATTATAATTTGATGACTGCTTTTTCGGAATCGGGGTTGTAAATGAGACTGCTGGATGTGAGGTCCTTAGGGTACTCCCATGTCGGACGTGACGCCAAACTTGGCATAGTGGCTGAGCAATTGGCGTAGGTTTGATTCTCGTGCCGAACAAATATTTGCATGACCTTTATATTGTTTGTTTAAGTTTATTTATATGTATGTATACCCACCCACGGTACTGGAGATAGTCAAAGTGCGGAGTAAAGTTTTAGTCAAATAATAAAAAAGTGTTATTGGAATTCTCAGTAGCAGCTCGGAGTTAGGATTTGTGCCCGGTGAATGGCAATAGGCTCGCCCACTATTATGTAAGACCGGCAAACTGTGGATGTACGGTCAACAAAAGAGATAAGTAACCAGACCGTCTAATATAGTTGAAGTTTTCCCTAAAACCACCCCTAGTTTTTAAATGAAATTTAATTTAATAAAAAAAAAACTGTTTATTTTCTATGAATAGAAACAAAATTTATTAAAAAACATCTATCGGTTTTTAAAAAACTTTGAATTTATTAGGTGACTCTGGTTACTTATCTCTTTTGCTGACTGTACATTGGTACAGGGTTAGGCAGAGGGCCTAACCCCTTGGGGAATACAGGCGTGATGGTATGTGTTTTTTAGTATGTTTAATTTGGATCCTATTCGGAACCAAAAGAAAGAATCAGAAAAATATACCACCTGCTCAACACTAAAAGAGGTTGCTTTTGAAAGCATGTGTGTCGCGATATTATATGACCATAATTGTATGGCCATGTGTAATGTTATTTGCCTGAGTGCTTCTTACCATTGTGCGGTTCTGGCAAAAATTTTGGTACCCATGACCCACTTTCCGGTAAGTGCTGTACAGTATTATGTTAGATGTGTAATGTGACCCGTACCCTCTTGTGGTGATGGCCCAATGATTCATGACTTATCGGATTATTTTGTTTTTTGTTTCGATTGTACTCATTTGAAAAAATTCAGAGTTCGGACAAAAAATAATTAGGAAAATTTTGAAAATGTATAATTAGCAAAAATAATATTGCGTATTTTAAAGAACTATGAAAATTTATAATATGGAAAATAGCTAAATCGGATTTTGTTACTGATACCACAAGCGCGATACCGGGCAAGTACCAATGTGCCTTCTTCAATTCATATGTACTTTCTAAGTTTATCTTGGATCATTAATGACATCGGTAAAGGAAAACATATGGAGAAAACCTGACCTTGTAAAACAAAGTAAATTATATTATACTGGTATTGTTCTATAATTATATTATTGCTTAAAATACGAAGTTTACATTATAAAGCTAGCCCTGGCACACACAGGATTAACCACAGAACAGTTTGACATTTACACGAAAACAGTGCAGGAAGCACAAATAAGCATAAGTCATAGTACCCACTGTATCGTGAGGATTTTTATGTCCTTGAATGACTTTCTTTTCAAGCTCTTCCCACGGATCGTGACGGCAGAAAAATAAACAGAAAAAAAAAACCGTAAAATCATCAACTTAAAAATCGTATCTTAAAACGATCCATACAAGTTACACAAAACTTGAATCTGCTTGTGAATTCATTCGCGTAGCAGTCATGTATGTAAATAAAATTATCTATTTACAGGCACTTTTGAACTGACGCAGAGTCAGTCAGAAAGATAAAAGTAGTTGCTCTCTCCAAATAGTAGGTTTAAATGGAGAAGAACCAGCAATAAACTTAATGAACACTCTTTTAATGCCATTAAACTTATGGCACTCGACAGTATTTTTTTATTTGGGACAAGCCCGCCACACTGTTCCCAAACCACTGCAACTCCTGTAAGCCAGAATCAACAGTGGCGACCACAAGAAAAGCGCCGAGACAATGAAGCTCGACGAGTCCCAGAGAAACGATTTAACTGTCTTGGATCCCGCAACGAAATTAATCAGAAAAGATTAGCGGAGGAGTAAGAAAAATATAATTTCCACTTCCCTCCAAACAAGCAGGAGACAGAACAGAATTAGGCCAATAGGCACAAAGGGATTATTTACAACTGGGAGAAGCCCAGATTGCCAAGCACCACGGATTGCAATTATCATTAACTTTAATGGGTCCTAATGTGAACTGTTACATTTGATTCCAGTAATAGGTATGGCAAAAACGCTTGAACGCACGGAAATTAGTTCTAGTTTCTACAAGGTCCGCATAATACTCGACAGTATATATATTTTGTAATCTGACCGGTTCTCAAATCGGTTCACTCGTTTAAGAGCTACGGTGCTACAGACACGTCAAACTTAAAACACCCCTATTTTTAAGTCCCCAGATAACTGTACAGACTGACTTAAACATGCAAAGACTATTTGATCAAGAAAAACATGACGTCACGACACAGCAGGAGCCGGGGAGACAGAAAGGTCAATAGTACAGAACCAACACAGAGGTACATACATACAGTCTGACCGTAACCTTACCGTGCCTACCTTACTCCCGAAGATGAAGCAGAGAAGCAGCGTCACCGTCAGCTGCGTGTGGCAGAAGAAGATGATGTACAGGAGGTCGGGGTTGGCTGGCGACTGCAGGAATAACCTGGAAAGAAGAGTTGGTGTTAGAAGAGTCTTTTAGAAGATTTATAAATACAATTATACTGCCTCGTTAGCCTAGAGGTCCTAAGCGCGACTGCTACGCTAGAGATCTTGGGATTGATTCCTGGGTCGAGCAAAAGACATTATTGTTTTTTTTTATCTAATTCTCAGTAGCAATAGTTTGTTAAAATCGGTTCAATAGTTTGAGAGCCTATTAGTTACAAACAAACAAAAAAATCTTTCCTCTTTATAATATTCTTCTTCTTAGCGTTTCGATTATAAACTATAATAGAGGTATTATATTGTTGCGGCCCAAAATTTGGCCACTTTTTATAATATTAGTATAAATATATTAGATTAGATAGATAATTACAACACTAACTTAATACATAATACGATACATAGTTACTCAACAACATAGCAATACCGTACTTCCAATTGCCTTGACGATAAGCAGTTGACACTAAAACTTCGTCCATTCTCAGATTGCTCGGATAAATTCCCAACTAGACTGACATTTAGAACTATGCACTGAAAGTTGCCAAGAAATTGCTTCTTACAACAACACAATCACTGTTTTACTTGATTCTTGTGAAATATCAAAGTTTCTCAACTTTGTTGACTTGATTTACTAGTGTTCGACTTTCACGACTAATATTTTAATTTACAGACACATATTATAGCGCTTGCATTCCCCGAAGGGATAGGCAGAGGTGTACCAATTGTACACCCACAGTTCGAAAAGCGTCTTCTTTACTGCCTCGTTTGCCTAGTGGTCCTAAGTGCGACTGCTACGATAAAGGTCTTGGGATCGATTTATAGGTCGAGCGAAGTGTTATTGGGTTTTTCTATGAAATTTTCAGTAGCAGCTCGGAGTTAAAATTGTGCCCGGTTAATGGCAATAGACTCGCCCCCTATTACATGGTACACTTCTGCCTAACCTTTCGGGGAATACAGGCGTGATTGTATGTATGTATGTATGTATGTATTGTTAAATATAGTACAGTGATAGGTACGGGACCTTTCATGTGCCAGTTTGTATTGTTACACAGCTGCTGTTTTTATCACCGTAGTTTCTTCTGATTGAATCTTATCAAGCTCATTCTCTTTTACGGCTTGCGAGCAAGAATGACAACGATCTATTACTTGCTCTGGTGGAATTTTTATTTTGTTTTTATAGTCGGGTTTTATCTTGTCGCTGTTAGTTTTTAGTACATTGAGTGATTAATCGTTTCAAAAGGTTTTCTTAGGCAAGTTTTTGTCCTGGTTGATTGGAAGATAATTATGCGAAACACACTATGGGGTTTAGGGGTTACAGTTTCAATGTTTAACACTACAAATAAAAACACATTTTTGTAATGTTTTTTTATTGTTATAGTTGCCATAATAAGTGTATTATTTGGTAAAAATTTGAAATTTTCACACAGTACACACTGTTTATAATATGAAAAACACAATGTAAGAAACTATTATTACATTGTGTACAAGAATACGTAAAGCACTATCTTTATGTATTAATAAAGCACTATTACATACCAAAACCTATATTTATATTTTTCTTCAAAAGAAAAATTTAATAGATCAATCTATTTCCTTTGTCATAGAAAATAGAGTTCATTATCACCGAGCTCACTTAGACTTAAAAAAATCTCAAAATAAAAAGTAATCAACTACGTAGATTACACAGATTTTTTTAAAATGAAATCTAATTCCTGATAACGGCCACTTCAAGCTTCCATTGAGAACTTCAATCAGTTCCAATTTAAAAAAACCTATCCTTATTCTGGGTTCTTTAGGATTTTTTCTTATTCCTATAAAGTCTAACATAATATCCTCCCGACCAATTTTAATGACCAATGAGTTACGGCGGCCAATCTGAATGGAGACTAGCCAGGAGATATTATAGTGCACAATTGTGTGCGCAAACACTGATGCACTCCCTCTCCCGTCACACGACCGGGAAGATGAGGCACAAGACTAGAGGCTTTACGTGCTTTCCGAGACACGGGGGTGTCACACCGCCAGCTTTTAACTCCGGGCTGCTACTGAGAAATTCCTAATGAAAAAACCCTAACCACCCTAAGGTAGACTGGTAGGAAATGCCAATGTAAATACGGTATATTTTTACATTATGTACATAAAGTTTTAATAAATAAATAAAAGCCCAATTACACTTTTTACCCGACCTGGGAATCAAATCTAAGACCTCAAGCTCAGCAGTCATGCCTGCAACCACAACACCAACGATACAGTGAACCCATAAAGTCTAAACCCCGAACAAAGAGTCAATTATCGAAGTTTACTCCATTTTACATCCACTAAATCTTTTTCGCCTTTACTGTGGAACATAAATTGCTAACGTAACAGAATTGGATTTTTCTGAAGACAGTAAAATGTTTCAATAAAATTCTCTTGAAATAAAACCCTTGTGAGATGCAAATTGTTCTTAACGACCGTCTATTTAGGGAATATTGTTGAAAGATCAAGCGAAAGAGGATTCAATTTTGATGGTATTTTTGGGTTGGGAGATTTTAATTGAGATTTTCCGGGAACAGGGTACCAAACGGGACCTACTAAGACTTCGCTGTTTGTGTATTTGTCCGTTTATAACAGAGTAACACGATCTGTAATAGTGTATAACTATGTGTGTTATAATATTAAAAAATCATAAAAACAAAATAAAGTTTAAAAATTCCGTAACAAAATTCACGAGACAAGGTCGTAGGAAAATGCCAAAAAAAGTACAATTATATTACAAAACATTGTGTATTATATTCGAGTAAATTTGATGAATGAATTAACCGTGACTTTATCTGTTAATAAAACTCATTCTTTTATGATCATCGGAGAGAAAAATAAAAATTAATAAAAACTCATAAACTTTGTAATTTCTTGCAAAAATAACTTCGCGTTGAAACCGGACGAAGCCGCAGGTAACGTCTAGTAATTAAATCAAGAAGTTTTGGATTACACCGCTGGCGTCATAATCGAGTAACATCAATTTGATTTATAACAAACTTTTCCTTTTTGAACGAATTGATTTAAATAGAAAACATCAGTTAAGAAGTTAAATTGAATTGATTACTGTGGCGATTAACAAAGTAATTAGATGCAGAAACCGATAAAGAAGTAAAGGTCTTTTTTAACATTGGTGTAAGAGTAATAATAGCTTAAGGAAAGGCATTTAGAAAGAAATAAAGAAAAAGGGAAAACCGTTTATTAACGTGAAAAACACATAACACAAAAAAAAATGTTTACGAAAGCCCAGTTGGTATTTTTAGTTTTTTTTCTTTTATTTATAACTTTGGAGAACCGAAATTAATAAACCCACCGTTAATAACCGAAATAATTTAAGGGATGAGTATACATTATGATGGTCCTATCTATCGTACTAACATTGTAAATGCGAAAGTTTGTGAGGATGGATGGGCAGATGTATGTTTGTTAGTCTTTCACGCTTAAACGGCTAAACTGATCTGGATGAAATTTGGCACTGAGATAGATGGTAGTGTGAAATAATACATAATTATAATATTTATTACGCCGAAACAATGTACAGTTCTCGTCGGATAATATTATATCGAATTAAACGCGGAGGAAGTCGTGGTTAGAAGCTTAGTACGATCATAAAAACTTCACATACACTGTGCTACATAATAACTTATTTACATATTGCATCAAACTGTAACCTCCCTGAGATAAATTGGTCGGGAGTGAGAACGCCACAATAGTTTAATGAGTTCTCGGCTCTAAACTTTCTGTCATTAACTCTCCAACCATAACAGACTATCTTGTTTCTAAATTTCGAACAAAATAATGGAAGCTTAATTTTCACTTTACATGCAGCTTCTGCCCGCGGCTTCGACCGCGTAGAAGTCAAAAATATAACCTATAACATTTGATAATGGTGAAACTCTCTGTCTGTTATTTTTGTATACTTCTTATAAACAAACAAAAAATAAACAAGCTCTTCCTCTTTATAATGTTGTTTGTTTACTCCCCGAAGGGTTAGGCAGAGGTCTACCAACGCACACAAACATTTCGCAGATATATTTACGTCCCATATAAAGGAGGCGAGCCTATCGCTATTAACCGGACGCAAATCCTGACTACGAGCTGCTACTGAGAATTTCATAGAAAAACTCAACAACCCTTTTTGCTCGACCTGGGAATTGAATCCAAGATCTCTAGCGTAGTAGTCACGCTTAGGACCACTAGGCTAACAAGGCAGTTCTCCTTACGTCCTTAGGTTTTTTACCCTAGAAAAATCACACTGCAGAAAGAAATACATAGACTTACATGGAAATATTCAGGAAGACAGAGAGAAGGAATTCGTTGTAGATCGCCATGGAGATGAACCGGCTCTCGTTGAACTCTGAAGGCGCCTTCCGCACCATGATGCAGAGTCGGATGCCCCACATCAGGAATATTACCTCCACTGTTGAACAAACACTTGGGGTTAATTATTGGATAACATACAAATACAATACATCATTTATGGAGACCAATAACATGTATACATAAAATAATAAACAAAAAATAAGCAAAGGTTTGGTGAACACTCACGCAATCCGCATTAATTTCTTTTCATTTGTTTTTCTTTTTTCTTTATATATATCTTTTTATGTGTTTTGCTATGTCTTATGTGTGCACCAAATAATTTTTTTATCTATCTGTCGCGGTTTGATTGACGGAATTAGTTATTTACACGGATCGATATTGCAACAAAGGTTCTAATTCAACCATTTGTCTATTTGTTTCAATAAATATGATAGTCTTCACCTGTAGTACTATTCTGTAAAATACTGTTTGAAGCTCAGATATATTGAAAATAAATCATTGCACCATTCGACACCAAAGTGATCTCAGCAAAATAACACTACGGTAAACTAAAATTGCTTGAACTATGCAAACTCGATCATTTTCCACAATTATTTCTCACCCACTAACTCGCTCTGACATGTTAAACCGCTGAACCGTTCATCCCCACCCCACCCCAATTGTTACACCCCCTAAACCCGGCATAATCCCAAGAGAATTCGAAGAGGAAATTATATTTAACCCACTTCACTACAAAGTGCATTTGAAGTTAGTTTGAGTTAATTGAATTAGTACCTAAGTAAGAAGCTAAACAGCCAACTTACTTACGGTTTGCGGTTACACTTCCAGTTTTGCACAGCCTGATCAAGTATTCTTATCGTCTCATATACTACTGATGATATAAATGAGAGTCAGTATGTTTGTTCAACTATCACGCTTAAACGGCTGGAAGAATTTGCGTGAAATTTGGCATGCTAGTGGACCATGACTTGAATTAAGATATAGACTACTTTTTATCTATTTAATTTATTCCACCGCTTTTACCAGCTGGCAAAAGCTAGTAGAAGATTTTATAGTTTCTAGTCGAATACACCACATTCTCGTCTTTTCTGTTTATTATTAACCCTTCAAACGTCGTATGATCAAACCTTGATCATAAGGGTATTGTTTAACTATTGTCTCTATATATACTATCGTGCCACGGGTTAACAGAAACTATAAGTATTCATACCATATGGCACATTTAATGTAAATATATACTATTAATATAAGCTATAACCTGTAAACCACATTTTAATTACTAACTAGTACGTGTCGGCGACACACTGGATTGATCTTTGGTTATTGTGTTTGACGCCCAAATTACCAGCTATTATTAAAGCAATGTGATGTTTCAAATCGGGGGTTATGAAACAGAATATTATACGTTGTAGCTTAAAAGATACATTTTATTTAAATTAATTTATGTGTGGTCCCAGTTGCCGTAAGAAAAATATTAAAAGTAAATAAATCTGGCAACTGGGACCGCTGTCCTAGTTGATTGGAGTCCCAGTCGCCGGAAACAAAAATAATTCATTCAATAACTTCCGAACCGCAAATAGATAGGTAATATAAAAATAATAACATTATTTCTAAAATTCTCGTCATACAAAAAATTATAATCCATAAAAAAAATATATATGGAAAAGGCTGGTTGTATGGTAATAAGATATTTGCTAGCTTTGTGGTCGCATGAAGAGTTGACCAGCCGCCTGGCGCTGTCTTGAAAGATAAGGAGAGCCTTCAAACCCCACAATACACTTCATTAAAAAAATTACTCACATGTCGTAAAAGAATGGTCCCACCAGTCTGTGTTACAAAGATACGCCTTTAGGTCGTCCTTCGTCCTGCCGACGATGACAGCCGGTGGAGCGACCAGCGTCCGTATGGCCAGCAGGACACAAGCCACGCCGACAATCACTCCTATCCGACGAAGCAGGTACATGTCGGATATCTTCACTGCTTTCGCTGACCGTACTTGGAATATTACTGATATCCTGTCGAAGAGAATTGTAGGTTAGTAAGAAGTTCTTAAGGTGCAGATTTAAATGATGACATGTAATTTGATGATGAGATGAAATATACTGATATCCTGTCGGAGAGAAATGGAATTTAGGACCAAGTTCTTCGGGTGTAGATTTAAATGATAACATGTAAGGAAGGGGTTTATAGTCATGAGTTGTGTTGTGTGTTTACAGAACCATTAATAAGACTTTAGAACGATATTTGCATACGCGGATTGACTTTTAATTGACTAAGAATCTAACACGGGGTGAAAGTATGTCGTAAGGAAAACTTGTACCATGGATAAAGTTATTGATGGAATTTATCATCGGTTATTCTATTGCCATACAAAAGTATAGGTTACAACTACACGGTCAAAATGTATGGAAGGGTATTTTCTTTTTCAAATTATCCTATGCAAAATAGTATCACTTGAGGCCTCATGAACTGTTAAAATGTTTTTTACGAAGTCCCTTCCACCGAGTTTTACGTGATTGAAATAGTAATAATAGATTGTAGCGTAGAAGAATAACACATAGGATACTTTTTATCCCGGAAAAATGTACGCAAGGCTACGCTAGGCTAACGAGGCAGTTATGTACGGTTTCCATGGGATAATATATCAAATTTAACACTGGCAAAGTAGCGGGCAGAAGCTATTAATATTATAATTGACGCTAAGCTCGCATCAGTACCCAATTATGTAAAGGTATAACACAACAGCGAGCCTTACTAACAACCACCAACCAACCTTAACTACCAAGCTCCCTCTTCGCTCATCAGACAAAATCTTTATTCCATTTACAAAAACACAAGTACATAATAAATGCACGATCAGTTTCCTTAAACAAAACAGATCTTGTTATGCAAACGTTAGTCTAAAATGGATTATCATAAATTGGGCCCGTAAACAGATTCCCTTTATTTACGCATTTCAGAAGAGGGCCCAAAATTTAAAAGGCAACTCCTGATGCTTATCTCGACAAGAGGACAATTTCATTCCGTCGGTATCTAATTAAAAGAAACTTGATCGTAATCTAAAAGTTCAAGACCAATTATATACTTGAAATGAGACTTGGAATGAAAGATTTGAAAAAAGTTGTGATGACAAATATATTAAGGGGGCTTGTAATGTTTCCAGTGGGCATTATATTGTTTCTGAGAATAAATATTCATTCATCATTCATCTTTTTTTTCATTCAATTTTTTTTTATCTTGTTTGAAATATTAGGAAAGAAACCATTCTTGAAGTTGTAATAAGAAATACGGGATGTAGATTGTGCAATAGTGTAAAATATGATTGTTTACATACCCATATATCATTAAGCAATTCAGTTTGTATAAAAGTATTTTTATCGTAGTTTTATACCCTTCTATCCAAGTCCTTCATAATTTGCGAAATCTTACACATAATTCAGTTATACCAAAAACTTGTACCCAATATAGAAACTTCAATACAAATTAATTTCAACAAATTAACAAATTCATTTGCTTCACACGGATTTGAAAACAAAATTGAATTTTGAACTCGAAATTGAAATTTCAACTTGGAGGTAAGTAGGTATGCTTTGCATGACCCTAGGCGGGGCCTATTTCAAGGACCGGGCCTAATTCCGGGCTTAATAACGGTCCGCTGGTTTTTTGTGATACCTGTATAAATAATTAGCTCTCCCCAAAGTTTTGACCTTCGAATAGGCTTTATAACGTTCATATTTTGGAATTTAATACTTGATTTGACATGCTGTAATAAAATAACTACATTAATATCGTATATTTTTTTAGTTTTATTAATTCGCCTTAAGAGAAAGAAGAAGCGGTGAGATAACCAGGACTTGCAACGAGAGGGCTGGCTTGAGGTGGCGCAGGACAAATATATTGGTAAGCCTATGCCTTTGCCCAGCAGTGGGATATTATTAGCTAGATAAAAAAAACTACCACATTATTCCTAATCACTAAAACTCTAGAGAGTCAGAACAACACTCAACAGTAGCGAAAACCAAAAAACTGCAAATCGCTTGACGACTTCCAGAGAAACGGTTCAACTATCTTGAATCTCATTACCAAATTAATCAGCAAAGAACGGTATAGAAGTAATAAAAAAGATAATTTCCATTTCCCTCTATGTATATCAAGCAGGAGATACAACATTCATAATATCTCTCAGTGACATCTATGCGATCATCAATCATCTTTTCTTTCTAAGAAACGGTATATTTGCCAATATTACTTACCTCCAAGTCTTCAACATGAGAGCTCCATACGTGAGACAGAACCCGACTTCCCTCAGCCAGACCCTGGCAGTGCAGGTCAGGACTGTGGGTCTGCCGTACATGACGAGGGTGGTGCAGTAGATGAGGAGAGCTCCCAAGACTATGACCCTGAGGAGAGCGGGACTTGCTGCTCTTACGACCTGGGAACAAAAGGTGTAAGTGTAAAAATACAAAAGTTGATCAGGTAAGAATTTTATTAGACCATTACGTCTTTGGTTACTGCCGCTCCCGTGTATCGTAGCCTGATGTTATATAGCCTATGACAACTAGATATAACGTTGATTTCTACGGATAACAACCTTTCAAACTTTATTTAATTATTTATTATTTATTAAAACTCTATGCACAAATGTAAAAAAATACACCGTACAAAGGCGGACTTAATGCCTTAGGCATTTTCTACCAGTCTACCTTAGGGTGATGCAGAGACAAAATATAGGAGGTGCAAGAAAGAGGGAACAGAAACAGAAAATTTACAATATAAAATATAATAATAAATACATATATACATACATACAAACAAAATATACAAAGTAGAGAGAAATAAAATTACAAAGTGGAGATAGAAAACAAACTAATTGTGGGACGAGTCTGCCAACTCCTTAAGTAAGTGTTCGCGAGCTTTCACCTCCTCCTCCCTCCTCTCTTTCCTTTCTTTATATTACCTCTTTAAAATATTATTATGGATAAAATTTCCAAGCCTCTCCTCAACTATGTGGGAATCGGCTTCTAGTCCAACCGGATGCGGCTGAATACCAGTACTTTATGTGTAGTGACTGCCCATCGAAACTTCCACAATCCACATACCTGACAACACGATACTTTTTTCGATTTTTTTGTTTTTAAGACTTCCGAGCTCCTGAGTCCCTTTAAGGACTGTCAAAGATCTACCAATGACGGCCGGGACCAACGGCTTTACGGGTTTTCCGAACCACAGGTGCATAAAGTTAGAATTAAACCAACCATGTACTTAAATCTAAATTAATTATTGTGATCTACCTACTTTCAATCAATTTTAGTTAAGTACAATATTATTCTAATTTAAACCAAACATAAGAATTTCCTTGAAGAATATACATGAATATTTTTGCGCCTTTCTAAATGAACCACTAAACGAGCTTCAAACTTTTGGAAGTACTCAAAGTTGTTGTTTAAAATGAAGGAAAGTCTGAACAATTTTTATCGGAAATTCGGTTTGGAAAGTATCTGTAGTACTTCGATATCTGTTGTCACCG
Organism: Caradrina clavipalpis; assembly: GCA_932526535.1. Lineage (NCBI taxonomy): Eukaryota > Metazoa > Arthropoda > Insecta > Lepidoptera > Noctuidae > Caradrina > Caradrina clavipalpis. The sequence continues at coordinate 1,392,091 of OW052088.1, forward strand.
CAGTATTTGATCGATAGTCTGTTATGATGGATGGTTCGGGGAACAAAAAAGTACTGGGGCAGAAAAACGATGTACCGTTTGTTTGAATGAGTTTTTTGTACCAATATTTTTCACTTTTAATTATCCTTATGTATCAGGATCTGATGAAAATGGATTTTGTATAACGGGTGTTCCATGCAATAGTTTATCACCATGGCCAATTTATAAAACATGGTGAAAATTATTGGAACTGCTATTTTTTTTTTTTATAACCGAATAAAAATGTTATAGCCGGGTTTCTAGAATCATGTACTGAATTCATGGTAAAAGTTTGCACCCCGAATCGTAGTGAAGAATGACGACTGATAGAAGGAAATGAAAGACAAGAAATATAAGTCTTCGCCTCAAGTAACAGAGAAAAGAACAGGCGGAAGAAATAAAAATCCTGAAGCATTGGCTGTAGACATTAAGGTGAATATAACTCCTAGGGATATTTGCAAAACAGTTCATGGAAAATTAAATCAACACAAATAACGTTCCCTAGCTAAACACACGGACATCATAAGTCCTCAAAATACACAAACAGACAGGTCTTTGTCTAACAAAAATTTCAATAACATCCCTACCTAAATTCACTCTCAAAACTGCAAGAATATCAAAACATGTAAGGTCAAAGCTGACATGAGCGTTTCAACTTGTATCTGCATAGGAATTCGCCAAGATTTTGGATAGCTCAGCAACACGACATGGAAACATTGGAAGTACAATCATAATTTTTACCTAGCTACGTTGGAAAATACCGCTATGGTGGTAAAAGTCGTGTTCGCTTCGCCATGTTCAAAATGGGCGCGCGATTTGCAACATTTAGTGCGCGGTTACGGAAACTTTTTGGTGTTTAATAGCTTGGCTTTTCCTGTTTAAAAGTGTTTAGAGATAGTATATTTTCCTGGAGGTTTTTCTGAGTGCAAACTCTTTTATTTTTGCGACGTTCTAGTTTACGTACAGTCGAGTGCACTCTGGATAGTAAAACTTGTACAACGAAAATTCTCACGGCTACAACATCAAGGATACGCTATAAATTCTTGTGTGTTGATTTTAAAAATGTGTGGCTCACTGTACCAATCGTTTATAAAGAGCAAATGAAATATATTTTCAGATTCAACACTGATTTTGGACTTCTACCGGTGGAACACACAATAACAATCCGAGGATTCAAAAAATGGTAATGGTGATTAAGTACCTACTAAAAATATTCTGTTGTTCTACATATCACATTTTGTGCAAGTTGAATTAACAAGTGGAAACAACGGGTTCTAAGAAAGTACTAAGGATCAGTCAACCACCGTCATGATAAACCAATATTATTTTATTTATAACATAACATTGTCGATTTTATGTTGGTAATCTAACTCCAATGAACACATACAAAATGTATATAACCAAACCAAATATCAAGATATCGATTGAGCAGTTTGCAAACATTATGAATACCAAATAATTCCGTAGCTATTTGATAAGTTACCATGTTATTTGAAGGCACCTTTGCGGTTTATGTAATACGCCTCGGGTTTGAGTGGTACCCTTTGAGGAATACAGGCGTGATGGTATGTTATGTTATGTGATTTCCTCAATTAAATCGTATGGTGTCATTTTTAACAATCAAGATTTTAGGTTGTTATATCCTGTCGGACACATTCATCATTTCGTAAGAAATATTCCTATGTTAAGAAACACATACCATCACGCCTGTAATGCCCGTTTAAGGCAGAGGTGTACCAATGAACACTGACAGTTCACCGGTATGTTCAGGTCCTATGTAATAGGGGGCGAGCCTATAAGCAATGAGAGTCATGGAGAACCTTTCATAACATATTGCACCAAATTCATATCCAATTTCACCCTCTCATAAAACTAGCCTAACATTTCGACCATCCCAAAAATTCCGCAGTCAATTGTTCGTCAGACTACCATCAATACTTATCTTCTTACTTGTTCAAGTTCTATGAGGGGGCGGGGAGGGGATACACATCAATCATGGGAGCCATAAGTCGAAGCTATCCGTCAATGACAAAGTCATAATAAGTTTTTCTTTTGGACGTGATTGCTTGAGACAACATGTTGTGAACAATTAGTGATATTACACATAGTGGATTAGATGATATTAGTCTTGGCCTTGATTGAGGAGGAAGGAATTCCTTTAACATAATTATGTAATCAATTTAGAATCTTGGAGTGTTCTTGATGGTAGCACACTCCTAAATCAAATCATCATTCATTACTGCCTCCGCATTGGAGAAAGCGGAGGGATGTGTCGTACTCCTACCAAATAAAACCTCACAGTGTTCCTCCAACTATGTGTCCATGGAGTTTCTTGCTCGTTCTTATCCATAGAGATCTACGTTTTGGAACGAGCAACTAGCTTCATTTTTACATTGTAACTTCTTGACAAATCAAAAGTGCCTGTAAATGGTCTAATTGAAATAAATGCTTTGACTTTTACTACGTTTGCCCGGGATACGGAGGTCGCTCAGAGCATTTTACCACACTCCTACAGATATTGAACCGATGGTTTTTTTTTTTTTTTTATAGACCGGAAATCATCAAATAACTTCCCCCGCCCTGGGCGGGGCGGGAGGGAGTGTCAGACTTTTACTGACTAAAACCCGTCTATGTTCCTTTCATGTGCCCTTTGCGTTCCGGGGGCGCGGTATCTCTTTCGAACAACCCGCAGCCCCGGCAGGCATCGGCCCTCAGTGGCCCCATCCAAGTTTGCTGACATCTCTTTGAGGCGCGCGTGGAACACGAACGCGCCGTCGACACGGTCTGTCGTTAGTGAACGTACGGACGGTGAGCTACCCATTGCTCACCGTCCACAGACACGCGTCTACGGTGGCCGGGAGTCGTCTCGCGGCTCCCGACGCCCGGAGCGTCTACCGCGGCGGCCGCTGGGACGGGGGATCCTCCTTTCCCTCTCCCGTCCCGCCGCCTCCTTCTCTAGCATTACAGCTTCGCAGAAGGAGGCGACTGCTTCCCATTCCCCCTCGCTCCGGACCATGGCCTGAACCAATGCCGGACGCGAGAGGGCGCCGCCGCCGATGGCCGCCTCGAGGACTCGGCGGTGCTCAGCCCAAGCAGGGCACACCGCCAAAGTATGCTCCACCGTGTCCTCGGGGCGATCCTCACAATGGTGACACCCGGGCGTTTCCTCCCGCCCGATGAGGTGCAGGAACCTCCCGAAACATCCGTGTCCGGTGAGGACCTGCGTCAGGCGGTAGGTGAGGGCGCCGTGGCGCCGCTCTAGCCACTCCTCAAAGAGGGGACTTACCACCTCAATCGAGGCGTGCCCTGAACCGATGGTTGAGGTACTAAACTATCCACAGCATAACATTTTTTCCCATATTACCACCAACATACGTTACAATAGATAATACTTAAAAGTATCACAAGACCAAATATTAAAACATACTTACCCTAACATGTCCATACTTTATAGTAAAATACACGATGAACGGCAGACACGATATCACCAGACACGCCAGCGCAAAGATGGTGGTTCTCACGACCCAGTTCAGGGCTGCCACACACGGAGAACCATCCAAGCAGGCTTCACAACCCTCGGCGCAGGGAAGGCACTCGAAGGCATCGGTGACGGAGTACAGGCTACGTTGGAGCTGTTGGAGAAAAAAATATGTAAGATGCTTATGTAACTTTTTTTATGCCATTAGATGGCAAACCAAACCACGATCCACCCGATGTTAAGTGGTCATCGCTACCTATAGACATCTGCAATTGCCTCGCAATTGCACCGGCGGCACCCATACCCTTCAGACCGGAACACAGCAACGCTGCTTTGCGGCAGAAGCAGATACGGTGGTAGGCCTATCCGGACGAGCTCTTCACAAAAAGCTCTACTACCTATGATTATTTTTTAAATTTTCCTTCTGTATTGATTAACGCATAGAAAATATCCAGGGGTAAACTAATTCAACATCATTACAAAAAGTGCAGATACAATCAAGACCAATAACATCTGGTAATCTAAATAAATTTAATAGCACTTTAATTAGTAAGTTATGTGTTCAGAGCCTTGATATAAATGGTGGTAGTGCTTTATATGAAAAATTCTTTTCTGTCGTGCAAACAGAGTTTAATAATATTTTTAAGAAAAAAACAAAAACAATTTGCCCAAAATTTTTATTTAGTGATTGGGCAACTAAAGGTATCAGGAAAAGTAGGGAACGACTATTTGAATTGTATGGCCTTAAGCCTTATGTAAATACTGAAAGTTTTAATAAGTATGTTGCTACTTACTCTAAAATTTTTAAAAATACTTGTAAGTCAGCTAAAGCTTTGTACATTAGTAACAAGGTTAAATCAGCAGATAATAAAATAAAAACTGTTTGGAAAATTATTAATAACGAAACAAATAGAAATAAAAGACATAATGCTGATTATAGTCTAGATACTTCCCGAGGTCCCATAAGCACAAATATCGATGTGGCTCAGGAATTTGTAACATTCTTTACCAATATTCCAATTAAAACTACTGAAGCTTTAAATTCCTCGCCCGCACTTGCTATGGATTTAATAAGGGCGAATGTTTCAGCCTGTCCCAAGGAATTTAAATCTAAACATATCAACCCTCTGGTTGTTATAAAAACATTCAATCAACTCAAGAGCAAGGTTACCGAAGATCTGTGGGGCATGTCTACTAATGTATGTAAATCAATAATTGAGACAGTAGCACCCTATTTAGCTTTGATATTTAATTTGTGTATAGACCAAGGAGTTTTCCCTACTTTAATGAAGCACAGCAAGGTTATACCCCTATTTAAGTCCGGGGATAGCAAAGACACCAACAATTATAGACCTGTGTCGATTTTGCCGGTTTTCAGCAAAGTGTTCGAAAAAGTGATGCTCAATCAAATGCTCAATCATTTCAACTGCAACAACATCTTGCACGATCAACAGTACGGTTTCACCAGAGGGCGTTGTACTACTGACGCCGGTGTCACTTTAATTAAACACATCTTTAATGCATGGGAGGACTCACAGGATGCCATTGGCATCTTTTGCGACCTCTCAAAGGCATTTGATTGCGTAAATCATGAAACACTCCTCCTTAAGCTCGAGCATTACGGACTAGGTCATCTAGCGCGTGACTTGATAAAATCGTACTTAAATGATAGACTGCAGCATGTTCAAATAAACGGTGTAAATTCATTAGGCTTAAAAGTAAAGATGGGGGTTCCGCAGGGTTCTATATTGGGTCCGTTTCTCTTTTTAGTATATATTAATGATTTACCTCATTTACTGAAAAACCAACCTCAAATGGTGTTATTTGCTGATGACACTTCACTGATTTTTAAAGTAAATAGAAAGGCACAACATCTTGACGACGTAAATAACGCTATGCATGAGGTTCATAATTGGTTTACTATAAATAACTTAGTATTAAATGAGAAGAAAACTAAATGCATAAGATTCGCTTTGCCAAATGTTAAAAGTTGTTCATGTAACGTTACATTAAATAAGGATATACTGGAATTCGTCGAAAAGACAGTTTTCCTAGGGATTACGCTTGACTCAAAGCTGCAGTGGAGTCCTCACTTAACATCTCTAGCAGGGCGGTTGAGCTCAGCTGCTTACGCTGTCAGAAAAATCCGACAGTTAACAGACGTGGATACCGCGAGGCTGGTCTATTTTAGTTACTTTCATAGCATTATGTCTTACGGTATTTTGCTTTGGGGGCGGGCTGCAGATATAGATTCTATCTTTATTCTGCAAAAGAGGGCTGTCAGAGCCATCTATAATCTTTGCAGGAGCGAGTCTCTAAGGGAATTGTTCAAAAAAATTAATATCATGACGGTTCCTTGTCAATATATATATGAAAACATTATGCATGTTCGAAAAAACCTTCATCTTTTCAAAAAAATTGGTGATAGACATAATGTTTATACTAGAAATAGGAATAAATTAGATCAACCAAGTTTCAGATTGTCTAAAGTACACACTTCTTTTATGGGGTACTGTGTAAAATGTTATAACAAAATACCGCTCGATATTCTCGAACTAAATGAGAGAAAATTTAAAACTTGCATCAAACGCACACTATGTAGTCAGGCATATTATAAGTTAGAAGATTATATTAATGACAAGAATGCTTGGCTTAATGCTGGTCCTGCTCCACAGAGACACGCGCTCACAAATTAATAGATATTATTTTTTGGGTATGTTTCTTACCACTTTTTAATTTTGATTGACATTAATAACGTCTACCGTTATTTTATTGCTATTTATTTTACATACTATGGATCATCAATCGAATAGGTTCACTAAAACCTTAGTTTTATATAATTTAACATAATTTATTTCAATTTTGTAAATGTGAGTACCATGGAGCCATTTATTTGCTAAGTTACTATGTGTTGGACACTGAGCATGGCAGTTGAGAGCTTCGTCATGCTCTCTTTAATGTCTCGCTGACGGTGGCGCGTGGGTTGGATCGTTTGGTTCCCTTCAAGATGGTTGAGCTAGATGGTGCTGATGCACGCGTCATATTCGTGAACGGGTGCTGTCAGTTGGGATTGGTCATCTCTTAACTGCCATGGCTTACATCTTTATTATAATTTTGTTATTTTTTTATATTCATCTTCATTGTTTTCACATATAGAAGCAACAAGAATATTGTAACCAAGTTTTTGTAAAAACCAAATTGAATGAAAAGAGTGTCCATGGAGTTTCTTGCTCGTTCTTCTCCATAGAGACCTACGTTTTGGAACGAGCAACTAGCTTCAATATTAAACTGTAACTTCTTGACAATTCAAAAGTGCCTGTAAATGGTCTAATTGAAATAAATGCTTTGATTTGATTTGATTTGATCAAGTTTAGGTCTTTAATCACTTCCTGATGAAAATTCAAACTCATGGCAGTTCTGGGTGGCTGCGGGTTGTTCGAAAGAGATACCGCGCCCCCGGAACGCAAAGGGCACATGAAAGAACATAGACGGATTTTAGTCAGTAAAAGTCTCACACTCCCTCCCGCCCCGCCCAGGGCGGGGGAAGTTATTTGATGATTTCCCGTCTATAAAAAAAAAAAAAAAAATGGCTGTTCTGGATCGATTTACATTGCCACTTAGGACCACTTATTTTAGTAGCTTCATTGTAAGAGTAATACAAAGTGTTTATCCTTATCTAACTTAAAACAGCTTAAGCTCGTTGTTGACCCATATAATTTACTCAAACATGTATATTATGTGAAGTATTTCGTACAACCGTGGCAAACGACGACGTGAGTGGCACGTGTATAAAATAACTTCAAGGGATTCATTATTTTAATAGCACGTGTTGAGACGAAGTTACTTTATAGGTCATGATATAAAATTTTATACAAGAGCCCTTCTGTGGAGTAACAAATTATGTTTTAATAAACTCGTTTACGTATATTGTAAGGTCTATCACAGACGTGACTATAATATAATATATACGTATTATAGTAAGAGATATTACAATATGTTTACATAGTAATTTTTTCCAGAGACGGAGTTATATATTTCTATTATCATCACCAAAATAAAAGGCGTTGATTTGCATCCTCGTCAAATTCAAGGAGTTAACTATGTTCGTGATTCTTAACACGAATCAATAATAAAATAAATTGGTTTTGAAATTTATTTTTCTTGATGTGATTTTCGAATTCGAGCTAGCCATCTCGCCAAAGGGTTTAGGCCTTATGTACACATTGATATCGCCGCGCGACAACTCTGCCTACCGCATACGCAACTGGGCGATTCAGAATTTTGCAAGAGGAGTATTCTGGAATACTGTTATTTGATAGTTGCAACTAAAAAAAACAAGTATTTATTAGATATTGGCCAGGTATCGTAATTATATTTGATTATTTCTATTGTTTTATGACAAGCTCCTAAAATTTGACGAGGATGCAAATCAACACCTTGTATATGGATAGATGAGGGCAAAAAATATGTATTATAGTATAGCTCCCGTGTGTGGTGGCTTATAGTATGTAATAGTCTACATACTATAAATGCAAAAGCTTGGTTGAACCAATTATTATTAAACTGCTGCCGGTGTCCTCGACCGCGTAGGTTTTTTTACCCGTATTAAGTTACGTCTTTGGTTACTACTACGCTTCCGTGTGTCGTAGCGTTGTTATATAGCCTAAATTATTTTTCATAGATGTGGCTATCATATATGCAAAAGGCTATTTTTCAGTCCAACTGGTAACTCCAGAAATAAGCTAAAAAAAACTCTTCAGCAATATTAGGTAGTCGGTTATATACCTACTACCAACCTTTGCGCTCAGTGTAGGTAGGTATATTTATTATCATTACAATATTATTAAAACGAAGCTTGGCTGACAATAATAGCCTGAAGGCTATTGGCAAAGTTTCAGCCGGCACAATACTGAACTAGTTTCTTATTATACGTACTTGTCGGTAACTTTGATACCTATACATCCGACTATAAATAGAGCAACAAATACAATAATGTTTTTTTTTAGGGATTCTATGCCCGAAACGTGCCACCAACGGACCGTATTACTAAGCCTTCACTCCGCTGTCTTTTCCGTATTTTGTTTTTATTTTTAAAGACTTTGCCCCACACTCGTAATTTCTCCTGTATCGCGCGTTTAAAAACGCATAAACACACATGCACAAACAACCAGACCAGGAACAACAAGCTGTAGTCTATACAAATATTTGCTTCGTGCGGGAATCGAAACCGCGACGCGCAGCGCATCAGCCACGTCCCCGCGTCAACCGTGTCGTCAGAAGATGAAATAATACAAAACAGAAAATGAGGGGACTTCTCATACGAGAACCGTGCTTTTGGGTACGTAGCGTTAAATATTGTACGGAAAAACTGCGCTTATACTATAAACGCAGTTTTTCCAAATTAACCGATTTAAAAGAAAGGTAATAATTTTAAAGCAATTAAAAGTTGTGTGTACCGACAACTTACCAGCAAATGTTTTTCATATTCTTCTTCAATATCACTACCGTTGTAGTAGCGGTTGTCAGCTGTGGTGTTGGGGAAGTAGAACCCTCGTCGACACACGCACCGGTAAGAACCTCGACGGAACCCCAATCCAGGCATCGGGACACACTGAAACAAAGATTTTGTTTTAATAAGGTTTATGGGCAAGAAGATATCCATTTTCGGGCTCGCCAGTTGATTTCATACATACCATCACGCCTGTTTTCCCCGAAGGGTTAGGCAGAGGCATAACAATGTACACCCACAGTTCGCCGGTATGTTTTAGACCCCATGTAATAGGCGGGCGTGCCAATTGTCATTAATCGGGCACAATTAAATCCTTACTCCGAGTTGCTACTGAGAATGTTATAGAAACACCCAATAATACTTTGCTCGACCTGGAAATCGAAACCAAGATCTCTAGCGTAGCAGTCGCGCTTAGGATCACTAGGCTACTGAGGCAGTTGATTTCATTAATATTAATACCATTCTTTAAGTGACCTGTATACAGAAAAGGCACGAGCATTGATCACCAGTTCAGTGCGAAAATTTTAATGTTTATATCTGCAAACTTTTCTTTAAGAATTGACAGTGCCAAACATCTTGCATACTTTTTACAAAACAAAATAACAGTGTGTCCGTCTTCGTCTCAAAGGACCAATAAATGATAACCTACCTACGTCACGAAATGGATGGGAACCACTTTTTATCAACGGGATGGACCCCTAGGGGTGCAGAAAGAAATATTGTTTCATCTTGTTGCCCAATCATGTCAAAGATGTTTATATATAGCATTCGCATTTTGAGGTTTTAGACAGCCATATTTTATAGATGCTACTTTGAATGGAGTTTTTTTTTCGGATGGGAAATCATCAATTGTCTTCACTCGCTCTCTAGTGTCAGACTTTTACTGACTAAAACCCATCCATGTTCCTTCTTGTGCCCTTTGCGTTCCAGAGGCGCGGTATCTCTTTTGAACAAGCCGCAGCCCACTTTGATTGGTTAAGGCTCTGATTGGCGCTTAGATTCTGCGCTATTTCCATTTCGGTATTAATCAAAGGTCACAAATATCACTGAACATGACAGAGAATTAAACTAGGTGACTACAGATTTGCTAGCTGTAACTCGTGGCTTCATCCATCTGTAATTAGTACTTCTCCCATTTCGCTTAATTACACAATTCTGCCACTATTACAAATTGTAAAAGTTTGTGGGATGTTTGTTACTGTTTTATGGCATAACAGTTGAACGGAGTCAGCTGAAATTTGACGCACATTATTCATAGTTGGCAGATATTACTTTAGTCTAACATATGGAGTTGTATCATTAGAATTTACTTTATATTACCATTTGCCAGCAACTTCGTCCACGTAAATGTCGATCGCAAATGCAAACGAAGTTGCGGAATAAAATGTAGCCCCCGTCCTTTGGGGTTCAAACTTGCCCCATATCTTACATCAAATCAGTACAGTGGTGAAAGTGTAATGGACAGACTGACAGACATTAACATTCTTATTTTTTATATTTATGTGGATAAACTGCAGCGATTGCAAAAAAATAATCAATGACACAAGATTCCTATAAAAAAGAACAAAAAAAGGTCAACAAATTCACAGTTCATTTTACAACAGTTACAAATCACTGTGACTTCCATCACGATGACAGCAAGTGGGTACTCCATCGTTAAGCAGATCACATGATAAAGGTACAGCCAGTAATGCTATTTTAATTTAAAATGAGAATCAGAATCGAGTCAATATCGGATTGAGATAATGAGATTTTGTAGATTTAAAAGAATCGCAACGTAATCGGATGCTACTAAATACGATGGACCGGGATTGTTTATATCCCAGGATTTTTATTTACTTAATCTCTTAAGACGGTTTTTTCTTAATGAATTCGGGAAGGACCATTAACATACTAATATTTTCCAAAAGGGATTTATTTCTAAGATTATTTCAACCTTTTTTAGCTTTTTTTTTAAGCTTTTTTATAGGATCTCATTTGTAAACCGAAATCTAAAGCTATATTTTGTATATAGTAAACGGGATAACGTGGTGTAGATTATTGCCGCATTGTAAGAAGATTTCTCCTTCTGGAGCCATGACCTCTACGGTAGCTTAGACCTTGTACCCGATCTTTTTCATCCCACTAGCAAGCGTAGGACGTCCACCCACAACACCCACAGACAACCTGATTAAAACCGCAGAAAGTCGCTGGATGCAGGCTGTTTCCAACCGGTCCTTTTGGAAATCTATGGGGGAGGTATATGTCCAGTACACGTCCTGCTGTTGATATGACAATGTTGACATTATTTTATTATTTTAAAATTTTATTATTTTGATAACAATATTTAATTCAAAAGAACAAACAAAAAATTTTTTTGAAGAATCACCATTTTCTTTTTTTAATGTAGTTATGTAACGTACCTACAAACCGAAAAGCTAGATATCAGATACAAAAATAGTCTTATACTTACGAACACAAACATCTGACGCACACGTTTTCCCACCTACATTAAAACCATATTTTCCCAACTCCAAATATACAACGTGTAATAAAATAAACGTCCTGAAATAGGGTTTGTTCAGAAAACGTTCTGAATTGATTTCAGCCATTTTTTAAATCCAGTAGTGCCTTTAATAAAATATTTGAAGTTCCAGTCACTGCTACGGTCACATTTAGTATTTATTTAAATTAAAAAAAACAGAACTTAAAAAGGATATCGTTTCTCTACACACAGAGTTACTCCTGTATGTGTTTTAAAACAACTACTAAGACCAAAAACAATTTTCTGTAAGCAACTTTACAATATGCTATTACATGGGACCTAAATATACCGGCGAACTGTGGGTGTACATTGGTACACCTCTGCCTAACCCTTCGGGGAATACAGGCGTGATGGTATATTATTATTCTTATTAACTTTACAATAATCAATAACATTAATATAATTATAACATAATAATCAATAACATTAATATAATATTTTATGTTGTTGTGTTTGTCATATTTTATACTAGATACTAATACTGTTAGCGAACCGCTAACAGTAACCCGTTTTTTGTGTACTATGTTAACCCAATTATAAGGAAACCATGTAACAATGGTTAATACACTTTACTTACTTAGTTATATTCTCCCGGTAACCAAAGCCGTATCGTAACGCGGGTGAAAAAAAAAAACACTCAGACATAGTCTCGGGCAAAAGATAAAAAAATAGTTTGCGCTTATTCTATTAACAAAATAGTCCTGAAATATATCTCGTATTCTCCAAACTGGAACACAGGCATGAGACATCGGTACTTCGGCAGACATCCAAAGTGTCCGGACGTGACTTCTAACAGTTCTAACCTTAGCCTTCGATTAGATCGAGTGCTTCTATAAACGGTTAGGCTCGCAGACTTCTAATGTCAGGCAGGTACTATTACAGACTTGGAAATCTAGGCTTGAAATACTGTACAGTAGCGGCTCGAGTTTGGCTTCCAAAATCTAATTGTTTATTTTCATTTGATCATTAAAATATCGGGAGGTAACCTGGACTTATAAGCTTATAAGTAGATATTACATTGTCGGATTATTATTATTACTGTTAATATTACATTGTTGCGGAAAAAACTGGTCCTTCAAGACCCGGTAGAATCTGGTCTTTCGAGACATTTACCGTTTCAGTCCTTTAACATTCACTATTGGACATGGGTTTCCCTATCATTATAACAAACAGCAATTGGTCTAGCTAAACATTGCTTCTATAACCACACAAACGATTATCAAACGGGATGCTCTTGTCCCAAAGCCTCTTAAATGGCTTTCAAATAAAAAAAAACCTTTTTGTCACTTACCAACAAAAAAAAATGTGGAATAACAAGCTGACACTCACATACAGATTTTCTGATGAAACTAATGCTCCATTCAAGGATGAAAAATCTTCGCTATAGGAAAAAGGGTTGAAATCATTCATGTTTTGCTTACGACTTGACCCTCACAAAGGGTTCAATAGCAACATTCGAAGCTTTATGAGGAATAGCGTTACATACAGTTGCAAATCGTGTAACTATTGGTGATCCTTCAACCCCATAGGATTTATGTGTTAGCTGATTTATCTGTTCATGCGAAACTGTTTATCGAAGCATGGTTCTCTGTTTCGTATTCACATAAGCGTGAGGCCGGACGTAATTTTGTAAGTTGAGACGCGCGTATTTTGAGAAGCGTAATTTACTTTCTACTGAAATTGAGAACTCATTTTGCGTCGCCGTGTGAACGAAACAGAGGTTTTGTATGAAACTGAATGTAGCAGAAATGACGCGACTCACAACTTAAAAAATTACGCTCGTCTGGCTTTACCCATAAGAGGACTTTTAGAGAGACAACACGGTTGACGCAGTGCCCAAGCGGTTGGCTGCTGCGCTGTGTGTCACGGGTTCTAATCCTTCTAGCTCATAGGTACCTTTTTCGGCTCTGGTTGTTTTTGCATTTGAGTATACAGGGTGACTGCCCCGTTGGTCTCGTGGTCGCAAGGGCGACTGCTGAGCAAGGGGTCCCGGGTTCGATTCCCAGGTCGGGCAAAAAGTGTTATTGGGTTTTTCCATTAGGAATTTCTCAGTAGCAGCCCGGAGTTTGGAAGTTGGTGGTGTGACACCCCCGTGCCTCGGAAAGCACGTAAAGCTGTTGGTCCTGCGCCTGATCTCTCTCCGGTCGTGTCGGATTGCCGTCCCATCGGGCTATGAGAGTTAGGGAAGAGGGAGTGCACCTGTGTTTGCGCACACACTTGTGCACTATAATATCTCCTGCGTACGTGGCTAGTCTGCATTAAGGTTAGCCGCCGTGGCCGGAATCGGCCTGGAGAATTACATTACATTTTTACATACAGGGTGGAAATTTATTATGCTACCTGGAGGGAAAGTACTCTAAATACTGAAGATAGCAAATTTTACTTAAAGGAAACATTCCTTTATTTTTAAAAAGAAACTAAACTGCATTTAAATAATTTTGAAAATTCCGTTGCCTCACCTGGGAATCGAACCGACTAAAATCCGAAAAAATAGCATCCTGTACTTTTATGGCACTAATCGATAGAGTCAATCATAGGGATCAAATCTCTGCAAACATGGTAAATTAAATTAAACAAAAACCATGAAATTTTAACCTAAACTTATTTTATTCGAACGAAAAAAACGAACAAATTAACTAAGTAGTTGCTGGAAATGAGCTTCATTTACATGGATACACAAATTTATTCCTTTAAAAAAACTCATTTTGAGGGAGTTTTGGTAGCAAACAATTTTCAATATTCATCAAAACACCCTACTAAAAGTTATTCACAATGAATTCCTTAAAAGAATAAATTTGTGCATCCAAGAAAATGGAGCTCATTTCGAGCATGAAATTAGTCAATTCTCAATTTTTTCGTCCGAATAAAATAAGTTTTGGTTAAAATTTCATAGTTTTTTTTTTAAATTTAATTTATCATGTTTGCAGAGATTTGATCCTAATGATTGACCCTATCGATTAGTGCCATAAAAGTACAAGATGCTATTTTTTCGGATTTTAGTCGGTTCGATTCCCGGGTGTGGCAACTGTATTTTCAAAATTATTTAAATGCAGTTCTGTTTCTTTTTAAAAATAAAGGAGTGTTTCTTTTAAGTAAAATTTGCTATCTTCAGTATTTAGAGTACTTTCCCTCCAGGTAGCATAATAAATTTCCACCCTGTATATGTTTGCACACACGATATACGAGAAATTCTTAGCGTGAGACTGTTAAATATCAAAATATTTGATTGATATTTCCTTATCGCTATGGATCTTGTCCAAATATCTAAACAAGTACAAACTCACGATAGAGGTCGCCCCATTGTGAAATCATTGCCTTCTTATAAAACCAAGGACTAACTTAACTATTCCAAGTGTGTAACTACACAGCCTTTTCATATGACCACTAAGAATAAAACCTATAAATAGAGCCTAAAATACCGGCACAACGATTTTGGCAACGTATTCTGCCTAAAAATAATCAAACAGTAAGTCAATACTGCTCCCGGAGTAAAAACTTTTTGCCCAGACCTCACAAATATTTGCACAATGATAACAAAAAAAAAAAACAAAATCGTTGCTAAACTTCCTCTGTGGTTTGTAACTATTTGGCTGAGTCTGATCAATCAGATTGAGTACCTACCTATAGCCAGTGCTTTCTTTTACCCATTCTTTTTGTTCTGCAAAGAAACCAGAAACAAAAGTGGGCTGACGTAACGGGGATTACTGTGCCACAAAATGTCTTTATTTACGAACCTGAGACAGATACGATAAAGCCTTTGTAAAACTTTTGTCAATATCTCGCTTAAACTTCAGACGATATAATACATAAATTATATTATCGGAATTGTGTTAAGATAAGTAGGCTGAATGTGGTGTTATTTTTGCTTCGCTTGAACTGTCAAAAAAGTCATACGTTGGCAGTATGTTCTTATTGCTTATTCCCATTGTTTTAAAAACAAACAAATGTCAGAGTAATTTTTAGTGGCGGTTATATGTGTGTTGTAGTTTTTCTTGCTTATTTGTGACTAATAAAAAAAATAATAAGTAATTATTTTCCCCAAATATATTAATATTACGTTTCAACTATGAAAGTTAATCAACTGATATTTTATTTTAACGCTCGGAGCATTTAAATAAAAGAATAAAAAATATTGTACACCAATTCAATTTTCAAAGTTAATTAACGTTATTGAGACAAAAGTCATACGTATTTGATATAATAAAATGCATAATTCATGATTCAATAATTATAATACCAACAGAACAAAAGAATTTCTAACTTCAAAATACTTTATAAATTGAATTTCGAACGGCGATCGTTCATTGTTGCCGGGTCGTGTTAGCGGTGTCTCGCCATCCAGTTTACAATAATGTCGCTTACTGTTACCGATTGCTTATAGCGCCCACGTAGATTTTAGACTGTTTCGTTTTTTGCGTGATTTTCGATGTGTGATTTAGTGATGAAGTGAAAATAAGTGTTCGGTACCTAGTACCGAATTTTGTATGATGAAACAGTGCTGGATTTTCAAGATAAAGAAGCCTTCACCGTGTTGGTAAGTACAATAATGTTTGTTTTACGGACCCATATAGAAGAATCTACAGTCAGTCTATTCTGTCAAGATCACTCTCTATGTATTTAGGTGAAGTGAGCTTGAAATGATTAGTCATTCTATCTGATGCTAGGGATTGTCAACTCACTTCAAGTTCACATCACCTAGAAAGATTTGAACAGAACAGTACAGCTTTTTTTTGTGCCGAAATCTTCATGTACTGCCTCCGCCTCGAAGAAGGCGGTGGGGTGTGTCGGACCGACTAAAACCCCACGGTGTTCCGCCACAACCACAAAGCGGGCCCCATCACCCGGTGCGGCCGTCAGCCACCGGCCCCACTGACTTCAGAACAGGTAGAATAGTACTGGATTTGTGGCTATCAGTCCTTGTTAGTACGATGCAAATACAGTTGTAGTCTTCACAGTACTACAACCCTATTCTATTACCGTGTCGACAGCGCGTTCGTGTTCCACTCACGCCTCATAGAGATGTCAGCAAATATTTGGAGGGGCCACTAAGGGCCGATGCCTGCCAGGGCTGCGGGTTGTACGAAAGAGATACCGCGCCCCGGGAACGCAAAGGGCACAAGAAGGGACATGGGTGGGTTTTAGTCAGTAAAAGTCTGACACTCCCTCCCGCCCCGCCTTGGACGGGGGAAGTAATTTGATGATTTCCCATCGGTAAAAAAATAAAGCTACAACCCTATTACGTCTCAGCTCTCGACATTTCTCTGAACACCCACATTCACAAACATTTGTAACAGCCTCCGAGGTCAATTGCACGTAGAGTATATTCCTTACAAATCTTGACCACAAATCTCGAGTATTCGTAAACACATCTATTTTTCTTTTTATCCTTTTGTGTCAGATATGTGTCCACAAACAGATACATTGGTTGAATGTATCTGTTTGTATGTTGGGAGAAGTTTTAGATATAAAATGAATGGTAGAAGAAGGTTCGCCATTTGTTTGAGACCGACACGGTATCATACTGAGCCAATGGGATAAAGGATTACATGTTACTTGGAGTGAGCCCTTTCGGTGTTTACAAGAAACGTCTGGTTTGTGTCCTCATTAACCTAGTGGTCCTAAGCTCTACTGCTAAGCTAGAGATCTTGGGTTCGATTCCCAGGTCGAGCAAAGTGTTTTTGGGTTTTCTATGAAATTCTCAGTAGCAGCTCGGAGTTAGGATTTGTGCCCGGTTAATGGCAATAGGCTCGCCCCCTATTACATGGGATCTAAACATACAGGAGTGATGGCATGTCATTTTTTGCTTTTTTTTGTTCGTTTATTTCGCATCTATTTTCACGATTGTGTTGTGTAATCGTAATGTTTTGTAAGAGACCTACTTATTCGAATTTTCCCACATTTTCAAACAAACATTTGTAAAACCACAAGCATTTATCAGAGGTTCCGATGCACGCCATGACATCCGAATGCCAGTGGCTTGTTCGATGATTGATTTATTGAATCGTGCAATATTGGATGCCGGTATAAAATTGTACGTGTCACTTCATCAATTTACGAGTCTTTGTGCCAAGTTTTATCGGAATGGATCCTTCTGTTTCAGGGTTATGGAGGAACGTAAAACATCCCCGGTTTCATATCTTTATATTTTATTGATTTCATATAAAGGAAACAGATTGTGGTATCAAGTTTTTATGTACTTGCAGTGGAATGCTGTAATATTTTTCTCTAAGTAAATTTAGGTGAGGAGAGGTTTTAATTACTGTCATAAGATGGCATGGTATCAAGTTAATTTTATTTAAATTCATCGTAGGAGATTTTTTCTTAGAATAGACTTGAATTGAGTTACGAAACTCCACTTTATTGCGATTGATTGCTTAGTTTAAAATTTGTTTTATTACATATTTAATCTTTTTGACAGTTATTTTTAATCAACCGAATTATAAGCATTTTATAAATAAACAGTAATAATAATACCAGCCAACTTTCCCACTGTAGAGCAAAGGCTTCTTCTCATATGCAGAGAAGGCACGATCATTGATCACCACGTTTGCTCAAAGCAGATTGATGATGTCAGACTTTAATAAATTATAAGTCCAGGTTTCCTCACGATGTTTTACCTCTACCGATATCAATGATGTCCAAGACACATATTATGATCATAACATATTTGAATTATAACTTCAACCAATACTTACACACACGCCATAATACCATCACACCTGTATTTCCCGAAGGGTTAGGCAGAGGTGTACCAACGTACACTCACAGTTCGCCGGTAAGTTTAGGTCCCATGTAATAGGGGGCGAGCCTTTTGCCACTAACCGGGCACAAATCCTAACTCCGAACTACTGAGAATTTTATAGAAAAACCCATTAACACTTCGCTTGACCTAGCACACACGTCATTTTGTTTAATTGTCTGCATGGTAATAGACATTCACAAAAAATGCCTATAACATAACATTACCACGACATTCGTAAAAAGTAGGTTTGGTCGCAAACAGTTTGCGCTAAGTCGGGTAACAATATACGAGGGACAAATAACGGAGCAGACGTCACGGTTTGACTGGATAGTGGATAGTCTAGAAATGTTTTCATAGCCCTTAGACCCGACACGGATCAGTAAACATCAGGAAAAAAATGTTGTGAAGATTTTCTTATTATCCAAATACGTACCTACCTATTTTTTTTGCGGTTGTCGCGATTCTGTCTGAATAAAAAAGAGTAGGTTAGGATATTGTGCGGATTTTTGTCGTGAATACGAGCGTATTAGTAAAATTTTTAGACAGTTTTTAAGAGCCTTATCCTTCAAGAAAGATCTTGAAATCAAAAATAAAAATAAAAAATATACCATCACGCCTGTATTCCCCGAAGGGTTAGGCAGAGGTGTACTAATGTACACCCACAGTTCGCCGGTATATTTAGGTCCCATGTAATTTCGAAACAAAAAAAAAACAAAAAAAAAACGCAAATAAATCTCTGTAACATAAATCTTTGTTTACTTGCACATCTTATTTTATGTAGCTTCTAAAATGTCATAACTGCACTGTAGATCTTGTAGTTGTTAATTAGAGCTATTATCTCGGAAGCTAAGAGACCTAGGATTCAATTCCAATTCAGGAAAAAAGTTATTGGATTTTTTCATCAGAAATGTTTCCGATGTAGCCAGGTGCCTGGAAGTTGCTGAGAGACCGAGGGAAGAACAAGAGCACCTATATTTACGCACACACTTGTGCACTATATATTCATAGCGCACTTGGCTAGTCTCCGTTGAGATTATTCACCGTAACCGTACAGTTCCTTAAACTCGCCAACATTAATCCAGGAAAAATAAGTACATGTACTTACAAACACAAACGGTAGCTGTGAACCTTTCCTCTTTACTACAAGCAATTCCAGTCTGACGTCACCCACTCTTAGAACATCAAACACCCAAGTTCGACTGTTAAGGTCTAGTGAAAAACATAACTGTGGAAGTATGCCCTGCCCCACATGCGTCCCTTTTACCCTCAAAAAACCTGGTCACGTAGAAAATAAACAAAATGAACCACGCATTCCGAGTCCCGATACATTATCGTAAAATAAGTTGAAGTTGTTCGCTGAAACAGCCGTGTTGGTGTATAAAAATGTACCTTCTTTATATAGGGAGAAATATTATTTTGCAAGCTGTTGTGCTTTGGTAATAGTAACGATAATATTATAGTAACAGTTGTATTGAATGTTTCTATATGTGTGTGACGTTCTTGCAAATTGGTGGATTGACTTCTGTAAATGTTATACACTAACTCAACTGTTTACGTGATTTAAAGTGCGAGTCGTGTCTGTATACGACTCATCATCTTTAATATTTTTTCTTTTTTTTTATAGTTCACTATTACACTAGCTTCCTATTACTAGGCCTGTGCCTAGTAATAGGAAGCTAGTGTAAAAGTGCCAATTGAGTTGAGTTTATTTTAGGCAGAGGTATACATTGGTACACCCAAACCTTTCTTCTCTGCCTAACCCTTCGGGTAATACAGGCGTGAAGGTATGTTATGTTACGTCTGCCTGGCTTTAAGTCAACCTTTGTATGTTTTGTTGCATATTTTTTACATAAATAAATTAGTAGATGATACCTTTATGAGTAAAGCTTACAAAACTAACTAAACATTGTATGTGAAACGAGTAATTCCAAATAAAAAAATCGATCTAATTTACGTAACGTTTATTCCGCACATTCGAGAGAGGCCCCTAATTTTGCTTTTTTCCCAAATTCTCCTCGACATCACAATCCATCTTGTGGATATTTGTAAAACAGTCAAGACAAAGGAATTATGCGCAACCTTTGAACAGAAAATGGGTAAGAGTTTTACACACGAGGACACGGGTGTCGTCGTAGAATACTAGCTATGCCATGCGGTTTCGCCTTCGTTATGTTTTGTCTTTGGTTACTGCTCCGTTACCATTGATAAAAGCGTGATGTTATAGCCTTCAAACTTCCTCGATAAAAGGGCTACACAACGAAAAAGGATTTTTAAAAATCATACCAGTACTTTCTAATATTAGTGCGTTCAAATAAATAAACATACCTTTCAGTTAAATAAAAGAAAGCTTGAACAGTTTTTTGTTTTTTCTTTGAACGCGCTAATCTCTTGAATTACTGGACCGACACTGAAAACTCTTTCACTAATCGAAAACTACGTTATCCCTAACTGCTTTAAGCTATATTTTATTAACAAAAAAGAATAGGAAATCGTAAGAAAATTCACGCGTACAAAATCACGTGCGAAAGCTAGTGTTACATAATACATATACACACACACACATATCATCACGCCTGTATTCCCCGAAGGGTTAGGCAGAGGTGTACCAATGTACACCCACAGTTCGCCGGTATATTTAGGTCCCATGTAATAGGGGGCGAGCCTATTGCCATTAACCGGGCACAAATCCAAACTCCGAGCTGCTACTGAGAATTCCATAGAAAAACCCAACAACATTTTTTGCTCGACCTGGGAGTCGCACCCGGAACCCCTTGCACAGCAGTCGCACTTGCGACCACGAGACCAACGGGGCAGTTACATAATAATAACATGTGATGTTCGACACATGGTGTTACGCATCGTGTTACTATATTGAACTTCAATAAGAAAAGGAAATTGATAGGAAAAAAGGATTGTATAGGATTAAATTCCTCTTACCCTGTTAACATGTGTAAGGGATTAAGTGGGTAGCGCAAGGACACATATGGTGTTCGAAGACATTTTCTCACGGCTTCGAGATAGTTAAGGTATGTACAAATGCGATAATATCACAGCAATTGGACTTAGCTGTGCTTAAGTAATTCGCTCCACTATCTCTTTATAATTCAATTAATTTACGTGAAGCTAATTTAATTTGCCACATTTGAATGTTAATACCAAAGTTTTGTTTAGAATTAATACTTAATGTTATAAATTCGAAAATTACTCTGTCTGTATATTTTGCTTTCGAAATTAAACCCACTGAACCGATTTTGATGAAATCTGGTACGAGGTAAGTTTGAACTCCAAAGGTTTTTTTTTAAAAAAAAGATGGGAAATCATCAAATGTCTTCCTCCGCCCTGCGCGGGGCGGGAGGGAGTGTCAGAGTTTTACTGACTAAAACCCATCTATGTTCCTCCATGTGCCCTTTGCGTTCCGGGGCGCGGTATCTCTTTCGAACAACCCGCAGAAGGACATAGGCTACTTCTTATTCCGCAAATTCGTTTACATTAATGATAATCGACATTTCAAAAGCTAGAAGATTATAAATTAATCAGCGCGAAATATCGAAAGATCTCAGGTATGGTTCCAATGGTAAAATCCAATGACGGTAAGAACATGTTGTAGCTTCCAGTTTAGTTGAGAGCGCGCATCCAGAAAGTTGGCAACGTCGCAAACAGCTGTCAAATATTTCCCTGTTTTGATTAATTTGTCAATATTACTGTATGAAAATAAGAAATATGGCTTACTAATGCACTAGAATATTCATTATGAAATGCAATAATTAATATCGTAACACCGAATATTTAGTTTTAGATGTAAAAAAAGTATTTGGAAACTTTACAAATGCCTTTTTTACACCTAAAACGGGTACAACATCAAATTCAGTGTTTTAATTGCAATTCATTATTAATATTCTAGTGCATTAGTAAGCCATATTTCTTATTTTCATACTGTAATATTGACAAATTAATCAAAACAGGGAAATATTTGACAGCTGTTTGCGACGTTGCCAACTTTCTGGATGCGCGCTCTTATGTCTTTTAAGAAGGTATGCCTACAGCCTAGCTTCAATGCTGCCCTTTCTCAGGTTTAAAAGATGGCTTGCTCCCTAACATTCAAGTGTGACGACTGGTTTATTTAAATATTTAACAGGATATACAAATTTCAGTCAGGCTAGAATGACTTAGGTCTGACGACTTTGGGGTCTTAGTGTATTTGAGACGTTACGTGGGCTAAAGGTCACGTGACTTCTCCGTAGGCAATGCCATTGCCATACATTTTATATGCTTGACTTAAATACTAAGTGATAAGTAATTTGTATTTGACTTGAGTTTTTAAATCTATTTGATAACGTTAAGGCAAACGTTCAATTATGATTTTTAACGGACTACGGCAAAGCAAAAAGGAGGGTTATAATTTTGACCAATTAGAATGGATGTTCATTTTGTTCCCTCATAACTTCTAAATTATCATTATTCGACAAATGAAGTATCATATCATGTATGGAATAATTGTTTTTGCTATTGTTGTAATAAGACGGCGCTATTTTTATTTCAGTACGAAATGACGTTTAGTAAAAAGTCCAACTTCAACGCTACTACAGCTTCAAAAATTCATTATCAACAATGATAAACAGTCAGACGGGTGTATAATACAATCATTCAAAAAGCATTTTATTCGAATATAAACTTATAGCCCATTTATAACTCTAAAAGCCATTTAATTGGTTTTGTAAAACCGGATACATTTAACAATTGGATATAAATTTTTAATCTGCTTTTGACAAATGAATAGGCTTTTGTTTCCTGTTTTTGTTTATTTCATGAAATAGTAAATCGTATGATTGATTCATTTGTGACCACTGCGTAATGGAATTTGGAATTTGGAAATGTTGTGGCAGACATTATTATTAATCAATTCAGGGCTCATGGTCGCAAACGCTGAGACTGCTGAGAAGTCAGTCCTTGGTTCAATCCCTACGTCAGGAAAAGTTTCATAGGTTATTTTAGAAATTTCTAGGTTTGTTGAGTTGTTGTTAGAGTTTGAGAGTTGGTGATGTGACACCCCCGTGTCTCGAGGAGCATGTAAAGAGAGTCAGACTGCCGTTCAATTAGACTATAACAGTGAGGGAAGTGCGCCTATATGTTTGTGCTCACATATTTTCTGCAGGATAACATCGCGCAAACTTTGACAGTGACCATTCAAATTGGTTTTTTTTTTGGTGAGCGGTAGGGATCCTCATGGACTTCCTACATCGTAGGGATACCGGAGGAGCATGCCGGACTCTTACCGGTTAAAGCCACCGGCCTTGTTCCACCTCTGCCTATGGCCCGAGATCCAGGATTCGCATAAGCATTCACCGCTCCCTCCATTGGCTGCCGTAACCGAAATTCGGTCGCGAGAACAATAAATACAAGGTAGGGTGGGTGTTACCTTCGTCAGTCTATTGTTAATATTTAATTACACTAAGACTTATTATTTAACCTAACGTTTAAAGGTCACGGTTGAGCGAAGAGGTCACGTAGAGTAATTTTACGTCACTCAAATATTAAACTGAAAGACATTGTGTTTTATTTAATTGCCCTTTTCTTGAAGGAATATTTATTAATTAGAAATATCACATCCACAATAGAAACAAAAACATTGTTAGAAGACTAAGGCCGTTTGTCCACCGCCGCCGTCACCGTCACGTCAACGAGAACGAGATGACGGCGCCGAAGTACTGGTACATGGACTACTATGGCCGCGTGTCCACCGCAAGTCCGTCACCCGAGCACCGTCATCCCGGCCGCCGAGATTCGAGTAGATCGGCGTGGCCTGTGCCGGCAACGCGGCAATACAAAACACTATACTAGAAAGGTTTAGGTGGTTAACTAAAGGTAAACAAATCGTAGAAAAGGATTTTTATAGTTGACACTTTCTTGTTTAAAAAAACTTTTAAACAAAAAAAAACAACCGCCTTCAAAAACTAAAAAAGTGAAAAATAACTTTAGCTTTGGAAGTCGGCGGCTTTGGTTCTGTTTGTTGTTTTGCCACCGACTTCCAAAGCTAAAGTTATTTTTCACTTTTTTAGTTTTTGAAGGCGGTTGTTTTTTTTTTGTTTTATAGTATCAATTTCCTGTCATCCAAATTCACGAAGGATTAACACACTAAAAACACTAAAAAGACAACACTAAAAAGTCATAAGAAAGCAGAATACTTATGCGATTTCGTTTACTTGGAGGACGAATTTTCGAATACTACTGAATATATCTGTGTTACCCTTTGTAAACAATGCTTAGATATGTTAAAGCAACAATCGCGGTTAATCTGCTGTTATTTATTGAAGAGTTCCTTCGATTTTTACAAGATCTCATCATCAGATATTGAAATGGTGACAATGGGACCACACGGAAAGCACCAGCTTTCAAATAAAGAATCATGACGCTTGGAACGTACAAAAGCAGAGCAAGCAATTGTCGCCGGTTGAAACTAGCCTGCATCCTTCTAGTTTTTTTATTTCTATTAAAAAGGATAACGCGACTACCACCCAATACAAACCTGTAGAAATGAACCAACGATAATATCGGCGCGGTGGACAAACGATCGCCGTCACGTCATCTTATACTCGGCCCGAAATAATCTCGTTCTCGTTGACGTCCCGGTGACGGCGGCGGTGGACAAACGGCCTTAGCCTCTCCGTCCATGACCGACAATCGGTGGCCGATTTTTTTTGTCGGCGAGACTGGAACATTAGAATTCTAAATACCAACTCACAACGACAAAAAGTCGGTCCTACCAAACTATGGATTTATTGAATCGGTCCGATAATCGATCCTACAAAAAATCGGTCGGGTGCAGAGAGACCCAAGTCACATTGTTATTTGCCCGGTATGTAACCTACAACCTTATGCATGAAAGGCGAGTGTCCTAACCACTTGGACATCAAATAGGATTGACAAAGGAAGAATAGGTAACTAGTAACTTCTCAAGTATGGTCGCATAGTGAATGCGACTACAAAGTTCTGTATACACAACGCACACAATCATGTTAGGAACTATTGTATCTGCATTGCTTTCGCTCGAACTACTCAAGTATCGTATCGTATCAATAGTAACAATTTGAATACATTATTTGATTGTAAGCATTGTAAGAGTGTTCTAAAGAACCCTTTTTTCTTTTATCATTTTAAGTTTTTGAACTGCCCCGTTAGCCTAAGCGCGACTGCTACGCTAGAAATGAGGTCTTGGGTTCGATTACCAGGTCGAGGAAAAGTATTTTTGGGTTTTATAAAAAAAAACTCAGTAACAGCTCGGAGTAAAGATTTGTGCCCGGTTAATGGCAGTAAGCTTAACCTCTATTACATGGTACCTAAACTATTCCAGCGGACTGTGGGTTTACAATATTAAACCTCTGCCTGACCCTTCGGGAAATGCAGGCGTGATGGTACGTACGTTTTTTGTGCGTATGTATTAATTAAAACGCTAGCTTCTGCCTGCGACTGCACCTTAATTATCTCTTACCAATGATATTTTATTTCACCAATATCAGTGTTGTCAAAGATAAATTTTTAGATAAATAAGATTGTACAAAACGTGTGACCAAAACTGTGGTCAAAGAAGTTGTAGTTCCCAAACAGCAATATTTCACAATACTGCTCGAAAACATGAAAATGTATGCACAAACTGCGGTAAAAGTAAAAACAAAATAGTTTTTAGAAATAAAACTCAGCACTTTTCGTGGCAGGTGCACTTTTCACTGTGACTTATTAGAATTTACAAAACTTTCGACCTTTTTGGATGATCTCCAATCTCCATAGAACCGAGGTTGTATTGCATGCTAAAGTTTAAAACGTATTCAAGGTGCAAAACATGGAAATACAAAATGGCTGCAATGCATTTTGGGCACAAATTGAAAAGTCCCATTCGAGTTCCTTCCTTCTTACCTTTTATTTTTCAATTTGACATCAATTCATTTATATCGCCCCCTATTACATGGGACTTAAACATACCTAACGCTGCGTAGCCGTTCGGGGAATACAGGCGTGATGGTATGTTATGTGTTGTGACATTTATTTCAAATTCGAGCATTAGAATACACTTTTAAACATCGTATAAAAGGTAGACTGGTAGAAAATACCCAAGGCATTAAGTCCGCTTTTGTACGGTATATCTTTACATTTGTACATAATAAAGTTTGAATAATCCGTACTAATATAATAAATGCGAAAGTAACTCTGTCTGTCTGTCTCTTCTTCACGCCTAAACCACTGAACCGATTTCAATGAAATTTGGTACAGATATAGTCTGGGACCCGAGAAAGGACATAGGATAGTTTTCATCCTGGAAATCCCCCGGGAACGGGAACTATTAATCCACGCGGACGAAGTCGCGGGCAAAAGCTAGTAAATAATAAATTAAAAAGAATTGAATCTAGTTGCCCCTAACAAAAGGTAGTTTCGTAAAGTAAAAGTCAAAGCATTTATTTCAATTAGACCATTTACAGGCACTTTTGAATTGTCAAGTAGTTCGTCAGAAGGTTGAAGCTAGTTGCTCGATCCAAAACGTTTGCGTAAGAACAAGAATGCGTAAGAAAGTTCATACTTACTCTTTTAAAATATTTTTGTATGCAGGATCATACAGAACTACTAAATTATAATAATTATGTACAAATTATTTTATACTAGAAATTGACGGCATTTTTAGGCATAATATAGTTTATAAGTAAAAAATTAAAATGAATAACGCTACAAGACAATTAAAATGTTTTATATAAAAAAAAATATACCATCACGCCTGTATTCCCCGAACGGTTAGGCAGAGGTGTACAGTCACGAGCAATAACATATATACACAGTCACATTTTCTAAAATATATTTACTTCTACCATTCAAAAAATATGTGTACGGATTTTTTTTCCAAATTATCTAACCATCAAACTGTGTCAAAACTGGGTATACTTTGGTTTCACAATAATATAAACAAAACAAATCAGTAAAAAGTTTACACTTCCAATATCATTTTTAAGTATACATGACAATTTCTATAACATGTGCCTATACAAAATGGATACATTAAAATGACATAGAAAGTGTATACTTACTTTTTCCTGTTTTTGTTAAATTTTATTCATATACCATTGCATGATGCAATAGTTTTTTAATTAGACGAATTCAGTGATGATGATTAAAACAATCATCATCAGCCTGTAGCAGTCCACTGCTCATAGTCCAAGCTATGTCGGATACTTTTGTTCTTTGCTGTAATATTTTATTTGGAATCCTATCCCTAAGAGAAACCCCCAACATAGGTCGCCAAGCGACAAATACATTACAGTTTTATAAATAAATAGTTGTTGGTTACTGCAATAAAACAAGAGCTTACAGAATCAGTGATTCGTTACCATTAATTGTGTGCATTAAATATCATTAAATGTTGTAATTCTTTATTATTATTAAAGCCTACTAAATATTATAGGGTAGTTTAAACCAATCGTTATTCAAATATGTATATACAACATCATAATTAGTATATGCGAAACCCGAAACACCTGTCTAGTATTTTTATGTAAAGAATCTGTATACAACATTTCAAAACTGTGTCATGAAAAATGACAAAGTTATAAGCTTGTTATGTTACCTGGTATTCTATACTAAAACATGCTCACCGCGCGGCGCGCAGCGCATCTTGCAGCGCGTCTTGTGCTCATCTATACTAATATTATAAAGCTGAAGAGTTTGTTTGTTTGTTTGTTCGCGCTAATCTCAGGAACTACCGGTCCGATTTAAAAAGTTATTTTTGTGTTGGATAGCCCATTTATCGAGGAAGGTTATAGGCAACGGCACGCTACGACTAATTGGAGCGGAGTAATCAGTGAAAAATGTGGCAAAAACGGGGAAAAATATTCCTTTTGAGGGCTTTCGTTGCGTGCGCTGCGTAAACGGTTAAAGTTACGGAAAAATAATGTATAAGAGAATTGTTCCTCTTAAAATATACAAAAAAAAGTCCGCGGTAGTACATGCCTAACTTTTAAGGTTAACTCACTATAGCCATTTTGACACCACTAAAAAGTCATAAGAAAGCAGAATATGCGATTTCGTTTACTTGGATGAGAAATTTTCAAATACTACTGTATACACCCTTTTGAATGTTCGGCCGTGATGTTATGTTGTGTGATTGCGTAAACAATGCATATTTATGCGATAGCAGCAATCGCTGTTGATTTGCTGTAATTTTTTGAAGAGTTCCGTTGTCTGTCTCCGGAGTCCATCATCAGATCTATATGAAATTTAAATGGGGCCATTTGGGAAATATAATATACCCTTTTCAACAAAAAAAGAATCATCAAAATCGGTTTACAAACAACGAAGTTATCCGCGAACAAACATAATATAATAAAAAATCGGTTAAAATTCCCTATCTCAAAAACTACTGAACCGATTTCGATTAAACTTGCAGTATTCCCTAAGTTGAATAATACCTAGTACAACAAAAAAAAGAATTACTTAAATCAGACTTGTAGTTACGGAGATATGCGAACACAAACATAGAAACATACATACATACACTTTTGAAATTTGGCACATTTGTTCAGACGCTGATATAGACTAACATATACGAAAACTGGGCAGTTCTGGAAATATTACATACATACGGGTCGAATTGATAACCTCCTTTTTTGAAGTCGGTAAAAACAGTCAACGGGGGTGTCGATGCAACTCGCTGATGGCTACTAGCTACCTTTCTGTAACATTATATTATGTAGGTAATACCGCAAATGATAAAAAATACCTATAAATAAATAATAAAATAAATAAATAAATAAATATCTTGGGACAACTTACACACGGTTATCTGATCCCAAGCTAAGCAGAGCTTGTGTTATGGTAACCAGACAACTGATATACATACTTATATAATTTATAAATACATACATATTTTAGATAAATCACACCCAGACACAGAACAAACAATCATGCTCATCACACAAAGTTTGTCCTGTGTGGGAATCGAACCCACGACCTCCGGCTTAGCAGTCAGGGCCACTAACCACTAGACCAACAGGCCCGTCAAATAATATAACAAGACCCTATATTTACGTACACTGATTTAGTAAAACTGTGCAGTTTATTTTGATACAATTTAACGTTTACATAATATTATTGGACACAGTTAGCATACTTATTTTTGCGATTTAATGATGCTACATAAATTTGAATTTGTATACATGTTATAGAAATTGTCATGTATACTTAAAAATGATATTGGAAGTGTAAACTTTTTACTGATTTGTTTTGTTTATATTATTGTGAAACCAAAGTATACCCAGTTTTGACACAGTTTGATGGTTAGATAATTTGGAAAAAAAATCCGTACACATATTTTTTGAATGGTAGAAGTAAATATATTTTAGAAAATGTGACTGTGTATATATGTTATTGCTCGTGACTGTACCAATGAACAGTACACCCACAGTTCGCCGGTATATTTAGGTCCCATGTAATAGGGGGCGAGCCTATTGCCATTATCCGGGCACAAATCCAAACTCCGAGTTGCTACTGGGAATTGAAAAAAATTAAATGAAATGAAAAAGAAAATGAAATGAAAATAAAAAAAATGTTGAAATGTTTTATATTTCAAAATGATTTATAGTCATGTGTACCTACTTTAATACCTGAAAAAAAGCTAGTAAATAGATATATTAATAGTCAACACGATATCCCAAATTCCATGCATTTTATTTCACTCTCCATTCTTCAAAGTACCCTTGTATCGACACACCAACCATTATTCACAACAACCAAAACAGTACCCGCCTCTGTTACCAAATACACTAGAGACATCAATTTGAGGAGCAGCATCGTATCTTCAATCCTATTTATGGCATGTTTGGTTTCCGTCCCCTGTGACCACTTCGGACGTTGGACGTATGTAGTGGTGCACACAGGGGCCCAAACTTGGCCCATGTTTGGTCAGCAAACGTTGGACGAGCAGTATTGATGTGTTCCGAGAACTATATTTGAGTTGCAGTCTTGTATTGGACGTCTTTGAATCTTTAAGTATTCAGTCTCAGTGATTCTCAAAGGAATGTAATTCGCTTCGTTGCGTTTGCTTTGCATTAGATAGTCCTATTCAGAAGTTGCATTGATGTTTTCTTGTTCATGTTTTCGTGGAAATAAAGTGTGTTTCGTTCTATTTCTTGCTCTAGAATTTGAAGTTATTCTTGCTTTTATATCCTAACCTAACACTGAATATTTTGTTGCTTGCAGTAGAAAATAGATCCTATAAAGCCGCATATTTAAATAAATATTCTATATCTATGAACTTCAAACGATTGAAGTTGAATAGAACGATATTTATTTCGTTTAGCGCCAAATGCCTTTAGTAATTTGCCCTAGCATACAAAAACATATGACAGTCGTAATTTTTGATTGTATAAATAAGACTAGCGAACCAACCGCGACTTCGTCCGCGTGGCTTACTTCACCCTTCTAAAGTTACGTCTTTGGTTACTGCTCCGCTCCTATGGCTAGTGGCGTAATTTTATATAGCCTATACCGTTCCTCGATAAATGGACTCTCCAACACAAAAAAAAAGTATTCGTACTGGTAGTTCTTGAGATTAGCGCGTTCAACCAAACAAACAAACAAACTCAGCTTTATAATATTAGTATATAGATAAAGCCTTGTCATCCCTATAACAAACAAGAATTTATCCAAATATTGAATGAACAACGTATCCAAATCTATGTTCACAAACACGTTTCGGTATCGAACATAAAACGGTCCATAAAATAGCAACCCTTACCACTTGACGACGCTCAATGACTACAATATTTACTACGGCTCCTAAACAAGCACATTTTTCGCTCTAACCTCTGCTAAGAGATAAAAAAAATGATTCAATCCCGAATTCCCAGTGGCCCAACTACCAACAAACGAAAGACTTCTGCGATGAAGGTAAATATATTTCAGTTATCTTTTGGTAACATTGAGAATTTGAGCTGATATTTTGATTCGGAAATTGTTTTTTGAAGGACCCGTCTGTAACCTAAATATGAACTAGAAAGTGGTTCCAAAAGTTTCCGACCTTTTTCTGAAGTTAGGGTTAGAAGTAAGATGTTTTTCTTGGATACTTTGGCAAACAAAAAGGTTTTATAGGATTAGGGATAAATGATTATAATCAAGTGGAGAATACAATCACAATATAAAAGTAGGTCAATCTTTTGTCTGTAACAAATACGTACACAGGGATGGTAGCTATTTTTATATTTTATACATGATAGTGGACAGTTTTTAGTTAATTATTTAGAAAGCTTTTCAATACGACAAAACACAACAACAATAACAACAACATCAACAACAAGAACGACATAATTATGGCTTTTTTTATCGTTTAAAACATTTGACTTTGACTTTAAAATGTCTAATTTTGATATTTTACGCTCGTACGGTAATTTGTTACTGGCATGTTATCTCTTCACCATCTTTGGTTAACTGATAGAAAGAGCCTAAAGCATTAACGCTGCCATTGTGTGTTTTGTTAAAAGAAATTTAAATAAAATAAAAAATATGAATGAACACGCTCGAGTTTTACCATAAAAACCGTACTATTGGATAACGTTTTTCATTACAAAAGTGCCGAATATACAAAAGGGTGTTTGATTTCAATTAATCAACTACAGTTTTGCCTACACCTCTCTCATACATACATAGTCTGTGTATGTATGTATGTACATACACTCACACCTTCTTCCAATGGGGGTAGGCAGAAACCATAGAACGCCACTTGCTATGATCCTTACATGCTCATTTTGCCTCATATTGCAAAACAATATTCAAAGCTATGATTTATTATGATTTACAGTTTCAATTTTCATGAAAATGTATCTTGTCTAGTCCATCTATCTATAGTATGAATAATAAATTGAAATTTTATGCTCTCGAGGGCAAAAAGGTACCGTTATCCGTCACATTACGAATAAATTACCCTAGTAACATGGGTTCGTCAAATGCCTACAATGTCATGGAGATTGGGATACACTTGATCAAGTATTTTAGGTTTATAGGCTACTAGCTTTTGCCCGCGACTTCCTCCGCGTGGATTAATAGCTCCCGTTCCCGGGGGATTTCCGGGATGAAAACTATCCTATGTCCTTTCTCGGGTCCCAGACTATATCTGTATCAAATTTCATTGAAATCGGTTCAGTGGTTAAGGCGTGAAGAAGAGACAGACAGACAGACAGGCAGACAGACGGACAGAGTTACTTTCGCATTTATAATATTAGTACGGAAGTACGGATTATATTGTATTTTTAACTATACATTTAAATTACATCAAATGTAGAAGGCTTAGATACCCACGATATTTTGGATACCTAATCACCGTCAGTTTTGGTTTTACCACCTAGATGTGGGCGGACTATTTAACACGTAGTTATATTTCAACAGTTCAATTTTAATGGCCCCGTTGGTCTCGTGGTGGCAAGCACGACGGTTGAGCGTCCTAGATTATATTTTCCCAATTCGGGCAATAAGTGTTATTGGGTTTTTCCATTAGGAATTTCTCAGTAGCACGGAGTATGAAAGTTTACACATTACTACACCAAGTCAGCTGATTGAGTCAAGAAACACCCAAAGAAACAATTCCGAAAAAGATTAATGTTTCCCCTGACATATTAAAATTCAGAAATAAAAATCAATATCAAAGTTATTGCTTTTGAGCTTAAATTTTGTATAAAGATTCAGTCCCGGATACACTCTCCACCCCGTTAGTATAGACACCCCCTTTCCGTAACGCGCTGTATAACAATGTCGACAACGACACGATTAAGGATTGTTCTAACTTTTCAATCAACACTTACTGCATGTAACACCGTCACAGTTTTCTACAGAATAGAATAGTTCGCAAGACCCAAAATGATACAAACTTTTGGGTTGTGTATAAACCACGGGTAACTTTGCTTTTGTGGGGCAGTCTCGACCCCCAACTTGGACGATTTGGTTGAAATTGTTATCTAGGTCTTGTTAAAGAGACCCTCAAAAAGAACCCTTTATGTAGACTAGGGTTAATGTAATTAGCGGGTACAACAGAGCTCGTGGATTTACGTTGTAAATATGTTGTGTAAGATCGCGGAGTTGGCAGTCTTACGTCATTTAATTTTACATACATACATACATACTAGCACGCCTGTATTCCCCAAAGACTTAGGTAGAGGTGAACCAATGTATGCCCACAGTTCGCCGCTATGCTTAAATCCCATGTGATAGGGGGCGAGCCTATTGCCATTAATCGGGCACAAATGCCTCGTTAGCTTACTGGTTCTAAGCGCGACTGCTACGCTAGAGATCTTGGGTACGGTTTCCAGATCGAACTAACGTGTTTTTGGGTTTTTCTATGAAACACACCGGGCACAAATTCTAACTTAACAAGACTTAGAATTTGTGCCCGGTTAATGGCAATAGGCTCGCCCCCTATTACTTGGGACATACACATACAGGCGAACTGTGGGTATATATTGGTACAAATCTACCTAACCCTCCGAGGAATACAGGCGTGATGGTATGTGATAGCTGGCTTAAAAAAACAACATACACTGCGACCCTTTACATGGGTTATAACTTAGTTTAAAGTTCAAACTTTTAAAGCGTTTGCCTGAAGTTAGAAGTTATAAACCACAAGGTTAAGTACAAGTTAGGTGGAGTTATGACTCTAGGTTCTTGGACTATAAAGTTTTTACGTTTGAGTATCCACTAAAACACTCAAGTAAAGTAAAGTGAAGTATTCAATTGGGACAGTAAAGGACTCAAGATATTCCCTACGGGAAAATAGTAAAAAAAATAGGCTCTGGATCCCCAGAGCCTATTTTTACTATTTTGAGTTAACTTTCACCGGCGTCACTGCTTTATTTTTGTCAAACTGTTAGGGTTCCGCATCCGAATGGTACCAATGGGACCCTATTACTAAAGAGGCTTAGTAAACAGACAGCAGAGGTGCTGTGCATCTCTCTGTCTGTCTATCAGGCTATATCAGGCTATCTGGCTGTATGTCATGAATCGTAATAAGTAGAGAGTTGGACTTGTCACAGTGTGTATTTGCAATGCCACCATAACAACAAAAAATAAAAAAGTACCTAGTGTTATATCTTGTGCGATGATACAGAACTCTTCATGTGCGAGTCCGACTCGCATTTGATACATACCATTTATACACATCATCACGCCTGCATCCCCCGAAAGTGAGGCAGAAGTGTACCAATGTACAGGCCCCAATAGGGGACAATTGCCATTAACCGGACAGAAATCCTAAATTAGAGCTGCTACTGAGAATTTCATAGAAAAACCCAATAACACTTTTTGGTCGACGTGACGTGGGAATCTATTTCAAGACTTCTAGTGTATCAATCGCGCTTAGCACCACCACTCGCACTTGTTATTTTTATTGATTTTTATTTTACTTTCTATTTTCTATGTCTTTAAAAACACCACCCTAACACACATTGATACACTCTGCCTAACCCTTAGGGGAAAACAGGAGTGATAGTATGGGACGGTGTTCGATAAAAAGTAAACACTGTCTTCAAATTGAAGAATAGCCTTGACCTTCTAAAGTTAGGAATAATTTTGTCTTTTCGAATTAGTAATAAAATACAAAGTGGTATTATATTACTAATTCGGAAAGACTAAATTAAATAATACTAGCGGTGTTGTGTTTAATTCTTAGTACAC
Source organism: Caradrina clavipalpis (assembly GCA_932526535.1). Classification (NCBI taxonomy): domain Eukaryota; kingdom Metazoa; phylum Arthropoda; class Insecta; order Lepidoptera; family Noctuidae; genus Caradrina; species Caradrina clavipalpis. Next base: position 1,427,051 of record OW052088.1, read on the forward strand.
CTCTTATCAAAAGAGCGGTCTTAAAAAGTTTTTTTTGAACTTTGAGACTCATTGTCTCCCAAACATTGTTTGAGGCTAGGCGCCTAAGAATCTATTGATGTTAAGAACTCTAAGAAGGCTAGCTTATAAGGTACGTGAATAACAATAACCATTTTAGGTAATTGACACAAAAAGGTTGCTAATATTAAATTCCAGAAATCGTTTAGCGCGTTCCATCTGACAAAATATTTTTTCCTGTTTTTATTTTTTATTTTAAACGGTAATATTAATATAATATTTGATAGCTATTTCCTCAAATTAATAATTTATGTGACAATTTGTCAAAGCGTGTAAGGCTGAATGACTGAATTATTAACAACCAATCAGAGCTGGCCGTTTTTAACCCACTTTAAAAAGGAAGAGGTGTTCCGAGTGAGTTTGTTAGCGATATTTCAGCAAAATTTTAAATAGTCCCGTTGGTGTCGTGGTCGCAAGTGCGACAGCTGTGCAAGGGGTTTCGGGTTCGATTCCCAGGTCGAACAAAAAGTGTTATTGGGTTTTTCTATGAAATTCTCAGTAGCAGCTCGGAGTTTGGATTTGTGCCCGGTTAATGGCAATAGGCTCGCCCCCTATTACATGGGACCTAAATATAGTGGCGAACTGTGGGTGTACATTGGTACACCTCTGCTTAATCCTTCGGGGAATACAGGCGTGATGGTATATAATTATGAATAGATTTTGAAGATTCTTTTTTTTTTTGTTTAGTAGGTCATACTTCAGACGTGGAGCCATTTAAATCTTATCGAAATCGGTTATGTACGAGTAAGTACTTTGGTTTATAAATCAAGATAAATAAATATATACAAGTAAACGGAATTGCATATTCTGCTTTCTTGTGACGTTTAAGTGGTATCTTGCAAATGTATTACCGTTCCTTCATGGATTTGGATGACAGGAACTAGTTATAGAAAACTTTTTTGCAAAGAAAGACAACCGCCGAAGTTGGTCTCAGTACAAAACAATACACAGAACCAAAGCCGACGACTTCCAAAACTAAAGTTATTTGGCACTATTTAGATTTTGGAAGGCGGTTGCATTTTTGGAAAAAAAAATATTCATTTAGGTACTGTTTTGCTTTAAAAAAAAACTCGATTGAGAAACCTGGGGTTCAGCACACTAATCATTTCAAAATGGCGGCTATAAAAAATCTCATCAAGAAACAAATGAAGCTCACCTCAGTAGTCTTCTTCTTGCATTTATCAGTTCCTGCGAAGATGTTCAGCTGTGTTGAGCCAGATCTCATGGGGCACTGGTCGATGTCCACCCTTCTGAGATCGATGTCGATACCACTGGTCCCTCTGAGAAGGAAATAAAAGAGATTAATATGTAATTATGTCAGTTTGACTAAGGCAAAGGCAAAAGCTCCACAGAGTCATTTTGTGAAAATCTCCTTCGGAGAAGTTAGAAGAATAATGGATTAGTAGTACTGCGTTTTTCTGTAAATTCTCAGTAGCTGCTGGGAGTTAGGACTTTTTTTTATTTTTATAGACGGGAAATCATCAAATAACTTCCCCCGCCCTGGGCGGGGCGGGAGGGAGTGTCAGACTGTTACTGACTAAAACCCGTCTATGTTCCTTCATGTGCCCTTTGCGTTCCGGGGGCGCGGTATCTCTTTCGAACAACCCGCAGCCTCGGCAGGCATCAGCCCTCAGTGGCCCCATCCAAGTTTGCTGACATCTCTTTGAGGCGCGCGTGGAACACGAACGCGCCGTCGACACGGTCTGTCGTTATTCAGTGAACGTACGGACGGTGAGCTACCCATTGCTCACCGTCCACAGACCCGCGCCTACGGTGGCCGGGAGTCGTCTCGCGGCTCACGACGCCCGGAGCGTTGTGTCCGGTTATTGGTAATAAGCTCGCCCCCTATTACATAAGGCCTAAACGTATTATGGCTGTACATTGGTACACCTCTGCCTAACCTTCGGGAAATACAAGCGTGATGTTGTATATTATGTAACTCAAAGTTAAACTTTGACAATAATATTATATCGGTTATTATCTGAACCAAAATATTTGCACTAAGTTTGGCCTTTAAAAATATGATACTTAAAAAAAATACTAAATACCACCACCGTTAATCCATTAAGAATAAAAAATAACAAAGTGCTACCTCCACTGCATTCTAAATTAGCTCTGTGAAACAACAAAAACAAGTCATAATTTTGTGCTGCACGACATTTAAACCGCGGCGATATAACTTGCCCAAATTAAATTAAATTTCATCACAAACTTTCCGGATTCAACTGCGCAAAGCCGTGTATTACGGAACTTGGCCGGATTTCAAATGATATCCGAACTAGGAATCACGGATCATAGCGACTGTTTAGAATTGTAATGTGAGGATTTACATGTGATGATTTGGCGTAGACAGAGATTTGAGATGTTAGGAACAGTGTTTATTACAAATATATAGTCAGTGACATACTCATACATGTTATTTTAGTTTTAGTTACTCTTTCTATAGACTGGTACTTCGGTTACCTACATTGTATTCCAATTAAACATGCTTCACACCTAATCCAATTACTCGTTCAATTAAACGCAGCCACTTGAACCATATGGAGCTTTAAGGCGATGCGCAAACGTAGACACTTTAGTGTTCTGTGTGTGATACTAGCAACTGGGAATCAGTACCTAATGAAGTTCTTTTCATATAATTAGCCCAAAATCAACTCTCTCATACGCAGAAGTAGCCACGGTGGTTACCTATGTGCTTCCACTTAACACAGACTGATCGGCAATTAAAAAACTGTTCGGTTTCAGCAACTAGATCCTATTTTTTTTGTGCAACATACAAACTATATTAATAAATTTCCATAAATAAATAGGTGGGGAGGCCTTTAAACAGTAGTGGTACAAAAGCAACAAAATAAATATAAATAGGTTGTTGCACGCATAAGTTGCCTATGTCTTACACAAGACACTGACAGAATGTTCGCTAAACAAGCACAGATAGTCCAGTAGTAACAACCGGCAACTGTGTCCTGTGCCGGCAACATAAAGTGTCTACGTTTGCGCAGCGCTTATAGAATTATGTGCATACTACATCTCTCTGACAGATTACGGTAATCAACCTTAAAGCATAGCAGACCTGCCAACCATTAACCGGTGGACAGCAGAATTAATTATGACATTTATACCAGACTTATATGACGTTTATGCCAGACTTATATGACGTTTATGCCAGATCTGTATAACGTTTTCGAGTGAAGAGTAGTTTGTATGCAAATTCGAATATGAAGTAAAATTTAATTTGGTTTTTGGTGCAGTGACGAGTGGGTTCTTTACGGGTATTTAATTCTTAACAGGGTTTTAATTACGCTCATCTGTGGAGGGCCATAAGCAAGATATTAAAATGGTTAAATTAATTACGGTAGATGCAAGTAAATACAAGGGGTGTGAACTTTTTCAAAAGTTTTTTTAAGTATTGTATTTCTCTTGTATCGTGTTTGCGTTTACAGACCTATAAATTCACATACACAAACAACCAGACACGGAACAACTATCTGTAGGTCATACAAATATTCGTTCCTACGACAGTTGTCGTCGAAATTAAGCGTACATTTTTGCTAGACATAATTCTACCCTCGACTTCACCCAAGTCAAATTCAACGTATTATCCCACGAAAACCGTACATTTTTCCGGCATACAAAGTATCCTTTATGTTATTCCATAATACAATCTATCTTACTGCCACATTTCTTCCAGATCCGTTCAGCCGTTTAAGCGTGAAAGAGTAAGCCATCCATTTTAGTCAGTAAAAGTCTGACACTCCCTCCCGCCCCGCCCAGGACGGGGGGGTCAATTGACGATTTTACCATCTTTAAAAAAAAAAAACCATCCATTCATCCATCCATCTATCCATCCATTCATTTATCCATTCATTTATCCATCCATCCATCAATCCATCCTCACAAACTTTCGCATTTATATTATTAAATAGGATTGACAATAAATATTTCATCTCCAGTGAACGTTTCCTAATATTTTATCTCGTGGGAGTAACGCACCTGCCTCTTTTACGGTTTTCTTTCATCTCATAATCACAATAGGAAATTAATATATTTCCAAAGCTCGCTCACCTGGAACCGAGCTCTGAATACAACGCAATTTTGTGAAGTTCGATCAAACGTTGTGTACGCCAATTATGTGATTTTCCAACTCAAATAACTTGTGCCTATGTATGAAAGGTAAAACTTTTGAGTGCCATGCGAAAATATTTATAAATATAATGTTGAGTACCTGGTGAGTATGTAAAGGATTAAATTCAGAAGTCTCGTATATATAACTTATTTAAAAGTAAAAACTATCACATACATACGTATACATACGCCTTTTTCCCTGCTACGATCCTATACTCCTTTGGGCTCATTCACGTTCATACATCTGGGAAACCAAGCACGTCGGTTACGAGTACTGCGCCAATAAGGTCCTCAAGAACCTCACCAATAAGGTCAGGGTAGGTCTTTCTAGGGCATCCCTTCCCGATGTTGCCACTCACATAGATATATCATTTTGGATATTAGCCAGAACAAATACAAATACAAAATGTTTTATTTCTGAACCAAAATATTTTAAGGTTAGTTTGTGATTGGAGCCTCCTTTTAAGAAAATAATGCCTGTATTAGGAAACTCCTCTCAATAAACATATAAAAGTTCTATGGTCTACCACAGGTAGCTGATATTAACGCAGACAAAATCGAGAGCCAATGCTAGTCAATACAATGAAACTGTTGATAGTTTTCGCACAGCCACCACAACCACAAGTACCAACACTATATCACTTCCGCACTTAAAAACACGTTGATTTAAAACGAGCCAAGCAACAACCAATATATCATGTGCCATTGAGTTAACAAATTTTCCAACAATTTTCATTTGGGGGAGGCAATATTTTTTGTTGAAATTTATAGCCTCGCGGCCACTTCCTGCTTTGTACTTTAGATGTCCACGATAAAGGCGATTATTTTAAGGCTACTAATAAGGAATTCATGACTTGGTTGGGGAAGTTGTATAATTAGTTCAAGTTAAAAGTTGTTTATTTTATACGGCGAAGTTGTATTACAGAGTTCTACTTGTTTAAAATACGTTTTTGTACTTCTTTGCCTTTTTTTTTCTGAAAGACGCGTGTCTATGGAGTGTAATAAGACATATGATGTAGTTGTTAACTACGCATACTAACCCATCAAACTAAGTACCTAACCTAGAGGAAACATGATTGCTGCAATACGACTTTTATAAATTACTGTTTATTGTGCTTACTGGTGCATACACCAGCATAGAAGCTGCCGGTTGATAGGGATTTTGAAAGTTCGTGAATTCCAAAAACTTTTGAAATCTTACCCCTAAATAGTCAAAGTCAAAGAATTTATTTCAATTAGACCATTTACAGGAACTTTTGAATTGTCAAGGTTACAGTATAAAGTTGAAACTAGGTTCCCACCTTCGGCAACAAAAAAATTATCGCAATCATGAGAAAAAACGTTACTTTCAGCATCGTTCTTCTTCTTCTTTATCGTGTGAGCAGTAAGGTCTAACGACCCCACACACCCTAGTGTCAGAGTTTCTAAACCGCCTCAAGGGCATCGCACCGCATCGTTTAGCATCTTTTTTATACCCGTTATATAAATTGAAAGCAGAGGAAGGTTAAAGGCATATAAGAACACAATTTCTGTTGATACTCATCTACAAACAAACGAAAAGTAAACAAACATAATATTCCATACAATAAAATCTCTGCTCCCATCTTTGCCTGATCCCAATATAAAACAGAATTGCACATAACCCTATTTGCACCCAAACTTCCTTCACGATTAACTTAGCAATATAACGAATTCTCCCAAAGATTTCCCTTCCATGCTTCCAGAATCGTAACAACTTGTTACAATCCTTTTGATGTCACAAATATTTAAATAACATGCTGGGATTTGCATAAACATATGGCACAAAGAGTCAAAGGATTTGTAAGACAAGTCGAAACAACGTGCTATAGGAAATTCTCTGTTAGGTAGTGGGCTTAAAGACGAGACTAACTTGATCTTCTGGAGCTATATTGTTAGGTGTATAATATGTTTACCTTATTTCTAAGACTTTGATGGATTTAGAAATTGAAGAAGTTTTGTAATTAATGTGAAATAGATCGACGCTACGGCCCAGCGGATACATATGTACCATCACGCCTGTATTCCCCAAAGGTGTAGCCAGAGGTGTACCAATGTACACCCACAGTTCGCTGGTATGTTTTTTTCTATGTCCCATGTAATAGGCGGCCATCAGCCCAGCAGATAAACTCTCTGCTTATCAGATCAAAAGTTGCTACCAATTAAGTCTACATGTATACATACAGCCACAAGAATAAATAAAAAGATCAATTTAAAAAAAGCCCATGGTATGCATAGACATTTTATTGCATCATGAACACGAATTTAAAAAATGTAATATATATACGATTTAATTGAGAAGCCTCCTCCATTTTTAAAGTCGGTTAAAAACGAAGGAATAATTACTGACTATTAAAAAATAGGTATACAATCAGTTTTGAATTTTTGTGTAATTATGCACATAATGATACTTTTTATCCCGGAAAAATGTATGGTTCCCGTGGGATAATATATTAAATTAGTAGCGCCAGTTGCTATGCCGCCAGATGGTAGATTTTTTTAATATTAATAACATAATACTAATATTAAAATTTAATATTGTGTGCATCCCAGATTAAGAAGCATACCTTATTCTTCTGAACAATTTATTTATATCTTAAATTACGTGAGCAGGTCCCATATTAATCTTATAATACTCTTACAGTGTTGTAATAAAAGATTTATAGTTAAAGGGATCGAACCGTTATGGGAAAATGTCTCCCTTAATATTTTTTGGGGATATTCGAAGAGACAAATGATGGTGATTTTATAAAGTGATGGTTATATTGGGTGTAAGGGACACCTCTACTTAAACTGAAATCATGAATTTTATATTCTGGACTGAATATCAGACAACAAGATTTTTTTATAGGAAAATCGTAAAGAGGTATGGAGTTTTTTTATAGTTTGCCGCTGTTATTCTTTCTATATCGTCCTCAGCGGCTAGTAAAAGTTTATTTCGCCCTTATTTTAGGTCAACAAATATCGTTATTGCCATAAGAAACGACTAAAAAAGCAACAGGCCAATTTTTCAAACTTGATCAGCCGAAAAAAGGGAGAAATTCCAAAAATTTCCTGCAAGAAATTCCACTTGTTCTGAAGTCAGAATAGTGTTCTGAGTGCACTGGCGAAGTTTACGGATAGTCGTCCCTTACGCCCTGTATATTAATCGCTGTGAGACTTTTTTTATTGTTTGAAGGCTTGATGTATTGTAAGTTTTAATGTAGACAAATTATAGACTGAAGACTATAATTTATCATAGATTATAGTAATTAACTATTACATAATAAAAAAATGTATGGCTTGTCTGTTTTTAAATTCAAGTTTGTAATTTGATGGGTAATATAATGCTCCATTATTATTATTTGATATAAACTTAAGCGACTATAAAGTCGGTTTTCAAGCTTAATCCACAAGAGACATACGTAATCAATGTTTAAGTACAAAATAGGCTTTTAAGTTCTCATAACCATAAAGAGATCCCAGTGGCGCTAACCGCTTGTAAAGGTTTAAATATTCTGAAAGCAAATTAATTGTAGAGCCTTTTTTGAGTGATTAATACCTCTTTTTTTAATCTGACTGCTAGGTAGTTCATATTTTAATTGGTAGTTAAGACTTATGGCAACACAGTCTGACCCCCTATGACTTGGGTACCTAAAATGTACCGGCGGAATGTGGGTGTATATGGTATGCCTCTCTACCTAGCCTTCCGGAAAATACAGGCTAGATGGGATATCAAGACTTAAAAAAGAGAATACAAAAGAAAAAATGTGCATGGCCTTTATGTAGTTGTTTTGGATCTGGTTGTTTGTATATGTGAGTATTATATGTCTGTAAACATATCTAACTGAAGTGCGGCAACGGTAAAAAAAAAGGAAACACAAAGAACATAAACATTTAAAAAAAGACGGGTTGCACTCAGGGAGTGCCGGCAGAAGTGAAAACGCTAAAGACGTACACAAATATGACAATTCGCTGACGCACATTGTCATATTTGTGTACGATAAATTCGTAAGATTTTCGATCAGGTCACGTGTCCTGACGCGAGTTTAACATTTTTTACCCAACGCCGCTAAAGAAGTTTTCACTTCAACAGAAACCATTAAACCAAGCACGTGTACTATTTAGTCCATCCGTCCATCCGTCCATCCACGATTTTCCACGATTTTCCCAATTTTCGATCAGGGTCACGTGTCCTGACGCGAGCAAAACAAGTGCACAACGCCGCTTACGAATTTTTTCGATCAGGGTCACGTGTCCTGACGCGAGTTTAACATTTTTTACCCAACGCCGCTAAAGAAGTTTTCACTTCAAAAATAGGAAATAAAATAAAACAGAAGAACAAGAAAATGCTAATCGCAGTTGAAATATGAACCTTATAAACTTGCTCGCACCTGAAAAAGTATCGGAGGCTCGATGCCGGACGTCACAAGCGTTAACCACACCTACATTAGACTGTTTTTAGTGCTTATATTAGCTTGGACGTGCTGCTAACAAACAATTTGCTAGCATGAGGACTAGTACATTAGGATTTAAATATAATACGGAAAAAACACATAATATTATGCGAGGTATAAAAAGACACATTTTATAACCGTTTAGTACGCATACTGCCCGTGAAGCTGAGTCATCATCATCATCTTAGCCATAGGACGTCCACTGCTGAACATAGGCCTCCCCTTTAGATGTCCACATATACCGGTCGGAAGCGACCTGCATCCAGCGTCTTCCAGTGACCTTTATTAGGTCGTCGGGCGCCGGCTAGGCCGTGGGGCGCCGGCTTAGAATTGCGTTCCCCCAAATCATCCCGTGGGTGTCGTAAGAGGCGACTAAGGGAAAAACCGGAGGTCGAGCAGCAGCGTCCTCCGTGTACTGCACATCCTCACTGCGATCGCCAACCCGCCTGCCAACGTGAACATTTAAGGCAAATTACCCCCTAAAATGATAGGAAGCTGAGTAATATTGAGCAAATATAATTGCAAAACTTTTTATTTTTGGTGTAAAAAATCACGTAAAACATTATCCTAATGGGCAACAGTAGGGTGGGGAGTATTTAAAGTTAAGTTTTAATACTTAATTAATGCATTTGTAATAAACAAAATAGAACCACGATCTATGACTAATATACTTCCAGCGATTATCTCTTACAAACAAAAAGCAAGTAAAATTTACCTTTTTATATTAGCTTCTGGCCGCAACTACATCTGCGCCTAATTTAATATTTTATCCCATGGGATCTCCACATTTTTTCCGGAATAAAGAATCTTATGTTGTCCACACTACAATCTATCTCAGTGCTAAATTTCATCCAGTTACGTTCAATCGTTTAAGCGTGAAAGAGTAACAAATATCAATCCATCCACCCTCACAAAATTACGCATTTATATTATTAGTGGGATAATTATTCAAGATTTATTCCTGTATGACTTTTATTGAAAGTTCTTTAAAGATGATGTTTTGCTTTTAATCTCAAATAAGGAACTTTTAAGTCTACGAATTTCCTAGAATCCATACACAAGATTTAGCAGCAGATTGTCTCGATACTGCGGTATTCATGAATAATCCATTTTCTAGGACAAACGGCCGACCGCGCGTATCACTGACCCGATCTGTGTTATTGCTCAAACGACTCCAAATGGAACTGATAACTTCTATTTTCGCGTTCAATCTTTTTGAGGGAGATTTCTTTTTGTCCTGTTTTTGTCTCGGAAATCGTGGTCGTAGCGTCGTTTGATGTGGAACGTTTGGTTTTTATGGATCATTTGTAATGATAATGTTTTTTATGACGTTTCGCAAGGTTACTTTGGGGTGAAAGGATAACATAGTAATATGTTTATTTTTACCTTTCCTTACTAACGTTTTCCTGGTTTCCTGGCAATTTTTTGCTCAACAAACAAATAAATTAATGTTCTTTTTTGTCTTACTTTACTTAAGTGACCTAAGAAAGTATTTCTTCTTCTTTAATTTTGCAGTATTTTTTGTTCTGACTCTCTCGTTTTCGTGTTCCTAGGTTCGATTCCCAGATCGGGTTATTAGAATTTCCGATTTAGAATTTCTCAGCTGAGAAACTCCGAGCAGTTTGTAAGTAGTGGTGTGACACCCCCGTGCCTCAGAATGCACGTAAAGCTGTTGGTCCTGCGCTTGATCTCTCCTCGGTCGTATCGGATTGCCGTCCTATTGGACTACGAGAGGGAAGAGGCAGTACATTATTCTGTGTTTTTACACTTTAATACCTCGTACGTGCTTTTCTACACTGAGATTAGCCACCATGACCGTTTATCGGGAGAAAATTACTGTATTTTTTAGTTCACTCATTATAGACTAATACTTTAAGTTTAATCCAACTACAAAAAACATGCTAGTTTTCAAGATAAATTAGGTCCACTGCTGGGCAAAAGACCTCTCCCACTCCTTCCGTCTTAAAAAAAATTACTTACTTGAAAAAGTAGCTCCCATTGCTGTACCCGAAGAAGGGCACAGTGTACGTCAGCATCCAGATGTTGCCACCACCGCAGTCGTAGTATGGCTTCGACCACTTGCCGTCTTCATACGTCACTGACAGGATCTCGTCGGGCTCCCGGTCGGTGTGGGCTGTGTCGTTGTACGTGTATGTGTTGTATCCTGAAAGAGAAGATTGGACTTAAATTTTTCACCTCAACCACAACCTGACCTGACTGTACCCAAGTTTACGAAACAGAGAGATATTATTAAAAATACCCAGGTCCCAGCAAGTTCTCAGGTTGAGCAGTGTTTTTGGGTTTTTCTATGAAATTCTCATTAGCTGTTTGGAGTTAGGATTTGTGCACGGTTAATGGCAAAAGGCTCGTCCCGCACAAAATGTGACCTAAAACATATCGGCAAACTGTGGGTATACATTGGTACACCTCTGCCTAACCCTTTGTGGAATACAGGCGTGATGATATGTATGTGTATTAATTAAAAAAGACATGGGATTCTAGTGATTGTTTAACTATGAAATCTGTATCTCGGTCCGTGACCCTGTTATATCAAATTTCAGTGTGATATCCGTACTAATCCGTACTAATATTATAAATGCGAAAGTAACTCTGTCTGTCCGTCTGTCTGTCTGTCTGTCTGTCTCTTCTTCACGCCTAAACCACTGAACCGATTTCAATGAAAAAAATTTGTGGAAAATGTTGTTGGTTATACATTTATACTTCCATTTTAGTTTTAAGTTTTATAGCATATATTCTAATGTGTAACCGTTTATTTTCCCAAATAAAATAAAATAAAATAAAAATGAAATTTGGTACAGATATAGTCTGGGACCCGAGAAAGGACATAAGATAGTTTTCATCCCGGAAATCCCCCGGGAACGGAAACTATTAATCCACGCGGATGAAGTCGCGGGCAAAAGCTAGTAAATTATATATGGAACATCCTTACTAATATTATAAATGCGAAAGTAACTCTGTCTGTCTGTCTGTCTCTTCTTCACGCCTAAACCACTGAACCGATTTCAATGAAATTTGGTACAGATATAGTCTGGGACCCGAGAAAGGACATAGGATAGTTTTCATCCCGGAAATCCCCCGGGAACGGGAACTATTAATCCAAAGTCGCGGGCAAAAGCTAGTTTGGAAATAAATAAACCTTGCTCTCTGAGGTTTCGTAAAGTATTCGATTTTCATTGGAAATATGATTATCCTATAGCATTTTGGTTTGATTTCATACGAAAAGCACTATAAATACGCTCGGTGTTATTAATAAAACTTTCAAACAAAATAATAAAAGTTATGTACGAAATAATTTCGAGCAATTTGTGAAATGGACCGAAATATTATTTCCACCAATTTCAAAAATTGGTGGAAATAATATTTCGGTTATTCTGCTGTCTCGTACTATGCTTTTGGCTTTGTAAGGACGTATTGCCATACTATATAATTGAATAGTTAACCAGCCGACGGCCTACTTTATGTTAAGTGGTTACCGTTTCCTATAGACATCTGCAATATCAGAGGTAATTGTAGGTTGTATTGTGACAATCCCCTACGGAAAATAGTTGAAGAACTTAAGGGGTATCCGATCACAAGACACCAAAAACACACATTTTTTCGTCGCATAATCTGGCGTCTTGATACATATTACAAGCCTGAAGAATTTGAGGTGCTACCGATGCCACGTGGGGAAACACGTGGCATGCCGGTGCGCCTCGGAGGTGGACCGCAGCGCCCTATGCTTCCGCTGCGGTCAGCCCGGTCACAAGGCCGCGGCTTGTGACGCCCCGCCGCACTGCGACGCATGTGCGGGGGCTAACAGGCCGGCCGATCACCGGGCTGGGGGCAAGGCCTGCGCCGTACCCGCCAGGGCCGGGGGAAGGCCCCGCACCGCTGCCGCCGCCGCCGCCGCCGCTCCCGCGGCCGCCGCCGCCGCCGCACCCGCGGCCACCGCCGCCGCCGCACCCGCGGCCGCCGCTGACACCGCGTCCGCCGGCGCAATGGATTGCCAATAACGGCACCATTGCGCCTCCCGCAGGCGGATACCGTAGGCACGGTCTGTGGGCGGTGAGCAATGGGTAGCTCACCGTCCGTACGTTATTAACTAACGACAGACCGTGTCGACGGCGCGTCCATGTTCCGCGCACAGAGGTGTCAGCCACTGGAAGGGGCCACTAAGGGCCAAATGCCTGCCGGGGCTGCGGGTTGTTCGAAAGAGATACCGCGCCCCCGGAACGCAAAGGGCACATGAAGGAACATAGATGGTTTTTAGTCAGTAAAAGTCTGACACTCCCTCCCGCCCCGCCCTGGACGGGGGGGGTCATTTGATGATTTTACCATCTCTAAAAAAAAAAAAAAAAGCCTGAAGAATTGAGTGTTCAAAGCAAAGACTTATCTAAAATATTTCATGAAAATAAAGCAGTTTCACGGTAAAAAATCGCAAAGGAGCGTTTAAAAAGAATCTTAGAATTTTTAGTTTTATGTAATAATATAACAGGATTTTTTTATGAACTAAAGACAAGATTATAAATTATTCCATTGAGCCGTGATTTTTTTCTCAATTTGAGGAAAACCTCAAAATTTCTTGATTTTGGTAGTTATTCGGTACACCTTACATCGCTATTTTGAACCTTATTTGTTGCCGCGATGGGTCTTTGTCTTATTTGCTTACCATAGGGCCTTAAGTGGCCATATTTTTTACTATCAACCACACCTTTTAAATACAGATAAAGCAGCACTTGTTACGCAACGCCATATTTCTTGTGGAGTTAAGCTGCTTAACTTCAGAAAAAAGGTGTGACAGTAAGTACCGACCTAATTCCCCGAAAAGTAGACACTAAAAGGTTCTAACTAAATAATATCTATCTATACATATAATAAAATTGTAGCGATGTCAAAACTGTACATTTAATATTTTTGAGAAAAAGTGATTGCTACGAGGTCGGGGAATGATTCTAATGCCGAAAATACAATTTATAGAATTTTTGTCTGTTTGTCTGTTTGTTTGTTAGAGCATCACGCAAATACTGCCGGACAGATTCTGTTCAATTTTTGTATATATATTCCACATAGGCCAAATTTGACCGTAGGCTATAAATTATCACGCTATCTACTTTGGGGGCTGAGCAATGTTGCATTATGTTTTGTTCTCCTACAGATTACATTGCGTTTATAAAAATACGAGACTAAATATAAGAATACTTTAGGTAGCTGGGGCTTAAACTACTGAAATAATTACCATAACGCTATAACTTCAAGGAGCTAAGTAGTTAATCGTGGCAGACTAGAACAGCTATTTTAGAGTATTTCCTATCGAAGCATTTGGTCTAATAGTTCGATGACCACCTAACAAGTCGCTGGGTTTGAGTTCGAACCCCAAAAACTGTTTTACTTTTTGTGATTTTTTAAATACATTTTTAATGCTAGAACATTTCCAAACTTTAATAAAATTGAAGTAGGCATTCTTCCGCCATAACATTTTGCTTTCTTATTTTTAAATATTTTATTATTTCTGCAAAAAATAATGTCTATATACAATCATAGTTACATATAAACAATATTGAAGTCAAAATTATTCATTTATCAAAATCAAAAAAAATAAACAAACTGAAAGGTGTGGGAACGATAGTAGAGCGGAAAATATACGTATTGTTAAAAAAAATTGTCTGTTTGACTCTTTAAATTAAATTTTGACAAAATAGTCTTTAAATGTCGGGCAACACATGGCTGTATTATATAACGCGATTGAATTATTTTCGCAATTGATTCCCCTAACAATAATTTACACCAGTTGAGACATGTACAGTACCTTCTAGATACATCACTGAGTTCACTATAACTGGGAAGCAGGTACTCTGGCAGCTTCAAGTAGTCATGAGGTGGTGGCTGTCTTCCTTCCCACAATCTACTTCTCTCTTTGGGTGGTGGGTTTTGTAATAAATAGTGAGGCTATTTGGGTATTTGTAACAAATAATGGAGTTAGGTAGGTAAACATTATTGCATTATGTTTATTGTCCGTGAAGATTTTACCACGGGACTGTTATAAAATACATAAAATATTGAAGATTTTTAACATAATATTTATCCTTTGAAATAAAAATCATCAAGTCATAGCCACAAAGAGTTAAGCAGTTAATTTTGTGATAGAATTCAATACAAGACCGATTCTGGCCACGACGGCTAATCTTAAAGCAGACTAGCCAATGGAGATATTAAAATGGACAAGTGTGTGAGCAAACGCTCCCTCTTCCCTAACTCTCAAAGTCCAACGTGTCGGCAATCCGACACAATCGGGGAGAGATCAGGCGCAGGACCAACGGCTTTACGTGCTTTCCGAGACACGTGAGTGTCACACCACCAACGTCCGTACTCCGGGCTGTTACTGAGAAATTCGTTACCCCATTATTTCACGATCAACAGTTTTGCTTGCCACCACGAGACCAACGGGGCAGTTCAAATATGACATGTATGGGAATAGTTATTTATAGTTAATTGTTACGTAAATAAAGTGAATAGTTTCGCTGTTTAATGAAAACCATGTAAAATATTTTGTGTGGGTTCAATTCCAATCAATTGTTACTTTTTGTTATTATTTTAATAGGTTTTTGTTTTGATGCATTATGATTACAATATTATAATAAAACAGGTTTAGGCGGGTTTAGTTTTTTCCTTTACATAACTTAAAAAATACGCATGGTTCGGCTGAAGAGGAATGACCGGAACAAAATTCTACTGATTCCACAAATTCTAGCTACGCTAAGAATATTTTTCATAAGTAAAAAACGGCGCCTCAGACTATTTGAAGAGTTACCAAGTTATATCGATAGTAGGATCGCCGCAACACCATGATGCTCTGACGCAGGTATTCTCCGGACATGTTGACATGAGACAAGAGGACACGCCAGAGTGATATGAGGATCATCCGGTGGACACGGTGAAGCATAAGGTGGAGGTCTGCCCTGCTTTGGCGGAACACCACCATGTCGTCATAGAGGCGATTTACGGCAACGGGCCTACGGTCAGCGAGCGTTGGGTGGCTCGCCGTCCGATCAGAACCATACCCGTGCGTTGTGTTTCACACACGTCTCAAAGAGATATCAGCACAGAAGACGGGGCCCACTAGGGCCAGTGCCTGCCACGGTTGCGGAATTTGTTCGAAAGACTCACCGTGGCTTTGGAACACGATGGGCATTAGGAGAAAACGGATGGATTTTAGTCAGTAAGAGTCTGACACTCCCTTTCGCCAGAATGGAAGAACTCATATGACGATTTTTCATCATTAAAAAAGAAGTATCACCGCACCGTGGGCCTACCAACCTCGACACTTCATACAAGTGTCGTACGATTTCAATACTATACTGTCTGGGCTGCGCTACGCTACCAAAAAAGCATACTTCTATTCCAATAGCTAAACATAAAATAAATTAGCTACAACAGGAAGTGTACCAAAATTAATTAAACCTATACTCTATACGTATATAAAAAATGTCTCTCAGACTTCAAGCTTTCACGATACATGACTGTAGAATCATGCATTAATCATTAATCATGCATCGCATGCAGAATTTTTTCTAAAAGGTAGGTACTGTCAACAGACCATTTTCTGCATGCTTAAAAATGAACTTCAAAATGAAAATGAAGGTTACCTATTACCGTCATTCTGCAATAGATGAAAGGTAATTTGAGAGGTAAAACTTTGCTTAGCCTTTTAATAAGTCATATGCTTACTGTTTTTTGCCCATACTTTTTCCCAACAACATAATTATTATTAACTTGGTTATGACACGAAGTTCAGATTTAGTTGGCAGTTGCTCTGATTACAAGATTCATTTCTACGGTTTTGAAACTAGACAGATCGAAGCTACGATGTAAGTGTTGAAGCAGAACCTATTAAAAATGCTTTTCAACGGTTAGAGAAAGAAAAACAAGTAAATTTTGACACCACATCACAGTATTTTCAAAAGGAATAGTGAAGCCATAATATCATATTCCCCTTCACACATAAATATGTTTTAATCCCAGGTATGGCGCAAGCTCATTACCAACCGGACAAAAAATCAGACTTCGGGCGTCTACTGACTAATTTATAAAACCCACAGTCGTAACTATTATTAACCTTAGAAACCATTTGACAGTTGGATATTCAATCCTTAATTGGTTAAGTAACACTAAGGCTGACGTGAGCGAAGCCGCGGGCAACAGCTAGTACCTAAATAAAAATGAATGACTGAATATGTTGCTAAGCGCAAAACTCAAGAACGACTCGACCAATTTGGCTGATTCTTCTTAGCTGATTCTGAAAAGGTGTTTATTAAAATAATATTTTTAAATCCACCTGAAAATTTGGTTTTGCACCGTGCGAAGCCGGGGAGGTTCGCTAGTCTCCAATAAAATTCTGCTGTTACTGTTTTTTTTTTGCTATTTTTGGATTATTCCGCCACATTTCCTTCAAATTCAATAGAGGACATTAAAAAGCTATTGATACGGCAATAAAATTGGCTATCTTCCGGGCCCAAGTACACTAACAACAAAAGAAAACCAAAACAAAAGGGATTAACTTGAACCATTGACTCGAAAATAAGAAGAAGAATTCCATCTCAGTGCCTATCAATGTTCAAATATGCTTCTTATTTTTGACAGATTAAGGTCGGGTACACGACAGATTTTTCCATATGATAGTATGCTCCATCTGTCATACATTTGACTTATATTTGTTAGAATTAATGGACAACTAATGTTCGACAAACATATCAGATGATCGGAACCGACTTTTGTATGATAAAACCTGTCTTATATTCCCAACATAAGACTGAGATTAGAATGCGACTATTCTTAAAAATACAAAGTTTGAGGTAAAGATTTATGCTAGTATAGGTAGAATCTTATAAATAAATGTAGGTATAGGTATAACCAAGGCCCTAATATTGAATATTTTTTCTTCAAAACAAACAAACAAAAATATTATTCACGTCTTATAACGAGTATGTTCGATACAAGTAATAAACGTTCATGATTTTTCATCGAAGCATTGGATAGACGTGGTCGACATTTACACATCAAATGGCCAGTGACGATCAATATTGTCCATAGCCAATAATGTCCTGTTTGTTTTTTAATGGGAATATTCATAGCAGTCATCGGAGAGACGGGTGACACGCGGTAACAGACAGGACAATGATATTGGCGATTAAATTGGTAATTTATTCGGCTACGTTTCACGCGGTATTGAATAACGTTTAACACTTTACAGGGTAGCTGGAAAACGTTTTAATATTTTCTGCAATGGAAGTTTGAGGCGCGGAAAAGTTAAAATGCTTTTTGTATTTACATCTTCTCTGTTGCCACTAAGTATTATGTATTACTTCATTTATTTATAACTTTTTCACGTAGGTATGTTTTCCATGTCCTATATGGTGTCATGGCTGGTCGCAACCGGTGAAAACTGCTAAAAATGGTGGAACAAATCAAATGTAAAGCTCATAGGGCTAAAAAAAACTCTTTCACATTGCTGTTAATGGGACAAGTGCCCAAAAGGCTGGCAGCATTGCCACGTTGCATGGCAATGCTGCTTTTTTGATGCTTTACAAGCTTTAAAGTATGTCAAAATACAAAAAGTTATTACGAAAAGGGCAAAGCTCCGCTCAGAATAAGGAGATACGAGGATAACCACCGGATGCCATTATTATTATTAGATCTTTTTTAATTATTTCCGTATTCGACGAAAGAGGTTTATTTTCTGGAGTCTTCAAGCTGAGATCACATAATCAAATGGGAAGATTTCTTCCCTATTGCGTGTGTCACAAAGAAAATTCCAATTCCTATTAAGCGGTATACTGAACCAATCTCTTTTCTCATTCGAAGATGTCACAAACGCATACAAAAGAGAAAACTAATCAATTATACTAAAGTAAATAATCCTTAGGAAGAGTGCTTTAAGATTATTGGAGGTATATTGCCGTGAGGTAAATATTTATTTATCGAATAGTGGTACCCTGATTTGAGTGGGACCTGTCCTAGTTTTGTACAAAAGGAAATTAAAATTTTGAAAAGGAGGTAAAGTGGGTGAGTTTGTAAGGTTGTAAAAAAAATAAGAAAATTGGGGGTAATCTCTGGATCTACTGTTTTTTTTTCCTTAGAAAGCCACGTTATTTCTAAATGTCAAAGGCTGTATAACATCACGCTACAATACACGGCAGCGTAGCAGTGACCAAAGACATAACGCGGGTGAAATAAGCCACCCGAACGAAGTCGCGGGCAATCCCCAGTGGTGAATTATTGTGCTGCCTACTCATACAGTAATTCTATCTTTGGCCTGGGATGTAAAAAAAATGAAATTCTCCAGGCCGATTCCGGCCACGGCGGCTAACCTTAATGCAGACTAGCCACGTACGCAGGAGATATTATAGTGCACAAGTGTGTGCGCAAACACAGGTGCACTCCCTCTTCCCTAACTCTCATAGCCCGATGGGACGGCAATCCGACACGACCGGAGGGAGATCAGGCGCAGGACCAACGACTTTACGTGCTTTCCGAGGCACGGGGGTGCCACACCACCAACTTCCAAACTCCGGGCTACTAGTGAGAAATTCCTAATGGAAAAACCCAATAACACTTTTTGCCCGACCTGGGAATCGAACCCGGGACCCCTTGCTCAGCAGTCGCCCTTGCGACCACGAGACCAACGGGGCAGTCATAACCCTGGGATAAGACTATTAGAAAGGTCACGCCTAGGAAGGGGGTTACGTTAGGAACAATTTTTTTTTTATTTTTCATATTCCTAACCTAACCCGCGAACGGGTTAGGATTTCGGGTCAGGTTAGGAATAATCCTCAGAAATGCCAGAACTATTTTTAATCAACCTATCTTTGACTTTGTTGGTAACTTTGTCAGAGGACAATGCCAATAATAACTTTTAGGATCGATCGCAATCTAATGTTAGTTTCAATCTGTTATTTATTATGTAGTCTTATTCTGCCCATTCTATTGCATACGAAACTACGTTTTAGGAGAAGGCTATTATTAGAATCTATTTTTCATTTTCCATGGCCTAATTGAAACCAATATTATATAATTTGTCTTTGTCCTGTTATCTTACTTTACCTATGTTTTACAATAAATTAATTTGAATTTGAATTTACCTTTTTCAAATTCCACGACCCATCATCTTCCTGCCCGTATCCCATGTTACTTGGGACGGCGCAACACATTTTTTTTTTTTCATTTTTTCCGTCCTGTTAACGGTCATGCTATCAGTGACTCCCTCCTCTTTCATATCATTCTTCACACAATCCATCTATCTTTCACGACCCATATAAATCTATAATTAAATAATTACTGGGTCATTATATCAGTCAATATTTCCGGAAACTCATCTGAGTTCTCGTTCGGAAAACATTAAAATATTAATCAGAAAGCACGACCGTTAATTATGATATGACCGTCCGATCGGAGCCTATATTATGTATCATCAATGCTGATTGGAGGCTGTACTCATTCCAAAAATCAGGACATACCAAAAATAAGTGGGTTTTTATATAATTATTTTCTAGCATTATGAAGTTTAAGTTTTTGGCAATAGGCTCGCCCCCTATTACATGAGACCTAAACATTCCGGCGAACTGTAGGTGTACATTGGTATATCTCTGCTTAACCATTTGGGGACTACAGGCGTAAAGCTGTGTATGTGAAGTTTTATTACTGTTTTTTGTGGGTGCACGAAAGAAGCCTCTCCAAGGGACGTACCCTCCGACCTCAGTTACGTTTGACGCACCCTGGGCTATCGCTTCCTATCGATTGGCTAATCCTTTCAACACGATAGTCAATTTAAGCTGTAACATGAGCCAAGCAGGCCACTGACCAAATTATATTATTAATACGTATCTTTATTTGACATCATCTGCCATGCATGATCTGCATAACTGCCTTGGTAGCCTAGTGGTCCTAAGTACGACTGCTACGCTAGAGGTCCTGGGATCGATTCCCAGGTCGAGCAAAGAGTGTTATTGGGTTTTTCTACGAAATTCTCAGTAGCAGTCGGGATTTGTGCCCGGTTGATGGTAATAGGCTCGCCCCCTATTACATGGGACCAGAAAACATACCGGCGAACTGTGGGTGACACATTGGTACGCCTCTGCCTAACCCTTCGGGGAATAAAGGCGTGATTGTATGTATGTATTTGACATCATCCAATTGTTCTGTGTTTCACTTTAAAACCAGGTTTTCTGAACGAAAAATTAATCCAGTAAATTGTCAAGCGTGCGTAAGCCGCTGTAACTGGTTGAGCTTATTCTCAATAGCTAATCAGAGCAGCTCACGTGAGCCTAACATTTTGTCACATTAATTTTTGAACAAGAAAATAGGGTATGAGTCTTATCATCCGATTTCTAACCTCACCAAACCCGGATAAAAATAGTTCCAAAATTAATCTTTTCAGGTTTTTAACAAACAATTAAAATACTGTGACGAGCAAACATAACTTAGTTCTTATTCTTTCAATAGGTTCTACGAAATATTCTAAACAAATGTTCTAGAATTTTCAATACCACTCCAGGCGGTGAAATTAAACGAAAAATAAATATTTCGTAGGTACTTCAGCCCCCCTAGCCAAGTCACAAACGATACACGCAAACGCTGAGTAGGCTTTAATAGATCTTCAACTTTATGTGCTTGCTTTTAAGTTGAAGATCTAATGAAGATTGCATAGCGTTTTCGTTCGTTCCAGTCGCTAACGCTTAGAAATCTTTAATAGATTTTCAACTTAAGGCTCTTGGGTATTAAGTTGAAAATCTATTGGTACCTACCGAGCGTTTACGATTATCGTTTGTGACTTGGCTAGGGGGGCAGTTATGAAATTCTGTTTGTATATTGAACATTGTTTGTAAAAGCCTACGCTTTATGAAGTTTACATAAAAATAACGTTCTCTTTTTCTCTCTTTTTGTGTCACAAAATAAAACATTACGGGAGCAAATTGTATTTTTTTTTCAGTTCGGCTTATCATCAGCAATACTCGTAAATAAATATCTCAAATATTTTTCTATTTCGTATTTCAATTTTATTTGTTTCTTTTATTTTTGTTGTATACTAGCGATCAGCCCCGGTTTTGCGCAGGTGTAAATATCCGACTTATCAAAAAAATACATGTAAAACTAGCGCGGGAAATTACAAATACATTAAAAAAAATCTGCCAAATCAGTCCAGCCGTTATCGAGTTTTGAGCTAAGCAACACATTTAGTCGTTCATTTTTATTTATATAGAAGATTTTACTTCTTCTTTCAAACGATCTATTAATGACCCATAAAATAATAATGTATGACATACATACAATCACGCCTGTATTGAAGGGTTAGGCAGAGGTGTATCAATGTACGTACACCCACAATTCGCCGGTATGTTTAAGGCCCCATGTTATAGAGGGCGAGCCTATTGTCACTTACCGGGTACAAATCCTAACTCCGAGCTGCTACTGAGAATTTCTTAGAAAAGCCCAATAACACTTATTCGACCTGAGATTCGAACCCAAAACTTCTAGCGTAGTAGAAGCAGTCGAGTGTTTGACTTTAAAAAAAAAACAGATTTCGATATTTTGGTCAAGAAGAACAAAAAAGTGTTACTCCACACTACACCATTTTTTTTTATACGCGGGAAATCATCAATTAACTTCCCTCGCCCTGGGCGGGGCTGGAGGGAGTGTCAGACTTTTACTGACTAAAACCCGTCTATGTTCCTTCATGTGCCCTTTGCGTTCCGGGGGCGCGGTATCTCTTTCGAACAACCCGCAGCCCCGGCAGGCACACTACACCACTAAAGTAACGCTAGCAGAAACATTAACCTCCAAAAATCACAGAATAAAGATACGTTACTAAGCTCGGATTTATTTCCTTCGAGCTAAAGTTTCCTAAATAACGAGAAGGACAATGTTTTTCTAGGACTAAAGGGAAAACAGTCTGACTGTTATATCTTCGAAGAACTTCTTACATGCAATCGATTGAAACTTAACTAAGTTACGGAATCGTGTTTTTTTGTTGTCTGTCCTACTTCCAAAAGGTATATTAGGTAACTATTCTCCCCTCAACTTTTTAACCATTAATCCTAAACCGCTCCTAATACAAAATTAAATATTTATGAATAAATCTCTATTAAAAAATAAAAACTGCCTCGTTGGTCTAGTGGTCCTATGCGCGACTGCTACGCTAGAGGTCCCGGGTTCGATTCCCAGGTCGAGCAAAAAGTGTTATTGGGATTTTCTATGAAATTCTCAGTAGCAGCTCGGAGTTTGGATTTATGCACGGTTAATGGCAATAGGCTCGCCCCCTATTACATGGGACCTAAATATACCGGCGAACTGTGGGTGTATTTGGTGCTGGTGGTGAAGGTGCTTTTGTATTTACAAAAGCATATTTACAAGACCTTTAGCATAGCAGTCGTACTTGGAACCACTAGCCTAACGAGGCAGTTCACTCATAAACACTCTTTTGATTAAATACAATGTTGTGTAAAATTTCAAATAAATCCGTCGACTACTTTCTGAGTTTTCGGACACAAACATACGGAAGATGATTTATTATATTAAAAGAGATTGTCAGTCACTTTCCGTATCTCATAACTTCAGCCACATGTATTAATATTCTCAAAATTTCAGCCAACCAAAATTTAAAATGACGTAGGTGTAGCGACTCCTGGCTCTCAGACCATAACGTTGGGTACTGCGGTAACTGTGCTAATTGAGAACGTACTAATTTCTTTATTGTGTAGTTACAACCAACTTTCTTAAACAATTTACTGTGTAATTTTCTCTAGTACGATGCTTTCACTAACTTAAATATCCTTCGTAGTTCAAGTGTTTAAGTAAATTAAACTAAGTGCAGTTTATTTTCCAGTTTATTAAGTGACTGTTTTGTTGCGAGATTAACATTATATCATTGTAGCATGACTTAAGAGGATAAGTACAGGTATATGTCGTTTAGAAGGTATTACCGCCATAAGTTTTACCGCCATAAATCCATAATCTAACGCCTTTTTCCATAGGGTAGGCAGAAACCACAGAACTCCACGTATTACGATCCTTATAATTATACTCCTTTCGCCTCGTCCGCGTTCATACATGTGGTCATACAAGCACGCCGGTTACGAGTACTGCGCACCTGACCTTACTGAAGAACCTCACCAATAAGGTCAGGGTAGGTCTTTCTAGGGCATCCCCTCCCAGTATTGCCACTCACATCTGCCATATAAAATTCTTCTGGTAGTCGTTTTTCACTCATCCCCTCAACATGACCGAACCATCTTAGCATATTCTTTTCAACCTTTGTCACTACATCCTCCTTTAATCCGCAACGTTCTCGTATAACCTCATTCCTCGCTCTATCGTTCAAAGTTACACCGCACATACTTACAAGCAACACATACAAGAAACGCATCTCTACAGCATTTTAAGGACATATTTATTTATTTATTAAGGATCGCTAACAAAAGATACACCTACACAAATCTTGACATACATACTGTTTTATCTATTCTTAAAAAAATTAAACTAGAATGACATAGTCCTGGCCACTTTGGGATCTTACACCGTCAGAAGTATACCAATTGGCAGCTGAAGGGAAAAGAACATGTATTTAAAAAGCCTCAATACAAATGTTCAACAAATTCTCTTCCGCCTAATAATAAACAACTCAAAAGTTTGTTTTCTTTTATTCAAATCAGCATGGAATTTGAACAATAAAAGGAAAATTACCTCTAAACTTAGTTCCAATCCTCTTTGTTACTTGAAAACGTTTTACAAGCCAACAGAATAAATATATTATTTGAAGCCAAAGAGAATCTGTTGACTGAAGGTTTCGATTGACAGACTGCGGACTCTTTGTGAGAAACGCTGACTCCATATTGTTTTAAATAACGCTAAATCGATCGTTTCAATACAGAACCGCTGGGATTCGTGATTTTGTTTACACAAGAATTGGCAAGTTTTCGAAACCTTTGAATAATTTGACGGTAATGTGCTTGAGAGTTTTTGGTGTTTGGTTTAAGAATAAGTTACTTTTTTTTTGTATATATGTTCAGATGTAACCTCATACCGACTAAACTATTCGTTGTATTGTTAAAACATCGAAAAGTGTCAATCGAAGCGTCTGATTCTTCTTTCCTTACTCCGTGGTCTGATTACACCCGGGGTCATAAATTTAATGACTCCATAAAAATCTAAAAACAGTGCTAACCAAAAAAGTAAATAAAATAAGAATAAATTAGGCAGCCTTGTCTACTTAATTAAAGAAACTCAATCACAATAGTTGTTCAGAAAACTAATAATAATATAAGCCAAAACTTCTAAAGAAGCCATACTAAAATATTTTAATCAAACAAATCAATGCTAGAGTTTATAAACAACAAGAAGACATAAATATTATTTATTAATTCAGTACCCAGTCAATTAATACTGAACTTAGTTAAAAAGTAAACTGTTAAAATGAGAACTTTACAGACAGCGAACTCAATACAAAACGTAGTCTAATCACATTTTAATCACAAAGTAAATAAACTATCTGTCCGCCTGTATTTTCCAAAGGGTTACGCAGACGTGTACCATTGTATATCCATAGTTCGCAAGTGTGTTTAAGGCCCATGTAAAAGGGGGCTTAACCGGGTAGAAATCTTAAAGAGCTAGAGCTGCTGCATTTTTTAATGAATAAAATATAAACTACACTGAGAAATCTATACCGAGAAATTCATAGAAAACCCAATAAAAATTTGCTCGACCTGGGACTTAGACCAAGACCCTTTTTCACTGGGCTAACGAAGCAGTTCCGACAGTTCAGGTAAAATTTAAGATTATCCCTTTTTATTGTAGAATAAATAAGTTTCTGTAAGGCAATAAGAGGCACAATAACAATCGCTATAATTCTATATATTCTTAAAACTCACCTCTTCTAAATTGATTATGGTTCCTGATCACGCGCTCAGCATTCTTCCGCGCGATGTAGAACCACTCCGACGTATTGCTCAAATATTTGTATTCTACTGCTAAATCCTTCGCCAATATCGGCCCTTCAGGCAACCGGTACGCAAAAGGACAGAACAACTGATAATCCTTATACTGCAACTGGTCGTAACAGTTCCCAGCTGCGAATATATCATCGTCAAATTCCACCATTGAAAAAACACTTGCATGGAGCAGGTACTCGTTGTGCATGACAGACGGACCCGCGTACTTCCACAGTCTTGTCAACATATTCGCTCTATTAACAGCAACATCGGCTTCTATCCTAAATCTTTCTTGTGCGTATCTATCCACCACACCTTCGCCCAAATTCAAATGAGTACCAGCTGTACAATTCTCTCCCAGCAAATGTTGGGTTTCTATCAACCTTAGGAACTTTGTCACTACATCTTCGTGCACTGGCCTTGCAATGGTAACATTTTCAGCTGTATCGTTCATGTCTCTTATCTCAGAATTCTCGTCTATATTAATTTTCGTTTCGTTATTATCATAACTATGTTCTACGTTAATGAAATGCTCGACTAATGATACGTCGTCGGTGGTAACTTCGTGTTTGACGACTGATGTGTTGCCGAAGAGTTTTTGGAAGTTGTAAAAGTCTCTGGGGCCGTCATCGTCGTCTGGTGCTGCGTAGGGTCTTAAAGCTGCTATCACAGGATCTTCACCAGATTTGTCGATACTTTCTGTAACAATAGAAAAACAATGTTAGGTGCTTCTTCGTTTCGTGTCGTTCAGTTATCCATCACACTAGTTTCATATACTATTGAACCCAGGTAAGAAAAGGTAACCATGTTTGTCCGTGTTTTTTACCCGCATTAAGTTACGTCTTTGGTCACTGTTCCGGTCCCGTAGATCGTAGCGTAACATTATAAAGCCTAAACCATTCCTCGAAAATCTGCCTATCATGCCCAAAAAAGATTTTTCCAAAAGGTCAGACAGTTACAGAAATTGGCGCGATTAAACAAACATACTAACAAAATAAACTTCTTGTTTAAATGTAAAAGCATTAGTATAGATATAGTCATTTACACTGCAGATATCATTAAAACGTTCTACAAACTCGCAAACTGTGCAACGAAATATGTCAGCTGACTACGGTGAACGCAAACCATCGTTCCCATTAAAAGTTTCAATACTGTATACGTGAAGCCATTAAAGCGCTTTATATACGTTTGTATTTATTCCCGTAAAGGGTGGAAATATAAGCACCCTGACTGATCCTTACGGCTGACGCGAAATAACGAGCAGCTAAGTGTGCAACGTTTTGCTTCGATTTTTATAACAGCGTTAAAATGTGTGTGTGCTTTTCTGGTTGTTGGGTTTTGGCATTCAGATTTAAAAGTTTGGAAAAAAAATATATATTATATACCATCACGCCTGTATTCCCCGAAGGGTTAGGCAGAGGTGTACCAATGTACACCCACAGTTCATAGTTTTTTAAAAGTTTTGTTAAACTAGAGCCTATATATAGTACCAAAATAAGATGGGTGTTCTATTCGTCTTTTCGTGTTGATTGACTCGTTTAATATTTTGTCCGTCCTGTTTTGAGCAACCTATACAACGCTATCGTAGCTTCCGTTTAGATCTTGCATTGTGCATGCAAGCCCTATGGTTTATGGTTCTCATGCACGAGGCCGTGGGTTCGCAACCGGGCACGAGGAAGTCTCCATGTAACCTGTTCTATGTCATGTATACATTCTAAGTTAATCTTAGACATACGAGTATATGTGACATCTGCAAAGGAAAATACCGTAAGGAGTCCTGGACTTCTATAATTAATTTAAGTCTGCAATCGCTAATCCGCCTTATAATATTATGGTACCTACTAGGTGGACAAAGTCTTAGTATCGATGCCCCGTCATAACTTAAACTTTTACCATGGTAACTGTGTTCTTTTGCATAAAACAGCTGGTTCTTTTTATTTAACATATAGAAAATAGTAGTATATAGCTGGTAGAAGAATACGTAGTTAAAAAGGCACCTATAGGTACTTACTAGATTAAATCTGTACCTTTGTTAGATATCGGGTAAAAAAGGTATCTGCCTTACTTATGGTGAAGATTGACGGCTGGTTTTATAAATTAAATATTGTCAAAAACCAACACACATTATTACCAGTCACATTCCATGTGCCATAACAGCCACCTGCTTAAAACTTCCTTCGCCTGACTTAGCAACAACAAAAAAAACAAAACAAACTCGATTTCTCAACGCAGTTACGTCGCCTCCCGGCGATACAATGCTACAAAACGAAGTTTTATCTAACAAAACACTTCTACACTTTAGCTCACAAGTATTCAATTCCCCTTCTACCACGTTCTGTATATAAATAGTTACATATATATAAACAGGAAATCAAATGCTGCAAGTAAAATGGGACTTCTAACCGGGGCACGATCGCACGCATGCATAAGCTAGTAGCTCCTAGCGAACCAATCTTTTATAAGGCTGACGTTTGGCTGCATACGATTTGTGTAGTGGCTTGTGTGGTTCCGTGTTTATATTTATAGCGGCATGGCTTTAGAACGGTGAAGACGGAATTTCAATTCTAAAGGTGGTATTGAAAGGTGGATTGATTTTTATGTCTAATAGTGCCTCTGGTTTGTGTACATCTCATCATGTGCTATTGGAAAATATTTATTGATATCTCTGTTTTTTTTTTTTGTAAAATATCTCAATAACGTCTCAATAACATTTGTAATACTAATGACTTAACAGTAAATAAATCTGCAGATTGAATTAACTTTCATTAGAAATTATTAATTTAAAAATGATCGTAGCAGGTGGCGTTCTGTGGCTTCTGCCTACCCCCATGGGAAAAAGGCGTGAATTTATATATGAAGATTTTAAAAAGTGATCCAATATTTATGTTGTTAAAGAAATTTTTTATCCCATTTTTACAACAACATAGACCATCACGCCTGTATTCCCCAAAGGGTTAGGCCGAGGTGTGCCTATGTACACTCACAATCTTTACGTATTTAATATTTGCAAAAAAAAAACCAAAGATATTCCTTTTTAGTTTTACTCTATATAAACCATTGTGTGATGTTACGTAAATGGCTTTATTGAACGCCAAATACCTCACCTATATCCCTATATTGACATAGTTCGTCAATCCAAACAAAACCTTTTTCGAAAAGTTTCAGGAATTTGAACCAAACAGATGAAGCCGCGTGAAACTACTCTCATAGAAAGCCTTTATTTTATACCTTTTTGAAGGCTCGAGCTATTCTCGACGTTATTGAATTTTTGGGGCACAAGCACGAAAAAATTGGAATATTATGCAGATGGTTATAGTGTAATGCCATATTGTGGGCTATATCTTTTGAACGAGTAGAGCAATAAGGCTCTGGATAGTATTTTTTTATTCTGTGGTGATAGTATTTTTGTATTGTATTAGCTTTTAGTTGTGAAAAAGTTCATTTTAAAGTGGTAAACATTTGATTTTTTCGTTTATGGTGTCATATTCAAGAGATCATTTTTAATTCTTACGTGATGTGCTATGGGTGTGCATTGGTAACCTGACTACCCCTTCGGGGAATACAGGCGTGATGGTATGGATGTAATATAAAAGGACATCTTATTATTATTACAATTAAAGCAGAAAACATATCACAGACTGACAGTAAAGATCAAATATGTCTAGATTAATAATGAGTGTAGTTAGTAATCCAAACGTGACCGGTTTCGTAGTATCCATAAAGATTTTGTAGCACTACGGCGTAGCAGCGTAGCTCTCGGAGCCGACATTTAGCTTGTTAGAGAATTTGTCATTGATTTTAATAAAAAAAAAAGTGATAACTGACATTTACACGGACATAAATGAATAGAGTCTAAGTAAAGTCTCAATAACCAGAGTTTGAAGTTTGATATATTTAAGTCCTATGTAATATAGGGCAAGCCTATTGTCAGTTACCGGGCATAAATCCCAACTCCGACCTACTATTGAGAATTTCAAAGAAAAACCCAATAACACTACTCAACCTGTGAATCGAACCCAAGACCTCTAGCGTAGCGATCGCGCTTAGGACCACTAGGCTAACAAGGCAGTCACAATGACTAAGTCATAATTGCAGCTCCAGTCTGCCACGCTCTACTGTTCGAGTGTGATCTGAAGTAATTACAGCAGTTTGAAACACGTGTGACAAGTGACGTCACTATGACGTAGTACATGTAGTTTAGACGAGGGTTAAACTTAAATGTCATATATTGTGAACACACCAAATTGGCGGGTCACCCTTGGATTCATATTATCTAATAGATATAAAATAATATTTCCTTTCTTTTACATATATTAAATGGAAAAAAAATGAACTTCTCATCTCTTGAAAAATTACAGAAAAAGTAATATAGTTGGAACTAGAGGTCTAACTAGCTAGAGGTCTTGCGTTCGATTCCCAGGGCGAGCAAAATGTTACGGGCTTTTCTTTGAAATAGCAATAGGCTCGCCCCCTATTACTTGGGACTTAGTAACATACCAGCGAACTGTGAATCCACATTGGTTACGTTACTGCCTAACCTTTCAGGGAATACAAGCGTGATGGTATGTTATGTCCTCTAAAGATACAAAAACCCAAAAACATACAAACGTTGCGAATAACACACTTTTTACTGTGTACACACATCCAAAAAGTAACATCTCTACATTCCCTATTCAAGCATGATTCATTTGACATTTCCAAAGTTTACCTAAAGTCAATACACTTAAATCCTTTTGACAAACGTTCCTTCACGGGCCGGGACAAGGGCATCCCTTTACTAAGATTACGAGGATAGCCGACAAATCGGGAGTGTTTTTATCAAGGAATAGGGAATACATATAGAGGAATGTGGGGGAGTTTGAGGAGTGGAGGGTAACTTGTTTAGATTAGTGTTCAACTGCAAACTGCCTCTTTGGTCTCGTGGTGGCAAGCACGACTGTTGAGCGTGGGGTCCTGGGTTTGATTTTCAGGTCGGGAAAAAAGTGTTGTTGGGTTTTTTTTCCATTAGAATTTACTCAGAAATAGCCCAAAGTTTGGAAGTTGGTGGTGTGACACCCCCGTGCCTCGGAAAGTATGTTAAGCGCGTTGGTCTTGTGCCTGATCTCTCCCCGGCCACAACAAGTCGTCAGAACAAGATCGTAAACATCCACTCATTTTGACGCCATTTTTTGGTTAACATGAGTTACATAAAGCAAGTCACTGAATAAATGAAAACATTGCAATTATATTATTATGCAATTTATGAACGCAATAATGCATACGCGATTGAATGGGAACACGTTAAAAATAAACATATACTAGTGGCAAAGATATACTTAATGAGATGCCCGCACACGATAACAGGAAAATAATTGAATCGTTGGTCTCGTGAAACGTATTAAATAAATATTAAAAGGTTGAACCGGCCATCTTATAAAATATTCACTGGTTTCTGTAATGCAAATGGAAACGTGTTACGCAATTTTTGGTAAATGCATTAAGAAAATATAGGGTACCTATTCAAACTAGATAATTTACAAAATGTTATGAATTACAGGACGAAGGAAAGTGGCGTTCTAAAATATATGAAAATAATTTTAGGTAATAGAACTAACCACACAGTTCCACTATCAGCTAGTTCTTTAGTTTTTTTTTACGAAATTCTAAGGCAGTCTGGCGAACTGGTACACCATCATTGGTACACCTCTGCCTATCCCTTCGGGGAATACAGGCGTGATAGTATGTGTATTTGTCCTCATCTCCAAAGTGCACGCAACAACCTCTCAATCACGCAACGATCACCCACTATGCCTTCCGTCTCCCCACGATCACGAAAACAAAAAATACTTCGCTCCCCTCTATTCCCCAAAGAAGGGAATAAACGATAGTTAATGCAATATTTATTGTACAACGCTTTTATTGGATCGTTTCGTTTACTGTTGTCGTTCAAATAATTGCCAAATATTCAGTGTGTTACTGACAAGGATGAGTAAACGAGTTAATCACTTGTTGAAAGTACTGACTTGATTGTTCTCAGTTTATTGGTTGTAAAAATTTAATGGGTCTACAAATGTACCTGTAGATAAGGTGCTTTATTTTTGGGTTAATTTTACAAACCATGAGCATCAGCCAACGACCTACTTTTTGACCGATTGTTGACAGATTATATTTCGGCGAAAAAGGAACAACATGAATTCCAATACACCAACACACATGCCGACAAAAAATCAGTATAAAATGCGATTGTGGACGTATTATGTATAATGCGTGTAAAATTATAACTTCCTTATTTACACGTGCTACTTATAATAACTTAAACATCAACAAATCATGACTACAATGTTACTTGTAACTTAGCTTAATTTATTAAGCTAAGGTTGAATTTAGGAGGAAAAATAAAAATTACAATAAAATGGTGACAGCGGAAAATTTTCCAAATTAGTTTAACCAGTCGTTTAAGTCAATATTTCAAGTATAGGTCACAATTCGTACACGGCCGTTTTCCAATATATTTTTTGTGTATAAAAACTACTTGAATCAATTTCAAAACATTATGACGCATTTTTAAAATTAGTGCTAGTATGTTATGAAATACCTCTTCTACATACCACTCTTCTATCACTCTACAACAGTAGGTACTCGCCACACCTCACTAACGGAGACCGGGGGAGTCACACCTCTAAAGCCCCCCGTTCCTCACTTTTTACAACACTAATAATTTACTTAAACAGCGTGTGAACGTAGTACCAGTAAAGAGGATTTGAACGAAGGAACAGCAAACGAAATCACAGCAATATCCCCCAATAAAGGGGGATTTTGTTTATGAAGACTACAAATCGCGAGTTTCATTACACGTCGGGCCGAGGCATTGACTGCCAGTGTTATGTATTGGAAGCAATTTCGCCTCGCTTTCTAGCTGACGTATTGAAATTTTATGTACCTCCTAGAGAAGATTTTTTATTGTACACGGAGAGATTCAATAGAAATCAGGTTACGAAAACTAATACCTGGGTATATATTTTGTAAAGGGTGCAGAGAGGAATCGTATGAAAAAAATAGAAAGTGACGTTTGTAACATTACCTTTTATTAAAAGAAAGTTACAATCGCCACATGTTGGGAAAAAATCCTCACAAGATGACCTGTTCAGATAACCGCATAAACTTTGGGGTCTCCCTAAACCTTAATTAATATGAACAAAACAAAACAAAAACAAACTAGTCGGGTTACTTTCAAATTTTTGCGAGACCCGCACGTGCAACACACGGCCATTTTTTCATACATCCTATACAAAGTTATAAAAAGACGTAACTTTACCTACGGGTCAACCCAAAATTTTTTGAGGGTGACAGATTAAGAGCTATTGAATAAAGAATCGAATTGACTTCATATTATTATTGTTGGTAGTCGGTACGATATTTTGAATCAATTTTAATTAAAGTGGCCTATCTCAATGGCGAGATCCGTATGAGACACAGGAGACTTCATAATACACAAACATGTGCAGTTGCACTAATTTTTCTGTCTTTCATAGTCCGACGGGACGGCAATAAGACACGACCGGGAAGAGATCACGCGCAGGACAAACGGCCTAAGTGCTTTCCGAGTCCCGGGAACTGGCAAATCACACCACTAACTTTCGAACTCCGAGCTGCTAAAAAGAGATACAGTAGTAGCTAGCTCTTTGTGAAGGAGCTCGTCCGGGGAAGTACTATCACCATACCTATTTCTGCCACGAAGCAGCGTTGCTGTGTTCTGGTTTGAAGGGTATGGGTGCCGGTGTAATTATATTATAGGCACATAAGATAATTATTTCAACTTTGTCTCTGGGTTGGCAACGCATTTGCAAGGCCTCTGGTATTGCAGATGTCTATAGGTAGCGGTGATCACTTAACATCAGGCGGGCCGTGAGCTTGTTTGCCATTCAATGGCATAAAAAAATGAAATGAAATAAAAAACCCTAATGTCCCTACGCGAAGTAAATAAAAACATACGATGCCTAAACAAATCGGTTAGTTAAGGGACTGTCTGGGTCGGGGGACTACTCTACATACCTATATTTATCGTTATGACAACCGGCAATTTACCGCTAAACGCATTTTATCACGCAATATAAACACAGTCAATGAACTGTTCGCAAACAGTAATTCGGTAACTGAAAATATATTTGTCCGTGGCTGTTGTGGGCTCAAATATTTGGAGCAAACATCGTTATAATGTTACGTTTGACTGCCCTGTTGGTTTCGTGGCTGTAAATACGACTACAGAACGCGGAGCTCTGGACTCGATTCCCAGGTCGAGTAAAAATTGGCATTGGGATTTTTCGTTAGTAATTTCTAGTAGTTTGGAAGTCGGTAGTGTGTCACCCAAGTTCCAATAAAAACACATAAAGCTGTTGATCCTACCTCTAATCGCCTGGTCGTGTCGGATTGCCGTCCCATCGGATTATGAGATTGAGGGAAGAGGGTGTGCACCTGTATTTGCGCACACACTTGTGCAACATAATGTCTTGCACACGTGGTAAGTCTCATGTGACCGAAATTCAGTCGGTAGATTATTATTATTAATGTTAATTTTATGTTAACAGAATATTAAGTCAGAGCTATAAAAAGTTACTGGGCGTGAATCTCCACAATTAAAATAATTATGTCATGGGTTATAAAAAATGATAATTAGGCGTGTATCCCTACAATAAACTTTGAAGGTTTTAACCTGATTACGTTTTTTGAGGCATGAGTTTACACACACATACCCTCTCTCATTCTCCCAGTTGTAAATAATCCCTTTGTGCCTATTGGCCTAATTCTGTTCTGTCTCCTGCTTGTTTGGAGGGAAGTGGAAATTATATTTTTCTTACTCCTCCGCTAATCTTTTCTGATTAATTTCGTTGCGGGATCCAAGACAGTTGAATCGTTTCTCTGGGACTCGTCGAGCTTCATTGTCTCGGCGCTTTTCTTGTGGTCGCCACTGTTGATTCTGGCTTACAGGAGTTGCAGTGGTTTGGGAACAGTGTGGCGGGCTTGACCAATAAAAAAATAAAAATAAAAACACACATACGGTCACGCTTGTATTCCCTGAAGAGTTAATGAAGTTACCTTTTTAAAAAAAGCTTTAAGCACTACTTTTTTTCGATTCCCAGATCGTGCAAAGTGTTATTGGATTTTTCTATGAAATTCTCAGTTGCAGCTTGGAGTTTGGATCTGTGCCCGGTTAATAGCAATTGGCTGGCCGCCTATTACATGGGACCTAAAAACATACCGGCGAACTGTGATTGTACATTGGTACACCTCTGCCTAACCCTTTGGGGAACAAAGGCGTGATGGTATGTATTTGCTGACGACTCTGGTCACATAACTCTTGTCTCTAATACATAAGGTTTAATTTATCAGCAAAATTATCATCTTGCCTTGTCTCCAAGGCTCAGGCGTGGTGTGTACATAATAAACATTATATAATAAATGATGTGCCACCACAAGCTGGATCTAGATTTATTGAGTTTCATAGCCACTGACGATTTGTCACTGCAAATGACTAGCGCCGCGAAATATAGCTGTAGGCACGTTACAGATGGCCGACTTGCGACTAATCTTTACTGGTCAGCAGCCAGGAAGTCTGACAACCAGTCTAATCAAGAGGTATCGTGTTGCCCGGTAACTGGGTTGTAGAGGTCAGATAGGCAGTCGCTCTATGTAAAACACTGGTATTCAGCTGCATCTGGTTAGAATGGAAGCCAACTAACATAGTTGAGAAAAAGTTCAAATGTAAAATTAAATACTGCACGCACCTTCATCCGCATGGAAGTCAAAGACACATAGCATATCCTATGACTCTCAGTAATAGTGTAGCTTTTACAATAGAAAGATTTTTTTGTAATCGAACCCGTACTTCCATCTTACAAACAAACAAACAATCCAATAAGAGATGTATACAAAATATCATAAAAAAAAATGTTTTTTAAAGAAGTATAAAAGGAAAAACAAAATCAATTTATTCACGTGTAAATGACGCACTTATATAAAGTTGTTGCCTATTAACAAAAAAAAAACTCAAAACTAACATAAACTTAAAAATAATGTTAACTACTTCTTCCAAGTGCCCGATTAAATCTATAAATCATTCGCAAGACTTGCTACCTAAACTGTTAACCTACATATCCAGTCGCAAGCATGTAACGAGCCTAACCAATACGTCAGTCACAGTTGTGGTTTAGCGCTGTCAGATATGTCGTTGTGTTTCACACAAGGCAAACCTTTGATACTGCTTACATTGTGAAATGTGAAGTGCTTACTATTGGTTACGTTACATTATGTAAAAATATAACTAAAGACGAACAAAAACTAACAAGCTATCGGACACTGCTTAGAACGGTAGGTTATACTATAAAATAATAGGCAAGTCTTTATACATTATTATGCACTCTTGACCGGACTGCTACGCTAGAGGTCTTGGGTTCGATTTATTTGCTATTTAAGTCCGATTGTCTGATTATAAAGTGCTAGCCTTGGGGTAGCACCTAAATCTGAGTTAAGATTTTGGTGCAAATGGACCTTGCGAAGGATATAAAGCTATAAGTAATAAGGCTATAATATACAAACAGGAATAACCTGTTTTTTGCGACAAAATATTAAGTCTTTTTTTTATATGGCAAACAACCCGATGGCCCAACTGATGTTAAGTAGTCACCGCTGCCTATAGATATCTGCAATACTATAGGCCTTGCCAATGCGTTGCCATCCCAATGACAAAGTTGAAATGTCTCATGTACCTGTAATTACATCGGCACCCATACCCTTCAAACGGAGACGCAGA
Source organism: Caradrina clavipalpis (assembly GCA_932526535.1). Lineage (NCBI taxonomy): Eukaryota > Metazoa > Arthropoda > Insecta > Lepidoptera > Noctuidae > Caradrina > Caradrina clavipalpis. The sequence continues at coordinate 1,463,452 of OW052088.1, forward strand.
AAAGCTGCTTTGCGGCTGAAATAAGTGGTAGTACCTACTTCACTAGACGAGCTCCTTCAAAAGAGCTCTATTACTACTATACATACACAGTTATTTTCACACAATGCATCAGCTGATCGTTCATAAAATATGAGAGTATTGTGTCCTTCGTTCGCCGAATTACTCTCGTTTTTGTATCAACAAAATATTGACGTGTTTTGTTGCTTCAGGCGTGTTGTTTCAGTTCATTGGTTTCGTTATAAAACCTTTGAGATTGACGTTTGGCTCTAGAGGTTTAAAAAATTGTTTGTTATTGTTAGACTACTGTATAAGCAAGGCCTTTAAATGTGAATGACCATAGATGGATTGTCAGCTACAATGTCAGTTGTCAGTGTGACTTATAACTTGTACTATCAGACAATCATGTTGGATAAGCGCGACTATACTTGGACTTTTAATAGTATTTAGTAACTTTACAGTTCAAAGCAAAATAATGATACCATACTTAGACTAGTGTAATTCTCCAGGCCGATTCCGGCCACGGCGGCTAACCTTAATGCAGACTAGCCACGTACGCAGGAGATATTATAGTGCACAAGTGTGTGGGCAAACACAGGTGCACTCCCTCTTCTCTAACTCTCATAGCCCGATGGGACGGCAATCCGACACGACCGTAGAAAGATCAGGCGCAGGACCAACGGCTTTACGTGCTTTCCGAGGCACGGGGGTGTTACACCACCAACTTCCAAACTCCGGGCTGCTACTGAGAAATTCCTAATGGAAAAACCCAATAACACTTTTTGCCCGACCTGGGAATCGAACCCGGGACCCCTTGCTCAGCAGTCGCGTCACTTAGACTAGATTAGTGTTGAGGTAATGAACGATTTTGTAAAGAATGAATGATAAAAATGGTTTAATTGAAATAAAACTTTAAATATTCCTTTAATTATCCTTTAAATGTCCTTAGCATTGCAAGGCCTCGATGACTCTTTCGAACGAATTCCGCAAAAAGCTGCCGCCTTAAGACACAAAACGACAAAACAACACATTTTATAGAAATATGAACCTTATTTCAACTCATACTCAAAATGGCGGATACTCCACGTTCTGACAGGTACTATCTTCATACGATTAAAAGGAAAGGGCATCAACACAGGTATATCTCTACGGCCTGAACGACGCATTCAATGTCGAAGATCATAGATCACGAGCTTTATCAGCTGGTACAAATTGATTGGACAAACAAATACCATCCATTTGGTTTCCCTTACCCGATTTGAATCTATATCAGATAAGCAAAGGGTCACATTTTGGTGGGACAATTGGAATCCATTCATGTTACTCCGTGGAATGGTTGAGCTTAGTTCTCTGTGCTGCCATAACGGTTTAACCCACAACGATTACGTTAAACTAATTAAATATGGCTAATGTGTTAACATTACTACAGACATACGTAAACTCACACCTTTTTCCCATGGGGGTAGGCAGAAACTACAGAACACCACCACCAGATACGATCCTTACGTACGTCTTTCGCCTCGTCCACGTTTATATATCTGGTCATACAAGCACGCCGGTTACGAGTACTGCGAACCCGACCTAACTGAAGAATTTCACCAATAAGGTCAGGGTAGGGCTTTCTAGGGCGTCCCCTTTTTCCCCTGCGTTTTATTAGTCGTTTATCACTCATCCATTTAAAATCTACCAATACTATCCAACAATAACAGTTCAATATACATTCAAAACAAGCTTAGAATAGCTGTAAAATTAATCAACGTTAAACATTCAAAATTATTACAATTACGTCGAAAAAATGAAAAAATATATGATGTGCTTTGGTTAGTGTTCGCACAAACTACATACAGTTAACCTCATAAATTATTTCCGGCAATAAACCTTTGGGATTTGTTCCTGTAAATAGTACGTGAACCCAAAACATACAGTATTCCGCGAATACTGACAATTAAATCACTTTGTTTGCGATTTAAATTCCAATGCAACATGTAATAAATATATTGTTACCACAGTTTTTTAAACACCGGGCTTTTAGTTTGTATTTATGGAATGTTATTTTAAATTCATTTTGAAGTGAGATAGATTTACACTTCACCTACGTATACCACGAGTTCAATATTTGAATTTATTTTCAATGTATGAATGCTGACAAACAATCTATATAATGGATTCCGTATTACCGTAAATCAAATCAAATCAAATCAAAGCATTTATTTCAATTAGACCATTTACAGGCACTTTTGAATTGTCAAGAAGTTACAGTTTAAAATTGAAGCTAGTTGCTCGTTCCAAAACGTAGGTCTCTATGGAGAAGAACGAGCAAGAAACTCCATGGACACTCTTTTTTTTCCATTTGGTTTTTACAAAGTCTTGGTTACAATATTGTTGTTGGTTCTATATGTGAAAACAATGAAGGTGAATATAAAAAATAACAAAATTATAATAACGATGTAAGACATGGCAGTTAAGAGATGACCAATCCGAACTGACAGCACCCGTTCACGAATATGACGCGTGCATCAGCACCGTTTAGCTCAACCATCTTGAAGGGAACCAAACGATCCAACCCACGCGCCACCGTCAGCAAGACATTAAAGTGAGCATGACAAAGCTCTCAACTGCCATGCTCAGTGTCCAACACATAGTAACTTAACAAGTAAATGGCTCCATGGTAGTCACATTTACAAAATTGAAATAAATGATGTAAAATTATACAAAACTAAGGTCATCAGCGAACCTTTTCAGTATTTACAGTACCCATACAATTTTTTTTTAATTCATACAAAAATAGAAATCCGTGCCTGTATTTCCCAAAGGGTAAGGCAGAGTTATGCCTACACCCACAGTTCGCCAGTATGTTTTATGCCCCATGTAATAGAGGGCGTGCTTATTGCTATTAACCGGTCACAAATCCTAACTCCGTGGTGCTTTTTTTTTTCGGGACAAGCCCGCCACACTGATCCCAAACCACTGCAACTCCTGTAAGCCAGAATCAACAGTGGCGACCACAAGAAAAGCGCCGAGACAATGAAGCTCGACGAGTCCCAGAGAAACGATTCAACTGTCTTGGATCCCGCAACGAAATTAATCAGAAAAGATTAGCGGAGGAGTAAGAAAAATATAATTTCCACTTCCCTCCAAACAAGCAGGAGACAGAACAGAATTCCGTGGTGCTACTAAGAATTTCATAGAAAAACCCAATAACTCTATTCGACCTGGGAATAGAACCCAAGACCTATAGCATAGCAGTCGCATTTAGAACCACTAGGCTTACGAGGCATTTTATTTTATTTTTAATAATAATAATAATTGTTATTATAGCTGCAATAGAATACACATTTTGTAAAAAAAAAACAATTACAGCCTTCCGGAATTAGACAAGGATGCAGAACTACTTCTTGTACTTATATAATTCTATTTCCAAATCATTTGTAACCATTCATAAGCCCGTTAGATAAAATTCCTACCAGAAAATAATTGTTTCCATAAATGAATAATCTATAGAAATACAAAGATCTTACCAGTAGTATTCAGTTCATATAATATCAGCAACATTAGCCCCTCAGTGAGACAACGTTATATCTCGTGAGTTCCAGTGACAAATGTACGTATACGGTAATAATTCATGCTGTAATTCTGTTCTGACGTCATTTCAGAGCGAATATCTTAGACACCTGCCTATGTGGGATAAAATAGAGCTTACTTATGTATGGAAGGATATTTTATTAGACCACATATATTTTTTGTAGTTTTTATGTACTGTTTGTTTGTTCAGAGGATGAGTGAAAGGCGACTAACAAAAAATATTTATATGGCAGATGTGAGTGGCAATGCCGGGAGGGGACGCCCTAGAAAGACCTACCTTGACCTTATCGGTGAGGTTCTTCAGAAAGGTCAGGTGCGCAGTACTCGTAACCGGCGTGCTTGTATGACCAGATGTATGAATGTGGACGAGGCGAAAGGAGTGTGTAAGGATCGAGGTGGCGGTCCGCAGTTTCTGCCTACCCCCATGGGAAAAAGGCGTGAGTTTATGTATGTATGTATGTATGTTTATATTAATACTGTATGTATTCTTTATACCGATTCCGGTCACGGCGGCTAATCTTAATGGAGACTAGCCAAGTACGCAGGAGATATTATAGTGCCTAAGTGTGTGCGCAACATCGGTGCACTCCCTCTTCCCTAAATCTCATCCAATGGGACGGCAATGCGAAACTACCGTGGAGAGATCAGGCGCAGGACAACGGCTTTACGTGCTTTTCGAAGCACGGGAGTGTCACACCACCAACTTTTAAGCTTCGGGCTGTAACTGACAAATTCCTAATGGCCAACACCACTTTAGTGGGTTATATAAAATCTGATTGTATGATGTACATTTCACAACCATATTCCAAGTTGACCGAGATATCATATAAAAGAAGTTACAAAATCAAATCACATAAAACAAAAGAAAAAAACAGACAAACAAAGAGCAAACCACAGTGACATTAATTAGTAAGTAATTACATCTCGTAAACGAATGAGCAGTAGCCGAGGAAATTCATATTGGATGAGAGAAATTACAAAGAATATGTAATTAGTTCAAATTACTTTAATGGTCTTTGAGATGGCGGGCAAAGACGCCTTGTACTTACTTTTTTTTTGTACTAAGTAGAAGAGATATATATACCATCACGCCTGTATTCCCCGAAGAGTTAGGCAGAGGTGTACCAATGTACCCCCACAGTTCGCCGGTATATTTAGGTCCCATGTAATAGGGGGCGAGCCTATTGCCATTAACCGGGCACAAATCCAAACTCCGAGCTGCTACTGAGAATTTCATTGAAAAACCCAATAACACTTTTTGCTCGACCTGGGAATCGAACCCGGGACCCCTTGCACAGCAGTCGCACTTGCGGCCACGAGACCAACGGGGCAGTAGAAGAGATGTCGTAATAAAAACCTTTTTTGAACAGTAGGTACAAGACACCAACAATGATTTGGTTTTTACAAAAATCTGCTATTCCTTACATTTCCTACGTCTTGCAGTTTTGTGTGGAACAACAGATGTTTTTTGTTGAATATAGAGAAATAACAAAATAAAAACAAACAAAAAATAAAACAACAAAACAAAACAAAAACAACATTTTTTTACGTCGTATGCGTCACTTTTACGGGAATAAATAGTTTTTCTTTCTTGCTAAAGGGGTCTTGCAGAGTTCTTTTTTTAAATCCGTTTAAAAAAGGAAATAATGCGGTCTCCAAAGCCGCCCCAAAATCTGCCGCAATAGACTCAAGCCTACAAAAGAAGCCTTGCTGGTAAATCTGCCAATGTTTATATACGATACATTTTGGTTCCACGAAACAATATATACTTCTATAAGTAATTAGCACCGTCCTATTACTGTCCCACTGCAGGGCAAAGGCCTCTTCTCATACAGAGAAGGCACAAGGATTGATGACCGCACTTGCTCAACGCAGATTGGCGATTTCAGACTTATATCAATTACACACAAGTTCAGGTTTCCTCACGATGTTTTCTTTCACCGACTTCAATGATGTCCAAGATAAACTTAGAAAGCATATAAGAATTGAAAATGTCACATTGGGTACGTGTCCGATTTCGAACCCACAACCTCATGCATGAAAGGCGGATACCTTAACCACTGGGCCATCACGACATCAAAGAAAAGTTTACATTAAATTCTACAAGTATTGGATGAAATATCTCGGGAAATTCTTCAAAGAAACACCCTCAGTTGACTTCAGCTGTAAACAATTTTCAAACTTTACGACTTCCAAAGGAAAGTTGTGCTGTGTTACAATTTATTGAAAGCCTAACCTTTACTTTAGCTAAACTTTGAATACCAACAAAAGAGTCGGTAACACAATATTCTGAACATTAAAACCAAAATGATTTACGAGTAAAATAAAATTAATATTAAATTACGGTCTAAAGCGATTCTAATGACGCTTAACTTATCCCCAAAAGCTAATAAAGTAAAAAAAAGAATTTAGCTCACATAGGGATTGCAGAAAAATCCCGGGATTTAGTAATCCCGGTTTTCCTATCCACATAAAGAAATTAAATCGTTTCATTTTGTGAGAACATTGTCGGTGCTGTTTTAAATTTAATTACACCCTCATTCATTCCGATTCGTCCCTGAGCCACTTTCTCCGACTAATTTACTGTTTTGCTATTTTTGTGGACCGTACTTCGGGCATAATTGATTTCGGACTGTACTTTGTATTAAGCCGCTTCCGAACTTTTATCGATTCGTGTCGAGTTTTTCAGTGTCTTAATTGAGTGTTTGATTGTTTGAAATGATTTATTGAAGACATTGTTATTTTAAAGGGTCAAGCAGACTTTACTGACAGTGCGCTTTATACAAAAGTTAATTTTATTGTTTATTAAAAAAAAAGTCTACGTTCTCAATGTTAAGCTAATGTGGTTTATGTTTGGTCTGTTTCTTGACAAATAAACCAATTACAAAAAGCGATATAATTGAAAATCGCATACGAAATTTAAAAACAATTAACATTTGAAAGTAATAAATCTTTTAGTTAATAAGTAATTTACGGAACAAAATATTATTATACCCCTTGAACCCTTTGGGTACTAAACTCAAAATCTTTAAACAAGCAACTTATCATTATACAATTTATATTTAAAATACAATACACTCTACTGCATCAATATCTCAGAATTTTCCAAAAACCCAAATTTTCGTCGAGTTCTTTCTCACATTTACTTCAGAAAAAATCCTCTACATGTCAAACAAATACACAGACACGTACACACAAGCTTGCCTACCTCGTCGCAAGATAACAAGCTCCAACAATTTCCTCGAGACATGAGGCATGAGGCATGAGACACACCGCCATTGGCACGTCTGAGATGAGAGACAAATTATATTATTATCATGTTCCTTTCGTTGCATTCCCGTCCTCTGTCGTAGCTGATAGCGTTTCTTGAGGTATACTCGTGTCTTGAATTCGAAGAGGGATGGATGTTGTGTTATGTCGTGTATTGTGTTTGTGTTTTTATGAATGTGTTTATTTGTGACGCCATTTTCTTTGGTTTTGTGTTTGGTGTGTTTATCTGATAAGTCGTTACTAACGTTTATTTTAAGGTCAGATATTTGTTTATTATTAAGTAATATATTTAAACTGACTAGTTTAAATGCATTTCCAAGGCCTCTGGTATTGCAAATGTCTATAGGCAGCGGAGACTTGCTTGCCATCCAATGACATAAAAACCTACAAATTAAAAACAAAACACCATCAAAATACACCATCACGCCTGTGTTCCCCGAAGGGTTAGGCAGAGGTGTACCAATGTACACCCACAGTTCGCTGGTATATTTAGGTCCCATGTAATAGGGGGCGAAATTAAAAACAAGTAATGTAAAAAAAGGTATATTAGTGGTTTTCTTTATTACATTGCGACAAAGTATAAGCACGTATGATAAGAAGTCTATAGATGCAAAACGAACTATGGTACATCGGTTTAGGAGGTCGATAAAAATAAAAGTGTTCTGCGATCAACGAAGAAGGTACACCTCTGCCCAAGCCTTTAAACAAAATATACGTGATGTTATAGTATTCGACTAGAGGCCGTATCCAACATTCAAAAAAATAGGTTGGTGATGACCTAACGTTATCTGAATCACAATAAATATTAGCTAACATTCCTCAATTGATTGATGTTCAAATGTGAAAGCCCAATCAAAATCCGTTTAGCAGTTCTTGATGCACGGGGACAAAAAACAAGTGAAAATGTGTTCTATGAACAACGATCACCTGTTTACTGTTTCCCTTTGATACACTACATATTAAGTACTTATGTACACGCCATAGTAGTCTACACAGGTACCTACTTCGGAACATTTGTTCCACGTTGATCTAAAGCTGGCGTGTTCCTGTCCTATTAGCAAGTTCCGCTTCTCTTTTGTTGAACTAAGTAAGAAATGTACGATCACTTTTAATAGTCTTTTATTGTTATGGGCTTTTAAAAGGATCTTCCACAGTCAATCACACCTTTTTTGCTCGAATTAATGGTCGTTTAGAATTACTTAGAATACTGTACACATTTTTTTTTTGTATTTAGAAAAAATATGATGTTTTTCTTAAAACAAACGATAGAAAAAGATCATATTTTTTCTAAATACTGAACTACTCCTTGTGTTTCAAATCTATTTGCCTAAGTTTTATATCCTTATTTTTTATTGCATTATACAGACCGATTCCAGCCACGGCGGCTAATCTTAATGCAGACTAGTCAACTACGCAGAAGATATTATAGTGCACAAGTGTGGGCGCAAACATAATGGTGGGTCCACACGATACAAACTTTTGTCTGTACAGATATCTGTACAGACTATAAAGTCTGAGTAAAAATTTTTACTCAGAGGTCTTTACCAAATGTGTTAAGCCTGTGTCGTGTGGATCCACCGCTTCCCCAGCTCTCATAGTCTGATAGGACGGCAATCCGAGACGACCGGGGAAAGAGGCGCAGGACCAACGGCTTTACGTGCTTTCCAAGGCACCGGGGTCATACCTACACCACAAACTTCCAAACTCTGGGCTGATACTGAGAAACTCCTAATGGAAAAAACCAAAAACACTTTTTGCCGGACCTGGGAGTCGAACCCAGGATCCCACGCTAAACAGTGGTGCTTGCCACCACAAGATCAACGTGGCAGTTTTCAGCTGAAAAATCGTTTTTGGTAAACTTTTCAACAAAAATAAAGTTATACAGCTGTTAAATATGTAATAACAATTTATTTTCAGTTTCAACTTTGTATTTATTATACATATATATTTAAATGTGGAAGTTTGATGTTTGTTAACCAACCACGCTTTAACGCCTAACCGGATTTGAATAAAATTTAGCACACGGGTACACCATGATCTGGATTAGAATACTTACATCCGGGTAGTCCCGGGGTAATTAAAACGCGCTTTCGGTCCGCGGGCAAAGCCTCGGGCAAAAGAGATAGCAGGGGCGGGGAAGGAACCTCTATGCTCATTGAAACCACTTAAAAAGTGTGGAATGTATGGAAAAGCCGATTTTATTTTTATTAACCTTCTAAAAATGTTAATGCTATAGGGTCTTTTTTTTTTTTTAGAGATGGTAAAATCATCAAATGACCCCCCCCCCGTCCAGGGCGGGGCGGGAGGGAGTGTCAGACTTTTACTGACTAAAAACCATCTATGCTCCTTCATGTGCCCTTTGCGTTCCGGGGGCGCGGTATCTCTTTCGAACAACCCGCAGCCCCGGCAGGCATTTGGCCCTTAGTGGCCCCTTCCAGTCGCTGACACCTCTGTCCGTCGTTAGTTAATAACGTACGGACGGTGAGCTACCCATTGCTCACCGCCCGCAGACCGTGTCTACGGTATCCGCCTGCGGGAGGCGCAATGGTGCCGTTATTGGCAATCCATTGCGCCGGCGGACGCGGTGTCAACGGCGGCTGCGGGTGCGGCGCAGGCCTTGCCCCCAGCCCGGTGATCGGCCGGCTTGTTAGCCCCCGCACATGCGTCGCAGTGCGGCGGGGCATCACAAGCCGCGGCCTTGTGACCGGGCTGACCGCAGCGGAAACAAAGGGCTCTGCGGTCCACCTCCGAGGCGCACCGACATGCCACGTGTTTCCCCACGTGGCAACGGAAACACCTCAGGAGTCTGGGCTCGAGCAGTTTAACCTGCGCCGAAACCCAGCCCACCAGCAAGCCCCCCCCCCCCCCCCCCCCCCCAACAATGGCTTTAGCCGCCGTCACTGGGCAGCTGACCACAATGGTCTGCATGCTCGATGCTATAGGGTCTGGAGTCTTGAAGTGAATCTAAAATTGAAGTCTGCGTAACGGTGTTTTTTTCACCCCCTTTAACATAAACCTAATAATTATTCCCTATAATATTCCTTAATAAACCATTTGACAGAAAGATGTTATTGTAGTGTTAATGAATTCCTAGATTATCTATAAGTTGTAAGTTCTCAATGTGATTGTCCTTCGGTAGAATTATCTTGTTAAATAGCTTTAAGAAATTTGCACGCCGTAATAAACGGCAGAATAAGAGATTCCATTATTTGTAAAGACCTTTTTATATGTACCTTGTTCAAGCAAATAAACGATTTATTTATTAAATATATTCCACCACGCTTGTATTCCCCCGAAGGGCTAGGCAGAGGTACCAATAACCGAGCCTATTGCCATTAACTGGGCACAAATCTTAACTCCGAGCTTTTGAGAATTTTGCAGTCGCGCTAGGGACAACTAGGCTAAGAAGACAGTCCCCCCCCCCCCCCCCCATAAGACCTACTCATATATGAAACGGAAAATAAAATGAATTCTAGGCACGAGGCACTGTTCATTCTACCAAAAAAAAAACCTTTAACATAAGTATTTCAAGTTACAAAAGACGCATAATAAAAGTACATCACCACCAATCTCATGTTTTGTTTAGGCTAGCAAAAAGTTAAAATATCTACTAAATTAGAAGTAGCAAAACACAGCGAATTCATTAGCAAACTATTTATACCTCAGTTTAATTAATGGTGGACGAGCTAAATTAGTAGTTTATTAGGAGAATACACTGAATAACTTTTAGATTCAGAGAGGACAAGGCAAACATAACTTTAGAGGACGCTTGAGTTGAGAGGGAATGATGTCGTGTTGAATAATGCCCGTGCCTTCTTTATATATGAGACTAGCAGACTGCTAGCGACTTTGCTCACGTGGCTTATTTCACCCGCGTTGTCTTTGGTTACTGCTCCGCTCCCGTGTTTCATAGCGTGATGTTATATAGCCTATGTTACTCAGCGTTAATGCAGCTTTCTAACGGCAAAAGAATTTTTGAAATCGGTCCAGTAGTTTTTATGTTTATTCGTTACATACAAAGATTCAAATCTTTCTTTTTTATAATATTAGTATAGATATAGACTAGCTACTGCCCGTGAATTCGGCCGTGGGAATGTCGGACAGTATTTACTACTACTACTATTAACACAACATACCATCACGCCTGTATTCCCTGAAGAGTTAGGCACAGGTGTACCAAGGTAGTCATAGTTATGACCGGTATGTTTACCTCCCATGTAACAAGGGGCGAGCCTATTGTCATAAACCGGGCACAAATCCTTACTCCGGGCCGCTACTGAGAATTTCATAGAAAAACCCAATAACACTTTTCTCGACCTGGGAATCGAACCTAAGACCTCAAGGGTGGCAGTCGCGCTTAGGACCACTAGGCTAATGAGGCAGTTACTTTGCTTATTTACTTATTGGCCGAAATCTGACTCGATTACTTTTCTTCATTCTTTTGTACGAGGGCTGTCGATAAAGGCCTCTCAGATGTTTTATCTACACATTCACGCACTACGCAGGACGTTAGCTCGTCTGTAGTAGCCTTTAATATTGTGTCGTAAGGAACAGCTTTCCTTATTTCGTACAAACTAATATCGGGCAGCTGTAGGTTAGTGCCCTTTACGTAACCTTTTTGGGAATGTTGCCATTATGTATGTATTCTCTAGACCGATTCCGGCCACGGTGGCTCATATGACGGGCCTGGTGGTCTAGTGGTTAGTGGCCCTGACTGCTAAGCCGGAGGTCGTGGGTTCGATTCCCACCCAGGACAAACTTTGTGTGATGAGCATGATTGTTTGTTCTGTGTCTGGGTGTGATTTATCTATAACATGTATGTATTTATAAATTATATAAGTATGTATATCAGTTGTCTGGTTACCATAACACAAGCTCTGCTTAGCTTGGGATCAGATAGCCGTGTGTGAGTTGTCCCAAGATATTTTTTTTTTATCTTAATACAGACTAGTTACCCAGGAGATATTATAGTGCACAAGTGTGTGCGTAAACACAGGTGCACTCCCACTTCCCTAACTCTCATAGTCCGCTAGGACGGCAATCCGACACAACTGGGGAGAGATCAGGCGCAGGACCAAAGGCTTGCGAGACGTGCTTTTCTGTTACTAATAAATTCCTAATGGAAAATCCCAATAACACTATTTGCCCGACCTGGGAATCGAAGCCAGGACCCACGCTCAACAATCGTGCTTGTCACTAGGAGACCACCACAATTATAAAAACGATGTTGACAAAGATTTAACTTAGTCCTAAATGAATCCTGTATTAAAAACATTCAGTGAATATAGAGCTTTTAGTTAATTAGGACAAGAATAATTAATTGGACGAGATACTTGGTAATTCTACATTTTTACTAGTGGGTAGTTATAATTAATATACTCACTACAAGCTTCGACCGCAACTTTGACGGCGTGAAATATTTTTTTTGGAAAATACGGTGGTTTTAAATGATGAATGTTAAAATAATTTCAGCCTATTACTACCTTTAATTATGACATATATATGACCATAATAACCTTCAAAATAAGTAAAAATAGGCAAAAAAAATTACTGTTTTTTTTTTTTGTTTAGTGTGAAAGATAGATCACTGTTTATAATGACGTCTTTTGGTCTAACGACATAATATATTTAATTTTGATATATAATTTGTTTTTTTTTTTTTTTTTTTTTTTTTAATTTTTTGAATATAATTTCAACATAAACAAGCAATAAACATCAAAGAAATACGATCTTATTCATAATATTAGTACCTAAGTATATTTTTTGATTGCATTATTCTTTTTAACTGTTCAAGAAAATATGAATCTAAATGTTATTACATTAAGGTGTAAAGTGGTTCCGAGAAACTATTTGAACTCTTAAACGTTAACACATTTTGTCCTCAAAGTCTTTGAAAGAATTCAATAAATATCAAATATTTCAAAAGATCGTCTGCGGGTCTCATCTGTAAAATAATGTGACATGAAAAATGTCACGGTGATTTCTCACGCAGAAATTATAAGAAGGTGCGTATAATAAAAATCTTGAATTGTTTCTGAGAGTAGAAACTATTATACTGAAAGTAATAGTAAATATCTCATGTCAAGACAAAGTTTTGTAATTGAGCTTGCAGACATTTTAATCTCAATCTCTATCTGTCAAAAATGCCTGTAATTCACCTCCATTTTATGACATTGATTGTCGCTGAGATGAGACAGCGACTATATTTTTTGCATTTTTAATTAGTAGAGTTCTGCTAATAAGACACAATTTACAATCTTCCAATAATTAAATTTACCAAACATATAGCAAACTATATAGCAAATACAGGTCACTGTGCATCCAAACGTTATATTTAGGAAAAAAAAACAGTGTTACAATTAGTTTAATAAAATGGAAGAAATTTTGCTGTGAATTGGTTCGTAAGTATGGCACAACTAACTCCAAAAAATAACGTCATGCCTTTCATTTCGACACATACCATCACGTGTATATTCCCCTAAAGGTTAAGCAGAGGTGTAACAATGTACTCATATTCATTTTGACTGTTCAAAAATATTCATTGCGTTGTTAACGCAGTCGAGCTATACAAACATAACTATGAAGCAATGGATTATTAATTTCCGACAAAACCCTTGCTTGTTTTAGTAACATGTAGGTAATTAATAAATGTCATAACTAAGTGCTTAGTTCTACGTCCTAATATCAATAGCGACAAAATCCACTGATAAAAGCAACTATTAGATACAATGATCGGTAAATAATGATGTATCTGCTTGTATGACACTCATGGGTTGGGAGGGAGAGATGATAAATCTAGTCAGAGGTGGAACAAAGTGGTTTTCTCGCCGATAGTTCCTAAATAATTACGTGTATTATGTTATACGTAAAGCACATAAAGCTGTTGGTCCCGGCTGTCATTCATAGATCTTTGACAGTCGTTACGGATAGTCAGAAGCCGGGAACTCTGATAACTAGGCTTACCAAGAAGTATGTATAGTGTTGTTATGTAATTGGATTGTGGAGGTCAGACAGGCCTTCGCTCCCTAGTCAAGCAAGTTATGCATATTAATTGCAAGTTTTTTGTTTATCTACCATACGGCAGTGTGTAAGCCTAGTTAAGAAGACTAAATGAAGACTGAAGTGAAGTGACCTCTAATGAAGACTGAAGTGTCAGTAGTCTTGTCAATCCGAGTTAGTCGCTAACATGGGTCCCTTGTTTGTAACATTTTGTAATTTAGCCAGGTCGCCGCCGCCAATTGCCTCTACGAGGACACGGCGGTGCTCCACCCAAGCAGGGCAAACCTCCACCGTGTCCTCTGGGCCACACTCAACCGAAACAAGTACCGCTTCTGAAAGAACCGTGTCCGGAGAATACCTGAGTCAGGTATTCTCCGGACTCACTGTGGAGTCACTCCCCAAAAAGGGGACTTATCCCCGCAATTGTGGCGTGTCCAAAATCCTTAAATTTAGGTCTTAAATCATAAATAAATCATAAATCATATATTTATTTGCAAACATGGGTAGGAATATACATTGATGTTTTCTTTAAACAGACAATAATGGTATTAAGTCTATCTCAAAAGCATCTCAGTAACAACTACACACTGAAACCATTCTAACACTGTCAACAGCTCTATTCAGGCTGAACAAAGTACTGCCTTAGTTTAGTTTTCAACATGTTCAAAGTTAACAAATGTTACAATGCCGGTGAAGGCTGTACATTGTTTGCAACCTCTGACACTGAAGTCAGGGGTATTAAACTATTCATAGTTGGGGCACGTAAGTTTAATTGTGGAAGTTTATGAAGATTAGGTTGTGAACCGTTGGTTTCCTTATAAGGGTTTAACGTCTTTACCTAATTGTTGGCAAAGCGACTGAATTATATGATAGAGTAGCTTCTGGTCGTGACTTTGTTCGCGTGGTTATTTTTTTACCCAAGTTTAGATACGTCTTTTGGTTACTGCTTCGATCTCTTGTGTCGTAGCGTGATATTATAGCCTATTCTATTCCTCATGAATGTGGCTATCATAAAAAAATACGTTTTTTCTAATCCGGCTGTTCGTTCCAGAGATTGGGGTGTTTAAACAAACACACGCAAACCAAAAACTCTTTAGATTTATTATATTAGTATAGATATTGTAGCACAGATTCGGCCTTGCATATGTAAATTGTACAATTAATTACTTGGAATTTAATCTGTTCTCTGTTACATGAAATGTAAATTTATTTCTGGGAAAAACGTCTGGGAATCATTGGGATTAGTTCTACCACAACGAACTAACCCACGTTCACATTTTCCAATGTTTTCGAAGTAGATAATTATTATATATGCGTTCACATTAAATACGTCGTTGGCCTAGTGGTCCTAAGCGCGACTGCTATACTACAGGTCTTGGATTCGATTACCAGGACAACCAAAATAAAATAAAATAAATAAATAAAATATCTTTATTTCAGACCCAAAGTGTCCATAACGTTGTTAGTGAGTTAGTAACAGAATGTACTTAATATACTATGTTAGTGTTGTTAGTACTAATTATATAATCCTATAGCTAATTCCACCCAGTGTCGTTGGATGGGGCAATCTGGCCTACCCGCTATCATTCTCAGGATGCTGTTGATGCTGCTGTTGATGCTGCTTTGCTGTGCAAAGTATTATTGGGATTTTTCTATGAAGTCCTTACACCTTCTGTACACCTCTGCCTAACCTTTCAGGGAATATAGGTGTGATGGTATGTTATGTTATAATATACCATCATCACGCCTGAATTCCCCGAAGGGTTAGGCAGAGGTGTACCAATGTAATGTTATGTCATATTAAATCTTTGCTAATTATAAGTTTGGTATGTAGATATTGTTATTGCTGAATAATACACACATTTGGCATATTTAATTAGGATGTTTTTTTTTAACTGTACATAGTTTTTAATTTTATTATTATTATTTAACTAAGTTTTTGTGTTCGAAAAATAAACGAGTACAATTCTCAACTTTAAAGGATGTAATTAATTGAATTATTGATGAGATTGTGTGTAACTAAGATCAATTATAATAGCTCAACACAAATTGATTAAGTTACTCGCGTCCAAGTTCATATGTCTAGTCATACAAGCACGCCGATTACGAGTACCTACTGCGCACCCGACCTTTTTGTACCTCATCAATAGGGTCAGTGTAGGTCTTTCTAAGACTCCCCTCACTGGGTTTCCAATCTTAAATGCCATATAAATACACACATAAATACATACGAGTACCATCACGCCTGTGTTCCTCAGACGGTGTACCAATGTACACCCACAGTTTGCCGGTATGTTTAGGTCCCATGTAATAGGGGGCGAGCCTATTGCCATTAAACGGGCACACAACCTAACTCCGAGCTGCTACTGTGAATTTCATAGAAAAACCTAATAGCACTTTGCTCGGCCTGGGAATCTAACCCAATGCCTCTATCGTAGCAGTCGCTCTACTAGGCTAACGAGACAGTCCATAAAACAACACACAATTACACACATACAACAACACACAATTTATTTCTAAATGAAAAAGTAGTTTCGCATCCAATACAAAAGTATTTGATAAAGCAAAATAACCACAATAAATCAGAACGTAATAAACCTAACTTTTGTTAACACGGCCGTAACTCTACAGCTAATAAAATTCTCAAGCAAAATACACCAGACATTCCTTTGAATCCGAGATAGCATTTGCGAAGGTATCTATTAAGTTTATTGAAATAGTCTAGACAATAAATTGCTGCATGTTACTCTGTAACTAGAATCAAGGTTAGGTTTCTAAGTACAATGAAAGTAATCTTCGGAGTTCAGGCAATATGGTGAAGTAAATTGGCTCCATATCTTGGTTTATATCGTGCGCTACAGACGGTTTCAGAATGTTTTCTTTTGTGCACCAGACAAGTTCGCGTATCAAATTGTTTTTTTTTTGTCAGAACATTTTAAACGTTCGCGTTCGTTTTAGGCTTGCCCCCTATTACATGGGACCTAAATATACCGGCGAATTGTGGGTATACATTGGTACACCTCTGCCTAACCCTTCGGGGAATACAGGCGTGATATAGTATATATATTTTTTTTTTTAAACGTTTTGATCGGCTGAAGTTATAATAGTATTATCAGCAAGCTTTGTCGTAGAAAAGCTATTAATAAAGTAAAGTAACTAGGTATTTGAAAGGTTAATAAGTTGGTTCGGTTGTATTTATCGGTTCGATAAATACAACCGAACCACGCCGAAAAAGTTGAAATAATTTGCGTCTTCTAACGTCTGTATTAGTTTATTTGAAAAATCACTCCGTCAGAACCGTACGGCTCTCATTAAACTAGTTTGATATCTCTCATTTAAAAACTTATCCTATTATCAATGGGGCACGATGTAAATTATGTCCTCGTTAATAGGCCGTTGACTAGAGTACCTAAACGATGTTACGAAGTTTGTTCGTACAAAGCCCCTTGAACTTTGGCTGTAACATGCTTTAGCAAACGTATTACAAAGGTAGTTTGATGGACTTTAAGTACAACAGTACAGTAACAAGGTAAAACTGAAACAATCTGTTTGGAGACTATTCGCTTTGTAAGTAATGCTAACTAAACTCATATGAATGAAAGCTGACATATGTTTGTGCAGTTAGTACTAAATATACGCACATACCATCACGCCTGTATTCCCCGAAGAGTTAGGCAGAGGTGTACTAATGTACACCCACAGTTCGCCGGTATGTTTAGGTCCCATGTATTAGGGCGTGAGTCTATTGAGAATACTGCTACTGAGAATTTCATAGAATAACCCAATACCACTTTGTCTGACCTAGGAATCGAGCCCAAGACCTCTAGTGACCACTGGGCAAACGAGGCACTCAAATATAATATTACAATAATGTTATTCACATTTCATTTTCAACATTTAGACTCAAGACATCTTGAAAACTAATAAAAAATTGAATTATGATGACTCACATTGAACTTGACCTAACATTATTTTACGACCAAAAAGATGCTCCGAACTTGGCTGTGTTTTTACAGTTTTAGGATCTGTTTTTTATCGTACATTTACTGCTGGTTTTCTATCTCAGTTTATAGGCCGTCTGTTACTACGCCAGTAAAATTACTAAGACGAAATTTTATAGGCACGGTTATCAAATATTAGAGCCAAGATCTTATTCGAATACTTTCGGAATATTGAGTTTAAAAGTATTTCGGACTTGTTCGAAAGTTTGATTTGATTTTGATAACACCCGAAGGCTGGAGTCATCAAGTGTTGATTGGCAATCTACAGATTTTAACAATATTTTAATATTAAAAACGTAATTTTCGTTAGGCCACGGTTGGAACACCCGGGTTTCGGGTGAGATAAATAATTCAATCAACCAATTTTATAGCATGAAAAGTTACGAAGAATTTGTATGTACCTGGATACAATTATATAGTTTACGACGGATCGAACAGCCCGCGACTTGGCTCGCGTGGCTTATTTAACCCGCGTTAAGTAACATCTTTGGTTACTGCTCCGCTCCCGTAAGTCGTAGCGTAATGCTATATAGCCTATGACACTCACAAATAACGTGGCTTTTTATGCGTCAAATAATTTTCAAATCGGTTCAGTAGATTCAGAAATTACCCCCTACAACCTCACAAACTTTACTTCTTATTAATAGTAGTATAGGCAAGATATAATGTATTTTATTTATTGAACAAATCTCGATCTGCTCTTAATATTCTGTGTTACTTATACAATGTATTGACAGTACCTGTTCAAATTTGTGTTCCTGGTAAACAAAAAAAACGAAAGACATTCAAGAACATAATACATACGACCTATTTGCGCCTTCACGCAAAACATTGCCACTTTAATTCAGGAAGATCCAAAACAAAACCATTACTGACTTGTTTGTACCTGTAAAGAGATGTAAAGTACCTACGAATGAATGAATATATCTAATGTACATAACATACCATGACGCCTGTATTCTTCTGGGGGTTAGGTAGAGGTGTAAGATAAGATAAGATAAGATAAGATAATTTTTATTTGTTCAAAACATGAGTATACATACATAGCATGCAAGATGTTAAATCCAATTATAATTTCAGTCATGTTTTGCCTGAACGGCGTACAAATATGAGATGTCGAAGTTACACAGCATCAATTATTTTTATAGTCGTTAATTAAATTGCAGATATACCAATTAAACAATCCAATTTAGAGCATACTAAAAGCTAAATGGTAGAATAAAATACAATGATAAATAATACTCATTCCAAAAAAAATAAAAAATAAAATAATTATACAATCATGTCAATATACAAATACATCTAAAGGAATACATACACATGTCAAAGCCTGTTAATAAATTGAATGTCAATATGCAAGTCAAATTAAGTTGTCGGTTAAGAATTCGTCAGTGCTGTAATAGATTTTCTCTAACAAAAGGTTTTTTAATCTATTTCTTAATTTTTCAATAGGTAATTCCCTCCAATGTTTTGGCAACTTATTATAGAGAATTGGCGCCATACAGAATACACTTTTACGCATTAGAGCTTTTCCGGATCTCGGAATACATAGCTTACTATTGTCGCGTCTATTTCTAACTACTTTATCTGACTCTAAGGGGAATAGGTGTGGATTCGATTTGACGAACATGACGATCTCTAAAATGTACATTGACGGAAGGGTTAATATGTTATATGTTTTAAATAACGGCTTGCAACTCTCTGTAACATGGAGACCAGATATAGCCCTCAGGCACCTCTTCTGTGTTTTAAATATCACATCTTTATTTGTTGAGTTTCCCCAAAAAATTAGTCCATATCTCAAGTTAGAGGACACCAAGCCGTGATAAGCAGTTAGCAGTGCATCAACATTTAAGATGGGGGCCAATTTATATAGGGCATATGTGGCATTACTAATTTTTTTGCTTAATTCTTCCGTATGAGCTTTCCAATCTAATTTGCTGTCAATAGTTACACCAAGAAATTTGGTTGTGTTTACCTTATCTATTTTGTTATTACAATAATGGACATTTACATTTGGTATGGATGATCTTTGAGCAAAATGCAGAATATTAGTTTTCTCAAGGTTTATGTTAAGATTATTGTTTTCCAGCCACTTTACCATTGATTCTAAGGAATTGTTAATATCAGATTCGTATGTGTCTCTGTTTTTAAAAGCAATTGTAATAGTACTGTCGTCGGCAAAAAGTGTCATCGGGTGGTCGATGCTTTTGGGTAGGTCATTAATGTACAGTATAAAAAACATCGGGCCAACGACAGTTCCTTGCGGAACGCCAAATTTAACTATACGTTCTTTGGACTTATACACAAATTCCTTTTTATTACTTTTATTTACTGCTGAGATTTCTGTAAATTTCTGTGTAACCCATAGTTTGCCGGTATGTTTTAAGGCACATATAATAGGGGGCGAGCCTATTGGCCATTAACTCCGAGCTGCTATTGAGAATTTCACAGAAAACCCCTATAACACTTTGCTAGACCTGGAAATTCAACTCGAGACCTCTAGCGTAGCAGTCGCGCTTAGGACTACTAGACTAACGAGTCAGGCGAAAACCATAGTACCATTGTACGAATTGTTCCAGTTTCGTGGGTGCATACACACATATAATCTCACATACACAAAAAACCAGGAACATACAACTACCTGTAATCCATACAAATATCCTTCTCAAAAAACATAACCTAACCCTAATGTCTTAAACAAGCTGAAGTGATAGTTTCACTAATATAACCATCTGCTGCCATAGTAATATACTCGAAATATTGACGGTAACACGAGATTGGCACTTGATAACGGATTGAAATCGATAAGCGGGTCATAAACTGGGTATTAGGTATAATATTATCAGTACTTAGCGGTATCAGCTGGTAGTAAAACACCTCCCACGAATAAATGCTTAGATATGGGCTATTAAATAAACCTGAGGCGCTATTACGAAATATGAGTTTTCTTTACTGGTTTGTTTTAATTTTAGGCATACGATAAGTACAATAAAGGAAGAAATCCAAAGAAAAACCCAATAACACTTTTTGCTCGATTCCCAATCGAACAAAAGACATCAAGCCTAGCAGTCGCGCTTAGCTAGAGAGGCTCTAAACAATTTTTTAAAAATAATATTTCAGTTTTGGTCCCGTCATAAAAATTGATCATTTTCATGAGAAAAACACTACAAAGTACTCGTTTAACCTAACATATTGTCACCGGCCTGTTTCAAATTTTAATAAAAATATTTTTGCCGAGAAGCCCGAGGTCGTAGGTACATGTTACGAATATAATCAATTGAAGCGCTGTAGTGTGAAATATTCTAGGTATTTGGAGCTCAACGGAGCTGAATGGGCCACTTTTGAGAACCAATGAGGTATGCTCTATGCCTTGAAGGTTATCCTTAGCGTGGTGTGAAGAGGTATCGTGTTTTGTAGGTCGGCGATTGGTTACCTATGATCGATTTTGTGACGTAAATGTACAGGGCGTTGTAGAATTTTCTTAGATGCCTTTGTGATCTTGCTAATATTATAAACTTAATGTAAAAGTTTTCGCAGCGGGTTGTTCAAAAGAGATACCGCGCCCCGGAACGCAAAGGGCACATGAAGGAACATAGATGGGTTTTAGTCAGTAAAAGTCTGACACTACGGGGCGGCGGAAGTTATTCGATGATTTCCCATCTATAAAAAAAAAGGGAAAGTTTGCATGTAAAATGAATAAAATCGGCTAAAAATTGTTAGATACATAATTGATTAGACTGTTATCTTACTAGTATGTGAAAGTTTGTATGTATGAATGAACGGAACTGGTAAAAATTGGTACATAATTGATCTTCTTCTTTATTTATTTATTTATTTATTTACACTTTATGCACACAAAATGTACAGCGGCGGACTTAATGCCAATGGCATTCTCTACCAGTCAACCTTAGGGTGATGCAGAGACAAATTGTGGTAGGTGCAAATAAGAAAAATGACTTTAACCCGGCGACACGGGGGTTGGGTCAAAATGACCCGAGACGTTTTTATTAGCTTACAGATTCGTAACTACACCACCGAAGTTGCTGCTTCTTTCAGTAGCTGGAGTTTATGAGTTGCATTAAGCGTTGTTTACAAAGAATCAGTTGAACAGCGACCATCCTTGGAGCTACGAGTACCCAAAGTTAAAAACGGGTAAATAAGACCCACCCCGGTCTTGGTGTAACAATTTCGCGCCATTTTTTCCGTATATGATTTTTTATTTTTTTATTGCGTTGGTGTTTTTTATGTTCATTTTATGCTTAAACTATCGATTCTCGATAATTTATTTACTTTTTAGTCAGTAGATCGAAGAAAATAGCAGAATAACGGCATTTGATATAAATTCTAGAAAAAACTGACTCGGATGTCTTGTCATCTTTTCAGGAGTCTGCTGATAAAGACGATTATGTCAGAGTGCATAGACATATCAGCGACATAGAGCAAGATATGTCCTGCCCAGAAAGACCGCGAAACAATCCACATATATCATGGTTGCATTAAATATATTTGCCCTAAACATGTTGTACCTTTCTGCACTGATTACATCTACAACGATGATTCTGATAAAATTTTAGTCAGTTTTTTCTAACCCTATCTGAATTAAGTTTATACAAGTACAACAAAAAATTAAATTCTTTTACTAAAAATTCTAAAAAAAATGAGAGATTTAAGACAAGGATCGAAAATTTCGTTGATTTTGACGTCTACTTCTTCTAAACGTTTAAAAATTTTAAATAATAATTCAGTACCAAAAAATCTTATTTTATTTACTGAATCATATAACAATAAAGCCATTACTATATAATAATTAATAATTTCTATTAAAAATGTCGAAATATCTTAGGTGAAAGTACCGGGTCGATTTGACCCACCCCCACGTCCGTGTAGTCATTTTCCACCCCCACGACGCCGGGTTAAAATAAGATAAAAAATATAAAAAATAAAACTGAAATTCAATATAATAATACATGACTATATACATAAGCAAACATATATACATATAAATACATATAAATACATACCACACCATACACATACCATACTTTATCGTGTGGGCAGTAATGTCTAACGACCCTACACCCCAGTGTGAGTTTCTAAGCCGCCTCAAGGGCCTCGGACATGGTTACCGATGTCAGTGATGTCCAAGATAAACTTAGAAAGTATATATTATTATGAATTAGAAAAAGCAACATTGGTACATATTTGATTATATCTATCTTAACAGAGAGATTATTTTTTATCGCAGTTTTAAGTACCTATGGGACAAAATAAACTGGTATTCTGTTTCGAGTGCGATTCGCGAACCGAACAACATATTTGTTTGGCTTGGTGGTCGTTTTTGTGAATGTATTTGCTAGACGCAAACACGATACAGGAAAAGTAGCGGCTCAAAATACATTTGAAAAAAAATTGCGTGACCCAATTCGTGTAATCCAAATAATGAAATTTGTGATAAATGACATTGCATGGTTTTAACTGTGGTTTTAACTTTTAACGTGAAAAAGTACAAAAAGGAACTACAGGAATATATCTCAATCTACAATTTTTTTTCTTCGCTGGAAAAACCACAATACAGAAATTAAATGTTCAAAGAAAAAGATCTCAAATTACAAACCCTTTTAAATTCATAATTAACTGGCAGCGTCTTAACTTGCTAAAGTCACTATGATAACTTCACAGAAAGCCGCTAACATGAGAATAAATACCGACTTACAAAATTATTTGAATGAAAGTTGAACATTTAACCCTCTGTTGTCGCTTCAGGCTGAAAATAGTAGAACAAATTTCTTAGAAAGTGGGTAACAATATATTAGACAGGTGCAGAAGGTAGACTCCATTCAATAAGCGAAAATACACGTCCACAGAGATATTATAGGCATGAGCGTAGAGCAAAGTGTAAGGCCACTTTCAATTTAAGAGGATTGGTCGATTCTTCACATGACCAGAGGGCTGGCCTTTTCTTGGGTCAAAGAATCAGTATTGCCATACAACGTGGCAATGCTGCCAGCCTTTTGGGCACTTGTCACATTGACAGCGATGCGGATGAGATTTTTGATGCCCTATAACCTTATTTTTTTAACCGACTTCTTATTTCTTTATTTACTACACATAGTTGTAATTTAATTAATATTATTTAAGTATATTTTAGAAGATTGTGATGCTGTCAATATTAATACAAAAAGCGATAACTTCTTCGCCTGTATACATAGATTAATTTTCATATTTTTGGGAAATACATACATACATACCATGACGCCTGTATTCCCCAAAAGGTTAGGCAGAGGTGTACAAATGCACACTCACAGTTAGCCGATATGTTAAGGTCCCATAATAGAGGACGAGCGAGCATATTGCCATTAACCGGGCACAAATCCTAACTCCGAGCTGCTACTGAAAATTTTATAGAAAAACCCAATAACACTTTTTGCTCAACCGACCCCCGCCTGCCTTTTTGCCCTTTTTGTTTGTAATACTTTTAGTTTACTGGACGTAGCCTGCTCTGTGGTGTCAACCTTCTGTTGTTAACTACCTATTCATTTGTGACTGTACCGCGATCTACTTCAACCCCTTGTACTGCCTACCTACCTACCTTGTCTTGACCTTCAACTAATTTGTAAAACATTCCATGGAACAACGTTTTTGGTTAAACTTGACTACGTACATTTACTTGAGTGATTAATCTACTTTCTTGGCTCGTTTAATATTGTAAAGCTTACGTTCAAACGTTCTAATTTAAGAAAAGTTAGTAGACACAATTATTAATGTTTTTTATAATTTTATTTTGTTGCCCGTCTTGTCAAAATTCGCAATTTGGTTTTTTTTTATAATCCCATTAAGGTGATATTTTATTACACTTTTTTTAACGTTTAAACGTTTTTTTTAACTTAAATAATACCGGCCTATATCCCACGGCAGGACAAAACCTTCTTGTCATACAGCGAAATCATGAGCATTAATCGCCATACTTGCTTAAGGCGGATTGATGATTTTAGATCTATGTTTTTCAATAGAAGTCTAGGAGGCGATTCTACTTACTTTTAGGAGCAATCGCAATCTAATTTCAGTCTCAATCTGTCAAAAAAATCTTCAAAAAACAGACATCCTTCCATCCATTCATCCATCCTCGCAAACTTTCGCATTTATAATATTATTATTAATAAGATAGTAGGATTAATAGGATGACGTGAAGCCTGTATTCCCAAACGGGTTCAGTAGAGGTTTGTAGTACATCCGCATTATGCCAAATACCTACCCTAATCCACTTTAATTAAAGTCCATAACCCCATACAACCCATTACTTATGCAATTGTTGAAACGCCGTCCTGAAAGAGGATATTCCAAAACGCCGCGAAGGAGAGAGCGAGAGTTCCAAATGAACAGAATACGTGTCAAATTACAAGAGGCCATTCAGCGGTTTTCAGCTTGACGTTGATAAGGGCAGGAGTGGTATTTGTCTTGAATGTTTTAAACTGATATATTGCTTTTCTGGTTTCCTAGTCACTGTTTAATATTTTAGATTTAACACTGGTTTGTTTACTAGATTTTGCCCGCGATTTCGTCTGCGTAAACTCTAAAATTAATTGAGCTAGTGTCACAGCCAAATAAGGTTTCTCAACACTACTGATTTTTTGTCGGCGAGAATGAAACATGAATTCTAGTAAACCAATGCACACGGCCGACAGATATCGGTCAAATAGTCGGTTATGGGCGAAGACAGTAAAAAATACGGCATATTTTTTTTTTAATAAAACCATTAAATTATTGGGCAGCATCGAAAACATGTCATGGAGCAGTTATACATACTAGGTCCTAACCGCGACTTATATCACATATTACGCCGTGTATATTATGCTATGCTTTTCTGTAAGTGATAAAGGCGCTTAGATTTATGTTTGAAATGTATATATTATAAAGTAACAATGTACTCATTGTTGAAAAGCCTATAAATAAATAAATCCAACTGGTATTTCCAGGGATTAGCCCGTTTAAGAAAACAAACAGAAAACTCTAAAGCTTTATTACGCGTATATTAGGTTACATATTAATAAGTAACGTAACTTTAGACCCCCCCGAACTAGAACTGCCCCGTTGGTCTCGTGGTCGCAAGTGCGACTGCTGTGCAAGGGGTCACGGGTTCGATTCCCAGGTCGAGCAAAAAGTGTTATTGGGTTTTTCTATAAAATTCTCAGTAGCAGCTCGGGGTTTGGATTTGTGCTCGGTTAATGGCACTAGGCTCGCCCCCTTTTACATGGGACCTAAACGTACCTACCGGCGAACTGTGGGTGTCATTGGTACACCTCTGCCTAACCCTTCGGTGAATACAGGCGTGATGGTATGTTCATGAATGCCAGATTCATGAGCAGTAGTGAAAGCAATATACAGAAATACTTTTTCAAATTCAATTTGTTTTAATTACTGAATTATCTGCGCATAATGTAGTGCATGCTGTGCTTTTCTGTAAGTGATAAAGGTGCTTAGATTTATGTTTGAAATGTATATATTATAAAGTAACAGTGTACTCATTGTTGAAAAGCCTATAAATAAATAAATCCAACTGGTATTTCCAGAGATTAGCGCATTTAAACAAACAAACAAATAAACAAAAAACTCTAAAGCTTTTTAATATTAGTTTACATAATAATATTTCATCATAACTTAAGTTACTTTTCTAATAACTATTGTTAAAGTGTAAGTTACTTATTAATCTAAGGAATAAACAGAGCATCGGAGAGGTCAGCATCCATTCTTTACAAAAAAAGCAAGCCAACCTTACCTTATTAAAATATCTTCTTTATAATATTTTGCTCAAAGCTGTTAGCTGCTCCGAAGAAATATTGAAAGCAATGCTTTGTACAATCTTTTTATTATTAGCTCCGTCGATATTGAATAGAAAGTCTGGGCATTTTTTGTTGAACATTATAATAACAGAAGAGAAAAGATATTGCAAGTATCATACTTGCAATATCTTTTCTCTTCTGAATTTCCCATAATGGGAAATTGAATAATTACTCATTCGTCGAATTTATAATTTATTATAATGTGTGTTGGGTATGTTTAATATGCTTGCCTGTAACTTGCAGGTGATTGTGACATTTACGAATCAGAAGTTGTTACATCACTGTAAATTCAAATTCAAATTCATTTATTCAACTAACTTGCATGAAAGTGTGCAAATAACTTGCAAGTGATTGTAACTTACACCAATCAAAAATACTCGTGGCACAATGGCATGCAAGCTACTTGCACGTTTTTATGCAAGTAAACCCAGAAACACACATGCTGCTAGTAACTTACACAAAAAAATGCAAGTAGATAGTATGTCATTGTGACATTTATCAATTAAAATTTGCTACGGTAGAATAGCAAGCAAGGTTCTAGCACACTTTCATGCAAGTAAATCTAACACAAAAATACTTAAAATAAGTCCGTATCCTCTTCCCAAAAATTTCTTCAGCAATATTTCTATTAAATTAGCTTTTGTATTTTAATCTCGGCGAGATTGGGAACAACGTTTCCGTCCGACAATCTGTGACACTAATAAACAATCTACTGGGAATTGAGCGCTCAGTGATTGCCTACCTACTCACCTATTTCCAGGAAATAATACCAAATAATACTTTGTTACATCGGGATTACGAACAAGATGGCGCTTGAGTTTTTTAGTGAAGTATTGAAGTATTCTATACTAAAATAATGAGCTAGGTTTTTAAAGGACAACGGGCAAAACAAACCAACCTACGTCAATATTTTTCCAATTTTTCGAAGCAATTGTAATGATTTTTGATAATTAATACTCTGATTCATTTTGATTGAATTACTGGATTGTATTTTACCACAATTATTATTTTTATTATTCACACAGTGTTAATTGGCAGAGCTTATTTTGTCAGAATTCAGCTCAATTATCAATGAATAAATCAAGCTCACTCACTTCAAAACAATGAACATTTTTATTTTCTTAATTCTGATTTTTCTTTATGGATGAGGAAAATTTTATTTATTATTTATTTGTCAATCAGGGAAAAATATCGTGTTGTTGCCGAAAAAGCTTTATATTTTTTTCCCATGGGTGTAGCCGAGTCGACTAAGTGTAAGCGAATTTTGTCCCAGTTTCGTAAATCAGAAGAATACCATTATGTACGTTTACCATTAAGACATAAAAGTAAAGATCAATGACGAACAAAAGAGCTGATAACCTTGAAACAGCTAAACCAATTTTGATAAGCATAATCTAGGCATAGTCGCTAGGAATCCTGCTTTCAAATAAAAAAGAAACCGCATTAGAATCGGTTAACCATTTAAGAGCTACGGTGTCACAGATAGACACACAGATGCGTCAAACTTATAACACCCCTCTTTTTGTCTTTAAAACCCCGATAAAGATATAAAAAAGTACATTTAAATAACATCCAATACCTTACTCCAATAACTCATTAAACGCAACGAACTGGCCAGTACTCCAATAGCAAAGTTTAAATTAATAAAAAGGAAAAACGACGCTCGTATCGCCTTGCAAACATCTGTCAAAGTCGGGAATACCGCAAATCCCCCGGGGCCATCTGGAAATGTTTCTTATTTCTTGCAATAAAGATGGCGACACAAAACGTCACCATTACTGGGTTGTTAGTTTCAGCTAAATTGCTTTTATTGATTGATACCTAGTTAAGTTTGTAGCGGATATTGATTTCGGTTGCCATTTGTTAACCTTGGTCCAATTTGATAGAACCACTATTTAATGAAAATGATTATTTCCGCAAATAGGAAGGAAGGAAACACCTTTATTTGTTGACAGGTTGAACACAACCAGTTTACATGCAGAATAAATGTTAACCCTCTACTACTAACACATAGCCATACATTTTTGATGCTTTGGTCCCATAGTAACAGAAATCTCATAACGATGAGTACTATGACCTCTTTTCAGGTTTCTGGTTACAAAATAAAGTTTTATGATGTGAATGCGCAACCCCTGTTTTTTCTTATTTAACAATACTGTAATAAATTGACAACCGTGCGGAAACTACTGTCATTGGTTGGCAAAATTATCTAAATTGGCTGTTTGTACATATGTGTGTTTATGTTTGTATATGCACCCACGACTCAAGATGAATTCCTACTATGGGCATATAACAACCAATCGCAGCAGTAAACGCGCGTGTTAGAAATAGATAGAGAAAGGGGTAAAATAATTAAAATAAATTTCAATCAAATATATTTATTTATTTAATATATGGCAATTATCCGATTTATTTAAGTTGCTCAATATTGAAACTAACCTTATGTATCAATGAAAGTCATTTATCATTATTACTCATTTCATTTATTACATCTTTATTAAACAATGATTCTATATCATCATGTATACACACCAACATTTATACAAAAATACTTTTACACATATACCTATGTACACAACATCATTACTCAATAGTAACATCATTTAGTTATTACATCAAGTATATAACCAACACTGCTATCAGCAGTGTAAAAGTATATATATAGTAACACTTATAGAAAAGTACCTTTATACACATACTTATACGTATATATACATATAAATGTATATATACATACGTACATAGTATTTATACAACATCATTGCTTACTGGTAACATTATTTAGCTACCATGTCAGGTATATAACTAAATAAAGTAAATAACCAATATTGCCACCAGCAATACAAAAGTATATAAGGAACATATAATTATAATATCTAATAAAAGAGAAAATATACTTAACTAGCGATCTGCTCGGTCCGACAGCTCAGATAAGAATGCCCCTCAAAGCGTTGGGCTCTCGCCTTTATAGACAGTGACAAACAAGTGAGTCATCGAGTCGTTAGTACAGAGACTTGTACAAATGTGTCTAGAAATTATATTTATGTGTATAAAAAGCTATAATTATGTAACGACATAAATAATAAAATATAAATAACGTAAAACTGGTCCTAGCTATGATTTTATGATTTGAATCATAACCGAACCAACTTCCGGTATCAACAAATCATAAAATACACCTTTAACAATTAAAAATACAGTACATATATTATAACTTTTAATGATTATTATCATTAAAAGCCATAATATATAACACGGCCATTCTGATAAGTACTTCGTTCTCGAAGTACAATCATGATATATTTTTTTATATCTTTTTAAGTAGTACATTTATTGTTGTTATAGGTACAGCCACAGGCACAGCCTTTTTTTTTTTTAGATTGATACATTTATTATTTTTATAGGCACAGCCACAGGTACAGCCACATTATTTATTTTTATTATAAGCACAGCCATGGGCACAGCCACATTATTTATTTTTATTATAGGCACAGCCATGGGCACAGCCACATTATTTATTTTTATTATAGACACAGCCATGGGCACAGCCACATTATTTATTTTTATTATAGGCACAGCCATAGGCACAGCCATTTATTTAACAAATATAATAATAACTTATAATTTATCAATATTTGGGGATAAATAGCATCTTCAACAATAGCATTCTCATAAATAATTTCATCTGGCCAAAATCGTAGCCTGTCTAATCGTGAATTTCAATACAAGCCCCTAAATTTTAGCTAAAGCTTTTTATGACATCTATGGTCTTGATAAACGTGAACTATATTCCCTACGTGGTATATATTTATATGTGATTTTTTACTTTTTATGGGTCTTTGTTACCTGAATTAAATAATATATTATTATTATATATATATTTAAGGGGGTACTGCATCGAACGTTCTTTAAATTTTTGAGCCATGAGACGATTGTGACCTAGTTCGCGACCTGCTTGAATGTTAAAATCACATTTCGCAACATGATTATTATATTATATTAACATGATTATTATTTACCATAAATTTCGTTCAAGCGAGGCTGAACACAAATTATATTCGCATTACTACCAATTAGTAGTCGTATAGGGGAAAAACCCGTAGTTTTTGAACTATGGTATTTATGGATTACTGCCATTTCCATAGTTCGTTCGGCCAATCTGACATATTACCGCAGTGTTCCGTTGACTATCATGTGGTGTTCTATTTCTAAGTCTCGATATAAAGAACAAACTAAATTGGAACTAAAATTTGTGCCACGGTCGGTGACTATTAATGATGGGGTACCAAATAGAGTAATTGTGTCTCTGATCATAGATACTAGCTCAGCTGCCCCGAAAGTCTTTGGCTTAGTCGTCAATAATTAGGAAGACATACTTATAACCGTCTGTGGATTGTGGGAAAAGGCCCTGCACAAACCGAGTGAATAGTATGGTGACTTATATATTGGATGTGTCCGTCTTTTGGGCCAGAATGGAATTTTCGCTCTACATAAATGAAGCAATGGTACAAATACCTGTTCACAAATGCTGCCATTAATGGGAACCAAAAATTGGTCTTTGATTAATGGTTTCTAGAACTACAACTCTATTAATGAGTACCTGTCCTTTTCTATATTTTATTTGGTGAACGATGATCGATACATGAACGGTCATCGCCCCCTTTTTTTTCTTTCTTACCTAACAAAATACATCTAGCGAATGGGGAGTGACTTTCGCGAATTATCTATTTATCAACTGTTTGCTAATTTAATTATACGTATATAAGTTATTTGTTTTGATTATTATTACTATTTTTTTCCTCTAAAACAATAATGCTTCATTTTTTATTTTATTATTTTTATTTCATTATTATTATTTTATGGTTAATATGGCTCACACTGATTCGTTGTCTTTTGAAATTTTAGAAGTGATCATCTACGATTACAACATTGGTAATTCGTATCAAATTTTAATTGGAATCGGATTCTAAAATAAACATACGGAAACAGTATAAATATGACATTATAATCTACCGGCTGTCAACAATATGATGTATTATAAAAGTACTTATGTTACTGCTATTCGTGTGTACAACCACCTACCACCAGCCATCAAGCAATTAACTGGAAATATGTTCAAATATAAATTGATTTTTTTTTTAAATTTAAAAAGTATTTTATAATTTAAATGAATATCTTAATTCAAAATAATATTTTTATGATAATTATGTAATGAGTATTTTGATAAAAAATAATATTTGTGAGTTTTCAAATACCTAATTCTCAAAAAATATCCGACCTGGGTGGATTGTTGATACTAAAAATGTAATGTTTATTAATAAGATCTTAATATACACAATTATGGAATAATGTATCTTTGTCTTATCTTTATCTTGGTTATTTTGAATTGGTTTAGCTTTCATTTCTTAATTCGTAGCACTTAGTGCGTATTGTAGTACTTTGAGTGACTTTTATTGTTTTTGACATTAGTATATTTATAGAACTGTACAACATAATGTAATGGTGTTTCTTACATGTTCTTCTCCATACTAAACTACTTTTTGGAATGGGCAACTAGATTTAATAGTTTAATTAATTGACGTTTTAAAAGTGCCTTTCATAGTCGAATTGGAATAAATGTTTTGACTTTGACTTTATCAACCAAATATGTAACTATTATGCTTACTTTTTGTCTTTCAACGGGGGCTAACCTACATGGTCTGTAATTTACTACTTTATTATTTTCAATCAAACAAATCAATTGGCCTGTTTTTTTTTTTGTATTTTCTTTTAAGTTTGTGTTCAAATTCTGTATTGAGAATTGAAGCTTAACATAAGCATCACACTGATTAACTAGATATACAGTGGCAACAGGAGATAGATCTTTCCATGTAGGCCTTACAACCTTCAGAATCTAAGTACTATAATTTGAATATTAGGATGACGAACTAAATTCCTACCAATAAGGAGACCATATGGAATATCTTTGTCACGGGTATGTAAATCTAGTTCTATACAGACGTTTTCAAATTTAACTGGCACTATGATAATTGCAAAAGTCAAGTATTTCTATGCCATTAGAGCATGGTAGGTACCATACATTATAATTTTGTAGTCTGGTAATAGATTCTCGTATAATGCTACAACTTGCTTCTGTATCGATAATAGAAACAATAGACATGTTACAAATGGTGACATTGATTAGCTTAAATTTTTAAACGTTATTTAAGGTGACTTGAGCATCTACCCATTGATTTTTCTCAGAGTTCAATTGGTTTTTTTTTTCGAATTTACGAT
This sequence comes from Caradrina clavipalpis, assembly GCA_932526535.1. Taxonomy (NCBI): domain Eukaryota; kingdom Metazoa; phylum Arthropoda; class Insecta; order Lepidoptera; family Noctuidae; genus Caradrina; species Caradrina clavipalpis. The sequence goes on from OW052088.1 coordinate 1,496,417, forward strand.
TGTACATTTTTTTTTGTCCTTTGGTGAAGAAATTGTTTCACTAGTTTTTGTGCACTGTGTACAGAAATGTTCTTTTTCACCTCACGTAACGATTTTTTTTTTAATGTGTTTTTTTGTCGGTTTTTAGCATTGGCTTGTAATATTTTCTTGGCCCGTGTAAATTGTGGGAAGATTGATCTAATGGTAACTTTTTAGGCTTTTATAAAGCTATTAATTCAGACGTATTTACACTACTGTTAAAAGATGCCATTTTCACATGATTGTTTCGAATACCTCCACAACTAGTTATATTTATTAGACTAAATTTTATTGAAAATACAATTTTAGTATTCTTTACAACCTCTCTTGCGTAGTGTTATAATCGTTGTATAATGAAATTAATACAGCACCTAAATGTTCATATGGTCCTTCCTGGTGTTGTCAGGGCTCGTACCATGATAATGCAGAGCCCTCGAGGGCCTTACCTGCCTTTGCGATTCTAGTTAAGTCGTTCCAATCAAATTCTTTCTCAGTTTTTCAACATGCCGCTGCTGTCGGTGGCGCTTGGATCAAATATTGAGAGATCCACGTCATCCTGCCGATGCTTGCTGGATAACGCTTATTTGTCAGCAGTAAGCAGCTTCTGGATAATCTCTGTCTCCATTCGGGTAGTGACAAAAATCCTGGAAATATATTCTGATTCACTTAATAAATCCTCATTTTATTTACATTTTAATATAAAAATAAAAACATAATTATTATAAATATTGGTATGGCACCTGGTGATCCCACTTCTGATGTTAGAAATAGATAGAGAAAGGGGTAAAATAATTAAAATAAATTTCAATCAAATATATTTATTTATTTAATATATGGCAATTATCCGATTTATTTAAGTTGCTCAATATTGAAACTAACCTTATGTATCAATGAAAGTCATTTATCATTATTACTCATTTCATTTATTACATCTTTATTAAACAATGATTCTATATCATCATGTATACACACCAACATTTATACAAAAATACTTTTACACATATACCTATGTACACAACATCATTACTCAATAGTAACATCATTTAGTTATTACATCAAGTATATAACCAACACTGCTATCAGCAGTGTAAAAGTATATATATAGTAACACTTATAGAAAAGTACCTTTATACACATACTTATACGTATATATACATATAAATGTATATATACATACGTACATAGTATTTATACAACATCATTGCTTACTGGTAACATTATTTAGCTACCATGTCAGGTATATAACTAAATAAAGTAAATAACCAATATTGCCACCAGCAATACAAAAGTATATAAGGAACATATAATTATAATATCTAATAAAAGAGAAAATATACTTAACTAGCGATCTGCTCGGTCCGACAGCTCAGATAAGAATGCCCCTCAAAGCGTTGGGCTCTCGCCTTTATAGACAGTGACAAACAAGTGAGTCATCGAGTCGTTAGTACAGAGACTTGTACAAATGTGTCTAGAAATTATATTTATGTGTATAAAAAGCTATAATTATGTAACGACATAAATAATAAAATATAAATAACGTAAAACTGGTCCTAGCTATGATTTTATGATTTGAATCATAACCGAACCAACTTCCGGTATCAACAAATCATAAAATACACCTTTAACAATTAAAAATACAGTACATATATTATAACTTTTAATGATTATTATCATTAAAAGCCATAATATATAACAGTATGTATATATACAACATCATTGCTTACTGGTAACATTATTTAGCTACCATGTCAGGTATATAACTAAATAAAGTAAATAACCAATATTGCCACCAGCAATACAAAAGTATATAAGGAACATATAATTATAATATCTAATAAAAGAGAAAATATACTTAACTAGCGATCTGCTCGGTCCGACAGCTCAGATAAGAATGCCCCTCAAAGCGTTGGGCTCTCGCCTTTATAGACAGTGACAAACAAGTGAGTCATCGAGTCGTTAGTACAGAGACTTGTACAAATGTGTCTAGAAATTATATTTATGTGTATAAAAAGCTATAATTATGTAACGACATAAATAATAAAATATAAATAACGTAAAACTGGTCCTAGCTATGATTTTATGATTTGAATCATAACCGAACCAACTTCCGGTATCAACAAATCATAAAATACACCTTTAACAATTAAAAATACAGTACATATATTATAACTTTTAATGATTATTATCATTAAAAGCCATAATATACAGGGTGGAAATTTATTATGCTACCTGGAGGGAAAGTACTCTAAATACTGAAGATAGCAAATTTTACTTAAAGGAAACATACCTTTATTTTTAAAAAGAAACAGAACTGCATTTAAATAATTTTGAAAATACAGTTGCCACACCCGGGAATCGAACCGACTAAAATCCGAAAAAATAGCATCTTGTACTTTTATGGCACTAATCGATAGAGTCAATCATAAGGATCAAATCTCTGCAAACATAATAATTTAAATTTTAAAAAAGCCATGAAATTTTAACCAAAACTTATTTTATTCGGACGAAAAAATCGAGAATTGACTAATTGCATGCTCGAAATGAGCTCCATTTTCTTGGATGTACAAATTTATTATTTTAAGGAATTCATTGTGAATAACTTTTAGTAGGGTGTTCTGGTGAATATTGAAAATTGTTTGCTACCAAAACTTACTCAAAATGAGTTTTTTTTTAAAGGAATAAATTTGTGTATCCATGAAAGTGAAACTCATTTCCAGCAACTACTTAGTTAATTTGTTCGTTTTTTTCGTCCGAATAAAATAAGTTTAGGTTAAAATTTCATGGTTTTTGTTTAATTTAATTTACCATGTTTGTAGAGATTTGATCCCTATGATTGACCCTATCGATTAGTGCCATAAAAATACAGGATGCTATTTTTTCGGATTTTAGTCGGTTCGATTCCCAGGTGAGGCAACGGAATTTTCAAAATTATTTAAATGCCGTTTAGTTTCTTTTTAAAAATAAAGGAATGTTTCCTTTAAGTAAAATTTGCTATCTTCAGTATTTAGAGTACTTTCCCTCCAGGTAGGATAATAAATTTCCACCCTGTATAACACGCGCTTGACAATTTATCAAATTAAATTTTCGTTCGAGAACAGTGTTAGTTCAACAAAATTGTCTGTTGAATTAAGAATGACGGATACTATCATTCTAAAAACCGGAATAAATAAAATCTAGCTATCATAGTGTAGGTAACAAAAGACACGCGATGTTGAAGCAAAACTTGATAATATCTTGTATGATGGAACAGTTCGGAAGTAGGTAGACCAATTCGTTTCACGAGACGCCCAGGCCTGTGAGGAAAGACTTTAGCAATACGGATTATCTGAATGAATGTATACTAGGGAGCTTAAGTTTTTAGAGTTGATTTAGATGCTCTTTTTCTTTTTTTGTATTAAATACTAGCGTCTGCTCGTGACTTCATCTTCGAGTTTTAACCGCATTATGATACGATTTTGGCTACTGCTCCACCTCCCGTGTGTTGAAGCATGATGTTATATAGCCTGTTCCTCATAAATTGGTATTTAAACACACACAAACAAGTACACAAAACCTTCGCCTTTATTATATTAGTTTATATTCGAACGATGAATAACCTGTCACTAACTATCAAAATACACACACATAGAAACTATTTAACTAGTTTATTTGAGGGTTTTATTTAATTTAACTAACGGTTGACACTTGACACTATTCGTGCTAGATGTAAGAAATTAAGGAAAAATGGTATAGTGAGTAATAATAAGTCCTTTTTAAAAATCCAATGGAATTCTTTTACTGTTGGGCGCTCGTGCTTGGCCTGCCGTTTCTTTGAGAAACTGGAAAATTTACATTCCTTTTAAAATTGATGAAGAAAACATAATAAGTCTTCTACTATAGCCACCCATCCACGGACCGATCTCGACAAGCGTTGTTTAGGGCCTCCGCAAACGTCCGACTTTTTCTTTAACCATAGTTTTGTGACACCGACTTCTTGTAGGACGTGTGCGTTGGTATATTAAAATTCATATGTTCCATTCTTTTTTTGTTTTTTTTTTTTTTTTTTTTATCTTGGGACAACTCACACACGGCTATCTGATCCCAAGCTAAGCAGAGCTTGTGTTATGGTAACCAGACAACTGATATACATACTTATATAATTTATAAATACATACATATTATAGATAAATCACACCCAGACACAGAACAAACAATCATGCTCATCACACAAAGTTTGTCCTGGGTGGGAATCGAACCCACGACCTCCGGCTTAGCAGTCAGGGCCACTAACCACTAGACCAACAGGCCCGTCATTCTCTCCAACAAAAATCGGTCACGTATTATCTGACGTGGGTGGACAGTCTTAACCCTACTAACCGTGAGAATCCAGATATTTTTTATACATAGGAACTCATACAAAGATCTTAGGCAAAAAAAGTGTTTAGTGCGTTATGTGTGTGCCAATAATGGCATACAAATATTTATTTATTTTCAATTTAATTCAATTCATTTATATACTTAGTCATTTTAACTGGCTGGTATGATTTTAACTTAGCCAGGAGCTGCCAAAGAAATATAATAATTAAAATACAATTGTAAAGTTAGATAATGCAATAAAAAGCGTGAAAAAGCTCATAATGCTTCCCTAAACTCGAAATGCAAATTTCTGTATTGACTTTAGCAATAACCTGAAAATTGGTTCTCCATTGCTCCGCGCCGCGTCTGGGGGCGAGAAAAAAATTGTTTTTATTTGCATAAATGAATGTTTGTCGAAACGTTTTCCTTCGGCTCAATTCTTGAAGTGGTTTGTTTTTCTGGTTATCTGGTTTTTACTGGCATTAACCGGTTTTAAGGATATTGTTTGTTAAGGATTGGGTGTACCGTTTTATGTTATACAGGTGCTAATATTGTTAAGAGGTAAAGTTTTTTGTTTTTTGGTTGTTTATAAGGCGTAAATTTTGGAAGTTTTGGTCTGATTACAAAAAAAAATCTCACTGATAGAACGATAGGTACACTATTGCCGGGTGCCACAAGCTATGGTAGGTATATTTGATTTTAAAGCGGAGGCACAGCTAAATGTTTAAATATAATATAATGATGTTACAAATCATAGAAACGTTGTCTTTGGTTCATTATTAATACCTCATCATCATCTGCCTACCCTTTCTAAACTATATTCTAGTCGGCTTCCATTCTAACCAGATGCAGCTGAATACCGGTGTTTTACATGGAGCGACTGCCTATCTGACCTCCACAACCCAGTTCCTGGAGAACACGATGCCTCTTGGTTGGACTGGATGTAGAATTTCCTGGCTTCTGACTATACATTATAATAATAAATAATATAATAATAATAATTTATTCAAATAAAAATGTTTACAAAAAGTGTACATAAAACCAAACAGATAAAAAGCTTTCCATAAAATTACAGTGCCTAAAAATTAACTAAAACTAAATAATTATAGGAGCAAGAATCGATAGTTCGGAATTGCAATGTTAGGTAGCGACCCGCCCGAGCTAGGTTAATTTAAACCTGTGTTTCAGGCCATCACATTGCAATCCAATTACATTGGGACAGTAAGATTTAAATTAAAAGTATAACGAGAATAAGCTTACAAACATTTATACCTAAAACTATGGAATTATACAAAAGTAAACACATACGAAGGTATCAAATATCATCATGACAACATTTCTAATAGTTGTTCTGTGTCTGTGTAATTTAGTGACGCTAAATATGCTGATACCAATTTCTTACAAAGTTTATATCTTACACTATAGAGGCTTAGTACCTTGTTGAGCCTATTATATAGAAAAGGTCCTAGGAACACATGAAAACGTTGTGCAAACGCATGTTTAGTTTGAGGCTTTATACAAACCAAGTCCTTCCTTCTCTTGTTAGGAGGTACAGGTTCGAAAGGAAGTGCAGTGTGCTGGTGTAGTAGTATTGTGTGCAAAATAAATAATTGGCGTACCGTAAGCACATTACAAGATGTGTAAAGCTGGTGTGTGGGAAATAGAAAAGGGCGAAAAGTGGCCACCTTTAGAATTGCTCTTTGAGCACGCTCTAATGGAAGTAAGTTTGTTTTGGCCGCACCGCCCCAAGAAGTTATGCAATATGTAAGAATGGATTGACACAAAGCTAAATAGACCTGATTAATTAATTTAAAGTCGGGTATGTTCCGTAAGTTTTTAAAAACATACATTAATTTGCGCACTCTTGTACACAGTAAATCGATATGTTTACGGAAGTTTAGATTTGTGTCAATGGTGATACCTAAATACTTTACATGGTCAGCTCTAACTAGAGTAGGGCAAGAGCATGCAGTGTCAGCATACGTGAAACAATTATGAGCGTGAATGTTTAGATTCGTAAGCGGTATGTTAGTATTTCTCATTGTAAATAAAATGTAATTAGTTTTATCTGTATTTAATGTTAGGAGATTATTACGAAGCCAATTGGACACAGTGTTAAAACCTTTTTGAGCATATTCAAAGACTTCAACTCTTGATTCAGCTGAAAACAATAGCGCGGTGTCGTCTGCATAAGACATTATAGCACCATTTTGAAGTCTCAGGCTGCATAGTTCATTTATATAAATTAAAAAAAAGTAGGGCCCAAAATACTACCTTGTGGGATACCAAAACTACTATTTTTAAGATCAGAGCTAATGTACTGACCAATTTTTACACATTGATGACGATCGCTGAGATAATCAGAAAATAGCAGAAGTTGTACTCCTCTTATCCCAAGTGTTTCAAGCTTATGCAAAAGCAAAGTACAAGAAATTGTGTCGAAGGCTTTCGCAAGGTCTAAAAAGATCCCAATTGTGTGCATACCATTATCCAGGTTAGTAGTAATATAGTTAGTCAATTCATGGACTGCTTGGCTAGTTGATCTTTTGGCCCTAAAACCAAATTGACTATCTGATAATAGTCTGTTATCTTCTAAATATTTTATTAATCTACTGTTAATGATTTTTTCAAAAATTTTGGAGAGTCCTGTTAACACTGAAATGGGTCTGTAATTATTTACACAGTTCTTATCTCCAGATTTGAATACAGGTGTGAACACAGCCTTTTTAAGCAATTTTGGGAAAATTCCTTTAGAAAGGCACAGTTGATAAAATTAAAAATACCTATTAGAACATAAATCTTTACTACCATCAAAAACCATCATAAAGATATTTTACAATCAAAATTTCCAAACCAAAAAAATCAAGAAACAAAAAAAAAACGGGTTGCACTCCGGGAGTACCGGCAGAAGTGAAAACTTGAATATTAACGTTGTGCATTTTTGATATTTTGGAATGGTTAGGGAATAATTTTGCACGAATTGCTTTAATTATCAGCATAAAAGTACTATCATTTATGTGGTAGAATACAATATTTATTTATTGCGCTATCGTACACAAACATGACAATTCGCGTCAGGACACGTGACTTGATCGAAAATCTTACAAATTTTCGATCAGGTCACGTGTCCTGACGCGAGTTTAACATTTCTTACCCATTACAAAAAAGTGTACAACGCCACTAAAGAAGTTTTCACTTCAAAAATAGTCACGGAATTTAAAAATCGCCATGTCCAAAAATTACTACAAATATTGCAAAAGAGACTTCAAAAAGTATGATCCATCAAGCGTACAATCATCCGCACGGACCGCGGTGGGGCGGCGTGCGGTAGAACATAGCTGCTCGCTCTAACTCATTAATACCGCGCTTTCGTCGCGACAATTACATAAATTCGCGTCGAGCGTCATTCTGTGTCGAGCACCGTTTAAATGGACTAGTGCGTGAGTAAGGACCGGTGCGCCAGTGTAATTGTGCCGCGCTTGACTCGAGTTACAACTAGCGAGTAAGCTTCAAAATATGCAGGGTGGAGGACCATCGTAACTTTTAACATGAATTAAGAATATGACTAAACCTTCAGCGATAACATTACATAGCATCACGTCTGTACTCCCCGAAGGGTTAGTTAGAGGTATACCAATGTACAGTTCGCCGGTATGTTTAGTTCCCACATAATAGGAGGCGAGCCTATTGCCATTAACCCGTCACAAATCCTAACTCCGAGCTGCTGCTGAAAATTTCATAAAAAATCCCAATAACACTGCTCGACCTGGGAATGTAACTGATGAACATAGCGATAATATATTATTCGTAGGTTATTAAAGAAAAAATTTGCAGTTCCATACATTTTGTCTCTGGTTGTACTTTTGTATAGAGCAGCTTTTTTCTATAACTTACCAGCTTCTGTCTGTGACTTTGTTCGCGTCAATGTTGATATTATAGTAACAAACAAACATCCATCCATCCTCACAAACTTTCGCATTTATAATGTTAGTAGGACGTAAGCTTTGATGGATGGGTAGTCTAGAATCATGTACTGAATCTTTGATAAAAGATTTCGTTACGATGTTCCTTCCACGTGTTTCAGCTAGTGATTAAAAAACCTTTTTAAACACGCTTTGGTCCCTATTTTGTAGCAGGGCAAGCTAATCGCATGTTTCAGGCATTGCAGGTCATAATGTGATATACTATGCATTGTTTGAATTTAGTTTTATGCTGCACTAAAAATAAGTACGAATACAGTTACAAGCCTTCAACCTTGACCGTTCTAAAAATATAGATGTGAATACGATTTGGTGTTTGACAAGCAAACTAGGTATTATATAACTAATATAAGTAGATAAATAAGTATAAAATAATCCCAAACGAAATTATTCTCTGGATAAAAATCAAATTTTAATCATTTCTGTCTCTCCCCACCCAAAGGATCAAAATTGTTTCGAGAAACAGACTGAAGTAAATTAATAGGAATTAATTTGTTTAGTGATATTGTTAAAATTCAAGGTACCTACTTAATTAAATTTGTAATTAAAATACAGTACTTTCATTAATATCTTCATTATTTCCAAAACTTTAACAGTTAAAATACAAACTACACTATCATTAGCACCAATGAGGCGACTATAAAACAATTAAATACACACTATCCTAATAAAATATCCACTAACCGTAATAGTACTATAAAACGATTACGCAGATCCTATTTAACCCTTGGGACGCGTCACTTGTACCCCAAACATTCTAGTTATTCAAATGGGCATACTTGCAACATAACTTGGTCGAGTGGCTAGCGTTAACGAACTCGCTCGTGTGAACGCGCCAGGTTCGGGTTGAATTTATGTGGGATCATTAAATCAGAGTTGCTATTAACGCTACAACATGGCTGTAGTACGTTTGCAAATGGTGTTAGTTTTTGTTTAGTTTTGTGGAATGGTATTGGACTGAAAGTCTGACCGTCACTTTCATTTGAAACCGTAATGATAGGCTACTAAAGAGCATAATTTTCTGTATGAATTTTCAACGATAAGAAATCAACAACAGCCCTCCTAAAACAGATGACCTCCTAGAACAATGTTGGATTTTCAACGCTTGCTTTAGCGCCGAGAGTCAAAAATTCAATAACTGAAATTACAAAGTAATATTTAAATGGTACTGTTTTAAGATGTAATGTACACCCACAGTTCGCCGGTGTGTTTAGGTCCCATGTAATAGAGGGCGAGCTTATTGCCATGAACCGGACACAAATCCTAACTCCGAGCTGCTACTGAGAATTTCATAGAAAAACCCAATAACACTACTCGACCTGAAAATCGAATCCAAGACCTCTAGCGTAGCAGTCCCGCTTAGAACCACAAGGCGAACGAGTCAGTTACAGTAACGAGTTAGTAACATTGTATTGTATGTACAACAAAGTAAGTACTCCTTTGTCAAAATTGTCGTACATTTGCGGAGTTAAATAATTACCTTGTATATAATAATGTTCCACGTCTCAAATAAAGGCGTCAAACAATTTTCTAAAGCTTACACTTTGAGAACTTCCTGAGAGAATTACCGCAGTCGCGTCGTTTGAGTGTTCAATTACTCACTGTGACAATGGTAATAATTGACACAAAATTTCAAACAATCTCGGAAGTTCATTGACTTTAAAACACACTTAATTTTGTATTAGATATGACGTACGAAAACTTTATTAGTACAAAAGTGGTTGACATCTATACTTATATTAATATTATAAAGCTGAAAGATTGTCTGTTTGTCTGGACGTGCTAATTTTCCGAACTAAATTAGATTCCGATTCTAAATAGAAGCAATATGGATGTAATTGTATAGAATTTGCGAGTTCCACTGCAATGCTAGAGGTCTTGGGTTTGATTTCGAGCAAAGTTTTATTGGGTTTTTCTATGAAATTCTCAGTAGCAGCTCGGAGTTAGGATGTGTGCCCGGTTGATGGGAATAGGGTCGCTCTCTATTACACGGGACCTAAACATATCAAACTGCGGGCGTACACCTCTGCTTAACCCTTCAGGAATACAGGCGTAATGGTATGTGTATATAGAATTTCACTTGTTAACCAAAAACATTGCTCAACAGGACATAATGTATCTGTACCATTTATCTCACTGAATAAATAAATGTAGGTACATTCTAAAGTTATCCGTATTTTAGGCGGACCCAACAAAACGGATCCAAAATAAATCTGTTTTAAAATTTACGCACGATTTTATCTCACCTCCCCACTTAAGCAGCAAATTGCAAATATATCTTCATTGTGGATCTCACGATATCCTATCTATATGTAAAATTTCATCCCCTATTTATCCGTTAATCCATCTTTTGTCCTATTATATTTATTTCACCTAAAAATTTGATTTAGCAATCAACAAAGGTCGAGGAATTTTCATATTTATTGCTTTAGAATAGGCACTAGTGATGGGAAACGAAAATTCTCAAGTTATGAAATATCTATCGTCTTTGTGTGCGTTATTCAAAGTCAAAGCATTTATTTTAATAAACCATATTTTTGAATTATAAAGAAGACGGTCAGTACGTTAGAAGGTTGAGGGTCGTTTCAAAACGTAGATAAGCCTCTTTGGCGAAGATCGAGCAAGAAACTCCACGAACACTCTTTTTAATTAGGTTTTTACAAAATCCTAGTTATAATATTCATTTCCCTTCTATGGCTGAAATCAATGAAGGTGAACATAAAGCAATAAAAAAAATGTACGCAGTAAAGTTAAGAGATGACCAATCCCAACAACGTGGATCAGCAGCATTAAGGGAACCGCTTTTAAAAAGCATATTACCAAATTTAACTTGCCAGGTGACAATGTAGTGTCATGTTGGAAGGCTGTTAAGCAAACCAGGGCTGTCAAAATGTTGGTACAGAAGCTGCAGAAACTAATCCGTACTTAATATTACAAAAGCGAAAGTAACTCTGTCTGTCTGTCTGTCTGTCTCTTCTTCACGCCTAAACCACTGAACCGATTTCAATGAAATTTGGTACAGATATAGTCTGGGACCCGAGAAAGGATATAGGATAGTTTTTATCCTGGAAATCCTCCGGGAACGGGAACTATTAATCCACGCGGACGAAGTCGCGTAAATCTAGCTATGATATACAAAAAGAATTTTCCTAATCCGACTTCCAGTTCCTAACAAAAAACTCTTCAGTTTTATTACATTAGTATAGATTGTTAATCCAAGTAAGTACTGATACACTTAGGAAAGCGATAATTGATTGATCCTCTATTTCAATGGCACCTTCAATCAACTGGATTGACATTTAATAAAGTGTCCGGTCCTCTCGAAATCGGACAGTAATGTGCTTGAACCTTTATAATTCGTTTATAAACTTTCTTTTCTTATTTGTTCTCAAGATTACTGTTAATTTGGAAAGTGTGTATTTTCATTTCCTTGATGTTTACATTGTTTTATGCGATGTAATTGTTTATTGTTATTTCGCTATCTCTTGTTTTTTTTTTATACTGCTGACTTTAGATCTGCTGTAGATAAATACTTCTGTAACGTTTAAAAGGCTATTTTATTTCATTTTAATCTGAATATGTATCATATTTTTTTGGTCTCTATCAGAATATATCTGCTCACAATTTATCTATAAATCTTGATCAAAGTTGAAAAACTTGAAATCTGATAAACAGGTAGGTAGGTATAATATGTATAAGGGCATTGTAGGAAAGAAATATACTCGTATCTATGTAATGTGTCTTTGACTTACACGTGGACGAAATTGTAGGGGTAAGATAAATAAATAAATAAATATCTTGGAACAACTCACACACGGCTATCTGATCCCAAGCTAAGCAGAGCTTGTGTTATGATAACCAGACAACTGATATACATACTTATATAATTTTATAAATACATACATATTAAAGATAGTATAGGTATAATAAAACGAACCTTGGTGTTTACTACTATTTAGCCAGGAATTTATTCCGAAAAGTTTAGGTACAAGTAAAAATAATTAATAATATATTTAACTGAAATAAACATCACAAAAAATGATATTTTGACTTGCTCTCACATTAGCAGATTGAGCCATGTACCAATGCTAGTTTTTTTTTAATAAAATAATATTCTTGTGACTGACTACGATATTGCGTGACTTTTCGACCTTACGGATTAATTTAGTCATTGGTATTACGACTACCAATATTAGACTAACCTTCACAGTCGGAACCTTTTCAAACTGAACCATTATGATTTTAGAACGAACGAATTAAAGCGATATTTTATTTCCTTTTACTTGAGTTGATTGGGTAGTTACATTAATGAGTAATTATACGATTCTGTAAATAGCTAGAGGCGTATTGGTATTGTAGGTAATTCGATTTTCGGTACCCATTGAGGGAAATTATAGGCTGCGTGGATTGGTTTCAACTGTAAATGGAAGTGTTTTTTTTTTGTCGTAACATTTGCTGACTACGGTGTTTATGATAGCGGACTCTTAGGTTATGTAATGTATGAATTGAGTCTAATAAGCAATAGCAATAGGGCTTAGTTTGAACCTTTTAGGTAGGTTCGGAACCCAAAAATAGGCCACACTTTTTTTTTATTATTAAAAAAAAATTGATATTTTTTATGAATATATATCAGGAAGTACGTAACATCATACTTTTATTCCATCCCGTCCGGAAAACTATAAAAAGTGTAAGTAAAAACAAAAAAGCTAAATTATTTTCTTTGAATAAACTTACTGTCCTAAAGCGTACAGCACCCTACACTTTTACTTTAGAAGTCACGCCTGTACCATCACGCCTGTATTCCCTGAAGGGTTAGGCAGAGGTGTACCAATGTACACCCACAGTTCGCCGGTATATTTAGGTCCCATGTAATAGGGGGCGAGCCTATTGCCATTAACCGGGCACAAATCCAAACTCCGAGCTGCTACTGAGAATTTCATAGAAAAACCCACTAACACTTTGCTCGACCTGGGAATCGAACCTGGGACCCCATGCACAGCAGTCACACTTGCGACCACGAGACCAACGGGGCAGTTGACTTTAGAAGTCACCGTTGGTAAATTGAGGCCCAATAAAAAAAAAGATTTGATTTGAAATCATCGATTCGATAATAAGGAAAACGTAGTGTCCCATCACTAGCCTCAGTTAATAGAGTAGGTAGGCATACCCTTATAATTTGGTTACAGTCGTCCCTCAATGTGATCTTTTTATTAGCTCACCCACGCATTTGGGCCCTTTCCTTCCCTTGGAATGTTACTTTCTCACCTAGAAAGAGTTTTGAGGATTATCTTAGTTAGGGTCCAGTTGATTCCGAGGAGTTTTGGGGTCTGCTATTAGGTAAGTCACAGTGTATTTAATTTAGGGTAGAAAAGGGTTTTTTTTGGAAAAACAAAGGTCTTATTTAACTGAAGGAAAAAGTGGCCTGTGGTTTATGTAAATGGCGTCATAAATATTAGAAAGGCAGAAAAACCTAACGGCTTTCCTTTGTCTGGTAACAGCAAGAAAATGTTAAATATTTAACCACTAACTGCTGACTGTGGTGAAAGAGGTTATGGCAATTTTCTCTTTGACTGATCATTGTCCGAACAATACGAGTATTCAGCAATGGACGTTAAGGCAATAATTGTGATAGGAATTTTTATATAGTAAAAAACGACGTTCGTGTCTGTTTGTTTCTCCACTTTCTTCATCTAAACTACATAATTACATTTTAAATGTTTACTGTCATGTTGAGGTTTTGCGAATGCCGTGAAAGGAAAACATCAACAGGAAACCTGGACTTATAATTACTATGAGTCTGAAATTGCCAATCAACCTCGAGCAAGCGTGGAAATCGATGGGCCCACAGATTTAGCCTGAGCCTATGTCCAGCACTGGACGTCCAGCGGCTGATATGATTATTATGCAGCGTGGCGATCAATGCTCGATCCTTCTCTGTATGAAAAGAGGCGTTTACCCTGAAGTGGAACAATAAATCATTTTAAAGAATCAAACACTTAAGACACTGAAAACTCAACTCAGTCAGCGAAAATCCAGAAGCGGCCTAATAGGTACAATCCGTAATCAATTATGGCCGAAGTACGTTCCACAAAAGTAGCAAAATTAATTACTTATTGAACAAAATATGACAAGACTACGTTATTATAGAGCGCAGCAATGCGCTTTCTAGAATATCCTCTTAGCAATATTAATAAGTAGCTATGTAGTTGCGCAGACTTGAGTGCCCAAGTAGATATAAACTAACAATAGCTCACAAGCTCTATTGTTTCAAGATGATAACAATCCGTGCCTGTGTTCTCAACGCATTAAAGAGCGGATGCAAAGAATTTAGTATTGAGTTCAATAGAATAATTTGTTTCCGTCCATCCAGTTGAATGGTTGACCGAAAAGTTTTCAATTTGTTCGTTTAGTTTGCGTGGCGATCATTTGTAGGGTTCCGTAATCAAAGGGTCCATAGTGGTCTCACTCAGCCATCCGTCTGTGTCTGTCCGTCTGTCATAAGGCTGTATCTTTTGAACCGTAATAGATTGACCTTTGTAATTTTCACAGAGTGTGTATGTGTAACTATGGCTGCTATAAAACAAATATTTAAATAAATATAAAAAAAAAATATACCATCACGCCTGTATTCCCCGAAGGGTTAGGCAGAGGTGTACCATTGTACACCCACAGTTCGCTGGTATATTTAGGTCCCATGTAATAGGGGGCGAGCCTATTGCTATTAACCGGGCACAAATCCAAACTCCGAGCTGCTACTGAGAATTTCATAGAAAAACCCAATAACACTTTTTGCTCGACCTGGGAATCGAACCCAGGACCTCTAGCGTAGCAGCCTCAACAACAACAACAAACAAATATTTGATTTAAATAAATCGGCTTCTTTTCGGTGTCTTTTTCTCGAAACCTTCATGTGTTCCACCCTCGTTGGTTCCACCTTGTTGCCATTCCATTAATTCGCACTAAGCGTTTCCAATCGTCTTTTATAATGCGCTCTTCAAAGGAGTGGAATTCTCTACCTGCGTCTGTATTTCCGAACACATTCAACACTAATCTCTTCAATTTAGAGTGAACAGGCTTCTTCTGGGTAAGCTCACTCCATCGTCAACTTTGTAAACGTCACCTCTGAACTAGATTAGAGAAGAGCTTATCCATCTTGAATAAAAAATAAATTTAAAAAATGTGCGAGAACGGCTCGCACCTGTCTGTTTTTTTTTTTAAGTTTCTATGTAAATGTGTTACAATCGGAAATAGTTTTGTTTGAACGCAGCGTTCTATTTGGCCTGACTTTAATTTTAGCCTTTTGTATAGTTTTTTTGGTGTGTGCCGTATGCAGAAATAATAGCCCAGTCGGGCTAATACGAACTCGCCAAAATAATAGAATTCGATTTGAGTCGAATTCGAATTGGAAATTACGACTAAACAATTTGGTTTAATTTTATATGATAAGCTTAATTCGTATCACCCACTGATATGAATCGACTGAAGAAAATATTATGTGCGATATGAACATTTCCAGATTAACGCGACTTTGTCCGCGTCAAATTTGATATGGCACGGGAACCACACATTTTTCTGGGATAAAAAATATCATATTATTATGTGTTATTCTACACTACAATCTATTTCAGTGCCAAATTTCATTAAGATCCGTTTAGCAGTTTAAGCGTTTTTTTTTTTTTTTAAAGATGGTAAAATCATCAGATGACCCCCCCCCCCCCCCCCGTCCTGGGCGGGGCGGGAGGGAGTGTCAGACTTTTACTGACTAAAAACCATCAATGTTCCTTCATGTGCCCTTTGCATTCCGGGGGCGCGGTATCTCTTTCGAACAACCCGCAGCCCCGGCAGGCATTTGGCCCTTAGGGGCCCCTTCCGATGGCTGACACCTCTGTGCGCGGAACATGGACGCGCCGTCGGCACGGTCTGTCGTTAGTTAATAACGTACGGACGGTGAGCTACCCATTGCTCACCGTCCACAGACCGTGCCTACGGTATCCGCCTGCGGGAGGCGCAATGGTGCCATTATTGGCAATCCATTGCGCCGGCGGACGCGGTGTCAGCGGCGGCGGCGGTGGCTGCGGGTGCGGTGGCGGCGGCGGCCGCGGGAGCGGCGGCGGCGGAGGCAGCGGTGCGGGGCCTTCCCCCGGCCCTGGCGGGTACGGCGCAGGCCTTGCCCCCAGCCCGGTGATAGCAGTTTAAGCGTGAAAGAATAATAAACATTCATCCATCTTCACAAACTTTCGCATTTATAATATTAGTAGGACTACGACTTGAAAGTATCCTTAAAATAGCAACCTAACTAATAAACACTTAATACCAAATATACTAAGACGGTTTAACTTTATAGCTCTTCCCAAGTCGTGGCCTATTTTAAGTCCAAAAATTGACTTCACAGTGTAATACCATAATTTTTTATATGGTGTATGTACATAACCATGAGTTTTCTTATTTATATTCTTAAGGGATATTAAACCTGATATTTACTTTACTGGAATGAGTATCGTTTTGGGTTATAACGCCCATATATAAGAGTTTACGCTGGCTTTCATTTATGGTGTAGATACACTCTTAGTAGTAATTTCGAAATATGAAACGTAATGAAGTTTAATGTTTGAACGTTATAATGAAGCTATAACAATTTTGTGTCTTAGCGTTGTTGGTTGGTTTCGGTTGTTCCGTATCCCTAAAAGCTATTAATATAAGTAGGTATATGAAGACTAACATGTAATTTAAGTTATGAAAATATAACCTAAACACAAAACCTATAAATCATAAAGTGTATGTAATAATAGCTATGCCCGCGGCTTCATCCGAGTGAATTTTCGTACTAATCCCTATTTTTTTTTGTAAATAGAATGTATGCCAATGATAATGTAGCTGCAAACTCACTGATAATGTAGCTGTACTGTACATAGGTGGAAGATTTTTTAACATGGGTTATGTAGTTTTTAAGTTTATTTATTTGAAACAAAGATAAAAAAAATCAAAATAATTTTATCTTTATAATGTTAGTTTAGTTATTTGAGATCTGTGTCATTTTCTATCGTTAAATTTTAGCCATGCTAAAAAGATCGTAGGTTTGGCGGCTTTGAAATATTAGCCTATAATTATCATATATTTATACAGTAGTTTGTATGCTAAAATACATTTCACTGTTGTCAAACGTTATGTACCGAAAAAACTAAAAATTCTTTCATAACGAGAATATACATACATACATACATACATAAACTCACGCCTTTTTCCCATGGGGGTAGCCAGAAACCACAGAACGCCACCTGCTACGAGCCTTACTATACTACTTTCGCCTCGTCCACGAGAATGTAACGAGAAGATATAAAACTTAAAAATAAATAAAAAACAAACCATACCATGTTTTTCTTCATTTCTTTCCGAGGGACTCTTTGTGTTTTTATTAAAAACAACATCATCTTTTATTCTTTAAAACTCATTAATAAATAAAGACTATGGCTAGGTAATTAAGCAAACCTTTATCATAATTTTACCAAATTGATGACGACGTTCATAATTACAAGAATGTTTACTTAACCGTCTTTATGAGAAATACTGGTAGTGTCTTGGACTTTTTATCATGTCTTTATGACAACAAAAGACTGCGCTTGTGCTCCTGATGGGATAGGTAGAGAGTATATTAAGCACACAGACACACATTTTGCCTTCTCATGTATTATGCTCCTGGCCGAATAACGGCCACACGGCAGCCAATATGGATGGAGACTAACCTCCCTTACTCTAAGAGTTCAGGCGCATAACCGACGGCCTTACGTACTTTCCGAGGCATAGGAATGTCACAACACCAACTTCCAAACTCCAGACTACTACTGAGACATGTCTAATGGACAAAACTCAATCGCATTTTTTGCCCGACCTTTCTAGTGTTTAATTGAAACACTAGAATAATAATAAAAGCTCTACTTGTGTAACTGTGTCTACATTTTAAATTACCTCAAAATTGTGGTTTGGGTTTTATAATTACACACACACACAAACCCACAAACACACAAACCCACGCCTTTTTCCCATGGGGGTAGGCCGAAACCACAGAACACTACCTGCTACGATCCTTACGTATACATACTCCTTTCACCTCGTTAACGTTCATACATCAAGTCATGGAAGCATGCCAGTTACGAGTTCTGAGCACTTGACCTTCCTGAAGAACCTCACAAATACGGTCAGGGTCGTTTACCAATAAACGTGTTCATCTGATAATGTGTATTAGATAGATTCGTAAATGCTTCAATTACAATGAAAATGACAAAGCAACGCAAAACAGAAACGAACAAATACACATTAATACTTTAGTACCCAATTAAACTGTGTTACTATATGAATGCGGGTGTCCCAACGTTCCATCTGCCTCTCTATTGTATAATGTATACTCAGCAATCTTTGACACAGTATTTAATTACTTTTAATGTGGAACAAGACATGTACAAAGTGTTTAGTTATTATAACTTATGTTAGAAGGGAACAGATGTTCCTAATGTAATTTACTGTGTTTGGAATGTTTGACTCTATTTCAGGCTTAATCAAATAACATGTGTATTTTCGACGTCTAATTTCCATGACATGTTGAATGAATGAATGATGAATGAATGAATGAGTGGATGAATGAATGATGATTTATCCATTTACTAGAATATAGGCACACCGCTTTGAAATGATTTTCATTGGCGTATTTGATGTTTTAGTCCTGCAAATATTTAAGTTACATGAAATACAATATTATTCCGCATAGACTTAAATTATTCTTAACTTATTGATTTAGTAAATTATTACAGTTATGAATACTATTATTATTATCACGCACTGTTATAAATGAGTAATAAAAGCAAGGTGGATGGACGACTTGATTAAGGCCGCAGGAAGACGCTGGATACAGGCCGGTCTTTTTGGAAATCTATGGGGGGAGCCTATGTCCAGCAGTGGACGTCCTGCGGCTGATATGATAATGGAATATAAATAAAAGTTTGAAATTAAATAAATATTACGATCGAAACGTGTATTTCCAATTCGAAGATCGAATGGATTTACATTAGGTTTACCTCAAAGTAAAAGCATTTATTTTAATTAAACCATTTATTAAGGAGTCGGTCAATTAGTCAGAAAGTTGAATCTAAGTTTTTTTTTATACCACTGTAGGTGGCAAACAAGTTAATGGCCCGCCTAATGTTAAGCGGTCACCGCTGCCTGTAGACACTTGCAACACCAGAGGCATCACTCGTGCGCCGCCGAAAGCGTAATAACCTCAAAACTGTAGTCTCTTGGGAAAACCCAAAGTCAAAGAAAGAAGAAGAAGAAGAAGAGTAAGTCTTTGGTAAAGAAGGAGCAAGAAACTCCACGGACACACTTTTCAATGTTTTATAAAATCCTGGTTACATTATCCTTGTTGCTTCTATATTTGAAAACAGTGTAGGTAAAAAGCAACAAAAAATACTTAATTTAAAAAAGATATAAGCTTTAAAAACCTAATCACCCTTCTCAACATTTTAAACAATGTTACCTAAATCCCAAGCTTACAAACAAATGTAAAGCTACCCCTTTGTGTAATAAGGTTCAATGCCGTTTTAATAATAACATCAGCCGACAAATAATAAATCATTCAGCGTTAATATGGCGGACAGTTACTCACAGAATGTTACCGATAATTGAAGGCTATCATTTTAGTGACAATGTGATTTATGAACCGGTTTTCGGGTGGCTGAGCAACCATTAGGTTGCTGTGTTTTTGTAATGGATCTGTTGCTAGAATGGCGAAGTGATATGGTTTAGACCATGGCTTCGTTCACGAATGGACTAAACATTAGATAGATTAGTCATTTTGGTACATTAGTAGTAGTAAAACTCTTTGTGAAGCAAGTCTCGTCCGGGGGTGAACTATAATCCTACTTCCTACTACTATTATAAAGGCGAAAGTTTGTATGTATGGATGGATGTTTGTTACTCTTTCACGCTTAAACGGCTGAATGGATCTGGATGAAATTTGGCACAAAGATAGATTATAGTCTGGAATAACACATAGGCTACTTTTTATCCCGGGAAAATGTACGGTACCCGTAGGATAACACATCAACTGTGACGCGGACGAAGTCGCGGGCAGAAGCTAGTCATACCTATTTCTGACGCAAAGCAGCGTTGCTTTTTTTTTTTAAAGACGGGAAATCATCAAATGACTTCCCCCGCCCTGGGCGGGGCGGGAGGGAGTGTCAGACTTTTACTGACGTAAACCCGTCTATGTTCCTTCATGTGCCCTTTGCATTCCGGGGGCGCGGTTTCTCTTTCGAACAACCCGCAGCCCCGGCAGGCATCGGCCCTCAGTGGCCCCATTCAAGTTTGCTGACATCTCTTTGAGGCGCGCGTGGAACACGAATGCGCCGTCGACACGGTCTGTCGCTAGTGAACATACGGACGGTGAGCTACCCATTGCTCACCGTCCACAGACCCGCGTCTACGGTGGCCGGGAGCCGTCTCGTGGCTCCCGACGCCCGGAGCGTCTACCGCGGCGGCCGCTGGGACGGGGGATTCTCCTCTCCTCTCCCGTCCCGCCGCCTCCTTCTCTAGCATTACAGCTTCGCAGAAGGTGGTGACTGCTTCCCATTCCCTCTAGCAGCGTTGCTGTGTTTACGTTTAAAGAGTATGGGTGCCGGTGTAATTACAGGCACATGACACATTTCAACTTTGTCTTTGGGATGGCAACTCAGTTGCAAAGCCTTTGGTATTGCAGAAATCATCTAGGCAGCGGTGTCCCTCTTTTTATAGGCATCTGGCTATATCTTGTTCTTATGATTCTCAACAGGTCAAACGAAAGTCCATCAAGGTCCGTCAGCTTTTTCGTACATTTCGAACCTGTTGTTATTGATATAATTAATCATATTTCTTTTGACAAGCCACCACCGTATTCCCGAGCATTGCAACTTCTGTAAGCAGAATCAACAGTGGAGACCGCCAGACAAGCCGAGACAATCTAATTTTACGAGTCCCGGAGAATCGACTAGACTGTCTTGGATCTCGCAACGAAATTAATCAGATAAGATTAGCGCGGAAGTAAGAAAAGACATAATTACCACTTCCCTCCAAACAATCAGGAGACAGAACAAAACTAGGCCAATAGGCATAAAGGGTTGTTTACAACTGAACTTATTTATTCATATTACTAACTTGATCTGATAGTTAAAACTGTTCAGTAAATTAAAAGTCAGGTCATATTTGAAAGGTAACTGACAAAACCTGTTGTGGACACAACCTACTGCTTACCCCTTAGCATAACAAGCTGAAACATGTTACAATAATGAAGTGTTGACGGCAGTCGAACTAAGTTGCCTAAAACAGGGTCTGTATTGACATCGTGATTGATGATCTAAGTTTACAGTTAACCACTGCGGTTCCGTTCTTGTTCAGTCGTAAGTACGTCAGCTTTGAGTTATGAGTTTGTTTGAAATAATTTGTGTTTTGGGTAGATCTGTTATTAAATTAACACATATATATCATCACTCCTGTGTCCCCGAAGGATTAGGCAGAGGTCTATCAATGGACACCTACAGTTCGCCGGTATGTTTAGGTCCATGTAATGGGTAGTGAGCCTATTGCAATTAACCGGGCACAAACCCTCACAAAAAAATATCTTGCACATTATATTAACACCGTTTATGTATATTACATTGACGGCGACGTTGGCTGCTGATAGAGGAATCTTAGGTTCGGTTCCCCGATCAGTTTTTTTTTTCCTTCACGAGTCAGTAGCAGCCCGGAGTTAGTAGTTAGTGCTGTACCTGAGAAAGTACGCAAACCCATTGGTCCTCCGCTTTATGTCGTCATCCTGTCTGTATATGAGAGTGAGGAAAGAAGGAGTACGCCTGTATTTGTGCACTATAATATCTCTCGCTTGCTTGGCTAGCCTCCATCGAAATTTACGGCTGTGACCGAAGTTCGCTCGATAGAGCATTATTAATTAAACTTAATTTGTGTTTAGGTTCCGTTGCATTAGGTTTTAATGTATGAGTGATGAGTTTTTAATGATTAAATGAAATTCAACTGAAACATTGCACAAATAGAGCTGAAAATTGCGTTTCTCCGGGACTCATCTATCTTCATTGTGTCAGTGCTTTTGTGGTTGTCGTTACTATTGATTCTGGCTTGCAGGAGTTGCAGTGGTTGGGAATAGGGTGGCTGGCTTGTCCCATAAATAAGTGTATTTGACCTAAAATGACACAACCCTTCGTTTGCATGGCAAAACATGGCCACATGGCCATGTTTAAAAAAAAACACAAGGTAAATAAAAGGTTACGATGAGATGTATGAACGTGAACGAGGCGAAAGTAGTAGGTATGTTACGATAGTAGCAGGTGGCGTTCTGTGGTTTCTACCTACCCGCATGGGAAAAAGGCGTGAGTTTATGTATGTATGTCAATTACGAAACTCAAGATTGTGTATCGTAATTTAATTGATAGTTGCAACTAACTTAATATTTGGTCTATAATTGTCCTATTGCAGGGCAAAAGCCTCGTCTCATACAGAGAAGGAAGGAATTGATCACCACTATCGTGAAGTCACAACAAACAGTTACTTTAGCAATTATAATATGGAAGTATGGATTTGACTATAATTATGAAGAATGTGAGTAGTATTATAACAAGTACTTGCATGTATTTAAAGGATGAAGGATCTCATGATAATCAAATACAGACTAATCTCCCACCGAAGAAAGACAAAAAAATACCAATTCTCAGACTCTTACAAATTGACTTACATTACAGTCTTCCTCAATTTTTTGCTAAAAGTCCTCTACCATCGCGGTAAAAAAGACTATGTTACTACCAAACGTTTCATATTACTTCACTCCAGAAACATATGCTCTCGAGTACGACGCAAAACTTGTGCCTTCGCTCCGAGCTCCACTAATATGTGAACTGATTCGTATACTTCGATATTACTGCATGCTTCAATGGGCAGGTTGATCAAATGAGTCCCGAACACAAGTTTCCTGGTGTACTGACGTAAGGTACATTGGTACGTACTCGCTCGTGAAGAAAAGTTTTGCTGAATTGGGGAGGCGACTGTCAATTGTTTTAAAACAAGTGCGTTTTCGAGTTTGAAGAAAGGATGGGGGTAATAGGACGTTGAACCAACAAAAACCAAAAAATATCGTTCGCTAGAGGTCTTGGGTTCGATTCTCAAAAAGACAAAAGTGTTATTGGGTTTTTCTATTAAATTATCGGTAGCAACTCGGAGTTACAATTTGTGCCCAGTTAATGTAAATAGGCTCGCCCCCTATTACATGGTACCTAAAACATAACAAAGCGTACCGTGGGTGTACATTGGTACACATCTGGCTAACCCTTCGGGGATTACAGGCGTGATGGAAAAAGGTATGAATCATCTGAGAGACTTACAACAGATAATGACAACCATGTATATAATTAGTGCCAATAATACAAAATGCGCACGTGTTTATTACATCATAAATATAAGGTTCATTAAAAAGTAAGCAACAGGCACTAGTTAGCATTATGCTCTGCTGGTCCTAATTAGCAGAGTCGTGAGGCACACGTGACCTATTTTTATGAACAGTTTCTAGTTAATAATTTCCTTAGCTCTGTATCTCATTTCGCAGTCAAACATAATTATTCTATCTTTATAGGGTTCCGTAGCCAAAGGGACAATGTGATCCTATTACTGAAGCTCCGCTGCTGTCTGTCCGTCTATAACAGAGCTGTATCTTTTTAACCCCCGACGCAAAAAGAGGGGTGTTATAAGTTTGACGTGTCTGTCTGTCTGTCTGTCTGTCTGTCTGTCTGTCTGTCTGTCTGTCTGTCTGTCTGTCTGTCTGTGGCATCATAGCTGCCGAACGGATGAAGCGATTTCAATTTAGTTTTTTTTGTATTAAGGGTGACCTATCTGCGAGTGTTCTTAGATATGTTTGATGAAAATCGGTTGAGCCGTTTAAAAGTTGTGGGGGTGAAAGTAGGGAAGAAAAACCGAATATCTGTAAATATACTCGAGTGGGGTCTCAAACTTAACAAAATCGACATTATAATAAGTAGGTACCTATAAAAAGTATAAAATAAAAAATTAAATTAAAAATTTAAAAAACCCCCAACACAAAAACCTAAGTTCCCTTTAAAAAGTAAAAAAATAACAAAAAAAATACGTCACGTTGGGGGACCGATGCTGCATTTAGGATACGATCGTCCCGAGCGGTCCCCCAACGTGACGTATTTTTTTTGTTATTTTTTTACTTTTTAAAGGGAACTTAGGTTTTTGTGTTGGGGGTTTTTTAAATTTTTAATTTATTTTTTTTTAACTGTAATGAGTAGAGACTTGATTTTTTAACAGAGTGTGTAATTTTACTATGCTAGTTTTTTATCTATATATATAAAAGAAAGTCGTGTTTGTTACAACACTTATAACTCGAGAACGGCTGGACCGATTGCCATGGTTTTTGATTTGTTTCCGTCCCGAATAGCAGAATACATCTTAAAAACAAAGAAACGAAAAAAAAAGGGTAGGGTAGGGTTTTTTTTTTTTTTTTAAAGATGGTAAAATCATCAAATGACCCCCCCCGTCCTGGGCGGGGCGGGAGGGAGTGTCAGACTTTTACTGACTAAAAACCATCTATGTTCCTTCATGTGCCCTTTGCGTTCCGGGGGCGCGGTATCTCTTTCGAACAACCCGCAGCCCCGGCAGGCCTTGGCCCTTAGTGGCCCCTTCCTTGTGCTGACACCTCTTTGCGCGGAACATGAACGCGCCGTCGACACGGTCTGTCGTTAAATAACGTACGGACGGTGAGCTACCCATTGCTCACCGTCCACAGACCGTGCCTACGGTGTCCGCCTGCGGGAGGCGCAATGGTGCCGTTATTGGCAATCCATTGCGCCGGCGGACGCGGCGTCAGCGGCGGCGGCGGGTGCGGCCACGACAACGGTGGCGGCGGCAGCGGCGGCGGCGGCGGCGGCGGTGCGGGGCCCTCCCCCGGACCTGGCGGGTACGGCGCAGGCCTTGCCCCCAGCCCGGTGATCGGCCGGCCTGTTAGCCCCCGCACATGCATCGCAGTGCGGCGGGGCATCACAAGCCGCGGCCTTGTGACCGGGCTGACCGCAGCGCAGGGTTAGGGTAGGGGTTGGGTAGGTTAGGGTAGGGGTAGGGTAGGGTAGGGTAGGGGTTGGGTAGGGGTTGGGTAGGGTAGGGTTAGGGTAGGGGTGGGGTAGGGGTAGGATAGGGTAGGGGTAGGATACCACGCGAACGAAGTCGTGGCGGGTCAGCTAGTTGTTATTAAATGACAGATCAATATTTACAATAAAGTTGAAAATTGAACACTGGTTTAACGAACGGTGAATTTTTGAGGTAGTCTCAAATAATCATAGAGTAGTACAGAACCCTACGTGTTCGACTTGCATTTGGCAACTTTTTCCATATCGCTTTTATTCCCCAAAGGGTTAGGCAGAGGTGTACTAATGTACCCACAGTCCGCTCGTATGTTTTAGGTCCCATGTAATAGGAGGCGAGCCTATTGCCATTAACCAGGCACAAATTCTAACTCAGAGCTACTACTGAGAATTTCAAAGAGAGAGAGCCCAATAACATTTACTCGACCTGGGAATCGAACCCAAGACCTCTAGCGTATTAGTCGCGCTTAGGACCACTAGGCTAACGAGACAGTTTTTCGTTCTACCAAATCTTATTTTTTGCGTTACCAAGAAAACCAGATTTTTTATCAAAAAAAAAACATTTACGCAAGGCAATCAGTTACCGTTAGTCTATTTGTTTATATTTACCTAACCCAACCGCTATTTACTTGTTAAATAAAAAACAAACAACAGGATGTTTCGTTTTTCATTCCGCGTCGTGTGTACATAGGGTGGATAGCCAGAACAAACTGGGCCCGCATGCGTACTAATGTAAACGAGTTATTAGGCTCTACTATTTTATTTAGAAGTCCTTTGGGAGGAGACAACAGAAAATTAAATATAAATTTTATGTAGTTTCCCGGATTTTTTTATGTGTATGTATGTGTATGTGCGTGTATTATCCCTGGATAATATACGAATAGAATCTTGTTAATACCGCCGGCTAATTTGGTGATATTGCTACGAAAAAAAACATTGGCACATAGTTTGTAGGTATATCCTGGGTTTTTATTACTGCAGCCATTTATCGTATGTTATTATGTAGTACTAGAAATCAAATATTAAATTGTCATAGTCATATTATTTATTTTACTTAGCCCATTGAGAGCCACTTTTAAATGTATTCAAGAAAAATAAAGAATTGAATCTAGTTACCCCAAAAGGTAATTTTGTATGGGGAATAATGGTCAAGAAACCGTCAAATTACATATCGTTAATTCCGGTAAAAAGACATATAGTACCTACGTACAAAACTCGCATTTACATTAAACCAAACAGATGTTCAGTAGAATCGAATGTGCCGTCAAACAAAGAGTTTAGTAAACAGGGACATAATGACAAATTTACCTAACAGTCACTCCCACTAATTGGCACATATTGTGTACGTGATACCTCTTTTATAATTAACACACTTAAACTCTCATTTGTAGCACTTCTGGTAGTACTTAAAGTGAGTTTTTTAGGTACTTCATCTTCATCATCATCATATCGTCGACGTCCAATGGGAGTCGCAGTGTTTCCCGGCCGCCCGCGCCGTGGGTGCTGGGGTGTTGGGTGGCTTGCAGTCCGATCAGAACCCATCTTAAAAAAAAAAAACGACGTCCACTACTGGCCATATGCATAACTTTCCAAATCATCGTATTTAGATTCAGAAAATTATTATTACGTTAGTTATTAGTTTATTCCGCGAATTCCCGCGTAAATGTTGGTTATCGCGGACGCAGTCGAAGTCGCGGCACAAAAAGTACCCTATATCCTTTTTTGGGTTCAAACTTACGGCGCACCTAAGCAAAACAGACAAACAGTGAGAGTTACTTTCGTATTTATAATATTAGTATGGATAAGGCGCGAAAACCACGACCGGGCCGGTCAATTTGACCACGAACGATAGTGCAAAGGGAATCCTATACTACCAACGCACATAGAGGGTAAAAAGTCGCGCCCCTGGTGCGGTGCCCGACGGGCATTGGCGGCGCGGCATATCTGTGAGATATATTCGCGGTGAGGGCAGCCACGGGCATCGACGATCAGACGTGGTCTTTATTGTTGCGCAGTCAAAAAGACTGCCTCGCCCTTCTTCTGCAAAGCGCCTTAAAGTACCAGCGGGATAATAATAGGCTGGTATTATTATTATTATTAAAATATGAAATATACAAGTAGGTATTATTGTACATCGCGAGCCTCTGAACAAGTAATTGGTTCATTATAATATTGATATAAATCCCTCTTGGGATTTGTGTTATTTTTCATGCAATTAAATGTATTTATTAACTTGATTTATTACTGAAAGCTTGTATTGTTTATTTTATTGTGTTATTTATTGGTTGACTGGATTGGAGCGCGATAAATTTGTTGGCGATCAGCAAATGTATTTTTTTAAATAATGTAGGTAACCCTATTTAAAAAAATGTTTGCTGATCGCTGAAAAAATAGTTATGTAAAGTTTATGTTTACTTTTAATTTTCAGGAATAGAACGATTTTAAGAAATAACTGGTGTTATTTTAGGTAATAGGTAATTTTCGATATTTTGAAGAAAACATACAAAAATCGGCATCCAATTTTCGTGATTACCTCTTGATGTGATTTTTAGGCTGTTTTTATATTTATTTTAGAATGGGTTCTAGAATTATTTGTAGGTATACCTTGAGCCGATAAAAACGAAAAATGTTCCAGCTCCATTCTACCTTTTTATAAAATATAAAATTAGTTTTACAGCTACAAACAGTCGGAAACATAATTATCTTCAGGAAATCCTATTTGTAACGAAATGTAGACTGTATAATGTGTTCTTATTTACATTTTATTTATTTCGTTACGTAAGTTAGGTACGTATAAGCTATGGAAGGTTATCATTGGTTGTAACATTTTTCGTGGGTTAATAAAAAAAACAATTCTTCTATACATTTTGATCATGAAGGTTACTTTTCATTGAAGGAAATAAATGTTTTTAAGTCACATGAATGATGAAGGCGAGCTTATTGCCATTAACCAAACACAAATCCTAACCCGAAGCTGCCACTGCGAATTTCATAGAAAACCCAATAACACTTTACTTGACCTGGGAAACAAACCCAAGACCTGTAACGTAGCAGTCGCACTTAAGACCACTAATATAATGAGACAGTCCCAATTAAGTCTTATAGTTTTTTTTTTTTATTAATTTCAAAAATATACTTCCATTGATTTAAACCATGTACACAATATTTTGAACCTCTCTTACACTCTCCAGTTTATTTAGTTAACTCGTCAGATATATAAAAAACTAACAAAAATCTGTACAATATTGAATGAAAGTGGAGAGGCTATTGAAGGGAGAACCTTTTATTGGTCCCTGGAATTACTTTGCGGAAATCCGTTGTCAAAATAATGGTTGAGTGGGGAGAGGGAATCATTGGAATCAGTGCGCTCTTGTCGGGGAGTGGACAGTATTGGGATTTTATGTTTTAGGTTGGTAGCAAAATAAAATAAAAGTTTTTTTTAGATAAGTTATCTATAGGCTCGCGTTAGTCAGAAGCCTATAAGTCTGACAACCAGTCTAACCAAGAGGTATCGTGTTCCCCAGTTACTGGGTTGTGGTGGTCAGATAGGCAGTCACTCCATGTAAAGCGCTGGTATTCAGCTACATCCGGTTAGACTGGAAGCTGACCCTAACATGGCTAGGAAAAGGCTGAGCAGATGATGATAGGCTTGCGGTCGGCCTGAGACAGGTCTGGAATCTCATGATAAGTGATGATGAGGTGAAGGCTGGTGAAACGCTACAAGTTATCTATCCTAGACATAAAGACTCCATACAAAAAACAAACAAACCATCACGCCTGTAGGTTTACCCCGAAAAGTTAGGCAGAGGCATACCAATGTACTAATTATTTTACTTTTATGATAATCTTAAACTATTTGTCAGCCATCGTAATGGTCTGTCAAATCTTTATTCAATTTTGAAACAGAGTTTATCTCTTAGAACTACAAACTAATAAAATAACATTGGCTACGGCTAAGCCAGCCAAAGTCTCTTTAACCTCGATTACACAATTTTGTAATAGGTACGAATTTATATAATATTACAAAGATAGTCATAATTATAATTCCTTGCTCGGGGCTTTAATTCATTTATAAAAGTCTGGATATAAATCATTCTCGGTATTTTCACGGCCATCTCAGGCGACATTAGGATTATGTAAATAATGGAGAGTTTCAGCTAAAATTAACTTTCAAAAGCGATCGGATGTTGATTGATTGATGGTTCAAAATGTAATCTAGGTTAAAGGCCACAAATTCTGGGAAACATTAATAAGATTAGAGATCTTGAGTATCCATTCAGTTTAGTCATGAATCCTTTATAAATAGGTACAGGATTGATCTCATTCTCGCCTCGTAATTAACTTTTAAACTACATAGTTTTTACTCGCGAATTCGTCTGGGAGAATATCGAATGCCTGCGAGGTGCCGACTTGGCGTAAATATAGCTTAACTGCGTGGTTTTATTTTTTTGCGCGGAAACTGTCGGATCCAAAATCTGTCCAAAAGTTTCAGAGATTAATTGGAACAAACAACGAAATAAATAGGACTGAGATGATGAACTAAACTATACCAAAAGAAGAGACATACCATCACACCTCTATTTTCCGAAGAGTTAGGCAGAGGTATAGCAAAGTACACCCACAATTCACTGGTATATTTAGATCCGATGAGATCATCCGAGATGTACTAAGGGGCAAGCCTTTTGCTATTAACTGGGCACAAGTCCTAACTCCAAACTGTTACTGAGAATTTCATGGAAAAACCCAATTACAAGAAGAACTTAAAAGGACCCGACGAATGCAAAATAATCTTGTAAGTCTAGACCTTAACAAGATACGTCAGTATTCTAGATTTACTGTATAATTAAGCAGTATATCTTCTTGCCTCATTATTATTAAAATATTTCGGTGAGACGGTCGTTTAATAAGTTTTACGAGTGTCGGATATGAGATACGATGTACGTCCTAGAAGACACAGTGCTGCCTCGAATTCGGGCCTAAGTACTGCCAGCAAAAACAGTGCAGTTTGTTTTTTGTTTTAGAGCTACCAATTTTAATTTTGAAGTTGTGATTTTTTATGGTTTCTTTATATTCATATTGACATAACATTTCTTTATTCTTTTTATCGTGAGGGCAGTAAGGTCTAACGACCCCACACACCCTAGTGTCAGAGTTTCTAAACCGCCTTAAAGGCCTCTGACATAGTTATGGTGATGTCCAAGATAAATAAAGAAGATTTCTTTATTTCTTATAAATAAATATTACAATACTAAGAAAAACAACAACATATAAAATTAAACCATTGATTTTCGCCTCGATATAAAAAAAACATATTTTAGAGAATAACAATAGAGTTATTGTCAATTATTAATAATGCAAACAAATTCCACGAAATCTATAGAGACCAAATTCATACATACGATTCAGTTTAATTAAATAATAGCCATTGTATGAAACGGAAATATCGAATCAATGCCAATTGACCGTAGTTCTCGTTGAAATGAGACAAACCACAATAGTTGAATTAATTAAGTCAAAGTAATTCAATTTATCAAATGTATTGCATTCCTACCTAGTAATACTATTTAAAAATTATGGCTTATGGCGTCAAATATGCGAAGTAATTACAATTATTTCCAAAAAAGGAAAATTTTGACGGCACCATTAGCACAGAGGCTGAGCAATTGGCTGCTACGCTGCGACTCACGGGTTCGATTATCGCACGGAACAAATATTTGTATGACCAACAAATGTTTGTATGTACAGATACTTAGTTGTTCCGTGTCTGTATAATATGTATGTGAGCTTTATGTGTTTATAAACGCACCCACGAAAACTGAAAATGTCCTAGAGTGGACCAACATCTATAAAAAACGACAGCTCGAAGTTAGGATTTGTGCCCGGTTAATGGTAATAGGCTCGCCCCCTATTACATGGGACCTAAATATACCGGCGAACTGTACATTGGTAGAGCTCTGCCTAACTCTTCACAGAATACGGGCGTGATGGGGTTTTTGCAGAACTATACACAATTATCTAATTCAATTAATTAGCTGTCAACATATCCGTGTTTCACAGTTAATTTATGCCAGATATGCTGAGGACAGGATTAATATTAACCTGTGACGTATGACATGGGTTCATCGTTTATGGAATATTAATTAAACATCAAGAGATTTTGATCTCTACATAATTATATGTTTTGTATCGTAACAGTAGCCTAGGCATATTATAGTCGATAAGCGATGAAATTCGATGAAATTGTGTATAAAATTGAGTATTTTAAAATTGTATGATAAAGGATTGAAATTTGAAAAAATAATTCGTATTTCAAAATCTTGTATGAAATGTAAATATCGTTATCATTAATAATACCAGTTTATTCGTGTGCCACTGCAGGGCAAAGGCCTCGTCTCATACAGAGAAGTCACGAGCATTGATAACCACGCTTGTTCTAGACGGTTGTGCAGTTTCAGACTCATATTCACTACAAGTTAAGCTTTCCTCGCGTATTTTTTTACATCACCGATCTCAGTGATGTCCAAAAAAAAACTTAGAAAGTATATATATAAATTATCATCTGCTAAGCCTTTTCCCCAACTTTCCTCGTCCAACTGGTTGCAGTAAATACCAGTGTTTTACATGGAGCGACTGCCTATCTGACCTCAGACCTAGTTACTTTCAGTACCTAACTGGGTTGTGGGAAAAACTAACTTGGAAAATACATAATTAATTAAATAGAAAATCTCATATTTGGTTCTAAAATCTATTACCATGCAGCGCTCTGTCAGTACACACAACTCCCTTAACCAAAAGTTAGGTCGTAATGAAGTTATTCTAGTATTTTAGTTGAAAAAAAATTCGTCCAGACATTTAATTACTAAACATGCACTTTTACGCCAAGTTAGAGTAACTTGTGATCACAATTTAGGAGCTTTCGTAAACAAACCGAGCTCCGCACTAATATAATAAACTTTGTTTGCTCTCACACAAAAACTTGTGATTTAATTTTGCTAAAATATGTAGGTAGTCTGTTCAGTGTGGATGCTTAAAATTAGGTGCCGAGTACAGGCAACAAAGATGTTTGGTATACAGGCATCTTACTTGCGATTACTATTAAATAATGTTGTAAGTGTCAATTCTTTTTAATAATTCTCTTGAGAGCGGTTACCCACTGCATCCGATCCGAATTGTCAAATTTCTGAAAATACGGATGTAGAGTTTAAAAAACTCGGATATTGCTTAGGCACACACTAATTTAATCTCTGATTCAAATCCAAGCGATTCAGAGTGGACCCTAAATTAAGTAATTAAGTACTTGGATACGGATTAAATGGAGTGCCATTTAATCCATATCCAAGTGGATATGGATTAAAAACCATTTGTTTTGGCATATCTACGTCATATTTTTTCCTGTATACCAAATAGTTTTGTTGGCTGTACATACTTATTATAATTACAGACTTCCCTAAATAGATTAGTGTGAGGACAATTTTACGTGTATGGGTTATTCTGAGGACTAACTGAAATTTTAGTTAATTAGAGTGAGCTAAAACAACAGAGTAATTTTGTTTTTAGTTTAAATATTTCTTCGTGTGAATTTTCTTATGAATCCCTTTTTTTGCTAGTAAGATATAGCAGTCTGGGATAACGCAGCTTTTTTGCGAAAGAATTTTCAGTTTCGAATAAGTAGTTGTTAGCGTTTATACAAAAAAAAAACAAACAAACAAATTCTTCAGACACAACATTCGTATAGATTTGTTTTATATCCTAAAATATAAAACCGTAAACATTAGTCGATTATTTAATAAAAGTTATGTGTAGTCTTAGAATTACAGTCTAGATTTATAATGGGCCGAGTAGCTATTTTCACAAATTTCGTGTTAACAAGGCAGAAATCCAAGCAAACGTTAATTAAATTTTAATTAAGATTATTGATTGAAGCAGGTAAACACTTCAACCTGCTTGAGTTTTGGAAGGTTTGATAAATAACGATTTTTTATCGTTCGTTTTTAAATAATTGATTTACGTAAAAATAGCACTATATTCAACTTTCAACAATAATCATTCAACTTCGTTCTGTCAAAACAATCCAAGCCACTCAATATCGAAATTAATTATGATTCATCATCATCATCATTTATCAGCCACAGGACGTCCATGTGCTGGACAGCCCCCATAGAAATTATGATTATAATTTTATATTCCACATGTATTTTTTTCGTTACTATGCAACAATACCAGCTTAATGTACCAAAACTTAGATTTGAAAAAGATTTCCAAATAATCAGCGCTTAATATTTAAAGTCAGTACAATCAATTGATGAGTTCCACTATTTTTGACACGAACTAAAGCCAACAGAAATAGCTAAAGTTAATAGAAAAATAAACCTAAAATCATAGTCGATTCTTTTGCCAACGCTACAAAAGAAGAAATGCCAGTGACATAAAAATTCACTCATAAAAACTCTTTACGACATTTAACCATATGATAATACATTTAATACTGTCTTTGTTTATGTCCGTACTACGTGAGCTGTGTCGAAAGATACATGTATCTTACACTATCTGCCAGATATAAGATAGGGCGACGAAATAAAACATGGCTTTATAATGGTGGGTCCACACGAAACAGACTTTTGTCTGTACAGATATCTGCACAGACTATAAAGTCTGAGTAAAAATTTTTACTCAGAGGTCTTTACCAAATGTCTGTGCAGACTTTTCATCAGTTCAGACTTTGATTTAATTAATAAATTAAGTAATTCAATAATCATGAGTTTTGCTCCGACAATAGTACAGACATGTACGCAGACTTCCGACTTTTCTGGTACACCGACATTTGTCTGTACTGATTTGTTGTACAGACAAAATTCTATAGAAGTCTGTGTTAAGTCTGTATCGTGTGGACCCACCATAAGTTAACTAGCTACTGCCTGCGACTTCGTTTGCGTGTTATTTTCACGTGTGACGAAGTCGCTGGCAGTTCGCTAGAAAATAATAAAAACATAACATACCATCACGCCTGTATTCCCCGAAGGGTTAGGCAGAGGTGTAGCAATGCCGAGCTGCTACTGAGAATTTCATAGAAAAACCCAATAACACTTTTTGCTCGACCTGGAAATCGAACCCGGGACCCCTTCCGCAGCAGTCGCACTTGCGACCACGAGACCAACGGGGCAGTACTTAGAAAATAATATTAGTTTGAAATCGCCAATCCGCCTTAAGTAATCGTGTTATTTAAAGCTCGTGCCTACTCTGTGTGAGATGAGAATTTTGCCCTGCAGTGGGACAATAATAGATTAGTATTACTTTTATTTATGTATGATCTCCAACAAAAGATGTACCTACACACCGACACCATGATTTCATGACATATAAACAATATTACAAAAGTATTATACGCATGTAGGCCTCGTTAGCCTAGCGGTCCTAAGCACGACTGCTACGCTAGAGGTCCTGGGTTCGATACCCCAGGTCGAGCAAAAAGTGTTAGTGTGTTTTTCGATGAAATTTTCAGTAGCAGCTCGGAGTTTGGATTTGTGCCCGGTTAGTGGCAATAGGCTTGCCCCCTATTACATGGGACCTAAATATACCGGTGAACTGTGGGTGTACATTGGTACACCTCTGCCTAACCCTTCGGGGAATACAGGCGTGATGGTATATTATTATTTATTATTATTATTATGTAGGTGTACTCCTTCACTTATAGGAGACCACAGCATGCTCAATAAAGTCAACAACTAGCTAACAAAAGCAAATAATAAATAATTTTGCATAATTAAGCAAATTTTTCTTCGGCTTCCCTGAAACGAAAACTAACCCTTCACTGCTGAAAGTTTCTGATACAATCGCATGTTCGATTTAGTTTTCGACATACACCTACGTTGGTAGGCCATATCCTTCCTGTATACGTTCACTCTGCCACATTAACAGTATAAATCCTTTCCCCCTTAATCTTGTTTTGCTAAACCTTTCCACATGACCCAGCATACCTTTGTCAACCCTCGTCACTACTTCCTCTTAACCACAAAAATACCAAATCGCTCTGTTTTCACACCGTCGGCTATTTGATAAGCACAGTTTTAGTTGATGAGTTTTAGGGTGGGTAATTTAAAATGATATTTAAGTTGGTTAACTGCCTCGTTAGCCTAGTGGTTCTAAGCACGGTTGACACGCTAGAGGACTTGGATTCGATTCTCAGATCGAGCAAAGTGTTATTGGGTTTTTCTATGAAATTCAAGTAGCAGCTCGAAGTTCTCAATAAGGTTGCCCTCTATTACATGGGACCTAAACATACCGGCGAACTGTGGGTGTCCATTGGTACACCTCTGCCTAACCCTTCGGGGAATACAGGCGTGATAAATCATCTAGCCACCGCTTTCTGGGTCGCCGTGCACCAAATATTTCAGTTCATTATTTTAACATTATTCAACAGTCAATTACCGCGTTAATTGCTCACATAAATATATAATATCAATTAACGATAAACAACACAAATCATTAATGTACAAGAGCAGCGGTAACTCAATTATTAGGCATAATTATCGACAGTCATTAGTGATAGAAAATTGATATTCAGATCATTAAAGGCTTTAAACAAATACGATTGTTTAATTGTGAAATTAGCAATGTTTGCGTTTTAACCTGTTTCCAACGGTTTTATGTGTTATTGGAAATACGGGTTCAATGAAAAACATTTGTTGGTTGAAAACAAAGCGGTAATTAAAAACATAAAAGGGTTTTTTTATGTTATTTACCGATCGTTACGTGTTTTGATATGGGCTTTTATATTTTTACCAATAAAACGTGGTGTCCATATTTTGGTAGCCTTTTATGGCTTTGGAAATAAAAAAATGCAAACACGATAGGTAAACAGATCCATTTTGTTCTGACATACCATGATATTTATATATGCAAGGCATTTTTAATTCGCGATATAAAAATCATACTTTACATACATTTCTTTTTTATAATATTTTTTTTCTGGTCAATTGTTGACTTTTGTTTCAATTCGTGTTGCTATCGGTCCACTTTGGGAAATGCCGTGTGTTTCAACCTTATTAGGCTGTCTGCCAAAGTCAAACAATCGGTGACCGATTTTTTGTCGGAGAGAATGGAATATCAATGAATTATAATATACCAACGCACACGACCTGCAAAAATTCAGCCCCCAAATGTCCCACTTTTGTATAATATTCCCAAATTCGTGAGGAATAGTACAGGCTATGTAACATCACGCTAAGACTCACGGGAGCGGACCAGTAATCCAAAACGTAATTGAACGCGGGTGAAAAAAATCACTTGTTCTAAGTCGCGGAGAGGAGCTAGTTATTCATATTCCCTTAAAAAATAATATAAAGACATTTTTTTATCAAAGTAGGTAAACTAATAACAAATTAGGTACTTTTCCAAAACATGTCAGAACCAACATAGGTAATATTGACAGTTTGTAATGACATTGCCTCAACCAAAGAAGTTTATTTTGTTATTATCTGTATCATAATAAGGAAAAAATTTTTCGACCTGGAAATCGAACCCAAGACCGGATGATAGAAACTAACATCTATCCAACCATCCACACATCATCACTCCATATTTATAATAGTAAAGTCAACATCAAAAAACGTATTTAAATCATACCATGAAAAGGCACTTTTGAACATGTGAGAAAAAGATGATAATAAGGAATCTAGTTATCAATTCCAAAAGGTAGTTTTATCAATAGTAGTACAATTAATGATCTAACATAAATGGCTATTATAAGAAACCCAAGTTCTATCTACTGGGTATAGTAAAATAAATTACCTTATTCATTACAAGTATTTATTAGTTCAATTATCAGATTACTTCGGGAAGAAGTTTCTTTTTGTTTGGCCATATAAGGAAAGTATTGGAAAAGCTTGTTATTTATTATTACACGTTAAGTATTGGATAGCAAGAGGTGAGGGAATAATTAGATGTATTGGAGGAATTGGTCTTAATGATCTTCTCATTATGTTTATTATCTTGTCGACTGCCCCGTTGGTCTCGTGGTCGCAAGCGCGACTGCTGAGCAAGGGGTCCCGGTGTCGATTCCCAGGTTGGGCAAAAAGTGATATTGGGTTTTTCCATCAGGAATTTCTCAGTAGCAGCCCGGAGTTTGGAAGTTGGTGGTGTGACACCCCCGTGCCTCGGAAAGCACGTAAAGCCGTTGGTCCTGCGCCTGATCTCTCTCCGGTCGTGTCGGATTGCCGTCCCATCGGGCTATGAGAGTTAGGGAAGAGAGAGTGCAGCTGTGTTTGCGCACACACTTGTGCGCTATAATATCTCCTGCGTACGTGGCTAGTCTGCATTAAGATTAGCCGCCGTGGCCGGAATCGGTCTGGAGGATTACATTACATTATCTTAACAATTTATTGAGTGACTGCCTCATTAGCCTAATGGTCCTAAGCGCGACTGCTACGCTAGAGGTTTTAGATTCAATTCCTAGGTCGCGCAATGTATTATTGGATTTTTTCTTTGAAATTCTCAATAACAGATCGGAGATTTGTGATAGATTTGTGCCCGATTAATGGTAATAGACTCGCCCTTTATTACATAGGACCTAAAACTTACTGGCGGACTGTGCGTGTACATTGGTACTCCGCTACCTAACCCTTTGGGGAATAAAGGCGTGATGGTATGTATTATGGTATGTATTTTCAGTAGCAGCTCTGTGTTAGTATTCGTGCCCGGTTAGGCTTGCCCCCTATTACATATACGGGACCTAAAACATACCGGTGGAGTGCAGGTTTTCAATGTTACACCTCTGCTTAAACCTTCGGGGAATACATGCGTAATATTATGTATATACATGTTTATGTATGTGTGAGAATATTCTATAGAAGTGCCAATATGTTGAAAACTAGACAGTTTCTAGACATGGCAATTAGAACTCATTAATATTGATGTAAACTAGCAAACTAAATCTAATGCTCAATTAGGCTTATAACAGTAGGTAAGGTGCTTATTAGAAGGGTAATCAAGCATAGCTCTCGTCATTTGATTGGTTCAAACGAATTTTAAGCGTGTTATTGAAATATATTTTCCCTTTATTTAATTTACAATGTTACATAGTGCCGACAGCTACGCTAGAGGTCTTAGGTTTGATTTTCAGATTGAGCAAAAAGTGTTATTGGGTTTTTCTATAAAATTCTCAGTAGCAGCTCGGAGTTAGGATTTGGGCCCGGTTAACCCTGGAGTGGTCGCGTGGACTACATATGTAATCCACTCAAACAAAACTGATAATTTCTCAGGATCGGTAAGCGTTACGTTCCTGCACCTCCAGGTACTTTCAAATGAATGTTCGAGACACGCGCTCGCTGCAGCGCAAGCATCAGACACGCGCGGTTGCGTCACAGGACTTCGGCAAAGTGCATGGACTACAATCGCAGTCCGCGCGACCGATTACGTAAGTATTTTTACCATGTCGAAGTTTTGTGTTTTTATAAATTTTATGTTAAAATTAACTTAAATTCGTTATTTAAACTTTGTTTGTTAGTTTTAGATTGATTTAACATTAGTAACTTTTTATTTTTAGCGTAAAAATGGATTTTAATCGATGAGCTGCACTGATTGAGGCATAGTTGGCTGAAGAAGTGAAGATGATACCAAAAAATGAACTTATAAAGCAGAGTCCAGCTGTGAAGAAGAGGTGGACAATCTAGAACAGCGAGACCATCATCCAGAATCAGGACAGGACCAGGACAGCCCAGGAGAGAGATCAGACGAAAGCTCTGATGATGATGAGCCGCCTCAGCACCGCGCGCGTGATGTTTTTTCATTGTATGACGTTATGAGAAACTCTAGAAGATGGCCTCTTACGGTATTTTTTTGATTTGCTAAATTTTAGTGCATTCAAGGCACTGTATATTTACACGGCAAACAAAAATTATGAGAGTGTGCGCCAAAGTGAGTTTCTGATTGACTTGACTTTGGCTTGCTCCACTGACACATAAGAGACTCGAAAAAAAACTGCCTAACCCTTCGGGGAATACAGGCGTGATGGTACATTATATAGTGTTAATTCTTATGTAGTACACGCGCGCATTTTATAGTTTAAAAGCATCTGCGCCATACGATGTCAAACAAAGTTTTTAAGTCCAAAATCTTGAAGATTAATTAAACTTGATACGTATACGCCAGGAACATAACTCTAAGGAGTCAGTTCAGAATATTTATGTCAAAGAGTTTTAAACTTAATGTAGAGCGAATTAAAGTTTTATTTTTATGGAACACTTTTTTTATCAGGTCATTAATTGCCCAGGTTTTGAACTTGAAAGTTTATATAAGTTGCTGTGCAGAGCAAATGAGACTCCTAATTTGTATTATGGGTTTTGTGAAATGGGCCTTATGGTCCTCCAAAATAGGTTTTTTTTGAAGAAGTTCACTTCAACTTTGAAGAAATTAGGGCCAAATGCGTTCGGTCATACAGAAGCGTGACGTTTATGTGTGGCGTTTGGAAACGCTTAGTGCAAATTGATAATATTTACCCTACATGCAGTGTTTGCAAAACATTATCCGCAATGTTTTAAGTATTACAGAGCCATACACGAAAATATTGCAGCTACATGCCCTAAAAGTGTAGTTTGATTAGGAGCACTTTTAGACATTTACGAGCTGATGATAATGTAAAATTCTTTTTTTATGGATAAGAAATCATCAAGTCATTTCTTCGGCTCTGGGCGGAACGGAGGGGAATGTCAGACTTTTATTGACTAAAACCCATCCGTTTTCCCCCTAATGCCCTTTGCGTTCCAGGGCCGGGTAACTCTTTCGAACATATTAAACAACCTTCGCATAATGGAACATCATTATGCGAAGGTCCTACCAGTATTATAACTGCGAAAGTTTGTGAGGATAGATGAATGATTGTTACTCTTTCACGGTTAAACGGCTGAACGGATCTGGATGAAATTTGGCACAAAGATAGTTTGTATTACGGTATAATACAGGATACTTTTTACCCTAGAAAAATATTATACGGTTCCCGTGGGATAATGTATCAAATTTGACGCGGATAAAGTCACGGGCAGAAGCTAGTATTCTGTAAATTATTAACGTTCAAAATCTAGCCACAATCTCATTTCAACAAAAAAATATTAGTACACTAGAGGCATTTTTGACAGAGATTGAAAAGCTATCGTTCTTAAAAGTTACAAGAATGATCTTCCTTATTAGAACAAACTGACAGTAAAACAGACATCCCATTACCATAATATACAAACGGTTTACATCCAAACGAACAGACATCTTTAACAGACTCAAAAGTTCTCAACAACCTTGTTACTTGCTCAAACTTTCTTCATCTACCCTCTTGTAAATAAAAAAAGAAAGGAACAATTTCTCTTTTTCGAATGTTCTTTAAAAGGGCGTGGTTTGTTAACGTTCATGTTTTGTGAGTGAAATTTTATTTTAAAAAGTTTATTTTAAACTGGGAATTGAGTTACAGGACATTTTATTGTAAAGTTTTTGTGTGTCTGAAAGTGCATTTTTTATCCCATTTCTACTGTTGTACTTTACTATATACATATTTACTACTTTGTGTTGTATTTATACGTTCTTCTTCTTCATCGTGTGGGCAGTAAGGTATAACGACCCCACACACCCTAGTGTGCCCGGTTAATGGCAATAGGCTCGCCCCCTATTACATGGGACCTAAATATACCGGCGAACTGTGGGTGTACATTGGTACACCTCTGCCTAACCCTTCGGGGAATACAGGCGTGATGGTATATTATGGGCCTCTGACGTGGTTACCGATGGTTATTTAACGTTTATTTCTTTAAAAGATACTTGATGGTAGATTAAGCAAAAGTATGATAGCAAAACCCAATAACATTTTGCTCGACCTGGGAATCAAACCCAAGACTTCTAGCGTAGTGCGTCTATTACATGGGACCTAAACATACCAGCAAACTGTGGGTGTACATTGGTACACCTCTGCCTAACCCTTCTGGGAATACAGGCGTGATGGTATGTATGTACCTTTAGCGTAGCAGTCGCGCTTAGGACCACTAGGCTAACGAGGCATTTATTTATACGTCACATAGTCAAAACTCAGTCCTTATTATATCAGAACCATTTACTACAAATCGACAGAAACGCTCCCCTTTTACTATTAATTTGCTTAAAATAAACTACTTAGAAAAGCATTACTTACGTACCACACTCACGAAAAAAGGTCACTACTTTTAAAAAACCACCATCCTATATACAATCCGCAATTAGTCTAAGAGCTCGGCCAAGCTTCACCACGACATGACAGCTCAAAGTCCCAGGCTCCTAGACTATAAATCTCAGGACATTCCCCAGCGGGACATTACTGTCTTAGCGAGCCGTTTGATTTGTCGCGTTGTCGTAAGACTCCTTAATTGTGATGTCCGTTTGTGGTGTAGCTGTCCAGGGAGGATTGGATTGAAATGTCTGGACGTAAAATCAGCAACAAAAAACAATGTTACCTTAAATAACGCAATTAACTGCTATTTAGAATTGTATGCAATACCTAAGAATTCATTTTATGTTAGTTTTAGATTAATTTTCGCATTTCCTTTGATATTGTGTTCAATAAGGATTTAAAAATCTAAAATTTTAATCTCCTTTTGTTGCTGACTGTACCTCTGTGGTTTGTGAAAGACCTCAGGTATTGCTTCATCTATGGAGAATCAGCCTTCAAAAGATTCTTCAATATATTTTGGCAAGCAAGTAGGGAATAATTGGCAAGTTGGCATCAAATTCTTGTAACACTTCGCATAATAATTGACTTACGCCACTGACTGTATAATTATACAGGAAAAGTTTTTAACCAGTGCGTAAATTTTTTTTTGGTAGTTCAGTGTCAGTAATAGAACACATTTCCGTGTTTAGTTAAAAAAAAAATAAAAAAAAAATTTCATCCTTATCCGAGTTTGAAATAAGCAAAACATGGACATAATCTATTCGCCATACTATCAATGAAAACTCACGGCCGCCGCCCGGGCGCATGGCTGGGGTGAGGGGGTGGGGAATGCGCTAGCGCCGGGCCGCCGCCGCCCGCCCGCCGTCAGTACGTTCCACGCGCAATTGGTGTCCTGACGTCCGAGCGTTCTTACCCCGCGCAACCCCTGCGCCCTGCAGTTGCCGCGTGTACTCGCGTCGTATCAATCACGATGTCAAACTTTACTCACCGCGAATACTATGAAATGGTGCGAGTGTATTTATTAAGCAACGAGAATGTATCTATCTTCATGTTTATGTTGCATACCTATGTTAGTGCTTCATTCAAGTTTATTATTATGCATTTTGATGGTCCTAAGCCCATGAAAGTATGAAGGAAAAGTTGGAATTACGTTAACAAGTAACTTCATATCGCAGTCCAAACTAAAAAAGGTCAGTAACCGCACCGCGTAGGTACGTCGTCGCAGCGGCGAGCGAGCTTCGACTCAGCTGTTACCTACGCGCTACGCACGCGCCGGCTCAGCTGATACGCGCGCCGCGAGTGACAATAAAATATGTTTTTAAGTAAACATGTTTCGTAAGCGATAACTTTTCTTTTTAGTACTAAGACATATCAAAATAAAATATACGTGTTTAATAAAACGTGTTGAAGTTTATTATGGCAAAATTTACGCACTGGTTAAAAATTTTTCCTGTATACAAGTAGTACTCTCTTGTATAGTAATCTGCTTGTATTACATACTAGCTTTTTCTGCAACTTTGTTCACGAAAATTTTCTTACAAATCCCATTTTTTATAATTAATTATATGTTTATCATTTTAGCTTCCAATTAACGATTTATCTAATTCTAAACTACTATACATTGTCTAAGGAATACACAATAAAACATATACTACAACGACAATTTAATATTGCCAATCCCTACAGTGATATCTTCACAACAACGCTTGGACAGCAATAAAAAATGTGCCACTTTTCTCAACAACCGCTCGACAGTTCGTTCCGCCCGTCGCAAACTTCGATTAAAAGTTTAACGATAAATAAAGTAACTAACTCCATTGAAGTTGAAGTATGTGTAATTAAAAATATAGAAACGATACTTGATATTTGTGTTTTTTGATATAATAACTTGAGACCTACCAGTGTATTCTGAAAAATCTCCCTTGGTGAATTCAGTGTGAGTGAGTGAGTTTGAGATAAGTGTCCACCGATGCCAGGGAATGCCAACTCAACTAAAGCAGACTTCACTTAAATTCATTGAGCGACATTTTTGCTGAATAGCATTGCTTAGTATTCGTTAGTTTGCATTTTATTTACTAGCTTCTGCAAGCGGCTTCGTTCGCGTTAAAGTTGATATGTTATCCCACGGGGACCGGTAATTTTTCCGGGAAAAAAAGATACAATAATATATATACTATACTACAATATATCTTTAACTAACATTAGCATATAATAATATTACTTGGATTTTACTTTAATATAAAACGGCCATTAGCCAATTACATTCGACGAAGTATGTCCTGTGGTTTCTGCTTACCCCCACGGGAAATGGCGTGAATTTATGTATGTGTGTAATGTTCAAAGTTATCTTGAAGCCCTATGTTATGAGGGTGACATTACAAACATTTAAACCACATTAAAAACATTTTAACTAAAGATACAAACCTTATTTGTCAAAGTTACATTTTAAGATACATCATTTCCCTTTCAAAATAATTACCATGTAAATGGAAGTTCTGACAAAATTCTCAACTTCGCCCAAACTTTACGATGTCGCTTGATCTGCAATAAAAGTTCAAAGACTCTGTCATGCGGTTTGGGTTCCGTCTATCAAATTATAATGAAGACGCCCTTTTATTATTTTTACCCTATTTTTATAGGTCCTTCACTGCCTCTGTGATCATAAGGATGAGGATTCAGCGAGTTTTTGAAACTTTGTCATGTATTTTTTTTATCAATATTAATTTCTCAGTTTATCTTGGACGTCATTGACATTGGTGAAGGAAAACATCGTGAGGAAACCCGAATTTACGAATAACATGGGTCTGAAATCGCCAATCCTCTTTGAGCAAGCATGGTGATCAATGCTCGTGCCTTTTTGTCTAAGAATGTCCCTGTGCCTTGCAGTGAATTTTTATCATCATATCAGCCGCTGGAGGCCACTGCTGGACATAAGCCTCCCCCATAGATTTCCAAAAGGACCGGTTGGAAGCGATATTTCTAGGCCGAAAGTATTCAAGAATTCTTTCAC
Source organism: Caradrina clavipalpis (assembly GCA_932526535.1). NCBI lineage: Eukaryota > Metazoa > Arthropoda > Insecta > Lepidoptera > Noctuidae > Caradrina > Caradrina clavipalpis. Next base: position 1,541,120 of record OW052088.1, read on the forward strand.
ACAAATAAGAAATAAAGAACGTATACACAGCAAAGAGGAACTTTATGAAATTCCTAGGCCGACCGGAATTTGGAACTGTGCCCGGGAAATAACAATAAGTGTGGCCCTAATTACATGCCATAAGACTTTCAACCACCTACGAAATCTTAAAGCTTTTACAAAAACATATTTGTGAAAAAATGTAGTAAGTGTTATAAGTAATTATATAAATGTGATAACTGAAATTACCACAGTAATTACTGAATGCGGAATTATTCTCAAAGAGAAAAATATTAAAAATAAATTATATTATGAAATTAGCAACCAGCTGATTTTGTCTCTTATTTATTACCTTATTCTGGGTAACGAAGATACTATAAAATCGTTCGGGAAGTTTTATGCAGAACTATGCACAAATTTCTGTGCAAACAACACAAACGAAGCGAGGGCAACTATTTGCAATGAAGTTCTTACAATCACATCGTGGTCTTTCGATACGAAATATTATTTCCTTTTTGAAAGGACCAAGATTTTGGAATACTAGATGTAACTATACTAAATATCAAGATGATTTTGTCAGTCGTATAACTAATGGCCGCTGGGACGGACTATTCTGGAGTGGAGACCCCGATTAAATTGGCCCTCTAGTGTAAGATGCCTTCAGGCAAATGGAGCGACGATCTTTGCTAAGTGGAGTGCAATTATAAAGGTCAATGTTCTGTGGTCTTTGATAGGAACACTATGATACATTTTGAATATAGAATGCTCTTCATAATGGGTTCTACTGTTAGAGCTTCTACAAAATGCATACTTATTTTATTTTCCTACTACTAGTATAATTATACGAAAGTTTGTGTGGATGAGTGAATAGATCGATGTTTATTACTCTTTTACGCTTAAACAGCTGAATGGAATTGGCTTGAATTTGGCACACAAATACATACATAGATTTTGATTTAACTTGACATATTTTTTTTCTAATTTGTGTGTTATTGTTATTGCGTATTTGCAGACGACGACCTCGCAGAAAGAAGCTACTAGGTATAAACATGCGAAAGTAACACTATGTCAGTCAATCTCAGTCTGTCAGTCTGTGTCAGTCTGTAATGTTTTCAGGGCTAAAGCACTAAATCGATTTTCATAAAATTTGGTACCTACGGTACAAGCTTGAACCCGAGTAAAGGACTTAAGCTACTTTTTAATCTGCGTCTGAGACAATATATACATACATTAATATACTTAACACGCGGATGAAGTCGCTTACTAAATCCTACTTTCTACTAATATTATAAATGCAAAATTTTGTAAGGATGGATGGATGGATGGATGGATGTTTGTTACTCTTTCACGCGTAAACGGCTTAACGGATCTGGATATAATTTGGCACTGAGATAATAATTATTGTAGTGTGGAATAACACATAGAATACTTTTATCCGCGAAAATGTATCGCTTCCGTGAGATAATAAATATCAAATTTGACGCACGAACTCGCGGGCACCAGCTAGTAATAAAATAAAAGACATTGAGATCTATTTTAAGCCAGTGTTTACAAACTGGCAACCTTTTTTTTTCGGTATAAACGGAAACAATTCCCAGCGCATAATGTTTTAAACAAGTTGTAAACCTTTTAGTAGGATCCCTCCAGAGGTGAGGGTAATTCTGAACAGAATAGGCAATGCTTATTTAAATACTTTTCTAATTATAACTGAGACCTTTATTTTTTTTTCGCGTTTTTGAACCTTAGCGTTAATGAGAGTAGGTGTAAAATAGAACATAGTTGATTAACTGTGATGAGGGTCCCAGTGACATTTTTGACTATTATGGAGATACATATTGTGACCTAACAACAAGAAGATCTTTAATCAGTTAATTGCTATGTTGAAGCCAATTTTGTTTAACATTTTGCCATTTATCATTCTTAAGCCCACTTGTGTCTAAAAACTTCGCTCGGTGACGGGGATCACAACATACCATCACACTTGTATTTCCCGAAGGGTTAGGCAGAGGTGTAACAATGTACACCCACAGTATATTTAGGTCCTATATAATAGGGGGCGAGCCTATTGCTATTAAACGGGCACCAATCCGATCCCCGAGCTGCTACTGAGAATTTCATAGAAAAGCCTAATAACATTTTTAGCTTGACCTGGGAATCGAACCTGAGCGTGACTGCTAAGCTAGATTAGCAGTCACGCTCAGGACCACTAGGATAACGAGGCAGTTAAGTGGTGGCGATTTTAGCAATTCATTCTGAGTTTATTTTTGGGCAAAAATGGACTTTAAAATAATATTTAATTGTGATACCTACTTTCAAATATTTAGGAAACTAAAGCCACCCATAGTTTTGAGTACAAATGAAAAATATTTAAGATCAGAAGAAACTTACAGTGGAATTTTAATATGAATTCTTCTCGTAACAAAAACACATTTTGTTTGAATAAACCACGTTCTACAAAACAAGACGTGATACTCCGTCCTCATGTGAGTCGCTTTTATCCCTAAAGTAACACATAAATTCATCTTTCACGTATCCGTTACACATAAATACGAAATAAAGAACATTTTTCTATTTCTAGCATTCACGGATCGTCTGGCTACGAAAGCTCTACGAAGGCTACGAGGCTACGCCTGCTACGCGTTCGTAGCAGATCATACATTTTCATTTTTATTTTTAACACAGTTGCATTGTGTCTTTAATACAAAAGAATATCTACGTGTACGACTTTTTTACGTTGCAACTGTAAAACGATAAATGTATACTTTCAGGCTATCTAGGACAGAAATAGAATGTATGCAGATTTATTCAGTAATACGTTTATTTTGAAATGTTTTTCTGCTTGCTTTTTTTTCTTCGTTTTAAAAAGATTTAAGTTTATATGCCATACTAAAATAGTACTAGGTATCCCTGAAAAAAATAGATCCATGACCGATTGGTTGAGCGGGCACGGAGAAATAAGAGTCCCTGTATTTGGGGTGTGTAGTGATACTACACCTACTCCCTACTACACCTTAAACCTTAGGCCGCATCATCACTTCAGATGAGGTGAGTTGCGGTCAAACGCAAGCCTATTAGAATATAAAACAGGAAGATTTTTGTCAGTCTTTCTTCTTTATCGTGTGGGCAGTAAGGTCCAACAACCCCACACACCGGGTTGTTGTGCTCTGTGCCACAAACCCTAGTGTCTGAGTTTTTAAACCGCCTCAACGGCCTCTGACATGGTTACCGATCTCAATGATGTCCAAGATAAACTTACTTTACTTTACTTACTTTGTCAGTAAAAACAGAAAACACTAAATACCAAAAAAAACAGGATATTAAAGTTTGTGTCGAACAGTATCGCAATTTTTAACAGAAATCGACACAAAAGAATTCAGTCACACATTTTAAAACTCCCCTTTTAACTAAAAACAATTAAGCTTCCTACATAATTATACGTTTATCACGAAAATAAGTAGTTTAAAAGTGTTACATAAAAAAATCTCTTCAATCATAGAATATTTCCGGGAAAACATGAATTAATTTGATTTTGTACGTGTACTGCAGTAAACTCTATTAAAGATTGGTATGACGTGTTTTAATTTTTAAATTGCTTCGTAGAAATTGCAGGTTAAAAGCATGCATGCCAACGTACTGGGTTTCAGCTGTAATTAATTGCAATTAGTTACTCTGTAGTTACGTGTAGTAGTTACATACACGAATGATAACGTTGAATATGTTCGGGGTAGTGTAATTTCAATAAGTTTTCTATACTCATTTAAAAATCCAGGTATTAAAATTCATATTGAACGGGCCTGTTGGTCTAGTGGTTAGTGGCCCTGACTGCTAAGCCGGAGGTCGTGGGTTCGATTCCCACCCAGGACAAACTTTGTGTGATGAGCATGATTGTTTGTACTGTGTCTGGGTGTGATTTATCTATAATATGTATGTATTTATAAACTATATAAGTATGTATATCAGTTGTCTGGTTACCATAACACAAGCTCTGCTTAGCTTGGGATCAGATAGCCGTGTGTGAGTTGTCCCAAGATATTAATATATTATATTAACATTCTGCTCATATTTACCTACATTAAATTTCTACTTACATTGTAATTCAAACTAATATTATAAATGCGAAAGTAAGTTGGTTTATTTGTTATCATTTCACGACTAACCCACTAAACCAATCATCCTGAATACGTTGTCACGTGTATAGAAACTAACAAAGAGTACCTTTCATACCGAAAAAAAGTACTGTTCCCGAGGAAAAAAAAAATAACATTCTTTAAGGATAGATGTCTTACGTACGAATGTGTCTCCGTCTTATTACGTAAGTATAATACGTGTCTTTTGACTACTTATATCAAATTTAACACAGACGAGTAGAGAGCAAGCTAGAGTCTAGTGACAATATATTTAAACTAAACCTAACTTGATAGCTTTCCCAGTATATATACCATCACGCCTGTATTCCCCGAAGGGTTAAGCAGAGGTGTACCAATGTACATCCACAGTTTGCCGGTATATTTAGGTCCCATGTAATAGGGGGCGAGCCTATTGCCATTAACCGGGCACAAATCCAAACTCCGAGCTGCTACTGAGAATTTCATAGAAAAACCCAATAACACTTTTTGCTCGACCTAGGAATCGAACCCAGGACCTCTAGCGTAGCAGTCCTGCTTAGGACCACTAGGCTAACGAGGCAGTTCTTTCCCAGTATACTCACGAAATAATCCGCGAAAAAACGTTGCGCGTGGTAATCTTTCACTCATCACCTTCGTTCAAATATCGCTTACGTGATAGATCCAAAGCATAAACTTCAAATATTGTCACAGAACTTTCAGATATAGGCCAAGTTTCGCAATTTGAGTGCGAACTCAAACAACACGGTCTGCGTCTTTAGTTTTTATCTACTTTACTTTAGTTTCGTTTCGCGAATGATTCGGAAAATAGTGAGTTTTAAAAGGTTTATGTGGATCGAAATTAGGTGATAATACTTGCATGCTTTTAATGAATAACATGGACAAATAGTTTGTCAAAAGTCGAATTATTTATATCTATTAGACCAGTAGAGAATCGCCTCGACTCCGCACGGGTGCTAATTTCCGACGCTTCCCTTCGCTTTTCTAAATATAAATCCCACTTCCTACATACATAATTATATTACAAATGCGAAAGTTTGTGAGAATAATTGGATGGATGGATGTTTGTCACTGAGATAGATTGTAGTGTGGAATAGCACACAGGATCCTTTTTATACCAGAAAAATGTACGACACCCGCAGGATAATACTCGTATATCAAATTGTACGCAGACAGAGTCGCGAGAAGAAGCTAGTTTTTCATAAAAACCTCGCCCAGGAAATTACAAACTCATAAAAAAACAGTTAGATCGAATCCGGAATATGGGTAGACAGAAGATTACAATAAACTTTTGAACATCAATTACAAGAAAAAAGATCTATTTGTCCTTTCCAAAGGTTCTTTCATATACAAAGAACAATAAATAAGAAGCTTAATACAAATAAATGTTTTCTAATACTTATTTAGGAGAACTACAATTTACGATAAGTATTTATATTTTACCGATATCAAAAATTCATATGATATTTACGAAAGTTATTATACGTCAGGGCAAAACTAACATGTGACTAAGCCCTGTAATGGAAAACTCCAGACGGTACGACAACCGAGATATCGCTGTAAATAATTTATAGTGATAGTCAATTCTCTACGGCCCGATTGTGCCAAAAACTTAACTTAGGCTTAATTTTTTTTTTAATACGTTACCCCACACTTGGAATTTCTCCTGTATCGTGGGTGCGTTTACAAACACATAAACTCACATACACAAACAGCCAGACCCGGAACAACTATCTGTAGATCATACAAATATTTGTTCCGTGCGGGATTCGAACCCGCGACACGCACCGCTGCAGCTGATCGCTCGGCCACTACGCCGACCGTGTCAGCAAAACGAGTAATAACCTCGTATTAACGAGTTGTTAATACGAGGTTTAAAATGCATGTACCGGAGATGAGAATGTTGAGATGGATTTGTGGTGCGACCAGAATGGATGAGGTAAGGAATGAGTGTATTAGACACATAACATAACATGCCATCACGCCTGTATTCCCCGAAGGGTTAGGCATAGGTGTACCAATGTGCACGCACATTCCGCTGGTATGTTTAGGTCCTATGTAATCGGGAGCGAGATTATTGCCATTAAACGGGAAGAAATCCTAACTCCGAGCTGCTACTGAGAATTTCATAGAAATACCCAATATCACTTTTTGCTCGACCTGGGAATCGAACCGAAGACCTTTAGGACAGCAGTCGCGCTTAGGACCACTAGGCTAACGAGGCAGCTAAACACTAGTTATTCGCAACTGGCTCGCCACCTATTATATGGGACCTAAACATACCAGCAAAACGCGGCTGTATATTGGTACATCTCTGCCTAACCCTTCGGGGAATAGTCGTGATGTTATGTAATTAGAATTTTGCGCAAAAAAATAAAACCCGATGATAACCGGCATTAGCTACATACATGGCCCGTATGAACAACTAACTCGAAGTTAAAACATAACCCTAGTTTAACATAAGCCAGTCTAAATATCAAGCGTAAACAAGAACTATAATTATTAACGAAATTGTTTGTTGATAGTTATCTGACTTGTGGAACAGCAAAGCCTAGATTAATTAGCAGAAGTGTTACACTACTCTCTGATATGACGGCAAGATACGATGTTTACTCGCTTTTAATGGAAATCGGATTGTAGGCGTCATACTAACACTTTAGGGTATTAACATCAGTGTTTATCCTGTTGACTAGCATCTGCCTTCGACTTCATTCGTGTGAGCACCTAGCAACGAGCAACTAGCTTCTAAGTTTAAAATGTAACTTCTTTATAGTATAAAAGTACCTGTAAGTGGTCTAATTGAAATAAATGCTTCTACTTTGACCTTGGGTTTTTTTGTCACTCGCATTAAGCTACGTCTTTGATTACTGCTCCGCTTCCGTATTTCGTAGCGTGATGTTGTCTATTCCTCATAAATCTGATTATTATACACAAAATGATTTTTTCCAATTCGAGTTGTATTTTCAGAGATTAGCGCGTTCAAAGAAACGAACAAAAAGCTCTTCAGCTTTATTATTATTAGAAAGAAAGTTAGATAAATTAATCTAGTGTTAGTTAAAAGCAAAACTATGAATAAAACAGTAGCAAGCATTGACATATATATTACAAGTGTTCGAGAATTTTTAACACGTTAGGTACTCTTAATAATTCATGGAAATTAACTATCGTTTTAATCTAACTCGGTCAAAGCTTTTACTATTTATTCAGCCCAAAGTTAATACAGACTGAGATCCCGAAATCACCAGACCTACATTATTTAACACATGCCATCACGCCTGTATTCCCCGAAGGGTGAGGCAAAAGCGTACCAATGTACACCCACAATTCACCAGTATGTTTTGATCCCACGTAATTGGGGGTGAGTCTAGTGCCATTACCCGGGCACAGTTTCTAACTCCGAACTGCTAATGTGAATTTTATGAAAAAAAAAGCAATTACACTTTGACCGAAATGGAAATCGAACCCAAGACCTCTAGAGTAGCGCTTAGTACTACTAGGCTATCGGGACAAATCACAAGAACGTCAAAAAGAACGTAACTAAAGCCAATAAAATACAAATCAAACTACACAGACAAAATCCACCGATTCTACGTAAAACAATCCCTCGCTACCGTCTTAGCAACCAATAAAACCTTTTCACATAAAGATGCACAAGTGCAAATAACATTCGGAGTTACGACCTATTTGGCCACTCTTCACGCTGAGTAGCAGTAGGATTACAGACAAAACAAGCTTGTATTTGCCCATTCGTTTCACCATAGCATGTTGAAAGTTTCTCATGTTTTTTTTCCTTGTTCTGTGACTGATTCGAGATTAATTCAAGAGCCACTTAAAATATGTGTTGTATTTATTTTTATGATTTATTTTGTGCTATTGTGGGTTTGTAGCGAGAACAGAGAAGCAGTACACGCAGTCAGTTTTCATTAGCTAATTGATAATGAACTAAAATACTTCAGAAATAGAGTTGGAAGTTGCGTAATTGCGTTACCCCGAAGAATTGAATTTTGCAATCAATTTTCAACTCTATCTGTGATGTAGGTTGCTCTGATTTGTGTTATAAGGCTGCATGGGAAAACAGCTTAGCATAAAGATTAATCAATTTACCACTGTGACTCCACCCTAAAAGTTCTGCAATGTCCCTTGCACGTCGTATCACATACATACATACCATCACGCTTGTATTCCCCAAACGGTTAGTCAGAGATGTAGCAATGTACAGTACAGCTCGCCGGTACGTTAGCGTCCCATGTAATAGGAGACCTCTTGCCATTAACCGAGCAAAAATCCTAACCCCTAGCTGCTACCTGAGAACTTCATAGAAAAATCCAATTAACACTTTTTGCTCGACCTGGGATTCAAACCCGACCCGACCCGTATCAATTAATTGACCAATTTATCTATGTTATTGAAAATATAACGAAATACTTCACAATAAATAGACGTAGAACGTAGAAATTGTCTGAAGGCTGCGATAAGCTAGTCGGCCTTGATGTCGATTTTCCAATTTGCTAGAACATCGAGGAACGAGATGGCTGAAACAGCTGTTTATATAGACAGGAGAATAATACAGTGAGGATTATATTTAATGAAGTGAATTGGATGTACGAGACGGTGTTTGTAGTACGTAGGTAAGTGTGGCTTAGTCAGTTGTATTATTCTTGAAAATAGATACTGATATATGCTTAACTGCCCGCTGTTCTCGTGGTCGCAAGTGCGACTAATGAGTATGGAATCTTGTGTTCGACCATGGTCAAGCAGAAGTGTTATTGGGTTTTTGTGTGAAATTCTCAGTAGCAGCTCGGAGTTAGGATTTGTGCCCGGTTAATGGCAATAGGCTCGCGCCCTATTACATGGGAGTTAAAACATACCGGCGAACTGTGGGTGTACATTGGTACACCTCTGCCTAACCCTTCGGGGAACACAGCCGTGATGGCATGGTTATATGCTTGTGATAAGATGGTCTCTTAATATAGATAAGTCTTTTCTTTGAAGCCTTGACTATACACTAATTTGTTTTGTGTATATATGTACCAATACGCCAGACTAAGCGACCAAAAATATGTAAAATATTGTCAATTTTGTTTAAAAACGTATGTTATTTTGCGAATACCATCCATTTTTAAACATCAAGACGAGTGAAGATAAGTGAATTATTTTTTTACTTCTTATAAAAATCATTGCCCCACACTAGGAATTTCTCCTGTAACGTGGGTGCGTTCACAAACATATAAACTCACATACACAAACAGCTAGACCAAGAACCGTATCTGTAAACCGTAATATGCCGTGCGGGAAACGAACCCGCGACACGCAACAATAATTACATTGAATAATACATAGTAATTATCAAATTAAACACTATTAGGATACCGTAGTCATGCTAGGCCTGAAGATTGACAGTCGATTCACATAAAACGAAACAAGAGAACATACTTCAGCATTTACAGTAACTAGGTGAAATATTTCGTTGAACATTAAGTATTAACAGAGTTCTACCTTGACGCCCCTAAGTGAGGCAGGAACCCTTCCCGTCAGTAAATGTTTGAGTTACTCGTTAAGAATTCAGTATCAATGGAGAGTTGCGCTGAAATCTCAGATGTGTTGAACAATAGATTTCCATGAGTTTTTCTGAAGCAGGGTATGATTTCCAAGCAACGATTAATAGTGGCTGGCGTCTGCCTATGACTTCGTCTAGATTTCATTATTAAGTAAAAGTTCTTAATTAAATTGCCTCGGTAGCCTTTTGGTCCTAAACACGACTGCTACGCTAGAGGTCTTGGGTTCGATTCCCAGGTCATGCACAGTGTGTTAGAGTTTTTCTATGAAATTCTCAGTACCAACTCGGAGTTGGGATTTAATTGTGCCCGGTGCCTGGTTAATGGCAATAGGCTCGCCCCCTATTACACGGGACATAAATATGCGGCGAGTTGTAGGTGTACATTGGTACACCTCTGCCTAAACCTTCAGGGAATACAGGCGTGATGATGATGGTAGATATTGGGTTCGATTCCCAGGTCTTGCAAAGTGTTATTGAGAATTTCTATGAAGGTTCTGAGTTAGGACTTGTGCCTGGTTAATGGCAATAGGCTCGCCCCCTATTACATGGGACATAAATATGCGGCGAGTTGTAGATGTACATTGGTACACCTCTGCCTAAACCTTCAGGAATACAGGCGTGATGGTAAGTTGCAGAAGAAGTACAAAGCCGGGATAATTACAAAGATTTGTTAAAAAACTTTGTCCTTCTGTAATGTTGGTGGACCTCTAATTTTCTCGTAATACAAAGAAGAATTTTTAGTTCATCATTCCAGACTTTTCGCCCGTATTTAGGCTCCAACGAGATTAGGCAGGATATGACTTTTAGGTGGCCTCAAAGAGATCCCATCATGAATTTTGAAGCCTTCAGTATGTTCCTAATTTACGTGACAAGTACCGTGTTACCTACTTATGTAGGTATGTAAGTTGAGAACTAATCTAATAACACATTATTTAATTCACCTTCAACTGTTTTTTTACATGTTTTATAAACATAAGACCAGCTTATTAACCCACTGCTAGGCAAAGGACTCTTTTTGTGTAGAGAAGACAAAATAATCATCATCATCTTCCTGCCCTTATCCCAAGTTACTTGGGGTCGGCGCACCACGCTTTCTTCTTCCATGCCGTCCTATCGGCCGTCATACTATCACTGACTCCCTTCTCTTTCATATCATTCTTCACACAATCCATCCATCTTTTATTTGGCCTCTTCATCCACAAGCAGGTAAAATAATGTACCAATGTAATAAATCTAAATCTTTCATATAATTTTATTTATTTTTATCAATGTTGATAACAATCGTGTCACAAAGTATTCATAGCCAATAGAGCCCTATACATATAATAATAAGGATACAAATATTTAATAACATCATTCGATCGTTATTCTCATTCATTTGTTTGTTGAAAAAGCCGACTAGATTTTGTCTACCGTCGAAATATCTATAGAAATTATCATCATCATCATCGTCTCTTTATTTTCTTCTACACCTGATATAATGGTTCAAATCAGCCGTAGGACGTCATTTCTCAGAAATTATAGTAAAAACAAATTATTTTTTCTCTTCAGAATAAATACACGAAGATTAAAATTTTGATCAAAATTCAAATTTTGGTGAAATTATTTATAATATTTTAGTACTTATATATTCGGCAGTTGACATCCCTAAAGTACCTTTACGTAATCGAGTTCATAGTATTTTTGTTCAAGTTGAATTTCAATTCATAATTGACAATTATTGACTGTTTTAATTGGTTATTTTGCACCAATCGGCGCTAGTAACAAAGTATGTATAGTACGTACATTGTCAGATGTAGCATCGACATTTTCAAAGATAAAAATATGTTATCCAGTTCCCATGCCAAGAACAAAACACACAAAAAAAAGCAAACCAGCCTATTAAATTATATTTATTTATTTATTTATTATAGTGAGAAGACTCGAGCTTTGCTCAAGATGGATTGGTAAGTTTCAGACTTATATTAATTATAAGTCCAGAATTCCTCACATTTTTTCTTTTATCAGTGTCACAGATTCAAATTCATAAAAGTTTATTGTGAGATAAACTTACAAAGAACATATGAAATAAAAGTCTTATTGGTTGATCATGCCCAGTTGCGACATTAAATAAAGGCATACTGCAAATATTTACTTTTATAAAAAAACCGATATATTCCTCTAATTCGCTCAACATATCATAAGATTTTCGTGTTCTTCACCAAACATTAATAATTACAAAAAACTTCACCTACATAAACAGTCCAAAAACAAACAACAACAAAAAAAGAAATCTAAAAACAAAAGTACAAAAATACTTTTTCTCGATCTCTAACTCAAAGTAAAAAGGCCGCCAAAGTTAGTATCCACCATCCTCTTACGCTCTCAAAGGGGATGGCCTATTTAGCTTGAGACCGCACTGTTAATAACACAGGCTAATGGAAAATGCACACACGAACATATTCACGCCACCGAATAAATTTGAAGTTTGACAAAAGTTTGGGAATCTCCTTATTCATCGGAGAGATAAAATCCGGTGTAATAAGTAACTTCGTTCGTGACATAATCCTGTAGAGTTTTCTCATCTTGCTCCGAAACGTGATTGAATGAAAATGTAATGAGATTTGAACTCATCTTCAAGGTATGAGATTAAGTAGGTAGACTGTGGAAATTTTGGCTGGTTAAGACATTTCCAACCTTATTTTAATACTAGCTATGCCCACGATAACGTCCGCGTAATTATCGGTTACCTGCATGGCTATCATTTTATTTGCGCACAACCCTAATGTCTTTGTTTAAAATAAATAAGTATGCCCAAGTTACTTCTTATAACATCAGCTATAAATGTCAGTCAGTCAAAATCTCGTCAAATTCGACTCCATCATTTCAGAGATTAGCCGAAACAAACTGACAGACAATAACTATGTATTTGGTATAAACTTTCATATGCATTCAGTAAAAAGCTGTTATTTTGACAATACAGACACTTCAATTTTACTTTGTTTTCTTAGATGTACGTTTACGTAACAGGAGTAATGAAATAAACCCTGTTCTAAAATGAAATAAGAACTTGTTTGTCCGCCTCGAGGGCTGACAGACGGTCCTCTCCTACTAATATTATAGATGCAAAAGTTTGTGAGGATTGATGGATGGATGTTTCTTACTATTTTACGCATAAACGGCTAAAACGGATCTAGATCAAAGGAGAAGGATAGGGCTCCATAGTAACCTGGGCCCAGGTGTTAACTCAATCAAACTAGTGTCATTTGAAAGAGGACATAATAACAAGTCCTCACTGAAAATTTGGTGAAATTTGCTTATCCAGGAATCAAGTATTGTGTAATAAAACATGGGAAATACGTGCACACTCAGAACGAAATAAAACGAACGACAGCCGGTTTTTTTCTGCCTGTCATCTGTCAGTCGGCGACCAGTGTTGCTAACCAAAGAAAATTAAAGAAACTCCATTCGCTATGTATCGATTCCACGAAACAATTGTCACTCGAATTTCATACATATTTTGTGATTTTACCGAATTATTCACTATCGATTACCAAGAATTCAGGCATGTATTTAATCGATTTTATATTTTTTTAAGTTTTCTCGCTTCCTAGATAGAAACATGGTACAGTATTTTGTGATTTCCTTTAGAAAAAAAATACAATTTTTTTAAGACACATTGCAACTAGTTAGCTTCTGGGCCCAAGATTAGCCTTCTCCTTTGTGTCATAGATAGATTAGATTATATACATAAGATAGATTATTTACGTGGGACCTAAATATACCGGCAAACTGTGGATGTACATTGGTACACTTCTGCCTAACCCTTCGGGGAATACAGGCGTGATGGTGATTTTTTTTAATAGATTATTGTCTGGAATAGCACATAGGCTACTTTTAATCCTGGAATAATGTACGGTTGCCGTAGGATAATATATAAATTGACGCGGTTAAAGTCTCGGGTTGTATAAAATAATATTACCTAAGTATAAGTAATTTTAATTATTTCAATACAAGAAATAGTAATCCAATCTATGTTTTATTCAAGAGTAGATTGAACCCGTCACGGTATTGTGACCACGCCATACGTATTATTACCTAATTGTAGACACTCCAAATTTTGGTAGTATTTTTTTTTTTAATTTAAATTGTTTAGCTCTTGACTCAAGTCTTAGTCAAAGGTGACATAGACAAAGTCTACGATGGAGTGAGCTTACCTAGACGACTTCAGCTTGACAGTATTCTAATATTCTTTTACTGAACCTATAAGATACTCACAACCCGTTAAGTTAGATTTCGTTAAATTTTTGAATTAGTAAACCAAGATTGATTACTACTTTCAGGAATAATTATAATATATTCATTAGAATTAAGTACCGTTTACCGTTTCGTGGTACAGTCTTACTGTAGGTTGGGTAAGCGATAATAATCGATGAATTCTGTGGCATTTATGTACATTACATCTATGTACCACAGTACATAGACAGTAGTGTGTGTAGACATGATATCTTCAGCACTTCTTTTTAACACATCAGGACTTTATTTTGTCTTGATTTCACATATACATATTTTCTGTAATATTGTACCCAATAGTTAGGATTTTAAAATCTGATTCACTAACCAACTTTAGTCATTGAGCATATCACGTAAAACGGTTAGTTTTTTTTAAAATAGGAACTCAAAGCAAACTGACCAAAAAAATACTAAAATAATTAACAAGTCTCATAAATTATAAACATCATTAATCCAAAATTGGAAAGGAAGGGATCGTTTTGTCCTTATGGTGTCAGAGTATGCGAAATAATTTGTGTTTCAGCGTGTGGGGGAGGGGGCAGAGAGATTATGTTCTGACAAATGATGAATAGCTTCGCATGTCTTGCAAGACATGCCTTGAAGATTAGTCTTGATTAAGTTAGCTTGTACTGGGTATGTAACTTTATTTTGTTTTTATTTTGAGCAAAACTCCTTAATTTTTTTTGTACGTATTTTTAAAGATACGACAGATTTTTAGTGTTCTTCTTTTAATTTAATTTCGAAGCCTACTTTTTCTATGTGTTCTTATAAAAACGCCACTAACAATAATTTATGTGACCAACCATAGCCCATGTTGAAATTATATAATAAAGTATTAGCTCACTTAGTAACATATCTATTACTCGTAATGTGTATTGTATGTACTTAATTGTACTTACATACTTAATAAAATAAATAAATTATTTTTATTGCGAAATTTAAAACAATGTTATTAGTTTAATTGTGTAAATTCTGAATAAGATAAAAAATACAGGCTATAATTTCCATACGATCCTCTAAAGTTGTTACTTAACGTAACATTATTTTATTAGCACCATAAAGAATCTAAGTTCTCATAAAATTTATGAGATATATCATATTCGCATATAAAATCTCTGTCGTAAGTTCCGAGATGAAAATTCTCTCCAAAACAACCAAAATTCTGAAATTGTACTAAGTATCACGAATTCATCAAAAACTCCCTAAGATTTATTATAACTAGATGACCCGATAAACTTTGTACCACTTAGAATGGTTTTTTTTCCTTATTTCCTGAACCACCCTATTATAGAGACGAACTTATTTTAATCAGTCAAGGCATTTTTAAATTTTTCCGAGACTAACACACATTATGTAATTTATTAATAAATATAAGACAGATGATTAATCGCTTAGCACTAAAAAGTACCAAAAAGTACCACTTTACCTAACTCACTACTCCTCTCAGCTTCAATCTGCGCGACCAGGTCTCGTGCCCGGCCGTGCATCCGCGCGAAATGAACCCTGGACCTGCCATGTCTTATGAGACTCCTTCCACCATGTCGCACACCCCTCACTTCACTTCTATAGCACTGCACTAGCGTCGCGATGTATATTAATATTAGCGTCCGCATTATTGGAGCATCATGGCGTGCGCTCCCGACGACCGCGCGGCTACTACTGAGAGCGTCAGTTTGAAGACGGACTCAATTTTTTTCGAATTTCAAAATCGTATTCGAATTTAAATAACTCTCATTTTAAAAAGAAGGATTAAAATGAGGTTTTAGTCTTTGCTTAGGTAAATAAAAAAATATTATGTTTGTTCAATCTGACGCTCCGCGAATAAGCACTGAGTTCGTTTTGGCTGAGAATCGGAAAGATATTTGTTTTTCTTTCAGCTGGCGACTTTGGTTCGCGACGTCTGATTATTGTGCCTATTAATTAAAAGAGCTAGTTTTATTTCACTAATGAAGCGTTACAAAAAATATATTTATCATTTTATACTTTGTTCAATCTCAAAGGATTACTTTTAATTAACTACAAAGCTTATAATTGCAGTTATTATATTGCTAGTAAAAGTATTAAAGACATTAAGCAACAATAAGTTTTCAATAAATTTTATTGTGTTCTCTCAAGTCAATACCGACTCCTTTGTTAAATACTATTGTAGACTTTGACTTCTAATATTAAAATGAATCCACAGTTACTGAATAAAATAATTAAAGAGCTTTTGATGAACTTGATTGGCCTTTTTGTTTCATGTTAAAAGTTTTAATGATTTCTATTATTGGTAGTCAATGTGATTTGTGACACTTTTGCAATGTAGAAGTGGCCATAAATCAAATAGGATAAAGAGGAGAGATGTGGGAATCGAAAGGATGGCTGTTTCCCAGCAGTGGGATAAGATCAAAGCAAACAAAAAGGAATGAGGACCGGTCAACAAAATAGATAAGTAACAAGGGTCTTCAGACATAGTTGAAGGTCAACTATTCATACTACTGAATTGTCAAGGAGTCAGTCAGATAGCCTGAAAATTGAAGCTAGTTTTCCGTCCAAAAACGTAGTTCTCTATTGAGAAGCACGAGCCAGAAACTCCACAAATGTTAAAATGTTGTTCAATTTGAAAACATATATATATATACATATATATTTAAAAAATAAATATCGGAATCTAAGATAACTTTATCTATATCAGATGACATTGGTTACTTTTTATTGACTTGGCATCTTTTTATTCATGGCTATGAATCAGCAGTAGTTAAAAAATAGTTTACTCTAAACTTGTAAACTATTTTATCATCATCATCTTCCTGCCCTCATCCCATGTTACTTGGGGTCGGCGCAACATGTTTTCTTCTTCCATGCCAACCTGTCAACCGTCATGCTACCACTGACTCCCTTCTCTTTCATATCATTTTTCACACAATCCATTCATCTTTTTTTGGCCTCCCTATTCCTCTCCATCCATCCACATTTATATCCATAACTCTTTTTGTAACATGCGTCTCATCCCTCCTCTTCACATGTCCATGCCAAGACAAACGGTTCCCTTTCAACTTTTCTGTCACTGGCGCTACTTTCAGACTTCCTCTAATATACTCATTCCTTACCTTATCCATTCTGGTCACACCACACATCCATCTCAACATTCTCATCTCCGCTACATGCAATCTTTGTTCATCCGTCTTCTTCACGGCCCAACATTCCGATCCATACAGTACGACAGGTCATATCACAGACTTGTAAATTTTCCCCTTTAACTTAAGGGGCATCTGCGGATCGCAAGTTACTCCAGTGACCTGTCATCCACCCAGAGTTGATCCGGTGCGTTACGTCGCGGTCTACACGAAACGCGCAAACGCGGCAAGCGCGGCGCGGCGAGGCGGTGTAAACTATTTTATCTTCGACTAAAAGTAGTTTAGAAGTGCTAGAGTTCTTTGTGAAGGAGCTCGTCCGGAAAAGTACTATTGCCATACCTATTTCTGCCGGAAAGCAGCGTTGCTGTGGTCTGGTTTGAAGGGTATGTGCCGGTGTAGTTACAGGCACTTGAAACGTTTCAATTTTGTCTCTGGGATGGCAACGCATTTGGAAGGCCTTTATTGCAGATGTCTATAGGCAGAGATGATCATTGAACATAAGGTGGGCCGTCGGCTTTTTTAACATCCAAAAAAATATTAATTGAAATTAAAAAATAACCATCATCACGCCTGTATTTCCCGAAGGGTTAGGCAGAGGTGTATCAATGTTCACCCACAGTTCGCGGGTGTATTTAGGTCCCATGTAATTAACATTGATCGAAATTTAAAAAAATAAACCCTTTTTTTGTTTACCCATAAGTTGAAGTATTTGAGTACCTATCTAATATTATTTCAATAAATAAAACAATATTTTATTAAACAAGATAAGATTGTAATAAATAACTCTTATGTGTAGTACTTTTTATTAAAATAAGTACCCTTAGAATATATTATATTACCTATGATATAATGTAATTTTAGTAGTTCAAACAAGTTCTTAAAAGTAATATGTATCTACAGGCATAAAGTTTAATATAAAATGTAGACGCTAAATACAGACAGGGCATTGACCCCGCCTACATACGAGTAAACTTTCAGTCACATTGAAGATAAATATGAAATATTATTTGATTAAAATGCAAGGAATGCAAATTAATTCTCAGTACTTATTATTTTGTAATATAGGTATGTTATTTTTAGGAAAAGGGTTAGAATTAGTAGGTATATCATGTTCATTAAATTGTGAAATTCATTCGTTATAATTTAATTATGAATAAAATAAGCGCAACTACTACGCTAGAGGTCTTGGGTTCGAATCCCAGGTCGAGCAAATGTTATTGGTTTTTCTATGAAATTATCAGAAGAAAGCTCGGAGTTAGGATTTGTGCCCGGTTAATGACAACAGGCTCGCCCACTATTACATGGAACCTAAACATACCGGTGAATTTTGGGTGTACATTGGTACATCTCTGCCTAATCCTTCGGGGAATACAAGCATGATGGTATGTGAATTCAATAAAGTAATTTTAATGTTTTACAATAACTAGTAATATTGGGTTTTATTTTTTGGATGATCCGTGAAGTGGAACTATTCAGTACCTATTTGCTAAGGGTTGACACTTTGTATCATCATATTAGCCGAACGACGTCCACTGCTGGACATAGGACTTTCCTAAAGATAGCTACAATGACTGTCACTTTACTTTCATATTATTTTTTATTATTTTTTTATTTAATTTCATATTATTATAATTATACATTGGTGCACCTCTGCCTAACCCTTCGGGGAATACAGGCGTGATTGTATGTTTTTTTATGTTTATACATTAATGTTTTTTTTTTAATTATAATAAGTTAGTTTTGTTAGCAGGTTCGATACCGGGCAAGTTCACATATGACTTTTTCTATATCATTTGATTATATTAGACATCACAGATATAGGTTAAAGAAAACATCGTGAGAAAACCCAGACAGACATGTATTCTTACTAATATTATAAATTCGAAAGTTTCTGAGAATGGATGGATGGATGAATGTTTGTTACTCATTCACGCTTAAACGGCTGAACGGATCTGGATGAATTTTAGCACTGAGATAAATTATAGTGTGGAACCACACATAGGCAACGTTTTATCACGGAAAAATGTACAGCTCCCGTGGGATAATATGTCAACTTTGACGCGGACGAAGTCGCGAGCAGAAGCAAGTTAAGTAATATAAGTCTGAAATCGCCAATCCACCTTGAGCAGTCAGTCTCCTTAGCCTTTTCCCAACTATGTTGGGGTCGGCTTCCAGTCTAACCGGATGCAGCTAAATACCAATGTTTTACATGGAGCGACTGCCTATCTGACCTCCACAACCCAGTAACTGGGCAACACGATACCTCTTGGTTAGACTGGTTGTCAGGCTTCTTGACTTCTAACTATCCGTAACGGCTGTCTGATCTAGGAATGACAGCCGGGACTAACGGCGTTACGTGCTTTCCGAGGCACGGGGGTGACACACCACCAACTTCCAAACTCCGGGCTGCTACTAAGAAATTCCTAATGGAAAAACCCAATAACACTTTTTGCCCGACCTGGGAATCGAACCAGGGACCCCATGCTTCTCAGTCGCGCTTGCGACCACGAGACCAACGGGACAGTCCGCCAATCCACCTTGAGCAAGAGTGATATTCAATACTCATGACTCCTCTGTGTGGGTAGAAGCCTTTGCCCTGCACTGAGAATATAATAAGTTAGTGTTTATTTTAGGTACAGTTCTGTTTGTGTTAGATAATATTAAATTCTGTTATAAGTCTAACGTAGACTAATAACAGTCTCTATGTTTATTTTTAACCATCTTAGTCATGTTATGGAAAAGTTCAAGACATCCCACACTCTTTGAACTATGAATTCAAAGTAAATAATAATATCATTTTTCTTTTATAGCTACGCTTTACAAGATACTATAATAGTTTCGTGTTTTTTGTTAGGTGTTTATTTTTATAGACAGAATGCGTAAATGATGGCTATGTGATGTATGTCTTGACGCCCGTAAATAATTACAACCTAAAAATAAAAAGTTAAAAAAAAACTTTCTCAAAAACAACCTTTAATTAAATTCGCAAAAAAAGAATTTAATTATTTTCAGCTTAGTTATTCTCAGTTTGAATTTGATACCCATATTTTAGTAGTGCATTCAAATTAAGTAGTCCGCCATCTTGGGTGTTCCGCCATGTTAGATTTAGAATGACGTCACACAGCTAACCACACATTGTCATCCAAACTAAACGTGCATGCAAAATTTCAGCTCAATCGGTTGAAGATATCTGCTTTAAAATTGAGTTGTAAGATTCCACCCGAATAAACATACATACATTGCAAGTTAAATAAAAGCTTGTTAAAGTGGTGGCGCTTATTATGTCCTCTCACTCACTCACTACACTGTACGAGTGAAATAGCATGATAAGTTCCTTTGTTTGGCTGCCATTTGAATAATGATATTCACTATAAATATGAATACATCACTTAAGGAAATACAAAAATAAATCGAACTGAGTACAAAATCTTCACCTCTGTATAACCTAAACAAAATATCAATAATTCTGTGCTCGTATATACCTAAGTGATATATCCCAATAAATATGATAATACCCGTCTACCTACTAATACTAGCACGTGTCTTGTATTGCAATTAAGAAGATAAGTCAGAAGATCCAGAGTAAAAACAAAACTCATTTAAAATTATATACCTTTTTTTAAGTATTAAAAAGGGTCGAGGTGGTAATAAATCGATGTGTAGTAAATATATTATTGTAAGTATTTTTTTTTGCCAGTACGTAACTTAACATAATTATGCTTTATTTAGCGTCTGCCAACACGACCGAGAATTGGCCCAATTATCGGGCCGATTTTTGACAGTTTCCTCTCGCCGACAAAGTAATCTGTCAAAAATCGGCCCGACATTCGGGCCGATTATCGGTTGTAGTACAGGCCCTTATGGATTGCCAATGAATGACACATAATAAAAAATATAAAAATAAGACTTTCCGCCCACGACGGATATCTTGACCGATTTTTAATAAATTTCTTCTCACTAACAAAGAAATCTGACAAAAATCGGACCGATGATCGGTCATCATTCGTGTGCGGAGACGCTAAGGAAAAATATACAACACAATACGTAAAATCAATAAAAACATGTAAACTGCAAAACATCCATATTGAATACAATAATTTTTGTCAAGTAATAATAATGACTTCGCCTTCTGTCCCTTCTTACTATCCTTTATTACGGCATATACGGCTGAATTCCACCCAACCATAGTAATATCATTATCGCTTCCGTAGGCAGTTCTACGATGCTACGAGATACCGCTACGGCGTAGCGTCGTAGCACTATCGTAGATAATCCGGCATTTCTATGGGCGCTTGGCTTCAAGAATTTTCGGGTTATAGATTTTGTATTGTAGTTAGAACGAAAATTTTGATCATAGCGTTCCCAACATATTAAGCTTTAGTAAAAAAAAACCTTATTTTACCATTTTTCGTAGGCGTTCCATTTAAAACGATTTTATGAAAGTATAAAAAGGTGACAAAAGGTAAAAAGGGTCGAACGGTCCCATTAATGGGAAGAACTTTTAAAACGACAGCAATTCTAAATTAGAGAAAAATCTGCTGTTCAGTAGAAACTTTATTTTTGTTACCTATTCCGAATAGCATTTCACCTTTTCGTAACTTTTTATTACAAACCTGGTGTTTTACGATTCCTAACAAGCTTAATTATTATACTTATTTTACGACTTTTAATCAATTTATTTAAGAGTTGATTTTTAATCATACGGTTACTTTTATATATAAAACTAGCTTCTGCCCGCGCCGTTGCCTGGCACTAATTGGTGCAGTACTTATAGTTGTTACAGAGATTACCTCTCACAAAAAAAAAAACAAAAAAAAAACATTACCTCTTTAAAATATTGTATTTCCTTTGTACAGGAAATATGTCAAAGCAATACTTCAGATAAAAGCCATCTGAAAATTAAAAATTCAGCCCTAAAATTATCTTTTTTTTAAATAATATCATCTATCTGCCACTGCCGCTGCTGCAGTCTGTAACTGCCTCGTTGGCCTAGTCGTCCTGAGCGCGACTGCTACGCTAGAGGTCCTGGGTTCGATTCCCGGGTCGAGCAAAAAGTGTTATTGGGATTTTCTATGAAATTCTTAGTAGCAGCTCGGAGTTTGGATTTGTGCCCGGTTAATGGCAATAGGCTCGCCCCCTATTACATGGGACCTAAATATACCGGCAAACTGTGGGTGTACATTGGTACACCTCTGCCTAACCCTTCGGGGAATACAGGCGTGATGGTTTATATATATAATGTCATCTACAATAACAGCTTAAACGCTAAAAATAATTCCCCCCATAAAGCCAAGCTACACACATTATAATAAATGCACATCAAACAGTATAGAGGTCTCCTCCCGTTATTAGCTCTTATCTCCCCTCTTAGGGAATAATAGGCGAACAATAAGCCAGCGCGAAAGCCTCACGGTTATCTGTGAATAAGGCGCATTAACCCCTTAAGTAAATTCTATGGGGTAACCGCTTCTTTAAGTAATATTTGCATGGATGGGCTTATGTTGGAATGAAAGTATATTGCAAGGTCTTTTGTTAAGTCGTTGTTTGGATTGTATGGCATGTGATAGCAGCTTCACTCTTCTGGTGTAGAAATGGAGGACAAATAACACACATACCATCACGTCAGTATTTCCCGAATGGTTAGGCAAAGGAGTACCAATGTATACCTACAGTTCGCCGGTATGTTTAGGTCCCATGTAATTGGGGGCGGGCCTATGACAAATAATTACGATTGTTTAAATCCGTCGATGGTCTCTTTCTAAGTTATCACGGACATCACTGAAATCGGTGAAGGAAAACATCGTGAGAAAACCCGGACTTACTTATACCTGAATTCATACTTTTTTTTTTTTTTAGAGATGGTAAAATCATCAAATGACCCCTCCCGTCCTGGGCGGGGCGGGAGGGAGTGTCAGACTTTTACTGACTAAAAACCATCTATGTTCCTTCGTGTGCCCTTTGCGTTCCGGGGGCGCGGTATCTCTTTCGAACAACCCGCAGCCCCGGCAGGCATTTGGCCCTTAGTGGCCCCTTCCGATGGCTGACACCTCTGTGCGCGGAACATGAACGCGCCGTCGACACGGTCTGTCGCTAGTTAATAACGTACGGACGGTGAGCTACCCATTGCTCACCGTCCACAGACCGTGTCCACGGTATCCGCCTGCGGGAGGCGCAATGGTGCCGTTATTGGCAATCCATTGCGCCAGCGGACGCGGCGGCAGCGGCGGCTGCGGGTGCGGCCACGGCAACGGTGGCGGCGGCAGCGGCGGCGGCGGCGGCGGCGGCGGCGGCGGCGGCGGCAGTGCGGGGCCTTCCCCCGGCCCTGGCGGGCACGGCGCAGGCCTTGCCCCCAGCCCGGTGATCGGCCGGCTTGTTAGCCCCCGCACATGCGTCGCAGTGCGGCGGGGCATCACAAGCCGCGGCCTTGTGACCGGGCTGACCGCAGCGGAAGCATAGGGCGCTGCGGTCCACCTCCGAGGCGCACCGACATGCCACGTGCTTCCCCACGTGGCAACGGTAGCACCTCAGGGGCCTGGGCTCGAGCAGTCTAACCCGCGCCGATACCCAGCCCACCAGTAAACGCCCCGCCCCAACGATGGCTTTAGCACCTGAATTCATACTATAGAAATAAAGTTGAAGAGCATTTTTGTTTGCTTAATTATGTGTTTTTTATCGCGGAACAACCAGTCTGGTATAGGCTATATTGTTTGTTACATCATAGGTTGACGTAACAAAATAACACGCGGTAGCGGAAAACCACGTAAGAAGTCGCGGGTAGAAGCTAGTATAATTATAAGTCTTAAATGTCCAACCCGCCTTTAGCAACCACACAGAGATCAATGGACGAGCCTTCTCTGTATCACAAGATGCTTTTTCCCAGCAATGGGACCGTAATAGGCTGGTATTATTATGAAAATCCAAAGAATTAGGTTATCTCATCTATTAAAGCACTCATAATACGTTTCATGGCGTTTAATATTACTTTAAATAAATATTACCCGCTGCGAAATTACCCGTTCGCGTGCATAAACTCATGAAAAGAGAAATACGCTGATATTGTTTACTGAAACCGTTCCTAGGAAATTGACCATAAACATATATTCCCATTGCCTCCAATGAAAATCATCATAAACCTTACAAAGTTAGTTTTATTCCCATTAAGTAAGAAAACCTTTTTTTTTACTGATTGTATAAGAATATTGACAAGTTTCGTATGTTCCCATTGGATACGACAAACTTTCGTATGTAATGGGAATTTTGTGAAATTGCACTTTGGTCACAGTTTGTTTGGCTACAAATTTAGCGTTATAATTGCACTTTTTCGTTTAATAGTGTTTCTTACCAACTGCGATCAATGGGTATATTCAGAAATGTAATTCCCATCTCCTACGCGGTTCCTTTTACTGTGAACATTTGAAAATCTGACTAATATTATAAATTCGAAAATATTGTGATTGTTTGTTAATTTGTTACCTTTTTACGCCTAAACTAGTGAGCCGATCATCCTACAATGTTGCATATGCATACATTTTCAGATGTACAAAAATGGACATAGAGTATGTACCTTTCATCCCGAAAAAAAGTACTGTTCCCGAGGACAACAACGCTAACGTTCTTATGATAAATGGCGCCACGTCTCTTTTGAATAATAATTGAATTTTAAATAAAACCAACATTTACGCAGACGAAGTCGCGGGTAAAATCTACTAAAATATAATTTGGCTTTGTTTTATGTTTCGTCATTTATTCCTTTAATATAAGACGAAGCGTGCATTGCGGCATTTTATTACGGTTCAAGAAAATAAAACATTTACTCACATATTATTTCTACAGCATACCCGCAGACGACTCAAAATGGAAATGAACTTCAGAAGTGTCTTCTGCGTTTGTCCGGGAACTATTTACTTTAAAAATATATGTCCTGACTTTAATATGTTATAATATATAGAAACAGTACACTTCTAAACGATGAAAACATTTAAAGTTCGAATCCACGGGTAGATTATAAACTAACATAACATACATATATCATCACGTCGGTATGTTTAGTCCCCATGTTATAGGAGCGAGCCTAATGCCATTGACCGCTTCTGAGAATACCAAACACAAACAAACTACAGCAAATGTCTAGCAAATGTTTCTCACTATTCAATTTCGTATATTCCATCAATATTGAAGTGTTAATTAGGCAATGAACCGATTAAAACCATTGTTTAGTTTCATAATTGAGAGTAATAGAGCGATAATATTTTAATATATTATCGCGCTTCACCGTTTAAATGGGAATAATCTAAACAATGAAATATTGGTGGACTAGACATTATGAAATCCGCATTAAACACTGAATATTGTTAACAGGATTTCGAAAAAAAACAAATTAAAAATTGTGTCCGTGGAGTTTCTTTCTCGTTCTTCTCCATAGAGACCTACATTTTGGAACGAGCAACTAGCTTCAACTTTCTGTCTAACTTCTTGGTAATTCAAGTGTCTGCAAAAATGGTCTGATTAAAATAAATACTTTAACTTTGGCTTTGAACAATCTCAAAGCAATAACCGTCATTTTTCCTTCAGATAGAAAAATTTCCAAAACAAAAGAAAATGAAACTTGTAATCGACTTTTTTTAAATGAGTTGTCATTTCCTTCTTACCAAACTGAATCGGGATTCGCATTGTCCCTCACGAAATCATGACTTCCCATTATTGCGGACGACATAATCAAGATTGGCGTATTCAATGGGAAATTTATATTTTTGTTTTCGTGGTCGTTCGATGAAAATTAATGAGCACTTGAGCGCAGTCCAAGCTTATGTTTATTTTTTATTAGTAGAAACCTGTCATGGTAGTATAGCTCTTACAGTAAATAATATCCTTATTATTGATAAAAACAGCTTTTGGAAATGCCCTCGTTGCAGTGATATAAAAAGATAGGTATTACCGCTTAACATCAGGCGGGCCGTTAGATTGTTTGCCACCTTCAGCGGTATAAAAAAAAAAATATGAACGTATACAATTTCTGATAGTAAAAATGACCCCAATAGTGTAGCGCGGGGTCCCCCACGGGGTAGACCAACAATCTGGTAACAGTCGCGGGAAATCAATAAGGGCACCGCAGGACCGGTAAAATTGAGGCGATCTTTAAGGGACAGCTATGTCCAGCAGTGGACGTCGTTCGGCCGATCTGATAATAATGATGTTAGTAAAAATTAAACTAATAAAGCAACTTGGATAAATAAACGATGCCTTTTTGATTTATTGAAAACTAGCGAATTCCCCATGACTTCAACTTCTCTTCTCTTCGACTTCACTTCCGCGTGGCTTATTCCACCCGCGTTATGTTACGTTTTAGGATACTGCTCCGCTCCCGTAGGTAGTAGCGTGATGTTATATAGCCTTTGTTACTCAAGAATAATTTAGCTGTCTATTGATGAAAAACTTGATAACATCGTTCCATTAGTTTGGGAACCTATTCGTTATAAATAAATAAACAAACAAACAAATATATCCTCTTTATAAATATTTCCTTTTTATAAATACAGTATAGATTTTTCACAATTTTGGCACCTCCGTGATAATACCTTATAAAGTTAAACAAAATTATATAATTCCAAAATCCTAACCCAATAATTTAGATTCGTTCCGAACTGAAAAAAAACGTTTTAACTTTAAATGGAATGTCAAATGCTACATATCAAAGGTACTTCACGGTCGGCGAGTCACACGTCGATCCTGCACTAACACTTAACCTGAATCGTGTGCCACCGTGATAAGGTTCAATTTCGCCCAACATGTACCTTGTAACACGTTTGAAGAAACTTTTTTGGTAAAAAAAGTGTAAAAAAGTGTAACGGTATCGCGCGCTCTGCAAATTGTTTGACAGTGGTTGTAACTGGACTATGGCATTTAATTAGTGCTTTTTTATCTGCTGTTTGTAAAATTCATTTGTTAATTGGCAAGCTGTGCAGATTACAGCTGTTAACGGATACTGTAAGTACTCGTGGATTTTGTTGAGCTCTTTTTCGAATCTGCTGTAGGTAGAAGATAAATACTCGTATGAAGTTTCGTTTTGATAATTGCAGTATTTATTTATTTATTTATTTATTTATAGTATGTATTGTTCTGTGTTCATAAAGAACTGCCTCGGTAGCCTAGCGCTCGTTAGCGTGACTGCTACGCTAGAGGTCTTAAGTTCGATTTCAATTCGAGAAAAAGTGTTGTTGGGTTTTTCTATGAAATTCTAAGTAGCAGCTCAGAGTTAGGATTTGTACCCGGTTAATAACGATAGGCTCGCCCCCTACTACATGGGAACTAAAAACATACTAGAGGCGGACTGTGGGTGTACAATTGTACATACACGTGTGAGTGGACATGATACAGCTTTAAAAAGACAGAATACGTAATTAAACCATAAGATTACCACCATCACGCCTGTATTCCCCGAAGGGTTAGGCAGAGGTGTACCGATGTGCACCAACAGTTCGCCGGTATATTTAGGTCCCATGTAATAGGTGGCGAGCCTATTGCCATTAACCGGGCACAAATCCAAACTCCGAGCTGCTACTGAGAATTTCAGAAAAAAACCCAATAACAACCATAAGATTACATACATACATATATTATTTTTAACAAGAAATAAATTCCATTGGTTGCAGCTCATTCTCCATAAATAACATTTCCCTTCTATAGGTCACCAATTAAAGTTATAACCTCTCTCAAACCACAATCGGTAAAACCGTTACATAATTCGATGTAACAAATTCAAATATTCCAAGGACCATCACAAAAGGAAACTGTAAGTGGTTCACCGAGACGCTGTAACTTTAAATTCAACCTTGATTTCGTCGCACTAAAGAAGGATTTGCCTTGACAGGATATATTTACCCGAGGTCCGTCCATTCTCATCTCATCCAGTATGTACTTTTTTATACAAGAAATGCACTGTAAAAATCGATTCTCAATATCTCAGCTTCTAATTTAAGTGTAAATTGAATCCGATGTATGACACCGATTGTATCTATAATCTGCGAATAGTTTTTTATATTGGAATTAGCAAATAATTTAGTACAATATAAAGGTGATGGCTAAATGACTGCCCCCGGGCCAGATAACATTCTGGAATGTATATGAATCTTACATAACCTCATAATAATTAAAAATTTATTCATGAATTAAGTAGTGTTTAATATTTTCGTAGCACTTTCGTGAACTATTAAACATAATAAAGTATCTAAAAAAAAAAGAAAAACTTTTTCATCACAAACATTCGCTTATAAATATACAACCTCATTTTCGTTTTTAGTTTTACTCTTTTTCGAAAGTGTCAGTTGAAGAAAATTATATATTGTCACACACACCTTTTTTCCTTTTTAGGCAATATTGTTTTACCATTATATTATTCCCAAAAAGTATATGAAACTTTTTTACATGAAATACTAATATTTAGCCATTCAGCATGACATTGTGCTAGGTACCATATTTATACATGGTACCTGGCACATGGGGCAGTGGTCTATACTTCCATTTAGCCATCTCCTTTCGGTGTTATTTCCTTTTGTTTTTTAGGCTGTCCGCCACGTCCTGCAATCGGTAACAGATTTTTTGTCGGAGAGAGTGGATCTTATAAATCCTAATATACCAACGTTCAAATGTACCACACGTTCTACAAAAAAACGGTCAAATGAAAGTAAAGATCTGAACGGTCCGATAGTCTATCATACAAAAAGTTGGACGGAGGCCCTTAGTCTTTTCGAGGCCTGTGGTCTTTCCGAGGGAAAATCGTAAAGGTAGGTCCTGGCTGTCTGATCTTTGATAATATAATCGGTACGGTAGGCAGAACCTCGAAAGTCTGACACCCGTCTTACCAAGACAGTGTTACCCATTCAAAGTCAAACTCAAATCATTTATTTCAATTAGACCATTAGAAAACAATATTAAATATTACCTAGTTATACCTAGTTCAAAAAGTAGTTTCGTATGAAGTATAATGGGCAAGAAAACCTCATAAATTTTTATACTGTTAAAATAAAATGTTGTACAATACTTTAGATCAGAACCATTCGACCGACACCTAAAAGTTCCCTTAATAGTGGCAAGAAACATAAATAAAAGTTGTTAGAAATAATTTTTTCACCAAAAGATGCAATTTCCATGACGCCGAATGTAGTTGGGAAAAGGCTAGACATCTGATGACTCTTTTCTCGGTAAAATAGTACTTTTATTTACAGTAACTGGTAGTGACCTCATTAGCTGTATAGAAGTTTTTGTGTAGCAAAAGTTACGACAGTTTTTGTCTGGAAAGTTAATTAATTAGGTTGTGGAATATTTTTTATCATTTTTTACTAGTGGTAACTTGTAAATGGCTCTTAATGTTGTACTTTTTACCAACACTGTGTTATGGCAGCTGAAAGTTTTGAGGAACGCAAATAACGTCATGAAATACGACTTAAAAGCTGTATATTTTTTTATGTCATTGGATGGCAGCCCATCTCATGTTACGTGGTCACCACTACCTATACATATCTGCAATACCAGAGGCCATGCAAATGCGTTGCCATCCCAGAGACAGAGTTGAAATCTCATGTGCCTGTAATTTCACCAGCACTCATACCCTTCAAACCGGAACACAGCAACACTGCTGTGCGGCATAAATATTTATTATTTTTTATTTATTTATTTATTTATCACAAACACAACTATCATTACAGGCAATAATCCTAATGCGGTAGCGTGGTCCTTTTTTTTTTTTTTTTATAGACGGGAAATCATCAAATAACTTCCCCCGCCCTGGGCGGGGCGGGAGGGAGTGTCAGACTTTTACTGACTAAAACCCGTCTATGTTCCTTCATGTGCCCTTTGCGTTCCGGGGGCGCGGTATCTCTTTCGAACAACCCGCAGCCCCGGCAGGTAGCGTGGTCTTTGGTTACATTCGAAATTAAAGCTAATAGTTATGATGGTAAAACTTCCCCGGACGAGCTTCTTTACAAAGAGCTCTACTACTACGAAATATTTGAGGTGTCGCGATAGCCGCATTCCATGCATAACAATGTGACTTTTAAAATTCATATGTAGTTTCCAAGTTTATCTTGGACATCACGGATATTAGTGAAGGAAAACATCGTGAGGAAAAGACTTATAATTTATTATTATGGATGGATGGATGGATGTTTGTTACTCTTTCACGCTTAAATGGCTGAACGGATCATCTGGATAAAACTTGGCATTGAGATAGATTATAGTGTGGAGTAATACATAGGATACTTTTTATCCCGGAAAAATTACGCTTCCACGCGGATTATTTTTTACTGACATATTAATTTTGCTATATTAATTTGGAAGTACTAATCAAATGCTAACCTAATTTCTGTTTTTTTTACTCCTCTCGTCTCAGAATGTGATAAGACTATTTATTAAATTTAAGACCATGTAAAGTACCATATTCGGACAAATAAATGAATTTGAATTTGAACTTCCCGTGGAATAATACTTCAAATTTGACGGGGACGAAGTCGCGGGCATAAGCTAGTCTATAATATATCAATCCTCTGCACGAAACCCTACTCAGTAAAAAAAATTACCAGATACGCGTCCCAAAAACGTTACACAAATAAATATAGTCAGACCTACATACTACAGCTACGCCGAGGCAACACTACGTTTTAATATTCAACGCCCGAATTGAAAAACGCAATTTGTTATAAGTTTTGTAAAAAACTAACTTTTCACACTGGTCATGTCTGAATATTTCGTCAGCCATTTTGTGTAACGGAGTTGTTTTAATATTGCCGTCCGTTTGTTTGGATAGTTTTGTGTTGAGTACTTTTATTAACACTGTTGTGTTTTGTTTGTAAATGTCACACTGTTAACTTGGTACCTACATTACTCAAAATAATGGAATCCTACTTAATTGTTATAAATGCGAAAGTTTGTGAGCATGAATGGATGAATGTTTGGTACTCTTCCACGCTTAAACGGCTCAACGAATCTGATTGAAATATGGCAATGTGATAGACTGCAGTGTACAATAACACATAGGATACTTTTTATCCCGGATAGAATATTACTTAAAGTACTTTTCATCACGGAAAAATATATGGTTGCCGTGGAATAATAATATATCAAATTTGACGCGAACGAAGTCGCGGGCAAAAGCTACTACATACATAATTTAGTAATACCTTTTTATGTTCTGGTTGTATAATTTAAACATTTTTTTCTTTACATCTTTAAATAAAACGCCCTTTTCTTTATTAAGAAATTATATGAAACTACAGAAAAGAAAGTCGTGACATATTAACTGAAATTCAAAGCCATCCCATTTCCTACATAATTACCTACAGCTTTATTTTAGTCCGCCTAATGATGTTAAAAACCAAACAAAAATTAAGTAACATAACCTAATTAGAAATTGTCACAAACAAAAATGGGCTCGACGATCATCCCAAAGATCAAATTACGCGCGCAGTATCTTAATTAGGAGCTTTTTAATTATTAACATTTTCAAACCAATTAATTTAAAAACAACCGGTAATGTGAGAGTTGATACGTTAGTGGATGGTTCCGTCGGTTATTACGAACGAGTCTTTATTTCTATTAGAGAATTATTTCAAGTCCTAATAAACATACATATACAATTAAGCCTACATATAATCCCCGAAGGTATGCCAATGTACGGTGAACAAAAGAGATTACTTATCTCTTTTGTTCACCGTACATTGGTACACCTTCGGGGATTATATGTGTATACCAGACCGTCTAATATAGTTGAAGTTTTCTCTCAAACCAGGGATAGTTTTTTTTATTAAATTAAATGAAATTTAATTTAATAAAAAAACTGTTTATTTTCTTTGAATAAAAACAAAATTTATTAAAAAACTTCTATCTGTTTTTAAAAAACTTTGAATTTATTAGGCGACCCCGGTTACTTATCTCTTTTGCTGACTGTACACATACAATTCGCCGGTATTTTTAGGTCCCATGTAATAAGGTGCGAGCCGGGCACAAATCCTAACTCTGAGCTGCAATTGAAAATTACATCGAAAAAACCAATAGCACTTTTCTGCCACTTTTCATTATTTTTTCTGTCTTATAAATGAGAGTTATTTTTCTATAAACTGTTCGAAATACGGAATCCTGAAATTATACAGTCCGTTAGAACTTATTTTAGCTTCAGTTTTCAGTTTCAATGAGACAGAGGTAAGAGGCTTTACAGAAATATTTTTTTCAAGTTGTTAAAAGATTTATGAAATCTTTTCATTTATAATATAAATGTGTTTAATTGCAAGTTTTGCACTTGAAAAAGTGAATGCAAGAGAGGTTTTTTATAATTTTGAAAAAGATAATTCCTATGGCAATTTTCCTCGGTCTAGAATTGAATACGTGGTTTTCAGTTTGATTCTCGGGTTATTGAAAAACAAAGGTGTCGTTGAATTAACAAGCTTAGCAATGCTGCTTGCCTTTTGGGTACTTGTCCCATTGACAGTGGTGCGGATGATTTTATTGATGCCCTATGAACTTCCTTCTTTTTATAAATTGTATATAGTTTGTTATTTAATTAGTATTTAACTGCCTCGTTGGTCTAGTGGTCCTAAGGGCGACTGCTACGCCAGAGGTCCTGGGTTCTATTCCCAGGTCGAGCAAAAAATGTTATTGGGTTTTTCTATTAAATTCTCAGTAGCAGCTCGGAATTTGGATTTGTGCCCGGTTAATGGCAATAGGCTCGCCCCCTATTACATGGGACCTAAATATACCGGCAAACTGTGGGTGTACATTGGTACACTCTGCCTAACCCTTCGAGGAATACAGGCGTGATGGTATATTAGTAGGTATTTATAAGTTTTTTGTTTAAAAAATAAACTAAACAAAAATTTGGAAAAAAACAAAGTTTACTCGTGTACTGAACCTCTAAAAATCAGCGCATATTCAAACCGTAGCCAGTTAAGGGAAGGCTGTTTAATCAAGTGTCAATCACCGTTGAATACCGCTCGCTAGTGCGCCTTTGAGGTAATAGTTCGCGTCCTGTATGACAGGTGATGTTCGCTATCACCTTTCATAGTTCATTAGACACGCATAGAAATATACTCGCTATGAACCTACAAGCAGGTAAGTCGGTTATACTCAAACTTTTTTATTGACTACTAGCGTTTGCCTGCGAATTCATCCGCATAAATATCTGTTATCGCAATCGTAAACCAAGTCGCGGAATAAAAGGTATGTAAGTTTTTAAGGAAAGCTATAAAAATAATAAAGTAAACAAATGAACAACTTTTATAAATATAATTTCATTTTATTGAATTCATTTATTTGGGACAGAATCCTTATATGTGTTAGTAACCATTTTCTTCTTCAATTTTATTTTTTTCTTTTTATTTTTTATTTTCTTATACATAAACAAACACGGATGACGAGGTTTAATCCAAACTAATTAATCATAACATTATTATTAGATGCATAAAACAATT
Source organism: Caradrina clavipalpis (assembly GCA_932526535.1). Taxonomy (NCBI): domain Eukaryota; kingdom Metazoa; phylum Arthropoda; class Insecta; order Lepidoptera; family Noctuidae; genus Caradrina; species Caradrina clavipalpis. The sequence goes on from OW052088.1 coordinate 1,574,622, forward strand.
GTCCAAGATTCGAAAGTCACTAGGCCGTACTTCATACTAATGCTTGTACTAATCTTTCTTCACTACTAAAATTAGCCACTACTACGTTTAAAAATGTTCATTCTACAAAGTTTATTTTCAAGTTCTAAACTATGTTGAAGTAAAGCGAACTTTAGCGAAAGCCCCAGGTTACACTGAGATTGGCTAACTAGATTAACCCCAAAGTATTTTCTAACGACCTGTGCTGTCTGGATTCTCTTTTATTCGATCGTCTTGGCAAGCCATTAGGTCATAATGAAGATGCTATAAACTAGCGGTATTTATGATGGATAATATGACATTATTGGTGAGCTTCTTCAGAAAGGTCAGGTGCGCAGTGCTCGTAGCGCAGTACATGTATGACAAGATGTATGAACGTGGAGGAAGTGGAAGGACGAAGGAGTATGTAAGGATCGTAGCAGGTGATGTTATGTGGTTTCTGCCGAAAACAAAAAAGGCGTGAGTTTATGTATGTAGTATGTATGTACCTGTCAGAAAGTGAGAAGATAGCAACTGGTTTTCTGAGTCCATCGCCAACAGAAGTCTTCTGTTATTCCTTGTGTCTTCTTCAGTCTCAATCTTTTAAAAAAATCCTCTAATTTACCTAGTCACATTGATTGTCACTGAGATGAGTCTGCGATTACATTTGAACATTTTAAGTACTTAATAAGAATTGGCATTCGAATTGGCCCTGATGCAAACTGTCTGTATCTATTTATACCACCTTTTCACATTCCTTGAGGGAGTACAAATTATCATGCAACGTAAGCAGTCTGTGTAGAGTCTATTCTTCTGTAACATACAGTAAGTCCTCATGTATTGTGATACATGTGAATAACAAGTTAATAGCACTCCGTCTCCGACCTCCACGGGGAAATAAACCGATTTTTTATCCACAATGCAACCTTCACAAAGAAAAGAATGCTGGTAGAAAACTCCAATTTTCGAAGTACGTCAATATTACCAAATTTTGTTTTGCGTTTAACAGGCAAGCTGCTGCGCCTTACGTCTTTGAAATAGAGATAAAATTGGCGTGGTGTTTAGTTCAGTAGCTGCAGATTTAATTGGGTTTTAGCTACGATGAGTCAAACGGAAGCGAATTCGCACAATAGCCGATGAGAGTTGTAGAAAGTAGAAAGGGGATTTTTGGTGCGTTTTTTTTAGTTTTCGCTAACAATTGAGAAATTTTTTGATGCACCTTTATTGCAACGTTCTGTCAATGATGAAGTTTTCACGATTTTTGTGCAAGTCTGCTCCAATTTCCCATCCAATTATTTACCTGGATTTTCTGTATTGAGGCAGAATGATAACTTCTTTCTGGTAAGAAATAAGGACGCTTTCATTAAGACCATTATATTTATTTAAAGCTAGTATCTGATATTTGGCTTTTTTTTTTTTAAACGGGAAATCATCAAATATTTTCCCCCCTGTGTCAGACTTTTAGTGACTAAAACCCGTCTATGTTCCTTCATGTGCCCTTTGCGTTCCGGGGGCGCGGTACCTCTTTCGAACAACCCGCAGCCCCGGCAGGCATCGGCCCTCAGTGGCCCCTTCCAAGTTTGCTGACATCTCTTTGAGTTGCGCGTGGAACACGAATGCGCCGTCGACACGGTACTGATATTTGGCTTGAATGTTATTTATCCTGTTTATTTTCAGAACTACACTGAATGTATTAGTAGAGTAAGTGAATTCTGCAGTTCAATGTTATGGTCCGCAGGCGTTTTATTGTCAAAAAATGTATTTGTTTGCTACCCGTTTCGTTTAATTATGTATTATTCCTTATTTTTCCTATTCTTTACTGTCCCACTCCTAGGCAAAGGCCTCCCACATTTATTCCACTTTCGTCAATGTTGTGCTTCTTCTTGTCGGTTTCTGAGGAAGCCATCCAATATTAAGTGATAGACAAAGTTAAGTAATTTTTTACTTTGACTTTGACTATGTGACACGTAAATTCCTTACTCCAAACCTAGTTAAGCTTACCTAACACAATTTCAAAAACAGTGTGCAATATAACTTCAACCTGAATGCATTTCAGCTTCACAACTAAAAACAATCCGCTTAGAATATTCTAGGAATCTCACGAACACTATCTTCTGGAGACATTGAAACGATATTATGCATATTTTTATTCATTGAATTTATATTGGAATAGAGACTATTTGTTCGTCTATTTCTAGGTTTTGTTCACTTTGATTTTGTGATGAAATATTGATGCTGAAAATTTGTTTGCCGCTGGTGGACTACAGATGAAAAATTTCAACTTTGTTTCTGGGATACGTCTATATATAGCAGTGACTATTTAACATTTTAGATCAACTTTGCTAATTTAAAAAGTTCAATATTTTGTCACAATCAATTAAGGTAAATTTTAGGCATTTTTGACAGAACAAGACAGAGATGTGATTGCGATCGTTCCTAAAAGTTACTAGAAGCGCCTCTCGGTCAATCAGCTTCGTCGCAATTCGATTACAAAAAAATCCATAGGTATTTACAAACCTTAATCAGTAAAACTAACTAAACTACCTATATATATCTAGAAGTAACAAACTGACTTCGACCGCCTTCCTTTCTGGACTTCGTCCGCGAGGTTTATTTCACCCGCGTTACATTACTTCTTTGGTTACTGCTCCGCTCCCGTGTCGAAGCGTGATGTTTTATAGCCTATGTTTATCATCAATCATGCAGCATTCTAATGGTGAAATAATTTTTTAAATCGGTCCCGTAGTTTGAGTTTATTCGTTGCTTAAATACATACAAATATTTCCTCCTTATAATATTAGTCATCATCATCATCATCTCCTTAGCCTTTTCCCAACTGTGTTGGGGTCGGCTTCCAGTCTAACCAGATGCAGCTGAATACTAGGGTTTTATATGGAGCGACTGCCTATCCGACCTCCACAACCCCACCTCCTATCTCCGACCGATATCTGACCTCCTTATAATATTAGTATAGATAAATCAAGGTGTAGAGTGAATCGTTTTTTTTAATTGTCCGCATTTATGTAACTTGTTATCGCCATTTGTGTTTAAAAGCCAACAAATCCAGTTGTTTGAATAGGAGATAGTGTATCTGGTTTCCCAAACCAAGAAGTAGTGCCAATTGTACTGTTTATCTCATTCTAGCTGTCTTCTAGTCACAAGTCGCAATACTTGCAAGTGAGTTTTATCTATACTAAAATTACAGAGGTAACATTGTTTGTTTGTAAGACGCAATCTCTGGAAATACTGGTCCGATTACAAAGATTATTTTACTGCTAAAAAGCTTCACTATTTCCGAGTACATTTTGTTTTGTATGTTGACTGCCTCGGTAACCTAGTGGTCCTAAGCGTGACTGCTAAGCTAGAGGTCTTGGGTTCGATGCCTAAACCTTGGGAGAATACAGGCGTGATGGTATTTTTTTTTTTGTAGACGGGAAATCATCAAATAACTTCCCCCGCCCTTAGTGTCAGACTTTTACTGACTAAAACCCGTCTATGCGTTCCGGGGGCGCGGAATCTCTTTCGAACAACCCGCAGCCCCGGCAGGCATCGGCCCTCAGTGGCCCCATCCAAGTTTGCTGACATCTCTTTGAGGCGCGCGTGGAACACGAACGCGCCGTCGACACGGTCTGTCGTTATTCAGTGAACGTACGGACGGTGAGCTACCCATTGCTCACCGTCCACAGACCCGCGCCTACGGTGGCCGGGAGTCGTCTCGCGGCTCCCGACGCCCGAGGCGTGATGGTATGTATGTATGTTTAAGATATTTTACCTCCATCTGGGCGAAATCGCGGATAGCAGATTGTCGATAAATAAAAGAAGGACTCGACTCACAAATAAAACATTATGTCTTTTTTAAATTATAAAGTGGAAATTACTGACTCACGAATATATACCATCTGATACTATTTGAGAATTCATATTTTAATACTCTACTACGGAATTTATCTATCTTCCTGGCACGTGATGGTATACCTTTATCGACGCAGTATTTATAGCCACATAATATCTCTCGTGGAACCTACCTATACTATCCACCGTGGCGTGACAAATATCAGATTTATATTATAGGTGCTTATTACTGAAATCGTTCGTTCGAAGCGATTTGAATATGATATTCTGACATCAAGTTATTCATGAATGTGTCAAAGTGGAAATGGAATTTTATTTATGTGAAAGGGCGCTGAATTTTTTGAGATATAAATATCTATTTAATAAAAGTGAAAGATCTTTTATTCACTCACTTACTAAACAGGAAGTCTTCATGCGCCATGTTGTTTATAGCGATAGATAAGACGTATTTTGCGACAGTGCGGTGTTTGACTTTCGCATGGGCGATGCTGCGGGCAAAAGTTAGTTTGTTCTAATTTCGCTCTTGAACAGTCCTGTTATTTAAATTAGCTCATCATTTTTGAAATAACGTTTTTATAGTATTCTTCATACAAGAATTATAATATGTAATTATTAGTATATTTTTGAATTAAGAGCCTCCGACCTTTTGTGGGTTCGATTATCGGACCATTCAATAAATCCATAGTTTCAAGGAACGGTGTTTTGTAAGACGTGTGCGTTAGTATATTAGAATTCATCTGTTCCATTCTCATCGACAAAAATATCGGTCGCCGATTGTCTGATATGGGCGGGCAGCGTAAATGATTTTAACCGATAAACAATTGTTTTTCGGAAAAAAACGCACAAAATACTCATAGCTAAGGTTTCTAACTATCTGTAAAATTACTTTTACCGTTTTCTCACCAATGTCAATCTTATTACATAAAGTCTAACAAAATTAACAGTAACAATTAGTAACTTTACTTAAAGATTAATAAATTGAATTGTAAGTCACAAAAGCTGACTAGGTGTCGGGTAATTAGGTATAGAATGGAGTGATTAACTGTGCTTGCATTATTAGATAGGACAACTTTTAAATTTATAAGTCCACTAGCTTTTGCCTGTGAATTCCTGCGCGTAAATTTCGAAATACCGCAGTTAAGAGAATAGTAGTAGAGGTCTTTGTATAGTATCTAGTCCGGGGAAATACTACCTATTTCTGCCGCAAAGCAGCATTGCTATGTTCTGGTTTGGGGGGTATGGGTGCCGGTGTAATTATAAGCCCATGAGATATTTCAACTTTATCTCTGGAATGGCAACGCAATTGCAAGGCCTCTGGTATTGCAGATGTCTATAGGCAGCGGCGACCACTTAACATCAGCTGAGCCATCGGCTTGTTTGCCATCCAATGACATAAAAAAATAAACTTACCCCGTACCAAATTTCATAAAAATCGGTTCAGTGGTTTAGGCGTCATAGCATAACAGACAGACAGACAGACAAAGTTACTTTTACTATTTAAAATATAAGTATAAAATTGTTATTTATGACATAAGTATAGATTATGAAACCAATTGACTAAAAGTACTATTCTGTATGAATTCAGTCAACCTAAATGGCAATATTGTTTTGTATGTATTTTAATTAGGTACGTACCTTTTCTTTTTTTCTAAAGCTTTCTTTACTGAGAGGTGTTGAAAAGATAACCTTTTGCCCTGTAGTGGCTTCATATACACAACAAAACTTATACTTAATTTAAGTTATTTTGTACTTGTGTACATACATTTTAATTTACTTATATACCTAATTGCTTTGCGTTCATGTTTTTATTTTAAATCTCAAATTTTTGTTCGAGATACAAACATGTCTCATACAATGATTTGCACCTTACACATTATCTCTTTATCACCACTCGTTGAAGAAAGAATGCCTAAGGCATTTTTTTTGTGCCTAAGTTTAAATAAATAATTAAACTTGAATAAATATTTTACCAAAATAGTTGTAGTCTACCAAAACTAGCAAACTCATAATATCTCAAATATTCAATTAATTACTTTAAACTAATTTAATTTACCAAAGATGTTAGAGGTAGGGTGTAACACACGCATCCCTCCGCCGGAACATGTCAAAACTCCTTGACGGGTCGGTTTAACAAGCTGGGTCTATGATGAGTGACGTCACGGTGAAGAATGGAAGCGTTGTTCCACTGCGGCACATCATGTGTACTGTGAAGGTTGTTCATCGCAGCAACCTGGCTGAATTGTGTCTTACAAGTATTCGAATTTCTTTTTCGAAATCGACTGAGTGTCAAGAAGAAAAGGCTCTTAAAAACAAAAAAATAGACTAGTATTACTTGTTTTTATTTTTGAATAATGAATAATGGAGGAACGTTATTTCAAAACGGATGAGCTAATTTAATTAACAGGACTATTCAAGCGCAAAATTAGAGCAAAATAACTTTTGAAGTCAAATACCGCTCTGTCGAATTCCTTTTCGGAATTCGAATGTAATAGAAGACAAACAGTTTTTTGTTTAAGGCACTTGTTTTGGGCACCTTCACATCAGTTACATACACAGTTACATAATAGTGACATGAAATAATAAAGATATAATGCGTCCTGTGTCTTTAAATTATATTATTGGAGCCTTAGAAGTGAAGTAAAGTACATCCGTGTTCCGTGGTCATATCGTTAGAGTGACTACAGTACCGTGGCCGCCTTCTACACCACCGTGGGTGCTCGTGACTATTCGTGCATTCACGAAACCATTGACTATTCGTGCACCGCAGTGGAAGAATGCTTTTATGGGAACATTTTATAGTCTCGTATCCCATATTATTATTAATAATTTAACGGAGTTTTATGGATATCCCATTATATTGGCGCACCATCCAAAACTGTTTAGAATAGAATGAAACTTAAACAGAAATAAACACCAAAAATAATTTTAATCGTCTAATAGACAGCGGTGACCAATAACCTTAAAAAAAATCATCTTCAAACAATCGGAGAAAATTTGACATGGTTAGGTAGTGTTGATAAAGTCTAAGTCAAAGGTAAAAGTCAAATCATTTATTACAATTACACCATTTACAGGCACTTTTAAATTGACAGAACTAAATACATAGGACCCAAATCAGGATTACTACTTTGGCTGTCAAATTCCAATATCAAATCAACTAAGGGATTTTATAATCAGCGTCTGCATTATACCCTTATCATCACTATTGCAGACGATCAAATTATAACTTGGAACAATTTTGTGTGTGTTACAAACAAAACCTCTAATGGAAACTTTTGACAAAGTTCCCACTTTGATGGGGGCGATTTAAATAATTTCCATTTTGAAACTTAATCGCGTCTGGGAAGTATATTTTAAGTAAAAGTGATTTGATCAAAGAACCGTGGTTTGGGCTCTTGTTTGAGGCCTCAAGACGTTTAAACTTCTTTGTGGGCGGGAAACAAGCCTGTTGCCACGTCGGTGCCTACTTTAAGGTTTTTATGACGTTTCAGTGGTTACAAGAAAGGGATTATTAAATCACTAGCTTTTGCTCACGACTTCGTCTGCCTAATTTTTCTTACGGTTCCCTAATTTTTTTGTTAATAAAATTATAGCACTCAGGGGTAACGTAACTTCCAATAAGCGAAGAATTTTCGAAATCGAAAAAGCAGTTTCAGAGATTAGCTTGTTAAAACCGTGTTCCTTAAATGTGCAAAATGTTTTGTTCTTGACTTTATAAACAAAAAATATATCACGCGTGTATTCCCCGAAGGGTTAGGCAGAGGTGTACCAATGTACACGAATAGTTCGGCGATATGTTTAGGTCCCATGTAATAGGTACTGTATTATTGATGAGGAACTCGAAGGTACGTTACAGACAACGATCTTCTGTCTATTAAATTCAGAGAAACATAATACTCAAAATAGAATAATTATGTAATTCTCCTAGTCTGTGCGAAAATACGACCCACACATAAACACTGAACTATAATATCAAACGTGTGTTTGATATTCAAATATGAAATGTCAAACACAGAATCACAGAAATGTATTTACCATATCTAATATTATGTATTATTTTGATACCCAAAAAACAATTTAAACAATACAAACACATAATACTAACAAATAATATTGTTTTGTAAGTACAAAGCAGATAGATAAAATTTATATTGGCTTTTTAACAGAAACTGTTGTCTACCAATATTGTGAAATATATAAAATCATTATTTGTGTTTGAACTGCCCCGTTGATATCGTGGTGGCAAGCACAACTGTTGAGCGTGGGGTCCTGGGTTCGATTTTAAGGTCGGACAAAAAGTGTTATTGGGATTTTCCATTAGGAATTTCTCAGCAACTACCCCGAGTTCGGAAGTTTGTGGTGTGACACCCCGGAAAGCACATAACTTTAATAACAATAGCTGTTGGTTCTGCGCCCGATCTGTCCCCGGTTGTGTCGGATTGCCGTTCCATCGGAATATGAGAGCTAGGGAAGAGGGAGTGCAACTGTGTTTGCGCACACACTAGTGCACTTTAATAATGGCTAGTCTGCATTAAGATGAGCCGTCATGACCGGAATCGGTCTGGAAACAAACACACATTTGTGTTTAAACTCTCCTTTTCGAGCTGTCCTTTTGGAAATCTGTGGAAGAGTCTTTTATAGTCTTTTACAGCAGTAGACGTCTTACGGTTAATATAATAATGAAGATTGTGTGAAGAACGATATGGAAGAGAAGGGAGTCAGTGTTATCATGACGGTTGACAGGACGGTATTTTAGATGAAAACGTGAAAATAAGGGCAGAAAGAAAGTACATATGAATTGAAATAGTCACATAAGTACTTGCCTTTTTTTGTTTTTTTTTAGAGATGGGATATCGTCAAATGCCCCCACCCCCCGCCCTGGGCGGCACGGGAAGGAGTGTCAGACTTTTACTGACTAAAAACCATCTATGTTCCTTCGTGTGCCCTTTGCGTTCCGGGGGCGCGGTATCTCTTTCGAACAAAAGTACTTGCCTAGGTTCAAGATATGAGTTAACTTAATTTTATTAGCATTTAACTTAATTTTTTTAGGACTACATAAAAGCTCTACTCTTAAACACAAAGAAAATTCATTAAAGCCCCTGAATATAACCGCATAATAAGATATAATCGAATCTCAACACAGGTTGCTTGACCTCAGCGGGATCTCAAGCCGATCGACCTTCGCTCTCGATGGGTTCCGCACCCTGATGATGCTTAAGCACGATCCACCGAACCCTTCAACTGAAGTGGTGGACGCCAGAATATTTTATTTTTTATTGACATGACATGGACACTATTTGTATCGTCTTTGAGGTTTATTTGTATGAAGAGAGATTTGAGTAAAGGTTTTGTATTTTTGTTGCTTATGTTTATTTTTGACTCGGGTCAATAAGAGGGGTGTAATATGTTTGACGTGTGTGTGTGTCTGTTGCACTGTAGCTCTTAAACGAGAGAACCGGTTTGAAATTTATTCGAAGGCCGGTTTCCTAGCAATGGTTCTTAAATGGTTCTTTTTCAGGCCCCCAAGATACAGGCGCTGCCTAGTTTGGAGACCGCCGTATAATTTATAACACTTTTTTTTATTTAATTTGTTACATAGCGAACCATAATATTAAGTACTTTCATGTTTATTTTGTGTTGTAACAATGGACCAATAAATTATTCTTATTCTATTCTTATTCTTAAAATATGTTTTAATAAAATCGGTTCAGCCGTCTTAAGGTTAAGGGTTACTTAAAACCTTTAATTTTATTATTACAAAATCAATATCATCTTCACTAGTCAGTTCAGAACCACTTCATCACAAGTACCGTTATTACTTTCCTAATATTAGTTCTGTTCACTGACCTCCATATTATTACCTTTTATTTTCAATTTTCTATAAAAGGACCGGGCGCTCGGTAAGTGGTTCATTTCGCGCAGTCAGCTCATCCGAGGTGGCTCTAGAGGGAGGACACTCAACGACTTTGGAGTACTAATGCTACAGTACTTATAAACCTGGATTTTGTGAGAAGTTCTTTATTGAACGTTGCCGTCTATCGTTGAGTAGAATCTTACGACGCCCGTGGGAAATAATCAGTTGGATTTTTCAAATGGTGTTTGGTAAAATCACAGTTATTTTTTTGCTTTTGTTCGATACAAATATAAGTCGTTCAAAAAAATATATGTCGTGATGGCCTAGTGGTTAAGGCACCCACCTCTCATGCACGAGGTTGCAGGTTCGCAACCGGGCACGGGCAAGTACCAATGTGACTTTTTCTAATTCATATGTACTTTCTAAGTTTATCTTGGATATCACTGACATCGGTAACCATGTCAGAGGCCCTTGAGGCGGTTTAGAAACTCTGACACTAGGGTGTGTGGGGTCGTTTAGACCTTACTGCCCACACGATAAAGAAGAAGAAGTCGTTCGAATCTGTGGAAGGTCACACTCTCACATCTATTAATTACTTTCTCAAGGAATTTATTATTATTTACTATTGTATCGTGGGCGCACTAAACTCAAAAATAAACTCACATACACAAACAGCCAGACCCGAAACAACTATCTCTAGCGCATACAAATATTTCTTCGGAGCGGGAATCGAACGCACGATACGCAGCGCAGCAGCCAATCCCTCAACTACTGCGCCGACCACTATCAAACAACAATCAACTAGAAAAGCCCTGATAATCTTCAAAAGGCTCTAGATAAAGTCATCTTTCAAACTAAAAATCAAAATTGGTACAGCTTTTTGGGAGCTATGATATCACAGACACACACGTTAAACTGACATTCTAATTAGTAAACTTAATAAACAAAACTAAGTCATTAAACTATAGTACTATACTTAAAAACTTTAAATTATAATGAAATAAATCCATTCAGTTTAGCCACCATACAAAATCTAAACAAATACAGCTTCCCGCTACGGCGTAGCTATCGTAGCAGTACAAGTGTCGTAGCTGCTACGTCGTAGCACTAATCAAGTTGTTTCATTTTACACTACTTGTGCTCAGTGCAACTTGATATTACATTTTATTTTACTTCTCTGAAGAACATTTCATACTAGTGGTAGTAGAGCTCTTTGTGCAGGAGCTCACACGTGAGATATTTTGTGCCAAATGTAGAAAAACACTTCAATAAGCCGAAAGTTCCATGTCAATGGGATCATTTTTCTGTTCTGGACCTGAAAACCTTTTGATTACGTAGGTATTGAAGGTCAAGTTCCAACTACGTTGCATGTAGTTCTGCAACAATGCTTTTTTACACCAAAAATAAAAGACGTTTCTAAGCAATAGTTTTAGCTCAAACTTACTTAGTTTAATGGGCAGTATGCTTACATACTATCACGCCTGTATTCCCCAAAGGTTAGGCAAAGGTGTACCAATGTACACCCACAGTTTGCCGGTATGTTTAGGTCCCATGTAATAGGGGGCGAGCCTATTGCAATCAACCGGGCACAAATTCTAATTTCGAGCGTTTACTGAGCATTTTATAGGAAAACCCAAAAACACTTTTTGCTCGAGCTGGGAATTCAACCCAAGACCTCTAGCGTAGCAGTCGCGCATAGGACCACTAGGTTACCAAGGCAGTAAAAAAAAAGTCGTTTTCCTTAAATAATATTAGAGTGAAGTTACTTTGTTTAATGGCGGTACGCTTAGTTCAAAGCTATATGATCAGTCTTTTTAATTAATCTCATAAGAATATTAACCAATAATATAACAATAATAAGGTCGAATATGGCAAAACCCGGTCTCACCAACACCGATACCATTAACTGTAGCTAAACGTTCGATAAGTGCGACATTTCACGGCGTCAGCTTATCCAGAGCGACTCTAGAGACCGGAGTCTCGACGACGCTTAACTACTTATGTCTTTGTATAAAACTTGCTACATTACACCGTCGACTTTGTTTGTCAAGCTAAGTTTCTAGTCTGGCTTGTGTTTGTCTCGCTTTCATATTATATACTTGCCGGATGTTTGTGTAAGTTATGAACTGTTATTAAAAATATTATCTATACTAATAATATAAAGAGGTAAGATTTGTTTGTTTGTTTGTAACGAATAGGCTTTGTTGATTTTTTAGGTGGCTTAGATCTGAACCTTAGGGTTAGTGGTAGCCGCGAGACGACTCCCGGCCACCGTAGGCGCGGGTCTGTGGACGGTGAGCAATGGGTAGCTCACCGTCCGTACGTTCACTGAATAACGACAGACCGTGTCGACGGCGCGTTCGTGTTCCACGCGCGCCTCAAAGAGATGTCAGCAAACTTGGATGGGGCCACTGAGGGCCGATGCCTGCCGGGGCTGCGGGTTGTTCGAAAGAGATACCGCGCCCCCGGAACGCAAAGGGCACATGAAGGAACATAGACGGGTTTTAGTCAGTAAAAGTCTGACACTCCCTCCCGCCCCGCCCAGGGCGGGGGAAGTTATTTGATGATTTCCCGTATATAAAAAAAAAAAGTGTTAGTGGTGCAGGGGGCCTTATATTCTATATTATTCTTCTGTAAAAATATCTCTCAATAAATTACGTGAAGTGAGCGTGAGGTGAGTTCCCAATCCTTAGCTTTAGATGAGTGACGGCTCACCCGAATCTCACTTTAGTAGTATATTATTGGGCATTCTACCCCACCTTCCGTTCCATCGGCTCACTCCGTTCGCCTCCGTCACTCACGGTGTGGTAGAATGCCCAATAATATCCGACGGAGTGGGCGCCGTTCAACAATTCCGTTTTATTACTTATCGTTCCTACGTCTCACTTCGTTTGAATTTGCGTTTGCGTTAATACTGGTTTGGCGCCTATTCCACACGAGAAAAAAATACAGTTACGGTTAAAGGGGCTGAGCACATTATTATTACTTACCGATGGCTTACCTCGATCATGTACTGCAGATTCTCGAATTGAACACAAAATCACTACTTTAGTTAACAAGTTTCACATTTAACCACCACTTCACAGTCAGTGAGGTTGTTGTACGTTTGTTCAAGTTAGCGATAATGAGTTATAAATATGAATGTATTACATTAATTAAATCATTGTTAATGTAACCGTGTCAAGCAGTCGTCATGAAATTTGTAAAACAACCACAATCGTTACATGTAAACAAACTTTGTGTTCATTCTCAGGAGACTGGTTTTCGCCATGGAGAATTATTACCTAAATCGGTACGGTGCATCATTTGCGGACCGTCAAATTGTGGAAAAACTAATTTATTAATTGGTCTTCTTATACACGAGAATGGTTTAAGATTTCAAAATGTTTATGTTTATTCGAAAACCTTACAACAACCCAAGTACGTTTTTTTAGAAAAAGTCTTGCAACGGGTACCAGGCATTTCATTTCAGAAATATCATGATAATGAGCAAGTATTGAGTGTTCAGACCGCAAAACCGAATTCTGTAATTATATTCGATGATGTTGCTTGTGAAAATCAAAGTGGTTTGCGTGATTATTTTGCTATGGGGAGACACAAGTTCATCGATTGTTTTTATCTAAATCAGACGTATAGTAAAATCCCTAAGCAGTTAGTAAGAGACAACGCAAACCTAATCGTACTTTTTAAACAAGATGAAAGAAATATGAGACATGTTTATGAAGAACATGTCAATACTGACATGACATGGATTGAATTTCGAGAAATGTGTTCAAAAATATGGAGTGAGCCCTTCAGTTATGTTGTAATTAATAAAGATTGTGCAAAAAATAAAGGATGTTATAGAAATAAATTTGACACCTTTGTAATTTTTGATTAAGAGCACGAGTATATAATAAGGTGTCATCGTTGCAATAATATTACTCTCCAAACAGAGCTTAACCGGTTACAATCTATTCATCAATTATGGAAAAATCTTTAAAGAGACAAATTGTTGATGCTGCAGCAGCTGTAAAGAAGAAGGTGCGAAAAATGCGAGATGTTGAGAATGAGCGTAAGCAAGCCTTGGAAACAGTTTTTAAACCTGTAACAGAGCCTCTCAACCAAATTGCTACAGCCAGTATGCAAACTCCTTTGCTGCATAGTAATGAAGATGAAGAATCTAAAGATCTGTTTATAGACGAAACTTTGCAAAAAGTCGCAACTGGTAGTGATGTAGATGAGTCTGATACCAGCAGTGAATCTTCGTATAAATCAGTTGAAAAAAGTGAAGGTCGCGATACATCATCCTGGTCAGTGTCTTCAGAAGCATTAACAGACATTCCATTTGGTGTTAGAGTAGAACGCGGAAAATTGATGTTAGGTTCTGCTCACATAACAATCGACGATCATTATATCATCGTAGCCGGTCATAAATACAGACATACGCCTGGTTTAAAACAACTACTGCTTAAGAAAGATATTGATTTAAGTCTGATTACTGAAGATGACTTGCAATATTATAAGAAAATGTTACTTGATACAAACGCACATCGTCGTGATAATGACCCAAGTAAACCAATAAAAAGTAATAAGGGACAAAAATATTTGCAAGTTATTAAACCTCTTTTTAAACTGCAAAGTACTGTTCAGGGTAATCATTCAAAAGGAAAAGGACTACCATTAACAAAAATCTGGAAAAAAAACATAGATTTGGTATATTGGGATGATCCTAATGAATTGGTGGAAAGGTTAAAGTTATTAATAGCATCTCGAGATGCTGGTAACACAGGATTAGATAATGAAATAATATCCATTATTGAAGAATTACGTGAAAGTAAACTTATAAATAAATAGGTGTAAAATTTACTATTGTTCAGTTGATCATCAGCCTTTACATATAGTACACCTGAAACATGAATATTGATAAATTTGGACATTTAATTCATAAAAGAATGCGATTGTCAGAACTGATTAATTTCAATGATAACGCGTTGTTAAAATCAGAAAATGGAGATTTTGATTTAAAGTCATCTAGATTGAGAGGAATTAAACCTCCATTAGAAGCAGACGATGCTGTGAACAAGGATTATGTAGATCAAATGAGTGCTGATACGATAAATCAATTTAATAAGCTGATTGCTTCATTGCGTGCTCAAATCATATTAGATGCACAAAAGACTGTTCAGTCTACTTTAAAAGCAAAGGAGCCTGAGGTTTTGATTCATTTGGAAGAGAAGTTTTACACCAAAGCAGATATAGATAAATTACTTAAAAATCTCAATAATGGCAAAACAACAAATAGTAAATGAAATACACAAAGCAGCACGAAGAAACTTTCTTCGACGTTCTGTTATTCTCAAAGGGATCGATGATTTATGGCAAGCAGATCTAATGGACATGCAAAACCTAAGAAAGTATAATAAAGGTTACAATTTCATTTTAGTGGTGATTGACTGCTTCTCAAAGTATGCCTGGGCAGAACCGTTAAAGTCTAAAAATAAATCTGAAGTAACTCGAGCGTTTGAACGAATACTACTAAGCAGCAATAAAAATCCTGTTAATTTACAAACAGATATGGGCACAGAGTTTTATAACAACACATTTCAAACGCTAATGAAGAAGTACAACATTAACCATTACTCATCGTTCTCTACTAAAAAAGCTTCAATTGTAGAACGACTAATTAAAACTGTTAAAAATAACTTGTATAAATATTTTAGTCTCATTGGAAATTATAAGTGGTTAGGTTATCCCTTAGAAGATTTATTTAATACGTATAACAACACAAAACATCGTACAATTAAAGTTAAACCTATTGATGTGAATAAATCTAATGAAGCAATCGTAAAAGAAAATATAAAAAATATATGTAATCATGTATCCCTCCAGTGGAAACCTAAATTTAAAAAAGGTGACTGTGTTCGTATCAGTAAATACAAACACAATTTCGAGAAAGGTTATACTCCTAACTGGTCAACTGAACTCTTCACAATAAAAAGGATTAATAAAACTATACCAGTAACATATCACATAGAAGATCAAAGAAAGCAAGATATATTAGGAACTTTTTACGAACAAGAACTTCAAAAATCGAACTATCCTGGTGTTTATTTAGTAGAAAAAATACTTAAAAAGAAAGGAAAGAAACTATTCGTTAAATGGTTAGGTCTCAGTAATGATGAAAACAGTTGGATTGATAAATCTGCATTAATAAATTGAGATATAAAAGAAGTACTTTGTTATATTTGTATCATTATAATTTAAGTAATGCAAGGTGGTGGACTAGTTAACAGTATAATTAATAACCTACCGTTCGAAGCTCATTTGCCTGGATACAATTATTGCGGACCAGGAACTAAACTTCATAAACGTTTGTTGCGAGGTGATCGAGGTGTGAATAAACTAGACGAAGCTTGTATGCACCACGATATAGCATATGAAAATCATACAGATTTACCTAATCGTCATAAAGCCGACTTACAGCTATTGAACATGGCTAAACATAGACTCAAATCAAAAGATGCAGGAAAAGGTGAAAAATTAAGCTCATGGTTAGTAAGCAAAGTCATGAAAGCCAAATTGAAATCTGGTTCTGGTGCCAAAACATTTAAGAGTTTAGTATCAAAAATAAAATCTAAAATAAAAAAGCTAAAACCCAAGGATAGTAAGTCTTTAATAAACTTCGCTTACTTAGCTGCAAAAAAGTTATGCCCCAAATTACATCAAATCAAAGTGCCGAGAGTGATCCCCATACCGAAGACTGGTGGAGTTCTACCTTTAATTCCAATTTTTGCTGGCTTATCAGCTTTAGGAGCTTTAGCTGGTGGTGCGGCTGGCATTGCAAAAACGGTAAATGATTACAAATCAGCTCAACAAAATTTGCGAGAGACAGAACGACACAATAGAACTATGGAGGGTTTAGCAGTGGGCAAGGGTTTATATATAAAGCCTTATAAAAACGGTAAAGGATTGTTTATAAAATCAACAAAAAACTGAACAAGAAGCTACCAAATCGCGCACTAACTAATGTAGACATCCAATACTATGCAAGAGACATCCCATATTTCCGAGGAGTATATATGAAAGATCAATTACCAAGGAAGCCGAAACGTATGGAATGTGGTATTGTTAACTTAGACGATTCTAAAAATGAAGGAACGCATTGGGTAGCTTATGTAAAAGTATATGACTATTGTGAATATTTTGATAGCTATGGAAATTTAAAACCTCCATTAGAACTGGTACGATATTTTAAGAATTGTAAAGTTTCATATAACTACACAAGATATCAAAAATTTAATACTGTAAACTGTGGTCATTTATGTTTAAAATATCTAAGAACTTTTTGGAATAAAAATATATAAAATGAATGCTTTTATTTTATTTCATTCATTTGCAAGATGTCACTCACTTTGTCAATAACTGGAAACTCATCAATTTTATCTACGTACTATCCTAATACGTTGCAACTCAATGGAGAATATGAGTGTGCTTTATTGCATTTTTCAACATTTAATTCTATACCAAATATTGATAAAAGTAATAACAAGTATTATTATGGCTCAAACGATGTTATTGAAATACCGGAAGGCACCTATGAATTGCAAGATATTTACGATTATTTAAAATCCGAAATAAAAGATGCCTCAATCAAATTACAATGTAATAACAATACTTTAAAAACTGCCCTATACTGTTCAAAAGACGTTAATTTTAAGAAAGAAAACTCTTTCAGTAGACTGTTAGGATTTGATAAGCAGGTTCTGAAAGCAAATAAATGGCATGTGTCACAACATCCAGTCAACATTTTACCGACGACCGTGGTAAGGATCGAATGTGACATTGTGAGCGGCTCTTACATAAACGGTGAACCAAGTCACATAATTCACGAATTCGCACTCAACGTATCACCTGGATACAGAATCGTAGAAATCCCGAAGAACGCAATATATTTTCCAATCAATCGAAACAGCATAAGCTGCATACATATCCGACTACTAGATATAAACAATCGTTTAATTAATTTGCGTGGTGAAGAAGTGCAGCTGTATTTACATCTTAGAAGAAAAAATGATTGACTACAATAAATATGTGTCTCATCAAATTAAAAATACCAGTTCTACTCAAGCTGCCTACCAAATAAGACGTCGTTCTAAGAGCAAAATAAAATTAACTAAAGACAATAAGATATTTCTCAGAGCGATCGGATTGATAAAATGAATATCTTAGACGTTTTATCCACTCCGACTTACGACAACAGTATAGAAGGAATCGAATTTCATTCGTACAAACCTTATGTAACGAGTTTCAACAGGAACGATGAAATACGCATACCTATCAACCAACAGGATCTGTACATATTACCATCAGCCAGCACTCTGTATTTGGAAGGAACCGTTATCGTTAGCAAAAAAGATTCAAAAGAGAAAGCTACTAGTGTCAATTTTACGAACAATGGACTACTCTTCTTGTTCCAAGATATTAGGTACGAATTAAACGGAGTGGAGATTGATAAAATAAAAAATGCAGGTATAACTACAACCATGAAATCATTAATATCAATGAATGAGAATGAATCAAAAATAGCTAGAGCTTGGGGTTGGAGTATCGATGACATAAAAAATATTAATGGAGGAAGTTTTTCTGCGTCTATACCACTTCGGAATATCCTCGGTTTTGCAGAGGATTTTAAAAAAGTTGTAATAAATAGTAGACATGAACTAATATTATTACGAAGCAACACTAATTTGAACGCTGTAAAATTAAATACCGGCGAAATAGTGGAAGACATTCAAATCAATAAAATCATATGGCGCGTACCCCATGTTAAAGTATCGGACAAAGAAAAAATAAGTTTATTAAAACTATTGGAAAAAGATCGACCGCTTCAGATGGTTTTTAGAAACTGGGATCTATATGAATATCCCACTTTACCAAGAACTACAAAGCACACCTGGTCTATCAAAACTTCATCTCAAATAGAAAAACCGAGATATGTAATAATTGGTCTACAAACAAGTAGAAAAAATAATGCAAGTTCTGACATGTCGCAGTTTGATCACTGCTATGTTCGTGATGTTCGAGTGTACCTTAATTCGACATATTTCCCGTATGAAAACATCAATGTGAACTTCGCCAATAACAGAATTGCTTTATTATATGAGCAATACATCAGATTTCAACAGTCATATTATGGACGTTGTCCGGAGTCTTTATTAAGCGAGAAACAATTTAAAGAATTAGCTCCGTTGTTTGTTGTTGATTGCTCTAGACAGACCGATAATCTGAAGACTGGACCCGTTGTGGATGTAAGGGTAGAAATTGAGAGTGATTCAGAAATACCAGATCAAACTTCGGCATACTGTCTCATTCTCAACGATTGTATTGTTGAATACAAACCATTAAGCAACACAGTGAAGAAGTTATCATGAACGCGGATATTATCATTGTCGAACTCCAAGGATTCAAATATTTAAACAATAATTTTATTGTCAAAGAAGTGGCTATCGTAAGTAATGACCACACACAGACGTTCTTGGTTAAACCACCGCATTCGTTTTATTATTTAACTCAAGAAGAAAAGAAGCAGGTGCGATGGTTGGAAAGAAATCGTGGAATTTTCTGGAGTGAGGGCTTTATAGACTACAGAGAGTTTCAACACGTCATCGTACCGTATTTAGAAAATAAAAAAATTATTACAAAGGGTTTGGAAAAGATTAAGTGGATTAAAGAGTTATGTGCAAACTGTGAAGTGATTGACATAGGTGAAAAAGGGTGCCCTAATTTTGCGACATTAAAAAAGAAGTTCTGTAAAAATAAAACTGATTTTAATTGTGTGAACCATAAAATAAATTGTGCATTGAATAATGCGGTGTGTATTAGAAAATGGTATGTGGATAATAATATGTCTATATTTAATTTATTTTAATTATTATTGTGTTGAACAGTTAATAAAAATGTAATTATCTACTTATGAGTGTTTTATTTAATATAATCAGGGTAACCTACATACCAAACTTTAAATGAGCTGTAGCAAAATGATATTTATTAAACGAATTATTGTAAGAAAAAATCCTTAAAGCAATTAACCTATAATAATATCATTACACTAGAGCTAATTTAGAGTTCGAGTATAAATAAGTGATACAAAATAAAACATAATTTAAATTATAAATGAATATACTTTTATTTATTTTCTAAATTATTTAAAATTATTACAAACTAATTATATCTACCAACCCAATAATCATAATACTGTCCCCACATGTTTTCTACGCGTACCTACATACTTAACATAAAAACTTGTGATGTATGAGCACTACCCAACAAAATTAAACTAAGAGATTAATATTATCTATTTACATTAAAACAATCTAGATATTTTATTTAATATTTTTTTTTTTTTTTTTTTTTTTTTTTTTTTTCTCTCTTTATTATTTTTTGTTTTTGATATTTTTTAACTTCTTTTGTATACATAAAAATGTAAAAAGATTATTACAATAAAACTTACATATATGATATTCTAATAATTTATACATCCAGAACTTACACAACATAAAAACCGATTATTATACCCTAATAACTATTATATTACTCACATATATTTATTTTTTATAGTAACTTATAAAGTAGGTACTTACAAAATAAAACATAATTTAAATTATAAATGAATATACTTTTATTTATTTTCTAAATTATTTAAAATTATTACAAACTAATTATATCTACCAACCCAATAATCATAATACTGTCCCCACATGTTTTCTACGCGTACCTACATACTTAACATAAAAACTTGTGATGTATGAGCACTACCCAACAAAATTAAACTAAGAGATTAATATTATCTATTTACATTAAAACAATCTAGATATTTTATTAAATTTTTTTCTCTCTTTATTATTTTTTGTTTTTGATATTTTTTAACTTCTTTTGTATACATAAAAATGTAAAAAGATTATTACAATAAAACTTACATATATGATATTCTAATAATTTATACATCCAGAACTTACACAACATAAAAACCGATTATTATACCCTAATAACTATTATATTACTCACATATATTTATTTTTTATAGTAACTTATAAAGTAGGTACTTACAAAATAATTACATCGCTTAATAATAACCACTGTCCCCACAAAGTTTTTTTGAAATTTTGTTAATTAACGATTGCGTCTCCTCCATAACATAGTCCACCGGTTCAGTCACTACATACTGCGCACTTAACATCACATTCTGATTGTCACTTGCAGGTTCTTGTTCACTGATATCCAACACTTGTACCTGGATCAGTCGTAATCCTTTTTTCTTCTCATTGTTTATGACATATGATTCACAATAATTAAGCAGAGATGACTTCTGTTTTATACACTCCCGTCTTGTTCTAGGCTTCTTGTTAGCAGGTCCGCAGTCTTGTCTTGCTCTAGGTTCCTTGTTGACAGGTATTTGTTGATCTTGGATATCTGGGATATGCCAGCTTAAACTCGGAGTCGGAAAACCATGACCGTATTGTGAGAAGTCAATAATATCTGGAGAATCGCACATTATTGATGATCTGAAACAAAGAATATTATAATTATTAATAATTATATCAAACACATAAATAAGACATAATTTTATAAGTACTTATACGCTTGTGCAATACTTACAATTTGTTTCGTTTTTAAGTGTGATGTGACCAGTCCGGCTGACTGCCTTGTGATGTATGTACTAATCATAATATATTATTATGAAATGCAAACTCCATAAAACCTTGCGATGTGAATCAATTTCATGTTTCAACAAGTTCAATCTGATGAGCACCTGATCGGTGTCAAATTCTACACCGCGCGAACCTCGACTCATGAGTGCTTTGTCATCAAAACTGGACATTAGGTACATATTTTATCAAGTTGGAACCTGTATCGACACACGGCGAGCCCTGTGTGCTTTGTCATCAGGAACAGAAATGAAACAGATGTACTTATGTAATGAATATACACAATTTTATTTATTCAACTTTATACTTTGTAGGCACATAATAGATAATTATATAAGTACCTACACTGTTTAGCTCTAACTAGTAAAAGGGACACCAAGAATACACACAATTTAGAATTGTATACATAATAAAACCAGGTTCAAAAGAAACTTCTATCGATACTATTTGAATTAAATTACACAGCAATACTACTTATTTCACATTTTAAAAAAGAGTAACAAACATCCATCGATCCACCCTACAGACTTTTTATAATAGTAAGTAAGACAGTAGGTAGGTTGAAAAATTATCTAACTTTCCATTTAGGACGTCATAAGTTTTACCATTCACAATCAATAAAAAACATGTTAAAAATATGTACTTATTACTTAAATATACTTGCGTTACCCCAGGCTAAAGTAGAAACTTTATCAAACGATAGCAATCGTTTATCATCATTGCTTGAAAGTGCTACTTTATTTAAGTCCTGAGTAAATATTTCGTGTTTTATTGATTTAAACAATACATTTTTTTTACGAATAACACTGCAATCATATAAAACATTTTTATAATCTAACATATTAAAATTTTTGGTAATACATTTTTTTGTACCTTTTGCCTTTTTAATTGTTTTGTTTAACGTTTTAATACAATAAAGCTTTGAGCGCAGTCCTACGAATTCTTTGATAATGTCACCACCCATTTCATCCTTAAACAGTCCTGGAACCTTCTTATTAATAATTGGTAAGTTATAGTCATTGTTACAGTCATAATTGCTGGTATCAAAATATTTTAGAAAGTGGAGCTTAAAGTCTTTATAAACATCATTACTCTGTACATCATATACTAGACTATCTGTGTCAGTATAGCATAATTCTATTCGGTTACCATAAAAAGGTTTAATGATGGAGTAGTGAAAGTTGTACATGTGAGCCTTAGATAATTCTAATACTGCAAACCCTATGTAAATTGGTTTATCAAGTATAATACGCACAGGTTTCATTTGGATTGCTACTAGATCATCAGAAAATACAGAGACGCTATGAAAATATGGGCTGGCTATCAATTTTTCAGCACAAGTAGTCTTTTTTGTTTTATTGTTCGAGTCACACCACTTGTTTACTAACTTAACGTCTATTCGGTGTTCATTATTTTCTAGGGTCTTTCCAAAAATACTATTATTCAATAATTTGAAAAAGTCTTGTTCAAACGTTGACTCTGCTTTTTGACGTAACTGGGTGTTAATATCAATATATTGCTTTAAAAAACTACTTTGTTTAAATATAATAGCGCGATGGATTCTTCTCAATACTAAACCGTGCTGTAAACATTTTTTTAAATGTACGTAATGAATAACATAGTAATATTTATCATACAAATTTGGTATTAGCTTTTTATTCTTACCACCCGGTGGTAAGCATTTTTCTGGACAAAAGGGAAAGTCATTGTGTTCCATGTGCAAATTCTCCGGATATATTAAATCAACTTCAAGGATGTAACCGTTTTCTGCAGTATCACTAATTTCTGCTAAGTTCAATTGTAAAAAATCTATTTCTTGTCTATTCATAAATCTAAAATCCGAATAGGGTAATGATTGACACATGCTATAACCGTATAAATTGTTACAATCTAAATAAATGATAAATGAATTAGGACGGGTTGGATCGTAAGTATCTAAATATTTATGATTGGCTTTGACATGTCTTTTGGAACACATACAAACACCTCCTCGAATACCTTTTTGTATCATTCTAAAAATTTCAACATCACTAATCAATTCTAATTGTACTCCTGTTTTTAAAAGCATTGCATCAAAAGATAGACTTGGTGCTGTAAGATAAAACGCGGGATCGAGATTGTAATGTAGTTTACAAGTTTTTCGAAAATTTTCAAATACATCTGTTAACAACAAAACATCTGTTTTGAGATACAAATCTGTGTACATACCCATGTTTTGAATATTAAATACTGACCAAACAGACCGAGCGTGTTCATAGTCCTCGTCGGTAATTGCATCATTTGTTAAATAGTTAAAAAAATATTTTTTTGAGGGTAAACACGTTTCTTCATAACGTTCCCATTGAGACATATAGTCATATGGATACACTCCTTTACGAGTGAGTAGGTTAAATTGTTTTTTATTAGGGAAATAAGATTTTAATTGTTTAAAGTCCTGTTTTTTCATTGTACTAACCAACTTTTCTAAGCTAGTTCCTAAAAACTTGAAAGAATCTACAAACCGAACTTGGATGCTTTCCCCGGTAGCAATCGGAATAAACTTAGTGAAAGAAATATAGTTTTCTTTTGTTTTAGGTATCACTTTTATAGATCCAGGAGCTTCACCTAATTCTTTTATGAAAAGATGGCAATCGTATCCAGACAAATTATGAAAAAATACTGGCAAAAATGATGGTAGTTTGTATTGTATGTTACAATAACTATGAGCTGCGCCGCGATATTTACCAGTCAAGTGACAATGATCGCGAACCCTATCGCCGAACAAGAAGTGTTCACAAATATGACATGTCAACGCGTTTTCAAAGTCGCGAGCATTTTCATTTGAATAAATCATAGGAACATTATTTTTTACAATATCGTAAATTTTTTGTGCATCTTTATAGATAGACTTCACAAAATTTGATACACAATCCGAACCGCGATAAGAAACGTAACGATTGTGGCTTTCGTCTAGCGTACACGTAATATGATAAGCGAAAGCTATAGGCACATGTCGCTGTCGCGTTACAGTACTCGCCTTAGTGGGGTCAGGGTCACAAGATTCATACCGTTCTAGCATTGTTTCAAAATCTGCGTATATAACAAATGGAACAATTTGCTTTCTATTATAATTTTTAAACTGTATGAAAGAACCCTTTGGAGGTAGTTCAGTGACAACACCTCCACAACTATGTGAACTAAGATCATCGCATGAATTAAAAAACATTAAACAAGCATCACAAAAGTACAGTTTACTGTGGTGTTTTGTTATTTGATTTTTAACAAGTCGCGGCAAGTCTTTAATGAGACAGTAATGTGACAAATTATCTCTTTCTAAATAAAGTAAATGAATCACCTTTCCGTTCAAGGCTTTTGGTTTGTAAAGCGGTCCTACGACGGTATTATTTTTTAAACCATAAATGTAAATGCAAATTTCGGGGTTATTCACTTCGAACCGCGCAATATCTGAGAAATTCACTGGAAATGACATATCCTTTACATTTAACACGTTACGAAAATCAGGGTAAGAAGATACTCTTTCAGGATGACTTTTAGCTGGATATAAAGCAGCAACAACAGACCACAAAAAACAATACTCGTCATTATTGTGGATATTAACACATGCTCTTTTCGATTTTATTGCAGAAGGCAATTCGATAAAGCCTGAACCATGCAACGGTTGATATTTGTTAACATTGACTTCCAAATGAGAACTGCTCAAGAACGTCCATCCACTGTCTCGGTCCTGAAATTCTTCTATCTTTTTTGATAAAATGTTTTTTACTTGAGTTAATAATGATTCAATTTCATAATTCTGATGCAGAGTAAAGTTTTTTGTGGCAAATGATTTCATCTCCTGAGAATCATTTTTAAACATTAAAAATAAAGCAAAAAATTCGAAATTAACTTTTAGACAAGTATGATCTTTAAGAGAAATATTAATTAACGTTTTAATTTTGTCCCAAATATTAATAAGAAATGGTTGTAGAGAACTATTCTCAGACGGATCGACAATTCTATAAGAAGCTATACGATTACGAAATGCAGAATGTATTATTTCAACACCTTCGCAAAAATGCGAAATAGTTTTGTTTTTATGATTAGTACTACGTAGGTGACCTGTCCAGTGACTGCGCTCAACAGATGTGTTACAAACAGTACAGAACGGCATTTTAAATTAAAATAGTTTTAAACTTACTATTAGATGTAGCAATGTACTATTTTTACGATTATGATTTACGATCGCAGAAATACAAAAACATCTGGTGCCCCAACAACTTAAATATTTATTTTAAACTAATATTATCACTATAAAAGACAGGCTCAGAGTTATCAAAAAACTCATGAGCCCGTCTCATAAAAACTTGTAACCCGTCCCACTGCGGCGTGTTCCGGTTAAGCTGCACTTTTAGTGCCACCGAGGCTTTCTTCCACCGCTCCTCTTTTGGGGTGGAGGCAACTTCAGCCTTATTGTAAACTTTAACCTCCACGTAGAAGTCCCCGGATACGTCTGCCGTTCGCCGCACTTTACCGTTGGCGACACGGCTGATGAGTGACGAACCGAAGTCCGCAACTGAGGTTTTGGTGGGAACGTAGTTCTCCAAACCAAAGAGGTCCGAGCTCAAGCTGCGCCTTTTACTGTAAACAATTTAACACATTATTTATTACATTTATTTTTTAATATTGACAAATTGATGGTGTATTACTCTTCTGTTGAACCCTACGGGGATAGAAAGCATGATGTTCTGTTATAATAATTTAAATACCTCATGAACTAACTGTAAACATTCCTACAAGGAATATAATTGGAAATTGATTTCAGAGCTCTCTTCGTTGCAGTTCTAAATCCACTAACCAACGTTTATCGGTGTATAACATTTTAATTGACATAACATATACAACAAGCACCTAAAGGTAAAAGCGGTAACACAAAATTACCTTGACTTCGGTACGGACGGTGTGGTGCTCTCGGAAGCTTTGCGCTTCGACACCTTCTTCTTTGGTTGCGGCTTCGGCTCGGCTACAGTTGCGGACTGTGACTGGTATTCTGAATCGGAGTCAGACCTGAAATGGAACACATAAAGATTAATTTTGTAACTAATAACTATGACTTAAGTTTCGGTAATTGACAATAACGCATCGCGGCAACAAATAAGGTTCATAATAGCGATACGTTTGATGTTAGTTGAATCGGATAACCACAAAATAACATTAATTTTGAAGTTTTCTTTAAATTGTGAGAAAAATACATGGCTCAGTGGAATAATTTATGGACATGTCTATAGTTCATGAAATTCCCTATAATGTCATTACATAAAATTATATGGTTTACGCTCAAAATTCTAACATCTATGCGATGAAATTAAGGCTAACCAATACACCAGCCGGCAGGCAGAAACCAGGTCCGTAGCTGGGTAGCGATTAGTACATTAGTAAATTCAGTAAAATTAGTAGTACTTAGGTACTTACATTTTATAGTTGAAGGTAACCGGTGGTTATCACTGGAAGATACTGCAGCGAATGTAATATTATGATCAAAATTGATTGATTTTATACATAAAAAAATACCATTTCAGCAATATTTATCCCATTACAAAATTAAACCTTAACTACATATCTTGACAGTTGTATGACTAATTTATGTTACTTACGTCTAATTAAACCGTAGTGATTGAAAATCACTTCCGTCTAATTGCAATTTTATCGTGAGAAATGAAATATAAAACCAGCTTTTTTCGCTCGCCGACAAAGACGATACATGACGCTTATGATTAATACATTAATATATAATACAGTATTGTATGTTTGTTTAATAAAATGTGATGTAAAACTTCGCATGATGACATGTGAACTAAAAAATAAAAAATCATTTTTTGACGGAAGAGAGCTGAAAGAAAAATATCCTGAAAACATTTTTTGTGCAGAATAATCCATGTAAACAAACTCGCGGCAAAAAGTTAGTCACTTATATGCTACAGTAAAACTTGACATTAACGTAAATAAGTAATATCATCTAACGACTAAAACGAACTTTTTATTATCAATTCATGCATAAGTTCAGTAGGTAGGTACTAGTATTTAGATTCATCTTTCAAACAAACCCTAGATTGTTAAAGAACTATCAATGTATTTTGTAACATTTTATGTTTTCTTATATGTTTTATGCTTGTTCAGTATGTATTAACCAAAAACTTGTATGTCTGGTGTAAACTGCAAGTATAGGTTGGTTATTTATAAATAAATATAGCAAATAAACAATATAAAATAATTAGCAAAGTTATCAAAGGAACATCCTCTATTTAAATGATTTGCATTGATTATGAAGTTCTATAAAATACCAATTTTAATCAGAGACTGCGACATGCACAGCGATCATCTTACAGCTAAATTGTTGAATACATGGGAATGACTCAATCATATACCTGGTACAACAAAGTTCGAACACTGCAAATTTACATAATGCAATTTTGCAGTCTTTGCGATTGTAAAGAATCACGTACACTTATACTGTGAAGCTTAACACGGTCGCCGATCCGACGCCGTCGTCCGGCGGTTTAAAAGGAGTATGGTACAATAGATGATCACGGGACGGCACACGAACCGTTTCGATGGCAATTGTATAAGTGTGCGATGATCTTAATCAAGCGCAACGCAGAGTATATAACAACAGAACATTTCAGAGCTACCAGTGGTAGTTGTTTGTTAACATGTGAGGTAGTGTTAGCTGTATGAATTAATTAAATTAAAATTCAGATGTCCTTGGTGCCCAATCTGGGGTCATAGAAATAGAATGTATGTGTGTCTGAAGATGCATAATATTTCTTGCTCTGTGAAGAGACATGAGACAATCTGTCCTGAATTTTAGGCTAATGGTTCTAACAGCGAGCACACTTATTTGTTAACATGTAAAACTGTATGAGTTAATTAAATTAAAATTTGGATGTCCTTGGTGCCCAATCTGGGTCATAGAAAAAGAATGTACGTGTGTCTGAAGATGCATAATATTTCTTGCTCTGTGAAGAGACATGAGACAATCTGTCCTGAATTTTAAGCTAATGGTTCTAACAGCGACCACACTTATTTGATAACATGTAAAACTGTATGAGTTAATTAAATTAAAATTTGGATGTCTTTGGTGCCCAATCTGGGTCATAGAAAAAGAATGTACGTGTGTCTGAAGATGCATAATATTTCTTGCTCTGTGAAGAGACATGAGACAATCTGTCCTGAATTTTAGGCTAATTGTTCTAACAGCGAGCACACTTATTTGTTAATATGTAAAACTGTATGAGTTAATTAAATTAAAATTCAGATGTCCTTGGTGCCCAATCTGGGGTCATAGAAATAGAATGTACGTGTGTCTGAAGATGCATAATATTTCTTGCTCTGTGAAGAGACATGAGACAATCTGTCCTGAATTTTAGGCTAATGGTTCTAACAGCGAGCACACTTATTTGTTAACATGTAAAACTGTATGATTAATTAAATTAAAATTTGGATGTCCTTGGTGCCCAATCTGGGGTCATAGAAATAGAATGTACGTGTGTCTGAAGATGCATAATATTTCTTGCTCTGTGAAGAGACATGAGACAATCTGTCCTGAATTTTAGACTAATGGTTCTAACAGCGAGCACACTTATTTGTTAACATGTAAAACTGTATGAGTTAATTAAATTAAAATTTGGATGTCCTTGGTGCCCAATCTGGGTCATAGAAATAGAATGTACGTGTGTCTGAAGATGCATAATATTTCTTGCTCTGTGAAGAGACATGAGACAATCTGTCCTGAATTTTAGGCTAATGGTTCTAACAGCGAGCACACTTATTTGTTAACATGTAAAACTGTATGAGTTAATTAAATAAAAATTTGGATGTCCTTGGTGCCCAATCTGGGTCATAGAAAAAGAATGTGTGTGTACCTGTAGGTGCATGCTATTTTTTACTCTGTGAAGAGACATGAGACAATCTGTCCCAAATTTTAGTTTATTTGTTAACATGTAAGCTAGTGTCAACTGTATGAGTTAATTAAATTAAAATTTGGATGTCCTTGGTGCCCAATCTGGGTCATAGAAAAAGAATGTGTGTGTACCTGTAGGTGCATGCTATTTTTTACTCTGTGAAGAGACATGAGACAATCTGTCCCAAAATTTTAGTTTACTATATTCGTAAAGTTCCATTAGTAAACGAAATATGTGTGAAACTGACTGTGAAGTGGTGTGGAATAGGCGCCAATCCAGTATTAACGCAAACGCAAATTCAAACGAAGTGAGACGTAGGAACGATAAGTAATAAAACGGAATTGTTGAACGGCGCCCACTCCGTCGGATATTATTGGGCATTCTACCACACCGTGAGTGACGGAGGCGAACGGAGTGAGCCGATGGAACGGAAGGTGGGGTAGAATGCCCAATAATATACTACTCACTTTGCCTAGATTCACGGAGAATTTTTTTACAAAATAAACTGGCTGTTTCGCTTTATCGTTTTAACAACATTAGTACCCCCACTACTTCTAGTACCCACAGGTCCTCTCCAATTAATCAGTACTGGCGCGAGTGGTTAGCCGCAATAGTTCGGTAGCGCCGCCAGACTTCACGACCTCTCGATAACCCGCGAACACCTTCACTTGTGGTCAGACGGACTTTAAATACGCGCTGAGTTGTTAGGTATACTATAAATTTCATAATCTAATTTGAAGAAAAAACTTCGAGGGGAAACCTGAACTTATCTATCTAAAGAGTTTATTTGTTTGTTTGAACGCACAAATCTCCGGAACTTGTGCTGTGATTCTGAAACGAAATGTAATTTATTTATTTTCCAGAATATAGGTAGTCATACACATCACAGTCAAAGTAGAATTAACAGTCTTGGTTCGGTTATTGTAATTAGACAGATTACATTATAAAATAATTATTAAATTAGTGAAAATAACTTAAATTGGAATATTATTTCGTTAATATAAAGCTACGTTTTCTTTGAGTGCTATTAGGTTATATTATACGACGGGCCTGTTGGTCTAGTGGTTAGCGGCCCTGACTGCTAAGCCGGAGGTCGTGGGTTCGATTCCCACCCAGGACAAACTTTGTGTGATGAGCATGATTGTTTGTTCTGTGTCTGGGTGTGATTTATCTATAATATGTATGTATTTATAAATTATATAAGTAGGTATGTATATCAGTTGTCTGGTTACCATAACACAAGCTCTGCTTAGCTTGGGATCAGATGTTTCCCAAGATATTTATTTATTTATTTATTAATTATTATAAAACAATTGCGTGAACGAAGTCGCGGGAACAGGCTAGTAGTTACGGTAAAAAAAAGTATGGAATCACTAAGAGCTTGAGCAATGTTATGTTATGTTCAATGCTTGTGCCTTCTACGTATGAGAAGACGCTTTTACCCTGAAATGGGATAATAATAGGCCGGTATTATGTTTCTATAATGTTATCTAAAAAATCGTCGGTAAAAAAAACCTTCTATCTAAAATAAAAATCTTTTACTTATAAACATAAACGTTTTTAAAACATTTTTGATCCATTTTCTTTGATAAGAATAAAGACACGAAGACCGTCAAAAAATAGGTACATCGTAGTATTTCCACGTAAATACCTGAATACTGTAAAATGCTTGTTTTCATTACAATTCTCTATTGTAAGCATTGTGGTAACAGTTATTGTGTTATGTGCGAGTCTGATTCAGGGCATTGTGCACACTTTGTGAAGATACACGGGCCACAAAAGCAGCGAGTACGCTGAGTAACAATATTATCTTGTATTCTTGTGGAAGGTTTTTTAAGCAGTTTTCTGTCCGTGCGAACAATAGGGAAGTAACTTTATTGGAATTATGGTACAACAATAATACTGTAATTTCGTACTGATTGTCACTAGCTTAGAGTTTGGCAAGATGTTCCATAAAGATAGGTAAATACAGTTATTCTTGGTCTGGTTGTGAATTTCAATTTATTTTACCATTTTTTACCTACCATTTCGTATGAGTAAATCTAATTAATAAATTTTATAGCCACATTATACATATACATGTACAGTACTCAGGGAAAATGTGGCTTTCTAGTACCGAAAAAAAATTCATAACCGAACTATCAGTTCTGGAGATAAACGCGCTCAAAAAAAGAACAAATGATTTTTTGCTTAACATCAGCATGCATAAAAACACTGACAATACCAGCAGATTATTTAAAAAAAAAAACTCTAAAAAAGCAAAATCTAATTCTTCAGATTGATTCCGGCCTTGGCGGCTACTCTTAATGCAGAGTAGACACGTACGGGAGATATTATAGTGCACAAGTGTGTGCGCAAGCACAGGTGCACTCCCTCTTCCCAAACTCGTACACCCCCCCCCCCCCCCCCTTTTAGCAACGGCAAAAAATTGAGCCACAAAAAGAGCGAATATTATAATTCCAATGCTTACTCGCTAGTTCTAGAGCCCCACAGCGTTGATTACAATGTAGATATTCCAGAACGATATTATTTCAGTGTGGGTATTACCGGCGACAGCACGAAGACGCTTTGTTATCAGCAACTGTATGTATTAATTTATAGTCGCTTGTGAAACAGAGCTGTAGCTCTCGGCCGACAGTTGTCTGCTAAGTGAAATGTTCAGACAATAAATCTCTCTTTAGATATTCTTAAATGTCAGGTCTATGTTATGTTTAAGTTTTTTTTTTTTGTGATATTAAAATTGTCTGTACAAATAAATAAGATTGGAGTGTCTGTTTGTATCGTCATTTAAATAATCATAGATAGGAAGACAAAAAAATATGAATTGGTAACCATTGTTATCATTTAAAAAACCGGAATAACAAGCACAGAGAAAAGAAACAATTTTACAATTTTGTGTCTCTTTTTTGGTTTGTTTATCTGCCAGTCTGTTTTTCCAGCTAAACTCTTAAACGGCTGGACAAGTTTTGATGGGACTCTCATAAATACATATTTTTTTCATGTTACATTCATCCCACGACTTCATTCACGTGTTTATTTTTTCATTGCTCTTTTATGTCGTAGTAGTGATGTTATAAAATATGGCCTGATTAGTCTAGCTATCATAATGAAAAACGTTTATTTTTAAATCTGACTGGCTAATAACATTTGCATATCGCAATGCCTGTTCCGAAAAGTGTTATGTCAAAGTTACAAAATGATTATATTATCATACTATGTTGATTTGATGTTATATTCAAATAGTTAGAACTCCCATATTGCGGTATCGCTATGATTGTCCGTAATAGCAGAGCTGACAAAACTACATAAACCACCAGATAGGGCCTAACAAAAGCCAGGATTGTACCCGCTAGTTTGCAATGCTAACCCGGACAATAGAAGCAATGTTTTTTTTTTACTTTTTGTGCCAATTCCATGTCAATATGTAAATAGCGGATACGTCACGCTAGCCTGCTGGGATTGTATAGAGCAGGGGTTGCCAACCAGACGATCACGGCTCGTTCGATCCCAGATGGAACGCTCACATTAATATAAGTAGTTATGCACTAAAAATAATCTTAAATTTTGTTGTTTTATTCTTAGTAAAATAAAAAAAGATAACCAGTTAAAGTTTTATGTAAGAAGGCATATGTGTGAACTATTTAAATACGGTTCAATGTGAAGTTTATAAAGAGTACTGTTTATGTAATTATTAGATCGCTCAGAGTCTACTCAGTAAATTGCAGATCTTGGGTCTAATCAAGTTGGCTACCCCTGGTATAGAGAATACAGTTATTTTTGCGAAACTCCAATAGTCACGCAAGCTTGCGACCCAATTCGACAGTGCACAATGCACCAAATCGGTAAAATTGCACCAAATTTTATTCAAATTCGTGAATAGTTATAACTTCATTACTTTTGAGCTTTGAAACTACGAATTTTTGGTATTTTGTCACTTTAATATTATAATTTCATTTGTATTAGCTGCGCCCGTGGCTTTGCTCTTGTGACGCAAAATTTTCTTCTTTTTTATCGTGTGGGTAGTATGGTATAACAAACTCACACACCCAAGGCCCTTTGACATGGTTACCGATGTCCAAGATAAACTTAGAAAGTACATTTGAATTAGAAAAAAACAAATTAGTACTTGCCGAGCACGGTTGTGAAATGTAACCTTAGGAAATAAATATTGAATGCTACGTCATATCATCACAGTCGTCCGAGTGAACGTCGTTGGTCTTTCAACGGTGCAAGCGACTACTGAAAGTAGTGTTAGTGGATTTTTCCATAAAGAATTTACCTGTAGCCACCCCTAGAAAATCAGCTAGCGCGCTGCCTAGAACTAAAGCAAATCAATTATGACTACAGTACCCCTAAGCCTACTTATGGTGTGTTGTGAAAGTTCACTTATTTATTGTACCCTCTTTCACAATTTTTGTCTGAATCCCACAAATCGCAATTTCAAAACTGTTTTAATATTATGCCTAACTTTCTGACTTCAATCTGTCTGGTAACAAGATTCTATGCAGTAGAAACCCTAGATATTATGTTTGTTATATATGAACTAGTACAATATTTATTGGTCTGGCCTGTCTAGTTCTAGACACGGTCGGAAAACTTCGTCATGACTTTACGTGAGTTCTTTCAGCAATACCTGGATATCATAAAACTTAATAATTGAGTTGTATCCTAGTACTACTTCTTGTATATTAATCATAATATGTGTATATTCTTCGTTTACAACTGTTACTGACGAGAACCGAACGTTACAGTGCGCAACCTGTAATGATACAATTTCTAACATTACAGAAGTAAGTAGGAGTACACAATTTTTAGGGTTCCGTTCCGTACAGGGTAAAACGTTTCGTTTAGTCCGCTGTCCGTCCGTCTGTCACCAGGTTACATCTCATGAAGCGTGATAGACAGTTGACATTTTCACAGATGACGTATTTCTGTTGTCACCATAAGAACAATAAAATAAATATATCTATAATCTGTAATAATGTTCATTGAATTCGTAGTTTGTCTAAATGTAATTATTGTATGCCCTACGGGCGGGACATAGCTGATCAAAATTTACAAATATTTAAGAACTGTACTATACATACCTATGATCCACAATAAACGCTGATTGATTGATTGATTGATTGAAATATTTACGGGGGCTCCCATACATGTTTTTTTCTTGCCGTTTTTATAGATAATGGTCCAGAATCATTCGTGTGCGAGTCTGCCTCGCACTTAGCCGGTTTTAACATCAATGCCTACTTATTGTAATATCCTTGTTCAGGCTTCTACTACTAAGGTGAATGCCCCCCAATCAGTGAGTCATTTTTGCAAAGTACCTAATGCTCTAAATCAAATCTTGAGTTGTTTTATTAAAGGGCGCATACTCTCAGTGCGGGAGCCCTTATGTCACTCTGACAACTAACCGCCACCGCTTTTATCTCAACGACACATTAACCAGTCAAGTTACCTTATAATATTATGCTCTCACTAGCTTTTGCCCGCGACTTCGTCCGCGTGGATTAATAGTTCCCGTTCCCGGGGGATTTCCGGGATGAAAACTATCCTATGTCCTTTCTCTGTTCCCAGACTATATCTGTACCAAATTTCATTGAAATCGGTTCAGTGGTTTAGGCGTGAAGAAGAGACAGACAGAGTTACTTTCGCATTTATAATATTAGTACGGATAACACGTAGTCGTTTCCATGGTCGTGATAAGTAGATTATAATCTCCTGTAATTTCTTTGAAATTGGGCCTTTTATAATTCAACTGAAACATATCTTATAGAAGATCTGCCAGAAAATATAAAAGAAAATGATATTCATTCAAAAGAAGGTATCAAAATAATATTTTGATACCTTCTTTTGAATGAATATCATTTTCTAAACAGTCTACATGATATTAATATCTATTCATAACCACATGTGGCAAGCAGCTTAGAATTATCTAAAAACTTTATTCGAAATTCGGTGTAAATAATTATAATATTCAGAGAGCATTTAATATGGCACACTATGGTTGAGACTGCTCTCCGATAAGTAAGGCCTACTAACACCCCTCTAACCACTAGCTTTAATAAATGTATGAAGTATTTTTGAAATCTATACTAAAGCTACTATCTATATCATAAAGCTGAAGGGATATTTCTTTATGTTTAATCGAGCTAATCTCTAGAAGCACTAATTGGATTGGCTGAATTGTTTAGACAGATTCATAAGGTTAAGGCTATTTAACATCACGCTATGACACACGGGAGAGCATACAAAACAGCCTTACCTAATATACACTCCCGGACTCCTAGATCGAGCCACCTAGCATAATGATTTAGTAACGTCCATAACTTAAAAAAATTGTATGAATGATCAAAAAGTTTGTATGCAAGTTTGTAGCTGGCATAATCAACATTAGGCTCATGTACTATTGTTCTGAATTTGATTTTTCATTCATTTGTCATTCATATAATTTTTTGAAGATTATTTTGAAGATATTTTGAATTTAAGATTTTGAAATTAAGATATTTTGAAGATAAGGACGATACAAACTCATTATGCTAGGTGGCTCGATTTAGGAGTCCGGGAGTGTATTAGTACTGAGTTTCTCATAAGCTCTCACGATAAGACAGAACAAAATAAAAATTCCACAAAGAATTTTTAATGCGTGTTTTAAACTGCGTTGAAAAATCTCTCTTCATCTCATTGCAAATAATGTATTATTTATATATTTTTATCAGCTTTTATTATCATCACTGTAACCTGTAATGGAGACAATTAGGATCTACGAGCATAGATATTACGAGGATAAAATTAGCACTCGAATAATTTCAAAAACGGCTGCTTTTTCCCGTGATCCAAAATGTGTTGTTTTTTTTGGTTTAAAAAAAAAAATACCTACATCTAGTCAGGAAAAAAGTTATAAAATAAGAATCAGCTACAACGCGGGTTATACAGGGAAGGTAAAAGACAGCGCCATTTATCATGTCTGCCACAAAATATACGGCGTTTTATGAATATATCGAATGTTATGAATTCATTACGAACGATAATAAATATCCATTCACTTGGCAAGGTATCGTTATTGGTAAATACCAATGACTTTTTTTTTATATCAGCCCAATTTTTTATGTTTTTGTGTGGTCTTAGCTTCGGTTCCCAGGTCGAGAAAAAGTGTTATTGGATTTTTTTATGAAATTCTCCGTTGCAGCTCGGAGTTAGGATTTGCGCCCAGTTTAAGTTATAGGTTCACCTAAACATACCGACGGTGGGTGTACATACATTGGTAAACCTCTGCCTAACCCTTCAGCGAATACAGGCGTGTAGGTATGTGTTTTTTATGTATGTGTGGGTGATAATGCTTGTCACATAAAAATAAACTAAAATTATTTAATTTATAAATTACCTTTAATCATAATAGTACGGTAGTAGAGCTCTTTGTGAAGAAGCTCGTCCGGGGTAGTACTACCATAACAAGCATTTTAATCGCGACAAGAAACTATCATTTAGGATAAAATTCTTCCATACTTCAATACTTTTGGAATGGGCAACTAGATTCAATAATATTTATGTTTATTTTCATACAATGACATCCAAAAGTGCCTTTTAAAGTTTTTTTTTAGTCTTGATTAATTTAGGAACTTTTTATCCTTTGGATATGTCAGTTCTATCGGACCCTTATCTACTTGTTACATCTTACATACTATTCATACATCTCTAGAAACTAAACTATAGCTCATTTTAGCTGCGTCGGACCCAGGAGCTGAATGGTCTAATGACTAATCGAAATAAATGATTTGACTTTGAATCTAAAGCATGGATAGGTAACAGTAATAGGTATATGTATATACATTTTACGTATGCGTATATATGGTGATATCCGAACATAAAATGGAAGCCCGGCTAGGGAGTGACCGCGGCGAGGGCAGGCTTACCGCGCAGGTCGCCCAATCTACGCGGTTTTCATTAAAACCACAAATCTCTAACCCTTCGTACCCTAATTTTCAATCGCTCGGAAAATTCAAGTACAAGTTCAAACAACCCTAATAAATAAATCAAGGGGTGACGTCAATCTTATGTTCTATCCAATATTACATTTAGTACATACATACCATCACGCCTGTATTCCCCAAAGGGTTAGGCAGAGGTGTCCGTACACCCACATTTCGCCGGTATGTTAAGGTTCCATGTAATAGAGGGCGAGCCTATTGCCATTAACCGGGCACAAATCTTAACTCTAAGCCGCTACTGAGTTTTATTTTTTATACCACTGTAGGTGGCAAACAAGCTAACGGCCCGCCTGATGTTAAGCGGTCACCGCAGCCTATGGACACTTGTAACACCAGAGGCATCACTCGTGCGCTGCCAACCCCGTAAAAACTTCAAAACTCCTTTCTTGAAGAACCCCATGATGATGATGTCTCTTGGAGATTATCATAAAAACACAATAACCCTTTTTCTCGACCTGGGAATCGCACCCAAGACCTTTAGCGTAGCAATCGCGCTTAGGACCACAAGGCTAAGAAGGCAATTCAGTTGGTATGCTTAATAAAAAATGTAATAACTCATTGTGTATGGACGTCGAATCGACATGATCTTGTAAAACTTGAAATTTAGGGTTAGGTAAACCTTTAATCCACTGGTTTTATACCAAAGTATCGTATCTTCATGATTTGTGATCAAATTTATCTTTACGACCAATAAAATTATGCTCTTATTACTTTTTATGATTCATTACTCCGTGGTATTACATTAGTTCTAAGACATATGTTTTTGGGGCAATATATTTTTCTTTTAAAAGTAATTTCATGGTACTGCTCCTAAAACAAAAGTATAGCTGAACTTGTAATAAAACTACTATCTAAAAGAGGATTCGCCAAAATGCCTCAGGCCTGACGCAAAATAAATGTATCTCAGATTTTTGTCTAACAATAGTAGAAATATTGTAAAGTATGGCTATGACCAAATTCGGTGGCTAACATAGTTTTTTTGCCCGGTGAAGGATGTAAAAAAAGGCCTTTGAATCTTTTTGTGTTTTGTGCTCAACTAATGTTGACGTGAGTATATTTTTATGTCTTGCTATGTCATATCACATACCATCATGCCTGTATTCCCCGAAGGGTTAGGCAGAGGTGTACTAATGTAGGTACACCCACAGTTCACCGGCATGTTTAGTCCCATGAAATAGGGGGCGAGCCTATTGCTATTGACTCTCCTAGCTACTACTGAGAATTCAATAGAAGAACCCGATAACTCTTTTTATTTTGCTCGACCTGGAAATCGAACCCAAGACCACAAACGCAGCAGTCGCGCTTAGGACCACTAGGCTAACGAGGCAATAAAACCCACTCAAAAACTATAAAACTCACTCAAAATACTAAAAACGTATCATCAAAGTCAATTTTCAATAAATTATTACACAACCACACCTACCAACCATACTGTCTCCAAATATATATCTGGTATCACTGTCTAGACTGAACTGGCGGGAAAATTAATGGCAAAGGTCAATCTCGGGATTACTTCATTACGTTACACGAACGATTCGCTGTGAGATTTTTGTCTTTCATCTTATTAAGGCTCATTAATTATACTTGGCTTTGATAGAGGTATTAGTTCTATGAAATTATGTTTCGTTGAACTTTTTCTGCTTCAATGATGTGATTTTTTTGTATAAAATTACTGGATCTGATGTGAAGTGTAAAAAGTATTTTGGCGTTATTTACATACACACATACATACATAAATACATACATACATACATACATACATACATACATACATACATACATACATACATACAAACATACCACCACGCGTGTATTCCCCGAAGACTTATGCAGAGGTGTACGAATGTACACCTTAAGTTCGTCGGAATGTTTAGGACCTATGTAACAGGGGGCGAGCCAATTGCCATTAACCGGGCACATATCATAACTTTGAGCTGCTACTGAGAAATTCAGAATAAATACTATGCTTTATGTTTCCTGTAACTACTGAAGTTTTCCACTGTACATTTTTACAGAATAACGATCATTTTGATTGCCAATCAACGCTAGTCGTGAAGGTATAAACTTGGTCTTTATTGGAATTCCATTAGAACTCATTCTAGGTTTTATGTTAGTTTTTGCGATCGTTCTGTTGAAATATAATGTCCGGAGTCGTTCAGAATCCAATTGTTTGGCTTAATTAGTTTATCATTGTCCAACGAAGACTTCTTATACTTACTATTAGTTAATTTTGCTTGATAAAACTAGGATTTAAGACTAACACTTTGGTGAACTATGATATATTGCTTAACTAAATCGACTTAAAGCGTGTACGAGAACGGTTTTAAGATTTCTATAGAAAAATAAAATAAAATTATATTTTGGACCTAATGTGCTTTTAAAAATATATATCATTGAATGGTCGACAACCCGTTGGTCCATATGATTTTAAGTGGTCACCGCTGCCTATGGACATCTGCAATATCAGAAGCCTTGCAAATGCGTTGCCATCCCACAGAAAAAGTTGAAATGTCTTAAGTGTAACTACACCGGCTCCCATACCCTTCAAACCGGAAAACAGCAACGCTGCTTTGCGGCAGAAATAGGCAGGGGGTAGTACTTCCCCAGACGTGCTCCTTCACAAAGAGTTTTACTATTACTTAAAAAACTACGTTAGGTAAAAGAACGTTAAATATTAGTGTGGTAAGTGTGTAGTAAGGTGTCTTCTCAAAGAAGATTGGTTACATAAGCCACATACGAGCACACGAACGACAGCTACAGAGGAATTGAACCAATCGCCGTGGCCGAAATCGGTCGGATCACATCACATCACACCATCATCACTCTTTCACAATTAAAACGGCCGAACAGCTCTGGATAAAATTTGGCACTGAGATAGATTGTGGTGTGAAATAACACGAAGGACATATACTTTTTATCCCTGAAAAAATACTTTAGTACTTTTCCCGTGGGATAATATATCAAATTTGACGCTGACGAAGTCGCTAGCAGAAGCTAATATTAAATATGAATAGACACCATTATTTTAATGTTATAACTAACGTCATAATTACACTCTCATACAACAGTATCTGTACATAAGTAGTGACGACTAAAACTGCTTCACAGTTACAAACTTCTGCTTACCCACCCTTTTTTA
Organism: Caradrina clavipalpis; assembly: GCA_932526535.1. Classification (NCBI taxonomy): domain Eukaryota; kingdom Metazoa; phylum Arthropoda; class Insecta; order Lepidoptera; family Noctuidae; genus Caradrina; species Caradrina clavipalpis. The sequence goes on from OW052088.1 coordinate 1,615,073, forward strand.
CTGAGCTCGGTAGCGCCGCAAACTTCCTTCATTAACATAATAGCACCAGATGCGGGTACTTATCTGCGAATTGCTGTGCAGCTGGCCTACGGTCTAAACCTCAGGTTGGGTTTGGTGTACACTGTCACAGACAGACGCTTTTTTTGTCACAATATTATATAAAAAATTATTAAAAAGAATTTAGAATATCCTGCTTTTTTTGAAGTTGGTTTACAAACTAATGCGACAGCCTACGTTACGGTAAATCATTACCACTACCTACAGATATTTCAGTTAGTCTTCTTCTTTATCGTGTGGGCAGTGAGGTCTAACGACCCCACACACCCTTGTGTCAGAGTTAATGTTCAGTAAGTTTTTTTGCCATCCAATGTCAAAGAAATACTCCTTCTTTTATTCTTCTTCAGAGTAAAGAAAAGTTAATGTTATTGTTTTATTTTTATATTTTTTTTTTTTTTTTTTTTTTTATATTTTTAAACCATTTATTAATAATAATTCAACTACAAAGTTAAAACTAAATAATAATTAAATTACAAACTAAGTATGTACAGTTAATATAAAAAGTAAGGTTATAGGGCATCAAAAAACTCATCCGCATCGCTGTCAATGGGACATGTGCCCAGAAGGCTGGCAGCATTGCCACGTTGTATGGCAATGCTGATTCTTTGGCCAAAGAATAGGCCAGCCCTCTGGTCACGTGAAGAATCGACCAGTCGCTTCGCGATATTGCGATAAACTAGATGAGCGCTCGGTCCCCACGGCCCTAGTGTTTCAACCCCAAACGGCTCAAACATATAACTTTCATGAAGGTTAATATATTTGCGCCGTTTGAGATTTTCCGCACCAGACGCAGCCGCCCCAGCACAACACGTCGTGCAAGGAAGATGGGATGGCGCAAGGGTGTCGACGCATGTAGCATCCCACACCAGAGGCCTACCCAACTTCCAAGGCATTATAGTCATCCCATCTGGTCTCTTCCCATCGTCGCGTGCCAGGCCAACTGGCTCCAAAACAGCTGGCACTCCGGCGGAGACAAGAGCACGACGGATGATGTCATTAATACTGGCGTGCCGTGCCATGCGGCCAGCGCTCTTTTTGCATGACAGGCCATGGTGTCCGAGGCAGTCGACAGCTTCACCGCACTGACAGCGGTGCGGAGCCCCACAAGGTGCACCCAGGCGCAGGCATGTAGCGAGCCGGAATGTAGAATCACTCAACATAGTGCCTATGTTGGGCGACGGAAGTGCCTGAAGCCAGAGACCCGACTCCCACTCACCCACAGCCAGCAGGCGGGCGCGCTCAGCAGAATTGATGAACGTATTAATTAAATTATTCCGTACCAACCTGCAGAGCGGCTCGTCCCATTGTCTCTGGGAAGATGGGTTCACGGGTCGATCTGTTTCCGGGCAAGTTATTTCCCAGGCGTTCACCGCTTCGGTCAAACACGGCACTTCAAAGTCAACCATGGATGATGATAAGATCTTCGCAGTTAACTTATCGGTGCTGTGGACAGAAGACAAGAACGCCGGTAAACTACAACTAGAAATTTTGCGGATGCCGAGACCACCAAAACGAATGGGAAGTGTGGCTTGTTGCCACGCTCGGTCATCCAGGGCCACATTTAAAACAGAAGTAATTGTATTTTTAATAATTTGGTCAATTTTGTCCAAAAGGTGTGGCTGCTTCCATATAGGTGCAGATCGGAGGTAATACATGAAATTTGGGCCAAAACAACAATAACTTAATATGGTAAATGCAGAATGTAGGTTAATTTTGGAAAGTCTGTCCGAAATATCATTGAAGTGACTGATTTTTTCGTCAATGAATGGTGAAAAACTATCTTCCAAAATTGGGGAACCTAGGAGGTGCAATGAGCTTTTTTCCAAAATTTTGATCTGTGGGGCTATTGCATTGAATTTTCCTAAAGTCGATTGTCTGTCGGTAACGTCAGTAAGGTAAATTTCGCATTTGGAAGGGTTAATATATTTATTTATTAAGGGTTTTTATATTCATATATTTATTTTAAAATTATCACAGTGGTACATCTGCGCGTTCTCTTAACCTTAGTGCTCTTATTGTACACTAGTACGGTAATGTGTGTTACAACGCGTTATAACGTTATGACTTGCATATTCAATATACGCATTTACTACTAACATGGCCACATTAGCCACACTATATTTATCTATAATATGTATGTATTTATAAATTATATAAGTATGTATATCAGTTGTCTGGTTACCATAACACAAGCTCTGCTTAGCTTGGGATCAGATAGCCGTGTGTGAGTTGTCCCAAGATATTTATTTATTTATTTATTTATTCTTATATGTTTTGTTAAAGTATTTATTTATTTATTTACCGCACGTCACACCACACTACAAAAATGTGTTCCGCGCTTTATAATCAGTGGCAATACCGCACTGTTTTGTATTCGGATTGTAATACGGAACGATATTAAAATTGGCATCGGAATTGTAGGGTTAAATGGGCCGTCTACAGGCTATCAAATGCTGAATGAACTGATAAGGTCCCGTGGGTATATAAACCCAAGCAATTAGGGTCGAAAATCAGAAACAAACCTGGGATTTTTGTTTGTTGTTTTAACTTATTAAATACTAACACTACCCGCGGCAAAATTTAGGTGACTGTGTATTATTTTAGCATTTGTTGAACATGTAGTCATACATAGTAATTATTATTTTATAGGAAATAATCAGTTAAAAATAGTCTTATGGACAGCTGGTGCCACACCTTCCTCTTGAATCACTCTGGGTAGGAAAGTTTAGGCAGAGGTGTATCAATATACACGCACAGTTCGCCGGTATGTTTAGGTCCTATGTAATAAGGGGCGAGTCTATTCCCATTAACCGGGCACAAAACCTAACTTCGAGCTGCTACTGAGAATTTCATAGAAAAACCTAATAACACTTTGCTTGACCTAGGAATCGAACCCAAGACCTCTAGCGTAGCAGTCGCGCTTAGGACCACTAGACTAAAGAGGCAGCTATAAAAATATTGTTGCTAATTCCAACCTTTTCAAGCCAAACCTCACCACTCTACCACAAAATCATTTCCCATGTTTTTCGTTGAAAAGGGCTCACGTTGTAATAAAAATACGAGAATTTTGTTAAAATAACGCCGACCAAGAGCCCGGAAAGCGATAATTTAATGGTGTACAAGTGGAAATAAAATGAGAAATGTGAGCAAATTTTTTTGGTGGCGGTCCTTGCATTTTTGGTTTTCTCGAGGGCTCGCGAACTCAAGTGTTGCTGCAAGCTGTGCGCCCTGAAGTTTGCGCGCCTAATGCTAGTGGAGCAACTTTGCCGTTGGGTAAAAAACTGCGATTTTTGAAATGGAAATTGAATTCTACCGTCCAGAGAGAGTTGTGAATTTTGGCTAAATTAAGACTTGGTTGCAGTACTTTACATTTTTTATAGAAAGTCCAATTATAATTTATTTAAATTAGACCATAAAATGGCACTTTTGAACGTCAATTATAAGATAAAAAATTAGTAATATTGAATCTAGTTGCCCATTCCAAAATATATAGTTTCGTATGGAGACTTCAAAATCGTAATAAAAAAAACTACATATTTTATGTATAATTGCGGACAATAATTGCGATTTCAATGTTCACCCTTAAGACCTCAGCAATAAGATTCAAATGTGGTCAACCGCCTTTACCTCCGTTTGTAACTACTTGGTTATAAATCTCATTCTCCAATCAGTATAAGTACCAATGAACTTATTATTCTATCAATGGTAAATCAACATTTATCTAAATCCTGTGAATACCAAAACAAATAATACACCCAAACTCCTTCCGCCCTGGTGCCCCATCAAACCCAATGACCGTACAACAAAGGAGCATGACCTATTAACCTACTCTATTGACTGCTGACGGCCTCAATGATGACAGCGCAAAAACTGCCTTAATCTAACTACCCAAAGTCTATAATTAAGTTATACCGTCACGCTTTAATCTCCAAGGGGTAGTCTTAGTCTTGCAAATAAACTGTCCAATTATTCAATTATCTTATCAATCAAGGTTGGTTAGGTAAATAATATATTTAAATAATATTTTCTGTTCTTTCCTTCCTCAATTTTTGACCCACACCTGGGAATTGGTGCTTCGTAAATATTTTCTAATGTCAAAATTTTGACTAGAATTAAACCAACAACTAAGCGAACAAATAAAAACACTTTTTTACAGAGAGAGATCAGTCGCCTTTTTCACAAATGTTTCATTGGTGTTACAAAATTAAATTAAAATACAGAAGCATGCCAACACATCTTTATTAATTCATGTATTAATTATTTTATATCAATAAGCAAATCTTACAGACTAGGTATTCCAAAACAATATATATTTAGAACTAACATTTTTATCCCTCCTTCAATGCATATTTTCGCTCCTCGGCAGGCTATCAAAAATATGTTAAGATGTCATATCATAACCAAGTATATAAAATAACCAAAACTGCCACTAAACAGACCGAAAAACCGAAACCAACCACTTTTAATTTCCAAATTCGAAGTAACAGAAAAGCAGAACAAAAGCCTGGCAAAAATACTAGATAATTAGAAACACTCCCGTTGGGAAATCTCAAGTAGCCACTTAACGGAAGGGTCTCCTCAAGGATTGAATTTAACCAAATGACTTGACCTAACAAATAAACGCAGCCGTTGCGGCGGTTAAAAAGTATTTTCTAACAAATTAACTAAAGTGGATAAGTGGGCTGTTATAAGCATGTGCTAGTTACTCGAGCCAATTAAAAGTAATGGCGATATTGCTGCAATGGCTGTTGGGTATGGCCTTGCAACGTTCATTGTTGTTGTAGGGTACAAATAAAATATATTTTTTCTTTTTTTTTACATACCGCATACACACCATCACGCCTGTATTTCCTGAAAGGTTAGGCAGTAGGTGTACCAATATACATCCACAGTTCGCTGGTATGTTTAGGTCCCATGTAATAAGGTTCAAGCCTATTGCCATTAACCGGTCACAAATCCTAACTCCGAGCTGCTCCTGAGCTGCTGCTGTACCTTATAATTGCATCATGTTAAAATGCAAAAAGGTCTTCATTTTGTTAGGAAACCAACACTGATTTGTTTGTACTAGCTTTTGCCCGCGACATCGTCTACGTGGAAATCAAATACCGCTTAATCTCCTACCTTTAAACTACACGCTGCTGCTTCATATATGATTAAATTTTCGTCAATGAGTAACTGAACAATAACCTTTTATTCCTTTTATAAACACAGATTAATTCTAAACGTAGTTTTGTGTAATAAATATGTACCCCACATGTTTAATTTGGCATAGTATATCACCAAAGGTTAAAACGTAAAACCCAAATTGCAAAACCGCTGCGTAGTTCAATAAAATAGTTCGATAGTTTCGTTCATTTCCCTCGGCTCACATTTATTTAATTTACTTGTTCGGAAACAAACGTTCCATTTTTTCCAACATAACATGAAACGAAAATAATTATACCGCGGCCCCTACGACTTTTCCAAGTAATTTCACCCGAAAACCTTTCTTGTATACGAGGTGAACTGGCCAAGATGGCTGAGCGACATCTTTCTCGATCGTTCATGCGTAAAACGCGAAAAGTATTCCCAATGACGTCAACAAAGAGGTCTCTAAAATACTCTTCAAATTGTCGTTTGTGTCCATAAGTTTTGAAGTTAGTTCTGAATACTGGAAAAAGTAACAAGCGAAGTCTAAATCAGAGAATCGTTGTAAATGTTATTTTTAGCCCAAAGGTCGATTCAATTTTTTCTATACCTAATGGTTGAACTTCTGGCGAGAGTGAACTCCTTTGGAATTTGTGGAATCTAAATGTACATACGCTAATGTCCACTTAATTAGGATCCAAATTGGATGATGTGTCCACGTGTGCGTAATTTTAAAGGCCAAGTTTTGTGCAAATATTATGGTTCAGTTAATAACTGATATATAATATTATCAAAATTTAACTTTAAGTTTCCTATACACCATGACGCCCGAAACCCCAAAGGGTTTGGCAGAGTTACATTACCGACAGTTGGCCGGTATGTTTAGGTCCAATTTAATTCCGAGCTACTACTGAGAATATCATTGAAAAACCCAATAACAGTTTCTCGACCTGGGAATCGAACCCAAGAGCAAAAGTCCCCGTTACCGATTCAGTTCAACCTATAATGATAGTTTGTATATCTGTATGTATTTGAAAGTAAATAAATACTATGTCTACCTGAAACCTAAAAACAATGCCCAGTATTGAAACAAAAAGTACACATACATTTTTAACGACATATTCCTTTTTCTATTCAGTCATGCAAAAATGACATAGGTCCGACTCTAGGATCTCAATCTAAAAGCAACATATACTGTTTTCTTCAAATATGTACTTGGCAGATTTTCCAAACACACATTTTCACAAAAGAACAAATATAGAAAATAGTTTTGGAGGTATATAATCTTATGTCGACTTCATCTAATACATAAAACATTCTCAATAAAACCTTAAGCCATTTAAAAGCTGCTATAAATTTTAAATAAACTGCAGATCAGCATAATAATAAATGCGGCTTGAGTACAAAAATGCAAGTCAACTAAGAAAATCTCCATTGTGAGGATCTGCAAGGGAAGGGTGTTGCGGTGGCCTAAGTGTAATCTGTAGCGAGTTGCTTTTTAAGACGTAGTGACTTTATAGACACAATTTCTTTGACGTAGTGAGTTTTAAATGTCTCGTTAGCCTTGAGGTCCTAAGAACTGCCTCGTTAGCCTAGTGGTCCTAAGCGCGACTGCTAAGCTAAAAGTCTTTGGTTCGATTCTCAGGTGCAGCTCGAAGTTTATTCATTTTATAAAAGGTAGCTCCAAAACTGACAATGAGTATAACAACATAATTAAGTAGTCAACACATTACACCAATTCCGAAGTATACAAAATAAAAATACAGTTAGGGTTTGTGCCCGCAATAGGCTCGCCCCCTATTACATGGCACCTAATCATACCGGCGGGCGAAGTAGCGACTGCCTATCTGACCTCCACAAACCAGTAACTGGAAACACGATACCTCTTGGCTTACCATGAAGTATCGTGTTGCCCAGTTACTGGTTATCACAGTAAGTCGAACAACCAGTCTTCACTGGTTGCCAGACTTACTGGCTTCTTTCTTTGAGTAATTCCTAGTGCAAAGTGAAAAATAATTCACAATCAATCAATTAATTTCAATCAATTTTTTCTGATTCAATCGCTTATAACTTGTCCCTTGGCCCGCCTTATAATGAAGACCCTTCGGCGTTGGTGATTCAGGGATTCTGCTGGCGATAATAGCAGATAGCCTTAATCACAGTGAGGGGTACCGCTGCCATTTTGGCTAATTGTACCCTTTGCTTTTTGCCATTTTCTATCCCAAAACTGCTGAGTAAGACTCAAGTAATTGGCAAAACCTAGTTTTCGTTCTATTTTTGGACACGAGATTTAGAAATGTTTGTTTCTTATAATTGGCCCGAGATTGTTTGTTTTGCGCCTGAAGTATTTATTTTACTGCCTCGTTAGCCTAACGGTGCTAAGCGCGACTGCTACGTTAGAGGTCTTGAGTTCGGTTCCCAGGTCGAGCAAAGAGTTATTGGGTTTTTCTATGAAATTCTTATTAGCAGCTCGGATTTCGATTTTTTCTCGGTTACAGGCAATAGTCTCGCTCGCTTATTACATGGGACCTAAACATACCCGCGAACTATGCGTATACATCAGTACACCTCTGTCTACCTAATCTTTCGGAGAATACAAGCGTGATGGTACGTGTGTAAGTATTTTTTTCATTTTCTGAGCAGTTGGGTAAGGTAATAAAACTATCTATATCAGAAATTTTATTGGTTGTAATAGTGTTGTCTTTTAACAAGATTTGCTACATATGTTTATTGCGTTTGTTAGGGTTCTTTATATGAAAAATAAAAAAAACCGAAGCCTTTCATTAAGTCTATGTAGTGTATGAATTTGGTTTTGGTCATAATGTACAGTCTGTTGTCAACATTATCTGACCCACCCTAAACACAACCAAAATTGGACCCTCTGCCTATGATAATAAGGTTTAATTTCAATTTATCGATGAATACAGACACGCATAAACCCACCCAACGTTGTCGGAGCCACCGGCATTATAATTATCATTTTGTTAAGCTATTTTAATCATTATCTCGTTGACATTAAAGTTAAAAACCTTTTAAGTCACCTTACATAATTAGAACCCAATCTTGAATTTCGTGGAGTCTTAACAAGTTCTTGTGGCTTGGCGGTTTGATGTTGGATTGGCGAGGAACAACATGTGGGTTCGAAAACACAGTCCACCTGTTATCAGTTTCTTTTTTAATTTGATTTCATTTCTACAAAATTGTTTGCATTATTAAAGAACGGCCAATATGATTTACGCCTAATAACTTATCTTGTAAACAGGTGGGTAAATTAAAAAAGTTTAAGTTCACATATATATTTGCTTCGTGAGGTAGATAATAAATTCGTCTACTTAAGTGACAAAAGTTACACTACTACGCCTATTAGCATTGACTGTGCACACACATTTGTAAATCGTTTCGCATAACTCGTTAAGTATTTTTAAGCAATTTGGTGTAAAAAAGCATCATGTCGCAGCTTAATGACTATACCAAACATAAAATCATATTTTTACATGAGCAGAATGTTGGAATTAGAGAGATTGGTCGTCGTCTTAATATAGCAGTAAGTGTTTTTTTTTATACCTATTTTATTTAATTGATTGTGATTAATGAACGCGTAGTTGGCTATTTTACTATTACATTCACTCCTTACAAGTTACATAAACGGTTCCAAAAAAGTTTTTTTTTTTTGTTTTAGAGAAATACGACTGTAGCTAAGACGTTATGGAGACAAAGTAAATATTCAGCGGATTCGTCCAGGGGCAAAAAACATCAAGTATAGTCCCGAATGCGATTGCCCATTAGTGTAACCGCAATAAAACACCATATTTCAGTGGAAACAGTGAGAAGGCATTTACACGCTGCTGGAATAAGGAATTATAAACCGGCACAGAAAATAGCATTGACACCTGCTGAAGAGGGGTCCGTTTTGCCCAGGAATATTTAAATTTTAATTGAGAAGAAAATGTTGTGATCTTCACTGATGAAAAAAAAAACATTTAAATCGAACAAAGATGAACGTAACAAGGAACGGTGCGCCATCACTCCGCTACTAATTAATCTAGGATACTTTTAAACACACCATGTAAGTAAATGCTCAATGGATAGATTGTTAAACCATTAAAATGTTGCCAATTACGTGGTGATGTTATTGTCATAAATAGTTTTTTTTCTATTTAAATGACATGTTTATTCACTACGTATAATAGGCAGCTATAAATCTTTAAAGCATTTCACAGATAAAATAAATTTTCTCGATAACAAACTTTCAAGAAAACATGCCTTTTTTAATGTTTATAAATGGTTAGATTTGATTATGGCATCCTCATAATATATTGTATATTAATTTGGAAATATGTGAGCATTTACTTACTTTATTTACCTAAGTGTTTTAATGAAATAATAAACATTTTAAATTTGCAATTGTTTAGTTTTATTTCTATGCGTTGTCCATTAAAGAACTGTAAAAAAAGTATAATAAAATAATTAAAAAAGAAACACCTGAGCAGAAGCTATATTTAGGTTAAACTTGATTTCGAACGTAAACAACGATTAGTGACCACAAGACTAAAGAATTTAAACCATATATATACTTTAATTAGGTTTATTCTTGCACAGCACAAGCAGCCAACCTTATCCTAGTGCAAATAGATTATTTTGTATTTTATCCCTTCATTATTATTTAATCACTCCATTAAGACATGATAATAAAAAACTACCTTTAAAATAGACAAAAATAAATTGTAAAGAGAAGTTGTTTTTGCAATTTAGTAAGGCAAGGAAAAATATGTTTGCGCGTTGTCACTGCATACCCTTAGTTAGTAGCATTTGAATACCAGTTTTACAATGAATACAAATATTTTATTTTTCAACTACCCACTTAATACAAGTTATGCCAAAATATTACTATTTTAGAAACTTTATATTTGAAGATTATCCGTCTATAGTTCTTTACAATAATACAAGAAATACTTTTAGAATAAATTCTAAATTGAAAGCAAAACAATATCTTCGTCGCGGGATTTGATCTCGCAACTTGTCACTCTCAGTCTTACACACAGACCACGAGACCAGAGTTACTTGACCGAACTTATTAAAATAAGCTATTACACTTATTATATTATAACAAGTTGTTATAAGATTTAACCCAATGCTTACGTGATAAAGATCAAATTTGCGTGTGTGTATTTTTATTGTAAGTATTTATTCCTTCTCAGTTCTCGAGCACTTGACTGCTAACCTCATATAAATTGAAATTAAACCTTATTATCATAGGCAGAAGGTCCAATTTCGATTGTGTTTAGGGTGGGTCAGATAATGCTGACAACCGACTGTACCATTTTGAGACCACTTTGTTTTGAAAAGGTATATTGTAAGAATCCTTAGAAGAACCTTTCTCATAGCTTTCACAATAATGTAGGTAAAGGTACACAATACAACAATTCAAAAAAAAACATTTTTTTATTTTCTTACCTTCTTTATAAAATCTTTTGACTAGTCTATTTATATGTTTACCTACTTTATGATTTTATGATCTTTATTTTCTTTGACTGCCCCGCTAGCCCAGTGGTCCAAAGCGCGACTGCTACGCTAGAGGTCTTGGATTCGATTCCCAGGTCGACCAAAGTATTACTGAGTTTTTCTGAAATGAAATTCTTAGTATCAGCTCGGAGTTAAAATTTGTGTTCGGTTAATGGCAATAGGCTCGCCCCCTATTACATGGTACCTAAACACCTCTACCTAACCTTTCCGGGAATACAGGCGTGATGGTATCATAATACTTTTTACATACAAAAAGGTTCTTACTCCACAAAATGAAGTCCTTCCACAAAACATTACTCATAAATAGCGTTTCAATTGGTCCGGTTCTTGCGGCCGCCGGCCGTCCGGTCCGATTCTAATCACGTGCCGGATGTGAATCTGCGTCGCAAACAACTTGCAGACATGTTGTAGTGCAATGCTCGTCGGAACATGTTCCAGACATTTTAATGGCGGTTTAGCTGTCCTACGTGTTTCAGTAATAGTTTGAATGTATTTCGTTTTGAATTCATATTTAGAATGCTGAAGTTTAACCATGAATTCTGACTGACTAACCACAAGATGTCCGTACCGTATAGGTATCCGTCCTATGTACAAAATGACGATTTACTATACTTTATTTATTTATTTGTCTACTTACATCTACAATTGCAGGCTAAACCAGTGCTAAAATGCGCCTTAAGGGCCTATCCGAACACAGGATACCGAAAACATTCTTTCTTTTGTCGCATATTCTGGCGTATTGGTATATATTAGAAACCTGAAAAAAATTGAGTGTATTGCCAATGGTTTAAAGTAAAGACTCATCGATAAATATTTCATAAAATAAAGCAGTATCATGGTAAAAAAATGGCAAAGGAGCGCATAAAAAAAAAATTCGTCGCGTTGATCTCAGAATTTTGATCGTAAACTGTATACATTTATGTAATAATATTAAATGAATGTTCATGAACTAAAGGCATATCTATAAATTATTCCATTGAGCCGTGTATTTTTTTTTCATTTAATAAAAATTTCAAACTTTCTTGATTTTGGTGGTTATTCGATACAACTTACATCGCTATTTTGAACCTTATTTACTGCGTCGAGTTTTGTCTTATTTGCTTACCATAGGGCCTTAAACACTCATAATTTAATTTATACTTATAACTGATGACACCGTGGGGTATATGATTTCGTACAAAGCACGATGTTGGACAATTCCCCAGTTAGTTAAAAAGCTATGGTAACGAGAAATACATAATTACGTATATAGGGAAAACAAAGAGTTTTAATAAATACAAGTAACATTTGTATTTTATTTGACACACGAGTACCTAATATTTACAGGGTGTGTGCGCAAGGGAAATAAACGATGATTTTGTAACTTTAGAGCAGGACAAAACAGTATCAAGGGTCGATTGTAAGGCATCATAAATCATTACGGACAGAGCACCAATAGGTTGGCAAGCTAAAGATTTATGTTCTACTAAGGAATACCCTGACTTTGTCCGTATTAACTTTTTTTTATTTTCCCTAAAAATAAAAGGTTATTTTCTGAATGACACCCCGTTGCATAAGGGCCTCTGCACTCGACTTGTGTAGTACCGATTATCGGACCGTTCAATGGATTCATAGTTTCGTGGGTCCGACTTTTTGTTGGACGTGTGTCATTTCATAAGTATTTTGTTTTTATTTCAATTTAAGTTTTTGATCTCATAACGTAACATAAATTTTATATAATATTTACCTATTTCAATGGCAAGTATTGTCATTTACCACAACCCTGGTCCCCAAGATACAGGCAACACCTGGGGACCACTGTTTTTTTATACAAATGCGGACTGCTAACTGTTACCGATTTCTTATACTTTTTTTGTTGCCAGGAAAATTCTCATGGACGTCTACGGCCCGGTGAGGGTGGAGGGGTCTGTCAGACTCTTACTGACTAAAGACCACCCCGGTGTTCCTTTTCCACATTTACCCTTGATCCCGGGAATAGTACGCGCCTTCCGTGATACCGATTTTTTATACCATGTTAACCTTATTATAAGGTACCTCTGTAACAATGGTTAATATACTTAATTTACTAAGCATTCCAAGAAAGCTTTCTGTAACTGGGTGCTAATCAGATTTTCTTGACGTTTCTTATCAGAATGTCTATCGTAATGTGCTAATTATTCTGACGTTTCTTATCAGGGCTTCATATCGTTAGTTCAGTTCGCTAATTATATAAAATACAAATATTTATTTTATTCAGCTCTCACCTCAGGCCAAGGCTTTTGCTAATTCATTTTAAGTCAAAGTCACCGCAAGGCCTTCTAAATTAATTAATCCGTCACGATTGTGAATATCAAAGTAATGTTTGCGCTGCCGACGGATCACATGATGCTGGCAGAAAGGCCATTTTATATCGCCTCAGTTGTCAAAATGGAAAAAAATAGAAATCTAACTTTATAAAAATATGAAAAAAAAAACATTTTGTTTTCTTTTTCTGAGACTTCATGTAAAATACTGATTCAGCTGTATTCGGTCAGATTAAAAGTCACCCCAACATAGTTGGAAAAAGTCTAAGCAGATGATAATAATAATAATGATGATAGTTGTGACGGCCAATGGCATAATAGCCAAGAGCCTCGACCAACACCTAAGGAGGCTCTCGTTGGGCGGTGGGATCAAGGGCTTGATTAGACACGGCGCGTATTGTTAGGAGATTCCTTTCTCAGTAGCCCTGACCACCGGTAGCTTGGACCCTGTTCCCGATGCCCGTGGGCTACTTTTAATATTTTTAAATGTTTTTATTTTGTTATAGTAATATTTAAAAATGTAATTAATGTGTATATTAAATAAATAAATGGAATATAATATGATAATAAGTTTTTTTTTTATCTACTGTAAGTCAGATTTTAATTGGACCATTAACGTTTACTTCTGGTATGGGCATGAAAGTCCATACATACTCCGAAAATATGTTTGACAATAATTTGAACAGGTACATAAATAATTTTTAATTATAAGAATGTTAAGACGATATTATAACTAAAATAAAAACCGCTGTAGAATCAACAATAAGTTCAAAAGACTACAAGTGTTACATATTCTACTTATTCCCTTAATTATTTTAATATTACCAACTGACAGCATGTTAAACAAGGAATTACAAAAAAACTTTCACGAAGTATACTTACAACATACAGACTCGCCTACTACTCGTTGTAGTATCGATGTGAAGTGAACCTGAAAAATATTTGGCACCGGACCGGCCGGGCCCCGTGGACGGCGGACGTAATTCGCCGGTCGTTATACACTTCAATGTATACCGATATAACTTGTGTGCGTACCTACATTCCGAGGCACAATGGTTTAACGATTTCCTTCTATTACAGATTCAATAGAAGATAAACTATTTTTTCGTTAAGGCGCTCTCCTTTTGCGAGCTGAGATTGATTGCATTCATTTTTAGTGAAGGAGCTCGTCCAGGGAAGTAGCTACCACCTTAGGTATTTCTGCAGCAAAGCAGCGTTACTGTGTCCCGGTTTGAAGGGTATGAGTGCCGGTGTAATTACAGGCACATGAGGCATTTTAATTTTGTTTGTGGGATGGCAACGCTCTTGCATGGCCTCTGGTATTGCAAATTTATTTATTTATTTATTTATTAAAATACCAACTTGAATTTACAGTAAAAACCAGACAAACAAGTTATAGGTCAGTACAAAAATAAAATTAAAATTACAATTAAAATTAAAATTAAAGAAGTTTACATAAAAAAGAAAATTGAAATAATATTAAAAGTAAAATTATAAAACAAAAACATGATAAATTTAGATAACATTAACTGATTTTTTTTTTTAAATAATACAGAAAAAAGAATTAACATTATACAGGACGGATTGTACTGGAGGCGGTAATGGACTCCAGGTAACGAGTAGCAGTGTTCAGGAAGCTCAGCTCAGCAGTCGCAAATATATCTAATGTATCGTCAAATAGTAAGATGTTGTTTATGAGGGTGAGGGCTACATATAGTGGAGTGGTCTTAAGAGATTTGGAACCGGCTTGAGGTATTGAAAATAGAGGACGTTGCCGAGGGCGAAGTGTATGACGGATAGGAGGAGGGATGCTAAAGGGAATGTACTGTAAAAGCGAAGAGTTGAAGTGGGAACCACGAATAAGGCGAATGAAGTACTTTACTGTAGTAAGATTCCTCCTGAGTTCTAAACTTTGGTAGGTTACCATACCAAGTACAAATGAAGTTGGATACATGTACGGATAATAACCATACAATTGTAAGTAGAGGAAGCGTATAAAAGACTTTTGGACCTTTTCGATTACTAACGTATAAGCTTTTTCATGTGGGTTCCAGATTACACTATTGGTTTCAAGTATACTGCGAATGTATGAGTTGTATAAGAGGGCGATGGCCTGTCTACTGTTGAATATCTTAGCCTGACGCAACACAAAACCTAGGTTTTTACGGGATTTGTTACAGGTCTGAATTATGTGGTGGTTAAAGGTCAGGTGTTGGTCAAAATTGGTGCCTAAATCGCGCACAGTGGTTACACGTTTCAAAGGCACATTATTCAGAGTGTAGGTGTTGTGTATGGGTTTCGTGGCTTTAGAGAACGTCATGATGGCGCATTTGTCAATATTAAGGCTGAGATTGTTTACTGCGCTCCAAGTGTGAATATTGTCGATGTCGAGTTGTAGCATGGCTGTATCACTGGAGTTGACTATGGGAAAAGCAACTTTAACATCATCAGCGTACAATAAAACTGTGGAATGTTTAATATATGTCGGTAGATCATTAACAACTATTAGAAAAAGAAGAGGCCCAAGGTTAGTGCCCTGCCCTATGCCAGAAGTGACCGAATAGCGCTCCGAGTTGGCGTGTAGATATGTGACATATTGCATGCGCTCGTGAAGATAATTTGCAAAGAATTTAAGTAAAGTTTCGGAGAAACCCGCCAACGCCAATTTACTTAAAAGAATATCGTTGTCAACCCGGTCAAAAGCCTTCTGGAAGTCAAAATAGGCAACATCAATTTGCTTTTTGTAATGGATGTTTTCCGCTAATAGTGTAGTGATATTGATCAAATTAGACGTGGTTGAGCGATTTGGCAGGAATCCATGCTGCTCATCCACGAACCACCGCTGCAGTTGTTTATATATTTTTTTATAGAGCACTGACTCAAATATTTTTCCGAATATGCACAGTACTGCTATCGGCCTATAATTTTTAATTTCACTTTTTGGACCGCTTTTGTGAACAGGAAGCACTCTAGATGTTTTCCACTCAGTTGGATATATATTTGTGGCTATAGACAGGTTGAAAATAAATGCCAAGGGCTGCTTAAAGATTTCGCAACCGTCCTTAACCATGTACTGAGGTATTCCGTCCGGTCCTTGGGTTGATTTCGGAGGAAGTCGAGCCATAGTCCCACGTACTTCAGACTCGTGAATGTAATCTATATTTACCACCTGAGACGCCGTGTTAAGAGTCGCATTGGCCGTGGCGAGCGCGAGTTCAGGATCCAAAGATGGTGAATTAGGTAAGAAAACGCTACTAAAATATTTTGAGAATGCGTCTGCCACTTGTGCTGGTGACATGTCACCAAAGGTAGCCGGCTCATTATTTTGTCTGTTATTTTTCACAAAGGCCCAAAAAGTTTTAGGATCACGCTTGATGTCAGATTGGATGCGGTCAGTATACGAGGCAAAATCTGCCTCCGTACTTCTCTTCAATAAACGTCTGTAGTATGTAAAAAATGCGTAATTTAGTTGGTCTTTGTTATTCTGTTTGTATAGTGTGTGGTAATGATTTTTTAGGTTATTAAGTTTGATAGAGGTAGGTGTAAACCACTTGGGGTAATGCAGTCGTGTTGCTTTTGACTTTTTCAGAGGGACGGTTTGACAAATAATGTTATTAATTAACCTATAAAAGACATCAACAGCAACATTAACATCATCACAAGAGTACACTGGCTCCCAGTCTATAGCAGCCAGTTCAGAGTATAATACTAAAAAATCAGCCTTACGAAAGTTACGCATTAGACTTGTACTAGGGATCGAGTTATTTGAACAGTGGACGCTGTTGTTGCACAAAATTGCGAAAGGTGTGTTAATATTAATAGAAATATCTAATGGTTTGTGATGTACCTCAGGTGATACAATGCCGGAACAAACTGAAACTGAGACTTCCGCCACACACGAGTTAACCAATATAAGGTCCAACATTCTGCCAAGATCATTTAAAATTGAGTTTTGTTGTAATAAATTGGATTCAGAAAGAAACAATTCAAAATCATTACTTATGGATACACTAGCAGAGCAAAGGTTAAAATCTCCTAATATTATTAGAGGTAATTTGCCAATATTACCTATTATAAGTCTTCTAATACAATTAAAAATAGAATGATATCTAGAATCAGGTACATTAGGTGGTAAATAGACAACGCAGCATGCGAAGCGTAATCGACCTTTGGTAACTATTGCACTTATTATTTCGTCGCACTGTTCGGGCTTGCAGTCCAAACGTGTGAGCGAGTAAGGCGAGCGCGCGGCTAGCAGTACGCCGCCGCCGCCCCGCCCCACCCGGTCACACCGTAGCACGGAGTATTCTTGCGGGAACACCTCGGAGTCAAAAACGCTATCATCGAGTCTAGTCTCTGTTAAAGCTAGCAGGTTACTCGGGAACGTGTGTAATATATTCTTAGTTTCAGAACGTCGTGACTTTAATCCCCGGACGTTTTGGTAGAAAATCAGATCTAGCTTTTTAGTTTTCTTCACGAAAAAATGATTTATTCGTTACAGTGGATTGAGTTTTATTCCTTGCATTTCTATAGGTGAACCATTCCTGAAGTGACGTATTTGTAGGCCAATTATCAGGTGACAGGTAAAAGTCAAACAGGTGCATTGGAACACCCAGAATAAAGCAGTTATGCCTGGAGTGTTCAGGATCAGGCTTTTTTATGGAAAAGGTGTTGCTTGGGTGTTTTCTGTGAAGGTAAGACCTAATATTCTCCTCAGTTACATCGTGATGAAAGTTCCACGCGTGAATGAACTTGACAGGTTCCAGTGTTCTTAGATCTGTGTCAGCTGCACCAGTCGCGCGTATGACAGACCGGCGAGAACGCTGCTGAGTTTTCCCAGTCGTAAATATTCGAGAATTATACGAGTTTGTGTGTGGCCGTTCGCTGTTTATCAGTGGTTGTGATATGGTATCGCATACAGATGTTAATGAAGAAACAGGGTGTGGAACATGTAGAGACGAAGCTATGGCGACCGGGGCATCTAAGGACTTGTGGTAACTATTATTATCAAGCAAATTGGCTAACGTGCTTGATGTTTTTTCATTGACAGCTATTTGCATTTCAATTTTATCAATACGCTGCCTTTGTATCATAATTTCACATTCGTAATCTTTCATTCCCAGATCCAAAATACTTTTTGTATTTTCATCACACTGCAGCTGCAGGGAGGCAAGTGCGCTGGAGGTAGTATCAGAGGTCACCAAGAGCTGGTCTACATCAGTCCGAAGGATGTCATATTTACCGTTTAGAGCGGTTACAGTACATCTTATTTCATCAATATTTTCAGCCATTTTATTTATGGAGGTTTCTTGGGTATGATACCTAATCTCACTTTCTTCGCGGAAGGCACGGAGCTCCATCAGGACAGTTTCAAGAGTGCAATGCGTTGTGGTTGAGCCATGAGCGTGTGGATGGTAAGTACTCGGCTGGGTAGCAGGCAACGCAGTTTTTCGTCTCAACGTCACATTAGCTGAATCGTTATCATCAGTGAGCTGGGATAGCACCGGACTCACCAGCGTGTCAGAATTTATAGTTTTAGGTCTTTTACTGCGACACTCATGACATACCCAACCTGATTTTTGTGCAGCGGTCATAGCTTTAAAGTGACCGTGAGGCACATTAGCACATTCAAAATCATACGAATTATTACACTCTGCACACGCAAAGGACGGGCAATTTTGCAGGTCTTGTTTACAACCAGAACACACCAATGCCATCTTGCGGAGAAAATCGACAACTCAAAAATGATAAAAATCACAACGTTGACAGATCGTAATGTAGTAGGTCGAAACACGTCAGATCATAGTTCGTTAAGTTAATTACCAAAAAAAAATGTAGATGGCGCTTATTTAAAATGACAACAGTTCAAATTTCAAAACAAATGTTATCTTGAAAAATATAAAAACACAAAAAGTACTTGCGCGCAATAAGTTTTAAACATGCGTCTCACAACGTCGCAGTCAGGAACACTTCACTGATAGACACTTCAACATTAAATAATATTGTGAAATAGGTATACGACATCAAGTTAAAATTTAGAAAGTTCGTTATAGAATTTTAATTTGAATTTGTTTGACTTTTGGATACAACGAACTTTTTTTTGTTATAAACCAAGTTTTGAGTCTTTTTCTTTGGGTAATCACTTATGTTGTACGTTAGAAGTCGTTTTCTATAGTTTGTAATGAGTTATGGGCACAAAAACGCTAAAACACTAACACATAGTCACAGTTTTTGGTCCGGTTAGCACTTCACGGTTGGTTCAGTTTAAAAACACTAATAACTTTGTTATAGTCCAATGACACGTTGAGATAACACTCACAGCTGTTATTCACTTATTTAGAATTACACTAAAGAGGAGATCAGGAAGATTCAACTGGATTTTGTATTTTTAAGAAATAATTGTAACGGAGCGCAATGTTTACACGACGGCTAGCGCCATCTGTCAAGAGTGATGACCAAATGTCTAGGTAGCGGTGACCACTTAACATCTGGTGGGTCGTCGGCTTGATTGCCATTATCAACGACAATCCTACACAACCGGGAAGAGATCAGGCGCAGGGCCAACGCCTTTACGTGCTTTCCGATGCACGGGGGTGTCACACCACCAACTTTCCAAGTCCGGGCTGTTACTCAAAAATTCTAAATAGAAAAATCCAATAACAATTTTTGCCCAACCTAATCTGACCGATCGTAAAAGTCACGGTTCCAATTTAACTATTTCCTACATTTTATATCAAATAAATTGTTATTTCAAGTAGACTTCAATAACGAACTATAAAAAATGAAAAGTAAATAACCAATCTGTCTGAAATGGCAAACATTGACCTTTCAACTTAATAGTCTTGTCGAACGCCCACGAGGACGAACGGAACAGATTATTGCAAACTAGCTTTTGCCCGCGACTTCGTTTGCGTATATGTTTGTTATCTGTGTGGTTTTAAAGTTAGTTATGGGACCTAAATATACCGGCGAACTGTTTGTGTACATTGGTACACCTCTGCCTAACCCTTCGGGGAATACCAGGCGTGATGATGGTTATTATTAAAGTCAGTTATCAGCTAGTGAAAGTCCCGTCAAAATCGGTACAGGTGTTTAGTAGATTAGCCGGAATAAACAGACAGACAATTTTTTTTTTTGTTTTTTTTTTTTTTTTTTAATTTATTGTTATGTTTTAATTTGTACGGTATTTATAAGTACCGTATCAACATTCATAGGCTAATAAGATCCCCACCGCAAAAAAAGAGCTTATAATAACCTTGAAACGGCTGAACCGATTTTGATGAAACATAATTATCTAAGAAGCAACGTTAGGAAACCTGTTTTCAAATAAAAAGAAACCGGATTCAAATCGGTTCACCCGTTTAAAAGCTATGGTGCCACAGGCAGACACACAGTCACGTCAAACTTAAACTTATAACACCCTTCTTTGTCACTCGGGGTTAAAAAAGCTCTTATTTAGACATTACAAAATTAGCCTAGTCATGGTCCGGGGCTGCGGCTTGTTCGAAAGAGATACCGGGCGCCCGGAACGCAAAGGGTACATGAAGGAATATAGATGGGTTTTAGTCAGTAAAAGTCTGACACTAGGGCGGGGGAAGACATTGGATGATTTCCCATCTATAAAAAAAAGGGTAGTCATGGTCCTAAGGGCGACTGCTAAGCTAGATAGAGGTCTTGGCTTCTATTCCCAGGTCGAGCAAAAAGTGTTATTGGGTATTTCTATGAAATTCTCAGTAGCAGCTTGGAGTTAGGTTTTGTGTCCAGTTAATAGCAATAGATTCGCCCCCTATTACATGAGACCTAAAACATACCGGGGAACTA
This sequence comes from Caradrina clavipalpis, assembly GCA_932526535.1. Classification (NCBI taxonomy): domain Eukaryota; kingdom Metazoa; phylum Arthropoda; class Insecta; order Lepidoptera; family Noctuidae; genus Caradrina; species Caradrina clavipalpis. The sequence continues at coordinate 1,635,883 of OW052088.1, forward strand.
TAGGTGTGTATTTGTACACCTCTATCTGACCCTTCGGGAAATACAGGCGTGATGGTATGTGTGCAAACAGACACTTTTCATTTTGTATCGATGGTACAACGATGTTCAATGTAGCTACTTCCCACAACATCATCGACTTTCAACTCAATTTATTTTATGCCAAGCAAATAAACAGACAGTCGTGAAAGATAGTGTGTATCGGGAAATTGAGAGATACCTCGGAGACTTTGCAGCAGCGTAGATAGGTAAGTGCAGAGAGCCGAGAGCTCGGAGTAAATGTAACTTACATAGTAAAGGTGTATTTGTTCGAGTCGACACAAAAGAATTGATGACTTTATTTGCTAAAATATAGAACGAGTACATCACGGGAGCAATTACTTGTAGAAACGTTCTTCTAAGCTCAGTGTAAATCTGTCAAAAATGCCTCATATTGCAATTTTTTTTTTTTGATAAACCTTTTTTATGGGCTTTGTTCCCCGCAACTTTGTTTGCTTCGCTATTTCATTGGTATCGGTTTTGTTTTCGCGTAACCCTCTTCTTTTTTTTTAATAAATAAAATTCCTAAAATAAACGTAGCCTAAGTTACATCTTACAAGTTACAAGTCTTCTAAGTTACATTAGCCATCTGCGAGTGTAAGTCCAGTCAAAATCGGTTCAGCCGTTTCAGAGATTAGCCGGAACAAGCAGACTGACAGACAAAAACTTTAAAAATTGTTTTTTGGCGTAAGTACCGCACTGTGGTTCCGCATATACTCGTATATAATACTTTTATATGCATTCAGTGAACACAGTTAACTTGAAATTATAAACGGATACTTCAATTTTATGTATTTGTATAGATTATCGCTGAGATGAGATTGCGAACGTCTTTAGGTGTTATACAATTTGTTTGAAAATAATTGAATCTAGTGACCTTTCCAAAAGGAAGTTTCATGAAGAGAAAAATGGGGAGGAAACTCCAGTTGAAAACGAGCGTCAGGCACTAGTGGCCTGGCATTTTTGCTGAATTGGGCCTATTTGGCGCAGCTGCATACAATAATTTTGTTATTTTTTGTATTTCGTTTATTAACTTTTTTTTGTGTACCACATACACGTTTAGGTACTTTTACATTTTCTGGAACCAAAACACAGGAACTCCAGTCGAGTAGTAGTTACTATGACATTGTTATTTTTTTTTTAAGACGTCTCGTATGGAAGTCAGAAATGTAACGCTTCTGTCTGATCAATTAATGGATTTTTCAATGGCTACCGTTCGCATGTGTAGCCGAAGATCGATAAGGTTGACACACATATGCATTGACTGCAAGGAAACGTTACTTCGAGTTCACACTATTTCACAACAAAATCGATAATTTTAAATGTTCGTGTTATTTATTTTTGTTGTTATGTTTTAAAATAATAGTGCCAATTATAGTTTCTGTTACTAAGATATAGCTTACGGCTTTCGGTTCCAAAACGAAGTAAAAGTAACGGTGTAAACTATGTAAAAAAAAACGTATGTTCTTTCTATCTTTAAAAAATGGTTTTACAATATTTTTCTCGTGTTTGCGCTCCACTCATCATACGAGATATAACTCTTGAGGTTTTCCTTCAGAGACAAGAGACACGTACGACCCGCAATGCGTCCAGTTCCGGACCACTTTGCTCCTGAAATATGAATTTAAAGTATTTTGCTGAGGAGCATTATGGATTCTCAAAGGATAAAGTTGCATTCTCTTACAGTTTGCATTCACGAATATCCTTAGATATGGACTATTGTGGTAAAAAAGCACGTAGTATCCTTTAGTGTGCATCGATACATAATACCTTAATTATAGTTGCAATCATAAAACAGTACCTACCTTATACTAAAAATAGTAAATTCTGTTGTAAACAAATAATAACTCAAACCACCAGAAGCTGTCTATAAAAATACGTCCTACTTCCTACTATCCTACCAAACCTACTAATGTTCTACTTCCTACTAATTTTACAAATGCGAATGTTTCTGAGGATGGATGCATAGATGCATGATTATATTCACCTTCATTGTTTTCACCAAGTTTTTGTAAAACCAAATTGAATGAAAAGAGTGTCCATGGAGTTTCTTGCTCGTTCTTCTCCATAGAGACCTACGTTTTGGAACGAGCAACTAGCTTCAATATTAAACTGTAACTTCTTGACAATTCAAAAGTGCCTGTAAATGGTCTAATTTAAATAAATGCTTTGACTTTTGACTTTTGATGGATGTTTGTTACTCTTTGTGTGTAGTTTGTAACCCGCCTTGAGCGAGAGTGGTAATCAAAAGTCATACCTTCTCTGTATAAGAAGAGGCCTTATCATTTTTACGTCCCACTGTACTGTCCACTGAGTAAATTTTCGAATGGCTTTTTCTCAGAAATTATAGATCTTAGGGAAAAAGTATAAAACATTTTTTGTAGATTATTAAATGATCTAAAATTTTTGTCTGAGCTATTTTTATCATGAAACTAACCGTTTCGCTAAATAATCCAATAAACCCATTTTTGCTAAGTTTGACCTTGAATAGTTTTTTTTTTGTACACATCGATGATCGATGTTCTCTATCTCGATCGAGTTTCTTTACAATGGTATCTCTAACGTTCATACAAATCAGCTTGTTGAGAATATAATATGCTACCCTATTTTTCATGCTAATTCGACCAAACTAAAGTGACAATCCTATCTGAGCTACCTTTTGTCGGATTTCCTGTGAATCGTATACACGTGTCAGCGATAAAATATACAATTCGATTTTAATTCCGTTATTCTTCTAACAATGATTACAAACCAAGTATACCATCACGCCTGTATTCCCCGAAGGGTAAGGCAGAGGTGTACCAATGTACACCCACAGTTCGTCAGTATATTTAGGTCCCATGTAATAGGGGGCGAGCCTATTGCCATTAACCGGGCAAAAATCCAAACTCCGAGCTGCTACTGAGAATTCATAGAAAAACCCAATAACACTTTTTGCTCGACCTGGGAAACGAACCAAAACATTCATTACATTATTACAAACCGTGTTCTCTGAAAGTATTAATAGTCCATTATCTAACTAGCCTTACAAAAGTACAGATAGCACATACATTGTTGCTCACAGTCGCCTTAAGAGGACGAATTGGAAATTTTGGCATCAGTGATCTCTATTTTTGTCAATAATTACGAAACGTATAAAAATGTGAGCTGGTGTTCTGAATAGTTCATGATGAAAGCCTTATTTTGTTAGTTTTCATTACATGATTAAGTAACTTTAGTAACAGTGAAAAAAATATCAAACATACCTCTTTTTAAATAGAGATTCACATCTTATGGGCAAACGGGACCGATTTTAGCCTCTCAACTTGCTCTGTAGACAAGTCTATAAATACTCTTTAAAATTGTAGAAGGATTTTCTCAAGTTATCATTTCCGACTAAATAAAATAACAAAAAGCTTACTTACCGGGGTGTGTGCGGGTTGCGGGGGGCGCGCGCCTGGTTTAGAATTATTGTTAAACAATTCGTCGCCTTAATAGGAATTCACAATCTGGAAAATTGGAATAGGTACGAATACGATCACTGAATACAAAAGTGATTTTGAAAATCGATAATACAAAGCCTAGTGTTATTGTAGTCAGTGTATCGGCAAACTGAATTGTATCTAAACGAAATAATTTCACGCTGTGTGCGTAAGTACATAGTGTAGAGATTCTGTGATATGAAACTATTCAATTTGGGTATAATAGGTGGCTTTGCTCTGTTGAAATAGTTTTAGTAAAAAATACATAGTTACTTTTACATCGTTCTGGAGCCGAAACACTGGAACTCCAGTCGAGTAATAGTTCCTATGGGCCCGTATTGGCGTTTCAAAACTATTTGATATTTATCACTTTTTTTTTTGTCATTCGAGTTTAATGTTAGTTGCGTTTCTGCTTGATCAATGAATTATATTCGCATGTGTAGTAGATAAGGTTTACACACAAATATGCATTGCCTGACTGGCATTGACTCTACGGCAAACACAGACGTAATGGTTAGCAAGGAAGTGGCAAGGAAGTGTTACTTTGAGTTTGACAAATTAAATTTTCGTGTATAATTTTTTTATATTTATTTAAAATATTAGTGCCAATTGTTTCTGTAACTATGTTAGAGCGCATGGCTTTCGGTTCCAGAACCATGTAATTAATAGATTGCAAAGGGCATAATAATAACAGTTAAATCTTATTTAAAGTTCAAAAAGCTTATTTTCCCTTAAATTCTCCAACAGTAAAAACAGCTGGTAGGTGCAAGCAATTTCAGCTTTATTCGCGAATATGTAAATCACAGCTCCTTCCATTATCTTCGTTTTAACCATCAGGTATATAATGAAACGAGGAAATGAAGGAACAATATATCAAGCTGGCGGCCGCTTCATCAAGTCACTGAGTTTGTTGGAGGAATAATATCCTTCATTATTATGACGCGGATTTGTTTAACCGTATCGTTGTACCTAGGTTTTTCTTGAGAAATGTTCTATTCAGATACTGTCTAGTTCATGCTATTGGGGATATTTTATTCGTCAATGTATAAATTAATCTTCTTGCAGACTAGCCAAGTACGCAGGACATATTATAGTGCACAATTGTGTGCACAAACACAGGTCTCTTTCCTAACTCCCATAGTCCGATGGGACGGCAATCCGACACCACTGGGCTTTACGTGCTTTCCGAGGCACGGAGGCACGGTAATATAATAATACAGTAGTGTAACTCGGCCGCATGACAGAAATAAATGCCTACAGCCGCGCGGTACGTAAACATGCGTTAGAGGCTGCCCGTCTCCAGTATTTTAATCTGTCTGCACCGCGCGCGCACCCCAGGATCGAGACGCGTAGGTATAGCTCGCGTTTCGTCCGTTTGTATGAAGTTGGAGTACTGTATTATAATATTACCGTGACGGAGGGGTCACACCACCAAGTTCCAAAATCCGGGCTGTTACTAAGAAATTCCTAATGGAAAAACCCAATAACACTTTTTGCCCGACCTGGGAATCGAACGTGGGTTCCTGACCCACGCTCCATAAACCACTTATAAAATTATAAAGTACAAATCTCAAACTCGTACGAACTCATCCGCATCTCTGTCACTGGGACACCCCAAGCCGGCTGACGTAGTATGGTAAAACTGATTCTTCGGGCATTTGATTTGTTTTCTTCGAACCCATCTGAAATGATATTCAGCAGATATTTTCTTAGTTTATTGTGCTTTATTTTTTAACTAACTGTACCCACGCTTCTGTAAAAAAAAAACTCCTTTTTTTTTAGTAGCCTCTTTCATGCCCCAACTTAAGTTTGATCACGTTTTTTTACCCCTTCATTGAAGTCATACTGTATATTTTTTATCACCACGCTGTATAAACTCACAAACTTTCTCTGCAGGCACGAAAGTAAAACATTAAGTACCCGAACTTATACAATTTAAGTGTCACTCATATTTTTCTTTTTTTTTCGCCCGAGAAATATAAAAAACGTCGCGTTATAAGTCAGTAACACAAACTTATACAATTTGGACCAGCATTAAGTTTTAATTGCGACCTTAATAAAATACAAGGTTAATGAACTGTTAAAGTTCCAACTTCTGGGTTTGTTCGCCAAGTGGCCGTAAGGTTCTGTTTTTGGGTAATTTTGTACTGACAAGAAATATGGGGTGTTGTTTACGTAAATTAATTTTGAAAAGTGGTTGTGTGTTTATTTTTGTTTTGCGTTAGTTGTAGGGTAAAGTTAAGACACTCCGCCCGTGAGTCGTGACCGATTTTTTGTAGGACTGATAATCGGACCGATTCAATAAATCCATAGTTTCGTGGGACCAACTTTTTGTTTGTGTATATTAGAATTCATATGTTCCATTCTAGCCGACAATAAATTCGGTCACCGGTTGTTGGAAGTGGGTGGGCAGCGTTTTTTTTTTTTAAGAACATTGCCCAACACTATGATTGTCTCCTGTATCGTAGGTGCGTTTACAAACATATAAACTTACATACACCTCTGCCTAACCCTACAAAGAATACAGGCGTGATGGTATGTATGTCATAAAATTAAAAGAACATACTCAAACAGAAATAATATCTACCACACCACAACACACACACCGCACCTACCACAATTTGTCTCTGCATCACCCTAAGGTTGACTGGTAGAGAATGCCATTGGCATTAAGTCCGCCGCTGTACATTTTGTGCATAAAGTGTTAAATAAATAAATAAATAAATAATTTACCAAAAACTCATTCATTCAGTCAGTTGGTCACGTGCTCAAAAAAATAACTTTTGCTTAAAGTTTGGAACAGCAAAGGAACTCATACAAAGAGCGATTTAGAATTCAAAAGGAGTATCTCTTGATCTAAATCGTTCTTTGTTCCTGTTGGCTAAACTTTTGTAATAAGTTAAAAGTAGCCCTGTTTACACCAGCTTAGAAACAAACTACCTGGACTATTCTCTAAGGTATTCACCGTTTATGAAAAGTGATTAATTATTGGCTGTAAATAGTTTTAAAATAAATATACCATCACGCCTGTATTCCCTGAAGGGTTAGGCAGAAGTGTACCAATGTACAACCACAGTTCGCCGGTATATTTAGGTCCCATGTAATAGGGGGCGAGCCTATTGCCATTAACCGGGCACAAATCCAAACTTCGAGCTGCACCCAATAACATTTTTTGCTCGACCTGAAAATCGAACCCAGGACCTCTAGCGTCCGGAAGTCGCGCTTAGGACCACTAGACCAACGAGGCAGTTGTAGTTTTAAAAGTCCGTCCAAAATGTTTTTTCTTAGTTTTTACGATAGCAACTAATAGTTTTAAGAAAAATGTGGATAAATCTTTGTAATCAAATTTTGTATACGAGATTTCTTATAACGTTAAACGTACCTATAGTTATAATTTGATAAGGTATTATCAAATTATCACTATTATTGACCACTAACTTAGTAACAAAAGTCCAAAATTATCACACAAGGTCACAAATAGGAGATAAAAAATATCCCAAGTGTGAGCTAGGCTAATTAATGAATATGTGTAATTTCAGCTAATTCCGTTGAGCAGTCTGTCTATGCGTGAAGGAGTAACAAACATTCATCCATCTTCACAAACTTTCGCGACTATAAAAGTTAATAGAAAGTAGGATTTATTTGTGAAAACTAAAATTAAAAAAATATATATATACCATCACGCCTGTATTCCCCGAAGGGTTAGGCAGAGGTGTACCAATGTACACCCACAGTTCGCCGGTATATTTAGGTCCCATGTAATAGGGGGCGAGCCTATTGCCATTAACCGGGCACAAATCCAAACTCCGAGCTGCTACTGAGAATTTCATAGAAAAACCCAATAACACTTTTTGCTCGACCTGGGAATCGAACCCAGGACCTCTAGCGTAGCAGTCGCGCTTAGGACCACTAGGCCACAGAGGCAGTTAACACTGAAAACTAAAATTAGACCACACCAAAAATAATATAAAACATAATTTCTTCAAAGTTCAAAGGCTTAAAACTCCAAAGACCATTTCAATTGTCTAAGTAACAGAATTAATATACTTTCAACTAAAAGATATTAAGCGATTAATTACCTAAACAACTTAAAGTTAGATACTTAATTTTAATCGCACGATCTTTAGCTTCAGTTAAAATTCTTAGTTAATGGTGCAAAGTCTTGGAGAAGTAGTATAGTTCAAACCCTTCAGGCTGTTTTCAGGCATCATCATAATTACTGAGTTCTGATTGCTCTTAGTTTTTGATCTAGTGCTAATAATACTAGGTCTGTAGGCCTGGGTATGAGAGACGAGACGTTTTAGGGTGAAGCCAGACGAGCGTATTTTTTCGAGTTAAATAAATAAATATCTTGGGACAACTCACACACGGCTATCTGATCCCAAGCTAAGCAGAGCTTGTGTTATGGTAACCAGACAACTGATATACATACTTATATAATTAATAAATACATACATATTATAGATAAATCACACCCAGACACAGAACAAACAATCATGCTCATCACACAAAGTTTGTCCTGGGTGGGAATCGAACCCACGACCTCCGGCTTAGCAGTTAGGGCCGCTAACCACTAGACCAACAGGCCCGTCAACCCGTCAAGGCCGTCGTCAGTTGTGAGTCGCGTAATTTCTGCTACATTCGGTTTCATACAAAAACTCCTGTTTCGTTCACACGGCGGCGCAAAATAAGTTGTCAGTTTCAGTAGAAAGTAAATCACGCGGCTAAAAAAATGCGAGTCAACTCGGGAAAAGGTGTTATTGGATTTTTCTATTCGGAAATTCTCAGTAACAGCCCGGAGTTTGGAAGTTGGTGGTGCGACACCCCCGTGCCTCGGAAAGCACGTAAAGCCGTTGGTCCTGCGCTTGATCTCTCCCCGGTTGTGTTGAATTGCCATCCATACGACTAGGTACAATATCTATAGTCTAGTCTGCATTAAAATTAGCCGCTGTGGCCGGAATCGGTCTGGAATATACAATACGAAATGCGTAATGCCAATTTAAAATTCGAAGACTTTACGTTTTCTCCTTGTGTTCGCGCTAGGCCCTTTGAATAAGATGACTTGATCTCGTGAACTGGAAGTTACGTTAAGTTTGAAGAACAATTTTCTGTTACATTTAAATGATAATATCGTTTGCTGATTGTTTAACTTTTCATTGACTATTACAATATAGGAAGATGTTCAAAATATCTCTTCTTTGTCTATAGGAAGTACGTTATGTAAGTACCAATTACCTTAACATACCATCACGCCTGTATTTCCCGAAGTGTTAGGCAGAGATGTACCAATGCACACCTACAGATCGCCGAAATGTTTAGGTCCTATAAAATAAGGAGCGAGCCTATTGCCATTAACCGAGTACAATACCTAACTCCGAACTGCTACAGAGAATTTCACAGAAAAATCCAATAACACTTTGCTCGACCTGGGAATCGAACCCAAAACCTCTAGCGTAGCAGTCGCGCTTAGAACCACTAGGTTAACGAGGGAGTTTACAAAAATACACAACATAAAATAGCTACTATTTCACATCTGCCAACAACCTCCTGACCTCGGGCACGAGGCGTGTTAATAAATGTACAAGAGAAGCATTCCCGCACAGCCTAATTTAATTCTACACTAGATTTATGAAGTTCTAAAACCGTTGGTTTTCATCTAAATGTTTGAGCTTTGAAGTAAAGTTCAGTTCAAGTTGACATTGTAACCGTGGACTGTGGATTTTTGACTAGTTTAATTGTGCAAGGGATTGTGAACCTAATTATACACGATTCTAATGTTGATTTTTGTAAAACTATTTCCAACTCCAATTGAAATCATCTTTTAATTCTGTTTCTTTTTTACCATCACGCCTGTTTTTAGCGAAGGGTTAGACAGAGGCGTACCAATGTACACACAGTTTGCCGGTATGTTTAGGTCCGATGTAATAGGAAGCGAGCCTGTTGCCATCAACCGAGCACAAATTCTAACTCCAAGCTTTGATAATTTCATAGAAAAACCCAATAACTCGCTCGACCTGGGAATCGAATCAAAGATCTCTAGCGTAGCGGTCAATCTTAGAACCTAGTGGTTTTAAAAAAATTACTGCCTCGTTAGCCTAGTGTCTAACGAGGCAGTTATTTTAGTTATATTTCTTTTTGCAATTTTCACCACGTATCCTCTTTACCGCCTTTGGTTGACTGAGAATGCATGTGCAAAACTGATATTTGTGTCGCAAAGCAACGTAGCTGTGTTCCGGTTTGAAGAGTATACGTACCGGTATAATTACAGGCACATGAGACATTTCAACTTTGTTTCTGGGATGGCAACGCATTTGTAATGCCTCTGGTATTGCAGGTGTTTATAGGCAACGGTGACCACTTAACATCTATTCTGTTGGGCCATTAATTGATTGTTTACCATCCAATGACATAAAAATACAGACAGACAGACTGAAAAAGTGATCCTGTAAGGGTCCCGTTTTTTCTTTTTGAGGTACGGAACCCTAAAAAAGACACCGGGGACGTGACGGGCAGGAGCTCGTTCTAAATATAAACCTATTTATTTGACAAACATTACTGTACCTACAAATTCTATATCTGTAAATTCTTAGTACATATAAATCCAAAATCCTTTTTGCGTGTCTGTTTGACCGCTTAATTCTTTAAAACTACACAACCGATTTTGATGCGGTTTACTCCATTATAAAAAGAATTTATTCGGTAAACTTTGTCTCATATACAAATGACTAGAGAACTGCCCGCGACTTCGTCCGCGTGGTTTATATTATCCGCGGCCGCGTTATGTTATATCTTTGGATACTTCTGCGCTCCCGTAAGTCGTAACGTGATGGTGTATACACTATGTCAATCAGGGATAATAAAGCATTCAAACGGTAAGAGAATTTTCAAAATCGTTCCAGTAGTTTTTGAGTTTATTCGTTACATACATACATACTTACTCATCTTTTCTCTTTATAATATAAGTATAGATTAACAGACTTCTCGCTCTTTTGACATGTTGTACCTATTAGTAGATCGCACCCAAGCAAAGCCTGGGCAGGGCGCTAGTTTAACATAAATATTAGATTTACTCCAATTACAGACAAATTGGCATTTAAGTGGCTTCTCTTGTTCCCAATCTAGTCGGAACAGAGATTGTTTTTTAAAAAAAATCTTACTTACCGTCGTATTTTAAAAGTAGGTCTAAATTAGCTTGTTTGCCACCGGAGGGGATTTCTCGTACTTTTATAACTTGAGAAATGTGTTTACTTGTTCATGCTACAGTAGTACATGGAGGTATATTCAATTTAGTTTACCAAACTCTCTTCTTCTTCTTCTTTGTAGTGATGGCAAAGCAAAGAATAATAATATTTTATTTTATGTTCGGGCCAAAATTCACCCATGGCAGCACCATAAGTGTCCAGGTGACAGGGCATACCATGGAAGATGAAAGGTGCGCCGCGGTCTGCGGAGAGACGCCACATACTGTAATTGTTTTATATAAAACTACGTTTCGTAAAGAAACGTAAAAAAGCAATTTGGTGATTTGACCTTTATCTCCATTACCGTAAGAAAAATATCGCAATGACGAGTAGAACATTCTCATTTCGGCTTTGCTAAATGTCTTTTTACACCCTCTCTATCACAAGCCTGAAAACAGTGTCGATACTCAAATGTACACCTTAAATTGTAAAGCAAACGGTTCCATTTACAAAAAAAATACATGGAAAGCAAAAAGGTGATCTAATCTATTAATTTAAAATGTAAAGTAAATCAACATACATTATTAAACACGTTTGGTGGTATCGCTTGCACCTGGGACGCGGAAGCGGATATCTAAAATTGTGTATTCACTGAAAAAATATACGCGCCACTCTGAATACTGTTACTCTCTTCAATGAACAGTCGATGGAGATAAAAAATCTTTGTTGGATTTACAAAATGATCCTGTTTATTTTTTTTAAAGCTTTTGAATTTGGAATTTTAAAGCGATTTTCCGGAAAAAAGGTTAAAACCTTTTTAGCCGGGGATCATTTTTTATTTTACTTTTAATTTAGGTGCTGGCCATTTCTGAAATGGATGTGTACTCGTAAATATACGAAAAGCTTTTACTATGAGAGCAACCCTGAAATTTAATATGAAAAAAGTCAGCTGTTACAAACATTTTGTTTATGTTATAGCGAATTTTAGTAGAGAACAACGAATTTTTTTTTGTTTTGATCACATAATAAACGTCTTTCAAATTACATTACGATCTACTAGCTCATGAGTACCTACTTATTATATTATGTAAAATAAGGGGTGACAAAAGTCAGCTTGTAGATAATAGTAAAAGTTAAATCATTTAATTAAATTAGACCAAATGAAAAGCTCTTTTAAACGTCACAAACAAGATAAACGAATTAAATTAAGTTGCCCCTTCCAAAAGGTAGTTTTGTATGGAGAAGAATGTTAGAACCTCCAAACTTACTCTTTGATAAAAAATGTATTACAATAACATAACATTACGCCTGCATTCCCCATAGGATTAGGCAGAGGAGTACCAATGTACACGCACAGTTCACCGGTATGTTAAGGTCCCATGTAATAGGGGGCGAGCCTATTGCCACTAACCGGGCACAAATCCAAACTCCGGGCTGATACTGAGAATTTCATAGAAAATCCCAATAACACTTTCTTGCTCGACCTGGGAATCGAACCCAAGACTTCTATCGTGGCAGTCGCGCTTAGGACCACTATGCTAACGAGGCAGTTCATGTATTACATTATTTTGTACATATACTTATCATGTGTTTTCCAATAGATTCCAATGAATGGGAAGCTTTTGGTAAAGTCAAACCAACCTCCATGCTGTGATTACTTTACGCAGACAAACCATACAACTTGGAATGAAATTCGACAACTGCAAATTAAATTGGTAATAGGTTCTCAGAACCCGGGATTTGTTCATAATAGAATTCCAATTCTACGCTAATTATAATATGGTCTATAATAATGACTCCCAAAATACAGGAGCGCCTTTTTTGGGATCTCCATTTTATTAAAAATCTATCTACTGTCTGCGACTTTGGACGCGTGTTTTTTTCGCCCGCGTTAAGTTACATTTTAAGTCACTGCTCCGCTCCCGTGCAATGTAGCGTGATGTTATATAGCCTTTACTATTCCTCATGAGCTTAGCAATAATAAACCAAAAATACATTTCCAATCTGACTGATAGTTCCAGAGATTAGAGCGTTTAAACAAACGAACAAACAAACAAACAAACAAAATATCTCAGATTTAATATATTAGAATAAGCGGTCGCCAAATGTTACTAAATTAAATTATTTTAATTAACCAAGTGACTATTGTAACAATGGTTAATAAATCATACGATCACGCCTGTATTCCCCGAAGGGTAAGGCAGAGGTGTACCAATGTACACCCATAGTTCGCCGGCATGTTTATTGCCATTAACCGGGCACAAATCCAAACTCCGAGCTGCTACTGAGAATTTCATAGAAAACCCCAATAACACTTGCTCGACCTGGGAATCGAAGACCTTGACCAGTCGCGCTTAGGACTACTAGGCCAAAGAGACAGTTACTAAATTATATTATTTTAATTTAGTTACAAAGTGACTATTGTAGCAGTAGTTAATAAACGTTATTTTTATTACTAACTAGCTTTTGCCCGCGACTTCGTCCGCGTGGATTAATAGTTCCCGTTCCCGGGGGATTTCCGGGATGAAAACTATCCTATGTCCTTTCTCGGGTCCCAGTCTATATCTGTACCAAATGTCATTGAAATCGGTTCAGTGGTTTAGGCGTGAAGAAGAGACAGACAGACGGACAGACAGAGTTACTTTCGCATTTATAATATTAGTAAGGATAACAAATTAATAATATAACACCCGGATAATCGCTGAGGTAAAAAAAGTACCACTGAAATCTCTCCCTGGGGCGTCGTTAGAGAAGGCTAAAGGCCAGAGGATGAAGCCATAAATTAATAACTTAAGTCTTTGCAAGATTTTTAACAAAAAAGCACGCGAGCGGGTCATATGAGGAACATTTATATTAATACTAGATGGAATTAGTACTCTTTTTTGAGCACTAGAGTTAAAAAAATATATATAAAAGCGGTTTTAGTGCCTGGAACAGAGGTTTTGTAATCTGCAATAACTGTATTACTGTATGTGTGTGTATCTGTACTTAGGTATTTTTATTTTTAAAGGATGGGAAATCGTCAATTGATTTCTTTCGCTCTGTGTGGAGAAGGGAGTGTCAGACTCTTACTGACTAAAACCTATTTGTGTTCCTCCTAACGCCCTTTGCGTTTCAGGACCGCGGTGACTCTTCCGAGCAAATTCCGCAACCCTAGCAAGTACTTAGGTACTACATACATAACATCACGTCTGTATTCCCCAAGGGGTTAAGCAGAAGTGTACATACCAATGTACACCCACAGTTCGCCGTTATGTTTAGGCCCCATGTAATAGGGGGTGAGCCTATTGCCATTAACCAGGTACAAATCGTAACTCAGAGCTGCTACTGAGAATTTTATAGAAAAACCCAATAAGACTTTGCTTGACCTGGAAATCGAACCCAAGATCTTTAGCGTAGCCATCGGCGTCAACCACTAGGCCAACGATGCAGTTAAACTAACAGTTAACTTAGGCAGTTAATTTAGGTACCTACTATTGTTTAAATAATTGCGTGTGCATTAAACTTAGGTACATAATAATATAATATTACCAGCCTATTATTGCAGGGCAATTACCTCTTCTTTTAAAGAAAAACGGCAGGAGTATTATTGATCATCACGCTTGCTCAGCGATTTTGAACTTTGTTTAATGATGGTTGCCTGGTTTTCTTACAATATTTGTTAAGGCGTAAGGTTACGAGTTCAATACCGAGCAAATACCAAGGTATGCTTTTTCCATTCATGTGTATTTTTTTAGTTTATCTCCGACATTACCGTAAAGGAAAATATTGTGAGGAAACCTGTACTTATAATTAATAATTAAATCACATCCACGCTCATCCATGCCCAGCAGTGGGACACTAATAAGCTAGTATTATTATTACATATTAGACTTACATAAAACACCTCTAAAATATTGCCAAGATTTGATCATATAAGTGCATTACAAAAGAAAGTTAAGTTTAGAACATATATCCTCCTTGGATCAAGTAGATAAACTTAGTTTAAAGTTAAGCAAATTAAGTAATTAACAGGAACCTGCAGACTCTCCAAGTTAGTGGTAACTTAAACGTAACTTAATCCGCAGTCGTAACCTTATGTTAATTCAGACATGAACTTAATTCGGGTATTCGTACCATCTAAGTTAAAATTAAGCAAGTTTTCAGTTTATATTGTTTGTGACTTAGATCTGCAGTGTTAATCCGTAAAAAGTCTCCTTGAAGTGTGTGTGTGACGTTAGGAGAGCTGTTATTGGAACTAGAGATTGACAGTACAAATTGAAGGCAAAGAGTGGATTGGATTGGCAATGTTGTGAATGAAAATGAAAGAAAGCTTTAAATCAACCAAAAAAAAAAAAAAACAAAAATATATATATATTACGTGACAATTATTGCGATGGAAAAAAGATGACAACCAAAAAACCAAAGAAATAACTTGGAACTTCACAATCAAAAATAATTACACCCAAAGAGTTTGTAATATTAAACAGTTCGTTACACTAGGGGCCAGTTTCAGCAAAATCACTAAATACACTTAGTACCTAAACGTATAAATGTAGAACATCATTAAAATAAATAAATAAATATCTTGGGACTACTCACACACGGCTATCCGATCCCAAGCTAAGCAGAGCTTGTGTTATGGTAACCAGACAACTGATATACATACTTATATAATTTATAAATACATACATATTATTATAGATAAATCACACCCACACACAGAACAAACAATCATGCTCATCACACAAAGTTTGTCCTGGGTAGGAATCGAACCCACGACCTCCGGCTTAGCAATCAGGGCCGCTAACCACTAGACCAACAGGCCCGTCATTGCAGGTGACAGAGACAGTATGATAATTTAAATACATTTAGCGCTAAACATGTTTGATGATTTTAGTGAAAGTGACCCTAGGAGTCTTCGGAGAATCTAAGTTACAAAATTACTTTTATACTTTGTATGTTTCCTCGCACAGTACGATAGGTAGAATATCTACCTATACTTGTAGCAAACTACTACGTGTAACAATATCAAAGTTGTATCAAAGTTTTATGAAAATTGTGTATCGAAATACTTCGTGTTGCCCAGTAACTGTGTTGTGGAGCTCAGATAGACAGTCGCTCCAGGTAAAACACTGGTATTCAGCTGAATGCGGTTAGACTGGAAGCCGACCCCGACATAGTTAGGAAAATCAGATGATGATGTGTATCGAAATACCTAAGAAGGACAAGCAACTGGACATCGTCAAGTAATACAAGTATTGCAAAAATATGGGTCTGTAAACACACCATTTTAAACCTTCAGTAGTGGTATTTGCACTGTACTGTTTTTAATTGCCCCGTTGGTCTTGTGGTGGCAAAACACGACTGTTGAGCGATGGGTCCTGGGTTCGATACCCAGGTAGGGCAACATTTTTTATTTGGTTTTTCCATTATGATTATCTTAGTAACAGCCCGGAGTTTAGAAATTGGTGGTGTGATACCCCCGTACCTCGGAAAGCACGTAAAGCCGTTGGTCTTGTGTCTGATATCTCCCCGGTTGTGTCGGATTGCTGTCCCATCGAACTATGAGATATAGGGAAAAGAGAGTGCACCTGTGTTTGCGCACACACTTCATCATCATCATACTATCTACTACTTGTGCACCATAATATCTCCTGAGTGTTTGCCTAGTCTGCATTAAGATTAACCGCCGTGGCCGGAATCGGTCAGGAAAATACATACACTAGTATTTGATTCCTATCGACCTCCCTCTGAATTGGAAATACGACACGATTCTCAAGTCGGGCAGTGATATTGAGTATTTACATTAAGATTTTGTTAGTAGCAGCTCAAAGTTCGAAAGTTGGCGTATTCCCGTGACATGGAAAGCACGTAAAGCCGTTAGTCCTGCACCTGATATTTCCCCGATCACGTCGGATTTCCGTCCCAACGGACTATGAGAGGGAAATGCGAGTGCGGAATATGATTGCACACACGTGCACATTAATATTTTTTTAAGCTATTGGATGGCAATCAATCCCACGGCCCACCTGATGTTAAAGGTTACTACTGATTACCGCTACCCATAGACATCTGCAATACCAGAGGTCACAGAGGTCTTGCAAATTCGTTGCCATCCCAGACACAAAGTTGGAATATCTCATGTACCTATAAGACACCGGCACCCATACCCTTCAAACCGGAACAGAGCAACGCTGCTTTGCGGCAGAAATAGGTAAGGTGGCAGTACTTCCCTGGACGAGCTCCTTCACAAAGAGCTCTACTACTACTAAATAGTATATCTATATATATATATATATATATATATATATACAGGGTGGAAATTTATTATGCTACCTGGAGGGAAAGTACTCTAAATACTTGAGTTAGCTAGATTTGATCCTTGTGATTGACCCTATCGATAAGTGCCATAAAAGTACAGGATGCTATTTTATCCGATTTTAGTCAGTTCGATTCCCGGGTGTGGCAAGCGTATTTTCAAAATTATTTAAATGCAGTTTTGTTTCTTTTAAAAAATAAAGGAATGTTTCCTTTCAGTAAAATTTGCTAACTCAAGTATTTAGAGTACTTTCCCTCCAGGTAGCATAATAAATTTCCACCCTGTATATATATTTAAATACCTGCTATATCCTGCGTACTGGTTTAGTCTCTATTGTGGTTAACCTCCGTGGCTGAAATTCGATTGATAGAATATTATACATGGGTAAATGATCCTTATGTATCAATTTGATACATAACCTATGTCTATTGTATTTGATACTACAACCGCCGCTAATAACTCGTGCGTCTAATTTGTAGTCCTAACACAATCAGCTATTCGCAATTGCAGTAAATTTGTGCGCATTAGTAGGTTTAGTAGGTTCTACATCAAAGGCCGAATAACAATGCGCATTATCACAGATACACATTTTGCTTTACTTACCGCGTGGCTTATTTCACCTACGTTAAGTTACGCTTTTGGTTACTGCTCCGCTCCAGTTGGTCATAGCGTGATGTTATATACCCTATGTTACTCAGGAATAATGTACCTATCTATTAGTGAAAAAAATATTATAATCGGTCCAGGAGTGTCGGAGCCTCTTCGTTACAAACAAGTAAAAAGCTCTTACCTCTTTATAATATTCGAAAAATCACTGACAATACCTACCAGAGGTTCAAATGTGTAAATAACATTTACTAAAATAAATTAACGTTTTGGAACGAGCAACATTCTTAACCGACTAATTGACAATTCAAAAGTGCCTGCGAATGGTTTAATAGAAACAAATACTTTGACTTATATAGACCTAATGACAATTACTTCAAACAATTATAGGAGAAATGTATAAGGTGGGTTATGGTTAGTTCTCGAAGTAAGCCCACATGGTATAAAATTAATTATACCGTGTCGACGGCGCGTTCGTGTTCCACGCGCGCCTCAAAGAGATGTCAGCAAACTTGGATGGGGCCACTGAGGACCGATGCCTGCCGGGGCTGCGGGTTGTTCGAAAGAGATACCGCGCCCCCGGAACGCAAAGGGCACATGGAGGAACATAGACGGGTTTTAGTCAGTAAAAGACTGACACTCCCTCCCGCCCCGCCCAGGGCGGGGGAAGTTATTTGATGATTACCCGTCTATAAAAAAAAAAAGGGAGTAGGTATTATAGCACTTATGAAAATGAACAACTTTTACTGGGGGACCGACCTTGAAATTACGATAAAATTTAGGGAACAGCTGAGTCTTTTATAAACGATGACAGTTGATCATTTGATAACTCACTCCCGGTATTTTTATTTCAATTAAATACCAGTAACTGCCCTAGGCAAACAATAGATGCAGGGTGCTTCCAACCCGTCCATTTGGAAATCTATGGAGGAGGCCTATATCCAGCAGTGGACGTCCTGCGGCGGATATGATGATGTTGAACCGGTCCAGAGTTTCTCTCGTGGGTGGACGGTCCTGGGTACAACATAAGCAGTGCAATTCTTAAAATGTCTCTCGGTAAGCTAAGCTTCAGGTGAACTATCATGATGGTTTGACAGCTAACCTCAAGCTTACTTCACCTAAATAAGCCGAGGATTATTTTAGAACCAGGTCACCTTTACCGAATAAATATATTTATTAATCGCCATCGAAACTGAACGCGTGTGCCTATACCTAAAGTTTTAAATAAACCCTTCAAAAATCTTCACGCTTTTTTATACAAGTTATTGAGAACAACGGCATCTAGTGAAGGGGCTGTGAAACTAATTAAGAACTGGTGCATAACTTATTTCCAACTCAACTTGGTACCTATAGTTCCTTCAAAAATTTATAGATGGCGACACTATAAACCGACTAAATTACGAAAGAAATATCTTTACGGCATCATAAACAAAATGTCATACATAATTTTTAATTTAACCTCATGTTAACAACTAACTCCGAATTAAGTTTTAAATGCAAGTGGGCCAGAAAACAATTTTTTTTTGCCTCACATTTTCGAAGTAATTCAAGCAAATGCAAACATCAGTTAAACTGAGTCCATATATTTTATCATTACTAAGAGCTTACGCAGACAGTTAGTCGTCTCGGCTAACACATTGGGGCAATATATCAGGGTATCATAATTAGTGCTAATGCCACTAATTAATGGGAGAACATCGAACATTATGCGTTATCTTGCTCGTGTTACACGCTGTTAGTTAGGTAAATAGACGATATTACTCTTAAGGCCCACTGCCCACTTGCAATATAAAATTAACTCAGAGTTATCTGCTAACTCGAGGTTAAGGGACCATGGGCAATGTATGAACCTCGGACCCACTTTTCAACATTGATCAGCAGTGATGAGACCCCATGTCTTAAAAAAGCTCTTATGGTATACTTTATTTCATTCTATGGCAGCTATGTTCAAATGATTTTTTGTTTTTTAAGGATGGAATATCGTCTAACGACTTCTTCGTGTCAGAAGGGAGAGCTATACTCTTACTGACTAAAACCCGACCGTGTTCTTCCTAATGCCCTTTGCGTTCCACCCTGTCAGGTGGTCTCGAACCTGCAACCTCATGCATACGAGGGGAGCGACTAACCACTAAGCCATCACTACACTCCTACCTATCTATCTTAAGATAAAGTATCCCCTTTCACACTTTGACACTTTGTGAGATCATCAAAAATGTGATTACAAAAACGATGACCCGAAAAATAAGTCAACACATTTTGGCTTATCAAGTCTCAGAAGTCCATGTATTCTAGACAAAGACTCACATGATTGCGATATAAAAAGAATTTATCCTCCTATTTTGTTTTAAATATTTATTTAATTAAAAGTGGGAAAAGTGGGAGTGCGGCGAACTGTGGGTGTACATTGGTACACCTCTGCCTAACCCTTCGGGGAATACAGGCGTGATGGTATATTGGTATATTGATAAAAGTGGGATAAATGCAACTGCCCCGCTGGTCTCGTGGTCGAAACCACTGCCACTTAAACTATGCACTTGTTTTGGATCTTTAGTTCCAAGTTTTTGGCTAGATTTAAGTGCCAGACATATCAGCAAACTGCCTCATTAGCCTAGTGGTCTTAAGCGCGACTGCTACGCTAGAGGTCTTGGGTTCGATTACCAGGTTGAGCAAAAAGTGTTATTGGGTTTTTCTATGGAATTTTCAGTAGCAGCTCGGAGTTAGGATTTGTGCCTGGTTAATAGCAATAGGCTTGCCCCCTATTATATGGGACCTAAACATACCGGCGAACTGCGGGTGTGTATTGGTACACCTCTGTCTAACCCTTCGGGGAATACAAGCGTGATGATGGTATGACGGTACATGTCAGATACAGCAATAAACATCTTTAACCTTGATCAACTACTAGACATTGCAAGATATTATTTGCCTATCTGACAAGAGCTGAAGTGACGTCACACAACCATGTTTAATAACAAAGAAAGTACACAACTCTGACCTATGACCTCTTCTTAGTATACGAACAGAGTCCAATAGACAAAGAAACAGTATTTCGTGCCAAACAAGAAAGAAAGAATGAAAGAAAGAAAGAAAAATTCCTGCTACAGTTGGGTCATCGTCATCTGCCTGTCGAGGGAGAGATTGAACGTGGTCTTTATTATTTATTAATTTTGGTATAACAGCTAATACTATTATTACAGGGTTTACCCTAATGTAACAGTTAAAAACATTATGTCAATGATGTCCAAAATAAATACTAAGAAAGTACATAGGAATTGAAAAAGATACATTGGTACTTGCCCGGATTTGAACCCTCATGCATTAAAGGCCTTAACTACTGAGCCACCATGACATTTTGCCACAGATGTGCACACTCTTGAAGAATTATAGTTCTAAATGATGATATTCAAGTCTAGAAAGATCTAGAATTTCCAAGAAAGAGTACGTTTCTTTCTTGTCACGTGTCTTTGGAATCAAAGAATTAAGAGCACAGCTCTGTAATGTGAATATATTATCTCATTATTAGTCAACCAATAGCACTTATTAGTAAATAACAGTTCCAATGTACGTCTTGCTATCTAATTACATAAACAACACGCCACTACATAACACAAAGACTGACTTATCACTTCGTTTGGTAACGGAAAAAAACAAGAAACGGTTTCAAAACTTTATTCAAAATAAAACGGTCTAATACCTAACTGGAACAAATTCTATCTCGTCTTTCAGATCCACGGCATACGTTGTGGCTTCAACTGTGTTTCCATCAGGAACTTCATTGGTTTTCAACTCGATTTCTTTGTCAAGATCTCCTCTTCCTAGACCCACGTCAACGTCTTGCACACCTTCGTTAGCGGTTGTCTCGATTTCTTCCCGGCTACCTGCGAAGTACGGCCGCACAGTCGTATCACTCTCAGGCAGTTGTTCTTGCGTTGTCGGGATAACCTCCGTCGGCTTCACGACCGCTCCATCCTTCAGCGGGAACGTGATCTTCAAAATTCCTTTGTCGAAAATCCAGTTTCCAGTCACGTTCACGGTATCAGGCAGGGTCCTCACGTCTAAGTAGTTCCTCTCACTGCCTCCGGCGTACTTGTGGTTCGCTTGTATCATCAGCAATCCTTCGCGGGCCTTCACAGCGATGTCCTTCTCGTCGAAGTCTGGCAGAGAAATCGTTATCTTGTACTCGGTACCTTCGATTCCTTCTTGGGACACGCTGGTCGGGAACTGGCGTGAGAAGTCAGCGAGCATGTCGTCCAATTCCTTGAGTTCCTTGGACAGGTCGGACCAGAACCTTCCGGTGTCGAAGACATTTTCATTCACATAGGGATGAGAACGTAAGTGATAGTTTGAGATGAACGGTTGAGGCCTCTGAGGAGGTCCGAACGAGAATTCAAACTGTGGGGCTGCGCACGCCCCAGCTATCAGTCCGCACAGCAGTAAGGCAATCATCTTGTCTCAGGAGTTTGTGAATCACTGGTGCGCGGGAGCGACCACTGTGTTTTATATGCCCGGACATGCAGTTCATAGGTTATCCTCTTATCAGCATATTGTGGACTGTGCAAACAATTTTGTCTGCCCTGAACAAGAGGTCGTGGATTCTTAGAAACACAATTGCTTTGTGTACTTATTTTCGGCTGTATGTTCTGTGTCGTAAGGTTTATTTTCACTCGATTTTCTTGGTGTTCTAGTCAGTAAACGTACTGTATTAGGTTACGTGCTCACTATCGCTTAGGTTAATGCAGAAAATTACGCAGTAATGTTTAATTATTGTTATAAGTATTCGTCTTCTTCTTAGCTTATTATTAGTACTTATTTGCATGAGGGTATGCATATCTGATGGTTCAGGAATTCCCCAAAGTTATTTGGGTAAATTCCACCAAAGGACAAGTTATAAAATCATATTTGTTTAGTATATAAAAATTGTTTTTGAATGTTTTATTTCCATTCACAATTTGGTTCCTTTAATATTGTAAAAGATGTTAGAAGGCATATTTGCAGAAAAGGTACGTTTCACAATAGTGCATTAAGATATTAGTGTGTAAACTTTATCATTACAGTCATTACGGCTGAACTGCACCAGCCGTAATGGAGTCCAAAGCATTAAAAGCACGCGTGCGTAATACACCGCATTGTGACCCTAAAACCGGTGCAATAAGAACCACTTTACGTGTGTATATACGTGTGTTTATATAAATAAATATACCATCACGCGCCTATATTCCCCGAAGAGCTAGGCAGAGGTGTACCTACAGTTCGCCGGTATATTTAGGTTTCTTGTAATAGGGGGCGATCCTATTGCCATTTACCGGGCACAAATCCAAACTCAGGCAAATACATGCGTGATGGTATATATATATTTTTTTTTAAATCCAAACTCCGAGCTGCTACTGAGAATTTCATAGAAAAACCCAATAACACTTTTTGCTGGACCGGGGAATCGAACCCAGGACCTCTAGCGTAGCAGTCGTGCTTAGGACCACTAGGCCAACGAGACAATCAGTGTTTTATGTGCATTGAAAATAAACATTAATACACAAATGTAGTGTTCAGTGTACACTCGACTTTAAACTGAATCGACAAAAACAAAATGAAATTGTTTATATTTAATTAAAAGACATCTTTTTCCTTCAATGAATCATTTGACTACAATGAAATCATCAGATAATGACACATTAAATTCCAATAACTATTATTTTAAATGCGTTTACCGTCTAGATATTTCTTTTCTTGGTTTTATCGCTATATTTAAATCTTATAAAACAAAGTCGTTTCCCACCGTCTGTCCCTTTGTACGCTTAGATCTTTTAAACTACCCAACGGATTAAAATGCAGTTTTCATCAATAAACAGAGTGATTCAAGAGGAGGGTTATATACAGAGTGGAATTTTATAATGCTACCTGGAGGGAAAGTACTCTAAATACTTAAGTTAGGATTTTTTTCTCAAAGTAAACATTCCTTTATTTTTGAAAAGAAACAAAACTGCATTTAAATAATTTTGAAAATACGCTTGCATGTTGTTTTTTATTTACTATGTTTGCAGAGATTTGATTCTTATGATTGACCCTATCGATTAGTGCCATAAAAGTACAGGATGCAATTTTTCGGATTTTAGTCGGTTCGATTCTCGAGTGTGGCAAGCGTATTTTCAAAATTATTTAAATGCAGTTTTGTTTCTTTAAAAAAATAAAGGAATGTTTCCTTTAAGCATGCTACATTTATTAAAAAATCAGCTGTTCCATACATTTTAAGTAACTTATAAGTTTTGCTAACTTAAGTATTTAAAGTACTTTCCCTCCAGGTAGCATTATAAAATTCCACCCTGTATATACCTACGTCACGCTTTTTTTTTTTTTTTTTTTTTTTTTATAGACGGGAAATCATCAAATAACTTCCCCCGCCCTGGGCGGGGCGGGAGGGAGTGTCAGACTTTTACTGACTAAAACCCGTCTATGTTCCTTCATGTGCCCTTTGCGTTCCGGGGGCGCGGTATCTCTTTCGAACAACCCGCAGACCTACGTCACGCTACGACTGCCGGGAGCGGTGCAGTAACCAAAGTCTTAACTGAACGCGGATGACACCGCGTGGTGTAAAGCTAGTAACTAGGAACTAAACATAACTAAAAAACCTGTGCCCATACATACTTATAATGAGAGCGTATATTTATGTTTATGTTTATACATTGCATATTGTTTGCCGGCGAACTTTGGGTATACATTGGTACACCTCTGCCTAGCCCTTCGGGGAATTCAAGCGTCATGGTATATAATTATTTATTGTTTGCAAAATAAAGGTTTTTTGCGGGACTGAGTAATTAACCAAACTTCTATAGGTTTTAGAATCTTTGTCTGCCGCTCTGACAGATATGACATTCCAATTGGCCCGTGTCAGTAACTTCACTGGCCGACCCGGTTGACCTCGTGGTCACAAGCGCGAGTGCTGGCCGTAAGGATCTGAGTTTGATGCCAAAGCCGTAGAAATGATGTCTAAAACAACCTGGACTTCTAAAAATCCAAGACAGACAGATAAAGGATACGGTTCCCACTATAGCTGAGCGATTGACTACTGCGCTGCGTGTTGCGGGTGCGATTCCCGCACGAAAGAAATATTTGTATGACTTACCGGTAGGGTGGTAGCTACCCCAAGTAACTGTATGTGTGTATGTGATTGTATATGTTTGTCGGACTATGAGAGTTAGGGAAGAGGAAGTGCCTGCGCACACACTTATGCACTATAATATCTCCTGCGTACGTGGCTAGTCTGCATTAAGATTAGCCGCCGTGGCCGGAATCGGTCTGGAGAATTACCATTACATAATTATGTTTGTAAACGCACCCACGATACAAGAGAAATTCCAAAATATATATCGGTATCATTATCACCGTTTGGGAGTTTCCCGAAGGTTTGAGAATGATGTTGTTGTTATTGAAATATCCGTTGAGTTCGAAAGGTTAACGATACAGTCATAATGTATTGCCCAGTGGCAACTGTCTCGCTGATAACTCGGGGGGAAAACCCATGTCCCATCATTAACAATTGTTACGAAATTTATCACAATGTATTTTTAGGTCCCATATAATAAGGGGCGAGCCGATTGCTACAAACCGGGCACAAATCATCGGCATCATCGGGCATTAAGTCCGGAAGGAGGTAAAGGATGAATTCGTAGTTCTGGTGCAAAATACGAATTCATCCTTTAATACTAGATTCTCTAGACTAATAGACTCCAGCTACCGTAGACCCGGGTCTGTGGACGGTGAGCAATGGGTAGCTCACCGTCCGTACGTTAACTGACGACAGACCATGCCGACGGCGGGTTCATGTTCCACGAGCGACTCAAAGAGATGATTGTCAGCTAACATTGGAGAGGCCACTGAGGGCCGATGCCTGCTGGGGCTGCGGGTTGTTCGAAAGAGATACCGCGCCCCCGGAACGCAAAGGGCACAAGAAGGAACGTGGATGGGTTTTAGTTAGTAAAAGCGCCCCTGAGCGTGGCGTAAGGGAGTGTCTGAGACACTCCCTTACGCCCCGCTCAGGGCGGGAGAAGATATTGGATGACTTGGAAAAAAAACCTTTAATACCAATACCTACAAAATAGTACCTAGTGATTTCAAAATTACATAAATTGCAATTTTTATGAGTTTAAAAGTCACCGGATCGTCACCGTGTCGTGCTGGGCACATTTTGATTTGTCATCTATTCATGACTGTGGCGGTTAAAATGTTAAATATTATTAAGAACTAGCTCCTGCCCACGACTTTGTCTGCGTGGACTTCAAATACATGCCTGAGTCTGACTTCGGTTGCATGTTCGTCGGTTATCAGGGGGTAAATCTTTTTTGCACAGACCTATTTTTTATTTTTTAAGTAGATGTAGCCTAAATTGCTTCTTATAGCTGCCTTGCCTGGGAAAAGTAAAAATAAAGAAGTAACGAAAGTAATAAACTACCTACACACACAAACAATCACGCCTGTATTCCCAGAAGGGTTAGACAGAGGTGTACCAATGTACACCCACAGTTCGCCAGTATGTTTAGGCCCCATGTAATAAAGGGCGAGTCTATTGCCAGAAGCGGGCATAAATCCTAACTCCGAAGTCCGAAGTAATAAAATAAAAATGTCCCAACAGCGTCGTAGATCTATATGTGTTCTGTGTTGTCCAAGCAAACTTGGAAACTAAAAATAAAAAACATAAAAATCAGGGATCGAACCCTCAATTTCGTCGTAAGAAGCGTTAAACTTTCCGATATGGGTGTTGAGTGTGATTTTTTTCGACACAATTTTGGATGAGAAATTAGGTTTCTCACAGTGACCACCAGGTGGCGCTCGCAATCGAACGTGAATGAAAACCTCACATTCGGCACCCTGATATTATCCGATCTGGGAATCGAACTATGGTGTCAGCCTACTTTGCGTTGTGTCTCAAAGTATTGGACGACACAGGTCGTGTTGATAGACATTTTAATTTACCGCCATCTATAGTCCGAATGATGACCTACATACATTCTTACTAACGTGCTATTTCAACATAGTTTCAGGTGTGCATAATAGATGGCGCTAACCTAAAATTTTGCCAGCTACTAAACTGACCTTTGAGAAATGGTGTAGGTACAGAAAGAATAAAATATAAATAAAATCGATTAGGTACTTTTGTAGAGAAACAACTAGAATAAAAAAAAAAAACTAAATGCTCTCTCATTAATATTAGTTACTTTTGTAGTTTAGGTCAAGTCATTAAGTTAGTTTTAGGGACCAGTGTATAGTATACTTATGTGTTTGTGCGGGAGAGTCTAGATTGCAAAAAGCCTATTCAGCAACAGGGAAAATAAAACAATCAAATAGCAATTTAATGACTAGAACGTCATTTAATTAAATGCTTTCAGCACAATTGCTACAAAAAAAAACGCAACTTCAATTCAATCACAAATCACAACACAAAATTAGAAAAACACGGAATGACAAATAAATTATCCATTAGACACTTGGGATGTTTTAGCCCTGTTCTTGATTTCCTTCTTGCTTCTTCACGGGACCCGTATGTACGATTGGCACAACCCTCTCGTTAGATTCCTTCGGTTTCACTTTCAAGGGCGCCGTAATTGACAAAACACCATCGGAAGACAATTTAGATATCACAGAGTCTGCGTCAATACCTTCAGGTAAAGCGTACCGCCGACTGAAGCTTCTAGAAATAAATCCATGTTCATCCTGCCTTTCTTCATGCTTGGCTTCAACAACTAAGAAACCATCAACTGTTTTCACTGATATTTCTTCTGGCGCGAAGTGTTGAACGTCTAAGTTCACTTGGAATTTGTCCTTGTCGGCTTTGATTGTGGAGCCTGTGTCCTGGGCTGCGGCTTGAAGGTTCCTCCAGGGTCTGTAGTAGTCCCGACCGGCTTGGGGGACAGCGATGATGGTAAGTTGGTCCTGCGGTGTTAGCCCCAAGCCGAAGTGTTGGTCGAGTAGACGACGCGGGCACTGCCTTGGGCGGTCATATTCGACGAAAAACGGATACAACGACATTTTCACTGGTTTTGTAGTTTTCACTGGTATAATAGTCAACTTTAGTAATTCAGTTTATTAATGAATACTTGAATACTCTTGTAAAGCACTTATAGCACTTTAGCACTCGTAGTTTCTTGAGCTCACTCCAATGTTGTGAATTGAATGAATGCCGAACAGAAGCCGGCTTGATATTTATATCGACGGCAGCGCCATCTAGTAGCAGATAGAATTCTCTAGAAAGCCAATCTAGAATGTACCAGATGACTCGCGCATGCGATAACTGTCAGATGTTTGCAACATTTTGTCATGACTCAAGTTTAGTTTCAGAATTTGGGACAATTATTGTTTAGGACCGTAAGGATCTTTTATTTATTTAGTAGGTACAATATAAAATGTACCTCATTTACATAAATCACATCAAAGTATACTTAGCCCGCTTAGTTAACTGAAAGGTCTTAACCTAATGATCTTTTTATTTGATTATTTTTGTTTGTTTTATATTAACAGGTTTTTTTTTATCTGCCTTATTAAGTATGAGGTGTACATTTCACATGTCCACTACGCTGCAGTTACTAAAATTACAGTAACTTTGCTCGTGAACGGTAGAAACACATTGGTAAAAATAAAAAATACGGTTTACTGAGAACAATTAATTCCTTACATAACAAATGTTTTCCAATTCAATTTGTTTGTAGCATGAAACAAAAATCCTACTTTGTTTCATGCTACAAACAAATTGAATTCATTAAGAGGATGAATCATGAACGCCTGAAATATTTTAACTATAAAGTTGAGCGCTACCTCAACAAAAACATTGCCGAATGTTCTTTACACCTGACAATGAAGCGCCGCCTGGTGTCGAGTAGCAGACAACTCGATTCTGGAAGTTTCATTGAAATGCAAACGTTTCTGGAAACGGAATTCTCTAGAAAGATAAAGATGTTCTGTGAGATAAATTAAGGAGGAGAAACAGCTACACCATTATAATATAATTATAAATAATGAAGAGAAAAATAAAACAATGGTGTATATGACATGTAAATTAATTACGACATGAAAATAGAATTCGTACCTAATACTTAGGTAGGTACCTAAGTTATTTTAAAAAAAATGCAGTTGACGTTAGGTTTATCATTATGTAGGTGGGTACCTAGTGAAAAACATTATTAATAGGTTAGGTGGGTATGTATATTATACTTAATTAGTTACCAAAGACATTTAAATAGGAGTACCTACCTATCTTTAAATCGGTTTGCTAATTAGGTACCTACTACATGGGGATTACGTAGGTACCTACTCAAACTTATATTTTTGAATATTTTGTTTTTTAAATGTTTAAATAGTCAAAATTTGCAAAATATTCTAGGTCTTAGTACTTGAAAAACAATTTGGTGGGTACCTACCCAATAGTTTACAAAAATTAATGCAGAGAGCACAAACCATCTACCTACATAGGTACACTAATTAAAGCAAACTCAAACGAATCTCTAATCCCAAAGATTAAAATCATCCTAAGTAATAATTGTACCTACTCAGATTTAAGTAACAAAATTGTAAAGCAATTCTAATTGTGCACAGCAAAATGATACTTATAAAAACACCCTAATAAAGAAGGGTACCTACTATAAAGAAGTCTCAACAAGGGTGAACCCAATTTGCAACAAAAAAATGTCAGCTGTTCTCATGCCTCCATGTTGGTTTGAAAGGTCATTGATTCGTTCATAGAACAGCTGCAGCTTTTAAAATTTTAAGAGTGTAATACTTTCGAATTTAGAACACATTTAATTTTGAACTCTTACTTCGGTGGGCCTACCACAGTCTTAAAACAGTTTTATTTTAATATTACTTTACCTTGCGCACTATTGGATTTTCAACGCTCGGCTCAGCTCCGAGAGTTGAAAATAGAACAACTGAATTTACGAAGTAATATTAAAATGCCAATGCTTTATGAGATGGTGGTAGGCATAGTACATTTATGTGTAACGGATAGAAGAGACATTGTTACTAAAACTTTTACCATGGATTCAGTACCTTCTAGACCCAAAGAGAATAAAGTTTAAAAAAAATGCTGTTCCATACATAACTGCAACACCAACCAATCAATTTGTTTGCAAATAAATGTGGTACAAGTTAGAATGGCATTATAATAGCAGTTTAACATATTTAACATCAACACGGTTCAAAATAATGTGTAGAACAGCAGATGTTTTTCCATGATAAAAAATGTGATGATCAATTTTCGTGGTGATCCAATGCTTGAGTCTTCCTTTGCCTTGCAATGACATTTTAAAAGGCTGGTAGGTATTATTATTCATATTGTTTTATCATTATTTTTTAACTAATTCAATCAGATAATATAAGTATTATGTATGATCTATGTGTTAATATGTTAATATTATAGCTCTCTGCATAATTATCTAGGACTAGCTTACGCCCGCGACTTCGTTCGTGAAAACACACATACTTACGTGAGTACACCTACATAATAATTTTGTTTTTATGTCATGATTTGTGTCTATCTTTTGTTGGAGATCCTAAATAAATATGTGGTGTGACGTAGACTTGCCATTAAAACAGACCATTGAATCAAAACTTACAAAATGATGTTTTTTTTTTAATAAAAGTTTTTTATTAATTGTTTTTATTTTTTAATAAAAATTGCCTAATTTACTTACCCCTTATAACATCAACTTACAGTCAGATACGTCAAAATCAGTCCAGCCATTTCAGAGATTTGCCGAAACACACAGATAGACTAACAGATACGTGTACACAATGGTCGCATGCATGGTAACAAATTCATCAGACTTGAAATGTAATAAAATTAAAGTTGTATGCAAACTTTTTGGTGACAAATAACTACTGGCCACACAGACGACAGCCATAGCTTGCGCAGAAAAAAACGTCATGCGCTGCGCCATTGATATTGAACGTCAGAAAAATTGAGAATATAGCTAAGAGCTGATCGGCTTTTCTTTTTCGCGTTGAAAATAATCTGAAAATATGTCTATGTTCCCATTTCTTTTCGACGTGGACCGCCCCAGGCGCTTATCGGACCAACATTTCGCATTGGCACTAACGCCGGAAGATATTTTGACGATGGTAACTCCTCATCCTCGCATTTCGAATGACTACTACAGGCCCTGGAGACAATTGTCTAACCTCTTACAAGACACTGGATCCACAATAAAATCCGATAGAGCAAAGTTCCAGATCAACTTGGACGTGCAGCACTTCGCACCTGAAGACATCACGGTGAAAGCTTCTGACGGATTCGTCATCATAGAAGCTCGTCACGGCGAAAAGAGGGATGAACATGGATGGGTGTCGCGTCAGTTCACGAGGCGGTACACCTTGCCTGAGGGCTGCAGCATGAACTCTGTGCAGTCTCGTCTGTCATCTGATGGAGTTCTGACCATCACCGCACCCCTCGAGCGTTCCCACGCTTCGAACGAACGCGTGGTACCGATCATTCAAACGGGACCAGTAAAGACTCAGTCTGATGGGTCGAAGGAAGAATTAGGAGACGGAGAAAGTCCGACAAAAGAGGAAAACGGGCAGTAAATGCAGTTGCAGCTGTTACAATGGGCGCAACGCCGATCCCAGAATAGTTCCTTTGTTTGATCGTGCCCCTTTATAGAAAACAACTTATTTTTCTGATATGTCAGCATTTCATAATGGTGCAAAATCCGTGATAAAGAATTATCATGCGTGACATTATTTTGTGTGGAAATTGCTGAATAAATAATAATACTTTCATGTAAGGATTTTGTTTTACTTGAATGTAAAAAAGTTTTCGCTTACATAATGTAGGCATTAATCATAAATACGGGGTGTTAAAACAATACCTAGGTCAGGGATGGCGAACCAATGGCACGCGTACCAATACTTGCACGCGACAAAATAATTCGGGCACACCAATAAATGACAAAACTAAATGACAAAACTATGTAATGATGGAAACCAATTTGCACCAGCAGAAATCACACTAACATTTTATTTAAATAAACATAAGGAAAGAGTTAATAGCATCTAGTTTTATGTTTCTCCATTAAATGGCTAAATCAAGAATCTTTGATGACTCGTCCTATGACGAGCAAACCCAAAAAAAATGTGACTATTCACACATTTTTTTTATTAAAAAAATGGCACGGTTACCGAAAAAGGTTCGCCATTCCGGACCTAGGTGTTAACATAAAATACTGCTCATAAATTAAGTTTTACATTGAGTAAAATAATTGTGCTTGTAGGTACAACATGTTTAGTGTAGTGTAACAACACATTTAAAATTTATTTACTTTATTCTTTTACTTTATTTACTTTATTCTTTTAAAAAAACCTATATTCCGTATGCAGAAATTGTTTAAAAAAACCGGTAAGGTGCGGAACAAATAAATTTTGCTATTGTCATCAGGTAGAATTTTTTTCGAACTACCTGCAGCTTAAGTTTATCTTAAGCCGCTTTTTGCGAACTATCACAAATAATAATTAGTGTGTCAGTTTATTATAAAAATATGAAGCATGACGAATTCTGGTTAATTTATTTAAGGTTTAAGACCAAAGTGTTATCTCATGAATGCTCTAATTTCACTCAAATGTGTGTAGTGCTGTGTCAACTTGTGTCTCAAATGTTGTGCGGTCAAAATGTACCAAAATCAAAATTGTAAGTCATCTTTATCAATTCTCTAGGAAGGTACCTCAAAATTTTAGGACATTGAATTGAAATAAAACAACATGGACACATTACATAATACATTTATTTAAAATAAAAAATAGGCGAATATAGCATAATTTCAAATCAGTCTTACAAAGAACATAATACACGATTATTTACATTATTTATAATTTCACTTTGATTCTTCTGCGATCGGATCTGGAGACCCTAGCTGTTTCTTGACGGGCCCTGTATGTTTGATTGGCACTATCTTCTCTCCTGTTGACGGCATGGCGAGGACTTTAGGCGCTGTGACGGTTAGGACGCCATCAGAAGATAATTTAGACTCTACAGTGTCAGGTAAGCACCCTTCGGGTAGGGCGTATCGCCTTATAAACTGCCTTGAAACATAACCATGCTGGTCTTGCTTCTCCTCGTGCTTCCCTTCAACGATCACCTGTCCATTCACCACCTTCACGTCTATTTCTTCAGGTGCGAAATGCTGGACATCCACGTTGACCTGGAACTTTTCATCGTCTGATGTGATCTTGCCTCCGGTCAGCGCAAGCTGGTTCATTGCTGATGAGAGCTGTTCCAATGGCTTCATGATGTTCTCTAGCGGTCGGAAAGCGTTTTCCCATGGCTTCATGAGTGATGGGCCGAAGAAGTCACGTGGCATCAGCTGATTGAATGGTGAATATCCGAAGAAATTCTCAGGTCTGTATAAATCTCTCTCCATCATGCGGAACGGCCTTTCAAGATCGTATAAGTAAGGAATCACCGACATTTTTGTGCTTTCTTTGCTTGTTTGTTCGCTTTGATTTGAACAGTTCAGTTTCTTCGTATACAACTGCCGGGCTCCAGGCCGTTCCCCGTATTTATATTCGAGCGCCGACAGCGCCACCTGTTTTCGGTAAAGCGCGTAGTTTCGAGAAAGTGCTACACTGCGCTCGAAAGCGAACGTTGTGGTATAAGCCAGATGCATCTTGTCGGTATAGGTTCTAGAAATGTTTGTATTGTGAAACATTAATAATTCTTGGAAATAGCGCCATCTTGTGATGAGTAGTAAAACTAACTGAGACAATTAGACGTGACTATGCTTTGTGCTTGTGTATTTTTGGTAGTAAGATAGCATTTATCAGAAAACGTTGTTATGAAATTGGGATAGGTTAGGGCAAATAGATAATGATGTATCTTTATAATAAGTGTGTTAACTTTATTGTTTTTCAATACAAACGTAGACTACGTAATTTATAACTGACTTGAGGTAAGTTTTCACATGCACTGCACTGCTTTGCACTGTTTCCCTACAGTAATTATGCCAGCATAATTAATATTGTACTCACTAAGACAATGTACTTAGGTTCTTACCTACAAGCACCTGTACCTGATACCTGTAAGTAAGTAGGTACCTACTTAATGCTAATAGTTGCTAATAATAATTTAAGTAAGTAGGTAGGGTCGTTTCGCCGGTTTCGCGACCACCTTCAGTAGGCGACCATTTGACGGACTAAGTTTCTTTAAATCAAGAAAATAGCATTTGTAGAGGTAACATACGTAAAAAATAAATCTAACGTGCTTTATAAATGATTATGGAATAAGAATTTGCAAAGTTTGAAACAAATGAGTTAACCCAGAGCCGAAAAAATATTGCTCAGTGCGCGTCTTGATTCCGTGGTGGTGGAAGTGCCGCAAGTTTGAAAAAAAAATAACTCGGCGCGCGGCGCTCAAAGGTAAGTTTTAATACTTATTTCATGTTTTACACACCAGTTTCATACTTAAATTGTACAATCGATAAGTATGGGTTATAATTTAGTTGTATTTTGCTTTTTTTAAACTTATTATTAAGATAAAATCAAGTGGTCGGTAACCGAAATGCTTATTTATGAAAAACGTTAGATAGCGACCACATGGTCGCAAACCGACGAGATCAGCATTATTTTGTTTTGATTAATATGATCCTAATGCTTCATAAAGGACTGTTACAATTTTGAATGCAGTATTGTAAAAGGTTTTCCTTGTAGTTCTTTGGTAAACGACCACCAGTTTCTTTGTAAGAAGTTTGTTTAATTTACCTACAAACTTTGGCGCTAAACAGCTAAACAGCTGGTCGTAAACCAAAGTAAGCGAAATAAAGACATTGGTTTCCGGCCAACATAATTTAGTATGAGAGAAATAACGGCCGCTTACAACTAAATATTACTATTTTTCAGTTTAAAACAAAATTTAGTCATAAAAAGCAAACTACTTATATAATTTTTTTTTAGATGGAGCTCCCAAATAATTTGGTGTCAACTATCATAATTTGAATAAGAAAAGCGGAATATGGTTCCTAAAATATAAATTTATTTATTTTTTAATATTGATTGATGTTGATTATTTTTAAATGTTATGCTACTGTATATTACTGTATATTAAGGATATTGTTAGACCAATGATTGTTGATTCTATTACAACTAGTGACTAAGTCTCTACTAAATGTAAGATTGTTATTTTTTTATTTATAAGTAAACATTACACCAAATTGTTACCATTTTTATTTTTATGAACAGGCAAAAAATTAAAATATATTTAAAGCGATTATAATTGTTTTATTGGCATATTTTTCATATTAAAATAGCGGTCGCAAACCAGCTCACTGGTGGTCATAAACTGACAAAAATGGTCGTAAACCGACGTTTTCGCTATATTTTCACATTTTCAGCATTTTATAAATATTTTTGTATGAATGTATGTTATTTTATGTTTTTGTATCCAAACTACATTATATTTGGGACAAATTCACATTAACATATACTATTTTGCGTGTAAACAACATTTTTTTTTCCTCATCTGAAGTGGGCAACCCAGCTAACTGGTCGCTAACCGGCGAAATCACCCTACCTACCTACCCTAAAACTACCCGCTGACCTAATCGGTTATTGTTTTCATAGTCTGACCTACCTACCTATTGTGTCTAAGTAAGTATTTGTCCCCTTTTTACCAATTTTTGTCTAAAGGTCCCTGGTACACGTTGGTAGGTAGGCACCTAACGAAAACAAACATACCTACCATCACAACAGAAAAAAAAATGACATAATTAATTATTTCAAAAATGTGTAGGTACCTATCTACTCGCTATACATAAATCTGAAACCTAATTCCTATACATCGTCAATCCGTGGTGTCTTTTTAGTATTTCAGTCACACACATCTAATTAGTCTGGTGCAAACTGTTAGTAGAAGTTGGTTATCCATAAATAAATAAATATAAAATAAGGTAAGTAATTAAGTAGGTATCAACCACTTCTTATATCTGTGGTACCTACCTACTATATTTATTTTAAAAATAAATAAATTGGTTCGTTCCCAGGTCGAGCAAAATGGTAGGTACCTATTGGGTTTATCTATGAAATTCTCAGTAGCAGCTCGGAGTTGTGCCCGGTTAATGGCTGTAGGGTCGCCCCCTATTACATAGGACCTAAACATACCGGCGGACTGTGGATGTATGGTACACCTCACCTCTGCCTAACCCTTCGGGCAACACAGGCGTGATGGTATGTGTATTAAATATACTTATGTATATTTTACAGTACCTAGTTAATTACATGACTTAATAAACGGCTGCATTGTTGGAGTAGCAATAGGTACCTACTATCCAATAGGTATAAATGTGTTATTATGAATTAAAACAGTCGTTGACTTTACCCGCTACTGATAAATTATGTACAGGATGTAGCTATCTCCGGGAGCATTATAGGGCCAAGTAACATGGAAGATTTATTAAAAAGTATAAATAAATGGGTGGAATTATATCATCAATTTATCACTCTAGCTTCAGTCCGCATAAAACTTAAACAAATAATGTTATTATGACAATAGGCAACAGTGTAGCTTTTTATTAGTGGAAGAGTTTTTGTAATAGGTGCAGTACACACACACATAGGGCCGATTCACACCGGAACGGGGCGGCATGTAGCAGCGGCAGCACGAGCACTTTCAATATAAAATTATTTTAAACTTTATCTACGTTATTAAAAGACCAGTAAGACTTAAGACCCTTTCTGTGCGGCCAGTGCGGGCAACCATCATACGCTTAAAAAAAACGCGCATGTGCGTCGCCCCGCACTGAATGGATTAACACACCGAAATGGCAGCGGCTGGCAGGCTGGCAGGGGAGCGACTAGCAATTTCAGTTTCAAAGAATTTTAAACTTATCATCTTCAATAGAATATGCAGAATCGCTTCAATGACTGTCGCATAACGCTGCTTTGGCCGGACGCGAGACTGCTCGCGGATACGTGAGGGGCCGCGCGCCCTTTGCCAAACATTCAAACGATGCTATGTATTTTGCTAATGAGGATAACGTTTAAAATGCTTTAAAACTAAAACTACTCGCCACCACTCTGTCAGCCGCTGCCAATTCGGTGTGTTTTAAGTCTTATTTGTTCAGTTGTGTTGTCAACTATCGCAAGAGAAATAAGTACCATTTATTTATGAACCTAGAAGAAGTTCGCAGCATCCTGTATCTCATCTGTTTATTATTAGTGCAATGCCAACGGGCTATCTATTTGCTGTACAATAGTCGTGCGCTCCCGACCGGACTGTTGTGATAACGAATAATGACTTCTATGTACTGCCACTGTTTTTTATTAAGCTTAGTGTTGTTTTATGGGTAAGCTATAGTGTATTATATTGTTTAGTTTCTTTTAGTTTTCTATCGTCTGTCAGGCCCCGAATAAATAACTTTATTTTTTTTCTTAATTAATGAACCTATGCTTTCATACCTAATCATTTGTTTATTTATCAAACCACTTTTCGTTAACCATTTCTTCAACTAGTTAAAGGTCAAAGTCATTTATTTCAATGAGACCTAAAAAGGCATCCTTGAACGTCATTTACAAAAAGAAAATAAAATTGAATCTAGTTGCCCAGATACTTTAAAGGTTCGTTTTTAGCATGGTCTAGCCGAAGAAATGGCTTACGAATGTATGGCAATAATTTAAATTGGTTTTTAACAATATCCTGCTAAACTAAACATTTATAAAACCAGCCGTTATACTCGATCATAAGTAAGTACGGTATATATTATCTTTGATACCCCATACTTGAAAAAGGGCCCAGCATTTAAGCTAACAACTATGCATTGCCTAAATTATTCCCATAGTTTCAGCCACGATAAAATGACGTATTTCTGGCAACTTCGAGATCTTATAATATTTTTATGTATTGTTGATTTATTTTATCAGTATGACCATTTATTAATCATCGTTATCATTACAAAATGACTCACAAATAATTACCTCTCCACTCTTAACAAATACCTACCTTCTCGCTTATATATCACATTTTTTTCATTTCAGTGCGCTTGCAAGCAATGTCGACAATGTATTAGATTCGCAAGTGTGTTTCCCTAAAGGGTTCGTGTTCGGCGTGGCCACGGCTGCGTACCAGATCGAAGGAGCTTGGAATGTATCAGGTAATGTGTAATTTGTGTAATAGGTCTAAAACCCGGATTTTCAATTTTTTTTTAATGCGACAAATTGTCCAGGAGCCTCAACCTAAGGAGGCTCTCGGTGGGCGGTTGGAACAATGGTTTGATTCAGAAAGCGGTACTCCTAGACACGGCGCGTATTGTTAGGAGATTCCTTTTCCTTATTTTTCCTTTCTTAGGAGCCCTGAACGCCGGAAGCTTGGATATACTGACTACGTCACTCAGCCTAGCCACTAGAGTTGCATCAGTTACACAGTTGTTGCTTACAAATAGTTACATACTTGGCAGTCACCAAGTAGTCAGTCAAAGAATTCGTTTCTAGTCGATTTTTGAATCGAAAAAACGACTATCATAATAGCATTTTGGTCTAATTTCATAAGACAAGCACAAGTGGTATCACCCATTAATATCTATGAATAAAGTCTTAAACGAAATTAATATCAAGCGCAAAACGGGTAATGTACAACTTAAGAAAACCCAGCGAATGTACCTACGTTACATTTAGGTAGGTAATCCGCGTGCTCATATGCTAGGTAGACCCTCGATTCCTCAAGGTTGCTGAACAGTAAGTAACACACAACCCGTTACCTCACTTACACCTCATCTTCCCAGGTAAAGGCGAGAGCATATGGGACAGGTATACCCATGAACACCCGGACCGGATATTCGACCATCAGAATGGGGACATCGCTGATGGCTCCTACTACAAGGTGAAGGAGGATGTCAGGCTCATGACGCAGTTAGGCATCAGCTTCTACCGGTTCTCTGTCTCCTGGCCTCGGATATTACCTGATGGGTTGAGCAAGTGAGTGGTCTGAATAACTTTGAAATTGATCTATTTGACCTTTAAGAGTATATCTTTATCTAAGACCAATTTTGATTAGACTTACAATCCATGGTTAACTTTGGTGTACCTACATGTTTTCTGAAAGGAGGCGAATATTTTCAACATTGTTTTGTCTGCCACTTCGTCCACATAAATCAGAGGCGAATCAGTTCTTAGTTGACATGTACTACTAAACTATCTACCTGCCAAATTTCAGCTTCAGAGGTCAAGTAGTAATCGAAATTTTCAGTGATTTTTCGCTTTGAGAACTAGATTTGCTTATATGCCAATAACTTGACAAGTGATGAACCAAAACTACTTTTAAGATAAGCCTATAAATAGGATTGTCAGATGGGCAAGGTTGCTGCTTTAATGTTTCCACAATTACGTAAAAACCAAACATTTTAAAATCCTATCCACGATTCCTCAGTAATGTGAACGAGGATGGCATTCGATATTACAAGGAGTTGTTGGACGAGCTGCAACGTAACCGCATCATGCCGGTCCTGACGATGTACCACTGGGACCTGCCGCAGTGTTTACAGGACCTCGGCGGATGGACCAACCCGCTTATGGCTGACTATTTCACGGATTATGCCCGGGTAAGTACTACCAGCTTCTCTGTTTGGTCATGGTCTTGCAAGGCGTATTGTAATTGCATCTTTTATCCACGGCTGCGGGTTGTTCGAAAGCGATATCGCGCCCCTGGAACGCAAAGGGCACAAGAAGGAACATGGATGAGTTTCATTCAGTAAAAGTCTGACAATCCCTCTCGCTTCGCCCAGGGCAGGGGAAGCCAATTGATGATATCATATCGGTAAAAAAAGCCACAATATTCACGAAGCCTCACCCTCCTCTTCACCGCAGGTTCTACTTGATAATTTCGGAGACCAAGTCAAGATCTGGATCACATTCAACGAGCCGGTTTCTGTCTGTGAAGATGGTTACGGTGGTAACGACGCACCGGGAGGCAGGTCCAGTGGCTTCGAAGACTACATGTGTGGCCACAACCTGCTCAGAGCTCATGGCATGGTCTACCGCATGTTTGAGAAGGAATATCGGAAGAAAATTGGAGGTAACACTACGGAATACTCCTTTATAGCCCAAAGGAGTACCATCGGCTCATATGCGTTTAAATTGTATGGTGTAAGATGCTGGTTAAGCTCATATCCAGACTGCACTGCTATTGAAATATTCTTAAAAAAAAAAAGTTATAACTGCCACTCGTAGAACTCTTCTAAATTTTTGCGATCCATGATCAGTCATTTTACCGATTTTTATACCAAGGTGCAGTCAATTACAGAAAAGCAGTAGATAGTTGCATTTTTAGTACTCCACAAATTGCCAGACTTTTACATAAGAACTAAGCCGGGAGAATTAGTTACATTATTCAAACGTTTCTATACATGTTCCAGGTTATATGGGCATCACATTATCGTTCAGTTGGTTCGAGCCAGCCACAACGTCTGCAGAGGATCAAAAGGCTGCTGAAACAGCTAGGCAGTTCAACGTGAGTGTATCTTGGTCCTTATAGTGTCTTTGTATACTGCTCACCATACACTAACTAACTCATAAATTCATATTTTTCAAGTACGGCTGGTTCGCAAACCCTATCTTCTCCAAAGCTGGCGACTACCCTCCTATAATGAGAAAGGTTATAGATGCTAACTCCAAGCGGCAAGGATTCCCTCGTTCAAGACTCCCGTACTTTACTCCTCAAGAAGTGAAGGCGATGAGAGGAGCCTACGACTTCCTGGGCCTCAACCATTACACTACGTATCTTGTTCAGCAAGGAGCTAAAAAGATTAGTACACGGCCGTCGTTCTATGATGATGTGAATGTTAGAATCCATCAGAAAGATGATTGGCCTAAAACTAATTCGTCGTGGTTAAGGGTAAGATTATTAAGATTTTTTTTTACATGCATCATAATAAAATATAGACAGCTCGGCTTACTGAGATTTAGAACTCCTAAGGATGTCTCTGCCAAGAGGTATGGGACAAAAAGTAGGTAGGGCTGTACCTAGCCCAATGCGAATTTTATGATAGATCACTAACATGCCAGGGTTGCGAAGTTCGTTCGAAAGAGTTACTGCGAGGCATTCGAGACCTGGCATTAGGAGGAACAAGGATGGGTTTTAGTCAGTATATCTGACACTCCTTTCCGCTCCCCCCAGGGCGGAAGAAGTGATTTGATGATTACCAATCCTTAAAAAAAAACAATGGTGGATCAATACGAGAGGCGAGACGATGCGCAGGAACAAATTAAAGAATCAGGGGGAGTAAGGGTAAGGGGGTATTAAACAGCAAGACCCCACTTCAGCCATTACAAAATATTGTCTTTGTAAAAAATAGAAGCCACGCGTATACACGGTGAATTTTAAAGCATTGCAAAGCGGCAGCGAAATGATTTTGTTTTGGTAGTAGAATCGATTACTAAATATCTTTTTTATGTAAATATAAAAATGGCAGATTTACAATTGTGAAAAACTAAACTCGAAAGCGACCTCAATCTAATAGTAACCACTTTAAATAGGTATCTCGCGCAGCGGTCGAGACGCGGGCGGCATACGGTGGCGGCGCGCGGCGCGTTCTTCTTATCTTTTGTTGCGAATGGCGAGTGTGCGAGCAACGCGCTCTAGTTTATACCGTATCACGAGGGGCGAAGGCTTGTTTTTCTCTGAACATTTAATTTTTCGCTTTTTCCTTTGTGGGCACCGCGTGGCTTCTAGTTTATACCGTATCACCAGACGCGAGAGCTTATTTTTCTCTAAACATTTATGATTTTGTTTTTCCTTTGTCGGCAGCTCGTGGCTGCGCGCGAGTTTGAATGTACCTACGTTACGTCTGTGTGTGTCTACCGTGTGTAACTATTGTAACTCACGCTTTCGAGTTAAAGATTCTTTTTTTTAATATTTTAAAATAAAAATATGTTTATTTTTTAAGTTTAACTCTATAATCTATTAGTACTACTGAGGGCAAATCGATCTGCCGCGGCTTTGCAACGCTTTAAAAGTCAGCGTGTATAGTACTGCGATTCAAAGCTGAAATTTCACAGTCTACGGTGAATTACTTTTTGCAGGTAGTACCCTGGGGCTTCCGAAAAGCCCTGAACTACGTGAGACTAAACTACATGAACCCTAAGATCCTGGTGACTGAGAACGGCGTGGCCTTCGAGCCTGGTCTCCGCGACACCAAGAGAGTCAACTACATCGACGCCTATC
The DNA here is from genome assembly GCA_932526535.1 of Caradrina clavipalpis. Taxonomy (NCBI): domain Eukaryota; kingdom Metazoa; phylum Arthropoda; class Insecta; order Lepidoptera; family Noctuidae; genus Caradrina; species Caradrina clavipalpis. The sequence continues at coordinate 1,677,643 of OW052088.1, forward strand.
TCCGGTCACTGCACACCGCTGTTTACAAGGACGGCTGCAGCGTGATAGGGTATACCTACTGGAGCTTGCTGGACAATTTCGAATGGACAAGAGGATTGTCGTGAGTTTTATATTTTAAATTAAGAAAGTCTCGTTAAATTGCACGATGCTTGGTCTTGGTTGGTTGACTGCCTCGTTGGCCTAATGGTCCTAAGCGCGACTGCTACGCTAGAGGTCTTGGGTTCATGTCGTGCTCTGCAGCAGAACCACTTTGACTATAGTATGTAAAAATTGCAGGATAAAATGTATGTAATGTCTATATTTTTGTAGCTTAATATCAAATATTGTATATTGTTAGTTTCTTGGAAAATATCAATTCAAAGTGGTCATGCTACAGAGCATACTCTCCAGCAGAACCACTTCAAAATAACGGTTATTTTACTCTGATTATGCACAGGTTATAATATAAACAAATGTATATTTATCGTATATCAATATAACATCCACAATTTTGGATAAATATTTACTTATTTTTAGTAAAATGTAAATGTTTTATCCGAGTGTAATGGAGTGAAAAAATTTAGGTAAATGTATTCTTTATTAACACTCACATTATCACATACCCTCTTTAGATCAGCAAAAAAATAAATAAGTAAAAATGTAAAGCGTGAATCAGATTATATTATTATTTATTTACATATGAATTACTCATTGCAGGAAAATAATAGTTGTTCAAACAGATATAAAGACAAGTACGTATAAACGTAACATACCTATTTACTACACTAGTAAACGTCCAGGGAACAAAAAAAAGCTTTCTAAGGAAAATAGGAGATATTATATTCCATAATATTATATTGGTATTAAGTTCCGCGTCTTTCGATGGGTAGCAGTCTGTGAGCAAATAGATAAACAAAATTAAATAATAATTATAAAATAATTGTAGATGTTGTTATCTTGCTATACAATATATTAACTTATTTATCGTAAAGAAATATATAAATAAATGTATGTATCTATTAACCTTGTTATTTGCTAAGAAATTCATGGTAGGCGCATTCCGATAAAACATTTACATGTTACTAAATATTAGTAAGTATTTATCCAAAAGTGTGGATGCTATCTTGATATACAATAAATATACATTTGTTTATATTATAACCTGTGCATAATCAGCGTAAAATAACCGTTATTTTGAAGTGGTTCTGCTGGAGAGTATGCTCTGTAGCATGACCACTTTGAATTGATATTTTCCAAGAAACTAACAATATACATTATTTTATATTAAGCTACAAAAATATAGACATTATATACATTTTATCCTGTAATTTTTACATAATATAGTCAAAGTGGTTCTGCTGCGGAGCATCACATTTAGGTTCGATTCCCAGGTCGAGCAAAAAGTGTTATTGGGTTTTCCTACGATATTCTCAGTACCAGCTCGGAGTTTGGATTCGTGCCCGGTTAATGGCAATAGGCTCGCCCCCTATTACATGGGACCTAAAAACGTAAAACGGCGAACAGTGGGTGTACATTAGTACACCACGGCCTAACCCTTTGGGGAATACAGGCGTGATGATATGTAAGGCTTGGTCATAAGACCGTGACTTCAATTTGACATAGGTGAGGTGTTATGAGAGGTGTCAAGCGATTTTGTACCATGTGCGGTTGACTCAACTGTCACATTCAATTGCCTTTTTATGGGTATGATCATCTTCCTGCCCTTTTCCCGATAATACTTGGTGTCGACACAACTAGTTTTCTTCTTCCAATCCATCTAGTGAAACGGACTCCCTTTTTTTCATATCATTCTTCACACAATATGTCTGTTCTTTTGCCTCCCTCTCAATCTTCATCCATCCATACTTACATTCATAACTCTTTAAAGTCTCATGTTTCATCCCTCCTCTTCACATGCCCATACCAAGATTTTCTTTCTATTTATTTGAATATAATTGTATTTTTTCTTCAAGGGAGCGTTTCGGCCTGTTTGAAGTGGACTATAAGTCGCCAAACCTGACGAGGACGCCGCGCCTCTCTGCTGGGTACTTCACCAACGTAGCCAGGACTGGATGCTTGCCGAACAACTTCGCAGACTACACGTATACCACTGATTAATATTGTGAACAAAATACTACAGATTTAACAGTTGTTTTATTAAGGAAAAAAATGGAGTATGAAATGGACTTACTAAAAAAATTGACTGAATGACGTTCAACTAATTGATACTGAAATGAAGAACTTTTTAAAATCTGGGATGATCTGTCCGCTTGTACGGTTCGCAACAAAAATCGAATAACAATGTCACTTTTACTTATGATACAAATAGACACCAAATAACACAATTCACTGCTATTCAGAATTTTAGGCAAGAGTAAGAGTTCATTTGATCTCAATTTTAGATCTATTTTATATTTCCTTTGATATTGTGCTCATTAATAAGGATTAAAAAACTCTGGAATGTTAATCTAATTTTGTTGCTGACTATTTATACTATATTACTAAATACTTTTAGTACTAAACGAATTTGAAGCATTCTGTCTCTGTCAATTTCAAACAATGAGACAGGGATGCAGTGATGTTCTAATAGGTTTAAACCTATACCCTAAAAAATTATTTAGCGATCTATCGTGCAAGTACGCAAGTGAGATATCAGAAAAATCATTTGAAATTAATACAATATAGGTATAATTTTCAGTCTGCATTACGATATTTATTCTAAAAACGGTCTGCAAATAAATAAAAGCATGTTTTTAAAATGTATTCATTTATTGATTTCTCTTTATTCATACTGGAATAACTTATAATTATTTAACTGTTAACATGTTTGAACCATGACGATTAAGCTAAAGTTTACTTACTTATAAATATTACGCTATATACAAATAACATTGTATTATATTTACTATAAATAAGTATAGTTACATAAACTTTTACTTATAAATTCGGATTTTATTGAACGTGTCGAGTTATGCAAACTCTTTGGAACATTTTTAAATATAGAATAAAATATCTTTTTGGTATGTAGATTCTAAAATCAAAAAATATCGATTTTCGAATGTTGTTTTTTAATAGCAACACAATCAAAATGTTACAGTAAGTACCTTCTTATTATTACTAACATTTTATTGCCTTTGAATAATATCCAATTTTATTGACATCAGTATTATTTTTACTTTTTAGTAGGTGTGGTGCAATCAGACTCCGATAGATGGCGCTGCACCCAATACATAGCCTCTTTGTATATTTTTGGCTTTAGCCTTACAAATATTTTTATAATAATCTTGCTTTACAGTTTATAGTTTAAAAAGAGACTATAATATTTATTAATACCTAGTATACAGGCTGGAAACAATCAGCAATTCTATATTTTTTTATATTTTAATGTTGGTCCCGATGTAAAAGTTGTACGTATTCATAAGTACTTACACCTTTTAAACGATAAGTAGTGAATTAAAAGTCAGCCTGTATATTGGTGTTTGAAATAGTTTTAGCTACTCATTGCTATGTCTAAATGCATCGCAAGAGCAACTACTTACATAAAAATGGTCTAGGAATTCAATTGGTTAATTTGATAATGAACCTTAAAGTAACAAATATAGAGTTGAAAATTGCCTAATGATGCGTCAGAAAAAAAAGTCTGTTAAGAATTTTATCTTGCACGCAATTTTCTACTTAATTTGTGTTTTGCTTTAGTTCATTTTCAATTAATCAATAAAACCTGCAGTGTCCTTTCATAAAATTGCGTGCATTTAAATATAAAAGCAAATACAGGAAACAAGCACACTTATCGCTCACAACATTGTGGAGCTTGTGTGCGTAAAAATAACGCTCATTTTGGCGTAATATTTGACAAAAATACTTGAAAAATTTTCATACATTTTCAACAAATCTACAGCTACATCTAAGATACTACGCACGAGGTGGTTGTGTTCTAACTATAATAAATACTGTCGCGCGTCTGCGCTGGCTCTTAATACCGAGTAGATGGAACTTTTTATGAAGTTGGCGTGGTTTGTGGGTACCCTATAATATTTCTTACTATCAATATAATCAGCTTTCGTCTCTAGGCTAAATTAAACAGGAATTATTATATCAACAGGACACGGGTGTCGCAGTGGCTAAGCGATCGGCTGCTGCGCTGCGTGTCGCAGGTTCGATATCAAAGAACAAATATTTGTATGATCTACAAGAATTGTTCCGTGTCTGGTTGTATACAAGAGAAATTTCTAGGGTGGGGAACATTTCTATAAAAAAAATATGTTTATACTCCAAATATTTTTAAAATGCAAAATGTGCCTAAAAATTTTCACAAAAAATTATTCAAAATCTAGCACCTTTATAGCACCAAATACTTTTTGCACTAACAACCTCTTTGTTCCAATTCCAGTAGTACCAACCTAACCACGCCAACGCTAACACGACCTATACATGTTGTGTACCAACATTCAGGCTTGCGGCATCTTGCACTGGCTGCAGTCCTCCATGCCGTCGTTGAACTCTTCAATCTGTAAGGTCATCTCAAAGAAGCTGTATTTCTCGTGGACCGCCCTGGTCGCTTCTTCTAGAACTTTCTGGGGACTTACTCCGGTACCTGAAAAGTGATTGAAGATATCAAGTTAATTTGGTGTTAACACTTGTGTTGAAAACATTTTATGATGGAAACCACGTAAGAGTATACTTGCGCAAATTTTGTTTTGCACAAGTAAACTAAACACCTGCCATTATGACCGTATTCCCCGAAGGGTTAGGCAGAGGTGTAACAATATACACCCACAGTTCGCCAGTATGTTTAGGTCCCATATAATAGGGAACGAGCCTATTGCCATTAACCGGCCACAAATCTTAACGCCGAGCTGCTACTGAGAAATTCATAGAAAAACCTAATAACACTTTTTGCTCTACCTGGGAATCGAACCCGCAAGCATAGAAGCAGTCGCGCTAAGCTAACCAGATAGTTTAACTTGAATGGCAAATTATTTGCTATGTTGTAACCGTCCTGTTAAAAGGGGCAATGTATAAAACGTGATCTAATCTAACGTGGATAAGGCAAAAGGAGTATGTGGCCGGTGGCGTTCTGCCTACTCCCATGGGGACAAGGCGTGAGTGTATGTATGTGATGTGTTACCGCGCCCCCGGAACGCAAAGGGCACATGAAGGAACATAGATGGTTTTTAGTCAGTAAAAGTCTGACACTCCCTCCCGTCCCGCCCTGGACGGGGGGGGGGGGTCATTTGATGATTTTACCATCTCTAAAAAAAAAAAAAAAATTATGTGATGTAATACTTACGTATAGCGAGATGAGCAGAGAGCGCGGTCTTGTCGAGCGACAGCGCCCACATGCGCAGGTTGTGTATCCGCACCACGCCCGCCAGCGACAGGAACGTGTTCGCCACCTCCTGCACACGGACATGGTTATAAAATAATTATTGGAAATGTAAAATTTATACCAGTCTATTTGTCCCACTGCATGGCAAAGGCCTCTTCTTATACACGTTTGTTCTAGGCAGATTGGCGGATTATAACAGTGGACAATTTTATTGCGGTAAATAAACCATTTTTATGTATCTTTAGAGCGTATCGAGAGCAAGTTAAAAAAGGATTAAAAGAATAAAATAACAAAATAAAATATTTTTAATTTTTGTTCAGAATTCAGCTACAACTACACCATCTTTATGTCCTTAAGCTCTCCGCTCTCGACCGAGTATCGGACCGACTTTTTACCGCTTTCATTGTCGGGGAGAAATCTGTCAAAAATCGGCCCGATAATCGGTAACAAAATCGGAGGTGAGCGAAGAGCCTCAGTAATAAGGTTGAAAAGTGGTCATCCGCTCTTCAGTTGCACATATGAATTGAAAAAATCACATTAGTACTTGGCCGGTATCAAGACCGCAATCTTACCAACCTAATAAATAAACAAAACGTTACCTGGAAGTCAACGCCTCTGGGCGATCCCTCCATGAGCACGAGTAAGGTGTCCTTGATGATGTTGAAGGTAGTGATCAGCACCAGCACGGAGAACAGGAACGTGCAGATGGGGTCCACCAGGTTCCAACTCGGCTGTGGGGTAATACAACAAGATGTAAAATAAATAAATAAATAATAATAAATAAATGTTAATTATTGAAGATAGAAGATAATATAGGCATATTCTATTCCCCCAACTGACAATGGAGACTAGATAAGTATACAGGAGCTATTATAGTGCACAAGTGTGTGCTCAAATACAGGTGCACTCCCCATTACTTCTCCCTCACTTGTATGGTCTGATTGGTCGGCACTCCGAATCACTCCGAGATATCGGCGCAGGACCAACAGCTTTGCGTGCTTTCCGAGACACGAGGGTGTCACACTTGGTACTAATTCCACTAAACTCCGGGCTGTTACTAGGAAAAATGGTAAAACCCATTGCCCGACCTCGGAATCAAACTCAGGATCCCACTCACATTCAGCAATCGCACTTGCGACGGCAGTAATCAAACATTAAAAATGCCACTATCATACAAAGCAATAACCACAACAAAAATTTTCGCTGACTTCGCAAAAAGACACGTGTGCAGTAACAAATCATATTAGCACGTGTGTTTATAAACTCTGATACTAGGGTGTGTAGGGTCCGGGCCTGCGGGTTGTTCGAAAGAGATACCGCGCCCCCGGAACGCAAAGGGCACATGAAGGAACATAGACGGGTTTTAGTCAGTAAAAGTCTGACACTCCCTCCCGCATAAAGCCTGCGTTCAAAAGTTGGCAACATCCTACATCGGTTATCGCGGGCTGCGGGATTTCATTTGTTTACTGAAAAAGTGGCAGATAGATAATTATTAATTAATATTTAATTATTAATTATTATTAATTAATTAAACTGCCCCGTTGGTCTCGTGGTCGCAAGTCCGACTGCTGTGCAAGGGGTCCCGGGTTCGATTCCCAGGTCGAGTAAAATGGTATTGGGTTTTTCTATGAAATTCTCAGTAGCAGCTCGGAGTTTGGATTTGTGCCCGGTTAATGGCAATAGGCTCGCCCCCTATTACATGGGACCTAAGTATACCGGCGAACTGTGGGTGTACATTGGTACACCTCTGCCTAACCCTTCGGGGAATACAGGGGTGATGGTATATATATAATTATGATGAATAAATATTTGCTTTAATTTTATGCATTTTTTTTCTACTGTGTGTAATCTTTAACCCTTCCTAAAAATTATTTGGGGGCCAAATATTTTTTTATACGGGGCCCCGCCAAGGCACGCTACGCTTCTGGTGTTACCTCAAAGTAGATGACAATGGCGGCTATGAGCACTCCGAAGCTCTGCAGGAAGTCTCCGAGCACGTGGATGAAGGCGGCCCGCACGTTGATGTTCTCCTGGTGGTGGGAGTGGGAGTGGGACGTGGAGCTCTCCGCGTCCGAGTCGCTGCGGTCCTTCTGAAAGTGGTGGGTTTCTGGTTGTAGTTAAATATATTTATGTGGTTACAAGAAATTACACCTAAAAGATTCTATACCATTCTATAATCTTTTAGGCAAGCCTAGAAGTCTGACAACCAGTCTAACCAAGAGGTATCGTGTTGCCCAGTTACTGGGTTGTGGCTCTCAGATAGGCAGTCGCTCCATGTAAAACACTGGTATTCAGCTGCATCCGGTTAGACTGGAAGCCGACCTCAACATAGTTGGGAAAAAGGCTAAGCAGATGATGACTACAATCTTTTAGGTGTTATTTCTTTTAAATCAATGTAGGGTAAAGGAGAATAGTCTTCTGTAAATTTTGACCCATTCTTAGGAGTACAGTACACTATGGAAACATATAAGTTGTAAATGTGGGGGAAAAAATAAAGAAAAAAGAATTACTTGAAACTAATATAAAAGTACTGGGTTTATTCTTGCCATCTCTCATAAATATGTATAGGGATGCAAAATACTTAGATAAATCTAAACAGAATGTTTAAAAAATCTTTTAGACTTGTATCTTGCGTATACGCATCAAGTTATCGAAATCAAAATCGATTCATTAAACAATTTCCAACATTTTAAACTCGAAAGTTTGCATGAGGTACAGTACGACGTAACCGCTCTCAACATCTCAAGGTCATACTCCATTCAAGACAATTGCAGATCAAAAAAGCAAGCAGACAAAATGTTGAACTTTCAACAGTGACCAGTGAACTAGTTACCTTGTTATTGAGCACAGGGTTGTTCCCTCCGTGCGAGTGTCCGTGCCCGCCGCCGCCGTGGCTGTGTCCGTGCTGGTGCAGCGTCAGACCCATACTGACATACAAATAACATTAAAAAACAAGTTTCAAGAGGAAAGTTTAAACGATTACGCTATCGCTAGGACTAACAGGAGCAGAGCAGAACCCAAAAACGTAACTGATCGCAGGTGACAACAAAGGGTATATAGCTATATAGTAACATTATAAAATGACTAGCTAAACCACGTAGGCCCACCAGCGTTAAGTTACGTATTTGGTGGCTGCTTTGCACCCGTGAGCCATAGCATGATGTTATATATATAACCATATACGCTACAGCGTTTCTCGATAAACGGGCTATATAAAGCAAATGGTTTTTTTTTTAATTGGACTAGTTCTTGATATTATTAGCACGTTCAGAATACAAACAATTGAGAAAAAATGGCGGCCTAACACAGTGGTTTATCATGCCATTTCACTTACACAGTACAGCAAGCGAGTGAGACAACACGATAACCGCCGCCATTTTCAACCCATGCCACAGATTATACTCACACGAGGTTGACAGCGACGCCGACAGCGGATGTGATCAGCATGACGGTCGCATTGATCTCGAACTCCTTGTAGATGACTCTCTGTACCGCCATGTACACCAGGATGCCTGTCACCACCCAAATGAGCAGGACTGATGTTAACGCCCCTATGACTTCTGCGCGGTACCAACCGAATGGCATCCTGGAACATATTATAACCCATCTATAAGTGATCAAAATTTTTTGCTTTGCAGAAATAGGTGTAATTCTAGTAGTATTTGAATTGTATTTAGCACACTTCATAAATACGTTATTTATGTAAACAGTGGATCGATACCTATGCAAATTTGAAGTTATTCGATGTTTACGAAATAAGTTAAGGTACGCATGGGAAATATTTTGCTTATGACACACATAAACATACCAAACGCCTACATGCCCCGAAGGGTAAGGCAGAGGTGTACCAATGTGCACCCACAGTTCGGCGGTATGTTTAAGTCCCATGTAATAGGGGGCGAGCTTCCATAATATCTTTATAAAGAAATACAAGTCTCACCGTCTCGTAGCAGGTCTGCTCGACACCCATAGTGAGAACAGCGATATCATAAAGCTAGCGAAGTCTGTGAGGAGGTGGGCAGCGTCCGTGGCTATCGCTAAACTGTTTGACAAGTAACCACCTGCAAATTAAAACATGTACGAGTATGTTAGGGTAAATATTACACACTAGCTTCGTCCCGCGACTACGTCTTGGTGGATGTTCAATATACCTATGATACTCGAAAATACTTAAACTTTCTATCAGTGAAAGATTACATCTTACAAACAAACAAACAAACAAACGAACAAATTGTATCTCTTAATATTGCTTATTTCAAACATAATTTTAGCCAAATCTATTGTTCTTTTTGTTTGTTTGTTTGGACGCGCTAATGTCTGGAACTGCCAGTCGGATTAGAAACATTCTTTTTGTATATGATAGCCAGATTCATAGGGAAAAGTATAGGCAAAAAAACATCACGCTACCGACCCACAGGAGCGGAGCAGTAACCACGTATCTTAACGTGAACAAAGTCGCAAGCAGAACCTAGTAATTACATAAGGCAATTTGATAATATGGTCATGTTTCATGTAAACAATAAGCAAAATTGGACGGGAGCCATTTTCGATAACCTACTTAGCACACGATAACTTATTTGGAATTCTTTTAACGTAGGTGAGTACCCAAGACAATATTATGCAAGCCATTGTTTTAAAAAAGGTAGGTATTTATTTGTTGCTATATGGCATACAAACATGTCGTGATAGCTCAGAGGTTAAGACGTACGCCTCGATCGCTTGACGTTGCGGGTTTGATAGTGGGCAAGTGCCAGTACGAATTTAATATTGTAAAACATTGGTATTGCAAAAATATGGAATTTTTACATACAAAAGTAACTTTTGAAAGGAGCAACTGGATCCAATTCTTAATTTTTCTTGTATGAAATAAATGACTTTGACTTTATTAATGTGACTGCAATTCATATTGTACATAATAATATGTACTTTCTGTCACGGACATACGCTAGTAATGAATACAAGTCTGAAATCGGCAATTCACCTTAAGCAAGCGTGGCAATCAATCCTCGTGCCTTCTCTGTGTGAGAAGAGGCCTTTGCCCTGCACTGAGATAACAAAAGGCTTGTATTATTATTGAAGGCCCGGTGGTTAAGGCACCCGCCTCTCATGCACGAGGTTGTGGGTTCGCAACCGGGCACGGGCAAGTACAAATGTGACTTTTTCTAATTCATATGTCTTTCTAAGTTTATATTGGACATCATTGACATCGGTGACCATGTCAGAAGCCCTTGAGGCGGTTTAGACTCTGACACTAGGGTGTGTAGGGTCGTTAGACCTTACTGCCCAAACGATAAAGAAGAAGATTATTGTAATAATGGACGTTTTACTTACCTACAATTTCGCCTATCATAAACACGACACATAGTATACTGGCTATGATCAACTTTCTGCGCGCCCGTTTGTCTATTTCTTCGTTTCTTGATCTGTGACAATGTCCTGAAACAAACAACATTACAATCAAATGTTTGTATGAAAATATAAAAGTAACAAACCGTACCACTTGTAAACACATTCAAACATAAGACACAAAAATAGACTACGTACATCCCGATCGAAAATGCACTTGTCTAGCCCTCTAGCAATGTTGGTAAAAATAATAAAAAATTACAAATAAAAGAAGAAAATAAAACAAATATATTTTTAAATGTTTTCTAAAAATAAAACGCTATTTGCTTATTAGATTAAAATATGAAACTGAGATTTAGGATATTGCGTCCTATTATTAATATGATTTAAGATATTAAGTTATAGCTGCATAGCCCTCTTCCTCTCTCCTAAGTTTTTGGTGTGCCCGAATGGACCCCATAATGATTTTGTATTTTTATATTTGTAAGACCATTTGTGTACATTATGAAAGGCAATAAATGATTGAGTATTAAGTATAACATTTATTAAAGAAACCACAACATCAATGTTGAGGGTAATTATCTAAATAAGTCATTTATTTAGATAATTTATTATTACTAAAAATCAAATTATTATGGACTAATATTATCAACGGTCCCATCAAACTCCTTAATTATAATTTGATTATAATTTAGGTATTGAAATATTACCTATAAAAAAGCACCAACCAAAACTAACCAACCAATTTTACCAATACCTATTACAAAGAAAAGTCAAATTGTACCTATATATTTTTTTCAGTTACTTATTGTGTATTTTTTTAGCAAATGTTAGTTGCCAAAAATTTTTGTAAATAACATAATTATACACCTTTTTTGTCAAAGTGTTCAGCATCTTGGTGCATTCGTTTCTGTTGTGTTTTAATAATTATTATAAATATGCCACTTCCTTCATTGTCCGAAATTTAATTTAGATTAAAATAAAATATACGAAGAGAGATATTTAATATTGTTGTGGTTAAATTGTAATTGTTTGTTTTATTGATGACTTTTGTAATGTTTATTTACATGTAATTTTTTATGTGTGTACCTAATATTTTTAATTTCACATGAAATCAATGCATATGGACTGCTTCTGAAATAATTTATTTATTATTATTCTTATTGTCACACTAATTTATCCAATAACCACAAATAAAAATACAAACTTGAAACTTTTCAAAACAAAACCGCGACAATGTCACTTCATGACATGAAAGCTTATTTTTAAATAGTAGGCAAAGGATTTTACATACAGCCTCCTAGTATATTATTTTTTTGTTGTAAACTGTTTTAAGCGTTGATTTAATACGGAAAATGTAGACTTTTCAATTTAAAATGTAATAAAGGTTTTGGTTATAAAAGAGGACAATAAAACTAATATCGATTACACATTTGATGAGCCAGACTCTAGTTCATCACCTCCATTTCGAAGTTTACTTCACTTCGCTAATGCTCTCGAAATGTTTACGGAATACTGATTCAAGGTCAAATGGGTTCGTTATCGAAATGAGAGCGGTCACTTGAGTGTGATTCGAATTCGACTTTGCATTTTAGAGAATCGCACTGGTCGAGGCTCTTGGCTATTATGCCATTGGCATTCGCGACTATCAGCCCAATGACTGCTGTACCCACATCCCACATACCGACAACCTCGCGAGGCAAGTCTAGCTGCTTTTTATCTTTTTCAGCTTTCACGAGGACATTATTATTATTACTTACAGTGAGTTAACAAACGAAAGATTAGAATTGGGTAAACATTACACTATTTAGATAAGACAAGTGTCTGTTATTGTTGTAGAAATAATGTTAATTTCTGAGATTTACTGTGGCAAATAGAGAACAGCCCCCCTAGCCAAATCACAAACGATATCGTAAACGCTCGGTAGGTACCAATCACGAAGGTACCAATAGATTTTCAACTTAATACCCAAGAGTCTTAAGTTGAAAATCTATTAAAGATTTCTAAGTCTTAGCGACTGGAACGAACGAAAACGCTATGCAATCTTCATTAGATCTTCAACTTAAAACCAAGCACATAAAGTTGAAGATCTATTAAAGCCTACTCAGCGTTTGCGTTTATCGTTTGTGACTTGGCTAGGGGGGCTGAGGCACTTGCGCACAGACATATAAATATAAGAGCCGATTTTTGAATTGTAAATACGACTATCCTATAGAATGTTTTTTTAGCGTAATTAGTATCACCCATCATCATCTGCTTAACCTTTTCCCAACTATGTTGGGGTCGGCTTCCAGTCTAACCGGATACAGCTGAATACCAGTGTTTTACATGGAGCGACTGCCTATCTGACCTCCACAATCCAGTAACGATACGATACCCCTTGGTTGGATTGGATGTCAGATTTCTTGGCTTCTGACTATCAACGACTGTCAAAGATCTACGAATGACAGCCGGGACCAACAGCTTTACGTGCTTTCCGCTTTTCCGTACAATTAGTATCGCCCATTGATATAAATAAAACCTTCAAACAAAGCAAAATGGTACTTATTTCCAATTTAAAACAACGAAGACTTTTTGTCTGAGGCTGTCGATACAATTCAGTTTGGTAAATCGTCACACGAAAAACACCTTTCTGTGAAACTTTCTTGCCTTTTTATCTAATATAATACAATATTTTTGTAAGCGTGACATTGCTTTGAAACAGTTCACATTTATCTCAGTATATTTATACTTGCTTTAAGGAGCATTAAGAAACTGCAGCTATAGTAATCAGGCTTTTCATAATTCGTAGATTAAGATTGATAACTTTTGACAAAAACTTGTGGCATAGTTTCACATGCAGCTCATTTCCATACTGATATTATAAATGCGAAAGCACTCCTGTCGATCTGTTACGGTCTGACGACCAAACTACTGAACCGATTTTGATGAAATTTGGCACGGTGCAAGTTTGAACCGCAAGAAAGGACATAGGGTTCTTGTTATTCCGCGACTTCGTCTGCGTCTACGAGCGTTAACCGACATTTACGCGGATTAAATGATTACCCCGCCCTTAACAATTCATCAAACGTAATTAAATCATCTTCCCCAGAATATAAGGTTCCAAATTCTTAACACGCCCATCCTATACTCACTTTCGACCTCTGATATGCTTCCGCTGTGTCCGTCCCCGTTGTCCCCATCAGCACTGGTTTCTATGACGGCACAGCACCCCGTGGACGGGTTGCCGTGCACACAGAAGATGACCCGGCGACCCCGCGCTGGGCTGTCTGTGCCGTACGATACTTTGCCTTCTTTGAACCTGGAACAGAACGAGAAGACTTTGAGTAACTTGTAACAGAAATCCACCTTCCAAATGGACTTTACTGAAGTCTAGTAAGATCCTAAGAATCAGTAATAACTGCGCGAGCGAATTTTGATCACTGCGGTCGATCTCAATGGAGACTCGACAAGCCAATAGAAGATATTTATTATAGTGCACAAGACCGCAATTGTGCACTGTAATACCAATCAAATGAAACTATATTTTCCTTCAGTCTCATAATCCGAAAGGATGGTAATACGGAAACTGAGTCTAGATCAGGCAAGGCAAGCAAAGGCACTCTTTTCGATAATGCTACTCAGAATAACAAATAACCAACAAAAGAATGTCCTAAGAAAAATATTCAAAAACTCACTCATACTGCAACAGAAATGTGCTATATTATGAATGATGAATGAAGAGTCGTACCCTAGGCTTACAATTGATATAGACAAGATACGGATGATCATACTAGAAAATATGTTCTCCTAGTGCCTACTATTGGGTAGCAATACCGTGTTGAAGATAGTAGACTTGAATAATGGGATGGGGTTTTATAAAAAATCGCAGTATTTCATGCTAAGATTCGCGACTGCATAATAATATAGGACTTCACACCTCTGATAATAAAGCTAATAATGTTAAATTGAATTAGATTCATGATGCAGTGCGCGGGTCTAAGGTCAATTGTTCGAAGGTGAAGAGCATTTAATTGAAAAACCCGGGAACTGGATAGCTGTTTGTAAAAAACGGAATTCAGTTGGTTTCGCTTCATGCTCGTTTGTATTGTTGATATTTTGTGCTGTGACCCGGAAAGTATTTTGAAGCAATTGTTCTATTGAATGAATTTGCACTGAAACTGTACCTGTCTATGTACCATTTCTTTTATATGAAACTAGCACTTGCCTGCGACTTCGTTCACGTAAAATTCGTACTTTCCACTACAAATTTCAGTCCAGGTAAACCTACCTATTTATTTATTAATTCGTACCAAGATTCAAGTTGATTAAGCTAAGAAATATTTTTTTCGTTTTAATGATGTCCCCCCTTTTATATAAGTACTAAAGGATTGAATTTAAAAAAAATCCTTTCTTAGTACTCGCCTACATCATATAAAGAAGTCGTAAAAATAATATCACGTTCCTATTCCCAGTAACTTTGTCTGTGCGTTAATACATTAGTCAGTTAGTCAGTTTCTCCTTTTATATTGATTCTGTGTCAAATTGATGTTCATCGTTTAAATACCCAGTCTTTTTAATTCGCTATTTATCTTTAGTCTACTACAGATAAACAAGGTTCAATTTTGAAGCCATCAAACAATAAAATTCTAGAATTATCTCTTGTAAATTGGATCATCATCCAATTTCTTGTCTGTAGGTCATTGCTTACAGACTAGCAGACCTAGTTTCGTGGGTACCTAGATCCAATTTGTAGAATTCTTATTTGAAACCTAGTGAACAGATCACAATGTTAGCCTTAACCAGCCAAATTAAAGAACACGGTATTCACTGCAAAATTGGGTAGATGACACCACTAATCAATTGACGTACTTTTTATGAGCTGTCAAAACGCCATTACCCCATATGATAGATTTTCTATGACAACACTCAACAATGACGTCACTTTTTTGTCATCTCAATTCACTAACTAAAATATTGATGTCAAAGCAACTAAAAATCGATTTTTATAGTTATTTAAAAAATCATCCGTTTTTTAGTGCTAAAATTAAATGTATTTTTGTGAAGTTGTTTCTTGAAATTATTGGTTAGTGGTGTCATCTACCCAATTGCATATCTTTCAAAGGGAAAACAAAATCATCAGGTCTTCCGTGCATTTTGGTCGTGTTGTAGTGCATTTTTGTAGGGAACAAAATGCTGATGATTTTCTTTTCATTCATATTTCTGAACCGGCCGCACAATAAAAGTTGTTCGTATTTAAGAGTACTTTGAGTGATTTAAATATGCGATATAAAAACAGCCTGTATAGAGAACAAATTCAAATTATTATGTGTTTAGATACCAATAAACATAGTTTCCAAAACACACCTTTTCTAAAAAAGACACTATATTAATTTAGCCCTAAAAACGCGATAATTTTTAAATAACTGTAAATTTCGATTTTTAGTTGCTTAGTAATCAATACATGGTTAATCAGTTGAGTTGGCAAACAAGTGACGTCACAGTTTAGTATTGTCATACAAAATCTATGGGGGGATCGCATTTGACAGCTCATAAAAAGTATGTCAATTGATTAGTGGTATCATGTACCAGTGGCGTGCACAGAGTTTATAGCCAGGGTAGGCAAAAAAGGTACCTACCAAAAACACCTACTACTAACATGTTGGTTTTGGTTCGTCGCCTTGTCGATTAAATAATGATGTATATGATTTGCTACCACAAATATTTATAGATTGGCTGATATTAATAATCTCGTATACGTATCCATATTTTATAGGGTAGACAATGTCTATTTGTCTGTATGAACTGCACGCCACAGCATGTACCCAATTCTGAGTTTAAAACCATACAGCTGTCATACCGGTTAGGTACGTCTAGTCTAGATAGACAAAACATGCAGTCGAACGGAACGCTAACACAAACAAACAACACAAACATCATGACATAAGTAGCAACATGTTACTGCAGCACTGCTACTGTAACTCCTGTAAATTGGAGTAAAGAGTAAACAATTCTATTACCTCACGTCAGCTACCATTACAGGCTTTGTTTATTGCTGTCTTTGTTCAGTTAAATATGGCCGGAGGGCTAATAGAATACCTAGCGAACTGGTAATGGTATTCTATTTTTCGTATTTTTTTTTTTTTTGGAAAACCAGTCATAAATAATCTGGACGAATCTTTAAGACCCAGAAAACAATACCCGCAAATAAAAATGTTGAAAATCTAGTCGCAATCTCATTTTAACGACTATCAATGTCATGACTTATCAAAATTGTAGAAATGAAGGGTGTGTCAGGCTCTTACTGACTAAAAGCCATCCGTGTTCCTCTTAAATCGCCTTGAGCAAGCGTGGTGATCTTTACTCGTGTCTTCTCTGGATGAGAAGAGGCCTTTGTCTTGCAGTGGTATTATTAGATTTTACAATTTTGTAGGTATAAGCATTGCATACATTTTTCTATGCATTCTAGGTATCTCTAATACAGGTATTAATTTCTAGTTCATTGTCAACTTCCGATTCAGTGAAAATTTTCCATAAGTGTCCAATTTTCAGTAGGTACCCCCAACAATACCGAATTAATGACGATAACTGACAAACAAGTGAATTATCCCATTTGTGCAGCTGGCTGACCATTCACCACATAACAACGCATTTACTATCATTGTTGCCCATCAAATTGATCAAGCAAACTGTGTTGTTTTTTTTTTAGAAACTTTAGCTTTAGCCCCTGACTTTACCCACGTGAATTTTCTTACAGATCCCAAGTTTTTTTAATCATTTATTTTGTTACCAAAAAATATGGATCTGTATTAGGCTATAACATTCAGAGTTGCGGAGTTTTTTTGAAAGAGTTACTGAGGCATTAGAACGAACACGGATGAATTTTAGTCAGTAAGAGTCTGACATTCCCTTCCGCTCCGCCCAGGACGGAAGAAGTCATTTGATGAATGCCTATCCTTAAAGAAAAAATAAAAAGACTATAGGCCAAGGCTAAGGCTATAAGGCCCTCAAAGATACAATACCCAACGAAATATTCACTTCTAATCTTGTAAGTCATTTTGGTTTCAAAACAGTTATTAATGTTTGGTGGGAGTGGAAGGAGAGGAATCATTGACTATAAAAAAATAATCTGAGATAACAAAAAAATATTTAAATCTGCTTTTAGTCGCCTGAAAGTTTTGATATTGGTAGCATGTGTTATAGTCATTTAGAATCCATTTGAATTGTACTCGTAAATTCTATCATTTCTAAACGTTTTACGATTTTCTATCACTATGTAGGTTAGTGGAGCAAACATAATTTGCTTCATAAGCGCATTACATACTCCTATCTATTTATATATTTGTAGATAATTAGTATTAATTCTCAATGTGAAGCGATGTGTATTTACATGCAAAACATGTGTTATCGTAGCTACACGTTATTATATTATAAACAATATAACCAAGCGCCTTATCGTTAGCTAATAACACTATCGTGATTACACAAGCCTTTTGAAGTTCATTTATGCAGTCTGGCGATGTCTGCAAAATGTTGAAACGAGACATTTAGTTATGGACCCTGAGGAGCTACTTCTACGTCAATATATTTCATGGCTGATTTTTTTTAGAATACATGGTAGATGTAGGTATGTATGTTACTTGTCTGTATGTCTGTAGATAGTAGATGCGTACCTACTCCCTAGCCTGAATGCTAGGCACATTTTCCGGTATCACTGACTCAGTCTGAATTTTATAAATGTTTTGCAGCATATTTATTAAACAAATATTCTATTATAGCCAGCCTTATAGACGTGAGCCATATCTTCATAAGTTAAACTCAAACTACGAGTATTAAAACGCCGGACTGAATAAGGTTTTAAGTTGGACTAAAGTTAAAACTACTTATGTAAAAACACGAACAATGTCTAGACTGAAAAATACCTGAAAGGAACTGGCTCTTAAGCTCGAGCTACTGAAAATTACTATACGAGTGCCTACTTTTTATCCACGTGCAACAATATTATATTAAAAAAAACATTTATTTATTTATTTATATTTATTTAACACATTATGCAAAATTTTTTTTTTTGCTTTTCCATAAGTATTTGAGTTTTTATTTAGTAATGGTAATTACTTGATTCTAGACCCTCCAGGAGAAAGTTAAATATAAAGAAAGTAATCTCTGGGGGTCTACTAGATCCATGGTACAAAGTTGTCCCTTTCATCAGATGCTCAAAATTTTGGACAACTAAGCAAATAAGCAAACCTACTGAATGTTCTTCTACATGTAACAAATGAACAATCTAAACCAATTTAAAAATATCTGCTACCTGCTCGATTCGTGGTATTTCACGTAGTTTATCAATTACTTATCGTAATCGGCGCTACAGTTAGTTATCGATAGATTAGGAACTACTTGTTAAGGGCACTCGGGTTTAACGACCCATTAATAAATGCTACTTATGACCTTGTTCCGAGCAAAAGGGGGAAACGTTTCGTTCACGTGATTTTGATAACATCCTAGTGCCTAGTAAAGGATGTTTGTCGTGATTGGAATGTGTATTTGTAACGTATATGTTTGTAACTATTTAAATGCTGTCATTTTCCTAGTTCGGCATGCTGTGCTGGGTTGCAGAGACTGCGAAAGTATAGTAACTTTTCTAGTATCATAGTGTATTTTCGATCCGTTTGGGGCTAAAACCAGGTCAGGAGGGTGCTTTTGAAATGGTTAGTTGACACTTTCAGGAATTAAGGGCTGACTTTTAACCTTGGGCAGAGGCCAAGCATTACCATTCAATGTGGATATGCTGCCAGTCTCATTGGCGCATTACCATTTAATTAGCGATGCGGAGGAAAATGTTTGATGCCACTTTATTTTAGTTCAAATGTTACAGGATGTCAATATTTTGTTTTGTATTTTTATTTTTAGTGTGTTGATAATGTACAGTGTGTTTGTTTCTTTTCATTTGATTGATAACAGAAAGCGCAGCGTGTAATTTTTTTGTCATGCAAACTAGCAAGCGAATTATTTCATGGTGAGGAAACCGGGTAGCCGCATGACAGGTAACTGACAAAACTGTGGTAGGTGAAACTAGTTCCATGAACGAACTTTCTAAAAGTAGGTACTTCTGAGCAAGCAAATTACATAACGCAAAATGATCTATGGGACTACCATTGTCACTTGACATGTAACTGAAAGTCTGACAGACGACAGGTGACATTAGCCTCAGATAACCGGTTAAGCCTCTAAGCGCGCGACCAAGTTTCTGTAGGACCGATTTTCGGACCGATTCAATAAATCCAAAGCTTCGTGGGACCGACTATTAGCCGGTTCCATTCTCGCCGATAAAAAAATTACCGATTACCGATTGACTAGCGTTGGCGGGCAACGTTAGGCTATTCCTAATTATCTAACCCACATGCGGCCCGCAGCCAGTTAGTCTGCGGCCCGGCGACCCGGCCCGCCTTCGTGGCCAATTTTTGTATATTTATTTATAATAATCTTAAAACACATTATATAACGCAGTAACTAAAGAATAATTAGATATTATTTTATTTTCCAAAAAAAAAAACAATATAGCCGGGCTCAAGTAGGTAGGTATCAATCGGTCAAAAATTAAAGCAAATGTTGTTTTTGATGACTTGAGTTGCGGCCCCCCGGAAGCCAAAAGAATATATTGTTGGCCCTTGACATCAAGAAGGTTGAAGACCCCTGATCTAACCCTTCGGGGAATACAGGCGTATGTAAGATAACAAAACAAGATGCTACCATCATGCAATCACATAAAAAGATACAACTTGGATCCGTATTACATAAGCATAAGAGGAAACGCATAAATATAAATAATGTCGCATGCTTTAGTTGCCGTGGGAGCGTGTATTGTACACCTCTGTGACATGTGAGCACGACACACGTGGCCACAAATTGTACCATTTTACAGACAATAGCGAATAAGTGGTGTTATCATAATAATGAGTATATTATTTTTGTGGAATTTTCTGAGTAAGTAATGGGAGTGTAGAGGTAGGGCGGGAATGTTTAAGTTATTTACTTTACGATTTAAAAGACACTGGTTTTAAATCCATACTAATATTATTATTGTTGGTCCTGGGTTCGATTCCCAGCTCGAGCAAAAAGTGTTAATGGGTTTTTCTATGAAATTCTCAGTAGCAGCTCGGAGTTTGGATTAGTGCCCGGTTGATGGCAATATAATAGGCTCGCCCCCTATTACATGGCACCTAAATATACCGGCGAACTGTGGGTGTACATTGGTACACCTCTGCCTAACCCTCCGGGGAATACAGGCGTGATGGTAAATATATACTAATATTATAAAGGCGAAAGTTTGTGTGTGTATGTTAGTCTCTTCTTCACGCTCTAACGGCTGAAAGAATCTGGATAAAATTTGGCACTGTGATAGATTGTAGTGTGGAATAACACATAGGATACTTTTTATCCAGAAAAAAGTACGGCTCCCGTGGGTAATAATATTAGCTTTCACGCGGAGGAAGTCGCGAGCTGAAGCTAGAAAATATATAAAACTAAAACCCACAGTCGTAACTATTAGCAGTCACCTTAACCATTCGACCTGCGACATAGTATACAATAATATTTCTCTTCAGAGAGGTCAGGTGCGCAGTACTCGTAACAGGCGTATGCAAGAATGTGGATGAGACGAAAGGTGTATGTAAGGATCGTAGCAGGTGGCATTCTTTGGTTTCTACATACGCCATGGGAAAAAGGCTCGAGTTTATGTATGTTTGTAGTATAGGTACAATACTTAATTAGTTAAGTAACACTTGTCGACGTGAGCGAAGCCGCGGGCACAGCTAGGAAAAATAAATAAAATTTATTTATTTCAGGTAAAGACCCGTATGGTTTTCTATTTTACTGGACGTATTCTATCAATTATCATAGGTATAATCCTGTTTTTTTTTTCACATTAACGTTAAGAGGTAACCGGAACGGGTGGCGTAGTAGCTAAGCGATTGGCTGCTACGCTGAGTGTCGCAGGTTTAAAACCAGCACGGAACAAAAATATTCTCTTAGTCCTATAGATATGATCCGGGTTGGGAACAACCACCCAGTGTTGTTTCTGTATGTGAAATTGTAAATGCATCCATGATGGTTTTATTTTTTAATAAAAAAAACCTTTCATCGGTTACCCGACGATCTGAAATGGTTTTTTTTTTTTATAGACGGGATATCATCAAATAAGTTCCCCCGCCCTGGGCGGGGCGGGAGGGAGTGTCAGACTTTTACTGACTAAAACCCGTCTATGTTCCTTCATGTGCCCTTTGCGTTCCGGGGGCGCGGTATCTCTTTCGAACAACCCGCAGCCCCGGCAGATCTGATATGGGTGACTGTAAATAAATTAAGTCTATGAAAATTTTAGTGTACCTATTAGTTCCGGAGGTGTTTCACAAAAAGTTAACCGACTAGCCTCAAGTAGAAGTGCGAACAAACTCGGTAACGAACCATCAATTCACACAATAGCTTATTTACAATTATCATATATTATTTGTTTGGTTTAAGACGTTTTCCTGTAAATCCATGACGTCTGCAAAGTGTCGTCAGAATGTCAATATCTAGATTTGTTTTTTATTATTCCAATAAATGGCGATGGAGTGAAATCACAAATATTATAGTATAACGTTAACCTACCATAATTTGAGACTAATTCGATACCGCATAGTCTAATCCCGGGATAACCCCGGGATCCCGGGATGACGCTTCAAGAATCCCGTAAACCCGGGATCGTAAAACATGCTCGGTACCTATTGTGCACGGTTAATGGCAAGAGGCTCGCCCCCTATTACATGAGACCTAAACATACAGGGGACTCTAGGATCTTGAACTATTGTAATAGACCTACGTTGGTTGTTCTTGACCATGTAGGTAGGTACCTACTACTAGAGTAATATGTACCACGGAAACAAAAGCAGTTAAATAATTCTAATCCTCGCATAGATAAGAACAAAATGTTATCAAAAACGTGAAAACAAAGATTGCACGGAGGTCGCGTGTTATTTTACACCTAATTTAAATTAACCTAGAATTTACCCGACTACGACGAAACTAAAGGAGGGTAATGAGTTTAACAGTACCTACCTAATGTATGTATGGTCATCTGTATGCGCATTTCTCCACACACAACACTATTGTTCGTATATTAACAAATAAGGCATCGTTGGAAGCGTCATGATGATCGGCTGGTTATAAGCTATATGACGTCACAGAAAATTCATAATGGCGGCTTACAGAGGCTTACTAGTTACCTATTGTGTCACTCTTTAAGTAATCAATCAACAATTTGTTACTATGACAAAATTGGCAAATGATCACATAGGTACCTAGAAGACTTTAAATGGTTCTGGTCTCAGGCATCCTTTTTTAGAAATTGCTTCCGAAAAGGAGCAAGCACCTACAACAATTTTAAAAGTACCCAAGTACTAAAAATTTACAGTAAGTACTTACAGTATAGTGTAAGTAAACACATCACTTATCTAATAAACATAACATACAGGGATTGAAAAGTAAACGAAGCGAGGTCATTATGAGAAGTGTACCAACAGTGCGCTGCGTCCAAAACGTTGTCTAGTCATATTAGAAGTGTGTAATTAAATCAATAAAACTTTGTATTTAGGATAAGGGCACTAATATTTATTTATTTATGCTTGTGTTCATTCCGTTTACCGTGAAACACATTCATTTCAAAAATCAAAGAAACTCAAAAACTCTTAAACAAAAAACAAGTTAGGTATGCAGGCACCATGTATTTTGACATTACTACGACTACAATGAACGAGTAACTTTACGCATCCATTGATTAATGCTTTAATGGGCATCTTCATGGTCTCCATGTTTGACACGAGTGATGGATGTTAAGGTGAAACTAGCAGGCTGTAGGTGTAATACGAAACAATGTAGCAACTACTTAAATACGTATTGAGAAGTTGACATGTGATACGTACTTAAATCTGGCACAAACGGTGTCTTACTGATGTCATCGCCCGACCGAAGAATGGTTTATTTGTATTGTTATGGAAACTTGGAAGAAGAATAACAATAAAAAAATCTATGCAAATTGTCTAATTGTCGCTAAGCAAAGCAAAATGTGTTTAGGTTATGTACGGTCTTAAACGCATTTCTGCGCTCGCGTTCCATTCTAACAAAATAAATAATCTTACTAAATTCCTTGCTCAATAATACATAACAATTAACATGAAATTCTACACTTACTCCAATAAGGGTTTCTTGTCAGTCATTTTGCTCCAATAAAATCACTTCACAGCACTTTTAACCACTATTAAAAAAAATTATAACCACAAAACAGTACGTCAAACGTCAAGCTGTCATATTAGTCGCGTAACCGGGTGAGTACTAATTTGAATCTAATAACTATTAAAGCTATCGCCTTGTTATCTCGACACATCGAATGAACCACACCCTGCACAAATTGTAGGTAGATAAGTGCAACTACCGACTGATAATATACGGCGGGAACCGTATGTAAATATTGTCGGAGAATTAGAAATGATTTTTAAAAGATGTAAATATTGTCGTAGAATTTAAAATGATTTTAAAAGATGTAAGTAAATATTATCGGAGAATTTAAAATGATTTTAAAAGATGTAACAAATATTGTCGGAGAATTTAAAATTATTTAAAAAAAAGAGGCGAAATAAAAAATTTAATAACGAATTGAGTCGCACAACACGAAAGGTGATCTTATGACAATGGCACTAAATACGCTGAATTGTTACAAAATATTTGACTAAGCAGATTATTTTTAAGATTGTACTTACTTAGGTAATTTTTATTTAAGGTGACATAGTTAGTAATCATGAGATAGGTTTTTTAAAATTGCTTTTATACGATTACGCTGCTAACATTGTTTTACAAATTCATTATCTTTTTTTATAATCATTAGGATTATGTAGTATTGATAGTAAAAGGTGCAATACCTATTTTTTTATGTTATAGTAGCGTGAAATGTGAAAGTTAAACCTTATGTAATTGCTTAAAGATGTTACAGACATCTTTGCCATGGTTCAGAGCATCCATGTGCAATATAAAGTGTTCATTATAGAAAACATAAGAAGGTTCGCCAAGTAGAAATACACTCGCTGGAACTACCAATAGAATCGGAAAATAAAAATTGTACATTATACTTAGGCAGACTCTACGAGCCACCGTGGCTCGTAGAGTCTGCCTTTCTGCTCTGCTCCCGTGGCTCAGCCACGGGAGCAGAGCAGAAACAATAGGTGGACCTTACCGCGGGTTAAAAAAAATACGCGGCCGAAGTCGCGAGCAGAAATTAGCTTATTGTATTTAAAGTATATGTCGCTATTTATTATGTAGTTTAGATTGTAATATATTATAATTCTTCTGTTGCATCGTCAAGACTGGCGTGCAAAGGTATCCAGCACCTTTTCCTCCTAAGACATCAGGGACCTCAATCGAGGATGACCGCAGACTTGACCGCAGATTATAAAGAATCATATTTTACCTTACTATGTTGCCTATCTTATCACGTCGTACAAATATCAGCGATTATAATTATCTACCGTCTATTGGACAGGTTACGAAGGGGAGACATGTTTGTCCAACGCTTGGTGGATCAGGTAAAAAAAAAAATGTTCCAAGAAGTTACATAATAAGCAAAGCTTGACATGTATGACGCAAGACGTTTTCCTTCCACATTCAGGGTCGTAGATGATAGATATTTGCACCATTAAATAGCATTATTGATTTCTTAATGTTACTAGGTTCCTAATAATTCAATAGCATTGAGGTTGCTACAGAAAAAAGAGGTTTATTTGGCTCCGCATTGGATGAAGTCGGAATTTGGATGATATAAGTAGTTTCAGTTACTTCAACTACGGTTCCTCCTGAATTTAGAACGGGCAACAATCTTTAAGTTTTCTGGCTAACTGACCGAATCCTTGACAATTCGAAAATGCTTGTAAATTACTGACTTTGATTACTAGGGATGCTGTGAAAAATATCTGTTTTCTGTAGTACATCGTAAGTATTGGCATTAATATCGGAAGCGTATTCGACAACATGAAATGCACAATAAGTGAGAACGGCTCATCGTGTCATGAGGAAGCGACTGAGAACAAGAATGTTATATTCTCAAGCAACGCGGAATTAAAAGCAAACATAAAAGTTTAATTTATAAACAAAAGAGTGTGTAACCAAAATGTATCCAGATGAAATATTACTCTCATCGGCTACTTCGGAAGAGAAACATACCATCACGTCTGTATTCCCTGAAGAGATAGGCAGAGATGTACCAATGTACACCAACAGTTCGCTTGTGTGTTTTGGGTCCCATGTAATAGGGGGCGAGCGTGTCGCCATAACCGAGCACAAATCCTGACTTCAAGCTGCTACTGAAAATTTCATAGAACATCCCAATAACACTTTGCTCGACCTGGGAATCGAACCCAAAACCTCTAGCTTAGCAGTCGCGGTTAGGGCGACTATACGTATATAGAAAAAGGTTGAATAATTTCTCAAGGTGCATACTGCATCGTGTGTAAACGTAATCAGTGTATAATTAGTGCCTATCACACTTCTCACGTTTATCGTTTAATTGATATTGTGAAACGTATGCTATTTTAATTGATGAGGCGTTATCGCGCCCATGGTCTAACTCTTCAACATTAATTAATAATTGAGCGGTTGGATATTGTATTTCAGACATCTATGAAAAAAAGAGAATTAAAATCATAACAATTCCAAAAAATAAGAAAGAGATTAAGAAAAAAATTGTCATGTTTTGGCATAGCTAACTTCAAATAAAGTCAAAAAATCATCAACACACATGGTTACCGGTCGTTGTACTAGGACATGTGTTATTGGGTTTTTCCATTAGGAATTTCTCAGTAACAGCCTGGAGTTTGGAAGCTGGTGGTCTGACACCCCCTTGATTCGGAAAGCACGTAAAGCAAAATTGGTCATGCCGTTGCCGTCCCATCGAACTGTTATGGCAGAGGGAGCGCACCTGTGTTTGCGCACACACTTGTGCAGTATTATATCTCCTGCATACTTGGTTAGTCTGCATTAAGTTGACCCACTAGTATACCCATGACATAATTTACAAAACTTCTCTACTTCTCTAGCAAAACCAGACAGTAGATATCCTAAGCAACATAGCAGATATCTATGCAAATATTCATTATCATATTCTTGTCACATTAGTAATGCCTTCAATGTAGCACAAAGTACCATAGCCCAAGTACTTATTTAATTAACCTCATACTAATCACATTGCAAGAATTACATTAACTAACTACTTACCGATAATTTAAGGATCTGTTATTGACATCATTGGGCCTAGTGTTAATGTGCTAGCTTGCCGTGATAAAGTAGAAAGTTTATTAATGATAACAATAAGAACACAAATCACATACCTTCACGCCTGTATTCCCCGAAGGGTTAGGCAGACGTGTACTACCAATGTATACCCACAGTGCCCCCGTATGTTTAGGTCCCATGTAATAGGGGCCGAGCCTATTGCCATTATCCGGGCACAAATCCTACCTCCGAGCTGCTACTGAGAATTTAATAGAAAAACCTAATAACACTTTGCTCGACCTGAGAATCGAACCCAAGGCTTCTAGCGTAGCAGTTGCGCTAAGGACCCTAGGCTAACGAGGCAATCAAGCAGCAATAGGTAATAGACGGAAAGTACATTCCGAATTTTTTTATGTGATGAAATATTTCAACTTTTGATTGTCTAGTCTAGAATCATGTGCTGAATCCATGGTGAATTCTGTTCCAGCCTGCAAAGCACAGCAAGACTTTAGATCGTCAGAAACTGTATTAGATATCTTAAGAGCCATGGAGAATGTAGTTCTCCCTATGATTTGAGGGTGTCTACAATTTAGTATGCTAATTACAATTGCACTTCATTGGCAGACTTGTCTTGATAGATTGTGGCATTGAGCCGAACCTCACATGACAGATTTGATCACAGCTGCAACACAATGACTTGTATAAGTTGGTTACGTGACCAAATGTTGCAGAGAGCCTCCGATGATGATGTAATGATAAAACATTTCGTGGTAAATCCAACAAAGAAAATCATTTGACAATTTGATGCAAGTAATAATTTAATATTTATGATCCTAAAATTGCCGATAAGGCGCTCTGCCATTTTGAATTTCCATTTAAGACGAGACCCGTTAACGTTTTGTATGAATATTAGTTCAGCTGTTTAGACTGTAGTTGGTATATGCAAACTACTAAAATGGACAATACTTTTCACACCAATGATGTATTCGCGTGAAAATTCTATTTTCACGATCATTATCACTGTCTAAAATGTACTATTCAATATGATAGTTTTTAAAACAAACAAATTCTACAAAGTACCTATTAGTAACAAACCCTTTTCGAAACGGTCTGTGTTTGTATTTTTTTTAAAGAACAAAAGAAGGTGAGGCAACATCTGTCTTATGACCTCACGATAGGTACGTGTTTAAAACAAGTGAAAATCTGTTTGTCACCACACATAATAAAGGTACATACTCAGTTGATTAAATAATTGTATCGCATGTGATTCTGTTTAGATATTTAAATGAAACAAAGACCATTTTCAAGATATTTCATCAAGGTTGAACATAAAAATGTAATAGGTTATTACTATAACCATTGTAATAGCTGATAACTTAAACACAACTACGACCGACATTGGGATTCGCAATTTCAGTGTCGATCAACAGATCTACTACGTAAATTACTCCGGTTTTTACTTCTATTTGTTCTTTAACCATCAATCATGAAGTACTTCCTAGTAACTTGATCTTCGCCAATAAAGTGCAGATATTTACGACCGTCAAGCATTGCGGTCGGCCCCAACCGCACATGTTGTGGATACCGGCACAATTCACGGCCCATACACATATAGAGTGAGCAGTATTACTTACTTCCGATGCTAAAACTTTCTACTTTACATAGAAATCGAGAACCATAAAAACTTCACATCCTCTAGATGAGTTTCCATTTTCCATTAGGAATTAATAAAAAAAAAGAGAGAGTCTAGAGTATTTTTATACTACTCAACATACAATGGTTCCATAAGTATCAAGAAATTTAAAACCTAAAAATTGAAAACCGAGTCTCTTTGGTGCCATAAAAAAGAATAAGTAAGAACTCAATGACTGAAGAAAAGAAAATTGGTTGACATGAATCTTCCTAGCTGATTCATGAATTTTATTTTGAAAACAATAAGGGATTAGTTACTTATGTGAAACTTGTACTTGAACCATACAATAGAACGATCTACATGGAGATGGATCAATCATCATTGAAACTGTTTAGGCGTTACGACCGCACACGACACGACGATTATTGTAAGTTAAACTGAGAGACACACGAGACAAAATTATGCAAATATCTACACTACTTCTACATCTCAGATCTTTTTAAACTCAAAATCTATATTGTGGATTATAGGTTTGTATATGTATAATTCAGGTCTTAAATAATAAAATTGATCAGCTACGTCCCCTCTTTAGGGCAAACAATAGTCATTTTTATCTTTGATTTTTCTTGAGTTAAATAAACATAGAACATTCAAAACATTTCAAATCTAGTCGCAAACTTATCTCAGCGATAATCAATGCCGAAAACCTATCCAAAATATAGGTAAATTAAACTAACGAACTTTCAAGTGATCTGAGGACCAATTATTTTCGTTCCAGAAACTAGTGTTGGTGTACCAAACGATTTGATAAAAAGGTCAGGTTTATAGAATGGTAATAGAATTCCATTGACGTAACTGGTAATGGTGCATTGACAATAGGACATACGGCGACGTGATTTCAAATAGCCCTGGCCATGGCCTCCAGTCATATTTGCCGGGTCGATAGATCAGTCAGGTACGCAAGAGGTACAGACGATGATTCATTGTATTATATCAAGCCGTAAATTATATCAATATTATCGTTCTCTAGCATAATATTAAGAACGGCATTCATCAATATTATGATAGTTTTTGGATATTAATTTACTATAGATTAGTAGAGTGGACGACTGTTGGCGGATATTGAAAAGTCTAGTTTTAAGTGGGGCTAATGAGTATTATTGGCATTTTCTGTCTACGAGTATTAGATTTTCGTTTGGAACTCTTCTTCGCTATACCAATACGGATGTAAAGCGTTTATTTTACTTAAAAATCTGCAATGGAAACAGGAATATGTCAGACGGAGTCTGGATAGATGAATAAACGAACGTGGCTGTTTCCTCAGGGTAGTATATTGGGACCGACATTGATACCGATTGGCCTGGCGATTAACTCTTAGTTTTTTTCAATGACAAAAGGTCTTGATTATTTACTATACAGTATGGCAACGGATGTTTCAGCAGAATATTCTAAAATAAATACTATGTAGCCTAGTTTAGAACTAGCTTATTATCAATAGTACGTGCGTCATGGTTGGTACTTAATGTAGCCAGATCAGACTTTGGTACCTAACACTAACTGGCAAATGATAAGAGAATTTAAACTTGGTTACTACTGTCTAATTTAGACCTAACTAATCCTGTAAAACTGGAAGGTATACTTTCAAGAATGTGATCCTTTGGTCATTAGCAGGACTGGTCCTATGATCCAAAATAACATGATTGTGTTTAAAACTACAATAGTAGGTAGTTCAGTTCTATAATTTCTATTTACTTGCTCACTTTTGCATAATAAAATAAACTCATGAATGATTCTAAAAGTGGGTCAGAGATAAGGATAAAATGTATTATATATATCGCTCTGAAAATTTGATACTTTAATTGCATGGTCTTGTTGGATATACATAATTTGAAACATTACATTTACATAGAAATGTAAATTAAATTATTTACTTATTATGTGTATGTCAATAAACAAGATGACAATATTGACAATGAATCTAACTCTTTGTTTTTTGTCCTATCTAATTACTTAGAAATTGTAAATGTACAGCACACACAGTTTATCATGTAGGCATGATGTGCATATGCAACTTGTTTTTTCAACTAATATATTGAAAAAACAATTTGTATGACATTTTATAAATACCATCACGCCTATATTCCCCGAAGGGTTAGGCAGAGGTGCAATGTACATTGCATTGTACATTGAACTGTGGGTGTACACCCACAGTTCGCCGGTATATTTAGGTCTCATGTAATAGGGGGCGAGCCTATTGCCATTAACTGGGCACAAATCCAAACTCCGAGCTGCTACTGAGAATTTCATAGAAAAACCCATTAACACTTTTTGCTCGACCTGGGAATCGAACCCAGGACCTCTAGCGTAGCAGTCGTGCTCTGGACCACTAGGCCAACGAGGCAGTTTGTATGACAGATATAAAAAAAAATTGTAGCAAAGACCTATTCAGAGGTCATTAAACTGGCTATTTAATCTGTAATCCACTTGACAGATACACATAACAATAAAATAAATAATACAAGTTAGAATTTATCTATTACTTAAATGTAATTGTTTTCAATTGTCTGATAACACCATTACTTTACTTCAATGATGATTTTGAAGGTTTAAGTGCATTACAACAAGTGGAGTGCATTGTCTGTTTGATGAGAATGAAAGGCTTACCGTGAATGTCAGATTATTTTTATGATACAAATTATGACATTATTTATCTTCAAACATGCATGTCTGCCTTGACAAGGTTAATAGAAGTCAGAACTGTCAATGTTGGAGTACCTACAGTCAAACAGGTGAATAGGGCCGTAGAGGTGAATTGGGATGAAATTTTAAAAAAGATTCTATCTTTGAATTAAAACAGTTTGTTGCCAAAGAGAACTCTAATGTTTTATCAGAATCATAATTTACGATTTAGTGCCCTTGCTGGCACCAAACTATATTATTTCAATGTAAAATTTCGTCCCCATTCACCCCTGCATTACTGCATTAATAATTAAGTAGGTTTGTTGTTTTAACGTCTCCATAGATAACATCATTTACAATTTCAGGTAGGTACTGTAAATATTGCCAAAGCATACTGGCTGAATACTTTAAACATTTATATTCAAATACTCAAGCGAATTCCAGAAGGAATTTAAATTAAGAATAATAGGCAATTGTTTCTTTTTTTTATTGGAACAATTGTTTGCTTAGCGTCAGGCAGTGAGCGTGTTATTTTAAATATATTTCAAATCGAGTGTATAATTTGGAATTTTATAATTTGGTCCCGGTCCAGTGATCACAGAACCTAGATGCTTGAATACATAAATTAAAATAAATTTATTTTTCAGTTAGTCACCTACTCATGCCTATTTTGTTTATTAATTAAGAAAGAAAGAAAGAAAGAAAGAAAGAAAAAAAGTTTATTGACACAAACCATGTGCACACAGATATACACAAGAAGGTTATTTAATATAAAAGAAAAAAAAAAAAAGAAAACAACATAACTGTGTGCCTCACGGCTACCTAATTAATTACCTACATACATTCAATGAAACCAATGACTGTTGCTTTAATTACTTTTTCTTTTTAATGATTTTCTTAACAAACTGTTTTGTTTTTCGAAACAACTTAAGATGTTGTTTGATAACATTCAATTTTGATACCTAACTACTTATTTTGAGAATTTTTTGATAAGTACCTACCTACTTGTAAAGATTGACAGGAGGAAGTACCTATTGATATGTAGGTAATACAAAAATGATTATGTCGACAAACATTGATAATTTTGAATGGTTTTACAGATAGTGAACATACGTGTAGGATGCAGCTTCACAGAGATAATGATTAACAGAATCCTATTTATCTCAATGCCAACCTATTTGTGTTCTCTTTTGTTAAAAAAATAATTATTTAAATCAAAGAAATATTTAAAAAACCGAGACCAAATAGGTTTTACTTCAGTCAGACCAAAAATCATAAGAATATAGGAACTAGAAATAATTTATATAGTTTATGGATATTTACACAAACTGTTATTGTTATTGTTGTAATTATTTACTTGTCACAATAATTAATACTTATGTATTCCTAATTGTCCATTGTTAATGATGATTAGGTGAAATAAATTACAGATGACAATATTTTAAAATTTCACCCATTCAATAATAAATCATAAATTAAACAATTAAGTAGGGCCTATACTAATTTACCTACCTAAACTATTTATGTTTATTATTGTTTGTATTAATTAAATTTAGCAGGTGTGTACAATCAGTATTCCTGTTTATGTTAGAAATGTCCATTGAGTCTGTTTAGTATCTACTAAAATTTAAAATTTCTAATTATATTAATTACTCCCACTGGCCCTTGTAAAGCTTTAATACTCATGAGTGTGACTCAAAAAAATTGTAATCTCTTAATAAATTATATAAGATAAAATAATACTAAGTAAGTAATAATTAAGATAGGTATAAAAGTTTGTAGCTGAGTACCAAATGGTTTAAATAATTGAACTCTAAACTCAGATGTTCAATAGGAAATATTTAGATTTATCAACACCCAAGTTTTCAGTTATCATTTAAAATGTTCTTACAGAACCAAAATATTATGATTTTTACTTAACTAACCTACTTGCATTACAAATTTTAATGTAAACAGCATTCCGCACAACAACATTGTGAAGATCTTTCGGTATTTGTCGCCCACAGTTAAAAGTGCCATGCCATATTTCACGGTAAACAAATAAACATCATACGTCAAAATAATGTCAGAGTTCATCAAGTTTCGATTTGAATTTGAATTATGTAGATACAAAGATCTATGTCACCAGTATTTTGTGAACAAGAAACTCACCCGTTCATCGTGGTGTGATCTCCTTGGTCCGTAACTCTGGTGCCGACTAAACAGCCTGGAGTCTCGGACTTCTCTGAAACATGATGGTCTTCAACGTCTTCTAATATCGCCGCACGATCCGCATTCGTTTTGTTCAACTTATCACTCGATAAACTTTTCGATCTATACCTCCCGTTTATTGGCGCCAAATTCTTATCGGTAAATGCACTAAAACTATTCAACTTCGTATCGTTTGCATATTTATCGCTAATTATATTAGATGACATTTCGCAGTGTGTATTAAACTATGCGCGCACGTCAACACTATTAAACACTGGTTGTCAATCTCAGCTGCGGGCGCGCCTCGAGTCGACTGACGTTCCACGAAGTAAACATAACGTTTTGCCGGACAAAACAATAGCATGCGACCTACTACGAGAGTACATTGCACTTTATTATACTTGGAACTGCCCGTTGAATATTTAAATCGGTCGAGTTATAGCGAATCCGCAATGTGAAAAAACGTTTTGTTCAATGTCGGAATCGGAACGTTGGCCGGAGTGTTTTGAAGGCAATATGCATTGTGCGATCCACCACGCAGTCACCAGAGCTCATCTTAAACAATATGACAATTAATGCTTGACAGGAAGTTTATTTCTTTAGAAAAGAAGAAATAAGGAAGCCAAATAAATAATTGATAATTTTAGAAACAAAAAGAAACTTGTCCCCGGATGCCTGCAAAACGGAACGCTTTAAAGCGGGAACATTTCCGGTTGGTGTTCAATCAAAAAGGAAAATGTGTGTTGTCTTTATTATTATATAATTATATGATGTCCGTTTTCTCTATTAATTATATATCGGAAAACTTATCAGTAAATTAATATCTACCTGTCTGTCGATCATTAAATATTTTTATATACTTCCTCTTCGTAAAATATAATGAAATAGGTAAAGGTATTTTACGTTTTCACTTTCCGCATTTCCTAATTGAGTCTGTTTTATTTAAAAAAAAATCATACTTACATACTTAGCTACTTTTCTGTATTAATTTTCCGTTCCACTCAATGTTATTAATCACGAAAAAGGTTTAATAAAAGTTAATTATTTTTTACATTACGTCGCTTGTAAGTCTGAATTGAAATGCTGTAGGTAATCACGTTACGCCGAGGTTGGACACTTGACCTCAAAGATACGTGCACTGCTTTCAAACACTTGTATAACTCTAACTTTATCTATATTATCACCAATTTTCCTAGTATTTCACCACAGGCAAGCAAGATTTTTATATAGACTCTATAAAATTTATTAAACTTCGTTAAAGTATTTACTTAGAAATAAAAACGTAATTCCATGATTGACATGTTTTATACGTCTAACTCTATGTGCCACATAGTATTGACAAAGCGGACGGTTAAATAAAAATGTGCTCAACAGTATCTTAACATTTGTCAGAACTAGGTGTAGTTACTCGTATTATAAAAACATTATTCTCGTATCGTCAACTCTGCATTTATTTATTTCACTTTGCTCACAAAAAAAATATAGACACATTTGTCTATTTCTTTTTTACATCTAATTTATCTTGGTCTGGGGTCGATTTCCAGGTCGAGCAAAAATTGTTATTGGGTTTTTCTACGAAATTCTCAGTAGCAGCTCAGAGTTAGGATTTGAGCCCGATTGATGGCAATGGGCTCACCCCCTATTACCTACATGGGACCTAAACATACCGGCAAACTGTGAGTGTACTAGTACATTGTTACACCTCTGCCTAACCCTTCGGGGAATACAGGCGTGATGGTATGTGTGTGTTCTAATTTTTCTAAATAAAATAGTCAAAAATGTCAGTTTGTAATGTCAAAATGACAGCTAAACTCACATACATATTTTGTATTTGTTTTGTCTGTTGTTATTTACTTAATACTTAGATGTAAATTAACGTAAAAAACACTTTTTTTTTTTAAATATTCGTTTTCTCTCACTTAATTTCTTTTGAATACAGGAGCGTCGCGTATCATCTTGGTGTGAACTACCCCCTAAAAACAGGCGTCGGACCCCGAAGCCCGAAACCCCGAGTATTATTTATTTATTTATTAAAATGAATAAGCTATACTAATATTTCCATAACGACGTAAGTTCCAGTAACAATTTAATTACAAACAATAATGAAAGCATCGCTAATTATTCATTACCTGCACAGTGACATAATTTTCTCTGACGGCATTTACTACTTATTATGATTTAATCAAAGCGAAAGATTATCATCATCAGTCATCCGTGGCAATATTGACGATATTAACAACTAGCTTCTGCCCGCGACTTTGGCCGTTCGTATGAAGTCAAGTATACCATAAATTAAGGGCTTCGGCAATGGTGTGACTAACTAACTATTAGTGAAATATTTTCTGTTTTCAGACCATAAATTCTAGCGATAACTTCTTATAAACAAACAAACTTTATCTCTTTATAACTTACTAGCTTCTGCCCGCGACTTCGTCCGTCTGTGTCAAGTATACCATAAAACAAACCCCATGGCACTTGGCAATAGTGTAACTCTCTATCAGTTAAAGAATTATTATGTTTAATCCAGAGATACCTACTTACAAACCAACCAACTTTACCTATCTGAGAAAAGGTTTTTTGTAGGTAGGTATGTTTGTAACGAAAAGACTCCGAAACTATTTGACCGATTTTAACCATTTTTTCACCAACAGATAGTTAATTTGTTCCTGAAAAAAATAGGCTAAATAACATCACGCTACGACACACGGGAGCGGAGCAGTAACCAAAGACATAGCCTGGAAGTCGCAGGCAGTTCTCTAGTTTTTAATATTCATTATTAAAGATAGGTATCAAACACAATGACGAACGACATTTGTCCGCTATTGGTCTTATGCTACAATAAATAGAGTAGATTAATTAAACGTTAACACAAACATTTATTTAATTTACTATCTAGTTCGAGTTTTCAATTCTCCTATCGTTAGAGCTATTGGCGACCTACCTAGATAGTAGAAGTAATTTAAATGAACAACGTGTTACAATAAGTTTTTTACAGTGAAATTGAACCTAAAAAATAGAAAGTCTGTATTCGAATTTAGGAAAGAATTAGAAAATGAGTAGGTATAAGGAAAATTGTAAAAAATTACACATAAAAAGCCAGCTCGAGCCAGGCCGCGCTGCTGAGCTTCAACGAACATCAACAAAAATCTATTCACCTCTTATCTGTATTCCGAACGCATACAACCCTAATCCCTTCAAAATTAGAGTGAAAACAGGCTTCTGGGTAAACTCTGACCTACAATAGAGCTTACCCATGTCGAATCGGGGCTGCGGGTTGTTCGAAAGAGATACCGCGCCCTCGGAACGCAAAGGGCACAAAAAGGAACATGGACGGGTTTTAGTCAGTAAAAGTCTGACACTGCCTCCCGCCCCGCCATCTTGAGAAAAAAAACCCATCTCAAATAAAAAATAAAAATCATTTAAATATTACACTAACAATTGCATGTTATTTGAAATTAAACTTTAAAATAACGTAATAAAATCTTTTATAACCAAACTATTGCAATAATAGTAAATATTTTTATCGTTTTTATTTACATTTCCCACGCGAGTGGTATGGTAGATTGTAATTTTTATCTGATGGTTGTGGTTATTAGAATGCCTGTGGATGTATAGGTTTAAAACGTTATTAAAGGAAAAAGTTACTTATCTTTAGGAACGTAAGTGCTATTCTGCTAAATGCTGCTAAAGGATGCAAACTTACCTAAATCGTGTTCAAGAAGTGAATCATCGTGGATTCACCTTTTGTGTTCCGAAATTCTTGTTGGAAATGTCAAAGTTAGCACCGCTTTTAAAGGCTAAATTCTTGCAAAAGTAACATTTTTTAAATACCGAAATTATTTTAGCACTTACAGAAACAACATACATAATTATATTAAGTAAGTACTATAACTACATACGTGTCACGTGCTATTGGCCTCCATCAAGGCATTTGAAAACCATTAAAAAGAGTTATTTTGACAGTCAATGAAATTTTTTTAACAATGTCTACCTATTAGGATTGTATAGTTTGGGGGGCATGATAGTAGCCTCTCGGCGCACCATGGATAGTGGTACTATTTGGTAAGAAATCCATATTCAACCAGCAACCAACCCAAGTTCTAGTACGAATTCCTCTTCTTTTCGTATCAATATATTCATTAAATCGTTAGTCCGAACTGTCTTCCTGTTTTAGACTGAAAAAAAAAAATATTGAACTGTCCCCCTGTTAGCAACTCGGGGACTCGAGAGGGTTTATTCACTCACAAAGGAGTGAATAATGTTGTCCCCTCGTTAACTGTCATAGGACATAAGAGGACAAAGCGTGGTGAAAGATCGCAATTCAACTAAAGAGGTAAGGATGTCCTGTGATGGCGCTCCACACTTGTACTGCGTTTAGGATGAAGAATTCCCCATTTGACCAAGTTAGTTTTTTGTGTAGGTAAGTATGTATTGATACCGGAATGAGCATGTTGGTGTTTGAGACAAAGTCTCATAAATACCTACAACTAAACAGCCAACCACATTATTATCAACAGCTCCATAGTATCAGTTGATTGGCGAACCACAGTGATTCCGTTTGTAAAAACCATGGTCGTGACAAGGTGACCTTTTTAGTGGCTGCCAGTGTTTTTATCATTTGTGGTAAGTATAAAAGTTAATAGAACGAATTAATTAGAACAAGTAATGTTTTGTCGTCATTGGAACAGAACGGCAACGACAGAATGGTTGGAAAGAAGCGTCAGTATTATGTCACTATAATTTGCTATGCCAAATTATACCTTCGGGTTAAAGCATTTTAGACGTAAATAGGGTTGCTAGGCATCTGGATAATGCGGGAGATAGTCTGGCCTTTTGGATGTGTGTCCGGCCAAATTATCTGGTGTCCAACTTATACAATTCTTTTTTATTGTAGTTAAGATGATTTTATGGTAAAGTATCGAAAGAAATCAATAGGTACAATAATGGTATCAGTTTTAAATTAAGGCATAAAATTCGGCTTTTTTCCCAAAAGTGCGACCTTGACTGGCTAGTGAATCGGCTTTCCGTTTTTAGGATGCGGCAACCCTAGATGTGCCTATAACATAGTACTAATACTAATCGGCTTTCCGTATTTAGGATGTGGCAACCCTAGATGTACCTATAACATAGTACTAAGCTTCTTCAACAGCCATGTTGAAGATGGTAGACGGATTTAACATAACCTACAGTATAGGACGTCTTCATAAACTTTCTCGTTGCAGCAGTGTTAAATCTACCGACTGTCTTTTAATTGCTAATTTCACTTTTCCTGTTCCTGTGCTCGTATCTAATCACATCCTAGTTAGATCGTGCCGTAAATATAATAAGCTGCTCGTTGACTAATTATAAGTCACGTAAAAATAATTATGGTAGTATGATAATATCACATTGAAAATAAGGTTTCCATTCATTTCCTAAGCAGCTCTTATGTATGTGTCTTATGTGATTTTCCCCTGAAACATGGAAGACTTATTTTGCAAAAAGTTATAAAAACTCAGAGAAAAGTTTATTTTTAACCCCCGACGCAAAAAGAAGGGTGTTATAAGTTTGACGTGTCTGTCTGTCTGTCTGTCGGTCTGTCTGTCTGTCTGTGGCATCATAGCTGCCGAACGGATGAAGCGATTTCAATATAGTTTTTTTTTGTATTAAAGGTGACCTATGTGCGAGTGTTCTTAGACATGTTTGATGAAAATCGGTTGAGCCGTTTAAAAGTTGTGGGGGTGAAAGTAGGGAAGAAAAACCGAATGTCTGTAATATACTCGAGTGGGGTCTCAAACTTAACAAAATCGACATTATAATAAGTAGGTACCTATAAAAAGTATAAAATAAAAAATTAAATTTAAAATTTAAAAAAACCCCAACACAAAAACCTAAGTTCCCTTTAAAAAGTAAAAAAATAACAAAAAAAATACCGATGACCGATGACCGATGTTGCATTTAGGATACGATCGTCCCGAGCGGTCCCCCAACGTGACGTATTTTTTTTGTTTTTTTTTTTACTTTTTAAAGGGAACTTAGGTTTTTGTGTTGGGGGTTTTTTAATGTAGTAAACGTTGATCCACCCTAGGAATTTATCCTGTCTCGTAAGGACGTTGTTGAATATAAATAACAGCTTCTGCCGCCACTATGCCCGCGTGGATATTTTCACCGTGGATATTTTATTAGTAAGTACATGTGTTGTTGCCAAGTGGATCCAAAAGATAACAGTTTGTGTACTGTTTGTATTATGTCTGTGTCTAAGTCTGAGTATATTACACTAACATGGCTTATGTAATTACTAAGAAACTATATGAGACATTTTGGCAATAAATAAATTCACACTCTTACACAAACATCCAGACCCGAAACTACTACTACAAATTTTAAATCTGTGCGTGTTGAACTAACTGCATGCAGCACAGCAGCCGAACGTTTAGCCGGTCAGTTCGGCACTTCGGCCCATGTGCTCAACACAGTTGGCGCAGTGCCAACTGTGTCGTCAAGAGCACATGCGCCATGAACTTTAACGTCCAAGAACATTACTACCGTAGCAGTATTGGGGGACTAGCACGACGGTAATAGGACCTTAAACATACCGGCAAACTGTGGGTTTTCTTTGGTACACCTCTGCCTGACCCTTCGAGGAATACAGGCGTAATGGCATGTGTAGCACGATGGCACTGACATAAGGTAGGAACGGATTCGAATCGTTTTTTAGAATTGTAAATACGACGTCGGCCGCATAGGCAAGGTCGGTGGCATCACAGGAAATCGACTATCTTATATCTTTAGCATTTTGCTTTAATTTTATCAAATGGTGACGGTAAACCAGTAAAACTGTATGCGGAATTGAAACTTTTAATAACACAGCATAGAATCCAATTATCATTGTCATTTTGTCAATGATAGTCACGTAGGCAAATGGTTACTGCGAAACCTTTCAGGAACCCTTTACTTCTGTACGGAAACTCGATTATTTCCAGATCATTCGGTGGTAATTCTTTGTCAGAATGTCAGTTGTTTTGGAGTGTCGAGGTCACGGCCAACGGTTTGTCACCTTTTCCTCCTTGAACTGCACGTACTTAATGTCTCCTTGCCACGGTAATCAATGATGTTCCTATTATATTATAAACGCTTCATTGATAATAACATACCATCACGCATGTATTCCAGAAGGGGTAGGCAGAGATGTACTAATATTCACCCACAGTTCGCCGATTTGTGTCTTATTTAAAATTTTGCTGTGCCCGACAGGGTCCATAATTATTTCTAAATATATATTTTTGACTACCACCTGTATGTGTACATTATGGATTGCAATAAACGATTTTGATTTGATTTGATTTGTTTAGGTCTCATGTAATAGGGGGCCTGTAACCGGGTACCAAACCTAACTCCGAGCTACTGAGGATTTCAATTAAAAACCATTACACTTTTTGCTCGACCTGGAAAATGAACCGAAGACCTCTAACGTAGTAGTCGCGCTTAGGATCACCAGGCTACTGAGTAATTGTAAGTCAAGGCATTGATTTTCATCTAATCAACAGCCCTCATGTCCCTGTCATGATTTAGCCTGCGGGTTATTAGATATAATAATTACCGATGGGTCAAATAATCTGCATCGCTTTGCTGGTTCGTTTAATCTGCTAAGGCTACAGTGAGAGATCAAGTCTTGCAAGTTTGCAGATATAAAATTTTCTGGAAATTGAAAACTATCAACTGTGTTAAACGAACCAACATACGTCAAAATTTCTCCCACATTTCAAAGTAATTATGATTAATTTGTGTATTTATTGCTGATATTAACCAGCTATAAACACACAATTTTTTTTCCGCTTTCAGATAAACAAACCATCAGCTGCACTAGCATGAATACCATCAAATTCTAGAACAGCTTCACCGCCATAGATGTCCTTGTTATCAAATCGGTCCCGTCACGTCATCGTCACGCCTACGACCTCTGTATGAAGCGCACGTCCTCACTTATCTAGTCCATACTTAAGTGCATGTATCAAATAGTTGGTGCAGAAGAACCACCTTTATTTGTTTATTACATTTGAAGACATTAGCTGTTGACCACACTGGGCTGGCATTCGAATATCCGAATTTTCGAATAAGAACTGTTTTGGATATTCGAGGTGTCGCAAGAAAGGTAGCGCTAGGGTAAATCAAAGGTCTAGCAGAGGAGTAACAGGCTAGTTAAAACAAACCGGTTTTAGAATATTAGTAAAATAGAGAAGTAGCAGATGTACAATTTCAGTGAAAGTTAACCAGCTACTAGGGGTGTTTTTGTAGAGTAGACTATTTAGTTCTATATTTTGCCGGTACTGAAATGCTGCATAGAACATCTTTGACATTATGGTGAGAAAGAGGAGAACTAAGTTTATTGTATTAACGACACTGTAGTCATATAAGATAGCACTTTTAAATAATTTGGTCTGTATCGTCTGTCAATGACAATGACAATTTTCTACAACACGTACCTATATTTTAACAATTGCACCTAAACATGTTCTAATGACTGTACGAAGTTATCCTTCTGAAATCACCACATCGTCGTCGTCGTGGCCGCGACGAGACGCACCGTCACACGCGTAATAACTAATTATTCGTAATAATGAATTGAATAACAGCTTCAAAACTTGACTATCACTGTTATGGGTCCCCGAAACGATCAAGTGCACTTGACAAGTCTACGTGCTTGAAGTGAATATTGATCGTCTACAGCGTTGACTTGACAAGTCCCGTCAAGTATCTACGGGCTGGACCATACTTGTCAAAAATTTTGATTGACGGCACTTGAACCACCTTGCGCTTGATGAGACTTTACGCGACTTGACAAGTTTTATTCATTTGCGGCCGGAACATCGAAGATGGCGGATGACGAACCGGACCGAGACGTCGCTTTGGCGGCGAGCACAGACCTAATTACCGAGCGTGATTTTGTGATATTATTAATATCTCTCTACAGAGATTATCCTGCATTGTGGAAAATTAAAAGTAAGGAGTATGCGGATAAAAACAAAAGGTCGCTTGCTTTATCAAGCATAGTCAAAGCACTTCGAGTATATAAACCTGCCTACACCGAAGATTTATTGAAGAAAAAAATTAATGCATTAAGAACCAACTTCAACAAAGAAAGAAAAAAGATTGAACAAGCACAACGGTCTGGCGCGTCTCCCGACGATATACCAAAACCGTCACTCTACTATTACAATGAACTGTTATTTCTGTCAGACCAAATGTGTATAAGTGATACTGAAAGCAGTTTAAGCAGTGAGGTAAAACATTTTTTATTTATAATTCAAAGATACCTTTTTTTTAAGTATATTTTTATTTACAATTCAAAGATACCTTTTTTTTAAGTATATTTTTAAATAACTAAATTAGGCAATTATTTTGCCAAGGGACTGAACCGTTACCATTAAAGTAATCACAAAAGTCATCCCTCACTCTTTTTGCCTCATTTGCTGAGTTTCCTCGTACTCGCTCTATATTTAATAATTGGCGCCCTTGTCTCCACACACCTGTGACTGTAGTATTTGGTTCTTCTATGTCAATATCTCCTGGTTGAATATATTTGTTTTTATTTTTTTCACACAAATAGTTGTGTAAGTGACAGGCAGCCAAAACAACTTTTCGCGTTTTATCGGGATGCAGTCCAATGTCTTTTTTAAATATTTTGAATCGCCAAGACAGGATTCCAAAAGCATTTTCAACCACCCTCCTGGCTCTTGACAATCTATAGTTGAAAATCCGTCTTTCGTCTGTCAAGACGGCTTTGTTGTATGGCTTCATGAAGTTTGGAGTCAGTTGGAAAGCTTCGTCACCTACCAGTACACACGGAAACTTTTTATCGCTTTCTAGTAACTCACATGGCTCCGGAATATTAAGTTTGTTTTCACTTTCAGAAAACAATTGCCAAAACTTTGTATTTTTCAAAGTTCCACCATCTGACATCCGCCCATTTGCACCAACATCAACCATCATAAATTGATAATTGGCGTTTACAATAGCCATAAGAACAATACTAAATGTCTTTTTATAGTTAAAATAGTAAGATCCAGAATTTGAAGGTTTTTCTATTTCAATGTGCTTGCCATCAACAGCACCTATACAGTTGGGAAAGTTCCATCGTCTCTCGAACTCTTTGGCTACTTTTTTCCAGTCCTCGGTCGTTCTCGGTACCTGTGAATAGTACAAACATTGGTTAATTTTTTTACAGGCTTTCGGGTCATCCAATAATCAAAAAGAGATGCCACTACCAAAGAAAAGCAAAAACACACCGCAGCAGGACCTGATAGATATAGCAACGCATTATTTCAAAAAACCTGATGACTCTGAATCGGATATAATTGCGAAGGGCTGGGCTCTTAAACTCAAACGTTTGTCAGCAGATCAAAGACGCTATGCGGAGAAAATAATAAATGACATTTTATTTGAAGCCGAAATGGGATCACTTTCAAGAAACGGAGTTCAGATCTTGCCTGCTACCTCACCCACATACACATACTCATACCAGTCACCCGCATCAG
This sequence comes from Caradrina clavipalpis, assembly GCA_932526535.1. Lineage (NCBI taxonomy): Eukaryota > Metazoa > Arthropoda > Insecta > Lepidoptera > Noctuidae > Caradrina > Caradrina clavipalpis. The sequence continues at coordinate 1,721,582 of OW052088.1, forward strand.
ATCAGTCACCATCACCTGTGCCATCACCAAATGCACTCCACTCAACTACGACATACCAGTCACCCGCACCACATCAGTCACCATCACCTGTGCCATCACCAAATGTACACCACTCAACCTTGACATACCAGTCACCATCACCAAATGCACTCCACTCAACTACGACATACCAGTCACCCGCACCACATCAGTCACCATCACCTGTGCCATCACCAAATGTACACCACTCAACCTTGACATACCAGTCACCATCACCAAATGCACTCCACTCAACTACGACATACCAGTCACCCGCACCACATCAGTCACCATCACCTGTGCCATCACCAAATGTACACCACTCAACCTTGACATACCAGTCACCATCACCAAATGCACTCCACTCAACTACGACATACCAGTCACCCGCACCACATCAGTCACCATCACCTGTGCCATCACCAAATGTACACCACTCAACCTTGACATACCAGTCACCATCACCAAATGCACTCCACTCAACTACGACATACCAGTCACCCGCACCACATCAGTCACACTCACAAGTCATAGGCAGGACACCGGTGCGTGGTACTGCCAAATCACTGATAATTGTGCCATCTCAACCTATGCAGGCGCCAAATCTGACTCATGAACAGCCCGCAATGGTTCATCTTCATATACCAGAACAAACTACTCAAGAAGAAGAATCACAGACTGCGGCTAAGTTCTTACAACACTTCTATTCTTTTTAGTAACTAAAAAGAATAGAAGTGTTGAAGAAGAATAGAAGTAAAATAATCATAACAAAAATTAAATACTTAATGTGTTATACATTAAGTATTTAATTTTTGTTATGATTATTTTGGTTAATATAAATAAAAATAAATGAATATCATACATACCCGAATATTTTCTTTTAACTTTTGAATTATAGCCTCACACGTCTCCTGTATTATTAAATCCAAAGTACGAGGAGCGACAGCACACATAAACTTTAAATCTTCCAAGTCCATACCAGTGACCAAGTACATTAGAGTTATAGAGAGCCTTTGGCTGGCAGGAATAGCTTGTCGCATATTGGTATCTTGCTTTTCAATATTGGGTCGAATCAACTCCAACAATGCTTCAAAAGAATCGTTGTCCATTCGTAGAAAATTTTTATAATCGTCGGGCTCAGTTGCTTGAAGAGTTCTTTGCAAATGTTCATGCGTGAATCGATATCTCATTTTATACCATTCCTTACACCATCGCCTCTTTCTTTTCTCTTTTTCTGTGATAGATACCGCTAGAGTTATAGCAAGGAATGCCTTGTCTGCGTTGGAAACCATTATTTATTTTTGCGACGACCACTTCTCTGAGCACAGGGCGGTGAACGACTGCGACATGTGGACTTGACGGCATCTCAAGTCGCGTCAAGTCCGTCGTCAAGTGAAATCGTCAGGCACGTAGACTTGTCAAGTGCACTTGATCGTTTCGTGGACCCATTATTGGGTTATGTGCAGTCACGTGGCAACTATGCCGTCTTGTTTAATTGCGTGTAAGATATGGCGAAAAGCCAATTAAATGGCATGTCTAATGGGTCTTGATTAGTAGGTAGCTTCTACGATATTTACAGTGCTATTATGTAAATTCACAAAGGGATAAGCTGGCATAAGTACTATAAGCAGTGTTCGGAACATTCTCCAACGCGGGCGGCGGCGCGCGGCGGCGCCAGAGACGGCGGAGGCGGCGACGGCTGCGGCGCGGGAGCGGAGGCAGCGGACGGAACATTCTCGAACGCGGGCGGCGGCGACGGCTGCGGAGCGGGGGGCAGCGGACGGCGAGGCGCGACGGCCGCACCGGCCCCGCACTTCAACTAGACCGGCAAAGACGGCGGACGACACAGCGCATACACCGCGAACGAAAAATCCTGTACGCGTCGCGAGTCCTAACTAATTCGTTTGTTATATTATAGTTAATATTTTAACAATAAATTAGTTGTTGTAACCAGCATCTGCATAGCATCATTTCTCAAGCCTACTACAGTCCCCTACATATTGGTCCTTCGCACGAAAAATATCAAGACAAACGGCGTTGCAGTGCAGAGAAAAAACGTGCCACGTGTCTCCGAGTTCGAGAGAAGAAACCTACATCGGAGGGAGATACCGTGGCTACAGATCGGTAATTAGTGTGTCGTTCCAATTAATACTTCCGTCTCATAATAGTTTCTAATCTTTCCAAGCTTTTTTGTCTGGCCGTTAAATCTGTTCCATAATTTTCCTTTCTCATAAAGTCATCTCATTAATTTCTAACAATAATATTTCACGCTTAGTTTTATTTTGCTCAATTATCGTTGCGTAATTAAGTGGGAGCATTCAAGTTCTAACCTGTTTCGCACACGCGTGCACGTGGTGGCTTGGTACCTACGCTCGCCTATTCGCATTGTTTGTGCATGGCCATTTTGTTTTTTGGTCAATAATTACATTGGTAACGATCTTATTTATTCTTTGCAAGAATGGATGCTAGGCTTAAAGAATACAGCAAGAAACGTGCAAGCTGTAAAGCTAAGCTTACTCTCTTTAGCAATTATTTGAACGTTGCCATGTCTTGTGCCAAGTTAAGTGAGCTTCAAATGGCCGAACTACAAACTAGGCTTGATAAAATGGATATATTGTTTAATGATTATGACAAAATACAGGGGGAAATCGAGTTGCTGATGGAGGATCCCGGCGAGGCACTGGAGGATCGTGAAACCTTTCAAAACCAGTACTTCTCCTTGGTGTCTTCGGCACGTGAATTGCTGCGGCGTCATAGCGAGCGAAGAACAAGCGTTTTGGTGAGTTCCGTCCAAGCTACAGATGATAATGACGTCACACATTCTAAACACGGTGTCGTAAAATTACCTCAGATTAGCTTACCGCATTTCGATGGAAGCTATCAGCATTGGCTCGAGTTTAGAGACACGTTTGATTCATTAATACACAAAAACACATTGTTAGACGATATAAGTAAATTTCACTACCTTAGGTCCTCGTTAAAAGGCAGTGCTGCTTTAATTATTAGAAGTTTAGATTTTAACGCCGAAAATTACAGCACCGCTTGGGACTTGTTAACGAAGCGATATAACAATAATCGTCTTTTGGTGAATAATCACATTCAATTGTTGTTTACTGTTGAACAGGTAGAAAAATCTTCTAGCAAAGCAGTGCGTTATCTTGTTGATGTGACCACAAAAAATCTCAGAGCCTTAACAATTTTAGGACAACCGACCCAACACTGGGATATCTTGATTATCTATATTATGGCACAAAAACTAGATACAACTACTTATCTACATTGGGAAGAATTTAGAAACACTTTATCAGAGGCACCGACATTATCTCAATTTTTCAATTTTTTGAATAATAGGGCCGACCTGTTAGAGTCTGTTGAAGAGTCAGAAAATAACAAAAATAAAACACCAAATAAATTTAATAAACAAAAAAGCTTTGCTGTAACATCAAGTGACATTAATAATGTAAATAAAGGGTCTAGCTCAAACTGTCCATTGTGTAAACAAGGTCATGTGTTATTTAAATGTGATAAATTCCGGAACCTTTCTTCTGAGGTTCGTAACCAGAAGGTTAAAGAATTAAAAGTTTGCCTTAATTGTTTAAACCCGGGCCACTCAGATAATAAATGTAGATTGTGGGCTCGGTGCAAGTATTGCAAGGCTAAACATAACACTTTATTACACATGGACAAAGAACGTGAGCCTGCCTGTAGTCCAATGTTGGACAATGTTACCTTAACAGCCAAAGCCGTTCAGAATACTACTTCTTCCACCGTATTACTTTCCACAGCACGTGTGAAGGTGCGAGACAGCAAAGGTGGTCATCATGTCGCAAGGGTGCTCTTGGACAATGGTAGTACTGCCAACTTCATAACTGAAGAGCTGTGTGGTAAGCTGGGTTCCCTTACACGGTATGTAAACTCCAAAATATCAGGAATTAATCAGCAAACTTGTAAAAGCACACAGTCTTGTTCCTTAACATTAGAGTCTTATTCAAGTAATTATAAGACAACTGTTGATTGTTTAGTATTACCAGAAATAACTAAATCATTACCATCAACATTAATTGATATTAGTACTATTCGTTTTGTAGTTGAAATGCCATTTAAACAGTCGCCCGAAACATTAGGCGACTCATATCACATGGCGAAAGTTCGATTCTTCTCATTAGAAAGAAAGTTTGCCCGTGAACCCTTATTTAAAAATAGGTATATTGACTTTATGCGCGAATACCTAGATCTAGGGCATATGTCTGAATATAATAATAAATCAAACGATACTGTTAGTTACTACTTACCTCACCACGGAGTTTTGCGCGAGCATAGTACCTCAACTAAATTACGAGTTGTGTTTGACGCGTCAGCCGTGACTACGTCAGGTATTTCTTTGAATAATTTACAGATGATCGGTCCCACCGTTCAGGACGATCTTTATTCTATTTTGTTACGTTTCCGACAACATAGATATGTAGTGGCAGCGGACATCGAGAAAATGTACAGAGCTATAGATATAAATAAATCTCAACGTCCGTTACTAAAAATTCTATTTAGATTTAATCAATCTGAACCATTAAAAACTTATGTTCTTAATACAGTGACGTATGGCACAGCTTCGGCACCATACTTGGCCACAAAATCGCTGACAAGTCTTGCTTCACAAGGCTCAACCGATAGCGTCAAACAAGCCATACAACGAGACATGTACGTCGACGATTACCTTGGTGGCTGTGATTCTGTGTCCGGGACTATAGAACTATGTAAGGAAGTTAGGTCGATTCTCGCTTCAGCAAAATTTAATTTAAGAAAATGGCAATCTAATAGTTCACAAGTGTTAAAGGGCATTTTAGCTAATCATGAAACTAATGATAGCAATATTATAGTCGATTTAAATCGTAACCAAAATCTTAATAGTACAAAAACATTAGGTTTGAACTGGGTTTGCAACCCAGATATGCTAACTTTTTTCATAAACATTTCACCAACTAATAAAATAACAAAACGTCATATTTTATCTAGCATTAGCCAGATATTTGACCCACTAGGCCTGGTGGGACCATGTATTATATTGGCAAAAATAATTATGCAAAAATTATGGTTGGAGAAATGTTCCTGGGACGACCCAGTTACTCACGATATTCAGGAACGGTGGTTATCGTTCGTTACCATGTTATCGTGTCTAAATAATTTAAAAATACCACGTCATGCATTCGACATTAACTATAAATTCGTACAATTACATATTTTCACAGATGCGTCCGAATGTGCCTACGGAACATGCATCTACGTACGATGCATAAATAACGATGGTTCAATAACGATTAAACTTTTAACATCAAAAAATAAAGTCGCACCTATAAAAAACACAACAATTCCCCGGCTCGAACTTTGCGGCGCTTTATTAGGGACAAGACTGTGTGCAAAGGTAGTAGCCTCACTAACTATTAAAATTAATAAAATTCAATACTGGTGCGATTCCACAATAGTTTTGTGTTGGTTATCCACATCACCAAGTAAATTAAAGCCATTTGTTCGAAACCGCGTTAGTGAGATACAAGAGAATACCGGTGAAAATTCTTGGAGATACGTTTCGTCTAAGGAGAACCCGGCGGACCTCGTGTCACGCGGGCTGAGGGCCGATCAAATCGGCACTAGCGCACTCTGGTGGTCAGGCCCAGAGTTTTTAAAATTAGATGAAAAATGTTGGCCAGCTATGCCAATCATAGGGTCAAATAATAATATTCCTGAATTCAAAGTTCATCTAGTTGACAATCATCAAACAATTCAATCTATAATTGTTCATTTAATAAATAAAAAATCTAATATAAATAAATTAAAACGCATCATTGCTTATATACTTAGATTTATTTTTAACTTAAAAAATCCTAATAACAGGTTGAGTGGCAATTTATCATGCGATGAATTACAACAAGCATTTACAGTCATGCTACGTTATTGTCAAATGGAAATGTTTCCCGAAGAATACAAAACACTTAGTTTAAAAAGGTTGTTATCTAAAAATAATCGGTTAATTTCTTTATCTCCATTTTTGGATAATCAAGGTGTTATTCGTGTAGGTGGTAGGTTACGTAACACTAACTACAGTTACGATACCAAACATCCTATTTTATTAGACAGTAAATATCACATTACAAAACTTATATTTTGTAGTGAACATTTTAAACTTATGCATGCAGGGCCACAACTGCTTTTGTCACACATACGTCAAACGTATTGGCCTTTAGGAGGCAGAAATCTGTCAAAGGTTACTTACAGAGAATGTGTTAAATGTTTCAGATTGAGGTCCCAAGCGGTGCAACCAGTCATGGGTCAACTACCATGCACTAGGACACAGCTTGAATTTCCCTTTTACAATTGTAGTGTCGACTATGCAGGGCCAATGTTGATTGCCGACCGTAAAGGTAGAGGTACCAGACTCATTAAGTCATATATCTGTGTGTTTGTTTGTTTGGCAGTAAAAGCTGTTCATCTGGAGCTTGTAACGGATCTTACCAAAGACGCTTACCTAGCTGCTCTAAAGAGATTCATGGCCCGCCGTGGTAAACCACACAGCATCCTATCTGACAATGGCACGGCATTTGTAGGAGTGTTTAACGAGCTCACCCAATTCTTAGATAATTCAAATTTAGAGTCAGAGCTTGCACAAGACGGTATTAAGTTTAGGTTTACACCTCCATATAGTCCACACTTCAATGGAATAACAGAGGCCGCAGTAAAGTCCACTAAAAGGCATCTAAAAACGATAGCCCATACTTCTCATTTCACATATGAAGAAATGAATACATACTTAGCACAAATTGAAGCTATTTTAAATTCTCGCCCCCTTGTTGCCCTTTCTTCGTCACCTGACGATTTCACCGCTCTCACCCCCTCACATTTCTTGATTGGACGACCGCTAATATCTGTTTCTCAGCCACAGGTTCACACCATCAACATCAACCGCTTGGATCGCTACAAAAGAATCGAACATCTCCGACAACACTTTTGGAATCGATTCAGTATTGAGTATGTTGTCATGTTGCAGCAGAGAAACCGATGGCATGCATCCACAGGTGAACTACAATTGAACCAATTGGTCCTGATCAAAGAAAAGGCGCAGCCACCACTACGCTGGCCGATGGGTCGCGTCACCAAGGTGTTTCCTGGACCGGACGGCGTCACGAGGGTTGCAGAGATCAAAACCCGACGAGGCACAATCACAAGGGCCTTCAATAATATCTGCCCACTACCTATTGAAGACAACACTTCAACCCGGGCAGGATGTTCGGAACATTCTCCAACGCGGGCGGCGGCGCGCGGCGGCGCCAGAGACGGCGGAGGCGGCGACGGCTGCGGCGCGGGAGCGGAGGCAGCGGACGGAACATTCTCGAACGCGGGCGGCGGCGACGGCTGCGGAGCGGGGGGCAGCGGACGGCGAGGCGCGACGGCCGCACCGGCCCCGCACTTCAACTAGACCGGCAAAGACGGCGGACGACACAGCGCATACACCGCGAACGAAAAATCCTGTACGCGTCGCGAGTCCTAACTAATTCGTTTGTTATATTATAGTTAATATTTTAACAATAAATTAGTTGTTGTAACCAGCATCTGCATAGCATCATTTCTCAAGCCTACTACAGTCCCCTACAAGCAGTTCTACATACATACCACATACGCCTGTATTCTCCCAAGGGTTAGGCAGAGATGTACCAATGTACAGTGTACACCTACAGTTCGCCAGTATGTTTAGATCCCATGTAATAGGGGGCGAGCCTATTGCCATTAACCGGGCACAAATCCTAACTCCGAGCGGCTACTGAGAATTTTATTAAAAAACCCAATAAATAACACTTTTAGCGTAGCAGTCGCGCTTAGGACCACTAGGCTATCGAGTAAGGCTCGACCGAGATGGGTTTTTCGTTCTCGGCCGAGACCGAGACCGAGACCGAGAATAAAATAATAACTCGGCCGAGACCGAGAGCCGAGACCGAGAATAGACAAAGCGTGTTTTTTTTTAAATGCTGTTAAATTTTTAATTCGGTACTAACTGTTTAACAAAATTAACTGTTTTAATAATCAAAGTTAAATAACATATATTATAACACAAAAAAAAACAATGTTTCGGCATTTTCGCCCTTTAAAGAGTGTCGTCTCTCGTCATACAATCGTCCAGCTTTGCTAAACAGTTGTTCACTTGCTACGCTAGTAGGCGGCGCAATTTTTTAATTTACTGCGTTTAATCAAACTTGCATTCAATACTATTGTAAACATAAACAATTACAAATACGGCACGAACGGAGCGAAGGCGGCCGCAGTTCGCCAGCCGGGACTTCAACCAATCACAATTCAGCTCTCTCACGCACTTACACCAATGGACTTCAAATGTCGATCCGAATAAAGTTACAATCTCGGTCATGACCGAGAATCTCGGCTAAAATTAGCCGAGAACCGAGACAAATTTCTCAGTTGGATTTGTAGCCGAGAATGCCGAGACCGAGACCGAGACCGAGATCTCGGTCGAGCCTTACTATCGAGGCAATTATATGCAGTTGTATTTTGTCAAAATACTTACTTACTATGGTTCTTAGAACTTGGGTAAAGTGGTCCCTAGTATCATCAAGTCCAATTCACCGAGGGATTGTTTTACAGAAGAGCAATGCAGGTACGATGACAGCTCACCTGAAGCTCACGTCACCTAGGTGACCTAGGCAGATGGTTACGAAATAGACCGCCAGCATGTATTGATTAGTCTAATGACGTCAGTATTTTATCTGTTTTCACTTTCATTGAGTGCTGTCGACGTAAGCAAAGACCTCAGAGATTGTGTATTGCTGTAAAAAGAGTAAATTAATAGCTTGTGTTATATGTAAGGAGGTACACACATGCGCATAGATTTTTTTTCTATATGAAAAAATCATTTTGTGTTTCAATTACACAAAATGTTTTTTTTTTGTGTAATTTATTTTTCTAAACCACCCCAGTACTGAGGCGAACAAAACAATAAGAAAATTCAAGTCGGTCGAGCCATTTTCAAGTTTATGTGAGACTAACACACGTCAGTCGATTTTTTATAGTACTAGCTAGCGCCAGCGACTTTTTTAAGTTTTATTATTAAATAATATATTAAAAATATACCATCACGCCTATATTTCCCGAAGGGTTAGGCAGAGGTTTACCAATGTACACCCACGGTTCGCCGGTATATTTAGGTCCCATGTAATAGGGGGCGAGCCTATTGCCATTAACCGGGCACAAATCCAAACTCCGAGGTGCTACTGAGAATTTCTTAGAAAAACCCAATAACACTTTTTGCTCGACCTGGGAATCGAACCCAGGACCTCTAGCGTAGCAGTCGTGCTTTGGACCACTAGGCTAACGAGGCAGTTAAGTTTTATTATATTCCATGGAATTATAATCTACATTTGTGCCTTTCATCGTGAGTCGTGACCCGTCCAGCCAAACTTTCGCAATTGCATTTTGACGAGTTATGCGAACATAAACATAAGGAACGGCTGATTCTATTTTTGCTATTTCAGGTTTGGTCCCATAGTAAAAGTTGTTCATTATGAGGAGTAAAGTGTCCCCTCGAAATTTTTGCAGTTAATTTTTTAATACCTTATTATATAGTTATCGAACTGCCTCATTGGCCTAGTGGTCCTAAGCGCAACTGCTACGCTAGAGGTCTTGGGTTCTATTCCCAGGTCGAGCAAAAAGTGTTATTGGGTTTTTCTATGAAATTCTCAGTAGCAACTCGGAGTTAGGATTTGTGCCCGATTAATGGCAATAGGCTCGCCCCCTATTACATGGGACCTAAACATACCGGCGAACTGTGGGTGTACATTGGTACACCTTTGCCTAACCCTTCGGGGAATACAGGTGTGATGGTATGTATGTATGTAGTTATCGTGGGACTGGGGGTTCCAAACGTGGTAATGACACTTATCAACTTCTTTCAGGGAGACACAATTCTTGAATAGGCCCAGTATTTATTAGGCCAATGGTAGACTATATTTCGTTCGTGTGGTAGACACTACGCAGATGCGATACATTACCTACGCAACATTACACCAGCATGTTATCATTCCACAACCTTGTTGATTGTAACTCGCTTGTTGGCTATTGTTGCCAGCGACGCCGGCGCAGTTTCCCTGAAATATAAGCATGATACTTGGTCTTGTCTCGAAATTGTTAACAATAATACATCGTGCAGGTGAATGTATGCAGAATAAAGACATAACATTCAATAGAAGTACTTGGAGGTTTGGTGGTAAGATCTTCGAATCCCGCACCGCCAGCCATGGGCACAGGTGGAACACCGTGGTGGTTTTAGCCGGTAAGAGTCCGGCATGCCCCTCCGTCACCCCCCATGACGGAGGAAGTCCAAGAGGGTTTCCACCGCGTACCAAAAAAAAGGGGTAAAAACTTGATGATTGTGACTTCGTAACTACACCGTAGCGTAGATCCTTGCACCGCTTGTTTTATTTTTCTTTTATTGGTGAGCTGTCGTTCGAATGTCTGTGGTAGCACTTCGAGTTTGACCTTGAGGTAATCTAAAGGAATTCAAAGGAGTCTAGCCATTTACACCGCAGATATTATAGTGCATAAATGTCTACGTAAACGGGATGCACTCCCCTTTCTCCCATCACCAACGGCTTTTCATGCTTTCGAGTCTTGGGGGTATTATACCACCCCAATTCCTGTTAATTTATGGAACTCAATGGAATTCGAGGACCAATTCATTCAACTGGCTGAAGTTTTGTTTGCTGTCAGATTAATGGATGAAATACCACCGACCGATCGCTAATCGGATAATTGAGACTCCCAATTATTTTGTTGGATGCCGTTTCATGGATCATCATAAATTATACAGTCTTTTTTTTTGTTGTTTGTGCACTTTATCTAAAGACACACTGTTTTGTAGGTGCCCAAACACATATTATATGCAAAAGAGCATAAGTACCCGGAAGTACGTACACTAGTATTCACATGACAAACGCAGTTGGTAATTACGCCACTGATGACTATTGTTACAACAATTTACTGCACAGGCCTATATGCTATTGTACGTCGAACGAATACAGATGATAATGTGAGTCTTGCTGTAGGTAATGTTAAATTATCATGCTATGAATAGAACATGTCCATTGCCACACCATGACTTCCGTCATTGGCATCATGTCTGCAGGAAAATGGAACATGTTTGGTATACGCAGTGAACTGTCCAAGGTCTTTGCTAAAGAGCCTTGGTCTTGGGCAGGCCATAGAAGTAGCTAAGTGTAAACACGAGGAAAGTGACAAATCGCCTTCAGTACAGCATTCTTTTCCAGGTCTAACAAGGTGCAAGTTTCAGGTGCTGAAAATACTCATAAATTTCAAACCGAAAGAGCCAGAAATCTGGTGCATTTTATCTGAAATTGTTACGTACATTTTGAATGTGTGGTTAATATATGTGTTATGGACCAGGTGATTAATGCGGGCATTATTTATAATGCACGAGCATTATGCATAATGTCTAGCTTTATCGGGCTAAGTGATTAATTACTTTCTTAACTTCATTATTTATCACATTGCACGGTCATTATTATATTGCTACATGATAGTTGGGCAATTTGATAATAAACCTATATGTGGCAGTTGTTCTAATAATTAAAGGGAAATTATAAGTCTAGCCACACAATTATTTATTGGACACGTGATTAAACTTCTAATTTTATAACTAAGCAACGGGAAAATGACATTGCCTCTAATAAATTAATTCATCTATTTTACAGCGCCCACTAAATATTCTATAGAAAGCGTCAAGTAAAGATCATCAATTATTGTAACTTGTCCTTCTTATTTATGCATTGCCACCTAATTTACTAACTCGGCCACGGATTTTACATCTCGTCACTATTTTACGTTTTACAGCTTCAACGCAATGCCCTCAAAATAATTTAATTTAGGCTTCCACAGTCAGCATCATTTATTATAACTTAGCATGTCAAATAATACATCATATTCTTTTATCGTGAAAATAGCCGACAGGGCTCATCAGCGATGCAATTTATTTCGGGACTTGGGGCACCCCGACTCGGACAGATTAGGTTAGAAGGGGATGGCGGGGTCTAGAGAGCGAGCGAAGCGAGCGAATAGACCCCGCCATCCACTTCGTGGTTATATTTTTTGTAAACCCTTGAGCCCCGCGAAGCGGGGCTCCTCGACGAAGTTGGAGAAGAATCCTGCGGTAAAGTGTCCTGTCGGCGAAGTCCCGGTTTTAAATGAAAAAACTAGTGGATTTTTAAGGTAGAAGTCCTTCGTAATTAATAAAAATAATGAGTTTGATTATTTAAGAGGTTTAATATTTCGTTTATAGTATGTTAAATGACAATATAGACAATACAACATAAAAAAATAGTTATTAAATATGTTTGTATTACTCTGCCCAAAAGGTGATGGGCATTATGTATAGTGCCCGGTCAATTTAATTATTTGAATAATTATTATCAAATTGCACTCTCATATTGGGCATTTTTCACAATGACCGGGCATTATGTATACTGCTCAATTTATCACTTGGTCCATAACATATGCATGTTTTTGAAAACAATTGATTCTTTTCTTCTTCTTTGGGGTTGGTTTCTTTATAAAATTGTTTGTATTCATGAGTAGTTTATTTTACTTCGTGATAAAAGATGCCCGAATTAATAGTCAGCCTTTGTATTGAATATAGCAACTGACATCCAAGGACTAATAATATTCTATTAATAGAAAATGTAAAAAATCTAGTTAACAATATTATCTCAACGAAAATCTATATCAAAATAGTAGGCGTTAGACATCTTTGACATATTCAGATCAGACTGAGATTAGATTAAAATCGTTCCTAAAAGATAATAGAATTGCCCCTTTGACCGCCATGTTATAGGTATATCAGGTAATATAGATACTTCGAGCCTGGATCAGTTGAGTTCTCAAGAATTACTTGTCCCATTAGATCCTAGAGACTTAATGTCGATAGAAAAGTTTAAAGTGAACATAAACAGGGACCACACTGCAAGAGAAACCGCTCATGTAATTGAATAATACACACAATAATTATAAATGTGCGCCATATTTAATTGTTACACAATGTGATCTATTTGGCTGTGTCGAAAGGAAAGTATTTGCGCAAGCTGGGTCAGTGTGCCTAATTGTAATGCCTGGCCTATTGTGGATCGCGTGCTGATTTTGACCCACTGACTGTATTAAATTTTCCAAACCCAGTCTACTTGACATGTGGCAAAATTTGGAACTAATACAAATGTACTGAATCTGACGTTACGTTTGACAGTTGTCGTAGCAAGCAGCGCCATGTTGAGATGTCAAGTTGTAGTGGGCGTCCATTTTGTTACGTGATGGAATTTTGCCATTTAATTTATTTAGTTTATTTTGTGATAGATTTATGTGAGATATTTGAAATGCGTTGTCTATTGGTTGCTGTCACGCGTTAGTTTGACGTGTTGTGATTGATTAGGTGGATTAAAAATAAGAGTTTTTTGAGAACACCAATCAATTGACTCACTTTTTATGAGCTGTCAAAACGCTATTCCCCATAGATTTCGTATCGTAAACGTAAACTGTTACGTCAAATATCTGCTAACTCAATTGTTTAACTATTTACACACACATACTATCAGGCTTGTAGTCCCCGAAGGGTAGGGCAGAGCAGTACCTACCAATGAACTCCCACAGTTCACCTATATGTTTAGGTCCCATGTAATAGGGGGCGAGGATATTGCCATTAACAGGGTTCAAATCCTAAGTCCGAGCTGCTACTGAGAATTTCATAGAAAAACCCGATATAAATTTGCTCCACCTGGGAATCGAACCCAAGACCGCTTTGGACCACTAGGCTAATGATGCATTTTTTTTTGCAATTAGCTGGAAGTATTGATTAATGGTGTCAAATACTCAATTGTTACGTGCTGTCAATGGCACAACAGATTCAACACAACATTAGTCTCGTGGTTGCAAGCGCGGCTGCTGTGCTTGGAGTTCTGGATTCAATACCCGGATCAGGCTAACTGTGAATGAGTGTTCAAATAGGATAATTTCAGTAGGCGCTCCGAGTTTGGAAGTTGGTGGCACGTTTACCCATGTCTCGGACAGCACATAAAGCCGTTGGTACTGCGCCTAATCTCCAACGCTGTTTTACTGAATATTAATGGAACGTTTTTTTATTTCGGTCAAACAAGAGTGTTTATATAATACCTAGGTACTTAGTAGATTATTAAAGGACCAAAACCAAGACATGACATAAATAAACATTGCGTACTAGTACTACAGTATCTTCTAAGGAATAACAAGTATTCCTCTATATTTGTCGCGTTTAGAGATCGTCGGAGCGTATCAAATAAGTAAAAACAAAACACTTCCTCTTCCGACTCCGCCATTTTATGTTTTTATCGCGGAAGTACTTCCGGTACTTGGAGGTTGACAATTGATTGAAAAAGAAATACTAATAAAATTAAATTGATCATGTTCCTAGATTGTTAATATTAAATATTAGCGAACTTCTCGCGACTTCGTTCGCGTGGCTTATTTCACCCGTCGTAAGGTATCTCTTTGGCTAATGCTCCGCTCCAGTAGGCCGCAGCGTGATGTTATATAGCCTATGTTATACAGGAATAATGTAGCTATCTATTGGTGAAAAAATGGTTAAAATCTTAAAATCGGTCTAGTAGTTTTGGAGCCTATTCGTTAAAAACAAACAAACAAAAAAAGTTTTACCTCCTTATAATATTAGTACCTTAGATAAAAATACTTTGAATATGACAAATTGAAAAAGCGTTGTGACGGAAATAATACATAATATCTTCAGTCTGCAATATTTCTATTATTAGGTGTATGAAGGTACTTATATCACATTTGATTCGTATAAGTAATAGTAGTAGCAAAAAATCCAAGCTTTAGAAGGCAACTTCATCCGCATGCAGGTCAAGTATACCTTAAATTATACTCTATGCAATAGGTAGTAGTGTAGTTTTCTATAAGTAAAAGATTTTGTATTGTTTTAAGGGAGAGACGAGTAAATAAACGTTTGAAGTGTGAAGTGCCTAATGTTAATAGCAAGAAGTATTCATTCACCCTGTTGCTACATCATTTTTTGCAGGCGCATCGCAATAATACCACCCATCCTATTTCTCTTCAATAAATCCGTAAGTTGATTATAGTAAAATTAGAAGTGAAATTAAATTACAGAAATGATTTTTAACCCACAGATAAACAAATTACCGCAGATGGATATTCGAAGAACATGAATTATTATTTCATTTATACATACATACATAAACTCACGCCTTTTTCCCATAGGGGTAGGCAGAAACCACAGAACGCCACCTGCTACGATCCTTATATCCATTTCGTTTATATTTTTTACTATTTTATAACTCATTTAAAAAGTGATTATCTAGTCAGTCTTTTATAAAAAAAATAACAAAAATTGTAAAATTGTACTTGTACTTGTATTGTATTTTTTATTTAAAATAGGAAATAAAAAAGCGCCTGTAATTTTATTTACAGCAATATGTTTTGAATCAGCGACATTTAAACAAATCAACTAGTTATCTTATCGATTTATTTAATTCCAGTCCAGATCGCAACACTGGAATTTCTTTTAAGAAAACAGGAATATGGAGCCTAAATCCTGAATACTCTACACCTCTCTTACTTTTTGTTTCGATACTGGACATCCGCTCCAAAACAGTAGGGAAGAGTGTCGATTCTGAGTCACTCTGTAATCAAACTTGACCCGGTTCTCTGCCCATGCCCTTGTCTGCCTAGGAGGCCATCCGTCTCTAAGCAGACCCTTATATAGTCCACGGGCACAGGTAAAAGGGACGCAGCTTGAATATTAAGACTTCATTAAGATGTCTAGTCTAACGCCGCTCACGACTTCGGTTGTTGGTATTTTTCACCTACATTAAGTTACGTCTTCCGTGGGTCGTAGCGTGATGTTATATAGCCTATACCAGGGATGGCGAACCAATGGCACGCGTGCCAGTAGTGGCACGCGACAAAATAATTCGGGCACGCCAATATAATATGACAACTGTATATGTATTTGATCGAAAACAATTTACAACAGCAGAAATCACACTAACCTTTTATTAAAATAAACATAAAATAGTAAATATTACGATTCTTGTACAAACTAGTTGCAAACAAAGAGTGTTAGCAGCTTCTAGTTGTATTTTTCTCCATTCAATGACTAAGCCAAGATTCTTTGATGGCACGTCATAGTCACATTATTATTTTTCTATAAAAAATGGCACTATCACCGATAAAGGTTCGCCATCCCTGGCCTATACTATTCCTCATGACTTTGACTATCACATACAAAAATATTTTAAACAAATGTAAAAGCTACATTAGCAGCTGATTTTAGTATAGATGAGGTAGTTAAGTAGGTATAGTTGCCATGGTAACATATAGCAGGTTAGTAACAATACAATTTATTTATCGCTTTGTGTAAAATGTTTCGAGATTTATCTTAATGGAGTATTGTCTGATTGGCATACTAAGGTACTTAGAGTGTGTCCCATTAGTTAAACCGTAGAAGTAACTAAACACCTAGCAGTAGGTGGCCTATAAATTGAATCTTATCAATAAAAAAATGTTCAATCTATGATGTCTCATTTCTACTTAGTCTTTATTCCAATTTCAAGATAATTATTATAATCAATACGTAATAGGTATTAAGTATTATGTACTTATAATCGTTCAAGGCAACCTATCGACGAACTAATGCAATTTGATAAATGTGTTGTTATCATTACGTTATTATAACAACTGGCTTATATCACCCGCCTTACGTTATACGTCTTTACGCTCCCGTGTGTCGTAGTGTGATGTTATATGCCACTACAACCTATGCCACTCACAAGTAACGTAGCTTTCTATGGGTAAAATAATCTTCAAAATCGGCTCAGTAGATCCGGAGATTACCCCCTACAACCTTACAAACGTTACCTGTATATTAGTATAAATTTATCGCGAACAACTGCTATGGAACTTGGCACCCGTTACAGCTAAACTCTGTTATCATTGATACCGACTACTCCGAAGGTTCTTACCACCATACTTGGCCCCTTTTTCACATTTACGTTTTCATTGGGTTACAGTTCCCTCACTTCAATAAAACACACAAGTAAACAACTTCAATTACTTGACAAAACTCCTTTATTACAACAAGAGCAGCTACCTATCAGACTAAAAGAAAAATGAGAGGTGTGATAAATTACTGCCGTCCTCACTTGCGCCTGTATAAGCGCATGAGTTTCACGGAGATCCACACGACAGCAGCATACACGGTCATCTTAACACTATTGATCACATTGAAGCGAGAATACCACGTGTAAAAAAAGTTCTCGTTGTGTATCGGCAATTCGCATACAATGAAATCATCGTACTCCTGAGCTTGAGGTCGCAAACAAGCCATCACATGCAAATACGTAGAATGTCCGGCTTCCAGCGCAGAGCCTAAGTCACCATCAGCGTAAATATCCATAGCTCCCCACTCTAAATACTCAGAGTGCCCTCTCATCGTCCAACTCCGCAGAGCAACGTAATCTCCGCAACGAGGAATATACACATCGGTTAGAGGTGTCTCTTTATAACTCACAGGGTGAGCCGCTTCGCTGCCGAACATGTTCACTAGTTGCTCCAACACAGCCTCCTTATTCTCTACGTGGCCGTCATGCACCATCAAGTAACCAATCAATCCTGAGTATTTATCCAGACTTCCTGTAGTCGACAGTATAGGCCTCTCCATCGCCCAAATGATGGGGCCACGCATACTGAATATATCACCACTATATCCTTGTCTACTCCAAAAGTTTTCCGTGTATAGTATGTTAAATTTTATTGCGCGACCAGGTACCATACCACTCGTTATGTCTCTATTTTCTTCTGATAGTAGTCGACTCTCAACTTCAATATTGCATAGCTGATCTGGTTTCAGAGCCATCGCTAGTAACTTGCAATCATAAGTAGCTTCGCCTTTCATAGTTTCTAGGATGACTTTCTTTGAAATGGTGCGAATCCCTCTAATAGGTTTAGCTGACAATGTAATATCAGCTATGCTGTGACGAAGTTTGCTCGAGAGGCGTTTTTTACAGTGTCCTAGAAGCTTTTCCCGAAACCTTGTGTTTATTCCACCGAGGTGGTTCTTAGTACTGTTGGTTCTGTAACACTGGTAGAGATAGAATAGGAGCGATACTCTGCTAGCCGGGGCCCCACAGACTAACCTTACGATAATCCTCATTATTTCCCTCGAAGTTGTAAAGAGAAGTGCTCCGCATATATTTTTCTCCATGGTCGTACGGTCGTATCTTAAAAAGATATGTGTCTTATCCCTGTCGTCTTCTACGCCAGTGATAAAGAACAGATCCTTCATGGTTCTATCCAAGCACTCTTGATACTGATTTAATTCAAATTTCTCGAAAAAGTTTAAGTATTCAAAGTCGTGCACGTTGTTTAGAAACTCAACCGTATTACCATTAGGATATTGGAAGAGTTTTTGTAATGGTATTCTTTCCAATTCCTCCTGTTGTTCTACATCACAATCAGATTCATCAGTTATTAACGGTATTTTCTCTGGTTCTTTGTCTGGATAAATGATTGAGTCTGGTAGGGGCAGTTCGAACTCTTTCGCGTATTGCATAAGGTATAATCTGGTTACATTGTCGACTAACTGTTTAGCTGTGAAGCCTGTGGAAGTCTGGCTGTCTGAGTCTGAATCATAAGTTTCCGCAAAACCCACGTTTTGTGTGGAATAAGCTCTGTTGGCACGTCCGTGAAAGTCTAACACCACAACATCCATGGTGTCTCCGAACTTGCTTTTCAGTTTGTGTGCGGCCACGATGCCTGGGAGAGTACATCCTAACACGATGACGTCAGCATGTACACTCATTGTGCCGCTACTGTTTTTGACCGGAACTTACTTACCCCACCGAAAAATAAAAATAAGCAATATTTTCAAACAAAATGACTGACATTGAGTAGACAGCTGTTAAAATGACAGTGACGTTAATTTTGGAATCTATGGAAATAATTTGATTCGACCTCTGGGGATTTACCTCTCGAAATAACACGTAACATAAAGTACAAGATTTTATGTGAAAACATTTCTTTCTTTCTCTCTCAAACTTTACTCAAGTTGCAAGTTGCCGAAAATGGTTAAGCAGATAAGTAGCGAGATCAAAACTTAAGTCAAGGTAACTTTCAGACTTTTTAAACATAACATCATCCTACTACTATTATAAAGGCGAAAGTTTGTAAGTATGGATGTATGGATGTTTGTTACTCTTTCACGCTTAAACGGCTGAATGGATCTGGATGAAATTTGGCACAAAGATAGATTATAGTCTGGAATAACACATAGGCTACTTTTTATCCCGGGAAAATGTACGGTACCCGTAGGATAACACATCAACTGTGACGCGGACGAAGTCGCGGGCAGAAGCTAGTATTACATAATGGTACAATTTAAATAACCATTCTTACATATAAATCATCACGATCATTGCTTTGACCGTGACTTTGATAGGGTCAATGACATTATACCCATTATGTACTTCGCGACGTACCTGCGATCCAAATTGGTGTTGAGAGGCGAATGAGATAGGAGTAATCTGTTGTGAAACATTGTAACAATTTTTTTTTCAAAACTTCACCCTACTCTAGGAGCTTTTTCTGTTTCGTGGGTGTGTTTATCTTCTGAGCCTGTTTTATAAAGTTTAATCCTTATTCACTGTAAACGCTTCATGGAGTAACGGAGGAGGGAGTGTAAGGTTCCAGTACGGTTCAAAAGCATTGAACAGTACTGGAACTTTACACATCTGCATTTGCATCTGTATCTTCCAAAATGGGTTTTTTGTTGAATGTATAAGTTACCCAGTTGCAAGGAAGCAAAGAGTAGAAAATATAAAATAAATAAAACTACGTTACCACTTGAGAAATAAGTATTTAACTCATTGAAGGAATTAACTAATCAATAGAACAAACACTGTTATCACAACAGACACACAAGGCGCCGCTACAAATGATTGTTAAACAATTTAAACACACAAGATAGTGCGGTAATGACGATCGATATCAATCCGACGGCGATGACGTTGTGCAAGACTGTCTGTGTTTGCATACAGACTGCGTATATCATGTACTTGTATGTCAATAGAAATGTACTTTTCCATAGTATGAGTCTCAGAATGACACATTTCAAATCATAAGCCAGAAATTATCGACTAAAGAATATAAAAAGTTTAAACTAATCCCTGGAACTTCCATTCCGATTGCAATAAAACTGTTTGTATATCGTAGTCAGATTCATGAGGAATACTATAGGCTGTATAACAATACGCTACGACACACGGAAGCGGCTGCAGAGCAGTAGCCAAACACGTAACTTAACGAGGGTGAAATAACCACGTGGATGAAGTTGCGGACAGTGGCTACCTACGATGTACAGTCTGTTGTCAACGTTATCTGACCCACCCTAAACAAAACCGAAATTGGACCCTCTGCTTTTAATAATAAGGTTTAATTTCAATTTATCGATGAATACAGACACGCATAAACCCACCCAACGTTGTCGGAGCCACCGGCATTATATCATTTTGTTAAGCTATTTTAATCATTATCTCGTTGACATTAAAGTTAAAAACCTTTTAAGTCACCCTACATAATTAGAACCCAATCTTTAATTTCGTGGAGTCTTAACAAATTCTTGTGGCTGGCGGTTTGATGTTGGATTGGCGAGGAACAACATGTGGATTCGAAAGTCCACCTGTTATCAGTTTCTTTTTTAATTTGATTTCATTTCTACAATATTGTTTGCATTATTAAAGAACGCCCAATATGATTTACGCCTAATAACTTATCTTGTAAACAGGTGGTTAAATTAAAAAAGTTTAAGTTCACATATATTTGCTTCGTGAGGTAGATAATAAATTCGTCTACTTAAGTGACAAAAGTTACACTACGCCTATTAGCAGTGACTGCGCACACACATTTGTAAATCGTTTCGCATAACTCGTTAAGTATTTTTATGCAATTTGGTGTAAAAAAGCATCATGTCGCAGCTTAATGACTATACCAAACATAAAATCATATTTTTACATGAGCAGAATGTTGGAATTAGAGAGATTGGTCGTCGTCTTAATATAGCAGTAAGTGTTTTTTTTTTATACCTATTTTAGTTGGCTATTTTACTATTACATTCACTCCTTACAAGTTACATAAACGGTTCCAAAAATGTTTTTTTTTTTGTTTTAGAGAAATACGACTGTAGCTTCTTAGCTACAGTCGTATTTCTCCTTTCTCACGTTATGGAGACAAAGTAAATATTCAGCGGATTCGATCAGGGGCAAAAAACATCAAGTATAGTCCCGAATGCGATTGCCCATTAGTGTAACCGCAATAAAACACGATATTTCAGTGGAAACAGTGAGAAGGCATTTACACGCTGCTGGAATAAGGAATTATAAACCGGCACAGAAAATAGCATTGACACCTGCTCATCGCGAAGAAGAAGGGTCCGTTTTGCCCAGGAATATTTAAATTTTAATTGAGAAGAAAATGTTGTGATCTTCACTGATGAAAAAAAAAACATTTAAATCGAACAAAGATGAACGTAACAAGGAACGGTGCGCCATCACTCCGCTACTAATTAATCTAGGATATTTTTAAACACGCCATGTAAGTAAATGCTCAATGGATAGATTGTTAAACCATTAAAATGTTGCCAATTACGTGGTGATGTTATTGTTATAAATAGTTTTTTTTTTCTATTTAAATGACATGTTTATTCACTACGTATAATAGGCAGCTATAAATCTATAAAGCATTTCACAGATGAATTAATTTTCTCGATAACAAACTTTCAAGCATAAACATGCCTTTTTTAATGTTTATAAATGGTTAGATTTGATTATGGCATCCTCATACAGAAAAAAATTTTAACCAGTGAGTAAATTTTGCCATAATAAACTTCAACACGTTTTATTAAACACGTATATTTTATTTTGATATGTCTTAGTACTAAAAAAAAAAGTTATCGCTTACGAAACATGTTTACTTAAAAACCATATTTTATTGTCACTCGGCGCTAGCGCATTCCCCACCCCTTCACCCCAGCCATGCGCCCGGGCGGCGGCCACGAGTTTTCATTGAAAGTATGGCGAATAGATTATGTCCATGTTTTGCTTATTTCAAACTCGAATAAGGATGAAATTTTTTTTTAATTTTTTTTTAACTGTACACGGAAATGTGTTCTATTACTGACACTGAACTACCAAAAAAAATTTACGCACTGGTTAAAAACTTATCCTGTATATATTGTATATTAATTTGGAAATATGTGAGCATTTACTTACTTTATCTTATCTAAGTGTTTTAATGAAATAATAAACATTTTAAATTTGCAATTGTTTAGTTTTATTTCTATGCGTTATCCATTAAAGAACTGTAAAAAAAAGTATAATAAAATAATTAAAAAAGACACCTGAGCAGAAGCTATATTTAGGGTGAACTTGATTTCGAACGTAAACAACAATTAGTGACCACAAGACTAGAGAATTTAAACCATATAGCATACTTTAATAAAGTTTATTCTTGCACAGCACAAGCAGCCAACCTTATCCTAGTGCAAATACATTATTTTGTATTTTATCCCTTCATTATTATTTAATCACTCCATTAAGACATGATAATAAAAAAAACTACCTATAAAATAGAAAAAAATAAATTGTAAAGAGAAGTTGTTTTTGTTGCAATTTAGTAAGGCAAGGTAAAATATGTTTGCGCGTTGTCACTGCATACCCTTAGTTAGTAGCATTTGAATACCAGTTTTACAATGAATACAAATATTTATTTTTCAACTACCCACTTATTACAAGTTATGCCAAAATATTACCATTTTAGAAACTCTATATTTGAAGATTATCCGTCTATAGTTCTTTACAATAATACAAGAAATACTTTTAGAATAAATTCTAAATTGAAAGCAAAACAATATCTTTGTCGCAGGATTTCATCTCGCAACTTGTCACTCTCAGTCTTATACACAGACCACGAGACCAGAATTACTTGACCGAACTCATTAAAATAAGCTATTACACTTATTATATTATAACAAGTTGTTATAAGATTTAACCCAATGCTAACGTGATAGAGATCAAATTTGCGTGTGTGTATTATTATTGTATTTGTGCGTTGAGTTCTCGAGCACTTGACTGATAACCTCATATAAATTGAAATTAAACCTTATTATCATAGGCAGAGGGTTCAATTTCATTTTTGTTTAGGGTGGGTCAGATAATGTTGACAACCGACTGTACCTAGAATAAAACCAGTACACTACATTAGAAACACAGTACTTATTACAAATGAAGAAATGATAGCAAAATTATGACTATGACTTATGCTTATGCGAACTGCCGCGACAACGTCCGCATGGCTTACGCATATTTCACCCGCCTTACGTTACCTCTTTGGTTACTGCTCCGCTCCCGTGGGTAATAGCGTGATGTTATATAGCCTCTGACACTAACAGATAACGTGGCTTTCTATGGGTTAAAGAATGTTCAAAATCGGTTCAGGAGATCCAGAGATTACCCCCTACAACATCATAAACTTTACCTCTTTATAATATTAGTATAGATTCTGATTCTGTTTTCTGATTCTGATTGTGTAAAGTGTTATTGGGTTTTTCTATGAAATTCTCAGTAGCAGCTCGGAGTTTGGATTTGTACCCGGTTAATGGCAATAGGCTCGCCCCCTATTACATGGGACCTAAATATACCGGCGAACTGTTGGTGTACATTAGTACACCTCTGCCTAACCCTTCGGGGAATACAGGCGTGATGGTTTATATAGATTCTGCATAAGCCACACCAGACAGCTATCTACTTGGGCCTTTACGTCCTTAAAGTGAAGGGGAATAACTTGCTGATAACGACTGACAACTGTTATCACCATATACCCACTTTAAACTGTTACAATTAATTTGGCACCATTTATCTTAATGTGCTCTCAGAATTTCATGAACTGTTCCTGTCAAACGAAATGTTTTAGACTATTTTGATTTGGTTACTGGTACTGATTTGGTACTGGGAAATGTTTATAAATAGCCAATTATATTGGACATATCTTTGACAGTTCTCAAAATAAATTGACACGGCCATCATACTTGGTTTGTGTAAATTATGACGAGAATATTCACACAGTACCATACCTGTGTTATTGGGTTATTCTTTGAAATTCTCAGTAGCTGCTCGGAGTTTAGATTTGTGCCCGGTTAATGGCAATAGGCTCGCCCCCTATTAAAGGGACTTAAAAACATACCGGCGAACTGTGAGTGTACATTAGTTACACCTCTGCTTAACCCTTCGGCGAGTATAGGTGTGCTGGTATATGTGTATGTACATATGTATTACACGCTAAAACACTCTAATTTAATGAATAACTTTCTTAGAACTGTAATTGTTTGTCAGCAAATCTGCCATGATTTTAGACTTTCTTCATTCAAATATAAACATCACAGATAAGTACTAATGATGTAATAAACATGAGATAAGACTTATCTTATGAGTACAAACCGCAGTAATTGCGAAGCAGCATCTGCATAACCATAAAGTTGTTCATATTGAAGCTTAGATGGTTCTATTCGTAATAGGTATACTTTATGACCAAAGAAATTGCCTGAGTATTAATAAACTGCCTTGTTAGCCTATTGGTCCTAAGCGCGACTACTACGCTAGAGGTCGATTCCCAGGTCGAGCAAAGTGTTATTGGGTTTTTCTATTAAATTCTCAGTAGCAGCTCGGAGTTAGCATTTGTGCTCGGTTAATGGCAATAGGCTCGGGGAATACAGGCGTGATGGTATGTTGTATCGTTGCGTCTCGAATTTAGCCTAAGAACCTTATTAGGCTTGCTATCACCAACATTTTACCAAACAATTAAAAATTGCGATTACTGTGTCTTTTAATTTTTTTAATTTAATTCCCCGATAATGTCGAAAATTTGCAGCCGTTCGAAGCGTCCGCTAGTGTTTAACGGAAATAAGGTTGTAAGCCAGTCGTTACACAACTTTTTTCTAAACAGTTCTATATTTAAAATATCCTAACTAAAACAACTGGTTAAATGTCTAACCGGTTGATTGAATACCAGTGAACAGGGGCCTTTATCATTAACTAGTAACTCAAAGGTAATCAAGATAATATTTATATCGGCCATAGCTACTAAATGTTTATGTTTACTACGGCTACAAGATAATATATTAGCGCCATTGGACATAAAATCTTGAGAGCACCAAACGATTAATTTTATCTGAAGACATAACTTCAGTAATTGTGTACCTAATGTAATTATCGAGTAAATAAGCTAAATCAAGTAAGTTTCGAACAGAACCTGTCAATTACCACTCTTCTTAACTACACTGATCAATTCATCAATCGAGCAACTAGCTTCAATTTTAAACTGTAACTTCTTGACAATTCAAAAGTGCCTGTAAATGGTCTAATTGAAATAAATACTTTGACTTTGACTTCATCATGATATCAGCCGTAGGACGTCCACTGCTGGACATAGGCCTCCCCTATGTATTTCCAAAAGGACCGGTTGGAAGCGGTTGAAAATTACACTTATGTTCCTATCTAACTATGATTTGTATGGGGGATTAAGAGCCATTTAATTCCACATTCACTCCACCAGCGGTTAGGATACCCTTTAAACTAATTTGTCAACCGTCACCTATTACTCCTTACTTGCTTATTGTAGGCTCTATTAGTCTATTCAATAAAACAATGCTGAATAATGCAACCAACTTGTAAATAATCCATGTAATGCAATCCGCCTTGAGCAAGAGTGTTGATCAATGTTCATACCTGTTCTGTTTTAGAAGAGGCCTTTGCCCTGTAGTGGGACCTTAATAGGCTACTTTTAAGGGTAGGGAATCATCAAACGACGGAAAGGGAGTGTCAGACTCTTACTGCCAACTCCTACCCATCTACCCAACTCTATTATCTGCTCTTACCCATCCGTGGTCCTCCTAATGCCCTTTGCGTTCCAGCGCCGCGATGACTCCTTCGAACAAATTCCGCAACCCTAACAGACCTCAATAGGCTAGTATTACATTACTTAGCAACCATATTTAAAGGTCACAAAAACAACAAACCAATTCTCCCACAAAATTAATTACTAATTAGTTGCCATGCGAATTCGCGTCACACAAATTAATGTCTTAACTGGCAGTGAGATAAGTGGTATCTCAGGCCATCGCAGCAATGTTCGTGGTGTCAGATAACATCGCCTTAAGTCCCGGCAGGCGGTGGAATAGGAGACGGCGGCGCTTCGACGTGCGCGAGAGCACGTACGCCACCCTCGGTGTGCGTGCCCGTTGTTATACGGTACGGGAATTTGGAACGTGGTTGAGTTGTGTGAGAAATTGGCTTGAGAAGTAACTGTAGTTCCACAAATTATTGGTTAATAGTTATAACAACAATGTACAGATAATATATTACAGTTGTGGAAGAAGTATTCGTAACATTTTGGTTTATTATTCAACATTTTTTACCAGCCTTTACTGACCCACTCCTGGGCAAAGGCAGGAGGCCTTTGCCCAGGAGTGGGTTAAATGTCATCCATTTCCCTCTGTGTGGTGCCTCATCTCGCCAATCATATTTTACATAGAAAAATTTTGTAACGAATAAAACATATTCATGTACTTTTTAAATGTTCTCTTACCGTATATTAAATCAAACAGATTAAAACATTTCAAATGGCAGGAATGCACCCATTAAAAATGGTTTATTATACACCTGCAAGTTTATATTAATTTAACATCAACAACAAAAAACATTTCACTAAAAATATAAAATTTCAAATACTTTTTAATAATTCTTACAACATAACTAAAAAAAAAACCTAACTTTCACAAATCAACCTTGCATTTTCCCGTATCGCGCCAAACAACGGACACGTACTTTTATCTCGTATACAACGCGAAATGAGCGCGTTCCCATTCTAGCCGGGCCGGACGACTCGTTTAGCCGATGATTCGCAATAAAATTTGCGATTATAACGACGAATGATATAAAAGATCGATGGCCACAGAGTAAAAATACAATTTACTTGAGAACTTGGAACGATTGCGTGTGTCTAAGAAAAGACTTCAACGCGTTTGCTGACGAAATAGTGAAATATTCTTGCAATTAGATGAGTGTATTTATAAAGCTGTTTTTGCAATCGATTGAGATGTGGATGTCTTTTTCTGGCTTCGCGTGAGGAAAAGAGAAGGATGCTGTTATTTTTAGAATAGTTAATTTATAATCAAATGACAGGTTTAGAGCGAGAGTTTTGTTTTTAAAAGCGCACGTTTTTAACTGTTAAGATTTAAAATCAATTTGCGTTAAATTTCCAAAATAATAACTTCGAAAAAATGGAAGAAATTTTGAAGTGTGATCGGTTTGGCAGATCTAATTACCCTTTATTATCTGAACTGCTTTAAAATCAGAAGAGATTTGTATTTTTGTTTGTAATGGAGAAACTCATAAAATACTAAACCGATTTAAAAAAATCTTTGACTTATGCAAAGCTTCATTATCAGCGAGTAACACAGGCTATATTTTATTTTAAAGTATTTGAGGATTCGTGAAGAAAACTCACGCGGGCCAAAGTTATATTTAATTTGAGTAGTTATGTAGTACAATGTACGTGACCGTCTAGTTAGAAGATAAAGGTGAAAGTTCTCAACAACTAGAATGTTTAACGTGACGTCGAGGTCGCTACTGAAAACATTGTACCTAATGTTAAGGCAAATTAAGATGTAATGAAAGCTGATAGAGTTGAAAACTCGTTGCTCGCTTAGCTTTAATTGAAGCCATAGTTTATTGAAAGGATTTATCTTGTAGCTTTACGATTATGAGAATTAAATGAACGGTAATTGCGGACGCTTGTTTGGCTTGTTCTTTAGAATATATAATGTAGCTAGTGTGATTCCCAGGTCGAGCAAAGTGTTATTGGGTTTTTCTATAAAATTCCCAGTAGCAGCTCGGAGTTAGTATTTGTGCCCGGTTAATGGCAATATGCTCGCCTCCTATTATTTCATGGGACTTAAGAACATTACCGGCGAATTGTGGGTGTACATTGGTTACATCGCTGCCCAACCCTTCGGGCAGTGTGTGTGATGGTATGTTATGTGGCCTATAACATAATATTTCAGTCACTTTTATTATTAATATATTAGAGGAGCAATTCTGGTAAGTTAACCGGTGATCGCATTCTTAACCTAGTGTATGCAGCAATATTTGCGAAAATACAGTTTTACAAGTTGTTGGTGGCTAAGATGAGATTGACTAGATTTTGAACGTTTTTGATTAGCAGAATTTGACTTCAGCTACGACAAACGAGCAATTTAAAAAAAAAGCCTTTGTATTGTCTATAAGCTTTTTGAGGCACAAGCATAACATCAGTTGAGGAGCTCGTGGCTAAATAATTACAGCCACATAGACCGATCTTCCGGGTTAAGCCACGCTTGCCAAGGTTGGTCTGTGGATGGGTGACCATTTACCATAACGAGTTTCCTCCGTGCCTCGGAAAGCACGTAAAGCCGTTGATCCCGGCTGTCATTTGTAGATCTTTGACAGTCGTTACTGTTAGTCATAAGCCAGAAAGTCTGACAACCAGTCTTACCAAGAGTATCGTATTAGCCATTACTGGGTTATGGAGGCCTGATAGGCAGTCGCTCCATGTAAAATACTGATATTCAGCTGCATCCAGTTTGACTGGAAACCGACCCCAACATAGTTGGGAAAAGGCTAGGCAGATGATGAAGCATAACATCAGTTCGATCGTTATTGAAATTGGAAATACTCTAAGTAAATAATCTAAGCTGGATGAGACACGTCGAATCAGGGGAATGTCTACTTAACTGTGTGGAATCGTTAAAGCTCTAACTTGATTGGCAAATTATCTGCTCTGTCGGGGCCGTGGTCATAAAGAGCGATAAGCCTAACTCTACTTGTCATCACCACTGTTTGCTATGTGTCCTACCCAGCTGTATTTGAATTTTATATGTGTAGGATTAGATAAAATATAGTAATATATTAATATATTAGTATAGATAATTGTAGTTATTTTGTACTTGTGAAAAATGTAATCTATACTTTATATATAAAGAGTAGGTAAAGAATATGGGTTTGTGAGGTTGTAGGGGGTAATCTCTGGATCTACTCATCATCATCTGCCTAGCCTTTTCCCAACTATGTTGGGGTCGGCTTCCAGTCGAACCGGATGCAGCTGAATATCAGTATTTTACATGGAGCGACTGCCTATCAGACCTCCACAACCCAGTAATGGGTAATACGATACTCTTGGTAAGACTGGTTGTCAGACTTTCTGGCTTCTGACTAACAGTAACGACTGTCAAAGATCTACAAATGACAGCAGGGGCCAATCTCTGGATCTGCTAAACAGATAAAAAAAAACAATTTTATCCAGAGAAATCCACGTTATTTGCGAGTGTCATAAGGTATATAACAACACGCTATAACTCACAGGAGCAGAGCAGTAACCAAAGACATAACGTAAGGCAGGTGAAATAAGCCACGCCCACGAAGCCGTGCAGTTTGCTAGTTTAGTTATATAATTGCATTTAGTTCATTTTTTTTTAAGGAGAAATTTTGTTTTTTAATAATAAAAAATAAATAATATACCATCACGCCTGTATTCCCCGAAGGGTTAGGCAGAGGTGTACCAATGTACACCCACAGTTCGCCGGTATATTTAGGTCCCATGTAATAGGGGGCGAGCCTATTGCCATTAACCGGGCACAAATCCAAACTGCGAGCTGCTACTGAGAATTTCATAGAAAAACCCAATAACATGTTTTTTTACTCTTGTTTTATAATTTGCACCTGCCGAGTTCTGTATCTCTTCACCACCTTTGGTTGACTGGTAGAGAATGCCTAAGGCATTAAGTCCGCCTTTGTACTTTTTGTTACATAAACTTTAAATAAATAAGTAATTCCATTACTTCAGTAATGAGACCTTTGGAACTCAGTCTGACGTATCTTCGTTAAATAACTTTCAGTTTAAATTAAAATTACAAACAAAAATGACGCTCTAAAGATTTAACTTTCATTTTTAACATTGAAAGTAAGGCGTCGCTTGAATAAGTAAACTGACTGAGTAGTAGCGTGGAGACATACAGGGAATTATATTTAGCAGTGTTATGATTTAAAATTAATTAGCTAATTAACTAATATCTGTGCCTGTTCTCATCGACGGAAGGAATTGACATTTATGCAACAGCTTACAATTTAGAAGGGCAAATTTTATTTTATGCCGCTTGCAAAACGTACCAACAAACAATATCTAAATAATTAAATTATATTTTTTAATTAACTAGTCAATCGAAAAAGCAGCTGACATACTTATTCTTTTGCCTAGCCCCAACCCAGTACCTAATTAAGCCGTACAAGATACTACTGCAATCTCAAAAGGGCGATACAAACATAAATCTCAAGATAAAACATACAACATTTTGATAAGCCTACTCCTCCATAAACTACCCACCATATAAGGCCGTCAACCAATCGCAATCAGTCCTCATTTGCAAAACAAATGCTACAGATGCACATCAAATAGAACTGACAATATAATATCTGAAACACGGAAGAGGGCGGTAACCCATCCATTTCTAAACCTGGTTAATGGACGCTTCAATCTAAATAATTTTCTTCAATATCGAGGTGACAATTTCACGCCTCTCAGATCGATTAAAGGATGAAGGGTGAGAGCACTAGTTGTCGGCTTAGTGGTTTTAATATTAAAATGCTATTTGAAAAAGTCGCGGTTAAATAGTTAATTGTTATTGTTGCGTAAATGTTCATAAATCAGTATAAATTGGTCATATTCTGTAGCTAGCCTCTAGCAAGCCTAGCCAGCCAATAGCTCAGCCAACTGCGCGAGAATCAAAACTTATTTTTGTTTTATTTTATTGCCTTGAGGCCCAAAATAGCTGCCGAATAGTAGGAATTTTGACATGTTTCATACAAACATGCATCTTATTTTATTGGAGGACTAATATTCAAAATGGCGGAAATGCCACGTTCTGACAGATATTTTCTTCAAACATTTAGAAGTAAGAGAATCTCCATCTGATACATAATCTCTATAACTACGAGTATAAGTGATACGAATATAATATAACTGCTTCATTAGCCTAGTGGTCCTAAGCGCGACTGCTACGCAAGAGGTCTTGAGTTCGATACCCAGATCGAGCAAAGTTTCGAGACCAAAGAGATCGAGCTCAGTAGCAGCTCGGAATGTGTGCCCGGATAATGGCAATAGGCTCGCCCCATATTACATATAGGACCTAAACATACTGGCGAACTGTGGGCGTACATTGGTACACCTCTGCCTAACCCTTCGGGGAATACAGGCGAGATGGTATGTTACAAATATAATGTAAGTATTCAATTATTATGACAATTGTATGTCACATGTTTGCAAGTACATCCATGTTATTACATCTTTGCCCTCAAAAGAAATTCCAAGCATTCCGATACTGCACACGTTCCGGTATGTACTGTATGCCGGATAATCTATGAGGTGGTGTAATTGTACGCGGCATTATAGGTGAGTGATCTTTTCTTTTTACCCGACGGCACCAGAAGGGTTATGTTTTACAAGTGTATGTATATGTTATTGGTAAGATTTGGAACGGTCGAGATTTAGATCCCGATTAATACTTAACAGATTTTTTTTAGGTTTTATTTAAAGTTTATGTTTTCGGGTTTCTTGATTTTATAAATTGTTTTTTGTAGTATGTCAGAAATGTCGGGTGCGCAGTATTCGTAACCGGAGTGTTTGTATGTCCAGATGTATGAACGTGGAGGAGGCGAAAGGAGTATGTAAGGCTCGTAGCAGATGGCGTTCTGTAGTTTCTACCAACCCCAATGGGAAAATGGCTTAATTTTGTACGTAAATTGACTGTTTTTCTTTCTTCTTTCACGTCTAATGGTATCCCGGGGCGTGACCAACCTTCCCTTCGTTGGTATCTCCTGTTGATAACCACGTACGCTAGAAAACATGTTACAAAGAAAACTTTTGCTTTTACATACGTTACGTTTTCCACTACGTATGTATGGTTATCAACGAAAAGTTCTGCGACGTGAAAACTGTCAATTCTTAAATCAGACAAAGAATGAATCTGGCATTCTGTCTTTAGTCTCGTACTGGATAGTTGACGTGTTTCTAGACAGGTTTCAAAACTGGGATATTTTATGATGACACGCAAAGTTTGCATGAATACTTTATTATTGTGTAATACGGTAATACACCATATAGTCACGGGTTTCCTTACACGCAATAGGTACTTAATTTGCTTATGACAATTTGCCTTGTAAAAAATTCATTAGAACTTTATTGAAACATCCTTTACACAATTTTCTTACCATAATATTGATCACGCATGGGCATGGAATACTGGGTTGAATTCCACTTTATAAAATGTTAAATTACATTAGGAATTTCTTCATCGCAATTTCATATCAGCGACAATCAATATCATAAAATGTACGTAATTTAGCAACACTTATAACAGATTAAGATTGGGATTAGTTTGGGATCGTCTCACCCCGGTCGTATCGGATTGAAGTCCGGAAGTAAGCGAAATACGGTCGGGAGAATATTGATAGTTATATAATTATGTCTGTTCGTTATTATGGTATGTTGGAAGTGTGGCTGCCGTGTGAACGTGCCTAAAATCACCATCACTTGTTATTCACGGGGAACACCCAATGAAGCTAGAACGATCCCTAGAATTTACGTTTAGGCGAGCATTGCAACTTAATTTGTGAACCAAAGCTATTAAATGTGACATAATTATTAATAAATACACGCATAAAATTACACTAGGAAAAACAATGAGTGTTATAAAATGAGTTCTAATCCAAGCTTTAACTAGAGAACCAATTATTGTATTTTAAACTTTATTACGAACGAACTGAAGTTGCTATTTAATATCTTTAAATTTTATAAAAAAGGAATAAAAAGAAAAAGGAAGTCTAAAAAAGGCTCCTTGTAAAGAATAAAACGGTCATAAGTTCCTTATTTTCTTACAAAACTTTATATGGGTTTGAATCGGTTAGATGAAGTAAGAGAAGTTCTTTCTTTATTTTTAGGGTTCTGTAGAATCCGTACCCGAAGGGTGACAAACAGAACCTTTCATGTGAAACCTTTCGTGTGAATGTCGTTAAAATTGTATATATATTTTTATATCTTTAGCTAATGTAATTGGCCAACAGCCGTTTTATGTTAAAGTAATAAATAAATAAATAAATATATAACTAAAATATGTGTGAGTACAACTCGCACCTGCCAGGACTTTTCAACCATCAGTGAGATTATAAGTTTTCCTGTTTGAAAACTTCAATGTTATTCCTTATTGTGAGACTTTACTTACAAACAGTTTTGTACAACGGGAGTCAAGTTACATTGGTCATAATACTACGATGTTATTGTAGGTATGTTTGTATGTACATATTGTACATATGTATATGGTGTTTCCTCGCGTGATGAGCAATACATCAAGCAGTTTATTGACATAACGTTTTTCCTTGTAGTTCATGGCTAAGATGAGGAAATGAAAATATCTGTTACATTTTTTATTGGGGCAATTCTAGGACAGATCTCAACCTAATTCTAGTAGTAATCTGTCAAAAAATACGAATTGCAGTTTTTGGTTATATATTTTTCAAATAGCTGCTATGTCTGGCTATTTAGGATTTCGGAAACTTTTGGCCACAATGTCATCTCAACGACAATCAATTTCATGAAAATATAGCTGAATTAGACGCATTTCTGGCTGATTGTAACTGAGATTACATAGCAAACGTTCGTAAAAGTTAGTAGAATTGCCTCCCAGATCATTGTTGCCACTCAAAACTAAAGCAAAAAATCTTCTTCTTTGGCCAGCAACTGTCACTCTCACCCTACACCTAATCTTCCGTTATTCTTCAAGCTCACGCCATCAAGCACTTATTAGAAACCATTGACTTCAACTAGAATTACAACCTATAATAATTTATATACCGACTGGAAAATGTGAAGGAGGCAGGCAGGCATTTAGCACAAACCAGACGATTTGATTATGCAAGAATTGTTAAATATTAGAGACTAGCTTTTGCCCTCGATTGCCCGCGGAAATGTCGGATGTTGCACACGAAGAAACAAAGGAACAATTTAAAGGATCATTCACTTCTGTTGAGAAATATAATTATCAGAGATATGATATATGTATGTCACCGGAAAATTACAAGATCCGTAAGTTTATCAATTTACTAGGAAGTTTATAAACTTTCGTAAGATTCTAAACGGGAGATAAATTGTAATATTTTACGTCCACATTTTCGTAAATTTATCAATTTCCGACGTCATACGGTAAATTTATAAACTAACGAATATCTATTCGTAAGATTTTATATGGTTCGACCACGGGGTTCGACCAATCACAGAAACTCTTTTAAATATACGATCTTTGAAATACGTAAAATAACACACTGCTCTCTGATTGGTCAATGTTCATAGTGGCAATGCTTGTGTCCATAGGAGGAAGGAGAAGTGACACGTGACAGCCAACCAATCAGATCGCGCGTAGCGTTTGGTTACTGCTTACTTATTATTTTACGAGTGAGTTCAGTAAGTTTATCAATTTACGAAAATGTGGACGTAAAATATTACAATTTATCTCCCATTTAGAATCTTACGAAAGTTTATAAACTTCCTAGTAAATTGATAAACTTACGGATCTTGTTATTTTCCGGTGACATGTATAACTCTATACTTACTCTTTACTTTGTCAAAGACGGGTGAAAAAAACAACATACGGGTAGAATGAAGAACCATTTTTTTTTATTAATTTAAAAGGACCGCCTCGTTAGCCTGGTGGTTGTACTAAACGCGAATGCTACGCTAGAGGTTTTGGCTTCGATTCCTAGGTCGAGCAAAGTTTTATTGGATTTTTCTATGAAATTCTCAGTAGCAGCTCGGTGTTAGGATTTGTGCCCGGTTAATGGCAATTAGGCCGCCCCCTATTACATGGGACCTAAACATACCGGCGGACTGTGACTGCGGACTTCGGGGAATACAGGCGTGATGATATGTGTTAAATTGTCTATTAAAAGTCTAAATCAAGCGTAATTACGTGACCAAAGGCCCTGGTGCAGGGTATAAATTGGCCGACTGTTAACCATGTGTGGGATAATTTGATAACCCCAAGTTACCTCTTTGTCAAATTTAATTTAGATGGTTTGGTCTTGATGATGCAACAAAGAGACAGATTTACTTTAACTATTAGTGTACTAGGTACATAAGCAAAGGTTGTCTGTTGTAAGTGGGCCAGGTCGTTCCAGCATCTTCCAATTTGCAACTCGCTCTAGAAAATCAAACCACTACAGCAAACGTTTAAATAGCTAGGTTGTTACTTTACAAAAATCGGAATTATGCAGACTGTCAAGTATGGAAACCTGTTCTATAGAAATTAACAAAAAAAAAGAACCTGTCTGGATAATTTCATAACTATATTTTTTTCTAATAAGACTACCTATAATGTTCCAATCCAAGGCAAAGCTATTGCCGGGGCTGCGGGTTGTTCGAAAGAGATAGGTACCGCGCCCCCGGAACGCAAAGGGCACATGTAGGAACATAGACGGGTTTTAGTCAGTAAAAGTCTGACACTCCCTCCCGTCCCGCCCAGGGCGGGGCAGTTACTTGATGATTTTCCGTCCATAAAAAAAAGGCAAAGCTATGAGAGCCTAGCAAATTTGTACTAATGTCCCCGTCACGAGAAGCTATAAATTTTGTAAATTTGCATTTAGTGGTTCACAACCTTATAGGTACGTACTTATAAAGAAAAAAATGTTCAACTGATCAGAAATAACAAAATCTACAACAGTTGATTGAATTTGAGATTATTTGTTGTTGATTGAATTGTCGCTACGTAACTTGGAAGAAGTACTTTATTTACAAAATTTACAGCTTCTCGTGACGTGGACTTTAGTTTTATCCAAGTGCCACTGCTAACCGCCTCAATTTGTAGGTTACATAAAAATAGCATAATTGTAGCATATGTATCGCGCCATTTCGTAATAGCCAAACCGTGTTATGTAGATGCTGATTACGTTCGGTTATTTTCAACGTCACTCCGACGTCAGACTAGCATGAAGCAGTAACTCCTGCGCAAATACGTACATGTGGAACTAATTTATCTAAATCTCTGATAGCACTGCGTCTAATTACAACATCATTACGTACAGTCACGGGTATAAACG
This sequence comes from Caradrina clavipalpis, assembly GCA_932526535.1. NCBI lineage: Eukaryota > Metazoa > Arthropoda > Insecta > Lepidoptera > Noctuidae > Caradrina > Caradrina clavipalpis. The sequence goes on from OW052088.1 coordinate 1,757,947, forward strand.
TGCATACACTTAGCTACATTCTAAAACATTTCCTCCCAAAAGATTGATGAAAATGTAATGGTGTTACGAATATCATATTTTGGATTCCATACTACTATGAAATCGGTCTAATCTTAATCTACTTACAAATCCATAGAACTCATGGAAATGTACCTATATCTACCTATGTACTATACTTATAGCATTATTTTAAGTCTTTGCTAGAACATTATCATTATCATCGGCATCGGCCCCATCCTCACACCTTAGAACCGAAATGGTCCCGTACGGTACGGTTTCAGAGGAACTTCCTCCCGCGTACGCTTAGGTTGTGGAATGCGCTCCTTGCTAAGGTTTTTCCGAAAGACTACAGCATGGGGTTCTTCCGTTCATTCACGGAAAGTCGCCTTTTAATTTTGCTAAGTGTATACATGTTTACGCTTGTGATTGTACTAGTTTGGTGTAACAACGTTTTCATGCACGTGTACCTATTTGAGTCTTATCTTGGGAAATACTAGATGCATGCTGGAGTGGTTTCCACCATTACTATGTATTTATTTAATTAAATACTAAAGCGCAGCAGTTTTATCCGCAATAAGTAACGTATTTTATTACTGCTCCTTTCCCGTGGGTCGTGATATAATGTTATATGTTTTGCCTGTAACTTTCATTGACAAACGGGTTTTGGAATGCAAAACAAAAATAATCAGACTAGTAGATCCTGAGATTAGCGCGTTTAAACAAAGTCTTCAGCTTTATAATATTAAGTATCTATAGATTAATTGGTAATAGAAAAATTACAAAAAAAAATAAAAATAAAAAAAAATTATAAAAAAAAAAATACACAAAAAAAAATAAACAAAAAAAAAATAAACACGTGTTAGTTTTTTTTTTTATTGAAAAATTTACACTATATTAACAGCTTTTCCCTTATAATATAGCAATATTCTATAAAAGAAAATCCTCGATAAATTTTACTAAACTGAACTTAAATGAGCTTAAGATAAGCTTCATCTTACATTACGGTACGCAGCTCACCTCGAGCTCATTTCACTAATAATCTTCAAGGGATATTTAGCACTGCAGGTTATAAATATTGTCAACCTGACAATGTAACGCGGGCGGATGAATATAAAATGATGTTCCTGCCAATACTTGATTCTATTTGTAAATCCATTAAATCCAAAGTTCCATTGATATTCCTAATATCCACCATGTTTAATGAGTTCATAAAAAATACACAAGCAAGCGGCGGGGAATATTTTAGGCTAAAGTCATTCGTAACATTTCTAACCGATAAAAGCGTCAATCCAACATTAAAAAGCACCTTCCAAAAACCAACCTCATCTGACTCCTCTCAACAAATTCATTTCCCACCAACATTAAAGTGTTAACGCATAATCTGCCGGCCATGTTTACTGCTGACTTGTAAACAACGACAATGTTTTGTCTTCCATCGTCAGAACGATCGAAAGAATTCCATTTGATCGTAAATATAAACTGTTGGTGACTGAATCGCAAACGGTGTACGTGATTGAGTACAGGACTGCACGTTGAGCTCCTAAACAGGCATTGGTTTCTTGGCGGGGGTGGGCAATCTTTGGCAAGTTGCGTGCCAAACTTGACTATATTAATGCAGTCACGGGCCATAGCAGGAAATAAAAAAGCTGTGTATTTATTTGTTTATAAGGTTTCTAACAAAGTTAAATTAATGAATACAAGTTCGTGTTTGAACTTCAGAAGTTTAACAATATCTGGATTAATTCCATTGGTATCGAGGCGTGACGAGTTTTCCAGATTTTCATCTGTTTCCTTGTAACTTTAGCCTTATAGCAAGAGCGTGTGCTGGTTTTTTCACGCGAAACTTCATAAATCCAGCTCGGCCGGATCCGGCAAGCGTGCAGTACGTGTCCCATACATGCTTGATGGCAACATTTTCAAGATAGCTTTAAAAGTTACCTTTAAAAAAATATTCAACAAATATTATTATATTCTCTAAAAGATCATTTTGGTTACAGTTCTATAATTTCTCCTCTACAACATTTATACAAATATAATTGCCGGTAGAAGCTACAGCACTAACTATGAAGGAATGCCGAAAAATAGGATGCGCGGAAAGTTTATAAGGAAAATACAGCCCTATCTTTAAGTATTTAATGCTATAATTACGAATCTGGGACTATTTACCTACGCAAAACTAGAAATAATTTAAGTAAAGCTTACATTATTTATAGTTTTGCGTAATAACACCCATACCTGTTCCAAGTATCCTACTACTATTATAAAGGCGAAAGTTTGTATGTATGGATGTATGGATGTATGGATGTTTGTTACTCTTTCACGCTTAAACGGCTGAATGGATCTGGATGAAATTTGGCACAAAGATAGATTATAGTCTGGAATAACACATAGGCTACTTTTTATCCCGGGAAAATGTACGGTACCCGTAGGATAGCACATCAACTGTGACGCGGACGAAGTCGCGGGCAGAAGCTAGTATTCAATAAAACGTAGTATCACTAACACTTCTAGAACACCTAATCCAAAAACAACGTATGACGCCAACAAATTATTTCCCATAAGCAATAAAGCTGTCACGCTGTCCTATCACGTCACTACATCTCGCGTCAGACAGCCCCCGTGTCACGTAGACACGGTACCGTTTAACTCCAGTTGACTCCGTGACGACAATCGGAAATGATGTCGGGTCGACGTGAACTGGTAATTGGACGAATTGCGGTCAAGGACATATTTTGCAGTAACTAGATAAGACAGTCGAGATTATTCGGCGTTGGATTATAGTTACGACTTTTTTGAATGGTGATAGAGGTCATTGACTTGCCTACATTTTATAGCTTTAGCCCAGACTTCTTACGCGCAAAAGTCGGGTATCGCAGACCCAGACGAAGTCGCAGAATAAAATGAAGCCTATGTCCTTCGTTGGGGTGAACTTACCCCGGCTAAAGTTTAGGCTAAAGTCATTCCTAACATTTCTAACCGATAAAAGCGTCAATCCAACATTAAAAAGCACCTTCCAAAAACCAACCTCATCTGACACCTCTCAACAAATTAATTTCCCACCAACATTAAAGTGTTAACGCATAATCTGCCGTCCATGTTTACTGCTGACTTGTAAACAACGGTTCAGTTGTCATGAAAATGTTATGAATGTAATCATGAAAACGTAACAGATAGATAAAGTACCTTTGGCATTTATAGTCTAAAACTATTTTTTTTTTCAAAATCAGAAGCAAAGATCGTTAATATTTTGAATCTAAACCTGTCGTATCCGTGAACATGATCCACCGATGAAAACAAATACAAAGGTTTTTTGTTCAGATTCCTATGAAAGGTCAATGACTGTTATCGCCATGCCAAAACGCCACTACTATATTTGAAGAATGAAGAAGTATCTGGGTTTCTCGAAGTGTCCATATGTTATCATTTGTTGTCGTCTGAAATCGCAGCCATCGGATACGATCCAAATTCTTTCGTCAGTTTAAAATTTCGCGAGTTTTATTATAAACTCACGGTGTTTTGCAATCATCCGGTGACAAAGCTAAAGATAATGCACAAACAACAACAATGTTATCACGCGTGCGTGACGTCATCGTACATGTTATCATCTATACTAATATTACAAAGAGGTAAGATTTGTGTGTTTGTTTGTACTGAATAGGCTCCGAAAGTCCGCGGGAGACGCTCTGGAAGTCGGGAGCCGCGAGGCGACTCCCGGCCACCATAGACAATGGGCAATGGGTAGCTCACCGTCCGTGCGTTAACTAACGACAGACCGTGTTTACGGCGCGTTTGTGTTCCACGCGCGCCTCAAAGAGATGCCAGCAAACATTTGGAGGGGCCACTAAGGGCTGATGCCTGCTGGGACTGAAGGGTTGTTCGAAAGAGATACCGTGCCCCGGAACGCAAAGGGCACATGAAGGAACATACATACATAGATGAGTTTTAGTCAGTAAAAGTCTGACACTCCCTCCCGCCCCGCCTAAGGCGGGGGAAGTTATTTGATGATTTCCCATCTATAAAAAAAGGCTCCGAAAGCACTTGACCGGTTTAAACCATTTCTTTACCAATAGTTAACTACGTTACTCCTGAGTAACATAGGCTATATAATCACGCTATGACTCACGGGAGCGGAGCAGTAACCAAAGACGTAACTTAACGCGGGTAAAATAAGTCACGCAGACGAAGTCGCAGACAATTCGCTAGTTGTCACTATAGTGGTACTAAATAGTGCAGTCGGTAAATATTGTGCTCACTATGATTATTTTATTAACATCATTACCATGTTGATATTACATCGTGTGTCGTGTCGCGTGTAATAAATAGGCGTGTTACAGTATTTTATATGTCATAAATATTATTGTAGTTCTCTGTTATTGTTTGATGTTCAGATTGACTTGCTGATTAAATAGTTTTGTTTAAATGTTGAGGGGTTTTGTTAGTCTCCAGGTCCCATCCCAAATTAATTGTCTTTTCTTATTGGATGACGATATAGTCATAAAAAAAAGAATATACAAAAAAAAAATTTACACAGCAAATGTACAATAAAAAAATTGTTTGTACCTTCCCTAAATAAAACACATACACAACATAACACACTAACACACATGCATTCCCCGAAGGGTTACGCAGTTCGTACCCGAAATTAGGGTTCAAATTGGCACTTTTATAATAGAGAAACGCCAAAATGCGAACTCTGACCTCACCACAGCTCAAAATATTAAGAGGGTACAGGAACTCTTCACAAACAAACCTTTAGTTACAAAATTAAATATCTACTAAGAAACCGAATTAAAGAAAGACTATGACACATGTACAGTATGAAAAGACAACAAACCTTGCTTTCATAATATTTATTTCTGATGATATGGTTATCATCAGAAATAAATATTATGAAAGCAAGGTGCAAGGTACAAGCGTAGCGTTTCCAAGAAAAACCACCACATAAAGTACGTAATTCACATTAAATAGCCCTTTAAGATGGTATCGACACGTAATACTGGCCATCCCCTTTAATTACGGCGCCATTTATATATAAAAAATGACGTTTACAAACAATAATTCATTGCATTGCACCTTCTGAAGTATATTGCACGCATTTCTTCAATGCTTAAAGAAAATGACAGCCATGTTTTATTGCAATTAATATGGAACGCGAAAGATGGTTGAGATTTTGGATCATGGTCTGAAATCTTTGTTGAACGCCAATGTTAATATTTTCTTTCGAGAACTGCATGTAGATATAATAAATCTTACAACTGTTATTATATGCGAAAATTTGGTCCTGCAATGATAAGCTGAAAGCAAAATTGGCAAATTGGCATTTTTTAATTGGCTTTCAGCTAGTTTTCAGTTAGTTTGGCTTCTAGTTAGTGTACTACGACTAGATTTCAAAATCTAGTCTCAATCTCATCTCAGTGGCAATCTGTCAAAACATGTTAGTGATTTTTGAGACTGAGATTATATTGCGCCCAAAAGTTAATAAAATTGCCCCCTAGTATTATTATTGTTAGGTATATCAGTAGGCTATTTTTTTTTCAACTTGTATCGTCCCACTGCCTTCCACTATTAATCAGTAGGTATACCCACTGTTAGAAACAATCCTTGTAGGTACAAACAATTGGTTTGTAGTTACTCAAATGTTAAATAACTGTGGTTGCGGTCGCATTTGTTTAGTAATCGCACAGTATAGTCGTTGCTAACCTGTGCCTAGTGCGTCGCCCTGATTGGCTCAGTGGCTGAGTGCCAATTCCTGCAACGTGAGAGAGATTTGTCCTATCCATCATCTTCTTGACCTTATTGGATCAAATTACCCTATTGTTATGGGCTTAAAGGATGTAAGAGAATGTAAAAAGACACGAAATGAGAAGGACAGTGACAAGTTCTTCTTAATAATAATAATGCTTTATTTCGGACAACATAGGATCCCTTGTGTTAGTAAATGTCTTATTAACTAATGTTAGTAAAGTAATAAGAATAATAATAATTTAATTTAAAAACATGTTTACTTGAGACCGTTTCATGAGGGCGACACACAAGCAGTAAGTAAACAACTTTACTCGTTCATCACCCCCACAAAACGTCTCAAATAGGAGAGTAGATGTTCTCCGCCACTGTCCTCAGAATACTGTTGTCACAGTCCCGCAGTCTTGTTATTAAAGACGAGATTTTTCTTCGAATGACCGCATAAAAGTCGTCAGTTCGATTCAGTGCAAACATCTCTGATGCGCTACAAAAACGGGGCAGTCCCAACAGCATTCTGAAAACGTTATTATATTGGATACGCAGGACCTCCAGCGATCTTTTGGTAAAGCTGACCCACAGACTCCCCGTGTACATACCCTGACAGTAAGCTTTGAAAAGGGTTATTTTAACCTGATTAGTACAACGGTAGAACCTGCGCGCCAACATATTCCCTCTGACCGCCAGTGCCCTGCGCTCCCTCTCTATATCTACATTGTCCTTAAGGTCGTCGGTAAGTATATGCCCCAGGTACTTAAAATTATTTACACGCCTTATACTCAAGCCATTCAGAGTAAAGCTTGGTACATAGTTGGGGGCCTTGCCAGCGGCCTTAAAAACCATGTATTCACTCTTTTTGACATTATAAACGAGTCCGTGTGTAGCTGCATAGTTCTCGCATACTCTCAACATCTCCTTAATCGATCCCGCAGTCGGACCCAGCAGCACCATGTCGTCCGCGTAACTGATATTATTAATGGTCACACCACCCACTCGGCATCCGACTCGCATGCTGCTGAGCCCGACCAGAAGATCATTTACATATAGGTTGAAGAGTCTAGGAGACGTCAGACCCCCCTGTCTCACACCACACTCCAACCTATATGGATCAGAGAGTGTTGTTGACCATTTCACAATATTTGTTTGGTTTGCATACCAATACTGCATAATTCTGAGAACTCCCGGTGGTATACTCCTGTCCCCTAGCTTTCTCCAGAGCACATCATATGACACTAGGTCGAAAGCTCTGGAGAGATCCAGGAAACAGGCATACACCGTGGTTCTGCGGTCAGTATAGTATTGGACAGTATTCTTGAGACTTAAGATCGCACTCTCTGTCGACAATTTGGACTGGAAACCAAACTGTGCATCGTGTATATGCAGATATTCTTTTAAGCATGAATCAAGAATACTGTCCAAAACTTTGGCAATCGTAGTTGCGAGAGAGATAGGACGATAGTTGCCTTTATCAGAGATATCACCTGTTCGATTTTTAACAATGGGCACTACTATAGTCCTCATAAGCTCAGCGGGCAGATAGGCATGACTAATGTGTGCGTTCGCGCAGCGGAATGTTGTTGAATTTAAAGATTTTAATTATGCAGATATTTAGTGTATGACGTCGTATAATTGTGTATAGTAAAAAAAAATTTGTGCACGCAGCCATTGTGGAGAAATTCACCAAAAACTGATTCCGCTGGGCGAACGTTGTCCTGGCGGAACTTTTTTTAATCCGTAGACTTTAGAAGAAAAGAGATGTGTCCAAAAATTAGTGTGTATTTGTGTGTAATTGTGTATGTATTAATAAAATTAGTGCATGCATAAACTTCGGAGAAATTCAAGTTTCCGCTACGCGAACGTTTGGCCTTTAGCTAGTTTTCATATAAAGCGCTTACATGGAGAGCTGTAGAATTTTACAGACGTTGTTTTGAATTTGTTTATATTTGTTTAAAAAACAGATTTAGAAAAACTCGTAGGGCTTAAAAGATAAAAATATAAACGTAAAATACGCTTATTAGGTCTAAGTTCTTAAAGTATGCACTTTGGGGTCCAGATTTTCACGTTTATACAAACCTTGTAAGTGTCTGCAACATGTTGCCAAGTCTCAATAATGTTCCGTTAGTAATTAAAGAGTTATAGGACAGTTTACCATGAATAGATCACCGTTTACAAAGCAGTCAAATATCACGACGTTCTAAAGGAATTGCATGGTAATATGTATGCCAATAATTAGTGTATTCATTCGTCTATTCACATGCAAAATTTCATGTCATTAAATTCAGTAATTAAATAAAATCAATTATAATACTGACGAGGCATCGAAAACCTACATAACCCGACCAAGTTCGGATGGCTACAAAAAAGCGGCCGTGACATATATCTAAGAAACGTTCTTAACCTTCCAATATAGTATTTATTAATATGGTACAGTTGTGTACACAAGCGTTAGAAAAAAATAAAACAATTGCATTTCTTGAATGTTTTTTTTTTTTTTAATAATAACGCCAGTATCTACGGTACGTAATTACTTTTAAAAGAAAATGTGCATTGAATGTACGTTTTTGCCCATATTTGGTCTTGTAGTTCATTCGTCCACTTATTTTTTAACAAATTGTGATTTGTTGGTTCTATATTTCTGTACTCATGATAATCCATTAGAAATTTTACTTGAACATCAACATTTTTTTCATCAGAATCATCAAAATAAGGTTTACTGGTGGGTATGTTTTCACAGTCGTCAAAAAAAAAATTATAATGGCGTTTAATTGACATTTGTATGGCAGGTTTCTTCATCTGGTAATTAAATAATTCAGCTAACTGCTTTTGTATACAGTCATACATCTCATGGCTAACAGAAGGAACAGATTTAACAAATGTGTCTTTATGTATTCGTACTACTACTTTCATATTACTTAACGGTATAGTACTTTTTCTGCCGGCCATTTTAATTTTTTCCTCCCACCGGTAGCGCCGCACGATGTGTTGGATGAATTGGTTTGGTTTGTAGAATTAGGTTACACTATAACATTAATAGCACACTTTGTCAATATTATTATTAAGTACAGAGAATTGGCGATGCATAGAGCAAAACAATAGGGCATACGCACATTGTCCTTGACTGCACATTTGTTTGTGACTGGGGATAAAACAAAATCAGGTTCAAGTTCAACAGCCGGATCCACACCGGACGATCCAAAATGGATCGGCGATCCCGCGATCCGCGATCCAAGATCGTGATGCGTGGAGCGTGGATTCGTTCTAGGTCGATCCAACAGCAATCTTTTGCGATCCTGACTGGCTGCTCCAACGCGCTCCTGCCGATCCATACAGAATCAATTGAATTTTGTCTGGCTATGGAGTCACACGTGCAACGACGGCGACGAATAGCCGTAGCAGCAGCAAGCTACATTTTACATTACGTTATATTTACGGCTAAAATTACGAAAACGAAAAAGACAGTATTGGGTTAAAACAATTTTTAAAACCGGTTGGAATATGGGACTCGACTTTACAAAGAGTTCTTCATCTTCTCTTAGACCTCTATTTGTGTAATTGGTATCATTAGGATCCCATAAACATTATTCTCCCTATATAAAGAAATTAAACGGATACATTGCGAATTATCCATAACGGCGGATCACGCGATTCTAAAATCACAATCGTCCAGACCGCGCGCGCCAAGCGACTGAGGCCCCTTTGTGCGTGACCAAAAAACCGACAACAAATGGATCGCACGCGGCGAGGAGCGCGCGCTCTCCGCCGCGCACGTGGATCGCGCGCGGCACGGCTACACTTCACGCTCCGTGGAGCGCGCTCCATGCCGCGCGCGATCGGAGCGCTTTGGATCGTCCGGTGTGGATCCGGCTATTAGCAAACGAATACCTACCTAGCTACCTTTTGGAATGGGCAACTAGATTCAATAGTTTTTAATTATTTGAAGTTCAAAAGTGCCTTTTAATTTTCTATTAATTGAAATAAATGATTTGACTTTTTGACTTTTGAATACGCGCGGGCCGCGGCCACAGATTAAATAATTACAGATACTTCACTCTATAGAGAAAACTCAACCACAGATTAAATAAGTACAGATACTTCACTCTATAGAGAAAAGTCAACACTTAACGCTATAATTACCTACGAAACGTTCGTGCGTGAGAGAGAGAAATAGCAATAACGCGCGTCATACAACACAGCACTAGGGCTATCTATTTACTTAGACTATTTAACCAAAGGACTAGCCTTAAACGTACGTTTAAGGCTAGTAACCTAGGCTAGTACCGCTTCGAACAAAATAATTCTGCATATTTTGGTGGGGTGCGGGGGAACACGCTCACATACATAAGCCACTACCAGTATACTTCAATTAAAAAATCGATTCAAGAAGTAGTTTTTTTTAAGTTATTAGTACCTACGTAAATAGTACCTACTTTCTGTCATAGTCAAATACATTTAAAAAAGTAGGTGTACAAAAATAAATGACCTATAAATTATATCGAAACAACAATTGTGTTATCACCTGTACCAATAAAAAACCGGTATTATACTGTAAATTTTGGGATGTTACATAAATATATGGCACGGCCGCTTTTTTGTAGCCATCCGAACTTGGTCGGTTTATGTAGGTTTTCGATGCCTCGTCAGTATTATAATTGTTTTTCTTTAATTACTGAATTTAATGACATGAAATTTTGCATGTGAATAGACGAATAAATACACTAATTATTGGCATACATATTACCATGCAATTCCTTTAGAACGTCGTGATATTTGACTGCTTTGTAAACGGTGATCTATTCATGGTAAATTGTCCTATAACTCTTTAATTACTAACGGAACATTATTGAGACTTTGCAACATATTGCAGACACTTACAAGGTTTGTATAAACGTGAAAATCTGGACCCCAAAGTGCATACTTTAAGAACTTAGACCTAATAAGCGTATTTTACGTTTATATTTTTATCTTTTAAGCCCTACGAGTTTTTCTAAATCTGTTTTTTAAACAAATATAAACAAATTCAAAACAACGTCTGTAAAATTCTACAGCTCTCCATGTAAGCGCTTTATATGAAAACTAGCTAAAGGCCAAACGTTCGCGTAGCGGAAACTTGAATTTCTCCGAAGTTTATGCATGCACTAATTTTATTAATACATACACAATTACACACAAATACACACTAATTTTTGGACACATCTCTTTTCTTCTAAAGTCTACGGATTAAAAAAAGTTCCGCCAGGACAACGTTCGCCCAGCGGAATCAGTTTTTGGTGAATTTCTCCACAATGGCTGCGTGCACAAATTTTTTTTTACTATACACAATTATACGACGTCATACACTAAATATCTGCATAATTAAAATCTTTAAATTCAACAACATTCCGCTGCGCGAACGCACACATGACTAATACACATTGTGTACAATAGAGACAGGACCCTCGGTAGATGGACCCCCGCATATTTGAAATGCTCGATGCTGAGTCCGTCATGCCCGGGGGATTTTCCTCTCTTCATATTTCTAATTACATTTCTAACCTGTTCAGCTGTAACATATACTAATGGTTGCACCCCCGGACTGGCGGACCCAGCACCTGACATCTCAACTGAGGGACCAAGGGGAGACTGCACCTCAAACAACTCCCTAAACATGTTAGCAATCCCCTCTGGATCCCCTTTCCCTCCAACGCTTACTGGTAGGCCAGGCCGAGTATTTAAACTATTTGTAGATTTCCAAAATTTACTAAAGTTATTGGTTGCCCTCTGCTTAGCTATTATGTCCATCTTGATCTGATCCTGATTTCTCTGGCACCACTTAAGGCGCCCCTTAAATATTTTACGTGCCTCATTCATTTGTTCAAAAACTATTCCAGACGCTGGACGGTTATTCCGTACCCATATATCAAATTTAAGCCTGGCCCCTCGGTAAGAATCGTGCACATGTTTATTCCAGCCACATAGCACTTTCCCCTTTTTTGGCCTGTGTCTACCCGTTTGATGTGTTTGTTCTGCAGCGGTGCTTAATGTATTAACAATTTCGCTATATAAATCGTCCAAAATAATTCTGTGCTCCATTGAATTACATGTCCCATACGCACACCTGGAGAACTCTTGAGGAAAGTCAAGGCCACGCAATCTCTCAGTACACAGTCTACGATATTCTACAACTTGAGATTCCTCCCTCTCCCCCCAGATTACTCCAGAGCGCGGACTGTTATGTGATGCCAGTTTTGGCCTTACCATGTTAAGATCACACTCAACGTATAACGGTAGATGATCTGACACGTATACGTCCTCTTTTATACCTACCCCAACAATGGTTTGCCACGCCGATAGTGACTTCTTCTTCTTCTTAACATTGCCATTTTTTTTTTGTTATGCAGCATACATAATATCTGGAAAAGCTTTTGGTTACGGAGGTATTGAAGTCAAAATTTCAACCAAATCTTTTAAAATATTTTAAATAAACTTAAATGATCTCATGACGCGTATACAGTTGGATGTATCCGTAAGCACAATGTTTTGCGTGTGTAGCTTTGCAAACTACCAGAAAGTCATTTCCTAGCAGAATACGAAGATAACAGTTATGTGATGTTTTTTTTATACACTCTGTATACTGGTGATATATGATTGGATATTTAAGTACGTAACATACGTAATAACATTGCATCACGAGTCAATATAAACTATGATCCAATTTTTCGTATATTGGATGACAGAAAGTGGAATTTGGACTGAAAAATTACTGTTATCAATACAGAAATTAAAAAAAAACAATACACACATCGATAACACACATACTCACTTTCAGATTACACCTCGCTGTTATTCAATCGGAAAAGCCAGACTACAAAACGATAAGTGCAAAAAACCTTACATAATTCGTTTAGGTGCTAATTCAACGCCACGCAACGAAAGTATGATTGACCTTGTCGATTTTACCGTCCGTCACCTTCCTTCATCAAGACAAGTTGATCCCAATAGATATGGAATTGCATATGTGCCATATTCGCCAGAGAAACTGAGACGTGATGGTAACCGTGTCTCGTCTGTTTCAAAAATCCCTTAAACCCCGTATATCTGTGACTCAGAGCATTAATCTCAATCCGTCGGTTAGTCATAACAATCAAAATAGTCGTACTCACACTCTGCACCCCAACCAGTTAAGAAATGTGATCAGATGACATACTACGATCCGGGAAGACTCCCATTACAATGATGCAAAACTCTCCACGAAGCGAATCATCTGAAACCACACCCACTACCACTTCAAAATCAACATTAGTACGTTCCAATAGAGTTGGTTTTCGCATGTCAAGATCAGTGATTTAAGATTATACTACGATGAGATAGACTTGATATTTGCACTGGGTGCACCGACCTCTGTCGATCACGTAGGCACTGCGAGTGACGTCGAAGCAAACAGTCGTATGTTTCTGCGTATGAATGGAAGGTCGGATGGTCTCGCCAATATTATTAGAACGGTGTCTGTAGGTCATTAACCAGCCATTTATTTTGAGGTTAGTTAATTAGTGCTTTAATTAATTTGCTTAACGACTATTTTTGCTTGATTTATGAGTTATTGCACTTTGCTTTTAAACATGGAGATTCGTTTATGTGACACTAAGTTCAACATATGACGAGACTTGACACAATGACCTCCAAGACAGTTACGTAAGGTGAAATGTAATAAATTGATAACTTTTCTAAATTGGTGATATTATGTAGATCTTGACCTTGGTCATTGAAAGGAAATGGCGTTAACTTCAAACCTCTTCCCTACTGTTACAAAGCATTAACTGTTCTATACAATAATCCAGGGAACGTTATATGAGGAAAACGGGAGATCTTTGAGATTTAATAGGTGGGTATGGATAGATGTGTATCGTGAATACTTGTCGTTTTCTGATGAAGGACTAAAGATAACCAAGGGTGTATGTTTGTTTTATATCACCCATTATATTTACTTTTTATATGTTAGTTTCGTAAGTTTGTTATTTTTGTTTTTTATTTCAGTTTTCGTAATGTAATTATTTTATAATATTTATTATATTGTGCGTGTATATTGTAAATAAATAAAAAATAGTTAAAAACCAATAGGTACATACTTCGTAATCATTTCAAAAATATTTGGAACAAGTACGACACTATGAAAAGAGGTCAAGCCACAAACACTAAACGAATTCGACACAATTCCTGTGTTATTACCAAGAATTGTTTTGACAAAACACTCCCAGCTACCTAGAAATCGAACCTCAAAATTCAAGACTTAAAAGTATTTACTAGGTATCACAAATTGTGAGTTGACGATTTCTAAATTTAGTCATAACTTACACCTATATTTGCAATTGTATGAGTCACAAATATTTTTAGAACTGTTTATTTCCTATGCTCATGAATGTTGGTCGTAGTATGTTTTGCTTTATTTTCTCAGAATGGATATAGGTTAGGTTGAATATGTACAGGAAAATTATGTGTATTTGGAGTCATGTAAGAATGCAGTTTTGGAAAATATGTTAAGACTTCGAATGGGTATTTATCTGATGTTTTCTCCTGCCCTGGGCGGGGCGAGAAGGAGTGTCAGACTTTTACTGACACTCCTTTAATGTTCCTTCTTGTGCCCTTTGCGTTCCGTTCCTGCCTGGCCTCTCCGATTTGCTGACATCTCTTTCACGCGTCGTTGACACGGCCTGCCGCTATTTAACGTACGGACGGTGAGCAACGCATCGCTCACCGTCCACAGGCCCGCGTCTACGGTAGCCGAAAGTCATCTCGCGGCTCCCGACGCCCCGAGCATCTCCCGCGGATGTTAAAACGTTACAGAGGGCACGCTCGGAGTTTCTATTTCATTAGGAGAGTCGGGACACTACATAGTTACTGGCAAGGTTACTGGCAGTATTTTATATTAATTGCTTAGGTATTTATTTATCTTTTTATCACTCCAACAAGAAGTTATAAATACATTATACGTTTATAATACATAATACATTATTAGTTTATGAACCAATTGTTTATACATTTATATTTTTTATGGGCGTCTGTCGCCTGAAGCAAATAAATCCTACTATGTTACTACCATTATAAACGCGAATGTTTGTGTGGCTGGATGTTTGTTACCCTTTCACGTTTTAACTGCTCAATGGAATTAGGTAAAATTTGGCACACATTGTTGAATTCTATTCAATTGATGAATTCACGCTTACGAAGTTGCGATAAAAAGGCTGGTAAACATGTAACTAAAATTTTAAAAAGTCAATATATTAACCAAACATCGTTACTCTGAACGTGGACTTCATTTTTCCTAATGCATCGTTGTATTTAAGTCTTGTTGAATATCAATGATCTTATTTCCACTCTGCTAACTCGTCGCCCATAATGAGTAGCTTCCACAAGTCTTCGTGGAAACAGATAACTTGAAAGACATACAATTTTAAATCAAGTCATGAAAAACCACAAATTATCGACTTTACATCCAGGGACGGATGTAATTACTACCTTACTCCCGAACTTTAGGTTACAATATTACTCAAAACATCAGCAGTCAATAACCCTGTGCAGGTTCCGTTGACTTGTACATATAAAAGGTACCTAACTGAGCGTAGTTCTACCAAATGTGTTACATTCCTATAAAGTAATACTATGTTCAATGTATGTTTTAAGATTTTAAATATCCAAACTCGTTACAATTCCAATTACAAATTATTATTTCGAAAAAATGGTAATAGGCTCGCAGACTCGCCTTCTATTATATAGGACTTAATAACATACCGGCGACCTGTGGGTGTACATTGGTTACACCTCTGCCTAGTTCTTCGAGGAATACAAGAGTGATAGTATGTTTATGTTATGGTATACATTTTGAAGTGGTTGTTTTTGGCAAAATTAACACTGAGTGGCCAGTAAACAAACATGTAACATAATCGTATATAAGAAAGCACGTACGCCATTCATCTTTACGCACGGAACGCCAAATTCTTCGCTTTTTATAAAAGCTCACATGATTTGTAAAACAAACAGGTTTTGGCACGCGACCATCATTATATGAGACATTATTTTTTTGACTCATCTTGATCATTTTACCGGGTTTACGAGACGTTTATGTCATCGAACTTTGTTGATAGTAATAATCTTGATATTTGCTCATTTTTATCTTGGATGAATTAGTAGAATATTTTCATTTTCTTGTCATATTTCAGTTCTTAGTAGACTCTATAATATGTTGATTTATTAAGCTTTGCCTACAGTTTCTGTATACATTACATCTTAATAAATGCAAAATATCGGTCAAGGGTTATAACCCTTGCAATTAAATCAACATGCTGGTTAGCTTGTTATTGGTCACTGTTGTTATAACAGCAGTGACCAATAACAGGCTAACCAGCATGTTTAGAAGTTAAGCTAAAAGCCAAAGTTATCATAAGTTTCAAGTTACCTACATCAATACGCATACCTATGTGTGCATGAAATTTCAGCTAAATGCTTTATGCTATTTATGCGTGAAAGAGTAACAAACATCTAGAACTATCCATCCATCTATACGCCCATCCCTACAAACTTTCCTGTTTATAAAAGAAGTAGGATAAAAAATTGATAGGAACAATTTCGTTATGTTACGTCCCGCTCCATTACTCAATAGTTCTTCTCAAAACATGAATCATCGTGATGAAGAATCACTTATAGTATTATCTATAAGTGTGACTATATGAACGGTCCGTCAGCTGTCACCGTTTCCAGGCGTGATACCTCGTGGATTTACCTATTAGCACCAGTAGTCTACATTAGAAACGGTGATGGAGGTATCGACGAAATGTATTTTTGCTTTCTAGAAAGAAATCAGCTGTTCTATACAGTATGACCTTCTACATTTAACTGCAAATTTTTATTGATGAGAAATATTTTTAACTCTAGTGTATTTAGAATTAGGTACTGAATTCGTGATAACATGATCATAGCCCATTTGCATTCATCATCATGATCATATCAGCCGCAGGACATCCACAGCTGGACATAGGCCTCCCCCATAGATTTCCAAAAGGACCGATTGGAAGCGGCCTACATCCAGCGTCTTCCTGCAACCTCTACCCCTTTTTTCGAATGGGAAATCATCAAATAATTTCTCCCGTCCTAAGTGTCAGACTTTTACTGACTAAAACCCATCTATGTTCCTCTTTCAAATACCAATATCATTACCACAAGTTCATTACGGGAATCACAATAACCGCCACACATACACACACCGTTTACTATAACAATACCCACTTACCTAGAGTGTTGTAGTTTATTTCCATTGTGGCGAGTTGTATGCCCCACGTGACGACCTCACATGACCGAGAGGGCGACGTGACCAACTGACGGACAGAAATAATTGTTTATATATAGATAGTGTTATTAATGAAAACCGTGTGAGCTTGTGACCTGTGCCTTTATGACATAAGATGGTGGAAGGGCTGGTGATAGGCAGTACTGTAATTAGTATTTGATGCGCCGTGTGCGAGCAATGACAATTGCGCCCTTGAAAAAAAAAACTGATCCTAAACTGGTAATTTCTGCGCCCCTCCAGGGTCTGCGCCCTATGCCTGGGCACCGCTGGCACCGCCCTAGATACGGCACTGGTGATAGGTTGGTATATTATAAAGGACAGGCACATGTGACATTTCAACTTAGTCTCTGGTATGGCAATGCATTTGCAAGGCCTCTGGTATTACAGATATCTAGAGGTATCTAGCGCTGACTACTTAACATCAGGTGGGCTGTGGGATTGTTTTGCCATCCAATTACATAAAAAATGAATCTTAGCTAAACTTCAGCTATATGGCGAAGATATCAACAGCCGTCCTTTCCTTAAAAATATCCATTTATCCGTTAATTTTATAAATATTAATAGGTCTAGTTGAAAACCAGTCAAAAGTGATCTAGCATTTATGCTGAACTGGGCCGATTTGGCGCAGCTGTAGGGCAACTCAATAATGTTTTTTTATTTTTTTATTGAATAGCCTTACTATCTACCTCGTTAGCCTATTGGTCCCAAGCGCGACTGCTACGCTAAAGACCTCTAGTCGCGCTTAGGACCACTAGACTAGTATTTCCGAAATACATAAAAGATTATGAGAACAAATAAAAATGATGAGTTTCAAGAATACCATCAACACAATTGCCTATTAAACTAATAGCCTCGGCTATTTGCCAATATGAAAACCACATTTTCTTGATATTAACAGTAGCAATCTCTTATTTATATTTTCAGTATCACCACTGACTAGCGCAATGACATGAAAAACAATGGATTAGCTAAGTTTATTTTCCCTTATTTGGGTCTGCTGCGATTTGAAGATGAGGTTTAGCGTAAACTTACGCTTTGACCTATCTGTCGGAACTTTCGGTTCGGCATTTTCAATACATGGTTTTATTGTAAAAAAAAAACCGTACGACCGATTAAGCGTACAGTGATCCAATGTTTAAACATAGCTGCATTTTTGAATCAATGTCCTTAGACTTAAGACATAAGTAATGTAGTGTCATAGTAATGTCCACAGAAATATTTATATCTGTGGTAATGTCACTCATAAGTAATGTAGATACTTAACTCATTTTTGAGGTTTCTTTAGCTATTGCATAATATTATATTGTACTTATGTGGCGCAATACTTTATCGCTCAATTTATTTACAACCATTAGATAAGTGTAAATTAACCAAAACATTAAGTTAACATGACGATGTAACGTTATTATCAATTAAGTAATGTAGTACTGTTGGTATTTCTCTTATCAATATAGTTAATCTGTTATCAATTAGTTTCCGCAGCAATTATAGAAACAAGGTTGCCTAGCAACAGGTGCTTGAACTGATAAGAATTGGTTGTCATTTTTGTCAGTCTTTACAGATAGTCAGAAGCCGGGATCTGACAATCAGTCTTACCAAGAGGAATAGTGTTGCCTAGTTACTGGGATGTGGTGGCCAGATAGGCAGTTTCTCCGTGTACAACACTGATATTAGGGTACATGTGGTGTTCATGTTCCGCGCACAGAGATGTCAGCAGTTGGAAGGGGCCACTAAGGGCCAATGCCTGCCGGGGCTGCGGGTTGTTCGAAAGAGATACCACGCCCCCGGAACGCAAAGGACACACGAAGGAACATAGATGATTTTTAGTCAGTAAAAGTCTGACACTCCCTCCCGTCCCGCCCAGGGCGGGGTGGGTCATTGGATGATTTACCATGTCAAAAAAAAAAGGGTACATGTGGTTAGATTGAGAGTTCACCCTAACATTGTTGGGAAAAGGCTAGGCAGAATTATTTTAAGCGGTCATAGTAATACACACTCAGTGAAAATTTCAAATCTTTACTTATTAAGGCTTATAAGATAGAGCCTGCTAATAGACAGGCGTTGTAAATAAGGTCCTGCTGGTATTCTTCGGGTAAGAAACCCTGAAAAATAACCTATTTCCTGACTCCGGATCAAATAACGCTTTGCTAAAGAAGAATATCTTCTATAACGAGATAACCAAGATACATAATCCAAAATCACTTCCTAGTCAAGTCAATAGTTTTAGTTATTTACTACCTATTTCTTATCAGTTAACAGTTGTATAGTAGAGTATGTACTTTACTGCCGGTTTATTATGATTTTCCTTATTCAAAACGACCTTGGGATGATTTATTTTTTAAATAAGGAAGCGTATATGTCCGTTATTTTAGTACCAATAAGGTTCGTTTAAAGGCAATGAATATTGATTGAGGATGGTTTTTTGACGCTGTAAGAGCTCACCCTCCCCGCTTTTTCTTAAATTGTATATTTTGTAGTTATTTTTTTAATTCTGATTTTCATTTGTAAAAAAATTACTGTTCTCCTGTTTGGCTGCAGCTTCTAGCAAAATTGTATCCGGCAACTCAAAAATATGAGTATTGCAGCATAAACTTTTGTACTATTGGAGAACGAGAATTGCTCAGCGAAAAAGTTTCGCAGTGTCTGCACCAGTTTAGAAGCAAATATTGTGTAAAAAAAGAATCTAACTGTCAATTGTTTATTTATATTGAAAACACAGAGATGTGTGAGGGTGTCTTCGCACGTTACTACAAAATACACAGATGGTCAAACACGAACGCTCGGAGTAAACGTAACGTTTTATAATACTTACTACAAAGACGTAGAAGCTTGTAATAACTGTATATTTTGCTTTCAAAAAAATAAAATAAATATACGTAAATAAAGTAATTTCGATCGTTTTTTTTTTTTTTTTTGATAAAAAATACCTTTTTCCAATAAAAATTTGATTATAATTGTGGTTGCTGGCCGTATAAACGGCTGTAAAGTCGCGGTATAAAAAGTACCCTATGTCCTTTCTTGGGATTCAAATTTAACCCGTACCAAATTCCATCAAAATCGGTTCAGTGGTGCAGTCGTGAAAGCGTAACAGACGGACAGAGTTACTTTCGCAATTATAATATTAAGTATGAATTAAACTCAAGGAGAGCTATCATTTACCTGACCTTACAACGTGCACATCTAAGAACCAGGCAATACATATGATCAAGTTGTTATGTAGGTAGCTCTTCACGGAATCCACGCAAGCTTTCTAACAGACACGACGCCAGTCGCTGCCAGGTTTTATGTAACTCTCGGTACACATTAGGACATGCAATATTTTCTAGGTGGACGTGTTAAAAGTCAGGTGACATCAAATGGAACAGCAAATATGGAGTCGAATACATTTGTTTTTACAAAATATGGTGCAGAAATGGTGTTAAAATCTCTTCTTAAGTAGCCCATGTGCTATTACAGACTATAATCTGTCTCCGTGGTAAATTTCATCTAGATCTGTTCAGTAATTCTGGCATGATTGAGTAACAAAACATCCAACCAAAGATTTTTGGGTCAAAACTTTCATTTAGTCATCACTAATACCCTGGTTATCAATAAATTCTTCACTTTTTTAAAGCTCCGATAATACCATCACGCCACATTTTCTAACAGGTACTTCGAAATAACGACATGGTAACACAATTATTATCGAAACCTTTCAAGAGTTAATTGCAGTTTATCGCTAAACCAACAGTTGACGATGATAAGTGGACCAACCAATGGTAAATGCATTAGTATTATATTTCGAAGTTATTTTTATGACTACGTGCACATGAGTGCGTAGCGTTAAGTTTGGAAATGTATGGTTTAGAATTAGGTAGTCAATCCATACTTTCAAGACACAACTTTTACTGTGTAATTAGATTTTTAGTTGCTTTGAAATAAATAGTTAATCAATTGAGTTGCCAGAAACGTCACAGGTTACACAAATACTAAGCATTTCGGCCCACAACCGATAATCGGGCCGATTATCAGGCCAGTTTTGGCAGATTTCTCCGCCGGCGAGAGGAAACTGTCGAAAATCGACCAATAATCGGTCCAATTATTCGGTCGTGTGCGGAGACCCAGTATCTGAACTCACCCTAATGTTATGTACTCCAGTGTGGGTAAGTAAGCCTTTACGTAAAGTCACAACACTCGGCAAGGAAATCATGGGAAAATTAGATGATTTCTTGGGAATAATATGCCTTTGTCATTTCCGATATTTTTTTTTTTAAACTATAATCTTTAACATTCGGTTGAAAACATAGGGGAGAGATTCAAATGGGTTCTTCAATAAGTGTTTTATTTTACTAGTTATAATAATAAAGAGAGCAATTTGTTAACAAGTTAGTTAAATTAAAACAATTATTGTTTTTCTAATTTCAGACCACAGACTTCGTTCGCGTGGAAGTCAAGTCTACCATAAGGCTCTCCGCCCACAATCGATTTTTTTACCAATTTTCAACCGTCGAAAATCGGTCGTAGGCGGAAAACCTAAGCTATATCCTATACCACCCAGCAGTAACGGAATCTTCTGTCAGTAAAAGATTTTTCGTAATCGAGTCTGCACTTCCAGCGATTACCTCAAGTCTAAAGAAACATTTTGCGTCTTTACTCTGGGGCCCCGTGCACACGTACTAGTGCCTAAACCCAGTGCCCTAGAAGGGGGCTATGCAGCTTGTGGCTGAGCACGTTCTCTATAGCAGTTTCTCTTTAAAATAACAATGTAAAGGTAACAATACATACCACACATACCCTCACGCCTGTATTCCCCAAAGGGTTAGGCAGAGGTGTACCAATATCCACCCACAGTTCGCCGGTATATTTAAGTCCCATGTAATGGGGGGCGAGCTTATTGACATTAACCGGACACAAATCCAAACTCTTAGCTGCTACTGAGAATTTCATAGTACTAATAACACTTTTTGCTCGACCTGGGAATCGAACCCAGGACCTCTTGCGTAGCAGTCGTGCTTAGGACCACTAGGCTAGCGAGGCAGTTCACTACCAAAGTAACAATACAAAGTTCTCTAGGTTAACTTTCATATTATATTATTTATGCTTCTACAAACCCATAAATTGCCGATACAATATTACCATGGTCTAAATACTTGCAGGTGGAACAGTATAATTGTCTTCGGATGTACATTGACCTATATTCCACAATTGGCTCCTTGTTAGCTAGGCATGCTATAGATTTTGGCTGCATTCCCTGTTTGATTGGTTGATTGTATACACGATCAATTGAAGAAGACTTGTGTTACTAAGGAGCCCGAAGGTTGCGCTTCTTTATCTTTTGCATCGGTCCTCGCTCTTCTTATATCTTCTCATATTCTATTCGATTAACAGATACTGATATTCAGCTGCATCCGGTTCGACTGGAAGCCGACCCCAACCTAGTTGGGAAAAAGGCTAGGCAGATGATGATGATGATTCTATTCGATTAACAGATCTCGGTTTGATGACATCATCATCATCATCATTAGCCTATCGCAGTCCACTGCTGGACATCGGCCTTTCCCAAGGCATAGTTGATGACACAGTTATGGATAATTATGGATAGAAAATCAAAGAAAACGTATGATAAACAGAAAATATGAATATTATCTACTAACAAATTATCTATTGATGCATATCAGGTTAATGGTTAAATGAATGTTTCTATCATATCCTCTTACTTTCCTAACACTACAACATCAGGTCAAAAATAGATGACTGATTCTTTACCAGACATAACAGGCTATATTTTAGGTACCTAGGCACAACTATGATTTAATTGTAATGAAACCAATCAATCTGCACGTAGTCATTTTCAAAAGCCACAGCAAAAGCCAAGCCATGGGGCTGTCCCTGCTTCGCGTCAACTTAATCATCACATACACGCTCAGTTATTCCATTCACAGTAAACTCCATTGACCCAAACAAACTACAAAGTTCATTTATTCATAATAAGTGCATAGTTTTCCTTAAATCCTCACGTAAATTTTATGAATCAGTCTATTCTTAGAGTAAGGAGGAAATACCAAGTTCTCAGGATTGGATAATGTTGGCTTGGAACTACATAACGAATAATTATGGAGTTATAAATAGTTCATGGTCACACGCGTATTCTTCGAAGATTTCAAGTTTAAGGGCTCTTTGAATGTATGCGTTTGGTGGCGTGGAGCACACATGGAGCAATGTGTGTAAAGAACTGCACACGGGCGGTTGTTTTTCGTAACTGACTTCAAAAAAGGAAGTATTTTTTATGTTTGGTAACTCAGGACTTCAAACAATATAGAAAATTCTATTTTTGTTTGAAAGGATACGGTTTGCTTACTTTCAGATTTTTCCCACATGAATTTGATCAAAATCGGAACCAAAACCGCCAACTTCCAAAACTAAAGTTATTTTCAACCCGACATCTTGGTCCCACCGTTACTCAACGATCGAGAAAACGGCAATGGCCAAAGTTGGAGCCAATTTAATAACAAATATTTCGGGCCGGGGTAATCCGCTGCTATTATTCCTGCTATAAATTATCCAAAACCAATGCAATTCCATTGAATTATTAATAACACGCGTTTGAGAGGAAACACATATGACTTTGACCTATAATATTGTTTACACGTAGCGTATTCGTGAATGTTTAACTAATTCTGTTTAAATAATTCATTTTGGTTGGTAAACAATTGTCAGAAATTATCCTTGAAGTTCATCGTAGCAGATCGGAGGTTTCTGAACTTGCTACCAGTAGCCAAAAAGAAGCTACCCACTTCATATTTTATGGAAAATCTTTTTATCTGTTTTGGTTTTATGTACACTTTTTGTAAACATTTTTATTTAAATATATTATTATTATATTATTTTTCGGGAACCATTAATTTATGCTAATTTTAATCCGTGGTGTTAGGCAACTTTTACACGTCACTTTGCCTATTGGGGTAGCTCTGTTTTGACTCTACTGATTCGGAGGAAAGTGGAAATTATATTTGTTTAGGCAGTTAAATCACATGTCCGGTACTCAGGTTTTCTGGTGGTTGCCACTGTTGATCTTGACTTTCAGCTTTCAGCACTTGGAAAAATATAGCGGCCTTGTGCCAAAAATAAATAAAAAAGTTAAAGCATAAAGGCACAAAGCGGTGAAACTAAACATTATCAAGAAATCGTATATCAAAGCATGTAGGCATGTACTAGATAACTAAAACCATGACTTCGAAACCGATCAACCCTAAGTTGGGCCTGAATGGATTATATCCATGCTCTCTCACAGAGAGAGAAAAATATGTATGGAGCAGTTACTGTTTATAAACACCAAACAAAAGGTATCAGCTATTAAAGACTACAGATATACCTAGATTCTAGATTCTCAAGACTCAGGTTACAAAGATCGAGTGGAATGTACTAAACAAAGTAAACTCGCCACAACACACGATGGAAATCGAAAGTTTTACGACAGCCATAAACCTTATTGTACACAATGAAGTTTAACTGCAAAACGATTCGTGTTGTACTTACTATGTTTATAGAACTTTAATTAAATTATTATTACGCATTTTGTGATAATGAATTTGGAATTGAATATTGCTTATGGTGATGGTTCTAAAGGATTTAATGTGAATGACTAAATGGGTCGTTAAGGACGATTTTAGATTACCTACCTGCCTCAAGTGGTTGGCATAATATTGTATGGTGATTTACATTGCAGCATATGATTGTACTAAATAAAGAATGTGGAAAAAACGGGATATGGTTGTCACAATGAAAAACTGTAAATCATCATCATCTGCTTAACCTTTTCCCAACTATGTTGGGGTCGGCTTTCCAGTCTAACCGGATGCAGCTGAATACTAGTGTTTTACATGGAGCGACTGCCTATCGGACCTCCACAACCCAGTAACTGGGCAACACGATACCCCTTGGTTAGACTGGTTGTCAGACTTCTTGGCTTCTGACTATCCGTAACGACTGTCAAAGATCTACAAATGACAGCCGGGACCAACGGCTTTACGTGCTTTCCGAGGCACGGAGGAAACTCGCTATGGTAAATGGTCACCCATCCATAGACCGACCTCGGCAAGCGTGGCTTAACCCGGAAGATCGGTCTATGCGGCTGTATTTATTTAGCCACGAGCTCCTCTTTTTTTTTTTTTTCACAATGAATAACTGTAAATATAATATTAAATAATTTGGAAAATTCTGAAAATGTCTAAATAAGATTTAGACATTTTCAAACAAAAATTTTAACAATATGGAACTTGGCCAATTAACCCTTCGGAAAACATCGCTGGCACTATCACGACACTGGACGCGTAGTGTTTCAGGTTTGACTTGTGTCATCCACAACATTCCTTTCAAGAGTTCATCGATTCCCGTCTCCTGGATTCTTATATCAATTATGTAATATGCGACGACCTGGTAAAGATCGAGAGAAATTGCTAGATGCGGGCAGCACAGAACCGGTCATTGTGGCTATCTTTACGGGAGGCTTATGTCTAGCAGTGCATGTCCTTCGGCGGATGAAGATGAAGATGACGATGAAGATATTTTGATTTTCCACCAACACACACTAGTGTTTGTTCCTTTCTAGAACCATAGATCCAACAAGGAAAAAATAGCTGGTGATTTTCTAGATACACATCGTACAATCCGACAGACAGGCCTAAAAAACTCTCGTAAATGTTTTGATACGAATACATTTCATTAGCCATATAAAGCGTTCATTAGTTGGCCATAAAAAGAAGTGCTCCGGTGACCCTAATTTGTAATCTCGGGCCGATTTCGAAACATGAAAACTGGCACGTCCGCCCTAATAAAATTGTTGGTTACTAAGAATACTTTTTGGTCGAAAAGAGTACAACATGTTCTGTACCATCTGGTATGTTAGGTCATTGAACTCCTGGAGGTTTAACTATACTATGACAAATTAATTTATGGTTGCCATCCACATACACACATACCATCACGCCCGTATTCCCCGAAGGGTTAGGCAGAGGTGTACCAATGTACACCCACAGTTCGCCGGTATGTTTAGGTCCCATGTAATATTGGGCGAACCTATTGCCATTAACCGGGCATAAATCCTAACACCGAGCTGCTACTAGGAATTTCATTGAAAAACCCTAAAACATCCAAACGTAGTGTCAAAATATCATCCAAATTGGTTTGATATCCAATTGTATACAAATTAAACCAAAATGAATACTACCATCTTAGCGCCAAACCGTTATGGATATCTCCCTCTTCAACGTTGTGAGTTTGTGATGCTTTATGCATCGTAGAATTGATTGGTGCTCAACTGCTCATCCATCGGTTCTTCGATCCGAAATATTCTTCCGGGTGTTGTTCTGCGTCTCTATTTCCTAGCGCATTCAACCCTAATCTCTTCAAAGTTAGAGTGAACAGGCTTCTTCTGGGTAAGCTCACTCCATCGTCGACTTTGTCTATGTTACCTCTGACCTAGACTAAAGTCAAGAATTTACGTATCCAAAATAATAAAAATATATGAGATAGGATTTTCTTACTTCGGTCTGAATTCTTGCAGGATTCCCGCGACAGTTCGTTTTACATAGGTGTGGCGTGACGATGTGCATTTGTCTAATAAATCTGGGACACCATTTACAAATGCTATGAATAGAAATCATAATAGAAATTATGATTTCTCCTGTTGTCGTAGTTGTCAACTAGTTATTTAAAAACATCGTCATGTTTTTAAAATATTCGGGGGCAAGCAAGCATGCGGCACCCCGATTTCTCTTCGACACCTATGGACAATTTATATCAGATGCATCGTAGTGCGTTGCAGTTTCCAACACAAAGCTAAAACGACTCATATTCCTTCAATTCCCGCCCGCACTATGTGACCCGTATTATGGCTTTGCCATGGGTTTAATTCAAGCCTGTGCATCAAAGCAGTGATTATATGTGATCATCATAATGTTATTCAAAGTTACTAATGCCGCGATAAACGGGGCAACTTACTGGACCTAAAAATTATAAGATTATTCACCGTCACGCCTGTATTCCCCGAAGGGTTAGGCAGAGGTGTACCAAGACAGACAGTCAGTTAAATATATGTAAATAAGGAAAATAAATGTTCTCATTAACATAGTCAACCTTTTAGAGATTTCTATTTCTAACTGTGCCTTCTTGGTCAGAAATAAAACTGATTTTTTTCTCCGAATTGTTAGCCAAAGTGCGTCAGTAACTGCAAATACTCGTATTACAGATATTAGGGGTCTAAGAAAACCCCGACCTCTTGTGGGTACGTGACTTGATCGTAATGTGGGAAAATAGGTACATAGTATACGGATGCAAACAGAGATCCGATGACAACTGGACTTTCAAGTTGACGTCATTGACTATACGTGCAGTTTGCATCCTCGTCATTTCATGCTAGTGTTTTTAACACGAATTGTTTTTTTTTGTTTTTCTCCAAACCGCATCCGACCACTGCGGCTAATCTTAATGCAGACTAGCCACGTACGCAGGAGATATTATAGCGTACAAGTAAGTGCGCTACACCGGTGCACTTCCTCTTCCCTAACTCTCACAATCCGACACAACCGGATCAGGCGCAGGGCTTTACGTGCTTTCCGAGACACGGGGGAGTCACACCACCAACCTCCAAGCTCCGGGCTGTTACTGAGAAATACGTAATGAAAAAGCCCAGTAAAATAAAATAAAAAGGATTTTTTAAAATTATTTTTTAGTAGGTGATTTTCGGATTTGGATTAAAATCTGGCCGTTGGTTTAACCCGCACGCACACAATCGCACGATGCTGCCTACCGCGTGTGCAAGAGGGCGATTCTGTTTCTTAAAAGTGGTGTATTCTGAAATATCAAAAACAAACAACTAAAAAAACAAGTATATTTATTAACTATTGATTTTATTTATATGAATACTATGACAATCTCTTGAGGATGCAAAACTGCACGTTATATTGACCATGAACCATAGAATTTTATGGACTATTACTTATTTAATATTTTACTACTTTCAGATGAGTTTGCGTCAACTTTTATGAATAAGTACATTCTATTGTGATACATTTTGATTAAATTGTTATCGAGTTTAATGTGAAAATTGTAGTAGGTAATAAGATTTTTTGGAATTATTAGTATATATGTCATATTCGATTCGATGATTTGGCAGCTTGGTAAACATCTTTAAATCGTTCATGACTATTTATATAACGTACTAAGAATTGGTGGTGATTAACCTTTTATGAAATCTGTTGATAGTCTGAAGATGTAGTCTTGAAGCGAGAATGAGTAAATACACTTTGTCTATTATAGATCTAGGTACCTAATTCTTAGATGACGTACATACATACCATCACGCCTGTTCCCTGAAGGGTTAAGCAGAGGTGTACCAATATACACCCACAGATCGCCGGTATGTTTAGGTCCCATGTAATAAGGGGCGAGCCTATTGCCATTAACCGGGCACAAATCCTAACTTAACTGCTGCTGAGAATTCTTAGACGAATGTAGCTTAAACTTCTACCCACAAAGCAGAGTCGCAAATCTGGCCTAGCTGGAAGGATCAACTTCCTGCTTCATAAAATAGATAGATTTAAGCCTTTATAGTGACATTTGCCTCTCGAAGATATAAAGAGAAGTTCTGATAAGATCAAAAATAATGGTCACATTACAACTAATTGGTGCGAAACCACGCAGATACGAGAGTTAAATCAGTCGAGAGGAGGGAAAGGCCGGACCCAATAAAACGACTAAGTATGTTCAAGAAAACGACGCGCGGAGTTCCCAATCGCTCCGATAATGTGGGTACCTAATGTTATCAATACTGTAGGAATGTATCCTTAATATTAAAGGCAAATGGGAAACTTTGCAATAATCTATATTTATACTTAACA
Organism: Caradrina clavipalpis; assembly: GCA_932526535.1. Lineage (NCBI taxonomy): Eukaryota > Metazoa > Arthropoda > Insecta > Lepidoptera > Noctuidae > Caradrina > Caradrina clavipalpis. Next base: position 1,786,876 of record OW052088.1, read on the forward strand.
TTATAAAAAGGAAAGATTTGTATTTTTATATGTCACGAATAAACCTCAAAACCATTAGACCCATTTTAAAAAAACAACACGACGGTTTGCACTCCGGGAGTGCCGGCAGAAGTGAAAACGCTAAAGACGTACAAATAAATATATAACAAATATCAAATATGACAACGATAAATTCGTAAGATTTTCGATCAGGTCACGTGTCCTGACGCGAGTTTAACATTTTTTACCCATTCCAAAAAAAGTGCACAACGCCGCTAAAGAAGTTTTCACTTCAAAAATCTTTCCCGTTACAAAGCTACATTATCACTGAGTAACATAGGCTATATACACACGGGACACTATACACCAGGGATGGCGAACCATTGGCACGCGTGCCAGTAGTGGCACGCGACAAAATAATTCGGGCACGCCAATATATGACAACTGTATATGTATTTGATCGAAAACAATTTACAACAGCAGAAATCACACTAACCTTTTATTAAAATAAACATAAAATAGTAAATATTACGATTCTTGTACAAACTAGTGGCAAACAAAGAGTGTTAACAGCTTCTAGTTGTATTTTTCTCCATTCAATGACTAAGCCGAGATTCTTTGATGGCACGTCATAGTCACATTATTATTTTTCTATAAAAAATGGCACTATCACCGATAAAGGTTCGCCATCCCTGCTATACACTATAGGTATATTCATATTCATATTCATATTTATTTGCATACCATAATGTGTTAAAAAGGTGTTACATAAGCCTTAAAGCTACAGTACAATTATGGACCCTGTTAGGGCACAGCAGGTAGACACACGGGAGCGGAGCAGTTACCAAAGAGGTAACGTTAAGCGGGTGACATACGCCTCGCGGGCAAAGTCAAGGGCAGATCGCTAGTACACTATAAGTAGGTTCTTAACGGGTGAAAAAACCCTTTTAATGAAGCCGAACAGTACATGTTCTTCCCAGCCTTGAGATATTTTTATCCTGGATCGTACCTACCTGGGAACCTCCTTGTAACGGAGACATTGAAGGTCAGGCTTTAACTTTTTTTTTTAAACCTGTTTTACGAAAACAAGTTTTTAATGTTTATTTATTTTTATCAGCTTGTACTATCATTACAGTTTACCCTTATGCGATAGTGAAGAACTTGATGTTCATATTATGGCCACGATACCTGTTCATAGGATGCACCCGTACGCAGAATCTTATGTTACATTACGCGCTACCTCTATTTCTGTACCGTGTATTTCCTTACGCAGTGACGCACGAGAGACGCTGGATGCAGGCCGCATCCAGCCGGTCCTTTTGGAAATCTATGGGGGAAGCCTATACCCAACACAAAGGACGTCCTACGGCTGATATGATGATGATGCTAATATACATTGATGAACTAAGGATCCCATAAAATAATAAGTAATTTGATAGAAGCTGATTTCTAAATAAACCTATAGACTAGGATTTTTTTAAGTATGGGGAATTATCAAATGACTTCTTCCGCTCTGGAAGAACACGGAGCCGAAGGGAGTGTCCGATTCTTACTGACTAAACCCCGTCCGTGTTGCTCCTAATGTCCTTTGCGTTCCAGGACCGCGGTGACTCTTTCAAACAAATTCCGCAACACTGGAGTGGAGACTAGAATAGAATTGTTGTATGGAGTCTTATTTATAAAGATACAGAAATATTTATTTTACAAAATATGATTGTTATCATTTAACCATTTATAGTGTAGCTACATGTTATGAACTGCTAGCAACATATACACCATAAGACTTAAATAAAGGATTAACATGAGACAATCTACTAAAATGGATCACAAAAAATATTTTGATTAGCATTCCAGTAAGAGGATTTGATTTTATAATTATAATTTATTACACCAAATATTATTTCATCAAAAGTCGCACACATAATCTTAATTAATATTACAAGAGAAAAAAATCAAACCGGACTATGAATATGGTGCCCACACGAGTTTTATGACAAACCAATGACGGTTATGTCATCAAAATTATTGATCTAGTTATTAACACATGCACGAAAACGTGAATTCAAATAAAATAATCTGTATCGTCCTTTGTATGGCGTTGAAAAAGAAACTTTGTACTTTCTCATTGAGATACATAGGTACCTACTTGAAATGAGACGCTGTTTCTATACAGTACAGTAGGCATTACAGTCATTCAAATATGATAAAAGATTACATAATAATATATATTCGTCAATAAAGAAGCCAGTTGTAGTGACCAGACGCTTTTCTTTTTGAAATCGAGATTTGATGATTGATTGATTGCCACTGCATATATTTGGTATGACTTGACTCCTTAAGTTTAAAGAGGTCACACTAAATTAAAGCTCTAATCTAAAAAAACATACGCCGTTTGAGCTTAACAATAGCGGTCATTGACCTACGTAATTTTTTTCTTTCTTTAATTAAACGGGATCAAGAATCGTTACCACCCTAAATTGATTTATCTATCGTATCTGTCATCATTATTCTTGCCATGGTAAAATGCAGCAACTATCGGAGCCTTGGGTATCTGCCTTCAAAAGGAGTAGTAATTTCTTAGTACCAGTCCGGAGTTTGGATTTTGGTGGATTTACACCATCCGGGGAGATGGTAAGCATGTAAAGTCGTTGGCCCTATGCCTTATCTCATTCCGGTAGTCTAGTGAGTGCGTGACTCATCGGACTATGAGAGAGGGCGAAAAGGGAGAGTTTTCACACACATTTATGTACTATGATAATATCTCCTGAGTACATGTCTACGTAGTCTCCATTGACACAACACAACCCGTCATTACAAATCCCCTTACCACCATCACCAAACATTAAAAGAACCGTTCATAACCCATTAAAATCTCAAGCTCCTAAAACAACTCATAATTACGTCACCAATAAACTCAATTATTTCGTAGAAATCCGACCTCACAGTGCATGCATTACGATGATCCCTGATATCAGCGCAAGCGCAGATGGAGTTAGTACTTCCCTAAGTACCTACTGAGATAACGACATCTTCTGAGAACGTGCCCGTTCTGAGTAGCCGGGCGATGATGACGTAGTGGAGAGGTGTACGGTAGATCAAGTCAGGACAACTGTTTTAATTAACGCACTTGTGAATTATTTTTGTTTAATCCTACCTGCCCGAGTTTCTATGTTTTTATGTACTTTTTTTGAAGTCTTAAAGTTATAGACTTGTTGTAACATTTGGAAAACTTTTTGTTTGACTCATCATTATTTTGATATTCAAGGTTTTGGAAACGTCTATATGCAAGCTGGCTTAATTCAGGAGTCCAGGAGTATAAGTTAGCAGAAGTCTGTCCAATATGGAACAGACTTCAGAGTATACCTACAGATACTAATGTTTGCCAAATTTCTGCTAATTTTATTCAGCCCTGTAAGCGCGCAAGAGTAACAACACAAACTAAATAATAAATTAGGAATTGACTTTTTCTAAAACAAAATACCTATGAAGACAATTTTTTTCCTACAAAGTTATGCTATAGCTATACATATCCAAACATATAGTAGGCAAGCACTTACGACAAGCAGAGTCAGGAAACGCTCAGAAGCAACGTGACTGAAGATTTACAAGCAAATTGGTAATGGCTCACGTGCATCACATTCATTTTGTTTACATTGTCTTGATTTGGAAAACATCTACTTCTAGATAAGATTTCTATTTTAAGAGATACATGTCATGCTTTTACGTGTCTCTTCTCTCCTCATTTAGTTCTACCAAAAGGAGCCAACACACATAACTCATTGAAATCGAAGTTTTTTTTTTTTTTTAATTCAAATATTTTATTGGAACAAAAACATTGCTTACATCTTTTGTGTACGTTAATACTGTGTTAGTTAAATTACTGTGTCGCAGTTATAAAATTGAAATGCTTTTTAATATAATACTGATTAATTTTAAATCTTTTCTAAGCAAAAGTTTTGGATGGTATGAACTGTTTTTGCTGGATGTCAAGTTTATGTCACGACTAAAAGAGGATATCGATTAATTGTGAATGAGTTTCAACAATTGAACACAATATATCTTGCACCAGATGATTGATTTAACATAATGCCCGCAGTTAAAAAAAAACATATGTATAAAGAAATCTTAAAGTTGATTCTCGTTTACAATTCGATTGATTACTTGTATTTTTAATCTGTGCTGGCAGTGACATAGAATACTTTTTGACAGCTCTAGTAGACTGTCAATCACTCGTTTCGTAGTATCGTTTTGTGAGTTTCCTAATGTAATACAATTAATATAGTAAATACAATACAATACACTCAATACAGTACAATTAATATAGTAAATAACAGTATAACGTAATAAAATAGCAATCGCTCTTCAAAATTCGTCGGTTTAGTATAGGTTTTTGCTAATTTATTGCATAACCTCACTTTTAGAAAACCTTCTATAACTCTGCTCTCAGACTCAAAATTCGCCAAATGTTTAGTAATACTTTGTTATTATATTATAAGCCATTAATTGACACCAATTTTATCTTTTTACACCCGGGCCCAAGAATGTATGAAAGCGTATCCTTCTCCCTTAACTTCATTTATCGCCTAACTGACTGTATTATTTTTCAATGGCGGTAGAGTAGCTTTGAGTTCCGAACTGCAAAAGGGAAGCTTGTAGAAATCCAATTGTATGGAGTCCTCGCCAGTGCTGGAAGTCTTTTCATTGTTTAGTTCACTTATGAGATTCGATAGCAAATCAACTTCTCAGAATCTCTGCCCACTATTTGGTAAGGACAACTAGCTACATTCAATTTCTTTTTCTTTATTGTAAATGACATTCAAAAGTGCCTTTTAATGGTCTCATTGATATAAAAGATTTGAGTTTCACTGCTTTCAAGTCCCGGAGTTTTTTAACCTTATACAGCCTCCTTGCCGTGACTGAAACCTTAATGGGGCCCCATCTGCTAGATAGAGAGCATAGTCTTCTACATTTATCTCCTAATCCATTCTCGATATCATGACAAACTATCAGATAAAATCTAGTGATGTCACGAAATTTTGCAGATTTCCCAATATACTGTACAGAGATCATGCGCACTCTCAAAGTGTTGAATTGACTTAGACATTATCTGATAAAGTCGACAACGCAACGCGTTCGTGATCATTTGCCCTTTATTTTTAAAAATAACAAACAGCATTTATCATTTCAAGTGTGATCATTTGCATCGGTGATCGAACCGCTATTTTGGTACTCTGTACAATTTTACACTTTGTACACCCGGGCAAAGGTCGCGGATAATCGCTGAATACGCGCAGCGTAGGACTGGTCATTGTGGCTATCTTTATGGGAGGCCTAAGTCCAGCAGTGGACGTCCCCCGGCTGATATAATGATAAAGATGATACATACGATTTTCCGAATGAAAAATTAATGTGACAAATTGTTAATCGCGCATAGGTAAGCTGCTGAGATTGGCTGACTGAATTATCGACAGCCAATCATAGCAGCTTACGTGCCCTTGACAATTTGTCACATTAGGTAACTTTTCATTCGAAAAACCGGTGGTGAAACAGCTATTTGTAAGGCGAAACTAAATGAGTACCTACTCGTAAAGAGGTCTTTACGAGTACTCATTTAGTTTCCCCTTTAGTTTAGTTTCGCGAAAAGAAGAATAAAAGAGGTTCATAATGAGGTCATTATGAACCTCTTTTCTTCTTCTTTTCTGACTTACGAAACAAAATTTTAGTTTACATGTAGTTCTATTCTGTAGGCCTGCCATGAGTGCGCTGACGTAAAAGTATTTAATTCGAGACGATATGCGAATTAAAAATACGGTTACCCTGTAACACTTTGTTGTAATTTTATACGACAAACACACTAGAAACATGAATAAAGTATTCAACTAAATAAATATAATGTGCGAAGTATGTATATCCAATTTAAAAATCGATCAAATTAACATTACGTACAGACCGCACGCTCGTTCTAGGCCCTCTAGACTCCACCATGCTCCTCACGTAATTAACATATTAATTAAATAGTATCAAACGCATAGGCAGGTCTTTGGTCTTTATCTATAACCTCAAAGGTTATCAACAGCATAACTGGAAGAACTGTCAGTCTGTTTTGTAAATCGTTTAGTATGTTAAAGGGTCAGTTATATAGCAACACGTGGTCGTTTATAGTTATTGATAACAGTAATACCAGCCTTTTATAGTACCGCCGCAGGGCAAAGGCCTCTCTTAATACGCATGCTAGAGGTGGATTGGCGAATTAGCGATTTCAGACTAAAGATTTTTCATGATGTTGTTTTCACTGTCACTTAGAACGTTGATGTATATGAAATAGAAAAAATCTTACAGGTATCGAATCCGTACCCTAATGCATGAAAAGAGGTCTTTACTGGATCATCACGAGTTTATTGAAAACAGTTTTTAAATCAAAACTTTATCCAAAACTTATAAGGAGGCTGTTATGATTCCAAAATTGAACAAAGTTGAACTATCTCAGCAGTACGCATTTGCACGCAAGAACGCTTAGCTGGAGATATATTTCGATTTTCTCAAAAAATATAACTTTGATAGTTAGTTTTATAATTTTTTAGAAAATCGTATCAGAGTTCTGGTGGTGGCCCAGTATATTTTCTGTTCAGTGTAAGTATGATACGATCTATCTAGTATCTACACTATCTATAAGACAATTATGACAACAACATTGAGCTGAAATTGTTGTGATTAATCAGACCTTCAAAGTCCAAGATGTCTGGTGGATTATGCCAAGGACTCACTATCCATGTGTCAACTAGGGCAATAGGGCAACGCGTAGATAGTACGAGTAGAAAGAATTATCAGTACATGACTCATTAGTAATTGATAACAAATTAACTCTTAAATATTTATCTACGTATGCGATAGTGCGTCACACTGTAGAATAATATTTACAGGTTGGTTTTAAGAAGAATTGAACGCTGGATGTTCTACAGAATTGATGGATTTTTGAAATAGGGGATTTATTAAGTTTGCAGAATTTTAAACTATCAGAGAAACCCATGTTTGTATAGACAAACATCATCAACATGATATCAACCGGATGACGTCCGCTGCTGGACATAGGCCTCCCCTAGAGATATCCCATAGCCACAATGACTGATCTTGCGCCACATCCAGCGATTATCCGGAAGGCATACACAGTAAAAGCGATATTTTTTGTTTTTAACCGGCTTCAAAAAAGGAGAAAGTTCTATGTTTGTCTGAAAGTATTTTTTTAAATTTAGCTATGTTCATCGATATTTTCCTCGATTTTTGACCGATTTGAAAAATTCGTTGTTTTTTGTTTACGATCTAAAGATACGTTCAGAGCCAAAGTTACAGAAAGCTATATCCCGTGATTCAAAACGTTCAAAATCTAGTCGCAATCTCACCCAGCGACAAACAATGTCAAAAATGTAGAGGCTTATAAGACAATTGCCTCTCTGACTTTGGTAACCCAAAACAGTCAATATAACGACTGCTCTCTCAAACCACAATGAAGTAAACATCTTGTCTTACTGTCTTCTCGTCACAGTACCTAATAGCCATTGAACTGTAGCTTGATTGTCGTGTGAAGTAACTACCGGTTTTCACGCCTTTCACAGTTTACCAGAGGATCTCAGTATAATCTTACTTTGAAGTTTTTGCCGAGTATGTAAACAAGATAATGTGCACCTCAGCCTACCCCTTCAGGGATTAAAAGGCGTGACGTAGTGTAAACAAGATGACGACTTATTTTCAATAGTCATGTTACGTTGTTTTGAAAAACAGCTACTAACTTAAAAACAATCTGTGTTTATACAATAAAGTTAAGTGTTTTTGTTTGTTTAAACGCAGTCATTTCGAAAAACTATTTTTGTACATAATAGTCAAATTCATGGGACTATAATACGTCACGCTACGACACACGGGGCTCGTACATACATCATACATCTCTCATGTTAAACCTAATGTTTTCCAATCTGCTAGCCTTCTGGGCACATGTCCCATTGACAGCGATGCGGATGAGTTTTTTGATGCCCTATGACCTTACTTTCTTTTTGTTTTTTTATTTAACTGTACATAGTTTTTAATTTAATTATTATTATTTAAATAAACTCCTTTAAGTTTCTTTAATCCTATTTAATTAAGAACGAAAATAAATACAATGAATTGAAAATTAAGCGCCTTAAATAACCACGCGAGGATCTGACTCATAAATCAAAATGGTAATCCCAGTTATTATTTTTAAGTTATACCTAGTAGCTATTTTATAATCCTAAATAATATGGGCTAAAAGCTCTGCTAATCCGTGTTTACATCTTAGCTACAACAAATTTGAACAGACTATACTTAATGTAGTCATGAGCGGCCACCAAGAGCGTCATAAAGCTATGATCTTTATCACTTTAAGACCAGAGATTATAAAAATAGAGTACCTATGTGCTTAGCGTGTGTCCCTTCTAGGATAATGATGATATCTGTGAAAATATAAATACTAATGGTTAAGAGCGCGCATCCAGAAAATTGGCAACGTCGCAAACAGCTGTCAAATATTTCCCTGTTTTGATTAATTTGTCAATATTACTGTATGAAAATAAGAAATATGGCTTACTAATGCACTAGAATATTCATTATGAAATGCAATAATTAATATCGTAACACCGAATATTTAGTTTTAGATGTAAAAAAGTATTTGGAAACTTTACAAATGCCTTTTTTACACCTAAAACGGGTACAACATCAAATTCAGTGTTTTAATTGCAATTCATTATTAATATTCTAGTGCATTAGTAAGCCATATTTCTTATTTTCATACAGTAATATTGACAAATTAATCAAAACAGGGAACTTTCTGGATGCACGCTCTTAAGCTGGTAACTACTTATCTAAAACTCTCTGATCGTGGGTATATCTCTGGCTTTCTGTTGACTATGAAACTTTAGATAATTAAAGACTTTTATTTTTAATTCTTTACAAGCTGCTAAATGGTAATAAATTGGATTTTTAAGAAAGCGGTGTGCTTCATTTTAAATATGGAGTTAGGAAAACTAAGTAAAAATTTCAAAAATGTAATAAAATCATTTTAGACTGTTCTGCAGTTAGGTATGTAAGTATACGTATTTAGTTTAGTTAAATTAATTCTTATAATTAACTTTTTTTAGTCTAATTTATTGGTCCAAATGTCGTTAATAACATCAGTTTTTGTACAAAAACAAATGACACACATCATAGTTGATTAACATTTTACCGGTTTTAGTCATCACAGTAACAATTCTACTAGGTACCTTTTTGGTACGATTTCAATCTAATCTCAGTCTCAATCTGTCAAAAATGCTTGTTATTTACCGACATTTTTTGACATTGTTTGTCACTGAGCTGAGTTCTTTTTTTTAAACTTTGTACAACAAAAAGTACAAAGGCGGACTTAATACCTTAGGCATTTTCTACCAGTCAACCAAAGGTGATGAAGAGATAACATAGCAGGTGCAAAGGTGTGTAGAATGCGACCAGATTTTGAACATTTTTAATTAGTAGAAATGGTCTTCAGTTATTTGCGTAATCAGATGTAACACGCAGCAACCACGATCTAGTCATCGTGATCGACAAAAAAACCCGAATAGATGTGATACATAGACCAAGTGCCAAGCCCTTCATGTTTGCAGACGTAGGTATTCTTTCCGATAATATATGAAGCAGATAAGATAACCGGAGACGTTTCAGAGGCTTCTCGGTTCCACAGGTCAAGTTTTCCACAGTTTGCGTTCACTGTACTGTCCTAGGAACTGCGTCATTCATCTAAACTTGTTTGTTTGATTGTAAAGGGTAATCTCTTTAAGTATTTTTTCAAGGATGGGAAAATGTTCATCAAATGCCTTTTTCCTTCTGGGAGGAGCGGAAGAGGGTCAAGACTCTCACTTACTAAAACCCATCCGTGTTCCAGTGCCGCGGTAACTTTTTAGAACAAATTCCGCAACCCTAGTGGCCCTATTGGACTCCGTCTATTATGCTGACATCTCTCTTTTGAAGTAAGTATTGATCGGATCGTGAAAAATATTTTACTGTTTAAAAAGCTACACTATTACAATGATATGGTTAGTTCTCTAAAGTGCAGGTGTAGGGTCAGTTTGGGCACTGGAGTAACTGGGCCATAGTCTGGTCAGGATCACCGCACTTGCACTGGATTTCGGTGAGATCAAAAATCTCCCATTTTGCTAGGTTATGTTTGCAAGGTTATTAAGCGCTTTCCATATCATCATCACATCAGCCGGTCGACGTCCACTGCTGGAGATATAACAGGCCTCCCCTATAGGCCACAATGACCGGTCCTGCGCTGCCAGGATCCAGCGATTTCTCACGACCTTGCCAGTTATATAGGATTTCATATAGGCCACTGCAAAACGTTACCAAGTGGAAAATGTTCCTGGGGTTGAACGTAGTTGGATGATGCCGATGTTCATCCCACGACACTAACCAAGTTTATTTTTGGCATAAAATTAATTAAATTCTTAATTAACGAAATCAAGTCATAGAAGAATGAGCTGATTGGCTGCTATCAGCGTGCACTGATAACAAAGCATTGTTATTGCAAAATTATTAATTAAAAAATTGCAATATCTTTTATGGTACGTCGTGGTGACCCAGTAACTTAGATGCCTCTCATGCATGAGGTTGTAGATTCGATACCGTAGTAAAATTGCCAATATGACTTATTCAATTCATGTGTAATTTCTAAGTTTATTTTGGACTTCACTAACACCAGTGAAGGAAAACACCGTGGGGAAACCTGGATTTGTTTTGTAGTACACTTGACTTCCACGCGTACAAAGTCATGGCTAAACGCTAGTTATAGACATAGGTAATGGATTCATATCCTAGGAAATATATACACACTGGTTGCGAAAAGGGCAGTCTTTGGTAGATCTTTATCATCAGTACTCATTTGGTGTATTTTTGACTGACTATACAGCAGACTTTGATCATTAACAGTTCTGCAAAATCGATCTAAAATAAAACAAAACAAAAAAGAAATAGAGATGAAAATTGCTTGCTAAATATAATTCCGCGCAGCACAAGACTTTTATCTTGCGTGAAATTATGCAATTATCAACTGTAATTCAGTTGTTTTTGAGTTCATTATAAATTAATCAATGTTCAGGCATCTAGCTGTTCCATTGACTTATCTTAAGACATCTGTGGTTTTCGTTGGACATTAAAACTAAAGACGGACACAGCAAGGACAGAATGTATTTTTTTACAGACAGTCTGTAAATAGAAATCTTGTAATAAGTCACATGAACCGAAATTCACATAAAACCAATTTGTTTACAATTTCATCACATGACACATACGTCACGAGTAACCCGTATGTGTAAACGACTGAACTACTTTCAATTTTTTTTTTTTTTTTTTATATCTTGGGACAACTCACACACGGCTGTCTGATCCCAAGCTAAGCAGAGCTTGTGTTATGGTAACCAGACAACTGATATACATGCTTATATAATTTATAAATACATACATATTATAGATAAATCACACCCAGACACAGAACAAACAATCATGCTCATCACACAAAGTTTGTCCTGGGTGGGAATCGAACCGCTAAGCCGGAGGTCGTGGCTTAGCGGTCAAGGCCACTAACCACTAGACCAACAGGCCCATCAATTTGGTTAGATTTTTTTTTTTTTTAATTGGATCTTCTTTCTTTATCGTGTGGGCAGTAAAATCTTACGACCCCACTCATTCTAGTGTCAGAGTTTTTAAACCGCTTTAAGGGGCTCTGACATGGTTACCGAAGACAGTTATGTCCAAGATAAACTTAGAAAGTACATTATGAATTAGAAAACGTCACATTGGTACTTGTCCTTGCCCGGTTGCGAACCCACAACCTTGTGCATGAGAGGCGGGCGAATTAACCACTGGGCCATCACGACGCACGAATAGAAAGGGATGTCATCAAATGGCTTCTGTCGCTCTGGGCGGAGCAGAAGGGAGTATCAAACTCTTACTGAGTAAAACCCATCCATGTTCCTCCTAATGCCTTTTGTGTTCCAGGGCCGCGGTGACTCTTTCGAACAAATTCCACTACCGTGAGATCATGATACAAAAATATTACTTAACTAACTAAAAGAACTGGTACTGACTGCATGTAGGCACAATCCACTGAAGAGACAAACATAAAATTATGAAAATATGTCATAAGTATGATAAATAGATGATTCGAATTCCAAAAACTGGTTTTTATTAATCAGCCTGGCAAATTACTAGAATTTTATGAAAACCAGTTTTATAAAAATCGTTTTTATTTTAAAGTCTGGCTTTACGTAATAGAATTAAACGACAAACTTTAATCGTCAATTCTTTATTTTTTTCAGTGGATATATGGTTGCGAGCATCATCTTTTCAGTAAAAGAATGGAGCTATTGACTACCGTCGCCCCCACAATTGCATAATATGATTTATTTGCCATTTCTAAGAATGTGAATAAAACCAATATTTGCATCTTCTTTTTTCATTTTATGTACAGTTGGTTAGCTTTCTTGGCTAACTAAGCAATGTACTCGTAAGTGTCATAATAAAATTGTCATAATTTTATAACTACAAACAACAAACTTTGTTAAATATACTGTGACTGGGTAATAAAACCAGATGTTCAGAACTGAACATCTCACTAGTACATTGAAAAGAAAAAAAAAAGAAAAATTGAATTGCGACACAGTGCCAATTACTGTACCTGCCTAATTTGAATCATTGACTGCAATGATAAATATTTAATTTTTTCAGTTTAGTTACTTTTAAGATCATAAAATTTTAAAATTATAAGCACCTACATTTCTGTTCAGTTTCTACGCGTTCAATTGAGCAGAATCCGCGTTATCAGGGGCGCCCGCGCTGCACACCTCCTTGCGTCACACGGCGAGTGGTGGGGATACGAAATTAACGACTTATATACTCGAACGCCGCGCGCACCGGCCAATCGGTTAGTGAACGTAGAGCGTGTTTGTTGAGAAAAATGTGTAACATGTGTACCCGTGATGTGATCGAGACGGCCCCGGTGGCGCCGGCGCCGCCGAAGCCTTCGCGCACCCTAGAGAGAATGAAGAAGAAGCACAACATCGTCACCGATCCCAACAGTACGGAGAAGCAGAGGGAGGTGGAGTACCAGCCCGACCTGCTGGCTGTGTCCACCAAGTACTCAAAGGTCGCCTACGACTTGTTCAAGCAGGGCCTCGTCCGTCTACAGGAGACGAAAGCATACGTGTGAGTACGGACTTTCTTTTTTGTTGGGTTATGTTGGTAGCATTCTTTGCTAGAATAGGCCTTGAGGTGGCAAAAGTCACCATTGTGCCTACCAGTACCAGCAGTACCTTATTCAGTGTCTCTATACTGAAATGGGAATGTCAAAACTTGACCAAGTTCTCATTTGATCGAGTGGAAAATGGTTACGTGTGCCACAGTTTCCTATTGTCGTGACTGACGCGCGATGCTTAGCGACTGAATAATGTCGATACAATTTTCCAAGTGTGAAAATTCAATTTTGTTACTTCCGATTTAGAAATGGAATTTCTCATTTTGCAGTTAAATTTTACCATAGAAACTCACAGTTTAACTTTCAACACATATTTACGAGGCAACATTTCAAGAATGCGTCTTGAATGGATTAATAATCTCCTTATCTTAATTAGAAATTGTGCTAATTGAAGCTTGCCTTTCATTCACTCACGGCATGCACGCTGTCGATAAGAATGACCCTTCAACGCAATCTTCCATACGTTATCAGTAACTCGTGATAATATCACAAAGGATTTCAGGTTGACGTGATCTTCTTAATCTTGTGATCGGTACAAAGTCTTTATCTGCCTTTTGGACCTGTTCTTTTAGTCATGCTGATGATGCATCAGAAAAGCCCAAAATAATACGATGTGTGATTAAAAGTGAACCTTATGCACTACTTTTAACCTCTAGTTTCATTTTTTTCTGCTCACAGCCTTCTTCTTTATAATGCGTTGCCAGTTCAATATATTCGATTATTTTTGCAATAGGCTTTGTCTACACGACGTTATTTAAACACAGGTCACATGGTAGACTCAATGAAAACTAATACCAATAGTCTATAGTTTTGCTTACAAATGTCTGATATTTATAAAACATTTCTAACCTAACCTAACCGCAAATAAAATAAAGCGTTTAATTTCTCTTTACTTTCAATTTTACATACATACTCACGCCTTTTTCCCATGGGGATAAGCAGAGACCACAGAACGCCACTTGCTACCATCCACTACATCAAAGCCTACCTCCTTACCTCTTCCTACTTCAAAATTAATATTTTCTAAGATTAGCCTGAAATTGGAAATAAAAATTATTTCATAGGTAATATTCCGGCAAATAGTGACGTACGCAAAAAAGTCTCTGTCAATCAAAGATAATGCCTAAAACTATCAGTTTAGCCGATAACGCATCTAACATCCTATATTGTATCGTATTGACAGTAACGATAGATAATTCTGTCTTATTTCCTAGATTCATAATCTTGAGCCACTTCAGTACATTTCTGATCTGAATTTACCCAACTGTCTTTAAAGATAATGGAGAACAATGTGCGTATCGATTACAGTTTGAATTACGTCACTAGATAAAATAGAGTTCATCTTGTGACTTTAAGATTAATGCAGAATAACGCTATTATTTTTATCAGTGGTAACTTGTAAATGGCTGTCAATTATTTTTTACGACCTCTGAAAAGTAGCTGCAGGTTTCCCGGCGAAAAAAAACCAAAGAGTATTTTTATTTGATGTGTTAAAATTATAAATCTTGTATCCATCTAAATAAAATAGTAGTAATCTAGTATCATATCCTTCATTTTGTCAATAAACTTTTTCTTTCTTTCTTTCATTTTAGAATTCCTCGAAGGACTATTCTGTAGGTTCTATATTTTGCCACACATTTGTATAAACTATAATGTTTATACAAATTTATTTAAAATTCCTTCTTTCAAACCGTAGTACGTTATTTCATAAACTTAAATTCATATTTGTGAACGTACACAACGTTACAAAAAAATTGTCCTAAGATTTTTAACAACACTCGATGCTTAGATGTTTAGTGATAACATCAAAATGTACATAGATGTCCTTATCAGAATGTCAAGTGAAGAGAAAGTGTTCTCTAGGCTGGACTTTGATCGATGGCGGCTGATAATATTTACTCAGTTTGACTATGTTAGATTTTTTTTGGGACAACTAGGTACCTCACCTATTTGTCCCAAAAAAAAAACCTTTAGTAATAGACAAACACTGGTGTTAATTGCCTGTACTGTAGGTGCGAACAAACAGACAAATATAGCATTAAGTAATGCCTATTAATGGAATCATTTTTACAAAAACACCATCTTCTATAATGTCGTGTTAAATTAACTTCAAAACTCATGCTTGCTATTAAGACCACAAGATCACAAGACATGTGACCTGTGACTATCAACAATGGCAATGTTGATAGTTAGGACACAAAGATGTACCACGTGACTACCTAGGAAGGGAGCCTAAACCAACACGTGTTTGCTAAACCAATAGAGAGAAACAAAAGAAAATCGATCTAAATATCAATCAAGAATTCCCACGTCTAACACTTTTGTGCGTGATCCCACTTAAACATTGGTAAATAAGAAAGTCTTTGTCTACCTGAATACACACATACTATTACGCCTGTATTCCCCGAAGGGTTATGCGTACACCGACAGTTCGCCTTTATGTTTCATCATCATCATCTCAGCCATAGGACGTCCACTGCTGAACATAGGTCTCCCCTTTAGATGTCCACATATACCGGTCGGAAGCGACCTGCATCCAGCGTCTTCCGGCGACCCTTTATGTTTAGGTCCTCTGTAATAGCGGGCGAGCCTATTGCCTTCAACCGGGCACAAATCCTAACTCCGAGCTGCTACTGAGAATTTCATAGAAAAGCCAAATAACACTTTGTCTACCTGAATAGGTTATCAAATGGAATGGATCTAGATTATCTAAAGGTCTAGCTTAAAATCGAGGTCAGTAGTGTGTCACGGTTATTAATTGCAGGGCTGTTGCTGAGCCAAAAGATTTTGTAGATAAAAATAGATTCGATATAAATGAAAAACTTTTGTCTCTATTTTTGAGGAAGACAGATATGTAAGAATGCATAGGATAAGATAAAATCAGTCTGTTGTAGTTTAAAGCCCTTTAAAATGGGTAAGTAGATTCCCCAAAAAAATGTTTTTAGGGATTCGAAATACCCATGACATGAGACACGGTTATGGATTTTTTAATGGACTACTAAGCTTTTCAAAGGTCCTCATATTTAATGTAGTAATATTTTTAATTGATTTTTAAAATCATATACTTTTTTTGAGTTTAATGAGTTCCTACTTGAGTAGGAACCTATTTTTCTTAAGTCTATCAGTTTCCAACATAACATCTTGAAATCATGGGTCACTGGTCATGGGTACTGATAAATAATAAAATTATAAAAAGTTATTTACTTAAATAGCAAAAATATTAGTAGGTAGGTAACCGAACACAATCATGTTTACGATTATATTCGGTTGATGGCTGTATAACAGTACTTTTTAAATTAATAAATAAGAACAATGGAAATGAATAAAAGATTCCATTCCAATGTATACTGCACAAGTTATTTCTGTAGGTACCTAACTATTCTTGTTTGTATTAAGTTAATTAACAGTAAGTTAAAAAAAATATTTATAAAAGTAACAAACATCCATCCATCCATCCATCCATCCATCCTTACATACTTTCACGTATGAGGATATACTTGAATCGAAAGGACATTCTTAACTCTCATTGTGCTTGTTCGTTATAGTTTTATTAAACCAAACATACCTACATAGTAAATGACCAAGGAATGTTACTGCATGATGCAATTGTTCGGCTATCAATTTATAGCCTCATAGTAACTGTAGCCGTTAAATAATGTTAATTGATAGCCACGCGTGGAGGGCATATGCATTGCGCTCAATTTAAACAAACATTGTATACTTAATATAGTCCTCGTTTGGAGAGAGTTTTAGGTCTTAGTCTATTTAATTATAATGATGTTTCTTTATCAAGAAACGTATTGCTCCATACTAGGAATTTCCCCTGTATCGTAGGTATGTTTACAAACATATAAACTCTCAGGCACAAACAACCAATAAAGACAATTGACAACGTATATGGGCGACATTACCTATTAATATTGCTTTTAGAGCGTATTGCTTTATTAAAGACATTAAAATTGCGAAAAGATGTAATGATGAGTGGTTTACTGCCTACCCCAAAGGTAAAAAAGCGTGTATGTATGTATGGAATAACAAACAATATTTATTTATTTATCACATTCACAATCATTACTTAATAATTATGGACTCGACAGAAACAATATTTTCGCTCTTATTATTATTAAAGCCCTAGGAATTACAGGATTACGTATTACAACAAAATTGGACTTATTGTGAATAAAACCTTGATTAGTCTGTGCAATGTTTTATTTCTCTCGTTTTGTGTACCGTACTAGTATGGAGGCGTATCATTTTATTTTTCCTATTTGTCACAGTGGTGACAATTGGGAACAAAAAGAGTGGCCATTCCCAATTGCCACCACTGGTGTCGCCACCACTGGTGGCAAATGGGACATTTTATGGAAAGAAATCCCATTTGTCACCAGTGGTGGCGTTCACAGTGGGGACAACTGGGAATAACCCCAGCTAGGCGTTAATAATTTTCTACACGCGTAAAAGTCCGCTAGAAAAATATGCAAACAATTCATAATAATAGCACTAGGTACTATTATTTATTCAGTAGCAGTAGTAATAATAACATTAACAGGAAAACAAAACGTAGTGTTCCGGTTTATTTAAACGATAACACGGAAGAAGAAACTATTGGACTGTGCCCAGGACTAACGAGGTCGACACACGTCGCGGAAATAGTTTAGGCAATAATAGTAAGTGAGAAAAATATACTATTAAATATACTATCAGGTTTTATGATGAATGATACAGAAATGAAGCTAGAGTTACTGTTGGCAGCTTGGGAGACATGCCATATTGGTTTATCTGCCAGTGGCACACCTACGTTCGTATAGTTCACCTGGATGTATCAGGGGCATCATTGATATACGCAAATTATTGATTTACTTTATTTCACGTCATGGTTTGTCATCCGGCCATACTTAATATTATTATAAATGCGAAAGTAACCATGTCAGTCTTTCTGTTACACTATCACAAATTAACAACTAAACCACTGAACCGATTTTGATAAAATTTGGTACGGGGTAAGTTTGAATCCCAAGAAAGGACATATGCTACTTTTAAGCGGCTGAAGGAAAGCTAGTAAATTATATTTCTTGCTTATATTTTGGTTCAAAAATTCCATATAAAAAAAACTAACAATCAAAAACCATTTGGTAACTCGTAAAATCCTCCACGTGACGTAGAATTTACTACAGAATCGTAAAACCCAAACTGGAGCACTGAAATTCAAAACGAACAAGTCATAAGAAGGCGAGTTTTACGGCGCGCGCTGTATTCAATCCATCTAATAACAACTGTGACGGGCGAAATGGATCTCTTACGTACTCATAACATCGAGTACGTGGACTGAAAACGTGTCTGCAGGCACGTAAGACTGGCCACTGCTGTTTATACCCCCCGTGGGCATGTTATTGCAATCTGCAAAGCTATTACTCATTACTGAGCTGCAGAGAATGGGGCATCATAGACCCGTCTGACACCTAGTGCGATTGCGAAGTTCTTATGGACATAGTGTGATTGATCAGCATATAATATGCTGTGTGTGTCCTAATTGTCCTTTCACCTGCATCCTTAATGATCTTACGCCTTTAAAGATCTACGTTTTGGAACAAGCTTCAAGCTTAGCTTCAAGTTTCTGTCTAACGTCTTGACAATTCAAAAGTGGCTGTAAATGGTCTTATTGAATTAAATGCTTTGACTTTGATTCAATGACGACAACAAACGTGGCTATCTACTGGGCCCGAAGAGTATACAGTATTATAGATGAAAAGGAAAGGTTTGGTAGATAGGGTATAAAACGCATTGTTTAATTAGTTTTTCCCAATAAATATTAGTGCCTTCAATTCTCAGCAATAAAAGATATTCAACAAATATTTCAAGACTTTAAACGGGTTATATTCAAAGTTGTAAAAACGAGACACTGGCTGTAAAACAGAAGGAAACGTGACCCATAAAATTACATTTAAACATAGAGTTATAATAAAAACGAATGTGTTCTAGTTTTTAGTGAAAATAAAACTTTTATCATTTCATTTCCCGGTTGAATCAGTATTTATTTTATGAAAAACGCTCTGCTTTTTCACTAAAGTGTCTCTGCAGTGTCAATGAGTATTAAAACTAAATATACATGCTGATTCAACTTTCAAAGATAAAGCATTTATAAATAGAACTATTACCTCTAGTGAGTCAAAATTATACAATGTAATAATTATTGATTAAAGATAACATACATTATCTTCGAAAAGTCTTAAAAATATTATTGTGTAAAAATATAATTTACTAGCATCTACCTTCGACTTCGCCCGTGCATAAGTCAAGTATATGCCAAGTATAGCCTATAAGTCAATTGTAGCCTATGGCACTTAGCAATAAAGTAGCTATCAATCATTGAAAGAATTTTTGAAATCAGACCAGTAGTTTCAGAGAGTACCTTTTACAAACAAAAAACAAACAAACTTGACATCTTTATATTAGTATATGTAGGTAGAAGGTTAGATTCTGTTTTTAAATATGTATGTGGGTACCTAATTATGCATGTCAGGTCCGTACTTTAAGTGAAATTGTAGAATGGGTGTTTTCTATTTGGTGAAAGGATTTTAAAACGAGTTTTCACACCTATCAACTTAATTAGTAGGTACTATTCTATTCTATGCTATCTTTTACTTATTTTATTTTTGCACAAAAGAATCTGCTTGCAGAATACGTCACACGTTAAGAACCTTATTAGTGCCACGCTAAAATATACTCCACTACCAATTAATTTATGATATAAATTGGCTTGAATAATCTCCGTAATTTCGTAGACAATACGCAGGTATAATATACCGTAAATAAAACAAAATAAAAGTAGATGCTATTCAATGATCTCAAAGTCCGAGCGTCATTGCAACTGATGTAATCTTAGTCAATTATCGTTGCATAATTTCATACAAATGATTCATGATATTTATATTTAGATATCATGTTTCAAGTTTATTGCCCTTTAGTCATAATACTTACTCTTATTTTCAGTCTAGTTTATGTAGTAGAAACAGCATTGTTGCTAAATTAAATTGTAAAAAAAAACCCGGTTTCTTGACCGAAAAGGCTAGACCGTAGGCTAAATGATCGTGATAAATTGTCAAGCACGCGTCAGCTGTTATGATTAGTACATTAAATCAATATCATCCGATCACATCAACTAACATGCTTAACAATGTATCACATTAATATTTCGTTCGAGAAACCGGAGTTTACTCTTTTCTAAGAAAATCTCTTCTAGAACTCACGATAATTATTTAGATATCACAGTTGATTACCCACGATTAATCTCCCTTGATTTTTTCAATGAAAGATGCTGTCATTCAACTAGAAACATCCTTTGCTGTTTTCTTGCACCACCTTCAGAAAATATTGACTAATTAACCTAATCCATAAATCAACCTGAATCCCAACGTGTACCGTGGTCAGTGACGTATTGAAAATAGAATCTTATTACTTAGGTATTAGATGTTATAACAGATAAACTGAGATTATAAGTATCTACTGATTTCGCAACAATACGACACACAGCTCCAAAAGTCATCAATCACAGTTATCTAATGACGATTGTTGTTTTCTTTGAAGAAGAACAAATGAATGAAAACATGGATATGAATAGAAAGTATTATCATATCTGACGAGATAAAATTTATTATATTCTTTTTCCACCTAAAAATAAAGGTCAGTTTAGTCTCCTTCCCGCTAGCTGCAGTTGATCTAATAACCAATGTGATTATAAAATGTTATTATTCGAAGCAATCTGCACCTTTATCTCATCATTACTATGTAATGATCAATTAACTTGTACACGGTGCTATTGTTACCATACATCCCGTTCATGATTCTAGACCCCCAAAACGTTAATATTTTCGGCAGTGCCTAGCATTGTATGAAATGCTATAAATTATATCCCAGTCAAAAATGACAGCATAACAACGAGTTATCAGCCAATCGTAATGATCGATTAATCCTAATAATCGAATAAGGTAATAATTCGGTGCAATCGATTAAAACAGCTGTCTGTCTCTGTGATAACGTTATCAATGCAAGTTTTGACATCCTCGTTTGTTTCATGAACTAAACAAGTGAAACTGAGAAAAAAAAATAGGTGCAAGTAAAATTCATAACCAATGATTTATGTAGTCAACATTTTTCAAAGACAACCTGATGCGTCCATATTGTCGTGCCCAGATAAACGTTTGCGTATGCAAATCAGAGCATGCAAAATACACAAACAATAAACACTTGTAAATAACATCGGGACACCCTCTTTGGAAAGTCTCCTTCATACACTATTGTTCTTTATTGTCAACATCAATCAAGATAACAATATCACGAACACAGAAAGTGAATGTGTTATCACTAGAAACACAAAACGCACTGGAATTATTGAGGATAATTACATACTTAATTTATTATTAACACTCATGGTACAGTAAAACAAAATATTTGGTATACAGGTAGCTTACTTGCAAGTTGCAATTTATCATCATCATATCAGCCGTAGGAAACGCTTTACAATTACCTACTTTAAAACAATGGTGTAAGTGTGCTGAGCAGTCAATTCTTTGACATCATTCTTTTAAGTGTGTCATAAGCACAAAAAGTTATAACGCATACAATAAAAAATAATGTTGGCAGTGTAGTAGAAAGGCTTATATTTAGTAATTTTGCCTGTTTACCAAATAGTTTGTTCGATTGTACATACTTCGATTGGCGCTAACAAGATAATAAATCTCTTTGCACCTATTCGGTGCACATATACACAAATAAACATAACGGTTGAAATTCTAATTTTAAAGTTGATTAGATAATCACATACGATACACAACCTACCTAATTAATATAATTAGTTATATCACTTTTTGTCATCTAACCTCATTGTTTTAACAAAAAAACATCATGTCTACATCATCATTATTCTACACTTTTAGCATTTCAATTCGCTAATGTTTTCACTACACAAATAATTTGGCTAACGGAATATCGGTAACGGCCATCGGATATTGTATAGTACGACCTCAAATTCAAAGTCGAACTCAATGAAGATTGACCTCTATCTCGTGTCAATAAAGGTGAGTATAGACTAGAGAATTTGCTTATAACAGAATATCGAGCCACTCGTATCGCCTCTTTGATCGACAGTTTGGTACAACTTGATTTTAGAATTCGACGAGTGTAGTTGTGTAAGATTCCATCCTGCGCCTGCAAGTGACTTGTAGATCTGACAATTCAACGAAGAGTAAATACGAAAGAGAAATGAATGTTACTGATCACATGCCTTATGCCTTGCATTACGTCGAACGCTGCATCGAGCTAGGTAGAGTTAAATAACATCGAGACCAAGGGAACGAAGTGCACCTGTGCTTGCGTACACACTCGTATACAATATCTCCTGCGTACTTGGCTTGTGTCTATCCAGATTGGCCGCCGTGGTTATAAGCCGGTCGGGAGGATATTACATAGAAATAATTGAGAAAATGCTCTGGAACATATTCACTTAAAAAAAAAAAAAAAATAAAGGAAAGAACACCATATTTCAAAGCAACGTAATTTCAAATCTATTTATTTTTATAAAGACGCCATCTTTGACCGAGATATCAGCGGTTTACGTAACGATGACTGAAACAATGGAAGCTGGAAACCTCCATATTATTAAAAAAAATGCGGTTTCCAATAACCGTATTTAGTATAACATTCCCAAATATACAGTGAACATACAATAATATTTCTATAGCGTTGTTTATTAATCTGTTTCATTTTCCCAATAATACAGATTATGACCGTGGGCATCTTGTTCATGGGAAAGAAAATATGAAAAAGTTTTGAAACTTCTGTCATTTACAATGAGCATCGGAAAATCGTATGTCGTAATATTCATTTTCGCTATAAAAGTATGGATACGACATCTAAAAATAAAAGAAAAAAAATCCACGACAATATTGGGAATCGCGGAGCTTGTCCGATACAAAAGTCAATTTCAAATCCATACTAAGCCAACACCTGAAGTTTAGTTGCAGCAGAGTTCGACAAAACTCCTTTAATATTGAATGAAAAAAAAACAATTGCCAACATTCGAATTAACAAAATATTGACGTTTGATATTTAAGGCGGTATACAAAATGTTCTCTTGTGTTTATATTTTTTTACAAAGACATATAACTCACAATGACCAATCATTAATACTTTTAGTTAAATAATAATCCACCATTGTCTTTAGAAACTACTAATAAAAATATACATAACTTTGTATAAATATATACAATATAGTTGTTCATAATTATACAGTCTTTGGTTCTTTCTGTCCTGAAATGAGAGAAGCATTTAAAAGAAAAAGGTGGAAACTTTAAATAAACGACTAATGAAATAAATCGTATAAACTATAAAACTGTACACTCTTGCATTGCAATTGGCAACTATACAGAAAAGTTCAGTCACACGACTATTTATCAAAGCACATTTTTTTTAAGTTCGTATATTTCTGAACGAAGAATAAAGTTGTTCCATATTTAAATCCATGCAGGCGTTCCTTTTTTAAAAACAGTGGTTATTATCTATCGTAAAAGTAATTCGTAAAAGTATACAAATGTACTTTGAACCTGATTTGATGACAATAACTTCAAAGTACAATTCTTTATTTATTATTTGGTTACTTTAATCGTATTACAGATTAGCATGACCTTATCTTAATGCCGGTTGTTTCATAATAATAAAAAACGTGGTCATACCATATTTGTTTGGAAAAATTCACTGTCATTATTTTTAACAAACGGCTTATCTGTGGTATAAAGGTTTATACCTAACGCGCTAGATTTTGTAACTATCTAAATCTCATGATCCCATTTCAAAGTTCGACATGTGGCGTGAAGCCTAAAATGATGTAATCAAAAACATTTGCTTTATTTTCAACCTTATTGTAACTGGTACCTACAGCTTCAATACTAAGTGGTATGTACTGGATTTTGTTTTCTGATATTCGTTTGTTTTACAATAAATTAATAGTAACTTCAATAAAAGTGGTTAATCATCATAAGTTTGTTAATACAGTTCTCCTTCAAGCCGTTAATTATATTCTAATTAGAGCAAATCATTGCAATTGTCAATCATTTTGAATGCTTTGAACGCTCCTCTCACGAACGACCTTCATTGCTTTCCAATCGATTAACGGCAAACACGAAGTTTTACAGTACAGTTTAATAAGAATCACTGAAAAATTAAAATATAAAATCTCATGAAAAGTATTCTCAATGTGTCTAAAATTTAGACACCTAAGTAAATAAATACATAATTTTCCAACTACCTACTAAATTATTTACTAAACAGCTGGTACTATGAAAATATTATGCTTCTTATGTAAATGCATATACAACCTTATTTTTTATTTACCAGAAACCTGAAATGGGGTCATTGTCCTCAGCACTATGAATACCTTTTACTACGTGAAACAACCTTAAAATAGCGAAAATAAAATAATCAAATAAATGTTGTAATAATTATTGGGTAATTACCATTAAGCAGGATATTTGTTTAAAAAACCCGGTTCGTGATTATATTTAGCTAAACAATAGAACAAAAACCCTTTTAATATGATAATAAGTATTCTTATCGTAATGCACCTAATTACCTAGTCATTATTTTTTTCTAGTTCGCACGACAAAAATAAATAATGTTTAATCAGATGAGATAGCAGACAAACACATGCAAAGCTACATTTTTTTTTCGGACTATCTCTGCATGTTGACGTCACACTGACTTTTGAATTGTCAAGAAGTTATACAGATAGTTGAAGCTAGTTGCCCATTCCAAAACGTAGGTCTAGATATCTAATAGAGACCTAATAGAGACCTACGTTTTGTAACGGGCAACTAGCTTAGCGTTCTTCTCCATAGGGAGGAGAACGAGCAAGAAATATGCGGACGTGCAAATTCACAAGTAAACTTCTTTTCTACGAATTAAATCTGTTGCGATATCGATTGCTATCCGATAAATGAAAGCAATCGATATTACACGGCACCTCATCAACATTTATCAATGCGATGTCGAGTAGCTAATTGTATACAATGTAAACGTCAAATGGCTTGTAATGTGGACGATTTCGGCCCACACTTGACAGTTGGCAACGGAATGGGACTGTGTGACTTTGAAGTATTTACATGCAATTGTATTGTAGGGCTGTGCCCATCCGTTGGTAAGAAATCACGAAATAATAGTAATTTTGGCCAAATTATTACTCATTATGAGACTTCAAGGCCCTTGCAAGCTGCAGTGACCTTTTAAAATGCCTACAAACAACAACTAATGACTATAACTGCATAATATAAACAACAAAATAATGTTCGGTAAATTGCCCAATAATTTTTAGAACTGTCCCTATTTATCGCAAAAACTCCTATCAAGATTCTGCCACAGATAACAAAACGACATCTCTAAAAGATACACGGATAACGAATAACCGTATCAACCATGTGAGTTGCAATCGAAGGTTCGTCGACTTAACGATTCGTTAATCAGTAGAACACACACGTATACGAATAACAACTGATATGTACACGCGATGACTGATAATGATGTTAATATATATGTATGTATATCAATCAATCAGATCCCGTTATATCGAACGGTAAGACTCATAGATGATTCAGAGGTCAAAAGATGAATGGATCTTCATTCAAGGAAATACCAAAGATACTAATAACAACAAAGATGAAATAGCTACGATGCCTAAAGAATCAGATGCAGGCAAATCAATTAAGTCTCTTCATACATTTCCAAATGATGAAAGTGTTGGAAAAGTAATTATGTCAAGTGGTACTCAAGAAGATTCTAATGCACCACCTGAAATAACAAATATACCTACACAGATCCAACAAGAAACGCCATTGCAGACTCAACAAAGGAGTCTCATTAATATAATAGGGTTTCTCAATAGAAACCGAGCATTGACCACGGCGTTCTGATAAACATCAAACAATTCAATTCAAAGATTATTATCAAAGCAAAGCCAATCCCAATAGCCGGCTTAACTAAAGATGGTTTAGATGATGGTAACTAAACAAGCCAAGAAAGGGATGTTTTAAGTTTGATTCAAGGATCAAAGAATACTCCAGTGCATGATGAAAGTTCAAGCTACAGTATCAATCATGACAATCAGCTCATTTCCACGTTTTGACCACGTGAAGTCATAAAAGTCACGTTGCATCGAGTGTGCGAACTCGCCAATATTGAGCTAATACTCCACGATAACCTGAAAAGAAGACAAGGTTTATTATACTTATTCCTATTCGATGGTTATACGTGCTTGATGATGGAGGCATGTTTCAACATCATCAACAGCGTTGTGTTTCATAACATCTGCCCTTAGAAGTCTACTGTGAACTAGATCTGCCCCATTTAGAAATTCATTTGGTGTAACCGTTAATCTTGTTACTAATGCATCATCATTCACCTTTGCTAACTCTTCATTTGTAATGGCTAAATCTCCCTCAACTACATCGTTTAGTCTAGTGTACATTTGTTTAGACTTAGAGCCAGTTTCACAATCTTTCAGACAGATACAGATTCTGTTCTATTTTTAATTTAACTGGTCAAGTGTCGAATGAGAGATGATGGTTAAAGGGGCAATATAATTAATATCCTTAAATGCTAAGCCTTAGATAGGCTTCGTCTTTTCAATCAGCAAGCAAGGTTGGCTGATTTATTAGCTGTAAATCTTTGCTGTAAATACGCACTTTGATACTAACTGCAACATCCCTGGCAGCTTGTTAGCTGTACAATTTAAAACGAGGTCGTATAGCAACAATGAATTGTAGAAGATACGAGAGCTCACGACACTCGACACAATTATTTAAAGAAACAAATTATGTAAACGACAAAGGGTACAACTACATGTTGATTTTATTTTCGGCAATTCTAAAATCATAACATTGGCTCGGGCTTGCAAAAAGTTCAAAAGAGTCGTCTAGAAATTCGTTTGAGACATTTCAGCGAATGTTTTCGTCCGAAAACCACTTCTCTTCAATTTCAATGCAGAAACGGTCTTGGGAAAATAAATATTAAAATTCCCATCAACAGTTATTATTATTATCACATTCTTGTAAAGATTTTTTCACTCGAGGGCTTTTTTCCAAAAACATCGCAGAAATTCCATTCATTTCAAAATCATTCAGATGTTGATGGTGTGCAATAAGAAACTCGTATTCACATCGCATACATTATCGGAAAAAAAAGTAATAATTTGCTGGTTGCACAACTCGTGATTACTGACCGGTTCGTACAGATTCAATACGAGCAGTTATTTTTATCAGGAATACATTTTCTCTGTGCGCCATATAAGACTTCTTTTTCCGATATTTTAAGCGCTGCAGCCAATGCAACTGACGGCGCCATGATTACATTTCAAACACATCTTCAGACGAAGATAAATGTTTTACATTTCATTCTGAGAACGAAACTACGAGTGTTTTATGTTTTAATTTTAAATTAATTAGACAGTTCTTAAGATCTCTTGCGAAGAAATCTGAATCTTTCCAACATTAGTTGTGAAAAACGCAAAAACATTCAGCTTATGATTATAGCTGGTTGTATCGTATCGTGGAAAATAATTAGTCGAATTAGTTCAGCCATTCCGTACATAAATTAAAAAGGAGTTATTTGCCCAGCTTATAATTTATAGCTTTTTAATGCGACAGGAAACGCATCAAAGTATTTCTTACGCGGCGTTTTGTAACGTGTTTAATATAGAAATATAGCTCCAACGTCGTACTAAATGAGTTATTAGCTGTAATTACTAGTTGTAAGCGCTAATGTGCGCTCAATTTACTGAAACGCTACTGTTTAAAACGCAAGTAGGTTCCTATAACCGGTAAGTTTAGTAAAAAAATGCTATATGTTACAGATCTTAACGATAAGCGAATGGAACACGCATGCCGCGGCCTACATTTTGTTTTATGGATTTTAAATTAGGAATCCGATAGCAAGGTTTTAAATCGCATTCGAAAAATGAAATATCGATTCCTGTCATACAGGGCCCACCCGTTAAGCTTAATTTATTTGCGATATTAGCCATTACAGGCTCGTTATAAGAGCTATAATTGTCTGCATAATTATACGCGTAGTATAATTAAGAATTGTCGGAGGCGCCTTGTAAGACAAACCATGTGAAGTATACAAGTTTTCATATATGGATATGCTCTTTGAGAGATCCGCTTACTTACGTTTCTTTTTCTTTCGATATTTAAATATAAAGTCACCATTGAACTGTCACGACAATTAATCAGCTGCAATGTGTATTTGGCAACGGTTAATTAATTTACGTAAATTAAATATGATAAATGCATTTCTGGTCAAGAAAATTTTAAAATACTTTAAAAATGATTATCAGAATTTTCGTTACGATTTAATCAAACAAAGCTTACTTATAAAAAGTAGAGACAATTTAATTCTTAATTACAACTCATTGGTTCATGTCAGGGTTAACCTCAAGGATTATTGTGAAGTGAATCACGACTCTTGACAACAGTGAACAGTTACGTCACATTTCGTCACTCGCTAACCCTACAATGTGCAGTATGTCGCCTGAGTAAATAAACGTATGAAACACAAATATTTAAACAGCACTTTTAAAGGCGTGTGAGGGGATCGCCTAACAACTATTGATTGATGTTAATTGTTAATCTTCTTTACATAGGTATTAGGTAGTTTATAACGATGATTTAATTCACAAATATGTACCTACATAAATGTCAATGAACAGCTGCGCCATATTAGTTCTAACAATTATACGTTTCTGCATTTATAGTTTAAATCTAAAGAACAAGTCAGACAACACGGCTTTCTTTTCATTTGATTTCTATTAACATTATAAAAGGTCATTTAAATTTGCATTTCAATACACAGAATCAGCTGCAAAAGTTTCATGCGAAGTGACCTTTGAAAGGCGCTCGCTCACGACTACGTCTCGAACGAGTTACGACTGTAAAAGTGACGTAGCGTTAACGTCATGTGGCGTAGCGCTGTAACAAGGTCATGTAGCGCAGCACGCGTTACTTGACCTGTCACACTGACAGTTGACTACCTTTACCGTATGTGGAATATTTAATTGCAGCTTCTTCGTTTATAGGATAAATGGATAAATATTATGGTCATTATTGGTATATTAGCGGCATTAAAGGCAATACCCGTTTATTATTCTTGTAACAGTGTCCTGCTTTCAACCATATAATATAGAAGTACATCGGTAGCAGCTATTTTGTCTCGGTTATTTTTATACGATACTTATAAGTATTTTATATCAAGATGACACAGTTTGTTCACTACAATAATGTTGAAACTGATTATTGTTTTTCCCTGTGTTTATCATTATATTTTTGCATTATAATTATTCCATTTTAGTCTTGCATTCCGATAGAATCTTTTGATACTACAGATAATCTATTTGCATTAAAATGTTTTGACAACTGCAATATTATTGTCCCTGAGTTGTAAGATTTTAATGGGTAGATATTTTTATCGGCGAAATAAAACAAGACACGTGTGATTGTCGTTCGAATTGAGTTTTTCTTCTTTACGTTGTTTATTGAAGTTAAATTAATACGGAATCAGACTGTTGGCAAATATGTTTGTTAATACGTGGGAACGCGTATGACGCACATCTGCGTCATAAACTAATATTGATTTTCCGATAACAATAATGTTTTCTTAAGAATTTGCCACTAAAGATAAAAAAACAAAAACATTTAGTTTCGGTATTAATTAAATAACAAATTGTTTCGATGTTTAATAATTGGAACTTGCTAATCCAAATAAATACGTATGATAAACTATTTACCCCTGCTAATTACACGCTTATTATAGGTATTTGACCCTAGAGAGATTAAAAGTTGGCCTTTTTTATCTGCAACTAACAAAGTTTGTTTAGATTTTTATATTAAGAATACAAGATGAGCAAAATTAAAAACTGCCAGTGAAAAGGGGCTAAATTATAAGTATTACTGTTTTGACGTAATTCGTTATTTTTTTTGAGAGATTCAGTTCGCTTTCGCAAAACTGACCTCAACTTATAAAAAGAAAATTCCGTAGCTAATAAAACAATAGTTAGCTTAAGGAAGAAAATAAAATATTAAATTAGCAGTAATGACAACATCCGTTGAAACCAGACTATAGAATATATATATGAAAACATTATGCATGTTCGGAAAAATCTTCATCATTTTAGAAAAGTTGGTGATAGACATAATTTTAATACTAGAAATAGGAATAAATTAGAGCAACCGAGTTTTCGATTGTCAAAAGTACACACTTCTTTTATGGGGTACTGTGTAAAATGTTATAATAAAATACCGCTCAATATTCTCGAACTAAATGAGAGAAAGTTTAAAACATGTATAAAACGCACACTATGTAGTCAAGCATATTACAAATTAGACGATTATATAAATGATAAAAATGCTTGGCTTAATGCTAGTCCTGCTCCACAGCCACTCGGGCACACAAATTAATATACATTTTTTTTTCTAAACATAACGATGTTATTAGCACCTTTTTTATTGACCTTAATAACGTATACCGTTATTATAATTTTTACTGATTTTTTTCTACTTACTACAGTTTATTTTTTGAAAAGGTTCGCTGATGACCTTAGTTTTGTATAATTTTACATCATATATTTCAATTTTGTAAATGTGACTACCATGGAGCCATTTACTTGTTAAGTTACTATGTGTTGGACACTGAGCATGGCAGTTGAGAGCTTTGTCATGCTCACTTTAATGTCTTGCTGACGGTGGCGCGTGGGTTGGATCGTTTGGTTCCCTTCAAGATGGTTGAGCTAAACGGTGCTGATGCACGCGTCATATTCGTGAACGGGTGCTGTCAGTTGGGATTGGTCATCTCTTAATTGCCATATCTTACATCGTTATTATAATTTTGATATTTTTTATATTCACCTTCATTGTTTTCACATATAGAAGCAACAAGAATAATGTAACCAAGACTTTGTAAAAACCAAATGGAAGGAAAAGAGTGTCCATGGAGTTTCTTGCTCGTTCTTCTCCATAGAGACCTACGTTTTGGAACGAGCAACTAGCTTCAATTTTAAACTGTAACTTCTTGACAATTCAAAAGTGCCTGTAAATGGTCTAATTGAAATAAATGATTTGATTTGATTGATTTGATTTGATAGAATAAAAAATATGTCCAGTTATTAATCCGTGGTTAGCTTAGCGCCAGTTATTGATGAACTGGTAATATTAGATATTAGAGCGGATGACTGCCTGGAATGAACAACTTTACTCTACTAGTGTCATTATGACATTTTAATAGGCAGGTATAAGTACCCAGTTAAACTAATCATCATTCGTGTATTTGCTTTGCTTGACCTTCCATACATGGTTATTAATTTAATATTTTTTATCACATACATACTATAACGGCAGAGGTGTATCAAAGTACACCCACAGTTCGCCCGTATGTTTAGATCCCATGTAATAGGGGGCGAGACTATTGCCATTAACCGGACACACAAAAAAAAATAGATTTTTTACTCGATAAGTAGCGCAATTTTTTGTTGTTAGTCAATCAATTAATATCTGTGGTTATTTTACCACGAATTTCAAATCATTAGAAAAATTTATACCCTTAGGTTCTTAGAAATTAGGTCAAATTTTATTTGATCTGATTCTCCGAATCACATTTAAGTAAACTTTAAATCCGATATCGGAAATTCCAAAACTCCCTTCACTTCTATTAAACATAACACAGCTTAAGAATATCAGTTCCTTCATTACATTTTACGACTATCATAAAGACTAAAACAAGACTTCATTTGCACTTAAACTTTATACATTGATTTACTGTAATTACCCTAATAAGTATTCTGGTGCTAACAGTCTTACAAGCTTTCTACCAGTGCGGTGTGCAAACACCTTTATTAATGTTGCCATACGAAATTATATACGGTCATCAATTTTAATGTGTGTAATTATTATGGATATTCTTTTAAATAGCATGCCGATGCCGTTATGCGGAAATAAATCTGTAATTGGTAATAAGCGAGCGAATATAAATATTAATTACTCGTATCTTAGCAAAAAGCGTTACGTGCGTACGTGTTTAGAAGATTTTTTATTTTTTCTTGCTTTTTAAATATTTCCGTGCCTCCTAAATCGTGTCTTGATAGAATTTTGATTAAAAACTGTTTGAAAATTGTAAAAGAATATTAATATACAATCTTCTATCTGCAAATAACTCGAAAAGTTATTTACTGGAATAAACGTAGCCTTTGTACGTATTTTTCGGTTCCTTCTTTTTGCCTGTTTATGTGTGTGTGCATACATAGTTGAAGAAATAGGTAAGTAATTAAGGATTAGCATAATTATCTACAGTAGGTACAAAAGTTCCAAATAACAGACGCCATTCCAAGTGATATCAAATTAAATATAAACCATCAGCCTACACAAGGCTGATGGTTTATACTGGTAAGGCCAGTAAAAAACCAGAACAAATTATTAAATAAATTCATGAAATGCGGTTTTAAAATACTTTTCGTCGGATTTCGCAAGTTCAAGTTCAAAATTGCATTGCAAATGGATTCCCGCCGAAACAAACAGAACTGTCACACAAAAAGTCATTCTGTTCAAAATGATGGCCGCCGCAAGTTCTCTTTTTGAATTTCCTTTTTTTTTTCCTGCCTTTATTTTGTATGCCAACTGACGACAAATTGACCGCATCTTTGCTTCGATTCGATGACCGATATATCAAGTCAAATCAATTCGATTAGAAGTCTGAAACTCGAACAATATCTGATTTGTGATTTATCGTGCTAGTTTGATAAAAAGATATTTAAAAATTCGTTTATCTATAAATCTTGGGGAAATTATTATAATTGATAGTTCGGGAAATTAATTATTAACAATTGACATTTTCTTACATTTTTAATTCTTTACTTTTTCATTAATTTCTTCCCTCTTAGATTATGTCTTGAATGATTGTAAGTAACGGATATGCTCTACATATTAGGTATATATTACTATTGGCTATTGGAATTTTCTCTTTCGATAACGGTTCGACTTTCCACTATCATATTTGAAAAACAAATTTTAAAATCAGACAAGTAACAATAAAAAGTATTTTCTTCAAACAATGTTTTTCTCATTTCATTTTTCCTATGAAAGTGAGTTAGAGTTTATGAAACTGCGATTCATATAATGCATAAATATTAACTATCTATCTAGATAGTTAATATTTATGCATTATATGAATCGCAGTTTCATAGACTAAAACATGATAAGCCTGAAAAGTGTTAAAACTGATATTTCAAAGAGGTAAATCAAATACCGTTGTTAAGTGAGAAAATTAATTATACTCGAAATTAAAGAAACAAAAATTGTTCTTATACACGTTATTCAATAATGGCGTCATTAGTATTACTTTAAAAACAAAACAGTGAATCAAATCAAATCAAATCAAATCATTTATTTCAAATAGACCATTAAAAGGCACTTTTGAACGTCAAAAAAAATTAAAACTAATGAATCTAGTTGCCCATTCCAAAAGGTAGTTTCGTATGGAGAAGAACGGGCAAGAAACTCCATACATACTCTTTTAAAAAAAACGTATTACATTATATTGTACAATTACATGCATTCCATAATGAAGTAACGTAAGTTGACGTAACGATTGCAGAATGAAAAAAAAGTAGATGTTTTTCACATTTATGCAGTAAACTTTCATAGAAGAAAATAATACAGCTAAACTATTCCTATTTCAGTTGTTTAACGATTTCCGAATTCAAATTCAAATTTCGAGCGTTCGCCAAATATCAACCATATAATCACCCGCCAAGGAAACCAGAGTAACCTCGAAATTATTCAAAAAAATGCCGATGGCTCTGATTAATTGACTTATTGACAAGTTCTACATACAGTCGAACTAATTAAAAGTACGCACGTGGGAGGAGGCACGTCGGCAACCGTTAATTCCTAATCGATAACAGATAAATTTGCAACGAACGTCATGCTGATATTACAATGTGTAATTTCACAGTGATAGAGTTGAA
Source organism: Caradrina clavipalpis (assembly GCA_932526535.1). Lineage (NCBI taxonomy): Eukaryota > Metazoa > Arthropoda > Insecta > Lepidoptera > Noctuidae > Caradrina > Caradrina clavipalpis. The sequence goes on from OW052088.1 coordinate 1,821,204, forward strand.
GAAATAGATTAAAAATGCCTCTTCAGATCTGAAGCAAGATTTTAGTTTTATTATATAAAATTAAGCAAACATTTACGAATGCTATGAGTTACGGTGTTTAACCCCTGTTATGTGAATTATTTTTAAATAATTAGTTATTTAATTGTTTCCGTGAAAAACATTAAAATAATAAGCATATTTTCCAAAGTATTTCTGGTCGTAAAAGTATCGTGTCATTTAATTTTGTGGTCAACCCACGTAAAAGATCTTGGCAATGAATGTAAGAGTTGCACTGTTTAAAAATAACCAACCCACTGTTATTTAATTTTTTTAAAATTGGGGTCAAACATAATCTGCAAAGATTAAAACGACTTCACTTTGCAACTAGGTCGACCGGTTAACCTTCTAAGTTTCTTGAACTAATAAATAACAAAGAAATGAACAGTAGTTTTAAAAGGTAATAAAAACAAACATTATTATTCACTTTGTTACGTATTCGGGTAAAAATAACAGCCGACTCGTGACGTGGCTTATCGCCAAAATCACGCGTTTTCTGCACACATCATTTTGTCTCAAAAATATTTTTGTTTTGCCATCCCAAATAAATATTAGCGTTTATCATATCTCAAAGGGACTAAAAACAGAGTCTAAAAATATTACGGCGTTATAATATTTTGTCAGGCCCTAATTCAAATAGGGAAAAGATATTGATAGGTCCGAGAAATAACCTATCAATCAACATTTTCTTTAATCATTTCTGAAATAACAGCGGCATGTCAATTCAAAATAAATAATAATATGAATCAATCAAATCTGAAATTAAATAGTTGGACTTTCTCAAAGCAACTGTCAAAATACACAAGTACGTAGGTACCTGCTTTTAGTAATGACTTAAGCAATTAAAAAATAGTAAACATCACGGTTTTTGCAATATAGAAACAGGATATTTACTCATTCTTGGGTCTGATAAATATTAAAAAGTCATTAAGTTCATTGATTTTGAAATGTTTCCAATTAAACTCTTATCAGTGACATTGGCAACAAAACAAAATAAATTTTATGGCTTTAAAACTTTAAAAGCATAATTATAAATCAAGGATAAGTGCTTTTAAAGATACACGTATAAATTAATCTTATTATATTCTATTTTATCAAAATCCGTTTGAAAAATCCTGGTTTTATCAATGAAGAAATTAATAATAATTGATGAATAATAAACAGATACGCACAGTGTGAAAAAAAGTGATTTCTTTAATGCATTGTTTTAATCTAGGTCTTATAATCACAAAGATACAATTTAAATTACCTACTTGAAAAACATACTAGTGACGTCACTCTGTTTTTTCGGCACGAGGAATAATTAAAACACGCATATTGTTTTTTTTAATGGTCAGACCGACAACTTGCACAAATTAAATTTTCATGCCAGCATTATTGTTTTTACTAGGGTCACGTGTCAAAATCGATTACTCTCGGTCGCAGGTAACTTAGCGCAATAGTTGGCTTCTAATGTTTTTTTACGTGGCACCAAATTTTGTGTTCAGAGAATTTTGTACTTTATTTTATATCTATTTAACAGCCATTAAGTATCATATTTTTTAACTATTTATAAAACAAAATTACCACCTGCGAACCTTCACAGGACAAAATAGCCTCTGGAATAAACATTTAACCAATGAACATAACAGAGTTTTTCAGCAGCCTATTATTTTAATTTCGCCATCCTGTATTATAAGGCTTCAGTAACGAAGGCAGCATACAATAACCTCTTTAAGTAGGTATTATCGGCAGGTAGCAACAACCTTGGTTCAGTTAACAAACACAGCGGTTTGATTAGACGGTTATTGCGCATTTTAAACTAATATTTTTCACGCTTGTTTGATTGCAAGCAATCGAACCAATCATAAGTAATTGAGATGATTATGTAATGCCAAATTTTACATTCAATAATTGCAAAAAAATTGCTCTGTTTTTTCAATCAAAACTGACTTGGGCTGTTTTCTTTTGCAGCAACTAACCTCCAAATTCAAACTTTATTACAGCTCAAATTTTCCAATACTATTTCAGTCAAACCACACGTTCTTTTTTGAAACTTTTATCATAAATAAGAAACAAAACTCAATAGATTTAAAAAAAAACTTATCACCAAAACGCAAATTTAAATTAAGAATGCACTTGTACTTACCATCAAGTATTCTATATCTCCCTCTGTCTTGTCCACAGAATCGCTACCAAGACCTCTCAGCCTCTTCACGTGGCCCTCGCTGTGGTCGTCCTCCTTGCCTGGCTCAGCCGCCCTGGATCCAGTAGTAACCTCCGTGGATGGAGGGCACTGTACGTCGTCGCCGTCGCCACGCATTTCGGAGCACAAGTCTGGATGACTCTTGTCTCTGGTAAGATTTGTTTGTATATTAATATGACATAGATGATTTTTCATAGATGCCTAGATGAAATTGAAACAAGGTACAATTATTTTAGGTTTTCTAAAAATATGCCCTTACTCATTTCAAGCTTATATAAAAAAGGCGAAGAGTGCCAAGAAATGTCTGTTAATTTTGTCTCTAGGTCTAGGTCTGAAACGAAGTCTAGATAAATCACGAAACAATTAACATTATGGCCAACATAAAAAAAATACTTTTTTGTATTTCAAAATCGGAATCGGCATTCAAAAACCCGTTCGTTCAAATTTCGAAGAACTGTATCACGTTGTTGGGCATGCGTGTTAACTACGTACATGAAAGAAAGAGGTTTTTAATAAAAAGAATAATTCTTGTCGTTAAGAAACACCAGTTGTTTTTTTAAATAAGGAACACTCTATTTTTTCAGAAGAGGTTTTATTCGAAAATGTTTCGTTATTTTTTTTTAATATTTTCATAAATGAAGTCCAAGATGCTCAATAAAATTAATGAGAAAAAAAGTCCTTTAGTATTATGTATAGTTTTCAAAATCCTAACAGGGGTGCACAATCAATCATCAATGTTTACAGTTTACACGAATGTTGTTACAAATACATAAAATGTCTGATCGTATCGTTATTCCCCCGTCCATTCCGCCGTGTACAGTTTGTTACACTGTTACACACCTACCTACACGTGTCGCTGCTCGAGTTTATTGATGCATGTTCTGTTTATCATTGCTTTCATTCCTTTGTTTTTTCTTACATTCAATACATCACCGATTATTTGTAAACTTGTTGTGAATACATGCAATTGGATATGGCATTCTTTTGTCCTATCTTGTTTCAAATTTTTTTTTTAAACTAAGTAAATATTTTGGGCTTAATTTTAGCGCATTGCCACTGTCTTAATAATCAATATTTTTCTGTAAGGTTTTGCTAATTCGCATCAAATCTCAAAACGAACCTTCAAAATCGGATCCTTTAATCGTAATAAACGTTTCTCTTTTGTTTTTGCTAAAGGTCTCCAAATATTAATTCGTTTATTTTTTACAACTAAATTGACTTCTGATCCAAAGATTTGAAGGTGGAAACAAGGACAGACGTAATGGGAATATTATTATACAAATGTAATTAGGATTATTATTGTAACCCTGGTTTCTAATCTAGCAAATTGTAGAGTACATGTTAGACTTGTAATTTATTTAATTATACGATAGGTGTAGGTTACTCTGAACTTCAGAGTAACCTACACCTATATTACTTCAGAGTCTGAAGTAACAAAAGTATAAATGAAATTGACAAATGGATGTGTTAAAAAAGGTATTCTTTCTCGTCAGACAGTTAAAAATAAAAATAAAACTTGCATTAGTTCCAAAAAAATTAAATCACTAAAAAGCTGCAACAACTTTTGAGGAAAATCTCAAATTCAGTGGGCGGAGCCACCTGTCCAGTCTACACGTTTCATTCAGGAACTAAATGATGCTTTTTAGCATTTTAATGGCCCAAATACAGGATTCTTTGTGGCCATATATGTGTCAAACAATTTGAAACCTTATATACTGTTGGTAAAGATGAAAATCAATTGGATTTAAGCTTTCAACGTTGATGAAATAAGATTTGGGTACGACACAACACAAATTGCAGAGAATAAAAAATAAATAATTAAGTAATTGCGTAATGAGAACTAATTGGGTATCGTATGTTTCAAGTCTTATTAAGGTTCCGTGATTTTTGTAGTTCCTTTTTTAATCTTAAATCCTTATGAGCCAAAAAGCTCCATCTTTCGTGATCAAACCAGTTTATAAATGATTTTTATTTTGATAACAAAATTCGAGTGGTATAAGACAGATTCCAAGATTTCTTTAAACTTCATTTCTTTACCGCCATAATTATGTAGCACCATAAAAAAATCAGAGGCACAATGAACATTTACTTCTGCCTAATGGCACTTTGAAAATAAAGCCCGCTTTTATTGACGCTTCACTTTGCTACAAAGTAAAGTTACAAGACTTTTTGCAGGGAGGCAGGAACATAAAAATCTATAATTTATCTTTCTGTTTTCAACATTAACATCTTAAGTTATGTGATGAGTTTTTATTATGCAGAACAAATCCTTGTTTATTTGCCGTTTATTCCTGTTTTTAATGAGACTAACCTGTATCTCTGATTAAAAAGCAATATTAAGCTTAAAATTAAGCAAATTTGTGAAAAAACTGCAGTGATCCTATCCCACTACTATTATAAACACAAAAGTTTATAAGGATACATGGATTAATCCATTCAGTGCGGGGGACGCACATGCGCGTTCGTTTGACGCGCATACGCGTTGTCCGCACTAAAAGGGTTAAGCTAAAATATGCACACATGTAGAAAAAAAAATCAATAAACCAAAATCAATAATTATGTATACAAATCTAGCTTACCACAGAATAACTTTTATCCCATTTTTGTCCCGTGGGATAACATACGAGACAACTTTGTCGCAGGCGGAAGCTAGTCCATAGGAAAGATTCAGGCCGCATTATTAGATCAAATGATTCACCAAATAGATCAAAACATTAGGTACTCTCCTATCCTTTGTAATGTCGAGCAATTTGGAGTGAAGAGTGAACGCACCGGAGCCCGGTACTGTGGAGAATTTCGCGGGCATAGCGCGTTCCGGGTGACAGGCGGGGCTACCAACTATACTGATAAAAGTAGTATTATATTTATTGTTTTACACTGCGTTATACTTTATAATGTTGTAAAAAAAAAGTATACAAAATTGTGGTTTTCAGCATCACTGGTTAATTATTTCAAAGTTATTGTTTGTTTCTTCTTCTTTTCGTTGGCAACCCTAGTGACGCGGCCCTTTGAAGAGACCTCACTGATTTGTTCCTGTCTAACATTTAAGTAGTATTAATGGATAATGCATTGCTGCACGTGTACGTTATGTAAAGTCAATTGAAACCTTCGAAAGAAAAGACAAACGGAACATTATGATATGATGCACTTAATACTTATTGTAGTACCTACTTAGTGGTGTTTATTTAAAGTACAGTCTTTACATAATACAATGTACTGTACAATACAGTTTCTTGGTGGTTCTTGCTCCATAAGAAACTGCCTCTCGGAAGAGGCAACTATACTAGAAAGGTTTAGGTAGTTAACTAAATGTAAACAAAACAAACCACGTGACTCATGGATGCTAAACCTTTCACTTCAAATTTTAAAATCGTATTATTTAAAGTCGTATAATAATAGGCTCTAGTCTATATCAGAATTTGAGGAACTATCTGCCACGTTAATAATAAAACGTTCAGTGGTATTATCAATCATTTTATCTAATTTAAACATTTTCTGTTCTTGTTTTATTACATGACCCTCGCAATTTTCAAAGGCGCCTGGTTAATCGACTAAACGTAATACCTGCAATTTTAGTTGCCATACTACATCACGGGCGTACTCTTCAATTTAGCGACGTTATCTAATTCATCGTATCTTCTAAAAGGTTTTGGGAACCTGTCTTTTTAGGCTCTTTACAATAGACAGATTACAAAATATTATACTATTTTATAAAACTAACAAAAAAGTGGTGTCCGAACAATGACATCTATGAAGAGTAGTTTACGAATAAATGATAAAGTTTAACATACATTAATGAAAGAGAAAAGTATCGCATAAATCGAAATTAGAATTGATTTTGTTGTAACGTATTTTTAAACAAGGAAGTGTCAACTATAAAAAACCTTTTCTACGATTTGTTTACCTTTAGTTAACTACCTAAACCTTTCTAGTATAGATTCAATTATATTTAATTTTTGCACTTGTAATACGTTCAAAAGTGCCTAAAATGGTCTGACTGAAAAAAAAGATTTGACGTTGAATACGAAGGTTTTCAATGTTTAAATTAAGAATAAGAAAAACAAATGCAAATCTGTGAAAACATTTTACTATTTAGAGCAATCAAAAATCACAAAGGACAAGCGTGAAACGATCACATTCCTATTTCAAATTCACTAGCCATAAATATATCAAGCGTCATCTGCCAGTAGGGCACAATGATGGAGTAGGGGATCGTCAACCTCAGTCAGGGCCGCGCATAAAGGTTCAACCGCACAGCAAATATTTGTGGGGCCGCCAGACATTTGTACAATGTCTGGACGAGTCGTTATGTAATAGGGACCATGACATGCAGGATTGATGTGCGAGTACTCAGCATTATTGACGTAGATCGAGTGGAAAGTATTATTTACAAGTACTATCATATAAAATAACTTCTTGATAAGTCATATGTGTATTACATGACTACGATGTTTTATTAAATAGAGTATTTTAAAGGAAAATGCACCGCTTTTACATGCGGCTTGAATAAAATTCTACCACCAATAAAATACGATAGTCAAATCTAAGCGATACAATACTTCATTTGGCAACGAGCTTTTTGAACGAGACGCCTTCTATAACCGCGTTATCCGTTTAAAATCAAAGGAAATCAGGCTTAAGGGACATAATCAAAAACATGCGAAATCAAGTCGCAATCTCATCATTGTCAAAACGTAGGTAGTTAAAATAGATGACTTTTTGACAGATTGACACTGACATTAGGATGTGAACGTTTTTATACATACTTAAATTGTTGAGCACCTCTGGTTAAAAAAAAAACTATTTAAGATATTTTTTTATATTTCGAATTGCACAATTATTAAGGAAATGTTCTCTTCTTTCACAGGCATAGTGCTATACTTCAACCTGCCCCGTCATGAGTTCGGCCGCGTGCAGACAGTCCTGTTCCCCGTGTACTACGCCTTCAACGCCATCATCAGTCTGCTGGCGCTGCTCGCCTACTACAGGACGCAGTGCCTCACGCAGTTTGAACATACCTCCTGGGTACAGGTGAGTGTCGAAACTTGGCTTAAGAGCATTGAAGACTGTGCTTTCCGAACGTATTCAACCCTAATCTCTTCAAAGTTAGAGTGAGCAGAATTCTGGGTAAGCTCCAGGGGCGTAGCTACCGCCGTATCTGCCGTATCAATTATACGGGGCCCCAGGGCTACGGGGGCCCCCAATGTGCGTAAGCAAAAATTAATAAAAACTTCCCAAATTTTTTGTTATTTCACAAATGACAAAAGTCAAAACAAGCAATTCTTTTTTGCCCGCGCAAAGCGTGCGTTCAAAAGTTGGCAACACCCTACATCGGTTATCGCGGTTATTATCCATAGAGGGCTAGAGGCAGTAACTTTAGAAAACTAAAGTCATCATCAGCTATAAATAATTGAATAAATCAGTTTGCCGAAAAAAAGGTAAGGAGGGTGTAGATATACCTATTTAATTGGTTTTTTTTTTTTGGAAAAAGTGACAGATACGAGTATATAATTATGATTTAAAAAAAAATTCTTTTAATTTTATGCAATTTTTTTTTATTGTGAGAAATCTTTACCTTCCTAAGGGCCCCCAAACCAATGTTTATACGGGGCCCCGCCAAGCCACGCTACGCTTCTGGTAAGCTCACTCCGTTAGCGTCTCCGCACAGGACCGATTACTGGGCCGATTATCCGTCGTGTGCGGAGACGCTTAGACTTTGTCTCTGTCACCTCTGACGTAGACTATAGTCAAGAGCGTGCCTATATCAAAAAATAAGACTTTACAGTATTGTGAATCAAACTTATGCCATACACAAACAAACTTTAGAGACTATGCCTACTTGATCGTTACCGACAAAACACTCGTCGCGTGCCACGCACGGAACGTCAACAATTGTCTTTTAAAACGCTGTTGTTACGTTCTAGTAGACCGTGTCATGTTTCTTTCCGTGCCTGCTACATTCATAACACGGCCAAGTGCAGTATGCAAACTCCTTTAAAGTCATTTTATAGTGCCAGCCTGTGCAAACAAGATTAACACGTAAGTACTTGACTGTGAGTTACAACAAAGTACTGTAAGCACATAACGCATCAGTAGAAGGTCGCAGGTCTGCAATAAACTACCTACAAGCATTAAATAATACAACACGTAAATAAAACGTTGGCATATACCTACCTATTAGATGGCGCCAATGCGTAAAGTGCATTATGCACTTGGGTGATTGTCATTGACATTAATTATTCGATATTTGCACACTTAAGAGGTAAAAGTAGGTAGGTATCTTGTTATTTTAAAGTGAAAGTGATTGCCTATCGTTTATTTTTTGTATTTTTTGAGCAGCTCGTAGGTAAAGTGGGATGATTTTAGACATTATTCCTAAATATCTTGAAAAAAGAAATCAATTTTTCATTAAGATTATCGCTGTTTGAGTTTTCCAGAGCAACCATTTCAAACGTGTTGATATTTACTTCCCTTATTTTTAAAATCAATCGTCTCCTCGTATGGTAGGATAAAACCTTTTCCATTTTACTTTTCAAGAAACTAAACGAAACAGGTTTCACTTCAGTTATGGTTGATAAACAAACGTCATTTCTATAACCAGCCAGTAGTCAGCCAGTTTTACTGACACAGACGAACACTTAATAAGAATTTATGCCCTGTTAGCTTGCTCAATAAACTTTATAACGAAGTCAATTAGCTACATAAGGAGTTATAACCTTTAACTTGGAAGATAAATCAAATTATTAAATGTTCGAGACGTAATATGACTCGTTATCTTGGTAGTCTTCACACCAATCTATTTATTGAATTAAAATATGAGCTATTTTAATTACCAGAATGATATGTTTGTATAATTTAAGCTCAAATTGCTTTACTGTTATTGCTAGTAATTTTACTTAAAGGAATATTGAACATACTTTCTGTGGGCTCTAATAATATGTAGTCATATTTTTTTAGTCTATGACATGTTTTGACATTGACATAATTATTTTTTTATTACCTATTCAAACAATGTTGTTTTTTAGTATTATGCCTAGACAGTTAATGACCTGTCTTATCTAAAATAAACTTAATTAACCGAATAACATTGATTAATGATGATTACATTTTTATACATTGGCCAAGAAAATAAAATACGCACGAAAATTTACGATCGTGTCCTTCCATGTCTGAAACTTAAGTGCTGTTTAAAAATACATTTTATTGTTAGCAAATGTCAGGGTGCACTAATTGAGTAAACATAATAACAGGCACAGTTTGAACTTCTTCATGCATTTGTAAATCATAATTCAAATACAAGCGACCTTCGCGAATTTTCGCTTCAGTAAAGTACCATAATGATTTTGATTAATGACTTTATAACTTTTTATTGGTCAGACAGAGGTTATTCAATAATACAAACAGATAATATAATGTGATAATGAATGACACTCCATTGCACATTATGATTAATGATCAGATGCATGAAATCACACAAATTATACGTATTGAAATAAAAATGTAGCTGCCATTATTTGTAATCGAAATTGCAATGTGTCGAACATATTAGGCACAAAAATTGTTATTTGCACAAAGATTGCATTGAGATGGTAAAAACCTTGATTACTCGTACCAATACTCACTTTATTTTTTTCGTCCATACAAATTAATAAAAGATAGGTACTTACTGAGTGTCTGTAATCATAAGTAAATGCAAGGTCGTTTTGAAAGGTCGGATTAACTCGCTTGAACTTATTCTGGATAAAAGACAGATTAAAAATTAACCGCCATTTTTATTATGTCGGTACCGGATATAAGGAAATAAAAGTAAAGATTGTTTTATTTGATAACGGACTACACGATACTTTCCGGGCTTATACATAAGTACTACCTGGCCATCAATACACATATACATCAATTGATTTTCCTTTTTCTTTTTTCTCTATTCCTAATTCAAATCCAACCGTTATACTAAACGTCCTTATTCTGATTGTTCCAGCTAGCGCTGCTGCTAGCCGTATTCAGCATCGAGTCGTACGTGCGCCTGCGACTCGTGCGCCCCATGCTGCGCGCCAAGCATGTCAAGACACAGATGGAAGAGGCAGCCGGTGGCGGACAAGAAGTGAGTACATACATATACAATAAGATTGATAGAATGTAAGATAGGAATTGATCCTTGACACAGTAGCGAAGGATAGGTGTTCTAGTTGATACTCGTAGTATATTTAACATAACTGCAGTAGGACTATATTATTTGAAAATAGAGGACTTTGATTGTATCGTTTTTTAATGGCGATAGAATAACTGTTGCTCGTCTTTCGTCTTGCTAAAGGACTCTTTGGTAAAGGAACGCCTAGCTTGAAGATAGGGCATGCGCCCTATCTTCAAGCTAGGCGTTCCTTTACCAAAGAGTTCCTTTACCTGTCTATGTAGACAGGCATCAATAGCCTTAGTAGAAACAGTAGAATACCTAACTAGCAGTATGTGACAGATGCATGCATTTAACTAGTAAAGACGAACATGTAAAAAAAACTGGTAATGTGACTGTCATAAATTACAGAACCACTTTGCGTAATTTTCATAAATTATAGAACCCTAATACGCAAATGTTTTCTAAGGAACAGGTTCCCACGGAACGAAGTCAGAAATCAAAGTTCAAGTACGCTAACTTCGACGTTAACGTTAGGTATCAGTATGGCACAATCATGTGATGTAGCTGACATAAATTCATAAAACAATAGGTATCTATTACTGAGAATTGTATAGGATTTAGAAAACAATTCACTTGACAACGGTCACCTGACGCTATTGCAAGATAGCCAATGAATCATAAATATGCACGTGCTTTCTGCAGAGCTGCAGAAATTAGTTCATAGTAATAAAGTGATAATACTCACACGTTGTGAAAAAGAAATGTGAAGCAACCAGAATAAGGATGATTTTGCGATGGTTTCGGTTCATAGAACTTTGTTTTTTCCAACCCCTTTTTTAGCTCTTCAGTGAGTCATCGCCTTATCTTAACATACATATCTACTTAACCACATGAATATTATGTACTTTTAAAGTGTTTGTTACGTTTGTCATCGATAACAGCTGAAAGACGTAGTAAACCCAATCGAATCTGAAGATTTTCTAAATCGATTGCAATAATCCTTTACTAAATCATGTGTTTTCCTTTGTTGCAGGTCGGTCGCCTAATTCTAGGTGAACTCGCACACTGTCCCCGCTACCTCCGCGTCCTGAAGACCTTCAGGACGTACCACTCCAGTATAGCCATGGGCACCATGATAGCCCTCGGGTGCTCATTATACTCCACCATGATCATAGTCGATTCCATGTGCCGTTAATCGACTAAAAAAGGAACTATTGGAGAAAAAGTTAACACTAAAAAGTTCCGTTGGCATGCTGTGTAAATTTTTGTAACGTTATGAAATGTTTTGAATTTAGAAGGTTTTTTTTTATTAAAAAAATATTGAAATGTTAACGTCGGTTTTATGTAGTCGGAATTTAATGGAAATTTTATGGTCTAATAGAATTTTGTTTGTCATACTAATCAACTGATATTAAAACTAGGCTATTGTAGGCTGTCTGAAAACCAGAAAGCATCACTTTTTATTTCAAGACACGAATGCAATAGCAGTTAGCGACTTTTAGTATTTAGTGATTAGTTTAAATCTAAAACAAAGTTTACATAGCATGATACCACCGATATTAAATTAAGGATCCATTTCATAAATGCATTACTGTCCTAGTTCCAATCAGGCTGTGAAGTCTGTTTTCACTATGTACGATTATAAGATTCTTATTAAAAAATAAAGTATTAAATTCGCAAAGAGTGACTCGACAAGGATTTAGGTGTGTGAGGCGCTGGTCGCACGAATTGTTTCCAAGAGAAACTTGAAAGAATCGTTCCAAATTGTTAAATTAGGTACCTAGTTGTAAGTGACGGTAGAAATCACGACTAAACGCAACGATTATAATATTGTTTAGCATTCGATTAACACAAACCTTTTTCTAGGTTCTTAGTTGAAATTGTAACATCAAATTTATAGAAAAATGTACGCTAACTTGCCAGCAACTAACAGTAGGTATAGACTGCAGTGGGCACCTAATCATATTAATCTTGCCAAACGTTAGCAGTATCTTGTTCCATCGAGGAGCCGTCTGAGGCAGCGCGCCCATCACTAAGCTGCTTGATATTATGAAACTCATGTTGTATGCTCTCTAATTTCCTGCAATACTGCCATAGTATATAGCACTAAGTGTAGTATTAAGTAGTATAGACTCTCGCCAACGCATTTTGCCGCAAAGTATCGTTAAAATGCTCCTTGAACGCAGGAAGTTACGAGCACGCAACTTTTACGATGTTTTTGGTGTTGAATCAAATTCGATTCGAAGCTGAGCGCTACGTACGTTCTAAGAATGTTTGATGTGTCTTCAGAACTTGCCATTAGCGATGTTGCTCGCTAAGTTTTATCGTTGTGACGACTCCATTGTCTAGTCAGCAACAGACGCTGCGATCGTAAAATCGCCATTTTACTGGATCGCGCGTTGATGAAACCAGAGCTTAAAAGTATTGCATTTAATCAAGTTAAACATTATTGAACATGTTTAAATGATTACTTTTAATCGTCAAGCAGCTTATGCCTTTTTGGCAGAGGGTTTGTTTAGCTAATATTAAGTAATATAATTTTATAATTACTAAGGTTAGTTAGAATAAATTTATTTAATCGATTAATGTGAATACGAGTTAGTGATTACTGTTTACTTATTATTCGTAAATGATCTGAGTGTCTACGTGGGATTATTATTTATTTGAGACGTGAGAGAACGAAAAAAGTATTAAAATTTAAAATAAATGATTATTATGAAAACTTGGCGTGTTATTTTTTTATTTATTTGTGTACCTAGTAGTTACATACGTACCGACCTACTCGTATAAGTAGATACCTTCTTAATAAACAACCCTATTTAGTTGTATTTAGTTATCAAGGCTGACCTGATAACCTCGTTACGATGTCGGCAAAGAAGTAGGTAGTACCTACCTGCTAAGGGGCTTCCCAACATCAATGCGCTCTGTATTATTATTATTTTTTTATTATTTATTAAAAAAGGTCCACCAACAGCTTCTATGTGATACATTATATAAGTATTAAGTGTTAAGTATTTGAAAGGGCAAGAGCCCTTTTAAATGACACGTATCAACTGTAGGTACAACAAAGGACAACTTTTCGTGTGCAGCTTGACACCCGCACCGCTCCATTGCCGCAGCGGAACGTAACGCAACACGTAAGCATTGAAAGAGCCCTTACTCTACATACGACAATAAAATTGCCTTTCTTTATTTCTAAAATTAACTTATTAACCACTTGGGCACAGTGAGCAACAATGTTTGGAAGTTAGAACTTATATTTACTCAAAATCTCTCGGATGGATTTTAATGTTTTTCTGTTTGTCTTCACCACAGTCGTTTGGTACCTATATTATTCACCCTTGGCAAAGCTTGAACCATGTTGGCCTACTATAATTTTATTTCTAGCAGATATTCTAGTCGGTAGGCACTATTCCAAAATAAAATCCTTATAGAGTATCGATGTAAGTATGTAGCGACATCTATGGTTCAACATACGAACTACTACGAGTGCGGTAGCGGAAAAACTTGTGTTGTGATTGTGACTAATGTTGCAATTCCGTGATGATGCACCCGTTCAGTATGCGGATAATAAGGAGACTCGACTTGATTAATAAACTTACAGAATTGCCGATAGGACAGCATCATCTTACATTGTAAGAGGATGCCGATAAAATCTAGTTTACCGAATGATCAGCGCGGACAGAACAGCAATATGTTTTTATCTATTGCACGCAATTTTTAACACTATTACTGTTGAATTTTAGTTCATTATCCACTATTTAATGAAAACCGCTCTATTGCTGCTCTGTTTGAGCTAATCCTTAGACGAAATATAATTCTGACGTATAACGAAACGTAATTTACGAAACTGTCACTGTCATTATGACTTTAGGTTTTGTATTGCATTCCACAAAATTTTATGAAATTCTACCAATTTGAATTTTATGAGAAATACAATTGGGTATGGTTTTATAAGTTCTGGATTTTACTGACATATTTTGTCTAAATTTAATTATATTTGAAACAGAAACAGGTCACCTTATTGTCTTTTAATTCAATCGTCAACAACAATCGTCATAATAATATTGCTTTTGGCAGAATTTGCTATTTGGCTTTAGTAACACCCATACATTTTGACACACGCTGCCAAACCAAACTGTCAGTTGTCAGGTAGAATTTAAGATGTCAATAGCGACCTTACGTGGTTTTATTTTATTAGAGTTTAGAAATATTATTGCAATACACGATGAAATCTAAACCTTTTTCAGTCAGTATAGAGATTTTATCGGTGAATACACGCTCCAGTGAACGGCGCAGTCATGTTGTTTATAGGTAGGCCAAACGAAACTGAAGACATGAAGTGTGGCTGTAAATGGAAAATTAATGCAAAAATGATCGTAGACAGATGTAAAACTGTGCTAATATTATCAAGCGTGGTGTGTACGTTCGCTGTTGTGATATCGTTGCACAAATTGGTAAATTACGAAGTAAAGTTCGCGAAGCCATTTGCTCCCATACCAGATGGTTTGTACGGTAACTATTTAGAGCCTATATCTGAGCAAAATCCGGATCCGCCTCCGCTGAGAGCGCTCGACAAGACTCGCGATGCGGAAGCTGTCGTTTCCCTGAACGCTGCGTTAGAGATGAAGAAAGTAGGCAAGGATGAGAAAGCACTAAAGTTGTTTCAACATGCGTTCGCCCTATCACCGAAACACGCTGACATACTCAACCACTATGGAGAGTTTTTGGAAGACACCAAAAAAGATGTGGTCAGGGCTGACCAGTTGTACACCTTGGCTTTAACAAACTATCCGGAGCACACTGGTGCCTTAGAGAACAGACAACGCACTGCCAGCATAGTTGAGAACTTAGACAGAGAGATGTTGAGAAAGATTGATGATAAGAGAGATGCACTGTCATCAATACCAGAAAGTAACTCGGCTCTAAGAAGAGCAAAGAAAGAAGCATACTTCCAACACATTTACCACACGGTTGCTATTGAAGGAAACACAATGACTTTACAACAGACGAGAAGTGTCTTAGAAACCAGGATAGCAGTGTCCGGAAAAAGTATAGATGAGCATAATGAAATTTTAGGCCTAGATGCAGCAATGAAGTACATTAATTCCACTTTACTATACCGTTTACGGGCCATTACTATGGGTGATATATTAGAGATTCATAAAAGAGTGTTGGGTCATGTTGATCCCATTGAGGGTGGTCAGTTTCGAAGAACACAAGTTTACGTTGGCGGTCACATTCCACCGGGACCGTCAGAAATACAAAGGCTAATGATACAGTTCTTGGAATGGTTGAACTCTGAAGATGCATTGGACTTGCATCCTGTTAGGTGAGTAATGTTTTTGTTTGGTTAATATTTCATAACAGCAGAAAGTGAAACTGTTGAGTCACTGAACATTCCTAGTATGAATTTCCATTTTAAGATTTTATAAACAATGAAAATATTAATAATATTATACCACCACTGCTGTGTTCCCCACAGGGTTAGGCAGAGGTGTACCAATGTACTACAATGTACCCACATTTCTCCAGTGTGTTTAGGCCCGTAATAGGGGGCGAGCCTATTGCCAGAATAACATAGAAATACCCAATAATACTTTCTGCTCGACCTGGGAATCGAACCCAAGACCTGTAGCGTAGCATTCGCGCTTAGGACCACTAAGCTAATGATGCAGTTACTTTATAAATATTATGTCTCACATATTTTCTAGATACGCAGCCCTAGCCCACTACAAACTGGTGCACATCCATCCGTTCATAGACGGCAACGGCCGCACTTCTCGGTTGCTCATGAATCTACTGCTGATGCAGGCCGGGTACCCACCAGTGATCATCGCTAAGCAGCATCGCCATCTGTACTATCAGCATCTGCAGACTGCCAATGAGGGTGATGTCAGGCCTTTTGTTAGGTGAGAAATAGTTTTTGAACGCATAAGTTTTTTTTTATTAAAATAATTATTTTCGAGGCCTAGTAACGCCTCGGAATGGTAGCATTTATCAAGCCAGAGAATTCAATCTACAAAGAATTTATTCTATTTCTTTTTAGCCAACTCACTTAAAATGAGAGTATGTTTTTATTAACATTTTCAGCAGTAATGTTTATTCAAATGGCATTTTCAATTATTTATAAAGTGAAAACTAATAAACTATTTAGATAATATGTTGACAAAGATTTCCATTTCAATAATTTATACAACATTTGTCTCAACGTTCTAAACAATATCTTACAGTATTTGAAAGGATCAGTGGAATAATAGGTGCTAAAACCCATAAATAAAATGTGCAAATAACAACAAACTTCATTCAATGAACAGCATTCCATAATATATTACATTCATGTGTAACAAATTACATAGCATTTGTTAAGCCAATCTATTCTAACTATTATTATAAACGCGGTAGTGACTGTATTGTATTTTTCACGCTTTCACTAGTAAACCACTATACCGATTATGATGAAATTTGGTAGGAACAGAGCATGTGTGACACCCAAGAGACAGGCTATTTGGCATTCAGCAATTTTGTTGAACTTTGGGAGGTACAGACCATGTTTAAATCCCAAGGCACATAGGCTACTTTTACTACTCTGCCTCCACGAAAACCAGTATTCACGCTGACGAAATCGCGGGTAAAAACTAGTCATCTTATAAATATTGAAGTGAATCAGTATTATAGGAGGATAATCACGGCATTTGAAGTCGGCTGACTATATTATATTTATATAACATCAATGAGTAGTGACCATTGCTTATCGCAATCACAATCAGTGCATTGTTAAAGTATGTTATTGTTAATTTCCTTACACAGCTTGCAAACTTCATTATCCACTCAAATATTTCAGGTTTATAGCGCAATGTACGGAGCGGACATTGAACCTGTACCTTTGGGCGACTAGCGAATATTCCCACATGGTTCCTGCGATCGGAGACCCTCACATACTTACTGGAGAAGGTTTTGAAGACGACATGCTGTGACCTTGACCCCTTAAGGTCGCAAACGGTAACAGTGACTACACTTAGGTGAAATGCGAAACCAGTCTTTATATGGTACTCTCAGTATTATGGGAGCTAAGACGGAAAGGATTGGTTAGGTGGCAAATTGGAACGTAAATATCCTTATTATTTAGACATAGTTTGGATGTCTGATCAATTTTAATTTCGAAAAATTACAAGGTTTAATATTGCATGCAATACCTAAAGAGGACCTAGATGTTTTATGCATTGTATGTCACGCACGTCAATCGTTGAAATTTAAACCTAATTTGTTTGGCATAAAAGTCACCTATCAATCGTTTTTTACAACAACTATTATAATAAATTGTATTATTCTGAAATAGTGACTTTCATAAAGACTGCAGCTGTAACTGCCTCGTCACTTAATTTTCATTTCGCAATAACTTTTTCATGTTATGTAAAACTAAATTGATCAGATTTCTAGAACTGTTATACGTGTTACTGCAAAGGAGTATTGTATGACACACACATTTTGTGAGCATATTTTTATGTGCAGTGTTATTTTATTCTATGCCATCAAATCACGCAGTCTTCAGAATAAGTGTTCAAATGTGTGAGGCTAACTGTGACATTGGCTTTACACGAATGACGAATGTCTCTTTATTTCCAATGTGTATTATAATCATTATTTTGTGTAAATATAATCTCGTGGTGCATTTCGAATTGTAAATAATGTTAATATTAATGTTTTCTTCCATTTGTTTTAACACGCCTGCTGGCAGGCGATTACTAGTGGCCCTTTACACTCACGAAATAATATATTTCTGTTTGTATGGAATTTCGTAAAGAATAATCTTAATTCTTTTTTTTCGATGAATTTCGTAATGACGTTTATTTATAAGACAACTGTAACTTTATGACATTGTTTGTGGGTTTTCTAAGTTAGATTTCAGATTCAACTAAAGTCTGTAATCATGAGTTTCTCATGCGATTTTATTTTAAAGATGGGTTTAGACCGAACGTGCGATTGCTCATTAATCTATCGTTTCTTTGTATAAACAGAGAAACAACATTATTTATGTTGTTTGATCTATACTTATTCAGAAAATGGGGCTTCTGTCTGAACATCAATCACATCGAACTCGAAGTAAAAGTGTAACGCTCAGCACATGCAGCACCAATATTATTATGTTCGAGCAGGTTTCATTCATTAATTGATAATGAACTTAAAATCGATAGAGATATGGTAGAAAATTCCTTAATTGCGTGCAGCATTATAAATGTCTCGCAGATTACATCTTGCACAAAATTTTCAACTATATTTGTGATGAATTTTAGTTTGGTATTCTTAGTTATAAAATTAATAATTTGATAGAAAAACTGCTCTAGCATACTGTTAAAGCATTGTGGTAGCCATAAAATAACTATGAACAATTATTCTGATCGAACTTTGATTAATAATAAAAGGGCCATGACAACTTGTTGAAATGTATATGTATAGCTACATTAACTAAAACCAAAGAGATCAACTTTATGTATTATGTTATCGAGTTTATGTGGAAGTTAGTACTTATTGAGATTTATGAACTTGCCGCATTTACATTATGATTACAGTACCTACTTGACTTGATGTGAAAAGCTGAGATTGCATTGGTAAAGACGATAAACACACTGGCGCTTCCATAAATAATCGACTAACTGCAACAAATCTAAAAAAAACTATTTCATTGTCATAGTCCACTGTTCGACATTTTTTCAAATAGCACGCCACTAGCGTTATATCGACAGAAAATAAAATCCTTATTACCATTGCTCAATCCAGGTCTCAAGACTTCTGCCTTCTTGAATTTGGAATACAGCAATGGACACTTGTCAAGCGTGTTAAAAATACTTTTGGCGGGACGTAACAATAAATAAATAAATGAAATAGCTAAACTTACATAAAAATATAATAAAATTAATATTCAACTTTATTGATTTCTCGAAACAAATTCAAGAATTCGAACGTATGTTTATTTGCTTAAAACGAATGTTAGCATGCGAGCGAAACCGCTACAGGAAGTGTCGCCACTGCGCGCATTTTACGTGTAATTTAGAAACTTGCATTTTTCAAACTACCCCCGACCGCGCTTGAGTCTCCCTCTACATCCACATTATATATTTAAACACGTGAAGAAAAGTGTTATGTTAGTTAAAATTGTTATGTTGGTGACAACAGGCCATCACCTATTTCCTGAACAAAAAGGTAAAGATCCCTTTCCTTTACAATTTTGCTTGTTATTCGTCCTAACAACAGCCAAACTTTTAATTTTAATCAAATCCTCGTAACTCTTCTTTGGAAGGCAAAGTTAATTAAAACTAAAATCCCACATAAATCAGGCATAAAATCAATTCGTGATTAATTCAATAGTGTAAAGAAAATAATCGATTAGTTTCTTTCACTCAAATTATTATATTTTCGACTTCAAACGCACATAAAAATAACATAACCTAACATGGTAACTGCACTGGAAATTATTATAACTGGGTTTTGAGTGATCTAAACAAAAACGTTTCTTCACATCAAGACATCACTAGAATTATTGCGCTGTGATATTCGATAATTTATTTATTTATTATTTCTAATTAGGATTGCACAAATTCGGGTAAAGAGGTAGGCTAGAGATTGTTAGTTTGTTTTGTATAGATGTAGAACTTTAGTACCTAATTAAAAATTATTTCAACTACAAGTTGAAACACGCGCGTGCTATTTTCGGTGATTCTGAAATTTTGAATCATATATTTTTTGTATTATTATTATTCTCTGCCATAATTTAATTTCAAATATGTATTACTAAAAATTATTATGAATTGTTTTTTTTTATTTTACACCATTGTATTATCCTAAACAAGGTTCTCCTATGTAAGTTTATACATAGGTGCCTACTGGTAAATAAAGCCCAATTCTTTTTCTAATCATATTGAATACATTTGACGTAATTCAGCCGGCATTCGCCTAAAATATAGGTAATGACATGACTGTGTATAATGTGTTGTACTTAGATTAATTTGTGTTGTCTTCCAGTATTTATGTGCGACTATTTATTTGCATTTCCATGATACCAGTACAAACCTACTCTTAAATAAAAAATAAATGCCAAGTACTTTGAATACTAATTTCGCTTGTTTTATTTACCTTGTCTAATCTATTATTAGCATCTGAAAAACTGATAGTGAACTATATAAATCAGTACCAGTTATCATGCACGTTTAGAAAGAATATAAATTCCTTAATGAATTATTAAACATTTGTATTTTTTTTAACTTTTTGTTTATTATTTGGGTAAGATTAATTTTGATCAGGTAATCCGAAAATAAAACATCAAATCAATTTTGATTAATTTATTATAATGTGCGATGTTAAAATAAAGTTTATAATAAAGCATTTAACTAGACAACTAGAGCGGGAATGCGCCGCACCAGCATTCAACACTTGTTCATTTACTCAAACGCTTCTATACAAAAACTAATTCATTCCAACGCGGTTACAATCTCGATAATATTACAATTATTAAAAAAAAACGTATAATAATTATAGTAAGAGAGATTTTTGTTCAGTACGATCAAACATCGGCGCAGCAGCCACTCTGATACAGAGGGCCGATTCGTTTTGTTTTAATTATTTATTAATAAGCGCTATCTAATAATGTTGTAAGCTACAGTATACATAGTTACCTCGGGGAGGGTCGCAGTGCAGAGGCGCGGGAGCGTGGCCCTCGAGTGCACCCGCGTGTTCACACAAAGCTCCACGCAAACAATACAGACTACAGAGCCCAAATATCACTTGTAATTTTAAACAAGTCTTTAGCCATAAAAACATTTTTTTAAGTGTAACTAGCTCCTAATGACATAACTGTACAGGTTGTTACTTTGTGCGAACATGCGAGTGACTCCGTCCAGTTGTTAACAAACCACATTTCCCACGATTTACGACAAGAAAGAAATCAAAACTAACGTTATTTATCGGAAATAAAAGCGAATATTTGTAAATCCTTCACCCTAGGGGTTGAGGATAAAAGCAAAGTCTACACCTAGCACCAGATGAGCAGATATTAAACCACAAAACACGTTCGGGTTATTTTTATTTATTATTTCGCAGACATTACAAAACTTTGTTACAAACAAAAAATTTACGCATATATGGAGTGAACAACGTTCTATATTCCATTGCATTCAACGTCCATTCCAGAATGGAAGATAGATGGCGCGCCTCTCGTCATCGCGTCGAGCTGTGAAGCGTTACGCACGATCTGCATCACAGGAACACGAACATAGGTATATGCGAATACTATCACAACATAATAAATAAGTCCCATACAAAAAGAAATGAAAAAAATATATTATAATGTACTGACTTGAAAAACTTACATAGTTACATAGTCTTTAAGTAGTTTTACAATTTTTATTATATTATTTAATAATAAAACAGATTTTTTACGATTTTTAAGAGACGACAATGGTTTTTAAGACATAAATTACAATATTTATGGTATAGGAGTATCTGTGTAAGTGTAGAAATTTATCACCAGCCCATGGCCCGACTGGCAGTCGTCATTGTTAAAACAAATCAGCATTTCCGCAGTAAATTAAACTAAACACGCACACGCAATGTGTTTAGTGCAAATTTCCCGCGAAAATGTGAAAAGAACACGTATAAAAAACGCGGGCAAGAGCTTTGCTCCCGCCCACTTAAAAGTCAAGTCACTGCGTAGTCGTAGTAATCCTGAGAAGTTATTAGAAATAAAGCATAAGCACGACAGGTGAGTAACAAACTCCATAGACAAACTATCTATCGAGTTATACCATGCCTTAGTTTATTTAAAGGCCTAACGAATTCAAGCACCATAGATAGGAATTATCAGTTAAAATGTACAAAAAGAAAACACAATTAAATACTGATTTAAAAATATATAAAATAAATGGTAAGTGTTTGTCAAGACATGATATAACTTGATAATTTTTCGCTTTCGTCAAGCCAATGTTTGAAGTCAGGAAATCAACATAATATTGGCTGCCTTTACTATTTATTACATATTTATTGAAAGATAATGGACAGCTGTGGGGAATATATCAAGACATAATGTTAAATGCCAACGCTAAACGAACACTTATAATTTTTTTCTTTAATTTTATGGCAACAATACGCTCTTAGATTTTTAAACAACAAAAAAGAACATCTAAGAAAAGAAAAATAGATTTAAAGTTATAATCTCAAGACATGGAATGTTTCTCAGCTCTTCATATTGTCTCTACAGATGTCCATCATGACGACTAAAACAATCAACTTTTTTATTAATCTAGCCGAACTATATTCAAACTTTTACGTAATTAATGAAAAATATTATGTGCTTCAAGTGTACTTATTAACCGCAGTAGTGAAATGTACTTTTTTATAGTCACAGAACTTGTTATTTGTATATAGAATAGATAATTATATCATCATAATATCTATTCTGATTATACCTGATTAGACTAGAAACCGACCCTAATAGTAATGACTTAGGGTCGCCTTCCAGTGTAATCAGGTACATCTAATTGACTCGGAGCTACTGCCTATCTAACCTCCACAACCCAGTTACTAACACTTATCACTGGTTTTAAGTTTCTAACTATCTGTAACGACAGCCCAACAGCTTAACGTGCTTCCAGAGCACGGCGGAAAGAAACCGATCACCCATCCACCAACTGACCGCAGCAAGTGAAGCTTAACATTGATGATTGATTGATTGATTGGTTGTACAAGCAAGAACTTCAGTCGTATTTCAACTATAAAGTTACAGAAAGAACCAACATCCGAAACGAGACTCGAATCAAGTTAGAAAAATAAATAATAAAGTGAATATAGGTACATTTTCCACCGTAAACAGGCACACTTGAAGCACTCATATTGTCATATAACGTAGGAATCAGGTCAATAGTTACGTTTACAACGAGAGAATAACAAGCGATTTTATATGCAACAGATATGTTAATCAATCACATGATACTCAACATTTATACATTTTTAATCAATACTTTCATTTTAGTTTGTTATTTAAATAGGTTGATTTTGTCTTGATTAATTTATAACACATATCACCACGCTTCGTGTCTCTGAAAGGATAAACGGGTGTATTTAGTAGTTACATCCACGTTTCACCAATTTATGAGTTAACTTTTATTTTATTGGACATGTTTTTCTGGAAATAAAATAACTCAAGTTTTTTTTACAATAGTGAAGAACTACAATGATTTATATGCAATACTAGCTCGCGACTTCGTCCGTGTGACTTATTTCACCCGTGTTAAGTCACCTCTTTGGTTCCTACTCCGCTTCGTGAGTCCTAGCGTGACGCTTTATAGCCTATGACACTCACAAATAACGTGGCTTTCTATGGGCAAAAGAATCAATTTCAAAATCGGTTTAGTAGATCCAGAGATTACCCCTTACAACATCACAAACTCTTTAATATTAGCATAGACAAGACCAAGACAAAATCAACCTACCTTCGGCGCGCAAAGTATTAAAACGCAGTTCACATTCAGGTTATCTAATTTTAAAACAACTATTTCACAACATTCCGAGTACTTCGTTAAGCCAAACATATTATCATAAACATTTTTGTCATGAAAACAAATCACAGCAACACAATATTTATCCGTCAAAACCGTCAAACTTGGCTTAATGGGCAAGTGGCCAAGTTAAATTAAAATCGTCCTAAAAGCTCAAAATATGGTACCTAGCAATACTTGACCAGATTTGGCATAAATCAAGCATGGCCAAGTATAAATATATCGGTGCCAAGTTATAGAATAGTAAACGAAGCATAGGGTTTTCACAGATATATTCTTGCATATAGACATTGGCGCAACTAGGGCATTGAACAAAACGAATTCGGGCTGCGCCCTACGACGCGTACCTACATAACAGGACAAATGTGGCTTTGGTCTAAAAAACGACCCCTAACGCATTGAATTGAAGTTGGATTCTCGACTCTAGTTTGAAATCTAGGTCAGAAAATTTTGAAGCAGATGAGTGAAAGCATTATCTTTGAAGGTAGCCTAAGAACCTGGTCAGCACATTCCCGCCACGCCATCTAGTCACGCCAATGAGGAACTACTTCACAATCACTGGGATCGCCTCACTGTCACCTTTGTACTTCCAATTCTCCCGGTATATAAAAATATCTACAGTTCGACGATAGGCCTTTAGCGAAAGTTAAATGCATTCAGAATAAGTGACTTAACGTTAATAGGGTAATGTCTCGCACCTTACAATTACATGATTCGATTACATGTTAGGTATCGATCGATAATCGTATCTACCGATGTCTAACACATACTTTTGTATCTTTAGCATGAGTAAAGGAGTGAATTCACTTACTGACAATCGCGTGGACAGAATCAGCTAAGTATTACGACAAAATCTCAAACAAATTACGTAAAATGCCAATAAATGAATTCTCACCTTCTTAAAATTTAGTATACTGTATAAACTATTACAGAAACTAAAATTACATCTCTACTATCGATACTCGTAATAGCACGTTTTGTCTCACACCGCATCGCACTCGGCAACACGACTAAAACGACAAGCCGTTTTGGACGTTATTGAGTTAAAAATACACGTCAAAATAGCGCGTCAACGAGTCAGGCAGTTGCCGGCCGCACGACCATCCTTTGTGCTTCAACACTACTAATAAACAGTCTCTCGTTTTCAACACGACGGCACATACCTCGGTACACTAAGCTTTACAATAATATCGAACAAGTGGTCACAACTCGCTCAGTTATCCGAAACGCGGGCAAATCAAAATGCAAGCGATATACAGTAGGCCAGCTACACACGGTCACCAAACATTGAATTTGTCTCAATACTGATTACTTTATACACTGTAATTTGTGTGTCGGCGGTAGTAGTGACGAGCTCGCCCGCCGCACTGCCGGGTAGCGCTCGCCACGCAGCGTCGATACGGAGGACAGTACATTCGGTTCCTAACAACCGAACATCGAGATTCTTATTAATCAAAGTTTAAAATTGATACATTACGATCGTCTTTAAGCTCCGTCACTCAAAAAATCCTACTTATATACTGACTTTCAAAATGATCCATTTTTGTACATGTTGTCGTCGGAGCGTACAAGACATTTCTACTCTTTGATGCACCTTGCAAGACATACATCTTGATACTATTAATGTTTTAACGTAATTAAGGCGAACAATGAAGAGACTAGTAGTTAGTCTGTTTTCTTTCGTATATAAGCTGACTGTTGTGGCTTCTGCCCACCCCCTTGGGAAAAAGGTGTATAAGCTGACAGAAGGTGTCTTGCCATCAAATAAGCTAACAAAACGTACCTTTTCTTACTAAAGCTGTTCTGTAATAACAAAAGATACCTCTTGCTCCTATTAGACGAACTTGCACGACATTTAGAAGACCGACGTGTCGCTAACGACAAACATTTGGTACAGAAATTGTAACAGCACCATGCGAACGTATTTGGAAAACAAGTATACGACACCAAACAAACAGGACGAACTATTTTTTGGCGCACAGAGTTTTTATTTTGAGATGGGAATCAACAAAACACAGATCGGAATGTTCACGAAACTCAAAAAGAGAACCTTTAATCCTAGGTCGGTTCTCATTTACCTCTTTTTAAGTTCGAAATATGAATCTTCAATACCAACACTCATTATTCCACTGGTCAACAAAACGATAAAAATCAAAATGAGCCAACCGTGTCACAGGACAGCACTGTTACAATACACTGACGGATCAACATACATGATCTGGAGTACTTTTCGACCATTTAAAAAGTATAATATGGTATGTGACCATGTTTCGTGGGTGTTATATCGACGCTACGTGCGGCGCGGCCGGGAGGCAGGCTAGTGGTGTCGGGGAGGCTGGATGTGGCGCGAGATGTGCTCTTCCTGCTGCATCTTGGAGCGGAACTCTGCGACTAAGTCGCGCGACTGTGCTAACACTGCCAGTTGCTCGTTCAGTAATTCTTCCCATTGAGTCGCGTATGCTGGAAAGATTAATTCAGATGTAAGTATAGCTATTGGGATTAACGGGTTAAGTTTAATTAGGATTTAATAAGCCGTGTTTATTTTTTTATTAAAGTGAAATGAAAATAGCAAAAGCGAGGCAAAGTTTGCGAAGAAGTAAACCAAAATAATTAATACAAAATATTAATAAACTCGGCTTTCTGTCATTTAATAGTTACAAAAGCATAGGAGGTAACTGCATAAAAAAAAGAATGTGTTAACCAAGAGAGGTTCAAAGAAGTAAAAAAATATTGTAAGACATGATAGAAGATATAAAATTATAATTTTGAGTAAACAGATAAATAAACCAATTATCCCTATGAGCGTCAGCATTGGCCGCATGATGATCCACGCCGTGTTAACAGTGATTCGTGTTTATGGTCTCGTCCACACTATGGTTCGGAATTTTATTTGTCTATGGTTTCTAAATAAAACGTACAAACAAGTTGGTTTGGCAGCGAGTGATTGTGGGCTAAAGCCCTGTTTTCAAATCTAAATGAATGTGTGCTTTAAAAATCAAACTCGTGTCTGCATTCTCAATTTTGTGCCTTGTGCAATATTGTATTAATTTCATTCAAATCTTTGTAGTATTTTTACAGATTTGATATTTTCGAAAAAAAATCGCATCTAAGGAAATTGGTGGACGGACCCATTTTGATAAAATGCAACGCGACCTCTACCAGTGTTACAGTAACATGAGAATGTTGCAACGTTCGCTCAAACCTAACAGTCGGCGCGGGCGTCGCGTGCCAACACCGGCGCTCGGCAGGAAGCGCAGGCGCTTGACGCGGACGTGCACGCCTGCGTGCAAACACACCCACAATCATGTAATGCAACACGCATGCCGACTGACAAACGTGTAATGTAACACTCACGCATATGGACAGACATGCAAGCCCGCTATTACGCACAAGCGGCAAACAAGCGATATGTGCTAATAGGTACTACAAGTTATTAAAGTACTATATACAATACAGAGATGTTATTTATTTCGTTTTATTTTGGGTTTTCACAAAATGTAGGGTCTAAATATTTGGGGCATATGTTTTGTACTCATATTCTGTGCGTCGACACATGTCGAACTATGCGCTTACCAAAAATCAACTAAGACCAAGTCAAATTGCAGGTAAAACATTCGTAAATAACATGCTGTAGATGGAAATGTAGTTTTAAAGAAAACGTTACAACAACCGGTTGCAACGTTACAACCCGTAACACAGCTATTAGAGCTCATGCAACAACTCACCGTCCTGGTCGTAGTCGACGTCCCGTGTGATGCCGAGCAGCTGGTTGCAGCGTTGCAGCGCGTGTTGCAGGTAGTCGGAGATGGCTTTGTGATTGTCTAATACTTCCTCCTCTGCTCGTTGCATCTCGTCGATCGCCTCGTGGAACGTGTACATCTCCGCTGACATGTCGCCCTCCTGGTGACAAAGTTGACAATCAATTCATGGAACAAGGCACAGTTGTTTAATGAGACGTGAATATTCAGAGTAAAAAAATGCCCGCCTTTGTACTTTTTGTTGCATAAAGTTATATAACATACATGCCATCACGCCTGTATTTCCCCAGAGGTTAGGCAGAGGTGTAAAAATGTTCACTCACAGTTCGCCGGTATGTTTCAGTCCCATGTAACAGAGGGCGAGCTTATTAACCGGGCACAAGTCCTAACTCCAAGCTGCTACTGAACTGTGGGTATACTTTGATAAACCTCTGCCAAACCTTTCGGGAAATACGGACGTGTAGGTATGTTATGTAAATAAAATACCATGTTACCCCTTTATCACCTTTGGTTGACTGCTAAAGAATTCCTAAGGCGTACGATCCGCCTTTGTGCCTTCTGTTGCATAAAGTTCAAATAATGTATACTTACATTAAGCGAGCGCAGCTGCGCCAGGTCATGCGCGGGCTCCATGTCGACGTCGGCGAGCGGCGAGTCGGGCCGGCGCTGCGGGTCGGCCGTGCCCAGCTCCTTCACGCGGTCGGCGTAGCGCAGCGTGTTCAGCGAGTGCTCGCACGACGACATGGCGGGCGAGATCATGGCGATCATGCACGTGCGGGACTTGTCGCCGATGAAGCTGTCGCGCAGCACCTGCGTCAGCTTCGACACGCGGAACGGCAGGTGGTTCTGACCCTTCATGCCGAGTGCTCGGATGCATTCTTTTAGTGCGAGCAGGGATTTGTTTATTTCTGCGCTTTCCATGCCTGTGGGGTGAGAAAATAATTATTGTACTACGTCATTAGGATTTTTCTTTCTAAATTATATAAGTAATGATTATAACGTAGATTATAACGAGTTATAAAAAGATGCTTAAGAAACCGAAAGTTACATGGTTTTCCTGTCACTGTGAACATATTTTTGTTCTGGCCCATACGTAGGTACTTTACAGTTACAGAAATATTAAAGGTTAAAACTGTAACTTTTTTTACCCTCACGACCCCTCTACTGTTGCATATTTTGCTGTCAGAAAGCACAATTTTGTATGCTTTACATTGTAAACAACCATAAACACAGATCTTTCAACCAAAAATAAATTTAATGTCGTTTCCTAGTAATAAATTTTACTTAGTTTGATGGGTATTATGGTAAGTACTACACGTAGTTAACGACAATGTTATATGCCTTTTTCCACCCCATATAACACTAGGACATATTTGAAAAGTGTAAAGCTGTGTAGTATGGTACGTACGCGTCTGTCGGTTGGCGGAGGACGTGTCGGCACCGCGCTCGTTCCCGGCGAGGTCGATGAGGGAGAACTTGCCGTGCACGCGGTGCATGCCGGGAGAACGGACCACTATCTGGAACACCGCGTGCGACCGCGACGAGTTCGAGTTCGCCGACGTCTGCAACGATATTGTATTGATAATGTGTTAGTAGTGTTGGATGTAGGGCCAAAATTCAAGATAAACACAAATTTTACGTTTTTTTTAAACAGTGTGTAGAGGTTTTTTTGTGGAGGTTTAAGATGAACACAGATCTAACTAACCTAATAACTTTAGTATCTGAAGTGGATGACAAAAAATAAAGACAATCCTTTAAAACTGACGGGTAGCCAATTATAACAGATTATTAAAACAAGGCGTTAGGTGGCGCAGGCCTCTCGTCTAAAGAGCTGAATATTGATGACACAGGAATTTTCCAGCAGTAAAAAACTTGGCACTCTATACTTCTACCCGCAAACTTGTAAGATCATACAGATTATCATTATTATCTTAATTTCAAGTATAGCCCCATCATGCTCAGCCAAACACCCTTTACAAGTGCACAAATATGAACGCTGCATACCTGTCCGGAGGTCCTGGCGGCGTTCCCGTGCTGTATGAGCTTGAGCACCTCGTCCACGTTGTCCACCACCTTCTCCGTGAGCCCCACGATCTGCACCTGCTGCTTGCCGTCCTCCAGCACGCGCAGCTTCGCCTTGTCCGCTAGCAGGTCGAACACCTGCATACCACGGAATTTATTTACATGCACGTAGCATCACGAATTTTTCTCAGTAGGATTAGTCAGAGGTATACCTTCATTTCACTAGTAATTGTCATATTTATACTAATTGAATTGCATATAAAAAAGGTATAATATTAAATAAGCGACATGTTGCACGCACGCCGATTTGATAAACGGAGATTGGTCCAATTAGGACAAATGATTTGATTTTGACATTATCAAAATCAAATCATTTGTTCCAATTAGACCAATAAAAGTCACTTTTGAACGTCAATTAATTAAAAATATTGAATCTAGTAATAATGCTTATTTTATCTCTTAGCAAATTATGCATGGAACTATAAAACATGTACTTATAAGCGACTTGTAAAGGTTAAGTGATCTCAGTTAGGTCACTAAGGCTTTCAGGCAATCTTCGAGTCCGCAGTAACTAGTGACCGGCATAAGTGCATGCTGGTGCTCACCTTGCCGGAGTATATCTCGAAGAAGGATGCGGACACGATGAGGTTGAGCGGCTTGTACTTGGGCGAGCGCAGGTACGCGAACACGTCGCGCGCCGCCATCGCGTAGATACCCTTCTTGCAGTCTTGAGTTTTGCCCTGGGACATGACGCCACATCATTATTATTAAATGTATTGTTTATATGACACAAAAGACAGTTCGTCGTTTGACTCATTTCAAATTTTGTCCGACCAGTATTGAGCACCTGCCCTGTTGAGCCCCTTATTTTTTACAGCTCTATCATTGCCCTCGTTTAGATCTTGGATGGTGCAGGTGGTTGTGCACGCCGGGCAACTCAGGAGGTGACGCATATAAGACAGATACATATTAATAACAAAGGTGTTTTATGATTAAAAGTGTAAATCAGTAACTCACGCTTTTGTCCACGAATTAGTCAAAAGAAAGTACTTACTGATAGTATTTAAACTTCGAAAGATTTTTTGAATATCAATTCTTGCAGTAATTGACCAACTATATCCGTATAGCACATAATTTTTTAAATATACATATGTCATAATATCTTTTCCAAGTGTATACTATTATATACTATTTACCTACGTAAATATATAATATAAAAATACTTTATATTATAAGTGAGGTTGTTTGTCTCATTTAATCTTTCCTTTTTCTATTTATTAAAAGTAATGTAATATTACCTGGAAGTCGCCACCCATGGTATGCGTCTTGCCGGAGCCGGTCTGTCCGTACGCGAAGCACGTCGCCATGCCGCCCTCGAATATCGTCTGCACTAGCGGCTTTGCCGTGTATCTGCAAACGTT
Source organism: Caradrina clavipalpis (assembly GCA_932526535.1). Classification (NCBI taxonomy): domain Eukaryota; kingdom Metazoa; phylum Arthropoda; class Insecta; order Lepidoptera; family Noctuidae; genus Caradrina; species Caradrina clavipalpis. The sequence goes on from OW052088.1 coordinate 1,852,304, forward strand.
ATCAAAATAATGTTTTAAATAATAATAACTTGTCCAAAATATTTATCTAAACTGGTAGCCAATAAGCAATACTTGCGAATTAAATGATTAAGACAACCAATTACGGGGTGGACATCGTAAAGAAAACTTTTATAGATTCATTCTAGAACCCTCAATATTAACACAGGTAGGTAACAAAAGTTAATTAACAATGTTAATTTTACATATCATTTTAATAAACACGAAATAACACAATTCACTGCTTTATTTTAATTTTCTTTTTCTCAAACCCTAGTGCCATGTTGCGTGACCTTTTTTTATTTGTCTGTGCGTTTTCGTTATTAAGACGAATACATACTTGTAAACAACTTCGTTGGTGCATGTGTCGTCGAAGGCGTAGTCGAAGCGGAACTTCTGGTTCTCCAAGTACTTGGTGAGGTCCACCTTGTTCTTGGGCTCGTGCACTATCATCTGGTCCTTCGTGGGCACGCTGATCACGTCCACCTGCAATGTATACATTACAATTGTTACGAATACTACTTCTAATATAAACGAGAAATTGTGTGAGGGGCCATTCAAGGATTACGTAAGCACCAATGAGGAGGTGGGAGGTCTTTAATTTGCTTATTTTTGATGACATGGGGGCCAATTATCATTTTTTGTTTACGTGCCCCAATTTTTCTACCAAATTTAGTAGATTTCGATTTGAACACATGGCAACCCTACTTATCTACAGGGTGGATTTTTGAGATGGGTTACTAAGGGCAGGTACCTTAACCGTCCATTACTTTTTGAGATATTCTGAACTGCATTCACAGTATTTGGAAAAAAATACAGTCAGCGAAAAAAATGCTTAGATACGATTTTTTTTTGTACCAACATATCCTATTTCACTTGGGCATCAAAAGGGAAGGGAAATTACAGAAATCGTGAAAAACTTTTCCCATACATTTTGTAAGAAAGATGACTAATTCCGCGCGGGGAAGCTGGCAACTAAAAAAATAAACTAAACCGAGTAAACTTGCCTCCTTTTTACCGTTCTCCTTTTTGTTGAGCGGCCTCTTTCTTACGCACACGGTGATCTGGTGGTCCTCCACGGGCTCGTTGCCGGTGAGCGGCCGGAACTCGATGCTGTTCTGGTACTCCCGGATCATGGCCAGGAACTCCCAGTTGGGGTTACCGGGATCCATGTTCATTAGGGCTTCCTGGAGTTGGGGGAATGTTTTAGGGTAGATAATTTGTATAATGATAATAAATTATAATAAATATAAGAAAATAAAAAATTAACACCTAATAACTCATCATCATCTGCTTAGCCTTTTCCCATCATGTTGGGGTCGGCTTCCAGTCTAATCGGATGCAGCTGAATACCAGTGTTTTATATGAAGCGACTGCTTATCTGACCTCCACCTTTTTTCCATGGGGGTAGACAGAAACAACAGAACATCACCTGCTGCGATCCTTACATACTACTTTCGCCTTGTCACGTTCATACATCTAGTCATACAAGCACGCCGGTTACGAGTACTGCGCACCCGACCTTTCTGAACAACCTCACCAATAAGACGCTCTTCATTACCTTCTCTTCTTTAAGCTCAGCTTGCCTCTGCCTTCGCTTCTCCCGGTTCTCCTTGAGCCGCTCGACCTCCTTTACGACGTTGGAGCGTCGCACGGCGCCGGACGCCACCGCGTGCGGCACGGACACCGTGGACGACACGCCCGCCGGCCGGGCCGTGCCGCCGCTGCCGGCCACGCTCGCTGTGAACTGGAACCACAGACAGACTGTGTTAGAATATTCGATAAAGGATGATTAAGCTGTAAGAAGACTATGTAATTACCTGTCCATGACAGATTTGCAATATCGTCTTCATCACAACCACAAAATCCAATTCAGAATTTATACTTGTTCTTGACTACCTATATGGTTACTACTGTGCCCAAATCAGGATACTATGCCCAAATCAAAATAATAGGTAAGGTAAAGGGTACCAGGAGTTGGGAAAGGATATTGGAACCTCTTTAACATTGTGCATCCTCCGCTGCAGATGCGGCATGTAGGGCGACTGCTGCAGGCCCTGCGGCACCGACGCCGCGCTCGGCGTGCTGCCGGCGCGCGAGCGCCCGCCCGACTGCGGCGGCTGCGGGGAGGGAGGGTCAGGGAGGTCAACTGAGGAGTGGGTCGAGGACGGATGATGGTATGGGTCTGTATTGAAATGAATCGAGACCTTCTCAGATGACAGGACTGCTGTGGCTGTGAAATTGCTACTATTACTGGACCACACTGCGGAAAACTAAGAAACGAAATGACATCCAGTTGGATGGGCTTCTCTAAGAAACTCTTGTGAAAGAACCTCCATAAGTATTTGCCCAAAAATCCAGTCAGTACGATGGACCAGAGCAAACCCAAAATAGGAACTGAGCCACTTTGAGAAAAGCTTCACCACTTCCAGTGTTATTTATCCACCATAACCTTTGGGTCTATATGAGTGGTGCAAAGCTCCTTACATACATTTGTTCAGCACCATTTGGTGTCGAGCTGCGTCATTCTCTCACCTGCTGCGTAATCCTAGTGTTGGTAACCGTGGCCTGTGGCGGCTGCACCGGCGGCGGCACGTTCTCGGCGCCGCGCCGCCCGGTCGTGTCGCCGCCGTGCCCGTTCGTGTACGCGCCCGGCGCGTTCGACAACCGCATCTGGTTGTTGCGTGTCACTCGGGACGGCGCTGCTAACAATTTGAATAAAAACATCAAAGATCGAATATCAAACTGGGTTGGCCGTAGAATAGGATCAATATATACTAGGTAGGTTATAAAAAGTAAGCGAATTCTGGCATAAGGATTCACCCCCAGCAATGCACACATGAACTACTCAAAGATTTGACCAGGATCAATGATTAGGCAGGGAAAGGGTAAGCTGTGTTTAGAATCAAGATTTTCCCGCAAATAATAGTATAATAACGTCGGTCCGCGGCTCATAGACAAAGAACTCGTGCATCGACGTTGTACCTTGACATCTATAATTCCCAACATTTTATTTCAGCAAGCTGTACAAACAATGTTTATTGTTTATAATATTACAGGTTGATTATCCTTAAAGAAAGACTCACTATGATTTAAGGCTGGAAATATTGCGGTAAAGGCATTATCGCCCACGTTTTCATAAATGGTATGCAGATATTTCGCATACAATACGAATGGCTTATGATATGCAAAACTATAAAAATGTGTGTTAATCCTGAGCCTGTTTCGATGTTTAGTGAAGGATTAGGTATACGCAAGAAGACCTTGTCACCTCGTGGCATAATATATAACAAGGCTCCTTGGCCAGAAACTGGGCCAAAATCCATTTTGGATACACTAATATAACAACTTTACACCCAATATCTCAAGCCTTAAAAACTTTAAGTCACGCAATTTTCGACCAAAACGTCGCAAGCAAAAACCGTCATGCAAAGACATTACTTTGTCTATATTCGTCCATACAATGCCTAACATGTGTGTGAATCATACTGACGTAATACTTAAATCTAGACGAGAACGGAGGAAAGAAAATGTCCAAAAATGTGCAAAAAGCGTAACGTTACGAGAACTAGGAACGCAAGAGTGGTGCAATATGAACAGGTCTTACGTGACTTCGTATTTTGTTCCTCTTCCGTCGCGTCTTCAGCGGACGTTTCAGATTTGTCAAACGCTTCCATCGGAGCATTGTTGTCAGTCGAATCGGCGACGCGCCTTCGACATCTCAACCACGAACAGCACATTTTTGGCGATATTATGTTTGTTTGTTTATTTCATACGACTATTACATGATATGTGCTGCTGTTATAGACTGATTGTTCGGAATGAGTTCAGTTTGCGTTGGCGCAAGGCAATCCTGCGCCGCCGCCCGCCATATTAGGATCTCTTTCCGTAGTCAAGGCAATGAACCGTGACGCACGCGCCCGGCACGGCGGCGCGCGTGAAGGTGAAAACACATATCCCACCTTATTGGTAAACTAAATAGTTCACATACTATTTAAATCGATATTTGCATCAAAAGTGGTCGTAATCGGTGACCCGGTTCAATATAAAGGGTGCGCAGAGTTGTTTCATTGAAATGTAGCGTATGTCCGCGTCCAAACATTCGACCGCTGATCCGATTCTCTGGTAATGTTATGATTGCTTATGCCACATTTATGTCACTTTTAAATAATGCAAATGTCATATACAGCTGTTTATGCCGTTTATATTAGCTTCAACAGTGGATATAAGTATTGTCTTTGAGCAGTCTTCTTAACCACAAACATCACAACAGCAGCTTAGAAACCTCCACTAGACAAAGACAATTTAAACGTAACCTACAAAGAGGACAAACACAAACCGCAAACCTCAGTAACGGAGAAGCTTACGATGACTTTCAAACGAATATTCCCAGCGATCATCATAAACCTACGCGTCCTATAACAAAAACCAATTTACTGTTAATACGCTCGGAGAACTAGGCGATCAGCCACCTAATATGGTAGAAGAACCTAAACAAGCCAACGGCTTACGGTGTACTGACATGAAAAACTACTCGATACCGCCAGAACGATTACTTCTATCAATCCATTGGACAATCGACTAGAATTGGAAAATAATAGGCACCATTATTGTCCCCACGACTAATAAAACATTTACCGTGTTGTGACGTCATGAGCTTTTATGTGACTTAATCGATAGTTGTGACTTGTGACAGGTTAGGGTTGTGAACTTGGCAGTGGGGTGTTAGGAAGGGTGAATAACGGAAATTTTGGGGTGAACTTGAAATTTTGTTAGCATCAGCTGTGCATTTTCCCATCTAGTTGGGCGCCAAAAGTATAACAACAAACCGAGTCGATCGAGCTTTCTTCATTAAAAGCCAGAGTATTAATTTTGGCCACACATGTTTTCTAAATAATATGTCAACTGCCCACAACACCAATTTGTTGTAAGTAACGCCTAACTACGAATAGTAATTTAGCAAAACGACTGTTATTAGCGGTAAAAACTAAATGAACCAATCCAATCTAAAAGCCCACCTGGGCATTTTGCTAAAATACTGTTTTTGCTTAACGATAGGACACGCGAATTAAAATAGCCTACGAAACACGAGGCAATTCTTTATACCACGCAAAAACTTCACATTATGCATGAAAAAGATTACTTATGAACTTTTCAAGAAAATTTTCCCTACTTTTATATTACTTTCATGACCTCGGCGTATGTTCAACATAATAAGAACGTAGCTTGCATAATTGAAATTTCAGAAAAACGGCGGAATTTCTGTATTAATTGACTTTAAAAACACTGACAACATGGTTTGGGAACACTGCTTAAACATGCACTCTTACGACGTTCTGAAACCCGACTGGTTTACGAAAATTTCGTACATCAATATTGTGATCTGGGTCATCGGTTCGCATAACCTCTTAGCTAGTTTACCTCCTTGATAGAAACTCATCATTGTACTTCCGGAAACTTTTCTGTACAGAATTGTTCATTATCTTTCGATTGATAATTTAGATACATTCACTCCTTTCACACAAATACGATTTCCAATAAAATTATTGTAAAAATGTCACCGTGGCACAGCTGTTAATATAACAAAAGGGTCGCCTAACAACGGCATTACGTCCCGTCACATGTCCTAACCTGTAGCATATTGTGCCTTTGCCTGAATTTCGTGCAGAAACATAAAAGGGATTGGCGCATAACAACGGTTCTCTTGACAACGGGACGATGCATTGATCAATTGGGATTTGCTTTCACGTTGCATATTATGAAGGCAGCTGTTGCCAACGAACTAGCTCGCGTGGATTTTGGGACTGGGTATCGCGGCCAGTGCGCGACTGCAATGTGACATTTTGAAAAGTATATCAAGATCAGTTATTTTAGTTGCATTCGAACCTCGAAACTAAAAATATTAATCAGACAAGATCATTTACATAGACAAGGCTTGACTACACGCATTTTTATGACAGAAGTGAGCCCACTCAACACAATGAAGAAACCCGTGATAAGAAAATAGATTCTGACCTTTCTGAATCTGTAACTGAAAAACTGTCCTTATATCCAAGCTAAGGTCTAACAGTTAAAAGCAAGAAAAGGCTTCATAACGTACTTTATGCTTCCAATAACATCGGTTTCAGCGAGTATTTACTAACATCATCACAATCATCGTTCACCATTCATTCATCTTCATTTTCAAGTGTTTACTAACATTAAAAGCCTAACCTGTGGTTATGAGTTCTGTGTGCGAGCCAACACGCGTAATGTTCACGGCAGTTGACCATAAAGGTTACTATCAACACGAACTTATGCGATTATAGTAATTTGAGTTCAGAAGTATGTGTTTGTTTTCATTTGAAAGCCCTAACTGTTGTTTTTATGTATGCGAATAATTATATAGTTAATATTAGATAATAGCATCTGTGCAATCCACATAATAATGAACGGAACACAGTGCAGAGGACAATATTACTGGTTCAAGTTTATCATGTCCAGTGTGATCGCCAATATAACCAAAACAAACCGTTCTGACAAAACTGGCCAACCTAAAATCTCACAATAATTAAATAAATCATATCAAACTAACTCAATTTGGCAAATGGGTGACATTACTATCCAGCAACAGATCAATGATATCGAAAACTCAATCCGCGGAAAGCATCCAAAACCATTACAATGACTTCGAAGAATAGAAGAAATTTTGACATAGGTTGGTATATTTTTGGAGAACAAAACCCACGTAAACCAGGATTATAATCCAAGTATAATTCCTTCCCTTTGAATAATCGGGACTTCCTATTCTACAGCGTTGTGTACGTTATCAACAGAGTTTATCGCACACGCGTGCTTGATACTACGTTCGATAACTAAGCATCGTATGTAATGTTCTCGTACATGAAACGTGAAGAGGACTTATGTAATGAGTGCGGAAGAACGGAAGCAGACGTCGTTAGAGGGAACTGAGTGCTTTGTAACATGACAGCCTGTCAATGGCCGCAGAGAAATGCAAGTGCTGCTAGAAGCCGCTACTGGAGTATTGTTGGATAATGAGACTATCATAAAGCAGCGTCATGTAGAGGATTGGTTTACCCATGTTCAAAATCACTTTATTATTTTTTAATAATTTAAATATTATGAGATGATGACTTTGAAGGTTGAACGATGGGATTTGATACACAACTCGTATGACTGACATGCGGTTTTTTGAACGCGCTAATCTTTAGAACTCCTGGTCCAATTCTTTACCGTCAAAGACATAAGGGATCCGTAAGACACGGATGCAGTTGTAGGCAAAAGATTGTCTCAACATAATAACTAAAATTCTATTTCAGTAATTTGCACCTCAATTCAGTACCGTAGTCACGCCAGAAAGATTGCATTTAGTAAGACAAAAACACCGATACTTATTCTTTCAATAGTGTAAGTAGGTAGTACCTATAATATTTGCCAATTACTGTCAAGTCAAGCCACATTATTCAATTGCTCCTAAACGGCGGAATGCTAATGACCCGACGACATAAAGACTGGGTGCAACGAATCGCATTACAGAATGACCGAGCATGCAAAATTTTGATTAACCCAATAACGGATCACACGACCTTTTAGTTAAGATTGTACTGAGACTGTTCCAGTGACCTCAACTTGCAGTAGTCACCAGTGCTGAACTTAAATTAGCCAATAAAGAACTACTGAATAGATCGTCATTTAGGTAAAAATATTGCACACGCCAAATCCGCAAATAATCAAGTTACCCTAATCAAATGATACGAACGAAAATCTTACGAATTATCCAGAAGGATTAGGTTAAGGATCGTCTTAAATATTCAAGAAATCTTTGAATTTATCCAGGAGAACAGTAGACCAAGGCGCTACAGGACGCCTCGATGGGATGCCTTTAAGGCCAGTTGGTTTGAGCACATATACGAATCATTAGAAGGGAAGCACACCACCACAAAAATGAATAAGAATCATTATGATATCAGCCGCAGGACGTCCACTGCTGAACGTGTACCTCCCCGAAGATTACCACATGATATTCTTCGTTTACGTACACGTGTATGTATTAAAAGCCTATCATATAAATATGTATCCAACGCAAGGGTCGCGACACCGCCTCGCGGGTCGTTACCCAGCGCCTACACAAATGAATCACGGTGCGTTATCCTTTACTTTATAATAAAATCATAAACAAAGTGTCTTCTAACCAACTACATGTGGGATGGGCAACCGGCGAAAAGATTCAATGTTCAATGAACTTTATAGACTATTGCGTTTCTAGATGCAATTAGGAAGTTTTGTTTTGTGTATAAAAGAAGTTGGATAAAACTTTTTGGTTTATAGCGTGTACTTCTGAAGTTCTTGGAAGTAAATTAGTTGCTACTTACGTTTCAATTGTGGTAAAATTACAGCTTGAATTCTACTCTCTTCGTAAACCAACATGAACCAATTTGAAATGCACACAAAGCAAATTCAAATTCGTAGTAATAGGATTGTAGGATAATAATATAGGAACGTGAACACAAATTCAAAGATTTCGAAGTTTTAATTGAGTTCTTAATGAGTTTTAATGAGCAGGGTAGGCTCAAAGAAAATTAGAGTGTTAAACATTTGGAAAGTTTAAGGGAATTTCAACTTTAAAGTCATGCAAGACATCAAAAGATACGAAGTTTTATTAGATCAGATCAAAATAAAATTATTTAGAGGTATTGTTTTATTGTTAGGCAGTGTATTAAACATGTAAGGAAGTAATACGGGCACGTTGTCTTCACTACATCAAATCGGAAGTAGGTGAACCCTCATTTATTAATCAGCTTATTTACTTATATCGATCGACATGACAAAGGCAAACTTTATTTATAGCTCAGCATTTATCCTCTAGAAGGTCGTTCAGAAACCAAACTTGGTAATGCCAACAACTTCAACGATTAACATAATAATACTCCAGTCGCGACTTTCCGAAAAGGGAAACTTTTCCGTCTACAGAACCATCAGTATGCGACACTTGCAGCTCGGAATCAATTCCCTGGAGATCCCAACACTTCACAACAATATCCAACCTTAACACAATGCATTTAGGATTAGTATTGCACAAACACCATCACAGACAGACAAGGGGGTTGAACTTACGGCCTACGGTCGCCCGTCGCGCCCGAAGATTCGGCTGAACGCATCGCTCGTACAACACTGGCATATCGATGAAAAATATAACAAAAATAGTTGAATTTCCAACCCAAGGTCAGGTTAACAGCACTATTGTGTGTAATCCATTTGTGTGATTGGTTAAATTTGAATTTGGAACACCGGTGCCAGCCAGTGTTGTGGTACACGGCCGGTCGCGCACTGTCCGCGCGCCCGTGCTCCGGCCTACACTTATAGCAATGGAACTAACGGAGTCACGTTGACCGCCCCATGTAAAATTCATACAACCCCAAAATAAAGCGGCTTAATAGCGACACGCCACCACCATGTGTTATTATGATGATAAACAGGGAAAAATGCTATATACCTCGCTTTAGGAAGCCATATGTTAGGTCTGAACTTCCTGCGGCGGAAGAGCCTGGGGAAATAGCACTTGATAAAGGCAAAGGTCAACTCCAGAATAGCACTCTATGACATTAAGTTAAGATGACCTTTGCAACAAGAACTTCACGTTCTCGAGTGATATCTAGATGCTCTCAATCCGTCGTAAAGAAAGCTTTCCGCTATAAAAGGGGTTTACTTAAGGCTCGAAACGTGCTTCAAATTTCATCAGGCAGCTATTTGGTGCGCGTTGAATTCTAGGAGCACTCTTATCACAAGGTCAAGGCTGTGGCAATCGATGTGGAAAATTTAATTATAAAGTATCGAAATCATATTCTGATATTTTCTTTTATTCATGCTAACTTATTATTGTTTGTGCCGTATACATGTAAACTTTTATTTAGTGACCAAAATTGTTACGATTTGCCAGATGAGTTCACTTTTTGCATAATCTAACCAAAATGACTTTTTCCAGGGACAGTAGTTTTCTTTAGATTCCTAATACATTTTACACAGCCTTGATTCTTCGAAAACGTAGGCGTTGATGGATTTATTGACTAGAAATATCGGAAGTGAACAACCCCTCACATAATGTACAGACATGTGTGACATACTAAGCCTAAACAAAGCATTCGTACAATGACACCAAACACTATCTACAAAATCATTAAAAGCGAGTGCAGTGCACCTGCCGGTGGCATTCTCATGCGAGGTGGGAACGATAAATATATTATAACACGTCCACTAATTGTGTGAACCACCACCGGCGCCCGACATAACTGCATAGGCATAGCACGCTATTGTACCGCCTGACGCTAATTGTGAAATTAATTAACGAAGAATTCTTGGATTTGGATGAATGATGGCTCTATTTTATTTATGACACGATTTTTATAAATGGTCACGAGTTCGTGACGACTACGATATTGTTACATGAATTGCTACCAGTTAATGGTAAATGCACATCAATAATGGAACATTTGCATGCAATTCGACACTTCAGATTTTCTTCCGAGATCCATCAAACGACTTGTTGTGATTGATGATGTATCGGATGAATGAAATCCTGTTTTCATTTGGATTGGAAGAAAGTGTTGCATTATGCAATACGGTGATTGGAAAGACTTGAGTTTATTACTAGCAGACAATATTTAAAGATAAATACAAAATGAATACGTTTCTTGTATAGGTATAATCTTATAGCAGCCATAGTTTTACAAACTGTTACAGTTTGACACAGCCCTGTGACAAACGGAAGGACAGACAGACAGTGAAATCACAGAAACAGTCTCGCAGTACAAATTGTATTAAGCACAGGAAGACAAGTATTACAGGCATCGGACCTTATATTAATGATAATCATATCAGAAAAAACACTACAAGGCGTAGTAAGGTGATATCTGTTCAAGGGGGTTGGTGGACCCATAAACCGAAGACAAAACTGCCACAGTGCTGTGTCGACTGTCGTCTTTATTGCGGTCCTATCTTGCAATTCATGTTGGCAACAGCGGAAAGACTACACTGTCACTTGTGTTAATTATGCATTACCCGAGGCAGCTATAACACGTTGGGATGTTAGTGTGACCTAGATGGAATGGTATAACTAGGTTTGGTGACTGGCACGTTGGTCTCGTGACTGCTGAGCGTGGAGTTCAATTCCAAGGTCGAGCAATGTGTTACTGCGTTTTTTTTTTCATTAAGAAATTTCTTAGTAACAGCCTTGAGATTGGAAGTTGCTGTTGTGACACTCCCGTTCCTCAGATAGCACAATAAACCCGTAGGTTCTGACTGTCATTCGTATATCTTTGACAGTCGTCACGGGTAGTTAGAAGCCCGAAAGGCTGACAACCAGTCTTACTAAGGAGTATCTGTTGCCTAGTGACTGGGTTATAGAGGTCACATAGGCAGTCGCTCCATGTGAAACACTCCGGTTAGACTGGAAGCCGACCTCAACATATTCGGGGAAAGGCTAAGCAGATGATGATGACCACGAATATGAATGATGACCCCAAATATCAACGATGACCTAGTTTTGGTTTAGTAAACTTTACCAGTTTCTCGACACGTCATTGCTAAATAAAAATCACCGCCCAAAAAGCTGGCATTCATATCTCACACAATCAAGAAGGCTATGAATACCAGACTAGTTTTTAATGGCTAACTTCAATCAAAGCTGAATGCGAACGATCCAATCTGCATGATTACGAGGCTGTACACAAAGTCGGTCAGCAACGAGTTACAATTACACTAACGACCTTCGCGGGAGCACAATGTCAAGAGCGGTAACGTTTTGACAATGACCCTACCTGAGTAGATGTGCTTCTGTTATAATTAATGAAGTTCGATCAATACATTTAACATTTATAGTGTACTCAGAAGGTCTCGTATATTTTCATGTAACCAGAAAGTATGGTGCGTGTGACATAAGCAAAGGATTTTTTTGGGATGTAGATTTTTAGGATATGTAACTAATGGCATTTTTTTTTTGGAGTCCTGAAATTCAGAATCAATGAAGGCGACAACCACATAAGCGCTCAGGCAATGAAGCTCGATAAAGCCAGGAGAAAAAATTCAACTACCTACCGCAATTAATGGTTTTTGAAAAATATTGAATTGTGTTTCACATTACATTATTTAATACCGATTTTGTAAATAGGTGTGATGATTGCAATCGAAAGAAATTGCGATACAATATCACACATATTCCGGAATTAGGAAAAAAGACCCTTGGTATATCACAAATACACAACATAGCCAATTTCCTTCTTCCGTTTGAAGATATCGAGGGGGAAAAACTTCTCTCTCTCCCCCCCCTTCTCTAAAACAGAATCAGATGAAACATCTAGAACTGCAGTGACCACTTCTCAAGTGGGACAGTCAATTGGGACATTTCAGATCACGTTAGCTGCCAAATAAATCTTGCGCAATCGATTGACGTAACTCGGGGGTATGTGCGCTGGCACGCGATTGGGGCGACCATAACTTTCCACTTATTAGACGGCCAATGAACTTAATTTTTGATTATGTAGTAATAGGTTTACAGGTGATATGTATAGGTCAGGTTCGAAACAAGGACACGCCGTATATGGATTGGAGATCGAATGTCGTGCTTCATTATTTAATTATTTTTTATTCCGTTCCATCACGACGACATTTATCGAAAATTCCAGTTCTATTGTTATGAATACAATGTAATTTGGTAAGATAGATGTAGTGATTAATGTCAGAGCTTGTATTATTGGTACCTATTCAGTAGGAGCAGCGACCTGTCTAAAAAGTCTCCTTCAACTCATCAAAATGCCACAATTACGAAACGTCAACAGCCTCGAGTCTAGGGGAGACTAAGGATGCGGATAAGGGAGCCCAACTAACCCTAGGGGCCTCAAAAGACAAGTGAATTTTGAACAAGACCGGAATACTAAAATCTCGGGTTGGAAAATCGAAGTTAGTCGGGTCTCATTAGAGAAATAAATGACAGTCACCCTTATAGACCAAGGCAATGGTGAATATGTTAACATTAACGAGTATATTTATACTGACGTTATAACTATATTACGTGTCAAGTTTTAAATCAGTTGCACCTACTGCATGTCTGGCAGAAAACAATTTCATACTTCACTTCCTATTCAGATAACTGAAAAAATTAAGAGCACGAACACGATTGGCTTGAAAACAGATAAGATGTATTACGTCAATGTAGTGAAAGGTATCTGGATTATTTCTGATTATGAAAGTACCTAGACAGACATGTGACACTTATTTATCAATGATAAGATAAGAGGCAAATATGTATTGGATTGCAAAAGGATTTGATAAGGTAAGGAATGGTGGACCCTGACTTTCCATTCAGAAGGCCTTCGATCTTATTATGACACCTCACTGTCAACCATATATTAAATCCCTTTATTAAACAATAACTATCTCCTTCAATAACAAAAACATTTAAATAATAATTAAATTACTATGTAAGTACAATTTATATGAAAAAAGGTGTGATAATTGAATTTGTTTAACTTTTTTATACTCACAATATTATTTAAATACAAATAATTACTTAGTGAAACTATCAATCAAAATAAATACTCCGTCCTACTAAAGTCAATAATAATATCTTCAAAAACAAAACTAAATGCGCCCGCGCCGCAGGTGACACATTTATCAGTTCAATGACACTATGACTTTTTGGAACAAAGAAGATTGAGTAAATATTGATAGAAGTGCTGAAATTAACCTACATAATATGAGACTTAGATAAACAAATGCTATCTTTTAGATGTGCTTATTTTCACTCTGCTACAGACAATATTACCATCACGCCTGTATTCCCCGAAGGGATAGGCAGAGGTGTACCAATGTACACCCACAGTTCACCGGGTCGTTTAGGTCCCATGTATGGGCGAGCCTATTGCCATTAACCGGGCACAAATCCTAACTCCGAGCTGCTACTGAGAATTTTATAGAAAAACCCAATAACACTTTTTGCTCGACCTGGGAATCGAACTCAAGACCAATAACACAGACAATATTGTTTTCTTAATATTGAATCGCTGCCTTTCCGAAAGTTTTACTCCTAACTTCGAGCGAAGTTCAACTTTATTCGTGCGAATCACAAGCCACGTACTACAAAGTTTACGAGCCTCCAGGAATTTGCTCCTGAATTTTTACAAGCTCTCTTCCCCGCGCCAATTCTTTAATTTATTCAATTAGTTAAAAACATTCCCAGGTCAACGACTTCGTTTATTTTCATGAGCTCAATACGGAATTCCTGGCATTTACACAATGAGTTGGGAACCCTAGTATAGAGCCCACTCGGGGTCTATAAATTGCAAAAGTGCAATTCTAGAGCTTGGGCTTAGAACGGCAACCAATAAATAGTGATAAGCTGGAGACCGGGGCACATAGGGGCTTAACTTAACTAAGACTATGTGAGGATAAATATCTTTTATTTGTCTTCCATTTAAGGACCAAAAGCTTTACAGGATGTGTCATTGGAGTTCAGTTTATTCGATTCTCACATCAAAATAACAGACGAAAGTTTGCTGTTGGGTATTTGTTTCACTCCTTTGAAGATTAACATACCACGTTTGTATTCCCCGAAGGGTTAGGCAGAGGTGTACTAATATCCACCCACAGTTTGCCGGTACGTTTAGGTCCCATGTAATAGGGGGCAAGCCTTTGGAGATTAAATTTATCAGAATAAGTAATGTATTGTCACACAAATTCCGAGATTCTGTGATAAAACATCTGGATGTGTCAAACAAATTCCCAGTCCATATGAAACCAAACGGAATCTTCAATGGCTATAATTTCGCGTGCCCCACCTGTAACAAATGACCCGCGACCGTTGAACCCGCCAGCCAGACGCAGCGACGCTCATGCACAACCAATCAAACGTCAAACTAGCTGTGTCTCACTCGCGCGTGGAAAGGATGTGTGCGGAAACTACTTATATATTTTATTATTTATATAAATTCTTCGTATTGTGGTCAAGGAAAATGAAAATTGAGCACTTAATTACTGTTAATTCGACAGTGAAATTATGTCAATGTGGGGTTTTAGGGGTAGAATTTTCGTCTGATAGGTAGACTATTGGTACGGGTTGCGGGTACATCGATTAGCGAAGCATCAATCTTCGCTATCAAAGTAGAACCCTACGGGATTACAGGGAGAGACATCGGAAAATGGAATTTTATTTCAGTGATAGTGGAAATAGAGGCTGAGGGCCCAAATACCACGGCCAAACAAATTTTTCAAATAGGTACCTAAGGAAATCCTTGTTAACCCAAAATCAGAATCAGGTTCGCAATCAAAATAAAATATGAAGGTATCCGAAGATTTCGTTTGTTAGAAGACACCTATAGCCTCGGCGCAGCTGCTCAGACAGAGATAAGCTATCAAAGATCACTCAGGTCAAGACGTTTATTTCTAAGACAAATTGTAAGGTTACTTTCATTCCTAGAGATTGTACAATTTTGTTGTGTTTATAAGAAAGTAGAATTATCTTCTTCTAAATCAACATACGAAGAACACCCTTTTATCAGCCGTTACCCATTTTTGGGTTAACGTATTGCATAAGATACTCGTATGATGATGATGATGATTGCAGTAGATGGCAAACGTATGAATCAAGGCATTAATGTGAGCGAAGCCAATCTTCTACCGTCAATACAATATCAGTACTTAAAGCCATATTGGAATGACTTTTACGAGGATAATTTTAGACAAAAACACTTCTCAGGCCTGTCCTGTTTCTAAGCTACCTAAAAGACATATTTAAACGTCCTTACTCGTTTGTTTAAAGCGACCTAAATGACGAAGTTATAATTTTAAATCCAGAAATTTCAGAACGGAAACTACACAAAATGCCTACACCTAGTCACATGATACGCGAGAAGACATCACTTTTTCCAAAAATATACCCCAAAACGCGATCCTGAGGCAGTCACAAAGAAATTCAGAAACAATACGAATCATCAGCTAAAATGGTACTGAAAAATAATTATGTGATACAGTCGAGCGAGACACACGTCATGCCAGTTCAAGATCGCTATTAAGATTGAGCTCGACCGTTAGGGCAACGACGCCTCATTAGAACGTCTTTACTTCTCCGTGGAGACATTATTTTTTTGTTATATGCCAGTTAGAAAACTTTAAAAGGAGGTTTACGCAAGTGTGATGTCATTCTCCACGGTTTTGGGGATGCCGTGTACGGGTGAATTAATTGCTTTAATATTTTCCGTTATTTCAAGGTTAATAATGACGGTTTTGATAGCATAATGATATTAAATATTAATAATAGTGACGCCAAAGTTCCGTTTGAAGTATTCATTAGCGTTTAAATAACGGATGAGTAAGGCTGTTTCAACTCATGCGTTTGGTGACGGACTGCTGCGGTACTAGAGCATTGCGGGTATCGGCCTGGACGGACTGCTGGACGGCAGAGGATTTTAAATTTATCAATTAAATTCAATAGTTATCCAATCAAAATAAGTAATATATTTCAATGCTCGGTAATCGGCCTCTAAGCATTGCAGCACAGCTCCGTACGACACTCGTAAAACGAGAGAAACATCGTTACGTACGGTACGTTTGTTATACGTTTCAACTGTATAACAAAGACAACTGTCCTTCTTGAACTATAGACGCTCGCACTCCGGTGCCTCAACAGTCCACCAAGCGTTACCATCAAAGAGCGCAATTTTGACACTTCACAATATTGTTCTGTTTAAATCAAATCCTTACAACGCGTGGTCTATATTAAACACATGATACATAGGATACATTGCACATATTGCAGTATGATTCACAGACATCAAAACAGTTTCATGACTAAACCAAGATTTGTTCGTCCTTTTGCTGAAGGTGTTGCAGAACCAGTAAACACTGGTTTTATTACTAACATTGTTTGAGTAGCGACTCACTGTTTAACTTCGATTGAGAGAGTTATTTGAAAGATAAGATAATAACATCCTTTTAGATGAAGTCATTTAGCTAATTATAAAATTAAATAGCGCAAGAAAAGTAGATATTATTATATGCATACGTTACGAGCTTATACATAAGCCCTATAGAGCAGCGGCTCCCAAATTTTACTGTGCCGCAACCCACCTTAAAAAAGTTCCAAATTCGGGACTCTTGGGTTTCATGAATGAAAAAAAGAGGCTTAACTATATAAATGCAGCAGTGGGTCGCACCCCATAGTTTAGGAACTGCTGCTCTATTGATTTAACTTTTCCACAAATTATTCAATCATGTCATTATTTTGTAGGTCTGTAAAGAAAATTTATAAAACAATGTTCATAAATCATTTTCGCAGATACTATCACTTAGAACTAATTTCCTTTCGGTAAGTACTACGCCTAAAAGTTAATAAATAATATAAAATAATTTAAGCAACTTACGTTTTGTCGCCACAGGGATGGATTGTCGCGTCATATCCTAAAAACAGAAACAACACATTAATCATCTTCGCACTAAAATTTGTTAACTCGTAAAATAACAATAAAAAGCTGTAGGACAAGGATAAATAAAAGGCAAAAGGTAATGTATTTACAAAGTAATTTGTAACCCTCAATCCAAAGAGTGTGGAAGATTTCAGAAAATATTCATATTTGAAGAAAAAATTTAAAGAAAATTATTTAATTTGTGTATGTATACTTTTGTCAACGCTCGTGGATACGTTTACAGGAAAAAATCCTAGTGTGGGGCAACTTTTTTTTTTAATCTAATTTTCCTTATAATTGTATACCCTCTGGCTAGTATACACATGTAATTAAATAAATACAATTATGAATCATGATACCATTAAAACGCCATCTAGATCCAAACGGCTGCACTATTGCCATCAAACAAAGAAAATATAAACGAAAATGAGCATTCCAAAATACATTAAAGCTTTCGGCACATAACATACACAACAGCAGTAACAATCGATATAAAAGATAGTGACTATAGTTCTATATGCCCGCATCAACATTACATTTTCATTTGACAATACAAAAACAAAAGTAGCTTTTGAAAAGCCTCTTGTAATCTGGTATTACTTTATGCGGGCATTTCTGTTATTCTGTAATACGTTTCCATCTTTCAATGTTTATTGTGACAGTAGAGTGATATAGGGCTGTCATTCGTCCGGGATTTCCCGGATTAGTCCTTGTCTTTGTTTAGTTTGAAGGCGCCCGGGAGTCGTACCAAAGGGTTTTTTAATGAAGATCAATCGAATGATATGATAAGCAATAATAAAAGAACTAAAAGGACCGTGGCATTTTTATTGGAAAAATATTTTTCTGAGGGGCGTTCAGGAAAATATCTTAATTTCACCCAAATTAATGTTTTTTTTGTTTAAATATATCCGGCACTAGCAATTTTGTTGATGGCAACCAGAATTATAACATGAAACAAATTGTTTGTACTTTTTAGGATAAGGGGGACACTGGCCCGCCCTCCTTATGTTCATGCTGACATCTTTATAAATGATCCCTTTAAAATTTGTTGGCACACATAGGTCCCATTAAGTCATGAATCGATACAAAATTATATCGAACTGCGATGGGTTTACTGATACTGTAGCATAGAACAATTAATTGCTGTACTCAAATAAAACATTGGCATGAATTTAGAATTTTCTATATTTTCAGTGAACAATGAACCTTGTAATTAAAGTGCTCATCCAAGTCCAAATTCTGTTATGCGTACATCAAAGATTTAGTCTAGGTTGTTACGTAAACCCTAGAGCTAATTTATCAAATTTTTATTCCTACTATAGGTAAGTCCTTAATCCGCGAAAAAGCATTGTTTTTATATAAAACAACTGCCAGACGTCAAGTTTGTAAGCAGATTAAAGTAAAGCAAGAGGCTCTTACTAAAAAGGTACAAAAGTTTTGTAAAAATCGCCCTACATCGGCAATAACATATATTTTACCTAGGGAATATTTTAGGCAAAACTATGTTGTAATAAGTAGTGTCTAAAAATCAATTTCCAGAGTATCATAGCAGTGTTTTAATTCAAGGTAGTCCGCCAAATTATATACTTAAAGTACTTTACACGTTTCTCCATCAGCTAATAGCTTCACAAACTACCCTTGATTAATGCAAATCCGTGGCCCACTAACCGAGTTTTTACTACGAGTTACAAGTTGAGCAAAGTGTCTAACTTTGTGATTGTGAGTATCGACCAACACCATCGCCTGCTGAAAGGGATACTATGGTGATAAGCAAAAAGCAAACATTCACAGTCCGATGCTTTTGTCGTGATTACCTACATGCTACCAATTAGGAGAAACGTTTTATTTAATTGTACATATGTGTAACCCTTTTAGTCAATTTAAGGTTAGCGGCACAAGCTTTTACATTGAAATGACACCCTTGCCCTTAAAATGAATAATGCTATGATGTCTTTCTATCTGGCCCGGAAACAAGATTACCAAATTCTATAAGTAATTCTTGCTTATATTTTCTTTCTTTATTTATTATCAGCAGCATACCCACAAATTGCTTGTAGCAATCATAAATTGAACGTTCTTATCAATAACTTATAAGGTTCCAAATGTATGGTTCCAAATTTCTATCAAACGCTATCTAAAAAGGAATTTTTTTCTTCAGCATTTCGTAATATCGGGGCACACCTAAACCGAACCTAGAAATGTATCCAGGCCAATGGTACGACGCTCCGTACTTCCTTATTCACGGCACCTGACGGGCGCTTCCTTCGCGATATGCAGTATAAACCCACTTTGATGGCGCTCTTCCTATTTATCTGACTGCAGCGCAGATTTGTATCTTCATTCGCTGTTATTTATGTGTTTAGACTTCTGAGAAGGATGACAAAGTGTATGACATAAACTAGCAGTTCTACGAACGAACTAGTCTCGAAATAATATTATTAATTCTGACTAATTTTACTTATAAATTGA
Source organism: Caradrina clavipalpis (assembly GCA_932526535.1). Lineage (NCBI taxonomy): Eukaryota > Metazoa > Arthropoda > Insecta > Lepidoptera > Noctuidae > Caradrina > Caradrina clavipalpis. The sequence goes on from OW052088.1 coordinate 1,872,220, forward strand.
GTTCAATTTTGCCTGCCTGTTTCATTTTCCTAAATGTCTTGAAAACAATTACCTTATCTCCGTTTCGGAAATAACTACGAAGCAATTAGCGGGTAGCGAGAGGCAATTTATCACGGTCGGAAGGCGAGGCAATGAATGGTGCCCACCGCGGTAACGCCAGGACTCTAATCTCTTCCAGCGGAGTGGATACCGCACGGGCAATTTCCCAGACGACGGTGGACCACTAAATCTTTAAAGTTAAAATGCTGATGTAAAAGGGACCACGGTTTTATTTAACTTTAAAGAATAATTTTAAAAAGTTACATTTACTTCCAAAAGGTTTTTCATACTCGTATTTGCGTAGAAAAGTTTCCCAAATCCTCTTTAGGCTTATTGAAATGCTTTCAACCTTTTCTTATTCATAAACATTTTCTTTCATTTCTGACAGAAAGAAATACATTTATTACTTGTAACAACGACCGTCGAAGTTTGGAGATGTTCGCAAACGCTTTTATCTGAATTTTACGTGTTTTTGGCTACTGAATTATACTTGAATACCGATTTATCTTTGGTTAAATTGTTTAAATAACACTTCGAAATCGATTTTTAACACGTCTTTAAGATTCTGATGTGATTCATGTATCTTTTGGTAGTTCATTTTCTGCCAACTATTCTCTCCAAATATCTGATGATGATATAATTTCTCCAACATCAAACGACACTACAATAAGTGCTAAATAAACTTAACATAATATCTCTTAATTTTATGATTGATCAAAAACAACCCGGAGTGACAAGGATGTTTTTAAGTCAAATACCTCATAATTGCTGAAATTAATTCATTCCGGAACAATAATATCTTATCTAAATGCAGCACGCTTTCAATTGATAAGATAACGAAGACTGTAAATAATTTCAACACATTTAACAAGATTTACACCGCTTCACGATCTTTTATTTATTCATATTCATATTAGTTATTCATATTAGTTTATTTGCATTCCATAATGTACCTTCTATTTACCTTCAGACTTTCACGACATTCCTCATTTCCTCACTCAAAACATTTTGAATAATGTTGTTTTACTGTGTGGGCAATCCTACATTTGATTTCAGTCGAGTAGTTTGCACCACATGGCTACTAACAATGGTAAGACTATCAAATATTATAGCCACATAAACTGTGAACCACAAAATCGTCTGTAAACCCTTCAGTCTGCATTCTTTAGCCACGAAGAACATCTATAAAATATTCATTTCTGATACGAGGTTCATGTTTATACTTTGCGTGGTTGGTTTAATATTTAGAAGTTGTATCAGTGGTGGATTAAATGGATGACATACTTCTGTAGACGTTGTTTTATACATTCCGGAAGTCAATATTTTAATTTTTAAAGTTAAATAGTGAGGGAAACGACGGCAATGCAGTCATAATATTACAGACTGTAATAAGATACACTACATACCCGTTAACCATGCATATAGCCTATCAAACTAAGCAACACTAAGCTTAAATTATTGCTGGGAAACGACTTTATTTTTGGTGTAGAAAATTACTGTTTATACATTGTGCTTACTGGTGCATCCAACATTACAGGGGTCTTTGGGGGTATTTAAAGTTTAGTTAGAACATTTCAAAGCTATTGTTGTGTCGTTAAAAGTAGTTGTAACTCGGACCTTCAATATATCAGGAACAAGAATGTTCTCAGGTATGGTTCACACCACAAAAATTATGATTGTAATAGTATTACTCATTTTTGAGATAATTTTAGTTCGTCTGCTCTTAGATTAAACAAACAATGAAACGACATTCATCAAACTACAAAAAGGATTAAGTGGGATCGCTGTACAAAATCCGCCGTCATCTAATCCGTGATGCTTGAGTTCTGGGACGCAAGCTGATTACAGTAACAACGGGATGCCTGTTACAATTGTTACGAACAATGAATAGTAATGCATACACGTGGAGTAGCCTCGTGTGGATAGGTTTATGTCCTTAATGTGGAGATTACTATTTATTGATAGCCTAGTACTGCTATTTTGTGATTCCTGTACACGATAATACATGTCCCTCCACCTTAATATGGCATTAAGTGCAAATCTGTAATGTTATTTGTAAGGAAGATGTAAATAAATACATGTTCCACTATGTCGTATGTTTGTACTTCTTGCTTTTCAGCTTTCTAGACCTTTTAATCTAAGATGGTTTTCCCTGCAAAATTCTTCACTGAAACACTAACATTGCGATATAAAATGCTAACACGTGTAGAAACCAAAGAGTCACTGTCTATTGACCATGACTATTGATTTTCCAATAGGTAAACCTAATTCTGCTCCATGTGGCACTAATTTTAGCCTACCTACGTCACTACCAATGATACCTTCATTAGTTTCTATTTCATTACTTTTTTTTTTTTTTTTGGGACAAGCCCGCCACACTGTTCCCAAACCACTGCAACTCCTGTAAGCCAGAATCAACAGTGGCGACCACAAGAAAAGCGCCGAGACAATGAAGCTCGACGAGTCCCAGAGAAACGATTTAACTGTCTTGGATCCCGCAACGAAATTAATCAGAAAAGATTAGTGGAGGAGTAGGAAAAATATAATTTCCACTTCCCTCCAAACAAGCAGGAGACAGAACAGAATTAGGCCAATAGGCACAAAGGGATTATTTACAACTGGGAGAAGCCCAGATTGCCAAGCACCACGGATTGCAATTACATTACAACACAACAAATACATTCAACAATTACATTCTATTTCATTACTTATTAAAGTAACACAAATTGATGCTAACTCCATCGTAGAGCAGTTATAAAAGTAAAATAATTTGTCAGAATACTAGGTATCAATTTCCGAGCAGTCAGTTTGATCAACTTTCCCACAAAATATTACCAGTATAGATGTTTCAATTATACACTTATGTGGAAGGGAATTAATGAACACAGCCTTCTAAGGATTATGAAACTGACCATATAATAATAAAGGGCCATTCAATCTGGCTCTGTAAATAGGCCTAAAACCAAGATATTAGTTAACACTCTTGTTAAGGAATTTTCCACACCTGCTGCCACTTATGTAGTAGCCGGCATGGAAGATCCAATAAATAAAAAAGGGCTAAATGTGTTGCTAAGCTCAAAACTCGAGAAAAGCTGCAACGACTTGGCTGGTATTTTTTTTTTTTTGTTAAAATTTTCCGGAGATTTTCATAAAAGGTTTTCTTTTTTAAAAATCCACCGGAAATGTCGGGAATTTGCACCCGCGTGAAGCCAGGGCGCGGTTCGTTAGTTTCTAATAAATTATTATTCATGATACAATGTTTTCCATCTGCGTCAACCTTGCATGGAATCCGTAACAAGTGTGAGGCTTTCTTCAATGTCAGTAGCGATAGCCTATGCATCACGTCTTTCATTCGTTAGATTTAGTTTGAAAAGTGCAAGTGAGACATTTTTGGTATACCGAGAAACTGTGGTTGTAGTATATAGGTTTCTATACATAGGTTGGTTAATAGAACTACCAGCTTTTCGTCGTTTCAGTGGTTCATTAAAAGTCAGAACAGCCTGTCAGAGTAGCTAATTAACTAATGAGGCTTAAAACAGTACACTTAAAATTGTCCTCATACAAAATCTTAATAAAAATCAATCAAAAAATGGTAAACTGAAAAACATTCAAGCCAACAAATAAAGAGTACTTATATCGCAAGTCCAAACCATTTAGTTTTGTAGCAGCTCTTAAATATAAATAACCAAAAAGCTTAAGCTGATTCAATTACTTACGCCGAATCAGGCGAATGCAATTGGTCATTATTAACAAATGCAAGAAAATTTCCGCTAAAGAGCCGATAAGACAAGTCAGAGCGGCGTGGGAAGATGAATCACCAGTTGATGTCATTGACGAACACCAAATTAGGCTTATTGTAAACACTTGATAAATGAGACATAAACACAATTTTGCATCTCTGCAACATACAGTAAAATTTGGATTCCTAGTACAACTTTTTACAAAATATTCAGTCGGTTAAAAAGTCCAATGAATGAGTGCAACAAATATACAGTACATTGACATCACACAAACTACTAGGTACATTATAATGACTGGACCGAGTTTTTGTTACGCCAAAGCCGCTGCGCAAACCGTATCGCATTGTCGGCAGAGTTATAACAGGCGTGACAAAAGCACAATCCATTACAGTCAAACAAAACACCATAACAAGCCGTTCGTGTGCAAATCATAGATCGTGGAGCAACGTAATCGAAAAAAGAGTGAAAATAAAATAATAAAGTGGTATCGGAGCGGCGCAGCACGCGGTGCGTGCGCGTCGGTCTCCGGCGTGCGAATGATGCGTTTAGTAAGTGCGTAAACTGTACCGATCGTGAGTTGCGCACGGGCAGCGTGTGTCCGGAGTCTGCAGCGGCGTCGCCCTCGGCGCTCTCCCGCAGGAAGCCGCCTTCGTCCGACGACGAGCCGGACGGCTCCTTCGCGGCCATGTCAAACATACACGTGCCAATGATACATGACAAAACACGGTGCAACCACTTACTGAACGCTCCGGCGCTTCGCCCTCCGGCTGCGTCATTTATTATAAACAAGAAACACAAACGAGGTGCGTCCCTAATGGACTAGGTTCGAGTTGAAAGTGAAACTGAAATGCTTGCACGGCTGGTGGAAAATCGATGCGACCGGTGTCCGGCATGCGTCAAACGTACCTATAAGTTGGAAGGTCGTGTATACGTCTAACCATCAATCATCGTGGGACCGAGAGCCGGCCACTAGTGAGCACGCGACCATCAGCCGGTGTTTTCGTAAACACCTATATTATCTAGATACATGACACTTAACTACCGCTTTTTCGTGGTTACCGATGTTATCTAAACAGTGTTCGAGCTTTATCGTGGTCATGATTACACAGCGGCGTGCTCTAACAAACTGTCGCCTTAGCAACGGTGCATCTTACAAAGAAAAAAAAACATTTCGTCAAACTATGATCGCTACCGTGCTAGCTGCAAATAGTCACCTGCCAACTGTAGATGTATGGGAACATTTCTACATTTTCTCCAGCGGTTGTGCGACAGCCGTGACACCGATACAATTTTTGTCACGCATTGACAGGATTTCGTTTATTTTTTCGACACTGCACAAAGCCGGCTTTGCTAAATGAGCGATTTCGAAAAGTTCATGATGAATATTATGATAGTTAGATGTGACAGGTGTCGTGGCGTCATGGGCAGAGGGCACATTCGCCTCACGCGGATATGTCAGCACAACTGTGGCGTGGCGTCTATTAGCAACTGTTCTCCACAACCCAAACAATGAGAGTGATCGCGGCTTGGTACGCGATTCGGACGCCCTTACCAATCGATAAAACTAACTAAAGCTTTCATTTAGCTTTATAGCTAAAGTTAACAATCGATTAGAGGCGCAAACTGTTGGCGAAAGCAAGCAAATGGCGACTGCAGGCTTTCAGCAAAAATTAGGTCGATTTGACCTTTGTTGTTGCCGTGAGGAAATGCTTTAAGGTCTGCTCACATCGCAATTTTACACGTAGCGTTTCTTTCACGATACTATAGGCAAGTTTTCAATTTCCACGTAGGCACTAGGTACTCTATAATAACAATCAGCCCAGGGGTTCAGGTACTTCCTCCCTCTCGTGCACGAGGATGTGGATTCGAAACCGGGCAAATACCAATGAAACTTTTTGAATCTATATGTACTTTCTAAGGTTATCTTGGACATCACTGAGCACATTGATAGGAAATCTGGACTTTGTAATTAATATACACCTGACATTACCAATCCTCCTTGAGCAAGCCTGGTGATCAATGCTCGTACCTTATCTATACATATGAGATTCTATTCATAAAGTTTCTACTTTTGCCCTACAGCGGGACTATAAAAGACTAGTACTATCTTTCTTCACAAAAACAAGGATTTGCTTGAGAATCTTCTGTGGTTCAGAAGATAAGTAATTACATTAAGTATGCTACGTTACGTGTTGCAACATAAAGTCGCCGATATATACTAAACAATATGAGCAGACCTTAACAACTAGAATTTATTGCACTGAAGTTTATAATACAGTTAACGTAGCTAATAAATTGGACTGTAATGAAAGCAAGGTTGCCACGTTCCTGCTGTACCTACGTGTAATAATGTACTCATTGCTATTAATATTAATTTCAAAACAGTCATGATGCAATGTGTGTTAATTGCAGATTAGTATACGGTCTATGGGTGTATGAATGAATGAAATCATTTTGTTATATCACCGTCTTATATGATTATATTAGTAACACATAACTAATTCGAACATAGAACTAATCTATCATGGTTGGCGTTCAAATAAATCGAATGCAATAAGACTAAATTTGAAAGTACCAGACACGCATAATTTTTGAGAGTTGTTTTGTATTCAAGAGTATTAATTATTCATTCGTTACTGATACCGATCAGGCTTGACGACAAACGTTAACTAAGACTAATTTCGTTTGAAACTGTTCTAGGTACGTATGAATTTCAAAGAGATGTCACTAAACCATCTAATGCAAGCTTCATGAAAGTGTTCTTTACTAACCGATCACGCTTGACGAAAACTGAAAATAATAAAACGACGACTAACATAGACCTACTTCATATCGAAGTACTAGGAGCGCATAAGTGTTGAGGAGGTGTCAGTCTTACCCTGGCGAGTTTGTTGGGCATCGGCTGTAGATGCGGTGTGTGGTGCCTGGGGGGTCCGACTGCGAGCTCCGGGTTGAGGGCCATGATAGCGTCAATCTCCACCTCCTTGCCCTTGGTCTCCCCGCGCTCGTACCATTCCACTGTGACCGACCTCGTCTCCAAGTTGACCCCGGAGACGATCGCTGAATGGATCCGGCCTGGAAACGGTAAAATTTAACAATTATAGCAAGGTTCTTCTAGACATAATCACTGCTTTCAAGGAAGTCGGCAATATTTCTGTGCTGAATATTAATTTTAAAACTTCAACATTGGTAATTTCTAATTAGGTAGGTAAATTAATCAAGAGCCATTACGGAATTTAGCGTAAACCCTACGTTGCTTAGATCTTGAAAAAAACACTTCTTTGACAGATGGAAAAAAGTGATTTTAAGGTACTACCATAAAAAGTCGCAACATGCTCAACTCTTTCGAAGAAAATAAATCACCACATACAAAAGGCAGCAGAATAATGACCTCTAGCATAAGCTGAACAAACAAAAGCAGGAGTGCAAGCCATCGGCATGTTTGAACAGTTGTTATATTCCATGAAATTCAACCATGGAAAGATTTTTTTCAACAACATAACAATATTGAAGAAGAATTCTGGAAAATCACCAAAGAAAGTGAAACACAAAGAAAGTGCAATACACTAAACTGGTTACGTTTCTAGGGTGAAATATGGAGTAGCCAGACACGACTACCTAAAATTTGATGCCAAAACCATTATGGAAATAGCTGGCGCCACAGTTTTGGTGCAATGTCCGACGATAAATTATGAGCATCCCGCTTCGGTAGTTTGTAATCAGTTTTGGACAAGCATGCAAGGATGGGCGTCTTGCAGTATAAACTACTTCAATGTCTTGTCTAGAATGAATTATTATAGATTCGAGGGAGATATACTGAACTTTAAAACTTATAAAAACTCCCGACACAAACTACACTCGATCAGACCTGTGGAAAATGCACTCATCTATTAAACTTCCAAAAAAGAGCTGATCTTCTTAAAAAAAACTAAATCAAAATCGGTTTTGCCTATTTGGGAGCTACCGTGCCAGACAGACACATAGACACACACGTAAAACCCCTCTGTTTTCGACCGGGCTAGAATAACACGGAAATACAGTTCAAGTCGAAAGTATTTGCATTCCTATGAATACTAATCAATTACTAATAAGACATAGACTCGAAGAACAACAAGAGTCCATTACACATGACATACCAAGGCTACATGATAAGGTAACAGTTAAGTCACAGTCTAATTACATACACATGGCAGTACATCTGTGTATATGCTGACAGGGGGACAGGATCGTCTGCGACAAAAGGGGGGGTGACTAGACGCATTAAACAAACTGCCTTGTGTGGCTGCGCGGTTTATAAAAACGCAGGAAGTTGTTGTTTTTCTAATATGATTTCAGTCTGTTTACTCAATAAATATGCGCTGTCTCGAGAAACTGCAACTGTATCTGTTTAAAATGTTCGGTGAAGACTTAATTTTTAAAACATCCCAAATGTTGTAGATATACGAAGGAAAATGAAATCCATTTCTGCAAATTAAAGCATTATTTTTGTTTAAAAGAACGTAACGTATTTAGATAAAATATATAATATCAATGTGAGGAAAGTTTATATTAGACAGACTGTCAGTCAACTTTGCGGATTTTTGGCTCACATCATATAAAAACGCGAAAGAACGTAATATGATAAAGAACTCTAGACATATACACAACTTAAGTGAATTCTCTACGTATTTTTGGAGCTAGAAAAGATTATGCGAATTTTCATAAGAAATATGGCTAAGACAGCTCACATATTACATTTTAGACAAAAAGGACAGAAACTAATAGTGGCTCCAGGCTACAAACATCCCAGCATCCTCATCAATTAATACAAACATTCACGGGCATAATGGCAGTGAAAGTCAAAGCAAACAAAAGGCTAATTATAGACGGGGCAAGGTCGCCGACCTTCCGCAGTTCCCTGTGGTCTCTACGCGCCCCTTTATTAGCGGGAATACAGACAAAATGACCAACAATTTGAAAACGTATCACATAAAACAATAGGGAGTATTCGTTTCATTTTTGGACCTTGTTCAGAATAAAGTGGTTCTTTGTTTGGTGCTCATCCTTCATAAGAAGTTTTTAGGACTATTATAGTAGCAACATAATGCTGTAGAAACTATCATGTTTTGGATTCCGCTTACGAAGATAATCTATACGAATATTTTAAAGCTGAAGGGTTTTTTTTTGAACGCAATTATATCCGGAACGACTGGTCTATTTATGAAAACTGTTTCGCTAATAGGAAGGTCTGAGGGGCTATATTTTATTCTCAAAAAACTAGGAAGGAAGGAAATTCAAAGAATGCTAGTGTGCCTATAACTATTCGATCAGATACAAGTGGCTCTAACTACAAGATTGCAGAGTTACGTCTAGCTATTCCTTATCGATCAGATCGTTTATGGTAATTTATAAGCGCTTTGAAACGAGAAAAGTATTGCCATATCATATTGATGTGAGTCATAGGGTTGTAGGATAAGGGCATTATGTACTTGAAGAACTAGGCAGTAGACAGTACTACTACTACGAACTATTTCAGCTACTTCCATAGCATCATGTCTTACGGTATTTTGCTTTGGGGGCGGGCTGCAGATATAGATTCTATTTTTATTCTGCAAAAGAGGGCTGTCAGAGCCATCTATAATCTTTGCAGACGCGAATCTTTAAGAGAATTGTTTAAAAAAATTAATATCATGACGGTGCCTTGTCAATATATATATGAAAACATTATGTATGTTCGGAAAAATCTTCATCTTTTTAATAAAGTTGGTGATAGACATAATTATAATACTAGAAATAGGAACAAATTAGATCAACCAAGTTTTAGATTGTCAAAAGTACACACTTCTTTTATGGGGTACTGTGTAAAATTTTATAATAAAATACCACTCAATATTCTCGAACTAAATGAGAGAAAGTTTAAAACATGCATAAAACGCACACTATGTCGTCAAGCATATTATAAATTAGAAGACTATATAAATGATAAAAATGCTTGGCTTACTGCTGGTCCTGCTCCACAGACACTCGGGCTCACAAATTAATATGCATATTTTACAAAAAGGAATTATGTTTTTCTTAAGCACCTTTTTTATTGAATTTAATAACGTCTATCGTTATTATAATTCTTATTTCTTTTTTCTTACATACTACAGTTGATTCGTTGAATAGGTTCACTGATAACCTTAGCTTTGTATAATTGAACATAATTTATTTCAATATTGTAAATGTGAGTACCATGGAGCCTTAATTTATTTGTTAAGTTACTAAGTATGCGTTGGACACTAAGCATGGCAGTGGAGAGCTTTGTCATGCTCACTTTAATGTCTCGCTGATGGTGGCGCGTGCATTGGATCGTTCGGTTCCCTTCAAGATGGTCGAGCTAAATGGTGCTGATGCACGCGTCATGCTCGTGAACGGGTGCTGTCAGTTGGGATTGGTCATCTCTTAACTGCCATGGCTTACATCTTTATTATTATATTTTATTGTTTTATATTCACCTTCATTGTTTTCACATATAGAAGCAACCACAATTTTTGTAACCAAGTTTTTGTAAAAACCAAATTGAAAGAAAAGAGTGTCCATGGAGTTTCTTGCTCGTTCTTCTCCATAGAGACCTACGTTTTGGAACGAGCAACTAGCTTCAACTTTAACTGTAACTTCTTGACAATTCAAAAGTGCCTGTACATGGTCTAATTGAAATAAATGATTTGAATTTGAATTTGAAAATTTGAACAGTTGTGTGTCGTATGAATACCGGAAGGCCAATACGTTTAAAGACTAGTCGCAATCTCATCTTAGCTGCAATCAAAGTCAAAAATGTAGATAATGTAGTGGTATTTTTGAAAGATTGTGACTGAGATTAGATTGCGATCGTTCCTAAAAGTTAGAAGACTTGCCCCTAGGCTCATATTGAGAAGTTCAAGAGTACATACATACAAGAGAATGAGCGAGGTCTATTATCAGAACTTATTAGACCAATAGAAAGACGAGAGAAGAATATGCAAACAAACAAAAACCGTTGAATGTCGAAACAGTTAGCACATAGGTAAAAAGATACAATTTGATAATAGGCTAACGACCAGAATGATGTACACGCTGAAATATTATCGGGTCAAGGCTGTTGACCTGTGTCGGCACACAATGAACACGTTTCGTACATTGCATGTAGATGACGAAGACGACTGAGATGGTTCATTCAGTAATGAACTTGTGAATGAAGAAAGTAAGGAAACAAAAGTGATTACTGATTACACAGAACGTACATTAAATTACAATAAATGAGCTGGGACTAAAGATTAACTTAAGTTTATAGCTAAATAAAATACGTAATGACCATTACGGTTAGTAGAAAAGAACTTGCGAGTGATATAATAAGTGCTGTAAGCTCAGTAGTTCTCTTAAAAAAATCTCCCGTAGTAAATTGTGGTGAAGTGAGCACAAGGTGGCCTGTGAATTGTCATTCCACCTGCTACTGACAGCCCACCTCAACATGACTTCAGCTTGCCGAGGATGTTTTTAAGAAATAGACTGGCCGCTAATCTAAGCTCAATTATTAATCAATGATCGCTGATGATTAAGTCATCAAAAACGAATATTTCAAGAGTTTTCATTGCACCCCGCCACAATTTACCATGATTCACAAAAGTGAGCATTGATCACAAAACCAATCGTCACTTAGCGTACCTAGAAAGCGCTTTTTGTATCAAAACTGAACAAAAGCAATGTACGCAGAACAGATTACGCTCACAGACCATTGTGATAAGGTCGTACGCATCAACTGAGCCAGTAATAAATTATCCGAGTGGAATATCGCAGACGTACCTACACAATACGCTGTCATCGTATAATTCATACTTTCACATTTGCATAGGTATTTCAAGTGCTGACTGTATCGCGTTTGCATTGGGTTTGTCATAGTTGCATTTTGCAACCTGGATGAAGCTGGTACTTCTTTTTTCTTTATTCGAGATGGGTAAACTCTTGACTCTAGTCTAGGTCAGAGACATAGATAAAGTCTACGATGGAGTGAGCTTACCCAAAAGAAGCCTGTTCACTATAACTTTGAAGAGATTAGGGTTGAATGTGTTCCCTTTCTGCTACGGACCAGAAATGCTGATCACAAACTTACCTACCTCTACATGTTACTATCCTAACATGTAGAGGTAAGTTTATGATCAGCAGCGGCTGGAACAAGGTGATGATATATCCTATACCAGTACCATATTGCAATTGAATTGAGCCCTACTTCAAATTGCTTTCTAAAATATGCATAATCGCAGTTATAGAAACCAATAATTATCTTCAGGGCTTTCGAAGGGCACATTGTGACGTCATCTTCTATTTCAATTACGTTTGTATGGTTAACAAAGATAAATACCAAAACAACTGTTGTTTTAAATACTTGACTCTAAGCAGAACTAAACACAACTCGTTATGTAAATTAAGACAATAAACAAAAAGCACGTGTCGCAAATGTGACAAACATGCTCATGAATTCACTATTCTCGTCTATTATTATAACTATTTGATGATAGTACCATTTACCTATTTTTCTTTAAAAGTAACGAGAAGAATGTTCTCCTATTAATGTAAGACTATGACCCGGTGAAGTTCCTTCCATCTAGAATTTATTTTTCGCAAACCACCCCACGAACAAAGCAGAGAACAATTCTAATCGGTCGAACTATTTTCGAGATTTTGCGAGACTAACGCACAGCAATTGATAGACAAACAGATACTAAAGTATCTTCTTTAAAATTAAAACGTCAGCTACAATCTAAATATATATAATTCAAAGGTGACTGACTGACTGACTGACTGAGATAGTGATCTATCAACGCACAGCCCAAACCACTGAACGGATCGGGCTGAAATTTGGCATGCAGGTAGATGTTATGACATAGGCATCCGCTAAGAAAGGATTTTCATCAATTCTACCCCCAAGGGGATAAAATAGGGGATGAAAGTTTGTACGAAACTTTGTCAATTTTAAACCGATCGAGCTGAAACTTTGCATGCTTAAAGCTACTATGACGTAGGCATCCCCTAAGAAAGGATTTTGATAAATTCCACCCCTAAGGGTATAAAATAGGGGATGAAAGTTTGTATAAATCTTCTTAGATTTTCGACTGATTGAACTGAAATTAAAAATTGGAGCTACTATGATGAAGACGTCGCTTAAATAGGATTTCGATAAATTCTACCCCCAAGGGGATAAAATAGGGGATGAAAGTTTGTATGAAACTTTGTCAATTTTTAAACCGATCGAGCTGAAACTTTGCATGCATAAAGCTACTATAACGTAGGCATCCCCTAAGAAAGGATTTTGATAAACTCCACCCCTAAGGGTATAAAATAGGGGATGAAAGTTTGTATAAATCTTCTTAGATTTTCGACTGATTGAACTGAAATTAAAGATTGGAGCTACTATGATGAAGACGTCCGCTTAAAAAGGATTTTGATAAATTGAACCCCCATGGGGTTAAAATAAGGGATGATGGAGGATGTAAACATATTAGTTTGAACCTATCAGTACCTAATGGAACAAAATACCTAATTAATAATAATACTTCTTAACGCGAGCGAAGCCGCGGGCAAAAGCTAGTACAAAATATAATTCTTTATCTACAAACAAATATATTTCCATCATCAGTTGATAGACAGCTGACAAGTTTAAAGCAACATCGAACCGACTCCTACAAATAATACCAACTCCAGATACTTAAAAAAACATTCTTCATTCACTTCCCATGTAGTAGCTTCAGATATTGAACACACTGCCGTCACCATGGTTACGCTCGGCGAACTCAACGAAAGTGGAACGAATCACCGAAATAAAGCAAGCAAAAAAAAACACCGTTATTGGAAATATGCTTTGCGATATGTCCACCGGTCACGTTTGTGAAGCAACGTTAGGATTTTAGTTTGTATTGGAATTATTGTATGAACGAATTAAATTAGGGTTTGAACAAAAGGTAAAGCAAGCTAGCTTTGGCTCCCTTTCCCATCATTCATCATTAGCAATAATTTTCTCCAGAAATAGGGGTTACCCATGAAAGGGGTTATTTGAATCGACAGCAGTCCTCTACAGTTCCAATATTTTTGAACATAATTTAGCCGTCAATTCTAAATCGTAATACTTTATACATATTACGTATTTTTATGCAAGGTGCATCTTATCCAAGTGTAATGCTGTGATCCTGTTTACAAGATATTGTTAAACATTTCTTGCCCATTCTCCTTCATAAGATGTTAATAATTTTTTCTTGGCCTTTAATGGTCTTATTGGAATAAAAGATATGACTTTTAACTCTATGTTGAGGCAATTAGAACAAAGACGATAAGCATATACCTTATTCATTCAACATTTCCCGGTTGCGGAAATCGCAGATCCCCCTGACGTGTTCTCACCTTGAAGTCTCAAGACATAAGTTACGATTACGACCTACATATTTTACGTTACAAATTAGCGTTTACTAAGGTGACTATATATACAATATGATAGTTTAAATCAGTAGAGTCTGTCCACAGCTTCGTGTAGGAGGTCAAGTATACCACAAAACAGCATATGGTACTCGGCAATAGTGTAGATTTCTATCAGTGAAAGCATTTTTGTAATCGGATCTGTACTCCTAGTGATTAACTATAAAAACACAAACCAAATTTCGCCTTTTTACTGACACTTGGCTCGTAACTTCGTTCGCGTAGATTTCGGACTATACCCTACAAATTCGACACTCCCGAAAAAAGGGAAGCGAGGTCTAGTGAGGAGCAGTTTATAAAAAAAAAAAAAACTAAAGATAAGTTAGAAGAAGATAGCAATACAATTAGCTAAATGCAGGCCGCTTCCAACCGGTCCTATTGGAAATCTATAGGGGAGGCCTATGTCCAGCAGTGTTCGTCCTGCGGTTGATATGATGGTGATGAATACAATCCACTCTAATTCATAACTTCACCGCTACAATTGCGACTCCACCCCGTCCATGGTGTTCGCATTTTCTCATAAAACGTGACTAGAGATAACCACAGTTATCAAGGACGCCAGAAGTTCGAGCAACGACCGATTTCACTCTTACCTGATAATTTCATCTATTGCGTTTAATTAATCAATATTTTATTAGCGTAGCGTGATTTGTGCGTCCAGACTGATCAGCTTGATTTATGTACTTAACGCTTATTAGTCTTGTAACCAATAAGACATTTTCAATTAGGCGATACGGTTGGCGTTGCGTGTCGCGAATTCGATTTTCGCTCGGAGCTAATATTTGTATAGCCTACAGATAGTTGTGCCGAATCGGGTTGTTCGTGTATGTGAGTTTTTTTAAAAATACAAATACAAGAGAGTGTTAGACCTTTAGTATTTTACCAGATTCTAATCAAGCACTACTACTATGTGGGCTAACTCTAATTAGTATTCGTACGATTAAGTTCCGTTAATCTCCCATCAAAGATAGCGATCACAATTTGTTTATGTGTACTCCACAATTTGAAAGTTCACATCTACTGTCAGAGATGGCGCCACCAACCACAATTAGTAATAGAGCTATACAAGCTTAGCATTGTCATAGTGAATTGCCGGCAGTCATGTTGCCTATACCGTTAGGACGTACGATTAATTTAAATCATAGGCAGACACGTTTTGAATGGATATTGTCACGACACCTCGAAGTCGTGCTGCCCAATCTATACAAATAAAGAAAATTGAAGTGTCTGTTGTATACTGTCAAAATAACAGCTGTTTACAAAATTAATATGAATGTTAAGTTTACAAGGTAACTTACTTTATTTTTAATCATTTTTTTCTGTCTGTTTCTTCCGGCTGATATAGGTAATACATAAAACGGCAGGACCGATTTTGAAATGACTTTCAGTGCCAGTTAGGCTACTTTTATTTTAGAAAAATAACAAATGAAAACGACGACGAAAGACGACGAGGACGAGGCGAAAGGAGTGTGTAAGGATCGTAGCAGGTGGCGGTCCGTGGTTTCTGCCTACCCCCATGGGAAAAAGGCGTGAGTTTATGTATGTATGTATGTGTACAAATGAAAACTAACGAAAATAAAAAATGAAACCCCGTGATAACCTACATTGACACAAACGAAGTCGCAGGCATAAGCTAGTACAGAATACGCAAGATATAAACACCAGGAATACAGACATTAGTTCACAAACGTAACAACTAAATAAAGTGGGTGTGATTATGCAAATATTAGCCAACACCTTCGTTTATGCACAAATGGGTTATGTTACAAAACAGCCAACAGTTTTGGGGTGCCTTGCGAAAATTGGCCTCGAGACTCAAGTTCTAAATAACTTGTGCCTTGTCCATAATAGCATAAAGGTAAACACGTGTTTACTTCAAAGGAAAAGTAGCAAAAGGTTGTAAGTAGTGACTCTATCAGAGTAGGAATATTTCATTATGAACGTAAGAGAAAATACAAAAAGGTCTTTATGGCTGTGTTATTTAGAGTAGAATCTTCAATACATGACATCATTTTGATTTATTTGAGGATGACCACCAAGAATAATGAAAACTTTGTACCCTCTTAAGCACTATTTTGCGAGCACGATGGAATCTAAGATTTGGCATCGTTAAAGTTTAAAGAGAAGTGCAGAAAACTAAAACGAATAAAAAAGGTAAGTTTCGCCCACTGCGAGACCGATTAATTCTAATAAAAAGATCGCCATCATTAGACGATAAGCTCCGTGCGCCAAAACTTAAAAAGAATCGAGTCAAATAAAAACTAGTTAGTTCTTTGAAAGCCTAATTGGCTTAATATTAAACGTTAGTAATAAATAAAAAGCAACAGTAAAAACTAGTTCGTTACTACTAGCTCATCGAAGTAACTGCTAAAGAGCGAACATCCGGACATTGGCGACTTTCAAACGACGACAAAGCCGACGCGAGACGTGATATCGCGATGCAATGACAGGACATCGATACGAGAAAAAAAAATAATCAATGACAGTCTAAAAATTATAACGTTCAAATGATATCGATGGCATTGAGTAGATGGTTTTTAGTAGTAGTAGTTAGGGCTTTGTGAAGGGGCTTGTCCGGAGAAATACCATCACCATACGTATTTCTGCAGCAAAGAAGCGTTGCTGTGTTCCGGTTTGAAGGGCATGGGTGCCGGTGTAATTACAGACACATGAGACATTTCAACCTTGTCTCTGGGATAGCAACGCATTTCCAAGGCCTCTGGTATTGCAGATGTCTTAGGCATCGGTGTCTGCTTGACATCACGTGGGCCGTCGTCGGCTTGTTTACCATACAATAATATAAAAAAATGACAGCATTTCTCGTGATAAGTCTATTAGTCTGGGTTATAAGCAACATAAAATCAACGTCTATCTTGACTGCTTTTCATAGTTTATCTGTTTGAGAAATAGTATTCTCCTAACATAAGAGGAAAGCACACAATGGTATTTCAAATCAGAAGAGAATCTATCAATTAACAAATCAAACAGCGAATGCCATGAGAATGTTGTTGGTGTAAGACAGGATATTGACAGGCGATGCAAAAACTAGACAATAGCTGTCAACTAGTAAATACCTAAACACAATAATTACAAAACCGTAAAGAATTTCGCGTAAAACTAGCCATAACTTTAATTAAGGAAGTGGTGGTATGCTCGCATCCTCTTTACTTAGCGTAAGAGAAACTGGCGTGGTGCCAGGAAACGTTTGGGGAGACACACTAGCAGTTTCGTACTCCTGGGCGAGACTACTATTAGTAGTGTCGGAGAATATTCGCGATGTCACCAAAAATGGCATTCATTTCGTGTACCTATATGATATCTAACAGGTCGAAAAAAAAAGTTACATTCTCATCATTATTGCGATTATTTTCTTGTTCTGGACAATACCTGGGAACCTTCAGTTTACGGAGAACGACTAACGTTTTTTGGTGTATTTTTACGAAAATAAGATTAAAATCTTATAACTAAATTTTACGTAAGCATGTTTTGCGTGCGTTACTATAAACAGTGATTTATTAAAAGCTTTCCCAGCAATAACTTTTGCTCAATGTTCCTTGGTTTGGTGGGAGAATGCGTAGTTAATGGCTCTGCGATGTGTTTTTACACCCCGTATATGAAGAAAAAAAAGTATACCCCTAAATTGAAGTACCCACTTCATTGTCTTTCCCCCTCTCATAAGAACATCTTTTGGCAACAGCACAGTCTCAGCCTCCATAGACAAGAAACAAACGATCTAATTTCATGCATTGCTATAATAACTGAACTTTATCTAAAGCGATTAGACGTTGCATGAATATAAATGGTCTTCATAATATCGGAGAACTTGATATAATACAACATTAATTGATTTTAGCTTCCTAGCGATAAATAAATTGCTTTCATGTAATAAATGTATAATATGTAGATAATTGCTTTTAGAATTAATGTACGGGAACGAGTAAACTTGCTTATTAGTAGATACGTAATCAATTTAATGGTTAAGTAGTTGGGGGCGTGTAGTTTTGTAACGGGGTTGCATCCGACCTAATTGAAACATGACCGACATCTGATTTCTGGGTCAAGGCCAATTGGTTTATGTTTGATGGAGATACCTGGACGTGCCAAAACTGATAGTGAACTTTGCTTTATCTGCAAGGCCTTTACTTGATCCAAAGAGATTTTTATTGATGCAGTGCTCGCTGATTTAGTAGAAATTGAAACAAAGACACAAAGAAAAGATGATGTTGGAAATACATTGGTTCCTAGTCAAAAATGGACAGATATTTTCAAAACTAACTCAAGTTATGGAGTAAATAAAGTTTAGTCAACAGAAGTTTGAGAAGCATATGACCTATAAATAAAAGAGTAGAGCATGAACCAAACAAACATATAAATCACAGGCGAAAGAAATTGAAAAACTAGATATTATGACTACCATCGCATGAGATGGTGCACGCAACACGTCAGTAACAGAAAGCATTCGAGTCGGAGATGACAGTAATTAATACAACGCTATTGTTCCTTCTTCACCTGTCGCATAAACTCTTGAAGAAGAAATCGTTAACGCTGTGCGGTCTGAAGAAAAAATAAGCTGTGCCATTTCTGGGGTTTACGTTATAGAAATTGTGATAGCTGTCGTAAGATTGTGAGTCACGCAAAGATTTGCGTCGTATTCGCGTCATAGCGATGATTCGTGTTGTATGTCAAGATAGTATAAAAGGAAATCGATAGTAAGATGCATAGATTTAGCCCAGGTTTTAGATCTACAGAAGTTAGATAATGATTCAGTACACTAATTGAATAACAGTCGTCGCGTTGAGAAAAGGTCAAATGAGGTGAGGATTAATACACATTAAAAGAATCAGATAAGTAGGAACAATAAACATAAAGTTGATGATCCTCCCACAATAGAATCCACTCATCAAGTCAGGTGTAATTGAGGTAACAAGCATTTAATAGCTAATTAGTCTGATAGTGGAGCAGTGTACTGTAAAATGAGAGCCAAAAAAAGCTATATCCATTACGAGTACCATGTGTTTATTACAGTTTATCGCATCGAACGCAAAACGCGTGACGTTTCACGTGACGTAGCTGATATTAGTAGGTAATCATTCATCGCGATGAGTAAGAATTGATTTAGTTAACATGTAAATATGAACTGGAAACCTCCATTGTTGAGTAAAAATTTTAGTCGAATGTCGTCATCTCCATGAAAAACGAAGTTCCGGACATCATTCGCAGTCAACTAGTTCACATTAGCATAGTAACATTACCTTACGAACTGAATAGTCAAGTAACTAACGGTACCTAGTCCAAGATCGCTGATCAGCGGTCGATCCTTAAATAGATCCTAGGAAACACCAGCTGAACCATGGAATACATGGCGTGATGCCAAGAGTGTACCTGTGACCATATTACCAAAAACTGTTATTGTTCGAGTGTAAGAGGAAATTTGAGATCATTATAGATTGGTCGCATGACCAGTGACGATTCCGTATGGCATCAGGCCGCGTGTCATTGACCCGTTAACACATCGCTTAGCTAATTATAAATCGGGTGGGTTTCCTTATGTGAGCATATTTCGTTTTAGTTTCTGGTTTTCTGCTCAGCCCATTCCGGCTTATTAACATGCTCGTAAAATCCGCGCCAGGATTAGAATTTATGGAATGTAAAATTAGATTATTTGATGTAGCGTGTTATGAATTTGCTTTCAAATGAAAGAACTTCCTGAAGTCCGCTATGAAACATTAATTTCCAAAAGTAATTAACATCTTAATGGAAAAGCAGAAGATCTTATGTGATTGTGTTTATATTGTTTTGTAATGTACAAAACGTGGTGGTTACGAGAGACACTTCCGCAATGAAATATTTAACAGGCCCTAGTGCATTCACAATAATCAAAGATTCAATATTAAAGAAAGAAAGCAGAGCGTGAAAATATGCTTATCGCAAGACTTGTTACTGTGACTAATCAGGAACACAAAAGCGAATCACATAATATACCTATTTGGAAAGTAATTCATTACCAACCAATATTTTTAGATTATGATGTTTGAATACTTTGAGTGATGGAAGTGAAGATGGATGAGAATGAGGTTTATGCTAAATAGTAGTAGTTCTATGTAGTCAGGAGTTCATGGGAAAGGTAGCACTGACCTAGAAAGACATAATGTTTAAAGAAATTTAAGTTTGAAGCAAAACATAACTAATTCTCAACACAAATTGCAAGCTATCAAAGGCACAAAGCAGCACGATGTAACATTCTAACCTATAATTACATGACAGGTAAAAGTAGAAAAGAAACTAGCTCGCAGTACTTATTCCCACGGTCAAGATTGCAACAAGGGAGAGAAGGCGAGGCAATTACTAGAGAAGCGTGAATGCAATCATTCATATGTATAATTTTAATAGATTGAGTTTCATTGAACAATCGTGGCGTCTTTACTTGGAAGGCAAAGAAACTTCGTGTAATGAAACTTTAGTCGGCAGTCGTGACTAAAGTGTTGAGTTTAGAAGCTTTTACTTAGTATTTTACTTTTATCTACTTTGCCACGGTCGAATGACTTCACTTACAACTTTTATTAACTTGTTAAGTTGAAGCTTTGAATAAAAAACCATGACCTACTTGAACATTAGTAAGAACTGCCAGAATAGGTTGAAGAACTCCCGAATTATAATCACTATACGCCAAAATCAAAGACGATTCTCCTATCTCATCTTGTTAAAAAAAAAAACATTATAAACAATAATTTGCATACAAAACCAACAAATAGTTTGCTAACGAGATCTAACAAGCTACGCAAACGAGGTATTAGCGTCAAACAAACGACGACCCGACGACACAGGTCAAAGATCTTGGCGACCGACAGTAGGCGACGTTCCTCTGAATAAGGGCCACTTCCAAACGGCTCCTGGGGTCAAAAGCTACTCTCGACGCAAAACTTCCGCGTGATTATTTCTAGAGCAATGAAAATGTTCGGTAAGCCTAAAACTGGTTAGGCAACAGTTATTTATCGAACTAGGATAATACAATGACATATTGCGGTTGAGGTTCCATCATTTGAACCAGGACCTAGATGGTTCAAAATCGATTTCAACACAAGAATTAAAACGAGGCCAAAGGTGAAGCTTCTGTAAAGCTCCACTTTAGATAGGAGATTAAAACGCTAGAGTGGTTTCGGTTTATGTTACTGAAAGACAGAATTGGGGCATCGAAACCTGATACAAGGAAATGAGTCCACGGAATTGGAGAACATTGTAATCGCTGCCGCTTCATTTCCAAAAGTGGAACACGCATAGCCTTCCATTAAAATCATGGTGAAAAGAGGGATTATTCACAAGAATTTGGGTACGTTATAATTCAATGTGTATGCCATTATTGATATAATGTATTACCCAAAGAAGACTTTACTTTTTTTCCTTATTAGTCAGTCCTTATTCCACAAAATGAACAACGCAACACTATAGTATACAAAGCGACGGAAAAACATAACTAGAATAAAATCAACGAGAAAACTATTGTAGTTTTGCATGAGAACTATTTAAAGGATCCGGTTTTGTCTAAAAACAATGCAAGATGTATGAAGTTATGGCGGGAAGACAATACCGTTAACCCTGTGTAAACAAACATCATGTATCGAGTCCAATACATTACCATTACGCGTATTAGAAACACCGAATCGAAGAGATTCCTCTGTTTAGCAAAACAACATGTAGCATCAGAGTACTCCGTAACTTCATCCATCACTCCATCTTCTCCATTACTAAGTAAGCGGCAAAGTTGAAATTGAATCGAGTTTCATCAAGTTTGTCTTCTAGAGATTCGAGCGATCCTTCAGTGTCTAATTAATGAATTTGTTAAGTGTTGAGAGCTTCTTGTTGTACGTAATTAAGTACTTAATTAGGAGTATTTATCGTGTAATTCATTATTACGGGAATAGATGCACTCAACGAGATTCGGTTACTCATATAAAGGTAGATTATTTGTGTAACCATATATTTTAAGTAGATTCCATTAAATATGAGAACTAAAATAATACAGTCAGGTAAGGTAGGCATGATCACTGATCAACGATAAGTAATAGTCCAAAATAGTTTTGGGAGCTCGAATATATATTTAAGGATAATAACAATACCAGCCTATTATTATCTCACTGCAGAGCAAAGTTCTCTTCCCATACAGAAAAAGCATGAGGATTGATCACCATGCTTGCTCAAGGCGGATTGGCGATTTTCAGACTTATACTTAAAAGGATAGTAACATTAAATTCTTTGAAAGTCACAAGTCAACATCGGAGTATATTCAAAATGCACACTAAAGTAAAAGTACAATCACGGCTAGCGGTAATGAGTTCAGTAGTAATTTCGCGAGTCGACCGTGGCCCACATAATGGAAGACGATGTTTAATACATCATTATTTACAGACAAACGTTCTGCTTTTGCTATAAACTTTCGCTCTAAAGTGTACAGTATAAATCTTGGATGCTTCATTAAACGCTACGGTTTTCGACGTACCTTTTTTTCTTCTTCTATTTTTAATAAACAGTGAGTATTCAGTATTCACTTAATAGCACAGAGTTTGCAGCTGTGTTGGTTTGTTATTTTTTTTATTAAGATTTTGGCGATATGTCTTCGAGGTTAAAGTACGAATGGAAGGTTCATATTTATAGAATACGCCAGGCCAAATAGGCCAGGGTCGACACGCAGTGTGTGCCTGAATACAGGCGTTGTTGGCGCGGAGATTTGAGCTCGTTCTTGGCGGGATGGCCGGAGAAGGCAACAGATAAAGAAAAAGGGAAAATGAGAGAAAGACTTTTCCCAGCAGTGGGTCAGTTATGTGATAAGAACCACTGTCAGATGGTTTTCTAAAGCCACACTTTAGTTGGCTGTGTGTATGCGTAAGTACAGCTCAAAAACAAGAAGTAAAATATGCAAGCGATGGGTATTAGATTAGACGTCATCTCACACAAATATTCCAAATAACATTCTGCCGATCTACAAATGCAAATAGGTAATGAAGATAATTCTTAAACAAACATGAGGTAAACCAGTCTTGACCGACGCACATAACAACTAATATAATAAATGCATAATATGTAATCTAATATTTCTCCAAGGCAAGCAAATAAAGCTTCCTAACAAATAAAAATACTTGTGTAAGCAAAGACGTTCGCTTTCCATAAACTGGTACTTAGAGTAAGACTATAGCTTTTCTATACGTTTCCTGACGAATGCCAGGGGGTTCAAAGACCTCGTGGCAAGTCGGACTGCTACATGAGCCGAGGGTGGGTGGAGCTAGGAAGACCCGTGTTACGCTGGATTAAATTATATGCACGACTAGAATAGCTCAATTTTCGTATTAACCAAATTGTAAATAAGCGTACGTACTGCATCTGCATCTTATGTCTGCTATGTAAATATAGATTCTACGACACTTCAACGGATAGTAGTTCAAGGCCTTCAAGATGATTGTTGAATTTTGATAGGACTCAAAAACCAGGTAATTTCCGTATGAAGATTAATCTAATTCAAAGCCTGGTTACACTTCAATTAGCATAAGTAATCAGTAAGATAAACGTTACAGAACATTTACCGTCACAAGTCTTTAGCTGTAACACTTCATTAGTTATTAATCATGCCTACACAGTTGCAAAGATGGAGCCTAGTGCCTAGTCAACACAAGCTAGGGCATTGTTTATCAATTCTTACGTGCACTATTCATAAATGCAACAGATACCTGTCGCGAATCAATACCACATATTTTAGTTATTATTTTGCAATTCTTGTAAGAAGGTTAAGCCACAAAATAAGAAGGCTGAGAAGGTCTACATGAGGTTCATAAGCAGCCATTGATCTGTTTCCAAAAAGAGATGGAGCTATACACTACTATAGCTCTCTCTTTCACACAGACATGGCTCGAGCTCGTCGAAATTCGTTCCTTATATTTATTTCCGCCATTAATCTTTAGATTGCAACTTGCACCTTCTGTCTTTGAAATGCATAGTGACGAGGTAGTTTGAGGTGAGTCAGACGATCCGGCGCAAACCGGCTAGACGGCCGGCGCCCGCGCAAGCCCACTGACTGCACAGATTGCTGGTGTTGTAGAGCAGCTAATAAATAAAAGTCAAGACTAAACATAAACGCGGTCGGGTTTACCGGTTAGTTTAGTTGAGACGTAAAGATCCATCTTGATAAGGATTGCTGGAAACTGGAGACCACCAGGTGTTTAGAAAATGGAGTTGCTTATAAATCATCTGATGCTATGCGAGGCCTAGCCACAATTTATTGAATTTATTATTTAAATTAACTCATTTTAAATTTAATGTTTACTAATGAATAAGACTTCAAAACAAAATGTTCATTGAGAAAATTCCATTCAAAAACATGAACTAATTGATTTTATTTCTCGGAAATGGTAATGAGACAGCACTCGGGATTTGAGTAAGTAGAGCAAGTTTATTAAATAAAATCTAGAATAACTTAAATTAAGCTGAAAAACTAGAATAAACACTACAGGCAATGTGGTCTTTATTATAATTTTTCCGCACATTTATTTAATCTGAAAAGTTTATTTTTATTTATCTGGGTCAAGACAAAACGGAATTTAGGATGCCCGTTGAAAATTAATTTCAAGATCTTTAGAACATTTCCGTAATAAAACTGTTTCTTGAAAGAGATTAATTACTTTCCATTAAATAAGTAGGTATAATTAGCGGATCCCAAAATTATGAAAAGTGTCAACTCTCATAATTTTGGGATCCTCATATCTATCTACCTAAAGTTCCGTTTTGATTAATGGGTCTTATTTTAAAGGACGGTAGTACTTACTAGTTCTTATATAATCTCAAGATGCTCATCAATCGGATTATACGTTGACGTAACACGTAATTAGAGGCATCCATCATACAAAACAAAATCGCAATGTAGTTCCAAAACAATGTAATTCCTCACAAAATTCCCATGTCAGCAAAAAAGATGGCAACATTGCATCAAATCCGTAAATAACTTTACAAAATATTTAGACAAGATAAATTCTTCTGTACTCTAGTGAACATCATCTGCCTAGCTTTTTCCCAACATGTTTTGAGTTGGCTTCCAGCCTAACCAGATGCAACTGAATACTAGTGTTTTACATGGAGCGACTGCCTATCTGACATCCTCTGAATTTCTGGGCAGCACCATACCCCTTAGCACCATAACCAGACTGGTTGTCAGACTTTCGGGCTTACCCGTACAAACAGTCAAAAATAGACTTTAATAACCATTATTGTGTAAATATCATCTAACAAATCACGAAAAACTCGTTTCATTCAAATTATATCAAGTTGAAAGCTTCTTCAAGCGAATGGCCTCAAAAATTTGCCTCTGAAGGTCGCATATGAATAGAGTAACTGGCTCAACAGTTCATAAATTTTAAGATTAGTATCATTTTCTTGGGTACTTTAGTAAAAATAGAGCATTGAATTTGTGAAGGAAACACGCAAATAGGCGTTTACTTTGGGATGGACATTAACTATTGTTTGTTTCGAAATGTTTTGGAAACCGCAAAGAAACGTCTCCGTTGTGTATTTCCCACGCAGGGAAGATAAACAGCAAACACTGTAAACAGTTCCTTGTTTTGTCTTTTGAACACAATTGTACTACTCCTTATCCTCCTTTGGTGAATGGAAATACAGTTGACTCGAGTACAGTAGTCAGAATTAAATCGATCAGTACTGTCGCACACTGAGCAATGTGCTGTAGCTTACTGAGCCTGCTGAGTGGTAGCCACAAATTGTGGGAATTTTTCATACGTTCTCTATGATATTACAAGCATACAGCAGCCGCCACTACCAATGGCTTAGTGTGCGTGCAACACTTAACGATTAGCTTCATAGAAATGTTGCCATCGCCGGATAGTAGTCCAGTTTACAGAACCCAATTTCCATCTAAACCTAGCACATTCTTAATCGCACATCAATTAACATTTCCCGTATTGACACGCATCACATCGCATTAAAAAGAGCCATGACGATAATAAAAACAGTGTAAAAAGATCTGCAAAAACGGTAATTTAAAAAACTAAAAAACCCGACTGCTATTCTTTAAAAATCCCTAAAACAAGATAAATTGTAGCAGTCGGGACCCATTCTAGAAATGGAGGATTAGTGAACTGAGAGCACATACCTATATTACATTGCAGATGGTCCCGAATGGGTCCCGACTGCTACAATTTATCTTGTTTTAGGGATTTTTAAAGAATAGCAGTCGGGTTTTTTAGTTTTTTAAATTACCGTTTTTTATTTTTTATTTTTTTAGTGTTTTAAAAAAGAAATTAATATACCCAGTATCACTCTTACAGTAAATACGAATCTACCGACACCTCTCAAGCTAAAATCCATCGAGCCGTTCAGCCTGCAGAGCGAGCCAAACATTTGAATTTGGCGCCAAAAATCCGCCATTTTGTTTTTTTTTTAAATACCCAGTGTCACTCTCACTGTAAATACGAATCTAACGACACCTCTCAAGCTAAAATCCATCGAGCCGTTCAGCCTGCAGAGCGTGCCAAACAATTATACATACAAACTTACATACATACATACATACATACATACATACATACATACATACATACATACATACATACAAACATACCCTCGAAAAACATAACCCTCCTTCTGTCGCAGTCGGGTAATTACAGACTAGGCTAAGAGTGAATAGCGTATCATTTTCTCCGCTGACCATGACACAATATTATGCACATTAATATACAGACACATACAGATAGCAACAAAGACTGAAATTTTGAACTAGATAAGCGTAATGTAGGTAATAAAACATGAATTATTGACACAAGGTCGGAATGTCAATAGCATCGTAAAGGCTCAGACATCGGACCCTTTAGAAAAGCGATAAAACAAATAGTCTTAACATATCATGCGGTTTATATTCGACGTCATATGTGTAGGCACGCAAATAGAAATTAAATTGAACCTGGTGGCAATAAGTATAGGGAAAGGAAAACGGTTTTGAAAATTGGTTATTAATTTTAAATCTGTTTTCCCCCTAGGAACAAACCAACAAATAAACAAACAAGGTATAGTTACAGTAGAAACAGAAACAAAATATTACTTTAATTTTAAACTCTGCCTTCACCCAATGTTATCTTCTGCACCAGCCATAAACAAATTTTGGATTACGAAACATAAAAAGGTCCATTCGAAGGAAACAAACAAATACGGACACTACCAAAATACTGAGCTAATAACAACAATAGTTGTATCAAGATCGCAGTAAATCGTAGCCAACGATATGTTAATTCGGCAATCAAACCAATTTTGTTGAGGACAATACATTTATCCGAATAAGCCGAAACAAATCGTTCGAAACATGATGAAATCTATGATCTTGTATCTTTCGAAACATCTTATGTACCTTAGGTTTCAATTGTTCAATTGCATTATGAAAGCTCTTTTGAAGCTTTCTCGTAGACATAGGAATCCGCATGATAATGATCTATGAAGAATTCCTTTGCAACCATTATCACGATGACAAAACTACATTTTCGAGGGAGCAGTATTTGAAGAATTTCTTGCCCTCTTCCAATGTTACTCTCTCCATTTTGTCTTAACTCGGTAGGTATAAAAAATCTCGCTTTAAAAGCAATATCCGAAGTCATTGGATTGGACCGAATCCAAAGAGCTGTTTGATTTTCAGCAAGTTTACTTCTTCATGGATGAGATAAAATTGCGTACATACTCGTGGCTTCTTCCATTGCTTTAATTTACTATTGATAGTCCAATTTTGTAATAGAAAGAGGTTACTTTTGTGTTTATGGGGAACAATACTGGTATTGTTATGCGTCAAAAAACTACAGAGAACAAGTACCAAAACAACGCAATTATCAAAAGCGAAATTGTAAGAGGTTTAAATGAAACGTCAACCGCAAGTTATGGGCATCAAGTCCTGCAGCCGAGAGGCCGCACGATGACATCAGTAGACGGAACCACTTCACGACCCACACGCCGCCCACGACGCAAGAGCCTTGCGAAACCCTGGCTCAGATGGTCGCCTGCCTAGAGAGGTGGCGTGAGCTTTGATACAAAAGAAGTAGCCTAGGAACTGTTTGAGACTAGTAATAAAAAAGTTCAGTTACTTAACTTCGCAGCCGATCTATGCATTGGAAATACTCATTTTGATAATAGCACTGGCCACATTGCCATATTTAAAAACATAAAACGAAAAATAAAAATATTAACAATACCATCAATCAAAATACTGTTTTATTTTTAATTGCGATTTATATCGAGTCCAATAACAAAAGCTTAGTGAACACATCTTACAGTTAGAAAGAAAACCGATATCAATTGCCTGGAATTGCAATAAACTTGATCGTTAATCAATAGATTGGTAAATCCAACGCCATTCAATAAACATTAATCCGCTAACATGAGAAACTATTGCTTGATGGATCGTAAAATATGTACAGTTCGAAGATCTTAAATCAGTCAAAGCAAACGGTTCCGGTAAGAATTTACACTTTAAATAGTCATGAAACATCTCATTGCCATGTGACAGAAATGAGACACGCCAAATCGTAGAACCAGAATGTATTAACAGACAAATAAATCTTGCTAACAAGACGAAAAACGATGATTCAACACCAATAAATAGGACGACACAACTCCACAAGATGATAATTGTTCCTGCAAACGGCTTCAGCCAATTGTGGATAACGAGTTGTGTCGATGAACTGAAGACTAAACACGTCACACATGTGTTAGGAATAGGAACGAGCATGATAGAAACGAACTTACTCTCGAAAATCTAGACCAGAATGAGTTTATAAATAAGAATGAGTAATTACTGACTACTAAAGTACTTTTAAATTACAATGATTCTCTGGCTGTAAACTCAGAAACATAAGTAGCTGCTATGTAAAGTTCAAGAAATCAATCAATTTCTTAATCGAACATAAAAAAAGTTAATTTAAGTACATTACAAAGTAGAATTAAATACATATTGAAACGCATGAGTTCATCGACAAATATTCGAATATGAAGACTGCCATATAAGATAAAGGCAGGCAACATTTCAAATGACTAAATGCCATTTATACATCGTCATACGAAACGATCTGTCTTCACGACCTTGTAGGTCAGTTACGATTCATACGGTAATACAATTCTATTTCCATTATAAAAACTAGGTATTGTAATGATGTAAATTAAAAGTTTGTGGAAAGAAATTGGTTAATCTTACCAAATCTCCATAGAAATGCGAAGAATGATAAAAGAAATTGATGCACCACATGAATAAATCGAAAGTTCGGGACCATATTAACGCAATGCCAGCAAAGTACTGTTCTCCGGTGACCATAGAATAACCAACGTACATTTGATTATGTGGGCGTCGAAGGCTAATGATGATGTACAAATACAGTTTAAAGTAGTCAAGACTTCAAGACTGCACAAAAGATAACTTAGAACGTGAGAATCGGAACATCTGTGAAGATGAAATTGGGGCAGATAATTAGGGCGATTTACTATTTATAAACTCAAAAGTTTATAATAAAATAATGAATGGATGTTTATTTTTTTTATTAATCTTTTATGCTTACATGGCTGAAATTTGGCACACATTCAACACAAAGGGTAATTTTTATCCCATCTTTGTGTTTCCGTGAGATAATTTAGGATTTTGGCTAATTGAGAAGTCTAAGTATACGTAGTTAGTTACCAATAAACCTTTACGATACTTGAATAGAAACAAGATATCAAATAACTGATATATTAATAGTTGTAAGAAAGCTAAAGCCGAAGAAGAAAGATTTAATAAATACCAAGCTATTACCGCAAACCGCTTTACGTGTTAGATATTTTTTTATCCAAATAATACTTGTGTTATGACAACGTTAGAGAGAAAGTTGAAAGGAGCAGTCTTTCTTACGATGATTAGGCTCTATCGTTTATTGCCTGAGTATTTTGTTACTTTAGCCAAATGCTTTTGAGGATCTAGGACTTAATCGAAATCATCTATACTATTATAAAGCTGAAGATTTTTGGAAGTACCAGTCGGAATGGAAAACATCTTTTTTTAATCATGGCCAAATTAATGAGGAACAGTGCTATATGTATAATATAACATCACACTACGACTTACGGGAGCGGAGCAGTAACCAAACATGTAACTTAACGGGGGTGTAAAACCACGAGCACGAAATCGAGGACAGAAGCTAATTCATGTTAAAAACAGGCGGGTCACTGTGGACCAGGAACTAAAACTAGTCACAACAATAACGAAGTTTCGGTTTTAATAGAATAAATGATGGTGCAAAAGGAACAATAACATTTGATGGTTAATGAACTCGTTTTTATCAAATTACTTTGACATTACATACTAGCTTCATTTCTTAGTTTCCTATTGACCTGAAATAGACTCGCCCTGAATTGTCCACCCCCAATTGCTTATCGATTACAGGAAAAACTATCTTCTAAGCTACTTTCTAAAAGCCTAAAAGCTTTAGATTTGCTTGGCAATCTCGTTATTTTTACTATCTATCTCTGACATCGTTTCCTTTATTAGAATCCGTTAATTGGCTCTAAGGCTTTCGTGACAAATTAAGATCTTTCAAGATAGATTCTAACTCATTTTTAACGGTCTAAAAAAAGTAGCTCTTAGACCCACGGTTGTTTTTTTTTTTGTTATTATCCATAGTAATATGAATTCAAAGTAACTGTCTGTTTGTCTGTCTATTACGCGTTCAAGACTAAAGCACTGAATCGATTTTGATGAAATTTGGTGCGGGGCAAGTTTGAACCCCAGGAAAGAACATAAGCTACTTTTTATTTTGTAACATTTTCTGCGTCTGCGATAACCGTCATTTACACGAACGAAGTTGCAAGCAAAAGCTAATTTATCATAACTTAGACGTCTCTAGGCCGCTAGACTTAAGACTACCGCATATTATAACAGTCGGTTAATGGTAACTACGCCTACAAGAGCTGCCGATGACATCAGTACAATCGAAAGTGGGTTTTTATCTCCACTCGAATCAGTACTGCAATTAACGGAATGAAACTACACTGTAATTATCAGCTGATCGGCTAACATGCGACTTGAGCAAGCCTACAGTCACTGGAAATCCAGTACTTGTTCAATGAATGACCATAATTGCCGTAATAAGTTAACAGTCTGAAGATAAATCGACCGTTCAAAGCGTAAACTTTTTGCTGTCTTTAAAAAAATAATCATTAGCCTCTATTTCCAGACAATGACCCTATAAATAATTTATTAACATTATTCTAGAATCTAGTAATTAGAGACGAAAAAATCTATTACCAATGAGGTCAACATCATCAGCCGAACTTCGCGGAGTTGAGTCCAATTCGTGAATTACCGTGCCTAATCAATTGGTTTAGTTCGCTTCGGGCAGCTGATTGGAGCATAGGACAATATCACCCACGTATTGACGCAACGCGCATAAGGTTACTGGACCAACTAGTTCAGATGGACATGCCAATGAGTCTAATCAATTTCTTTCATGAACATGTTGGCAACTCCGTGTATAGGGTCGATTTTACTCCGGGGATAAATACCAAAATCAATCATATAATCAGTGGCAGAAATGAGAAATTGCCGTAATTCACACGTTTGCGAGATACGTACGCCAATGAAGCAGAAAAAGCCATCAGGGCAATCTGGGCCGTCAGGAAAATCGAAATATGAGATTAGCACAACCAGATATTATGTCGGTGAAAATCAACTTTATTTCCGCTAGAATCATTACATTTATTAGATGTTTACTGAGCAACCGAGCTTATGTACAATAAATCGAAACGAAATTCCCAAAATTATTACACGTCTGTTAACACATTTAGAAACACTCTCGTTGACAGGCGCAAGAATTATTCTCTTAAGCCTTCCAAGTCACCTAGTATAAAATATGATTCGTAAAGTTAGCAGTTTAGAATAGATTGAATTGCGTCGGCGCATATCATTATAACACGACTAGAATATGAAACTTAAGGCACCCACGTACAAAACGGCGAATATATTCGTCTTGTTAACACCAGACAGTTATACTAAACACGGTAAAGTATACAATTAGATTACTACTTGATAAAGAAAAATTTATATTATCCCTTTACTATTGATCTTGGCAGAATATATAAGAAGTTCATAATATTAATTGGCGAGTAAATCCCAAGCTTATCAAGAACCAAGATCGGTGCCAAACAAGAAATCTAACAGTCAAGCTGACAGGAAATCCTGATTTAACCTTTCTCCAATATTCGGACATAAAAGGAAACATGGTACAAGTGCAATTGAGATTTGTAATATCAATGTCTATGATAAAAGTATAAAAACGTTGATAGTACTGTTACGTCGGTTTCTCGTTTCGTATGTCGGTCAGTCGCCGAGCGAGGGAAGCCGTTGTACAGTGACTCACAACTTGTTCGCAACGTTGCCACGCGTACCATTCGGGGACCTTGATGCGTTATTTTGTTGCCGTATGATAATAAAAACACGGCATAATATTACATTATGTAAGACGAAAGCTTTTTGTGATAAAAATGGGAGTTGGAAGTTTTACATGACAAAAGATTCTGACTGGAAAATTCAGAGTATTCAGATCAGACCGACCGTGATCTTTATAGTTGACATTTTCAAAGCCTTTAAAAATGAAGTCAGTAAAAGCACAGGTCAGTGCTTTACACTTTGACTTTCTTGTAAAACCACGCTTTCAAAGGAACCTCTTGACGATGAGCGTTTTTAACTGAGAATTGACGAGGCTCATTGCTTACCGTAACTTACACAGACAGTTGCTTTCTCGGACGAGATTGAAATCCTTAACAAAGAGGAATATTAATGAACTATACCTAGAGTTTCTCGAGTCTTTCATGTTTTAATGGCCCGAAGCAAGAAGCTAATTTGTTAAATAAATAAAAAAATATAATTTCTTTGAGATACAGCCAGTAAAAAATGGAGTGGAAGATTAAATCACGACACATTTTAGTTAACTGATAATCCTTGAAGTACGCTATTTCTAGAATCCAAAATGCCATAAAAAGCAACTACAGAATCAGAGAGTCACTTATTGGTTGAGGTCAGAGAGGCCCTCAGATCGATGGCGCAACCTTGGACAGGCCCGTGGGCGACCAGGAAATGTTCTGACACGAACGTGAGCACAAAATGAACATGTTCTCTCATGAATTTATTGCTGAATGATTGTTTCCTACAATATCAATTATGAAACGGTCTAGAATTCTAGATTCGCGACTGAAAATTTCCTTATGAAAAAGTATACTAAATTATTATTGTAATGCAAGTCCGTGTTATATTAGTTCGACTTAATAACTCAAAATACGAAGTACTAAACACCGAGTTCATTAGGTAAGTATCAAGAATATATATGTATAACAAAAGTGTCTGTTGTCTGATTATGCGTATTATTTCAGTCTGATTCTACCACAAAAGGAATCCACAGAAGCTAGCATTGCGAACTATATCTGAAAATTTGAGACAACAACAATCCATCATGCAACTTCGACCTAAAGAGTGCAAAAATCGCCTTCAAATATTCTAAAACGCCAGTTGGGCTAGTTGGTCGTAACCTTGCCTATTTATTGCCATGCGTGGCACACGGGCAATATTGATGGCTTCCTGTGGTGCAGTATGCTCGCATTGGACTCAACAGTATCGCTAATTTTATGTGATATTATTTTTTAGGGCCCGTTATGGATTAGTTAAGGCGTAAAATCAGTAGGACTGTAGGTCTTTTTTTGGGAGCTAATGGCAGCTTATAGGCTTGCGTTTGGAAAGGAACATGATAGTGGACTGCCATGAGCTTCGTCTTAACATTTCGATGGCAAACTATAATATAGGTATTATATTGTAGCAGCCCAGTATTTAGCCACTTTGATTGGTGGCTATGACCTAATGAGAAAAGCGGAAATGTGCTTGTGAAGACAAGTAATACTTCTTTGAAGTGGATTAAATTCGAGTGACGGTTGGTCAGTGTGGGCAGTAATTCAGCAACAATTTAGTTACTTAAATTATTATGTGTGTCAAAGACTAATAAATCGTTCTTAAACCAACCGAAATGGAAGACAAGAACAGGCGGTTGGCGCTTACGCCCACATTTAGATTTGGTCATTGAATAACAACATTTATTTAACCTAAATTATAACCAAGAAGTTTTCTAAGAGTTTGATTGACTCCCGTTACAGACCACGTGACCTATGACCCGCGACAAATTGATAGATAGGAATGCAAAATGTTTCAGTGAGGCATTATCAAGGAAATCCATTATTTTCGATATTTATTTTCGGGCCTGACGGTTGGCAGGCATAAAATAAGTTTACTATCAGCACCATCATGTAAATGAGTGAATTCTCTGCAGAAGTAAGCAGAGCTGGATGGCACCACATTTTTTTTTGCTACCCATTACTGTCCCACTCCTTAGCAAAGCCCTCCCCATTCCTTTGCTCAATTTAATTTATTTTTAAGTTAAGACCAATGGCTCAGGATCGACAATAAATTATATTTGAACAGTTCAAAAACTTCCCGAGTTATTTAACTGCATTTTTTAAAGTAAACTAGTAATAATTAATTAATGGCAACACAATCGTCCCGCGCTGTCGTTGCGGTCGGCGCGTGCGCTGCTCGTGCCGTATAAGGCGCTGGCGGTACGCAACAAGGCCGAACAGTCGCCGCCCCAACGCCATCATTGTATTTAAAATTATTTTAAACTCCTCAGCTAGCCATGGTTTTTAAGAATGAAGTTGTTTAAAGGAATTTGGGATGAAAATGCGGAAATCGCTTTTGGACAGATGTTAATGGCAAGGTTCTTGGTGTCTGGTTTGAGCTTGAAATTTAACAACATAACCCTCCTTCGGGTAGTCGGGTAAAATGATTGCTCATATTTTATTTAAATCAGGGGGTACTGTGGTTTCTACCTACCCCCACGGGAAAAAGGCGTGAGTTTATGTACGTATGGTATGTAGGTACCTACGAGGCTCTATAAAACCTGGTCCAGCAGATGTTTTAATTGAGTTGGTTGATGACCTAAACCAAGGGTGCTCAACTTTTTTAATTTATAAATTTTCGCGCAGGCCACTAACGATTCCTGTTTTTAGTTACTTTTAGGACTTTTGGTTATTTTTATGTTAGGCGTCATATCCGATCATTCAGCAGGCCATTTAAAATCCATCCGCGGGCCACATTATGGCCCGCGGGCCTGCGGTTGAGCAGCCTTGACCTAAACAATCCCATTATAACAAAATAAATAAGAACCAAAATCACATGGTATGAATAATCATTAATTGCATCATTGCAATTAAATTTTAAATCACATGAACATGTAGGGACTCATAGAATGGAGGTTCCGTTAATTTAAAAATATAGTTAACTGGCTGCAAGCTTAGATTCCATACCCATTGTTAATTCTTTTGGACCAGGAACCTTTGCGGGCTTACGCAGAACAACCCACCAAAGTTTCACCACAATCAAATCAATGGTTTAGGAATAACATAGAGGACAAACATATTCTTTTATAAATATTAGATGCTATTATTTTACTTACTTTAAAGTCATTGCATTGTCAATATGTGAAAAAATAATTGCAATTATTAAAGCAATGTTTCTGCTTCATCTATGATTTTGTCATGTTTGAGAGACATGTCCAACTCGGTGTCAGATCAATATGAAGTAATCCAGATAACCCAAGCCTTATTGATAAGTTTTAGCCTGTAATAGTTTACCTAGTCCCACAATAGAAGTTTGTGTTTTCCACTTAGCTTTGTGAGCTTATTTTATTTTAAGGAACCATTAAGGTTATCTCCTGACATGGTAATTGATAAGATCCTGCTTTACTTGCTAAATGTGATGGACAAATATAATGGTTTGCTGCATCCTGTCGGGGACACGGATATAATGAACAAGTTGCTACATAAATGGCGAACTACTAACAAAGTGCGCATGTGGACTCTGATTGCTTCAATACAATCTAAAGAGGTTCTAAAAGAGAAAATTTAAGTATTGATTTACAAGTTGCTGCTTATGAAAGAAATTTCTTTAGGTTTGCAAAGTTAACTGTTTTACACAAGTTTAGGTCATAGATGTTATTTTAGAATTTTTGTCAGATTATGACTAGTGCAATAATAATATGAATCATCAAGATTCATATTATTTTTATGGCTCCTATTAGAACTTAGCAGTTTGTGAATTTCTTATTGAGGAACAAACATACTAATAAGTTACTAAACTTGGTTAGGATGAAACAACTCGTTTTCACTTTCATGATTATTATTGTACCAGACAATTGGCTAACGGATATACCAAATCAATTTAGTGCCAATGACTTCAGGGAAAAGCAGTTATCAAGTCCACGAAATGATTCATAGGATACCCTCAAGTCATCATCCGCAGCGAAGTGCACGGCCAACAAACAGAACTCCAACAACAAAATAAGTGAAAACACAGACCAATTGTAGATTTCTAAGTACGTTAGCACTTACCATCTGTTCTTTTTATGTTGATATTAATTCCGGACTGAATCTTCACTGTACCGTCATCCATTTTCGCACAAATTTAGGCACCACATACACTAAATAACATTATTTCGCAAAGAACCTTTGTTTAAAAATAGTCTAACACATTGAGAAATTACACATGAGAACCGGTGAAAATTACAAAATAAATTTCTACACCCAGATTGACAGTTATATCGAGCTAGCTACACACTTCAGACTGGAACGTTTGAAATTTGTTTCACTACAAGAGTCAAATCAATCACTTTAAATTATAAGTTTTTAAAAGAACTTGATTGATTTGAAAATTGTAAATGTATAAAGTAAATAAAAACTGAAAAAACCAGAAATGTTCAAATTATTTCGGTTATAAACGCGAAATTCTAAAATTATCAGTTTATGAGTTTGCCAATGCGTCGAAACGAAAATGTTTCATTGCCAGCATCAAAAAATAAAATATTTACAAAACGTTTTGATTTTGCAGATTAAAAAAAAACTTGCAACTTCAGTAAGATTATGTTTATGGCATTTTGAGCATGGCACTACCAAATTATTTCTGCTTTTAACAACTAAGTGAAACTGTTTGTGAATTTTAATTAATTAATCAAACACGTTAAAGCATCACTAGAGAAACATAGACAACAGAATTTGGCTTGTCTTTGCTTGATGCCTCAACCAACAGCCAGCAATCAGCATCAGCTGCCTGTCAATCAATTTGTCAATTTCAGCTCGGTTCAATAGTTTATTTTATCAATATAGGTATTGCATCTAATAGATATTATTAATAAAATAGTTCGTTGTAATATAGAATGGACAGCGAGCACAAACTGTCTCATAAAGTCAAAAAACGTATCAAGGAAGTTAAAAGGAAAGCAAGACCCGGTAAGTGAACGGTACCTAAAGCTAATGGTAATTGGCACACTTTCGGCAAGCAACACTTTTGTAGTTATAAAATATTTCTTTAAATGAGGATTCTATACTTGAATGAGAAACCTTGACAGCTTGTTGAAGCTATCAGTAAGAAATCCTATCAATTATGGAATTCTAGAATAATCTCCGCAAGCGTGGCATCCGGATCACGATGGCTTTTAAGTTTGTAGCCTTGATGCTAATTGCTAACTTGCATCATGATTCATTAAATGTCAAGAATTTTGTAAATGGAGCTTATCATACAAGAATACCCTTTTGAAATTATTTTATTATGTACTACACAACAAATCGCTAATCAGTTTGGTTATCATAAACCATGTCTATTGCAAGGAATGCATAGTTACATGCCTGATTGCTATCCTTAAGACAAACCTCTGCCTGTAAGTTTTACAGAGCTTACACTCATTGAGACATTCCAATTTAATTTTTCATCAAATATTGCTGCTTCCATGGAGTCCTATCTTCTAATTTCCAAAACTTCTCAGTTCGATTGCAAATCAATGCTTCTGGAGAATAAAGTCAAAAATGTTTATGAATATAAATGTGTATGAATTAACTAGATAAAACACGAAATACACTGTAAATAGTACACCTAAAACCAAGTACAGCAAACAAAATAATGATCATTTCCCATGGGGATAGAAAGAACCCACACAGAACGCCACCTACTACAACCCTTACAAAGCCCTTTCACCTTGTGCACTTACATACTTCTGGTCATACAAGCATGCCAGTTATAAGTACTATGCAATCCAATCTTTCTTAAAAACATGAAAATTTTATTCAAATTGAAAATAAAGTTAAAGTTTACATTGTATTGCACAATTATACCATTAATTTATATCTTCACTTTAATAAATACTTTTCTATTATATGCATGACAAGATTTATAACTGTTAATCCTTACTAATATTATAAATGCGAAAGTAACTCTGTCTGTCTGTCTGTCTCTTCTTCACGCCTAAACCACTGAACCGATTTCAATGAAATTTGGTACAGATATAGTCTGGGACCCGAGAAAGGACATAGGATAGTTTTCATCCCGGAAATTCCCCGGGAACGGGAACTATTAATCCACGCGGACGAAGTCGCGGGCAAAAGCTAGTTATTCATAATTCTAAAATTAAATACCTGATGTTACCAAGATTTAAGAACTGATCACAAATGTTATAATAGGTGTCAAAAATGCTTTACTAAGCCTACAGTTACAAGTTCTTCCCATCATTGCAATCGTCTTTTGGTTCTGAACTAAACCTGGCCTTCTCTTTACAGAGATATTAAAGATAAAAATACAAGCTTCTTTTTACATATTTTTTTAAACAAGGTTTTTTCATTGTTAAGTACTGTATAAATACAATCCCTTTTCTGTTACATGCAACCATAAGCACAGTGTTTTGTATCCATAACATTGCACACTATCAAAAACGTTTCCATATAAATTAGTATCCCAATAATTTTTCCTCAATGCTGCTTATTTTGATGGGCAATATGCATAGTTAATGATTCTGTGATTTCCATAAGGATAAAGTGTTGCATTAAATCTAAGCAAACTCTCCAGTCATGACTATTAGTTCAGTATTTTTTTTTATATTAGGGACATGTGATACACGTTAATCACATTCATGTACATATTTTATCGTTTTCACCATAAAAATTTTTTACTAATTAACTCATGAAAAATAAACCTATTAATTTGTTCTATGCATACATTAGAAAAAGCAATTAGAAAATTGAAGAAGAAAAAAAGCTATAATCATACTCTCTTCTTCTATTACAGAATTAGCAGACAAGTACCAATGGACAGCCTTGAAATATGCTACAAACTTTGACGAATTTCTGAAATGTAAAGACAATGTTGACAGAATAAGTGAAAATGAAGTTACACCTGATGAATTTATAAAAAGATATGAAAAAATATACAAACCTGTAGTTATAACTAATGTACAGACTAATTGGAAGGCAAATCATAAATGGACTTTAGAGAGACTTGCCAAAAAATATAGGAACCAGAAATTTAAATGTGGTGAAGACAATGAGGGTTACAGTGTTAAGATGAAGATGAAGTATTACGTAGAATACATGAGGACAACGACTGATGACAGTCCGCTTTATATTTTTGATAGCAGTTTTGGAGAGCATGTAAGGAGAAAGAAAATTTTGGAAGACTATGAAGCCCCTTTGTATTTTAGGGATGATTTGTTTAAGTATTGTGGAGAGGAAAGGAGACCCCCTTACCGCTGGTTTGTCATGGGACCGCAGCGTTCGGGCACTGGGATCCATATTGACCCGCTTGGTACAAGTGCTTGGAATGCTCTAGTTTTTGGTCATAAAAGATGGTGCTTATTCCCGACCCAGACCCCTAGAGAACTGATTAAGGTGACCGGAGCAGTGGGAGGGAAACAACGTGATGAAGCTATCACATGGTTCAAACTTATTTATCCTAAGACTCAATTAGAATCATGGCCCAAAGAATTTAAACCAGTATGTATTATTTTTTCTTCTAAACATTTTATATTTGGAATTTTGATTTTGTCAATCAAATGCTAATCTGATGTTGATTTATATCTTAAGTTTGATTTGGATTCCATGTTGGTAATTACTTTGTAGTATGCAATTGCCTTATCTTAATTATATTACTCTGTCAATAGCCATTAGAATAAGAACAAAAAAAAATTGTTTCTTCAATACAAAGCCATTTACCCTTACTTTTCAGGTGGAGATTCTTCAGAAACCTGGTGAAACCGTATTCGTGCCCGGAGGGTGGTGGCACGTCGTCCTCAACTTGGACGACACGGTGGCTGTCACTCAAAACTTCTGCAGCCGCACTAACTTTCCTGTCGTCTGGCATAAAACCGTGCGTGGCCGCCCTAAACTCTCTAAAAAGTGGATCAAAGTATTGGAAACCAAAGAACCTGACTTGTACAAGATCGCTAGTAGCATGGACTTGAGTCGAGGCACTGGTGTGGCTTCGGACAGCTCGTCGAATAGTAGTTCCTCTAGTAGCGACAGTGATAGCAGTTCTTCCGACAACTCTGAAGAAGATAGTGGACAGGAAAGCATCACAGCCCATAAAAAGAAAAGACGAAGAAAAATGTAAAAAGGACCAAAGCGCCTTATATCTTGCTTAAGTAATCATGAATACTAAGATTCATAGAAGTAATATCAGATAGAAATTTATATCATAAGTGTAAGCCTGTTTTGTATTACTAGACATACTACCTAACTAATGAATTTTTTACTTGTCATTTTCGTAGTAAACAGTATAGACATATTGCTTTTGTTAACTGACAACACAATTCTTTATGAATAAAGTATAAAGTATTATATCACAATATTTCAATAGTTTTGATTTCTTGACATCTTAAAAAAATATCATGATCTGTAATAATAAGGGCCTCCAGTGCAGCAGCAGTCGCAAAAATTGTAGGAGCATACACAGCTAACGCTACAGCAAGTATGACTATAGGAGTGTATGAAAAAACTTTCTGTAAGTGGAAGTAGTTCTCCTAATACGTTAGTATATATTAATCTATGGTTCTCCCCGCGAGTGAGTACAGAGTAAAAGTACTTATCTAGTCTTCTAAGCTCTCGCTGGCTACATAACTGGAAAAATAAAAGAAAGAAAACACTAAAACCCATAACGTAAAACTTCCTCAAAATTACATACCACCAAGCTTGTATTCCCCGAAGGGTTAGACAGAGGTGTGCGAATGTACACTCACAGTTCGCCGGTATGTTTAGGTCTCATGTAATAGGAAGCGAGTCTATTGCCATTATCCGAGCCCAAATCCTAACTCCAAGCAACTACTGAGAATTTCATAGAAAAACCCAATAACACTTGTCGACCTGGGTATCGAACCCTAGTCCTCTAGCGTAGCAGTCGCGCTTTGGATCAATAGGAGAAAAAGGCAACTGAAAAAAAACGCCCTTCTCTTCCTCAAAATTACTTTAGATTTAAAATGGTTTTATTTGTGTTTATAAAAAATTAAACAATCGATTAAATTGTTTAATAGACATTAACTTAAACTCTTATCTTAAACTCTATAAAATGTCTATGATATTTGCTAAAATCAATAATTTGTACGCATCACTAGAAACGTCAGACCCCGCGACTGGCACTCAGGTTTTTTAGTCTATGGTTGAGCAGCCATTTGTTATCCTTGCCAAAGTTCCCGTGTGTAACGTCTGATCAAAATGCTGAAATCAACTTCTGGTGTACTGATCAATGTCTTGAAAAGGTCCCTGGCGCCGGGGTGCCGGGTCAGCGCTGTGCCCCTACGGCGGTCGCACGGCGGCCCCACCGAGACCGATGATGAATTTGATTGCAGGTTAGGCTCTTGTCGGAACTTTTGACGTTATGTAACTGAAAATTGTGGTAATCTTGTCGGTGATTTACTGCTTTCAGCATGTTTGAGTGGTATTCTATTATACGTCTTGCATGGTGTTATTTTTTGCACCAACAAATCGTCATCACATTTGGTGTGATGTAAAACGATCAATTTAGTAATTTATAGACTGATAGAAGGTCCTATTCAATAACTGTTTTCCTTGTTTTTGATACAAGTGTTGCGTAGAATTATAGCTATGCTTAACATTTTGGGCAGTTATTTGATGAAAAGATAATATTGTATCACTGCATAGGTATTGATTTTTACTATCTAGGCCACATCACCACCATTTTATTGTGATTCGTTTGTTCAAGAATCATTGAACAGCATACATTTCATTATTAATTTTGTCTCTGTATATTTAATGACAATAACATTTTCATCTTTCTAAAGTTTTTTTTTTACAAAATATTTATTGATAAAATAATCATATTTTGGTGTTTAGCAAGAATTCTCATTGTAAATGGATAAATTAATTACGAAGAAATTATTTGTAGCCATTCTGTAGGTAGTCAATAAGTTTTTTTAGTGTTAACCAGAAAAATTGTGAACAGAATATGATGCAAATGGTAATTATTACTCTTACCATTACAATGTTTTCTAAATTAAATGTATAAAATGAATACAAAAATGATCCACCCTAACACATGCACAGTACATAGTAATGTCTGCTAGTTCTGATACCTAGTCTCACAGGGTAAAAATGAGAGTTTAATTCAATATTTAAATATAGGTACATTCTTATTAGAATTGGAATATAAAATCAACCAAGAAACTGTTCCATGAATTATGGAAGTGTGTTTAAGGGTTTCTTCTATTCGTTTTCTGAGTAGAGAATACTCATGTATTCTCTTCTCCACTAAAAGCCCAGCAATACCAAAAAGTCAGCTCATAAGTGTTAGCAATATCTTCAATTATTTATTATCTTATAAAGATTCCAACAGTTTGTGAGCTATTGTATTATGTAAAAATGTGCTAGTAGGTTCCTCTAATAATCTAGGAGTTTTCAAGTTCAAAGTAGCTACTACTGCTGCTACTACTATTTCTAAATTGTTGGTGTTCCAAAACTATGCTAGAGAATGGGCTTTAAAACCCATGAATATTATAAATGTATATATATGTGTATAATATGTTAAATGTAAAAATGGTAAATACCACACCTTTTTTGTTGCAGCAGAAATAAATAAAAAGAATCCCCAAAGAACCTCAAACTTCATTATTATTCTAAAGCCAGCAACAAAGCACTCATATTCTTCTATTTTGTTTCCAGATATGAGTGCTTCTTCAACAGGAAAGACATTGACGGATGGGAAATCCGCAAGGCTATGAATGACCTGTGTGGTATGGACCTGGTCCCCGACCCAAGGATCATCAAGGCAGCGATGCATGCATGCAGGAGAGTCAATGACTACGCGCTCGCTGTCAGGTTCATTGAAGCCTGCAAAGACAAGTGCGGCAACAAAGTCAATGAAATTTACCCTTACATCATCCAGGAAATTAAGCCCACGTTATTAGAACTTGGCATTGAAACACCAGAGGAGCTCGGTTACGACAAACCAGAACTAGCTTTAGAGAATGTTTATGACATGTAAGGTCACCGTTAAATATCAAATTAAGCTGTAGAAAATTTGTATAATAGTTTTGTTGTCGAGTTTTTATTTTACTTTTAATTGTGGGAAGCTGCGTCTTCAATTAGAAATATTCTTGGTCCATCATTCAAAAATCGACATGCTTATCTAATGTGTGAACATTAGAAGAATATGATATGATATAATTATGAACGTTGTTTCATTTTTCTATGTTATCTGTCGCCCCTTTTATACAACTCCTTGTCAGTTCGTAGTACATGTACTTATTAGTATTATCAATAAAAATATTATAGCATTACATAACTTTCTTTTTGTAAGTGCATAGTATTTTATTTATGAATAAAGTAGATGAGGATTTTCTAAAACAAACTTGTTTACTTGTATCTGTAAAATTATTATTATTTGACAGCACAAAACATAGTACCGTACATATTTACGTACTTAAGCATGAATGACAGAATTACAACCGATGTTATGCTTTTGTGTTAGTTAAAAAAATATAAATATAGGTACATACCGAGTGTACCTAGCGTTCGATTCGATTACAAAAGAACAATGACAACTGAATGAAAGATTAGCGCACATCGCTACTTGGAACATCAAGTTACAGACCGTTCTTTTATTTCAAATAATGGATCGATTGCAGCCAGCTGATATTAATCGCACGAATTATTATGGTTCCATACCCATCAGTTTTAATACGAAAACGTCATCGGTCGGAAAATGTCGTGAAAAGGCAGTTGTTTGCGTGATGCATACAGCCAACACAGTTTTATTGGGCCCAACGCTCATTATCGGCATCGGCAAGAAAAGGGATCCTTCGGCATTCCTACATGCAAGCGCAATCTGTCGGAAACTATGTCTTGGCATGCTGCAACGTTCTTAGGGATGACGAGGCACCTGCACCTCAAAGCTGCTAATGCAGTAGCCTCAAGCATACCGAAGCGGTATTTTTGTTACTACGATCATATATCATGGAAATTTCTACTTTATTGCC
Organism: Caradrina clavipalpis; assembly: GCA_932526535.1. NCBI lineage: Eukaryota > Metazoa > Arthropoda > Insecta > Lepidoptera > Noctuidae > Caradrina > Caradrina clavipalpis. Next base: position 1,916,855 of record OW052088.1, read on the forward strand.
ATGAAGTTAATGTATAATGTTTTTTATCACCTAAAATCCTCAGCCGTGCCGATGGCGATAGTGGGCGCTGGGCCTTAGTCGTTGGTTGCGAGGCGATGGGTTCAACCCCCATCTCCACATGCCCATGGTGTGATGCCGAGGTAACCCGAGACCCACGAAAGAAACTAATAGAAAATCTTCATGATTTCTTTTTACAAAATATGTAAGTACTTTAGTATAGATGACAAGAAGTGAAATTAATTTTAAAATTGGCCAAGAAATACGCCCGACATGAACTGTGACGTCACGAAACACTACGGCCATATCATTTCGTTTTGCTAGAAAGAGATAATACAAATCTTTAATGGCTTGTATCTTTTTTACCCGACTGCGACAGAAGGAGGGTTATGTTTTTCGAGAGTATGTATGTATGTATGTATGTATAATTGTTTGGCACGCTCTGCAGCCTGAACGGCTCGATGGATTTTAGCTTGAGAGGTGTCGTTAGATTCGTATTTACTGTGAGAGTGACACTGGGTATATCAAAATAAAAAAAAACAAAATGGCGGATTTTTGGCGCCAAATTCAAATGTTTGGATCGCTCTGCAGCCTGAACGGCTCGATGGATTTTAGCTTGAGAGGTGTCGTTAGGTTCGTATTTACTGTGAGAGTGACTGGGTATATCAAAATAAAAAACTAAAAAAAATAAAAAATAAAAAACGGTAATTTAAAAAACTAAAAAACCCGACTGCTTTTCTGAGTATATATCAAAAAAATCCCTAAAACAAGATAAAGTCGTTGTACCCGATTGCAATTAAAATTGTAGCAGTCGGGACCCATTCTAGAAATGGAGGCTTAGTGAATTGAGAGCACCCTATATTACATTGCAGATGGTCCCGAATGGGTCCCGACCGACTGCTACAATTTTAATTGCAATCGGGTACAACGACTTTATTTTGTTTTAGGGATTTTTTTGATATATACTCAGAAAAGCAGTCGGGTTTTTTAGTTTTTTTTTACTTCATAGTTATTAGAAAAATTGTTTTACTAAACTGTTTATGACATGAATAAGGATTAATATTATATATATTTTTTAATCATACATATTCCCTATTGCGTTTATGACAGCGCCGAGCGGCTAATTAAAATTTCACAAGGGAATAATCAACGATGAAAACAAGGAAATGTACGTAAATACTTTAATGATCACCATATTCACACAGTCATACCATTATTTACAATCACGAATTATACTTAACAACAAAATTGTGCTATATCATGCTATCATAGAGGACAAAACATAAACGTTTGGTAAATAAACAAAAATAAAATATGGACAAAATCAAACAAATCTAAATAAGTAAATACTATACGCTCGTGTCTTTTGAATATAAAGTATTTTAATCCGTACATCATAATAGTTCTTTGTACTTTTCTATGACCTCTACCTTACTTATTAGTCCCGACTATAAATTCTTAATATTTAACTTGAGTCATTGGAAAATGTATAGGCTTATTGAAAAGAAATCCCGATGTTTAATATTGGATAATATTGACTATTAAAAACTACCTTTACACCCGTGCCCCTTTTGCGTAACCCACGTACAAGCACAATCCTTTCAGTTTGAAGGATCGAGGACGAATCCATTGCGTCATATGTTGAAAAAATCGATAGCGCAATGAATATTGTTAAAATGACAAAAGGAAAGGGATTTCATTGGTGTGTTACGCAATTGGCTGCCGGCTTCTGAACAGCTAATCAACAAAAACAAATAGTTACACTAATGTTATTGCTCTATTGCTGAAATTACGAGTACAATTTCAGCTGCGCGGCTTAGCCGCTCTGCTGTGAGGTTGAGGGTGGAACAAACCTGTTCCTAACAAATGATCGAGTAATTTTCATTGATGAATTCATAATGAACTAGAACCTAAAGAGAAATAGAGTTGGAAATTGCTTAACTACATGTAAGATAATAAATGCAGCGCAAATCTTGCACACAATTTTCAAGTCTATTTTTGACTTATTTTAAGTTCACTGTCAATTAATAAATCAAAACTTCTCCAACATTTCTCTGCTCTGTTTGAGCTAATCCTTAGTCAAACTAGTATAATAGTTGTATTACTCAATGTAATTGGCTTTTTTAAATATATTGGCTTGACCATCTGTCAGCAAATTTTTGTGTTGATAAGCCTTCCAGGAACCGTTACTTGGTACAGACATCTCAAAACTGAAATAAGTCTTTACATTCGAATTTCTAAGATTTTAGACATCGATCATTACTAACGTCGTCATCTAGTAGTAACCCTGCGCAGGAATTATAATATTGTTCTTTACGAATTTATATTACAAAGGACAAGTTAAATTACAATTATTTTACAAAACTTACATTTAGAAAAGTTTCGGTAAAGTTCTTAAATATATTTCACTCGGACTAGAATAGGTTTCATTTGACTTGGTTTAGACTAGAATAAATAAATAGGTTGGTGTAACAAACAAAATATAAATAAAACATTAACAACAAATGTACACAACAAACACGCATCAATAAAATTACAGGAATGTATATGATTATAATGTTACGTCTATTTATATGAAACTCCTTGCGCGTCCGCCTTGTATACTTCTACCGCACAAGGAATTATCTATACAAAATAAACGCGGCTGGTTTCTAAATATTGCACAAATCTGATTCCCAACTATCGTAGATTTGCATCTTAAATAAATTAGTCTTATTTTTCATATCAATAAATTAAATAATAAATTACATACATCGAAATAAATCAAATAAATTAAATCCCATTTCATGGCAAAATTTTAAGCCTAATAATGGTTGGTTAATTTATTCTAGAATTCAAAGTCACTCCGAAATCACTGGATATCATTGCTATTCGTCAACATGGTGTGGCGGCCGCTCCGCACACTTCGCACACGTCCAATTAGAAGCGCAGTAAATGTAACGCGGGGTAGTACAGTGCGCCAAGGGCGACTTTTGTTTAAATTGTTTTTCGGTCTCACTTCTATTTGACAGTAACACTCGAGTCTATATTTCTAGAATAACAATAACAGCTGTGAGCCCGCCTCGCCTGCCGAATCGCATGCTGTATCTGGCCTTAGGTGCGCGTTAAATAGTAATTTTGGAATTATTATTAAACGCAACTGGATCCGCATTAGAAGTAAAGTACTTGTAGTAGTCGAGTAAGTTCGGTTGCGGGGCGTGTCGCCGCTGCTATGTGACGTCACCCAGGTCGGGGCAGTCCGGGGCTGCGGCGGGCGGCGGGGACGACGCCACCAGAGTTAGTAGCTAGGAGTCTGTCACCACTGAATCACGTTCCGCTTTCACTTGCTGTAACAATAACAACATTATAAGCAACAGAATATGGTGCTAAGGTACTTCGGATAAGTAGTAACCAACTGTTATCAGTATTGATAACAGTTGCTTTAGTATTAAAGTATTGGAGTACCATACAGCATTAGCTTGGCCTGGATAAGTGATAATAAATTATGATTATATTATGATAAATTTATGATAAATTATGAAATATTGATAAGCTACAAAACAAGAATACATAATTGCAAATCAATTCACCCTTTTTATTTTCAGACCGGTCATTCACTTTACTTGCTCTAAATAAGTTTCACACGAATAAGAACATTCAACTTTTTAAAATTAAGTTTAAATTATGATGGAGCAGAGATGGCGTACTACTTTATTACTGTATGTTATGGACATAAGGTATTTCTAACTGTCTTTGACTGATTCGCGTTCAGCCCCTGAACATTCAATGGTCAGATCAATCAGGCTGGAAAAGGTGCATTACGAACGTAAATACAGACCGATTTTGAATCCACTTTGATTATTTTAGAAGGTAAAATATTCGTGAGTACGAACAACTTCTACTATGAAACAGTCTGAATTCTGAAACCATGGTTCCCTACAAAAATGCACTAAGTACAACGCGATCAAAACGTATGGAACTGCTGATTTTTTCAGGTATTGTCCCATAATAAAAGTTGAATGCATTCATGAGTGTTTTGACCACAATTAAAAATCAGCTTGTATATAAATATGCTTGCTCACCAAGTCTTTGAATCATAAGGACTGCCTTATCGTCCAGCCTATTGGTACACGTCCCCGACGTTATTATAATACCTTCAAGCTTAAGTACACTAGTTGAGTGTTTACTGACCATGGCTTTGCTGAGTACGGTGGCGTCCTTGAGGCTGAGCACCTGCAGCACCTGCGCCTCGCCGCCGCCCTGCAGCATCACCTGCGCCACGCCGCCGCCCATCGAGATCGCCTCCAGACCCTCGCCGTTCTGCTCCACCTGGTTTTGGAACTTTAATATACATTACACAGCACTTTTTGTTCGTTGATTGTTGCATTTATTTCGCGCGATGATTACTATCATTGTTTATAATGGTGTCATAGACCTGACAAAGCGCAGACCTTCAATGCCAAAGCAATACAAAGATACACTTAACCGCGTGTGTCAGTTTCGATGATCTCGCGGTCTTTAATGTCAACTTTATTATTATAAGTACTGTATTGTTTTTTGATTGGCAATGTTATCAAACTGTCCTGCAATTTGTCGTAATACAAGCATTGACACCCGATCTTTAACACCCGCGACCTCCCTTCCAATTAAAAAATATAGGGAGGTGATTCTTTAAAATTACATCTAACAACATTTTTCTGTATCTATGTATAACTTATATCTACGGTTCCAAATGTTCTAATAAATAGCAATAACTCAATATACACACCTGTCATGCAGACACACAGTGATCAAGCCTCGACTCGTGCAAATAAAACAACACGATACATTCACGTATTTATTACGGCGGCACGCGCACACGTAAACAAAAAAATAAAACCATTCCTACTCTGATGCAACACTGATACTTAACGTTTGTGGCAAACGTGGTAATAAAATGTAGGAGGAAGACGAAAGGAGACCCTAAAAAAAATTCGTCAATCCTGAACTAGGATTTGCCAATCGCCGATCCATTTCATCCATTCGCCGATCCGCCGTTTTATGACCGGGATTGCAATGGATTTGGACATTAAAGTCCTACGCAGGCCGCGAAGGCATGGCAAGGGATTTACATTTTTACCAATTATTCAAACGTATCGATACAGAAATATAGACAAACCCCTTTCGATGCCGCGGCATCATTTTAAAGTACAGCAATTTATGTCGTATTTCTATTCTGATACGTTTAAATGTCCATTGGTAAAAATGTATGCCATCCCGGTCTGCGTAGGCCTTTAGTAAAGTCTAATATTGCTACTTATAAATAATGACTTTATCGGTGTTGCATTAGAGTATACTATAACAATACTACGACACAACATAACAAGCTTCAAGTGAAAATAAAATGTACAATACTGTACAAGCCGTGCCTCAGAAATTGTACTTGTTTTGTTTTAAAATATACAAACTGTATGTAACCCTGTTTAATTTATTTAACCCTAATAGCTTGCACAAGCTATAAGCCTTTCTCAAGCTGAGCCATTTTATATTAACCTTTTGACCGCCAGAGCGTAAACACATCGGCGCCACTGCTACGCCAAGCTACCAATTCAGCATTTCGATTAGCAATTTTTGATTATTGTTTTTTCTAGTGAAATGTAAGAAATCAATATATCTTTGTGCTATTTTACAATATTTCATTAATGTAGTTTTAAATAATAGGAAAGAGAAACACAAAAAACTTAATTTAGGACATTTTTAAGTAGAAAATAAGTACTTAAAAATTTCGTTTTCTTGACGTCTATAGACGTCGGTGGCGTGTTTGGCACGATTTCGTTAGACGTCTATAAACGTCCGTGGCGTTCAAAAGGTTAAAATTTACTTAATTTTCAACTAATAACTTCAGGACATAATTTATTTTTGTTTATCTAGACTTTTTAAAGGTTCGTATTATATCACAAATTAAATATTTCATTAACATATTCTGAGGCACAAAACGTAACAAAAGATATGAACTGAAAATAGCGTGTAATGTCAATAGGTGATGTACTAACATGCACACTGTAATTAAATGGCGCCGTCTTTGGCACATTTTACGCAGACTATTATGGCAGTAATATGGCAAACTATTAAATACACATCTGATAAATATTTTCACAGTCATAAATTACATTCTAACTTTAAATAGGCAGTCAACATAAATAAAAATATTATTCTTTTTAAATCATGCTCAACATAAAACAAATTATTCCTAAATTAAAAATATATATAGGTACCTAATGCATATAAACATTTATGACAATTTAACAACCATTTACTGAATGTGTGATGGAACTGTTTTTAGGTATATTGTGTAAGCGATTGTTCGTTCGGCCGCTTTCCTAACACGTGGTGAAAAGGGCATTTTTGTATTATCAACGCTTAACGACTAGAGTTGAAAATTTAATACGTTTAGACAAGCGCCCGTTTGGCAAAATAATAGGATTGTAATTGAGCGAAATCATGACTGTTTTAAAATGCGATCGAGACATCAATAAAATCATTGAAACGACGTGTTTAACTATACTAGCTCAACTTTACAAATCACACGCACACACACACACTTCGCAATTTTTGACATATTTACAACGTCAGCATAAAAAAATAGGTAACGAAACATAATGTGGAATAAAACAAGCACTATGTGCAAAATAAAAACATGTGACTAAATTAATACTAGGCCAGGTATTGTAATTGGTAAATACGCTTCCAAATTCACTGGGGATCTTTCACTTTACAGATCTGCCTAGCCTTTTCCCAACTATGTTGGGGCTGGCGTCCGTTTAACCGGATGCAGCTGAATACCAGTGTTTTACATGGAGCGACTGAATATCTGACTCCCACAACCCAGTAACTGGGCAACACGATACCTCGTGCAAATCAATTCCTTTTTAAATTCACTGGGGTTATAATATAAATATTGTTATGATATTATGTTTAGGAACACTTCTATGATCAACAATTAAGGACTACTAAAAGCGTATTTACCATCTGAAATAAGGCAATAAATAAATACACTATTACACGATAACCATGCATATTTGGCAGTAGCTAGCTCACTAAACTTTACACTTTGGTAACTCATAAAACGAGAGATCGGATAACTGGATGCGTAGTTACCTCAAGATAATTCACTGCTACGAAAGTGTCGATACAACTTTTAGAAATAAATGATATGAAAAAAAAAAAAAGAATCCATGTCAATCTCGGAACCGCGAGATTTTTTTAAATACAAATGTCTATATTCCTTTCTTAGCTTACTAAACTTTAGGTAAATATGCATCTAATTATCTGATCCCTGCTTATAACAAACTGCACACGACACAAACACATTATTTTCTACCTGTCAATTTAAAAAAGTAAAATCACTAGAATTAGCAAGATGTAGGCCTCGCAAAATAATACTCTTAATTTGATAAATATTGGCGTACTAATCTACAATACCTACAACCACGGGGAATTTGACTCAATCCATCATAATTCGTTAAAAAGTATACTATTCATCTATAGAACATTGTTGTACCTGCATTTGTCACTATGCATACGTTCTCTGCATTAAAAAAACAGCCGAGAACAGTAGATCCCAGGCAGGATACATTTCATACATACAGTACATTGCTACTGATAACGCCTACACAATTGAACGTTTCATGAATACCTTCCTTTAGGAAATATTTGGACTAAACTATTAACAATAAAAGCTTATTAAGCACTCCGAGATCGACAAACATAATCGTTTATCCTTTATACACAAAAATATCACAAGTCACAAAGGACATTTTATTTATAAACGAAACTCGAATGGGGCTCGTTACGATATTTCATAATTAATAAATAGGTATATTTTAAATTATTTGTTGAATACTCTTTCTTTGGGTAAATATAAATTTTGGCAGCGTGTTTTGTTATATTGCACTAGTGGACGAATTTCTTAAATTAATATATTATGTTAATCTTTTTTCATCTAGCGCTTTTTACAACAGTTATGTTAATACTATCGTCACATTCAAGTTATATATCTTACTATGTCTAATTATTACCTGTAGTCTTAGAAATATAAATAAGGTCAGGTTTTAGTTAATTTTGAGAGGAACTCAAGTTGTTCTAAATACTGTAAAAGTTGGATCTTTCTCTTGCTTAGTTGAGTGCAAATGTGGAACTAATTAAATATTTTATTGTTCTACCTAAGGCCAACAAAAATTCCTAAACGATACTGAAACTTTGAAAATGTGCCTGCTTTTGGTAGTACTTGACTTAGAAATTAGGTATGTAATTACTACCCAAAACTTAAAAGATTTTAGAGCAGTCAAGAATTGACACAGCTAAGAGAATCTATTAGCGTAACACTTGTAGCAAGCGGATTTAGGCGGTTTACGCTTGTAATAAAGCTCATAATCGTGCTAGACGGCGAGGTCGGGGCGGTCGACGGGCTCCTGCTTGGGCCGCACCTGCACGAGCGGCGCCACGCACACGCCGCCGTCCTGCGTCTGCATGGACGCCACCATGGACTGGTACACCGACGCCGACACCGGCACCGTGATCACGCCCGACACCGACACCGGGTACGCTGCAACACCACAAGAGGACATTAAACATGCAGTACTAAAGTAGTCATTAAAAAATATTTAGTATATAGTCGAGGAAATCTAGACACATACCATTACGAGGGCATCAATGTCCATCCACAGTTCGCCGGTATGTTTTTAGGTCCCATGTAATAGGAGGCGAGACTATCGCCTTTATTCGGGCACAAATCCTAACTCCAAGGTGCTACTGAGAATTTCATAGAAAAACCCAATAACACTTTGCTCGAGCTAGCAATCGAACCCAAGACCTCTAGCGTTGCAGTCGCGCTTAGAACCATTAGGCTAACGAGGTAGGCAAATCTAGACTTGTAATCAAATTGCAAAATCTGCTTTGATTCCTCAAGGCAGATGATCACAGAGGAAGACACATTACATGAGACGCGTAGTGAATGCTTCATGTCTTCTGCGTTCGAGAACGGGCTTTTGCCCCGCAGTGGGATTATAATAGGATAGTATTATTTTTATCTCCATTTTGTTATTAACACTCGTAATTGTAGTTCGGTAGTAATACAACAGTAGGTACCGTGGCCATCCTCGCCGGTGAGTATGATCTGTCCGTCGTGGTTGAGCGTGGCCTCTGCGACGGCGTTGAGGTCCACGGTGACGGAGCCCTCGCCGTCCAGCGCCTGCAGGCTCGCGCCACCCTCGCCGCTGTGGATCTGTGACGGGAATTATCAAGCTCGATTTACAAAAACATTAATTAAAAAAACTAAATTTGCTTGCAAAGAAAATTGGGAAGCAAAAAAAGCTTTGTTACAACATTTTATGATTTATCATGTCTTTTCGAAAAAAACATCTTGTGACTAAATATGTTTCAAGCCAAGAAAATAATTAAAATTCTATCTAACGTTTACATCTACAACACGTCAAGCATTATATGATACTGTGTGCTCACATGTCCGCAATGTGCGAGGATCTTCACAAAGAAGATTGGTTCACATAAATCACATGCGAGCACATGAACGACAACTACAGCGGAGCTGAAGCAATCGCCTTGGCCGAAATCGGTCGGATCACTTCATCATCATATGATACTCACATGTACTTTTTAGTCATACGTCACATGGTCTGGTACTGTGGACTTACAAGCCCTGCTACCTCTATCTTAAGACGAACATGAGGTATTGACCCAGTTGGTGATGGTACTATACATAGAAGAGTGAACATTACCATGGTACGTACCACCTGCGCAGTGGTGCCGTCAGGCAGCGTGATGATAGGGTTGTTAGGATCCACCTGGATCAGGGACACGCTGCCGTCAGGGTTCGTGATCGTCTGCAGCACTGCTGGCGCGTATTGTGACATCTGTGGGAGTTAGCAAGTAGCTTACTTAGAAAATAGTTCAAACATTGTTTATAAAGTTTTAGGAAAAGAAAATCGTAAGGGCGTGTACCTACTATGTCGTGACGACAGATTATCGTGTTGGTTAATGCGTCGTGGTATGTGTATTTGAATGGAGGCGATCACATTAGAACGACACGATTAAATGTCATCCACATTTTTGCAGAGACAACAAATTATCAAGCAGATTTTCGAGATGGGAACAGTTAGACACGACAGTCGTCTAACGATAAATTAATCTACACGACAGTTGGAACATGCCCTAATTTTTTCGGATCATAATTTCATGGATTTTTTACAGAGGTTATTTCTATACTCTATTTGCTCTACATTAACGTAATAAATTCGTACATCAACATCAGCGAGCGTCATCTGGTCAATGCAGACTTGCTGTGACGTCAGAACTGCTTGCTGTTGCTGGTTGCTGCGAGACGAGCCGGACCCCGAGCCCGACGAGTTGTTATTCGCGTTTGGCATGCAAGCCGATATCTATGTAGTGGGAGGTGTACGTGACGCGAACGGAGAGGGCAATGGATGTGGTGATTTGAGAAGTTGTCGTAGTATTTTATTTTATAGTGGTACATTTGAAAGCAGAAATCAAAATTTGGGTCGACGGGGTTTCCAGTGTGGTTGGATTGCAGGGTACAATTCGGGTAATGAGTGAGTCATTCGACAATTTGTAAAAGATTATATATAATTAAAGAGGTTACCAAATCCAGGCAGCATTCCGTGTGAGATAGCATTAATAAACAGTAAATATTATTTAGACACATTTTCGAAAACATCAACACAGCGATAACAAAAAAAGAACCAGTTTATGAAAAAAAACTACTGTCCTATACGTTTTGACCGCAGGTATCGTACTTTTGTGTGGTTTTAATTTGCTTGTGGGTCTAGAATAATGTACTGAAGTCTAATGTCCCTAAGGATGTCTATTATGTCACAAAGTAATATGATGAGCTCTACCAAATATATAAATGAATTTTCGATGCCATGATTGGAATAAAAATGAATGACGCAACGATCCACTAATAAGTTTATCACAATTAATAGCGTGGGTGTAACTTATTTGTCGGACGACCTGAATATAGCTGTGACGCACTTCTTTGTGCCTTCAGGGAGCAATGACACAAGTATTATTCCCTAATGGAAAAATATGTAATTGTGCGAACAAGTTATCATTGTACATTAGTTTTAGTTAAATATATAAAACAGGTAATCCTGGCTAGTTTGCCAAAATATAATAATGATACTGAATCATTATTGTTCCACTCCACGTACAAAGAAGGAATGGGTATTAATCACCACGTCTGCTCAGGGCGGATTGGCGATTTCTGATTTACATATAAATCAGAAATCGTCAGGTTGTCTCACGACATTTCCTTTCATGTTTAAGTTCAAGATAAACTTAGAAAAGACACCCAAGCAAGCCCAAGCCACGGGATTTTTGATAGTACCTAATGAGGACATTAGATACCATCAAAATGTAATATTTTTATGACCTTAAATTGGTCAACTTCGGTTAATAATAATAAGTCTTGAAAGGTTCCAAATTGGGCAAATTAGGTCGTCAGTTCAATTACGTATATTTTACTCAAACTTAGTATTCAGTGGCTATTAATAAATAATAATTGTTTAATCTGGAAATTGTTTTATGGGCTAGCTGCCGTTATACGAATGGAGAACATGATAATGACATCTAGACTTTGTTATCGACTCCCTATACTCAAGGCATTAAGACAACCTTCACAACAAATGATCAGCCTTATAGAGGTACAAACTATATAATGTACTATGAAAACTGAATTGCAGTTATAAATTCTCTTTGAAATTGATATGAGTGCGTAAACTGTCGACTTACGGGTTGCGTGGGCGGTCCCTTGTCGTCATCCTCACTGAAGGCGGGTAGCAGGTCTTCTCGGCCGTGGTACTTGTAGCAGTTGATCACGATCTGACGCAGCGCGTGCGTCCATGACATCTGCAAATATTACACATCGAATGAATACCTACTCTTACTCCTCATGACTATTTTTATTTGAAAGTGTAGCTTAACCCAATCAAGCTAACAGGTGTAAACAAGGAAACCTATCTTGTTTTGTTGGAAAAAAAATACCATTTTGTCAAAATCATCATCATGGCAACACTGTATCGGAAAACACAGCACATGTGGCTGAGAATACCTACCCTGGTATGGTGGGTCACTTATACCTCCTAAGTATACTTTCGTACTAAAATGTAATTTAAAAACAAACATATAAACTACTAGCTTTTGCCCGCGACTTCGTCCGCGTGGATTAATAGTTCCCGTTCCCGGGGGATTTCCGGGATGAAAACTATCCTATGTCCTTTCTCGGGTCCCAGACTATATCTGTACCAAATTTCATTGAAATCGGTTCAGTGGTTTAGGCGTGAAGAAGAGACAGACAGACAGAGTTACTTTCGCATTTATAATATTAGTACAGATAACACACTAACAAGCAAAACCGGAACAACTACCTGTAAGCCATAGAAATATGTGTTCCGTGTGAGAAATTAAGGTCGTCTGTGATAAACCTGGAAGTAGGTGTGGGTTCCTGTGGTAACCTATGTGTATTGAGCGTGTGTGGGTAGTGTTACCTTTACCTTTTGCTTCTCGTCCTCGGTGCGAGCGTCCATGCGCACGTTGGCCCACGGCAGGTCCTTGGGCCACCACGGCGGCCGCGTCGACTCGCGGCCCCAGCCCGGCTTGCCACGCACTGCGGAGGGGCTCTATGTAGCTTATATCTATTACACTTTGATTGTCTTTACACTTACCCTTTAAATGTTGTTTTTAGTAATCATAGATAATCGCATGACTTCTATATTTTTGTATGCTTTCCATGATTCTGTACACAAAGAGTGTCAAACGAGACCCATTTACTAAGACTTGCTGTAAAGTTTAAAAATAAAGGGGATCCCTCTATACAAGAAACGTGTTTTTGTCGTGTTGAATATTGTACGAAGGTAGGGAACCCTTAGTGTGCGAATCCGACTCGGCTTTGGTAGGTTTTTCATTTAAGTCAACTGTATAATGACATTAGACGAGAAATAAATATATCTAAATTGATAAAGAAAGGCAGCACAACTCACCCATAGAATACTTGAGCATGAGCGGTATGAAGGCGCGCAGCTGCGCCTGCGTCATCTTCTCGACGGGCGTGGGGATGCCGTCGATGATGAGCGGCGGCAGCTCGAACAGGGACGGGTCGTCCAGCGGCGGCGCCGGAGCCTGCGGGCCGCCGCCCAGCCCGAACTGACTCGTTATATACTTCATACCGATACGACACCACTACCACTACACGCCGCAATTCACGAGTGCTACTTTTGTCTTTATTTTCGTTGGCGTAAAGTTTCAATTGGAATAAAGACCCTCTTTTACTTGAATGTCAGCCTTTTTTATTTGGTGAATCCCTCATGGATGGCGCTCCCCTGCGCCTGGAGAGAACTGAGGGTTATGTCAGACTCTTAGGGTCAGTTCGCAGCGAGACGCGACGCGACGTGACGCTGCGCGCACATTTTAATAGAGCGATTCTAATTTTAACTTAATTAATTTTTACTTTATTTTGAGTTACTTTATTATTTTAGTTTGAGCCACTTTATCAAAATGTGCGCACACGTCGCCTCTCGGTGTGAACTGACTCTTACCGACTATAACTCCAGTTTCTCCTCCTACCAGCAGTCAGAAGCCAGGTATTCGCTTGCACATGTTTCACGACCCCGACACAACGTGAAGGTTGCGCATTGTTCCCAAGACGTTACCCACCCAAGATCTGACTGCGCTCGGTGTTGCTTAACTTCGGCGATCGGACAAGACTGTTCGTTGACTTACATGTCAACCTCAACAACTGCCTACTCAAGTAGGAAGATGTCTCGACGACTCGGAACAGACAAGTCTTGCGAAGAATGACTAGAAGCCATCCACAAATGAAATGGGGTCAAGTTAGGCAAAGAGAGTTTATCTATGATTGTCGAGCGCTCGTGAAATGCAGCAAGTATTTGAGATGCGACATACACATTCACCTTTTAGTATCTACTAGCGTGTAAGCTTACTCTGGTAATATTTTTAATCAATTTTGAATGCTCTTAAGGTCAGTTTTCACTAAAGCGGAGAGAATAGAGCAGCAGCAATTATCGTATTTTTAAGAGCGTTTCTATCTCTCTCTCTGTACGTTAAAAAAAAAAGACCTTTTTGAAATAGGATAGTGATGGGGTCAACTCGAGTTAACTATGGTATGTTATAACTATACTAAAGGGCTCTATATATATCGTATGATGACGAAAAGGCCAAAGTGTATGTGCAAGCCTCGTTTAGATTATCTCGTACATTATTTGTCAATTATAATATTACTAATATTAGCAGTAGCTAGTAATATTTTAAGACGTGTCTCTTGTTGTTTGATTTACTTCGCGATAGTTTAAACGAGGCATATAGGGAAGGGGACACAACATTGATAGCAAGCTTTGAGTTGAGTGGAATAGAACAAAACATCAAAATAACCCCCAGTGAGGTTATTTTTATATTACCTATTTGTTTGGATTTGTTATATCTAACATGTATCAATCATTAACTTTAGTGTGTTTTAATCAGAGCAATAATTTGTTTTAAATAATTTAGGACTGCCAGTGCAATCTTGACTCACTGAAGCAAAAAAGGTACATGTTTTAAGTATACCTAGAATGTGTAAAAAGTTTACTATACAGGAAAAATTTTTAACCAGTGCGTAAATTTTGCCATAATAAACTTCAACACGTTTTATTAAACACGTATATTTTATTTTGATATGTCTTAGTACTAAAAAAAAAAGTTATCGCTTACGAAACATGTTTACTTAAAAACCATATTTCATTGTCACTCGGCGCTAGCGCATTCCCCACCCCCTCACCCCAGCCATGCGCCCGGGCGGCGGCGGCGGCCGCGAGTTTTCATTGATAGTATGGCGAATAGATTATGTCCTGGATGTTTTGCTTATTTCAAACTCGGATAAGGATGAAATTTTTTTTTTTTTTTTTTTTTTAACTACACACGGAAATGTGTTTTATTACTGACACTGAACTACCAAAAAAAATTTACGCACTGGTTAAAAACTTATCCTGTATGTACCCATAGTTTTTGATAAATGCTCAGGTAAATATCATAACGTACCTTTCTATAGAAGTTGAATAATTAAAAAGACGTAACTTTTATGTGTGCATGTATTTTATAGTCAGCAACACAAAAGCTTCTAAATAAAAATAGTATTCAAAGATTTAAAGACATTGATTTTGCATACACTAAAGCGCGGAATTCACTAGACGGACATGCCCGCCGGACCTCGCTACTATAGGTGTGTGCAATATTTGCTAGTGTAAGACCGTCACAGTATTGCACAGTCCTCGCGGGCATATTGTCCGTCTGTCTAGTGAATTCCCCTCTTTACTATTTTTAAATATCATTAGATTAAGGTGGAACCAGTAAAATAACTCCATAAGTTGGTACAATCCCAAAATGTCAAGATTTCATGAAATAGTCCTTCTTTTGGGTTACCTGGCTCTATGGAGTTTTATTGCTGACTTAAATGGTTATAATTCTGAAAACACATAATTCTTACGCCCGCGAATCATACTTTAATCAACATTAAACCTAATACTGACTTGGAAATTGCAAAACCCGTAAGAAAATTTGAATTTTGTGGGCTACCATGGAGGTTCCACCTTAACCAATAATTATATAAAAATATTAAAGTAGTAAGCGTACAACATCAAGTATCACGTGTGCAGAAGCCGAGTTACCTGCTGCGCGAGCGCGTTCTCGAGCTCCTCCATGATCATGCAGCGCAGGTTGCGCACGACGTCCTCGAGCGGCTTGGCGCCGAACACGCGGTACGACGTGTTGGGCTTGCCCGGCGTCGCCACCAGCACCACCGCCTGCTGACCCACGCGCGTCGCGAACTCCTCGATGGTTTGCTGTTGCACGAGTTTCTTGTTCATATTTTCGTGTGCACTTGGTTTATGTCAATAAACTTTTTTTCTTTCTGTCTAGGTAGTTCGTGGCCAGTAATTGACTGCTACAGGTTTGTTTGTGAAGTTTTTTTTTTTAAAAAAAAAAACCTTCTGCCTTAAATCAATGAAGTATTTCAGTTTGAATGGTAAAATTGCAAGCACATGAAAGCACTTACTCCATCGCTAACTTTGCCTTTGTCACCTCTGACCTAAACTAGAGTCAAGAGCTTATCCATCTCGAATACATAAATAAAAAGCAGTGCTACGCGAAGAGTGTATTATATGTATAAAAATGTACGTGGCCAGTAGAACTACGCAATAGATTTATTATACAATGATTGTTCTTCACTTACTCTGAGTTTCCTAAGCAATCTGTTCTGATGTCTCTTCCTGACTGAGGGGTTGGTCTCGAACGAGTGCGGCCGCTTGCGTTTCTTGGAGGACGCTATAGCGGCGGCAGCTGCCATGCCGACCGGACCTGTTGGTTGACGCCATTTGTAAATCTTGGAAAACACGTTAAAAGTCATGTGTAAATGTGTGCACTAACTAAATTGAAGCTTTTTAGGACACTACGTTGGGCTACGTGTTCTTGAGCCTCGAATTTGGTACTCAGGGCCCTTGTACACCACGTTTTTTAAAAGCGCCGTTGACGCGCGTGTCTCAAATCAAATCAAATCAAATCAAATCATTTATTTCAATTAGGCCATTAAAAGGCACTTTTGAACGTCAAAAAAAATTAAAACTAATGAATCTAGTTGCCCATTCCAAAAGGTAGTTTCGTATGGAGAAGAACGGGCAAGAAACTCCATACATACTCTTTAAAAAAAAACGTATTACATTATATTGTACGATTACATGCATTCCATAATAAAATATGCTAATGTCAAAACGATCTGTTAACAATAAAAGTCACTCAAAGTACTACAATGCGTACTAAGTGCCACGAATTAAGAAATGAAAGCTAAACCAATTGTAATACTTAACACCAATATTGAGATCGAAGATGATCACTTCTAACATTTGAAAGGCAACGAATCAGTGTGTGAGCCAGTAATCACCAAAAGTAACATTATTGTCTAAGAGAAAAAAAGAAATAGTAATAATAGTCAAAAATAAATTACTAATTTAATTAGCAACCAGTTGATTTTGTCAAGACTAAATTGTCCAGTGGAGCAGGACCAGCATGTTTCCAAGCATTTTTATCTTGGATATAATCCTCTAATTTGTAATATGCTTGTTTACAAAGTGTACTCTTAATAATTTTTTTAAATTTAGTTTCATTTAGTTTTAGTATATCGCAAGGTATTTTATTGTAACATTTAACACAGTACCCCATGAAAGATGTGTGCACTTTTGATAATCTAAAAAATGGTTGTGCTATTTTGTCCTTATTTCTGGTATTAAAATTGTGTCTATCACTTATTTTATCAAAAAGATGTAGATTTTTTCTTACATACATAATATTTTCATAAATGAATTGACAGGGCACTGTCATAATATTAATCTTTTTAAATAGTTCCCTAAGAGATTCGCAGCGACGGAGATTATACCTATACAGACGCAATACATACACATATATACAGAAGCGATATGCACGCGAGTCAGACAAAATCAAACTGCAATGTGGAGTAAAAAAACGCGCGTCAACAGCGTTTAAAAAACGTGATGTGCACAGGCCCTTAGATCGACTCTAGAATTAGTCGGTAAATATCACGTTTCGGAAATACTTGAATTACAAAGTATTATACATGCATGATAAATCTCATTCATGAAGGGCGACCGACACTTAGGTAACTTCATCAGTACAATATGGCTTTACTGACGTGGATTTTATCGACCAGTGTCTTAGCCTTCTAAGGCATGAAGGCGCGAACTAAACGCTAGTTCGGTATCCAACCTTCAACTAATAATTGAATGCTATAATTAAAGTCAGTTAGAAATACATTTTTGTTTAATTTGTTTCAGCTGAGAACGGATCGTATGGTATAATATCACGAACAAAACTGCCCCGTTGTTGATCTCGTGGTGGCAAACACCAGACACCGACTTTCCAGATCGGGCAAAAGGTTTATTGGGCTTTTCTATTAGATATTTCTCAGTAGCAGCCCGGAGTTTCGAGGTGTGACACCCCCGTGTCTCGGAACGCACGTAGAGCCGTTGGTCCTGCCCCTGTCCCTGCGTACTTGGCTAGTCTGCATTAAGATTAGCCGCTGTGACCGGAATCGGTTTGGAGAATACATACATATCATCATCACGCCTGTATTCCCCGAATGGTTAGGCAGAGTTGTACCAATGCACACCCATAGTTCGCCGGTATGTTTAGATCCCATGTAATAGGGCGGCGAGCCTATTGCACTTAACCGGGAACAAATCGTAACTCCAAGCTGCTACTGAGATTTTCATAGAAAAACCCAATAACACTTTTTGCTTGACCTGAGAATCAAACCCAAGATCACTAGCATAGCAGTCGCGCTTAGGACCACTAGGTTTACGAGGCAGTTACATAATAACACGAACAAGACTCACCAGCGGCAGCCAGCTGCTTGGTGACCTCATCGCTCATGGCGTTCTTGATGAGGTCGGCGCTGTCGTCGTAGTTGGAGCCGGCGGGCGAGGACGCGCACTCGTCGTCGTCGTCCGACGCGCCGCTCAGCCCGCACCCGTCTACTTGTGACATGTCCTGCAAATCATATGCATCTTTAGCACCCAGGTTGCATACGGTTAACCAAACATCTTTTGATAGATAGCAGATTAGATGGAAAACCCCACTAGGATTTTTTCCTGTATCTTTGGTGCATTTACAATATCTTATATTATTTTCGCTAACTGTGCCGGAAAATTATATCGACCGACTGTATTTCCGGATTTCTATCTTTAAAGACCTTTATTGAACAAAATTGAAGTTGTTGCACTTTGCTGTGTAGCATTTGTATTTTATTATCGAAGACCACACTCGCGAATTCGTGGAAATGACATTCCGCGAACTCGTACTGTGTACGCAGGGCTGCCATCCATCCGGGATTCCCCCGATTTGTCCTAGTTTAGAGTGTCTGGGAGTCTTCAGGAAAAGATTTTCAAAAATGACACTTATTGCGTCCCGCTTGCGCAATCCCGATTAATTGAAAGATAAGCAATAAATAAAGATTATAGAAACATTAAAAAATGAAACGGTGTTTTTATTGTTATTAAAAAAAAAAACTGGAGTCCGAGAAAAAATCTCAATTTCACTCAAATATCCGGGTTTTCGAAATTTTTGTCAGGCGACGGCAATTTAGGTGATGGCAGCCCTGTGTACCTATTACGTTTATTGAACTTTATCAGCCAGACTGTTACGTCTGTCTGGTGGAGTTTCCGCCTCCCGGGATTGAAAACAAAACTAAATTAGGTTATTGTTAAAAGTTTGTTGCCTATGAACTATGTTATAATGGTCATAAAGGCATACAATAAGTGTGTAAACGGTAAATATGGATACGCCTTCTGCATCTATGAAAAAAACCTAAAGAGGGTTTCTTCAGGAGTTGTCTGTACGACTTTCGGCAAGCGTAACATTGTGATCACAGTGCAATTACTTGCGACAGTTTCCTTATTATGAAGTCTCAATAAGTTCTCTGTATTCTCTAACAACTAACTTACTCGTAACATTTTGAATAGAGTTGAGGAGACTTGAAGCCATATTTAATCCGACTTCAGGAGTAGATAGCTAGTCTGTGACTACTTACGTCAGCGTAATCTTTGCTATCGATTTTCTAAGTAGGTACTAGGTACATACAAAATACGAGGTAACAGACTTCCAAGGACGCAAGCCACGACACGCGCCCCGTTGTTCTAAACTTCATACTGCTGCCACGCGAAGTTATTCAGGTGATAGACACTTAATTATGCAAGTTAGATACAGCTTGTAAATGCAGCTTTACTTAGTCGTAGGTCCTTTGCATCATTGAATAACAGACTCCGAATTTAGATGTCTTTTGCATTATATCCCTAATTTGTTGCATAATTATGTTCATCACCCGAACGTAGATATGGTACTCGAGATTTTTTTAAAGTTCGGCTTTGTAGTGTCATGTGGGTCAAACCCGCCACAAACCTCTGCAAGTAAGCCAGAATCAACAGTGGCGACAGCCAGAAAAGCGCCGAGGTAATGAAGCTCGACGAGTCCCAGAGAAACGTCTTGGATCACGCAATGAATTAATATCATCTCTATCAGACATACCTACCTCGCTTTGTAGCAATCTCTTTCTAAAGCCCGATGTTTCATATTACCGGCCGGCTACTGTAATATCTTACCTCCCCTTCCATATCCATGGACTCCGTGCTGACGGCGGAATTCATGGCGTAGTCCGTGTCGCCTTCGTCCTGCCCGCCCAGCTGCCGAACCATTGGGCAGCGCACCTCTGTCACGGCGTCCTAAGGCCACGCGATCGGTGCTCTTCCACTGACGACCTTTATGACCTGGATGAAAGGTTTTTGCTGTTATACATGACTAACATGGCTGCTGTCAGATCGAAAGCAGGAAATTACCTTCCACGACCTAGTAATCGAACTTCGAGACTTCATGATCTAAATTGCAGTTTGCTACAACAAGATCTGATTAATATGAGTGGTTGCACTCTTGGTTAATATCAGTAGGTAATATACCAATTTGGTTATAGGTTATAACCTCACTAGCCCTGCCCTACTTTATGAGGAAATATAATATTTCCTCATAAGGTAGGTATTTCCATGCCTCATTCATTCATTATTCTGTAGGTTCTGTTTTTATCTATTTGCAATTTTAGTCTTATGTTTATTCATCTTGACTTAAACAAAGCCGGGTAATCTGTAACACAGGGCTATCCTGCCATAGCCATATTTCTCTATGTAAAATTGTGCATTTTATTATCCAGTTCCTGAACTGTCATATTGAGATTAAGATTAAAAATTATGATTATTACATATTACATAAAATGGATACAACATCCAAGGACCCTAAGAACCTTTTAATTATTTCCATTATGGTCTATGAGTTACTTAAGTTTGCAGAATTAGGTTTCAAACATGAATGTCGCTTATTTTTTAATGTTATTCTATTGTTTTATTTTAATGCCTTGAAAATAAACGATTTAGATAAGAGATTGCTGATGTACTCATAATGCAGTTAAATGCAGTTCCGTGCTTTTATCAATGTACGTGGTAGATAAGATGTATCGAATTATTTTTATATGGTATTGGACCAACAAATCCAGGATGTAATTTTTTTGCAGTGGTTTTTGTAAAAATATCTTATGTTTTCTTTTATAAGAGTGATATTCTATTGACCTTCTAATCTATGTCTACATAGCACCAAATACCTGGCCTTGTTACTTACAAGGCCAAGTAGCTGTCTATATCCAGATCAATACTTGGCTTGGTATTTCATTTCAAAGTCTTGTTTACATCATAATTATTATTATTTCTTATGTACTCTGTGTAGTGATTCTGGTTGCATACATTTTAGTATGTAAACTAAACATATTGCATTAGGAAGAATCTTTAAAACAACACTGTGACTATATAACTAATTTGAGTTCAAGAGCAATGTTGGTCTGAATTGTATTCCAACTATTTCTTAGACTAAACCAAACATTTTAAAATATAGGAATTTCCTCAAAATTGAAAAATTAATGTAACATTTCTTTAAGTTATCTAGAGACATTCAAATGAAAATTAAAGTCCCTCTAAGTTGACATGACTAACATTTTATTGATTTATTTCCAACACTAGGTCAGTAGGGCTATATGAGCAATGTTATTTGCCAAAAAGCTGTCTCTATTCATGCCATCTGTGAATAATATAATTTATATTATGTGCCTATGTCTCCCACAATGACTGCTCAATTAATATTTAAGTAGGTAACAACTCTTTTATCAAAGCTCACATAACTAGAGCTTGGTGTCGAAAATCAATAGAGGTCAATGACTCCCCTTCTGACACAAATCTTATATCCCCAGTTTATGTAGATATGGAGCCTCAAATCTGCCCTAAATATTTCATTAGCCAACTGACCTCAAGCCTAGCTTAAATGTCTGTCTGAGTTAATATAATGTTGCTATTCTTATAATGTCCAAACTGTAGGTATTGATTTTTATACCATTGAAAATAATAGCTATTCCACTGAATTTAACCATTTTGAATAGGTACTTTTAGCCGGAACCTCTTGGGTACACGAAAATGTCGCCCAGGACAACACAGGTTGTCGCCTTTACGATTCAAAACTTTCGAAATAGTTTGTAAGATAGATGTTTCTTATTGGAAATTTTGCGGGATTTGGGTAAATATCTAAGGAAAACTGAATATATTGCCCATAATTTCTAGCGGAATCATCATGGTGACCCCTTAATGTATTCAGATAGAAAACCCGAAGGCGAAATGAGGGACAATTCTATTGTGTAGACACCTAGCTGAGAAAAATCAATACTCGAGCTTATCCTCTACATCCACCGAATATCTAACTAGACAAACTATTCCGGACGGACACGAATTCAAATCCAATGCACCGATTTCCGATTTCAGGAATCCATTTTCATTTTTAGGTGCATATTGAATACTGCAATTTATAATTTTCAGCCTTTTACGCGCGAATAAATGCAGTCGCATACACCAATGACGCATTTTGTTTGATGTTTTGTTTATACGGTGCATGGTGCCCCGCGACGGGTCAGTTTCGAAGACGCATGACATGACGCAAGCTCTTTGCGGCGGCGTAAAGGATAAGCCAAAATGAATGGCCATCATGAAGGGGAGCCGCGCGTTCGAGCAGGCTCAGACAGAATGGTGAAACTACGGCTGCGTACGCACCTGCGTGATTTGAAGCACATTTTGCAATCCAATTAGAAGTCTTGCAAACTTGCTGTGATGTAACCCGTTCAAAACAACACTTTTTAAGACATTTGCACTCGGCCAGACACTGAATTCACAAAATTTACGGAGTGCACGAGAGTCCCCGAAAAATTCGAGTCCTCCATTGGTATCGATCGGTAAGCGCGGTATGTGGACCGTATAAACTTCGTATCTAGGGGTCGCCATTTTGTCCGAGTCTGCGCGGTGTGATTTTCGCATGGAAAGGGAAATCGCCCCTCTGGTGAGGGGGGAAAGGATTCGTAGCTTTATAAGTAAATTTAAGCTTATTTCGTAAAAGATACTCACCAATTTTGGCAGCCAAATATTGCTATTTATTTATTCTGACGTCGCAAGTTGTTAGATGTCCAGGAAAAATCCCTAGTTTATTTTAGAAATTGATCATTTCACGTCATACTGTGGTGCCATCTAGTGAGTTTTTCAGTAACAGTTTTTGACGTTTCACAGTTGTAAACAAGTTTGTAAATTTGCGTGTGATTGTGGTGATTTTGTTATTTTTTTCATAATATTTGGAGATTGCGTAACATTTTTCCGGTCATTTACGAAATCAGTAAGGCAAGTTATTCTTTTTCTCACGATAAACATGACATATCTTTCTATTTGAGGTTATACTACTCAATGCCTCAAAAAACAAAATTTTAGAATGAAAAACCATTGAAAAACTATTTGGTATTTGTACGTATCAGTCGAATAGAGTAAGGCTTATAAAATATTCACTCTTGCCTATATTAATTTAAATTGCCATGTACCTACCTTTCAATCTACACAATCATGTAGGTTATAGGGCATGTAAACAAAACTGAAAAATGAGATAAATATATTTAGATGAGAAATTTTTTCTTTTGGTATTTTTTAAACAATCATATTGTATAAGGAAAAAAACATAATTATTTTTACAAGTAACTATTATTTTAAGCAACATCTAGCTAGATTTCTATAGTCTAGCAAGCATGAGATTGATATAATCATGGTTAACATCAGAATATCTGAGGTTGTACTATCTAGTTACATAAATAAACATCATTATTTTGAAATACCTATGTATTTTTTACTTAGGTATGTGATCAAATAACTCTTTGGCAGATTAACATCCAATAAAGCAGGCATGCATTTTTTTATTAAACCTCAGGGGTGGAAATATGTCTATAAATGGTGAATGTTTTTGCTTCTTTACTCCATTGCAAAAAACTTTATGCAAACAATTACTAAACTGTGTATTTATATCACAACACAATTAAAATCTTAGGAACCTTAAAGTTTATTGGGCAACTAGATTCAATATTTATAATTTAGATTTTTGTACATGACATTTAAAAAGTGCCTTTTGGTCTAATTGGAATAAATGATTTGACTTTGATTTTATTGTATTGCATTGATGCTTAGTAGTAAGATACAAAAATTGCACAAATCCATTGACTGTTACTGTTACAATGTAAAATGTGCATTAGGGATGCACCTGTAATGATAGATGTAAGCGAGATTTTTAATAAATAAAACAAGTTCAAAACATATATCTAATATTTTATATTATTTCATAATACTAAATCTAAATACATAAACTAAGTGGCGTAGAACTTAATTTCTAAATGACTAATTTATCAATGTTACAAAATATGTATATTTAATTTGTCATAAAATTAAAGAAATCACATCATTATTAAGTAGTTTCGTCAACTGTTTGTTTTTGCTTCATCGTGGCCTCTTGTATTCACCAGACTCTTCAGAAGATCCTGCAAGCACACAAAAAAAAGGTTAAAATTGACATTGTTCTAAGTGGCGTTTGTTATTAGTTGGAATCTATACATATAATAAAATCGTAGCAATGTCAAAACTGTACATTTAATATTTTTGGAAAAGAGTGATTGCAACGAGGTCGGGTAATGATTCTAATGCCGAAAATACTTTTTTTTTAATTTTTGTCTGTTTGTCTGTTTGTTTGTGAAAGCATCACGCAAATACTGCCGGACAGATTCTGTTAAACTTTAGTATATATTATTCCACATGGGCCAAATTTTGCCGTAGGCTATAAATTATCACGCTATCTGCTTTAGGGGATGAGTAATGTTGCATTATATTGTATTCTCCTACAGATTACGACGGGTTTTTGTAAAAAGACGAGAAACAATATAAGAATGCTTTAGATAGCTGAGGATTGAACTGCTGAAATATTTATTATCACGCTATACCTTCAAGGAGCTAAACAGTCAATCATGGCAAACTAGAACGGCTATTTTAGAGTACTTCCCATCGAAGCATGTAGTGTAATGGTTCGACAACCGCGTTCTGAGTCGCTAGGCTTGAGTTCGGTCCCCAATAAGTGTTTTACTTTTTGCGTTTTTTAAATATTATCTTTGAATGATAGAGGATTTCCAAACAATAATAAAATAAAAGTAGACATTTTTATACCATAACATTTACCTTGCTTATTTTTCCAAATCTTTTATTATTTAAAAAATAATGTCTATACATTAAATAAAAATACCATCACGCCTGTATTCCCCGAAGGGTTAGGCAGAGGTGTACACCCACAGTTCGCCGGTATATTTAGACTACACATACATAGTTTCTATACATAGTTACAAATAAAACAGCATTGAAGTCAAAACTATTCATCGAAAGAAAAAAAAAACGAATAGGTGTGGGAACGAGTTGAGCGGGAAATATACGTACTGTTAAAGAATTTCTGTCTGTTTGACTCTCCCAAATTAATTTTGTCAAGATAATCTTTACATGTTAGGCCAACACATGGCTGTCTATTATTACGCGAATTGAATTATTCTTTCCGCAATGAAAAGGATAGCTACATTTTTTCGAACCGTTTATTGTTGTTTATAAACCAAATAAATAATAAAAAATATAAAATAATAATAACAAGTAGAGTTCTTTTGAGGTGGCTGTACACAATTGAGTACAACGGCGTATTGCAGGTGAAAATTTTCAAAACATTGTTTTTCCACAAACATTGTTTTAGGCAGTTTTACATTACCAGCGTACTCTTGCGTGACATAAATCGCATATTCATGTATTTAACAGCTTTTGTGAATAGCGTCCTACTCCATCCTCAGGCAAATCTGAGATCAACGAAGACGAAGGGCGAACTATACGTAAGATTTTTCTGCGGAAATGGCACCTTGCTACGGAACAGCTCGACAATAGTTGCTCAATGCTACGTCTGTGACTCATTATATGCAAACGCCGGGAATTTGCAAGAGCCATATCATACCATGTAGATAAATAAGACCCACCACTACTTCTTTCCCCGTACATCCCGAAATATTTGTGGTCGCATGGCCCTTAATATAAAATCAACACCTACTTTTTCATCGAAAAATCTTCCAAATGTGAAGATCTCCAAGCTGTTCTTTTACCAGTTTCTGTCTGTCTAGCACATTAGTTTTATCTTCGATTGTAGAAGAGTATGTTGGAAAACAGTTACGCTGCACTGGCTGATCTGGCTGATGAAGACTTCTTTTTACCTGATGAGCCAATGACTTATCATAGCTGCTGTTGTTATCGTCTCTTCCCCCCTATATTACCAGGCACATCCCGTAGCAAAGATGCGACAAATAAGGTTATCTTCAGTACTTTATCTGTCTTATCGCTCGGTTCTGGTGGTATGACTGCCAAGTCGCACTCACCGACCCTGTCAATATGTTTTAAACAGGCATGAAATGCTTCCTCTAGGCCATTGTAATGATTGGAAATGTTAAAACATTTCGGAGTCATTATTACAAAAACCTGGCAAAAAGTGCGATTGTTGTACGGCCGTTGTACTCAAATAGGTACTGTTCCAAGAACGATTTCGAACAGATGAGAGACGCGGTGACGCTTTCGAACAGATTCCTTAACTCTGGCAGGCACTGGCCCTAGCGGAACCTATCTACAGTGCTGAAATCTCTTTGAGGTACACGTGGAACACAACGCGCCGTCGACCCAGGGTTACAAAAGTCACCACCCAAAGAGAGAAGTAGATTGTAGGAAGGAAAAAACCACCACCTCATAACTACTTGAAGCTGCGAGACTACCTGCTTCCCGGTAGTAAACTTCAGTGATGTATCTGGAAGGTAACGGATTGGTTGCGCACTTAACTACGAGTATGCCGTTGCAAACATAATTTATCGAAATGGGTCATCATAGACCACGTGTACCTCAAACAGATTTCAGCATAGCAGACGGGGCCCGCTAGGGCCAGTGCCTACCAGGGGTTGTAGAATTTGTTCGAAAGAGTTACCGCGACCCTGGAGTGCAAAGGGCACTCACTAGGAGGAACATGGATGGGTTTTAGTCAGTAAGTGTCTGAATCTCCCTTCCGCCAGAGCAGCAGAAAACATTTGATGACTTAAGCTTAAAAAATAGGGCTCGCTGCACCGTGGGCCTACCAACCTCGACACTTCACTTCATACAAGTGTTGGACGATTTATCTGCAAACGTTTTGTGTGCAACATTTTACTTTCTGGGCTGAGTTACGCTACCAAAAGTGTACTTCTATTCCAATAGCTAAACAAAAATAAATAAGCAACTGCAGAAAGTGTACCAAAATCAATTTCACCCTTTTCAAAATTCTTTATACTTAGTAATTTTTCTGCCGTTGCATGTCTCACAAACTTCAAGTTCTTAGGATACATGTAGAATCATGCATCAATTTTATGTATCATGCATTGCATATAGATTTTCTTCTAATAGGTTATAGGTACTGTAAACAGAAGAATTATTCTAGATGCTTAAATATTACTTCTAAATAGAAATACATTATTTAGATTACCGTCATTCTGCAAAAGCTGAAGGATAATTTGAGAGGTAAAACTTTGCTTAGCGTTTTAATAAGTCTTGCTTACTGTCCATACATTCTCCAAAAATATTTGATTAATTTGGTTATAACAGAAGCTCAGATTATCTTGGCAGTTGTTCTGATTGCCAGATTCATTTCTAAGGTCTTGATATTAGACCGATCCAAGCTACAGTGTGAGGTTGTTAAAGCAGTACCTATTAAAGATGGTTTTAAATGGTTCGGGAAAGAAAAAATAGTAAATTTGACATCACATAGTACCTATTTTCGAAAGCCTATACCCTCTTTACGCCAAATATGTTTTCGTCTCAGGTATGGCGTAAGCCCATTACCGACCGGGCACAAATCCAGACTCCGGGCGTTTACATACAAATTCCTAAAACTCCCAGAAGTAACTATTAGCAGTCACCTTAGCGACCATTCGACATGCTTGGAAGATTATGATAACATATTAAATACTTAATTAGCTAAGTATCACTTAGGTCCACGTGAGCGAAGCCGCGGGCAACAGCTAGTGATGAATAAAATAGTTTTTGCATTTTCTAATGACGTCATAATCTACGCCATGTAGTCCAAAAGTTAACTTCTGGACTTCAACATTACAACATTGAAACCTCATCGCCCCTACATGGGGCGCGAGGAATCGGTGACGGGGCTATGTTTCCTCGCCCGAGGCATCGGGGTCGCGGTACCTAAAGCTAGGGACCGTTAGGTTGCCCCCCCCTGGTGCGAGGGTTTTGGGAGGTGTTGTGTAGCTGTAACTTTGATGTTCAAGCCTATATATGTGTAAATCGAACACCGCTATATGACGATATCATTGCTTATACAATTCCAAATAAATACAAACCTGTGGATCTATGGCACCAGCGCCCCCTCCAGCCCGCCTCGCACACACACGCGCCGGCCACACAGCGGCCGTGCCGGCACGTGTGCGGGCCGGAGCAGGACTCGCCGCGACACGTGCAGTCGCCCACGCGCCGCCCCACCTCGCAGTGGTTGCCGCCGAGCCCCACGGGGCAGCGGCACTTGTTCACGCCTTTGCAGCGCCCACCGTTCAGGCAGGGGATCACGCATTTTGCTGGAAAATATAGAGTTGGTTAAATGTGTAGTGTAGGAAAGGCTACAAGACAGCTTAGTTGTCAATAAAGAAAGACTGGTGGTAATTAGAAGTCTACATTAGGCAAGACAGTATAGAATACTTACAAAATTCACAGCGTAATCCATAATACCCTTTAGGACATTCGCAAGTGTCCTTCTGTATACACTTGCCGCCATTCAAACATTTCTGCGCACATATACCTGTAACAAAGAGTCTCTTGTAACATAAACTTGTATTTATCAGTTACAGGAGTGAAGGAAGATGTTGCGAACACTCGCACTGCAACAGATACGCTGCGCGCACAGCACGGTGTCTTCTAGTAGCAGGCCGTATTGGAAGAAGAATCCACACGTGAGTATGCAGATTGCATTATGAATGAATGTAGACCTTTCTCAAGGAATTCTCTAATTATGGTAAAACTGCAGCCAAATTTTATCTTAAAGTTGTTGCATATCACATGTAGGTATTTTTATGTAGATATTATGTATATCGCAAAAAATGTGTTACTCAATAACACGACTGCAATAGGAGAGTATTTTATGTTATATCTCGATGTGTGAGTAGTAGGTGAAAGTCACTGGAATCGCAGGACCAAACTTCGTTTAGGAGTAGACTTTCTATAGTCAATAATTTAGTAGTCTTTCGATTTAATGATCCAGATGGTAAACCGGTATATTTTGTATAAATCTCCTGTGGTGCTTTAGGTGAAGTGAACTTGGGGGAAGATCTCAATCCCCAGCATTAGGTGGGATAACAGTTCATCTAGATTCAACTAAGGATTTTGCAGAAAGCAGCAGTGTTTTAAACACAATAAATTGTAACACAAGTTGCTTTCCTTTCCAGCTAGACTCAATAATCCGCGTCGACCATGCTGGCGAGTTGGGCGCAGACCGCATCTACGCAGGTCAGATGGCGGTGCTCGGCAGTACAGCGGAGGGGCCGCTCATCAAGCACATGTGGGAGCAGGAGAAGAAGCACCGCGCCAAGTTCGAGGAGCTGATCAACGAGTACCGGGTGCGGCCGACGGCGCTCACTCCGATATGGAATGTGGCTGGATGGATGCTGGGCGCTGGTAAGTGGTGGCTTTTCTTTCATGTTATAGGTATTGTTTTCACCAATTAAAGGGTATCCAGCACACTTGCAACCAAGTGAATAAGCGCATGGATTCCACTAAGGCCAAATTCTGTGCGTACGAAGTTACAACATACCTACTTGGAATTTTTATCTTTAATCACCAGTAAGAAACGATTAATTAGCAACATTACTATCAATTAATGCACATATTGTTGTTACCAATTTCCCCTATTAAAACTTTCCTTCTTCGTCACTACTATTTACAAAAAACTTATCCATTAATTTATCAATTGCAGGCACAGCTCTCCTGGGCAAGGAAGCAGCAATGGCCTGCACAGTGGCCGTAGAAACTGTCATAGTAGACCACTACAACGACCAGCTCCGAACCCTGATGGAAGACCCCAACATTGACAAAGAAATCCTGGACACCATCACCAACTTCCGAAATGAGGAACAGGAACATCACGACACAGGTATCGACCATGGAGCAGAACAGGCGCCGTTCTATCAAGCCCTAACTGAAGCTATAAAGGCTGGTTGTAAAATTGCTATTGCTATCTCGAAGAAGGTTTAGATTATAGAGGATTTGAAAGATGTGAAAGAAGATGGATGAAGTTATGGCTCCTGTATAAATGAATAAATGTTTACTGATGAATAGCCGACTGATCTTATGTCTTCTAAAATAATGCACGTGAGTAGTCTCTTCTTAAAAAAATATTACTCACGAAAAGTAGTCTTGAAAATAACATATTTCATCATGTTAACAATCTCTTTGTATGCAGGAGTCTAAAAATATTTGCTCAGAGTGTGATGTCACCGTTCTGCTAGCTATTATAGACTAGAGTATATAGTAACTTGTATTTCTATGTAAATACAAAATATTACTATTGCTAGTTCTACAAAGCTAAGCTATATGCCATCACAGTAGTGTAAGGAACGAAAAGTTAGTACAGTCAACACAAATGTTAGTTAATACAGACGAGATATTTAGTTAATTTTGAACTTTTTAATTATTACCATGACATGTTTGGAAGCAGTGTATCGAATAACGCGTAACGAACAAATGTAAAAAAAAAAAAAACTTTTGCTGCTGACCGTGCCGACCCTCAGGGTATCCCCATTCACGAGCGATAATTACCAGCGGGGCGATAAATAAATCCGTGAAGTTCTATTTCGTCTTGTGACATTTTGACTCTGGTGATAATATCGCTTATGTATGGAGACATCTTTATATTGTGGAATCGGGAAGTAACATCGATCGTTTTTATGTAACTAAAATCTTAATAGACAAAGTTAGTACATAGTAGGAAAACAATATTTACCTACTAAACGGAATCACGGGGAGGCGTGTTTTTATGTAGCACTAGCTTCTGCCCGCGACTTCGTCCGCGTCACAGTTGATGTGTTATCCTACGGGTACCGTACATTTTCCCGGGATAAAAAGTAGCCTATGTGTTATTCCAGACTATAATCTATCTTTGTGCCAAATTTCATCCAGATCCATTCAGCCGTTTAAGCGTGAAAGAGTAACAAACATCCATACATCCATACTTACAAACTTTCGCCTTTATAATAGTAGTAGGATTTATTAAAACATTGACTGGAATAGTTATAGGAAAAGTATTATATCCAAGTTATTGTAATATCATGAAATATGTAGGTTTAGTTGTACAACTTTTTCACCTCTCTCCTACCACTATATTTTTGTTAAATGATTATAATAAATTATATTACTAAAAACAAATTTATTTTTATTAAATTATTGAACACAATCACAGCACACAACTGAATAGACGTTTTTATTTCATTACGGATTGAAATCCTGTAACGAAACACTAACAACTTGGTTATTGTGAAAGTCAAAGTAATTTTTTTTATTTATAAGGGGCTGAACGCATTAGGGTCAAGGGTGCGAACCTCTTGTAATGTTATCTCGAAAACTTGTAAATTTCTAGAAGAACTATTGGAAGGTAGACTGTAGCTAAAATATAGTTACGAGGTTATACTTACCTATTTCAAAGTTGCGACCTTAAAACTTAGGCATATAAAAACAGTAATATGATTGCGATATGGTCCAACAGTATCCCACAGTTCTATACTATCCTTAAGGATATTAGCGTATGTCCAATATTAAAGAGTATAAACCCACCTCCTTCGCAGTTCCGTCCCTGGTAGCCAGGCGGACACGAGCACACTCCAGGCGCGGTACAGTTCCCTCCGTTCATGCACTGCGGGTAACATAGCGCAGTCCTGCAGTCCTGACCCATGTACCCTTCAGGACATTGGCATATCTTCTCGTTATTGCACCATCCTTGGTTCGCACACTTTTTGTCACATTCCGGGTCTGGACCTGTGGGGTACGAGGATTGATAAGGGATTTGTACATTTATTTAGAAAATTTAAAAGTCTTATAGGTGGATTAGGCACTGGTAAGATTTTTGATTAAAAATACGATTAATTAATGTTGAAGAATCTGCCTGTACACATTCCATTCCACGAGCAGACTTATTATAAGGCAGCAATATGCTCAAACATTTTTCATTTATTAATAATTGATAATGAACTAAAACCCATTACAAATAGAGTTGAAAATTGTGTGCAACATATATCTTTCAAGTCTATTTGTAATGCATGTTAGTAAGTTGCAAGTATCAAAAACTTAAAATGCAATGTGTAAATGGGTTTGTAAAATTAATGAAAGGCAACAGAATTAAATGCGCCATGATGAAGATGCAGATGACGCTCCGAATATTAAATGTTACCTTAAACTACGGGTTGGAAGGGTAAATGTAACGAAAACTTTTACCATGGAGTCAGTACGTGATCCAGACTCCCCAGCATAACTTTTATCATCGGTTAATTTAAAAAAAATCAGCGATTCCCATACATTTTGACCGCATAGGTGTTTCCTTTCGTATGTTCCAGCTGATTAGAAAAACATCTCTTATTAGATGTTCATTCAATTTACTGAATTTTAACGGTTGAGAAAGAGACCGTGTTAGAGTGGAGATCACGTTTAGGCAAACGTAGTGTGGGACGCCCTACTGCACGGTGGACCGACGATTTAAAGAAGGTGGCGGGCAAGGGATGGATGCGGGCTGCCCAGGACCGGGATGGTTGGCGCTCTTTGGGGGAGGCCTACGTCCAGTATTGGACGCCTATAGGGATATTTATGTATGTATGATATTTATGTAACGGATGAAAAATTATGACGCTTGGGAGTCTAGAATCATGTATGGTAATGGTAAAAGCATGTAAAAGTCTTCGTCCCAATGTCCCTATCACCGGTTACAGGTACATTAGTTAGAAAGCAAGCATATGATACGAACCTAAAAAACGCAAATGCCGTGAGCAGAGGCACCGTATTCAGCCAACCAGCGAACTCGGCGGATCCCGGAAAATAATGCATTCGGTTAATATGGCCTGGCGAGCATCGCAGGTTTCACGCACAGACACACTGAGCTTACATTAGTACTAATGAGTAAATGAGCGAGAAAGAGGTGACAGTACAGCGATTGAAGAAGGGAAAGTATAATCGCCTGCAAACATTTTGAGCATGGGCGAAAAATGTTTTCATACAAATCAAATGATAGGAGCACCAGAGGACCTTAGCAAATAGGCATCTACCTAGATTGTTCAAGACGTTTGCGGGCGATTGTATACTTTAAGTTATAGAAAAATTCATTTTCATGAAATTACTAAAATGTAAATTTGCTTGAATAACAGTAATAAAAAATGTGTTTAATTTTTCACCGGAAACTAGACTCGTACTTCAAATTCAGAGTAGGACCATTATTTAAGATAAATTATTACCAAACTAAAGAAACGTGGAACTGTTCCATCTAAATTATCGATTGTTGTTGCATAAAACTCGAATAATTCATCATAAAATCGAATACAAAACGCTAATAAAAATGTCAATCGTTGTATTGTTCTGACCGAACGTATGGGCAGTATGGGCACAAACACTGAGGTGACGTATGCTGCGAACGGTACGGTATTAGGTGCTGGTAAAGCGTCCGCTCATACCAACTACCCATAAATGTATTATTAGTAGCGTAAGCATAACAATATGAGCTGGAAATAGACGAAATGCAATGTTTAGTGCTTCGGTTCTGGTGCTCAAGTTTGCTACACTTTTTAACGCTAAGCATGAGAAATTGAATTAATAAGCTAAGGTACTCTAATAGATCTTTTGCAGTGTTTGTATAGAACTGGGATGGCGAACCTTTGGCACGCGTGCCAGTGGGTAGCACGTGACAACACTTATGGCAAGCCAATTACTGACAGATCTATGTATTTAACCGATTTTAATTTACGTAATAAAATAAGCATTACGATTGACCGAGTTGCAAATAAAGAGTTAAAAGTTATAAGCATTTAGTTTTATTTTTCGCCATTCAACAGTCAAGATTATTTGATGGCACGACATAGCCGCTTTATATTTTTCTTCATAATACATGGCACGTTCACCAATAAGGGTTTGCCATCCCTGGTATAGAAGAAGCAATTAAAAGTTATTTTCAAAATCAAGTTATAAGCGTTACGCCTGTGTTTTTGGAGTTGTTATAACTTATATTATTTGAAAAGCGTACAAATGTTGGGTGGATTAATTAGTTAGTAAGTATGTATGAAACAATCACGTGTCGAATGCAAGACAGCCACAAAAACACAGGCGTGTAAGTGTTAAAAATGCGTTGGCGATACAATACCTGTCCTTTCTAAATACACACCTCTCTGTGCGCATTCCTTCTTTAGGTGTAACCTTAATGGGGTGCCTTTTAACGGCAAGCCGCGGCCATTTTTTAGCACAAGCCCTATTTCGAATGTGGCCACACCGCTGTTATTGCCCACACATGGTAGAATTATACTGAATTCTGTGGAACAAACTCATTATAAATATTTGGACGGATACCTAATATTTGCCTAGTTGAGGACCGGATAGTGAAGTGCTAATGTGGCTAAAAAATAAACGAAACATTTCCTGGACAAATTATTTGCGAACGACAAAAGTATTTGTATGACCGGTATGACCTAATGGAATTATATTTTTAGTTGTTGTTGAGTATTCTGCTATCTCCATGTGTTGGTATAACACTGAAAAGTTGAGTAAAACTCGATTTTGTAACAATACTAGATGATCCGATGAAATTCGTTCTGCCTAGATTTTATTTCCCTAATTTTCTTTTTTCTAAACCGCCTCAGTATTGAGGCGAACAAAACAAAAAAGGATTTTTCAAATCTGTCTAGCCATTTTTCAGTTATTGTGATACCAGGTAGCACACGGCAAGTGATTTTTATAATATAGATTGGAATCATTAAATTGTAATAAGTCATACTAATAATTATTTGTAAATTACCTTTAGATGTTTTAGGCACCCGTCCTCGGGTCTTTATCGACAAGACAGGCGGCTTCAGAATAGTCAGGTCTGATGACGTCAGAATATCGAAGTCGTAGTAGTACCTCTTCTTCGACTTCCATGTAAAGTTGACATAGCCGACTTCGGACGGTATGACTGGCAGTTTGTTGGAAAAGTTCGGGTCTAATACGTATGGAGATACATGACCGTTTATTATTGCGAATACTTGCATCGATATACCTGGAAATAAGATAATGAATTGATTAAATTAAAAGTAATAATTTCAAAGAAATCATTTAAAGGCACTAATGAATTGTCGGTGGTACCTCGGTAAATAGGTAGGTAATATTATTTATTGGAAATTTTCTATTACACATGATCTATTTGTACATGGGAAAAATGTATGAGTTTATGTATGTATGATCTCAATTAAGACACTTTATTATGTATAACAAATGATCACATTAAGAAAATTTTTGAATACTTATAAAACATTTTAGTAAATTTTATTTAACTATAAATTGTACCCCAACTTTATTAACTTCTACATATTAGATAAATACCTTAATTGAAACAGTTGATTACAGTAATTACTTACGCTGCTACGTTTGACAAATTACGTGTCGCCTACAACACGTGCTTTGCCGTTATATTCTGTAAAAATCTTTTTGGGAAATTAAGCTGAAGGAAAGGGGCCTAACTGTTAATGTCATCCCACCTGACTAGCATCAGGATTGACAGCTCACTTCACCGAAGGAAATCGGAAGCACTGCGAGTATGTAACCCATTTAATAGGCCACGAGACTTCAACATGCCATCACGTCTGTATTCCCCAAAGTGTTAGGCTAGAACTGTGGGTGTATATTAGTACACCTCTGTACTAATGTACACCCACAGTACGCCAGTATGCTTATATCCCATGTAATAAGGGGCGAGCCGATCGCCATTAACCGGTCACAAACCCTAACTCCGAGCCCGAGCTGCTTGCTACTGAGAACTTCATAAAAAACCCAATCACACTTTTTGCTCGACCTGGGAATCGAACCCAAGACCAGGTGCCAAGGCCAAGGCTAGCGTAGCAGTCGCGCTTAGGACCATTAGGCTAACGAGGCAGTGAACACACACTTACCGCTAAACATCCTGACTTGTCGCTCATCGATCCACAGCGAGAGGTCGGAGTGGTGCCTCGCCTCGGGGTCCTTGTAGTCGCGGCGACCGGCGCCGAGTGCCAGCGACATCGCTAACGCTAGTCCGGCACACAGTCGAGCGCCCATCGAAGCCGATCGCCACATGCTGCGGATTGTGTACTGAACCGTTAAGTGTGGTAGAAATTAAATGTCGGGGTTCGCGGAAGGCGCGTATAGTCCTGGGATCCCAGGTTTAAGTGTGGGAAGGAAACCCCCGGGTAGGTTAGTTGGTAAGTCAGACAGACCCCTCTCCCTCTCTCTCCCGCCTCAGGGCACACCACATGCAAGAGGATTTTCCAACTCAAAACTAAAGGAATCGGCAGGAATAGAGTTCACTATCGTAAGTTTTTTAGAGGGTTTTAGATTTAGGTTAGTGCTAATCCGGTTGCTCTAAAAAATTCTACATTCTACATTGTTAAAATAATGCAGTGCACGCAAATCTCTTGACGTTGCAAGTATCTTACAGTGACACCACGTCTCACCACTGATGCGATATAGTTTAAAGCAAGTCTGCTCCACTTGCTTAAAGCTATAGCCAAAAAAGCATAATTATTTTAAATAGAACTGATACCGACGAAAACCCTTAAACCACAGTAAACTGTACCGTCTCGCACATAAACCTTTTTAAAATTGGTTACACACGTTATACACGGTAAATATTTAATTGACTCCAACTCGAATAAAATAATGTAAAAGATAAAACTCCACAAGTAATCGTATTTCATCATCTCGATTAAAACTATAAAAAACCGAGTCATAAACTCTGGATGAGTCCGGTTTCTACGTTAAAACCGAATCGTTCCCGAGTGTCCAATTAACAGTCCGACCGGGCTATCACCTAAAATATGTCATAATTCCATTAAAGCGTTCCAACGCGGACCAATAATAAGCGTGTAAGTGCCGTATAATTTGTTTGTCGACCATACAAAACCTCTCCTCGTTCACAAAGAAAAAAAAACTAAAGAAAAACAAAATTATCACAGTTAACATAATTGATTGAGACCGTTTGGGACGTGCTCCTACAATGGTATTATCGTGAGAAACGCCCGACCAAACTAAAAAAGCTACAACTTCATTAAATATCCCCTGTCAAAAAGTAATGTCTACTAGTTTTTTTACTCGCTCCCGGTGTCAAATTATAAGTACAAAAGGTGTTAACAAAAAAGAAGACTCCAATAGCTCTATGCGTAGGGGTGCACAACCATTTTGTCTACTTTTATTCTATGATTTTTAGAGCTATTAAATATGTAAGAATTGACCAAAATTGAAAAAACAATCTATTTTAAAGCTTCTGTAAAATTCGGGACTATACAATCCTGATAGCTAATTTACTGCTAGATTGCATTCTAGGTAACTATCGCCTTAGGATATTATCTAGATTTAATATAGACATAAATGATAAAGAAAGATAATGGACACGACTAGTTACTTACCCACCTAATAAATGCTACTACCGCAAATTCACCGGCAGTCGTGTTATTTTTAAATATCGCAATGTGCATTATGTGCAGTGGAAAGCCTATCTTTATTCCAACTTTGATACCCTAATTTCCCCGTTTTTGTGGGTAGTTTCAAAAATCCTAAACTATGTGTCTCATGTATTTTAATTATGAAGTACGGATTTTTATATAAACTTTCATCCCATATTTTACCCACTTAGGGGTAATTTGGCGATAGGGGCGTAGTTGGCCTTAGACGGGTCCCGGATCCTAATTTTTTGGGGGGCAAATGGAGGGTAAGGTTTTATCGCAAAATAAACAATATGTTAATGTTTTCCCGGGAAGTTTAGCGTATAGCCAAAGAATTTTAGTGACATATTGGATAGTATTTGGAATTTTGACTTAAACGGGTTCGGGGTCCCTGTAGCTGGGGGGGCCCGTATCTTTGTTTCCCGTTTGGGGAACAAATGTTACCTAGTCCTATATTTTATTTATAATTCTAACAAATTGCTTAAAGTACATTTTAAATAGGGCTGGTTGTACCTACAACATTACATCGCACTAAGGGGTAGGTCATTCTATGACCTTTTGACTAGATCTTTTTATCACCTAATTAAATAGTACAAAGTTGAACAAACAATTCTACAAGTTACACGTTCTACAAAAATGCGTATAAACAAAATAGAGCATGTTTATCATAAGGTCAAGTAATGTTTACAATAAAATTTGTTATTTATAAACTTGTTTATAAAAAAATAGTCAAATCTAATATTTTAAGCGCCATTTATCTAAATATGTTGTAATGGAACTACAATATTTATTTGCTCGATAACCTCAAATTAACGCAGCAATAATATTTATCAATAATTAAACTTAATTGATATAAGTAATAAGCATGTGTAGTCATAATAATATGCAGTATAGGTACCTGTGACCTGTCACGTTCTAAGCATGATGCAGGTCAGTTATATGACGCAGATGCGTCATCTAATATCTGATATCTAAAGAATCATCTGCTACAAAAAGTGTTAGGTACCTATATTTTCCTTTTCATGAAAGTATTATACATTATTAAGACAGTGTCGCCCGCTACGGATCATTTATTTAGGCCTTATGGTATTCTTATTTCTTTAGAATTAAATTCAAACAAGTCATACACCCAATTTAAAACTATAGTACGTATACCTAGGTTGAAATAAATGGAAAATTGCCTCCTTAGCCTAGTGGTATTAAGCGCGACTAAGCTAGAGGTCCTGGGTTCGATTCCCAGGTCGAGCAAAAAGTGTTATTGGGTTTTTCTATGAAATTCTCAGTAGCAGCTCGGGGTTTGGATTCGTGCCCGGTTAATGGCAATAGGCTCGCCGGTGTTCATTGGTACACCTCAGCCTAACCCTTCGGGGACTACAGGCGTGATGGTATATCTATAAATGTAGGGTAAAGTGTTGTAATATAATGTATTTATAAACTTACAGGTTTAAATAAGAATCAATCGTTGCATCTTTGAGAATAGGCTTTTTTCTGACAGGGTTTATGACCAGAACCCACCCATGTCAAATTTTTTTGAGAGTGGCAAAAGACATTGTAATTTTACAGTGATTACAAAGACTAATAAAGTACACAAATTAGATGAATCCTGAAAGACT
This sequence comes from Caradrina clavipalpis, assembly GCA_932526535.1. NCBI lineage: Eukaryota > Metazoa > Arthropoda > Insecta > Lepidoptera > Noctuidae > Caradrina > Caradrina clavipalpis. The sequence goes on from OW052088.1 coordinate 1,956,236, forward strand.
AATAATAACTGCCCTTGCCCACGGCCTAGAGGAATAACAGTTAAACTTAACGACGACGTTAGCTTTCTCAGACACTAAAGCACTACAAATATTAGTCTTGTTTGACTTGAGTACTGGGCGCATGCATGTCTGTGCATAAAGAGCACAGTTACTGTAAATCTGTGACTAAACACAACAGCATAACATTATTGGAAAATTAAAGACCCGCTTGCGGCAGTCAGGGTTGTCTTATAATTTCGGGTTAGTTGCTAGAACTAGCCTATTACGTTACGTATATTTTTTTTTTCGATGGCGACTATTTAATACCTCCAATGTGTCTGCGACGGTATTGGAAAAAACGTCTCCTGAAAATTTTTGAAGAAGCGTAGTGTTTTTGATACCTGTTCTTATTTTTTTAGTAAGAAACTCTGATTGGTGATAGTGGGCCTAAGTAAAGTGTATTTTCCAACTTTTCAAAGGAGTTTATTATTTTAGGATGTATGCATCAACTTTTCTGTAAGTATATTAATTAACAAAGAGTAAGCGTTCGAATGGATACATAACTGAAAGTAAGTATCTAATGCAAAAAGCCGTGATTTTCATACCGTATTCGATATTTGTTTACCAATTCAGACATGTCAGGAAAATGAACTGAATGTAAATTAGTAACACAAAAGGTTTAAACCTGTCATTGTGATTGAAACACATTCTGGGTAATACCTTACCGCAAGCCAGTAAATAGGTACACCTCTTTGCGGTGTACCATAAGCAGATATTATTAACATCAAGTGGTACTTTATTAGTGACTTGAGTCACTAACAAATTGATGTAATTTAGGTCATTTTAGAGAATCTTAATAAATTACAGTTGTGCGCTTGTGAATTCACCATAGCCGTCAAGATTTTAATTTATTGATTATCTTAACTACAAGTTATTGTTATTGTCTTTCATTATCTCAACTCGGCGATGACTGTTTTTACATTGAAACACGAATAAGTATTTCTTGAATAAACTACGACAGCCTTATTAATTGTTGATTATTTTTTATCAACTCAACTAAAAAACAAAATAAATAATTGTAATTAACGAGGTCTTTTTATATCTTGAGCTAATTTAATTGAACCTGGGCCTTCGATCTGGTATAAAAATAACGCTAAAAGGGTAATATTTTAGTTCCGAATGACAGTTTCAGTAAATGAGACGGGTGCATCCTGTGATAAGACGTGCGAATGACCGTGGATGTTCGCGAAACACCCGAATGTTTATGTATTTACCGTTTTTTTTTTTCATCGTGGTATTATATTATGTTATCTTCTAGCTCCTAATTTTAGATTATAGCAGTTTTAGGTAAGCTATGTTGATGATTTAGTTTTTTTTTTCTGTCGGATTTGATTGCGATAAAATATTTCTGTATAATGTGTATCATACAGAAATATTTTATCGTTTATTTTATACCGGAGGTATTTAATTGTAAATGCAATCACTTAGACCGAATTCTAAACTCTACTCCACATTTAGAATTTCCCTTACCTCGATCCATGAAAATGTTAAATTTTCTAAGCCGAACCCGAAAAAAAACGAGCATCCGTTATTCCGTTCTCATTAATAATATGAAGTGGTATAATAAAAGAGTGTTCTCCAAAGATAGGGCACCTCTGGCGGGTGCACTTGTTAAGCTAACCAGCGGGCAGCGGGCCAGTCGATACGATACCCGTTCAGGGAACAGGTAACCGTGTAAAAAGTAAAAAAATAAAGTCCGGCTGTCGCTCCGCGGCCGCCCCCGTCCGGCCGCGGAATAAGGCACGCTGTTCATGATGCGACTGGGAACTTACTATACCGAATAAGTCGTAGGATTAAACAGCAAAGGGAATGTGAAGTATTGGTGAGAATATCAAGTAGATGTAATTTAAATTTAGATTATCTAATACGTGTTTGAGACACGCAGATTTGTAGTGTTAATTTATAGTGTACACAAAAATTTTAGTTCGTGATGATCATCATTGATGTGTCGAAATAAGTTTAGTAAATATTTGGTAATAGGTGTTACAGTTTACGCAGTTGTATTAGAGCTAACTAGATGAGTTATCAAAATTTTATATACCCAAATATTTGAGCATGGAAAATGTCGCCATTCTGTCTTGGATCTAAATCGTGCAAATGTGGAACATGTTAAGGCTCATTCCATCATCTGGGAGCAATCTATTGTATAAACTACATAACGTTTAAAATATCGTTAAGTCTGAAGTTATAAAACAAAAAGACGTAGGAAATAAATCGCATTCACTTTTCGAGTAAGTGGCAGAACTATTAAAAACATGTATCCATTTCATTTAACGATTATCAAGTTGTCAGATATAGATCATAAAGCCGGTTTTATAATTTTATCCTTCGCGTCCCACAAATCACACTCGACAAGTAGCCAGTCAGTAGGCAGCCTTACCGCGGCTCATGGTGCACCGTGCATGTGCACTGTACTCCTAACATATGATCCCATAGTTAGGGCTCTATTAATAACACCCCGTGATGTTTACATTTGCCAGATAGCAATGTTTACTTTTTTATGCTTTCTTTAATCTCCTGTTTTTTCAACGCGCCTTGTTAACAATATTTGGGAGTTTAATCTTTAGTTATTCAATGATTAAATCCATCCCAAATTCAATTAACTAGGTAATTAGAAACACAGTGATCAGTCAACATCAGTAAGTGCATATGTGGGTAATTAATAAAGACGATCGCCACTCGAATTCCGAATCGATTAAACAATTAAGTTTTAAGTGGGATCAACGATCTTTTATTTACCGACCTCTGTCATCCTGGATGGATTTCGCGATATGATGCAGTTTATAAGAGCGGTCTTATCTCACCTGTTATAAATGGCGTGTTCCTATTAAAATAAAATTGCGGCACGCACGTTCATAATTTCAAAAGTCACTTCACAACTCGCGAACTCGGACGTCTCGTTTGACAACAAATACAAATCGTTCGATGATGTCCCGCCCTGTCGACGGTCGGACACAGACTGCCTACATACTGGCTCTTTACTCAATACACAGCTTTGTTTTGCGCTTCAAAAAGTTCCACCACAAAGGATTTTGGACTTAACTTTTGATAAAATAGAGGTGACGCAGCCAGACCCATGTGGGTTGTCTAATATTTTGTCGATATAATTTACGATCAACATTTTGCATGTTCTCATTGATAGCAAATCATCCGGGAGACGTGGGATGCTTTACAATCAGCTTACATACAATGTTATGGCCGGTCAAATTTAGCATCTGTTGATTAGATTAACTGCTGCTCAAACTTAATGGCGGTGTTTTATCAATAAATCTTTTGCTCGCTGACTGGATTAGCACATGCGAAAGGAACGATGTGACTGTGAATTATGGATGAAGGGTCCGGCAGCAAGAAGTTTCATTGCAAGTATGAATATTTATCATAATTCTTCGCTGACGTATATTCGTAAGCTCCTTTAAAAGTCAAAAGGTTTTGCGTTCATAAAGCCACAGGTTGTTTTTGTAACTATTGTTAGCACGTTATGAATGAATGGCGCGTATTACCGAGGTTTATATTTTACCTGCCATTGACGTATTGTTTAGTCTGAACGCAACGTAATTTACTACTAGCGAAGTCGGTACCTACACCACATTATATTAAACAAGGTTCCCGACTGCGGCAATATACGGTCAGTTCTGACACTGAGCTTTCTGGATTTAGAAAATTGGACTTCGGTATTGGTAATGATATATCGGTATCCACATAATTGAGTACTTACATGTCAAAGTCAAATGCTTTATTTAAAAAACCATATTAATACAAAATCCCATCCCATAAAAAAAACTATCACGCCTGTATTCCCCGAAGGGTTAGGCAGAGGTGTGCCAATGTACACCCAAAAACGACCATCAAAAAGCTATTAACAAAACTGTAGTGTTATTTGCGACTATCTACCTCATTTGTTAACATACGAAAAATAGTGTCAGAGATTATGCGCACACAGGTGAACATTCTTACTACATACATAAACGGCTAAAATCAGCCCTTCGTATTTGGTGAATTAGACTTTAAAGGGTACTTTTGAACGTCATATACAACAAAAAAAAAAAGAGGAAAGATTAATCTATTTGCCTCTTCCAAAAGGAAAATTCGTGTGAATAATATCTTTAGTGGCAGGTAGTCTGTCAAATTAATGTTTTTAACGGAGGTAGGTATCTTCTTCTTAGCGTTTATATGACAAACTATATTATAATATATAATATAAAAATTTTACCTTGAAATAAAATTTGTATTATGTTTCCTGAGACGTCCGAAGTCCATTATGAGAGTACATCGTCTTTTTCCCGCGCATCCTCGCTAAATGACGTAAATCCGTCACGTGATTCTACCTCAGCGCCACCCGTGTCCTAATCTGGAACTAACTTTGACCACACAGAGCAAGCCGCCATACTTTGTCATTGTTCGGCTCATAATGGGTATGATGATGATGGTATACACCAGGAAGAAATTATATGGACTTCGGACGTCTCAGGAAACATAATACAAATTTTATTTCAAGGTAAAATTTTTATATTATGTGTTCCGTTCGACGTCCGAAGTCCATTATGAGAGATCTGTTTGTTATCTCCTGGTGGCTTGCTTAGTGAAACGCAACAATGTGATTAATAGTTATATTTTTGTATTTAAGAATACAGAAAAAGAAAATAAAATAAGGCATAATTTGTTTCAAATAATGATCAACAATCCTTAATAAATTAAAGTAAGTAATGTATTTACTGTTCAAAAATCAGTTTTATTCAGTAACTGCAAAAAACTGAGAAAGAGATTTTTCTGATCCAATACTATTGAGGCTGGAATTTGCTACCTCTCTAAAATAATATTTTCTAAAAGTATCTTCATGGCGCCAGTTGGCCTTAGCTAGAATATCGTTGACTGGATATTTCTCTAAACAGTTCAGCGATGAAACAGCTGACCTAAAACTACCAGGAGTAGCTTCTATTCCGGCTTCAGATAGAGTTCGCCTTATCCAACCACCTATAATTACGGGACTAGCTTGTTTACGAGGCTCCCTGGTAGTGATAAATAAATTTGTTAGGGGACCTCTGAAGTTCTTTGAAATGTCTATTAATGTTCGTATCCAAAATACAGGATTTGTATTTTTATCAGGTGAAGCTAGCAAAGTCCAACTCGATTGTTGGTATGACGCCGAATCAGTTTTTGAACCAAATATCGGATGCAAGGTTATTGAATTACCATTGTCCCTAAAATGTTTAGAATCACAATGTAAGAGAGTCAAATCGTGAACTCTACGTCCAGAAGCCAATAATAGTATAGTGGCTGTACGCCTAGAAACATCATATAAGCTTTGTAAATTAGCATCTGTATTTTTTAAGAATTGAATTACTATTCTTGCATCCCATATTGGCAATTTCGGTGGAATTGGTCTAGCTAAAGATACAGCTTTTAAAATATGCTTTACCAAGTGATTTGAGGAAATCTTTATATCGGATACCGTTTCACAAATTGATGCAATTACTGATTTGTGCACAAGAATAGTACGGTAAGCTAATCGATCCTCAAGAAAAAGTTTAGCCAAATACCGGGCTACATCGGCTGGTGCCGGACGATGACCATTTAGATTATTCTGACTACACCAACGTACCCATTTGTTCCATATAGGAGTATAAGTTTTAATTGTAGAAGCTCTCCAACACGTTGACAAGAGCTGCTTTTCTTCAGTAGACCAACTTTGTGTTAAAGAGTCCCAGCCGAAATGAGCCAGGCTTCCAGCTGTAGGCTGTGTATTTGAGCTGGGGGTCGCCCGGTCACTGTGTCCACTAACGTTGTCTTGAGGTTCCTGATTTCCATAGGACGTGTTAGAGCACGGCTCTTCAAATCTGGACGCCAAAAGGGTTTCTTCCACTTGGGTGCTACTATTATAAACTTGCCTTTCGACGAGTTGAGATGGTGTAACACGCGTGGCATCAGGGCTGGTGGTGGAAAGACCCATGCGAGGTCGTAACTCCAGTATCTGCTGAAACCGTCGTGAAAGCAAGCGTTCGAGTCTGACAAGTCTTGAGAAACATAATTGCATACGACGTGAGCGTCCTGGGAAGCGAACAAGTCTATGTCTGGAGTTCCCCACTGGTTGAATATTTTGCTTGTTGCCTCGCTCAGCAGATGCCATTCGGAGCCGTTTCGATTTCGAGAGAGATGATCGGCCTCCGTGTTGTACAGTCCCGGAAGGTGGTGAGCGACTAGTACAACATTCAGGCTGTCCGTCAGTGCCAGTAACTGTTTCGTCAATTTCAGGAGATTTTTTGACTTCGTTCCGCCTTCGTTTTTGATATACGACACTACTGTTTTGTTGTCGCTTTGCAAAATTATGGTTGAATTTTCTAGAGCCTTTGCTTCTAACGATATTGCTGCTATCACTGCATACATCTCTTTCAAGTTGCAGTGAAACTTTATCTGATTTTGATTCCAAGTCCCTTTCAGTGTTTTGTTGTTCACGATTGCCCCCCATTGAATATCCGAGGCGTCTGTGACAAGGTAATTCACTTGTGACATCCTGGGATGAATACAAGATTTCTGGTTGACATTTTCTAGCCACCATTCTAGTTCTAGTCGTACCTCGTCTGTGAATCGACTGAAGAGGACTTTTCTGAAGATGCTTGCTGTGGCGCTGCAGCGTACGGCAATGCAACCTTCCCCGGAGGGTGATGAAGGTTGCAAAGTTGAGATACCCTAAGAGGCGTTGCGCCTGCTTGAGGGTCCAACTGCCGGCTGCTAAGCGAGTCAACAGGCACTGACGGATCTTGGAAATTTTGTCTAAAGGTAGACTCTTGGTGTTGGATTGCGAGTCCCAGACAATTCCCAGGAATTCTATACACCTTGTTGGGATAAGTATAGATTTTTCCGTATTGATATTCCAACCTAGGGAGGTGAGGAATTCTATCGCGAACTGAACATGAGCTTTTAGCGTGTCCCTGTTTTGGTGGACTATCAAATAATCGTCCAGGTAAAGAACCAGGCGAAGACCTTTGCTGCGTAACTGTTCGGCAGTCCAGTTCGTGACTGACGCAAACATTTTCGGTGCCGATGCGAGACCGAAGGGTAGACATGTCATCTGTAGCAGCTGACCTTCGTAGCTTATGCGCAGAAAACAACGGTGTTGTTGGGAAATCCGCAAATGATAATAGGCTTGGCTTAAATCGAGTTTGACCATCCAGTCGCCCGCTTGTATGAAATTGGGCATTTGGTGATGATGAAAGAGGTGAAAGCGTTTCGGTTGCAAAAATCGATTTAATGCCTTGAGATTGAAAATAACCCGATTCTTCCCGCTGCTTTTTGTTATTATGAAAAGCGGGGATATGAAGGATGGGGTCAGAGGCGCATGCTCGAGGATTCGACTTTGAATCATGGCTTGAATTTCCATTGACATTGCCGAAGAGTGTGGGGTTTGAAATTTTGTCATGATGTCCAAAGAAGGGAAAATAAGTGGCGGTGTCTGAATAAATGGAATGCGAGCTGCAGAAATTAATTTGAGAATCATTTTGGGTGCTCCGAGTTGAGCCCACACCCCTCGATAAAGCATTAGACAGCCGCCCATGAACTTCAAGTCATTTGTGTCTACTCCTGTTAGATTCACCTCTGCGCCCCCCTCCTTTCTTTTGATCTTCAAAATTTCGCTTTTTGTTTTTACCATGCTTGGACTTATTTTGTTGGAAACGAAAGGGCTTTTCACGGGAAGTAGAAGCAACTGGTGACTTTGGAGGCATCGGCGATTTAGCACGTGCCGAAAATTTAGAAGTAGACACGGTATCTTTATTTATTTTATCAATCCCGCCTATTTTCTGTACATAAGCTGCTAAATTTTGAGGGTTGAACAAATACTCCGCAGAAGGTGGTATTTTTTCAATGTCTTCGCGTGTATATTTTCCTTTTAATCCTTTAAGAAGCGCTTTACGCCGTAGCTCTAAAGCCTCAGCACGCTTGCCGCAAATTATTTGTGAAATGTCGTTAGAAATAGTCTTGTAATCGGACTCAGTACCAAATAATTCTTTCAACTTATCGTAAATTGTATTTGACGTAAGCTGTGCATCTGGTTTAGCAGACCATTCAATTAAATTCCGTAAAGCCACATTCACGGACTCATTTTGAGCCAAAAACGCATGCGACAAGGCAGCAAAGCTACGTTCCGTCTGTTGTAATTTATGCGGTGCAAAACGGTCTTCAAAACGCCTCAGCTCCTCATTCACTTTCAGCTCAGTGAACGCCGGAAAAGAAACATATTTCTTTTGCACCTCCATGTAGCGCACAGAATTCCAATCTAAGGAATCGAACCTTTGCATTGAAATTAACTTTGCCACGCGGTCGGGATCCGCTTTAGGTACGGACGGTTCCTTAATATACACCTTTAGGTCGGCAATGTCATTAATTTCCATCAACGGCCGTAAAAATGGATCATCTAAAGGTTTACTCACTGGTCCTGGAACAGGCCTCGCAGAGGAACCAGAAGCACTCGGTTGCATTGCAGCGTAATTCGCACAAAATATATCATTAATATGACTTACCAGCTGCTGCGAAATCACATCAAACCTTCGATCCATTTCTTGAAATATGTCGTGCAATCGGCTTCGGCGCTGTCTTTTCGACGGTGGTTCATCCTCTTCGCTCGAACTTGCACTTGATGATGACGTTGACTCACTTGCAGAAACGCGTGCGTTAACATTTTTACGTAAACGAGTTGAATCTTGATCACTAATAACGTCCGTGATATTGTTAACCACTGGGTCTGTTCTTTCACCGTTATTGTCCATTTTAATAACGAACGCACACAAATTCACGTAACGAAAAAAGAAAAAATCGTAACTTTCTACTTTAATCTTGAAAGTTAAAATAATTTTTCACAAAAAAAAATCTAAATGTGGGTATGCTAGATTTTTCTAAGTTTAAAAATCTAACGAGATACGCGCGGTATGAAAAACGACGCAACAATGACAAAGTATGGCGGCTTGCTCTGTGTGGTCAAAGTTAGTTCCAGATTAGGACACGGGTGGCGCTGAGGTAGAATCACGTGACGGATTTACGTCATTTAGCGAGGATGCGCGGGAAAAAGACGATGTACTCTCATAATGGACTTCGGACGTCGAACGGAACACATAATATAATATTATAAATGCGAAAGTAACTCTGTATGTCTGTCTCTTCTTCACGCCTAAACCACTGAACCGATTTCAATGAAATTTGGTACAGATATAGTCTGGGACCCGAGAAAGTACATAGGATAGTTTTCATCCCGGAAATCCCCCGGGAACGGGAACTATTAATCCACGCGGACGAAGTCGCGGGCAAAAGCTAGTATATAATATAGGTATCTAATAATCACGTACGCAACTGTTTATTGATGATGTATATGAGGAAACCCATACTACCTATTAATATTACTATAGGTAAATGAGAAAGTAACTATCTGTTTGTTACTTCAACAAATCCTAAGCGCGACTGCTACGCTAGAGGTTTAGGGTTCGATTCCCAGGTCGAGCAGTGTTATTTGGTTTTTCCATGAAGTTCTCAGTAGCAGCTCGGGAGTTAGGATTTGTGCCCGATTAATTGGCAATAGGCTCGCCCCCTAAAACATACCGGCGAAGTGTGGGTGTGGGTTGGCATCTGGATTAGGGTTCAGACTTTTAATTCGCAACTTCAACGGCGTCCGCAGTACATTACATTCAGGCGGGCGAAATTGCGGGCAAAAGCTAGTTAGTAATATAATTAACATAACATACTATCACGCATGTATTCCCCGAAGGGTAAAGCAGAGGTGCACCAATGTACACCCATAATTCGCCGGTGTGTTTAGGTCCCATGTGATAGGGGGCGAGCCTATTGCCATTAACCGGGCACGAGGCCTAACTCCGAGTTGCTACTGAGAATTTCATAGAAAAACCCAATAACATCCAGCACTTTTTGCAAATAGGTATCTACAACTAGTTACAACCAATGAGGATAAACTACACTAAATGACTAGTTTACTTTAGTCTATCTTTTACTTCTATCTACTTTAACTTGTAATTGATTTGTTACCAATGATCCTATGAATGTCACCCAGTCAGCTCCTTAATCAGGGTTTCAAATGGACCTTCTGTCAACTGCCCGTGGACGCGGTGAAGATTGATGACATCGGTAGGCTCCGGAACAGAGTATTAATCTCGTTCTAAGAAGATAGCTTCATTACAGATTTAGTGAGAGGAACTGCAAAGAAATTCAGTTTGTTACTTTTTTTATACGTCAAGGCTTGCCAGGACCTGTCACAGCTTGGGTATCAGAATACTTTGTGCAGAATATGTATGTAGGTATGTGTTGTCGGAGAAGAATTTTTGTAAAATTAAAATATTTGTAGGTATTTTGATATGAATCTGAATTTTTCGATGCAGTAATTCTGGAATTTTTAAATTCACTCATTACTACCTAAATAATTATTCAGACATTCAGCATATTGAGATCTCCAAGTGTGTAAATATGTAAAATAAAAAGCACCAAATTAATTTCTTAATATTTATTTTCTATGCAACATAAAAAAATATTCATCATAGTTACAATAAATTACAGTTACTTAATGCGAACTAAAATGTAATTTACGATAATTCGTGAACAGAATCGTACTGGTCAGATCTGAATTTATTCCACAAGTCTTTACCTACACTTTTGTCATGATTTAAACATTTTTTATATAATAAATGCAAACTATTATCTAACCAACAAAATAGTCCAATGTAGATAAAAAAGCTTGCTTAGCAAATATATTTAAACTGTTATTGATGCTTCAATTTTCCCATTATGTTTAATAACAAGGGCGAGGCGTCTAGCGCCTTCAATATAAAATTCACAAGTTACATGAAAGAAAACTGTTGTCAAACAATGGTGAAAACCAAGCATCGTCAACATTATAGATAACACTGAATGTACCTCACAACAATTAGAATCTACCAGTTCATATTTAGCAAATACTTCGGCTATTACTAAATATTTTGGGAGCCAAGTATATTGAAAGCATGATTTTAATATAATACTGCTCCTTTGATCGTGAAGATACCGTGGCAATAAGCTGGATAAACGACACGGCAAAGGCTTAAAGATCTCACAAAGTTAAATACTATGAACACAGGTTTGTTTAGTGTTCCTGCTTTCAATATGCTTTGCTTCTATTAACATTAGGTCTATTACATTTCCATAAATTATAATTATATCCAAAATGTTTCAGAAGTTCGTTACACTTGCGACCGAATAAAGTTACACAACAATTACATTTCACTGCTAACATCAACTATTTCTGATTACGGCGATATACGATTATTGGGAACTACGTCAATACGATTCAAGGTAAATATTGTGACATTAATAAATGCAGACATTGTGCTGTCAGGTCGAATCTGGATTTATGAAAATCACATTTTCATTCATAATTTTACGTAAGGCAAGTATTCTTAGGTACTTGTAAATAAAATGAACACAGTGTAATTTTGTAGGGAAGGCAGTGAGAATATCCACCGTAAACCGGTGACTAACAATCTAATATCAAAATTGTCATTTTGAACCGTAACAAGTTTTTTTTTTTCATCAAGACAAAGAATTTTTCAAATCGTTAACTGGTATAAAAAGCGACGAAAAACAGACGCGAATAGAACAAGGCTCCTACTATAAATCAATTAATATTAATAGATATATATTAAATTCTTACTAGACAATAGACATGATAAAGACTCCTTAACAAATAACTTAAAGGGGTTACAATAACAGTGCCATCAAATATAAATATGCAATGTATAAGGTACCAATAATTACAGTTTAAGCTCTAAATGAGAACGATCAAAATGTCGGCATTCGAACATGTTACCTTTGTCAAACTATACATAATAACGAGGGGAAATAAATATGTGTGGGGTTTAATTATTTAAATAATCAATAAATTACGTTGCTTGTCTCAGCTGCCGGTCTAAAGTTTTATAAACGTATTTCAGATTACATCTGACCGACGCGTCATCGGGGAGACTTTAAATAAAACGATTTGAAAAATCAACATGGTTAGACCGTCTGGAATGTACTCAATTAAGACCCGACACCTTTCAGGCGGAGAAATTAGTATACACAAATAAATAAATTATAATAAAAAATAGACGGTTGTTGGTGCTCTCGTGCACTCAATATGTCCGCCAGTGTACGAATAAAACCGGATACAATAGGTACAGATAAGGCAAAGAATAAAATAGACATGTACAGATGCAGTAAGCGAACGCGTTAGCTACCTAACATTAGTTAACACGAATCCCTAGCCTTAATCTAGACACGATATAATTTGAGATATTGTTTCATGCGGTCGCGAGACGATTGCTAACGATCACGAATACATTCGGATTATATTATTTTGGCGTTATGCAACACTGGTGTTCCACTGGAAGCAATGGTCTCGAGCTCACACTTGTCCACAATCAGAAACATTAACTTGGGCATTAACTTCAATGTGATCGGTGCAATAATTCAATAATAGTCAAATATGAAAAATTTAAATACGAAAAAAGCCTATAAAGAGGACTTATTACTACGTAAGAGAGACATTTTACTGACGAGTTGCCCCGTAGTTAAATTCATTTGAGATTTGCGACATGTATCATATTGGATGATCACGGATTACTATAATATCAGATTGATAAACGTTCTATACAATTAACTTTATCGATTACAATCGATAATAGTGTATCGATGATTGATGGATAAAATTCGAAGAGTTGAGGGATAAATTGAGAATTTTGTAACTCCTAATAATCGAGATTCTTTCCAAATATCATTACGCCTACTATGTTACAGTCAGACATGTCAGCACACAACACGCACACATTTCAAGCGGCTTTTATACAAGTTGATAACGTTGATGATCTACATCTATATGTTTTTTATATAAGTGATATTAATATGGTAAGATGTAATGTGGATGGTTCGAACTACGCCTCTTGGATGTCTTTCAATCGGACTCTATTCTTAAGTCGCCTTTTAATATTAGCTTTATTAATACTTAGCAAGGTATTTAGCAAATACGTTTACGTTCCAAGACCGCAATGCGTTTTAGTTGCGTGAACTGACACTAAAGGTGGGATAAAGTGACGTAAGGAGATGATGGGGGGGGGGGGACATGACAAACCGACGTCTCCGCGCTACAATAGACGACCACAACACCGAACCACGCCTCTCTTTAACTCTGCAAAGCACCACAATATGCCCCGGTGGTCAAACTGCGCAATTATATAAAAATATTTTATTTAATTTTTCATAATAAAATATAGTTTTTTTTTAGATACTCATTTGTCGTTTCCATTGCTTGCGTGGTGACATTTTGCAGATATACTCATACATAAGAGAATATAAGTCTTAGAAAGTACAACATAAAGAAGAGTTCCTAATGGTTTAACTAAAATATTAAATAGATTTCCTAAGCATAACTGCAATTTTGTACGACACGGCAATGGAAGACAACATTTTTTAATTGAACAAGCTTGGTCAACGCTTAAATGTATGTTTTTATGTGAATGACAAAAGTATATTATTTTTTTTATATCAGTCATATGTTTGATTCGTAAAATAAAAATATTTATGGTCCATAGTGTGTTCCAAATATTTATAAGAAAGATATGCATTCGATATAAAAATAAGTGATACATGAATTTTGGCTTGCGAACTGACCATTGGCTCTGCTACTCCGCGTATACCCGAAACCCATAGAGACCCGTCTCATGATAATATACCAACCTCAAATCCTTAACATCTTAATTCCTTATGTCAAACCTACGAAGCCTGATAAGTCCGCAATGAGCGCACATGACCACCGGAGTCCAGAGCTAATTACCTTATTTTCTGTGACAAAAATAGCTTTTCTTATCTCAAGTCTTGACCAGCTACCGTATGGTTAACTACACGTAATTGATATCGAGCCGTAACATCGCCTACTTGCTAACACAAGCCGAGTATCGTAACGTTCAGGTTTTGGAAGACTGCAGTGCGCCTGCGCAGTAGTGCGTAGTACATTTAGTAGTGAAAAAAATAATGAGTGTAGGAATCTACAAAGGTAGGCAAGTTTAGATCAACTTAGTGAGAATTCACGAGTCTGAAGGATCTATCGGGGCCAATAAGAATCATGACGGGTACATATACATAAAAATGCCTTATCCAATTTTAGTTTTTGTTTACAATAAACCTGAATTAGCGTCATTGTACATTATGTATGTTTATTGTAGGGCCAACAACACTGAAATCGCGAAAAAGAAATCAGCTGATCCATACATTTGATCGAGTTGATACGTTTATACTTTTAAATTGTTCATGATGATTAGTACAATGACTTATTTTAGAATTTATGATAAACTAAAACTAAGCAAGTTCATACAATGATGATGCCCCCAAAACCCAAACGTTAGTGCCAGTTTGACTATTTCTCATTACTTAAAATCAGTCTCATAAATAACGAAATGTTCAACAGACTTCGAGACGATCGCTACGATCTGAAGGAAGATAGTCAATAAAACCTTATAGCCTTGTCTATTGACACTAACAGCCGGCCGAAACAGAAAGGTAGGCTTCGTTATCAGCTTACACTAATGCTTACACGCTAATAAATTTCAACTAAACACAATCACTGTCAAATTATACTGCCAAAAGTTTACTGAATAATTTCAAGCTTTGGGAAAATAGTTGGGGCTCCCGCGCCGTTTCTACTGAAGGAAATCTTTACTTTTCGCAATGTCGTGTTGAAGGCACAGATGTTAACTCACTGGATGGTTATAATTGACCCTTTTCCCTCAGTAAGCTGCCTCGCGTGAGTCCATCTATTTTCCGACCATCTAAAACATTTAAGAAGAATGGCAGTGCAGTGCTATACCATAGATATTAACTTCGCGTCTCTAAACAATATAAATAAGCCGTTAAGCTTGTGAAATCGAGATGGTCGTGGCTATCGATATATTTTTCTTCGATATTTCAACAAAAGTCACATAAATGACATCGTGAAACTTAGTAAAGTATGTTAATACTTCTTACAACACAATATTGCGAAATTAGAATCCTAAATAAAACTCTCGACGCGTGCAAGACACTGAGAAATCGTGACGTCATCTTAGTCTAACGCGACAAAATGTCACTCTGCTCTTTCACACTTTCTCAACACGCACAGGTGTGAGAGAAACAGAGATACAAAACGCACTTACAGTTAGACTAACAATATGCAGCAGCGCGGAAAATGTGGTTCGGGTCCCGTTTTTGTTGTAGATATAGCTGCCAATTCAAAATCAAGATAACGTAATCACGTTACTGAATGAATAATTTCAGTCCGAGGCATTACATTCGATTCAAGTTTTACTTGTTGAGACTCCTGGTAAACAAAACGTCGAATACAGCAATTATTTTTTCAATAACAGTCATCTCGTTATAGATCGCTTTTTAACTTGTTTGAATTACCCCGTCACCCATTTCCCACGCTGCAGCATACATGATGGTTAGAAGCCAGCAGTCCCGCGATCCCGGTGAGCATGAGTCCTGGCCGCCTACACGTAGGTGGGCGGCTGCGGCGCGGCGGGCGCGGGCGGCGCGGGCGGCGGCGGCAGCACGCGCGCGCCCGGCACGTACTGGCCGATGAACGAGCCGTCCTCCGTGAAACGACCTGCGTACATTATGTGCCATCATTACTAAACGTTCACATACGTAGTTTGACTGGCCAGATACAAGACCGGCCAAGCCGCGAATAATATAGTTAATTTAGAACTATAAGATGTCAGACACTCGATTTACATGAATGACAAGAATTTACTTCTCAGTGAAATTAACCTGAGAGGACACAACTGAACATAAGCATATCCTAAAAATAAGTCATGATGAGAATAGTTATCAAAATAGCCTTATCACTAAAAGTCCGTCTTGTAATTTTTTGACGAGCATTTCTAAAAACACTGCAATTATATTATTTAATTAGGTTATAAGAAATATTGCATAATTATATTAAAAAACACACACAAATAAATAAAATCAAAGTAATTAAAAATAATGCTTAAAGCAAAAAAAAATTCAAAAACAAAAAAAAATGCAAAAAAATCATACCTCTCAAAACGAAATAAAAACGGCGCTCGTGCAGGCAAAGAAAAAAAAGGAAAGGGACGGAACGAGGAAATAATATCAACATTTAAAAAAATGCAAAACTTATAACAAAGCACGCTAATAAACATTTAAGAAGGAAATATTCACTCCAAAATAATATCATTTGTTTCTTTACAACCTAAAGTTACTTACATACAAATTATTCTGTACTTATAACCTAACCTAAGCTGCGAACATTACTTGCGAAGGATAATAGAATACTCAGTGATAAAGCCTTTATTTTAAACTATTTCTGAAATAGTGCAATAAAGACTGGACGCCCTTGTTTCAATTTAAAACTAACTTTTTTGTGCACGACACAAAAAACAACAATCTCAGATCACTAAAAAAGATTCACAACACAGATCAAAATGTAATAGAGAACAAAATTTTGGCGGGCGACGTCACTGTCAAAATGTCGACCAATCAGAACGAAGAACAAGGGAGTTGCCTACGGCGATTGGCTGTCAGTACCGGACTGTTTTATGGTGCATTCTATTGTGATGCAATGGCACTACGTTACATTTCTCAAGCTTACAAGAACGTAGCTATATTTGGAGCGCACTTTTATTGCAAAGGCTTGAGCTTAATGTTTACTGAGATAGACGACGTTATTTAATAAAAAACGAAAAATCCGAATGTGAATTAAGAGCTAATTGCATTGAGGACCCAAAATTTTACAAATTATAGCCTACGTTTGTTTTTAAAAATCTTGAGCTAAAAATAAAATCATTATCTCAGTAACCACGCGCTAATTCAAGAGGGTGCAAGGTAGAGGAGAGGCAAAGGGTCTAGACGAGGGTGGCGAAGGCCTGCGAGGCGGAATCAGCCTGTCCTGACGCCGGGGGCCGTCGCTTGCGGCCGTACTGGCCGATGAACGACCCGTCCTCGTTCATACCCGCTGGAAACACATGCTTTATGCTTACAGCCTCCACGACACACATGCGTAATTAAATGAGGAGATACATTGATCATAAAAAAGGTTGGACAAGAATGGTTTGTATTATAGGACATTATGCTATCACTTCAAGAAAGACGTGTATAAATGAAACTATGATAAGTGATTCTCAACTTTTTTATGATCAGTGTTAATAAAATGGTTTCGGTAGCGAACGTGCAATCAAAATAAAACGTAAAATATGCGTGCATTTGACCAATGATTCAAAATAGGAACACTTAAAAGAAAAACAAATTAACAAAATCATCAAAAAACGAATTAATTTAATGACAAGCTTTACCGTATTAAAAAAAAAGCAAGAAAAAAGATGAGCAAAAGAAGATACTTGCACAGACTGACCAAGCGTGATGCTAGAAAAAAAAATTCGAGACCATCCATCTTACTAGAAAATGAATTCTAACTCTATGCTTAAACCTTCGAGTCTTTTGAATTTCTAACTTTATCTTTACTACAAAAAGTTTTCAATACAAACTGGCAGCTTAGGCACCGTTTCAAAAGCAGTTTTTGTATTAGGAACCTAAAGTTCGAAATACAAGAACTGGATCGATGGTTTACAACTAAAGATAAACCTTGTTTGGTACTGACTGTTTGAGTCGTTCTTCTTTTTTACTCGTAGACAAATAATAGTCAACTTTTGTAAGTCTTAAATGTCTAGCATCATTTTCAAACAACGAGTTGTAGTTATAATTTTTATTTAATCAACGCTGGTCGCCCATCGTGTGCAAGTAGCGATAAAGAACAGCCACACACAAGTAGCTACATAACAGACGTACCTGTTTCTCCTTCGCCGTACTCTGCCATGGAGTCGGTGTCGCTTTCAGGGCCCGGCTTCGTGCCGCTGCTCATTGAGTGGCGAGACTTGTTGTCCAGACTGGAAGGGAGATTATAAAGTATTGGATTATAATAAATAAAGCAACCAAAGTTACTAATAAATTAAGTAAGCAAAGTAAAGTCGCCGTCAAGTTTGAAATAGGAATCCTTCTTTACAGACCTTTTCTTTTATTTACTGTTAACGACTTTTTTTGTGTTTAAAATATTTAGTATGTCGACATGTTATTTATCTTATCACAATAAATTACAGAACTGTCTTTCGCGATCCACAACTAGACAGGATTCTTGATTCGCTCACATGACTATTTGTGACGTACGCGTGTAAACGTTTACATTTTGGCAGCTTATTTTTTACCCGACTGCGACAGAAGGAGGGTTATGTTTTTCGAGAGTATGTTTGTATGTATGTATGTATGTATGTATGTATGTATAATTGTTTGGCACGCTCTGCAGCCTGAAGGGCTCAATGGATTTTAGCTTGAGAGGTGTCGTTAGATTCGTATTTACTGTGAGAGTGACACTGGGTATATCAAAATAAAAAAAACAAAATGGCGGATTTTTGGCGCTAAATTCAAATGTTTGGATCGCTCTGCCGCCTGAACGGTTCGATGGATTTTAGCTTGAGAGGTGTCATTAGATTCGTATTTACTGTGAAAGTGACAATGGGTAAATAAAAAATAAAAAAAGTAAAAAATAAAAAACGGTAATTTAAAAAACTAAAAAACCCGACTGCTTTTCTAAGTATTTATGAAAAAGCCCTAAAACAAGAAAGTCGTTGTACCCGATTGCACCTAAAATTGTAGCAGTCGGGACCCATTCTAGAAATGGAGGCTTAGTGTATTGAGAGCACATAGGTACCTACATCGCAGATGGTCCAGAATGGGTCCCGACTGCTACAATTTTAAGTGCAATCGGGTACAACGACTTTCTTGTTTTAGGGCTTTTTCATAAATACTTAGAAAAGCAGTCGGGTTTTTTAGTTTTTTAAATTACCGTTTTTTTTCAATACTCTTTCTAGTTCTTTATAATTCTATTAGCTTCTGCCCGCTACGTATTTTTCATCTGCTATATGCTATATTATTACCCGACTGCGCCAGAAGGAGGGTTATGTTTTTCGAGAGTATGTATGTATGTATGTATGTATGTATGTATGTATGTATGTATAATTGTTTGGCACACTCTGCAGCCTGAACGGCTTGATGGAGTTTAGCTTGAGAGGTGTCATTAGATTCGTATTTACTGTGAGAGTGACACTGGGTATATCAAAATAAAAAAAAACAAAATGGCGGATTTTTGGCGCCAAATCCAAATGTTTGGATCGCTCTGCAGCCTGAACGGCTCGATGGATTTTAGCTTGAGAGGTGTCGTTAGATTCGTATTTACTGTGTGAGTGACACTGGGTATATCAAAATAAAAAAAACTAAAAAAAATATAAAATAAAAAACGGTAATTTAAAAAACTAAAAAACCCGACTGCGTTTCTGAGTATAAGTATATGAAAAATTCCTAAAACAAGATAAAGTCGTTGTACCCGATTGCACTTAAAATTGTAGCAGTCGGGACCCATTCGGGACCATCTGCAATGTAATATAGGGTGCTCAATTCACTAAGCCTCCATTTCTAGAATGGGTCCCGACTGCTACAATTTTAAGTGCAATCGGGTACAACGACTTTATCTTGTTTTAGGGATTTTTCATATATACTCAGAAACGCAGTCGGGTTTTTTAGTTTTTTAATTTTATTTTATAAACAAATCTGGCTATGTCGCTATGATATACAAAAAGACTTTTTCCAATCCGACTGGCAGTTCTACAGATTAGCATGTTTAAAAACAAATAAAAAATCTTAGTATATATTGAGCCGTGTTAAAAAGGAAACACATTATAAAGCGACTCACGGATGCGTGTACTCATGGAAGCCTCCCTCGGCGTAGTCGCGGCGGCCGTGTGCGAGCTCGCGGTCGTGCACGTCGTACTTGCCGCCGCGGTTGCGCCGCACGACGCACACCAGCACTAGCACCAGCAGCAGGAACGCCAGCGCCAGCATCACGCCGATGAACCAGCCCGCCGTCGCCGTCTTGTCTTCATCAGGCTTCACTATTGGCCCGTCTGTGGAGAATAGTGAGATAGAATTCGTTTTTTTTTCTTTGGGACAAGCCCGCCACATTTTTCCCAAACCACTGCAAGTCCTGTAAGCCAGAATCAACAGTGGCAGTGATAGCATTCGTTTATTGCGGATCAGATGTTTTTGCATCATTATACATCTATACTAATATCATAAAGAGGAAAGATTCTCTTTCCTTTAAACGATAAGTGTTACTACTCAATAAAGGACTACTTGGAAGATAATTCTATAATCCCTCCTTTAGATAATTAGAAAAGATACATTAAACCATCATAATTGTATAGCTCATCTCTGACATTCTCGCAATTTTTTATCATTGAGTAAATTTGATATTACATTAGCTTTTACTGCTTACATAGCTCAATATTTTAATGTTATTGTTATTATTGTTTCTTTTTTCCATCTGACTTTTATTTTGTTTTTTACGTCATTATTTTTTTATTTGATTTGTTATTGTGACATTACTATATTAATTTAATAATTGACATTTTATTATTTGAAGTTTGACATTTTCCTGTTCTATCTAAGTGGTGACATTTTTGAAATATTGGTTTGGTATTTGTTCTGACATTGTATTTCTTAATAAGTTTAATTGATATGAGTAATTGATTGTTTAAATATTGTAAGATAAATAATTAAATAAATGTTAATATTTGTACGCCTAATGGCAAAGCATAGAGGACCAACAAAAATGTAACATCTCACACTCACGTGTATCTGTAACCTATGTTTACAAATAAATAAATCTGAATCTGAATCTGATTTTTTTTGTTACAAACTACTGGACCGACTTTTTTAAAAAAAGTTCACCAATAGATAGCTACATTATTCCTACATAACATAGGCTATATATCATCACGCTATGACCCACAGGAGCGGAGCAGCAACCAAAAACGTAACTTACCGCGGGTGAAATAAGCTAGGCCTACGAAGTCATTGGTTGTTCGCTAGTTACATATAATATCAAAGGACAATTGATCAGTTACTAATATAAAAGCCACGCCCAAGAAGGTCATCTTGTCAAAAGAAGAATTGAAAAAAAATATTTGTTTTGAATAAACGTTATCGTTATTGCAAGAGGTAAAACATAACAAAACGTTAAAAACGCGTGTTATCAACAGATAGTAAATATTTTTGTTTAATTAACCTTTGACCTTTTAATCAAGTTAGTGATAACCTTAACATAATTTGAACAACATTTGAGGTTTAGGTAACTGGCTATCTTTTCGTCATTGAGAAAAAAATCTGCATGACAAATAAAGTTTATTTATAAATTTTGTTTACCGAATTGACGAGGATCAAAGATATTTTTATGTTCAATGATCATTTTAATTTACCTCTTGTAATAAAGAAATTCAAATAAGGAATGCAAGTTTTATTAAAGTTGTACATAACAAATAACAAAGAAAAAAGAAACAAAAAAACTATAGACTTTGTTTTATTTGACTGTTTCCCTTCCCTTCCCTTCCCTTCCCTATGGTATTTTAAGAAAGACGACCTTACGTACCTTCAAAATTAAAGATAGCAAAACAAAAAGAAAGACAAGGGATACAAGAATACTACATCAAAATCTACACACAGTCTTCCTCTTCATGGCTGTACCAACACTTACCAATGGTAGTGTCAACATCCTTGATCTCGCTAGCGCTGAAGTACTCTCCATCATGTGCAGTGAGCTTGACCTCGTACACCTGGCCCGGCTCCAGCCCCGTCAGGATCACGTAGTCGTCCTCCGTCACCTCGTTAGTCTTCGACCAGTCAGGGTGTCCCTTCAGTTTGTACCATGCCACAAAGTGCGTGCCAGCGTGCCCGTCCAACGAAGGAATCCAACGGACGAGGATGTGAGCAGTTCCCTCCTTCGCCGGCAATGTACTCGTCTCAAACACTGGTATATCTGGCTTAGCCGTCACTACAGTTTTGGTAGACTGTTCCACATAGTACCTGTCACCTTCCCCAGCCTTGGTCTTGGCTCTGATCTCGATGCGGTACTTGGTGTTAGGTTCAAGCCCAGCCAGCTTTGCGCGGTCGAATTTAGGATCGATCTCCTTCTTCCTTTCTTGGAGAGGTCCTAGAGATGTTCCGGTGACCTTCTGGTAGTAGATCTTGTAGCCGGTGAGCACTCCGTTCTCGTCGATAGGCTTGTCCCATTTCAAGAGCATAGCTGACGAGCCGATAGGATAAACATCGAAGGATTTCACAGTACCAGGTTTGCCTTCAGGGGTGTGGAAGCTTAGAGTATCGCTTGGAGGTCCGTGGAAACGGCCGTTGTAAACCAAGATTCTGGCATTATTCTTCTTGTAAGGTTTAAATTTACTGACTAAGGCGCTGGATGCGTCAGCTTTGACTAGGATTTCTTTGAGCCTGTCCTCTTCACCATCTATCCACGTTTGGATCTTGTATCCTTTGAAGTGTCCTCGCACTGATTCTGGTGAGACTGGGTTCCAGTTGAGGAGTGCCGTAGTGCCGGTAGTGACTTGTACGAGGGTGAAGTTCTGAGGAGCCTGTAGCGGGACGTCTTCTCCGGACCAGCCGAGGACTTCTACGGGCGTCACGTTTGATGTGCCTTTGTAGTTCACTGCGGTTACCTGTTGGTTTTTAGTTATTAGGATCAAGAATGTTAATGCAGTGTATACAAGTAAACTTTATTTGATCAATGCACGTCAGTGAACTATAAGCAAGAGATTTTTACCTTGATTTTGTAGGGCACGAAGGTGGGTGTGTTAAGGACGGTGTATTCAGTCTGTTGCCAGTCGCGCACTTGCTCCTCTTTCCATGGCTGACCCGTGATGTTGCGCCGCCATGTCACGTGGTAATAGAAGCCGGGGCCGTTGTGCTCGATTTCAGGCATTTTCTGTAAGATAGAAAATTTATAGGTAACCCTAAAAATAAATAAAACAAGATAAGCCATCTCCATCCTTTGTTAAGTCGCAGTTTTAAAGTTTATTTATTCTGTTGAAGAATATTTCGCTACCTCCATAAACGATAGGTTAAAAAATCGAACAGAATATGTAACCGAATGCTCTTTGCTAACTAGCACAAGTATATGTAAATAAAGTATGGTAGATACTGACCGACCACGAGATGACCATGTTGGTAGGGTCGGAGCCCTCGCCGACCACGTTGTCGGGGTTCTTGTACGGCACGTCGGGCTGCGTCGTGCACACCTCCGAGTGGCCCGACGGAGTGGACGGACCGATCTTGTTCCAGGCGCTCACCCTGGAATTAAAGACAATTGAATTACAATTACGGTACGACAATTCCTATCGCCAAAGAATCTAGAGTGCAGCAGTGCTTATGAAAATAAACCACTATCACTATGAAATCAAACTTAAAACTCAGAAAAAAAAAAAGCTTTTCCTTACATGTTATTGAGTTATTATCATCATCTGCTTAGCCTTTTTCCCAACTTCGTTGGGGTCGGTTTATGTTGTTGAATTATACGAACATAAATGTATGGAGCACTTTTTTTTTCACGATTTTACGAATGTTCCTTTAGTAAAAGTTGTTGATTTTCATGATTACTGCACTCCGCTAAAGTAAGTCCCTCATTTACCCTAACACCTTGTATAGTATGCGGTTTAAGTTACCTGAAGGTGTAGTTAGCCCAGGGACTGAGCTGCACGGTCCAGGAGGTGTCAATAGAGGGCACGTTGTCGCTGGCCATGTCCCAGGTGTCGGGCGTGAAGCTGGTGTTGTATTGGATGGAGTAGCGCAGGATGGGCGCGCGGTTGTCGCCCATGGAGCGCCAGCGCAGGGTAGCGGTCTTCGCGTCGCACGTCACGCCGTCCAGCGCGGGCGGGTTCGGCTTGTCTGGAGGACGATGGGACATGAGATGAGGATCCAATCGGGTAGGATAGTACGCTCCCGGTTACCGGTTAAGTGTGAGGAGGGAACAACTGGGTGGTTTTTAGTCAGTAAAAGTCTGACAGACCCCTCCACCCCATAGGGCCGGGGGACATACATGAGAAATTTTCATTCCGGAACAAAAACACGAACGTTCACGAAGGTTGGAATAAAATCAAATCTAAATGTATATCGTTCTGCTGATAGTAGCTTGAATCAGGTCTACCTGTGAGCTTAATAGGGTTAAAGAAGATACTTTAATCTAAAAACACATACATATACCACAAAGTTACACTACAAATATTACAGCAATCATAACAGAGTCAGTTTTGGCGATCCGCCAAACAGTTCCGCGGTGTTTCGGAGTTGGACAGTTCACGTTACGACACATCATAAAGTTTTGTGTGCTCACCGGGGTTTTAATGTCATCATAATGACTACAGAGATGATGCTACTTTAGAGATTTGGTAAAGTTAACGTTCCGAGCGCAAGGACGTGTAGTTAATAAACCTTGGGAAGGTATTTACCATGAATGTTACTGGCCAAAAAATTCTACCTCGTTGAAATAATATTCAGAGTAACGTACAGTGTTGTACTGACAGTTGGTAACTTTCAGTACATGACTGTATATCACTTTCAGTAATCGGATTGGTGAATCGCGTCGCTCAGATACTACTTTTGCCAACACCAGGCTTAGATACATACAATGTTCGAGTCAATTTACCTTAAAGGTGCAGAGGTGGATGTTTAATGGACAAGAACTATGATGCTGACGATCTCAGAACATTTCGGTTCAATTTCCAACAACAAGTCCTAAGACATGACGATTTAAACCTTCGATCTTGCTCGAACTTACTTGAAAACCTCGAGCATTTATTCACATGCATTTTTTTATACCACTGTAGGTGGCAAACAATCTAACGGCCCGCCTGATGTAAAGCAGTTACCGCTGCATATGGACACTTGCAATAGCAGAGACATTACTCGTGCGTAGAACCAGGATTCTAATAAAATCTTCCCGTTGGCCTTACCTTGCACAATAAGCGTAGCCTGCGCGCTCGCCTCATCGATGGCCGTCTTCGCAATACAGGTATACTCCCCGGAGTCCAGCTCCGTGGTATCAGAGATGAGCAGCGAGTAGTCGTTGGTCATGCGGAACCGCGGCTGGTTGTCGAAGTCGATCTGCTGGCCGTCGTTGAGCCAGATGATCTGCAGCTTGAGCGAGTCGTCTGCGTTCGCGTTGCAGCGGAACGTGGCCGACGAACCGGCGGCTACCTCGTACGTTTCCGGCTTGTCGGTGATCACTGTGCGTTCTGTGGGGGAAATTATATTGTCAGTTACGGTGATAGAAAACAAGAAAGATTTTTCTCTTTATAATGAGTAAGGGAAATTTTCAAATTATGAGAAAAAAGTCAAGATTAATTATAATTTTGAATTTGGAAAATAACTACAATTCTAAAATTGTACCCAGTATGCGAATTAAGTAACTAAAAAAAATATCAAGTGTTTGTTGTTTCAGTGTATGTATCTGTACTTTACAACTATACTACTAAAGTGGTTTTTAAAGAACTTGTGTCGTAAAGTTATTAAAATTAATCATGTCTACTACCCAATCAGTTCATTCTAATATTGGTTACATTGTGGAATAACTATTTATAAATAAACATCAAAAGGTAATCACTTACTCTTAACATCAAGGGAGCCGAAAGCGGACTTCTCTCCGAACTTGTTCTTAGCGTAGCACTGGTACGTTCCCACATCCGTGTACGACACGTCCCGTATCACCAGGTCGCCCTCTGGAGTTATGTTGTATCTACACGAAACAGACATGATTTTAATACATACATACCATCACGCCTACTTTCCCCGAAGGGTTAAGCAGAGGTGTACTAATGTACACCCACAGTTTGCCCATATGTTTAGGTTCCATGTAATAGGGGGCGAGCCTATTAATAGCATAATAATGGGTTAATATAATAAGATTCACTAAGCACAACATCGAGGGAAGTGAAGGAATTTGGGAAGACTTTTGCCCTGAAGTGTGTATAGACTAATACAAAACACTGTTATGGTTAGTACTCTTAACTCTAATCTAGTCAACTCTCTTTCTTCCTGTAATGTTTCTCTTGCTTGGTTTTAATAAATAAGTAATAACACTTACAACATAATTACTTCAACAAACTTGATTTCCAACATTGGTATTAGACAATAAATAAACATCACAATATATTAAAAGCTCGTGAAACAATCTGTACATAATAGAAGAAATATCATGACATTATGTACACGTGTGGCGACTCGACCTTTAACAGAGCTTTCCTTATAAATAAACCCATCTCTTATATCAGAACGTAATACGTATATGTACAGACTTACCTCTATCTACCCTTTAAGGAGTATGCCCACTACACCGTATTGTACCATGATCGAGCTAATAACCTTTCAAGAAAACAACATGACACGAACCTCTATGCCCACTAGAAGGTAACAACAGCGTACCACCCGACAATTGTTAACGCTCCGTGCAAGGCAGGATGCATGTGCAACTAGATCCAATATTATTAAATATTTTTTTTGTAATTGACGTTCAAAAAATGCCTTTTCATGGTCTAATTGAAATAAATGTATGATTTGACTTTGCAGGCGACGGTGTTGGTCGGTGACGGAATGGTCTAGTGGGCATAGCCTTATCCTTTTTAATAATTTTTGTTTAACACGTTCCTAGCACGGTCATGGTATGATTCGGTGTAGTGGGCATACACCTTTTAGGGCAGAGGGTAGTCGGTAAATAAATGTATCACTTTTCAATCACTATTTGAAACGTACAGATATTAGTTCGGTAACAAGATCGAGAAAACTTATTGGAAACCAATCACACTGTTGGTGATCGATCAGTAGTTGTATAAGCAATTTATTTACTTGCTCACTCGTAGTAAAGTTGTTGATCGATCTTTACATTGAGTGATGATATTAAAGTAGTCCAATGAACTGTAGAACCCCTTTCAAGTCTCCCCGGGGGAGTTGAAATCCGATAATATTTTCCTGGAATAGCGTGTCTGGGGTAGCGTTGAAAATGCCGAAAATAACAATTTGTTTTTTTCCACGAAAAAAACAAATTGTGGTTTTTTTCCGTTTTTTTCGCATGTCACATAGAAAAATTAACAGAAGGAATCCTTTGGAAAGAAACAGGATTCTTTCGAATGTTTCGGTTAATGTTTTGAAAAGTTGAAAAAAACAAGTTTTATTGAAATTGAAATATATTCATTTCAAATATTTCATTCTACCCTCCATTTTATTAGTAGGTACGTACTACGTATTATTATGGAAAGAGTTAAAGCATAGAAGTTAATATTTAAGTAAATACGTATTTGAAAAAAAAGACATGAAAAGTTTCCCGTTTCTTTCATATTTTTCGGTTTTTTTCGGTTTTATTGGAAAAAAACATGAAATATATACTGGCAAATTTTCTTGAAACTTTCGAATGAAACATTGAAAAAAACAACGGAATGGGGAACAAACGGGAATTTTTCCTGCTTTTTTCAACGCTAGTCTGGGGGATGTTATGATATCCGATCCTTAGAAGCTGTAATCTCCAGTGTTTGTTCTGTGTGAGAATTTTTGCAACGGGTGAGGGTATTTGTGTCATGGAAACAGGAGTGGGAAATAAAAGAACGTCGCGTAATATATATAAGTTTTTCTGTTTTTTGTCATTGGATACACCTGCTGCTAAGTGGTCTGCGCGCTATATAGACATTAGCATTACCAGAGGCCTAGCGGATGCCTTACTAAAGACATCCCAGAGTCAACTCTCTGGGATGACTCAACAAATAACTCATGTGTCTGTAACTACACAGGTGCTTAATCTTGCACAGCTATGCATTATTGAGTAAAACCGTGATCTGTGTAGTAACATTCACTATACGAGAAAAGAAGTTAAAACCCTTATAAACACAAAATAATATGTCTCTGAATACTTACTTCCCACCAGTGACGTCAACATCATCCTTCATCCATTTGACGATGGGTTTCGGCGCTCCGAACACTCTGCACTTGAGCACAGCTTCGGACCCGTCCACCCGGGTGAGGTTCTCCGGTCCTTCCTTAATTTCTGGTGGGATCGCTGTAAAGGAACAAATAGATTAGAAAATATACAAAGACTTGCCCAAAGTTAAGGTCCCATTGCAGTGTTTCATTAAACTTTATAAACGAAAATTTTGGTTTAATTTGATAAGGCCATAAATAAGGGCTCAAAGCGCCTAAAGGATCAATTAATACACAGCGTCGAAAGCGACAATATTCAGCAAATCACCGCCCGGCAATTTTGAGATCCCTCTTTCGATTAATTGGTCACGTCCCGGCTCACGTTTTTGCGCTATTAGTCTACATTATGCTATCAAGATCTCCCTAAATGCGCAAACGAATAATAATGTTTTCCTTGTCTAACCATTATACGTGTACTGAACCAAAATTTCCCGTAAATTTTCGTAGAGTGTATAAACTGGTTGTTTTCCCCATAACGTGGACTAACAAACAGGTACATAAATCACAATGTACAAGATTCTAAGTGCATAATAATATCCGTGGGCAATATTTCTCGCGGATCGCGGGTGGGCGTGTGAATGTGTGTCGTGAGGATGTGTCCAATAGACGCTACTAGAGACAATCTCGTTATACATGAATTCACAAATTGTGAGCACAGACTGTATTATTTGGGGCTTTTGATGAATAGATAAGTGTCTTCTACGCTTGGGCTGTCTTTGGTATACATCAAAGGAGTACGTCTTATAAGACGTCATTGAAATGGAAATATGGATACCACAAACTACTTTACTGATAAAATAAACATACATAGTTGTGGAATACATATAGAACAGACAAAACTAAGACAGCCAGATAACAAAGTAATACAATTTCAATATAACAACTAGACTGAAAGGTTATCCCCGAAAATCACGACCGTTACCAACTACAACGATTGCTTTTAAAAACAAATATGGAGTTCAAAAAAAATATGCATTACATGAAATTATTACACTAACAAGTCAGCACTTCGCAATATTTTTCCGAATTCCTCGTGACACGGAATTCGTTAAATCGATATAATATCTTCGTATCTGATGCAAAATACGCTAAAAGCGCTGAAGCGATCAGGGTGATATACAAATCATATTTCGGAGCATCTAATACCGATTAAGGCCCGCAAACAAAATAGGGGGAGACGATAAAATATCAAGTACAAGTATAAAATATAAACTCCATATTATAAAAGGGAAATCAAGTTGCGTACCAAAATTATCGTTATTAAACGTTGTATACGGCCATAAGCCTTGTTATATTGGCTGTTACACCCAAATGTTTCAACGGGTTACAACGACGATGATGTGTTATGATTACCGCATTAGCAGCATTGGGGCGATGTTGAAAACAGAGGCGTCGTTTAACATCTAAAATTATCTCTGAGGTTTTGTTTGTGTGTGTGAGTTTAGCTGCATTGTTGCAGTGTTGGACTATTATACTTAAAAAACTTCACACTTACAGTTACAGATAACCTTAGATAATTAAAAAGTTACATTAATCTCTGAAAAGTCCTTCATATCCAGGCCGAGAATTATAATTCCACCTTTGAAATTATGTTTGAAAACCAACACCAAATTCATGTAAGACTTAAAGTATGGATAAAAAATACTTCTACTACCAACAGTTTGTTTAGAAATTATATAAATGCGACATTCAATGTTGACGCCAAAGGATTACTTCGACCTTACTGGTAAAAATATTTGAGCAAACATTGGCGTCACACCTTTTTAGTAGTAGCAGGAAAACTGGACAAACATTGTTAACAAGGTTGGCTTTGTTTGGCCTATCTGAATGGACGCGCCTGTCAAGTACCGGTGGTGACGTCACGTAGTATTCCCCGTACTTTGCAACTGTCCATCTCAATCTTAAAGGACTTGTACTTCCTACTTTGTCCTCTATATTCGTTTCATTCATTCTATTAAGCGTTTGATTTAACGAAGACGTATAAACTTTGTCTTACAAGATGATACTTTAATAAGAGTTTAAAAGCCCGTGCTTAGTTGAATTTGAAGGGATCGTAAGATGGGAGCATCACGTCGTCGGTCGGCCAAATTTTTGTCCCGAAAAGTTTCGCACAAATCGATTTAGGTATATGTATTTTTGAACGAAGTTAAAAATGAACATTATTTCTTTGTTGTAGGGAAAATATTACTTCATATAGTAAGTATCTGACATAAGTAGTGTTGTAAATTGTGAGAATTCGGTTGCGTACTCGCGAATTGTTTACGCAAATATTCAAAAGACCTCCGCACTAACGTCATTTCGCATAGGTACCATCAAAAATGATGGAATCTCGCATAACTTACGAGGAATTATTTAATAGACCTATAGAACACAATATGAGGAGGGAATAAGGGCGGACAATGCTACGTAATAGGAATTTCCGATGCCACAATTCTCTGTTTTTCATTATTGTGGATTTTGGGGATGACTCAGACACAATAGGTTATCGAACTCGGTTAGAGGAAAAAAAAATCGGATATTAATCCACACCCTCTGACGCACCCATCTTTCTAGTTGGGGGTTGAATACAAACATTCACAGGTAAACTGGGGTGTTACTGAAATTTACAACACCGTATTGCGCGTGAATGGATGGTAGATAACGAACGCGATAGGGGCTAAAGAAAGGTTGCACTTTTTACCGTTCCTTTGAATGTTTTTATTACATGTCAATTATAGAAAAGGTTACTGTTGAGCACAGTGAATCCCGTCTACCAGCTGCTAGTGTGTACAGACGGAGCCATTTAAACCAATAAAAAAGAAACATGGGCATCTTTGTGCGATATTTTGAATCGGAATGCAGTTCAAACGCAGCTTTCTAATCAAGCGTTATCACAATTATTAACGCTTAAAAATAATCTTATTTAAGTCTACGATTATCGATTAACTATTGAATCGCATTACAGCATAAACAAAGCTTAGCTAATCGTTAACAATACTCGCAAAATAAATCCTGCAAATAAGATTAAACCAAACAGTTTATCAAGTAAAAGCGAGGCAGACATTTTTTTCAACCCCAAAGGGCATGAGTTACGTCATAAGCTCACGCTATTTAGCAATTAATGGGGTGCAGCTGCATACAACCGTAAAGTACGAAGGCACTTTAACAGCGAGCAAAAGGGATTAAATCGTAATGCTGAGTTAGCAGGAGCTGAACGAGTAAACAGAAACTAGGTAGAAGCTGTATTGAATGCAGAGGATAACTTCGCTAACTATTGTTGCTGTGATGAAATATTTTGGCCACATATAACGAACCGGTAATAATTATCTATCAACCAGATCTTTGACAACTATTCTCTGTACGTTGTTGCTCTGCTCTGATCGCGTATAATTATCACAAATCCGTCGCATATTTGGTTCGCTCCGATTAAACGTGAGGTCGAACGTGACTTAGCGATGTTTTAAACAGTTCACTTATTAGTTTGTAGCTCTTGATATTAAATCGCAATGCCGATAAGCTAAGTATCGCCAAGTACCATCTGAGGTGGTTCGGACACGTTTTGCCTAATAACATAAGTTGGGAGTTCGGAATATATTTCTAGGCTATGGAAACGACAAGCAAATCCGTAAAGACGTTTAGACGTCAGGAGGATCAAAAGAAGCCTATAGTCTTAAACTGCAAACTGTTTCGAAAGAACCAACCAGGTTCGGATAAAGGTTTACGAGGCAGTAAGCTAAGTATAAGTATACAATCTTGTTCAAGGGCCTGGGAACATTTCGGCGAAATGCATATAGTATAATACATTCCTTTTGTCTCATAAAACATGACAAATTGCATTTAAAGGCAATCCTGCGAAACCAGTCCTACCGTTTTGAGATCTGCTCATGCTATAAAGCAAGAACGGGGCAGGGATACCTTCAGAAAATCGATCTCATGCAGTTTAAATCATTACTCGATCCTTACTGAATACATTACGATTCGTTGTCAATAAAATATAGTAATACAGGTACCCGGTTTTTGTTTTTGACGAAAGTGTTGACGTAAGGGCTTATATTAGGACCAAAGTCAGTCAGTCAAAACTGATTCGAACAAACATTTTACTTTTGCTACAAATCATACAGGCTTCGCCCTCCCTTCGTCCTTGATGTTGAATATTTGCTCAAAGAGTTACGGCTTGTTATAACCGGTGCAGAGGTACCAATTTGTATGCGCTCCGAACTGTACGAACAAGGTGACACATTCCTATCACCTGTGATAAAGTCACTGTAGGTCAAAACTAAATTAATCTAAAAACTTAAAACAGCAAGATAGCAAACCCAATTAAAAATAAAAATAACAAATTGCAAACAGGATAAGTTCAACAAAGCAATTGTGTTGAAAACAATGAGAAGTGCAGCCATTTCTCTTAATTACGAAACTATTGTCCTGGTGTGCGTTCTCTAGTTGTCTACAATGTCAATACTCGGCCGCGGTTGGGTCGAGGCATCTCGGGATCTAGGTCATGGCTGGTGCCTGCGGAATCCCGGGACCGTGCACCGCGCCAGTTCGCTACTCTGTATGCAGGGATGGTTTATTCTCATCATATTAATATGTGCGGTGAGAGGGAATTCAAATAGATGTCTGAAGTGTGTGTTGATTGTAATTAGGTTGTATTTGGACGAGGAACAATGTGGTAATGAATGGGATATAAGCTGTGGATTTAATATACACATGGCTGATTGTACTACTACTAAGCTTAAGAAACACGAACGCATTAGTATTCTTGCTAGCCCACTAAAAAATGGAATCAATTTCTTCATAATATTACAGATTACTTTGTGATCTAGCTAGGAGAATAGGTCTTCACCCAACAATTTGTGTTTAAAACATACTCTTTGTTTTGTTTTTATATGTCGATACTCTCTAAGCACTTCATGTACTGCAATTACCCATGTTTTACCAATAAATTATTATTATTAAATATAAAATACAGCCGATATATTTTTCTCACCAGTAGGAACTTGCGGTGACTTCGTTTTTACTAAAAATCAATCCTTATTTACGGAAAACAGTAAGTTGTGCACACAACTCTCGGAAGATGAATAGAGATCTTATCAAGAACTTGGAAAAGCGTGCTCTATCTCGCTGCGACTTTGCGTGCCATGACATGAGAGTAGATACAGACTAGGGTCAACACAAACCCATCCTGAGTGCCCAGTGAGAGTTTCTTACAATTAGAACGCGTTTGATCGCGTTTATTAACAATTTGTATGGTATTTATTTTGCTTCTTATTATTGTCACTAGACGGCGCTATTTCTATTTCACACTAAATGAGGTCAAATAGGTAGAAAAACTCGCCCTGAAAATGAATTCAAGGATTCAACAGAATACAAATTGAAACATAGTAGCACAGACATTGACAACTGGGTCAAACTTTATAGAGCTCGTAGGTACGTTTTAAAATTATGAGCAAAGAGTAGGTACTTGCTGTGACTTTAAAATTGTATAACACGCAGATCGTAAACAGCATAAAACACCAGCCATACAGTACGAATAAACTGAGCCCGGTATATAAATATATAGTGTAAAATAATTCACCGATAAGATTTTGTACGTTAATCTAATTAATTAAGCCCTTTTAATATTACTCGCGAGCGAGTCACGCAACCGAATGTCCAATTATTACAAGCTTTCAGTGTAACAAGGATAGATTTTTACAAACATTGTATTTTACCTGACTTTCATCATTAAAGTGATATTATATAAACCAATTAACTGCCAAATTGGGTTGACAACGCCGAGAATATTGACTTCTTAATTGGCTCGGTAAAGGTCAAAATTGATAAACAAAATAGCCACGAAGAAATGTCTGTAAGCACTTTCAGCCTAATAAGTCTATCAAGATTCATCTGAATATGGCCAGGGTCACATTAGCGCTCAAGTTGAAAGTCACTTATAACGACGACGCATACCTACTTAGGTTTCTTTATCGAGTGCCATCACACTTGGGACTCAAATTAATGAGTCTGCGACCATGACCACACGTTATAGGCTGAGATAATAATTAAGAAATAGTTCCACAGCTCTATCTTTGACAGTATCATTAAAATGACCTCTGTTTTATTAATTTTTTCAGTGTTTTGATACCATTTGGGTCGTAATAGTTACTATGTAAAATTGTTGAATTTAATCGTAAAACAAACATTTATGTTTTCAAAATAGCACATTATCATAAAGGTTGGTTTGGTATACAAAACGAGTCGTGGGTTTAAAGTTTTGTAATCATTGGACAACATAAACAACTTCAACACAAAACCAATCCTGAGGTTTGGCTTGTGTGAATGACCCAAAGTCCCAAACTGTTAGCAACCCCATAATAGAGACAGGAACAGGACCCTAAACAAGTATTGCAAATGGGAATCGATTTAGTTCTCCCCTACACAAACCACTTGTCTACGCGAATCGATAACCTTTAGCGAATCCGATAGAGATACGATACAGCTAAATGTAAAGATAGCAAGGATGACTCCGTCTGTGGAAACTGTGGGAATAAATAATACAACAATTGTGCCATACTCCGGGAAGAAAAAACTTTCTCGTAGTTCGATAACTAACCATAGTTAGGGAAACTTTCAGACTCTTATTCTTCAAGTATTTTATTTTTGCTTAATTCTATAGAATCAGCGAACTGCGAACTGTGGAGTGATTGGATCGGTAAATAAATTTATTTCTATGGGGACATCGATCCCTTCACATTGTACATCGCAGACCAACTGTGACGTTTGGAGAGCAACTTTTTTATACACATAATAAAGATTTATTCCCAGTATTTATGAGTTCATCTAGAAATGGCTGGGGCGAATGCCAAGTGGCACAATTATTCAAAAATAAATCTCGACCATATTTTTGTTTCATAAGACTCAATTTGGGTTGTATGTGTAAGTTTATGTGCTTACATTAGGGTCACAATTAACTATGAGTGACAGTTTATAGTAGCTGGAGCTTTGTCGTTTCCTTATAAAAGTTTGAGAACAGAACTTGTTAGAAAGGAAATGGGACGCAATAAAATCGTGCTGTTTATTGAACTTGTTTCTTAGAGTTGTATGAACTGATGGTGGGTAGTTTAAAACTGCAAACCCATATATTAAGTTGGCAAAAGGTTGAAACACGCGTGGAACTTCCAAGTTTTACAGTTACTGTATGAATACGAGCGCCAAGTGATTTAAAGGCCGTTGCCATATTAAGTTAGAATTTATTCTACAAAACAATTTTTCCGTTTCGACACAATAATTATATTTTCCAAATTAGTAAGCCTCTGTTTCAATGAAAAATGTGGTTTAGATTAAGTGCTTAGTCAATTGAGTATTTTATGATCAACTTTAAACAAGATCAACTTTAATGGCTTCACTTAATATAAGAACATTAAAACAAAGCCTGAAGTGAAGTATACAATCTGGGGCGACGCGGCGCCGTCGTTGTGGCGTCGGCTCAGGAAGAAATGCATTTAAAATTATTTCATGTCTCTCCTACATAGCCTATAGAAATGTGGAACACCGCAAGTGGGACGATACAAGTGTTATAAGAAATGTGAGAGTTACAAGAAGATTAGCTTTCGATGTGTGACGTAGATCTATCGAATGACTTGTTTCTTGATGTTGATGTCGGACAAGTATAAATGGTTCAAATAGGGTATAACAACTGTTTTTTTCTTCCTAGAAGCCTGTGAGTAAAGATGTGCAGTCAGTTAAGAAACGCTTTAGCACACCGCAGTGAAAGCTAAACGGACATGAACAGACAATTAAGTCTGTCTAGGGATCATCTGTGTATGAAGCGATTTTCAAAGAAATGCTAGACCGAATTTAACTACTCGCTTGAATGTCTTTCGGTTCACTTTTGCTGTAAATAAAGTTGAAGTTCTCGATTTCCTTACTCTAAAAGTAAATAAACAAAATCTAGATAACTAATAACAAATTACAAAAGTACTCACATTGAACATTGATGTAGACATCCTTATACACGTATCCGATGGAGCTGGTAGCGTTACAACCATAGTTCCCAGTGTCCTTCTTCACCAGATTGGTGATGACGATGGTGTTGGCGGTCACCTGTCTCCTAGGGTTGGGTTCCGCCTGTTCGATGGGCTTGCCGTTGTGGATCCACGTGATCTTGGGCACGGGAGTGCCGTCGGCTTCGCACTTGATCTCAGCTGACTCGCCTTCCGCGAGGTTCTGGAACTCTGGCTCCACCGTGAAGAAAGGCGCGGCTAGGGGACGAGAAAATGGGTATTAGTACAAGTTAATGTTATGGTCATGAGGGAAAGCTGCAGGTTGGTTTCCTTGTCGCAAGCGCGACTTGATTCTTAAGACAGGCAAAGAGTTATTGGGTTTCTTGGAAATCACGCATACTTGGCTAGTCTCCATTGAGATTGGCCAATAGGACCGAAGTTCGGTAGAGAGAAATACAAAGAACTTCTTATTTTGAAAAAAAAAAACGAAATGTTGCCTCACACTAGGTATTTCTCCTGTTTCGTGTAAGCGTTTACAAACACATAATCTGACATAAACAAAACATAAATCATAATCAAATTATTTTTCCGTCAATATTGTACCTATCAAAGTACGATACACAAGAAATAAACCTGCACATTTGGGAGCGTATATATTAACATAATTTCGTATTGATATGTTTTGATCCCCTACCTGGAGATACGAACAAACTTTGTCATGGAATATCGTGTTTCTAAATAAACATAATGAGATTTTGATCCGTAATCAATTACAGATTTAACGCATAAAATCATGTAAATACCCAACCGCTTTGGACTATCTTTAACATATTAACTTCATAGAATTTCCTATGTGGAATCTTGGGTCGGTGCCATAGATTAAATGGTAAGCTCTTACAAGCAGGTCAACCTTAACATGATTGTATGGACTTCTCCTATATTACGTATGAATATTGTAAGTTAATAGAAAGGAGAACAGATGATGTCATAGGCCAAGAGTATGGCCTTATAGGTATATTTTACTCGCATTTATTTTCAATGGTGATTTTAATTAAAATATTGTTTACAAGCTTGTGTCCTTGATTTCGTCAAGTCAAGTATACAAAATGGCACTCGGTAATGGTGTATCTTTCTATCAGAAGGATTCTTTGTAATCGGATTAGAATTTCCAGAGCAACAAAGTCACAATTTATAAACAAAGTAATAATATTATCTCTAAGTTGGAGTACTTCATTAAGATTAGTTGAACTTATAAACAAAAGGTTTTATTACAGTCGACCATGCACTGTAAAGCGCTGTTTTAAATACTGACTTCATACCTTGTGTAATAAACTTTACGACTTTTCAATTGCTCAATAACATTCTTTAGTTGTTCATTTAATTTTTGTTTCTTTAGTTGTTGCTTTGATATCTTGTAAAGGACCATGTTCTAGTATCCTTCTTGATATCTTTTCCAACCAAATACATTCAGAAATACAAAACTAACCGCACAGGCGTATATACCACATTCTGTCAACAGTCCTTTTCTCCATTTTCTATTGTGTATCGTACTTTAAATTACAGTACTCGAACGACGGTAGTACAACAATGCTCGCGGCGATTACGGCAGACTGCATGCCACACTCAAGTGCTCGCAATCTAGACGAATTGTTGACGAAACAAAATGGAGAAGAACTACAAGCGTACAAGCCCCGGGCTTTCATGTTCGTTGAGATGTTTGCGAGACTTTAAGAAAAACACTGTAGCATTTTCCTTTGCATGAACAAATATGAGTAGTGGTTTTTGGAAGCGATAACAAAAGAAAATATATGTATGTTTTTTATCCACCTACGTTCTCTTTCGATTTTAGATGGTTGATTTAATAAAAAAAAAAAATATGGGTGCTTGCTTGTATTCTGCGTTGATAACAAACTACCTCTACGTTATAACAAGCAGAAGAGACATCGTAACGAAATCTTTTGTTATGGATTCAGTATGTGACTGTAGAATTAATTAAAAAGCTATGATTATTTTTTCGTCGATTAATAAAACATAATAATATCCGACAAAAAATGTTAACGCTTATACGCTAGGGTTTGGAATCATGTACTGAATTCACGTTGAAATTTCTCGTTACGATGATTCTTCCACCCCTTCTACAGGCTTCAGTAAGCTTCAGTATACGACTAGTAATTCCGGAATTCCGGCACTACGGGGGCTCCGTCCAGAAATCGAATCAGGAAATGATGTCCGAAGTAGCCAGACTAGATGATATTTCGGATATAACGTTTTTATCCAATAAACTCTTTTAATACGCAAGAGGTGGCGTACTGTCGGTTCTCTTAACGCGTTTTGCAGACTAGAAATTAACATGGAAATTACAATATTGGCGTCTTTTCTTGATAGACATCGTAGTTACTCCGTGATCTAGATTAAATTGGAATTGCTTTCATCCGCTAGCAATTAAACCTTTCATATTAAATTTCTATGGCACGTGAATAGAATATTTCTGTCACATGGAGATATTCATTATGTTATCTGATAGCCATTTCTACTAATTAAATACGTTTAAAATTTACTCGCAATCACATCTCGGCGACAATCTTTATCCAAAAATTTTAGCAAAGTTTGAGACATATTTCTCTTTGAATTGAAATTATTCCTAACATTACTAAAGGTTTGTAAGTTTACTGTCCTAATTAAAAACGGTTTAAAGCAATAGTATAAAACTAAAGAATTTGTTTGTCTTTTTGTTTGAACGCGTTGATCTCTGTAAATACTGGTGCAGCTTTGAAAATTCCTTTGCTAATAGAAAACTACGTTATCCCTGAGTGCTGTGGGATTTATGTAATTATAAAAAAAGGGTTCCGTAAGAAAATTTACGTTGATAAAGTCACCACCGCCTTATCTTTTCTCCTACAAGAAAATATCCCGACGAATAATAAATGAACATCAATGAAGCCAGATCATATTTACAAAATGTAACTATTATAAGGCCGGCCTCCAAACCTCACGGAGTCACGCACGACGACGTAGTAAAAAGGGCCGGACGTTCATCCAGCAGTACGGGAACCGGGTTACCGAGTTATTTGCGTGCATGACAAGTGATTACGTCATCGACATGCGGTTGACGATGGACAGTTTCATATACAATCAAATGATATTGCCTGTTGACCACAAGCAACTTTATAAATATAAATATATTTTCGAAATCAATATCAAGCCAAATTATTTACATATTTCAAATTCAACACCACTCAAAGGGAGAAGAATCCAAGAATTTTACCCGAGTTTTTTTTTTGTATGTGACTCACGACTTTCCCTTCCGAAAACTTTGCACGAGACACTGAAAACTGAACATTGAGTAAATAACGAAATACATCCAAAGTAAAGTTGACTCAGCCATTGGGTCGGGAAACCCTTAGATGACTGTGTAGAGTCGGAATTTATCACCCTATCGTATTACCACAGAAACGTGACGTAAAGAGGCGATTGAGGGATTACTAGGGAGATGGGTGGAAGGACACCTGTTACCTAATAACTTCATATTGATATCTGTTATTCATGGTAACGGCGTTGGCTCCCCCATCGTTTGAAGATGAAGTGAAATATGGGGGATCCAATTCAGTGTTAGGTTAGTGAGTCATTTATATGAGTCGTGAAGGCCGGAGGATAACAGGCCCGCTTTTACGCACGAGGACATAGTTTATTCTGAGTATCACTGACATACGGTGAACTTACAGAACTAATGTCTGAAATGCACACAAGCGTGAGGTCAATGCTCAAGAACAACGAGCATTCGGTTCTCAGTGTTTGTCGAATAGGAAAAAATATTATAACAGCTATTCGAACTCAGGATACTCTCAAGGTTTGTCATCGACAAAAGGAAGCCTTCGTTTCCCGCCTTCCTTGACATCGCGTCAAACGGAAGGAAGCTAAAGGTCACAATCACAATTGATCGTCTGAACCAACATTGCAGCCACGTTTGCACAGTCAAGTCGTTACACTTTAATGGCTCCCTCAAGGGACATAAGGCGAGGAATTAAAGTATTTTCGGCTATTATCATGTGTGTGCCATATGCTTTCTAGCAAAATGGATGTAACGATCGATGATGTCACTGGCCAAATATTCCGAATTGTGTCAAGTACAAGTTTGACATGTGTTTGTTAAGGAATATGTAAACTTTTGTCTTTGATAATATCGATGTTCAAAACTTCAAAAGATTATTTCTATCTAAAGATGGACGGTTCCTCTTTGAAGCGAGGAACAGGTAAAATATCAAAAATGTAACCTGCTTGTATGTGAGTGTCACATGAGAAAACAAGACGTTTTGAATAATCCAATAAAATATTTAAAAGGAAAATGTCAACCTAGATCACGTTCGTTTTTTATCCAAAAAAGAATTTCATAAATTTATGCCGTGAATTTCGTGGCATTTTCGCAAAAAAAGGTCCCGTCACCATCTGCTCGCTCATTAATTATTCACAAGGAACAGAAATTACTTAATGATTTTATACGTCAAACATAAAAGGCCGCTTTAGCTTTCATTTACCGGACAATACGAGAACGTGAGTTCTTTTTTAGATTCCTAAATTGACTTCTACACAACTCAGTTTTATTTAGATCTTTTCAAAGTGAAAATCAAAGCAGATTATTCTCATTAACTTTTGGTGAACTAACAGCAAGTACAGCTTGTTCCCCATCTTTCCAACATTAATTTATTTAGATCACTTTTGGCGCCACCTAATTACATTTGCATAATTCGCCACGAAGCCTCCAAACACGACTTTAATGACATCTACTTAACCCATAAACAAAAACATATAAAAACCAACGCAGCCAAACTTTATAGAGGAAGGCGGAAATGACACGGTGGCACGATTATAAGCATCATTATGGCACCGGGCCCTTGCAAAGTTACATTTACAATTAGCATTGCGGAAATGGCGTAGTCTGCTTGAAGGGACGGCTGTATTTGGCACGCCGTCTTTATTGTTTGTTAGACGACCGTTGAATAAATAGGAGCCGGTGTCTCTGACACCATTTTTAAAGACGCCCTGTAAAAGATCCGGGGGGTGATGCTTTTCTCACTTCCGGGGAGCGAATTTTACATTTCTAAAGCTTAGGGAGATAATGTTGCGGTTTGTATAAGCCGCTCTCTTTTGTGCTGTCGCTTTTGATATTTCTTAGACGCGGCCAATTATTTAAATTTTTGTAAAGTAACTAGTTTCTGCCTGAGACTTTGTCCACGTCAAAGTTGATGTTTTATCCCACGGGAACATTTTTCCATTTGAAATAAATTGAAATAATAATAATGCTTTGACTTTGAATTCGGGACCTAATTTGAAACTACGTATGTCCCAAACATCCAGATCCGTTCATCCGTTCTGGCGTAATAGAGTAACAAACATTCATCCACCCAAACTTTCGCATTTATAATAGTAGTAAGATGCGATGTTTAAAAACTAATTGAAACTATACGATGAGGCTTCGGTATAATACGAACATTAAAATAGAATATTAAGGGCATTTCCTTTATGGTGGCCAAAATAGTGATTAAATTGCTATAAAAGTTGTTAGTGCGTGTAACGTTCATAGCTGAACGAAAGGTTTATTTCTGTGCTTGGAATTGCTTATGTGTATGTCCCTACACATTTCATACCCTACTAAAATGAAGTTTATATATTGGGCAAAAAAAAAAACACAAAATATCTGATACTTAGTCTTTGTATACCTGGCTAGGAGTAATTTCATCCTAAACAATAGTACAATTTCGTAGAGTAGTACTACTTAAGTTATGTACTCAGCTCTGGCAAAATTTAATAAAACCAAGCAGGCGCCACTCTCAGGACTACCTAGGTTCTTTCAGACGGTTTTATTGTATGTAATACTAGATCCTACCCGCGACTTTGTCCGCCTGAATTTTAAGTATACCATCGAAATGCACTCAAGGAAGTCTATTTCCGAAAGAATTTTCACAATTGGAACAGGAGTTCCGGAGATTGAGCGCGTTCAAACATAAATAAAAAACATTTCCCAACTATGTTGGGGTCGGCTTCCAGTATAACCGGATGCAGCTGAATACCAGTGTTTTACATGGAGCGACTGCCTATCCGACCTCCACAACCCAGTAACTGGGCAACACGATACCTCTTGGTTAAACTGGTTGTCAGACTTCTTGGCTTCTGACTATCCGTCACGACTACGTATCTTCTATTTACTTTGGATTTTTATCTGAAATAATTTTAATAAAAAAACTCACCTTCAATATTGAGCAGTATGGAGTAAGATAGAGCAGTTCCGACGCCGTTGCTGACTTCACAGGTGTACGTGCCTTGGTCTTCGTACGTCGGGTACCTGATCACCAGCGTCTTCCCGTAGTTGTCCTGACTGATGCCTTGTGATGAGCGGATTCCCTGACCGTTCTTCTTCCATACAATTTGAGGTAAGGGCCTGGACAAACAACCAGATATTTTAGAATTGGTGTCGTAATAAACGTTGTTCATGTTTGTGAGTACTTTCACCCCCGAAAGGATGGCAGTGAATTAAAATTCTGCCGGTATAAACTCACATTCACAAACAAACAGACCCAAAAGAACTACTTGTAGGTCATACTAATATTGATGCTGTGCGAAAATCGAATCATTGACATACAGCGAGTAGTCTATCACTCAGCCACTGCAACAACCGTGTCTAACAATAAAAGGTATTTAGACGAATGACAATAATCATTCTTCGCTCGTACCGAAAAACCTGTTCAAAAGATCTATTACTTTTTGTACAGTTCTAAATATAGCTACAATCCTTTGTAAAGACGTTAGGTAGGCCAAATGCGGTGAATTAGCGGCGTGTATGAAACCCGATAGCGGAGAGAAAAGCCCACTCGCGGCCACTCATGCACGCGTAGCCGGTCGCAATAGGTCAGTACCTGCACTGGATGCGAATAGGGCTATCAGCGCTAAAACTTGGATGAGGGTATTGAAGAATTGGGGATCGCAGACGGGGCATATACTCCCGGGATCATCGGGTGTGAGAAAGGAACACTTAACGCCGGGTTGATTTTTAGTCATAAGAGTCTGAAAGTCCCTCTCCCCTCAAGCTTGAGGAAAAGAAATTTTGTTTAAAAAATAAGAAAGGCAAGGAACGAAGAGGACTTAACGGCATTTTTTTACTTGACGTAAATACCCAATGAAGGTATTTTTTTCTGTCCCAGCCAAATAAGAGCGTTCGAGACAAAAAGCTTACATAAAGCAGGAAATAGTAAAAAACTTGTACGGCCGGTTCGAGATGGACGTCTTGCAACCCTAATCACACTGTCGCAAGCGCAGAATCAACGCGTCTAACCTAACTCGGGTTACAGATGTAGATTGCTAGACTCCCACTGGTTTGGGCATGAATGAAACCGCTGTATGTATCATTGTTTGACCAGCTAGCTGATTATTAGTAGCAATTTAATTTACATTAAAAAAGAACTTTGCACCACCCTAGGATTTTTTCCTGTATCGTGCCCAGTACCAGCCCTGAAGCCCTGTGAGTCTTTCAAATATAGAACTCGCGAAACGCAGCACGATATAGAAAGTAATACGGTTTTAATAAATTCAGTTCCAATGTTGAT
Organism: Caradrina clavipalpis; assembly: GCA_932526535.1. Lineage (NCBI taxonomy): Eukaryota > Metazoa > Arthropoda > Insecta > Lepidoptera > Noctuidae > Caradrina > Caradrina clavipalpis. The sequence goes on from OW052088.1 coordinate 1,999,740, forward strand.
ACCCTATATGCACTAGGTAGAAGTCTGGCCACCCATTTCCGCCGATTACGCGCACCTATGTAGAATATATGTAGAGCTCTTTCGCAGAACACAGGGCAACGCACTGAATATATATGTCGCGCTCGATAATCCTATAATGTCACTTGTATTCTATGTTGCCTGGGTAAATAATGTAAATATTGATCTAAGAAGACTATATTATAAAAGGCACAATAGCAACAACACCTATAATTACGAGCTCATGTTGCCAGTTTGTTCAATAATCCCAACTGTGTGTAACCCTAAAGTTTGCGTGTCTGCAGTCTACGAGCGATATGGTTATCGATTGGGCCGACTGTTACACAAACCACGAGAACTTCAACATTGTCTTTCTATAAAATTACTGAACAAAGATACTCACGTTCCACCATAAATGCAGTACAGTTCCACCTTCTTCCCCTTCAGCGCTTTCTCGACCTTCCTGGTAGTGTACTGCCGCACCGGCGGATGCCTGTTCAAGGTAGGTGCGATACCAGTCTGCGTCACTTCCAAATATATCTTGTTGCCGAACTTATACTCATTCCTGAAGATGGAATTAGCTGTGCAAATGTATGCGAAGTCTACACTCGCGTCGTAACGAGTTACGTTCGAGAACCAAAGGTTTCCTTCAGGGTCTAAAGTCATGCGAGAGTTGTTAATTGTTTTGAGCTGTCCCTGGTCGCCTTGCAACATCCAGTACACTTTGGGTTTTGGGTGACCGTCGGGTGGTTCGCAAGTGAGTTTGAATGGTTTCCCTTCCTCAGCTACGACGACTTGTTGGCTGTCGGTTTCCTTGAAGGAGTTGAGTTCAGCACGTCGTACGAAGACGCTGTTGGAGGCGGCTGTACCCCATTCGTTGTATGCGAAGCACTGGTACTGTCCGAGGTCCTCGTCTCGCGGCTCACTGACCACGAGTGTACCGCGTCCCGACTGCTGGGAGATACGGTTGTCATAACTCGTGTACTCGAACGGTTTGCCGTTTTTGATCCATCGGTACCTGTTTGCACAAAGTATATGGTGTTAATGCAAGGAATTTAGGAGTATAGTTAATTTCGTTATCGATATCATTAAATTACCCTTATTTTATAACATTACGCTTTACAATTACGAGTTTTCCTGCTTATAAACTCAGACCGTTCGTTATAGGATATAGTCAGTATGATTTGCCTAAATATTTATTCGTTTACTTTGTCCGCAAAAAAATATTGCCACAAATAACCAACATTTTCCTGATTATTACGAAATTGTGCCACTATAATGAGTTAAGGAAAAGTATTTGTATGGAAATTTTATTGTTTACCAAGATATTAAATGCTTTATTTAAATAATTTATTCCACATTACATAAAACAAAGACATGAAAATAAACAATAATAATCAGTTATGCTTTTGCGGTTTATAGTTACTTTTAAACGTTCTTACTTCATTAGGCAAATGATAACACGAAGAAATCACTTTATAGCGCCTATTTTATTAATATCAAGTATAGTCGAAGCAAGTTGTTTGAACGCGCTAAACTCCGAAAATACTGGAAAATACTTTCACTAATAGGAAGCTGCGTTTCTCCTAAGTGATATGTACACTACATTTTATCATCAAAAAAGTTAAAGATCCGTAAGAAAATTAACGTCGCCGAAATCGCGGGCAAAAGCGATTATAGTACATGAATCATTCCGAAGCCTGTATAATATAATTTCTGTATACACATTAAAACCTTCCAGAAAACCAGCTGAAACGCTATTAAAATCCCGCTTTTCCAAGTAGCAAGACTTTGATGCGACAATTTATGAAATTAAGTGGGCGAGGGCTTTCGTCTGGTCGCAGGTTCAAGCTTAACCCTAGGAATATTTCCAGCCTTAAGCGCTCCAACCCCAGACGTGACTCAAAAGGGCGAGTGTTGTAAAGAAATATGCTTATAAACATTTTCAAAGAACTCTTTCGTGATAAATGAAAGTAATGGATTCAAAGCCACAATGTTTATAACAAACAGTAATTACATTTTGAATAATTGAACAATAAACGCGCGGTTTTCCAGTCATAACATTAAATAATATGTTATTAAATAAAACAATACATAAATGCAAACTAAATAAGGATATTATTCATTACTTTTTAATGTATATGAATTTCTCTAACTTAGTCACAATACGCTTTACTACTTATATAGTGGTGCTTTAGCTTATTTATATGCACTACATTTGTGGATGGTTGTCTATTATAATAAAGCTTTTGCCCACAATTTCTACTGCGTAGACTTCAAAACTAATATTTAAAATTGGATTTCATATTTGAGAAATGTCCTACAATATTTCAAGAAAACACAAAAACGGGATAAATATTATCCTATAGGTTTATATAGGCAAGATACGACTGATTTTTCCAGACATACCCAGTTCAATGACCTGTACTGTTTGCAAGTCATAAAAGGGAACTAGGTACCTACAGTAGTTAACCCACTTGTAGCGTAAACACATTAGCTTAGTGGCGACATAGCACACCAAGCGGGCAGAAACTCAGGTAATGTAGGATGCCTTTATTAGGGAGGCCAGATTGGGAATGGGAAGCCATTAATAAGGATTTATGGCAGACTGGATGCGGGAACACGGAGAAGACAGCCAGGTATTTCAGCGACTTTGTAAGAGAGGGCATTTTCTAGAAAAGGACTGCGAAAGTTGAAGTTATTGGCATAACAATACAGCAAGTAATTTGTTATAAGTTTTATTTGTAAAATCACTGCCATCCAACTTCCTCAGAGCATTTTGCGGCAATAAGACTCTAGTAAGGTCCCCATTCAATGAATCAATACTTCCCGTTCAATAAGAATGCTTCTGGAATTGAAATTATTGTTACCAAAATACTCCAAATAACGAATATCCGCCAACCACGTCTGGACGATAAAAGTTCTAGGGCAATGAGATCAACAACTTTACAAAAAGAGTAAAAACAGGTTCCTAACCGTCATTATTATTTTTATTTTGAGCGAATAAGCGTTATTCATACATGACATAATATATCCGAGTGTGTTGTCGCCTCTCGCCTCGAGATGACTGCATTCAAACCAAGGCTGACTCACGCCATACATTATTCATAAACCCGCATTTATTTACAACTAATTTATTGATTTATCTATCTATACTTCAATGAATAGGCTCTGACTCTGACTATTGCGGTTTTTGTATTTTTGTTTGTAATTTAATATTAAAAGCTTTCAATTAGGTATAATTGGTCGGTTGACAAAGGATATTGTCAATGTGAGTACAAGCTTTTTATTGCCATTGTTAATTATATTTACTGGTTGCTAACATGATGTTGCCATATTATTTTAATACCTAGTTTTTTTTTTCTGCTCTGCCTACAAGTAATTCAATAGTTTATGTTTTAATTGAATGTTTTTTAATGCGATTATGAAAAAGTTGCAGTGAGCGTGCTATGAAACCGTAACATAATACTAGGACATGTAAACACACCTAAACATAAGTTCAGCCTTCTACTTCTATCGAATTTATCCCGAGAAACGTGATCAATAAATAGCTTTTACCTAGCAACAAAATTACTACAGTATTGTATCCTATATAAATCACATTACCTCAATACGCCTTTATTTAATATTTATTGAAGAACAGACATAAGAAAAAGCTTTTGAGGTCAAGTCTCTTCAAGTGTAAGTCAAGTTAATTGATATGAACACTATAATCATTACGAGACCGTTATCTGCCGCGGGTCATTGATTTCGTTCGACACAAAACACAGTAACTATCTCATAACTTCATACAAAATAGCTTGGACCTTCAGAGTACGGTATTTATAGTAACAGCCATCGAACTATAATATTGTCCGAGTACAAACGAACGTACATAGAAATGCTAGGTCATCGGCATGTTGTATGTGAACGAATCATCCAAGCAGCAAAAACTACACCGCAATATTTGTTCAGTAGTTTCGTAGATGGCTAATGACAGATAACATTTCGATTATCAACAGAAACATTTTTTTAATTAAACATTTGTATGTTACAGTTAACGCTACTAATTATAAATCAGTGCAAAGCATATGTATTGGATATAGATTAAACAGTGATGGCTGGATGTATCACATTTGTCATATTAAATTAATTTGACGGGATTAATTAAATTATTGAGAGACTAGTTCCACCCGCGAGATCATCCACGTGGAATACCATAAAACATAGCCTATGGTTCTCAGTTTACTATCAACGAAAAGATTTTGAATCTATCGGTACTATAATATTAAAAAAGAAGTACTTTGAATAGATTGTGGTTTTGGCTCGTTTTGACAGAATTAAGATCACTTGATATTGAATTTCTAGAAAATATGCAGTTACCCTTCAGAGATTTGTTCCGACAACTTAGTTACTTAGACCTTCTTAGTCACCGGGCGCAACTAATGTGTTGAAGACAAGGAAGTGATTTAAGCCCTGCTGAGCATTTAAAAGGATTTAGCGTCTAGCGTCTCCATTTACATAAACCGTGCGAAGAATAAATTAATGTGTGTTTACTTTCGTTCTCACAAATAAATATTTCGTCACTAATACGCAATACGGTCTGACAAGGCCCTGGAAATGGTACGGGCGCTTGTTTTTAAATCAAGATTAAATACCTTGGTTAATGCTCGATTCACACCATCGCGGAGTCGGAATAGAGATTTGTACATAATGAACTTTATGTACTTTGTTTAACGTACAAACGAAAGGCGATCGCTCGTTTTCCGACGAACTTTCACGGATTTCGGAGAAACAGATCCTACGAATTCGCGGTAAGGCTTCTGTTCAGTGGCAGTGTAAATTAAGCCTCAGTCAAGTCTAGTTACAGCTAACATAGACCGTGTTCTTCAGAGTAACCAAAAACTTATCGTAATGTAGATAAGAGAACAACACCAATTATATAAAAATACGAAAGAGGTTATCTAACGTCAAAATAATGCAACAAAGTTTCAGCTCATGAAAATCGTACACACACGGTAGACTCAAGTTTCAGATAATAAAGAACATTACAAAGGGCAAAGGCTAAATGCTTTAGCTATGAAGTGATCTCCATAAAATGCTATGATAAAATAAAAAAGAAGTTTAAAAAACTAAAACCCGACTACAAAAAATTCACGTTCTAAAAAGTATGAAACAAGAAAACATTCTCATCTGAAAGCCGTGGTCGTATGCCACTTTACCCTAAACTTTAGTGCTAAAGATTCATGTTCTATAACTACATACATACAGTTTTACCTGAATTAGGTGGCATACGACCACGGCTTTCAGATGAGAATGTTTTCTTGTTTCATACTTTTTAGAACGTGAATTTTTTGTAGTCGGGTTTTAGTTTTTTAAACTTCTTTTTTATTTAAAATATTTTGGGGTTTAAATTTAGACATTTATATGCGTAATATTATTGGAACTGCAACATATATACACAATATATGAAATAATAATCTATTAAGTCTCCCAAACGAAATATTGGTTAGTTAGCTAGGTTTATGATGCGTTCTAAAGGGTGCTATGTACAATTTACTTATATAATATATATATATTTGAAATGTGCTAATTAAGCCCTTTAGTTTGATATGCAACACGACCATATTTGGAAGAAAAAAATTTTTTTTTCACGTCTTCTTGAGCCCTAGAGGGCGCCACATACAATTTATTGCAACATAATGTAGCCTATAACCAGCGGACGATCAAGACGCTTCTAATGACACCTCATTTGTCAATTTACGTTAGACGGTTTAGAAGTTATGAGGGAACAGATGAACATCCATACATACATACATACATACATACATACATACATACATACATACATACATACATACATACATACATACCGGTCAACCTCATAACCCTCCTTTTTGCTTCGCCGTAGTCGGGTAATAAAAACGTGAGTCAATTCGTTTGTCACTCAACCATAGTGCAGCGGATGAGGATTGATACACACAGGAAGCTGGCGTCACAGTAAGGATATGCACTCGATACTATCTCGAATGAAACTGTAGTTCCCCTGGGAAATCTAGGCTAGTAGTACTTGGCGTTGGTTCTCTTGGCAAGGGTAAGCCCCTATAATCCATTGAGGGATGTCTAGTGAATGTCCACTTAAGACCTGTTTACTGATAGCTTAGACGAAGTTCTTGTAAATGATGTTCTGTAGCGGATCCGGGGTAGACCCCCGGATCCGCTACAAGGAGGTTCAATCTCAAAGCATATTGGTCCACCTCTGAATAATTTTAAATTAAACTTATATTATCCTACCTACTGTACGTACAACGGATCCAGCGACAATGTTTGCAAAGCTTTTCAAATGGGTTGTAATTTTCAACCAGATTAGGAATGGTGATAAATTAGTTTAATGCGTAAACCCGTGAAGCCAACTGTCGGGTACAGTAGTGTTGTGAATGACATTGACAATCGTAAGTGCTTTTTTATGCTAAAAGCACGTAGTAGTATGTTCAAAAACAGGAGATTTTTGCGAACACAATCCTTTCATTTCCATACATATGTACGAAGCTACTGATCAGACGCAGAGAGTTACTAATTTAATCATTTCATTGTATAATTTAGGATTTACCGTAAATTAGAACTTTACGCTAGCTTTAGTCAGTTTCTCAATTAGTCAAAAACCAAAAAATACACTGGCATTAGTTATTTCGTAGTAATAATAAAAGTCTTTTCACGAGTGATTTTACCTCTATTTAGCGACTAAATACACTACGACACGGTATTATAAACACCATGATGAATTTTTTGCTAGCGTGCTCGCTTCCATTGAGGAATTAATAAAAATGTTTAGTGTCGGCAGCCATCTTTCATTCATAACGCTGTAAATTGTAATCATATTCATTATGTATGTGTGTCGGTCTGAAACGCTACGTAGACGCGCATTTTTAGGGACGAATTATTTAACACTATGACGATTATTTTTTCCAGTGTTTTATAATTTAATTAAAATTACAAATGGAAGTTGACTACAAAAGATGGAAACTATATAGTTTATGTGTGATCTCAATAAGCAATAAAGCAGGATACAAAACCGTTTATATTTCTCAATAGCGGAAGTTAGATGTAACTTTCCTTACGTAAGGAACTAAAATATCAAAGGAATATTATTCTCTACAGCCGTACTTGTTCTAAGAAAATTGTGAACGTATTTCTCGGTATTTAACCGGACAGTTACAAATATAACTCAATTCCTGACTTTACGAAACAACACAATAACATTGTGTGTGAATCATTGTCATACATCTGAATCCGAATAATCCCATCTTTGCGCTACTGCGGTGGACTAACTATTATGTAGTAGTAAGTCCTTATTCCTGTCTGTCACAAGGACACTCACATCACATTCGACAAATTGAAATAGTAAAGACTGATTTCCGTGTTATCTATCCACAGAAACTAACAGCCGACAATGTTGACTGCATTTTAGTATTATTTCATGTCATTAAAGAGAGTTTGTTTAGTTTTCATGGGTTGTGTTTTCTTAGGCCGCTGTAGAACCCGCAAGAAAACATATTAATATAATTCAAATCAACAGACGATCTCTCAGCAATTTTTCAAGTCAAGGTGACTGACTGACTGACTGTCTGACTTCGAACAACTGGAGGGAAATTCAACTAACTTTTATGAACGATCGCAATCTAAACACAGTCTCAATCTGACAAAAATCTGTCTGATTTACCTACATGTTAAACATTGATTGTCGCCGAGATTTGATTGCTACTAAATTAGTTTAATTGACCTTCTAAAGGTCTGAAGCCGAGACTGACAAATTGCGATCATTCCAAAACTTACTAGAATTGCCTTTCATCTTAGATCGTAGTGTGTAAGTAAAACGTTTGTAGTAAAACAAGGTGACGTACTTGGGAGCCGGTTCGCCTTCAGCCTCGCACTCTATGATGAACGGCTTGTCCACCTCGCCCGGCTGCGCCACTTGGAACAGAATCTCCTCTTGCGTCGGCTGCTTCACGATCTTCGGAGGTGACGTCACTGAGGACAAATGTGAATGTTATGACGACATCGTAATGATGAGTGGGATGGAAATGATGGAACTGATTTGTAATAATTAGATATCATTTTGATTTGAGTGATGAATGGATGTAGTTCTGACTGTAGCTAGCTTTTATTTAGTGTTTAGTAAAGTTTTCCTTTCTCTAAGCGTAATTTTTAAATGTGATTGAACTATTATTGCTGGATAGTCATGTAACATTTGGTGTATAGAATTAGTTTGACCTTATTGATATGGTTATTAAGATATTAAGAGATGGTTCGTTTTGGCAGAACTAAGTTATTTTGTTTTATTATGCATAATATGTTTAGAATTTTTCTTGGTTAGAAGAAGTCTTTGGAAGTTTTATAACTTAGGTAATAGCTAGGTGAATTATTTGATTATTGGATCTCATACATTTAAATCTTATCAATTTATCATACAACAACTGCATGTCAAATAATCTTCAGCATAACATAATTGCTTAAGCATAACAAATGCGTGAACTCTAATTTTGGCATATCTTTTCTTACGACATTACCTCACGATAACGTGGAGGAGAAGGTCACTGAGAAAAGATAATATTTCAAAATCATATTTTGGTTAACTTAATAAACTGCTTTTTGAAAGCCTAGCAACAAGATCTAGATTTAAATAAATAATACAATTAGAATTTCAATACTATATATTAAAGTTCAATATTTCGTTTTAATTGTACAGGAAAAAATATACAAAGTAAGCAAATAATCACTATCTTGTCAGACTCGGATGGTTCACCTTTGAAAACAGTAAATACATTTCTCAGGTGTTCTTAAATGTCAAGGTATTTAGGTACATAACATTGGGTTAGGTCAGTGTCCCAGTGCCAGTTACTCCTACTGGTTAGTCCATATGACTAGACACATACAAATTAACATGACAAGGATTTATTGTTTTTTGTTAATATTTAACTAGCTTCTGCCTAGAAATCTAGTATACCATAAAATATATAGTATTACACTCGGCTTATTGCCGAATGTAAAAGTATATAGTGTGCATATCTTTTTTTTATATATATACCATCATGCCTGTATTCCCCGAAGGGTTAGGCAGAGGCGTACCAATGTACACATGAGCCTATTGCCATTAACCGGGCACAAATCCAAACTCCGAGCTGCTACTGAGAACTTCATAGAAAAACCCAATAACACTTTTGCTCGACCTGAGAATCGAACCCAGGACCTCTAGCGTAGCAGTCGTGCTTAGGACCCCTAGGCCAACGAGGCAGTTTTTATGAATGAAATACATTTTGTAATTGGCAGATTTTTTTTACTTCCAAAGACTACTTATTACAAGAAACCACTTTATGTTATTCTAGTATAGATTCTAACTCAAAGGTAATGCTAGTATTACAGAATGGCGACAACAGAACATGCCTTATGTTTAGATTAAAGCCTTTTTATTGGTTGAGTATGACTCTGGAATATGGACCTAAATGGTTCTTTATAATTGTATTAAGAATATGGGGCAATAAAATTATGTGGAGCACATTTCTTGTTACAAGTATGTTTTCTAAATATACAAATTCAAGGAATAGAATACAATTTTTTTTCTTACCACATATTACAGCATATTTAGTTGGTCTACAAATCGAATAAATTCATTTGTCAAAAACTGTTATGGTCAGGTCACAAAAGAATAAAGCATGTTAGAAAAATGTAGGTAGGTATCGTTCAATTGGCGATAGTGAAGGCATGCTCATTGCATTATGATCTAGTTGGCACAGATTTCTACTCCAATGCAAGCCCTACACACTACCTGCCAATCTTTGGTAGTGGCCCTCTACTCTGGCTGCCAATAGTGATGAGTACTGTATGTCAACAATTCATACAAAATGAAAAATTATGCTAATGGCCAAGTCAAGCTTTGCATACAATAACATGTCTTCTTTGTGTTGTATGACTTGCATGCTTTATAAGCATTTGCTTAAAATTAAGTAATGATTAACATTTGCTTGACCATTCGTTTTTGATGTTTTTTATAAAGTTTACAAGTAGGAATACAGTGTGGTGTTCAACATTATTTAAAACTATAACTTAACCAAAATTTTGTAAAAAACATAGATCATCATGCTTATTTGCAGACAAAAGTTTGGCAAGAATGGTACTTGGCAAAAATCTGATTGACATAAAGAGCCATTTAGTAGCAACATGGTTGGCACAGGTAGCGATGTGATTGGATGCTGCTCTGTGTCAGGAGATCGATTCCTGCACAAAACAAATATTTATATGGCGTTGAGTCTGTTTCTGTAAAACTGGCCTTCGGTAAGATCATACATGAACTGCTTTAAGTCAATAGATGTTCACTCAATAGATTAGCTAGGAAACATTATATTTTTACTTCTCTTCCTTCAATCCCACTTTACCAGAGGATGATAAATGGAAGAATAGATACTGCATTGTGTATTTCTCAACATAAATATTGTACAGCTTATCAAAATAATTTTCAAATCAAGATCATGCTTCCCATAAGGAAACAATAGCTGATAAAATCTTTTTGAGCCTGTATACTCATAGGTGGGTACCCCAGAGTTAAATTCAATCTATGACATCAAAATCTTGATCACGGAATGAGCAAGGACAAAACAATGTTGTCAATTACAAATCTGGCATGTAGGCTACTAAATTAAGATATGATATGATGCCTGTGAGTAATACCTCACCATTTACAGTCATCAAAGAATTTGAGGAGCATCGGTAATTTTGATATTTTTTTAAATGTGAGTTATAGGATGGAACAGCATGGGCTGATATTATAAATATACATATAAATAATCAATTATTTGTTAGATATTTAATAATATTGGTTCAATGGTTGTTAAGATGTATTAAATTGCATAAAATCTAAATTGTAAAGGGTGCCTAAAATTAATACCTTATTATTGTGGTTTGCTAACATGTATCAATATGACCATATACTGTCGAATTGTTAGATGTAAGCAGGTAGGAAATAATTACAACAGTTAGAAGAGAGAGTTGTGCCTATCAACAAGTCTTTCTTTGTAACTTAATTATATTGCTGGGGATGGCGAAATTGAGACAAGGTTGAATGAACTTTAGCTAGCAATACGATAAATAATATATATCCTAACAAAGAAGACAATAAACATAAGTAATACTCACATAGAGCCGCAGCGCATGATATTAACGCGATGAAACACAGTATTTTTGTTGTACCCATCTTTACAGGTCTCCTACTTCTTAGTACTTGTGTATCTAGTAAGAAATTAAAGAAACCAATTTAAAACTTATTTAAACACATTTCTCCGGCACACATGTTCACCGCACTCGATGACCTAATCCGAATAAAGCTTGAACCACAATGACAACACCCACTAAAAATAGCAACATCAAATACACTAAATTGAGGACCCCATATGACACATAAACTTATTATCCAAACTTAAAAAGTATTAGAATTTCCTTAGCCTATATAGTTACACGGTTTCACAACAGGGTAACGCTAGAAAACCCGCACAAACTCACTATTTGTTGCGGTACACGGCAAATCAATAATTGCATTCCGATAATGCTAACTCGATTATGTCCTAACATAGATTACGTTTAAATATATGAACTGGTGCAAGTTATTACCTAAATGCTCGCTTTTATAATAGTATCATCGCGAAAACCAACTGAAATAATAAAATTACGGATTTTAAAGGCGGGGCCTCTGAGATTCGCTGTCGTTCGTTCGTTCAGCAATGACGGTTCAATGACTGGCTTGGCATAGACAGACAAAGATTCTTTTCTATGTCCATGGTCGTTTAAACTGCTATCTCTTTTGCACTTGGAGCCAAGGTGTATTTCTCTTTTTTTTTTGGTGTTCATAGACTAAAGAAGTATTGTTGAACGCTTAGCAATAATGTCAATTTCAAAATATAAACCGCCACTCGTAAAATAATGTTTTGTCAAAATATGTAAATTTAAAATCTATTACTAATTTTTGAACCAATGCAAATAAATCACTGTTTTTCTTTTCAAAGCTAAAGGCCACATGTGTCGCATTATTTTTTTATCTGTACTCCTGTTCAAAGTAGTAAGTATCTTAAATAGATAACCTATAGTCCTATACGATATCAATAGGTGTTTTTAGAAAAATATATTGACTTTCGTACCCCACAGGGGGTGCCCTTAGCGTACAGTCGCTTGGTTTGTAAGAACATTGTATGCCCTGTCTGGAGGCCTTAATTGTAAGGCATCTACAGGAAAGCCCGGTTAAGCAGCAAACAACCTCCTAGGTTGAAATGCGAAATGCCATTACGAAAAAAAAATCTGGAAACTATGCAAATACATAACTACTTCTATTATGCTTAATATCATAACGACGTTATGAAAATGATAAAACTATATTTTTTTTGAATTAATATTACCGCGCTGGACTGGAGCCACCCGCGAATTTTGAATAACGAACGTTTGCTTTTTCTACACCAAATAATATAAAAAAATCAACAAAGATGATGGATAGTTGTGTAAACCTCAAGGAAATGCAAACCAGCGCAAAATGCAAACTATGATGTGCATAGATATTACACTGATCAATCAGTCACTGATGTGATGTGTTATGAATAAAATCTGACCGTTGACGTTTTGTAATCATGAGCATTTGTTTTGAAATTTTAAATTTTTTTATAGTCTAGATTATTTAACTTTTACCCCTATTACAGACATTAAATCTGTAAAGTGTACTTCTATACTAGTTATATCAGGATTATATAAGAACAATATTCTTTCTTCATCGTCTCCACGTACCTACCAAATTTCTGATTGCATTTGCGGAATTTGATTAACATGGGTAAATATTGCTTTTATTAGTTTTAGTTTACAATGGGTAAAATTACAGTTCTTAGGTAATTATTTTAAAAAGTGGAAAAGCTTTCTTTTTTTTCCTGATTTCGGTTACGCGGGTTACGCCAGCCAATCTTTTGATGTCCACTCAGCACTCTCCCCCCATTATTCGCATTTTACTGGTCATTTGAGAGTTGAGGCGGAAAGGAAACAAGTTTCTAGCTCCACGCCATGCTGCTATTTAGAATTAATTAGGAATCAAGAGCACTCCCTTATTTTTGCTTCGAACTGGGATTTGAAACAAAACTACCTTTTGGAATGGGCAACTAGATTATAATATTATTGTTATTTTGACTTTGAATTGCGTACCTACCTCGTATCGTAGCCTAGCTACTATGCTAGCAAATCTATGAGGCTTTCAATTCAATAAATTCCAAAAATAATATAATAAAAATAAAAGCCTACAGCCATTGAATAGCAAAACAGTCGATGAATATTATGTTCTCGCAATTAACTTTCTTATTTCTTTTCCTTGTTTTTATTGAAAGGTTTCATTACTTACTCAAAGTATTTTTACATTTACAGATGACGAACCCTTCCGCAATCTAAGACCAAAGCAAAGCTACAGCATACATCCATCCAAAAGTTCAGGGCATGCCAAAAACTTTAGCAAATCAGATATGAATGTTGTGCTCCCAAAAGACCCAGTAGGGACGAACAACTCTCGTAAACGCGACATTAATGTACGGAGCTCGTTCAAAGGCTTCGGAGAGTACTACAAGAAATATGAACACGATGAAGTGCCCGTTAAAGATTCAAATCTCATAGGTCCAGCTATACGAAACAAAGGATCTTTAACTAATTCCGAACTCGATAAATTGGAGTCCAAAATATTTAAAAACATGTCGCAAGAACTTCAAACCGACGATGTCTCGAAAAGTAGTCTCGATTCTAACATAAAATTTTTCAAAACAACTGTTCTTGAGATATTTGATAATTTTTATGCGAGCATGCGAGACTTTGAGCTTTATAAAAAAAGATTTCACGAGATTCTTGCAAAAAATAAAGAGGACGCGGTTGCTGACATGGAAGACTTTATAAAAGATATGATACAACATATAATGTCTTCTGAGACTTTAATTTCAAATGATAGTAAGAAAAGTAATGAGTCTGCGCCTATTTCAATAAGAGAGAAAGACAATCCGCAAGACGCTGTGTGTGGGAAATCCAGTGATTTAGCGTCTTTATCATTTAGAGACAAACAAACAAATGTTAGCAACTTTGACGACGAATCAAGCTATGATACAAATGCCTCTACAGGCGAGACTACGCATTCGGTTATCGAAGCTTACAAAAACGATAACTACCTAACGGATTCCACTTTAGATGATAATCCGGCAAAAGCCGAAAACTGTACGGTGAATAAGGATGAAATCTTCAACATTTTTCTTTTAAGTGGTAATCCATGCGTGCAAATTAAAATAAATGAACGTAACCTGCTATCTGAAATTAATATAAAGGAGTCGATCAAATGTGGTAAACACGTTGCGTCTGCAGACAACATGGAGAGGCTGGCTGCCAAGAAAATGGAGTTAGAAAAGTACGTCGGACAAGACCATGGCTCCAACTCAAACGTACCTGATAGGGAGATACCTGTTAAAGTGTCCTATGCCAAAAAGAACATATATCTCGATGAGGACTTTTCTCAAGAGCGCGATTCTGAAAAATCATTTATAGCGAAGCTTTGCAACTTTTTGTGCAGGAAATTCCGTAAAACTTCTTGAATTCGATGTTATGTACATTTTTGATAATATAAATGCATAATTATTCAACAAATACTTTATTGTGGACTAGACAACGAATAGAACAAGGAACAAAATCACGATACACCACATTCTTCAAAATTGATTATATACCACCTCATCATAGCTATGTGTTTACTAAGTTGTAACGCGAATTCCTTCTTCATGTGCAAAAATTCCCTAATGACGGGCAGATCTAGCATAACGAACGCTTGGCCATCTATCTCTTCCTGCTTCATCTTGTCTGCAATAAATTTGCAATCGTCAGTGCTGCTTAAGTACGCGTACACGTCATCGACCGACCAGTCCAATGGGTTCGGAGACAGCTTCAGTTTACCCTTCATCCAGGACATCGCCATATCTTTCTCGAACATTTTGTTATCAGATGGCAGAGGATCGTAAGTGTTGAATTTCAACTTTTTCAGTTCAGGTTCCTCAGTGTCGGACACGTCGGAAATATTTTTGGCATCTCTAGAATTGGAACTGCTCTCGTTGGTCTCGTTTTCTGTGTCGCTGTCTTGCGAGGTTTGTTTCTTGACGCAGGTGTTGCTGTACATTGTCTGTACATCTTTTTTGTTCCAGTGCGCCTCTTTCATTTGTATCGCGAAGTTGGGGAGCTTGGCGCCGCGCGTTTTCATCTCCATCTTGGGGTAGTCGTGCTTGGCGCGGCGGGGCCGGCGGCCGCGGCCGTCGCCGGAGTCGGGCGAGCCGGGCCGGGTGCCGGGCGAGCCGGGCCGCGTGCCGGGCTCGGACGGCGGCGTGGAGCCGGCGCTGTGCGAGCTCTCCACCGACTCCACATCCTTGTTGCTCTCGCTCTCGTGGGAAGGTTGCAGCTTTTTCTCTGGAGCAGCCTTTTTCTTTTTCCTTCTACCATTCACGCTGCCTTTTGGTCTTCCTCTGCGTTCGGTGTTATTATCTGAAATTCATAATGTTGCATGTTAATAATCGTGTTTCTTAATCTTCGTCTTAAGTGATTTTATGTTTTTTTTTTTGTTTGCATGTAGTAATTTCTGAAAGTACTGGTCTGATTACACAAAAATATCACTTATAGAAAGCTACTATATTACTGAGTGCAAATGGCTATGTTTTGTGGTACTCTTGTTCATTTCTCTGTCAGTAGCTAGTAATGTGTACGATGCTAGTGTGGCACTTACGGAAGGTAGACTTGTCGACGTGCTGGCAGTCGTTGGGGCACGTGACGGTCTCGTCGGGCCCGAACAGGCACGGGCACGCCTGCAGCTTGACGCACACGTCGCGGCAGAACGACGCCACCTGCGCCGCCGAGCGCGCTATCGGCACGTACGCGTGGTATGTGCTCGACTTTAGTCTGGAGTTGAGATAGAGTACAATAAGTTTTATTACAGAAATATTGCGAGGTTATTCTTAACTTCCATTCATTAAATTGTAAAAGGTAGATTATGATATTACTTTTTGATGTGATTTTTTACATGAGGAATAAAATTTACTTAACTATAGACAGATAACTCCAACAAAACATATTTAGCTAGATACTTTTAAAAAATCTGCTGTCCTATACATTTTTATTTGACCGTTTGTTGTTATCGTTATGTCCTTCCCACCCCTTATATTTTGGACATACATAAAAAATCGTAATATAACAACACCTTTAAGTTACAGAACATATTTACTGATACTCACTTTGCCCTCAACATCTCAAGCCTCATGCCATCTTCCGGGGGACCCTCAGTCTCCCAATCCTTGAGCAGCTTGGCAGGCTTGTACGACGCCGAGATTATCTTATTGAGCACCTCTTTGAGCACCAGCGACAACGGCCCCGGGCCCACGTGCTTTGGCAACTGAGACAATTTGTTCCTACTTATGGATGGTCCCGCATAACATTTATAGTTAAAGAAAATTCTGTCGCACCATTCATCTGAACACTTCACGTCTTCTTTGACAGTCTTCTCTTCAACAGGCTTCGGTTGCTCCTTTATGATCGTAGTATCGGGAATGTGTAAGGCATAGTCGTTGCTGTCGCACCAACCGACAGGGAACAGCAGATCGCTGTCTTGAGCGTACCAGTACTTCTCTCCTATGGGCAGGAGCTCCACGCAAAGCATGTGCTCTACTATACAATCTATATTGGCTACGTGTATTTCTTCATGATTTTGCGGATTGACGGCTTCTATTTTCATATTAACTTCGATGCCTTTCAGTGGCACTTTGTTCCCGAAGCAGTAATCAGGTGCTGGTACTGATGACGTCATCGTCAGATAGTCGTCCCACTCGAAAGGTCCTTCTTTCCAGATTTTGGGAGATTTGAAGGATAGGCCATTTTTCTGTGCCCATCCTATAGGGTATATGTACGGGTGCATGGTGTCGCAGAGCCACGCCATCTTGGAGTCCTCATAGTCTTCCACGTGGTCGTCTATGACTACGAGGAAGTGTAAATTGTTGAACACTTTGGTAACAGTCGCCGGACGGATAGTCCGCATGTCTTGGGGACTTAAAGCTTCTAACTTCATGCCGCTGGCGAAGTTGTGAGATTCTAGGACTTGGGTTGGCTGTGGAAAAGAAGAGGATACAATTTATAAATCTTTTCGTTTTGTTTATTTGTCAGTAATCTGCGGCATAGGATGTATTTTATGGTATACCTACATTACTAACAATAGCTGGTAAATAATAAAACTTCCAACCTTACACACATAACCGATTATGCGTTAGTACGTCGAGCACATAACAACGATACGTCTGACGTATTTTCGGTTATGTGCGTTTACCCTAAAAACTGTGATATCTCACGTCTAGTGGTCGCAACAGTTAACATAAATAAACTTTTGGGAGTTATAAAACCTACAAGTTGGGGTTTCGAGTTCACAGGATCAAAATAAGCGGATTTAAGCTCTCAGGAACCAAACATCAGATAATCAAGCATCGTGCGCGAGCCATCAGAGTCAATATTTTCAAGTAACTTTCCAAATATGTATAAGCACAGTAACATTATAAAGCCGCAATCACCCTTGTTTCCCCCAAAGGGTTAGGCAGAGGTATACCAATACACACCCACAGTTTGCCAGTATGTTTAGGTCCCATGTAATAGGGGGCGAGCCTATTGCCATTAACCGGGCACAAATCCTAACTCCGCATTGCCACTTAGAATTTCATAGAAAAACCCAATCGAACCGAAAACCTCTAGCGTAGCAGTCGCGCTTGGGACCACTAGGCTAACGAAACCGTTAACCAGTTAGTGTGACAGTTATTAGCTGTTGATCAAAAAGTCATAGCCAGATAGATACATATACATACATACATCATCAGCCTATCACACGCCACATCTATAATATAAAAATGAATCGCAAAATGTGTTGGTAAGCGCATAACTCGAGAACGGGTGGACCGATTTCGCTAATTCTTTTTTTAAAATATTCCTTGAAGTACGAGGATGGTTCCTACGGGGAGAAATATTGTAAAAAAAAAAAAAAAAAACCTGAAAAAGTCTAAAACCAACAATTTTCTATACTCCCATACAAAAGATTTGTGATAATACTTATAATGTCGGTAGGGGTAGGGGTAGGGTAGGGGTAGGGTAGGGTAGGGTAGGGTAGGGGTAGGGTAGGGGTAGGTAGGGGTAGGGTAGGGGTAGGTAGGGGTAGGGTAGGGGTAGGGTAGGGGTAGGGTAGGGGTAGGGTAGGGGTAGGGTAGGGGTAGGGTAGGGTAGGGGTAGGGTAGGGGTAGGGTAGGGGTAGGGTAGGGTAGGGGTAGGGTACGGGTAAGGTAGGGGTAGGGTAGGGTAGGGTAGGGGTAGGATACCACGCGAACGAAGTCGTGGCGGGTCAGCTAGTATGTATATATAATTGTCTGTTATTAGGACTTACTTGGAACAGGTCTGCGGGCGTAGGCTCGGAGATGGCTTCCTCAGCGCTCTGTCGCAGTTGTGTGCTCAATTTGTTCTTGCACGAGAACTTGTTCACTTTGCCGGGGTACTTGAACTGCCACGGAGAACCCTGCGCGGATATAGTCACTGATTAGTTCAGCATTGTAGAGATCTTTGTTAGGCATATCCGTTGGACAACCTACGTGTACAGTAGGTAGATATATGTAGTTAGGTTTATACTTGGGCCAATCACATTTTAACAAACTTTTATAACTGCGTAATATGACGTCTTAGGGCCACCGCCCACGTCCTACTTTTTGTTGGACCGATTATCGGACCGTGTCGTTCTGTAAACCCAGTTTCGTGGGATCGACTTTATTTAGGACGTGTGCGTTGGTATATTAGAATTCATAAGTTCCATCATTTTATCAGACAAAACTTTATCAGACAAGCACTGATTGTCTGACGTGCGTGGACAACCTTAGCCGTGGAATTAAATTCACAACTCCCAGTTTTTGTATGAAATGACTGTCAAAAATTTAAACGTTATCCATAACCTGAGAATAAATTTTGAATTTTTGATATAGGTACTAGGTCTTGGTATAAAATATGGATGAAAGTAGCTCTTACAGAATCTTATAGGCTGATTAACATGACAAACTGGAAAGTACCTATAATTCCGAGTACAAAACAACACTTTTTGGCAGTCGGATGAAAATTATCAATATACCTAAGTAAATGTTTCCGATCGTCCCGTTTACACTACAACAATTATTAACACATTACCGGTTAAAGCCTCTGCTATTAATATCGAGGTCGATCAAGCCGATCAGTTCAAGTGACGAGAATTACGGTTTCTCATATTTGCCGACCTACATACTTACGTAGTACAGTGCAGTATACTTATTGATAAATAATGTAACAATGGAGCTTTGATTGGAGCTAAAATTACTTCGTATCTGGGCTAGACGGAGGCGACCCATTCAGACCCGTTGGGACTCAATAGCGCTTTACGTTGTTTAGAATTTACACGCTTTGCTTTTGAAGCAGAAATGGAATCTCCCATTTCTCTCATTTATCAGTCAAGGCTTCTATTTTCGGGCAGTCATGTAAAAATATGTAACGAAAGATCTTCATTTACTTTTTTGGCTTTCGTGAGTATTAATTAAAAGATTCCCTCGCAAAATAATTTACAAATTGAATTGGATGAAGAAAGAATGACCTTTGGTCGTGTGCTATAAGTTAACTTCGCTAGGTTCTTTGCTTCTGAGGGGGGTGGCTCAAAGCTTCGGAGGGCAAAGTGAAAAATAACGAATTATTCTACGTGCCCATAACGCGTTATGGGCACGTAGAATAATTCGTTATTATTTTTTGCATCAGCAAAAAAACCAAAAGCCAGTAAGTACAACAGTACTTACTGGCTTTTGGTTTTTTTAGTTTTTTTTTTGGTTTTTTTAGTATTTTGCTTCAATAGTGGAAATTCTTACATTGTTTATTCACTCATGCCATTGCCAATAAATCTTGGAATCAGATTTTAAAAAGCAGATAGGTAGATAGATATTCGAAAACTTTTCTAACGATGATTGTTTCATGTTTGAAACAATCATCGTTAGAAAAGTTCTATCTATCTGTATCTATCTACCTATCTGCTTTTTAAAATCTCCAAGTATTTTGCTTCAATAGTGGAAATTCTTACATTGTTTATTCACTCATGCCATTGCCAATAAATCTTGGAATCAGATTTTAAAAAGCAGATAGGTAGATAGATATTCGAAAACTTTTCTAACGATGATTGTTTCATGTTTGAAACAATCATCGTTAGAAAAGTTCTATCTATCTGTATCTATCTACCTATCTGCTTTTTAAAATCTGATTCCAAGATTTATTGGCAATGGCATGAGTGAATAAACAATGTAAGAATTTCCACTATTGAAGCAAAATACTTGGAAATCAAACCAGACGAAGGCAGGCGGGGCGAACTTTGAAGACATTGTACCTATTGATCGGTTTCTAAATATAAAATTCATGGAATTGGAACACTTTATTTAGGTATCTCCACATTGAACTCACAGACATAAGATTAGGAGGATATTATAGATGATCATTTGACATTATGAGATAGAGATTACAGCCTACAGGTCTAGGCTATGCCAAAGTCTTTAATCAATCTATACGTAACAAGACTTTCTCACATAACCCTAAATATTTTTTAGGGGCCGAAAATAATACTAGAAAGGTAGTAAGAAGGGTCAGCACCAGCAAAACAATATACTGTTCGACGACACGGTCGGCGCAGTGGCTGAGCGATCAACTGCTGCGCTGCGTGTCGCAGGTTTGATTCCCGCACGGAACAAAAATATTTGTATGACCTACAGATAGTTGTTCCGGGTCTGGTTGTTTGTGTATGTATGTGAGTTTATATGTTTGTAAACGCACCCACGATACGGGAGAAATTCCTAGTGTGGGGCAACGTTTTTTTTTTTAAAAAAAAACTGTTTACATACACACGTATCCTTGATCCTACATATTAAATAACATAATGTTTGTTCGTTACTCAATTACGCTTTAACGGCTAAACGGTTTTGAATTAAATTTAGGCAGGCATGTAAATTATAATCTGGATTAAAATATATGATATTTTAATCCGGGTATATGAAGAAGTTTATCTACGATACAAATGAAACGGGAGGCGGGCAACGAACCATTAGAAAAATAAATCGTTTTAAATAACTTGGATAGGTAGTTAATACCACCTAAACCACCATAACTAAACGTCCTTTTTTTCAAGAACGTAAAACAGAATGGCGGCGCTTGTGCTGCCTTCTACGCTCTCTAAAAATAGTGTTGCGTATATCGATTATGATTGATTGATTGATTGAAATATTGAATGAAAGTATTGACTCACCTTATTGGTAACGAAGCCGAAGCTACTCAGTCGAGGGTTGGAGAAGAAGATCCAGAACTGAGTCAGGTCTTCATCAGCGCCGTCGTATCGGACTAGAAGACGACCGCCGACGTTCTCACATACCTGGGGAAAGGACCTCACTGTATAACGGGCTGGTGTCCGAAACTCCAAGCCCTGGCGCGTATTTTCCGTACGGGAGCTTTACATTAAAATAGCCTTAATGGTGTTTTTTTCTCTGCCTTTTGAATTTCTACCACGGCGGCCAAACTCGATGGAGACTACCCAAATATGAGATAATATGCTGCACATGTGTGAGCGCAAACTTGTAGTAACTACTGAGAAATTCGTAATGGTTGATGGTTTCGTCACTCAATAACACTTTTCCCGACCTGGGAATTGAACCCAAGATCCCACGCTCACCAGTCTAGCTTGTGACCACGAGACCAATGGGGCAGTCAATGAGTGTCAGCCACGGTGCCTTGCTGGCTAGTTATTTACATGGGCTATTCTACTATAGTAGTAGTAGACCTTGAAAGTTTTAAGGAATCTGAGTGCTAAGAAGCGGTTTTCGTTGAAATAATATTTCTATTGACCTCAAATCAATTTAAAGCTCAGTTTACAGAAACATGACTTAATTCTTTCATTACATTGCGAAAATGACTGGCAACGCATTTAGCGGTAACTTTTACCGTGCTTGACGTCATAACATATTGTTAAAGGAAAGTCACGTACCTACCTAATCAAACAATGTCATAACAAGTTACAATACAAGTACAAGTTATAAATTATAATTGTAATCCCCCCCCCCCCTTCGTGAACCTCCTCCCTCCTCCCCATTTCACGAGACTTTTAAGTGGACGTAGTTACGCAAAAAGGATCCAACCCTCAAAGTGTAGATACGCAAAAAGGATCCAATTCTCAAAGTGACACTTTGAGGGTTGGATCCTTTTTGCGTAACTACGTCCAAGTGTCGGTGTTCCTTTTGAACCTCTACCACCCTTTACGGGAATAAAACTGTAATGCAATTTTATTTCTTATAATATCAAAGAGGTCAGCTTGCAGACGCGGTTCAAGGGGGGTCGCTCACGGGGGTCATGCTCATGACCCCCAAAATCGTTAAAACTGGCAACAGTCTCTATGATTTACTTGTTTTAATTTTATTAGTAAAAGACATTATTTGTTTGAATTATACGTGCCAGAGTCTGGTGGACGCCAAAATCTTTTTCTACGAAAGCGCCTATCGTACCGATATGTATGGAGTTATAAACGAACTTAGCAGTAGAGGTTCCCGGAAGCCCCCATTTATTTCTTATGCCCGATTCCTTTAGCTTTAGCATAATTCAAATTCAAAATTGTCACAAGTATTTTCAGAAATGACCAGTCAAACATTCAAAAGAATTACGACTGGTAAGTTAAACTATCCGTTTTGCATTTAGGAACCGAGCATTAGTCACCTTTACTACCCTAAGGGCAATCTATTCATAGCCGCCGCAGAGGTGACCTTTCAGAACTTTACTGGAGGGAAAAAATAATTCCACGAAATAAAATAAACAAATCTCGGACGAGTTAAGTAAGGATCTTCCATTTTGTTAGCAATAAAGACGTTTTCCTAATAAATTTATTCAAAGTACCTACGATTCCTAGAATTTCAATTCCCTAAATCAGGGGTGTCAAACTCGAAAAAGAATTTTATAGGGTCGTCAACAAATTCATGTTATACAAGTAGGTATTAAATATTGCGTATATTTAATTTAAGTATTTTTATAAGAAATCTGCAAGTCTTTAATAATCTATTCACGCTTCCATACTAATATGAAAGCACTCTATCTGTTCTGTCTATTTGTTACGTCATCAAGACAAAACTTAATGACCCTTCACCACCTGATGAGCGCCTTGGACGCGGCAATGAACGTGGCCAGCTGCTGGGCCCACTTGATATATAAATAATTATAAATGTATCATCGACACGAAAAGAAGAGAAGACAAAACTACTGAACCAAGTGGAATTAAACTATACAAAGACATAGCATGGGATTTGAATAAGGACATAGGCTACATTTTAATAGTTTTTTGGCATTGCAAACCACTCTGCACTGTGTTTTGCCAGATCAGGGCCACTGGCCCACATAATAATTACACCCTATTATTAAAATGTAAAATATGTGACAAAAATTAAACAGTCCAATTTCACTTAGAAAAAGTAATGCAATCTAACTTACCGTAGCAATCCAGTATCTGTAAGGATCAATAATATTCTGCACTTCCACTTTCATTCCAACTTTGATTCTATCTATTGGGGACAAACCCTTATTATTTAAAGCCTCTATGGAGACTGACTGACCATCTATTAAGGCTTGTTTCATAATCTCTATGATTGTATCTCCATACTTTTCATTAATCTCGTCTGGAGGTTCTATAAGCTCGTCATATTTCCCACACCAGCCTAACGGGTGGACCTTTGTAGTGGATATGTCGCACCAGAAGTCATTGTTTGCCCCAATGAACTTAATTCGGAGGAGGTGTCCGCAGACCATGGTGATCTCTGCTATCCAGTAGATGTCTGGGTTGTTCTTATGGCACACTTCCAGCAGCATGCCTTGTTTGATGCCATTGTAAAGACTAGTTTCCACCTGCGACAATAGAATTAGTAATTGCAAATATTTTTAAATTAGTCCTATAAGACCAAATTTTAATGCTTTTATGTAGGTATAATATACATTTTGACATACAGCAGAAAGTAGTGTTTTCTCATAACTGGATGGAGTAAAGAATGCATTGATGTCAAAGCTTTATTATTCATTTATTTAAAGTCGAGGATACACAAAACATGGAGATGGAAAACTATAATAACTGGCCAAGTGTTTTTATGTTTTTTATCTACATTTAGATCAAATATATTTGTTATTAAAGTAAAAAATAAAATTTTGTTCTCAGGACTGTTTAAAGACCTTGTTTATTTAGTTACATAGATAAGAAGAAGAGAGCACAAGCTAACATTCATTTTAGGCTCTTGCAAATATTTGTTATTAGATCCTAATCACATAAATCCTATTCTTTTTCAAATTACTATATCTACTATCAGTTTATAGGATACTTATAATTATATGTTCAGATGAGCAATTCTTTTATAGAATTTTATTGTAATTGCAATTTATTTAATATTGATTTCAAGAATTTCACACCAAAGTTACATAAATTATTATGTAAATACCTAATAAGTAGTTTATATGACCACTGCTTGTTTTGGCATTCACATATTATTAACAGCTACAAATAAAGTGTTAGGTACTCTTTCCTTGAATTCCATTTGATTCTAAAAATAAATTGAAACCACATTTTTAATACTTTTTTTTGTTTACACAATTTAATTTGGATCTAAAAAGTTTGTTTTATGGTAATTGCATAAAATGTTACATAAAAAAGCAAATCATTTTGGTGAATAAAGGATATAATACATATACATGACCATATGGTTTCATATTTTTGTAATATTTTTTTAACAACATTGTAAGTACTTCAATTAATACAACAACGATAAAATCTGTTACTTACGACGTGTAATAATAGCTGAACACATAACATTAATAAAAAGATATTCATGATGGATACATAATTTTTATATTTGCCTACAAAAAAAAATATTGTTTGTCAATTTCAATCATAGTTTTCTATGAAAATATCGGGTGGAATCCCCATATTTATTTCTTAACGACAGTAAAAGACCTAAGTAAATAAAAGAACAATCATAAAAAAAATATTATACAACATGTAAGAAATAATTTATTGAAACTTACATGAGAAAATAATTCTTCAGGAACAGCGACAGTTTTATTCACTTCCAAATAATTATTCCAGTCGAAATCTGCCATAATTTTCTGTTTATTGTTATGTTAGAATTCATCAAATTAAAATAATTATCACAAAACAAGTTAATCGAACGGTCGAACTTGTTACGAATTTCAGAAATTCATTCTCTTTCTATTACATTTCAAGTATGGTGCATCTATCTCATCTCTTCGATACATTGTTTAATGTTGTCTCTTTCTTAGGGCTTTTCATTACAGAAAGTATTATTGGTTGGATTGAAATCAAGAATTGAAATATACTTCTCAATTTACAGAAAAAAATTAACTGCTTATTAAAAAAACATTGATAACAATATCAAGTATTATGCAGCAAAATATTAAATGATATGTATTTATTATTTTAGGCTACATAATAACACTTTAAATAATCGCATAATTTTAATAAAATATTAACTATTTGATTCATCATAAAACGAAACGTAAAATTGAATATTTCAAAATTGACAGCAGTGACAAGTACTTGTGACAGTAATTGTAGAGTTGCGAATGTTGATGATACGGAACTACGAAAGCACGTGTAACCGATCAAAACGCGTACCCATACGTTGTCAAAAGTAACGCAACGAAAGAAAAGGATCAAATTAATAGGGGCAGTTTTGTTCAGTTCAGTCAGACACATGATTTTTCGCATTACTACTCGTATAACAGTACAGTTACAGATAAAAAAAGACTCAAAAAAATTAACAAATTGTATGGAGCTGGAGATTTTACTTTCACAATTACGGATAAACTCCGTAATAAAAGTGGTTTATCATGAGGGGTACAAGGATTCGTTTTCGGGTAACATATTTATTAAAGGAAACTACCGCTGTAATGGAAATAATGTAATAAAATTGATATGCAACATAAATATAAAAAAATATGCCTATAGTGACATCTATCGCTCGTCATGCGAACTACTACGGCAAAACTGACGTTGCGTAGCGATCAAGACAATTGCGGAGAACTTTGATAGCGATCGCGCTATCAAAGTTTTCCGCGACATTAGCATGTCCCGACTTTAACTGTCAGGCAGTAGCCCACCAGACCGTTTAGTAAAAATCTATGACACTTTTTACAGGACGGGTTCTCGTCACGCATTTACCAGCTTATTCCCAAGTCAAGCGTGCGTAAAGAAGTTTTACTTCAAAATGTTTCATTCTTAAACCTACTTTTAATTTTACTTAAACTCCAACTTATTCTTCACGCAATCAGAGGGCTGGCCTTCTTGGGCCAAAGAATCAGCATTGCCGTACAATGTGGCAATACTACCAACCTTCTGGGCACATGTTCTATTGACAGTGATGCGGATGAGTTTTTTGATGCCCTATGACCTTCCTTTTTTGTATAAACCAGTAAATATACAAAAGTAAAAAATAATCTTTTTATTTATTGTTTTTTTTTGTTAACAATTGTTTATTAATAATAATTCAACTACAAAGTTAAAACTAAATAATAATTAAATTACAAACTATGTACAGTTAATATAAAAAGTAAGGGCATAGGGCATCAAAAAACTCATCCGCAAATAAAAAATAAAAATAATCCTCAGCAGGTAAACTAAGAACTCCAACTTAAACCTAAAGTTTTCATTACCTTGTTTAAGAGTCACATCGTAGGATTAATACGATAGCTTTATTATTATTAAGCTAGTACAATTAGTTACTGCTATAACGTTTTTAATAGCGAATAAGCATATGAAATTAAGATGTCACCACTCTAAGCCGTGACAGTTCCAGTCTAGAACATTTTGTTTCGCCTATCTCTTTTCAGCTCTCTAATATAATAGGTGTGTAAAAGAGAAAAAAGAAATATAACCGTGACGGTGACGGTAGTTGGAACGGTCCTGAAGTTAGCAGCATTGACTCATTGACTTTGACTGATTTCGTGTGTTTGTCTCTGGAAGTTTAACAACGGCAGTGTTACGGAGAAACGTCATTTTATTTTGTTATCTTTTGATCCAATTTATCTGACAACAATAGAATTTCCAGATGGTATGAAATTCGAGTACACAAGTGTACTAAGTTTTTAGTGAAGTGTTAGTGCATTTTGTGAATTTGTGGAACTTTAATTATGTAAATAGGTACTTTCTCTTTTATCGCCTGACTGCCCGTGTTGCGACATCGAAAATGAATCCTTATACAAACATAGAGTCATATTCTTTAGTTCCGAACAATTCAAATAATCCCGATGATGACGGATGTATGTTGGTTAACACTACGCAAAATCCGATAATAACAGGTGCGTACAACGGTATTCCACAAACTTTAATACTCAACTTGGTAGCGTGGACGTTCCTCATCGCTTTGTTCACGGTGCTGCGGCGGACAGCATGGAACTATGGCCGAATGGCGCTTGTGCAGCGGACAAAGAGTCGGTGGACCAATCTGTTCTACCGTGGGGGAGATGGCGATGCCTTAGTGAACAGGAGACGCAGTAGCGATGACGTTCTCAACATAGACGAAGGTTTCTTTACGTGGCTGCCAGCTGTATTCCGCCTGACCCGTGAGCAGGTGCTGGCCAAGTGTGGCCCCGATGCTGTCCACTACCTCTCCTTCCAAAGACATGCAATAACACTGATGTTCATTGTGACATTAGTATCTATTGGTGTGATCCTGCCTATAAACTTCCAAGGCACTAATTTAAACGTTGATTCCAGCACTTTTAGTCGAACCACTTTGTCAAATATAACTGGAAGATCAAAGTGGCTGTGGGTGCATACTCTGATAAGCATTGCCTTCCTACCAATATCTGTGTTGATAATGAGGAGGTGTACTGGACGTAAACCAGTACCAACATCAATGACTGGCACAATCATGATCACCAACATATCTAAAGCTGACAGAAATGAATCTACCATAAGGGCTTATTTTGCCAACAACTTCCCTCACATTCAAATAGTGGATCTCCGCCTTGCCTATAACATCAATTTGCTAAATGAAGTCCAAGAGAAAAAGGACATGGTGACAGAAGCTCTCATTTACACTGACTCATACTTCAAGAAGACTGGGAAACGTATAACTGTGAAGCCTACATGGTGTGGGCCTGAACTTGATGCACTGGAGTTCTACAGCAACGAAGAGAAGAAGTTGAAAGACGAAGCGAAGAGATGCCGAGCTATGGTACTGAATGATCCTCTTGGCATTGCATTCTTGACCTTACCATCTTACCAGCTTGCTGAACATGTCATTAGTAACTTTAGTCTGCATTATGGTTGGGTGTTGTCTCATGCAACAAATCCCTCTGACATTATTTGGGAAAATCTGAGTGTACAGCCTGGTGTATGGTACCTCAAAGCTATAGTTGTTAACTTTTTCTTATTTATTGTACTGTTCTTTTTAACAACCCCTGCAATTATTGTCAATCTTTTTAATACAACAGTAGCTAAACCCGATTCCCTAGGAAAAATTAGCACAGTGATCTTTGAATTCCTTCCCACATTGCTTCTTTGGACCATGGCTGCAGTCATGCCTGCCATTGTAGCATTCTCTGATAAATTCCTCTCTCATTGGACCAAGTCACAACAGAACTACTCTATTATGACTAAAACTGTATCTTTCTTATTATTAATGACTCTAATCCTACCTTCACTGGGTCTTGCGAGTGCTGAAGCATTTCTCAGGTGGACAATAGATCACAATAATAGTATGCGCTGGGATTGTGTATTTTTGCCTGACAAAGGCGCATTCTTCGTGAATTACGTCATCACCTCAGGCCTAATCGGTACCGCGTTGGAACTGATCCGCTTCCCGGAACTGTTCCTCTACGTATGGTACTTGCTGCAGTCTAAATCAAAGGCGGAGAAGAGCTACGTAAAGCGAGCCATTCTTTACGAGTTTCCATTCGGAGTTCATTATGCTTGGAGCATAGCAATTTTCTCAATAACGATGGTTTATAGCCTCGCTTGTCCGTTGATAGCTCCGTTCGGCTTGATGTACATGATGCTAAAACACGTGGGCGATAAACATAATCTGTTTTTCGCTTACGGTCCGAGCGACATGAGCGGCGTCGGCGGTGGGAGGATCCACGCGACAGCCGTCAGACTGATTCGTGTTTCAGTCCTACTTCTGCTTGTTAATATGGCCGCTTGGGCTGGGCTTAGGGCAGGGTTCGAAGCTAGAACTATAATTCTAATCATGGCATCGATAGTTGCTTTCGGAACGTTTTTACTGCTAAGTCCTTTCCCAAGCTGCACGCCTCCGGCTCCTCTGCAGGAGGAGTCTAGTGTTAGGTTCCCGGAGTACGTGGCGCCCGCACTCACGAAGCCCATTGATTCCCCTCCTAGTTCGACGTCCACGACCCCAGATTACGGCGCATCGTCCCCTGTAACGACACACTCCTATAGCCCTGGTCCAATAAATATATAAATTGATAATTAGCGAAATTTCCCTTATCAAGTAATTGCCTTAACTTGCGGTCCGCTCATATCAGTGATAAACGAAATACTTGGTTGGGTGGATAGGTATCGGTATTTGCGATATAGGACGGAGGATTAGATTTTTTATATCGATGTAAATAACCAATGCAATATTTTTATATATTGAAGTACCTAGTTATAGAGGTAGTCGCCTGAAATCTTATGTTCGGATCTTAATTTTAGTTTTCGAGAATTTATTTTGTTAACTAAAGTTAGTCCATTTAATCCACTAGCGATTACGATAAATATTTTACTTATTACGGCTTTACACGAATCACTTTTACTTAGGTATACAAAAAGTATTTTTTTTTTGTGAAGAATGGTTTGAGTGTTGATCACGCTTCCACAAACACTGTATTGGTGTTAGGTTTAGACTAGAATAGAGTGATTTAATGTCGTTTCAGAATCATATTGTAGTCCCATAAATAATTGGATACGCCTAGAGAAAATCGCAACGTTTAGGTACGTTTTAGATTCGTTGTAGTCGTAGGTAATCCATTTATAATGTTAGTTCTTCTTCCGCTATGCCTAAGACAACACTCCAGAGCCCAGAACATAAGATATCAGAACCGGAACTCTCTTTTTGTGATTGTTTTATGGCTGTCATTTTTATATCCTCTAATTTTATTCTTAGTAACTTATTAGACATTAACTATGCTTTATTTTTTTTGTACATAATGTAACGAGATCTTTCGTGTTATATTTAGGTAAATAACATCAGCATTGTCAAATAAACACTGAAGTAACTCCTATTTTGTGATTTTCCTTTAAACCATAATGCCCTACCTAGTAAGTGTCTATTACTTTTCTTGATATAAAACTACGAAATATTCAATTGTCAAAATCGGCGAGAAAATTAGAGCTAATCTAATTGGAATTCTCGCTAAAGTTGCTGACGTAATTTGCTACTCGTATTAATAGTTGTGTACACATTTACAGCAAAATAATGCCACTGGATATTTACTATGACGATTATTCTACTGTGTAAGTGTTGAGTTGGCTAACATTATTTTAAAAGTCCTTGGACGGTGACACCTAAAAGTTCACGACCGCATGTTAAAATCGTGTAAAGAAAACCTGAAAATAATTTTATCCGCCATGGAAATTACCTACTTATATTTACCTCTACTTGTACATTACTTTCATGTGTTGCTCGCATTAAACAAAGCGGTAAGTAATGAACAAACAACCAGTTTATTAGGCTGATTATGAAATTTAAAGCAACCTGTTCGTAGTGTGCAAGACTAAAGTCGACAACCAGTCTGTAATGCGATACAGCGTGGAGTCCAACACACCTGTGTGTCAAGGTTTCTTAGTCAGATCTTGTCATAATGTCATTAGAGGTTTATTTACATAACTAGCACTGCAATACCGCATGGTTTTACACGCGGTAATCTACGTCTTTGGTAACTGCTTTGCTCTTGTGAGGTGTAGCGTAATGTTTAATAGCCTTCCTCGATAAATGGGCTATAAATCGCAAAAAGATTTTTCCAAATCGAAGCAACAGTACTTTGGATTAGCGCGGTCAAACAAACTTTACATTTTTAATATTAGGATAGAAATATAGATGTGTTCGCACGTGTTTTAGCACTATTTTTACTTTTTTATTACTTTGAATGAATTAGCAGCAACGGGAATTAGAGCAGAAGCTATATTTTTTTTAGCGCTTATTACACTACCCAATCGTTAAGGTCCCTATCTCCTAGGACCTAGGTAGTGTATACAGATATAGAGTTTGACCCTACTGCTAGGTCGATCGGCATTATCAAACAACCTCTCGCCCTATCAATAGGGCCCTACCAATTTGGGTAGTGTACTAAGCGCTTTTGGGTTAGGTACCCTATATATTTTCTATCGGGGAAGCAAAAGATGAAAGAAAACGTGTCTCGATGATTGTAATTATGCGAGATACACGTTGAATCATAACGGGGTTACTCATATAGAGAGAGTGCACGTGAACACACAATAAACATACTAATTGGCTGTATCAAAGCCTTGCGACTGTCATTAACGGTTCGTCGATAAAGGTCCTCCGCGACCATTAGTCATGCTGTATATGATCCAATTGAGCGGAACATTCGGGACGGTGCGTAGTAAAACCCATTTATTTCTTAACTCCTATTGTTCACTTTTCGCTTGCTTTATTGACCGTGTGAATGTGATGTCTGAAAAATACTTATTTTCATTGCCTATTATCTTGAAAGGAAATCAGCGTGACGGCTTATCGTAAGCACAATAATGTATTTTGCTATTTAGCTGTGAACTATGAACCTGTCACTATTTTCACATTACTGTGCGAACACGGGGTCTCAACGGGAACGAATTATAATTAGTCTTGAAAAAAAAACATAGATGGCAGTATAGGTTACTCTAACAAAATTTACAACCACTAAATTGCGTTAAACAGCAGATTTTGGCTGAAGTAAGATTAGTAAATATTAAAACTTCATTGCTCAAGGCTGATTTATCTATTTACATTCATAAATCATGTAATTTCGACAAAAAAAAACGGAAAACTTTAACTTCCATTCGAACCCATAGAATGATAAAGTCGTTAGATGCAGCTATCTGTTACCCATTTAGTTTAGAACTATTTGCAATAGATGGCGTTTTACTCAAGTTTTACAATAAGGGTAGGTACCTACTATCGAGTAAACATTTTTCGAGCAAATGTTATTCGATCTCGCGTCATTCGATTTCAAGTAGGGAACCCACTATCAATATTATGTAGGTGATATATCTTATTCCAGCGGTTTCACCCTTTCCCACTACAACTCGAAAATTATCACACGGGAACGTAAAATCGGAATAAAAACTATCGTAAAAAATCCAGGTTGTAAACTAGTCGTGTACCAAACATCCAAATCCGTTCAGTATTTTTAGCGTGAAAGAGTAAGAAACATCCATCCATTCTCACAAACTTTAGTAGGTATTTATGATAACTGTTAAAGCCGCAAATCGTTGCGCAAATCATATTGTGATCAACATTCAAACTGAAGGTCACTCCTTCGACAAAGTATAAAGAGGGGAAGGAAGTTATCTTCATACAAACCACAGATTACAATACAGATACCCAATCCCATACAAAGAAATGTGACCTTCCTAAAACTGGCAATTCGACTGGCAATATTTTTTTCTCCATTTTCTCAATAGATGGCAGTACCGGCGACTCACTAATTGCCAGAAACAGTAGTTTTACAACGCCATCTAGGAGTCAACCTAAATAATAGATGGAATCGAAACTATATATAAAGGCCTATTCAGACCTAAGCGGTATTCGCTGCCGCCTGCGGCAGAGAAAACCCAGTGGGTATGCGGTAATATTACTGTTCAGACCTAAGCGGTATTCGCTACCGTTCGTAACCCGCGTGGTATGTACCGCTACCCACAGCGGCAGCGAATATCGCTCAGGTCGCTGTAGCCGCGGTACTTGATACTAAATACCTGAGCGAAACCCGCGCGGTATGTACCTCTACCCACAGCGGCAGCGAATACCGCTCAGGTTTGAATAGGCCTTTATTCGTTCCCGTTGAGACCCCGTGATACAAACGCACCGCGCGCGGCTTGTTTGTGTGCGTTATAGTATTTATGCGTCGCCGCACGCACACTTAACAAAATTTCGACCTGTTTCTCAGTGCGCCAGCCGGGGCTAACACCGCATGAGATTCGCGCGTCACGGCTTTTCGGTACCGCTTAATGAATGAAAAATGTTTGATAATCGCAGGAGAACGTATTGCTGTGTGTTTGGTTGTCTTAATAATTCATCGATTCCAGAATTATCTCTGTTCAGATTACCTATTGAACAGGAAAGGTAAACAAGTCACTTATTTTAGCATATAGTTTTTACATGATGATGAGATAGATACCTACTTTCTTAGTTTTTGTTGTATTAGTTTTATAATTATCAGACAGAGGAAGTAGGTAGACCTACAGACTTTCTCACTAGAATGCATTAGCTTTTGATCTGTCAATTGATTTGCCGCTATTACTTTGTTTACGTTTAGTCAATAAATGTGTGATTCAATAGATATGTTTGTATTAATTAAAAATTAAAATAAGTACCTATGGTCCTTTTTCGTGCAAGGTTCATCACCATTTAGGCAAAACCGACCTCACAAACCCAGCCAATAAGTAAAAAATACAACTTCCTGACCCTTGCACCAATTTATAAATACTAAATTAAAATTTAGCTAAAAGTGACAACCCTGAGACAGTAGGCAATTATATCGCGGATTGGGCCGGAGATAGCCTACTTCCCCTCTTTATACTATGCCTTCGAATTGTAAAAAACGCGAGAAAAGTTAATAGCTCACGCACACAAATAAAACTGTTGTCCTTGAACTCACGATTGTTCTGTGGGTGCAATGAAGAGAACAGAGAATCTATAGAAAAGTAACGCCCTCTAGAGTATCATTGCCACTTAGTTTCGATTCCATCTATTATTTAGGTTGACTCCTAGATGGCGTTGTAAAACTACTGTTTCTGGCAATTAGTGAGTCGCCGGTACTGCCATCTATTGAGAAAATGGAGAAAAAAATATTGCCAGTCGAATTGCCAGTTTTAGGAAGGTCACATTTCTTTGTATGGGATTGGGTATCTGTATTGTAATCTGTGGTGCGAATTAGACGAGTCTATATAGATACATGCGTCATGAGATTGTTATTATAAACCCGAGGAATGTTATTAAAAACCCGACATCATACAGCCGTAAACTAATATTATGGCTTCCTAAGTGACGTCATCATTATTATGGAAAACAAAAGTGGGGATTATATCGTAATGTTTCTACTGATTCTCACCTAATTCTTCGAACGAGTCAAATAATGCTTTTCCTATTTAAGAATCCAGCCAAGTGAAAAACAAAATATCACATTCAATTTCATTAGAGTCTCCTAATAATATTCGTAAAGCTATTTTTAAGTCAAATTATCCTACGTAGGTATGAAGTTGTTGACAGAAACAGTTTATTTAGTGACTAGTGGCTTCAGGGATAGTCTAACATAGTAACTATCGATCTGCGAGGTCGTGAACTCGTGACCCCTAACTATCATAGGTAACAGGTGACCCAGTTAAACCTGATAACTTAAACTAATATTTCTGCACTAACCTTTTGGTGTGTATTACGTATCTACTTACCTAAGTAAGTATAACAAATTCAAAACCAGTTCCACCACTAGTCTTTCCGCCACCCTTGGTTGACTGCTATTTAGTGTTATCCTCAAACTCAACATACCACCACGCCTGTATTTCCCGAAAGGTTAGGTAGAGGCAATGAATATGAGTCGTTGGGTAGAGGTGTACCAATGTACACCCACAGATAGTATGTTTAGGTCCCATCCCATGTAATAGCTTATTGCCATTAACCAGTCATCATACATTCTAACTCCGAGCTGCTACTAACAATTTCATAAAAACTTTGCTCGACCTGGGAATCGAACCTAATACCTCTAGCGTAGCAGTTGCGCGAAGAATAATAGACAACCCGACGAACAACAGACCATTTATATAATAAGGATTTCATAGTAATATGACCGTAGGTAACTTGCAATCACTTAGGCTTGTGCAATGTAAACTGAATTACACTCCTTATTTTATGTTCTAAATCAGGAAAAAGTACGAATTTACAAAATCATTGTTCTCTATAAGGTAGGATATGCAGAACTGTATTGTTTGTCAGCCTCTGTACAGACAACTGTACAGGTTTAATTTTGTTTTATATATGTCACCGGAAAATAACAAGATCCGTAAGTTTATCAATTTACTAGGAAGTTTATAAACTTTCGTAAGATTCTAAACGGGAGATAAATTGTAATATTTTACGTCCACATTTTCGTAAATTGATAAACTTACTGAACTCACTCGTAAAATAATAAGTAAGCAGTAACCAAACGCTACGCGCGATCTGATTGGTTGGCTGTCACGTGTCACTTCTCCTTCCTCGCGGCCGCCAGCTGGACACAAGCATTGCCACTATGAACATTGACCAATCAGAGAGCAGTGTGTTATTTTACGTATTTCAAAGATCGTATATTTAAAAGAGTTTCTGTGATTGGTCGAACCATATAAAAACTTACGAATAGATATTCGTTAGTTTATAAATTTACCGTATGACGTCGGAAATTGATAAATTTACGAAAATGTGGACGTAAAATATTACAATTTATCTCCCGTTTAGAATCTTACGAAAGTTTATAAACTTCCTAGTAAATTGATAAACTTACGGATCTTGTTATTTTCCGGTGACATATACATAATTACTGTCGCGGCGCGCGTCAGCATTTTTGTACGACTATTTAAACTGTATCATTAGCATTTTATATCACTGCACTTTATCATTTTGTATCAATATATTCTCGTCACAGAAGTTTGTGTTATTTTATCATTTCTACGCGATCTTCCTGTCTATATCAACGAGAAGCAGTCAACCTATCAACTATCATCCAAGTGTAGGCGCTTACAACCCCTACAGCCTCTATTGTCCCACTCATAGGCAAAAGCCTCCCCATATCGTCCAATTCCTTCGATGTTGTGCGTCTTCCCCCACAAATTAAACTTAAAATAAAAATATGTCGACAGGCATTGAGTCTACGGCGCCGTTTTCTGTAGGAAGTATCGCGGTGATATTCTCGCCGTGCCCTTCAATTCCCGCCGCGATGATATCATTACCGCCGCCGCACCGTGTGCAGATTTTCTGAAAGTTCCACTTAGGGCCTGCACCCAAATGTTTGTAGGACCGATTATATCACCGTTCAATAGTTCCATAGTTTCGTAGGACCGACTTTTTGTCAGCGTTGGTACTAAGGTTGGTACAGTCGGTTGTCAACATTATCTGACCCACCCTAAACACAAATGAAATTGGACCCTCTGCCTATGATAATAAGGTTTAATTTCAATTTATATGAGGTTATCAGTCAAGTGCTCGAGAACTCAATGCACATATACAATTATAATACACACACGCAAATTTGATCTTTATCACGTTAGCATTGGCATTGGGTTAAATCTTATAACAACTTGTTATAATATACTAAGTGTAATAGCTTATTTTAATGAGTTCGGTCAAGTAATTCTGGTCTCGTGGTCTGTGTATAAGACTGAGAGTGACAAGTTGCGAGATCAAATCCTGCGACGAAGATATTGTTTTGCTTTCAATTTAGAATTTATTCTCAAAGTATTTCTTGTATTATTGTAAAGAACTATAGACGGATATCTTCAAATATAAAGTTTCTAAAATGGTAATATTTTGGCATAACTTGTAATAAGTGGGTAGTTGAAAAATAAATATTTGTATTCATTGTAAAACTGGTATTCAAATGCTACTAACTAAGGGTATGCAGCATATTTTACCTTGCCTTACTAAATTGCAAAAACAACTTCTCTTTACAATTTATTTTTTTCTATTTTATAGGTAGTTTTTTTTTTATTATCATGTCTTAATGGAGTGATTAAATAATAATGAAGGGATAAAATACAAAATAATCTATTTGCACTAGGATAAAGTTGGCTGCTTGTGCTGTGCAAGAATAAACTTTAGTTAAGTATACTATATGGTTTAAATTCTTTAGTCTTGTGGTCACTAATTGTTGTTTACGTTCGAAATCAAGTTTACCCTAAATATAGCTTCTGCTCAGGTGTCTTTTTTAATTATTTCATTATACTTTTTTTACAGTTCTTTAATGGACAACGCATAGAAATAAAACTAAACAATTGCAAATTTAAAATGTTTATTATTTCATTAAAACACTTAGGTAAGATAAAGTAAGTAAATGCTCACATATTTCCAAATTAATATACAATTTATATGAGGATGCCATAATCAAATCTAACCATTCATAAACATTAAAAAAGGCATGTTTATGCTTGAAAGTTTGTTATCGAGAAAATTAATTTATCTGTGAAATGCTTTACAGATTTATAGCTGCCTATTATACGTAGTGAATAAACATGTCATTTAAATAGAAAAAAAACTATTTATAACAATAACATCACCACGTAATTGGCAACATTTTAATGGTTTAACAATCTATCCATTGAGCATTTACTTACATGGTGTGTTTAAAAATATCCTAGATTAATTAGTAGCGGAGTGATGGCGCACCGTTCCTTGTTACGTTCATCTTTGTTCGATTTAAATGTTTTTTTTTCATCAGTGAAGATCACAACATTTTCTTCTCAATTAAAATTTAAATATTCCTGGGCAAAACGGACCCTTCTTCTTCGCGATGAGCAGGTGTCAATGCTATTTTCTGTGCCGGTTTATAATTCCTTATTCCAGCAGCGTGTAAATGCCTTCTCACTGTTTCCAATGAAATATCGTGTTTTATTGCGGTTACACTAATGGGCAATCGCATTCGGGACTATACTTGATGTTTTTTTGCCCCTGGACGAATCCGCTGAATATTTACTTTGTCTCCATAACGTCTTAGCTACAGTCGTATTTCTCTAAAACAAAAAAAAACATTTTTGGAACCGTTTATGTAACTTGTAAGGAGTGAATGTAATAGTAAAATAGCCAACTACGCGTTCATTAATCACAATCAATTAAATAAAATAGGTATAAAAAAAAACACTTACTGCTATATTAAGACGACGACCAATCTCTCTAATTCCAACATTCTGCTCATGTAAAAATATGATTTTATGTTTGGTATAGTCATTAAGCTGCGACATGATGCTTTTTTACACCAAATTGCATAAAAATACTTAACGAGTTATGCGAAACGATTTACAAATGTGTGTGCGCAGTCACTGCTAATAGGCGTAGTGTAACTTTTGTCACTTAAGTAGACGAGTTTATTATCTACCTCACGAAGCAAATATATGTGAACTTAAACTTTTTTAATTTACCCACCTGTTTACAAGATAAGTTATTAGGCGTAAATCATATTGGTCGTTCTTTATGAATGCAAACAATATTGTAGAAATGAAAGCAAATTAAAAAAGAAACTGATAACAGGTGGACTGTGTTTTCGAACCCACTCATGTTGTTCCTCGCCAATCCAACATCAAACCGCCATGCCACAAGAACTTGTTAAGACTCCACGAAATTAAAGATTGGGTTCTAATTATGTAGGGCGACTTAAAAGGTTTTTAACTTTAATGTCAACGAGATAATGATTAAAATAGCTTAACAAAATGATATAATGCCGGTGGCTCCGACAACGTTGGGTGGGTTTATGCGTGCCTGCATTCATCGATAAATTGAAATTAAACCTTATTATTATAGGCAGAGGGTCCAATTTCGGTTTTGTTTAGGGTGGGTCAGATAATGTTGACAACAGACTGTACGTTGGAATTCATAATACGTCGGACCTAGGCGTGGGCGGGTAGCCTTATTGAATTTCATGTGATTATCACTGTTTTCGTCTGTGGAGATGGAACCTAGGCATTCAGGCCTTCGCTTCGCTCCAACTCTACTGAGTCGAAGCAGGGGAAAATTAACCAATATGAAAATGTCTCTGCTTCGATCAACAATCATAAGGGGGCCCTATATGGTAAATTCCCTGCGCCATGATCCATTCCTCATTCCTCATTCCTCAATAGAGTGCTACCCAAAGCAGTCATTTCACACCTGTCCCTATCTCTTGTGCATAAAGATTAATAAATAAATATTAAAAGATGATAGTAGGAATTGGTCGTAGTATTACGCATGTTAATTGAAAGTTAAATTAGGCACCTACTTATATATTTGTACAAGGCGTCATCAGCCGCCGAGGCGTTTGTTTTTTTCCTTATCATTAAAATGTTCTTATTAGGTAGATAAATAGTTCTATTTAGGTACGTCATGTCATGTACCGAGATTGTACTCGGAATAGTCATTTACTGGCAAATTATTCGAGCTATGTCAGGCGAAAAGAGTACCTATGTAAAGATCGTAGCAGGTGCCGTTCTGTGGTTTCTGCATACCCCAATGGGAAAAAGGCGTGAGATTATGTATGTATGTCAGATATGCCATCAAACTCGATTACACGCGTAAGCAGATGGAATAACATTGAAAATAAGTTGAAAATTCAAGTTTTTATTTGATGGGTTTGATAAAAAATTAACTAAAACTTGTTTATAACCGTTATAATGATGTGGGGAGTAGGAATACATTTTTTAGATCGATATCTTTCATTTTTTCATGTAGGTAGGTCTCAGTCTAAATGTGGTTTAACCACGGAGTAGGGTTTAACCTTTGGTGAACATTATCAAGTTATTGTAGACATGTGCGAGGTGTGACTAGTACTAGCAATTATGTTAGACCTAGCCAACAAATGGACAGTCATTGAACTTGAGATTAGTGAATCCATACTAATATTATAATACTTACTTATACTTGCTAATATTATTATAAATGCGAAAGTAACTCTGTCTGTTTGATACGCTTTCATGACTAAATCACTGACCGATTTGAATGAATCGTACGGGATAAGTTTGAACCCCAGTAAAGGACACCACCTACTTTTTAACCCGGGACTTCGTCTGCGTCCGCGATAACTGGCATCTACGCAGGTGAAATCACGAGCAAAAGACGTGTCCTTAAAAAAATAAAAAAAGTGTAGATTTTTGTGGCATTTAAATTTTCCAAAAGTCGCATTGAAATAGGGTGCTTTTTGCCTTCTAATCGGACCAATAATTATAATATCAAGTTCATGAAATTGATAACAATTTCGTTATCGTTAAAAGCGAGTCACGTTTCTTTACCTGCCCCAAAACGAATTAAGTACTTAAACAGTTGGACAAACACAGCTATGTAAAATGTAGCGACATTTTATCGAGTTCTTGTCTAGAAAATAGTACCTACGTAAGGCACCTTCTTCCTACGCTTTTTGTGCATAATCAGGCACTGACCTTCCTTTGTATGAATCATAGACCAGCAGAATGTCGACTTTACTTTTTTATAGCAACGCTTTTAGACAAATACATCATCGATCGATCTGATCATGTCCTAAACGCTTATTTCTTTATGAAAAAAAATCTCGTCATGTGGATAAACTCAACGATTAGAGTACAATTGCTATTGCTACAGAAAACTAACGTCGCTTCCCGCTGTCTGTCCCTCGCTAGATCTTATAAACTACGCAACAGATTTTAATGCGGTCAATTTATAGATAGAGCGATTCAGGATAAAGGTTTATACGGAAAGAATATCACGCTACATCCAGCGAGAGCGGGGGGCAGTAACCAAAGACGTAAACATCGCGAAGTACCTATATGTGAAAGGTAGATTGGGTAGACTAATGTGTTTATCAAATTATAGAGCTGATAAGAGTTTGCGAAAATGCTTTTCTCACTGAGTACCTACGATAGCAATGGGTTTTTTGTGTTACACAGATCAAAATTTATGAATGCTAATAAATAAATAGGTATTGTAACCGACGGGTGTGTGTGGGTTTAGGCCTTCACTTAGTTAACGGGATTTCACTTCACTAAAGATCAAGTTTGAGGGGTGCTCTGCGAGCGCGAGTCGAACCGTGTCGCGGCGCACAGGTATGGGGTAACGACTGGCGGGCCGGGGGTGCCGGGCCGCGCGGGAGTTCGGCGGGTGGCGTGTTTCTCGCGCCAACGTTTAACGCACCTGATTGGTCGTTGAGGCCGATCTGTGATTGGCTGCCACGTACAGTGCAGCCAACATCCCTAACGTCCGGATTCTGGGTTACATACTCCCCCTCTAGATCCCGATTACGTCCTCGATCGTGATCTAGCCCTACACTAAGGTCCCTTTGGACAGGTTGCAAACGAGGGCGGCCTCGCTTTTTCTTGGGTACGAGCGGTTGAACCTGATCATCTCCTCGTTCCTGAAACCGAGTCAGTTCACTAACGTGGAACTTGCCCAATACCTCAGCGGAGTTTTCAGCAGACGCGATCAGATATGTTGTTGGACTCATTTTCTTCAGCACAATATAAGGTCCATCTCTTTTAGGGAAAAACTTTGCAGTTTTCGATTTGCTGGCATCACTTATCTGGCGAGTAATCAATAAAACTTTGTCACCAACATTAAAGGCTTCACCTTCGCGTCTTGACCGATCAGCATATAACTTTCTTTTGTCTTGCTGTTTTTCTACTCTATCACGAACTTCACTAAGTGAGTTCAAGAATTTGCGAAGATATGGAGTAATCTGAGGCACAAAATTTGCTTTCTCTAGGATAGCCTTCGGATCGTTGTAGACTTCTAACGGAGACTTTAACTCACGAGCAAAAGTTAGGAAGGCTGGAGTAACTCCTGTTGTTTCACACACTGAACTGTTCATGCTGAAACGAACAATCGGAAGCTGTTTAGGCCAGGAAGGATGATCTGTGCCCACCAATTGTGCCAATCGAGTTTTCATGTCACGATTTTTCCTTTCAGCTGGGTTGGCTTCCGGGTGATAGAAAGGTATTAGGTCCTGTGTAATACCCAGTATATACATACATTTTTGCATAACAGCAGAAACAAATTGTACGCCGTTGTCTGATATTATACGACGACACAAACCATAACGTAGGAAATATTCTTCTATCAGAATTTTTGCACAAGCAGAAGAGGTGGCTTCTCTAAGGGCATATAATTCTACCCACCTAGTTGCAGTGTCCTCTACTAATAGGATCCACTTTTCCCCATTTTCACCCTCAGGCAGTGGTCCAAAAAGGTCTATAGCCAATACTTCATTGCGCTGATTTAAAATCGGCGTTTGAATGAGACCTGGTGGTTTCTCGTTCGTCGCTTTATACTTCTGACAAGTAGCACAGGATTTAACATAATCTGTGGTTATTCTTCTCATGCCAGGGAAAA
Source organism: Caradrina clavipalpis (assembly GCA_932526535.1). NCBI lineage: Eukaryota > Metazoa > Arthropoda > Insecta > Lepidoptera > Noctuidae > Caradrina > Caradrina clavipalpis. The sequence goes on from OW052088.1 coordinate 2,042,126, forward strand.
AATAATTCTGAGCAACCTTCTGGTAAGTTTTTTCAATTCCAGGGTGACCCGCTACTGGAGCATCGTGACATTCGCGTAGAATCTCCTCACGAATGCAAGCAGGTATTACCAGTTGTGGTGACTCGTTATCCGTATCTGGGTTATACCGGTAAAGTATACCACGGTCCAACAAGTAGCCACGTTCTGTCCAACGTCGAGTCGCAACTTCTTCTGTATCTTCCAGCTCCTTAATGATCTTGTTGATATCTGGGTCAGATTGCTGTTCTGCACGCAGTTCCGTAAGGTCACGCGTCGGTAAATCCACAATGACAGAACATATTCCGCAGGATTCGCGAGACTCTTCTGTGCAGACGGGGCGACTAAGCGTATCTGCCACTACATTTACTTTTCCAGGAGTGTATTCAAAGTGAAGATCGTAACTCTGTAATTTTAGTGCCCAACGCACTAAGCGACCTGATGGCGACTTCAATGATAAAAGCCATTTCAACGGCTGATGGTCACTACCTATGACCACGGGATGTCCGTCAATATATCCTCGAAAACGATCCACAGCCCACACGACTGCTAAGGCCTCTCGCTCAGTGGTCGAATAGTTCTTTTCAGCTGAAGACAATAAACGGCTGGCAAACTCGATAGGCCTCTCTTCGTTCTTCTCGCCTTGTAGCAGTACTGCCCCTAGAGCATAATTACTGGCATCCGTGCGCAGAATAAACGGCTTGGAGTAATCTGCCTGTATAAGAATCGGCGTGGACGTTAACAGCTTCTTTAAAGTACTGAAGGCTTCTGTTTGTTGTGGGCCCCATGTCCATGACTGGTTTTTCCTGGTTAATCTAGTAAGTGGTTCAGCGACTTGAGAAAATCCGGGGATGAATTTTCTGAACCACGAACAAGTCTGGATGAATGTCCTCAGATGTTTCAGAGACGATGGTGGCTCCATATCCAAGATAGCTCCAATCTTATCCTTATCAGCTGATACTCCTTCCTGTGAGATCACATGGCCCAAGTACTTCACTGATTCTCTTGCAAATACACATTTTTCACGATTAGCACGCAAATTGAATTTCATAAGCTGCTCAAAAACGACACGCAGGTCTTCCAAATGTTTAGTAAAACCACCTACTGAAATAATTAATAAATCGTCTAAATAGCCTAAAATGGTTATATCCTTCAGCGCAGAACTGGAACGCATTCTGTCAATTAAGCGCTGGAACGTGGCCGGGCCGTTTTTTAAACCGAATGGCATTCTGTTAAAACGAAATGTTCCAAAAGGAGTGACGAACGCTGTTTTGTCTCTGTCTTCCTGTTTAACAGACACTTGCCAGTATCCCGATCTTAGGTCAATTGTACTCATGTGACAACTGCCTCTTTTGGTAGACTGCAGTAGTTCATCAATGCGAGGCATTGGATATGCGTCCGACTTCGTGATCGAATTTAATTTTCGATAGTCGATGCAAAAACGGAAACTACCATCACGCTTAGGTACTAGCAGGGCCGGAGCGCCCCAAGCGGACTCACAGTCTTCTACAATACCATCAGCTAGCATTTTATTGAGCTCTTGTTGCATGACTTCTTTCTTTGCAGGTGTCAGGCGATATGGCGGCGTCGCTATCGGCGCATGATTTCCCGTATCAATATGATGGACCACATATGGTGTAGGCTCCCCAATTGGATCAAATAAATTACGAAACTCCGAGAGTAGTTGGGCAAGCTCATCACGTTCCTGCTCCTGCAAGCATGTTCCCTCATCTTCTCGCAAAACGTTCATAGCGCTATATGAAGTGCGGCGAGGTGAACTATCCTCTAAAAGAAGTTTATACTTTTGATTTTTATTTTCCGAAAAATGCCACAAACCTCGTGTGAAATCTATAGTGAGACTAGCTTTTTTAATAAAATCTATACCTAATAGAGATTCGTTATTTCGCGCGTCGGGAAAAATTATAAACTCGGTAGGAACCATTTTATCGAAAAGGCCCACCTCTACATTAGCTATAAGTACCTCCACAAGGCGCGTGCAACCATCCGCTAGTCGGATGTTCCGAGTGCACTTACGAAGTGGGTGGCCTTTCTCTACCAAGACGCGATGAAGCGAGTGACCCGCAATACAACCTTTCGCACCAGTGTCTAATAACGCGGTCCCATTTTTCCCCAAAATTTTAATTTGCAACAAAGGCCTACTATTATTAAACTCCCCCTGGATTCGACCCTGTGCACGCGCGATACGTTTCTCACAATCATTCTTATCACTAACAACATTATATACACACTTATCGCTATAAGAACTTAAATGTAAACAAACATTATTATTATTTTTACACAAAAAATAATCACTTAGCTCCTGGTCTATAATCGTCAACTCCCTGCCTATGATAACATTATCAGTACAAGAGTCGATAGAGAGCTTATTGTCCACTACACAGTTATTAAACGAATCGTCGCGATCTTCACAATAAAGTTCTAAAAAATCCCCCGCAGTATTTGCAGGGTTACCTGACGTTCCAAAGTTCGTATTAGCGGTGTCGGCGGGCGGAGGGCAACTAGCGAACTCGCGCGCGGTTGCTAGGCAACGGCGGCTGCGGGCTCTCGAGCTTAGTTGCGGCGGCGCGGGCGCGGTCGGCTCCTCGGGAGCTCCCGGCGCCGTAGGTACCACAGGCTTACGTGTGCGAGCACGTGCGAACGCGCTGTTTCGCGCGCTTTTGGCGCTTACGGGCGCCGACGACACGATTGAACAAAACTCGCTATTGCTATTTGTATTCACTTTGCACTTTTCGCACTTAGACCTAATTACGTTAGGGGCGCCGCACCCAAAACACTCGATTTTTGGTTTAGCACTGTTTTCTTTTTCACTGTCACCTATTAGCTTTTTACAATTTGCTTTTTCATGTCCCCATTTCTTGCAATAATTACACGACAGTCTTTTACGAGATTCCTTAACCCGGGTCAATGAACTATCGCAGTTGGCGGGAACGGCAGCGTGGGTGGCGGCAACTGGAGCGGCAACGGAGTGTTGAGTGGCGCTGGCGCTTGTGCTGGCGCCTTGGACTGGCATGGTCGTTCGCGACTTCTGATCCGCGCCATTTTCCAGCGAATCTTCAATTCCTCTGGCACGTTGCAACAATTGTTCAAATGACGATATCGAACTTCTTTCGACACGTTTTCGTATTCTACGGTCTAGAAGGCCGTACACCATATCTATTTGTACTTTTTCACTTAAATCTCCTTCTGGTAATTTCGAAATCAGCGCTCGAGTTTTCGAAATGAAAAGATCAGTCGGATCCGTATTCTGCCGTAGTGAAAATAGATCTAGGTAAATACGAAATGGCGGCCGGCGTTCACCGAAAGCACTTCGCAGTTTTTCAATGGCGTCTTGCCATGAGGTGACGCCGGACTTTATGCCTTGCCACCATAGTGCGGCTGAGTCCGTTAACAACATAGAAAATCCTTTTATGGCATTTTCTTCGCTGATATTTACGCAATCTTTATACACATTCACCGCGTCGATAAAACTTTCTGTGTCCTCCGCTTTTCCACTAAATCGAGCAGTACACTTAGTGAAGTTACCGGCGGGAGTCAGTACAGACGCGTCGAAAACTGGTGCCGGCGTCGAGGTACGCACCTCGTGGATGAGCCGCGCGAAGATATCAGCTTGGCTCTGCTGCAATGTCTGCATCAGAGCCGCAAATTGCTCTGACCCCATAGTGATTGTGGAAGGCTCCTCAGCCTCATCCTCTTGAGATCCTTGCTGCCTTGTTCGTGGCATTACTGCCTTTCGCAACGAACAGAAAAAAAAAAACTCGTTTTACGAAGTTGAAGGCCCCTACTGTTAGGGCGCCAAATGTAACCGACGGGTGTGTGTGGGTTTAGGCCTTCACTTAGTTAACGGGATTTCACTTCACTAAAGATCAAGTTTGAGGGGTGCTCTGCGAGCGCGAGTCGAACCGTGTCGCGGCGCACAGGTATGGGGTAACGACTGGCGGGCCGGGGGTGCCGGGCCGCGCGGGAGTTCGGCGGGTGGCGTGTTTCTCGCGCCAACGTTTAACGCACCTGATTGGTCGTTGAGGCCGATCTGTGATTGGCTGCCACGTACAGTGCAGCCAACATCCCTAACGTCCGGATTCTGGGTTACAGTATATTAAAATTATCACGTTACTTGTTATTTCCATTATCACATTATGCTGATTGCTAGTGTTGTTCCGATAATGTGCGGACCATAAAACTGATGTTATCAGCAGCGGCAACGCCATGCCAGTGTGGAACTATTATGTGTGAGGTCATTCGGCCATTCATCGAGATGACGTAGTAGATACTTACTTCAGATTTGTCTTTATTTTCATTCAACAAAGAGGTACTTGCTATTGCATTATGCCCTTGCCTTGCTATTGTATGCTCTATTGGCAACGCCAGACTTCTGTTTTCGAATTCTTTTTTTTTTTCAGTTTAAAAGTTGGCAATATTTATACATATATTATGTCAAAGTTTCGATTAATGTCTGCTTTATTAATTTATTTGTTTAATTCCGTCATAGTAGTGGCCAATCTAGGAAAGGATCTCTAAACAGCTAGAATCATGGCTAGACTCTTATCTGAATGACCTGACTCAGTTCATTGGCTTTGAAGATTAATAACATAAACAAAACATTTCATTAGTTGCATTTCCTTTCTATTTGTTGGCTTGTTACATTGTCGACAAATAAATAATTTGATTGTGAAACAATGGAACTAAATTTTTTGCTAAAATAATTTCAGCGTTTAAAAATTTGAATTAATTTTTGATGATTACAAAACGGTAGCAATAACTCTCGATTTCACCTGCGTTCATTTTCGTTTTTGATTACCGTACTGCTCCGCTTCCGTAGTTTGTAGCGTAAGTAAGTACCTAATTTTACATAGCATATACGGTAAAGGTTGACAGGTTGGCATGGAAGAAGAAAACATGTTGCGCCGACCCCTAGTAAAATGGGATAAGGCAGGAAGATGATGATGATGATGATAAGGTAAAAATAATCTTTCTCAATAAACGCGTTATACAACGCAAAAAGATCTTTTCAAATCGGACCAGCACTTTCTGGGATTATTGCGTTCAAAAATTCAAACTCTTCAGCTTTATAATATTTAGTGTCAATGTAGATAAACATACTTAACGCTTATTTAACATCGGCCTCACTTAAGTATTATTGTCTTTATGCTAAGTAGGCACCTACTTTGTTCCGGTAATCTCTACGTCGTCATAGTAGGTTACTATAATAAAAATATATTGACATACATCTTTGCTTAGGTAGCTAGGCCATCAATTTACTGAGTTGGGCTTCTGCCAATAATGTTGGCAGATTATACACAATAACAGTTTGTTTAAAACTTGTTTGTGTACGTAATCGTGTAGCTAGAAGAACCAAAGTATCATTAGACGTTCAATGATAGAAACAACCTCGGCTTATACTGACTGCATAACTTACCTTTAACGCAACACGCGCCGCATAATCTTACATAAATTAAAACAGTTCCATCCACTAACCACTTGTTACTTTATATGGCATAGGTACATACTTAGGGTTACCAGATCCGAAAATTAGTTTTCCAGGAAAGAATCCTGATATTTTGCGTCAATGAACAGGAGTTGGTGAAAGCGATACCCAGCAATAAAAAACTCGAGCTAGATCCGACTGAATCAAACTTAATTAAATTGAAATTAATATTCAATTTGAAGTTGAACACACAATTTAAAATTGACCCTATTTCCCTGATAGAGGTTTAAAATTACGGATATATCATATCAGTAAAAATTTTGTCATCTGTTAACTCTAAGCGACGAGTCATTCATATATATTATGTTCATTTTTAAACAAATTATATAAATACTTAAATAAATAAAAAACGAATTAATCTAATTTGACTATCTATAGACTACATTGTTGTAGACATGCCTACATTTTTGGGGTTGTAAGCATTTAGTTGCTAAACATTATTAATAATTGATTTATTTCCCTATAATATTGCTGTTAAGTTTGTATAGGTTTATTCATTTTATGTTTTTGTTTTGGTACATTCGCAAGTACTTGAATGTTATTTACTCGAAGCTTGCTCATAAACTGCCTACCATGATTCATCTTTATAAAAGGACTTTATAGCACGGTATAATGTTGTGATAGTGACGTACATTTATATGTATGTTATTGATTGAAAATTGTTATGAGTAAATATTCAAAATTAATGAAGTCCCTATTACAGGATTTCTGTCATACATAGCTGCCTTAGCAAGTTCTAAAAGCATAAGTTTATTTAAATAATGTTTGTCCATTTAGGACCTACTGCAAGATTAAAAGATTTAAAAAAATGAAAGATAAAAAAAATATTTAGTTACTTATGTATTTTTATTGCAACGGGAGTCGAATTGGGGACTTCAGGTATCTCATCATGAAAGGACCGTTTCCTGTTCTTACTTGCCAATATGGTACGGAACCCTAAAAAGACCAGAGTAAAGCCAAACCTACTTTAAAAACACTTTTAATCAATTGCATTGTCTAAATAATATTGTATTTTATGTACTTAACTACTTTAAGCTTTTAATTATACTTTTATTGTTTTGTAATGTTTGTGTTTTAATTTTCATCATGAGCATTTGACCCATATATTACGGTGAGGATAAGGTCATGTGCCTATGTTATGAAATGTGACATCAGCAATGCCCAGAATCTGGATAAGCAGTGCGGGTATGGTTTTTAGTAGTTGACTGCCAAACTAGGTACATAATTAGTCTGGAATACCCCAGTCAGAAAAAGTCATGAATAGGCAGCTGCTAGCTAGTTTTCCATAGTAGATTCAGCTAATCAGGGGACATAAGGCCATCTCTCCATTTCTAATATTACCTTGTAACAATTTCCACTGTTGTATTTTTAAATCTCGGCGTCGAGCAAAACGTTGAAAATCGAACAGTGAAAATTACAGTGATATTAAAACACTAAACAGTACCATTTGAATTGTGTTTTAACCACCTGACGAGGTGGACTGACGACCTGCTGTGCGACTCGTTTTCGAGCTTGCATTTTAGAGAATCGCACAGCTGGTAATGGTCGCGGGAATCGCTGGATGCGGGCTGTGCAGACCGATCTCAGCCGTGCGATTCTCTAACATATTTCAACGTTGCGCTCGTCGTTGAGCTCGTCGACGACGCTACTGTCAAATCAACTCTATGCGTTGTGCGTAAAGTTGATTTGACAGTAGCGTCGTCGACGAGCTCAACGACGAGCGCAACGTTGAAATATGTTAGAGAATCGCACGGCTGGCCATCTTTAGGGGAGGCCTATATCCAGCAGTAGACGTCGGCGTCGTTCGGCTGATATGGTGATGAAGCCCTCTGAACCAAGCAAGCCAGGGATTGGGAAAAATACATATAATAGGTACGTGAAGATGTGAAGACATGCAACTGTCTCGTTAGCCTAGTGGTCCTAAGCGCGTTTGCTACACTAGAGGTCTTGGGTTCGACTCCCACGTCGAGCAAAGAGTAATTGGGTTTTTCTATAAAATTCTCAGTAGGTAGCAGCTCGGAGTTAGGATTGGTGCCCGGTTAATGGCAATAGGTTCGCCCCCTATTACATGGGACCAAAAACATACCGGCGAACTGTGTGCGTACATTGGGGAGTCCCTTACATCTCCTAAAATTGTTTGTCCGAAAATCATTATCTATAACACGTTAGATATAAACCTCAGTAACCATAATGTTAAAAATCCCGAAATTTTGTGTAACATAATTATCTTTAGTTCTAAAAGTATTCTGTCATAATATCGAGTACTATAATATTTGAAGCTCCTAATTTTACATGACCTAAAGTCATATGTCCTAAGTATTGCGTTAAATAATGTGTCCGAAAGTTCAATATTTCCGAATGTTTATAATATTTTTTTTAGTCCTAAAACATTTGCTAAGAATTAGGTTTTAGTGACAGAAACGAATCGCTGCAAAACCGACTCCACGTAGTCTTGTCTGCCCTACCCCTAGAGTGTAATTTAAAATCGCGTAGGCGCGGAGGGGCAAGGCGGCCCGCGAGCTGAGGAGCAGGTGGTTTTGACACTCGCCGCCGCGGCTGAGGCTGGCCGGCGAGGCCGGCCAGCAAGCCGAAGCCGCGGTGGTGAGTGTGAAATCATCTGCGACGATAAGCTCGCATGGGACCGCCGGAGCCCCGCAGCGCCGGAGCCGTGACAGAAACCATGCTTGCTGCGTGCTTGCTTGTATGCTGCATGCTTGCTTGCATGCTGCGTGCTTGCTTGTATGCTGCATGCTTGCTTGCATGCTGCGTGCTTGCTTGTATGCTGCATGCTTGCTTGCATGCTGCATGCTTGCTTGCATGCTGCATGCTTACTTGCATGCTGCATGCTTGCTTGCATGCTGCGTGCTTGCTTGTATGCTGCATGCTTGCTTGCAAATTTAGGATTTATAACTTTTATTGAAAACGGTTTTATTTCTTTTGAATATTATTGATTGTAATATTTATGACAAACGGATTTAGGATATAGTATATTTAGGGATTTCAATTTTATGGCATGTGATTTTATGTGATATTAAGTTCGGGTAAGTTATCATTCGGACAAATAATGATTAGGACAAAAAAAGTTATGGCACTTTAAATTATGGATAAAAAAGTTAGGTGACACAATAGAGAACCCGTACATTGGTACGCCTCTGCCTAACCCTTTGGGGAATACAGGCGTGGTGGTTTGTGTGATACGCAATTTTGGTTAACTTAAAACTGAATAAAGGGCACTATTCACAAGTGTTGCGATCGTTATCGTACACTTAAACATCGCCATTAATTGCAAGCAACGAGTGGAATAGATTTCAATAGATCGTAATGGTGATATTAAACGTCACACGTGATAATGTTTAATGAGCTATTTACGAAGCAAAGTACCTACGCACTACGCATGTGCGGTCTGTAGCAGTCTGTAGAGAATTATACATCGGGTAGCCAACCTATTAAGCGTATGTGTTATGTAAACAGACTCCTTGGTTTGTTACACTAAAACTAAGAATGTAAACTGTAGTTTTCTTTAATTCCCGCTCGAATATTTCAAATTGAGCCAATCAAGTGAGCGGCCTTGCGTTACTTTCTCGCGTGATATTTATCTTAAGCAGTTAGGTATCTACCGAGTTTTGGATATGAAGTATCTATAAAAAGTATGGGTACGGCCAGCTACAAAATTCGATCAACAATGTTACTTTTACAGATCATTTAAATACACACGAACTATCACAATTCACTGCTATTCAGAAGAGGGCTATACCTAAGAGTTCATTTTCTATTAATTTTAGATCCATTTCGTATTTCCTTTGATATTGTGCTCAATTTTAAAAATCTGAAATGTTAATCTGCTTTTGCTATTGACTGTACCTACCTACTTGTTGTGACAATCTGTCTGCGGCTTCGAATCTGTTTCCTACCTAAAAGATAGTTTGAACAATCGCAATGAGTCATAACTTCAATATAAGTGGAATTAAATTGATATTGGTTGCAGTGTGCGTCACTGTCGATTCTTGTAAATATTAAATAGCAGGGTTACGGGGACGCGCGCTGCACTTTGGGAACCTACTAACGATTCCAAATTAGCAGAGAAGAAACTATATTCACTTTGAGTAATGAGTAACCTATCTGCCTTGCACCTACGGTAAGGTTTCACTAAAATTCACTACAATTTTTTTTTTTTTTTTTTTTTTTTTTTTTTTTTTTTTTTTTTTTTTTTTATAGACGGGAAATCATCAAATAACTTCCCCCGCCCTGGGCGGGGCGGGAGGGAGTGTCAGACTTTTACTGACTAAAACCCGTCTATGTTCCTTCATGTGCCCTTTGCGTTCCGGGGGCGCGGTATCTCTTTCGAACAACCCGCAGCCCCGGCAAAATTCACTACAATAGTACAATGTTTGGGTAACTAATTGCGGTTCGGCCTTGGCTTTATCTTTTCTACCATAAAGTTTAATAACTACTTACGCCACCGCCATCTAGTGATATTTGGATACAACTCGAGTACAATGATCTTAATTTTATTGTTTTTGTTTGTACTGACGATGACGGCGTAATGGCATCAATAATGGCGAATGTCCGTACCGACAGTCCGTACACATACCTACCTGACACCATCAATCAATTGACGTTCTTTTTATGATCTGTCACAATGCGGTTCCAAATAGGTTTTTTACGGGAATATTAAATTATGACATCACTTATTTGCCTACTCAATTGATTAACTTTTTAATGATTTCAAGGCGATTAAAAACACCTTATTTAACATTAATTAAAAATCAATCGGGTTTTCAGAGCTAAAATAAAGGGCATTTCTAATAAAGTAGTGTCTTGAAATTATTGATCAATGGTGTGAACCAGTCAATTACCTACTGCTTGATAAAACAATTTATCCATTAATTTGACTTGACCGTTATTCGAAGCTTATTTAATTGAGATAGGCCCTGCGTTTCCCGCTCTTCGTATTTCTATATATCTGTCTCTTTCTACTACGTCACTTCCGCTTGGCAGTAGTGGGGAGGCTCGTTAGCGAGACGCGCCATCTTGATTTCATTGGCGTCTTGTTTCCCGCCGTGAACGGTCGTGTTCTACCGACACTTAGCTACCTTAAAGTATTATAATTTTGAAAAGTGCACACGTGAAAAAAATAACGTTTTTTATTCGAATTAAAAAGTGTATAAAGTTTAATCTTTCGATATTCAGTATGGAAAATTCGTGTGAAAACGCCGATAGGGCGATTAGTGATGTGCTTCCAGGACCTTCTTCGCCGCAGAAGCGGCGAGCTCGGTCAAGTAGTTTCAGTAGCTCGAGTTCTAGTAGCTCGAGTTCCAGTAATAGCTCCTCGTCTAGTGGAGGCAACCCAAATAGAAGTCGCCGCAACAAGAAAAGGGGAGGCAAACACAAGCGGCGTTCTAAACGTAAGATTCGGAAATTAGCCAAAGAAGTACGTAGCCTTCGAGGGCAAATGGTTTGCAAAGGTACCGGTTAACACGTGAGTACTAATTTGGATTATGATGCTATCTCACTATTGTCAGGTGTTAGTGAAAATCTTTACGATCAAATGCTTGATGTTGAACCTGATAATGTTAATGCACGTGGTGATCAAGAATTTAGCTTAACTTTTGAAACTATAATAAAATGAACTAATGAACTATAATGAATTTTATATTTATTATTATTTGGTATTATTTTGAAACTAAGCTTAAGGAGCCTACGGTACCAAAGACTTCCGAGAACTATTTGAAGTTGCTATGTGACTTGCAACATTTAGATAAAAGTGACTGGAATGAAATTAGGTATTCTGAAACCCAGAAGCTGTACAATTACTCGCCGGGTTATACAGATATTGAAATGAACGAGGAAGTTAAAGTATTTGAGTCTCCTCGTCACCTCGTTTATGCTGACAAGGCTTTCGCAGCCTTGACCATGTGTGTGCTCAAACAAAGGGAGATTTTGCAAGGATCTCTTCAGGAACTGTTACTATGGGCAAAGAATAATGACTCTGTCAATTCTGATACTCTGCTTCAAAAAGTAAATGACCTTTTTTCCACAGGGGACTTTAATAAATGTTCTTCAGACTTATTACAGATTGTTTGTGGACATCGTGCTGAGATTCTCGAAATGAGGAGAGACTGTGTTATTAAACAAGCAAAAGACCCTTTGATGAAGGCCAGCTTAAGGAAAATTCCACCGACATGTACCAGCCTGTTCAATGCTGAAAAGTTTACTGCTGCTGTAGAAAAAGCTGGTGGCGTAAGAAAATGTTTTTGGCCATTGCAAAAAGCCCACACGGCTTCTACCTCGCAGGTGGATGCAAAAAAGATTCGTGGCCCCTCGCAGGGGTCAAAGCCTTACAATAAGTCCTCGCAGGGCTTTGCTCATACAGCTCAGGCTTGCCGCCACAGTAATGGACATTCGCAATGTGCTATCAGTAACCCACCTACACAAGGTGGTTGCAGCAGCGGTAACCCACCTCCGCAAGGTGGCTGTAACGCTCATGGTGTTCAATATAATTCGGTCGCACCGAATAATCGCAATAGCTTTCGAGGCCGATCGAATGCTCGGCAAAATAATCAACCAAGGCATGGGCGAAGGCGCGCGTCATCGCCTCCCCAGCACAATATTGACAATAAGCGACGTAAGTATTGACTCGTTCAGAGCGGGCCGTTTCCTTCAGTTTCGAGGCCAATGGCAACAAATGAATGCACCAAGTTACATTCTAAAAATAATAACAGGGTATCGCATACCCTTTTTCCAGAAACCACCACTTCTACATCCAAGCGTGGTCAAAACCAACCTAAACGTTCCAGAATCTGCCGTAATGACATCTGTCATAAACAAAATGATAGAACAGGGTGTTCTGGAGCGAGTTGATGTTTCGCCAAGCTTCCTTTCATCGATGTTTCTTGTCCCCAAAGGCGACGGCACAAATCGGCCAGTATTCAATTTGAAAGCTCTGAATTCTTACATCATAACAGATCGATTCAAGCTAATAAATGCATATCGCATTCCCGATTTTCTACAACCACAGGACTGGTTGTGCAAAATCGACCTCTCGCAGGCGTATTTTCATTTACCTGTGGCTCGCAGCCACAGAAGGTTTCTGCGCCTAATTTATCGCAACGAATTGCTAGAAATGACCTGCTTACCTTTTGGCCTGAGCACAGCGCCCAAGACCTTTGCTGCGCTTACAAATTGGATAGCTCAGACACTCCGGCAACGAGGTGTCAGGATAGTAGTTTTTCTCGACGATTTCTTGATCGCTCACCAGAACGTAGACCAGCTTCGGTGTCATGTGAAAATTGTGCTCGACACTCTAGAAAAGTTGGGTTGGCTGATCAATTACAGAAAGTCAATAATCACACCGTCGAAAAATATTGTCTTCCTAGGAATTCATTGGGATCTATGGTCGAATCAGAAGCGCCTTCCCAAAGAGAAGATTCCGGGTCTTTCAGACAAAATCCATCATTTGTTGTGGAAGCAGGGCACGACGCTCAAGGAGCTCCAAAGCCTAGTTGGTCTATTCAATTGTGCCAGCTTTGTAGTTCCGAAAGGAAGACTCAACTTTCGGGCGCTTCTGAACCTTCTGAACGAAATCTTGAAGTCAGACCACAGGCTACTACACACCTTACCTCGTGCTGCCGTAGACAATCTGATGTGGTGGAGCCAGAATTGTCATCTTCCGTCGGCCATACACGTGTCGCCTCCTACTCATTTCCTCACAACAGATGCGTCAGACATTGTTTGGGGAGCTCGCCTGGACAATCTCTCTCTTTCAGGTCTGTGGTCAGAAGCCGAGAAGGATCTTCATTGCAACCAAAAGGAAATATTAGCAATCCTAAGAGTTTTGGAAGGTCATTATCGGCTCCTGAGACACAAGACAGTTTTGATTCAGAGCGACAACAAGTCGGTAGTTGCATATCTCCGTCACGAAGGAGGCACCAAGTCGGCTCCTCTCCTGGACTTAACCTACAAAGTCTTCCAAATAACGGAGAACTATCAAATTCACCTGAACGCCTTTTATATACCAGGTATATACAACGGCCACGCGGATCACTTGTCGAGGTTTCGCCTAACTCCAGAGTGGCATTTGTCTGCAGAATGCACGAACAAAATATTCTCCAAATGGGGAGTTCCTCTGATCGACCTATTTGCGTCCAACCGAGCACATGTAGTGTCGAATTACGTGTCCTTAGACCAAAACAACGACCAAGCCTTGTTTTGCGACGCATTCTCCCAGATGTGGAATTACAACCTAGCGTGGGTGTTCCCTCCACCCTTTCTGATTCCCAAGGTGCTAGGTTATCTCAATCAAGCACAGGGAACGTACCTGCTAGTGGTTCCACGATGGGAGCGAGTATTTTGGCGACCCGACATCAAATTGCGTGCCCTGGCAGCCCCATTTACGCTACATCACCTAGACAAAGTCCTGATCGACACGACAACAGGACTGCCTCCACCGAACGTCCACGACATGACTCTGGAAGTGTGGAAATGTGGGGGTGGTCTGGGATGCTAACATCCTGGAATAGTAGTCAATTAGAACTTCTTGAGAAGTCATGGCGTCCCTCAACACGTAAAGTCTATAGCGTTGCATGGAAGAGGTGGCTAGTTTGGTGTGAAACACACCAAGTTAACCCCTCATCTCCGGTAGGGAGCGATTTGGCTAGATTTTTATCTGATCTCCATTTAATTAATAACTTATCGTACAATTCAATTTTGTTACACAAATCTGTGGTCGCAACCCTTTGCAACCCAGAATCATCCGGCCAGTTAAGCTCAAATGTCCTGGTAAAACATGTTTTAAAATCTATCGCATTACATAAACCGATCAGCAATGTTAAGCCCCCTGTTTGGAACATAAACGACCTTGCTAATTTCCTGGACAGTAAACGCATTGATGAAAATAACATTTTTCAAGTGCAGAGACATACAGCTGCTCTACTTCTGTTATGTTCCGGGAGAAGAATCCATGATTTAACTTTGCTCAGAGTTGATTCTAATAATTATTGTAATCAGAATGATGCTTTAATTTTTTGGCCGATTTTTGGATCGAAAACTGATTCTGCAGATTACAGACAATCTGGTTGGAGGTTTATTTCTAATGTAGATAACAAAAACTTAGACCCGGTCTTCTGGGCCAAGCATACGATCTCGCTTCTTGAGAATCGTAGAAATGCTGCAAATTGTAGTAATTTGTTTATGAACATTAGAGGTGAACCTAAACCTGCATCGAAAACTCTGATTGCTGGCTGGATCAAGTCCTTATTAGTAGAAGCCGGTATTAAGGCATCTCCTGGGAGTTTTAGGTCAGCTGTGGCCTCAAAAAAATTGGGTAGATAATTATCCCCTTCAGGAGATTCTTGCTAGAGGTAACTGGCAATCACAAAATACGTTTTGCAAATTTTATAGACGTGAGGTTAGACCCACTGCAAACCGTACATCGGTGACCGCTTTATTTAATCCAGTTGATTAGAAATTATATCTTAATTTTACTGTATTATTATCAATAAGTTGCTTTTGGTTTGGATCAAATATAATTTTCTATGAATTAAACTTTCTTTATTTTAAATAAATACATTTCTACATCACATACCTACAGTACATTTTATTCATAGTCATACCAGCTCACATTGGCGTCTTCGTCACTTCCACCAGGCGATAACAAACACGTCTCAATTAAATAAGCTTCGAATAACGGTCAAGTCAAATTAATAGAAGCGTTTTACCTCACAATAAAACGCATATTAATTTACTTACCTTATTCGAAGCTTATGTTCAAGCTCTGCCTGGTAATTAGACTCAATGAAATCAAGATGGCGCGTCTCGCTAACGAGCCTCCCCACTACTGCCAAGCGGAAGTGACGTAGTAGAAAGAGACAGATATATAGAAATACGAAGAGCGGGAAACGCAGGGCCTATCTCAATTAAATAAGCTTCGAATAAGGTAAGTAAATTAATATGCGTTTTATTGTGAGGTAAAACGCTTCTATTATCTAACAGCTGTTAACTATTCAAATTATATATTTTGTTTGTTATTGTAGCTACTCTGCCTACCCGGAGAACAAGACAAGTCAATGTCAATTTAAGTGTATAAAACAGAAAATTTAACATTGAGTTTTGGCCGAAATCAATAGACGCACTATATTTTGGAATAGATAGAGTAAGTCTCTGTACTTTATTCTAGAATGGGGAGAGGAGTGGCGTTCTAGCCTAATATTGAAGTCCCCTCCACGGCTTTCTTAGTCCACATGTCACATGATTGTATAGAACATTTGGTGACGGACTTTAATTAGACTATCTCTACTTAGAAATGTAGGCAGTCCATGAATTTCCACCAACCTACACTTTTGCCAATGCGTTTCCCGCTTGTTTTGTTTATAGAGGACCTAGCTTCTCGACTCTCCTTTCCACCAGAAGGGATTTTTTAAAGACATCGAATAATTAATTTTATAATCAGTGACATAAAGTGCAACTTGCGGCCACCCACAGGAGTCAGGACATCACGACGCGCCGTTTATGCCTGTATCGATGTTCATACAATTTTGCACTTTACAACTCTACACATAAAGCGTATTATTTAATCTAAGGTAAATACAAAAATGAGTGGACAGGTTTGGACTTATAAAAACTTTTTATTGTTGTTCATATAAATAATATTAACAAGATGTTGATGTAATAACTAACAGAGTGAGATAGAGCACCGCTAATGTTGTATGCGTACTTATTCAAATAAACTAATCATCCATTCATCCAACTGAGCAACAAATTCAAATAAATTGACATTAATTTTTATTATGCGATTTTAGTAATTATAAAATTAAATTACTTAAATAGTTTGTTAATGCAACTTTCTATTTTGTTAAAAAGCAATTTCGGCAGTTCACAACCATTTACACACCATGCTTGATTGAAGCCATTCTTTTTAAAAACATGAAAATATAATGATGATTGTAACATTAAAAAGGATCAGTCATGTCACACACTATGCTAACTACCCACAAAACATTAGCAGTGACCTAATTACCTAACTACTAACTAATGAGCCTTCTTTGGCTTCGCTAGTTTCTCGTATTTGCTCTTCGAGGAGTACCAGAGGCCGAAGGGGATGGCTAGAGACGGGAGGGTCATGACGGCGAACGCGGCCCAGTCGAGGATGTGAGAGGAGAACTTGCGGTCATAGTCTTTGAAGGCGACAATGGCGCCCTCTCCCGGCGAACTGCTGATTGATTGCTGGACCTGAAATGATAGTAGTTGTTGTTGTTACATTCTTTATCCACAATATTGATTTAAAAATAGGTTCTTCAGAAAGGTCGGGTGTGCAGTACTTGTTACCGGCATGTTTGTATGACCAGATGTATGAATGCGGATCATAGCAGGTGGCATTTTGTGGTTTTTGGCTACCCCAATGGGAAAAAGGAGTGAGCTCATTTATTATGTAAAACACACAATTTGTATTGTATTGTATTGTATAACAAGCTGGTGTCTGCAACGCTACATCTTGGTGCTTGCATGCTTTACGTACAGATGAGAAGTAGATAATTTGAATTACCCCACAGGGTATTCAAAATATTTTACGATATAATAATATACCTACTACCCACACATACTACTTTTCATTGCCATCCTAATGCAAGAACCTACATTATTTGATAAATAAATAATTACAATATTTAATGACATCTGGAGGTCAATCACCCAGAGGCATAGATTGTGTCTCATTAGTATAATCTTTGAGGGGAACCTAAGAATGTAAGATATCATATGAAAAATTTACTGAAAATGAGAAGACCCATGTTTTGTTAAAATAAACCATATCAGAATTGAGCAAAGTATACTTTTACTTTTGAATTGAACTTCAAACAGATAATGCAATGAATATTTGATTTTGATATTGACTAGTTAGTCAAAATACACATACATTTGAGATTATGTAACATTTATGGAGTGAAAAAATTTATATCACATACCTGTAAAGAACACATAATTATTGCCTATCAAACTAAGCAACATTGGGCAAAAAAATATTGCAGGAAAACAACTTTTATTTTTGTGGTGAATAATCATTGTTTGTGTTAGTGTGCAATGTAACAAGTAAAGGGTTTGTGGCAGTATTTAGTTTTGTTAGAACATTTTAAATCTAGTTTTCATATAAGAACATTTTAAATGTTGGTACTTTGAGCTCCAATATCTCCACTATAACTAGTTTTCTAGGTTTTCATCAGGTTTGCATTTATGGATGGAATGATGGAAAGCACATTTAACTATTAGCTGTGTTGCGTCTTTTCACACCAGGTGTAATTATATAGTTATGGTAAATTGTAATTTATTTCTAAATGTTCAAGTAAGACTTTTGTTGTCAAAAAATATGCACTGAGACATAGAGGTGCAAATACCAGCTCGTAGATGATTTAGATGTCAATGAACTCATATTGTTACTGTTCCATATAACAGTTTAATAAAAAGTAAAGTGAAAGTTAATTTTAGCAACTCACCTCAGTGGCATCTTCACTAGCCTTGTATGAAACTTCAGCAGACGTGAAGTTGAAGTAACCGTATCTACTGGACCTGACGGTCACGACGTGGGACACGTTAGTCTGCGGAGGTATCCTGTCGATGTGCGCCGTCAGCTGACCACCAACTACTTGGAACACTTCTGGGTGGAAGCCATTGTCCACCAGCTTTACGTCCACAGCAGGCGCAGTGCCGACGTTGAAAAGCGTGTATTTCACCAAAATATCCATATTTTCCACCAAGTATTTGTTCAGCACTTGTTTCGAAACAAGCAACTTCGCGATTGCTGGCTCATCTTCAGCGGTCACCGCAGTAGCGATAATGAGGATCAGGGACAGCAGCTTGGCACTCATTGTGTCTGGAAAATGAAAATAGAGACTTTAAAGTTTGGTAATAAGTAGGTTGCAGATGCAACGTATTCCAATACGATTATTTTGAATGAAAACAGATCGATTTCGGTGTACTTTGATTAGGAAATGATGGCAACTATGGTCTTTTTTATTTTTATGGGGTAATAACTTTTACTTACCTTATTTTACGCTTATTATTAAACAACTAAAGGCAAGTTTGGTTAGCGCTAAAGAGACGATCGGTGACAGTCGTTCGTACGTGGCTGACGTTTCACTCCACGCAGTCAAAATTCTTGCCAGGATTAAAAATCTAGATTTCAAATAAACAAAAATATAGTAAATGTAGCATTCATTTTCAATTATGTATTTCTTTTTGATTTAAGTTGTGGCTTTTTACACGTCTCGTCATGAAATTAAATATTGAAATATACATTTCTTTTGAGCTCATTTATAGCTGCGGTTCTACTTGAACTTTTTTAATTAATAAATAAACAAGCTGTTTTTTATCGACGGGGTCACGATGGGATATCATTCTATGGCTTTTGGAGTGTCATTCTCGTACGTACTATAAGCCATCCGTGGTCCACCTAATGCACCTTGAGACCAGGACTGCGGTGACTCTTTCGAACAAATTTCGCAACCCTGGCAGAGTAGGCAGAACTAAGCTAAACTAAGCTATGTTCGGAAGGGTGTGTCCGATCTACACCAATAGGGTTGCTGTATTATTTTAAGCTTTGAAAATAAAGCAATTCTATTGGTGCTATTCAGATACATCTTTAGCAGCGTAGCTTACCCTAGCTAAAGTGCAACCGCAGCCTAAACATCAATAAATAAGGTAAGAGAAAAAAATAATGGGATGAACCTATTTATATAGGTTCGTTCCATTATTTTTAACAATATGAGGCGTGAACGCATTTTATGCAACAACTGTCAAAAGATACGTGTTTGTTTTCTCATAGGTTGAGGATTTTAATGAAAATGGGTTTCTGCGGAAATTCGAAATATTTAATTTAATATTTCTTATTTATACATTAGTGTAGTGGTATTATTTAAACTAGTAGTAATTTAAACTATGACAGAGAAAGAAGATGTTACCAATCAACCCGAAAAAGAACCATTAGATGACGAAGCCCTAGAAAAGTGAGTTTTCCATATTTCCCTTTTATTTAGACGCTGAAAACAACAGTATCGTTGTTTTGAAATAAAGCCTTATGTTTAGTTTTAATATTTTGCAAATCTAACGTGACTAATATGGTACTAAACAAACCCGGTATTTTTTTTTATTGTACTAGCAATGCGAGTGTAACTGTGACCCATTTACTTAAATTATTTTTTGTAAAAAATATTGATCACATAGCAATTAATATGCTTACCGAATTTTGCATCAATTTTTATGTTAGTGTCTGTAAAGTGTTAAACTGTATCTTGTTTAAGGCTAGCTGTCGAAGAGTTATTGCGCGAAGCCGTTCAAGGAGCTGCAAGAGCTGAAATAGTAGGACCTTCAGGTTGGATCAAAGCTCCTCAAAACAAAACGAACAAGCGTTTTTTAGTGAATACATTACGGAGTGCTGTGACTTCCAATAAGTATCACTCAAGGCAGCGCCGACACTCGCACAAATCCCCGAACCGTGAAAAACACCCAGAACCTTCAATTAAAAAGGACAGATCCAAAAGAAAACATTAAAATGGAGGAATACAATGTAGATGATGTGTTGAAAACTATCTTTGATGTCAATGAAACAAGCTGGGAACCTTCTGAGAAGATTATTCTTGTATCCTATGAAATAGAACAATTAAAAAATGATTTTAAATCATTTTTGGTGTATACTGAATTTGATATGCCAAATATATTGAGGGAGAGTACAGCTTTGTGCATTGAAACACAAAACTTAGCCAAGGACTTGGAATTGTGTAAGCTGGAAATAGAACAAGAGACTATGGGTGATATACTCAAATCGTTAGCGAACCGTGAACAAATAGAAAAAGAAATGCACTCTATAACTTTTGCTATAAATATAGTAGATGATGTCCTCCGTTGTGGGGAGTTTGTTAACGAGTTTGATGATGGCAGGGAAGCAATGAGCTATTCTAGGTCTGTGGAAGCTGTGTATGATCTAATGCAACACGCTGACTCCGCAGCTGAGGGCTTCCAGAGTTTAGAGCTGTACAGCCATATAAAACAGACAGCTATAGCTATATCAGATAAATTGCATGTTGATATGTACACGGAATGGGCCCAAATGGTAACTTGGAGTATTAAGGCTGGCACTCGTAAAACTATAATTACTATATCTTTAAAGTTTGATGAGTCCCTTGTTGTTGTTGATATCCTTAATGCTCTTGAGAGGAGTGGAAAATTGACTGATAAAGTGGCTGAGTTTTGTCAGTTTCTACTAAATCAAGTTCTTGTACCTATAATACATAGAGATGTGTCAGTGTACGCTGAAACTGATCAAATGATTACAATTACTATATTGCACAAACAGAGTTTTATGCCTAAGTATGACACTGTACTAGCTAACCTGAGGCTAGTCTTTCTGTTTCTAAGCAACAAACTAAATGTTGACTTTAGGAGAGACACTACTATAATGAGAATGATTGGTAAAAAGATCAGTTCAGAATTTAAAACTATATTGGTCCGAGATTGCCTTATTCATACCATACCGAACAACTTGAATGACTTACAGTCCTATGGACAAATCACTAAAGAAATTAACGAATTCCAGATGTTTCTTATGACGATAAAGTTCTCTACTGAGGACTTTTCCATTTTGGATTATTTAGAAGACCTTGATGTGTTATTCGCAGATAGGTCGAGTGACCATTTTTTGTCCACCGCAAGAGATATCATGATGAAGGATTTGAGTGCTACAATGTCTATAGGGGTTGAGAGTGTGCCGATCGAGTCGTTTGAAATTAAAGCAGATGAAGAAGGTGCTGAGGCAATAAATATTCTTGATAAGACAATCCCAAAGAGCATGTACTTCTTTCCGAGGTGCATGATATCAAAGACCGCACAGGAGCTGCTGGACTTGGCTTATGGGATAATGGAGCAAGCAGTGCAGTGTACGGATGCGGTGTGCAAGAAATTGTATGTAACCACTAGGCTGGTGTTCGAGTTGTATGATGCTGTGGTGCCGTATCACCATGAGAACTATCTGCAAACCATCCCACAGTATGTTGGTAAGTCTTGTAATAATACAATTCTTAAGGAAATATAATTATGAGAAAAAGAAGTCTGTGAAGTCAAAATGAAATAAATAAATATTTACAGTACTATAATTGCAATGAATTTTACTATGCAACATGGAGAATGATTGTTTTGAAAATGTTCTACTTTTATTGGCAAAGTAATCTATACTGTTGTTAATGTGAAAAACTCTTCAGCATTATAATGCTGAAGAGTTTTTTAATGTACTAATATCAAGAACTACTGGTATGCTTTCTAAAACCCCTTCGCAAAGCTACGTTATTCTTGAGTGCTATATAGAATACAATACAATTTTTTTTTTGGGTCCATGATTCCATTCATGTCTTCGAAATTGCTTGCAAAAGCCAGTTACTAATAAAACTTGGCTATTACGTTCCCTGTTCATTCTGTTATCTCAACTTCAGTTCTCTGACTACCACCACTCTCTATTTTCAGCATTGTTCCACAACAACTGTATGTACTTAGCGCACAACCTCCAGATATTTGGTGACAAGTGGCTGATCCTCATGGAAGGCCGGCGATTGGATTACCCTATCAATTTCGTGGACCTGGTCCAGAAAATCAGAGATCTGGGTTACAAGCATCTCGCTATACATATGCAGCAACAAAGGAAGCAGATATTGGATAATATTAGGTCGTCAGGTTAGTAAAATATCTTTTTTTATTCTTATCTAGCTTTTGCCCGCGACTGAAATGCGACTAAATAAATGTCGGTTATCAGAGATGCAAACGAAGTAGCGAAATATAATTTAACCTTTCTTGGGGTTCAAAGTTACCCCATATCAAATGAGAGACATATAGAGTTTATGGCTGTTAAGTATGTGCTTTTCGAAGTACGGGGGTGTCACAGCGCCGATTTCCTAACTCCGGGCTGCTATTGAGGAAATCCTAATGGAGAAATTCTAAAACATTTTGCCCGACCTGGGGATCGGACCCAGGACCCCCCCACGCTTAGCTCTCGTATTTGCAAACATGGGACCGACGAACGAGGCAATGAATAACTTTTTGGCTCCTATACTGTAACATATAGAAAAGGTTTTTTAACTTATCCTATCTCCATATTATATTTCAGATCTCAACTGCATTGTCGTGAAAGACGTGTTGGGCGACAACGCGGAGGCGGCCATCCGGCAGTGCCTGCGACAGCTGCATCTATTGAAGAATGTCTGGATTGGAGTCTTTCCTAAGAATGTCTTTACCAGGTAAAATCTTATTAGCTAGATAATTGTCTACCTAGACTTTTTGTTTGGGTAATGTGATGGGATTTGCGGGGTGCTCGAAAATATAATTTTTTTTTTACTTACATGTGATTGTTTTTAAATTATGCCAGGCTGTTAAAATTTTCTTTTTCCTTAAATGAAAATCGCAGTATTAATGTCGGTTTGCTCTGGTAACGTTGTTATAATTATTGGGGAGTATTACACCACTTTGTCCCCCTATCAAATAATTTCTCTTTTGTCTTTAGCCTAGAATTTACAAAAAAAAGAATAAAGTCAGTTTTAAAATTTATAAGCTCCCCCCACTTCCCTCTGCCAACCCTTCGCGGAATACAGGCGTGATGGTATGTTGGTATGGTAAAATTAATAAATGTCTGTCTATTTATCTAAAAAATCTTTTTTTTTTCTTTTCAGACTTATGGCAACACTAGTCAATATGTTCTTGGACGAGTTGATCCACCGCGTGTGCACCGTGGAGGATATCTCCATGGAGATGGCAACACAGCTCACCGAGATGTATACCATGGTTGTGCAGAAAGCTCCACAGCTCTTCCAGGTGATTCTATATTCTTGGCCTGTTAATAGGCTGTGGAAAATAATATAAAAATAAAAATTCTTAATTTAAAATTGGTTGAGAAGGCGGCTTATGAAATCCACATAAGGTCTTTGGACTAATATGGTAATATACGTATTTGTTTAGTTTGAGAAGTTGCCTAAGGCTCTCCGCCCAAGACCGATTTTTGGCAGATTTCTTTATCGGCGAAACGAAATCTGTCGAAAATCGGTCGTGGGTGAAGACCGTAATCAAGTATATTGTCTGACTATAGACACTCCACAAAATCAATTATAAAATTACTTTCACCTAAAAGTACATTTTGTCATTCTAGACTCCAGAAGACATAGAACAACACGTCCAATCATGGATCAAGCTCCAAGAGCTGATCTTCGTACTAGGCGGCTCCCTTAAGGACATAGAGAACCACTGGAAGGACGGCACCGGCCCCCTAGCCATCCACTTCAGGAACGAAGAACTACGCAGCCTTATCAAGGCGCTTTTCCAAAATACGCAGATGCGTGCCAACCTGTTATCCAAAATAAAGTAAAATAGAAATAATTTTGTTGTTCACGTCAGTTTCTCTTATCATATAATGGTGTTAAATGTTTTTAAATGTGTCATTTGTTTTGCGATTTTAAACATTCGTGTAAGAATTGATGTTACTCACAACATATTTGATTAAGATACATTGTAAACTGATAAATTATCCAAATAAATGTTCCAGAAGCGAAACAGAGCATTATCTGTATTCTGTAGTATCGATGTTTTGTTAAAAAAGTAATAATTTTTATCTTTTTTTTTTACTTGGTTTTTATTTTGTCCTGTTCTTTGGTCCATTTTTCATTAATTATAAATACAATTAATACTAGCCTACACAATCCGCAGGTACTAATATAAACATTAAAGTTTTTTGTTAGTTGTAACGTGCTAATCTCTGGAACTACGAGCCGCAATGACAAAATCTTTTTGTTTATGATAGCCACATTTATGAGGAATAAGAAAAGGCTATCTAACATAACCTTTACAACTCACGGGAGCGGAGCATTAAGGCGCGGGCCCACCGCAGCGCATGCTGTGCACGGGCACGCGGCGCATTTTAGCTGCGTGTATTAATTTGTTTGACAACGTGGGTCTACGTTTCTACTGGAGTACACGCAGACTATGTAGAGCGTGGCATGGCGCACGGAAAGGCTCACAGAAAAGTGAGAGTCAAAATGGCGGGTGTACCATAATGAATTAAATTGTACCAATTACCAAACAAATGTACCTAAAAAGTACTATTTAGTACCTAGCGTTAAAAAATTTGTACCTCCTCCAGAACAAAGTTATTAACAAATTAAGGTACACCCGCCATATTGAAATCAAGACGGCGGGTGTACTGTAATATTTTATTATTTAACCATTTCTAATAAAATATAATTATACCAAAAAATTGTACCTAAAAAGTACCTCAAGTAAAAAGAAACACACACTTGATCAGAGGGATAGTTCCTGAGAAACAATTATCATGATAAGTATATTGATATACAGGGTGTTTTTTCGCAAGCGTACCTGTAGGGAAACTACTGTAACTACTGCAAACGGTAAATTTTTGTTAAAGTAAACATTGCTTTATTTTTGTAATTAAATAAACTGCATTTATACATTGCCACACCCGGGAATCGAACCGACTTAAACCCAAAAAAGTTGCATCCTGTCTTTTTATGGCACCAATCGACAGGGTCAACCATAAGGATCAAATCTTTAGGTTTCGTGCATCCGTGTGCATATGTGCATTTTGTGTCAATAAACTTTTTTCTTTCTTTCTTTCTATCTCTCTGCAAACATGGTAAATAAAATTAAACAAGGAAAGGCAGGGTGCGGCAATATGTAAAGGCAGTTTTGTTTCATTAAAAAAATAAAGCAATGTTTCCTTTGACAAAAATTTACTGTCTTCAGTAGTTACAGTAGTTTCCCTACAGGTACGCTTCTGAAAAAACACCCTGTATATTATCGACGGATCCTATGCATATGGGCGAAAATGCAAAATTACAACTTTACAGGACACGCTTCTAAAGTTTAAATTTACTATAACTTCAGATTGATAATACCGAACTTTACGATTATTTGCTCGTTTGCTAAGACAACTATCCTCCTCATTTATACTAAAGTATTTATTTACTTAAAAAGAATATTTTATTCGTAACTCGTGGGGCAGGCAGACGTTGTCCTGCCCTGAAAATCCAGCCAACCCAACCCCACCTACTCTACCAAACTGTACCTACCTATCTATCTACCTACTTAGGTACCTACCCTACAAATATACCCACATACCCTATCAACCAACCTACCTACATACCTACCCTACCCACCCACATACTAACTCTACCTATGCCTGCCCTTTTTTTTCCTCTTGGGGAAATCCTTATGGACTGCCTCCGTCTGGGGTAAGGCAGAGGGGTGTGTCGGACTCTTACCGACTAAAACCCCACGGTGTTCCTCCAACTTCCATTGGCCGGGGCACGGGTATCGCTCTGAGCATTCTTCCGCACCCCGGCAGGTATGGCCCGCCACCACCAGTCACATGGCGCGGCCATCTACCAGCAAAGACTTGCGGGGAACACCACGCGCGCCTTTCTCTCGGGCCTGTCTCTGTTCGGGCGACGGACTGACTCCCAGTCCGCCACCCGCAGGCCCTTTTTTAGGGTGGCCGCGGAGATCGTCCCGCGCCCTCCGGCGCCTGGGGTGCTGCGGGTGCGATGGGAGGAAGTAGCCTCCCTCTCCCGTTCCGCCGCCTCCTTGGCGGCCATCACCTCCTCGCAGAAGGAAGCGACGGCGTCTCACGCACTTTCGCTCCCGACCATGGACTAAACAAAGTCCTGGAGCGAGAGTCTACCCACAGTTGTCGCTGCGACGAGATCACTGCGCTGCGCTGCCCAAGCTGGGCACTCTTCCAGCGTATGCTGCGCCGAGTTCTCGAGAAAGTTCTGACAATGATGGCACCTAGGCGCCGTCTCCCGACCTATGCGATACAGGTACTTTCCAAAGCACCCAAGTTCAGAAAGCTCCTGCGTCATCCGGAAGGAAAGGGCACCATGACGCCTCTCCAGCCACTCCTTCAAGACGGGAATTACAGTCGCTATAGCAGCGTGCCCTGCGCTGGGTCGTGCAAGTCGATCCTCCCATTCTGCCACCAGGATCTGGCGGAGACCTATGCCTGCCCTGCCCTACCTACCTTACCTACCTCCTACCGAGCGACCTTTCCTATCAACTTACTAACCTTTATTGTAGGTTAGCTTAGAGTAATAAGCTTAGACAATCGGATGATGTACAATTTAGGTCAGAATGCACCGTTTAGCTGAAAAACGCGAAAAATCCATTTTTGAAAACTTTGACAGTCAATAAAAAAAAAATGCACAAGTGGGATCGATAGGGACTATTTGACTGGACTATTAGGGCCTCCGCCCACGACCGATTTTTTACGGCCGATTTTTTCTCGGCGGGAATGGAACGTATGGATTCTAGTACATCAACGCACACGGCCGAGAAAAAAACGGTCCAAAAACAAAATCTACGCATCCTGGCCGCCGATTATCGGTGAAAAATAGAAAATAGGGTAAATGCTCCAGTGAATGAACACTTAAGCAATCTTGAGACTTCAAAAAATCATTACATTATGTTGCCTCTAAAGTATGCGGTTTTATGTTTTGGTAATCTATGTCTACTAAATAATATTTTTTAACTTGGTTTTACGACATAACCTGTATACTTTTTTAGATATTTGGCAATATATTGAAAAATACCCTAAAACCCCAGTGAATGAATGAAATTTTCCAGTAAATGTACAGCATTAGAACCAGTGAATGAACACAAGTTTTTGTTTAATTAATAGTTACAAAAAATCCTTATTATTATATCAAATGCAGTTCAAAATGGAATAAATAAATGAACATAAATCCTTAGCCTATAAATCTGCTACAATTTTTTTTTTTTTTAACAATGTGTAAGCCTTCAAACTCTTAAAGTCAAAGTCAAAGTCAAATCATTTATTCCAATTAGACCATTATTAGGCACTTTCGGACGTCAATTAACTAAAACTATTGAATCTAGTTGCCCATTGCAAAAGGTACTTTCGTATGGAGAAGAACGGGCAAGAAACTCCATACATACTCTTTTTAAAAAAACGTATTACATCATGTTGTACATTTACGTTAATTCCATAAAAAATATA
Organism: Caradrina clavipalpis; assembly: GCA_932526535.1. Classification (NCBI taxonomy): domain Eukaryota; kingdom Metazoa; phylum Arthropoda; class Insecta; order Lepidoptera; family Noctuidae; genus Caradrina; species Caradrina clavipalpis. Next base: position 2,069,689 of record OW052088.1, read on the forward strand.
CCTACTTACTCAATCATTATATCACCTTCATAAGCCTAACCAACGTCAACAATCAATTCATCATGATATGAGCCGAACGATGTCCACTGCTGGACATAGGCCTCTTCAGTAGTACAGAAGTGATTCCGTCTTCCCCGGCACCTTGTTGTCCTTAAGGGCCTCCGCCCACGACCGATTTTTTTGGACCGATAATCGGGCAGAAAAACGGGCCCGTTTTTTCAAAAATTTCAACGCCCACGACCGTGTTTTTGTCGGTGACTTTCGAGGGAGGAGCTTAAATAGCGGTCAAATTTTATATCGCAACTTTTATTTGACAGAGTTACCGATAGTATAAAAATAACGTTAATAGATTTAAGGTTATTTAAGTTACAATTTATCGTTAAATTGTTTAAATTGACGATATTTTTATCGTTTTTTTTAAACAATTGATCCTTCTAAGATGGAAGTAGCGCAGGACGGAGGTGTGGCGGGTCGCCCGCCCACCTTAGCGTCGCGCTAATGTAGTGCCTAACAATACTTTGCCCGATTCTTACGAATGAGAATTATACACGCTTACTTTTACATCGTTCTGAAATCAAAAGCCAATGAGATCCATCATAGTACCTAATAGAAGCTATTGGCACTATTATTTTCGATAAATAACAAAAATAAATAAAATAACTCAAACATTTGTGAAATAGTAAGAACGCGAAGTAACGCTTCCTTGCAGTCAAGGCATATTTGTGTGAAAACCTTATCGACTATACATGCGTAAGGTAGCCTTTAAAGAATACATTAATCGATCAGACAGGAGCGCTACTAACATTTAACTCGAATTAACAAAAAAAAAGTGACGAAATTCCAACATCTTTGAGACGTCTTAAAAAAAAACACGCACTAATAACTATTACTCGACTGGAGTTTGTTTCAGCTGCAGAACGATGTAAAAGTAACCGTATTGTTATTATTAGACCTGGTAATCGAACCCACGACTTCACGCTGATCAGACGCGCTTTGCGACCACAAGCCCAATATAGTTAGTCAGTGACAATTAATATAAACGTACAAAACGGCAACTTACCTAATTTAACGATTAATTCATATTCTATATTAATGTTAATTAACATTATATTACTGGTAATGTTATCAAATAACGTTTTTATAAAGTTACTTTTTTCAACATTTTCGAGTTCATGGAAATTAACGTTACGTAACGATTATTATTTTTTGATTTCATAACGTTAACAAGCCCTGGATTTAAGTCATTACATATTTAGCAAGCTGAGTCGTTGAAAACGAATGTTATTTTCATTCTTAAGAATTTATTAAATTCGTTTGATTATATATTATTATTTTAATCCATTAACGTTATTTTTATATTAACGGTAACTCTGTCAAAGGTAATTTTAAAAATATTTACCGGTATTTAAAACCCTGCGTAAATCAACACAATATTATTTACTTATTGAAATCACAGACGATTAATTTAGAAAAAATTGATTTACCATATTATTTATAAATAAATAAGCTTTTTAATAATAAATTATTGTTATTATTCAAATGCTTCAAACTCATAAGTACTAACTTAACATAACACCACAATTGTACACTTAATTCGCAATAACTGCTTTTGACTTTAGACTTTTGACTTTAGCAATGACACAACGTTCTTCCCTAGTAAATCCATGACGCATAGGGTAAGTGCCCCAGTGAATGAACACACCCCAGTGAATTAACAAATCCGAGTATTTTCCAAAAAATAATAAACTAAGATATTACCTTCTACCCAACGCAGTATTTTTTTTGTAATTGCTGCTCTTTATTCTAGCATAGTAACAACATTCATGTATTGCGATACTGTTCGTTTTAAAATGACGAGCGTTTAAAGTTGGCAGTGCTGGTGTAAATTTTCTTTGTTCGGGCAAGAATTTAGGACTTGGGTCAGACGCAAATTTTTTTATATCACTTTGCAGCCGTAATTAAAGTATGTACTATAAGTTATTTATAAATTCGAGTAATGGGTAGTTATAATATATGTATCAAATCAATTTCATTGCAATTTTAGCTAGTTTTAAGTAAATTATTGAGTGTTCCAGCATTGGCATTAAAAAACGTTTGAAATCCAGTGAATAAACGACCGTTAATTCACTGACCAATCGTTAATTTCATGAAATCTAGTGAATGAACTATAACATTTTCATCATGTTAAAATATAAGCTTTCGTCATAAAAATGTAACCAATAAATAAATGAATACCACATTTTGAGTAAGAAATCATAATTTTAGAGAACGGAGAACTAACAAATAGATCAAAGCTCTGAGACTCTAACTCCCAAGCTCATAAAGGAAAGACGGGAACGGAACGGGCAGTCTTCAGTGGGTGCAGGTTCAGTCGGAATAAGCTCGGCTTATAAGGCAGGTCCTGAAATCCATCAAACGCGACACACCTCAAATGCTGACGAAGCTGGAGACTAACGATGGCAAGATCATCTTGTCTAAACTAGAGCTTTTAAGGGAGGTAGAGAAGTTCTAAAAACCCGTCTCTAGTCCAACAAAAGACCCAAGAGCTAGACTGACCTGACACTACACCGATGAGTTCCCGGACGTCAGCCTATATGAGATAAATATGGCTTCTTAACAACTTAAGGACAACAAGGTGCCGGGGAAGACGGAATCACTTCTGTACTACTGAAGAGGCCTATGTCCAGCAGTGGACATCGTTCGGCTCATATCATGATGAATTGATTGTTGACGTTGGTTAGGCTTATGAAGGTGATATAATGATTGAGTAAGTAGGTATATTTTTTATGGAATTAACGTAAATGTACAACATGATGTAATACGTTTTTTTAAAAAGAGTATGTATGGAGTTTCTTGCCCGTTCTTCTCCATACGAAAGTACCTTTTGCAATGGGCAACTAGATTCAATAGTTTTAGTTAATTGACGTCCGAAAGTGCCTAATAATGGTCTAATTGGAATAAATGATTTGACTTTGACTTTGACTTTAAGAGTTTGAAGGCTTACACATTGTTAAAAAAAAAAAAAATTGTAGCAGATTTATAGGCTAAGGATTTATGTTCATTTATTTATTCCATTTTGAACTGCATTTGATATAATAATAAGGATTTTTTGTAACTATTAATTAAACAAAAACTTGTGTTCATTCACTGGTTCTAATGCTGTACATTTACTGGAAAATTTCATTCATTCACTGGGGTTTTAGGGTATTTTTCAATATATTGCCAAATATCTAAAAAAGTATACAGGTTATGTCGTAAAACCAAGTTAAAAAATATTATTTAGTAGACATAGATTACCAAAACATAAAACCGCATACTTTAGAGGCAACATAATGTAATGATTTTTTGAAGTCTCAAGATTGCTTAAGTGTTCATTCACTGGAGCATTTACCCTATTTTCTATTTTTCACCGATAATCGGCGGCCAGGATGCGTAGATTTTGTTTTTGGACCGTTTTTTTCTCGGCCGTGTGCGTTGATGTACTAGAATCCATACGTTCCATTCCCGCCGAGAAAAAATCGGCCGTAAAAAATCGGTCGTGGGCGGAGGCCCTAAGTTGTTAAGAAGCCATATTTATCTCATATAGGCTGACGTCCGGGAACTCATCGGTGTAGTGTCAGGTCAGTCTAGCTCTTGGGTCTTTTGTTGGACTAGAGACGGGTTTTTAGAACTTCTCTACCTCCCTTAAAAGCTCTAGTTTAGACAAGATGATCTTGCCATCGTTAGTCTCCAGCTTCGTCAGCATTTGAGGTGTGTCGCGTTTGATGGATTTCAGGACCTGCCTTATAAGCCGAGCTTATTCCGACTGAACCTGCACCCACTGAAGACTGCCCGTTCCGTTCCCGTCTTTCCTTTATGAGCTTGGGAGTTAGAGTCTCAGAGCTTTGATCTATTTGTTAGTTCTCCGTTCTCTAAAATTATGATTTCTTACTCAAAATGTGGTATTCATTTATTTATTGGTTACATTTTTATGACGAAAGCTTATATTTTAACATGATGAAAATGTTATAGTTCATTCACTAGATTTCATGAAATTAACGATTGGTCAGTGAATTAACGGTCGTTTATTCACTGGATTTCAAACGTTTTTTAATGCCAATGCTGGAACACTCAATAATTTACTTAAAACTAGCTAAAATTGCAATGAAATTGATTTGATACATATATTATAACTACCCATTACTCGAATTTATAAATAACTTATAGTACATACTTTAATTACGGCTGCAAAGTGATATAAAAAAATTTGCGTCTGACCCAAGTCCTAAATTCTTGCCCGAACAAAGAAAATTTACACCAGCACTGCCAACTTTAAACGCTCGTCATTTTAAAACGAACAGTATCGCAATACATGAATGTTGTTACTATGCTAGAATAAAGAGCAGCAATTACAAAAAAAATACTGCGTTGGGTAGAAGGTAATATCTTAGTTTATTATTTTTTGGAAAATACTCGGATTTGTTAATTCACTGGGGTGTGTTCATTCACTGGGGCACTTACCCTATGCGTCATGGATTTACTAGGGAAGAACGTTGTGTCATTGCTAAAGTCAAAAGTCTAAAGTCAAAAGCAGTTATTGCGAATTAAGTGTACAATTGTGGTGTTATGTTAAGTTAGTACTTATGAGTTTGAAGCATTTGAATAATAACAATAATTTATTATTAAAAAGCTTATTTATTTATAAATAATATGGTAAATCAATTTTTTCTAAATTAATCGTCTGTGATTTCAATAAGTAAATAATATTGTGTTGATTTACGCAGGGTTTTAAATACCGGTAAATATTTTTAAAATTACCTTTGACAGAGTTACCGTTAATATAAAAATAACGTTAATGGATTAAAATAATAATATATAATCAAACGAATTTAATAAATTCTTAAGAATGAAAATAACATTCGTTTTCAACGACTCAGCTTGCTAAATATGTAATGACTTAAATCCATGGCTTGTTAACGTTATGAAATCAAAAAATAATAATCGTTACGTAACGTTAATTTCCATGAACTCGAAAATGTTGAAAAAAGTAACTTTATAAAAACGTTATTTGATAACATTACCAGTAATATAATGTTAATTAACATTAATATAGAATATGAATTAATCGTTAAATTAGGTAAGTTGCCGTTTTGTACGTTTATATTAATTGTCACTGACTAACTATATTGGGCTTGTGGTCGCAAAGCGCGTCTGATCAGCGTGAAGTCGTGGGTTCGATTACCAGGTCTAATAATAACAATACGGTTACTTTTACATCGTTCTGCAGCTGAAACAAACTCCAGTCGAGTAATAGTTATTATTGCGTGTTTTTTTTTAAGACGTCTCAAAGATGTTGGAATTTCGTCACTTTTTTTTTGTTAATTCGAGTTAAATGTTAGTAGCGCTCCTGTCTGATCGATTAATGTATTCTTTAAAGGCTACCTTACGCATGTATAGTCGATAAGGTTTTCACACAAATATGCCTTGACTGCAAGGAAGCGTTACTTCGCGTTCTTACTATTTCACAAATGTTTGAGTTATTTTATTTATTTTTGTTATTTATCGAAAATAATAGTGCCAATAGCTTCTATTAGGTACTATGATGGATCTCATTGGCTTTTGATTTCAGAACGATGTAAAAGTAAGCGTGTATAATTCTCATTCGTAAGAATCGGGCAAAGTATTGTTAGGCACTACATTAGCGCGACGCTAAGGTGGGCGGGCGACCCGCCACACCTCCGTCCTGCGCTACTTCCATCTTAGAAGGATCAATTGTTTAAAAAAAACGATAAAAATATCGTCAATTTAAACAATTTAACGATAAATTGTAACTTAAATAACCTTAAATCTATTAACGTTATTTTTATACTATCGGTAACTCTGTCAAATAAAAGTTGCGATATAAAATTTGACCGCTATTTAAGCTCCTCCCTCGAAAGTCACCGACAAAAACACGGTCGTGGGCGTTGAAATTTTTGAAAAAACGGGCCCGTTTTTCTGCCCGATTATCGGTCCAAAAAAATCGGTCGTGGGCGGAGGCCCTTAGGACCTTGTACGTTTAAATTCATGTTACATTATGCCGTTATACTGTAATAAAAAATCGTGTTTCTAAGCAGAAATCTTTTTTTAAATAGCTCACATAATTTGTTACATCTAGAAGATACGTTTAACATAAAAGTCAAAATGGCCAAATTGTTAGTTTGGCCCTTATACATAGGACCCATCGATCAATATACTTATCATGATAATTGTTTCTCAGGAACTATCTCTCTGATCAAGTGTGTGTTTCTTTTTACTTGAGGTACTTTTTAGGTACAATTTTTTGGTATAATTATATTTTATTAGAAATGGTTAAATAATAAAATATTACAGTACACCCGCCGTCTTGATTTCAATATGGCGGGTGTACCTTAATTTGTTAATAACTTTGTTCTGGAGGAGGTACAAATTTTTTAACGCTAGTTACTAAATAGTACTTTTTAGGTACATTTGTTTGGTAATTGGTACAATTTAATTCATCATGGTACACCCGCCATTTTGACTCTCACACAGAAAACTCTATAATAGTCAGAGACAGATGGGACAGTACTTAGTGAGCGATAAGCGAGTTGTACATACTCGTGGGTCATATTCATGTACTCTAGTGGAAACGTAGACCCACGTCAACAGCGTTGAGCTATGTAACCGTCTTTTTGAGCAAGCCACGCGTGTCAATGACCATGACGTCAAGTCATGCGTAGCCATCCGTGGATTGCAGTGGACAGTGGACACAACCACATACATTTTCTTACAAAGCGAAGCTTAATACACGTGCGTAACCTCTCCGTGCGCCGCGGTGGGTCCGCGCCTTAACCAAACAGCACGGGTGAAATAATCGACGCGGGTTTAATTTGATATGTGTATTCAATATTTTTATAATCTTTTGTTCGAGTGTTATTGTCTGTGTGTATTGAATCGAATGTAAGCGAGATCGTATTTCGCGACCTTTTATTATATGATTTTCAGAAGATTAGGACACAAAATATCCATCCATCATAAACAAATTGATTTGCCGTTCGTGCGTAAAAAGAAACGTAACATCTCAATGAGATTAGAAGAAGTAGACAAACGTCAAAACAAATACAATTTTTATTTTCTGCAGCATAACCTCAAAAATTACAAAAAATATATAGTTTGAAGTTAAAATGTTTTTTAGATGATAACAAAATGAATAAAGTAAACGTGCTGTTACGGATCAGGAATCCTGCTATATTCATAAACCGTTACTATGCAACAACAAAGAAGAAAATCCCGGACCCAGATGAAGAGGAATCACTCCCAAGTATTTACCCTATTAAATTGCGAAATTATTCTATTACTTAATTTTCAATCAAAAGTATGTAAAGATAAGAAGGAACTTAGCCAATTTTAGGTTTAAAAAGTGTTCGATTTGTATTTTTCGCTGCGTTTGATGTAATTTCGCGGCGAATATTTTATAACCTCAAACAGAAAATACAGTAAAAAATATTAGGAATTTAGGATACTGCTAGCTGTTGGTGCACGACAATCAGCTGCCATACTATCAGCATTATTAAAGCAGTATAAAATTTATCTAAACACTTCTTCTACATTCTTTATTATTTCTGTGTTTATTATTTTTGTTTATAGAAACTCCTAAACTAATATTATAAATTAATTTTAGTTTTTCAGTATCCCACAAGCAAGAGCTCAGACCGCAACATGTACCTGTGGGGTCTTGCGGAGACTGGCGCCCTTGGCATACACATGCCACGAGGCACTAAGGGCAAGAAACAGTACAGGAATAACTTCTCACTCTGCTGGTACCCTATGAGATCTAGTTTTGCAGAGAAATTTGATGTAAGTGTTTTAAAAAGTAAAGATATAAAAAAGTATCAACTTTTTTAATGCCTTTGGATGGGAAACAAGCCCATGGTCCACCTGATGTTAACTGGTTACCGCTAGATATAGACATCTGCAATACCAGAGGCCTTGCAAATGCATTGCCATGCTAGAGACAAACTTTAAATGTCTTATGTGGCTGTAATTAAACCAGCACCCATACCCTTCACACCAGGACATAGTAACACTGCTTTGTGGCAGAAATGGGTATGGTAGCAGTATTTCCCCACGTTCAGGGGCAAAATGTCCAATTCTCAAAATGTCCAACGGTGTCAAAATGTCCAATTACCCAATATGTCCAATGGTCAAAATGTCCAATTCTCAAAATGTCCAATGGTCAAAATGTCCAACTCCCATAATGTCCAATCTTTGAGAATGTAGCAAATTTGTTTAATAACTCATCAAAACGCTTTTTAATACTTATGACAAATAATAAATACAAAATACTGAAAGAATCTAAATATGTTTTATTTATAAATAACAAATTAAGACCAGAGAAGACCACAACATACCCGAAATCACTATTTTTGTTATCAATTCTTTCAGTATTTTGTATTTATTATTTGTCATAAGTATTAATAAGCGTTTTGATGAGTTATTGAACAAATTTGCTACATTCACAAAGATTGGACATTTTGGGAGTTGGACATTTTGACCACTGGACATTTTGAGAATTGGACATTTTGACCATTGGACATTTTGGGTAATTGGACATTTTGACACCGTTGGACATTTTGAGAATTGGACATTTTGCCCCTGAACGTTTCCCCAGACAACCGGAGCTCTTCTACTACTAACTGACACAATACCAGCACTGTTATCATACTTATCATTTATACTTTGTTATTGTTCCAGGTTGAACATGTAGCTGCAGGGTATGGCTTCACCGTGACCTCTATAAAGACAAGGGACCATCACAAAGTGTTTGGAACAGGCATAAATACAGACTCACAGATCGGCTATCATGCGCCACGCATCGGTCATCCACTTGAGTTGCTGCTCAGTCCAGCACCAATATTTCTACCTTACAAGTCTTTGGAAACTAAAGTAATCAAACAATATTTATAACTCTTACCCTAATTAATAAACCCTACCCTACTTAAAACAGTATTATGTTAACATTACTTTGCCTTGCGTTGTTGGATCTTTAATGCTTGGCTCAGCATCTACAGTTGAAATTCCAACAACTGAAATTACAAAATAATATAAAAATGGTACTGTTTTAAGAGGTGGTGGTAGGCTCCAAGGCTAATTAAACTGTAAAAATATTTTCAAGTAAAACAGCTAAGTAGATTTTTTAACTGGACACAATATTAAATTTATAATATTTTTCTGTTATGTCAACATTTACAGATTATTGGAATAGATGCAGGTCGCGCTCACACAGCAATCTTGACAGACAGCGAAGGTGTGTTCACACTAGGAAACAACGCGTATGGCCAGTGCGGACGTAAAATAAACCCTAATGAGGAGTACAAAGGAAGTATGGTGTCGTACAATATCAAGAGGTTGGGCAAGGAAAAGATTAGCAGTGTGTGCTGCGGACAGGATCATACGTAAGTATGTTGTTTATATGATTATATGATATTTCACCATTTGTCGTGATTTGTTGTAAGTTTGTGACATTGGTCAAGACTGTCCAGGTCTACACTGATTGAACCATGAAGAAACTATGAGCATTGTAAATAATATGATCCCAGTCCCTTCTTATCTTTATCATCCTTATTATTATAGCTAATCTAGTTCTGACAATTTATATTTTAGCTAATTGGTGGCTGTTAACATATTTCAGTCTATTCGTAACAGAGACTGGCAAGGTGTACGCTTGTGGCTGGGGCGCAGACGGTCAGACTGGACTTGGTACATTCAATAATCAAGCAATACCTGCCCCTGTGAAGGGAGATATTACTACGGAGAATATCGTGAAAGTAACATCCACTGGCGATTGTGTGCTGGCGTTGAATGGTGGGTTTATATCACTATTATTCAGATTTTAGTAATGATATAATTCATTTAAGATTTCCGGGTTTTCTAAGTTAAGTATAAAATAAGGCGTGTATTTATTTACTATAGCAATGTTGTCATATAAAAGGGATACCCAATTTTGTGCAACACTATTCAATTATTTTTGTGATAATTTAACAGACGCGTAATGACTGTAAATATGGTTTTAATTAAATGACCAAATATGTTTTTCACAGTCAACGGTGAACTATTCGGCTGGGGCAACTCAGAGTATGGTCAGATTCCGATGTCGTGCGGCACACAACAGGTTAACATGTCATATTCTCTACGCGAGTTCACCCGCGGTTTGGGCAAGATCACCGATATAGCAGCTGGCGGATCTTTCTGTCTGATTGTTAATGGTGAGTCATGTGAAAAGGAGTCTCACTGTTTAACACCTTTTGAACGCCAGAGAGAGTAAACGCATCGGTGCCACTGCTGCACACGCCAAGCGCATTCAGCGCATTTCGATTATTGTTATTTCTAGTAAAAAACTTAATTTAGTATATTTATTTTGTACTTAATAATGTCGTTTGCTTGTCGGATGTAGACGACCGTGGCGTGTTTGGCACGTTTTCGTTTGTCGGTTAAATCCGACCATGGCGTTCAAAAGGTTAATTTATCAAGGAACACAATAAAGATTGAACAAACTATTATTAACCAGTAAAATGGTAAATTAAAATAACTATTTCAAAGATCTAAAACGGCTTTCACCGGCTAAGCAACAAAACAAGAACAACTAAAGAAAAAAAGAATGGAAGGACGTATAAATTTATATATGACCATCATTTTAATTCGTTTTTTTTTTCTGTGTGTTTCACAGACGCTGGCGACGCGTTTGTCTGGGGTTACGGCTTGCTTGGACTTGGACCCACAGTGGAACACTCAAAGACACCAAAACATATACCAAGCGCTTTGTTCGGACGCAACGAATTTAATACAGAGTCTCGTGTCGAAAAAGTAGCCTGTGGCATAGGACACCTAGCAGCTATAACCAATGATGGGCATTTGTATATGTGGGGCAGGAACAGACAAGGCTGTCTTGGTCTAGGCTCTAGTAAAGACCAACACTTTCCATTACAAGTATCAATTGGCAGATATGTATTAAAAGTAATTTGCAGTGTCGACCATTCTGTGGCCATTTGCAAACCATTCACGTAATTTGGATTTGTTGGACTGCTTACCACGTCGGACAAAGCGTTATTGTAATTTTCCGTTACGATAATATCAGTAGCAGCCCGTGGATTGATGGTGACACCCCAGTAATTCGGAAAGCACGCAAAGCTGTTGGTCCCAAAGTCTCCGTGCCGGATTGCCTTCCCTTCGGACTACGAGAGTGAGGAAAGAGAAAGTGCACCTGTGCTTTCTGATGTCTCCTGCTTGGCTCTCTTTTGAAGTTGGCCGCCGTGACCGAAATACGGTGCGGAAAAATATTAATATTCATGTAATTTATTATATTATTTTAAGACTGTTAGATAATTATTAAACAATATTATTAGTTATGCTATGTTGTTTTATTTCTATCTAAGTAATAAAATTGTTTCAGAAAAATGTATACTAACTAGAATACAAATATGATTATTAGCACTTATTAGTATTAGGTATCCTACTTTGTTTTATTTATAAGACATTATAGTAAAATGATTCTAGATAAAGTTGTACACAACAGACTAAATAATAAATAATATCTAGTTTAGACTGAAATTGCCAATCCTTCTCTGTATGAGAAGAGGCTTTTGTCCTGTAGTGGTACTTATAGGTTGGTATTTTTATTAAATTTATATACCCAGCTTTATTTGAGGATGTACAGTCAGAAATAAAAGTAAATTAACATTTCTGATCTTTAAATTATTATTATTAAGCACAATACCAATGTGTCTAAAATTACGATATAATGAACTCTTGGGTATATTGTGTAAAATTCTTACTAGCAGTGAAATGTCTTTTTAAATTATATGTAAAAGTAACATTGTTAATCGACTTTTGTTGCTGATTGTACATACCTACATTAATTTATACTAGACAATACATTATTGTGTTAACTAAAATTATGCATCCTTCCATCGCATTTATGCACAGCTTTGTGTAACAAGAATGAGTAAATGCAGTGGAGGGGTTTATTATTTCAGTTTATATTATTGTATGAAAATTAACTTAATGATCTACAAGATTACTCTTTGTGAACAGTAATTCGCAAAACACCTTCCCAAAAAACACCTTACAAAATTTTTGGACTTAGAATGCACATGTTGGACATAAGAGCAACTGATGAAGAAAGGAAGACAAGCTTTCATAGTTATAAATTATGTATGTATAAATGTAAGCTTATCGCATGTGCATCAACTCTTAGGCTCACTTTCACTGAACATATTTAGTGCTAAATGTCTAAAACTATCATCCTGTTACCTTCTAACAAAGTGACATGGGATGCAATGATTTTCTAAATATGTTTAGGCACTAAATGCGTTTAGTGATTTTGGTGATATTGGGTCTTAATGTATTACAATAAGTATGTGTTCCTATTTTACATTCTCTTTACATTTAATACATGATAGTAATAGAACACCTTCCAAACTAACATTTACAAGAAAGAAGAAAATATGATACACAGCACTACATTATCACTTAGTTATTATAAACATTTAGTCCTCTTCTAATGTCCCTTGTACTTTGGTTTGTTATTGAAAGGGAGAGTCCCCGAAGTAATTGGGGGGCTCTCCCGATCAATACCACATTGACTATTGTTTACATTCATCGTGAAATGGCTCCAAGGTACGGAAGTCTCGCCATGCAGGAGGCAGCAGAGATGTATGGTGAAGGTGGGTACTGCACCTCTTGCATTGGTCACTAAAGAGATTAATGTAGCTATGTAACCATGTCATGAATGAACGCACAGCCAGTTCTGGTAGCGTAGGAGAATAGAAGTGTAACATAGCAGCATGAGCATTCTCTGTAACTTTTCTAAACACATGATGTCGGGACTCCGCCCACAGGTCCATTGATTCACCGTAACCTTTGACCATGACCCACTCCATAAGCAGCCCTTTGAAGGCTACAATAGCTTTTAATACATTGCTCAAGCTGATCTGCACAACTGCGTTGCTTGCAAATGGTCGAGATATAGTTATTTTCATGTCGCTATATGTTCTGTCTATGTTGTTGATAACGCTGTCGACTTGTACGGGAGCGACGTTGTGGTTGCTCTGCAGCTTGCCGCGTCGTTTAGTACTTCCAGAGTTAATGTATGATCGTTTGAGCGAATTTTGGCTCAGAAGTGAGTGTGCAAAGGAGCTGTATTCGTGAACCTTATCAGTCCATTTGTAACTGTTTACAAGTTGAGTATAAAGCGCTTGCCGGTCTTGTGTAGTCTCCTGGCTGAGGAATGTCGTGGTGCCCAAGTTGAAAGGCGCCGTGGGTATCGGAAGTCCATTTACAGATTGTTCCAAGTCACGTAAGTTGATGTTCACGTTGTTAAGCAGTTCTTGAAGCTCTAATAGGAACTTATCTTTCCCGTCTTCACCGTGGTCGGCACGCAATCCATTGGAAAGTGTCTCGAAAACATGACTGACGCTAGATCGCAGTACTCGGAGCGAGTTTAGAGAAGAATTCAATTGATCCACGTTTATCGTAGTATTGTTCATCTTGACCAGGCACCTAATGTATAATTCTTTTTAAAATACAAGAATTGAACAAATTATGAAGTCGCGTCTAGGTTCGAAATCACAAAAGTAATAATAAACTGAAACTCAGATTTCAGATTACAAAGCAAAGAATGACACTTGACAGTGACATTGACATCACTATCTGTGGTAGACATGGGTAGCTCGCGAATGAGAGATAAAATTGAACTAGCTCTTTCATTACAATCTAGCTCTCAGTCGCTCAGTCGTTCACGGAATAGCTCACTAGTTCATTTAGTTCAATGGCTCATTGAGCCATTATTGTAAATAAAAAGTATTGATTTGTTTGTCCATGCACAATATTATTGTAAATAGCCGCTGATTTTTAAATACGCCAATCTAAATGATATACGTACATTCATTAGATTATACTGTCAATTAATAAGCTTTTCAAATATTTATTCATCTAGATTGACAATCCTAAGCCTGTTCAAGTATGAAGGAAAATCATTGGCTTTCATTATTATATTTAAATTATTCTAATAACAACTAAACAACCAAATGAATCTAATTTTATCTATATCTCGCAACTAAGTTAAATGAACTAAAGAACTTCAAAGATTTTATATGTAGAGCCATTGAGCTATTTGTCTCGTTTGACTTGCGTAAAGTAGCGCGGCTCAATTTGATCTGTAGCTCGCAAGCAAATCAATTGAGCTCAAGAGTTAAAAGAGTTACTCGGTGAGCTAAAGAGCTAAAAGAGTGATACAGCTCTTTTGATCAAAAGAGCTGTATCTCTCTTTTCTTTTCAGTGAGCTACATTTCGCATGTCTAATCTGTGGCTGTGATGTGATCACTAGAACTAGAATATTTTGTCATTGCCAATTTCACGACGTCTCATAGACGTTACCATGATATCAATTTTATTTATTTATTTTAACTGTGTGTTAGGAAAATGAGTGTACTCTCTAACTCTAAAAGAATGGTAAAACGTACATACATACATACATACATACATATCGATTATTCTTAATATCTTGCCTTTCAGAACTGGCTTCTTCTGTCTGAAAATGCTATACTTTCTTTTGTTTTTTAATGGAACGTGCAGATAGCGACATCTCTTGTCCGGATGTCCTTTAATTTTTGTTTTTAAATGTCACCTACATAGTTTGGGATTTTGAAACAAGAGAGCAGCACCGAATAGTAATCGGGAACCGGCTTTTTGTTTAATGAGACTCTCGCAACCAAACGTTTTCCGTTGTATTGCGAGTGTCTAAGCAGTGCGAGCCTCTCACGAGAGGCCACATTACAGCTGAAGGGCCGCTGTTTGCTAGATGTTAGTAGCTCTTACATAGAATTATATCTGAGTATGGGAAACATTTATATGAGTAGGTTTATTTATTACGGTACAAAAACACACCCTACAGGTTTCATTATCGACCTGTCTACGTATATATAAATTGTCTATCAGTCAACTCGACATCTAAAAGATGTGAGGAAAATGTTTGTACATTCTGATGCCTCACCTGCCGATGCGTTCTTCCATTACTTCCAATTTTGTATGCAAATGAGAACATTTTCACGGTAGCCATCTTTCCGAATTTATGCTAAGCTTTAGGCGTTCGAAATAGGTATATTTAATAAAAATATTATACTGTTTTGATAAGGTTAGCAGTTGGTTTTAAACCCTTTTATTCGTGTGGAGTCTTTACTTTTGTATTAAACTCACATTTGAGGCCTCGAATGCTTGCGTTTATGATTACGAACGAATGTTTAGACAGCGTGCCTTTACTGTTTAAAATATTTTCGAATGGTTACAGAGATAATATTAGGTAGATGATGACCTAAAAATACTGGTGACCAGATGAATATTTATTCAGAATTTCGTTACTTTACCTAAAGAAAAAAGAAGTAACTATGTACCTAGTTATATTAAGTTGCCGGCTAGAAATGGTTGTACTGTGGTACGGAATTCTTCGTGTGCGAGGCCGATCCGAACTTGGCCGGTTTTTTATCTATGACTACGATCATTATTTACCTTTCCCTTCTAATCTAGATCCTCCTTCTCAATCTATCCGGCTGGGAGATTTACCTTAGAAAAAGTTTAGGTAGGTACTTACTTCTTAAATACTTATCGTAGTAGGTAGATAGGCATTCCTACGTATCCGGCTTAGTGTTGCCATTTTTTATTTATCGCTTATGATGTTTTATAGGGCAACACTGAAACTTTTGCAGTTGAAGGTTTTATTTCGCTAACCGCATTAAGAATTCCAGTTTGATTCGCTCAAAATAACGACAAATACGTATTGTAGAAGTTACGGGGATTGTCAGCCGGTTTTATTAACGTTTGCTGTGCCCCAAAAGTTTAGATTCGCTTTTGATTTGGTTAACAACTTTTTCGAGGGAATACCAAATAATATTCATCATTTGATGGGTTGTTAACAATGGCAGACTGGATTTTAGTTAGTTATTTGATTTTTTCATGAACAGTAAAATATCTATAGCCTATAATAATATGACTTTTCAGTGCCGTAACTAGGGCGGTGCCAGTGGTGCCCAGGCACAGGGCGCAGACACTAAAGGGGCGCAGTTATAGAAGCTCGCACTGGGCGCATAAAAGACTAATTACGATACTGTGACTTTTACATTAACCTGAACAAGTAAATGTCATAGTAAGTATAAGTATGCAATAGTTTATTTTGTTTTTACCTTTTTGTTATCCTAATAAATAACAATAATAATTAATCGGAGCCATATTCCGAAGGTAGTGAGTGGCCTCTCTACGAGTGGACTATGTATTGATCTGCTAAGACATGGGTGATTGTTAATATTCAACGTCAAACAATTTATTTCAATTAGACTATTTGCAGGCACCTTTACACTGTCAAGGAGTCAGTCAATCGTATTAGATTTTCACAAAATCATCATCATCTGCTTAACCTTTTCCCAACTATGTTGGGGTCGGCTTTCCAGTCTAACCGGATGCAGCTGAATACCAGTGTTTTACATGAAGCGACTGCCTATCTGACCTTCACAACCCAGTAACTGGGCAACACGATACCCCTTGGTTAGACTGATTGTCAGACTTCTTGGCTTCTGACTATCCGTAACGACTGTCAAAGATCTACAAATGACAGCCGGCACCAACGGCTTTACGTGCTTTCCGAGGCACGGAGGAAACTCGCTATGGTAAATGGCCACCCATCCACAGACCAACCTCGGCAAGCGTGGCCTAACCCGGAAGATTGGTGGATTGATTTTCACAAAATGCTGGTTACAATATTCTTGTTGCTACTCTAAGTGAAAACAAAGTTGGTAAACATAAAACAATAACGAAAAGGAATAAAGATATAAGTGGATAGTTAAGAGTTACATAGTTAAGAGATGACCCCAACTGAAAGCGCCCGTTTACAAACATGACGCGTGGATTAGCACCATTTAGCTCCCATCTTGAAGGAATAGAGAAAAAATAAGAAAAAAAAAATCTAGAAATTAATTAATTAAAATTAATTTAATTAAATTTAAGAGTTACTGAGGATATCGAGATTTTGTACTGCTAACATAATCGTTTGTTTTGATGAGTACAACTATGTTAACTTATTTATTCAATCAAAGTGTTCCTCTGTTATCACAAAACCGCATAAATAGATAACTTTTCGAAAAATGGACAATGAAAGTTGCATTTTTGATAGTCAATTTAACACACGGTTGAGTTCAGCTAGCTTTCTTTTCAATATGAAATAGATGCGAACAAATGTACATCTATGTGTATTCCGTACCGACTCTGCCCGATGCAAATAAAAGCATCAAATGAAAGTGAAAAATATTATATTTTCCGCTCTACTTTCCACGATCGTTCATGTGTAGGTACTTTATTTTTCCAATAGATATCAAAAAGCTTTACGCCTTGTTGAATTGAGAATAAGCAGAAACTAACTATGTATACTAGGTACATTGTGTGTCTAGTAGTAATATGATCACTAACTTATCTCTTACATATCATCAAGTCAATTCACGGGCGAACGAAGAACTGTAATGAAAAAACAGTTTGAACAAGAGTCGTTGATTAAAATACAATGTGTTATTAGTTCTGTTATTATTTCATAGCAAATACCTATTCACATGCCCATACTTAAATATGGCAATAATATAAGAAACAGGAAAAACGATAGGCAACTGTATCTATGTATCAAGTTATTATTCTAACATAACGTAACATGCCATCACGCCTGTATTCCTGGAGGTTTAGGCAAAGGCGTACTAATGTACAATTGTACACCTACAGTCCGGAGGTATGTTTTAGGTCCCATGTAATAGGGGCGGCGCGTATGGCCATTTACAGGGCACAAAATCTAACTCCGAGCTGCTACTGAGGATTTCAGGATGACACTTTTTCTCGACCTGGGAATCGAACCCAAGACCTCTATCGTAGCAGTGACGCTTAGGACCACTAGGCTAATGAGGCAGTTATTATTTATTCTAAATCTATACTTACTTAAATTAATCAGTTACCAGGAATACGACACGTGCGTCTTCATATATTTCCGCTTAACCGATTAAACATTACCTAACCCTTATTTGATGTAGGTATACAGAGCTATGGGCAATATTACCAGTTTGGCACGTAACAATAGCGTGACAGACAGACAGACAGCCTCTGACGTGGGGTTACAATGGGGCTACACCGACCCCTAACTGTTACGATATCCAAAACAAAAATGAATGCATTGACAATGTTAGATTTTGAATCTGTACGTTTTTGTATTTTTGTGTCTGCTTATATTTTATTTATTTATTACTAGCTGTTGCCCGCGAGTTCGTTCGCGTTCAGTATTTTTAAGTTAATAGTGTTCATACTGTTTCTGTCTAACCCCTATGTGACATAGCGTGATGAATTGTACCCAAGACTCAGAGCTCAGGTTACTGCCAACACAATGCCAAAAGTTTTGTTCAAATCGGTGCAGGAGTTAAAAAGTTATGCGCGTACATACAAACAAACAAATAAACAAACAAACTGACAAAAATTCTAAAAACCATTTTTTTGGGTTCAATATAATGTATTTAACATGTGAGAATTACCCTTTATAAAAAATATTGAATGTACAGAATTGGCCTCGTTACGATTTTATTATATGTATATATTTATTAACCTTTATGCACATAATATAAAAATACACCGTATAAAGGTGGAGTTAATGCCATGGGCGTTTTGTACCAGTCTACCTTAGACTTACCTACCTTACCTTTACCTTTATTTTAACAAAGTAATATTTTATTAGTTATACAATAAAACTATTTTAATTCTAGTGCCGTTTTATAGTCTAAGAAATTAAATCATCATTATTTTCGGTGTTACTTTAGAAAAGGGGTAAAGAAGAAAATCTTACAACAACAAGAAACCGAAATACGTCCAGGCTATCATTATCCCACTACAAGACAAAGGCCTATTCCCATACAGGGCAAGATCATTAACCTCAGAGCTTGATCAGCCCCTGTAGCCATGTAACAAACGATAAACACAAACGCTGAGTAGGCTTTAATAGATCTTCAACTTTATATGCTTGGTTTTAAGTTGAAGATCTAATGAAGATTGCATAGCGTTTTCGTTCTTTCCAATCGCTAACGCTTAGAAATCTTTAATAGATTTTCAATTTAAGGCTCTGGGGTATTAAGTTGAAAATCTATTGGTACCTACCGAGCGTTTACGATTATCGTTTGCTACTTGGCTAGGGGGGCTGAGCGGATTGGTTATTTCAGACAACAAATTATATACTACTACAAATTAATTACCATTACCATACAGGCGATCCAGCAACAACAAGATTATAAACATCACGCTTAGCACTGGACACCAATAACCAATACCAATTCTCCCTATAATCCGGCAAATTGACTGCCTCGTTGGCCTAGTGGTCGTAAGCACGACTGCTACGATAGAGGTCCTGGGTTCGATTCCCGGGTCGAACAAAAAGTGTTATTGGGTTTTTCTATGAAATTCTCAGTAGCAGCTCGGAGTTTGGATTTGTGCCCGATTAATGGCAATAGGCTCGCCCCCTACTGCTGGGGACCTACATATACCGGCGAACTGTGGGTGTACATTGGTACACCTCTGCCTAACCCTTCGGGGAATACAGGCGTGATGGTATATATTCACTCTATTATTTGGACCCACAGAACTAAGACACTCACTCCTTATATGAGTGCGCTATAAGGTAATAACCATCTCGGTTAATTGGCTGTTAGCGATTACAGGCTGGCCATACTTCAGCTTTAATCCCCAGTCGTCTTTTACGATACACATAGCGACCGATGCAGTGCTCGTATTTGTAAACTGAGTGCTGTTTCATAACTGTTATGGCTTTTTTAACTGAACGGCTGATAGGAACGGGCTTTTGGGTGATAAGGATTGGCTGGTTTTATTGGTTTGATGTGGGCCATTGTGTAAAATGGGTTTAAGACTTCGCCAAATATTATTATAGTTTATAGCTAACTTTAAAATTATTAGAAATTTTACGATCTATAATTTGACCAACAATACGGTAGACAAACAATAAACATCTATACTTAATATTTTAAGGAAGTAAGGTTTGTTTTTTTTTTTTTGGTTGTAATAGATAATCTTTTACAATTCGTGTACTGATAGAAAGTAACACTATTGCCGAGTGTCATAGAGTATATTTTATGGTATACTTGATTTGTGTTAAATAACAACAAGGGCAATATTTAATAGTAGTAGATAAACATGCAGGCACAGATAAATACGTCGTACTCGTACGTAGCGGTATGCTACAGCGGCGTAGCCGTCGTAGCACTGTTAGCTACGTCGTAGCATCCACGTAGCATAGCACCGATAAGTTGTTACAGAACAAAACAAAAATTTAAAGACTTTCAACACATTTACTTTTCAAGTCTATCAATTTTCGTTTCCTTAATATTATTTTACTGCGCGAGTCCACCACAAAAGGGAGCTGAAACCAAGCTAGAAGAATGTAGACACAATTTCATCTAGTGTTATTGCATTTTACATGTTGAAGACGCAATTTTTCACTTTAGAAGATGGCACACATAACTGCTTGAGCGCGCATCATGAAATCCATCTGGATCGTTTACCTGCGTTTTATATGAGGTACGGACGCGAAGCTTTGCAGCCGTGTATGCAAATATGTAGGATTTGTGCAGCAGTGTGCCCCGGCGGGCGGCATAATGCGCGCCACGCAACACTCTCGCGGTCATCATTCTTAGAGTCTACGTTTTTTTTGTATTTTCATATAAAAAAAAATATATACCACCACGCCTGCATTCCCCGAAGGGTTAGGCAGAGGTGCACCAATTTAGGTACACCCACAGTTCGCCGGTATATTTAGGTCCCATGTAATAGGGGGCGAGCCTATTGCCATTAACCGGGCACAAATCCAAACCCCGGGCTGCTACTGAGAAATTCCTAATGGAAAAACCCAATAACACTTTTTGCCCGACCTAGGAATCGAACCCGGGACCCCTTGCTCGGCAGTTGCGCTTGCGGCCACGTTGTATTTTCATGTTTGCATTTAAACATGCTATCTTCTTACCCTGTTTTTAAATTGGAATTTTGGTCGCGTTCAGCCGTATATTGTTTGGCTTAGTATACATATACGTAGAATATACGCCTTTCCTTTCCTTGTTTACTTACCACGTCTAGAATGAATGAACCATGCACTCGCTTTCGATATAATTTGATGACATGGTTGGTAAAGTGGTTGATCGATTAGCTGCTGCACTGTAAGTCATGAGTTCGATTCCCACAAGAAACCAATATTTGTTACGGTAGTTGTTACGCATGTTGCTGTTTGCGTATGTGAGTTTTTATGTTTGTAAACGCACACACGGTACAAGAGAAATTCCTAGCGTGGGTCAAATGTTTTTTAAAATCAAAGCAAATGCAAGCAAATAACACTAATGACTGAAACTAAATTATGAATGTATTTAATTTGTTAAATGTTTAATTTGTGACAAAACAACCATTTTATGCTTTATTAAATAAACCAATTTAAGCAATAAATTAGTGGAATGACAAACCGTAAATCAATATTGTTGCTATAAAAAAAGAAATATTGCAATTTATTCCCTTTCACGTTCCCAATAAAGTATTACCTGCTTCTAAAACCTCTCCTCTATGGCTCGATTGAGATATATTTTTATGTGGCAACACAGCGAGCTTGATCGCTATAAAGTCGCTATGGGCACAAATCGCACAAAGTCTGGGCTCAAGCATAAATATCATAGAGGGCAGACGGTCATTCACCTCGTTCTTGTTTCGAATTTCGTTTGTTTATGGTAATAATTACTGTGTTTTTATAGACCGTGACTTTTATTTATTTCGTCCTGAAATACATACTGAAATATATTATTTTCTTTTAGAAAAAATACACTGAACAGCAATTTTCAGTAGCGAGTAAAGACACTATCTCTAAGTTGTAAGTCAAGATAGAAAGCACCTAGAAAGTCTATATATATGTTTTCCTTGACCTAATATTTTCTCGTACACTTATCAAGGTTCATTGACTCGGCCGAGGTGTGATTGAGGAACAAACAACTAGATTTGTAGAGGTTTATCTAGTAAGTCAGATGAAAATATTTTCGCTAGTTCTTGACAAAGATTATGTATCGAATCTATTTGTTGAATAACTAAAGTAATACTTTCATGAATGCTTTGCATAATAAATTGAGCATAGACTCAGTGGTTTTAGTTTGGCAATCCAAAAAGAAAACACGTAGAGGATCTAATTTCTCTAAAAGCCACTTAAGTTTATACCTACCTAAATTCAGTTTTAACTTTTTTTGGCACACAAAGCGTTCACAGTAAGCAAAGATATCTCACAAAAAACCTTAAAAGTTCGCCTTCAAAATATTAATCTCAGTAAGGGCGTGGCTGAGTGTCGATTTTTATCAATTTTCATCGGCGATCTTAGTCATATTTATGGCCGAGACAGGGTTGAAAAACGAGCATTCTGCACGAAGAATATTAAGCAGGCAGTGTCGAACGTAATGTGCTCAACAAATATAGATTTTGGGACTCCCAAAAGGTTCTGTTTAAATAGATAATATTCGGATCGTTTAGACTGTAGACTATTCGATGGAAATATGACGAGTTTAAAGCTTTGTAGATTATTCTAGAACGGTAGATTTCGGCCAGCATTTCAATCTATTGACGGTTTGATAACCGACGCTCCCGAATAGTCTCGATATTTGAATAGAGATTGATTGACTTTGCAATTGACCGCCAAAATATTTTGTGAAATTTTGATTTTTGCTTGTGCAGTTGTGTATAATTGGGGTTAATTCTCTTAAAACGAACCAACACACATCGAAATTTATCCCATTTTGCTAAGTAATTGTTAGAATTTTGGATATTTAACGCTGATTATGTAAGTTTGGGATGTGGATGAAACTGTAATTGCTGGATAGTGAAGTAACACATTTGAAATATTGAATTAGTTTGATGTAATTAAGTTCGGCTCAATTTAAGCTCGATTAATTGTATTATCATTTGGCAGCTGTCTTTTTTTTCAATATCTATTGTGTATGACAGCATTAAGACAAGTCGACCTAAAAGAATACAAACAAGGCAAATGTGTATCTTGCTACAGATATTGCTACTCCTACCTGCCCTCTTAGGGTGGCATAATGTACAGCTAAACACAACCACTTTTACTCGACGATCAAACATCATGTTGTCTCCCCACAACGTAACAAGCGGACAAAGGTGCACTACTATTAAACAACAGACAAGATAATGTTACTGCCTTTTCTTTTTATTGCCTACACACTCGATTTATAGATAACCGGATTGCCTCAATAGCTCAATAGTTACAATTTCCCCCTTACATTTATCGCGACGGATCGTCATCCTCCCCCCAATCCTAATCTTCGAGGAAAAATAAACAGAATGGCGACAAAGAAGTGCCATAGTCACAATTTTATGCTTAGTTTGCCATTTTATTTTCCTCATTTGGTATTATGATACTTAAGTGAATTAAGGCATTTTTGATGGTATAAGTACGTCTATGGTGTTGAATTTGCACCTAAATCGATACGGAGGAGTATCGTGACCGTCTTACCCACTTTCTCAAGCTCGTTACTCTTAGCTCCGTACGTTACCATACATCAAAGTTGAATGAGATTTAACGAATTGTTAATGAATAGTCTACTTGCGGCGGGCTCCTATTTAATATTTTATTGGCACGTAGGGATGTGCCCTAAACGCTCCAAGGGCGCATAAAGATTGGGCGCGAGTCGCCGGAGCGTCACCCGCCCGGGCTGCACCGACCTTGGGCCCTTGCCCTACTTAACGCCCTTCATTTTTATCGCACGTATGATTTTCAGGGTGTGTCGTATGTTTGTATAAAGTTTAGATGGCGCTTACTATCGAGTGATTATTTTATTCTCGAGATGATAATAGAGGCTTTTCATGGGGTAGGGCTCAGGTCGGCGGGGTGCCACGCGCACCTGTCCTGGCGGCTGCGCAGCGGGGCGCGGGGCGGGGGCGCGGGGCGGGGAGCGGGGCTCCGGGGGCGGGCGCGCCCAGTCCCGCGCCGGGCGCCGCTCGGGCCGGCCGCACGTTGTCTCAGGCCGCATGAGCGCGCCGGCGTGCTAGCGCAGCGTGCGCGGGTGTGGTATGCCCGCGCGTCGCCGCTATGGCCCCTATGTTGGTGGCCTTGGCGCTGCTGGCTTTGCTGCCCGGTGAGTGTCCGCCTCGCTAACGACGCAACAGGCGTCCGCCGCGCCCCCGCGTTTTGTTTACCCCTGTGGGGATCGATTGGCGTGATGGTGAGAGCTGAGGTGTTGTGTGTGATAGATCCCATGAGCCGGGATCACGGCTGACGGAGGTAACGCGGCTCGGATGCCGTCCGGGAAATCAGGTTCAAAATTCGGCCAGGTAATCGGTACTCGCGAGAAAATTTCGAATTTGGAAGACATTCGGAACTCATTCGCAGACGGTTGGTCTGTTTTATGTTTATAAGTTGCTCGGGCACGTGTTGTGCTTAGTTTCCATTTCGCAGGTCGGGTCTGTATACGAGGTAATAAAACGCAAAAAT
Source organism: Caradrina clavipalpis (assembly GCA_932526535.1). Classification (NCBI taxonomy): domain Eukaryota; kingdom Metazoa; phylum Arthropoda; class Insecta; order Lepidoptera; family Noctuidae; genus Caradrina; species Caradrina clavipalpis. Next base: position 2,094,266 of record OW052088.1, read on the forward strand.
TCAGGTTTTACGAGTGAATCTGTACGTAGTTACAGTGATGGTAATGATTTGGTTACCGCGGCTCGTAGCCGAGGTGCCAACTTTATGGTTCTCAACGTTCTCGTCTGTGAATTTGGGGTTTTTCTTTTTTAAGACTCTGTTTCTCGTCACGAATTCGGTCGGGAAATGGTTTTTATGGAAGGTACCCGTGCTTTATGTGCTGAAATTGTTTTGTTCGACGTCGACTTTCTTTTGTATATTGAGTCATTTGCAAACACTTGACGTATCTTTCTCAACAGCAAAATTTAGGCACTTTTCAAGAAAAACTCATTGAAACAAAGAATAAAAAAACACTTTTCTCTCAAAACTACGCACATGAAAACCTAAAGTAAAAAATCACATCTCACGTCTAAAGTTAATTAAGTCCTAAAAAGCAGGAGTCGTCCCGGAGGCAGGTATCGCGATGAATAAATTCATGAGCACTTGGAAAGTCTCCCGGGACTACAGCCCCTGTTGACTTGCCAACAGGTTACAATCTCGCCTATCTTTCGGCCTGTAACTCAGTTAACATCTTAGTACATTATCGTGTAGGACCATTACGCAGCATCCAAAATGAGGGGCTGACAAAGCCGAAAGTTCTCGGCTCACAAGTTTATTTTTTACTGAGGTCAAGACAGCCAACAGATTAGCCTTAAACGGCACTCTAAAAAGATAAAGACCGTTTTGTGGTTGAAAGAAGTTTACCGTCATGAGAGTACAAGTCAGAATCATTTATTTTCTTGGCTTTGGATTACAAAGTCCCATTAAACGAGGGGACAGTAAGGTCTACATTGTATATAAGGACTATGGTTGAGCTAGCTCGGGTTTGAAGTTGGTCACATGGGTGTGGGATGGGTAATAAGGTCAGTTGTTGTCTCGCGGAGGGTCCAAGGGAGACTTCTCTCATTTGACTTAACAATATTGTCATTTTGTATCCTAACTACTCACTGTTGCTACCTGTGTAGCACAACACAATGAACATTCATAAAATTCAGACAGTTTCCTAACTTCTGTTCTCTGAAACGTCTAGAAATCGTTCCTTTACTCAATAGGCTTCTGATCCAAAACACGACTACAAGGGTTTAATTTAATACCGAAGGAAACAGGTACAACGGTATCACCTTACCTACCTTTCCAACGGATAAAAGTAAACTCACTTGCGATAAAGGAAACGCAATAAAAGGTCGTGATAGGAATAGGTATTAGGTAGAGTAGAAACAGGTCGATGAAAGTAGAACTCGTACATAGGAAAAAATATATTTTTCATCAATCTAGTTCTGCAATCCATAATACGTGATAAGTTATTCTTGTTTACCTCACAACCTAGATTCCCACAATATACGCGTAATGAAGATCAAATTCTATGAAAACGAAAGAATGGCGCTCTTTCATTTTTCCCGATAAAATATGCACACAACGTAGACCCGTGAAACTGGCGCCCGACGGACAGCTCGAAAGGGATGTATATTTCGTTATCTCCCACAAAGATAACCATATATTATAACTCTGGCAACATTTTCTACCTGCAAACCTTTTTAGTCTAATCTTCTTTAATTTTCACTTGAAGTTTTCACTTGATTACATGAAAAAGTTGATGAAAGATTTAAATTCAAAAGAATTTGATGAAAACTCAGAGATAAATCTAAAGCAATCATTAGTGAGTCTTTGTTTTGTCAAAGGAAGGCAGCAGGGGGTGGGGTAATGCTTATTGTAGATGGGAGAAAAGATTGGACATCGGAAATAAGGTTTAATAGATACAAAAATAATGCCTTTCTTTAGAAGCAAGCTAAACGGCATGAAATTAGGGTGTTTACTCGAAACATTAGTCTCCCTTGAGACCGCCAGGTTTACAAGACAATGTAATTCGGGTAAAGGTAAACGTTACAGCATTTTCAAGGAATTTAATTAGCTGGGCGCAACATACCACAGCGATGCGAAAAGATTACGTGTCATATTTTTAAATTGTTGACAAAGACCTTCAGTAATTTTATAAAGTTTTGTCATAATTCTTTCGTAGGTAGCTATGTGAATAAGCTATAGTCATAATCCCAGCTTATTATTGTCCCACTGTAGGGGAAATGTCGCCTCTCATACTGAGAAGGTACGAGCATTGATCACCACACTGGCTCAAAGGGGATTTCGGACTTATATTACCTATAGGTACGTCCAGGTTTTCTCACGATGGTTTTCTTCGCATTAACCGTTGGGCCATCACGACTATAGCTGTATAATATAATATAAATGTACTTGCTTGCTTTATATATTATATAGGCTTTGAATAGTATAGTAGGGCGAGATTTGATGCCGTCAAAGTATTGTTCTACGGCCCTTGGATTGGCAGGCGATGCCCTTGCCGTTGCTCTATTGATTTTCACGTGTGTTCTCCCTTTGAACTGATTTCAATGAGAATTTAGTTCTATTGTTGAACTAAAATCAATTCTTATCGCAATTCTGTGATAGACATGAAACTCACGAACCGTCTTTATCTTTACTGCAGTCATTTTACTGGCCACAGACAAAGTAAGACTCGATAAATGGGGCAAAGAAATCCATAGACTAAAGTGACATGTTTTCTGTGTTTTCTGCTAGCTAGACAAAGGACACAAAACTAATTTGTTTGTTCGATTCGGATGAAGACCTTCTTTGTATGTGAGGATGGCTTTTAATTAAACAAATAGAAAACTCATTTCGGTAAACGATAGCCGCTTAAAACTGGCTACAGACTACGTAATTGCTTATGGTCGTATTTAAGTAGTTCTGAAACTTTTTCTCGTCGACGGAATCTGTTTCTGGCTCTATGAACGAAAATTAAGGTCTTAAGTTTTAATTTGTTTTGTCTTATCTTTGAATCGACATGGCTATTCTCGCAATTTAGGGGAGATTATTATTAAACTGTTAAGTTGGGTAAGAGAATTTTACGAATCTTTTTTACGAAGTGGAAGAAAAGCCAAGTAGGTTTCTAATTAGCTATTGTAAGGTTTGGATAGAAGATATAATTTGTATGTTTTATTGTACACTACAATATTGTAAGACGGTTCATTTACACTATCAAGTATGTACATAAATAATATTTCGTTTTTATTAATTTATTAATCGCCAATCCGCCTTGAACAAGCGTATCACCACGCTTGTGCCTTCTTTGTATGAGAAGGGGCCTTTGCCCTATAGTAAGACCATAATAGGCTAGTATTCTATTTTTTCCCCGACTATAAATATTTAAATAAAACAAATCTGAATGGAAAACTAAAATTGGCTGTTAAGCAATAAAAGCTACAAGGATATTTTGGCTAGCTCATTGAGTGCAACATGTGGCGATATGTCAGTTGACGCTATAACAATCACGGGCTGTGTTCCCGAACGTTCTGTTAAAGTGGCAACATTTATTTCGATAATATTTCAAATGTGTGCAAGAAAGGACTATTTTGTTCCTTTTGGTTTTATTTTGGCATTGTGTGGATGTTTTTCAAGCTATGTTTCCTGAGAAAGGTATGTTTAATTTCAAGTAAGATTCTGATAAAAGGCGAAGCAGATAACGATGAATGAAAAAAAAAAATTTTGAAGGAAATAATATAGTTAAGGGTCTTTAAATATTCTAAATTCATTTTTTTTAATCGTCTGGTTAGCCTAAAAGTTGGCATTGTCCTTGGATGTATAAGCTTATCCTGCAAAAATACATAAACGCCAGGGCCTGAGTTCTCAATTCCAACCAATAGTTTTGTACAAATACCATTTTAGAAACGCAAGAAAAAGCTCTTATTGAAAACATAAGCCTGAAATGTCTAGAACGCGTCGATATTGCTTACTTTACCCTGAAAACAAATGGAAAAGAGATTTACAGCGAGTTCTGTAGTGCAGTATGTGACGATCTATCATGTTCGTGCCATTACAGTCGCGCGGATAAAACGAGCAAAAACAGAATGAGAGAAAAAGTTTACACTAGGAGTAGTTTTTTCTTTAGGAAATAGGTAAGTGGCATACATTTATTGTATGGTTATGCACTGCTCTTAGTTGATGTATTATTTAAGTTTCTTTGAAGTGCATTTTCACATTGTTTTCTAAAGTGAATTGTTAAAGTTAGGGGCATCGAAAAGCTTACATCTTGTTAGCAAAACCCAAATTTATAGATAGTTTGTAATCATTAATTCTTTTGAAATATCAAATTTTAGTTGTTGTTATTGGCTGTTGTAATAAACAACATTCACATGTCTACATGAGATATTGATATTAATTAAGGGGCTAACATGAACTGAGGCAATTTTTGTTTGTTATACTAAGATCAGCCTCTGCTTATTGTGCCCCTTCCAAAAGTGTCTTCCTTTCTTTTTATCTTTATTTCATAAACTAGTGAAATTAACCTAACATGGCTGCCATAAGAAATACCTAGGTCTATTAGGGCACAGCCAATCGCTCAGCTGTCGTCGTTATTACCAACATACAGTGTTGCTATAGTGGAAAATTCTATCAATGGTTCTGAACTTTTTTGTCAACTAGTGCAGTACCTTCAAACTCTGCTTAATCCACCACCAGTCAAAGATTTACCGTGTAGTGTAGTGCAGTGTGGGTCGATCTATCATTTTCGTACCATTACCGTCGCGATCTCGTCGGGCTCGCGAGCTCAGTGGCTCGTCGCTGTTCGCAGCGTTTCGTGGCGTTTCGCTGACGTGACGTCATTTATCCTGATAATGCTGTATCGGTTTAGTCGGTTAGAAAAGTTGGGTATCGAAGTGTGTCGCGATTTATATGTTTTATTTTGTAGGTTGATTTTCAAGGTAAAACTACCTAGGAACTGGTAGGAAGTAGGTACTTCATTAAATCCTTAGAAATATAAATGAAGGAAAAAATTATAAAGTGGTGAATTTAATTTTATATTAATTCTGACAGTTTTGTAGACCACACCTTTTCTGTATCTAATGTGTGTGTATGTGTATTTGAAACATTTTAAATTGGCTTGACTAAAAACCTGTTAAAAAAGGCATTTTTTTTTTTTTTTTTTTTAGCGATGGGAAATCATCAAATGACATGAGTTTATGGTTCAGTTTTACTTAAAGGCGAATCTCCAATTTACAATAGCTAGACCTAGTTTTCTTCAAATGTAGCACTGTTATTCTGGAAAAATCTACCTCGATGGTTTTAGGGCTTTGCACCTCACCAATTTCATCTTCTTCTTATCGTGTGGGCAGTAAGGTCTAACGACCCCACACACCCTAGTGTCAGAGTTTCTAAACCGCCTCAAGGGCCTCTGACCAATTTCATGACAGCTTACTTCTTCTAAAATTCACTAAAAGATTTTTTTACAGAATAGTCCTGTTAAACGTGCGTGTTTATTAAAATATTACCAAAAACACGTGTATAGCTTTGCATCTAAGTGTGTGACCCCCATGTTTAAAAAAATAATCTACTAAAGCTGAGAATTATGTATTCAAAGTATTATTATGTTACGTATTTGTTTTGTGTACTAGACAGTGTAGTTACATTACACGTGTGTAAAGCCGGCACGTTCCTAATATTGTGAAACTGTTACATACGAGGAATAACTGCCAGACTGTGAGTACGTAGTTATTAGTTTATGTAGCTAGTTGTTTTACAAACGTGTCGTACAATATCGTGATGGCTCAGTGGTTTAGACAACCGCCTCTCATGTATGAAGTTGTGGTACCTATGTGACTGTTTTAATTCGTAATATGTACTTTCCAAGTTTTTCTCACATATACCTGAACTTATAATTAATATTAGTCTTAAATTGCCAATCTGCCTTAAGCAAGCGTGGTGATTAATGTTTGTGTGTGTCTTCTTTGTACGAGGAGAACCCTTTGCCCTCTACTGGAACAATTATAGGCTGATATTTTTATTTGCAAAATTTGAAAACATGTACATCGTGTAAAAGCTTCATCACCATTTCCATCAAACTATTAGGAAACACTCAATCAGGCGCTTACAGGCGTTCATTGTCAAACTACATTTTGGCTACGCCACAAAAACCGCAAATTAACAATAAAATAACATTTTGTGTACGTCGTTGATTTATTCCCAATGTTTTTGTGTTCTCTCTGTGGCCCCACAGTTAATTGGTATTGACACAGATTTATGTTTTCTGTTTTGTTAAGCATTTTCGCGAGTGTTGCCTGTTTGAAATTGCCCGATTGTGTGGCGTGAGTTCGACAGTTTGTGAAAAGAATGAGTGATTGTATCTTTCCGTTATTTTATTATTTTTTGTTTCGATTCATAAGCGAAACGGATTAATTTTCAAGCTAGGTTTTTCTACGCATTATAATTCTTAGTTTTAAATTAATAAGATGTTGATTAACTGAGGAAAATCCTCGCTAAAACGAGACGTGAACTTTACCCAAAGAGCAAAATATTTACCCTTTACTTTGAAACACTTTGACACCTTAAAAACTCCGGGATTCAAAAAACCCTTTGAAGTGACGCAAAAAGAGCGGAGTTACTTAATTATCCTAACAAATAATTACCATACTTATTATTTAAATTAACCCAGACGTGGGATCAGGGCTTGCTATTAAAGCAATTCGGCTGGAGAATCACATTTTTGCAATATGGCAACTCTGTGGGTAGAGCGGTTCGCAGAATACATTGCTATGTCAGTATACGTTTAATGCGTACGCCATTAGGACGGCTGTATATTGTGAGTTGGGTAAATGATTTTAATTATCATTATTTTCTTTCTTTCTTTTTGTGTTAATTTGGGTGTGGAGAGGAAAGTGGTGTTTTGTTGTTTTATCACTTATTTCCATAGACATTATTTGCGGAACATGGGTCTGATAGATCGTTTTGCTGATATTTTAACATTTGCTTATGGACTGAAGTCTGAGTAGCTACGTCATTTTTGGGTGGCTGAAATTTTGATGTTAAGTGGAGAATTATGTAGTTATGAAGGTATGCGTAAGTACTTGCTAACTTACGCGTATTTTTAACCCCCGACTCAAAAAGAGGGCTGTTATAAGTTTGACGTGTCTGTATGTATGTCTGTCTGTGGTAGCATAGCTCTTAAACGGGTGAACCGATTTGAGGTTGGGTTTTTCAAAAAGCAATTTTCCTAGCGGTGGTTCTTAGATAATTATGTTTTTTACTTACTAACTTATACGTTATTGGCAGACACTTTCCGAGGGTCATAACTTGAGCCAGACTGCTGAAACTGCGGGTTGTTCGAAAGAGATACCGCGCCCCCGGAACGCAAAGGGCACATGAAGGAACATAGACGGGTTTTAGTCAGTAAAAGTCTGACACTCCCTCCCGCCCCGCCCAGGGCGGGGGAAGTTATTTGATGATTTCCCGTCTATAAAAAAAAAAAAAAAAAAAAAAAAAGACTGCTGAAAAGTGGCCCACCCTTGAAACTAGAAAGTATTGACACCTTCTTAACTACATATTACTTAACTACATAGTCGTTGAAGTACCATAAAATAAATAAATAAAAAAATAAATATTCCTATATCTATTATCAGGCGACAACTCTAAGATTTCGGCTAAACTATCAATATTTTTTTATGAAAGTTATTATCGTGTCCATTCTGTAATTTACGTTCCATGTCACCTCGGGCTAAGGGTAAGTACTTTTAACTTATCCCTATTTCTTTTTTCTTTTAAAAATGGGAATTCATTAAATGACTTTCGTTCTGGTTAGAGCGGAAGGGAGAGTTAGACTCTTACTGGCTAAAGCCCATCCGTGTTCCTCCTAAAGCCCTTTGCGTTCCAGGGCCGCGGTGACTCATTCGACCAAATTTCGCAACACTGGCAAAACTTATCCCCTTCGCTCTAAAAAGCACTAACGATTGGTCCCCTGACTGGTTTCCAGCTGTTCACCCAATACTTAGCCCTCTAACGAACAATGCTCAAAATCCTAGTTGGTAACTAGCAAAGTTTGCGAGCCGATCAAATTAATGTGAGGGCCCTAATCTATTATACATGTATGTGCCCGAGTTATTGGTTTATTGAAACCTGAATTACAAACTATGGGAACGACCCCCTTGTGGCTCAGTGTTATGAGTTTAGGGGTACGATGAGATGACTATCTTTATCATTAATTAGGCAGTTTAAGTTGTTCTCTTTTCTTCTAGGATTTTAGTGATTATTGAATGATGTGTTGTGTAGCTTTTATAATAACGTATTTTTTTGCAATTAGGTATGTTTTTACTTTGTCGTGTTTGACAGCAAAATTGAGGTATTATCTATTTTTCTATTACAGATTACCTACATAAAAATAATTTCAACTAAAAGAGCCTATTATGTTAGATATTTTTTGGTGCGTATTCACATACATAAAGAAATAATATTCTATTAGTGTTGGTTTATTCAAAGGTCATCTTTAAAGATCGCTTTACGCGACTCTTATTTGTAATTTATTTGGTGTACAATAAATAGTTCTATTCTATCTTAGACAGAAAAACAACATTTGAATTGAGTAATTTATATAAGCTTTTATCTCCACCATTTATTTCATATACAGTTAACATGCGATGGTAGGAACACTATATTTCTTTCTTTTATCAAAACGAGTAGGATGAAGAGCGTTCCAGTGAGGATGGCGGGAAAGTTTATCTTGCACGGACGCCAGCACCCGAAACTGTCAAATTTTCGCAATCAACTTTAAACCATATACTACAGTGATTAAGTTGAAAATCTATTAAAGAAATTAGACAGATTGTAGTAGCTTAATGTGCTGGTGTCTGTACAACCATCACGCCTATATTCCCCGAAGGGTTAGGCAGAGGTGTACTAATGTACACCCACAGTTCGCATATTTTTAGGTCCCATGAAATAGGGGGCGAGCCTATTGCCATAACCGGGCACAAATCCAAACTCCGAGCTGCTACTGAGAATTTCATGGAAAACCCAATAACACTTTTTGCTCGACCTGGGAATCGAACCCAGGACCTCTAGCGTAGCAGTCGCGCTTAAGACCACTAGGCCAAAGAGGCAGTCCATTACCGTTTAAATGGTTATTAGTAGTTGGTAACCGCAACGGTACCTTTGGAAGTGATGTAGAGAGCTCCCAAGTTTGAGGTGTAGTTCGTAGTGCTAGATTATCATATTCTGTTCTAACACCGCTATTGTTAGTTATCTCTTGCTAGTAGATGGGTATTGCTATTTTCTGTGGCTTTCACGGAGTTATGGTTTTGAACGGAACGGGTTATGTAATTACTCTTAGTGATGGCTTTGTAAAACTGATTTTAGTGGGTATCTCTTGTTTTTTGGAAATAAAATATAACTTATGTTACTCGCTGGCTCGCTCGCTTTTTATGGGACCTAAACATACCGGCGAGCTGTGGTTGTACATTAGTACACCTCTGCGTAACCCTTCGGGGTATAGACGCGTGATGGTATGTGTGTGTGTTACTCGCTGATAATATAGGTTTCCACAGGTGATTAAAATTTCAAAGTCAGTGAAGTAGTTTTTGAATTTTTCCATTACTTACAAACATTATCGGAAACTCTAACACTAAGGTGTGTGGGGTCGTTAGACCTTACTGTCGACACGATAAAGTAAGAACATAATTTTAACACAGTATAATGATTTACCCTGTTTATTAAAAAACAATTTCAACCCTTCAAACAAAATCCCAAACAACTTAAACAAAAATATGCCACCAAGACGAAATGAATTACCAAACCAAGCAGGCTCTGTCCCAAAAAGTTAACTCAGCAAATACGAAAATCGGCTTATGGCGGTTCGAAATTTGAATTCAAACAAACAAATAACGGTCGCCAATCTGAATGAACCTTCGAATGAACTCAAAGAGTGGCCATTGGGGACCGAAATCGCGGCTCGTTGAGTTGTGTACAACGTGCTGTCGGTTGCCAAGTAACAAGTACCTAAGGGGTTGTTTGTCACCGCGACTGTACAGGCACCAGCATAAACATGTGTACACTTGGCCAAATTTTTAAGCGATTTTCTCGTGGTCAGCAACAAAATTCGATTAACAATGTTACTTTTAGAAATATAAAATACAAAATACAAATTCATTTATTGCTTCCTATAGGTGAAGTGTCAGATCTTACAAATTTATTCTTTAGGTATCGCTGTAACATACCCATGAGGTGTACAATGTTTGTCATTTTTAATAAATAATATAGGTAAATAAAAACATTAATGGTCACTGCCTAATTTTATACTCTAAGATTCCGTGTTAAGTTTTTATTAAATTCTCAATTTTAGACCCACGTTCACCAAAATCACTAACATTTATTGCCTAAACGTATTTTGAATATCATTGCATTCTCTGTCACATTATTATAGGGTGACAGTGACAGAATGATAATTTAAACACATTTAACGCTAAACATGTTAAGTGATTTTGGTGAAAGTAGGCCTTACTTATCATTTAAATAGACACGAAATAACACAATTTACAGGTATTTTGATTTAAGCCAATACCTAAAAGTTAATTTTATCTTTATTTTAGATTAATTTCGTATTTCCTTTGGTATTGTGATCAGTAATAAGGATTAAAAAAATTGAAATGTTAATTTACTTTTGTTTTGTTACTGACTAGACGATTGCAAGGTTGATATAAGAACAATTTCATAGTAGTATGGGATTCAGAATATGATATTCGTAACATCATTACATTCTAATCAATCCTTTGGTAGGAAATTCCTTTAGAATGTTATATATCCTATAACACCTGTAACTAAACTACCTATGCTCAACAAATAAAAATATTTGAATTTGAATTTGAATGTTGCTAAGCGTATACATGTATTTGCTCGTGACTGTACAACAGTTGAAACAAATATTTCGTGTTGACAAGCTGGTGTGACAAGTTTTTTGTTTCTTTTAAGTGTGGACGTGATTGTGATTGGTCGTTGCCTCGAGAGTAATGAATGAATTATTAAAAATCGAGTTCCAAATACTTTCGTTCTTTTTTAATTTTGAAAATCTTGAGTGGTTTTTACAATTACACGTAGCGAATACGAACGCGTATTGAATTATATTTGTATTATAATTGTATTATTCAGTATTTTGAATTTTTGTTGCACTTAAACATTATGTGGCTACCTAATTATCTAGATTGTTCGGTAGTTCTGTGCTGGATAGTAATTTCCTTTCAGTTTGTTTGAACAGCACTGTTAGGCTAACAGCTTCTTTATTGCAGTTTCCTTTTCAATCATTTATTTCGATTATATCGAAAGTTATATTTTATTTTGCGAGGACCCTATAGTCTTTTTATTAAATAAAATAGTCCAAAGTTATCCTTATAATATCAGTAATCTGCCAATGAAAGTTCCGTGAAAATCGATCCAGCCGTTTGGATTGATCTGTCTGCTGTAATAAGACACACGTTTTTTTTTCAAAAGTATCTTGTAAATATTCATTTAATTTTAGAAAAGAAATGTTTTTTTATTGCCATTACAAACAGACACTCCAATTTTATTTATTTGTATAGAGACTAGTTCTGTATCGATCCTTTTTGTCGGATTAAATAGTCGACTTAACGAAGATCCCCAATAGCGCTCACTCCGATATTGGCACCACTCACTCGAACCAAAGTAGTACCTACGTATAGATATCGATACGGAGCGTGTAACAAAAAAGGTTCAACGGAATATTCAAGTTTTCATTTAGGTACGTTCCGTTCAACTTTTATTAAACATGGAAAATAAATATAAAAGCCTAAAAGGGTTTGTTTATTAATCCGCCGCTCTTTTTTCAAAAAGAGTTTATAGAATATCGTGAAAATTTTATGATGTTTCTATGTAAAATGGTGAAAGCATCACAAATAAAAACACTCGAATAAATTATGAACAGCGAAGCGTAGGAATCAATTAATGAATATAAAACAGAGGAAAGTTGCGGAATTATTTTCCGCTTCATTCTCTTTTACGATGTTTACGCGAACAAGCTTTAACGTTGTTTTGATTTAAAACTATATGTTATGCGCATAATATAACCTAGATTACACGAAGAAACATAAAATAAAAGATGGCGCCCAAATCGCAATCAGTTAAATTACAAAAAGATTAAACATTTATAGGCCGTTCCTTTTTCAAATTAAGTTTCACACGAGCATACCGCCAATTAGCCGATTTAGTTTAAAAAATTCCTGTTCCACGATACAAGTTTTCGGCAACGAACCAGAGGCCTTTGGCAGTGTCCGAGGTTTCGTGAAGTGCAAGGGTGTGAGAATTTCAATTAGCGTGGATTCACTTTTCACCGAGATTCGCGCCAAAATGCGGGCTTTGCCACATTTCGCAATTAAGCTTGGTTTACAATACGACAAGTATGTCCTGCGGATTCAACGAATAGTGTCCAAATTATAGGACCACACGTGGTAATTAAATATGAAATAATAATGTAGCTGTGGGTTCGTGCCCAAAATTTTAAACCATTTTTATCTGCTTCAGTGCCTATCTCTTTATTCATATTAACAATTGAGTTCAAAAGGAAACCTGTACTTTGGCTTCCACAAAAATATTCCATACTCCTTTAAGATGTACCCTGTTCAAGAGCCGAATTATTCATGAGTTGTATTCTTCTAGCACGGGGGAAGCGCCCGCATAAGGTTCAGAGCTAATAATGCTCGTCAGTTTTCAGCCATTACCCACAAAAGTTTCTTCTCATGTGGAAATGCTTAGCCAACTGCCGAATTGTTGGTTTTGGGTTGTTGTAATTACAGCCGTTTTGTTCGACAATTGTTTCGTGGAACATTCCAGTGACCATGGTTTTGTTTCAAACAAAATTGGTTGTTGTTTAAATTTTAATTGATATTTCCGGTAAATTAAGACGCTTGTTTAAGTAATGTGCTTTGAATTAAATTGTGGGGGAGCGGTTTAATTTGTCGCTTTGTTCGAGTGGCTTACTTGCGGACGTGGCGTTTCTGCTTTCAAAATTGACGTTTCGGTTGGCCGAAAATAAATTAACTTATAGATGTTTATTTCTTTTTATGTTCCAATATTGGGGAAACTGAAATAAAAAAAAATCGAAATCAAAATAGTGTTTTCGTGATTTGGGTTTAAACAAAAATATACCTCGTACAATGTAAAATTCCTATGAGAACATACCATCACACCTGTATTCCCTGAAGGGTTAGAGAGAGTGTACCAATGTACACTCATAGTCCGCCGCCGGTAAGTTTAGGTCCCATGTAATAGAAAACAAGTGTGTGGTTCTATTAGAAAGCTCAATTTTATTTACTTATCCACTAGAAAACAATTCTCGTCATAAACTAAACCACCACAATGCAACACAGAATAATATGTGCCCCAGTACGACGCGAGGACGCGCTGTCCTTGCGACGCACGCAGCGCAGACAGGCTTCAGGGCATAAAGGGCGCCTCAGAGAAGCGGCCATTGTTATTATAAGTAGGTACCTACACACCAGTAGGTAAAGCTGGCGCGCGATTGATTAAGCATTGTCTAACCATAATTATGAAGTAAACAGACGCCTTGATATGCTTTTATTTATTCACCCTGGTAATGCAAAAAAACAAGTGATGATTGTTCTAATGCTTTTTTTAAACCTATTTTTTTTCATCCGAACTAGAACGTAGCACGGGGACGACGTTACGTATTTTTTTTAAATTGGAAATGCTAGTTTTACTAAATGTACGGTTTAACAATTCACTTAATATAAGAAATACAAGTTGATCTTTAAAACTATATAGGTATATGAATTTGCGAAGAACGGTAGGTAGGTACTCGTCAATAGACTAGCATGTTATGTACCTAGTACATTTTTTAAGAGTGTTGTAGATAGCAAGAAATAAATGATATATATTTATTTAGTGAAAACTAATTGTGCTGTTATATAAAATTAGACCTAAACGAATATGGATAGAGACGTGAATTAAACTTTAATGCTAGCGTGTTTGTGTGCCTATATTGACATATATCCTATCAACCGATTTCATTGCCTTCTGTTTTTCTGATAACCAATCAAAACAGTTAGGGTTTTGTGATCTGAAACTTGATTTACCTTTCAGAAACATTAAGTAAAACAAACACAGAAACGTGACGTTATATAGCGTGAATTTCAATCCTTTATATTATCATAGCAAATATACATATAGGTGAGTGTTTTTTTGTTTGTTCTGCTTTTGCGCCTCAACGGATCAAACGATCGTCGTTTGATATACGGCTGGTTTATAACAAAGAAATGGAAGGTATAAATAATAAAGATATTGTAAATTGGTTATTAGTTTCTTATAATTAAACTAGCTAAATCCTCCTCGTTTAGTTACGTCTTTGGTTACCGCTCCGCTCCTGTACGGTAAAGGAAGGTTTATACGTATAAACGTTCCTCTTGAATCACTCTATCTTTTGATGAAAACTGCTTTAAAATCCATTGCGATCTAAGAGGGCCAGGGAAGCGACTTTGTTTTATACTATGTAGACTGCGACTTCGTCCGTGAAATGTCGATTATCGCGGACGCAGATGAAAAATTATGCTATGTCTTTTTTCGGGGTTCGAAATTTCAACAAAATCAGTTCAGTAGTTTAATCCTGAAAACGTAACAGACAGATAGACAGGCAGAGATACTTTCGCATTCAAAATATTAATAAGTACATTAGTCTTATAAGTATGTATAGTGTAAATCTTAAAAAAACAACATCATGCATATATTTTTGTACAATTTTGTGAATTTGAAATATTTCTTAATTTTCTTCATAGTCTTTAAAATTACTTTGTCGAAATTTGTTCAAGCAACAAACTAATGCATACGGGCAGACAACACGTTCGTTGTGTGCCAGTTTAACTACTAACAGTACTTACTTAGCTTCCACTTCCAGTTTTGTTCACGTTTAGTCTCCGGACTTGAGACAAATTCGTTGCTTATCTCTGGATCGTGTTCACTGCAAGTAATTGTGTTCGTACCCCTTCATGGAAGACTGTGGTTGTGTATATGCTGTCTTGTTTCATTTAATAGCTTTCTTTTTTAAGGGTGGCAAATCAAAGTCAAAGTCAAAGCATTTATTTCAATTAGACCATTAACAGGCACTTTTGAATTGTCAAGAAGTTACAGTTTAATATTGAAGCTAGTTGCTCGTTCCAAAACGTAGGTCTCTATGGAGAAGAACGAGCAAGAAACTCCATGGACACTCTTTTCATTCAATCATCAAAATTCAAAATTCTAATAATCAAATGAGTGCTTCCTCTCTGGGCGGAGCGGAAGGGAATGTCAGACTCTTACTTGTAATCTGTGCTCTTACTGACTAAAACTTATCTGTGTTCCCCCTAATGCCCTTTGCGTTCTAGGGCCGTGGTAACTCTTTCGAACTAATTCCGCAACCCTGGCAGGCACTAGCCCTAGCGGGCCCCGTCTATTGGGTTGATATCTCTTTGAGGCCTGCGTGTTTATGTAGTAGCTTGGCAAACAGTTCAAAGGTGATTACTGTGATCAATTTACATCGCTCAAAGCCCGGCCACAGTGGAGTGGACACCATGCGGGTACTATTGCGGGTGCGGTCAGGTACTGCAGTAGTATACAAGGTGTATAAAGACACATCATACAGCCTTTGATTACGTATATTGCCCATTAAACTATTAGCAAAATTATTGGTGGAAAACAACTTTTATTTTTGGTGAGAATATGAGTGTTTATGTTAAAGTTGGAACTTTGAACTTCAATAATTATTTAGTTTAATAACAAAAAAAAAACCGCAATGATGGAAAAAACATTTGACTATCAAGTCCGTTAAGTGTCTCTTTACACCCGTTAAACAGGCACTTGCTGCCCGTGTTGTGTGGACCCATCCATACAAATACACCCTCTAGTGGTTCGCTCCGGCGCGGCCGTGTGACTGGGTCTTTAAGATCTAAGAGTAAGCATTGGCTAGGTCCGGTATAGATATTTCTACACGATACTTATTATAACTACATTAGTCCATTACTTCACATTTGTAACTTCTTATGAATAAGTACGTTGTTGAAAATTCTATTAATTATATTATGACAAACAAAAGTACGAAGGATTTACTTACACCAATCTTTACGCCATCAAAAATGTGTCGTGTTCCATTTTTCAAATGGCAAATTAATTTCGTCATGTTTCGGAAGCGCTTAAAACCATAATTTGTTGGAAGGTTCTATAAGCATTTCGAGCTCCGGTAATAATATCTCCTCTCCTTCCAAATATAGAAGTTTGGTCAAGCAGACGAAGTTACCCACGCTTACATGACACGTTCGCTCGAAAAAATTGCCAAATATATACTGAACAATGTTAGGCAGATAATATTGAAGGTGTGAAAGATTTCAGCTTGTAATTGGTAACTAAACGAGAATCGTAGAGATTTTTTTTTGAGGGAGGAAGTGTCAGATTTTTCTGACTAAAACCCATCTATGTTCCTTCTTGTGCCGTTTGCGTTCCGGGGGCGCGGTATCTCTTTCGAATAACCCGCAGCCCCGGCAGGATCGTAAAGACATTAAGGCCCACTTTCACCAAAATCACTAAACATACATACATACAATCACGCCTATATTCCCCGAAGGGTTATGCAGAGGTGTACCAATGTACACCCACAGTTCGCCGGTATGTTTTAGGTCCCATGTAATAGGGGGCGAGCCTATTGCCATAACCGGGTACAAATCCAAAGTCCGAGCTGCTACTGAGAACTTCATAGAAAAACCCAATAATACTTTTTGCTTGACCTGGGAATCGAACCCAAGACCTCTAGCGTAGCAGACACGCTTAGGACCACTAGACCAACGAGGCGGCAACGAGGCACTAAACATATTTAGCGCTAAATGTGTTTAAATGATCAATCTGTCTGTCCGTCTGTCTTCTAACAATGTGACAGGGATGTAATGATGTCCTAAATACGTTTAGGCACTATATCAGTGTCATTGTGAAGTGATTTCGGTGAAAGTGGGCCTCAATTTTTGAACTATAACGGGTATAAGATGATACTTGATAAAATCAAATTTTCTAGCCGTAATAATTGCGCATTTCATGCGCGGCGCGTTGCACATCGCTCAAATCAATCAATCAATCGTCCTTGCGCTGCGGTGGTGTCGCTTATTTTAAACCCAATTTAAAAAAAGAAGGAGGTTCTCAATTTGCTTGTATTTTTATATGTGTTAAATTAGTACTCAATATCTTTATTGCTTTCCTTAAGTAGGTAATATTAGGTGGTAACTTTATAATAGAGATCATTATGGACCCCTTAGGGCACAGCAAAATGGCGGCTCTGTCATGCCATGAGCTATTTTTATACACCTATGTGAAAGGAGAGAACACTAGCCTACCTACAATCGATTTACTAGAAGCATAAATAACTCACACTGTAAAAAAATATATCAAAGTGCTAAATCATAAGTTACGAGTGGAAGTGTGATAAACCGTTCCACGAAATCTTATTAGGATCGCGTAGCGCTCGCGGTATCGCCGATGTATTAGATTTTTATGATAATAGCCTCGTCTGGGAGAAGTTAAATAGAATATTGCTTACACAAGTCACTGGCAATCTATTACGAACAGATAGACAAGTTTTATTCGTGTTTTTGGACATTGGATAAAAACTATTTTTATGAGGAACAACTCAGGACCTATATGATTTTATACATAGTAAAAAATGTTTAATGAGGTCAAACAAAAGGGTACAACAGAATACATAGATGATTTAATAATAATAATATCAGCTTATTGTTGTCCCACTGCAGGACAAAGGGGTCTTCTCTTATCATAAGAGAAGGCACAACCATTGATCATCACGCAATGCCAACGTCAAGGCGGTTTGGCGATTTTAATCTTAAATTTATTAGAGTCTAGGTCTCCTCGAGGTGTTTTCTTTCATCGGTATCAGTAATGTCCAAAATAAACTTTGAAAGCACAATTAAATTGGAAAAAGTAGCATTTATACTTGCCTGTGCTGTGCATGGCTGTAGTATCACAATAATAATTCATCATGTATTTAGCCTTACTAATTGGACCGCACATAATAAACTACGCGTGTTACAAATAATAACAATTAACAAGAAACATTGTTAAGTTCTGTAGACACAAATATCAACATTAATTTCCACTCTGTTTACACAGAATATCTAGCGAGACACTCGAAATAAATGTCAGACACACCGACGTAGAGCATTGCTTTACCTAGTTTTGTTAATGTGAGAATGGAAATGTGAGAATTTCAGTAATAAGGCAAAACTTGCTTGCTGTC
Source organism: Caradrina clavipalpis (assembly GCA_932526535.1). Taxonomy (NCBI): domain Eukaryota; kingdom Metazoa; phylum Arthropoda; class Insecta; order Lepidoptera; family Noctuidae; genus Caradrina; species Caradrina clavipalpis. The sequence goes on from OW052088.1 coordinate 2,112,402, forward strand.
TGTAAAGGTATTATAGAAACTAATGACTTTCCATAAAATAAAGCTAATTTTCTAGTCAAAGTCAGTTCAATGATATATTTGAACAACCGGGATTATAAAAAGGAATTAAAAAGTAATTTCCAAGCAAAATAATTTGGATTTGAACTACCTCGTTGGCCTAGTGGTCCTGAGCGCGACTGCTACGCTAGAGGTCCTGGGTACGATTCCCAGGTCGAGTAAAAAAGTGTTATTGGGTTTTTCTATGAAATTCTCAGTAGCAGCTCCGAGTTTGGATTTGTGCCCGGTTAATGGCAATAGGCTCACCCCCTATTACATGGGACCTAAATATACCGGCGAACTGTGGGTGTACATTGGTACACCTCTGCCTAACCCTTCGGGGAATATAGGCGTGATGGTATATTTATTTATATATATTTATTTATAATTTGGATTTGAATGACTTCTGCAGAATTGTTTATTCTTCTTTCTTATGTTCATTTAAAGGTTGTTCGATAGATGTCGCTTTACTAAAAAGTAATGCGACACAAGCAAAAACCACGCTAAACTTTGAGTAAGCACAAGTTAACATAAATACTACATCATATTCATGAGTGAAAGATATATATTAAATGAACGAAATAGTAAAGCCGAGTTTCGTTCTAGGAATTAACCTGTATTACGAGCTAATAGCACAGCTAATAGTATCTACCTAGTAAGACCGCTATGGTAAGCCACAAATCTATCTATTTATATGTATATTTTACTTGTGAACCCACCGCCGATAGGTAATCGTATTACCTCACCAATATCACTTCTTGGCAAGTAAAAAAAAAAGGTAAAGTAGACCTATGAATATTTCAGAGGTTTTCTGTATTTTTGAAAGGCTCGTATTAAGGCCACTAGCAATTTATTTACTTTTGTATAGAAAAAAAGGAATCTCTCGCTGCGATTTCGGTACAATCGTCTTATGACCCTTATCTGGTGTGTATAAAATGGTATTTGATATTTGTATGTACGTTAGCAACGTTTTTGTACGGTTTGACCTTCATTTCAATGCTTCAGTTATAAATTACGTGAAGCAATAATGTGAGTGGTTTTTCTTTGTTGTATACTTTTTGGGCTATGTCTGTTTTTTCATTGCCTATTTAAATATATATTTCACAATACGTTTATAAAGATTTTTCATCAGACACTAAACCTGTTATAATAACTTTAATTTTATTTTTTGATTGCGCGTTTAATGTACTCTTCAAGCCGCCATTTTGAATTTAATGTGGCGTTACATCATAGTAACTAGCGGACTATTAACGCTTCCAATGATACCTCATTTGTGGAACTATAGTAAATAGTTTGGAATTAATGAGCGAACAGACGAACATACATCCACATCTACATACATACATCTACATACCATACCATACCATACATACCATATCTACATACTGGTCAAAATCATAACCCTTATTTTTGCTTTGCCTTAGTCGGGTAAAAATATATAGACATCCTTCTGCGTTCTCGTGACGCGATGAGCGTTACAAGAACTTTATTTCAGATTGCTAGTGCAATAAAAGCACAAATAGCACTTTAATTTCCTTGTCATATAAATCGGACATCATTGATCAGATATTTTGACCCATTACTAGGGTCTCCTGACTATGAATAGTTTCATCATCATCATCTTCCTGCCCTTATCCCATGTTACTTGGGGTCGGCGCAACACGTTTTCTTCTTTCATGCCGTCCTGTCAACCGTCATGCTGTCACTGACTCCTTTCTCTTTCATATCATTCTTCATTTCAATCCATCCATCTTTTCTTTGGCCTCCCTCTTCCTCTCCATCCATCCACATTGACTATGAATAGTTTAAATAACATAAACATAGTTTACCAAATCCAAATGGCACAGTTCATTAGCTACACTCAGATCACGTTTGGTATATCAAAGGGAAGGAATTAACGACCATTCGATCTCTAATTAGGCCTTCTCTTTTCAATGGCCGGCGTATAAAGCCGGACGAATCGGCGTTCTGTATAGATACGAACCTTTGTAAAAGAAAGATCTTAATTACTGTCTGTATTGAGTGTGATAGTGTTGTTCTGTAAACAGCAGTGTGATTCTCTAAGCCTCACTTCGTAATTCAAAAACTGAATCCGCAGTGAGATTACAAAATGGTATTCTGTTAAACACGATCACGCCCGGTGACGTCACCACGGCGAACGAATACTAAACCAATGACAAGTTGGTTCGTTATCGAAGTGAGCGCGATCACTTTAGTGAGACTCGTTTTCGAGTTTGCATTTTAGAGAATCGCACTACAGCATTTCGAATTTCGAACGCTGTTAAAGGTGAATCCAAAACAAGCGAAGTCAGATTAGAGTATTAGACCATTATAATTATGGCTTTTACATTACATTTGAATGTCGTTTACAAAAAATAAAAAAAGAATTATGTTTACATTTGTATTGTATATTAATTATAACTGGTTGGTGGCTATACGCGGGTCACTTGAGTGAGATTAGAGGTCATCTTTAGAGAATATTTCTTCCGGTTTTTCATTACAGTTTACTTACAGTATGGACCCCAATTAGTTGATAGTATTAATGTTATTAACTCTAATTGTACAATTAGTTAATTGTAGGGAGATTGAATTTACGTCAATTAGTGCAATGGATACCTCGGGACCACGCTCACCGATGCCTTATCCGATTTCTGACTCTGTAATTCTAGCATTTATTTCTTCAAGAAAATCTATATACACAAATCATGACACCAACATCCTTCCAACATCCGTATTATGTTAGTGTTCTCTTTCATTTATAGAAGAAAGAGAGATTTATAGAAGAAGCTAATTGTTAACTTCATTGTGCATGCTGTGGGCATGCACAATGAAGTAGCTTACAAAGTACTCGATCATAATACAATTTAATAAAACAACAACATTTAATTTAACAATAATTTGCACCTGCTGTGTTATCTCTTCACCACCTTTGGTTGACTGGTAGAGAATGCCTAAGGCATTAAGTCCGCCTTTGTACTTTTTTTTGTGCATAAAGTTTAAATAAATAAATAAAATCTAATAACCGAAAAATAAAATGAATAAAGGAAATAATAATAACAGTAAATTATAATAAATCTAAACATGGCTAGAGATTCGCATATAATCTGAAATGGTTTTGGCCTACTTATTGTACTGCCTACAAAGTCTTGGTCATCATCATCATCATCATAGCCGTCCACTGCTGTACAAAAGTCAATACCAAGAAGTCAAATGCTGTGTGAAGTCTTGGTACTATTGAAATATTGTTAATAATTGTCAAAGGATTGAAAAGATTATCCTCAGAAATGTCACGTTAAAAAACTGATAAATCATCAAAGATAAATCATTTCAATACTCAAGAGAAATGTCTCTAAAAGAAAATTGGTTCTTAACCTGTGAACAATCATATTGAAGCTCAATCAATCAATGCTAATGGATATCGGAACAAAAAATATATATCATTTATTTATTAGCATTCTCCTTACGACGTACAAGATATATTCTCGTGTTTGTAGTGATAAATCTCTGTTTTATTTCTATTGGAAAATAGAAATGTTTTATGTGGGATAAACAAGGCTTGTTTGTGTGCTGCTGTGACGAGTTTCTTTTGTTAAAGCCTGCTGTAGGTACGATAATGGTACTCAAATGTTGTTCTGTGGTTTTATGATTAGAGTACAATAAAAAAATGTACGATATATTCTTTTTCAGTTTATAAGCTGTTGCTATGGTAATGGAGTAGTGAAAATCTCACTTGATGTATTTTATTTAATATGAGATAGGAACATAATACCATGGTATCGAAGGGGTAGATTAAGGAATATGTCTACCGACACTTTGCCAATGAATATATTGTGGTTAAAAAATCTTTATTACTCAAAAGACTAAAAGGTTTCCATAATGAGAAATATTTTTTCTAAAATTTTTCTTCTTTATCGTGTGGGCAGTAAGGTCTAACGACCACACACTCTAGTGTCAGTTTCTAAACCGCCACAAGAGCCTCTAACATGGTATTGTTTTCTAAACTAAAATTACTACATTCGTGAACAGAGCTAGCATAACACGTACAATAAGTAACAAAAGACAACAATAACTATATTATAGTACATAACAAGACATTAAAGGTAGCAGTAAAAATTTCATGCCAAACAAAAAGAATAAAAAAGAACTACAAAAAAGGAAGCAAGCTTACTTTCATGGTATTCTTACCGAAGGTAGATGCCAAACTATTTACAACCAAATACATTTTACCAAAAACAAGACCTATATCTTTGAAGTAAAACGAAACCTGGATAAAAGCCAAAAGAACACCAAAGACAATAATATTTTAATTTTATTATAACAGCATTTTAAACTTTATAAAAATTGTCTATCGTTACGGTCATATACACTTTTGTAGCACCCCTGCAGTGACAGACTATGCACGTTTATACTAAGAGTATTATATTAAAGTTTATAGAACATTGTCCGCCATTAGTTTCAGTGCATTGTCAACCAGAAAACAGATTACAAAACAACTTTTTGAATGTTGCTGTATGACATCGGTGCAATTGAGAATGTTTTTTGGCAGACACAAGATACAATTATTTTCAATGGATATATTTGGGTGTGTGTTTCATTTTGTGATTGATTTGTGCGCCTTTGCGCAATTATGTGCTTGATTTTCTTTGTGAATCCCTAACTTTTTTGCAAAAAATATATACCTATGTTACACGCTGATAATGTAGCTTTACATAGGTGAAAGAATTTTTAAAATCAGTTAAAAAGTTTTTGAGTTTATCCATTACAAACAATAATACTCAAATCTTTTTTTTCTTTATAATATTAGTTTTGACAAACAAGACTTCAGATTATAAATAGATGGACTTAGTATTGAGCATTTGCAGCATGCCGGACCACATATTGCACGAGTACTGGCTATGTTTTATTCGTTATGTATAAGTCACTCATACTTGCCGGAACAGTTAATGAAGACGATTGTAGTGCCCATCGTTAAAAATAAAACTGGAGACATCTCCGACAAAAATAACTATAGGCCGATATCTTTAGCGACTGTGGTGGCTAAGGTGCTTGACAGTGTGCTGGATGCACAGTTGGCTGAATCGATAGTTCTGCATGATAATCAATTTGGTTTCAGATCACAGCTGTCAACGGAAACTGCCATATTGTGCATGAAGCATACTGTCAGGTACTATACCCACAGGGGCACACCTGTGTATGCCTGTTTCCTCGATCTGAGCAAAGCTTTTGACTTAGTCTGTTATGATATTCTGTGGAGAAAATTACAAGAGGCAGGGCTACCTTGTGAACTAGTGAATATCTTCAAGTACTGGTATAGCAATCAAAGTAATAGTGTACGGTGGGCGGGCACCCTTTCAGATTCATATAAATTGGAATGTGGCGTTAGGCAGGGTGGCTTGAGCTCTCCCAGACTGTTTAATTTGTATATAAATGCCCTAATTGAGGAGCTCAGCGTCCAGCATGTCGGTTGTCGCATAGATGATGTATGTGTTAATAATCTGAGTTATGCGGACGACATGGTGTTGCTGAGCGCCTCGGTTTGTGGCATTAGCAAATTGTTACAAATTTGTGAAACTTACGCAGATGGTCACGGCTTAATGTATAATGTGAAGAAAAGCGAGTATGTTGTCTTTAAGGCTGGTACTAAGTGTCCCTCTAGAGTGCCCCCTATAAAACTGAATGGAAATGAGTTGGCTAGAGTACATCAGTTCAGATACTTGGGACATCTTATTACCGAAGACCTTAAGGACGACACGGATATTGAACGTGAACGTAGGGCACTGTCCGTTAGAGCAAACATGATTGCTCGCAGGTTTGCGCGATGTACTAATGAGGTAAAAATCACTCTTTTCAGAGCTTTCTGTACATCCTTTTACACCTGCAGCCTGTGGGCAGTCTATACTCAAAGAGCGTACAGTGCCCTGCGCGTACAGTACAACAATGCGCTTAGAACGATGTTGCGGCTGCCTCGCCACTGTAGTGCTTCACGTATGTTTGCAGAGGCGCGCATCGATTGCTTCTACGCTACTCTGCGCAAGCGGTGCGCGTCGATGCTGAGCAGAGTGCGGGCTAGTCGCAACAGCGTTTTATGTATGATAGCCGGTAGACTTGACTGTCGGTACATGAATCGATGTATTACTGCTCACATGACTATTGATACATCGATTCATGGGTCGGGCAGGGGGCGAGTAGATTAAGGTTATATTGTTACTAACACTAGTTATAAGTTATTGTACTACTAACCAGTTGGATCCTAGTTATCTTAATAAAAGTTTATTATTATTATTATTATTATAAATAAAACCTAAATACAGGAGATACCTGCTAGGTAATATTTTTCTCAAGACCTAAATATGCTTTTAGCAAAAATACTTTCTTAAGAAATCTCAGTGTAAAAACATGACTTTTCGATTTCCACAAACACATAACCTCATTCTCTCAATAATTTAGTTTTAAACTCCGTATTCCAGTTGTGTTCACAGATTATTATGATTAGTTCAGTTAATGTGACCTCATTTGCAAACTGTGAACTAGCAGCGGTTTACTACGCCTTGGGCCGTGAGATTGAAGTAATCAGCGAGCTCAATGATATGCGTTAGGCTTAATATGTTTGTGAGAAAGTAGGCGAGACGTAGACGAAGATTGAATGATTCGTAATCAGGTTATAGTTGTGTGTACATGGTTTATAAAGCTGTTGTTAGTTATTAAGTAGTAGCTATACAGGATGGATTTTAAAAATGGAACAGTAAAGGCACACGAGAACGTTCTTATGAGATCATTCATAACTTTTCGAGGTATTCTAAATTGCAATTATACATTTTGAAAAAAAAATATACGGTAAGCAAAAAACGAAAAAAAATACCAAATTAAAACATTTTATCCTTATAGATCGTAATTTATTAAGGGTTCATAAGTCTCTACCTTACTCCAACTCTACCTAACATACCTTAAATGTTCCCTATAAGGTGTGAGCACTAGAAATGACAAAAATCGCCAATAACTTTTCCCGATAGAATCATTATAGAATCCTAAAGTCTCAAATGAACGATTTCTATATTTTAGAACACTCCAACGAATTCCTAAACATACATTAATTATCCGTGATTAATATCTAAATACCCACTACACACATAGTGTTTTCTCTAACTTTTCATTAGCAAAGTATGTTGTGCTCGCTCGCCGGGGAGCATAAAGCATGATTGCAATGCATAACTTATAATGGCCTGCCCTTTTCCTTTGAGCATCGCTATTTTTTTCTTCAAGTTTTGTACGAAGCATATCTCAGGATATACTTATGCTATGAGGCTGGAAGAGCCTGCTTATGTTTGACTAACAACTAGACAGTCTAACCAAGAGGTATCGTGTTACCCAGTTACTGGGTTGTGGAGGTCAAATAGGCAGTCGCTCCATGTAAAACACTGGTATTCAGCTGCATCCGGTTAGACTGGGAGCCGACCACAACACAGTTGGGAAAAAGGCTAAGCAGATGATGATGAACAATTAGACAAGCATTCGTGAAGCACGTGTTGGATTTTTTGTTGAACAAATTGAGCAATATGTTTAGAATGCCTTTGAAGTTATTTGAACAACTAGCTTATTCTAGCGACTTGGTTCGCGTAAACGGTTATCTGTGGTGTTTTTTTTTTCACGGATCTCTAATTCGTATTTTTTTAAAGTAGTCTAAGTAACATCAGCTATTTGTTAGTGAAAGAACCGTCAAAATCGGTCCAGCCTTACTAGAGCTTAGTCGAAACAAACAAACAGACAGACATACAACCACAATTTTGTTTTTCCGTGTAAGTAGCGTGAAAACATTCAGATTAATTTTGTAAAAACCTGTTCCTTTGACATTACAAACAGATATGTGAATTTTATTTATTGGTAAAGACAGAAAATTCACAGAATTGTACACCGATTAACCTTTTGTCTACGATTCGACGAGTCGTTGTTAAGTAGTATATCCTTTCAAGAAAAGACGGTAACAGTTACCATGCCATTCCTTTGTTTATTTGTCAAGGCCTCTTCATACCTTTTCATGAATATCGAAAAGAAAATAATACGTCATTGTTTTGTCGAGATTGTGTCGAGTTCCGGCGAAGCTTTCGATGATACCTTGGAGGAAGTTTTTCTTTTCCTTCAATGAGTTGCTCGGTACAATGATGAGCGAGATCTCTTCCCTTTTAGCGGTATTTTTTTTCGTAGAACAAAAGGGTGGGTTCAAATTGTATTTTTTTTTCGCTTGTTTGTAGTTTTTTTTTGTGCCTTGATTGAGATTTTTATGTAACAAAATAAGGTTTATATTTTATAGGATAATTTATGAGTTCTTGTGGTTATAGTGTATATAACCATAAGATATAAATCAACGATAAATGAAATCACTACAAAAATAACTCAATTTTGGGTGGTTTTCCTTGTACAAAAATTCCTACACGTGTATCTTTTATGTTCCGTCATCGATTTATTATTAAAATGTTTGCGCAATTCCAAAGTATGTTCTTCTTTTGATTTTTTTTAGAACACGCTCAAATATACACCTCTCGGTACAGTTACTGTTACATACTTCATATATAACGGTCTATTTTAAGCTCCACATTCTCGTAAACTCTCCATATTTCACTAATAAACAATAACAATGACTAAATTTCATAATAAATTAGCGCACGACACAGGTAAACGTGTTGGCTCAGTGAAAGGCCAGCTTCTAAATTAATTAAAGTGAGAATTAGAGGCTCGTTCATAAATGTACGGGAGATGGAGGGAGGGGCAGAAATTAGGTTAATATGTCGTTTAGCTATTTTATATTAAGAGGGGAACTATACTTTTGAATTTATGACTTTTATGGAGCAATAAAGGGGTTTTCTTATGCGTTGGAAATACAGTAATCAAAGGGGAAATATTGTCCTATTAAAATAAATCAAAATATTATTTTCTTGCCGGTTTATGGAAGGGCAAAATATGCAGATGACGAGTTCCGCTAAGAAATAGTGGGCGCATAGAGCGATGCAAATTTTGACCTCTACCGAAAAAAGGTCGGAATAAAAAGGTTAAATCAAGATAATGTGTTCTATGTAACGTATTGTTTTTGTAAAGATATTGAATATTTGGTTCTAGAAGGCGTATCGCGATCGCGTATCCATCTTCGACTATAAAACCTTACCCTTTCTAGGAATTTATGGCTCACTGGGGCTGATATCTGTGTTCGTGTTGTTCGTAGTTTATATGTTCTTTTGCTTTCAAAATATTAGAAAATTAATAAATAGTACATTGAATTTTAATCTACTTCTATTTTATTATGTCCGCGACTTCGTCTGCGTGGAGACAAGTGTACCATAATACAGAACCATGGCATTTAGAATAAAGTAGAGATTACTTTTTGCAAACAAAAAACATAATAAAAAAACTTCTTTAATATTTTAGTTTAATAATGAAATTAATTACGTCAAACTAATTCAATAAGCCAAATGTGTTACATTGTGGTAACAGGCAATTACAGTTCGAATTGAAAATAATACATATCTAAAATAATTGCAATGACTTAAAAAATAACAGAAAAAATGAGGTGGGTTAGTTGGTTTTGGCATAACTAAAAAACCAATTAAACAGTGACATTGTTATGTTTTGAACCAAGCATATCTCAGAATAAAGATATGTTTATCCGACGACCTGATTAAGACCGCAGGAGAAGACGCTGGATGTGGGCCGCTTTCAACCGCTTCTTTTGGAAAACTAAAGGGGAGGCCTATGTCCAGCGGTGGACGTTCTGCGGCTGATACGATGATTGTCAAGAGGCTGTTAAGAAAAAAAATGTCCGTTTACTCAAATTGTATCCATTGTTAAGTATTCTTTAATTAACATCATGGTTTACCAAGGCAAGCTATTTCGTCCGACTGGTCTAACTTTAAAACTTCCCTGATTGGTGTACTAGGGACTTTGTGGCTGAGGTCGTTATTAGGTCATAGGGGTGCGGACCGGCTATTGTGCAAGTAGACGTGTACGTGTGTGTGTGGGGTGGGAACACGTGTATGTTTGACGTGCGATGTAAAGAGAGATTAGATACAACTAAAATAGAGTTGGGAATTGCGTAATTACGTGCAAGATAATAAATGCTATATAATTTCCAACTCTAGTTGTGAAGTGTTTAGGCTCATTTTTAATTAATAATTGGAAACTGCTCGAGCATATTGGTGCTCTTTACAATGACACTTATGCGTAGATAATTGTAAGTTTTAAGTTTATCTTGGGCATCACTGACATCAGTTGAGGAATACCATTGTGAGGAAGCTGGATTTATAATTAATATTAATTTGTTATCGCCAATTCGCCCCGATAAAGCGTGATCAATGTTAATACCTTCTTTGTACGAGAAGAGATCTTTGGCCTTCAGTGGGATAATAACAGGCTGGTTTATTTTTTTGTGAGTCTTTGTAATTCGCATGGTTTTATGCTTTTGTACTTTTTGTATTATATTCCAAGTATTTTTGGTTGTTTATTTTTTCTGCATTTACGACTGATTGAAATGAGCAACCCTTGGTCTTGAAATGCTATCCGACTACCATCTTGTTGGTACAAGCGATAATTTATTCCAACATCCATTTCTGGTATCAAGATTATAATAACAAATTAAAACAAAAGAGGAACGACAAAGTGAATTGTTAATTTTGAATTTAGCTTGGCATTCACAGTAAAGAGTGAGTGAATGAATGGTTCCTCTGGGACCGAGTGAGTGAACCAGTAAGTTTAATATTCCGTCCGCGGTTCAACGGTTTTGTTTGTTTCTTTTGTTTCAACCGGGCCCAGTTTCGGGTGGAACATTTCGCGAGTTTCGTTTCAGAATTATTGTTTTTACCAAACTATAGGTCGTTTGGTTTCGACAATAGTTTCGATTTTCCACATAACTGAAGTCGGTTTGGATTTTGATTGAGTTAAAGAATTGTTCGATCCATAGTCGAAAATGTATTGTCTTTGAATCCTTGATTTAGAATTGTTAGTTAACGAACCGAATTCTGTTACACTCGTGACGACTCGTACTCGTAAAAACTCTATTGTCATGACAAAAACTCATGTTTTTTGTTTTACTATGACAAAAACAAACATATAAACCCGTATAATATCGTTCTAGAACCCTTAACTGAACTAGATTTTAACTAAACTAAAACTACTTAAATTTTTCATTCATTTAAACAACTAAGACTTTGTCCAAGCTAAATTCAAATTCAAATAATAGTAAGGTTCTATATCTAGGAAAGTTCAAAATCGAGAAACTTATTATAAACTTTCGCAAAAATAAATGGTTTTTCTTTCTTTCTTTCTATTGACCTATAAATGTCAAAAAACAAAGAACCACATTAAGCACAATACAGATTTCTTATAATGCGCAGTTTTGAACAAAATAAAACACCCTCAAATATATTCATTTCTTACCTTACCCAGCCTCCCTAATTCCGCGATGTAATTACATTCATACACGTGACGTCACATTGGTTAATCCGTCAGATAATAAATTTTCCGTCCACAGAGTGCCACCAGCAATTTATTCCTTGCTAAGTAATTCGGTTCTCTCTGTTTTTCTTAATTAATCTGTCCGCGTCTACACTGTGTTGTGCTCTGACAGTGTACATATTATTATTGTTATATTCTGTGTTATTCGATTAAGTGGTTTAAGCTGTCTTCTTGTTGGATGTCTAGTAGGCTAATACGTACTAGTATTTGTGAAATTTTCTGTAATCGGGTATTTGACCCCGTTAACCAATAATTCCAAGACACGACTTCTCTAAAAAAAACCCTTTTTTTGCACTGAAAATCCGACCAATCGTTCGTCCAAACAGTAAAATTAGATTTTTAATTGCTTTGAAATCAATAAATAATAATTACTTAATTGATTTGGTAAAAAAGAGACGAAACAATTTATTATTGCGACACAAAACCTATGGGGGAAACGCGTTTCGACAGCTCATAAAAAGTATGTCAATTGATTGTGTGATGGGTGATGTCAAGTGCCCAATTGTGGAAAGATTCGAGTAGAATTAGGATTTTTGTCCGGTTAATGGCAATAGGCTCGCCCCCCATTACATGGGACCTAAAACATACCAGCGGACTGTGGGTGTACTTGTTACACCTCTGCCTAATCCTTCGGGGAATACAGGCGTGATGGTATGTGTGTGTAACATTTAGAAGTTCCATAACTCACATTCTATACACAGTGTAAGGACAGCGTGACTCAAACTTTTACGTTGGATTTCGGTACGTGATTCCAGACATCCAGGAGGTAAAATTTTTCGTCGTTTATTAAAAAAAACTCAGCTGTTTCATACGTTGCTGTAAGGAACATCGCAATGAAAACTTTTACATCGAATTCTGTACATGATTTTTACTTCCCTCATATTTTTAGAAGTAATAAAAAAAATAACTTTTCCGTATATTTTGTCTGTGTAGCTGTTGCACTTTTGCTAAGAACAGCCAGTGTGTATAACTAACAAAAAAAAATATTGCTTGGGGATCTTGCCTACAAAAATTTAATTGCTTAGGGATCTAGAATATTGTACCATATCTATGGTAAAAGAGCAATCGAACGAGTTACCCCGACCTTGGAATGCAAAGGGCATGGGTTTTAGTCAGTAAGAGTGAGACATTGACGAATTCACATCCATTAAAAAAATCGTAAAGGAAGTAAAGTGTAAGTATCTCTTCCAATGCAAACCTCAAAAGTATTGTGTAAAAAATACATATTTATTTAATGATTTCCCGCATGTTGCCTTGATTAACCCTTTACAAAATAAAACCTCTTTGTATTATACTTATATGCTTAAGCAAATACAGCATTAAAAAGAGCGAACCCGTATCTACTACGAGTATGTACGTATATACTCGATCCCCATACCGCCTACACAAGGAACAATCCTACGCCCACAGAGGCCGTATCTAGAAAAAATACATTCGTTTTAAAGATGAAGTGCCGCCTCGTCCATCTTCGAGAGTAACTCCTAACCTATTTGATTTATTGTACTGAAGTTAGAATTTATTTGAAACTAGCTTTTGCCCGCGACTTTGTCCGCGTGGATTAATAGTTCCCGTTCCCGGGGTCTTTCCGGGATGAAAACTATCCTATGTTCTTTCTAGGGTCCCAGACTATATCTGTACCAAATTTCATTGAAATCGGTTCAGTGGTTTAAGAGTGAAAAAGAGACAGACAGACAGAGTTACTTTCGCATTTATAATATTAGTAAGGATTAAATGATAACACCGGCCTATTATTGTCCTACTGCAGAGCAAAGGCCTCTTCTCATACAGAGTAAGCACGAGCTTTGATCTCCAGATTTGCTCACGGCGGATTTGCGATTTAAGATGTTTTCCTTTACTTACATCACTGACAGTGCTATAAAAAACAAATATAGAAAGTATAAATGAATTCAAAAATGCATATTGGTACTTGCCCGGTATCAATCCCGCAAAAGGCGGGTGCCGTAACCATTGCGCCAACTTGATATCATAACCCTTTGACCGCCACGGACGGCTATAGTCAAACACGCCAGCGACGTCTACAGCCGTCAAGAACACGAAATTTTTAAGTACAAATTTTCTACTTAAAAATGTCCCAAATTAAGTTTTTGTGTTTCTCTTTCCTATTATTTAAAACTACATTAATGAAATATTGTAAAATAGCACAAAGATATATTCATTTCTTACATTTCACAAGAAAAAAACAATAATCAAAAATTGCTAATCGAAATGCTGAATTTGTACCTTGGCGTAGCAGTGGCGCCGCCGATGTGTTTACGCTCTGGCGTTCAAAAGGTTAATAATACATGTTGAAATTAACCAACTATCACTTAGGCACATACCGAGGCTAAAGTACTATTAGATAGTTCTAACATCGAGAAGTTTGAACTGTATGTCTAACCACCATCATATTACGTACATATTGAGTTGGCATCTAGACGACATTATTGCCTTAGTAATACTAAACCAATCGAATGTCTGATATTAGTTCCGGGAGCAAATACATTGCATCACTTACGTACTAATTCACTGAATTCCCCTTATGGGATATTGTAAGACAACTTATAATACCTACATGCGTATCTCATTTTCGTCCTATGTTCACGAAGATCGCTTTGAAGTCGGCAACATTAATAGAATATGAAATATACATATTACTACCTATTCGTGTTATATTGAGTGTTTCATGCAAATTCTGCCCTATCTACCAAGGGCTGACAGTCGGATGAGATGGGTATTCTAAGGGACGTCCCTATTAAGTATGCTTACGAAATTGTGGTATATTTGAAAATATTTTAAAAGTGGAATATGGATTTGCGGTTGGACGCCATCTTGTTTTCGGTTTGAATAAGTAATTTCTTTTTTAGATGTAATATTGAAAAAGGTTTTTTCGTAGACCCATTAGATGTTATTAATATTTTATTGGTTTTTCTTAAAATTTATTATAGTAGGAGTCTTGGGCTTTAGAACAAGCCTATTCAATTTTTAAATCGTTAGCTGCTTTGTTTAAATTAAGTCCTACTTAAATTCATCATCATCGCAACAAAGCCTTGCTGTAGCCAGTTTCCAAACGTCAGTTCTTTCCCAAAAACAGTCAGAAGACGTTAACACAAAGAACATAGTAGGTACATAAATTGTCGCACTTTACTGAGTCGACACTTAAGACTTACTTTGACCCATTTACTTAAGTTCACTCTTGTAACTCGCGTGGGATGGAACACATATTCATTACATTATTGGGATTGAGTTCAGCACATCAGCTCATAAATGTTTAGTACAGAACATGAGCTTTCTAATAGACTGGGTACATTATTGAGTTACCCATAATCATCATTCTTGTCAAACGACTACGTGATCGTAGTATGTTGAGGGAATTTTCCATACATCATTTAAGTCTTAGTACTTTTATATTCTAAGTTGCGGAAATTGATCGAAACAGTCACCGAGGCCCTAAAACGAAGGGCATTAGGAGGAATACGGAAAGGTTTTAGTCAGTAACAGTCTGACACTGTCTTCCGCGCCGCCCAGAGCGAAAGCAGACATTTGATGATTTCCTATCCATAAAAAAGTACTTACATTAACACGTTAACTGACCGCCAAACAGACGCAATAGTTTGACAATTGCCATGTCCCGTATATAGGTCACTGCAATGGGAAAGGATTAATATTTTTCTGAAAAATACAATTCCCAAAAATGATTCAAAAAGGAGTTATATTACTAAGCTTTTAAAAAGGTCTTGATAAACATTTTACAAAAAGGAGGTCGATCGTCGACCATAAAGACAACCCTCTCCCAATTTGACGTAACATAGTTTTAAATAGACGAGAATTCGAAAATCAAACTTGCTTGTCAAACCCCTTACGCTGCGTTCTATTTATCCCGTCCGCAACTATTCTGTTTGTTGAGCTATTGATTCAATTAAAATTAGATTCCGTTCTGAAACGTTGCCGTGTTTGTTGTTTAAATAATCTTGTAAATTGGGTATTTACTTGTTTGGCGTGTAGAATTACCATAATTTGTGTGTTGTATTATGAGGTACAATAGATGATAGATCATTATTATTATATTTGAAATGAAATCATCGTTACGCATTGGTTGAGGAAACTAGTAACTACTTGAGCAAGTCTTTTTATAATTAGGTCGCAGCTATGTTGTTCCGGAATTGGCTGTTTGTGCATGTGAGTATACATTATATACAGACCCACGATACAGGAGAAATTCCTAGTGTGGGGCAAGGTTAAAAAAAAAGAAAGCAGTGCATGCCAATATAGGTAATAATAGTAGCTTTTATCCGCATTTTCATCTACATACCCTTAAGAATAAACCTGAAGTCCTAAATTATGTTAAGGAAACTTAAAAACGGGATAAAAATTATCCTTTGTGTTAAGCTAGATCAATATGTAAAAAGTAGCAAATATTCATCCAACCATCCTTAATTAGAAACTTATAGTGGTTGTAGGATAAGTAGGATACAGTTTTTTCTGCTCTTGTTGTTGGTAACTTGATTTGAAACAGTCATGTGCCGTAGAGAGGCCTTTCCTAATCTAAAGTGGGGTTCACACCAAGCGAAAATAATTCGTTCAATGACCCTTTCCCAAAGACAAGCCTATCCCGATCTATCCCGATAGTATACGACAACTGACACAAAAACTTCTCTATCTATTAGATAATCAAACGACATCAAAGTTACTATTCTCTCATTCACAATCATAACAGTATCTTCACATCATTATCTGCGAAACAAACAAACAAAACTTTCCTCTTTACAATATTAGTAGATACAAGCAAAACACAATGGAAAACTAACAGTCATAGACTAGGGATTGCCTAAATTCCGGTACCTTACCAACTCCGGCCATAACGCAGCAATTGCGACTTCCATACTTATTTGTTACAAAGATATCCGACTTCTTGTTTCAATATTGGTCGTTTGGGATCCTTTTTTACGTCCACAATTGTAACAAGTCCCCGTACTTTTTGTTGGGCTATTTGTCTTACTACCAACGGTTTAAGAGCAGTATCGAGCAATTTAAACTTAAGATTTTGTTGTCTTTATTGTTTTTGTTAGTCGGCTTCGTGAAACGGAGTGAGGTTATTTTGGCTGAGTTCTTTGTTTTAAGGTGAATGATGAATTGTGGTGTGACTGTGAAGTTTTGTAGGGTTAGTTTCTAAAACAAGATTTTTTTTTATTAGCCTATACCTAATTTCCCACTGCTGGTTATAGACCTCCCTCGAGTCCTTCTAGGTTTTCTTTTCCTATGCCGCGTCGCACCAGTACTTGCGGTGCGCATCTAGACTACCTCGCCACTTCTTCCTGGGCCGGCCCCGGCGACGCCAACCATCCTCAGGCACCCATTGCGTAGAAACTTCAGTCCATCAGTTACTGTGTGCATACATAATTTGTAATTTAACCTCGTGTTAGCAACTAACTATAATTTAAACTAAGATTTTTGTGCAAGTGGGCCTTAGAGGTATAAACACCGAACTTGTAAATAGTAGTCTTTTGGGAAACCTTCAGTTTTTGTGCGACAATTTCTTCTAAATGAACTTAAATCATTTTCATTAGACACTTTACAGTCTTGGTCGTTCAGCATTGGAAAGTTTCAGCCTTAGTTTTATCTCCAACTAGGCCATATCATGCCTGTGAAACACTAGGGATATATAAGAGAGGACCTATATAATATCGCAGAAAAGTACTCCCTAATCTCAAGACGCTAAGTAGCAAAAAGACTTACTCTAATACTAGATCCACAACCGTTTCACGCCAACTAGATCCTAATACCCAGAACGAAACTACGTAAGACATACGACACAATCGGTACCACTCATTTTTGTCCCAAAACATTTGTGTTCCGACCAAACCGCTCGCCATATTTACCTCAAAGGACTCTAGGCGCTCGTAAAATATATTTTATGATAAGTTCCGAAACCTGACCACCTGTATACGAGGGTCGGCTATAACTTGCCATTGGTCTTGAAGAATCGACAACGGAACATTATTTTTTATTATGAACTGAGCTAGATAGGCGAAAGTACTGTACACGGACAACACTAAAGGCAGTGTTACCTATACTTAGTGTAGGGGGTACTTTAGCCCGGGACCCGGGATATTGTTGAACACTTCAGCGGGATCCTCTCGGTCGTTAGCCGGGACTGTAGGTAGATAATAGTGATGGCGTAGTCCCGCCGTGCGGCACTTTGTAGCTAGATTTTTGTGTTGGCGTGTAATTAGGTTCTTTAGAGAGTATTATGTTAATCTACGTTATGTTAAATAAAGTGAAGTTAGGGTTTTCGTTATGAACTGGAAGTGGAGTTTATGGGGCATAACGTGACCGGCTTAGGGTTAGTACAAACGGAGTAAGAATATTCTCAAACAGTTTTTTCGTCGATTAATTGATAATGAACAAAAAAACATAACAGAAATAGAAATCGAGAAATAAATTCGGTGAGAAATTATATTGTGCATACAATTTTCAACTCTATATTTACACGTGAACACGCAGATTCTGTGCAGACAATATATAACTAATAAATAAAATGGACAGTTTTGAACTAAAATAAAAAATACTTATTTCACTATTCATTCAAAACAAAACGTCTTCCTTTTTTGAAATCGTCTTTTTATAAAAAAAAGTTAATCCTAAAGAGGATGCATGCTGGCGTGAACGGGTTCTTTTTATAAATTGTATGATAAAATAAAACTGACGTTCTATCCCTTTTGGCCCGAAATTTCATCAGTCCCAAATAGGTAGTGGCAATCTTTTTTGCATTAAAAATCCGTTATGTCTGACTAAAAGATTCCAGTTTGTCTTTACCATAGCTACAGCCTAAACATAGTCAATTTTTCTGCACAATAAAACTTTATAGAGCTCTCTAGAATATCTTTATGTTGATGACGTATTTCATGATAAAATGTATGGCCGCAGCTTTTTTACATGAAATGTGTAATGGGATAGGTATCCTATTTAATGTTGCTTTAAAAAAATATATGGACGATAAAACGATTTGTTTGTTGGTATTTTGTACATAAAGATAAAGTTTTTATATTTATTTTCGTGTTAAAGATTATACCCGCAAAGAAATTGAGTTATTTTCTATTTAGGATTGAATTTTTGTATAAGTACATAAATAAAAAATAAAATAAATCGAACTGTAATTTTTTTACTGTATATCGTAAATTCGTAACAGAATAATGTACGTTGAAGCATCACGCACTTGCTATTGAATAGATTTTGTTAATATTTTGCACGTATACTTCTTATTGGTCTGGCCTGTTATTAGGCTATACATTATCACGCTGTTTGATAAGGGATATGAGGAATATTTCATTTTTTCCATTTTCTATTTCTCAGTTTATCACGGGATTGCTTTAAGACTTTGACCATTTAAGTTTATTTGGAGGATTGTGATGACTTTGCATTCAATACTTATTAGATAGGAAAGGACTTGTATTTTTCTTTGTAATGAGTAAACTAAAAATCTGGACACCCGATTTTAATAATTATTTCCCCTATGGAAAGCTAATAACTAGCTATAGCTTATTGACGAATAATATAGGCTATATTTTATATCCAAAAAATATAGGGTTCCGTAAGGAAATTGACGCAGATGGAGTCATTGGCAAAACCTAGTTTTATATAAATACATATAGGTAATTATTTCGATACAAGAAGGTATTCAGTGGAGTGTGCAAGGCTCAGAATCGTTGCAAATCGGTATTACATATTGAATGTGTGTCATTGTGTGCATTGAATCAGAACGGAGGGAAACTTCAGTGTTGAGCGCGTGCACGAGTTGTCAAACGTATTAATATTTGCATAAAGTTTTAGTTGATAATTTGAACTTTGACGTGAGACGTATGCAATGTTAATGTAATGTTCTCGACAGCAATCGTCTATAGCATACGTTATTACATTGTAGATAGGAATTGGAAATAAATGAAATGCTAGCCTATTATTGTACCATTGCGGGGAAAACGCCTGTTCTCATACAGAGAAGGCAATCATTGCCTCATCTACCAGTGGTGACTGCTTTAACCAATGGGTCATTATAAGAAACTACGTAAATAAATTAATTCATAAATAAAAAAGGACTTAATTGCTAAATAATACCTGAAAATATACTTCAAACAAAGGCTACTAAAACAAAAAGAAAATTATACAGTCCAAGTTATATTTCCTTGACGTTCGCCAAAAAAATTATGACAAAAATATTCATTGAAGCATTTTATTCGTAACACAATGGTGGTAGTAAAATAAAGAAATGTAATAATGTCCCGCACATCGTCATAATACGGTTTATATTACCGTTTACTTCACAACCTGCATTTTATGATGCTGACGGCTTGGTATCTACGTAAGGGTTGCCAGGTATAAACATTTTCAGTATCAAGTTATCTCAAGTATCGTACAATTTTTTTAAATGGTAGTTTTAGAATGTATTCAATTACGACATGAATAGCGCAGTGGTTTGGCGATTGGCTGCTGTGGTGCGTGTTGCGGCTTCGATTCTCGCACGGATCAAATATTTGTTTGGTCTACAGATAGTTTTTATGGGTCTGGCTGTTTGTGTTTGTGAGTTTGTAAACGCAATCACGACCCAGGAGAAATTCCTAGTGTAAAAAAATCTTTTCTTTTTTCTGATGTGTCTAATTACATTCTATTAACAAATTCTTTTTTGTTAAATATTTAAAATAAACGATCACTTATATCAAAATTTCTCTCAAAATAATACCATATTCATTACTCGTAATTAAGATAGTAAAAGATACTCATTACAGCCCTACAGGTTCAACATATCAATAGACACACGATGACACAATTTTGGCACAACATTATTTTTACCACAGACTACAGGATTTCCTTATTGTTTATGGGTTTAAGTTGGTTGTTTGTCTCTGAGCTCGTTCCAAAGAGTAAATAGGGTGGAATTCAATTTATTTGGTGTTGCCAAAGAAAAATTGCTGACTTTATAGCTCTTGTGTGTTGTATCACCTTGGAATACCTGAAACAGAAAAAGAAATAATGAAATGTAGTTTATTTTGTATGAACAAAGAAATATTTCATATGGATAACAGTTTCTGTGTGAAAAATAATCTGTGATACAAAAGAAGATAAATTCAACTGTAATTGATTATTTTGATTATTTTTTGGTGTCGGTGTCTTCAAACAATAGACGATTAGTTTAGTTTGTGTTTTATGTGGGTGTTAATGGCCTCGACCAATATTCACCAGGCTGGTCTAAACTGGTGATCATTTAGATGTACCCAACTCGTTAGGGCGGTAAATTGAATGTGTGATACTTGAATATAAATAATAATAAAATTAGACAATTAATTTAACACAATTGATTTAAGTAGGTAATAATACGGATTAAAAATGGTTAATCGTTATCAATATTTAAATCAATATACTCACACTTACCCTGTTGAATCGTTTGACCGAATTGATAACCGGTTCGATTAAAGTGCACAGCTTTGCTTAAATCAGCTAACTTGGCAAGAGCTTGGCTTTATTAGGCCAATAATGGTTCATCGTACACCGAACTATTCCCGGTATTAAGTACTTAGCCAAATTGCCGATAAATTATTGTCTCATCCTTTATTCCCAATCGAGTTATTTCTTTCTAATATTAACAGAGAATAGAACACATTGATATAAAAACGGCCATTATGTAACAAAAGGTTTCAATTAATCCCGTATTCTATAATCCTGTCCCGGAATTTTCCCGATATTGGCGGGATTTTTCGTTGGTATCTGATCCTATTCCGGAATTTTATGGGCTCCAAAATGGCATGGAAGGGTACATATTTTTTATTAAAACAAATATTTTAGGCGATTTTATCTTTTTGGAACCCTTCGCACATCGATGTTTGCTACTGATGTTGGGATAAACCACAAACATACATTACTTCATGCCCTCTCCCTAGAGGGGTAGGCAGAGATAACAGAACGCCGATGATACGATTCTCCTTTTCTCGTGTTTTTTTCTTATTTTTGTTTTTTAAAATAATATGTCATGTATTGTTTTAAGTTGAATATCTCGTGATTCCACTTATATACCACTGTATATTTCTACATTTCTGTTGATCTAACACCGCCATCTCATAAATAGCTGCAGGATTAAACCAACTATCCCTCATCACACGGTATAAAGGCGGGTGAATAACCGAGCGTCCATGGTGGTCGTAAGCGATGGCTTTATAAACTGTCACCGGCTGATACATTTTATAATCCCGTCATATTTTATTTACGCCATACATCACGTGGTTGTGTGACCTCTTTATAAAACGTGAATTTATTGGTGTTGAAAGTTCAGCTAAAAGGCCGTGTGATATAGTAATATGGAGGGTAAAATGTTATGACAAAAAATGTTAATAAACTTAAAAACGCGATGACTACAATATTTTTGGTAGATGGACATCTAAACGTAGCTTAAAATAATTATAACTTCTTAAAATCGTAGAGAGCAGAAAGTAGAAGTACACATTTAATACATTCAGTATAAGGTGGCATCCATGTTTGTTTAAAAATTGCTTCATTGATAGAAAGTTCTACATTTGCCGAATGTCTAAGACAGGTCTTTGATTTTTTTGGTATACTTGCTACACGCAGACGAAGACGCTAGAATAACCTAGTTAAAAATATTTTCAAGTCCAAGCTGTATTTTACTTTTGCCAAGGTTTCAGTAGTAAGCAAGAAGATCTTTTTTTAGGACAAAAGCGTCCTAAAAATAAATCTTCTTACAAAAAATATATTTTTCAACTCAAGCGACATCGCTAACTTAAAAATCCCGTAATCTCGGGATATTGGAAATTGAATGCCCTAGCGAACGGCAACACGATAGTTATAACCAACTTATAATATTTATGGCATCTCCTTTGATAAACTTTAACGGCCCGCTCGTGCTTTAGTATTTACTGCTTTTCATACCGAAAAAGAGAGCATTTTTTAATTCTTTCGCCATCAACACGCATAATAAATGTAATTTTACTGGTCGGTTAACTACTTTTATGGCCAATAAGGCAGAGCTTTAACAGGCAAGGTTAGTAAATAATTAACAAGATTTTTTATTGCTTGCTTATTAGAAACGGTTTTATTTGCTCGATAATAAACGTCTTCGAGATCGTAAGAATAGTTAGGTTAGATCGTAAGGTAATATACAAAAAAATGATTTGCAATCCGTCCAGTATTCCGAATTAGCGCGTTTAAACCATCATGTACCATCACGCCTGTATTCCCCGAAGGGTTAGGCAGAGGTGTACCGATGTACACCCACAGTTCGCCGGTATATTTAGGTCCCATGTAATAGGGGGCGAGCCTATTGCCATTAACCGGGCACAAATCCAAGCTCCGAGCTGCTACTGAGAATTTCATTGAAAAACCCAATAAAAATTTTTGCTCGACCTGGGAATCGAACCCAGGACCTCTAGCGTAGCAGTCGTGCTTAGGACCACTAGGCCAACGAGGCAGTTTAAACGAACACACAAAATACTCTCTTCAGCTTTATTATATTAAAACAGATAGAAAATATTATTCTCTTCATTTATTACTATTTGACCAAAGCTCATTCATCGGTTTATTCACAGTATTCAAACAATAAGCATTACCTAGTCCAATTTAATTCAAAATCTAAACTCTATTTTAGTTTTTATCCCGACCCTTAGGAACGGAAACCAAAGTTTACCAACACAAATATGGAAATGAATTTAGGTAAGTTCAACTTTTCATTGCAAAGTTTACATATGAATTTGATTCGGGCTCTGAGCATCCCTTGTGTTTAACGTAGCGTGAAGGTACTTTGGATTTGTCGAGTGGATCCAAGATTAACGAGTCAGGAAGATTTTTGTTTGAGGGTATAAGATTTTTCTGTTTTAATGTTCATGATTGGACTGTTATAGGAAATTTAGGGTCAGAGAAAGAAGGCTCTCTTGGGCACGCTCTCTGTATATTGAAGCTTTCGTTCGCGTGGAAGTCAAATGTATTATAAAACATGTCTTATGTCACTCGGTAATAAGCCTTATCTATCAGTAAAAGATTTTTTGTAATCGGACCAGAAATCGCTAACGCTTAAGCGTTCGTATTCATTAGAATAGAAACGGCCTCTGAGCGTTTGTCACTTGTCTTGGCCCTCAGTACTTTTAGAGATTACTTCTTACAAATAAACTTTACTTGTTAATATTCATTAAGACTCGGTGTCTGTCAAACTTGTTCTAGTTTTCATGAACTATATTTTTTTTGTAAGAATTTGTAAAAGTATTTCTTAGATTGCGCGTCATTTGCATAATAAGTAAAAGTATCTTCTTTGTGATGCTTGAAAGGTTAAACGTACAGCGTCGTGCTGTTTCATTTGAGAATACAAGCATAATATCAGTGGCTAGTTTTTTTTAAAATCGTCGAGGTCAGGTTACACTAATACTTTAAATGCGATCTTAACTCTTTTATTTTATCACGCCGAAAATACTGAAATCTGGATGACGACATATACAAATTTTTATTTATTTATTTTATTTTAGGAAAGCTTACAGTCTAATAAAAATAATATATAACTAAATTGCTAATAACAAGCCTCCACAAATGAATACGAAATAATGATGAGTTACTCACAGTATAAGTTATGTTATTCGTCAATTTTATTAATTTGCTTTAATCCTGAACAAAAAACGGCTGTGCCAAAAGCTTCGTTACTGTGCTCGCATTAGCGCAGAAAAATGAATGCCATCTTAACAAGAAATTTCCACTACTTTGTCTGCGTCCGTGATAAACGACATACACGTGAATGAAGTTGCAGGCAAAACTTAGTTTTATTGTAACCTGAAAAGCTCTTCTCCACATAATACAATTTGTATATTTATACAACAGTATTAGTACCATCTGCACCACAAAATAACGACCCATCAAACACCGCTCTCTATTCAAAATGATAAGCAACTCAAATTAATAAACTCCTTGCAAATAAGGAGTATCTGAACCAGACAGTATTGTCTCAAGCATAAATAATCTCTGAACAACTATTTTCAATTTAAAAACATTGTAAGCCCCTCCCACCCCGGGGGATGGAGGGGGATGACAAAATCGATCGCGACACAATAGCTCTTACTGTGGAGCGATGTTGAGGGGACCATGAAACCCATTGGACCCACGTAGCTCGCAAGTGGTGAGATATTGTGGGCCAATTTGCTTCACAAGTGGAAAGAATGATAGCGAATTTGAATAAAGAATGATGTGTTAGGAAGTTTATTGTTGAAAGGTATTGATAGTGTGGATGGAGGGATTTGTGCGAAATGTTTGTGGCGAAAGTGTGTTACTGTTGTGGAATAAAGTACCTTATTTTATATGTTTTTAAAGTTATTTAATACAAAAAATGTTACTTCCTTAATTTAAAACGAGTAAGTATGAAGTTTTTTTTTTTCTCAATGCGAAAATATGAGGTCAAAGGTGCCTTTTAATGGCTTAATTGAGATAATTATAAACATTGACCTCTGACCTTGATAATCTCACAGTAGGTGTGTGGAGAAAAATAATACAAATCTGATTATTTCTCAAAAAGTCAAGCATGAATAGTTCGTTACAAAATACACGTGTTGGAAAACGAGCACGAGAGTCTTAGAAAAATAAAATCTGTTCCTCTTTCGTTCCAATAGCAGAATGAAGCAGTATTTTATCCTAGACATTTCACATTTTTACTAACCTTAGAAGTCAGTACACCTGTACACTAGAGTACAGTCAAGTTGGGCGCTCGAAAAATAAAATAAATACGACATATTCTACGTACGTTTGAAACAACAGGTTGGAAAAATACTAGGTACTACGTTTAGCACAGAATTTTTCTCAAGTTTTACTTTTACGCAGAAAAATAAAGAATATTTTCCAACAGTATTTTTTTTTTATTTTTAAAATATGACAAGTTTTTTTTACTGAAAATGAGACGACTGTATTCTAAAAGAAGTTTTACTTTGATATCAAAGTCTTCAACCTTCTTTCAAACATTACGTAGTGAATTTTCTTTTCTCAGAGTGTTAGGAAAACGAATATCTATAAAGAACGTAGAATAAAATTAGAAAAGCTCGGTCGGAAAGTTGTTAGGAAAACCATTTCTCTTCAAAGGAAAATAGAGAAAATTTGTAATTCGAACGTAACAGTAGTTGACGTAAACCCTTTTCTTTTGCTTTTTACATCACAAAAACAAGATCGACTTTTTTATTTTATTTTACAGCATACATTTCCATAAGTAAATCAATTGTTTTATTACTGTAATCATAAATGGTATCGTTTTTAACATCACTTTTATCGTAAACACGAATAACTGCATTACAAAACGAAATTGCCACACTAAAAGCCAGCGAAAGGAAATTATAAAACTGAACCTTATCAAACACCATAATTATGCACGTAAGTGTAAAATACGGTCGCGATAGCAAAAAGGAAACTGCAAGGACTTGTTTATGCGACATGACACAGCAATCCGATGCAGTGCGGTGCAAAATAAATACACCCAACCGAGATATGCACTGCTAAATAAATCCAAGGTACTGAGAAATGCAGTTACTACTAACCTGTATAAATAATTCATTCGAGGAAGGCATGCATCTTGCATGACGTGCTTTTGTTTATATATGCGTGGTTCCGATGTCTTGGCTTATTTATAAGATGGCGGAGGTGAATAATTGTGTGCAGTGGAGTGTTAATGTTTGTGATAAGATGTGAGCAGTGGCTCCGTAATATTGATTCGTCTTGATTTAGTTGATGTTGTTGATGCAGATTTTATTGGTCGTGTCATATTAAAAAGGTCAATAAAAATTCTTTAGCACTAAATATAAAAAAGACATTAAATGAAAATGTCAGTTAATATTTCTGGTTTTGCGTCTGCATTATAATAATGTAAAATTTTCATAATCAAAATGAATTTTCCCTGCGCTTTCGTTTCGTTTCGCATGATATTAAAACCACAAGAACACAACAACGTTTGTTCGCTTAATTAAAACAGCGAACCAGGAAAGAGCAAAAAGGGTTTCCTGTCAAGTCTAAGCCAATTCCTTTTACCTGGACGTCGGAACTTTAATAAATTAGGGCTGAATCGTGTAGAATCGCAAGTAACCGTGACGAACCACCCTCGGGGGTAATCACGACCTCGTTGTTAAAGACTTCATTGAATTATTTTTTAAGTTCATAAAGGTGCTTGTTTTTTTATTGTGGGCGAGTTTTTTTGGAAAAATGTGTATTCTTTTGTTTGTATTTTCCTTCGCCTGCGGGCCTTGAGCGGTCGATACTTACTTTTATCTTGCTTTGTGAAATAAAACTCTGCGTACAAAAAGATACTTTCCATTATCTTCTATACAATACTTAGAAAGATATTCTAAGCATTTTCATTCTAGAAAAAAAAATAGTTCTAGTTTATATAAAGTGTTTAATGTGCAGAGTAATTGTTAAGTTTTAGTAGTCGAAAATCTAAAGCATAATCTTAAAATATCAAAACCGTTTCTCAACTCGCCACCTCAAAAGACACGAACCCCGAATTCACTTCAAAATGGCGCCTGTCCGTACGAACCTCCTGTCCGGCACAGTCCCAAGTCTAATGCCCATCAACGCTTGCTCCAACGCCTCCGCAAGATCACCTGCCACGATACGCCCAAAGGACTGAAGAGTCTGATACCGCGGTATACGCCCTCCGGAACATTTCCCCGGAAAAATTCTCCCTCTTACCCGACTCCACGTCTTTTGTCGACGACGCTGTTATAAAGGGCTTTTGGTTCAGCAAATATGTATGTAGGTATAAGGGAAGTGATTCTGTATGCTTGCCTGGCAATTGGGTTGAGACGTTGCATAATTTTATTGTGTGTATGTATCTTGAAGGTCTTTTGTTGAAGGGTGAAATGATGTTGCTATGTATGGGATGACAGCGTGCAGTGAATATATTGCTTTAGAATTTGGAGTAGGCAGTTTTTGAGACTATGATTTTGATAGGGTCAAAGTCGAAGTTTTTATTATAAATTAGACTATTTGCAATCAATTTTGAATTGTCAAGAAGCCGGTCAGTTAGTCTGAAATGTGAAGCTAGCGGGTCGTTCCAAAGACGTAGGTAGGTCTCTATGGAAAAGAACGAACACTCTTTTCAATTAGGTTTTTGTCATCTCATTTAATTGGCATGAAAATGAAGTATGTATAGTTTTATAAAATGTATTTAATATCAAATACATACAATATTTTTAAATATGATTTGTATGGTAGAGAGACGGGCAGGGAGGTACTCGTATTGTATAAAAAAAAAACAATAATAATGTACAATTCACACGAAAACTGTATGGAATTTTTCCAAGTAAATCATTTAACTATACCTTAATAATTATCTTGATTATACTCACAAACAGCTACGCAAAGCGGAATCGAAAGGAACGGAAGGTTGAACTGGGTTGGTCTAATTACTCACAATCAAATTAGGAAGGGATACGCCCCGCATAATATAACTCCCACTGTGTATTATACAGGGAGACTTTTAATTCACTGCTCATGTTTTAGGAGGTGTAAGTACTCATGAATACGAACAACTTTTATTTTGGCACCAATCCTGAAATATGAATCTGTTCCATACATTTTGAACGCCTTATAGTGCATTTGTTCCCTATGCAAATACACAGCATTGTTTTATAAATTTCCATAGTTGGTTTTATTATAAAATTCAGCCTGTACAAACCAGATAAAACAGCTTAATTTTATTTATGTTAAGCTTTCATTCATGAAGTAAGTTTAGAATAAAATTGCATAGAACAGCTTTTTCGAAATTTTAAGGTTTATCTTATAGTAAAATTTACTCATTTTATGAGTACTACACTCTCTTAAAATACGTTTCTCGAATCCCAACATACTGTATAAATCCTGAATAAAAGCAAATGAGGTTCAACTTAAAAAGGTTCGACATCTTTAGATACTTTAACAATAGCAGAGACTTTTTGACTGTCTAGAATATCGGCCAAGTTAGTCATTCTTTATTATTAAGCATTGACGTCGCTTGCCTTCCCCGCTCGATCGGAAGTTTATTTTAAGAAGTCTTGTTCTTGTTCGAAGTTTGGTTATTTTAAGCTATCTATGCGCTGTATTCTGGGATGGCTGTTTTTGTAACAGAAGTTTCAAACTGTTCCTTAATTCATTTGAATTGATTCCGGAATACTTATGTTAATACTGTACTATTTTTCTTGAGCAAAGAATAATTTTATGACTTAGAATTATACGTTCCAATACATAAAGTACTGGTCACTAAATATTCATAGCCTTTCATAATTGTTATTCACAAAAATGACAGGAATAAAAAAAGTTCAAAAACAAGCAATAAAGGCGAAAATATTATGACAAAGACGCCAGACACACGACCTGCCGCGACCGAGCTGAGGTTTCGTACGGATACTGCTCTCGTCGCCAGGAAACTTCGCAAAACATAAATAAATACTTTCCCAACTTATATCGGAGACAAGTGTCGCCGATTTCCTTGAAAACAAACACTACACGATGAATCTCGGCCACTTCAACTCGCAAATTCGTCACCCGAAAATATTTTCCCGCTCGCCGCCATCTTGTTATTGGTCATAAAGTGTCCCGTGTCTATGGTCGTACGTCTGAGGTAAACGGGCAAAGGTCTTTCATGTTACGACCTATGTTATTTTTTATTACTTTCTGAGTACGATATTGTTGATAATGTGTGTGTTGTTTTTGGTTTACTACGAATGGATTTGACGTGAATAAAGGTTGTGTTACATTGAAGGGGGTGAAAGATGTGGTTGTTTCGTGGTAACTTTAGGGTGAATAGCCCTATTCAGGTAGAAAATTCTGTGTCGGGTATTTTCAATACTTTATTCTTTGTTGAATACTTTATACGATAGAGTATTTGTTTATAAGGTTCTATGATTAACATAATGATTTTGTCTTGATGGAGACATTGGAAAATAGGTATTGTATTTTTTGCGACGATAAACTAGATAAAATAAATAGCCAGTAGTCTACACTAGCCTCGGACTAGCAGATGGAAGCCATGAGAAGACATTATTTGCCCAACGGTGGGATAATGTAGAATGACAGCTAGTAGTAGAACTTATTTTTTTTTACTGTAAGTACCTAATTATAAGTAATAGTAGTCGTAATTTTAAATAATCACTACACAGTAAAAGGTAAACTTTATCTCTTAACAAAATACGAATCAATATCGTACAACAGTAACATAAACCCCATTCCCTTCTATTTAAGTATTGTTGGGAACCTCTCAAATCCCGTCGCCATTGGAGGCTTGTCCCGGGATTTACCTAATTGCTTTGTTGATCTTACTCGTATTTTATTTATGCTAGCTGTTTATAATTCGTCGATAAGCTATGGATCAGGGGGGATTGACTTTCTTGTCTATTTAGTTTAGAAGTTCGTTTTTTGGCATGGTAATGTTCTCTTAGGGCAATGTCTAACATGAATTATTGTCATGTATATTTTTACAGTCATCATAAGAGTAGCTAGGGCCTGTCAGATAGAGTAGAAGTTTTTTTGGCAACAGGTAACGGCAGGTACGGCAATAAAATTTTTCATTTTCTAATAATGAAACAATCAAATGTTTAATTTTTAGAAATTGAAAAATTGAATTGCTAATTTAAACATAACAAAACATGGCATTTTGTACATATAATCACACCTGTCTTCCTCGAAGGATTAAGCAGAGGTGTACCAATGTGCACCCACAGTTCGCCGTTATTTTTAGGTCCCATGTAGTATGGGGCGAGCCTATTGCCATTAACCGGGCCCCAATGCTAATTCCGAGCTGCTACTGAGAAAAGCTAGTTAATAATATTTTTCATTCGCTCTTTCTTTCAACTTCATAACTTTATCAAAGTAATCATCATCTTACAAGCAGAATTCTCTCCACACAATTCAAAGTACCGATGCATTTTTCAACTTTCCAATTTGCACTTTATTACCTTAAAATACTGAAGAAAATAGCTTGGAAGCTAACACGTCTTATAATAAATTCTAAGCGCGTAATGTCTTGAGAATTGCGGTAGGTGGCGCCACCACACACGTGCGCGGTGTACCTCTGACTATTATATTATTACTCACTTTATTAAAAGACATATTTTGTCTGTTTGTACGTAGAGGGTTTTTTTGTAATATATGGCTCTTTCGCGGACTTAGATATTGTTATTTAAAAAAATGAAAGGTAGTATGTATGCTGATCTTTTAGAATGCTATTTCTTTGTAAAAAGATACATTATCTTATTAGAATAGCACCAAAAATATAATGTATGGCTTGTCACCTTAAGAGTAATTGCCTAGTCTAGTTATATTTTAGTCAATATATTTTGAAATTCAATGACATTTTATTGATAGTATAGCGGCACTAGGCTTATGTTACCCTGTTCTCAGTCCCGTTGTTTTTGAGTTACGTAGACGGCAAACAAGCCGACGGCCTACCTAAGTGGTCACCGCTGCCTATCTGCGTTGCAGATACAGGCGACAAATACAGGCGTTGCAGATGCGTTGCCATCCCAGAGAAAATGTTGAAATGTATCATGTGCCTGTAATGACACCGGCAATGCTTTGCTGTGTTCCGGTTTAAATTACTACTCTAACTATTCTATTTCAAATCAGCAGATTTGAAATAGAATAGTAAGAGTGTAATTTCCAGAGCGAGCTCCGCAAAGAGCTCTGTTACTATTAAATGATCAAGTTGTTTGACGCGAAAATTTACTAAAACCAACCATATTAGTGATCCTTACTATAGAATTCTATGAAGTTCAATTATTTATATCTTTCTTATTTATGTAAATTATGGCAAAGTATTTAAGAGCGTAACGTTATATCTATAAATTCAAGCAGATACCCTATATCCTATCTGATACAAAGTTCTGCACCAAATTTCCTTTCAACGGTTTAGCAATTAAGCCAAGAAACAGTACGAGACAGACAAACAAATAATTCCCATGTAAATATGAATATTTGTATACTTAATTAAGAATTAAGTTGGAATCATACTTAAACAAGAGTCAACATACATCCTTATTGTATGTTATGTACAAAGAAAGCCATTTTATGCGCAGATTTGTGAACCCCTTTTCGTTGTAACCGGTCCCAAAGTCATTAATCACGTACAGTCAGCGGCAACACTTGATTAACACTTCTACTTTTATATGTAGATGATATGGAAAAAATAGACAAGAAATAATTATGATGTATTGCTTTTCTGAATTTCAGGCAATAGCTAAGAGTTTATGTTACTGACATTAATATTGCTAACTTGTATTAAATGAATCATTTTTTGAATGCTTATATTGTTATAATATTTATATGCTTCATTTAATTGCATCAAATTAATAAATTTATGTCTGTTAATTAATGCTAAATAAAAAGAGGCTACGGCCAAAGGACTGTTAAGTCATAAGTACCAACTGAACATAACACCAACATTGTACATTTAGCTAGTAATAAACGGTTGGACTTCGATTTATTTTATCTTAATTTTACATCCATTTCCTTAAATGTTGCGCTCAATAACTACAATTGAAAACAGTGAAGTGTTTAACGACTTTTGTTGCCGACCGTACTATATTTTAGGACTTAATTGTAAAATTTGTCGGACCTGTACCGTGTTTGACGCGAACCTCTCAGGCTCTTAAGGAAATTGCGAAATAATTAATGTTCCAAAATGATGTATGGCTCCCACACAAATGGCTTTGGAAATTAATTTTTGGAAGGATCAAATGTTTGAGTGTTTTGGGTTGTCGTGTTTTTGATACACGTGTTTTGTAGCGGGTTTTAATATGAACATCTAGAGTGCTTTTCAATTATAATAATTATAATGGGTCAGTCGTTGTGGTTATTGATATAATGTTAATAATGTCGAAGTGAAATTATTTATTTCATTGAGCCAATTGAACGTTACAAGGAAAATGAATTACAACAGTTGTTCCTTCCAAAAGATAGTTTTGTATGGAGAAGAACGTAAAATAAATGATATATTTTCTTTTAAAATATTTTATAAACGTTGATAATGTAATATATGAATTGTCTTTATAACAATAAGACAGGCAATTAAAAAAAAAAAAAAAGAGTTTCAAACAGTTAAACAGATTTTCATGAAACCACCATTCCAACCAACCATACCATCACCAACCATCATTCAAACAATAAAAAAACTAAATCAATATCGGTTCAGCCATTTGGGGGCTACGATACCACTTGTATAACTCTGTCACACTCTGTCTTCGTCGGGGATTGAAACAAACATAATACACAAAATTTGTTAACAACCAAAGGATTCGGTGACGAAACACGAACATGCAAAGAGGCAAATAAAGAAAACTGTTAACGTAAACGTTTGCGTAAACGTAAACGAGTAAGATGCGAAATTGAATGAGATTCAAATGTTGGATACTTACGCCAATGACCGAAGATATTGAATCTCTTGGCACATTATTGAAGTATGTTCCGAATGGGGAAAAATTTCAATAGAACTTTATTCCTTTTCATTATAAATTTTATGAACATTTTCTTCTGTAGTGCGATTCTCTAAAATGCAAACTCGAAAACGAGTCTCACTAAAGTGATCGCGCTCACTTCGATAACGAACCAACTTGTCATTGGTTTAGTATTCGTTCGCCGTGTTGACGTCACCGGCGTGATCGTGTTTAACAGAATACCATTTTGTAATCTCACTGCGGATTCAGCTTTCGAATTACGAAGTGAGGCTTAGAGAATCGCATTGCTGATGACATTTCGAAGTGGTTTGTTCAGTGATAATAATAATTATCACGAGAGTGTTATAGAAATATGAATTGCGTTTTCTCTTCAATTTTTATTCTCATTTTATTCTTGAATGTTGGCAAGATTTGATTTGTTGTTTTATTGTTGGTGTAGTTGTTAGTATTTCATTAAAAAGAGCTTGCGGCAAAAGTCGCAATTTTCTTTGTTGGCAATGCATTCTGCATTTTATTAATTCATAATTCTAGTACAAACACTGGTACTCAGAGTTGTTTCTTATTTTAATTGGCTAGTACGTATTGGAACGTTGTTATTCAATAATTGAATAGATTGAAATAATTTAAATGTTGACATTTTACCAAGCACAATATATTATGATTTATGCTGGTCAGTAAAATCAATGATTCTAAGAGTGGAAATTAAGTATATTTTCATATGCACGTACATATGTCTGTGGCAATCCATACTAATACATATTATGAATGCGAATGTAGCTCTGTCTGTATGTTACGCTTTCAAGACTAAACTGCTAAACCGATTTACATGAAATTTGGTCAGTTATATTACAATGCTGTTAAATGAAGGCTTCCACTGGCATATGTCACTGGAAGCCTTCATCACACAAAATATTTTTTAATATGTCATTTGATGCCAAGCAGTCAGACTTCTCACCTGATGTTATCTGCCCCTTTAGCCAAGCCGCAAACGATAATCGTAAACGCTCGGTAGGTACGAATAGATTTTAAACTTTATACCCCAGAGCCTTAAGTTAAAAATCTATTAAAAAATTCTAAGCGTTAGCGACTGAAACGAACGAAAACGCTATGCAATCTTCATTAGATCTTCAACTTAAAACCAAGCACATAAAGTTGAAGATCTATTGAAAGCCTACTCAGCGTTTGCGTTTATCGTTTGTTACATGGCTACAGGTGCAGTAATACCAGAGGCCTCGCAGATGAATTGCCATCACAGAGACAAAGCTAAAGGGTCTCTTCTAACATTACTATGTTATCTCTGACTGTAAGAGAATGCCTAAGGCATCAAGTCCGCCTTTATACTTTTCTTTGCATAAACAAATAAATTACCATCATCATCTGCCTAACCTTTTCCCAACTATGTTGGGGTCGGCTTCCAGTCGAACCGTATGCAGCTGAATATCAGTATTTTACATGGAGCGACTGCCTATCAGACCTCCACAACCCAGTAATGGGTAATACGATACTCTTGGTAAGACTGGTTGTCAGACTTTCTGGCTTCTGACTAGCAGTAACGACTGTCAAAGATCTACAAATGACAGCCGGGACCAATGGCTTTACGTGCTTTCCGAGGCACGGAGGAAACTCGCTATGGTAAATGGTCACCCATCCACAGACCAACCTCGGCAAGCGTGGCTTAGCCCGGAAGATTGGTCTATGTGGCTGTAGTTATTTAGCCACGAGCTCCTAAACAAATAAATGACCAAAGTTAAATTTCCCAAAGTCTTGGTCATCTCGTGTCCTATAATATTTCTCGCGTCAATGAAAAATGGCGGAGAACCACCCATCCTTTACGATTACAATCTGTGTCATAGATAGTTATCGTGGAGACAGATTGCACCACATTAATCTTAGTTAGCGATGAATGGATATAAAAGAACCGCCACAAAAGAGACCTATCGACGCGTTAAACTATGTTTTCTCGTATAATTTAATGTTGTTTCTTATGTTGAAAGATATGATTTACTGTTTCTTTTATTACGGTTTGAGAATGAAAGAAATAGTTTGTGTATTGTTGTTATTCATATTTGCCAAAATGTTTGCTGATAAGATTTGCATATTACCTAAGGATTTTATGTAGCGTATCATATATGGCAAATGAGCTGATAGTACACCTGATGCTAGGTGGTCACCTCTGCCTATAGACATTTGCAATACTAGAGGCCTTGCAGATGCGTTGCCATTCCAGATTGAAAGTTGAAATGTCTCATGTGCATGTAATTACACCGGCAGCCATACCCTTCAAACCGAAACACAGCAACGCTGCTTTGCAACAGAAATAGGTATGGCGGTAATACTTCCCCGGACGAGCTCCTTCACAAAGAGCTCTACAACTACAGCTTATTCCCCATAGGTTTACGCGTAAGCTAATATACGAACGTAATATTCTTTTTATAACTCCCATCATACTGAACATAAAGAACAAAGTTATTTTTCTATTTTTATCTGGAAAAAAGCGTGTTTAGTGAGCTGTGTAAAAAAGAGGCATGTTCTAACATGTTCTAACGTGAGCACGCTGACGCGAGCGTGTCACGTCGCGTCGCGTTTGTCACTTGTCACGCTGTGGGGAACATGTCGATGGCGGGTTTTTGAAACTCAAAAGATTAATTGGAGCGTTAGGGTTTGTGCAATTTTAGATTGTGGATAGTGTGTGGAGATAATGAGTACAGTATACATGGAGTGAGAAAAAATACATCATTTAGATATTAATTGAGCTTACTGCCCAGCAAACTAAGTAACACTGCAAAATTATTGCTGGGAAATATTTTTGGTTAGTCGCTTCCAACCGGTATATGTAGAGATCTAAAGGGGAGGCCTGGGTACATTTCATTCATTGAAATGTCCGCACTGCTAGTTGAAGTAAACTCATTACTATTCGTTGCGCGGTATCTAGCCCGATGGAGCGTCGTGCGCCGTGCGTTTTGTGCATTCGGCCTTCTGATATATTATTATAAAATCGGTAGGTGTCGCATCTTTCTTATCATTCAGTGCAGTAGTAGCTCAGTGAAAACAATCAGCCTATGTTCAGCAGTTGACGTCCTATGGCTGAGATGATGATGATGATGATAGTATGCACTATAACGGACCTAACCATACCGGCAAACTGTGGGTGTACATTTGTACACCTCTGCCAAACCCTTAGAGGAATATGGGCGTGATGGTATGTGCAATATAACGTAAGCTAAACATTGTCCTTCTGGGTGCATTTAGTTCAGGGGTTCAGGGGTTGAAGTTTTAGTAATAAAAATGTAAAATACAGTCGAAACTTTAACCCTCCATCTTAATAAAACTTTCGAAGAAATAGACCAAAAATAAAGAATAATGCAAATATAGGAAAAATATGTAAGTTTCGGTTACATTAATAGTCTTTAAACACGCTTTATGTTAAGTACAACAAGCCATCTTTAATTTCCAGCAAACAATACAAGCAAAGAAAATAAACATTTATGACAATACGTGAAGAGTCTTTTTTTAAATGCCATGTAGTATCTACCTACATTAGATTTCATTGTGGCGTATGCTTTTACTTACATTGTTAGTTCAACCTACGCCGTAGCTCCGTAGCATCGTAGCTCCGTAGCATCGTAGCTCCGTAGCGAAACGCTACGAATGTGCGATAATTGGCTTTTGTCTCTTGATGTTTGTTTTTCAGAGTCATTCTGAAGCAATGTGATGTGGTATTAAAGTGGGATTGTGAGCCGGTTTAATTGTTTTTGTGTTGGCTGCTTTTAAATTGAAGTAGTTCAATGTATTTTTGTGTGAATACTTTTGTAAATAGTTTGAAAATTTGTGAAAAACATTTTTCTTCAAAGGTATCAAAATAATATATTTTTTTTGCCAAAGATGCGTAATCTTGTAAGTAATAAATAAAATAATTTAATTTGCCAGTATTTTAATAACAGTAGCTTTGCCAGTAGCTTCATAACAATTGTCCCTTCAGTTTTATTAAGAACGTTTAAAATGTATCGCAGTCTCGTCTCAGCGACAATCAGTGTCAAAGACTTGTCAATTTAGGTAAATTATATAAATTTTTGACAGATTTACATTGTCTCATCACGCAAAGATTATTTTCCTTTGATTGTTGTTTTTTTTTTGCACACTTGATATTCCAAATGAAATAGAATAGATTAGAATTGGAATATTTTGGGATTGGTCCTCATGTATCCGCCTCATTTGAATGGGCGGTGATACTAAATATACCTACCATGACCATTATAGGAAACTTTTCCCATAACACCTCTAATTAACCTCACAAAATCCAATACTAACACTCAAATTGCTACGGCGTAGCACTACGTAGTAACATTCATAGCAATCCGCTACGGCCTACGCGGCTACGTGGGCAGGTATACACCGCTACATTTTTCAGGCGCGGTCAGGGTTGTCAACGTTGCCTTTTAACGTTGATTAGTTTTTGTGAATGTTCCCCGGGACTGACGGCCCTGCGTTTCCACTATTTTGTTGATTGCGTTCGTAGTAAGCGATTCCTGTGTTCCATAGGATTTAGTTCGTATTGTTCCCGTTTCAAATTGTTCCAAGTTTTTTCGCTTTGAAGTCGCGTTTTGTTAGAGGATTTATAGGTAACTAGCTTTTGCCTGCGACTTTTTAGCGTAAATTGTTGCTTTGGGTAACCTTTATTTAAGTTCCATTTTTTAAAATTTTTGAACAAATGTCTACGTGTTTCTTATTAAGCACTTAAATTCAAAGATACATGGTTTAATCCTAACTAATATTATAAAAAATAAAAAAAAAATACCGGCCTAAATATACCGGCGAACTGTGGGTGTGCATAAGTACACCTCTGCTTAACCCTTCGGGGAATACAGGCGTGATGGTATATTTATATTTTTTATATATCCTTATCCTTACTAATATTATAAATGCGAAAGTAACTCTGTCTGTCTGTCTTTCTGTCTGTCTGTCTGTCTTTTCTTCACGCCTGAACTACTGAACCGATTTGTGTGAAATTTGGTACAGACATAGTTTGGAACTTGAGAAAGGACATAGGATAGTTTTTATTACAAAAAATAAAAATAAAAAATAAAATTTATTTAGGACATACAGCGCTGGTCTCATCTATTGGTTAAAAGTCGGCATCATTTCAGTACTATAAATGTCGAGCTGTTCCTATGCTCAGTAGATAGTATGTTGATTTTTGAAGAGTTCCCTAGAATATCTTCCACATTTCATTTTTGAAGAGATCCCGCGAGATCGGGAACTATGTGGGTAAAACCAAAAATCTGCTGAAAGTCATTATTCAACGCGGAGGAAGGCGCGGGCAAAAGCTAGTCTTCAATAATGTCAAGCTCCAATATAAGCTTTTATTTAAACCCCTTAAAGCCTTTTTTTTCGTATCAAAAGGTAGCAAAATATCTTCTTCTCCAACTCTCTCTACTCTCTAATCTATCCTGCACAAAATTTCATCAAAATCGGTTCAGTGATGGCGTGAAACGACAAAACAGTCCGATAGACAGTTACTTTCACATTTATAATATTAGTAGGGAAGTAGGGGTGTTTGCAAGTTTTGCTGTAGAGTTTCGGGACACGTGTTACGTTAATTATGTGGGTTTACGTCAAAGGGTTGGATCTTTCATACAGCGTTCTTTAATTATAATGGATATGGAACATTTAACTCTAATATATGACATACGGTAGAACCTTGATTATAAGTTGGCTGTGAATGAGAGTTTTTTTTTATGTTTGTAAAACGCAACCAAGAAACGATATATACGTTTCTTGCTCGTTCTTCTCCATAGAGACCTACGTTTTGGAACGAGCAACTAGCTTCAATATTAAACTGTAACTTCTTGGCAATTCAAAAGTGCCTGTAAATGGTCTAATTGAAATAAATGGTTTGATTTTGATAATGGAGGATTTTTTGAGGCAACACACAAAATCAATAAGACTAGAATCTTTCATTGAATAATTTTAAACATTTATATTAACCTTTCCAGCAAATAGTTATAAAACAATACGAAGAGTTTCATTAAACACTGCTACACACTGGCTACACAGTCCCATAGTAAAAATAATTAATTAAAACCATCAACCTTTAATCCCCCCCCCCCCACCCGCTCGTTAGCAACACAGATGTTCTGTTTAATCTTAATGAATTCTTGACGTTTAATGATTGCTCACCTCTCGTAGCTGCTACGACGTAGCTATCGATGCTACGTCGTAGCACTCGTAGCAAGACGTAGTTTTTCTAAACTTTGCCCCCACATTTTGAGTTCCTTCTGTATCGGAGGTGTGTCGCACACAAATATCCAGACCAGGAACAACTATCTGTAGTTCATACAAATATTTATTTTGTGCAGGAATCGAATCTGCGACACGCAGCACAGCAGCCACAGCGTCAACCGTGTTTATGTCTTTGTTATAAGCTGGTTTTTGATGGTGCGTGGTTCTGTGGAGTATCACGTTTGACTGACGACCACACTGGGCTTTTCCAACGGCGTGTGTCTTGAGGTGACCTCTCCTTTGAAGTTACCAACTCACCGCGAATAGGACGCACCGTGACAGACGTGTCTGTATTACCACGGATGATACTCATCCCTTGCTGTGGTCGGTGCGACACACACACCGTAGAAAGGTGCAGATTGTAGTTATTTAAAAGCATAAACTCTTAACGGGATAAGCAGAATTGCAACCAAACTATCATCATCATCAGGGTGGGTTAGGCACCTCACGAGGTGGACCAACAACCTGGCAAAGGTCACGGGAAATTGCTAGATGCGGGCATCACAGAACCAAACTATAGTTTACACATCAAAACCAGTTCCCAAATTAATTACGATTTAAACTTCAAACTTAATAACTCAAATAGCAGCTCAAATTAATCCATTTAGTTCTAAAAGCAAAGCAAATACTAACATCCAGTCAAACACATATTAAACGTTGATTGGCTGCGCTGCCAAACTTCCTAGAATAATCCGAATGAGTTTGTTGAACAAGAGCTAACGATATCAACTTATACATACTACTGACGCCATTAGACCCGACTACACTGAACACGAATACCGACTTCCACTAATTAAATTTTATTTCCACCACTAAGCAGAGCAAACGCGATTAGATAGAAGAGATTCATGCACATTGCGGGGTTTGTTCGGTGAGTTCAAGTTTCGATTGCATACGTGCAGCGTTGGATCGCGAATGGGACGATAATCGTTTTGATGACATGTTGGTGGTTGAGGGGGGGAGAGTGTGGAGGATTACTAGGAGTCATATTTTGTGGATATTCCTTGAGCAAGGCTTTGTTGTTACGATGCTATGATCCTTTATACGCTTTTCTGTATGATCGTTGTAGTAGTTTGGGAAATTAGCTGTGAATTTCCAACAGTTTAGCGGAGTTTAGTTTTAATACAGTTTTGTTCGTTTTTTGTAGCGTTTAAGGCAAATAACACCTAATATACGTATTAATAAGTCAGATAATGCAACATCGGTCTTACTACGGTACTTGAGTACTGGGTATAGATAGTGCAATCCACGAAGACGCGCCCCACTACTATTCCTTCTAACCGTTTATAGTATATGTGTGCAAGCTTCCGTCAATGTTTGAGTGTTGTCGGTACACACTAATTACCTATGAGTGCACACGCACACTACAATGTATAGACTAATCAGGAGAGAGCGTCATGGTCAAAGTGAAAGATGCTGGAAAAGTGGTGGGGCGCGTCTTCGTGAATTGCACTATCTGTATTTGTGATAGTTAGTTACCTTTATGGTTTTTATAGTAAATGAAGCCAGTTTCAAAGTAGGTGAGAAGCTTGACTTATAAGATAAATAGCCGTGGGACGTGACACTTTGGTTCTTTGTTCTATAGGTAACAAAAGACCTACAACATAAATTCTATCTTTATTTCTTGTGGGTACTTTGTTACCTGAAATAAATGATATATTATAATTTATTTTGTATTATAAATTTGGTATTATATTAGAAAAATTCTACTCAATATTGTGAAAGTGAAATAGTGTATATTTGTTAGTTTGTGTGTTTGTTAATTTACTACGCCTTAATACATTTGT
The DNA here is from genome assembly GCA_932526535.1 of Caradrina clavipalpis. Taxonomy (NCBI): domain Eukaryota; kingdom Metazoa; phylum Arthropoda; class Insecta; order Lepidoptera; family Noctuidae; genus Caradrina; species Caradrina clavipalpis. The sequence continues at coordinate 2,153,437 of OW052088.1, forward strand.
ATGAAAGGCATATTTGACTTGCATTATTATATAGGAAGTATGATATGTACGTTACGATACATTCCCGTGAAAGGTTATTTTTTACCTCTACACGAGAGACGCAACAGACAAAAGCTAGTACAACAATAAATATTTATACATCCCCCCGTTAGATTCAAATACATTTGTGCTAGTCACAATACAAGCACTGCCTCGTTAGCCTAGTGGTCCTAAGCACGACTGCTATGCTAGAGGTCCCGGGTTCGATTCCCAGGTCGAGCAAAAAGTGTTATTGGGTTTTTCTATGAAGTTTTCAGTAGCAGCTCGTATTTCGGATTTGTGCCCGGTTAGTGGCAATAGGCTCGCCCCCTATTACATGGGACCGAAATATACTGGCGAATTGTGGCTGTACATTGGTACACCTCTGCCTAACCATTCTGGGAATACAGGCGTGGTGGTATATTTTTATATATATATTTTATTACAATACAAGAAAGACCCCTTTCAGTTCAGAAGTCAACCAGTTTCAGAAAACATTCCAAAAATATATAATTAAATATTAATTAATCTTAAAGTTATTAGAGTTACTACATTTCCCAGAAAGTTTGGTTCAAAAATTCCAGCCTGTAATTAGCCGTAATTAATTTCGTCCTACGTTATTGGTAAATCCTTCGCACTTAGTCGTTTTCATTGTTCATAATGGACGAATCTCTGGCTCTATCGGTAATTAAATGAATTACTTTCTTTTATACGTTAATGTTGAAGAAGATATTCTGTATCTCTGCTCAGTGAGGCGCGGCCATTTTTTTGAATACGTACTTAGGGTTTAGTAGTTACAATCTAGACCTAAAATTAATTTAGGCTTACAATTAATCTTTGTTTTGCTCTGTAATGAGTTCGCATATAAAACTTTAGATTAGAAGAAGACTAATGTATGTAAAGAAAAAATACTCGTAAATTGCCTTGTATAATAAGTCACTGTACGATTACACAAAACTCAAAAAATTAAAATTACCATTGTTCTAGGTTTTGGAAAAGGAATTTTGGACAGCTAGGAGCTAATTTATCACTTAAAAATGTAAACTGTAAAAGTAACTGTTACTCTAGCTAATACTATCTCTAAGACTATGGAATAAAATAAAATAATACTATAATTTATTTTAAACACCTATCTAAAATAATCTCTCTCAGAATCTAACAAACAAGACGTAAAGACATCCAATCGATGCAGTGTGACTGGCATGCCCTTCACTTTACTAAGCATTGTATCAAAATCGTTCGCCGGGCAGTAACTAGGGCAAAAATTGAGGTGGCTCGCCCGAGCGGTTGCCATGACAACGCCCCCCTTGGCTGTTGCTTCTGCCGACAGATTTCGCTCTGAGGGTAGGTATACTCGGGTAGTAGGAGATTTGGTTTGACGTCAGATTGTAGGGTTTATTTAGTGAATGACGTGTTGTCAGTGTGTGTATGGGATTGAGAAAGAAAAGAAAAGAAAAGAAAGAAAGAAAAAATGTTGATGTTGTTGCAGATTTTTTCGGAAGCATTCATTTTGAAATAGGCGATGGGCTCGTTGTGTTGTGTATTTTGGGTTTGATTCCAACACGGAACAAATATTTGTATGCCCTACAAGCTCTATGTTCTTGGTTGTTTGCGTATGTGAGTTTATATGTTTGTAAACGCAATTTAATTCAAAAGTGCCTGTAAATGGTCTAATTAAAATAAATGCTTCGACTTTGACTTTGACCCACGATACAGTGGGGTAAATCTTAAAAAAAAAAACGGAATAAAAATGACATTATTTATTTATTTATTTTTTTATTTAGGATCTCAAAAGATATACACAAATCATGACATAAAAACAATTTTACAAAAGTATTATGTAGGTGTACTCATTCACTTATAGGACACCACAGCATGCTTCAAAAGGTTTTTATCATCACTAACTTATCGTTAACACTAACATGGATTGCCAATATGTACAAAAACAGTGCTCTACAATCCAGATACTAAAGACAAACTGCGCAACTTAGAAGGTTTCACCTAGGTACTTCATGAATCAACAACACCACTAAATAATCAACACAGTTCAGCTTTTTGCTCAATGTCCCAAAATATCAGGACTGAACAACAATAATTAAACTAAACAATTCACGTCGAAACTCCAACCGGTGACCAACACCACCACATTGTTAATTTATGACGTCATTCCTATATTTATTGGCTACCCAATTTACGACTTAATTATATTGCCCGAATGCCCATCGATCGGAAGGTCCTAAGCAAACAAGTGACCACACCACGAGTTAATGTTAGCAACACACACAAGAATAATACAAGTTGAGGGGGAAGGAAGGAGGGAGGTTGAATTTTGCACTTAAACATAGTACAGTAGGGTGAACTCCTGCGGGTTGTTCGAAAGAGATACCGCGTCCCCGGAACGCAAAGGGCACATGAAGGAACATAGATGGTTTTTAGTCAGTAAAAGTCTGACACTCCCTCCCGCCCCGCCCAGGACGGGGGGGGGGGGGTGTCATTTGATAATTTTACCATCTTTAAAAAAAAAAAAAAGTAGGGTGAACTCATCTAACTTCGTGTCAAAAGCATTTGAGTAATAAAATACCAATAAATTATTAATTACTTTAATTCAGACTTAGCATGAGTTTTAATCAGTCTTTTATGAGGAATATAGGCACAAATAATCATAATCAAATCATATGGTTGTATTTCAAGTAATTGATTTCATTCATACAGCCTATTATAGCGCTCAAACCAAATATCACCGAATTAGGCGAGTCACAGAATTAGATGTATTCACCATACTACTTAAACAAGCCAACCCATTCTGTCACGTAATTCATTTTATATATTTACTTAAATCTTGGAATATAATAAACTATTTTTAGGGTTTCCCGAGTGCCAATAGGCCGCATCTCATGAACAGTAAAAACAATTCACATAGTGTGTATTTCTATTTATTTAGCAAGGAACAAAAAGCGTGTATTTTTTTGTTCGATCTTAATAGTGTACGGAGGTAGGGAAAATAAATAAATAATATCTTATTAACTATGTACTAACAAAACGGTCAATAATAATTCTGGTAAGCATTGGAAAATTTCCACTGCCGGGTCTCATAATTTCCATTCGATATGCTAAGTGTGTTACATCACTATCAAGTAAAAACAGTTCAATGTACACTGGATAGTTACGCTTAGAATAAGATTGAAAATGAATGACTGCTTTACATAGATTTGAAATAATTAAACGTTAAATACACAAAATAAAAAAAAATATACGTTCTTAGAAAAATAGGAGAAATTTTGACTTGTGTTGGTTCGTTTTTACAGACCACACCAGAACGAAACCCACTTAAGAGTATTTGCTTGGGCATCGATTTGGTTCGGTCGGAGGCGGAACTGAAGATATGCGCATTTTTTAACATTGAGTGGCGCTGAAAAGAATTTATGCAACTGAATCTGTTTTGAAAGTCGTTCGCCGGGATTCTTATCTAGTTCAAGTTTCGATTTCGCTCTAAGCAAATAATATAGTTGTATAGAACAGTTTTAAATATTGTAAATTTTCGACATTTATTAATTGATAATTAACTAAAATGCAAATGAAATAAAGTTGAAAATTGCTCACACTCAATTTTATACTTTACTTGTAATATTGAAACTATATGTTTTAAAACTGATAAAAACCGCTAGGGCATATTGTTGCTCTGTCAATACTGTCACTGGGGGAAATACAAGAATATATCTAGACCAATTCTTCAAACCAAAACCTAAAGTAGGTAGAATTAAGCAGAATTTTGATTGATGCCCTTGTTTCTCAGCTTTCCAGACTCCACTAACAGTCAAGCCCTACCAACCACGTGTAAACATAAAAGTACTAAACCAATATTCCCACACCTTCAACAGTTATTTTTACTTAAGCCCACATTAAAGAAGAGGCCATTAAAAATAAACGCGACGTGCGGCGCGGCGCGGCGCGGCGGTGCGTGAGACTTGTACCGGCCGCGCTCGTGGTCGTAGGCCATTCATGTCCCGAACACCCCCCCCACTCCCTTCCTCTTCTTCCTCAACTAAGACCGATAAAATAGCCAGGTGTAACGTGTTATGTAGGACAGTGTACATGCCTTTGTGGAGAGATGAAATGTGTAGAGATAATGCTGTAATTTCGTGAAATTTTTGGTGTTGTACGTTTATAGGTGTGTGTTTGTTATTTTAATTATATTTGTGGTGAAGGAACTTTGTTACTTAAAAGAAATTTACAAAAAAATAATAATAATTTGATGAAAAATATTTTGACATTTACTATAGAAACTGATAACGACAAGATAATTATTGAAGCAGAAAACTAGCTTCAACTTTCTGTGTAACTTCTTGACAATTCAAAAGTGTCTGTAAATGTTCTAATTGAAAAAAATGGTTTTGCTGTTTGCAGTTAAAGATTTAAAGAAGCAAGAGAAGAATGTAGAAATTTGTTCCTTCTCACAACTGAAATGGAATATTCTCTCAACTTTAGAGCCTTGTTCGTGTAAATAAACCTAACTCACTTGAACCTCTATTCACCAAAACAAAAGCAAAGTAACATCGGACCATTGTACATTTGTCTCATGTCCGTTTATATTCCCCAGAGCTTAGTTGAACGAAAATCGGGATGTCCGGCGACATTCAAACGTCTGGCGACACGTACCTACACCCCCCCTTAGCTGAGCCCCCCCGTCCCCCCCTTCTGTTTCAACCCGACGCCTGCGAGCGTCCAACAGTGTGTTGTAATTATCGAGATAGGCCGCTCAATATGTTGTAGATGTATCGGAAAACGTGGCGTGTCACGGACGCAGGATAGCTCGCGTAGTGTGGACGGTATCGACAATCATTCCGATAATATCGCTTACTGAAAATCATTGAATTATAAAGGGATTTCGCTTTTTGGTATCTTAATTTAATTTGTAACTTAAACCTTTGTACGTTTTACAGTTCATCAGATACTTACTGAGTCTGGAATTTTATTATACTCTAATAAAGGCTACCATCACCATCACGCCTGTATTCTCCGAAGGGGTAGGCAGAAGTGTACCAACGTACATCCACAGTTCGCTGGTATATTTAGGTCCCATGTAATAGGGGGCGAGCCTATTGCCATTAGCCGGGCACAAATCCAAACTCCGAGCTGCTACTGAGAATTTCATAGAAAAATCCAATAAGATAAAAAAATTATAATAAAGGTTATTTTTGTATAATATATGAAGTAGACAGCGACTGAAAGATATATTTAAAAAATCGAATGTGAGTTTATCTCTGACCAATTTCGGTTTTGTTGTAATACAATTTAACCCAAAGCAGGTCATACACGTTACACTAGTTTAGACTTGCACAAGTTGTGCCTACAAACGGTTCAGATACTTGCACTAACTCATACCTCACACGTTCATGCCTACTAGAGCAAGTCATTATTTGCGCAACACTATAGTTATGCGTATGAACTTCATAAGAATTTATACCTCGGGAAGTAACTCTACTAACTTTTAGAAACGATCGCAATCTATTTTTAGTTTCTCAATCTGTCAAAAATGATTGTCTTTGAGATAAGTTTGCGTTAATAGTAAATAATTAATAGATTAAATTTTAATTAAATTATTTAATAATTAATAGAATTGGCCTCAAGTTTCCATACATACATCATACGCCTGTATTCCCCAAAGGGTTAAGCAGAGGTGTACCAATGTACACCCACAGTTCACCGATATGTTTAGGTCCCATGTAATAGGGGGTGAGCTAATTGCTTAAGTTTTCACTACCATTAAAAACACTGTACCACTATTTCTTAACACCAATTCAACCACACCTAACAGTTTTCTCTCTACCAACAAATACAGTACAGCATCCAATACCAATACTCCCGCTACACGTGAAACAATACCAACTAATCTAAAAACTATTTACCGTGGGGTACAGCGGGTACAGGTGCACTCGACTACTAACTTGTCTCCAACTTATTTGACAACTGGAATACAGGGCAGGACTGTAAATGTAGTTTTGTTCTTTACGTAAAGGGTGCAAATGTTTTGTAAGGGGCGTAATGGGTGAAATGGGGTGCAAAGGTAGAAAAACATCTTATTTACTGGCTCGTAATAGGTACTTACAAACGGTTTTTGGAACAAAAATAAATATGAACACAAATATTTGCTAGCAAATTGACAAGTGCACGTAAGTTGCTGTGATTGACTTCCATATTTGAAAACGTGATAATTTCCGTTCTTTAAACCGGGCGTATCTATCAAAATCGTCTTCGTTCAGAATACTACTTTATTTTTTCATTTATTAATATATCTTTTTTCATGTCAGTTTTATGTGGTCAGTTCTAAAAGCGCGTGTTCTTTAGGCGTTAAACATTATATTATTTTTAGGCAGATTAAAATTTTTATGGGTCCTGGCTTACAAGCTTTTAAATTAACTCCCTTAATCCTAAGGTACTGACAAATCGGTCTAATTAGCAGTAATTAAAAGGGAACCAAAATTCATTTCGGCGTTTTCAAACTCGTCTGAACTTTGTCTTGTTTTTTATATAATTGGGGCCCACGTAAACTGGAAGCCGTCTCTGTACTCAGCCCTTGCTTCAGTTAACACTGTTAACAGTTTAGAAAGCGGTGGCGGACGTTTTAATTAACCCTTTCTAGTCCATGTTAGCTGGGTCGAATGTACCCCGCCTGTTCAACCACTATTGCGTGTTGTGTTGTTGATTTAGTGGAGCCCAATATTGAGCGTTTGGGGGTTAGGCGAATATTTGAGCAGGTTTAAAGATTGACTGGCTGTTTGATCGGGAGAAGGAAATTAGTGAATCAATGTTGTGTTGGAGTAATCAATTAACGATAAACATTTTAGCAAACTCAAATGCCTGTAGTGTTTAATCGACCATTTTAAGATAGATGGAACACGAGACAGATTTTTAATTTTTAACAAAATATCATCACGTTGAATTTACATGCTTGTCATATTTTTTTTTACTGGAATGGATATGTAGTGATTTACTATAATATCTGAAGGCAATTCACTTAATTGAAAACGTTAAAAATGTAGTTACAATTCTATCTCATCGATAATAATAATCAATGTCATAAGCTTGTCGAAAATGTATTTATTTTTGGCAGATTGAGACGGAGATTAGTATTTGACCGTTCTTAAAAGATAATAGAATTGTCCTCTGATAGTGAAATCTTTACAACTACTAGGTATGCATAAAAATCGGGAATCGCTGAACACGATCAGCGCAGGACCGGTCATTGTGGCTATCTTTAGGGGTAGTTTATATCCAGCTGTAGACGTCGTTAAAAAAAATACCGATAATCAATTTTTGACCTCAAACAACACCTCTATTCAGTCCATTCAATTTTCCATTACAGTTACAGTCCACGAGGAAAATAATTCAATGATAAACCGGTTTAATCCGTCAATTCGACGCCTGCCACAATAGATTAGCAATGTCTGCGACGAACAATATTTCCCGATATTTCCTTTTGACATCCATTTTTATATATTTATTGTCGGTAAGTGAATAAATTATTATCGTTGCTCTTTTGTTTTGGAAGACGTGCAATTTATTTTGTGAATTATGGATTTTGTTAGGTCAATTTATTGACATTATAAACTGGATATTTTATTGCCCGTTTACGGCAAGTTTATTTATTACACATAAAGTTAGGAAATAGATCTAAATTGTTGTCGTTTTTGTGCATTTGTTTTTAACGTTTAAATGTTATAAATGGAAATAAGTTTATATCATGGTGGTTATTTTTGTATTTTTAAGAACTTTTGCATTTTAATTTCAGACTGTCCAATATAGCTCAAAATCCTTAAAGCTATTGACAAGATTTTTTATAAATTGTAATATTTTTTTCCCTTATATTCTAATTATCTATTATGATTTTTTAAGATAAGTCTTATTGCCAAGATATTAGGTAAGTGCGTCTCCACTCTTACGAGTAAGAAAATATCAATATCAAGTCTGTATGACTTTTTATTAATTATATGAAAAAATTATAGCATCTACACTATTTATTTATATGAACATGCAGACTATAACATTTTATACACATATGCATTACTATATTACTCCTTATGTACTCCAGCCGAACGCAATCATATATACAAATGTCTCAAGTTTGTGAACTAGTAATAGTAAACAAAGATATAAATCGTTTGGTTTTACGTGTTTTCCTACACATTATATACATTTATGGGTTTCACATTCGTAGTAACATAAAAGAGTATGTGTCCTCATGAGATTGGATGATATTTAAATGTTATTTATTTGCTTATTTTGCAAAGCGAAAATTATGACAGCTGCAGTTGAAATGTGGATTGTATTTAAAGATTTAAAAAATATTTATACTCATTTCATGTATGTCTAAATGATAACAGATTTATTTATGCTTTATCACGGACAACAGCAACGATATCCCACAAATATTCTTAACTATATACTCGTACGATGAATTAATTCAAAATAACCATTAAAAAATTATAGCAAATCTGTATCATACAATTTCCATCTAATCTTTGTCTCAATCTGTCAAAAAATACATTGCTACCAGATTTTGGACGTTTTTAATTACCACAGTTGGACGTAGATACGCAAAAAGGATCCAACCCTCAAAGTGTAGATACGCAAAAAGGATCCAACCCTCATAGTGACACTTTGAGGGTTAGATCCTTTTTGCGTATCTAGGTCCAATTGGCTTTCTGTTTAACTCAAATTCATGAAAACAACCAAAAACTTCACACGCACCACAAAAACAGCGTCGATAAAGCGAAAATAGCACTTAAATTAATCTATACTAGCATTAATAACAGTGCTGCAAGCGGTGCAGCGCCGCAGCGGGTGTAGATTAGCGCTCTGATGCTACTTTATTGCGCCTAATGTAAGCAATAGCGGGTAAGCTTCAACTTATTGTACGTTGAAGATTCCCGCTTTTTCGTAAAATGTAGCGTCAAAATGTTCTAAGCTGCTTGAGAGTTTTAACGTTTAAAAGGATATGAAATCTCCATTCAAGATGCGAGCTCTCTTTTTTATGAGACGAGAACGTAAACAATCTTTTATGATTTCTTCCGATTTTTTAAAGCTATGAGCGGTTAAAATTTGTTGATGAGCAGCTTACTGGGTTTTAAACAGCTATGGGCTATAAATTCTAAAAGAATTAAAAAAAAAAGGAAACGTTTAATTTTTAGTCGCAATTTCATCTCAGCAGCAATAAAAATTAAAGAACTTGCCCAAAATATTGGTAAATTATTTGTCAATAATACCTGTATTGACCTACATTTCTCCAATCTATTGATTTTGACTGAAATTATAATACGATTTTTCTTATAAATACGAGAATTGCCCATCCGTTTTTCCACCAAAAAATACCGAATCAATTAAAACGCAAACAAAATTAATAGTTTAGTTAGTTAGTTTAGTTAGTTTGGATTTGTGCCCGGTTAATGGCAATAGGCTCGCCCCCTATTACATGGGACCTAAATATACCGGCGAACTGTGGGTGTACATTGGTACACCTCTGCCAAACCCTTTGGGGAATACAGGCGTGATGATGGTATAAAATTAATAGTGACATGTGAAAAAAGGCCACCAATTTACACAAGTTTTCATACTATTTAAGCATAGAATCACTGCGATTCGAAGTGGTACGTAGGAACAACATCGATTATAGCAGACAATGGGCCCGACAGCCGCGGGCAGGCGGGAGCTGACGCGCCGTGACTTATTGAAGGCACGTCAGATTGGCTTACAGCGCCGAGTGCGTTATTTGCTGTAAGGCTTTGAGGTCACTGTGTACGGTAGGGTTGATAAATCTCACTATCCTATTCTGTGCCTTAATAGTATAAACAAATAGGTTCAGAGAAGCATATAGTAACTAACATTTTGAGTAACGCAGATACGCAGATACACATATATGCAATATATATAGCAATATTATGTAGTTTAGAAGGTTTAATCCTGGACCATTTTTCAAGTATCAAGTACAAAAGGTACCTTACTCACTGATGTTCAACTGTGACGATCGATAAATATATAATTGTTTTGCAAGAAGTTCATAGTTAAACGTAAAGTTTTGTATGGAAAATCAAAAATCTAAAACGTCTTCAAAGTTTCAGTAAACAGGCTTTTTCTGGGTAAGCTCACTCCATCGTAGACTTTATCTATGTCACCTTTGACCAAGACTACAGTCAAGAGCTTGCCCATCTCGAATAATATAAAAAAAAACTTTACATATACCACATACATATTGGGTTTTTCTATGAAATTCTCAGTAGCAGCTCGGAGTTAGGATATGTGCACCGTTAATGGCAATAGACTCGCCCTCTTTACATGGACATAAACATACCGGTAGACTGTAAGTGTAATTAGTAAACTTCTGCCTAACCCTACGGGGAATACAGGCGTGATGCGGTGTGGCGTATGTACATAACATATAAATAAAATATACATGTAATTCTATCCAACACCATCCTATTCGAATACATAATATTATAGTATCAGATAACCTTTGAGTGTGGTTGAATTGTACGCAACACACAAACAAAAAACCTTTGTACAGTTTATTTTTACATTTGTACATAAAATTTTAATAAATAAATAAAGCTAGGAATACATATGCTAATACGTTTTGTTATTTTTACTCCTCCAGTGTTCTTTTGTAATTAATTTCGCCGATTCCGGGACTTATCGAGCTTCATTACCTCGGCGCTTTTCTGGTAGCCACTGTTGATACCAGTACCTTGCACAAAAGTACTAGTAGTCGTAGTTGGTTGTTATACTGTCAAAACTACTACTGATTTGTGAATTTTACAATGGCATGACATCTATTTGAAAACTTTAGTGCAAGTTACTTGAACATGTATACCTGGCTTAATGTGTACCTATGCACATAGCCATAATAACAACGGACTTATAAATATTTTTAACGACAACATTCTTTTATAATATACCGCATAAGAAGCAGATAAATGTTTTGACTTTGACTGTAACTATTGTAAGGATCGGTTAATAATATTGTGCCTATTATAACAGTTTGCCCTTATCAGAATATTTGACCTTTTAATGTTTTTCTTTAATTTGGTATATGTATGCAAACCCACACAATTCTCAACCTAACTAAGGCGTTTAAAAGGTCTTCTTTTCTATAAAAATAACGTAACTGCTCGCTTATCTACATAGCTTCATCAACAAATCCCGTCTAGACCTCAAAGCGTTCGATTTATTCAATTGCGCGTAAATTTTTCAATCCAAAAGTGCTTGAAAAGAATGTAAAGAGTCACTTTAGTTCAACAAACTTCGTGCAAGTAGCTCGAGCATCGAGGGTCCAGAGAGGGAGGGATAAGAGACAACGGAGCGAGCGAGGCTATACGCCACTTGTGGGCAAGGTGCCAGGTACTTACCGTATCAGGATTAAGAGGCTATATTGCTCTTTGATTCGAGAGAGGATGAATAGCCGACTTTGAAAGAAAGTAATCCTATGTTGACAGACGATTGGAAGTGGCTGTAAATTCTCTTTGAAGTACAAGGTGCTTTTACAGCTTAGTTGGATGAGCGTATTTTGGCTAACTTACTGTATTTTAAATGTAACATTTAATAAAATTATAATACCAGTTTTTATTGTCTCATTGCAGGGCAAAAGCCACTTTTCAAATAGAGAAGGCACGAATAGTTGTCTAAGAACTAGCTAAACTTAACAGCAATGTATATAAAAGGCGTAAATAGACACTTAACAAAGCTGAAAGTTATGTCTTTCCCCTCATTGCAATCATTTTTTTGTTAAGGAAAAAACCTGGAAGCCTTATTGTTACGGAGATAATGAAAGGTCAAAGTTCCAACATTTGTGGCTCTGTGGTACGTATGTAAGTACATACAACTTTGATACAGGAAAATAAAACAGAACAACTATCCCACAACAGCTTACCAGGATATACGCCCCTCTTACAAAGGAAAATCATGAACTATACGAGTAATATCTGCTCTACAAAACAGTGTTACATTCCTAAGCTTTATCACTACTCCACACAACATACGCCCTCCCATTCACACGACAGTACAGACGTCTTATTACTGTTTTCAAAATTTCAAGTAATTCCAAGGGTCGGGTACAAATAAATTGCGCAGACAATGCCTTTGTTCCTGAGGGGATTAGATTACGATGATTGCCAACTGAGTTTCTAGTTACAGCCCCGCTGCTAACTAGCTGTGTAACGCGATTATTTGGGGAATAATGAGTTTTGACGGGTAATGGATTTTTGACAGGTGGCCATCTTGTTTTTTTAAGTTAAGGTGTGCGATAAATGGAGTTTGGTTATGTGAACTAATTATGGATTATGACATAGTATTATAATGTCAGTGTTCATTAAGGCTATTACATTTTATATTATTCCTAGCGTATTATGCCATTCATTCAAGTCTAAGACTAAGACTTTTGAGTCACCTGACTTATGACATTTTTGTATGGTTGAAATTTTGGGGATACATAAAGTTTGCTGTTAATAACAATAACAGATAATATTCCTTAATAATATCCTATAACATAATATACGTAAAAAACAGCAATGTTTTATACCTGATACCTATAAATAGCCCATGACTGAAGTTACTTTCCAAACGATATACCCCTCTATCTGTCCTCAAAATTTCAGTCGTGCAAAACTGACTTACATCTAGCGACTGGGATCTAAAACCTATTACGTAGGTCTTGCCAAACGCTACGTCTCTACAAAAATAAGAACCAATATTGCCAACACAACAAAACAAATAGATCTATACCTAAAACATTACGTCAAACATTTCACATTTCCATTTCCACAAGCATATTTACATTACAGCTTTTTACAGTCATATTTATGAAATTATTTAAAAATTTCGCCCCCGTGCCCGACATTTATATTGGCCTGAGTGTACTTAACGCCACTCTGTCAGTTGCCAACCCCAACAAAACTTGGCAATTGAATAATAAAATGCGTAATACAATATACGACGGAGCGTAAAAAGTGAATTTGCCGCTACGTTCACAAAAAATATAAATTAGGAGCGGATCGATGGAACCCGCCAGTGTTGACGGTTTTCTTTAAAAAGTAAAGAGTTTTCTTAACCCTAAGGAAATTTAATTTAATTAAAGAAATCCTGTTGATCATTTTCCATTTGGGCAAAAATAACAATTTATCTTGTAGATTTTTATGTTTAACTAGCTTCTGCCCTCGACTTCGTCCGCGTCAAATTTGGTATATTATCCCACAGGAACCGTAAATTTTTTCGGGATAAAAAGTATGTTATATGTTATTCCAGATTACAACCTATCTCAGTGCCTCAATGGCTCAAAGCCAGGTAAAATCGTGGTTCCTATAAGGCCAGCAAAAATTTTATTGTTAAAATAATTCCTTACTGATATACACTTTCAGTTAGCTTTAACGTAACCCAGATGCTTTAAAGTTCCGACTTTTAAACCATCACAAACTCTAATCCACAAAATTGCTCATAATCCCAAAAAGGTCGTAACTACCAATATGGCATTCAAGTTATAATTCAGCAACTATTCATTCAATGGCGGCGAGGTAAACCGCGGCAACTTTACGAGGGCGGCTAGAAGCGCTAATCCCTGAATGGATTACGTACCGTCACTACGTAAGATGTGCGCAGTATGTTCAGTCGGTGTGCGGGGTACTCACGGATAAGCTGTTGATCTGGAAGTGACAGATATGGGGGGTGTTCTTCAGTTATGTAAACAATGTCTTATATATAGACTACTATGCGAGTATACATATGTGGTTAAAAGTGTTTCATGTGTGCATTAAATCGTAACAAAGTTGAATAGTTTACTTGAATTACATGACACATTCGAACGTAATTTATATGTCTAGTTATTCATTCCAAAAGATAGTTTAAAAAATTGGCGATTGAATAACAAGCTGAACTAAGTAAAATAATTTATAACAGAATACCCACAACAGCGAAAGTCAGTTGTAAAGAATTAATAAAATGTATTTTAGATAACGTTAAAAGATGAGTCCGATAATAAAAGATATTATTATTTGTTTGTATTATTATTTAATTATTATCAGAGAGCCCAACGTGATGTAAATTCGATCGATTTTTAAATTGGAAATATCCATTTCGCACATAATGTTTATTCAATACGAAAGCTTTATTTAAACCAATAGGTGGATTTATAAAATGCCAAAGCATATTGTATTTCAGATTGGGTACTTAATCAATTAATCAAACACACAACTTCTTTAAAAAAACTTTATATTTTAGCCGATTTTTTTCAAACAACAGTAAAATTACGTTGTTATTTGGTGGTTGCAATTGGGTTTTTTTCAGAGACGTTACAGTTTACTATTAACGTACGAAATCAATAGCAGAATCGCGTTTTGACAGCTTATAAAAACTATATCATTTGATTAGTACAATCAAGTACCCAATTTAAAAATCCACTCGAATCATAAACATTTTCTCCAACACCCTCGAGCTGAAATTCTAGCCACAGTATAGAATCACAGAACATTCTCCAAGCTGTCACCTCCGGGACAAGTTCGGTGTCTGCGTGTTTAGACTTGCTAATACATGTTACAGTGGACCTTTTAGCCTGTCTATCTGTTGGCACGTCCCTAACCGCACGTCGGGTGCCACGTACTTGGAGATTGTAGCTGCTTACGTGCTAGTTTTAAGCCTAAAGTGGGGATTACAGTTTTTGTTATCACTTTTTGTCGGTTACTTTTCAGTAATGTAAGTATTGTGTGATTTGGTGGTTGAATTTGTTGGGCTTTAGAGCTGATTTAATTTAAGTGTTGGGATTGGTGTAGCGCTCGAGATGTACGGGTGTCGTACGGCACACAGGCGCTTGTTTTTTTCATACAGTTGAAGCGTTGAGAGTGCCGTGTGACGGGAGTATGAACAAACGCCACTCGTTATCTGAATAAAAAAGACAACCGTCCGCATGCCATACGACATTTTGACCTCTTTGACGCTGCAGAAATTCGTCAGCAAGCGCTTTAATTGAAAACAAATAAAGAACAAAACCTACAATATAACCCAACCTATAATACATAAAATAAGTCTCTGTTATTTGCTGCTTGAACAGCAGTGTTATTCTGTAAAATTATTCTGTTCTCCCTCTGTGAATTCAGGTGAAGTGAGCCTGTCAATCTCTAGGTGGAATGACAGCACACTTCAAGCGTTTTGAGGTGAGCGAGTGTGTTGTGTAGTGAATTGTTTTACATCATTCATAGATAGGTACGTATAAGCGCAAAAGTATACACAATCAAAAGGGTTTAGGCTTCGTATCTAATGGGTGGCTAGCAGAACCCTATTACTAAGATTCCGCTGCTTATCCATCCAGCCGTCTACCATAGGGCTGTATTTTCTAAAAACACACTTAAAATTTTCAGAGTTTTTATATTACTATGGCCGCTATAACTACACATAATTGAAAAATTAAAATGGTTTCCTATAAAAGAATCGTGGTTTTCGTGTAAAACAAGTCCGACTAGCAATTGGCCGGTATTCCTCATATTGAAGAAGAATATCTTATAAACCAAATAACTTGTCCCACTAGATTTTTTGACAAATAAATCTTTATCTTTATCTTTATACATTGCAGTATTACCAGTCGGGGCAACTATATTAATTAGATATTCCTATGATACTCGAAATCCCAACTTCCTCACACTCTATAACAGTATAACTGTGCTGCTATCAAGCCGACCGTTAGTGATGTAATCACCGCGGCCGCGGCTCGGCTATAACGCTGTTAGTTCCTAACACATATTAGACGAATAATTTAGAACCGGGATTTACTTAGAGCACGGATGATGTATGAGTTGGCTTGTTATTTTATTACATGTTGAATATGGTGGTAATGTATCGTATATTCTCAAAATTTTGGCCACGGTATGGTGGTTTTGCGATCTTACTATATTATTGTGTTTCTATTACTATACACGCTTAGTTTTACATCGTTCTGGAACTGAAAGTCATAAGCTCTGTCATAGTAACAGGAACTATTGGCACCATTATTTTCAATAAAAAACAAATAATAAAAATAACACTACAATTTAATTTGTGAAATAGTGAGAAGAACTCGCTGTAACTCTTCCTTGCAGTCAATGCATATAATTGTGTGTAAACCATAACAACTACAAATGCGAACGGTAACCTTTGAAAAATCCATTCATCGAACAGACAGAAGTGCTATGAAAATTTAATTTGAAGAAAAAAACTGTGACAATTTTCCAATTTCTTTGAGACGTTTAAAAAAAAAACCATTCCAAATTTCTAAATATTCTAAATTCTATGCATTATTCGACTGGAGTTCCTGTGTTTCGACTCTAGATGTTTAAGTAACCGTATACTGTATGACCGGATGTATGAACGTGGACGAGGCGAAACTAGTATGTATGGATCATATCAGGTGGAGTTCTGTGGTTTCTGTCTACCCCCATAGGAATAAGGCGTGAGCTATGTATGTATGTAACATGCCATCTTATTGTAATTGCTTGTTTTATTTTAATTTGGACGCCGTACATTGGCAAAGCGTAGTGAACATATTTTAACCAAATTACTATCTGTAACCACACCTATGTTTTACAAAATAAATGATTGATTGAAAATCACCAAAATCTCAAGGTGTCTCTCGAACAAGATACCTTTCAAACAAAAAATATATAATCAAATTCAGTTTAGTCATTTGGGAGCTACGATGCTACCACACCTACACACACAAGTTACAAAATTGTAACACCCCTGTTAAGGCCAGGGGTTAAAAAAACATGGGGATATTGAGCAACCCATTAACAGTTCTTGAATATCATAATCTGCAGTAATACAACAAAAATAATGGGTTAAAGTTTACTAATTATTCGTATTATCTAGTTGAATTATTTGAATGTGTTTATTATTGTGATTTGCTTTAAAAGTAAACTGATGAGTTAAGTCATTATGAAACAATTATTATTTAATTTTGCGATGTCTGTAGTTATTTTATCGACGATTTTAATTCGATAATCTGAACTCCTTAATGGGCAATGGAGGCTCTTTAAATTTTCCAATAATTGACGACTAAACACGTAAAAAGGCTTTTAGTAAATTCACGAAGGATGCCTATTGATGTGAGCATTCCCAATACAGTCTAAAGTAAACTTATGTGAGGGCGAACAAGATATATATTGGTCAAAAAACTATTAGACCATACTGAAATCCTCCCGAGACCAGGAGATACCAAAGAAAATAAATTACCTGACTTTGCGCGCAACCGAGCACTTACATCTATCCTTTTCCAACGCACTAATCCGGGTGTACGAGCGCGTTATACTTGTCACACTCTAGCTTTCATACATCACGTATAAGAGCATTGTAAGCCCCTAAAATGAGTGTTTATTGCTGATCCTTCGAGCCGGACTCTTGTGAGCTTCTTCTGTACTGTGAAAATGGACTTTATGCCCTTGACTTTAAGGTTATTTTGTGGTTTTAAGGGTTCAGGTGCGTAGACAGGCTTATCCAGTCGTTATTCTTGTGGCAGATGTACGTAGTTCTCGGCCGCTGAACTATAGGGATTTGTCCAATTTGTTGTGAAAAATTATGCTCTGTTTTGGTCTTAATTCTTTCGGTCTCGTAAGTTATTGGGTACGTTTGTTTTAAGGATTCTCTATTCACTTACTGTGAAGGCTAGATAAATGTGTTGAAATGCCAACGAATTTTTCAATATATTTTTCCTTACAATTTTTTTTCTTTTTGTTGGATTTATTTATGTGTGGTACCGCTCTACAGTTTCTTTGTTCGGATCAATATCATATGGAGATATAGAATTATTTCTTCCTATAATAAAAGTTTCTCGTATCCTATTCTATATAATTGTATTACAGGACGCGGTAGTATTGTATATTGATAGGAAATAGGAAGGATTTCCGGGATTGTGATACATACAGGGGCGGATTTAGTTAGAGGCTTTTTGGGCTGCAGCACAGGGCCCCGTGGATATGAATGGCTAGGGGCCGTTAATATCCACGCTCTACTGTAATTCACCAGGCTCTACTGTAACGTCAAACTTAGCTTACTAGTTTCCAATTTCATAATGGACCTTTATTTATTTACGTTTTAATTTATTTCCTGGAAATACCATATACATACATACATACATACATAAACTCACGCCTTTTTCCCATGGGGGTAGGCAGAAACCACGGACCGCCACCTGCTACGATCCTTACACAAAATACCATAAATACCATATACTAAAACTATAAACAGTTTTTTGACAAACTAGCTGTTAGTTTGATTGTTTCGGTAACGCTAATACTACTTAGAGGGGCCCTAGTTTCGGCCTAGGGGCCCATAATATCACAGTCCACCTCTGGATTTACTACTATTGTAGGAAGTGTCGACTAATTCTTGATATTTATAAGTATGAAAACCATGTTCTCAATATTTTTGCGAAAGATCTCCATAAACAAACTTATATTCCAGTAAATCAAGATTCAATCGTATTATTGGACTTAAGTTTCAGTGTTTACTCTTCTCCAGGAACGTGTAAGTGTTTGAAAATAAGTTCTGTAACGAAGAACTTAAGGTTAAAATTACGGTATCGACACACCTCAGCTCTCATCGATCAATTTTACTCTTTAACGTTAAGTACAAAATGGAAGTCTTATTTTGTTTGATGTTTTCGTTTCAATTTGATCCTGTAAACATTCCGGCTTGAAAATACTTTAAGTCAATCGTAATTTGTGTTCATTTGCAAAAATATACGATCCTTTCTAATTCCTTTGCATTTTATTTCTATTTACTTATGATGTCTTTGATGCTTCTCACTTTATTAATCAATGAAGGGGAAGCATTAAAGAAGTTTACAGATTCCATTTATTTGATGTTGGAATTACTCTTTCCTTTTTGCGTTGGTACTCATTATTATATTGAATTCCTTCAATCTATTAATTCCATAACTACTAATTTAAGAAGACCTTCAGTCTCCCCTTTCGTTTTTGTAAACATCATAATCATTAAATACAGCCCATGAAGTCCTTTTAATTTATTCCTGACTAACGCGAATTCCTTCCCTACCATCTTCCTTACCTAAAATCACGCCTTCAAAGAAACTATCTTTAGGCGATTCGCACACTGCCCCGCATCACGGAGCGTAGTGCGGGACCACGTTCTTTGCTAGTATCTGTGTTTGTATAGAAAATACGAGTAGTCCAACACACAGTAAACGCTTCACGCGCAGTGTTGTAGATCACCAGATCCGTCGCCGCGCACCACGGAGCGTAGCGCGGGGCAGTGTGCGAATCGCCTTAACTTTTTCTTCTTCTTCTCCTCAAACTAATTGAAGTCTGTTTCCTCTACATCCACAGTATCGGAGCAAGGTCCTCACGAGAAGCGTCTTCTGAACGCTTTGCTCGCAAACTATAACACTTTGGAGCGGCCGGTGGCCAACGAGAGTGAGCCACTGGAAGTCCGGTTCGGCCTCACACTGCAACAGATCATTGATGTGGTGAGTCTGTTTCTGATTAAGATGGCTTCTGTTGTGTCAAGGACTATGTACAATCAATCATTGAAGCACTATAAAACATTACGTAACACACTTATTTCTAGAGTAATAAGTACTATAGCTTATGCCCGCGTTTTTGTCGGTGTAGACTTCGGAATTAAGCCAGTTCTAAATTATCTTACGGGGCCACAAAAACGGGATATTTATAATAGTAGTAGAAAGTAGGATAGTGTAGGTATAACCTTCTAAGTAAGTAGTAAGTACTTCTCACCAAAGGTAAAGGCCTCGTCCAGAGACTTGCAAGTCTAGAGAGAGGACGATAGATGATACTAAATTATTAGAAGTCACACAAGGTGATTTGTTATAGAGTTCTAAATGTGTAGATAGGTTAACAGAATTCGGAGTATCTGAAATGTATGCCTAGTACAATGACCCTCTTTCATGAGATTCACAGCAGTATTCATTGGCTGATAACAGACGAAAATGCAATCAATATGAAATCGTCTTTTGTTTTATGCTAAAATCAGCATCACTAAAGTTTTCAATAGGTACTATCCGTGGGTAAAAAATCCCTCTGAGAGAGATTCTTTAGTCTATGAGTACAGACGTCCTCGTGTCATTGACCAACAATCCGAACAACTCTCAGTTTTATGGATCTGTTTACCACGATATGAAGAAGTATTATGTTTACTAACACGACAACAAACAGTTCCACGCGTCGCAATATTTTCTACAAAGAGCAGAGCATTTTTATCTCCATTCTACGAAAATGAATGGGTAGTTCCATTCATAATTTTAATATAAGGACCGCGGCGATTCGCTTGAGCGATCTCGCTATTATAACTCTTGTATAAAACAGCAATTTCTCGCTGAAATACCACTTTTATACGAGGATTAAAGTGTCAAAGGGATTTCCATCGTGGCCGTTTGACGGGTGGTGACAGTTTTCGGTTACCGTGTCACAAATTGAAGGGTCTGAATGACCGCTTTCGATATAATGTTTGGAGCGCTTTCCTGGAAGGAATTTAATGTGTTTTGACCAGGGGAGGGTGATGGATTTTTATAAGGGAAGTTGTAGATGGTAAAGTAGGGGAATAGATATAAAATTAATATCACCACCGATATTACTGAATATAATATAAAAGCACATCAGAGTTTGAAGCTTTGCCTTTTAAAAGTACTAACCGATAATAGATTTGTTGTAATAAATGGAGATCATACTCATATCACAAGGAATGCTGTCCCATACATTTTGACCGTGTGAGCGTTACAGTTTTGTATGGAACTGCTGATTTCTTATAACCTACAAAATATGTCAAAGCTTAAGAGTCTGGAATTATGAACAGAACCCATGGTAAAAAATTTCATTACGGTGTCCCTTCAACCCTGTATTTAGTACACCGGCTAAGGTCTAATAATAAAAATACCCTAGGGCAAAAGGGCTAGCGTTTAACTTCAAAGAACACGTAACTTTAGGTACCGCCTAGTGTTTATCTAGGTATTCTCTTAACTGTAGTTACCTAACCGATTACACAGATCAAGTTAAGAAACTCAGACTTCAAGTTTGATCCTTAACACCCTTCGCACAACAGAAGCTTACAAATTGATGTGACCTAACACTTAGTACCTATTTTAATTCTAAGTTTAGTACCTACAATCGTTTTATGAAAACATTGATCATACTTGGACTTTGTCATAGTAAACTTGGGAGTAAAAAGTTGATGTGTCTTTGTTTTTTTGTAATATCGTATGTGTGACAAGGTTGTAACTATGTTTTTGTAAATCGATTGTATTTTAGAACTGGCTGGTAAAATAAACATTTTTATTTAGCCATTTGTAATAAAAACATCCCCCGCCTCACTATATATGTGTGTATGTAACAAACATCCCGTCCAAATGTTAATTAGTAAAATATTCCAGTGAATTTCAGAGCAGGTGGCCATATTGCCTTCGACGACCAGAATTTTGAGTAAACCTACGTTATTTGTGCCGATTCAAAGTTTTGGGAAGCATAATATTATAATACATTAGCAAATTTTGGATAAATAATAATATTTGCCATTGTTTCAAGTCGCTGAATTACAAGTAGATGGAATATCATACTGAATTTGTAAAGAGCGAAACTTTGGTCGCTAGGGGCTCGTGTTTCAGAATTAGCCTCGTTGAGAATACAATTGAATCTGTTGTTGACAAGGATGGTGTAGTAGCTGAGTGATTGGCTGCTGCTCTGCGTGTCGCGAGTTCGATTCCCGTTCGGAACAAATATTTGTAAGACCAATAGGTAGTAGTTCCGGGTCTGGTTGTTTGTGTATGAAAGTTTATATGTTTGTAAATACACCCACGGTAAAAAATTGATTGATTAACGGTGCCCTTTTAAAAATAACAAACTTCTTTTAAATTTTTATGATGAAAAAGCTCATACCTAAGTTCATTGACCTTCTAACATTACGTCACAAGTAATGATACCCGATTACCCTTATTACTGAAGGAACCATGTAATTGGATACTTGTTTTGCGGGCAATTTCTGTAGCTTATTCTCAGTAATTGCTGAGTATAACAAACATCGAAATGTGGGAAGACTATTACATTTTACGCTAATGTCCGATTCCTAAAACTTCATCATCTGCCTAGCCTTTTCCCAACTATGTTGGGGTCGGCTTCCAGTCGAACCGGATGCAGCTGAATACCAGTATTTTACATGGAGCGACTGCCTATCAGACCTCCACAACCCAGTAATGGGTAATACGATACTCTTGGTAAGACTGGTTGTCAGACTTTGTGGCTTCTGACTAACAGTAACGACTGTCAAAGATATACAAATGACAAC
Source organism: Caradrina clavipalpis (assembly GCA_932526535.1). Classification (NCBI taxonomy): domain Eukaryota; kingdom Metazoa; phylum Arthropoda; class Insecta; order Lepidoptera; family Noctuidae; genus Caradrina; species Caradrina clavipalpis. The sequence goes on from OW052088.1 coordinate 2,175,769, forward strand.
TGGGACCAACGGCTTTACGTGCTTTCCGAGGCACGGAGGAAACTCGCTATGGTAAATGGTAACCCATCCACAGACCAACCTCGGCAAGCGTGGCTTAACCCGAAGGTCGGTCTATGCGGCTGTAATTATTTAGCCACGAGCTCCTCGTGTTCTCCTCGGTTAAAACTTACCGACCGGTATTAGTAAACCATACTAACAAACAAATGCCTTCGTATTTTCGCTGTTTTTGAAGTTTATTTTTCAGTATACGAGAAGGTTTATATCCATTATCCATATTTTTGAAATTGTCACCAGAATCTTTACAAACGACCAGTCAAGTATTCAAAAGAATAACGACTGGTAAGATAAACTATCCGTTTTGTATATAGGAACCGAGCATTAGTCGATAACTTTAATGGACGTTTTAATTCAGGGGCAATTAGTGTTAAGAAAATGTCCTACTAAAACACTGGGTCATTAAGTGTGTTGTAATTAAGGTACACTAGCTTCTGCCCGCTATTCCGTCCGCGTCAAAGTTGATATATTAACTGTGTGTTATAGCAGACTATAGATAGTGCAATCCACGAAGACGCGCCCCACTAGTATTCCTTCTAACCGTTTATAGTATCTGTGTGCAAGCTTCCGTTAATGTTTGGGTGTTGTTGGTATACACTAATTACCTATGAGTGCACACGCACACTACAATCAATAGACTAATCAGGAGAGAGCGTCATGGTCAAAATGAAAGATGCTGGAAAAGTGGTGGGGCGCGTCTTCGTGAATTGCACTATCTGTATAATCTATCTCAGTGCCATTTATTTAGATCTGTTCAGCCGTTTAAGCGTGAAAGAGAAACAAACATCCATCCATCCTCGCAAACTTTTTGCATTTATAATTTAGTAAGATTCTAGATTAGGTCTTGATGTTTGGCAATATATCTAGGCCTTGTATGGGATCTATATTAGTTGTTTTCGTGTTTGTAAAAAATGTATAAAAGACGATATTGCTTTATTAAGGCATGAACATAAGGCCCTGGCTTTGATTCCCTTATCAGGCCAAGTGAATTGTTTAAAAAACGTTGCCCTCTCACAAAAAAAAACTGTATCGTAGGTGCATTTACAAATATAGAAACTAACATACACAAACAAATAACCAGAAATTCGTTTTCATCAGAAATTTTCGTATCAATAAAGCTAATGTTCCGATACTATAAAGTTGGAACCTTTTTGTACAGATTTACGTATCTACGAGTACTTTTCCGTATTTTTTGCTACGTATTGTATTTACTCTCGCTCGCAAAACTTTTGATCCGACCTTTTTTTGTACAAGTTCGAAACATCAAAGCTGCCAATTTTTGCTATGCACTTTTTAACATCCGTATACAGTATTTTTTTTCAAAAGGCAATACGTAAAGAAAAACACGTGGATTTTATCATGTGTGCCTATTAGAGCTTTGAACAGCTAAAGAAGAGATGAATGTTGCAGACTAAAAACGAAAAGGAAAAAATGTCGTATTAAATATATTCCACTGACAAAGTTATATCTACAACTGTAGGTACGCTGTAGTCTTTTAAAAAAGGGTGAATTATTTTAAACTGCCTCGTTGGCCTAGTGGTCGCTAGAGGTCCTGGGTTCGATTCCCAGGTCGAGCAAAAAGTGTTATTGGGTTTTTCTATGAAATTCTCAGTAGCAGCTCGGAGTTTGGATTTGTGCCCGGTTAATGGCAATAGGCTCGCCCCCTATTACATGGGACCTAAATATACCGGCGAACTGTGGGTGTACATTGGTACACCTCTGCCTAACCCTTCGGGGAATACAGGCGTGATGGTGGTAGCTTCTACCCACGACTAGACTTCAACATTATCCTATAAATTATCCCATAAACACAAAAACAGGATAGAAATCATCCTTAATGTTAAAATAGATCAAGATCTGTAATGTGGGCAAAATTTTGACAAAATCATCTTTTCAGCCGTATAAGCGTGAAAGAGTACCGAATATCCATCAACTTACAATTTGTTGGTAAAATTGCCTTCAAACTATAATTCAACAGAAAATATTTCTTATTTATTTTTGCCAAGCGTGTCTGTATTTATTACCTACACATAAATATCTCAAGTAACGATAGTAATTAAGAATAATGGATTTATTGTGAAACATCACTTCTTTGTTCACGATCGTGTCGACAATGGAAGTTTATGTTCTGATAATATTTGTCAAAACAGTGATTTATGGCTTAACCCAAGTTTTAGTATCAGCCGTTAGGAGCCCATAAAGGGTTGTTGTGTGTCTAAGCTACTTAGGCCTGTGTTCACCAACATTTAATCAAACGATTACTCAAACATACCATCACGCTTGTATTTCTCGAAGGGTTAGGCAGAAGTGTACCATTGTATACCCACAGTTCGCCGGTATGTTTAGGTCTATTGAAAACTCCGAGCAGCTACTGAGAATTAGAAAAAAAACCCACAAAAACACTTTGCTCGGCCTGGGAATCGAACCCAAGACCTCTAGAGTAGCAAACTAAGCAAACGAGGCAGTTATTATCTAACAGTTAACAGCTCTATATTTAAATTTTCTTGAAGATTGAGATTTATAAACAAATGAAAGTCAATTCCCGTCATTGGGTACTTAACATTACCAATCAATTGATACACTTTTTATGAGCTGTCAAAAGTTGTTTCCTCAATAAATTTTATAAATAGAAGTTATTTGACAAATCAATTTGCAAGCTAAAATTAACAGTAAAATTAGATTTATAATTGTATTGTTCATTCAAAATTAATAGGGTTCTCAAGGCTAAAACAAAATTGATTTTTAAGGAAGTTATGTCTAGGCATAATTGATTAATGTTGTTAATTTTCCAATTGAAAACATTCAAATCTAGTTGCAATTTAAATATAGCAACAATCGATGTCAAAAACTTATAAAAAAATCAGGTAACATTTTGACAGATTACAATGTAAACGTTCTTAAAAATACCTATGATTAAATACGTAACCGGTTGATTTAATGGTGGTGAATACGGGCCTCAGTTGATTAACTTCGCCTACTTAATGGCAAACAAAGTTATTACCAAGGAGGTATCTACTAATAACGTTTCTTTGTTTTATTACGGAACCCTATAAATGTAGGTTGAGTGACGTAAATCCTGTTGCCTTCGTTATTTTCTTTTATTTTCTCGGTATTATGTGAAAGTCGTGTTTTTGTTGTTTGTGGTACAAGTTTTGGGTTCAATGCCCTCATCGAGAAAAGACAGTTGAGTTATTATTATGGCCCAAATGGATTTAGTTTGGCCAAATCAAACCGGCCCACGTCAAAATTTCTGCTATTTTTTAAACTAATTTTATGTTTTCGCTGGATAGTAATGTAACACATTTCGCATATTGAATTTCACGTAATTAATTGAATTATTGATAGTTTGTGGGTTGACTCGTTTTGGCAACGTTAAGCTCAAATAATATCTATAGGTACTACTTAGACGGGGTATAAGTATAAATAAAAAAAATAAAACCATGCTTATTCAAAATATTTTTACTCGATTTTGGGAAATCTGATTTACTCATTCATATTAACATTACTTATAGGTTTCATTACAATTTACAATTAATGTAATGAATGAATACATCAACATGTATATGACTTTAATTATTGCAGACAAATTGCAACGTAATACACATTAACTTGTCAAAATCCGGGAGACTGGAATTTCTGATAATCGATAATCCAATTAATTATTACGCATAGTTTAAATTGCTTCGTGAATAATTCAATTACTGAGTAAGACGATTAGTAATTTAAGTTACTTAATAACAGATTTCTCAATTAAAACATACACAATTACATAATAAATGCGGAAGTAACTTTGTCTGTCAGATACACTTTCATGACTAAACGACTGAACCGATTTTAATGAAATTTGTTACGGGGTAAGTTTGAAGCCTAGGAAAAGACATAGACTAGTTTTTGTTTTGCGACTTCTTCTGGGTCCGCTATGGATATTAAGTTAGTTATATAAAATATGTATTCGTTTTTAGTTATTGTTTTTATACGTATTTATGTATTTTGTTTCATGGGCCTTAGTTGTCTGAAATAAGGGAATAAATAAATAAAAATAACCAAAATTTACGCGGAAGAAGTCGCAGGCAAAAACTAGTGTACTTATAATAAAACTGCACTATACAAAAATCATACAACGAAACCGTGAAAAAAATATTTGTTACTTTTTTTTTGTAAAAACGTTTCAATAAGCTACTTCGAATTCAACAAGTCAGTTCAGTATAAAAAATCTCGTCACGTAAGTTGAACAGTTCAATTCGTGTTGTACGTTAAAAAGTGTTGGCTAAAGCTAAAAGTCTGTGAAAACCGCGGAAATTAAAACGTCTGACTGGGTATCCCTCGATTGCGTCGAATTTTTGGGTCATATGGGATGTAAAAAGACATCATATACCCGGTAAGTAGGCATACTGCTCATCAGTCGCACAATGTAATCCATGAAAAACATGGTGTTTATGGATATGTCGCAGTAAGATAGATAAAGCCGTAATATAGTTATATCCCTAGGGATATAATTATATACCGTAACATAGTAATACGAAACCGATTCATTACTATCTCACTAGGAATATAGTTATAAAACGGTTCACGTTTAGTGATATACTTATATTACTAGATTAAGTTTAGTGAAATAACTTTCGGAGTGTGCGGCGCAGGCGATGTATAGATACATACAACAGTACAGAGGTCGTGAGTAGGGTTCCCAGATCGAAAAGTCGAAATTCCGGAGAAAATTCCGGACATTGCATGAAATTTCCGGATTTCCAAAAAAAAAAAAAAAATGTACGCAATCAAAGTGTGCGTGTCAGGTGTCTTGTTGTCTTGTTAACTCGGACGGATATGTTATTAAAAATAAATGTTAACAAACTTCAACAGACAAATCATTCAAAATATTAGGTACTTCTCTCTCTCTCAAATCAATTCTATTGACCCAATACAATTTAAAAAATATAACATGTGACATGTTTTATAAAGTAATTTGTAAAGATTCAGAAATGTTAAATAATATAAATAGGAGCACTAAATATGAGAAATAAAAATATTTGATTTGTTATGAGAAATAAAAATATTTGTTTTGTTAAGTTGTGTTTTTACGGTGGTTTTTACTTAAATTGTAGAAATTCCTGACGACTTAGGATTCCCCCCGCATTCCGGACAAAGCACTAAAGTCCGTTCCGGACTAAGACATATGGCAACCCTAGTCGTGAGAGATTTAAAATTTAGTCACTAATATTTAAAAGAGATAGAATTATTTGTGAGAGGTAATCTCTGAAAATACAGGTCCGATTACAAACTTTTTTAGACTGATAGAAAGCTACACTACTGCCAAGTGTCATAGGATATATTTTGTGGCATACTTGACTTTAATGCGAACACAGTCGCAGGCAGAAGTCAGTGCAAAATATGCTTTGAAATATTAACTGTAGTATACATATCATAATACTACAACATCCCCAGAGGTTACTTAGACCTTATAAACATGGAGACGGTACAGTCAGCAACAGCAGCAAATAAACATTTCAGATTTTTAAATCCTTATTACATACCATCAAAACCTACCATCACGCCTGTATTCCCCGAAGGGTTAGGCAGAGGTGCACCAATGTACACCCTCATTTCGCCGGTATGTTTAAGTCCCATATAATAGGGGGCGAGCCTATTGCCATTAACCGGGCAGAAATCCAAACTCCGAGCTGCTTTTAAGAATTTTATAGAAAAACCCAATAACGCTTTTTGCTCGACCTGGGATTCGAACTCAAATCATTATTGAGCACAATATCAAAGGAAATAAGTAGGATCTAAAATCGAGTTAAAATAAACTCTAAAATTCTGAATTGCAGTGAATTGTTTTATTTTGTAAAAAGTCACATTGTATATCAACTTTTCTTGCAGACTGTACTATAGAAGGTACTACTTCTCGCTGTGAGACGATATATGGAACCAACATGAGCACGTTAAGAGATTGCATCTGATTATGAATGTACACCCGAGCGATGCTGGGCTTGAGCGCAGATCAGCGAACGTTAAGATACCTGAGGGTTTAATGTAATTGTGGAGTTACTTGAATGGAAAATAAGTTTTATATAAATAGAGTGGAGATACGATGGTTGGAGGGAAAGCATATCAAATTCTTTTAATATGTTGTGGAAAATGACGTACGTTATACATTTATAACTCTTGCATATATGTACCTTAGTATAAGACTTTAGTGTATAACTGTTAATTTTCCCGAATAAAGAAAAATAAAAAAATGAAAAATAAAATAAAAATAAATCTTACGGATGGATGTATGTTACTCAATTACGCCCGAACAGCTGAACAGATCTGGATAAAAAATTGACACTATATCTAGGAAAAATTTACGTTCATGTAGGGTAATATCAATTAACTTAAAAAATTACTTTGACCTAAATGAAGTCCCGGGAAGTAGCTAGTATCAAATATTTGTAATAGCAGAGGAAATACTTTTATACTTTTTTTGTATTATGGCATATAATGTTTTTTTTTTTTAAATCGCTTTCCAGATTGTAATCGGACAAATAAGTAAAAGAAACATACCTCATAATGTCAATTACTTCAATCTTTAAGCTAAAAGAGTCAAAGAAAATCCCAAACATTTCCACATACTAAACTCTCCACCCGTCACAATGTCTGAAAACCCGTCTATCCCACTTTGAAAAAAGAAAGCGCAAAAATTGAGCGCTGCAGCGATGCAGCACAAAAGCGTAAAGCGCCTACGGCAACGCAAGTTCCTAGTGAAGCGGTCTTACCCAACAGTCCTTGTCGCTTTAAGTGCTGTATTGAATAATTCCGTAGTTCCATATTCAAACGTTGCGGTGTTATGAGAACTGTTGAAGAATTCTACAGTTTTCAACTCGCTAATACAATTAAACGTTCGTAATTTGAAAAAAGAAGGGAAATTGAATTTTTTCTTTTATGGTTGTTGATTACGTAATGGCGACAGGAAATTAGATTGGAGGTTGAGAGCTTTCAAGACTCTTTGAATTTTTTAGTATATCTTGAAAAGCAATTAAAACAAAAACTGTTTTTATTTTTTAATGAAATAAGACGTCAGTGAAAGTACTACGATAGTCGAATTTGGAACCAATTTTTTAATTGTATTTAGTATAAACTATGCCCGCGGCTTTGCTCACTTTTGCTCAGTATATTCTATGGGTTAGTATGTAACTACCTATATTAGTAACTATTCTCTGAAACTTCAGTTGATTTTGTTATATACATATAATCATCTTTTATTTAAATAAAACTTTGAAAGTAAATAATTGTAATTCTTGATCTCTACTGGGTCCTGAAATATATTGTTTTTGACTTAGGGCTTAAATTTATTCTATAACTAATTTCTTCTCTTAAGCATAATTTATATAACAATCTATAACTTATTTAACTGCAGCTTATACCAAGTAAAAAAATAATGCTACAAACTTGAAGTGAACATTATTATCATATCAACCAAACGACGTCCATTGCTAAACATAGGCCTCTCCTAAACATAGCCACAATGACCGGTACTGCGTTCCTTGCATCCAGCAAACATAAAAATAAACATACAAAACTAAACTATAAGATTTAAATATTAAAACCCAAATCTGTTTAACGTAACAGGACATTTAATCATCTATCTCCAACATTTGCATAATTCAAATAAATATCTGCAGTAGTATCTATCATACACTCGCCACCAGTGTCCGGGTAGTTTGGAGGAAAGTGGTAAGTGTCAGGGGACAGTCGAGTTACTGGAACATAAAATACAGCTGCCCCAGCGTCTCTTACCATTTTACGTTAGAAATGGTTGAAAGGTTCAAGTTATGAATGTCTAGGTTGAGCAGTGTAGTTCAGTGGTTCTTAAGCTTTACGTGTTAAGGGACAATTTGTTAAAATTTTTGGTTTGCTGAGGATTATCAACTGGTGGTTATATTAATTGTTTTTATGATTCTGCTTTAGATGAAACACGTATTCATTTATTTGAAATAAAAAAGTACATTAACCTTGTAGTTTTAATGCAATTTTTGTGGGTGTTAATTTTGCTGTCATATTTTAAAATTTAAAATAAGCTTAGCAGTTAGTGTAAAGTTATTGAATTGCAGTGAACTTGTCACTTGCGAATTGTAATAGCAAGTCACTTAAAGCTGACGTGTGTAGTTTTATATCAGTTAAGTTTAATTTTTCTTTCACTTTTCTCTTACAAACAAACTCTACCCCTTTATAATAACAATATTATGTATAGAACAGTTAAACCTTCACAAGAACAAACGTCACCACCAATTACTTAACCCAAAACTTTCCCATCCACAGTATTAGCAATATCTTCAATAATATTGTTATTACTTATTACCGTATATTCATAAAACTGGAGCTATCCACCCAATCAATCAATCGACCCATCCTCCCTCCGGTACATAAATCTTTCTATGTCATAAAGTTTTATCAGATGCTATCTTAAGAGCGTGTATACAGAAAGTGGGCAACGTCGCAAATAGCTGTCAAATATTTCACTGTTTAGATTAATTGGACAATATTACTGTATGAAAATAAGAAATATGGCTAAGTAATGAACTAGAATATTGATTATGAAATGCAATAATTAATATCGTAACACTGAATATTTAGTTTTAGATGTAAAAAAGTATTTGGAAACTTTACAAATGTCTTTTTTACACCGAAAACGGGTACAACATCAAATTCAGTGTTTTAATTGCAATTAATGATTAATATTCTAGTTCATTAGTTAGCCATATTTCTTATTTTCATAGAGTAATATTGTCAAATTAATCAAAACAGGGAAATATTTGACAGCTGTTTGCGACGTTGCCTACTTTATGTATACGCGCTCTTAAGTTTATTGGCCTCTATAGAACGGTGTTTATATCCTTCCTCAAAGTTAGGTATAAACATGTCATAGAATTTGGGCCCTGGGAGATATGTAGGGCCGTTTAGGGTTTTGTTATTGTTAAATTTATTTATATGAGTGTTGTAGTGAAATAGGGAATGGGTTTGTGGTCTCTTTAGTGAACTATTCACACGTATGAATTGAGTGCCTCCAGTGGTATAAGATCCCAGAGTCCTATATTAATTTGGCATCCCTGTAATTTTGAGAATATGGCTGTAACTTTAGCCAGACGCTTCAAAGTTGCGACCTTTAAAACGTCTGGCTGGAGTTATGGCTTGTAGAAAGCGTCTGGCAATAATGAAATAATGTATGCTGGTTTCTAACAATGTTAAAAAGACATTAAAAATCAGCAGTCATACTTAAAAGTAAGGTTCATTTCAGCATTGAAATTGGCAAGTATACATACTTTCTTAAGTACCTACATTTTCTTTTTTCTCTCAAAATTTCAGGTTAAAATGAGGTAGGTGCTGGCGACTTTGGGATCTCAGTTCAAAGTCTTATGTGGTCGTTTTATAATTACTTTGAAATGCAAACAGAGGGGTCTCATGTAAATTCATAAGAGTAATTTTAATGTAGGCTTAACGTAACTTTGAATATACTGTGGATTAAGATGATATATTGCAGCCGTCGCTCCTTTAAATAAGCTCAGACGCTCCCAACGACGCAGGCAAACTTTGAAATCCAACTTAAAATGCAACATAGTACACACACATAAAACCCCAAAATGAAATCTGTCTCCGTCAAATATTTCTACTTAGACACGACGAAATCTGTCATATTTTACAAATGGCCGTATAAAACAACCGTCGAGTGGAATCGTAAAACGCATTACTCATCACCAACTGCTCTCTGTTATTCACTGGAATATTTAATTGCTTCGTCTTAACGACTGGCCCTAGCAAAAGTGGATTATCCAACACTTAAAACGAGGGCAAGAGATTAAAACGACTTTGTGGTTCATCTGTGTTTTTAGATTGATATTTAGCTGACTTCAAAGAATACTTTACAATGTTGCTTTTATCTTTGTAATTAAATTCGTCGGTTTTGTTAAAAAAAATTGAGCAAGGAAATTATGTTATCGAGGTACGCGAATTTGTATGTCTCTTAAATGTTGAAGTCAGCTAAATTGAAATTAAGAGGTAAAAGCTTAGATCCCTACACGGTACTGTTGTTCACCATATTTTTTCGTTCCTTTTTTGCGTCGGCGTGCGTACCTTTTACAAAATAAGGATGAGAAAAATCAAATCCTGACCACAAACGTCTGGCTCAATTTGGTAAGTGGTAGGAGCCGGGTATGGCGCTCTCGCCCTCCCGCCCCCCGCAATCCCAACACTACCGGGTAACGAGCGATAACTAACTACCGTACTTTTCCACATTCAATCAGCACTATTTTAGCGCACTTTTTAACTCACCATATTTGATGCACTTCGAAGGAGAGGTTACAGGAGGCGGGCGCGGACAGAGGGCGCCGCCTTCGCGGCAGATCTGTCGCATGGAGTCAGTGTTAAATTGTTGTAAACTACGCATATAATATCTATTTAGATTGTGTGTCCGGCGGTGGGCGAAAATGGCTTTTAACGAACGCATGATAAGTGACATTTTCGCCCGCCGCCCCAGCCCCTAAGTATTGTGTCCGGCGGAGTGGAACAGTTTGTTTAGATCATCATACTGACTGCGCCCTTTCTGTTTTTGTTGACATCGTCTAACCCAATAGGACGAGAAGAATCAACTACTTATAACCAATATATGGCTGTCGTTGGTAAGTGTGAATAAAAGACAAACCTAAAATTAACACTAAAATTTCTAATCATTATTTTCATTTCTACTCTTTTTTTGTTGATTTCTTTTTTGTATATTATACCTTCGTTCTGTCTATCTGTTTGGGTTATTCTTCTAATCTATGACTGTTATGAAAATTGCATAGCATTGTGGAATATGCGGCAGTCTTTTTTGTATTTTACCTGTTTATGATATTTGTATGGGAGTTGCTTGTCCAGTCCTCGTCATCGCTGACCCCGGCTCGTGCTGTAGACTAGCCAGTAGACCCTACCATGCATCCCTTCATACAAACTGTCATAAGTTAGCTACTTAGTACTTTTCAACTTTACGTAGTCAGTATAGTCGGTACTGTGAAATTGTATTCAATGGTGAGTATCGTGACAGAAATGTAAAGACATTTGTGTATATCAGCGACAACTGCCGTGTACGCCGCAATGCATTTAACAATATGTACTAATGGTTGACGTTAAGTGTGACGTAATAATTTATAATAACATAAAAGTATACATGTTTCTCAATTGAAAAATAACTTAAACGATGTGTTAAAGTGGGTCTCGTTAGGTCAATTGGAAGTGACATATTGGTGAAGATTTATGTATATTGATATTATTTGATATGCACAAATATTGTTATTGAGATGAAATGTGTTTTATGTACACTGTAAATTGATTATGCACATCCTGGGTACCCGCTGTTGATTTTGTTTTATTTTCGCTACAAGAAATTGTAGTATTTTTCATACTATGCATGGCCATGGAATGTTTATTATGGGAAATATATCCTCGTTCAAATTGAAGTGTGGTTACCATGCTCGAATCTAGTTTGCCTGCGGAGTTAAAACTCATTGGGACGACGTTTTCGATTATTTAAAATATATATTTTCTAAAAAGCATTTTAAATTCTTTCTTCCTCTTTGAAATGTTTTTGTCTTGGTACCTGTTATGCGTCATAAAATACTAAATTTTAAAATTAATGTGTACATAATTGACATTAAATGTACACACTTTAAAAATAAATTATAGACCCGTTTGGTTTTATTTTTATTTGAATAAAAATAGATTTTATGCTTCAGTTCCCGATTTCATCGATGAAGTTTTTTGTTTTATAATTTACATATTTTTTTAATAAAAAAGTTTAAACGATGACGCTTAATTTACATACTTTTGTTGTTGGTTGAATTGTCTTTGTATATATTTCAGAAATGATTGCATTTATTTATGTATAATTTTTTAGACAAATCTTGTTAATTATTAGTTTTTTCCAGCAATAAAGGTATGTAGTTAAGCTATTAAAACTATAATTATTTTAGCATTTACCAATACGGCAGCTTAGTTAAAGAAAAGTAGTGATCCCCAATCCCTTGGTCTTGTTATTGACAGAAAGGTCTATGAAAGCCTATGTATTCTTGCAAGGAAATTAGAAAACTCGAGCTTCTTAAGTACAAAATGTGCATTATATATGAAACTATGTATTTTTTATACATTGCATGTTTCCCTTTGCACGATAATGCTTTCTTAGAGATGTTGTGTATAATGTATATTTCTCTTTTAACCTATTGTTACTCTATACGTTCTGTGATTATTCTTATATACATTTATTATATTGTAGATATATTGTGTTTGTGTTGTGACGTGTGTATCTGAATATTTAATTCGCACTACGAAATGTACAATCAACTTCAGTGCTGTTTACTAAACCATTTCTACATAAATCTTTGTTATTTTCAAAAAATAATTCATAAGTTTCAAAAGATTTTATGAAAATGTATACTTACACAAAGTCCTGTCACTTTCATAATTTATTACCTTTCCAAGTTTTCTACATATTATCATAGTTTATTGTACATTGCTCTGTACACTTCAAAATAAACTTTGATGACTTTGAAATAAAGTTTATGTTTCGAAGTTCTTGAATTTAACGACCAATTTACTAAGTTACCATGTTCTTTTACCAATTTCAATTTCAAAGTTAGTGTTCTCTCTTGAAAGTTTTTAAAGAACATAAATTCATTAAAATGTTTTACTAAGTCTTGAAAAAATAACTAAGTCTTAGTTGTTTAGGGTATTACTGGGAGGAAAAAGGTCAGAAGAATAAAACAAAACAATTAAAAAAGAAACAACTTACGCTGAATCTTATTTTCAGTGGCTCATGTAATGATTCCTTAATTTTGACTAAGCAATGCTAATCATGACAAAAACAAGTTTAGTGTACTAAACTACCTATAGCTTAATACTTGTATAAGCATATTAAGCTCCTGTCAGTTTTGGGACTATTGGAATTTCAACATACGTCTATCCTTTAGAGGCACTTAAGTTACCCTCAAGTTACGAGTTACTGAGCCACATATCACACCGTATGCCTGAAAACAATTAAGCTGTTAAACTATCTAATTGATACACAAACCCTTCAGGAGAGAACATTTGTTATATCTGTCTCGCTCCCACACCGGCCTAGCAAATGACCCAAATTGGATAAGCTCTTCACTCCCCAAGTAGTCCGCCAAATCTTCGCAAATATCTCCAAAATCTCTAGTCTTATTTAACCCAATTTTATTCTAAATTTAGCTCATTTACTCAGCTACATTTAACCGTATATTTCACGAAAAACAGTAAAGTAGTTTTGGAGTTATGACCCTATTTGTAAGTGGGGGTGCCTTGGGCTCGGAATCTAATATGATACTGTACAAATACGTGGATATTGCTAAGTTGTGGAAGTAACTTTTGTAATATTAGAGGAGAGGGTGAAGTTTGAAGGGCTCGCGCTTTGTTTCGCCGGGATGTGAACGGGTAGTCGTTATCGGTGGCTGGGAGATGATATTATAGCCGGTGTGGAAGTGATCACACACGACAATATTGGAAATCCTGTACAACGGTTCGGATTTTTTTGGTTTGTTTTGTTTATGTGAATATTTGGGCGTGTTGATTTGAAATCGCGGTGTTTTTGTGAATATATGTAAACTACCTTTTTCCCGTGACTTCGTTCGTGTGGAAATCATAGTCAAAGTCAAATTCTATAATCTACCTATCCTCCAAATTCAACACACAGGTTCAATAGGTAAAGTTATTTTCGAGATTTCGTCTTTAGTTATGTGACCTTACGTTTTTGTAATATAAGTTAAAGATTTCCAATATTGTCGTCTAAAGTCTAAAAATGTTTTATAAGACATTCAGAGTAGGTACACTAATCCCATTTCATTTCACTGATCTAAACGTTGTCGGCCGATCTCAATAAACTGTTGAGTCCTACTTTTTGGCATAATTATTGTAATGTGTTTTTTTAGGGATAAAATCCTTTGATTTAAACAAAATTGCGCCTTACCTTGTAACCATAGAATAGATTTTGAATTATACATTTTGATAGGAATTCGTATCGAAACAATTCGTATTTGACAGATGAAATAAAAAAAAATCTTCTACTAGCTTGATAAATACTTTAGAAAGTGGCCAAATTCTGGGCCGCATCAATATAATTTTTAATAATAGTATATATTATTTATTTATTTATTATTATATTTTTTTTTGTTTTTTTTTTTGACTGCCTCGTTGGTCTAGTGGTCCTAAGCGCGACTGCTACGCTAGAGGTCTTGGGTTCGATTCCCAGGTAGAGCAAAAAGTGTTATTGGGTTTTTCTATGAAATTCTCAGTAGCAGCTCGGAGTTTGGATTTGTGCCCGGTTATGGCAATAGGCTCGCCCCCTATTACATGGGACCTAACACATACCGGCGAACTGTGGGTGTACATTGGTACACCTCTGCCTAACCCTTCGGGGAATATAGGCGTGATTGTATGTGTGTATTTATTTATTTTTTACAATATAGTTTGTCATCGAAACGCTAAGAAGAAGAATATTTTAGAAAAAATCGTTGAAAAAAGAAGCACAATAAGCTAAGTAAAAGATAGGATGGACAGAGAGTAAATAAAAGCCAATATAGTGCTCAGAGGTACGAAAGGTACAGCACAACACATAAAATATGAATGTAACATAGCAACAAGTTGGTACTAGCCTCGCTGAGGACTAGTAAAACACATTTTGCTCCACTTATGCCCGATTCCTAAAACTTACCGACCGGTATTAGTAACCTTACTAACAAAAAAATGCCTTCGTATTTTCGCTGTTATTGGAGTTTATTTTTCAGCATACAGGTAGGTTTATATCCATGTTTTTTGTAAACATTTAAACTTTCAAAATTGTCACCAGAATTTTCACAAACAACCAGTCAAGCATTTAAAAGAATTACGACTGGTAATTTAAACTATCCGTTTTGTATACAGGATAAGTTTTTAACCAGTGCGTAATTTTTTTTTGGTAGTTCAGTGTCAGTAATAGAACACATTTCCGTGTTAAGTTAAAAAAAAAATTAAAAAAAAAATTTCATCCTTATCCGAGTTTGAAATAAGCAAAACATGGACATAATCTATTCGCCATACTATCAATGAAAACTCTTGGCCGCCGCCCGGGCGCATGGCTGGGGTGAGGGGGTGGGGAATGCGCTAGCGCCGAGTGACAATAAAATATGGTTTTTTAGTAAACATGTTTCGTAAGCGATAACTTTTTTTTTTTGTACTAAGACATATCAAAATAAAATATACGTGTTTAATAAAACGTGTTGAAGTTTATTATGGCAAAATTTACGCACTGGTTAAAATTTTTTCCTGTATAGGAACCGAGCAATGTTCGCAGTACATGCTCGTTATACTTTGATGTAAACTCGCTCCGGCCTCATCTTAATAGATTCTATACAAATATTGTTATACCGTAGAAATACAGTATCAATTATGAACGGCGGATTGCACACGAGCGAAGGGTTTATTTGCTCTCCAAATATAACGTTTGAACGTACTCGTCGACACTGGTTTTGATATTTGATAAAATAATAATACCAGCCTCTTATTGTCCTACTGCTGGGAAAAGGCCTCTTCTCTTACAGAGAAGGAGAGTATGATTAACACACTTGCTCAAGATTTGTGATTTCAGACTTACGTTCATGAATTGATTTATTGTGTGTGTAAAAAGACAAAACACAGTCGTTCATTACGTATACCGCCCATCAAACTAAAATGCAATGAACAATAATTATATCTGGGAAATTACTTTTATATTTGGTGTGAAAAATCATTGTTTACGGTAGTACGCAATGTACCGCACCCAAAACATTGTGCTTTCGGGGAAATGCAACAGAACAATGACAGTGCGTGTTGTTACAGTTCTACTTGAATTTTTTACATTGGGTTTTGGAAAGAAACTTAGAAACCATTTGGAACTTTGACCATCAACCTCTGTAACTAAAAGGTTCCCGGGTATGGTTCAGAACAAAAACAATATCGAAATGATGGCAAAAATATGTAACTATCGGCATTGTTAAGTTTCTTTTTACGCTCTTCATATGAATAGGTAGATAGTGCTTTATGTAATTATTATCAGTAAAATCTAAATAGTACAAGGTTAGTGTTTTAAACTTATTCGTTATTTTCTAGTGAGTTTTTACTTTTATTAAACTGTAAAGAATATCTATTCAAACAAGATAGCGTAAGATAAAATTCAAGTAGGTTCTAAGTATTCATTTTTTGTAATCTATTTAATAAAGAGGTTTTTATCCTCATGGAATTGCAAGTTATGTGTTTTATACGAAGAAAAGTATAGAAAAAAAATCATTTCCATTTTTTGATTGACTCTTTTGTACTTGCGAATGGCTTGCTATACGTACAGAGTAGCAACACAATACAAAATTACGTCAAAGGAAATCTGTACGTTGAGATCGGCCGTAAAAACGACACCCACCATTGTTCTGTACACTGGCGAGCAGAATTACTGGAATATTTTTGATATGTACTTTTATATGACATTGTAAAATTCCATTCTTTGAGTCGAAGCTCCGTGACAAAGTTATATTTTGGTCGCTTCGAATTGTTGTAGTTTCCTGCGATGTTACTGGGGACGAGAGTTGTTAACAAACTTTGCATAGGTACTATGTAATATGGCACAGTAAATTCTATAATAAAATTATTCTTTGCTTTTCTGGTTACAGATGACATTAACATACAAATACAGGCCTTAATGTCATAATGTGTAACTCTCCACGTTAAATTACATTTATGATACTACTAAATTTTCTCTCATTATACCGCTATCAGTACTTAAGAGCGCTATTTTAACACAATTTATCATTCACAATTCACAGCACCGCACTCCGTAACTGCTCTGTTGACATTGAGAAGTTGTACTTGAACCTCTTGAGGTGTCTAGCACGTTTTTATTACAGTTTTAACGTTTACCTAATTAAAAACTTTACTTTCATCCTCTTCTTCATGATGTATGACCATTTTGAAACCAATAATGTTCCAATTTTGAATTCACCTTTTTGAAATCAGAACACGCCCCAGTTTTTTATTGCATTTGTTTTTAAAATCAGAAATGCTCCAATATTTTTGCTCGCCCCTGTATTGATGACGATGATATTTCTGATTGTGTTGATGATGCGCAGGAGTGGAATGACTACAACCTGAGGTGGAACGACAGCGAGTATGGAGGGGTCAAGGACCTCAGGATTACGCCGAACAAGCTATGGAAACCGGACGTGCTTATGTACAATAGGTGAGCGTACGAGAGACGGGTACATCTTCCTATGTAATTTATCAAATTGATAGATTATATAGGTAGATCTACATCTGTCAACAACTTAAAGTAATTATTTTTTCCATTTCAGAAAAAGTAAATTTTATTTTTTTAATACCTAAATTACCAGTCTTTAAATGAGAGCATTGAAATCTCGCATAAATTATTTTTTTAACTGAAAATTACCGGTTCAGAAATTTTAATGGGGATACCACTTTTTGTAATGTTGTGTAAATTTTGGCAACAAAGCAGCGTTCTTTATTATAAAGGAAAGGGGCAGATAAAGTGTT
The DNA here is from genome assembly GCA_932526535.1 of Caradrina clavipalpis. NCBI lineage: Eukaryota > Metazoa > Arthropoda > Insecta > Lepidoptera > Noctuidae > Caradrina > Caradrina clavipalpis. The sequence goes on from OW052088.1 coordinate 2,193,394, forward strand.
TATTTTTATTATCCCGCCAAACGAAACAATTGGGATAATTATATTCTACTTTCAAAAAGAATTGTTGGTATTATACATAATTATTACATTATTTTCAGAGGTAATTAATTTACTCAGTTAGTAATGTCTCTTTTGGGTTAAATTATTCTTATTCTCGGTAAAGAAAATGAGAAATTGTCAGTAATATTTTATAGTTTACCACTTTAAAATATCACTGACAAATTAATACAAAGTAATATTTATTCTAGAAGCTAAAGGTAAAATACGGAAATGTTTCTGCTATTTTTCAGTTCAAATTACTTTATAGGTTGGTGAAAATTATTTTAAAGTGACTGTAAGTAATTACGGGGCTCAAACCTCACTAGAGAGTCCAACTTACTGAAATATGCGGACAAAATAATTATAAATTTCGTTAATGTTCGCTCCCAACGTTTGAGGGGAAGAAATATTTTACCAGACTATTTTACATTTCAAAACCAGAAGATTTTAATTATAACTGAACACTGGCGAACAATTTAATCTTAGTATTTCTAATTTGTTCAAAATGTTCACTTAAAATTAAGCCATCTGCGACAAATGTCGCAATAAGTGCCCCATTCCACGACATCGACTCTGCAACATGCAATTTCGTAGCCAAAACAGTGCAGTCGCGTCGTTCAAACGTCGTTAACGTTTAACAAATTTTCTCAGCAAACAGACGTCCGCGCAAAGTGGCGCCATCTGGCGTCGCGCCAAACATGTTATTCATTACACCGTTAAGGAGCAAATGATATAAACCTAGTGTCACATGATTTAATGTTAAGTGTGTTCCATGTTTATCGGCACTTACCTGGCCGGAAGCCAGACGTTTATAGACATATATCTTAGGCCGATAACTTTTACGAACATCTATGGATAAGCAGTTATGGCCCCAACACTACTAGTTTACGATGCTATAGAATATTAAGATATTATGGAGCAGATAGCAGATTTAGTGTTCTAGTTTTTTCTTTAGTCGCTATCTCCTTTATTTATTGTGTCACTGCCCCTTGGAATAGATATCCAGATAGGTACATGACCTCTACAAGTTTGAATCGTGCTCCGCTTTTAGTTTGTAACTTTCTATAATTTGATTTTCTTTCTGATATTGTTCCATGATTTAATGGCGCCTTAAACACAGAAAAGCGTCTATAAATATCACTTAATGATACAAGGAAAATCTGCGACAGTAACCAAAATTACATTAACGGTAATACATTACGCTACATTATAATTTATCTGTTGCTTTTACACGAATATTAACTTTACAAAGCTCCCCAAGATTTTAAGCGAGATTTGAACAGGCATCCGAATTAAAATAAAGGTCGGGTAAATTGCAGAGTTGCAGACTCGGCTCGTGTAATGAGGACATAACCGCTCCATCGCGGGTGTTAGCAACTGGCCGGTTTTCAACGTTTTCAGTCTTTTAAGTTTGAACAGTAAAACAGATTTAAATGGTGAAACCGAGTTGAAAACTAAGCTTGGAAGTTCGCCAGTCAACTATCCTTTTTGTAAATAAAAGTTTTAACTGTGATTTGTTGATGCGATTACGGGGAAACGGGTTGCAATCTGCTAATAGAATGTTTTAAATGTACGCAATTTATGGGTGTTTTTATGGTATACTTTGCTTAGTATGGGCTTATTTATGGGATGTTGAATTAAGTACAGAACATAAAAACAGTGAAATACACAACAAACAGGATAAGATAAATCTCGAACCATGTAAAACCATAAAACGAAAATCGCTATTTGAGGATGTTCATAAATTAAATCGAATCGGAGCGCTAATTGATGAACGGATATTTTATTCCTTTGAAGAAAAACTCCGTGTACATTTTATTCAAATTTTTTGCGATGTGTACAAAGTATGGGAAAAAATATTTGCTCATTCCGTGCGCTCATTTTCCCTCGACATATGGGCGTATGATATTCGTAACGTGGGTGATTCACAATTTCACTTGAAGGCAACATAATTAATATATAGCGTTGGCAACATCGAGTAAATGTGTTCGTCGGGAAAATAACTGTTTGAGGAAAAGGCGGGTGTGTGATAACATACATTTGTATGTATATGAAATGTATATAAACACGTCTTGCTTTTATTTTGCAATCAACCACGTTTGTGCGTAGTGAGTTAATTAGATTTCGTATGAACAAGATTAATAGCAATATTATTTTAGTATGAAAAATATGTCTTCTGACTGTTTTTATGAGTCCCATAACACATAATAATTTAGGGATAAAATGTTGCACAAGTTGTACAGTCGTTGCTTTTAAAAAGTAATTTAAAAAATGGAATGATCTTTATGTAAATTATGTCATTCTTGATCTGGCGAGAAATATATGTTTCAGCTTTTACAAAAAATTTGGTAGAAATCTTGACATGGGTTTATTTTGGCAAAACTGGCCAATGAAAGTCTCAAATGCTTTCAATTTTCAGCTTTTTATATTTTCCTTAAACTTTGATTAATAAATAGTGATTAACATGAAGTAGTTTACGATCCAAAGGAAGTACAAACCCTCATGTCTCAACACTGAACCGTCTGTAGCGAACCGAAGCTGACTAAGTTAGGCGAATCACAGTCGATAACTAACTAAGTTAATCGGTTTACCACACATTGGGGAGTTCTACATTAGACAGTTATTGTCGATGTTCTATATACCAGACACATAGTTGACGATAGATATGTAGGTACCGATTGTATGAGGTATAAACAAAGAAAGAGCAAAAAATATTGCTGGGAATTTACTTTTATTTATGGTGTGCAACATCTGTATTTATGGTAGGGCGATCGAAAATTTGAAATGGAATTAATAGTATGTTAAATATCTGTTTAATTTTCTTTGTGTTTAACTTAAATGCAAAAAAATATTTTGATGTACTTATCTTCCTTACCTAATCAATAAAAAAGTCCAAACAAAACTCAAAAATCTCATATCAGTATTAATTAAAAACCTCTATCATTCAAATTGCACTTCGCAAATCAATGTTTCAAACATATTAACAAAACAACCAAATTTACCCCATTTACGATATTGGCTATTCGTCGCAAATATTGGCGCGAGTTGGCGTTGGGCCAATGGCCCAACATTCGATTATGAAAGCTTTTAAATCACTTACGGGGCTGTGTGATGGTGGCACCTTGTTTACCGTCTTCGTGACTGGCTGTTCAAGGTGGAGGATGCGTGTCACACCGTAGTGTAATCAATTGAAAAATATTTGAGTATTTTTATTTATGAGCATATTTTTTAAAGTAAAATATTGCCGTGGTAAATTAAGGGTGTCATAGAGTCATCGTTTAAAGTTTTCAGTTAATTTTAATGGGGTAACAACTAACCCAGAAGCAGATTGTTATATAATAGAAAAAAAAAATGGTAAACAAAGGTCACATTTAAACGACAACTGTAAGCTAAAAACCACAGCTACCAACCAAACAAAAATTACACCTATTTCAACCAAAAAGAAAACACCAAAAACACCCAATAAAAACATTACAAAAGAGAGCTGTCCATTCGCCTATTCGCAGCAATCGTATGTTTTATTCAATTCACTGAATTACACTACTGTTTGACACGAGGTTCCCGTTAATACGGATTTGCTGGCGGCCCGCCAACTAACGTAGTGGTTACACGCCGCACGTCCGACGTCCATGAATACTACATGCAAGCATGACAGCACTTTTGTCGTAGTCAACGCCCACTGAAGTTTGGGCTTTTCACTAGCTGAGAATTTTATGATGGTCGGTTTTGGGTTTGGGGATTTGGTAATAGGTGTATGGGTGCCATGCAGCAGGAAAGCTGGACATAGTTAGGCGTTTTTGGTGGGTGTCCGGCTTAATTAGACGGTGTCCGGCTTGTCCAGCTTCTGTTAGGCTTTTAACAACTAGCCAGCCACGCGGAAGTTAGAAATTCCAGAATTAAGAAAACACGTGACAATAGATCGAAGAGACAAGATACAAACATTTTGACGTAAAAGCCTTATTAAGTTAAAATGTCCGGCGTTTATACCCAATTTATCTGGCTGAACTGTCTGGTTTGGTCGGCTTTTTATATTTTGGTCTGGCAACCTTGAATTATTGGCTTTTTCTTTTCGTCAGATGGGCTTTAGTGCAACCAATCCATCATTGAAATAACGTATTATTTTATAGGTACTCATAGTCGGAGAGTACTTGGTACATAATTATCTTTTACAAAAAAATAAAATTGTCACCAAATTGAGACCAGATCTTGTCAAAACCCGGCCAAAGTTGTTTCTTAACTTACCAAAGAATTTGTAGCGAACTAATTGGTGTGGAACTCCAAGGATTAAACTCGGTTCAATCTTTTAATACTACACCAGGCATTAATTTACTTCAAAACATTAAACACTCTAACTTAATAACGAAAATAAATCCCAAAAGCGAATTAAAATTAACTCGTTTAATAATGGCAACAACAAAAGTTAGTTTAAACTAGTTAGAGCCAGTACAGACCGGTGTAAACCAGTATCTTGGTTTCATCGACTCGCGTCCCCGGGCGGCGCTCTTGGACAAATTACAGTTTAACTGTAGCTTAGACTACATCTTGAATTTTCGCTTTGTGGTTTCATGATTTAAATTCTATTAGTTGTATGCTAATCTTGGTTGAAGAGAGTAGAAATGAATTTGTTCTGATGTTAATGTTAAATTGGGATGGATACATGAAAATGCGCGTTGTCTCTTCAATTGGTACTTATTAATACTCCTGATAAAAATCGGAGTAATTTTTGTGGTTTGTTGTCATATTAGGACATACTTTTTCTGCCGTCAAGTTAGGGACGACTAAAAGACTTGTATGAAATGTTTTTCGTGGCCTTCCGTGTAGGTATGTCATGACAAGCAAATCACGAAACGAGATTTTTAATTCTCAAAAAGGAAAAAAAAATGGCAATTGCAAAATAAAGCTGACCTCACTATGAATTGTTAGTGATCTCCCAGACGTTGTGTGTCGTGGAATCAATCACACACAAAGTCTATCGTTTTCGTAAGTCCTTAATATTACAAGAAGCTAGATTGGATCTCGCGTCTGTTTCTAATTAACAATATTATTTTGATGGCATCTATTAATGAAAGTGGAAAAAATGCTATAGAAGATTAAAACAAACAAAAGTAAGCATCTAATGTTGCGTAGCATACATTATTTTTCTCATTTTGATTTGAGTTTTTGAGATTAACTGCCTTAAAATCTGTTTGTATACAACACAAAAAACACAAGATGGCTTTATACCTGACCCAGATGTTATAGAAGAAAGCTTTAATCCACAAAAGCTAACATTTACTTTGATGCCAGATAATAAATCCGATTAGAATGGAGTTCATTAGGGGCGAGTTGAATGAAAAATACTAATGATCAGATGGTGGGCACGTTGATAAATGAACGCGGGTCGATAACGCCTCGTGTTCTTTATTTAGCCCATAAAGCCCTTTGTGGGGAGGTGTGTAAGCCTGCGGGAGAATTGTTATTTGCCAGGGCTGCGGAATTTGTTCGATAGTCACCGCGGCCCTGGAACGCAAAGGGCATTAGAAGGAATACGGATGGGTTTTAGTCAGTAAGAGTCTGACACTCGCTTCTGCTCCGCTCGGAGTGGAATAAGTTTGATGATTACCCATTCGAACAACTATCTGTAGGCTTAAAGCTATGTACGCACGTACGAACAAATTTGTTGCGTTGCATGATACGCAACAACTTGGTTCACACGTGCGTACCACTAACGAACATCGAACACTCTGTTCTTCAAACAGTCCGCAAACCTTTTGGTATGTTCGGTAAAATATAAACAAATAAGGTTTGTTACACATACATAATTATGTTAACTTGCACCTACAGCAAGCAAATAGAATAAGCAAAATAACATTTATTCCAACTGCTATTACGTAAGTTGACATTATGCATCAACCAAGCATTTTGTTTGATTCTGCCTATTTTCTATTGCTTAGCTCAACATGACCTTTATAAACATTTTATTTTTCGTGTACCTTTATTTCCTATTTTTAAAAATTAATATATTTAACTACATAATTTTCAGAATTGTGACAGCACAGTAGGAGATAGTCCCGAATGTGGCGATCGGTACTTGATCCCTTTTATAATATATTTTTTGTTTTATTTTCAAAAGTAACGATCGTTCGCGTGGTTGAATGCTCCTACTCGGTGCTGCCACAAATAAAAATAAAATAAACGTACATGGCACGCTAGTCGCTGATTTGAGACACCACTGTCATTGTCTCGCTTGTCAGATGTTTTTTTTTACTGGCAACTCTCCCACTTTTGTCTTTTTTAACGAGAAAAGAGCTTTTTCTTCTTCTTAATCTGGTGAGCGAGAGGATGATGTTAGTGCAGTCAATGATAAAATCTATTCTAATTTCACCTTTGTCAATGACAGCACATTTTTAAATAAATAGCGTCCCAGATGAATCCGAAGCACTGAAAAATAAATAACTAATATTAATAATAAACGCTTTATAAAGGCACATTTTGCTTTAGATATAGCTTTAATAATAACAATAATTAATAAATCGTGTATCTAATTAAAAACTTTTAAATAAAAATAAGCATTCTACATTGAAAAATAACTTTCTTTGATATTAAATCTTATTTCATGCGACTTCACTGACGCTTTGCTGACTTCATTTTCTGTTTAAGATAAAATAATATAATCTTAGAATACGTAAATGATAAGTTCATTTTAATGAGTAAAAAAGAAAAGTTTTTCCACATGTAATGTGTTCAAAATATTTTTTACATTAAATTACAAAAGTTGAGTAAAGAATGAAAAACCAAACATTTGGTATAATTTGTACGAGTTTGAAGAGGGTCATCTAATTCTGTAAATTTTTCTGAATAATTTATTTATAACAGTGTTCCTTCATTCATTATCGTTGAATGTTTGGAACTCAGAAAAACAGTCAAGCGTAAACCTTTTAGATGTATTTTGTTACATGGCAACAAATAAGAATTTAATTAATCACATTTTGCAAAAAAATGTATAGGCAAGTGACTTTGAAATGTTTTAGCTGACCATTAAATATGGTAGCAAAATATAATTAACGAATCCTTTTTTATAATTAATCATAATAATGATGAAATATTTGCCGGTGATGTTACTAAAACTGTAACATACCTACCAATATAATTTACAAAAAAAAAAAATGCACAAAAAAAACAATTACTTGATGACAAAATTTGTATTGATACATAGTGCTGACGAGGGTTTTGACGGGACATACCAGACCAACGTGGTGGTCAGAAACAACGGCAGTTGCCTGTACGTGCCTCCTGGCATATTCAAGAGCACATGCAAGATAGACATCACGTGGTTTCCCTTCGACGATCAACACTGTGATATGAAGTTCGGTAGCTGGACGTATGATGGCAATCAGGTAGCTAATAATTAGACTCATAAAAATATAATAGCTTAGCTCTACTTACGATCTCTTTACTAGTTTAACACTGGCTCTTATAACAAAAAAATAAACAAGTTCTAAATTCAAATTCATGTGACATTTGAAACAAAAAATAACAATTGATAAGTTCTAAATTTAAATTCATGTCACGATATTTTTGAAAGCACAAATCGATGCTTTCTTTATCAATTATGTTAGTATATCTCTGATTTTGTTTGTTTCTCGTAGGTGAATTCTTGAACGAAGTTTAGATAAACATATGTTACAGATTCGCCTGCCTGCTTTACATTTTAACTGAAGATTTATTAGCTCGTGTAGCCTCAAGCTGTATTTTCGTATCTTATGTTGACCTAGCTTCAAGTTCTGTTTTATTTTAAAGGAAGGGTAATTAACATGAGACTTGTTCTATGAATTTCAAACGAGGTCGTATATTTTGGGGCTGTAATATTTATATTTGAAAAGTTATTACAACCTTATTGCTTTGAAATATGTTACATAATGATATAATATTTGATCTTTAGCATTATGTGTGTTAAAAATTATACTGATTGAAAATTATAATCAAAGTTAGTGCTAAAAAACGCAAGAAAGTACTTTTAGACTTCCTGAAAAGTTAAATGACTTTATTCGTGTTATCATTTTAAATGATTATGTTAAACTCTTAAAACTATGAGTACAAATGTAATACAAAAATATGATAATAATATTCAATATTTAAAACACATAAATGTCATAAAATGAATACTCAAAGCAAGGCAGGTGATTCTGTAACAGTTAAAAACATAACTTCTTCAAGTAAAACATTTTTTTTCCTTAAGAAAATTCGAGACTTATTACGATTAATTAAAGTTAAATTAACGAGATTTAATTATATAATAACATTACAAAGAGCCGTGACTAGAATAATTGAATTAAAAGATTAGGATAAATTAGTCTTATTAGGATAAAGTACAGGTTAGACTCGAGCTAAGAATAAGTTAGGTAGTTACTTTAGGATTTAGTTTAGGTTAGGAAGAAATCTAAGGGAACCATGTGAGAAACCTAGGATATTTCCATATCCAGTTTTGTATGTACTATTTTGCATGATGCAAAAAATTAGCACTGTACATATGGAAAAAAGTCACTTTTAAATGAAACGATTATGAACCGCCATACGGAAAATTCTGTAGAATATTTGTGTATATACAGGATAAGTTTTTAACCAGTGCGTAAATTTTTTTTGGTAGTTCAGTGTCAGTAATAGAACACATTCCCGTGTTTAGTTAAAAAAAAAAAATTAAAAAAAATTTCATCCTTATCCGAGTTTGAAATAAGCAAAACATCCAGGACATAATCTATTCGCCATACTATCAATGAAAACTCGCGGCCGCCGCCGCCGCCCGGGCGCATGGCTGGGGTGAGGGGGTGGGGAATGCGCTAGCGCCGAGTGACAATGAAATATGGTTTTTAAGTAAACATGTTTCATAAGCGATAACTTTTTTTTTTAGTACTAAGACATATCAAAATAAAATATACGTGTTTAATAAAACGTGTTGAAGTTTATTATGGCAAAATTTACGCACTGGTTAAAAATTTTTCCTGTATGTATTATATTACAACCTGTTTTTTAACATTTTGATTGGCACTTGCGATTACTAAAATAGGATACTAGTACGAGTACTAGTTTCTGTTTAAACGAAGCACGATTTAACGGGTTTTAATTTAGAGTAGTCACTTGTTTTAATCAAAATGTATAAAGTGTGACACGCTGCATAGTGTGTGTGCACTATTTTATTTGTGTAGGTTTTATTATGTGTGTGTGTGTGTATGTCCATATTAGTATATTAAATATACAAGTCGTGTGAGCATGTCAATGTAAACACGATGTGTATATATTTAAAGTGTCATTCTATAGTTCTTTATTTAAGCCTCTCCACCGACCGACATTTTATCGGACCGATTCAATAAATCGATAATTTCGTGAGACCGACTTTTTTTCGGCCGTGTGCGTTGGTATATCAGAATTCATACGTTCTATTGTCGCGGACAAAAAAATCGGTCAAGAAGTCGGCTGTAGGCGGAGAGGCATTAGTAAATTATGTAGTAGTGTGCTAAATTATCCGATGCGTTTTAGACTTAAATTTTCTTTAGTACAGTATGTATTTAATTAAAATTACAACTAAAAACTATTCAATGAAAAAATACCTTAATTGGAATTTCCATTACAAAAAATACTAGTACATCGAATTTAGTTCCTATTGTTTTAATTACCGACATAATTTTTGTTAAAATGACATAATAAATATTAAATGAATACCATCACAATTATAAATTATTGCATTAATTACATGCCATTGTTTCGAATTTCAATAATAATTACTCTTTCATGGTAATATGAGCTTCATTTATTTACAGGAAATGTGACCGTAATAATTAAGCCTCCTATGGTGGGTACGATAAATTAAATTCGAGGTATTGTAATTTGACGATTTTGTGAAATAAAATGTAAACAATTAATTTCGAGGTATTTATTGATAGACTTACTGATTTATCTCTTATGTTGACAAATTGGTTGGACTTGTAATGAATGTAAAATTGACGTCTGGTATACCCTAAAATATAGCCTATGGTACTTGGTAATAGTGTAGCTTCTTATTAGTACCTAAATGATTTTTGTAATCGGACTAGTGCTTTCAGAGATTATCTTTTACAAAAAAAAACAATCTCCATAAAATATTAATACTAAAAGAAATAGAAATGAAATGATTAAACTAGCACTTAGACTTTGGTATAGAATGTTGTTTGGTTTAAAAATAAATAAAACCATAGATACTGTTACCAAACTCCGTGTCAGGCATCAAGACGTTTAGAATACAGCCTAAATTAACTATGCGTATATATGCATAAACTATTAAATTAATGTATTATCAACTTTATTATTCAACAAAAACTGAAATGCTTCCCAGGTCACCCCTAGAATCGCAATATAAAGCAATGTTGAAATAAAAGAAATGGAAATGTGTCGAATAATTTAGCATACATATAGACATTTCAATCCGTTTTCTATTCTATAGCCTAAATAAATGTCATTTTCTATATTATTATATTCTTAGCGATTTATTTTTAGAACTGTAGTTTTTATGCACGTTTTCTATTTACATTTTATTTGTAGATGTTAGATTTTACAATACATTTGTAGCTCTTATCAGAATTTATGACAGTCTTAGAACGTATTTGTAGTATTGATTTTCACTTAAGAGTTCAGCCACGCTGGTCCCCGTTGCGACTTTTCTGATCAGATTCCGTTGCACAAATAAAAAACATCGTTTGTATAAAAAAAAGAAACATTTATTTAGATATAGTAACACAATACTTATAAGTAATTATTTAATTACAATTTATAAAGAAATAGAAGCTGTGAATGGGCCAAGTGTCCATAAGGCTAGCAGCACTGCCACATTGTATGGCTATGCTGATCCTTGCTTTTCCAGAACTCTGGTCATGTGAAGAGTCGACCAGTCGCTTGGTAATGTCCCGAAAAACTAGGTGAGTACTCGGACCCCATGGCCCTAGTGTTTCAAACCCAAACGGCTCAAACATAAGTCTCATAAAATAAATCGCCAAAATTGTAAAACAAATTGACATTTGTAAAATGAATATATATTTCAGTTCCGCGATTGATTTCCGTTCGAACAGCAATTCGGTTGATGCGGACAAATGTTGAAGCGTCAGTGTACGTACAGTTTAACCGATTGACCGGACTATTGCCGTTTTGTTTACAAATGGCCGCCGCGCCAGAATCACAAAGTTTTGTCAATTGTCGGCTCGGTAACCGTCAAACGTTACATTTTTATTAGCGAATAGCTTTTTAAAATCTATTGTAACATTCGTTTTTGTGTTACATGTTTATTTGGAAGGTAGAAGAGTTGTTATTTTGTAATAGATTATGCCTTCGCGTGAATTTCGGTTATCACGAAATTTTAAATGGTTTTGGGCAAAACACTTTTTTTTTTATAAGCCATTAAGTATCTAAGACCTCAGCCATCCGCGATAGAAAGTCTTGTCAATATAGGTCTAGCCGTTTCAGAGATTAGCCGGAACCAACAAACAATATAAGTGCCTTGTATACTATCCTATTAATTTTGTAAAATAAATCATTAAAGTGCAAACCGACATTTTAATTTTATTTATTTTTACAGACATGAATGTGTTTTAGAGAAAGTTTGACGTCTTTGCCTTCCAAATTACTTTACAAAGTGTTGCCTTCAAACTGTAAAAACTGAAGTTAAATATAATACAAAAGCTGTCATAAATATCTTGTACGTTGAGTGATAAGTTCTTGAATAATTCCGTAGTGTCTCGAAGTTGTGGCGCGCTCAAACCTCATTACTCCAGTTTCACACCACGTGTTCGTTATAGACTTAATCTAACTTTGCCTTTGTCGTGTCCTCGTATTATTTTAACTTTCATTATAATGAGTAGTTTTAGAATTTGAAGTCTGACGTGGTTGTGGAAACTGGATTAGCTTCGTTCATTAACGACAGGGAGTGGCTTGGAACGATGTTAACTTATGCTTTGAGTATCGTTAGCAGTTTGTTAAAGCAAAAGAGTTTCTAAGTTACTAAACTTAAATGCGATTTTGCAAGTAGATATTATTTTATATTTCTTCTTTTTTGTAACAGTAGACCCTTTTATTATATTTAGTTCCAAATGCTTATTCTTCGTATTTTTCGTAGACTATTAGACTTTTATATCAACCAAATTCCGTATGGCGGCGATATTTTCAATTGTTTAAAGCATGCTCTTGCATCCCCTTCCTTGTCTTGCATTTAGAGGTTCTCACATTTCCCTTTCCGTCCAAGGTATAAATATTTTACAAGAAACTTCAAAACCCTTAAGATGGCAGGATCAAAAGATTTCAGACTATAAGTAAATTAGCAAAAGCTAAGCTTATACAGAATAATAGGCTTCAAGACGTTTATAACTTAAGAAATCTGCTGGAATTTTACATCCAATAAAGTATGCAAGAGGAACAAAAGAAAGGAACGATGGAGAAATAAATGACGAACCATTTCATTACAAAATTGCTTCCTCAACAGATGTCATATTGCCTAAACAAGTCGGTAATGTAAAGCGGATTGTAGAAGGAATTTATCCGTCTGTAAATCCTCCGTCTGGTCCTGCTATCTTGGTACAATTGGCATGTTTACTTGTATGAGCTAGGGAGTATTAGTGCATCTTGTTGAATGTGTCAAACTACACCGTGTTTCGCCCTGACAGTTGGATCTGGTGCTAAAAGATGAGGCAGGCGGTGATCTGTCAGACTTCATTACAAACGGGGAGTGGTACCTAATAGGTGAGTTATTAAGGATTATTTTGGTTTCATTGTCTTCGTCTTTTGAGAGGTACTGTTGAAAACAGAATACCCCTATGTACTTGGTTTTGATTTCTTCCTTGTTTTTTGGATCCCTTTTTATTTGAACTTTATGTTTCATCCCTATTTGTTGCCTAACCTGTTTTACTTCTAATTTATTATAAATTTTGACTAATTAGGTGCCAATTTTCTATTGACTTACCAACCCACAGGAATGCCAGGCAAAAAGAACACAATAACGTACGCGTGCTGCCCGGAGCCTTACGTAGACGTGACGTTCACCATCATGATCAGGAGAAGAACCCTGTACTATTTCTTCAACCTCATCGTCCCGTGTGTGCTGATCTCATCGATGGCTCTACTCGGGTTCACACTTCCACCAGATTCCGGGGAGAAACTCACACTCGGTTAGTATCGTACTGCCTATTTTTTTCTATATGCATTTATTTCCGAAGAGTCAAGCTGAGTAGGTATTTTACTAGAGCTATAATTTGCTAGTCATGTTAAAGTTAAAGGGTAGTGAAGGGGGGAGGGTAAACCACGCACTCGTCCGCACTTCGGGCTGTGTTACTGAGAAATTCTTAACGGAAAATTTAAAATTCTCAATAACACTTTTTCCGATTTAAAAATCGAACCCAATAGAAGCAGAAGGTGAAAAATACAGTCTACCAAACCAAATACTGTTCTGCACAAAACTAGATAATTCACCAGTACTAAAATACTCAGCATTCTCGAAGAAAATCTGCTTTGTTGACAAGTGAATAACGTGGGACATACAGTAAGCGAAAGAGGTACGGAAGAACGGAGCGAAATCGTGTTCCATTTTCTTATCTTGAAAAGGCCACAATGTGCATATTCGTATCGCACTCGTGTATGTAGCACAAGTGCTGATGTACGTTCGAGTTTGCAGCGAATTTTATATGTGTCAACAGCGGAGGGAGGCTGTAAGTAGGTTAACGTTGTAATTGAAATTATCCTTCTAATGACAGAGAATCGTGTTACTGTAGTATTGGTAGATAACGTTCTAAGAAATTGTGATTCTTTAAAACCAATTTTAATGCTAGGTAATTATTTTTTATCTTCCCAACAGTAATTAGATTTAGCTGTCCCCAACGCTCAATTCAATGAACCATTCAATGAAAGATTGCAAGCAAAAAACAAACTACAAGAATCTTCTTCTTCCATAATTTCTTACTAAAGATCGTCCACGGTCCATAAAAGACAGTTTTACAATTTAATTATAAGCGATGAGACTTGAGTATTTAAAAGCAGCTCTACTGGAACTAAGAACGTACTTAAATTTAATGGGGGAACGTCTGAAGGAGGCATTAGAATTATTATTGCACAGACTAGAAAATTGGCCTTGTTCAGTGCCTCAGATTTGAAGTATCATTCACGGTTGAGTTCTTTACAAATGTTACTCAGAATGTTTCATAAATTGTTCGAGTTCTTGATTACTTTCGCGTGAGGGTATGGAGTTAGGCTTAGATTGCGACTTGAATTTAGGTACGGTATGTTAGAGATTTATTGAATGGTATAATTTTGATAATTTCAAAGCTGTGTCGTGTATTTTAGCAATCACTGTACATGCAACTATTTCTAATATAACAATGCCTACATACATTGTATTCGAGATAATGACCATAATTTAGTGTTCGAGGTAATTTAGTGCTCGTATTAGTAAAATGGGGTGTACAGAGTTGCAGGAATCATTCGGGGCGAAACTTAAAAATGGGTTTTATGGTTGGAATAGTATCGTTTGTTGCTAACACGTACACTTAATCGTAAATTATAATTAATTAAAAACATTAGATTCCTTTTTGGACACCAATTATATTATTTCAACGATAAATTTTATTTTATTTATTCGCCGTGATTTATCCCTGCGTCTATATACCCATTTTACGGTATCGATCTTTCTCACACATTTTTTATTAAGACTTAAATGTTCGAAAATCTTACTTTATCTCTCATCTTGTTGGCTGGTCGACAGATGTGACAATCTTGTTGTCGTTGACCGTGTTTCTGAACTTGGTCGCGGAAAGGTTGCCGTCAACGTCTGACGCAGTGCCCCTGATAGGTACCGCACTGATACTGGACATAGAGCTGGTATGAAGGTGCTCGCTGCTGCCGATATTTTGACTATAGTTATGGGGGTTCCTCGAGGGAGTATATTAGGGCTAGTACTGTTTGTCACAATTAATGAAATAAGACTGGTATTATTGCAGGAATAGAGTTATTGTTTACTAATGTTTGAATTTTATATTATGTAATGTACACGCTTTTCGATATAAGTAACGTATCAACATTACATTTAAAATGTAGAAGTTCTTAGTAAAGAATATCTTGATCAAATATTAAGGGCAGTATATCATAAATTCTAAAAGCCATAACCACCATTTTCAGAGGAGATTTCTTACTTCCCCATTAAAATTCATGATAATAATCACGAACGAAAAAGTTAACTTCAAAAGAACCAATACGAAATATTAAAATGTAGCAAGAATTGCAAACGCACTTAATATTCATCCCAAACCAACGATAAAAGCAACAAGAACCGTTTAATATTACACTGTAGAGGCGAGAATTAATCAGAAATAATAAACGTGTACCGTAAAAGCCAAGAATTCACGCTATACAGCTTGTTGAACGTACCAAAGGGGTAATAAAACTTTTAAGAGCCGTTCGGCAGCAGCGTGCACTGAAATGAATATTAGATTGTCTAGAATGTGGTATGACTGTTTGTGTCGGTGTTAGTTTCCCGCAAAGATCCAGACAAATAAAGACGAGACACGGTAAGTGTTTATTACCGTAGACGTTCATCTCGGCATTGCATTCACGACGGTATTGCTCAGGGAATAACGTTGATTGGAAAACGTGATTTTGAATCTTTGGGGAGTTAATCGATATCAACGTCTGTAGGGATGTTAACCATGTGTTTGATTGCAGGAGTCACTATTCTTCTCTCGCTGACGGTGTTCCTCAACCTGGTAGCTGAGACCCTGCCTCAGGTCTCCGACGCTATCCCCCTGTTAGGTACACTACCCAAACCTAACCCACACCGTTTGTCCATCCCGCTTGTCTCCCACATTTATTTTCTCTTCATATTCATGGTGTCCTGGTACTTTTATTTCATCTTTCATACTATTTTTAATTTGATTTCAGCTCTCATTTGTTTTTGTTATTAAAAATGAAATAATTAATAATTATTTTAAAACATTACAAGGAGTAAATTATGTACGATTAAAGTTAATTTGAATTGTTGTGAGCTTAAGGTTGCTATTAAGTGGTTTCAAGCTTTCATTTTATTGTCTGTCGACAAATGACGTCAATTACTTACAAGACGTTGTTAAAATGCTTTTGCTTAACAATAATTTATTCGAGAATTCGCCTATTGGAAAGTAAATGGTAATAGTTCACGAAGAATAATTGTGAAGGAAATTGTTTTTTAACTATTTTCTCTCAATAATTTCGGTTTAAAATCTTGGAATCGATTCCGTGATTCTTCGCTTCAGCTAAGTCTCGTTTATTTTGTTTGTTTGATCGATATACTTCTGTAACGAAACTAACTTTCTGATTTATGTGGCATGGCATGTGATTATAACTTTGACAAGAGCTTTTTCTTACTTACGGACTCTGAAGGTAAGTAATAATATTTTTTTATTCTAAATGTTTACAATCGTATTTTTATTATCTTCAAGTATTTATGTGAGTTCGCTGTCTACGTAATCGATTCCATGGTGTACGGTTTTGTATTTGAGTGTTTATTTGTAATGTCAATGTTCTTTTTTTGAAAATATTCTTATATCCATAGGCTTAAAGCCGCGATCTCTGGATACTTGGAGGGTGGTGTAACTTTAGCGAAAACTTCTAATAAAACCCTTCTCCTCAAATAAAAGACAATATAATAATAATATTAAAACGCCAGTGATAAATCCCTCTATAATAGTGTTTGCATGACTATCCTTATGTTTGGTTTATGATTTCACTTGAGCCCCTAATACCGACTCAGCACACAAACAGGACGAGATCTTATCTACGACGTATAGACTGGATGGTACTATAGGTTTAACCATTGTAAATAGAACACTTTGATTTGTTTTTGTTTCATAGTTTATATTAATCTTTGCAGGTGTTACAATCCTCCTGTCGCAAACTGTTTTCTCTCTATTGGTGGGGCACGTCATCACAAAAACCTCTGAGGCGATCCCCCTAATAGGTGAGAAAAGTACCACGCGTTTGTTATTTTTTTCCTAAATAACCGAAATAAAAAATAATAATGAATAGTTTTTTTTTCTTAAAAGAATGCAGTTTGAGGAATATTTTGGGGTGATGAACCTAAAATGTCTCTCTGCTCATTCGTGAAACAAAAACTTAACAACGATCTAAATAGATACTTTTTGCTTGAATTTTTAAAGGAGAGCGTATAGTTTCTTATATTTTTCTGTTTTGAACTTGCATTTTAGAGTCTCGCGGTCTCTGGAGACTGATCTATGCTTTTACAGCGCTCTTGCGGCTCTCTCGACACTTGAAATAGAGTTATTGCACTTTAAACTCGTGCTGTTGAAATACGTAGCTAAACTGAGTCTGTTTAAAGGTAATTTCCTGAATATACTGGCACTCGATCTTCTTGTAATGTATTAAAATAATCTACTTACATTACCTCTTGGTCCATTTATTCAAATTTCATTATCAAATCTATTTTACTTTCTTTGTTTTACTTTCTATTGGCCTTTCTGTAGACAGCCGACAGACACGCGACTACAGACGTCAGCTTCGAGCATGATTTTGAAATGGTTGATAAAAAAACATAACGGCGAAAATTACCGTACAACTCTCCTTATGTAAAAGAGCTTCTAAATACTTAATTGCTTGTAGTTTAAAAGCAGGATTTAAAGTTAAACAACAGTTTAAAGCAACAAAGTGGATGCGGGTAGTGAGGGTCCAGCCTCCAAGTATCTCGTGAACTTCGGGTCTCAACTTTGTCGGGTCTGTTACTATCCCTGTAATTGGCAAAATGATAAAACTTATTGAAACCTTTGACAAAGGTATTTGTTGAGATAACACTTTGACCAGCCTGTTAATTTACTCAATATTATTAGTTCTACAATCGCGTATAATTCTTTATCTTTAACCATTTACAGCAATATGTTTTCGAGTTATTATTAAAATGTTATCTACATTGAATTAGTAGTAGCAAATTCCTTTGTCGAAGAAGCGTCTCTGGTAACGTTAGTTACAATTTAAATATGCAAATTACTTTGAGATTAACTACAACATCGTTACAAGAGACGCTAAATAATAAACTGAAAGAGCTTGTCCAAAGGAGATAATTGTCAATTTAATGCTTAAAGTAATCAAGTGACAGGCACTTTCTTTGGCATAAACTAATAAAAGTAGGTGATAAAGAAAATAGGAGCCATAATTTGTCGTGTTTATTACAGATTGAATTTTAAAAGATTATTTTTGTAGATAGACACGACAGAATATCATAAAACGTTGACTCATTAAAGTTGATACCGTCAATGTAACGCATAAAAGCTAAAACTCATCTAAATGTAGATTAGAACATCGCATGTACAATTAAAATGCATGAATGTGGCTTTCTGTGTCATTGTTAATTAGATTTGACATATGGCTTTGAACCACGAGGTATTACTATTCAAAATGTTGTTATAAATCTGTAAGATAAAGTGTTTGAAGTACTTAATTTTCTCCTTAACGTTTTCATTTATGTTTCGTGTTTGTCACCTTAGATTTAAGATGATGTAAATATAAATGTCTTTTTTGCACTGACAATCCCTTTGCTGAAGTATTTAGTCCAAACATGTGAAAAGTACAATACTGTAAAATAAAAATCTTGCTCATGAAATTGTGTAAAATAAGAGAAGTTGTCTTTTAGCATCTCTCTTGAAAATTAAAATTAAATGTTTATCTAGACATGTAAAGTAAACTATAACATCATCTACATAATTATGCAACATGTAAAGCTAACGTTCTATGTAACAGGGACATACTTCAACTGCATCATGTTTATGGTAGCATCATCGGTGGTACTGACAGTGGTCGTACTCAATTACCATCACAGAACGGCGGATATACATGAGATGCCACAGTGGGTGAGTATTTGATAAGAAGCCTTAGATGAATCCATAGCAACACATCTTAGAAAAAAAGAATTAGTTGATAGTTCTGTAATTGTAGATGTTTTTCTCATTACAGAAGCTATTATCGAATAGCTTACAGTTAGCTTTTTTGATACTTAACGAATGAAGGCTAAAGTGTATTTTCCAATGGCAGATAAAATCAGTGTTCCTGCAATGGTTGCCATGGATTCTTCGGATGTCGAGGCCAGGGAAGAAAATAACAAGAAAGACTATAATGATGAACACAAGAATGAGGGAGCTAGAGCTTAAGGAGCGGTCATCCAAGTCTCTGCTGGCAAATGTGCTGGACATTGATGATGACTTTAGGCATGGCCCTCCACCTCCTAATAGTACAGCGTCGACCGGGAATTTGGGGCCAGGGTGAGTAGAAGCCTAGCTAATTGATATAAGAAAGTACTTATTGATAAAAACTTCACAACAGAACTTTGCGAGATTTTAAAATTTTAGAGCAAAAATTCTCACATTGGATTCCCTTTTTATCACGTCTTTGTATCAGAAAATTATTGCAGAATCTTGATTCCGATTTTCAAATCTATGTAAGTACTTTACTTAAATCTCTTTTAACATTTACATGCTAATACACTTTTTCCAATTTCACTATATCGATTTAGGTGCTCAATATTCCGCACGGATTTCCGTCGGTCGTTCGTCCGTCCGTCCACTATGGAAGATGTGGGCGGCGGGCTGGGTAGTCACCATAGAGAACTTCATCTCATCCTGCGGGAACTGCAGTTCATTACTGCAAGGATGAAGAAAGCAGACGAGGAGGCTGAGTTGATCAGCGATTGGAAGTTCGCGGCGATGGTTGTTGACAGGTAAGAAGAAGTTTTTCCCCACACTAGCTGGAAAAATTTACATCATGTAATATTTAAGTGTCAACCGAATAAAAGAACAGTGTTCACACACGAGTCGCTCTCACGTGGCGTTAAGCGATTTAAATTCACCACATATGAAGGAGACGCAAAGGGTAAAAGTTTTAAGAGTAAATAGAACGTGACCATACATAATATACCTATGGGACCACAGAACAAGCAGTGGCTATAATATCGAGGATAAAGAAATTATTCGATTTAATTCTGAATTCACTCAAATCCGAAAAGCCCTAGCGAATTGATTAATGAATATGGTAAAACTACATTCATTGATTTATGACTGTATTGTTTTCACAATAAAAGGGGATTAAACAGCACCGGGCTTTTGTTCCTACTTAAATGAACGATGTTGATATTCCATTTTTGTATGGGATGATACGTTTTTTGTAGTAAATCTTTTTTTGTGTAACTCGTGTGTATTGTTCTTTTCGGCTTTAACTTTATAGTTAATTAATGACATATTATAGAAGTGAAGGAGAGTCGGCAAAGAGAATCTAATTTAAATAAAACGTGGTTATTCCTCTTCAGTTTGATCTTTAACTGCAACACATGTTGCAATTAAACTTCAAAAGTTAACAATTCCGACATCTGTAAGAATATACCTTACTTCAATTTTAAATAAAGACAAAAATAACAAAATCCTTTAGTGCAATGTTTTATTAAAACTCGATGGCACATGATTTAAATTATTCATGTCTTGTGTCCTGAGGCAGGATATAAAACGCGTTGAGTTTATCGTCTCCAGCAAAGTCATGGCACATAAATCTAGTATATACACCCAGTTGATTTTCAAGATATCTGCGAAAAAAAGTAAGAAGAAAACGTTACGAAGGTTCTTGAGTATGAAATAACATCAACGAGTGCTGTAATAAAAGATCTAGGAAACTACTTTAAGTTATTAGTTGAGTGTGCAAACGTCAATACTGCATGTACAATAAACAATGAACTTCATTAGGTAGTAAAGCAAATAAATGAGATACCTCTAGATGACACACATTTAATCAGCATCTCGTAAACTGGCAGTTTTATGGTCGACTGACAAGTTTTCCTTGTGTGGGTACCTACAGAATTCCGTAGCTACATATGTGGAACATTTATATGGAAAGAATGAAAAATGGAAATATGTCACTCTAACGTTACAAGGTTATCCTCCTTTAGCCCCTGTCCTAGTCTTGTTTGCTTGTGGATAACGCACCGGGTGTACTAAACGTCAAGTTCCAACATACGGCGATACAAAATTTGCTAATGCTGCCTCACTGCAACCGCCGGATAGGATGGAATGCCTGGCTACAAAGCCTCATGTGTTTTATAAAACACTGACATTTTGTATACAGTTGGGATTTTAACTGAAATCCAATTTTGTACAGTCTTCATTTTAAAATGCAAACGAAAATGCACAAAATCCGACACACGGGTATACATTTTGAATTTTAAACAAGTAGTTTTAAATGGTGAAGGAAAATAAAGTAAGGAGCGCTTTTAGAAGGAAGGTCTGAACTTACAAGAACGGGAAAAGTGCTGTGCTTTGTAATATTGTTAGGTACTGCATCTTGAGTGCTAGGCATTTGATTCGAAAGGCGACATAAAAAATGGGTAGATGCGTTATATTTCACGCTGTGACATATATTTTTGATATTTTGAGAATAATGTGAAGGTTCTGACGTGTCCAAGCTAATACCGAAACTATGAATTAAATGTCTGTTGAATAAAATTAGATTCTTCTAGATATTGCTCTGGGGTTCCCCAGGGAGCTATCTTGTTGCCAACTCTGTTACGGTTGTGACACATGTTTATAAACTGACATGTAACTTTTGTCCCCAGGTTTTGCCTGTTCGTGTTCACACTTTTCACAATCATCGCGACAGTGGCTGTCCTTTTATCGGCACCTCATATCATCGTGCAATGAACCAACTACTAGGTGCCTGGGGTGAACCGGCACAAGTATGAGAGAACTAATTATTAGATTGCCGATTTGTAATTATAATTGATAATGTAATTAAATTAAATACGTGGTTGAAACGCACACGTCTCCATAACAAAGTCTTAAGACATTAAATTATAATAAATTTACATATTGTAGTTAAGTCAAATGTTAGTGGAAATTTTAAATGATGTAAGATGTTATGTTGTTAAAATGTTATTATCATTTTGGGTGTTATCGATGTATTTTGTACGTTAATTGTTGTTTGTTAATGTTTATTTAACAGTGAAAGAAAATGTATTTTGTACTGTTTATTTCTTCAAGTGTATAGGGAATTTTTGGGCGCAGATTTCAAATTTCCATTAGCAGTTATTTAAAAAAATGTGATGTTGACTAGGATGTTATACAGATAAATGTTGACGTGTATAATTTGTTAAAATACAATATTAATTACTATAACTAAACGATTTGTATAAACGAAAAACTAATGAGGGTTGATTTAACGGAAAGGATTAACTGGCATAGCATGGGCTGGAGTTGCATTCATTGGGAAAAAGGTATTAGGAAAAAGTTTGTCTGAAAATCAATCTCTTTGGATGAAAAGTGAGGCCTGATCAAAAAAGTTTGTAAAACAGAAAATTCGTTTCTACGCGAATGTTTAAATTAAAATTCTCGTGAATTGAAGGGAAATGAGGTCCTTTGAGAAATTAGATTTGAATCGGTATCCTTTTTACATATAATGAGGGATCAGAGACGACGACATAAAACCTTAGGGTAATAAGTAATGTACATAATGGATCAAATATCGGTAGAGTCAAGAATAGCTTAACGATTTAAGATTATTCCATTCGATATTAAAACTCGATTAGCGATAATCGCTGCGTCTACATAGATACATATCGATTCGAATCGATATGTATGAATTTAGATAGATCGAAGCATTAGTGAAGGGTATCGGAGTACCTTTTGTAATTATTAAAATGAATGTACTACGAAGATTAAATCCAGGAATTGTTAAACAGTTATGGAATTGATAAGGATTCAACAATTAATACGGAACCAAAGATAGAATAGGTCTAGCAACAGAAGGTGGAATAAAATAATTAGAGCCGACTTAAAACGAGACTAAACAAGTGATTGGACATGAATGTTTAATTTTTAAAACAGTTATGGATAAATCGGATAACTTAATCGTTGATCTCTCGTATCGATATTAATGCTCACTAAAATATTGATAGCGTAAACTTATTATACAGTTAGTATATCGATATGAGAGGCAGTCCTTAGCATCAGAAATTGTAACGAATAATAGGCATTGGATTGTGTTAACGTTAAGCTTAGCAGAAATATTGCAATGCTGTCTATAATTAACCACCACATAACCATATTAATAAAAATGTACATACAGAATAATGCAGTGTGTATGTATTTGTATATAAATTTTAGAAAAAAATCGGAAAAAAGACTAAAATATCGCATTTTTCACTCTAGTATTATAACAACCAGTCTTATTGGGCAGGAATAGTACACTATTACTCGTAAGTACTAGATACTGTCTTTATATTGATATCATCTCGATAAGTAAAGTATTATCTGATTAATTTCAAACGTAGATCGATTGGAGGCGATCCGAAATTTTTCGCGCCCAATAAGACGTCAACGTGTCGCTTTGACGAATATTCAATTGAAAAAGTTTTTTGATTGAAATTGGTTGTTATCGATTCCAATTCGTCAAGTGTCTACTCGATTAGAACCTTTTAGCACATACTGTAGCATCTATATAATAGTCGTATTATTTAAAAATAAACAATTTAAAGTCTTTATCTATGTCCGTTCCTCAATTTCGCTCTTATAGATGTCGTGATAGCCTAGTAAATGTCGTGTCCCTTGATTTAAGCTAAACGTATAATGGAATAACTATCAATAAGGAAGCTCACTAAAAACTAGATATAAAAATTTACGCAATCTGAGTGTTTTTACATTTATTTTTATTATTTTTTATAACGAATAAACATAAAAAATGTGTTGTACGAGTTAGCATTTTTTCTCGAAATCGTAAAAATTCTGAATGTAAAAGGGTCAGTTGAATAAAGAATCTTGGGAGAAAAATTACAGCTTGTTCATAAATCGTATTTCACAGAATTGTATTATTAAAACCTAATTATGTTAATCGTTCCTGAGATTATAAACGTTGTCGTTTCGCAGAATTTATGTTAAACAGTGTGGTGCTGAAATATGGCAAATGTCAGATTCTTTTTTCAAATATTTCTTATTTATAATTATTGTTGTAAAGTATAATTTTAAATTTCATAAACCCTATTGTTATAAATTTGATTGTGTATATTTCAATTCGAAAGTGATGATAAAAAAAATGAAAATTTGTAAAATTAATTAATATATTTAATTAGATTTGTTAGTGCCAAAAATAGGGTTTATAAATATTGAAGTTAAGTTGGTTTTAGGTATAAACGATGAAGTTGAGAAGATTATTGTAAAGAAAAAATAAAAAAAACGAACTAGGGTCTTTGTTAACATGTAATTTAACTGGTTAATGTTTGTATTGGGCCGCGGCTACGGGTTGTTCAGCCAATTTTAAACTTATTTTGTTTCAAAAAAATAAATGAGAGGTTGTGAAATCGAATGTAAGGCCCGTGGTAGCGGTTCAATGATAAAATATAATAAAAATATTAATAAATTTTAAAAACGAGTAGAAACGATCTACGATTTAATAAAAACCGAATAATAAAACGCCTGCATGGGACCGGGTTAGAATATAAACGTACAAATGAACTGACGTAACCACTTCATATGCGACGCATACACATTTACAAGCAGTATTTATTGTTTTAATCTCACACTTTTACAATGTCGGTATAACTAATCTTCTGATATTTTTGACAATTTGTTCACACTTCAAAACACATTGCAAATTGTGTGGGGAAACTACGGAAACTGACATAACAACTTATTTTATAAAATATAAATCATAATTTTACGAAACTCATATTTTTTTAAATTATAAACATTTGGACAACTCAATTCGATTTTAAAATCTGAGACGTCGAGCTGCTGCAGCTTAAAATATATTTCCATAAAATGTACACTTCGAAAAATTATTATATTGTCAGTTACGTAAGTTTCCTCAAATATTTTGTGAATTTTAACTCTCTAACCTATTTCCGAATTTCACTTAACACTGAGGAACCAGTTTACACACTATCGTCTATGTCTACACTAATACATATATGTATACATCTATATATAATTTTAATGTTTGTATGGCATATGGCACAAAATTATTACAATGAAAATATTTTATAATTTATTACAATTATTATGACTTCATTTTAACTATTATTATTGTAAAGTAAATTACTTTAATTTGTATAAATTATGTAATTAATTTACTTTTATAATTAATTATTTATTATTTGATTACAATTTACACATTTTTGTAAAAATTACACGTTTGGAAACAATTTTCTTTTACATTTAACATTACGTTACATTATTTTTACATTTTGAATATTTATTCATGTGTCATACAGACTGCTCTGCATACTGCACAACAGAAACAAAATGCTTTAATCGTGAAACAGGTATTTTGGATTTCCATGTATATTCTACTTCTGACGCTGTAAACTAAGATTTTAACTATTTCGAGTCTCATCTACTCTTGTGTCGTTTATTAGTTATAGCGGTAAGGAAAAATTTACAGCGGTATGGAAAAAAAAATCTTGTTTAGCAAAATTTTGTTGCCAAGGACCTAAGAACCTACCCTACTGTGGTTTAGTTTAATCGACCCAGGAATGTTACGTTGTATGAAACTTAAGGGAATAAGTAATAAAACAACTGAATTTTATTATAATTTCTGTGTCTTTTTTAATTTCCCACAATATTTACCGACCCGTATTGTTGAATTTTTGCTCATCGCGGACACGAACTCGATTGAATTTCGGTTACAAAGTCGTATTTCGAAAGAACACAAAGAAAAAGTCAATTTTAGGATACGATACGATGTGAAGCTCGCTCGCTTTTCTAAGAATAATATAGCGTTCCTTTTCACGTAACTTGTGAACGACGGCACATAATGACAGCTTGTTTACTCGTGCACCATTCCAACTGGTGCTGTTACGATCTCCAAACCCGATACGAGTCGAACTCTATTGACACATGTCGTGTCTGTATCTTAGTGTACTACTCTACTCTTTGCAGATAGCGTAAATACGCGGTTCAAGAAACAAACTCGGAAAATAAATTCAGCGCCAGAATATTTTCTCAAACTTTGAAATTCGAACACTTTTCAAATAAACTCGTATATTTAATGAAAACGAATTTGTTAGTTTTTATTCTAAATGTATATGTATTTAAGGTAATGAAATGATTTAAATGGGGCGTTTCAATTATAAACTTCTAAATGGCAAATATTTGTTTGTAGCCTACTACTTTGTATATAGGGCAAATAATTTATGGAGACTGGATTTTTTCACTAAAATAATTATTTTTAATTTTATTCTAAGAATTTAGAAAAATGTATTTGTTCTCGTCAAAACGTGGTTCTTATGTTCTTAGGCCAACAAATGTAACTCTGTGTCTCATTCGATCGCTATTTAGGCTACATCTATAAACATTACACCTGGTGGTTGCTCGCTTACTCAAACACCAACTTATGTATGCAACAACGTTATTATACAATTTATTTATTTTTAACATTTTTCTCACACATTTTCATCTCTGTGTAAGGTTTATCTCTTCAAACCAAAAACAAGTTTACATTTTAAAATATTTTATACAAGTCATCATTTTATTGAACTTGAAATTTAATAAAAAGATTTTAATACCGCAAAAAATATGAATATAATTGTTTGAAACGAATTCCTTAGAAGACGTTGACGACTTATGAAAATATTCTCTTAAAAGAGAATTCCATTAAAGTATTTAATACGCTTTCGTCTAAGATTGACTGTAACCGAAATATGTTAATTTTTCAGAAATAATTATTCTTGAAATAATTTTAATTGAAATGTATAAAAACAAAATGGCGGATGGAGAGATAAACCCACACACGTTCAGAAACACGTAACTAAACATCGACCAATCTTATTTTCAACTATCGAGCTTCTCATTGTAGTTCGACATTTATTTTCCTGAATCACACATAATCCACATTGTGTTCCTGTGGCTTAACCATAGTCGGAATAATTAATTAAAATTAAAATAAAAAAAAATATACGACTGCAGTAAGTTGAATAAATACAGCCGAGTGTAATGTAAGTTTATAATGAAAAGCCCCTATGGAGGTTTTTATAATAGATGAAAAATAATAAAAAATAAAATACAAAGGTAAATTTGTAAAATAAATACAACGGGTAAAATGTTTATTCGTTAAAATTGACTATCGTAAGTAGTATTCGATTTGTATAAAACTAAAATAAATTAAAGCAATCTGATTTATAATATTCTTGTCGTTTTATTTGAACATCCCTTTTTAATTTGAATTTGTATATCCACAAGACTGTGATACAATAAAAACAAAAAGAATCACTCTGTCAGGTATCAATGAAAAATATATTTCATTCTACTTTCATAGATTTCGTAATTAAAGGCCTACGTACATTATTAATGTCTACTTGCCAAATACTGTTTCAATTAAAATTTCAATCAAGTTGCGAATTTCAAATAACAGTGAACCTTATTGAACTATTCGTTTGGTAAATCTAGTCAATTTCAAATATCGAATTTTTAATCCTTTTTTAGAATTACCTTTGTGAATTGTGCAAAGGTTGTTAATTCTTTCGTAATTTTAAAATTACAAAAGAATGAGTGTGAGAGTGTGTTAATGTCAGAAAACATTTTGAAAACATACAATATACATAAAAAGTGCAGTTTTGCATCCTTGTTAAATTCAAGGAGGTAACTATGCCTGTGATTCTCAATGCGGATCAATAATAAAATAATAGATAATTTTCGAATACAAACTTTGTGAAATATAAACAACTAAAAAAGCAAATATTTATTGATGTCCAGTTGTCTTATTGTTGTATATTTATTTATGTATTTGATGACAACTTCTTGAATTTGATGAGGTAAAAACGCACATTGTATAAAAAGCAGTCAGCAGCAGCAATATATTGAGTGGGTAAGTGAAAACATATTTTTTAAGTAAACTAATATTTATATTTTTTTTAACTGCCTTGTTAGCCTAGTGGTCCGAAGCCGATTACTACGCTACAGATCTTGGATTTCATAGAAAAACCCAACAGCTCATATATTTTCTATAGAGGTTACATATTTTGATCCATTCTCATACCTAAATGTTATCTTGCATAATAATACATAACAAGAACAATGTATTCCAACATAGATTAAAACAACAATTGATGACAATAAAATAAAAATCTTACGATTGAATTTCGGTCGTGGCGAATTTGGATGAAGCATGGAGACTAGCCAAATACGCAAAAAGTATGTGTGTAAAAACACAGGTGCAGCTCTTGATCCCTTACTCTCATAGTCCGATGGGCCGGCAATCCGATACGACCGGAGTGATGAGGCGCCGGGTCAACGGCTTAATTCAGAGACACGCAGATGGCACACTTCGGGTTGCGATTGAAATATTTCTAATAGAAAAACCCAATTCCACCCTGCCCAACCTAAAACCCGAACCAAACACCAATCATAGTTGCGTTTCTTTTGTTATTATTAAGGTTTTTTTTTTTAAATAATGTCTTGTTAGCCTAGTGGTTCTAAGCACGACTGCTACGCTAGAGGTCCTGGGTTCGATTCCCAGGTCGAGCAAAAAGTGTTATTGGGTTTTTCTATGAAATTCTCAGTAGCAGCTCGGAGTTTGGATTTGAGCCCGGTTAATGGCAATAGGCTCGCCCCCACATGGACACATTACATGGGACCTAAATATGTGGGTGTACATTGGTACACCTGTGCCTAACCCTTCAGGGAATACAGGCGTGATGGTATATTTATATTTTTATATATTTATTATTTAAAAAAAAAAAAACTAATTTTAAGGTTGTAAATATTTAATAATAAAAAGTTATATTTTACCATGAGATCAATAGAGCATTAAATATATCAATTTAAAAATACAATAATCAAAATCTTTCAACAGTTTAGTGACGACATTAATCTTCTCTTCATACAAATGATCATAAAAATACTCGTTTCTTTATAAATCGAATGGTTCTGTATTAACAACAGAAAGAAGAAATCTTTTAAAGGGAATTTATGAAGAATCGATAAGATTAATATTATTGCGACAGGTTGGGGTACTTTAATTTTCTTTTGATGTCATTGAGCCGGGAGTTTGCTGGGAGCGTCTTTTGCGGCTTTATCTCTTAAAGTACAAGTAATACTTCACAAAATAAATATGAAAATGTTTGTTTATTTTACTGATATACGTAAGGCGGATAAGTATAAGTTGCGTAACATTTATTTCGGTTTATGTTTTTGGTTAAATTCAAGAAAAGAATACTTAATTAAAAATAATTGTTCTTTTAGTTTTTTGGATTAAATTCAAGAAAAGACCAATAATTAAAAATAAAAGCTCGTTAATATTTTTGGTTAAATTCAAAAAAGAACAATGATTAAAAATAAAACTTGTTCAAATTTTTTTCGTAAAATTCATAAAAAGAACAATAATTAAAAACAAATCTTTTCTTTTCGTATATTTTCCGAATTGTATTCAAAGCTGAGCCAATCTTCTTTTATTCAACTACTGCACACACTCCAACACTCACAGTATTTGCTCAACTTTTGACGTGACAGGCGACAGGTGCCAGGTTATTGCTTATCTGACAGCCGACGGGGGTCGGGGGGGATACGGGGAGGGGGGAGGGGTGGGGGGGTGTGGTGGTGTGGCCCCCCCGGGGTCGCCAAGTGACACGGCATTTTAGAAATCTTTGCCAATGGCTCCGATTGTCACCGGTGTTTATAGTATTAACGTCTATTTTGAAACGTTAAAGATTTTCATGAATTAAATTGGGTTTGAAAGGTTGTTTTGGAAGTTTGAGAAGCTTTTGTTGGGTTAAATTGATTCATGTTTTCGATGAATATTTTTGTCGTAATTTTAAAGACTTTTCACATAGATGATGCTATGTTATCATTGTCAAATGTTTTTGTGGTTGAGAGCTGCAAAACATTTCCAAAAAACAGAGCATCAGTTCGATGATACGGTTGGCACAATGGCTGATCGATTAACTGCTGCACTACGGGTCACGCGTTTGATTCTAGCATTTTTTTTTGTAACCTACTGAATGTGGTTCTGTGTCTGGCTGTTTGCGTAATTGAGTTTATATGTTTGTAAACGCACCCACGATACAGAAAGGATTGGTAAAAAAGGCAAAAATAAATTATACAATAAAAAAAATATCAAAAAAATAATTATAATTGTATATTTAAATTAGAGGTAAAAAAACCCGTATTTATGTAAAATGCACGGTTGTATGTATTATTTAGTTAAGCTTTTTCAAGAGCATACTGAAAATAAATATTTTAGTTGGATCTAGAGTATCAATTACTGTCTAAGGAAAAAAGTTATATCAAAACGAACAAACCGAACCGAAAAATCCAAACATTTTAAACCTTCCAGCAAAAACAGCGCTGTATTAAGCTATCAAGCTGTCAATTTGGCGTCCAGGAAAACAACGTTCTTGTCCAACGTTAGAATTATGCAAATCTGGCTGCGATAGCAAAAAGCGCTGCCGATATTACGAGCTAAGCGGATTATAAGTACTATGGTTTATTCTGGCCTAGATTTGAATGCGACCTCGTTTTAACTGGGGATAGCGAAAAATAAAGTTTTGTCGGATTTGCAGGTATTTAGGTTTGTACTGGAAATAATGGAAATGAAAGGGAAGAACATGAAAATTAGTTCAATTCTAGGAAATTAATCCTCTATTTTAAAAAAACCCTTTGTTTATTGAATTTGAAGTTCGTACCTATCTGGTTTCATAAAATAGAAACAGAACAAAATAATAAATAATGCATTAGTCAGTTCCTACAATGATATTTACACGACAGACTTCACATGAAAAAAAAAAATACCATCACGCCTGTATTCCCCGAAGGGTTGGGCAGAGGTGTACCAATGTACACCTACAGTTCGCCGGTATATTTAGGTCCCATGTAATAGGGGGCGAGCCTATTGCCATTAACCGGGCACAAATCCAAACTCCGAAACCCTCCGACTCCGACTCCGACCTTAGAAAGAACGTAGTAATTGAAAAAATCCCGTACCCGGATGCAAACCCACAGCTTCGTGTATAAGAGGTGGGTGCCTCAACCTCTAGGCTATTATGGTATTAATAAAATAAATAAATAATTCAATTAAATTTTATCCAAAGAATAACCGTTGTACAATAAAATTATGTGTACATTGTAAAACATACCTAGTAGTTGCTATGTATATACTCGTACATCGTCTATTTGCGAATAATTAATTTCGAATTTGCAAATACTACATGACCTGCCTAACTAAATGTTTTCATACACGTGCCCACCCATATAAATAAGTAAATAACCGTCTTCCTCCACGTGCCTAGATGCTCTTTACAAAAGATGGCAACTTAAGTAAAGTAATACCTACCTTACGTTCTTATAATTAAGGTGGATATTTTAACTGTACCTTTCAATTTCATTAAAACTTTGCGTACCTTTGAAAATGTTTTACAGTTGGCCTTTTAACAGATTTGTAATACAGATTGACCTACTTATTATTTATAAGAACGCCCTCTAATCTAAACTTGTGTATATAGGCGTTTGTGATAAGTTGGAAAATATAAAGTGATTAATTAGCGAATTAATTCATTAATTAGGTAATCTTTAATTTTATTTTCTAATCTGGTTTTTTATATACGACATTTTAATTTCTTAAAGAAGACGGTCTCTGTGATCTAAGGAATAAATAAGCTGTAGTTTGTAATGATTATGTTTACAATATTAAGGTGGTGTAGATTACAAATATTTCTATATCTTATTTACAAATCTCGAGCCTACGTATCTGTTGATGATGTCGTGTAGATAATTTCGGCCATAGCGACTGCGATTTTGCATTTCTCGTCATGGTGATTGGTGTAGATATACTGCTCTTTCATGTATTCCCATGTGTTTAGCGAGCAGCAGTCTAACAGACCCATCTGCTTCCCCCAGGTAGTGGACATCCATGAGGATTTTCTAAACCAGAACAAAAAAAAAAGATAAAATGTAACACATGCAAAATATTGTACTTTCGGGGGCACGCAACATTATAGTTAGGCGCCGTGGCTGTGTTTAAAGTTCAGTTATAACAATTAAAACTGGTTTTCTTAAAATAAACATGCCAAGAAGAACCTTTGATATCTCCTTAACATATCGTGCCCCAGGTATAGTCTAGAGTCTAGATAAAAGAATAATATTAGGTATAATAAAATAAAATATCGCAATGATAGGAAGAACGTGAAAGTTCCGGCTACGTTAAGCCTCTTTATACACCCGATTTAGTCCACAACTCTTTTATTTTGCTCCAACACGACCCATCGCGGTCCTTTAAAAAGGTACAGACAGCAAAAAAATCTCAGTTCCCAGCACCGAAGGTCCAGTTACAACATTACAAGAGAACTGTTTTGGCACTTCCAGAAAACAAGTGTCATGAACTTTTTCACTTAGTTGCGAAGACTTTAATGACTTCCTTGGGAGTACAGGGCCGCACTCGGGACAACGGAATTATTTTGTTAAACTTAAACCAATTTGGATAATGTATGTTTTTTGTTTTGTTGCGTTCGTGTTTCGTTTGTTTTGTGTTTTATCTTTGGAGCCGCAGGCGGGGGTTGTTACGTCTTTGAGTTTTGATGAAGTTGTTGTGAAGGCCTTGTTAGGTTTAAAATTATGTTAGTTGCTTTGTCCATGATTGTGTTTGCCTCTAAGTATTATGATGCAATTGATTGATGATTTTTGGTAGAATAATATTTTTTGTAAACTGAATAATAATATTTACTCAATATATTAAATACTGTGTTTTCAATATTAAATATTCTCTAAAACTACATAATATTGCTTTAAAATTTTTATGTCTCAAAATGGTACAAAAAATAATTAAGGCAATTGGTTCCCTGGAAATATAGCTTTTTTTTAAAGATATTATATGAACATAAAAAATGCTGAGTACAACATACTACAAAAAATATTATGATGCAATTGATTGATGATTTTTGGTAGAATAATATTTTTTATAAACTGAATAATAATATTTACTCAATATATTAAATACTGTGTTTTCAATATTAAATATTCTCTAAAACTACATAATATTGCTTTAAAATTTTTATGTCTCAAAATGGTACAAAAAATTATAAAGTAATTAAGGCAATTGGTTCCCTGGAAATATAGCTTTTTTTTAAAGATATATGAACATAAAAAATGCTGAGTACAACATACTACAAAAAAACCTACTATAACATCTCTATTCAATAAAAAAAAAACAGATTCGGTTTCTTACTACACACGCAAAACTACCAACTAATTTCTTTTAAAGGTACCGTGTACATTGCATCGCTACCTTAAACAAATTCATTGACTATTTCCAAAAAGGCCGCCAAGTGGCATAAAATATAAACAGTACACCGGGGCGTAATAGGGTAAAGCCACCACTTTCCAAGAGCTCATACAACTTTGTCATGGCGTTTTTGCAATATCCTACCCACGGGTACAATAATGAGATGTACCTAGGAGGAGGTACCTAATCAATTTGGTTGAAAATTTTCTATATTATCAGAACTTATCCTCAATTTTTGTGAGGTCTTTATAACTCTTAATGGCTACTTCTGGAAAGTCATCGATTTTAGTTTTTTTTTCAGACTATTGATGCGCAAGGTGACAAGTTGTTGAACCAATTGCAATATACATATATAACATGACGCCTGTATGGGGAAGGGTTAGGCAGAAATGTCCCAATGTACAACCATTTTTCGCCGGTGTGTTTAGGTCTCATGTAACAGGGGGCAAGCCTTTTCAATATACTCATCTAATAATAATAATATCCCCCTAACTTAAATGGAGAGAGCTATTAGCTAAGTATATACAGGAGATGTTATAGTTCACAAGTGTGTAGGCAAATAAAGGTGCATTCCCTATTCCCTCACTCTTAAATTTTGATGGGACGGCAAACCGACACGACCAGTGAGAGATCAGCCGCTTGACGGGGGTGTCACACCACCAACTTCATGACTCTGGGCTGCTACTAAGAAACTCCTAACACCACTTTGCTCTACCTGGAAATCAGACCCAGGACCCCACATGCGCAGTGAACACTCGCGTCACATACAAACAGGCCTATCAAACATAAACTTTGCATAGGTACCAAACTGTTTTTGTAATGCTTTGCCTTTTCCGTGCGTTTTCAATTCTGTTTCAATCAATATTTGTTTGATGCAGGATATTGATACAAAACAAAACACTGACGTTGAGCCTCGATTTATTTATCCCGTTTTTTTCAGGTCAATAACCAGACTAACCTGTGAACCGAGTGTTTACTGTTACTGAATTAATTGAATAACCGCTATCTTATGGACTATGGTTACAGATAATATCGCGAGGATCCTTGGCTAAGAATTCAAGAAGCGATATCTATCTTCGCCCGAAGCGGTTGTTGGACCGCGATTGTGGAGAGCCAAAAACAACGTCCCTTATCGCGGGGGTCCATCGCTCCTTCATATTGACTACTGATTTTTATCTACATCTCAAGTAAGAGTCTCTCACAATACAATATTTAAATTTATATTATGTGGAGTTGTAAGCACTATTTAGTACAATTTGTAAAGACAATAATTCAAATTCGTTCAAATTGATTGGTCCAGTGATTAAGGCACCGCCGCTTATGTACTTACTTCATGTAGTTTTAAGTTAATCTCGAACATCGACATCTGACATCGATTCTGGGAAACAAGTCTGAAATCCCCATTCTGTCTTGAGCAAGCATGATGATTCTTGCCTTCTCCCATTGCAGTTGTGCTACTGCGGGTGAGGGTAAATATCACTCCAAGAGCTCTTAGTCTGTGTCTTATAAGTGTCTGCAAACAATACCTAGGGGTTATGATTATTGTTCGTTCACTGTAAGTCTACAACTAACTCACTACAAAGTAAGCAAACATGATGAGCAATGTTCGAAGTTTCATGTATGAGAAGAGACTATTGCTTTACAATACTAAGGCCTACTGGCACCAAAACGAAACCAACAGTCCCTAGACTAGTCGAGGTTAACATTTGTCTCCATACGAAGCTACCTTTTGAGAGGGGGAACTAGTTTAAATTCTTTCTATTGTCATTTAAATAGATAATTTGTTTGTCTTTGAGTTTGAGTTTGAGGATAAATTACAAAATGCCATTCACATTGGCATATTAGCCACTTTATGTCCCTATTATCAACTTGTCGACATGGTTGGCGTATTGGCTATTTGTATGGCCTACAGGTAAATGTTCCGGGTCTGGCTATTTCCGTATGCGTTTACGTTTGAGTTTAAAAGTTCGTAAACACACCAACAATTTAGGAGAATTTTTTTGTATGAGGCAACGGTTCAAAAAAGATATCCCTGCCTGGTGCAAGTGGACCTAACCAAGACATTTGAAGCCTATTATTATATTTGTGACTTCATGAAATAGTTTCTCTAATTCAAAGGTACGTAGAATGCGGTTTCGTATATATTCTACCCTCAGGTATATTGTAACGAGGTGCCGCTAAGCTCGCAAGTAATTAACCTAATTGGTAATCCGTTTAGTGGATAATTAAGTGATAGTTCTGTTGTAAGGAAAGGTATTTAATGAGTACTTGTTGTAAGTTCTTGTTTAAGGTATCGTGTTACCCAGTAACTGGGTTGTGGTGGTCAGATAGACAGTTACGTGATGTGAGATACTGGTTTTTTTTTTCATATAGAGGAGGCATGAGCATTGATCATCACGCTTGGTTAAGGCGAATTGGAGATTTTAGACTTACATTTTAGAAGGCCGGGTTTCGTCACGGCGTTTTCCTTCCCTAATGTCAGTGATGTCCATGATAAACTTAGAAAGTACATATGAGTTCAAAGGCCACGTTGGTAATTACCCGCGGCTGCTTTCAAATTCACAAATGTCAATGCATTAGGGGTCTTAATTGTTTATAGCCATCACGATTAGTTGTGCTTACCGTTATATACAGGATAGTCGTGTTTTCAATTCGAAAATCGACTCTAATTAAATACTTTTGCTTTAGCGATCTAGATTTACAAGTCCTTATCTCAAGTCCGGCCCTGATCAGTCGATAACTTTACAAGCGCAACTACAGCAATAACTCAGTGAAACGAAATGGAAACTTGTAATTTTTCAGAGGAACGCCTTCCCTCCTCCTTGTTCCTCTGGCGCCGTCCCTCCTCCCTGCTCCTCTCACATTAGTTCCGCTAACATATCGACGGTCATAACTTGGAGGAAATTGGAGGAAAAACGTTGAAGACGACCACTGATGAGGTTATGAATTTTGGGGCTAGAAGATAGATTCGGGATGAGGAATCGATGATTGGTCATCCTTCATTCTTGGGTCTTGGAATTGAAACTTCATGTTTGGAACGATATACATTTTATATTTATTGTTAAAAAAAATATTATTCACATTCATGTTTTATTTTAAGATATAATATTTCTATTCATGTGTTTTTTTATATTTATTGTTAGTTATTCTCAGTAGCAGCTCGGAGTTTGGATTTGTGCCCGGTTAATGGCAATAGGCTCGCCCCCTATTACATAGGACCTAAATGTACCGGCGCACTGTGGGTGTACATTGGTACACCTCTGCCTAACCCTTCGCGGAATATAGGCGTGATGGTATATATGGATGGTAATATTTCTATCTATATTCGTGTTACAAGAAGGTAAAATTGTTTGTTTGTTTTTAGGTGTAGGTGTAACTGAAAGTTCATGCCTGATTACAAAAAATCTTGCGGTGATAGAAACCTATACGATTGCCAAATCTCTTAAGATAATTATTATGTTTTATGGTATAGTTGCCTTCCACAGGTACGAAATTACGTGCATAACCTACTACTAATATTACTAATTTTATATTACCTGTTTAAGTACTATTTCCGAGTATCAAAGACAATATTTATGATACCTTCCCTTAATTTCCACGCGGAGAAACTCTCGAATATAAAAACAATCTCTCTCTCCTTGTAAAAAATATATTATGCTTATAAAGAAAATGAAAGTGGAGTGCGTTCATTCCAACAAGAGCCCATTTCTTCAAACAAATCAACCCCCTACCAACGACAATACCCCCAAACAAGTCTAGTTAGTTAATTTATTAACCCTTTAATGGAGCCGACGACCGCCGTGAAAACATTTAGACCAAACACCCGCCAAGCGTGAAGCCACTTACTTTTTACCGTCGGTTTTGTTCCCAACAAAACAGCAAAAACCCTCCATTTTGGCTAGTTTGAGGGCGAAAACTGGCGGCAAATTTTTTGTTCCCATCGCGATCGTGGGTTACCGAATTGAAGCCGCAAATAACTTGCACTGGCACGATTGCCAGAGCGATTGGCTGCTGCATAGCGTGTCGCGGGTTCGATTTCTGTACGGAACAAATATTTGTATCTAGCTAAGCAGATGCTTAGCCTTTTCCCAACTATGTTGGGGTCGGCTTCCAGTCTAACCGGATACAGCTCTGAATATCAGTGTTATACATGAAGTGACTGCCTATTTGACCTCCATAGCCCAGCAACTGGGCAACACGACACCTCTTGGTTAGATTAGTTGTCCGAAATTTCTAATGGAAAACCAATAACATCTTTTACCCGACCTGGGAATCGAACCTTGCGCGTTTGCCACCGTGCTACCACGAGGAACAAATCAAAGTCAAAGTCAAATCATTTATTTCAATTAGACCATTTACAGGCACGAATGTCAAGAAGTTACAGTTTAAAGTTGAAGCTAGTTGGTCGTTCCAAAGCGTAGATCTCTATGGAGAAGAACGAGAAAGAAACTCCATGGACACTCTTTTTCTTCAATTTGGTTTTACAAAATCGGTTGGTTACAAATATTTGTATGGCCCACAATTATTTGTTTCGGGTTTATCTTTTTGTGTATTTACGTATATGTGTTTGTAAACACATCCACGATACAGGAGAAATTCCTAGCGTGGGGCAATGTTTCTATAAAACATGGGCAGAAATGTATAGGAATGGGTAAGAATGGGTATATAACCTCATAACTCGGGGAAAACTCGATTGGAACTCGATTCGATCGTAAGTCTTGCAATCGAGCTATGCCAAGATTGGATTCAGTAATAAATAGTGTTCTTAGTGGCATTTCGATTCTATTACGGTTTAGTTGGAGCATCAATTTACTGCTTTTTGTGGTGCTCTGAGGTAAAGCTAGAATGGTAAGAAATATAGTAATTAGATAAAAGTGTTTTTATTACGTGTGGTGTTTTTGTAGGATCTTGAATAAATTTATATTATCAATTTTGTGTAATTCACGAATAAAACTTTTTTTTTAAATTTTGTTTATTGTTGAAATTTTTTATTTATTTAAATATACCCATTGCAGGGCAAAGGCCTCTTCTCATACAGAGAAGGCACGAGCCTTGATCACCACGCTTGCCAAGGCGGTTTGACTTAAGCTTATTAATTGGACGTAGTTACGCAAAAAGGATCCAACCCTCAAAGTGTAGATACGCAAAAAGGATCCAACTCTCAAAGTGTCACTTTGAGAATTGGATCCTTGAATCTTGAGGGTTGGATCCTTTTTGCGTATCTACACTTTGAGGGTTGGATCCTTTTTGCGTAACTACGTCCAATTATGCTCCTATAGGTTTCCTTGCGATGTCCTTAATAAATTTGGAAAGCACGTATGAATTGATAAAGCCACATTGATACTTGCCCGGATAAAAGGCGGGTTGCTTAACCAGCACGATACCATTACAAAAAGCTTCATCGTAAAAAAAATACAGAAAATGTTACCTCAATTTTCTCTGAAGAAAAGCTCAAGGATGGCCACTCCACTATATCTCAAAGTTTTAGTTTTCATTTCTGTAAAGTCCCCTTTCAAAATCTAAACCATACTATGAATTGCAAGTCAGTTGTCCTTTAAACTACAACATCTCTCAAAGTTAGCGTATGAATTATTTATAGAGCGCCGGAACCGGGTACGTCTTGTGAATTGGGTTTGACTTACAAGATACGTGAGTACATCAATATGGGTGTGGTTGTGTTTAGTTTCCTGTTCCTCGTGTCAGAACTTGGTTAGATCACTGATGGTGTTTTGTAGGTGCTCAAATTTTAGCGTACTATAGATATTATATTGGCAGTTGAAAGCATTAATAAGACAAGCATTTGTTGCAACAATTAAAGAAGGGTCGACCTTATAAGTAAGCTTACAATTTTAAATATATTTAAATAGGATAATGTCGACAGTGGACTGAGAAATATAGTCTAGTGTTAAATATCAGGGTTAATTATCGTAACTAAAAACGTTTTTATTCTAGTCGTCGTCTCAGCGACAGTCAATGTCGAAAAGTTGACAAAAATATCGTGAAAAATTAGACGTATTATTTTTTACAGCTAAAGAATAAGATTGGAATGTGATGTTTGTTAAACCAGATATCAATGAGTCCCGCTATTATGAGAAAAAAAAAGACAAAATGTAGTGTGAATGCTTTAGGTAATGTCAACTACAACACTAACTGGGTGTTCTTTAAAAATGAAAAACATTATACCATTTCATGACAACGGATCAATGAATTATGTATGTTTCTATTGTTCAATAATAAATTACATTTAGAGTACAAATTGTAAAATGAATTTACAGTTTTACTTCACTGTATTTATCTAACATAGTACATCTCAAAAAATACAATTCCAAAGACAACCGAGCATACAAAAAACACATAAACAAACTTAAAATCACTTCATTTTTTATACAAACTCCGAGACAAAACAACCAACTTAATAGACAGTTTCCATCCCTAGTTTTATTGAACCATCAATCACAAGTTCAGCTTATCAAAATCTGACCAAAACTTTGAACAAACTTCAAAACAAAATCTTCCGGACTCCGGACAGATTTAGAGGTCATTCAGCCAAAATTAGTGTATTAATAATTAAAAGTAAAACAGGCTGTGAGGGCTTGCTGTTACTCCGGCCAGTGACAAAAGCTGGTCATTAAATTTAATATTTTACAGAGTGCCGCTAGTTTTGCCTCTCGACCTGGTTGCCGGGTTCCAGCGGTGTAAAGTGGATGACGAATCGAGGGAATTTTTTCGAAGTGTTGCTTTGCTTACCTGGAGATATTTTCTGTGGTTTTTTTTTGGCTTGACAAATACTTGAGTGGAGAAGAAGCAGAGATGTTTTGAAGATTGTCGATGTGTGTATGTATTATTTTTTAAATAGAAAAAAGAAATAAATAATGTTTAAAGACCTTGTGCGCACAAAAAAATAATTTTGATAAGGCTAGTAGATAATATACAAAAAATAGAAGAATAATAATACGCTGTTATGTGCCCCACAGCTGCCTCAGGATTGCAGGACAAAAACAGCATTCTGTTAAATTAAAATTTCCTGTTAAAAAGAAGGATTTTGGAATATTACTAATATTGTTGAATTATACGGGGTTGAAGGAAAGGGAATTATCTTAACGAAACATTTGACCATGGATTCACAACATGGAACCGTTTTTTTAATGACTATTGTATATTCGCTAGGGGGTTTGGAATCATGAACTGTAAAAGTTTCTTTCAGGTATCCCTTTTACCCGTTATTCTGTTGCGAAAGTTGTTCGAAAAAGTCACTGTAACGCAAATGGTTTTTGGAACACGGATGGGTTCTAGTTAGTAAGAGTCTGATGCCCTCTTATGCTCCGCTCAGAACGGAAGAAGTAATTTAATGATTTCCCATGCTTAAAAAAACCCTGTAAAAAGTGATTCTGGAAAATATCGACTCATTGTAATTTACTAACATTACCAAGGAGTGACTTTCGTTTATAAACAACACAGCTATACATTTATCTATTAGAGAAACAGATAGAGAGGGTGCTTCACTTTATATTTCAGAAAGACTACCGGTTTTAAAGCCTGTTTTTAAATTAAGAACTTTATCGCAATCGACATAAAGTCCTGTAATAAGACGGTAAAATGTAACAGTTAAAACCGCTGTTCATCCTATAGTCTACTCTTTCCCACACCAAACAATTTCCTTATTGGAAAACGAGACAACAATAGTCTGTCAACGCACACAGTCATCATTTAATCCCAGGTATTAGTGTAGGACGTCTGTTAAACGATATTAAAGTGTCGAACACAGCCATTACTGTTTAGTTATTGCACGTGTATCGATAAGTCCTTTGCAATTGAATACAACATTGTTATGAGCTGTTAGGTATATGAGTTTTAAGTAATACTTACTTGTTTAAGTATACTTACTACTTTATCAGCCCTACTTATAAAGCAGTCTCAAATATTTGAGAAACAGTTAAACATAAATCAGTGACTGATCAGCAAAAATCTCACTTATAAACGTTAATCAGCGTTGAGAAGTTGTTGAGCATCAGCTCAAATCTAAACAGCGGCGACCCGTTGTTTAAGTCTGGTTCAAGATGGCGGATTTCAATCAGCTGAGACGATTACATTGACATGTCGATTTGACGTTATGTTATTGTGACGAGGTTGACATTAGTGTCTATAATATAATTTGTGAAATTTATATAATATTATAAATAAATAAGCAATAATGGAGTTGTACAGTATACCCCGCGATTTTCAAAATGACGTGGCAGAGCTGAGATACTTTGCGACTCCACGAAGACGAAGGAGGAAAATTTATAAAGTGCGGTTTAATCCTCTGCTAGATCTTTCCGACTCTGAATTTCGGCTGCGATACCGCTTCTCGAAAGCAAACATGAGCCGAATTGTCAGTATTGTGGGGAGGGATTTGCAGGTGGACACCCGAGGTGGTGGTATACCCGTGGAGCTGCAAGTCATGGCCGTGTTACGATACTGGGGCCGTCACGAGGTGCGTACTAATATTTTGATACATTTTTAAGCATGTATGTGCCATGCCAGTTAGTAACAGATTCATTTACTTACAGATTCAGGAGGATTGTGCCGACATACATGGTATGAGCCAACAGACTCTGTCACGTTTGTGTCGCAAAGTGGCGATTGCGCTGGCATCCAAAAGTCCACGTTACATAAAAATGCCAGCCAACTTAAATGAGGAAAGCAAGGCGATTCAAGCCTTCCAACAGATTTGTGGCTTTCGGCACATAAGTGGTGGCATTGACTGTACACACATTAAAATTAGAAAGGTTGGTGGTGATGTGGGTCAGTATCACATCAACAGAAAGGGGCATTTTTCTATAAACACCCAAGTAAGTTTCTTGATACTTTTTTATATCAACTGAAATATGTAGGCCTTAACATAGACAGGGTCAAAAATCAAACATGCAATTTTAAACCCTTTCATGCCCTGACTTTCACATACATATTAAAGACATATTATAGTGCTTCCATACTATTCCTTATCTTAGCCGATCAACACAAAGCTATTTAAATAAATATTAACTATACCTAATAATATAAAAAATTGCTTTAAGGTGGTGTGTGATGCTGACCTTAAAATCTGTGACATTGTGGCACACTGGAGAGGCAGTACACACGATGCCAGGATTTTTCGGGAAAGCTCCATCAAACGACGGTTTGAAGAAAATGAGTTTGTGGGGAAGCTGATTGGTGACAGTGGCTACCCCTGCACCCCTTATTTATTGACACCAGTGCTAAGGCCCCAGACTGAAGCAGAGCGACGCTACAACAACAGCCATATTATTACTCGGAACGTTGTGGAAAGATGTTTTGGGGTGTGGAAACAACGGTTTCGCATTCTTCAGGGGATCATGAGGGGTTCTTACACGACAATAAAAATCACCATTATCGCTTGTGCTGTTCTGCATAATTTAGCGATTCCTTTTAATGAAGAACAAGGTATGTACCAGTGCTAGTTTAATTAAAAATACAATATTTTCTCTATAACATATATTTTTATTTATTTATTTAAACCAGTCAACCAAAGGTGGTGAAGAGTTGATATGGCAGGTTCGACAAGAGTAATACAACAAAATTTGATACTTAAAACGAAAGTAATTGTATTAAAAGTAATTGTAAACAAGCAACATTTTTACAGTTTAGCTTCATATTATGCTGTGTGTACAATTAAAATTAAAAGATACGACTTTCTTCTTTACAGATGCAGCACAAGAACCAGCGTTGGTAATTGAGCAACCAGAAGAAGAAACTCACGCAATCCAAGACGATAATGTCGCACACATCTCTAGAGACGCCTTCATTCAAACCTATTTTAATAATTAATCTACATTGTTTTTACATTAAAGCCTATACATATAAATCACAGCCTTTAATTTAATTGACTTAAAAAATAAATAAATAGTTTAAAAAACACAAAAAAAACACGCTTTAGCTTTTTATCGTGGTCAAAGTTCATTACAAGACCTTTCTAACAAGTCCAAACACGGCTATGATACGATATTTCATCATGGAATGCTAGTGCCTATCTTCCGGCTTCATCATCGGATCTTGAAACCTAATCATGATCAACGTTCATTACAAGACCTTTCTAACAAGTCCAAACACGGCTGTGATACGATCATCCATCATGAAGTTCCAGTTGCAGTGGCGGACTTGGAGGCGGTAGCCCGCCTCAGTCATATTTCTGGCTCTTCTATAAGAAAACTCAGTTCTTTTTGCACGATTTTTCATATTACGCCATGTTTATGTATGTTGTTATTTAATAAATACTTTAAACTTTAATATTATTTTAAGATTGTTGAAAATTTTTGAACACAAGGCGGCAATCGACACCAAACAAATGTCATTTGTTAAAGTCAACTTCAAAATTTTGACACTTGACCATGATCAGTTCCACAGAGTACATCATATATATACGGGATCAGTTCGTTCGATTTCGTTCTTTAGTCGGATAATTTGGTCATGCTCTATGCTGACCGTCTAAGTGTTGACAGATTAAAATAGTGTTTCATCTTTCAACGACCGTTCACCTGAGAAACCATTGAAAGTGGTTTATAAGTAAAAAAAAGTTGATCATTACTTAAGGACTTAAGAGTTACTCAATTGAGAGGTAGCTGATTAGTAATCAGCGGTATTTTTATAAGTATAGTAATCTTTATTTATCTAAATATTTATAACTCAAAGGTTACTGACTGACTGACATAGTGATCTATCAACGCACAGCCCAAACCACTGGACGGATCGGGCTGAAATTTGGCATGCAGGTAGATGTTATGACATAGGCATCCGCTAAGAAAGGATTTTCATCAATTCTACCCCCAAGGGGATAAAATAGGGAATGAAAGTTTGAATTAAAACTTTGTCAGTTTTAAACCGATCTGGCTGAGACTTTGTTAATAATAATACTTCTTAACGCGAGCGAAGCCGCGGGCAAAAGCTAGTAATATTATAAGGTGGTACGAGTTGTTTGTTTATTACGAATAAACTCCGTAACTACTGGACCGATTTTAACCATTTTTCACCAATAGTTACCTACATTATTCCTGAGTAATTTAGGGTATATAACATCACGCTACAACCCAAGGGAGCGGAGCGTTAACCAAAGATGTAACTTATGGCAGGTGAAGTAAGCCACGCGGATGAAGTCGCGGGCAGTTTACTAGTATTTTATACTCGGTTAGCACTATTTTTCTTCTATACTAATACTATAATATAAATAATATATATATAAAATATAA
Organism: Caradrina clavipalpis; assembly: GCA_932526535.1. Lineage (NCBI taxonomy): Eukaryota > Metazoa > Arthropoda > Insecta > Lepidoptera > Noctuidae > Caradrina > Caradrina clavipalpis. Next base: position 2,237,931 of record OW052088.1, read on the forward strand.
ATATACCATCACGCCTGTATTCCCCGAAGGGTTAGGCAGAGGTGTACCAATGTACACCCACAGTTCGCCGGTATCTTTAGGTCCCATGTAATAGGGGGCGAGCCTATTGCCATTAACCGGGCACAAATCCAAACTCCGAGCTGCTACTGAGAATTTCATAGAAAAACCCACTAACACTTTTTGCTCGACCTGGGAATCGAACCCAGGACCTCTAGCGTAGCAGTCGTGCTTAACACCACTAGGCTAACGAGGCAGTTAATACTAATAGACTAATACTAATAGGGTACTAATTAATTAATAATTGCTAAACACGTGTATTCATGTATTATTATTGTTAATGTAATACTATAAAGATAAACGTCTTTGTACTATGTTTCAAGGCAAATGAAAAATATTTAAGTAATTCTTTTGTGAGTAGTGGCTGTGGTATGTTTTTTTTGTTCTTTGCGGATAATGCCGCAAAAACTATAATAATACGTTTTAATATTTCTGTAGAGAAACTAAGTAAAAAAATATGGAAACGGAATAATATTTTTTATAATTTATTTCATTACAAAGTAGACACTACATACCACAAACCTATTAATAAGTAATTCTTGGAGTTTTGGTAAAGAGCTCTTTGAATATTCTATTTTGAATAATATTATAAAGAAACAATATGTGTTAACCGAGATTATAAAACATATTGTTTCTGTTAAAAATCGTGTACTAAGACTTAGCTTAATCTTTAACCAGCCCATTCTTCAAAAATCCTCTATTTTTGTGCCGCGCAGTACAATTTCAGTTCCGTTTGAGGTAGTTCATGATTCCGTGTTTTTTTGCTCGACTCTAGTTTAATTTCAAGCTAGGCAGAGCCAAACAGCGTTGCATAGTCAAACACCTTTGATAGCAGTGCTTGAATTAAAAGCTTCAGTGTTCAAGTATTGTTGAATGATTTGCACCCTTTTTGCGGAATGGTGCAATTGAGAGGGTATATGGCAGTATCGGGTTACTTTAGAATGGTTTGAATGGATAGATTGGTCGTGATGGCCTAGTAGTTAAGGCACTCGCCTCTCATGCATGAAGGAAGCACAACTGTACACACACACATAACATCATGCCTGTATTCCCCGAAGGGTTAGGCAGAGGCATACCAATGCACACCCACAGTTCGCCGGTATGCTTAAGTCCCATGTAAAAGGGGGCGAGCCTATTGTCATTCACCGGACACGAATTATAACTCCGAGCTGCTGCTGAGAAATAAAAACACACATAACACTTTTTAGTATTTTAGTTCTAAAACCGGGACGATGAGTAATGTTCAGTGTGAAAAAATTAATATTTCGATTTTTGAAGCAGTTGCGTGTTCTAGGTAATCTTAACTCCAAAATAATTAAAATGGCGGTCGAATAAAGAAGCTTACATACTCTTTCACTTGAACAGTATAACGAGCGAGTGAGAAGGCATGACTTACAGCGCTGTTTAAGGTTAAATACCCTTAACTAAACTTCGTCTAATGGTTATGGCTTATTATGAAGTCACCGCACCACTCCGCAGCAGCTCGGCTGGAATCGCCTCAAAAAATGTAACCGTTAGTTGCTAGCACGCCACCCGCGAGGTAGCACTTTTTTATCTTGTCAATTAAAACAATATTATAACGCACACGTTTAAAAGTCCTAACTTGAATGGCAATTTTGGTGTCTGAGCTAAGCTGTTATAATGTGCGATGAACCTAACATTCCCAAAAAAAGAAAACTCCTTTCTTAACCCGTAATTTCTAATTCTAAAAGACTTCCATTACAGAAAATTCTTGTACAAAGGCTTTATAATTAAAATGCCAATACTTTGTGATCAAGTATCTAAAACGAGTGTACAGTAACAAAGGGTCTGCAATTAATTGAGAATACATTTTTTAATAAAACTTGTTGAATTTATTTACATTAGTCTAGGTATTGAAGGGTTAATTAATCTCTTTGACTGTCTTATGTGTCACATTTTTGGAATAACGTATTGAAATTTATTGATTTGTTGAGTTATTGAAGTTTCTTAGAAGCTAGTTTATACCTACTTATAATGTATTGATTTGACAAAATATAGAACAAGTTCAAGAACAACAAGATAAAAAATAGGTTTCGGACTACTTTTATAAAGTCTAACTTTTCAAGAAATTCTATACATGTGTCACGTACAATATATTGCTACTTCACTCTTTCACTCGCATGATATATTGCTCGAGTAAGACGGGATGATTAGTGCCGTCGATTTAGATTCTTTTCATTAATATATGCACCGTGTTATACAAGTTTTTGCAAGTGAAACACTATCAACAAAAATTCAAATCCGAAAGGATCCAAAAAAAGGTTATGGCGTTTTACATTTTATATGCTATCTCATTGAGTCATTATAGGAACAACATGAGTATTAAGTGCGAAACGAGTAGTACAACTAATTAAAAATCGATTGAATTTACGATGCGTTTACTCTACTTTATCTCACTGACTAAAACAACAATGTCATGAGTCAAACATAAAAATTAAAATTACAACACAGCATTTAAATTCGTCAAATCAGTCTCTGAGATTGTTAGATGCCCTTTAGTTGTTTCACGTCGTCAAACATACAAAAAACCCTCTCATAACAAACTCTCCCATCAGTTGACACAACAACATTAAAAGCATTAAATCAACCAACAAACAACAAAATCCAATACGTTTTACACAAATCCCCGATAATGACATGAAACCGCGCACATACCAGCCTTCCTACCGATACTCCTATTATAAACCACTCAAATTATAACCAATGTACTCTAAAATATTAAAGTGGCTAATTGGCTGAACATTGATATCAAGTAATACTGGCTTAAGTGCCTCATGTTTGTTCACTAGTCCAATAGCGCTATTGATTTTGTATTAAGAAACGTAATGGGAAAAGGATTCGTTGCAGTATAATTTTGTTTTGCTCGTTAAAAAGAAAGGGTGTTTTTAGATCACTGGAATATCGATTTGAAATAGCTTTGGTTCTTATTCTATGCTTGTATTATGTAAAGTTCTTTGTTACCGGTGATGTCTGGGAGTACGCATTCGTGTTGTCAAGTAACTGGGTTGTGGAGGTCAGACAGACAGTCGCTCCATGTAAAACACTGGTATGCGGGTGCATCCAATTAGACTGGAAGCGGACCCCAACATAGTTGGGAAAAGGCTAAGCAGATGATGATGATGCTGATGATGATGTATTATTATTTTTCGGTTGGGAAATCATCGAATGGCTTCTCCCGCCCGGGCGGTGCGGGAGGGAGTGTCAGACTTTTACTGACTAAAATTCATCCATGTTTCTTCTTGTGGCGTTCCGGGAGCGCGGTATCTCTTTCGAACAACTCGTAGCCCCGGCAGTGATGATGGATATTTCAAACGTTAGTTAAGTAGTACAAAACGTGCTAAAGTAAATAACGTATTTTTTATTGTATGGTATATTATTTCCTGCCTCGTATTAACTGCCTCGTTATCCTAGACCTAAAACATACCGGCGAGCTGTGGGTGTACATTGGTACACCTCTGCCTGACACTTCGGGTAATACAGGCGTGATGGTATGGTATGGATGGCATATTATTTCCATGCTAATTGGTCATCTCTGACCTTGTTCTTACCTATCTCCGTAATTTTCTTTAGCCGTATGTCAGGAAGAGATGCAAATACTCTCTCTTGTGAACAAGGGATGCGGTAGCATTATTCCCTTCACTCAATTAACGTTTCTTTCCTCATTACAGTGCCAAATGGTTGGTGTAAAGCCCTGAACTTCACATATCACTCTCTGGGGACCCGTCAGTGAACGGCACGACGAGTAAAAAGTTTTTAATATCTGCGTGAATACTTTTTATTCGAGTTTTTTTGTTTTTTTTTTATTAGTGGGCTTATAAATAATGTTGTGTATGTGTGTGTGTCTGGGAAACAAATGAATAAGGTTGTTAAAAGAACATGTACTTTTAGTATTAATGGGAAATCATCAAATGACTTATTTCGCTCAGAGCGGAGCAGAAGGGAGTGTCAGGCTCTTGCTGACTAAATCTTATCCGTGTTCCTCCTAATGCCCTTTGAGTTCCAGGGCCGTGGTAACTCTTTCGAGTAATTTCTGCAACCATTGAAAGTACCTAGAAGCTCATTAACTATTTACCTTAGAATATATCTTTATTTGTTTAGAAAGTAGGTATTTAAAACATACTTGGTGTTCAGAGTCATAACTTAAAGTATCTAATATTCATAATTATATGAAAACTTTGTAACACCACTATTTAAACATATTGAGAGTAGTTATAATGTTTATATGAAGAAGCAGTGTAAAAAAGTAGAAATAAAAAAAAAAACAAAATAAACACCACCAGCCATCATTAACCTAATTAAAAATTTGACGCTGTCATTAAAATACGATAGTTTGCGATCATTTTAATTTTGTTAACACGAGCCACTGCTGGTTAATTTTACAGTATAGGTACAATGAAAATGATTAATTATTTTCAAGTGATATCTTTGACTGCGACTTATAACTGATGTACTCAAAGACGTCGTATTCAAGTCAAAGTTAAATAAATAATTAATTTAGATTAACATTAAAAGGCACTTTTGCACGTGAATATACAATAAAGAAAAATATAATAATATTGGATCTACTTGTCAAATTCAAGATGCATGGTGGAAGCGAGCCTTAATATAATTTAATTTTATAGCGTTAAAAATTTATGAGTAACGAACAATGAAGCCTTAGGGCCTCCGCCCACGACCGATTTTTTTTGGACCGATAATCGGGCAGAAAAACGAGCCCGTTTTTTCAAAAATTTCAACGCCCACGACCGTGTTTTTGTCGGTGACTTTCGAGGGAGGAGCTTAAATAGCGGTCAAATTTTATATCGCAACTTTTATTTGACAGAGTTACCGATAATAGTATAAAAATAACGTTAATAGATTTAAAGTTATTTAAGTTACATTATTATTAAGGTTATTTAAGTTTATCGTTAAATTGTTTATTGACGATATTTTTATCGTTTTTTTTAAACAATTGATCCTTCTAAGATGGAAGTAGCGCAGGACGGAGTGTGGCGGGTCGCTCACCTTAGCGTCGCGCTAATGTAGTGCCTAACAATACTTTGCCCGATTCTTACGAATGAGAATTATACACGCTTACTTTTACATCGTTCTGAAATCAAAAGCCATGAGATCCATCATAGTACCTAATAGAAGCTATTGGCACTATTATTTTCGATAAATAACAAAAATAAATAAAATAACTCAAACATTTTGAAATAGTAAGAACGCGAAGTAACGCTTCCTTGCAGTCAAGGCATATTTGTGTGAAAACCTTATCGACTATACATGCGTAAGGTAGCCTTTAAAGAATACATTAATCGATCAGACAGGAGCGCTACTAACATTTAACTCGAATTAACAAAAAAAAAGTGACGAATTTCCAACATCTTTGAGACGTCTTAAAAAAACATGCAATAATAACTATTACTCGACTGGAGTTCCAGTGTTTCAGCTGCAGAACGATGTAAAAGTAACCGTATATGTTATTATTAGACCTGGTAATCGAACCCACGACTTCACGCTGATCAGACGCGCTTTGCGACCACAAGCCCAATATAGTTAGTCAGTGACAATTAATATAAACGTACAAAACGGCAACTTACCTAATTTAACGGTAAAAATAACGATTAATTCATATTCTATATTAATGTTAATTAACATTATATTACTGGTAATGTTATCAAATAACGTTTTTATAAAGTTACTTTTTTCAAAATTTTCGAGTTCATGGAAATTAACGTTACGTAACGATTATTATTTTTTGATTTCATAACGTTAACAAGCCCTGGATTTAAGTCATTACATATTTAGCAAGCTTAGTCGTTGAAAACGAATGTTATTTTCATCCTTAAGAATTTATTAAATTCGTTTGATTATATATTATTTTTTTAATCCATTAACGTTATTTTTATATTAACGGTAACTATGTCAAAGGTAATTTTATAAATATTTACCGGTATTTAAAACCCTGCGTAAATCAACACAATATTATTTACTTATTGAAATCACAGACGATTAATTTAGAAAAAAATGATTTACCATATTATTAATAAATAAATAAGCTTTTTAATAATAAATTATTGTTATTATTCAAATGCTTCAAACTCATAAGTACTAACTTAACATAACACCACAATTGTACACTTAATTCGCAATAACTGCTTTTGACTTTAGACTTTTGACTTTAGCAATGACACAACGTTCTTCCCTAGTAAATCCATGACGCATAGGGTAAGTGCCCCAGTGAATGAACAAATCCGAGTATTTTCCAAAAAATAATAAACTAAGATATTACCTTCTACCCAACGCAGTATTTTTTTTTTTGTAATTGCTGCTCTTTATTCTAGCATAGTAACAACATTCATGTATTGCGATACATGCGTTTAAAGTTGGCAGTGCTGGTGTACATTTTCTTTGTTCGGGCAAGAATTTAGGACTTGGGTCAGACGCAAATTTTTTGATATCACTTTGCAGCCGTAATTAAAATATGTACTATAAGTTATTTATAAATTCGAGTAATGGGTAGTTATGATATATGTATCAAATAAAGTTCATTGCAATTTTAGCTAGTTTTAAGTAAATTATTGAGTGTTCCAGCATTGGCATTAAAAAACGTTTGAAATCCAGTGAATAAACGACCGTTAATTCACTGATCAATCGTTAATTTCATGAAATCTAGTGATTGAACTATAACATTTTCATCATGTTAAAATATAAGCTTTCGTCATAAAAATGTAACCAATAAGTAAATGAATACCACATTTTGAGTTAGTAATCATCATTTTAGAGAACGGAGAACTAACAAATAGATCAAAGCTCTGAGACTCTAACTCCCAAGCTCATAAAGGAAAGATGGGAACGGAACGGGCAGTCTTCAGTGGGTGCAGGTTCAGTCGGAATAAGCTCGGCTTATAAGGCAGATCCTGAAATCCATCAAACGCGACACACCTCAAATGCTGACGAAGCTGGAGACTAACGATGGCAGGATCATCTTGTCTAAACTAGAGCTTTTAAGGGAGGTAGAGAAGTTCTAAAAACCCGTCTCTAGTCCAACAAAAGACCCAAGAGCTAGACTGACCTGACACTACACCGATGAGTTCCCGGACGTCAGCCTATATGAGATAAATATGGCTTCTTAACAACTTAAGGACAACAAGGTGCCGGGGAAGACGGAATCACTTCTGTACTACTGAAGAGGCCTATGTCCAGTAGTGGACATCGTTCGGCTCATATCATGATGAATTGATTGTTGACGTTGGCTAGGCTTATGAAGGTATATAATGATTAAGTAAGAGATTGAAGGCTTACACTTTGTTAAAAAAAAAAAATGATTGTAGCAGATTTAGAGGCTAAGGATTTATGTTCATTTATTTATTCCATTTTGAACTGCATTTGATATAATAATAAGGATTTTTCTAAACTATTAATTAAACAAAAACTTGTGTTCATTCACTGGTTCTAATGCTGTACATTTACTGGAAAATTTCATTCATTCACTGGGGTTTTATGGTATTTTTCAATATATTGCCAAATATATAAAAAAGTATACAGGTTATGTCGTAAAACCAAGTTAAAAAATATTCTTTAGTAGACATAGATTACCAAAATATAAAACCGCATACTTTACAGGCAACATAATGTAATGATTTTTTGAAGTCTGAAGATTGCTTAAGTGTTCATTCACTGGAGCATTTACCCTATTTTCTATTTTTCACCGATAATCGGCGGCCAGGATGCGTAGATTTTGTTTTTGGACCGTTTTTTTCTCGGCCGTGGGCGTTGATGTACTAGAATCCATACGTTCCATTCTCGCCGAGAAAAAATCGGCCGTAAAAAATCGGTCGTGGGCGGAGGCCCTTATTCGCGTTTTTCCTTAAATCATGTTTAACGACGAGTTGGGCGTCGTAAAAAAATATTTAGTAGGTATCAGTGAGCCATAAAATTTATTAAGTTCATGAAGTCATGTTAAGTCTCAAGTCATTAATTCATTAAGTCATTTTGAAAGAGGACTTTTGGCCGAAGGGTGTCATGTATCGACGTTTCCGAGGTCGGTTACACGACACCACGCAGCGAAACACGACGCCGACCACAATACGTGTTAGTTAAAGTTTATATGTTTTTGCTTGTTTTATAAATATGTATGATAGTTTTTAAGGTATTTATGTTATGGGCCTTTGTTGCCTGAAATAAAAGGTATTATTCCATTTATTCAATTAAACAAACATATAAATTACATTTTTAAATATTAGTAAAAAATATAAAAACATTTAAAAATATAAAATATAGTAGCCCACCGGTATTATTATTATTATTATATTAATATTTTATTTTACCATCTGTACCTAATACATTGACTTGCATTAATTTTTATATTCAACTAACTAATGTCTGCGACTTCGCTCGCGTTAAATATAATATATTCGTCAGGTACGTACATATGATCTTCTGTGCTAATCCATCTAAATTGTTTTAGCACTTTTGTTGCTATTGAGAAACTAATGCCTATCTAAATATTCGAATTTATAATAGTACCTAGTGGGACTAAAGTCGTTTTTTTTAAATCGCCTATTGGTTGTCGTGGCCGAGTGTCAGGTTTCTATTTTTCTGTTATAGAACAGAGTTAATCTTATGAATTAATATACATAGAAAAAAAATGAGGCTGGGTATGACCAGAAAGTACACCACAGAACAAATTGATTGTATAATATTCCCCTATTTGAAAATAACAAAATCTATCATGTTGAAAAGCAACTTCGATGTAGCACAAAATTATATTTGTACATGATTCAGAAAATAAATTTTATGAAAAAGTAACAATAATATTTTTTATTTGTGGAACCTTTTCTTACCAGAATGTTGAAATAGATATGATAAAGCATTTTACGATCAAATAGTGGGTTCCTAAAACGAGCAACCGAAATCAAGTTGTATTCTGCCAAAACCGACCGACATAATTATAGTCTCTTAATAATTCATTGAATAACATCAAACTAATTTAATATGCTAAATATATAATCAAAAACATAACATTCAAAACTATTCCTTGGAATAGATTAATCAGCATTAAGCCCCCAAAATCATTACAATAACTTCGAAAAATAAGGGAAACTTTGACGTTGTACGTTTCAGCAGCAAAACTAACCAATTATAAGTTTAATCAAACGTTACATAAAACTGAATTATAAAAGTTTAAGTAAACGTTCTCAATCCCGCTACGCCGTAGCACACCTACGCCGTAGGCGTGCTACGGCGTAGCAAACAGACTAAGTGACAACGTTAGTTCTAAAGCTTGACACTAGCTTTAACTTAGCTCACCCCTTTACCACTAATCAGCGTAATGTCATATAAGTAAGTGTTGAAAGCTTGTTTCGCCTTTGTTCGTACAATCACGTGTAGTTCAGTGTCGCTCCCCGGAGGCGTACTTACGGTAAGTACTCAGTTACGAAGTTACTTCCGCCCTTACTTAGCTAGCTTAATGCGCGCACTGTGTTCAAGTATTATATTTATGTGTTTAAGCTTTGAAGGAGTCATGTCATTTTTGGGCTCAGGTTGGGCTGTGATTTTAAGGTGGGAATTAAAAAAAGGTTTGTTGTTATGTTGTTGGTTCACGAAAAAAAAAGGTGATGTGTTGTCATGGTGAATGTAGAAGAAAACTATTTAAAATACTGCTCATACTACTTTACTGATACTAACTAGCACTCTTATATGCTTCTCAACTAACTGTTTTAAAAGGCAGCTTTTGAACCGACTACAAAAAAGGAGAATTGCGAGACGTATTTAAAGAATTAAATTACTATTATTTTGTCTCACCACCGTCGAGTACCTACCAGTTTAAGGCCGACGTTCATAAAGGCTTTGAGGTGCCGAACCGTCAATACAAGTGATGCTACTCGATACGTCGCAAAAAATTACAACATTCAATATATACGCCACGCATTACGGCGTAGTGATAGTTATACAATCCAAGCAAAATTCACAATCGTAGGAAAAATGGTCACCTAAAGTTATGGCAGAAGGACATTATGCGCATTATGTATTAATTCATAAATATTTGAAAAGCTTAAAAACATTCCCCTTTTACAACTTCAATTCAAACATAAAAACCATTTTTGTTCCGCCGATTTTCTTCCAAAGCTCCACTCCCACGCACTATTTTAACATATGAATATTTTTTATACAACGAGAGCGAAGGCAGTGGAATTAAAGAGCACAGTTCAAGAGAACACTTGCAAATATGTAGAGCAACATTTACATTTATTCGGGGAATACTTAATATGGAGCGAGAGACAAAGGAACTACGAATAAGTTTGTGTGTCTGTTCCAAATTCTGGCGAAAACTGCGAAGGGTAATGTTTCTGGGAAAAGATAATAAAGATATTGTAGTTTTGGTAATAGTTCGTTTAGAAAATATGTATGTTTAATAGAATTTTTGCTACCTAAAGGTCGAGTTAGCAAATATCTTGCCATTGAAGTTAGGGTTTTAAATAATTTGAATTAAAGTATTTATTTAAATGACACAGCCGAAAAAAACAAATGAAAATCGGAAATAAAAAATATTTTTTTGTATTACATGTGCCAGTATGTTATGAGAATATATAATTATCCAAAAGCGCAAAAGTTTGTGAGGATGAATGGATGGATGCTTGTTACTTACAATTGTGTTTAGCTTAAAAAAAATCCGTTTGTGTGTTCTCATCACATACATTTTAAACTGAGTTATTTCTGCAGACTGCACGAAGTCACAGACAGAAGTTAGTTATAAACATTTTTTATTTTTTTACGTTCCTGTAAATAAGTCAAGTTTTGTAAGAGATGGCTCGTGGCAGTCATCAATTTATCGTAACGTAAACGTCATTCTAATATTTTATCCTATCCTTGATCTCTTTGAATACGCAGTCAGGATGTATAAAAATCAAACATATACTTCAAATAAATAAAATCTGTCCTCTTAATATTATTACGTACTTCTTACTCAAACTTCTAAATCATTATGAACAAAGCATTATATTATAACAGGCAAGCGGAGCCACATAATCTCACAAGTTCAACGAAAACTGTAGACAAAGGAATATATTTTTGTATTAAGCATACCGACCTGCTGTATTTTGTTAATAACGCCACGAGATCTCTCAAGAGTTGCCTGCTTGCCTCCCAAATTTTAATCTTATTACCATATAGATTAAGTAGGATTTCCAACGACCGTGGCGCGAAGAATTTTCTAAGTGAGTACATATATACCATTTTATTGTGCCCCCACAAGAGTACTCGAGTTATGATTGAGTTTTTTGTGTAACATTGTTATGAAAATAACGACCAATATGTTGTTTTGATTGTGATGTTAAGACGACACATAGAACTTTTGTCTTTACGTTAAAATTACCACGCGTTGGTCTTTTTAGGTTGTTTTTGAACTTTTGATTATGACGTCATGGCTTTAGGTTCGTAAAAAAAGTAAGTTGAACAATTTTATGGAAAGTAATAACATAATACGAGTGATTTAAGTGTTTCTTAAATTGTTAGATTAAAAAACACATTATATTAACGTTAAGCCGAAACGTAATTACATAATAAAAACACCAGCCCTTTATTGTTCCACCATTTCCAGGGCAAATTCCTCTTCTCATACAGAGAAAGCACGACGAGCATTGATCACCACGCTTGCTCAAGGCGGATTGACGATTTCAGACTTATACTAATTTTAAGTTTAGGTTTTCTCACGAAGTTTTTCTCCTCTGATATCAGTGATGTCCTAAATAAACTTAGAAAGTAAATAAGATCACATTGGTACTTACTCGGCCTTATTGGTACACCATAGGTGGTGTGAAACCCCCGTGACTCAGTAAGCTGCAAAAAGCCGTTGGTCCCTGTTATCATTCAAAGGACTTTAACAGTCGTTATGGATAGTCACGATCTGAACGAAAGTTTGCAGATAGACTTTTGAAAAGGAATCGTGTTACCCAGTAACTGGATCGTGGCGATCAGTTAGGCAGTCGCTCCAGTAAGCCACTGGTATTTAGCTGCATCTGGTTAGACTGGAAGCCGATCCCATCATAGTTGGGAAAAAGCTAGACAGGTAATAGTATAAATCTTAAAAATAAATATTATAAATCTGTAAACTGCGTCGTGAGCTAAGAGTTGCTAAGCGCGACTGCTACGCTAGAGATTTTGAGTTCGATTCCCACGTTGAACAAAGTTTTATTGGGCTTTTCTATGAAATTCTCAGTAGCAGCACGGAGTTAGGATTTGTGCCCGGTTAATGACAATAGGCACATCTCCTATTACATGGGACCTAAACATACCGACGAACTGTGGATGTACATTTGTACATCTCTGCCTAACCCTTCAGGGAATACAGGCGTTATGGTATGTGGCGTACAATGCTTTAACACTAAAATACTTTTGTATAAAATAAACTCACTTTATATTAAGATGCCAGAAAATAAGAAAAATCCTAAGATATTGTCATCAAAACTTACTCATGAATATGGAAGCATCGATACTTCATATTATTACCCAAACAGAGATGTTCGCGGTACATTATTTAAATACGCAAGCTTACTAGAGGGTACGCGTAAATAATTCCGAATAACGAACGCGAGACTCGAATAAATAATCGATTTGAATCGATACAGTAGTTCTAGACGAAATGTCTTCCTCTACCGTGGCGTGGAATAAAACATGCATCTAATGTAAATTCGCCATCGAGAATGTAGTAGTTGAACATTTTAAGATGGTTTGTGGTAGTGCTTTTCGTTGCATTTTAAAATGTACCATCACGCCTGTATTCCCCGAAGGGTTAGGCAGAGGTGCACCAATTTAGGTACAAAATGCATTTTAAAATGTATTAGGATAATAATATTTTATAATGAAAATTTGTCATTTTTATTACAATGCTCAATAGAAATTGTGCTGTATTTATTAGGCAATGAATGTTCATTAAAGTTACAAATTCCGTTTGGTTACATTTTGAAACATTTTGGGGAAAAATTCCCTAAATAAAAATGTGACATCTTTGTCGCAGTAAATAGAAATTGTGGTGATTTAATTGAGTAAATATTTTTGATTATATTTTCAAATTCAGCCCTTTATACGCCTATCTTAGTTACCATTTTTAATTGTCTCCCTAAAAACTAAAACCTAACCTAAAACTCGTACGTTTGAAAAATCAACAGCATTTTGAAATGAAGTTCTTTAGCGCAAACCTGCACAATTATAATCACCCTTATCCTATATTAGCACGACTATTTACAAAATTAAATCGAGTTAATTTTCTTATTGACTAAAATAAGACTACTTTTAAATAAAGCGTGCTGTCAGAACATTTCTCAGAAGATTTCTGGCAAACCACGAACGCAATCAGTGAGACTTTTTAATAAATTAATTGAATTTAACGCGATATTCTGCAGCATGCCAGTCACAGAGCATATGCAATGCTACCCACCTGGCTGTCGTTCACCGCGATTGGCATTTAATTATTACGAACATAATTATTTAATTGAACTGTCCTGTGGTGTGAAATTTGATTACTGAGGGCCTTGCACGAGTGCGTGGAGTATTCGTAAAGCAAATACGATATTTTTTTATTTTGCTACAGGTTGGACTAAAGTAAAATCTATAATAATAGTATCAGTTTATTTGTGTCCCACAGCTGGACAAAGGCTTTTTCTCATACAGAAAAGACACGCGTATTGATCACCACGGTTGCTTAAGACGGATTAGCGATTTCAAACTTACATAACTATACTATAATATTATAAATGCAAAGTAACTCTGTCTGGTCCGGCGTAATTTGAACACCAAGAAAAGAAATAGACTACTTTTTATTGTTTGCGAAAATCGACACTTACGCAGTTGAATTCATGACCTAGTAATATTTGTGAAAATTTTGGTGCAGGTTGCAAAATAAAAGAATAAATAAATAAATACATAGGTACAGTGGCGACCAAAAGTCCATATCCAATCTCAAAACGTATTAGGTTGACGTTTAGTTTGACTTACGACCTTTTACTTTCAAGAATAGACACATGTATCATCGTTGTGAATGTAGTTCATAATTTCAACGTTTCTACATGAGACAAGATGGTCTAGCGGTTAAGCGCGCCCAGTTGACGGCGTTAATCAATGAGCCGCGAGTTCGAATCTCACATTATTTTTGTCTTTTTGTTTTTACTCAATTTGAAGAAATCGACAGAAATATAATATTCTTTATCTTGTTCGCTTTGTTCACACATTTCGTAAATTTAAAAGGGTAGTCATAGAAAACTAATAAAGAATTTAGATTTCTGTGAGGTAGACATGAGTTTTGTGCATATTTAACTTGATTGGAATGAGCGTTGTCGTTTGGTTGTGGTTGTTGGTTAGTAACGAGTGATTTAATAGATACTCGTAGTGGTATTGTAATTATTCTCGAAACGCAGGCAAATAATATTACTGAGGCGAGGGCGACTATTATTGGGCTGCATAAAAGTGGTCCCAATTAATATCTTATGAAACCTGACTGAATGTGAGTATTATATTAACGAATTGTAAATTAAACTTTTATTTGAAATTTATACCTAAGATACCTAAAATTATTTGGTGGCATTTCGATTAATACTTATTATTGATTTTTAAATATATAATGACGCCAAAAAAAATGTGTTTATTATGGAATTTATAAATAAATAGTTTTAATATATTAAAATTTGTTATATTAAATAAACATTATTAAATTATATAAAAAATTAAGTCACTTTAGTATTTTGTTATAAATGCCTAATATTACTTTTTTTTTGTTTTAGAGGAATACTATTATTAGTCTCCGGAGCAAGAAATACGAGGAAGAGGATAGATAGCCTAGCCAACCTACTCAACAGCGAAGTGGATTAAGTTTGGTGGTTTCGCACTGGATAACATAGTGTTTACAACAACAGCTGCATGGCTTGCATCATAAACCAGAAAAAATACGTTTCGTTTTTAATATGTGGGGATGGCGTGCAACAGTGCTACTTATGAAGAAGTATTAGACTGTGTTATGCAACATTTAATAACCTGGATGTTTTAGTTTTAATAATTAAACGGTGTAACTAAATATTTAGTCATAATTATATTATATATTCGTAGATAGTTATTTAATGATCTTAAATTGAGGTTTAGTTTCAATCTTCTTTTCATCAAGAAAACGAATTATTAAACTATTACCTCACTAAGTTTATTGTGACGTTACATACAAAAAACCTGTTCATAAAGTCTGAATTATAGTTTAGTTTTCAATTAACTCTGCTGAATACAGAAACTTAATACGTGAGCATCACCAAATTTATTTGTGTTATTAAAATATCCTTCTCTTATTATGTTATTATGAATTTTATTGACTAAGTGGGTATTCAACAAAAAATCTTATGAACAGTTACAAGAGAACTTCTTTTATTTCGGTAGGAATGTGACGTTACAATTCTCATAAGTTTGTTAATTTTAAAAATAAATTTTTGTTATCACACAACACGCCTTTTTTTCCTACTTCCAATTACAAAAAGTTAAAATAAAATCACATAAAAAGTTAAATAAATAATACAATAACTAATATTTGCTTCTTATAAAAAATAAATAACAAGCATGAATACGTTATAATTCAACATAAACCTAAAAAGATTTTGCCTAACATTATTATGGTTTCAAGAAACAAAAAACAGCCACACATAGTTATAAGATTTGAACTCGGAATTCAATGATCGTAAACCCTTTCTTATCCAAACCAGCTGCCAGGACATGTTATAATTATGCGAAATTTAGCAATGCAATGGTAAGAATACGTCGCGCGTCGGGTAGGACTCGTACGGTAAACAGAAATATAATGCCATTTCGCGTAGTGCGACGATGGTTCATTAGTGTGTGTTATCTGTGGAATGTTGAGACATCACTCGTAAACACACATGCGCACGCGCTGACTGGATCGCGCCCGTGTTCATAGGAAAGTGAACCTTAGCGTGGGTATGCATTTCTGAGCGCTTACTGTACATGTAGGTAGGGTAGAGCAGATAGGTAGGTGGGACTTTACAGTACTTATGGTGAAACGTGTATATACCTACATAATTATAACAGGAATGCATGCTAGTGCTTTTATTTTACAACTGTTTTTTATTTAATAATTTCGTATGTATTGCTTTTTTGGCTTGTTCTTCCTATTACCTACATCATTTGTATTGCCTACATCGCAATTATAATTAAAATCATTATAATGGCAGCCTGTATAGCTATGAAACCACAACCATTACGCCGCTAGAGCAGGACAGGGAACCTAATGGGATGTGCCATCTCCCTCTAACACGCTGGTAGGTTCAAAAGTTCATGGTGTGTGGTTTTCGATGGAGACCATTACATGAGTATTATGTGGTAGTTCAGGATCGTTACTCCACGGTTTTATTAGTTAAAAGGCTTATTTTAACGTTTGGTTAGGCGATTATATTATAATTGTGTTAAATATTTCTACCATCACCATCACGCCTGTATTCCCCGTAGCGTTAGGCAGAGGTGTACCAATGTACACCTATATAAAAATAATAATAATCAGTATGTTAAATATTTCTGTAAATGTGAATTTGTGTACGACCTAGGTTCTTCCCGCGACTTCGTCCGCGTCAAATTTGGTATATTATCGCACGGGAACTGTACATTTTTCCGGTATAAAAAGTATCTTATGTGTTATTCCACACTACAATCTATATCAGTGCCAAATTTTATCCTGATTCGTTTAGCCGTTTTAGCGTGAAAGAGTAACAAACATCCATCTATGCATCCTCAAAAAGTTTGGCATTTATAATATTAGTAGGATACTAGCAATACTCAGCGGTTTTATCCGCTTTGAATTACGTCTTTGGTTACTAATCTGCTCCTGTGGGTCGTACTGTGATATTATATAGCCTATATATTCTATACAGGAAAAGTTTTTAACCAGTGCGTAAATTTTTTTTGCTAGTTCAGTGTCAGTAATAGAACACATTTCCGTGTTTAGTTAAAAAAAAAAAAAAATTCCTTATCCGAGTTTGAAATAAGCAAAACATGGACATAATCTATTCGCCATACTATGAATGAAAACTCGCGGCCGCCGCCCGGGCGCATGGCTGGGGTGAGGGGGTGGGGAATACGCTAGCGCCGAGTGACAATAAAATATGGTTTTTAAGTAAACATGTTTCGTAAGCGATAACTTTTTTTTTTAGTACTAAGACATATCAAAATATAATATACGTGTTTAATAAAACGTGTTGAAGTTTATTATGGCAAAATTTACGCACTGGTTAAATTTTTTTCCTGTATAACCTTGCTAAAAGGTTATCATGCAAAAACTTTTCAACCAGGGCCGTTAACGCGTGCAAAAAATCTCTTCAGCTTTAGATTATTAGGTATAGATTTAACAGAAAAACGATTTTTCAAAAATAAATTAGTGAATTGAAAATGATTGGAAATCGATTAGGGTTAGTCTGTCCTGTAGTTAGTCTGCTTCGATTTTGATTAATCTATGCTTAATTGCCTCAATGAACATTTGAGCTCTAAAAACTTCAATAAAAAGGGATAACGATAAAGATTTTTTTATTCGGGACACCCCATTTGATATAAAATAATAATATAAAAACGATATTTTATTAAAAAAAGTAATAATATTTAAGATCTGCATAATTCATCAAGATTGTACTTTCGTTCAATCCTAAAACATGTCGTTAAGAAAATATTTTTCATTCGTCAAAGGCGTAGATTTTAGTAATTATTTGTCCATATTATTAGGTTATTTAATGAAAAATCATTAGGGTTCCGCGCAAATCAATAAACTCCATGAAATTGTGAATGAGCAAAAAAAAATATTGGGCATGCTGGTTGGCCACTATTAACCAGTCATTGGCGACTGTATTCCGAAACTAATTTTGAGTTATGAACTGCCTCGTTAGCCTAGTGGTCTTAAGCGCGACTGCCACGCTAGAGGTCTTGGATTCGATTTGATGGGTCGAGCAAAAAGTGTTATTAAGTTTTATTTATAAAATTCTCAGTAGCAGCTCGCAGTTTTAAATGCAATTCATGATTAATATTTTAGTTCATTAGTTAGCCATATTTCTTACTAGCTTTAGCCCGCGACTTCGTCCGCGTGGATTAATAGTTCCCGTTCCCGGGGGATTTCCGGGATGAAAACTATCCTATGTCCTTTCTCGGGTCCCAGACTATATGTGTACCAAATTTCATTGAAATCGGTTCAGTGGTTTAGGCGTGAAGAAGAGACAGACAGACAGAGAGACAGACAGACAGACAGAGTTACTTTCGCATTTATAATATTAGTACGGATTTTCATACAGTAATATTGTCAAATTAATCTAAACAGCGAAATATTTGACAGCTATTTGCGACGTTGCCCATTTTTTGTATACACGCTCTTAAGATCCAAAGTATACAAAAGCTGTGGAAGCAACAAGCTTCCAACAAATATATTTTTTATCTTTATTTTGCTATACTCCAAGCGGGAACTTACTCATCTCCAACTTTTAGCGGTAATTAAACTTTAACCGTTATCGATACTAGAGCGCGCCACTGAACGCACCCACGACGTAGGAGAAGTTCCTAGTGCGGGCCAAACTTGTTTTTAATCTATACTCAAATTAACAAGAGATACAGTTTGTTTGTTTGTTTATACGAGGTAATCTCAGAAGTACTGGTCTAATTACAAAAATCTTTCATTGAAAAATATAATTAAACTCTCAAAATAACTTAAATAAAAATATATATACCATCTCGTCTGTATTCCCCGAAGGGTTAGGCAGAGGTGTACCAATGTACACCCACAGTTCGCCGGTATATTTAGGTCCCATGTAATAGGGGGCGAGCCTATTGCCATTAACCGGGCACAAATCCAAACTCCGAGCTGCTACTGCGAATTTCATAGAAAAACCCAATAACACTTTTTGCTCGACCTGGGAATCGAACCCGGGACCCCTTGCACAGCAGTCGCACTTGCGACCACTAGACCAACGGGGCAGTTGGTCTAGTGAATAAGAGTATGAGTAAGATTATGAGTTGGTCTAATAACTTAATTAATTAACCTTATTTTTTACTTTTTATGCAACTAAAATGTGAGTGCTTTGGTCGTAAGCACTGTAAACTTTTAAACATATAGGTAAAGATGCTCTATTGCCGAGTGGCTATGCTATAAGCTGTACTTGACTATCAAGTAAACGAAGTCGCGTGGTGACGCTAGTAAATAACGATTGTATATATTTTAAAAACGTTGCCCCACGGAAAGCGTTTTCCCCATGTCTTGGGTGCGTTTACAAACATATAAAATCACATACACAAACAACCAGACGCGGAACAACGATCTAGGCCATATCGCATACTTACAGATATTTTTTCCGTTCGGGTATCGAACGTACGACACGAGGCGCTGCATCCAATCGCTCAGCCACTGCGTTAACCGTGTCGTCAAACAATATAAATACAATAACATCTCGACCTAAAACCTTGACCTAATTTTTACTCACCGCATATTTTTTTCCTCATCAAATGCAAAAAAAAAACAAAATAAATATCGAATCTTATTTTGATATCAACTGGGCCTTACGTCCTGTTTATGCCGTGGTGTGCCCCAGCCCCCCTAGCCAAGTCACAAACGATAATCGTAAACGCTCGGTAGGTACCAATAGATTTTCAACGTAATACCCAAGAGCCTTAAGTTGAAAATCTATTAAAGATTTCTAAGCGTTAGCGACTGGAACGAACGAAAACGCTATGCAATCTTCATTAGATCTTCAACTTAAAACCAAGCACATAAAGTTGAAGATCTATTAAAGCCTACTCAGCGTTTGCGTTTATCGTTTGTGACTTGGCTAGGGGGGCTGTTCCACTTTCAACGATAAACACCCGTTTTCTGCCTGCTTGCCTGTTTTATTGCCGGCAGAAGTATTGTTTTTCATTATCTTATCTCTCTGTGAGAGCTAAATAAAATTGTATACAGTCAGCAAAATGTTTTAGGGTTATCTTGATATGGCAATGTATGTATGTAGGATAATCTTTATAAAGGCTGCCTTTTTACCTTCTAAAAAAAAGTGTATTAGTCTTTCCGCCCATGACCGACATTTTGTAGTTCCGATTTATCGGACCGACTTTTCGTCGGCCATCTGAGTTGGTATAATAGAATTCATATGCTCTATTGTCGCTGACAGAAAAACCGGTAAAAATATCGGTTGTGGGTGCAGAGGCTATTTATAGGTAAAAAATAATAAATAAATAAAATCATATTTGTGATTTTTGTGTTTTACTATGAAAAGTTTATTGATTAAAGTAATAGTATTTATTGATAGTTTTCTTCGTTATTTACCTGTTTTCGCAAAAAAGTTAACTAAACTTTAAATATCCCCACGACCCCTGTACTATTGGATGCATCCGTAAGCACAATTCTTGCGAGCGTTAGATTGAGCGCTGTCATAAACAGAGATTTTTCAAAGTCAAATCATTTATAATGATTTGACTTTGAAAAATGACGTTCAAAAGTCCCTTTTAATGGCCTCATTAAAAGGGACTTTTGAACGTCATTTTTCCTGATAAAAGTCCTTTCGTAGCAACAATACATTCATACCACCACGCCTGTATTCCCCGAAGGATTAGGCAGAGGTGTACAATGACACCCACAGTTCGCCGGTATGTTTTAAGGTCCCATGTAATAGGGGGCGAGCCTATTTCCAATTTTACCTAGCAGCAATGTTTACTCAATATTACTTAATTTCATTGTCAATGTGTAACTAGGCGTGTTAACAGCTTTGTGAATTTACGAATGTCCAGTAACGTTTATCAGACGCAAATGACCAGCAAACGGCCATCAGTCTTCAGTAACAAATCCTAGTGGTAGTTATGCAAATCTCCATGCTTGTTCAATGGGAAGGCTTCTAGCTGACATGGAACGGTGTCCATTATCTTGCCGAATTGAAAGCTAATGGACGCTAGAGGTTGTGTGCTACCTGCCCTTGGTTGAAGTGTGTGTTTGGTTCCTTGATTGCTTTATGATGACTAGGTATTTGAAAACCTGTAAGTTTTGTAAACCTTCTATGGTATAGTATGAAGCACACGACGTATTTATATTTAACACCATTGCATGCATTCATTTGTATTATAATCTACTAAGGTAAAAAAAAAAGGATTCTTTCCGTGGGACTTCAGGATTATTTAGTAAGAAGATTTCAGTGGAAAATAAACTATTTGCTACCAAAAAGCGTACTTCTATTCCAATTGCTAAACAGAACAAAAACTAAACTAAACAGAGCAACAATAAGAAGTGTACCAGAAATAAGTTTTCGAAAAAGGTAATAAAGTCATGACACACATCCTTCTTACACAAACATGGTTTAGTCCCTGGTATGGTGCAAGTCCAACCGGGCATAAATCCAGACTCCGGACACAGACACACACACACGGGTATACAGACAAATTCCTTATCCCTAAAAGCTTTTTGATAATTTTAATGAGTAGTTCAGCAGATCGGGTCTTGGAGGATCATAGACCATTTAGTTTTCATTTTTAGAAAAATCATGTCGCGTCTGGCTGTTCAGGTTGCTATAAATAAACATTAGGTTATATACCTACGAATACATAGAAATTGTATTTTTTTCTTCGTGTCCAATTTATAATCTTGATATTGATAACAAAAACAAACATGTTTAGTTGTAATAACGCTCTTATTTATATAACACTTAGAACGTGTCGACGTGTAAAGAAAACATGGCGCGTATTTCAAGCTTGATTGCAATCTCCTAAAAAGCTTCCAAACCTTGACCGGAATTTGAAACAAAAACACAGAAACACACACGGCTGCCCATCTGCTTATTATAATCTCTTACGTACAGTCACGAGCAGAAACATGTATATACTTGGAAATGAAAAGCAATTTTTTCGTGAATGAACAACTGCAACGTTGAGATAAGATCGATTTCATAGTAATATGGGATCCAGAATATGATATTCGTAACACCACTATATTGTAATCGATCCTTTGGGCAGAAACTGCTTCAGAATGTCGCTAAGTGTATACATGTTGATGCTCGTGGCTGTACTCGTTCAACTTTTCATACCGGCGAACTATGGGTGTACAGTCAGCAAAAGAGATAAGTAACCAGGGTCGCTTAATAAATTCAATTTTTTTTTAAAACCGGTAGAAGTTTTTTTTATAAAATTTGTTTCTTTTCATACAAAACAAAAAGTTTTTTTATTGAATTAAATTTCATTTAAAAACTACCCCTGATTTGAAAGAAAACTTCAACTATATTAGACGGTCTGGTTACTTATCTCTTTTGTTCACCGTACATTGATACACCTCTGCCTAACCCTTCGGGGAATACAGGCGTGATGGTATATTGGACTTGTTCAACTGTCATCAGATACGACATGTTGTTGTTGTTAGTTCTGCTAACGATTCAAATTGTAGTGTCTATTTGTAATGTTAAATAATTACTTCTTACAAAATAAATAAAAATACACGATGAAAGCCAGCTTATCGTGTTTCATGGTATTTACAAAAAATGAAAAATTGTTTTTTTGCTTGCAATGCAATGTGTTTCTAAGTAGCAAAGTAATATACATTTAATGTTTGGAATAAATAAAATTAATGAGCATCAAATATTATCCAAAATCATTGCAATTATATACTTTGAATAATGAGAAAAATATTGACGTGGTTTGGTTCCTTTTTAGCAGTATAAAGCCATTGGCGAGGTTATGGCTGGTTGATTTCTACGCTGAATAAAAATAAATATCCTGGGAAAACAATACCTCTAACACACATTCATCTCAGTAATAAATAGCTGTAAGTTGGAACAGCTGTGACGTCACTCCTCAGTGGAATGTGTTGGCACTAAGCTCAATTGCTTTTTCATCAGACTCCTTCACTTTAGTGCAAGGGAGGGTATACTTCTGAGGGGCCAACATGAACGTGCGGAGGGAAGGTAATGTAAATTCAAACGATTTTTAAATTGAAAATGCACGTTTCGCATAAAACAAGATAATAAAGGCTTTATTCATAATGGGTGACAGTCACAGTCAAAGTCAAAACATTTATTAAATTTCAATTAAAAGTATTACAGGCACTTTTAAATTGTCATAAAGTCGGTTAGTTAGTCATAAAGTCTTTATGAGAAGAACTAGCAAAAACCTCTTTTCAATTAAGTTTTTACAAAATCTTGATCTTAATATTCGTGTTGCTTCTATACTTGCATTAATTGAGATTGAAGTATAATGAAAGTTAGTCGTATTCCCAATATGAAAAACGCCTACAGACGAATACTTTTATGGTAGCGCTTTTGTGTTAGGCCCTCTGTTGTAATAGCCTATTAATAGCCTTTCATATCGAACAGGACCTCCATTGGTCTCTGCTGTTTTAAACGCTGGTTTTTTGTTTTCTGTTTTACCTATTATAATAAGACTGCCCTGCTGCGACCTACCTTCTTTTTATTATTTGCATACTATAATGTGTATAGAAGATGTAACATAAGGCTTTCAGCTAAAGTTTGCTTATGTACCCTGTTAGGACACAGCCAGATAGTACATACACACCATCACGCCTGTATTCCCCGAAGGGTTAGGCAAAGGTATACCAATGTACTCCCACAGTTCGCCGGTATGTTTGGGTCCAGTGTCACACGTGGACATAATCCTTACTTCGAGCTGTTACTGAGAATTTTACACAAAAACCCAATGTCACTTTTTACTTCACCTTGGAATCGAACCTAAGACCTACATATAGCGTAGTAGTCGCGCTCAGGACCACTAGACTAACGAGGCAGTCATAGCCAGATACTTTAAAATTGAAATTCAATAATGAAATTCAAACCATCACAATTCTTCAATTCTCCTGGGTTCGGTGCCAGGTTTGGCAGTGGTATTAGGTTTTAGGAGTTTCTCAGTACCAGCCCGGAGTTTAGAAGTTGGTCATGTGACACTCCCATGCCTCGGAAAACATGTAATGATTTCTACGCCCGATGTCTGCCAGTCGTGTTGGATTGCTATCCTATCAGATAATAAGAGTAAGAAAAGAGGGAGTGCACCTTGTTGTGTGTCTGCTTCAGCAGACATTTGTGTACCCGTACTTGGCTACTCTCCATTGAGTACGACCGCCCTGACCGAAGTTTGTTCACGAGAGAACTACATATTACAGTAAATTATTTTTTATATATTCCTTTGTAAACTTCATGCTTAACGTCCTGTAAACGATGTAAAATATATTAACTTGCCAAGTAGAACCGCTTGTAAGTAACTTCTAAAATAATCTTTGAAAGTGCATTAAGAATTTCAATATCGCTTAAGTACTTAATACATTGTTTATGTAAGTAGTTAGGGATGTAATTAGTTTTACTAGAGTTACTGTATATATACGCCAAAGTCGTTCCTAAGGGAATATGTGGGGCTTAATGGCTGTTTAAAGTTTAATCTTGGAGTTTAAAAACTGAAAAGCTTAAATTAATTTGCAAAAAGTTGGTTATGTGTTTAATGAATAATAAGGATATTTGTCAGGTTTTATAATTGGACTCGTATCTAATATAATAGTGGGCTAAGTTAGGTAGTTACAATTACGTTATTTTTTTTAAGTAATTTAAATTTAGTTTCTTCGATTTTGTATATCGACGGTGAAGTATCAATATCTAATAACTACAAAACCATGATTTTACAAGAAGCGAAGAAATTTTTCCATTTCTAAAGTTTAACATTTGAATTTAAAAGTTGCGTATATTTAAGCTTTCATTCAATAATATATTGTGTGATAAATCAATTAATATGTTATGTGTGTATTCAAATCTATTTGAGACATCACTGACATCGGTTAAGAAAAACATCGCGAGGAAACCTGGACTTACAATAAATATAAGTTTTAAATCACCAATCCATCTTGAGTAAGCGTGGTGATCAATGCTCGTGCCTTTTCTATACGAGAAGAAGCTTTTGCTTTGCACTGGAACAATGATAAGCCGCTATTTTTTAATTTATATAAATTACACTTTACCAGATTTAAAATTCTAATCTTTAAGCAATAAGGCAGAAAATTCAATAACATTCAACACGTCACACAACGATAAAATTCTTCAAAAACCGCCTACAAATAAAACGCTAAAAGGAATCTTTGTAACAATACAATACGACCGCTGAACAAACGCTCACGAACCGTTGATAGATCGCAGCGAGGGACAAAGCGTCGCGTGTGGCGCTTGCGTTTACCAACTTTGGATAAGCTGGACCGTTTAGTATTAAATCATAGAGTTGTGGCAATAGGTTAGGAGTGTTGTACAAAATGCCTCGTTAGCTTAGTGGTCCTAAGTGCGACTGCTACGTCTTGGGTTCGATTCCCAGGTCGAGCAAAGTGTTATTGGGATTTTCTATGAAATTCTCCGTAGCAGCTTGGACTTGGGATTTGTGCCAGGTTAATGGCAATTGGGTCGCTCCCCATCATATGGGACCTAAACATACCGGGGCAAACTGT
The DNA here is from genome assembly GCA_932526535.1 of Caradrina clavipalpis. Classification (NCBI taxonomy): domain Eukaryota; kingdom Metazoa; phylum Arthropoda; class Insecta; order Lepidoptera; family Noctuidae; genus Caradrina; species Caradrina clavipalpis. The sequence continues at coordinate 2,263,459 of OW052088.1, forward strand.
GGGTGTTCATTGGTATACCTCCGCCTCACCCTTCGTGGAATACAGGCGTCATGATGTGTTATGTTGTAGAAACTACATTTATGGGGAATTTTACGACAACGCTCTCCAATTCTTCATACAAGTCTTAAAAACACGGTAAGCGATTGTCTGCTCAAGCTATGTGTTGCGGGCTCGATTTTCGCACGGAAGATGGGAGAGATTTGCAAAAACAGAGGTCATAGATGCGTTGCTCTACCAAAAACAAAGCTGGCTGTCTTATGTGTCTGTATGATACCCTTCGATCCAAAATGCAGTAACGCAATGGCAGATATAAATATCGTACGTCTCTGGCCAAGTAGCTTTTGTGCGAAGTTTTGAACACTGCACAACAAGCTTTATCCACGACTAGCTGTTCCCCGCGGTTTCACCCTCGCTGCTCAGCACCTGTTGGTCGTAGCGTGATGTTACATAGCCTATAGCCTTCCTCAAGAAATGGACTATACAACACTAAAAGATTTTCCAATTCCAACCAGTAGTCCCTGAGATTAGCGCGTTCAAACAAACAAACTCTTTAGCTTTATAATATTAGTATAATATTAGTATTAGTATAGATTTAAAGTACACCACAATACTTCTCACACAGCTCACTATTCATGACAAAGTGTGAAACGAATAGAAGTACAAAGATCTGTCCTACTTACAATGGAGAGTTTAAAATATATAAAAGGACGCCACTGATACCATTGTGCTGAGAATTCGTACCTCTATGTTATCTACAGATAAACTGGCACTGCTTCTGAGACATTGTGTGGGATTTCTTTATAGTCTAAGATCCGAGAGACGCCGAATTTACGTCATTTAACGTTTATTTCCGGGTGCGTTTCGTTTACTACCAGCATTTACAAGTTATGGTGGGTTTAAATTTTTTGAGTTTATTGCAACTTGACTCTGATCTTAGAAAGGAGGGTAGATGCATTGTGACAGCAGTGGTCTAGAAATTATTTTTAGAATACCTTTCGTATTAAACGCATGGAAATAAATAATAATACTAGCCTAGCAAAGGCATCTTCTAATACAGAGAAGGCACAAGCTTCGATTGCCACGATTGCTTAAGGCGGTTTGGCGAAATCAGACTTAAGTAATTAAAATATTTATTAGTCTAGCTGCCACACTCAGAGACGTTTAACGGTTACTTAAGTCGCTCCTTAGTAAAGATTTCCAAGAGAAATCTTTACTAAGGAGCGACTTAAGTAACCGTTAAACGTCTCTGAGTATGGCAGTAGGTTTCATTGCGATGATGACTTTAACTGATGTCAGTGATGTCCAAAGTAAACTTAGAAAGCACATACATATGTGAGAAATAGAAAAAATCAAATCCTGTGCCCGGTTGCGAACAAATATTTGTATGGCCTACAGATAATTGTTCTGAGTCTGGCTCTTTGTGTATGTGAGTTTATATGTTTGTAAACGAACCCACGACACAGGAGTAAATGATAGTGCAGGGCACCGTTTTTATTAAAAAATAAACATGTATTATATCTACTTTCTTATAAATTATTCTTTCAATAATTTAAAAAATTTCAGCCATGCTAACATGACGTAGCTCTAGCGACTATAAGATCTCAGTAAATCAGGGACAGTGAACAGTAAAGTATCACAAAGGATCGCTTATAAGGCTTCCAGATTGCCGTACCTACTTAAGAATTGGCTGAAGTTCCAATATTGAACATTTTCTTAGTACTGAAAGTAAAACTTTAGAATTTCAGAAGGCCAATTTCCGTAATTATAAATGTTCAAAATCAAGTCGCAATCTCATCTCAGTGATAATCGACATCAAAGACCTATCAAACGTGTACAAATTGAGGCTGAGATTACAATAGCCTAGTGGTCTTAAGTGCGACTTCTACGCTAGTGGTCATGGGTTCGATTCCCAGGCCGAGCAAAGTGTTATTGGGTTTTCCTATGAAATTCTCAGTGCCGCCTAATACATAGGACCTAGAACATACCGGCGAACTGTGGGTGTACATTGGTACACCTCTGCCTAACCCTTCGCGGAATACAGGCGAGATGGTATGTATGTATTAAAACGTGAACGTTTTTAAAAATACAGGATTTACTGCCCCCCTAGCCAAGTCACAAACGATAATCGTAAACGCTCGGTAGGTACCAATAGATTTTCAATTTAATACCCAAGAGCCTTAAGTTGAAAATCTATTAAAGGTTTCTAAGCGTTAGCGACTGGAACGAACGAAAACGCTATGCAATCTTCATTAGATCTTCAACTTAAAACCAAGCACATAAAGTTGAAGATCTATTAAAGCCTACTCAGCGTTTGCGTTTATCGTTTGTGACTTGGCTAGGGGGGGCTGGTCAGATATCAACCACGTTGACATTTTGTGTGTGTGTATAAACACTATCGTATCCATGACACTCCATTCAATGCACTTCCACCCGACAGGGTGAGAAATATTTCGTAGTCAAACTGCAAGTATTGCATTTTATTGATTTTGAAAGAGTGTTCTTGGAGTATTCTTAAGTCACTCCATATAAAACACTGGTATTCAGCGGCCTTGCGGCTAGACTGGAAGCCGACCCCAACACAGTTAGGAAAAAGGCTAAGCAGATGATGATGATTCTTGGAGTTTCTTGTTTGTTCTACTTCATGCAAACCTTAATTTTTTCTAACTTTCTGACTCATTGATAAAACAGCAATGGATCTTGAAGCCTTTTTTACAAAACACTGTAAAATTACTTGAACATTCATCTATTCAAGATTTATAAGACAGAAATAATCCTATAGCCTATTGATAAAAAATATTTTAACTCAAAACAACCACATATTTTAAGTTCACTCGCACCAAAAACTTAACTCAGAGTTAGTTACTAATTCGAAGTTACATTACGCATACATTTATGGACCTGTATTTACAAGATCCTAGTAATACCCCGTGTTAAGCCACGTCTTTGATTACTTACTAGACTTTAGAAGAATTTTTAATTAGTTGTAGTAATTTTTGAGATTATCCATAACAAAATTACAATTCTTTTCTGTTCATTAAATTAGTTTAGACACACAAAACCTTCAAAGAAACCGGGCCTTACATATTCAGAAAAATTATACCACCAGTAAAATCACAAAATAACTAGCCACATTGTCAAAAAGCAAATATCGCGTCTAATACATGCGCATTGAAGCACATCTGTGTCACAGCATCTCATATAAATTCACCGTCGCGGGAATATTTAGGAAATGTGCCAACAAATTGAAACGTTATGACGTCGTATTAGCATCGTATATTGTTCTTACAATGTATTTTATTAGGCTGTGGTGCCAGGTTTCAGGGTACGGAGTCGTTGGGAAATGTATTTTGTTTTTTTTTTTAATAGGGTATTTTTTTTTGTTTTGTTTCTAGATTGGTGATTAGAATATTGTGTAGGCTTAACGCTTGTGTTGATTAATGTAAGAATAGGTAGTTCCTATTCTGTAAGTGGCGTGTTCTTTTTTATTAAGTATGGGAAATCATCAGGTGACTTTTTCTGCTCTGGGCGGAGCAGAAGGAAGTGTCAGACTCTTATTGACTAAAACCTACCCGCGTTCCACCTAATGGCCCTTGGGTTCCAGGGTCGCGTTGACTATTTTGAACAAATTCTGCAATCTCGGCAAAAGGAGAGAGAGAGAAAGAGAGAGATCATGAAAACTATGCAAGCTTAAAAAAAAACTCCAACTCTTTTATAGTATGTTTTCATTATCTATGTAAAAATCACCACAATTTTGCCGAACATACGTTGGTTGGAATTATGGTTACTACCACAAAAACTTAGAGTGTAGTCTTGTTCTTCACGTGACTAGTGTCATTCTTACGTCAAATTTCAGATGTTAATGTCATGTTTATCAGTTGTTTGCCAGCGGCAATATACTCTAGCAGTTCTCATTGCTCAATTCATAATGAACTAAAAAGTAACAAAAATAGATGTCACTCAGATAATAAATGTCACTCAGAAATTATATCCTGCGTACAATTTTCAACTCTATTTGTGAATACTATAATCCATTTTTCGAATAAAAAATTACAACTGACAACAAACAAGTACATTCTCTTAGTACTAAGGTCAATGAATTATTGAATCACAATAAATTCAAAAACTTTTTTTTTTATCTGTAAAGTTCAAAAAAAGAACTCCAACATTTCAATTCCCAAAAAGATCTGGCAACTTCACGCCACCTCTGGGGAAACATTAAAACTTGCAACATCGTGTGCAATTCCCAGCAATGGCCGCCACAACTCGTGGCGTTTAGCTGCAGAATATCATTATATACAATGTGGTTTCTGTTGTTTATTCAAAAGCTTAAGTTTTACAACATTCTGGAGCAGATGCAGCTGCCACATGATGTTATGCGTTGCCTGACTGCCATTAGCAACCGCAAAATGTTGAGATGAACTACTTCTACACGCTGAGTTCGTAAGTCTTGTTGTAAAAAAGTTTATTCCATTGTCATAAAGGCTGATAATTTTTAGCCAACGTTAACAAACATCTATTCCGTTACACAAAGAATACTATTCAAAAAATGATTTCATAAAAATTATAATGGAAAAAATAAGAATCGAATTTTAAACCTTCTATATTAAAAGCTTCCAAGGAAATAATAATATTTTTGTCTTTTTATCTCTATAAATTAGAGAGTAAGGCGAAAACTTATTTATCACTTTCTCATTTTGTTTTGGCAATACATACTCCGTTTGCCTGTCTGTATATTCCCTCATCACGTTAAAACCACAAAACCAATCGATTGACACAGTCAAACCTGGATAAGGAAATAAGCTACTTTTCGATTTGCGACTGTAACCTGATTCCAGGGTTGATTAAAGGGTATGAGTGCAAGTGTAATTACAGGCACCTGAAACATTACAACTTTGTCTCTGGCATTTACAAGGCCTCTAGCATTATAGATGTCTGTAGGCATTGGTGACCACTTAACATCAGATGGGCCGTCGGCTTATTTGCCATCCGATAGCAGGAAAAAGCGCGCCTAAGCTTCTTTGATTGGTCATTCATAATTTCGCTAACCAGTAGGTAACAGTTGCTTACACGCGTGACAATTTATCACATACATTTCTCGTTCAAAAACCGTAGGTGGAAGTCACAAATTCAAACCGTCATTGGTCTATTTCATTGGTTAGCACTTTGTTGCGGCATTTACATTGAGTTGAAACGTTAATTTAGTTTATAGTCTAAACAGAATGCCTGTAATCACGCGAGCTTAGTCAGTCGTTTAGTTTGATTTAAACTCAAATGTATATTGCATTTAATTTACGAGTACCTACTTACTTATCTTTTAATCATTTCATTTAAACGTACTACAATTTAGAAGGTTTTTTAACACAATATGTGTAGTTTATCAAATATATTTACTTAATAAATATGGCAATGAGTTACACTACCAACAATGTAATTGTCCAGAAGGATTCCGGCCACGGCGGCTAATCTTAATGCAGACCACGTACGCAGGAGATATTATAGTGCACAAGTGTGTGCGCAAACACAGGTTCACTCCCTCTTCCGTAACTGTCATAACTCGAAGAGACGGAAATCCGACACGACCAGAGAGAGATCAGACTATACGTGCTCTGCGGGTTGTTCGAAAGAGATACCGCGCCCCCGGAACGCAAAGGGCACATGAAGGAACATAGACGGGTTTTAGTCAGTAAAAGTCTGACACTCCCTCCCGCCCCGCCCAGGGCGGGGGAAGTTATTTGATGATTTCCCGTCTTTAAAAAAAAAAGGCTTTACCTGCTTCCCGAGATACGGGCTCTACCAACAATACAAGGCATTTATGTTATGGGCCTTTGTTGCCTGAATTAAATGGAATTATTATTATTATTATTTTGATTCCGTTATTTATCTCGCGACCCTAAGGTCCCGGACCTTTGGAAGGCGTACGAGGAGCCGAAGCCAACTCGCAGAGGCCCCTTACATGGCTTTACAATGAAATGGAACACCAGCCGACAATTATCCCTGTTTGCACTATGCAAATGCACCCAAGGACAATCCTCGGCTGGCGCAGGACTATTGCAGAATATGGAAACAAAGAATAGGGCTATGGGTTTGGGTAGCTTAGATGGACTAGTTTCCTGACACTATGGAAAGACTATGGCCCCTGCCAATCAATGTTTTTATGACACAGATACAATGGCAGGGGGTGACTAGCACACTCGATAAATGGGCCCCCTAAAACGGCCGCTAGCACGTAGTGACGTAGCGACAAGAGGGCAACACAGACTGAGGTGCTTGAGGAGTGGAGAGGTGTTTCAAGGCTATCAGGACAATCCCGGAAATACGGTCAAGATCCCTACCAGCACCTTAGTGAAACACTTCCTATTATTATTATTTATTTATTGTATATACATATAAGTTACATTTTTAAATATTAGTATAAAAAAATAAAAACATTTAAAAATATAAAAAATAGTAGCCCACCGGCGTCGGGAACAGGGTCCAAGCCACCGGTGGTCAGGGCTCCTGAGAAAGGAATCTCCTAACGATACGCGCCGTGTCTAGGAGAACCGCTTTCTGAATCAAGCCCTTGATCCAACCGCCCAACGAGAGCCTCCTTAGGTGTTGGTCGAGGCTCTTGGCTATTATGCCATTGGCCGTCACGACTATCGGCACAATGATTGCCGTATTCACATCCCACATGTCGACAACCTCGCGAGCCAGATCAAGATACTTAATTTGTTTATCTTTCTCAGCTTTCACGAGGTTCTCGTCATGCGGGACAGTAATATCAACGATCACTGCGCGACGCTCTAATCGATCTACCACCACTATGTCAGGCTTATTGGCAACAATAGTCCTGTCAGTGATGATAGATCGGTCCCAATATAACGTGATATGACCATTTTCAAGAACTGGGTCGGGCACATATCTATAGTATGGTACTTCCGATTCCACAAGACTGTATTTCAGAGCAAGTTGCTGATGGATAATCCTGGCTACAAGGTTGTGTCTATGCAAGTATTATTATTATTATTTTCATTTATTCAATTAAAATACATATAAATTACATTTTTAAATATTAGTAGAAAATATAAAAACATTTAAAAATATAAAATATAGTAGCCCACCGGCGTCGGGAACAGGGTCCAAGCCACCGGTGGTCAGGGCTCCTGAGAAAGGAATCTCCTAACGATACGCGCCGTGTCTAGGAGAACCGCTTTCTGAATCAAGCCCTTGATCCAGCTGCCCAACGAGAGCCTCCTTAGATGTTGGTCGAGACTCTTGGCAATCAATATTATTATTATTATTAATACTAGGCACCAACCAACCAAGTATACGACCAACAATAGCAGTTCAATGAACCATTTTTTTTTTAAAGTAGCCCCACGCTGTTATTTTTTCCTGTATCGTGGACGAGTTTACATGCATATAAATTTACATACTCAAACAGCCAGATCCGGCACAAAGATCAGTAAACCATAAAATATATGTTCCGTGTAGAAATCGAACCCGCAACACGCAGCGCAGCAGCCAATGGCTCAGCCACTGAGTTACCCGTCTCGTTCACGTCAACAAAATAAAGTATTTTTTCAGAGAAATTGTATCTTGGAAATATTCTTTAATGGTGTCTCTTACCCTATTCTAATAAACCACTGAATATAAGCCATACTAATAAACAAAACCGACACAATACCTATCAACTTGTGTAGCCTTCAGGCTGTATCTTCACGACCGTGTCATTAGAGGGTGCTCACAGTCCAAGTGGTATTGATACTAAGTGTATTGGCAACGGTCCAAACTGCCGACTTCATTCTGGTTTCATGAACTGTAAGAACTACTCGTTTTGCTACTAGATTTTAAGCTGTTTCTTTGAATCAAAGGACTTATTGAGGTTATACAGATTTAGATGGTTTGGTTTTATACATACATGCATACTCGTACATACCATCACGCCTGTATTCTCCGAAGGGATAGGCAGAGGTGTACCAATGTACACCCACAGTCCGCCGGTATGTTTAGGTCCCACGTAATAGGGGGCGAGCCTATTCCCATAAACCGGGCTTAATTCATAGCTATGTTCCTATGTTTCTGTGTTATAATGTTGTAATCATTTAAGATGTTCTTTGTTATTATTTTATTTTTTACTTTTATGTCTAATTTTGTTATTTCAAGTAAATAGTTTTCTTAATTTAAGTTCTTAACTGTCGCATTAGAGTAAATCCTTTAATGATAGTATAAGTTGTTGAATAAATAAATAAATAGCTCTGAGATGCTACTAAGAACACACACATACACACATACATAAACTCACGCCTTTTTCCCATGGGGGTAGGCAGAAACCACGGACCGCCACCTGCTACGATCCTTACACACTCCTTTCGCCTCGTCCACATTCATACATCCGGTCATACAAGCACGCCGGTTACGAGTACTGCGCACCTGACCTTTCTGAAGAACCTCACCGAAAACCACCACCACCCCACCACCACCACCACCTACTAAGAATTTCATAGAAAACCCGAAAACATTTACCACACCCGTACTACCTACATATTTCTCCATCTATGCTCGTAATCACAACCACGCTAAAATGACGCAGGTCCAGCGGTTCCGGGATTTCAGTCCATTACAATTTAACCTTTTGCATAAAAAAGGAGTACATAAAGAGGGTCATTGTACCATTAAAGTTTTATACCTCTATATAAGTTTTATAGTAAGAGTAATTTCTAGATCTTAATAAAGATATTATGTAATTTCCTGATGTAACAAAGGTAGCTTAATATACTGTTATAGCCGAACTATAAACGCTTGAGGAAGATTGACTCTCGTTATGTTAAAAAGCTGGGATTATAGAAAAGAGGCAGATGAGCTAAAAATACGTATGATAATAATACCATTATATTATTGTTCCACTGCTATGCAAAAGCCTTTTCTCGTACAGCGAAGGCAGGAGTGTTGATCACTCACACTACTTTTTAAGCTTATCTTGGACATCTCTGACATCGGTGAAGGAATACTCCTTGAGAAAACCTGGACTTATAATAAATATGTATAATTTAAACTAATATTATAAAGCTGGAGAGGTTGTTTGTTTGGTTGAAAGAGCTAATCTCAGGAAATACTTATTTGAATTGGAAAAATATTTTTGTGTTTGATAGTCCGTTTATCGAGGAAGGCTTTGAACTATATAACATTACTCCACGAGCCATAGGAGCGGAGCAGTAACTGAAAACGTATCATAAACCGGACTGAAAAGAACTACGTGAGCAAAGTCGCTGGCAGAAGCTACTACAATATACATAAGTCTGAAATCTCTAACCCGCCTTGGGTAAGCGTGGTGATCAATGCTCGTGCCTGCTCTGTATGGGAAGAGGCCTTTGCTTTGGAGTAGGACAATAATAAGGTGGTATTATGATTAGTATATGCTTCCAAGAAAGAACCATTTTATACCTTTCTTCTTAAAAAGAGCTTCTAAAATACTGCCGTCACAATACATCTCCCTCCCTTCTAGGATCCGAGTCAAGGTGCTATAAAGTAAAAATTTTGGAACCCGCCATAACTTGTAAATGGTTGGTGGTGATAAACTGAACTCACCCGGCGACGGTTAACCACGCTTTATTATTCAACCGAGTAGTCAACCGGGTTCGGGAGTCGACTATGTCTGCTTGATAAATTGATTCCGAAATCCGGGTATAGTTGTGTGTAAGTCATGGTTGAGTTATGACCGGGTATATTGTGGAAGAGGGGGCGGGGCGTAGCAGCGCAACACGGGAAAGATCTTTAGCCATCATAGGACTGATTGACCAAGCATTTTATTTTATCGGCTCTTTAAGGTAAACTACGAAAAGTGTAGTACTTAATAAGAAGTTGGGTCCCCCAATTTGTGATGACTCAATAGTAACTGCACCTTTTCATTTGTTTTTTTACACACATACCATCATACCTGTATTCCCATACATAAAGGGTGAAGGGTTAAGCAGAGGTGGAATGTTTAGATCCCATGTAATAAGGGGCGAGCCTATTGCCATTAACCGGGCACAAACCGAGTAGTTAAGGCGCCTGCCTCTCATGTACACGATTGGGTTTGCAACCGGACACGCGTACAACTACTTATTCTGAGAAATTATCTTTTTTCTTACTCCTCCGCTAATCTTTTCTGATTAATTTCCTTGCCGGATCCAAGAAAGTTGAATCGTTTCTCCGGGATAGGTCAAGCTTCATTGCCTCGGCGCTTTTCTGGCGGTCTCCACTATTGATTCTGTCTTTCAGGAGTTGCAGTGGTTCGGAATAGTGTGGCGGGCTACCTATTCTAAGCTCATCTTGGACATCAATAACATCGAACCTCTCTATTTTAACACCTACAATTTAAAGCTCTAAATCGAATGGCAAAGCTGTGCCCGCACCCACAAATTAACCGCTACGGTGAAACCGCCCATCAAAATGCAGCACTAAAATTAAAAAAGAGATTAGGCAAATTAGTTGCGGAAATTATGCAGTCTATCCACATAGTTGCATCCAACATCAACGCGCGACTATAAAGTTACATATCAGACGAAACTTTCCTTAACGAACGCGAACTTTGTCGGCGCACTTACATTTTTGCATAATTCATAAGCAATTAGTGTCGAAAACTAAAAAAAAGGAATAAGTTTCATAGAAAATGTGCCTTTTAAATCTGTTCGTTAAATTGTTGAAGTTGGGATGGTTTAGGCTCTTTTGTGGTTATTCTCTGCTCCGCTCTTGCGGGCCGTAGCGTTATATTTTATAGCCTTTACTATTGCTCATGAATTTGGCTATCATATACAAATACAATATCTCCCATTGGACTGTCAGTTTCAGGGATTAGCGTGATTAAATAAATGCACAAACAAAAAAACAAAAATACTCTTTAACTTTATTATCATAGTGTAGATGGTGGTTTATAAACGTCCTTTAATTTTATATTTGATTGTTTCAAGGATTAACTAAATATAACCTGTTACAGTGTACTTTTAGTACATACTTCCCTGCTTGCCCCGTTGGTCTAATGTCGTGTCGTGAAATTTTAAATGTTCTTATCAAACTTCAAATACCCCTATGACCCCTGCACTGTTGCTTGGACTCGTAAGCACAATGTTTTGCGTAGGTTGTTTTGTGTGTATGCCATAACTAGCTTTTTACCACTCCAAAATTAAAACTCTTATTCCAGAAATATTTATTTCTTCTTAACAAAACTTTACCCCACACTAGGAATTTCCGTTGTAACCTTCGGAGAATATACCGTAGTTATCATTAAAATTATCCAGAAAGAAAAGCAATGAAATTGTTTGTTGTAATTAGAAAAAGAATTAGGGTTCCGTGCAAAAAAAATATATGCGTAACTAACATTTACGTGGTGTCCTGCGTTGAGTGATGAATACGACACATTGCGACGCGACACGACACGATACAATACGACGCGATGCTATACGCGACAAAATATGTCCTACGTGATTTTGGTCATTACTTCTCGAATCATGGCGAAGTACAGTACAGTTTTGCTTGTAGTTCATTGTGTCGCGTCTGGTCGCCCTCAAAACAAGTACGCGTTACGTCACCGCAGACTGCTATATAGGCAGCAAGCAGGGTATGCTTATTCGGAGGGCCCACCAAGGGCCGATGCCTGCCGGGGCTGCCGGTTGTGGGCTGCCGGTGTTCGAAAGAGATACCGCGCCCCCGGAATGCAAAGGGCACAAGAAGAAACATGGATGGGTTTTAGTCAGTAAAAGTCTGACTAAAACCGCCCAGGCTGACTTCCTCCGCGAAAGTCATTTGATGATTTCCCATCGGTAAACAAAAGGCTGGGTATGCCGTTGAGTTGATCGCGTTCGCAGCGTTGCGTCGCTCACGCAGGACACCGCGTTACGCAAGCATAAGCTTGTAATTATTAGGAGACACGTGATTGCTTACAAGGAAACCAATGAATGCCGACAGTTCACATCAAACTTTAATCCATCACATCATTTATTAAAAAAAAAAGAAAAATTGCTATAATAATTTGCAAGTATCACTTTTTACAAACTACATCTTCTTTGACTTTTTTACCTGTTCTGAACCAACTTTTTTTTTCCTTTTTAATCCATTTTGAACACTGTGGCTTTTCCTCTTCATTATTTTTATCGTTTAAATTAATTGGTTCTTCGCTTTCCGCGGCAGGCATAAGAAAAGAAGTGAAAGATTTTATTAATGCAGTAACTTTACTTGCCGCAGTATCCGGACTTTCTTCAGTAACTTTATTATCAACGGTACAAAAATACACCCCCGGGCTGTCCTCCGTGGTTTCACCAGGCAGCATCGTCCGCGACCGTTTCTTACATTTGTAGTATTCAATGTGTGGTACTGATCTCTTTATGTTCCCCATGCGCCCTCTATTTTTGCAGCATTTACATGTCACGTAGTGTTTTAATTTTTTGCAACACTTTTCGAATGGTCGGCACATTTTGCATGCGTTGCAGCAACGAACGCAAACAAAAGGCCACCTGCACTTAATATTTTTAATCTTTTGGCAACATCTTGGTATCCTTCCGTTACATGTAAATAATTTCTTCAATCTTCTTCCGCATTCGCAACAACATCGTTTTACTTCTTTTATTCGTCGGTGACAACATGAGCGTCTTCGTCTAGGTAGTAAAGGTCTATCAGCACGTACTGCTGTCCTTCCTCCGACATCAGCCGGAATTCTACCTGTAGTTTGTGGCATTGTTGTAGTAGTGTTTACTTTTGGCTTTTTTTTTAGATTTTTGGTCTTTTTGTTTCTTGTCTTTCACTTGTTAGCCTTTCTAGGCTTTTTACTTTTAGGTGGCACAGTACTATTAATGTTCATTTCACCCCCATCATTGGATCCTAAATTTTACTTTTACTAACAATTTGTAAGATTTTTCAAAAGTCTGTCGGCGTCCTTCAAAGTTGACAGCAGTCATAAAGTGCAACATATTTTTTTTGGCCAAGCAATATCATGGAAGTGTTATTATTATGCCATTCGAATTACTATACATCTGTTCTACAACAGATCTATTTCCTAGAAATTGGTCTCCTTATCACTATACACAGACAAACAAAATGCACCCAACAGCCAGTACAGTAAAATGGGGTGTATACTGTATAGGGATTAATGGGTAAATTGAGACAAAACTTCAAAAGGGATTTTATCGTTGAATTAATATTTTTATTTATTTATAATTTACCATTAAGTGTACTCGTTAACAAACTATATTACTGCAACGATAAAAACTCTTTCGTTAAGTCACTATCGTATTCACCCCTGCAATCCTATACACCCCATACACAAAACACAAAATCGGTTAATAAAAAATTGCGGGTTTTAGTGTTATGACGTCACACACACAGTAGGACGTTTTGCGATGCAAGACGCCTCAACGCAACGGCCAGGGTTGTTATGTACGTCAGCCCTTAGAGAAGAGGAATATCCAGAGACACATTAGTTTTTATTATAACATTGGATGGCAAGTAAGCCACCTGATGTTAAGGGGTCATCGCTGCCTTTAGACATCTGCAATACCAGACGCCTTGCAAATGCGTTGTCCTCCCAGAGAAAAAGTTGAAATATCTCATATGGCTGTATTACCGTCACTCATACCCTTCAAACCGGAACACGGCAACACTGCTTTATGGCAGAAGTAGGTATGGCCATAGCACTTCTTCGGACGAGCTTCTTCACAAAGAGCTCTACTAAAACGGAAAAGTACCTGCTAAAAACCAAGCGTACTTATTATTCAAAAGGCATAGTACACTAAGTTCACGCCGGTAACTGGATGTTAAAAACAACAAAGCTTGGAGTTCTAATACTTTAAAACAAAACTAGCACCATTTTGCTGTAAGCCCTATATACGTAGTTTCGTATACCGTAGGGCTTAAGTCCCGAGTACTACTAAGTACCGCTGAAACACTAAGGGCCTAAGCAGACAAACGTACTACATTCAGCATCCGATCATTGAAGATTAGCGATTTCTCGAAAACATTAATGCTGCATCTTGTCTTTCTTACAGTAGGTACTAGAGAACTGCCCGCGACTTAGTCCTCGTGGCTTATTTCACCCGTATGTTGCAGCGTGATGTTATATAGCCTATGTTACTCTGGAATAATGTAGCTAAATATTGGTGATTTATTTTCTTCCTCCAGTGCTGCAGCAGTCCGGTACCAAACGTATAAATTGAAAGAGGTTGATGATAAAAGTAATAATATTCTACAGACCTATTTTGTTCAAAGCGGCGCATCTCAATAGAGACTAACCAAGTGCGCAGGAGATATGATAGTGCACAAGTGTGTGCGCAAGCATAGGTGCTCTCCCTTTTCCCATACTCCCTCCGTCCGATGGGACGGCAATACGACGCGACCGGGGAGGGATCAGGCACAGGACCAACGGCTTTACATGCTTTCTGAAGTACTGGGGTGTCACACCACTAACTTCCAAACTCTGAAACTGATTGACTGGCTGGGGGGGAATGAGAAATACTGGAAAACCCAATAACACTTTTTGCCCGACCTGAGAATCGAACCCAGGACCCCACGCTGTAGTATAACAAACGTAGCATGTCTATATTATTTGCACCGTCAGCTTATACAAAGTTTGAATTTAACTTGTGTATGAACCTATGTACAGTGGGTTGTGTGCAATTGTATTGTTATGTATTGTATGTGGTAAGCCTGGTAGAACGCGGCGTGGTTTTAGGATACGTGATTAATGAGCTAACGGAGTGCATTATAGGGTTATATTCGAGTACAATGTCACTGTTACCTATTAAAGTTTGTTGTAAAGTTTATTCACCTACTGAGCAAAATGGAGGGTTATGATTTTTAAATGGTATGTATGTATGTAGGATGTGAGTATATGTACTCGAATCTTTTCATTCATAACTTAGTACTGTTTTAAAAGATGCTGGTAAGCCCCCTGGTTTACACTCGGAAGGGGCCACTAAGGGCCAGTGCCTGCCGGGGCTGCGGGTTGTTCGAAAGAGATACCGCGCCCCCGGAACGCAAAGGGCACATGAAGGAACATAGATATGGTTTTTAGTTAGTAAAAGTCTGACACTCCCTCCCGTCCAGGGCGGGGGGTCATTTGATGATTTCCCATCTCTAAAAAAAAAGCCCCCTGGTTTTCGCAATGTTTTGAAACAATGAAATGTGTATCTTTTCGTGTAGTAAATAAAGTTATATTTTGAGTAGCTCTATTAAAATGTGCGGGCAGGGTCGCGTCGTGTTGCAACTCGCTGTGAACTGACCCTTAGTACTTGCCTGATTTCGAACCCACAACCTCAAACACTCCACAGAATGTATTCCTATTTTCCTGTTAAACAAAACACGTATTAAGATTTTCAAATTATTTATTCTGTGACGTTACAATACACTTACATTACAATACAATACGGACTGTTACACATGGACACGACAATACACAAAACACATATTTTATTTTCAATTGGGTATCCCGATTGTTTGTTTTTAAATGTAAAAATATATTTGACAAATAATAACAATTACATTTATTTTATAGAACACCAATATTTATACTTATTTACATATGAATAAGAGGTTAGTGATGTTGTAGTGATGTAGTTGTAAACATACTGAACTGTGGGTGTACATTGGTACACCTCTGCCTAACCCTTTGGGGAATACAGGCGTGATGATATTTAGTTGTAAGTGAAGAAGAGAGAAGAAGGTTATGAAGTGTCGTTAAAATTGTAGTTTCAGATATTTACCAATGAGTGGTTATATAAAAATATATAAATTTCAATGCTAAAATTATAGGTGAGAGAATGAAAGGATCCATGATCATACAACGATAAAATTCTATTAGAATAAAATACCTATTTTTTCATCCAAAAATCTTAAAAAAAACCTGTACAGTATTGGAATAACACAAAAAAATGACCAGTAACAACAACAACAATCCCTTAACACTACCAACAACAATACAGAAACACTTTCAACAACAGATCACTATAACATCACTATCAAACAACTTTGTCCCTACGCTTCCTCGCTGCAAAGTTCATTGAACTCTAGCAGGTCTGTTCCAGGTCTCGCGAAGCTCAGGTACAGGTAGTTCTTGGAGACTCTGAAAGACAGCAGCTTCAGGCTAGGAGTGATGCGGACCGTGGCTAACTTGATCGTATCCTGGTTTGGGTAGCCCTGGGTCCGAGATATGCGTCCTTGGCATTTTATGGGACTATACTTGCGCTTGAAACTGAAAAAGTGTTTTGAAATGCTAGAATTTGCTTTTACTTGTGGTCTTGACCAAATGTTATGTCAACTGAGAAACCTTCGCGGGTACGTACCCGCGGTTTGGTTAAGCACATGCTTAAGAAACACAAAACAGACCAAGATAAATTCGTTTTACTCGTTCGTATACGATTTTTATGTAATACTAGCAGTTTACCACGACTTGGATTGTGGAGTGGAATGCATTGAAAAGATTCTCAATGCATTCTTAAACCATTCATCCTAAATCATTCATTCTTTGTGTTGATACACACAAAGAAACATTTATTTTTTACTAGCAAATCTTTCACATGAACCTTGTCCACAAAATTACGAACACAACAAAACAAGAAACAAACAAATCGGTTTCGTTCTTCAGTTTTGCGCTTAGCAACACATTTAGCCATTCATTTTTATATTCAAAGATAATTATTACATACATATATTAGCTCAAGCCTTTTCGTGGATAATCATTTTTACTAGAAATAAGTGCAAAGAGAAGAAAGAAAATGGTGCCTTAAAACTTTCTTTTTACGTTCCTTTTTTGCACTTTGTAATGTGGTTTAAGACACTCAAGAATGTGATATTCTCCACGTCTGTATGTTACAGGAACCGACGACAATAGCTCGTCTGCGATGGCAATAAGACTTGCTTTTTTTTGTTACACATTCTCATCGACTTCTTCCGTCGAGGGGGTGACGGAGGAGCATGCTTGACTCTCACTAGGTAAAACCACTGCAGTGTTCCACCCCAGCCTATGATTTGGGTACGGGATTCGCATAGGCGCTTTGCAGACGACGGAGCGGGGCAGTCTTATTGATCGCGAAGCAATAAAGACCGCGTCTAACGCTAGATACCCGCGGCTGCCCTCACCGCAAATATACCTCACAGATATGCCGTGCCACCATAGGATATATAGGATTCCTTTTGCACTATCGTTCCCGGTCAAACTGACCAGCCTGACCCGCCCCGCCGTGTGTTTCGCGTCTAAGCGTTCTCGGCTCCCCGGACAGGCCTCGACCCGCTGTTCCTCAGCGGATCCCTCCTCCCAGTACAGTGGAACACTACACCACTTACTCGAGGCTTGCCTTAATGTATTGACATATCATAATTTTTGGAAAACAAATAGAAAAGATGAAAAACTCACTTGAACATTACCGACAGCTCGGGGGTTTCTTTACACGTTTAAATGTGTAACTAATATAGGAATTAAACCCTTTACTTTCTGAAATCAAAAAACACAGCTTTACTCTATAGGAATAATATCGGTCGTGATGGTTGGTGCAGTACTGGGCCTATCACTATGTCTTAAAACAGCATTATTTACCTCGTGGATTTTCAACGCTCAGTTCAGCGCCGAGAGTTGAAAATCCAATAGCTGAAATTAGAAAGTACTCGTAATATTAAAATGGTACTGTTTTAAGGGAAGGTGTCGGATTGCACGGACGGTTGCCTTTTTTCATACAGTTGACTCGTGACGTTTGTCGTTGTGCGGTCGTGCGTGTGTGGTACCGGTATAGCTCTGGACACGTCAACCGATTGCCTAGTGCGAGTTTTTATACGTACTTACTTCAATTTGTACTGGAACAGCGTTGTCATTTGACATCCAGAGAAAATGCATAGGTTAACGATTATGAAAACGAATACTGCCACGTTACGTGTTACTGTTGCAGATCCACCCGAAAGTACATATAATGTTTTGCATGCGTAACATGCTGAGAAAATCGATTCACGGCAAAAAAATTGCTCCAAGCTACTTAGTATGTTGTATCGTAGTACACGGCTAAGTGATGTGTTTTTTACACCCCTTTGGTTAAAAAGTTCACACTAGGCACTTAGTACGCAAAACTACAACCACCGCTTCTGCATTCCGACAACCGCACTGCTTCCAGCACCACAGCAGTCCAAACGCAGAAATAGAAAGAGGCCTTAACATGTCATCATGGAAGCCACAGCTGTACATAGGCATCCGCCATAGACTTCCAAAAGGACCGGTTGGAAGCGGCTTGCATCCAGCGTCTATCTGCGGTCTTAGTCAGGTCGTAACACAAAGGCAAATAAAAATATCGAAATCATCAATCATCTCATATTAAAATAGTACCAAAATATAAAGTTTTTTTATGAAAACACTGCAATATTCATTCAATAAACACATTTCGCTTACCAAGCAGTGTAAATTATTTGAGAGCACCAGAATTTTGGATATTCATGTTGATATTTTGAACGGGGTGATTGGAAAATTGAATGTCAAATGAAATCTTTCAATATCGGCAGAATGGAATTTAAAAATGTTGTCGTGTCTATGGCAGAGGTGAGTGAAGGTTTTAGTTCTGGATTATTGTCTATTGGTGTGTTTCATATGATATAGTAGCTTGCTCTTATAAGAAAGGATTAAATGTACGACAGCAGGTCGAATTTATTCAAATGAATTTTATAATAAATTTAAATATTTTTTTATCCCACTACTGGGAAAACTCTTCCCAATGCCTTCCACTCTACTCTATATGTTGCTTTCTCTGGAGAATCTCCCATAAATCATTTTTAAGTCATAAAACCAGCGTTTCGTAGGCCTCTTTCGGCGGCGTCGCCCGTTTTCCGGAACCCACTGCGTTCGGACTAGCTCATCCGTATTTTGTATACATGGCCTGCCCCATGCCATTTCAGACTATCAGCAAATTTTCAATATTTTTCGAAAATCCCTGTACCAAACCTCGCCAAGACCAAATAAGTACCTAGAAAATTATATTAAAACTCCAGAAATCTTTCAACCCACCATTTTACGAGGGCCCGCAAATCTTTGCACTTTCACGTGAATTTGTAAGTAAAGTTTAGAGGTCACTTTTAAGTTATTTTAATACCAGTTTGGCGCTTTAAGAATTCATAAATTACTGTAGGTACTTACCCCGTTGTAAACAACAAGTTGGGTTTTTTGAATTTATGCATTAGGTATCGTACTGCAACAACCAGCGACACGATCACACAGCACAGAAGAATAAGGTACGCTATTCTGAAATAGGCAAATCACTTCGAAAGTCATCTCGCAAGTTATCTCGATAGTCACGCTTGCTTCGCAAAATATCAAATCCTATTGAAAAACATCAAAATACTCACTCGATATAATACTTCTCACTTACGACATTACATGGTGGCGCTAGAGTGTTGAACTCACTCATTTTAAGTATCCGAAACTAAAATATCACCGCGAATCGGGTGATAAAAACGGTCCGTTGTCCGGTGTAAAAAGGGTTTTGGACATAATTGTGGATGGATGGAAAGGAAGAGGGAGGCCAAAGAAAAGATGGATGGATTGTGTGAAGAATGATATGAAAGAGAAGGGAGTCAGTGATAGTATGACGGCTGACAGGTTGGCATGGAAGAAGAAAACGTGTTGCGCCGACCCCAAGTAACTTGGGATAAGGGCAGGAAGATGATGATGTCCGTTGTAAAAAACGCATATATACAACCGGCCATTCTGCAGTCGCACAGCAGACCGGTACCAAACATTTAATTTTAGAAACACTTTACTAAAACTTTAGCTTTTTATACCGACTGTGCTTGACAGTCTTTAAAGCTTGACATGTCATATTTACGCCCACATTCTGTACATATTTGCCAAAGAACTTTTAAGTGGTTCTTAGATGGAAAGTTGCCCGGTCTTACCGCCGCTTTTGCCCGGATTTTTCTTGCCCGCTACCCTCTATAATTCATCCTTCCCAGTGGCAAGTTTAAACTCACCTTAATGCTATTTTATTGTTGAGATTTTAGCGTTCAGACGTTTGTTTATTGTATGCAATTGATTATGTTTTTTATTAAGTTAAGTGCAGTAATAATTATTGCGGAGCTGTTTTTATTGCTTGGATTAAGGTGCCGCTTCTTTTCGTTTAGTTTGGTCTATAGTAATCTATTACAGATTATAAAGTTGAATAGTTTATTTGTTTGCTTGTTTTTTGTCTGATCCCTCTTTTCTCCTGAAGTACTGGTCTGAACTTTGGCCCCCGGTGACTGTTGATATATGGCAAGATATTATAAAGTAATATAGTTTTTTTTAATGCTACCTACTAGACAAATGTTTCCTCCATTTCTATAGGAAGACAAAATTATAAGGAAATATATACCATACAGAAATAGGGAAGGTAAAGTGAAAGATCAATAGGACTTTTGCTCGACTGGGTCATAGATTTGATGCCCGCACGCAACAAATGTGAGACGGGATTTTGATATTTCCGGCTGTGTCTGCAGGTGATACAGGGGAATTTTTTGTGTAGGGGAGAAAATACAATTCCCGTGTCATGTGTGACCTTGATGAAAGTACCATGAGGAACTTTCGTATACGTTGCAAAATTTTGTTGTTGAAGCTTCGAAGTAAAATACGTCAGAAACTGTGTGATTGATTGATAGTACTTTAGACGGGATTTCCCAAGTACTGAAAGCATTTTGTTTAACGTTTATTTGTAATCGATTTTAAATAAATAGTTACAGCTATTGGCATAATAGCTAAGAGTGTTGCTTACACCTGAAGAGGATCTCATTGAGCAGTTACACCAAGGGTTTGATTCTAAAAGTCCTGGAAACAGATCGTACTGTTAGTCTCTTTGAAGCTCTAGCCGGTAGATTTTATACTTTTAAATACTTATTCTTTAACCATTTAAATATGTGTTAAATTGGTTACTAACAAATAAATGGATGAATAAAATCACAAAAGCGTACATATGAGATATATTTTGTAAATGGGGTTGTTAGTTCGTGAATATCAAAAAGACTGTTTCTCACAAACAATTTTGTCGACATAAAAGTTAAGTACATCAGAAACATACCTTATAATACTTGGTAATAGTGCAACTTTCTATCAGTGAAATATTTTTTGTAATGGACCAGAAGTTTCAAAGACCTCTTACAAACATAGACCTATTTATCTTAAAAACAAAAAATAAAACGTTGCCCTACACTAGGAATTTCCCTGAATCTTAGTTGCATTTACAAACATATAACTCACATACACAAACAGCCACCTATTTTACTTCTTCATAACATTACCTAGACCAATACCCCTTTCCGTAAGCATGACAAAGCAATACTTCGAGGCATGTATATCATCTGTTTACGAGAAAAACTGAAGCTGATTTGGTAATAAAACAAAAAGCAACGCTTCTACTTATCATTCCCCGCCAGTCGGATTATGGATTCCTCTGCCATAATATTTACTTTACGAGCGAAGCAGTAAAAGTTATGACGTTAATAATATAATTAACTTACGTTAGTAGTAACAGTCATAGTTTTAAGTCGAGTAAAATGTGTAGCGAGAGTTTCCTTTATTGGAATAATACATCGTAAAGATTTTGTTGTGGATATTATTCATACCTATGTTATTAAGCCTATCGTAGATGTAAGTAGCTATAATTTGTATATATAATTATTGTGGCCCTAAACGCGTGAAGCTATATATTATTGTTGTGGTCCGTGGCTGCTAACGCTAGAGGTCTTGGGTTCGATTCCTAGGTCGAGCAAAGTGTAATTGGGTTTTTTTATGAATTTCTGAATAGCAGCTCGGAGTTAGAATTTTTGCCCGGTTAATGGCAATAGGCTCGCCCCCTATTAACTGCGGGTGTATATTGGTTGTACCTCTGCCTAACTCTTTGGAAAATACAGGCGTGATGGTAAGATGATGACATTTTATCAAGACATATTACTACATTTTTTCATAGTAATCTTCGAGTGCCCGCGAACTATATCAAAGCTGCGTTTGTGACGGGATTTACAGGTTGAATGTACTCTAGGCGTAATAAAGGTAGTCAGATATTTATTTTCCTGACTACCTCGTTAGTCTCCTGGTTGCAATATTGCTGAGCTTGGATTCGATTCCTATGACGGGCAAAGTGTTATTAGGTTTTTTCATAAGTAATCTCTACTAAAAGCTGAAGAGCTTTTTAGTTTGTTTGTTTAAACAAATTATTTATTATTATTTATTTATCTGTGGAATGCTAGTTGGATAGGAAAAAATCTTTTTGAATAACATAACCACATTAATGAGGAATAGTATAGGCTATATAACATCACGCTATGACCAACGGGAGCGGTGCTGTAACCAAAGACGTAACAAAAATCCACGTGGAGGAAGACTCGGGCAAAAGCTAGTCCTAAAAGATATCTTCGCAAATTTAACCTCAAAATAAGCCAAAATTCAAAGCGACAGTAACAAACTCCAAACACCAATCTTAGTAATAATTGTTCATTATTAAGTAATTTCAGTTCAAAAATAAGACTCACTCGCCACAATTTCTCGCAGAGAAACTTTTGAGTAATAATCCTTTGATATGTTGAAGTTCAAAAACTAATTTTGAAACCGTGAAAAGGCGTACATTTTTGCCTTAAAATGCGGCCCAGAGAGGTGAGAATTATGGTGGGTCCACACGATACAGACTTAACACAGACTTCTATTGAATTTTGTCTGTACAACAAATCAGTACAGACAAATGTCGGTGTACCAGAAAAGTCGGAAGTCTGCGTACATGTCTGTACGATTGTCGGAGCAAAACTCATGATTATTGAATTACTTAATTTATTAATTAAAATCGAAGTCTGAACTGACGAAAAGTCTGCCCAGACATTTGGTAAAGACCTCTGAGTAAAAATTTTTACTCAGACTTTATAGTCTGTGCAGATATCTGTACATACAAAAGTCTGTATCGTGTGGACCCACCATTACGACGAGGGGAGATAGAAATGTGTGCCTTTAATTCATGTTCCGTATTTTGAGGGAAATGGCGAGCTAGGAGAATTTTTGGCATGTAATTAAAATTTACCTACACGTGTTTTTGTGGGGACAGGAAATAGTAAAGTCAGTGTTTGACCTTACACTGTGACCTTATTAAAGTGGCTGTTTGTTATTTCAAAATGGTAGGTTTTTACAAAATTAAAAATTAAATATGTTTGTATAGTAGGTACTTTGTATAAGAAGTATTTATGTGATTTTATTTTTAATTAGGGTTCAGCGCAAAACAAATAAAACTCCGTGATAACCGATACTTACGCTAACGAAGTCACGGGCATTAACGTGTAGTAGTAACGAGTGTAGTAAACACAATACAGATAAACAAGAATTCAATTTGGTACATTTATGTGCTAATGATATGGTGCTATGGTTGATGTAATTCATACCAATATTAAAGATGCAGAAGTAACTCGATCTGTCTGTTTATTATACTATCACGACTAAACTGAACCGATTTTTATGAAATTTGGTACTATGTAAGTTTGAACCCCAAGAAAGACAGAGGCTATTTTTTATTCCGTGGCTTTGTGTGCGTCCGCAATAACCGTCATTTACGCAGACGAAGTCGCGAACAAAACCTAGTAATTTATATAGGTTAATAGGTAAAACTATAGAACAGCGGATTAATTAAACAATTTTACTGTACCCACATAAATCCCTAAAACTTTTAATCGCCATATGCTTTCATTGATGAAAGTCCTTTAATCGTTAAGTAAATGATAGTAGGAATCGTTCTAATCGCTGGATCGCCTGCCTGCCCGGTAATCTTGTGCTTGAGCTCTTAATCCTCGGCGCGTTTTGCTACTAGATACTTTAAGGATGCACACACAGTATTATAAGTTCTAGCGGTTTTATAGGTTACATTATTTGAAAAATGAAGCGAGTGAGAATGGCACCTCTGGGATGGCAACGCATTTGCAAGGCTTTCTGGTATTGCAGATGTCTAAAAGCAGAGGCGATCACTTAACATTAGGTGGTCCGCCGGCTTGTATGCCATTCAACGGGGCCTAAAAAAAGCATTGGCTGAGCGGTGGCGGTGGGCTGTTGCACTGCATGCCCCAGGTTCGATATTTGCTCCGTACACACAACAAATATTTGTATGGCGTACAGATAGATATTTCGGGTCTCGCTGTTTAAATGTTTGTAAACGCACCTATGTACGTTTCAGGAGAAGTTCGAAAAAATACAAACACAGTGAATCCTCGGTGATTTTAGATGATGTGAGATTTTTACAAAATAAAATTCCATACCGCCGGTATGTTTTAGGTCCTAAGTAATAGGGGGCGAGCCTATTGCCATTAACTTGGCGCAAATCCAAACACCGAGCTGATGATATTGAGGATTTCATAGAAGAACCCAATAACACTTTGCTTGACATGGGAATCGAACCCAAGACCTCTAGCAGGTCGCGTTTAGGACCACTAGGCTAACGAGGTTTTTACAGAATATACCGGAATATGCCAGATGTACCTACTTAAAAAGGTACCTCCTACGCGTTGGCAGTCCTTGTCACATCTATTAGGTAGAATGTTTATAAATAGAAAACGTAAACATAGTTCCGAGAAAATTCTATGTATTAGGATTTAGGAGTACTATGTGTTTGTACGTTGATACACGCTCAAAGCATACCGGTATCGGTAATTAGGTTAACTATTTGCCTAAACATAGCCTGCCCGGTTTGTAATATTCTGATAAATCGAAATGCTGCTGTACCTGTTTACTTTGGATACATTTGGCATGTTACTTGAATTTTGGTGCATTATAAATTGTTGTGTGTAAAATATTTATTATTCAAAATAAACTTATTACATTGATGAGAAATATTTTAACTATACTAAAATGATGTCATTTTTGTGTGTGTCAGTCAGTCAGCTTCTTCTTTATCGTGTGTTGGCAGTAAGGTCTAACGACCCCACACACCTTAGTGTCAGGGTATCTAAAACGCCTCAAGGTCCTCTGACATGGTTACCAATGTCAGTGATGTCCAAGGTAAACTTAGAAAGTACATAAATTCGTCGGTATCGAAACCACAATTTATGCACCAGACGCGGCAGCTGTAACTACTAGGGCGTTAGACACTTATAAAGCCTCACAATTAATCCCAAATGAATCGATTCAATCGCCGTCCCCACCAGTGTAAGTCCACCCTAAGTAACGAGTACCACGCGAGTCTCCCAGCGGACATCGGTCACGTGCCGAACTTTGTCTCTATTGAAATTCGGAATAATAGATCTCCTCGCCTTACTGAGGTCCTAGTACAATGCGGTTGGTGTAACGTAGATATAGATGTGTTAGTCCTGGGAATTGTGTTGGAAATGAGTCATTTAGATTTTAGCAGATGAATCCAGATGGTTCATGGATTTCTGATATTAATTTTAAACTGCACAGTGCACAGTGCACTGATCACACTAATATAATATAGGCGAAAGTTTGTGTGTGTGTATGTTTGTCTCTTGTTCACGCTCAAACGGCTGATCGGATCTGGATGAAATTTGGCACTGAGATAGATTGTAGTGTGGAATACACAACACACAGAATACATTTCACACTATCTAAATAAATGTAATGAAGAGGTGCAGCTTGTTTTGTTTGGAAGAGGTTATCTCTGGAAGTAACTAACTACTATCAGTAATCTGTAATACAATCTATGCCAAGAAATAAAAAGGTTTGGCTGTTTTTAATGTCAAAATAACGGATTTTTACAAAATGAATATAAATGTTTACGCGATAGCTTAAGCAATCTGTTAGTCACTATGTTTGTTCCAGCTAAACTCCGAAACAGCTGGACTGGTTTTAACGAGTCTTTGATTGGCAGATAGCTAATGTTATAAGGAGTAACTTAGACTTTTACGATTAAAAAGCCACGAGAAATTCAAGCGGACGAAGTAAGCTATTTAGCAATAATAATTTATGTTGATTTTGGTCATATTTACAAGGTACCTGATTAACAACTTGATACTGGAAGCTCTAATAACTTGCCGCCAGATCTCTGTGGCCCGACTGTTTACAATTCACCTCAGCTTGCCCTAACAATGGATAGTTGTTCCAAACAATTATAATTGGAGGTCAGTGCGACGTCAGACGTTGAAGATTCACTGCAGACGTACTGCAGGCAAGTACAATAGGACCAGTTCACGCAAATACTTCTTGGTAATGTGCCCAAGATCTTCAAACAATTGAAGATCTACGAAATGTGCAGAAATTGTTTTTGGACGTTTTTTTTTGTCTTAGACCATTTTTGTGTGGTCCAGTTAGAATGTATTACGTATTATGCAATATTTTTCTTTTTCTTAGTACCATACATTTTTACCGTGTGGGTGTTGCGCTTTTGTATGAAACAGTTTATTTACTTTTTTATAGGCGGTTAATGTTTTTTCCTTGCCTATAATGATGTGCTGTTTTTCTGGATAAACATATTCTTATAATTTGTCTTTGCTTTTCTTTTCCAATATGGTTCTTTCTTACTTTCAGTAACGAAATTCTGACTACTTATGTTCCCATCTCTATCTTACACTCATAGTTTGACAGTTATGCGACAAAGGCAGGAATATATCCAAGTCAAACTACGTGCTAAGTAACAATTCATCTCATACAGTTGACCTTTTGTTCTCCTTTGCAAGCTCCCAAGAAACACGCCGCGTAAATCTGTATTCAATTCTAGGTATTTTCTGTGACTAATTGAAATGATTCCTCAAACTAAACTGGGTGGGTTCGGACTCTGTTGGAGCAGTTCAGTTATGCAACATAATTAAGTGGAATGCTTTGTTGTGACAGTTGATGTTAAGGGCGAATTTTAGCAAACATTTGTAGGTAGATACTTGGTTTAATTTAGCCTTTATTTATGGAATAAAATTCACATAGGATACTTTTTTCCCAGAAAAATTTACGGTTCCTGTGGGATTTGACGCGGACGAACTCGCGGGAAGAAGCTAGTAAAATATAAGTGCAAAAAAATACAATAACATCTAAAGCAACAGTGATTTCCAGTTTCTAAAACGAAAGATTAATATACAGGAAAAATTTTTAACCAGTGCGTAAATTTTGCCATAATAAACTTCAACACGTTTTATTAAACACGTATATTTTATTTTGATATGTTTTAGTACTAAAAAAAAAAGTTATCGCTTACGAAACATGCTTACTTAAAAACCATATTTTATTGTCACTCGGCGCTAGCGCATCCCCCACCCCCTCACCCCAGCCATGCGCCCGGGCGGCGGCCAAGAGTTTTCATTGATAGTATGGCGAATAGATTATGTCCATGTTTTGCTTATTTCAAACTCGGATAAGGATGAAATTTTTTTTAATTTTTTTTTTTACTAAACACGGAAATGTGTTCTATTACTGACACTGAACTACCAAAAAAAATTTACGCACTGGTTAAAAACTTATCCTGTATAAAATTGACAAGCGGGCGCTACTGTGATCGGTTAACTAAATTATCAACAACCAATCACCAAGCTTGCGCGCAGTTGACAATTCGTCACATTAATTTTACGTAAATTTACATTCGAGAAACCGTGGGTTAGTAAAGCTATTACGATTTGTACGTTCAATTAATTACCTCTCAACTGCAGAGGGATAAAAGCCTGCAATAGTGACGCAATGGAAGGAGGTAGAGTACCCTGGATTAGCAATCCATTCCATCTTAGTGCTAGGAACTCCTTTGTGTTTTATGAAGCTTTTAATAAAACGCCACAGTGATACCTCTTTGTAAAGTAAGCTTTGATCAAGTTGATTGAAGGTTTTTTATTTATAGTGTTGATGGAAAGATAAGACTAAGGCTCGCGTTTCCACCAGCCAGGGTTATCTTATAGTTCCGAGTCAGTAAAACGGGCACATTACCTACACTTTTTTTTGTAAGTTAACATTACCTTTGAGTTAAGTGTTTCGTGCAAGTTTGAATAACCAATTGAATAACAAACGGTTAACGGCAACGGCAGTTGGTCTGTTCTTTTTTTAAACAACGTTGCCCCGCACTAGGATCTCCTCCTGTATTGTGGGTGTGCTTATAAACAAATAAACTAACATACACAAGCAGCCAGACCCAGAGCTAGATTTTGTAAAAATCTTTTGAAAGTGTGCTTGAGGTGAACTGTCAATTAGGTGGGATGACAGCTGTGCAAATGGTATGAATAAGGTCGCGCGACACTGCCAACCTCATACGCAACAGGGCAAATCTGTTCTTATAAAGGTGTATTCTGAAATATTGTTAAACATAAACAACCAAAAAAATATTTACTAATATTGACCCATTGGTATTCTCTACGGTAATTCCACCGTCACATCGTCACTTCGCACTTCAAAGTGTCAAATAAAACAATGTCATTTGAATTTGATTGAATATTTGATGTCATTGAATAGTGACGTGAGATGTGAGTTCATGTCTGAATTTTACAGAATCGACGTAGAGGTATCGTAATTTTGTTTGACAATTTAACTACTTTATGACAACTTTCTGAAATTCGACGAGTATGCAAAACTGCACCTTCTATACTCTTAACACGGCCTATTTTACGATCAAAACAGGTTCGAAAGTCCCTGTAGCCCCAGGTTCACACCCACTAACCCAGTTTAGGGTCCATTGGCAACACTGGCACGTACCTAGACAGGTTTATGGCATTACCACACCGTACGTCCGTTACACTTGGCACGGAACACTCTCGAACATTTTGAACTTTTAACCAAATTGTGTTAAATATTAATGTTTAAGTGTATGGTTGAGAAATTGTTTGTTTATTTTTTTTACATTTTAAATTATTGTGTAAATGTTGTGTGTTTGTTTCGAGTATTATAGCCATACCTATAAATTGTCATATGTTTTTTTTATGAATCGAAATGTCACAATTGATTCGATTGGGTATTGACAATTCAATCAACTAATCATAGTTTGAGTGCATTTGGCAATTTGCTGTTCCTGCAACCGCGCGTTAATTGAGCATTCAAATGATGTTTTACGTTTATATAAATTATATAAGATAGAGCTTTTTTACAAGCTTTTATTACGTCAAGTAGGTAACAATAGTGACAACCCTAATTTCCTTCAACATTTATCTAACATAAATTGCAAAAAGAAAACACCAATATTTTCAGCTTATTTCTCTCAACGAATCGAGGCCAATGTATTGTAACATTACCATTATATCCTCAAGGCATTGTCAGAGCTAAACAAATGTACAACAATGTACAGCTATGTACAGTCAGCAAAAGAGATAAGTAACCAGGGTCGCCTAATGAAATCTAAGTTTTACAAAAACCAATAGAAGTTTTTGAATGAATTTTATTTTAATTAATAGAAAATAAACAGTTTTTTAATTAAATTCAATTTCATTTAAAAACGACCACCGGTTTGAAAGAAAACTTCAAGTATATTAGACGGTCTGGTTACTTATCTCTTTTGTTCACCGTACAGATGGCTATGTAAGGGTGGCTATGTATAGGTGTCTATTGATCCTACCATACCATGGGTGTAAGGGTGGCGCCGTTCTAAATTTGTGTAAATCAATGAATTTGTACTCGTGCCACACAGACGAGTCTTGGTACTTGAGAGTTTGTTTTAAAGGGTTTTGATACTTTGTTTTCATGTAACATTGTTTGTTGGTTTATAATGTTCCTCCGCTTTTGATAAGTTTATCTTTGTAGTTTTGTTGGAGTTATGATCACGTGTATTGATCACTTTAGTTTGAATAATAGGTATTGTTTAATTTGTACGTAGGTACGAATTTTTATATTTTGACATTTATTTCTACGCTGGTTCGCGTGGTTGTCGAGTATACCATTACATCCGGAGACTAACCTTTACGAACAATGAAAAAATAAACAAACATAATTTAATAATTTACCTACATAAATTTTTCCTTAATTAATTATTTTCCTTCAGATCACGCACGCAAATTAGTTTTTATCATTAACAATTCTTAGTCTTGTTTTCTTTTTCATTTACTATACTAATATAATAACGCTGAAGAGTTTTTTGTTTGTTTAATCTCTGGAAATATACTATAATGAGGAATATCCATACTAATTATAAATGCGAAAGTAACTCTGTCTGTTTGTTTGTTACGCTGTCACGAGTAAACTACTGATCCAATTTTGATGAAATTTGGTAAGGGGTAAGTTTGAAACCGCGATAGCCAACATTTCGAAGTCGCAGATAAAAGGTAGTTATTCATAAATGAAAACAAACACACAAATTACATTTCGCCAAAAAAACTCACCTAGTTTAACACCCACATTGCGCACATCAATTTACGGCCTCACCGTCACTCATCGAAAGAAACACGTTAGGCTAAAGACACGCTTGACCGACATTCTTAATCATCCCGCCAAGTGCACCTTGGGGCTTACTCTGTCCCCTTCTCATCGTGACAGGGACCCCCGGGACATATCGCGGGATATCTGCTATATCTCTCTACCTACTCATGTTAGGGGTCATTCACACTGGGTCCGTCAACGACGATTCGTCAAAAAAGACGATACGTAATGACGGATGAACGTTCACATTGCATACGGAATCGAGTTTTTTCACGATTCATTAAAATATCCGAATAGATGTTCACACTGAATTCGTGATTCAGACTTCAGTCTTGGACGAACACGATGGATGTGAATATGACTATCTTGTGTTGGTATTACCTTCCATTTAAAAAAAAAAAAAAAAAAAAAAACTAAAACACTGGGTGCATCCAATTTTAAATGCCCTGCTTGGGCTGAGCACCGCCGAGTCCTCGAGGCGGCCATCGGCGGCGGCGCCCTCTCGCGTCCGGCACTGGTTCAGGCCATGGTCCGGAGCGAGAGGGAATGGGAAGCAGTCGCCTCCTTTTGCGAAGCTGTAATGCTAGAGAAGGAGGCGGCGGGACGGGAGAGGGAGAGGACAATCCCCCGTCCCAGCGGCCGCCGCGGCAGACGCTCCGGGCGTCGGGAGCCGCGAGACGACTCCCGGCCACCGTAGACGCGTGTCTGTGGACGGTGAGCAATGGGTAGCTCACCGTCCGTACGTTCACTAGCGACAGACCGTGTCGACGGCGCGTTCGTGTTCCACGCGCGCCTCAAAGAGATGTCAGCAAATTTGGATGGGGCCACTGAGGGCCGCATGCCTGCCGGGGCTGCGGGTTGTTCGAAAGAGATACCGCGCCCCCGGAACGCAAAGGGCACATGAAGGAACATAGACGGGTTTTAGTCAGTAAAAGTCTGACACTCCCTCCCGCCCCGCCCAGGGCGGGGGAAGTTATTTGATGATTTCCCGTCTATAAAAAAAAAAAAAACAATTTTAAAACAAAGAGCAATTTTTGGAACTTCCCGTCCCGACCGACCCGTCATAACGATTCGTGATTTAAAACTGAACGTTTTTGAAAAAAGAAGAAACGTCATTTAAGATGTATCCGTCATTTTTCACGATTCCGTAATAGTGTGAACACGGGCAATTAAAATGTACCCATACAAATCAAAATAACGATTCGTGAAAAAAGACGACACGTCAAAAAACACGAATCGTCTTTGACGGATTAGTGTGAATGAGGACTTATACTTCGCTTGAGTGAGCGATCCTGTTTTGTTTTGTTGGCAATTTTGATAAAGTTATGTTTTGGACTTGGGAAGTTGTTTCTGTATGTGGGTTTACTTAGTTGTACGTGTGTGTTGGGTAGGAGGGGTAGATTAACCACAGTTTTAACTTTAGTTTGAGTTATGATTAATAAATTGTATGATTATTCCTTTAAAATGCTCCCAGAAGAAAAATTTGGGATACTCCTAAACACAATTTTATTTTCCCACTTATATTTTCTCCTCCTGCATGTATAGCTAGTCTGTCTATAGCTTAATATACCTTAGGCACACTTGCGCCAAATTTTACTCAATCTAGCTTACATGAGGACATAATTGGAAATTATTTATGACATAGTTTTAATCTGACCTCGTGTTATTATAGTTACAACTCGGAAATCTTTTTTTTGCAAGTTAGTAATAATAATAATATTGTCAAAATACCAAGAATTCATTTTTGTCCAATTATTGTTTTGTCATAAAGTTGAAATTTCTAAATGATGAAATGAAGCAATAGCTGTACAAAATTAAATTACTGTTTAAAAGTATCTACCAACTCTCAGTAAAATTGTTATTAGATTTTATCTAGAGTTGGTAAATAAGTCACTGTATTTTTATTCATTTTATTGACCCAAAAAATTTAATATAGGTACTTTTTTTAAACATAATATTGATTTGTTTAATTGTTACATCAACAACAATACATCAAAAAAACAATGACTGATTGATTTAATTATCAAAAACCCGTTCGATTACATTCAAAGGTTGAAAACCGAAAATTAACAAACATATTGAGATCTATTCATTATACCAAAGCCCTTGTCGACATATTTTCAAAACTGTAAGTTTCATATAGTACCAATATTTTCATACATTAACAAAATTCCTCACGCATACCACACCGTGTTGTTACCGTGTTTACAATCTGCGGCACAAACAAAATCAGTGTCCCTCTACACAAAAAAATAAACAAACAGATTCACCCAAATCAAATATGAGATCTGTCCAAAAACAACGCATCATTGACAAATGTTTTCCCGCTAAAACCAACACAACATAAGCCAAAGACAATGCGCATGTATTTTTTATTCACCCGCCAGGCGAAGGAAACGTTCGATTCTGCCGGGGTTTCCTAAATTATTCACGAATTCAACCTCGCTGAATCAATCTATGCCACAAAGGTCCCAGATTACGCGACCGCTATATATTCTTTAATTGGGCCACCCTCTGACAGATTTCCAAAGTCATTGAAGTTTAAATCGCTCTGTTGTTTTTAGAATTTATTTGGCAGTCATTTATGTTTGTAGTATATCGTAAATGTAGCCTTTCTTAACCATGTCAGAGGACCTTGAGGTGGTTTAGAAACTCTTACACTAGGGTGTGTGGGGCGTTAGACCTTACTGCCCACACCCACAACACACAACAAGCCACACAAACAAGCCCACTTAAAATATGTTGTTCATCTTACCGTTTGGTTAGAGTCAAATTCAAAGTCAAATCATTTAATTGAATTAGGCTATTTTGACAATTTTGTCATAATCAAGAAAAATAAATAATTGAATCTATTTGCCCCTTCCAAAAGGTAGTTTCGTATGGAGAGGAATGGGCAAGAAACTTTTAAACTCTATGTTTTACAATATTTTCATACATAATTACACGTGAATGAAATGTTGCTTAAAATTTACAATAGCCTAGTACGTAGAACTGAAATTACTTACAAAAAACTAAAAAATATGTCCTTAAACTTGGCATTATTTTTTAATTGAGATTATTTCTGCCAAATAAATTGGTTTCCAACATTCGAAGGATTGTAGACATCAAACGTTATCGAGTTACCCAATAACTGGATTACGGAGGACAGGCCGTCGCTCCATGTAAAATACTGCTATTCAGGTGCATCCGATTAGACTGGAAGCCGACCCCAACATAGATGGGAAAAGGCTTAACGTTGATTAATTTAAAATCTATTTCAAGCAGAAGTTGGGATAGCAGTACGTGGATAGTAAAGTAGCGCATTAGACAAACTGAACTAGGTTGATGTTATTTATAAACTTTATGAAAAAAATACTCTATAACCATAAAATAAAATACTAAAAAAGGAAACTGAAACAAAATGGTATCTAAACTACATACGCCTTTATTCCTCGAAGAGTTAAGCAGAGGTGTACCAATGTACACCAACAGTTCACCGGTATACTTTAGGTCCCATGTAATAGGGGGGAGCCTATTTACCGGGCACAAATACTAGCTCCGAGCTGCTACTGAGAATTTCATAGAAAAACCCAATAATACTTTGCTCGACCTGGGAATCGAATCCAAGACCTACATCGTAATAGTCTCACTTAGGACCACGAGGCTAACGAGGCAGACATAGCAACAAAAAAATCCTTCAAAAAGAAACTCTATTGATGAACTATATTTGTTCTCCATTCACAAAACAAAACACAAACAGAGGTAGCTATTGACCATTATTCCCTTTGTTTATATTCTGAAGAACATGCACCAAAGCATTAGCAGGAAAATATATCTGGAAATATTCCCTAACAGCGAATGAAAAGAACTCTTAATTAAGGAAAGAAAGTCGATTGTATTTCTTTCACAAAGTTTTCACTCGCGGAGCAGCTAATTTAGATTTCTTCAAAACGTGTTGCCGAGAACGTTTTTCAAGATGTTTATGGTAGCTTTTGTTTAGGTTCGAGAGTGTGATAATGTTTAATGAATGACTTTAATTAGGTAATGAATGAAAAGCTCCCTACGGTGACGTTAACAAGCAATTCGATTTAGTTTTAGTAGTGTTTTGTTTTTATTTAAATCTTTTTTTTTATCCTTGCTTAAGGCTAGTATTTTTGTCTGTATAGTAGATGCGTTTACAAACATAATATAAACTCATATACACAAATAATCATACCTGGAAAAATCGAAATCTCGGAATTTTTTAGAAAGAGTCATCGTGGCCCTGGAATGCGAAGTTCATTAAGAGGATTACATATGGGTTTTAGTCACTAAGAAACTGACACTTCCTTTCTGCTCTGTCCAGAGCGGAGAAGTCACTTGCTGATTTCCCATCATTGAATAAGGTCATACAAATTTTAGTTCCATGCGGTGATCGAATCCAAAAACGTGGCGAAATGTGTCAATGTATGTATAATCAGGTATTCCTCGTAGCGCTCCCGTTTTGAAGCGCGCCCATCTAAGCGCTACTGTTTTGTTCCTCGTAGCGCTCCCATGATTAACTTTCGGATAGAGATGGGACTATACTAACTGAAATTATCGATAATAAGTAGGTAATAAGTAGAACACATCGTTATAATATACAACTAGCGGCCCGTCCCGGCTTCGCGCGGGTTTGTTTTTTTTGTTTTATTGTAAATCCTTTAGTCCACCAAATAGATGAATACTTATAATCTGCCGACTTATGTCGGCAGATTATAATTTTTTTTTTTTTTTTTTTTTTTTTTTTTTTTTTTTTGATTGATTTTGTAGGCTATTCATATATTTTTTACCCGACTTCAAAAAAAGGAGGAGGTTATCAATTCGACTGCATTTTTTTTTTTTTTTTTTTTTTTTATGTTTGTTACCTCGAATTTCCCGACTGGGTGAACCGATTGTCATGATTCTTTTTTTATTTGAAAGCTGGTGCTTCCCGTGTGGTCCCATTGTCACCATTTCAATATCTGATGATGGGATCTTGTAGAAATCGGGGGAACTCTTCAATAAATAACAGCAGATTAACCGCGATTGTTGCTATAGCATATTTAAGCATTGTTTACACCATCACACAATATAACATCACGCCTGTACTCAAGGGTTACACAGATGTATACAGTAGTATTTAAAAATTTCTCATCCAAGTAAACGAAATCGCATATTCTGCTTTCTTATGACTTTTTAGTGGTGTCTCGTTAATTTACATAAAATGAAGAAACTGTCATGACAGTTTCTTCATGGATTTGGATGACAAGAAGTTGATTCTAAAAAGCGAGAAATAAAAAGCTTTTTTCCAAAAAAATTACAACCGCCTTCAAAAACTAAAAAGAGAAAAATAACTTTAGCTTTGGAAGTTGGTGGCAATACAAAACAAGAAACAGAACCAAAGCCACCGACTTCCAAAGCTAAGTTATTTTTCTCTTTTTTTTTAGTTTTTGAAGGCGGTTGTAATTTTTTTGTAAAAAAGTTTTTTATTGTTTAGAAAGCTTGATTTCTTTCTAGTATGTTTCCCATAAATCAAAAAGATATTATTCTCTCTATTACGTTTTTTTTTTTTTTTTTTTTTTTTTTATAAAAAAACGTTACCCCACACTAGGATTATCGTGGGTGGTTACAAACACATAATCTCACATACACAAACAGCCAGCCACCCGGAATAACTATCGGTAGGTCATATAAATATTGGTTCCGTGCGGGAATCGAACCCGCGACACGCAGCACAGCAGTCAATTGCTCGGCCACTGCGCCAACCGTGTTGTCAAATTGGTTCAACTTCGAAGTCGATGATGCACACATGAGTTTTTAAAAATTATCGATATAATTAATTACGTTTACTTCATGCTTTTCCCTATTTTTACACGTGGGAGCGCTTCGAGGAAATAAATTTTAATATTTTTAATCCTTCCTCGAAGCGCTCCTTTTAGGAGCGCTACGAGGAACAAAACAGTAGCGCTTAGATGGGCGCGCTTCAAAACGGGAGCGCTACGAGGAATACCTCGTATAATCAACGCTGTTCAGACGTTGGCTTAGAAAAAAACTGTGTATCGTAATTGTACAGTACCGTTCTGTATTCATAAGAATGTTTACTATAAGCTTGCATAACTCTTTAATTCAACATTCCCCTATCTACAAACTATAAAAGTTAGCGACAAAATGTAAACATATTTTTCTTTTTATTAGGTAGTAGAGTATTGCCCGACGTGCTATCCATGCAAACTGTAAAAGTTTTCCCATTAAAAATCAACTGAGAAGCTACTTTGTGCTGTATTAAACTTGATGAATATAATCCTCGAATAGAGGCTAATTGCGTTTAATGAATATTTATTAAGTGATCAATTGAACAGGATTCTTTGTCTTTTGAATTATTAAGTCATTCAATCCAGATCGTCGATCGTTTTTCTTTGATATGCAGTCATTTGTCCGTGGCTTAAATGCTAGTTTGATTTTATTCGAGATTATGTATAGAAAGAGAGAAATGTCATATGAAATAATTCAATGAATTGCCTGAAACGAATTCAATATGCCAAATGTAATTACTTTATTACCATCAAGCAACAACGGTCCAACGTGGGTATTAAACTTATGCTTAGATTAGACTGTCATTAAATCAGCGTTCAATGTTCAACATTAGTTCATTTTTGTCGAAAATGAGAACATTTTTGATGTTCTTTGGTTTGTTTTTGCGGTCCTAACGCCAATTGATACAAGAGATGTGCTAGTTTTAAAGGATTGGATGTGATCACAGATTACTGCCAAAGAGTGTAAAATACAACACCAAGTTTTTCAACTGCTTAAAAGAAAATTCTACTGCTATTATAAATTCAAAAGTTTGTGAAGATGGATGTTTTTTTTTCTTAAAACAAAACTTCTAAAAGTTTCACTGACAAGTATTAACTAATTAAGTATAACAAAAACAAAAGTATTTAAAAAAAAAGCCAACGTCACGCGGTATTCCCAGGCGGTCACCCATCCAAGTACTAACTGCGCCCAATGTTGCTTAACTTCGGTGATCGGAACGAAAACCGGTGTTCTCAACATGGTATGGACGTTGGCGAGAGTGCAGTCTAAATTGTGCTTCATTATCAATGCATGTTGGCAGTGTTCCAAGTACTATTTATTTCTCTTCGTAAATAGATTCATTGAACTATAATAATAATTGATACCAATACGCTACTCGTTGTGTTCACGATTATTTTTATAGGTACCGTTGAATTGGCAAAATGTTGGTCAGTTAGAAAATACTGCGTTTTTTTCAATGATAGGAAATCACCAAATGACTTCTCCCGCCCTGGGGCCGGGACTCGTCTCGCGGCTCCCGACGCCCGGAGCGTCTCCCGCAGTGGCTGCTGGGACGAGAGACTCTTCTTTGTCTCTCCCGTCCCGCCACCTCGTTCTCTAGCATTACAGCTTCGCAGAAGGAGGTGACTTCATCAAGATGGATAGATGGATGTTTGTTTGGTACTCTTTCTCGCTTAAACGGCTGAACGGTATTAGCTTAAAGACACACATAATTTTTACCCCGTAGTTATGTTTTACAAAAATAAGAATTACATCAACTATGACGCAGCCGAAATCGCGGGTACAAGCTAGAATATCAGTATAACAGTTACAAAGTCCCTTCTATTTCATTTTATAATATCGGATAGCAACGTGACCGGATTGTTCGATAAGTTTACGACTTCATGCTGCTGACAGACTCCGACAGGCGTAAATCAACGAACTATTACTAGATATTGCCGGCACGGAACGAAGAACGAACGAAGTACTTACGAAATCAATCTAGGAAAGACTTTTAAAGTATGTACTGTTAAAAGTTATAAAGCCGAAATCATAATGGATACAATATTCCAGACTAGGTATATACGTGTGAGTATTACGCGTGTTTGCTAGATTTCAAGTTGCGACTTTTAAAGAGTCTGGCTGAGCCCACGGAAAGTGTCTGGCAATCCTACTTTTGTACTATAATATTAAAAATGCAAAAGTTTGTGAGGATGGATGGATATTTGTTACTAGTGTGGAATAACAGACAGTCTACTTTTTATCCCGGGTAAATGTACGGTTCAGCGATTTTTCGCGACTTTTACCAGGTACGTCGGTCCAGCTCGTAGGAGGTCTTCCAGTGCGTGTTCACCACTCGAGAGCCTTACGACCCCAACGGCCATCCGCTCTACGAGCTATGAGCCCTGCCCTGCCCACTTGCCTAATAACAACTTACTAGTAAAAATATTCAGTTATACAAATTGAACCATCAAAATCTTTACCAAGTAACAATACTATTGAATAACAAGAAAAACACACCTTTTGCCCTGTTCACCCCACGTTTTATAGTAGGGACAAAACGGTCAGACCCCATCGCAGTCACGTTGCCCCAATGAAGCAGAACGCCCCGGGCGGACGGACTGTGGACCACTGAATAGATAACATAGAAGGCTAACTTCGTACAATGAGCGAAATAGGCGCACGCAGATATTGTTGGTTACGTGTGGTAAAACTATGGCTCACACACTTATTCATTGTTTTGTTATGTTAGGAGTGTGATGGTCTAGTGCATAATATTGTAAATATCACATCACACACCATGACGTCTGTATTTCCCAAGGGTTAGGCAGAGGTGTACCAAGTAATGCCATTAACCGAGCACAATTTCTAATTGCTACTAAGAATTACATAAAAAAAATGTGTGTGTGAGATTGCAAATATGTAAGCACCATTTTTCTAAAAACATAATTAGCTCTCATTGAATAATTTGTAGTTCCCGCCGATTCGCAGTTTTGTGTTCTGGTCCCAAAGTCGCATCGTCGATTCGTCGTTATTTTATAATTATATGATGACGTCGGGAACTAGTTCGGGTACTTTCAGGGGCCACTGTTTAAGATGGTTCTAACCAGTACAGCAGTAAGTAGTCTACTGTAGGTCCACAGACGTGTGTCTACGTGTGCGTGCGAACCTTCTGTCCCTATCTACTCTGTGTGGTTACCTAAATAATTGGGGACAGCTACATTTGATAACACACGTAACATCTGTTGAGTCCGGATTGAAAAGGTTACCTTTACGTTAACCCTTACGTTTGTGAAGAACGGCGTTAAGGTTCACACGGACGGTTGAAATTTGAAACACGGGCTTTTGAAAAAGTCGTGTAGTTAAAAAAATATCTGAAGGTTACCGACCACGTTGTGGCAATATCACAATATTACATAGCATACCTAGTGACTACCCTGTTGGTCGTGTGGTTACAAGCGTGACTGCTGAGCATGGAATCTTGAGTTCGATTACCCAGGTCGCGCAGTGTTCAAATATTTAATTCGTGCGGGAATCCTACCCGTGATACACACCACAGCAGCCTAACTCTTAACCCAATCGTGCCGACAAAGATATTATTAGGTAACACAAATATAATGTCATGATGGTTCAGCGGTTAAGGCACCCGCCTCTCATGCATGAGATTGAGGGTTCGAATCTGTGTAAACCAATGTGACTTTTTCAATTCATATGTACTTTCTAATTTTATCTTGGACATCACTGACATCGGTGAAGGAAAACATCGTGAACAAATCTGAACTTATAATTAATATCTATAAGTCTGAAATCTCCAATCCGCCTTAAGCAAGCGTGGTGATCGTGCCTTCTCTGTATGAGAAGAGGCCTTTGCTCTGCAGTGGGACCATAATAGGCTGATATTATCTAACACAAATATACAAGTGTCCAACAGGTGACAGCTAGCACCTATCAGCTTCAATATGTAATGTAACCGAGCGGTGTGTATTTATGTCTGTCATTACTTACATTATTCAGCTAATGTATTTCTATTGT
This sequence comes from Caradrina clavipalpis, assembly GCA_932526535.1. Classification (NCBI taxonomy): domain Eukaryota; kingdom Metazoa; phylum Arthropoda; class Insecta; order Lepidoptera; family Noctuidae; genus Caradrina; species Caradrina clavipalpis. The sequence goes on from OW052088.1 coordinate 2,303,501, forward strand.
ACTAGTGGTCGTTGTGGACTGTGTTTGTATATTAAAGTGGTTTGTAAGATAAATGCCGATACTTATAATGTTAAACAACTTACGGATTTCTTTCTCAGAAGACGTGATCTTTCTGATCACTTGACTTTTTAAATATTTTTAAATGATTTTCTTATATGAATATAATTTTTGAATGTATCAAAATAATAATCTATATGTACCTACATTTTTTTAAAAGTAATGTAAAAATCAATATTTTTCTTAAACTGCAAAAGATAATTCTTTTGAATTTGATTTTAGTCAAATTAAATGTTTTTTTTATTTCAGGAAACGTAGTGAGGCATAGCTATGGAGAAGAATGAGCTTCACAGATACTTTTTACAATGAGGTTTTTCAGAATCTTGGTTACAATGTTCTTGTTGCTTCTACGTGTACATGGGAAGACACTACTGTACTTAGGTAAATGTAAAAAAAAAGTAACAAAGGTATAAGCATACTAGTTTTCTATGACCAATCTCAACTCGCAGCGTCTGTGGACCCATTTTCCCACAACCGCGACTAAACAGGACTTCACCGCAATACATTTAGCACACATCCTGTACATTTAATTGTGCCGACACGAGCACAGCTTGCGATTAGTCGCCCCAACAGCTAAGCTGTAAGCACTTACGCGAATGTTGGCGGGGAATGAGCTGTCTAGCTTGCTGTTATAAATGAATTCTGTGGTAAAATGTTTAAAAGGTTGAATCTATGGGGCCCAGCTGTGTGTGTCAAATAAGTAAATTTAAAAATCTAGTATACTCAAAGAGATACCCGCAAGATACGATTTTTTTAATTTATGGACGTGTTAGCTATATGATCCTTTTAAACGTATCTCTTAGTATACATAAATAATAAAAAAAAACACGATATTATTGACTTCTCTGGACGAAACGACGCTTTTTGTTGTACACTAACATTGATCACCATACTTGCCCAAGCGGAATGACGATTTCAGATTTATATTTTTTTAAGTCCAGGTTTCCTCTCAGTGTTTTCCTTCACCGATGCCAGTGATGTCCAAGATAAACTTACTTAGAATCTACATATCGAGGGTATAGTGCTAAAACCCAATAAGTGACAAAAAATCAAAAACTGCTTTTTTGGTCCATCTTAATGCGTTTTTTGCGCTCTTTACAGTGGTGTAATCAAATAAGCAGATTTTACAGTATCAAGCAAATTACATGATTTAAAAACCCAATAAAGTGCCAATGTTTAGCCATAACGGAAAAACCAAAACACAATAAAGTGTGTTGACTTTCTAAATCCTATTGTTGTTTTAAGGTTAAACCACATAAAAGGATTTATTTGCTTTAAGTATTTATACTTTTCATTTAAAATTTCATCAAGGCATATGGCAATACCCATTATTCATATTTATTGGGTTTTAGCTTTAGTTAACTAAACAAGAAAACATACAAAAAAATAAAAACTAAAACCAAATAAAAATACTTATCGGGTTTTACCGTTAAATTATATTTCGAAATAAACAGTTAATATTTAGTTATTTGGTACTTGCTTATTTCGTCTACCGACTTTATTTAAACCTTGTTTGAGGAAGAACCCAATAAATGATGTTTTATCGGGTTTTACCCCACAATAAATACGCTATTGTTGACAGTTTGCGACCAGCTTCGTACAAGAGCACGTGACACGCGAGTATTTTTTTAAATTATTCTATTTAGTGCAGATTATTTGGGTTGAACACTTCGATTGGTGAACGAGGAAGTCGACTTGTACGTGCAACTAGCTTGCAGGAAATCCTCATGGACTGCCTCCACCTGCCTGCCTCCTGCCTCAGGGAAGGCGGAGCGGTACGTCCGACTCCTACTGATTATTCCCTAGAGTATTCTTTAAACTACCATTGGCCGGAACACGGGTATCGCTCTGAGCACCCCAGCAGGTGTTGGCCCGCCACCCCCACAAAAATCGGGCCCCATCACCGGTGATGGGGCCCGATTTGTGACGGCTCACGCCATCGGCCGCACCAACTCCAGAAAAGGCGCGCGGGGAACACTACGCGCGATTTACTCTCGGGCCTGTCTCTGTTCGGGCGACGGACCGACCCCCAGTCCGCTGTCCGCAGGCCCCATTTCATAGTGCATCTCCGGGAACCTTGAAATGAGGCCTGCGGGCAGCGGACTGGGGATCAGTCCGTCGGCCGAACTGCCTGGTGCGTCCGCTCTTGGTGGGATAGGAGGAAGTAGCCTCCCTCTCCCATTTTACCGCCTCCTTGGCGGCCATCCTTCTCACAGAAGAATGCGACGCCGTCCCGAGCACTTTCACTCCCAACAATGGACAGAACAACGTCCTAGAGCGAGAGGCTACACGTAGTTGTCGCGATATGCGACCCAGCTTATGCGATACAAGAACTTCCCAAAGCCCCCGTGTCCAAAAAGCACCTGCGTCAACCGGAAGGTAAGGGCACCATGACGCCTCTCCAGCCACTTCTACCACACGCTGCCGTTGTTCCGTACCCTGCGCTGGGTCACCAAAGTCAATCCTCCCATTCCGCCACCAGGATCTGGCGGAGCTCTGTTCTTTGTGCCTCATACTCTCGAGCCTACGATCCCTACGTAGAGCCTCCGGCAGGTACAAATGCCCCCCCCCCTCCCCTCGAGAATGGGCAACAACCGTGCGAGAGCAGCCGCCGTGCCCATTTATTGGGGGGGCTAGGGAAAACATGGATTCTCTGATTTTTGCAAGCCACGAATCCTTCCAACGACTTTCGCGACCCCAGCTGTCACCAGTATGGTCGCCAGCCGGTGTAAGTTCCCCCGTACCGTCACCAGTGTGTCATCAGCATAAGAAATGACGCCGTGGATAAACACACTGCGTAAGACCCAGTTGTAACCACTGTTCCACAGGGGCGGGCCAGAACCGATCCCTATGAAACACCGTCATCTCTCGCCGACCCACCCAATCTTTCCTGACCCGGGTATAGAGAGGCCAGTCATCTGACTACCCTCTCTAGGCCCTGACTATACGGCAGATCGGCAGAGGTAGGTAGGCACCTTAAGATAAAAGAGCGCCTCCTTGATGCAACTCCAGGGCGTTAAAGGCGAAGTGTTGAAGGCGTTGCCCACGTGAGACACCGCCGAGACAACCTCACCCCGGGATGCTGCTTCCTCCGCAAGGACACCGGCGCTCCCGGCGAAAAGCAAACTGATTGTCCGCCAGGTCCGGCCCCACATTCAAGTGTCGGACGAGGCGGTTTGCAATTATTATTCTTTAGAACAGTTTGCCCACCTCGTCCAACAACACGACGGGGCGGTATGCGGACGATGAGTCGGCCGGGTGCCCCGCTTTCCTAAGCAGGACCAGCTTACTGGTTTTCCACCGGTTTGGAAACTGGTCCAAACATGCGTTTTAGAGCCCCGTTAATCGGGGCCAAAGAGCCCCCAGGGCGAAGACCCATGCACGACCTGGTATGCCATCAGTTCCCGGAGCGGTGTTTTTGGCCTATAGCTTTTCGACCTATCGGTGAGAAGCAGTTTTTCTCCACCTCCTGCTTTTGAGAGTGACAAAGAGTAAATAAATCTTGTTTTTTTGTTTAATTTCTACTAAATAAATTGATAAAAGTACTATAAATATTTTATTTGTTTTGAGGTAAAACCCAATAAGTCGGTACCCAGTGCAACTTATAATTTTTTTATTAAAAAAACATACCACTTAAAAATTTAAAAGTTATTTTTTATATTAATTGAATTTATACACTTTAAGGAAAAATATTAATAAAAAATATTTTATTTAAATTTAATAAATATTTTTGTCCTTGAACCTTTAGCATTGAATATCTCGAAAGTAACAATTTCACACTTATTGGGTTTTAGCACTATACCCTCGATATCAATGTACATATGAAAAAGTCACATTGTCATAAACCTTAAACAACCTTAAACATGTGAGATGGGCTCCAAACAACTGGGCCATCACGACATACATAGTTAATATAAACCCTTGAAATATACTCATCACTAAACCATACCAAACTTAATGACTTCAGCAAAGCGCGCGCTGACTAAAGCTTAAACCCAACCAACTCACTAACATCGTCATAAAGAAAAACTTGTCGCTCCACGATCGGTTCTACCAATGCACACTTTGGTAATAAACTTGTGAAATTAAGGCGGCATTACCCAAACTAGGTGTGTGACTGTTTTAATTAACAAGGCACGAAACAAAACAATCTAATAAGCAAAGTTGAGTGCAAAGTCGTAGGTAGGTACGCTTGACACATACTGTGTTGTGTGACAAGTTAGAGGCGGTAGCGATTGGTTGAAATGAGAAAGGATTTTGCATTTTTAATGGTATCTTTAGGATTTTGTACCTAAAGAGTGGCGACAGGGCTCTATTACTAAGGATTCGTTGTCTGTGCTTGTTGAAAAAAGACCCTACCCTGTCCGGGCCCTGTACCGGTCAGGGTAGGGTCTTTTGAACTGTAGGTAGACACTTAAAATTGTTACAGTTTGTATTACTATGGCCGTTATATTATCAAAAAAAAAGTTATAAATTAAAGGGACCATACAAGAATTTTTTTTTTTTTTAGTTCCATAGGTGTCCGTTTTTTTATTAGTTGACCACTGAGAACTGTGCATTATGCTGAGTGGTAGCCGACTTGCAACTGCCAATAACTTCTGTCCTATACCCATATTTCGAAGGCAATAAACAATATGTTGTTTATACTGACCATTCAAACTGTCTAGATATTTAAAAGAACTAAAAAAAAAGAATTAACCTGAGAAAGAATGCGTACTTTCTTTAAACACTAGAAAATATCTAAATAAAACACCAAACAATAACATTCACCCGCTATCTCCTACAGCTTAACCTCCACGTATCCAGTAAACCGATTTCTGTTGCTCCGAGACCGTAGTACAAACTTAGTTAGCGCATGTTATATGCTAGCTGCGAGCAGCGAGCAGACACCGTGCTGGATATTATCACTACACTTACAGCAGCTGGGATTAAAGAACTTCATAATATGCCATGATTACACGCTTCTGCGGTGCAGGAAAATTCAAAAACTGTGGACACTTTTAATTGAATTTACTAACAAAATTACCGATCGTGGCATGGCTGCGGTTTTATGTACAATGAGGTGTAAAATATGACCATTAACCACTTTTACTGTACATCAAACGTTTACTTGTATCAGCCGAAAGAGGAAGAGTGGGTCTTTGAACAAACATGGATATGGCGAAAATCAAGTCACATGTCCATGTAGTACCAATCACTCAATCGGGGGCAATACCTTCGAAGTTTGTCATCTACCTAGGACAAACCATTAAACTAGAAAAGGTCTACTTCGGGACAGAGGTCAATCGCCGAATCCAGCATGGAGGGCTGCAGCAATCGGGAGGCTACGTGGTTTATTTTCGTGTGTCAAGATGAAAGTGAATATGGTGTTTCAAAGTTTCATTGCTTGTTTGAACTAATTTTAAGAACTACTGCTCCGGTTTGAAAAATCTTTTTACAATCTTAGCCCGTTTATCGAGGAGGTTATAGGCTATATTAGATGAGGCTACGAGACACGGCAGCGTGAAACTGCAGGGTATATAACCTACTTAAAAATACATATTCATAAAAATGGGTAAACACTGGTATTCAGCTGCATTCGGTTAGACTGGAAGCCGACCCCAACATAGTTGGGAAAAGGTTAAGCAGATGATGATAAAAATAGTAATCCTCGAAGAGTTAGGCTGAGGTGTACCACTGTACACCACCGAACGCCGGTATGTTTAGGTCCTCCGTAATAAGGAGCGAGCCTGTTGCCATTAACCGAGCACAAAAACTAGTCAAAAAACTAACTAGTAAAATAAATATGAACAGAATTATATTTACATTTTGAAATTCTGCTTCTACGCTGTTCATATTATCTAAAGCGAGTCTACAAAGCGTTTCAATTAAGCCGTAAACTTCATATTACTTAAAACATGTCTTTCGTTTAACGTTAAATATTTAAGTTAATTCCTTTAATCTTGTTGGCTTATTTTACGAAACAAGGAACTTGTATTGTCTCGCAAAAGTCGAACTAGTTGAAACAAGTCGCGACGTTGTGTCTTGACATGTTGTACTCAGTTTAAGTCTGTTAATTTGAGACCAGAGTCATTAGAATAAACTTAAAAATCCGAAAAATCATTTTTTTCTGGCTGGCTGTTTGTACCGGCTTGTGTCCGAAACGGTTGAACCAATTTTGTCGGGACTTTGACTTGCACATAGCTAAGATTACAGGAGTAAGTTTTGCTACTTTTATTAAAAAAAAAGAATTAAGGATCTATAAAAAAAAAATATATATATATATATTTGAGTTCATGCTAAGTTAATCAGATGGGAAAATATACACATTTATATTCCTAAAATATTCACATGATTTTGTTGCATGCTGAAAGTCCCAATACGCCTTGAGGAAGCGTGGTGATCAATGGTTGTGCTTTCTATGTATGAGAAAAGACAGTTGTCCTGCAGTTGGATAGTAAGTAATAGTAGTAGGGTAGGTTGGTATTGTCTATCCATGTTATAGACATATTTATTTAATTTTAAAACTACTTTAAATGGCAAGTTTTCCGAAATAAATGTTTATTCTTGCGAAATAGAGATAAATGGTGTATGCTAATTCCGCTGAGTGCAATTTGAGACAGTTAATATTTTCCCACAATATACCAGCGCAAAAAGCAAGTAATAAATAAAAAAGCCGCTGAAAGTTGAAAAAGAAGGGATATTTTCTTATGTCTGCATAAGCCCCCCTTAATGGGCATGTCTCTCTCATAAATTTCTGGAGCTGAATTCATCAGAGAGTCAAAGTTCGGATCGAAAGTCCCCCGATCGTAAATTCGTATGCCATCTACGTGCTAACGGCTCAATCTTTTGTATAGTATTACTGTTTAACTATATGCGAGAAATGGAGTTTGAAGTTTCGGATTAAAGGACCATAAATATCGACAGTGGTTGTGAAAGACCCTATTTCTGAATGACATAAATTCCTCGGAGGAACTACAGAAATATTTTTGACTACTTATGGATCAGTTTTCTGAAATTCAGACTTCTGTTTACCTGTAACGAGTGTCCAAAAACCAACGCTTTTACATTTTCTAAGTTTCTTTGATTGTCGGTAACCGCGGAAGCAGACCAAGTCGCAAATTAAAGTAAAAAGTAGTCGATGGCCTCATCCTACCTCTTAATCACATTTAATTATGATCGGTTTAGTGGTTTTATCGGTTTAGTGGTGCAGTTATGAGGCAACAAAAATACAAAGTTACTTTCGCATGTGTCCTTAATATTACCCACACTAATATTTGACTTTGACTTTATTAAAGTTAATAATTTTATTAAAGTCAAAGTCAAAACATTTATTTCAACCAGTAGTACAGATTAAGACTTAGGCTCCGTGCAAAAAGTATTCCCACAGATAACCGAAATGCCCGCAAACAAAACCACGGGCAAAAGCAGTTCATAAATAAAAAATGTATGTCCCATAATTAATTATACTTTTGACCCCTTCATCCCGTAACTATCACCGTGTCTTCATTAATACTTCTCCAAGATGAGGCTGCACCCTCTTTTCTTAAGCTGAGTAAACCCACGACACATGTTTATGGCCAATAAAAGGACCCTTTTTCCTTTTTACTGCACTTTGGCGCGCGTGATTACGCTGTAGTTGCTCTTGCCACTTTTTTATTGCTACCAAACTTCTGCCATTTAAGTTCGGTTATTGGAGACAAGGACTTGAAGGGGAGACAGATAGTTTGTGGACGAAATTGGTTGTGACCGATTGTTGATTGGTCCTTTTGTACAAATTGGTCCTATTGTACTGGCTTTTGGAAAGCAGCGTTTGCTTTTAATTGTTTTTATATTCATTATTTTGTAGGCTTGATTTTGATATAGGATATACGAGATGACTTTTATTTTAGTATCTTTTTTCAGGAGGTGAGAGTACTGATGAATATGAACAACAAAATGAGATCAACTCTGAAATTTATAAACTATCAGCTGTTGCCTGAAAATTACACAGCAACATGGCAAAAACGTATCAGAATCAGAATCAGAATGTTTATTTGTGAAACATAGGTATTTACATAAAGATCTTAGGTTATTATATATGTGCACTCAGTAATTTCTTTTTCATATTCAAAGGTAACTCCCATCGTAAAAATTGTTGGTGATAATGATAGTGTTAGTAATTTCCGCCCCCTGAAAAATAGCTAGTAATTAAAAAGCCCATACCTATTAAACAAAAATTTCGACGACTTTCTTACCAAGCGACGTTTATTTTTTATTCCCTATCTCACACTATCCAACTAGACAAAGTCTTCCTCAAAGCTAAAATTTTTTTAGCGTGCTATAATTCCTTCTCAAGATCTGATAGAGCGTCTCTGTAATGAAAACGTCGAAAAACAGAATGTTAGACTTCACCATGTTAATAATCCTGTTAACTAATTTTATACCATGAATATATTTAGAGGGATGTCAGTACCTCTTGGTACGCGTCCCTAATTAGTTTATATCAAGATCCTGGCAAGGGTCTTCCTCCTTCAAAACTTACAATGGTCCTCAAAGATTTGTAGAGGCATGAAAAGGTTCACACGCCGAAGGTTGGGATGGAAGATACAGGTGTTTTATGGATATTTTCGTGCATTTTATCTTTAAACATAATTTGTATTGTAAGAAACGGATAATTGTATGTCTTGTATTCATCCAGTTTATTCTTTTAAAAGCAGATATGGTGAATGTAGATGAAGTGAGCTTGAGGTGAGCTGTCATCTCACCTGATGGAATACACAAATTATAAACCGATTATCGTTACTTACCTATCTATATTCTTATAATTATAATAATATTGTAAAGCTGAAGTTGTTTGTTTATTTGTTTTTTTGAACATGCTCACCTGTGGAACCATTAATCCGATTTTAACATCTTTTTGCTAATACGTTAAGCATAAATAAAAATAAATAATCATTTATTTTACTATAAAATTAAAATCAGAAATCCATAATAAAATTCGCGTGGCCGGGTAAAAGCTTGAAAATCTATAAACCAACGACCAACCTCAAACCATTAAATAAACACTTTCGTCCTCCACACACTTAACCCTTCAAAACTGCCACAATTTTTACAGTTCCATTCTCAAAATATCAATTGACGGGCCTGTTGGTCTAGTGGTTAGCGGCCCTGACTGCTAAGCCGGAGGTCGTGGGTTCGATTCCCACCCAGGACAAACTTTGTGTGATGAGCATGATTGTTTGTTCTGTGTCTGGGTGTGATTTATCTATAATATGTATGTATTTATAAATTAAATAACTATGTATATCAGTTGTCTGGTTACCATAACACAAGCTCTGCTTAGCTTGGGATCAGATAGCCGTGTGTGAGTTGTCCCAAGATATTTATTATTTATTTATTTATCACGATCAACTCACCCACTGGCCCAGCAGAGTCAGGTGTCACGGTTCTCGTACAGTCCTACTATTGAATTCGTGCCGCGTTCGTCACGGTCTCGCCGCCAATTGGCACGAGAGTCACGTTTCAGCACGAGTTCGGGCACATGTACGGGGCCCTGTTTGACAGGTGAAATAATTTGTTGTGTTACCATCTGTGACTTGGTGGTTGAATTTGAATTCGTAATGGTACGGACGGGTGAGATAAAAATTACGACCTATTTTCTTATCTTTAGGAGTTGAATTTGCCTGTCTGTTCTGTAAACATCTGTTGTAGTGAGTAAAAGTGAAGTTAGTTTAGGGCGTGCTACTCAATGCTCAGGATTTACAGCTCACCTCACGCTCATTCTGTCCTAATTCGATGAGGAGGTTTTTACAGAATACACCTTTAGTATTAATGAAAGTATTTCACGTGTTAAATTAAGGTTTGCCATATATGAGAAGGGCACAAAACGATCTGCAGCCTCCATAAGATGCCGCCTGTGGGTGACGGACTATAACGAGATTCCGTTGTCCGACCAGAAAGACCCGTGTGAGTGGGGCAGTGTACCACGCGTGCAACTACGTAGTGGGTGCGGCCATTATGGGAATGGCTGCATGTTGAGGTGAAACCCGCTGAGGAACAGCTGTTCAAGGCCTGTGGCCTGTGTGACGTTATGCGAATCCCACACCCCCAGCCATGGGCAAAGGTGGAAGATCGCGGATAGTTTCCTTACGGAAACCTTGTGGTGAAAACGGAGGGTTATGACAGATTCCTCGGTTTCTTCTTACCACCATGAGTCGGGAGCCCGGTATACATTTAACGCATGATCCACGCCCCTGACTAGAGAGTATATATATATATATACCATCACGCCTGTTTTCCCCGAAGGGTTAGGCAGAGGTGTGCCAATGTACACCCACAGTTCGCCGGTATATTTAGGTCCCATGTAATAGGGGGCGAGCCTATTGCCATTAACCGGGCACAAATCCAAACTCCGAGCCGCTACTGAGAATTTCATAGAAAAACCCAATAACACTTTTTGCTCGACCCGGGAATCGAACCCGGGACCCCTTGCACAGCAGTCGCACTTGCGACCACGAGACCAACGGAGCAGTTTGACTGACTAGAGTTTTATTGACTAGAGAGTATTTTACATAAAAAGTGTGCAAAATTTTCAGTGAAAAGAATTCTAAGAAAAAATTACCCTTATCCGTCCCTAAGCCCAGTACAACACAATACACGGTCCGGATCAAGATGGAGGTGCGTCCACGTATACAATCACGTGGAATTACACTACATTGTGTACCGGCAATAAATTGACGTCATTCAATTAGATGTAGTACGAGTTGAGACCCTTTACCAGCTTGCGTTGTAGGGTCTTTGTAGCCTGTAAAAAACTGGCTGAATGCTAGGCGGACTCTCGCTTACGAAGGGTTCTGTACTAACGTACAATATTGGACGCTACATGTTTAACAAAAAATCGCTGAAAAAGATACGTTTCTTTCAAGGAGACCTCTTTAAATTTTTGTTATAGTGGCGAATTTGTAGTGTTTACTTATTACGATTTTAAAGAAATAATTCTATTACAGACGGACAACAGAGTCTTATTTATAGGGTCTCGTTTGGCACCATTTCAATACGGAACCCTAATTTGTTTGTTTTTTGTTTTATCTCATCCTGCTAATCACGCCTATATTAAAAATCCCTGTACGAAAAAGAGGGTACAATCTTTAAATGTTTATTAATTACTAGTAGGGATGTATTTTATAAACTTTGACTTTTTACTCCCTACCTATATTTTAGGGGTAAAAGTACCCATGAATACGAACAACTATTTATAATACCAGCCTATTATTATCCCACGGCTAGGCACTAGGCCTTTTCTCACACATGCACGCTCAATGCGAATTGGTGATTATAAGTGCAGGTTTCTTAAACCAATGTAAGTGATATCCAAGATGAACTTAGAAAGTACATATGAATTGAATAAGTCATATTGGTGCTCACGGACAAGAGACACCTTAACCACTGAGCCTTAAACATTGAACAACTATTACTATGGCAAAAATAGTATATTATTATACGATAAAATTATATGGAACAGAAATGATTTTGTTTTCACATTTCAGAGCAGGTTACGTGATAAATATGTAAATTATAATCAACATAATAATTCACATAATCACTACGCCTGACAGTATACACAAGTGATAACAGTCTGTTATCATAACTGGTCAGAAGGACGCCGCTGCAAGGTTATTAAAATAAATCGCGTGAATGCACTAGTACCATCACTACTAATTGGAACCTTCTCTAAGTAAACGTGGCGTGAATTCAATTAATAGATGACGTAAGGTTGAATATCGTGACTGTGAAGTGTATCATGCAGATTCATGCATGTTTGTTTTGTTAATTAGACGCATTTAATTGGTTCCTTCAGGAATTAGCGAGAGGACGAACAACACAGAGGAAATTAGAAGGAATAGGGAGAGGCATATTCCCAGGAGTGGGACAGTAAAGTCTAGCAAAATAATAAAAAAAACGACGGGTTGCACTCCGGGAGTGCCGGCAGAAGTGAAAACTTGAATATTAACGTTGTGCATTTTTGATATTTTGGAATGGTTAGGGAATAATTTTGCACGAATTGCTATAATTATCATTATAAAAGTATTATCATTTATGTGGTAGAATTATGGATGGGCAATCCACCCACCCGGGTTTAAACCCGGGTGTTTCGTGATCCGGGTGATCCGTCCATCCGTCCATACGTCCATCCGTCCATACGTCCATCCGTCCATCCGTCCATCCATCCATCCATCCATTCACGATTTTCCACGATTTCCCACGATTTTCCACAAATTTCCACAAATTTTCACGATTTTCCACGATCCAATTACGAATTTTCGATCAGGGTCACGTGTCCTGACGCGAGCTTAACATTTTTTACCCAACGCCGCTAAAGAAGTTTTCACTTCAATAAAAAAAAATGTGGAGGGGCGGAGACTGCATGATCATGTGACATGCGAGGGAAAGGTCTTATCGTCTGCCGATCAAAAATACTGCGTTCGCAAATTCGACTAAGCAATGCGGGTGGCCTCCATTCCATGCAAAGGTATTCCTCTGATTTCTCCCTTGGAAAACCCGTTGTTTTTTTATTCCTGCGACTCCATGAAATAGGATCTACTGGGCCTAAAAATAATAAGATTATCATCAATTCGAAAAGAAGAAGAAGGATCCTTTATAATTTTACTCATGCAAGAGTAATTACAGATAGGAATATAAAAAAAAAATACAGAGCTACAAACATAGACCCTGATTTGAGGCAGAACGACACAAATTACACTTCCGACCATAAAAAAATACACAAACAAAAACAATTGAAAAACAACAAAAAAACGCGACGTTTTTCATTACACACCCTTTCCTCTCAAAATGCGATCCCTGATATAATCCGCAGAGATATCATCCCGTAACCCAAATGTTAAATTAACCGAGGTATCTAACAATTTCGACCATTTTTCACCCAATAACCATTTCGGTGGATTTATAAGCAATTGTGGAGCGTCCCTATCAATGGGTGCCTCGGATTTATGGTGTTTTAAAGGGATTTTATTCTATTAGGTTTAGATTTTGGTTGGGGTTCGCCTTTTGTGTTGAGTATTTGTTTTAAGTTCTGGTTAGATTTTTTAAATGTAGGCATTTTAAGGCCGTTTTGAGCAATTTTTGGGTTTAGTTTACCTGCAAACAAAATATACGTACATGATCTGTCTGTTGTATTTTTGTTTGTAATGGATAAACTCAAAAACCATTTAACCGATTTAAAAACATCGTTAACCTATGGAAAGCTACATTGTCAGCCAGTAACAGATATTAATAAATAAAAAAAATTAAGCTCCATAAGAATATTCACGCAAACGAAGTCACGGGCAAAAACTAGTCTGTCAAAATATTTGACTTGCATATTATTATTGCCCTGCAGTGGGACAATAATTAAATAGACTGGAATTACTTATTTTAAGACTCCCGTTCATTAACCCATCGAGATGTCAAATCCGGACTATCACGTGACGCATGCGACATCATTAGTTCTAATGGATCATTAATTTTGTAATTTTCCGACATTGTTTAGTGTCATCTTCAAAGGGTTTTTGGTTAAAGAATTTTTTAATACATCCTTAATGTAAAACGCAGTAGTGGTGGTACACTCATTATTCAAAGTAGTATAAAGCTTTATGCAAATAAAACTGGTCCTAACAAAATCCTTAGTCAATTTATCTAGCTGGCATGTCAGGAAAAACAAGTGTGACGTGGTGTAGTCGATTCAATCACGTGCACAGAGCAGCAAACGAGCGGTGACGTCAGAGTACGGCGCACGCGTCGTGTGCTGTCGCAACTTAATTAACAATCCTTCCGCGTTATGTAATTGAAGTCTACATGAGACTAGGGCTGGCGAAACTGGGCTATGTTGACGTTCAAATTGGTAGGAGCAAAATAGAGAATTGTGTTTTGTGTTAGATCATCTGTACTGCTGTGGATGGAATTCTGAAAAAGCAGTTCTTCTTTAGGCAGAAAAAATAAAGGCCAAAAAAAATAGGGGGTAAAATAAGGGCTTTAGGCCTAAATTGGTGCACCTCTACCGAACCTTTCGGGGAATACAGGCGTGATGGTATATTTATTTATATTTTATTTTGTTTTCAGTTTTTCTTTTTCGTGTATCGATAGCAAACATTGTGAAGTAAATATAATTTTATTCATTTTTAACCCCCGACTCAAATAGAGGGTTGTTATAAGTTTGACGTGTCTGTGTGTCTGTCTGTGGCACAGTAACTCTGAAACGAGTGAACCGATTTAAATGCGGTATTTTATTTGAAAGCAAGTTTTCTAGCGGTGGATCTTAGATATTTTTTATCAAAATCGATTACAACATTATCAGCTCTTTTGTTAGCTGTGGTAGGGATCTTTTATTCTCTTGTTGGGGGATACTTAAAAAAAAAAATTGGACGTCACACATGCAGGTGACAGGAAATGCAGCGCAAGATACAAGGTGGGTCATGTTCTGCGGAGAGAGAGAGAGAGAGAGAGAAAGCAGTTAATTGCACGTTTTAGAAATAACTTTATTTTTATTTTTGCTAATTTGTTTATCATAAAGCTTTGGGTTTTTTTAGAGGATAACTATAACAGATTGTTTTGTCATAAATACGCTGTCATATTTATATTAAAAAAGGGGGTACTTGTCAACCCTACATCTATGCATAAGGGTATTCTCGACTTCTAGATGAAATTTAAATTTCTCATTCATAAATGCGACACCCTGGGATTTCATTCCCGCCAGTGTGATGTTCCTGAAGCCAATTTTCTTGGTCATTCAGTTTGAAGGTATCTTATTATTCTGACTCTGTGAGTGTCACCAGTGATGTTCTTGGGGGCTTAAGTGCAGGGTTTCGGTTATTTTGGACATTAATAAATGGGGCAAAATCGGGTTTACATTACCGAGATCAATAAATTGCTTAGAATCGATTTTACTTTTGGGACATTAATAAATGGGTCATAATCGGTTTTACATTTGAGACATTACTAAATGGGGAAGAATCATTTTTATATTTGGGATATTAATAGTATTGAATAGAATCGTTGTTACATTTGGGACAGAGTATGTTTTACATTTAGGACATTAATAACTGAGATAGAGTCGGTTTTACATTTGGGACATTAATAAATGGGACAAAATCAGTTATTTAATTGGGACATGAATAAATGGGACTGTGTTGGTTTTACATTGAAGACATAAACAAGGTTAGTACCACGTTTCGGATATTTATAAGAGTGACACGAGGTGTGCTTGTACATTTATAAACCAAATGCTTTTATAACTTCGTACAGGTGCTTGACAGCCCTGTATTTTATGTACACTCTACTTGAAATTGTAGTTGAAAGTTGTTGACAGTTTATGAAATTTGATCATGTTTTGTGCTACATTCTGATGAAAATTTACTTTCTGAAAACTAGTTAGTAAATAAACGGGTAGACGAGTTTTTAGATTTTACCGTCACTCGTTGTACGTAGTGACTGGAAAGCTGAGAGCTTTTTGTGTTGATAAAATTCAGAACAGAATAGTTTTTAACAAGTGAGTTTGCTTCGTATTGTTTTTCTGGTTTTAGTATGAAAATGTGTATTTTTAATTTAAAATTCGCTAAAACACGTGCACGCCACTCAAATAGGTTCCGTTTTTATTTACAGAATGTACATGTAGAATAAGTACCAATTAATATACTTCCTCAAAACATGAGTGCAACCCCATAACAATATTGGAGTTAAGGAAGGTTATTGAACTGTTTCTTAATTTAAACTGATCTGATTTTAACTTTACATTCTGATTGCATAGTTAAGGCGCCTATATACACGTCCAATATTTACACCGGGGCGATTACATCGCAGGCGAAATAGATTATGGATATACAACATGATATGGATGTAAAGAAATACGTCACATAGGTGTTAACTACACGTACTGCCCATTAAACTAAGTAATAATAAGCCAAAGTTATTGCTGAGAAACGACTTTTATTTTTGCTGTGAAAAATCACTGTGGTTGAAACTTATGTATGAATATTTAATATTTGCAGTAAAAGTTGGAACCTTCTATATATCCGTAACCTGAACAGTCTCAGATATAATAAAGAAGGAAAATATAGCAATAATGGAAAGAACATGTATGTTTTGGCTTCGTTAACTGTCTTTTTACACCTGTTATATCGCCCCGACGATAATATCTAACGTGTGTGGGGATGTCTTTATGATAGGCATTCGACAGCGTGGAGTCCGTTTCCCTTCGTAAATGACATTCAGTTGACGAAAATAGAAAAACTGTTCGAATATGGCGTGGAGTGCAAATTGATCAATTTTGTGAGCGATCGCTTGTATTAAAAGGCTAGAGATGTTTGTTTGTCCAAATATCATTACAATATCGTTTCACTTAAGTATATCTAATTCTTACTAATATAATAAATACCAATGGAACTCAGTCTGTAATGCTGTCACGGCTAAACCGCTCGAACGATTTTGACGATACTGAGATAGATTAAACCTTAGAGAAAGACATAGACTACCTTTTGTTGCGAGACTTTTCTCAAAGATGAAAGTTTGTATGGAAGTCCGTCACTATTAAAGATAAAACCATAAAACTTTGTATTATAGGCCTTGATAAAATAAAATAAACGTTTTTAAAAAAGGCTGCTCAAAGTAACTATTCCACGCGAACGAAGTCGCGGGTAAAAACTAGTATGAAACAAAAGAGAACTTCAATCCTGGACATAAAATATTCCAGTACACTTATCTTCATCCAGGGATTACAGTAGGTACTTAGTTTAAATCACAAAGTCGGACAGACAGCAACACAGTCATATTGAAGCTTGTACTTCTACACTCCAGTACAAACGCTTTAGTTACAGTTCACAAGTTTCCAGCACTGGGATTTGGAGTTCCAACCTTAACTTTCTGTTTAGTCGGAATGTTAAACAGTCAAATTAGTAATATGCACGGTGAAAAACAGTTTCAAGCCTTGCTGAAAGATAAAAGTTTTGCAAAGTAGTCCAGGAATTACATGTTTCGTTTGAGAGCTAGACTGCTGCTTACTGCCTAGTTTAAAAGAAAGTTACCTTGAAGTTTCTACCACTACAGGCTGTTAGCTGAAATTGTAAGTAAGTGTAGTTTGAGCAGGATAATAGGTGTATACAAGAGAGTTTTAGTTTAAGTAGATCTTTAGTGGGAAGCGTATTAAAAATAAGAAAAAATTAGTTTTTTTTTTATACATTCCTACTCTCATTTTTATCTTAAACGTACTATTATATTATGCAATAAACTATGCATATTTAAGTATGTATTTATGACAATAATTTATTTAAGTTTTTAATGGTTATGAGTCAAGGATAGAAGGGCACAAATTTTGCGTTTGTTCTTTTAGTGTTTTTCTGTTTATAATTCTAGGGAAACGAAGTATTAATTATATTTTATTCAAATTAAATTCTGTCTTTTCGACGTCAGCAACTTCAGAGTCGAAATGAATAAATTGATTACAGTCATTTCGTGTCAAAACAACAAAGGAAGATCTCACAAGTTCCAAATTCGAAAACCAACAGTCGGGATTATTCGGTAACAATCGGCTTTAGTACGGATGATTCGGCGAATCTCGAGCACGAAGAGTGGCCATCCACCTTTCACCTTTGATGTGGAGTGTCCTCTACAAACTCTTTTATTTACCACATCGATTTGTCTGAGAAGCTTTTCAAAAGGCGTCGAGTCGAATTTCTGAGGCGTTAAACTATTTTTGAGGAAGGTTTCATCCGTTATATTCTTTTTAAGAGTGATTTTGGCTTTTTGATCTCTATGGCGGATTAAATTGTTTGAAATGTAACCTACTTTATTGCCCTCCAGGGTGACAATGCCGTTTGTCTTTTAGGTACATTATCAATCGACAGGGATTTAGAAGAATTTTTTGAAAACATTTATTTTTATTACTGATGGTATTATGTGACTGTTTTTTTTTTGTTGTGACTGTTTGAGCACATTACTCTAAAGCAAAAAGCGTTTCATTCTTCGTAGGCTAAAAAAAAGCCAGGTGCTCCATACAAATTAAAATGCATCATCCTCAGTCAAAACCTTGGTGTATTTTTTTAAGGATGTTTATTTTTTCTCGTAGTCCCTTTAGATTAGACTGAAAGATGATAGTTGCCAAAAAGCGTGTTAAAATACAACCTTGCCAGTAACTTGCGCAAAATCATGCAAGTAGCATACTAACCAATCAGAAGTCGTTATAGCAGAATGGTATGCAAGCTACTTGCATACTCTTGTGCAAGTTTCACGTGTATTTCTTGCTTCACTCCTACCACAGGAACCAAACTAATACTCCTACAAAGATTCCAGGAACTAGAAAGCATATTTGCTTAGCTGTGAAACAGTATGAGTTCGCAACGCATTAGCATTTCACTCGGCGTTGCTTCATTTGGTACCCTAATTGTGTACAATTTTGTTTGTCCTCATTTATATGCGTTGCGTGTACGCCCAACTGCTGGTTTAGTTTTTAATTAAAGTGGGTAATTAATGTACTTTACAACAATAATGTTTCTGTGTCATATTGTTTGTATTTTGGGGAGGTACGATATTGATAAACGTAACCGAATTCATAGTAGTGCCAGTAACAAACTGATTGATTTTTTTTATAAAGAAAGAATGCAAGCATTTTAGGATTAAAAAAAAAAACTAAAGAGATGGTTTTAACTTTGACAAATTGAATAAATACGTGATTTCCTTGTTTATTAACTACGAAATTTATAATTATTTTTCGAGTGACATTTAATACATTAAAGGTGAGGAGTTTTATTTACCAGGGGGTTGGAACAGTAACCAAAGACGTGACTTAACGCGGGTGCAAAAACCTACGCAATCGAAGTCGTGGGCCGCAGCTAGTGTAATTGAAGCCATATCGATGATATTAAATAAGTATATATAGTGTGTGTGTACAGTTTTGACGGGCCCGTTGGTCTAGCGGTTAGCGGCCCTGACTGCTAAGCCGGAAGTCGTGGGTTCGATTCCCACCCAGGACAAACTTTGTGTGATGAGCATGATTGTTTGTTCTGTGTCTGGGTGTGATTTATCTATAATATGTATGTATTTATAAATTATATAAGTATGTATATCAGTTGTCTGGTTACCATAACACAAGCTCTGCTTAGCTTGGGATCAGATAGCCGTGTGTGAGTTGTCCCAAGATATTTATTTTTATTTATTTATATTATTATCCTGCCCTCATAGGTATTCTTTTTAACTTACTTTTATCATATTAAACCTACATTACTCAGTAGCCTAGTGGTCCTAAGCGCGACTGCTACGCTAGAGGTCTTGGGTTAGATTCCCAGGTCGAGCAAAGTGTTATTGGGTTTTTCTATAAAATTCTCAGTAGCAGTTCCGAGTTAGGATTTGTGCCAGGTTAATGGCAATAGGCGCGCCCCTTATTATATGGGACCTAAACGTTCCGGCGAACTGTGAGTGTACATTGGTACACCTCCGCCCAACCCTTCGGGGAATACAAGCGTAATGGTATGAGGATTTTCTTTAAAAAACAGATCAAAATTAAAATGTATGCATTTATGCAACCATACTTAACCCACCCGATGCTTACGACATTTGCATATTCTTTCGAAAACTTGGCAGGCAAAGTTGTGGTCTGATAGAAAACTGAAAATTCAACGTTTCATCTTAATGGATTCTCCCATAACCGATTGAAAACTTTTCCGCTTTGCCAGAACATAAGTTGCCTCTTACGAAAGGTTTTTCGCATCCCACTTATCAAGATTAATTCGCTTGGCCAAGTGTTTTCTGGAGGATTCTTTTTAAACTGATGAGGCTAATTTTGATAGTCTGATTCATTGTAGGTAACTTGGCGGGGAAGAATAATTTAGGGGTTATAATTAAAAAAGAAATTCAAGTTAGAAAAATCGTTAATGTTGAATCTATGGGAATAAGGTGAGAACAATGTAAGAAGTTGTATACGTTTAAATAGGTTTAGAGTAAAATATAATAAAAATAATTAATTCATTAAAGCCACCCAAACCTATAGTCCTATTCTTTGTTTTCATATCCTGCAATAGTCCTGCGCCAACCAGGGATTGTCCTTGGGTGCACTTGCATAGTGCATACAAGGATAATTATAGGTTGGTGTTTCATTTCATTTTAAAGTCGTCTAAGGGCCTCTGCGAGTTGGCTTCGGCTCCTTGTACACCTTTCAAAGGTCCAAGACCGGGTCCCGAGATACGCAAAGAAAATAATTAAAAATATGAGATGACCAATCTCAACTGATAGTCCTCCGCTCACGAACGTGACGCATGGATCTTTCCATGCTAAAAATGAACATATTTTTTTAGTTTCAAGTACTCAAGTATTTATTTGCATTCCATATGTGTTAAAGATGTTACAACAGGCTTCTTTGCATGTTAGCTTTTTTAAAATCGAATGATCTACAAAATAGTTCCTTACAATATAAATTTTATAAGACTGTTCCATGGAAAGAAACGCCGAGTATAAAGTGCACAGGATCGGATTTCTTTACAAAGACAATTGTATGGGATTTACCTGGATTACCCAGCACTCAGGATTCTTTTAGAACTCCAGGGTTCCTTGGGCAAACATGGAGTAATTGCACTGTTCTTTGACACATTTTATACGATGGTAAAAAATATTACTTTAAATAACGGTTGTAAAAAGAAAGGGTGAGAATTACATGTTTAATTACATTACATCATTGCGATATTTTTTTGAACCATAAAGCCTTTTGGTTTCTGTGATATTGAAGGTCAAAGTTTCAACTTTGTTTATAACTAAACGTACTGTTACGTATTGTTGTTCCATATCGTTTTGCGTGCATTTAATTTAACAATACCATAAGCAGTGATTTTTTAACTAAAAACAAAAGTTATTTCTCAGCAATTAATATGTCCACTGTTACTTAGTTGCATGAGCAAAACTCTTCATGATCATCATTATATCAGCCTATAGCCGTCCACGGCTGTCCAAAGAAATGCTTAGTTAACGGCTGTGTGAATTTTTACAGCTTCTATATAAGATTTTCTTTTTTTATCGTGATGTTAATAACTCTAGAAATGAACTGTTCCTTTTTTACTACCCACAAACAGTAAAATACTGACTTACAAAAATAGACACAATAGAAAGTACTCCGAACCCCACTTGACAAGAAAATAAAACACCAAAATACACCATTCGAGTTTCCTACCAAACCGAACAGACCCAGAATTGATATAATAATGAAATAACAATTTCCATCCACAAACAGGAAGGCATTTGCTAAAGAAAATTACCAAGAACGACATCAAAATATTCGTCAACAAAGTCCCTCAAAGATGACGTCACAACATGGCCGGATATTGAAAATGTTCTAACATGTCCAATTGTCCATGTGGGACTTTCTTCCCTAAATCCGTGGATCAAATGACATTTGTTACGCACTTCGGATTAAGGATCGATCAATTTGTAACTTTAGATGTGTCTGCTGTAAAATGGTATGTATGTTGATGGATGTTAGAGTGTTTTTTAGGAATTCTTTTTGTTTTACGTTCGTATTGGATGTGTGTGTATTAGTTATCATTAATGTATGATAACGGGTATACGAAATATTCAATAGTACCATAAGGCAATCGTTTAGAAACCATTTATTATTAAGGAACGCATAACAGAACCATAAAACACCATCAGCCACCATTTCTACCACCATCACCATCATGTATCGTTGTATTAAAACACTGGACAACAATGAGCAGACCTAAATTTATAATTAATATAGGTCAGAAATGGCCAATCCGCCTTGAGCAAACGTGGTGATCAATTTATCTGCTGTCTCTGTACGAAAACAAGACTGCCTTGCAGTGGGACAATAATAGGCCGGTGTTATTTTTATTTTCATGATACAATTACTGCTGCTGTCTATCCCCAGAATCATTTTGAAATTAAGCTCAATTCTGAAGCCTATCTTTCTGGAATAATGTATCTTTCTATCAGCAAAAGCATTTTTTTCTGATCGGCATAGTTAGTTACTTCTGTATGATTATTTTTAATTGAATTGCACGCAGATGAAGTCATGGACAAAACCTAGTAGTCAATACAGGTACAATTGTACGCAGCCTGCATCAGAAAGCGTAAAAGAGAAACAAATTAACTTTGTCGACATTTTTATTACACGCTTTGTTCGAACTGGGAACCTAAAGTCATTTGCAAGGTTCCCCTTCGGAAACTTCGCGATCAGGTCTTAACAAGTGAAATTCACGACGCTCAGTACTTAGGAAGTACTTTCATGTAAAGATTATGTGTCGTGGAATACTTTGAGGATGTGGATAAGAGCCTTATATTTTGTTACCCGCCATACGTTACGTCTTTGGTTAATGCTCCGCTCCCGTGTGTCGTAGCGTGATGTTATACAGGAAAAATTTTTAACCAGTGCGTAAATTTTGCCATAATAAACTTCAACACGTTTTATTAAACACGTATATTTTATTTTGATATGTCTTAGTACTAAAAAAAAAAGTTATCGCTTACGAAACATTTATACTTAAAAACCATATTTTATTGTCACTCGGCGCTAGCGCATTCCCCACCCCCTCACCCCAGCCATGCGCCCGGGCGGCGGCCAAGAGTTGTCATTGATAGTATGGCGAATAGATTATGTCCATGTTTTGCTTATTTCAAACTCGGATAAGGATAAAAATTTTTTAATTTTTTTTTTAACTAAACACGGAAATGTGTTCTATTACTGACACTGAACTACCAAAAAAAATTTACGCACTGGTTAAAAACTTATCCTGTATAGCCTATGATACTCGGGATTAATGTAGCTATCTATTGGAGATATGATGCTTAAAATCGGTCCGGTAGTTTCGGAGCCCATTCGTTACAAACAAACAAAAAAAAAAAACTCTAAAATATTTCGTCTGCTTAAACGTAACGTGTTTAGTAGTAGTAGAGCGCTTTGTAAAGGCACATCACATACCCTTCATACATACCCTTCATACCCATACGCATTAAGGGGCATACCCTTCAAACCTGAAAACAGAAAAAGTTGCCTGTGATCACCGGTACATGCGTTTCAACGTGCGTACTTTGTCTCGGGGATGGCAGATGTCTATAGGTAGCGGTGACCACTAATTAACACCAGGTGGGCTGTGGGTTTGTTTGCTATATAATGGTATAAAAAACGCAAAAAGTGATACAATTTAATCTTTGTGTTTAGCTAGACTAATATCTATAAGTGTGCCAAACCGCTAATTTCATTCAGACGTCACTTGTATTGTTTTCACAAGAAGAAACAAGAATAATGTAACAAAGATTTTGTAAAAACGTAATTGAAAAAAAAACGGTACCTAATTTAAAAAACTAAAAAACCCGACTGCTTTTCTAAGTATTTATGAAAAAGCCTTAAAACAAGAAAGTCGTTGTACCCGATTGCACTTAAAATTGTAGCAGTCAGGACCCATTCTGGACCATCTGCAATGTAATATAGGTATGTGCTCTCAATATACTAAGCCTCCATTTCTAGAATGGGTCCCGACTGCTACAATTTTAAGTGCAATCGGGTACAACGACTTTCTTGTTTTAAGGCTTTTTCATAAATACTTAGAAAAGCAGTCGGGTTTTTTAGTTTTTTAAATTACCGTTTTTTATTTTTTACTTTTTTTTATTTTTAATTTACCCATTGTCACTTTCACAGTAAATACGAATCTAATGACACCTCTCAAGCTAAAATCCATCGAGCCGTTCAGGCTGCAGAGCGATCCAAACATTTAAATTTGGCGCTAAAAATCCGCCATTTTGTTTTTTTTATTTTGATATACCCAGTGTCACTCTCACAGTAAATACGAATCTAACGACACCTCTCAAGCTAAAATCCATTGAGCAGTTCAGGCTGCAGAGCGTGCCAAACAATTATACATACATACCTCCTTCTGTCGCAGTCGGGTAAAAATGGTCCGGGGAGTTTCTTGCTCTCTCTCTCCATAGAGATCTATCTAAGTTTTAGAACGAGAAACTACGTTTCAACTTTCAGACTAACTGACATATAAAAAGTACTTGTAAATGGTTTTATTGATATAAATGCTTGGACTTTGCTTTCGACCATTATCCATCAATTCGTCCTCACATCGCGTTCATAATAATAGCAGGATGGGATTAAGGTAGAAAAATACTCGTAATATATTTGGAAGAAAAAGAGATAAAATAAAGGATATGTCCACTTATGTAATAAGAGATGTAATATAATAATATTAGCTTGTAGTACCACAACAGGATAAAGGCCTCTTTTATAAAGGAGTAATGGCGTTGATCGCCACACTTGCTCACTGTGTACTGTCCTTTGTCTTACAGCTGTAGCTAGCACATCAATATGTATTATTATTTCTTTATTCATAACAATTAGGAAAAAGCATCTTACATAGTACTTTATTTATATTTATTTATTTATTTAAACTTGCACTAAAAAAAGTACAAAGGCGGACTTAATGCCTTAGGCATTCTCTACCAGTCAACCAAAGGTGGTGAAGAGATAACACGGCAGGTGCAAATTACTGTACAAGAGTATTTTACCATGGTATGTACACAAATACAAAATAATTAAATACTACCACTACTACTACTACTTTAGGACCGCACTAATGTTAATGCGCACATGATTAAATATAATCTTCTATACCTATATAAAATCCTCGTGTTAGTGTTAGTTTCCATACTCCTTCGAAACGACTTGACAAATTTTTACGAATTTTTATATTTTAATTTATATTCGGTTGGTCAAAGAAACGGTCGTAATGATAGGTTCAGAATCCTAAAAAAAAATATATGGCAAAACAACGTTTGCCGGAACAGCTAGTAATAACATAAAAAAATAGGCATAAAATTCAAATTCCAATTGAAACAATGTGTTTGTACTTTGTGCTGAATAACAAATCATGTATGCGCAAATACAAAATAGGCTTAGGCATTGAAATAATATTAAATAAATTAACTGTTTGATCGTACTCGTTAATTCAAATGATAATAATCGGAAAATGTAAATTATTATATTGTAACGAATATGGTAAATTTAAATGTGTTCAATGAAGTGTATGATCATGCAAATATAGTGATAATTATATTAACTGCATAGTGAATTTAGCTAATGTCAACGCGCAATAAAAAAAAATGCAACTGAAAGCAAGACAGGGTTGGCGCAGTAGCCGAGCGATCGACTGCTGCGCTGCGTGTCGCGGGTGCGATTCCCGCACGGAACAAATATTTGTATGACCTACAGATAGTGGTTCCGGGTCTGGCTGTTTGTTTATGTGAGTTTTTATGTTTGTAAACGCACCCACGATACAGGAGTAATTCCAACGTTTTTAAAAAAAGAAAGAAAAAGAAGAACAAGAAACATAATACGCTCAAATTCACGCTTATACACAAAAAGAGGAGGCGCACGTGTCTATAATAAATACCACCCCACACACGCATCGAACAAAAATATGATAATAACTTTGAGTAAGTAAATGAAGTCGCTACCAACAAATGGTGTAGTCACGTATAATATTATTCTGCCCACCCCCTAGAGACGTAACCTCTATAGTCGAGTCCAGTGCACCTGCGAATGAGTTATGCGCGAAGATTTATTATAGGAGATAAGGTTTTGTATCTGGTGGGTATAACGCAAATGTTAGCAATATGTCTGCGTTTTTCTTCGGTGTTTGTTCAGAAGTGTATGTTGGTCTTTTTGTACGGGAAGTCGGAGAAAGGACCAAACATTTTTCGGGTTTTTCTCAGTATTCTAGGTGGAAAAAGTCAGGATATTATTATTAGGTGGCGTTCTGTGGTTTCTGCCTATCCCCACGGGAAAAAGGTGTGAGTTCATTCATTTTATTTTATTATTATCAAGACATGAAGACCAGTTTTATATCTACAGAATTGACTATCATTGTTTAAATTTGTAAGTACTTGCATAGGTGCGATCAGCAACAAAAGTCGATTAATAATGTTACTTTTACATAAAAAGACACGAAAAAAAAGCAATACCTAATAGTTTAAAAAATAAAATAAAAAATATACCATCACGCCTGTATTCCCCGAAGAGTAAGGCAGAGGTGTACCAATGTACACCCACAGTTCGCCGGTATATTTAGGGCCGGTATGCTGTGTATTGGAGTATGTTTACCTAAGAGTTTATTTTGTCTTAATGTGACCTACCTTAATAGTACCTAGTTATTTGACAGTGTAGTAAGAATTCAAAAACCTGAAATGTTGACTATACAGTCAACAACAAAAGTAGATTAACATTTCAGATTTTTAAATCCTTACTACACTGTCAAAAAACTAGGTAACGATATGTATCGATCGCAATATCAAGTATTTTTATTGTTATTTTTTTAACGAAAAAAGCCATTAGGTTTTAGCAACACTTAAGAATGGAACGTGGACTAATAAAGCTGTAATAAAACGTTTCTCTTGTATAAGTACTAGCCGGAGTTCTAGAATAGTTTCAGGACGAGTTGATCCAACCCTGATGTTACGGCTTAACTTAAGATCTAATCAAGATTTGGGTCAAAACAACGAGT
Source organism: Caradrina clavipalpis (assembly GCA_932526535.1). Taxonomy (NCBI): domain Eukaryota; kingdom Metazoa; phylum Arthropoda; class Insecta; order Lepidoptera; family Noctuidae; genus Caradrina; species Caradrina clavipalpis. The sequence continues at coordinate 2,330,068 of OW052088.1, forward strand.
TCTACAGAAGTGACCTCAATAGGCTGGGATCCTAGAGTTGCTAGACTTACGTCATTTTAGTGTGGCTGAAATTATGAAAATATTATACATGCAGGTGGCGCACCTTGGGAGAAGCCTATGTCCAGCAGTGGACTGCGATAGGCTGTTGATGATGATGATGATGATATTAGGTATGTGTACTTGTTAGATTAATTGTTAGATTAAAATTAATGATTTAATGCGCCTAGCACTTAATCTAGCCTTATTTAGGTGCCAGGTATCAAAAGGCACTTTACTCACATACGTTCAAAGTCATTTTGTTTTACAGGATATTATGAAAAATGTAACGTACATTTTTTTCAGATACCCGAAAAGGGGTCCATTTCTTACTTTCATATTTTTCTTTATATTCTCAAAATATCAGCCATGCTGCAATGCCGTAAGTGTGGTGACTTGGATCTTGGCCTATAATGGATGAGTCTACTAACATGAGTCAGCACATTCTTACAGCATTACTAAACGAATCAGTGGATGACTCAGTCGTTGCTTAATTACCAGAGTTGTAACAGAACAAAAAATGCACACCCTATATACTGGGTGTAAGAAGAAACACCACATATCCATTAACTACGCATACTACCCATCCATACATCCATGCATACTACTATGGGTGTACGTTTGTACACCTCTGCCTAACCCTTTGGGGAATACGGGCGTGATGGTGATGGTACTACCCATCAAACCAAGTAACATGGAGCAAAAATAACTGCTGCGACTTTTATTTTTAGTGGGATGATAATCATTGTTAGTTATAACACAACTAAAGTATTGTGTTTGGGTGCATGTAGCAGAGTAGAGGTTATGGGGGTAATAAAGTTTAGTTATAACATTTTAAATTTCGTAATGAAAAACGCGAAAAAGTTGAAACTTTAACCTTCACTATCATCATAACTAGAAGGTTCTCCCATATTATGTAGTTCAATTTGAAAAAAAACATCGCTATGATAGAAAGAATATGTAGCTATAGGTTAAGTGACTTTTGTACCCATCATTCCTCAAGCAAGAATGAATTTAAATTATGTATTTTTAGGAAGAACAAACTTCACTTTTAAGTTCTAAATAAATGTTGATTCCTTTACCTTAATCAACTGCCCAGTTTTACATCAAGATAGAAGCAATTAATCATACCCGAGGACCGCGCAAATGACATAATATCATCAAGCTATAATAAAAATCAAGTAACAACAAACCGGAGTCCTTCCAAATGATTATAATGTCACCATTTCCCCCGACGTTGCTCATTAGCATCGTTTTATCAAATACTTACAATTTGTTCGTAAATCACACAACGAAAGGTTTTTTGTGAACAAATTGGGTTGAAATTAAGTGTTTCAGTATTTAATGTATACCCGAAACTTATAATTTTAGGTTATTTCTTTGGTCCTTTGAGGCGGACATGAGTTTTTTATTAGTGTTATTTAATCCCGATTTGATTGAGATTTTTTTCGGTACATTTAATATTGCTGTCAATAAAACTCAATACTTATCTATACTAATATTATAAAGAGATACATTTTATTTCTTCGTCGGTTATCTCGGTCGATTACAAAAAAACATTATCTGATAGAAAGCCCCACTATTGCCGAGTGTAGGCTATTTTAGGCTTGATATTCATGTGGACCAAGTCGCGTGCATAAGCTAGTAACCAACGTAATAACAATTAAATCTATACTTAATATTATAAAACTAAAGAGTTTGCCTGTTTGTTTGGTTGAACGCGCTAATCTCAGGAACTACTGGTTCGAATTGTAAAAATATGTTTGTATTGGTTAATCCTTTTATCCAGGAAGGCTATAGGCTATTATAACATCACGCTACGATACTCGGGAGCAGGGCAGTAACTAAAGACTTAACTAAACACGGGTGATTAAAACCACGCAAATGAAATCACGGACATAAGTTAGTACTTAGTCCTATATTTCTCTAACACTTGCTCTCTAGTGTAACAAGATAATAGTTAAACCAATTGTCAATCATTAAGGTGCAAGCCTGAAACTCGAGCACTCCGCTGCGGCTTTGCCTAACGCCTACACCAAATTGTATTTCCGTGCGCGTCTTCCATGCATGCATAGCATTCAGTGTCCGTCTGGTAGTGTCTCTAACAAGTGAGGTATCGAGTTAGTCACACATCTAGAACATGAGTGGTATATGTATACAACAGTGTTAAGATAACGTTGAAAGCCTAGAATAGTATCAGATGCTGATTTTGACATTGGGACACAGCTGCGAGTATTTCTAGGCGATTTCAGATACTCTTGGATGTCGATTTATGCGGTTAGCTATGTTTTATTGTCTTAATTGTCCAGGGGACAAGGCGCCCGCCTCTCATTCAATTTTCGATTTCATATGTATGTACCTACTTCCCTTCCTTTCTTTTAGTTTACTTTGAACATTCATTGACATTGATGAAGTAAAAGAAAAGTCTTGAAGATGCGTAGTGATCAATTCTCGTGCCTTCTCTGTATGAGAAGAAATCTTTGCCCAGTATTACGACAATAATAGGCTGGTATTTATTAGCAAACCAATTTTAAGTCCAATACTCGCAGAAATAAATAATAATAAAGGTCCAATTATACTGTTATCAGGTAGTAGGTATCTAACTAGGCCAGTACTCAGATGCTATCAAGCGTCCAAGAAAAGCCCACGGCCGTTCTAAAAATCCAGCAAAAGACGTCTGTAACTTCTGCTCCGATGGTTCTGTACCACAAATTATTTATACTTCGCTTCTCATTTATAATAGCCAGTAGCTATCAGATTGAAAGTGATCAAAGGAAAAATTAATGCTTCAATGAATAAGTTCCCGATGTAATAGAAGACCAATTGGGTTATCAACGAGCTGGTTAACCAATATTATGATTTAGCATATTTTAATAGAAAAAGTGTCAAGTTCTTAATTCTTTTAGTGTGTTGGGATACATAAATAGCTCAGGCCTTGGTTTGAATATTGGCCAATCAGCTAGGTTTTACATAGTTCTGAAATAACTGGATTGTTGGGAGTGATCGTTTACGATACGATATGATACTGTTATTACATTTGTGAGCATCATGTACCTATAAACGTAATTATTTTAGCTATCAATTGTGAATTTGTAGCACTTACTTCACACACTATTTACGAGTATGTATGGAGTTTCTTACCTGTTCTTCTCCATAGATGATTTCACATCTCATTTTCTGTCTGACTGATATTTTGCCAATTCAAGGGTACCTATAAAAAGAATCGTTACAACGATTAGTATCGAATAGATGACAATAAATAGTTCAATGAATCTATTTACAGAAATAAATAGTACTTGGATCACTGCCAACATGCACTGCTAATGAAGCGCAATTTGAACTGCACTCTCGCCAACGTCCATACCATGTTGAGAACACCGGTTCTCGTTCCGATCACCGAAGTTAAGCAACATTGGGCGCAGTTAGTACTTGGATGGGTGACCGCCTGGGAATACCGCGTGACGTTGGCTTTTTTTTTTAAAATACTTTTGTTTTTGATTAGGATACTTAATTACGAGTAGTTCTTGTCAATTAAACTTTTAGAAGATTAAGTTTTCAAAGAAAATATTCAACAAGAGTATAAATAATAAGAACAGGTGTAAAAAGACATTAAAATTTACAACCGTTGCAATCATTTTTTGTTCTGGAACATACCTAAGCACATTTCTAGTTACGGTGATATTGAACGTCATAGTTCCATTTTTTTTACGTATTTTTCGGAAAACATATTTTTAAAAGTTTACCTAAATTAAATTTGAAATACCCTACGATCCCTGTGCATGTACATGCACCCACAACTAAAATGTTTTGAGTTATATAGCGCGCTTTCAAAAGCACAAATTTTTAACCCCAAAAAAGTTATTTCCCTGCAGTTTGCTCAAAGTTATGCGATGTATTTTGTTACACCCGTATTTATATAAACAAGCTGATTCTACAATGATTCTAGGAAAGGAAAATACATATTTCATTTCCTATAAGCCTTTTGCAAGAGAAACGTCTTGCGAACAATAAATAAGCGGCTTACGTTTGCAATATTATAATTAGCTTATTTTACTACGAACCAGGTACAGTCCGGAAGATAAGTCGGCTAGATTCATTCATTTCTGTAAATGTTGGTAATGAGATTCGGCCCAATTATTGGTTAGTATTAGGGCATGCAAAAACCGGGTTGTTTAAAGGACACGGTTTTTTCGGGTTTTCATTTTACAAAACCGGTGAAACCGGTTTAATCGGTTATTTCGGTTTTTTTCTCATTTTTATTAAAAAAATGTGAAATTCGTGTGTAAAGAAATAAAAATGCTAAAGTTTAATCAAAATGGCGTCAGCGTGGCATAGAGTAGCGCGACAATGATCTATCCGAGAAAAAAAAAATCGAATTCGAGATCAATAATTTAAACAAAGGTGTTGCCAATTTTAAATAATAACTTCAATTGTGTAGTTTGCCCAAAAGTACTATTACATAGTTCTAATTGTAGGCATATCTTTAACAAGTAAAATATAATATTGCACACAGTTGTAAACTTAGTGAAGTAACGACGATCCAAGAATAAAATATAGTTGTTTGAAATAAAATCCTGCAAATATTTTTTTCTTATTTTTCTACAATATGGCAGTGGTCATAACCATTTAGAATGCATTTAGTGTTTTCTAATAGCGAAACGTAACTTGTTACAAAAATAAAATCTTTAGTATTCCTTTCGCTTACCTTTCCTATAATATTAGGACTAACCTTAGGCTATATTTCATATCATAGTTCATCCAAAACCATTAAATTTAAAAACGAATTCAATAATTTGAATTACTAGGGAAATGTTGACTAACCGTAAACTGTCACTTTGGCAATGACATTTCTTTGTTTTACATATTTAATCTCAAATGCGATTTTTCGGTATAAATTAACGTTTCCGGCCGTTATTGCCGTTGGAACTAACGCCGTCTTGCCGTCCTGTCGACGTTTGTCAGTGATAAATTTAAGATTTTGTATGAAAAACAAAACCGAAAAATCCGAAAAAACCGGTTTCGTTATCATAAAAAGCCCGGTTTTCAAATCAGTCGGTTATCCGGTTTTTTCGGTTAACCGGGTATTCGGTTTGCATGCCCTAGTTAGTATACATCACGGATTGCTAGCCACATGTATTAGAAATAAATATTTTTTACTAGTGGTCCCTCAATGGTCGAAATGCGACTGTATTTTGTTTTTAGTTTTTAATTGTTACATTTTGTACTCGTAGAAAGGTCTTTTTCCATATATGAACATCAACTATGCCAAATCTCAAACTTCATCCTCAATATACCTACTTATTATGCCGGGGCTGCGGGTTGTTCGAAAGAGATACCGCGCCCCCGGAACGCAAAGGGCACAAGAAGGAACATGGATGAGTTTTAGTCAGTAAAAGTCTGACACTCCCTCCTGCCCCGCCCACGGCGGGGGAAGTCATTTGATGATATGCTATATTAAAAAAAAACCTCAAAATACTTAAAAAGGGGTACAGAATTTTCTCTTCACGTATTAAGATCCTTCATTATTCTCCATCGGCCTTTTTAAGTTTGTACCAATCTTCAAGTTCCTATACTAATTATTCAAGAGTAAGAAACACTTTCAAAACTAGTATTGTTTATAAGACAATTAATTATAATGTCCACGAAATCATTTGCGAACTTTCTCGGCGACTGTACTCAATATCATGTCTTCAGTAATATTCGCAGTACAAAATTTATAACATTACAAGAGGATTATATAATCCTGCATTTCCTTTCTCGTTATTGCAATAAACGATTCTTGGAAATAAATAGCAACACAATCGCATTATATCGGAACATAATAATTCTGTGGATCCTATAAAGCAGAAACGCAGTTTCATATTAATCCTATTGAATATAAGCCGGAATTTCTGTGATCCTGTGTTAATTATGTTTCAAGTTATAAGTTTTATAAAATTTAAAATATTTTAATATCATCACATCATCTCAGTAGCAGCTCGCGCGGAGTTTGGATTTGTGCCCGGTTAATGGCAATAGGCTCGCCCCCTATTACATGGGACCTTAATATACCGGCGAACTGTGGGTGTACATTGGTACACCTCTGCCTAACCCTTCGGGGAATACAGACGTGATGGTATATTTATATATATATTTTTTAATATCATTATTTAACTATGTCTAATTTTATATCATCCTATGTTTTGCTAGTGATTGCAACCACTCAACCATATGAAAGTCAAAGTTAAAGTCAAATGCATTCTTAATAATGATGTCTTTTACTAAACTCCCTCCCTGTCAAATTTTAGCTTTATAGGTCAAGTACGTTTCGAGAGTGTTTAGTTACTGTGTGACCTTTTGCTTTTATAATAATAAACTAGCTTTTGCCCGTGACTTCGTGCATTTGGAAGTCAAGTATACCATGAACTTTAATACTCGACAATTTAGTGTACCTCTCTATCGTGAAAGATTTTTTGCAATTGGACCAGTATTTCCAGAGATTACCAAACAAAGACTTAGTAATTTTAGTATCTAACACACACACCATCACACGCCTGTATTCCCTGAGGGTTAGTTTAGTAATGGGTAATGGGTTTATTTGGGTTTAAATTTAGTATCAAGAAGATTATTTTGTATTGCAAACCAGAATAAAAAAGAATATGAGGGAGATTTTTACTGAACAGTACAGCTGTTTTGTTTTTAATCATTACCATCAACGAAGGCTTTAGGTCTTACCCCACCCGAAACCAAACAGATTATCGAAAAACAAAACACGGACGAAAAATTGAAAACCGCACATCTGACGTTGACAATCATGACGCGACGTGACGACACGGCTGACACGACAGCAACAAGTTGACTTGACGTCAACGGGTTTATTTTTTTCTTTTTTTACGACGTTCTTTTATAGTGACGCGACAATTTTATGTGTGGACAGCTGAATATAAAGTGACCAAGTGAAGACGTCACGTGTTTATATGGACATTTATATTTAGTGTTATTATTGTGCTAAAACTTAGTAAGATGTTCTATGTGTTAATAGATTATGAGTTTAGTGGTGTTTATTTTGGTCGTCCTTTTCTCTTTACTAAAATTTCTCTAATAAAATGCATGTCTACTATACCAATTTAGAGCGCAGTTGGCCTTTCAAATTCAAAATATTTTTCCAGTATGACCATTATAATTGGTCCTTATATCCGAATTCTATTCAATCGTTCATAATTGAGCTTAGTTCCGAAACTAGGTATCCCACAATTTCTCAATAATTACATTAATCACTCCACGTCCATCTAATTCAATATGTGTTACGTTACTATCCAGCAATAGTTTAAGTTTAATATACGTCCTAAACTCATGCTTAGAATAGATTCATAATTAATCAGCGTCATGGGTCCAAAATAATTACAAACACTTCCAAGAACGAAAAAACAATATATTTGTGAGTTAGCTGAGCTTAAAACGAGCTCAATTAATCGCAAAAGATTATCTAAAATCACTAAGATTCATTGGATATCGTGAGAATAGATATTGGATTGAATTGCAAGCTAAGCTAATACCGTTTCAAAGAAAAAGAGTGTAAAGTTTAAGTAAGTAAGTTCGATCTTTCCTCGAGAGGCTGCAGGATGTAATAAAACTTTTAAAACAAACTACTCACGCCTCCACTGCTGCCATTGATTGGAAGTGTTTCTTAAGTGTACTAAGATCTGTTTGTACTTGATGATAGATACTGGAATCTATCGTTGAGGAACACGAACGATTTTAAAAAACACACTTGAATGATTGACAAAATTTTGCTAGTAAAGCCTAAAAGTTATTTTAGAAATTAGCTTTAAAAAGTTTTAGTTCTCCTTAAAAGTAGGTAATCTATAATTCTACATTATTTAATATTATAAAAAGTTTAAGTTTATTTGTTTTTAGTTTTCCAGAAGTCCTTAGTACTACTGGTTCGATTATAAAACTAAATTCAGTACAGAAAGCTCCACTATTGCCTAGTGCCATGAGTTATGTTTTATGATATCCTTGACTTCCACCCTGGCGAAGGCGCGAGAAGCCAGTTTTTTCACAAACAGCTAAAAATGATTGAGAATGAAATTTAAAATCTATTCAAACATACTTTGCATGATTTGAGGTCGAAATTACTTTTTTCACAATCTTATAAGTCATCGCATAATTTTAAGAATTCCGCCCAAAAATTGGTCCTTCCACCCCCACCTTCATAAATCTCCATAACGACTTCACAACTTCAAATCTCGCGTATTAAATTTAAACCTTACAAGAAAGGGCTTCAAAACTCCGGACATAATCAGTAATGAGGAAATCCGGACAAGAAATGGCAGTAAGTGTCCGGACAAGTTAGGATTGTCACGTCCAACCGTCCGAGGCTATCTGGAGATGACAAGCCCTTGAGCAGCGGGCGTCCGTCCGGCATAACTTGAATTAATTTAAGCACCTACCCTTCTTGAAGCGGCACTATTGCAGACATTAATAGGTACTATTTCTTAGTAACGTCAAATTATACTCGAGACAAATAACTTTGTAAAGAGTGTAAACGAATAGAATTGTTAAGTTTTAAAAGCAGACCAAATAATCTACATCTGGTTGATATTTTGTAACACATTTTTATTTAACACTTGTTTAACCATTTTAAACTATTCGTAAATGACATCAAATCTAACCAGATGCGATAAATATATTATTTTTTTCCGTGAATTGCAAAAGTTATGTCTGACACAATCGAAATTGGTGTTGTATATCGTGTTCAACAACTGGCAATAAAAGTTTTTATATTTAATTTCGATTCATTGAGCTGACAACGCGACCATATTAATAGCCCGACCACAAATAATGTACCAGCAAATATTCTGTGGGGCCACGTATCCAGCATATTGCCGGACTGCCATGAAAATGTCCAGCAAAATTCTGAAATTTCTCGAATTCCGAATGTCATCAACTCGGAAAGTATTCAGAGAGCGCTGAACTTTACTGAATATTTGTGTAATAAAAATGAAAAAAAATCATTTTTATTCAATTTAGTATTCGGATAACATGCTAGTGTATAATGTTTTAGGTTATTAGAATAGAAGCTAGTTTTTTACGTAGGCATAAAAGTTTGTGGTTGGATTTTTCATTTTATTGTTTAATTTTTTATACAATGTTTCGAATGTAGCAGTTTTTTTTTGTTGTGAACATGATAGGCTTTATTAAATATTTTTGTACATTTATATTTTATTTTTTAAGCTTGCATGACACTATTGCAGGAATTTGCGTATTCATGTAGTTAAGATTTTTCTTTCATAAATACATAAAGATATTTTCAAAAATATATTTTCTTGAATCATTGCCGCCCAGGCTCGTGACAGCACGTAGTCACAATAATAAAAGAGCTCCATCCAATTCTCGGGACCATTATAAAACGGGATTTTCCCGTAATACGTATATCCTCATGGTTTCCCAAAACTTGGTGAAATATCGAAGACGCGGTGTGGAATATTAATGTTTTATCGCTGACTGGGCTTGCGTGTTATTTACTTATACTGTTCGTATCTTTAGAAATAGATTGGAGTATTGTAAGTTGGATATTGACAGCAGCCACGCATGTTGGGAATTTATGAAACAAAAGTGATATTAAAATTAATGTAAGAAAGGAACAATAGTGGAAAAAAATATGACCTATTCACACTTTGGCTTTGAATTTACAATATTTCTTCAAAACGTTACAAAATAGAAATAGGTTTATGAAACTTTCGCGTTTTTCCTCGCAGCTAATATGGATGAAAAATAATTAAAAAGAAAAGTGTAATACAAAAATATCACGTATTTACTTAGTTGGTGTAAGGTAAATATAATATATGGAGTGTAAATGACACACATACTATCCATCAAACTAAGTCACATTCAGCAAAGTTTATTGCGAGGAAATGACTTTCATTTTTGGTATGAAAAAGCACTATTAATGGTAGCGCGCAATGTTTCGCACACAAAACATCGTGTTTATCGGGTGCATGCAAAAGATGTATAATTATGATGTACGATATCTCAAAAAAATGTATTATTTCATTGTGATAATATATCAACTATGACGTAGAGGCAATTGCAGGCAGTGGTGTTTAGTTATAAAAAAGTTAGATTTTGGAGTTGCAATATTTTAACAACCATAAACTTTCCAGGTATGGTACATAAAAAAATACCAACGATGTGAAGATTATCGAACGTTCGGCTTCCTTAAAAAAGACCCTTTTTACACCCATCCTTATTATTAGGCCTTGAATACATTTGCATAAGCACAACTAGGTTGATTTAATCTACCAAAAGCGATGTGAGGAAATGTGATGGTGCGGTAGTAAGCTATTACGTTCGGCGCTAACAGCCTGTCACTTCTCATTATTCGTAATTGTGAAATATGCAACTAGCGTGTTCCTGCAGTATTAGACTTCGAACAGCTTTGTGCAAACATGGAAAAAACGTCTTAGTTAAAATCGGACATTTTAAATTACTTACTAGTCATAAGTTGGACCGTAGACTTGTTTGCCGTGCAATAACTTAAAACGTTGTTCAAGAATCGTTCAGAAATCTCTACACGAATTCCAGAGTGGTGCCTTCATAGCTACCGAAAATATTATAGAATTAAGATTAAGATAAAAAAAACTATGTTTAATATTTAGTAAATAAGGATTAACGGCAATTATTTCCAGCAAAACAAAACATAATTTTCCTTTCAACGTACCCAAGGACCAATTTTGAACTACTCAAAAGACCAAAAAATATAGCCAGTTAAACACCAAGAAAAAAGCTAAAGAATTCAATACGTACCAAACGAAATAGAGTTGTGTAGTAGTGAATAAAAGATATCGCAGTACTTGTTGATAACGGGGGAATAGTGTACTAGCCTTAAGAAAGGAGGGTCCCTGGTCGAACCTTTTGTATTGTGTAATCAGATTGAAATGTTCCTTATCTGTTTCAAATACCAACGAGAATTGTTTGGACTGACGGATTTTTTTGTCGATGTGTGGGTTGGTTAGTTGTATTGGTGATTCGTCTGTGTGTTTGTGTTATAATTTATTTTGTTGTGGGACTACCTTTACTTGTTCCATGTATAATATATTAAAAATCGAGGTGTTTGTTAATATGGGTAAAAATTAAAATGTAATAGTTATGCAATAATAGTTTCTACCCCCGACTTCGTCCTTGTGGATTTCAGAATGAAGTCCAGGATCGTCCCAAGGTAAACCACAAAAGGGATACAAAACTATGTATTAAGTTTGATTAATATCAAATTAATTGATTTTGGTATCGATGTAGGAAATTTCAGCTAATCCGTTCTACCATTTATCCGCAAATGAGTAACAAACATTCATCCTCACAAATTTCGTAGTTAACAAAAACAACATTTTCAAAATGCAAAAAGTTATATACAACAATATTGTACTAAGCAGTGAGATTACGTGAATATAGAAACAATTTAAAAAATTCCGTGTTCAATGACGGGCAAAAGCTTAATACATAACAAAAAAATATTATAAAAGTATCCTTGTCCCACAAAACTTTCGTCCCGGTCCTTTCCTCCAAAAACCCTGAAAAATGTGACCCTAAAAAAACCCAACGCCCTTACGTAATCTCTTTTTAACCCATACTTTGTTTACAGGCTGAAAAATCTCTTGGAAACTTTGCTTTGAGAACATTAATTCACCACTTTATAGCGACTTGGGTACCCTTAACACGTTCAGTGTCGCGGAGATTTTTGTTCAATCTTTAGGGCTTAAAAGACCGACACTAAGTTTACAAATATTGAGCTGCGGGGACGAGAGTTGATTGATGATTTTCAGCAGAAAACAGGCGTATAAATAGATAGAGAAGTTTGGAAGGAGAAAGGTCGCACTTTGCCCAGCAGTGGGAACATGGGGAGCCTACAAAAAAAAAAAGATCAGATATATAGGTTCCGTTTCCAATTGAAGTATAACTGGTGGAAGTGGCCTTGTAATGAAAACTTTTACCATAGATTTAATTCTTGATTTTTGAATATTGATTCTCAGAACTGAATCCATGGTAAAAATTTTCAAGATCGTAACATACACCTTTTGTAAAAAAAAAATGCTGTTCCATATAAAAGTGCAACATTTATACAGTGACAATAATTATATGGAAAATGTGTTTTTTTTAATGACAAATATTTTTAACGCTGCGCCGTCTACCTTATCTTCAAACGCAGTCAAAGGCACAAGCTGGTGACTGAAAACGTTGTGTATATCGTTTTAAGTCATTGATTTCCGACAACGCTTGTCAAGTATTACCAGCTTATTAATTTAAACCATTTCACTCTTGCTTTTTAAAAATTGCATTTCTGGTCCTTCTACCCTCACACCGCATTGCTCGTGTTAATATATTCACGCGACATTGGACCTTCGCTCGAGCTACTGTCATAACTAATTCAGGTCGACTTGATGAACCGTGGTCGCGTTTTGAGAATTTATGAATTATGTCGTCAGCCTTCACAGGCAATTTCTGTTGCTTGAGCTAAAACGTGCATACAATTTAAACGGGTTGAGTTTGATAAATCTTGAGCGCTTTATTCATGTTGATTAGTGTTAAAAGCGCTTTTGTAGCTGGAAGTATTGCTTTTGCGCTGTTTTTTTAGTAGTTCTAGGCACCTGTTCCGTAGACGGCGATTTGTGAGAAGTGAGGCAGTGCTTGAAACTAGAAACAAGTTGGTGAGCAAAGAGAAGCGAGTGTGTAGTTCTAATAGTTTTGTCGCTGGAGTATAAGCAAGTATGCGGGCCCGACATGTGACTACTCACATCATTCGGTCGGCTACCACCGGTGGTATATGTACGCACTAATACTCGCCGAGAGACTCTCGCTTGATGCTTGTTGTTGCAAAAGCGAGCATCGATGAGGCGAAGATTTTCTTTGATAGATATACTATGTTTAACCCAAAATGCTGCCGCGGTAACACCAATAAAGAAATACTGTTTCTTTGCAATTGCGTTTGAAATTACCGGCGTAAAAAGAAACAAGAAAAATGATATATTTTTTTCTTATCATTGCGGTATTGTTTTTGTATTGAACCATACCTGGGAGCCTTCTGGCTATGGAGATCTTAAAGGTCAATGTTCCAACTTTATTTACGAAACAGGTTGTAATTTAACTTTTATACCCCAAAGCCCCTGTACTATTAGGCGCACTAGTAAGCACAATGCTTTGCGTGTGTTACATTGCGCACGACTATGGGCAATGATTTTAGGCACTAAAACTAAAAATGGTTTCCCAGAATTTGGCTCAATGTCAATTAGCGTGATTGGCAGTATGCGCAGTTAACGGCTGTGATGTTATTATACCCCGTACGTATGTATTCATTTCAGTATAGTAAGTACCATTTTTATATACGGTTAATTTTATTTCCTAAAGGACCAAATGTTGGTTATTAGGACCAACCAGACGAGATCGTGAACTTAATACCAAAAAAACGATTTCATTGTGAGATTCTTCTTCATTATCGTGTGGGCATTAAGGTCTTACGACCGCACACACCCTGGTCTCAGAGTTTCTAAACCGCCTCAAAGGCCTCTGACATGATTATAAATGCCAGAGATTTCCAAGATAAACTTAGAAAGTACATAATGAAGAAAAAGTCATATTGGTACTTGCCCGTGCCCAGTTGCGAACCCACAACCTTAACCACTGGGCTACGACATTATGAGCTTTACCTACATATATATTTTGTATTATAAAAGTCAATATCTGTTCACATCCAGTGCGAGGTTACGATTCTAAATAACATCCATATATCTTTAGATTTGTAGCGTTCATTCGCGACACGTACTAACTTATTGCGCCGCGGTGACAAGGAGACGGTGCCACTGCCTTACATGTACTGCATAGATGATGTGCTAGTTGATAATATTTATGACTAGCTTCTGCTTGCGATTTTGTCTGCGTAGACTTCAGAAATAAGCTAAAGTTTTTAGTTGTGAAGATGGCGGGGTGAGCTTAACGCCTTTAGGTAGGATTGGTGCGAACTAGCTCAGGATGGAGAAAATAGGAAAGGAGAAAGGGAGACCTTTGCTCTGCAGTGGGACAAAACAGGCAAAAAAAAAGTAGTAATAGTCTTAGTTCAGTAAGCGTCAATTCTTTGATCGTCCGATAACTCTAATCTATACATATAATAAAATTGTAGCGATGTCAAAACTGTACATTTAATATTTTTGAGAAAGAGTGATTGCTACGAGGTCGGGGAATGATTCTAATGCCGAAAATACAATTTTTAGAATTTTTGTCTGTTTGTCTGTTTGTCTGTTTGTCTGTTTGTTTGTTAGAGCATCACGCAAATACTGCCGGACAGATTCTGTTCAATTTTTGTATATACATTTCACATAGGCCAAATTTGACCGTAGGCTATAAATTATCACGCTATCTGCTTTGGGGGCTGAGCAACATTGCATTATGTTTTGTTCTCCTGCAGATTACATTGCGATTATAAAAATTCGAGACTAAATATAAGAATACTTTAGGTAGCTGGGGCTTAAACTACTGAAATAATGATCATAACGCTACACCCTCAAGGAGCTAAGCAGTTAATCGTGACAGACTAGAACGGCTATTTTAGAGTATTACCTATCGAAGCATGTGGTCTAATGGTTCGATGACCGCCTTACAAGTCGCTGGGTTTGAGTTCGAACCCCAAAAACTGTTTTACTTTTTGTGATTTTTTAAAAACATTTTTACTGCTAGAACATTTCCAAACTTTAATAAAATTGAAGTATGCATTCTTCCGCCATAACATTTTGCTTTGTTATTTTTCAAATATTTTATTATTTCTGCAAAAAATAATGTCTATACAATCATAGTTTCATATAAACAATATTGAAGTCAAAATTATTCATTTATCGAAATCAAAAAATATAAACAAACTGATAGGCGTGGGTAAGATAGTAGAGCGGAAAATATACGTAAAAAAAACTGTCTGTTTGACTCTTTAAATTAAATTTTGACAAAATAGTCTTTAAATGTCGGGCAACACATGGCTGTATTGTATAACGCGATTGAATTATTTTCGCATCGATGATCTCCCTAACAATAATTTACACCAGTTGAGACATGTACAGTACCTTCTAGATACATACATCACTGAGTTTACTACCGGGAAGCAGGTACTCTGGCAGCTTCAAGTAGTCATGAGCTGGTGGCTGTCTTCCTTCCCACAATCTACTTCTCTCTTTGGGTGGTGGGTTTTGTAATAAATAGTGAGGCTATTTGGGTATTTGTAACAAATAATGGAGTTAGGTAGGTAAGCATTATTGCATTATGTTTATTGTCCGTAAAGATTTTACCACGGAACTGTTATAAAATACCTACATAAAATATTGAAGAGTTTTAACATAATATTTATCCTATGAAATAAAAATCATGAAGTCATAGCCACAATGAGTTAAGCAGTTAATTGTGTAATAGAATTCAATACAAGACCGATTCTGGCCACAACGGCTAATCTTAAAGCAGACTAGCCAATGCAGGAGATATTAAAATGCACAAGTGTGTGAGCAAACGCTCCCTCTTTTCTAACTCTCATAGTCCGACGTGTCGGCAATCCGACACAATCGGGGAGAGATCAGGCGCAGCACCAACGGCTTTACGTGCTTTCCGAGACACGTGAGTGTCACACCACCAACGTCCGTACTCCGGGCTGTTACTGAGAAATTCGTAATGGAATAACCCATTACCCCACGATCAACAGTCTTGCTGGCCACCACGAGACCAACGGGGCAGTTCAAATATGGGAATAGTTATTTTTAGTTAATTGTTACGTAAATAAAGTGAATAGTTTCGCTGTTTAATGAAAATAATGTAAAATATTTTGTGTGGGTTCAATTCCAATCAATTGTTACTTTTTGTTATTATGATTTCAATATTATAATAAAACAGGTTTAGGCGGGTTTAGTTTTTCCCCTTACATAACTTTAAAAAATATGCATGGTTCGACTGAAGAGGAATGACCGGAACAGAATTCTTTTGATTCCACAAATTCTAGCTACGCTAAGAATATTCGTTTCAAAAAAAAGAGTTACCAAGTTATATCGATAGTAGGATCGCCGCAACACCATGATGCTCTGACGCAGGTATTCTCCGGACATGTTGACATGAGACATGAGGACACGCCAGAGTGATATCATTGTGAGGATCATCCGGTGGACACGGTGAAGCATAAGGTGGAGGTCTGCCCTGCTTTGGCGGAACACCGCCGTGTCATCATAGAGGCGATCGACGGCAACGGGCCTGCGGTAGGCGAGCGTTGGGTGGCTCGCCGTCTGATCAGAACCATACCCGTGCCGACGCCGCGTTGTGTTTCACACACGTCTCAAAGAGATATCAGCACAGAAGACGGGGCCCGCTAGGGCCAGTGCCTACCACGGTTGCGGAATTTGTTCGAAAGACTCACCGCGGCTCTGGAACGCGATGGGCATTAGGAGAAAACGGATGGATTTTAGTCAGTAAGAGTCTGACACTCACTTCCGCCAGAACGGAAGAACTCATATGACGATTTTTCATCATTAAAAAAGAAGTATCACCGCACCGTGGGCCTACCAACCTCGACACTTCATACAAGTGTCATACGATTTATCTGCAAACGTTATGTGTGCAATACTATACTGTCTGGGCTGCGCTACGCTACCAAAAAAGCATACTTCTATTCCAATAGCTAAACAGAAATAAATTAGCTACAACAGGACCAAAATTAATTAAACCTATACGTACCTATATAAAAAATATCTCTCAGAGTTCAAGCTTTCACGATACATGTAGAATCATGCATCAATCATTAATCATGCATCGCATGCAGAATTTCTTCTAATATGTAGGTACTGTCAACAGACCATATTCTGCATACTTAAAAATGAACTTCTAAATGAACATGAAGGTTACCTATTACCGTCATTCTGCAATAGATGAAAGGTAATTTGAGAGGTAAAACTTTGCTTAGCCTTTTAATAAGTCATATGCTTACTGTTTTTTGCCCATACTTTTTCCCAACAACATAATTATATTAACTTGGTTGTAACACGAAGTTCAGATTTAGTTGGCAGTTGCTCTGATTACAAGATTCATTTCTACGGTTTTGATACTAGACAGATCGAAGCTACGATGTAAGTGTTACAGAACCCATTAAAAATGCTTTTCAACGGTTAGAGAAAATTAAAATATGTAAATAAGTAAATTTTGACACCACATCACAGTATTTTCGAAAGGAATAGTAAAGCCATAATATATCATATGCCCTCCGCATAAATATGTTTTAATCCCAGGTATGGCGCAAACTCATTACCAACCGGACAAAAAATCTGACTCCGGGCGTCTACTGACTAATTTCTAAAACCCACAGTCGTAACTATTATTAACCTTAGAAACCATTTGACAGTTGGAAGACTATGAAGACATAGTATTCAATCCTTAATTGGTTAAGTAACACTAAGGCTGACGTGAGCGAAGCCGCGGGCAACAGCTAGTGGAGGAATAAAAAGAGACGGTTTAACCGCTTTTCAAAACAATATTAGATGCTGCTCGCTCCTTGGTTCCCGGTGATTTTTTTCATTTTAATTTTTTTACGTCAGACATCTTTGAATCGTTCGCAGCCTAGTTTCATCGCAATCAGCTCAATAGTTTACGAATGCATAGATGTAAACTTACAAACATGATATATTAGATCATGGGAAAAAGGCGTGAGTTTATGTATGTATGTATGTATGTATATAATATGATGATGGATTATTATGAACAGTGAAACTACAACCAAAATTGAGTTGCTCTGCAAAGAGAGAGGAGGTTTATTTTAGTAGGTACATAAACTAGTTTAACATTTTACAAAACATCCTTTAACCTATACACTAGTTTTACCTGCAAAGAGAGAAACAACATTCAAAGCTATTGCTTCACCAGTTCTTAATCACTATTAATAATTATTCTAATTACAATAAAATTGGTTATATTTTCCATGAATCAATCTGACAGATCCCTCCACAGAATTAAGCAATTCCACAGATAAAATAATTATACATCAACAATTACAAAATAAATGAAGTGTCACGCACTTTGTTTACATCTCCCCCCCCCTGCTAATTTACCACCACTGGAATAAGTTTTGTTATGTGAAAGAGATTTGACTCTGGCTTTTTGTGACCTGTGTTTACCTTATAGATTGAATTGGATATTTTCTCTACTATTTGATAAGGTCCTATTTTCAATTCATCTAGTTTTTTTCGGTTTAACCGGTTTCCGTTTTCCACATATACAGAATCTCCTACTTTTAGTTCATAATGTTTTCTGTTTTTATCAAATCTTTGTTTATTATAATTGTGGGATTTTATACTATTTTCTAAGGCAATTTTTCGGTCTCGCAATAGATGATTATGTGTTATATTTTGTTTCAGTTCATCTGGTAGAATGTCAACATTTTTTCCCTCCAATAAATATTTTGGAGAGAAACCTGTTACACTATGTTCAGTTTCGTTATATTTTTCAGTGCATTCGTGAGCAATAGTTGTCCAAGCAATTTTGTCCTTTCTTTCATTAATCCTGCAACGAATTTTGTTAACCAACGTTTGGTTTAACCTTTCATTCAATCCATTTGAAAATGGCGCATTTACTGCAGTGAAAACTATAGTTATATCTTCTTTTTCTAAATAAAATTTGAAATCCTTTGAATTTATGCCTGGATATTGATCTGTTAGAATTAAGTTTATTTTATGATCTTGTGTTACTTTTTGGACAAGTTTTATAAAATCATTCGCACTCTGGGTTTTGGATGTCAAAATAAAGGCGTAACGAGTGAAGTGATCTACTAGAAGATGTAAATATGTTTTGGTTGAACGGGCACCACCAAATCCCCCTATAGTGTCTATAGACACTATTTCGAACGGATAGGTAGCGGGACCTAAGTGAGACATTAGTCCAACTTTGTATTTTCCTCTTGATTTGTTTTTTATGCAGACATCACAATTTTCGCAAAAGTTTTTTATATTATCTGATAAGTTTTTTGCTTGATAAAAGGGTTTAATCTTATTTTCCATTTGTTGTCTTCCTATGTGACAGTGGCGATGTACTTTTTCTATAATCTTTTTACTAAACTCCTCAGTTAGTACAATTTTTTCATTTTTTCCTATCTTTTTATAATATATATTATGTTTGAAAATAAATTTATTCATTTTTTGTTTTATATCATCATTTTTATTTTGATCATTTTGTATGTCTTCTAATCTAATGAAATTCACTACTTTTAAACTACTATCTTGATTTTCATACGATTCTAACACTGGGTTTCTGCTTAAAGAATCTGCCTCTATATTATATTTGCCCGGAGAATATATTATTTTAAAATCGAACTGCGACAAATAGTACGTTAAATCTCCCAGTTCTTCGTCCGTTCTGGCTTTTATATTCATTTTTTCTAAAGGTTTGTGATCTGAAAAAACCGTGAATGTTTTTCCTATAAGCCAGTGTTGCCAGTATTTTACCGCCTCCTTTATCGCCAAACACTCAAGATATATGGCTTTTTTCGTTTTTTGGGAGTCGTTCAATTTTTTTGAAAAATATGCACAAGGCTTTTCATCACCGTTGGGTTGGATTTGTTTTAAAATCGCACCTATACCTTGTATGCTAGCGTCTGTATAAATCTGTATTGGAAAGTCTGGGTCAAAGATGGCTAGAATTGGTTTTGAGCATAGTAGTTTTTTTATAGTATCAAAGGATTCTTGACATTTATTTGACCAAACGAATTGTTTTCCTTTTCTTAATAAATTATGTAAAGGATCCAGTATAATAGATATATTTGGGACATATTTTGCATAGAAATTTATTTTTCCTAAAAATTGGCGGACGTTTTTTTGTGTTTTTGGTATTGGGAATTCTTTTATGGCAATCAAATTATCTTTCAATGGAGTGACAGTATTGTTTTTTATTATGTGCCTTAGATATTTTACTGAGTCCTGTGCAAAGTTACATTTTGTGAATTTTAACTTAAGACCTTCCTTTAAAATTGCTTCCAATAACATAGACAAGTGCTCAATATGCTTTTCGAACGTTTCAGAAAATACTAAAATATCGTCGATGTAATTTACAGTAAAGTTTGACAGTTTATGCTTTCTTATAATGTTACTCAGTATTCTCTGAAAAATAGCGGGTGAAGTTTTTAAACCAAAAGGTAAACAAGTCCACTGAAAATGTGCTTCTTGAGTAACAAATGCCGTTTTGTGTTTATCTTCTATTTTAAGTGGTATGGCCCAGAACGCTGAGTTTACATCCAATGTTGAAAAAATTTTACACTTCCTTGTTTTAACCATTAAATCCTCGATTAGCGGAAATGGTTGCGATTGGGGAATTACAATTTTATTTAATTCGCGAAAATCTATACAGAGCCTTGTTCTCCTTCCATCTTCTTTTTTAAATGCTAGTGTTACCGGAGCGGCAAAAGGGCTATATGACTCCTCGATTAAATTATTTTCTAATAATTTTGATATTTGTTGTTCAATTTCTTTCATATCCTCAAAAGAGCACCTATACGGTCTTTTACTACAGTATTTATCTATCAGCAAATCAATATGGGCTTCGTAACCTTTTACCGTACCTATATCATATTTGTGTTTAGCGAAGACTGAATTATATTTGCATATCAATTTATCTATATCAGATTTTTCCTGATGATTTAAATTATTTACTGAAATATCAAAATTTTCGACTGTTATATTTTCATTAAAGTTTATTTTATACTCATCAACAATAGTTTCTTTTTTATATTTCTTTGTTATATCCACACCTTTTTTTCCATAATATATATCTTGTTTATTTCCTATGTCACTACCTGTGCTGCCAGGAATTTTAGTGTTTATAGGTAGCTTTTCTTTATTTTCTACGTAGTCTCTATTATTATTGATGAGGACATTTTGGGTGATGTTTAAATTCTCATTTTGAGTTAATTGAAATTTTTGTATACAGTCTAACCCAACTAGGAAATCATAGTCGAAGTTGTCTTCATCTATAACAAAAATATTAACATGTTTTTCAATTTCGAAAATTTTTATTTTTAAAGTTACCATTCCTATAGATTTTTTACGCCATTAATTGTTTTTAAACCTGCATTTTTGTCATTAGTAGGTATTTTTTTTAAAGATAATAACCTTGAATTTATTAAGGACACATTAGATCCTGAATCATAGATTCCCATTGTTTCCAATGAGTCATTTATTAGTAGTTTAATTTTTATTAATGGCGGCACTATTAGTTTTTTGGATCAATTTCATTTAATTCAATCTCTAATTCTGAATTGTTAACACTCCTTATTTGATCTTTTTTTGGCCTATCATTATTGTTTATTTTGAACCAACATTGGGATTCAGGGTGGTAACGTATACCTTTATTCTCTTTTTCACATATTTTACACGGATTAACAGTGGGGTTTTTCTCTTTAATTTTACTTTCGAAAGTTGATGATGATGTTTTTTTATCAAAGGCTTTTTTGTTTATCATGTGCTCTAAACTTCTTAAATTTTGAAATAAGTCTTCAGTTTCTTTTAAACTATTCCTATCAATCTGATCTGCAATAAAATTCGGTAATCCAGTGGCTATCAGATTAATTAAAGTGAGTTTATCTATGGACTTATTTATTTCTAATAGTAGTCTCTCCTTCTTTAACGCATACTCCAGTAATGAGCCCTGTCTGTATTTGAATAACATCGCATACCTGATCGGTGACCAACCTTTATCTGCATAAGTTTCACAAAAGTTTTTCTTCCACATTGCCCATTCTGAATTTATAGTATGCTTTATAAGCATGGAACTGTACCAGTCTAAACAAGAATCTTCTATAAATAACCTAAAAATTTCAATTTTTTTTTCATCTTCTTTTATTCCTATACGGACACATTCTGCTTCAAAGGTAGTCATCCACTGGGTCACATTAGTTATCTTGCTATTGAATTTTTGTATAACAAATTTTTCTACCATTTTTCCCATATTAAAAGGTTTTGATGAATCTTTCTTTAATTCTGCGAAGTTTTCCATGATTCTGGTTAGAGATTCTTCTGAAATTCCTGTTGTAGAAGTTTGTGGTTTTGTTTGTTCCTCCAATAGGTATCCCATAAATTGTTTATTTCCATCTTCATCACAATAAACCGCCTTCATCTCCGGGTTCATGGATATCCACACCTGTCGTTTCTCATGCCGTTTTTGCAAAGTTGCCTTTACTTTCTGAAAGATTTGTGTTTGTACTAATCCAGTATGTAATTTTACAGATTGTAACTTATCTGGGATCGCAAAGGTTCGGTCATCTAAATCCGTGATTGACGTTACACAAATTATATTTGTTTTCACATCTTCACTGGCTTTCACCATGAATTCGAATCTTAATTTTTCCATTATTCCTGGTAACCAGCTGTAGAAATGTTGTTTTATAATATGATGATGGATTATTATGAACAGTGAAACTACAACCAAAATTGAGTTGCTCTGCAAAGAGAGAGGAGGTTTATTTTAGTAGGTACATAAACTAGTTTAACATTTTACAAAACATCCTTTAACCTATACACTAGTTTTACCTGCAAAGAGAGAAACAACATTCAAAGCTATTGCTTCACCAGTTCTTAATCACTATTAATAATTATTCTAATTACAATAAAATTGGTTATATTTTCCATGAATCAATCTGACAGATCCCTCCACAGAATTAAGCAATTCCACAGATAAAATAATTATACATCAACAATTACAAAATAAATGAAGTGTCACGCACTTTGTTTACATGTATTTAGATTTTTATATAAATAGAAGACGTCAAACTATTCAGACAAAATAACTGACGATTGAAAAATCAGCCCTAAATCATCCACCATAAGTATTACTTTCTAGTTATAGTAGATCTTCCGCATCATCAGTGACAGTTTACAGTGTAGTTCACGATTAAGGAACACCTACCTCCCGGGACCAATTTGGGTGAATAGACAATGTAATTACATGTCGTCATAGGCTCATAGCTCGGATCCCAGAGCAGTCGTTTATTAAAATGTGTTTCAGGATCTATTGTGTATGAATAAGGTTTAGTTTCGCTTGAACTTATTGGGTTTAAGAGATGTAGGGAGTTTTCATGATAGTTTATCTTTTGTTACATGGAGGGTCTACAGTCCAGTAGCTAAGGTCTTACGCAAAGTTCTCTGTAACCTCGCGTAGGACCGGTCAAGTCCTAATGTGAATTTTTGAAAAGTAATGATGAACTTTATCTAAGTTTATCTTGGAAATCACTGAAATACGTTGAAAAAAACCTAGAGTAGACTTAGAAAGACTTTATTTGTTATTTTTTTTTGTTTGAACGATCTCCGGAACTACTGGCAACATTCACGTGGTTATTAGAAGTCAAAAATTTCCAATTCTCTTTGAGAAAGGGTGGTGATCCATCTGCTGAACATCTTGCATCTTTTCTCTGTGTGAAGAGGCCTTTGCCCTGCAGGACCATAATAAACTGGTATTATTTATTGCTATGTGATACCATGTACCGAGGTATGATAAATTATCCGATTGTTAGATATATTGGCTATGATACTTTACAATAGCATGGAACTACGCTGGCGCTACGCCGTAGCCTACGGCAGCTACGCCGTAGCAATCACGTAGTTCTTCTAATTGCTTTTCAAGATGATCCAGTTCTGTAAACTTTTAGGAATGATCGCAGTCGAATCTCAGTCTCAATCAGTCAAAAGAATGTTTCTAATTTTCCTGCATTGATTGTCGCTGAGATGAGATTGCGACTAGATTTTGAACGTTTTTAATTAGTAGCAATGGTCTTCTGTTAGGGGTCACCCTTCACAATTAGAATATATGTAATCTTCACACCCGTTTTAGAATAAAAAGTAAATATTATAACCGAACGATTGTTTATTTCATTTTGTTAGTTTTCTTTACTTCTACACTGTTCTTTTCTAATTGGTTTACAGGAGCCAAGATAGATGAATAGCTTTAGCTGAGACTCGTCGAGCTAGATTCCCTTTGGTGATAGCAACTGTTGTTCCTTGTTTCCAGAAGCTGCAATAGTCACACTGTCACTGAGTGACTGGCTAACTGCCTCGTCAACATAGTGGTTCTAAGCACGACTGCAGCTACGCTAGAGGTTGTGGGTTCGATTCCCAGGTCGAGCAAAGTGTTATTGGGTTTATCTATGAAATTCTCAGTAGCAGCACGGAGCTAGGATTTGTGCCCGGTTAATGGCAATAAGCTCGCCCCCTATTACATGGAATTTATAAAAAATATGCCGGCGAACGGTGAGTGTACGGTGTACATTGGTTATACCTTTGCCTAACCCTTCGGGGAATACAGGCGTGATGGTATCAAATATATCTACATAATATAATAGGTACTCTTCTTTTTTCATCTTCACCGTTACGAGTCATGCGTACTTTCTCGTAACACATAATCATATTTGCACATTCCCGTTCCCGGGATAGCCGTTTGTTCTAAACGCACCTCTAAACGCGAATAAAACAATAATTCTATGTCATACCAAAGTCCAATTTTCCGCGGTTTTGTCATTGCAATATCTATTCATGAGTTTTCGTGTCATGTATGTAAAAACCAACTTGTTTATGCGGGTCGTATCAATCTTATTAAAAGGGCACAAGGTTGAATTTGTAAAAATTGAGGTGTATCGTAAATGGTGTGGTTTGCTATGTGAGTAGGGTTACCACACCGAATTATAAGTTTAAATTGTTTTGATTTTGGAGGACCCTGATAGTGTTACCGTGTATTATAAGTGGGCAGGTACATAAGTGTGTATTGTCATGATTCAGGTTAGCAATTTAAACTTTAACTAATCAAGTGGGCGGAAGCTTAGTTTATATTGACTTTTATGTACTTTCGCTGTTTTGTCCACGATCACATATTAATAAGCAAGCTTCTGCCGGCGAATTTGATTGTGAAATTATCACATGAGACACAAAAATGGGGCTAAGATTATTCTATGTGCTGAGCTTCATCAATAACTATAAATGCCCATCTGATTCCGTTCAGCCGTTTATGAGTGAAAAACTAAAAACATCCATATGAACAACGTGTACTATAGATCTTTGAAATATGAACAAAAAGGCAGCTGTTAGATACAAAAATGCACAACACGATCAATATGTATGGAACACCAGTATTTTTTTGAATACTTATTTCTCGCAGTTTACATCTTACTACTATTATAGATGTAAAAAAAAGTTTGTATGTTTGTTACTCAATCGCGACAGAACGGCTTAAATTTGATATATTATAGACTGGAATAGCACATAGGTTACTTTTTATTTCGGTAAAATGTTTAGTTCCCGCGTACCACCGAAAGTCGAGAGCTTAAGCTAGTTAGTTACATTATTTAAATAATAAACTATCATCCAAGTTTCTTAGGACATCTTCTTTCATAAAACAATATTTTTTTTCATTTGAACTCTTCGTAAAATATTCAAACAAGTACAGACATTTGCATTAATTAATGTTTTTGTTTATTTCCTGAGATGACGACGATGTTGGCTGATATTGAGGCTCAGATGTTCGGAGCCAGCAGCTGTGCCGTTATTAATACTCGTCAAGAAAAATAAAAACGATCCCAACTCATATTTTAGCATTCTTATTGAATAATTTTCAAATTGGTTTATGAGTACCTTCTCAAGGAAAAATGGCAGACGAGTTTGTTTAACGTTTTTAAATATTTTAGTACATAGGACGTCATTTTAGGATAATTATAATAATTATTAGTAATAGCACAAAAGGAGGCAGTTGGTTGGTTGAGATTCAGAAAACAGTATTTCGAGACATGGCATGTATTTTTAGGAGATTCTTCTCTGGTGTATCTTTCCCATTCTTCTCCACACGAACTACATTTAAATGGGTAACTAGATTCGAAAATTGCCTTTTAAAGGGTTTGGTTGAAATGAATAATTTCATTTTGACTTTAGCGCGATAGTTTAAACATTGTTCCTAATCCCATCACCGGTGCACGTGGTAGTCTGTTGGTCGAAGAGCTGCCAACTGATTTCTAACTACCCCCCCCCCCCTTCCCTCCTCCTAAATTTTTTTTTTTTTCTTTTATATCACTTAAAATACAAACAACTTTTTAAATATAAAAAAATATACCGGTGGAATACTTTGTGTAAAGTTTAAACTGGATTTCTATAATTTATCTTATAACCTAATTAAATAAAAACTTCAAATATTTACAAAACTACAAACAAAACTATTCTTCAAGTAGATGTAGACACCAGAACTAGTGCTCACTATACATACACAGATCTACCAACGTTCAACTTTGATTAATTTATGCGCACAGGTTAAGCGCTGTCAACAAATCTTCAATGAAACCCGTTGACACTGTGAGGTGACGTGAGGTAGATGTATGTACCTTTAGTTGAGGGGTTGGAGACAATGGGTGTATGCATACATTAAGATCATGGATTGATCAATCTAATTGTGTTGGTAGGCTTTGGGACAAATTAATGTTTTATATATATTTATTGACGAAAAAACACAATAAATTAATATTTTAGACAGGTACTAAAACGCAAAAAAGTGTTATTAAAAGCGTGGGCCGTTTTTATAACTACTAAATATTTATCAAAAACCTTTTGCCCCACGCAAATAATAATATATAAGTTAATTTTTTTTTTGTTTAATATTACTTCTTTAAAGACTCATTTTGTATACCACGGTAGGAGCAAACAAAAGAGGAGGATAGAAAAGCAAGGAATCGCAAGTCACGCAGGTTTCTATAGAGAAAAACAAGCATGGACACTCTAAAAAGAAAATTTAAAAAACAAAGTATAGTAGCTTATGATTTGTATATCGAATTTTAGACAATGTATGATTTTAGAATCTGCATAGTCTCTTTTACGAAACATGAATAATTTTATTTGTATAGGTACAATGTGAGATAAATGCAACTTAATATACATATCCTAGAATTTCCCACGACCCTCATACCGACCCTACTCCTCAGCCACTTTTTATTTTGACAAATCCTGTCAGCCAGTGTTATAACTCACTGCAGTCATAGACTTACACATTCAGTCCCCTATGACTATGAAATAGTTTTATAATATTAAACGTACAGACTGACAGGTCATCGGCCGTATATTCAGGAGCCGACGACACTGGAATTACAAACCGTGCCACGAAAGATGAGACTTGACCTCCAACTTTATTATTTTGTAATAAATATTGTGAAGGATTTTTGTATGTTGTTTTAATTCCAATGTCATCGAAAAATCTCTGAATAGATATACAAATTATAGATAACTATTTCGTACACTTAGTACCTGCGCAAGCTCCCCATACTGACACTCGCCAAGTCTCATCTTTCGTGGCACGGACTGTACAACAGCGTCGCGTTACAATCATAAGAAGTGTCTGTTAAAACGTGTATTTATTGTGAAACACTTTTAACACATACGATAAATAAATTTACAATTAATAATCTTATAATTTAGGGATCCCGGGTTCGATTCCCAGGTCGAGCAAAAAGTGTTATTGGGTTTTTCTATGAAATTCTCAGTAGCAGCTCGGAGTTTGGATTTGTGCCCGGTTAATGGCAATAGGTTCGCCCCCTATTACATGGGACCTAAATATACCAGCGAACTGTGGGTGTAGGTACATTGGTACACCTCTGCCTAACTCTTCGGGGAATACAGGCGTGATGGTATATAATCTTATAATTTAATTCTTTGACGATACGGTTGGCCCAGTGGCTGAGCGATTGGCTGGACGGTTCGCTGTGTGTTACAGGTTCCATTCTTGAACGGATCCTAGACACCAGATCCTTCATTTCCTATGGCCTACATATTGTCGTTCCGGGTTGGGATGTTTGTGAATGTGAGTTTATGAGCAACGTTTGTTAAAAAAATAATTGTTGCACAACTTGTTTTTGTGTTTGAAAACATGTTACATAGAATGTTGATAGCAACACACTAATGTGCCGTACCTATTTA
The DNA here is from genome assembly GCA_932526535.1 of Caradrina clavipalpis. NCBI lineage: Eukaryota > Metazoa > Arthropoda > Insecta > Lepidoptera > Noctuidae > Caradrina > Caradrina clavipalpis. The sequence goes on from OW052088.1 coordinate 2,358,063, forward strand.
TGATAAACAAAAGAAATGCAACATTGTTACCCAAAACACTTGCGGTAAACAGTGTTGTTCATCATTTGCTCACAATGCACAATGATGAACGATGAACGAATGATAAGTAGTGAATTGTTTTAGTAATTGTAATAGTAAATTAAAATAACCATAAAGGTATAATATTACAAATAATATAGCTACATTAAATATGTATCCCTCTCGCTCTCATTGAATGATATCCTTCCCTATTAGTGGACCTGTATATAGAAATATTCCAGTAAAAATACTCAAATATTTCCCTTACATTGTTACAGATATTTTTGTTCTAACGAAGTTGAGTTTATTTTAACGATACAAGTTCAACTAACTGGAATTACATTATTTTACGAACGTATGTACAAAGTAAATATATAAAATAAATATAGGTTCCAAGTATAATTGCGTAGAGAAGTATTAGGTACACTTATAGCTTTAATTAAACAAAATATAGTGTGTCTGTCTGTTTACTGATTAAAACCACTTTTTGTTGGCAGTCAAAGTTAATTAAACCACACAATGTTATAGTCGGTTTTGTCAAACATTACTTTATTTACTACTAAAATTTATTTTATGACTTTTTCATGATTTAATTAATACACTAGGTACCTTAGGTAAATAACCACAATAGTACACATTGATGACGTCACCCAATAGCCAAGATTTTGTGGGTGTGGGCCAGGCACGTTTGCTGTATGTTAAACAATATTTTAATGACATGACACGGTTTGTGCAGTGGCCGTGCGATCGACTGCTGCTCTGCGTATCTCGGGTTCGATTCCCGCACGGAACAAATATATTATGTATCTTCTTCTTTATCGTGTGAGCAGTAAGGTCTAACAACCACAAATACCCTAGTATCAGAGTTTCTAAACCGCCTCAAGGGCCTCTGACATGGTTACCGATGCCAGTGATGTCCAAGGAAGTTCTCCTATATCGTAAGTGCGTTTACAACTACTTACTCGTAAAATTCACATACACGTCGTACAAATAATTGTTCCGTGCGGGAATGCAACCTGTGACACACAGCATTGAACTTGGTCTAGATAAGGTTGCGACTTGCTTTTGAACGCTTTTATTTAGTAGAACTGACATTGAATAATACTTAGGAACGGTCATCTATACTAATAAAATTAAAAAGCTGAAGATTTATTAGTTTGCTTTTTTATTCGAACGCAAAGCTTCAAAACTACTAGTCCGATTTTGATAATTCTTTCCTTAATAGAAAGCTGAATCTTTCCTGAGTGCTATAGGTATATATATTTCAATATCAATTAAGTCTCCGTAAAAACTTAACGTGGATGAAGTCACAAGCAAAAGCTGGTCATTAAAATGGAAACACAAACGAAATAATTATATTAAAAACAGAAATACCATGTTCAGCGTTCAATGATTCATGATACTGATATTCGGATTATAAAGGATTACATTTTAATTATACTGAACTGAACGATTGTGTGAATAAACTTTCATTCATTTTCGTTCATTTATTCGTTCATTGTATACGAGGAGAGTTAATAGTGTCTGCGGTGAATGAAGTTCCGATAAATTGGACCTTTCTCATATTTTAAAGGATTGTTTGTTATTTTTTTAATTATAACAAAATCATACAAGATTTTTATTCATCGTGAAACTGCTTGGTACCTTGTAATCTGGTGAACAAGTAGTCCATCTGCTTCGTTGGTCTCGTAGTTGCAAGCATGACTGCTGAGTGCTGAGGTATGAGTTGTAGGTTCGATTATCAGATCATGCATGGGATGGGTTTCTGGATTAGAAATTTCTCAGTAGTAGCTCGGAGTTTAGATGTTGGTGTTGTTACCCTGTGATTTAAAAAGCATGTAAAGCTGTTGGTCCTACATCTGAACTCTCCCTGGTCGTGTTAGATTACCGTGGCACCTGTACTTGCGCACATACTTGTGCACTATAGATCTTCTGCGTATTTGGCTAGTCTAAAGAATGATTGGCCACCGTGACCGTAATTTGATCGGAAAATAATATTGTTACTGGGAGTAACTTTGGACCACAATAACTAAATAAATAAAGTAGATAGCTAGGTATTGATTTATTGACCAATAAATAAAGTACTTAAAGTACTTGTAATGTTTATTTCTTAAACAGGGTCGTAAGATTTATTCAGCTTTATCGCAGTTTCAAAGTGCCGTTATGTTTATCTTTTACAAAAGTTTTGGAAAAATTGGTTTGGATATTTTCTTTTGTTAAGAATTTAAGTGGCTACTCATGTTTGAAGGGGAGATGAATAACAGTTGCTCTAAAAGGAAAATAAAATATTGATTTTAAAAGTATAGACAAATCACCTGCTACCTTTTTGGTATTGGAAATGTCTATGGCGGGTGTGCACACTTAACATCAAGACCGTCTGTTGGAGTATTCCGTAATGGTAAAATACTGCAGGGTCTACTGTCTGCCTCTTCTGAAATGAAGATGAAGCTACAAGTCACCAGTTAGTACGCCAAGGGTATATAGCAGTTGGAATCCTTTTTAACGACTTTTCTTTCTTATGTGTTTTAATCGTTAAATACATACCATCACGCCTGTATTCCCCGAAGGGTTAGGCAGAGGTGTACCAGTGTACACCCACAGTTCGCCGGTATGTTTAGGTCCCATGTAATAGGGGGCGAGCCTATTGCCATTTTTAATCGTCACCTATAATACCTCTTTAGTTTACTTAAAAAAAAGCTAACTCATAATTCTATTTAGCCAGTATTATATTTTCAAGTTCAATTCCAAATTGAAACCTAGCCAAATCAAAAATATTTTTCCACAGAATTTCATAAGATCGTCTCTGCATTTTAGACATATAAACAATTGAAAAACATTTCAATTAGATTAGCCAACCTTGGTTTGCCCCAAGGTCACGCGTGGGCCGTCGACCGGGCAACGAGCTCCGCCGGTTACCATGGCAACGTCCAGGGAGAGCGTGTCACCCTCTCTTGTCTACAACCTTCGAAAATATTCGCAAAAGTGATAAGATATTTTTTTCGGAATAAGCGCTTTATTTGTGTTTGGAGGGCTGTACAGAAATTATTGAGCGGTGGTTATTGTTTTAACATTATTCTTGTATCATGGTTAGTTTTATATAAGCTGAATGATATTGAATCAATCAATCTTTGGATAAACGGCCATTTTTTACGTCTCATGTCGTTATTACTTTATACCTTTACTAGGTTGAGTCGCGACTGTGTGTTCGTAGCCTTCAGAATTTACAATGTCCTAAATTATCCTACGGGAATACAAAAATGCTATAAAAAATTTCCTTTGTTAGCTAGATTAATATGAGTGCAAATTTCTTTCAACCTTTTAAGCATGAACATGAATCTATTGAAATTACCCATGATGGACAGCGAACTTGCATCGCCACGTTCCGCAGTCGCGTTTGTTACCACGAGACCAACGGGGTAGTAAACTATAAACAACCAAATATAACCTTTACTAAGAAAGGGAGAAAAATATCTTAAAGTTTGTTAATCTTACATTACTTATACAATAGAACTCTGCCGTTGGACAGTATTAGCTTAATTTTCTCCGAAATTTACATTTTATTTGTTTTACATTGAAGGTAAGTACTGTAATAATCCGTGGATTCTGGAATAAATCGGCAATCTGCCTTGAGCAATTCTTGATTATCAATGCTCGTTATTTCTGTATATGAGATGATAATGCTGGTATTATCATTATTAACTGAAAAAAATGTGAACACTGAGGTCTAGAATTATTGTATTAAGGTACTCAGTACAATTTTTTTCTTGCATTCCACAATCCTAACTCTGAGCTGCTACTGAGAATATATTCGGATTTGTGCCCGGTTAATGCAATAGGCGCGCCCTCTATTACATGGGACCTAAACATACCGGCTAAATGTGGGTGTACGTTGATATACCTCTGCCTAACCCTTCAGGGAATTCAAGCATGATTGTATGTTACAATCAGAATAGTAGTTATAGTAGGTATCACTAATGTGTATTGAATGTTTTGATAAAGCCTGTATCCTATTGTAGCAGACATTACATGACACATTTAACCTGACATTACATTACATTGACATTTTTAACCTCACATTTTGTTGTGTTATACAAATCACACATCTTGACATAATCCTTCAAATATTGAAGTACGTACAAAAATCTTAAAACCTAACAAAGGCATACATGTTTGGTTATGAGCTGTTATGTGTTCACTTGAATAGGGAGCTGTCTTGCCCATCTCAAGATCACTTCGACTGATAACAGAAGACATGTACACAGACAGTACCTACTGTTTATGAATATATAGGTAGGTACCCACTTGAATATAGGTCACTGTGGCCCAAAAGTTTGTGGTTACAGTTTCAAGAGCATAAATTGTGTGTCGTTTGTCATCCATGATGAATTTTAAATGTGAAAGTAACTATGTCTGTTGCACTATCACGCTTAAATTGCTGTATATATTTTGATGAAATTTGGTGCAGAGATAGATTAGACCTTGGAGAAGAATATAGGTTACCGTTTTTCGCGAGAAATGGGTTTAAATGGGTTGAAATATGGGTTAAAAGATTTTATGACAGTTTTTCATTATTGAAAATAAAACCATTAAACTTTGAAAGAGTGTCCATGCAGTTTCTTGCTCGTTCTTCTCCATAGAGACCTACGTTTTGGAACGAGCAACTAGCTTCAATATTAAACTGTAACTTCTTGACAATTTAAAAGTGCCTGTAAATGGTGTAATTGAAATAAATGCTTCGACTTTTGACTTTTTTGACTTTTGCATTTAGGCACTTTAAGCATTAAAAAAAAATGTATCTTGAAAATAAAAAAGGTTATCCAAAGTAACTTTTCTACGCACACGAAGTCGCGGGCAAAAGCTAGGTGAAGAAGGACGGACAGACAGACAACGTAGTCTTATTAACATGGTCCCTCTTGGCACCCTTTCGACACGGAACCCTAAAAACAAGTGATCAAAGATAATTCCGTTGCCATCCCTTTTACGAAGTTCGTTAAAAGACGGTCAAAGTGACAGATTCAAATGAGAAAAGCTATTTAAATAAAAAAAAAGTAAGGAAGAAACAAAAAGTAATAACTCTCGCGACTCCCTGAAGATTCTGTTGCGATCTTGATGTTAGATAAACAAAACAAAGTAACCTTCAACGATTGTCACACTAAGTTTTTGTCGCGTATTTAACATTTTTTTTTTAAAAAAAACGTTTCCCCACACTAGGATTTTTTACTGTATCGTGGGTGCGTTTACAAACATAAAAACTCACATACACAAACAGCCAGACTCGGAACGACTATGTGTAGATCATACAAATATTTGTTCCGTGCGGCAATCGAACTCGCGACACGCAGCGTAGCAGTCGATCGCTCGGCCACTGCGCCAACCATGTCGTCACAATTTGAATGGCGAATAAGCCCACGGCCCACCTAATGTTAAGTGGTCACCGCTACCTATAGACATCTGCATTGCGAGAAGCCTTGCAAATGCATTGGCATCCTTGCAAATCCGTTGCGAAGTTTAAAAGATCACAGCGGGAGCGACTTTGTTTTTACCCGACAGCGAAGCAAAAAGGAGGGTTATATACTATATAAGGATGTATTAGTATAGTTATTTTTATTCGGTAACGTATCTCGGGACCCTAGAGTCCCGGACCTTTGGAACTGTACGAGGAGCCGAAGCCAACTCGCAGAGGCCCCTTACATGGCTTTACAATGAAATGGAACACCAGCAATTATCGCATCAACAATTATCCCTGTTTGCACTATGCAAATGCACCCAAGGACAATCCCCGGCTGGCGCAGCACTATTGCAGAATATGGGAACATTAGGTAAGTTATTGTTTTTATTCGAATATTTTTGTATTGTGTTTTCTAGGCCTTAGTTGCATGAAATAAAGGACTAATAAAATATATTCTAAGCACAAGTGTTCGAAACAGATTACATTGTTATGACTCGATAGTAATGTAACACGTTTGACATATTGAATTAGTTTGACGTAATTAATCAAATTATTGAGCAATTTCGGGTTAGCTTGGCAAAACTAGGCTCAATTAGGAAGCTATTAAGTCGTTAATCGATGTGCAAACATCGTTAGTAGCCTGTTACATTATGATGTCCTTTAATTTGTAAACATAGGTGCAGTTGATCGAGGACACCGCACTATGTGCCCACCCCTAATGGTATTGCATTTTACACATAACGTTATTATATTGGTCCGGAAACGTTTAATGCTAATATGGGTTGGCCGAAACGTATTTATTATTGTGGAATTTGATATTACCCAACGGAAACAGTAAATTCCAGGATAAAAAGTATCCTATGTAGCTATCTATTAATCCACATTACAATCTTAGAGCCAAATTTCGCATGATCCGTTTAGCCGTTTAAGCATGAAAGAGAAACAAACATCCATTCATTTACCTTCGCAAATTATAATAATACAATAATAACTATAAGTAGAATATGGATTCTGTTATGTAGAAGCTACGCGGTTATTTAGGAACTAAATGTAATGGTAAAAAAAAAGTATAGTATCATAAAGCAGAAGTGTTTGTTTGTCAAAGTCAAATCATTTATTTTAATAAAACCATTAATAGGCATATTGAGATATGATTTTACAAGAGAATAATATCATTGAATCTAGTTGCCCCTTCCCAAAAGTAGTTTCGTATGACGAAGAGTGGGCAAGGACTTAAACTTTTTTTCAATCTAATATCCAGTGGTGGAATTATTAGTCCGATTCTGAAAATTCTTTAGCTAATTGGAAGCTTCATTATATAAAAGTGTCATAGGGTATATTTTATTGTATCGAAAATTTGTTTTTTCCCGCGATTTCGTCCGCATAATAATGTAACTGTACAACTTATTGTAATACATTTTTTTAAAAGAGTATGTATGGAGTTTCTTGCCCGTTCTTCTCCATACGGAACTACCATTTGGAATGGACAACTAGATTCAATATTAATGATTTTTAAATGTAATGACGTCCAAAAGTTTAATGGTCTAATTGAAATAAATGATTTGACTTTGACTTTGATAAATGTCGGTTATAGAGGACGTAGAAGAAAATACTTCAATTTTAAATTCAAACACAATTCAAAAGACACGTGGCGCCATCTATTATCATAAGAACGTTATTGTCGTTTTCCTCGGGAGTAATACATTTTTTCAAGATAAAGGTTACCCTATGTCTATTGACAACGTAAAGGCAAAATTTTAGGATGATCGGTTCAGTGGTTTAGGCGTGAAAAAGTAGCAAACAAACACACGTCCGCATTTATAATATCAGTTAAGATTCACGCACACAGTAGATAGCCTGTATGGGTGACAAAGACAACGCTCTATAAAGTCAATCTATCCCAATTTTTTTATAACGGCCTGTACATCTTTTCCCTTTCTCTAACTCATAAAAGGGTGTCCCATTCTTTTCCAAAACAACAGAATATAAAAGCACGCGTTTTATTATTCGAAATCATTCGGGACAAAACGAGAAGTAGGCACAAAAATCCTTTATCCCAACAAAACCATGTATTGTCCTTACATTCTAAGAAAATCCTGTCTTTTCATGAGATATTATATTATGTTATAGATATGTACGGTTGATGAATGAAAAGGTTGAGTAGTATTTTGTCAATATTTACTTGCATGGTGCATGAAACTTTTTGGGTGACATGTTTAAAGTTCGTAGAGATTTGCCATTTATTCTCCTAGACTAGTCTAGACTGGTCTGGTCTGGTCTGGTCTGACCAAACTTGAAAACTTGACTGAACTTGTAAAATGTAAAAAATGTAATTCTCCAGGCCGATTCCGGCCACGGCGGCTAACCTTAATGCAGACTAGCCACGTACGCAGGAGATATTATAGTGCACAAGTGTGTGCGCAAACACAGGTCCACTCCCTCTTCCCTATCGGATGAACTTATTGGGGATAAAAGACTAATATATATTCAGACTAGTTTTGGAATAGATGAATTAGTTTTAGAGTGGGTTTATATTAGTCTCGACTAGTTTCAGACTAGACGAACTAATTTCGGACTTGTCGGGCCTCGGGGGTAGCCTTAGGACTTCCACTGCTGGACATAGGCCTCCCCCATAGATTTCCAAAAGGACCGGTTGGATACGGCCTGCATCCAAAAGGACCAATTAAAAAAAAGAAATACTTCTATGCAGCCATTTTCTTTTTCCCAACAAGGTACTGTCACCCAGTAACTAGTTTAAAATGTGTCAGGCTACAGCAACAAGTTACGGAAATAGGTTAATTACAGTGACAAGTTTGTTTCGGCCTATTTTCCGCTGGGAGAGTTTAAAAATTCCAATCCGAAAGTTAACAGTATTGTGAGGACGGTGTTAGCTGAAAATATTTTTCCATTTTTTTGGCATTTTCGACATAAAGTTGTCGGCAGTTAATTTATAATCCGTACTAATATAAGCTGAAGAGTTTATTTTTTGTTTGTAAGCGGTAATCTCAAGAATTAGTGGTCCAATTTAAGAAATTATCCTTGGGTTAACTAGGTTGTTTAACGAAGAAGGTATATAGGCTATAACTTCACGCTACAACCCACTCCCCCAAAAACGTAACCGCGTGTGAAACCTCGGGGTACAGCTATAGTAAACATTTTGTAAGCTATTTTGTTTGTAAAAATAAAAAAAAAGCTAGAGTTTGTTGTAGAAAGCTACATTATTGCCTAGAGTCCTCAAACAACACTCAAAATTCCACTCAATTTCCATACTAAAATGACTTGTAGGTCTGACGGCTCTAATATCTTAGTTTAAGTTTAATTACAACTACCATTCCCAAAATTAATAACATCATTTAGATCCCCATCTTTCTTGTCATTCTTATCATTGAAAAGGTGTATCCTACTAAACCCAGAATGCCCTAACTTGACCTACACATAATCTGAGTCACACGGTAACACATTTCACGTGGCACGCCACAGAATAAATACATACAGAAGGTCGAAATTATAGAGAGTGATCCGAATGACGACGACGTCCAAAAGAAAATTTTGTCTCTAAAAGCTCAGCTCTGAAGGCCATGTTCCAGTTTCATTTGCACTGTACATTTTCAGTAAATAAAATAAACCTCCTTCTGGCGCAGTTGGGTAAAAATAGAAAAAGGGATCCTTTTGTTTTTTTTTTTTGCAATGACTGATATTTGGAATTGCCTCGTTAGCCTAGTGGTCCTGCTGCGGGTTGTTCGAAAGAGATACCGCGCCCCCGGAATGCAAACGGCACATGAAAGGAACATAGACGGGTTTTAGTCAGTAAAAGTCTGACACTCCCTCCCGCCCCGCCCAGGGCGGGGGAAGTTATTTGATGATTTCCCGTCTATAAAAAAAAAAAAAAAAGCCTAGTGGTCCTAAGCACGACTGCTACGCTAGAGGTCCTGGGTTCGATTCCCAGGTCGAGCAAAAAGCGTTATTGGGTTTTTCTATGAAATTCTCAGTAGCAGCTCGGAGTTTGGATTTGTGCCCGATTAATGGCAATAGGCTCGCCCCCTATTACATGGGACCTAAATATACCGGCGAACTGTGGGTGTACATTGGTACACCTCTGCCTAACCCTAACCCTTCGGGGAATACAGGCGTGATGGTATATATTTTATGATATTTGGAAAGAATTAAATTAATTATTATCGAGCAAAACTATTCTTTTTTAACTAAGTTTTAGTTCGCAAGAACGCAGATATATAATTAAAAAAAAAAATAGTAGATGAAAGGAAAAATCTTATGTCCCAAAAAACATTCGAAAAACGTTTAGTTTCTAAACTGCAGCTGAATTTGCTATACATAAATGGGGCAGTTTTGAAAGCCCATGAAGAGAGGCTTCTAAAATAAAACAAAATCACATGCAAACACGAGTCTTGTACTAAGTACTTAACTTGCACTGTCATGGTCTAAGATCGGCTGACGTACACGTTTATGCGCGCCTGCTCTTCTTTTCGCTCGTCATATGAAGCCAGCCTTCTGTTCCTACTTTGTAGCGACATCCTCGACCTGATTTACCCCTGGCTTACCCCCGGCGTGCAAGTGATGGGGATTAGGGAGTATTATGACTTGCGAACGCCTCTTGTCGTATAAAAAACCGTCATAATATGGCAAAATATTGCGCCCTTTTTCCTGTGAGAAGGTCGTAGAATGTTTGCAGATTGTTGTTACTTAGGCTGTTTCGTAAATACAGCATTGGTATGATACCTATGTTGTCGAATTTCTTTGTCAGCTTGGCGTCTTATGTTGTTTAGTCTGTGTGCTGTAGTAACATAATACGTAGTGCAATATATAGAACTGTGTAAGGGTGTGTGTGTACGTGTGTATTATGGTTTTCTCATTCCATCGTTGTTCTTTTTGATTATTTCGCTGCGGGATTCAAGATAGTTGAATCCAGGATTCGTTGAAATTCATTGGCTCGGCACTTTTCTGGTGGTCGCCACTGTTGATTCTAACTTTCAGGAGTTGCAGTTGGGAATTGTATGACGGGCAACAAGAATATTGTACCCAAGATTTTGTAAAAATTAAATTGAGGAAAAATATTGTCGTGGAGTTTCTTGCTCGTTCTTCTTCATAGAGACCTACGTTTTGGAATGAGCAACTAGCTCACTCCAAAACTTCTTTAAACCTAACTTTAAACTGTAGCTTCTTGATTATCAAAAGTGCCTGTCTTCTTATTTATCGTGTGGACAGTAAGGTCTAACGACCCCACACACCCTAGTGTCAAAGTTTCTAAACCGTCTCAAGAGCCGCTAACATGGTTACCGATGTCCAAGATAAGCTTAGAAAGTACATAATAATTAGAATAAGTCACATTGGTAATTGCCCGTGTCCGTAAAAGGCTTGTCCTATCAAAAAAAAAACCTTTAAAAACAAAACATGTTACTATAATTCAATCATCTTAGTCGTAGAACTGCGATCGGTTACCTATCACCACACAATTCACTTAAACCACCTACTAATTGTCTTATTCACGCCAGATCGCGTCATGAACACAATCACGGTCCATATTTCGCCGTGAGCGGGACACATCTCAGCAACACGCCACATTAGGGCAATGTCGACGTCGCGACAGATCGTTAGCTCGCCGGCCAATTTGCAGCTTTGCTCCCTGTTTAGTTAGAATAGGTTTGTAAGTGACTGAGGATTGTCGACGTGAATAACTGAACATGTTTGGAATTGATTGAAGTTTAGTTCTTTTAGATAAAGTTGGATAAATCCAGTTCGATTCGAGGGAGTTCATCTCAACAACTTTAGCGAAAAAAAACAGCTAATTCACACATTTTGCCTGACACTTAAGCTGAGAAACACTACTTGGAATCCGTATTAAAACACAACCTCATTAACCTGCCTATTAGGCTGCCTGCAGTTAGGTCAATTTGTAATAAAACTGAAATCAGATTAAGTTGTTAACACGTCGAGTTAAATAACAAAATACCATACATGATTAGACCGCGTAAACTCTCTGTTATTATCTACTTTTATGAATTACTTTTATGTTGGTCTGGTGATCGTCAGCACTACTTCTGAGCAGGAGGAAAAAGCTAGCCTAAGCGCGTCCTTAAAATCGAAGCTCGGACTTGGATTTTCAGAACGGGCATAGATTAAATTTTTCTATAAGGAATTTCTTTCTATGAACCTAGATTGGTGTCTGATTGATAGCAATAAACTGGACTACATAAGACTGAAACTTAATAGGCAATATGTGAAGACTTGTAAACGTACATAAAAATAAAAAAGAAGTAGCAGCAAGGCAGCTCTTTTAGCATGAGCTGGAGTACCGAGTGAGAGTAAAAAGTATGTTGGTTCTCTGCACCGTCAGCCACACAGACAAAGCTGACACGCTAATCTCCTAGCCTAGACATGAGCTGTGCCCGTATAGCTTGAATCAACACGCCTAAAAGAGTTGATTAAAAACTACAATTGGGACATTATGGAAGTAAAAAGCCACTTAGCAAAGCCAAAAGTTCTTCCTCTCATTGCTATATATTTTTGCTTTGGATTAAAACTTTTTTTTAAGAACGGGTAATTATAACTGCCTCGTTGGTCTCGTGGTCGCAAGCGCGACTGCCGAGCAAGGGGTCCCGGGTTCGATTCCCAGGTCGGGCAAAAAGTGTTATTGGGTTTTTCCATTAGGAATTTCTCAGTAGCAGCCCGGAGTTTGGATTTGTGCCCGGTTAATGGCAATAGGCTCGCCCCCTATTACATGGGACCTAAATATACCGGCGAACTGTGGGTGTACCTAAATTGGTGCACCTCTGCCTAACCCTTCGGGGAATACAGGCGTGATGGTATATTTTTTTTTTTTTTTTTTTTGGTAATTATAAAAAAAAACAGTGTTTTTATACCAAAAATAAAGTTGTTTCCCTGTAATAATGTTTGCATAATGTTACTTAATTTGATGGGCAGTATGCGTAGTTAACAGCTACGTGACGTGTATTGTCTCTTAAAAAAAAAACATTTATTTCTAGCTGCACAATAAAAACCTTACGGACATATATGTTATGTAACATATATGTTCGTAAGGTAAAATTAATAGAAAACCAATAAAATATAACATATTACAAGATCCCATGACGAGCGTATATGGTTGGTCACACTGACCGATAGTAAAAACTGTATCACGGTAGGTCAGTCTTCCTCGTTCTCCAATAAGCACCCACCTAATCATTGAACAATATTTTAAATATCTATTTAGCAGGTAGTTCGGTCTTGATCTTTAGTTATCAACCTGGATAACTAAGATCCATGAAGAGTTCATATAAAGCTACTACCTTACTTACCTACTCGTTCTACTACATGCCATTTTTCTGTGTGCCGCAACGAGGTAGGTGTGCCGGTGAAATTGCACGCACGTTTTTAATTCTGTTTCTGGGCGATACGACAGACGTGTGCAGCGCAATGACACGCTAGGCACGTACCGACGTTCCAAGTAGATATGTCTGATGTCACCGGCATCTTTTAATACAATTAAAAGGGACAGGTGCGATAGGAAAATGGCATTTAATAATAGGTAGGCAAAGAAGTGAAATATAAAGCCCAATAAATGGTCTGTTGGAGTTTAGTCAAATAGAGAAAGTAGGTTGTAAAATTCCGTGAAGGGACTATCCAGAAACCGTGCTCCATACAACACCACTTTCTATGATCTTTACATACTCTTTTTGCCTCTTTGTGCCTACAAAGAGGCGAAAGGAGTATGTATAAGATAGAAGGATATGCCTTAATATCTTGGTAAATGTCCTTTTAGAGTCGATCGTTCAAGTTAATGTTTTTTTTTTTGCTAGACTACTTGGGCCCATTATGTGGCTTATGTTAGTGCCTCATCAGTGGCGTCTTTAATGTTCTCTAAAGTGTAAAAGTAAAGACACTTTGGACGCAGGTAATAAGTGGGCCATCGTCTGATCAGGAGCACCGCACTCGTACTGGTGTCGGTGAGATCTATAATCCTCCATTTTTCCAGATCATTATGTTTCTAACTCGATAAAATTAGTGTTGGGTAATGATAATAATCCGGTTAATATCATTTGGCTAATAATCGATTAAAAGCCAGTAAGTAGCCATTAATAGCAATTATGGATGATAACCCTGCTGTTATTGTTATTTTAGTGATTGAAAATTTCCCTTCATGGTTTTCAGGCTTAGGACTGTCAGATTACGCGCGATTACGATTTTGACGGGCCTGTTGGTCTAGTGGTTAGTGGCCCTGACTGCTAAGCCGGAGGTCGTGGGTTTGATTCCCACCCAGGACAAACTTTGTGTGACGAGCATGATTGTTTGTTCTGTGTCTGGGTGTGATTTATCTATAATATGTATGTATTTATAAATTACATAAATATGTATATCAGTTGTCTGGTTACCATAACACAAGCTCTGCTTAGCTTTCCTGCCGGAGGCTCTACGCGGGGGTCGTGCGTTCGATGGCCCTTTACGGGGCCCCGGTGTGGGCGCGGGGCTTGAGGCGGCTTGCCGCCCATTACCTGAACGCGTCCCAGCGGGTGATCGCCATAAGGGTCATCCGCGGATATCGCACGATCTCCGGCGAGGCAGCGAGCCTCCTTGCCGGATTGCCGCCATGGGATCTGGAGGCGCTGGTCCTCGCGCGCCTACACGAGTGGCGCGCGGAGGCACTGGGCCGGGGCGAAACTCCGCTGCCGCGGCAAATTGCCGCCCAGCGGACTGAACTCCGGCTCGATCTCATGGCGACATAGAGAGAACGACTGTCGCAACCTCGTGCAGGGCACGCCTTGATTGAGGCGGTAAGTCCCCTCTTTGAGGAGTGGCTTGAGCGGCGCCACGGCGCCCTCACCTACCGCCTGACGCAGGTCCTCACCGGACATGGAAAGTTCGGGAGGTTCCTGCACCTCATCGGGCGGAAAGAAACGCCCGGGTGTCACCATTGCGAGGATCGCCCCGAGGACACGGTGGAAAATACTTTGGCGGTGTGCCCTGCTTGGGCTGAGCACCGCCGAGTCCTCGAGGCGGCCATCGGCGGCGGCGCCCTCTCGCGTTCGGCACTGGTTCAGGCCATGGTCCGGAGCGAGAGGGAATGGGAAGCAGTCGCCTCCTTCTGCGAAGCTGTAATGCTAGAGAAGGAGGCGGCGGGACGGGAGAGGGAGAGGACAGTCCCCCGTCCCAGCGGCCGCCGCGGTAGACGCTCCGGGCGTCGGGAGCCGCGAGACGACTCCCGGCCACCGTAGACGCGTGTCTGTGGACGGTGAGCAATGGGTAGCTCACCGTCCGTACGTTCACAAGCGACAGACCGTGTCGACGGCGCGTTCGTGTTCCACGCGCGCCTCAAAGAGATGTCAGCAAACTTGGATGGGGCCACTGAGGGCCGATGCCTGCCGGGGCTGCGGGTTGTTCGAAAGAGATACCGCGCCCCCGGAACGCAAAGGGCACATGAAAGGAACATAGACGGGTTTTAGTCAGTAAATTAATTGTGCCTTAGTTACAGCATGCGATTTTTTTTTTAACTGGTCAAATAGTCATATCTGTTTTATAATATTTTTTTTTTGTTCACAAACTATTTAAATCAACTACGTTTTTATTTTAAAATACTTTTACTTTAAGATTCCTCATTTTTATAAATTCTACTCCTTTTGTAAAGGCAAACATCCTAAGCATGCAGTGTTTGCCTATAATTGGTTGTGCAGAGTTACATATAACAAGATTGCACACTTATTTATACATACATTACTGCAACAACTGTTGGCAGACCATAAGTAAATAAATAAATAAATAAATAAAAGTCTGACACTCCCTCCCGCCCCGCCCAGGGCGGGGGAAGTTATTTGAGGATTTCCCGTCTATAAAAAAAAAAAAAAAGCTCTGCTTAGCTTGGGATCAGATAGCCGTGTGTGAGTTGTCTCAAGATATTTATTTTATTCTATTTATTTATTAGACTTCATTTCCATCATCTTTATTTGTAGTAAATAAATGTGCAATTTAAAACTAATCTGGCTCATATAAAAATTTTCAATCAGCAATTTACATAGATTTTTGATAATTAGATTTTTATGTACTTATGTGTGTTTTTTTATGTGTGTTTTTTTATTCTTAATCAGTCTTTAAAAAAAATATAAAAAATATCCCCCATATTTTTTATATTTTTTTCCGAAACATCAGTCGACGTACTGATCCCGGATTCGGTTGGCGTCACTGTAGTGCAGTTTATGCATCTCTTTCTGGCACGAATAAATATTAGCGCCAGAAAGAGATGAAAAACGGGGGTGCGGGGATGCATGTTACCTACCTTCCGCTCGGGTATTTTCCATTGTTTATAATTTACCTACGTCGTATTCACAGAAAAGAGCTAAAAATAACTTACTTATTGTACCTTACATTTTTACGTATCGGTTAAAGTTTATTTGTAGGTATACATACACTTACATATTTAGCTCGCTTTTTTAAACCAAGTAATTAATTAGGTAGATGGTTAAATCACAAAGCGATGTGTCAATAGTAATTTTGGTATTGGCACTCGAAATTAACCATACTGAATTTTCCAAAAAATGTGTACCTTTTATATACATATTAACACTTTTTCTTGGGCAAAAAGTGAAAATAAATAAAAAGAATTACAATACTTTGAATCACACTGCGTACACGCACCCAATTTAAGTTCACACCCACAGATATTACACTAAACAAAAAAAAAGCATTTATTTTTTTAACAATACATTAATAGCAGGGTTATCATCCATTGCAAGGCTATTTATGGACACTTATGGATTATAATCGATAATAACTCAAAGCATCCGGCTATTTACCCAACACTAGATAAAATTCAGTAGATAAGATATAACTTTATGTCCTATACAATATTTCATTAAGTTAAGTTACTTGACTGCATCCTCCGCCACTACAAATAATGCAACCTTAGAAGTCCTTTCAACAACTATTTTTCTGAAACGTGTGATATCAACACATTCATCCTTCTCACATTATATCCTCTCATCAGACTCATTATCATAACAATACCATCATGTACGGAGTCAATGGTAAAAGTATCCGCCACGATGTCGCTTTGACCTCCCCTTTGACCTTTGACCCTCGTGTTAGGATCAAAACAAACTTCTACAGCATGAAAACAAAAGAAAGTCCTCAAAAGCAAGCCCTATTTTCATCAAAAAACAATCTAGATTTTTGCAAGTTCTCAAAGAACAAGACAATTTAGACAAAGTTTCATCAAACGCCAGGTGGGTGGACGTTTTCTCATTTCATCATTTTCGCTTATTTAGACGAACTTTTTTTTATTTGCAAACGAGCGGAATCAGCTTGAAACTGATTTAAGCGTAATGACTGTGCGCTCAAGTATTCAGTCAATTTCACAAATCGGACCCACCCTAATTGGAGTGAGGTCATAGTGAGAACAGTTTCGGGCCATAAGAAGAGCGGGTGAGCGTGAGCGTTTATAAATTCAAAATAATGATTAATGTATTGTTTATCACGTACTGAGAGAGTTTTAGTTGTAGAGGTAATTGTACAACACAATTTTATTTTTAATCCGAAGGATAATTTAAAAAGTTCTTCTGGTCGACAACGTAAATAACGTAACACACTATTTGCCTTTCTGTCTGTGTATCTATAATAATATATATTGAAAGAAAAGAGTGTCCATGGAGTTTCTTGTTCGATCTTCTCCGTAGAGATCTACGTTTTGGATCGAGCAACTACCTTCAACTTTAACTTCTTGACAAATCAAAAGTGCCTGTAAATGGTCTAATTGAAATAAATGCTTTGACTTATCTGTTGGAGCATGTTTCACCACATTTTCCACTCTTTTGCAATCTATTAAAACTTTAACTGAATTATATCATCATCTTCCTTTTTTTTTTATAGACGGGAAATCATCAAATAACTTCCCCCGCCCTGGGTGGGGCGGGAGGGAGTGTCAGACTTTTACTGACTAAAACCCGTCTATGTTCCTTTCATGTGCCCTTTGCGTTCCGGGGGCGCGGTATCTCTTTCGAACAACCCGCAGCCCCGGCATCATCATCTTCCTGTTATCCCAAGTTACTTGGGGTCGGCGCAACACGTTTTCTTCTTCCATACCGTCCTATCAGCCGTCATACTATCACTGACTCCCTTCTCTTTCATATCATTCTTCACACAATCTATCCATCTTTTCTTTGGCCTCCCTCTTCCTTTCCATCCATCCACAATTATGTTAACTGAATTATATAAAGTATACAAATATACTGTTACGTTACATGCCATTGAAAAAAGTTATTCAACGCATACGCTTGCTATATCGAAAACGTGCAAAACCTAAACAAGAAACCTAGTACAAAATGTTTGTTGTCTCAATTTGGCTAGCAAACTGAGTTTCACTTACATATCTGGTTACAAGCTTTGGTGACGAAGATATCCCTGGCTCTGCGCCAATTCGTGAAATATAACCTAAAGCCTTTCAAATAGAGTCGGCTATTGCACTTGTCGAAGGCAGTGAGGTGGCAACTTGTAACTTTTGGCGCCATGTGATTTAATATTATCGAGTAGGAAGCGATTGTAGGAAAGAAATGGATGTAGTTGGTTAATTATTGCTGTTATGGTGTGTCTAGGAAGTTTCATTTCATATTCGTTAATAGGTCAAAAGTTAAAAATTCCACTGTCCTTCAAACTACTATTATTAACCCTAAAAGTTGTAAGGACAAAAGGATATTTGGTATTCTTTTACGTTAAACTCAATGCTAAAGTCTAAGTGGATAAAGTAGCAATAAAAGATAAGCATAAATAATAGGTTAGGAGAATAATGACAAGAAGGATGGTTTATTTTAATTTTATAATATTATCACAATTAGATATGTTATTCAAATGTAGTTTATTCTTAAGAGTTAAAATTATAAAATTAGCAAAATAAAATTTAAACAATGGTTGCAATTTAAGTTCTAAAAGTTAGAGTACACCTTTTGTACACAATCCGCTACTTTAGTGGCCTAAAAATAAAATCCAGGAAAGTTCCGGACAATCCAATTTGGTGGTACAGGGAAAAATAAAAGGGGCCAAGGTCCAGGTTTTAATCAATTAAGAAATAAATAAGCATTCTGTGAATGCAAAGAAGTTTTGCTGTTAGCTTGTTTTTGTACAAGTTTTTGTTAGTTTTTATTTGGACTGCTTGCGCCAAAAAGTACCCGTGTCGTTTTTTGCGATGTCATATTTATAAATTAGTTTTTCACGAAAGCCAAATAGCAAACGATTTTTTTGTTGTTCCGGGTCTGGTTACAATTTTCTTTGGATGGCAAGCTAACTGACGGCCCATCTGATGTTAAGTGGTCACCGCTGCATATAGGCATCTGCAATACCAGAGGCCTTGCAAGAACGTTGCTATCGCAGAGATAAAGTTGAATTATCCTACGTGCCTGTAATTACACCTGCACCCATACCCTTCAAATCGTAACACAGAAACGGTCCTTTGCGGCCGAAATAGGTATGGTGGTATTACTTCCCAGGACGTGGTGCTTCATTAAGAGCTCTACTACTACTCTCTTTGTGCATATGAGTTTATTTAATTAAATTTAATTAATTATTTTGGACAAAATCCATATAAGTGTTAGTAAGAATTTATATATTTTTCTTAAAATGTATGTTAGTAGACACATAATATAATAAAATAAAATAAAAAGAATTAAGTACAGGGGAAATTCAGGTGAAGAACATACCCACATTTGACGGGCGAGGTCGAACCACAGATATACTAATATTATAAAGAGGAAAGATTTGTATTTTTGTATGTAACGAATAAACTGAAAACTGCTGAACCGATTACAAAAATTCTTGTGCCGTTAGAAAGCTACATTATCACTAAGTACCATATGCTATATAAAATCACGCTACGACCCACGGGAGCAGAGCAGTAACCAAAGACGTAACTTAACGCGGTTGAATTAAGCCACGCAGATAAAATCGCGGAAAGTCCGCTAGTATTTAATAACAACAATTCCCAGTACAGGACAGAGCATGTACACAGTCACTAAAGTAAAGGAATCTGAAAATTGGCGTAAAGCAGGAGGGGTTAACCCACCCTTTACGTTATCGACCCATAATAGACTGAGCAAATTAAATTCCTTTGCCGGATTATGTTGAGATATATACGTTTTTAGGGCCATATGTTTTAGCTGTCTGCTTTGCTAAGGAATGGTTCACACTTCAACTTATTTATGCTTTTAATAAAGTCATATTGCGGAGTGGTGATTTTTTGGTTTGAATGTGAGTTTTGTCTTTTGACTGTTGATTTGTAGTGTTTAGGTTTAATTTGACTTCTTTGAATTGTTTTTTTGTATGCTTCTAAATTATGTATCAGACTCTTTTTTATTTCAGCTATTTATTTGTTTGGCGGGCCTGTTGGTCTAGTGGTTAGCGGCCCTGACTGCTAAGCCAAAGGTCGTGGGTTCGATTCCCACCCAGGACAAACTTTGTGTGATGAGCATGATTGTTTGTTCTGTGTCTGGGTGTGATTTATCTATAATATGTATGTATTTATAAATTATATAAGTATGTATATCAGTTGTCTGGTTACCATAACACAAGCTCTGCTTAGCTTGGGATCAGATAGCCGTGTGTGAGTTGTCCCAAGATATTTATTTTATTTATTTATTTTAATTTAGTAAGTATCTACTTCAAGGGGACATATTTCCAATTTAGTAAATTATATGAAAAAAAAAAATAGCATGAATTATCATGTTTACATTTTTGAATCGTAGTTCTGGATGTTCCAGATATTACCGTTTCAGCAACCAAAAAATTTTTAAGGTTTCGTAGATTGGTATATGTGGACATTACAACGACGCAAATATACCAACCCAACACGAAGAAGAAACCCCTAAATATTCCATTCACAAACCACCACATACTTCCCACACTATAAACAATAAGTACTTATCTAAATCACGACGCAACGACACCATAACGACACGACAGCGACACGAGAGCGACACTGTGACTATAAACACATGAAATATTCACTTGAACACATTCGGGCCCGAAATCGGCACATTTATGGCGTAAGAGTGAAGAAATGAGAATTTAAGTGCCATATAAATATGGACTTTGTGGTCCTTAGATACGGGTTCGGAAGTGGTCTTTTTGTTTGGAGTGATTTATGAACGAATGGTACATTTTTTGTCATTGTCAGCATAGAGGTCAGTTTGCATAATTTTTGGGTAATAGCTCTCCTTTTACATTAATAGGGAAAGAGAACACAAAGGGGGTACAGAGACACATAAAAAAGTTAGAAGTTACATTTTCTTCTTATCGTAGTGATATTTTTTTCGTTCTGGGTTTTACTTGGCATCCTTTTAGTTACCGAGATGTTGAACGTAAAAGTTCCATCTTTAGCATACGCTTTTTTGCGAAGACAAGTTTTAAATGTTATATCTGTTGCAGTCAAAACTCTTAACCAGTCAAAAGTACTATTGACTAGCAAAATCAGTCAAAAGTAGTTTTGACTGAACAGGTTGGTCAAAAGTACTTTTGACTGCAAATTTGCGGTCAAAAGTAGTTTTGACTGAATGATTCCGTCAAAAGTGGTTTTGACTGGTGGAATCAGTCAATACTCTTAGAAATCTGTCACTTATCTCCAATTAATGATATCTATTCCTTATAAAAGTAAATTATAATATGCAAGAGCGAGCGAAGCGAGCTCGGGACTTCTTATTCTTCTTAGCGTTTCGATGACAAACTATATTGTAATAAAAATAAATAAATAATAAATACCTACTATTATTATAAATTACATTGATGCGGCCCAGAATTTGGCCACCAGCTCGAGACTCGGGGCACCCCGAAATGGACAGGTTAGGTTAGAAGGGGATGGCGGGGTCTAGAGAGCGAGCGAACAGACCCCGCCATCCACTTCTTGGCCATTTTCTTTGTCGAGGAGTCCCGCGAAGCGGGGCTCCTCGACTATGTTTAAGCCACTAGGGCAATCTCTGGCTCTATCTCTAGGGCAAGAAAGTAGGACAATTATTTCACGTATAATCAAGTAATATAATTATATCACTAACCTTGAACCGTATTGAAAGTAGCGCCAGTGACAGAAAAGTTAAAGGGATCCGTTTGTCTTGGTATGGGCTGTGGTATGGGCATGTGAAGAGAAGGGATGGCACACATGTGACTAAAAGGGTTTTGGACGTAATTGTGGATGGATGGAAAGGAAGAGGGAGGCCAAAGAAAAGATGGATGGATTGTGTGAAGAATGATATGAAAGAGAAGGGAGTCAGTGATAGTATGACGGCTGACAGGATGGTATGGAAGAAGAAAACGTGTTGCGCCGACCCCAAGTAACTTGGGATAAGGGCAGGAAGATGATGATGACTAACCCTGAACCGTATTATAATCATATATTTGGACAAATGAATATTATGGTGAATAAATGGAAAATAACAAATATCGCAAATAAATTTATGAATTTAAATTATTATGACACATTGATAGATGACTACCAGTGAAATTTGTGAAAATGATTTTATGTGATTTTACAATTGTGGCAACTGAAGCGTTATTTCTAATAAAATTATGGCAAATAAAAGTATGGAATATAAAATGATTGCATTTTAAATTATGGCAAACATTAGTAAACCGTTTTCTTTGTATTGATTGTAATGCCAAATTTTTCGTAATAAACGATGTCACGTTTAATAAATATCTTTTTTATTCACATCTTACGAGTTAATAGTGCTTTTGACTGATGCTTTTTGCAGTTAAAAGTACTTTTGACGAAGAGCGTCAGTCGAGTCAGGCATAGTCGAGGAGCCCCGCCGAAAAAAATAGCCAAGAAGTGGATGGCGGGGTCTGTTCGCTCGCCCTCTAGACCCCGCCATCCCCTTTTAACCTAACCTGTCCAAGTCGAGGTGCCCCAAGTCCCGAGCTGGTGGCCAAATTCTAGGCCGCATCAATATAATTTATAATAATAGTATATATTATTTATTTATTTTTATTACAATATAGTTAGTAATCGAAACGCTAAGAAGAATAAGAAGTCCCGAGCTCGCTTCGCTCGCTCTTGCATACTATAATTTACTTTTATAAGGAACTAGCTTTTGTCCGCGACTTCGTCCGCGTGGAGTAATAGTTCCCGTTCCCGGGGAATTTCTGGGATGAAAACTATCCTATGTCCTTTCTCGGGTCTCAGACTATATCTGTACCAAATTTCATTGAAATCGGTTCAGTGGTTTAGGCGTGAAGAAGAGACAGACAGACAGACAGAGTTACTTTCGCATTTATAATATTAGTAAGGATAGATATCATTAATTGTTGATTAGTGACAGATTTCTAAGAGTTTTGACTGATTCCACCAGTCAAAACCACTTTTGACGGAATCATTCAGTCAAAACTACTTTTGACCGCAAATTTGCAGTCAAAAGTACTTTTGACCAACCTGTTCAGTCAAAACTACTTTTGACTGATTTTGCTAGTCAATAGTACTTTTGACTGGTTAAGAGTTTTGACTGCAACATATCTACATTTTTAAAACCTCCACGCTCTGTAGTTATGTCTGTTAGATGCACCCTTGAGCACAAGGTTTTGTGAGCGTTATGGTCTACAATTAACAGTCACTTTTCACATCAAACACAAAATTCGTATCCCAAAACAAAGACGTCATTGTTAGTTTGTTACTTATTAACGGCTATCTGATGTGTCTTGTTACACCGCATAAAGTACAGCCATGGTTTTTCCTATATTTGACGGCGTGATCATATGTATACAAATGCCAAAATACAGTTTTTTGTACTTAATAGATTCTCCGAGCTAAGCCGAGAACAGACAGACAGACAAGGTGAAATAAATTGGTTTTTAGGGTTCCCTAAAAGCCAATTTAAATACTCAAACAGCTCTAAACGACCTTAACTAAAAGGGAATGTTACTCTTAACCGATATAAATTAAGACGCAAATACACAAGAAAATTAAACAATTATTTACTGCGGTTTAACTAAAATATATGAGCAAGTTCTCAAGAAATTAGCGAGGACTCGTTGGTAGCATCTCAAAGGGCGTTAATTCAGAAACTGACGGACCACTTAAATTAAGCTTTTTAATTCACAAAATGTCTGGGGAAATTTATATACAGAGGCAAGTCAAATAGAGTCACAGAAGATCGGGTGAGCTAAAATTGCGCTTTATTATGAATAATATTTTGAAGTACTACTTTGGAGTCCGTGATGGTGATTTGTTCGCACGTTTGTGTGGTAGATGTCCAGTGCTGGACAATAGGACCATGAAATTTTGGTTATTAATTCGTAGGAAATTAGCTTATGCAATGGCTAGTTTTTGTTGCTGCTATTATAAAATTTAATTTTGTTTAAATATTGTTTAATTTCCGATGGAATTAAAATAATTACAAGTAAACGATAGTGTTTATTTTTCTTAAAGTTTCTTATATAATATTATTACACTATAAGTAATATTGTTCTCCAGTATAGTTATCTTAGAAATAACCCAACTTTAATCATTTTCATGCAGATTCAATAGTTAGGTATTCTTCTTGGAATAGTTTCATCAGAACATAAATTAATAGATTAGGCTTTCAATTCAAATAAATTACCTTCCAGGGGTTTAATTTAGATATATTTTACTAAAGACCCCCTAAATGTTAAGGTCAAGGGCTAATAATCGAAATACCACAGAAACATTTTAGCTACCCCAACTCGCAGAGTCGTTATGTAGGATGCCCTCGTGATTTATGAGAAACGGGACACATCTCAGTGTTTCGCTACACGATGCGAATGTAGGGTGTCCATGCGTGCGGAAAATTTGTGCCTCCGTCCCGGTACCTGTACGTGACATTAATCGCGGGTGGTTTGTCGTCGTGGTAGTTAGCGGGACAAGTTTTTTTAGTATGTTTATGTGGTACGTTTATATTTTATTGCGAAATGTTTTTGGAGACAGTGTTGTTATTTTTTTTGTTGAGTGATGGTGGAGGATTATGAATGACTTATTGTTGTGGACAAATATTTTATATTATAATGATGATAATATTGAATATGAGTTGTGAATACGACAAAGACCATTATTGTATGGTTAAAGTTGACAATTATAATATTAACTGTTAAGTGGTGACCTAAACCGCTAATTGCTATACACATAAACGGGTCAGCGCTTTCGGTTCGGCATTTTAATTATGTTTTATCAAAGGATGTGTTGAGAATGCCGAACCCAATAGCCCGATTTTTAATTCAAGTGTTGAAAAAGAAATAGATAATTACTCTAAAAATAAAATAAAAAATTACCATTTTGTTGAATAAAAAAAGAGGCTACACCAATCAAATCAAATGCAATCCTTACTAATATTATAAATGCGAAAGTAACTCTGTCTGTCTGTCTGTCTCTTCTTCACGCCTAAACCACTGAACCGATTTCAATGAAATTTGGTACAGATATAGTCTGGGACCCGAGAAAGGACATAGGATAGTTTTCATCCCGGAAATCCCCCGGGAACGGGAACTATTAATCCACGCGGACGAAGTCGCGGGCAAAAGCTAGTCATCCATAAATCCTGAACCAAAACCAAAGCATACCCACCCTACAAAGTCTTCCGCATAACAGATCGAATCCTTAGATATTTAGTTACGTTTACGTCCAAAACATTACACGTCGTCGTCCTATTTTATATTGCAGATGGAAGTCTGAATGTAAACCAAGTATTTCAGCGGTTTTGCATCATGCATGTCTGAATTTGATTTGGCGAATAGCGTTCGATGCTGGAATTGCTTGTCAGTACTCGGCAACGTGATTGGCTGGGGCAAACTTGTGTGATTGGATGTGCCAGTCGATAGTTACTCGGAAGTACTTACATAAAATAGGTAATATAATTATGTATGCGGGAAGTTAAAAGACACATCATATAGGGGGATAAACTACGCTTACTGACCTTAAACTTAGTAACTTGGGAGTAAAAATGATTAATAGTAAGTCTTTTAACCCAGCTATACCTTAAAATAAAATTGAAAATCACTTGACCAGTATAACAATAATGTATCCTCGCTACACTTGAGTCTATCATTAGTGACACCCGAGACTGACACTTGCTACTGTCGACGCTGACACTAGTGAAACTCAGCTCTGATACTCGTGTGACACTTAGAACATTTTAATTCAACACTGTGAGTTTGAGTGTCAGAAGCACTCGCGACACTTGCTTCTGACACTTGCGTCTGACACTCGCAACACTACTCTGACAATCGTGACACTCAAGATACTTTGATCTGACATTAGCGACTCTCGCGACACTGAAGTCTGACACTCGCAACACTACTCTGACAATCGTGACACTCAAGATACTTTAATCTAACATTAGCGACTCTCGCGACACTTAAGTCTGATACTCGAATCTGACACTCACGACATTCAACTCTGACACTCCTGACACTTAGGTATTATTGGCCCAGACGATGCATACGCCTATCTACATAGAAAATACATTGAAAACACATTTTCCATTCCGTAAGCTTGCAAGCCTGCAATATTGTTTACAAAGCCGCTCCCGATGCAAATCCGTGAAGTAGCTGTTCAAGGTTTATTTTTAAGGACACCAGTCAACAGATTCTTTGTTTACAATAAAAGATTTATTTTACGTGTGGAGAAAACATTGAGAACACTTGCTGGGTAATTTGATTTCTATGTTACAGAAAACAGAAGAAATTGGTTTATAAATACATGTTTTAGTAGTAGTAGTAGTAGTAGTAGTAGAGCTCTTTGTGAAGGAGCTCATTGGGGAAGTACTACTACTATACCTATTTCTGCTGCAAAGCAACGGTGCTGTGCCCGGTTTGAAGGGCATGGGTGCCGGTGTAATTACAGGCACATGAGACATTACATCTTTGTCTCTGGGATAGCAACGCATTGGCTATTCAAAAAGTTGGTGGCGTGATACGTCCGTGTCTCGAAAAGCACATAAAGCCCTTCGTTAGTCGTGTCGAATTGTCATCCCATCGAGCTATGAAAGTGGGGTTTAGAGAGCGCACCTGTATTTGCGCATACTAAAATATCTCCTGGGTAGTTAGTCTACATTTGGTTCAGTACAGTCATTGAAATCGATCTCTATTGCAAGAAATTCGATTGGGAAAATATATCCAAAATATTCTCTACCTAAAAAAAATATAAAATATTTTGAAAACATTTATACAAAAACTTAATTCTACAATGGTAACTTGGCACATAACCTAAAGTCATATCGTCTAAATTCTAGATAGAAGCGCAATAAAACCCAATAGTTTATGTACCAGGCAGGTAAACAATATCATAATAATTAACTAGTTTGCCTACCTCACGCACAAACAATGTGATTACGTCGAAATAAGTTTCTAAATGGCATGCCTGGCTTAAGAGAAAACTAAGGGTGATATTTCACTGAGGTGGGGTGAGCGGAGCGAAGAGGAGATGTGGATTTGCCAAACATATTGGTTGAACTCGATCATGTCTCCATAAATTAAAAAAAAAATATTATTAAGTAATCCATCGATTTTCTAAGAATAAAGTCATGTTTTCATTCTGCGTATGTGATGGTCGATTAAGCTGTCCGTCCACGTTAGACAATCGGTGACCAATTTTGTCGACACATGTCCTAAGAAAAGTCGGTTCCACGAAAATATGGTGGTATTGAAAGGTCCGATATATAATCAGTCCGACAAAAGTCGGACGAGGGCGGAGGCCCTTACTGTGTGTCCGCTTCGCACATCTCTGATTTGATGGAGTCTCACCGTAACACCACAGAATGAAAAGTAAATGGAGTGTTAATGGAAAAAAAAATCGGAAGTGTTTTTGTATACATATAAAATAAAATAAATCTATAAATTCACCCATTATATCTAGACAAAGCTCCTTGAATATAGAAATATTTTCTAAAATGCTTTTCAAAGTTTACGTATTGAACCCTCCAGTTAATTCAATACTCTGTGTCAAAATATGAATGCGTATCGATTACACGTCTGACACACATTTGAGATGGGTCGTGTGAAATCGATTTGAACTACGAGTATGAAGTATATTCAGGATTGATGTGGTTCTTCTCGAAACTTTAACTTTGGGCCAAGGTGACATTTTATTTACCAATTTTTTTTGGTAAAGAAATGTGTCTGTCGCTTCTACTAGGATATTTATTTTGGTCAAGGTGAGATATTTTATTAAATGTCCTGTGGGATTTTTAACTTTTTGTAGCTGATACTAAAGATTAACTGTAAAGAACTTCTTATGTAACATTTACTGAGAAAGTTGTACAAGATTCTGCAATAAACCTTTTTATTTTATTAAAGTATATTTTATTTTTGAATTGTATTTTTGCCGTTTTTTTTGTAACTTCTAATTGATTTGAATTACTATGAATATTTACAATTTGTTTATAACTCCTTATTGAAAGAATATAAACTCAAAAGTAATATGGCAAACTGTCAAGCGCGCGTTACCTGCTTTAATTGGTTGTTAATAATTCCGCCAACCAATCACTTGCACATTAAATTTAAATTGAGAAACCCGTGGTTACACATCTAACTCTTGTAAGATTGTCCCTACTTAAAATCATAGACACAAATGACAGTAAAAATCGTTCAGTATCTTCACACCGATAACAAATCTGGAACTCCATAAACCGTACAAAATCGGTAGGTACAGCCTTCAAAAAAAGTTTGCATTTTATTGACACGTCCCAACAGGGACCGAACCGTTTATCCATTTACATGGACCCTTCAGAAACGCGCGTATTAACCGACTTTGTTGCGAACGGTACAAGTGGATCCGGTTCATATTGGAATGGATAAGATAAGATGCTGTAAAAAGATTTTGTACACAGTTTTCTTCAAGCTTTTTTGTTTTTTGGTTATATCTGGATTATAGGCTCTTTGGCGCGTGTTTAAGGATTGAATTCTATTATCAATATGTTGGATAGATTATTAAGGAGTAGGAATGGTTTAAAATTAAAGTGAAATTTAGAATGTTCTTTATTACTGTGTATTGTGGCACTTGGGACGAAACATAGTTGCACTAAAGGTACATTGTGTGCCTAATTTAACGAGCGTAAGGTTCTGGGTTCGTTTTCTCAGGTTACACAAGGTGTAATGAACCTTTTCACTAGTACATAATCAGTTGCACCAAAATAGACAGACAGCTGACCCCAACACAGTTAGGACAAGAAATAATAATAACATTATGATGAGCCCAGAATATTCAAATTGGTTCTTGAACTATGAAAAAAGTAGATTAAGTTGTTCCTATCACGCAATTTATTTCTTTATTTTATATTAATGTAACAAAAAAGGTAGACTTAATGCTTTACCGGTCAACCAAAGATGGTGAAGAGATAACAACGCAATCCAACTCAACATTATTTATCGCAACCAACCTATAAAATTCAACATATTCATCAATGCACTCCGACGTTAGACACGACTCGGAGCTAACCCCACCCGCACTACGTGTTCAATGTCGATCTGTTTATTGAAAGCAAATAACGAAACGTCAGATGCATTCGAAGTTTAAAGTTGTCTACCCCGGTCACGTCTCGCGGCTGTATTCTGAACGAATTTATTTACGTAAACTTCGTGGTGTTGCGCTTTTAGGGTTAGTGGGAAATGTAGGTACCTAGTGATAGTTTTAAATTAAAAAACTTTTTTACAAAAAAAAAACAACCGCCTTCAAAAACTAAAAAAAAAGAGTTAAATAACTTTAGCTTTGGAAGTCGGCGGCTTTGGTTCTGTTTGTTGTTTTGTATTGCCGCCGACTTCCAAAGCTAAAGTTATTTTTCTCTTTTTAGTTTTTGAAGGCGGTTGTTTTTTTTGTAAAAAAGTTTTTTATTACTCGCTTTTTAGTATCAATTCTTTTATCCAAATCCATGAAGGAACTGTCATGTCATGTAAATTAACATGACACCGCTAAAAAAAACTCATAAGAAAGCAGAATACACGATTTCGTTCACTTAGATGAGAAATTTTCAAATATTACTGTAAGTATACATCTGTGTAACTCTTTCGAGTGTACAGGCGCGATGTTATGTTGTGTAATTGCGTAAACAATGCATATTTATGCGATAGCAGCAATCGCAGTTGATTTGCTGTAATTTTTTGAAGAGTTCCGTTGTCTGTCTCCGGAATCCATCATCAGATCTATATGAAATTTAAATGGGACCATTTGGGAAGTTTACCCTTTCCAACAAAAAAAGAATAATCAAAATCGGTTCATAAACGACGAAGTTATCCGCGAACAAACATAATATAATAAAAAGTGCCTATCTCAAAAACTACTGAACCGATTTTGATGAAACTTGCAGTATTCCCTAAGTTGAACAATACCTAGTACAACAAAAAAATTTTTTCAATTACTTAAATCGGACTTGTAGTTACGGAGATATGCGCGAACAAACATAAAAACATACATACATACATACACTGTTGAAATTTGGTACATTTGTTCAGACGCTGATATAGACTAACATATACGAAAACTGGGCAATTCTGGCAATATTACATACATACGGGTCGATTTGATAACCTCCTTTTTTTTGAAGTCGGTTAAAAAAAAACAACGCGCTGTGTTTTTAAGTAATAGAAAAGAAAAGAAAAATATATCTTAATTCCTTCGAATATTACATGCCAGATATTTTTAACCACCATTATTTAATTTCTTCAAATATTTCCGGTTTTTTGTATCAGCAACTTAAGTAGCGTACTTCTATCCTCCACAATTGTTAAACATACAAATCATTACAACCACTTCGAAAATTGAAATAAAATTTTGACGAAAGTTTTTCATTTTAAACCCAAATTAGAAACTCACAATATAATTTCACCTACATTTTCAATCTCTTTCACTCCTATCAAATACAGGAACGAACATTTATGAGATTTTTTATTGGAATACGGCTATGCAATAGATATTATCAGCGTTTGGTATGTGCGGGCGGCGATATGATCTGGTATCCTACAAGTACGTGATTCCTGCAATCGTCAGTTGTAAGGATGCTTCAATATCCTGCAGGATTTTCATATTCTAGAAAGTCTTGTATTATGTTTAAGAATCCCTTCTTAAACATAATACAAGACTTTGAGAGATTGGAACATGTCATGTTAAAGTGCATTCTTTTGTGTTATAGAATGAGTCCTTCTGATTTTTATGTAATAAATACATTATATATTTATTTTCATTGTCAGAAATATCTTACATCTTCTTGTCAGATCGTCTCAAATCGTCAGAATATCGGTGATCGTTTTTTTTGTCGGTGAAAATGCAACATAAGAATTCTAATAATAATATATCAAACACAAACCTACTACAAAAAAGCGGTCGCACGAAACTATGGAGTAACTATATACTATTGAACGGTTAGATAATTCGATCTTACAAAAGTCGGACGTGGGCGGAGGCCCTTATTCAAAAAATTAATTAATACAAGTTTTAAATGTATTTACGAAATTTTAATACGACCCCTGTACTGTTGTAATCACAAAATTTTGCGTGCGTTACCCTGCACGCTACCATAATCAGTGATTTTTTTACCAAAAATAAAAGTCATTTAGCAGCAATCTTTTTTTGTTAAACTCGTAGTTAACATCTTTGTGATATATCTTATTAAACCCCATATTTAAAATACATGAATAAGAAATCCAGCAACAAAAAAACCCAAAACCCAGAACACTGGTTACCAAGCCCATTATCATAAAACCATTTTGCTTCAAACCAGTATTCAACTGAAAACACAGCCCAGATATTGCGCAGCCATTACACGTATTCGCCAGCCATGAAACTAGTCATTATTTATATTTTGAACCATAAAAACGGAACGATTCTCGATATCATCTGAAGCATGAATTTTCATCGCACGGAAATTTAATTTCACTGAAATTAAGCCCTTCATGAGCGATTTCGCGTTTCGATCGCAATACGGATATTGCGTTTGTGCCTGCGTTTATTTTTCCTCCTTTATTTTGTAGTTCTTTATGGATAATGAAAGTTGAGCGGAATAGTAATGGGATTGCTTTGATGTCTGTCTGTTGCAGGCGTTGCAGCTTTTATTTTATTTAATTATTCTCTCCAGTATAAGTTAATTAATTTTGCATGTGTGTTTGCAAATCTAATTTCTTTAAATTGCTTTGATTCAGTTGAATACGTTTTCCACATGAGACCATGTTGAAAATAAGCAGCTCAAGAATATTAACTTTTTTTTTCTGACGATTGATAATTCAGGTTTTAGGTATAAAAAATTATTGCTGCGGGTTGTTCGAAAGAGATACCGCGCCCCCGGAACGCAAAGGGCACATGAAGGAACATAGACGGGTTTTAGTCAGTAAAAGTCTGACACTCCCTCCCGCCCCGCCCAGGGCAAGGGAAGTTATTTGATGATTTCCCGTCTATATATATATATAAAAAAAAAAAAAGTTTAAAATTACTATAAGTGAAAGTCTATTGCAGCATATAAAAGATACTACTAAGATATGTAAGATTACTTGTGTGTGTTGTACCCATAAATAAGATTACTTGAGAACGATTGATTAATTTTTGTTGGGTTCGTAATTGTCAGGTCAAAGTTTATATAAAAGTGTTCTTTTTGGAGCATTGGGTCATCATCATTATATCAGCCGTAAGACGTCCACTGCTGGACATAGGCCTGCCCCATAGGTTTCTAAAAAGACCAGTTGGAAGCGGTCTGCATCCAGCGTCATCGTGCATTGGATAGTACCTATTTCTAAATACAAATCTGAAAAAAGGAACACATTTTCCTCATTAGCAAATATACGGGTCGCTAGTAAATTACAAAATCCTACTCTAAATATCAACTTCGAAATAAACACTAAGATAATCCAATAGCAGTCTACAGGACACAGTTACACCGTGACAAATGGCTCCTAGATTCATTTGAATAGTTTACCTTACTACCAACAAATTATTTGCTACTCCACAATACAAAACCGGAATTCATTGAGAGTTATTATCCCATAAATATTCCATGTTTTGTAATTTTGTAGTCGGCAATTATGAACGGATCTTTGTATTGGTTGTAAAGTATAGAAATGGCACTGTTTTTGGTTAGGAATGAGGAATTAAGTTAATGGAGCTGTTTTTATAGCGTTTTAAGGAACTCGCTGATATTATAAAAATATGAAATTGTTTGTTTGTACGAGGTAATGTTTAGAATGAGTATCCCGAGTACATTTTTTTTTTCTTTAATAGGAAGGAGATATGGTATACTAGCTTCCGCCCGCGACTTTGTCCGCGTCAAAGTTAATATATTTTCCTACGGGAACCGTACATTTTTTGAGAAAAAAAAATAGCCCATGTGCTATTCCAGTCTGTAATTTATGTATGTGTCAAACATCTAGATGTATTTAGCCGTTTAAGCGTGAAAGAGTACCAAACATCCATCCATCCTCACAATCTTTCGCATTATTAGTAGGATAGGACAGTCAGAAGTAGGACTTGACGCAGACGAAATCCCGCTCAGAAGCTAATAAATAATATTGAGTTACGTTTATTTTCAATATTATAAAATGAACAATAACAATACTAGCTCCAACTTATTGGCTAACCGACTTTTAGACCATTCAAAATTGCCTGTCAATGGTTTATTTGAAATAAACGCTTTGAATTTGGCTTCGATTCAACTTCGCGAAATAGAATTTAATCATGTTATCCTACAATCGTACCTACCCACCACCCACTTAACCAGTTGAACATTTAAACATGTTTTAATACTGTTTTAAACACGGACCTTAATTAATTAATTTCTTTATTAAATTATCCTGGGTCTGCGAAGACAGTAATATTACCTGAGACGTTGTTATTCTCAGATGGAACTGGGTTTTCTGCCTGATTTCATTGTTGAAGGAAATTGTAGTTCTGCTGTTTGGTATATAAAGGATTTTGTGAAATTGAAGAGGGTGAATTTCTGGTTCTATGAAGCTGAGTGGTGAACGTTTGAGGGTAAGTTATATTGAGAAGGTTGTATTTTTTTGTCATACTTTTTACTCGACTGCAGCCGGCAAAGAAGGGTTATGATGTTTTTTGTCTGTCTCTTAGTTCAATGAGTCTCATCTTATGTAAATCAAAGAGTAATCAAACAATTACAATCTAATCAAAACACATAATTTATATTCGGTATTTATTCAACCGAAGCAAACTTCTTTACCGTCGACACTTGCAGGCCTTAAGCATTTTGGTGGTCATGTATAGATACTCAACCAGTTTATGGGAAACACTTTCCTATAAAGCGCCTTTTAGATAGAAGATGTGGCTTAGGCACAGTTCTACTATCTGACATAATAATCTGTCAGATCGGTAAAAGTGGAATACTCATCAGACATACTATTATGACAGACCAGTAAACCGCTTTACGCGCTGTCAGAACGTCGCTTTGTTGTCCGCAATAACCTTAGTTAGTTTTCCCCGTTTCTCATTTAAATTCCGCCCACAACATAAACATAATAAAGAAATTCCTTCATCTTTCATTACCCAGAACAACGTTAACAATAAGCATTTTAATGCACAAATTTTGACAACGTAAGTAGCCCGACTTGGAAGTCGTTTGCGAACGGCTTTAAAGTCGTTTCGGTACTTTATATAAGTTGGAAGAAGCCGGCGTAAAATCAGCGAGCCACAGGTGCGGCCCAATGACTGGTGTAGCCGAGACTTCGTTTTAAAATACGTGTTTTATAGCTACGAAGTTCTTACTAAGTTTGCGAGAAAAAATTTAAATTATTAAGCTTGTGAAAGTTGCTGTGGTTTGGTCGTTAATCAAGTTTATAGTGTGATTAAGTTTATGGATATTATTTTAGTTGACGTATAATAGTAATACCACCTGCCACCTACTATTTTCTCACTGCACAGCAAAGACCTCTTCTCGTACAGAAAATCAAGAGGATTGATTACCATGCTTGCTTAAGGCAGATTGGCGATTGAGTTATGCTATGAAGATAGTTTTAAAGCATGTGCTATGTATCTACTATTTAAACGTGTAACTTAGATAAAAGTAGTACTGTCCTAATTAAAATGGACCTTTTAAAATTCGAAAATGGGTGATTGACTTTTTTATATAAGAATACTAGCTTAGCCCACAACCACCCCCACGTAAATGTTGGTTATTAAAAATTTAATCATGATTCAAAAGACTTGTCATCATATAAACGTTATTATTTTTTTCTATGTGAACTGAACAGTACTTTTTTCGAGATTAAAGGTACCCTATGTCCATTTTTGTACACCTGACAACGTTGCAAAATTTTAGAATGATCGCTTTAGTGGTTTAGGCGTAAAAAATTAATAAACATAGGTACTTTCGCATTTTTGTAGTATTAGTTAGGATTAGTGTTAGGTTCCTGTAATAAGCACATAATATCTGTGACTATAGTAAGTGATTACG
Organism: Caradrina clavipalpis; assembly: GCA_932526535.1. Lineage (NCBI taxonomy): Eukaryota > Metazoa > Arthropoda > Insecta > Lepidoptera > Noctuidae > Caradrina > Caradrina clavipalpis. Next base: position 2,392,896 of record OW052088.1, read on the forward strand.
ATACCAATTTGTCCATCAAAGTATCTTCACCTATATTATTATACAAAGCACTACAATTTATATTAAACCGATAAGAAGTACGATGCTAATCGCGAACCAATAGTAATGCTATCGAAGGCGCTTCACAGTACCGCTTAAACTTAATACCGGGGAAGGATTCAATTAGCCTAAGCTAGGAGTGTAGCTTAATTAGCGAGGTAATATTTACTGAATATTGTATGTTGTTTTACTGAAAAATGTTGGGAGTTTAGCTGATTAATCCTCAGGCTTTGGGAGAAAATTGTTATTGAATATTTAGTAATTGTAAACTAGTTTATGCTGGTCTGTACAGGTAGGTAAATATTACCAGAATCACCTAAAGATTTGGAAAAATCAGATAAAGTTGACACTATTTTCAATAGGTATTGTTACTTTTGACGCCATGAAAATAATATTTATATACCTATTACTGTCCATCTGTAAGGCAAAAGCTTTATAGTTTAAACCACAGTAGGTACTACTTCAGGGCATAAGCTTCTTTTTGTACAGGGAAGACACGTGGATTGATCACCACGTTTGCTCAAGGGGGATTGGCGATTTCAGACTTATAGTAATCGTAAAGTTCAGATTTCCTTACGATGTTTTCCTTCACTGATGTTAGTGATGCCCAAGATAAACTTAGAAAGCAGGTACATATAAAACCAAAAGTCACATTGGTACTTGCCGGGTAAAACGGACAAGGCATGTAAGTAAATGCCGACGACAAATTGACAATAAACCTGCAATCCGCCAAAAATCCGTGACTCTTATCATTCTTCAGGCAATAACAGCGTGGCACTGTAACAGCCCCATTTGCATACATCGCGTGTCTCGCGCACCGATATACGAGTGAAACAGTTAAATTTTACGAACATCGTTACAGCGATCAAATAAAAATTGAATTTTTACAACTCTACATATCTCAGGCTGGTTCGCTGATGTTTTTGATATTGTTTGTGACTGTACTCGTAAAGCGTGATATTGGTTGCTGTTTTAATTGTGACTGTAGTTCAATGAAATATTTTACAGCAGAAATGTATAGGTAAGTACTGGTATTGTTAATAAGCGAAATAATTATCGATGACGACTTTATTTGGCTTTTCACCTTTTAAATAACAAATAATAATAAAAAAATGTGCTTGGTTAACGCCTATCACATGGGACCTAAACATACCGGCGAACTGTGGGTGTACATTGATACACCTCTGCCTAACCCTCTGAAAATACAAGCGTGATAATATGTTTTGTTAATAATAAAAAAAGAAACTTTTTGCATTTTGTCGGTGTAGGTGTTTTAGTTTGTATATCGATCGCTGATTGAGCAAAATCCATGCGTAACGATTTCTCTTCCACCGTGTAGTTTTTTTAATCTTCATTCTCATAATTTTCCTCTCATAATCTCATCAAAGATAACAGTCTGCTTTTTCTTCAATTTTACCTCCATTTTTCCCTTAAAATCCACACGATTTTAAAAACCCCACTCAAAAAGGTTTAAACTTGTTTGTAAAACGAAATGTAGGTGCCTACTTAAGCATCAGTTAAAAAAAAAAACAAAAGCATAAAGTAAAACAGCAAACGTGATCAAGTTAAGCTCTTTATAACCCTTTTTATACCAAAATTCGCATAAAATATAAACGCCCAATCTCTGTAGGAAAAATGCTAAGTTGGAGGGAAAAAATCACATTCTTTTGAAATAAGACTCAATTTTCACATAACTTAGAGCTTTATATTGATCGAATCTTACTTTCCGGGATCTTCAAGCTTCTCCAAAAAGTGCTGACGTTTACATTTTACGATTTATAAAATAGCTAGTTTTTGCTTGTGACTTTGTCTTTGTAGAATTCTGAATTTAGCCAAAGTATTAAATTATGTTACGGAAATATAAAAACGGGATAAAAATTGACCCTAAGCTAGATCAATATCTATAGGTGTGCCAAATTTAAGCTAATTCCGTTCAGCTGTTTAAGCGTACAAATATATTAAACTATTTTCCATCAGTCAATCCTCACAAAGTTTTGTGTTTATTATAGAAAAATTACAAAAAAAAAAACTACATATTTTTCTAATTCTTGAACCAAATTTTCGTTGCCCTTTTTCAAAGATGCAATGTAACTTTTAAAATAACACCAGAAGGCTCATAAATACACAATTAAAAACGTTAAAAAATCAGTTGAGTTGCTATCTCATTTCAGTGACTATCAATGTCAGTTTTTGACTATTGGGACTGAGATTAGAATGCGAACGTTCCTAAAAGTTACTTCAATTGTCTCTCCTTTCTCCCTCTGATGATCAGAACACACGATAATAGCCCAAACCTCTGTTACCATCTTATAATGACCTCTTGAAACCCGATCAGGAAGTCATAAAGTCTGTTCAGGAACCACACCAATATCTATGGTTACCGCAAATAGCCAATAGTTTGCAACGATCCGTCATCACGTGACTCACCCACCGTCGATGAAGAGGTGCAGAAGTGTTAAGCGCAATACACACTGAGCCCGCCGGGCCGCCGACATATGTCGACAACTTTTTGTCGGCGGTCTAGTTGGCGGCTTCACTTAATACAAGTCGGAAAATTTGGTCGGCGGCTTGAGATGAGAAATCAACTGAGCGCAGGCGTATCCAAGCCGCCAACATGTCGGCGGGCAACACGCGCGGGCGTATGTTGCCGACATGATTCTTTTCATACAGGCCGCCGGGTTGTGTCGCCGGGCTTTGTCGGCGGCCCGGCGGGCTCAGTGTGTATTGCGCTTAAGCAGTATTAAAACAAAATTAGTATTCCTTTTTGTATTTTATTTATATTTGATTTTTATTTTATGTGTATGACTATAAATTAATAATGTACCTTTTTTCAAAATTTAAGAATTGCATTTAGTTTTTTTTAATACAGGATAAGTTTTAAATATGTGCGGTTTTTTGTTGGTAGTTTAGTATTAGTAACAGACAGTTGTTCTACACTTCTTTGTGTTTTTATTTTGTGGATTTTGGATCTTAAATTGCGACTTTAGATAATTAGTTATTTTTTATTCGTTCGGTTCACCGCGTCGGCGACTGCCTATAAAATAAGACAGAGTAGTCATCTTTCGAAAACCATATCGAATATAAATACGTATGGCGGGGGCACCACTGTGCCCCCAGATTCATTAGAATTCCTTTTAGTTTATTTACTCAACATTTACGCACTAAACCAGGCAGATGAGACTTCTAAATGAGAAACCTGATGAGAAACTTCACTTGCACAAGTTAATATTCTGAGTAATTGAAGTTAGTGAACCCTCTGAATCTCAACTATTTCATGGCAATAAACCCCTCAATAAATCTGGCTGGGACAAACAAAGTTTTGGATGTCGCCCAAGATGGCGAATCGCTTTCGTTCAAAATAATTCGATGATAAATTGACCAGCATTGTTCGAGTACAGTTTTGTTATTTATTTCAATATCAAAAGGTACCCATTGTACTTGTTTGAGATAGAAAATGATAATAACAAACAATGGTTTTGATTTTTATCTAGACGCAGAGAAATTTATTGTGTTCGTGATATACGAACGGAGTCAAGCAGGACAAGAAATAAGTAATCGTCTTATTGGCTCAGAACATTTATTATGTTCGTGATTTTAGTTCATAGGTAAGTTAAAAGGAGCTTGGATTTTTCAAGAAAAATTCTAAAAGTTTCATTTCATTTTTTCTTTTCATTTTCCTCGTGGATACAAGCCGTGTGGGGTCGAAATCTTACTAACTAAAAAACCTTACGTTTCTTCTGAAAGTGTCGGGAGCCCGGTATTTGCTTAACGCTGATGTCTTGTCCTACCTTCGAATGGTTTTTTCGTATACAAATAGAAAAAGATTTTTTAAATAAAGTCAACAGTAAATCAACAAATGAATGTACTATAATGGTCCAAGATCCTAGTTTTGCCAGGCCTACATCATCTAAGAATGGCTGAAATAATGAAGAAAAAAAAAATAAAAGAAAAAAATAACCATTAAAAAGTATGGTTAAAAAAAGAATATAATTATTGTTCATAAGTTTCGTACATACATAATTATGAATTTAAGTTGTTACATAAATAAATGAAGACTGATACGCATTTTACCACGACATAAACTTAAGATATAGGCACGGTACACACGCAACCACTTTGTAACATTAACAAATGAAGTCATAAACACAATCCTTCAAGCAACTGGACCACAAACTCTCGCCAGACGCGCTCGCCACACCGCCTGTAACCCACAACATAATACTTACCTGTGAGGAGGTGACAAATGACGACACACTCGTAAACTACCAGACTAATGTGTGGACGACTGTCCGCAAGGGAATTAGGTGCTTGACAACCATCGCAAACAACAATCAAAAGTAACTGTTGTACTTGACTGTATGTAAATTAATGTTCTTTTTTATAATATAAATAATTATTCCGGACGAATTTCGGTTATGGTGGGTAATCTGAATAGAGATGATATAAGAAACAATAGGAGATATACCCGTGCTGGTAAAAAGCATTGATTTTTTATCCTTTCAAAGCTCTTTTTCCGTGATTTTGTCCGCGTCCAGTCAAAGCGTTCAAGTATTCGGCAATACAGTATTTCGATCAGTGAAAAAATATTTGCAATAGAACCAATACCATTAAAGATTACCTCTTGGAATAAACTTTACCTCTTTAAAGTATCATACTGTCTTAGCACCATAATATCTTTTCTTTTTTTTACTCCACGTTGCAATATCTTCTTGCAGGTCCTTCGCCCTGCGGGTGAGGGAGGAGTTTATCTAACTCTAACTGACCTAAAACTACCAAAGTGTTCCCTTCCCATACATATAGCGGGGATCGCGACCGCTATCCTACGAAAAAAAAAAATATATATACCATCACGCCTGTATTCCCCGAAGGGTTAGGCAGAGGTGTACCAATGTACACCCACAGTTCGCCGGTATATTTAGGTCCCATGTAACAGGGGGCGAGCCTATTGCCATTAACCGGGCACAAATCCAAACTCCGAGCTGCTACTGAGAATTTCATAGAAAAACCCAATAACGCTTTTTGCTCGACCTGGGAATCGAACCCGGGACCCCTTGCACAGCAGTCGCACTTGCAACCACGAGACCAACGGGGCAGTCCTATGACTAAGTATAATATTCCCTAATTTAACTAAACCTTCAAAACTGCACTTATCAAGGTGAACGTCCCAACGAAATTTGACGGTGACATGAAACAAGAGCGTCATAAACTCACAAGCTTCACTACGTCCCACCACAGCGAGGCTTAAAACGAATTTCAGAAAGAGCATTGTACTATAAAAATTCTTTTCAACCGAGTACCGAAGTGCATAGCTCTGGCGATTTTCGTTTGCAAAATGGACTACGGTAGTCGAGTGTGGAATAAAGTTTAGGAATGTGGCCTTTCTGAAAACTTGGTCGCATTTTCCGAATGCATTTTGTTACTTTTTTTTGGGAATACTGAGATTTTCTGATTTTTAGGGTTCGGAATCCCGGGCAGAAGCTATAGTGTGTGTTTTTACTCTCAGATACTGTTTTATTTATTTATTAAAACTTTATGCACAAATGTAAAAAAAAATACACCGTACAAAGGCGGACTTAATGCCTTAGGCATTTTCTACCAGTCTACCTTAGGGCATTTGATAGCGTCGTAGGTCAAACTTGAAAATAGTGTGCTTTATGTTTATGAGCCGCCGCGGAAGCACATTATTTTTACGTTTGACGTATTAAAATAACATTTACAAAAAAAATACATTTACAACCGCCTGAGAAATATTGAAATATTACTTGCTTAATATTATTTCTTTTGAGTTCGTAACATCCCCCATAACAGGAACATGAAAATAACCAACTACATTACCCAACAACACAAGCAAAACAGCGGCAAAACCCTACTACAGAACACAGCACTTCATTATCAACCTAACATTTTAATATCAAGCAATCCCACGTTGTATGTTAATTTCAAGCACTACTAATGTTTGTTCATTCCCAGGGTACGGTATTTGAAGCTGAAATTAAGTGGAGACAGACCTTGACAAATCCTTGTACACACGACGGAAAACTTGAATCATTAGTCTATGTACTGCGCTGATGTGCGCTGTCCTAATGGAGGAGGCATGTTTGACAGTTCTCGAGTTGCCCCGGAGTTTCTGACATTGTTATGGAGTTGCATTATTTGAATATGTTATGTAACAAGCAACCCATTTAACTATACTGTTGGTTTTGTGGTCGTAAACGTGAGTACTGAGCGTGGGGTCCGGGGTTCGTTTCCCATTTCGGGACAAAGTGTTATTGGTGTTATCGTTTCTCCGGCACTCGTCGAGCTTCATTGTTTTGGCGCTTTCCTTGTGATCGCCACTGTTGATTCTGGCTTACAGAAGCTGCAGTGGTTTGGGAACAGTGTGGCGGGCATGTCCAAAAGTATTAGTGGGTTCCTTCATTTGGAAGTTTTTCTGACTGACACTTTCATTCTGGGTGGAGCTGAAAGGAGTGTCAGTCTCTTACTGAATAAAACCCATCCATGTTCCTCCTAACATCTTTTGCGTTCCAGGGCCGCATAGGGTATTTAGGAGCAGGGGAATTCTTAGTAGCAGCCTGAAGTTTGCATGTTCGTGGTGTGACATCCCCGTGCTTCGGAAAGCGCGGAATGCGCAAAAAGCATTTGGTCCTACACGTAATCTCTTCTCCGATTAAGAGTGCGAGAATGCATTTGATTAAGAGTGCATTTGTGTCAAAAGAATAAAAGCCATGATGGCTATTTAAACTGTATGAAATAGTAAAAGTCTTACACTAGGGCGGGGGAAGTTATTTGATGATTTCCCGTCTAAAAAAAAGGCGTATTTCATTTTGCAACTAGGTACTTCGTTGCGAATTTTGAGTTGTACATAAACTTAACTTTTTAGTCTGTATCCATCCCGTCTCAGTCTAACATCAAATATATTATATTCCACAAAATTCCCAAAAAAGACCAAAAGGACCAGATTATTACAGATTTATAAACCGAACACGTTTGCCAGTGATTTCAAGGAGGCTCATTACCGCTTAGAATTCCGGACAAACAATACACAGGGGGCTATAATGAGGGGAATAGAGTAGGCGAGAAACATCGGACGTGAGTCTAGAAAGAAAAGTTTTGACGTCCCTGGATTTTATATATATTTTTATATATATATATTATTGTTTTATATTCACCTTCATTGTTTTTACATATAGAAACAACAACAAATTTTGTAACCAAGATTGTGTAAAAACCAAATTGAAAGAAAAGAGTGTCCATGGAGTTTCTGGCTCGTTCTTCTCCATAGAGACCTACGTTTTGGAACGAGCAACTAGCTTCAACTTTAACTGTAACTTCTTGACAATTCAAAAGTGTCTGTAAATGGTCTAATTGAAATAAATGCTTTGACTTTGACTTTGACTTTTTATTTTTGGTCTTTATGTACTATCTATTTACCATAAAAATCTTGCACTTTATTTTCTTTATTTTCTTTATTAATTCAATATTAAATCTCCAGTTTGTTTTCTTCATATAATAGTAGAGTCGTTTGTCTTTTGTAAAAAAAAAACAGCTATCATGTATTACATACAACGTACAATCACGCCTATATTCCCAGAAGGGTTAGGCAGAGCAGAGATACACCCACAGTTCACCGGTATGTTTAGCTCCCATGTAATAAAGGGCGAGCCTATTGCCATTAACCGGCCACAAATCTTGACTCTGAGCTGCTACGGAGAATTTCACAGAAAAATCCAATAACACTTTTTGCTCAACCTGGGAATCGATCCCAAGACCTCTAACGTAGCAGTCGCGCTTGGGACCACTAGGCTACCGAGGCAGTAATTTAATATCTTTGCTGAATATGGTGACAGTGTTGTGGTGGTATTTATACCGTGACATTAGGAGAACTTTAATGGCAGCAATCTTAGACATGCTACAGCGTACAAAGTACATTGAAATAATAAGTTTTCTTTTTTAATTTTTGTTCCACAGAAGGTGGCAAATAATCTAACGGCCCGCCTGATGTTAAGCGGTTACTGCTGCCTATGGACACTTGCAACACCAGAGGCATCACTTTGCGATTACTGTGTATTTTCTTACCTTCCCAGACGAGGGATTTTTCAACTTTCTTTATATTTTTATGAAAAAAATAAAAATAAAAAACACCAAAATTCATCCATCATTCAGCACTTGAAGCAAAGAACCGACACATTTGAAAAACAATACATAAAACAGTGAATTTATTCATAAACAGACTACCGGAAATATTTCTTGCGTCTCCCGAGACCCGATTCTTAGCTCAGTCACGGAAACGGATATCGGGATACAGATGACCGTCGAAGGAAATAGTCGGTCAGCCAACCGACAAGTAAAAATGATCATTGTAATGTTGGCAATTACTTGTCGGTGGCAAAAAATATTTGGTAGCTTTGACTTTTTTGCGGACTACACCCAGATTTTCTTAGAGATCGGTTAAGATTGATGAGTTCAGTGTATTGGTTTTGGGAGAAAAGAGCTTTTTATGCAGATTTGGAATAAATAAAATAAAAAGGACAAGTTCTTTTGGTATAATCAATCTTGTGTGTGAGAAAAACGTTACTAAGTTCTATTGCTGGCAATTCTTTGGTATTTATTTAATAAGTGAAATATCATTTTTGTTTGTGTTTTACTGTAGTTAAATTGATTACGTAATTTATGTAGCAGAACAGCACTTGTTTGTATATGTGAGTTTCTTTGCTTTTAAACGCACTTATGATGCACTAGAAATGCCACCCACAAAACAAAACAAATACCTATAGTGTGTTTTTTAATCTCAGAGACTGATTTGACGGGTTCTTATGTCAAACTTGAAAATAGTGTGCTTTATGTCTATGAGCCGAAAGCACATTATTTTGATTTTTGACGTATGAAACTGTCAATTTAGTCTACGAGATTAAAAAACACACTATAGTAGTAATTTGTCGGGTGAAGTACATTCCTGGACTCCTAAATCCTGCTAACCTGTTTTTTGTTGCATACAGTCTATAACTTTTCATTAAATGAAAATAAACTTGTCAATGCCATAATAATTTCGTCGCAAAAAAAGGAATGGTGCTGTCATACATAACTCTGTCTATCTCTGCCAAAAAAAAACTTAGTACTTGCCACGTCACACGTTATTACCACATCCAAACATTCAGGTATCCAGAACCAGCTTCATTTGAGTCTCTTATAGCTGCACCTGTTACCACGCCGACAGCTCACACTTCCTCACTATAATGTATCTCTACCTTAACGGCTGAACAATATATTCAGCGCGGTACTTCTTCACAATAATGTGTATCTACCCTAAGCGTGTTCGCTTCTCAAATAGCGTTCTGTTTGTTATTTACTAAGTACTTTACCTGTAAGTACATAAGTACTTGAAAGTTTGCAGTGTTTAGTTTGTGTTAAAAATATAGGAGCTAGTATTTTGCTGTTGGTAGTTTTAGTGTGAGAATATGCTTTAGGTTTTCAGTTAGGGTAAATCGGGGACAATACGAACATTATTCAAAAAACGGTTTGATTGTATGAGTAACAGGTTGGAAAGTTCCTCATTATTGATTTAAGAGGGAGGATCTAAACGAAGTATAAAAAAAAACTATATTTGCATAGCATATTGTTTTGTGTAGGTATGTGTTTTTGTATTTTTCCTATACTCCTATAACACAACACACACATATTGCATACATCGTTTTTTCACCTGCAGTACTCACTGTTGCAAATGACCCCTAGTATCGGTCTGCATTTGTGCCTGATTGATGACAATAGGCTAAATCATATACCCCATCACATCTCCAACAAAATGAAGCTTTCATAGACTTATTCCACTATTTCTGGAAATAATTGAAACTGGACTTGGTAGTCGTTTTATTTTAGTCCTTCCATTACAGAAGGACCAAAAAAACATTCTCAAAATAAAACCAAATTTATTATTTTCATTCGTTCTCCGATAAATTGGGTATAGAGAAGAAATACCCAACAATTAATTCGGTCCTTTTAAAAATATGATTGATGATTGAGAGTATTAAATCTTAAGCGCCTTTGAGTGGCAAATTAAATGTATTTGTCAACGTCGAGACGAAAATAAACGTGAACGAACAACAGCTGGGCTTTCTTGTTTATATTTATTGTTTTATTTTGATTGGAAAATTGTGGAAAGTAAGAGGATAAGCAGGGGCGTAGGTATAGAAAACGTATTTGTAATGATATTGTAAAGTAGTTTCCTTTTAATCGTAGGTGGTGCATACTGTACTATCGAAGTAAAGTTATTTTTTTCTTTTTGTTTTTAACAGATTATCCGCGGAAGTACTGATCAGTCATAAACTATGTTTTATGGTATACTTGACTTCGACATGAAAGAAGTCACAGGCAGAAGCTAGTCTACACTAATATTATATGAGAAAAGATTTGTATTGTTGTATGTAACGAAAAAACTTATTAACATTTTTTACCAATAGATAGCTAAATTATTATTATAAATAAAAAAAAAAAATATACCATCACGCCTGTATTCCCCGAAGGGTTAGGCAGAGGTGTACCAATGTACGCCCACAGTTCGCTGGTATATTTAGGTCCCATGTAATAGGGGGCGAGCCTCAATAGGCTCGCCCCCTATTACATGGGACCCGTTGGATTTGTGCCCGGTTAATGGCAATCCATTAACCGGGCACAAATCCAAACTCCGAGCAGCTACTGAGAATTTCATAGAAAAACCCAATAACACTTTTTGCTCGACCTGGGAATCGGACCCGGGACCCCTTGCACAGCAGTCGCACTTGCGACCACGAGACCAACGGGGCAGTCAATTAAATAAATAAATAAATAAAAAAAAAAATATTATTAATTATTTAATATCACGCTACGACACACGGGAGAGGAGCAGTAACCAAAGACGTACCTTAACGTATAATGTATTTCGATAACTAAGCTTATTGTCATCAAGTTATTTGGAGATATCTAGAACGTGATTGATTTACATATTCGGAACTTAGGACCAGATTACCAAGTACAAATCTGCGGAGTAAACGTTAAGTAAATTAGATCTATCTTTGAATTGGAAATACCCGTTTCGCAAACGATATTTATTTAGTTTGCAGACTTTATTCATGTTAATAAATGGTAATAGTAATTGTGTTTGTCGTATGAAATTAAAGTAAAATACTTTATTTCAGAAATCGTCTTGAACTGTCGCGTTGTCTATTTAATTAAGTAGTCATATTTATTATAGCAAAATAAAGTTTTCTTAATAACTGATTGATCAAAAATGTATGTATGCACAATGTATATGCGTGTTTCCATTTCTCTGGACACCCACAAACAAATGGAAGTCGTTCTAGTTGGGTCATTTAAATATCCACCGTTTCTACGCACTGAATTTTCAACGCCCGTCAAAAACTCAGAAAATCCACTAAACAATCTATTGCATAAAAAAAATACTTCATATTACGAAAATCGCCCTTGACACAAACCTTAACTCAAAATTATTCGAAGATAAAGCGATCACCGGTAAGAGCTAAACCCATTAACTACATCTTACGCCTTATCTCACCATTTATCTAAACATAATCGCCAGGACATTCGCGAAACCCATCCAATTACTGACCTACATAAATACCGCTTACCCTATCGCACTATTCATAAACAAAGCGACCCTCGTATTATAATATAAATAACGCTAACCCTAAAGGGTGACACTCACAATGAACCTTTGTAATACAGAAATTGGTGATTAAAAATAATTATTATCTAAGTATTCCCATGACTTGTGATTCGAGGGTTCGTTATCTTACGGCAGTCTACCTTTGTAGGACCGGTGTACGAGAAATATTGGCGCTCTATGGGGACGTTAACCCTTCAGTCCTAATTGGGCATAGTTCTGGCAAAACGATGTCAAAATTTCTGCCATTTTTCGAAGTTATTGTAATGATTTTGAATATTTAACCTTGAATTATTGTTAATCTATTCTAAACATGCGTTTTGGATGTATATGCATCGAACTGTTATTGGCATTCTGAATTAGTCTATACTGTACTAGATAAAGTAGTAACTCAAAAGAGTGGGGTAAGGATTAAAAAAAAAACAAGAAATTGCCCTTTCCCATTACCCCGTCAAGAATAAGTTCCTGACATATAATATATAATAGATAGAGATATATTATATATAATAGAATAGAATATAATAGAAAGAGACAGAGAGAAAGAGGAAGAGGAAAGGTCATCTGAAAGGGGCATAACGCTTTTTCCTCACATGATGATTTCTGCTTGACTCCTACCTCCAGAAGCATCAAAGAACTTCGTTACAAAAAAACCCTAGCACACACAAATACTCATCAGTGATCAGTACATTAATCATGGATTTAGAAAAAAAACCTGAACGATTCATCAGACGGCACAGTTCCGACCGGAGACATTAGGTAGATCATTAGCTTTCAGTACCAATGTCCATTGCATTGAATGGGACCGCCCGACCGAAATGATCACGTTTTCTTACTTTACTTGACGGTTTATTTATTTATTTGCGAAATGCCCTTACCCGTTTTAAAGGCTTATTTTATAGGAGGGTTTCACTCAAACCTTTAAGAATTTAGGATTCGATTTTTACGATGGTTTTCTTTATCGCTCGTGCAAAAGACTCCTTGATTTTTCTGGGAATAGAAGTGATTTAATAATGATAAGTACTACTACTCTGATGTAGGTACTACCCGTAGCAACTCATAATACAAAGAAACATATAAACACCAGACCGATTTCGTTGACTGCAGTTAATATTACGGGTAGGGGATCAGGCGCAGGACCAACAGCATTGGGTGCTTTCTACTTACAAATTCCTGGCTGCTACTAAGAAATGCCTAATACAAAATATTAAAATACTTCACCCCATCAATCATCCCATAGATTTTCCTACCTGAAAAAATCCTGGTTTTTGTTGTACACAACAAAATAAAAATACAAAAAAAAAAGTTTCTAACGACAATAGACTGGTAAGCCTATTGTTGTTGTTATTGTTCTTTTATGACTATTATGACATCACTATTATCTAGATTTTCAATTAAACATCAAATCCTACCAAAAGCTTCACAATACCTGTTCAGACTATAATACACATAATAATACACTTAACCAGAAAATCACAAAACAATAGTTCGATGCCACCACGCTTTAACAAGCCCGTCATATGCAACATGCATATGATATGCAGGTGTGAAGGTGTGACGTCACACCAACGCATCCGATCTGACCGACAATTATCGCCGCGGCCGACATCTAACATTCATGCATTCAAACTATGACGCGCGAGCGATAGACATTTTAATTAATGTGGCATAGGGTTGGCAGTTATGTGAAGTATGTATTTAATCAATCCTTAAGGAATTTCTATTAAGTAAGAAAACGAACCAATATTCCAATACACTGTTTTTTTAAAGGATGGGAAATCATCAAATGTCTTCTTCAGCCCTAGGCGGAGCAAAAGGGAGTGCCAGACTCTTACTGACTAAAACCCATCTGTACCCATCCGCGGTATCTTATTCGATAAAATTCCGCAACCCTGGCAGTATTCTAATATAATTACTGTCTTGTTTGTGTGATGTACTCTAGGCTATGTAACTGCGACCAAATTAACGCACTGTGGGTGGGCGTAGTTTGGGCGCGGCGCGTAGTTTTAAGTTAGTCTTAGTATGAGCAAATCTCTGATTAAAATATTAGGTACGTTCAAATTCTAACTTGACATTTCAAAACGTACCTACCTACTTACAACATTAATTTTGATTCATACTAGAGCGAACTGCTAACGAAAGCCTATGTGGTAGGTAGGCACGGCACTCATAATACGAATTGCGGTTTACTTTATTGTTATGTGCTGTGCCCTACTGTATCCCTGAAATCATACAAAGAAGAATTCGTCTAAAAAACTATTAAGTACCTAATTAATTTAAATGTATTAAATAAAAGTGTCATCGTTCAGATCGGTGACAACCCTAACCACGTATGATGGCGGCATTCAACTGTTTGATTTCAATACAGATAATGTCAGGAATAACTCAGTATTGCGATCTGTGAAACTTTGGTGTGAAATGCTTACAAAATGGATGACTCATCCATACAATATGACGGTATATTATATATACCATCACGCCTGTATTCCCCGAAGGGTTAGGCAGAGGTGTACCAATGTAGGTCCACCCACAGTTCGCCGGTATATTTAGGTCCCATGTAACAGGGGGCGAGCCTCGGCAGGGGGCGGGGGGGGGGTGAGCGAGGGGGGGGGGGGGTGTCTGTGGGGGCGGGGGTATATTATATATGGAGTACAATTGTCATACAATTTATGTTAAAGGTGTAAATACTACGGATAATTATGTAACACTAGGGATTGCAATCCGGATTCTTGGAAATTCGAAAACAACTGAAAAATCCGGATTTTCTTGCCTTTTTTAAATCCGGATTTTCAGACTCAAATCCGCTTTTTTCGGATTTCAGTCAAAACTGATTATAACGCATAATATTTGTAATTAATTTTGATTATAATAATTATTTTGATTGTAATTAATCAGTATATCGATATTACCTACTTTAATGCGAAAATAAGAATAAAAAATAAATTAATTAAATTAAAAAATATGGGTCCATTGTTACAAGACAAAATAAACTTAAAAGTACTTCATATTATGGTATGCTATTCTAAGTTATAGCGAACTGCATGCGACTTCGTACGCGTTGCTTATTTCACTCGCCATAAGTTACGTCTTTGGTTAATGCTCCGCTCCTCATACACAGGGTGGAATTTTATAATGCTACCTGGAGGGAAAGTACTCTTAATACTTAAGTTAGCAAATTTTACTGAAAGGAAACATTCCTTTATTTTTAAAAAGAAACAAAACTGCATTTAAATAATTTTGAAAATACACTTGCCACACCCGGGAATCGAACCGACTAAACTCCGAAAAAATAGTATCCTGTACTTTTATGGCACCAATCGATAGGGTCAATCATAATGATCAAATCTCACCATGAAATTTTAATCTAAACATATTTTATTTGGACGAAAAAAACGAGTACTTTTATGCTTTTCCAGCTCCTCCCCACTGGAGTGCTGGAGTATCAATGTTTAAGTACAGTTTATGTTATGTAATGATTATGTAAATTTATAACGAGAAAAATTACTGATACCCAAAATTTATTGAATATTTTAGTTGATTTTATTCTGTCGAGCTGTGAATTGAGCCAATTGATGCAGATTTCAATTAATTTATACTATTTTATATAAATTTTAACAAAATAACTGAAAACACCAAAAACTTCGAAAACTCCGGATAATCCGGATTTTAATTGGACGAGAAATCAGAAATCCGGATTTGAAAAAACTCCGGATTTTGCAATCCCTATGTAACACGAGTGAATTTTGACTATCTTTTTACAAAGCCAAAATTCACTCGTGTGTATCAGATATTCATTTGTTTATTGTATATTTTTTTACATTGTTACCCAACATTTAGTCATCTTAAATCCAGCAGCAATATAATCTAGCAGTTTTTATTGATTAATTGATAAAGAATTTAAATACAAAAAAATCTGTGTTTTTGTCAATTATTCCATTACGTGCCAGATAACAAATTCTGCGCGGAATGATAACAATTTTCAACTGTATTTACGATGTGTAATATGAAATTTTTAATTAAACATTTCCTGTGATACTCGGCAATAGTGTAGCTTTTTATCAGTGAAAGAGATTTTTGTAATGGAATCAGGACTTCCAGGGAGTCCCTTTTGCAAACAAAAAGGTCGTAAAAAAAAATCGTCTACATCGCTTTCCATGGGATGCAAGGCTGCATCATAAGCATTGTATTTTGGAATGGCAATGCTTATTTTTTGACCCAAAAATGGGTCACGTAAACACGACCAGCAGTTTGACAAATAAAGCACTCGACAATGACTTACCATACCATCACGCCTGTATTCCCCGAAGGGTTAGGCAGAGGTGTACCAATGTACACCCACAGTTCGCCGGTATATTTAGGTCCCATGTAATAGGGGGCGAGCCTATTGCCATTAACCGGGCACAAATCCAAACTCCGAGCTGCTACTGAGAATTTCATAGAAAAACCCAATAACACTTTTTGCTCGACCTGGGAATCGAACCCGGGACCCCTTGCACAGCAGTCGCACTTGCGACCACGAGACCAACGGGGCACTCGACAATGACTTATCTATACTTAATATATTAAAGATAAAGAGTTTTTGTATTTTTGTGTGTAAGTTTAAATGCGCTAATCTTTGGAACTTCTGAAGCCGGATTTAAATTTTTGTGTATAATAACCAGACTCAAGAGGAACAGTAAAAGCTATATAACATCACGCTACAACTCACGGGTGAGCAATAACCATTGACGTAAATTAACGCGGTTGTAAAAAAAACTTTTAAACAAAAAAAAACAGCCGCCTTCAAAAACTAAAAAGTGAAAAATAACTTTAGCTTTGGAAGTCGGTGGCTTTGGTTCTGTTTGTTGTTTTGTATTGCCACCGACTTCCAAAGCTAAAGTTATTTTTCACTTTTTAGTTTTTGAAGGCGGTTGTTTTTTTTTTTGTTTAAAAGTTTTTTATTTTTTGCTTTTTAGTATCAACTTCCTGTCATCCAAATCCATGAAGGAACCTACGTAAATTAACTTGACACCACTAAAAAGTCATAAGAAAGCAGAATACTTATGCGATTTTGTTTACTTGGAGGACAAATTTTCGAATAAGTACTACTGAATATATCTGTGTTACCCTTTCGAGTGTACACGCGTGATGTTATGTTGTGTGATGGTGTAAACAATGCTTAGATATGCTATAGCAACAATCGCGATTAATCTGCTGTTATTTATTGAAGAGTTCCCGCGATTTCTACAAGATCCCATCATCAGATATTGAAATGGTGACAATGGGACCACACGGGAAACACCAGCTTTCAAATAAAAAAGAATCATGACGATCGGTTCACCCAGTCGGTAAATATTAGGTAACAAACATGAAAAAAAAAAAAAAAATACAGTCGAATTGATAACCTCCTCCTTTTTTTGAAGTCGGTTAAAAACTATAGATAGTGCAATCCACGAAGACGCGCCCCGCTACTATTCCTTCTAACCGTTTATAGTATTATGTGTGCAAGCTTCCGTTAATGTTTGAGTGTTGTCGGTACACACTAATTACCTATGAGTGCACACGCACACTACAATGAATAGACTAATCAGAAGAGAGCGTCTTGGTCAAAATGAAAGATGCTGGAAAATTGGTGGGGCACGTCTTCGTGAATTGCACTATCTGTACACGTACGCAGATGTGGCCAGAAGCTAGACCTACTAATAAAATGCACATAATATACGTGAAACAGCAATCAATTCCAGCTTCAATTCTGTTTAAAAATGTACCTTTTTAAAGTGAATGTAAAGAGAGATTCTGTACGAGTTTGTTGAATTCTAACGAGATAAAAACGTGGCCCGTCAGTCTCAGTTTAGGGATGATTGATTGGATTCCGTGCTATTAAAGGTTTCAACAAAAAGGACGTTATGTTTTTAAATTTTACGGTTTCACCAAAGACCTGTGTTTGCATGATGACGGTTTGTATTTTGCAGAATCATTAATGGTTGTTCTTCTTGTGTGGGCTTGGAATTTGTCACGATGTTGTTTTATAAGTTGGGGATTTTTATTTGAATTACTATAAGGCCAATTCTTGTAACTATAAACGTTCAAAATCTAGTCGAAATCAATGTCAAACATTTCGAAGATGTAGGGAAATGAGAGGTATTTAAGACGATCGAAGAAACTGAGACGAATTGCCTCATTGGTCTATTAAATCTTCCTGGGTGCAGTATGGTGACACTTCACCCACTTCCTACTACCACACCTCACCACAAGTCCACTAGTTTGAGGTGAGGTGCCAATCGTGTGATGAAAGCTCACCTAAAACTAACTCTACTTAAATATACCAATGGCGATTTTTTGAT
Source organism: Caradrina clavipalpis (assembly GCA_932526535.1). Lineage (NCBI taxonomy): Eukaryota > Metazoa > Arthropoda > Insecta > Lepidoptera > Noctuidae > Caradrina > Caradrina clavipalpis. Next base: position 2,410,908 of record OW052088.1, read on the forward strand.
TAGGTATTCGACTGTTGAACAATACTTCAGCGGTTCGGTCCCTTTGCTGGTTATATTTATAACCAAGCAGTATTAATTGTGCTATAGTATCACGGCATGGCAATAGCATTTCTCTTAGTTCAAATATTTTCAACTGAAATCTCTAACAAAACACTAAATCACCTCTTTAAACCCGTTTTTCATTCCCGAAACATAGTGTAAACCACACTATTTCCTCACGGAAGTATACGGAAGTAAGTCATAATACTAACACACAAGCTGACATCATCTACCATTGCACAGTTACCACACAACCGGTTGTTACCATAATTTACATTATATTATGAGTTCACTTACCATCATGCAAGGCTATGGCTATAGCAACGCTTAGGCGCCATCTTCGTAAAGAGGAATAGAGTTTAATACGTCATTTGGACATGTTTATGGTGTTATCCTTATGGGGTATGAACACATAAGACATGGTTTATAAAGCTAGAAGGAAAAATAGCTAACGATATAATCATAAAGTGGTCAAATTGGTGGTTTGTTTGTAAGAGATAACATACCATCAAGCCTGTTTTCCCCGAAGGGAAAGGCAGAGGTGTATCAATGTACACCCACAGGTATGCGAGGCATCACAGGTGTACAGGTGGCGAGCCTGTTGCCAAATCCTAAATCGGAGCAGCTACTGAGAATTTCATAAAAAACCAGAACGATACTTTGGTCGACCTGGGAAAACTAGGCTAATGAGGCAATCTAAGACGGCAGGGTAAGAGATAACACGGCGGAATTACAGGCTCATGAGACATTTCAACTTTGTCTGTTGGATGGCAACGCATTTGTGAGGCCTCTGGTATTGCAGACACACAGCGGTGACCACTTAACATCAGGTGAGCCGTTGGTTTCTTTGCCACCCAATGATATTTAAAAAAAAAAGCTCTAAAAGTACTAACCCGATTGCTAATATGCTATGATTTATGGTATACTTAACATTTGAGATATTTTAGCGTTCTGTTTGGAACGGTAACCCATCTGCGAGGCATCTGGTATTGCAGATGTCTATATGCGGTGGTCAGCCGTTCGGCTTGTTTATTATTTAATGACATGAAAAAGAAACACAATAAAAAAACACTAGTACACAGTACTATTTCTGAGTAGAAGAAGAAAATCTCATCAACTAGTTAATATTATTCAATGTGGTTTAAAAAGGAAATTGTGATTCATAATCCTCCTTTCACTCTTGAAAATAGGCCAATATAACCACTGGAACGAAGGTAAAATACTAGCCAAGCAAGACCATTAATAATTCTCACTGAAATACTCCGTGCACGGGAGTTAATGCGGAAATGGTGTACGTACAACACGTATGTATGTATGTATGTGTGTGTATGTATGTGTGTGTGTTCCATGTCTATAACTTTCCCGTACATTATGTACACGGAATATTAAGCTAACGATCTGTGGCTGGTTATGTGTACTTGCAATTAGCGGTAAAACATCAGTTTGACGTCAATTTGGTATTTTAGTGTGAGTAATTTGAATCGGCAGCCGCTCATCTATTTTAATGAGTTCCTAGGGTTAGCACGATGCCGGGGCTGCGGGTTGTTCGAAAGAGATACCGCGCCCCCGGAACGCAAAGGTTACATGAAGGAACATAGACGGGTTTTAGTCAGTCAAAGTCTGACACTCCCTCCCGCCCCGCCCAGGGCGGGGGAAGTTATTTGATGATTTCCCGTCTATAAAAAAAAGGGTTAGCACGAAAGTTACAGCATACACAATTCATAAAAAAAAATACAAATTGCACTAGCTACTACTATTTATTAGTGAAGATACCATAGTAGAAATCAGAGTCGTGAAGCTGTTGGTCTCGGCTGTCATTCGTAGATCTCTGGCAGGCATAACGGATAGTCAGAACTCAGAAGCCAGGAAATTTGACAATGAGTCTCACCAAGATGTATCGTGTTACCCAAGATGTATTAGTTTATAGTTATTATTTTTTTTAACTGCCTCGTTAGCCCAGTGGTTGTAAGCACGACTGCTACGCTAGAGGTCCTGGGTTCGATTCCCAGGTCGAGCAAAAAGTGTTATTGGGTTTTTCTATGAAATTCTCAGTAGCAGCTCGGAGTTTGGATTTGTGCCCGGTTAATGGCAATAGGCTCGCCCCCTATTACATGGGACCTAAAATATACCGGTGAACTGTGGGTGTACATTAGTACACCTCTGCCTAACCCTTCGGGGAATACAGGCGTGATGGTATATATATATTTTTTATTATTTTTATACGCATATATGTACTGAAGCCCATGCCTCAGTTGCCTAAAATAAAGGAATAAATAAATAAATATCAATAATATTTTCGTCTACTTAAGAATCAACCCCCATCGCTTCGACGTGTACCAATAAGTTACGACTATATTGATAATACCCATATGTATGTTACCCTATGTTACCCTACACTCCCGATCGGGGAAGTTTTCTTCAGTTCAGTAAGTAAGTGGAAACAAATGCGCCACTTAAACACACTTCTCGTTTCTTCCCAAAGGTTTGTTTGTGAGGTGATTCCCAAATGAGTTTGTTCCAGTTACGGCGAGGAATGGAGGAATTACTGCACTTTATTATACGGTGACAGGTGAGACCGGAGGGCGCAAGTAGTGTTTACTTACTGGTTCGTCAAATATTGTTAAATGTTTTTGTTTTTGGTGGGTAATAAGACCGTGGTTAAGAAAGTCAAAGTCAAATTATTATTATTTTTTCGAAATTTTTAAAAAATCCACTTTAAATTTTTCTGAAGGCACTTTTGGAAGTCATTATCGGGAAAAGAATTGAATATAGTTGACCTTTTTTAAAGGTTATTTCGTGTGGAGAAGAATAGTCCTGGAATTCTATTCTTTTTTTTGTTAGCCTGCCCTGTGCCGCTTTTACATGACACTCACAAATAACGTCGCTTTCTAGGCGTAAAAGAATTTTCAAAATCGGTTCAGTTGATCCAGAGATTACCCACTACAACCTCACAAACTTTACCTCGTTATAATATTATTACTATTAGCATAGATGTCAATAAACTAAAAGTCACATAACACGCTCATAAATTGCAACGACCATACCTGTAATGAATAATTAAACTAGCCACCTCCGCGCTCACTCTAATATAAATATGCCCACGACCTAATAACAACAAAATTACATTACCATATAATAATTTATACTCTGTCCATAATAAAATTACAACTGATCCCTGTGGGGTGGGGTGGGCAGAAAATGAAAATTTTCAGATAAATCGCCCTCCATATTGGTTTAATGTCACTTTGTGATAACGCGTTCTGTTAATGCTGTATCCGTGTTGCTGTAATGAAGTTATACGGCTGATTTATTTGGTAGTTTGAAATAAGCGAAATGTTGGTAATGATCGCGGTTATATGATTACTAGGTGCTCGCCACTTCGTCTGTGTTGTTTATGTTTACCCGTTTACACGTTTTTGATTAGTGGTCCGATCTCGTTTGTCGAAGCGTGATGTTATATAGTCTATACTATTCTTCATGAAGCTGACTATCATAGTTATACCGACTGATTAGCAAGTTTAAACAAACGAAATACTCTTCAGGTTTTGTATATTACTTTGACTTATTTATTTGAAACAGATACTTACGTCAAATTCGAAAATGAAACTCAAATAATAAATAATAATATTATAATCATTTATTTTCTCTACACAAGGTTTTACTTAGTGCTAGGGTATAGGAGAACGAACATGGGTTTAACTTTGTGAGAGACTGGTGCTTGAAGTAGGCCTTTATAAGACCTGTATTACAAGTCACCAAGATTTTATATTAGCTCTTTTAGAGTAATCGTTTATTATTATTCAAGGTTATTATTATTATTGGTATATATCATCATCACTCTTGGATATAATCCTCCTTCAAGAATTGTCGTCCCTTCCCTTCCTCGAACAATTTTCCCCGCCCACTGTCGTTTTAGTTAAGCTGTGCTTCGGGCTATGGATAATACCATGGTTTTCCTTATTAATATCCATTTATGAAAGTATGATTTTTAAATACGAATTCACTAGCTTCTGATCGCAACTTAGTCTACGTAGACTTCACAATGGAACAAGGTTTAAATCGGACGTCCTACGGCTGATATGATGATGATAATGATGAAAATCCTAAAATATCACACAGAAACACGACAACAGGTCAAAAGTTTCCTATGTGTTAAGCTAGTGCTATTTATGTGTGCCAAATTTCAGCTATTTGCCATCCGTTGTCGTCCCAGAGACACAGATGTAATGTCTCATACTACTACTACTATCACGCCTGTATTCCCCGAAGGGTTAGGCAGAGGTGTGCCAATGTACACCCACAGTTCACCGGTATATGTGTTTGTGGTAATGTCTCATGTGTCTGTAATTACACCGCAACACAGCAACGCTGCTTTGCGGCAGAAATAGGTATGGTGGCAGTACTTTTACAGACGAGCTCCTTCAAGCGTATATGCGTGCAAAGTAGCAACCATCCAGCCATCCATTCATCCATACATTCCAAAACTTCAACCACAGACTTTCGCGTTTACAATAGTAGTAGGATGACCTATCGTTTGCTTGCATATCACGTAGAAATGCGACATCGATTTTATTTTTGAAACCAACCCCTTATATTTCATGCAGATAACAGTGATTTCATATATTATGATATTTGTATACGGAACCTGCCTTGTTTCCGTTGGTAAGAGATATGGGATGCCATTGACAAGACCAACTGATAAGTTTATCAAGTACATGAATTTGCTAGGTTTGCAGGATATCGTAGGCTACAGCCAAAATTTCCCAGGCGGAAAGTGCCTTTGATTTTCATGTTTTGTACTAATAAATTAGCGACTGCTTGATACTTTTATTATGTTATGCGCTATAAACTTTTCAAACCGAATAAAAATAACCCTACTTTGTTAAAAATTACAACTAAATTATTGCAGGAATTATTGTAAATGGATTTTTCGATTACGAAGTTATCAGTACTGTAGCTTGGAGTTTGGAAGTAGGCGGTGACACACCGCCGTGACTTGGAAAGCACGTATAGCTGTTGGTCTTACGCCAGCTCTCTCTTAAGTAGTCTCGTATTGCCGTCCCATCAGACTGAGAGTGTAAAATAGAGGGAGTGCATCTGTGTATGTGCACGCACTAAATGACCACTATAATATCTCCTGCGTACTTAACCAGTCTTCATTGAGATTGACTGCCAACCGAAATTTGGTTGAGGCAATATCATTATTATTATTTTAAGCGTACCCTTTGCGGCTAATAATTATGAGAAGATAAATGTTTAACAATAAACCGGGAAACCCTTTTACCAACATTCCGCTAAAAGGGGGAAGGCAGTTCTAGTTCAAGGTCAGAATCTGATTTACGACTTTGTTTTGGCCAAACGTTAAAAAAAGTAACGCTGTAAACCGCCAGATGTCGCCACTTTAAAAGATTTATAACTTAATTTAAGAAAATTACAAACTGAATTGAATATTAATTGTTACTTGTAATTTATAAAGGTTTTTTTCGACAAAAAAACATTTATAAGAAACATTGAAAATTGACGTTCTACATAATAATAAGCACAAGTCTTTCGATATGTAATAAATAAAACAGTTTTAAAATATATATTTATTTATAACGTTTCAAAAAAAAACTTGCGTGTCTATTCTATAAAAAATTGAAGGTATTCAATAAAAATTACCTTTGGTGAATTTAGGCAAAGTTAGCTTGCCCCTCAAACTTATTTTACCTAGCTGTCATCCCTCTAGATGCTAGGGATTGCCTCAGCTCACTTCACTTCCAAGTCCCGCAACGGAAATTAACCTTTAGTTACGACACTAGTCACCGGAAAATAACAAGATCCGTAAGTTTATCAAAACACAGTACTAACATAAACTACTGCTCACCTCATCAAAGATAACAACCGTAATGGTTATGAGACTAGATAGATAATTATATTTTTACAACAAAAGAGCACATTTTCCTATGTTTGTTACACTTCACGCTACAATCGTAAGATCATCGTCTTATGCTTTGTCTTAATTAATCATTATATCGTAAGATACAATGTTGCTGAAGATTATGTTACCGAAGGATACATTTTTTCAAGTCTTTCTGCAGTTCAAGATAGTTTTTGTTCGAAAAATAAATACCTATGACATTTTGACAGCTGTCAAACCGCCATATTTACCGCTCCTCTATAGACGCACCCATGTGCAATAATATCAAAAAGGGGAGAGGGGGGGGGGCGAGGATATTGAGAACAATCTATAGAACAATTTCCATAACATCTCGCTCAGTCCTTCACACAGAGGCTATTAACGCAATCTGGGATATTATCTCCTCTGTGATAATGTCGCACCTGTGTTGAGAAGGCGTTTTTTAAGAACGTTAAAAATTATGACTTGTAATCTTTTACCATTAAATGTATTTATCAGTATGTAGGAGTGCAAGGCAATTGTACACAAATTCTGTAAAATATAAGCAACAGCAAAACATTTTCATAACAGCAAAAACCAGATAAATTATTCATCAACCACGAAACTGCGCCAGCAAAATCGGTTGAAAGTTAAAACCCACGTTCCACCGGTATTAAAACTCCTAGCTGCTGCCTGTAAAACTTTGTCCCTCCATTATCTAAAAAACTTATTTTTCACACGCTGAAGGGTGCTATTAAAACGCTGGAAGGAGGGTTCATTAGTGACGTCATGGTCACGTGACAAGAATATCTACTCGGGTTATTGGACCGCGAGGGCTGTGTCGATATAACATCGTGTTAAGTGGTCAGAATTGAGAGGCTTTGCAAAATTGTATAGGATTATGGGAACTGTACATTTAACATCGATGCAATTTGTACATACGTACATATACAATCACGCCTGTATTCCCCAAAGGGTTAGGCAGAGGTGTACCAATGTACACTCACAGTTCGCCGGTATGTTTTTAGATCCCATATAATAGGGGGCGAGCCTATACAATGCAAATTTGTAAAAATACATTATTAGTAATTACGGTGAGAAACATTTTTTTCGTAATTTAATTACAAAGGCGGACTTAATGCCTTAAGCATTCTCAAGGAGGCAACCAATAAATAATAATGAGTAATAGCTTGTTTTCAGTTGAATTACATACATATTTTGGATCTTTAAAAAATTCCATAGAGCTTATTTCTTGTTCTTTTCCATAGCATTTTGAATAAGCAACTCCCGGACAATTCAAAAGTTCATGTAAATAGTTATTCTTTTTATGATGATGATGATACATTTATTATTACTAACATTATAACGATATTATGATTAAATACGATAGGTTATATTGTTTCTTTTTGTTTTTTTTTACCTTTTTGTTAAGTATATAATAGCATTATACCTAATATGTGTTATTGGTTTTGGTTGGAAGTTGGTGGTGTGACACGTAAAACCGTTGGTCCCGGCTATCATTCGTAATCTTTGACAGTCGTTACGGATAGTCAGAAGCCAAGAAGTCTGACAACCAGTCTAACCTACAGGTATCGTGTTGCCCATGTAAAACACTGGTATTAAGCTGCATCCGGCTAGACTGGAAGCCGACCCCAACATAGTTGGGAAAAGGCTAAGCCATGATGATTATAATAGCATAGATACATAGAAAAACAGCTACCAAACGTATAGCAAACTTAATAATTATAATTAAAATGCTACACCCGTTCAACGTAATTATTTTTGAAAATATATTAAATTCCCTTCCACATTAAACCCGCCATGAATTCCGATATGCTACAGATAATGATATAATGTGGGATGCTCATATACTTAATTGAAATGATAAATTTTTGCTCAGCTATCGCACGTTTATCTACGTACGTGTATGTGGACCTTTATAATTTATTCGTGTTATGTAAGTGGTTTTATAATTATGGATGTTTAAAATTATGAACTAGTGTAACCTAGATTATAATTTAGTGTTATAAGTTTTAGCTTATCATATATTAAAAAAAAACTGCGAAGTTGGATACGGGCAAGTACCACGGTGGGTTTGTAATTTCATGATTTACTTTCTAAGTCTATCTTGGTATCACTGATATAGGTGACGGACAAAATCGTGAAGAAGCTAGCATTCATGTAGGTACCTAAGTTAAAAATCGACATCTGCTTTGAGCTAGCGTGGTGATGCTTGTGCCTTCTGTAAAACAAAAGAGGCCTTTGCCCTGCAATGGGGCAATAATAAGCTGTTATTAAATTATTAATCTGTTGTTGATATAAAGCTACACCTTTTTCTAATTAAGGAACGCCGAATGATGCTGTCTTGCTGTTTTTTTTTTGTGGCAGGTAATATGACGGTAAGATAAAAAATACGTTTCAAAAAATCTTCAACTCGACTGACATCAAAAAAAAAAAATATCTTAAACTTACCTGTTTAATATTTTGTTTGAGAAAAATCGCCAGAACATTTAGATATACGCCCCAAAATATAATTTTAGCATATTATAATTGTTAACGTTTTAGAACACTGCTATTTTCAACCCCAAAAAATATAAAACAAAAACCACCCCAAAATAAAAACATCCATTAGGTACGTGACCTACCATTTTTCACGACAAAAAAAAAACAACTGTCAAAATCTTCTTCGTAATTTAAAAAAAAATAACGTTCGAAATTCGAAAAGTTCCAGCGAGTGACTTCTTCAAGTGACTAGAGAGATATTAAAGATACCTTTAAAGCGGTTTCGCACTACGTCCGATCCGAATCCGATACGATCCGAAAATATGGTCCGTAGTAGCCGTAGAACTATTTCTATGGTAATTTACGCACTAGATCCGATCTCGTCATCTGATTTATTTCGGGACTTCTAGACCAATATTTTCACGGGTTCGAATCGGGTTCGGATCGGATTCGGATCGGACGTAGTGCGAAACCGCTCTTAGAGTACAATATTGCTTCCTCGGCGCTTTTAATAATACCCAGGTGCACCGGTTCAGATATTAAAACCTTTTTGTATTTTATCATACTTCATTTAAATATTGAATAAGGTTGGATTATGCTTGTAATGTCTTTGGAACGATCGCGGAGAAAGGGATGGCAATATTGTTTGTTTGTGTGAGATAGAGAGGGATTTAAATAGTGTGGAACAAGATTATTTGGTTTCTTGTTAAAATATTTTGAGTTGTTTTTACTCACTTTTTTGTTTATTATTCGGTTATTTACTAACTTGTAACTTGTTCCTCCTCCTTGGTAAACGCTTGATTACATTAGAAAAGTTTTTCATTTAATTCCGATGATAATGTCAAACGGACGATTCACACTAAGACTGTGATCCCGGAGTCACTAATCATATTATGTCATTGTTACACGAAATGTGAACATTAAACGCTGAAAAGGTTTTGCTTGATTGTTTGAACGCGCTAATCTCCGAAATTACTGGCCGCCGACGAAGCTGGTGATTAATAAAAAGAAGTAGACCAATAAATAACTCAGACAAACCATTCAGACTTTCCACCAATTAACATCCTTTTAAGAGCCGATCAAAATTGAAGTACCAGGCAAGCATAACGAGCATGGATAGTAATTGTGGCAGTGTTTAAGAGCCGTTTAGCGTTCATGTAGGCATTAAAATACACTAACTTGTTGCTATTTGCTGGACCGGTGCCAGCAGAAATATAAATCTGTTGTCGGATCTGCGCTTGGCTGGTTTGGGTATAGTGAAAGCGAGGCGATAAGATTCTTCGGATATATTGGAGAGATATTTAAGACCATTTTTTTAATAGCAGTAGCGTTAATTTTTATTTTGAATAAATTATGTGATAGTTTCACATGTTCATGTTTTTGGAGGGGATTAGACTTTTAACCGTGTATTCTCCCCGTCTTAACCTATGGCGCACAAACTTGGTCTTTGACTAATTCTCAGAAGTCCAAAATCAAGGTTTGCCAGCGAGCAATGGAGCGCAGTATACTGGGTGTTAAATTAACTGATCGAGTTCGAAACAGTATACTGCGCTCCAAAACAGGGGTGGCTGACGTAGGTCAAAAGGTTGCCCAACTCAAATGGGACTGGGCAGGACATGTCTGCCGCATGCTGGACAAACTGTGGGCCAGAATAGCTCAAAGGTGCCCCGAGACAGTGAGTCGAGGTCGCGGCAGGCCACGAAGGAGATGGCGGGACGAACTCGATAAATTTCTTCAAAACTGGAGACACGAGGCGCTGAAAAGAGAAGAATGGAAGAAGTGGAGGGAGGCCTTTGCCCAGGAGTGGGACAGTAATGGCAAACAAAAAAAAAAAAAGTTTCACATATTTACATAGTCCGTTCAAATAAATAAATAAACTCTTTCGCTTCATAATGTTAATATGGATTATGAGATTTTTAGAGAATCGGCCCTTTATTTGGTATCAATTGCACTTCATTATAATATTTTGGTAATTTTCAGTGTTCCTTTTGATTCATCTTTAATAAATAGTCACTGAACAGTGATTTGGAAAATAAGTATTGTACAAAATATCTTACCATCGCGCAACGGATCGTAAAAAGCGATAATACAGACCATTCTTCCAAGATATTAACTTGTAGATTTGCAAAAGAAAAAATCGTCCAACACCACTCCCAAAGTGAACTTCACTCAATTTAAAAGAAATTCTAAAGTTCACACGCGAACATTCCTTTTTGCTTAACAAGATTCAGAAGTAACAACTATGTGCACAGGTGCGAGCACTTGAAGCAGTTTTCGATTGTAGTTCCAAACTAGCAAGTTGGACATAAGAGTGAGTGAGTGAAGCAATGCGGTTGTTAAGGTGTTGTGAGTGAGAGAAAAGATAATTGGTTTTACGAGAATTACCCTTGAAATGTTGATCGAAGGGTAAAAGCAGAAAATCTTGTAGATACATTAGCCGGCAAACATTATTTATGACGAATAGTGAAGGAGATACGCACACAGATTAACTTGCATACTTACATAGGCTGCTAAAATCATAACACCCTGTTTGGCTTTAATGACTCAGTATTGCAGTTTTCAATAAATACAATCTTCATTTAAAAAAGACGATTTTTTTTTAACGTACCTAATTTCCTTCAATAATTTTATTTCTTAAATGGTCTTTTCCAAATTAAGATCAATGGCTTAACCATGAACGTAGGCAAAAATAAGACAAAATGCCCTTGAGTAGATTTATAATCGTCAATTTTCAGCATTCAGAAGAGTAACAAAGGTTATAATAACAAAAACTCAGAATTAGAATCAACAGAAATGACAAATATTATCATAGAAAATACGACAAGGGAATAATTTACTCCACGCTCCGGTCAAAACAAAAATGAGTAGAGAGGAAAGGCAAATAAGAATCGATCAGCATCCCACGAACCGTGATTACCGTGGCAAGGTGCAAACACTCTGGGATCCAGGGATTATTTTTATTCAACTTTTTCACACTCCAGTCAATTTTGCATAAACAACAAGGTAGAAAAATGATTATTTATGAGTTATTTTAGAAAAGTTTGAACGGGATTTTATCTATTCTTACCGATAATCCTGTAACGAAAATATAACTTTTATTTAAAGCTGTTGCTGTTTTTTTTTTTAACCCTCGATGAAAATACAGGGGTGTTACAAAAGTTTAGCGTGCATATCTTTCAGTCTGTGTCTGGTATCGTAGCTCACAAACGGCTGAACCGATTTTGATTTAGTTTCTTTTGTTAGAATGGTGACGTGATCCTCAGTGTTCTTAGCTATGATTCGAAACTAAAAAAAAATGCCGTTCGAAGATATCAGCTCATTTTTAGTTGATTAATGGATGTAAGTATCTTGTACAGGTCTGAAGGAGGTTTCTTTGTGTCGACGGTATTTGAAATTTAACGGATGGGATTCCGATAGGTCACAAAAGCAATGGCGGGACGATCTGGATGAATTTCTGAAAAACTTGAGCGCTGATACACAAAATCTTGAAAGATGGAATGAGTGAAGAGAGGCCATTGCCCAGGAGTGGAACAGAACAAGCTCAGAAAAGAAAACTAATTTTAAATCAAAACGATAATTGGGTAATAAATATAAATGTATATAAAAATCTTCTTTACTATGAGCAAAAGCACTACATTTGTAAATGTAAGTTTGAGTGTTCAATTAACAAAAGCTCTCCAAAATTCCAAAAAATCTGGTAAAAATATGGGTCTGTAGTGAGTGATGTGTACCCATCCATCTCGTCGCCGGATTGATTGATGGACGTTCCGAGTTATTGCATCGGACATGCAGCATTTCCATAAAAATGAAGCCGTGGTTAATAGAACAACTACACACATTGATATACAACTCCTGTGTATCTGGAAAAGGTAGGCTGTATTCTACAGCCACGAAAATTCTTACTAATATTATAAATGCGAAAGTAACTCTGTCTGTCTGTCTGTCTCTTCTGCACGCCTAAACCACTGAACCGATTTCAATGAAATTTGGTACAGATATAGTCTGGGACCCGAGAAAGGACATAGGATAGTTTTCATCCCGGAAATCCCCCGGGAACGGGAACTATTAATCCACGCGGACGAAGTCGCGGGCAAAAGCTAGTTATAAAATAAATTATCACTCTATTACTGATCTCCTTTAGGGATGACGTTTTTACCTTTTCTCATACAGATGATTCAAAAGTTAGCCTGTTATTGTCCCACTGCTGGGCAACAGTGGGAGCAAGCGTAGCTTAAGGCGGATTGGCGATTTCAGACTCATATTAATTATAAGTTCAAGTTTAATCACGATGATTTTCCTGCACCGATGTCGGTAATGTCCGAGATAAACGTGGAAAGAACAAAATAACTGAAAAAGACACTGGTAATTTTAGGGTATCGAACCTGCAACATCACGCTTATGAGACAAGCGCCTTAATCACTGGGCCTTCCCGATATTTTATTACAAAATACATATATACGAGTAGTACTACAAAATATAGCATCACATAGCAACTTACACTGTAAGACAAACCCTATTCACCGATTGGCTAGAGATCGTCCTCTTGAATTTTGACGATCATGTGCAGATATTGTGTATTCCGCTCAAGATTCTGCTTCAATGATACTCAGCTTATTGTTCTGGCTATTTCGTGTTTTATATGTACTCGTAAGTGAACGACCATATTATCTTGGCATAAGACAAACGATTTTGTATAAGCAGATGGTGGGAATTTTGCCCGAAAATACTTTTTTATTTATGATTTAGTATGTATAGTATCTTTCTTAGTGTATTTAGGTGAACTCAGTTTGAGGTTAGCTGTGAAGTGTAATGAATTTATGATTATTTAATATTATTTTACAAAGTCAAGTTTATTTTTATCAACATGTAATGAATTTATGATTATTTAATATTATTTTACAAATTTGTCAGTTAAATCAAGTTTATTTTTATCAACGTTTATATTAAATTTACAATACACTATTCGATAATTGTATTTGATTAATTACTAAGTTAGTCGATTCAAAATATCATAACTTTGTTAGTCTATGAAGAACGAACAGATTGATGGATACATTTCGTTCGGTCCGGAACGAAATGCACTTGGTCGGTGATTGTGTAAAAGTGGGGATATTCGGATCGACTATCATGACCAAGGCAGACGTTTAATATTATCGGTGTATTTCTGTGCATTTGTTAGTAATTTACTTTATGATAAAATTGTATAAGAATTTATGCAAGAGTGATTGATTGAAATAATATAACCGTTATTACGAAGCAAGCAGTTTTATTATACACCTGAATATTTATTGTGAGAGTTCGTCACAGTTCAGAAGTGGGATAAGGATCCACTCTAAGGTACGTACAAGTGTCTTATTTGATTATTAATAATTATAATACTATTTGGAAGCCAAGTGTGCTTCAGCGGCTAGAGGCTATGTTCGCCTATTGAGCCATGTGCGCTTAGTTGTTAGAGGTTATGTGTGCCTACAATAAGAAGCCAAGTGTGCTTTAGCGGCTAGAGGCTATGTTCGCCTATTGAGCCATGTGCGCTTAGTTGTTAGAGGTTATGTGTGCCTACAATAAGAAGCTAAGTGTGCTTTAGCGACTAGAGGCTATGTAGGCCTATTGAGCCATGCGTGCTTAGTTGTTAGAGGTTATGTGTGCCTACAATAAGAAGCCAAGTGTGCTTTAGCGACTAGAGGCTATGTATGCCTATTGAGCCATGCGTGCTTAGTTGTTAGAGGTTATGTGTGCCTACAATAAGAAGCCAAGTGTGCTTTAGCAACTAGAGGCTATGTATGCCTATTGAGCCATGCGTGCTTAGTTGTAAGAGGTCATGTGTACCTACAATAAGGAAACGAAGTGTGTTTTAATAAGAAGCTAACTATGCCTACAGAATGTTTTATTACGCTTAAATGAAATACTGAATACAATATTTTATTATTTTGAGGTATGAATTCTGACGAAGCGATGACTCCTGAAGGCTCGCCTACTCGCGAATGTGAGCACCAAGGAAAACGTAAACGATCCTCCTCCAAAGCAGCAGCTAAGTCTAAAAGAACCAAGAAGCGATCAAAGAAGAGACGTAAGCAGTCTTCCAGCTCCTCCTCATCCAGCAGTGAGTCACCCCGTACTTCACGGAGTTCGAACCACAGACAATCCAAGGAGAGAGGCAGTTGGTCCACTAAAGAGGTACTTGATATGTTTAATACCCTTCAAGAACATAAGAGCAGGACAAATAATTTAAATAATAGTCTTCTCAACAATGTAATACCGGAATTTGATCCGTCAAGTAAAACTCAAAATATTGACTGTTGGGTTAGGAAAGTAAATGAATGTGCCGTAATCTATGAATAGAACGAGAAGCAGACCATACATTTTGCTCTACAAAAGCTTTCTGGTATGGCAAAGAAGTGGTTTGAAGCCCTCCCTAGCGTTATTTTCAGTTGGTCAGATTGGCAGGACAAACTCATAAGAGCTTTTCCGAATGAGCAAAATTATGGTCGGCTTCTCGAAGAAATGTTAGCTCGCACTACCCGTAGTGGCGAAAGTTTGCGTGAGTACTTCTACGATAAGTTAACGTTGTTAAACAGATGTGAAATAAGAGGCAAAAAGGCCGTCGACTGTATTATCCACGGGATACTAGATAAATCGATTAGAAGCAGTGCACAGGCACTGACTTGTCGCGAACCAGAAGATTTATTGAATTTTCTAAGCTCTCAACATCCCATATTAGAAAATAATACACTCAATAGGAAACGTAACGATAATGATAGCTCGACCAGGGAACACTGCTTTTTTTTTTTTTTTTTTTTTTAAAGATGGTAAAATCATCAAATGACCCCCCCCGTCCTGGGCGGGGCGGGAGGGAGTGTCAGACTTTTACTGACTAAAAACCATCTATGTTCCTTCATGTGCCCTTTGCGTTCCGGGGGCGCGGTATCTCTTTCGAACAACCCGCAGCCCCGGTAGGCATTTGGCCCTTAGTGGCCCCTTCCAATGGCTGACACCTCTGTGCGCGGAACATGGACGCGCCGTCGACACGGTCTGTCGTTAGTTAATAACGTACGGACGGTGAGCTACCCATTGCTCACCGTCCACAGACCGTGTCTACGGTATCCGCCTGCGGGAGGCGCAATGGTGCCGTTATTGGCAATCCATTGCGCCGGCGGACGCGGTGTCAGCGGTGGCTGCGGGTGCGGCCACGGCGACGGTGGCGGCGGCAGCGGCGGCGGCGGCGGCCGCGGCGGCCGCGGCGGCGGCGGCGGCGACGGCGGCGGTGCGGGGCCTTCCCCCGGTCCTGGCGGGTATAACGCAGGCCTTGCCCCCAGCCCGGTGATCGGCCGGCTTGTTAGCCCCCGCACATGCGTCGCAGTGCGGCGGGGCATCACAAGCCGCGGCCTTGTGACCGGGCTGACCGCATCGGAAACATAGGGCGCTGCGGTCTACCTCTGAGGCGCACCTACATGCCACGTGCTTCCCCACGTGGCAACGGTAACACCTCAGGGGTCTGGGCTCGAGCAGTCTAACCTGCGCCGAAACCCAGCCCACCAGCAAGCGGCCCCCCCCAACAATGGCTTTAGCCGCCGTCACTGGGCAGCTGACCACAATGGTCTGCATGCCCGAGCGCTCCGGGCGGATGGTGCCTGCCTTGACCTCCTCGGCAAGGCATCCACCCGTCCCGGCGACGGCGGCCACCACCTCCTCCACGGTGACTGAGTCGTCCAGACCCAGGATGCGCAGGTCTGCGCATCTGACGGGCCTGGACACTCGAGCCTCGTCCGCATCTAAGGACGCTCTCAGCTTCTCAGCCAGAGCGTCTGCGGACGGGCCGCTGGTGGCGCCGGGGATCTCCAACATTCGGGCCCCAGTTGCGGTAACCCTAAGCTGGAGGGCCGTGATCCCCAGCTCGCCGAGATCGATTGCCGCCTTGGCCCTGGTGAGCACCGCCGCGTAGGTAACGCCCTTTTTCACCGCCTCCGGCTGTAGCGTGATCACTACAGCCGCGGATTTCGGAGCGCGAAGCCTATCCGCGGCTTTGCGCTCACCGCGCCGCCGCCGCTCCTCCGCCCTTCTCGTGGCCGCTCTGGCCAACCTGGCCGCCCTGCGCCCCTTCTCCTTTGCCCCGGCCACCTGCCATTCGGCTTCCGCGGCCGGAGGGTTGGAACTAGGAGGCGGAGGGGGTGGAGGCGGCTGGGATGCCGCCTTGCTCCTCCTCGTGGGCTCCGCATTTTGCACTGGCGCCGGCCTTGCCGGAGCCGGTTTCGCGGGGGCCGGCCCAGCCCTGCTGGTGGGCTGATTAGCCAGCCTCGGCACAGACGCGGCAGCCGCGTACGAGGCCCGCCTGTCGCCCGCGGTCGTCCCGCTCGCCGCCAGAGGGGGACGCAACACGATGCCCTCCAGGACGGAAAACCGTGCCTGGAAGGCCGCCAGCTCCAGCTGAACCAGGTTCAGCACCTGGTCATCCACTGGCTCGGGCTGGCTCCCCGCCTTGGGCACCTGGCGGGAGCCGGTCCCGCGGTGCTCTGCCAGGTCCGCCTGGAGCCTCCTGTTCTCCGCCATGAGGAGCTCCATGGAGGCCGACAGGCGCGCCACTTCCGCCCGAAGCTGCGGGACCTCCCCCGCAAAACCGGCCTCTGCGGCCGCCGCAATGGTAGCCGAAGCCTCGTCCATTGCCCGAGACTTCGACCCCTTCATTTTTTTGCGGGCGACGCTCGCCACCGCATCCCGCACAACCTCCATGAACCTGGCCTTACGCTCCTCGGAGCCGCCAGGTTCACCTTCCACCACGCGCGGTGTGTCCGGCTGGACCACACCGTCGCCGCCAGTCTCACTTAGGGAGGGGGAGGGGGACTGCCCTTCAGCGACAGGCGTCGCCGGTCCCCTCCGGGCAGTAACCCTCCCTGGGCCTCGCTCCTGGGCCCCACCACGTCTGCTGGTGGGGATCTTCCGAGCCGAGGCCAGCTCTTCTTCGGAGGACACCCGATCCTCCGGTCTGGGCCGCTTCCGGAACAACTTCCCGGGCGGCCCAACCATCTCGCGGTGGGAGCCCTCTGAGCTACCCACGCTCACCACACTGGGGGCCGAGTCGGACTCCGACCCGGCATCCCCCTTCCCTCCTACGTCGTTTCTTTTTTTCATGTATAGATTCATTTTTGTTCCCACGAGTATAACAAATTTCCAACCAACCAACCAAGAAACAGGTGGTTCGCACTAGCGACTGATGTCCCATAGGGACGCCCGTCAGCCATACATCCCGTCACGGTGCGCCGCCGCTTGGGATTCGGGGTGACTTTTTATAGAGGGTTTCTACCTCGCGGTCCGGGCGGTTAAGCCAAGACCCTCGGTGCCAATCGAAGCCGCGAGACATGACCACGACACTCCGATATGGGGTTACGATGTACGACGGTGACAGAGAAGGACCACCCTCCTCTCTGTCTGCTCGGTGGCAGGGTGAGTGCACGCCGAGCCCGTCCTCACTCCTCCGCTGTGCCCTCTGCTGATCAGAGGGGCACGCGGAGAAACGCCCTTGGTCCGTCCTCGGACCCCGCCCATCAGAATATTGGCCACGAGCAGTGACATTCCCCAAAGAATAGGAATCTCTTCCCATTCCTCAAGGGAACACTGCTGCAACGCGCTCAAGCGAAAGTTCGGTCACTTGTTTCAATTGCCGCTCGAGGGGACACCCTTACTTTCGATGCCCCAAACCCTTAATTAAATGTTTAAAATGCCAACGGGTAGGCCACAACAATGATGATTGTAAACTAGAGCCTTTAGTCTTACGAAACGACCCCAAACAGACAGATATCCAGGATCGTAAAATTTTGACTATAACTACCTTCAATAACAACAGCGACAAATTTTATAAAACCGTTACGGTAAACGATAAAACTTTAATTGCTTTTATTGATTTTGGCAGCGAATGTAGTTTAATAAGAGAATCTGATGCTCGAAGTCTGAATTTAACTAAAAATATAACAGAGTTGCCAGTAATCAAAGGATTCGGGAACTCTAAAGTTTTTCCAGTATATAGGAGCAATGTTGATCTAAAATTAGATGAAGTTGAGGTAAATGTAGAGGTATTAGTAGTTAGCGAACAGTTCCTTCAGACAGCTTTACTTATAGGTCAAAATGTTACTGAACTTCCTTGCGTAACAGTATTTAAGAATAGCCATCAGTTAACGTTTTATCAAAGCCCCGATACTGATACCATAATACAGCCGGTGAAGCGTTTAAAGTTAAACTGTGATAACGATACCGATGTTACATTGTCAGGATTAGTTGAAGCTACCACGTCCGACGTTGGCTTCTGTGGAGATATTTATATTGAAGGTTACTGTAGTTGTGAGCCTAAGAAAGAGCACTATTTGCACCAAGGTGTTTATAGGGTTGTTGATGGGAAGTGTTATTTGCCTGTAACTAATTTATCTGGTCAAAACCTTACATTATCGAAGAGATGTCCTATTGCTAAAGGCACTTGTTTTGTCGAAACGAGTACCACCTATACAAATAGAGTAACGAAAGATAATTCGAAATGTGAACCTTTGCTAATGTCCGACATAAAAGTTGGTCCTCAAATTCACAAAGACACATTAGGTAGACTTCATTCACTTTTACTCAGTTATCGCGATTGTTTTGCATTCAACCTTGCAGAAATTGGTTGTGCTAATTCAACTGAAATGAAAATAGACCTATTAGATGATAAACCCGTAGTTTACCGACCGTACAGATTATCTTTTTCGGAAAGGGGTCAGGTAAGGGAGATAATAGATGATTTGTTGCAAAATAACATTATACAAGAGTCTAATTCAAATTACGCTAGTCCTATTCTATTGGTGAGGAAAAAGACGGGCGAACAGCGCTTATGTGTCGATTATAGGGCTCTCAATAATAAGACTAGGAAGGATTGGTTTCCTTTGCCGATAATCGATGATCAGTTGACAAACCTTAGTGGCAATAAATTCTTCACATCCCTAGATCTGGCTTCAGGGTACTATCAGGTGCCAGTGGCGGAAGAGAGTCGTCCATTAACTGCATTCATAACGCCAGATGGGCATTATGAATTTAAAAGGATGCCTTTTGGTCTTGCGAATGCTCCAGCTGTATTTCAGAGATTAATGAACGCAATGCTAGGTGATAAACGTCATGAATCGGCTTTAGCTTACTTGGATGACATTCTTGTGCCATCGGTTACCTTGGAGGAGGGATTTGAGAGGTTGGAGAATGTTTTGAAGTTGTTACGGCAGAATGGACTTACTCTAAAATTATCTAAATGCCGTTTCTTCGATAATTCCCTTGACTATTTAGGCTATGAGATTTCTGCAGAAGGCATACGCCCTAACGAAAATAAGATTTTAGCTGTTAAAGAGTTTCCTGTTCCCCGGAACGTACATGAAATCCGTCAGTTTTTAGGGCTAGCAGGATATTTTAGAAAATTTATCAAAAGTTTCGGGGAAATAGCTAGGCCTCTAACAAACTTACTCAAAAAGGGCAATGTTTTTAAGTGGACAGATGCAGAATCCTATTCGTTTACTACCCTAAAAGATAAGTTAATTGATCGACCAATTTTAGCGCTTTACAACCCTAATTTTGAAACTGAGTTGCATACGGATGCAAGTTCTTTAGGCGTGGGTGGGATATTGATGCAATGGCAGCCGGAGCCGCGTGCCCTCAAACCAATAGCTTATTTTAGCCGGCAAACCACTCCCGAGGAGCGCCACTTGCATTCTTATGAACTCGAGACCCTTGCAATTGTATGTTCATTAAAGAAATTTAGAGTATATTTGTTGGGCATAGAGTTCAAAATTGTAACGGACTGTAACGCCCTTCGAACTACACTAACTAAACGCGACTTGATACCCCGAATAGCTAGGTGGTGGCTTTTAATAAGCGAATTTAATTTTAGCATAGAGTACCGTCCAGGCATCCGTATGGCTCATGTAGACGCACTGAGCCGTAATACAAAATTAACACCCAATGATATCGATTATTCTACAGTCACAGTCTATAGTATCGAAACTGATAACTGGCTCTTGACTTTACAAATGACAGATCCTGATATATCCCGGATATATAAAATTCTTAAACCTGAGTCAGATGAAGAAGCTAAGGAAATTAAAAACAAATATGTAGTTAAGAATAGTAGAGTGTATAGGAGAGTTGATGATAAGCTTTGTTTAGTGATCCCTCGTAATGCTCGATGGCAAATATGCAAATCTAACCACGATGACGCTGGTCATTTAGGTGTATCAAAGACAACCGAGAGAATTCAATCTGTTTTCTGGTTTCCTAAGTTACGTAGATTTGTTAAAAAGTACGTAAAGTCTTGCATTAAGTGCGCCTACAATAAGGATAATACGTCACGACATAAAAGTGGTCAGTTGTACCCGATAGAGAAAGTAAGCATTCCATTCCACACTATTCACATTGACCACTTGGGTCCATTTGTCAAAAGCAAGAACGGCAATGTTTACATTCTCACCATAGTTGATGGATTTACCAAGTATTTGTTTGTAAGAGCCGTTAAGGATACAAAAACTAAAACAACGGTTAAGGTATTATTAAATATTTTTTATGACTTTGGTTTACCGTCCCGAATAATATCGGACCGAGGTACCTCCTTCACTTCAGCAATGTTTAAATCTTTTTGTGATACTCATGGTATTAAACATGTTCTGAATGCTGTCGCGTGTCCCAGAGCCAACGGCCAAGCCGAAAGATACAACCAAACGATCTTAAGTTCACTTTCAAAATATTCTGACGGCGAGGATGAACGTAACTGGGACACGTGTCTAGGCAAAATCCAGTGGGGAATTAATAATGCCACAAATTCCACCACTCAGAAAACAGCTACTGAAGCATTATTTGGAACCAGATTAAAAGATAGCCTAAGTAATATGCTAGATGTCATTAATGAGCCCAATACTAATTTTACAGAAGTAAGGCAGGAAGTTCGTACAAATATCGAATCTAGTCAGATTAAACAAAAACAAAACTACGATCAAAATAGAGTTCCTGCCCCAACTTATAAGGAAGGGGATTTAATTAAAATAACTAGAACTAATTTTAATAATAAAGGTAAAAGTACTAAGTTGATGTCAAAATTTATTGGCCCCTTCAAAATAGCAGAAGTTTTGGGCAATGACAGGTATAAAATTATCGAAATATCTGGTTTTAGTAAACGTAAGCATAAATTCGATAGTGTGGTAGCAGTAGACAGGATTCGACCATGGATCAATATAAATGTGTCCGAACAAAATAATAATGTAGATGCAGTAGCTAATAGCAGTAGTACGTCTGACAGCGAAAGTAATAAAAGTGACAATGAACTGCCACAAAGTCAATCCGAGTCCAAATAATAGCCGAATGTAATGAATTAATTATAAATATTATAATAATAATAGATATTAAATACATAGAGATATTATGTTTAGTTTACAGTTGATTCATATGAACTTTTATAATTTTGTTAGTATACTTATGTTGAATTCATAAAATTGTTCTACATGATTATTTATATACCGTGCGTCAGGAGATCGCACGTAGTCGGACGGCCGAATGTAATGAATTTATGATTATTTAATATTATTTTACAAAGTCAAGTTTATTTTTATCAACATGTAATGAATTTATGATTATTTAATATTATTTTACAAATTTGTCAGTTAAATCAAGTTTATTTTTATCAACGTTTATATTAAATTTACAATACACTATTCGATAATTGTATTTGATTAATTACTAAGTTAGTCGATTCAAAATATCATAACTTTGTTAGTCTATGAAGAACGAACAGATTGATGGATACATTTCGTTCGGTCTGGAACGAAATGCACTTGGTCGGTGATTGTGTAAAAGTGGGGATATTCGGATCGACTATCTTGACCAAGGCAGACGTTTAATATTATCGGTGTATTTCTGTGCATTTGTTAGTAATTTACTTTATGATAAAATTGTATAAGAATTTATGCAAGAGTGATTGATTGAAATAATATAACCGTTATTACGAAGCAAGCAGTTTTATTATACACCTGAATATTTATTGTGAGAGTTCGTCACAGAAGTGTTTAGCTAAATTCACTGAGGGTGAGTTTTATACAATAACTGTTACTCATGCTAAGGATTGCCTGCTTATAACAAGCTCATTTCACCAAAAATTAATTGAGAGAGATTTTTTACAGAATAAAAATAAGAGTATAAAGCATTTATGGTATCAACGCATTGCTAATATGAGAAGGTATGGAAAATAAAATAAAAACTGATTATATATTTCACTACCGGACCAACAGACGTTCTGCCCAAACGTTGATAGCGTCACCTACTGGGTCCAATTGTTAATCTAAACGGATGGATGAATATAATGAGAATATAGTCTCACTTAAACACATAAAAATTTCATTCAAATCGGTTCAGTCCTCTGAAGGATTTCAGTGGCATACAGACCTATTAAAGTTTTATAATTCTTGTACAAAGCATATTAAAAAAAAATAAAATCTACCTGCAAAGACACGACATAATTCAAACAAATCAAATAGCAAAAGAATTACTTACAATAGACACTGTATAATAACTCCCTAGCTGATCACCTCCAACAACCCATTTCCTTTGAAAATTCCCGTTTTCAAAGTCTTTCCCAGTGGAGGAATCTCGACAAAAGGTGTACTACTAATTAATATTTGGACGGCGCTCCCCTTATTAGCAGGACTCATTATCGGGAACTGTGCCTGTAATGAGGAACTAACTTTATGAGCCTAGGACTTAAGCTTTCTGGATATTTTTGCATCTTTATGTATGTGGAGAGAATTTTTGTTCAGACTTTGGTAATGTACAAGGGTGCGCCATGATTGACTAATGTTCAGTTATTAAAATTATCGTTTGATTGAAGAACGTTCGACAGACAAAACGATTGCCCCGAAAGTTCATTTGCCCCAATCATAGTACTATGTGTACTTATTATTACACTACTGTTTGTTGTCACTAAGTAAATAAATAGTAATAGCAGTACAAGAGCAGTAGAAGTGCTAGCATCATACTATTTCCTATTTATTTTCTCATCATATTTATTTATTTACCTGTTTACAACCTGTACACAAGTTTGAACGGTATAGGTGCTGGTGTAATTATAGGCACATGAGACGTTCAACTTTATCTCTGGGATGGCCACGCACTTCCAAGGCCTATGATATTTCAGTCGTGTATAGGCGGCGGTGACTACCATGCCGTCAACTTGTTTGCCATCCAATGATACAAAATCCGGGGCTGCGGGTTGTTCGAAAGAGATACCGCGCCCCCGGAACGCAAAGGGCACATGAAGGAACATAGACGGGTTTTAGTCAGTAAAAGTCTGACACTCCCTCCCGCCCCGCCCAGGGCGGGGGAAGTTATTTGATGATTTCCCGTCTATAAAAAAAAAAAAAAAAAAAAAAAAAATGATACAAAATAGCCAGATAAAAGCTGATCATCTTATGAACATACCTCTTATCCCTTTCAGATACGGTATCCTAAGTACAAAACAAATGATTCCATAGAACAATGACAAATTAATATCTTACGTAGACACAAGTAGACAAGTAAAATAATCGTTTTAATATAAAACTCAACGCCAGAAGGTTTGAACGTCAGCTTGTGAAAACTTTCCGCTAACTTCAGCGGCTGAATTGCGCTTTCCGTTTCGGAACTTACGGAGCAAGGAACTCTGCGCGGTTCTGTTATCCTGGTAGTTGGACTGATATTTCATCGTGTGTGAAGTCGTTATAGCCAGCTAGGATATAGATAATGTAGATTATAGCTGGCTAGGTTTATATATACACGGTAGAAGATTGCCATTCATTTTGTTCATGATTTTCGAAGCCAACAGAGAGAAAGATGGTCGGTTGTTAAAAAAAAATTCATACAAAAGAGCAACACTTACACAAATATGCGTGGAGCATCTATTTTTTTCTTCTTCTTAATAACTGACGAAACATTTCAACGCTCATGAGGCGTCTAACTGCACCACATAAATAAAGTGGCTTGTTTTGACAGAATTAAGATGAAATAGTGTTTTTTTTTATCATTATTAAAGGTTTTTAGTGTAAATATTGTACAATGTTTGTTAACATGAAATAAATACTAATTAATAATAATATAATATTTTGCCAATAACGAAGACGCGAACCTCGTGAAAGCTGAGAAAGATAAACAAATTAAGTATCTTGATCTGGCTCGCGAGGTTGTCAACATGTGGGATGTGAATACGGCAATCATTGTGCCGATAGTCGTGACGGCCAATGGTTTAATAGCCTTTCTGGATCAAGGGCTTGATTCAGAAAGCGGTACTCCTAGACACGGCGCGTATTGTTAGGAGATTCCTTTCTCAGGAGCCCTGACCGCCGGTGGCTTGGACCCTGTTCCCGACGCCGGTGGGCTACTATTTTTTGTATTTTTAAATGTTCTTTTTTATATTAATATTTAAAAATGTAAATAATATGTATTATAAATAAATAAATAAAAATATAACATTTAACTAACATGAAAGGTAGAACATAAGGCGCGAAAGTAACGTGGTGAAGCTTTAATTTATTAAACACAGCCATTTGTCGAGAATTAATGACGTCAAATAATAATTAATGAAGCAGCTCACCACGTTAGTGACTTGGTATGTGTCATTCTCATTAGTAGCGTTGCTGATATGTTAATTAAAGACTGCTTGACAAAGTATTTCATTTTGCCTGAATTGATTATAGTTCATTATTTATTTACTCCGTTGCACTCGTGGCCTTAAGCAAGACTGCTGACAGGGTTCGATTTTTAGGTCGGGGTTTTTCCATTAGGACATTTTTCTCCTCCTGAGCAATGTCCGGAGTTTCGAAGTTGACGGTGTGACACCATTGTGTCTAAAATTATAGGATTACCAATCTAAAATCATCGACTCGTAAAGCAGAAGATCGACTAGTTTTTAGTAGAGAGCTCTTTGTAAATGAGCTCGTTCAGGGAAGTACTACCACCATACCTACCTATTTATGCCACAAAACAACGTTGCTGTGTTCGGGTTTGGAGGGTATGGGTGAAGGTATAATTACAAGCACATAAGACATTTTAACTTTGTCTCAGGAATGGCAACGCACATGTACCAACACAATACCAGAAGCCTTGCATATGGCCTCTACCAGAAGCCATACCAGAGGCCACATGCAAGGCCTCTGGTATTGTATTGGTACATGTCTGTAGGTGGCGGTGACCACTTAACATCAGGCTTATATGACATCCGATGATAATTATTAAAAAATAAGACTCATACAAATTAAACACCCAACTTGTACATTTTAACTGACATCAGCATATTACATTCATAATTTAATATCTGAACTTGAAACACATTAAAAAGAAAGATAAAATTTAACTAGGGTACGCCAGACACAAGTTTTTACGATGTTAAGGTTATTGACCTCGCAATGGTGGACACTCGAGGTTAACTTGTTCATTGACTGGCCTTTGGAACTTTAATCGTAACTGTAGCTGTTCTTTTTTTTAATTTAGTCTGTAAAACAACTTTTATTAGATGTGTTCCTTTTTGCAAGAACGTCAAAAATGGTTTTCTTTTGAAGAAGAAAAGAAAGTAGCAAAAAAGGTTTTTTTTCTTTCAGTGTGAAAGGGTTGGTTTCATGCTGGTCCCATGAGTGCACATGAAAGAGCAGCATATCTACGCCATCCACCTTGATGAAAATTCCGAATTGCAGTCATTATGGCCGAAATCCCTTAAATGGCATCATCAAAATATTTTTTTACCCGTTATACAAAAATAAACACATGGGACCTAAATATACCGGCGAACTGTGGGTGTACATTGGTATACCTCTGCCTAACCCTTCGGGGAATACAGGCGTTATGGTATACAAAAAATAAACCGCTGGTCCATACACAACATCGAAACGGTCGAAATGTAGGTTTTGTTTTTTAATTACCTGTACATACATTTTAGTTCCAACTTATGTTTTATATACAAATAAAACTTTGACTTTGACTTTGATGTGTACTGAAATCATTCCACCTATAAGTGACGTCAATAGGTACCTAATTGTTTGACTGAGCATACAAATTATTTCACGTAACCTCATATTTTACTTTATTCATCTTCCAAATTGATTTGAAAGTCACAAAGGAAATAAACAACATTAGAAAAGCAGGAAACAGGAAATTACTTCATAAAAAAAGAGTAGGCAAAATAAAATTATAATTTACTATAAAATAAAATCCTAGCTCGTAACGTGATGTGAAAAGAAAAATGGTTTCTGATTTTTTTATTTTAACCGCTACTTCTTAGAAGGAAAACTTGATTATGTCGGAAAAATGGAATTACCCTTTTATGAAAAGGAAAATACAACGGCACAGTCGATGTTATTAAGTTTTATGAGCTGAGCACTCCACTAGCTATTAAAGATTTAGTCTATGTCTTGGCATTTTGAACTTAGAACATTCTGGATGTCAGTTTTGATAAATTTAAATTTGGAAAAGTTTTATATTGCAAAATTTAAAGTTAATTTAAATTAATGTAATCTTGTTTAGTTTAAGTCATAACTATGATATTTATATCTATTTGCAACAATTACATCAACGATCACTTTCTGTTTTCGTATTTTTATTTTGAACACAGTGTCTCGTGTTTGTGGTTCAATTTTGAGCGATTCTAATTAAATATTATAATACGCTATATTATATTAGTATATACCATATTAATATAGCGTGAGGCACTAACTAAAATATTTGTAACAAATAAACTTTACCTATTTATTTATTGGTTTAGATTATTAATTATATTATTCATAGATTGGGAACTGATACTCAAACAGAAATATACATATTTTATTCATAATTCATTTATGTTCGTGTATATTACGAAACTATTTAAAAACATAAAACTAAGCCATTTTGAAGATAATTTTAAATGACATGAGTTCAGTAGCGCTTTACCTGCATTATTTCTATCTACATTTTACAACTAGGGACCTGTCTAGTCACTCTCTTGCCTTTGTGCTACCTTTATTAGGAACATTTTTCTTTCATCTTTTATCCCGTGCAATTTCATTACCGTTCATTTTCTTTGAGATTTTTTTACAGAGTAATAAACCAAAATACACTGGACATAATGTTGTTTCCTGTTATTAATTGTAAGCTAATTTTGTATAATTTTAATTTGATTGCAATTAGCTGACGTTTTTATCAGAAATAACTTTGACTGTAGGTAGGTACCTTTTTTTTAGATTCGTTCATTTTATGCTGGGTTTAACAAGACGGATCACACAGCCACTAATTTCGCATTCTGCACATTAAATTAAGTAACAATAAGCCAAAATTTGTCCAGGGAAAGGAGAAAGGGTTATTTTTGATGTAAAAATCATTGTTTGTGGCAGCGCAATGTAACGCACGCAAAACACTATTTATATGAGTGCAACACTGCAAGGGTTGGGGGGTGTCATAAAACTTGGTAAAACTTCTGAAAATTGATTAAAAAAAAAAGGAAACTGACCTTTAATAACTTCGTAACCAGAAGGTGTTCCGATAAGCTCAGATCTCCAAAACAAGGTTTTGCAGAGAAGGTCCAAAACAAAACAAAATCGCAAAGATGACAAGAACGTGTAACTTTCGCTATCCATTATGGTTCTTTTACCATCTGTTATATGGAACAGAATGGAACAGTTTTACGATTTTTTATTACGTTATTAATTAAAACGTCCAAGCAAACCCCGTTCTCTAGAGACCACCTATTATTTTAATTCTTCCCACAATGAACGTGAATTTAATACAGTGTTTAAATTGTCGGATTTCAATTTGTTATTCACGCTTCGAACGGTGAATTAAAATCTTTGGTTTAAAATAAGAAAAATCTACCGTAATTCGACAGTGGACGTTCGGGATAATTCGGGGAACCGAATATTCCCGACGGACGGAAACGAAATTATAAAAGCTCGGGACGCAAGACGGACTTGTCTTTTTAAGTTTTCAGCGAGAATTTTGACGTTTAAAATTGGAGCCCGTAGCAGTAGTTCTTCCATAAAAAAATAGGTTTGGGTATAAAAATCTACAATATTTAATTTAATGGCTAGATCACCTTGGAGACTAGGCTAAAACACTAGGCAATCTCGAGAATCAGATTACCTTGGAAGGATTTTTGTAAGCGTGTTTGTCCACTACTTATTTTAAGAATTAAACTTTAAACGTGACTTTTACATGGATAATATAGTGTGTCGCCAATCATATCACAAAATTATAAATCAGTACAAACTTGCTTTTTTGGCAATAAACTACATTTTTTTACCATTAAAGTTCTTTATACAAATTCGTCTCGATTCATCCCGTTTTACGCTAAAACAGAAAGAAAGAAATAACTTATCATATTCTTATCTTTTACAAAAGAGGAAGCATACAGGAGATAGAATATCTTTTATGAAACGCAAAAGTTGTGGTTCCCACACCGAATTCTCTCCGTATTTAAAACTCCACGCCTCAAAGTTTCCAAAGCGCATTAAAAACCTTTGACATGACTTAATTGTGGCCGCCATCTTGTGACGTCACCAGATTGACGGCTTATAATTTATTCCGTCCCTTCAAATATGCCTTTTAATCACAAAGTCGAAATTAAGATGAGTAAGATTATCTTAATAATTAAAAAGTTTTTTGTTTTAAGTTTATATATTTTTTTATTACATTTTTGACCTACGATGTTTTAGTGTTTCTGTTTTAACGTTGTTTGTTATGTATAAATAAATAAAATATTTTTTGTTTGTGCAGTTTTTTTCATTTTTAAAGGGTTAAAACTCATGTAATTTCGATCGCCTATTGCACACTTAAATCTTTTATACTAGATCTATTTATAAAAACGGTAGGTACCTACTCCACCCACTGATTAGATTAAGTAACATTATGCCTGTGTCATGTCTACCTTGTCAATAATCTGGTACAACTTTTTTTACTAATTATTAAAAAAAAAAGAAGCAGCTCGGCGTTAGGATTTGTGCCAGGTTAATAGGCAAACTGTGGGTTTACATTTGTGCACCGCTGCCTTATAACCCTTCGTGAAATACAGGCATGATGGTATGTAATTTAAAAAGAAACATTTATAAATGGTACAAAAAATATTTTTCTCTAGCTTTTGTAAAAAAAAGTAAATAAATACACGTACAAATGCTTGACGTTACCACCACCTATCGTACCATTAAGAAACTAACCAGCTTCTTCTTATTCAACACTTCGAAACATTCCTTTTTCAAACTAACATTTTTCTTCGACACCTCAAGTTTAAAAAAAACTATGTCAGCAAAAAGTTAATTATTTTTTTCTGGCTCTCGAACACTGGCCGCAGAATTTCATTTGAACACCAAGTTGGAAGCGTTCCACACTGACGTTTTTAAATCGCTCGCCTTGTTTACACATTACTGTTTAGTTAGATATGTGCTGAAGATTTTTAACCAGATTCTGTTTACTTCTACGCTGGGAAATGTAAATGTAATTATCTTGTGAGTTGAGTCGCAGTTTTCTGTTTTGCTTTGATCACATTTTATTGAAATCTTTAATTTGAGTCTTATTTTCTGTGCCAAAAGATATAATGTACCTAAATTATAGTTATAATCAGGAAGCCAAAATGTCAAACCATCATTGAGAGAAATATCATTACGCCTGTATTCCTCAAAGGGTTAAACAGAGGTTTACCAATGTATAACCACAATCCGCCGGTATGTTATAGGTCCCATGTAATAGGGGGGCGAGCCTATTGCCATTAACCGGGCAAAATAAATCCGAACTTCGAGCTGCTACTAAGAATTTCATATAGTAAAACCCAATAACACTGTTCGACCTGAGAATCGAACCCAAGACCTCTAGCCTAGCAGTCCCGCTTGGTACCACTGGCTAACGAGGCAGTCATCATCATTGAACAACATAGAACTACACCATACATTATGTGTCCTAAACAGCTGTTACCAAAATTAAGTTAGAAAATCACACAACATCACATCTATTAAATGTAAGATTTAAAAGTGCTGTACCTATTCTCTCTTTAGTAAAAATCTTCCTAAAATTGGATTTTCTCACCGTAAAATTTAACACAATGGCGGGTACGAGCACACTGTAAATGCAAGAAAATTACATTGAACCACGTAAACCAGTGATAAATCAGAGAAACTCGTGCCATGAACGCCGATGGACCGGTGCACGCGATTGTACCAGCCACTGCTGTGCACCACTGTACTACTGTGCCAGTAAGAACAATCGACAACAGATATAGGTACATATGCAGTATGCTAAATGTAGGAATTCAATTTGGGCTTGGAAGAATTGAAACCGTAAAATTAAGCATATCCAAATATAGTCGCAGCAAGCCATCAAGGAGATGGCGAGATGAGTCGGATAATTTCTTTAAAACCTGAAAGATCAAGCACCTATTTGTGAAAGATAAAAAGGAGTCGGAGGAGGGGGAGGAGTTGGTACACCTCTGCCTGACCCTTCGGGGAATACAGGCGTAATGGTATATTTATTTTTATGGTATATATAAAAAGGAGTTGAGGAAGGCCTTTGCCTAGGAGGGGGACAAAACAAGCAAAAAAAAAAATAAACCCAAATTATTTGAAAGCCAGATATTTAAATCTAGTCAAGATTTAAATATTTTATTAGATGTAGGTAGGTATTGCTAAAAGCTAATTCGACGTATGTCTTTGAGTTAGCACACATTGTATACATAGGTATTAGGGGGAAAATCTAAATTATTGTACTAATTATAACAACGCTCATAAATCGTGATGAAAAGACTGGCCAGTCAAATAAATATTAAAAATATTCTCAATTTACGAATACATATTTGTATTATTTTCTATTGAAAGCGCTCTAAAGTTGCCGACGATAGTGATTGATTGCCTCTGTAATGTGAATATGTAGAACGTACATTGACTGAGGACGGGTCCTATGTTCAACGAGGTATTTATTTTAATAATATTTGTGTACACACTATTAACAATAATTCCAAGATAAAAGTTTTCTAAGCACTAAATAAAAAGCTCTGCATTTTATTAGACCTAAAAACCTGATACATTTTAACTAACTGTAAAATTAGGTATTTAGTTGCTTTAAAATCAATAAATAGTTCGTCAATTGAGTTGATAAATAAGTGACGTGACCCCAACGTATCACAGTACAAAATCTATGTTAAAAAATAGAGGGAATCGCGTTTTAACAGACATAAAAATATGTCAATTGATTGGTAGTGGGTACTCTACGTATATAATGGTAACTTGCGAACTAACAAACCATGTATTAGCCTTTTTACACTGTAAACGAGTAATTCCAATTCAGAAATGTATCGAATTTACGTTTCGTTTCCGGGCACTCACGCTAAGACCTCTGAAAATTTTAAAACTATAACACTTAAGACAAATTTCACCAAACTTTTATGCTAAGTATACCTAAGTTCTAAATTGAGGATAAATTTCGAATTTATGACAGCTTTTCCATACGAAAACTCTGACAGTTTTCGCATGGAAAAGCTGTCAACGGATAAAATGCTTATACTTGGCATAAAAGATTCTAAATTCGCCCTTTTCTTTTTAAAAAGCCTTGCGTTTTTCAACTTTTGAATTTGTTATAGGTAGGTAACACAACTATAATATTTTTAGAGATGTAGTAGACTCAAAGCAAACATCGATTTTCATTTCTAATATAATTATGTCTACTACACATAGATACCATCACGCCTGTATTCCAAAAAGGTTAGGCAGAGGTGTATCAATGTACATCCACATTACGCTGGTATGTCATCACGATATATCATGGTAACTACAGCGAAAAAATCATGAATTTATTAAATGTTTTCGACAATAATGTTAATATAAAATAGCAAAAACCATCTTGTTTATACATTCAAAGTCATCTCTCACAAATGTAGTTCGTGAATGGAAAAATGATAACTGCATGAACCAGTTACCGGCAAACTTTGGAGGGCGTCACAAAAATGCCTTAAATATTTCAGACAGCACTGAAATTTATATCAGCGAGACGAACCATTTGTGAGAACGGGCGGGAAAAACTGCACCAAATTGCGAGACTAACACGACGTGCTTCCAAATTCAAAATGGTCTCGGAATTATTGCAATGTTCCGCGTGGCAACACAGAAGAATCATCTTCACTTCTGTACTAAAATGTAACAAAGCTGAAGAGCTTTTATGTTTGTGTTTATGTGCGTTGTTTAATCGCGCTTAATTCTGGCACTACCAGTTGGATAAGGAAAAATGTTTTTGTATATGATAGCCAGATTCATGGGTAAAGTATAGGTGATATAACATCACGCTACGACTCACGGAAACAGAGCAGTAACCAAATACGATACTTAAAATGGGTAAAAATAACCACGCGAACGATGTCGTGGGCAGAAACTAGGTACAAATATCATTTGTAATATTAGTCAATTTTGATGAAGTCTACCAGCAAAACCGGGCACTTTCTAGGTTAATAAAAAACGTTAGCATTCTAATTTCAGAATAGTTTTTACTAACAAAATCATGAATTCTTAAAACGTTTTGGTTTATTATCTATTTTACGAAAAGTATTAAAAAAAAATTGCCAATTTTAGTCAAGGTTGTCGAAATTTACACTTTATCATAAATATCCAATATAAAATACCTCATAATAAAACCACAGTAGATACGTGGCTCTACCCCATAACTCCAACATCAACGCTCAGGGGTAGCTCTAAGGAAACTATCAATCAATCGGCGATTTAATATCAAACTCGACGGAGGCTTGCACGTGGATATAATAGCGTGCAGCTTACTCAAGTGTCTGCTTGTCTAATTTATGTACAGGTTAGCATGATTTAAAGCAGTCTTTACTATGATTAATTTCAGTAGTTTTTTAGCGGTCTTACGTGGAATGATTAGGTTCGTCATTGAGAAAAAGGGGATTATGAGAAGAAAAATTGTTTGTTCGTAGTAATTAGTAGTCGTTGTTCGAAGTAAATTTTATATATTTATATTTATTTATTTATTTTATTTTAGGAAAGCTTACATACTAATAACATTGTAATAACAATAACATATAACTAAGTTGCTAATAACAAGCCTCCACAGATAATTACAACATAAAGATGACTTACAGTCTACGGTATGTTATTCCTCAATATTGTTAATTTTCGTTAATCCAGAACAAAAAACGACTGTGCCGAGAGTTTTCTTACTGTGCTCGCAAGAGAAACTCATCACTACCCTCATTTTGTTATTAGAAAAGAACGTTACCCAGCACTAAGAGTTTCTTCTGCATCTTGGAAGCCTCACACCGCTGACGGAGCATCTAATTATCAAAATTTCTAAAGCATTTTATAACTTTGAAAACTATAAACATCGGCTAATCAATGACCTCTATTACTACTAAAGTCTTGGTATCAAGCCAATGTCAAACCTTTATTTATAACTAGTGAACTGCCCGCGACTTCGTCCACGTTGCTTCTTTCACCCGCTATAAGTTATGTCTTTGGTTAAAATCGGTCCAGTAGTTTCGGAGCCTATTCGTTACAGATAAACAAACAAACCTTACCTCTTTGTAAGATTAAGTCATATAGATGCGTTAGATTTACATTAATAATTGGACTCGAAGAGCAACTAGATAATATTTTTATTTCTTGATTAGGTACGCTTAAATATACCTTTAAATAGTGTAACTGGAAGTAAATAATTTGATTTTGAGTTTAAACAGGTTGCCGCATTTAAAGAACTAAAAATCAAATCAAATCCGTTTATTGCAATCCATAATGTACACATACAGGTGGTATAGTTAAAAATATATATATAGAAACAATTATGGCCCCTGTCGGGCACAGCAAATTTTAAATAAGAGGAGATAGGAAGAGCGCTTTATTAATTTTCCTAGTAACTTATTTTATATTTCCATTTATCTACAAATTATTTATATAATTGTATTAAATTAAAACTATTGTTCTAAGCGGGAAAAGTAACTAGAACTGCAATAAAATCTAAGATATTATTCTACCACTTACAGTAGCTAAGAACTATGTCAAATTTAACATAAATCTTGACTCCCACATAGCAAAGACGTCCCACAAACCGTGATACAATATTCCTATAACAAAAGACGTAACTCAAACATAATAGTACCGTGGGCGGGATCTTTTGTTTCACCATGCGACGGTAACGAGCTGATTTGCATGTTAATGGTGTACATCTACTGAATAATAAGCGAGAAATGAACGGGTGAATGAGCGAACTCCTTTTTGGTCATGTCTTCCTGGTACTTGCAGTTTGATTGCAGTTTTGGGTTCATTGGTAATTTTGTTCTTTTTTATCATAAAGAGGAAATATTTTTTGTTGGTTTGTACCGGATAGGCTCCGAAACAGTTAAGTGATATTTTTCTTATCAGTTGCCCAAAAGTAAATATTACTCATTCATGCAATTAATTAGATTAGATACCTAATAACATTTCTTAGTTTTCAATATGATATAAGAATCTTTTTAGTTTATTGTTTTTACATTTAAAAACTATCTACACAAGAACCTACCACAATTATGAACCTGAACACTAATAAATGTCCCAAAAAAATATTAAGAGAAAGTTTCGCTCGTAACTTCCTCTTCCATGAGAATGGAATGGTCTTGGGTTCGATTCCCAGGTCTAGCAAAAAGTGTTATTGGGTTTTTCTATAAAATTCTCAGTAGCAGCTCGGTGTTAGGATTTGTGCCTGGTTAATGGCAATAGACTCGCCCCCTATTACATGGGACCCAAAACATACCGGCGAACTGTGGGTGTCCATTGGTACACCTCTGCCTAACCCTCCGGGGAATATAGGCGTGATGATATGTATTTATGTATGTAAAGTTTCACTCCTCAACAACAAACACATCGTAGACCATACAAGGGGGTAATTTGGAAAGCACATGGAAATAGGCTTCGCTTTTGGACAAGGCCAGCCTTTATAGATAATAATATGCGTTTTTTATTTTCGAGGTTTTCTTCACACCTTTGATATGAAAAAGATGCTTAATATCAAAGTAATTTATGAGTAAATATTTATGAGGGTAAGCGAAGACGTATGTTGCTCTAAGATTCACCCTTAAATTAAAAAGTAAAATAATAATATTAATGAATCCTGACCACCGGTTGCTGGGATCCTGTTCCCGATGCCTGTGGGCTACTATTATTTAATATTTTTTAATGTGTTTTATATAAATAGTATATTTAAATAAATTACAATTCTACATAATTATACTAAAGCCAAAGGTCACACAATCATTCACTCACTGACATAACACGAGATCTCGAAACCTACTATTTTTAGTTATTTATAAAGTAATACGAGACATCAGCTAAAAATGGATTTTGAGACAGGGCAAGAGTTTTTGACTTCAACACGAACAAAGTCGCGGGCAAAGGTAGATATATAAAGAGAAGAGATTCTACTATAACTAAAATAAATTACATCGAATCTAGGTTTAAACTAAGTAAGAGATATATGAGCAGCCTAATTTAGGGCCACCTCACACTGAGACGTGTACTTTGAATTAAATGAAAAAGTCACATTGGTGCCCGGTATCGAACACGCAACCTCATGCTTGAGAGGCCTCAACCACTGGACCATTATGACATATATCGTGTAGTATATTACAAAATGCTACCAGCCTATTATATTCCCACTGCAGGGCAAAAGTCTCTTCTCATATAGAAAAGACACGAACATTGAGCACCACGCTTGCTCAAGTCGGATTGGCAGTTTTTCACCGATTGTGTCGGATTGTCGTCCCGTCGAACTATGAGAGTTACGGAACTGGGAGTGCACCTGTGTTTGCGCCCACACTTGTGCACTATAATATCTCCTGCGTGCTTGGCTAGTCGGTCTGGAGAATACATTACAATATTACATTTCTCTTTTTTAAAGTGCGCTTCTCGTAGCGTCGCGCTTTGGTGTGACATAGCCCTTAAAGCTACGAGCACGGTTTCCACGGAAACATTTATCTACATAGATTTGAATAGCAATTTATTCTGAAACCAACCGTTTATCTATTATAACTTATTATCATAATAATATAATTTTAACATTGCTCTCTAAGAAAAGTTAAGCCCTTTTGTACAGACGGCTGCATTAATTGGAGTATACATCTTTGGGTCTAATATTATTGTTGTTGTTTTTTTTTATGCCATTGGATGGCAAAAAGCGGTAGCCGCTTAACATTAGGTGGGCTGTGGTGTTGCCACGGCCCACCTAATGGTTGCTGAATGTTGCAAACTCCGAGCTGCTACTGAGAATTTCATAGAAAAAACCAATAACAATTTTTGCTCGACCTGGGAATAGAACCCAGGACCTCTAGCGTAGCAGTCGTGCTTAGAACCACTAGGCTAACGAGGCAGTGCGTGCACAAGTGTGTACGAAAACACAGATGCGCTCCCTCTGCCGTTACTCTCATAGTCCGATAGGATAGCAATCGGACCGGGGAGTTACTAGGTGCAGGACTAACGGCTTTACGTACTTTCCGAGCCACGAGGGTATTAAACCACCAACTTCCAAACTCCGGGTTCCTACTGAAAAATTCCTAATGTAAAAATTCAATAATGCTTTTTGCCCAACTTTGGACTTGGACTCAGGTCTCCAAGCTCAATAGATGCGCTTGCTTCTTATGCGTCTTGTGTCCTTAAAACGGGTGAAAAAAAGAAATAAAAGCTAGTTTCATCATAAAAGGTAGCAACAAATATAAATAATAATTAATGACAGTAAGAAAATTACAAGACAAAGTTACCCTATCAAATATACCAAAGCGTTACTCAAACAAAAACCACAATTTCTCAACAACAATGAATGAACTAAAACCTCATAATCGAACATGACGTTAATAGTCAATTAATAACATTACGTAGCCTAACGATATATTTCTTGTAAGTAACATGAAACAAAAGAAACGAGGTTTGCTGTACTATAAATCTATATAATACTCAATATTTGGGGCTTACAGAGGAATTTTCCTTGTAAGTGACCTACGAAACAAGAGAGGTACAACTTTCAGTGAAATATACGGGAGGATAAAATGTACGGGTCCGTGGGCATCGAAAATTTCGAATTACGCGTTTTTATTTCCCGGAGTGGAGCCCTAATACGTATCGCATGTCCAAAAAGTTTGTATGTACTTGTAACATACATACCATCAGGCCTGTATTCTCCGAAGGGTTAGGCAGAGATGTATCAATGTATACCTACCTAAAGTTCGTCGGTATATTTAGGTCCCATGTAATAGGGGGCGAGCTTATTGCCATTAACCGGGCACACATCCTAACTCCCAGCTGCTTCTGAAATAGAAAAACCCAATAACACTTTTTGCTCGACCTGTGAATTCAATCAAAGACCCAAGACGGCGCTTAAGACCACTAGGCTAAGATGGAAGTTAAACAAACATTTTATAAGACGTATATTGATCGCACGCTCTTCTCTCTCACCCGTATGTTTTCGAACAGCAACTTGTACAATTATGTAGTGATCCTCGCCAAAGTCCGCGCTTAGGTACTTACTTTTGATATTAAATGCGAAAAAGTTACATGTTGTTTTGATTTGGAAACGTGCGAATAAATGCAATATGGACTCATTTTTAGATGCTGTTTACTATAAACTTTTGAGTTTGTGGTGACGATAGACTAGAATAGAAAATAGTAATGAAAGGGAAAAGGCATAATCTTTTTTTTTTATTGTTTTTTTAGACGTGAAATCATCAAATAACTTCCCCCGCCCTGGGCGGGGCGGGAGGGAGTGTCGGACTTTTACTGACTAAAACCCGTCTATGTTCCTTCATGTGCCCTTTGCGTTCCGGGGGCGCGGTATCTCTTTCGAACAACCCGCAGCCCCGGCAGGCATCGGCCCTCAGTGGCCCCATCCAAGTTTGCTGACATCTGTTTGAGGCGCGCGTGGAACACGAACGCGTCGTCGACACGGTAAGGCATAGCCTTACCTTCTCTTATCCACTTAACATTGAATACTTCTTATATATTTTAATAATAATAAGACCAGCCTAATTAAGTCAAACTGCAAAGGCCTCTTCTTAAACTAAGAAAGTAAGAACATCAATCAGGCGCAAGGTGAATTGGCGACTTAAAATTTATATCTAGGTATACTTATGTTGAAAAGCGAAAAAGTTTTTTATTTTGTTTGATTCTAAAAATTCTTAAGCAAATAGGAAGCTGTTTTTTTTTATTACCTTTGGATCCCTAATAACATACACAGGAATTAAGTCACGGGTTAATTACAAAGTCCAGTTTTCATCTCATTTTTCCAAACATAAATATCAGTGATGACCAAGATTTAGAAGAAAAAATTGCTAAGGTGGCTTTTTATTTAAAAAACAATTCGCCTACATACCTAACCCTAAAACGTACGAAAGTTTCAAAGTTGTTTTCATCATTCTTCCCTAACCCCTCGTCGCGTCATGATTGAATTCGTCACATTTTGACTTGGGTCCTCGGGTTAGTTCGGACAAGTTGAGAACTTGTGGTCGGTCACAACTATTGTGGTTTGCCCAAAGGTCAGATTAACTAAATATATAGATAGATTTCGTTGACCTTCTTTTAGGGTAGATCCATTGTTTCGATTTGATACTTTATATTTTAGGGTTAAATCAGTTATTTTATTAAAACAGAACCATTATAATGTGATTGATTTGTTAAGTATTTAGTCTTTCATAGAAAAAGAGTATCAAAACCAACTAAAGTCTAAAATTATAGGAACAATACTACATACTCAGTACTTTATTATACAAATAAGGCATAAGTAACGAGCATTGCTTACCAAGCTTGTTCTAGACGACAATTTCAGCGTTAAATTAATTACTAGTTTCTGCCGGCAGCTTCATCCGCCCGGTTTTTTGGTGACGTCTTTGGTTACTGCTCCGCTCTCGTAGGGCATACCGTGATGTTATTAATCCTATATTATTTTTCATGAATCTAACTATCATCTATACCATTTTTTTTTTCAAATCGAACTGGCCAGTGATAAATCCAGGTTTCAGCGATGTCAGTGATGTCTAAGGTAAACTCAAAAAGTACATATCATAGAATTGAAGACTCATGTTGATACTTGCCCGATATCGAACCCGATGCCTTAATGATTGGACCATCACGACACACAGCAGATACAAGACCTAGATAATCATCAAACAAACATAAAAAAAACAGTAAATAAATTTTAGTCCCGCCAAGAATCTTTACTAACATCCTTCCGCAGATCACCAAATCTAAAAACTCAAATCCTTGCACAATGCACGAAGACGAAGGCAAATATCCACTACATCATTAATCTTCAAGTCTTATTCCGAGGTTTTCAATGTACAAAAACTGCGATCCAAGAATAATGATAGCCTGAAGTCAGGACACAGTTAGTTTGTAGAATAGCTACGATTTTCTGAAAGACAGAGTCATTTCCCATTTGGAACTTGATAAATGTTGTTTAAGTGATAAGTATTTCGAGCTATCTCTGATATACTATTCTCTTGCTTTGGAACTGTGAACACTGATTCTGTGACAGTATTTTAAAATAGATGTTGCTTTATTTAAAACTAGCAAACTGCCTGCGACTTCGTTCGTGTAGCTTATTTTGCCCGCGTTACGTCTTTGGTTACTGCTCCGCTCCCGTGTGTTGTAGCGTGATGTTATATAGCCTTTGTTACTCAGCAATAATGTAACTTTCAGCGAAAAATGCTTTAAAATCGGTGTAGCAGTTTCGGAGCCTATTCGTTAAAAACAAACAAACTACCGAAAAAAATCTTACCTCTTTATAATGTTAGTATAGACTAGGTTTTGCCCGCTACTTTGTCGAGAACGTCGGTTTTTGCGAACGAAGACGAAATCGTGGATTCAAAAGTAAGCTATATTCTACACGTATTTCAAGCTATATCTTTGTCAAACATTACGATCGATTCCGTGGATATGCCTCAATTATTTAATTTTGCTTTTATTACAACGGTTATGATCAATTGAAATAACTAAAGATACAATACTTCCGTAATTAAAAAGTAAGTGAAAAACAATGGACGAACATATTTTATAAGACTTTCCGCAAAACAGTAATTCTGTTGGCCAAAAATAATTTATCCCTTTAATTACTCCACTAAATAATCTCAGTTGGTTTGAACATTATTAGATGATGTTCAAGTATCTCATCCCACTTTTCAAATTACTGTAATTTATCATGAAATATCTACCTATTTTGGTTTCTTTACATTAACCCTAAGGTTAATTGGTCAAACCTGATAATGCCTACCTATTTTTCTAAATGTGACCTCATAAAAAAGCAAATGAAGAATGTAGAAAAAAACTTAACTTATTTCTCACATTGACCGCTCAAAAAGTTGTATAAAGTTCCACTTTGCCCGGGTAAGAAAGAAATTCATAGCGAATTTATATCGTCCGGATTACGTGTACACTCCGGTTTGTTTGATGCTAAATGACTTTGTTTAGGCACTTAAGCCGCTCATTTTGCTTTTAGACACTTTTTTTCACGAAAAAACTTAAGATTCGCAGATTTATTGTGGCTAAAAAGTGGAAACTGGGGAATATAAAGAACACTATTATTCATGGAATGACCGAGACTTTATATTATTTGTTGCTGTTTAATTTGGAGATACTGTGAAATCTAGGTTATTTATTTTTTTAACTTTGACCATTTTGGAAAATGTTTTATTTTATTATTTCAACTTGTGCATTTTTTATGGGTAGTACCTGAGGAAACATGGTACCGTAAATAATTAAACCAATAGTCATGTAAGTTTTAATTTGAAATATTTAAGCTCCGTCATTTAACGGACATAATATTAAGAATTTGACGAATTTTTTCATTTGTTCCAGGAACTAATAGCCATATAGGCCCATTCATTCCTAGGAATATATACTTTAGCTTTAACTTAATTTTGACCTTTAATACGTCTGACTGAAGTTACAAAGGGGACCAACATTAAAGCCAGCAAGCTCACATTAACACACTTCTTAACGACTTATTTTTTCATATTCATTTCAGCCATGCAAAATCAAAATCAAAGCATTTATTTCAATTAGACCAAGCACTTTTGAACTGTCAAGGAATCGGTCAGCTAGTAAGAAAATTGAAGCTATTTGTTCGTTATAAAACAGAGGTAGGCCTATATGGATAAGAACGAGCACGATGCTAAAATTACATAGGTGTTTTTTTTTTATAGATGGGAAATCATCAATAACTTCCCCCGCCCTTAGTGTCAGACTTTTACTGACTAAAACCATCTATGTTCCTTCATGTGCCCTTTGCGTTCCGGGGGCGCGGTATCTCTTTCGAACAACCCGCAGCCCCGGCAGGTTACATAGGTCTAGTGACTCCTAAATCTCAGTCCACAAGTACCTAGAAGCACGTACTTACCTTACTCCCATTTCGAACTCCACTGAAGTGTATAGGTACCCGGTAACATGAAAATCTTCAAAACTTTGATAGGCTGTAAACGTAACCAATTTAACTTAGTCGTCACAGTTAAATTATTCTTCCTTCTACGATTTAAAAAGTGAACACAAAGTTGCTTCGAGTTCTTTCGTAATAATTCAAAGAAGCCAAAGGAATGACTCAGATAAAAATTATACCTGAAGAAAGTTTATCAGTTCTATAAGATATTTATTTCTGTTGGATTGACCCTTATTACATGGGGCGTCGAAATTTGGGTGTACTATAGGTACAGGGCTCATGCACGAGGCTTTGCAACCGGGAACGAGCCAGTAAGTACCCATGTGCCTTTATCTATTTAATGTGTACTTTCTAAGTTTATCTTGAGGAAAACTTCGTAAGGAAACCTGGACTAATAATGACAACAAGTTCGATATCGCGAATCCGCCTTGAGCCTAGACCAAGAAGTGTTGACATTTTTCTTGCTGATTTTAAACAAAAATCAGCAGATAAATCCATATGTTTTAACTAGAACCACATTTTTTTTTTTTTACTAACCGGTTCGGCCTTCTCAGCGAGATGAGCGTTTGAATGTCGTTAAATATAATATAATTAACTAATTTCATTAACTAACCAATGGCCCTTTTATGTTTAAGTATAAACTAAAAATAAAATTATGTTATTTATATTTCCGCCAACTTTTTCCGTGTGTTAAAATAGTTTTGAATACAAATTACAATTAAGGTATCTAAAAACAACAATATCTCATGACATACATAGATTAAAATCAGACCAATGTTTTATGTTTATCCTTAAAACATTCAAAAGCCAAATAGAGCTTTGATATCGCGAATTTCATAAAAACGGACGGGCCTCTGAGGATTTCGGAACGGACATTTATTACGGAAAACACAAAACGAAAAGCAGATAACCTCTATCTAATAATAAGGGATAAGCAAAAAGTGCTGGCCGTTAAAAAGATTTACAGAAAACACGAAGAAAAATAAAACCAGTTTGGAAATGGAACAGGAGGGATTTTCAATTTTTGGCGCGCAACTAACGGCTGCTTTTTTCCCCTTACTTACGTTTTTAATTAATTGTATATTAATGTTTTTTTTTTTTTGGAAGCCTTACTTAACCTAACCTAGTTGAATCACGGTGTGTGAATGAATTTTTGAAGTTGTTGTTTTATGGTGATTTTATTCAGTCTGATTTACCCAAATTATCATATTCTTGGCTCTCTTTATAAGAACTATGTGACGGAAAAATATTAGGTTGGTTATACTTATTTGAAATTCTTATAATACTAATTACTATTGTAGAACTAGTTTTATCTCGAGAATTGAAGTTACCATCCATATAATCCATAGAAATATTCTATAGTTAAACTTAAAGGTTTATTGCAAGGGAAAAAAGGGAGTCACACTAAAATATGAACTTAGCTATTTTTGTATTTATTTACTTTATTTTATTCGCGAAGCTTAAATGAAAAATACAAAACTCAGAGGTATTTACAAGTTGTTACAGATAAATTATTAAATCAAAAAACAAAAAAAAATATGTGAACTAACTAAACAGATTTTAAAATGTAAATAGCACAATACTATATGAAAAGAAACCAACATCAATTCAAGCTTTTGCATCGATCTGATTAATGAAAACAGATTCAAACAAAAACACATCGTATGTATTCCCTGGCTTTTCTAAAATCCTGGCTAACGAATACAAATCCGAGGCGTAACGCTGGCCCTCAATCAAGTCCAAAGTTTCGCCGTGCTTACACCGAGCGCGTGAATGTACTGCCTGTACCAATGGCACTATACTGTAGCATGGTACTACCCTTTCTGTGTTTAGTTAGTTCAGTTTATTTTGCTTAAAAGAATCGGAAGTCTAATCTCGTAATTAAAAACGTTCATGGTCGAAATCTCAGTGACAGTAAATGTCAAAATTGTAGGTAAAAAATAGAGAAATTTTCGAGAGACTGAAATTAGAATGCTTTCTTTTTCTTTCGTGTCTTGCTTTTCTGAGTCATTTTTGATATTGGAAGAATTGTCGACATTGGGATTGCGATAGCTTTGAGAGAGACTTGATTGACAATTAATATTGTCATACCTACCTGCAAAAAAAAAAAATGAATTGATTGCAAACGTTCCAAAAGTTACCATCAGTATATACCCATTAGTAAGTTAGTCTGTTTTACTACCTGCGGTTAACTTATACGGCTAAAATTGTAGTACTTTTTTTTTAAATGTCACTTTCTGTTTATCAATATATGGTAAATCCAATCACTTACTTTAATAGTTTTATTTAGTTCAAACCAAACACATAGGTATACCTAAGACAATTTCTACAAAACATTTCTGTGTACTAACAAAATAATATTAATTTTAGAAGCTAGTTGGAATTCCTGAGTAAACGCGTGAAGTGGCCAAATAAGCTGCTTCAGCGCTTTACAAAATTAGACGCTATTCGTACACTTGAGCTGACTCGCGTTCCCTTGTACCGAATCCCACTGAAAATGTTATTGTGGAGTCTATAAATATTTGAAATTTTCTATGAATACTCTAACGTTCTATGCACAATAAAATACGCTATCTATTCCAGTGAGTACTCGACTATGTATACAATTTGAAGAGCTGGTTTGTTATAAAAATTATAATGATACAAGTTCTGCCAACAATACAAATATAACAATCACATTGTAGAAAAGTACTCAACAAGACAGGGATGGATTACGTGATACATACAACGTGTCCCAAAATTCAACGATAAGCGGGCGCCAAAAGGTTGACCTGCTCATGAGCACTTAAGGAAAAATAATAAAAAAAATATATCTAAATTTTTTTTTCCCGCACTTTTTACATAAAAAATTATCAAAATATTTTTTTTCCCTCAAATTTTTCTTCTCTTTACTTGGTTCTTGTTTACAAATGGTACGCATATTTTTTTTTGTGACTAGTTATCTTAGGGTATTATACTATTTTGGAATCTTGATTAGTTGCGTCATCTTTGAAAATAACTTGCCATAGCGGTGTTCATACTTTTTTTTTGCAAGACCATGAGTCAAAGTAGACTGAAAGTAAAAATCTTTAAAAATTTGAGGGAAAAAAAATATTT
The DNA here is from genome assembly GCA_932526535.1 of Caradrina clavipalpis. Taxonomy (NCBI): domain Eukaryota; kingdom Metazoa; phylum Arthropoda; class Insecta; order Lepidoptera; family Noctuidae; genus Caradrina; species Caradrina clavipalpis. The sequence continues at coordinate 2,455,828 of OW052088.1, forward strand.
TGATAATTTTTTGTGTAAAAATTGCTAGCATTGTGGTGTTTTTAAGAATTGTGGTGAATAGAAGTACTACTTAGGTATCCGATACAAAAAAAATCTTAAGCATATTTAAGAAATTGTGGCCGTGGTAGTTCAAAATATCATACAAGGTGTAAATTTTCAAAGAATTTTTAAATTTATTTTGTAACAAAAAAAAAAATTTGGTATATTTTTTTTCCTTAAGTGCTCATGAGCAGGTCAACCTTTTGGCGCCCGCTTATCGTTGAATTTTGGGACACGTTGTATATTATTTCGAAATGGCAGTGCCATATTTGGTTCATAATGTCTGACAGACTACCACATCAGTTAGAGGATCAAATGTAGGAAAAGCATTAAGTATTCATTCAAATAAAAGTTTGATGGTCAAGCATATTAAATAGCTAAAGTTATTTTATTTTAGATCCTAAGACTCCTTAGTTTAGAAACGAAAGTCCAGTAAAATAACAAATCAATTTTAAACTTAGCACTGGAATGTGCTGTAACCAATTTTTAACCTTATTTGTTGACACTAAAACTCCACTCCACTTTCGCACCAGCTATTGATTTCAAATAACCATAAACTCCAGAATAGAACTAAATGAGTTCGCATGTCGTTCCAACACAGATGTAGGTGTGAGTCGTGACTTGTTCCCGAAGCTGCGACTTTAAGTTGGACGCAGCTGCGGTGAACGATATTGTTTCATGCACTTTATTTTAGCTGCTTTATGTTTTTAAACTAGGTATTTTTTAATCATCTCCTATGTGTCAAAGTCAAAGCAACTATTTACAAGCACTTTTGTGAACGAGTTGGTCAGTTCGAAAGATGAAGCTAGTGCGCTAGTGAAGATTCTTCTCAAAACGTAGGTAACTGGCTTTATGGAAAAGAAAAACCGTCAAGAATTTCCATGGACCCTCTTATCGTTTAACACGTTAAGTGTCCGCTGAGCAGACACAATAGTTCATCATCATCATCTGCCTAGCCTTTTCCCAACTATGTTGGGGTCGGCTTCCAGTCGAACCGGATGCAGCTGAATATCAGTATTTTACATGAAGCGACTGCCTATCAGACCTCCACAACCCAGTAATGGGTAATACGATACTCTTGGTAAGACTGGTTGTCAGACTTTCTGGCTTCTGACTAACAGTAACGACTGTCAAAGATCTACAAATGACAGCCGGGACCAACGGCTTTTACGTGCTTTCCGAGGCACGGAGGAAACTCGCTATGGTAAATGGTCACCCATCTACAGACCAACCAGATCAATTAAGAACAATCGAAAATAATACATTTACACTAACAATCTAAATTGCCATATATGGGTCACTGGACAGTTAACGTATTCAGTTTATTCGAAATTCTGGTCAATCTATTCTTGTTGCTTCTTTTTGTAATGATTTGGATAAATAGAATCGTTTGTATTCGTAAGTCGTTTTGCATCTATAATTTCTGTTCAATGTTACTTAATTTTATGAGCAACGTTAATGTGAGCTGTCTTTTTACAACCCATATTTGTGGTATTTACTCATATTTTGAAACATTATCGTCGAAATTCTTCTTAAATAATTATGTCAACAAACCGAACCAGCTTCAAACGATTTACTCCCATAAAAAAACAAACCAAATACATAACTCAACTACTACTTTATTTCCAACTGGCGCTATGCGAAAGCTCGCCCATTACCAACTGGGAGACTGCACAACAAAAATAAATGACGATCGCTACCAAAGTTGTCCAAATGATGAAACTTGGCGAGTTTGTAAACTGTCCTGCGAAGCGGTTATGGTTGTTCAGAGTTCCACAAACATCAATCAGGAAAGGATGCTTTTAAGCATTTCCGCTTAGCTCCCGGTACTTCTTAGATTTATATCTGGAACTAGCTTTTGTCTGTGGCTTCGTCTGCATAGAATAGTTATTTTGGACAGCCTTTTTGTTGATTCCGATTTTTAATTTATTCATTTTATTTCTTTTTTATGTGCCTAAATACAAAGCTTCATGGTTTTATCTTCAATAATGACGGACTCTCAACTCCAAACTGTTAACCCCTTCAAGCCTTTTGTTCGCAACTAAGCATATGTCCTTCGCCTAGTTCTAATTTATGTCTGTACCAAATTTCATCAAAATCGGTTCATTGCTTAGAAGTGAAAGCGTAACAGACAGACAGAATTACTTTCGCATTTATAATATTACTAGCTTTTGCCTGCGACTTCGTCCGTACAAATGTCGGTTATCGCGGATGCAGTCGCTAAATTTCGAAAGACACGTGGCGCCATCTATTGTCATAAGACGTTGATGTTGTTGTCCTAGAGAACAGTCCTTTTTTTCGGGATGAGGTTACCCTATGTCTGTATCTGAATACCTGACAAGCTATATGTGAAATTTCAAGATAATCGGTTCAGTAATTTAAGCGTGAAAGCATAACAAACAAACAAACCTACTTTCTCATTTAAAATATAAGTTAAGATAGTAGAGATTGTGGCAATTTGTTTAGTGATAGAACTGGGTTGAGAAAGATTCCGGTTTCGAACGCTCGGATTCTGAATGCAATGCGGTTTGGAGATGCATACAATTTATTAGCTGTCGCTGTAGTTTAGTTGTTAAGAAGACGGTTTTGCTTACAATTTCTTATATACATACCATCACGCCTGTATTCCCCGAAGTGTTAGGCAGAGGTGTACTAATGTACCCCCACAGTTCGCCGGTATATTTAGGTCCCATGTAATAGGGGTCATATAATAGCCTATTGCCATTAGCCGGGCACAAATCCAAACTCCGAGCTGCTACTGAGAATTTCATAGAAAAACCCAATAACAATTTTTGCTCGACCTGGGAATCGAACCCGGGACCACTTGCACAGCAGTCGCACTTGCGACCGCGAGACTAACGGGGCAGTTCTTAAACAGTTCTTCTTAATATTTGCATATTTACACTATTTGGTTCTTAAGTGGAATCTAGTGGCTGGTAGACATTTATATACAGGTTGAGTTCAATTTCACTGCTCATCTTTTAGGGCCCGTAAGTACTCATGAATAAGAACAACTTTCATTATCAGACCAACCCTGAAATATGAAACTAATCAACTCCACTACTATAATCAACTACTGTATGGAACAGCTGATTTCATATTTAAGGGTTTGTTCTATCATAAAAGCTGTTCATATTTATGGGCGAGCCTATAATGGGCCTCTTCTCATACAAAGAGGACACGAGTATAATGCCATCAGAGATGTCTAAAATAAACTTAGGAAGTACCTACATATCAATAAGTCACATTGATGTTCGGTATCGAACCCGCAACCTTATGCATAAGAGGCAGGTACCAACCAACAACCAACCAATGGGCCATCAATTCTACCTGTATGTAAACCGAGTCGTGGTCTATAGCTAGTTATATTCAAAAGCTGTAATGTGTGTTGGTATGTTATGTGTACAGACACCGCAATTACACACCCACTTAACTGAATAGTTAATTGGAGAAGTGGGTCTAATCACGATAATAATAGGACATTGCTGTAACTGGCCTTAACTAACTACGAGATAAGAGGTCGGTAGGCCATACACAAGCACACTGACATCAAATTAATAGCTTCTGGTCGATTTTCGCATTAGTAATACAATCATTACGCATTCGAGTTTATTTTTATGCGACCAGCCAAAGTATTACTGATTGATATGAATAAAGTTTTTAAACTAAATAAATATTACGTATTTCTAATTGAGTTCACTATACGCGCACATACTAGGCCCTCGGATAGCTGGTTTGATGGCAATGTAATCGTGATCTTATACAAGGTGTTGATTTGCATCCTGGTCAAATTTAAGAAGCTTGTCTTGGTCAATATTTAATAAATACTTGTTTTTTTAGTTGCAACTATCAAATAACAGTATTCCAGAATGCTCCTCTCGCAAAATTCAGAATCGCCCTGTTACGTATGCGGTAGGCAGAGTTGCCGCGCGGCTATATCGATGTGTGCATAGCGCCTAAACCCTCTGGCAAGATGGCTACCTCGAAAATCACGTCAAAAAATAATAATTTCAAAAACAATTTATTTTATTATTGATTCGTGTTAAGAATCACGAGCATAGTTAACTCCTTAAATTTGACCAGGATGCAAATCAACGCCTTGTAGAGTAATTAAAATAAACGAAAAGTGGATATCAACATTACCTTAGTAGCTGGGCCATTGATATAGGGTTTTTTGTATATCAATGAGCTGGGCACTCAAATGCAGTGAAATGCTAGAAGACTTTATTGGCCGTAGAACAGCTAGTAACCCTGTGATACTTTTCAATACTGGAGATAATAGCCTACACTAATAATTTAAATCTGAGAAGTTTGTTTTAACGCGCTAATATCTAGCACTACTAATTCGGATCTGAAAGTTAAGGCTATATAACATTTAATTATTATATAAAAAATATTTAATTATTATATTATATTATTATTATTATATTTATTTATTTATTATTATTTTTTTTGACTGCCCCGTTGGTCTCGTGGTCGCAAGTGCGACTGCTGTGCAAGGGGTCCCGGGTTCGATACCCGGGTCGAGCAAAAAGTGTCATTGGGTTTTTCTATGAAATTCTCAGTAGCAGCTCGGAGTTTGGATTTGTGCCCGGTTAATGGCAATAGGCTCGCCCCCTATTACATGGCATGGGACCTAAATATACCGGCGAACTGTGGGTGTACATTGGTACGCCTCTGCCTAACCCTTCGGGGAATACAGGTACAGGCGTGATGGTATATTTAATTATCAAAAAAAGTAGAACCCGTAAGAAAATTTACGGGGCCGAAGTTAGTACTTTTTAACTTTATAATTAAGTACACTAGATATAAGTAAACTGGAATACGAAGCTTCAAGATTGTTCAACTTATTTAAAGACAATCTAACTTCAACCTAAGTACAATTCATTTGCATATATTTTCCATTTGGCAGTTAAAACCTGCTAAAATAATCAAAACGTTTGTCAATGTGTCTGTGTGAGCAATTAGCTCATCGGTGCATTCGCTTGCGTGCGATTTAATCCACGCTACGACTTGCCGCAACGTACCATAGATTATGTAAGTGCAGATAAGACATTTTTACAATTTTATTTCAACAAGTTTTTAATGTTAGATAAGTAATTTTAAATCTATGTGGTGTTTTATTTTTTAAATATAAAATTTGGATAGCAACGAAGCCGGCCGCACACCTGGTGTTAAGTGGTCACCGCTGCCTATTGATATCTGCAATACCAGAGACCTTGCAAATGTGTTGCCATCCCAGAGACAAAGTTGACCAACACCCCTTAAACCGGAACATACAGGTCTACTATGCGGCAGAAATAGGTATGATAATAGAACTTCCCCGGACGAGCTCCTTCACTAAGAGCTCTACTACTACTAAATACTTTTGCTGTTATCTTTTACGTACTCTTTCAAAGACAAATCTAGTCGCAATCTCACCTTAGTGACAATTTATGTCAAATACTTGTCAAAAACATGTGTAAATCAAAGGTATTTTGACAGATTAAGACTGATTAATATAATGCTCAATAATTATTTACATTAAGAAAACAATATGAAGACGAACAAAAAAATTACAAAACCATTATTTTTGAAGTCAGTCAAAAATATCACACGTGACTTACAACTCCCAATACCCTACCCCAAGTACCAAAACGTCATATTAAATACCTCCATACCACAATTTGTTCGAACGACTAATAAAAACTAACGGAGCGAGAACAGTTTTGTCCTCATCCGAGGCTTGGACCCCACGACCAATCGCGTCCGCTTATTACACACGCCATGTTGACCACGTAAGATAATAATGATTATTTTGTCACTTATTGGAAGGGAAAAATCGTGGGTGTTGATAAAACAATTTGTTCTCAGGGTTGGGGAAGGTTTGGGGTGCAGAAACCATGATCATCGAATAAAATGGAATAAAATATATTTATATGGAGGAAAACATTGTGAGAAAACCTGGACATATAATGAACTAGCTTTTGCCCGCGGCTTCGCTCGCGTTAAGAAGTTAGTTATTAGGTATCTTTCATCCCCTATTTTATCCTCTTAGGGGTGGAATTGGTCAAAATCCTTTCTTAGCAGATGCCTACGTCATAACATCTACCTGCATGCCAAATTTCAGTCCGATCCGTCCAGTGGTTTGGGCTGTACGTTGATAGATCACTATGTCAGTCAGTCAGTCAGTCAGTCAGTCACCTTTGAGTTATATATATTTAGAAGATGAAGATATAATGAATATAAGTCTGAAATGGCCAATCCGCCTTGAGTAGCGTAGTGATCATTGCTCGCGCCTTCTTTGTATGAGAAGTGGCCTTTGCCCTGCAGTGAGACCATAATGGTTTAGTATGATGATGATGTTTGATGGAAATGTCGATTTGCTTTTGTTTTGTTATTAATATAGTACATGATTACTTTCGGGACCTCACTTTTTTAAATGTCGGTTATCGCGAACGCAAACAAAGTCGTGAAATAAAAAGTACAGCCTACCTTTCATCAAAATCGGTTCAGTGGTTTAGTCGTGAAAGCGTAACACATAAACAGACAGACAGATAGTGTGACTTACTTTCGCATTTAGAATATTAGTATGGTTATTATATTTTATTAAATAAACGATGAAAACTGTAATCCCTTGGCGGTCTAGAATCACGTACCTTCTACTACCTTGTAAAATGCCTATTCTCCTATCTACGCCAATTTATTCGTTGGTCTATGTCCGTACGAGCGAGGCGTGCATGCGCCAGCTTGCACTGTTGCCTATATTACGCTGCTATTGTGCCTATTTAGTATTCATACTTTTTACCAAGCCTGGTAACGGCTCTATGCATCTTTTAATCTAACGAAGAATTGCTATACTACCACCCTAGCTTTGTATCTATATTGTTATCTTATTTATTTGAATCGGCTCATTTAATCTGTGTGAATAGCTAGAGCGATTTCCAGAAAGAACATAACATACCACCACGCCTGCATGCCCCAAAGATCAGGCAGAGGTGTACCAATGTACACCCACAGTTCGCCGGTATGTTTTAGGTCCCATGTAATAAGGGGCGAGCCTATTGCCACTAAGAAATCTATGCTATACAACATGACTGTAATATAATTAATAATATTTCTTATCTGTTAATTATTATCATCTTGGGAAGTAGAAGGTATTACTTAAATACAGTAGCTGTAATATCATAAAATATATTGTTTTAATCTTCTGTCATAAATTATAATTATTTAAAGATTATTTTACCTATCAATAACTTTATTTTAGTTTCACGGATTGCTTTGATAAGTCACGCAAGTCATATTTTTTACCTACCAATTGTGCATAGTTTTGCCAAAACAACCCAACCCACATATAAATAAATATATATAAAATATACCATCACGCCTGTATTCCCCGAAGGGTTAGGCAGAGGTGTAACAATGTACACCCACAGTTCGCCGGTATTAACCGGACACAAATCCAAACTCCGAGCTGCTACTGAGAATTTCATAGAAAAACCCAATAACACTTTTTGCTCGACCTGGGAATCGAACCCGGGACCCCTTGCACAGCAGTCGCACTTGCGACCACGAGACCAACGGGGCAGTCCAACCCACAATCTTTCAATAATTCAATTACTCACATCAAACTAATTTAATAATTAAGTAATAGGCAGAATGTTTTGCATGTTAAGTCCAGCAAAACATGTCAATGTACCTGCCAAAGTTATGCTTAGAATGAATTAAACATGAACTAACGTTACGTACGCATAATCATTACTAAAAAATACTTCCAAAATGAGAGAATTTTTGACGAAGTTTGATTAATTTTAGCAGAACTAATCCCAATTGTCATGGCACAACATAAATTGTCACATTACATGCACAATCTGACAGTGTGAGTCGCCAGCGCGAAGTTAGAGCTCGATTTGGCGAATACTTTGACAGTTCAGTCGAATTTATGTAGGTATATGGCGAACAATGTTTTATAGCGAAATTAAAAGAGGAAAATACTTGGCTGTCTGCCCTTCGGGACTTCCTTTGACTTCCGCAATATACGAATTATGTGGCCCACTGGCTTGTGTATTTCAATTAGTGATTTTGAAAAAATAACCAATTTTAAGGCCACATTGAAGCAGGAACTTCCATGGATGGGTCCATACCAACGCGGATAAATTACTACTATAGAATTTAACAACGCTCGCTAGTTATCCACTCTGGTATAGCTGGACCTTAACAACAATTGCCAACAATTGGCAAACACCGCCATCGAATGATAGTCTTGAATTGGTACTTTTAAATTTTTCGCCACGATTTTTTGTAAACAAGGACACCCTATTTTTTAATGGATTAGTGCTATCTTACTGCACTTAAGGTAATACACGTGACACAATAATCAATCACACAATGTAATCCAAACAAAAGCTAATCATTACTGTATCTTAATAACGGGAGATTAACAGCAATAAAACATTATCTCCTATTTATCGGTAGAAACCCTGTAAAGATACAATTTTGTATAAAAACGGTCAGAAAATTCTTGGAAAACATAGTTTGTATAAGACCTTGCAAACACAAAGCAGGTAAGGAAAGAATTTCTTTTTAATATTTTGAATTAAGAACTGACAATATCAAACCCAATGCTAAGGGCAAGGGCCTGTGAGGGAGGATTACACGAATGGGTTTTAGTCAGTATCTGACACTCTCTTTTGCTCTACTCGTAACAAGTCAATTGATAATTTCCCATCCATAAAAAAGACCATGGGTAATGTTTAAGGTCTTGAAACACCTAAGCCCTGTTAAAAAGTGGGATAGATCCACCACACTGAAACCGACAACTTGCGAGTATGGCCAGATAATGCTGTAGTTTAGTTTACCTAGCATGATGTTTAACTTTTTCTAATATTAATTTGTATTAACAAAATATTCTTTCTATTTCAGCAAAAATGAAATCTCTGCTCGTTATCGCCTCTTTCGTCGCCCTGGCTTTAGCCAGCCCGGTACACCATGGCATCGCAGTAGGCCCGGCTATATTGGACTTCGAGCCCATTGCCGTCGGCCCTGCTATCGTGGAGACCCACCCGATCTCCATTGGACCTGCAATCATCGGCACTAACCCTATCTCCGTTGGACCTGCAATCATCGATGGCGAACCCATTTCAGTTGGACCCGCAATCATTGAAGGTGAACCGATTTCTGTTGGACCTGCAATCATCGGAGGCGAACCAATCTCCGTTGGACCCGCAATCGTCGAGGGTGAACCCATCGCGGTCAGCCCCGTCCAGGTTGTCGAGGAGGCCGCAAACATTCCCGCTGGTACTCCACTCGTCCAGATCATCCTAAAAATCAATGGTGTAGAAGTCTCACACGATATTCCTTGGGGAGTATCTGGACCCGTGCCTGTTGAAGCTGCTCCTACACCCGTGCAGGTTGTTGAAGCTGCACCTACTCCCGTCCAAGTCATTGAAGTCGCCCCTGCACCCGTCCAAGTGGTCGAAGTCGCCCCTACACCCATCCAGGTCATTGAAGTCGCCCCCGGTGTCATCGGTACCCCTGTTCTCCCCGAGGCCGTAGTCCCTGAGCCTGCTGCTATCGGCGCACCACAGCTCCCCGTCCCCGCTGTCGTACCCGGAAACATCATCATCAACTAATTGATTTAAAATTTTATAGAGGAACTGTGCACATGAGTCTACGCAACCTCTTGCTCTAAACATACGTTTGTGTTTATTAAACCATATCAGTTCTGGATAATTTCTTTTTATTTATGAACCCAAAGGAAGGTATTATTGAGAAAATGTTGCCATAATAAACGAAAGTATTAAGTATAATCATCAATTCAACCGAAACACGTCCACTACTGGACATAGGCTTTCCCTATAGATCGCCACAATGACCGGATCTGCGCTGCCCGCATCCAGCGGTTTTTACGCGACAAAAGCATTGCTATAATTTTATTGTTTTAATCCCATTATCATGATAGGAATTTCTGTTTACTAAAGTCTATTTACAGCAAAAAAAATAACTTTTAACAAAATTTTGCTACTAGTAAATGTTGCTAAAAGGATGTTCCAAAATGTCATACATATTTTTTTATTTACCCTCATGTTAGCTAACTTTGAGTTAAGAATTTGGCGCGTTTAGGCCTTATTATCACTGAATAGCAATATTTACCTACACGTTTACAAAAAAGAGAAAATTATACCTAACATGCGAATAAAAATTGTTGTAAATTCGATAAAATAATATGCTAGTACTTCTCCAACAGATTCTCTAATATTTAAATTAAAACGTAAAACAAAATACATTTATTTATATGAAGGAATTGCGTATCGAAGCAAATATTCACGTCATACAATGTATATTTGCGCAGTATGCACACATCAGTTCACGTCAAACGTATCGGTTCTCGGAAACCTTCCTTTGTTCACGTACGGGTACATTCAGGGGGTTTTACGTAACATATTAATTCGAAGAACCAAGTATTGCCTGGCATAGCCTTCAAAGGGTTATAAAACGATATTCCGATTACATAACCTAGCTGTGTACACGGCGTTTGCTGAATTCCTGGAAGTTGAACCCTGACACAACACTACAGTCGCGCTTGTTGTATAAAATTATTTGTATAGGTCGCATGAAAACCGGGGTTGTAGAATTTGTTTGAAATAGTCACCGCGGCCCTGAAACGTAAGGGGCATTAGGGTGAACACGGATGGGCTTTAGTCAGTAAGAGTCTGACACTGACGCCTGGCCCAGGGCGGAAGAAGGCATTTGATGAAACCCATCCATATAAAAAAGATAGCTTGAAAAAATCTGAATTCACCCGTTATTAATTGGTCGGTTTTTGTAAATAAAAACTTAAGGACAGGTCTAACTTTTTCTTTTTTATCGTGTGGGTAGTAAGGTCTAATGACCCCACCACATATTAGTGTCAGAGTTTTTAAACCGCCTCAAGGGCCAAAGGACAAGTAATTCCGCCGTTGTACTTTTTTTGTACATAAAGTTTAAATAAATTAATTAATTCACGTTTTCAAAATGTGGCATCTTGAATTGGTCACATAACAAAAGTTGTTTATCGTGGTGCGTATAAAAATATGTTTTTAGGGTTACAGCGAACCAAAACTAAAAAATATATGAAATTGGACTATCTTTTTTAGTTTCGAGAGTACTTGATGTTGTACATAGATGGTGTTTAGGCAGAAGTCAAGTTAGGTTTAATTATGACAGAACAAAACAGTTTTAGCGATAAGTACAGTTTTGTCATATTTTTTTTTGTATTTTATCAAATAGTCGTAGTTTTTTAAGGTGCTCGCTGCTAAACAAGTTACTTCAATATGTAGCTACAACATTTTCACTTGGAAATCATCAGTCCAAGTAGTAATTGCTTAACGACCACTTGGACTAATGCCCGCTACAGCTATAGCTCATATCCAAACCTATCTAAGAACGCCAAAGACCGCATGTTTTTGAAAGTGCAGTTACGTATTGCTATATTTATAGACAGAAAACAGTTTATTAGTGTGTAGTTTAGTGTTTTAGGTCAATTTAATAATTGGTTCATATCCAAACCTTGGTCCATAGTATCTTTAGGCTGTATTGCTACTTGTATATAACAGAATAAAAAAAAAATTGTAACTATTTACAATAAGGTTCCTTTATTTATATCACATTTAAAGCTTAAGCATCCTTAAACTTAATTTATACACAGTCCCTAAAATACTTTTGCCATAATTCAGTTCAAGTCTTCCGGGAGGATCACAGCAGGGTCGGGTAGGACAGGTACGCCGATAGCCACTGGCTCCGGAGCCAGAACCGGTCCAACATGCACCGGTTCCGGCGCGGTGTCTACAACGTGAACCGGATCAGCTGGTGCCATCTCAATGGGAGGATGAGGAGCCACGATTTCGGGAACCGAAACCTGCTGACCGTTGATGTTCACGATGATCTGAACCAGAAGATTACCAGCTACTGGTGCTACAGGAGGAACCACATCTTCAATAGGGAACACAGGTGCTGGCGCAGGAATGGGAACTTCTGGCTTCACAGGTACAGGCCCAACGGCAATAGGCTCGTAATCCACCATTGCTGGTCCTGAAGCGATAGGCTCGAAGTCCAAGACAGCTGGTCCTACGGCGATGGGCTCGTATACAGGGGCTGGGCCGGCAGCACCAGGTTCTACCAAGCTACGCTGGGGGCTGGCCACGGCCAAAGCCACGGCAGATGCGAAGATGAGCATGTACTTCATTTTGCTGTAAGGAAATTTTAAGGATTAGTCAAAGTTAATGTTAGATGTGATGTAAATTTTTGCAATGTTAGTATAGAATTTATTTTTTTACAGTCATCAAAAAATTGTTCTTATTGCGATAATACAAAGGAGTGTCAATGCAACTTGTTAATTTACATCCATTTAATAGACGACGTTCCCCAAACAAGAAGGGTATGTCCATCCGTAAATATTTTAATAAAGTTTCTAGTAATAGCCAAGTGCAATTAGCTTTTTACTTGGAACGAAGTTTATAAAAGATGGACTTTTTGGTTGAGTTAAAAGAAATCGAGCCAAATGATTTTTTTAAATAAATAAATAGTTTAAATTCTTCTCTCGTTTAGGAACAAAACAAAGAATTTTGTTTCACTTGGGAGGTATTTCTGGTCTAATTGAACTCAATTATATTAGAATAATGTGATAAATCAGCAGTTTATAACACTACTCCAATAAAATATAACAATCATTGATCGCAGTTATAATAAATTATTACAATTAATTACGAACTTACCTCAAAAAAATATTTACTGTCTCTCAAAGTATTTGTTCAACGGTTATTGATTTCAAACTGTAATTGTAAAATAAAACTTCTAGTATTTATATTAAAAAAATATCTATCTTACGTCCAAAATAATGAGTAATAATGATAAGAATACTAATAATCTCAGCTTTATGACTTAAGTGATTCACAATAATATTATTTTGGGAAAGGATCGGGATTAATGAACTTGATAAACCCTTCAGAGAATTAACGTTCTGGAATCAGATTAAAGTACCTACAACTTTAGGCAAGTTAATCTCAACAAAACTTGTACTAAATAAATAGAGTATGGCATCTGTAATGTACTTCTTCTTCTTCATCTGTAATGTGTTTGTTTTTTATTCCATTTAAATCGTGTTCAAGCTCATTAATTAGATGTTTTTGTTTAAGAGCATTTTTTTTAATATAGTGACAGAGTAAATTATAAATGGAATAACACCGCTAGAGATGATTATCGAGATAAAACTTTTTTTTTTAATAAGCCCTGGAATCTCTGAAAAATTAAGTAATGAATTGTCAAGTGCACGTAAGATTTTATGATTGGTTATTGATTATTTAGTCAACCTATCACAGCAGCTTACGTGCGCTAGACGTGTTTTTTTGTCACATTCATTTTTCATTCGAGAAACTGGGGTGTGGTTCGAACCACGTAGTTCTAATTACTTTTGTTTCAATTCAAATGGCTTAGAATTTACTAACGATTCAGATACTAACGATTCCAGAGGTAAAAGTACAGACTCTTTAATATGAACAACTTCTATTATGGGATCAAATTAAAAAGAAAACATTTATACATAATTATGTTTTTTTTTTTTAATGTATTTTAGTGGCCCTGAGCGCGACTGCTACGCTAGAGGTCCTGGGTTCGATTCCCGGGTCGAGCAAAAAGTGTTATTGGGTTTTTCTATGAAATTCTCAGTAGCAGCTCGGAGTTTGGATTTGTGCCCGGTTAATGGCAATAGGCCCGCCCCCTATTACATGGGACCTAAATATACCGGCGAACTGTGGGTGTACATTGGTACACCTCTGCCTAACCCTTCGGGGAATACAGGCGTGATGATATATTTATATTTTATTTATGTATTTACATAGATAATATGCATTTTAATCGTGCAGTATGCATTTTTGTAGAAACCAGCAATTTTTTTTTTCATATGTCAGACCCATTATAAAATTTGTTCTGATCATGAGTAGGTACATTCACCTCCGAAATAATTAAAAGACATATTGCATAGGTCACTTAAATGACATTAGGTGTCATTTTTGACATTAGAAACCTTTCTAGAAATTACCAAATCTTTGTCAACTTCTTTATTTAATCCTTTATTCAAGTGACGTATGTTAATCGTCCGATGTTTGCTTTGTATTAGCAGCTGTTAATTTTTTAATCCCGAGATGTTTGTAAACGACCAGACAAGAGGTATTAACGAAGATTAGATTTTAAAAACGTGCAAAGTTATTGTGTTGCTTTGCGTTATATGATGAAATGTTTTTGACATTGAACGTTGACATTGTAATTATTTATTTGTCATTTTATTTTTATTGTGTTTTAGGATCGTCGTGATGACTGTGTGGTTAAGGCGTCCGCCTTTCATGTACGAGGCTGTGTGTTCGCAACAGGGCACGGGCAAGTACCAAGTGCTTTCTAAGTTTATCTTGGACAACTCTCAGGTCGGTGAAGAAAACATCGTGAGGTAACCTTTTTTTTTTGTTTTTGTAGATGGGAAATCATCAAATAACTTCCCCCGCCCTGGGCGGCACGGGAGGGAGTGTCACACTTTTACTGACCATCTATGTTCCTTCATGTGCCCTTTGCGTTCCGGGGGCGCGGTATCTCTTTCGAACAACCCGCAGCCCCGGCATCATGAGGTAACCTGGACTTACGTTTAATCGATATAAGAGTGAACGTATTAACTTTATATTTTAAAAAAGTGTTTTTCCTAATTCGCAACCGACGGTTTTCTTACTAAATCCTGTGTTCACTATCATTTAATCAAACGTTTACATTATTAAACTGTTCTAAATTTAAACCTTACAAAAATTTACATAAACAACTGTTTAAATACGGAACCGATTGATTGAATGTTGGTGAACATGGGCCTTATTTGACTCCCACACTAAGGTAGGCACTAGTTGTGGTAGAACAGAAGTTTCATCAAACTTTTATATATTATGTACTTACTAAGTTACTTTCTGTCTGCATGAATTTTTATAAGGATCCCTAATTTATTTGTAAAATAAAATTTTGCAGTAGCATTCAGAGACAATGTAACTTCCTAAGAAAGCGTCGAATTTTCTATATCGAGCCAGTAGTTCCGGAGATTAGCGCTTTCTAACAAGAAATTGTATGAAAAGTTTTTCATGTTTTTTAGTAGTTTGTTTTTTAATCCCACTTTTGGTTTCTAAGAATATTAATAATTATAAATTTATTTTGATGCGTCACAGTATCCTGTAGTAGTACATAACAACCTTTAGAAAAAGAACCCTAAAAATCAGTAATAATTTAATATTTTACTAAAATTTACTTTAAAGATAACCTTTTCAAAAATGTTTTCTAAACAAAATAAAATGGCGCTGAAGGTGACCAATTCATAGCCAATCTTCTAGAGTAGGTAGTAACAACAATAACCCTTCGTCTTGGCCGAGTTTTGCAAGTAACTCCAGCTGATGCCAGTTTACTCCATGTTTTTCTTTAGCACATAAATCATCGCAATAAATGTCCCTCTTTCTCTTGTGGAAATAGTCTGGGAAAGTCTTCGTTTGAGGATAAGTGTAGGAATACTAAACAAAAACTACACAACAGTCCTTCACCTGCAACCAGCTAAAACAGTAATACAGTAAAATCTCGATTATCCAAAACTCGATTATCCGAACCCTCAATTATCCGAAAGCTCAATTATCCGAACGTTGCCGCGAATTTGTTGCTCACTCCTTCACATCCTTCCTTCACATTTGCTATATTTCCTTTTTTTAGGTGTTTTATATTTCAGCGTTTATAATTATGTATGTCAAATTGCGATTATCCGAAATTTTGAATAGCCGAACTAGCCTCGGTTCCATTTAGTTTGGATCGAGATTCTACTGTATTAATATTTTCCCAGCTGAATTTTGGTCACTGCAGCCAATCACAATGAAGACTCGCCAAGTACGCCTATGACAGTAGGAAAGTCTAACTGTAATAGTCCGATGGGACAGCAATTTGACACGGCCAGATGGATATCAGACAAGTTTATTTCTATCTTTTAAAGCTGGATATAATAAAAAAACGATAAAAATTTCTTACAAAACCTTCATCATCTCCGCAACCAGAAGATCCCAGGTATCTAAGATCAGAACAAAAATTTATCGCAACGGTGTTATTGCTTTGAACTTCGTACTTTCGTATCTATGACATATCCTTCTTCTTCTTTATCGTGTAAGCAGTGACACTAGTGGGTGTGTCAGTTTCTAAACCGCCTCAAGGGATTCTACATGGTTGCCGTTTTCAGTGAAGTCCAAGATAAACTTAAAAAGTACATAAATGGATTAGAAAAAATCGCAATGGTACTTGCCCGTGCCCGGTTGTGAACCCACAACCTCGTACACGAAAGGCAGGCGCCACCACACACAACGTGTATATATCACCTATTTCACTGTAGTGCTTCCTTTGACTTTTAGGTAAACATTTCAATACATTGACAGTCAAAACCATCCTCCTTACGAAGGAGCTCCACACTACCATAAACTAGCAAGCCATCACCCCTTAACCATAACTTTTCCCCGTTGACCTCGCAGATCATTCCGCACGTAACCCATACAGCAACAACTCGTTAATATTCAGCAAGCGTGTTCCAATTACTAACTGTTAGTCGTGGCCCAATAAATAAAGGTTCGTAGTTATAATTGACAGGTTACTTTGAGCCTGACGCATTGCGGCCTGGTTCTGTAGGCTTACAAGACGGTAAATAAATCAGGTCTTATTTGGATTTTTTGTATTACATACACATAACATACCATCATGCCTGTATTCCCCGAAGGGTTAGGCAGAAGTGTACCAATGTACAACCACAGTTTTCCGGTATGTTTAGGTCCCATGTAATAAGGGGCGAGCCTATTGCCATTAACCGGGCACGAGACTTAACTCCGAGCTGGTACTGAGAATTTCAAAGAAAAACCCAAACACTTTGCTAGACCTGGGAGTCGAACTCAAGACCTCTCTAACGTAGCAGTCGCGTTAAGAACCATTAGGCTAATGAGGCAGTCAGTGAGGATTTTTTTGTATTGTCTTACAATATTTTTAATAGGTAAGTATGTGAAAAAGGTGGAGTACGCCGGAAATCGTTGGATGCGGGCAGCGCAGGACCAACGATAAAAAAAAATATCTAGCCTGTTCTCGAGGCAAAGACCTCTCTGGAGTTCTCCCAGGTATTCGTCTCGTGCGCGACCTCGTAAAATTAATCAGCGATAATAATTCAAAGACATTAAAATTATGTTACGAAATAGGAGATGTTTTTACGTAGGTATATATAGATTGGTTTTGGTAGAAATAAAAGTAAGTTTAAACTGTCGATAGATTATTGTCGATAGATTTGACTGTAATAAACGAATATGAATATTAATAAGAATAAGTTTAAACTGTCATTCCACCGATGCTAGGAATTTTTAAATCAGATCGAGTTCTTTTCACTTATATTCAACGAAATATTTTCACAGAATAACACTGTAGTTTGTTTGTACTTTCGTGTAGCAATGATAAGGTAGGTAATTAAACAGAAAATAAATATATCATTAACCTATTGAATTGTAATTATTATTTCACAAAATTCAAATTCTCTTAACTGCCTCGTTGGCCTAGTGGTCCTGAGCGCGACTGCTACGCTAGAGGTCCTGGGTTCGATTCCCGGGTCGAGCAAAAAGTGTTATTGAGTTTTTCTATGAAATTCTCAGTAGCAGCTCGGAGTTTGGATTTGTGCCCGGTTAATGGCAATAGGCTCGCCCCCTATTACATGGGACCTAAATATACCGGCTAACTGTGGGTGTACATTGGTACACCTCTGCCTAACCCTTCGGGGAATACAGGCGTGATGGTATATTTTTTTTTATTTTTTTTTATTTTCAAATTCTCTTCGTGATTAAAAAAAGGTGTCAATGGAATTCTGATTTCCGTATAATTTTGAATAAATTATATTTTCGTTTTCGATTTGAATACCTCTTGAACAGTGATGATAACAATATTTTTTGTATTTTACTTTAATTAAAACGGTTACAGTTGTTACCAATTACAATAATTTAAGATAATTAATAAAATGTTGTGGTAACACTTATAATAAAATTTTTGAACCCATTTGCGTAAAAAAATTACTTAGTATTACAATACAAAAAGTCATACTTAATGGGCACGTATTAGCAACTAATTAGTAGTTAATAAGTATATTACTTTTATACATTTTAGAAATACAAAAAATAATTCATTTAATTATAAACAATAATTTAATAAATAATGTTCATGTTACCAAGCAAGGAATGCCTGTAAGGGCTTATACAGCATGTTGTATTGCTTAGGCAATATCCACAGGGTGCTGATTAAACTTACGCTCGGCAGATTCTGCATCGTTCATGTGGTGGTCCATGATATAGAAGAAAAGAGTTTGATAAATTGAAGTTTTAACTTTATGCTTATCTGCAGAAAGCATTTATTTCAATGACACCATTTACAAGCACTTTGAAATAGTCAAAGAGACGGTTAGTTAGTACGAAAGTTGAAGCTAGTTTCTTGTTCCAAAACAATGTTAGGTCTCTATGAAGAAGAACGCGCAAGAAACTCCACAGTCGCTCTTTTTGATTAAGTTTTACTAAATCCCAGTTTCATTATTGTGGTGGCTTCTATAAGTGTTTTCAGACTCGATCAAACCATCAATCAATCAATCAATGTAAAAGGTATGGGTGTCGGTCAACGGTGTAATTACAGGCACATGAGACATTTCAGCTTAATCTCTGGAATGGCAGCGTATTGGCAATGCCACTGGTATTACAAATATCTATAGGCAGACTTGACCACTTAACTTCAGGGTGATGTTTGGTATATAAATACATTTAAAAAAAACTGGTATTGCATATCTCCATAGGCAGCGGTGACCATTCAAAATGAGATGAACTGTCATCTTTATTACCATCTAAAAATATTTTTTATGTAAAAATCTTCCTTTATTGCTTCTAATTGCCAATGAAATAATCCTATAACATGAACCAAACGTAAGTTTAGAATAGGCAGAAACAAGAACCTCTGTAATCACGGATAATAACGAATACTTTGCACCGACACATATGAATTCCCTGCGCGAATGGCCAAACGCTTAGATACCTATTGTGATACCGTCATCTCTTTTACTCCTTCATTTTAAAACATGATAGAGGAAGACAGGTATAGCGTTTATTAAACCCTTTAGTTTGTTTTATTAAGTTTTGCATCCTGCTGACTGTAATTTCCAGAAGGGTTCTTTTTAAATTATATTGCTGGAACTGGGGGTAGTTGAGAGGTAATTGTTTTAAATTAAATTATTTTGCTATGATATTGTGTTTTGTTGTGACTAGCTTTGTACTTTATTACTTTTTGATGACATTATAATTTTGAGCCAAGAAGTCTGACAACCAATCTAACCAAGAGGTACCGTGTTGCCCGGTTACTGGGTTGTGGAGGTCAGATATGCAGTTGCTCCATATAAAACACTGGTATTCAGCTACATCCGGTTAGACTGGAAGCAGTCCCCAACACAGTTGGGAAAAAAGAGTAGGCAAATGATGATGATGACATTATAATGTTCAAATTAAGAATTTAAATTCTTTTATTTTGTTTTACAATTCCACACGTGATTTCGGTGGCGGTGTTGGTGGTGGTACGGGATCCCAGTAGTATTTCTCATAGATGCCATCCCAGAATCGAGTGCGTTCTTCCAAGAGTACCCCACGCAGTTCCAGCTTCTCATTGATGGACATGTGTGGGGAGCCGTCAGCTCCTACTGCTGGCCACTCAGGCAGCGACGACCCTTCAGGCACTGGTTTCCTGAAATTTCGAATAAATCTGTTGAGATAAGAACTAAACAATTGATTATTTATCAGTAACTAGCTTTTGTCCAGGACTTCATCTGCGTGAATTTTCTTGTTAATCTCCAATTTGTTTTATAAGAAAATATGCACGATAGCAGTCAAGGATTACTTAGCTTCGTATTCGCGAAAGATTTTTTTAAATCAAAATAGTAGTTCCGGAGATTAGTACGTTCTAGCAAACAAAGAAACTCTTTAGTTATATAATTTGAATAAAGATTTGCTTATTAGGAAAAAAGAGATTTTTTTAAATGTTCAAGATATGAGACTATTGTGTAACTAGTGTCTAGTTACTAAAATTGTGGTATTAGATTTCATGAATCCTCATAAATCATTTATCTCAAACGCGTTCGCGTTTTGATTTAGAATATAGAATATAGGTTATACAGTTCCTAAGACGCCATCAATAAAATACTTACCCAGTTTTGATAAAGTTGTACCAAAGTTCCCGCGTAATTTTCTTAACATTTTTATATTTCTGAGACATTTCGCTTTCATCTCTTTGGAAAAAGTTCCCATCCATCACTGCTGTCGTTTGAGCGCAGTGGTTAGCACCTCTCGTGTTAGTGTGTGGGACCACGGGAGCATCGTCATCCACAAACGAAAATTCATACATATATACTTGGTCGTTGCCAGCTGCCACATGTAACTTTGCAGCCTTAACCATAGCATAGGTAAATAAAACATCTGAAAAGAAGTCGACATATCCCAAAACATTGTCATTGCCAACTGGCTTATCGCCAAAATAAAACTTCTTCACCTTCTTAGCTACTTCTTCTTTTTCTTCATCAGATTCAAATTTTAAGTCAGCTGGCAAGAAATCTGAAAACTTTTCATTCATTTTATTTTTCCAAAATTCAAAGAGGTCAATACGCATCTGGCCTTCCATATTTGCGAAGCCATATAACACTGGTAATTTTCTGTAATTGCCTTGTTTCAGTATACTTAGAGGAGATTCTGTCAGGAATGCTCCGTCCCCTGTATCACGTTCCACACATGGTGAAAACAGAAAAGTGGAATCAGTTTTATCTAAAAATGGGTCAGCAGTCAACAGTTTCAATGAAGCAGTCTTGTAAAACTTTTCTAATGCATAAATATCGTCTACATTCGTAAAGTTCAGTTTTCTGGCATGACTTTTGGCTATCTCTACAGGATCCCTCTGAACTGCAAATGCAGCAAGGTTTCCGCCGCTTTCAGGTATGACTCGGTGGAACAAACCTTCGGCTAATTTGGAGAGCATTAGTAGGTCGGCTGCGGCAGAACCTGCACTGCCACCCGCAAGAGTGACATCATCAGGGTTACCACCATAGCTGGCGATGTTCTCTTGTACCCAACGCAGTAAGGCCACCTGGTCCTTCATGCCAGCATTGCCTGGTATATCCTCGGTGCCGAGGCAGAGGAACCCGTGGATGCTAAGTCGGTAATTGAACGAGACCACAATCAAATCTTTCTTCTTCATTAAGTTCAGTCCTCTCAACATTTCACCATAACCTATAACGAAACCTCCTCCATGAACATATACTAGGACTGAAAGGTTTTTCTCATCAGTGTCGGGCACGTATACATTGGCGATGAGACATTGTTCATCCTGCACCAGATGTTTAGGCATTATTTCACCCATTTCAATCTGAAATTGTGGACAAATGACATTCTCGTTGACGGCGTCGTAGGGATCCGACCATGTTGGTGGCGGTAAAGGTGCCTGAAATGAGAAAGTTTTGAATATTAAACAAAAATCTACTTAAAAGGTAGGAGATTCGTTTGGTAAGTAGTAGTAGTAGTTATTATTTTATGTGACATGTTTTCTTAATATATGATTGTGTTTAAAATGATTAGATAAATAATAAGTATGTACTCTGCAATATTAGTTTTAAGTTTTCTTGCTGCGCCCTAACAGGGTCATGTACTCACTAGTTTTTAAGTGTACAGTCAGCAAAAGAGATAAGTAACCAGCGTCGCCTAATAAATTCAAAGTTTTTTAAAAACCGATAGAAGTTTTTCAATCCATTTTGTTTCTATTCATAGAAAATAAACCGTTTTTTTATTAAATTAAATTTCATTTAAAAACTACCCCTGGTTTGAGAGAAAACTTCAACTAAGTATATTAGACGGTCTGGTTACTTATCTCTTTTGTTCACCGTACATTGTGCATTAAATAAATAAATAAAGCACTCAACGAATAACCTATTATTATCTCACAGTACTTTAATTGATTAGATAATGAGTAAATGATGGTTCGTCAAAAAAAATATTAGCGTAGGCAATTACCAGTTTTTTTTATTAAAAAATCAATACCTTGAATTTATGTTCTCCCAAAGGCGGTGTGGCGTAAGGTATGTTATAGAACACGTATACTTCTCCATCAGGATGCTTGCGTCCGCGCACCGGCCCTTGCGGAGTCTTCACTTCCCGCCATAATTCATCAGCAAAAACAATTGAAGAACACAAAAGTACCACACACGCCCGCACTGTCCACATGATTACTACTGTTATCAAGTAACTATGGATTAAAAAGAGATAAGTTGTGACTTTTAATCGGTTAGTAACTTTATCTACACGGCCACTGAGCGCATAATACGTTGATATTATGTCTAGCAGCGTGAATTATCTTATCTATTAAATACTTGTTGCTAATGATCTAGCTTCACACAGTCAATAACAATTGGGGTTCGGCCAAATCGTTTTTGTTACGCAGTACTAACCTTACCTTGAATGATACATTATAATATGATTATTCTGTTTAGGTTAAAAATAACATAACACACCATCACGCCGGTTTTCCCCGAAGGGAACGGCAGAGGTGTATCAATGTACACTCACAGTTAGTCAGCATGTTTAGTCCCATGTAGTAGGGGGCAGGCCTGTTGCCATTAACCGGGCACAAATTTTAACTCCGAGCTGCTACTAAGAATTTCGTAGAAAAACCCAATAACACTTTGCTCGACCTGGGAATCGAACCCAAAACGCGCTTAGGACCACAAGGCTAATGAGGCAGTCATTATCACTATATCCATAACTATCTTCTTACATAACACCCCGACCACCAACACATTCAAACCTCAGGCCGTGTTGCGGCTTCACGAGGCGCGTCCAACATGTGCAACATAGTTCAACATAGTTGTACAGGTGCTAGGCCACAGGGCTGGCAGGAATGTTGATATGACACCGCAACTTGTGTTGGAATGCCGACGTGTGTCTTGGTACGTTTATACGGATGAGCATGGCTTATAGCAGTAAAGGCGTGGTCACATTCAAAGTCAAAGTATACCATCACGCCTGTATTACCCGAAGGGTTAGGCAGAGGTGTACCAATGTACACCCACAGTTCGCCGGTATATTTAGGTCGGATGTTATTACATGGGACCTAAATATACCGGCGAACTGTATAATTTGTGCCCGGTTAATGGGAATATGCCATTAACCGGGCACAAATCCAGACTCCGAGCTGCTACTGAGAATTTCTTAGAAAAACCCAATAACACTTTTTGCTCGACCCGGGAATCGAACCCAGGACCTCTAGCGTAGCAGTCGTGCTCAGGACCACTAGACCAACGAGGCAGTCAAAGTCAAAGTCAAAGCATTTATTTCAATTAGACCATTTACAGGCACTTTTGAATTGTCAAGAAGTTACAGTTTAAAATTGAAGCTAGTTGCTCGTTCCAAAACGTAGGAGTCCATGACACTCTTTTCCTTCAATTTGGTTTTGCAGTGGTTAATGTAGTATTAGCATTTCAGATACAATGCAGAATAGACTTACCGCTAACATACACATGGGACCTAAAACATACCGGCAGACTGAGAGTGTACATTGCTACACCTTTGCGTATCCCTTCAAGGTACACAGGAGTGACTGTGATGGTATGTATGTATTTCAGATAGCGCTTGTCTGCTGTCCGTTGTTGTGGACCCGTTCTTAGAAATACTACTGCATCCAAAAACGCCGGCAATTTTTCTACATTTATGTGAATAGGCTTTAATGCTGTATTTCTAGGTGATTTACATAGTTGGTTTAAGTTCTTAAAAAATAAACCAACCCAAGTAAAATTATAGTTCTTTCATTTTTAGGACTTTTTCTAATAACTTTGGAGGTAGGTATTATGCTATTTATTTTTAAACGTTTAGAATGAACTTTAAACTGAAATTGGAAGATAGTATTTGGTCAACTGAAATAGATATATTAAATTTTCAATAAGCACAATTAATTGGCAATCGTTCTGAGAAAGAAAGACCTCATGAATATATAAAAAAATAAACAATGACTTACTTTAAAAGTCCCCTTGCGCCAGCTAGCTTAATTTGTAATTTAACATTATCAAAAAACTCTAAGTTAAGATCTTGAGCCACAATCAAATAATAAAAAGGATTGTTGAATGTCAACATAATAAATTAAGAACAATAATAAGCAAATCCTTTTGGCTTTAACCCAAAACCGGTGGCATTAAAGTGAAATCATCACGCCATTATTCAAATGTGGGTAGGCAAAGCTTTCACACCTCGTTCGGGTAAGAGGCGGTGCAGCGGGTCAATATTCTATAGGTGGCTCTTGTGGAGCCTAACCCCTGATGGTTCTACAATGTAGAATAGAACGGGAGGTTGGCCCTAGAAAATAGAATTTGTTTTTTTTTCTTTACCTCTTTTCTTTTCGTTTTGACATGTCTGTGTCTGTTTTTGTCTTTCTGTGGCACCGTAGCTCGCGGTTTTATTAGCGGTTTCTCTGCGATTGTTCTTAGATATGTTGTATCAAAATAGGTTCATTGTTATTATTTTTTAATACGTTTTATTTATTTTTTTATAATAGTTGTAACATGATTGGTAATTATCATTACTTGAACTACGATAAATTTACGTCCCATACATTAGTCTCATTTCATGATAAGACTTGAACAGCTTAATATAAACACATGAACTATTTGTATGGCATTTCATTGATATATGTTCAGATCATTTAATCTGTGTAGAAAAAAGCAGGACGGATTCCAATCATTAAACTACGCTACTACTTTTCTGCACGTTAAACTTTTCCATAAAATTAAAATAATAATAAGTCAGCCTATTATTGTTCTTCTGCTAAGCAAAGGCCTCTTCTTATCCAGAGAAGGCATGAGCAAGACCGTCTTGAGCAAGAGTGGGGTGATTGGCAATTCAGACTTACATCTATACAAATTATTATAAATAGGTAAAGTTTGTGAGGTTGTAGGAGGGGGTATCTCTGAATTTAATGGACCGATTTTGAAAATTTTGTTACCCATAGAAGCCACGTTATTTGTGGGTATCATAGGCTATACAACATCACGCTACAACCAACGGGAGCGGAGCAGTAACCAAAGACGTAATTTAATGCCGGTAAAATAAGCCACGCGGACGAAGTCGTTGGTAGTTCGCTATCTAAGATATACATGAATAATTCGATCCCAGCTCCCAGCCTACAATCGGGATAGAATAACTCAACAGCCTCTCTCTATTATTGCGAGAGTTCAACGAGGTTCGCCATTCGATTCCCATTTCTAAATCCAATTTCGTACTACCCTCAACAGCTGGATTTACATTGCACCGATAGGCGACGCTTTTAAAAAAAAGATAACGTGGTTGGTTTTTTTTTAAATTAAATTCTCTTTTGTAATAGGATTTTGAGAGATATTGGATGAAGTTGTTAGATGTCTGGCTTGCTTGGAGTATAATTTAAGTTAGATTTTAATTTGTTACTTAATTTAAATACTATCATAGTACCTAATTAATCTAAACACAACATTTATAAATAAAATAAAATTACAAAGTTGTACCTACATACAAGTACAACACATAAGTTTTTTTTATCTTTTTAAAAATCTTATATGTTTTTCAATAGTATGTCACGTATATTGTAAGAGAGCTTTGCACTGCTTTCTGCTATAAACACTCCGATTTATACCTAATCATTCAAATACAATTTTTTTCTTTGTGAATACACAGACAGTAGAACTATTTTCAATGTAATTTGCATAGATATGTCGACTATAGCGAAAAAGCTCCTTAAAAATAACGTGATTAATAGATTAGTCTCAAAGACCTCGATGTTGGTATACACTACCAAAATAAATGACCACAAAAGAAAGCTCACGGGACCGGTCATAGTTCGTTCACTCACGCATTCATTCACCATTCCGTTCCATTCACACTGAACGTTTTATCGCAGCACGTACACACGTCGCACAAGCGTCATTTATCGCTGGATCAATGCGGAGGCCGTTCAAGCATCTATTGTACAAATACCAGTGGGCTGTAAAAGGAAATAGAATAAAAAATACATCACAAAAAAACGTCTGTCAAAAATCGCGAAAATATTCGCATGTGACAACCCTGGCTACCACAACACCGTGCTAAGGGTTACTACACACTGAAAATACAGTTAAAAAAATATATTTCCCATTTTCTTATAGGGTATTTTATTCTTTCTACTCAATTGGTTACTTATGACTTTTTATTTCTATTCAAAGAATTAATATAGTACTTGACTGCCCCGTTGGTCTCGTGGTCGCAAGGGCGACTGCTGAGCAAGGGGTCCCGGGTTCGATTCCCAGGTCGGGCAAAAAGTGTTATTGGGTTTTTCCATTAGGAATTTCTCAGTAGCAGCCCGGAGTTTGGAAGTTGGTGGTGTAACACCCCCGTGCCTCGGAAAGCACGTAAAGCCGTTGGTCCTGCGCCTGATCACTCTCCGGTCGTGTCGGTTTGCCGTTCCATCGGGCTATGAGAGTTAGGGAAGAGGGAGTGCACCTGTGTTTGCGCACGCACTTGTGCACTATAATATCTCCTGCGTACGTGGCTAGTTTGCATTAAAGTTAGCCGCCGTGGCCGCAATCGGCCTGGAGAATTTCATTTTTTTTTTACATAGTACTTGATTTTCATCTGACCATTTTCGGTTGTGTTCCAAAAGGTGAACAGAACAAAGCTTAAAAATAATCGACGTTACCGACGTATAAATTAAAAAAAGACAAATTATTCTACTAATTCGTTTTAAAGCGTTATAGTATAGCCGATTTACCAACCAATTACTAGAATACAGTCAAAGTGATAGTACATCTTACTCGAAACACAGCGATTTAGAAAAAACACTACCAGTAAAAACCTAATTGCAGTCGGCTAATAAGATGATAAGACTTTCCATTATGCGTTTAATTGCACTCATCGGAAAGAAAATATATTCAATCTATTTTTATAGGGACTCAATCTACACAACCCATTTATTCAGTTCTTCTAACTTGCTAACTAAATCACCATAAAGTACTGTGTAGCGAATACTGAGAAGTAAAATAGAAATTCCATGCAAACGATACTGCCTGTAGCAATTTTCTGCTCCATTTTATACGTTAGTGCAAACTTTAATCTGATAGGGGGTTTCACGAATCGAGGCTTTATTAGTTTACTGTAAAAGCAATAACCTATATATCTATTCTGCCGCAGAACATCGTTGCTGTGTTCCGGTTTGAAGGGTATGGGTGCCGGTGTAATCACAGGCATATGAACAATTTCAACTTTGTCTTTTGGGATGGCAGCGCATTTGCAAGGCCTCTGGTATTCAAGATGGTTATAGGCAGACGGTGACCATTCTAAATCAGGTGGGTCGTTAGCTTGTTTGCCATTGAATGATAGAAAAAAAAACCTTATTTGCTTTCTGTGCAAAGATTTAAACTGAAAATAAATAAATCAAGATAGAAAGGTGCCACATAATTAAGATTCATTTTCAGTTACATGTAAAATTAGATTTTTTGTTCATTAAAAAATAATAATTTCAGTTAAGGTATATTGAGTATCTCTACATAATATAAACCCAAGTCCCTTTACTTCGTCTGTCCTTCTGTACGCTTAGATCTTCTAAAGTGCGCAACGGAAAATTAACACTTGTATCCCAGCAAAAATATTACCTCAATGTTACTGAGTTTAATAGACAGTGTTTTTTTTTTACACCCTGTAGGTACACCTACTATGTAAACAAAATAAGCAGTTACGTGAGCACAACCGCGGACAGAGCTAGTACCTATAAATAAATACAAATAGTAAAAAAATACCAACAGCGCGTGTCACCCCTACATTCAGTGAGCGTACAGGGTTGTCGATCGCTAAAATAAACAAGCTCACACGCGGTCACCCATATGTTTACTGTCACTAGGTATATTCTAGTTCGGTAACTTTATTTTCCATGAAGGCTACAAGTCAAATAATTGTTTTCATTTCATCTTCGTTTTCTATAACGTTGGTAAGATCAATGTTATTATTTGAAAAATCTAAACTTTGTAATGCACTACATAAGCATCACAATTGTTGAAATATTAAAACTTATAGGGCAAAAAGATTTATTTAGTTAAACAAAATGATACAATACCTGTAACAATTAACCTAAAATCTATCAAATGATCGATTTAAGTAATAGGTACTTACTTACTTAACTATAGCATGAGGTAACTACTAACTGCACTGCGTACATACCTACATGGTAGTAAGATTTTTTCCGAGAATCATAGATCAACAGAAATATAAAGCCATCATACCATCACGCCTATACTCCCCGAAGGGTTAGGCAGAGGTGTACCAACATACACCCACAGTTCACAAGTATGGTTAGGTCCCAGGCGGCGAGGCTATTACCATTTACCAAGCACAAATCCTAAATCCGAGCTACTACTGAGAATTTTATAGAAAAACCCAATAACACTTTGGTTGACTTGGGAATCGAATCCAAGACTTCAAGCGTAGCAGTCGCACAAAGAACCACAAGGCTAACAAAGTAAATATAAAGTCGTCACACCTAAAAAGCGATTAGACAAGACTACATAGAGTACACTTCAGAAGCCTTCCACAGTAATTCAAAACTACAAAAGACACTCTGCAACAGCTGTTATAAAGATCAAATTTTCAATTATAAAGTTGCAGAATTAAAAATCTACTAACCGCTCCTCTGCATTTTGTTCATCCCTTTTGCTACAGAATATTATTTTAATTACTTTCATTTGAAAGCCAGGAGCGTCTTGACTTTCTTAATCGACAATTCACTACTTTTTGCTATAATTAAGATACTACCTAAGTATAGTTTATATAGGTAAGACTAGCGAACGGCCTGCGACGTCGTCCGCGTGGCTAATTTCACCCGCCATAAAATACGTCTTTGGTTAATGCTCCGACCCCGTGGTTCGTAGCATGATGTTGTATATACTCAGGAATAATAAATAAAATAAAATAAATATCTTGGGACAACTCACACACGGCTATCTGATCCCAAGCTAAGCAGAGCTTGTGTTATGGTAACCAGACAACTGATATACATACTTATATAATTTATAAATACATACATATTATAGATAAATCACACCCAGACACAGAACAAACAATCATGCTCATCACACAAAGTTTGTCCTAAGTGGGAATCGAACCCACGACCTCCGGTTTAGCAGTCAGGGCCACAAACCACTAGACCAACAGGCCCGTCAATGTAGAATCTATTGGTGAAAAAATGGTTAAAATCGGTCCAGTAGTTTTGAAGCGGTTAAGGTTCTGCTTCTCATTCATGAGGTTTCAAATCTGGGCAAGTACCAATTTGACTTTTTCAATTCGTTTCTTTAATATCACTGAACCTGGACTTCTTAATTACCTTTTACTACTTATTATTAACGTCAAACTAAACTCTATCTTGTTGCCTAATGAGGCAACGTCAAACTTATAGGTCGCCGATACCACTAGGCTAATGAGCCTAGTGGTATCGGCGACCTATAAGTTTACATTGGTACACCTCTGCCTAACCCTTCGGGGAATACGGGCGTGATGATGTGTTACGTCAAACTATAATAATATTATGTACTTAGGTTCATATTTGTGCCAAGTTTCGAACTTTCCACTTTTCATCTTTTAAGGTTTGAATTTCCAATAATCCTTTCTTAGTGCTCACCTGCATCATAAAAGGAAGCTGTACACAAAATTGCAATTTCAGTTTCAGCCGAGCGCTCGTACGTCCGTCAGTCACGTTTACCTTTTTGAATTTCATGAATACCCTTGAAGGCGCGCTCAAATTGCCGAATGTGAATTTTAATCATCGTACCATCACGCCTGTGTTCCCTGAAGGGTTTGGCAGAGGTGTACCAATATACACCCACAGTTCGCCGGTATATTTAGATCCCATGTAATGGGGGCGATATTGCCATTAACCTGCTGCTGCTGAGAATTTGATAGAAAAACGTAATAACACTTTTTGGTCGACCTGGGAGTCGAACTCAAGACCTCTAGCGTAGCAGTCGCGCCTAGTACATACCACTAGGCCAAAGAGTCAGACTCAGTCAGAATGTAAATTATATAAATATGTCTAACATCCTTCATATCAAATTTTATGCGAACTCACTTATATTTAAGTATTAATAAGTAGGTAACTTAGTATCCACTGTATCCAACAAAAAAAACTCCCTCACTAATATATTCCCTAATTCGTCCCTCCATAATATAATGATTTAATCAACTCCCGAACTCCCAACAGCCTATCAAAAGAAGACACAAGCCGGTAACAAAAAAAAAGAAAAAGAAATGTTCGCGAATTAGTTAAAGTATCCCAAATAAAAGGGGTTCCGTGGAGTTGAACATAATTGTATTTGTTCAGGCTTCTATTTTGTATGCCTCCAAGCTACAAGAACTTTCTGACTGATGGGGTGGGCTAATGAAATAATGAAGAGTCCTAATTCTTGGAGTGCTCGATAGATTTGCTCTTGTTTTTGTACTTAGTACGGTTTCTGTGAAGATTGGAGTAGTTTTGGGTTGGTACTTACCTAATCTTTGTACCTAGTGTTGTCTGTGAGTAGCTGTTTTTGAGCTAAGGATCTAGGTATTATGAGTAATTAGAAATCGCGCTGGGTTGACATTTATTTTAATTTTGTAACTTTTTATACATTCACCTTCATTGTTTTCACATATAGAAGCAACAAGAATATTGTAACCAAGATTTTGTAAAAACCAAATTGAAAGAAAAGACTGTCCATGGAGTTTCTTGCTCGTTCTTCTCCATAGAGACCTACGTATTGGAACGAGCAACTAGCTTCACTTCTAAACTGTAACTTCTTGACATTCAAAAGTGCCTGTAAATGGTCTAATTGAAATAAATGCTTTGACTTTGACTTTTGACTTTGATTTTTCTTTTAATGCTCATTTATACATGTATTGTTTAATATGCCATCACGCCTGTATTCCCCGAAGGCGTACGTAGAGGTGTGCCGTTGTACACCCACAGTTCGCCTATATGTTTGGGTCCCATGAAATAGGGGGCGAGCCATGAATGGTAATTTCATTACGAATAACTTAGCGCAGGACGAGTCCGTGGCTATCTTTAGGGTAGACCTATGTCCAGCAGTGGATTTCGTTTGGTTGATATGATGATGAACTTTAGTTACGTTTATTTTTAGTGTCATTTAATGTTATTTTGTATAGTGTATCCTTGGCTTAATAATTGAAAGCAACGGAAAATAATTAATCTACACTAATTTTCAATGCGAAAATGTCTGTGCATCTGTATGTTTGTAACTTCATCACTACAAACCGACTAAACCGATCGTAATAAAATTTAACATTTAAGTAGCTTGAGATCAGCATAAGGACAAAGACTACCTTATAATCTTACTTTTCAATAAACATGCGGAGAAAGTCGTGGCAAAAGCTAGTCATTAACACTTTGACATTTCTTTCCTACAACAACATGTCTTCAAAGTCTGTATTTACAACCAAGTTAAACTCTAAGCTAGTCTAACCAAAAATGTCCGGCACAATCAGGCCCCTAATCCGGGATTATCTCGCATGCATCCATTACAGCGTCTTTAGTCTACCGCCGGCTAATCGCCCGGCTAATTGAGCTAAACTTGGTATATTAATGACCGTGCTATCTATTTATTATTTACCTACACTATGTACAGTCAACAAAGCTATTGGGTATACAGGCAGCTTACTTGCGATTCTTTTAAACAATGTTGTGAGTGTACTGAGCAGTCCATTCCTTTAAATAAAGCTCTTAAGTTTATCATACGCTTAAAAAGTAATTACGAATATAATAAACATGAAAATTGGCAGTGTAGTAGAAAGATGAATATTTTTGCCTGCATACCAAATAGTTTTGTTGACTGTACCTATGTAGAGTGTTCAGTTTGACACTGTTTCTAAATGTAAGATACATTATGAACCATAACTGCCATAAGATACGGCACAGAATTATTGGTCAGTGCCTTAATCGCTGGGCCATCATGCCATTTGTTATTACTTTTATATAGTTTCGAGTATGTACCTACATACATACAATCTCGCCTTTATTTCCCAAATGGCAGGCACTACGTTTAGGTCCCATGTAATAGGGGGCGAGGCCATTGCCATTAACCACACAAATGGCACAAATTAACTTCGAGCTGCTACTAACAATTTCACAGAAAAAGACTTTGCTCGACCTGGGAATCGAACCCAAGACCTCTAGCGTAGCAGTCGCGCCTAGTACCACTAGGCTAACGAGGCAGTATACCTTCCTATAAAATAAATATAAGCAGGCCATTCGCTAAAGTTCTTTGCTATAAAAACATTATCTTCGAATAGACAGAAGTTCCGACAACCGTCTCTAGAGAATCAGGCCGGCTCCATTCAGCTGTGTGCTTACGAGTTTCGTATTTATAGAAAGTAAACAAACTGTACTGCAGACAAATAGAGGAAGAACTAATGTTTGTTTGTCAATTAAGTCGAAGTCTCCTTGGAACAGCAGTACCTAGTCATATTTTCAAATGATTACAGTTGTGAAGTTGGATGCAGGCCGATTCCAACCGGTCCTTTTTAACCGACTTCAAAAAAGGAGGAGGTTCTCAATTCGTCTGTATGTATAATATTTTTTTTTATGTATGTTCACCGATATTTTCGTCAATTATTGACGGATTTCAAAATTTTTTTTTTTGTTGGATGGAGTTCACTTCTGAGGTGGTCCCATTTTCACCAGTTCAGGATCTGATGATGGAATCCAGGTGAAATCGAGGGCAACCACCGAAAATTGTATGCTCGTATGGTGTTTTTGTTACGTAATCATGTCTTACTCAGGTATATGCTTCAGGGTGTCAACATCTGATGCTGCTGTCCTGATGATGATGCTACAGTACTCCTTAACGGTAGTAGTTTTTGAGATAGGGACTTTTTATTATATAATGTTTGTTCGCGGATAACCTCGTCGTTTATGAACTGATTTTGATTATTCTTTTTTTTGTTGGAAAGGATAAACTTCCTAAATGGTTCCATTTAAATTTCATATAGATCTGATGATGGATTACGGAGACAGACAACGGAACTCTTCAAAAAATTTCAGCAAATCAACCGCGATTGCTGCTATCGCATAAATATGCATTGTTTACGCAATTAAACAACATAACATCGCGCCTGTACACTCGAAAGAGTTACACAGATGTATACTTACAGTAATATTTGAAAATTTCTCATCTAAGTAAACGAAATCGCGTATTCTGCTTTCTTATGACTTTTTTTAGCGGTGTCATGTTAATTTACATGACATGACAGTTCCTTCATGGATTTGGATAAAAAAAATGATACTAAAAAGCGAGAAATAAAAAACTTTTTTACAAAAAAAGACAACCGCCTTCAAAAACTAAAAAGAGAAAAATAACTTTAGCTTTGGAAGTCGGCGGCAATACAAAACAACAAACAGAACCAAAGCCACCGACTTCCAAAGCTAGTTATTTTTCTCTTTTTAGTTTTTGAAGGCGGTTGTCTTTTTTTTTAAATCTATGGGGACACATGTCCAGAAGTGTTCTGGCATCATCCTGGCAGTTTTTTTACCCACTTTACATTCCCGGATTGTTTTCCTTTTTGTTGCTGTTCTAAAGATATAGCTCTATGACAGACAGACAACGACAACAGAGTCTTAGCATTAGGTAACCCAAAAAAATTTGTTTGTTCACTTATACAGCTAAACTACTGAACCGATTTTGATAAAATTTTGTACAGACTAACCTTGAACCCTAAAAAAGACATAAGCTACATTTTAATCCGTAAAACCGACAGTAAAGAGGACGAATTCGCGGTCAAAACCTAGTAAATAATAAATTACCTAAAAAGTTTTGTTTTACAGGGCCCTGAAAACTTTGTCAAATAAATAGCGTAATATCGAGAGTTGGTTTCAGAGGCTCATAAACCGGGCCTTATTCATGTAGGTACATATTAGATGAAAAGCTACACAGTTGAGATATAAATAGCCCGAACCACAAGAGTCACGGAATTCGTAATCGTCCTGTATAACACCCACACGAAACTGTAGGAGGAGATATGTATGTAAGGATTATGACTTGACTTTAAGAATATTGAATGAGTGATTAATACTATAGTATTTTTACGTAGGACGAGTTTAAATTGAGAAGGCTAAAAATCGTGTGGCAATATGTGGGTAAATTATTAGGGGTCTAAAAAGACCTAATGAAAACGTCAAAATTTCTTGATTTTGGTTGTTATTCGATACAACCTACATCGCTATTTTGAACCTTATTTGTTTTTGTCTTATTTGCTTACCATTGCTAGTCATAGCGAACATTTTAAAATTCAGTATGATTCTTGGGAACTTTCTGGTTTTGTCTTGCTTGCGTTCAATATACACTACCATAAACAGTAATAATAGACACCAAAAATAAATGCTGTTTCCTAGCAATAATGATGGCTCAATGTACTGTTTCATTCGATAGAAAAATAAGAAGAGGCCTTTGCCCTACAGTAGGGAAATAATAGGATGGTGCTATCGACTTATTTTTTGTCACACCTGATCTAGACTTGAGTCAAGAGGTTACGAATCTGGAATAACAATAAAAATAAATATTACCTATTCAGTACAACAACAGCTCATCAAACTTTAACACCTTTCTCTATCGGATGACCTATATAAAAGATTTTCATAGAGAACATAAAATCCGGTCACTGCACGATAATAATAATTTATCAACCTCATTTACATAATGTTCAACTCTAACGTTATTTTAACATTACAGGAGCAATGAAATCGATTTAAAATGATTACAAAAGCGATTCGATTTATCGCCAAAATTTAATCTATTGTCAAATCTCACTGTGAACGTATTATCTGTTATCAAGTATCCATTGCGAACTCGATCGGCGATGGAGAGAGTAATAAATTATTTTATGATATCGTTACGCGTCAGCCCTAGAGATATTAGGTTTTAGGGTTGCCTATTTACTTGGTGATTGCGTTTTTTAGTGTGTTTTTGTGGAATTATTGGTTTGTTTTATTAAAAAGTAGACTAAGTAAAAGTAGACAGATATTATTGTATAAGTCCTTAATGTTGTCAAACAGTTTTTTATTTTATTTTTTATATCATTATATGGCAAACAATGTCAAGTGGTAACCGATGCCTATAGACATCTGCAATACCAGAGGTCTTGCAAGTTCATTGCCATCACAGAGACAAAGTTGAAATGTCTCATTTATATCTGTAATTATACCTACACCGAAACACAGCAACGCTGCTTTGCGGTTGAAATAGGTATAGTAGTCGAACTTCCCCGGACGAGCTCCTTTACAAAGAGCTCTTCCACTAAACATATAAACATTTGACTCTGACTTTACTACTGATTGATTGATTCAGATTTGATATTATAGCCTTTCATTCCTAAATCTTTTTACACAGTATTCTAAACTCAGAGCAAATAATGCTGAATATTTTTAATATACATATTCAAATGTTTTGTTGCCACGTAAAACCTATTAAGACCACACAGTATTCCTTCTACTTCTATGACTTGTGGTTAGATTTTCGGTCTTGCCAGCCCTGGAACTAAAGGTTGTCGATCAATTGTTAAGATAAACCCGTGCAGAGCGATCCGTCGGGTGGCGACCGAACTCGAACTCATACTAAGTTTCCAAACATAATATTTGCTTCCAAACCTCTTCGTTCGGTTATGATTTTCATATTAAATCAATAGCAATTTATTTAATTTGAATAAATTTAGTTGTAACATTCAGTAACATTCTTTGTGGAAGAGAATTTAATTGAAATGTCGGTAAGTTATAATAGTTTAGAAGTCGTAATGGCCCAGTGGTTAAGGTGACCGCTGCTGTATATGAGGTTACGGGGCCAATGCTGGGCAAGTACCAATGTGGTTTTATTAAATGATATATTCGTATTTCTATAAAATCATATATTATAAGATTTGTAAAACAGAATAACTGTTTACTGTCAAAAGAGCAAGTATGGAGTTTCTTGCTCATTCTTCTCCATATGACTCTTACTTTTAGAAGGGGCAACTATGTAGGTAGATTCAATTCTTTTTCTTGTATCTGTAGTTTAAAAGCCTTTTAATGGTCTTTTGATAAAATAAAATACTATCTGTTTGATTGTGTTTGTCAAATCGAAGTCATGGTTCTTGCCTATTTATCTTTCATGAGTTCTTGGTCTATTTATTATTTTATAACAGAAATCGGTTTCGACCTTCAACTCCAAGTAAAACAAACGATTTGTTATCTTATATAGGAATTGAACAATACATTCAACAAAATATTAAAAAATAACTACCTACACTAACAGTGAAACTACGTACAAAATATAAGAGAAACATCACCGCTAATGATGTCTCTGAAACAATGTAACGATAGTCTTTTGTTTTCCCCCACAAAAATCTCAATTCTTGCTGAACAAAGGATCTATCAGTAAGATGAATAACTACGATCATAGAATTATAGTGGACTAGCTATGGCCCGAGACTTCGTCCACGTCAAAGTTGATATACCTAATTATCCCGCGTGAACAAAATGTAAGGGATATTTTTTAGCGATTTCTGCGTCATTTCTAGTACTTATACCCTAAATATAGCCCCATATAGTCATATGATCCCGACAGGCACTTTTATTTGTATTTTAGCACTTTTTTAATATTTTTTATTTTGTTTTTATTGTCTCACGGGATAATTTAAAACTTTGGTTTAATGCAGAGACTATACAAACGAAGTCACGGGTAGAACCTAGTATAATTATAAAGACATCAATCAGCGATGTCGTATTTGAACCGAGCATTCACTTGCTTAACATTACAAAATATAGCCTAAAACATTTCCACAAAAATATTTTCTTCCAGTACTGGCAATAAATACATGGCATACTTGTAAAGAAAATAATGCTTGAACATATTTCTCCTCGGAAGCCTACGAAAAAAACTCAGTACACAAATCACACCTGTCAATATAAGGACGCTTCACACAGCACGTAAATAACGCGCCGCCCTCAGCGATAATGTTGCCCGTCAGACTACACGTAACGTGTAAATCTCGTTATCAAGCCCTGACACTACATTACGGGAATTTATGGAACCGGGAGGGAAAGAGACGGCAGTATTAACGGAGTTGTAAAATGAGTCTAGGATTGTTGTGGAATGTGGTACCTTGCATTATACAAAGAGTAGAATATGCGTTGTCGCTATTCGAACCCATCGCAATTTGACGCCAAGCAAAACTGCACCTTGTATAAACTGAATATAAAGCTGAATTATAAGGTGTTTGGTAGTTGACATCGTACCTGGATGAGAAGGCTTTCAAGGAGTCTGATGTCAACCACGGATATGTAAGGAAGTCAATAATAATCATGATTATTAAAAGAGTTTTACTTTCGCGAACATTACAATAAGTACCTACCTATTTCTACTTTTATTTCAATAACAATTTCACCAAAAAGATCTCTTTGATCTCTTCATCTGTGAAACAAAAAAAACAATTTGAATAAACTGTAAAATGTAAAACGGCAATAAATATCGACGCAGTTGTAAAGTAAGTTAACATTCGCAACACGTGCGTTTACTATGCGTAATGTGAAAGACCTTTATAATTAACGATTTTATGGTAAGACTGTACCTACGCATTTTATCATGAGCTTGAATAATAAAGATGTGTGTCAAAAGATTGCATTTTTAAATTGAGGAACATATTTAAAAGAAATTTCATTCATGTCAATTAATCATTAAATTAAAATAATTATTTAGCAATGCATTTTTTTGGTATTTTATTGAGTCTTTTATATCATGACCTTATTAAATTAGATCTTCTAAATGACATCTTCAATCTCTCTTTTAATGATTTTCAACTTTGGACACGTGTACTTACGCACTAATATTTCTTAACGTGTCGCAGTCGTGTCGTGATGTTTAAAGTTCTTTCTTTACCGAAGTACAACCTCCATTTGAAGCTTAACTCGTTACCCTTTTAATCCTGCAAAAGGTGGAATCATAAATAAGGATTGGAAATATCTAAATTGCCTATTTTTCGCGTGCGATGCTGTGTTTGAAAGAGTTATTTTTGCTGCGGTCAGAACGGGAAATGAAGAAAAATGTTTTCAAAAAATATAGAAATAACTAATGGGCGCCAGATAAAAAGCCAATGTGTGAGTGAGTTTAGGAGGACCAAACACGAGTGAACTGACGTAAAAATATCTGGTTCGAGTTGACTTTTGAATTCGAATACTACTCTCATTAAGTTTTTTGTGACGGCAACATCAATCAGTATCATTTATTTATATGAATAAAGTCTTGAAAGTTAATAAATGTTATGGGCGAAACGGGTATTTGTAATATAAATCGATCGAATTAACGTTAACTTTACTCCGCGCACTCATAACAGGGTGACAGTAAAGTCTTTGACCTTTTACTGAATACTTTTGAAGATAGTTCAGTGTCTACTGCCTGGCTTTCGGTATAAGCTAACGATCGGCATAAAATCGCCGACTTGACCCACTGAAGGCCAATTCTATAATTAGGTAATAAAAACATTTAAAATCTAGTCGCAATCTCATTTCAGCGACAATAAATGTCAAAAATATTGTCAGATTGAGACCTATTAGGTGGTACAATTGCCTTGACTCGCAAACTGACCTCTCGTCTTCAAATTCTACCTGGATTTAAAACTAGCATTGTCGTCTACAAACCCACCACTAAAACTGAGTGTAACCAAGTTATTATGTTAATTTAAGACTTTGTCGTAAAGGCGCAGCCGGCGATCAATTACATCGTTAAGGGCGACGACACACTGTTCACTAAACTACCAACTACTTTCAGTTCAGCCGCGGATGCTGCCACCACACTGACTTTAAATATATTTTTGTAAATTTTCTAGGATACAACGTCTGTTAAGCAGGAGTTGTGCATGTATGTAATAGATATAAACACTAGCCTTAGTCCACTATAAAGTTAATATCCTGTTTGTGTTTATTTAGCTGACGATCTATTTATCTATATCTATACTAAGTTTGTTTGTTTGGTTGAACTCGCT
This sequence comes from Caradrina clavipalpis, assembly GCA_932526535.1. Taxonomy (NCBI): domain Eukaryota; kingdom Metazoa; phylum Arthropoda; class Insecta; order Lepidoptera; family Noctuidae; genus Caradrina; species Caradrina clavipalpis. The sequence continues at coordinate 2,494,998 of OW052088.1, forward strand.
TATCTTAGAAACTACTGGTGCAAATTGAAAATAAACTCATTGTATTGGTTAGTCCTTTTATCGAAGGCTATATAACATCACGGTACAACACTCGGAAGCGGAGCAGTAACTTAACACGGGTTATTAAAACCACGAACACAAACGAAGCTAGTAATAAATTAATTAATAAAACACCTTACAAAAGAGGGTAACCAATCGATAACCCTGTCGCTCAGCGCGTAATTCGTGACAAGATGATACAACAATTCGTCCCAATATGCCGTCACCCTAACCCTTTAAACTAAACTTAGCATGGAAAACGGAGCGCTTATTGCGAACGACTCGTTTTAATTTAAAATTGTAACTCGTTACCGTGTAAATAATTGTTTTGTGGCAACCTTAAGTAATGGATTGTATGGAGTTTTGCGCTAATAGCTATTAAGCATAGGATGGTTGCGCAATGGGAATGTTAATTTTGAAAGTTATGGGGACCTTTTAAACTGCTTTATTGTTATAGCGTTTCGAAACGCTGCTGTTACTGTGGACGAAGTCCCAGGACAAAGGGCTATATAATTCAGCCTTTGTTTATACTCCCTTGATCGAATTTCGGTCATGGCGGCATTTTTCAGCGCAAATACATCATTATTTTGACCGATATTCAGTCAATGGAGCCTCGGATGGTGGCCTTACTTTTTTATGATTTTGTTTTATCAGTCGTGATTGATACGTATAGGTACCCATGCCAAATTATAGCTATAGTACTAAAAGTTTTTGAACTAAACTGCTCCAAACAGATAGACGAACATGGCAAAATTATAAGCGTTCTTTTTTGACTATGAACCACTAAAAAGCAAAAGGCAAAAGCTAGTTCATTGTAGTGAATATATTTAGGTCGGCATGGTTGGCGCTTTTTACGCTGCGTTCGCAAGTTCAATTCCCGAATGGAACAAATATTTGTATGGCGTACAGATAATTGTTCTAGGTCTGGCAATTTGTGTGTTGTTTGTAAATACACCTACGACACAAGAGTAAGTCCTGGTATATAATAATAATAAATAAATCTTTATTTGGCCAAAAACATACAGAGTTTAACAGACAATTTATAAAATAAGTATGGGACAACGTTTTCGATAAACAAACAAAGATTTTATGCAAACAAATAATATCTATTATAAAGACCTCAAAATGCAATCTCACAGACAGCAAACTAATATCTGCAAACGTCATAAAACAAGAAGAACAAATTCAAAGGAAAACCAATCCATTCTACTATCAGACTTGTATCAAAGAAACTCATTTCCCTGACATTCGATTAAACGAAGCAAAGGCCTTTTGCAGAACTTGTGCCTGTTTGGTGTGGTTCTCACTGAGTGATGTAAAAACATGGCTACAGCCGGTCAGCGTGAAATGAAATTCATAATAACGACTGCTGAACCTATGTAGTGCAGGGAAAGTGAGTGGGGCAAGTTTGGACAGTCTTCGGGTTGGGTGAAAATATTTGTGTTGGAGAGTTTGAATACAAGTAGCATTAAACTTGTACAGTCACCGGCATGGACCTTGGCAAGAGTCGTTAAATGCACAGAATTATTTTTTTAGGTTTTTCATACTAAATGGTACATGCGCAAACTTAGTCCCAATACGCCCAACCTTGTCAAGTTACGTGCCGACCACTGTAATACTCGATATAATGATCGGCCACACCGGCGCGAAATATGACCAGGATCATTGATAGCACCGACGGCTTCATGGTTTCAATTTCCAAACTCCGGACTGCTATTTAGAAGTATCAAATGGTAAACCCAATAATACCGTGCGTGGCCTGAGAATTGTACACAAGACCCTATGTCCAGGAGTCGTAAGTACATACAGTCATACATGTTGGTGACAATGGAACAAATGAATTATATTAACCCTGGAGTGGTCGCGCGGGCTACATATGTAATCCACGGTTGTTTAAACTGACATGACTTTTTGCGCACTTTTTTTTTATAGCTGATTTAAACAAGATCGTTGAAGATTTATGTTTGTTTTTCGTTTTAATTTCATTTTGGAAGAGTTAATTTGTCATATTTTAATAAGAAAATAATAAAACAATTGAATTTCATTTAAAAAACGACAAAACAAATTGCTACATATGTAGTCCGCGCGACCACTTACGTGACTTTTTAAGGCGCGACCACTGCAGGGTTAAACCTATGCACACACAATTTACAAAGCGCCTGTCTCAAGAATCTATGGATTTTTTTAATCGGTTCGATAGTCATGTCCTACAAAAAATCGGTCGTTAACGCAGAGGCTTAGAAGGTCTTTAATTTCTATTTACATAACATCGCCCGATATTCAAGAAGGTTGATAAGCATTTCCCATGGGAAAACTTTGACAGTGACAGAGTGGTCCGTAAGCAAAACGATCCGTGAGACGTCAAACAAAGATGTTGCAAAAGATACGTTTGAAACTTGTATGAAGTTGTAAACAGATAGGCGCGAAAAAGTATTACTTTGCGAAGAAAGTTGTCCGTTGCGTTTATTTTTGGTAACCGTGCATTTTGCGGAATTTTTGAGCCCATACCGGCCAATTTCTGCCTGTTCTACAATTAAATCACCCACCATCACGCCTGTATTCCCCGAAGGGTTAGGCAGAGGTGTATTAATGTACACCCACAGTTCGCCGGTATATTTAGGTCCCATGTAATAGGGGGCGAGCCTATTGCCATTAACCGGGCACAAATCCAAACTCCGAGCTGCTACTGAGAATTTCATAGAAAAACTCAATAACACTTTTTGCTCGACCTGGGAATCGAACCCGGGACCCCTTGCACAGCAGTCGCAAAAAAGAATCATAAAGACGTTATTAGCTATGTCCTCACGTTGCTTATGTGAGTTTCATGATACAATAATTATTATTCTCCCTAAAGAATTTCCAATCTTAATAGAGACTAGTCAAGTACGCATTAGATAGTGTACAAGTGTGGGCGCAAACACAGGTGCACCCATTCAAAACGGTGTGAGCCTATTGTAGAATATAAGACAACCCACAACATCTCAATAATTAAATTAATCTCGTCAAACTCAACCAATATAGTTAAAATAGAATTTGTAAAATTTTACAGTTAATCGAAAATCATTACAGTTACCACGCATTACGATTGAAATTTTAACGCGAGTCGTGCGTTTCATTTATGTTGAATAAACGATAGTTCCTTCTCTCTTTAATTTTGAATCTACAAAAAAAATCTTGGTGGAAAAACACAATGACACTATCCCCAGGATCGAATCTAGAACTTCTTACTCCTTCTTGCCACCGTTCAATACAATCACTTTAGACCATTGATCCTACTGTATACCCACGCACTATGGCTTGCCAGTTTCATAGTGAGCGCGGGCAAGCTTTCATGCCACGACTTATTCAAATAAGATACGGCTCGTTTCGCAGCCCTTTGTTGCTTTTGCGCTTCAAAAATATCATTCATGTGACTCTGTTATAGGTAACGGTCGGATTTTATAATTTCGAAAAGAGAATTGTTGAAAATTGACTTTGTAGATAATGAAGAAGATAAGGGTTTTATTTCAATGTCTATGTCTTTATGTCTTGTCGATTTATCTATGTATTTTATACAAGCTTTTGCCTGTGATTTTGTCCGCGTGGATGTAAAGTATACAAAGAACATCCTATGATACTAGGCAATATTGTAGCTTTTGTTGCTTTTGTACTTACAACAAAATCCCTATACAAACCAAAAAATAAAACAACCAAACATCAGCTTATAAAAACCAGATTATAAAAACAAAAACTCAATTTTTGAATCTAGAACCACACAGCTTTCTACGATTGGTTCAAACATCGAATACCATAAACCGCCGCATCGTTTCTTAGATAATTTCCCACGTGGCCAGTTATATCGGAAATATAGTTTACTACCGGTGTCTTACAAAGCAACACTCATGCTACAAACTTGGAAAATATCATTCCAACATTATATTCTTGATCTTAGACACTGGTTTGTATATTTCCAGTACTTACAATACATTATTTTTTAACCGACTTCAAAAAAGGAGGTTTCTCAATTATTATTCGACCGTATATATTTTTGTATGTTTGTTCGCGGATAAATTCGTCGTTTATGAACCGATTCTGATGATTTTTTTTTTTTTTTGTTAGAAAGGGTATACTTTTGAAATGGATGATGAATGAATGATACGCATACGCAAATAGCGGTGGTAGCGCGAGTAATCGCACGTCACTCACTTACAGCCTAGTGACAAAAACTATCGACTACACACTCGCTTCTTATGACGTTCAAAAATGGCCTAAAATGATCTAACTGAAATAAATGATTTGACTTTGAGTTTGATTGCTAGCTAAATCGTTGCAAGCTTCTAGCTCTACTTCCTGCAAGTCGTCCACAATAGGGCAGGTGCCTTAGTCGATCGATTGGTGTAGTATAAACTTTCGCTCAGCGTCGACTATTCCATTCTACAATCGATCGATAGCATTGTTCGTTCACATCTTTACTTACCGCATACTTGACAGTTGCTCCTCATATAAAACCAATAAATAATTCCGAATCAGCGCACACACACACAAACATAACTCACAAACACAGATGTCAAGCAACAGTTGTAAGGCAGTGTTTGCCTTGGAACTAATGAAACGGCACCGCGACCTCTAATGAAGACGAATGTCTCGTAATTATGGGGGCGGGGTGAGTAAATTAATTATACTACCCCAGTGGATGAATGAAATCTTATGGAGCTACTTACTTTTGAATACTGGAATATACCTACAAGAAGTTGTATTTAGATTGGTAAGAAGGAAAGGAAAGTTGATTGACCTAAATAGGTATACCCACAGTACAAATATTCTTGGGATACCACCATCCATCACGCCTGTATTTCCCGAAGGGTTAGGCAGAGGTGTACCGATGTACACCCACAATTCGCCGGTATATTTAGGTCCCATGTAATAGGGGGCGAGCCTATTGCCTTTTTTTTTTTTTTTTTTTTATAGACGGGAAATCATCAAATAACTTCCCCCGCCCTGGGCGGGGCGGGAGGGAGTGTCAGACTTTTACTGACTAAAACCCGTCTATGTTCCTTCATGTGCCCTTTGCGTTCCGGGGGCGCGGTATCTCTTTCGAACAACCCGCAGGAGCCTATTGCCTATTGCTATTCTTGGGATTGATTAAAAAAATGTCGAAGAAGTATATAGTATAATAGCGGTTTGACGAATATTGACAAGCTGTTAAACTGTAAAATGCAGGCAATTTAGCTAATGTCAAAAATGAGCTTCAAGTACAAGCTAAAAAGCAAAAAAGTCAAATGTCATATCCTAGAGTAAAAATTACCTGATGATACGAAACTACCTTTTGGAATGGGCATCTCGATTCAATATTATTAATTTTCTTCTTTGTTATAAATGACGTTCAAAAGTGCCTTTATTGTGAGCCTGAAAAAGATATCATCGTCATCTTCCTGCATCATCCCATGTTACTTGGGGTCGGCGCAACACGTTTTCTTCTACTTTCTCTTTCATATCATTCTTCACACAATCCATCCATCTTTTCTTTGGCCTCCCTCTTTCTCTCCATCCATCCACATTTAAGAAAAAAGATATATAGAAAATAAATAGGTACTTATTTCAAAAGAGCATCAAATTAGCACAATGTCAGATAGCAACACGAAGCACATTATTGCCTGAGGCTGATTTACAGATACCCCCAACGAGTGCCACACGCTGGAATACGTTTAACAAATTCAAGGGTGGTTAAGCTGACCCAAATCACTCGTTGTGGTCTTTCTGTGCCACGAAACGCCATGTCAGCTCTCATTTCTAGTTTCAACTAAATGGAATGAATTTCGTTGCAGAACTAGAATGTCACAAATGCATTATGATCATTTCATACAGCTGGATGTAAAAACAATCATAAATAAAGAAATAACAACTAACCCCCCGCCCCGTAAACCGGGGTATAACTGCCCCGTTGGTCTCGTGGTCGCAAGTGCGACTGCTGTGCAAGGGGTTCGATTCCCAGGTCGAGCAAAAAGTGTTATTGGGTTTTTTCTATGAAATTCTCAGTAGCAGCTCGGAGTTTGGATTTGTGCCCGGTTAATGGCAATAGGCTCGCCCCCTATTACATGGGACCTAAATATACCGGCGAACTGTGGGTGTACATTGGTACACCTCTGCCTAACCCTTCGGGGAATACAGGCGTGATGGTGATCCACAAGAGAGTGGAGATAGTCAATCTAGGTACTAATCAACCCGTTTTTTTTTTTGTTTTACCATTACGAATTTCGTAGTAGCGCTCCGAGTTTCATTTGTTGGTGTAACACCTCCTTGCTTCGGAAAGCAGGTAAAGCCATTGGTCTCGGATCTCGCTCGAAGATCGAGGACCGAGGGAATTCATGAACTTAACCACACTTGTGATACACCTGTGTTTAAGCATATACAGGCTGGTGCACTATGCTGGTGGACTGTTTGTTATTTTTAATTGTATGTAATGTGGTTAATTTTATTTTATATTATTTTATTTTTAATCTTATTTATTCTATTTTTATTGATATGGATTTTATAATTTTAATATGAATATGGATCTTGAAATCTGAAATAAATGAATTTTATTTTTATTTTATTTTATTTTATTTATAATATCTCCTGCATAGTGAACTAGTGTCGAAAATTCGATCAGGTATATTTTATTAAGTCGGTCAATCATATCACTAAACATCAGTAAGTTAATATGTTCATAAAATTCAAAATTCGAACGCAAGTTCGTATGTTGCGCCTGCGTAGCAATTACACAAAACAGCGCCATATTGCGGAACTATAACTTCGTCGGGCAAAACATGTTTTTGCGAAACGATATTCCATACAACAACTTTTGATCGAAAACCAGAATAAACATTTTCATACTGCCTTCCTAACAACTATTTTTATGTATCCGCAGTTTAATAAAAAAAGCAATTGGATAGCGCACACGTCAACAATAAAAATAAAATGGCTACCTGGAGCGAGCAATGAATAGTGTAGCCCAATGGGAAATCAGTGGTATGCTCCAATAAATAGCCCGTTTCTTACATGCAAACATAAAGGACTTTATGAGGCTTACTAACAAGTTTTATATAGGCCAGGCTTGGGCAATCTAGACGTATGAGCAATTTTTTCGCAGGAAATTGTAAAGTATAGCGTGGTGGTATGATTAAGGAGTATGGAAGTTAGGCTTGTTATGTAAAATATAAACCACTAGCTTCTGCCCGCGACTTCGTCCGCGTCACAGTTGATGTGTTATCCTACGGGTACCGTACATTTTCCCGGGATAAAAAGTAGCCTATGTGTTATTCCAGACTATAATCTATCTTTGTGCCAAATTTCATCCAGATCCATTCAGCCGTTTAAGCGTGAAAGAGTAACAAACATCCATACATACATACAAACTTTCGCCTTTATAATAGTAGTAGGATGACGGTTAAATATACCATCACGCCTGTATTCCCCGAAGGGTTAGGCAGAGGTGTACCAATGTATATCTACGGTTCGCCGGTATGTTTAGGTCCCATGTTATTACATGGGACCTAAACATCCTGGGGGGCGAGCTTATTGCCATTAACCGGGCACAAATCCTATCTCCGAGCTGCTACTGAGAATTTCATAGAGAAACCAAATAACACTGCTCGACCTGGGTTAAAAAACCGTTATATTGTAAATTATTTCCCCTGTATCCTGGGTGTGTTTACAAACATAATATAAACACAGACCCAACATTCTACTTCCAAAAAATAAATAATAATAAAACCAAATTATTACTGTCCCACTTCAGGACAAAAGTCTCTTCTCATACAGAGACGGCACGAGCATTGATCACCACGCTTGCTCAAGGCAGATTGGCGATTTGAGACCAATAATAACTACATGTCCAGGTTTCGTCACGGTATTTTCCTTAACCGATGTCAGTGATGTCCAGGATAAATTAATAAATAGTATTCATGAGTAATATAGGATATATACCATCACTTTACCCACTTAACCCACAGGAGCGGAGCAGTTACCAAAGACATAACTTAAGACAGGTGAAAAAAACGCGGACGAAGTCACGCTAGTGTTAGAACAATTATTCAACTCTATATAGTGGGTATTTTTATCATACGCAGATTGACATAGCAACAGAAACAAGGTTATACTCTCCAATCCACATTAAAGAAATCCCATTTTTCAGTTCTTTTCTTTTTGCTTTAGCCTCTGTTGCCGCCCCGTACTCACAGCAGTCACAAATAACCCTACGCGCGCTGACTTGTCAAAGGGAGGAAAATCTACGCTACGCCGGTCAAAAGTGCCCCATATAGCTTTCATGCAAATCAAAGCACACTTTGGAATTTCCGTTTTACTTGTAGCCGGCGCAGTTGTAGGGTTAAATGCGAACGTCGGTCATAATTTTACGCGAGGTGACTTAACACCATGAAATAGTGGGTCTGTTGTACCTTTAGGGGACGTTTTTGCTTTAGGCAGAGGTATTTCTTTGAAGTTATTAAGCATTGTACGAATTTTCCGTGTGTTTTTGTTAAGATTTCGGCTTTTGTTAGATGTACGCGACCCCTTACGGGTATTTTATTTACCGTATTTAATATTTCATGTTACATTTTAATCTCTGGTCACACTGTATGGTTAGCTAGTAAAAGCTTTTGCAGTCTAGAATAATACATAGGCTTCTTTTTATACCGGAAAAATATACGGTTCCCGTGGGATAATACATCAACTTTGTCCCGGACAAAACCGCTACCAGAAACTACTTTGCCATTAATCAAATAAGTACGTACTGTGACCATCAAAAATATTAAACAAATACCTATTCACACGCCTCGTTAACTGACCATCAAGCTAACGAACCATAGCAACTTCTAGTAGGTACGGTCAACCGCACGTCAATAATTGAACTACAAAACCGCCTTTATTGCTTCGTATTAAAGGCGCTGTCAAAGTCAAACAGTTGCCATGGTTACCGCACGGTTGACTGAACTTGGACGCGGGGACATCTTTTTGGTCCATTGTACTGGGCATGACTTGCTGGTCAATGACGGGAGATAATTTAGGGATTAATCAATTTAGTATGACACCATTTTTTGGTATTGAAAAGACAAATTTGGCGCCGCCTATGTGGTACACAAAAAACAAAAACCAAAGAAAACAAAATACGTCTAGTTTAGCAAATAAGCTAGACTACTATTGCCTGACGCTAGATTTCAACTAGAGTGTGGACTGGTATTCCGTATTTGTTCAATAAAATGCAGTACCAGTTTCTAAAGGTGCTCAAACTATGTTAAGTTTAATCAAATAACCGCCTGTGTATTCTAAATATTTATAATAATTCTACAGCAAGCATACCTAAAGAAGCACAACAAACTCTCCAAATAAATACATCCTTTTCTATTAAGATGGCGGCTCTTTGCTTACCAGCATCATTTTCATTCAATTTCCTGTTTGTTGTCAAACTTATACCTCATACCACTTAAGAAAATACAATTATGTACACTATCTCCGGTATGAGCATAAACAGTAATGTTAGAGTTGCTAGCTCAGTACTTTGCCGACCCAAATCAACTTGCAAAGACGATAGGTGCGTATTTTTTCAAGGTATATCCAGATAAATAAAATTAAAGTGTGTGTTTGTAATATCAAACATAACAACTATAATTATACACACATACCGTCACGCCTGCATTCCCCGAAGTGATAAGCAGAGGTGTACCAACGTACACCTACAGTTCGCCAGTGTGTTTTAGATCTCAAGTAACCTATTACATGAGACCTAAAACATACCGGCAATAGACTAACTCCGAGCTGCTACTGAGATATCATAGAAAAACCCAATAACGCTTTTTACATGACCTGGGAATCGAGCTCAAGACCTCTAGAGTAGCAGTCGCGCTTAGGACTACTAGGCTAACGAGGCACTAACAACAGCAATTATTTACTAAACAATTTCGCGCAAAAAAAAAAACCTTACAGGTAAACGATATTGACGCAGACGAAGTCACTAGCCTAAGCTAGTCAAAGATAAAAATTATCAGCGCAACCTCCTTCATTATAACGACCGTCCACTGTCATTGTCTTGGGTATCCTAATAACAATACTCACAAATAATCTAATCCCAAGGGCTGACCTAATCTATAAGTATTAACAAAATACCCCTTATAAAGCCAAAAGGTGTGCCGTAACATTAGGTAGATACCAGTGTTTGTGTGGACATCCCTACGATACAATTTAGCCATCCCCCAAGTGGCTATTGCAGACATACTACATTTATCGGCGATTTGCGATTTTGCGATTTCTTCAATATTACATTGCGTTTTCCGTTTTGTCTTACTGTTTCAAAATTGCACGTTTTTAACTGGTCGCATTTCTCTGAGTAGGCTGTACTGATTTTTCAAAAAAACGACATTAGAGTACCTACGATCTGCGGGTTGTTCGAAAGAGATACCGCGCCCCCGGAACGCAAAGGGCACATGAAGGAACATAGATGGTTTTTAGTCAGTAAAAGTCTGACACTCCCTCCCGCCCCGCCCAGGACGGGGGGGGGGTCATTTGACGATTTTACCATCTTTAAAAAAAAAAAAAAAAAAAAAAAAAAAGAGTACCTACGATTTCATATACTTAGATCTAAGTTGCTGTTTACCAAAATTAAAAAAAATTGACTAACCCCTTGTTTTCGACCTAAAATCTGATTGGCCAAATAACGGTCAACCAATCAAAGTACCTTATGGTTACTTGCCAATTTCCCACATCATTTTTTCGTTCGACAAACCAGTGTGATGATCACCGATGCTGTAAGTAGCACGTCTGCTGACGCCCTAATGTACAAGTCTGCTTATAATTGGGTTAAGTCCCTCGGCTACTTAACCCATTTTATTGTGTGGCAGCGTCAATCTTGATAGTATAGCGGTGTTTTAATCGTAGCTGGTTTTGGTGATACGATAAGTGGATAATTTAAATTACATCCTGAAATAAAGTACAGACAGACAGTGTCAAAAGTCGAATACCATTTAAATTTTTTAAATCTTAATTATTTAACAACATATCAATGGAAATACGAAATAGATGTAAAATAAGTTTATAATAAACTCTAAGCCTAAAATGCTGAAAAGAAGAGAATTGTGTTATTTCATATCTGTTTAAATGAGACGTACATCCGCAGTTCGCCGGTATTTTTAGTCCCCTGTGATAGAGACCGAGCCTGTGCACATTTATAGTACACCTCTGCCTAACCCTTCGGGGAATACAGGCGTGATGGTATGTTATGTTGTTATGTAAAATGATAATAATATGTAAAATTAACGAATACGTACCTACTACCATAGGTTCCTAGTTACCTGCTAAGTAAGGGCTTATTGCTATCTGTTTTTTTTATCAGTGGTAGGTAAACGGACCAACAGCCCACCTTGTATAAAGTAATTACTAACACCTATAGATATCTGCTATACTAGAGGCCTAGCAGACTCGTTGACGTCCCAGAGAGACAAAGCTAAAATGTCACAGCGATGCAGCTTTGAACCTTCGGACGAGTTTCATCAAAGAGCTGTACTATCTACTTATTTGTGGGATTGAGAGTCTGGTGTATTCGGAAACTTCGACGCAATAATATGATGGCATATGTTACCTCCATGTTCAATATTTTAAAAAAATAGTACTACTATTAAAAACGCGTAAGTTTGTATAGATGGATTTATATGTTAGGTACTCTTTTACGCTTAAACGGTTGAAATGAATTAGCTGAAAATTGGTAGACTTAAGTTATTAATCTACTGTTACTAATCTATGATAATTTAGGAGTTCACCTTAATTCTAAAGTTTAGACAGACGAAGTTGCAGGCAGAAACTAGTTTTAAATAGCCACGTAATGACAAAAATTGGACCACCATATTTGGAACAAAATAATCCCGAACCATTTCAAATCTGGAGCTTACTCCCAAACGTCCTCAAGGCAGCAATTGAGCAAATAAAACGCTTCTTAAAATGTTATTGGTTGTAATAATACTGGCAAGAACATAATGAGGGGCCAATGAAAGGATTAGAAATGGATCCTTTGGGAACTGAGGTCAACGACCCTGGCCGCCATGACTGTTTGCTTTAGTTGAACGTTGAAAGCTTGTAAGAAAGTTCTTTATGTATTTATTGTAGGCCTATTTATACTATGAAGAGCTATAAAGTCAATAAATGTGTTTACTAGCTCTGGCCGCGGTTTCGTACACGCGGAGCTAAGGGTAATAATAAAAAAATAATATCTACTAAGTCATTACAATCTTTTGTGGAAGAAATCAGATATAGTACAAACCTATAGTAAATAGCGTAATAATATATAGCCTTTTATACTGACCAGACCAGTAGGTAGAGAATATTCACGGAACGGAATATACCCTGAAAAAGTAGGGCCTACACATAATTTACACATCCTACTTCACACGTTCGACACCCAAACACGGAATTTTTTCTTTAATTTATAGTTTTTGTGGTGTATGTATAGTTACTTGCCTCACTTGTATTAGGAAGACTAGGTTGATTTTATTTCGCTGCGGGGGGTGGCGCCATGCGCTCACATACAGGTTTTTAACCTAGTTTCACATAATAGACACTAATTGCACATAATTGTCCTAAAACGTCTAGCCAGATGATTTATGTTAACAATTGTAAAACAATTTTTTAGATATAAATTATGATACTCCGGGAACCGTAGATTTTCCCGGATAAAAAGTAGCCTATGGTCTGTTCCAGACTATAATCTGTCTGTGTGCCAAATTTCATCCGTTCTAGCGTGAATGAGTAAAAACATCCATCCAATATTTCGCATTTATAACCATAGTAAGATGGCTGTCCTCCTATATTTAAATGGCAATTCTCTACCTACTATTGCACAAATTACAAGCGTTATAGTTATTATACACCTCGTACTAATTCGTCACCTGATTTGCATAGAAATGGCTTTTTTAAAGCCTTTCCAACAGTTTAATGTAGGTGTGTAGTGTGCAGTAATTTATACTGACACGCACGTGATATATAAATGTAGTTATTATGTATCTAATATTTAAAAATAAACACTTGTTATACTTAATGTAATTATCTGTTTAATATATTATGATCAATTGTTAAATTAATTAATGAATTTACTAAATGATTCTTATACCAACTTATTTATATAAATCAAACACTGATTTGACTCAACTGTCACTTGTGAATCATACTTGTTTGTTAACGGTTATAAAAGAGCGGAGCTAGAGTGGGAGCGGTTCAGTTGATCCTCGACTTTCAAAGAGTTAACATCTAAGGTGATATTATTCCAATTATTGTTACTTTATTGTTGATGATGATTTATAATGAAATATGTAATTGTGTAATGTTATTATGATGATTGGTGTATTTTAAATACAAGTCATAATAACTTCTATATTGATTATGGTTGTGTTATATACATCACTACTATAGCGAAAGTTGTTATATACTTTTTAGTAAAATGGATGTATATGATGTAATTATAATATAATGTAATAATAATATAATGTAATACTTTTAAAAAGAGTATGTATGGAGTTTCTTGCCCGTTCTTCTCCATACGAGACTACCTTTTGGAATGGGCAACTAGATTCAATAGTTTTAATTAATTAACGAGTCAAAGTGACTTTACTACAAAACAAATATAATGCTATTATGAATTGAACTATATTGTTTATATTTTCCCCTTAATACAATACCTAATAATTAACGAAGATTTAAATATACATATACAGTAGTTACATATCTACATATATACGTAATATCTAACACACGCGATGTCGGACTTGCAATCAAAACTTCAGCTATACTGCGATATGCACACGGCTATAGGGAATACTTAATTGGATGAACTTGTGTTTTGATAGCTGTTGGGTTGACGTTTAATGAACTGTCCATGTGAGGTAAAAGATCAAAAGTTTGTGAGAATGGATTGATGTTTGTTACTCTTTATTGCTTAAACGGCTGAACGGATCTGGATGAAATTTAGCACATAGATTATAGTGTGGAATACCCACAAATGTACGGAATGTCATCATACAAAATGAACGGTCATTTCATATCAAAATCTTATTTATTTATTTATTTATTTATTTAACACTTTATGCACACAAAATGTACAGCGGCGGACTTAATGCCAATGGCATTCTCTACCAGTCAACCTTAGGGTGATGCAGAGACAATTTGCAAGCTTCCAATTTCTTTAACGATTGCTAATTGGTGTAGACCTAGGAAAGGGCATATTTATCATGAATGAGGACATTTGCTCCTAGCTGCAAAAATGTGGGACGCGTGTGTTTGAGACGAGTTGTCACTCGTCTTAAACTCACTTTACCTGAAATAATCGAGAGAGAGATTCCTACAGAATAGATCGACAAATAGGATGCTGTCATCGGCCGGTCTATTCTGTCTTGTCCTAATAATAGACCGGGCCTGATATCAAACCCACAACCTATTAGTAGAATAGCTAATTTGTAAACATTTAAAACATCACAATATTACAAGGCCTGTAAGCAAAGCTTAGTGCGCAAAGCCTCAAATTATTGGGTCGTTGACTTCATTAGATTAGGGTTCGTTAGGTGGTATGTTTAGCACATATCTACATACTGCTGAGTGAGTACTGAACTCAATTCATTATGGTTTTGTTTAGTGACTTAAATAGTTATAATAATTCAGACTAAATCTTGTTTGGTCCGACAGTGATATCATTGAAGAGTGCTTTAAAATATGTAACTAATTTCAACTGTAATTGTATCAGGACATGTTTGTTATGTACCTAAGTTTTAAATAAAACGAGATAGAATTTGTTTAATAATAACAAATATAATTGGAAAAGAAAACGGGTCAAAGAAGGTTACCTTTTAGCTTAATTGGTCAAGTAGATTTCGAGGTACCTTTTGTTTTCAAAATACCTATAAGATTCAAACCCGCGAATCCACGAACGACACAAGAACTATAAGAAGTTCATATATATCTCTGTCGCTACAATACACCTAAAAGTAACAGAGACAGCATAAGATTTAAGGGCAACTTATTATTTTTGTTTTATTTTAAACCCATTTCCTCCTATTGTGTGTGCGTTTGCAAACATATAAACTCACATACACAAACAGCCAGACCCGGATCAAGTATCTATACAAATATTTACTCCACACGGAAATCGAACCCGCAACATGCAGCGTAGCAGTCAATCGCTCAGCCGCTGCGCCAACCGCACCATTGATTGGCATTTGTGATTTTTCCGAAACAATCACAGACCAAACTGCCTATGTCTCAAAGTCAACAAAGGTAATCACTTTACTCTATACCCAGTACAAACTAACAACCCAATTCTGTCGACACGATACACGTGGCGTAGCTAACAAAATTTAAGTATTTATCCTAACAATTGTTACAGGGATCCGATACCAATTCGGGACCTCACGGTACAATCAACGTGAAAAGGGTCAAGACTAGCGTTGACCCTTTATCGGCTGGCGACTAAACTTTATATCGGATTGGAGATTGTGGATTAGAGAGGGTTGAAGAAAGTTTGAGTTTGTCGCTTTGATATGCTCAAAATTTGATCATTGAGATTACTTTTTTTTATACCATTGTGGTGGAAAACTCATACGGTCCGCCTGATAGTAAGCGGTTATCGTAGCATATGACTGCATCACCAGCGGCATCAGTAGTGGTAGAGCTCTTTGTGAAGGAGCTCGTCCTTGTCTTCGGCCGGAGGCAAGCACTACCATCATACCTATTTCTGCCGCAAAGTTTTCTGGTTTTATGGGTTTGGATGCCGGTGTAATTCCAGGCACATTAGGCATTACAACTATGCGTTGAAATGGCAACGCATTTGCAAGGCCTTTGGTATTGCAGATGTCTATAGGTAGCGGTGATTACTTATAATCAGGGATTGTTTGCCATCCAATGGCAGAAAAAAATAAACCACACGCGTGTTGCCGTCCCTTAAATAACCTATTCACTCCTATCTTAAAAATACTATTAACTAAATGACGGATAGGTTTCTATGCACGAGGGAGCCTAGATGTACGGTGGTGCCTGAACATCATTCTCGCCTGAACTTCTGAACGGCAAGGTTCAGAATTGGTCGTCTATCCAGATAGTTGTTGTAGGATTGTGGCGAAGTGCCTTATATGATTATACTTGTAAGTATTGTCGGTTTAACTGCTAGTAAAAGTCCCGATAAAATCGGTCCAGCCGATTCGGAGATTAGCCAGAATAAAAAAATTAAGACTTGATTTTTTTAGTCTAAGTACCGTGTAAACATTAATATCATTACGCATATAGTCAAAGCTGTTACAAAATAACATTGCAAACAGATTCGTCAATTTTATTTATTTTTATAGCATATCTCCCTTCTTTCTTTGATCTGCGACAAACAAACTACATAGACTAAACTTTATTTCGATGTACGAGATATACAATTTGCTTGTCGGAACTTGCGTAAAACGCAATTCTTATGTCGCACTGGGGACTGAATAAAAAATGTTAAAACCCTTGCAATATACAGGAAAAATTTTTAACCAGTGCGTAAATTTTGCCATAATAAACTTCAACACGTTTTATTAAACACGTATATTTTATTTTGATATGTCTTAGTACTAAAAAAAAAAGTTATCGCTTACGAAACATGTTTACTTAAAAACCATATTTCATTGTCACTCAGCGCTAGCGCATTCCCCACCCCCTCACCCCAGCCATGCGCCCGGGCGGCGGCGGCGGCCGCGAGTTTTCATTGATAGTATGGCGAATAGATTATGTCCTGGATGTTTTGCTTATTTCAAACTCGGATAAGGATGAAATTTTTTTAATTTTTTTTTTTAACTAAACACGGAAATGTGTTCTATTACTGACACTGAACTACCAAAAAAAATTTACGCACTGGTTAAAAACTTATCCTGTATGTAGTTTCTATTACTTGACAGTAATGTTGTATTTTATTACATGTTTTGGTATTGTATCTTATCGAATGTAGTACAAATTGTTTTGGAAAGAAAGTTGCAGCTTTTCTTCAGCCGTTTTTTTTCTCTATTAATTTTGTTTTATGTTTGTTTTGTTGCTAGATACTATACTGCTTTAAAATGTATTAGTTTAAAGTAGGAGAAAGTTACGATGTTTATAGAAGTTTATTATCCTAATAAAAGTAATAAAAGCTAAAGAGATTTTTGTTTGTTTAAACACGTTTAATCTATGGAACTAACAGACGGATAGGATTGTTATTTTGTATATGGTAACCAGATTTCAAAGTAATAGTATAGGACAGGGATGGCGAACCAATGGCGCGCAGTAGTGGCACGCGACAAAATAATTCGGGCACGCCAATATATGACAACTGTATATGTATTTGATCGAAAACAATTTACAACAGCAGAAATCACACTAACCTTTTATTAAAATAAACATAAAATAGTAAATATTACGATTCTTATTATATTATTTTTTTTTATTCTTCAACCAATTTACATTTGTGTCGAACAGTAGTTTTAACAATAAATATACACAAAGATTAATAATTATCGTAAGCTAGAAAAACAAAAATATTACATTACACATTGGTCAACATTATTATAATAATTCAACTTAATATCAATTAAAAATTAAATTCAAAGATTGTATGTCAATAAAATTCATAATCATAGAATGTTGAATAATTCATTTATGTCATTAAATATGGTCACATATTAGTTCAAATACTTCAAATATCTTGTACAAACTAGTTGCAAACAAAGAGTGTTAACAGCTTCTAGTTGTATTTTTCTCCATTCAATGACTAAGCCAAGATTCTTTGATGGCACGTCATAGTCACATTATTATTTTTCTATAAAAAATGGCACTATCACCGATAAAAGTTCGCCATCCCTGGTATAGGATATATAACATCACGTTACAACACACGTGGGCGAAGCACTAACCAAAGACGTAACCTAACGCGAATGGAAAAAAACAAGCGGCTGAAGTTGCGGGAAGCAGATAGTAATTAACAAAGTCTGATTTACCAATCCGCTTTGAGCAAGCGTGATAATCAAAACTCGTGCCTTCTCTGTATAAGAAGAGGCCTTTGCCCTACAGTAAGACTATCATAAGCTGAAATTATCATATTATTAACGCAAAAAATCCCATAAATTATTACATTATGAACAGTTGCGAACCGTAGAATGTTATTCCTAGAGATATTTTACAAAATGAGAACATTACAGTACATTACCTTCAATTTCCCCAGGGCTTAGTCAGCCATTACGCACGCTACAGCACACTCAGCATTGTTTTCCCTGTTAATGTTTAGGTCAGGTACATCAATCAATACGTTATCTCTCAATCGGTTTTGATTGATACACGTGTATTGATTGGTACGCGGTGACGATTGAAAATTGAACTTTTTTTCCGGTTTTTGGCGAAACGGTGAAATTGAATGTGGTTTTGCTTCATTCATGTGCTTTGCACTGCTTATTTAGTTTGAGATTATATACTGGTTTTTAACCTAGGTAAAAATTAATATATTATAAATTTTTCAGGAAGTAAAAGTGCTCAGAAATATGAACAGCTTTTATTGAGGGACTAGCTTTTGTTCGCGACTTTATCCGCGTGGCATTTTCCACCCGCGTTAAGTTAAATCTTTGGTAACTGCTCCGCTCCCGTGGGTCATAGCGTAATGTTATATAGCCTGTACTATTCCTTATAAAAATTTGGCCACCATGTACAAAAATATTTCCTAATCCGGCTAGTAGATCCCGAGATTAGCGTGATTAACAAAGAAACAATACAATATATCTCTGAACCATGATTATAAAAACAACTTTTATTTAAAAAAAACATGATACCCAACCCAACATTGAAGCGAACGAATTCTAACTATGCTAGTTCTAAATAATTATATCAACTGTTAATCATAATCTTATTGTAACATTGACGATTAAAATAAATGACGATTTTTTAACGATTGTAAATCATACACATCACCAACAATCGATTACAAGTCGTCAAAACATCGTTATCGCATGGAATCGATACAAAGCACGCTCAACTAAGCGTTATATTTAAACTAGGTACCCTATATTCCCTAGATCGGCACATTCTAAAGCGTCGGCCAGACTTGGTTGCCATGACAACGTTAACTAGCCCCTCGTAGTTATTGCGCGGTGAACGGTGATTTCCCAGGAGCAATAATGTACACTCGCCTTTATATTTTGCTTTACTTTTTAATATTTTATGCTGGTATTAGAAGTAGGAGTAGAGAAGAATAACAAATTTGTTTAAGTCGACTGAAAAGAAGATAGGGACTCGGGGAAAAATTTCAGTGCAATGTGTGGACCATCATAATTATACCATCACGCCTGTATTCCCCGAAGGGTTAGGCAGAGGTGTACCAATGTACACCCACAGTTCGCCGGTGTATTTAGGTCCCATGTAAATAGGGGGCGAGCCTATTGCCATGCATTGCATGCTATTGCTATTGCAATGTGTGGACTTGGGTCAAAAACTGTTATAATTATTTTAATCTATAGTAATAATGATAATCTTACTACTATTGCGCGACTGCTACGCTAGAAGTCTTGATGGTCTTGGGTGCGATACCCAGGTCGAGCAAAATGTATTATTGGGTTTTTCTATGCTTAACCCTTTGGGGAATACAGGCGTGATGGTATATTTATTTATTTATATTTATATCTATGAAGTTCTCAGTAGCTCGGAGTATCTCAGTAGCTCGGAATATCGGAGGAGGATTTGTGCCCGGTTAATGGCAATAGGCTCGCCCCCTATTACATGGGACCTAAATATGTAGTTTGTAAGATTTAATCTTTAGAAGTTCTGGACTGGTCCTATTACAAAAAATATTTCACTAATAGAAAGCAAAACTATTAAAAAAAAAAAAAATACCATCACGCCTGTATTCCCCGAAGGGTTAGGCAGAGGTCTACCAATGTACACCCACAGTTCGCCGGTATATTTAGGTCCCATGTAATAGGGGGCGGGCGGGGGGGGGCAAAACTATTGTCAAATGTAAAGGAGTTTTATGGTATACCTACTTGACTCGGTACGAAATCATGTGTAGATTAAGCTAGTCTAAGATAATTTTAGTAGTTTGGACAGTAATATTTCAAGTATTATTGTACAAGTTATATTTCCCATTAAAATGTAATTAATTTGAATATTCATTACAAAATTTTCAAGAAGTGAACATTTTTTGATAATGCCCTTATACCGGGCAAGCTTCCGAGAAACTTCGTCAGAGTCCGTCAGTGAACAAGCTAATATTTGAATTTAGAACCAATAGCCCGCCATGTTGTTAAGGCTGGTATTTCGAAGGAAAATTCTAAAATCAAACAAAGATGCATAAAATACGGCGTGCTCCAAGGTGCCCGGACACTTATCATTATATTTTGGACAATTCACACAATATCTTTATAAATTGTAGCATATGTGTTATTCTGATATATAAGCCATATTATTGCAAAGTTTAAATATAATCCATTCAGTAGTTTTTACGTGAAAGAGTAACAAACAAACATCCATCCATCCATCCATCCATACTTACAAACTTTCGCGTTTATAATATTAGTAGGTTGGTACGGAACCCATCGTGCGCGAGTACGACTCGCACTTGCTCGGTTTTTTTTCTCTTCATCTCTAGCCACGCAACAAAAAAAATGTCATGAAACCATCACGCCTGTACTCCCCGAAGGGTTAGGCAGAGGTGTACCAATGTACACCCACAGTTCGCCGGCATATTTAGGTCCCATGTAATAGGAGGCGAGCCTATTGCCATTAACCGGGCACAAATCCAAACTCCGAGCTGCTACTGAGAATTTCATAGAAAAACCCAATAACCAAAATCTCACAAACTCATGAAAATCCGTTCAATATAGACCTTCGTTCCACTTTGAAGGTGTTTCTTCTCTAATTGCAATCGACTAAATTAATTCCCAATCATTTGTTATCGCATTCGCCTTAACGCCAGTACTGTTACTAATTGAAACGTACTCAGCACTGATCAATAATTCTGTGCCGTACCTTATTTGAACAAGACTCTTGTTTGCACTGATTCGGACTCGATACTAAATGGTTTAAACATACCTGAATGTTGGGTATGGCCTGTTGGTTATACGCCTGCCTCTCATGCATGAAGTTGTGGGTTGTTCGATACCCGGGCAAGTACTAATGAGTCTAACCATCACGCCTGGATTCCCCGAAGGGTTAGGCAGAGGTGTACCAATGCACACCCACAGTTCGCCGGTATATTTAGGTCCCATGTAATAGGGGGCGAGCCTATTGGCAATGAGTCTTTTTCAATTTAAATAAACTTTCTAAGTTTATCTTAAAGAAAACATTGTGAGGAAACCTGGACTTAAAATTATTATAAATCTGAAAGCTTGGTGATCAATCTTTTTGTATTTTCCGTAAGAGAATACGCTCTTGCTTCGCAGTGGGACAATAATAGGTTAGTATTATTATTACATTAGAAACATAACGTTACTATGCTGTCGTTATTTTAATGTTAGAGTATATTATTTACTGTTATTTTTTTCCATTATAAGCCATTTACGAAAAAAACTTAACATGTACAACAAATAAAAGGACCATAACATAGTAGGTCTATGGTATACTCCATTCATTACCGCACTAGAAAAATAACGGACAAAATACAGCGTGATACGGAAAGGGTATATGCATATCAAAGTCACGGAATCTTTTGGTGTTAATAAATCACATAGCCACATTTTTTTAATGCTTATACTCAAAATTATAAAGTTAAGAAACATTTAAGTAAAAAATCAAATGTTTCCAATTGAATTCTACACATCACTATACCAAGTCTTTTTTTTAGGAAGGACCACTCGTAGCGCAACAACACGATAAGGTTGAAGCTACTTAACAGGACTATCGACTATCCCAAGTCAGCTGATCGGTGTCCAAGAAACAACTCCGTAAAAGATCAATTGTTTCTCCTGACACGTTTGTTATGATTTAAACTTAATAAACTACCGAAATAAATAAAATATTATGCATTTTCAAAATTTTGCTTTTGAGCTCAAATTTTGTCTAGATATTCTGTACCGGATATACTCTTCACCCCGTTCGTATGGATATACCGTTTCCGTAACACGCTGTATAACAGCAGTAATACTGAAGGTAGGTAGGTACCTACCTACCTACACTTCCTAGTACATACTGGCCGCATGTTTATCTTGGTTCTAAGTCATAAATCTTCCAAGTCGACTGAGTTTTTGCCTGACTTCGGCGAAGCTAAAATGAGGGTAATGTTGTTCACGTAAATCCATACGAGTAAACATTGAGGGAAAGAGGTCAAATTGTATGTAGTACATGGTGTGTTTGAAACTTTATGGGAATTCTGAATGAGGTTGCTATGAATCTACTACAGTCTATGGTAAAACTGGCCTCCATATTTTGAAAGTAAACGACATGGAAGATGTTATCTATACTTCGATAGTCTATACATATCTACTTATATTATTATAATAATATGCAAAAGTAACTGTGTATGTCTGTCTGTTACGTTTTCGTGACTAAACTACTTAGCCGATTTTATAAATTGGGTAAAAAATTTCAAAATCTGAAGTCAGGTAATAATTTCTCAATTAGTTAAAAAAAAGGTATAGCTCCTAAACTACAAAAATTCCCAAGCCCATGAGAAGAGGCTTCCAAAATTTCCATTCCAAATGGAAATTTTGGAAGCCTCTTCTCATGGGATTGGGAATTTTCCGCAACTGGGCCACCCTGTAAAAATACAAAAAAAAAACCAGATTTTATTAAAGTTCTTTAAAACCATATCTAGCAAGTGACAACAATCTACGTACTACTACATATTTCACAAATGCAACAGGCATTTTGAACTCGTACCTCTAAAAAATAAAGCCCAAACTCAATACAACTCGAGAACTAGCGAGCCGATTTTCATGCGGAGTTAAACCGACAATTGGTAGATATGAATGTGGGCGACGGCTAAAAAATGAGCATCGTAAACATACGTCGCAAGCACCCACTGCGGAACCATTGACGCGGAAACAGTACACTTTTAGAATTCCGTAAATTGGGTATTAACTTAGTTGATATTGAATTAATAATAGTCTTTACCAAAAAAAAAACCGGCGAACTGTGGGTGTACATTGGTGTACACCTAAAGCAAGAAAGAAAGAAAGAAAAAGTTTATTGACACAAACCATGTGCACACAGATATACTAACAAAAAGGTTATTTAATATAAAAGAAAAAAAGACCTCTACCTAACCCTTCGGGAAATACAGGCGTGATGGTTTTAGTTTTTACTTTGTTTTATTTTTATTATTAAATCCACTGCCTCGTTAGCCTAGTGGTCCTAAGCACGACTGCTACGCTAGAGGTCCTGGGTTCGATTCCCAGGTCGAGCAAAAAGTGTTATTGAAATTATTAGTTTTTCAAGGCAATTACATATTATAGCTGCCTCATCGTCGCTGTTTTTACAGACATCAACAATATTTCTTGCAATCCGAATAAATATGTTGTGTAACCTGTTTCAAACTTGGTTACAACTAAACCCTGTTTATTACAATACAAACATATTTTTAACACACACAGGTATCTACAAATTGTACCAACGTAACAAATTAAACTATCTTTTCGAACCCGACCGACAAAACTGTTTTATTCCTTCAAGCCCAACGCTTAAGCATTCTAGTCACGCGAGTAAGTTATTTCGTTCCCCGTATCAAATGTAGGTACCTACGATTGTAAAATGTAATTCTGCAGACCGATTCCGGCCACGGCGGCTAATCTTAATGCAGAATAACCACGTACGTAGGAGATATTATAGTGCACAAGTGTGTGCGCAAACACAGGTGCACTCCCTCTTCCCTAACTCTCACAGCCCGACGGGACGGCAATCCGACACGACCGGAGAGAGATCAGGCGCAGGACCAACGGCTTTACGTGTTCAGAGACACGGGAGTGTCACACCACCAAATTCCAAACTCCGGGCTGCTACTGAGCAATTCCTAATAGAAAAACCCAATGACACTTTTTGCCCGACCTTGGTATCGAACCCGGGACCCCTTGCTCAGCAGTCGCGCTTGCAACCACGATTACGTTCCTACCCGTTCCAGTTGCCGAACAAAAACTTTGCTTTTACATGATATGTAACAACTGCTACAACGCGATGACGAAACTTCCTTGGAAACGGGAACAGCGAATACCGGAACTTTCTCATTACTGTTTGTTACGTTATTGTACAAGAATAATTAATCTTAGAACTTGATAGTAGTAAGTATTTACATAGATATACTCACGCGTTTTTCCCATGGGGGTGGGCAGTAACCACAGAACGCCACCTGCTACGCTCCTTACATAGTCCTTTCGCCTCGTCCACGTTCGTACATCTGGTCATACAAGCACGAGTACTGCGTGTTAAGTATTTATGCGTGCTTTTTGTATTTGTAATGAATCGGTTCCCGATACATATTTTCAATACACACCATCGCGCCTGTATTCTTCGGGGAATACAGGCGCGATTTTGGGTTAGGCAGAGATGTACCTAATGTACATCCACAGTTCGCCGGTATGTTTAGGTCCCATGTAATAAGGGGCGAGCCTACTGCCATTAACCAGGCGCAAATCCTAACTCTGAGAATTTCATAGAATAACCCAATAACACTTTGCTTGACCTAGGAATCGAACCCAAGACCTCTAACGTAGCAGTCACCACTAGGCTAACGAGGCAGTTTATGATCGCAATATTAGGTATAATATGTGGTTTTCAAAAATGAAAAGTGTTTCTTTACACCCGATATGTTCAGACCATAATAGATTTTTATTACTTCTGTAAAGTTATAAGGTTTCCATCAACTGTGGCGTCCTATGTGATGCCAGACTAACAGCATTTATTGATGGATCGTGTCCGGGGACGGTCCAGTCGGTTGATGTAGCTCATCGCATCGGAGTTTTTTTGTAAACAAACAAATTGTTCAACGTTTTAATGCTGTTTCCGTGTCCATAGACTAAAAGCCAGGGACGGGGAACATTTATTGGAGAAAGTGACATTATAAAAATAAAATAAAAATGGTTCTATATTTAAGCTCTTTTTGTTGCTTTTTGCAACTTGAAATTAGTGCAACAATCGTAATGTTTAATTTGAAGAAATGGTTAATGTGACTTTAGCTGTTGCAAATTCTATTAAATAAATTCTATTAAATACATGGATTTATTCATAAAGCTTAGCTTTTTATTGTATCTACGTACTGTCTATTACATGCAGGACTTAAAAATAAAAAATGTCGTAATAAAAAAGATACCTACATCAATGAAAATGAAAAATGAAAATCTACCATATTGTTGGCCTTCCAAGTATGGATAAACAAGAATATTGTAACCAAGATTTTGTAAAAACCAAATTGAATGAAAAGAGTGTCCATGGAGTTTCTTGCTCGTTCTTCTCCATAGAGACCTACGTTTTGGAACGAGCAACTAGCTTCAATTTTAAACTGTAACTTCTTGACAATTCAAAAGTGCCTGTAAATGGTCTAATTAAAATAAATGCTTTGACTTTGACTTTAGCCTTTGACACACTACGTTGGGGTTGGCTTCCAGTTGAACAGGATGCAACTAAATACCAGTATTTTATATTTATACTACTTATGTGACCTCCACAACCCAGTAACTAGGCAACACGATACCCATTTCTAAGATTGGTTGCCAGTCTTTCTGGCTTCTGACAACCCGTAACTACTGTTTATGATCTACGAATGACAGCCGTAACAAATCTGTCCAAATTTCGGGCTGCTACTAAAAAAATCCTAATGGAATAACCCAATAATACATTTCGCAACATGGGAATCGAAAACCCAGGACCCCACCGCTCAACTATCGCGCATCTTCTTCATCAAAATAAACGAAAAATATAGTTTATTATTCGAATCACAAAATCATTCAACGAGGTTCAAATATCATTGTTCAGCGATAGCAATTAAACCGCTGAGCAAGTCGTTAACAAAGTATTTCATGAAATATCAATAGTGAATGGTGGTTAACACTGATACAGCACAAATAACTCGCCAACACTCCGGCATTCGTTAAAAGTGTAGTCAGTGCAAAACTCGGATTTATTGATACTCTGTTTCGTTTTAAAATTCACACCAGTATTGCAAGTGCGATAGTCGAACTCGGTTTATTTATTATTTATTTATTTAAACTTCATGCACAAAAAAAGTACAAAGGCGGACTTAATGCCTTAGGCATTCTCTACCAGTCAACCTAAGGTGGTGAAGAGATAACACGGCAGGTGCAAATTATTGTACAAGAGTAATTACAATTAAATGTACACAAGTACAAAATAATTAAAATACTCCATATTCTAAATGAAAAATAACAATAATAATTTAATAATCCAATATACATTATTCCAAATACCAAAATCACACATAAAAAAAAAAAAAACAAAATCATGTTGTATGTTCACATCACAGTAAAACTACAGAATTGTTTGCAATGAAATTTGACAAAGAGGTAGATAGAAATCTGGTTAAATAATAACGCTATTTCTTATTAAACTAACTTTAGCCTGTGACTTCATCTGCGTCCGGAATAACAGACGTTCACATGGGCAATGTCAAATTAGTGGTTTTAAATTACTTACATAACCTAACCCTAATGTAAGTAATATTAAACCACTTGAAATCATCATCATTATCTTCATCATCATCTTGTCCTTATCCCATGTTACTTGGGCTCGGTGCAATACCTTTTTTACTTCCATGCCGTTCTGTCAACCGTCATGCTATCACTGACCCTTCTGATTCATATCATTCTTCACACAATCCAGTCATCCGTTTGGGTTATAGATTTGCAATAATAGTTGTTATTTTAATTGCAATGAAAATTGCAATTAAAATAACAACTATTACTACAACTAAATTATGCTCCTGAATAGGCTGGTTTTTTTAAAAAAAAACTTATCAGTGTTTTTTATCTCGAAATGTTTAGAGTATAAAAATATAGGTACACAATACTTTTGTTATATTGTTTTTATGACATGATTTGTGTGTATCTTTTGTTGGAGATCCTAAATAAATTAAATATTAACAATATCAACTTCAAGAACCCAAAAACGAGACATACAAAGTGTTCGTCATTATTCACTACAACACTCACAACTCAAGTAGATAAAGAATCCTTGAACATAACCTCCGTACATCTCCCTCCCCACACAAACCCAATTGATTCGTCACCGCTATTGATTTTAACTAATAAATACATGATGTAGTTCTGCATCCTCGACAAATTTCAGGAGGTTTTTATAAAATTCATAATTAGTCAAATGAAATTACAATTACTGGCCAATAATTGATAAATACTTTTTTTTGTAGTTGATATTTGACAGTATTTCAGAATAGCCCTATTTTTAAGAACAGAAGATTAAACGCCACACCTGCCTAAGCCCACAGGCAAGATGGCTAGTTTGAATACCAAAAGCACATATTGGAAAAACAACCAATTCATTTAATATTGATTCGTGTTGACAATCAAGAAGTAAGTAATAAAGGAGCGCGTCTGTAGAACTACTACCAAAGCAACGTTGCTGTGTTCCAGTTTTAAAAGGTATGGGTGCCGGTTTAATTACAGCAACATGAGACATTTCAACTGTGTCTCTGTGCCGGCAACGCATATGCAAGGCTTCTGGTATTGCAGATGTCTATAAGCAGCGGTGACCATTAAACATCAATTAGACCATCGGCTTGTTTGATATCCAATTATGTAAAAAAAAGGATCACTAGTACAGTTACCTCCTCAAATTTGACGAGGATGCATAACTGCAACCTTGTACAAACTCCACTCTGTACACACACCTACATAATACACCTCTGCGTATGAATCAGAACGGGGTACGCGTAAATTCTGCGCCTACTTACGAACAGATGGTGAACGCGTCTCAACTTTTGACAGATGTAAAACGTTGCTCGGTACGCGATATAAAATAGGTGCGAGACATACGGAAGGATATTTTGTGCGGTCACGCGTGATTATGTTAGAATTTTCCACTATTAAAAAGTTAAGAGGTGGTGAGTTACGTTAGAAATTATATCCATTGTTAAAAAATAGATAGGTGGTGAAATGACCGAGATGCGTAATACAAAAGCTGGCTCAAGTTGGCGATAGAAGAAGAAAAGAATACCTGGAACGACTTAGGTAGACTTGTTTGTCAATCATAAATGTAAGTACAAGATGCTTGTGATATTTACAAAATTCACGGGTTCTAGAAAATTAATTCATTAATATACACGAAAGAAATTAATGCAAGGTGAATAAACGACTAATCTTGTCTGTATCTGCTGCATTTTTCATGATTATTAATTTTGACGTATTCGATTAAATTTGATTTTTTTATCGAAAATAAAATCATTCAACATAATTATTGGTTTACAAGCGGTACAATAATAAGTACGTATACATCTTCTAGATTAGTATTATGTGCGCCAATTCAAAGATCGAATACTGCTATTCTAGCGCTCCTGCGTAAGGCCATTGCGCAAGACACGTTTGACACATCAAAGGGTGCTAGTAAATGCGTGTAATAGGTACATTAGTCATCAAATGCATGGCCACATTCAAACCGTTCCATTAACGTGTTCTTTGAACTATTATTAACATGTTAATTGGCTCTTACCATTGCATTAGGTGCTACACAAATGCGGTTATAGCACAGTAATACCTGTTATACAGTCTTCACCGATATAGCACTCGAAACTCTAGTGGCAATGGACAGGGCACATAACTCAGGGCAGTTAGGGTCGTAACGCTCTCGAATAGCGACCACGCACCTAGGCGCAGTGTGAGAAGGCCCCCACTAGGAGGACCGACGACCTGCTAAAGGTCGCAGGAAATCGCTGGATTTGGGCAGCGGAGGACCGGTCATTGTGGACATCTCTAAAGGGGGCCTATGTCCAGCAATGGACATCATTTAGCCTTATTTTTATAATAATGATGATCAGTCTGCTACATTTTTATTTTGAATCTAACCCTACCTGACTCGTTAACCTAGTGGTCCTAAGAGCGACTGCTACGCTAGAGGTCTTGGGTTCGATTCCCAGGTCAAGCGAAGTATTATCGCGTTTTTCTATGAAATTCTCGTAACAGCTCGGAGTTAGAGTTCGTGCCCGGGTAATGGTAATAAGCTCACCCCCTATTTCATGCGACCTTAACATACCGGCGAACTGTGGGTGTACAATGGTACACCACTAACACCACCACCGAACCCTTCGGGGAATACAGGCGTGATGATATGTCTAACCCGACCTGCCGTCATGAACAACAACCAATAATCAAACACTGTAGTAGCGTCAATGCACACAATACAGTCCCGTACGTTTACAACTAAAAGAAATAAGCATTCACGCATTTCAAGGAGCGCGTTGCGAATTCATAACATTTGGATGACGTTTTTATTTTGTTCATTACCAACAAAACTCCTGTTCATTACTTTTATAAACGAAGATTGACTTTGTTTAGCCCCCTTTTATTATTTCGCTGAAAGAGAGGAAAAAAAGGAAAGTGAAAAATAAAAGCATTTATTTTCGCTGTTACTTGAGATATCAAGGGGACTTGGACGACCTTTTGAAGGCGTAATTATTACGTTCTTAGGATCACCTAATAACTGCGACCGGTGATATTAAAAAGATAATGGCAATAGGCTCACCCTCTATTACATGAGACCTAAACATACCATGGAAAACTGTGGTATACATTGGTGTCCTCTGCATAACCCTTCGGGGAATACAAGCGTGATGGTTTGTTCAGTTTTTGACAAATTGAGACACAGGTTGCGATCGTTATTAAACTTACGGAAATTGTTTACACTGATCCTTTCAGTAGGAACATACGTAGGTACATTCTCGGTACTGATATGAATGCAAATAAAAAAATTGAATCTAGTTGTGTCACACATTTAGTTTTTTGTACGTAAACAAGTAATCTTTGAATACCCCTACGACTGTTAGATGCACCTGTAAGCACAATGTTTTGCTTGTTTGCGTTCAGCACTATGCGCAGTCATTTTTCACACCAAAAAGAAAAGTCATTTTTCAGAAACAATTTTCGCTCAGCCTGATGGGCAGTATGCGTAGTTAACGGCATATGTGGTGTGTCTTTTTACCCGACTGCGACAGAAGGAGGGTTATGTCTTTCGAGGGTATGTTTGTATGTATGTATGTATGTATGTATGTATGTTTGTATGTATAATTGTTTGGCACGCTCTGCAGGCTGAACGGCTCGATGGATTTTAGCTTGAGAGGTGTCGTTAGATTCGTATTTACTGTGAGAGTGACACTGGGTATATAAAAAAAAACAAAATGGCGGATTTTTGGCGCCAAATTCAAATGTTTGGCTCGCTCTGCAGGCTGAACGGCTTGATAGATTTTAGCTTGAGAGGTGTCGGTAGATTCGTATTTACTGTAAGAGTGATACTGGGTATATTTATTTCTTTTTTTAAACACTAAAAAAATAAAAAATAAAAAACGGTAATTTAAAAAACTAAAAAACCCGACTGCTATTCTATAAAAATCCCTAAAACAAGATAAATTGTAGCAGTCGGGACCCATTCGGGACCATCTGCAATGTAATATAGGTATGTGCTCTCAATTCACTAATCCTCCATTTCTAGAATGGGTCCCGACTGCTACAATTTATCTTGTTTTAGGGATTTTTAAAGAATAGCAGTCGGGTTTTTTTACACCCCATATTAACCAGACGCATAATATATTGATGTCGTGATGGCCCCGTAGTTAAGTTGCGGGTTTGATACCGGGCAAGTACCGATTACAGATACCGAAAACATTGTGACGAAACTATCTTAGGGCGTATTCAGATGACACGCGCCGACCGCGCACAGCACCCGTGCACGCGTTGTGCCCGCCTTAAACCCTCACACGCGCTGCATCCGCCTCGCACACGCCTCGCGCCCACTTAAACCACTAGTGACTGGACTACTTCGTTCACTAGGCATAGTGGCTTCCAGCTGTGCGATTGGTGGATTGGTGGATTTGGATTCATTGGTGTATATTCGTTCGCCGTGGTGACGTCACCACGGCGAACGAATACTAAGCCAATGACAAGTTGGTTCGTTATCGAAGTGGGACTCGTTTTCGAGCTTGCATTTTAGAGAATCGCACAGCAGGTGTCACAACTTGTGCACGTTTAAACCAAAATGGAAGCGCGGGCGCAAGGCGTACGCGGGGAGGGTGCAGAGCGCGGGCAGGGCGAGTGCAGGGTTGGCGCGAGGCGAGCGCGGGGCGTGCGCATGGCGTGCGCGTGTAGACCTTGTTAAATGCAATTTGAGATCTATTGATGCATTATAAGGCTCAAATTCTTATTTAACAAATTTCAATGTGAGTTGGACGCGGGTGGCGTGCGCTGAGCGTGCATGTGTCGTGTGAACGCGCCCTTATATGTATATAAAATTCTCGTGTCGCGGTGTTTGTTGCCTAACTTCTCTGAAACGGCTTGACCGACTATTATGAAATTTTAGATGTATATTCGGTAGGTCTGAGGACCCACCAACATTTATTTTTCATACCCTAAAAAAGAAATATGGTGCGAAACAACGTTTGCCGGGTCATCTAGTAATTTGCAGCCACCTTTTGCACGCGTGGTGATCAAAGCTCGTGCCTTCTCTGTATGAGAAGACGCCTTTGCCCTACAGTGGGACAATAATAGGCTGCTATTATTATTTTCTATATTAACCTTATATGGAATTTAATAATGCATGTCCTACATGTAAATTGTTCCAGATTATACAAAGAGCTGTCAGCCTGTCTAGCTAAGCTCAAGCTGAGTAGCCTCTATAGTTGGACGTCGCATATAATTTGCACTCAAGCCTTGATCGCTTATCATTTTCTTAACTGATAACCTCTTTAGTGTCGGTACAGGCAGAGCATACTTGAGCAATTTTCTTTGACTAATTGGAAATGAAGTCAAAGGCGATAAAAATATAGTTGAAAATTGAATAAGAAAAAAAAAACTTCTCCAGCAGAAGTTGCTATTCACCAAATGTTAGATAAATTTTTGAGAATTTAAATGTTTAACTATACATACATGTCATTACGCCTGTATTCCCCGAAGGGTTAGGCATAGGTGTACCAATGTACACCCACAGTTCGCCGGTATGTTGAGCTCCCATGTAATAGGGGGCGAGCCTATTGCCATTAACCGGGCACAAACCCAAACTCCGAACTGCTACTGAGAAATCCATAGAAAAACCCAATAACACTTTTTGTTCGACCTAGGAATCGAACCCAAGACCTCTAGCGTAGCAGTCGCGCTTAGGACTATTAGGCCAACGAGGCAGTTAGGTAGTTTTTAACTATTGATTTCATTGTTTAGAAATAGGTATCGTCCTTTTAATCAATTCTTTATCAGGTAATTGTTATTTCGGGATAACGTTCTTTGGGCAATCGTTCTTTATACAGGCAAGTAAACATCTAGTAATCGTGACACATTCGAAAAATATTACCTAATTGGAAGTCTATGTTACGAGTACTTACTTTAAAAAAATCATTTCACGTTTAAAATTACTAGCTTACATCACTTGTTCTTAACTTTGACCCTCCCTAGGAATTTCTCCTGTATCTTCTCGTTCACTAACATATACCCGAACCCATTCTTAGAAATCACAGCTAAAAAGCCGCTTTTCAAAGCTTTGACTTGAAAAGCTAACACAGCAAAACCCGAGCCTAGATCCTTTCAATAATGATGATTCTTTACCCTCCTACTTTCATATATTATGCTCTATATAACTCAATATAGGGTCAGGCTCGGGGCAAGGTCCAAAAACCTTCATCTATCCTTATTATTGCGGAGAATCCATGAGTTACGTGTTTTATAAGATCCTTGTGAATTTTTCCTAACTTTACGATTTTCTGTGAGTTATAGTTGCTGGTTTATGCAGTGAGTTGTCTTTTGTTTTTAGGTGAGAAATCAGCGGGATTATTAAATGACGTACTTACAATGACAATCTGTTTTGACAATTCAACAATATTCGCGACTGTTGAGCCGGTCCTTTGTTTGATTCCCAGGTCGGGTACGAACTGTTTTGCTTTTTATTTTTCATTGGCATTTTCGCAGTAACAGAACGGAATTTGGAAGTCAGTTGTGTGACACCCCCGTGTCGTGCGTAGCCGTTGGGGATTTTGAAAAATCAAGCTTAAGATGAGTTGTCACATTCTAGCATTAAGTGGCATGATAGCTCACATTGAACTCACTTGAACTAAATTGACCGAGACAGGTTTTATACAGAATACACCGACTATTCGAAATTAGCATGCTTTTTACTACATACTAGCTTAGGTATTCTAGGCTTTAAGAGTTGTGTGTGGTCTTGTTCTCCACACATTATCATCACCCAATATTTCACCAAATCATTATGGGTCAAAAGTAACACTCGAATCTCCGCCATTTTGAATCTTGCTCCGATTAGTAACTGTAACGATCCTTTGCAGGTTATAGAAACCGATCATACACCACGTTCGATTGCCACTAACTACATCGTTCGTGTGAAAGAGGTTACTTAAAGCAATTATAGAGATAGATGGGTTACTACGGTTCCACCATTGAGTTATAGGCGTTAATATCAAAGAAAAATAGGTTTAATATAGAGCTGATAGCTTTATGAGAAGTGGGAGTGTCCGGTTGCAGTAGATGGTCCGAGATTTAAAAGGAAATGATTTTGTTGCTATCCGAAAATAGTTACGTAGCCAAAAGCTTTTAAAGTCTCTTTTTTAGTTTTTCGATGAGCGCAAATAAGACTCTTTTTATTCTAATTGGCTTGCGTTTGACCGTAACTCACCTGATCTTAAGTGATGATACGGCCTAAGATGGAACACGCTTGCCTAGGATGAACCGGTTTAGTCGTGGCTTAAAGAGACCCAGATTATACTTACCAGGGAATAGAGAGGCGGGCAGTGAATTCCACAATCTGGCAATTCGCACAATAAATGTTGAATCAAAGCGCTTGGTTCGAGTTCGTGCAACTCACAAAGTCACATCTCAGAAACTGGCTAGCTATAGAATAGATGGTTCATCTACCCAGCCTCTTTTCCAACTATGTTAGTGTCGCGTCCAGTCTATCCAAATGGTGTACCACAAGGAGCAACTGTCTATCTGCGTTAGTTTCTACAGTTTGTATGTAACATTACAATAAACAACAAAACAGAAAAACGTTTCAAACATGACATACCTATAAGTAGTTTAGAACTTAAAAAGAGAACAGATGAACATACATACATACCCACATACATACGTTTAGACCAATCTAAATCAAAACCCTCATTTTTGTTTTGCCGAAGACGACAAAAAATAACAGTAATCAATCAAAAACTACAATACCACGACCAATATACAGTTCAATATTTTGTTCAATGTAAAAAGCACAAATTTGCAAAAAGTGAACAAGTGTACAGGTACAAAATTGCAATGTTTCAACTATTTGAGGCGGCACAAACAAGAACTGATGACTTACAAACAGACGGACAGCGGCAAACATTTATTACCTGTCGTGGAATGAGGTCGGCCTGGACGACAGCCAGCAAGTTAGTTTGTTAGGTGGATAAACGGGTTCCGGAGGTAGGTCATTTTCTTTGCCAATACATTATTGTGGTCACTCTATGTTTTTTTTTTGCTAAATACGGTGTTAGGTACTGGAAAAAAAAACAGGTGAATGAATAACGTGTATTTTCTCGTAATTTCTGCCTTTAATTAAATGTAATGAAAGGTCCAAAGCCACTGACATGTTTTTAGTGACTAGAGTTACCAAAATATACATCCATGAAAGTATCTAGACAATCAAATTTTTTTTTTGTAAGGTATTTTTAAATTTCATTTTAGTCATCACTGACATCGGTCAAGGAAAACATCGTTAGGAAACCTAGATAAACGGTAAATATAAAAGCCGAAATTGAATCGAATCACTATCCCACTGCAAGGCAATGGCCTCTTCGCATACAGAGAAGGCACGAGCGCTGATCACTCATGGGGTAATATCAAACTTATATTTTATTACTTAGAAAGTACATGAATATAAAGTAGATAATATCACATTAGTACGTGCCCGTGCTTGGTCAATAAATAAGATGTTTTTTAAACTTAAAATTATATGAAAACCTCTAATCTATTAACAACACTACACAATAAAACCTCCACGGACCTCTAAACCGGGAACTATCCGATCAGAGGCCACAGATAAAGCGCGCGGTAGGGACGGGCCAGTGAAATCAATAAGTGCCCCGCACAGATTAAACAACTGTCGATTGGAACCTGTGTTTGCACAGCCCTGTTTATTTTTGCCAGCCCTTTCGTGCCAGCCCTGCGATCGAACGGTTTATGATTTGAATTTCGAGTTTCAATTATTGTAACGTCACTTTGATTGCTACTGCAATGATGTTGGCGGTAATTGGATTTCTGAGTACTGTTGATGATAGATCTATTCTGTATTTATACTGAATGATCACGTGATGAGGAAGGGAGTCAAATCTGGCAGTTAATTAATTAATTATATTGAACTGTCACTGTCAACCGCGTCATGAATGGTAATTCTAGTAACTTCGGCATTATCACTTTTTTATTGTATTTATTCAAATAGTTACCTTTTTGAAGTGGATTTTTTAACACTAAACCAATAATAATTTGTTTTGGTACTCATAATCATTACAAAATAAACACTGCTTAGTTACTAGGTACTTAAAATGAGCATTTAGTTCGATCACTGTCTGAAACTTTCAAAAAAACCACCACGAACCACGACCACTTTCATACCACGAATACTTGAAAAAGTCCTTCTATACTTGTGGCTACAATACCTTTGGGATCCTAACCAGTAGAACATGCTCACTTGAGGCTAAACCGTCACCCATGGGAAGGGGCGAGACAAGGACATTTAATAAAGCGTTTGATCATAGTATTAGAAAAAAATATAAAAATATATATAAAAATATTAAGGCACGTTATAATTATACATTCAAACAAGCGCATGATAAAAGGTTGTAAACCCCTGCCTTACAACCCGGAGTACTTAGCGTAGCTTTATAACTTAACAGCAACTTAAAAACGAGTTGCATTTGAGTACCAGTAAGTAGTCTTAGTATTTAACTTGAGCTACGTGTGTCCGTTGCTTAGCCTCAGGAAAGTAAGAGCATCGCTGCGCAGTTTCCGATCACTGAGCCTTGAAATACACATACATACCATCACGCCTCTATTCCCCGAAGAGATAGGCAGAGGTGTACCAATGTACGGCCACAATCCGCCGATATGTTTTAAATCTCATGTAATAGGGGGCGAAGCTATTACCATTAACAGGACACAAACCCTAACTTCGGGCTGCCCCTGCTACTGTGAAATTCATAGAAAACATAATAATACTTTTCGCCAACCCAAGACTTCTAGCGTAGCAGTCGCGTTTCGAACCCCTAACGAGTACAGTTAAGAACTGTGAAATATATACCTTAATTCGATTGGATAACTATTAAATTCAACTGAATTTAAAATCCTCTGCCGTCCCACCCGTAGTCTGCGCAGGCCATAACAAGACTTGATGCGGTAACCAACACTTCAAGCTAGTTCCTCTGTAGTTACTAACAACGACAGGAACAGATGAGAAGGCGTTTACTGTACGACGCCGCGAATACTTCAGCGCAAAGAAATGTTCCTTTTTGCCGACAGATAGGAGAATGTTTTAATGTTTTGCTTACTATAACTCTCCTACAAACTTGTGTTGTATCTGTTCTGGAACATAAAAAAGGCTGACTTTTAAATGTATTGGCCATTTTTGAAACCTACTCACTGAGCAACTGTTACTAAAGGGTCAACGATAGAATATTAAAAAAAAAACCATTTCGTGTTGTAGGGAAACAGCTGATTTTTTCATTCGTAAATGTCACAGTTGATCCCATAATAACTTTGCTCATATTCATTGACGATGCATCCTATAGGTACTCAAAGCTGCAATCGTGAAAGCCACAAAGATAACATAAAGGAAATCGACGTAGGAATAATATTTGTAACCGTTTGACCGTTCTATCAAACACTATCAAACATAGCTCAAGCATCATCAAGCTTCCAGATGTATTACCATCTCATTGAAAAATATCTCATGTACCTGTAATATCACCGTCATCCGTACCCTTTAAAGTAAGAACAGACCAACGATGCTTTTCGACAAAAAGTACCATAAAACATAACACAAAAAAGTCTATAACTCTCTGATCAGAAAAAATGAGTGCATGTGCAAAGTGGGTGCAGTAAACGAGCTTCCCCTAGCGACGTACTGTCCGACCTCAGTTACGTCACACAATGGACAATAGACTCCTGTTGATTGACTAATCCTTGCACCACGATGGCAAATTTAAGCTCTAAGGTCACGGCCAAACAGTGCACAGACAAAACAATATTAATTTGTATCTATATTTGCCATCGATTCGCTAAGAAAAATATCAGAAAATATAACTAACCAACAGTACACTGTCAAGTAACAACACAGAATACAACTTATCTACAACTATAAATTGGTGCGCCCCACCTTTACCTATAAATAAACCTCGCTAAACACTTACAGCGATGCTATCGGGCGCGAGCGCGAAGCCGGCGCTATTATCGCACTAGTTTGTAAAACGAAAACATGGTTTTGAATAGAAAGAGCTCTTTAGATATTGGCATGGGGATAATATACGTTGATAAGAGAAGTTATAGTGCACCAGGTGAAGAGAGGAAATTGGCTTAAGGTCTTCTGGTGGCGGATTAGATAAGTCAATATATACCTACGTCAACAGTAATAGAGCTTTTATTTCTTCCGCCAGGTAGCGTTACAGCGTTTAATTTCTATACTGGTGCATTTATAGTTACATGAGATATTCTAACTTCGAATATAGTGATAACTCAGAAGGCCAATTCCCATAATTCTATAGTCGCATCTCATCTAATAGACAGTCAATGTAAAGTAGAGGTTTGACAGATTATAATTGAGATTAGAATGAGAACGCATTCAAAATTATGCGATTTGTCCTTCGCGGATCTGCAATACTAGAGGTATACGTGCATAAGCCCAATAAATAAAAAGTGATTGAACATATAAACTTACTATTAATTGGGCCGCTAGCTTTATTACAAGTTAGTAACAAAAAAATTGCACACTCCTCGGAATTTTACAGACCTTCAACTATTAATACATGGTATGTATATTAGTTCCAATACTTAATCTCAATTTAGAGGCAATGGAGAGGTTCAATTGTTTTTGTTGTTATTGTATATGATGTTCAAAAGTCCTAATAGTATAATTAAAATATTTTATTTGACTTTGACTTTAAGAAAAGAATAACTGGAACCTTTGTTTAGTAGTACTTTTAACATTCTTACAATATGACTTGTACATAATTTCTGCTAATAAAACTCCCTATTAACACAAAGAAAAGAATGTTCTCCATCTTTCCCGGCCCCAGGAAGTTCCGTCACATAATTTAAGTGAATGTAGCAAATTGTAATGGTTCGAACGTCGATATAATTTGGTTATTTTATCGACTCGCCCTCCTGGCTAATTGGCGCGGACGGAATGGAAGTGATGGACAGAGAACTATAGAATATGGAAGAGATTATTTGATGTGGAGCTGGGGATTTAATTTTTGAGCGTAGTTTGCAAGGCTACTTGAACAGCTAACGTTGTGTGGAGCAAATTTTAAAAGTAGTGTAACTGCGAGTTACACAACTTTTCAGTTAATTAAAACCGCATGAATTTTATCTTGCCCATAATTTTCAACGCTTTTATTTCGTTGTAATTTAATTTTCCCGTGCACTAAGAATTTGTTTTGTATCGTATATCGATTTACAAAAAAAATAACTTACATACTTAACCATAGACCCAGAACAATTATCTGTTTGTTGGTCATACAACATTTTGTTCCGTATGGAAAACGTACCTACGACACGCAGCGTAGCAGCCAATCACTCAACTACTGCGCCAACCGAGTCATCAAAAGGGAAATGCTCAAGCATATTTTTAATCTACTTACCTAAGGCTACAAATAGGTACCACAAATAATAATTATATACATACATACATTCACTACGCTTGATACAATAGCAAGTCTCATCCATACACACGACATCCACGTTGCTCCCTAATGGAGTTGCAATGGCTGTCGTCGCTTCCGGTCCAATTATTCGACACTTCGACCGATCCCGTCATCACCTATGTACGTGTGTTAGTTAGCTTTCGGACTATTATCAGTACATAGAATATACCTACGTATGTAGGTACTGAAAGGATCAGTGTAAATTGAGAGGCAATTTCCGTAAGTTTAACATCGATCGCGATTTCAGTTCCAATTTGTCATAAACGGCTATATTTTTGACAAGTTTTTACACACGCATACCAATACGCCTGTATTCCCAGAAGGTTTAGGCAGAGGTGTCCACCAATTTACACCCACAGTTCGCGGGTATGTTTAGGTCCCATGTAATAAGGGGCGAGACTATTGCCATTAACCGGGCACAAATCCTAACTCCGAGCTAATGCTGAGAATTTTATAGGAAAAGCTTAATAACACTTTGCTCAACCTAGGAATCGAACCCAAGACCTCTATCGTAGCAGTCACGCTTTAGACTAATAGGTTAACGAGGCAGTAGAGGAGTTTTGCTCACTATCATAAAATAATTCATATTGAATCTCCGGGAACAATGTAACAAGTCGTGCATCAGCAATCTGTATCTGCCATCGGCGGCGGCGCCCTCTCGCGTCCGGCACTGGTTCAGGCCATGGTCCGGAGCGAGAGGGAATGGGAAGCAGTCGCCTCCTTCTGCGAAGCTGTAATGCTAGAGAAGGAGGCGGCGGGACGGGAGAGGGAGAGGAGAATCCCACGTCCCAGCGGCCGCCGCGGTAGACGCTCCGGGCGTCGGGAGCCGCGAGACGACTCCCGGCCACCGTAGGCGCGGGTCTGTGGACGGTGAGCAATGGGTAGCTCACCGTCCGTACGTTCACTGAATAACGACAGACCGTGTCGACGGCGCGTTCGTGTTCCACGCGCGCCTCTAAAGATGTCAGCAAACTTGGATGGGGCCACTGAGGGCCGATGCCTGCCGGGGCTGCGGGTTGTTCGAAAGAGATACCGCGCCCCCGGAACGCAAAGGGCACATGAAGGAACATAGACGGGTTTTAGTCAGTAAAAGTCTGACACTCCCTCCCGCCCCGCCCAGGGTGGGGAAAGTTATTTGATGATTTCCAGTCTTTAAAAAAAAAAAAACAATCTGTATCTACCGCTCGCTCTAACTTGATACCCCTTTCCTCAAAATGTCCTAAATACTGTAAATCCTTGGATACAATCCTTGAATTAGGCGACATCTAAATATTAAAGCTCTCAAAACAACAATGGCCCAATTTCCGACAACTTCATTCCGGCCGATTGTTCTGTAAAACAATCGTGTCTTCAAAAAATGTTCGTCCTATATATTTTTTTTTATATTTTAATCCGTTCGTTTCTTTTGGGAGTTCCTCTCTTGTAAAGTTTTTGTCCGGCCGCTCTTTTGAGCTGAATACTAAATATACGGTGAAACCCGCGGGACTTTATATAAGGTACTTGTAAAGGTTTATGCACAGTAGATTGTAATGAAAGAAAACAAAAAATTACCTACTTCAAAAAAGCAGGTGGGTTTGACACATTAGTTTATGCAATCGTGGGATTATTAAATTCAATGTAATGTTTTTTTAT
The DNA here is from genome assembly GCA_932526535.1 of Caradrina clavipalpis. NCBI lineage: Eukaryota > Metazoa > Arthropoda > Insecta > Lepidoptera > Noctuidae > Caradrina > Caradrina clavipalpis. Next base: position 2,535,736 of record OW052088.1, read on the forward strand.
AACACGATGATAGCAAATAAGTTTTCGACCAACAAATATAATACTAGCTCTTGTTCGTGACTTTGCATGAATTTTCTTACGGGTCCCAAATTACTTGATATAATAAATATAGTTTATAAAACTCAGGAATAGCGTAACTTTCTATTATCAATAGACCTTTTGAACAAAAAAGAATACACGCTTAAATAAACAAAAATATAACAAACTTCAATGTTATTGTGTCATTATAGATTTAATGCGTAGCAGATCGTAACAATAGCTACGTCGTAGTCGCTACGATGGCTACGAGATCTTCCGGCTGCTACAAAATATGTGACGTCATAACTTACTGCGTAGCGGCATCATTGTTTTATTACAATATTGTAATGTTATCATAGACCTGGGGGGCAATTCTCATAACTTTTAGAAACGCTCGTATTCTAATCTTAGTCAAAAGTTAAGTTTTTGACATTGATTGACTGAGATGAGAATGCGACTAGATTTTGAAAGTTATATATTACGGGAATTGACTTTCAGATGATCTGAAAGCTCTTGTTCAGTCTAAGTAGTCTTTCTGTTATTTTTAAATCGGCTTAAAAAAAACTAAGCGTAAAAGTAAAATAAACGTAAAAAGTAGAGACTTGTTTAATTTCGCTTTAACTGTACAGTACAGTAAATTAATCATACTGATTTCATACGAATCGCATAATTGACAGTAGTTTTTTTTAAATCCAATGATGAAAAGCAGTTCTTGTTCCCTGAATTCGTAAAAAGGACCTGAAAGCTTTAAAAATTAGCAGATAAAATGTAGGGGACATTTTATCTGCTAATTTTTTAAGCTTTTTATTAATTTATTGTAAACAAAAACTAAACTTGCATACCAACAACGTTATTGTTGATAATCAAAATACAGAACAATCTTTGTACCTGACTGTACTTTAATTAAATTCTTAAAATTATGTTTTGGATTCAATTCCTGAAGCTAATATTAAGAATTCCAATTCTAAACTTCTTGAAACTGAAAGTTATTTTTATTGTAATTTTATGTTACACTCTAGTCAACGAGGGTCTTTACTTAAGTTTTTTTTTCTTTGTCCCATAATATTCTGTTTAGTCGACTGCGAAGTAAGTAGAAATCATTTTTCCACCTTCTTATAATTGATCTGCCTTTTTTAATTGTACTGGGGGGGCTGTTGTGTTATGTCCAGTGCCCATAGTATGTAATAGGTGATGGTGTGATAAATATCTGCAATACCAGATGCCTTGCAAATATGTTTGTATTACAGAGACAAAGTTAAAATGTCTTGTGTGCCTGTTTACACCGCTGCTTTTGACCCGATGTATGAACGTGATTGACTCGAAAGAGGTACCTCTTTCGTCTAATAAGGTATTGTAAGGAACATAGCAGGTGGCGTTCTATGGTTTCTGGCTACCTCCATGACAACACGGTGTGAGTTTATGTATGTGTGTATATCACGCTGACGCTGAAAACCAGCGCTGTGGTTCCGTGTATCGTGCACGGACCATGGCTTTATGCTGAGCGTCAGCCTTTTCGCGCGGTAGTGGCGGTATATACATTATTATTATTGTTATTCTTTATTTATTTTTGTGTTGTGCGTCGCTTTCGCAAGAAAAAATGGTTTTTCTTTCTTTCTTTCTATATCACACATACGTATCTCTTCAAATCCTGAATCTTAAACAGCTTAAAGAAAAGAAAGAACTTCATTGATTTAAAAAACAGGGACAGCTTATAAAACATGGATTATGCATTTAGTTCAACACTTTCTATCGGCCATCCCTCACATGTTGTAGGATCAAAGATTATTAAAATAAAAGAGACAATACAATATAATTAAATGTGTGTAGGACCTGCTAAAATTAAGTAACCCACGTCATAATTTTTCCTATTTCGCACACCGGGTGCAATAACGTCATTAATGCTAAAATGGCTAAAATGAGTTATTGATGACAAATGATGTCAAACATGCATCTACATCCTTCGCAACAATATCATAAATGTAATTCCTAAAATGACCCACTGAATAACCCAGTGTGCATAATAATGTCATAAATGAAGGAATCGTTTTTAAAAACATTAAAGATATACCACTTATATAACATTTTTATTTCTGAAACAACCTTAATTGTCTAATATGGAGTATAAACAATATTTTGGTAACCAATTAAAAATAGTATTGTAAATACATTTCACTTTGTCAAAACAACAACTTTTAAATCGATCTCTTGAAAAAAACGTCATTTGTTACTTATGACGTTGTTGCACCCGGTGTGCGATTTATGCAAGTAACATAACATGGAATGATTAATTTGTAGTAGCTTTAAAACGCCGATTAGTTTTAAATCTATTCTAAGCATACGTTTTGGATACCCATTACATACATCCACAACATATTTCCAGGATGGAAAGAAAATATGTAAGTAAGCCTATATTGCTATTTGCAAATTTTTAAACCGATCCATTCACTCGTTTTGGCATAATTAAGTAAGCAACAAAGTAATGTCCATATTCTTAAAAAAAGTAAATAGGTGGACACAAATTTGTGGACGAATTAAAAGTCGAGGATAGTTCTACTGATTTTGTAGAAAAAAATATTTGAAAAACCAAATCTTTGGCGTTTCCTAGAACTATCCTCGGAACTATAGGTTAACGAATGTTTGTATGGCGTCTGCATAATTTTATGTTCTATGTCAAGAATGAACTTAACATGTCAGGACTCCGGAACCCAACGTCAATCGGTTTTAAATCCGTATAATTCTCTTGTTCCTATATCTGGGAGACAAGGCAATGGTTTAAAACAAAGTCTTGGTACTTACCAACTGAATAAAGGATTTAAGCGTTTTATGTTTTTTTTTTATTGTCTTGTATTGTTTTTATATTGGAAATCGTCAAATGATTTCTTTCGCTTTGGGCGGGGCGGAAGGACGTGTCTCTTACTGACTAAAACCTCTCTATATTTATCCTAATGCCCTTTGCGCTTCAGGGCCTCGGTGACTCTTTTGAAAAAATTTCGCAACCCTGACAGCCACTGGCCCTAGTGGGCCCCATCTACTAGAGTGGAAGTACTTTTTTTTATAAGGATGGGAAATCATCATATTACTTCTTCCGCTCTAGGTGGAAAGGAAAGGAGTGTCAGACTCTTACTGACTAAAACCCACCCGTATTCCACCTATTGCCCTTTGCGTTTCTCGGCCGCTGTAACTCTTTCCAACAAATTTCGCAACACTGGCATGTTGGAAGTACCTACAGTTTACTTAACATATAAACCAATCAAAATAGACAGTTCACGAACCCTTAAAAACCCAGCAAAGAAAACTAAGACAAAGAAAAATATAATAATAATATCAGTACCCAAGAAACTTCATAACACGATTCCAGTTTTATAAAAAAATATAATATAATGAAGTCGGAACGGAGCTAAAAGTTAACATAACTTGGTAAAGTCGCCTACTTTCTATGGGATACCTTTGTAATCCTTCAAAGGGTCGCTTCATTTATTATCTGCCTGTGGAAACATACAGGTTAAGCTTACGAACTGGCACGCGTTTAAGATGATTTTCATTGGATGATCTTCGATTTTTTATAGTAATAGGCTCTTCCCCTATTATATGGCCGTAAACATACCGGCGAACTGTGAGTGTATATTGGTAAACCTCTGCCTAACCCTTCGGAGAATACGCGCGTGATGATAAATATGTCATTAAATGGTCTTTGAAAAAAAACGGTAATTTAAAAAACTAAAAAACCCGACTGCTTTTCTGAGTACTTATGAAAAATCCCTAAAACAAGAAAGTCGTTGTACCCGATTGCACTTAAAGATGTAGCAGTCGGGACCCATTCGGGACCATCTGCAATGTAATATAGGTATGTGCTCTCAATTCACTAAAACTCCATTTCTAGAATGGGTCCCGACTGCTACATCTTTAAGTGCAATCGGGTACAACGACTTTCTTGTTTTAGGGATTTTTCATAAGTACTCAGAAAAGCAGTCGGGTTTTTTAGATTTTTAAATTACCGTTTTTTATTTTTTACTTTTTTTATTTTTAATTTACCCATTGTCACTTCCAAAGTAAATACGAATCTAATGACACCTCTCAAGCTAAAATCCATCGAACCGTTTAGGCTGCAGAGCGATCCAAACATTTGAATTTGGCGCCAAAAATCCGCCATTTTGTTTTTTTAAATTTGATATACCCAGTGTCACTCTCACAGTAAATACGAATCTAACGACACCTCTCAAGCTAAAATCCATTGAGCCGTTCAGGCTGCAGAGCGTGCCAAACAATTATACATACATACATACTCTCGAAAAACATAACCCTCCTTCTGTCGCAGTCGGGTAAAAAGATTATAGATTGGAAGAAAAAGATGATTCCATTTAATTAATCAATATAGATGTCAGCTTCCTTTAGACAAGAAAACTAAAACTAAAATTAAGAATAAAGAAAAAACAATCGACTACTTAATCTAAACTAGATATCAGTATAATTAATTATATCGATACGAAAAGAAGAAGAGTATAATTAACTTCCAGTACTTTCCCAATTACATGGGACCCAAACTAGTTTAACGGCAAAACATGTGCCGTTACACACTTCAAACATAAAACTTCAAACTAGAATTCGAAATTTGAAATTATAACCAGACAAATTGCGGTTCTATTGCCGGTATAAACATTTACAACAAACGACCTATTCCTTTTTTAAATCATGCATAAAACCGCGTCGTCCACGCTCCCAAACTTACTCGTTTCCTAGTACATCAATAAAATAAATATCCGCGAAGTGGAACGGACGCGAATTATAAAGGTTCTGTTATGAAATGAGATTGGAGCTCATAAATCTGGGAGAGCTGACAAAAGGGCCAAGTGTTGAACATCAAACATTTTATAGTTCCACTACGACACTATGTATAGTGGCAAAATAAAAGGGTTGAGCACCTCTGAAGGATTTTTCTTTTTGAAAATAGAATTGCACTGTGCAAGGAACTTTATTACTGTTCCGTTTTACTTCAATTCGAATTTAAACAGGGTGACTTGAGAAAAATAAATCTATTGTTTTCAAACATTGTGATCATGTTGCATCAAGTTGCGTTGCATATTTGTAGGGAACAGGTATTTTTTATTGCGTTTCATTTTACATTTACAGTTTTATTCGCAGACATTTATTTTCAGGTATTAATTTAATAATACCATTATTATAATATTATACACCTGCTTCTGCATTGAGAGATTTTTAATAATCACACCAGCACTTCACCTCTTTATACCTACACTTATATACATGAAGCATATAAGCATAAGTCAATAAATAAACCTTCAAAGACTCAACATAACATAATATAGCAAAGTACCAAGACATACGTAACTTCAGACCACACCCACCCAGCCAATATCAAGATGACACGCGAAGCATTACCCTATTTACTTGAGAAAACTTGCTGCATGTCTCTGCACTTTATCTGCGATATTGGAACATGAAATATCTTACAGAACGACAAAATTCACCTTCTACCAAACTCGAGAGTAACAAACTTTGGTATTTTACACCGATGTAGTACGTAAGTTCTAGATTCGGTTTGAATGAATATTGTATGGTATTGCAGGTAATGCATGGAACTGCTACGGACTTGCGCGCTTAAGTTGGTAGAACGTTTCCAGAATTTGATCAAAAGTTTGTAGATCCTTGTAAAGATATTTGTTCTGAAATGTACAAGTTCTTATCTACTAGCATAATACACTACTAGCAAAATCACTTCTCATGCAAAGAAGGTACAAACATCAATCGCCACAGTTCCTGACGTTTCCAGACTTATTTTCATTATAAGTCCTGGTTTCCTCACGATGTTTTCCTTCACCGATGTCTGCGATGTCCAAGATAAACTTAGAAAGCAAATAATACCTATTGAGTATGTTTCACATTAGTATTTACCTGTATCGAACACGTAACCAAATGAATTAGAGGCAAGTGCCTTAATCAGATAATGTACTGGCATAATGTAAAAATCAGTTCTGATTCTTCAACTCAGTTGCAGTGTCTCTGGTATTACAGTTGTCTATAAACTATGATAGCCACATACCATCGAGTGAGCCACCTGCTTCTTGGCCACTTAAAAACTCTTTATTAACACGTTACAGTGATCCATATATGGGTCATATTGTGTCTGCTTAGCGGACAGTTAACATGTTAAAATGCAAGATACATTGTATTTACATGTAATAATATAATTTATATTTACAAAATAATTATAAATCATTGAGTTTAAAAAAAAAAATCGTGGTCATTCTTCTCTATATGAAACTGAGATTTGAAAGGGGCAGCTAAATTCTTAATAATTAACAATCTGAGGCCTCTTAAATGGTGTAATTGAAATAAATAATTTAATTGTGACATTGATGGGAAAAAAATAAACTACCTACTAATTGAAATATTTAAAACGTAACCTTAATTTCACCCTTCTTTCTCCAAACAAAGGGGTCACATCCTAACAAATGCCGTAGAAAGTCCCTTAAAGTTTGTCACTCCGCCATCAAAGACGATGTTACCACAACTATACAAGTACATAACAGGCTCGCTTGAGCGTCAACCCTCAGAAGGGCAGCGCTCAAACAATAACCTGACAGATTAACAGAGAGCCCTCCGACCAACTTCCAAGATTACCCTCCGCACTGAAGGGTTAATTTAATAATAAACAAACGCCCTTCACAGTTTCGCTGAAGACGGATTTTGTTAAGAGTTTTATGTTATACGTTATATTGTTACAATGATTCTTTAAGGCATGTCATGTTGTCATTGATAATAGAAAAAAATGTGGGAAAACCTGCATTTGTATCTTATTTAATCCGCCTTGAGTAAGCCTGGTTGATGCCTGATTTCTAATATTGCTGTAAAATCTTCTAACTATTTCTTTTGTAGGAAACGGATATTTCCAATTCTAATAAAATTGATTGAACTGACACAGTTTCTTTATATTTTCTACATGCCATGGCACTATATATATTGGAGATAAAAGCTGCCTTAGTAAGAAGGTTATATCAAAACTTATCAGACAATGGGCTGCAACCAAACAGTTGAATCTTTTCTCCAGGACTTGTCGAGCTACATTGCTTTGGCGCTTTCTGGTGGTCACTACTATTGGTATTGACTCTGGCTGTCATGATTTGGGAGTAGCTTGGCAGGGTTATTCCATTAAAAAAACCTATTACCTATAATTTAATGTAATTTATTTCCCGCATAACATTATGAGTACATACATAAAATCTTTAGAGGAAGCCTATATCCAGCAGTGGACGTCGTTCGGCTGATATGTTGATAATGATTACATAAACTATATAACCAAATAATTGCACTTATTATGAAGTATAATAACTAAATGAACACTTGAACTGGCACCCAAGGTAAGAATTAACTTGTGTTTTAGGTGTCAGGTACACGCAATTGAATTTCAATATGATCTCAATCGTGTAAGTGAATTGTAGTAAATGTAACTGAATTATTAGTTACGAGTAATTGATAACAGATTTAATAACCGATTCGCTACAAAAAACTAAAGCAATTCATACCACAAAACTTGACAGCACACGTTCAAACACGAATGCTTAATAACACTGAACTAAACATTCAACTTAAGCACTATAACTTAAGCAAGGTTTACTCAAGTTACTAGAGTCACCAGCTTATTGACTTGCAACTTTAATTAGCTCTAGTCTGGCGATTATAAATTCCTTTATTGTTACTTTGCAAGTTTAGCTGCATTCTGAGACGTTAGGTTTAGTTATTTAGCCAAGTTATTTCGGCAAGTATAGACAAGTTTATTAATAACTGGCTTCTGCCCGCGACATTGTCCTCGTTGAAGCTAAGTATATATATATCATCATGCCTGTATTCCCGGAAGGGTTAGACAGAGGTGTACCAATGTTCACCCACAGTTCGCCAGTATATTTAGGTCCCATGTAATAGAGGGCGAGCGTTTTGCCATTATCCGGGCACAAATCCAAACTCCGAGCTGTTACTGAGAATTTCATAGAAAAACCCAATAACACTTTTAAGCCAAGTATAGGTACCATAAAATATGATTATCTTAGCACACTCGGTAATATTGTAGCTTTGTATACTAGTGACAGATAGAATCTAGTCTATTATTGTAGTCGAGACCAGTACTTCTAGATAAAATTGCCAATTTTTCCTTCACTGTCTCTAATCCGATACTAAGGGTGAGAGATTAGGCTCAAGACCATGGACTTCACTTGCTTTTTGAAACACGGAGGTTACACTTCCAAGCTCCGGGCTGTTAATGAGAAATTCCAGAATAAAAAACCCAAAAATTTTAGTGCGACCTAGGAACCGAATCCTAGACCCCAAACTCGGCTGTCTCGTTTCCGGCCACGTGACCAACGGGGCAGTCGATTTTCTTTTTCATTGTACGAAATAATTAAATAAGTAAATTTATCTAAATCTAGTAGCGAAACCTTCGAAATTAACTATCAAGATTGATAGAAAAGTTAGCAGTTGAATTTCATCATTAATCATTATTTTGTTTGCGTAGGTTCTAAATATTCATCTTGATGAGGCAAAGTGCCTATAGGTCATAGACTTTTCTAGATAAATAACTTCAAGCTTCATGTCAAGTTTGGAGTTATTTATCTAGAAATATCTATGTAAAGTTTAATACTGTACAGACTGACTATTAAATAAGTACTGCGAATCTTTCAAGCTATTAACCGATCTATCAACTTTTTCTATGGGACCAACTTACGAATACAAAGAAAAACTATTGTTCCCTACAATAATGCACTTTAAAACAATCAAAATGAAGGTTGAAATTGTAAAAGTTAAATGGCAACAGCAGAATTTCTTTCACATCCTTCTTTTGCCGAACTCTGAATAACTTGATAAAATCAAAAGGTTTTTGACCTTCCTTGTCAGCCGAAACATCTATAGACAGTAATTAAATCCCTTCTACATCCGATCCACCCTTCACCCTAAACTTGGAACATCCATCATGTACCCTTTTGTCTTCAAGTCTTCAATATACAGACTTGCAAGCGACGTATTTATATTCGGAACTAAGTTCTGCCGTCGACTTCACTTGTTTGTTTAAGAGAATATTAGTTTGAACTAGCTTGGGAACTGGTCAGTTGCTATGTTGAATATTGAACTTGTGTGTTATAAATGTTGCATTGCAAGAGTGAATTAAGCTTGGTCATCATAAAACTTATTTTTCGCTGAAAACGTATGGATCAAGCCATAGATCACAGCCATAACGTATGAACCATCTTCTTAACCATTTTTTACAAACGAGAGGTCTTCGTCCTGCAGCGGGACAGCTGTAATAGCCTGGTATTGTATTATATAATATAATTTGCCATCATATTTTTTTTTCATCGTTTTTGCACAATTTACTACGATTGCAAAAGTACAAAGTGCAGTAAAAAAAGGAAAAGAAATAATTAAAAGCACTGTAGCGATGTGTGTGTGTATTTTTCGTGACAGTTCACTGACCTCACACTACTTAACCCTTCAAGCGAAAACGATGATTTATGTAGGTACCTAATACCTACATAAATCAATCCATACCTAATATTATAAATACGAAAGCAGCTCTGACTGTCTGTTACACTTGCACGACTAAACCCCTGAACCGACTTTGATGAAATTTAGTATGTGGTAAGTTTATCCTTAAGAAAGAACATAGGGTATTTTTTATTCTGTAACTTCGGTCTTCTCAGAGATGTCAGCAAAATATTCGGAGGGGCCACTCAGGGCCGATGCCTACTGGGGCTGCGGGTTATTTGAAAGAGATACCGCGCCCCCGGTACGCAAAGGGCACAAGAAGGAACATGGATGGGTTTTAGTCAGTATAAGTCTGACACTCCCTCCAGCCCCGCCCAAGGCGGGAGAAGTCATTTGATGATTTCCATCCGTAAAAAAAAAGGGGACGAGGTCGCGTGTAAAAGCAAGTACTTATACATAAAGTGAAAATTAATATAGATGCGAGTATGTAGGCGTCGGTATGTGGAGTATGAGTGACGTCCCGTTTGATAGGCTAAGTACGATCTTATGCAGGGTAGTAATAAATCATTGCTTTTGCAACATTTACTATAGAGCCTAGCATGAACGCACAGAGAAAAATAAATACTAGCACAACAGAGAAGAATAAACAGAGAACTCATGAGCATTGATCACTACGCTTGCTCAAGGCGGATTGGCGATTTCAACCTTACATTCATTTACAAGTCCAGATTTTCTCATGATGTTTTCCTTCACCAATGTCAGTGATATAATATGACGTGAACAGTGTTCAAAAGTCCCTTAAACAAAGAATAAAAAAATGTCAGTGATATCTCAGATTAACTTAGAAAGTACATTATGAAATAGAAAAAGTCACACACAGTTTTTACTACCAGTTAAGGCTTGTACAGCTTTAACTGGTAGTAAAAATAAATAGGTAGCCACGACGCCAAGAAAGAATACCAAAAATTGATCGATTTTCAAATAAAAAATACCCGTTTTGCACATAATATTTATAGTTTGAAAGCCTTATTCATATCAATGCATGATGCATATTGTGCTTTTCATATAAAAATAAACCAAAATGCTACAGGATAGCCGTATTTTCAATTCGAAACTCGATTCGGATAGAATTTTTTTTTTTCACATCTGTGCGCTCGCACTGGGCCTATAGATCAGTACTTAGCCTTTTGAACACAGACGGTTCTAGATGTACAGTTACTTAAATAAGTTTGTCTTAAACCCTGATTAGGGTTTGTGATGTTAGGCGTAAATCCGCGTAAACTTAGTATTCTTATTATGTTTACAGGTCAGCAATATTTTTCTTAACTGCTTCAAACTTTAGTGACCCACTTTCTGCCGTCATAATCATTCACGTGCCTATAATCCTGCATACGAAACTTTGTAAAACATTTATTTTAAAGTAGTAAGTATGGAGTTTCTTGGCCATTCTTCTTCGTATGAAACTACCCTTTGGAAGGGAGAACAAGATTTAATTACTTTTTCTTTATATGACGGTCAAAAGTGCCTTTAAAATAGTCAGGTCTAGTTGAAATTAATAATTTGATTTTTTCTTTGGCTGTGTTACTTTTTTTGGAATTTGTTTTATTTTTATTTACTTCTGATAATCGTTAATAATATAACTTGAAATTACACAACATTGTATTTTTTAAAAAGAGTATTCTTTAATACTTTTATATCCAATTGATCCACACCAAAGCATGCCGACGAAAAAACATGTCGTGAAAGAATAAAAAATTCGACGTCAAATATTTGCACCAGGAATTGAAGAATTCCACCATCCAATCGGACTATCCACCAGATATTTCCAATCCAGTGTTTAATCAAACCGGCAGAGATACGGAATATCGGTTCAGACGGTCCGATGGCTTCTATTGAGCAGACTCAACGCTATCTCAAACAACATGCATTATAAACTAGTTCTACGGTCAAAGTCGTAACAAAGCACGCCTTGTCGATATCTGCAAGGCTTCTGCAGATATAACATGAAAACTGTTATAATTTGTAAGCGTCGCCAATTGTGGTTTAAGATCCAAGAGGTGCTGCACTTATGTCATATAAGCAGGTCTGAATCCGTACTAATATTATAAATGCGAAAGTAACTCTGTCTGTCTGTCTGTCTCTCTGTCTGTCTCTTCTTCACGCCTAAACCACTGAACCGATTTCAATGAAATTTGGTACAGATATAGTCTGGGACCCGAGAAAGGACATAGGATAGTTTTCATCCCGGAAATCCCACGGGAACGGGAACTATTAATCAACGCGGACGAAGTCGTGGGCAAAAGCTAGTTTTTAATAATTTCCACTTTGTTTTTTTCTCGGATGAGCAGTCATCAAATGCCTTCTCCCGCCCTGGATGGGGAGGAGTGTCAGACTTTTACTGACTAAAAAAGCTATAGTTCGACATCTGATTTTTGTGTGCATAGGTATTATCTTTTGCTAGATCTCGTTAAAAATTATTACCCATACAAATCCACACTATTATTGTGAATGCAAAAGTAACTCGGTCTGTCTTCTGTCGGTTACGCTTTGACGACTAATGGTTTGAACGGATTTTGTTGCAAGTTTGAACCCCAAGATATAGGCTACCTACTTTATAAAACGATCGAATTAGTCTGCGTTCGCGATAACCGACATTTACGTGACCGAAGTCGTGGACAAAAGTTAGTTCATTATACGACACTTTCCGTTTCCATTACTAATAACTTTCTGTGGGCCATAACTTTAACTGGACACTTTAAAGTTTAAAGTGTCCATTTAAACTTATGGCCCACGGAAAGTGTCTAGCAATAATGTATGTTAGTTTTTTACAATATCTTATATCTAGCACGCAAAGTAAAACCAATTGACAGCAGAATATTGTAAAACATTGATCTCAAAAAGTAAGTATAAAGTTTCTTGACCATTATTATCCATACGAAACTAAGTTTTGAAACGGGAAACTAGATATAATTCTCTTTTCTTGTGATGACGTTAAAAAATGCCTTTTTATTTTCTAATAGAAATAAATGATTTGAATCTGACGTTCAGGACAAGCAAGTACTATGCTCAAAATTTTTGGATTTGGATTTTTGCCATCCTAAAATGACGTAAATCGACCTACTCTAGGATCTCAGACTATAACAGACGTTGTTGGTTATCTGTGTTTACGTGCAAACAGCTTAGAACAAGTGAATACCTAAAGGAGTCACCTCAATAGGGCGACATTCTGCATTCTATAGGACCATCATATCCTGGAGTAGGAAAACGAAGAGGTTACTTTTTGTAATGCCATGTTTGGATAATATTCAGTCTTTTTCTGTTGTTTTAATTTCTCCAATCAATGACATCGGTGAATGAAAATATCGTAAGGACAGCTGAACTTATAATTATTATAAGTCTGAAATTGTCAATCCGCGTTGAGCAAGCCTGGTGATCAATGCTCGTGCCTTATCTGTTAATGAAGAGGCATCTACCAAGCAATGGGACGATAATAGACTGGTTTTATTATTCCATTTTCACATATTTCATTGTTACATAAAAGGAATAAACTCATCAGGCCCAGTTTCGCTTAACTCAGAATTGCTATCACGAGGTTAAATTGCAAAATGTAGCACCTACGGTGTTAACAGCTAACCCTGGTTGGTGGAAGCGGGCTTTAACGAGGAAAATTGCGGCCATTCCAATTTTAAAAAATTCTGAAATTTCCAGAGAAAATTACCAGTGTCTTTATCTATTGCTCTGCCTGTCAAAAATGTAAACATGATAAAGCTAAGTTGTGTCTTTCAAACAATCAGTTACAAAGTCTCACGAGAAAAATAATATTCTGTTATGTCCCACGACTAAGCGATCATTGAACCTCCATGCTCAAAACTAAAAGATGAAAACCTCACAACTAAAAAAACAAATAACCATCAGTTTCAAATTACTTTTCCGTGACTATATTCGAAGTCGTAGTTCGGAATTCGAAATTCGAAAAACGCACGACTGTCCGAAACACTTTACTAAATCAAAAGTTCGTTCACTCAGGAGTTAGAAAGAGGTCGAACCTTTCGATGTTATGGGAAGGATATCTGTCATAGATAACGTAGAACTTGTTTACCCTTATAAGATCGGGAGTTTGTTACCCCTGTATATCAAAATATGGTGGCCTGAAACATTTTTTGAATGCTTCAAAAGTCGAGTTCGTGTTTTAAATAAATCTTCAAGAGATATTGATTTAAAATGGAAAATAATGTTTAAAAATCTTTCATTTTTTGCGTCCATTTTCCTATGGAAAGAAATATATTCTACTCAATTTACTTTGCTCAAAGGCTTGCACTATGTTCTATAAGTTGATTACAATGGCGGAAATCCCTTTACCCAGTTCCAGGAAACCTTAATTTTATTACAATTTAATGAACGGTTCTATGTAAAAATATTTTACGTTCAGTTTTACCTATGAAATTACATTTACGGGCTTTGATGTACCGGAACTTTATTATTGAAACTAGCTGCTGCCCGCGACTTTATTTGCCTTTTTTTTTTTTTTTTTTTATAGACGGGAAATCATCAAATAACTTCCCCCGCCCTGGGCGGGGCGGGAGGGAGTGTCAGACTTTTACTGACTAAAACCCGTCTATGTTCCTTCATGTGCCCTTTGCGTTCCGGGGGCGCGGTATCTCTTTCGAACAACCCCGCAGCCCCGGCAGGCATCGGCCCTCAGTGGCCCCATCCAATTTTGCTGACATCTCTTTGAGGCGCGCGTGGAACACGAACGCGCCGTCGACACGGTCTGTCGCTAGTGAACGTACGGACGGTGAGCTACCCATTGCTCACCGTCCACAGACCCGCGTCTACGGTGGCCGGGAGTCGTCACGTGGCTCCCGACGCCCGGATCGTCTACCGCGGCGGCCGCTGGGACGGGGGACCCTCCGTTCCCTCTCCCGTCCCGCCGCCTCCTTCTCTAGCATTACAGCTTCGCAGAAGGAGGCGACTGCTTCCCATTCCCCCTCGCTCCGGACCATGGCCTGGACCAGTGCCGGACGCGAGAGGGCGCCGCCGCCGATGGCCGCCTCGAGGACTCGGCGGTGCTCAGCCCAAGCAGGGCACACCGCCAAAGTATGCTCCACCGTGTCCTCGGGGCGATCCTCACAATGGTGACACCCGGGCGTTTCCTCCCGCCCGATGAGGTGCAGGAACCTCCCGAAACATCCGTGTCCGGTGAGGACCTGCGTCAGGCGGTAGGTGAGGGCGCCGTGGCGCCGCTCCAGCCACTCCTCAAAGAGGGGTCTTACCGCCTCAATCGAGGCGAGCCCTGCACGAGGTTGCGACAGTCGTTCTCTCCATGTCGCCATGAGATCGAGCCGGAGTTCCGTCCGCAGGGCGGCAATTTGCCGCGGCAGCGGAGTTTCGCCCCGGCCCAGTGCCTCCGCGCGCCACTCGTGTAGGCGCGCGAGGACCAGCGCCTCCAGATCCCATGGCGGCAATCCGGCAAGGAGGCTCGCTGCCTCGCCGGAGATCGTGCGGTATCCGCGGATGACCCTTATGGCGATCACCCGCTGGGACGCGTTTAGGTAATGGGCGGCAAGCCGCCTCAAGCCCCGCGCCCACACCGGGGCCCCGTAAAGGGCCATCGAACGCACGACCCCGGCGTAGAGCCTCCGGCAGGAGGCGTTTGGCCCCCTCAAATTGGGCAAGAGCCGCTTAAGAGCGGCTGACGCCCGTGCCAACTTGGGAGCCAAACGTCGGAAATGTTCCACGAAGTTCCATCGGCTGTCGAGGACAAGTCCCAGGTACTTCATCGTCGACCCGACGCCGACGGAAACCCCTCCTACCGTGATTTGGGATCCCGACGGTGGCGCGTTCCGAGGCCCATGAAAACACAGGACCTCGGACTTGTGCAAGGCCACCTCGAGACCCAATTGCCGGATCCTCTCGACGACTATCGCAACCCCGCGTGTCATAAGGTCGGCCGCCGCCTCGTGCGACCACCCCTGCGCCAGGACCAACGTGTCATCAGCGTAGCACACTACGCTGGCGCCCTCGGGGAGGTCAGCACGTAGCACCCAATCGTAGCCGATGTTCCACAGGAGCGGCCCCAGCACCGATCCCTGCGGAACACCGCACGACATCTCTCGCCGGTTCCATTCACCATTTCGACCAGGGTAGATCACGGCTCTATCACACAGATAGGCCCCGACCACCCGACGGAGGTAGTTCGGCACCCGGTGGTACCGGAGTGCCTCCCTAATGCAGGACCAGGGCAGGGAGTTGAACGCATTGGCGATGTCCAGCGACACCGCCAGCACAACCCTGCCCCGGGACACAGCATACTTTATTTGCCTGGATATTTTTATTATTTATTTTACGTCTTTGGTTGCTGTTTTGTTCTTTATCGTGTGGGCAGTAAGGTCTAACGACCCACACACCCTAGTGTCAGAGTTTCTAAACCGCCTCAAGGGCCTCTGACATGGTAACCAATGTCAGTGATGTCCAAGATAAACTTAGAAAGCATATTTTATGAATTAGAAAAAGTCACATTGGTACTTGCCCGTACTCGGTTGCGAACCCATAACCTCGTGCATGAGAGGTGGGCAACTTAACCACTGGGCCATCACTTAATTATATTACCATAATTTATATCGACCCGACCGCTAATAAAAAAGAAGTCAAAATTTGGTGATCATTCAGCATAAACAAATAGGTACCTACTTACCAACATAAAAGATGCCAACAATTCGACCGAATTCGCGTCCAAAACTTCCTAACTCCGGGTCCCAATACAATGTTAGATCGCAATCTGTCCCGGCATGCTCAATACAAGCGGTATGCGCCCAGATGGCTTACATTCCGAATGCACCAATCAATGAATGGTGCACCCGGCTCATTGATTATTTACCGGATCACCCAATATGTGGGTAGCGTGACAAGGAACGACGGCCCGGAGCCGGCTTTCTGAATGAATTTTCAATGATCGGTCTGTCGAAGATTTTAGCATTGTTTATGGTTTGGCAATGTATGCAGAGGTACCTACTGCCGTAACTATACGTAAGTTACGTATTCCTGTGGTTCCTAAGGGCGGATAATTCAATAGTCAGATAACTTTTATCTAAAGAATAAACATGACAGGTTGACATACCTATTGTGTATAAAATAGCTGTCAAACCGCCATATTATTTTATTTGTCCTTCGAAAGATATATGGCGATTAAAAAACCGAAAAAAAAAGCTAAAATTAACATGTTTTTTTTTTTTAAAAAAAAGAACATTGTTGATTTTCAGTATGTTCTATTGTAAACACAAACTCTCGACTTGATAACACACGGAAATAAAATTTAAAATAAGAATACAGTATAAAAATGTGACGATGGTAAAGAAGAATGAATCGAACGCGTTCAAAAACTTCGCGCCACACTGTACACATTTTATTCATTCATTCAGCCTTGTTTTTTCACATTCACTGCTTGCGAGAAACACGTCATGGAAATGCGCAGAATGCCAATAGGTACTAGTAATGTCAAATTAATAATTAATCTGGTTTTGAATATTCAATGAAGCAATCAAATAAACGATGCATATTTTAGTTGCATAAATAATTGGTTAAAATATTTGAATAATTATTATGCGTCATCCAATAGACTAGAGCCATTAGGTGATAAGTAGATAATACAGCAATAAATTCGAATAGGTATGTTAATTGAATTGTTTTACATTCTTAATTTTCTCAAGACATACATAACACTCATGACATAACTTTCTAGAACTTTTCTAAATGATAGGTAGTGAAAATTGCAACAAAGCCTATTGTGGCCTTTAGAAGAATAAAACTCATACACAAACAAACACAAAACGTGTTTTTTTTCCTAGTACACTATATTTATAAACAAGCTTCTGCCCACGACATCCTCCGCGAAATTGTCAAGCCATAGGAACCTTAAAAAATTGCCTGTGACACTTGGCAAAAGTGTAGCTTTCAATCAGTGAAATATTTTTTGTAGAAATTTGGACCAGTGCCTACTTCCAGAGATTACCTTTTACTAACAAATAAACAAAAAACCCTTAAATTAATATAATTCCAACTAATCACAGAACAGAATTTAAAAAAAACAAAAAAAAAAACTCAGTGACATAAAAGACCTTTTTGGTCTAAGTAATACAAAGGAGTTTAAATATAACTACTTAGTAAAAAAAAAGACTGTCTATTAGCAATCGTAGTTGACAAAACCAAACTTGAATACCGACTTTATACTTCTGCCACGACTTCACAGTACAAACTCAAACGTGGATGGATAATGTCTGATGAAAACATTTTCTGCTCTTTTGAATATTTTCACAGAGATGAGATGATATTGCTGTGTATGCATTTGGCAAATTAGTATTTTTCCGTGAACCGAGTAGGCTCGCGAGGTTTCCTTTAGAAATTATTTGCCTTTCTTAGCGACTGGCTTGCTTATGTATCATATTTATAAGGTTCATTTTTAAGTCTTGTCGCTTCCGTTAAGGGGTTGAGCTCAGTATGTATTCAGCTTTAGATGACGTGTTTATACAAGATGCGGTTTTGCATTCTCGTCAAATTCAAGGAGGTGTCAAACTTAAAGCATTTTAATTATACCATTTACAGCAATGATATTTCTTATATCATTGATTTACAGGCACTTTGAACCGTCAAGAAATTTGACAGAAAATTGAAGCTAGTAAGTTGCTCGGTCGATTTCTTTGGAGAAGAATGAGCAAGAAATTCCACGGACAATAACTATTTACAAATCAATGTTCTATTTACCTACATATATCCATATTATAATATTGAAGAAATTAAATTAATGGCTAAATGTATTGCTTAACGCAAAATAAACCGGATAAGGTTTTTATGTTTTTCTTTTTTCGGAAAATCTTCCAGATCGTTGGTTTGTCCCACTTGTGAAGCTGAGGCAGTTTGCTAGTACATAATAACATAAATAGGCAATTATTTTGTTACTGATTTTCGAATTCGGACTCGCCATCTTGGCGATTCTGCTATGATCTTATCACTCGTCCGCGGAATTTTATTAACGGATCCCATTTATTTTTTAATAACCTACCTTCCGTAAATTAGGTACAAGTACCTACGATTAATCGCAAATAGGTATACATACCAACTCTAAATCTAAAGAGTGAACAATGAATGATCGATGTCTAAACAGATCAGATTTTATAACTTCGTTACGCTCCAACATTCCTTAATTATTATACAAAAGCTTTCTAACAAACCAAGAACCAGAATATGGAGACCTCTTTTCTTAACGAATTTTATTATAAAAGACAGATCAAGTTAAAATGGTCCTTCACAACCGACATAAACGTCAAACAAAGAACTCGTTAGGATTAATTAATACCATACAAAAGAATCCTGAGACAGAAGGTTCGTTTGACAAGTACTGAGGTACCTTGACTGCTCCGTTGGTCTCGTGGTTGCAAGCGCGACTGCTGAGCAAGGGGTCCCGGGTTCGATTCCCAAGTCGGGCAAAAAGAGTTATTGGGTTTTTCCATCACGAATTTCTCAGTAGCAGCCCGGAGTTTGGAAGTTGGTGGTGTGTCACCCCCGTGCCTCGGAAAGCACGCAAAGCCGTTGGTCCTGCGCCTGATCTCTCTCCGGTCGTTTCGGATTGCTGTCGCATCGGGCTATGAGAGTTAGGGAAGAGGGAGTGCACCTGTGTTTGCGCACACACTTGTGCACTATAATATCTCCTGCGTACGTGGCTAGTCTGCATTAAGGTTAGCCGCCGTAGCCGGAATCGGCCTGGAGAATTACATTTTACATTACACTGAGGAACCTAGAAGATAACTGTGGATAACTTTCCCGGGGAAGAATGGAGTGGTGGTATGAAAGGACTGGTGTTTTACGGTTACCTACTGCTATGCTATTCTGATATAGGCAAATCACTTCGAAAGCCATCTCGATAGTCACGCTTGCTTCGCAGAATATCAAATCCTGTTGAAAAACGTCAGAATACTCTCGATATAATATTTCTCACTTACGTCATCATGTGGTGGCGCTAGAGTGTCGAACTCACTCATTGTAAGAATACGAACCTAAAACCCCAGCGCGGATTCAGAAGTGATTTCGCAATTAACTTTTTAGAATAGCACTACTGTACCCAAAAGGTTAAGGAACCCTAAATTGCTCTCGCTCATCTATCTGTCTGCTTATCTGCCACGGGGATGTATCTTTTTATAAATAACAGATAGACACTTGAAATTTATACTATGGCCGCTAACCATGAACAATAATAACTACCTCGTCAGCCTAGTGGTCCTAAGCGCGACTGCTACGCTAGAGGTATTGGGTTCCATTCCCAGGTCGAGCAAAATGTTATTGGGTTTTTCTATGAAATTCTCAGTAGCATTTCGGGGTTAGGATTTGTGCCAGATTAATGGCAATAAAGTCGCCCCCATTACATAGGAACTAAACATACCGGTGAACTGTGGGTGTACATTGACACATGTTTGCCTAACCCTTCGAGGAATACTGTGTGTATGTAACAATATTGTCAATAATGGCCGTTGTGATTGGTTGTCGATAATTCAGTCAACCAATCACAACAGCTTACATTGACATTTGTAATTTTCTTTGGTATCGTTTTAGAAACCAGGAATAACACGTAAGACTTGGTTCTAAACTCAATTTTTGTATTAAGAAATAACCAAAGACGTTCAAAAATAATAAAAAAGATTGATAAACAGAAAATAATAAAACAAAACATAAACATAAAATATTTTCTTCACAAAGAATGTATCTTAATATAATCTAAAGGTTTTATTTATTGGCTGTGGCCCTTCTGAAGGGCCTCATTTTTTTATTAAGACCCTGTGTGTTATTATGGTGAACCCTTGCAAGTTTTATATTACTTAAGTAAGCTCTTTGTTACTTTATCTTGTTATTTACTTGCTTATTTTTCGCTGATAAATATTACCCTCTTAAATAATGCCCTGCCCCTTTTGGCTAATAAAATACGGTCAGGGGTTAGCCATCAAATGCAAGTTTTGTCAACAGAGCTGTTGTTTACGTCAAACCGAATATCTTCGTTCGCTTGAAGTTATTCGTAACCATCAAATTTTACAATGCATGCAGTTGCTTCATGATGCTGAAGAGTTCTGCACCGGTAGCGATATTTTTTATGAATATAATATCATGCAAATGGTTTCAACATGTAGATGTGACGAAAATCTAGTGAGGAGACTGTGATCTTTCCGATATCAGTAATTTCAAGACGGTATATTTTTTTATAAAACTAGTACAACACAAAGAGTCAAACTATGTTTCGTTATCCATAAAATATACAAATTCAGCTTTATAGTATGCAATTACATAATGTTTATTATGTTGTTTAAAAGCTAAAAATTGATTTCAAAGCAACAAAATATTTAATTCTATAGTTATTTAAAAATAAATCGGGTTTTCAAGGCTCATAAACAGTGTTATTTTAGAGAAGTTGTGTCTTGTAATTATTGATTAATAGTGTCTACTAAAGTCAATTATCAAACAATAATTCTTTTCACAAAAACTACACGAATTCATTCGCCATTTTACCTACCTACGAATTTCCTCCACAAAAAATTTTTCCGACTCTCTACGGCCACATTCTTCTCCTTTAATACCTACATATCCCCAAGCGTCTTACCACTATTAAATAAACGGGGCTGGCTATCGAGACTATCCATAATCCAATCACTGGGGACTAATTATGAGATTGAACAGCTTTCGCTGTGGGCAGAGGCAGAACACGGCCGGGCCTTTGCCTGCTTCACGGAGTTGGGCTCACGTGTGCACTTAAGTAAATTAAAGCGAATTTTCAATAGGTAGGTATGTGCCTTATAATTTGAAAGTAGAAGTTTGGATTATTTTCTAATCTACCTTTTTTTACGTCAATCTTCATGGTAAAAGAAAGAAAAATAGAAAAACCCAATAACACCAACGACCTGGGAGTCGAACCAAGGACGTCTAGCGTAGCAGTCGCAAAAAAAAACGTAAATTCTCAGTAACAGCTCGGAGTTTGGACTTGTGCCCGGTTAACCCTTAATTTGGTTTCGTTGAGTATACTCAACGTTACAAATAAAAAAAAATAGACGTCAAATTTTCTTCTATGGTTCTGTTTTTTTTTTGCTAAGAACACTTCAATATTAACTTAATTTAGGTAGAAAAAGTATTTTGCCCCCCTGGCAACATTTTA
Organism: Caradrina clavipalpis; assembly: GCA_932526535.1. Classification (NCBI taxonomy): domain Eukaryota; kingdom Metazoa; phylum Arthropoda; class Insecta; order Lepidoptera; family Noctuidae; genus Caradrina; species Caradrina clavipalpis. Next base: position 2,557,430 of record OW052088.1, read on the forward strand.
TTTGACATTAGCGAGCAATAATGGCGACGAGACAACGCGCTCTACGAGCTTTACAGGTAAATATTTATTATTGTTGATTTTTGGTCTAATTTTGATACATACGTTACTTATTTTTATGTTACTAATGTGTAACCAATACGACAAACTTATTTGCAACCTATTTCTCACCTGGATAGCAACACGACGATTCACTAAACATGATTGTTAAGTATACTTAACAAAATCCGATGGTGAGTAATTTTGTGTGAACAGAGTATGTAGAGTATACTCAACAAAATCCGGTGGTAAGTAATCTTGCGTGAACAGTATATGTAGAGTATACTTAACAAATCAGCATGGTAAGATTTATGGAAACAATGGTGCAAGGGTTTTCATATCGGCTTGATCAGCTTTTTTATGGAAATGGTTTTTGAGAATGAAATTCTAGTTTTGCTTTTGCGCAAAGGCTTCAAATGTATGTTATTTTAAATCGAATTTTACCATATCGATATTTTTGCATGGTTTTGAAAAATCGACTTTATTCCTTTACAATAAAGTTTAATTTCCAATAAAAAAAATGATTTTTTATAATGACCTTTTCAGTAGGTTTCGTTATTTTCAACAAAACTTTATATAAATGTGCCTAAAGTTGACTTTTGTTTTTTTTTTTTTGTGGGTTTAATACAAAATAGCATAATTATGCCTCATTTTCTCGCCTTTCACGCTAGTACCTACTAACTTTTTTTGCACGTGATTTTTTTGTGTCGTGTCATTTTTCTTTGCTTTTTGTTTGCTTGGGTGCCTGCAAATATGTATATTATTTTCAGAATTCAAGATCAAGGCATATCCTAGCCCTAGTACCCAAAGAAAATGCTCCTTCCGAAGTGAGTGGGAGTTCAAGCTCTGAAAATGAAGCAGAGATTCCCTATGAACGCCATGAATCAGAGTCGTCTGAAGCCCCTTCAATTACATCTTCACTAGTGGGACTAAATCTTCTGGAATCCTCCGATGATGAACAAAACTTCGATGTTTCTCTTTCACTTCTTACCGACTTCAATCCAGAAGAAAACAATAGTACCGAGCTGCAACACCCAAGCGATGACACAATTTTACCATCAATTAGTTCTTTGCCGACATTGTCGCCTATGTCGAATATTCCTTCGGTGACCACATCATTCATTCTCAATCAGGTAAGTGACTCACCACAACAATCTCCACAAGTTTCGACTCCTATGCCACAGCCAACACGTAGCACAAGAGCACAACAACGGCGGAGACAAAACATAGCCAACTTGACCGGATCCAGGCAACTCAGACGTATACCCAAGAAGAAAATTAACCTCGACTTCAAATGGTCTAATAGACGTTTCCTCCATCGTGCTGAATTAGATCCTGACACTTTTGAAAGCCCCCTTTCTGATAGAAAGAATGCATTCAATTATTTTACCGATTTCTTTTCTGAAGATCTATTTGATGAAATTTGCCTATGTTCAAATATGTATTCTCTACAGACGACGGGCCGATCAATAAATTTGACCGTTGAAGAGTTGCGAAACTTCTTAGCCATAAAAATAATAATGGGTATTGTTACCATGCCGTCATATTTAGATTATTGGTGTACCAATACACGCTTTTCCCTAGTCGCAGATATTATGCCACTAAAACGCTATCAGCTTATCCGGAGATATTTACACTTTGTGAATAATAATGAAACAAACTCTGATCCATATTTCAAAATAAGACCATTTGTTGAAAAGATTCGTCAAAACTGCCTCAAAATTGAAGAAGAATCAAGATTTAGTATCGATGAGATGGTAATTCCGTACAAAGGGACCAAAGCTGGCAAGAAACGGCAATACAATCCCCGTAAACCACGAAAATGGGGTTTCAAAAACTTGGTTCGGGCTGGAGCTTCTGGGATAATCTATGACTTTTTTTTATACGCTGGTAATGACATGTTTGAAGATTGTAGTTTTACAGAGGAAGAAGAAGGCTTAGGTTGGGGAGCTAAAGCGGTATTGAGACTGTGTAAAACTGTACAAAAGAAGCCATGTATTGTCTATTTTGATAACTTTTTTTCTTCATTGGAGCTGATTTACCATCTCAGGAACACTTATGGCATATTTAGTCTGGGTACGATGCGTGCAAATCGACTGAGAAGTGCTTCTAACAAGCTAAAAAGTGATAAGGTTCTGAAATCTCAAGGAAGAGGATCTTTTAGCCAAACTGTGTGCAACAAGACAAAACTATCGCTTTTGAAATGGAATGACAACAAATGTGTTATTCTAGCCTCTAGTTATACTGATGCCTATCCTACAACCAAAGTGAAGCGCTATTGTAAAATTAAAAAGCGCAAAATTGAAGTGGACTATCCCAACATTGTAAAGCATTATAATGCTCATATGGGCGGCGTTGATCTAGCGGATATGCTCATAGCGCTATACCGCACAGAAATTAAAAGTAGACGCTGGTACCTTTGTATATTTTCGCAATTACTAGACATCTGTGTCAACAATGCCTGGTTATTGTACAGGCGAGATAATACTCGAAAAGGAATTAAAAAGGTTACACCTTTGAAGGCATTTCGACTCGAAATTTATGAGGCATTACTTCACAAAGGAAGGAATGTCGATAAAACAACAATCAGAGATTTGAGCCCTGAAGGAAAAATTAAAAAACCCAAACGTCCCAGGCCTGTAGACGACATAAAGTACGACAATATCGACCATTTCCCTGAGCATGGTACGGAATATGGTCGTTGTGCTTACTGTAAAAAAGGGTTCACTACTGTTGTTTGTCTAAAATGTAAAGTTAGGCTATGTTTCGTTAAAAATAGAAATTGTTTCTTTAATTACCATCATAATTGAAGTGATATTACTGCATGTAAACGTTTTTTACAATAAATATTTCTTTTTATAATACTACATTTGGTTTAATTTCAAAGTGTTGGTAAGCTGGATTTGCTAAGTATACTCAACAGTTACATATGATCTTATTTTCTTAGTCATCGCATTTTGTTGAGTATACTTAACGTAGTGTTTTCAGGAAACCCTTCAGACAAGATTTTTTATATTATTTTTCCCGTGTGTTTTAAATGTATATGAACATAATATATTAACGGCATCTTTCTACTACAACTTTTTTTGTCTTGCCAAATTAAGGGTTAATGGCAATAGGCTCGCCCCCTATTACATGGGACCTAAATATACCGGCGAACTGTGGGTGTACAATGGTACACCTATGCCTAACCCTTCGGGGAATACAAGCGTGATGGTATGTATGTATGTTTGAAAGCAAAATTTAGGTTATTTTCTAATCTACCTTTGTCTACGTCAATCTTCATGGTAAAAGAAAGAAAAATGTAGACACCATATTTATTATGCTACGGGGCTACGGCCGTGCTACGACTATGGCTACGCCATGCTACGACTCGTATTACAATACTCTATATTTAACATACAAGTAACATGGGCCTGCATGTGTAGTTTGTTTAATTTTTTATTAATTTTGGCTACTTATTTATTTCTTCTTTACGCCACCTTCAGTTCATATGCAGTCTCTCTTCGCAGAGCATGTCCTGCCTTTAGTTTTATCTTGCGCCGCGTCCGGACATGCCATTTTTTCACAAATAAAATATAATTAGATTTATCTAGATTTGCGATACTTTATTTTATTTTACCTACCCTTTAAAATTCTCTTTTTCTATCAAATTATGTATCATCCTCATCTGTTCTGGCAAACATATACATTTCTTCAGTCATCCGTCCAACTAAAATAGAGGCTTCAATTTGCAACCGATTTTGATAAAATTTCACAGGAGCCTGCTTTTAGTGTAACCAAAGGTATACTACGTGACTGAAATTACGAGTAACGCTTGAAAATTCCCGTTGGAGTTTTTTCGACGACTTTTTCACGAGTAGGTAGAAAGTCGCTGATTGGGTGTTTTTGAATCGAATCTTTGTATAAAAGGGAATATTTAGCTAAATGATCTTTTAAAGTTGGAACAGAATCTTTTAACGCACTTATAACAATCCATTTGACATAAGTTTTCAGCGCCTGTGTATTATTACTTAGCAACTATTGTCAAAGGGAGATCTTCACAGAATTGACTGTGTATCCTAATAAGTAGGTGCTTAATTTAATTTCTACAACTCTTTTACTGTATGTTTCACAATTTTATTTGCAATGATTCATTCGGAATTCATAAGATAAAAATCTTTGTTTTGTAAATATTGTTAGTCATTTCATTGAATGAATAAGTCATAAACCATTCAGGCTTTTCTAATATACCTATACTTATTTTACTACTACTAATATAAATGCAAATGTTTGGATGGATGGATGTTTGTAACTCAATCATTCCGGAACAGCGGAACATATTATCTGGATGAACTTTGACACAGAGATAGATTATAGAGTCATAGGCCCAAAAAAAAAATATAGTTACCCTGTTATTACCAACTTTGAGTCAAATGAGGTTACTGATAGGAGCCAGTTATATTTAAAAAAAAAATTGCCTTTAGTAACAAAGAATTTTAAAGTATTGTTGATGAAAATGTAATCAAAACAAAGGATTCAAGTTAAGAAACACATTCCAATCAGAATTATTAGCAAAGGCTATATATTTAGCTTATATTTTTTTTATTTCATTGTTTTGCAAACAAGCCCTTCTGATGTTAAGTGGTTGCAGCCTATAAACATCTGCAATACCAGAAGCCTTGCATGCCTTGCAATGCCATCCCTAGACAAAGTTGAAATGGCCCATGTACCTCCATAATTACACTGACACCCAAACCCTTCACAACGGAACACAGCAACAATCCATTTGACATAAGTTTTCAGCGCCTGTGTATTATTACTTAGCAACTATTGTCATGTACGCAACAGATTGCTTTAAGGATTAGTTTTCGAAATTTTATTTTACAAATCCCTACTTGATTTTCTTTCTATTCAAACCTAAATGAGTATCAAAATGTAGGTAATACAAACTTTTGAATTCCTAAAAGCTTTTTTCTTTACAAAATCCTGAATTTAAAGCCCCGACTATACTTACTTCGTGTGACGTTCTTTTTAATAGAACGGCGCCTACATCCCGTCCATAGCACGCCATGTTCCCGAGACTTGAGCCATCTTTATCCAGCTGTTTCCTACATAACATTATTATTATTAAAGTATTAATAAACTCCGCATGCATATTGCCAACGATATATGGTTCCCCGCACACAGATCACTCCCAACCGCCAATGTCGGATTGGGACAGATTTTTCACACAATGAGTGATATTGCTATGATTCACTGAACAGGCGCTACACAATTATTCTTTTAATAACTTATATCTTTTATAAAAGCGTGTCTTATAAAGGTACCTACTGGCTTGTTATTTTTCTTACCATCATACCAACATGCCTATATCCCCCGAAGGGTTAGGCAGAGGTGTATCAATGTACACCCACAGTTTACCGGTATGTTTAGGTCCCATGGATGTAATAGGGGGCGAGCCTGTTCCTATTAACTGGGCACAAATCTTAACTCTAAGCTGCTATTTTTATTGCTGTTATTTTTTCCTCTTTTTTAAAAAACTGTCTAGACACGAAAATCTATGTATACATATAAAAGAAAGTCGTGTTTGTTACAACACTTATAACTCGAGAACGGCTGGACCGATTACCATGGTTTTTGATTTGTTGGATAGGGGTAGGGTAGGGGTAGGGTAGGGTAGGCTAGGGTAGGGGTAGGGTAGCGGTAGGATACTACGCGAACGAAGTCGTGGCGGGTCAGCTAGTCCTACTACTATTATAAAGGCGAAAGTTTGTATGTATGGATGTATGGATGTATGGATGTATGGATGTATGGATGTTTGTTACTCTTTCACGCTTAAACGGCTGAATGGATCTGGATGAAATTTGGCACAAAGATAGATTATAGTCTGGAATAACACATAGGCTACTTTTTATCCCGGGAAAATGTACGGTACCCGTAGGATAACACATCAACTGTGACGCGGACGAAGTCGCGGGCAGAAGCTAGTAAAATATAAATAAATCTAAGCAAGGTCTACGATTTTATAAGACAAGTCTTAGTGACTTTTGGAATGCGAGTATGAGACAGAAAATAGTAAATATTTTAGTAGTAACTGTAGGTACTGGTTACTGTCACCGTGGCGTGGCTTGCCCGTTGAACCCTATGGAAATGCAAATACGTTTAATTAGGTCAAGCAAATAACCGTGTAACTAGACAAAACATTGTAGTTTTGTTTTTAAAAAAGTACAGCTTCAAAAATAATCTTATTAACACTTAAGAAGGTACCTAGGTAATTGGAGTGAAATTGGTAACCTATTTGCAACTAGAACTTAGATAATGTAGAAGTTTTTTTTTAATTGTACTAGACTCCACATTTCGTCATCATCATCATATCAGCCGCAGGACGTGCACTGCTGGACATAGATCTCCCCAATAGATTTCCAATAATACCGGTCGGAAGCGGCCTGCACCTAGCGTCTTCCTGCGGTCTTAATCAGATCGTCCTACCACCTTGTAAGTTGACCAATGTATGGCAGATCCACAACCCAGCTCAGCCCACACCCTACTATTTCTATGAACATGGATTTCCTAGTATTCCCGGGCCTCGCTTAGGTTATACATACCTACTACAAACTGCATCCGTGGTAACGTTTAATATAATTATGCTAACGAAGTTATTCTGTTGAATAATTGATACTGTGTAAAAGTTATACTAAGTAAAAGGGTGGGTATAAAATTAGGTAATGCATGAAGATAGATGGCGGCGTCGCCGGTAGTGACCCATAAAAAGATCGTGGCCAAAGACTGCCCAGTTGTGGGAAAATGTAGGTAAGAGAACAAAAGGGTTAATTTTATTTATTTTAAAAAATCTTGTTTACAACTATCATTACAGGTGTATCCCTAATTGTTATAATAATCTAATTATTAAAAAAAAAACTTTTTTTATACAAATCTAAAGCAAAACAACAAAATAAATTAATAACGGTCACGGTCGGTTTGAACATAAACAAAACACAGAAGATCTGAAAATGTAAAAAGAATAAAACATATTTCCGAACGAAGAAGTGTCAATGACCTTACGACGTTACCACAGATCACATATAACAGCTGACATTCTCCGCAATACATTGAATAAGAATCAAATAGGTGAATTTTCTAATAGTGACAACATGCTAATTTAAAACACTATTTACAAAACAATGTAATTTACGATTGTAATTTATTTTATGAGACATATCAACAAAAAATCCAAATGCTTAAAAAAAACACCGACCGTTCAATATCGGTGATATGCTGAGAATATCAAAGCTACTACTATGTCGAAATCAGTTGAACTCAACAATTATACTTACGAAAAAGTTGAAATAAACAAACTGTGATTAAATGGGCGTTGCCGTACGTTTTGATACCGATAACTCACTGATTACAAACAGATAAGCCCTCATCTACTTTCGCGACATTGTACTAAATCGAAACTAGGGCCTCAGAGATAAAAATGTAATGCATTCTTTATAAGCTACTGTGTTATAGTAAACTTTGTTCTCACTATTTTTCTCACATAACTTCTTCGTCACAGTGTCTGTCAATTAATTACTGAGATTCGCGGTGAATTAACGTGTAATTACACTAGTTTTAATTCATAAAGTCGACTTATATTGCTGAAGAACTACAAAGATTCACACAAAAGTATATTATGGTGACTCATCCGGAAACTTGTACTTTAATAACTTTGTAAACTGTTTTGTGATGTGAAAATGTACAAAAAGTATTTATTAACTTTGTTTCTATACGCCAGTGTTGAGTGCCAGTCGAATAAAGACTTGTATAATGGACAAGCTAACAGTGATATATACAGTTCCCGAGAACAAACTTCTCGGTCTTCAAGACTGCCCAGCCCAGGAGATAGTGACTACAGGACGTATGTGTATAATAACAGGAGATATGGAACAGATCCTGCAAGATATAACCCATACAATCCTCATATAAATCAGCCTGGAGGCTTTCCATACAATCCCATCAATACAAACCCCTTGGATGACCAGCTTAAATATAATATTGTGAGTATTTTCACTTCTACAGTGTTCTATTCTGTAAAAAATCTCCCTCAGTTAATGTGAAGTGAGTTTTTCATTTGTCCTGTGGTCCTGTGTTGTATGCTTTTCATTGTTAGCACCAGCAGATAGGGTGATAGCTCACCTCATGCTCACTTAACAAAAAATAACAAAGGGAGATCTTCACAGAATTGACTGTGTATCCTAATAAGTAGGTGCTTAATTTAATTTCTACAACTCTTTTACTGTATGTTTCACAATTTTATTTGCAATGATTCATTCGGAATTCATAAGATAAAAATCTTTGTTTTGTAAATATTGTTAGTCATTTCATTGAATGAATAAGTCATAAACCATTCAGGCTTTTCTAATATACCTATACTTATTTTACTACTACTAATATAAATGCAAATGTTTGGATGGATGGATGTTTGTAACTCAATCATTCCGGAACAGCGGAACATATTATCTGGATGAACTTTGACACAGAGATAGATTATAGAGTCATAGGCCCAAAAAAAAATATAGTTACCCTGTTATTACCAACTTTGAGTCAAATGAGGTTACTGATAGGAGCCAGTTATATTAAAAAAAAAAATTGCCTTTAGTAACAAAGAATTTTAAAGTATTGTTGATGAAAATGTAATCAAAACAAAGGATTCAAGTTAAGAAACACATTCCAATCAGAATTATTAGCAAAGGCTATATATTTAGCTTATTTTTTTTTAATTTCATTGTTTTGCAAACAAGCCCTCCTAATGTTAAGTGGTTGCAGCCTATAAACATCTGCAATGCCAGAGGCCTTGCATGCCTTGCAATGCCATCCCTAGACAAAGTTGAAATGGCCCATGTACCTCCGTAATTACACTGACACCCAAACCCTTCACAACGGAACACAGCAACAGAACAAAAACCCACAAAAATATTACTAGCTGTCTTATTAATTACACATAACATACCAGCACGCCTGTATTCCCCGAAGGGTTAGGCAGAGGTGTACCAATGTATGTACACCCACAGTTCGCTGGTACGTTTTTTTTTAGGTCCCTTTGTAAAAGGTGGCGAGCCTATCGGCAGGCTGAAATCCAATCTCCGAGCTGCAAATGAGAATTTCATAGAAAAATCCAATAACACTTATTGCTTGACCTGGGAATCGGACCCAAGAACTCTAGCGTAGCAGTCGCGCTTAGGACCACTAGGCCAGTGAGGAAGTTGTCCTATTAATTGTCATCATATTTTAGAACCGGGACCCAAACAACCCTGATGCTCTGTTCCCTGGTGTGCTCGGAGGATGGAGGGAGGATCTCCAGGGTCGGGAGAGAAGGGACTCCCGACAACTGAAGAGAGATGTCTTTGTTACCACTAGCTATGGACAGGTGCAAGGATTTAAGGTGAGTCATATTATGAAGAGTAATAATAGGATTTTTTCGTGGGTGTGAAGCAGTGTTTCTTTATAACACTTGGAGTATACAAGGATGTCAATAAATTGTTTTATGGTTTAATAGGAAAGATATCTTTTTTACTCTAAATAAACATTCTTTTTTATTATTTGTATGTGCCACGAAAAAAAAATACTGAGTTTTTGATCAAAAAATATACTACATTTAATATACACATACTTAATGTATTATCAATTCAATTATAAAACAAGTATAGCTTTCCTGAAGCAGTGTTTATTAACTATGTTAATTAAATTAACTTGTTTTTGTCACTACAATGCATTTGATGACTAAACAAGCCTCATAGAATCAGACATTCCATTGCAATTTGATGTACTTAATATACACAATTAGTACAATTTATAGAATGCAGTCTTTAACTGCTCCAAGAATGCTATCAATTGTATGAATTGCCTGAAATATATCATATAAAGTGTCCACAATAACTTGACTATGTGGTATACATGATACTCTGCATAAAGATATGATGTAACTAACTTTCTATATGCTACCTATCTTAATTGAGAATAATTGCTTAGTCTTTCATTAATCACACGTTATTTGTCCATTACTCATACAATAAAAATGTACTGGTATAACGTGAACATTTAAAATTCTGAAATAAATAATTGATTTTTAATAATCAAAATAATGTAAGAAATTATAACGATTGTCTTATGTTACAATTTATTAAAAGGGAATAAGTATACAATTATGGGGTAGGAATATCAACCAAATTGCACATAATATCAATATTTTTGTCCTGTAGGTGTATTTATACGACAATCCAGACCCTAACTCCGGGTACAGACCATGGTTGTCTCCAGTGGAAAGGATACAAGGAGAAGTGTCCGCGTTTCTGGGTATACCTTACGCAAGACCACCCGTGTTGGAAGGCAGATTCAAAGTAAGAATTTATTTTATTCTTCCTAAGCAAAATATAAGGTGTTACCAAAATATCTGCCACGGATTTAATGGGAGGTAGTATTGTGTTTAAAGATTACAATAGTGAAGATAAATTATTAATAATGTGTCATATTTTTTTTAATTTGTGAACCGCGTTATGCAGAGTAGAGTCAATGTTTATTAAATTACTTTATTTTCTCAAATTGAATTAACTATTCTGGGGTATGAAATTTCTTCACTATTGTAATCTTTAAACACAATAGTACCTCCCATTAAATCCGTGGCAGATATTTTGGTAACACCTTATATATTAATATAGTATGGGTATACTTGTCCAAAGTAAACAAACAATTTTTAAAAAGAGTAAAATTGTATGTAGTGCATTCCTAAGAAGTTATTACTTTCAGTCATGGTTTTGTAGTCTTGTTGAGCTAATAATAATAATCATACCAGCCTATTATTGTCCCACTGCAGAACAAAATATTGATCATCATATTTGCTCAAGGCGGATTCCAGACTAATATGTATCAAAAGTCCAGGTTTCCTGACCAGATTTTAATACAGCAATGTTAGAGATGTTCTAGATAAACCTAAAATGTGTTTATGAAATAGAAAACATCCTAGTCGTACTGACCCCTTGCCCGTTAACAAACCCATAATCTCGAGAGAGTTTGCCTCATGAGAAGATTATGGCTTAACCACTGGGCCATCACATAACAACTGTTAATTTGTAGCCTCCACGACAACACCCTGGCTGGCAGCTGATGCAAGCTGTGGACTGGGGTCCCGCGTGCCCACAACCAGTCAAGTACACCGGTGCCACTAAAGGCATCAGGGATATGGATGAAGACTGCCTCTACTTGAACGTCTTCTCGCCTAATGTAAGTACATTTTTTTTTAATTCTCTTTTCGTAATTGCTGTATTTTTTTTTTGTTCCGGACCCCATGGGACATTCTTCTTGCGAAGATATTAAAGGTCAAAGTTCCAACCCTATTAACTTTTTTAGGTCAACAAGGTTTAAATATTCATAATAAACTTTAAATATCCTCACGTCCCCTGTACTGGTGCTTACTCCCGTAAGCACAATGTTTTCGAGCGCTAGCATAAATAGTGATTTTTCGACACCAAAAAAAAAATTGTTTCCCAGCAACTATTATGACTTAAAATAACTTAGCTTGATGGGAAGTATGAGTAGTAGACGGCTATAATACGTTGTGTCTTTTTAAAACATCGTCACTTACGTCATTAAAAAAAATCTTGGAGCCAAAATTCGCTTTTGAAGTGCATACTGCGAAGCTTAACTCGGCAACCTAAGGGCTTAAACACAAAAGTGCCACGAGACGCCGCATCACAAGAATCTTCAAACTCGCATTTCGTCGTTCGTTACTTTTTCTTAGCAGATTTTTGCGAAACCAATTTGCATTGCCCCAATTCACAGTTATGTGTTTTGGCCCAATACAAATTGCACATAGAATGTGTAATCGTACCTTTAAGGTGCAGTTACACATGCTCAAACCAATCGGAGAGCAGGGGAAACCTTTGATGTTCGCTTGCTCCGATTGGTTTGAGCATGTGTAATTGATGACACTACTAATCAATTGACGTACTTTTTATGAGCTGTCAAAACGCAATTCCCCATAGATTTTGTATGACAATACTCAACTATGACGTCACTTTTTTGTCGACTCAATTCAGTAACTATTTATTGATTTCAAAGCAACCAAAAATTGATGATAATAGTTATTCAAAAATTTATCGGGTTTGCAGGGCTAAAATAAAGTGTTTTTTTAGTGAAGTTGTGTCTTGGAATTATTTGTTAGTGGTGTCATCTACCCAATTGTACCTTAAGAGTCGTGGTGCTATAAGACGCCGATGGGTGTAAGATCACGCGAATTGGCAGTAGGCAGTAGGCAGTAAGCCACATTCCGTCGCGCCTTTTTGGGTCTGACGGCTAAACATGATGATGACAAATTCATACACCTATTGTATTCACCTGCAGCGCTATTCTATTCCTAACTTGACTAAGTCTGAGATCTATAAAGCTTAGACTTATGCTAAGTACCTACCGTAAACAATTCAAACTAATATGAATCATAACTTTTATAAAAGTAAGATTAATTTTAGTATGTTTACTATTGAGTTTACATAGGTACATACATAAACTCAGGCTTTTTTGCCCTGGGGGTAGGCAGAAACAACTGAACGCTACCAACTACGATCCTTACATATATACTTTCGCCTCGTCCACGTTTATACATCAGGTCATAGAAGCACGCCGATTAAGAGTACCTACTGTGCACCGGACCTTTCTGAAGAACCTCACATATAAGTACTGAGTTGACTTTAGATTAAGCCGTAGGTCCGATTTATTCTGCCAGGGTTGCGGAATTTGTTCGAAAGAGTTACCGCGGCCAAAGAACGCAAAGGGCATTAGAAGGAACACGGATGGGTTTTAGTCGGTCAGAGTTTGACACTCCCGTCCGCTCCGCCCAGAGCGGAAGAATTCATTTGATGATTTCCCATCCTTAAAAAAAAGGTCCGATTTATACATCGGTAGATATAAAAAAACGAGTACAAAATAACATAGGTCACAATAATATCTTCGAACCTGCAACAAATGAACAAAACAAGCATACAATGTCATCAAATTGCACACACGTTACATTTGCACCACAAAGCCTTCACAAACGAGGTCAGTATATAACGGACGACCAGATACATAATTGTGATATTACTAAACATTGCCTTTTCTCCCTAGCGAATAGATGCGAATAGTCATCCCGTCTGATTATTATATGTATGTAATTTATATAGAACACGCCTGTTATAGTTTTGTGATATTGTGTGATGTAACTGCACCGTTGGCATTGTGGCTGCTAAGCGTAGGGTCCTGGCTTCGATACCTAGGTCGACGAAGTGTTATTGGGTTTTTCTATTTTGGATATTTCATTTGGACGCTATAGTATAGTATGTCTTGCGTACTCAGCTAGTCTTCAATGAGATTAACCGCCGTGGGCGAAATCGGACTGGAGAATATTGATTTTATTTGACGGGAAATTAACATCCATACCTTCACGCCAGTATACACCGATGGGTTAGGCAAAGGTGTACCAATGTACACCCACAGTTCGCCAGTATGTTTTAGGCTTCATGTAATAAAGGGCGAGAATTTGTGCCCGGTTAATGGAACATTAACCAGGCACAAATTCATAGAAAAACCCAATAACAGTTTTTGCTTGACCTGAAAATCGAACCAAAGACCTCTAGCGTAGCAGTCGCGCTTAGGACCACTAGGCGAACGAGGCAGTTCGAAGGGCTAATTTGTATTTGACGGGAAATCAACTAACCGCTGATATTAGTGCACTTATCCAATCTACTATTACATGGGGCCTAAACATACCGGCTAACTGTGGGTACATTGGTACACCTCTGCCTAACCCTTCGAGGAATACAGGCGTGATGGCATGTGTGTAGATCGAGTTTTGTAGCTTATTGATTACCGTATACCTACCTAGGCTACGTACGCATGGAGCTCGCAGTTGTTTATTTATGTGATCAGCGAAGATTATTTTTAGACGTACCATAGGTAGCTTTTTCTGTTGTACATCGATAACCTAGATTTCTAGAGAATAAATGGCATTCATATATCTGCTCTATCTCAATGGTGTAAGGTACATTCTTATTGGCCATTATTTCAGATTCGCTAGACCAATTTCAGTTTATTGAAATTCTGAGGTCTTTACATAACATAGGTACCATTACCATCACGCCTGTATTCCCCGAAGGGTTAGGCGGAGGTGTACCAGTGTACACCCACAGTTCGGCGGTATGTTAAGGGGGCATGTAATTATTGGGGGGGTAGGGGGAGAGTTGAGGTACTTATATGTAGTTAAAAAGATGTGCGCAGATACAAAACTGGGTCATTTTTCAAATACGTTCAAGTGGCATCATTCTACCAAAGTTATACATGCGTTACCTCAGAACATCAGGATGGCTACCAGTCGGTTCTCATTCAAGGCGAAAGCCCGCGTTCACTTACTTAAGGAGATGGCAGACTCGTCCCACAATTAATTTGTTATATATCTCCACTATGTATTTTTATCTCTCTCTACTTCGTATATTTTGTTAGTATGTATGTAGTATATAAAATATGTATTTATTATTATATTTTATATTGGAAATTTGCTGTTTATGTCCCTTTTTCTTGCACCTTCTATGTTTTGTCTCTGCATCACCCTAAGGTAGGCTGGTAGATAATGCCTAAGGCATTAAGTCCGCCTTTGTTCAGTGTATTTTTACATTTGTGCATAAAGTTTTAATAAATAACCCAAGTAGCACAAAACTTCATTATAAGATGTCACAAGAGGTAACATCGGTAACTTTAGCACTTATGAAGAGTTATTACAGTACACTCGACCTGCAATAGGTGAAAAGTGAGCTTTTGCCTGAATAAGAACGTTATTATGTGTCACAGAGACCACACTGTAACGCTTGCAGCGTTAATATAGGTAACAAGTTAGTATTGTACAGCTTTAAGCAATTTAAAGGATTTTTGTGGACTTTAACTAAACTATATTCTGAACTGAAGACCACAAGTGTACTCTTAGACCACTTGCATTTTAATAAAGAACACGTGAGCTACTATAATGTAATCAGTTATTCTGTGGCTTCAAATAATAAAGATATAATGCCTTTTGCTGCACACAGTGGAATTTGTGTAATGTTAATCAGCTTGATACACGCAATCGTATAATAGCTCTTATAAAGGCCACATGATCACTATGGGTGAACATTATATGATGCTAAGTTAAAGCAAACTGCTCTATATTAGCTCACATGTTACCCTTAATCTCCGTGAGAGCTGAATACTTGTACTATCGTTGACAATTAATCTACTAGTGCCGTTAAATAAGACCTTGAAGACTTCCTTATTCAGCACTTCACATCACACTTCGTGATTACCTACAGTTATTTGCATACATGTTACCCACTATCAAGCATTACGTGAATCTGTTGCTGACTTGTGTAACACAAGAACCAACCATAACAGCTCGTTACTGATTTATGTACCACGAGTGGACACTTAAACAGCTCATGCCGTTTGATTGTGGTTACTAAGGTACACATTGCTTGTCTGCCATTTTTTAGATTCTATCCTATCTACATACAATTATATAATAATTTGTTTCTATTTAGTCAAAGAAAATAACAACCGAATTTGAATAGAAAATGTAATGATTTTATACGTAAACAGCGTATTGTCAAATTACAAGGAAAAATAAAAAGACTTTTTTTTATAATATTATCATCAACCTATTTTATACTATAATTAATTAATTAATTTTCAAATAAACAGTGATATTTTGAGAGCGCGTGAAAATTTTCGTCTATAATTATATAGTATTTCACAATAAACTCTCTTTCCCATTCGAATTTCATGGACATGGAGGAAAAACAAAGTTTTACTTAACGTTATTCTATATTTCTCACAAACACTTTACAAAATGGTTCACAGAAAAGATGTCAAAATAATATTAAGTAGTAGGGTGAAAATTGTTCACAATTTTGCCACTTGTGAATTGTCAGCTCCTTCAAAGAGTTACTAATATCCTGGAGTGTATTTTGTGCTGAAAAATAGGTAAAAAGTACTCTATTATTCAGCCCTTGTAGTGTAAAAAAGGTAACGCATACCCTGATAACCAGTCATTATTCAGCTCTTGGGGCGACTGTTACCTTTAATAAAGCTCAAAAAACGCTGATATAGTGCAACCAGCTACATTATTCAGCTAACAGCTGATTAATTTGTGCCCAAATCAGAGTTATATCTGCTGAGTAGGCGTCTCTAACGCTATTATTCAGCAGGTTTATTCAGCATAAAATTCCATTGTGAACAGTGATTCAGCTACTATTCAGCGCTTCTGTGCTACTTGGGAAATACATAGGAAAGGTCGCCTAAGATTCATTCAAAACGACCCGATCAGATTAACCCCAACCACTAATCCGACAATAGCTGTGATAACCGCGAACGGGAAGTACATTGTGCTAATGATTATTATCAATATTGTTCGGTTTTAGCTTGTAAATTATTTCAATAGCTGCATTACATATTCGGGGCTCTATTGTCTTTGATGTGGTCGAGGCTTATTCGATTTTGAATGGGTTGTTTGACATCGGGTGTAGGGTTGCTACACGTACTAATGAAATTAATATTTAGTATCGTAACTGCCCCGTTGGTCTCATGGTCGCAAGTGCGACTGCTGTGCAAGGGGTCCCGGGTTCGATTCCCAGGTCGAGCAAAAAGTGTTATTGGGTTTTTCTATGAAATTCTCAGTAGCAGCTCGGAGTTTGGATTTGTGCCCGTTTAATGGCAATAGGCTCGCCCCCTATTACATGGGACTTAAATATACCGGCGAACTGTGGGTGTACATTGGTGCACTTCTGCCTAACCCTTCGGGGAATACAGGCGTGATGGTATATATATTTTTTTTTTATCGTAACTCTTTTCTCTTCTCTTTTTTCTTAAAAAATAAACGTTGCCCCACACTAGGAATTTCTCCTGTATCATTGGTGCGTTTACAAACACATAGGTAAACTCACATACACAAAAAACCAGACCCGGAACAACTATCTGTAGATTATACAAATATTTGTTCCGTGCTGGAATCGAACCCGCGACACACAGCGCAGCAGTCGATCGCTCGGCCACTAACTATATCTATGTATTATAGAAAAATTATATAGTACGAAAAATTGGCAAAAAGTAATAAATAAAGCATCAATTAATGATAATTAATATTTTAATGTGTCTAATAAATTGTATGCTTAAAAAAAATAGAACGTAAGTTAATAGTCTAAGCTCTGAGTAACAAAAAATACATAAAGACTGAAATGTGTAAGTACTATTTTTTCTCTCGAATATCCTAAAAGTGCATACTTTTGCAGTGATTTTTTGTTAGTACAGTGTTTGTTGTGTAGTTATTACTATTTTTCTACAATAAATAAAGGTGGCAACCCTAATCGGATTAGTAATGATATTTGTTCAGTAGTCTATTGTGAGGCATCCGTATTTTGAACTAACGTTAATTATTTTAATATCTATGTGCATAAATATGGCTCGATAATACGTTATGTATTTGCATTGATATTATTTATTTGAAACATAACATACCATTACGCCTGTATTCCCCGATGGGTTAAGGCAGAGGTGTACCAATGTACACCCACTATTCGCCGGTATGTTTAGATCCCATGTGATAGGGGGCGAGCCTATTGCCATTAACCGGACACAAAATCTCACTTTGCTCGACCTGGGAATCGAACCCAAGACTTCTAGCGTAGCAGTCGCGCTTAGGACCACAAGGCTAACGAGGCAGTTAACTACCTCACTTGTATCAATAATGTCTATTTTTTTTTTTCAATATGCATGCGTTATGGCTTTATTATAATTACGTAATAGGCAAGGTTTGCCTCCTTATACAGTTCATTCAACCATGATTCATCAGCCGCCGACTAAATGGTTCTAATTAGTACATATTAGTCTCATAGCTCTAAAATTAATGAACTAAATTGAACCTTATTTCATTGAAATAGTCTACTGTAAAGCAAGAGCGGCACTTCAACCTTGTTTGCAGAATTAAGCTGATTTACAGATTACTGGCTGTAATTCATATTCGCGAGTAGGTACACGTAGCCATATTATTGAGTTGGGAAATGCATTGATGATGGCAATGAGTGTGTTGTATCTTAGCCACATAATCTTAAGGTTTATTTTGCAAAAACAATACTTTATTACTCCACTTTAATACTTACTTTACTTGACTTCTTTGTTTGTTAAATTACTTAAGTAACTACAAACTAGTTTATTATAAAAATATGGTAATTTTTTTTCGGGTTTCTTATCGTCTGTTGACTTCTAACGCCCTGGGCGGACTCGGCGGAGCGGGAGGAAGTTTCAGCCTTTTACTGACTAAAACCCATCCATGTCCCTTCTCGTGTCCTTTGCGTTCTGGGGGCGCGGTATTTCTTTCGAACAACCCGCAGCCCCGGCAGAAATATGGTCTATACTTTATACTTCTATAGGGTCAAATTGTTATGTAACTTACGTATACTTGTTTCATTTTTAATGCATAATCTACGGGGTGCAAAAAGTCATATCATATAACTATGCGTACTGTTCATCAAACTAAGTAACATTTGACAAAAATTATTGCTGGGAAACCACCTTTTTTTTTTGGTCTGAAATATCACTGCTTATGGTGGCCACGCAATGTAATACACAAACTATTGTTCGTTTTGGTAAAACTAAATTTCTTAAACTAAGTTTTGGATTTGTGCTCCGGTTAATGGCAATAGGCTCGCCCTCTATTACATGGGATCTAAAAAAAACATACCGGCGAACTGTGAGTGTACATTGGTACACCTCTGCTTAACCCTTCGGGGAATACAGGCGTGATGGTATGATGGTATGGTAAAACCAAAATCGATGAATTCTGCAATTTAACCATGTAATGAATATTTATCTAAGTATATTACTCTCATTTCCACCAGACGGATGCTGGCTCCACAGCACAGCGGTACCCAGTAATGGTGTACATCCACGGGGGACAGTACACCTCCGGAGCATCGAACCAGTTTCCCGCACACATGATGGCTGCCTTCTACAATGTTATTGTTGTCTCTATCAACTATAGGCTTGGTGCCCTTGGTAAGTTGAAACAAAAGATTATTTAAATTGCATTTCTAAAATTTATTTCATTCATTCTTTCCCGTATGTAGAGCAAGAAGTAAGTCTTATCTACTATACAAAATGCAGTTTTGCATCCTGGTCAAATATTACGTTGTTATAAAAGACATAAATAATCAAATAAAACTACGACGCCTGAATGATAATGAATGAACCTACATGTTTTTTGTTGTTGTTTATGTTTGTCAGCGTTTTAAAATACACATATGTCAATGACCAAGATAGTACTTTCACCAGTAAATATAGTATGCCTTTAGAAGTTATCCCAAAATTCTACGTTTTATCTAAACTTCTTTACTAATATCATAAAGTTAAAGAGATTTTTGTATATCTGTTTGAACATTTCTGGAACGATTTTCTTTTTTTTTCTGAAAAGATTTATTCCAATTAAGCTGGTAGGTATACCAGCTTAATTGGAATAAATCTTTTAATGTAGGTAATAGCCAGGAATTTGATAGCCAGAATTATCACAAATATTATACCTTGGCTTTAAACATCACGCTACGGCCCACGCATTAGTAACCAAAGATGCAAAACGCAGAAGCTAGTCTATAATAACAACATTTAAAACCCACACAGGTTTCCTATCAACCGGCGACGAGAACTCCCCAGGGAACTATGGCATCCTAGACCAAGCAATGGCTCTCCGCTGGGTGTACGACAACATCACCCCGTTCAACGGGGACCGCTCGTCCATCACGCTGTTCGGCCCGGGCGCTGGGGCCGCGTCGGCAGGGCTCCTGGCTATTGCCCCGCAGACCAGGGATATTGTTACTAGGGTTATAGCTCAGGTAAGAGGCTGCATCACTGTACGGCGTGTTACGGAAAGAGTATATCCATACAAACGGGGTGAACAGTGTTTTCCAGTACTGAATCTCTATACAAATTTTCAGCTAAATAGCAACGATTTTGAAAATGCGTAATATTTTTTATTTCGCCAGTTTATTAAGTTTATATCATAACCAACGTGTCAAGAGAAACAAATCTTTTACGGAGTTGTTGTGTGTTGTTGTTGTATCTTTATGTGTAGTTTATTAAGGGTATGGGTGCTGTAATTACAGCAAGCACATGAGTCAACTTTGTTTTTCGGATGGCAATTGCAAGGCCTCTGGTATGCCCCTAGGCAGCGGTGACCACTTAACATCAGGTGCACCGCCGGCTTATTTGCCATCCAATGATATAGAAAACATAAACTCATATACTCAACCGACCAGGCCCGGAACAAATATCTGTAAGCCATACAAATATTCGTTCCGTTGGGTAATTGAATCCGCAGTAGCTTTATTGCCTAGCCACTTCGCCACCGTGTACTCAACCAACTTCCCAGAGCTATTTCTTAAATAATCTTTTCTCCCCATAGAGTGGCTCGGCCCTAGCAGACTGGGCCATGATTGAAGATAAGTTCAGGGTACAGAACACGTCGCTGGTGTTCGGGCGACTGCTCGGCTGTCCTATCGACTCGTCGTGGAAACTCGTCAATTGCCTGAGGCAAGGCAGGAGCTTCTATGAGCTTGGGAATGCTGAGTTTCAGGTATAGTTAGCTACAAGTTGTTTAACAGTGCAGAATTAATGTTTTTGTAATATGATGCAAAAATATACTTTTATTGGCAGTTTCGTCGGTTTTCCACCATGTAGTAGTAAAATAATAAAAAAAATTGCAAAGACATTTCGAATGAAAATGTATCAATAAGTTTTATGAGTCGCCTTAGTAGCTTTAGAAAAAAAAAGCCATGATGTTCTATTAATTAATTAATTAATCATATTTATTAAAAAAAACAGTACTTACTGTTTTAATTTTACGTAGGTTGCATTCCCCCTTACCACTTCAAACCAGTTTTAACTATCTATCCAAGGCGTAAGACTAAAAATCAAATATATTTTAATTCCTTTACTGACAGCCACACGTCGGCTTCATGCCTTGGGGTCCAGTCTTAGAGAACAACTTCACATTCCCCGGAGACGAATGGTACGACGGTTGGAGGGAGAGGGACTGGCACTTTCTGGACACCATGCCTGAGGAACTCATAAAAAGGAGGCAGTTCAATCCCTCTTTGAGGTACATGACGGGTGTTACTACGCAAGAAGCTGCTTATTATCTGTGTAAGTGATGTTGTTATTTTGAGTTTTAAGTATAGGCCTCTAAGGCCAATTTTTGTTCCTAAAGGCATGATTGTTTGTTCTGTGTCTGGGTGTGATTTATCTATAATATGTATGTATTTATAAATTATATAAGTATGTATATCAGTTGTCTGGTTACCATAACACAAGCTCTGCTTAGCTTGGGATCAGATAGCCGTGTGTGAGTTGTCCCAAGATATTTATTTATTTATTTTTTATTTATTTTATTTATTTATTTTTTCTGCTGAAACTGGTAGTACTTAACCCTTTCTTTTCTATACTAATATCATACATAGGTAAGATTTTTTGTTTGTTTGTTTGTAACAAATAGGTTTCGAAAGTACTGGACCGATTTTAACAATTTTTTCACCAATAGATAGCTACATTTTTTCTGAGTAATATAGGCTATATAACATCACACTACGACTCACGGGAGCGGAGCATTAACCGAAGCCGTATCTTATGGCGGGTGAAATAAACCACGCGGGCGAAGTTGCGGGCATTTCACTAGTCCTAAATAAAGTTATGCTTTTCCAACGAAAATAAACCAAATAATATATTTTTTCAGATACAAACGAATCTCTAGCCCGAAATCGCTTTGAGATATCCGAACAATGGTTCAACCAGAAAGTGTTAGAACTGGTGCAACGGTACAACTACACTCTAAACCCGCGCGGAGTGTACGAAGCCATCCGATACATGTACACTTACCATCCTGAGCCGCACAATGTTAGTGCTATTAGAGACCAGTACATACAAGTGAGTTTTTTCTTTACTTCAATTATAAGGTTTCATTTTTAACCAATAACAATAATTGGGTAGATGACACCACTAACCAATAATTTCAAGAAACAACTTAAAAAAAAAACATTTAATTTTAGCACTAAAAACCCGATGATTTTTTAAATAACTATAAAAATCGTTTTTTAGTTGCTTTGAAATCAATAAATAGTTAGTGAATTGAGATGACAAAAAAGTGACGTCATAGTTGAGTATTGTCATAGAAAATCTATGGGGGAATGGCGTTTTGACAGCTCATAAAAAGTACGTCAATTGATTAGTGGTGTCATCTACCCAATTAAAGACACAAAAACACTTAAAAAAGGAAAGATATAAAAAAGTACACAAATATAAACTTTTTTTCAAAAAGCCAAGCACATTTAAACCATAACAAAGTCATCCCTTTCATAAATTCATCTCACAGTACCGTACTTCAGAAGTACCTTCCATGAAAATCTTCATCCATTCATCCACATACAGATTGTTTGTTGGATTAGAATCTAGGATCATTAAGTTCAGAGTTATTATCATATTAAATGTGATGTGTTCATTTCATTGTTACAACTGTCCCATGTTACTACTGTCCTATGAAACAATTGTCACTTAAATTGCTACCATTATCGCATATAACAACTGTCCCACGTAACAACTCTACCGAGTAACTACTGATACTCGTCAGTCTTCATTATGTAACAACCATCACAAGTTACAATTGACCCATGATTCAACCATCCCATGATCAGAATGCACCATTTTACTATATTCCATCTCAAAACAATACTTTTATACACTAATAAAATGCATTTTTCTTCACCAGCTCCTTTCAGATTTCCTCTACCGTGCTCCAACGGATAAGATGGTAAAACTTCTCCTAGAGCAAAACGTTCCAGTCTATATGTACGTACTCAACACGACTGTTGAAGCTTTCCAATGGCCCGAATGGCGACGCTATGCCCACGACGCTGAACATTTCTTCCTCACCGGAGCTCCCTTCATGGATCAAGAGTTCTTTCCTGTGAAGGAGAGGATCGACAACCAAGTGTGGACGAATAATGATCGGAATATGAGTCACTTTTTTATGAAGACATTTGCTGATTTTGCTAGATTTGGGTGAGTGTTTATTTTAAATTCAAAGTCAAATCATTTATTTCAATTAGACCATTAAAAGGCACTTTTGAACGTCAAAAAAATTAAAAGTAATGAATCTAGAACTGTACTTACTTAGTCTCTTTTTTGGGGTACCATGCCCGAACGGTGCCCGCGAGACTGTATTGCTAACCCGTAACTTGTGTTTGTAGGTACTGAGATCGTTTTTCCGTACAAAATGTATTGGAAAAGTTTCTAGCGATTTCTGTAATATCTACTACTCAAACCTTAAACGGTCCGATAGAGTCTTTTGATCGCTACATGAAATAGGATCCACTACATTTATTTTTCGTATTTTAACATTTTTTTCTTTTACATTTTTTCCAAAATCTGAATACAGTTCAGAATACCCCAAAAAGTTATGTATATTTTCTTAAGAGCGTTTCACTGTAACTATGACGGTTAAGGTGCCTGGCCTTAGTGACCCGTCTCAAAAAACCACCCTGTATACTGGTAATTATTTAAAAAAGGAAGCTCTGCATGTACCAGCACAAAAACACTAATATTCTTTTTCATTCTTCCAGTAACCCAACCCGCTCCCAAGTCCTAGGGCTCCACTTCGAAGTGGCACAAGCGGGACAGCTGCGCTACCTCAACTTGAACACCACGTACAACTCGACCATACAGCTGAACTACCGGCAGACGGAGCTCGCCTTCTGGACCATGTACCTGCCCACTGTTATTGGAAGGCTTGTGCCTACGTACCCGCCAATCACTGAGGTTAGATGTGTTTGAATGTTGAATCAGAATCAGAATATTTATTTGTAAAATATAGGTATTTACATAAAGCTGTTGTGTTGACATAAGTATATGGGCGCTATGCTTTGCCGTGAAGGCGTACAAATATTAAATTAAATGTATTAAAAAAAACTAAAATACTTAAAAAATCAATAAATCAACTAAATAACAAAACCAAAAAATCATTATTATCATTTATATTGGAACAGTATAATAACATTTTTCAATTAATAGTGTGGTGAGAGTTTTCTTGAACTCGAAAGCTTATATTATACTAGTTATGTAGTAACTAGCTAGCCACTGTTACCAAGAGGTGTCATGTTGCCCCGTAACTAGGTTGTGTAGACAGTCGCTGCTATTCACCTGCATCCGACTGGAAGCCGACCTCAACATAGTTGGGATATTTTTGTTTTGTCACAAAAAAAAACGATTATCGACCTGTATATAGTTCTGCCTGACGATAAAATAATTGTAAAATGTAATAAACTTATCTCTTGTGACAGTTTTGGTGGGAACCGAAGCAGCCCCTACAGATAGCGTTCTGGTCAGTGTCGTGCGCGTGTCTCATACTCATCGTGCTGTTGGTCGTGTGCTGCATGCTGTGGAGAAACGCTAAGAGGTATGTACTCATTTGTATGATGGATATAGATCACTAAATACATTAAAATAACCGATTCAAAGTTTTTTTTTTTTTTAAATAGTATTATTCTCCTTACGAAGCTACCTTTTGGAACTAGTTTTTTTTCTTGGGTATGCTAAAAAGTGTCTTAATGGTGTAATTGAAATAAATAATTTCACTTTGACTATTTGATATAGCGCTTACTAATAAATTAACTGTTACGCTGTTAATAAATATTGATTATACTACAATTTTACTGATTGTTTGTACAAACAAAATTTTATAATAATCAACGTTCCTTTTTAAATACTTATTTTTAATATGATGAGGACGTTTTCACACTATGAACTGAATAACGCGAAAAAATTCAAGAAAACAATAAAATAAAAATTCTAAAATAAAAATATTATTTTTAAATTAAGACAATCATAATCATCCATCTTACTAACAATATTAACTTTTCTGTCGTGTACTAACATTATTTGAAATCTTTTCTAACAGGGCTTTGCCACCGAAATGGAAAATGGTGCCGGTAAAGTACGTGCAACTAACATTCGATCTATGCTTGTACATGCTTTTCTGAGGCTGTTCACAATATTATGATTTTTATTTATTTACAGATAACTCACGTCTCAATCTCACTTCACCTACATTTACAGTTCGAGATTTTTAAAAAAACATTGCAAATCTGTGCTTTTTATTAATAATACGAATCAAACTTAATGCCATGTAGTATAGGCTCTCGCCGCTAACTTCCGAGCCGCCATTAACTTTGAATCGTATTAAACCAATTGAAAAAAGACCAAAATTTTGATAATATCTGTCACAAAAACATCGGAGATTATTTAGACTAATTTGCAATAGCAAACGTGGTTTTAAATATTGTGAATTGTCTCACACAAACGCTTACTTGAAATTAGTAATATCTGCGTTTTTTTATGTGTTTTAACAAACTAGGCATAAATAGGTATTGGTTTTTTTCAGTAATTATCGCTTATTTAATAAAAACAAACCTTTTTATTGATAAATCTATGCTTTTAAACATAATTCTAGCAATAATTTGTACCAAATTAATCATAAAACAGGGAAAACGACCGGTTTTACGATGGAGACGTATTTATGGTACCGGAAGTTGAGGAGAGCGGCATAGACAACAACACGCGATCCAGAGACAATATCTACGAATATAGAGACGTGCCGATAAAGAAGCCACATACACCACAACCTTTAAGTAGAACTGTAAGTATTTTGAAATGCGATTTTTTTTGCCCAAAATATTTTTTTTACTGTCTTGTTAGCCTAGTGCGTAGCAGTAGTGCTTAGGGCAAGCACTACTGCTACGCTCTCTTAGGTTCGATTCCCACGACCAGCAAAAAGTGTTACTGGGGTTTCCTATGAATTCTCAGTAGCAGCCCGGAGTTAGGATTTGTGCCCGGTTAATGACTATAGGCTCGCCTCCTATTACATGGGATGTAAACATACCAAGTGTGGTCGTATATTAGTACTCCTCTGCCTAACTCTTCGGGGAATACAGGCGTGATGGTATATACTTAAGTAGAACATACCCCGTAAGTTCCGTTCACGCGGACGAAGTTGCAGGCAAAACTTAGTACTAGAAATAAAAGTTTTATCCAATTTACCATTAGAAGTATAACTACATAACCCCCAATTCGCCATTCACAGATAAGCCAGCCAGCAACTCTTCAATCATCACGGCCGCCTTCAGAAGCATCAACAGGGTCAGCTTTATCTCTAAAAGAAGGTTCAGTATCCCGCGTGCCTGAACCTCTGCCGCGGTCCAGATCTAGGACGCAGATAGTGCATGGCGTGCCACAGACTACTGTGTAACAGTTGGACCAAGGCCAGTAATATTATGATTGTCGTACTGCTCTTTGAACCAGTAGAAGTAGTCTGTGTAAGGTATAACACAAAAGTTGTGGTTATGTAATAGAAACGTTAGTAGATTCGATCTGTTGCATCTAAAATTTAACTCGAGAATAAGTTGCTAACACGAGGTTAAATCACAAAATGTCATACATAATGTATCTGTGCTAGCAATTAAGTTTGAGTTAAGATTAGTTAACTCTAACCAGAGTTGTTAGAGTAAACATGCCTTATATTTGTACAGAATGGAAATAACGTGTCCTAGGAAACGTTGTTGATTTGCAAGGGTTCGTTATTGCTACTGGAGCCATCGTAAATGGCGCTATAGGCAGGCCACTGTTTCTTTGGAGAAAAACATGAAAATTTGGTCACACCCGAACAAAAAATTTACTACTACTTTTTTTTATTTTTTTTTTATTGCAATTTTTTCCACCTGTATTGTCTCACTGCTGGGCAAAGTTCCCCCATTGCCTTACACTCATTCCTATGCGTTGCATTCTCATTACGCCAGCGTTTCCTAGGCCTCCATCGGCGGTGACGCCCGTATTCCTCTGCGTGATCGAAAGAGTAACATTTAAAAATAATGAAGTTCCACCATGGTTCGTAATTATAAAGACTTGTATGTACGTAATGTGTAACTTTAGTTATAATTCTGACATTCCTGACCACCGTAATGTTCAAGATATTGTTTAATGACAATAACTTGATAGATTAATGTCTATAAGTACTAGTATAACCTTTTGACCCCTACATCAAAAAAGCAAAATCGTGCCCACAGCGCCAAGGTACGAATTCATCCTTTTAATATCTACAAAATAGTAGTAGTATTTATGTTTAAGTCTTGTCATGGGATCGTGACAGAGGCGTGCTAGGCACATTTTGGTTTGTCATCTTTACAAGACTGTGGCGGTCAAAAGGTCAAACACAGCCGCTTCGCGTATTCTTAATACTTTTATAACTTTAAGAAAAATCGTTTTTCTATTGCTATAACTATACTGCTTAAAGCACTTGATTACTTATCTCATAATCATAACGTAATTCGCACACACACACACACCCTTGTTTGTACAGACACCCTTACGAGGACCTTGTATGTACTTGTACGAACCGAGGACCCTCCAAAAAACTGGTTTAAATACGTCGCAGGCCTTTTTCAATAAGATAGAAAGGGAGAGGTGAGTAAATCTATTGTAATGAGCGCATCGAGATAGTGCTATCTCAAAAAAAATCTATATGAATTACGGCTATCGTACCGAGGACCTGAAATACACAGCTAAATGTGACCAGCGATGCACATACGAGGACTTTGTGTAAGTTAACCGAGGACCTCTTACGTAAGCCCTGGGACGCCCTTCCGAGGACGTACTTTCACACAATATTTCTTATTTCTTGTACGAAGCGCGGACGCTGTGTTAGACTTTATTTCACCTTACCGAGGACAGTTTTCCTGTAGAACTTGTATAAACCGAGGACTTGGAAAATCTACATACCTAAACCAATTTTTACGTTTAAGATAATTTATTAACTTATGTAGAATGTTCTGATTTATTTCTAACACACATTTTCTAAAATGAAGTACCAAGCGAGGACGAGTTTATGTCTTTACGTTTTTCGGTGCTTCCCAAAAAGAGGCTTAAAATAATTACTTATAGAAAGAGAGTCTTCGTACAAGCTCTTTTCGCGCTAACAAATATGCCATACGCATAAGGATTATCTAGTGATCCAGTCACCAGTCAGTCTCCAGTTTGAGCTGATGCTGCAGCCAGGTCGTTTCTTCATGAGGGAACTCTTCAAAAGTTGATAGGGTCGTCTTGGTATTTGGCATATGCGTTAGGATTACATAGTATAACAAATATAATAACCAAATTGTGCTGAAGCTGCAGCCAGGGTGGTTTCTTCATGAGGGAACTCCTCAACAGTTTATAGCATCGTCTTCAAATTTAGCATACGCATTAGGTTTACATAGTATAACAAATATAATAACCAAATTGTGCTGAAGCTGCAGCCAGGTTGGTTTCTTCATGAAGGAACTCTTCAAAAGTTGATAGGGTCGTCTTGATATTTAGTATATGCGTTAGGTTTACATAGTATAACAAATATAATAACCAAATTGTGCTGATGCTGCAGCCAGGGTGGTTTCTTTATGAGGGAACTCCTCAACAGTTTACAGCATCGTCTTCAAATTTAGCATACGCGTTAGGTTTACATAGTACAACAAATATAATAACCAAATTGTGCTGAACCTGCAGCCAGGGTGGTTTCTTCATGAGAGAACTCCTCAACAGTTGGTAGCACCGTGTTCAAATTTGGCATATGCGTTAAGTTAACATAGTTTAATAAATATAATAACGAAATTGTGCTGAAGCTGCAGCCAGGGTGGTTTCTTCATGAGGAAACTCCTCAACAGTTCATAGCATCGTCTTCAAATTAAGCATACGCGTTAGGTTTACATAGTATAACAAATATAATAACCAAATTGTGCTGAAGCTGCAGCCAGGGTGGTTTCTTCATGAAGGAACTCCTCAACAGTTTATAGCATCGTCTTCAAATTTAGCATACGCATTAGGTTTACATAATACAACCAATATAATAACCAAATTGTGCCGAACCTGCAAGCCAGGGTGGTTTCTTCATGAGGGAACTCCTCAACAGTTGGTAGCACCGTCTTTAAATTTGGCATATGCGTTAAGTTAACATAGTTTAATAAATATAATAACGAAATTGTGCTGAAGCTGCAGCCAG
Source organism: Caradrina clavipalpis (assembly GCA_932526535.1). Lineage (NCBI taxonomy): Eukaryota > Metazoa > Arthropoda > Insecta > Lepidoptera > Noctuidae > Caradrina > Caradrina clavipalpis. Next base: position 2,586,597 of record OW052088.1, read on the forward strand.
GGTGGTTTCTTCATGAGGGAACTCCTCAACAGTTCATAGCATCGTCTTCAAATTAAGCATACGCGTTAGGTTTACATAGTATAACAAATATAATAACCAAATTGTGCTGAAGCTGCAGCCAGGGTGGTTTCTTCATGAGAGAACTCCTCAACAGTTTATAGCACCGTCTTCAAATTTGGCATATGCGTTAAGTTAACATAGTTTAATAAATATAGTAACGAAATTGTGCTGAAACTGCAGCCAGGGTGGTTTCTTCATGAGGGAACTCCTCAATAGTTCATAGCATCGTCTTCAAATTAAGCATACGCGTTAGGTTTACATAGTATAACAAATATAATAACCAAATTGTGCTGAAGCTGCAGCCAGGGTGGTTTCTTCATGAGGGAACTCCTCAACAGTTTATAGCATCGTCTTCAAATTTAGCATACGCGTTAGGTTTGCATAGTACAACAAATATAATAACCAAATTGTGCTGAACCTGCAGCCAGGGTGGTTTCTACAAGAGGGAACTCCTCAACAGTTTATAGCATCGTCTTCAAATTTAGCACACACAATAGGTTTACATAATTTAACAAATTGAATAACCAAATTGTGCTGAAGCTGCAGCCAGGGTGGTTTCTTCATGAGGGAACTCCTCAACAGTTGGTAGCACCGTCTTCAAATTTGGCATATGCGTTAAGTTAACATAGTTTAATAAATATAGTAACGAAATTGTGCTGAAGCTGCAGCCAGGGTGGTTTCTTCATGAGGGAACTCCTCAACAGTTTATAGCATCGTCTTCAAATTTAGCATACACATTAGGTTTACATAATTTAACAAATTTAATAACCAAATTGTGCTGAAGCTGCAGCCAAGGTGGTTTCTTCATGAGGGAACTCCTTAACAGTTGGTAGCACCGTCTTCAAATTTGGCATACGCGTTAAGTTAACATAGTTTAATAAATATAATAACCAAATTGTGCTGAAGCTGCCACCAGGGTGGTTTCTTCAGAAAGAGAGAAAATGAAAGGTTGACTGAATCCTTAAACAAATCGTTAGAAGCTACTCCTATGTACACGCCTGCTTAGATTACACAACATTATGATTTTCTTTTCACCATAAATTGTTGTATTGTCATGGGTGCTTAATCCGTGTGCTCTTCATGAAGAATCAAAAGTAGAAATGTCTTCCTAGGTGAAATGACGGCAGCAAAATTTGAAACAATCAAAAAGTACAATGAAAAATACATAACAAATAATATTAAATGACAAACTTGAGAACGACGCTATCAACTGTTGAGGAGTTCCCTCATGAAGAAACCACCCTGGCTGCAGCTTCAGCACAATTTGGTTATTATATTTATTATACTATGTTAACTTAAGGCGAATGCTAAATTTGAAGACGGTGCTACCAACTGTTGAGGAGTTCCCTCATGAAGAAACCACCCTGGTTGCAGCTTCAGCACAATTTGGTTATTATATTTGTTATACTATGTAATCCTAACGCGTATGCCAAATTTGAAGACGGTGCTACTATCTGTTGAGGAGTTCCCTCATGAAGAAACCACCCTGGCTGCAGCTTCAGCACAATTTGGTTATTATATTTGTTATACTATGTAAACCTAACGCGTATGCTAAATTTGAAGACGATGCTATAAACTGTTGAGGAGTTCCCAGTGATAGCAAACTACACACGAGGGAAACTGTTAAAGCGAGGACTAAAATACACACTGTTTGGAAAATCTAGCAAACCGAGGTCTTAAATACACATTGCATGGAAAAGCTGCCTAACCGAGGTCTTAAATACACATTGCGCGGAAAAGCTGCCTAACCGAGGACTTTTGTGTTAAAGTTAACACATAGGTCCTCGTATAATACAACAAACGTGAAATGAGTGTAAAGAGGCTGTGTGTGAGGCGACAGTGGCGCCACTAAGTGGATACACAAATCGAGTGTAAGATTATGAATATTTTTGATCAAACCGAGGTTCAGACAACTTTTTCTTATTAAGTATACAGAAAGACTCAAAATCGCTCGCAGAATACGAATCTTTGGTCAAGTCAAACCGAGGACCCTCGAAAAAGTCCTCGGTTTGAAAAGGTCCTCGGTCGTGCCTTGTGTATTCATACGCACGTCCTCGGATGGTACTTAAAACAAACACACTTGTACACATATTTTCTTGCTCACACTGGGGTTAAATAATTAACCATTAATACAAGGGTTCCCAAACAGGGCGTGGCCACACCTTTGGGGTGTCGTAGAGCTAAATAGCCGGCAAGCCTCCTTCTCCTCTATTGTAGAACAATCATTGTACTTTTATATTGTTTAGTAAATAGTAAAAGTTTCAATTAAATATTTGATTAAATTCAATAAACAATAATATCTAATGTAGATAATTTTATGTCTGCTAATACAAACATAATACTTTATATGGTCACTAAAAAAAACCTGTAAAAGGAGTCGCAATACAAAAAAGATTGGGAACTTTTCTAATAAATATTTTTAACCTAGTAACACGCTAACTCTACATTTTAGAGCACTATATTACAACTATTTCTATCTAAGATGCCATCACCACATTATATTTAGACTGAATTATTTTAAGTCATAAACTTTTTATCTTACCTTTTCATATTTTATAAAGGTTGTGTACTACTTAATTTACAATCAACAACAAAATAATTAGGTTAAATTTATTCCAACGAATACCATCGTTATTATTTGATCAAATTCTTTATATTTTTATTAACTGGTAAGTTTTATCACCAGCCCATGTTTTGTTACCTAAAAGGTATAAATTATTTCTTTTTATTTATTTAAGTTTATGTATTAAGAACTTTTTATGTACTGTTGTAAGGTTGATACTGCATTGCATTAAAATACCGTAAGTACTGATGATAATAAAAAATATTTAGAATTTTAGAAAAGATCAAATTTAAACATTATTTACGTTAGCCCACTACGTTATACATTAAATGAGTAACACCAATTAATATTACAAATGCGAAAGAAATTATATTACCTCACTGCAAAACCACTAAACCGCAAGGGGTGGAGTACCCGCCACACTGTTCCCAAACCACTGCAACTTCTGTAAGAATAGTTCTTCCTGTAAGGGGTGGAATAGTTGATAGGTTACTTTTGATACGGATTTGTCTGCATCCACTATAACCATTCTTTCACACAGACGAAGTTGCGGGCAAAAGCTAATTATAAATAATTTTGAATTATCGCCCAAAATATGACAAATAAGAATGCTGGGCCAAGCGTAAGTGGCGCCATCTACACTTAAATATCAATAACAAGCAGGCATTTTCGTTATCACACCAAACATTCCGATTGTCATTCCGTGAAATAAAATAATAGGTCATTAAGTTTATCGAAATTCAGTAATTATACCTGCAAAAGAATCGCAGTATCACCTTTAATTTAAATAAATTGTAATTAGTTTTAAGTATAAATGTTTGTGATCGTAATATTGTCCGTCCATCTTGAACCATGTGCAATGTGTCGTTATCTTAAGTACTAATTAGTGCCTTATCTTAAGAATTTTGATACAAAAAATATTATATTTATTTTAGAAATGTATTCTCATGGCACCGAACGAATAATGCTGTGTAAAGTTTGAAATAAATTGAATAAATAAATAATTGGAAAAATGCTTTAATATTTCTTTATTTGAATTATTACAATAAGAAGAAATAAATATCTACTTTATACACATTGAAATAAAAATCAATAGCATTTGATTATTCAAAAAAATAACCATTTCAGATTCACTTCAATTGATATCATGATATTTATGTATCTTGTTACCCAGTATCTAACTGGGTCCAAAAATATGATTATATAAAATCATTGATTCGAAAAGAAGAAGACCCAGTAACTGGGTTGTGAAGGTCAGATAGGCAGTCGCTCTATGTAAAATACTGGTATTCAGTTGCATTTGGTTAGACTGGAAGCCGAACCCGTAGTTAGGCAAAAGGGCAGTACATGTTTAAGCCACTCGCCATAGTGCTTGTGGCAGACTCAGCAACCATACCAACTTAATAAATATAAGTATGAACATGCACACATCCTATCAGACAGCCACCTAGCTGGGCTTAATTCTGTAAAACGATACGACCAACACAATATCTCAATAATACAATCAGTTATGATGAACTAATTAAATATACCAAACAGGAATGTACCAAAAATTATGCTCAGAATAAAAATCTGCGGTAAATATACAAAATCATTACTATTACTTCGAGAAATGGTAGAAATGTTGGCTGGTTGGACTTTTTGGCAGAACTAATCCCAACTGACACATTCGTCAGTTTAAAGCCTCCATATATGGTAGGCACCGATAAGTCATATCCAGTATAAAAATAATCATCCACATACATACATACAGACAGACAATTGCTCATTTTAAATAAATCCTTTTTGTTCCAAGCCTATTTCTTGCACCGACAAATGTCAGGCAACTCCCGCGCAGTGTAAGGCGGTGAACACGTGGGTCCGCATATAAGCTTTGCGTCTCGTCCGCCACATAGCAACAGACGTCCCGGACGCTGCAATAGATCCACTACGTAGTTGGTACGGAGAAGACCTGCGGGGAAGTTCTGGGCTTTGTCGTATTCTTCTTCCTGTGGGATAAAATATATTTTATACGTTTTGTTATTTGAAACGTTTCTAACCGGCTTTGCATACGTAATCTAGACATTTTAAAATGAACTTAATTTACACTGCCGTAAAGTTAATATTTGTTTAAAAAGAACCAAGCATTTGATTAACCGATCCTTTTGGAGATCTACGGGGGAGGCCTATGTCCAGCAGTGGACGTCCGACGGCTGATATGATGATGATGATGATGATGATGATTTTTTGATCAGCCTCTGCTTACCGGATCCAGTTCAGGAACAGCGATCTCGCACCATGCATGCGCGCTGGAGGTGCGGTACAGCGCACACGGCAGGCCGAGCCGGTCTGCCAGCACCTTGAACAGTAGTGCACGCTCCAGGGCGCCACCACACTTCACGTGGCCTATACCTATGACTGGGGACTCTAGTTCTGCCTGGAAAGAGAACAAAAGACGTGTGTGAGATGTGTTTGTTTCTTCTTGTATTTGTAAGTTTGTCTGTTACCTATTTATTGACTACTAGTGACGAGTTTTCACTGCGCAATAAGGTCTCGGGTTCGAGCAAAGTTTTCGGTTTTTCTAGCCCAATTTATTGCTTAAACTATTTGTAGCACAATTTTTTATTTCATGTTTTATTGTAGATGTTTGTCAACTGGAAGGTGTAACTGTCATGTTTTATAAAATTCGCACCTCTGACTCACGAGACACAAGAATTGCGAATTGATATGATTGTGATTGTCAAACTATATTTAATTGTAATACCTACTTTTAATTAGCCACAGCGTAAATACATGATGCTGCGGCGACATGGGACCACTACTCGCCCACTAATTGTCGCTAGATTCTGGTAGGTACGTGCGAACAGATCCTTACCATCAAATCAGCCAGATGCAAGTCAATACTAGGCATGGAGCAGTCTTTCTCTTGCGACAATCCGCTCATTTGTTCAGCAACGAACTCTCCTAGCAGCTGCGCTCGGTGCTTCAGCGATGTCGTCACTTCGTCACATTTCTCACGGTATCTGACCAACGATCGAAAGTCTAAGTCTAGTTGTTTTTATGTTATATAATTGTATAGCCAACAAGCCGACGACGGGCCACCTGATTTTAAGTGGTCCACGCTACCTATAGACATCTGCAATACTACCTAGGCTAGAAGCATTCCAGATGCTTTGCCATCCCAGAGACAAAGTTGAAATGTCTCATGAGCCTGTAATTACGCCGGCACCCATGCCTTTCAAACCGGAACACAGCAGCGCTGCTTTGCGGCAGAAATAGGTATGAAAATGGATTTAGTTTTGTAGCGACATCTATTTCAAAACATCCGTTTTTATTTTAAGAGGTCGAAATCGATGAAGTCGATGTCGGTTGAAGTCGATGTTTTTTTTATAGCGACGTAAGTAAATGTAATTAAGGCTACTTATGCCACGATAATCGTGGCCATCTACTGGCCTCAAAAATTATGATTTTATCATCGAGTCGAAAAGAAGAGGAATATTGGAATAAAATAGATTATAATTTACGGCTTACCGTACTTCATAATGCGCGTCTTCTATCTCAAAGTAATGCAAAGACTTGGCTCTGAAAATAGGAAGGGAGATTTTCATATTCCTAAAACAACTTACTTACATTATTTTAAATTATGGGCTGTGTCCAAAGAATCTTATACGTAGGTATATATATTTTTATAGTTAAAATAGATTAAATAGGTAGGTATATGAAACCTAATTTGAATATTTTTGCAATCCAACTGCTATGTTTTACATCTAGGTTTTTTTTAGTCATAGTATTAATGATGTCATCATTAAGTTTTACCCAATCACAATCCGCAAAAAAAACGATTTAATGTCAAATAACATGTCAGTGTGACATTTAGGCACGTTACATTGATAGATTAAATAGGTTTTTTTTTTTTATTAGGACCTTATGCCTAGAAATTATTTTGCAATTAGCATGCCTATTGTAAATTTCCCATTATTGCGATCTTTTTTTACCGATGGGAAATCATCAAATGACTTCTCGGGAGGGAGTATCAGACTTTAACTGACTAAAACCCATCCATGTTCCTCCTTGTGCCCTTTGCGTTCCGGGGGCGCAGTATCACTTTCGAACAACACGCAGCATTATTGGGATCTTGGGACATCTTCCACGGATAATAGGAACAAATAACACTACTAACGGATCCCCAAACCACAGTTTCATCCTCAAGATGTAGCTCCGCAGATCCGGGTCATCAGGTACTGGCTTGAACCATATTTGCGACAGCTTTTTCTCTGAATACGTTCCTGTCGGTAGAAACAGGCAGTTAAGAAAGCTGCTACACGACTTCTTAGGTCAGCCCCTCTAGCCAAGTCGCAAACGATAATCGTAAACGCTCGGTAGGTACCAATAGATTTTAAACATTATATCCCAGAGCCTTAAGTTAAAAATCTATTAAAGAATTCTAAGCGTTAGCGACTGGAACGAACGAAAACGCTATGCAATCTTCATTAGATCTTCAACTTAAAACCAAGCACGTAAAGTTGAAGATCTATTAAAGCCTACTCAGCGTTTGCGTTTATCGTTTGTTACATTACATGGCTACAGGTGCAGGACTGCTTGATAAATAGGTGGGAGGGGGGGGATACGCTGCTAATTTGTCAGTCTGACAATCATTGTCATGGCATTACCTACAGATAATTGACTAGCAAATACTGAAGATAATTCCTATCTTTCCTTTCTTTTTTTTCTAAATAACGTTTCCCCACACTAGGAATTTTCTCCTGTATCGTGGGCGCGTTAACAAACGTATACACTTACATATACAAACAGACAGGCCGGGAACAATTATCTGTAGGCCATACAAACATTTGTTCCTTGTGGGAATCGAACCCGAGACACGCAGTACCTACAGCAGCCAATTGCTTAGCCACTGCGCCAACCACGTCGTCGAATAAATAATAATAATAAATGTGTAATTGGGTAATTGGCATTACCCATTAATTGACTTATATTTTAAGAGCTCCCCGTAGATTTTATGGCGTCATCAGTCCAATTGACCGTCTACTTATTAATTTTAAAACAACTAAAAATCAAATTTTCCGGATTGAAAATCAATGCTAAATAAATGTGGCATTAAAAAATTATCAAACGCGTGCAAGCAACTACGATTGGTGGTTGATTAGTCAACCAATCACAGCGATCTAGTCGCGTTTGACAGGAGGTTAAAGGTCATCGCACATTACAACAGCCCTGCACATGCCAACCATTAGCTGCCAACACGCCGCCCGCGATCAGTCACCTTTTTTATTTTGTCATGACAAAAAATATTTTAATGTATGTAATTTAAGGTCCTAATTTGAATGGCAAAATATTTGCTGAGGTGAAGCCATGCTGTTATAATGAGCTATGGACCTGGCCTATATATACAATACATGCTATATTTGTCATACTATAAGGAGTCCTGATGTCTAGCCCGGAGGCCACATCGTTCGGCGGTTGTTGGAACATGCATAAGAACACTGGGATATGCGGGCGCTCCGTCCGCATCATGATCGTCTGCATGCTGGGGAAATGGCCGCCGAGACACTTCAGGCAATAGAAACCTTCCTGTGGAAAAAGCACAAAGACGCGGGTGTAGATCATACCATCAATCAATTGATATAATATCTACTTTTTATGAGCTGTCAAAACATGAGTAAATAATCTATGGGGGACCATAGACCTTATATGGCAATAGGTTCTTGTAACGTCACTCAATAGACTTTTATTTTGTTCTTTTCAAAAAAACCACTAGAAAAATAATTAACAGTTAAATAAAAGTTGTGTTTAAAATTTGTAGTGCCTTCAAAGTCAAAGTCAAAGTCTTCACCTGTATTATGGCCCTAAAATAGACTTGACACATTTGGACGCTTTGATAATGATGCAGGATTGATGAAATGTGATGGTGATTCCTTTAATGTAGGGCGCGAAATTCAAAAATGATTTATCTTGGTCGGTATTGCGCAATTTTTAAACCTATTTGTTTTGTTCTTTCATTATCAATTGACAAATCAAAACTGCTCGACAAACGTGGAGCAGTAAGCTCCACTTTGTTACCTGTGTGAAGTCATTGACGTCCAGCCTGCCAGTGTACGCGAACTTAGCAGATGGATGGTGTCGGAAGATGGCTTCCAACGCCGGCTCCCACGCACCGACGACGTATCTTGCTTGCGTGTTCTCTACCATACTGAGAATCAATCAGAAGGGTGATTAGAGCAACCACTGTGAATCCCCGGTTTCTACAACGAAAATCAGTATCTGCTGCTGCTGTGATTGACTGTTGATAAACAACCAATGCAGCTTATGCGTTGATAATTGTCACATAATTTTTTCGTTCGAAAAACCGGGGGTTGATTTTATTTACTAGTTGAAAATAGCGAAGGTACCTAAGTATAGGTACCTACTTACTATAACATTTTCTTTTTTTGGAGAAGCCCGTCACACCTTTTCCTTCCAATGCTATTCCTGAAAGCCAGAATCAACAGTGGCAGCCACCAGAAAAATGAAGAAGCAATGAAGCTCAACGAGAAATGATTCAACTACCTTAGGCCACTCAACGAAACCTACGGACAGACGGACGGATAGCGAAGTCTTAGTAAGAGGGTCCCGTCTTACCCTTTGAGTACGAAACCTTAAAAATAACAGTTGAGGAGCTAGAAAAACACCTATACTTACTAGTGTATAGTTCCATTGTTTAGATACACGTCAGCTCCCTCATTGCTGACGCTGGCTGCGATCAGGGTACACAGTGCGGTGCGGAGACCGATGTGCTCGATGTACAAGTTACTGGCCACCACCTACAACAACGTATTTATTTATTGATTGATTTTACTTAAACATAAAACGGCCATTGGCCAATATAATATTATGCATGTGATTTAAATGAGAGACAAAGATTTTTTTTATAAACTTTTATTATTTCATAATAATGTCTCCATCAATGTTTTTCACTATAATTTATTTCTGAACAAGAAATTAATTTTAAAGAAACGTGCAAAAAATTTGTGGTACATTCAAATATTTGAAAAGCGTCGCCATTGGTGGAAAAAAAGTGAATTCTTACGTCATAATCAAATGTGAAATGTCCATAATTCCGAGTTAGGTGGTGTTCTCTCCGCTTTTTTGTTTGTTCATATAATAGCATTTATACTTAGTATCGATTTAATCAGGTATTGTAATGAGCGATCTCCCTAACTTGCCCCTTCAAATTAAGTCCATTTGCAATTTGGGTTTTTTCGACAAGGAACTCATTTTATCAATTTGGATAGAATCACAGACGGGCTTTCTTTGATGGATGAGTACGATGATTATACTTACATCTTCACCTTTCTTGGCAGTGAATAAGTCAATCCCGACTTCCTCCGTCATGAGGCCGGTAAGCACGTCGCATGTCATTATCTTCAGGTTGATGTCGATCCGCTGCAAAATAAATACATTAAGGGCTATGCCTGTTAATAGCAGTTGAAAACTCTCGTTACTTCTGTAGTCGTGAGTAACTAGCTGTAACCGACTGTCACCTAGACTTGCCCTGTATTTAAATTGCCCTACGTACCTATGTAGGGCAATTTAATTACAGGGCCCGTATGGACCCCCCCTAACAGTTGTGAAGAGTCTCAGTCCATGATCTTCTGTTTCACAATTGTCTTCAAAATCAATTAATCCACAGTTACCTTCGCAGGCAATGGTTGAAAATATCTTTGAAGCAACCGACTAAGAGCCAAAGCAGACTTAGCTACTTATAACCGCACTTATAATTGAGATTTCGATACTGCATCGAAATCAGGCGTTTGCTGCAGATCATTTTAGTTACTGGCCTTCGAAGTGATGCTGCCTTAAGCTCCTTTACCACCGCCGTAATAGGCGTTGGTATGCATGCGGCATCAATCACTGACCGCCATAGTCTACTTTCACCCTAACTAAACAAAAGAGTGTAACAGTATCACCTGCATTATATTCAGCAGCTCAGTCATAAATTCACCGTTGAGCATCGCCTTCAAACTGACGTAATAGTTCTGTAGGTTGATGTAACACTGCACTGCTAGACGTTGAGCCTCGATCGGATTGTCTTTGACTGTTGACAATCAATGAATCAGACTCGCCACGTGCCGGGGCTACTGGCTCTTCGAAGGCGATACCGCGCCCCCCGAACGCAAAGGGCACAAGAAGGAACATGGATGGGTTTTAGTCAGTAAAAGTCTTACACATCCTCCCGCCCCGCCCAGCGCGGGGAAGTCATTTGATGATTTCCCATAAGAAAAAGAAAAAAAATGACTGGTCACGTGATACTTAGGGGTCAGTTCGCACCGAGAGGTAACACGTGACGCTGCGCGCAAAGTGCAACGTGTTCTGAATTCAAACAATGAAATGTGTATCGTTTCGTGTGGTAAATAAAGCTATATTTTGAGTCGCTCTATTAAAAGATGCGCGCAGCGTCGTGTCTCGGTGTGAGCTGACCTTAAGAATTCAAAGTACAAGTATCTATGAGTGGCAAAGACCACACTATACAAGGTGCTTCTGATTTTATTAAAAAAAAATTGATTAATCGTAAATAAATTAACTAGGTACATACATTTCTTGTTAATATTCCTGAGTGCTGCGAACGTCTTCGGTTCGACGAGGCTGAAGGCAGCCTTCGGAATTATTCGGCAAAGTTCGGCTAATGCTCGCAGCGCGTTCATTCTAACATAAAACCATACTGCCGCGTCGTCGCCCAGGATAGCTAGAAGTATATTATACGACACTACCGTTACTAATGTTCCTTTTTCAACTACAATAGGTACACACATAGCTCATTGAAATCTGTCTATTTAAGAGCAATAAGAGCTTTAATACCACACACATAAAGACTACTTAATATAGGTAGATAACACCACTAATCAATTGACGTACTTTTTATGAGCTGTCAAAACGCGATTCCTCATAGATTTTGTATGGCGATACTAAACAATGACGTCACTTTTTTGTCATCAATTCACTAACTATTTATTGATTTTAAAGTATCTAAAAATCGTTTTGTTTTAAGTCGGATTTTCAGTGCTACAATAAACTAGAACAATGTCTTAGAATTATTGTTTAATGCGGTGTCAAGCTAATTCTAAATTCAAATTAACAAAACAGCATACCACACAGAGGTTCTATAATGTTGGTATCACACATGCGCACCGCTGAAGGCAGTAGCTTCGTCATGTTGGCAACACCCATCGCTGCGTCAGCTAACAGTTCCACGTTTGAGCTGAGGAGTTGCTGGCAGAAGACCAGGTCGGTATCCGTTGAGTACAATGCCTGGTTATGAACGAGGATGTAAAATCGACTCTAAAGCAGAGTGTTATTAGGTACAGAGTTAATTAACCTTCTTACATATAAACTCGTTTGTTGCAGCTGAAAATCAGCTGATGTTAATATGAAGTGTTGCCAGATAATATTATGTTGAGTTAGAGCAAACAGAAGCTTAGTGATTTTGTAAAAAAAGAAAATTATTAAATTACCAAAAGAAAGGTAATCCTTTCTCCATTCCTTATTTTTGGACGTTGAATCGTGGCCATCGCTCTTTCAAGCTTGAATTGTAGGTTATTAGGTATTTATTTGCCTGAGTGTCAAACCCTTCCTTGCACTTTCAAGCTCGAGGATTACCTGCACTTCCCTTGATCTTTCAACATACAGTAATCAGTGCAGTTAACAAATCAGCTAGCTATCATCATACCCATCATCATATCAGCTGAAGACCTCCACTACTGTACATATGCCTCTCCTAAAGATATAGTGAGGGGCCTTCCCAAAATACGCCTTTCGGTGCCTGGTCGCCACTCGAGCACCTTATATCCTAACGGCCGTCCGCTCTACGAGCTATGTGCTCTGCTCAGCTGGCTACACTCGTACACATGCTTACGAGCACATTCGTAAGAAGCTGGTAGTATCGTCATGACTTTATATTTTCCCACTGCTTCTCTTTATATTTTAGTTTATGTATATATGTACTTATAAGTATGTATATATATGTATATATGTTTGCTTATGTATATAGTTATGTATTATTATATTGAATTTCAGTTTTATTTTCTATATTTTTTATCATAATATTGATTAATTTTGAAGTCACGATTTTTCTTATTTGCACCTACCACAATTTGTCCCTGCATCACCCTAAGGTTGACTGATAGAGAATGCCATTGGCATTAAGTCCGCCGCTGTACATTTTTTTGTGTGCATAAAGTGTTAAATAAATAAATAAATACACTAGGTTATAATTAAGAAAATTTCACTCACGTCTCTTCCATTAAGAGTAAAGGACATTTTCGTCAGTACAGCCAGACAGTGAGGCTTCATAGCTGGCAGTGCCATCTCAAGGTACGCTATGAGCCGCAGGATACACCCTGACTTGTATAAATGGGAAGCATTCTCTTCTGTCTCCACGTAGTTGCGAAGGACACCAAGGACGAGTGTGTGGACGTCCCGGAATTCGTAAGACTGCGGGAGTTAGGAGTATAAGAAGGACTAAGTAATTACATTTCAGAGCGTTTTTATAGATAAACCGATAAGCACGTGAAACAATTTTTAACTACTGTCACTTTTGAAAGCCAAAGTGAACAGTCCCGATTACACCCGATCACAAGAAAAGCGAAGGAGCAATGAATCTTTAATGATTTCAGATGATGATTGATGATTTGGTTTACCAGATTTATAAAAGTAAGAGTCAGAGGCCTATGTCCATTGTTGGGTTTTTTATAATCATTATTCACAACTCCAACTTTGCTTGATGCAGCCTACAGGGTATAGACCTCTTTTTAATTATGTCAATCTTCAAGCTCCTGTGCTAAGACTTATCTAAGTTGTACCAGTAATACTGTCGTTTCTACAATGGTGTCATGCAAAATACACCTTGAAAGAAATTGCAAATTGTACTTCAATACTCACTTCAAGTATATCACAAAGGTCCAAAATACCAGTGGAAGCCATAAACGTCTTCTGCACAATTAGGTCCTTATACCTGCAGATCAGCTGATCCACAGTTCTAAGAGCCGCGTGTTGTATTGCTAAGTACTTGCTCTGCATCAAAGCTAGTAGAGACGGCCAGCTGAATTGGGCGTTTTTCGTCACTTCGGAAGCGCATACTGGATCGTCCAGAAGATTGCTCAGAGTCTTGAGATGAAAGAATGGGTATAATTCAATCATGTACCTAATAAAACTACGAGTGTTGTTAAAGTGCTCAACGGTGAAATTCGAAACGCAATTCCATTTTAAATGCCTTTGATTCTAAAGCTGTCACCGTAAGATAAAACTGTTTTAAGCATTGCTAATCAGAAATACTTTTAAGGCCTATATAAAGCGCCATTTGGAAATCCGACGGTACCTAGGTCAGTAAGAAACAAAAACTACATAGCATCAGTTTAATTCCTGTCTGCTAATTACTAAGTAGTAGCCACACAACAACCAATAAGACACGTCTGTGTAAAAAAAGAAGAGTGCTGTCTCTGCCAACCATACAATGAGTGGAATCTCTTTCTTAAACACGATGTATCAGAACAATAACAGTAGTAGTATACCCAATGACCTTCAAATGCGGCGATCATAAGAAATATCGTAATTTATTAGTAAAAGATAAAACATGAAACCTAAAAGATCACCTGAAGACAATTCTTCTGGACATCAGGATCCAAGCTGTTCTTCATCCTAGAGAACAAACTGCTCAATATATTCGCAGACACCAGCTGTTCGCATCCCAGGGGTTCTTTTGTTAATTCTGAGAGGACTAATGATGCGAATTCTAGAACGAACACGTCTTCCATCTGGAAGAGACAATATTTTGAGGGGGTAAGTAGTTTCGAAGCGAAGCAGAAGGTGTGTTATACGCCACAAAGTTCAAGTTTTCTACGCCTTAAGACTTTGGGAGCATTAGAAAGAAGGTAGATAAGAGTATTATTGTAATTTCGTTTTTATGGGAGTTAAGTTGATAGGACGATAATAAATAGGTTATTATTATATCGCGAGCTGTGCACGTCGGCGTAATAACCGAAGTCACTTAAGAGTAGGTAACGTTATGGTCAAAATGATCACTATTAGATTAAAGGTCACAGCTCATTAGAGCCACCCGGCACCCACCCCGCACCGCCCCGTCGTACGGCGTCCACTCGTTGTCGACAGGTGGTTCACGGGTGGACGCCACGTTATCACCAAAACGTTGCACGATCAACCAGTGAACCCCGCGCGGTCAACGAGTGAACACCGCGTGGTCAACGAGTGAACACCGCGTGGTCAACGAGTTGACGTCGCTTAGTCCACGAATTTTCGAGTAGTCTGTTAACAATTGAATGAAGGGAGGGTGGGGAGCGGCGCATTGCCAACGTATCGTCCTCGCGTGAATCACTCGCGGGCAGCGCGCGGTCCGCTTCGGACCCGCGCGTTGGCGATGCGCAGTCAACGCAGGGCAGCGAGTTGTCATCGAGCGGTCCACCCGCCGTCCGCGCGTGGACGGCTTACGATAGAGGCGATCCGGTGACGCTACGGAGTTGATGTAGTGAGCGCATACCCATACAAGTCCATATCAAGAATACTAACCGCACGAGGCGAGGGGGTGCGGAGTGGGTGCCGGGTGGCTCTAATAAGCTGTGACCTCAAGGATCAATCAAAGTTGTGCCTTACCTTAACGAGCATGTAAGCAATCATCCTCAAATTCTGAGAGTTTTCCAGCACTTGTTCTGGTCCTCTCGGCAACTGACAGAGTTGTGCCAAGGCTTTCAGGGAGAACCTTCGAATGTTTATCTCCGGATGTTCCACATGAGGCAGGATGTAACTGATCGCATCGAGATTGTACAAAACGATGCGGTTCTGCATGTCTTGCGCAGAGAACTTTGTTATTGCTCTGAGAGTCTGACAAAGAACATAAGTAATTGTAGTAGGAAAACAGTAAGCAGGCGCGGCCTTCCTTGATGTCACGGAGGTAGACAAACAATTGACTTCCCCTGTCCTAAAGAAGCCTGCAGACGCAAGACCAGTCGGGATCGCGGAAGGCGTGTATGCTCCCGGGATCCTGAGCGTAAATGTGGAAAGGCAACCACTGGTGCGGTTTTTAGTCAAAAGGCAACCACTGGTGCGGTTTTTGGTCAATAAAAGTCTGATACGAGTAGAACCTTGATGCCCCCTAGAAAAAAGTTTGTAGTAGTGCTGTGTGTGAAAATATACAATCATGCATATTATTTCTGCGTATATTATTTGCGATAAATTGTGTACTATATATATTTTTCAGACCTGTCGATGGCATTTAAAAAAAGGGATTAAATATCTATTTACCACCGAAAAATATTACGAGCCCACATACATAACCATATTATATACAGCCATAGCCATATAGTCATATTACGTAACACCCCTTTCGAAAAAAAAAATACTAAACACCAAAAATAGTAAATGACTCCCCTTTACAATTCTCCATTCGTGAAAGGCATTCGAAATCACTCCGATTATTTATAGATTTTGCACGATTAACTTCTACACACCAATCTTCAAAACCACATTAGGTACCTATAAGCATAAAAGCTCATCTAAACACACGGCCCTCACTAGCTTAACTAGCATGAAATCTAGTGCGGCTATCGGGTCATCGGGCATCGGGTCGTTTAGAACCGATGAACGCACTAGACACAAAAAAAATTGCTTCAGTCGGCATCGGGTCTTAAGAACCCGATGCGATTTTTTCGTATTATACCTAATTTATTTACGAGACAAATTACAAAACACTAACTATCTCATTCAAATTCATGGGGAGACCAAATATATCCGTCCCGCACCAGCGGTTAACAGTAATTTTTACCCCGCACTGGAGGAAAGATAAGCATCGGATATAATCAACCCGATGCCGCACCGAACGTGATAATAGCCTAGCCCCTATTACTTGGGATCTAAAACATACTGGCGAACTGTGGGTGTACATTGGTACACCTTTGCCTTACCCTTTGGGAAATACAAGCGTGATTGCATGTATGTAGTTACCTGGCATAATATCTCCGGTTCCAAAGACTCGAGCAATACGATCGATGTGTGTGCACTTTCTGGAGATATAGTATACGCATGGAATGACAAGTCTTTCTTCTCAGCAGAGCGATTCTCTCGCTCTTTTTGCATAGGTTTCGCCATTTTTGATATCTTTCTTGTAAATTAATTTATTGATAGATACGAAAATGTAGTCTTTCGGAAACGTATTGGACTCGATTTCGACCCACACTTCGTTTTGACTTTTGTCTCTAAATTTTAATGACAAGACTGACGTATTAATCAACTATCAACGGGGAAAATCCATAGAGGAAAATTCGGAAATATCTATACTGGTGTTATAAAAAGGTATTATATGTTTGTTTTTATGTTTGTAAGAAGTAATCTCTGAAGGACTGGTCCGATTACAAAAATTGTTTTAATGATAAAAAGCTATTTTACTGCTCAGTGTCAAAGGCTATAATTATGATACCTACGGTGGTATTCCAAGTGAACGGAGTCGCAGGCAGAAGCTAGTAAGTAATAAAGAGGTTTTAGGTACATGAGTTTTATTAAAATCTCCTCCATACGTAAATATGAAATTTGGTCCAAAATATGATACGTATTACGTATCATGTGATAAAATGAATGCATCACATTTAGATTATTTGTAAAGATTTTTGAATGGCCAAATTAACTGGCCACAAAGACAATAAAAATTGCCGTTTCCAAGTGTGAAAAACAAACCTGTCAATTCAAGCAATTCATTCATAGCCACACTGTCACTATATTTTGTGATTTTTAGGTTTATTTTACCTTTATGCATAGGAAAAGTGTAATTGTGCGTTCAGTAGCTTCATTGGCTAGGAAGTTTCGGGTTTTGCAAGAAGTATGGATCCTGCCTTGGTGGGGATGTGGTGCGCTTGCGGCGGTACCTGTGTGGACTATAGATACTCTGGTACTGATTGTCAAACTGTGTTCAACATGTACCGTATCTATTGCAAGGATTTTCATCCCGGCCGCGATGAAGAGTCTGCATGGAGAGACTGTGTTGGTAAGTGCTGCATTAACGACTGTTGCAAATCGTGCTGAATGTGGACTGTTTATTATTGAGGGAAAGTAATAAAACTTGGAAGCTTTTCAGGTAGTTTGGGGTATGTCTACATTTATTTTGAGTAATCTCAAAAAAGGACATAATATTATAACATGATTGTTACAACGCGTTCCCTTCAACGTTGTGGGTGGTAGTATTTTAATAAATTGGGTTTCGGTGAATTGATTCGTTTATGAGCTAAGTGAGAAGTGATTTGCGTCCCATCTGCTCCACTCCCGTGTGTCGTAGCGTGATGTTTTAAAGCTTATACTATTAATCCTCCCGAGTCTGGCTATCACATACAAAGTGATTTTTCCAATCTGACTTTCAGATCTAGTGATTAACGTATTAAAACCAATAAACAAAAACATTCTTTAGGTCTATAATATTAGTGTCCATTTTTCTTAATTTTTTGCCAGATAACAGGCGCAGGACACGGCATCGGACGGGAGTTAGCCATCCAGTTCGCCGAGCTCGGTGCCACCGTAATATGCTGGGATACCGACTCCAGACGAAACAACGCTGTTGTCGATGAGATACGCCATATAGATGGAGAGGTACCTGACACCTTCATTTTTTTGGTAAAATAAATTGTTTTGAATTCTGTTTGGAGGCGACCTGATTAAAACCGCAGGAAGACTGGATGCAGGCCGCTTCCAACCGTTCTTTTTGGAAATCTATGGAGGAGGCCTATATTATGTCCAGCAGTGGACGTCCTACGGCTGATTTGATGATTATAACGATGAGGGATTATGATGATGATGAATTCTTTTTCGGTTGCAATTCAGTTCATTATCTACTAATCCATGAAAACTGTCTGTACCTACTGGCTGTAAATTTTATTTTGGTCTACAGAATAATGTACTTTTTTTTTAAATATGTTGTCATACACTCACATGCAGAAACAACTTGACCCGCAAGAACAACTCACCGCGGCCCCGGAACGCAAAGGGCATTTGGATGGGTTTTAGTCAGTAAAAATCTGACATTTCCTTTCGCTCCGCCCAGAGCGGAAGAAGTTATTTGATGAGAAAGCCCATACAAATATTTGTTCGGTTCAGTAATCGAATCCGCAACATGCAGGACAGCAGCCAATCACTTTGCAACTAAACCAACGGTGCTGTCAGAAATCAATATAGAACGACACATCCACAACTAACTTCCACATTTTTCCCCAGTGTTACGGATATTCGGTAGACGTGACGGTTCGCGATCAAGTGATAGCGACGGCGATGCGCATGCGCCGGCAGCTGTCTGACGTGTCCATGGTAGTGAGCAACGCAGGCGTCCTGACCTGTACGTCCTTCAACCATCTGCGACAGGACACTATCATGAGGATAATTGACACCAACCTGCTTGCACATTTTTGGGTAACTATTCCACCACCATCACGCTTGTATTCCCGAAGAGTTCCCAGCAGAGGCGTATCAATTAATACCCATAGTTCGCCGGTATGTTTAGGTCCCATGTAATAGGGGGCGAGCGTATTGCCATTAACCAGGCACAAATCCTTACTCCGAGATGCTACTGAGAATTACCAAACGAAAAACGTGTTCAAAAAACGCCTTCCTGATTAGTTAGCTAAATTTAGAGGAATTAAAAAAAAACCCCTATGTGCTGACGGTAAGTTTCTACTTTTTAATACCTATGTATTTTTACGAAAACAAGTTTTGAATGTTGTAACTGAACTATAAATACCATAAACAGTGATTAAAAAGAAAGCCTAGCAAAACCTAGCAAACATTTTTGCAAAATTTTACTTAGTTTAATGGGCAGTCTTTTTCACCCCGTAGGTATATTATGTTAAATTGGACGTAGTTATGCGTAACTACGTCATTATGGTAGAGTGGCGATACTAGCATCCAAATATATCCGCGTTCAAATTCAATTACGTCTTCAAGTAAATTAATAGCTGTTTTCATATCAGGTAATCCAGGCCTTCCTACCAAGTATGATAGAGAGGCGACATGGTCATATAGTGGCAATCAACTCGAGTGCAGGTCTAATGCCATGTGCCGACATGATTCCATACTGCGCAGCCAAATATGGACTAAGAGGTAAAGATGTAACACCGACTGCAGAGTTGATGTAATCAGTTTCAGTTGAATAAGATATGGGCTATATAGGTCATCGCTATAGTAAGAGGCACAAATTGTTTGCTCGGCCAACATGTCGTACGGTCGCTAGAGCAGAGTCGCCGGTGTGTCGGACCCTGGAAGCCCTCAATGCCCTCCTGGCAGTCAATCCTGATTGTGATCTGTTTGCCGATGAATGGAGAGAGATAATGCGAGTGTGTCTGAAGTTTTGCGAGAGAAAGTATGAGAGAATATCCACTGTTATTTATTAAATGTGTAGCAGATTTTATAATAATATTAGTATTGTGTTCTAGGTTAATTATTGTGATTGGTGTGTAACCATTTTAATTAACTATAAATAAATAATAATAAATGATAGTAGGTAATGGGCGATATACTCATTTAAAAAAGTACGAAAGTTTCATTGCAAGTAGTTCTTGCAACAACGTGTGATACAGTTTGCATCACGTAAAAAGAGCGCTCATTTGAACTGGTGCAGTAAGAGTCCAGCGCTCTTTTTACGTGGGCGTACTCTACCTGCAACTTTCGAGTTTCTTCCAGAACCAATCCCACACGAGAACGAAGTTAAGTTTTGAGACTTTCGGCTTTGAAATATACTAAACCCGGATGTCTCTAACTCAAAAATCAAGTCTGTCAAATTAATGTTACAAATTGTCACAAATAATACTTACACAAGATGGAACTGATGCCTTTGCTCAGAAGAAAGATAACACAAGCTAAACTAAAAAAAATCACAAAAAAGCGCGCATAAGCAGCTATATAGGTACAATTATTTGCGGCTGTCGATAATTTACCCCACCAAACACAACAGTATAGGTACGCGCGTTTTACATGTTTTCTTTCGCGAAATCGGATGTTACTCCCACAACTGGCTAAATGCTCTTATTTTCTCACCAGGTCTGATGGATTCAATAACAGAGGAGCTCCGCCTGGATACGTGGACAAAAAACATAAACACCACTTCTGTATACCTAGCATCTGTAGCAACCGGCATGTACCCGATGCCTACACATCGATTCACTTCGTGGTACACCGAGATCACTGCTAAACAAGCTGCTAAGTCTATTATTGAAGGTAAGGTTATGAAAGATACATGTTTAATTATTAGTGGTGAGGATTTCAGCTGTTCTTGTCTGGATTTCTGTGTTATGATTGTCGCGACTGCTACGCTAGAGGTCTTGGGTTCGATTCCCAGGTCGAGCAAAAAGTGTTATTGGGTTTTTTTATGAATTTCTCAGTAGCAGCTTGGAGTTTGGATTTGTGCCCGGTTAATGGCAATAGGCTCGCCCCCTATTACATGGGACCTAAAAACATACCGGCGAACTGTGGATGTACGTTGGTACACCTCTGCCGAACCCTTCGGGGAATACAGGCGTGATGGTATGTGCTTCTGAGAATTTAATAGAAAAACCCAACAACATTTGCTCAACCTGGGAATCGAACCCAAGACTTCGAGCGTAGCAGTCACGCTTAGGACCACTAGGCTCACGAGGCAATCCAGTAAATACAAAATTTAATTGACTCGTGGGATTCAACAATACAACCACCAAAACTAGTTTATCCATTTCAGGAGTACGCAAGAACCATCGGATTATCAGCATACCCTCATTTATGAAGTTCCTGATCGACCTCACCAACCTTATGCCGTACAGAATAAGAGTTATTTTCACAGATTTTTTCAACATCCGCCACAGAGGATGGTTTTGTTTTTGTTGAGGGAACCTTTAGTGTTTTGCGCTAAAGTCTGTATATTTTACATGGATGAGCTTTGCTCTCCGAACGTCTTCAGCTGGAATGCTTAGAACTGTAAAAAAGTAAGCTGAAATGCTTTAAATATGAAGTTCGAAAACATTTCGTTGGAGATATTATGTGCCGAAAGTCACTCGTCATCATATTGCCTATGATGTAATACATGACAATTTAAATAAAGGCACTTTCTTTTGACGCGCATCATTCATAAATGAATATTTTATCGCAAAATGGTGACTGTTAAGGTAGTTATCCCGCCACCGGCGAGTAAGCGAGTATCTATCGGCTATTTTCTCGCTCAAGAAGCGCACAATAGATATACATTCCGTGTAAATAAAAGAGATGCATATATAAATAGTTGATCGCTGACTGTTATCATTGTGGACTCGCTCCACTAGTTTGCGACAAGAGCTATGGCTAGCTAAGCTAGGGCAGTAGGTTCATTCGCCAAAAGACTCTCGCTAGGTACACATAACAGTCGTAGTGGCCGAGCGACTGGTGCGAGTAATCGCCAGTCGCACTCATACACTCGCTTATAGCCCAGCGACAAAACTATCGGAACTAGACACTCGCTTCTCGCCAGCTAGTTTCTAGTTCTTCTCGCTTCTTGCTCATCGTTAGTGGTGGGACAAGTGCCTAAGGACTGTCTACTGCTTTTGATTTGTATATTTTTCACATTTGTTAAAGCGCATTATAATTCCCAAAAAATGATTTACAGTAAGATACTTACTTAAAAGATTGGAATAAAACATGAAAGTGTAGTAGTATGTAACAAAAACCTTTACTATGGCACCATCTTTGAAATATGAAAAAGAATTTGCCATCAGGGTAAAAGTTATTCATTTTCTTGAGTATTACCTAGGTCCCACTTCCATAGAGTTAATCCAATCTTTTACCTGCCATACTGTTTAATGCTGATAATATTATTGACACTTTTATCAGCTGATTGATCAATCAACAAATAAGTTTTATCTGAAGAATAAATAATTATGATAGTTTGATAGCTTTTCTATAGAAATAATTATGCCAAACTGACATTTGTAACTTAGAAAAGCTCAATAATCTCGGAGAGTTTTTTTGACTGAAGTTCTGAAACCTTCTTGATACTTTAGCAAAATTTTTGTGTATTATTTATACCTGTGGTTTTTTAGCTGTAAAGTATTCTAGATAACAACCTATCTTATATAGTTTTTACAATAATTTGTACCAGATTTAGGTATTGTTTGAATAAATCGTGAACTTTTGATAATTGACTTTTATTTAAGAAATATCACTAGATCTGAAAATAGCACTTTAAATTGAGGACATTACAATTTAAGAATATAAAAAGTTAAGTACTCCATTATGGAATGATTAATCTTACATTTTACAATCCACCTAAAGGTGTGATACAACAACTATAAAATATGATAAATACAGACATAATGTCAATACAAGGTGTTGATTTGCATCCTCGTCAAATTTTAGGACCTTGTCATAAAAAAATAGAAGTAATCAAATATAATTACGATACCTGTCCAATATCTAATAAATACTTGTTTTTTTTGTTGCATCTATCAAATAACAGTATTCCAGAATACTCCTCTTGCTAAATTCAGAATAGCCCAGTTGCGTGTGCGGTAGGCAGAGTTGTCGCGCGGGTATATCAATGTGTGTATATAGCGCCAAAACCCTCTGGCGAGATGGCTAGCATGAATTTGAAAATCAGGTCAATGTTTTTTTTCAAATCCTATTTATTTTATTATTGATTCGTGATTATTTTATTATTTTATTATTTATTTTCTTTGATACTCTACGAAACCAAATTAAGGGTTAAGAATCACGAGCATAGTTAAATCCTTGAATTTGACGGGGATGCAAATCAACGCCTTGTACATAGAATTTTTCTTTAGAGGCACTTTTTTACATTGTAATATAATAATAAGATAAACGTTAGTTCAGCAGATAACCGTTTTCTCGAGATTATCACACGTAGGTATTATCTATATAAAAACGGAATTCAATCAATCAAAACAACATTCCTTAGGGTCAGTTCACACAGAGTCGCGACGGGAAGTGACGTTGCGCGCTCCTTTAAGGGTCGGTTCATATCTGACGGAAAATGCGTCGAGCGTATCGTCGCTCTTAGGTAGACGCGCTAACGCATCATCGGTTAGGTGTGAAAGGTTGAATGTTTTATTATGTATTTGACTGTTTTGGCGTTACGCGACCGATAAAACGCGACGCATTTTCCGTCAGATATGAACCGACCCTTAATATAGCGACTCAAAATATAACTTTATTTATTACAAGAAAAGATACACATTTCTTTGTGAGAAGGTGCAACATATTCTGAATTCAAACAATGAAATGTGTATCTTTTCATGTAGTAAATAAAGTTATATTTTGAGTCGCTCTACTAAAAGGAGCGCAAAGCTTAACATCCTACAAACAACTGTGCATTCCTAACTTATATCTATTCACGCTTTGCCCACACTTTTCACACATCGCCATCTCAATATGGTCTTTCAAATGTTGCTCTAGTAACTTTGTATCCGTTAAGTGCTTATTACAAATATGACAGACAGTCCTATTACTCCCGTGCAGCAACGAGTGACGGAATAAAGAAGTTCTCGTTGCAAAACTACGGCCACAAGACTCACATAGGTGGCGGGTTGGTTCCGGTCTTGCTGTATGCTTTTTTACGTGGAGGTACATTTCTTTGCGGTCCGCTGATGTTATGTTGCAAATTTTGCATCTGTAACAATAAATTTTAGCTTTTATTTTTTTACTAGGTTTTGTCCGCGACTTCGTCCGCGTGGATTAATAGTTCCCGTTCCCGGGGGATTTCCGGGATGAAAACTATCCTATGTCCTTTCTCGGGTCCCAGACTATATCTGTACCAAATTTCATTGAAATCGGTTCAGTGGTTTAGGCATGAAGAAGAGACAGACAGACAGAGTTACTTTCGCATTTATAATATTAGTAAGGATAACTAAATATAAAACCTAATGAACAAGACCGAACCGGTCTTGTTAATTAGGTTTCATATTACTACTTGATTATGATGAACTATATCAACTTTTTATAAGTTTGGAAAGATTAACCCATTCAGTGTGGGCAACGCGTAAGCGAGTTTTTCTGGACGCGCATGCGCATTGCCCACACTGAATGGATTAACAAATCTTGACATAATTATTCCAAGAATGTGCCAGGTATAATATTAATTAACTGGCCATTAATTGGTTGGCAGAGAATGATGTATGATTTCCATTATACATTATATTTAAGATGGTGTAAGTCATACCCTTACCTATACATAACATTCTCAGGTTTTTCATGTTCCTCCTTCCTATGTTTATTCAATGCATCACTGCCATGAAAAGTGTGACCGCAAATATCACACACTCTTTCCTCAGCCTTCATAATGTGTTCTTTAGCATGTCGGTATAACTGGAACCTTTCTTTGAATGTATCTCCGCATTCCTTACATCGGTATACGCACCCTACAGTTGCTGCATAGTCTGTGTGACACGTCTTGTGGTGCTGTGTCAGTCTTTCTTTGGTTGGGAATTCGTCACCACAGTTGCAAGTAAAAGGCGGTGATGTATTGTGTGAAATTGAATGCTGTTGCATTTGTTGCTTGGAATTGAACAGCATGTCACAGTGTACACAAGTTCGGAGTGCAGTATCACAAATACTCAAGTGTTGCAATAATTTTTGCACTGTGTCATATTTAATTTTACAGCCAAAACATATGAAGGCATTCTTTTCTATCTTTGGTTGGTTTGCTTTGATTTTTGGATCTGCTTCTCTCATTAAAAGACCTTTTACTATCTGGAAGTCTGCTTCTAACACATCTCTTTCTGTTTTAAATTTCTTTGTTATATCTTTCTTCTTAGGACTTATAATTTTAGTAGTTTTATTGTTCATCTTACTTATTTCAAGAGAATGTTCATTCTTGTCCAACATATTAACAATACAAGGAATATCTTCCTTACCGAGGTTGTTTAGGTACTCTTCGATGTTCGCTGTGTTGTTTAGAAACTCTAGAAGCGAATCCGAGTTGTATTCAGAGTCTGGTAAAGGTTGGATCACCATTTTATTTTCCGACGATTTCCTCATCTTCTCTTGCACTGACGATTCGAGCCAGTCTTGTGAACAGCGAGCGTTAAGTTGGAAATTATAGAATTGGTTCAATAATGATACACAAGACAAGCAAACTGACTTTGGAAGATGATCATTTGAGGATATAGTTACTGCAAGGCAAGCTTTCATGTGTAGACTGATGGTAGGGTCCCCGAGTATGGACACATGGTCAGATTCGACGTCTAAACATATGCGACAGCAGTTTTGGACGTCGTCACACATATTTATTTAATTCGTATCCAAATGATCACAATAACACAACAAGTAGAAATACAACACCGGTACAAAATCTATGATGACTTTCCTTTGACAGATGACTTTCAGAATGTCGTTCTAAATCGAATAGTGTATCTGCTGTCGTTAATTTTTATTTTCTAAGAAAAACACTACCCTACTAACTCTATATTCAAAAATAATTATACTTTTATTGTATTTCACCATTTTTAATAATAAACTAATATTTTTCTGGTTTTTCATCGTTACAAGTTTTTTTTTAATATTATTTATGAACGAAGAACTTGCTATCAGGTTACGAGGTCAAGGTCGTTGAAATTAGGATTCAGTTAGAATGTGCATAATCTGTAACATGGTGATCAAATTCAAAATGTTTTACTGAAATAACTGGGTTTTATACGATACTCACGTACAATGTGGGCACTTTGATTAACTATCTAACCTATTTAATTTGGGTACCACCCAATTGTGCTCGATAAATTATTGCACGTTAACTTGCAATTATTCCTAGTTCAACATTTTAATTTATAAATGTACGGAACCAAAGTTTTAAATCGGCAATTTGCTTGACCAGCCGTCTGACATTTGACATGGTTTTGACAATTCGTTGGAAGACGCAAGTGGGTAGGTCCTCAACCTCTAATCGAGATAAACTGCGAATTAACCAGCTATCGTCTCCCTATGAACATTCATATCGCACTCGTAATATAAGTGTGACGATTTTTGTCGTGTGTACAGAAGCGGGCGTTAAACGCGACAAAATTCAAATTATATACACCGGATTATTAGTGTAAACATTTTAAAATCACGATACAATGCGTTTCTACGTATTAGAGACAAGTGAGTGACGCTGTATATTGGTGTTAAATACTTTGTTTTACCTTATTACATCGGAAATAGGATACTGTACTGTACCAGTAAGTGCCAGAAACCAAAATGTCTAAGGACAATAATTTTGGGAGTGAGGCACAGGAATCTCTGCTGTATTCTGCCAGACATGGAGAACTATCGGTGGTCAAGGCAATGCTGGAAGCGAAGAATGAAGGGAAACTTACTTTGGATATCAATTGCAAAGGTATGAATGTCTTAGATAGCATACTATCTAAATTAATAATCTAAGTAGCTAAATAAACATTGCATAATTTAAAAATAATTTGGTGTTTATACACTGTAGAGATTGTAGCGAGCTTAGCCATGCTAAACCATACTCTTGTAGTTTACTGTTTGTATACAATAATATGAGATAAACACGGTCAAAAATGTGACTTTACTCTCCCGTTTTTTCCCCCACATTATGTTAAAACTTTGATTACGACTTTGCTTCCATGGGTCGTAGTGCTTTGTTAATAGCCTAAACTATTCCTCATGAATCTGGCTGCCACAGGTCAATTCTAAAAATTCTTCTGCTTATAAGAAGCTGTGTTATTACTGCATGCTCTAGGCTATACATATTTTATTGTAAAACAAAATTGGGATTTATAAGAAAATTCATGAGGACAAAACTGTGCAAGCGTTGTGCTCAATGCTCATGCCTTCTCAGTATGAGAAGGGGCCCTTATCCTGCAGTGGGAACATTATACGCTGATGGTGGTGGATTTGAATTTTCTAATAAATTAGATCATGTTGACTTTAAACAGAAGTTTTATTATTATAGGTTTTTAATAGCCATTGTCATTACATGTGAATCATCATTATTATTCATTTATTGTTATTGTAGTAGATTCCTAGAAATAACAGGCAAATTATTAACTGTGATAGTACTTTCCGGTATTATTAAATGCAAGTGTAAACAAAGCCTTGGGTTTTGGTGTACCACATAGGGTTAAAAACAAATGTATGCTAATTTAAATTTGTTTGCTTGTGGCTAAATAATTACAGCTGCATAGACCGATCTTCCGGGTTAAGCCACGCTTGCCGAGGTTGGTCTGTGGATGGGTGACCATTCAAGCACGTAAAGCCGTTGGTCCCGGCTGTCATTTGTAGATCTTTGACAGTTGTTACTGTTAGTCAGAAGCCCGTAAGTCTGACAACGAGTCTTACCAAGAGTATTGTATTACCCATTACTGGGTTGTGGAGGTCTGATAGGCAGTCGCTCCATGTAAAATACTGATATTCAGCTGCATCTGGTTTGACTGGAAGCCGACCCCAACATAGTTGGGAAAAGGCTAGGCAGATGATGACATTTTTCTGTTAGTTCTAATGTCATAAATCATGTATATTATACTGTCTTAGGACACCTAGGCTAGTGAGGCAGTTTTTTTTATCTGATGCAGTAATCATAAGGACTAATCTTTCTCATTAATAACTTGTTTTTACTTCTTCCAGGCAAAAACAAAACCAATCTAGGCTGGACTCCGCTACACCTGGCTACATACTTTGGCCATAGAGATGTGGTGGAGGCCTTATTGGAAGCAGGGGCTAGTGTTGACGAGGTCAATGACACCGGTGACTCGGCATTGCATAAAGCCTCTTTTATTGGAAATGAGGTAAGGTTGACAAAAAAAATTGTTGAACAATTAGTATTTTCATAATTAATTTTTTGAGAGCAGACTCAATATTTATGCCTTGTGGCAGTGGTAAGTGAGAATTTTCTATGGCAAAAACTCAACACCTGCCCTATCACCATCTCTTAAAAAAGTGTTATTTTAATATTACTTTGCCTTGCGCACTGTTGGATTTTAAACGCTCGGCTCAGCCCTGAGTGTTGAAAATGCAACCACGGGATTTACAAGGTAATATTAAAATGGTATAGTTTTAAGAGATGGTGGTTGGCCCTCTGGGGATTGAACCCAACAGGATTTCAGCAGTCACAGTTCCAACCACTCGTTTGTTTTGTAGATGCTCATTTATTTCACTGTCGTACTAGCGTAGTAATTTTACTAACCTTTAAGAACCATCACAATCTAATGTCTCAACCTGTCAAAAACCCCTCTAATTTACCTAAATTTTTTGTCATTGATTATTTTTTAACCTTTTTATTAGTAGCCTTCTGATGTTCATCTATCTTTATCGATCTCTTTCTCTCTTACAGGAGCTAGTCATCCTCTTACTCAAATACAAAGCTGACGTCAATATAATGAACGGCGAAGGTCGAACACCATGTGACATGTCAAAGACGAGAGACGTACAACGACTGCTAGAGGCGGCCGGGAGGGCGGAGCGGCATGAGCGAGAGCTTCGCCTGCTGACCGCCGCTAAAGATGGCAGGATTGAAGATATACAGGAATTGGTAAGTAAATGATAAAGTTTTAGATTATGAAGGTTCTTTTATTGGAACCACAAACAGCTACAGTATACAATATTAAAGTATGGTGAATACCATACTGTGTGGGGGTAATACTAGGTGTGCTCAACTTAGTCCGCGTATTTTTTTTCACCCGCGTTATGGTACGTCTTTGGTTACTGCTCTGCTAGCAGTGTGGCGTAGCGTGATGTTACATAGCCTATGGCACTCACTGACTATAACGTGACTTTCCGGTTCAGTAGATCAAGAGATTACCCTACAACCTCACAAACTGTACCTCTTTATAATATTATACTTAGTAAAGATTTTACTTTAATTAAAATACATTACTGCAAGAGCAATATTGTTTTGGATGCATACAGTGATTTATTGTTCAATAATTACAGTCTTTTTGTAAAAAAGAGATTTTGAAAAAGATGAAATGGTGGTTTATGAAAAAAAAATCTTCTTTCACAGCTGAGCAGTCCAAACACTCCTAACATCAACTGCGTGGACGCTCAGGGCAACACGTGCCTGCACTGCGCCGCGTACAGGGGACACACGAGACTCGCCGTGTTGCTACTACAGAACGGAGTCGATACTACACTTAGAAATAATAGCGGTATGTACTCATGCATTTTTTTCTTAAGTAGACAAGTCGTTCTGTTTGGTTTGCCAGGGGTAAATCGGCGCACAGTTAAAAAGCAACACTAAAAAATAAAAATAAAATAAAAAAAAGTGTGTGTGTTCAAATAAAGTCGAAAATTAACTTAACAACTATTCCGCCATAGCATCAAACCAAGGCGTAAGGTTTAGTTTAGCTTGGTGACGCCGGCCTAAACTATTATTGTTTCTTTATCGTGTGGGCAGTAAAGTCTAACGACCCCACATAACCTAGTGTCAGAGTTTCTAAACCGCCTCAAGGGCCTCTAACGTGGTTACCGATGTCAGTGATGTCCAAGATAAACTTAGAAAGTACATATATAATATTTGTATTTTAACTGTTTTGGCGTTACGCAACAGACGATGCGCAGCATATTTTTTGTCATTATTGCGAGAGCCCAAAATATTAAAAGTTTGCTTGCAGTGGCGTTCGTGCCTCCTCCTTGACCCTCGTTTAACCTCTTGTTTCGAAACCCGCAGGTCAGTTGGCGATCGACATGGCTAAGGACACGGAAATGCGCGAGGTATTGAGTGTGAGGCCGGTGCAGCGGTTGCAGAGAACTGCTGCCAGGTTTGAGGGGCCGCTGCTCAAGAGGTCCCGCTTTTTGGGCTGGAGACCTGTTTGGGTAAGTCGAAGAGTAGATGAAGGTATTTCTTCAGTGTCTAACGGTTATTATGCCTCAATAAAAATTGGTCAATTGAATGTTCAATTGCACAGGTTAATTTTTTTAGTTTTATTTTTCTGGTGCTCACTTCAAGATTATATACTTTAAGTGAGGTATTCATTGAGAAAAACTTAACGACTATTAAATGGTGGATTCATACAGTCCTAGTAGGTATATAGATTTCTTGATTACCTAACTAACTTAATTACCTAAGGTAACTTTTATATTTCATAAATTGAATAAATAAATTGAAAATCTATACTTAAAGTGAATAATAAAAATGGCTATGTTAAATAATAACAATAAAAAAATTATATCTGCCTACTATTGTTCCACTATATAGAAGGCATCATTTGTTGGTATGCTGTTGTAGTTAATTATGTTTTTCTTACTCCTCCGCTAATATCTTCTGATTAATTTCGTTGCGGGATCCAAGACTGTTGAATCGTTTCTCCGGGACTTCTCGAGCTTCATTGCCTTGGCGCTTTTCTGGCAGCCGCCACAGTTGATTTTGGCTTACAAGAGTTGCAGTGGTTTGGGAATAGTGTAGCAGGCTTGGGTGTTAAGTTACGTCTTCTGTCCCCTTAGGCAGTGCTGCAGCGCGGCGTGCTGCTGTACTACGGGTCGCGCGCGGAGGCGGCTCGCGGCGGCACGCAGTGGCGGGGCCGCAAGTACCTGGACGCCGCCAGCCTGGCGCCCGCCGCCGCCGAGCGCGCGCTGCTCGTGCTGCGCTTCAGCGACGGAGACACGCACCGCCTGGCCGTGCAGGGGGACAAGGATGTGGCGGCGTGTCGCCAGGTCAGGGGACAACTTTTCTGTCTTTGTTATTTTTTTTTTAAATACGTTGCCCGTCACTACGAATTTCTCCTGTATCGTGGGTGCGTTTACAAACATATAAACTCACATACACAAACAGCCAGACCCGGAACAACTATGTGCAGGTCATACAAATACTTGTTCCGTGCGGGATTCGAACCCGCGACACACAGCGCAGCAGTCGATCGCTCGGCCAATGCGCCAACCGTGTCGTCAAGTGTAGTCAATCTTATTTTCATGAAATCACTTCTTCTGCTCTGTGCGGAGCGGAATGGAGAGGGAGTGTTAGACACTGAGTAAAACCCATCCGTGTTCCTCCTAATGCCCTTTGCGTTTCAAGGCAACACGTAGGGGCACCTAAAGCTTATTTTTTTTTTAAATAGCCTTACGTAATAGTTTTTTAGGCTCATGAGAATCTTAACAATGCTAAATAAATCGCTGCGCAAGTAAAACTTAAAATATTTTGTCTAATGCACTTAGCAAATTTATTTGGCCAAATATTAAAATTTTTCGCTTACACAAAATCAACTATATCTAAATATAAATAAGTATTATTTTGTATTATCCAAGTAACAAGAATACAATTATAAGCCAGGCAAGTAAAGTATAAACATAGTTATAATTTTTATATATTTACAAGTTAGTTATTCTTCCGCCATTTTGTTTCAGCAATGGGTGACAGCGATAAACGAGCACATCGCGTACTCCGGCCACTACCTGTGGGCGGGCGCGTCGCCTGACTCCGCGCGGGAGGCCACCGAGGACTTAGAGGACGAATGTAAACCGTTGGGTAAGAAACCAAGAATTTTATTTCTTTGTATTCTTACAACTTTGTGTACTTTACTAACGAACTGACCGCGCTTTCGTCCGTGTGGCTTATTTCAACCGCGTTATGATATGTTTTTGGTTATTGCTCCGCTTCCGTGTGTTGTACCTTGATACCTTGTTCTGTCTCGGAATTGTAGGTAATGTCTTACTTATAGTTCCGAGACAGCGACACTATGCCGGCTTACGCTGAAAACCAGCGCTGTGGTTCCGTGCCTAGTGCACGGGCCACGGCTTTATGCTGAGCGTCAGCCGTTTCGCGTGGTTGTGGCGCATATTTACACAAAGATGTTTATTTTTTTATTTTTTATTTAAGCTTTTGTTTTTAAGTACTTAGGTTAAGTAAGTTTATGTTATTTGCGTCACATTTCATGCGAATATATGGTTTTTCTTTCTTTCTTTCTTTCTTTCTTGATGTTATATAGCCTATGGTGCTCAGGAATTATGTAGTTATCCATTGGAGAAAAATGGTTAAATCGGTCTAGTAGTATCGAAGCCTATAACTCAAGGCGGATTTCAGACTTCAGACTTTATAGGCATGATTTATAAGTCCCTGATCTCCTCACGATGTTTTACTTCACCTATGCCAGAAAAGTCCAAGATAACTTCAGAGAGTACATAATATTATAAATTTAAAAAGTCACCCAGTGTCGAACCCACAACCTCATGCATAAGAGGCGCTTAGGTTACCCACTGGGCCATCATAATTGATCATCATTTGATTGGTTGTAGGCTCAATGCAAGACGCGCTAACAGCAGCGACGAACAGCCTCGCCCTCCTAGACACACAGCTGCGCGAGTGTGCCGCCATCGTGGCCGCGCTCGACAAGAGCGTCAACGTCGGGAACTCGCTGCACCACTCTGCTTACATGGTATTATATCATTGCAACTAACTAAATTATAATTACTTAGCAGCTCACGTGCCCGCAATGTGCCAGGATCTTCCAGAAGAAGATTGGCTACATTGGTTGCCTATCGTCATCATAGCCATAGCACGAGGTCAGTAACCACGGACAAGTATGACGTACCTATACTAGAAAGGTTTAGGTAGTTAACTAAAGGTAAACAAATCGTTGAAAAGGTTTTTTATAGTTGACACTTCCTTGTTTAAAAATACGTTACAACAAAATCAATTCTAATTTCGATTTATGCGATATTTTTCTCTTTTAATAATGTATGTTAAACTTTATCATTTATTCGTAAACTACTCTTCATAGATGTCATTGTTTGGACACCACTTTTTTGCTAGTTTTATAAAATAGTATAATATTTTGTAATCTGTCTATTGTAAAGAGCCTAAAAAGACAGGTTCCCAAAACCTTTTAGAAGATACGATGAATTAGATAACGTCGCTAAATTTAAGAGTACGCCCGTGATGTAGTATGGCAACTAAAATTGCAGGTATTACGTTTAGTCGATTAACCAGGCGCCTTTGAAAATTGCGAGGGTCATGTAATAAAACAGAAAATGTTTAAATTAGATAAAATGATTGATAATACCACTGAACGTTTTATTATTAACGTGGCAGATAGTTCCTCAAATTCTGGTATAGACTAAAACCTATTATTATACGACTTTAAATAATACGATTTTAAAATTTGAAGTGAAAGGCTTAGCATCCATGAGTCACGTGGTTTGTTTTGTTTACATTTAGTTAACTACCTAAACCTTTCTAGTATAGGGTCAGCATTTATTATACAAGGCGTTGATTTGCATCCTCGTGAAATTCAAGGAGTTAACTATGCTCGTGATTGTTAACACGAATCAATAATAAAATAAATTGGTTTTGAATTATTATTTTTTGACTTGATTTTCAAATTCGAGCTAGCCATCTCGCCAGAGGGTTTAGGCGCTATGTACACATTGATATAACCGCGCGACAACTCTGCCTACCGCATACGCAACTGGGCGATTCTGAATGTTGCAAGAGGAGTATTCTGGAATAATGTTATTTGATAGTTGCAACTAAAAAAACAAGTATTTATTAGATATTGGCCAGGTATCGTAATTATATTTGATTACTTCTATTTTTTTATGACAAGATCCGACGAGGGTGCAAATCAACAGCTTGTATGCGACAGAACTCTTAAGAAATGCTTTTTAAATATTTCCTTAAATGTATTTATGTTTAGCTCCTGTCTAATAACTTCGGGTAAACTATTAAGTAAATAGGGTTTACTATTAAGCTACCACCATCTTATAAAACAGTTCCATTTTCATATCAGTTGTTGGAATTTCAACCTTCGGCGTTGAGACGAGTGTTGAAAACCCAACAATGCATAAGGCAAAATAATATTAAAATAATAGTGTTTACGCGATGGTAGTAAGTCCGCTGTCCTATACAAGTTGTTGCATATTCTATAGCGCTTCCAACACGCGTGCGGCACGGGCTCCGAAGCGTTGTCGGCACTGCGACACTGTGCCGCCCTGGTCGCGCAAGCACGGGACTCCGACACCGCCAAGCTTAATAGAGAGGTAATCTAAAAAAAATAAACAAAAAAAAAAAAAACATTACTTTAATAACAGTCGTGTTATGTTTGGCTATATAATATGTATGTTGGCTACTTTTTAAGGTGTCAGCTGTAAGCTAAAAGGAACCTTATTCGCTTACGTTAAAGTTAGTTTCCGCAGCATAATGCTTTAATTTAATAATTTGAAATTTCAGTCTGGTCTGGTGACTGGGATCTTGGCTCACATTATTTGTTTTAAACATTTTTAATATTAATTATCATTTTTATTTCCACGATTTTTTTTCAATCTTCAGTCCTAAAGTTTATATAAAATTGAGTTCAACAGATAGAACGTAATCGTGTGTTAGAAGAAGCTCTGGCCGCGTTAGCCAGGACACACCATGCGTTAGAGATGTCCGTCGCAGAGGAACTTACTAAGGTATGGATTTTGTACTCTATGAACATGTTGGTAAAATCTATTTTTAGAATTATAGAATATAGATTTAACAGTTGAATAAAACTATTATTTTTGTATCAAGTATAGTCAAACAAATCATGTAGTAGTGGTAGTAGTACCAACATTATTATTCCATTTATTTATTTATTATACATATTAATTACATTTTTAAATATTACTATAAAAAAATAAAAACATTTAAAAATATAGAAAATAGTAGCCCACCGGCATCGGGAACAGGGTCCAAGCCACCGGTGGTCAGGGCTCCTGAGAAAGGAATCTCCTAACAATACGCGCCGTGTCTAGGAGTACCGCTTTCTGAATCAAGCCTTTGATCCAACCGCCCAACGAGAGCCTCCTTAGGTGTTGGTCGAGGCTCTTGGCTATTATGCCATTGGCCGTCACGACTATCGGCACAATGATTGCCGTATTCACATCCCACATGTCGACAACCTCGCGAGCCAGATCAAGATACTTAATTTGTTTATCTTTCTCAGCTTTCACGAGGTTCTCGTCATGCGGGACAGTAATATCAACGATCATTGCGCGACGCTCTAATCGATCTACCACCACTATGTCAGGCTTATTGGCAACAATAGTCCTGTCAGTGATGATAGATCGGTCCCAATATAACGTGATATGACCATTTTCAAGAACTGGGTCGGGCACATATCTATAGTATGGTACTTCCGATTCCACAAGACTGTATTTCAGAGCAAGTTGCTGATGGATAATCCTGGCTACAAGGTTGTGTCTATGCAAGTAGTCTCCGTTAGCCAGACGAGAACAACCAGATATAATGTGACGGATTGATTCCCCGGGACGATGGCATGCCCGACAAATGTCAACCGTACCGTCCTTCACAATATATCTCCGGTAATTGTTCGTCATCATAACTTCGTCCATAATAGCACAGACAAAACCTTCGGTTTCCCCAAAGAGGTCACCAACGCGCAGCCAGGATACGGATGCCTTGAAGTCTACATCCGGCCCATGTAGGGCGCGGTAGTAGCGCCCGTGAAGCTCCTTGCTCTTCCATACCTCCATGCGATCTTTAGTATCTAATACTATAGGTTTGCGCCAGTTCTCGTTCGCTAAAGAGAGCGGGGTGAGGCCCTTGTCCACTGAGACCACATCTCGGTGCATCCCCACATCAGCTTCCAGGAAGTACTCCCTGAGACTGCATATCTCACGGTTGTGCAGGGTCTTAGCATTTAACATTTTAATTTTAGTACCAACATTATTATTTAACCGACTAAAATAAGGTTATCAAGTTATCTATGTTATAGGTTGTCAATGTGTATTTTTTTTTATAACCCTTTTCTGTCTCACTCCAGGGCAAACACATTTCTTCACTTCTCCCAACATTTACTAAAAGTATACGTATTTGTTTTTGTTTCAGAGCAAAAGAAAGAAAAAATCAAAATCTTCATCAACTTTGAACGACTCGAAAGAAAACTTCTTTGACGTTTTCGATGGTAACTTTTGAAAAAAAAAAAAATTTTATGGACATCTTTAAGGATATTATTTTTTAATATAAATGTTTTTGTTTTTTACCCAGAATCTGAAGATGAGGATGACACGCTGGTGACGGCAGGTCTATCCAGTCCACTGGGCGCTCTAAGTCCTTGGGGAAGTAGTCCTGACCTGACTAGACGAACTCCTATTGGCAGTCTAGATGGTGAGTCCAACTGTATCCGTTGCCCGACGTACTTGAGTCCGAAGCACAGGCTGATTTTTTATTTACTGCGTATCTTTAGGGGGATGAAAGTACCTTTGAATTCGAATTACTTTTACTCAGGGGGCAGTCCTCAAACATAAATAAAAATCAGCGCCATGCTAAAAATGGTTCGTATTCATGAGTACGTAATGTCAGAATGAATAGTAGATATGTGTAAGGTTGAGGCGCCCGCCTGTCAAGAATAGGTAGGTAAGGTAAGGTTTAAATCCGGGCAAGTATTTCCAATTTGAATCCGGACAATTTATATGTACTTTCTAATTTTGTCGTGGATATCACTGACATCGGATAATATTAGTCTGAATTTGCCAATCCGCCTTGAGCAAACATTATGATCATTGCTCGTAATTTCTATTTGTGGAAAGAGGCCTGTATCCTGTAGTGGGACAATAATAATAAGCTGTTATTAGTAGTACCTCCTTGGTGTTCTAAACAGTCTTGTAACAGGTGACAAAACGCCAACGAACGAGGAGCAAGACGAGCATTACACACGGCGCCTGTCGGGCTCGTCGGGCTCCCCGCTGTCGCTGCACACGGCCGTGAGCCCCGCCAGCTCGCGCGGCACGCTCGTCTCGCAGGGCGGACACGTGTACCGGAACGCCAGGCCTTATCGCAAGTCCGCACATCCGAGGTACGTTAGAAATACACATATATACATAAAGACACGCCTTTTTCCCATTTTCCCGGGGGTAAGCAAAAATCGCAACACAATCTGCTATGATCCTTACGTTTTAAACGACAACAATCAACAACAACAAAAATCACAACAACAAGTACAGCAACAACTATTACAACAACAACAGAAATAACAACACCACACAACAACAATAACAACAATCAACTACCATTTTGATAATTGAGATTAGTACCGCCCACTGGCAGATTAAGAAGATTAAGAAGGGCCTCCTAAATAACGAGAAGTTCTCTTAATCAAGTCCTAAGGCTAAAAGGCTTTTTAGAGTTGACTGGAGACCCCCCATACATATTCCAAATACAAGACGGCCTAAACAGAGTTATTTATACAACTTTAACTAAAATACAATCTGAAATAATTTACTTTACGTTTACTCCGTGCGTTCGTGCTGGGCTCTCTGATCATGACATTATGACTGACTTTGACTTTCGACGGCAGGCGAAATCGCTTAATCTCAATTCTTTAAATTACGCATTACTATTTAAAGAATTGAGATTCGTGAGATCTACACATCACAGGTAAGGTAATGATTAAGGTATAAAATAATGGTATGTATAAAATAAAAACGTGTTGCGCCGACCCCAAGTAACATGGGATAAGGGCAAGAAGATGATGATAAAATAAAGACGGTAATTGTTCTCTTGAACCCGAAATCCAGCACCCTGACAGTTTGGAGATACTTTCTGAGGATATCCAAATTGAACTGACCCTGTTTCAAGGAAAGGTAAGAATCCATAGCTCAGGATCGCTTCGTTAAAAGTTTGAATACTTAACCTTTTTTTTAACAAAACAAATAGGTACTTAGTGATTACAAAAAAAAACTTAATATTTAAGAATTACTTTTAAATAAGGGTTTTCCGAAGGGCCCAAAAGTTCTGGAGTGTTTGCCCAAAAAATTACCAAGAAATAAGTAGGTAAGTTCAAGTTTGCCTAACCCAATGTATTCAGAGTACTCCCTTAGGCAATGTTAAAATGTCGTTAGGCAAAACCGGATTAACTCCGGTTGTTGAAAGCATTCTTAATTTAACCTTTCAACTTATTCGGCTGGCTTTTATGTATGTTTTTGTAGATTTTTATTAAAAACCATTTACAGTTATTGTGTTTCTTACTTCTTTTCTGATTAATTTCGTTGCGGGATTCAAGAAAGTTGAATAGGCTCTACGGGACTCGTTGAGCTACATTACCTCGGCGCTTTTCTGGTGGTTGCTGCTGTTGATTCTGGCTTTCAGGAGAAGCAGTGGGGGGGTTAACAACTAAAAAAACAAAATTCCTTATTGCCAGACGCATTCCGGGGGCCAAAAAAGGCCTACCCAAAAGACTAACGCTTTAAAGTTGATCGGTTGTTTTTGAAAGCTATCCTTAAATTTGCCAGCAGAATTATTGATACAGTTACTAACGAAATATGAGCTACGGAAAATGTTTAGCTTTGTAGAACGTCTTTCTATAACTCAATGTCTCATATAACGCCCGGATACTTTATTAAAGTTTTCCAATTGTTGAACTCCAATAAAATTGCATACAGTAGCCGGCACGTAACTTGGCAAGTTTTTGACGTAGTGGGGGTAAATTAACGCATGTACTCTTAGTACATAGATACATACATAAACTCACGCCTTTTTCCCATGAGGTTCGGCAAAAACCATATAACGCCACCTGCTACGACATACATACTCCTCTCGCCTCGTCTAAGTTCATACATCTGGTCATACAAGCACGCCGGTTGCGAGGACTGCGCACCCGACCTATCTGAATAACCTCACCAATAAAATCTTAGTACAAAATACCCAAAAACCTAATTCTGCGCATTTGACACTTGCCAAGTAAAGTGCAGGCGACTATACAGCAATATCTTTTATTTCTGCTTTACAAGTCTTTACAAACAAAAAACCTTTCTAATAATATTAATTCGCCTACCTAACACGATTTTTCCATTACTCCCATTTGAGTAACAGTCACGTTATAAAAGCAGGAAATGGCCGTGGCAAGTCAATTTAAATTATAGCGCAGCTTTCATTCGGACTGCCGGAAAAAGGCGTCCAACGCCGGACGTTTGAAATGAAGTATTGACATTGCGAACGGCATGCAAACTCGACCTTGCAGCCGGGAATACACATGCCTGAAACTTGTACAGAAGTATGCCTTTGCGTCACTCACCGGTCAAAAGTTATTATGGCTTATTTTTGAACAATTTACAGACACACATTACATAAAAACAAACCGCGAATACATGTGTATTCCCGGTTTGTTTTTTTATAAATAATGCGCGGTTTATTCGATGTTTGAAAAAAAAAATTATCTCTAAGTGGCAGTGTTGAAAAGGAGGCTTTTTACCTCCTTGATATAATGCCATAAACAATGTAGATTTTAAAAAGATTTATGAACAAATCTTGGTGTATAATTCTATTGATTACAGATTATATTATGTTCTTTGTAATTTTGTACTCTTTAGTAAAAACCTTTTTCCTACCAAAAATAAATATTCCTTTTTTAAATTATGTTTTTATTTTATTTGTTTCTTTTTGTTTCAGTTCTCAGTGGTCCCTTTAGAGTATCATTACCGGTCAGTATGGAAGCTCAATTATTATCACAGCAGTACTTAGCCTTAGCTAAAGAGTGAACGTTTGTCAAACACATAGTTTAGCACTAAATTGACGAATTGCACAAAATGCAACGCAAATAGCGCACTTAATAATAGATTTAGACGTTGCACATATATGTGCATAAAGTTGAATGTATCTGAAATGAACAATAGTTTTGGGAAGTTGTATTTAAGTACTTAATCATTCCATATTTAAGCTATTCCAAATTTGAATATGGTACCGCGACCATAGATTATCAAAAATAGTATTTGTAATTATTTATTTTTTAATGATTTCATACAATGGTTGAAATTTTTGGTTAACGCGCATTGAGCACACAACAGGGTGTTTCTGCATTTCCTTAAATAATAATTTATCAATCTGTATAATCGACATTTATTGTAATACCAAACAAATAAATTATTTTACCAAAAAAATGAGCCATATTTTAGTTTAATAATAACATGTTATAGTTAGACGAAATGTACCTATTTATTATTATTTTATTATATTAAAATGGTACCTGACACTATTGGTGAATGTGCAAACAAATGAAATTGTGATAGAATAATTTAGTTTTTATTATATTAAGCTCAATATTTAACCTGTACTTATTTTATTTTTTGCAATAAATGTATTATTTTATTATCAATTGGTATTTTGTTTTGTGATTTTATTTTTATTAATTGAAGGAATTATTTTAATACAAGCTGTTGATTTGCATTCTCGTCAAATTCAATGAGTTCACTATGCTCGTGATTCTTAACACGAATCAATAATAAAAAAATTGGTTTTAAAATGGTTGGTTTTAAAATTTATATTTTTTGTGCGACAACTCTGCCTACCGCATACGCAACTGGGCGATGCTGATTTTTGCAAGAGGAGCATTCTGGAATACTGTTTTTTGATAGTTGCAACTAAAAAAACAAGCATTTATTAAATATTGGCCAGGTATCGTAATTATATTTGATTACTTCTTTTTTTTCTATGACAAGCTCCTAAAATTTGACGAGGATGCAGATCTGTTGATTTGCATCCTCGTCAAATTTTAGGAGCTTGTATAGTCACATTATTTCGTTTAGGTTGCTAAGAGTGATGCAAAAATAAATATTACTCAACAGTTTGGAATTAGTATTAAAGTAGGGCCTGCATACCAAACTAGCTTCTGTCCATGAATTCTTCCGCGTCATTATTATCATCATATCAGCTGAACGAAGTTCACTGCTGGGCATAGGCCTCCTCTAAAGACACAATAACCGGTCCTGCGATGCCCGCATACAACGATTTCCCACGACCTTTACCTTGTGGCCTTCCCACACTGCGCCTTCCGGTGCGTGGTCGCCACTCGAGAACTTTGTTTTCACATATAGAAGCAACAAGAATATTGTAACCAAAACTTTGTAAAAACCAAATGGAAGGAAAAGAGTGTCCATGGAGTTTCTTGCTCGTTCTTCTCCA
This sequence comes from Caradrina clavipalpis, assembly GCA_932526535.1. Taxonomy (NCBI): domain Eukaryota; kingdom Metazoa; phylum Arthropoda; class Insecta; order Lepidoptera; family Noctuidae; genus Caradrina; species Caradrina clavipalpis. Next base: position 2,628,050 of record OW052088.1, read on the forward strand.
TAGAGACCTACGTTTTGGAACGAGCAACTAGCTTCAATTTTAAACTGTAACTTCTTGACAATTCAAAAGTGCCTGTAAATGGTCTAATTGAAATAAATGATTTGATTTGATTTGATTTGAGAACCTAACAACCCCAACAGCCATCGGCATAGCCAAGAATGTCATATAAACAGTCAATAGTATTCGGATTTAGTTTTAGTTAGACTAGCTTTCTATCGGTGTTTTTTTTTCTATTGTATCAGAATTTAACCTCTTTATAATATTAGTTTGGGTTGAGTGTATAATAAAGAAACTATACTAATATTATAAAGCTAAACGGTTTCTTTTTTTATTTAAGCGCGCTTATCACCGGTGCCACTAGCACGATTCTGAAAATTCTTTCGCTAATAGGACGCTACTTTATAACTGAGTGCTTATAGACTATTTTATCACCCAAAAAAAATGAAATCCATAAGAAAAACACGCAGAAGAAGTCGAGGGCAAAAGCTAGTTTACCTAAATGCAGGATCACACTATTCTTCAAGGTTTCACACGTGAACCGCTATTGCTCTCAGAAGATTAAGCTTAAATAATAGACTAGCCGTGTTAATTCAGGCTTTGCAATCTTGACCTGACTGGTTCCCGAGGTGGTCATCTTAGCATGACCTAGAAAGGAGCCAAGCGTGCTAGAGAATATTATGTAGGGTAGGTATGGATGGATGTTTAACACGTTGACTGTTGGAAAACACACCAGTGGTGTTTGTAAAACTGAGTTTTTAGAAAACTGCCGAGGAGGATTCTAATAGGCTAGTCTTCTTCTTCTTTATCGTGTATGCAGTAACGTCTGACGACCCCACACACCCTAGTGTCAGTTTCTAAACCTCCTCAAGGGTCAATAGGCAATACCTAAGCTAGTTAGACGTATTCAATCAATCTGCTTAGCCTTTTCCCAACTAAGTTGGGGTGGGCTTCCAGTCTAACCAGATGCAGTTGGATACCTGTGTTTTACATGGAGCGACTGCCTATCTGACCTCCACAACCTAGTTACTGGGCAACACGATACCTCTTGGTAAGACTGGCTGTCAGACTTCCCGGCTTCTGACTATCCATAATGACTGTCAAAGATCTACGAAGGACAGCCGGGACTAACAGCTTTTCGTGCTTTCCAAGGCACGGGGATGTCACACTTCCAAACTCCGGGCTACTACTGAGATTATTACAACTTAAAGTTTAGTGTCTCGTTATTTTTTTATTTTTAAGCAGTTGGAATTTTTGATTTTCAGATTTACTTTTTTGACAGATTGTTTCTAAAATGTAGAAGTACCTACATCCTATCTAATCCATACAATGTTTTACGAACTTCACGAGTAGAAATGGTACAGATGTAATCTTATTTACGTGTCTTACAACCCTATATTACCTACATCTTAAATAAACGTCATACCTAATGCTTACGAAACAAGCTTTATTTGCGAGACGAGATTGTATGGTATTTGTATTTCTGCTTCCATAACCAGGAATGAAAACATGATGGGTAATTTTTCATTGTGTGATTCAAAGGAAAATAATATATAGAACATTTTTTGCTGAACATTCCCGATTGATATTCAATAACTTCCGCAGGGAAGGCAGTTTGTTACGAAATGTTGGCATTCAATTTACGGCTACCCGAATAACAGGCGTTATTTGTGTGCTTCGAAAAGGTAGGTATGGAAATTACCGTTCATTTATTTATGTTTTTATCTATCTACTACAACCCTTCATGGAGCAAAATTAAAAACATCTCCCTCACGGATACTTTGTAAACAATTTTTTATCTCGTTTGTTAAAAAAATAAAAAAGCTCTCTAATTATGTCGCTTCAAACGACAACATTAGTCTCTGCTGCGATGTTTTCATTTAAAACTCGACTTAAAGCAAAGGAAACACGCAAACATTTGGGTAGCCGCAACAGTGTCCGAGGTCCCACTTGTGCGCCAACAATCCAACATACCTTTGCGGCGGCGCGGGGCGAGCGGGGGCGGCGGAGGGGGGCGCCACCCAGTCTCGCCCGGCTCCTAATTGCCAGTTGCGCCGCAGCGTTTGCCGCGCGCTCACGTCTGCATTGCGCCCGCGATCCGTGCACACTTCGCCCACACATGACATAGACACCGGTTTGATCGTGAGTGGTCTGCGGTTACATAATTGTTACCTATTTATTGATGTTATAAGCCTACTTGCGTCGTCTAGCTGATGTTTTGTTATGATATTAGCTATTGAGATGTACTGCGCGCTAACCTGCATCGATTAGCTGTCACGCTGGGTTGCATTCAATGTCAAATCATATATCTATAGACTTAACTTGACAATTTAAATGTAACGGTTATTTTTTATGAACGGCCTATTGAGAATAACCTCGTTTTAGGTTTTGCTTTAATTACAGTTTACTAGATTTCAGAAATGGTTATTTTTACTTAAGTAGCAATAATCATACTTTTCAAATTACGCAATTAAGTTGAGTCATGACCGTTGATTCGATTTATTTATAAGGATTTTTTTTACTGAACATTCTTGATACTTTTTAAAAAATAAATTTAAATTGAGTATCTTTTTAAACGACCTGCGGTTTTATCGCAAGCGGTGAGCTCAGAGCTTATACCTACCTCGAAAATAGGTTGATACTTATAGAATTTTCCATTAGTTAGTACTGTAGGCCTGTGCTATTAGCTACAATATCACCAAGACCGTTGCAATAATCTTTAGTACTTTGACCAAGAAGACACAAAATGAAAATTCAGACATAGTTTTTATTTTTCACTAGCGAATCACCCGGCCTCAAGACTGGAAATTTCTGACTATGCTGGCTATAACTTACGCCTTTGGTTAATACTCCGCTCCCGTAGGGCGTAGCGTGATGTTATACAGCCTATGTTACCTAGGAATAATGTAGCTATCTATTGGTAAAAACTGGGTTACAATCGGTCTAGTAGTTTCGGAGCCTATTCGTTACAAACAAATCTTACCTCTTTATAATATTAATATATATGTATGAAGACTCTTCTCAATATTCTTATTGGGCAATAGGCTCGCCCCCTATTACATGGGACCTAAATATACCGGCGAACTGTCGGTGTACATTGGTACACCTCTGCCTAACCCTTCGGGGAATACAGGCGTATAGTGGTATATTTTTATTTTTTATTTTTATTCTTATTGGGCTAGTTACTAGACGTGCAATAGTTAGCAAACATTCAATCAATCAGTTTTATGACATAGCTATACATAGATATAGCTATAGCTAACCTAATGGGTTTACATAGGGCGGCATCGTCATTAATTGATTGACGTTAGATGCCCATCCCTCATCACTTATTTACTACGGATCGTTATTAGCCCGTGATAAGGTAGGTAGGTACCTATATACAGGCTCTGCAGTACCTACAACTAACTGATGTACAGATGTGTTATTTGGAGTGTAACAGTTGCCCTAATGATCGTCAGTTTAGGAACTTTAGAATTATGGTAATTGGTAATGGTTTTTAAAGCAACTTTTGTTTATCATACCATCACGCCTGTATTTCCCGGGTTAGGCAGAGGTGTACCAATGTACACCCACAGATCGCCGGTAGGTATGTTTTAGGTCCCATGTAATAGGGGGTGAGCCTATTGCCATTAACCGGGCACAAATTTAAAATCCGAGCTGCTGCTAAGAATTTCATGAATGCTGAAATGATTTACTGAGCACACATGACAGATTCAGTAGCTTTTCTACCCGATAGCACTGAAAACCTTTTAATTAAAATTCCAACCCATCTCCATCCTATCCAATTAATCGAATACATATCGATACATCAATCGGTTTACCATCAAATCCTTATCCGACATCATTCGGAACAAAATCGATATCTCCCAGCCGATTCGATTACCGATTTTCATAAAAGGGATGGCTTGCTGAGATTAAATTGTCGTTTTATGAACTGCTTATAACGATTTCTAGGTCCCGATGACGTACTTAGGGGCTGTACGAATTTTATAGCGTACGTTTTATGTGAAGCGAGTTTTCCGCAAGTTATAAAGATAGGAGTTCAATGTTACTGAAAGTACCTATTAACAATATGATACGAAGAAAAGAAAAATAAAATACTGAGTAAGGAATCCTGGCAGGGTTGCGGAATTTGTGCGAAAGAGTCGCTGCGGGTATGGATTGGAAAGGGCATTAGGAAGGACATGGATTAGTCAGTAAGAGGAAGAAGAAAGTAGTAAGGAAGAAGTAATTTGATGATTTCCCTTAAAAAAAAAAGAGACTCAAGGCTCATTTTTCTCCCAACTTGCTGGTACTGCTTGTGCTATCCGTTACTAGTGAAGCGTCCGAGATTTTTTCAGTGGTTGTATCAAAAAATAAAACTTTCAACTAAACCTTGTCCAGAAAATTACGTACACAACAAAAAATTTATAAGCCATATTGGTCGAGCCGTTCTCGGGTTTTGAACACATTTGGTCATTTATTTTTTCATTAAAATAGAAAATTAGGTACGTCCGGTTCTTTAAAAATTCTCAGAAAGCAGTAATTGGAATCGCTCAGTAAATAGGTTTTGGAGTTTTTAGCGAAATGCCATTATGGTTTAGTAGGAACATTGCTGGCAGCAAAATATATTTAGACTAGCTGCCCCCCGCGACTTCGTCCGCGTGGCTTCTTTCACCCGCGTTATGTCTTTGGTTACTGCTCCGCTCCCATGTGTCGTAGCGTGATGTTATATAGCGTATATTACTCAGAAATAATGCAGCTATCTATTGGCGAAAAAATGGTTGAAATCGGTCCAGAAGTTTCGGAGCATATTCGATGCAAACAAACAATCAAAAAATGTTTTCCTCTTTATAATATTAGTAGTTATTACCTTCTATAGTTACATATAAGTATAATACTAGTTTTATATTGCGGAATTCTAACCCTTCGTATTATCAAGGTAAAGGGCAATTCTGTAGGAATAGGTACATAATTTCGATATATCGTAAAAACACTCTGGCAACGATACAAACATGTAAAACAAGCTTCTGCTCATGACTTTGTCTTCATATAAGGTAAGTAGTCAAACTTTTTCTTATAGTGTGGCTTTTTATCAGTGACAAAAGATCTTTTCTTTTGTTATCGGATCCATAGGTGCTTGCTGATATCGCCTCTTACAAACAAACAAATAATTGTAACTTTTTATAATGAATGTTACTTTGACATCACGCCTGTATTCCTAGAAGGAAGTGTATATTAATTATAGCCAGATTTTGCCAGAACACATACCTACCAAATCGTTATTATTGCTATTTTTTATTTCATTGCATGACAAAGAAACCGAAAGCCGACCTGATTTTTAGTGGTCACCGCTGCTTATAAATATCCGCAATATCATAGGCCCTGCAAATGCGTTGCCATCCTAGAGACAAACTTGAAATGGTTCATGTGCATGTAATTGCACTGGCACTCATGCCCTTCTAACTAACACAGCAACACTGCTTTACGGCAGAAATAGGTATGGTGTTAGTACTGCCCCTGACGAGCTCCTTTACAAAGAGCTCTACTACTACTACAAGTGCTTCATTAGTGCTGTAATTCTCATTAAAACCTGTGAAATTGCTAGGCCAACCAAACGAAGCTAGCATAACGACTCGGCACTAATAAATCAAAGCTCGGATGTCCTTTGGGAAACATTAGACCTTTGAAACTCGACGGTGGGACCAATTAATCAGCAGAAATAGAAGGCATTCGAAATATTACACTGTTTTAAGGTCCCTCTGTCTCAAGGGACAAGGGAATGTCACCAGTTTTGATAATAACTGAATCTATAGTTACAATGTTTGCGTGAAATATGTATATTGTAACTACCTTTTGCCCGTGTCTTCGCCCATTTTCCGTGACTCGGAAAGCACGTAAAGTCGTCGGTCCTGCGCTTGATCTCTCCCCGGTTCTGTTGAATTGCCTTCCCATCGGACTAGGAGAGTTAAGGAAGAGGGAGTGCACCTATCTTTACCCACATACAATATTTACTGCGTACCAACAAGGCTAGTAAGTTTTAAAATGTTTGGTATCGGACCAGCAGTTCTGGAGATTAGCACGTTCTAAAAAAACAAACTCTTCAGCTTTATGATATTAGTATAGATAAGGGTCAACAGTATAAATAACGTTCCTTCTATAGACTAATCCGCGATTTCGGTCTACTCTATTAAGCCGTGAATACACGTGCCTATTACTTGCACAAAAGCGTGCGAAAAGCTTGCATGCCATTCTGACATAGATCACAATGTTAAATATCACAATGGCATGAAGCTTGTATACATTTGTGCAAGTTACAGACATGTGTATTGTCGGCCTTATGTAGCGTATCTACATATATGGCAAAGTTTATTACCCATTGTGCATATATTTTCTCTGGCATTTTCGGTATCTACTTATACGAAAAAATACCTCATCATTGGATTATTATTATTAACAGAATAATCGCCAATTATATGTAACCTATGCTTGTACTCTGTATAATGTAATCTATTCACTGATAGCAATATCTAGATGAAGCATAGATTAGATTACGTCCATCAATAGGAATTTGGGTACAAATAAAAGCTTTGTAGTGTTGTATACGGAGCTTGAAAGATGTGTTTATTGCTGTGAGGTTCCATCGAAAATTGAGTAAAGGTAAGTCTTCTATCATCAAATTTGTAAATTCCAGAACTTTCATAAACAACGTGTACCTAACATGTTAAACGCACAACCTGAACGTAGTTCGGCAGACGCTGAAAACCAGCGCTGTGGTTCCGTGTCTCGTGCACGGGCCACGGCTTTATGCTGAGCGTCAGCCTTTTCGCGCGGTAGTGGCGCATATAGATTATTGTATTTGTTATTTTTTAATTTAATTGTTGTGTTATGCGTCGCTTTCGCGGGAATAAATGGTTTTTCTTTCTTTTCTTTTCTTCTAGTTTGCTTCTAGAACCTGAACTTAAAATTAATATAAGTTTGAAATCACCGGCTTGAGCAAGCGTGGTGATCAATCCTCGTGCCTCCTCTGTATGGGAAGAGGTGTTTGCCCCGTAGTAGGATTATAATAAACTGGTATTATTGCATCCAATTATGCTTTCCCTGGATATGAGTGACTAAATGAAAAATAACCATCACGCCTGTATTCTCCGAAGGGTTAGGCAGAGGTGTACCAATTTACACCCACAGTTCGCCGGTATATTTAGGTCCCATGTAATAGGGGGCGAGCCTATTGCCATTAACCAGGCACAAATCCAAACTCCGAGCTGCTACTGAGAATTTCATAGAAAAACCCAATAACACTTTTTGCTCGACCCGGGAATTGAACCCAGGACCTCTAGCGTAGCAGTGGCGCTCAGGACCACTAGGCCAATGAGGCAGTTCATGTCCATTTTTCTCACATATCACTATAAACGAACTGTGACACAATATTGGAATAAGCTTGTCTTTGATAGTTCAGTTTATTTAGAGTGCAAAGAAAATATAGCCTCGGGCGGCTTGACGCTGCAATATTCCCCACGGCGGCCGGAGGCTGAGGGATGACAAACTCCATCATAAATTCTCGCTACTATAAGTATTTATGAATATATTTTATGCTCGCTTCTGCCCTCTCGGTCTTTTTATTCGTTTCGTTAGGTTACGTTTTCGGTAACTGCTCCGCTCCCATGTGTTGAAGCGTGATGTTACATAGCCTATAGTATTCCTCATAAATCTGGCTACTTATATTTAAAAAAATATCATAAGCTTATAAGAAGCTCTGTTATCTCTGAGTGCTCTAGCTAGGGCATAGTTTATTATACTGTAGTGTCCCACATGAATCTGGCTTTCATAATATACCATCACGCCTGTATTCCCCGAAGGGTTTGGCAGAAGTGTACCAATGTACACTCACAGTTTGCCGGTATGTTTTTTAAGTCCCTTGTAAACGGGGGCAAGCCTATTGTCATAAACCGGGCAGAAATCCTAACTCTGAGCTGCTACTGAGAAATTCCTAATGGAAAAACCCATAACACTTTTGCTCGACCTGGAGATTAAACCCCATGCTCATCAAAATCTGGCATCAGCTGGCTTTCATATACAATTTTTTTTTTCCAAACCTACTGTTATTTCCAGAGATTAGCGCGTTTGAACAAATAAACAAGCCGTTCAGCTTTATTATGTTAGTAAAGATAAACAAAGTAAGGGTTCGTGGAATATTTAATTTGTTCTGGACTAGTGGAGCAGTAAGAAAATGTTTGTATACCTATTTAACCTTTAAAGCATAAATGAAGTTTTCATTATAAAAACTTTAGGTACCTAATTCTTCTTAGCTTGTTAATGGCAGTCTATACAAAGTTTTTCCGCAAATTTCATCATTTCTGGTGTTGCAAGTGTCCATAGGCAGCGGTGACCGCTTAACATCAGGCGGGCCGTTAGCTTGTTTGCCACCTTCAGTGGTATAAAAAAAAAATCAAAAGTTGTTTGTATTCGTGAGTACAATGAATGAACCTTTGAAATATTTAGTGTATGTAGGTTAATCTATTAGCCATATAGCCTTACGTCTTTGATTACTGCTCCGCTCCCATTGATCTTAGCGTGATGTTCTATACATATAAACCTTCCTCTTGGATCGCGCTATTTATTGATATGTACACAACCTTATTTGTTGTTTACCAGAGACCTGAAAAGGGGTCGTTGTTCTCAACATAATAAACAACTTTTACCATTAGAGCGATCCTGTTTGCGAAAAAACTTTGTAGACTGCCACCTAAAACAGCTGTTCCCTACATCTTGACGTGTAGGATATCCGTACATTTTGGTCAATTAACTAGAGGACCGTTGATTATTATTTATATTCTCTAATATTTCGAATATTCTCCATGTACTAAAAATAATTTAAAAGAAAATCTTTTTATTACAAATACGTTTCTTCACGTTGTAGGTACATAATATATTTGGAAATGCCGTCATCTAAATTGCCTACGCCTGAGAAAACTACAAATAATCCGGAAAATTCGGGTGAAATTAAGATCTTTTTCTCAGACAATTCCAAGAAAAATAAAACATTTATTCACATTTTATTTTTTTGTTCTTTTGATTTATTGGTTATATTTCAATTATTGACAAAACATGTTGCGCCGACCCCAAGTAAAATGGGATAAGGGCAGGAAGATGATGATGATGATGATGATTTCAATTATTGACATGAACTGTACTTTTTGAAACCCTCCTCCCATACTTTTTTCTCGGAACTAGGACATTCCGGGTAACCCCGGACGGATAGCAGCCCTACCTATAACCTAACAATATAGTCTATAAAATCGTCTATCGCCATTTGTATTGAGTGCGTCATTACCATTCGAAGCTAAGTAGGTTAGTACTATAATCTTTTTTATTGTTCTTTTGCATTAGTTTGATTTCGAATAAAAGCGAGAAGTGTTTGTTACGTCATACAATCCTACTATTATTATGAATGCGAAAGTTTGTGAGAATGGATGGATGGATGTTGCTTTAATGGCTGAACGGATCTGGATGAAAGGCACTGAGATCGATTGTATGACCAGCAGTGCGATTCTCTAAGCCTCACTTCGTTATTCGAAAGCTGAATCCGCAGTGAGATTACAAAATGGTATTCTGTTAAACACGATCACGCCGGTGATGTCACCACGGCTAACGAATACTAAACCAATGACAAGTTGGTTCGTTATCGAAGTGACCGCGATCACTTTAGTGAGACTCGTTTTCGAGTTTGCATTTTAGAGAATCGCACTACTGTTGTATGATCGTGGAGGAAGCAAAAGGAGTATGTAAGGATTGTGGCATGGGGAAAAGGCTTGAGTTTATATATGTCACCGTAAAATTGTAAATACCGTTAGATTATACACTATCTCGCGAGTTTGTAAACTGTCGAAAGATTGTGAACCTCAAAGTACTGCTTACAATTTAACGTATTATTATTCGGTAGATTGTAATCTATCGAAATGAAACCGTCAAATTACAATCTTAAAATTGTGAAATTGTCAACTGTCCAAAGGCTGTCCCTGATTGGTCGGCTTTATAGTAGACCGTTCTGGGTCCATAGAGTTAGGAATGAAACACAGGTATCAGTCAAATAAAATGAATGCACTTCAAGAATTGTGCCATCAAGTATTTTATCATTTTTATTGGTGCAATTTACTTTCATATTTTATATCTAATAGACAATTTTGTTACATTTTCGAAAACGTTAATATGTTTTTGATTTGCTTTTTAAATTTTGATTTCATTTTGTTATCGTTTTTTCTAAGAGAAAAATTCATTATTTTTTCAATTTTAATTTGTGTTTGAGAAGAAAATATTGTTACCTTTCTGTTTTTTTTTATTTTGATACAACTTTTTCTTACCATGTGATGCCAGAATTATTGATTACCTACTAAGTAATGAATAAAACTTAATGTCACAATTCTTGAAGTGCATTTATTTTATTTGACTGATACCTGTGTTTCATTCTTAACTCTATGGACACAGAAGAGGTCTACTATAAAGCCGACCAATCAGGGACAGCCTTTGGACAACTGTCCAAATCAATGTACAATCTTAAAATTGTGAAATTGTCAACTGACAATTTCACAATTTTAAGATTGTAATTTGACGGTTTCATTTCGATAGATTACAATCTACCGAATAATAATACGTTAAATTGTAAGCAGTACGTTGAGGTTCACAATCTTTCGACAGTTTACAAACTCACGAGATAGTTTATAATCTAACGGTATTTACAATTTTACGGTGACATATACATATGTATGTAATATAGACATGATTTTTCATATTTTTTCTGCAGTTTTTTTAGCCACGTTAACAGTCCCCAGCTCTGCCGTTAACTACACTTTGTTTCTCAAAAAATAGCAAAGGCAGCCACATAATATGGCAGACAATAATGAAGCCAAAGGAAACAGCATCGTTTATTCCGTCTCGCTGCATTTATCCCGAGCGACAAATATCATCCTGGGAGACAATGGAGACCGCCCCATTGTGACGTGAACTGGCATTTTTTAATCCTGAATTCTGTTCGTGACTGGGGGCGAAACGATCGTTAGGCTATTTCTTTTTGTTGGAGTTTTATGTCATACTGTAGTTTGGTGAACGTTTTACTTTGCCAACATGACATTTTCCTACATGTTTTCCCTGAAATATTTCCTACATGGTTTTCTTGAAATACATTGTTAAATCTGACTAGTACTCCCTCACGGTTTTACCTGCATCAACTTACGGTTTTGATTACTGCTCTGCTCCCTGCGTGAAGCGTAGTGTGATGTTATTTTTTAAAATCGGACCAGGATTGCCTGAGATTTGACCCGTTGAAACAAACAAACTCTTCAACTTAATAATCAACTTGCCCTTTAGTATGTTGCTACTACTCTCAAGAGTTCTTGATAAGATTTTGACATTTATGACGTAGGGTAATAGATTTGTTTTTTGATTCTCTTGGATGTATACACTATTAGAGCTGTTTTTATATGTATAGAAGTAAAGGGAAAGCTAATAATATACTGCCTATTATTGTTCCACTGTAGGACAAAGGCTTTTTATATCAAGATGACACGTGTATTGATTAACACGCTTGCTCGAGGCGGATTAACTTATTAGTCCAGATTTCCTCACCATATTTTCTCTCACCGATAATAGTAAAGGCTAAAATAAACTCGGAAAGTACATATTAATAAAAAAAAGTCACATCCCTCGTGTGTGTGTCGACTGCTACGCTAGAGGTCTTGGGTTCGATTCTCAGTTCGAACAAAGTGTTATTGTTTTTTTTTTTATGATATTCTCAGTAGCAGGTCTGACTTAGATTTGTGCCCGGTTAATGGCAATAGTCTCGCCCCCTATTACATGAGACCTAAACATACTGGCAAACTGTGGGTGTATATTGCTACACCTCTGCCTAACCCTTCGGGGAATACAGGCGTGATGGTATGTTGGGCTCATGTAAGTATCAAATCCGGAACCTTGACTCTATTGAGAACTAAAGCCGGTACTAAAATAGTGCTAAAATATTTCAAGCGTGGAATAACTTCCCGACTACTGCCTTTGTGCCAAATAGCTTTTGCTTCTCAAATATGAGACCAAAGTCCTCTGTGATTACACGCTCCTAAAGCCAAACAACTGAAGTACCTAAAGTGGAAAATTTACAGGAAAATCACCCCTATTTACCGAATTAATGTCCACTTAAACCGTACGCCATAAGTCTGCTTATATTAGTCGTAAAATTTGATAGCATGCATGAATCATTTCCGAAAATATTCCTTGGAAAATCCGTGTGTTTCGGGCGAAGGCTTTTTCAATGTACCTATGGACTTACGCCCTGAGTTAGGTTGTATGTGTATATTATTTTTGCGTCTTAGTCATGTCTGGAAACTAGCCAGAATCTCGAAGTTATTAAAGAGAGTAGGTAGGTCCTACTTGCATAGCTTCGAAATTCTGAAACATGTCTTCTTAATACCTAGGTAGCTCTGAAGTAGAGGTGTCGCTTATCTATACTAATATTTTATAGAGGTAAGAATTTTTTGTTTGTTTGTTTGTAACGAGTAGGCTCCGAAACTACTGGGCCGACTTTGACCATTTTTTCTCAAATAAATAGCTACATTATTCCTGAATAACATAGGCTATATAGCATCACGCTACGATCTATGGGAGCGGAGCATTAACCAAATATGTAACTTATGACGGGTGAAAAAGCCACGTGCACGAAGTCGCCGGTAGTTTGTGAATTTTGGCATAAAGTGCTCACTGTTATTATTAAGGAGGCCTGAACGTCTGGTATCCGGCTTTGCAATTCTGTAAAAATGTACCTCGCTAAATTCAGGTGTAATGAGCTTGAGGTAAGCTCTTATCAAATAAATTATGTTAATTAACTTTGGGTGGAATGACAACTCACATTTAAATTTTTGTAAAATACTTAATTTCGCTACATTTGTTTAGAATGGAAACCGACCCCAATATGTTATTAAGTTAATACAGAAAATTTATTTAATATTCGAAATCATTGTAATGGTCAATCTATTCTACGGTCTATTTTACTAAACATATTAAGCGCTAATTGTGTTTAAATTATGATTCTGTCACTGTCACCTTCTAACAATGTGACAGGGATGCAATGATGTTCTAAATACGTTTAGGCACTAAATGTACTTAGTGATTTTGGTAAAAGTGGGCTTTAATATAAGATAAGGGATTTACATTGAATCGTTGTTACTGGATAGAAGGTAATTTTACAATTATTCAAACACTAGCTGTTGCCCGCGGCTTCGCTCACTAATATATTAAATTTTGGATTAAAGCCCAGGACTATATCCACATAAAGCAAAAAGATATGTGCATGTCGGTTCAATATTTGTTAAGTTAAGAGTGTGCATACTGTTTCTGCCTAACCCCTATGTCATATAGCTTGACGAAGTGTACCTAAGATTATAGACCAGGTTACTGCCAACATACTACAAAAAGTTTTGTTAAAATCGGTGAAGTAGTTACAAAGTTACGCGCGTACATACAAACAAACAAACAAACAGACAAAAATTCCAAAAACTATTGTTTTGGGTTCAGTATAATGTACGTAACATGTAGCAACTACCTTTTGAAAAAAATATTGAATGTACAGAATTGGCAGCGTTACGATTTTATTATATGTATAGATTACGGATTGACTTGTAACAGAACTAACACTTATACCATTGTAAAAATAAACTAGGAAATTATCATTCACAAAAGATGACAAATATTTATTTATTCTAAAGATCAAGCCAACTTTTTACAACATTTTTGCTTTCAAGGCGAGGTTTTTATCCGACTTTTTAATTTGTTAAATATTTAAGGCCCGTTTACGTAAGGGTACTGCCACTTCTTTAGAAGGGACAGAGTTATGAATAAAACACTTTAAGCATTTGAATAACACAAAGTTTAGGTGCCTAGGTGTTCAATACCTTTACTGAATACTAATATTTGTATGTCCCTAACTAAACCTTCCACTAGGTTTGCGGAATTTGTTCGAAAGAGCATCTGGAACGCAAAGGGCAGTTTAACAGGTATGGGTTTTTGTCAGTAAGAGTCTGACACTCGCTTCCGTTTCGCTCAGAGTGGAAGAAGTCATTTGCTGCACAAACAGCTGTGATTGGTTGACTGATTCATATTTGGCTGTAGTTTGTCACATAAGAAGGTTCATTTTCATCCGTGCAACCGTAGATTACTATGAGAGAAGACAGAAGATATCCACATCACCATTGTGGTCACATTGTCATGTGTGCAGAAATAGGTAAACAAATTTTAATATGATAAAAGTGTTCTTATGCTATCCGGTTTATTTCTTAGCAAGGGGTATTGAATAACTTAGTTGTATTTTAGTTACAAATAGCTTATGCGTGAGTTCATGTGCGTAAATATTGTTTACCAGAGACGTTTCTTTCTCTAAAAAAATTACGCCTATGTTACTCCTAATAACATCAGCTATATGCCAGCGAAAGCTCCGACAAAATCGGTCTAGCCGTTTCGGGAATTACCTATCTGGAACAAACAGACCGAAAAAATTGCAAAATAGTTGTATGGTTGACATAAGTACCATGAAAACATCCATATGCATCTATTGAAAAGCTATTATTTTGACATAACAAACAGTCAGTATAATTGTATTTGTTTGTACAAAAGATTTGATACAATTCCGTTACACATATTCCTACATTTATACATTTAAAACCCCGGTAACAATATCAGCGCTCAAGCGACTTTATCGTATTTCCCGAAGGCACACACAAAGCAGTATCGAGTTTAAAAATCAATTTGCTATGCACACTGCCGAGCAAATAATCTTCAGACGTTCGTATATTTGTATTTGTTCTCCATTCTTCTCCATAAATCTCTCTATCTCAGTTTCTCGATAGATTTAATCCGTTGAAGTTTAAGTAGAAAATAGTGGAAAGGTTTTTCGAGCGAAGTTGGATTAGTTTGTGAATCGTGATGGATTAGTTAATCCTTTAGAAAACAGAGGGGTGTTATAAGTTTAACGTGTGTGGGAGTGTGTCTGTCTGTGGCGTCGTAACTCCCAAACACCTGAACCAAAATTGATTTCGTTGGAAAAGTGACTTGATCGAAATTGTGCTTAGCTATAGATACATACATACATAAACTCACGCCTTTTTTTTCATGGGGGTTGGCAGAAACCACAGAACGACACCTTCTACGATCTTTACATACTACTTTCGCCTCGTCCACATTCATACATCTGGTCATACAAGCACGCCGGTTGCGAGTACTGCGCACCCGACCTTTCTGAAAAACCTCACCAATAAGGTTAGATATGATGTGCTTAGCTATCAACCAAGAAAATCTGTTCAGTCGTTTGAAGATTATCAGCTCTTTTCCCGACTACACAGGGTTATGATTCTAACAGTCTAGTTGTAGGTATATATGTATGTTGCGTATCTCCTATACTGTTCAGTTGTATCGTTGTATATTAAAAAATGAGGTAGTTGGAACCATCATGATACTCCGTTGGATATATTATGACGTTGCAGAAAAATCAAAATGGTGGCTTACATAAAACACGTAATTAGAACAATTTTTTTCTTAAAAATGTCGTCCAAAAGTCTCAAAATAATATCTACAAACCCAAAATGTTGTACATCTGGCGACTTTGGAATCCCAATCTCATAAGTTTTACTATCTAAATGACAAGTCCATCCTTCCTTTTTACTTGATTACGCCAAAGGATGAGGGTAGGAATTTAATTTAGCTGTGAAGCGCGGCCATTAGTTTGCATGCAGATGTTTTTGAGTTTAGTGTCTTTGATAAACTGAAAGGAAATATGTGTAATAGTATTATTATAAACACGATCATCTAATGTAGATAGATATTACTAGCTTCTTACCGCGACTTTCTCTGCGTTAAAATTGAAATATCATCCTACGGGGGTACCGTAATTTTTTCTGGGATGAAAAGTAGCCTATATGCTATTTCAGATTATAAAATTGTGCCATATTCCATACAGATTTTTTCAGCCGTTCTGGCATGATTGAGTAACAAAAGAGCATCCATCCAAACTTTCGCTTTTATAATAGTAGTAAGATATATCTTTGTGCCTAGTAACAATGTCTATATGTATATCTTTAAACGTTGTAATTAAGCACAGGAAGTCAGAGGAGGGAGGCAGCCGGGGAAAGGGAGGGAGGTATTAATCACCTGAATATATATTCGTGAAAATATGTCGATTTCCATCTAAACTGGGAATTGTCTTTTTGTTTGTAATAGGTAATCTATTAATCCAATTACAATTTTTTTTTCACCGATTACAAAATTGTTTAGAGCCATAGGCTATGTTATTGCGAAATTTATTCGAAAGGTTTACCGTGACCCTTTTTTTTTTATAGACGGGAAGTCATCAAATAACTTTCCCCGCCCTGCGTCTACCGCGGCGGCTGCTGGGACGGGGGACCCTCCTTTCCCACTCCCGTCCCGTTACCGTGACCCTGGAATGCAAGTGGCATTACGAGGAACACGGATGGGTTTTACTTAGTCAGTAAGAATTTGATACTTTCCTTCCCTTCCGCACTACCGAGAGCGGAAGAAGTATTTAGTGATTACCCATTCTTAAAAAAAAGAAAAAGTAGGCTATGTTTTATGGCATATATTATGTGACTTCTCCGAAAATTTGCACCCGATGAAAGCCGGGGCAAGTCGCAGTAGTATAAAATAGAAAGTAATAAATATTCCACAGCTTTTCAGCATAATGAATTCACGTCTACAACCAGAGCAATACAGCTCTGAGCAATAACTGAAACGACGCCATCATAAAAATGCTATTCAGAATTATATCTCAAAGCGGTATGTTTGCGTTTTTATGATTTTTATCCTATTTAAAAATTTTGTTAAATGCGTATTGCTGTTGTTTAAAATAATTTGTCATAATATTATTGTTATGTAAGATTATGTGATGAATTGTTTATTTTATTCAAAAGATGTATAATAGGAATTTATTTATTTAAGGCTCTCATCTGCTTAACCTTTTCCCAACTATGTTGGGGTCGGCTTCCAGTCTAACCGGATGCAGCTGAATACCTGTGTTTTACATGGAGCGACTGCCTATCTGACCTCCACAACCCAGTCACTGGGAAACACGATACCTCTTGGTTAAACTGGTTATTTATTTAAGGGTCTCTATTAACTTATTCACTAATAATAATATTTTCCAGACTGATTTTGGTCGCAGTTGCCAATTTCAATGGAGTCTAGCCAAGTACGCAGGAGATATTATAGTGCATAAGTGTGTGCGCAAATACAGATGCTCTCCCTCTTCCCTCAATCTTATAATCCGATAGACGGCAATCCGACACGACCGGGGAGAGATCAGGCGCAGGGCCGACGGCTTTACGTGCTTTCCGAGCCACGCGGGTGGCACACCATCAACTTTTAAACTCCTTCCAGTTACTGACAAATTTCTAAAAACCTATACCGCTTTTGCCTGACCTGGGAATCCAACCCAGGACCTCATGCTTAGCAGTCGCTCTTCCAACCAAAATCCTTATGGATCCATAAAAATCCGTATATAAATGACAATGGTTCAACTCAACATGCCAATACTGAACCATTATTGAAAAGATTACCGCAAAGTCAAAACATTTTTTTCCATTAATCCAAGCACTTTTTTATTTCAAGAGGTCGGCAAGCTAATTATCCTTTACAAAAACACCTTTTAACAAACTGACATTGATTTAGGTTATCTTCTGTCGTTTTCACATCAGATCCAACCTATATTCAAACAATGGCAGAAACAATCTAATCTAACAAACAACTTTAATTTTCTCACAACAAATAGAGAACCCACGCTCTATTCACCAGTCACCCTTGACCTATTTTCTGTACATGTAAAGGGCGTAGCTCGTAGCTGCTACGGCGTAGCTTCGTAGCACTCTGTAGTACGGAGGATGAATTTCTATTGCTACGACCGAACGTGAATGCTTTCCACATAGTTACGCACACCTTCGAGGGTGTAATTTCATTGAACGTTGAACGATTTTTTACGTAGAGAAATAATAATAATATATAATATAATATACCATCACGCCTGTATTCTCCGAAAGGCTAGGCAGAGGTGTACCAATGTGCAGTACACCCACAGTTCGCCGGTATATTTAGGTCCCATGTAATAGGGGGCCAGCCTATAGCCATTAACCGGGCACAAATCCAAATTCCGAGCTGCTACTGAGAATTTCATAGAAAAACCCAATAACACTTTTTGCTCGACCTGGGAATCGAACCCGGGACCCCTTGCACAGCAGTCGCACTTGTGACCACGATACCAACGGGGCAGTTTACATAGATAAATTGGGTTTCTTATCTTTTTTACGTCACTAAATTTTCTTTTTATCAGTATCAAAAAACAACTTTGTTTTTATCTTCTTCTTCTTTTCGAGTCGATGATAATCTTATATCTTTAATCTCAAATACTTACTTTGGTTATCTTATTAAGTTTATAAATGTTACACATTTTTCTGAAATTAAGTTAGACAGCGAAAAAAAATCTGAAGAAATATTTAAAAAAAAAATTAATGCTGAACTTATTTTTCCTTTTAAGTCCAAAAAAGTAGTACTACGAAGTCATTTTATTTTGTTTACTTTTAACGTTGGAAACACTTTGCTGATATAAAAATGACGGAGGCAATAGAAAACCTTTTAGTTAAGTAGACATTACATTAAGAGCACGACACACGAACATTAACTTTATATTTTGTACTATATTTAATGGCTCTGGAAAAATTAAATAGTACTACATTTCTTTCTTGATAATTGGTAATGATCTATGATTGAACCAAATCAAATATGTGCTTGACGTGGTAATCGAATCTTGTATTTAACAATTTGCAACTATTTGCAATTAGATGTGACCTTAATGTGTGTATTAAAACTTCACTGTGTATCTCTGTCTGTCCGTCCGTCAGTCACCGGGTCCTATCTTTTGAACCGTAATAGACACCGTTTTAGGTAGACACTTTACGTAAAACTTTTCAGTCTGTCTATGGCCGCTATAACAAAAAATAGTAAAAGTTATAAATTTAAGGGGGTTTCTACTCAAGTAATGGTTTTATTTTTCGCCATAAAATTATGTACTTATATTAAATACTAGCTGTTCCCCGCGGTTTCACCCTCGCTGCTCAGCACCTGTTGGTCGTAGCGTGATGTTACATAGCCTATAGCCTTCCTCAAGAAATGGACTATCCAACACTAAAAGAATTTTCCAATTCCAACCAGTAGTCCCTGAGATTAGCGCGTTCAAACAAACAAACTCTTTAGCTTTATAATATTAGTATAGATTAAATAATAAGACTTATTAAATATTAAATAATAAGACTGGTTTTGTTCAATGTGGCAATTAAGTTTGATAATAATCGCATTATAAACAATCATATAGTATTTTATCCCGATCTCAATTTGTCAAAAATAGCTCTTATTGGCCTACGTTTTTGGACTAACTTTTTGACATTAATTTGTCGCACAGATGATATTCGACGCGATTGAACATTTTCGATTACGAGAATTTGCCTTCAGATTAAATTCATTCACTTATAATAAAATCAAGTCTTTTGAGTAAATGATTCAATTACTAATCTCATTAGACGAGAAATTCAAGTTACAACTTCTTCCACAGAAACTTCACGAACCCAAGTTGAACTCTGAACTAGTTGTGAACAGAATTGAGATAATCGACAACGTTTGACAACGGTTCAAAAGTCTGTCTTTTACTTTGGAAAGACAGTTCAAGTAGTTCAAAGTTATTTAATAATGTCGCTCTGTGAATAAAACACTGTCAATCAATATTTGAAAAGCACTCAAACTGAATATTTCTACGTTCCATAATCGTTCAAGCGTGAGACTGAGATGATGAGTGACGACTCTTTTACTTGAGTGAGTTCTTGAGATATTCCGGATAAAAAGTTGTTAGTAAAAATGATTTAATTCTGGTGAAAATTGAGAGTAAGTCAGGCTTGATTTATTAACGACTAGCTTTTGCCCACGACTTCGTTCGCGTCCAATTTGAAATATTATTCCACGGGAACCGTACATTTTTCCGCGATAAAAAGAATCCTATGTGTTATTTCGCACTACAATCTATCTTCCCGCTGCACCGTTGGTCTCGTGGTCGCAAGTGCGACTGCTGTGCAAGGGGTCCCGGGTTCGATTCCCAGGTCGAGCAATAAGTGTTATTGGGTTTTTCTCTGAAATTCTCAGTAGCAGCTCGGAGTTTGGATTTGTGCCCGGTTAATGGCAATAGGCTCGCCCCCTATTACATGGGACCTGAATATACCGGCGAACTGTGGGTGTACATTGGTACACCTCTGCTTAACCCTTCGGGGAATAACGGTGTGATGGTATATATATATATATATATATATACAATCTATCTCAGTACCAAATCTCATCCAGTACCGTTTTATGTCTTCACTGGCACACGTGTCGCTCGACCCTAATGCATCGACCGTAAGAACCGAACGCCATGACAGTGGCAGGTGTGCGAAATACTCGTACTTAAGTAAACCGAAGGTTACCGTGATTAAGATAATGGACTCTCTTATAATTTTTTAATTTATCTGAGTACTGATGTCGAGGTGGATAGATTCTATTCAAGACTGGAGTGATGAAACTCGGAATCGATGAAACGTTACAGATGGAATGAGTGGTAGGTGGTTTTTGCTCAGAAATGGGGCAGAACAGGCCTCAAAATTATTAAAAAAATAGTACTAAAAAGCAATTTTAAATTAAATGGCTTTGATTTTGAACTCCTGCAGCACTGGAGCAACCACATTTCTGAGGTTAATCAACTAATCCAATAAATAATCATCATCGTCGTCATCATCGTCGTCGTGAACAGCCAAACGACGTCCACTACTGGATATAAGCCTTCCCTGAAGATAGCCACAACCAATAATACGTTTTTTTTTTTTTTTATAGACGGGAAATCATCAAATAACTTCCCCCGCCCTGGGCGGGGCGGGAGGGAGTGTCAGACTTTTACTGACTAAAACCCGTCTATATTCCTTCATGTGCCCTTTGCGTTCCGGGGGCGCGGTATCTCTTTCGAACAACCCGCACCCCCGGCAGGCATCGGCCCTCAGTGGCCCCAACCAATAATACGTTGAAGTAATTTTTTTTTTAGTACTTATAAGTGGGCCCATGGGATGTTGAGATTTTAGGGTCAGTACGAAATGTGTACAGGAGAAGTCGCGGGAAATGTGTTAATCCTACTGTCTTACTAATATTATAACTGCGAAAGTATGCGAGTGTGTTCGTCTCTTCTTCACGCTCAAACGGCTGAACGGAACTGGAAGAAATTTGGCACTGAGATAGATTGTAGTGTGGAATAACACATAGGATACTTTTTATCCCAGAAAATGTACGGTTCGCGTGGGATAACATAATAACAAGATGCGTAAGAAGTCGAGGGCAGAAGCTAGTCCATCATATAGCTAACCGCCCACGATGATAAATTAATTCAAGGCAAGTAAATTGAATGTTTTTTTTTCTTCGTTTTACCAGAAGACGTGAGTTGAGTATGTATGAGTGGTTATTTCTTATGTCTCTTTAGAAAATTTGTTTCTTAAGAACACGTACTTTGTTACTTGGGAAATTGAATAGGCAACGATAATGGAAAGGTCGTGAGGTTTTTGTATGATGTGGGTGTTAGTATTGTGTTTCTAATAACCATAAGAGCTTTAGCTGGCAAAGGCTGGTCGTTTCATGTCATTGTTTTAAGAGTGTACTTTCGATACCGCGCGACATAGAGTCGTTGTCTAGCCTTCGCGCGTCGTACAATCGTTTTCTAGTCATATTTTTGTCATGTAATTCAACTCGATCACATTTTGTTAATAGGATACCGATAAGGGCACTAATATTATAATATATTATAGTAATATTTATTGTATCACTTTGTATTTTAATCTAAACTACTCATTTTTTAATTATTTTATGTATGACTATGCCAGATGAATTATTTTTTCTTTCTTTCAATTCCTAGTAAAAACGCTAGAAAGCCCGAGAAGAAAAATAAATTCATTTATGGCGTATGAATAAATCAAGAAAAAAATGTAATAACAATCATGATTTATAGTTTCAGCAGCAAATATATTCAGGTAAAAGTTAAAATTGTAAAACTTGACGTTCGCATTCAAAGCTTCACAGCTGTGCCAAACTGTCAGCTGAATGCCAATTCATGCCTCAATGCAGGTAACTAATGCGTCAAAGAACCTTTTCGATTTGGGCGACACTGAAAAATGGTAATATATTTCTAGAAAATCCAGTGAAAAATTTACCAAAGTTTGCTGTTTTTTTTTGCTGCAGCAAGTACAAGATTTATCCAACTAATATTATAAATGCGAAGGTAACTCTGTCTACCAGTAAGCCATTGGACCGATTTTGATCAAATTTGGTGCAGGGCAAGTTTGAACCTCGAGAAAGGACATAGGACACTTTTTATTTCACATCACTTCATTGACATAGCAATGGCCCGGCCGGTTGTTTGTCTTGCTTATCTTATCATTATGAATTTGATTTTATCACACACGATATAAAGCGTTAACTTTAATGGCAAATTATTTGCTGTGTCAGAATCCTTGCTGTTTGCCAATCACTTTTCTTCTCACACTTTAACAGTTAAACTATCTTCTCCCTACAGATAACATCTACCATCAGAGCAATAAAATATTTAACTACCAATAAACCCCAACTGGGGTACAAACAGCGAATGGGGTCGCAAGTAGGGTGGAAACACCAGTTGTCGGTGCCCTAGACTAGACTGGGCGTCGCGGCTGTATCGACCGGCGGCGCTGGCGGCCTGCCAACCGGTCAGCTGATCGAATGACTCGTGTTATTTGTTACTGCTTTATATTTTAGTATGTAATTACTGTTTCTGTGTATTACTGTGCATGGTCATAGTTATTGATACTGATTATTATAGGTTATTTTGAATGGTTTATAGAGGCTATGAGTAAGTACGGTTTAATAAAATGTTTATCTTTACTTAAAACATATAATAATATACTATCACGCCTGTATTCCCCGAAGGGTTAGGCAGAGATGTACCAATGTACACCCACAATTCGTCGGTATATTTTAGGTCCCATGTAATAGGGGGCGAGCCTATTGCGATCAACCGGGCATAAATTCAAACTCCGAGCTGCTACTGGGAATTTCAATGAAAAACCCAATAGCACTTTACTCTCGAGCTGGGAATCGAAACCAGGACCTCTAGCGTAGCAGTTGTGCTTAGGACCACGAGGCTAACGAGGCAGTTATAATATTATTTTTTATAACATAATAATACCAGCCTATTATTGTCCCACTGTAGGGCAAAGGCCTCTTACTCAGGGCGGATGAAGTTAACCTAACTAAAGGCTGACTGAAGACATGGAAACTGCTAGTAGTAGTTGTATAAAGTGAAATATGTAGGTAGTAAGATAAACTCAATTATCTCACTGAATTTGACGGGAGTGTAACTAAGGTAAGGTACATGTAACGGATCATAATTCCGGCTGCCGTACCGTAATTAACTTAGAGAAGATCGAGCGTTTCCCGAAATTGTGTTCCCGATCGAAGTGGCTATGAAAGACTGAACGTAATCAGATCAGACCCTCGTGATGTCGATCCACAGAGTTACGGGAAAACAAATTAAACCATTGAAAACATTTTATAACGAAACCTACCAACATTGATTACCTTCTGCCTGCGACTTTGTCTGTAAATCATATATCCTTGGCATTAGTGTACCTTTCTATCAATGAAAGACTTTTGTAATCGGATCAGTATTTCGGAAAATGACGGCTTACAAACAAACAGTTTTACCTATTAAAATATCAGTATAGGTCAGGTCGGTATTTAAATTAAATGTAAGATTTATTACCAACTAGCTTTTTCCCGCGACTTCGTCCGCGTGGATTAATAGTTCCCGTTCCCGGGAGATTTCCGGGATGAAAACTATTCTATGTCCTTTCTCGGGTCCCAGACTATATCTGTACCAAATTTCATTGAAATCGGTTCAGTGGTTTAGGCGTGAAGAAGAGACAGACAGACAGGCAGACAGACAGACAGAGTTACCTTCGCATTTATAATATTATATAGTACGGATACATTAAAGTGCGTAGATTAACCAATACGTTAACAAATAAGTCTCCTATAAATAATGACGGCCCGGGCCGAAATTGTGCCTTCTCTGTTCAAGAAGAGGCCTTTGCTCTACAGTGGTATAATTGCAGACCGATATTATTATTAGCTTAGCTTGACTTAGCTTATTGATAAAAGTGTCTTAGAAAATATTGCACTAGGTTGTTAGATTTACTGTAGCAAATAAAGAAAGTTGTTTTTTTTAATATTTTTTTTAATTTAAAGAATAACCTAACTTAAATGGTGAATTCTGAGTAGGACCCGTGCTGTTATCTGTTAAAAGAAATTATTTAAAAGCCCAAACATCTACAACGAAAAAGCTAGAATACTTGAAGAGTACACCTACATAAAAGAAAATCTCACAAATGAAAAAATAAGGCAATTCGTTAGAGCCATTCAGCTATCAAACACACTCGTTTCAAGTGAGTCGAGAACTCGACTGTGTTGTTCTAAAACGTTTGCGTTGGACGATGTTTGTTCCTCCCACCTTAAGGGACGACTTATGTTGCTGGAAGTGTTTTGACAGGAATAGAATTTATTTTCTTTTATTTTGTGGGTGTAATATTTTTGTCCTATGCTGGAAGTACAATATGCCTTTTTAGGACCGATTCAATAAATCCATATTTTTGGGGAACCAACTTTTTTTTAGGACGTGTGAGTTGTTACAGGAGACTTAATTATGTTCCGTTCTCGCCGAGAAAAAATCGCACACTTTTATTTTTGCTTTACTCTCTTGACACTAACCCCCCCCCTATACTAAAACTTGGCTCCTATAACTACTATTGTAAACGCAAAACATGGAGTGATGGATGTTTGTTTGTTACTCTCTCTTAAACGTCTGAACGTAATAAACTCAAATTTGGCAGACATACAGATATTGATCTGGCGTAGCGCATAAGGTGTAGATATTATTCCTGTTGTTGTATTTTCGTAGAATAATTAAAACTTTATTCTGAAGCCTTCACAGACAAAGTTGCAGGCAGAACCAAGTACACACTGAAAGTAGGTATGAGATACGAATCGATCATCAATCACTATTCCAAGAACTAACCTTGTGTGCCATTACTCTGCCGATACCCTAACGACTTCGTTAGCGTGATTGACGTGAACTTAGTTGAAGTCGACTTTAGTTGAGCTTTCATGACGTCATTTTTATTGATATTGATGCGCTCTAGTATAAGTTTATTAGAATACTTTAGTAGTAGTAGAGCTCTTTGTGAAGGAGCTCGTCTGGGGAAGTGCTACTACCATACCTATTTCTGCCGCAAAGCAGCGTTGCTGTGTTCGGATTTGAAAGGTATGGGTGTCGGTGTAATTACGGGCACATGAAACATTTTAACTTTGTCTCTGGGATGGTCACGCATCTGCAAGGCCTCTGGTATTGCGAATGTTTTTAGGCAGCGGTGATCACTTAACATCAGATGAGCCGGCTTGCTTGCCATCCAATGATATCCTTCTAATCCTACCTAATATTAGTTTGTGAGGATGGATGTTTGTTACTCTTGGTTACCTTGTGTATCTTTCTGTTTTCGTCCCGGGTTAAAAAGTCCAACAAACTGGGTGCAACGACCTTGAGGTCTAAGGAGTTCTCACGCTTAAACGGCTGAACGGACCTGGATGAAATCTGGCACTGAGATAGATTGTAGTGTGGAATAACACATATAATACTTTTCATCCCGGAAAAATATACGGTCTCCGTGGGATAATACAGGAAAAATTTTTAACCAGTGCGTAAATTTTGCCATAATAAACTTCAACACGTTTTATTAAACACGTATATTTTATTTTGATATGTCTTAGTACTAAAAAAAAAAGTTATCGCTTACGAAACATGTTAACTTAAAAACCATATTTTATTGTCACTCGGCGCTAGCGCATTTCCCACCCCCTCACACCAGCCAGGCGCCCGGGCGGCGCCGGCGGCCGCGAGCTTTCGTTGATAGTATGGCGAATAGATTATGTCCATGTTTTGCTTATTTCAAACTCGGATAAGGATGAAATTTTTTTTTAATTTTTTTTTTAACTAAACACGGAAATGTGTTCTATTACTGACACTAAACTACCAAAAAAAATTTACGCACTGGTTAAAAACTTATCCTGTATATCACATTTGACGCGGACGAGTGGTCGTTTGAAATTGAACTCTACGAACAGAAACTATCATGAATTTATAACGTGTTTGCATTGTGGCGCCGTGGTGTTTGTCCCACCTTGGGGAGTGGCTCTTGTGTCGTCATGTTCTTGCCATAAGGGGGGGGGGGGGGGTCTTTAGTGGCTTCCTTGATATAAGAATGGAATCATATTACTAAGTGTTTGGTTTTCATTGTTTTCAGCTTTGATGGGATGATTTTGTTTTTTATGGGGTTTCAATTCTAAGTTCTAGCTTAGTTTTAGTTAACTTTGATTATTTTATAGTCCGATTAGTTTTACTTTTGATTATTTAGTTTTACTTTTTTTTTAATGAAACTAGCTATATGCTCGGCAGAGTCACTGCTTCGCTCTTGGTTGTCGTAGCGTTATGTTCTATACGATGTATAAACCTTCCTCTTGAATCACTCTATCTATTGATGGAAACGCATTAAAATCCGTTGTGGAGTTTAAAAGGTCTAAGTGTACACACGTCAGGAAGTGACTTTGTTTTTACTATGTAGAGATATAATGTAGTAAAGTTATTTCATTTGCTTTAGCAAAGATAAAAGGTAAAAAATGTAATCAAAGAAGAGTTTTTATATTTATTTTCTTTACAAAAGATTTTTTAAATAAACCATTAAAAAGCACTTTTAAATAGTCAAGAAGTCAGTCACTTTGAAAATTGATGCTAGTCGCTTGTTCCAAACAGTAGGTACTCATTTTAAATCAATAAGATATTACAAATTTAGTTTTTCTGACGACAGAAACATCCATTCTCAATCTGAGTTCTATCTTAATTCAGTAAAGTTGGATTTCGTACTTTTATTTAATATTTCAGGTACCTAAACTTGATTCCACTAAGTTAAATATGCCTTTACAAGAGATTTAGGGCGTGAACAGGTTCCAAGCTTTATTTATTATTAAAAATTGTGTTTCTTTGCCAAAATTTAAGCTAGAAAAGGGAGGTTGAAAGTAGGGCAATTAGGCTACACTGACAACAACACGAATAGCGCCATATGTTTATGTGCTGGGGCCTTAGGTTCGTGTTGCGTAGTACTAATGTCTGAATTAAGTTGTTAGTCGTTTATCCTAAATGGCTTAACGCTACACATATTCAGAGAGACTAGGAATTACGACCTAATGTATATACTCGTAGTATTTACGCAGATCGATTGAAAATCAAGAGAATAACATTTAATTTGAGAACCACACACAATAGGTACAGTAAAACGGGGTGGGTAGAAATGCAGGGGTTAATCAGAACGAAACTTGAAAAGAGTTTGCATTGTCAAATAATATAGTTTATTGCCAAAAAGAGCTAAATTTTTTGCTGAATTATAATTAAAGATTTAGTGACCTTTTTAGCAACAAACTATTTATTATTTCAATATTAAAATCCCTTTTAAAATCTGGTTCCGATGCACCCATATGTCTCCATTCACCCCGATTCACAGTTTAAACTCAGATATCAATAATATGATTATCATTGCTAGTTTCCAATGAAAAAAAATCTCACGGTTGCGCCACAAAGGCACATTTTCAACAGTAATGCCAGACAAATACTGTTTCATTGGCACTTGCTATTTGATGTCTAGTATTGAATTAATTTGATTGGCTCTGTGAGTATATCTAGTTCCCGTCATACATGTACTAATAGGTACCTACCTACAGTCAATTCCAGATAACGATCATACATTCAACTATCGATACATTTCAGTAATTAATAGGTAAGTTGTGAAGTTTTGGTGTTAATTGTCCCGTGATACTGATACTCAACCGCATCTCTGGAAACTGATACCAATTGAGTTGAACGAGCTCTAGACTGATATAGCTGTTTAAGGATAAAGGTACGAAGCAAAGAAGTACTTAACTAACCGAAGTCGTCAGATTTAGTTGCAAGAGTTTTCTTAGAAACTGGATGAATACGTAAAAAATATGTCTGTTTTTTAGCTGTTTAATGCTTCGTATTCTCAGCAAGTGCTTTGATTTAATACATACTGTAGAAAAGCATAAATAATTTGTCCGCCATCTTGGGTGTTCCGCCATGTTGGATTTGGATTGACGTCACACAGCTAACCAAGCATTATTATACCAAGTAAATGTGAATACAACATTTCAGCTCAATCGGTTAAAGATATAGTTACATACATACATTGCAAGTTAAATAAAAGCTTGTAAAAAAAAAAAAAACAATTCAATCAAGAAACAAGTTATTGCACAATATACAAAAAAGAAGGAAGAATAAATTCTTCATCTACAGCTCCTCAAATTCATTACGAAGGTACGTTTGCCTCGCTATGCAATTTGTTGTTTCGCGAACATTCGCTGTGTTTAATACGTGTTCATCTTTCTTATTCATGTTTTCCTGGTAGCAGGATAATATTCTCAGCTAGCTTTTGCCCGCGACTTCGTCCGCGTGGATTTTATTAATGAATCTCACCCGTGTTACTTGTTGATAATGTAGCTACGTAGGTAGGTGATTTTTTTAAATCGGTTATGTAGTTTTTCCTATGTTATTGGCTGATAATGTAATTTTCTATAGGTGAAAGAATTTTAAATTGGATCCGCAGTTATGTAGTTTTTTATTTTATCCATTATAAACAAATAATTATACAAATCTTAACTAATTCCAATAAAATACAAACCTTCTCTCTTTCTTATATTAGTTCTGATTTACAACGAAGAAAAATACGTGGCTTTTTGTTATATGAAAATGTTGAATAATTATTATGCAAAATAGTAAAGTTTCGGAAAGAAGTCTGATGAACGAACTGAATTATAATTTCTTGGATACAGTTAGTATTTTCTTTAGAAGTTACTGAGCTAAAATATTCCGAATTTTTATTACAAAGTTATGTGAATCGGAAAGACTCGCAACTTCGAAGTAAATGAAGTTCATTTTCAATACGATAACAGTTTTTTTTTTATTTGTCTATTCCGCCCCACTTTTAGGCAAAGGCCTCCCTAGGGTTTGGGAGCTAGGATGCCATAGACACACAGATATACACATTTTTTTTGAGAATTCTCCTACACACATACACACTCAAATAACCGTAGGACATATAAATATATATTCCATGCAGAATACGAATCTGCGATACACAACAGCAAATCGCTTATCCAGTACGCCAGCCGGGGCTTCGGGTTGTTCGAAAGAGATACCGCGCCCCCGGAACGCAAAGGGCACATGAAAGGAACATAGATGGGTTTTAGTCAGTAAAAGTCTGACACTCCCTCCCGCCCCGCCCAGGGCGGGGGAAGTCATTTGATGATTTCCAAACTTTAAAAAAAAAGTACGCCAGCCGTATCGTCTTTCAAAACTAGTCCAAAAAACGTAGTCTTTGTCACTAGTACAGTCGCACACATAAAGCATTATTCACTGCGACACACTGTTCCCTGAGCTCAACTAATTGTTCACACCTTTTAGAAGCTCTACTCGCTCGCACATCAAAGAGTGTGAAACTAAAATGGGCCATTTTAATTTTCAACCCGGTGAAGTAAAAAGTTCCCCTCTTCGCTTTGTGAAAAGGGGTAGTGGGGGGGAATATTGGATACTGTGTGAGTAAGTAAAATATTTTTTGTATGTTTTTGAAGATGTGTTGGACTTTTGTGCTGAATTGTCAACGTGATATATGATTTTGTTACAAATTTATAGTTTTCAGACTTTTCCCTGTACTAGTAGTTTATGACAATATTACTTGCCAAACATAGTTCTAGGTCATTCGAGAAATAAACTATCAATTTTGATTCCCTTGAGACTGTCGAAATATAAGATTTTTGCAGCATACACTGAGGTATCTTTTTTTTAGTTGGCTTAGAAGTTTGATTTGTTTCCACTGCTTCAAAGGACTGTAGACTTGAGTATTTGGGATTAATTTCAATTCGATACCTCCACGCGTTCCTGAGATAAAGAGTCGTGACAGACATATGGACGGACAACGAAGTGATCCTATAAGGGCTTTCCGTGTTTTACTTTTAAGGTACAGAAAATTAAAAAACAATGCGTGTATAAACAATTCTAGTTAACGACATCAAAAGGATTTTTATTATCTCTTTTTAACAGCTATACTAATTTGTATGAGATACAAATCCGGATACGTGAAAACTCTGCCGAAAAAATCAGTTCTCAATTTTTTTTTTTACGATAACCCTCGACCTGACCATGGGGAAATAATACTTTTATCATCGACGAAAAAGTGTCATTCAATGTCGCGAATAATATTGTTCACATTGAAGAACTTCATTTCCCCAGCCGCTACGCCGCCGCTATGCCGCCGCTACGAGCGTAGCAATGTCGTAGCTACGAAGATACTGTTGCTACGTGCGTAGCGTTGTTGTAGCTACGAAGATACTATTGCTACGTGCGTAGCGTTCTCGTAGCAACTCGGAGAGTATCTTATCGTAACATGGTTAGGTTAACGTTGATATATTGGGAGTATATATTTTGTTATGGCAATATTGAATAGGAAGGGTGACCCTAGGAAAATAATATTAATATCTAGAGTGTTATGGTGGCTTTTTGATCGATAACCTTCAGATGGGTCAATATTTTTCAGGTCTGTTTTTCTTGAATTTATAAGTAAAAGTGTCGTGTTATTGTTTGTTTGAGTCCACCGGGGCGGTGTTGATCTCGGGGTCCTAAGCATGACTGCTAAGTGTGAGCGGGTGCGGTCTAAGGTTCGATTCCCAAGTCGGGCTAAGTGTTATTGGGGTTTTTCTTTACAGCCGAGCGAGTTCGTGCGTTAGAAGTTTGACACACCCACATCTAGATCACCATCCCATGGGACTATAAGCGTAAAGATGTACTCGTAATAATAACACAAGCTGTTGATTTGCATTCTCGTCAAATTCAAGGAGTTAACTATGCTCGTGATTCTTAACACGAATCAATAATAAAATAAAATTGTTTTAAAATTTAATATTTTTTGACGTGATTTTCCAATTCAAACTACCCATCTCGACAGAGGATTTAGGCGCTATGCACGCATTGATATAGCCGCGCGACAACTCTGCCTACCACACACGCAACTAGGCGATGCTGATTTTTGCAAGAGGAGTATTCTGGAATACTGTTTTTTTATAGTTGCAACAAAAAAAAAACAAGCATTTATTAAATATTGGCCAGGTATCGTAATTATATTTGATTACTTCTTTTTTTTATTACACTAGCTTCTAAAATTTGACGAGGATGCAAATCAACAGCTTGTATTGTCTCGTCACAAGTCTCTATTAAGATTAGTCGCTGTGACAAAATTCGGTCAGGAATACAATTATCGTTAATCCAAACAGAAAAATTACTTCTTGTAATAATTCTTCCTACATTTAGTACCCACGCTGACTGTTCCGTAATGAATGACTAACATCTACTAATTGCTTTGTTAGTCTTCTTAAGTTCGTACAAAGTTCATTAGTGTTATTAGTAATTCATCTTTACGTTGCTAAGGAGTAGTGTGGGTGTGGGAGTACACGCAAACAAATAAAAAAGTCCTCAGCTTTATTATTTTAGTATAAATATGGAAAAGAAATCTGATGTTCCCTAACAAAAATGCTCTATAACCCGGTCATACGGTAATTAGCAAAAGTTGTTTAAACTAATGAGTACTTTGATCCTCACAAAAATGGCAGGTGAATAAAAAATTAACCCTATATTTCGCATGTATGTAAAAAAACAGCTGTTCCATACAAAATTACAAGCTGTTTTTAACAGAAACTAGTGGAAAGGCGCCAGTATGACATCCAATGGAAATGTATTACACAAGTATTGAGATATTTGAGTCGCCAGTACATCTCAAAACAACAATGAATTGCTTATAATTTTCTCTATTCTCGTTCCTAGAAATTAACCAATACACACAGAAACTATTACAATCAATAGTGATTACAAACTAAAACAATTATGGAAATCAAATAGTGTTACAAACAAAACAATAACTAAACAATAGTAGTGACCAGTGTTTGAACTCAACCGCCGTTCGACTCTTCGGAAGTGCTCGTGTAACTTCGGGTGTGTTCGGAAGAAGCCGAAGCTAGCGGAGTGGAGTGGAGGTGTAAGATGGAAGATAATGCTGAAAGGCAGTATAGGTAAGTGGATAATCTATTAAAACAAATAAATAAAATGTAAGTCTGTTTGTAATGTTAAAATAACAGGTGTTTACTAAATGCATAAGAATGTTTACACGGTAGGTACTTATACCAAAAAATCGTTTTTTTGTCTGTCTTTCTGTCTTGGCTAATCTCCGATTCGGTTTTTTTTATGAATTACCTACTAGCTTCTACCCTCGACTACGTCTGCATAGGTATCAAATATACCATAAAACATATAATCAACGACACTCGACAGTAGTGTAGCTTTCTATCTGTGAAATATTTTTTGTAATCGGTCCAGTATTTCCAGAGCTTACGTCTCACAAACAAACCAACTTTACCTCTTTATAATAATATTAGTATAGACAGAGATAGAGATATAGTCTAAACCGCTTTTTGCACGCTCATTATAAAGAAATTAATATCATGTTCATCATCTTGTTTAAACAAATTAATATCATGACGGTACCTTGTCAATATATATATGAAAATATTATGCATGTTCGGAAAAACCTTCATCTTTTTAAAAAAGTTGGTGATAGGCATAATTTTAATACTAGAAATAGGAACAAATTAGATCAACCAAGTTTCAGATTATCAAAAGTACACACTTCTTTTATGGGGTACTGTGTAAAATTTTATAATAAAATACCGCGCGTTATTCTCGAACTAAACGAGAGAAAGTTTAAAACATGCATAAAAAGCACATTATGTAGTGAAGCATATTATAAACTAGAAGATTATATACATGATAAAAATGCTTGGCTTAATGCTGGTCCTGCTCCACAGCCACTCGGGCTTCCAAATTAATAAACATAATGAAATATATATATTTCTTTTTAAAGGGAATGTTGTTTCTTAGCACCTTTTTTATTGACGTTAATAACGTTTACGTTATTATTATTGTTTCTTTTTTAACATACCACAAGTCATCTGTCAAATAGGTTCACTGAAAAACTTTGTTTTATATAACTTAACATCATTTATTTCGATTTTGTAAATGTGAGTACCATGGAGCAACTTATTATATTTTTTCTCTTAAGTTACTATGTGTTGGACATTAAGGGCAAGGCGGTTGAGAGCTTTGTCATGCTCACTTAAATGTCTCGCTGACGGTGGCGCGTGCATTGGATCGTTCAGTTCCCTCCAAGATGGTTGAGCTGTTGAGCTGAACGGTGCTGATGCACGCGTCATGTTCGTGAACGGGCGCCGTCGGTTGGGATTGGTCATCTCTTATCTGCCATGGCCTACATCTTTATTAGTATTATTTAATTGTTTAATATTCACCTTTATTGTTTTCACATATAGAAGCAACATGAATATTGTAACCAAGATTTTGTAAAACCAAATTGAAGAAAAGGAGTGTCCATGGAGTTTCTTGCTCGTTCTTCTCCATAGAGATCTACGCTTTGGAACGAGCAACTAGCTTCAACTTTAAACTGTAACTTCTTGACATTCAAAAGTGCCTGTAAATGGTCTAATTGAAATAAATGATTTGAATTTTGAATTTGAATTTGAAAAAAAATAAAAATATACCATCACGCCTGTATTCCCCGAAGGGTTAGGCAGAGGTGTACCAATGTACAGTTGTACACCCATAGTTCGCCGGTATATTTAGGTCCCATTTAATAGGAGGCGAGCCTATTGCCATTAACCGGGCACAAATCCAAACTCCGAGCTGCTACTTAGATTTTCATAGAAAAACCCAATAACACTTTTTGCTCGGCCTGTGAATCGAACCCGGGACCCCTTGCTCAGCAGTCGCGCTTGCCACCACGAAACCAACGGGGCAGTCAGCCGCTCATTATATTAGTTCCCATTTCAAATATTCCAACTGGAATAAGTTAGTAACAAGTCGGGTTGATAACTTAATTAAGTACCTACCTAGGCACTTACCCGCATTGCAGTAATAACGACCGTATACTAAACGTATAAAGTTTAAATTGGCCTTCTACCATTATGTGGTTATAAACTCTTCTTTTACTATTTTGACGTTAATATGGTTAAGAGGACGAATTGGAAATTTTGGCATCAGTGATCTCTATTTTTGTCAGTAATTACGAAACGTATAAAAATGTGAGTTGGTGTTCTGAATAGTTCATGATGAAAGCCTTATTTTGTTAGTTTTCATTACATGATTAAGTAACTTTAGTAACAGAGAAAAAAATATCAAACATACCTCTTTTTAAATAGAGATTCACATCTTATGGGCAAACGGGACCGATTTTAGCCTCTCAACTTGCTCTGTAGACAAGTCTATAAATACTCTTTAAAATTGTAGAAAAATTTGGCATGATTCTCCGAGAACTGCTACATAACCGGCGCTTTCAGGTTCACCTACTTTCAGACCGTAGCTGTTGGAGACCCCAGAAGAACGGTCTTCCACAAGGCAGCGTTCTGGCCCCGCTTCTCTTTAACATGTACACCAATGACCAACCGGCTAGCCCAAATACATTCCGCTTCCTATACGCAGATGACCTGGCACTAACTGCTCAAGCTACCAACTTTGAGGAAGTAGAGGCCAATCTTACCAAGGCCCTTAACGATTTGAGTTTATATTATAAGGAGAACTCACTTAAGCCTAACCCATCCAAGACTGAGTCCTGCGTTTTCCATCTTCGCAACCACCAAGCGAGCCGACAGCTCCGCATCATGTGGCATGGTGTGCCCATAGCCCACAACAACCATCCTAAGTACTTAGGTATCGTAATGGATAGGTCACTGACTTATAGGAAAAATTGTGACAACATTAAGAAGAAGGTGCACGCTCGCAACAACCTACTACAGCGTCTAACTACCACCAAATGGGGAGCCTCGCCGCAAGTTATGCGGACGTCTGCACTGGCGCTAGCGTTCTCTGCTGGCGAGTACGCATGCCCAGTGTGGAGTCGATCTGCCCACGCAAAGCTAGTGGATACAGCCTTAAATGAAACTTGCCGGATTATCACAGGTTGTGTTAAACCGACCCCGGTAAGACTGTTGTACCCACTGGCTGGCATTGCGCCGCCAGAAATCCGTAGAGCCGTTGCGAGTTCAGCCGAGAGGACCAAGATGAACGACACACGGCACCTCCTGCATGACTACTCCCCAGTGCCACAAAGGCTGAAAAGCCGCAAGAACTTTTATAAGTGTGTCGAACCTCTGGCCTTGGAGCCATCAGCAGTGAGATGCAGCCTCTGGAAAGGGGGTGTCTCCCTGCCAAAGCCATTCGTGACACCTGCAGAGAATCCTCCACCTGGACATGAGCTGCCATGGCCGATCTGGAAGTCTTTAAATAGACTCCGAACTCAGGTCGGTCGGAGCAAAGACCACTTGTTTAGGTGGGGATTCGGTGACGGTAGCGACTTGAGCTGTCTGTGCGGTACAGCACAAACGATGGCCCATCTCACTTCGTGCCCTGCTTGCCCTAACAGCTGCACGCAGGAAGATTTTTAATGGCTGCCACCGACAACGCAGTCAAAGTGGCCAAATTCTGGGCCGCAACAATATAACATACCAATAATATAGTTTGTCATCGAAACGCTAAGAAGAAGAATTGTAGAAGGATTTTCTCAAGTTATCATTTTCGACTAAATAAAATAACAAAAAGCTTACTTACCGGGGTGTGTGCGGGTTGCGGGGGGCGCGCGCCTGGTCTAGAATTATTGTTAAACAATTCGTCGCCTTAATAAGGTTTTATCTTTGACTGCAGGCTTATTATCATTATCGTGAAAGAAATAAAATAAAATCAAACATTTTATTTATTTATGGTATGATACTAATATTCCTAATCTTACTTGGATGGAATTGTTTGATAATTAATTACGCCAAAACGGCTGAACGGATCTGGATAAAATTTGGCACAGAGATAATCTATCTTTCACAATAATGAATAAAATATTCTCGAATTCATAGGCTTCTTTTTATCCCGAAAAAATGTACCGTTCCTGTAGGGTATTTAACTCTGACGCTGACAAAATCGGTGGACAGCATCTAGTAAAAACATTGCCTGTGTTTTTCTGTTTGTAAATGTGAGAGGTAATTTCTGGACATCAAGGTCCGATTACAAAAAAAAAGTCTCAGACGAAAAGCTACACTATTGTTGAGTATCATAGCGTATATTTTAGCGTATACTTGATCTCCTCGCGGACAAAGTCACGGGCAAATCCTTGTTAGTAATATTACAATAACCTAGAATCACAAATAATAAAACAATTTACATGTGTACTTATGTAATCAAATTCAATATTTATTCAGAGTGTGTTCCATTTCATATTCATAGAAGCGAAAACACGGCGAGTTTCAAATGTAAACGTTCGGATTTGTTTGTATGTAGGTTCAGGGAATGTACGAGAAAGGCTAAAAGAGCTTCGTTCCCTCGGTATTTGGAATAGGTACCTATGCACGTGGGGGTAGTGTTCATCCAATCAAACATATCAACACTTCTTTCATTTTTCGAAATAATTATAATGATTTTCTGTGGGTGTACATTGGTACACCCTGCCAAACCCTTCGGGGAATACAGGCGTGATGGTATTTTTTTTTTAAATAATGGTTTTGGATATTTAACGCTGATGAATTTTAAATCTGTTTTGAGCATAAGTTTTGGATATACATTGAGTTGAAAATGTTATTGCGAGATATTAAAGTAAATGTTCGTTTGGCATACTGAATTCATGTAACGTACCTAATTAATTTCATTCCTGACAGATTGTGGCTTGATTAATTTTAGCAGAACTTCGCTTTTGCTTTGATTTCTTAGAGCCGGCGCTGCCTGACGTCGCAGCATGACACGGCATGTCAAAGGATTTAATTACTGATCAAGTTCTTTTTATCTTTATTTCAATGAGTTTAGAATTCATATTACTTTATTTCTATACAATCATGCCAAGGAGTGCCACCGCGTCCCGCGAGCCACTTAGGTTACAGGATTACGACAGCTAATCTAATTGAAATAAGGTTTAAAATGGGCGCGGCGGTGTTTTTATGCCGCGACGCCTGGTTACTTACTTAGTTACTAGTTATATACAATAGTTCACAATCTTACCGTACCCTAACTAATAATCAGCGACCCGAAAGTATAAAAGGCCTTGGGACGAGCTTTGCCCGCCCTTCTTGCCTAATTGTCTCCATATTTTAGAGAACAATAGCCAAGGTTTTGTATCAGAATAGAAACAAAAGACTGTTTTTCTGTAAACGGTCTGGAATGACAGAGCAGTATAATATTATGCGTATAGAGTTTTCATAGATATGTGATGGCAGTCTAGTGTCACTTCGACATAATTGTTTTGAAATCTGACATCTGCCATGCTGTCTTGGATTCGATTCCCAGGTCGAGCAAAGTCTTATTGGGTTTTTCTATGAAATTCTCAGTAGCAGCTCGGAGTTAGGATTTGTGCCCGATTAATGGCAATAGGCTCGCCCTTTATTACATGGGACTTAAAATCATACCGACGAACTG
This sequence comes from Caradrina clavipalpis, assembly GCA_932526535.1. NCBI lineage: Eukaryota > Metazoa > Arthropoda > Insecta > Lepidoptera > Noctuidae > Caradrina > Caradrina clavipalpis. Next base: position 2,665,836 of record OW052088.1, read on the forward strand.
TGGGTGTACATTTGTTACACGTCTGCTTAACCCGTCGGAGAATACAGGCGTGATGGTATCTTTCGTATTATATAAAATTCAGCAACATATAACTCAAACATCTTGAAGGGATCCAAATGATGTAACACACGCTTAGAACGTCACGAGGTCGCAATAGTTAATCCCTCCTATTTGGATACAATTTGAGCATGATCCTAAATATATGGGTAATCTTCTTCTTTGCTGTAATGAAAACATCTTTGGTATTCTTTGGAAAAAATATCTTTTTTCCTGTAGGCGGTATTTTTGTAACTCCCACGCGAAAAAAGATAATACACATTTAATTAAGTGCACAATTTGTGTGGGTAGACACTCTTATGAATGTTTTCCTTTAATCTACTAACAAATACGAAATGATGTTTGTAAATATGTAAAAAAAATATGTAGTGTACGCTGTATCTTTTTTTTATCTTTTTCTTATATATATAGACTAACAGCCAATAACAAGTCTTCACATATAAATACATATAACAGTACAGTACAGTAAATACAATACAGTTAATTTAATTAGTTTACTGTTCACTGAAAACTACCGTTTTCCATATCCATTAAATATGTCCAAAACTTCTACCATTCTAGAAAAGCTCGGTGCTACGCGTCTAGCTACGGCGTAGCGTCTATTTTGCTACGGCGTAGCTTACACTACGGTCGCGTAGTTTCCACGCCTTTAAAACGTTTTCTAGGGGGGCAATTCTAGTAACTTCTAGGAACGGCCGCCTTCTAATCTCAGTCTTAATCTGTCAAACATGCCTCATATTTCACCGCCATTTTCACCAAGATTGATAGTCGCTGTAATGGTGGGTCCACACGATACAGACTTTTGTCTGTACAAATATCTGCACAGACTATAAAGTCTGAGTAAAAATTTTTACTCAGAGGTCTTTACCAAATGTCTGTGCAGACTTTTCACCAGTTCAGACTTCGATTTTAATGAATAAATTAAGTAATTCAATAATCATGAGTTTTGCTCCGACAATCGTACAGACATGTACGCAGACTTCCGTTTTTTCTGATACACCAACATTTGTCTGTACTGATTTGTTGTACAGACAAAATTCTATAGAAGTCTGTGTTAAGTCTGTGTCGTGTGGACCCACCATAATAAGATTGTGACTAGATTTTGAACGTATTTATTTGCGAGTGTCGCCATCTGGTTGTGGTTCAATGTCTCCCTACCTGTGAACTTTCTTTTTAACCCTGAGAAACCACCAGCCTTGCCTTCTTGGTGGAGCGGAACTTAGTGTCAGACTCTTACTGACTAGAACCTATCCGTGTCCCTCCTAATGCCCCCTTATTCCACGGCCGCGGTGACTCTTTCGAACAAATTCCGCAACCCTGACAGCCCTGGCTGTTGGCTATTGCTATTTCATATTAGCGCGTAACTTTCCATTGCCCGCTACATTTAATGGGTCTCTCTAATAGATCATTAACTTTAATGCGCGATCTTGAAGGTATTGCTTTTAGTGCCTATCAAGCTGCGTGTTGATTGCAATATAGTGCTATACGGGGCGATTATTAATTTACTGATCAATTTTTAGGGGATGAAAGTAATCATAAATAGTAATAATTTTAATGTGGGACCAACCCTGAAATGTGAAAAGTATACAGTTCTAGTTTGGTCCCTAAAAATACGCTATAACGCGAAGAACATGTGCAAGACACTGCTTTTTCTAAAGATTTTATTTACTTTCATCTGTCCCGGTGTAATCAAATCTCAAGGGTTAGGTTTAAGCCATTTCCCGAAGATGAAAATGAAATTTTGCATAAATGTGCAATTTATAAATATAATATTTTAATTAAAATGATGTCACAGAGCTGGTCTGATGATGAAGCCAGAACCTTAGGAACTTAATCAAATCTAACACGTTAAATTTGACCCACTTCCCAGTGTTCAATTGAGCTGGAATATTGAATACATGTGCACATTGCATGACAATATAATATACAACCTAGTTTTAAATAAATATTTACAAATAAAACTTGTTTCTTTATAGTTTAGTGTTGAACCAATAGTAAAGGTTATTCGTATTCATGAATTCCTTCACTCCCTAAAAAATAACTAATACATTAAATCAGCCGGTCTAAAAAAACTTATTTCTCTCATTTCTCTGAACGAATAATCTTGTAAAAGACTGAATCACTCCAGCTTGTGTATTGGTTTCTCTTTCTTACTTGTATTTTTATCTTTTTCTCCTTATGGCATGGCTGGATTATTGCCCGGATTCTAAACGACAACAATTGTGCTGACAAATTGACTACCACACGTAAGCTTTTGTGATTGATTGAAAGAATTACTAACAACCAATCGAATCATAACATTTGAAATATTATTTTATAGCAATCAAGCCGACGAATCACCTGATGTTAAGTGGTCACCGCTGCCTATAAACATCTGCAATACTAGAAGTCTTGCAAATACGTTGCCGACCCAGAGACATAGTTCAAATGCCTTATGTGTCTGTAATTACACTGCCACTCATGCCGTTTAAACCAGAACACAGCCACGCTGCTTTTGGCAAATAATAGTATGTAGGTGGTAGTACTTCCCTGGGCGAGCTTCTTCACAAAGAGCTCTACGACTACTTGACTTGTGTTTCATTTTGACATTCGTTGCATTTATCCCTGGTTAATGGCAATAGGCTCGCCCCCTAAAACATGGCATCTAAACATGCCGGTGAAATGTGGTTGCACGTTGGATAGACCTCTGCCTAACCCTTCTGGGAATATAGGCATTATATGGTAAGTATGTATGTATGTATGTATCTATTTCTGCGATAATTTTCAGCATTTCTCCTTTTACGTCACACACAAAAATTGATGCGACATTTTGTCGACCCTAAAATACAGGCGAGCTCAACACCCACGCAACACACAAATATTCCGAAACATTCCATCTCAAATTCCCGCCATCGCAACGCAACACAATCTATCATCCATAGAATCCTTTGTGGAGCTAAAAACTTCTTTCCCCATTCAATCCACAAAAGGAGGTTGGTAGCTTATTTTTCGTCGGGGCGAAAGGTTCCATTTTCAAGGTTGATTCAACCGTATTGATCCCAATACTGTACCCTTGAACGGGACGGTCTGCTGAGTTAATAATAATTAAAATATGTTACATTATTCAAAGGTGTTCGGGCATAGAGGGCTTTAACGGATTATGAAGTTGTTGGGTGATGGATTAGAGCTTTATTATTATTAGGGAAAGTATTTTGAGCGTTAAGACAATACTTATTTGGTATATATTTGGTTAGACTGGATTGTATATGCACATGGTAACACAACATTTTATTCTAATATTTCATTTGATAACCCAGGAAACAAAACATGCATGGAGTTGAGAATTCGATACTGGGCAAGTACCAATATGTTGTTTACAATTCATATTATGTACTTTCTAAGAGTATCTTAATCACTATACAAACTTGGATTTCAAAAAATCATATGAAACTAAAATCGCCAATCCGTCTTGAGTAAGCGTGGTCATCAATGCTCATGTATTCTCTGTATGAGAAGAGACCGCCCTACAATGAGACAATTATAGGCTGCTATTATTACACTCGGGGTTTTGGATTCGATTCCCAGCTCGGACAAAAAGTGTTATTGGGTTTTTCCACTAAGCCGTTGATCCCGGCTGTCATTTGTAGATCTTTGACAGTCGTTACTGTTAGTCAGAAGCCAGAAAGTCTGACAACCAGTCTTACCAAGAGTATCGTATTACCCATTACTGGGTTGTGGAGGTCTGATAGGCAGTCGCTCCATGTAAAATACTGACATTCAGCTGCATCCGGTTCGACTGGAAGTCGAGCCCAACATAGTTGGGAAAAGGCTAGGCAGATGATGATGATGAGTTTTCCCATTAAGAATTTCTCTTCAGTTTCTTTCATGTGTGCGCTATAATATGTACTGCGTAAGTAGCAAGAGATTGACTAGCCAAGTGGCTAATCTGCATTATCATTTGCCGCCTTGGCCGGAATCGGTCTGTAGAATACATACATATTTATGTAACATTTGCAGCGAGCTTGTTACGTAACATTATTTACTGTGATATTTCTCGTTTCAAATAACGTGATCAAAGTGATTCGTTAACAAACCGACAACCGAGCGGAGCGCGCGGTATTCGCAGCGAACGCCCACCGCACCGTTGTGGCTATAGGAATGCATATATTGAAATATATTACATTACATTGGAATGAAGCAGTCGGTTGCCAGCTTTAAGCTTATTTCAGTATAAACTGTAGCTTCGCACCGACTTACAGTAGATATAGTGCCGGTAAAGATGTAGCTGTATGTAGGTACCTAACATAATTTTACATGTGTCTGTTTGTTTGTGGTCCTAAGCAGGACTGCTACGCTAGAGGTCCTGGGTTCGATTCCCAGGTTGAGCAAAAAGTGTTATTGGGTTTTTCTATGAAATTCTCAGTAGCAGCCCGGAGTTTGGTTTTGTGCCCGGTTAATGGCAATAGGCTGGCCCCCTATTACATGGGACCTAACTATACCGGCGAACTGTGGGTGTACATTAGTACACCTCTGCCTAACCCTTCGGGGAATACAGGCGTGATGGTATATGGTATCTGTTTGATGTATTCCCAAAAATAATATTAAAGTCGAGCATTTAAATAAATGTAATCTCTGGAGCATTTGATTAATCCGCAAATTAGACCCAGCATCTCTCCGCTTGGCACAACTTCTCTGCTCCCTAACTACCTGTAAATTAAACGGGTAATAAGATACTTCGCAGTCTCGCAGACAGTTACGTCTGTAGATATTTCTACATACCATCACGCCTATTTTCCCCGAAGGGTTAGGCAGAGGTGTACCATTGTACACCCACAGTTCGCGCATATAAGTCCCATGTAATAGGGGGCGAGCCTATTGCCATTTGCCATTAACCGGGCACAAATCTTAACTTCGAGCTGCTACAAAGAATTTCATTTAAAAATCCAATAACACACACAAAAAAACACGTCCACGTCACGTGCACGTGTAAATGAAATAAAACACCATACTCGACCTGGAAATCGGATCCAAAACTTCTAGCGTAGCAGTCGCGCTTAGAACCTCTAGGCCGATATTTTTTATTTACAAAATTGCTTGTAAAATATCTGAAAAACGTTGCATATTAAAGCCAGTACTGCTTATAATAAAATGGGTATTTGTGAACGAAATTGATTTTTTTATTTATTTATTTATAGTTAATTAACACGGCATAGCACCAATTACATTAATTAACATAGAAACAATACAAAAACAATACAATGCAGACAATACAATCAAAAACAACTATTCTCTACTTACTAACATGGAACAGTGGACACCCTTGCATACTGTCTCTCACAGAACATCAGACATACGCGCTTAATTTTACTCCATTCGTCCGCAAGTCAAATAAAGTCAAATATCGCAAGCAATGAAGTCAAATGTCGTGAGAAAATGCTGAATATTTGTGCCTCTATTCCGCACGACAGCCATGACAGAGGTGACACGGGTCTTATAATGTCTACATCCATTATAGGTTCATGTTATTGACATTTAATGTTTCTTTATAGAAGGGAAATAGTGTTCAATCATCTCGTTCACAGATATCACCTTTTCACATAGTTTTTTTTGTCCTTGATATAATATGATGTGACAGTTATCACCCCCGCCTCGAATGAGGTTTCGATACCGGACACGTACCAGTATAAGTTTTTTAATTCATAAGTCATAAATCATTTATTTCGTAAAAAAAAATCATCGTGTAGATATTAAAAAAAAAGTAACTTACATACATAAACTCACGCCTTTTTTCCATGGGGGTAGGCAGAAACCACGGAACGCAACCTGCTACGATCCTAATTTAATTAAAATTAGATACAAAAAGGACTTTTCTTTTTCAACAACAACTCATTTTTACAATAATCATATTAATTTACATTTAATAAAAATAATATAATGTGAAAAGAAAAAAAAAAAGTAATAAAATTAGTATTACCAAAATGAAAAAATAAAATTGTAATTTTAATTCATTACTTATATACTTTCTTAGTTTATCTTGGACATCACGGATAAGAAAATACTTTGCGAGGAAACCTAGACTTATTAAATTAATATAAGTTCGTAATTAAGTTGCAATGCGAGACTAACGCATTGCACATAAAAATCTTCTACCAGCAACTTTGCCAGTGTGGTTTATTTTTTATTCCCTTTTAGGTATGTCTTTGATTACTGCTCCGCTCTCATAGTTCGTAGCGTGATGTTAAATAGCCTATTATATTCCTTACGAATCTGAAATGTTTTTTTTTCAAACTGACTAGCGACAGGCATTTTCATCTCTTTCTCTTTTTTATATTAATATAGATAGATATACAGATCACTGAACTTAACATGTATTAATTTTGAATCGTAGTTTTTTATTTAGAAACACAATATTATCGGTATCATATCACATCGCTGTAAGCGTAATATAACCTAAAAGAAAAGGCAAAACAAAAGTTAACTAAGTACATGAATAATGTAACAAGATCAATGAGTCTATTCTGAACTCATTCATATTGGATGTGGTGGTAATACACTATGGATGAGTTTTTTCTGTCTTTACTAATATTATGAAGACCTACCCTGACCTTATTGGTAATGTTCATCATAAAGGTCGGGTATGACTAGATGTATGAACGTGGACGAGGTGAAAGTAGTATGTAAGGATCGTAGCATGTGGCGTTCTGTGGTTTCTGCCTACCCCCGTGGGAAAAAGGCGTGAGTTTATGTATGTATGTATGTATGTAATAATAGAAAAATTTTTTTGTTTACTTGTTTGTACCGATAAGCTCCGGAACTACTAGACTGATTTGATTCAATTTCTCACCAAGAGATAGCTAAATTATCAGGAAGTACCATAGGCAATATAACATCTCGCTACGAAACACGGGAGCGGAGCAGTTACAAAAGACGTAACATACCGCGAGTGAAAATATTCACGTGATCGAAGTCGCGGGCAGAAGCTAGTTAATTAATAATATTCTTCATTTTTTTTTGACTCAGAGTTTTAATTGCTAACCGCAAGTGTCAAACATGACTGCCAGTGTTGCGGAATTAGTTCTAAGGAGTCACCGCGGCCCTAGAACGCAAAGGGCATTAGGTGAAACACAAATGGATGTTAGTCAATAATAGTTTGACACTCCCTTCCACTCCGCCTAGAGCAGAACAAAGCATTTGATGATTTACCATCCTTAATAAAAAAAAGTGTACAAAATTTACGACAAACAAGAGTAAGTACATAAGTAAGAATATCCTATAAAAAACTTCCTCAATAAATTTAAGTGATGTGAGTTTGAGGCGAGCTGTCAATACCAATTCCTCGGCGGACTGACACCTCACCTCAAACTCACTAAATTTATTTCCAAAATAACACAGCTGTTTAAAAGCCAGACCGTTATTAAATTGCTACAACCTTCGCTTCGCGTTAATATTAATATAAATTTCCGTCACTTTCACTGAAATCAATTATAAATGTTCAGATTGGCTCAGCGAGCTTCGGAATATAATTATCTTGCCGCCACGCTCCCGAGCTGTCTCGAGCCTTCGAGCCAACGAGCTATTGAGCCTTCGAGCCAACGAGCTATTGAGCTATCGAGCCATTCGCTCGAAGTCGTGGCTATGAATCATTTGAACGGTGTTTACATATCACTGGCGGGTTTTGCCGGATTACCTCGTGTTTTCAGTGTAATATTTTGTAATGGGAATTTGTGGCTTTATGTAGACAAGAATACGAAGCTAGAATGTTTAACATTATGTAATTGTGTAAGTCATGATTGGGTGTAGTTCTGTCTAAACAAACCAAGCAACCCATGTCAAAATTTCTCCCAACTTTTGAAGTAATAAATAATTGCTTGGTAGTAATATAATACAGATTTGACGTATTAAATTAGTTTGATGTAAATAGTTTAATTATTGAGGATGGGTTGGCTGGTTTTTGCAGAACTACTTTTCATTGCGTTTTTTACTTTGAGAAGCAGACGGCTTTTTAAACATATGAAGCAATGGTTTGTTAAATTTTGTCAAAATCCTTTAAATTGAGATAGCGAGTTGGCTACGTAGTTATGTTACTACTCCACTGGTCTTATACTAGTAAACAATTACGTACAGGACTGCCTCGTTACCCTAGTGCTTCTAAGCACGACTGCTACGTTAGAGGTCTAGGGTTCGATTCCCAGGTCGAGCAAAAAGTGTTAACGGGTTTTTCGATGAATTTCTTTGTAGCAGCTCGTAGTTAGGATTTGTGCCCGGTAATGGCAATAGGCTCGCCTTTATTACACCTAAAACATACCGGCGCGGGCGGATTGTGGATGTACATTGGTACACCTCTGCCTAACCCTTCGGGGAATACAGGCGTGATGGTATATTTTATTTTATTACGCCATAATAAAAGTTCTCCAAAAAATAAATTAAACCAGTTCAAAAAAGACTCCACAGATATGGCTGTCTAACTTTTAAATCATTCCATTTCTTTCCACTTGATGTTAAACAGTTACTTTATCTTGAATCTAAATAAAAATCCCTTCGTAGAAACTCCGTGATTTCGGTGAATAACACTGGGACAGTCCCTTTTCCCGCAGTATCCGGTCCGATTTATCCAGATAAACCCTCGTCAGTCCACGTCTATTCTAATTTATGGACACACTATTTTCTATACAACATAGAGATGGTTCTGAATTAACGCCTGGTGGTGTATTGTGGTGTATGTGAGTACAAACTATATAGCTAGGTACAATTATATGTTATAGTATGTATGTGTACAACTTATTGTAATAGATTATTTTAAAGAGGAACTATGGAGTTTCTCGCCCATTCTTCTCCATGCGAAACTGGAATGGGCAACTAGATTAAACATAGTTTTTTTTTTCTTTCTTTCAAAAGAAGTTCAAAAGGGCATTTAAATGGTCTAATAGAAATAAATGATTTGACTTTGTTTACCTTATATCGGTGGTAAAACTTTTGTAGTATAAATGCTTTTACATAATGATTCAACTACAAAGCTAGGCGTGTGATAGAAAGGCATTGTTCGGTGGAAGGCTTTACCGTGCAAATGAGCGGCTATTTTAGCTGATGAACTGCGACTCATCCACTTTCCGCACACCGAACTCAGCTCTCAGCATTTCAGAGGTGTTATTACCTATATATTTTCGATATATTTGTATACTAGTGAACCGACCCGACTTCGCACGGGTGCAAACTTCCTAATTTTCCGGTGGATTTTCCAAAAAAAATCTTTCATAAAATCAAACACAACAAAATATATCAACCAAATCAGTCCAGCCGTTCTCGAGTTTTGAGCTTAGCAACACAAGAACCCTAGTTGGTGCAGACGCAAGGCACACATGCTCTTTTCTTTTAATTATGTTACTTCGTAATTAATCTTAATCTTATTAAACCGTGTTACTCCTCTGTACTAAATAAACTTTTCTTCTTTCTACGACGTAAAAGCGCTTCTAATGTGAAATCGCTGCGGTTAACAGTACCTACTATGTTTATAATAGTGCCTTTTGTGTAAGTAATTGCTTAGAAACTGTGCGAGAGTAATTAAAATTGATTGTGCCTGTTGTTTGGTACTTAACGCTAGGTACCTCACACCAGCAGCGGTTGTGTTGACGTTTCAAATTTAACTCCTTTGCTTTTGTAATTAAATTGTGGTAGAAGTTCTTAATTGTTCATTTTGTTGACAGTTCTCATTTCTATGTAAAACTTTCCTAAGAATTTGAAAAATGCTGCATTACTTCTTGTCTCGTCTCTGTGTGAGAAGACGCCTTATGCCCTGTTTTATTTTAAGGATGGGATATCGTCAATCACTCGTCGAAACAGCAAATCACAGTGTTAAGGATTTGATTGATTAATGGTCTAATTGAAATAAATGCTTTGACTTTGACTTAAAACAGTCACAACATAGCACTAGTCTCCAATCGTACGACTCGACCCGGCACGTAATTGACTTCTTCCACTCTGGGCCAGGCGCCAAGGAGTGTCTGATACTCCTCCATTCCTTTTTCTGACTTAAACTCATCCGTGTTCCGTGTGCCCTTTGCATTCCAGGGCCGCGGTGACTCTTCCAAACAAATTCCGAAACCCTGGTAGAGTCCTTTGCCCTTCAGTGGGCTAATAGGCTGATTTTATTCTTACTATGTTTCTTGTTACGCGATGTGGAGGGTTTTCATCACTTCTTTAAGTAGCATACTTCAATAGTAAATTGTTAAGAAGAGATACAAAGTTGAAACTAGTTGCTCGTTCCAAAACGTAGGCCTCTATGAATAAGAACGAGCAAGAAACTCCGGGATAATGGTAAATGGGTTCCGTACATCGATCCCTGTCGCAACCAATTAAGTATCCGAGCTTGCTATCTAAGCTACGCCTCCAGTGTTTGAGGATAAACAATATTAACTTGTTGTTGCCCCAATACAGGGTAAAGGTCCCTTTGACAAGACAAGAATATTGATCACCACGCTTGCTGACGGCGGATTGGGAATTGCAAACTTATGTAAATTAATTTTAAGTCCGGGTTTCCTTACTATATTTTCCTTCACCGATATCAGTAATGTCCAAGATAAACTTAGAAAGTGCGTATATATTTATTGCAAAAGTCACATTGACATCGAACCCACCTCTTTATATAGAGAGCGGACACCTTAATAGTCACACAGATCATGTGAAAATGTAGGTAAATGCCTGAAGTGGTCTTCTGAACAGAAGAGAGGAACGACACAGCTTAGAGCGGAGTTATTCAACAAATTCAATTAGAAAAAACTCCAAACACGCACTCCAGCAAAGTGCTCAGTTTTTAATTAAATAAAAATTCAATCTAGATTCTTCAGCAGACCCTGGAGCTAAGAATAATTTATTAATAATTACTTCACGTCCGTGGCAGATAACATTAAAAATGATTAATTTATTAATTATAGATATTTATGTGGTATTGACTATCCCGTTGGTGGCTCCCGGAGTCGCGCTTGGAACCGCAATTGCAAGCGTAACTTCTGAGCGTGGGATTGGATTCTCATGTCGGGCGAAAAGTGTTATTGGGTTTTTGCGTAATGAATTTCTCATTGTGCCGGATTCCCGTCCCATTGGACTATGAGAGTATGGAGAAGAAGGAGCGCACCGGTATTTGCGCACACACTTGTGCAGCAGCAGAAAGGCCGCTGTGGCCAAAATTCGTTCGGGATCGTCATATTTCAATGAGCTGTGTCTTCGGGAAATTATGGATTAGAATAGTTCTATACTATACAGGGGCCTTTAAAATGTACATAAGACACTGTAGGTAAACTATAAATAATTACTAATCTGTAAAAAATGTCTATCCTCTAGTCTAGACTAGTCGTGATTACCCAGCGGTTTAAGTGCAACTATGTGTGGATTCCGAAATACTTTTTTTGTTTTTTTTTTAGAGATGGGAAATTATCAAATGACCGCCCCCGCCCTGGACGGGACGGGAGGGAGTGTCAGACTTTTACCGACTAAAAACCATCTATGTTCCTTCGTGTGCCCCTTGCGTTCCGGGGGCGCGGTATCTCTTTCGAACAACCCGCAGCCCCGGCAGGCATTGGTCCCTTCCAGATGCTGACATCTCTGTGCACGGAATATGAACGCGCCGTCCACACGCTGCGGTTCAGTCTTGATTTAAAAAAAGAACGCAGAGGGTTTATTTCTGTTTCATATTTTGTTAAATGACTTGTGAGTCTTTGGAATCACCAAAAACTCACAAGTTATTTAATTTCACAGAATAAAGCGATACTTTCAACGAATTAACAAAAATCATTGATATAATTTTTTCACTTCAATGATACTGTAAACTGTTTCTTTTGATTCTCCATTTCCAATGAATATTCATCCACCAATCACGTCGTTTCATTAAGTTTCCTTGTTCCGTCGTTTTGCAAGATTTAAATTGTCTTCCTTGATAAAGAGACTTCGCAAGGGCACTTTTTCTGAAGCTTTAACTGAAGCCACTTTATTACAGAACCTTGATGGTTTTCATTTATTTTTTACTCAAGGCTTTTGTTAAAAAAGACTGTAATGAACAGTTTAATGCTTAAGCTGTTTTTAACTGCTTATTAAGACTTTTGTTACATTTTATAAGCTGCTTATGGCAGTTTCTTGAACAAAAAAAAATTTGGTAAGTGCAAATCGGACACTAAAGGCATCACATATGCTAATGGCCGGTAAAGCAAAGTTCTTAAATGAAGACCAACGCACCGGTAAGCGCAGCGTAAGATGTTCACCCACAAGGTGGAACGACACAATGACATGTTTAAGACCGCAACAAGGCGCTGAATGCGGCCGCTTCCAATCGGTCCCTTTGGAAATCTATGGAGGAGGCCTATGTCCAGCAATGGACGTCCTGTGGCTAAATGGTGATGATGATGATCACATATACAATATTTAAAAAATAAACGCGTTTCATGCTACAGCCGTGATTTTTATAGTGATCATAGTAATACACACACTGTGAAAGAAACGATGCCCCACGGGCGGACCAAAAGACTTAGAAATTGGGTCCCGTTTTGCATCCCTTGGGTTTCAACTGAACCCTTAAAAGCAAGATTCTGTAACCTTATCTTTTGGGATTCTACCCTTATCTACACCTAGCATCTGGAAAAGGTACCGACTGTTATTCAAACCAACCCAATCGTCCCCAGTCATATTTCAGCAAAGATAAGGATCGCCAAAAAATACAGAAAAAAGGAGTTTTATTTTCCAAAAGTCAAAACTTATTTGACCAGGAAATTATTTTATGTGTTTTGTGTGTTTTTTGTGTGTATCTATCATCATTATCATCATCAACAGCCTATTGCAGTCCACTACTGGACATAGGCGTCTCCCAAGGTGCCAAGGAGCCAGGTGGTGGTTGGTCTGTGATCAAAATCTAAAAATGTGCTGAATTTTACTCAATTTTATTTAATCGCTTAAGCGTGAAAGAGTAACAAACATCTATCCATCCATCCATCCAAACTTTGACGTCTAGTCTTTAGTAGAGTAAGATATTATATGTATATTGAACCGTACGTTGAATGCAAACAGCTGTGGTTCGGGCCCCGCCGCCATATTGATCTTGTCCCAACGACCTTGAACGCAGGGGCACCCTACTTTGCAGTCTCCGTTCCTTACCGGGTGCCAAAATATTTTGCTGGGGTCAAAACTTTCAGTTATTTTGCAAAATTACAGCGAATTCCGTTTAGCTGTAGCGTGAAAGAGTAACAAACATCCATTCATCCAAACTTTGATGTCTAGTCTGTAGTAGAGCAGGATATAATGTATGTATAATGAACTGTACGTTGAATGCAAGCAGCTGGGGTTCCGGACTCGCCGCCATATTGATCGTGTCCCGGCGACCTTGAACGTAGGGGCACCCTACTTTGCAGTCCCCGTTCAACATCGAGGGGTGCCAAAATATTTTGCTGGGATCAAAACTTTCAGTTATTCTTATTTCGTCGTTATTCTGACATAATCGTGACAGCTTTGGAAGCGAGAATAAAATGAGAAACAGCTTTATTAAATGCGAGTAAATTAGGTTGTTGGTATGCCGCTTAAGTTTCATCTTTGGAAGTTTTAATTGGTTGAGACTTATTTCATTATTCTTTGTTACGTGATTTACGTTCAATGGCCTCTATAAGATAGGCTTTTATGTTTTATTTATTCGAGCTTTTATTTTTCTTTTTGATTCGAATTGGAGATTCGTTCCCTAAACTAAATGGCCATTTAAAAAAACGGAATTATTTAAATGTCTTCTCAACAATCCAAACTTCTAACCTTTAAATAAAATACTAAAGAGTTCTTCTTTTTCCTAAATTTTTATCAGCGATTTCCAGAGAAAAAGTCTGAAGATTATTCAAAAGATTTAAAGTAACCCTCTGCGTGCCACGCGTCGGCACTTCATCCTAATATCGAGCGACATTTCGCTTCACATCGACTCTTAAGAGTAGCACGCGACAAATGGTGGGTTTAGCGACTCGCAGCTAAGCCGACCTTGGCCCACATTCATGGGTCGATAGCACCCACCAATTTATTCTTCGGCAGTTTAGGGTTAGCTGAGCAACCGACTCAGTTTGTTAGAACAGACGCGAGGGTAAGGATATTCTTGAATGTAGATTTCATTTTGTAAATGCCTAAATGTGAACATAGGTCTATTTTTTGAGCCATGTGTTACGTTAACGTCTTGATGGCCCAGTGGTTAAGGCGCCCGCTTCCGCATGGATGAGGCTGTGGGTTAACCGGGCACTGGCAAGTACCAATGTGACTATTTCTATTTCATAATGTTTGTCTTGGACATCACTGACATCGTTAAAGGAAAACATCGTGAAGAAACCTGGACTTCTAATTATTATATGTCTGAAATCGCCGATTCGCCTTGAGCAAGCGTGGTGTTCAATGCTTGTGCCTTCTCTGCATGAGAAGAGGCATTTACCCTGCAGTGGGATGATAGGCTTTTTTTTTCTTTTTTATAGATGGGAAATCTTCAAATAACTTCCCCCGCCCTGGGCGGGACGGGAGGGAGTGTCAGACTTTTACTGACTAAAACCCATCTATGTTCCTTCATGTGCCCTTTGCGTTCCGGGGGCGCGGTATCTTTTTCGAACAACCCGCAGCACCGGCAGGCATCGGCCCTTAGTGGCCCCATCCAAGTTTGCTGACATCTCTTTGAGGCGCGCGTGGCACACGAACGCGCCGTGTCGATACAGTCTGTCGTTGGTTAGTTAACGTACGGACGGTGAGCTACCCATTGCTCACCGTTCACAGATCCGCGTCTACGGTGGCCGGGAGTCGTCTCGTGGCTCCCGACGCCCGAAGCGTGTCCCGCGGGGGATGATAGGCTGGTATTATTATTAAGTGTTACAGAAAGAGTGAGATGAAGCTATGTCTTTGTTTCAAAAAGAGAGAGAATATCACGTCGCTGCTTTTTATGAATGACTATGCTAAATTCAGCTTTCATATTTGCGTTAATTTATAGCACTTAGCTCTTTCCCCGTGGGCGTTATTAAACGTGCCTACGTGGTTTTAATTATGATTTATGTACGTTGGTGATTGTTTTAGTAACCTTTGTACTGCATTGAAGTAATTAGCATACTCCACTAGCGGTTTCAACCGCTTTCAGTTACGTTTTTGGTTATTGTTCCGCTCCTTTGGGTCGTACCGTAAGGTTATATACGCTATAAATACTATTCTTCTTGAATCTGGCTATGATATGGGTACAAAATATTTTTTTTGAACCGAGTTCCAAGCTTTCCACTAAAAGCCATAGTTATTTCAATATTCAGCAGTATTCATCATCTTCCTGCCCTTATCCCATATTACTTGTGGTCGGCGCAACGCATTTTCTTCTTCCATGCCGTCCTGTCAACCGTCATGCTATCACTGGCTCCTTTCTCTTTCATATCATTCTTCACACAATCTATCCATCTTTTCTTCAGCAGTATTATTCTATAAAAAATTACTTCGGTATATCTATCTATTGATCCCTAACATCAATGAGATAACACCTCTTCACCTTCAGAGATTATTACAGAATAGACCTGCTAGTCTCCATTATTCCAGAGATCTCATTAAAACTGAACTTACCGGGCTCGTAGTTCGTTCGCTGACTAATGAGAACATTCACCACTACTTCTTGGCATTCAAAGCCACCTTTGTTTTGGAGACGCAAAGTTTTTAATTTAAAAAATATTAGAGAAAGCTCTCTGAAACTTTGGTCACCTGGTGCCTGGTGAAAATAAATATCTTGAAAAATAGTATTATTTTAATATTACTTTGCCTTGCTCACTGTTGGACTTTCAACGCTCGGCTCAGCGCCGAGTGTTGAAAATCCATCAACTGAAATTACAAAGTAACATTAAAATGGTTCTGTTTTTAGAGACGGTGGTGGGTTCCCTGAAATTTTGACAAGAACAATGACGAGAAACTTTTTGTAAAGATAAACCTTTGTTCTTGACAAGAGATAATTTAATTTAGCCCAATTTATTTAGTGACTAATTAAAAGTTATATTGTAAGTATAAGCTGTTGCTTTCTCGTGGAACAATGTTCATCGAAGAGGTGACTATAATTTACGTAGTTTTAAATATTTAAGATAAAAAACAATACCTATTATAGAAATAGCTTAAATCGATACAGTAGCAATAACAATAGGCTTACAACCAAACAGGCATGGGACCTAAAACATGCCGGTGGGCTGTGGGTCCTGTGTGCAGTGCACATTGGTACACCTCTGCCTAACCCTTCGGGGAATACAGGCGTGATGATATGTACGATACAGTAGCCGACTCTGAGCAAACTACTTTCAGTTTTTGCGTTTAGTTTGTTACACGTTGTATTTTAATTTATAATATTGCTAAATAAGTATCTCCTGACGCATGAAATTAATCTCTTTACAAACATCTGACAGTTGTGGCGCTACCTCGCCGGTAAGCCGGATTAATTAGTATGGCCACTTAAGTACTTAACTATAACACAATACGTAGGTGCGTTAATTAAGAGGTACTTATGCTTGACGTGTCCTTTAATCACCAGCATTATAAGTGATATAATAGTGGTAGAGCTCTTTGTGAAGATGCTCATCCGGGGAAGTACTACCACCATAGCTATTTCTGCCGTAAAGTAGTATTGCTGTGTTCCGGTTTGATGGGTACTGGGTACTGGTGTAATTACAGGCACATAACACATTTCAAGTTTCTCTGGCTAAGTCGTTGCAAGGCCTCTAGTATTGCAGATGTCTATAGGCAGAGGTGGCACTTAACATCAGGTGGACTGACGATTAGCCAAACAATTACAATTAAAAAAAAAACCCTAGTCATTATTATAATTTAGTGGACAATGGAAGAAATTTTGATGGGTGTTTTAGTAGAACTAACTAAAATATGGTTTCAACAAAAATAGCCAAAAAAAAAGTTAACCATTGTTCTCTCGTTAGCCTCACCCATTTGACTAATAAAAAAGTCTATTAAAGAAAACTAAGAACGCGTCTCAAATCCTGACTTTCATCTAAAGTTTTATGAGCAAGAATGTTGTAATAAAGAACATTCATTATAGTCTGCGTAGGCAAAGCATTAATATGGTTTAGTTTTCATTTATTATTGAAAATTAATTAAAATCTTTAGATACTTAGATATATTATATTGTAAAGCTGAACAGTTTGTTTCGAACCTACTGTCCGGTGCTGGAAACTCTTTCGGTAATACAGTCAAAGTCAAATATCATTTATTTCAATTAGACCATTAAAAGGCACCTTTAAAGCGGTTTCGCACTATGTCCGATCTGAATCCGATCCGAACCCGTGAAAATATTGAAGGAAAGAAATCAGATGACGGAGATCGGATCTAGTGCGTAAATTACCATAGAAATAGTTCTACGACTACTACGGACCATATTTTCACGGGTCCAGCCCCCCTAGCCAAGTCACAAACGATAAACGCAAACGCTGAGTAGGCTTTAATAGATCTTCAACTTTATGTGCTTGGTTTTAAGTTGAAGATCTAATGATTATTGCATAGCGTTTTCGTTCGTTCCAGTCGCTAACGCTTAGAAATCTTTAATAGATTTTCAACTTAAGGCTCTTGGGTATTAAGTTGAAAATCTATTGGTACCTACCGAGCGTTTACGATTATCGTTTGTGACTTGGCTAGGGGGGCTGATCGGATTCGGATCGGACGTAGTGCAAAACCGCTGTTAAACATCATTTACACGAGAAAAATAATAATATAATTGAAAATACATAGTTGCCTTTTTGTAAAGGTTTTGCAAAACCGCCGTTTGGGTTCGTTCATTACGTTCGTTTTGTCAAGTTTTGCATGGACAGAAATGGGTTTAGGAAACTGCATCTTACAATTAAAAAACATGGTTTAACAATGGAAAGCTCCGTTATCCCGGAGAACTATAGATAGGCTTCTTTTTATTATCAATAAGGAACCATACGAAAACAGAACGATATATGATATACGATGAAAGACGAAGTCACCGTACAAATGCTAGTTAGATATTAACAGAGTTCAAGCGTTATTGTACATACAAGATAATTATATCTTACACACAATTCTCATCTTTATTGTGACGTACTTTAGTTCATAATCTACTGTACATAAGAGCAATATGCTTGAGCACAGCATATTGCTCTTTTGTTTTCTCTGACACTATCGCGGTTCAAACAAAGCTATTTTGTTCAAGAAGCGCAATTATTACCGCCATTACTGACGAACCATGAATACTAATAAGAGTAATAGGCTATTTTGCAGCGCAGCGGAAGCCTCCGAGCTGACTTAATAATGTCGACGATAGATGCTATGTAGGCCGGAATACTAATGCGAAATTGTTTGTCTGTTTCACACGTTTAACAGCTAAACCACTTAAAAAATACATTTTACTGCCTCGTTGGCCTAGTGGTCCTGAGTGCGACTGCTACGCTAGAGGTCCTGGGTTCGATTCCCAGGTCGAGCAAAGTGTTATTGGGTTTTTCTATGAAATTCTCGGTAGCAGCTCGGAGTTTGGATTTGTGCCCGGTTAATGGCAACAGGCTCGCCCCCTATATTACATGGGACCTAAATATACCGGCGAACCGTGGGTATACATCGGTACACCTCTGCCTAACCCTTCGGGGAATACAGGCGTGATGGTGATGTTATATATAAATAAATTTTAATTAAAATATTCTAATTGGAAGTAAAATAAAAAATGGCTACTTTTAAAATGTCATTCATAAGAAGCAATTATTAAATCTAGTACATAGTTTGCTTTTGGAAAAGTATGGACAAGATATTCCACACGCTATAAAAGAATTTGGTATAATTATCCACCCGCTGGCGTGACACACGGGGGTCACGTACCCAAGCTTTTATGCTTCGATTTATCGCATTGGATCGCTGATCTGCCCAAGTCACAAACGATAATCGTAAACGCTCGGTAGGTACCAATAGGTTTTCAACTTAATACCCAAGAGCCTTAAGTTGAAAATCTATTAAAGATTTCTAAGCGTTAGCGACTGGAACGAACGAAAACGCTATGCAATCTTCATTAGATCTTCAACTTAAAACCAAGCACATAAAGTTGAAGATCTATTAAAGCCTACTCAGCGTTTGCGTTTATTGTTTGTGACTTGGCTAGGGGGGCTGTAATGTTAGTGTAGGTAAGATTTGCGCAAATAAAAAAAATAAAAAAAGTTTCGTGGACTATATTAGCTTCTGCTCCTTTGAGATGGGCCGTCGTGACCAAAATGCAGTTCTGAAAATAATGATTATTAAAAAAACTGCTTAATAAATAAATAAATATCTTGGGACAACTCACACACGGCTATCTGATCCCAAGCTAAGCAGAGCTTGTGTTATGTTAACCAGACAACTGATATACACACTTATTTATATAATTTATAAATACATACATATTATAGATAAATCACACCCAGACACAGAACAAATAATCATGCTCATCACACAAAGTTTGTCCTGGGTGGGAATCGAACCCACGACCTCCGGCTTAGCAGTCAGGGCCGCTAACCACTAGACCAACAGGCCCGTTAAGCTTATAATTCTTTCTCTTGTCCACAGAACCTCCCTCCCAGTGGCTCAATTCAGCCGCGGCGACTTTTCCCTGTGGTCCGTGTTAAAGAACTGCGTTGGCAAGGAGCTGTCCAAGATCACCATGCCGGTGGTGTTCAACGAGCCGCTGTCCTTCCTCCAGAGGATGCTGGAGTACCTGGAGTACGCGCACCTGCTGCGGATGGCCTCGGAGCAGACCGATCCTGTGGCCAGGATGGAGTATATTGCTGGTGAGAGAATTTTGCTTCATTTGCATTTTTTTATCTGCCTCGTTAACCTAGTGGTCTTAAGTGCGACTGCTACGCTAGAGGTCTTGGGTTCGATTCCCATGTCAAGCAAAAAATGCTATTGGGTTTTTCTATGAAATTCTCATTAGCAGCTCGGAGTTAGGATTTGTGTCCGGTTAATGGCAATAGGCTCGCCCTATTACATGGGACCTAAATATACCGGGGAACTGTGGGTGTACATCGGTACACATCAGCCTAACCCTTCAGAGAATATAGGCGTGCTGATATGTTTGTTTTTTTTTCTGGTCTGGGTAGATGTCTATGTCTTGGAAACTTTGGAAAGAATATTGGGGATACTATTCCAGCTAGATTGAGATAGTATCAAGCTACTTTGTGGGTCAATGCAAAAACAAATTAATTAGGTATTTGTAAAAATATACCGTCACGCCTGTATTCCCCGAAGGGTTAGGCTGAGGTGTAACCAATGTACAACCACAGTTCAAGTCCTATGTAGTGAGGGAACCATTTACCGGGAACAAATCCTAACTCCAAGCTGCTACTGAAAATTCCATAGAAAACCATAATAATAGTTTTTACTCGCTATAGTTTAGCAGTCGCACTTAGAACCACTAGGCAAAAGATGATGTACATTAAATAAAAAACACTATATGTGCACTATATGTGTGTGGGGTCGTTTTAGACCTTACTGCCCACACGATAAGAAGACTATATGTGCTACAAGAGGAACAAAGTATAACAAATTAACACACCTTTACACCTTCTACACCTTTCTTTTCTTGTTTCTTTTCTTTCACACCTTTTAGGCTTGAAGAACTTAAAAATCAATTCACCTAAGTGCTTCCGTCGAAATCGTATCCAGTTGTTCAAATATAGTACTTATGTGCGCCCAATAAAGCAGCCTAGAAAATATAACCATAAAAACTGGAAGTTTTATTCTCATCTCAATTTCGTAGCACATAGAAACTAAATTAAGTCAACAAGTGGGCACTTAGGCGGCTCTACATCGCCGGAATATCAAGAGCGCTCGAGTGTAGAGCCACGGATAAAAAATAACTTGTGCTATATAGGAGTACTAGCGCACTGCCCGCAACTTTACCCGCCTTGATTATTTTACCCGCGTTTAGTTACTAGTCGCGTTGGCTACTGCTCTGCTCCCGAGAGTCTTAGCGTTAGCTTATGTTACTCAGGATTAATGTGGCTATATATTGGTGAAGAAATGGTTAAAATCGGTTCAGTAGTTTGATGTTTTCGGTGCAAACAAACAAACAAAAAATATTTTCTCCTATAGATAAATATAGTCTTCTACGGCCGAGATATATAAACGTGAGCTTCCTCACTGAAAGTATTCACCTGTAATGTGATAACCTAATTTAAAATGTAGAGCATTAGACTACAATAATGTTTCACTTAAATACAATGTGGAGGGAGTGCCTTTACTTAGCACATACTTTGGCTTAGCTATGTTCCCTTATATGTCTTGCAATCGTAGTTTAACAGCTTCGCAACAGTAACAGAATTGGTAGCAGAATAAGTAACAAAATAATGTAAGCACTACTTACTGCTATTGTACTTACACACAGCAGTAAATACAAAGCACATAAACAACTTTCCGATTTTCCGTGTGCACTGGTATATTAGAATTCATATGTTCCAATCTCGCCGACAAAAAAAATCGGTCATAAAGTCGGTCGTAGGCGTAAAGGCCAAGTGTTAAGGCTTTTTGTAAAACAAATTATACGCGTTCCTATTTCAAAATTAACTTACTGGGAATGTGTGCTCTGGCACCTACCATAATCTCCTAAAACAGTTTCATTTTAATTTTTCTTTGTAATTTCCGTTGTTAGATTTTCAACGCTTTGTTTAGCGCCGAGGGTTGAAAATCCTTTACAAAGTAATAATAAAATAATAGTATTTTAAGTGACGGAGGAAGGGCCCCGAGGCATTCTTTCTTAATTAACTAAGTTGGTGTTAATAACTGAGTTATCGTCCTTATTAACTTTGTTGATGAATGCTAGAGGATTAAATTTAATGTTGACCTACGTTTTGACCTCAGATAATTAGATTTTCAGAGGCGAGAGCATTCAACTGGTTTGTATCGCAAATTCTGATAGAATGAAATTAATGTTTTTTTTTTTATTTGAAAAGGGATTTCGTTCAAATTACTATTTTATAGTAGCAGCTCGGAATTTAGATTTGTGCCCGGTTAATGTCAATAGGCTACATGGGACATAAACACGGTATGTGCGAACTGTGTTTATTGGTGTACACTACTGCCTAACCCTTCGGGGAATCCAGGCGCGATAGTATGTATGTATGTACAAAATATTTTTTCGTCATTTTCTCCCATAATATACAGTGTGAAACAGACATTGACGCATGATTTTAAACGGGCCTTCCAAAATTTCAATTTATAACACATTACAAATCCCTCCGGCTTAAAAAATTTCGACACTTATTAAAAAAGGAATCACCCGTTCTATACATTTTTTAAATTTTCAACACTCGAGGGTTCAGAATCATTTATAGAATCCATCTTGTAAAACACAAATAAATACTAATACGAGTATAAACAAAAATAATAATAAGTATGGAGTTTCTTACTCATTCTTTTCCTTACGAAACAACCTTTTGGAATAGGCAACTAGAGTCAATATTTTTAGTATTTCTTTCTTGTAAATGACGTTTTAAACTGCCTTTCGATGTTAGTGCTAGGTTGGTACAGTAGGTAGTAATAGTAGGTAGTCGGTACAGGAGTAGGTATATCTATACATATAATAAAATCGTAACGAGGCCAATTCTGTACATTCAATATTTTTTATAAAGAGTAATTCTCACATGTTAAATACATTATACCTACTGAACCCAAGAAAATGGTTTTTAGAATTTTTGTCTGTTTGTTTGTACGCGCATAACTTTTTAATTCCTGCACCGATTTGAACAAAACTTTTGGCATTGTGTTGGCAGTAACCTGGGCTGTAATTTTAGGTACAATTCATCACGCTATGTCACATAGGGGTTAGACAGAAACAGTATGAACACTATTAAATAAAAAATACTGAACGCGAACGAAGTCGCGGGCAACAGCTAGTATATAATATATAGGTTCCTCAATGTTGCTCTGACAAATTTTAATGAGTCAATTGCCACGAAAAGAAGAAGAAGAATGGTCTAATTGAAACAATTGATTTGACTTTGATGGCTATTTGCACATCGATGTCCCTTCCACCGTTTATTAAACAAAATAATCTTCCAATTCTAATTTCCCTTCCAAACAAATTCTTGCCACCTCAGTAATAAATAAAATTTGAGCCTCTTTGTCAAGACAAATTTTCCTCTGTACCAATATTTTGTTACAGCTAATCCAATGTTTTTCATCAATTAAATCGAAACCATCTTGTTATATTTTAGTACTCCGAACTGCCTGCAAGTACAGTCGACCGAACGATATTGTAGTATTTGAACAATGGAAACTGACTTCGCTGCTACGAAATAAATACAGTCAATGTCAAACTTTAAAAAACCATCTTGGATAGGTTCAAATAGAGTCAGATTACATTTTAATTGGTGGATTAATATGTTTATGTACAATATTTAAAGACTTACAATATGAACCAATACTAGTTTCTCCGCATTGCTTGTCAACTAGAAATGTGCCCAAAAAATCTGATGGCAATGCTACCCCTGGGTAAAGTAAAAGCCAGCCTTTGGGTCACGGGAAGTGTCGCACAACCGTTCGGATAATTCCTTAAAATGCTTACATACCGGCGCACTGTGGGTGCATCTCTGCCGAACCCTTCGGGGAATACAGGCGTGTGTTCAGAAATCAGAAATATTTTATTTGTGATACATAGGTACATCGGTTGGACATATTATTATGTTTCAAGAAACCTAAAAATAATAAAAAATCGTGTATATTACAATAAATACATATTCTATTCTATATTCTATTCTTGTTACTACAAGCGTTCGGTTGACTGTAGCACGCTCTTCCATTATTTGAGACAAACGAGATTATTTTGCGAAAGGTCTTCGAAGGGTAGTCGTAAAGAATTGAATTACGGCGGCTTTGCCGTTCATTATATTAGTTCCGAATCATTTCTGATAGGTTTCTGTACTATTCTTGTTGATTTGATATTATGTTACTGGATTAGACTTTGTCTATTTGTATTGGTTTCTTATGTTGTTAGGTAAATTATACCGGCTGACATTTCCTGCCGTCTCGAAAAAATAGGGTATAATAAATGAACACACCTGTTACTTTTCTTTGTTAAAATAAAGAATGTGGATGATTTTTTCGCTTTTGTTTCTAAATCATGAAAACACCGTAGTAGATATGACAATAAGTGAAATTAAAATTAAAATCGACGCAGAAATAAGGCCGATATAACCATTTAAAACTATAAATTACGCAGCGATTGAACAGAGAGATCCGATATGACCAATGACGACATTAGTTGCAACGGCCATATAACCTCCGTGTTAAATTTCGTTTTGCTAGAAAGAGATAGACATAAATCTTAGATGGCTTATATCTTTTAGAATTTTATAGTTATTTGAAAAAATCTTTTACTAAGCTGTTTCTTACATAACTGAGGATTGGTTTTTTAAATAAAATAAAAAACATGAATATTCCCTATTGCTAACATATCTATTTCTTTGTATGTCTATGCTAGCATTCGCTGTGAGTGCTCTGGCGTCAAACTGGGAACGTCTGGGCAAGCCGTTCAACCCTCTGCTAGGAGAGACTTATGAACTGGAACGACCTGAGTTCAGGGCTGTGTGCGAACAGGTAACATTATTTTTTTAAACTTGTAATGGTTGTCACTACAAAGAGCTACTGGTGTAAATTTGGAGAATTGTAACATTGGAACTGCAGCCTATGAAAACACTGGACGTAAGTCCTATTTTGGCAAGTTTTTTATCTAAAGTTATGGCCAAGAAAGTGTCTGGCAATAATGTAAAAATCAGCCGCAATCAGTCGCATTCGAACGTAAATGAGTAAAACACCTTTTGTATGCACCTGAAACCTGAAAAATGGTTGTGTGTGTACAGCAGTTAACAAAAGTGCTGCGAGTTTGATTCCCACGCGGAACAAATCTTTATATGGCCTACAGATAGTTGTTTTGGGACTGGCTGTTTGTGTATGTGTTTTGGGAAGAAAGAGAGAGAAATTCCTAGTGTGGGGGCAACGTTTAAATAAAAACAACAAACGAATTACAATGAAATACAAACTTGTGCTGATAAGTTAGCCCATTACAAGCAACTTTAAACTCTATAATTCACTAAATAATATCACAATTCCAGGTGTCACACCACCCGCCCGTGTCTGCATTCCACGCGGACAGCCCCCACTTCGTGTTCCACGGCTCTGTACACCCCAAGCTGAAGTTCTGCGGCAAAAGCGTCGAGATACAGCCTAAGGGACACGTCACTGTGGAGCTGCCCAGGTATGTAGACTTACTGGAAGCACCAAACACTAGGCCTAACACTAGCCCCGGGTCGATGAAGCGTTGTGTTCCACGTGCGCCTCAAAGAGATGTCAGCATAATAGACAATCTTACCAAGAGAATTAGTGTGACTTGGTTGTGTAGGTTAGATAGGCAGATTCTCCGTTTTCTGTACTGATATTCAGCTGGATCCCAATTCGACTGTAAATAAGGGTAGGTACATTTACCTAGTCATTACTAGACAGGGCCCGCTTAGGCCAGTGCCTACCAGGGTTGCGGAATGGTTTGAAAGAGTCACCACGATCCTGGAACGTAATGGGCATTGAGAGCAACACGGACGAGTTTTAGTCAGTAAGAATCTGACACACCCTTCCGCTCCGCCACTGTTGATTCTGGCTTACAGGAGTTGCAGTGGTTTGGGAACAGTGTGGCGGGCTTGTCCCATTAAAAAAAACACCCTTCCGCTCCCAAAGCGGAAAAAGTCATTTAGTGATTTCCCATTCTTAAAAAAGGTGTAACATGAGACCGCTAACGTACAAGTAGGTACTCAATTCGATCCGTTTCTCCATGAATTTAGATGTTAAGAAGTAAACATATGTACAAAAAGTGAAAATTATAAAAACATGTTTACGAAAAGACGACCTCTTGCAAAAACTTGAAAGTACTTAAAAGTCGGTGGCATAGAATTAAAGTTTTTTTACCCGACTACGGCGAAGCAAAAAGGAGGGTTATGAGGTTGACCGGTATGTATGTATGTATGTATGTATGTATGTATGTATGTATGTATGTATGTATGTATGTATGTATGTATGTATGTATGTATGTATGGATGTTCATCTGTTCCCTCATAACTTCTAAACCGTCTAACGTAAATTGACAAATGAGGTGTCATTAGAAGCGTCTTGATCGTCCGCTGGTTATAGGCTACATTATGTTGCAATAAATTGTATGTGGCGCCCTCTGGGGCTCAAGAAGATGTGAAAAAAAAATTTTTTTCTTCCAAATATGGTCGTGTTGCATATCAAACTAAAGGGCTTAATTAGCACATTTCAAATATATATATATATATATATATATATTATATAAGTAAATTGTACATAGCACCCTTTAGAACGCATCATAAACCTATCTAACTAACCAATATTTCGTTTGGGAGACTTAATAGATTATTATTTCATATATTGTGTATATATGTTGCAGTTCCAATAATATTACGCATATAAATGTCTAAATTTAAACCCCAAAATATTTTAAATAAAAAAGAAGTTTAAAAAACTAAAACCCGACTACAAAAAATTCACGTTCTAAAAAGTATGAAACAAGAAAACATTCTCATCTGAAAGCCGTGGTCGTATGCCACCTAATTCAGGTAAAACTGTATGTATGTAGTTATAGAACATGAATCTTTAGCACTAAAGTTTAGGGTAAAGTGGCATACGACCACGGCTTTCAGATGAGAATGTTTTCTTGTTTCATACTTTTTAGAACGTGAATTTTTTGTAGTCGGGTTTTAGTTTTTTAAACTTCTTTTTTTTTCTGTAAACATGTGAGGCTGCTTCTATCTATTATCGTTCTGATAAACTTTATTCTTATTCATCATTATAATCCCTCGATTATCGTTTTTCAGATATACAAACATAAATCGCATATGTTATGGCTAGATTTTAAATTGGAAGATTATGTAAATATTTGCGGAGTAAATTGCCACTCGTCTGGATAACAAACGACTGTCGTTTCTGTCCGATTGGACTATTATTTGAGTTTGGAATTGTATATATTGTATATTTGTTTGTATTTATATTTCTTTGTAATACAGCGTTCCAACGACCTTATTATAAACTGCCAGATGTTTTTATTATACTTATGTAGCAAGTTTATTTTGAGTATGTAATAGTCATAATTATGAAACCTGAAAACCTTTCTTAACGAAATCCATCCAAAATAGGTTGACGTTTTTCCGCCACTTTGTCCACGTAAATTTTACTGACGTCCTCCAATTCGTATGCTACAGTAATAAGCCTCTGCCTACGCTTCATATACAACTTTTGTAAGAAACTGTCATAACCTGAACCGAAAATTTGGGGAACAAAAATGAAAAGCCTACTTTTGGAAAATATGTTAATCCGCCTTTGACCGAACCTAAGGACCAAAATTTACTGAATAATTTCTGCTCCCATTCTATTCTGGTAGTCACGTAGAAGCTCTATCGATTAGTACTGAAAGTATGAACCGTGAATTATGAATAGGCAAGTGACAATGATTGATGAGCTAGTGTTGGTATATTAATGTACCTCCTTGCTGTCATGGCGGGTAGGATTACAAATTATATAATGTAACGTTACAGCACATAAATCATTACAGTACGGTAGGCAAAAGCTTACAGTAAGGGCCCGGTTTTATTTTATCTAAGCTACGTTGCTAAGGAAGTGTCTGAAACTAATTCAATACGCCAAATGTGTTACATTAAACAGCAATAATAGTTCATTGTTCGTTTTAAACATGCTTAGAATTTATTTTAAATTAGCCAGCGTTAAAGATTCTAAATTATTACAATTACCTACTTCCAAAAATGGGATGTGGTTTAGTTCGTTTTAGCAGAACTGAACCCAATTATGTTTGAATCCTATGTAAGTAAGAAGGGGCGTCAGCCAAGCCATGCTAATCGTACACAAAATCCTGCTGTCAAAAATTACCTATTATTTTATAAGATAAAATATAAGCTTATTTCAAAAACAATTTTAACAAAGAAAAGTTCTTCCAGTAAGGAGCCTTGACCGAATAAGTAGCTTGTTCTAGACGGCTGAACAGGTTACACATCCGTCCGGAACCCGGGTGTTTGGCAATCCCTTTTAGGATCCTTTAGCCAACATAAACGTCTCTTGGGGCAAAACGGAGTTGGAGTACCTTTTTGCCAACATCAGCGTGGGCAACATCTTTGATATTGTAATAAAAGTACAGTGATTTTAGATTGTATAAAGAAGCTCGAAACATAATACACAGGAAAATAGTTTGTATCATTGCGAATACTTTGACTAAATAATCTTTAAAGAGTTCTAATAAATACGTTAATGATATGGTTTAGTAATACGAAATAAAGTTATTGTTTAAGAAAGATGTCTACTTTGAAACTATTATTTTACCTGCAGTCGCTGCCGCTAGGATATTAACGTACGCTCGGTCTATGGGCCGGCCGACGCGGGCTACTGACTGCTAATTTCATCAGCTACGAACTAAATACTTGTAATTTCAGTCCCAAAATGCAAAAAAAATAAAACATAATAAAATATTGAACAATTAATGGAATTGTGTTCTAACTGACACTGACCTACCAGATCAGTAAAATCCGCACATAATATATTAAAAACCTTTCCTTTGAATAGATCCAGACTTTCAATTAAATTCTTTGCTGACCGACACGACGCCGGGTAAGCTTGCGGTTAAGATTACTGTGGTTAAATCCGGACCACCACAATACCGCGATCATTCAGTGATCTACCAGAGGGCTTTACCGATGATCCATCGCAACTGCGGTCTAACGTCCCCTTATTTCAATATTGTCTTGAAATAATTAAAATTTCATTGTGGTTTAGGTATACAAAACAAGGTCGTGGTGGTATTCTAGTTATACCTAACATCAAAGGCTGTTTTCATAAAAAGAAAAGTTGGAATTTTGACCTTTAATATCTCAGTAACCAGAAGGTTCTTAGGTATGGTTCAGAACCAAAAAAATAGGGGTTCGCAAATGGTAGGAAGAAAATGAGAAAATTTTCGACTTCCTTAAGCGTCTTTTACACCAATATATGGGTTAATTATTCTTCATGCCTTTAGTTTATCCCAAAAACCTTACCTATTAGCAACATTTCAAACATCTTCTCTCCCTTCTTAGGTGGGGCGAAGCCTACACCTGGAGCAACGTGAACTGCTGCGTTCACAACGTGATCGTGGGCAAGCTGTGGATCGAGCAGTTTGGAGCTATGGAGGTCACCTGCCATGGCGGCGCAGGGTTGAAGGCCAACCTGGTGTTCAAACCAGCTGGCTTCAATAATAGGGACCTGCATCGAGTTGATGGCTTCATTATTGATGCTAAGTAAGTGTTTGTGGTATTGTAGGTATTAGTTCTAGAATTACTTTAGTGCAATACTAGTTTGGAGGGATGAGAAACAGGGTGTAAAGTTTCTCATCCTCCGTTGAAAAGGGAGGATCCTCCAACCAGACGGGTATTAAGTCTGGCGGGCTACTGCCCGACGGTTGTTGTCGGATTTTGTGTATATGCTAATGTCGCAAAGAACTTTGATAGCGCGATCTAGGCAACGTTAGTGTTGCTGTAGTAGTTCCAATGCTGAGGGATAGACGTCACTACACTAGCTTCTTCCCGTGACAACATCCGCGTCTTTGACATATTATAACCCACGGGAACCGTACATGTTTTCGGGATGAAAAGTTTCATAATTTGTTATTCTACATTACAATCTATATCAGTGCTAAACTTCCTTCAGATCCGTTCAGCCGTTTAAGCGTAAACAATTGAAAAGCTGCCATCCACCCATCTATCCTCACAAACTTTATAATTTACAAAATTAGTTGGAAGTTGAATTTAACCAACCGATTTATTATCAATTGTCACAATAACACAGGATCACGAAATAGCTGGTTAGCGTAAGAACATTGGTTGTGTAAAATTATTACTCCATATTTTATTTCAGCCTTTCCCAAAGTGGGCGATAACGCCCCCTTGTGGGCGCTGCAGGCCTAAAGGGGGGCGGTAAGAGACCCAGAGAAAAAATGGGGGCGTTGTGTAGAGGCTTGGGGGGCGATTTGTAATTTCTTCTAGCTAGGAGGATTCTTAGACCCGACTGAGCTCTCGACTCTCGATTGTAACTTGTGAACATTAACTAATATTAATTAAGAGATTGCTCAAACTCGTTTCGATATTTCTCTCCGCGTAGTTCATATATCTGTCCTGTTTACGCACAAACTTTATGCACAAAAAGTACAAAGACTGCCTTTGTGCTTTTTGTGCATATTGCCTTTAGCATTCTCTACCAGTCAACCAAAGGTGGTGAAGGTGGTGGTGGAGATTACACAGCAGGTGCAAATTATCGTTTTATTTTACAAGAGTAAATAAAATGAAATGTACAAAGTTACAAAATAATTTAATACTCCATACTTTAAAAGAAAAAATATTAATAGTTTAATACAGAGCGTGGAAAATGTCTGCCATTATAGAAGGGAAGTACGCGAAAGGCGTTGTTTGATTGATTTTAGTAGAGACCCCCCCCCCCCCCCCGTCATGACAAATTAAACGGGTACGGAAAAAGGGGGGCGCTAAAAAATAATTTATTCTCTAAGTGGGCAGTAGACAAAATAAGTTTGGGAACCTCTGTTTTATTTCTATATTATCAGCAAGAAGCGCGTCAAGTTCCTGTACGGCAAATGGACGGAGTACATCAAGTGCTGCAGCGCGGCTGCGTACGAGCAGTGGGCCAAGGAACGCGGGGAGGAGGCGTCGGCACAGACACCTGCTCACACGCCCAAGAAGATGCTTGCCAAGCTGAACAGCTTCAAGGTCGGAGCGCTGCGCTCCATGTCTATACAGGACGTAAGTTTATCCCTTAATATAATACTGACTACTGACGGTCATTGGTTAGTTTGTTATTTATAGAAATCGGGATATAACCTCCGACTTTTCATTGGTTAGAAAGAGCCTGAACATATATTGTATTAATTTTAAATATTGAAATTATTGAGTAAGATATAGTAAAAATCATTGTAGCGTAGATTTTAAGAATGCAATATAACCAAAGAACTCCAGTTTTCTGGAATGTTTTTATATCTTGCTACTGTTCAACAGCGATACATAATAGTTATTAATTCTACAGCCACTAACGAGCGGTATTTTCTAGCTAAATTCCTTTTTTTTCAGTCGGATGATGCGGAGAACTCGGAAGACGTTCCGAAGTCTGATGACACCAATAATATCGAGATCGCTGGCTCCGTCACGTTGTGGGAGGCGCGGCCACGGCCCACTACTAGTGCACAGGTAAGACAATCAGTGGTCCCTCTTCTTCTTTTTTATTCATATCGATGATATGTTTGAGTACAGTAGGACCACATTTATCGCTGATCCAGATAAAAGGAGATTTGGGTTACTCAAGCAAATACGAAAAGGCTTTCTCGAGCTTTGAAGAACAGGGAGGAAAGTTCCTCATTGCTCATGGAAAGGAAGGATCCTCCGACTAGACGGGTGTTGTAACTGATGGTCGATTTCCCACATGCGTTAACTTTCATATTATCGCGATGAATGAAACGTTAGTTGTAGTTCGCATGTGGTGTGACGGGTTTTTCAAACGTCATTTGCAAGTGCAATGCAAATGTTTGCTTGTGGTCGATAGATGTTGCCACAGTTTATTCATTACCTTTCTGAGAATAACAGTACCCAGGTAACATATTGAGAGGTTAAACAATATCTTTATCCAATTTCCAGTACTACCAGTTCACCGAATTCGCAATGTCTCTGAACGAGTTGGAGCGGGACATGAAAGGCCAGCTCTGTCCCACTGACAGCCGGCTTAGGCCTGACATCAGGCTGCTGGAGCAAGGGGACATTGATGCTGCAGCCACTGAGAAGACCAGGCTTGAGGAGAAGCAGCGCACTGCTAGGAAGCTGTTGAAAAAGTCACCGGAGGCTTGGCAGCCGAGGTAAGCTGTCCTACTCGTATCTGCTATATCTAAATTGCTCCGTTGCTGGTCGCGTGATCGCACGACTGCTGGATATGAGGTTTGAGGGTTCAATTCTCGTGTCGAGCAAAGGGTTATTGGGATTTTCCATTAAAAAATTACGAGCAGACTAGAATTTGGAAGTTGGTGATGTGACACCACCTTATCTTGGAAACCACGTACGTTGATCCCGGCTGTCATCCGTAGATCATTGACAATTGTTACAGGTAGTCAGAAATCCGAAAGTCTGACAACCTGCCTTACCATGGAGTTACATATTACCTATTAACTGGGTTCTGTGGATGAGATAAGCAGTCACTCCATGTAAATACCGATATTCAGCTGCTTCTGGTTAGACTGCAAGCCGATCCCAACTCCAAGTCCAAGATCCGTAGTTGGGAAAAGAATAAGCAGTATCGACATATATAAGAAGAGGCCTCTGGTGTTTACCCTGCAGTAGGACAATAATAGGCACATTAAACATATAAATCGTTCTTTTTTCAGGTGGTTTAGCCAAGGCACAAATCCCTACACCAAACAAGAGGACTGGCTGTACAATGGCGGCTACTGGGATCGTAACTACCAACACTTGAAAGACGTCGACATATTTTAATTTACCTACCTCTAACTCTGCCCACACTCTATACGTACAAACTTGATGACTGGAAATGAATAGAGATATATATACTATGAAATAAAACATTTTATTTGCAATATGTGCTTAAGGACCAGTTTCTTACCATTCTTTAAACACTATCTACCAGATAAATTCAGAAATGGAACGGATTGTTACTTTTGAGAATATAGTTGGAAGTTGTCTGGAGATGGTAGACAGACCATAAATATATTAAATGCTATATTAATGCAAAATAAGCTAATATATAATATTTTTGTGCCAAAATTATAATTTACAGAATAACTCCATATTAGATTTTCAATTTAATTAATTACATTATTCGACGCTTTATTGTGGAATCTACATGACTCGGCTTCAATTCAGATAAAACCGTGGCTATGATTTGTGAAAATGACCTTAACTGCTATAAAAATAAATGTTACTTTTCAGTACCTATCTACTGTTTGATATGATAGTTTTATAAAATAAACTCATTTACCAATGATTGTTACCAATAAGTTGTTGTACCTAAGTTTTATTGGGTTTTTCTATGAAATTCTCAGTAGCAGCTCGGAGTTTGGATTTGTGCCCGGTTAATGGCAATAGGCTCGCCCCCTATTACATGGGACCTAAATATACCGGCGAACTGTGGGTGTACATTGGTACACCTCTGCCTAGCCCTTCAGGGAATACAGGCGTGATGGTTGTTGTACCTAAACATATAATTATTGATTTCATAATTACATTTCGTGAATCTGATTATTTTTACATTTTTTTTTATATGTCAGGCGTTTTGTCCTCAAATGTAAATAAGAATAATGTCAAGGCAAATAATGGATTTGGACTTTAAAGAAATGAAGTATAAAATAGGAGTATAAAGGAGTGGACCAGATCGGAAAGAAGTTTTAAGAAAGAATAATATTTTCATTGTGAAGTTACTTAAGGAAGGAAGAAGATGTTAGCTAGGGTATGTAGAATTGAAAGGTTATCGAGGATAGACAGTTATAATTTTTGGTCTTTTGATCTTGAAGATACTGAGACAATTGGTATAATTTGAAATATCAATGAGCGAATCTAAAGACTTTTTGAACTACCGCGGATGAAAGGACCAACTTTTTATCGTAACAATAACTGTCTGCGCTTCGATATCTTTATTGGAAATTATATTCATGAATAATAAATGATGCAACTAAATGTGAATAAAAAAAAACTATGTAACTACCAAAGATTAAGAAAAACAAAATGGGTTTTATTGTGTTTATCTTGAAGTACTTACGTTATATTATGGATATAGTTAATCGTAAGTTTAGTAAAACTGCATTTGAAAAAATATTTATGAAACATGGTATTTTTTGATAAATTGCATAATATCATTTTGTATTGTTTGTTGTAATGCTTGTCTGATTCTTTAACTTTGCTTCCAATGTATTAAGAGAGTAAAGTCAATTATTAGTTAAAATAATATTGCTGTGTAGATAAATGTGTCGATGTAGGTGTGAGTACCTTTCTACTTATTATGTCGTGCTAAAAAGGACTTTTGATTTGAACTTAGGAGACCAAGGGTGATTGTGATTGAATAAGCGCCATCTATTGGTGTGGGTTGCAACCAATTCTTGTCCAAGGGATGGAAAAAGTAAAGATGTCTCAAAAAGACGGGCTCAGATAGTTATGACTATTTAATGCCGGCATTTCACCTGTCATATTTGTAACTTGGGTAACACAAAATATACCCTATCGACATTTAAATAAAATCGATTTTGTATCAACGAAATACTGCAAATCTTTGCGTAAATACGTGAAGTGAAATGCCAACCGAATGATTTATTTTCCTTTCTAGCACAACATTCGCGTTTAGTAGTAGACCTTGTAATATTACTGTAGAAGTTGAAACTTGCAAGTATGTGTAACTAATTATGTAGCAATTGTTAACACAATCCAACATGGCGATTTGCACCACCGCCTGACAACTATTTTGACATTGTATAATATAATTATTATGACATATACCTAATACAAATATTTTAAAAATACAAATTAGTAAACAAAAATTTTATTCGAAGTACATTTTTTTTACTAATTTTAACTTGTAAAATATTGATTTTTAAAATTATTTTTTGTTAATGTTCCTTTTTTATTTAGCATAAATTAGTTAAATTATTTTATTGTTAAATTGTATATTTGTATACGAATGAAGCTAAGTTATTCTAGAACTATGAACATTTAAATCATGAAGACAGTAGGTATTGATAATTTCTATCACAATAATGATGATTAGGTCTGTGTTAGAGGTAAATTGTATCATGAATAAAATAAAATAAAAAAAATAATAAATATTTATGTAAGTAGGTATTGTATTTAAATTAATTGTTATTGCAAAATTGAGCATTTAATGCTGTAATTAAGTTGATACTTATTATAAAAATAAGTTTGAGTAATTTGTTTGCTAGTATGCTTTAGGTATCTGTAATACAGTTTTATTCGAGAGATTAGGTATTAATTCGTTAAAGTGAGAAAAATTTGGTAATATTTGTGATTAAAAAATGATGTAAACATATTTTTAAAATACAAAAAAAAATGTGTGATTTGTATCTAATTTAATGTTAAAATAAAATAATGAGTAATCAAACAAAAAATATATATTTTGAAAGAATTCCATTGTCAAGGGGCAGAAACACTGAGCCCCTATTTTCTAAGGTGGGTTTCAAATAATTAGAAAAAGAGTTTTTTTTATAGAAGTCTCAGCAATAAAAACTTGCTTAAAATAACAGTACCTAAATGCGCACATTCATATTTTGCTTTGCAAATGTATAGAAAAAAATAAGCAATAATATTAAATAATTTTTATTTTATGTAATGTATTATTTAAAGTATATTTTAAATAAACATATTTAGTAACATTGTATCTTAAATTATATTATTTTGTATTCAATTTCCTTTTAAATAAAATCTACATTCCATTTATTAAATATAGAAAACTACGATATTTTCCAACACCGGCTTTTAAAATAGTTCCTATAGCACTTGCTTCCGACTTCCAACAAACAAAAACTTTTTTTTATAATTATCACTATTTTTTTAAAGCTGTCGTATTTTGCTTTTAATATCGTATAGATAAGGTAAAGTTAGTATCGTTCCAAACTAAGGTGATTATACGCCAAATGTCAGTAGTACTTATGTGTATGTAGCAGAAACTGTACATTTTAAATGTGAATAATCAAAATGTAAACTTTAAATAAATAGATTGAGAATTTATTTTGATATTATTATTTTAAATCTATTGGTGCCAAAACTGTCGCGTTAGCCACTAGACTAACGCGGCGCTTAGGACCACAAGGTCCTACTAAGCGCCACTGCTCCGCTGGAACTCTTGGTTTCGATTCCCAGGTCGAGCAAAGTGTTATTGGGTTTTTCTATGAAATTCTCAGTAGCTTAGGATTTATGACCGGTTTATGTCAATAGGCTCGCCCCCTATTGTTTACATGGGGACTAAAAATACCGGCGAACTTTGGGTGTACATTTTTACACCTCTGCCTAACCCTTCAGGGAATACAAGCGTGACGGTACGTGTGTGTGTGTGGTACGAAAAATAAACCTTTTCTTAAATGTCAAAGGTTCTGCGCAGGATCATAAGAAAAAATGCATTTTAAAATTATTTTCCATGTATTCAATAACACATTCAAAAACATCACAAACTATAATAATATTGGCATCACAACCCTTATCTAATTGACAAACATGATCAACACACAATATAAACTTTAAAAATAAAATAAAAATCTATATATCGATAGGTCACAGTCGTCAACTTAAAAAATGAAAAAAAAAATGGATTGCTAGAAGTAAACTGAACGAGGCAAACAAAAAAACATTTCTATGAAAAATAAAAATACGTACTGGTTATTCCACTGTCAGATATCTTTTACTCGATGAATTAAATAGACATGTGACAGAAGATTATTAATGAAAAAAAAAAACAATTAAAAATTCTTCAGCCAAACCATTTTTTATAAAACAAAGTTGACTAACCAGACCATCGAAATAAAAAATATATATTTAGGTAATATCATGTTTTAAACAACTGCAGTTTACTTATGATGGCACTTAAAAATTCAGTTACACATTTAATAATAATAGTTGCTAACTATT
Source organism: Caradrina clavipalpis (assembly GCA_932526535.1). Taxonomy (NCBI): domain Eukaryota; kingdom Metazoa; phylum Arthropoda; class Insecta; order Lepidoptera; family Noctuidae; genus Caradrina; species Caradrina clavipalpis. The sequence goes on from OW052088.1 coordinate 2,702,588, forward strand.
TGAAACTATTGCATTATTTAGCTTTAAAACCTGAATAAAAACAGTTTTTACAATATTTAAGTACAATTCTATTTTTGTTATTAATAAATTATATTTCCACATAATTACTTTTTAATATAATAATGAGAAACACTTAATAACACGATATTAGTTTATACGTAGGTATATACAATTACACTATGTATATATTTATATACAGTATAATATAATATATCACATATATACACATACTCATTAATAGAATACTATACATAGTATAAAATATTGTAGATGATTTATATATTTTAAAAGGCAAGATATTTAAAATAATAAATTCATTCAAACTTATAAAATCTAGGCACTGCATATCACTTAGTTGCATATTGTCTGACTTTTACACTTAAATAATATCCTAATCGTATCTAATAACACTAAATTAGGTATTCTTAAAAAAAATAAGCTTATTTCAGTACCAAAGGTCAAATGGGCAATTTCAAAAACTGTGTTAGGTAGGAGAAAATTTCATTTAATTTTTTATATTAAATGAAATTTTCTATAATATATAAAAATAATACATAAAAAAGTGGAAACATTTTTGTAGCTTTTTTTCTTTTTTCTGTTTATTTATTTATAGCAATTTAATTTTTTGCAATATTAAAATTACCCAAAAAACCAAAAGTAAGGATAAAATCATGCAATCAAATTATAATACATAAGTAACCAACTTACTCCCTTTACTTAAAACTGCTAATTATAATTTGATTTTTAATTCAGTTTTATTGGACGAAAACTTAAACGTATTCTGTTAAGAGTCGTCCAAAATATAATAAGAGAATTATATTTCTGTTATAATCTTATTATTTATACTTTTAAAAACTATTGGCAAACACACCGTGTGTTATTAAAGTATTTAAGAAAAATGTACAACATACCCTTACAAATTATCACATAAAACTGAGGGTTTTTCTTGGTAATGTAAAAACAGTGTTCCAACAGGTGTTACTGTCTAAAAATCAGAACGTTTCTGTACATTATTCGAACTTCAAAAGCACGAAAAAGAAAACATTTGATATTTTTTTAAGTAATTTTTTTAATATTATTTGGACCCTTTTTTCCGTATCAAAAATTCACATTTTAAACAACTCAATTTGAAATGCTTTTAGTAACAATTTGCTTAGTTAGGCTTTTGCCTAAAATAATTTTTGGTCCTTGCGACTTGAGCCTAATCTTTGCCTAACTTTGTTAGTTCGATAACTATGGCCATTAGGACCAGACAATAACCGGATATTTTTTTATGATTTAATGAGGTTCTACTCCCGAATCCAAAAAGTCCTTTAGGTATAGTGGTACTGCTTTCGGCAAAGTTCTGCAGATCTGAAAATTGATAACAATTATTTTATTTTTTAAGTATATAAATTATTAGTATAGCCACCTAAGAAGTATCTACCTACTAACATTTTATGAACAAAAAAGAAATAACAAAAATACATAATATAAATATAAAATGACGTAAACATGAACAAAACGACATTATCAAGCAAAAATAAACAAATTGACATTCAACATTGAATTATTAAATATTATTAACAAAGAATGTATTTTTTTCATAGATCTGTTATTAATGTATTACCACCAATTAATGTATTATAAAAAGGTTACGTAATGCAATCTTCTAGTATCGGGTTTTAGATCCGGGCCAAATACCTACTTCATCATAGTCGAAAGATTAGCTAGAGTGGCAAAATATAAAATTATTATATTAGACAGGATATAACACACTTGTTTTGCACGAAATTGAATTTTGATGCAACCAGAACTATATAAAGAGCTATAATGCTTATTCATCTGCCAAGGTGGTGTCTTGACAAAATTATATACCTACCTATGTAATTTTATTTTTATTTTTGTCTTTATTTATGTCTGTACCTACAATTATAGACAAAATTACAAAGTAATAAAAGTTATTAATAGTTTTTGTTAAATTTAATTTACCGTGTTTGCAGAAATTTGACCCTTATGATCGACCCTCTCGATTGGTGCCATAAAAGTACAGGATGCTAATTTTACGGATTTTAATCGGTTCCATTGCCGGATGTGGCAAGCGTACATTCAAAAAGATGTAAATTCAGTTTTGTTAATTTTTTAAAAATAAAGGAAGGCTGTCTTCAGTATTTTGAGTACTTTCCCGCCAGGTAGGTACGCTTCGAAAATTCCACCCTGTTTTAATACTACTAGTAACTCCTATAGCTAGAACACTAACCATGTTGACGTAGTAGAGTGAGCTTGGTATGGTGATCTCCTGGTAGTTCCTCCTCACAGCGTCCACGATGCAGTCAGCCGCCTCCTGCGCCGTAAGGATCTTCATCAGCGATGGGAACTTGATCTTCGGGTTCTTGCAAAGACCGGTGTCCACGATGTACGGGCAGATTGCTGTGAATTTGATCTGGAAGGGAAAAATATATTTTTTAATCGAAAATCCGCCATGAGTAAGTGCGGTGATTAATGCTCGTACTTTCTCTGTTTGAGAAGAGGTCTTTGCCTAGTAGTGGGACAGTAATAGGTTGGTATTACTTACGACTACTGAACATTTATTTTTTTACATGTCATTGAATGGCAAACAAGTCGCCGGACGGCCCACCTAATGTCAAGTGGTTACCACTGCCTATAGTCATCTACAAATGCTTTGTCATCCCAGAGACAACAGCGATATCACTAGCAAAGGATCAATCTTTGTAAGAGGAAAGTCAAAGCAAAAATCGCTTAATTCTTTTAGGTAAAAATCTGTATTTAGTTTAATTTAGTTTCATTTATCTTTAAACCAAAAGATATTAAAATGGAACACTGTGGGTTTATATTATTTTTATTTGGCAATGTGAAAACTAGATTATAAATAGTGTCATTTTCCAATGGCGGCATAGCAGCTATTCCGAACTTGCGAAGGAAAGCCGATAGGAATTGAGTTGTCCTCCGATGGAGTCCCACTTTCGAAAGATTCGCTGTCATTCCTTGTAGCAATTCTAAATCCCTATCGCTTTGTTCCCTTAACTAACACCGGTTTTATCGAATAGATACCTACCCAAATGAACAATATGATGAGTATCATTTCGAATTTGCACTCTGATTCACGTCATTCTTTTGAATCAAAGTTAACGTGAGTAACAATGCACTGTGTCAATATTTGCGGAGTAACGAAAAAACAAAGGAACTAAGTTTTATACAGTTTTTTATGCATTACTCATACATTTTAGCTCCGTGCTGTGACCCGCGTTCAGCAAGGTAGGTACGTTTTGGGTTACTGTTCCCATACCGTTGGTCCAAGCGTGATGTTCTATACGTATAAACCTTCCTCTTGAATCATTATATCTATTGATGAAAACAGCATTTAAATTTGTGAATAGTTTGAAAGATCTAAGCGTACAGAGGGAGAGATGACGGGGAGCGACTGTGTTATACAGCGACATCTATCGCTCAACATGCGAACTACTACTATGACAAACTGATGTTGTCTATATCGCGCTATCAAAGTTCGCCGCGAAGGTATGCGCGACGACAACCATTGGCAAGAAGCCTACCAGACACAACACCTATATCTGGTTGGAGGATCCTCCGTTTCCAATGGAAGTTTTACTTTGCTTTGACTTTACACCCTGTTTCTCATACCTCCACAGTTATACAGGAAAAAAATTTAACCAGTGCGTAAATTTTGCCATAATAAACTTCAACACGTTTTATTAAACACGTATATTTTATTTTGATATGTCTTAGTACTAAAAAAAAAAGTTATCGCTTACGAAACATGTTTACTTAAAAACCATATTTTATTGTCACTCGGCGCTAGCGCATTCCTCACCCTCTCACCCCAGCCACGGTAATATCCATGCGCCCGGGCGGCGGCCAAGAGTTTTCATTGATAGTATGGCGAATAGATTATGTCCATGTTTTGCTTATTTCAAACTCGGATATGGATGAATTTTTTTTTTTTTTTTTTTTTTAACTAAACATGGAAATGTGTTTTACTACTGACACTGAACTACCAAAAAAAATTTACGCACTGGTTAAAAACTTTTCCTGTATTACTATGTAGAGAAGCACCAAAGTCCCATAGAAACCATGATAAATCAACTTACACCACTGTAGTCCTTATTCTTATCCTCTCTAAGTTCTTCATGCAATGCCTCCATGAGTCCTCGCACTGCGAACTTGGTGGCGCAGTACGGGACCAGGTTACGGAGACCCACCACTCCAGCCATGGATGACATGGCGACGATGTGGCCGTGGTTCCGCTCCATCATTGAGGGTAGGAAGGCTTGGATGAGCTGGAAGAGAGAGGCAGATGTTAACCGTGATGAGTGGTAGGTACTTAGAAATACTTGCTTCCACTACGCCACTTCTTAAAACATCCCAACGCGCCTGTATTCCCCGAAGGATTAGGCAGAGGTGTACCAATGTACACCCACAGTTCGCCGGTACGTTTAGGTCCCATGTAATAGAGGTGTGATGGTATGTAGTTTTCCCCTAACCGACCAAACCACGTCTAAATTTCACCTAGTTAAGTAGGTAACTAAGTTAGTAGATTTTGAATTTTAAAGCTATTTTATGCAACAGTATTGTACCCTGTTACCTGTATAATGTATTGTATGTACAACGGTACATTGAACTGTTATTTCTATTACAATAGAATAGCTAGTCAATAGATAAAGTAGTACCTAATGTACAACGTTTGACCTATTGAATAAGTTCGCCTTATTTCAATTACCTAATTGTTGGCGGTTTGGTTGGCTAAAAACTTAGCTGTTGCGCCGTATGTCGCGGGTTTGATACCCGCACGGAACAGATATTTATTAGGCCTACATGACTGTAGTTGTGCTGGGACTATTTTCAGTGTAATTGAGTTTAATTGTTTGTATACGCGCTCACAATACAGGGGAAATATTTAAGGTGGGGCAATGTTTTTTTCTTTAAAAAACATTCTTTTACAAAAAAGACAACCGCCTTCAAAATCTAAAAAGATTTTTATTTTTCGCTTTTTAGTATCAACTTCCAGTCCTCCAAATCCATGAAGGAACGGTAATACCACTTAACTTTAAAATAAACAAGACACCACTTAAAAGTTACAAGAAAGCAGAATATGCTTTTCCGTTTACTTGGATGACATACTTTTTCAGTTTTTTTTTTGCCAAGCTCCTTAATCAAATTTGGTAAAATCAATATGGGGCTACCTCTAAAGTATGACCTACCAAACATAAAAGAATCATCACAATCAATTCATAATTGTCAGAATTATCGCGTAACAAACAACAACCTCCAGTAGAATTGAGAACCTCCTGCTTTTTTGAAGTCAAATAAAAACCTAATCCCAATTAAACAATGTTACAAGTCATCATTGAAGTTTGACTTTATTACAGTTAAAACTACTTTTGACGAAAAGCGTCAGTCAAAAGTACTTTTAATCGCAAATTTGCAGTCAAAAGTACTTATAACCAATAATTTTTAGTCAATGGTACCTTTGACTGGTTAAGAGTTTTGACAACATATAGACCCTTACCCATAAATGACAGATGACATTGATTTCGAAGCAGCTCCGTATCTCCTTCTCGGAGGTCTGCAGCAGCGGCTTGCAGGGCATGATGCCTGCGTTGTTGACCAGCATGGTGACCTCGCCCACCTCGCGGCGTACCCTCTCCGCCAGCGCGATTATTCCTTCCCTGTCCGTCACGTCACATCTGGGGATAACAAGTGTAGTTATATACTTAATTAGCTTTTGCTCGCGACTGCGCCCGCGTGAAATAGTTCACTTTTTTATCAGTTTTTTTTTTAACTCTTGACACGCATATATGTTTATTTGTTTCTATAGTACAGTTTCTATAATAGCTTCTTGGTATTTACTGATAACAGATTTTTGAAATATATAAAAAAAAAAAAAACTCAATGCTGAATGTCAATTTTTTTATTTTTGCTTGATACTGTCGTTTTGTTCATGTTTACCAAATATAAATAAATATACCATCACGCCTGAAGGTTAGGCAGAGGTGTACCAATGTACACCCACAGTTCGCCGGTATGTTTAGGTACCATGCAATAGTTGGCGAGCCTATTGCCATTAATCGGGCACAAATCCTAACTCCGTGCTGCTACTAAGAATTTCATAGAAAAACCCATTAACACTTTGCTCGACCTGGGAATCGAACCCAAGCCCTCTAGCGTAGCGGTCGCGCTTTGGATCACTAGGCTAACGAGGCAGTCTTTGTTTTAGATTGAATACTTAATTAGACATCTAGAATAGGTACCTAGCCTATTCTAGATTTTTTTCGGGTTGTGTTGAGTATCGGTCATAGACATTTACCTAGGCCGTTAATCATGAACTCAAACCATACTTAATTCGATATTTAAATACAAAGCTTAAAAAAACAATGTTGAGTCATTCTATTTTTTTTATTCCGCCTAAACAGCTTTTAATGAGCACCAAGCAATAAAAACAATTTAATTTGGCAATGAACTCGTTACACGTGCCAGTCAGTGTTTATTGTAAGTGGGATCCATTTGAAATGCGTTTTATTATGTTAGTGCTCATTTCTGACCGCGACTTTGTCTGTTTGATTTTAATCTCCCGTGTTAAGTTACATCTTTAGTTACTGCTCCGCTCCTGAGTGTTGTAGCGTGATGTGATACAGCATATAACCTTCCGCGATGAACTGGCTTTCCAAAACATAACAAAAAATTCAATTCGGTTCATTTGCTCCCGAGATTAGCGCGTTCAATCAAACAAAAAAACTCTTCAGTTTTATAATAGTAATACCTACCTATAGATTATTATTTATGACCAGCGTATCGACACATTGAATTATTCATATTTTACATAGTTATTGATGCGAGACTTGTATCTTCTTACTACTGTGTGTTACAAATGCAAAAGTTTGGATGAATGGATGCTTGTTACAAAATCACGCCAGAATGGCTGATAAGTCATTCTGAAGTAAGAGTACCGTCTCGTATCGGACTGCATTTGAGAAAATCTTAATGGAAAAACCTAATAACACTTTTTGCTCAACCTAGGAATTGAACCCCGGTTGCTCAGCAGTCGCGCCCGTGACCGCGAGACCAACGGGGTAGTCCAATGGCGGTTTACCAAGTAGTTGTACATAAAAAAATCTGCCCCGTTGGTCTCGTGGTCGCAAGTGCGATTGCTGTGCAAGGGGTCCCGGGTTAGATTCCCAGGTCGAGCAAAAAGTGTTAGTGGGTTTTTCTATGAAATTCTCAGTAGCAGCTCGGAGTTTGGATTTGTGCCCGGTTAATGGCAATAGGCTCGCCCCCTATTACATGGGACCTAAATATACCGGCGAACTGTGGGTGTACATTGGTACACCTCTGCCTAACCCTTCGGGGAATACAGGCGTGATGGTATATTTATATATTTATAAAAAAATCTGTTCATCTGTACTTGTCTTGTACTTACTCATATCGATGGGCCTTGCCCTTCTGCTCCTTGATGATGTCCACAGTCTCCTGGTTGCCAGTGGGGTTGATGTCCACGCAGACTATGATGCCACCCAGTTTCCCGAACCGGAGTGCCGTCTCCCGTCCCATCCCGTGACCTGCACCAGTTATCTACAAGAGAAATAGAATATTTTGTAGAAGGAAGTCGAGACTTGAACAATGGATGAGCAAAAATGTCAACGGCCATCTGCAATACCAGAGGCCTTGCAAATGCGTTGCCATCCCAGAGACAAAGTTGAAATGTCTCATGTGCCTGTAATTACACCTTTAAACCGAAACACAGCCATGCTGCTTTGCGGCAGAAATAGGTATTACCTTAGACGCGCTCCTTCATAAAGAGCTCTAGAAGTCAATCGACAGTTTGACGATTTGACGGGCCTGTTGGTCTAGTGGTTAGTGGCCCTGATTGCTAAGCCGGAGGTCGTGGGTTCGATTCCCACCCAGGACAAACTTTGTGTGATGAGCATGATTGTGTGTTCTGTGTCTGGGTGTGATTTATCTATAATATTTATGTATTTATAAATAATATAAGTATGTATATCAGTTGTCTGGTTACCATAACACAAGCTCTGCTTAGCTTGGGATCAGATAGCCGTGTGTGAGTTGTCCCAAGATATTTATTTATTTATTTAAAAAAGTAAAGAAAAGATATAGAGGCATTTTTGGCAGAATGAGAATAAAAGTTAATGCTTTGCCCCTCAGATTAATGGAACTGATTTGCCCCTAAGGGTGTCTAATAACTCGAAAACAGGAGTTCGAGTTAGAGTTAGAAAGTAGGAGTTAGTGCGGATTGTTGCTGCGGGTTGTTCGAAAGAGATACTGCGCCCCCGGAACGCAAAGGGCACATGAAGGAACATAGACGGGTTTTAGTCAGTAAAAGTCTGATACTCCCTCCCGCCCCGCCCAGGGCGGGGGAAGTTATTTGATGATTTCCCGTCTATAAAAAAAAAAAAAAAGTGCGGATTATTATTTTAATGAATTTCCAACAAGAAAAAACAGGTTACCTAATGTCAATTTAAAACAACTACCATGTATTTATTATTATATTTTATCTTGGAAATTTTTTGTTTCTGTTCCTTTTTCTTGCACCTACTATGGTTTGTCTGCATCACCCAAAGGTAGACTAGCAGAAAATGCCTAAGGCTTTAAGTCCGCCTTTGTACGGTGTATTTTTACATTTGTGCATAAAGTTTTAATAAATAATATTATTGTAGATGTACAATACTTACGAGTACAATTTCCCCTTCGACGCTCTTAGGCTCCGGCGGCACGAAGAACTGGTAGATGCAGTGGATGAAGGTGACCGACATCTTCACGTACAGCACCAGGATTTCCAGCGCCATCGCGATGCCGTTGTACACCTTCATCGCTATGCCTTGCTCGTCGGTCCTGTGGGAGACAGCTTTTGTTAATCAACAGTTTAATTTATAAAATAAATACAAAGCTTATGATCCTTTCGTTCTATAGATATCGAGAAAAAAAGCCACTTTGACAGACCTTCCGTTTCGATTTTCGTTTTACCCTTTCAGTTACGGAATTCTAAAAAAAAAAAGATTTCTAGTTCCGATTCTCCGTAACACTAAGTTGTGCAATTGACGAAACATTTATGATAGTGATTGTTGCTGAGGTCTTTTTCTTTATCGTGTGGGCACTAAGGTCTAACGACACACACAGTGTCAGAGTTTTTAAACCACCCCAAGGCCCAAGGGCCTCTGACGTGGTTTATCGATATCTTTTTTCACGTATGGGTTCGTAACCTGACACGAGCAAGTATCAGTGTGAGCTTTTCTATTTAATATGAAGGTACTTTCAAAGTTTATCTTGCACCATCATTATCTACCTAGCCTTTTCCCAACTATGTTGGGGTCGGCTTCCAGTCGAACCGGATGCAGCTGAATATCAGTATTTTACATGGAGCGACTGCCTATCAGACCTCCACAACCCAGTAATGGGTAATACGATACTCTTGGTAAGACTGGTTGTTAGACTTTCTGGCTTCTGACTAACAGTAACGACTGTCAAAGATCTACAAATGACAGCCGAGACCAACGGCTTTACGTGCTTTCCGAGGCACGGAGGAAACTCGCTATAGTAAATGGTCACCCATCCACAGACCAACCTCGGCAAGCGTGGCTTAACCCGGAAGATCGGTATATGCGGCTGTAATTATTTAGCCACGAGCCCCTCCTAAGTTTAAAGTTACCTCCTCCTCCTCAACTAACTCCTCAAACTTAGGAACTTAGGAGTTCTTAAGTTTTAAAGTTTATCTTGCACCAAAGGACTTATATCCAGGGGGTCAGGGCCAAATAAATTAGGGCTGAGTAAGTAGCAGATGACCCCACCTATCCACCATTTTTTCGTATGTTCAACGTTCTGCCAAACACCCTGTAGAAAATAGGAATCGATGATATGATTGCATCGTAGATCTTGGTTTAATTGCGCTGGCTCAAAATAGAACACAAATATTAACTTTATAAGGACTGGTTTTAAATGTTAATTTGCCATTAAAGATTTAAATATAAGAAGTTTATTTTTATTTTTGTCTAAGTATACCTACTAATAATATAATATTAGTAATAGTAGGTATAGACCAAAATAAAAATAAACGTCATATTATAATATTTGTATAGGCAAAAACAAAAATAAACTAAAAATAAGAGGTAAGATTTGTTTGCTTGTTTGTTTGTAACGAATAGGTTTGGACCGATTTTAACCATTTTATCATCAATGGCTATATACATCACGCTACGACCCACAGGAGCAAAGCAGTAACCAAAGACTCAGCTGGAATACCTACGCGAACGAAGTCGCGAGCGAAAAATGTATTTCTTCTTTAGGTATAATATTAGCATAGATCCAGGTTTTAGATGTTTTGCTGGTACGTCCAAGAAAAACTTAGAAAGTACATAATTAATCAAAATGCACATTGGTACTTGCCCATGCCCGATTGCGAACCCAAAACACCGGGTCATCTAGTCGCTGATATATTATATCAAATCATTTGATAGTTCAACCTTGTATCAACATTGTCCATATATGTATAGCCGCTAGACGTCCACTGTTGGACATAGGCCTCCCCCCATTGATTTCCAGGCAGTCTTGTATGGAAACGAATGAAAATAACAGACAGACAGTAAATTTTTCCACCTTAATTAGGTATAACGAAAATAACATAGGTAGGTACTGTAAAGACTGTTCACCGCAGCTACCTTAGTTTTCTTGCAAACACTCAGTCAAATTCCATTTTGGAATTCGATTATAATGGGATAGCAACAGTTTTTTATTTGAAGGCACTTGTTGGGCACCTTCGAGTCAGTGACATCGTAGCCAAATGAATTAATCCGTACTAATATTATAAATGCGAAAGTAACTCTGTCTGTCTGTCTGTCTGTCTCTTCTTCACGCCTAAACCACTGCAACACATTAATCCACGCGGACGTAGCCGCGGGCAAAAGCTAGTAAAGTTATAAAGCTCCCGTGTCTTTAAATGTCATAGTTGCGAGTCCCATAAGTGAAGTCAAGTACGAGTACGTCCCAGTACCGTTGTCACAACGAAGTGACCACAGTACAATACACGAGCGAAACAATGATATAATAGTTTTATTGTGTTTATGTACAAGATTGGATGCCTACCTACGCATTTTATGTAATTATATATCATTTATGTGGCTACCTATACATTTGATTAGCAGGAAAAGGAAGTCTGTCATTTTGTCATTTATAATCCTTATCTATCTCGAATGATATATGCAAATTATTTGAACACTGATATTAATATTGTATGACCATGATTTTTCTTCTTAACGTTTCGATGGCCAAAATTTTTGCTTTGGAATGTATTGTTAAATATAAATGATGCTGTAAAATAAATCCTATTAACCTACTATAACTATCCTACTAAAATTACAAATGCGAAAGTTTGTTAGGTTGGATGGATAGCTGGATGATGTTTGTTACTCTTTCACGCTTAAGCGGCTGAACGGATCTGTATGAATTTTGGCACTGAGATAGATTGTAGTGTGGAATAAAACATAGGATAGGTACTTTTTATCTCGAAAAAATGTACGGTTCCCCTCAGAAAATACAAATACGTATATCACATTTGACGTGAACGAACTCGTGGGCAAAAGCTAGCCTTACTATAAAACATACATACAATCACGCCTGTACTCCCCGAAGGGTTAGGCAGAGGTGTACTAATATACACCCACAGTTCCAGTTACTATAATAGTATTAAGTTATAGACTTAGAACAGATTACGTAGATTTTTATGGAATTATGTCTGTGGAACACAGTGCAGAGGTAAACCTAAACAAGTTCAGGTTTTTGACAAAAAACCTGGATTTTTTCATGTCTATGACAAAATAAAGTAATGATTTTGACTGACCAATCGTTTGAATTTCACACGTCAAAAATTCTATAAAAAGGAGCAAGCCACGCGACATTGAAAATAATCATAGGTAATCATAATCATTTATTCTTTGCAAACATGGGTATTTGTACAGAGATGTCGTCCTAAATTATAAAAGTTCTTCACATTCTGCCGTCAAATGGACATGCAAATCTGTAGGTTGATATAAACTTTTACCAAATGCATTATCTACCGTTTAGTCATCTTTGTTCTTCTTCTTGATCAAAAACCTAATTTTATTATAAACATTATACAAAGGTGGTGACACAGACCCTTCTTACCACATGCCTTTCATACCTTCACACACTTCAGTAAATTATTTAAATAAATAATGCTCATTAATCGCGAAAACAACAGAAAGTAAGCAAGTGACATTGAGATTAGCAGTGAAGCATTTATAACACCTATTTCGCAGCACAGTTGGGTAAGTTCAAGTCATTGCCCCAACTTACTGATTATGTAAGTAGAATACGATGATTTATGATAAACAATTGCATACATTGTTCTAAATTTAGATAAGTTTGTATGAAATATTAGCATAAAATAATGCCTACTACTGCCTAGTTAACCTAGTGGTTCTAAGCGCGACTTCTATGCTAGAGGTCTTGGGTTCGATTCCCAGGTTGAGCAAAAGGTGCTATTGGGTTTTTCTATGAAATTCTCAGTAGCAGGTAGCAGCTCCGAGGTAGGATTTGTGCCAGGTTAGTGGCGATAGGCTCGCCCCCTATTACATGGGACCTAAACATACGGCGAACTGTGGGTCTATATTGGTATTGGTACCTCTGTCTAACCCTTAGGGGAATACGGGCGTGATGTTGTAATTTAGCATACTGCGGTCATTGTTCTAAATTTAGATAAGTATGAAATATTAGCATAAAATAACGCCCACTCCTTACAGATAAAGTTTTTAAATATGTGCGGTTCTTTTTCGCTAGTTCAGTACCAGTAATAGAACACATCTCCATTTAATTGTTCGATATTTTTTTTCTACATTTTGGAATTGAAATTACAACTTTATAGGACTCGTAATTCACTGCAATTTTTTTCAGGGTACTACAGGACCAATCCCGAAAAATTTAATCACCTGTTTCATACATAGATTTATTTTATTTATATTGTATTGCATTTTTATGATGATTAAATATCAGCCTATATCCCTTAGCAGCCTATATCCCTTAGCAGTCTATAGCCCTTAGCAGCCTATATCCCTTAGCAGCCTATAGCCCTTAGCAGCCTATAGCCCTTAGCAGCCTATAGCCCTTAGCAGCCTATAGCCCTTAGCAGCCTATAGCCCTTGCAATTATTTTGAAGAAATGGTCATCACCAACTCTCTGTGACCAATGATCTAAATCTTAAAAATAGAATAAGAAGAAAGTTTTTGATAACTCATAAAATATTTCAACACTTAAAGAAAGAGGCTAGACGAATTGAATTATTTACTAGAAACTAATTTAAATAACAAATTCTTAACTACTCACTAATAAGAGTGACTTTTGGAATGTGTGTCCCATTTAATTGTTACTGTTTTGTAACAAAACAAATAAATACTGAATATTCAACAGGTTATTGACCTCATGATTACTGTGTCGAATCGCACTGAAACAATTGACATTCGATATACTTTAAATAGTGGACGAGTGATAATGAAGAACTCAAAAGCTGTGTGTTTTTATAACTATACAGAGTGGTTTTTTTTCTTTTTCATGTAATGACTTTCAAATGATTTGACTTTGACTTTGAATTTTGACGCGGCACACCAATTTACAGGAAAACGTTCCTAGAAGACCATCCATAACTTTTTGAGATATTCTGAACTGCGTTCACAGATTTTTGTAAAAAAATTACAATCAGAAAAAAAAGAAATGCAAATACCTATAGGTTTTTTTAATACTATTTGATCCTTTTCCTTAAATATCGAATTATACCAATTGGTCCTATTTCCTTATCGAATACAAATGTAAAACACACTGGTTTCAATTCATTCATTGGTCAGACCGGCGATAAGACCCGATAAGCAATTTCATTGCCAATACCCAACATTACTATGTAGGTATGAATAACATACCTACACAATTCACAATATCACAAAGCGGTAAAGCGGTACAGATATTAAAATTCTTTTAACTTTAGATGAGGCAGATATTAAAAAGAGTTAAAATTTTAATATCTGCCTAATCTAAAGACAAAAATACGATGTGTTGCAGCATCGAGTAATGTGAACATTTTTCCTGTTTTTTGGTAGGTACTGTGAACAATCACATGCAGGACTTCCCTTGCATGAGATTTTTGTCCTCTGACTGTCAGATTCTTGCTGTCTAAAAACCACACCGGTTCGGTGTTCCCTTCCTACACTGGCGCCGGGGATACCGAGAGTGTATTTTACGCCATTGGAAGGCATAAAAGCCCACGGCTCACCAGACATTCAGCCGTCACCGCCGCCTATACACATCTGCAATACAAGAGGCCTTGCAACTGCATTGCAAAGCTTCTATGTGTGTCAACCCTTAGACTGTGAGCTTGCGTTTTTCATAGTGAGTGAATCTTACGCAGTACACGCACACATTTCCTACATTACACGCTTCATAAATTTAATTGCAAAAGCCTGATTTGTATAAGGGCTAGCGATATCAAAGTACTTACATTAATTGTGAACCATTTTCATAACTAGAACTGCCTCGTTAACCTAGTGGTCCTAAGCAAGACTGTTACGCTAGAGGTTTTGGGTCTGTTCCCAGGTCAAGCAAGATGTGTTTTTCTAAGTAATTCTCAGTAGCAACTCCGAGTTATGATTTGTGCCCGGTTAATGGCAATAGGCTCGCCCCGCTATTACACGGAACCTAAAAATACCTGAGAACTCTACACTGGTACACCTCTGCAACCCTTCGGGGAATACAGTCGTGGTGGTAATGCCTGAGGCATTGTCTTACCAATTGGCAATTATATTATCTACATCCTACCTACCGCCGGGGACAGTGTGCCCATAAAACAATCAAAACCGAGAGTTTCTCTTAGCAAGGACACCTTTTATGTTTTAAAACAACTAACCCAGTCATATAGTGATTAATGCGGGCGGAGACGGATGGTGGCGGTTTTTAATATTTATATTTCTTTTAGATGACAAACAAGTCAACCATGGTCAACCTGAAGGTCAATTATACTAATTAAAAACGTTTAAAATCCATTAGGTACCTAATGACCACGCATAAGCGACAACCTAATTAAAAAAATGTAGCTTAATTTTATTAGAGGCATTTTCGATAGATTGGGACGGAGAATAGATTGCGACACTTCCTAAAAGCTAGTAGCAGTGCCTTCCTGATGTTGGTCGACAAAGCTAAAATGAATTATTTTATTACTTTTCAGTGACAGAGCAGTGACTAAACAACATCAACGAGGCAACCGGGCTTGGGCAAGCAGCAATGTGGCTTTATCTATTTCATATGTAGGTACCTAATTTCAAAATTCATTAAACATCACTGACAACAATGAAAGAAAACATCGTGAGGAAACCTGGACTTTGAATAAATACGTAAAAAGTTTAAAATCGCCGAAACGCCTTGGTGATTAATGCTCATGCCTTCTCTGCATAAGTAGAGGCCTTAGTCTAGCAGTGAGGCAAAAGTAGGCTGGTATTATTAAAGCTAGCAAACATAAATTCGATTACATAAATTCCATAGCAACAAGGAACATTTTAAACAGAGCAACCAGCAACATTTGAAACAAAACCAGCCAACCAACGGCAGTACGTGGTTGTGCAACCGTAGCGGTAACACGGTACAGTGCGTGTTCAAGTTCGAGGTTAACTCACGCAAATTGCTCATGACACGTTCATTGTTTAAGTAAGGTAGCTATACCATACTGTAATTTAATGACTACTAGCGATCCGTCCCGGTTACGCCTGAGTGCACTTGAAGCACTTTTCCGGTGGACTGTCCTAATTTTTTTTTCAAACATACGTTTTTCTGGTAATTACGCACACAACTAAAAATATTTTGCTATTTCGATCGAGCCGTTTTCAAGTGATGATCTTTTAAATGTGCGGCAGTTGATTTTTATTTACATATAAATTTTTAGTTTGGTACGTTACTTACCTAATTATATTATAAAATCGTGATTCCGAGATTATCGTGGCCTCGTGGATAATTCTTCAAATATTTTTCTCTAAAAGACATACACGTACGCTCACGCCTGTATTCCCCGAAGGGTTAGGCAGAGATGTACCAATGTACACCAACAGTTTGCCGATATGTTTACGTCCCAAATAATCGTGGAGGAGCCGAATGCCAGTAACCGGGCACAAAACTTACCTCTGAGCTGCTACAGAAAATTTCGTAGAAAAACCCAATAACACTTTGCTTGACCCGGGAATCGAACCCAAGACTTCTAGTCGCAGTCGCGCTTAGAACCACTAGGCTACCGAGGCAGTGATATGGTAATACTATAACTATAAACCGTGGTTTGCATCACGTTTAGGTAATGTTTGCGTCACACAAGTTGCGCCTACGCAGCTTGACATGCGCATTGCGAGATGTACAGCTGTGATTTGGATATGTTTGCTATGACAGATTTGGTTAGCGTCCGTGTAAGAAAAGGTTAAGTTTATTTTGGTTTTGTTGACTACAAAATGGAGGCATGAAATCTAAACTTCTTGAATCAATAAAATTAATGGAAAATGTACACTAAGTTGAAAACAATGCTGTTTTTCTTATTATGTTGTTTTATAATATTGTCACAGTTTTATGATTTAATTATATGAGTATTTATACTATTAGAAACGCGAATATTTGTGTGATTGTGTCGATATATGGATGGATGAATGTTTGTTACTCATTCACGCATAAATGGCTAAAAGAAATTACCCAAAATTTGCCACACATACCTATTACATATTGATCTAGCCTAACACATAGGACAATTTTTACCTAGTTTTTGTAATACCGTGGGACAATTTAGGACTTGCTTAATTCTGAAGTCTACACTTTCGCGCGCTTGAGATAGCCCGCCAGACACGAGTCAAACAGGAGTTGCTTCAAGGACCAAGGAACCTGTTTATTACTAGTACTTGACTTACTAACCTTGGGGAAACCGACAGTTTACCTTCACCAAGGATTTAATATAAATAGTACTTGGTGGTGGTAGGTAGGTAATTGTGTTAAATTTAGGTTTAAAAGTCTACCACAACTATATCATGCGGATCTGCCTTTTGACGGTCTATTTGAAATAGACGATTTGACTTTGACTTTGACTTTAATTAGCGCGCTGTCGGTAAGGTTCTGTGAAACGATCCATATTTATGTCAATAACGTTCATGGATGCGAACATCAATCGTTTGCCATATCAATTGAATGAAGCTCTTCAATCGCTTAAATTGCAAATGACTGCATTGCACTGATCATTAAGGTACAAAAAAACGAGGTACTTGGTTTGAGGATTGTGTGACGCATATTTATATACTAGCATCGCCCGCGACTTCTTCCGCGTCCAAGTTGATATAACAATTATCTATAGGTGAAACCAATCTTTGTTCCGAGAATAATCAAACTCGCGACAGCACCTAATGTGTCCTCAATTCAAACTTGTCCATAAAAACGAAATGCACTTTAAAAACGAGTCAAGGATAGTTCGCATCTTCTTTTCAGTAAACGGATATATAAACACTACAAAAGGATATCACTAATTGCATTAATTGATAAGAAACCTCACAAGGCCTTCGGGTTTGAAGCCAATTAGCGTCTTCAACGATCATTCATTATGTAATTGTTTGTAAAAAGGAAAGCAGTTTGTTTGTCAAGGTCTCTATGAATACAGGGTAGGTACCCTATAACGACTGTAAGAAGGCCCTTAATGAAACCGAATGTGACAATGCTGTTCACATGAGAAAGCACGTAAAACCCTGCGAATGATCTCTCCTGTGTTTGCGCACACACTAGTGCACTAGAATATCTTCTGTGTACTTGGCTAGTCTGCATTCAGATCAGAAGATAAGAAGAGAATAAATACATTGTAAGTAAACCAAAATTCCTTCTTTTTTTACGAAAAAGAAATGTTTTAATTGAAATCTAAACTTTCATTACCCCAACGATCCACCTTATCCGGACCCACACCTAAGCACAATTTCAACTAAACTTTTAAACGGACTTTTGAATCGTCAAGAAGTTGGTCACTTGTTCCAAAACTTAGGTCTTACATGTAGAAGAACGATCAAAGAACTACGGGCACTGTTTTTACAAAATCCTGGTTACATTATTATTGTTGCTTTTATATAAGATAAGTTGAAGAAGTTACAAGTCATAACAAAGATGATTCATTCACAATTGTTATAGTAACAGAGATCAAATACGTTACAATATGCTGTGACACGTGTATCGTGAGTAATGTACGATTGTTTATTAACTTACGCCGAGATGTTGCCGATAACAAAGCTACTTAGATAATCCGTGTGTTATTTTAGGTCGCAATAGATATTATTTTTCAATTGCAAACATCATAATATTGTGTTCCAGTTATTCTTAGGGGAATTAAGTAGTATTATTATAAACAGATTGCGATCAGAATTACTATTTTTTTTTTAAATATGTAGCTCGTGTACTGTCAGCAAAGAAGATAATTAACCAGCATCGTTAGATTTAGTTGAAGTATCGTTATAAACGGATGCGTGTTGCGGAATTAAATTTAATCTAATTAATGAATTGTTTAATTTTTATTATTTAAATTCAATTAAATTTGAAAACATTATCGCTTTCTAAGAAAACTTGAACTATTATCTTTGTTTGGTTACTTATCTCTTTTGTTGTACATACAAGGTCGTGAAGGTTTTTCAGCACAAAATTGATTTGTAGACGCTTATATTGATTGAAAAAAAATTAGGATACGGGTAAAGGCTACTAGCCTTTACCCGTATCCTATTTTTTTTTACTTAATTAAATATTGTATAATTATGAAACTCATAACCGCGTTACTGTCTTCAGCTGCCGGATACTGAAGGATATTGCCGGATATTTCAACACACGACCTAAACAAGACAAGACTATTACTCTACTCACTCAAAAAAAAGAAGGTTCTGCTTTCCGCCGTTCTTTCCAATGAACGAAACGTCGAACCACATAGTACACAGAAAGTATCTAACCCGATCAGTCCGATCAGCAATATCACTTAAAACATAAGTGAAATTGAGGGACGTGTACCATTGAGCACAGAATTTATTGAATAAAATTTAACTGTTAGTTGTAAATACGCTGTGCATTCAACACGACTTTCACTAGTATGCGAGCTGGAGTGGCAGCGAAGTGCAGTTGCATAATAATTAAAGGAAACGTTTCGAAAATCAGCATAATACACAATAGAGGTGCATCCTGCGATGCATCCTGTCTTTATTCAAGCAGTACTAGGTACGTAGTGCATGCAGTGTGCCCGTGGAGGCCGAACGATTAGGTTGTTCCAGAATATTGAAGAAACTCGACCTTGTCATGTGAATATTTTGAATTAAGAATGTCGCAAAAAGTTGACGGCTCATTATTTATTGGTTATGCCAATTTGGGATTAACGTTCTTAAAAAAACTCGGCGGTTTCCGTCATGTGCAGCCGGTTTTAGATGGCTAGTCGCAAATAGTTACGTTATGTAATAAATTCGTTGCAACTGAAATATTTGAATAATTTTATATCTACACCTTCATCATTACCTTATTTTTTTTAATACAATATAAACATTATGTAGTTGTGATTGTATCTTTTTTTTGCCGGCATGTAGCTAGGCAGTTAGGCAAATTTTCAGTTTTAATTTGGGAGCCTATTTTTTAAGCCAGACTTTTGCAAACTTTTGCAACTGTAAGTAACACTTAACCTTTTTAGTATACCTAGGCAACGATACTTTGTCATGTTTTTTCACTTGAAACTTTAAATATATTATTAGTACTTCAAGGTCAATCTAAACACACTGTACACTTCCTAGTAATTTCGCAATTACACTAAATCATTAAGCCGCAGGCGGGTATCGAATGGCTGACAAAAACCTACAAGCAACCTAGGTACAGTACTTTATTTTTTATATCATTGAATGGCAAACCAGCCGACGGCCCATCTGATATAGTGGTCACCACTGCCTATAGACATCTGCAAATCCAGAGGCTTTGCAAATGCGTTGCCATCCCAAAGACAAAGTTGATATATCTCATGTGTCTGTAATTTCTACAATTTAACTGCAAGTAAACTACAGACAAATACTTTGTTACTTAACAGACAGCCTTGAAAATTTGGGTGTCCATGCAATTGATTCTGAATACATAGTTTGTTTACAGTTTCGTGGATTCTATAACAGTCATGCATCCAGCAAATGTGCGGAAGAACGACCGCCCGCAAGAACTGTATACTATGGTACTACGGTAACTATAATTATGAAATTATTTGCTTTTCCAAACATACAGAATGATATACTGCAGTATTGTTTAAGGATCTCTAATATAAACAATAGTGCAGCGTGTCACTATGTCGATTAATTTTTAACTTATGAACGTCTCTCATGCATGGCATTGCTGGTTCGATACGGGGCCAGTATCAATGTGACTGTTTCAATTCATATGTACTTATAAAGTTTGTGTGAATGGGTGACCATTTACCATAGCGAGTTTCCTCCGTGCCTCGGAAAGCACGTAAAGCCGTTGGTCCCGGCTGTCATTTCTAGATCTTTGACAGTCGTTACTGTTAGTCAGAAGCCAGAAAGTCTGACAACCAGTCCTACCAAGAGTATCGTATTACCCATTACTGGGTTGTGGAGGTCTGATAGGCAGTCGCTCCATGTAAAATACTGATATTCAGCTGCATCCGGTTCGACTGGAAGCCGACCCCAACATAGTTGGGAAAAGGCTAGGCAGATGATGATGTACTTATAAAGTTTATCTTGGACATCATTGGCTTCGATGGGTGAGGGAAAAAGGTCATGAGGAATCTTGGACTACTAAATAATATTTAAGTCACAAATAGTCAATCTAACTGCCTCGGTAGCCTAAGCGCGCCTGTTACGCTAGAGTTCTTGGGTTCGATTCCCAGGTCGAGAAAAAGTGTTATTGGGTTTTTCTATGAAATTCTCAGTAGCAGCTCGGAGTAACTTTGGGCCCAGTTGTTTGCAATAGGCTCGCCCCTATTATATGGGAGCTAAACATACCGGCGAAAAGTGGGTGTACACCATTGCCTAACTCTTCGGGGAATACAGGCGTGATCGTATGCACTATATGTATGTAAAGGCAATCCGCCATAACCAAGCGTGGTGATAAATACTTGTAGGAAATGTTTAATTAACAAAATATACTTAATTTGTTCTCACTATTATCGTGTAAATTGACTAGTTTCTCAATGAATTAAACATGACACGGTTGCAACACAACGGTACAATAAAATTTATAAGCGTTCAGAATTTAAGAAAGGTGTGTAAATCTAGATTTATTGCATTTTCCTTACATCTAACCTTGGAGATATTATTAATCGATGTTTGTTTTCTATCGTTTGTTTTTGCATAGATTTGGCACTAGCAGGTAGATAGGTAGTAGGTAGTGTTTTTTGTCGTTTTGACCTACGATTGATTTTGAAGCAGGTTTTTGAAGGTCTAATTATTATTCAGTTATGGATTGTTTTGCAGGCCAAATTATATATGTGTTGCTGTCTTTTTGGTTCTATTTGTTTGACCTTATATCCTCATCATCTGCTTAGCCTTTTCCCAACTATGTTGGGTCGGCTTCCAGTCTAACCGGATGCAGCTGAATACCAGTGTTTTACATGGAACGACTGTCTATCTGACCTCCACAACCCAGTAACTAGGCAACACGATACCTCTTGGCTAGACTGGTTGTCAGACTTCTTGGCTTCTGACTATCCGTAACGACTATCAAAAATCTACGAATGACAGCCGGGACCAACAGCTTTACGTGCTTACGTTTGACCCTATATAAAACAGTTATATAAACGATATAAAAGAATAGTATTGAAGAAAATAAAAATCTACAGAGCAGTCGGTCTATGGTGCACAAAAATCTTCCTTAGTGCAATTTAGGTGAAGTAATTCCTTAGTGCAATTCTCGCACGGAACAAATGTATGTATGGTTTAAAGATACTTGTTCCGGGTCTGGCTGTTTGCACATGTAAGTTTATATGTTCGTAAACGTACCCACGATACAGGAGTAAGTGTTCGAGTGAGGCAATGCTTTACAAATATAAAGGCATCTGTGATACGTCTTCTAGTATTTAGGTATCTCAAGTTTAATGTTTGGCCCACACAATCCCAGCACGAATAATGACATCAACACACACATACAGCGCTAAATCGCGGGGCCACGCATTCAAAACTGGTTTAGAAACATGCCTAAGCTGGGCAAAGCCAGTAAGTACCTAGTTAGGGCATCCACAAATTCCACAGTATGATATTTTCACTTGCAATGTACAGGGTGTTACAAGACTCGTCCATCAACTCAGTAACTTTGAGCAAAAATGTTTGCTAGGAGACGACTTTTTTGTGCAAAATTACTGTTAATGGTAGTGTTGAATGCAACACACAAAACATTATGCTCTTGGGTGCATGTGAAAGTACAGGCCTTGTGGGAATATGTATAACTTTAAAAACTTTCGTAACCTGTAGGGTCTCAGGTATCTATAACCAGTATACCATCACGCCTGTATTCCCCGAAGGGTTAGGCAGAGGTGTACCAATGTACACCCACAGTATGCCGGTATATTAGGTCCCATGTAATAGGGGGCGAGCCTATTGCCATTAACCGGCCACAAATCCAAACTCCGCCGAGCTGCTACTGAGAATTTCACAGAAAAACCCAATAACACTTTTTGCTCGACCTGGGAATCGAACCCGGACACCTCTAGCGTAGCAGTTGCGCGTAGGACCACTAGATCAACGAGGCAGGTATGACCAAAAATAAATATAGGAGTGTGCATTGGAACGATTGAACGGATCTAAACGAAATTCGGCACGGAGATACATTATTTTATCTCGGAAAAATTTACAGTTCCCAAGAGGCTGATTGTCAATTTTGATGTGGATAAAGTCGCAGGCAAAGGCTAGTATACCTATATACATACATATATAAACTTAGTTGTGTATATTTAGGTACTTAGTTCATAACGGAGACTAATAACTAACTTATGACTAATATAATTGTATTCATTGTTTTCCAAATTCATATGGAAATTAGTTTCCAAAATTATGACCCTACATCCTGTTATGTTATTGTTATACCGTATCGAGACAATGGTTTTACATAAATACATGATTACAATTGTTTTCTAATAGTAGGTAGATCGGACTGTATCAGTTTATTAACATGTACCTATTTTCAAAGTTTATGTTAGACCTGACATCGGTGAAAAACAACATCATCGTAGGAAACCTGGATTTGATCTGAAACCTGGATCTAACTTAATGTCAAAAATCGCAAATCCATACGCAACGAAAGAGACACCGCGCCCCCGGAACGCAAAGGGCACATGAAGGAACATAGACGGGTTTTAGTCAGTAAAAGTCTGACACTCCCTCCCGCCCCGCCCAGGGCGGGGGTAGTTATTTGATGATTTACCGTCTATAAAAAAAAGACCTGACATCGGTGAAAGAGAACATCGTAGGAAACCTGGATTTGATCTGAAACCTGGATCAGACTCCATGTCTAAAATCGCTTAACCACGTGGTGGTCAATGCTCGTGCGTTCTATAATAATAGGATAATAAAATTGGACATTTGGAAATCATTCTTGCTCATTATTATTAGTACTTAGATGTAAAGCTACGTATTCCATCACCCAAGAAATATCCTTACAGAGAAGGTTTGTGCAGTTAATATGAAGTTTTTTTTTTTTGGTTTGGTACATGCGAAAAATCTATCACTTTAGCGATAGATTTTTCTACACCCTCAACACACACACGGAAAGGTATCAGAGTGTCATATTCATTTTTTCTTAAAATACGGTCCCTATATATCAAATACACGCGGGTGAAGCCGCGGGCAAAAGCTACTAACATAAAAAAGACACTAAAAACACGCAGTAGGTAGAAAATGAGCAATTCTGCACCAAAATGAACCCTTATCAAACATCAAACTCCACCGATTGACCTTGAAAATCCCCCATAAGCTCGAAAGTCAATGTCACACACATCGGCACGTATAAGGTCAATGGTCGGCGCGTGATCGAGATGCGCCCGCGCCACTTGTGTAACAGCGCATGCGCGGTCAAACAAATTGCCCTAACTTAACCTAACCCAGCCGGTTGGACGAGCATCCGAAGGTTTCCTACCTTTGCTTTAGTAGAAGCTGTGGTCACTACTTGCGTAATATTTGTTAAATGAGACTAAGTAAATCGAGAGAACTTAGTTTCTAGAAATAATCTAAGATTTCAACTCCTGTGTATGCTTGCTTACGTGGTATGCCACTTCCGGTTTCCCTAAAGGCCAATTCTACTAATTAAAAATATTATATAAAAGAAAATTTATACAAGGTTACTTTTTATTCACCGGCCAAATTTCAGGGGGTGAAAGTATTCATGAATATGAACAACGTTTGCTAAAGGACCAACCCAGAAATATGAAAAAAAAACCGCTGTTCCGCACATTTTGATAGTGTTTTTAGTGCAGTTTTATTTATTTATTTTATTAGGTTCACCAACAATTGTTTACACATAATTGTAACAAAATTTACATGCTTATAAGCTCAGGACGGAGGCGGACTTCATCGAAGTCCATTAGTATTGTTGATAACAGTAATCACTTTTAAATAAAGCTACAATTCCGGCGATGGACAGCGATTCGTCGATAGCGTGGTGCGCTGGTAACCGCCCTCCAAGCAGAAGTGCAACCCCAGATGACAGTCGCGCTACCATCGACTCGACGCTCCGCTAGAGTGACGTTAACCACCTGTCACTCTTGACAATGACATTTTTATATGCGCCGACACGGCCAGACTGACATACGACCGTCCCCGGGCGTTATTGTATTTCCGGAACAAAACAAGGTCTAATCACCAAGACATCCGCTCGTCCATTCTGCTAATACTACTTCTTACATGAATGTCCAACGACATCAAACACAAAGTCAGTCTATTGACCATTACCATAGTGACTTGGAACTTGGTACCAACAGAACTTATCTGGACCGGACGAGTGCGTCCCTTCAACCAACCCTAACCGGTCTGGCCCGGACGACACTGTCCCTTCGACCAGGTCACCAACAGAACACATCTGGACCGGACGAGTGCATCCCTTCAACCAACCCTGACGGGTCTGGCCCAGACGACACTGTCCCTTCGACCAGGTCACCAACAGAACACATCTGGACCGGACGAGTGCATCCCTTCAACCAACCCTGACGGGTCTGGCCCGGACGACACTGTCCCTTCGACCAGGTCACCAACAGAACACATCTGGACCGGACAAGTGCGTCCCTTCAACCAACCCTGACGGGTCTGGCCCAGACGACACTGTCCCTTCGACCAGGTTACCAACAGAACACATCTGGACCGGACGAGTGCATCCCTTCAACCAACCCTGACGGGTCTGGCCCGGACGACACTGTCCCTTCGACCAGGTTACCAACAGAACACATCTGGACCGGACGAGTGCATCCCTTCAACCAACCCTGACGGGTCTGGCCCGGACGACACTGTCCCTTCGACCAGGATACCAACAGAACACATCTGGACCGGACGAGTGCATCCCTTCAACCAACCCCACTGGGTGTGGCCCGGACGACACTGTCCTTTCGACCAGGATACCAACAGAACACATCTGGACCGGACGAATGCATCCCTTCAACCAACCCCACTGGGTGTGGCCCGGACGACATTGTCCTTACGACCAGGATACCAACAGAACACATCTGGACCGGACGAATGCATCCCTTCAACCAACCCCACTGGGTGTGGCCCGGACGACATTGTCCTTACGACCAGGATACCAACAGAACACATCTGGACCGGACGAATGCATCCCTTCAACCAACCCCACTGGGTGTGGCCCGGACGACATTGTCCTTACGACCAGGATAGACTATAAGGATATTACTTCTTGATTGGACGAGTGTATCCCTTCAACCAACCCCACTGGGTGTGGCCCGGATGACACTCTCCTTTCAGCCAGGTAATTCTGGATTAAATAGTGCTTACAATAACCAACGGACCCATGCAAGACATAGAACATACTGACGTCATACTGACGTCATGATTGCGGACCATCCTATCATCCTATATTTCGATTCCGTTATCTACATCCATGCCTCAGGATCTGAGTGTGCACTGGCAGTCTCTGAATTGCCAGTAATAGTGGAAGAGCATGCGGTCGAGGTGTCACTATGGATTGGGGATAACAAGTCATTCCTAGCATCTACATCTTCAGCCGCCGACTCGGCCTCATCATAATTCGAAAGGTTAGAAGCGATTTAAGCCTTCGTGTACGCGAGGTTGCACTCATGTTATCAAAATTTTCCAAAAATCACAATAGTTGTTAATCAAAAGTCATCGATAGTCCATAGTCAAAATCATTATCAAATCAAAATCATTATCAGTTAACAACATAAAACCATCACACCACTTATGGGTCCGTTATAAGTCAAGTTGGGCTGACGACAAAACACCTAAGGCGTGCCAGTCATCAAACCTAGGTGCCACGACATAATCAGCCCTACGCCGCACGTCTACGTCAGCAATGGTTAGCTGGAGCTCTACGCTGAGACTGATTTCGGCCGTGCAACACCACAAACTACTACCACAGGCTAGTCGTTGCCACACAGGCATCATTGCCACACAGGCTTCATTGCCACACAGGCGTCATTGCCACACAGGCGTCATTGCCACACAGGCGTCAGTGCCACACAGGCGTCATTGCTACACAGGCGTCAGTGCCACACAAGCTAGTTAACAAATCACGTTAAGATGCTTTAATCAACAACAACATCAGTGCCCTTACTGGCACTATCACTTTACTCTCGGTTACGAAACACAAACCCACAACACTAATAAGACTCGGCAGCTCGGCAGCGTAGTCTCATTGAGACCCAAACAGTAGTCTTATTCAGACCCAAACAATAGTCCTAGTCTCTCAGAGACCCATTACTCTTTTTGAGACCCAAGTTATAATTATATAGACTCAGCCACTATACATCTAACCGCGCATTGCACCCTGAACGAGTTATAAAATCACAATTACAACTACGATCAAACTACAGTTTGATTAACAAAGGTTAATTAGTCATTTTAGTGTGCGTCATATTCAAACAATAGCAGAAGTACTTTCGCTATTACTATCTACTCTGGATTCTTTCTATCACTGTTTAATTCTAAACCAATTCAAATTTTAGGGGCTTAATCACACAACGCTGCCTTTGATCAAATTTGAACACTACTCAACATCACCGAGACCAAGCATCATTGAACAGTCATTATTCACAAATAAAAGAGGAAACGCGCGCGATCATGAAGCTAAATTCATCAACGCCTTTGGCGGGTAAACATTTTGTGACTTTGTAAAATTAGGAATCATTGAAAATACAACAATCACCACCCTAGTCATGTACCATAGTCGTTCGAACAACCTTTAAAATACTGCAAGAAAAACTGCCAAGCTTACAGAAATTCAAATAAAACCTCCAACGCCACGGCTCTCCAGCCGACCAGCGATCGCATTGCTCTCACACATCCAGTGCATGGATTAGCTATGCTATTCTGAAATAGGCAAACCACCCCGAAAGCCATCACGCAAGCCATCCCGACAGTTAGGGCCTGCCTCGCAGAATATCAAATCCCATTGAAAAAAACGTCAAAACGCTCACTCGATATAATACTTCTCACCCACGCCACCACGCGGCGGCTCCAGAGTGTCGAACTCAGGCATTGCAAGAACACGAAACTAAAATCCCACCGCGGACTCAAAAGTGATCCCGCAGTCAACCCTTTAAAACAGCACTACTGTAGGTACGCATATCCATCAAGTGAATCGCCCGTTTGCATCACACACTGACTACACACTGCGGTCTCTCTAGATCCCGACCTCCGCCAGAGCTAAACATGCATCGCGTACCCACGGACCACTTGAGTTGCCTCAAGAGACACCGATTTCTACCGGGCTACGACTATGTAATAACCACTGGTACGGTCGAACACAGTACGACCGTTAGAATACCTTACTCTACTTTCTACCACAACTTAAGCTCATCATCATCAAAATTCTTATCAACATCAACTGGCACATGATCTCCTGGCATCTTTCTTAGCCTATCGTGCGCATATTTCTAAGTACGCTTAGAATTTAAAGCTTTCAGTGTGTACCGATATCGCGTCATTATTAATAATTAAAAAATCAATAAAACAACTGTCATACCTATGAGAATCCATTAGGACTAATTAATTAGGCTAACTTTAGTTATTTCTATTATCTTCAAATACTCAGACTAAGCTTTACGAGTCGTACAGCCACCACATTTTACCGTAGCTTACTATGTTACACGCCGATTTTTAACACCATCATTCACAAGTCACATTACATGAGCCAACAGTTATAAAATGAAGTTTGAAACTCTTACTCACACAGTTATTATAAAACTCCTTCCTTGTAGAAACTTCATGGGTTATGTAGTTGATACATAGGACGAGATGCGCTGTTCCTACGAAGTATACCTCTATGGCATGTTGCCTTACCTCTTAATTCACACACGAATAATTGGAAAACCGTTAATTTTAAGTAAAACGCTTTTACGGTCCGTGGTAGTCATGGTTTTGCAAAGCTTATAGCGTGTGTGTAAAGTCGCACCCCAGAGAGTTACCCGGACGCCTGCAAGAGGGCGCCCGCGCTGGCTCTATAGTTCGGTCTCTATGGATTTTAGTTAATCTAGTCTATGCGTACGTAACGTTAAGAAGTTTACCTACCCACTGTGTGTGCGCTCGAGACTAAAGGGGTTTTGCTATGTAAATTGTGTGATTGTGTGATCTACCTGACAATATAATATTATCCGTAACACCTGTATCTTTCACTTACATTTTCTAGCACTTACCATGCCCATGCATGGTACCTACTATAGCCGTGGCTAGTACTTACTATTGCCACCGCTAGTACCTACCATAACCAAGTAAAACATGAAAATTACGTTGTAATAGACTGCACACATTTTTCTTCTCACACTTACCTACACGCACATAAGACGCGCCAAAATATGTAACGACAACGCCGCGATGCGAACCCGTGTCCGACAAATACAACGATTTGATGAACCACTTGACCAGTCTTGTCGTAACGTGAACATTTATACACGCTAGGTTACAATTTGAACAATGATATCATTTTATGATTCCAATTA
Organism: Caradrina clavipalpis; assembly: GCA_932526535.1. Taxonomy (NCBI): domain Eukaryota; kingdom Metazoa; phylum Arthropoda; class Insecta; order Lepidoptera; family Noctuidae; genus Caradrina; species Caradrina clavipalpis. The sequence continues at coordinate 2,731,797 of OW052088.1, forward strand.
AATTGAAAACAAAAAGGATACAACTCAAACGAGTTATGCGCCTTCACAGACTTCATTCAGCTCGCAGTTATGCCCGCGACGACGCTCCGAATTACCGCCGAACGTCCGACCGCAACAAGCTTGCAACTCTCAGCGTTAACACCAACACACGGCGCACGACGCACTGCACACGCACGATGCACGACACACAACACTTTACGTCTTGCTTTCTTAGAATGATCTAGAATAACTCGCTGTCCAAGGTAATCCCACTTCTGATATAAGCTCAGGACGGAGGCGGACTTCATCGAAGTCCATTAGTATTGTTGATAACAGTAATCACTTTTAAATAAAGCTACAATTCCGGCGATGGACAGCGATTCGTCGATAGCGTGGTGCGCTGGTAACCGCCCTCCAAGCAGAAGTGCAACCCCAGATGACAGTCGCGCTACCATCGACTCGACGCTCCGCTAGAGTGACGTTAACCACCTGTCACTCTTGACAATGACATTTTTATATGCGCCGACATGCTTAAAATAATCATATTGTGCAACAATTACTTATAGGCAAACACCGCATTCACAATTCAAATAATCACAAAGCTAACTTACAAAGTAATAAGCGCTAATTATATAGTAATACAATTAATTATAAATGAAATTTAATACAATTTGTTGAAATTAAAAATAAAATAAAACTAAAAAATAATAAAATTGACAGAATTAATGAAATTGTATAATTAATGAAATTGATGAAACTGAACAAACTGATAAAATTCACAAAAGTGACTTGAGGAGATTGATGGTAAAATAAAATTTAATAAAAATACATGCATGTTGGTACTTGTTGTTTTGTAAGGAACAGCAGATTTTTTTTTTTCATATTTCATAGTTGGTTCCATTATGAAAGTTATTTATATTCGGGAGTACTTTCACTCCCTGAAAAATGGCTGGTGAATGAAAAGTAACCCGGTATGCCAGTTGATTCTTTGACACTCCATTCTACTTCCTACTTATCCTACTAATATTATGAATGCGAAGTCGCGGGCAGTTGCTAGTGGTCATGTAATACCCTAGAGTTATGAGATTTCAAAAACAACACATTATATACCGGTTCAATAAATCATCTTTATTTTTTTAAGAAAATAAATTAGCCTTTTAGAGAATCTATAAATTAAAACATCACTAATACGTAATGTCTAGGTTTATTAATAATTTTATAAAAATAAACATGTTTGTGAGATTTCAAAGTTATTTCGTGGCAAAATAAAAATAAACGATTGCATTTATTAACGAAATGTTAAAACATTAATTCTAAATGTCAAATAATTTGGCAAATGTTAATCTTTTTCCAGAATATAATAAAGCTGAAAAGATTTATTGTTTCTTTGGTTGTTTAAAACGCGCTAAAAATACCAGTTGGATTATAAAAAAAACTTATCGTATAGGATAGCCAGATTCATGCACTTAACGCGGGTGGTAAGAATGAAAATAGGATACGGATTAAGTCGCGGGCAGAAGATAGTAGGTACTTGATAGGAAAAAATAGGTTTAGATAAATGTGTTTGTGAGCTTTCCAAGGTAATGGCAATAAAACAATGCATTTATTAGCGCTAAATAACATAACATACCATCACGCCTGTATTTCCCGAAGGGTTAGGCAGGGGTGTACCACAGCCCGCCAGTATAAGTTTTAAGTCCCATGCAATAGGGGGCGGGCCGATTGCCATTAACCGGGCATAAACCCTAACTCCGAGCTGCTACTAAGAATTTCATAGAAAAACCCAATAACACTGCTCGACTTGGGAATAGAACCCAAGACCTCTAGCGTAGCAGTCACGCTTAGCACCACTCGGCTAACGAGGCAGTTGATAAAAAAATGTAGGTACGTTAAAGTACTATAAAAGGTACATTTCACATATCAGTGCGAACTTTAGCATAGTTATGTGGAGTTATTAATTTTGCAACTTTGAAACCTAAACGATCTTAAAAAGGTCGTTAAAGGTTGTATTTATAACAAGCTTACCTACGCCCGCGACTTCGTCTTCTACAAAGTCAGAGATTATCCGGAATAAATCAGATAGCCAACTGATACTGATAGCAACTGCCTCGATAGCCTAATGGTCCTAAGCACGACTGCTACGCTATAGGTCCTGGGTTCGATTCCCAGGTCGAGCAAAAAGTGTTATTGGGTTTTTCTATGAAATTCTCAGTAGCAGCTCGGAGTTTGGATTTGTGCCCGGTTAATGGCAATAGGCTCGTCACCTATTACATGGGACCTAAATATACCGGCTAACTGTGGGTGTAGATTGGTACACCTCTGCAGAACCCTTCGGGGAATACAAACGTGATGGTATTTTTTTTTTTTAAATCAGATAGACCGACCGACAACAATTAAAAAAAAAGGAAATTTGTTTCCTACCGTGTAAACATTAATAATTATTAAGAATTTAGTAACAAGTTGTTATTTTGACACTACAAACAGACACCAACATTTTATTAATTTGTACCTATATACCTATATGAGTGAAAAAACTTACCATGGTGCTTTCTCGATCAGATTCTGCGCGGCTCCATTCTTATCATTAGTTCCTACAGTTGCCGTCGCCATCTTTACTTCTGAAACAATACGGTACCTATTATTTATTTGATTTAACAGTGCATTTTAAAGTTCAATGTTTGACGTCATCGTGTAAAGGGAACAAACACAATTAACATGAAATTCAATAGTGTCAAAAGGGTACATACATACGAAAATTTTGAAAGTTATTAGCATTTGATTTGGTGTCGTTGAGTGCAGTATGGAAGTCAAAAAGAAAGTATATGTTAACTTCGGGACCGAATACCTACAAAGAGATACCTTTTCAAGCAAAAATATATATATTTTTTGTATCACTGGATTACAAACAAGTTGAAGGCCCACCTTTTAAATGTGTTGTCAACCCGGAGACAAAGTTGTAAGTCTCATATGCTTGTAATTACACCGGCACCCATACTGCCGTCTTAAGAAAGAAGGGCAGAACTAACATTTTTATCGAAATCAAGTTATATACCTACATATTCGGAATCAGGAAAAAAAGGCCTATCTGCCTAATTTTTTGTGTATTTGTAACAATAAAACAAACAGACATAGCATAAGCATAAAGGGCACAACTGCACCATTTTTTAAGATTTTGTAAAGAAAAAGGTCACAATGTGATATAATTATGTCTTCTATTTCACATTTATGTCTTTAAAATATTTAGTTGAAAGGGCATAATTGGCGCACGTTAAATATAAAGGGCTTATGTGGCAATAGTGCAATTTTTTTAAACCAACACCTTAGCAAGAAATGTAGAAAGAAAGTCACAACTGGCGATTGTGTCTACTACTTACCCTACTCCTTAATATTTTGTATAAAAAATAGGCACACTGGCGGTTATGCCTTTACTACTTAACATCTCTACAGAGAAATGAAGTGAGTGGAGCGAGGTATGAGTGAGATTACGCCAGTTGTGCCTGGCGTAGGCATGGGCGTTTTTGGTTTTGAACGCAAACTGATATTTATCCGATTTCAGATTTCAAAATCGATTTCAAAATCCGTTTTTAGAAATCTGATTGTCATAGCGCCAAGTTTTGCCAATTCGCTTGCGTACTTAGATTTCGTTGGAATCAGATAGAGATTAGGCGATTTTCCTTCATGCTTTAATCTAGGCTTAGGATTAGCAGAAAAAATTTATTTAAGACTAGCTTTTGCCTACGACTTCGTCCGCGTGGATTAATAGTTCCCGTTCCCGGGGGATTTCCGGGATGAAAACTATCCTATGTCCTTTGTCGGGTCCCAGACTATATCTGTACCAAATTTCATTGAAATAGGTTCAGTGGTTTAGGCGTGAAGAAGAGACAGACAGACAGACAGAGTTACTTTCGCATTTATAATATTAGTAAGGATTACGCGTAATACTTTTCTGGCGCATTTAAAAATAAAAATGAATTTGTTGAAATTACGTAAACAAACATTATTTACATGCCTACATTATTTCTAGTTCCAAGAAACATTGAACCATAAACCAAAATACATCAACGTAAAATCTCGAAAATGTAGTCTTTAAATACTTAGCAGTAAATATGATATTAACCGCATTATAATGTCCGTTAGATTTCAACCAAAATCTAAATCACAAAATTCGCGTTATCTTTTTTATTCCGTTATTTATTTAATTAAGTTACGTTTAGTTAGAAAGAGAGAAAGCGAATTTCTAACAAAATACAAACGCAAACTAGTCAGTTTGCGTTTGGATTTCGTTTGGTGCTGAGATCCAGTGATTTTATTGTCGATTCGTTTGGTGGTAGATCGTTAGCGTTTGGTTCGGCTAGGTAGATTTTTGAAATCCAATCTTCAAGTTTGAGAAATCGATACGAATCGATTTTTGTATGAAATCGGATTTTGGAATTCGAAATCGGATTTTGAATTCATTTTGAAATATCGGACCCATGCCTAGCCTGGCGTGTCAAGACGAACCCACGCATGTCAGTGCCGCGCTCTGGTAAGATTATTTTTGTTACTTATTTCTATCGCCCATTCTATAATATAAAGGCTAACAACCTAGTTATTTAAATGACTTCATTTTTTCTTTGTTTAATTAATCTCAGAAGGGTTAGTATAATAATAGCGAAATACAAATGTCGAAGCTGCGCCGCGCCGCCGCCGCGCCGGACGGTCGCGTGCTCGATCGGCAAAAAATTACCGTTAATTCTGCTTACTAACATTAACTTTTAAGCTATTGCTAATGCATAGCTTCTATAGCGGGCCTGATGGAGACCGAATCCAGAAATTCCGTAACTAAAAAACCTAACACCCCCCACTCCCCCGTGTTGAAAGGCGTGCATCGTGTAACGTCGTTCCAGTTCGGCATTTATAATAATAAAAATTCAATTTTTATATGTGATTTTAATAAAGAAAGGAGATGGCTAAATGGAAGTATAGACCACTGCCCCATGTGCCAGGTACCATGTATAAATATGGTACCTAGCACAATGTGATGCTGAATGGCTAAATATCAGTATTTCATGTAAAACAGTTTCAGATACTTTTTGGGAATAATATAATGGTAAAATAATATTGCCTAAAAAGGAAAAAAACAAGAAAACATTCTCACCTGAAAGCCGTGGTCGTATGCCACTTTGCCCTAAACTTTAGTGCTAAAGATTAATGTTCTATTACTATACACATACTGTTTTACCGGAATAGGTGGCATACGACCACGGCTTTCAGATGAGAATGTTTTCTTGTTTCATACTTTTTAGAACGTGAATTTTTGTAGTCGGGTTTTAGTTTTTTAAACTACTTTTTTATTTAAATTATTTTGGGGTTTAAATTTAGACATTTATATATTATGTAATATTACTGGAACTGCAACATATACACAATATATGGAATAATCTATTAGGTCTCCCAAACAAAATATTGGTTAGTTGGCTAGGTTTATGGCGCGTTCTAAAGGGTGTGTGTACGGGTGTATGTATAATTTACTAATAAAATATTTATATATTTGAAATGTGCTAATTAAACCCTTTAATTTTATATGTAACACGACCATATTTGGAAGAAAAAAAATATTATTTCACATCTTCATTAGCCCTAGAGGGCGCCACATACAATTTATTGAAACATAAGATAGCCTATAACCAGCGGACAATTTAGACGCTTCCAATGACACCTCATTTGTCAATTTACGTTAGATAATTTAGAAGTTATGAGGGAACAGATGAACATCCATACATACATACATACATACATACCGGTCAACCTCATAACCCTCCTTTTTGCTTCGCCGTAGTCGGGTAAAAAGGTGTGTTTCACAGTATATTATTATAATTTTCTTCAACTGACACTTTCGAAAAATAATAAAACTAAAAACGAAAATGAGGTTGTATATTTATAAGCGAATGTTTGTGATGAAAAAGTTTTTCTTTTTTTTTTAGATACTTTATTATGTTTTATAGTTCACGAAAGTGCTAGGAAAATATTAAACATTACATAATTCATGAATGATTTTTTAAATATTATGAGGTTATGTAAGATTCATATACATTCCAGAATGTATCTGGCCCGGGGGCAGTCATTTAGCCATCACCTTTGATTACTTAGTTATTAATAATAATTGTTCCATTCTTTTATAAGCTTTTTGAAATAACTATACAGTATATAATATTACAGTGAAAAGCCACAACTGAATAAATGTGCCTTTTCATTGTAATATTATAAAATTTTTCTCAAAATGTTACATTAAAAAGGCGCATTTGGTTGTTTGTGCCTTTTAAACTTAATATTATTGTTTTTAACTTATTTTTTATGTTAAGATGAAATAAATAAAGCTAATTATCTATTATATGCATTAAAATTAAAAATGGTCATGGTCTTAATGTACTAATAAATGCATGTATTGCCATTCACAAAATTTCGAAAAACATAGGTTAGTGGTGTAATCCGTACTAATATTATAAATGCGAAAGTAACTCTGTCTGTCTGTCTGTCTGTCTCTTCTTCACGCCTAAACCACTGAACCGATTTTAATAAAATTTGGTACAGATATAGTCTGGGACCCGAGAAAGGACATAGTATAGTTTTCATCCCGGAAATCCCCCGGGAACGGGAACTATTAATCCACACGGACGAAGTCGCGGGCAAAAGCTAGTTTTCAATAAAAACAAAAATAAAATTCAAACTTGATTTTCTCAATATTTGCAAAGTGTTAGTTGTGCACTTCTTTCTTAGGACGGCAGCATACCTATCCTTTAAACCGGAACATTAAGCGTTTTTTTACACCATTTTACTACCTAATATAATCCTACTAATATACTTGGTTAGATAAATATTTATTACTGAATCATGCCAGGCCGGCCGAACAGATCCAGACAAAATTTGGATAGAGATAGATTATAGTGTGAAATGACACCTGTATGCTTAATTTCACAGTAAAAAAAAATAACTGTACGGTTGCTGTTGGATGACACAACAACTTTGACACGGATGAGGTCACAGGCTAGTAACTATTATTTACACCACTCCTGTATTTCGTTTTTCTCAAGACATTTGGAATATAATTCCACATCACGCCTGTATTCCCCATAGGGTTAGGCAGAGGTGTACCAATGTACACCCACAGTTCGCCGGTATATTTAGGTCCCATGTAATAGGGGGCGAGCCTATTGCCATTAACCGGGCACAAATCCAAACTCCGAGCTAACCGAGATAACTGCACCCCATTCTATACTAATCCAACTAATATTATAATTGCGAAAGTTTGTGAGGATGTTTGTTACTCTTTCACACTTAAACGGCTGAACGGATCTGGATAAAATTTGGCACTGAGATGGATTGTCGTGTGGAATAACACATAGCATACTTTTTATTTCTAAAAAATGTACGGTTCCCGTGGGATAATACTATATCAAAAACGCGGCCGAAGTCGCGGGCAGAAGCTAGTACTTATTATAATAAAGATGTTTTGTTTGTTTGTACCGAAACTACTAGACCGATTTTAACAATTTTTACACCAATAGGTAGTCACATTATTCCTGAGAAACATGAGCTATATAACATCACGGTACGACACACCGTAGCGGAGCAGTAACCAAAGACGTATAACTCAACGCTGGTGAAATAAGCCACGCAAACGAAGTCGCGGGCAGTTCGTTAGTCTAGTATATTTCCTTCGTACACAGATACATACATACATATAATCACGCCTGTATTCCTCGAAGGGTTAGGCAGAGATGTACCAATGTACACCCACAGTTCGCCGGTATGTTTTTAGGTCCCATGTAATAGGGGGCGAGCCTATTGCCATTAACCGGGCACAAATCCAAACTCTGAGCTGCTACTTAGAGTTTCATAGAAAACCCCAATAACACTTTTTGCTCGACCTAGAAATCGAACCTAAGACCTCTAGCGTAGCAGTCGCGTTTATGACCACGAGGCCAACGAGGCAGTTACACAGATAGCTATGGAATATTTTTAATTTACCAATTGATAGTGGTGAAACATGTTTACAGTGCATTGACTGTTGTCTTAATTACCAACACGTGTGTGTGACTCAACATGTGTGCTATAGTTTAGAGGTGAATGTGGTTCAGATCATACCAGATACTTAGTGTAAGACAAACTAACAAAGTAATTGAAATCCGCTTTTATGTCTCCTCTTTTAAGGTCGATAGTCATTTAGCGAACGAACCTAATCAGTACATCTTCGCCTTGTGTGGTTCAGATTTCTTATTTGAACTTCCATATATAAACTCTTTTTTAATACTACCACCAAACATTTCAGACGCTAAATGTGTATTACTGCATCAAATAACGATAACGATCTTTTCTTAATTTATTTAGCCACGAAAACAACTATTTAATTGTTTTTTTTTTGTTGTTAACCTACCGCACTATTCCCAACCACTGCATCTTCTGAAAGCCAGAATCAATAGTGGCGACTACAATAAAAGCGTTGAGGCAATAAAACCATTCACCTATAAAAAATATAACCTATATAAACCATTCAACTGTGTTCAATTTCTCAACAAAATATACTTGAAAAACATAATTCAAATTCAATTTTTTTTTTCAAATTCAAACTCATTTATTGCGAAAATGGGTAAATGAAAACATGTTTGCATTAAATAGGTTTGGTATCTCCATAATCAGCCTTAAGGCATGCAATTTTATTGTTTTTTATTTTACTGCTTATGCACTACTAATAATATAAAGATATACATAGAAAGAAGGAGTAAGAAAAACATAATTTACACATTCCTTTCACATCAAGCAGGAGAGAAGAGCTAGGCCGTTGGGCACATAGTGATGTTTCTAACCCTTTATTCCCATCTGCCCCCTTTGAGTTTGCCACTGGGGTGGTGGTTGGCACTAATAGGTGGCGTTTACCACCCCGGTGGTCAATGGTACCTATTTAGTTTCATTTGCCCCCTTCGTAGTTATAGTACAGGGGTTTATTCGCATTTCGAATTGGACATTAACAATAAAACAAAAAAAAAAGTCACTGGATATCATGATTCAAGAGCAATGAAAATGAATTTTAGTGGATAATATATGGATCTTTTATTTTAATTACTAATTCTAATTCAAAAAACAAAATGTTGAAAAATATTTTTGTATTGTGGTGCGCTCCATTAACTAAGTATATTCTTGACAACTATAACTCAAAGGGGGCAGATGGGAATAAACCTTTATAACGGGATAACCCAGTTACCTTTCACCACGATTTAAAACTAACATGAATTCAGGTACAACTACAATTCAAATCTTAACCTACAACAATAGAATACACCTAATGACGTCAACAAACGGGTTACTTAGTAAGTATTGCCCTGCTTGTAGATAAAATAATTTTTAATACTAATTAAGTAGCTGCATCTATACTAATATTATAAAGAGGGAAGATTTTTGTTTGTATGTTTGTAGCGAATAGGCTCCGAAACTACTGGACCGATTTTAACCATTTTTTTACCAGTTGATAGCTACATTATTCCTGAGTAACATACGCTATATAACATCACGCTACGACACACGGGAGCGGAGCATTAACCAAAGACGTAACTTATGGCGGGTGAAATAAGCCACGCGCACGAAGTCGCTGGCAGTTCGAAATCAATAATGAAGGAATCAATTGAGATCTAATTGTTTAGATATTTACTTATAGTTAGGTGATCTAAGTAATGTATCAGAATGGGTTTCGCAACGGTCATACAAAAGTCCAAAGTCAACCGTCAAAATTTTAAAAATAGAGAGTAAATATTGTTTAGATCCACAGCTATTTCACACTTCACGGTATAGTCACGATTAAAAATGACAATACCAACATACACGTATATCTATACTAATATTATAAAGAGAAAAAAAAAATGTTGGTTTGTTTGTAACGAATAGGCTAAACTACTGGACCGATTTTAACCATTTTTTCACCAATAGACAGCTACATTATTCCAAAGCAACATAGGCTATTTAAAATCACGCTACGATCCACGGAAGCGGAGCAGCAGTGACCAAAGATGTATATTATGGCGGGTGAGATTAGCCAAATATTTTAGTTACTATTTGCACTCTATCAAAATTCAGCCAAATGTTTGCGGTGTAAATTAGCACATTGTAATACGTTTATGATTGCACAGGACGTTTGCGTAACACGGTAGTACCTATGTACATGATAAAATATTGTACTATGTCATCATCATATCATCATCATATTAGCCGTAAGACGTCCACTGCTGGACATAAGCCTCTTCCATAGATTGTACAATGTACGCTAAGGATATTTTTTGCAGCTATCATCGTTTAGATTTGTAACTATTGCCAACTGTTCTTATGTTCCAAAATAAACTTTTTTATTTATTTTTATTATTGCATTTAGGATTATCAGAAAAACTATAAAGGGTCGGAAAAGTTTGAAAATTTCCTGGGAAAATTACTTCCTTCAACTTTGACTTTTCATTGATAGCTTTTGAGGAAGAGACACCACAATTTTGCAAATACCACGTAGATACCAGAATAGACCATTAGACATTGGATACATTAATCAGATAATTTTCGTCAATTAATGACATTTCCCATGTTCATTTTTATATCATGGTATAAGGTAACCAAAATACTTCTTAAGGTTATAATGGCTTGTTGTAAAGATTAAATCTGTATTGAGATTTATTTACAGCTCTTCCAATACATATGAACCTCGTAAGATTTATCTTAAATTATTCACTGAACTTGAAAGACCTCCGAACAAAGAAAAAAATAAATTTAAATATTTACAAGCTATCGTTTTGGCATCGTTCCTATTGTGGTGTTATCAGTGGAAGATAAAGAAAAGAAGCCATTGTTATAATGAAAGAAATACATATTTAGGTACCTACACCTACATAGGTATTGACGATGACTTTTATTACTCGAGATGAGTAAGCTCTTGACTGTAGGACAGAGGCGACAAAAGCAAATTCAACGATCATCATCATCATCATCATCATATCAGCCGCAGGACGTCCACTGCTAGACAAAGGCCTCTCTCATAGATTGCCAAAAAGACCGGTTGGAAGCGGCCTGCATTCAGCGTCTTCCTGCGGTCTTAATCAGGTCATCCATCCACCTTGTGGGTGAAGTCAACGATAGAGTGAGATTACTCAGAAGAAGCCTGTTCACTTCAACTTTGAAGAGCCTTGAAGAAATTAGGAAGAGATGAAGAGAAGAGATTAGGGTTGAATACATTCGGAAATACAGACGCAGGTTTGAAGACAATGGCTGCAGCATACATTTAATCACGCATGTATGTGTGGAACTGATACTGCCCCGTTGGTCTCGTGGTAGCAAGCGTGACTTTAAGCGTAGGGTCCTGGGCTCGATTCCCAGAGCACGCAAAAAGCGTAATTGGGTTTTTCCATTACGATTTTCTCAGTAACAGCCCGGAGTCTGTAAGTTGGTTCTGCACCTGATCTGTCACCGGTCCTTTCGGATTGCCGTCCCATTGGACTATGAGAATGAGGGAAGAGGGAGTGCACTTGTGTTTGCGTGTACACTCGTGGAATATGATATACCCTGCATACTTGTCTAGTCTCCATTAAGATGGGCCGCTGTGACCGAAATCTGTTTAGAGAATATTATTATAATATAAGGGAACTGATAAAAGCTGATTTAAACCAAACTGGATAAGAAATAAATAGGCTCGCCCCCTATTACATGGGACCTAGATACCGGCGAACTGTGGGTGTACATTGGTACACCTCTGACTAACCCTTTGGGGAATACAGGCGTGATGGTGGATAAGAGTTAGTAGCCTCAAGATTAGAAGCCAGGCTTGGGTATACGGAGTATTAAAAGCCACATACATTACACAGCAAAATATGATATTTGGCAAAAAATATTTGCTGGAAAACGACTTATTTATTTTTGTTGTGAAAAATCATTGTTTATGGCAACATGCACACGCAAATAATTGTGCTATTTTTACCCAATTGTGTGACGCAAAGAGTAAATGTGCTTATCGGCCTATGTATGTTTGTTTGTTCCTTCGAGGCGCTCTAGAAACCAAACGCTTGAGGCGATTTTAATGATTCTTACGTCAATCAACTCGCCTTAATCTTGCGAAGACTTGTGAGTAACCAAAATTTATTATGGCGACCAGCAGTGCGATTCTCTAAGCTTCACTTCGTAATTCGAAAGCTGAATCCGCAGTGAGATTACAAAATGGTATTCTGTTAAACACGATCACGCTGGTGACGTCACCACGGCAAGCGAAAACACAACCAAAGTCAAGTGGGTTCGTTATCGAAGTGAGCGCGATCAGCTGTGCGATTCTCTAAAATGCAAGCTCGAAAACGAGTCCCACTTCGATAACGAACCAACCTGTCATTGGTGTATATTCGTTCGCCGCGGTGACGTCACCACGGCGAACGAATACTAAGCCAATGACAAGTTGGTTCGTTATCGAAGTGGGACTCGTTTTCGAGCTTGCATTTTAGAGAATCGCACAGCAGTTTAGTGAGACTCGATTTCGAGTTTGCATTTTAGAGAATCGCACTACTGAAGTGTAATTTAACAGTCGAGACACAGTAAAATGTCTCAAAAAGAAAAATACAACTGCTTTGATAGCCCTATTTTGCAGCCTCCTTTTTTGTGCTCGGTAAAAAATCAAAGTTGTTTCCGAGCATAATTTTTGCTCAAGGTTGATTTGTTTTATAGGTAGTACCTATGCGTAGGTAACAGCTAAGTATGCGATGTGTCTTCCTCGTACGTATAGAAGATGATGGTTGCGGCGAGTTAGGTGTGGCTACTGCAATATTTATAAACTCCACATTGTATACGAATATTTAATTTATTTCCTTAGAATACGAAACACATGCAACTAAAAGAGCGGGCGATATGAATAAAAAATAAAGCGATGCCCCATGCTGGGAATATTTGCATCTGTTTTGTAGACGCGGCCGCGGCAGACCGCGGATAACATAGCGGGATGCCTTATATGACTGCCTCAGCAAAATTACTAAGAAAATATTATTTATAATAGACGAAATACCCTTAATGAAAATACATCCAGTTAAAATTATTATCGTTGTCTAAAACTAACTTTTGACCGCGAAGTCTTACCCTCCATATTCTTTTTTAAATAGTTTAAAACAAAGTCGTACCCTGCCGTATGAACGCTGATATCTTAAAAAACAATGCAACAGATTTTAAAGCGGTGTTATCAATAGATAGAGTAACTCAAGAGGAAGGTTTATACGTATAGAACATCACGCTACAAACAACGGCAGCGGAGCAGTAATAAAAAACGTTACTGAACACCGCGGGGTATACGCCTAATTTGACAATAAAATATTGTCTACTAGTTTTTGCCCGCAACTTCGTCCGCGTGGATTAATAGTTCCCGTTCCCGGGGGATTTCCGGGATGAAAACTATTCTATGTCCTTTCTTGGGTCCCAGACTATATCTTTACCAAATTTCATTGAAATCGGTTCAGTGGTTTAGGCGTGAAGAAGAGACAGACAGACAGACAGAGTTACTTTCGCATTTATAATATTAGTACGGATAATAGCACTGAGGGATAACATACCTTCGCATTAGCGGAAGAATTTTCAGAATCAGTCAAGTAGTTCCGAGACGAGCGCATTCAAACGAACTAACAAGCTCTTCAGTTCTATAATAGCAGTACCTAGAGATAACAAGTGCCTACCTAGGTACGTAAGTATGATTGCAAGTTAAGTGTATACCTAGTACCTATTTAAGTAGGTACAATTTATGATAATAGGTGTATTATGTAATGGTTTACGTAGGACATTTAATAGCTTGCTTAGGTATGGATCCATAAAAGTCTTGCTTTATTTAATTAACATGAAGCATTTGCATTTACCATTGATGGGACTTGCTCAGGCGCACGTTTTTCAATAATATTGAAGCGAATTCTTGCAGAAGACAATGTTTCTTTTTTAATTACTCATTGGAAGTTTATTTTAACCGCTTCTTGGAGTACTGAATCATAATCCTGTACTTTCTCTTTGTGGTTGGATGCAACCCGCTTCCGACCGGTCATTTTGGAAATCTATGGCCTATGGGGGCCTATATCCAGCAGTGAACGTCCTGTAGCTGATGTGATGATTATTGAATGAGAACCTTAAAGGTCCTACTGATTTTTTAACCGACTTTAAAAAGTAAGAGGTTTTTAATTCATTTGTCTTTATCTTTTATGTTTGTTACCTCAGAACTCCGTTATTTATCAACAGATTTGGAAAACTACTTTTTATTCTAACATAACGTAACTTGTCATCACGCCTCCGCCTGGTACACCCCAAAGGTTTAGGCAATGCACACCCACCGTTCTCCGGTATGTTTTCGAGCGTATTGCCATTAACCGGACACAAATCCTAACTCCGAGCTGCTACTGAGTGACTTCTATAGAATAACCTAATAACACTTTGTTCGACCTGGTAACCCAACCAAAGACCTCTGGCGTAGAATATTTATCGACAGATTCTGAAAAATATTTTTTTATTCTAGTTACGAACTATTTTAGTTAGTAATATATGTACAATGTGACTATTAATTTGTTATCGATCTTTGAGGGGTGAACGAACTCATAAATATGAACAACTTTAATCATAAGAGTAACCATGAAATATGAAAAAAGAATATCAGCTATTCCATACATTTTGATCATGTTGTAGTATATTTAATACAGCCTGTATTTTTAAAATGGCTATCTATAAAAATAACCGGTATTTATACCCTTTAAATCGTAACACAGGTAAAAAGACAAATCAATCAAGAATACATATATTTTCCAGACCGAGGTCATCAACCTATACGTATAATGACATTACTAACCTGATTAACCTACCAAGACTTATTTATTCATTACTAGCGACCCGATTTGCGACTTTTCCGGTGGGTTGGTACCTCTATAACATACATAATTATGTATCTAGTCTAGATATCACTAAATGGAGCCTAAATTAGAGGGCCCATTTATCGAGTGTGCTAGTCACTCCCTGTCATTTTATTTGTGTCATAAAAACATTGATTGGCAGGGGCCATAGTCCTTCCATAGTGACAGGAAACTAGTCTATTTAACCCATTCTAACCCATAGCCCTATTTTTTGTTTCCATATTCAGCAATAGCCCTGCGGATGCCGGGGATTGTCCTTGGGTGCATTTGCATAGTGCAAACAGGGACAATTGTCGGGTGGTGTTCCATTTCATTGTAAAACCATGTAATGGGTCTCTGTGAGTTGGCTTCGGCTCTTCGTACGCTTTTGAAAGGTCCGGGGCCCTAGGGTCCCGAGATACGTAACGGAATGGAGCCTAAATTATTATTGACTCGAATAAACCTCCGCGAACTGCACTCGCAGCTAACTTCCGAACCACCATTACGTTTGAACCTTATTACAGTAGGAACTAAGGTTTATTATATAACATTGATAAGTATTTTATAGATTTCTGCTCAACAGTTATGTTTGAAATTTATTCAAAAGACGCCAGAGGAAAAAGATCGCGTTTATAATGACCCAACGTTCAAAGAAGTCAAGGCCTTCTGCCATTAACTGTTTAGACGCCTTTGCACCATCTATTGAGTATCTGTGTTCTAAAAACTATTTCTAATAGATTCCAACATTTTATGGTGCAAGATTTTCCTAATATTATAAACTGTGATTTCATCCGAATGGAATCTAAATATACCACAACACATACTCTGTCACGATTGGCAATAGTATACCTTCCTATCAGTGAAATTATTTATGTAATCGGTTCAGCACTTCCAGAGATTATCTCTTACGAACAAACAATTATACCCCTATTAATAAAGAATCTATGAAAAGACAAAGTCATCGTTCGGTTTGAATCGCTGAAAATAACAAGAAGATTTGAAGATTCTATGTGGAAACGTACACCATAGTCCAGGCAGACCAAGAAGGCACTTCTCGTGAATTATGACCGAACAACAGCTGCGGGCAGACACAGACTGAATAATAAAGAGGAAAGATTTTTTTGTTTGTGTGTTTGTACCGAATAGGATCCGAAACTACTGGACCGATTTTAAGCATTTTTTCACCAATAGATAGCTACATTATTCCTGAGTAACATAGGCTATATAACATCACGGTACAACACACGGGACCGGAGCAGTAACCAAAGAAACCTATAGCGGGTAAAACAAGTCACGCGAACGAAGTCACGGGCGGTTTGCTAGTATAATTATTGTGGGACATGTATGTTTGCATATATGCATTAAGTTTGAATTAATCCAAGAATCAGGAAGTCACTTTGATTCTCGCAAATTTTTTCTATGACGTGGCAAGGATATATTATCGAGATGCAAATCATTGATGATTGATTGATGATTAAGCAAACACACCGAATGACAAAGGAATTTAGGATTCAAATGAAATAAGACCTAATCCTAAGTGACTTTAAGATTAAATTGCTTTCATAGTGGATGCCTCTAAGGAATTCAAGATTTGAATAAAATTAGACCTTATTGCTTTTAAGGTTAAATTGCTTTCAGACTGAATGCCTGTTCTCGTCTAATCCTAAGATGGGTGACACTACATAAGCATACCTACACACATAACAAACTTTTGGTCTTATATACATATTTCTGTTTACTTACATCATTATTAAATGTATGGTAAATCTGTTACTTTGACGAGATTACTATACGGAAGTACCTAACGTTGTGTATTTATTAGCCTGTGGATAAAAGGGCTAAGGATTTTTTCAAATCGAACCAGTAATTCCGGAGATCAGCGCGTTTAAATAAACACCCAAACAACAAAAAATCTTCAGCTTTCGGATTTTTCCTTTTCGAAAAGTCTTTTTACAGAATAGTCAAATTAATGAGGAATAGTATATCCTACATAACATCACGCTGCGATACGCGGGAGCGGAGCAGTAACCGAAGACGTAACTTAGGTAGTGGGCGGTAAAAAACAACACGAACGATTTCGCAAAGTTAGAAAATAAAACTTTGCAGTCCGGCTCGAGGGCTAACAGGGTGCCGAGTGTGCGTTTTTTCATTCACGTTCGATTGCGAGCGCGTTTGAATTTTGTATGAGAAGTTAGGTTTCTCCTAGTGACACCAGGTGGCGCTATACCGTTTTCCCATACAAAATTCTAACGCGTTCGCAATCGAACGTGAATGAAAAAACTCACACTTGGCACTCAGGTGGTCGTTATATAAAGGACCGGATGGAACTAAGTTAAGCGAATTCTCTAAAAACATATAACGCAATATATTGATATGAGGCTTCTATTTATATAATACTGGGCATTAAATCCGCCTTTGCACTTTTTGTTGCATAAAGTTTTAAAAAAAATTGTGTCTAAATTTATCTTGTGATGTTTCATAACTTCCTATATGTTGGAATAATCAACACAGATTATCAATTCTATCTACAAATTAAAAACGTTCAAAATTAAGTCGCTTTCTTATATCAGCGACTAATTTTATGTTTTAAATATTGTAACTGTGTAGATTTGCTATTTAACTGGAGCATCGCTTTAGTTTTACTATTACGATGTTATAATCTCAAAATAACCAACACGCTTGTAATCCTCGAAGGGTTAGTCAAAGAGGTGTACCAATGTACACCCACAGTTCGCCGGAATGTTTAGGTCCTATATAATAAGGGACGAGCCTGTTACTATTCATCATCATCATCATCATCATCTCAGCCATAGGACGTCCACTGCTGAACATAGGCCTCCCCTTTAGATGTCCACATAAACCGTAACCATAACCGTGTTACTATTAGCCGGGCATAAATCCTAACTCCGAACACAGACAATCACATTAAAAAAGAAACAAATAATTCATGTCAAAGTTTGGTAACATAAGAGATTTTTTTTCCAGATTTTACCAAAGATTAAAATAGCGATCGTTTAATTGAATTAATCTCGTTATTATATTCTGGAAACGGCATCAAAATCGTCCTGCTAACAATGCTTAAGTACAGTAACATATCATATTCAGAAAATTATCGTAAATTTAATTGCATTCCATGGTATTTATAGCTCTCTTATCTCTCTTCCATTAACAACGGTTGTTGATAATATGCGGTGCACATGCGTATTGTAACCAACTCATTAACTTTACAAACTCAATTAGGTTTGGTTTTTTTTGTAGGGTCGGCTTCAGAGATAAGGTCATCAAACCGTATAACTGTAGGTTCCTTTTCTCTGACGCTGACTGTACTAACGGTTATTATAGTAGTTTTTTTTTTATATTACCCTAAACACAAAACTTATCAATAATAATTAAATTACAAAGTATGTACAGAAAGGAGGAAGCTACTCGTATTTTTCTTGAGTAGATATTTTATTATTTTGAAAATCGAAGTTTGTTCTTTTGTTTTTACTCGTAACGTTTGAAATTTGATGTTCGAAATTGGTTCTTTTATTTTTGTTATGATTCCTTGTCATTTTTTTCCATTTTATTGCAATGGAAATTATTAAATTGTGTTTAATTTCATTTTCAACCATAACATACAGTCCACTTCTTATTGTGTGCACATGTATTATTGTGCACTCAATTTATTGTTGGTTGAGCTGTAAGCGATATTAATCACAGAGCATAATATTTTGTTTGTGATAAAAACAGTATTGTACAGTTTATTTTTAGCTGATGTAGGGTACCAACATTATCGCTAAAGGCGCGTACGCTCCTAGTATCACCGGCGTAAGTATGGGAGCCGATCACCGTGTTTTTTTTTCAGTCAGTAAGAGTTTCCCAGACCATACCTCCCACCGAGGCGGAGGACATCCAGAAGAATTTTCAAATTCGGAACACAAAAAAAAAAACAAAAGAAGGGTACCAACATTAAGACAATATTATGTTCACACATTGAGCTGCATCTGCATGCAACTGATTAAAATGCTCTTGACAAATGCTAAAGTCAATTGAAAAACTAGTAAAACGTTTATCGATCTAGGAATTACTTTTTTTAAATGTGTTTGTTATTTTATTTTACCGGAAAAATATAAATATTTATGTTTTTTCTAAGTTTTGTATACTAACCTAAATTTTATTCAAATGTATGTTTAAGTAGCCATCTTTGAGCGACACCTATGTCCAGCAGTGGATGTCATTGGGCTAATATTCTGATGAGGTATAAATAAAAAATACGTCAAGATAAAAAAATATTTTAAATTAAATACCTGCAGTTTGCAGCTATGTATTTTATTACTGTTTACTTATTTGCCTTATTGTTATTGTCATTTACATTATTTATAACTACTTTCCATTGTTTAGCATTACTTACGCTGGTTTAATTCTATTGTGTAATATAAAATAATATATCGATTTGTATTTGTAGGTACCTACTATCTGCTTTGAAATTGATTTTAACATTGTAACGCACATTATGCATCAATTGTTTTCACTATATTTTTATGGTTTATTATTATTTATCAAGACCAGTAGATGGCCTTATCACAACACTGGCCCTTCAAGGCTTTATACAAATTATCAAATGTGGGTACTAGGCACCTATCCGTTATAATAAAAATATTTAAAAAATGTAACCTTAACAATAATTACAACCAAAAACAAAAATAAAAACAACCAAACTACTTACATTACAACAATTTTCTAAAAAGAAAAGAAAAAGAACGATCACAGACAACTGTCAAAATTAGGCGGGAAATAATACGTAATGGCGGCCGCGTCCGCTCTTGGTCGGATGTCGCGAGAGACTAGAGTAAACTCGCGCTCAGCCGGTCTGGGACAAACGGACAAGTTCATAATAACAGCGAGCTGACATAGAATTAGTAATAAGTTGTTTAGCTATAGTTAATTAACTACTTTAGCCTTTGGCCTTTACCTGCAAACGCATTCTTGCAGATGAAACTGCGAATAAAGAATAGACAACAAAAACAGTTATGTCATTGGTACAAAAAAAAAAATATTATAGTCATAACTTTACTCAATTATTTACTGTATACCTCTTTTTTATCGTTATTGCTAGAAATAAAAAGCTTTTTATTTTATTTTATAGGTAAGTAAATCCGACAACTTGTATTTTTTAGTTTATCTTTACAGAATTTTTAAAACTCATCCAAGATTTTCATATTGTACATATGAAATCATTAGCATGCAAATACATACTATAAATTAACATTAGTCACAAGTTGCTTGAAAAATTTTTTTTGTTTACTTGCAAATATTACAATTAATTAAAAATACCTACACTATATTGTCTCGCCTTCAATTGTCACATTTTTTACAAACATAAAATCCATTAGAACCCGGAGACTCCTTTTGTACTTACCTAAGTACATACTTATGTAGGTAGACACGTATAATACATTATTTATGAATGGCAAACTTATGAGCCCAAAATAAAAACCAAATCATTTTAACTGCTTCGTTAGCCTAATGGTCCTAAGTGCGACTGTGACCCTAGAGGTTCGAGGTTCGAGCAAAAAGTGTTATTGGGTTTTTCTGTAAAATTCTCAGTAGCAGCTCGGAGTTCGTTCGTGCCCGGTTAATGGCAATAGACTCGCCCTCTATTACTTGAGACCTAAACATATCGGCGAACTGTGGGAATACATTGGTAGATACACCTCTGCCTAACCCTTCGGGGAATACAGGCGTAATGGTATATTATCATTTTAATATTTTAGCTGCAGACATTTGAAAGACCTTCAAATGTGTGTTTGAAACTTCAACAAAGGTAAGGTCACTGCGCTAATCAGCCATCCAGACATGATGAATTACGTATGAGTATTTTGATCGGCAGGACTTCTGTGGAGCAATTTGGGTGTCTCAAGTGGCTAAAGGATTGAAGTAATTGAATTATGTAAGCAGAACATTATCCCCTGACCTCCAATAGTCCTGTGCCATTGCAGTATCCTCCTGTTAGGTACTAAAGAGATAGACAAAGCTAATAAAGCCTATACCCGTGAAATCATCAAATGACTTCTTCCGGTCTGGGCGGCGCGGAAGGGATTGTCAGACTTGTACTGACAAAACCCTCCCGTGTTCTCCCTGCCCTTTGCATCCCAGGACCGCGGTGACTCTTTCGAACAAATTGCGCAGCCCTGGCCTGCCAGGGTTGCGCAATTTGTTAAACTGACCCTAGCGGGCCCCATCTATTATGCTGATATCTTTGAGGCGAGGGTGGAACCCAATGTGGCGCCGCGCCAACCCAGCTTAATCCCTGCAGTTCACTTTCTGTCTTTTTTTATTTAGGCGATTGATAATCATGATAACCTTTCCGCATATTGTTATAATAACACTACCTTCTACTTACTGCCGGTGTCTTGTCTCCTAGCGTGATGTTTTATAGCCTCATGAATCTGACTATCATAAACAGAAATATTTTTCTAACGCGGCTGGTATAGGAGGCCCACATAAAGTGAAGATGACTAAATCCATTCCAATTACACGGCTAAAGTACTAAACCATTTTTTATGAATTTTGATACAAACTAAGCCTACATAAGCTGGGCTCCCTTTTAATCCGCGACTTCGTCTGCATCCGAGATTACCGTCATTTACGCGGACGAAACCGCGGGCAAGAGCTGGTTTTAAATAAAGCCTTGTAACACGCCACATGTAAACCCACTCGTTAGTTTGCGATGCGTTCTAAATTAGGTCGCCGGCTTATCGCTAATTGAGAACGCTGCTCTACTCGTAGGGCTGCCACGTTATTATCTGGCCATCTGTATTCTGGCGTCAGATTATTTTGACACACAATACCATCATGCCTGTATTCCCCGAAAGGTTAGGCAGAGGTGTCCCAAGGCAAACCCACAGTCAATAGGGGGCGAGCCTGATTGTTGTGCTCTGTGGGGCCTGCACACAAATCCTAACTCCAAGCTGCTACTGAGAATTTCATAGAAAGAGCCAATAACACTTTTTGCTCGAACTCGAATCTAACCCAAGACCACTCGCGTGGCAGTCACGCAGATGCAAGCCTACTATTGTCCCACTGCAGGGCAAAGACCTCATCACATTCAGAGAAGGCACGAGCATTGATCGCCACGCTTGCTCAAGGCGGATTGGTGAGTTTAGACTTCATATTATAAGTTCAGATTTTATTCGCTGATGTCTGACATGTCCAAGATAAACTTAGAAAATACCTAAGAAATGAAAAAGTCATTGGTACTAACCCGTTTTCGATCTAGCAACCTCATGCATATGAGGCGTCCACTGGGCCATCGCAAAATTGATCATCTGCATATATTTAATCTTGATAAATAGAAATAAAATGCAAAATTAATACTAGTTTACATTAACAATATTTTAATTTAATCCTGTGGCAAATTATGTTTACTTTTTTGGATCTGTCCGAAAATGGCATGCGGAAATTATAGCTGTTCAATAATACCTACTACACGAATGCATTCTTTATTGTATGTTGCCTTTTCTTAACTATATTGCCTTTGGTTTCCTGTCTTACCAGAAACAATGCACATAAAAGCGTTCCTATCTGATTTCCGCTTCATACAATACAACAAGTTTTTTACCGGCGGAGACGCGGACCGATTTTTGACAGATTTCTTCGTGGCAAAGAGGAAATCCTGCAAAAATCGGTCAAAAAACTGTAATCTTTACCCAAATACATACAGTACATACAGGCCAAATTCATAAGGAGGGTTATGTGTTTGGCCTGTATGTACGTATTTCCACTTGTAACTACTCAACGGCTCAACCGATTTTGATGAATGATATGGTCGTCTGACTTGGACAACTGTTACTAGGTATATTTTTTTTATTGGTTTATTGGTCACTGTGACCATAGTTGATCTATTGAGATCTCCGCTTTTGTGGTTAGAGGTCGCCACCAAACCCAGCAGCTGTGATGAACTGCAAGATTAGCTAAGGGGTTAGGTACATAATTAACTTTGTGAACCATCATCTGCCTAGCCTTTTCCCAACTATGTTGGGGTCGGCTTCCAGTCGAACCGGATGCAGCTGAATATCAGTATTTTACATGGAGCGACTGCCTATCAGACCTCCACAACCCAGTAATGGGTAATACGATACTCTTGGTAAGACTGGTTGTCAGACTTAAACTCTCTCTCTCCTTGGCTTCTTGTTTGGTGTTGGTTGTTTTGTTGGAATTGACTTTGTGAATAAATTCTAAAAATCTTTGATGTAGGTTTCTGAAGACTTTATTATTTGCACCATCTTACTATGCTTAATCAAATGTATTTGGCGACGTCGCAACTATCATCTTCTTTACAATTATTTTAACTATTTCTAGTTCTTTCACATAGTTTCTAAACATTCTCCTTGACTTAAATTGATTAATTTCTAACTTGCCGTTAACGGTTATCCAATTTTATGTTATTTCTGTAATTCTTTCGAATTGTATGTTTTATATTTAGTATTTAAGTTACATTATTATTGGCCAATAACTTCTATGTGTGGTGCAAACTGTTAGTTTAGATTGGTTATCTACTTTAATAATATTTTAAAGAGGAAATATTTTTTGTTTGTTTGTTTGTATCGAATAGACTCCAAATTTCTGGACTGATTTTAACCATTTTTTACCAATATATAACATTATTCCTGACTAACGTAGACTATTTAACATCACGCTTCCACCAACGGGAGCGGAGCATTAATGCTCTGCTCCCGTGGTCTTTCGTTAACAAAATACATAACTTATGGCAGGTGAAATAAGCTACGCGGGCGAAGTCGCAAGCAGTTAGCTAGTAAATAAATAAATTTAAAAATGTTCATAAAGCTGTTAATATTACAAAGTAAGAATAATTTCCATTCTAAATAGCTGTGTTGCCAACCCTACCACAAATGTCAACGATCTCGCACGTGCATTATGCAGTAACTACCGGCATTTTGATAAGATGTGTCGCTCCAAGTGTTGCCACACTGCTGTTATTTATTCACTATAATTTTGCTGTTTATCTTGAAGATAAACATGGCAATACATAAGAAAAGCTGTAGGTATGGTTGACGGAGTATAGTTAAAACAATTTAAGAGGTTTCTCATACAAACTTGTAATTCCACAATCTCATTAAAGTTGATACGTTTACCTACGAAAGATAAATAAGAGCAAAGAGACAGTTGAGAACATTAAAGGATTGTATTTTTATTAGGTTTTGCCCGTGACTTCGTCCGTGTAAATGTCGGTTATCGCGGACCCAGATAAAGTCGCTGAATAAAAAGTACCCTCTTTTTTTGGGTTTAAACTTACCTCGTATCCTTATTTTAAATCGGTTTAGAGTTTAGTCGTGAAAACGTAGCAGACATCCAGACAGAGTGACTTCTAAACTATTATTATGGATTATTAGTCTGAAATCACCAATTCGCCTTAAGCAAGCGTGTTAATTAGAGAAATAATAGGCTGGTATTATTTTTTATTAGATATTTATTAGAACAAGTATTGGAGTTTATGTTTTTTAGACTTAATATATGCCATTTTCGTTTTCTTCTCGCTTGTAAATGACATTCAAAAGGTTAATTGAAATAAATGACTTTTACTTTACCAATATCATAATGTAGAATCACTGTTTTTGTCATATAAACGATTTAATAAATGGTTTTATCGACCCCCTGGACATGGACTGTTAAACAGTCGTATATTGTATGTATATATAGTGACATATACATATAAAAGACAGCGGTTTTTGTGGTCAGTCAGTCATTAATATTAACCGCTTGACGAGTTGATTGACCTTATCACCTCGTTCTGTATGTAACAGCTGTTGTCCGCGACTTTGTTCATTAGTAAACTTCAACTGCTTTTACGTCCAAAATATTACTTTCCATTCATTTTTCTGACTTCACTTAATAAAAAAAAAAGAATAAAAGACTGAATTATAAATATATTATTATTTAGTCAAATAAAAATTATTTAATGTATTTTAATTGGAAAATTAAAAGGAACTTTGACGGTGGTTTAAAAAAATAATCTATGTAATAAAAAAAAAATAAAAAAAAATGTAGGCCAATTCCAAAAGGCAGTATTGTATGAAGAATTGACATGTGACTTCATTCATATGTTTTTAATCGTTTTTAATTCTATAATTATATGAATGAGTAATAACGAGTAAAGAAAACCTAAGTGAGGAGTAATACGAGGGAAGACGATATAATAAATTACGAGCCAAGCTTCTGCCCGCGACTTCGTCCGCGTCAAATTCGATATAGTATCCCACGGGAAAAATATCCTATGTGTTGTTCCACTACTAAATTTCATCCAGGTCCGTTCATCCGTTTGAGCGTGAAAGAGTAACAAACATCCATCCATCCTCATAAACTTTCATATTTATAATATTAGTTTAGTTGCATAGTAGTAAGATGATGTTCACATGTTTACAAGATTATGATTTGCAATAGATAACTAAACTATCCGATTGGCCATCTAAAGACCCAGTTAAGATAAACTTCAAAACATCTTGAAGAAATGACCCCGTGCCATTCTCACATTGCAATAACAAAACCCGTAAACATTGCAAGCATTTAGAGCCCGTACTTGTGCAAGCGTTGCGCGAAATTCGCTCAAAGCCGTAAGGCTGAGACTACATTAGGCCGCGACGCGACCTGCGACCCACCGGTGCGGTGTTCTCTCACCACTCCTATGGAACCTAGTCGTGGATAGCCTTATAAGGCGTTTAAACGCCGGGGGCTACTTCACGGTAGGGTATGCTGACGACATAACTATAATAATAAACGGCACACACGAAAACACGCTATGCAACCTTATGCGGCAATCCTTGAAGATAGTAGAGGACTGGTGTAGGGAACACAAGCTAGCAGTGAACCCTACCAAAACCGAACTCGTCCTATTTACAAAAAAGAGGAAGCTGGCAACTCTTCAATTACCGCACTTCTTTGGGGCCACCCTAAGCTTATCAAACGAATCCAAATACCTGGGCATCTATTTGGATAAACAGCTGAACTGGGCCAAACACACGGAATACATCACCACAAAAGCCAGTATAGCCCTAGGGCAATGTAGAAGACTGCTCGGCAGGAACTGGGGCATTACCCCCAAAATTACCTACTGGCTATACACCACAGTTATCCGACCTATTGTCACATACGGATCTCTAGTTTGGTGGCCCAGGACCAAACTAAGTGTAGCTCAGAAGGATCTCGAGAAACTGCAAAGACTAGCCTGTGTAGCGATTACCGGTAGCATGCGAACATCTCCCACCGCTGCGCTGCAGGCAATGCTGGGATTACCACCTCTACACCTAATTGTAAGAGAAGAGGCGGCCCTAGCAACATTCAGACTCGAAATATCCAACACTCTAAATAAAGACTCCAGAGTTAAACACACACAACTGAAAGAGGATGCGATCAGACGACAGCCCATGATGGCATCACCCAATGATAGAATCGTGAAAAAACACTGCTTCCACAAACATTACAGCATAGAGCTCACACCGGAGTTGTGCGACTACTCGGGTCCAGGAGAGCTAAGGATTTATACCGATGGCTCTAAAACGGATCTGGGTACCGGAGTCGGGGTCTTCTCTGAAGACTTAAACATCAAAATATCCCGACCCCTTGGAACGCTCAACACTGTATACCAAGCAGAATGCATAGGCATTATTCAAGCAGCACACGCCATAGAGGCCAGGAAAGTCACGGACACCCATATCCGTATAATCTCCGACAGTGCCTCAGTCCTCCAATCCTTACAGAATAACCAATTTACATCAAGACTAATACTGGAATGCCATAACGCACTAGAACGCGTCACGGAAAAAAACCGTAACAAGGTGACGCTACAATGGATTAAAGGACACAGTGGGTCACTAGGAAACGATGCTGCTGACGAACTCGCCAGGAGGGGTTCTGGCACGAAAGCTTTCGGACCAGAACCAATAGTGCCCATTCCTTTCAATCAGCTTAGGAGCTGGTTGAAAGACTACACACATACACAAGCAGAGGAGTGGTGGGCCTCGACACCAGGGTGCAGGCAATCCAAGGAGGCCCTGCCATGTTTGGACAAGGGACTGACCAGGCGCCTTCTGCGCCTGGACAGAGTTAGCCTGCGACTGGTGGCGGGGACCATCACTGGCCACTGCTCACTAAACAAACATTTCCACACTTTAGGCATCACAGACAGTCCTCTATGCAGAGCGTGCATGGAGGCAGAAGAAACGGTGGCGCACGTGCTCCTTGAATGCACCGGCGTCGCCCAAACCCGCAAAGAAACCCTCGGTACACCAAAATCCCTTGCGGACGCCCTGAGAAGACCGGGAAGACTGATCTGCTTTTGGAGGGAGGTGGGCTGGCTGGAATAGCCCCCACCACGGCTCACGCACAATGGTCCATTGTAGGACTAAGTGCGGAAACCAAACCCCCTAACATAGAACATAGAACATAGACCTGCGACCCAGCGATTAAAACTAATAAATGATTGCTCACGTATATGGCTACACTGTACATCAAATATAACTAGTGATCTTTGATTTTTTTTAATGCGATGGGAACAGCATTACTGTTACCACGGCATCGGCTTCATCAAATTATCAGCGATATTGAAGCGAATTTATTAGAAAACTTCTCACTCATACGAAAATAGGGTGTACTACGCCAAATCGAATGCCAAATAATCGAATATCAATTGATTGAACACTATAAGTCGAACGTTCATAATATCGAATGGTTAATAAATCGAACATTCAATATATCGAAAACTCAATACATCGAGTATTCAAAATATCAAATGTTTGTTTGATCGAGCGCTCAACGCATCGTATGTTTATTATCTCGAAATATTCATATTTCGAGACATATTGTACTAAATTGTTGTAATATAGAATTCAAATTTTATATAGAATACAAGAAAAACACAAAAGTTACTTATAAATTACATTATAATTTGTTATACTTATGTTTAATTTTTTATTTAATTTTTAAATGTTGTGTGAATTGCTATTGCACGGAGCAAGTCGAAACGAAATGTTTGTTGTTTTTATACATTTTAAATATGAGATTTTCGCTTATATTGTAGCCATACCATGTTTATCTCGTTTCGCTCGTCCAGTCGCATCACAAATCGCTGCCTACTGTAGCCTCAGCCTAATAGCCGGCAACTGGCTGCAAGAGCAACGTGCGCGGGTCAACGAGACGCTTGCAGCGACCTTCACGGAGAATGTGCACGAAATTGCCTAAAAGCATGTGGGGAGCAAAGTGTTGTGCACAATGGATAATATGGAAATCTATCTTTCTCTTGCATACTTATGATTACGCCTGTATTCCCCGAAGGGTTGGGCAGAGGTGTACCAATGGACACCCACAGTACGCCGCGCCGGTATGTTTAGGTCCCATGTAATGAGGGGCGAGCCTAGCCATTGAGCGGGCACAAATTCTAACTCCGAGCTGCTACTGAGAATTTCATAGAAAAACCCAATAACATTTTTTGTTCGACCTGTATGTCGAACCCAAGACCTGTAGCGTAGCAGTCGCACTTAGGATAGACTATCCATACTAATATTATACATGCGGAAGTAATTCTGTCTATCCTGCAGGGTTGCGGGGTGTGTTCGAAAGAGTCACCGCGGCCCTAGGAATAGGCATTAAAAGCTAGTATAAAATAAAAGCAGTACCTACCAAGTTTTCTTTCAACATTTTAACTTTCTGTTACGCAGTGAGCATTCACCTTTACATACTACGGCGAAACACTCACGGCTTTCTAGTCCAAGGTCGGCTCATATTAATTTGTACACAGCTATAGTGGCGCTCTTGTGAAGTGGCGCATAATAATTATAATTTTAAAAATAATATTTATATAGTATGATTTATGTTCGTTGTTATTTACAGAAATTTAAATAAGTACTATGATAACAGCTGTTATGCTTTCTTATCTTTCTTTTTATCATTTTTGCGCTGCTGCTGCCTTTGTGAATATTTGAATAATTTGGTCAAGCGCTAGTATTTCAGAAAAACGGAACGATCTATTTTTTATCTCTAAATGGTTATTTATTTATTGAAATGTCTTAAAACTATCATCACCTAACGCGATAGTCAAGTCACACACACATAAATCATCATCGCGTCTCATTGTGCGGTGTTACGTGCTTTCGAAGTTTGAATGTCCTTTCAAAACCGTCTCCTCTCACGACCTATGTATTATCGGGTCGATTTTTGACAGTTTCTTCTCGCCGACGAAGAAATCTGACAAAAATCGGCCCCATTATCGGTCCGATTCTTGCTTAAGCGGCTAAAACGACGAAAAAAGGTCGTGTTTATGCCAACACTCTCTAGTTTAACAATATAGCCAAACCATTCTGTATACTTTCACGGGCCGGTGAGTGTAGGCGCCTGCGATGATCTACGACCCACGTTACCAAATGCAAACGTGATGCGAGATCCAGGCGACGATCTGCGTTACCAAACGGACACGTGAGATGTGTTTGCGCCATATGAACTCCGTTGGCGCCATTTGCCATGAAACAGCTCCTTACTACACAATTTATAAGACAGATATGACCCCGATTCTTTCTAGTAAACAAGAATAAGAGTAAAGAGTGGTTTCTTCTATAGAAATTCTATAAAATTTGGTTAATGTGAAGTGAGCTTTAGGTGCAACCTCCACGGTAGCCCGCCAAATTCAAATATTCTTACGTTTTTTGCAATTTGCAAGTCAGTATTAGGGTTAATGTTGGTTAAAGTAAGATTCGCGGGCGTAAGAAGTATGTATTTTCAGAATCATAACCATTAAAATCAGTAAAATAATTCCATAAGTCGGTGTAATGGTTGACTGGTAGAGAATGCCATTGGCATTAAGTCCGCCGCTGTACATTTTGTGTGCATAAAGTATTAAATAAATAAATAATATAATTCCAAAATGTCAAGATTTCATGAAATAGTCATTCTTTGGGTTTACCTGACCCTATGGAGTTTTATTGCTGACTTAAATGGTTATAATTCTGAAAATATATATGCTCGCGAATTATACTTTAATCAACATATAACTTAATACTGACTTGCAAATTGAAAAAAACGTAAGCATATTTGAATTTCGCGGGCTACCGTGGAGGTTCCACCTTAAGGCGCGATGTCATCCTGCCACAGACTTTAGTTATGGAAGTCGGTGGCTTGGGTTCTGTTTGTTGTTTTGTATTGACACCGACATCGAAAACTAAAGTTTTCAATTCGAAGTTCTTGAAGATTTTCTGGTAAAAAGTTTTTTTTTTATTATCTTTTTCTAATTATCCAAATCCATGAAGAAACTGTAACGCTACTGTAACGCAATTTCTTTTACTTGAATGACTTTTTTTTTTCATTAATTTTGATTTCAATCAGATGCTACAGGACCAATCTGAAAGAATCTATATCCTTTCGAACGACAAACATAAAAAAAATACAACCGAATATGTACTTAGGCTAACTACTTAGTGTTTATCATATTAAGTGAATGAATTGTTCTGCTATCCATACTTCTACATATTCGTAATATAAACGTGAAAGTAACTCTGTCTGTCTATTATGCTTTCACTGCTAAATCACTGAACCGATGATCATTAAATCTAGTTCAGAATAAGCTTGGCTCCCAAGCAAGGACACAGTTAACTTTTAAATCCGCGACTTCGTGTACATCCGCTATAACCTACATTTATGCGGGTTAAATAACAAAATCTAGTTTGTTATCAAAGGAGCCGAAACAAACAGAGCAGCTTATTTTTGCATAAATTACTAGGTTACGATAGGTTATGTAAGCACGATTCTTGATCACGTGTAGCGACACGAGAATCAGCATCATTCAAAGCGCTTTGATCATTTTATTGCAAGCATAGTGTGTAAATCTGTACGTAACGCGTTGGTAACACAAGACTGGTTGAGATTAGGAGGAATGCTGAATGTCATATCGTGTCTAACTCATATTTTATTATAACATTGCTGTTTGTTTTGCCTAAGTAAATAAATAAATAAAATAAAATAACATAACATACCATCACGCCTGTATTACCCGAATGGTTAGGCAGAGTTGTACCAATGTACACCCACAGTTCGCCAGCATATTTAGGTCCCATGTCTTATTAGAACAATAATAATGGAAAATTGATCAATAAAAATATACATGAGTCACCGTTTTCTTCAAAAACAAGCAAAATCTATCAAAATAATTATATATAACTGCCTCGTCAGCTTAGTATTCCTAAACGCGACTGCTACGCTAAGGGGTCTTGGGTTTGATTCCCAGGTGGAGCTTAAACTGTTATTGGGTTTTTCTATGAAAGTCAGTAGCAGCTCAGAGTTAGGATTTGATGATGATGAATGGCAATAGGCTCGCCCCCATTTCATGGGGCCTAAACATACTGGCGAACTGTAGGTGTACATTGGTACACCTCTGCCTAACCCTTCGGGGAATACAGGCGTGATGGTATATATTTAGAATGCCAGATCTTGTCATGACTCATATTTTATTATCGACGTCCCCGGGGAATAAACCGGTAATCGCAAAAATCAAATTTTACAGGAAAAATTATTTAGTGTTTTTGGGGTAAATCTCTTCAACAAAAGGTAATTGTGACAACATTGTTATATGACGGAAAAGCTAATTTTTACTCGAATAGTTTATAGTATTACGTGTAACTATTAAATATACACAGAATTAGTTATTCACCAAAATACATATTGCCGAAAATGGTTTCATGCAACTTTTAGGGTATTGATATCTTACGATCCTGACTTACCAATATTATTCCAGTAATGTTTACTTACCGAATTATTCTTGCAATTTTCTTAAAAATCATAGGCATAATATTGCTTTACTGGATTATTAAACGTGTTTTTTCATTACAGAGTAAGTTTGTAATATTCAGTTACCGACTTATTGTGGTAAAAAATTAAATAACCATAAAAGGGTAAAGTAGTGTAACCCGTATTTTGTAGAAAATTTTTGGTAGTCATATTATCGTAATCATTGAAAACGATTATGTAAAATAAATTTGTTGTTGGTATCTTTGAGGGAATAATTAAAGAAAACTCACAAAACTTATTAATATTATAACGTTTATTGGGAACAAAGTTCTCATAGAGATCACAAATTACAATCAGTAAAAGTATAACAAAAGTAGCCAAGTAAAAACACTAATATCTAATCTTAATAACTAATCGGTATTATCAGTGGCATCATCAGTATCAACGCGATCATCACTATTTTCTACCGAAGTTAAGGATTCATAAAATGCGTGGTAATACCGTGGAATCGCTCCACTATTGCACAAAGACAATAAATCTGCATGCAACGCCTTGCTTATAGGAAGAGGTTGATGATAAGCACGTGCCAATACAGTATCTTCTATCAGAGCATCTGTCTTAGGTTTTCGCCCACGTCGTTTGGTTTGAAATGAATTTAAAATATTTAATTCAGAATATGCCTCATCAAAATCATATTTAAAGAAAACCTTGTCCTGTTGGGATGATGATACATGAATTTCCATTACATCAGACCAGCGTATCGTATTCCCATCTATATCGCGACGCCAATTCAAAGGGTTTACTAATTTTTTTATCTATACTAATACTAATACTAATATACTAATATACTAATACTAATATACTAATATACTAATACTAATACTAATATACTAATATACTAATAATAATAATAATAACCCCCCGTCGTATCCTTACGTTGACGTCGTGGTGGGGCTTGTGCGCCTTAATGAGCGCTAGGGCTATACCGGTAGAGGCACTCATGCCGGGCAGGTCTAGGGTGAGAGGTCAGACCAAGAAGGGTACAAATTTGTTCCTGATCCACTCCCAGATCAAGAGCACTTTCCTTACATCCAAATTTCCTTTCCTTTTTCCTATTCTCTCCCAAATCCCTAACCTAACCTGTGGGGGGCGGGGATAGGGCTGGGCTTACCCAACCCTAATCCCCAATCTCCCAATTCCTTTCCTCCATTCCTCGTAAGTACAAAATATATGCGATGCGTCTAAGAAGTAGAGTATTACCCCAGGCGGGTACCGTAGCCAACCGCGATGGAGAATCCCGCCCCGGGCCGTCAGGTCCGGGCAGCCCTACGTATTCTGGGGAGGGCACCGTATCGCACCAGCCTGCCCAGTCTCGTACTGTTGCAGTCCAACATGTACAATCGTCACCATGTTCCTCACCAAAATCATCATTGTTTTCATCAATTCCTTCATCACCACCCTCATACCTTGATATAGATCACGAGTCAATTTCATCTAATCCATCATCACCTCTACCATCACTTCAACCCGCAATGAATGTTGTGCAGGAGGCTACTCCAGCCGAAATTTCTGCACCCGTTCAAGGTGGAAGGCGCACACGTAAAAAGTGGACGAAAGAAATGAATAGTTTCATCATGCGCCATTATTTCATCCTCAGTGAATTAGAGACCAACACAAAAACATATCTTACACCTTTACATGCACGATTCATAGAAGAGTTTCCTGAAATGAAAATAGGAAAACAAAGAGTAGGAGACCAACGTCGGGCTATAATCCAGCGTCAATTTCTAACAACACAGGAGATTGAAACTATCAAAGAGGAAGTAAGAGTTCTACTTCAAAATCAACCACCATCACACACCAATGTTGATAACACACAAACTAGGAGAATAAGATGGTCTGACAACCTTAACACAGCTATAATTAAAAGTTATTACCGAATCACAAAGCTAGAGACAGATTTAACCACATACAGACCACTTTTACACCAAGATATCACTTCTAAGTACCCGGAAATTGCACATCTTTCTGCACAAAGAATTGCAGACCAACGTAGATCAATTATTAATAATAGACTGCTATCTGCTGATCAACTTAATAAGATTCGAGAAGAAGTTCAAAATGAGATAGGCACTATTATCACGCACACTCCCGAAGATATAACTCAACATGTAGAAGATAACCTCACACCTCAGACTACACAACCATTACAGACTAATAACATTGAGCTGAACCCTGAGGCAGAACCAACAACAAACGGCGAGACATTGAACTTGACAACAGAATTACAACAGCAATTACAAGAAATGTACACGGAAACATTTGACAAATTTAAAGACACAAACCCAACAAGCCGACCGTACCTGCCAAAACTAAAACCCTCTAAGAAACTAGCAGTCATTACAAAACATCTCAACTCTGACATACTCCCAAAAACACTTTCTCCTGACACACACTTTAACACATTACAAACAGCCATCTACAGCGCAGCCTATACTGTAGCCAAATTTAACGGTGCCAGAATACTAGAAGGAAATAGATTAAATAACAAACCACAAAGTTTACCCTGGTGGCAAAGGCGTTTACAAGGAAGGATTAATGATCTCAGAGCAGATATCGGGAGGCTAACAGAATATACAAGAGGCGTCAGATCACAAGCATTAGAAAAACACATCATTAAAATCAAACAGCAATACAAAATCCATACTCAACACGAAAACGAAAACACAGACATTGAACACTTCCTAGACACGTTAAAACAAAAATTGAACACCTTATCAAGTCGGCTAAGAAGATACAAACAAACAACAATTAGAAAAACACAAAACAAACAATTCTGCAACAATGAAAAACTATTTTATAGAAATCTTACACAACAACATAAGAATTCACCTGAAAACAATAGCACATCACCTACCCCTGAATCTTTACACACATTCTGGTCAAATATTTGGTCTAATCCCGTCGAACACGTACACAGTCAATGGGTTGCGGATGACAGAGACAGATTGAATGATGTACCAGAAATGAAGTTCGAAAAAATCAAACCGGATCTTCTGGCAACTGTTATAGGAAAAACACACAACTGGAAAGCAACAGGGTCTGACAATATACACAACTTCTGGTACAAAAAGTTCACATGCACTCACACACTATTACTCAAACACATTAACTCATTCATTCAAGCACCTGATACATTACCACCTTACATTACACAAGGTATAACATACATGCTACCAAAAGACCCATCAGACATGGCGAACCCTGCTAAATATCGCCCAATTACATGCCTGCAGAATATTTATAAAATTATAACATCTTGTATAAGTGAATGTATATATAAACACACTCACGAACATCAGGTTTTAGCAGAGGAACAGAAAGGATGCCGGAAGCACAGCCAGGGTTGTAAAGAACAACTCACAATCGACGCCGTAGCTTCTAAACAAGCACTTACCCAAAAACGCAATATCCATACTATGTACATAGATTATAAGAAAGCATACGATTCAGTCCCACACTCTTGGTTAGTATATATATTAAAACATTACAAAATTCACCCCACAATCACCGCGTTTCTGGAAAACACAATGTTAAATTGGAACACTAAACTCAAAATATGTAACTCTGACAGTAGTACTGAAACTGACTTTATACCGATAAAAAGAGGTATTTTCCAAGGGGATGCTTTAAGTCCCCTTTGGTTCTGTCTTGCACTCAATCCACTTTCCAATATGCTCAATACAACTGACTTAGGATTCAAGATCAAACACGATACACACCAAACTACTCTTTCTCATCTCATGTATATGGATGACATCAAACTCTTTGGAAGCACACTAAATGAAATTCACACACTTGCTGACACCACTCAGATATTCTCAAAAGATATTTGCATGGAATTTGGAATAGACAAATGCAAAATTCAATCTGTGCACAAAGGGATAGTACAACCTGCCTCGTATGAATTAGCAAATCATGATGTTATTGACGCCGTAGACCCTGTAGAAGGATATAAATACTTAGGATATTACCAGTCACAACAAATACACCAAAAAAACACAAAAAATGTACTGAAACAAAAGTTTAAAAACAGACTACACAAAATACTACACTCACACCTCAACGCACGAAACACCATCAAAGCCATCAACACTTTTGCTATCCCCATACTTACTTACTCGTTTGGAATCATACGCTGGACACAAACAGACCTAAAATACTTACAAAGACTGATAAATACCACAATGACTACGCACAGGAAACACCACCCGAGGGCTTGCATACAAAGATTAACGTTACCTAAGACTGAGGGCGGTAGAGGACTCATTGATATAATAAACCTACATAATAAACAAATTACATCACTCAGAACGTTTTTTCACACTCAATCGCAGCATTCAACATTACACAAAGCCATATCTCAAGCAGACACATTCACACCACTCCGTCTTTCTGATCACACTAAAAGCATGGAAACAATCACCAATCAACAAAAAATTGATACATGGACTCAAAAATCACTTCATGGACGTCATCGCCTTGACTTGACCAACCCAAATGTTGACAAGATAGCGTCAAACGCATGGCTCAAGCGAGGTGAACTGTTTCCCGAAACAGAAGGATTCATGTTAGCGATTCAAGACCAGGTTATAGATACCAAAAACTACAGAAAGTTCATAATCCGCGACAGCACCCTAAGGAGTGACCACTGCCGTCACTGTCATAAACAACCCGAAACAATACAACATATCACAGGGGCATGCTCATCCATTACACAAACAGACTACAAACACAGGCATGACCAGGTGGCCGCAATTATCCACCAGACACTAGCTTATAAACACAAACTTATAACAGAAAAAACAGCATATTATAAATACACACCTCAAACCATACTTGACTCACCTAATTACAAAATGTATTGGGATAGAACTATTTTAACTGACAAGACTATACACCACAACCGACCTGACATAACCTTGCACGACAAACAAAATAAAACCGTATACCTGATAGATATAGCAATCCCAAACACACACAATCTGACATCCACGCACACAAACAAACTTTCAAAGTACGTAGATTTGACAATTGAGCTGAAAACCCAATGGAAAGTTAACAAGGTCAAAACCATCCCTATCATTATATCCAGCACCGGCGTCATCCCCAAAACACTTCATAAAAGCCTTAAAATCTTAGATATTCATCCACTCACATTCACACTCTTACAGAAAGCAGTTATACTGAACACTTGCAGACTAGTCAGGAAATTCTTATCTATCGACTAAGATGAACCGGCAAGGTTGTTTGGCCAAAAGCCCGCAACTTTGGTGTAGTTCCCCAGTAATGGGAGAGATAAAAATCTAAACACAATAATAATAATATAATAATAATAATAATATTATAAAGAGGTAACATTTGTTTGTAAGTTTGTAAGTTTGTAAGTTTGTATGTAGGGGGTAATCTCTGGAAGTAATGAACCAATTTTAAAAATTGTTTCACTGTTAGAAAGCTACATTATTCGTGAGTGCTATAGGCTATATAACATCACGCTACGACCAATTGGAGCGGAGCATCAATGAAAAATGTGGCAAAAACGGGGAAAAAATATTCTTTTTTAGGGCTTTTGTTGCGTGCGCTGCGTAAACGGTTAAAGTTACGCAAAAATAATGTATCAGAGAATTGTTCCTCTTAAAATATTCTAAAAAAAAGTCCGCGGTAGTACATGCCTAACTTGAAAGGTTGACTCAGTATAGCCATTTTTATGGGCAGACAATTTGTTTTAAAATAATGCATTATTTGCGAAGGTGTTTTTATAAACATAGTATTAATCCTTATCAACATAAATACGTTATTCATCACAAGTGTTTAATTTTGAACAAAATTGCCATTTACATCATTTAATTTCAATAAATATCTTAGGAGATATCACAGTTTTAAAATAACTTCGCAGCAAAATAATGACTCTGCGTGATATTCCGTAGCCTTTACCTCAGTTGCCTCAGAATAACAGATTATAGGCTACATAACATCGCGCTTTGAGCCACGGGAACGGAAAAGTAACCAAAATCCTAACGTAACGCGGGTGATACCGCGGGGCACAAGGGGGTAATCTCTGGATCTACTGAATCGCTTTTAAAAAATATTTTACCCATAGAAAATACGTTATATGTAAGTGTTATAGGGTATTTTACATCTCGCTATGACACACGGGAGCGGTAACCCGAGACGTATCTTAGAGGGTGAAATAAGCCACGCGAACGAAGTCGCGGGCAACAGCTAGTGTCTAATATATCTGTTTGCTCCAATTCTTTCATAGCATATTTTTCTCCCGAGACTTTGGAGTTTAGAATTATATTATATATTTGATCAGGTGTGTAAATAGACTTATTTTTCATGTTCCGCTCAATACAGGCATGCATCGAGTCTCCCTCGTTCTGGCCATGTCCAGTCTCGAAAAATCTGTGCGGCAAAAATGTGTAAAAAAAGAATACGTCGCGTTGGGGGATCGATGTTGCATTCAGGATACGACGACCGTCCCGAGCGGTCCCCCCCAACGCGACGTATTTTTTTTTAATTATTAATACATACTTAGGTACTTTAAGACTGAGTTCTTTTTATTATTTTTTTACTTTTTAAAGGGAACCTAGGATTTTGTGTCGGGGGTTTTTTCAATTTTTAATTTAATTTTTTATTTTATTCTTTTTATAGGTACTTACTTACTCGATTTTGTTAAATTGTAAATACATAGATTCCTAATAATTTAATAACCCACATGACAAATCATCTTTAGTTTTTCTTCCCCACTTTCACCCCCATAACTTTTAAACGGCTCAACCGATTTTCATCAAACATGTCTAAGAACACTCGCACATAAGTCGCCTATAATACGAAAAAAACTAAATTGAAATCGCTCCATCCGTTCGGGAGCTATGATGCCACAGACAGACAGACACACACACACACACACCCTAATAACCATGTCAAACTTATAAGACCCCTCTTTTTGCGTCGGGGGTTAAAAATGTAAGTATCACAACAGGACAACATTTTCTTTAAATACTTGTACCTATGTACAGATAATTATTAGGAAGAATTATATTCGTATGTACATACCTCGTAAATTATAATCAGTTATTGTTTTGATGGACAGTGATTCTAGAGATTTGCTTTCTTGCATGATATTAGCACAGTTCCTATGTGAAGTAAGTCCAGAACCTGAAAACACATTAAGTTTATGTTAGTTTGACGGCACAGTTGGCGCAGTGGTAAGCAATTGACTTCTGCGCTTTGATTCGCGGGTTCGATTCCCGCACGAAAAAAATATTTGTATGACCTACAGATAGTTGTTCCGGGTCTGGCTATTTGTTTTTGTAAGTTTGTAAATGCACAGATGACATTTAAAGAGTATCCGACCCGGGAATTGAACCTGAGACCTCTTGCACAAAGTAGTACAAATTGCTAGTACAACTGCTTTCTGCAATCTTGCTGTGTCTCGCACATATTCCAACACGCAACACGCAGCAGTCAAATAGCTTAGTTAGTGGGCTCGAATGTTCATCAAAATATAATAGATACCCTATTCTTTCATCAAAATTAATACCGCTACTAATGCCAACGAATGTACATAATTATAAACTAAATACAATGTTAATTTAATTACATAACATTTTGATACTTACTTGTTGCAATCTGATCGTCAGTATCGTCAATCATCATCAACATTCTTCTAACACGAGGGTTTTTTAAAGTACGATCTTGATTCGATGCCATAACGCTTATTTTCTTTATTAGTTAATAAAATAATTACAATATTATTATTATCAACACGATGTAAGACGCTAAACTTTGCGAAAAAAATCACGCACAATATTATAGCTATGCGAGCATGTTACCGCCAATACGTATATAGTAGGTATAAATTGATGTCCCGGATGATAACTGTAACAGTGCATTACCGAAAATGTCTACCACAAAATTTACGATAATAAACCTGTAATCGCGTTAACCGGTTTTTTTTTAAATAATTTTACAGTAATATAACTTTACCGAAATGTAGCCACGGAATTTAATTTGTAATAGTGTATTTCGTGATTGTTCTAGTAAATAAGAAATGGAAAATTTCCAAAGAACAAAAGTGTTTGAAGGAAAACCGTTGGAAATTACCGCAGAAAAAAAATGAAAATAATTTAAAAAACTAAAAAACCCGACTGCTATTCTTTAAAAATCCCTAAAACAAGATAAATTGTAGCAGTCGGGACCCATTCTAAAAATGGAGGATTAGTGAATTGAGAGCACATACCTATATTACATTGCAGATGGTCCCGAATGGGTCCCGACTGCTACAATTTATCTTGTTTTAGGGATTTTTAAAGAATAGCAGTCGGGTTTTTTAGTTTTTTAAATTACCGTTTTTTATTTTTTATTTTTTTAGTGTTTTAAAAAAGAAATTAATATACCCAGTATCACTCTTACAGTAAATACGAATCTACCGACACCTCTCAAGCTAAAATCCATCGAGCCGTTCAGCCTGCAGAGCGAGCCAAACATTTGAATTTGGCGCCAAAAATCCGCCATTTTGTTTTTATTATTTTGATATACCCAGTGTCACTCTCACAGTAAATACGAATCTAACGACACCTCTCAAGCTAAAATCCATCGAGGCGTTCAGCCTGCAGAGCGTGCCAAACAATTATACATACATACATACATACATACATACATACAAACATACCCTCGAAAAACATAACCCTCCTTCTGTCGCAGTCGGGTAAAAATTGCATAAGTGTATCCCGACCCATAGATACCGTAAATGGTATAACAGTAAAAAGTCAGTAATAGTATAATACAGGTTTATTCCTTGGAGGCATCGTTATGTAATAACACCGCTGTTTCTTGTCCCTAAATAAATAAAATATTTGTTACATTATTAGCTTTTGTCTGCAACTTCATTCTAAGTCGCGGGAGACGCTCCGGGTGTCGGGAGCCGCGAGACGACTCCCGACCACCGTAGCCGCGGGTCTGTGGATGGTACAGGCGTGATGGTTGGTATATCTACCTGCCTAATTATTATAACCTCTTTGCTTTGCTCACGTTACATAACACACATTTGGAGCTAGCTATCGAGTGCAAGGTGAACCACTGTAAGTGAACACCATATACATACAGCCAGCAAAAAAAGTAGGTTAACATTTCAGATTATTTTAATCCTCATTATCGAGCACAAATCTAGTAGTGATGGCCCAGTGGTTAAGGCGCCCGCCTCTCATGCACGAGGTTGTGGGTTCGCAACCGAGCAAGGGCAAGAACGAATGTGACTTTTTAAAATTCATATGTACTTTCTACGTTTATCTTGGATATCACTGACATCGGTAACTATGTCAGAGGCCGTTGAGGCGATTTAGAAACTCTGTCACTAGGGTGTGTGGGGTCGTTAGACTTTACTGCCCATACGATAAAGAAGAAGGGAGAAGGCACAAATCTAAAAGCTTGATATAGATATTCCCTAAAATTCTGAATAGCAGATAATTGTTTTTTCGTATCTAAGTATTTAAAATAAATGACATGTAAAAGTAACATTGTTAATCGACTTTTGTTGCTGACCGTACCTGTAAATATTATTCACAAACTACTTTTAGTCCTGCGATTCAGAACTGTATCAGGGACTTATATGAGAAATGTGGTTTTTGATCGTGTTTAGCAGATTTTTTTGTTCATTGATCCTTATTGGCTATTTCTTGTTGAATTTTGGAACTAACCTAGCCTAATATTCTTCGTTCATTACTCTGCTTGACATTGTTACATAAACTTGTTATTTATTGAAATAGTACCTACCTATGTTCTATATTATTATCTAACTCAACTTTTTTTAAGCGCACTAATCTCCAGTACTTCTGATCCGATTTTTTTTATTTTTCTAAAAGGAAGCCACGTCATCTCTGGATGCCATAGGCTATAAGGCTATGTTTTATTCAAAAAAAAGATGAAATCAGAAATTGGGGACAAAAGCTGGTATGGAATACACGAGAAATGATCTCTTTCCATAAATGTTCGTAAAATAAGTACTTATAGTAGATAAATCATAAAATAATACAAAATAATGTATAATATAATAAATACAAAATGGCTGCTACTTACAACATTTTTTAATCGGATTTTAACAAGAATTATGTGGCGGTACAGGATAACAGCAATTTACATAGATATTAGTATAACAAGGATATTGTGCCATCTGACTTTATTCGCTATAATGAATTATTACTAGGCCTATATCCAGCAGTGCAAGTACTACAGCTGATATGGTGATAATGATGCCTTCCTGGATTAACCTTGGTTTTTTTTCTATCAGGTAATGTCTTACTCTTGGGCCTCTGGCCAGGAGACAGAAAGACAAGGAAAGAATGGAAGAAGGATATTTGAAAGAAAGGCCTCCCTCTGTCTTTCCAAATTAATATTCTTTTCTTACGCCACCTCGAACGAAAAATGTATGCGACACAATTATCAAGCGCGCAATTTGGATTGCTGGATAGTAACCAAAATCAAAAATCGTTACGATTATATCGTAAATTTTTCTAACTAAAATAAAACTCTTCCCTTCCCTTTCCTGTATAATCCGATGATTATACAAACGTTATACGTTTTGCTATGAATCGATTTTCATAGTAAAAAAACACGCCTATTCATTTTTAATAGCATAATTTCACACAGTGACATATTTTCTTTTTTAACT
Organism: Caradrina clavipalpis; assembly: GCA_932526535.1. Lineage (NCBI taxonomy): Eukaryota > Metazoa > Arthropoda > Insecta > Lepidoptera > Noctuidae > Caradrina > Caradrina clavipalpis. The sequence continues at coordinate 2,774,166 of OW052088.1, forward strand.
TAGGTGCCTAGTAAAACCGTGTGATGCTGGCTTGTTGTATGCTACCAATATTTTGCTATGCGATTGGAGGCAGGGGCTTTTAAATCCTTCTCAGAATAATATTGGTATTGCTATAATGGGCTGTTGTCTGCAACTCGACGTCTATGTGCGTATTTTGCGTACACGTGGGAAGTAAATCATACGATCCACCACTGATGTTGCAAATGCATAAAAAGGTATATTTGTGAAAGTGATTTAGTAATTAATGTATTATTTTTCTTCATGTACTTACCTACAATTTATATTTTGGTATTATTGAAAAAATAATGCAACATAATTTAAACTCACTTGCACAAAGAACCACACCCGGTACAATAACCTGTAGTAGGCGATTTAAATATTTGTTTCGTGTGTAAATCGAATCTACGACACAAGTACCTACAGTAGCCAATCTTATAACCATTGTGCCACCCATGGCGTCAATCAAATGGCAGATCTGAAGTTATTTTTAAGGTAGGATTTCTGCAGCTTGTAATAAGTATACTGTCTAGAAAACAAAATTTCTTGAACTTAAAAATCATAAAAAGTAAAAAAAATAGTCTTATCTCTGTGACCCCGAACTCTGATAATGTCTGGGACACACAAACAGACAGACATTCATACAATAACACCGTGATTCATTTAGATTAGGCAATGTGTCTCTTGTAACATATCGACAACTTTGTATTCGAAGCGACGTTTACTGAATTTTTTACATAAAAACGCTACAAAGTTATTACGAAGACTTTTTTGACTGCGAGCTCTATACTAAAGTAATAAAGTCGTATTTTGGTCAATAGGAAGGTTATTAAGCTCAATTAAATTTTGTGGATAGGATAAGGTCATTAACATCTTGGATTATGGTTAGACAGTACAGTATCCCGTCAAATAACTTAGGCCAACTTTCACCAAAATTTCTCCTGTATCATGGGTGCGTTTACAAACATATAAATTCCCATTAACAAATAACCATAATAATATAATATGTTTACATAAAGTGTTGAGCACAAATAGCACTTGAAGCGATTCTTCTTACGCACATTATTTTAAATTTTAAAAATCTCTTCTATACTTTTACGCTGTAATTTTTTTTCGAAAACTTTCTAGAAAAAAAATGTAATAATGTCTTGGTCTTTCTTTCTTTATCTTGTGGGCAGTAAGGTCTAACGACCCCACACACACCCTAGTGTCAGAGTATCTAAACCGCCTCAAGGGCCTCTGACATGGTTACCGATGTCAGTGATGTCCAAGATACACTTAAAAAGTACATATGAATTAGAAAAAGTCACATTGGTACTTGCCCGTGCCTGGTTGCGAACCCACAACCTCGTGCATGAGAGGCGGGCGCCTCAACCACTGGGCCATCACGACTCGGAATGTCTTGGTAATACCTATCTAAGCATTAAAAGAATTTCCACCAAATCTTTCAAAGCCTATAATTTGAATTGTAATGTATTAATTTTGTGATAAATTCATAAAATTAGTTTCAAAAACCGTTAAGATCGAAATAACGTTAGCTAACAACTGCCTCGTAGTGGTCCTAAGCGCGACTGCTACGCTAGAGAACGAACCCAAGACGGGTTCGATTCCCAGATCGAGCAAAAAGTGTTATTGGGTTTTCCTAAGAAATTCTCAGTAGCAGCTCGGAGTTTGGATTTGTGCCCGGTTAATGGCAATAGGCTCGCCCCCTATTACATGGGACCTAAATATACCGCCGAACTGTGGGTGTGCATAAGTACACTTCTGCCTAACCCTTCGGGGAATACAGACGTGATGGTATATTTATTTTATTTTAACGTTAGCTAAAAGTGGCTCTTTTGCTATTGCTGTAAGTTCTACATTTTAATGGGTGCCCTATAAAAAGTATTCGATTGACCCGCACTCATGTGCACACCCCAGCGTCGATTTTACACAGCCTTGATTAAAAATGCTTGTCATTTTATAGGTACCTTAAGTATTGTGATTTATCTATAATATGTATGTATTTATTAGGGTGTCCCTTATTTTTCAAAGTTTTAAATTTCTAACGCATAGGTCTTAGTTTTGTTCATTTGCCACTAAAACACTCGGAAATAAATTTTTACCTTATTTGGAGTACGATAACCCGTGCCGAGTTGCATCGAATCATGTTTCATACATTTGCGCGGCAGTAGCGGTGCGTATTCACGGCATTTGTTATTTGTTCTCAATTATTCCCGCGATTAACACGTATTGTTTTACATTTAAAAGATGGCAGAGAAATTAAGAAGCAATCAAAAATGTGTTTTCTTAGTTTATGACGTAAATTATCAAATAACAGGCGCAAAGTTGCCGTCTAATTGTCAAGTTCTTTCAGTATTTTTTTTAACATGCGCTAAGTTAAATGACTGTTAGTGAAAACGCTAATGTCGTTATTCGGGAGTGTATTATATTTTGGGAAATAGCTAGAATCCCTACCAGAGCTATACCTAACTGTGTAAAAATACTTGTGGATCATCAACATGCCAGGAGGGAGATAAAAAAAAATACAAAGTATTTACAAGCGCTGTGAAAAGTACTTTAAAAACAATTTAGATAATTTATTTCATATAGCACACGCTGATTCTTTGGAACCGATGAAAATTAAAGAATCTAAATATTTTTACAAAAAAAAGGAGAAGCTGGGCGTCCCGGGTGTTTAGCGGGTGTAGGCAAAACGTTAGCCGAAAAAGAACAAAAGGGAAAGACAAATTAAATGAAATGAAGAGATAAATTATGTGAGCAAATGTGTTTTGGAGGTTTATCGTCATCTGTTACTACGCAAGATTCTACTCAAACGCAAGGACATCACGATCAACTTACCTGCTCTGATGGAAGCCTTAAGGAACCCTTGGCAACCACCTCTCAATTGGTAAGTCCTGAAGCTACTAAAAAAGAGGAAGGAAATACTTTATCACGCCTAAGTTAGTTGCAGCTTCAGATAGATGTTAATAAAACATAAAGTATTCTGTCTATATAGTTCAGGCTGTAGTAGAAGCACTAGATCATAACTGTGATTATTTTCCGATAAACAAATCGTCGAATATGAAACTTTTAAAACGGCAATTTCTTCTAACAAGTACCAAAGATGTTGACTAAACTTGCTCAGGGCTGCTTTGGAGATCAATTTGTCAACAGTTTTATATTCGACGATTTGTTTATCGGAAAATCATCACAGTAAAGATCTAGTGCTTCTACTACTGCCTGAAGTATATAGACAGAATCCCTTATGCTTAATTAACATCTATCTGAAGCTGCAACTAACTTAGGCGTGATAAAGTATTTCCTTCCTCTTTTTTAGTAGCTTCAGAACTTACCAATTGAGAGGTGGATGCCAAGGGTTCCTTAAGACTTCCACCAGAGCTGGTAAGTTGATCGTGATGTCCTTGCGTTTGAATAGAATCTTGCGTAGTAACAGATGACGTTAAACCTCCTAAACTCATTTGCTCACATAATTTTTTCTCTTCATTTCATTTACTTTGTCTTTAGCTGTCTTCTATTTCGGCTAACGTTTTGCCTACACCCGCTAAACACCGGGGACGCCCTGCTTCTCTTTGTTTTTGTAAAATAAATTAGATTCTTCAATTTTCATCCGTTCCGAAGCATCAGCGTGTGTTACGCTGTGTTCAAGAGCATATAAATCTGTATCTAGACTGTAAAAAAGAGAACCTTAAAAGAAAAGTCCTGCCTGATCTGTAATTTTATATTCTTTTAATAAATATTTCATAAAAAAATAATATTTCAATTGATTTATCTGTGATGTATCTGAAGGGTTTAAACATAAATTTTCAAAATCTTCAGAGTTCTGTCGGCACGGGTTAACGTTGACGTAGGAAGATGAAATTTTGTATTAAAGTAAGTCTGGGTAGTCTAAAAAGAAATAGAAGGTATGCATTTCGATATCTAAAAAAAAATTTTTTTCACCCATATAAGGGACACCCTAGTATTTATATATTATATAAGTATGTATATCAGTTGTCTGGTTACCATAACACAAGCTCTGCTTAGCTTGGGATCAGATAGCCGTGTGTGAGTTGTCCCAAGATATTTATTATTATTTATTATTTTATTATTTATTGTCTGTTGTCTCGCCAAATAATAGACACGATTATCTGCAGCTTATCTACGACCTCTGTGTAATTAAACACTACACATTATACTTATGTACAGTTTACTAATACGTGTCTTGGTAGCGACTTGTGGTGCGTTGAGTTATTTGTTGTTAAAATAAGGATTTATAACAGACTTCAGCAGCATTTTGTTTAAAGGGAAAATCTACACTAAAATTTTCAAGAGGTTAAGTTTTGTGTGTTTGTAGGGCATAACCTCTGGATCTAATGAACCGATTTTGAAAATTATTTTACTCGTAGAAAGCCACGTTATTTGTAAGTGTCATAGGGTATAAAACGTCACGCTATGAAACACGGGAGCGGAGCAGTAACCAAAGATGTAATTTAATGCGAGTGAAATAAGCCACGCGGACGAAGTCGCTGGTAGTTCGCTATTCATATAATAAAATAACAAAAGAATGTTCTCAGCTAGGTATATAATTTTTAAAACGCTTGCGTAAGTAGTTAAAACAGGTGGTTTCCATTGGCTATTTTGAATTTTAATTAATTTTAATAATACCGTGAAATTAAAAAGGGGCACGTATGTAACATTTAGAAATATTTTTTTTTTGATATCTATCATGTTTCTCGGCTTTGGATAACTGTTTACTTTTACTACAAAAATATAAATAACAGTTTAAACATTTAATTATTTTTAAGCCACGCGTCTGAAATAATGTGACATTTTCAAATTGTTTATCAATTACTAGTATACCAAACCCCAAAATGATGCTGGCTGGTTAACTGGCTAGTCAGTATACGGTATGTGACGAAGACAAGAGAATCTCGGTGCGTGTCGCAAGTTCCAATTTCAAATTAACGCGCGAAAATAATTAAGATGGCGTGGCGTGTTGTTAAGTAAAAAAATAATTAAGTAATGATTTTTACAGAATAGCGCTGGAAATAATGAGGTAACCACTGAATTTGTGCTCACGATAGTCAAATTTTGCTTTAAACAATACTGCGATTAATACTTAATGTGCTTTACACAAAAAAAATAAGTATTTAAGTACATAAGTACCAACCTAAACACAAAACTTATAAACAATAATAAAATTACAAAGTAAGTATTAGCAATTTATTTATTTATTGTTGGCCTTTGTACAAATTATTTTAGTCATACCACCTTAACAACAACGCTGTTGAAGTCTGTTCTATGTCCTTAGGCTGGCTACACATTTGCGACTAAACGACTGAGTGACAAATAATCGCATCAATTATTTTTGTCAATGACTCATAATTTTTTTGTTGGTATAACAGAGAGGATTATAATGAATCATTCTTGTACCTACCTACTATTAACTAACTTTTGTAAGTATATCTTAAAATATAATTTGACCTTCATTGTTCCACTACTTCACGCACGTGTAATTTTATCACAGAGGAGATAATCTCTCTTGCGTACGTCACCTATATTTGAAGGATCGTTAGAAATATCATAGTAATGACAGTTCCAGAGTTTGGAAGTTAGTGATGTGACACCCACACCCCCGTGCCTCGGTAAGCACGTCGATCTTTGATATTCTTTACGGATAGTCAGAAAGAGGGGGCGAGCCTATTGCTATTAATCGTTCACAAATCCAAACTCCGAGCTGTTACTGAGAATATCATAGAAACACCCAATAACACTTTTTGCTCGACCTGCGAATCAAACCCAAGACCTCTAGCGTAACAGTCGCGATCAGGACCACTAGGCTAACGAGGCAGTTAATATAATTATTTAAATTTCTGTTTTTTGGAAAATTTACAGCTAGGTACAAAAATAAGATTCAAATTTAATTTAATTGTCGTGGGAAAAACTTGAAATAATAATTAGTCGTTTACGAGAGACATAGCTATGTAATAAGGATGTTTAATTAAAGTATATAAGTTCTTAAGTTTATACTGACCACCATCTCAACAAACTTTAAGATGGCCGAAGGACGTGCAAGTATGTATGTACATATTTTTTTAAACCTTAAGCAACAAAAGGCGAACTTCATGCCTAACCCGCCAGCCACAGCCAAGCGCTTCATGCGACATGAGGCGCGACAAGCTTCGAGATGCAAAAACAAATGGTAGACAACGTATGAAGTATGCCACAGCTACCGGCGACACTACATGCGACGCTACACGGGGCGCGACAAGTAGCGCGACATGTAGCGGCTACAGAATGCGCGCTGTGCGAGTGAGACAAATGTACTAGCGAGTACATTTGTCTCATTTGCCGTCGCTGTCGCAACTACTCGAGCTGTGGCATACCACTGCAAATCGTGTCGCTGTCGCAACTCCTGTCGCAAAGCGTGAAGCGTCGTCGCCAGAGACTGTGGCTCGTCCCTTAAGTCTCCGCCAGTCAACCAAAGGTAGTGAAGAGATAACAAGGGAGAAGTTTTTTTTTTAAAACTAACTTGAATTCACAGTAAAAAAACCAAAGTACATTATTTGTTTATTTAAAACTAGCGAACTGCCCGCTACTTCGTCCGCGTGGCTTATTTCACCCGCGTTATGTCTTTAGTTACTGCTCCGCTCCCGTGTGTCGTAACGTGATGTTATATTATAGCCTATGTTACTCAGGAATAATGTAGCTATCATCATCTGCATAGCCTTTTCCCAACTATGTTGGGGTCGGCTTCCAGTCGAACCGGATGCAGCTGAATATCAGTATTTTACATGGAGCGACTGCCTATCAGACTATAATAATAATGTAGCTATATATTGGTAAAAAAGTGGTTAAAATCGGTCCAATAGTTTTGTAGCCTAGTCGATACAAACAAACCAATCTTTCCTCTTTATAATATTAGATGGAAGACCTACAGCTAAAAAAACAGACTAGTAGCAGTAAACCAACTGACAGCCACTTACAGTACGTGCGTAATTTTTTTGTTAAAATTAGAAAATAAAAATAAAATATACATCTCAACATAATTACACGATAAATATGACAATTATAATGTTCCTAAAAAAAACCAGTTCAGCCGTGGCATTCTATACGGTAATTCCACCGTCATTACGACGCTCACTTCGCACTTCGAAGTGTCAAATAAATCAATGTCATTTGAATTTGATTGAACGTATTTTTGGTTTATTCCCATCTGCCACCCCTGAGTTTGCCACCGGGGTGGTGGTTGGCACTAATAGGTGGCGTTTACCACCCCGGTGGTCAATGGTACCTATTTAGTTTCAGATGTCATTGAATAGCGACGTGAGATGCGAGTTCATGTCTGAATTTTACAGAATCGACGTGCAGATCCAGCATTATATAAATAAGTGGGTAGAACCAGTCCTTCACCGGGAGTAGTATTCGCCTGTATATTTGTTTTTACCTTGTACTGCATTAGAAAATTTTCCTGTATGGGTGCTTTTACAAACATTCAGTCTGACATACACAAATAGTCGTACCCGGGACTAGCCATACCTTTGGGACATAAAAATATAAGGTCGACTTCCAGTCTAACCGAATGCAGCTGAATACTAGTGTTTTACATAGAGCGACTGCTTATCTGACCGCCACAACCCAGTTACTGGGTAAAACGATACCTCTCGGTTAGACTGGTGTAAAGTATGTAATGCTCGTCTGTCAGTGTGTGTGTCAATCAGTATTGTAACGCACTTGCGTCCTTAAGACAAAACGCCCCGTTTAGTCGAACGTGTATAGTAAGACGCCCAGCTAATCTAGCCTACCGCCGCACAGTGGCTCATCCCCATACAAGAGGTCGGACATAGAATTAAAAATTAAAAAAGTATTTAATTTCAAAAAAGTAAATATGCAGTTGCATTCCTCTATTGAATAGCAACAAAAATTGTTACTACGCTTTTTTATTTGACCAGCACTTCAGGAGCAATTCGATGAAAACTGTTATTTTTGTATGGAAACGAACACAAAAATGGCTGTATCTCATGATTCCCTCCTTGTTTCGACTTGCGGTTTTCACTACTGTCATTTACCCATTTTATGCCACGTTTTCTTCAAAGACACATGGTGCCCCCAGAGCGCCCCTTCTGAGATATGTTGCCTGCAGTAACTATCTTTGTTATTGTATTACTGATGGAATGGAGGTACATTAAGTATACTTATGACTGAGAATTAGTGATCACTAAGTAGTTCCTTAAATAACAGGTGCATTTGTGAGTACTTTAATAACTTATTTACGCGTTTGTTACAATATAACAAAACCGTTAAAGAGTCATTAAGTAACGACTACCATCATCTTCTGCTTAACCTTTTCCCAACTATATTGGGGTCGGCTTCCAGTCTAACCGGATGCAGCTGAATACCAGTGTTATACATGGAGCGACTGCCTATCTAACCTCCACAACCCAGTAACTGAGCAACACGATACCCCTTGGTTTGACTGGTTGTCAGAATTCTTGGCTTCTGACTATCCGTAACGACTGTCAAAGATCACAACAGAACAGCTTTACGTGCTTTCCAAGGCACGGGGGTAACACACCACCAACTTCCAAACACCGGGCTGTTACTGAGAAATTCCGAATGGAAAAACCCATTAACACTTTTGCCCGACCTGGGAATCGAACCCGGGACCCCACGCTCACCAGTTACCATGTTAGCAGCCCTTAAGCTCTGCATTGTGATTGGCTCATGTCATCATTAGCATCATCATCTCAGCCATAGGACGTCCACTGCTGAACATAGGCCTCCCCTTTAGATCTCCACATATACCGGTTGGAAGCGACCTGCATCCAGCTTCTTCCGGTGACCTTTATTAGGTCGTCTGTCCATCTCGTTGGTGGACGTCTTACGCTGCGCTTGCTAGTCCGTGGTCTCCACTCTAGCACTTTTCAACCCCATCGGCCATCTGCTCTGCGAGCAATATGGCCTGCCCATTGCCACTTCAGCTTGCTAATCCGATGGGCTATATCGGTGACTTTAGTTTGTCGACGGATGTCCTCATTTCGGATTCGATCACGTAGAGAATCAATGAGCATAGCCCTCTCCATGGCTCGTTGAGCGACTTTGAGCTTTGAGATGAGGCCGATAGTGAAAGATCACGTTTCGGTGCCGTAAGTCATCACTGGTAACACACATTGGTAGAAGACTTTCGTCTTGAGGCACTGAGGTATGTTGGACAAAAAGACATTGCGTAGTTTCCCGAACGCTGCCCAACCGAGTTGGATTCGGCGGTTGACCTCTTTCTCGAAGCTGGACCTACCCAATTTGGACTACTTGTCCTAAGTAGATATATGAGTCAACAACTTCGAGTACCGAGTTTCCATCAGAGACTGGGGTGGGCACAACATTGGCATTTGACATAATTTTCGTCTTGTCATGTTCATTTTCAAGCCCACCCGTTGTGAAATTCGGTCGAGGCCATCGAGCAGCATGCTGAGTTCAAATTCATTGCTAGTTGCAAACTTGCTGCCCTGTATATTTTAGTGTGTTTTGCAAATATAATTCAGTTGTAATTTAAAAAAAGAGCAAGTGCTTTGTGATTAGGAAACTCAACAAGCAAAGTTTTCTGTTCAGTTTCCAGGACATTCAGAACTGTTGAGACATGTCCAGGATTTCCCAGCAAATGCTTCATTGTTCTGGCCACATCACTTTTTCCGGCAGACTTAACTGCACTTTCAACAGTATGTAGAAGCTCATCTGGACGACTGCAACTAGCCATATTTTCATTAACACGTCTTCTTTTCTGTCTACTTGATAAATCTTCAACGCGTTTGCAAGGGGATTTCTATGTTGAAGTTGATGCATCCGATTTTGATGGACTGATTACCTCTTCTGCCTCATTTTCAGCTTCTTCATTGTGAACAATATTTTCTTTAAGCAATTTGGGCAAATATTATCGGAACTTAACCTCTCTGTTTTTGACCATGAACTTGTCGACTGTCCTTCTTGATTGCCCCCATTTGGAGTAAATCGGATACAAAAATCGTGGACACCAGTACTTTAGATCCGACACATCATTTTCAGTTTTTAATGACGTTTTTAATGATTCTTTAACGCTTTTGTTATATTGCAACAAAAGCGTAAATAAGTTATTAAAGTACTCACAAATGCACCTGTTATTTAAGGAACTACTTAGTGATCACTAATTCTCAGTCATAAGTATACTTAATGTACCTCCATTCCATCAGTAATACAATAACAAAGATAGTTACTGCAGGCAACATATCTCAGAAGGGGCGCTCTGGGGGCACCATGTGTCTTTGAAGAAAACGTGGCATAAAATGGGTAAATGACAGTAGTGAAAACCGCAAGTCGAAACAAGGAGGGAATCATGAGATACAGCCATTTTTGTGTTCGTTTCCATACAAAAATAACAGTTTTCATCGAATCGCTCCTAAAGTGCTGGTCAAATAAAAAAAGCGTAGTAACAAATTTTGTTGCTATTCAATAGAGGAATGCAACTGCATATTTACTTTTTTGAAATTAAATGCTTTTTTAATTTTTAATTCTATGTCCGACCTCTTGTATGGGGACGAGCCACTGTGCGCCGCGCCGAACCTTATCACGCGTTATCAACAACAATATTAAAGAGTTTAATCACATTTTATTTAGTAGCATCATAGACCACGAAGCAACAACATGTAAGTGTTGAAATTCATATTCTTAAGGAGATAAGATATATTTTATTTTTTACTTATCAATGTAGTCAATGTACCCTTAGTGTCAATATGATAGTGACAGTCTTTTGATAATAATTAAATAACACAATAATAAGTGTGACCTTTTTTCGACTGTGAAATCATAATTTCTTGCCGCAAATGACAGCTCAAAATACCTACCTGACTGTCTTTACTCCATTAATTATAACATTAGCTTTTGCTTTCGAGTTTAATCGCGTGTTTTTTTTTACCCGCGTTAAGTTATTTACGTCTTTAGTAACTACCACACTTACGTAGGTCATAGCGCAGTGTTCTTCTTCTTATCGTGTGGGCAGTACGGTCTAACGATCCTACAGTGTCAGAGTCTACTAGTGAGTGAGACAACTAGTGTCGGAGTTTCTAAACCGCCTCAGGGACTCACGCGGTATATAGCCTATACTATTCCTCATAAATCTGGTTATCTTTACCAAAAAGGTTATTTCAAAACGGACTGCTAATTATAGAGATAAACGCGCTTAAACAAACACAAAAACTCTTCAGTTTTATTAGCAAAGATATTACAACATTAATAACGTTATAATGCCATCGTTATTTCATTGTTAACATGTAATAAGTTTTGTTATTTCGCGATAGATACAACGCAATGTGAACTATTTGCCATTTGCATTAATAAATATTACTTAAATGCAGTTGATTAAATAATATGACCTGAAATATCGATATTTGACGGCTTTTACTTCCTCATATTACTTTATAGGTTTATAAATGCGATTTTTTTTTTTTTAAGACGGGAACTCATCAAATAACTTCCCCCGCCCTGGGCGGGGCGGGAGGGAGCGTCAGACTTTTACTGACTAAAACCCGTCTATGTTCCTTCATGTGCCCTTTGCGTTCCGGGGGCGCGCGGCGGTATCTCTTTCGAACAACCCGCAGCCCCGGCAGGCATCGGCCCTCAGTGGCCCCTTCCAAGTTTGCTGACATCTCTTTGAGGCGCGCCTGGAACACGAACGTCGCGCCGTGGACACGGTCTGTCGCTACTTAGTTAACGTACTGACGGTGAGCTACCCATTGCTCACCGCCCACAGACCCGCGTCTACGGTGGCCGGGAGTCGTCTCGTGGCTCCCGACGCCCGGAGCGTCTACCGCGGCGGCCGCTGGGACGGGGGACTCTCCTTTCCCTCTCCCGTCCCGCCGCCTCCTTCTCTAGCATTACAGCTTCAAAATGCGAAAGTTTGCGATGTTTGTTACTCAATCACGCTAAAACAGCTGAACGGATCTAGATAAAATTTGGCACAGAGATAGATTATAGACTGGACCAGCACTTACTATAGGCTACTTTTTATTCCGAAGATGTACAACTCTTGTGGGATAATGTATTGACTTTGAAGCGGACGAAGTCGCGGACAGCAGTGCGATTCTCCAAGCCTCACTTCGTAATTCGATAGCTGAATCCGCAATGACATTACAAAATTATTCTGTTAAACACGATCACGCCGGTGACGTCACCACTGCGAACGAATACTAAACCAATGACAAGTTGGTTCGTTATCGAAGTGAACGCGATCACTTTAGTGAGACTCGTTTTCGAGTTTGCATTTTAGAGAATCGCACTGCAGAAGCTAGTACTAGGTATAATGAATGAAGCATATATGTAGATAGATACGTATTCAAGCTTGTGTTCATTCGCTCCTGTCACCACACTATCATAAAGGTACTGATACACATGCTTTAAACTAGCATGCTACTAGCATGCATAAACCAATCAGTGCACGCGAAAATCAAAGTCACGTGAGCTTCCCGTGCTGTGATTGGTTTGACCATGCTAGTTTAAAGCATGTATATCAGTACCTTAACTCCATTAGATTGTGTTTTTTTTATTTCTTCTTTTATTGACCTTTAACCTTTAGCCAGAGAGGGATTGAGGTTACTCTGTAATCTGTCCCCGATGCCTGAAAGCCTGTCAAAGACTGTTCCGTAAAATTTGTGTTCGAATTTTAAATAACATTTGTTAATTGGGTTTTGTTTTGCCAAAACGTAGAACATTTTTCCCACGTCAATTGTTCTAATGATTTTTGTAGTAATTGTAATAATTTTAGATATTTAATTTATTAAATCTATTCTGAAGTCTTTGGTGTAGGTACATTGAACTGTTATTGCTGGACAAAAATGCAACAAATTACATTAATTATGTTTAGTTTTAATAGCAAAATAATAATAATAATACATAACATGTTCCCCGAAACATACAACATAAATGGTGGTGTTCCGTGGTTTCTGCCTACCCCGATAGGAAAAAGGCGTGAGTTTATGTATGTATAATATGTTCCCCGAAAGGTTAGGGACACGCGTTGTAAATCAAAGAGATTGTTATACAGGCTGCTAACTTGCTACTAACTACATTATTTTAAACGGTCTTGTGATCTGACTGCTACGCTAGAGGTCCTGGGTTCGATTCCCAAGTCGAGCAAGAAATATTATTCGGTTTTTCTATGAAATTCTCAGTAGCAGCTCGGAGTTTGGATTTGTGCCCGGTTAATGGTAATAGGCTCGCCCCCTATTACATGGGACCTAAATATACCGGCGAACTGTGGGTGTACGTTGGTACACCTCTGCCTAACCCTTCGGGGAGTACAGGCGTGATGGATGGTCTTGTGATCGTAATGAAGGCGCGGGCAGTCAGCTAGATAGATTATAAATATAGTTTCATAACTAAAGTAGGCACCTATAGTAGATAAGCATAGTATAGGTAACTAGCTTCTGCCCGCGACTTCGTCCGCGTCACAGTTGATGTGTTATCCTACGGGTACCGTACATTTTCCCGGGATAAAAAGTAGCCTATGTGTTATTCCAGACTATAATCTATCTTTGTGCCAAATTTCATCCAGATCCATTCAGCCGTTTAAGCGTGAAAGAGTAACAAACATCCATACATCCATACTTACAAACTTTCGCCTTTATAATAGTAGTAGGATAGTAGTAGGATGTAAATTAGGTAATTTTCAGATATATTTTATCTTTGTAACAATGGACCAATTCTATTGTTCTTATTCTTATATTAGAGTATTAATGAGCTTATGTTTTGAACATTAATTAAAAGATTGCTAGTAGGTACCTACTTACATATAGTTTTTAAACTGATCATTATTTGCCTTTTATTTTTTTTTTAACATCTATTCTAATATTATAAAGCTAAAGAGTTTGTTTGTTTGAACGCGCTAATCTCAGGGACTACTGGTTAGATTTGGAAAATTCTTTTAGTGTTGGATAGTCCATTTCTTGAGGAAGGCTATAGGCTATGTACGACCAACAGGTGCTGAGCAGCGAGGGTGAAACCGCGGGGAACAGCTAGTATAATATACAATTAGAAAGCACCCCGTTTGGTTTAAACTTAAAAATAATCGTTGGTCTAGTGGTCCTAAGCGCGACTGCTACGCTAGAGGTCCTGGGTTCGATTCCCGGGTCGAGCAAAAATTGTTATTGGGTTTTTCTATGAAATTCTCAGTAGTAGCTCGGAGTTTGGATTTGTGCCCGGTTAATGTCAATAGGCTCGCCCCCTATTACATGGGACCTAAATATACCAGCGAATTGTGGGTGTACATTGGTACACCTCTGCCTAACCCTTCGGGGAATACAAGCGTGGTGATGGTAGTTTAGAAAAAGTTTGTATATATTATGTAGATTATCACCGATAGACCGTTAGATGCTGGACCGCTCTGGGTGATTTTTTATTATGTTCGTAATTGTCAAGGTAAGATTTTCATGAAAAAAATTTACTAGAATTATCAGTTTTTCTTTTTAATAAAAAGCCTAATAAAAAAGTATGACGCTCCGTGCGTAGCCGCTAGTCGACCGTAAATAATAAAAATGACACAAAATAATTTTCACAATCTTAGAATATAATTTATTGTCCAGAACTAGTTAAACTCGTTGGTAAAGAGTAGGTAACTGTTTTATATCAATGTATCAAGGTAAATATGACGTCACGCCGCCTGCCAAAACGCCAAGTACCTTTATAAAGCCTTGTTCATACAATTATTTATTTATTTTTATTTATTTATTTATTTATCCATTTAAGAAAAGTTACATAGAAAATACTCACTTATGCCAAACTGCTGTACAGTTTATCGGCAGTGTTCTCGTGGATGCAGTTTTGCGATATCCAAGTTCTTTATATTATGGGTCACATAGACGCAAAGTTAACAACAAATAATAAAAACAAAAACACATTTTAAAAGGATACACACACTAAATATCTAATGATAGGTTCAGCCCCCCTAGCCAAGTCACAAACGATAATCGTAAACGCTCGGTAGGTACCAATAGATTTTCAACTTAATACCCAAGAGCCTTAAGTTGAAAATCTATTAAAGATTTCTAATCGTTAGCGACTGGAACGAACGAAAACGCTATGCAATCTTCATTAGATCTTCAACTTAAAACCAAGCACATAAAGTTGAAGATCTATTAAAGCCTACTCAGCGTTTGCGTTTATCGTTTGTGACTTGGCTAGGGGGGGAGGTCATCTTGCCCACTAGGCTGACACGACCAACGCATGCACGCAAACGTAGTCATGGTAACAGAAACCTATTTTTTTTTTCTTTTTTTGCAGACAAATTATTTCATTAGTCGCCGTTGGTTACAATTATTATTAGTTTGTTGATAAGCTAGTTATATCTGCATTAAAAGATAATATAATAGTTTCCAATGGGTAATGTTCTTATAAAATAGTTATAAGGATTATAAAACATTTTGACTACCTAATTACGTGTTTGATAAAACAAATCAGTAACAAATTAGTTTTATCAGTAGTTTTATCAAAGCCCTATATCGGAAGTAAGAACATAAATAATCCAAAATATTTTTTTTCTATTATTATTTATTATCTACAGATGGTGGGACATTGTATTGAAATCTTTATGATCAATTCAGTACATGTTAAGAACTCTAAGAAATAAAACTATAAGTAAATTGAGAAAAAAATCACCAATGTCTTGCAAAAGGGCAACACGATACACGATAAAAATGTATCGAACAGTTGTTTTTTAATAAACGACGAAAAATTTCTTAGGACAGGACAACGTTTAATGATGTCCCTTCGACCCGAAGATATCATAATAACACTTAAACGAAATCAGCATCTCTAAAAAAATCACCTTGATATAAAATGTTCAACTTGAACTTGCAAAACTACAAACCACTATACCAATCTGAACGCGGCCTAAATCATATTCCAAAACCGAATTATACAAAATCTGTATTCTTTTTGAGATCTCGATAAAGCTGGCCGTGTGCCAATTTTTATTTTTTATTTACAAAAATAAATCGTGAACTATATTTATTATAATTTTTGAAATAAAGTGAACTGAATTAAATATGAAAATTTCCAGGGCTGAAGAACCACAAGTGATTGCCGCGATCAGAATATTCTTTGAAATAATATGGATGATTCTGCGACTTGACTTCGAGATCTTGAAGTCGCTGTTCAGATTTGCACTGCCACCAGATCCTAAGGATGTCTCAGAAGATATTGTATTGGTGAGTGTTTTTTTTTATGGCTTATTAATTCCAATTCAAATATTTAAAATATTTTTTTTATTTGCTGGCTGCCTCGTTAGCCTTCTCGTCGTAAGCGCGAATGCTATGCTAGAGGTCTTAGGTTTGATTCCGAAGTGTTTCGAAGTGTTATTGGGTGTTTCTATGAAATTCTCAGTAACAGCTCGGAATTAGGATTTGTGCCCGGTTAATAGGACCTAAACATATAGGCCAACTGAGTGTACCTATGTAGACCTCTGCCTAACCCTTCAGGGAAAACAGGTATGATGGTATGTTACGTTTAGTTGTCTACCAATCAACGGACAGTTTTTATAAGCTTTTTATGATCAGAACTCGATTCCCCTATTTAATTGTTTTCGTATGTATTTGAGAACACAATTAACTAACTATTTGTTAATTTCAAAGCAACTTAAAATTATACAGTTACTCGTAATTGAAAATCTATTCGGTTTTTTAGCCTAAAATAAAGTGTTGTGTTAGAGAAGTTATGCCTTGGAAAATATTGGTTAATGGTGTTTACTGCTAAATTTAATTTTAAGGAGTGGTTACACAATAAGTGGTTATTATAAGATGGTCACTATTGTGATTGTTACAAAAACCAGTTCTTATTTATCAACAAATCGTAAAGGGGACTTTATCGACAGCGCACTCCATACATTAATATTTTACTCAGGAAGTATTAAACGCGACTAGATTTTGTATGAGTAAACAACAAATCTAGGTAATCTGATTTTTTAAATTAGGTACATCATACATTTTAGTAATAAGTTATTTGATGGAAATCTGACTAACCACAAGCTTAGATAGTGCCTTTGCAATCAACAACTTATTTCAAGTTTAATTAAGTATGTAAGTAGGTACCTACTTACTTTTTTTTTTACTTTTTGACCAACATAAGACAAGACTATTATGGTATTGAGAGTTCAATGGCCAAGTTTTTTTAAGCGTACCTACCTACTAGGAATCTTATTATTACCTACTTTTAAATATTAATTAAAGACTTTATACGTACAAAACTTGGTTAACTAATATAGAGACCGTTTGCGGCTGGCTGGAGGCCTTAATTGAAAGGCATCCACAGGAAAGTCCGGTTGAGCAGTAAACAACCCCCTAGGCTGAACTGCGAGATGCATTTCCGAAAAAAAAGGAACCGTGTAAAATACTTAGTACGTCATCATCATCTGCCTTTAACCTTTTCCCAACTATGTTTTTTTTTTTTTTTTAGACGGGATATCATCAAATAACTTCCCCCGCCCTGGGCGGGGCGGGAGGGAGTGTCAGACTTTTGCTGACTAAAACCCGTCTATGTTCCTTTCATGTGCCCTTTGCGTACCGGGGGCGCGGTATCTCTTTCGAACAACCCGCAGTTCCCAACTATGTTGGGGTCGGCTTTCCAGTCTAACCGAATGCAGCTGAATACCAGTGTTTTACATGGATCGACTGCCTATCTGACTTCCACAACCCAGTAACTGGGTAACACGATACCCCTTGGTTAGACTGGTTGTCAGACTTCTTGGCTTCTGACTATCCGTAACGACTGTCAAAGATCTACAAATGACAGCCGGGACCAACGTGCTTTCCGAGACACGGAGGAAACTCGCTATGGTAAATGGTCACCCATCCACAGACCAACCTCGGCAAGCATGGCTTAACCCGGAAGATTGGTCTTTGAGGCTATAATTATTTAGCCACGAGCTCCCCAAAAAAAATACTACTAAAATACTTAGTGAATACCTAAATACGTGCCGCCTAAAATGTAACATTGGACAAAAATATTTGTTTTTCATCTATTTTAAATTCGATTAAAAATACTTAGTAGATAAGCAGCTGATAGTCATTATAATCTGTGATACAGTTTCATTTGCGTAATAGTAATTAAACACCTAAAATAATATTATATTTCGTAAGTTTTTGATATCCTGTCGTCTTAACGTTACGTTTACGTTACGTTACGTTAAGTTGACGTTTATGGTTATGACCTCTATGGTTAAATTATACTTGTACCGGTACCCAAGAGTTGCAAGGCTTTCAGTACCGGTACTGAAAGCTTTGCAACTCTTGGCTAAGCCACTTGTTCTCATCCATTTTGTACATCTTATTATTTTTGTTTTATTTATTTATTTAACTCCAACGACTTGTTCACTTATACACCAACAGGATTTATCACTTGAAATATCGTTCATGTGATATAATTTTCATATAAACTGATATTTAGAAAGACTTTTTTGTTTTTTGTATTATTTGTACCGAATAGGCTCCGAAACGACTGAATCGATTTTAGCAATTTTTCACAAATTATTCCTGAGTAATATAGGTTAAATAACATCACGCTATGACCCATAGGAGCGGAACAGTAACCAAAAACGTAACTTAAGCGGGTAAAATAAGCTACGCGAACAAAGTCGCGGGCAGTTCGCTATTGGGTTATAAAAGCAAATAGCCTAATTTCATGGGATCTAGTGTTTCTTTCTATAAAACTTGCTTTTTAAGTTCGATGTTATTGAATTGCTATAAAATTGACACTTATGCGCACAGTACATGCAAAAATACCTCATATCAAGTCACCATAAGCGATTGACGCTTAAAAAAAATATTATCCAAACACCTAACTTAAAATTATACCTAAAAACAGTAGTGTAGAATTTATCTTATATTACCTAACAAAAAAACACTAACAATGGCAAGTGCCTCGTTATTATCCTCATGAAAATCAGCTCAGCAATTAAGGTATTATAGTACCTACTCAAACAAACTAATTAATTACATTAAAAACAGTTTTTTTTATTCAATTTAATACTTTGAAGGACAATGTCATAGATAGATATCTACCTCTTTTAGTTCTTTACTCAAGTCTGCGTGTGAACCTGGTTATGCCTTGAATTTTAAACAGCCTTATATAAAAAAGAACTTAAACCTAAATCACTTCGTAAAATCGAATAATTATTTTAATAAAACTAAAACAAACTGTATTTCTAAATAGGTAATTATCTAAAAAAAACTAAACTGCCCCGTTGGTCTCGTGGTAGCAAGTGCGACTGCTGTGCAAGGGGTCCCGGGTTCGATTCCCAGGTCGAGCAAAAAGTGTTATTGGGTTTTTCTATGAAATTCGCAGTAGCAGCTCGGAGTTTGGATTAGTGCCCGGTTAATGGCAATAGGCTCGCGCCCTATTACACGGGAGCTAAATATACCGGCGAACTGTGGGTGTACATTGGTACACCTCTGCCTAACCCTTCGGGGAATACAGGCGTGACGGTAATTTTTTTATTTTTTTATCGAAAAAAAATATCAACATTTCTAATCTTTTAATTGTATACCAATTATTAAAAATGAAATTTTAATTTAAACAATTAAGTTACTATTTAACGGGGTTTTTTTTAATAATTATTTTTGAATAAGGGTCTGCCCCCACGACCGATTATCGGGCGAACGACGCAGGACTAATCATTGTGGCTACGAGGCCTATGTGCAGCAGTGAATGTCGTTCGACTGATATGATGATGATCATGAGAAAGAAAGAAAGAAAAACCATTTTATTCGCGTGAAAGCGACGCACATAACATAAACTTATTTAACCTACTTAAAAACAAAAACAAAAGCTTAAATAAAAAATAAAAATATGTCTGTGGAAATATGTGCCACAACCACGCGAAACGGCTGACGCTCAGCATAAAGGATGACTCACGCTAGACCGTGTCGGGTCCGAGCCGAGTGTCAGCCGTAAGACGGTCATCTAAATTACTTAAATGTTGAATCGGCCGTCACTCGGTTGCCGCTCGGTATAGCGTGAGTGTGTCCATACAATATATATGTATGTAATATTTAGATGCCCGTGCTACGGCCGACACTCGGCTCGGGCCAGGCACGGTGTAGCGTGAGTCATCCTTAAAGCCTTGGCCCGTGCACTAGGCCCGGAACCATAGCGCTGGTTTTCATGAAGAAATGATGAAGCATTTTTGACAGATCGAGACTAAGATTATAATGCGGACATTCATGAAAACACAAGAGTTGCCCCTCTGATGTGTGCGTCATTCAATACTGCTTTATTTTATGTAATACATGTTCTGATTACTGTAGCAATATCTTATCTTGGCTTAATTAGAACGAGCGGACTTTGAGCCCATTTTGGTACCGGCTCACTACGTTAATGATTTCATACCGCGAATACAAAGACTTATTGATTTTGTCCAGTCAACACAAACATTACGTTACGACTGTTTCCCCACATAGTCAAGCAGAGGTGAATCTGAGGGGCAATACATGTATCTAGTATTTTATAGACCGATCGCATTAAATTTATTAATCATTTAATTTTAGTTTTAACCAGTCGATTTTTTTTCTACTTTTCTTAAAATGACATATTTCAAATATTGATTTCGCTGAGATATGATTGCAACTTGATTTTGAAAGTCACCGAGGTCATAATGAAATGATAAAAGAGTAGATTATTAACAAACACAAAGAAAACACAAACCGTCTAAATTCTGAAATTTTCAAAATCTCTGAATTTTGTGAAGTTAAATTGCGGCGAGCTATCACACCACCCAATGTTAATGTATTGACAGCTCACCTTAAGCTCACTTCATTCACCAATGGAAGAATACCCCACCCTACGAATTTCTCCTGTATCAAGATACAGGATGCAGTTAATATATACAAGATACAGTTTTTATGTTTGTTTACATGTATATAGTAAAATACTATATAAACTCACACAAACAGCCACACCCGGAAAAACTGTCTATAGGCCAGATAAATATTTCTTCCGTGCAGGAAGCGAACCTGGGACATGCAGTGCAGCAGCCATTCGCTCAGCCACTGCGCCAACCACTTAGCTGTATTAAAAATTAACATACTAATTGACTATTATTTTCTTCTACAGATCACCGGTGCCGGCCATGGCATGGGTCGCGAGGTGGCGACCAGGCTCGCCAGGTTAGGAGCCAAGATTGTGTGTGTGGACATCAACCCCCAGGGCAACGATGAAACCGTCGCCTTAATCAAACAGGAGAAGGGGAAGGCTTACCCTTATCTGTGAGTACTTTCTTTAAGACCTTGCTTTTTTCTGTACCGGATTTGAAGATTAAATATTCTTTAGACCTATATCGGTCTTCTGACTAGTCTGTCTTCGTGTGCCTACCTTTTTTTTAAGACAATTTTTATAAGTAATTGCCTTGTCAAGCGAGATATAATTAATTGGTCACATTTATTTTTCGTTCACGACACCAGCGGTTTATCTACCTAATACTTCCAAAAACAACTAATTCCCATACATTGGTTTTTTCATCATGTGTATTTGTTTTGTGTTTCATATTTCATCATAGTTTACACCATTGACTACATCTACATCTAGTGATTCGCAACGAATTAAAAGAATAATTAATAAGGAGTTAATTATTTCCTAAACTTTACAATTTTAGTGGCATGTATTGAGAACTTCTTTCTTTCTTTATCGTGTGGGCAGTAAGGTCTAACGACCCCACACACCCTAGTGTCAGAGGTTCTAAACCGCCTCAACCGTCCCCTGATATGGTTACCGATGTCAGTGATGTCCAAGATAAACTTGGAAAGTACATATGAATTTGAAAAAATCACATTGGTACCTACTTGCCCGTGTTGCGAACCCACAACCTCGTGCATGAGAGGCGAGCGCCTTAACCACTGGGCCATCACGACACGACATTGGGAACTGAGTAACTTGGAACTTTTTAAGAACTTGACTAACTAGCCTCGTCCATCTTTCCTTCAGGTGTGACGTCACAGACAGAACAGCAGTCTTCCAGCTAGCTGATAAGGTAGAAAGAGAAGTGGGAGTGGTGACGATCCTCATCAACAATGCTGGCATCATGCCCTGCAAGCCGGTGCTCAAGCATAGCGAGAAGGAGATCAAAACTCTCGTGGATATCAATGTCAATGGAAATCTTTGGGTAAGTGTTACTCCTTTTTACTAAAATTCATAATGTTCTTCTTCCTCATATTCTAACTAATATTTACGAAAGTAAGTTTGTTTATTACCATTTCCCGCTTAATAAATAAAAAAAAAATAAAAAAAACTTTATTTCAGACCCAAAGTGTCCATAACGTTAAACCATTGAACCCGCGATTAAACCGCGCATCCTGAAATTTTGCATATAAATACGTTGTACCTACGTGTACCTACAGAAACGGACATAGAGTACCTTTACTTCTGAAGAAAAGTACTGTTCCCGAGGAAAACTTCAATAACCTTTGTACTTTAATAAATGGCGCCTCGTGTCTTTTTGATTATGATTGAATTTTAAATTGAAGTATTTTTTCTGCGTCCGCTATATAGTATATAATAACCGACATTTACGCGGACGCAGTCGCGGGCAAAAGCTAGCTTTTATATAAAAAATCAGTATATTTGTGTCTGCAAAACTTAAAAAGTAATTGATGGATTAGACTTGAAATTGCTCGGCTCATGTTCATTGATATATAACTATTTGTGTTCGATAGTATATTGTCATATCAGTTAGAAAATCTACTCGAATTGATTACTCAGCGGTGTTATTCTGTAAAACCCTCCTTCCGTGAAGTGAGTGTGCGGCGACATGTCAATCCCTAGCATCGTATAGTGACAGCCCAGTTTTAGCTCACTTCACCTTAATTCACTGAGGGAGATTTCTTATAGAATAAGCCGGCTGGTCTGGTTATGTTAATGAATATAAACAAGCATTCGCGAAGTGAATCACCGAAACTCGTGATCGACTGTCACTTGTTTATTGACATTCAACTGTTGTTTACATGTTTATACGAGTAATATAAAAGAGACTTGATAGCTAATAATTCAACTTTTTCAAGTTCAACAAGCCAACGGCCGCGATCTTGTTACCGAACGACAGTATATTCTAATTGTTTAACGTACAACTAACCTTTGTAATTCGAGATTTTTTTGAAATTCTTGTGCTTTTTCTCAAAATTTTAAGAAATAAGGTCAAGTAGGTACCTTAACTTGATGTAGCCTTACCGTTAATTACAAAATTAAGGTTAAATTACCAAGCCCGTTTTTATAATTTGAACCTTATTCTCACTTATGCTAAGTTGATCTAAAGATAACCTTTAATTGTTTTGTAAAGACAGTCACCAACTGTCACTTTACCTTCTTGTTCCGCATATTAACTCATCCGCCTCCCTAAATAGATGTTATCCACTAAGTAGGATATATTTAAATGTGTATATTTAAATGTTCATGTGAAGTCAATGTAAATGTTAACCAGTAAAAGCTTTGATAAATTAATCCTTAATCTACATTGACGGCAACTTTCATTACGTAACTTGTAATTCCCTGCATTGTCTTCCAGGGGTCAAAGCAATTATGAATACGAACAACTATTACTAAGCACCTACCCAAGAAATATGACAATAAAAGTCCGCTGTCTCCTACAAATACATGACGCCAAATCAGAATGTTATGGAACAGCTCTTTTTGTATATTTCAGATTTAATATTTTATTTTTTGGTCCAAGGTAAATTAAAATCAAACATTTAAAGGCAACTTGTATACTTAATTTAATAGCAACCAATCAAAAAGCTGTAAATCTGGCGATATGTGAGTTTAAGTATCGTTCTGTAATTAATAAGAGCTAGTACCTACTTTATTGCACTGCAAATGACAACTCATTATTTTCTTAATTATAGTCTTAACTGCGATCAATGTCAAGAATGAAGCCTTGATGTAAGGACTTTTTGCTCAGTTACCGGATAGGATATCAAACAGATATACTGACCTATTACCTTCTGGAGAACATACCGTGACTTATAAGAAGATGATACAATAAAAATTAAAAATTTTAAGTAACATCCGGCAGAAGAATAGATATCCCTACCGCAGCTAACAAAAGAGCTGATTACCTTGAAACGGCTAAACCGATTTTATTAAAACATATCTAAGAACCATCACTAGGAAACCTGCTTTCAAAAAAAAAACAGCACATTCAAATCGGTTCCCACGTTTAAGAGCCACAAAGGTGCCACAGACAGACACACAGACACGTTGAACTTATAACACCCCTCTTTTTGAGATGTGTTACAAATAGGTCTTAGTAATTTTCCAGATCGATTTCGGCCACGGCGGTTAATCTTAACGTGGATTAGCCGTACGCAAGAGATATTATAGTGCAAAAGTGTGTGCGCAAATACAGGTGCACTTTCTCTTCCCTAACTATGTACTAAGAACACTTTTAACGATGAGAATATCTTTTTTTACAGATGATCCAAGCCTTCCTACCAGCGATGTTGGAGCGTAATACCGGACACATCGTTGCCATGTCATCCATGGCCGGTAAAATGGGTCTCCGTAACCTCGTGCCGTACTGCGGCACCAAGTATGCCGCCAGAGGCATCATGGAGGCGCTCGCTGTTGAGCTTCATGAAGACCCTAGAGATACCAATGGGGTACGTACCTACTTGAGAGCTTTAGTTTTTAAATATACTTGTTATTCATAAAAATAAATCAACAATCTTCATCATCGCTGACATTGGTTAAAAAAATCATAGGAGGAAACCTGAATTTTTGTAATTTATATAAGTGTAAAATTGCCAATCCGCTTTTAGCAAGCATGCTGGATAATGCTTAGGCTTCTCATGCGAAGAGGCCCCAACAGTGGTAAAGGGGATAATAGGGATTCGTTTTTCTTTTTTTGAATAGACGCTATCCGACACTAGGAATTTCTCCTGTATCGTGGTTGCGTTTACAAACATATACACAAACAGCCAGACCCGGAACAATTATTTGTAACTATCATACAAATATTAGTTCCGGGCGAGAATCAAAACCGTGACAGAAATCACAGCCAATCACTCAGACACTTCGCCATCCATGTCATTAATTAGCTATGACTAGGTACAGCAAATCTGTCGTCAAAATCTCCAATTTCCTAACCCCCATGTTCCATTGTCCCAGATCAAACTGACCACAGTCTGCCCGTACATCGTAAACACCGGTCTCTGCCACAACCCTCGCATCCGTTTCGAAGGTCTCATGAAAACTGTGGACCCTGGAGATGCTGCTGACCAGATTGTCGACGCTATCCGTAGAGAATACCACGAGATTACCATCCCCAGTGACTTGTATTACTCAAACAAGGTGAGATATTTTCCTATTAAATTAAGTGCTTAAAATTGGTTGTTGGTGCTAACAAAAAAGAAGTAAATGATTGAGAAAGGATGATGATCTAGAAAGGATTCAGAGTTAGATTTAGCCGCTGTAGTTCCAGTCTTTCTGTTAGGAGAAAAACTATGCCTTTTTGCTAAAGTGAACGGTGACTTTGTTAAAAAAAATAGCCTTTTCAGCTTAGATAGACCTAGAAGACTATTAAAAATCTGGATGTTTAACTATGTCAACTGTGTCTTCATACTGTTAAGGTTTGGTCGAGGTCGGTAATGCAGGACTTTAAACTCTGGGCCCGATAATAATTAAAATGAAGGCTGAAGGATAATAATGTTCATTTTGATCGACATCAAACGTTACCCACGAAACAAGTTCACCCTGCT
Organism: Caradrina clavipalpis; assembly: GCA_932526535.1. Taxonomy (NCBI): domain Eukaryota; kingdom Metazoa; phylum Arthropoda; class Insecta; order Lepidoptera; family Noctuidae; genus Caradrina; species Caradrina clavipalpis. Next base: position 2,799,902 of record OW052088.1, read on the forward strand.
TCTTTGAAGCACCTCTTAGTAAAAGTTTATTCCTTCAATCATCATTTTAACCAATATGTCTTCTCGTTCCAGCTGTTCAACTTGTTCCCGCCCGGTGGTGCTAAGATACTGACAGACTTCATCGGAACCGGACTAGACCCTCATGATTGAGCTACAGTCAGAATTAAAGACTTTATTGTAAATAAAATACAACTTAACATGACAAAAATAAACGCATTTGTAAATAAATAAGAAGTTGTTGATAAACAATGGTACTTATTATTTATTGCACTTCTACCGTTTCGAACTCCCCATTTTTCGGAATTAAACATTATGATAAAAATAAAACATAACTCTTACAAAACTAAACATACAATAGTTTTACAGACTAGAAAATGAGATTTGTAATAGCGATCATATAATGTTCCTCCTGACCTAATTTCGATCATGACGGCCAACCTAAGTCGAGTAAAGCTATCAGTATAAGCCTTTCCTTTACTGAGAACATCTTACAATCCATGATTCGGTTTAGAGCATTACGTTACCATAATGCCGTACTCATTGACGACATGTAATGTAACAATCTAAGACCGGTTTTAAGCTCGAATCTGAACTCCAGAGCGCCTGTAACATTGTACAAATCGCATAACGCACTGTAATGCTCGGTTCTCCTCACTCAAGAAATTATCGAATCTGGATGCCTACTACCATCTCTTAATTTTCTATAATCTTAATATGACTGCCTTGCGCATTGTTGCATTGTCAACGTTCATTTCAAACTGAAATTACAAAGGACCCGAGGACTTCTGAAGTTTTTGCCTGTTACATTGCAGGCAAATGCTCCAAATAAGGGACCTTTAGATGTCGGTATAAAAGTATGTATGTATAAACAGCTCGATACACACCGACCAAAAAATTGGTACAGCTTATTCATATTTTTATCTTAGAACTATAAAAGCTTATCAAAGTCTTATATTAAACATTTTTCTTATTTAACTCTATGCCTTATTAGTAAGAGTTTTGAGGAAGGTGGTGGTGTGTCTCTTCGTGGGGAGACACTGTCCAAACGCTTCCAAGAGTAGGGGCTCCTGCTCTACTGCTTGTCTGTAACAAGGCAGTCATAATGCATGCGAATAAGTAATCATTTTAGTCCAATTTACAAGGTTAACTGAAATGTATCTTAGGTATATATCCAAAAGGAATTAAATTTGCTTGTTTAGTAGCGTCCGACTAATATATAGCATAATGGTGAGTATAGATTAATTATTTATCATATTAGTAGCCTCCGGACATGAAGCCAGGTTGAGAGACAGTTCACAGTCTGACGTGCACAAATGTGTCTGTCTGTCTGTCTTCAAATGAATTCCTAAACGATGACTGCTAAAGTCCTTGAGTTCGTGTTTAGAGCTCATTAGAGTTGCTTGGAAAACTTTACCTATAATCATCCAACGACACAGTTCCATCCTTGTCGACGTCCAACTTCTTGAGCACCAGCTCCACAAGATCACGTACGCCTTCATCAGGGTCCTCGTCACCAGGCTGTTTCAGTAAAGAGTTCCTGAAAGTAGGTACGTCGAATCGTATGACATCTGGAAATAGTCTATAGCAGAATATTTCATGACATGCCATGTCCCCAGAAAATCGTCGAATGGACATTTTTGAATATATACGTATATTTTGTCATACCTATTTAATATTCAATTATATAATTGAATATATTTTTACTACTACAAACTATACCGATTCGGTAATATTTCTTTGACCTTGAGTGAACTCTAAAAAATTGATTGGGTCCAAATAAGTCCTAGACCCAATTACATTATCCCACGAGAACCGTAAATTATTCCGGGATAAAAAGTACCCTATATGTTATTCCACACTACAATCTATCTCGGTGCCAAATTTCATGTAGTAGGAAGAGTAGGATTATGTTTTTTGGCTAATAAACTAGTAGGAGAAAAATGTGAGTCAAGGTACGTAAGTTTCAAAAATTAAATATCTTACCGTAGCAACAAAAACATCTCTTCTCTCGTAATAAACCCATCATTGTTTAGATCATACACCTTGAAGCAGTATCCGATGCGTTCCTCCTGGTTTCCTCTGAGCAGTACGCTGAGTCCTTTCACCCAGGACTCGAACCTCAGCGAGCCCTCCCCTCCCGCCGCGCCCCTCTCCCATGTTATCCACATGCGCTCGAGGATTGCCTCCTCTGTGACCAGGTCGAAGGTGTTGTGCATCACATCTCGAAAGGTACTTTGGTCTATACCCTGGGGAGAAAATTGAATAACTTTAACTTAAATTCGGACTTGAATATTTCTTTCTACCTGTTCTGGACTGATACAGTCGTGCAAGTTCTTTATATGTCATTATTTATTCATCTCCTGATTTTAAATGTACACCGCTGCCTACAGACATCTGCAATTAATTAACGTCTCACAGTTACTAATGAACCCTAATTATTTCCAAGAAATGCTTCACCCTATTACTATTAAGTAGATAGGTACAGATGCACTGTTCCGTACAATGAGCTTAAAGCCACGCACACAAAGACAATCGATTACGTATACCAGAGGCCTCGCAAATGTGTTGCCATTCCAGGATAAATCTGGAATGTCTGATGCAATTACATCGGCACCCTTAATCATCAAATCTGGATATAGCAACACTGGTTTACGCCAGAAATTGTGACAATTCTGGTATAATAATTTATGTTTGTGGTCATAAATCGTAGATGGAAATATAGTTTCAAAAGAACTATAAATTTTTCGAGGAAAACTAAGTTAAACTTTGTAATATTCTACTAACACATATTACTTTAAATCAAATTCAAACATGTTCACGGTATCATTTCTCATCGGCCACCATAAATAAAACTGGTTAGACTTTACAATAGTTTAGTAATATCCAGTAGTGTGTTTATTAGTGTTCCTTTTCCGGAAAAGAACTACTATCATATCTATTTCAGCTGCAAAGCAGCGTTACTGTGTTCCGGTTTGAAGGGTATGGGGTTTTTCTTTTTTCGCATGGAAAATCATCAAAAGACTTCTTCCGCCGCAGGTGGGCCGGATTTTTCCTGAGTAAAACCCATCCGTGTTCCTTCTTGTGCCCTTTGCATTCCGGGGGCACGGTATCTCTTGCGAACAACCCGCAGCCCCGGCAGGCATCGGCCCTAAGTGGCCCCTCCATTGCTGAGGGTATGGGTGCCGGTGAAATTTCAACTTTATGTCTGGGGTAGCAACGCATTTGCAAGGTCTCTGGTATTGCAGATGTCTATAGGCAGCGGTGATTACTTGACATCAGGTTATTTTTTTTTCCAAAATATGCATTTATCTACAAATGACCCTGTTTATAATTGCGTAAATTATAACTCGCTTCCACTAAAATTCTAACGTCATTTACTTCCGCATTTTCCGGCTTTCATGTCAGCTCAAATAATCGTTAATGTCATAGCAAATTGAGCCTTAATTAAGTTAAATGTGAAGGCAATTTGTCTAAAATGACATTTTCATTTCCGCGTTTACTGCAAAGTGAATTTAAATTAAATTGGTATAGTTACCGCTTATTCATTGTAGTTTTCACGTCATTTTATGAAATAACTGGATGAATAAGGTAATATGAGAATGAACGTTTTATGTTTGCAGGATGATAGATTGTTTTCCACTGAAAATCAATTTGGCCACTATTTTAGTAACAAAAGAATAAAAAAAGAACTTCCTTGTTTTATCATTTATTAACGGATAATGGTTTACTTAGATACCGCTGCTTATATTTTTACTTTAAAATTAGGTAAAACAATTCTTCGAACTTGAATGTATCACTATTTTGTTTATCTTAACAATGACAGCCTTTATCTATAAGAAAAATAAAGATTTTCAACTTCCATTCACAATAAATTTTCACATAGGTAACCCCATTCACAAATTTATATTAGAACAGGCCTATGTTGGCCTACTTAATTCCTTCCCCTAGCTATATAAACGCACGCAATGTAGGATATAGCCCGCAGAAAGAGCCTCCTGCCGTGCACCCAACGGTTAAACCGTGATATTATTGCCAATAAAGAATAACGGCCCTCGTGAATGAACCCTCTCAATTTTTATTCCAAACTATATTATGATATATTTATTGCACATTAAAGTTGATTTTCAAAAGTGGTTGGATTTGAAAAGTGTGGTATTGAAGTTTTATGAATATTGGTTCAACTTGAGTTGTTTGATTGTTGCTTTGTGTTGACGCTTATTATGATTAGTGAATTGAACAGTTACGATTGACATTAGGTGCAATGAATTGAATGCTTTACTGAACTGATTTGCTTAAATGGATGTAAAATGACACATAAGGAGTCTTCCTATGTGTATTTTTACATCCTTCATTACATCATTTTTTATGATAGAAATTGCATGTATTTTTTGACTGAAAGTAACGTGTAATTTGTATCTATGCTATATTCTTTTGTTCTCAGCCATAATAATCTTCCTCGTCATCATCTGCTTAACCTTTTCCCAACTATGTTGGGGTCGGCTTCCAGCCTAACCGGGTGCAGCTGAATACCAGTGTTTTACATGGAGCATTAATCTTCCTATTCTAGGTAATACTAAAGTCAAAAAAAGTACCACAGTTTTTTTACGAAAATATTTTTTACACGTTATACCTAACCAGATTTTAAATACCCCTACAACACCAGCACTGTTTGTTGCATGCACCCACCCGTAAGCACAATATTTTCCGTGCAATACTTTGCGAACCATTATAAGCGCTGATTTTTTTAAATAACAAATAAAAGTGTTTTTCCAGCTATACTTACGTAAAAATATTTTTATCTAAACCGATAGTCTATATGTTTCCATAGATGAAATGTGAGAGGAAACCACTTATTTACATAGAAAGAAGTCGTATTCACTAAGCTAATAATGATTATTTTCATACATACTTACATCAATTTTGGGTGGATGCCCAATGGCCGTGGCCGGCGCCGCAGCTTGCGCGCTTATCACCAGTCGACGATACATATTGTATAAAGCTTCGATCTCGGCCCTGTAACAAGTAGGAACTCACTATTTCAGGTTTTTCATCTTTAAAATACAGTAGGTATGTAGGAATTAAAAAAAAAACGTTTTAAATATTTAATAATATTAGCTTTTGCCTGCGTGAATATCGGCTATCGCGAATATAATCAAAACCACGAATTAAAAAGTAGCATGTCTTTTTTCTTTCAAACTTTGATAAAATTGGTTTAGTAGTTTAGCCGTGAAAGCGTAAACAACTAACAAACAAACTAACTCACTTTTCCATTCAAAATCAAATCATTTATTCCAATTAGACCATTAAAAGGAACTTTTGAACGTCAAATTAATTAAAACGATTGAATCTAGTTGAACATTAACATTGAGAATTGATTAAGTACAAAAAAAGTAGTAGCATATAAATAAATAAATAATAATACATACAATCATTTGATGGCAACATTCAAATTTTTTATTGAAGATCCCATTCGTCTTCACATTTTTATTCACAATTTCAATGGCTTTTTAATGAACCCATTCATTTATTTATAAACGCATCACTAATTTCAAAATCTTTGAAACAAAAGACACGTATCGTTATAAAGATTTCCCGAACTTTTATTTGGCGCCCAACAACACATCAACATCAAGTCATCACATCAAGTCAGGAAACATCGCTTTTCAAATATCTCCATGTTACCAAGAAAAATAATGCTACAATAAAAGTAAAAATCCTCGTAAAAAACATGTCTATCTCACAGTGAGACACAATAATTTGCCTATTTTACGATTTGCAGTAGGTACGCAACAAAAGGAGTTTGATCGTAAACAAGGCTCAGCTATCACGCACTTTATCGTGTAACTTAGTGGTCTGAGAGCCCAGAGTCGCCACAACTACGTCATTTTAGCATGGATGAAATGTTAATGAATACAAAAACAAGAATTGTCATTACGAAGGTATGCGTCCCTGCTAGCTCTAATGCTTTGTTCTTTTTCATGTATATCTGAAAATACTAGTTGGTTTGGAAATAATATTTGTGTTCATGATAGCCAGATTCATGAGGAATAGTATTTATAAAATCTTATATATAGGCTATATAACATCACGCTACGACCGACGGAATCAGAGCAGTAACCAAAGGCGTAACTGAACACGGGTGAAATAGCGGCGCTAGCCAGGTGAAAATGGTTTCTTAATCAATTACGCTCAAGTGTAACAGCTGTATTTTTACTAAATTAAAAAAAAACTTGACATTTCCTGGTGTTATGGCTTCAGGCATACACCTCCTTTTAATTTGAAAAGTACGCGTACTTTCATAATTATTCTTTCTATCCTCAAAACTAAGTCATGCTAATATGACGTAGGTTTGGCGACACTGGGCTCTTTGACCATAGTCTCCAGAACCGGTAGTGTTTGTTATCTAAATAACATACACGCGATAGGGAAAAAGTTTTTCTGTAAAAGTCTGAGCAAGTAGGCATATGAGGAATGTTGTAGTCGGTATTAATAAAAATAAAATAACAAACCCATAATACACCAATAAGAGAGATATAACGTTACCGCGGTAAAAAAAACAACTGAAAACAAAGATATAAGTTAGTTTCAGTCGGATATGAATACTGAAATCTCCACGGCGTTTGTATTCCCCAAAGGGTAAGGAAGAGGTGTACACCCTAAACTAAAACTAGACTACTACTGGAAACCGAAATTCAGAAAAACTGAAATGTATGTAAACTAAAAAGTTTTCTGAAACTGCAACGAGACTAAATAACGGGTGTGAAAATTGTTAAAATAAGTTGAAAGTAACATATTTTTCCCATTATTGCGATCATTTATTTGCTGTTAAAACTTCTGTAGAATATTACATATTTTTTACGAAAACAAGCTTACAAAAAATTTAAACTTTACATATCCCCATACATGACTCTCGCTACCACCAAATCTTACGTTTTGCAAATCAGCCTAGCTAGCAGCCACACTATTCTCAACCACTGCAACTCCTGAAAACCAGAATCAACAGTGGTGACCACCAGAAAATCACCAATGAAGCTCAACGAGTCCCGGAGAAACAATTTAACTGTCTCGAATCCCGCTACAATCAACAAAATTAATCAGAAAAGAACAGCGAAGCCTATCACAACAACCGGTTTTCCGTCAACACGCAATAAAAACAAATGAAGTCCTATTTTACTAAAAATACCGACCGCTAAATGTTACCGAATTATTATTAAGTTAACTTAATTTTGAAACCATTGTATCAACGGTAAATAAACTTTATTTTCATATTAAATAACTCTCATTTTTTAATACTCTCATTTCAAAAACTTCAAAAACCAAAAAAAGGCCACTTAAACGAACTTTTTAACACTAAACTGCACTCACTTGTTAAAATGAGTAAGTCTATACAGTGCATCAAGATGTTTCTCTTTCAGTTTCTTATTAGGCATTATTGGACGTGTTTCATACTTCCAAGCCCGTAATATTTTATTACCGGAGCGACCTGCCCGGGCCGCCTATAGCCGTCCTACTGAAATAGCGACTGAGGGTTGAAAAAGCCAATGCTAACCTTCGATCGTTTATAGCTTATCAATTGAGTTCATTTAGGGTTAAATGCGCGGTTAATAGACATACGTGGTTTCCTGATTATGTTATGTAAAAGTCTTTTCATTGAAGCTATATTTTTTTATTAAGAGCAATAATTAAGTTATAGCTTCATAAAAGGACTTTAAAGACACGACTGGTTTTTTATCGCAATCCTTTTATTCTTTTACCCCGGAAAAGCTTAAATATAAGGAAATGAAGTTGCAAACAAAATTACAAAAAAAAAATTGCTATAAAATAAAATTAATAACGTGTCTATTATATTCAACTCTGTCTTTTTATACATGGCAAGCAATGCCGATGTTGACAATTCTACCAGTGTCAAAAGTGAATAAGAATCAGTTTGCGAGAGGGGGAAAAAACTAATGAGTAAAAACAAACTTTTGTTAATAAAGTTGGAGTCAACTTAGATCTTGTTGTGTCAGTACGGAAAATAACTATTTATTTAAGAATCACTAAAATCATAGCTTACTTCGTGAACAAAACAGACCCATATCACCTATTCCGTATCAAGTCAACACTCTATCAACTACCACTTACTAGCACGTCAATCATACTTCATACCTCTCTCCACTCATCAACATTACAGCTTAACAAGTCCCTACTACATCGACTTCCCTTCATTAGGAACAAATGGAATAAGTTAAGATTTGTGAAAGAAAGCCTTAAGAAACTAGTCATTAAGTGTAAACTGCCTCATTGCATCGCATCGACGCTGTCCTAATATGTCATTTATCTTTGATGACATTTGACTTCGGCAGAAAGGTTCACGCAGTGGCTGTGCGTTTAGCTACTTCGCTGCGTGTCTTGGTTCCCATATTCGCACGCAACTGATATTTGGCTAGTTGTCTATGTATGTGAGTGTATATTTTTGTAAACGCACTCACGATACAGAAGAAATTCCTAAAACGAGGCAAAGAAGTTTAAAAAATTGACAACTGTTTGCTCTTGACTCTAGTCTAGGTCTGAGGTGACAAAGACAAAGACGACGAGGAAGTGATATTGAGCTTACCCAGAAGAAGCCTGTTCATGATCATCATCATCGTGGACATAGGTAGGCATCCCCCAGAGATTTAGAAAAAAGACCGGTTGGCTGCATCAGTCGATGCAAGCTATCTTAACCAGTAGGGTTGAATGCGTTCGGAAATACGGACGCAGGTAGAGAGATCCATTCCTTTGCAGTGCGCCTTATAAAAGACGATTGGAAACTCCTAGTACGAACCTAAGTTAAGCAGCGTTTTACTTACTTGGAAAACCTGGTTGTCTTGAAGAGTATTTCGAGGACTTTCTGCGGCGGCTTGCCTGATATCACCGGCTTCTTCCCCTTCGGCTTCGGTCTGGGGGCTGAGGCTGCGCCCTGTGCCTGTGGGCGCTCCGCCCCATGCCTGCCAGCTGACAGGAATATGCGGACTCCACGGAGTGCTATGGCACTGGCCGCCATGCTGATCTGCTTGCCTTCTGCAGCCATTGTCTGTTGAGAGGACAGACTAGTGTTTTAGAAGTATTACTTTCTCCTTTTAATTAGGCAACTGATTACAAGGAAAACGATAAGGAGATTTGTTTGATTCAAACGTAAAAGTTATCCATACTATGATATTTTTATTACAAAACCTAACTGCCTCATTAGCCTAGTGATCCTAAGCGGTTCGACTTCCAAGTGTGGGTTTTTCTATGAAACTCTCTCTACATTTGTGCCCGGTTACTGGCAATAGGTTCGCCCCAATTACATGGAACCTAAACATACAACAGGTAAATCTCTGGAAGTACTTCTATCATAAAAAATATTTCATTGATAGGTAGCTACAATATTTCTGAGTGGCATGGAAGCTTAAAGGCCTCTCCATGCAATTGCGTGCACGATATGCGTACTTACGTACTAATATTATAAATGCGAAAGTAACTCTGTCTGTCTGTCTGTCTCTTCTTCACGCCTAAACCCCTGAACCGATTTCAATGAAATTTGGTACAGATATAGTCTGGGACCCGAGAAAGGACATAGGATAGTTTTCATCCCGGAAATCCCCCGGGAACGGGAACTATTAATCCAAGCGGATGAAGCTAGTATCATATAAATTTTTCTACGGATAGATATGGCAATATCCTCCCTGTCAAATTCAAATTCAAAGCATTTATTTCAATTAGACCATTTACAGGCACTTTTGAATTGTCTAGAAGTTACAGTTTAAAATTGAAGCTAGTTGCTCGTTCAAACACGTAATTAAATGGCAGCTATAAAGAAAGGCATTTACACGTAGAATGTATCATACCACGAATTCTTCCGCTCCTCATTAAGTCAGATATGCATAGCTGTGTACAGTAACGTGCTAACCCAGTTCAAATAGTTGGTGCGAGGCACCGGCAAGGCGATGACTGCCGATTACCGAGCTGATACAATGCTTAATTACCAAGTTCGTTACAGCTACCATTAGCAAATAAAGTTGGAACTTTGGAAGACGGTGTTACGTGGAAGAATACCTACTCAGTCCATATTTCTTTCTACAATGTAAACTTAGGTAGTAAATTAACCTGTAAAAGTGATCGCTGTAGACTCTGTCGGGTGTAGTAATTACTTAATTTTTTAGACTCTACTTGGAACTTGGTACTTGTAAGTCTAAGATCACGACTTTTCACGTACATTACCAACACACATGATCAAAAACTTTCTTTAATCGATACTAATATATTAAAGCTAAACAGTTTTTTTGTTTGTTTGCAAAAACGTGCTAATTTCTGGAACTACCAGTCGAATTGAGAGAGAGTGAGAGAGATTATGGCATTTTGAAACTTCATCACTAGACAAAATAAAGGCATTATAAAGAATGTGGATTTTGAAGGGTGATCCCCTTGAAATACTTAACTCACAAATACGTAATAAACAATACGTAAAAATAAAGGATTTGCTATTTCCACAAAAACAGAACTCAAAACGCAATTGCCATAATCGCAAACTTTTAAAAAGAGAATAACCGGAAAATAGAACAAATGACAAACGGTATCCAACATGAGTCAAATGATTCATTAGTGTCACTCCGACATCCATTTCATCCATGTCGGTAGACTGGCGACACGCTATTCGTCGCTTACGATTCGCTCATTTTGAAAATAGAACAGGCTTCTCCAACGCATGTTATAGTCGGATAGTTCAGGTACCTAATGGCAGTTTCATGTAGCTTTTTTTTTAGAATTCTTGCGCCTGGTATTTGTCACTCATGTTAAGTTACGACTTTACTGCTCCGCTCCCGTGTGTCGTAGCGTGATATCATATAGCCGGTTCTCTATTGTGTCACCTAACTTTTTTATCCATAATTTAAAGTGCCATAACTTTTTTTGTCCTAATCATCATTTGTCCGAATGATAACTTACCCGAACTTAATATCACATAATATCACATGCCATAAAATTGAAATCTCTAAATATGTCATAAATCCGTTTGTCATAAATATTACAATCAATAATATACAAAAGACATAAAGCCTTTTTCGATAAAAGTTATAAATCCTAAATTCAAATTACATAACACTTTTTTTAAATAATAATATTCTTAAAACATTTTTTTAGAATATTAGAATTTTATTTTTATCGTTTTTGCAAGCAAGCCAGCATGCAGCATGCAAGCAAGCATGCAGCATGCAAGCAAGCATGCAGCATGCAAGCAAGCATGCAGCATACAAGCAAGCACGCAGCATGCAAGCAAGCAAGCAAGCAGCATGCAAGCAAGCGTGCAACATGCAGCAGGCATGGTTTCTGTCACGGCTCCGGCGCTGCGGGGCTCCGGCGGTCCCATGCGAGCTTATCGTCGCAGATGATTTCACGCTCACCACCGCGAGTGTCAAAACCACCTGCTCCTCAGCTCGCGGGCCGCCTTGCCCCTCCGAGCCTACGCGATTTTAAATTACACTCTAGGGGTAGGGCAGACAAGACTACGTGGAGTCGGTTTTGCAGCGATTCGTTTCTGTCACTAAAACCTAATTTTTAGCAAATGTTTTAGGACAAAAAAAAATATTATAAATGAACATTCGGAATAATACATATTATGTAACGCAATACTTAGGACATATGACTTTAGGTCATGTATAATTAGGTGCTTCAAAGATTATAGTACTCGATATTATGACAGAATACTTTTAGAACTAAAGATAATTATGTTACACAAAATTTCGGGATTTTTAACATTATGGTTACTGAGGTTTATATCAAACGTGTTATAGATAATGATTTTCGGACAAACAATTTTAGGAGATGTAAGGGACTCCTATAGCCAATACTATTCCTCATGAGTCTGGCTATCGTATTCAAGAAGAATTTTTCCATTTCGACTGGATAAACGCGTTTAAACAAACAAAAAAATGCTGTTCAGTTTTATTATACCTAATAGTAGAGATTAAACATAATAACATAACATCATCACGCCTGTATTCCCCGAAGGGTTAGGCAGAGGTATACCAATGCACACCCACAGTTCGCCGGTATGTTTTAGGTCCCATGTAATAGGGGGCGAGCCTAACCGGGCACAAATCCTAACTCCGAGCTGCTACTGAGAATTTCATAGAAAAACCCAATAGCACTTTTTGCTCGACCTGGGAATCGAACCCAAGACCTTTAGCGTAGCAGTCGCGCTTAGAACCTCTACACTGCCAACGAGGCAGTTTTTTTCATGTGTGTTGGTAATTTGTTTTGTACCTACGTACTCGTATGTACGTGAAAAGTCGGGTTCTTAGTACAGATTTATATGTTCCAAATATATGGGCATGTGACATGACAAAATAGCATTCATCATAATTCGGAAAAATGGCGTAAGCTCTGTCTGTACAATAAATCTCTCGAAGATTGTTATCAACTTTGATCACCCCTATCAATATTTCTTTCTACACTTTTAAAGGTAAATGGGTTGCTCATAGTTACAAAAAAGAAATATTTATGTTTATCACCCCACAAACTCGTTTACCCCATAAATAAACCTCCCCTTATTCCCATTAATTTCATTATTTTTTCCATAAAACGTTCCATTTCTGTCAAAATATTGCGCCTGCCCTTTATTTTACGTGTTTTTAAGCTGCTGTTTTTTAGATTTTCAACGTTGATAAGTTAGTTAAGTGCTGCTGTGATAACGTGTTAGGCAAAGAGTATGAAATCACGCCAAAGCGACAGATAGGATATGAAATGAGCATGTTATGTGTCATGAGCCTTGTTGAAGGATGGAAGATGTTCTAATACGAATTTTATTTAATGAAGGAAATTAAAGAATAGTTTCGTTGGTGCTCTGTTATTCTGTGACATAAAGCAGGAACTTATTTATATTTCAGTTAATCAGTGGTATGTAGTTATGTAGATGTAACCAAAAGTTTAGGCTAACAAAGGTATCAGTTTTGTTAAACCTAAGACCTTTGTAATTTTATTGTTATGTTTTGTGTTTAAGTAAAATATTAAAGGTTATAAAAAATATTAAGTATAATTATCAACAAGCGCACAAGATAGGGAAGTTTGGAAGGTGAAATGGAAGGCCTTTACTCAACAGGGGCTCACAAATAGGCTTAAAAAAAAGTAATTGAATGAAACTAGCATTTAAATAAATGTATCTCCTTATTTAGATACCTACCTGCTAATATGCTCTTATCAGGATATCAAATAAATTATCCTCAAGCTGCCTATAGGTTAAATTGTCTGATAAGTCAGTGGTTGTAGATCAATTTATGTTGCACGTTACTCGAGACTTACCTAATTTTCATAAAACACGGAACTGCTGATTTACTATCCTATCAACATTTCGTAAAGGATTCCCCCCCAACATCAAGTAGACTAAAACCAGAGGGTTGTTAACGTTCAAATAAAACGGTATTTACGATAGCTACGTACCTATACTTGTAGCAGGTACTTTTAACAAAACTATTTGGTATACATATAGGCAGCTTACTTGCGTTAACTTTTAAACACAATGTTATGAGAGTGCTGAGCAGTCAATTCTATCAAATAACTCTCTTAAGTGTGTCATAAGCTTAAAAAGTAATTACGCATATATACAATAAAAAACGGCCAAGTGCGAGTCGGACTCGCGCACGAAGAGTTCCGAAGTACCTAATATCTATAATAATAACGTATTAAAAAAAAACTACATACTAGATCTACTTACAACCAATTTTTGGTGGAAGTTTACCACTTTGGAACTGTGTCTCGCGCAAACTATTCAGTTAAGAAAGAAATAGTACTAAAAACCTTAATATCATTTTTGAAGAGCTATCCATAGATACCCCACACAAATAAATAAAAAATAGTTTCAGTTCTAAGTAAGGGGAACCCCTAAAATTTATTGTTTTTTTTCTATTTTGGTGTGAAAATCTTAATGCGGTTCACAGAATACATCTACTTACCAAGTTTCAACAGCATAGCTCTTATAGTTTCGGAAAAGTGGCTGTGACATACGGTAGGACGGACAGACAGACATGACGAATCTATAAGGGTTCCATTTTTTGCCATTTGGCTACGGAACCCTAAAGGAATATTAGCAGTGTAGTAGAAACATGAATCATTTTGCCTGTATACCAAGTATGTAGTTTTGTACATCAGTAGGTAACGTTTTATTTAAATAGCCGTTTTCATCAGTTTCGTTATAGATGCTATCAATGCACGTATAGACCATGCATGTTCACATTTGCATAGAAATATCTACGGCTGACATAGGCAGGACACGCGATGTTACCATACGTTTCCAAATAAATTCATTTTTGTATAGTTTTTTCAATGTTTTGTTAATAAATCTATGGTTTTGTTATTTTATGGGGGGCACCTATAATAGGTTTATGTGCTGCTGGGTATAAAAAGTCTGGTAGACCGAAAGAATAGTAGGTAAGTACATAGGTAGGAACCTACATCAGAAAGTCTTTGACAACTGCGAAGATAAAATGGAATTTTCAATTTAATTTAAACCTTTTTTTCCCATTTCGATTATTAGAACAAACGCTACTACAATTCTTTCTTAAGTTCGATATTTTTATTACTGTAAGTAATTGTTTATTTTTCAAACATAAAACTTATAAATAATAATTAAATTACATTTAAAAATAGAAAGCTCGCAAAAAATTTGGTAAATCATTTATAAATCAAATTATTTAGGTACCTAATTAATATTAATCAACTGTCTATTATGTTTAAATAGGTTATTTGTTATACATTGCATTGCCTAAGCCCCTTCCCTATCATCTTTCTAAGAAGAAGCACTGACTATAGTAAGTAAGTAAGTACCTATGCTAAACTTGACTACCAAACGAAACCATGTGTAAAGCAACAAAACAACGCCCTTTTATTTGGTCAATAATTCTGTCAAACCTGACAAAACCGTCTCAACCTCTCCAAATTGAATGTCAATTCTATCTTCTAATAAAAACATCCAAAATCTAGTCGTAATATCATCTCAGCGGCAAATGCCTAAAAAAAATGTTACTGAATTACCTACTTTGACATCTTGAAACTGAGATGAAATTGCGATCGTTTATAAAAGTTAGTAGAATTGCCTATTTAAACAATGAATCCTAAATAGGTTCTTTCTAGCTACTGCACAGTAAATCCTTATCTATGTTTAACCCGTTTCAAACCACTTTTCCATTCACATAGATTACAAAAGCACCCCATACGCCTCGATGAAAGAATCGACCAAGCACCAAAGCGTAGCAAGCCAACTATCAAAGCAATTTACTACATAAGTAACTAGCTATACAGTACTGACCTTTCGTGATTTATGACTTTATTCCCCTGACAACGGCACATACATACAAAACATGTGATTTATAATAGATACAGTGCGTTACGCTTTAGGTAGACAATCGTTTGCACGTTGCTTGGTTACACCTCCACATTTTCGGGGATTGCGTTCGCTTTGAACGTGTCATTGATTTTTGCGGCCGAAGGGTTGTGTGTTTATGTACTTATTTAGTCTGACAATGGTGAAGTTATGGCTACAAGTTATGACTTATGTTCGAGGAAAAATTTTGGATGAAAATTAATTCATCATCTTCTTGCCGTTGTACAAAGTCACGGGGTCGTCCTCAACCGTCCTTGCTATCATTGACTATTTTTCAAAACAATATTAATAAATGCTTTCATTGGCCTTCCTCTCTCTCTCTTCATTAATCCACATTTATATTTATATTTGTGGAAAAAAAAACAAGAAAAATCATGTATTTTTTTTTTAATTTGTAGGCAGGTACTACCTAAATGGCGTGGTTTAAAAAAATACAAGAAAAAGATAATTACAAGAAAAAATACATTTTTGACTTTATAAAAGGATGTAGATACCTAGGTCCCTGGCCTTATCATTTTGGATTACCTACTTCAAACAATTAATCTTCACCCTCGGGTTATAAGCAAATCTGTTTTTATTTATTAAGACTGTTCTCAATAATGGCGAGCCATTGTTCATTGGATATATCATTATTACTCTACCGAAAACCTAAGAAGGCCTGGGTTTTAAATCAGTCCCATTACTAAAAGGACGGGTATTTTTCGACTCAAACAGAAAAGGGCCGGGTAGAAGGGGTAGAAAAATACCCATTCAAGAGCCTACCTACCTACCTTCCTACCTTGGGAATTTTTTAGCTTTCATTTTTTACATTATTGACATAAAATAGTAGATAAGACATTAGATAAATTTAAATATGTAGGTAGATACTTAGTACCTAAGTATTTTATTGTCGTTTGTAGCGCATTCCGTGTTATGGAAAAATTATAAAATGTCAGCAACAGAAAGGTAATAATTTTGCGTTGATTGAGATATCAGTATTTTTGTGAGACAAGAAAAGTTTAATTACCTATTGGATGGGCATTATTAATAATTATTGGACAGATACCTACGCTTTATCTATAGGTTTGACTGTTTACAAGTATGTTTACATTTACGTTCATTTATTTATGCAGGTACAACCAAAGTAACTACAGAAAAAAAATATAAGTACTTAGTTAGTTAAATAAGTACCTACTATTATTATAGAAAGATAAAGAAATTATTGAATTGTTCAGAAAGGTCAGTAAGTAGGCAGGTAGGTAACTGGCGTGCTTGTATGGTGTATGCTTCTATGAAAGTGGAGAATGGACGAGGCGAAAGGAGTAGGTATGTAAGGAACGTAGCAGGTAGGGTACTGAGGTTTCTGCCTACCCCCATGGGAAATAGGCATGAGTTTGTTATGTATGTATGTAATTGTTGGGTTTTATCTAATCATACTTAAAACTATAAATATTAAGCGAACTTATAAAAACAATATTCAAATTAATATTGTACTGTGAAAAAAAAAATGTCCTGGTAAGTGACATCTATTGATTCCTTACCAAACTAATTCATCAAACGCCATCTAGTTGCGAAAGCAAGCACTTGTTAAATCTAAAACATGAAGTAAGCTACAACTACCTTACGTTTGGTTGGCATTCTGGAGTTTCAGCCAAAATATGATGATTCAATGTTTTTGTAAAGACATAGTAACAGTTAGGGTTTTGCTTATTTTTTTTATAAAATAGAACTATACTCAAATTTGATACAATATTTTTCTTTTATCAACGTAATTATAGTTATTTTCTTTGTCTACGCTGTGAAACGAAACGTTCTATATCTGTTTTACCGACGTGAACTGTGTGAAGTTAGTAACAAATGTAAACGTCAACCTTCAAGTCAACTTGCAGCTGTCCTGTCAAAAATGTAAAATGTCAAATCAACAAACGAAAGGCAGTGTATTGCTTCCTAAAATTTCTTTGTTGTGTTTATAGTTGAATTATTGAATGAAATATACAACGAAACTGGACAGACATACAGTGTAAGTGTTTTGTGAGAATTTTAGCAAAGTTTCCAGGCCCCCAGTGTTGGTTATTTTACAAGAAAGGAAACAACGTGTGTCGGTAAGAATTTTTTGTTTTCATTTTTTATTTGTGTATTACATTCATGGTCTAACTGTTTTTGTATTGTTTGTCCTTAAGTTAGGAAGTGGGTAATGTATTACGTGATGGAAGTCCTAAGGTTAAAGAATTAAGCGTAATAAAAACGTGATGTTATCATGTCAATAAAGTTTCACGCTTCGATGAATGCAAACGTTTAAAATTTGAATTTGTTCCAACACGGCAGGGCATCGAAAACAACATAATTAAGGTGAACATTCACTAAGACATTTAAATATTATCACTAACCAAACCACTGAAAAACTGCTACTTCTTTGATGGTACTAAGTAAATACCTACTTAGAAAAGTACCAAAATTCCTGTTTTATTACAAACTATTTTAGCTGAAGTTATTATCCTAAAATACGCATAAATCAAATCAGATTTTATGTGAAGAAACATTTAGTTACTAAACATCTGATTGAAATCTTATCTCAACTAATTCTTCTTTGCATATTATTCACATTAAGATTAATCTGTATGAATAATAAGTAGGTATTGCATATGACTTTGTAAGTATTACAAATACAAATAAATAGAAAAAAATTGCTTCTGCCTGTCACTTCATCCGTGTCAAAGTTAATATACTATCCCACAGAACCCAAACATTTTTCCAGGATAAAAAGTAACTTATGTGTTATTCCACATTACAATTGATTTCAATGTCAAATTTCATCCAGGTCTGCTGAGCCGTTTAAGTGTATTAGAGTAACAAACATCCATCCATCCATTCATCCTCACAAACTTTCGCATATTTATAATATTAATGGGATAATAACATATCAATAATCCAATGACACCACAAACAACCTGTTAATTGGTTTTCACATTATTAGTCTCATAGATCATTGTTTTCTTCTTAATTAATTGATTCAAAGTAGTTTCCATTTTATTGTTTTAATCTTAACTGCTCTCATTAGTTAAGCAGTAGAAAAATAAACACAGAAACGTAGTAGGAATGACTATAATTTTTTTTCATAGTAGTTAAGAATTTATTTTTACTTCGCCAAAGGTTAAGAGGTAAGGGAGAAGTACAGTTTTCCAAAACTGTGCTTCTAAGGGAGAAGCACAGTTCACCCTTTTAACCAAAAACTCTTCACTTTTATATTATTACAGATTAATCCCTGTTTATCTGTAAGTAATAATATAAAAATGAAGAGTTTTTGAGGGAGGTTTTCTAAACTCCGGAACTACTGGTCTGATTCAAAAAAATCTTTTGCTTATTTGCATGGTTGTTATTCCTGTGAGGTTTAGGCAAAATTCGCTGTCAGAAAATTAGGAACACATAAAAAAAATCACTTGAACAAACTTATTTGCAAAATCTAGTTAAAAAATATGGCACTAAAATCATTCCGACCAACATTGATAATGCATTTTGAACCTTATTACTTAAGTCTCTTAAAACTCCTCAACACCTATTAATATTCAAAACAATTTAAACCTTAAAATAAGTACCATTAATCCCTACGGTAATAATCTTATCATTAAAACGTGAGTAATCCAAACTGATATGTATTCTATCTTTACGTAAGTTATTTGCAGCTACCCGTGTTATCAATACCTACATAATTTAGATAGAAAACATCAATATTATTGATTGATGTGCGGTGTGCGTAATGCGGACAATTTATACTGTGTAGCGTTACATTAATATAATTTGTTGATTGCAGGATGTTATAGTTTAGCTCAATTATTTCACTACTGGTGTTGGGTAAGTTTATAAATAATGTGTTATGCAATGTTTGGTTGTCATTGTTTTATTCTGTATGTATATACAAAAGTCCCTTGTTTATTCAATGACTAAACACGATGTCTCGAAAACCTTATGTAAGTATTCTCCAGGCCGATTTCGGTTACGGCAGCTTAATGGAGACTAGCCAAGTATTTTTTTTTTTTTTTTCTTATATATCTATCTGCTATCAGTCTCTCATGACTATGATCAGATGAGTAGAAAGCGGCATAACATTCTATAGAATCAGGACCAGTGTCCAAATTCTACTTAATCAGGCAGCACAATATCGGCTTTCTTGAGTCTCTTATTCTGGTTTGGCATCAGCTGTGCGATTCTCTAAAATGCAAGCTCGAAAACGAGTCTCACTTCGATAACGAACCAACTTGTCATTGGCTTAGTATTCGTTCGCCGTGGTGACGTCACCACGGCGAACGAATATAAACCAATGACAAGTTCACTCGATCACTTTAGTGAGACTCGTTTTCGAGTTTGCATTTTAGAGAATCGTACTACAGTAGTGAACGTGAGAGAGGATTCGGATGGTTGGTTAGTCTCGTTTTGTATTTCTCTAGGTAGCGCTTCGCTTCTTCTAGGACTGTCGGGATTTCCAGGTGCTCATGGGTTTCTGTGTTGCGTGCGTACCAGGGCGCCGCTGCTAGAACCCTTAGGATACTAGCCAAGTATGCAGGAGATATTATAGTGCACAAGTGTGTGCGCAAACACAGGTGCACTCTCCCTGCCCTAACTCTCGTATCCCGATGGAACGGCAATCCGACACAACTAGGGAGAGGTCAGGCGCAGAAGCAACAGCTTTACGTGCCCTCCGAATTACGGGGCCGCGGGGGTGTCACATCGCCAACTTACAAAACTGAGAAATTCCTAACGAAAAAAACCCAAAACACTTTTTGCCCAACCTGGTAATCGAACCCAAGACCCCACGTTGAACAGTTGCGCTTGCTGCCACGAAACCACCGGGGCAGTCGAAAGACACGATACACTATATCCCGAAAACTACTGGACCTTTGCTATGAAGCTATAATTTGGCAGGTAGGTATAAGACGTCAGCTAATAATGAATGCCATCCACGCAAACGAAATCACGGGCCTAAGCTAGCAAAGTATAAGACAATATGGAAAAGTTTCAAACACGCTAGAATTTATCTACCGATTCTATTTAAAAAAAAACAATAGGTACAACAAAATTCCTAAGTCGTATTGTCTATTTATTATTTTTATAGCTTTTAAAATAAATCAGTAGGTACGTATTTAGGCCATTGTTAGAGCACAGTTTAATATATTTATTGTTGACGATAATTAAGTATGGCATTTATAATATTAATAAGTGATAATCATTTGACTCATCTGGTGCTTATTTTTCTATACCTATTGTTAATATTGTTATCTCAAGTATGACACATGTTTTGCAAGTGGCTTGACTGTTATCATGGGAATCAGAAATGGCGAAGGTATATTTATATTGATACTCCTTATCAGGGGCAATAGGGCATGCTGTGGGAATTCTGTGATACTAATATACACTATACTTAGATACTGCAATTTTTACGAGAATTCAAAACTGAGGCTAGAAATGTATGTATAAATAATTATAAATTAAAATAGCTCTTATAGCCATTCTTTGTAATTTATGCGTTTGATACCGGACTGCTGCAGCACTGGTGCATTTCGTTGATCGACCTGCACGCGGACGGTTCTCATTTAACATTATAATAACGAACATGGATTCATTACTTTAATTTCAACCTTAACGACCGCTCGTGAATGGCTTTTTATTTTATTTTTTTCGTAGGTAAATCCTTATGTATAATCTGTCTGGGCGAAAATGAGTTTTATGACTGGACTCTCACCGACTAAAACCCCACGGTTCCTGCTTTTACCTGGAGACGATAGCCTAGTATAACATAGTATCCATTGTCCAATACCATACGTCATCCCCAAGACACTCAAACAACGCAACTGCTCTAAAAACAACTAATTTGACGATAATTTGAACAAATAGTTACAATCACACAGATCAGAACGAATGCTGTGGCAATTTGCAGTAATGATAATGTTAAGACATAAACTAAGTACCTAAGTGTAGTGCTTAATGTAATACATAAGTAACATTAGCTCACATAATCTTAAAGGTAATTTAAAGAGCTCGGTATTGACTTTATTACACCACACTTTACTTAGCTTTCAGTTATTACCTCTCGAAACGTCATTAGACGGTAGGGTGACCGTGCGTTTTGTACTTTTGTTTGTTACTCTCATTTATTTACTTGAG
Organism: Caradrina clavipalpis; assembly: GCA_932526535.1. NCBI lineage: Eukaryota > Metazoa > Arthropoda > Insecta > Lepidoptera > Noctuidae > Caradrina > Caradrina clavipalpis. The sequence goes on from OW052088.1 coordinate 2,821,413, forward strand.
ATGCCCGAGATGTAAGTGTATCTACACGTAACCTATTGATTAAAGATGAAAGTCAAATCATTTATTTGGTTTACACCACGTTAAGGCACTTTTGGACGTCATTACAAGAAAAAAAAGAATAAAATCAAGTGGTCTCTACCAAAAGCTAGCTGCGTAGGGCGAAGTGTGGGCTAGAAACTTACTCTTTTTAAAGAAAGTTTTTCAATTAAAGATAATAAACCAGCTTTTCAGTTTAGCAGCTTTAGCAGGAGCCTCTTGATAGGCATTCAAACAGTACCCAGTTTGTAATGCGATAGAATAACTACTTCACCAAGTGTCAATTTTTTTCTGCTATTTGTCAGACATTGGTGCAGTCAGGATTTGTGACTGAATGGTTTTAGGAGACGGCTTTATCACATAGGTCATATTAATCTGTAGAAATGAGGACGGCCATAGTGCACCTATGATGATTAAGGCCTATGGACCCAAATCCCTACCGGTCCCAAATCCACACTTTGGGCTGCAACAGACGAACTCTTGATGATGGAAAACCCGAATAATACTGGCCGACTTGAGAAAATAATCAAATCAATATTCAATAATCTTGAGAAGTTAATCTAACTCCAACACATTTAATTAATTACCCAGCATTCTTGAAAATCTCGTACCTCAATATTTGAATTAGAATAAAGGTAGGTATGTTATTGTAACAGCCTGTGATCAGCAACAGAAAATGGGTCAATGAGCAGCATATTGGTTAACCCATTGTGCCCAGCCAATTTTACTTTGTTATGTATTACATTAACTCATGTATTATTTACTTCTCTTCCCAATTCTCAATTTACTTTATAAGACGCAATTTGGTTCTGCACAATAGTTTCAAGAACACATTGTATTTGAAATTTCTCTACTCATGTAGTCATGAGTAGTTAAATTAATTCATGATTTCATTCAGCCCTTCATCGGTTCATTCAAGAACGAAGTAAATATTTACCTTATCGTATATCGTAATATATCCTGAACTTAAACCGATTAATAAAAGACCGGTACAATGAGAGTATCCATGTCTAACCGACAAGCCGTTGAAACCTTTAACATACTATATGTCAGATTACAAAAATCAATCGGCATGCGTTAGCCTTGCAAAAAATCTAAAATGGCTTGATTGATTTGGACATTCTTTTTTTTTGACCACTTCAATACTGGGGTGGTTTAGGACAAACTCGAAAAATTTGTAATTTTGGATGACAATTGCCACTTCACACTAATTCCACGTTAGCGAAGCCGCGGGGACAGCTAGTTTTATTTTAAATAAACATTCATTGAGCCAGCTTCATCCTTGTTAGTCAATATCATATTCGTAGTTGTGCATCCGTCAATACTGGTCATAATTTATGCACTTGTCAAGATCAATTGAACATAAAACTCATAAAGGCTTCCTTCCGTGCAGTACGTATGCATACAAAGTCGTAATGACAAAACAACCTAACGGTAAAAGTCGGGCCCTTTTGATCATAAAATATATATTCCGAAGGAGTCCTTTGGAAATGCTTTAGAAATTCAGCAATATTTCAAATGAAGGGCAAAAAAATGGTTTTCATTTTTAGTTGAGACCAATTCTTTGGTAGGTAAATGGTCGCTTCCGTAGTTAGAAAAGAAAAATGTGGAAGTAAACAAATGAAACATGCAGTTCTAGCAGTTCTAGCTTCTAGCCATCCAAGGGCTCAGCTGATGTAGGATCATTACAAAGAATGAATTTATATTCCGATCGTCAAGTTTTTAGTGCCATTCTTTTGGTGAGCAGACACATAAAACATTTAATGACATTTAAAAAGGTCACTGTCACAATAAAGCCGTAATACGTTTTTCCAAATGTCATTCATATACTCCCCGTGTAAAAAATAATTTATTTATTAATTAAATAACAAAAGGCCTAGTTCCAAAAATAGTTGGACAGTCTTCAAAGGTGTTTATCATCTGGCTAACCTTTCCGATACCGGGCAGCTGGGCTGGCCTATCCTAAGTGCTGCACTGGATAAACTGGTATGGGGCCACTAACGGTCCTTGAACCTCCATACAACACCGCACTTGTGGCAAATTATTACCGGAATAGGTTCTAGAATGTTCACAGCAATATCGACTTAGTTTAGATATAAACTTTGAAGGATTCCAAGATTCTCGTTTGCAACTGTTTGAAGTTATAACTAGGGAAAGTTTGGGTATTAGAATATTATTATGTTAAAGCAATTTCGGTTTAGTAACAGGAACGGAAAGATGCGGAAGGAATAAATTCTTGCCAATTTATTCGTGCGGTATTGGAATTACTGCAGTAATTAAACTTTTTAACTGTGTTTAAAGTTGTGAAGTCACAGTTTTACTAGTTAATAATTGGTTAAATTTACATGTAGGATACCTTTTTTATTATAAAAGCTTTGCCCCTACACTAGAAATTCTCTTATACCGGAAACAGCTCCCTGTAGGCCATATAGATATTTTTTATGTACGGTTTTCGAACCCGCAAGATGCAGCGCAGTACTCGTTCCGCACTACACCAACCATGCCGTTAAATTAAATACGTTAGCACTTCTGACCAAAATTATCACAGCATAGCAACAATGCCTCAATCAATTCCAACTGCAAGCACCAGCCTACACATTCGATCCAATGCATTTCCATTCACCATTTGGCCGACATTTGACATCGTAACGGTCTACCACAGCGGCCGGCGCCGTCCATGTTATGTACAATTTGTACATAACTCGTGCCCCATACCGAATTATACCACCAGCTTGTGGTCACATCGGTTACAAGTTGGCATTTCTGCGTGACCCCTGACATACGCAAACGTTCCGTTCCTGTAATTGGAAAATGTATTGTTTATCTACAATGTCGGAATTTGTAATGCTTCGATTGATTTTCTTACGGTTACAGGAAATTAAGTGCCATACAGGTAGCTGAAGAATGTAACTTTTCCAGTATGAATGTTTTTTAAAGAGAGATTTGGCTACACATACATTGTATAATAATTACACATGGCCTCATACTGCGAACGTTATAGAAATTATGAGGAAAGTATGCTACCGAATCTAGCGATTTAAAGATTTAGGCTATTTGCTGTTCAATCAAAAATGAAGAACTAAATAATCGTCAATAAATAACAAAAGACAATCATTTGCTATCCAAAGAATATCATCAATCTTTTATAAGGCATTAAGAAACGTGATACATTTAAAATTCGATACTCATATTTCTATTTCTAACCAATAATTTATTAAAATGTCTATTTGGTGGCAAAGATACAGCAATTTCGTGCCAAATAATATTTTTTGCCCAGCTTCAAGGACATTTTAGACGTCTCGATTTCATATATTTTCTTTTTCTGTGAGAATATTTTCACAATTGTTCTGAACTTGAATCAACTGTCATAAATTTTGGCTCTGGCGCTAAGTGTCTAGGCTACTGTACGTAACGCTCCGTCGGTCAAAGATCTTAAAATTACCACACTCGTGGACGTCTGGAGTATCTGGTATTTTTGTTTTATTCTGACTATTTACTCTATCATATTGTTGAAATTCTGCATTCATATACGATCTTAGAGTACGCGATAGGCACAGTTCCAACAGTACCCTATTATGAAACAAATAACCCGAACAAACTATTGAACTTTACAGAACTATAAATTAAACACAAAACCCGAACCCACAAGCGCGCATATTGCGACTTGAGCAATGTAACAATCAACAAATGCCAGCAGTATTTACCCAAACAAGGAATCTCATAACAATTCCTTCTCTTTATGAGAATTGTTTCTTGTTAATTTCTCCAGCCCCCGCATAAAATGTTCAAATATCAAACAAACTACGCTTTAGTAATTAAAAACTCGACAAAATTCTGAAGAAAGGCCTTAGGGCATTGCTTTTGGCAGTTTTCTTTTAACAGGGACCTAAATTATTACCGACCGTGTCGTGTTTCCTTGTACAATTTCAATTAACAAACTCTGAGGACCTGCACAAACAAAATATGAATTGCAGACTCCAATTTAAAACTGAAATTCGTTACCGAAGTTAACTTAGTTACAGTTTCGCTGATTACAGTCCCGTTTGGCGCACAGACCTCGTTCAGTCTGGCTTTGGCTCGGTTCGAATTCTCACATACGTTACATTAGTCAGTTTGACCCAATTTGATGTTTGTTTGTTAACCTGCACTGCTTTGTAGAGGTCAAGGATTCCGACTAATGCCAATTCTTATGTGTTTTCAAATTTTCGCTTCGCTGAATACCCGCAAACACATGCGAAAGTTATGGCTATTGAAAACGGTTATAAAGATTTTATATTCCACAGACTTAGTTCATTCGTTGCGGGCTTTTGCGCGGTTAGTTCACTCAACAGGCAGGAACGCTCCTTAAGAAACTTTTCTTGTATCATTCAATTAGTTCGGTACGGTTAGCTTGTTCGAACTTTGGCTTTTAAAGGAAGATTTCATTTAAATTCACGTTCCAAGTTATTGAAGGCAAATTAAGTATCTCTTCAGCTTCCTAGTTTCCCGAGGTTAATTATAGGATTTAGTTTTTGCATCGAGATGGTTAGCAAGAGGAAGTGATTATAAAACTAATCTAAGATCGGCTCCATCCTGAGCAATCAGAACGACATCAGTCAACTTTTTGTCACCTGAATCACGGTGTGTATCCTCCGAGAAACAAGTCTTATAATTATCGCGTCCGGTGTTATGGGACTAATCTGCGAGTTCCATCTCTTTTTTCTTCAGTTAAGTGAGTTTCTGTCTCTTTCGATCCTGATGGGTGGAAGTTAGAACAGATAATGGTAGCTGTTAAATGCATTACCTCTCGCGTTCAGGTAGCGTGAAACATAAATCTTTTATAGCGAGGAGTTAACTTGGTTAATGAGAAAGTTATTTTCGTAGCGAATGTGTCTTGAAATTAATATGTTTGTGTAAACTGTACAATTCATCTGTTGAAAGAAGCACCTATTACTGAGAAAGAGAATAGGATTTACGCCAATCAAATTTCGCAGACAATCCTACGACGCTTTGTACAATTTTCTTGGCGCGACAATTTGCTTTTAAACGGTAAAAAAATAATTGGAGCTGTTGACAACAGTATTTTTTCGCGTCTGCTTTTTTATGTAGGTTTTTGTCAGACTTGAAGTGCTTGAACCTAGGTATTTGGAATGTAACTAGTTTTCTTTCTTATCAAACCGTGACAAATTATTAGACACAAGTAATAATAATAACGTAACAAAATACCTTGGTGGCAAATATATACTTTTTCGTATTTAATTTTATTATAGATGTAAAAATTGTTGGGCAATAGTGGCAATTGGGACATGCCAAGTTGCTGTTATTTCTTAACATATACAGTAGAATTACTGTTTTTTAAAACAAACAATTTGCATATATTCTCAAGACACAATTCCCACGTGGTCAAGCAATCTGCTAATGTTTTGTAATAATCATTAAAATAAAATCACTAAAATTAATCAGATCCCTATCTCACCAATCACATTTAAATCTACCATTGCAATAAACCAATCTGTTTTCAAACAAATTGTTTGCAAAAAACTGTTGTAAAACAAAGAAGTTCTCAAGAAAACACGATGCCGCCAGATTGCAGGTAACGTCCGCGGTCCCTAGACAATGGGTCATTATGAGGCATTACGAAAATAAGGTGTAATTTGATGAAAAAACAGCCAGCTCCAGTTGTGTGGGCCCCGTAGATCGCTACGGGGCCCACACAACTGGAGCTGGCTGTTTTTTTCTATTCAACGTCGGTAATCGTACCGACGTTGAATAGAAAAAATAAGATGATAATGATGAAATACTTGGAAAGCATGGTTTTCAGAGACTCCAGTAATGATTATTATTTTAACAGTAAGTATATAAATAATAATGTACTGTTACTGTAATAAAACACAGGATAATCATAAGATTATCCTGTGTTTTCTCGCTGCGCGGCAAAGGCCTCCCTTTTCTTCGTGGGGATGTCCTCATGGACTGCCTAAGCTTCGGGAAAGATGGAGGGGTCATTCGGACTCCCACCGACTGAAACTCCACGGTGTTCCCCCAACTGCTTCAAGAAACACCTCCCTACTCCACTTCCATTATCTCTATTTTAGGCTGTTTGGGACCAGTCCTTAAAATTGTATAATGTTTGGCACATATTGAAATTAAGGACAACTTACGCATATACTGGTAGACAGGTATATTGGATAAATCAAACCCTCATCATCCCTAAACTCCTAAGTCCATGAAATACCAAAATTTATAAAGTTCTTTATCACGTAACCCTAAAATCTCAGACCAACGATACACAAATGAGTCGGCAATTTAGTTTTATAACCGCGATACATTTTGTAGAAAATTGGTGTGCTATGGACTGCTGGTGATTGAAATAGGAGCATTAGTAGGTTCACGAGAGGTTTAGTCGCTTATGTGCTATAAATCATTGTCACTCGACATTGCGATTCCGGAACAAAAGTTTCAGAATTTCGTTTAACTTCAGAGAAGATCGACAGTTTTGTGATTTTGAAACCATTGGAGTATTTGAGGTTGATTAATGTGTAATGATGAATGCACAAAATGTGTATCTAACACCAGCCAAAAATTTCATACACCAAATATTTTTGATATGAAAACACAGTAAGTATTTTGTCTAGATATAGATTTGACTAATCATATGACTCCAGTTTAAAATTGAATAACGACACTCATCATAATCTGCCACAAACCAACCAAGAAAGATCAATATTCGAAACCAAATCTTTCTCTTTTACCAAATCTGAAACAGTATCGAATAACGTTAAAATATGGAAAACCAGTTACACGCATCCTTCTCACCAACCTGCAAACACTAACCAACCATTAGACCAACATCAGAACACATCCAATGCTGCACTTGTGTTTTAAAAGACTAAATACTATGCTTCAAAACCAGCAACGAATGTAAAACGTAATGTTGGCCGTCCAACATTGGTGGTTACATGAAAGCCGATCGCGTGTCACGATTATGATTGATGTTACCAAATTGATTAGTAACGTGTTCGCGTTGTTTCCTAGTTTTTCTATTAATAACTACCTACTTACGTGAGGTTTTTTTGTTAATATTCCACCACGTAAGCGTATTTGCGGAAGGATTATAATTCTGACACATTCTCTAAATGAGTAAAGAGCAAACTTGGCTGCTCACATTTGATGCGCGTTTTATACCAGACAGTCATGAAATTTTCTAGATCGGATAGCTTTAAAATATAGACGATCGAATCAACTTTTCTCTGAAAATTGGTCACGTCTTCCTTCGAAATCCAATTCAATTATGTTTGAAGATAGCTAGAGGCTCCGAAATGAGGTCCTGAATAGTTTTCGGATAAAAGAGTATTTTTATTACATCTATTGTGCTTATTTTTATACAGAGAACTAACCACCGTTATCCTGTGGCACTTAAAACATTCTTCCATTTCACGAGTAGCTTTTAGATAAAAAATATACTTACCTACTTACAGAAACGTTTTTCTTCTAGCGTATTTTTTTGCTTCAGTGCCATTTACTACGTCTGAAAGCCGAGCAAATACTGATACTTGACACCGAATCTGACATAAATGTATTATAGTCTAGGCTCAAATAAATTGTCACCAGGCAGAGGCAGAATATGCCTACCGCTTTGTGAAACATGTAAAGGTGCACGCTGAGATCGAGCAGAAGCGTGAAATGTTTTTCAAAAGCATTTTAAACCCCAAATGTAAAAAATTTAAAAGCATTAAAAACAACACCAGATTATTACTGTCCCACTACAGGGTAAGCCTTTGATACAGAGAGACTCAAAGCCTGCTCAAGGCGGATTGGCGATTTCAGACTTAAATGAATTATAAATCCAGGTTTCCTCTCGATGTTTTCTTCCACCGATTGAATTGTAAGCTGTTACTGTTTTAATGATTTTGGGCTTTATATTAATCTTTGTAGTTATTCACCTTTCTTGTAAAGTTTCCACGAAGCTTTGACCTTTACCAAATTGATGAACATTAACATTTAAGTTGAATCCTTAATAGCTATAGGTTGATTACAAGCGACTAGACTGTGACGTCACAAGATTATAACAGAAATATTAGAGGTGAATCATACTTATTTTTACCCAAATGCCGCAGAAGGAGAGCTTTAATATAGATTTGATCGAAATCTATCTGCGAGTATCGCTGGTCAAGCCACGTCCTTCCTATGGGTACTTCTTAAGCAAATAAATAAAGAGGTCTCATAACTTCTGATTCGCACTTAATTTTCGCTTCCTCGCTTCCGCTCGTACTCAGTGCATACCCTGAATTTTAGTATTACATTGTATTATACTCGCTATTGTATATGAAGCTTCAAGGAATATTAATGGTTTGAGGTTTCTGGTATTACCCGAATACGTTATTGCTAATATTATGTGTAATATATGCTATAGTCGGTATAGTTCCCTTTCGACTGGTTGATTTGACTTGACTTGGACAATTTCTTCCGGAAATTATCCGGAAGTACTATAAAAGCCGACGTACAAGTACCACTTCGTACCTGCCAGATTAAATTACAGATTCTCTTCAGTATTTTATTTTTAAGCTGCTTGTCTACATCAATATCACTTACCGTTCACTCTGTTCCTGCTTAATTAATCCTCGCACAAAACCTTCCACAACAAAGGACGTTTAATTTTTGAATGAGGACATCCAAAAATAAAACGTCCTTTCCGTTAAAATCCCTCAAAGCGAGGCTCGAGGAGTATCCGAATCTTTTCCGCGTCCATTGAAAAGTTAGCGTTTGTTCATACCGGATAGTCTCATAATATATTCATAGCCACGAAGACTGTCTTCAGTTCCCTTATATCGAGGGCAAGTCTTATAACGGAATAATAATGATCATCATTGACTCACAGGTGACTGATTTGAATATTCCGAATTTTCGTATAGCCCGTAATTGGAGGGGAAAAGATTTCTGAAGTGAATGAAGCCTTTGCAAACATTCGTATGGATTCTCTTTTGTGAGCATGAAAGGGATTATCACTGAAATTCTGGGGGCGTATTGAAACAGGCTGTGTAATTGAGCCGGTAATCCGCTTGGCAGCGTCGCGTCGATATGTTTCACTTTGGGAAGCCTCTTTTCAGATAGATTTGCGTCGTGAATATCATTCAAAGCAAACAACACTCTTTTACGTTCTTGATTAAATACTGTAGCTCACATGCAAATTGAGACTGTGCCAAATAGATCAAAAGTTGAAGGACCGCTAAAATATTCATGTTACCATTACTATTCACAAAGAAGACTGTTTCTATTCTTTAACTAAACATAACTTAGCAAAATTGGGGATATAGATCCCACCGATACAGAGTGCATGTATGGTGTTCCTGTCCAGACCATTTATTAGTGTTCAAAGTGTCCCTTCACCTGGACTTTACACGATATTAAAAAACACCACTGTTGCCGCGATAAACGTGGCCTACTACTGGGCCCAAGTACTTCAACCAAAAAAGAAAAAGGAAGGATTAACTGAAACTATGGACTCGAATAGAAGAATATAATTTAACCATCGGGTATCTCTTCGAACAACAACGAAGGTAATGATCTCGAAAGTAGAAGTAATCTAAGATCATCAGCAGATGTACCAATAGCAAATAGATGATACTCCCACGGCAATATCTATGTGAAATCATTTACTGAGAGCATTCAAAGGTTTATTGGCTAGGAAACCAGGGGTATCCACTGGTTATTTAGGTAGCTGTAAGCGTGGGTGTAGATCATGAGAGCTGATTTAAGTTTGTAATGATCTAGATCGAATGCGGGTTTCAATATTCAGCATCCCGAATCCTAAAGGCAACAATTGTTACTTATCAAAATCATCATCAATCAAAATCACTTAAAAGACTTTGTCGTTGTAGGTAATACATGCTTTTTTTATTAAATAAATATCCAATTTTTACTTGACTTCATGTAAAAAAAGAGGAGGTTATCAATTCGGTTGTATTTTTTAAAATATTTATTATAATTAATGTTGCTAGTTCTGCGCCCAGTTTTTACCACTATGAAAGGAAGTAAAGTGAAGAAACATAACATACCATCACACCAGTACTCCCCAAAGGATTAGGCAGAGGTGACCAATATTCACCTAAAGTGAAGAAGTTACACTAATTCGCAATAATAGTTACCAATTTATAGTCTCTTTGGTGATCTGGTATTCGTTTTACATGTCCGTCTCGGGATCATGGAGAACGGGTATTTTGAAGCAGTCTTTGTTCTGTGCGGTAACGATAACATCATTGATTTATTGGGAGCGAACTACCGTAAAATTACTGTAACGTGTTATGGATTACAAACTGGTCCAATACCAATGCCCGGATGTGAAGGTCGAGGTGCTTTACAAGTTGTATACCTACTGTTCTATCCGAAGATAATTGGGTAGTTGACACCACCATCAATTGACATACTTTTTATGAACTGTCAAAACGCGAGTTTACCATAGATTTTGTATGCAATAGCACGCTGTGACGTCACTTATCGGCCTGCTCAATTGACTAACTATTTATTGATTTTAAAGTAAGTAAAAATCTAATTTTACAATAAGTAGAAAATCATTCGGTTTTTATGGGTAAAATAAAGTGCTCTTTTAGAAAAGTTGTGAATTGAAATTATTGGTTAGTGATGTCAACTACCCAATTGCTTTCAAGAAACGTGAGAGACCTATACTCTGTTTATTATAACATTAAACAAATATCTTTATATCGCTTTCGATATTCGAATGTGAGCATGTAATATGCTTCACTATCCTAACTAATATTAAAACAGAAGTAAGTTCGTTTATTTGTTACCTTTTCACGCCTAAACTACTGATCCGATCATCCTAAAATTTTGCATATAGGTACGTTGTCATGTGTACAGAAATGGATTTAATCCCGTAAAAAAAATTCTGTTTCCGAGAAAAGCAACAACAACGTTCTTATGATAATAGAAAGCCACGCGTGTCTTTCGATATATATATATATATATATATACCATCACGCCTGTATTCCCCGAAGGGTTAGGCAGAGGTGTACCAATGTACACCCACAGTTCGCCGGTATATTTAGGTCCCGTGTAATAAGGGGCGAGCCTATTGCCATTAACCGGGCACAAATCCAAACTCCGAGCTGCTACTGAGAATTTCATAGAAAAACCCAATAACACTTTTTGCTCGACCCGGGAATCGAACCCAGGACCTCTAGCGTAGCAGTCGCGCTCAGGACCACTAGGCCAACGAGGCAGTCCGTGTCTTTCGAATCATGATTAAATTTTAAGTATAACCGACATTTACGCGGATGAAGCCGCGGATAAAAGCTAGTTTCCCCATGAATACAAAGGTTCCCAGGGAGTAGCCTACACTGCCACGATACAGGTTTTTGAATTATTTTAAACTGTCGGCTGCTAAGAGACTTAGTAAATTATATTGATGATCTATTTCTGATATACCTATGATCGGAGATGTTAAATATACTTTTTTACAAAACAATTAACTGCTAGACTAGACAATTATTATTAACTGCCTCAATAGCCTAGTGGACCTAAGCGCGACTGCTACGCTAAAAGGCTTGGATTCGATTTCCAAGTCGAGTAAAAAGTGCTATTGGGTCTTTTTATGAAATTCTCAGTAGTAGCTCAGAGTTTGGATTTGTGCCCCGTTAATGGCAATATGCTCGCCCCCTATTACATGGGGCCTAAACATACTGTGGGTGTCGGCACATTGGTACATCTCTACCTAACACTTCGGGGAATACAAGCGTGATGGTATGTGTAATTATATACAGCAAGAGTAAATCTTCAGAATTCTACATTTGCTAGCTCTTCCACATTTGCGGTTCGACGTCCCGAACATTGCTGGTTGCTTTAAATATGCATGTATCATTCACTTTTATTTTCTTGTACGCATTGCAGGCGGAATAAGTTGGTTTCTTGGGATTGTGTAGATATCAGGAAAATGGTGTAATACTGGGAAAAAATAAAAACATAAACCTATTATTGTCCTGTTGTTGCAATGGTCTTTTTTCGTACAGAAAAGGCCCTATCATACCTTCCATAGGACAGTACCTGAAACAAATATTTAAAAAAGAAATGGATTAACCATTTGTTTTAAATCGACCTTTAATTAAGTTTTGACCTTAAAATTCTCTTAGCTTCTTGTGTTTAAATATCTTGAGCACAATTAATTATCGCTGTTCCAGTTCAAATTTCCAACAATTTGAGTTCCAGGAAAATCTCGAAGTCTTACTGCCTACGCTTACTAAAACACACAGAGTATCTATATCAATATTATTAAATATCTACCAGGTTTCCTTACCCAATGTACCTCGTAGCCTCCCACCAAGTATTCCAGGAACAAACTATACCTACATATTCGATAGATCTCGCAGATTTGATTACAGTACCTACGATTGTCTCTCCGAGCCACGTGCCACGCAATTCGGAACCTACGGCAGTGGGGGGAAGGAAGTCGGGTTGTCACGCACTACATAACGATCATTGCTGTGCATCATATGCGAGTCACGGTCGAGGCGACGACGTTTTAATGTTTTTCTTGGAAGGGACTTTTTTGGTGACGTAGTTCCTTATGTACCTACTTCAATACTTGAACAGTTGTCTGTACATCTATGTATACTATAAAGCTGAAGAGTTTGTTTCTTTGAACGCGCTAATCTCCGGACCGGCTGGTTTAATTCTGAAAATATTTTCGTTAATGCGAAGCTACGTGATTCCGGAGATCTAAAAACAATTGTTGTAAAAAAAAATGGGATCCGTTACAAAAATCCATCAAATTAAAATTTGATACATTTCATCAAACAAAGTAGGTCTCACCGAACTCACAAAATTTTATTTTAAAATGAAAATTACGCGCCCTCACGAAATATTCAAATAAAAAACTTTTTACGTAAAAGGATATCCTTTTCGGAAAACCTATACCCACCAGCTTCCCACGGTTTTGGCAACTTTTACATAACGATGTCATTGTTATACAATTGTATAAAAAAAGGAAGCTCTATTTCTGGCCACCCGCCACTGTTGGCTTTTAAATTGGTATTTTCTACCACCTACGCACCCCCGTCCTTTTAGTAACGAGTTTTTCGCGGTATAATTTTATTAGTCCCAGCCTGTGTTAGGGCTTATACTGCTTATACTCCTATCTAATTGATGCGGCCTACTCATGTGATGTAATAACTTACCTATTAAGTCGCCCACGATAACATAGATTGGATTATCATAAGCCCAAAAGGCGACACACTGACACTAATAACATTCATCTAATTATACCTGTTCAGTCTTATTAAAGCCCAGTAGACAAAAACTGTGTCTACCGCCTTTTGGGAAACTCAGAATGATTAGTTTCGTAACTAGTAGTAGTGCTTCACGTGATCGACTTAGGGTATCCGATAGATTTATCAGATATCGACCCTAACTCAATCACGTTAAGCTTGAGTTTATCAAGTCAAGTTTGAGTTAGTATCTGTATCCTTATGTGTATGGATGAGTTCTTCCACTTTCTTGAATGTATGTATTTGGGACTGCGGAGTAAAGTCTTTTCTTTCACCTTATTTTGTAAGTTTATTTGTTTAGACGATCCACTAGAACTACTAAACTACAAGTTGGTTGAACAAATATTTTTGAAAGTCAGATTCATCAGGAATCGTATAGGCCATATGACATACGCTACGATACGCGGACACAGAGCAGTAACCAAAAAGGTAACTTAACGCGGAGGAAAAAAATGCGTAGTCGCGGGCAAGAGCTAATTTTCTGAATTGCTACTTGAATAAACATCAAAGTGTAATTATTAATAAATTGGATCATTAAAAGGCACATTTGTATGACACATAAAAGAAAGAAGAATTGAATCTAGTTGCCCCTTCCAAAAGATAGTTTCGTATGGAGAAGAATGGGCAGGAAACTCCATACTAACTCTTATTAAATAAATGTTTACAATATTTTCAAAACAGAATCCTACAGGATTCAAGAGGATCAGCGGTTTACTGCGTCTGGTGACCGTTTCAGGAAGTTAGATGTACACCCTGAGTGACCCGGATTATGTTTGCCTAATCCCTTTATCATTGCCTTATTTAATTAATGTTCCATTCACACAAAGTTGACCAAAATTAAATTTTCTTAATTATGTTTTCGCGCTCACATCTCATATTCTGTGTGCCAGTTGGTTGGTAGTGGACTAGTGGTACTATATTTGGTGTCCTCTCGTGCCGCTAACAGACCAATTATGGTTAATTTATTCATAACCACCTTTATAACTGCGTAATAATTAACTAAAGCCGACTGTTGCAAACTTTTAATGGTGTAGGTACTGCCTAATTTGAATGGAACACTTTTTTGTTGGATGAGGTAAGTGTAAACATATGGGATAGGAAAAAAACGTAAGCGTGTCTTTGCGTGTAGGTAGTTATGTGTCGACAAAACATTAATTATCGTCTAGGGAAACTGTTTGAATGGGCTTTTTTAAGCTTTTATTTATTTATCGGTACCAATTTTATAGAGCTATAGAGTTTGATTGTTTGTTTGTACGCGCTGATCTCTAGAACTACGGTTACGGTTCTAAATATTTTTTCGCTAATATGAAGCTACATTATCCCTGCAATAGGTGCTTATTGGGATCTGCAAGAAACTTCACGCGGGGTGGTAAAGCTGAAGTGAAGAAATATATTTTTTCTCTGAAAAACCTAAAAATCTAAGCTCCACAATACAAAAGAAAAAAAGAAAGAAAACATTTCGGAATTCCACTCAATTAAATGTGACTACCGTTTAATTTGTTTAAACATTTCCACTCTGTTCCATTTCATTGAATTCAAAAAATGTCAGAGGGGATAATTGACTTCCGGGTGCTATCAAAACGTCACTAGCATTCCCATTCCCATTTCCCATAGAGTTTCGATTACACGCATCGTTTCAAGTCCATCGGGGCGGCCATCTTGTGACGTAATAAACAGACAGCTGATTGGAGTCCTCTTCGTTGCTATGGTTTATTGCAAAAAATCAGACAAGTCTTGGAAATAGCTAGACTGTAAAAATAACAAACCTAGAAGTAATAGGGTTTTGTGAAGAAAGACTTCAACAAAATTGGCATTGAGAAATACTAAAACGCGACTTTCATCAGCCCTATTTAAAGTCTAAAATCAGGTTGCCTGAAAGCTTAACTCTTTAAAGAAATGGTCCATAATGATATTTCGCAAAGTACCGTTGCTGTGTTTCGGTTTAAGGGTGAAGGGTACGAGTATGGGTGCCGGTGTAATTACAGGCACATGAAACATTTTAACTTGGTCTCTGGGATGGCAACAATATTGAAAGGCCTCTGATATTGCAGATGTGTGTAGGCAAAGGTGACCACTTAACATCAGATGGACAGACAGCTTGTTTGCCATTTAAAAATATTAAAAAAAACATATTCTCTGGATCCTCAAAACTAGAATATCAAATATCTCCCAAAAAATAAAAGCAAGAAGTTATTATTGGTTGTGTTGTGTAATGAGGTTGAAAAAATAGAGTAAATGAACAAAAGGAAGGAACACTCGGTTCCTAGAAAGAGACGGAAAACGAAGTGGCCCATTACCGGCCGGGCAAGCCGGGTCGTACCGGTCCGGATGCAAGTTTCCGCTTTGTCTCCTCTATTGCTTGCCCTTTGTATGGTTTTAAGGTTGAAAGTCAATGTCACGCTGCAGATAAGAATGTGTTTATAGTTTGTGCGTTTCTAGATGTATACAGACTTATTTTAGAAGATAAGGAATCTTGCACTTTCTGTAGATGGTCTCAAGTGTAAAGCAGCGTATAATTTTTTTAAAAGGTATTGAATTTTAAATAAACGGGGATCTTGACTGATGCTTTCTTGGTTTATAAACGGCAACCAACATTATTTTTGATAGGTAGTAGTTCAAACATTGCATCTTATTTTTCTATTCCTACCTCAAAAACGTGAAGTTGGATTACGATTGCCGCTCAAGCGATCTATAAAAGTTGTATTATTGTTTCCATATTTTTACCAATAATGAACGAGCGCGACAAAACAATAATTGATTCACTGGGCTTTTATTTTCAAAAACCTTGTTGTCGATACATTTTTGAACTGCTCGTTATTTCCCTAGAGCATAATTTTACCCTTTAGTACATTTCCAAATATTTAAAGCCTACCGCCTACCATTGTTGTAATTCACGACATCCCTAAATACAACCCCACGGGGTATACAATTGTGGAACCCTCCAGAATCAATTACGGTTGACAAATTCGCTCAGGGAACACTGACTATCAATGTTTGAATAGTTTGCTCCTTAGAGTTATGTGCGCCTAGTACTCGCTACAAAACGACTGAGACGTATTTGTGTCATAATGTCACACTGTGGTGACATGTCACCTAAATCGTGTCACACCTAAACATCCCTATTGAAATGTCTCATCCCTAGTAATTAATCAAACTAACCCCCGAATTCTTAAATGACATTTCGAACGAGACGTCCTTTAATTATTCTCTGTCGCTACAATACACCTTAAGGTGACAGAGATAGCATACGATTTACAGGCGACTCATATTTGAGTTGCGTTTAAGAATTTGGCCGTAAGCTTACCTAGTGGTTGCTAGGTGACATACTGGTGAATGGAGGGACATTAATAAATTAGTGGAAGGCGAATACAGAGTACCCGTCGAATGTCAATTCTCTGAAATAAATCGACATAAGTACCACGCCACTGGGCCTGTTTGGCAAAGTTGTGGGGCAGGCAGTATTTCTTGTAAGTTAATTTTCTTTTTTTCTAATGAATTTACATAACACGCATTGCAGTAGAAGTTAAGTAGCAGAAATCGTCACGTCAATTAAAGGTGTTATGCCCCCAACAGGCGATCGTCCCTCTCGTTGTCTTTTTCTCTGTCTCTTTTTATACCGCACATTTCTTTAATTGTTTTTTTTTTTTTGAGCTACTCAGAGTCTCAGACTGAAACAAATAAATATATTTTCTTTTTATCTTTCATTTCTATCCATCTGGTTCATATGCAATGAACTCGAAATATAAAATGACAACATAAGAGAAAAAATAAATTGCGGATAAAATCTGACAGCACTACGCAGAAATTGAAACATGTTTAAGCCACATGACATCGGGAGTAGGGACTGACATAGACAATTTGTCGGACTCAGAATTTGTTGCCATTTCATCAATAACTTTTAATTAACTTGTCTACGTTTCGCTTGAGGGATTTCAATCAGCTTTTATCCCAATCGAGTATCAGAGTTATGTTTTAAAATCAATGTGTTCCACATTTGTACGGTATTAGCTTCTGGTTTAATTAACTTATGATTGGTAGATGCGTTAATTGTTTTTGTGTGCACGTTTAACTCTTTAGATACAATGATAATTTGCAAAGATAATTAATTATCAATCTTTACACACAGTTGGTGCAGTGGCTGAGCCATTGACTGCAGTGTCGGGGGCTCGATGCCCGCACGGTACAAATATTTGTATGGCCTACAGATAGTTGTTTCGGGTCTGTCTGTTTGTATTATGTAAGTTGACGTTTGTAAACGCATTCACGATATGAAATTCATAGTATTTTTTTTTTTTTAAAGACGGGAAGTCATCAAATAACTTCCCCCGCCCTGGGCGGGGCGGGAGGGAGTGTCAGACTCTTACTGACTAAAACCCGTCTATGTTCCTTCATGTGCCCTTTGCGTTCCGGGGGCGCGGTATCTTTTTCGAACAACCCGCAGAAATTCATAGTATGGTGGAACGTTTCTTAAAAAATATTATATACCTATATTTATTCTAGCAAAGCTAGTATTTCCTACCTGTTTCAAACAGCCTAGACGTAATCCCATAACAATAGAAAATGTCTGTTTTATAGATACTATTATGAATTATAAGGATGCTGTGTAAACCATAAACAATTACAACTTGGAAGTGTTATGACAGGATTTCCTTAGCACATAAACTGTGATTGTTTAACGATCATTAGTATTACATCAAGCAATTTTCTAACAGCGAAGCAGTAACTTTATTTTCTCCTAATTAAGGGAAAAAAAGCAATAATTTCAATAGTTAAGTTTTTACTAGACATTAGATTAGATTACTTTCTTTTCCTTTTCTAGCTATTACAACAATGATTTAACTTGAACGTTCTGAGAATCTTACAATTTCCAATATCGCAATTTATGTCTGAAACAATCTGATTCTGTCCACTTTATAAGTTTTTATACGCTTTATTTTAACCATATATCTTACAATTCTATTGTGTTGCTACTAAATGTAATATTATCCAAGTGACATGAGAATTCTTACCTACTTCTTCTTATTCATCATTACCATTAGCATCCTGAAATTGAAGAAAAATATGTGTATCTCACAAAACAGAAAATACAGGTGTAAGTATCTGCTTCTTTGACGAGTAACCACTTTGCAAGTTAATTTTGTCCGTAAACTCTTTTAGTTTTGTTTTTCTGTTAATGGACTTTGAGCCTTTGTTTGTGTAGATTCTCATGTTGTTTATGCGTCTCTTTTAATATTATGCATATTTTTACTAATGGAATCTTATAATTGGCTATCTTCTACATAATTTATTACTTACTCAAAAAATAACAGTCTTAAAGACATTTACTAGAAATAGACACTCTTCAAATACTTCCGTCAATGTTTTCTATTTCAGTTCACGGTCGTCTTCGGTTACAAATCTTTGCCCATTACTGGCACGTTTAGCCCATTTCAATAGCATGGTCGAACGAATCCATGGCCTGTCTTTCTGTCCCATTTCCAACTATAATGACGCTCGGTTGCGTCACTATCAATAAATCTGTAGTCACTGCTTTAACTGCCTAGTTTCACAGAGTGCTAACCATTGTTGATGTTATTGAAACCGATTGTGGAAGCTGCTAATGCAATTGCTGTCATCGGTCTGATCTTAGCCAATGTTCTGTGTCTTCTCGTCACTTGGTGAAATGTTTTCTTTTGTATTTGCAATGTAGTCATCATTTCTAGTAAGGCTGTCAGTTTTAATTGGTATATAAAAATTAATTGCCGTGCTTTAGCCTCGCCAAAACTCGGTAATGGCTCGACCGATTTGAATAATTTCTTTTTGTTTTGTTTGCCTTAATACTGGGAGAATTGAGAAAAAAAAAGTAGGTGATACAAAATTCATCGGGTAGTTAGATAAATAGTAGTTTAATTTAAAAGGTACACTTTATTTTAAAATATTTTTAAAATTAAATGACTAGGTAACAATAGATTATTTTTACATAGATTTCAGTTTTATCATCATTATCTAAGTTGATAGTGTCTGTAGCTGCAAATATGCCTACTTCAAGCATCGTTCTTTCACGATGATTTACATTATTCTCCTTTTTACCAAAACCAATATTTCAAGTTCTTTAACATACATAATAAAATATTGAACCTAGCCATAACTTTCCAACTACAAAATATTGCTTCCTTATAGCGTATTCCAGAGAAGTACTTCAAACATAAATCTTCAGATCAAATATTTCCGGATCTAGAGTGAACAGAGTTATGGCCCCCGGTAGGAAACATTATGATCCTAGAATTTTATTACAGACCCTGAAAATTTCAACCATATTGTAGAAAATTTAAGTGTTTAAATTGCGTATCAAAGCTGGACAAGAACATATACCTGCAGATATACTTTTGGTTATTGTGTCTAGGTTTTTTAATATACTTAACAAAAACAAATGTTCCATAACTTACGAAAATGTAAACCCTTCCAAAAAAAATTAGTGTTAGTGAAATCAGGACGGTAGCCGAAACAGCTATAATTTTTTACATGAGTTAACCAAAGTTTTAAATCTGGAACTAATCTGAGATTGGTGGAACGCCTTAATCAGCGATTTCAACACAATGCCGTGACGTTCGCGGTAGCCCGCCAGATAAACGATAATAAAGATTGTTTACTTTAAAGTTTCACAAGAGGGGTTTTAAAACCATTCTTTTTTTTAAACTTTTATAAATAAATGTGCTCAACTGGGATTGGGCTGGTCATGTCAGCCGCATGCACAGCGACTGTTGGTCAAAAGTCATCATGCAATGGGTGCTTAACCCGTAAGCCGCCATGTCAGGCACATGTGCCTGACGCTAGTGGAGGTTTGACCTTTAACGTTTTTGGCCCTGCAGTGAATGTGTTAAAGATGGTCGACGTTGCCATGACCAGCCCAAGAAGAATTGGTGAGATGTCATAGACGCGCACTGCGAGGGCTAGTCCGAGGTGGCGCTAGCAAAGTATACCTGGAAGAATTTGGTGGAGACCTTTGCCCAACAGTGGGACATTACAAGGTGGACAAGGAAAACTTGTTACGTTGTTAAAGTTTTTAGATTATTATTAGGCATTGTATCATCATATAAGTGAAACTGCTGTTAGACTTGCGTGTGGAGCATCCATCTACCTAAGTTAGGCATTGAGTCATATCCATTTTTTATTAACGGGTTATTTTAAACTCTTGCATGCTCTAAAAGCATATGTCCATTTTTTTAAGTTTTTGCTAACTTGGTAACTTTCCATATTCGGCTCAGGTAATTATGTAGTAAGAGACTTTTTTTGTGTTTGTTTAATCAATTAATTAATATTGTTTTCATGTTTTGTTGTCTTGTCTGGTTAAGTAAGGGTTCACCACTACCATTAGGATCTGTTTATTTCATAGTGTGCCACAAAAAATGGGCAAAATCATTTCTTTAGCACTACAAATATTATGTTTAAGAGCCTTTTGCATATCTATGAATTACTTAATTGAACTTATTAATAACCTAGGTTTTGGAGCGAGCTTCAACTAACTTCTTTTTTTGACAAACTGAACGATTCCTTGTCAATTCAAACTCACTTTAAATTTATGAGTGGGTGCTGTTGTTACGTTTACTTAGCACAGAGGATACACAACCCTTGTTTCCCACATCTAATAATAAACGCTTGTTTAAACACGGATTCCACGTTAACTTCAGCTTTCAACGCACGCCCTTGATTGGCTAATCGATGATGCGTGATCGGAAGAATCTCGCCACTTGATTACTAATTATCCGCTATTAGTCATGGATTTACCACATTTTAGAGGTTTTTTCCCAAAACAACGTCGGGGAACACGAATAAAAAATGTTCTGATGCACTAAGAATGGTGATGCAATAAAATTCCGGGGGAATGTAGTATCCGTCATCTGTCTGTCTGATCATTTGATGATGATAACATCTAGTCAATTACAATTCGGACTTCGATAATATATGTAAAGTTTGTGTGTGTATTTGTTTTGTATTCTCTGAAAATATTGAACGGATTATAAAAAAAATCGTTTAGGTACTATTAAAAACCTTACAAACTGGTCTTTTTGGAGGAAGGATTATGTCCAGCAGTGGACGTCCTGCGGCTGATATGATGATGAATAAAAAGCTACACTATTGCCAAGTGCCATATGGCTATGTTTTTTTGTTATAAGTACTTAGCTTTATAACGTACTAGCTTCTGCCCGCGACTTCGTCCGCGTCACAGTTGATGTGTTATCCTACGGGTACCGTACATTTTCCCGGGATAAAAAGTAGCCTATGTGTTATTCCAGACTATAATCTATCTTTGTGCCAAATTTCATCCAGATCCATTCAGCCGTTTAAGCGTGAAAGAGTAACAAACATCCATACATACATCCATACATCCATACATACAAACTTTCGCCTTTATAATAGTAGTAGGAAGGATAACATCGCAGGTAGAAGGTAGTAGATGAACTGATTGTACACATGGGAGTCCCTTACATCTCCTAAAATTGTTTGTCCGAAAATCATTATCGATAACACGTTTGATATAAACCTCAGTAACCATAATGTTACAAATCCCGAAATTTTGTGTAACATAATTATCTTTAGTTCTAAAAGTATTTTGTCATAATATCGAGTACTATAATATTTGAAGCTCCTAATTATACATGACCTAAAGTCATATGTCCTAAGTATTGCGTTACATAATATGTATTATTCCGAATGTTCATTTATAATATTTTTTTTAGTCCTAAAACATTTGCTAAAAATTAGGTTTTAGTGACAGAAACGAATCGCTGCAAAACCGACTCCACGTAGTCTTGTCTGCCCTACCCCTTTTTTTTTTTTTTTTTTTATAGACGGGAAATCATCAAATAACTTCCCCCGCCCTGGGCGGGGCGGGAGGGAGTGTCAGACTTTTACTGACTAAAACCCGTCTATGTTCCTTCATGTGCCCTTTGCGTTCCGGGGGCGCGGTATCTCTTTCGAACAACCCGCAGCCCCGGCAGGCATCGGCCCTCAGTGGCCCCATCCAATTTTGCTGACATCTCTTTGAGGCGCGCGTGGAACACGAACGCGCCGTCGACACGGTCTGTCGCTAGTGAACGTACGGACGGTGAGCTACCCATTGCTCACCGTCCACAGACCCGCGTCTACGGTGGCCGGGAGTCGTCACGTGGCTCCCGACGCCCGGATCGTCTACCGCGGCGGCCGCTGGGACGGGGGACCCTCCTTTCCCTCTCCCGTCCCGCCGCCTCCTTCTCTAGCATTACAGCTTCGCAGAAGGAGGCGACTGCTTCCCATTCCCCCTCGCTCCGGACCATGGCCTGAACCAGTGCCGGACGCGAGAGGGCGCCGCCGCCGATGGCCGCCTCGAGGACTCGGCGGTGCTCAGCCCAAGCAGGGCACACCGCCAAAGTATGCTCCACCGTGTCCTCGGGGCGATCCTCACAATGGTGACACCCGGGCGATTCCTCCCGCCCGATGAGGTGCAGGAACCTCCCGAAACATCCGTGTCCGGTGAGGACCTGCGTCAGGCGGTAGGTGAGGGCGCCGTGGCGCCGCTCCAGCCACTCCTCAAAGAGGGGTCTTACCGCCTCAATCGAGGCGAGCCCGTGCCCTACCCCTAGAGTGTAATTTAAAATCGCGTAGGCGCGGTGGTGAGCGTGAAATCATCTGCTACGATAAGCTCGCATGGGACCGCCGGAGCCCCGCAGCGCCGGAGCCGTGACAGAAACCATGCCTGCTGCATGTTGCACGCTTGCTTGCATGCTGCTTGCTTGCTTGCATGCTGCGTGCTTGCTTTTATGCTGCATGCTTGCTTGCCTGCTGCATGCTTGCTTGCATGCTGCATGCTTGCTTGCATGCTTGCTTGCATGCTGCATGCTGCCTTGCTTGCAAAAACGATAAAAATAAAATTCTAAAATCTAAAGAAAAAAATGTTTTAAGAATATTATTATTTTAAAAAAGTGTTATGTAATTTGAATTTAGGATTTATAACTTTTATCGAAAAAGGCTTTATGTGTTTTGTATATTATTGATTGTAATATTTATGACAAACGGATTTATGACATATTATATTTAGAGATTTCAATTTTATGGCATGTGATATTATGTGATATTAAGTTCGGGTAAGTTATCATTCGGACAAATGATGGTTAGGACAAAAAAAGTTATGGCACTTTAAATTATGGATAAAAAAGTTAGGTGACACAATAGAGAACCTGTATACATACGTAATAGAATACCTTGTAAAGTTTTTATGTTCCTAGTTCTAGTAGTTTCAGCTGTGCTCTGATCCACCAACTTGTCAGTCAGTCAGGTTCTCCTTTCATAAATATACGAGTAGATTCCATATCCCTAATAAAAAGTAAGTAGGCCCTGGCCAGTGACTTGAAAATGTGACCTGAACAGAATATCGTAAATACGTGCCGTTTGTGTGAAGGCTTTTGAATGAGATGATTGATATGGTGCAGTTGTAATGTGGGCCAGCCCACATACCTACTGTGTTTTGAATAATTAGTCTAAAATAAAATCTAAAATTCATACTAATACTATAAAGAGAAAGTATTTTTTGGTTGTGTGTTTGTTTCTATCGAATAGGCTCCAAAACTACTGGACCGATTTTAACCATTTTTTCACATATAACATCACGCTACCACGGAACCGGAGCAACCTAAAGACGTAACAAAATGCTGGTGAAATAAGCCTCGCGGACGAAGTCGCGGGTAGTTCGCTAGTACCTAATATTATAAAAAGATAAAATTGTTTGTTTGTACCTTAGAGGTAATCTCTGAAAGTTAGACTACCTATTGCATAGATTTATAAATACACTAGCTGACCCGCCACGACTTCGTTCGCGTGGTATCCTACCCCTACTCTACCCTACCCCTACCCTACCCCTACCCTACCCCTACCCTACCCCTACCCTACCCCTACCCTACCCCTACCCTACCCCTACCCTACCCCTACCCTACCCCTACCCTACCCCTACCCTGCCCCTACCCTACCCCTACCCTACCCCTACCGACATATCCGACTTTTTTTTTCGTTTCATTGTTTTTAAGATGTATTTGCTATTCGGGACGGAAACAAATCCAACAAATCAAAAACCATGGCAATCGCTCCAGCCGTTCTCGAGTTATAAGTGTTGTAACAAACACGACTTTCTTTTATATATATAAGATATATAGATTATAAGCTACAAAGCAACAGTAACAGAACCAAAAAGCTTAAAGTCTAGTACATTGAATCATACACAATTATTAATTACTATAATATGCAAATAAACGTCAGAAGAAAAGAAACATTTTGTCATTTTTATACCTAGTTTTCTTCCTACGCAGGCGAAGTCGCGAGCAGAAGCTAGTAATAGATTAGTTTAATTGGCTGTTGCAATACATTTCACTTAGTCTTCTTGGAAGAAATGAAAATTAATGATGCTCTAGATTTTATCACGAACTTAATCATAATTAAACGACTTTGTCAAATGCATATTATTCTATAAATTACCAGACAGCTGTGGTGTTTCGGTACGCATACACCACAGCTATAGGCGTTTTGTATAGGAAACCCTAAAACCACAAATTACATCCACAATGTATTAAAATCGGTAACTCATTTGTCACAAACCATTTCAACAATTTGCAAACCATTTGAAATTTCTTATTCAGTCTGAAAGAAAACACTAAATCCTGATTTATTACCAAGTTCGATAAACAAAACATTTAGTTATTTATTAGCCCAATTAGTTTTAATTAATTCTCAACATTGGTTCATAGATGGCAGTCGGACAAAATACAAAAACCCGAAGCAAGTTCCGTTTGGTAGTATACCCGGCTAATTATCATCGCTCGAATGCGCACAAATTCGTTTTCGATAATGCAATTAAAATCGACTGACATCACAATTAACGCAATTTATTGTCAGTTGTACCAGTTACTAAGTTTGATAGATGACTTGATGACAAGTAGGTATGATGCTAGAGGCTGTGCCGTTGATTTCGTGGGGTCCTGGGTTGGCTTCCCAGATCGGGCTTTTAGGAATTTCAGCAGACCCGAGACCTGATCCTCAGAACCTGATCTCTCCTTGTTCGAGAGTGAGGCAAGAGGCAGTGCACTTGTATTTTGCACACAAACTTGTGCACTATAATATCTTCTACTAACGTACCTACTTGGCTAGTCTTCATCGTAATTGGACTCCGTCACCGAAATTCGGTCAGGAGAATAATAATAATGCCAAAGAAACTAAAACAAAGCAAATATAGCGTACATTCGAAATAACTGGCTCCAATTATGACACCATAATTGGTAATTATTGCAGTCAGCAAAATTGCAAAGAGCACAATGTACGGCATTATACACACAATGGGAGCATTTCTGAATAGCACTGTTACAATTCGCGTACGAGGTCCTATTTGCGAATTGATAATCGCGTGACCGATTACGGAAGAATCGAGTTTCACATCGTTAATCGTAAAGCGTATTCATTCGGTTTGTTAGTTTAATGCCCCCGCTGTAATACAAATAGATGTGATTCAATAACGCCTTGTTTATAGTTCCGTTGGAAAATATTTTGAATAACAATTTAGATCAGTCTTTAGTATTGCTTCCGTGTTATAATCAAACAAATCAAAACAACGGAATTTGACAATGTATTAGTCAGGTCACTTATGACCTATGACTGATCATGATCACCTACCACTTTGCCCGCGACTTCGTCCACATAGGCTCCGTAGGTACTTCCCCTTCAAATACTAATCGCACTTTGGGTCCCTTTTGCCGTTTAAAAAATACCAATAACGTCAAACTTCATTATTTACCTAATTTCGCATTCGTACCAAGTTTCAAGTTTATTAACCCAAGAAATTTTATTTCATACAACTAAATTCAATCCCCAAGGATTGGGCTTCGGGATTAAATTCATAAAAATCCTTTAATAGTGCTCGCCTTCGTCGTAAAAGAAAGCCTTGTGTAAAATTGGCGTTCCTAGTAGCTACCAGTCAAGTTCTTGTTTTATATTTTGTGATGATCATGCTTACCTCATTCACATGATGCATCCGTTTCGATTTTGTTTTCAATTAGCATGCCAAACAAATCCTGTTATAAACACTCCCTAATTGGATAGAAGTTAATCTGTTTACCAGTCTCACACGATTCTAAAAGCTGAAATGCAATATTCGGAGCTTTCCGTACGTTGCCTTGACATTGGCTTATAAGACCAGTATATCTGGAGCCACCCTTCCAATGACATCGCGTTATTCATAGAGGCCATGCGGACTGGGTGCAAGGTCGTATTGAATGACTAAAAGTGTAATATCCGTTTGATCCCCACTTTGTAGTCTTCTCTTTATCTGTGTGTATGGTGTTGTGTATCGACGAAGGGTTTAGCTCTTGGTTCATTTGATATAGCGGGGTTGGCACGTGTCAAGTATTTGCAATGTTCTGTGACATTCTTGTTAGTATGACAACCGGGTTCTCCTATACAATGACCTTCTTTTATTCTCTGTGTAACAAAAACACTATTAAGTAATTCTTTAGTTGATAGATAACCGTGAGATTGAATGGTGGCACATAATGGCCTGTTTAAATCATGAGGCTGTAAGTACCCTGTCAGGCTGTAAATTCTTCTCTCATAAATATCGTTAAATACTTCTTAAATAGAAGATCATAAAGAAATTCCAACAATATTGGAACTTATTTCATCGAAACCATTCCGAACACTTCGAACATTATGCCAACTTTTCCAATCTAACATTGTTTGCAATAAATACTTAAGCTTCTACAGTAAAAGTTTTTATTTAAGATTCAAGGGGAGTACTAAGTGAGACCTAAGCGGCCAAGTTATGGAATTTCATAAACAAAACCACGACCAAGATGCTATAGCATGAGTAGAGTCGTGTTTAACTTGCTATAGTGAAGACAATACGTAGATTCTGTTTTATTATGACCATTGCAGTTGGCATCTATCCAAAGGTAGGTAGCGATCGGTAATAGTAGGCGAGCCTATTGCCATCAACCGGGCACAAATCCTAACTCCGAGCTGCTACTGAGAATTTCATAGAAAAACCCAATACAAGTGGTATTGGGTTTTTGGGTTTGCACGACCTGGGAATCAATCCCAAGACCTCTAGCGTAGCAGTCACGCTTAGGCCCACTAGGCTAACGAGGCGGATCTTCAACTTCATGACAAGGGAAACCTGCCGGCTTATTCTGTAAGAAATCTCCCTCAGTGAATTAAGGTGAAGTGAGCTAAAACTGGGCTGTCACTATACGATGCTAGGGATTGACAGGTCGCCACACGCTCACTTCACGGAAGGAGGGTTTTACAGAATAACACCGCTGCAACCCAAGTTCCTAGAACTACAGAAACCTTTGCACTCATGATCCGCGCTGCAAAGCTGTCGGGCGTGATCCGAACTTCGTGAAATCGTGATTTAGTGGCGTGTTTCGCGAAAGCGTGATGCTTCTCTTGTGACATTTATCTCCTTGCTATTCATCTTTATACAATAAGTATTTCGTAACATTATCAGATCATGGTTTTCAGTTTGCATTGATTTTTGAAGTGGTCTTTTTATGTTCGTGTTTGGCAGTATTGCTCAATTTTTTTACAGCTAAACCGCTTCGTTTTTGTCTAAGTTTCTTCAGTCTAATCCACTCTATTCTCTAGTGAATAACCTAATGAAGACTGTTTTAAAGAAAGGTCGAACCCCACTCTAGTTCATAAATTAATTTATAAGTCCCTCTTGAGATTAACTTTGCCCGCTGCCCGCAAATTGAATTTGAAAAGGATCCTAGCTTAACGCAATCCCTGAACGTTACATACTTAGTAATTAATCCTACATATTTACGTTTATACATGGGTACAATACGAGTGAAAATGTTCATGGAAATGTTAGATAGGCGCAATATAAATCTTCAGCCTTGTGCCAAGCAACAATTCGAGTAAGCCTTCCCATTGCACTGCGGGTGGGTTGACCCCTAGAATAATACCTATGTGATAAACTTGGATGTGCCATTTTAGTAGTGAGGGTCTCTGTAAGCTCTGATCTCCATCAGAATTAAGTTATGGCTGATGATGGATGAAGATGCTTTAGTTTTGACGGTATTGGTGCTATTTTTGACAGCACTTGATTCATTTTTATTAAACTTTAGTCCAACTCTTGTTTTGTATTGCTACTCTTGTTTTATGTTTAAAGTCTTGTCTAACACTGTCGCATGATGATACTGTAGACTAATAATGATCATTGATAATAATCTAATTAATTCATAATCACCATCATAATATTGGCCAAACGAGACGTCGTTTGGTCATGCCACCACCACTACTGGACATAAGCTTCTCCTAAAGATAGCCACAATGACCGGTCCTGTGCTGTAGTCTAATCAATTTGTTTTGTTCTTTAACGGCGACAAACCAGACATAATTTAATGTTCGTGGTACGAGCTCCAACCCACAACCTGCAGACCTTCTTGAAAGACACACACTGATTCGTTGTCTTTGAAATGTTAGAAGTAATCATCCACGATCACAATATTGGCGTTAAATATTATAATTAATTTAGCTTTCATCTCTAATTTGTAGCACTGAGTACGTATTGTAGTACTTTGAGTGACTTTTTATTTTTGATAGATCGTTTTGACATTTATATATCTTTTTATGGAATGAATGTAACTATACAACTTATTGTAATACATTGTTATTTAAAAGAGTATGTATGGAGTTTCTTGCCCGTTCTTCTCCATACGAAACTACCTTTTGGAATGGGCAACTAGATTCAATATTAATGATTTTTTATGTAATGACGTTCAAAAGTGCCTTTTAATGGCCTAATTGAAATAAATGATTTGACTTTGACTTTGAAGAGGACTTTGGCCGATGGGTGTCTTATATCGACGCGGCGTTTCCGGGATTGGTTACGCGACACCACGCAACGAAACACGACGCCGTCAACGTAGCGTGTATATTTATAGTTTGACGTGTATATTTGGTTTTAATAAGGGTTTTATGATTATTTAAGATTATTTTGTGTATTTTACCAATGGGACTCAGTAGCCTGTTAATGAAATGGTTTATTTATTTGTTACTCCCTGACATTTTCCGCATAATTTCGTAACAAAGGATACTCCATTTCGTAGCGTAGATCTAGTTTCTACATCTCCGGCCATTACCGTACCTACGGGACCGTGTAATATAAAACTGATCTACTGATATATTCTCTCAACTTTCTGTGTAATATAATATTTATATTGAACACATATAAATCACGTATAAATTATACATATTTTATGTAGATGTTGGGAATTTATTGTAATTTTTTTATGACATTCTGGTTACTGATTTTCTAATAATAATTTTACCTTTAAATATTTAATGCTTTCTACACAAATATCAATATTATATGTATAAATAACTAGCCCCTATATCCCCGCAGTGTCACCCGCGTTCAGAGACATCTTGGGTCTGTGCTCCGCTCCCGTAGATCGTAGCGTGATGTTCTATACACATAAACCTTCCTCTCAAAACACTCTATTGACGAACACGCATTAAAATCCGTTGCGCAGTTTAAAAGATCTAACCGTACCCACAGAAGCGGGAAGCGACTTTGTTTTATACTATGTAAAGATATTTATTCCAAAGTTGACTCGTGTCCTTTCACTAGGATGGTTAGTTCTCTAAAAATATAATTTAGACTTCAAAAATAAAAATAATAAGAAGTCGTTAAACCTGTACATTAAATAATACTACTTAATAGAAGGTGAATGCTCGAACCCAAATCTCAAAACTAGTTATTCAAGATCTCAAGTATTACAGCTATATTACATAAAAAAAAGAAAAAAAAACCACGTACCTAATTTAGCATAGATACGCTTATTAAAAAGCTTAGCATTAGGTACCAACATTGATATCACGAGAGAATGTTAGGTCACAGATTAACTAATATTTCCTACGCCACGGTCTAAAGTCGCTCCATGTGTTAATATTTCAGTATCCACTGAAGAATTAGTGCACAATCTTGTCAGTTTCTCCTGAACAGATGATGCAGTGAATATTACATTTCCAAGATGTTAGGAAACCATTGTGAATGTAGTAAATATCAATGAAGACATTTCCAAAAGTAGGACACACTCAGTACCTAATTGCTAAGACTGAAATCATAATGAAAAAAGCAAGATTGATCAAAACGTTAATATTACTTACAGAAATTGAGTATAGAAAGGTATAAGAAAACAGAGAAAATAGAATATCAAAGCGATGCAGTCGTTGGCAATCTAACCACTTAACAAACGAGCATCGCAGCAAACTCATCTAAAACCCTTTGACTAAGGCCCACAGACACTCCATACAAACAAACTTACCTACAGGTACACCTAGGTGTTGGAATAAGTAATTAAATGAGTTCCTCTGTATAGAGCGCCAGTCTGTCTGCAACGTATCCTGTGTGTCTGATTGGTTGTCTTTTAATTTAACGATAGAACAACTTTACTTTTCTTAATTGTCAAGTTGTAAACGTCGTTGTAACCAATAGAATGAAGAAATTTATGCGATGGCTTCCCTCTTACAAAAAGAAATTTCCTTCATCGTCATGTCAGCCAAACGGCGTCTACTGCTAGACGTGATGGCCAAATCCTCGCCTTAAGATAGCCACAACGACCGGTCCTTCGCCACTGAAATATCAATGTTTAGGCTTAGCTAAAACAATCATGGTCCCGCTCTACTGCCTGGCCTACTGCTAGGAGTTTGAGTGTCGAATTTAACGTTACAATAGTTGTTATTCTTTGACCACAGTTCCTATAGCCTACGGCCTGGAAACAATACCTATATTTATGTATCATTGCATATCTTCTACTCATAACGATTGCACCATGACCGCAATATGTATCACTAATTTTGTTTTTCTTGTCGCAGGTAGAACAATCACCCGACATAATAAACGGTAAGTACGTTTGTTCTATTGTCTTGCTAACTAGTGCAGTGGTCAAAGATCCTTTTGTTCAAATTGACACAGGGGATATGGATGACAGTGGATCATTTAACACGAATGAGAAAAGGTTACCCCATATCTTCCCATGTCTCTGACGACAATGGGGCGTTCTTTTGTTGGCCCTTTCTCGAGAACCAGTTTGATTTTATTGTCATGACAATTGTGAATTCTGTCCCGGCCAGCGTAGACAACAAATCTGCCAAAAATTCATTCAAGGAATGCCATAGTCGTAATATTGAAATGAGCTCATTGCTTTCATTAATCAAATTAGATCTATACATGAGAAATGCAAAATTAACTGGACAAAACGCCTTGTTTCTTTAAAAGCAACCCAAAAGTAGAAGCCGCCGACATGAAGGTTCGGCGATCCCATAATCACTGCGAACATCTCATCCGTGTCACTCACCTCTTTTGTCCGCATCTCCACCCATCCCGTACACAATCACAATAGGATTACGTCACCCTCGCCCATAAACACGACACAATATTACAAAGACGACCCAATTCACACCAACGCTTTCCATTTCATCGTTTATTTAGGCGACATCAATTAATAATGCATTAGAAGGAGAAATGTATGGTGCGCATGCGTGTTTGATGAAAGTGATAAGGTATCTACATGTGATTTACTTTTACTCAGCTCGTTGTAGTAATTAACCCAAATTGAAGGCACGGGCTATTTAATTTGGCTCAGAAAGCTGTTATGTTGAAGCTTCGTGCGAAACGTCAGAATTTGGTACTTAATAAAATTGCTCTCAAGAGTTTTGCTGAAAGTGGAAGTGTAATTTATTGTGGAGTATCCTCAGCGGGATTAGAGCGATGTTCAAGTACCTAGGCCATTAAAACCTGATCTCGTTTTATTTATTCGATATTACTATTTCAAGTAGGCCTACGCTGTTATTTAAAATTGTTGCTTCACATTATACTGTACAAATAACAAGAATACCAGCTTATTATTGTCCCAGTGCAGAGCAAGAGTCTCTTCAGAAGCAGAGAAAGTACTAGCATTCGTCACCACGCTTGCTTAAGACAGAGTGGCGATTTTGTTTACTGTATAATAAACTAAAAAGGAACTTCGGTATGCTGTTCCAGTTGAGTCCTTGAATAACCTTGAACATTAAATTATATTCCTAAAAAACTTTCACTATAATAACGGTTTACAAAGCAGATTGATAAAACCACCATTATTATTAAACGCTACACCAAAATAACAAAAATATGACAGTTATTACCAACGGTATCAAATACAGCTAATGTTATGCAAAACGGAAATGTAAACAGTTTGCCAACGAGTACAAAAAACATACGCGATTTGATACGATACGATGTTGCGTCAGACGTACCTATTATAGACACACTTTCAGTTATTAATTTCAGTTTGTATTAGAATTGGGCGAACGATGTATAATAATAGTCATTTTCTTATAATAGAAAATCGTTACCCTATATTTGACTCTTGATCCACACAAAACAGTATTCTATTATCACATGTCATAAATCATTCCGAACGATTAACTTCGGGCCTTGGTATACTCCATTGATTCTCTATTTAAAAACCTTACGAGTTGCTAGTTTTGCTTTTGGAAGATCTATGAATTACTCTATAGGAAACTGCACGTCTAAAAAGGTACAAGATTTCTCAATCAGTATCTGCTGATCATCATCATCATTCTTCTTCATCAGTTTTTATGCTGATTTTATTTGGGGATGACGCTGCATTTCTTCTTCGCTGTTGTCTACAAGTGCTCAAGGGTCTAGCTGTATCATTCAATACCTTGCTTGTTTTTGAAATATGTTTTTGTTGTTATATGTTTGTATACTTAGTATGTTTACCTATTACCTAATTACTGTAATTGGCGCAAGCCGTTGTAATTAATTTAAATAAATAAATATATAAATACCGATGCAGTAAAAAAAAATATATCTTTTCTTGACCCAATTTTGTCTATCGTAGTTAATCTCAATGGAAACTAATCATATACGCAGGAAGTATTAAGGATAAGGTTCGGCCCAAACACAGGTCCTCTCCCTCTTCCTTCTCTGATGGCAATCCGACACGATCGGGAAGAAAGATGGTGCAAGGGCCAACGGCATTATTTGCTGTCTGAGGTGCGGGAGTTTCACAGCACCAACTTCAAAACTCCGAGTTTGCTACTGACAGAGAAATTCCTAATGGGAAAACCCAATAATACTTCGTCGATGCAGCATGAAATCAATAAAATAACAATAATGATAACATTTCAATACGATCACCATTCGCATACCATAACCAGTTATTTTCAACATCGTATCATCGAGTAAGCGTAACACGGTACTAACCACATTTTGCAACACATTTTCACATATTGTTTCAGTAACGTAACACCACATTTGCTAACTGTTACGGCCAGAAGTTGACACGTCAAGTGTCAAACCGGTAACATGACATAGATAGCTGTCATGCCTGAATTCCGCGAAGGGTGAGGCTGAAGGTGGAATATCGAACAACCATTTCCTTAGTAACTAAAATAAGAACCTTCTGGACTTAACACAGGGTCTAGCGAATAGTAGTACAGCTCTTTGTAAAGGAGCTCGTCCGGGGAAGTACTACCATCATACCTATTTCTGCCGCAAAGCAGCGTTGCTGTGTTCCGGTTTGAAGGATGTGAGTGCCGGTGTATTTACAGACATATGAGACATTTCAACTTTGTCTCCGAGTTAACAACAGTGTCTACAAAGTCTTTGGTTTTCGAGATGTCTTTAGACGGAGGTATCCTCTTGATTTCAGGTGAGTCTCGGCTTGTGTTGCGTCTAATACATATAACACCTAGTTGTTATTTTTCAATAGTATAAGAAAGCTTACCACGCCCAGAACTAGGGGCCATATAGTGATTTGATCAGTCACTCGAACGGCTGGGATAGGAAAACTTGTACTCTTTTTTCGCTCATAAGCTGCTCAAACCCACGAGACTTTGAGCAGCTTATGAGCGAAAACACTCAATTTCACTCGATCCAAAAACACTCAATACAGTCAATCTGGAGGTTGCTTCCCACATTTCAGCTGTATCCTTGCAAGCGTGTTAGCATATAAATCTGGCAAGTTCTATTAGTCTGTAGGGGTTTACGACTAACTATACAACAAGTTACAACTAATGGTACTCCAGGGACTAATTCATGTTGTGTTTAGAGGTTATATTAGTACTCATCGTCTAATGGTCGGTAATTTGGATGATTGTGTTAAGTACGTGATGATGGAAGACCTTTGTTTGTCATTCAATGTTTGATTGTGTATGTAGCACTTACGTGGGTGTGTGTTGTGTTATGTTTGCCCTTTTTCCTTGTACGGCAGAACTAAAGCCGAAGATTAAAATTACTTTTGGTGAAGTTTTACTACATTACGATTGTGTCGAAAATAATAATTATACTTATATTTTAACTAGCTATATTAAAAGTAAAGTCTTAGGATACTGCTCCGCTCCCGTGTGTCGTAGCGTGATGTTAGTGTAGTCTAAATCCTCTCCGGATAAACGGATTATTTACTGCAACACTTGATCCTGTGATTAGCACGTTCATATAACCAAACAACTCTTTAGCTTTATAATATTGGTTATTATTATGTGGATTGGTGAAACTACGTATATTTTCAACATCATCTTAACTTATTCTGGGATTTTCCTCTTTTCCAGAATTCAGAAGGTAGACTACCACTTAATCTTAATCAGTCCCCAATGTTATCTTCCGATATCCACTACGCGTTTACCGTTTACGGAAACCACATACGTTTACAAATTGCGCTCTGATTGTTTCGTACTACAAATAAAACGCCTCTTTCACTTTTATGTCCGCTATATTTTCTACCGTGGCGTTGATGAGCTAAACGCCTGAATTGTTGAAAGTACGGCGAAAAGGGAAACTGACGATGACGGACTGATTCTTGTTGTGTTTACACAGTAGTAGTAGTATAGGGGGCAATTCTGCTAACTTAAAGAAACACAATTTAATCTCAGTGTCAATCTGTCAACAATGCCTCTAATTTACGTTAATTTTTTGACATTGATTGTCGCTGACATCAGATTGCGACTAGATTTGGAATGTTGTTAATTAGTAGAATTGGCCTTCTGATGTGTAGATAAAATGGTTAACGCCACATGCATGAGTTTGTAAGTTGTGTACCGGGCAAGTACTAATGTGCTTTTTATATTTTTTATGTATTACATAAATGAAGAAAAACATCGCCGTGAGCAACTGTGGCGATCAATGCTCGTGCCTTCTCTGTACGAAAAGAAGCCTTTGCAGTAAAACAATAATAGGCTAGTATACTTATTGTTATACTCGTATTATTAGACATAACGGCTATTATATCGTGAATGCCTAGTGAGTTAAAGTAATTATAAATGCAATACATTTCCAGAATTAATTCCAGAACGCATGTTGTGTGCAAGCAGCGGAATAATTTCCTCAGTAAATATTTCAATGAATTAAGTCAGAAAAACAATCTACTTATTACTTTTATCTCTTTGTAATCGTTTGGAATGTATAAAACTTTAATAAGACCCATTAGTAACACGGGAACAATTTCCATGAGAATTAAATCGTAATAAAAAGTTGAATTGCATACAAGACAATGAATGTTTAGTAACCTACTGCCTTAATCGATTGCTTATCGATATTTTTTTTACTCGAGTTCTTACTCGCATTGCACACAATGCAACACACATAAGATCGTACAAATGAGCTAACATTACCGAGTTGTGCATTAGAGCTAAACACGTAATTATCGATGTCAGTAGTCGATAGTTACGATTGATAGCTCTACTGCTTGCGTTTAGTGGACGCGACGGTGTATGAAGCCTTTTCGAGCAAACAATATTGTAATCTATTATATTTCGATACTTAATATTTTTATGTTTTTTTATGCTTAATTTCATTTTCCTAATTTGTAATGGGGAAGCCTTAGCAGAGCAGTGGGCTCTGCTAAGGCTTCCCCCGAGGCCTTCCATGTCTTATTTTTTGATGCCACCTCAAACCATTCTCTCGGCGCACGCCGAGATAAGCTCACCACCTCTTCCTGGGCTGGCCGGCGTCCTCAGACGTCAATTTCATGGAGACTTGCCCAGCGATCGCTGTATATGCGGCTTACGTGTCCCGCCCAATCCCATTTGAGCCTCATCTGAATTAAATATGAGTAAAATTTTCACATAATAATGAAATTTTCCGTCGGTTATTTGCCTGCAAGGTCAGGTACGGAATAGCTGGTGTTTTTTTTATTAAGCACCGAAAAATGTTTCTCTGGAAGGTCGAGAATCATGTACCATATATCCATGGTAAATCAGTGTCACGATATTCCTTCCACCGCGTATGGGGCTCAAAACGTAACTAGCCATGGCCAACTACACACTGCACATGGTAGCACTCCTTCGAAAAATACAGGATTTTATGTTAAGTATTTTTATATATAGAACTAAGGTAACCGACATACCGCTGGATACAGGTCGCTTCCAACCGGTATATGTGGAGATCTAAAGGGGAGGCCTATGTTCAGCAGTGGACTTCCTATGACTGAGATGATGATGATGAACCGACATAGTTCTCAAAATTGCGAAACTCTAGTAAAAAAGGGTAGGCCACAAAGCTCATAGAGCAGACAGCCTTTGGAGTCGTAAGGCTCTCGAGTGTCGACCATGCACCCAAAGGTGCAGTGTGGGAAGGTGAACTGACTACCTGGTAAAGATCACGGGAAATCGCTGGTTGCGGTATCGCAGGATCAGTCTTGCGGCTATCTTTAGGGGTGGCCTATGTCCAGCAGTGGACGTCGTTCGGTTGATGTGATGATGGTTTTACGTTACAATTTGAGTGTGAATGAATTTATCTCAAGCACTTGATTATTTATAAAATATCAGCTCTATTCTAAAGTATCTACTGTTGTCAGGTATGATTGAAAACTGTCTGTCAATAGCCGATTGATTCAGTCTTCACTCACGTTCTTGGAACGTTGCCAAGTGATCGATATTTTATTAACTAAACCATTTTGATATACTAACCGAATTTTGAGCGTGTTTTGCGTAGGTAGACGGCCTGCCAATGAATCAGTTCATGTTTTTGTCCGAATTTTTATTCCAAATTGAAACTTGTCGGTTTTAAAATTTATTTGGAGCCGCTGCTCATTATGTTCTCTAGCTTGATTCGACCTGTGCCTGAATTAGAAGCTTATTTTTTTTTAAAGTTCACACTGGGAATTACTCCTGTATCGTGGGTGCATTTACTAACATAAGAAAACTCATATATAAACAGCCAGACGCGGAAGAACTATTTGTGGGCCATAAAAATATTTATTCCGTGCGGGAATCAAAACCGAGACACGCAGCGCAGCAGTCAATTGCTAAGCCACAGCCAAAATTCAAGCATTCGGACAAAGATCTCTAAAACACGTGATTGTAATTAGTCAGTATTCGATACCTGTGATCGATATTTTCACTCGTGTTCGAGCCACGTGAAGCGCTCGATTTAATCGATTTCATGCTTTTACATTTGCATGGAACAAATCGGAATACGGGCGCATCTTTCTCTTGCATTTTTTTTTCCTGATCTAGTTTTTCTCAAAGCTTCGTCACTTTTTTTTGCCTATTACAGAATAATTTAATTAGTAAAAAATATTATAATATGTAATGCACTTATTCGTTATACGCAAACATATCTACTTAATTAGTTGTTAAATTG
Source organism: Caradrina clavipalpis (assembly GCA_932526535.1). NCBI lineage: Eukaryota > Metazoa > Arthropoda > Insecta > Lepidoptera > Noctuidae > Caradrina > Caradrina clavipalpis. Next base: position 2,859,354 of record OW052088.1, read on the forward strand.
ATTTATATATGGATAAATATTAAGAGAATTTGGCATACATGTAGATCGTCTTGATAGTACTATGTCGTTTTTGTGGTCCCGTTAAATAATTGGACGTAGTTATGCAAAAACGATCCAACCCTCAAAGTGTAGATACGCAAAAATGATCCAACTCTCAAAGTGACACTGAGAAGTTGGATCATTTTTGCGTATCTACACTTTGAGGGTTGGATCGTTTCTGCATAACTACGTCCAATTTAGGGTTTTGGCGTAATTCTAAAGTCTATACAGGCGAGATCGCTAGCAGAAGCTAGCTGAAAGATATGTCTGTGAAGCAAGATTCAGCAAGGTATGTTTACGCAAGCGAAACCAGAGGAACAGTTAGTCACATATACTCCAGTGACCTAGCGCCCGCAGTTTCCACCCAGCAAGCTGGAAAAGTCAACATAAAAATAAAATAAACATCAAGTAATGTCCTTAAAACAGCAAGTTTTGTTAATATTCTAGAAAAGTTGTTCCACGTGGATGATAGTGAGAACTAGGTCGCTTCCTGCAGTGTCGCAGTACCAACTGTGTCAGGGTTTTATACAAGGGGAACTGAGGTCTGAATAATTGAGATAATACAGGTACTGTCAACTGTCATGTTTAACAAGTGGGGAGTAGAGGAAGTGCATTGAACATGTGGTTGATTGAATTGCCTGATGTCAAAGGATATTAGGGAGTGAACGGCCGAAGCCTTTACCAGAATTTGATTGTTCCCGTATTCTCTCGTATATTTTCACGCGCTTTAAATTATTTCTTTGGTTACTGGTCTGACTATTCTACATTAACCTAGCGATTATATGCAAGAATGTTTTTTCCAATTGGAGTTGTAGTTCCAAAGATTAGCTCGTTTAAACACACAAACAAAAATATCTTTACAGCTTTATAATATATTAGTAAAGATCAATCATCTGTCATGCACCTGCCAAAGTAGAGAAATGTTCCTGTCAAATCCGATTACTACATCTAAAATGATTACTCACATAAAATATCAAGTCAATGTTAACATTTGATTGTAAAAGCAAATGCAGCAACAAAAATAAATTCCAATAATAAACATCCCACTACAAAATTTCAGCTGAATTTTTCAAAGCAAATAAAAGTCCAGTTTCATTTTTACTGGCCAAGATGTAACAGGCAGTTTTCACTGGACTGATAAAATATTCATGTATGCAAAACGTTTGATCAACACGCTCCGTCGCGTCGATTCTATGCATTGCAAACCGGTTGTACATGTAAACGAAGATTTGAGGTGTTTACCTTAGAAATAGTATCAAGGTCGTCTTCATAAGTAAAGATGTTTCATTTTTGTTTAAGGTTTTTTTAAAGGTCAGGTTCATGAGCGATAGAATAACGGTATAGTCAAAGTCTATTGACTAAAAATAACCCTTACTACAGCAAAGTCAAAAAGAGGGCTATCATTTCAGTAGTCTTTGGATGTATGTTCATCTTTGTGCACGTATCTCCTCTACTATTTGTTGTATACTAATGTATGAGGAGAATTGTTGGAAGCGTGATGAAATTCAGCTGGTTATAAGATATATGAGCTGTATGGCTTACAGCAGATAGACAATTAAAGTAATTATGGTATCTTTGGTGAAAGGCCCTAGGTTCCTAAAATACTAAGTAAGTTATACCCTTAAATAATCTAAATAAAAATGAAGTTTATAAACTAAAACCCAACTGATGTCTACAAAAGGCTGTAAATACAATGTTCTTTGTATAGTCTAACATAATTTTTTGGTAGGTATTTTGTTATTTATAGAATTATAACATAAAAGTTCAAGTTGGTAACTTGAACTTCTTTTTATAGCTGTCCTATATAGTTTAGTTTTTTTTTATAAATGTGGTCAAGATGTGATCAGTCTCTTTTAGTCTGTGGTATCCGAGTGTTATTATGTCTGAACACCAAATCTATGCTTTCATGTCTACTATTTATTTTACCGCTGTTATCTCATCGTTTCTTTTATGTAATTGTGTATGTCGGTTTTAGAACAGTGGTTCTGAAAGTTGACTAAACTGCAACTCACCTAACAAAAATTCTAAATTTGGGACTTTCTTGAAGGAAAAAGGGGCAGCACTGTATGAATGAAAGACTGTTCAGGAGTCACCCAATATTCGCTCGCGATCAATACTTTGGGTATCACTGTTTTAACAAGAATCAAATTAGAGGAAATATTACCAACACCAAACCACTGCCTTCCGATCACGGAAAAAACAAATGTTTGACTAAATATTCCCCGCATTACGTAATTACATCCTAGTCAACTACGCACGGGATATCCGAAATTATGGTGGATATTTTTTTTAAATACCTTTTAATTATAGGAATAACTGCTATTGAAGTAAAATCTTTGAAATAACCTATGATACCGTATACACATTTATTTTACAAGAATAACTATGGAGATTTTGCACATACTTTTTCATACGAAACTAGTTTTTGAAAGGGGCAATTATACTCAATTACTTTGCTATACTAATATTGTAAGAGGTAAGATTTTGTTTGTTTGTTTATAACGAATTGGCTCCGAAACTACTAGACCGATTTAAACAATTTTTTCACCAATAGATAGCTACATTATTCCTGAGTGACATAGGATATATAACATCACGCTACGACACACAGGAGCGGAGCAATAACCAAAGACATAGCTTCACTCGAGTGAAATAAGCCACGCGGACGAAGTCGCGAGCAGTTAGGAGCTAGTCTTGTATATGACGTTCAAAAGTTCCTATGGTGCATTAAACGATTATCAGTTAAATAGCACGTCTTCGGAAGTATGCGTACAAGAAGATACTGTTAACTCACAACCATCCACAAACCCGCTGGTACCAGGAAGGCATATTAACAAGACAGGCATAACTTTCGCCCGCTCCGATAAACAAACGGTTTCAGGAGTCCGCTGGAGCGTCGCCGAATGCTTAATTAATCGTAGTGGAAGACTGGAAGCTAGCGATCTATGAGGGCCACTTGAGTGGAACGGTGATAAAAACAATATAACTCAATGTATTGCTTTGACTTCTATTTGTTGTAGTAATTGGGGCAGTCGTGATGGGCCACTGGGTTCTATACCGGCAATACCAATGAGACTTTCAATTCATATTTACTTTCTAAGTTTATCTTGAACATAATTGACAGCGATGAAGGAAAGCATAGTGAGAAAACTTTGGCTTATACATAAGCCTCCTCTCTGTGTATGGGAACGATCAGAATACCTACAAGTAGACCCTTTGCGGGTCATAAGATGTCACATACATAGGGACGTAGTTATGCAAAAACGATCCAACCCTCAAAGTGTAGATACGCAAAAATGATCCAACTCTCAAAGTGACACTTTGAGAAGTTGGATCATTTTTGCGTATCTACACTTTGAGGGTTGGATCGTTTCTGCATAACTACGTCCAGCATCACGCGTTAGATTAGGATTCGGCATAGGATTAGGCTCCCCATTAGGATCCCCATAGGATTAGGCATAGGTGTACCAATGTACACACACAGTTCGCCGGTATGTTTAGGTCCCATGTAAACGAGCAAAGATGTAAACGGGACGAGCCTATTGACATTAACCGAGCTCAAATCCTAACTACAAACTGCTACTGAGAATGTCATTGAAAAACCCCAACACTTTCCCTCAACCTGTGAGTCGAACCGAACACCTCTAGCGTAGCTGTCGCGCTTAAGACCACCAAGGCTAATGAGGCAGATGAAGGATGAAAAAAATGTCACACATGTCTACAAACTTTAAAAATCCAGTCTATAACAAAAACGGCAAGTAACTTTTGACTACAAAGCTCTCATGAAACTCCCAAAGCCATAAGATTAGTGGGAGGCAAACTGAGAGGACTACAAACTCAAAAACCGCTTGAATGTCGTGTACCTTATAAACTATGTACTCAAATTGATGAAAGCACTTACCTAGAATCGGGTGTTCAGTCTAGCATGACGTGTAGTTGCTAGAATTGAACTAAGTACTAAATGAAGTACAAACCTTCAGTATACAGCTGAAAGCAATTCCTATGAAATGCACCTTTAGAACTCAGGTTATCCTCAAGGAAAACCGCAACGTCAAACATTATTAGCATTGGTTTATGTTTAAAGGATTACTCAACAAAATTGAGGAGACGTAAACACCGCACTGCTGCCGCGCTGCGGGCTAGGCTTACTGCCAGTCATTGTCCTCTGATGGGTATTTCTGAGTACAAGGTTACCAGTCGGGGGCGCGGATTATGCGTCAAGCGAATACCAGGCACCGGTCTCATGGTAGCTGGAGGAACTGTGGGGTTTTAGTCTGTAAGCATCTGATATAACCCTGTTCTCTCCAGACGGAGGGTATCCTACTTCCTACTTTATATCCTACTACTCCTCCTACATTCCTACTAATATTATAAATGTGGAAGTTTGTGGGGATGGACAGATGGATGGGTGTCAAAGCCAAGTCAAATCATTGATGGATGTTGGTTTCTCTTTCACGTTGCAACGGCTGAACGGCTCCCGATAAAATTCGGCACATAGATTAGAGTCTGGAATAGCACATACGCTATTTTTTATCCAGGAAAAATGTACGTATGGTTCCCGTAGGATAATATTAAGCGTGGAGGAAGTCGCAGCCGAAAGCTAGTCCATTCATGTAAAAAAAACCATAAAAAAAAATAGCTTTACTGATGACGGAGGTTGTCATCAAATCTAGAACAGTTATCTCAGTTCCAGTGACTAGCGGCAGTAATCGCGTGTCTTATGATAACATATCCTGGGCTACAGTATTTGGCAGTGGGCGGACGGATTTCAACGATTAGGTGCCTTTGACGTCACTGCGAAATCTATAGGTTACGTAGTCGGTTACATGTTCATTAATTACATGAATCGTGTTAAATATTTTTGCCTTGTTTACTAAGAATGTACATGATGAGGGGTCTAGAACCATGCTTCCAGAGTACATATTGGCATTGGCACGTCGTTGTCACCCTTCAACCGTGTCAAAAAAAAACGAAAGTATAATTTTCTTTTATTTAAATTACTGTTCTCTTCGTCTAAATTGTTGGTTGCTACAGGTCTCATCAATAACTTAATCATTGCCATTTTATCTTGACAGAAAATGATAGGCTCCATACATTATTGTTCCCATTTCTTATAATAATTGACTTTCCCCATGCAGTATGCCTTATTCATACATTAATTCAGGTTCAATCCGCATAGTGAAGTACTAGGCGCACATAAAACACGAAGGCTGTACAACCGGGTCAGGGACACCGCATAGAGTTAGCGCCAAAACACTTTTACTCTAGTGTTCGAACGCGATACGGTTCTTACAGAAATAGAGACAACCACGCAATGTGATATTTTACTTCTATTGCAGTTTCAAGTTTGTAATGACCGTCCAATTTCGTATCACTCTAACTGGCATTGTGCAAAATATTGTCGAACACACCTCGGCAACCAGTTTCCGTATTCACCAAGATTCAATTCTTTTTATGGGAAATCCTTACTAATTATTTTTCTTACCTATTCATTCGTGCCGAGATCTAAGCTTAACGCGCTATTGTTAAAAGATTTTCTAAGATAGAAGTCATTAACCAGCTTGCCCCATTGTTCTATGGAAACTATTATGTCATCTAGATAATACGATAATTTAAAGGCCCCGTGTAACTGGTGCTTCCTCATTGTCATTATAGTGTTAACCAATCCTCAGACCCATTGAATTTTTGATCTCGGTATTAAGTAAATTAATTACTTAATATCATCCATAATACATTACTGTTTCTGCAAAGCGCATTAAAGTTGCTGCATATAATAAATTAGCAATGCATGCGGATTATCATAATCTATGGTAAATAGACGCGGTTCATTGGTGAAGGCTTGTCGCCGGCGGACTTGCTGGGAACACAGCCTGCCAGTCGCGGTTTGGCGCGCAAACCGAACGGACGTGTGACTAGTGCCGCAGTTTTTCATATCGCTTCGCGGTATTAGACAATATGGATTAAATTTTGTGTTGTGTGAATGATTATAATAGTGAATTGGATTTGACTGAATCGCGTGACATAATTGGCTTTTCACGTAAAAGTTGAAAGGTAATATTTATTGCTATACATTTTTTGTGGTAGGTAGCGGTTGCTTTGTAGGAAAAAACAATTGTAGTTTTTTAATTAGAAAATAATGTGTTTAACAAACTTTTTATTTCTTAATAATGCGACTAGCTTTAATAGAAGTGGAGTTAAGACCTAAAAAGACCTTTAAATTTACTGTTACCAATCGGTTTTTGTAGCTATAAGTCTTCCATATAATATAGAATTTAAATAAAAAAAGCAATGCTTATTGCCGGCACCCAAAAAACACAAAAGCATATATCTACAGGACAAAATTTGCGAAAGCCATATTCACGAAACCCACATCAAGCCGTTGAAGGTCGATCGCCAAAACGTCTAGATAATATTTATATTAAATTCCTGTTTTTATTATACCTCTATTTCAGCCTTCGTTGATATTAAAGAAAAAATATGGACAATAAAAGCGTGAGACTATTCGTTCGTCGACCTTATCGATAGGGATGTTCTGAGAAAGACGACGACTTTAGAAGGGAGCGAAAAAAAAACTTGAATAACTTCTTAGCATTCAAGTCAAACCCTTCTCTAGTTAAGGGCCACGCCACCTTGCAGTGGTGAACGCAAACTTTACGTCCCTAAAGATACCTTTGTAAGTAGGAAGTTGTAGAACAAGAATTTGTAAGATTTAAATATTGTGGAAGAGACGTCTTAAATAATTGAGCACGTAGATTATTGTGAGGCGTAATTTGTTTATGGTCCATGTCATTATTATCACGTACAGTCATTTGTATAACTGTATGTTCTTAGTTTGTATACAACTAGAGGATTATATTATACTTAATCTAATAAAGCTGAAGAAATTTGTGTTTGTTTAACGCGCTAATATCCGGAACTACCAGTCGAATTTGATTATTTTTGTATATGATAGCCAGATTCTTGAGGAATATTTTAGGCTTTATAGCATCACGCTGCGACACATGAACGCAGAGCAGAAACCAAAGACGTAATCTGACGGGATTGAAAAAGCCACGCGGACGAAGTCATGGGCAGATCTTTCTGATCCTGGCTAGTCTTATTATCACAGTCTTTAATTTCATTTGGTTCAGCTAACCCGAGTTCCTCTAGAGAATTTGCGCGAGTATCTCCGAATGAATCATTGTCAGGTTTTTGCTTAATGTAAGGACAATGTTTAACGGCGTCACGTTGTTGTTTCTTTTCACGATATTCCTTAATTCTCTAGAATTAACTATTCTTTTTAACTATTCACCATGATGGTCCAGTATTTAAGTTTGCGGATTCGAAACCGGGCAAATACCAATGTGTTCTTTTTTATATGTACTTTTAAAGATTTTCTTTGGCATCACTGACTTCTGTGAAGAAAAACATAGTGAGGAAACCTGGACTTATAATTAAAGTAAGTCTGAAATATATGGTTTTTTTTAAGTTTGAAATCGCCGACACGGCTTGAGCAAGCTTTGTTATAAATGCTTGTAGATTACACTACAATAAAAGACATTATTATTATTTAACTATTCCTTTGCTCCAAATCCCCTCAATTTAAAGATAAAGGTTTTCGAAACATTGAAATGATCTAAATTGTTGAACCGTTTCAATAGAAGAAAACAATTCCAATCTTCACACCCGACCATCAAAGGCAAAGATTGTCTTTTTTTATAAAATCATTACCCTCTCTCTTTCACATACATTCTAATCGATACGAATTTCTTAAACTTAAAGGTTGCTCCACTAAGTAAATACAAACATCTCGAAGAAATTATCTTTTTATATTCAGTTTCTGAATTTAAGAATTGTACTCTTTGTTTTAGTGTATTTTTCCTCAGTCCTTTAGAAACAGACCTTGGTTTTATGTACCTGTGTTTGCTTTATGATTTTCCTTTTCGACATTTCGAGAATCCGCAGTAATAAAACGGAGGTGTTTGAGACAGCCTAATTTATCCTTTTTAAGATTCTCAACTCTGAAGGGTCACCCGTAACTCTAATTTAACCATTATGCGTCTCTCCGTTGGTTTCGTAGTCGCAAGCGCGACTGCTGCTGGTGTCCTTGGTTCGATTATCAGGCCGGTTAAACTGTTATTAGGGATTTCTATTAGGAATATCCCAGTAGCAGCCCGGAGCTAGGTACCCAGTGAGTCAGACAACCAGTCTTACCAAGCGTTGTTACCAGTGTTGCCAAGGGTTATATACTGAAAGCCGACCCCAAGATAGTGAGAGGAGACTCGGCAAATGATACCTCCCAAAAGAACGAATAACAAGATCTATTTTCAAAATCAAAATCAGTATTTGTATTGAAATTGCTAGACAATAAATATTGTTAGACGTCTAATACCCAATCTAGGTATAAACTAGACACCTGTTTGGTGCAACCTTGAGACACAATTTGATCTAGTTCAACTAGTGTTTCTAGACAAGCTGGCAAAAGTTTTTCCGCTGTTATGCTTGAAACGGAAATTTAGGTTCTTTTGTCTACTACATTCTTCTGTTAATACTCTAGTGATCATGATCTTTCTGCTGCTAATATTCTTTGATATTCTTCACTATATTTGAGATTAAACCGATCTTTACTTTGTTGTAAATAATAATATTCTCCAGACCGATTTTGGTCACGGCGGCCAATCTTAATGGAGACTAGCCAAGTATGCAGAAAATATTATATTGCACTAGTGTGTGCGCAAACACAGATGTACTCCCTCTTCCTTCAATCGATCATCAATACGTTTTACCTGAGATACAGGGGTGTAACACCACCAACTTTCAAACTTTTGAGAAATTTCTAATGGAAAAACCTAATTACAACTTCACTCGACCTGGGAATCAAACCCCAAGACCCCTCTACGACTGTCTACAGACTCGCTGGCGATCACGAGACCAGTGTGGCAGTCAATCGGAGATGTGCGGTAACACCACAAAGTAAAGCCCGTTGATAAGCTTTAACTGATTAATGAAGACAACCGTCGGCACACAAAGCACTGTGGGAGGGATTATCTCCATAAACACGTGACATAAACTAAGCTTGTACTTGTGAAGGAACATTGCACGTTTTGAATTAATTAGTAACATGTGGTTTTCCTCACAGTGACGTTAATTATACGTAAATTAATTCATTACTTTATCACCTGTATACGGTATTTAAAATGTTCTATTCTAAAGAATGGAACCGCTCCATATGCCAGTATTCCAATAAACCCAGCAAGCACTTGATGCTTTCTCAGCTCTTGAGAAATGATATTTTTTATGTCTTTGATACCGTTTCCAAGATTAATGAATAACCACATCAAAAGAAAATCACTTCTGTACGGAAGAAATACGATCCAAAATTCGGAAAGCCACAGTGTGACATTTTGTGGGTGGTGCCCGAAAACCTTAAATTATATCTTTAATAGGACCTCCAAATGTAGCGGGTATTTTTCCAGGATTAAGTCTAAATATACGGTACTTCTCCATTTAATCTGTTGACTTATAGAGGTGTCCTAATGGTTTTTTAAATTGCCACACTGTTGCGGTGAAAAATTGCCTCGATCGCAATTTCGTAACATCTCATTTCTTGCTTAAAAGGTGTCCTTCAAATTACCATGGGAATGAGTATTAAGGACTGTAATTCTATTTTGGTAGGAAATTGCCAATTACCCAAATATAGAACCTTTAAATACAGAATCGTGGGCGTCTGAACAAAACGTAGGCGTAATCAGTGATTTAGATTACAATATTAGAATAGATCGGTTTTATGTACGTTTCCGTCCGTATAACATTATTGACGTCTTTGTCTTAATGCAAACTGGGATAAGCAAAACGAATTAGGTATAATGTAAAACAAAGTCTTTCGCTATCTTCGTTATCTTCGTCATCTGCTGCATTATTTGCATTCAATTCTGGTCCTTATGCAATGGCTCCATTTTCGAAATCTTCAAAAAAGATACTATTCAAAGGAGATGGCTAAATGGAAGTATAGACCACTGCCCCATGTGCCAGGTACCATGTATAAATATGGTACCTAGCACAATATAATGCTGAATGGCTAAATATTTGTATTACATGTAAAAAAGTTTCGGATACTTTTTGGGAATAATATAATGGTAAAATAATATTGCCTAAAAAGGAAAAAAGGTTTGTTTGACAGTATAATAATTTTCTTCAACTGACACTTTCGAAAAATAATAAAACTAAAAACGAAAATGAGGTTGTATATTTATAAGCGAATGTTTGTGATGAAAAGTTTTTCTTTTTTTTTAGATACTTTATTATGTTTAATAGTTCACGAAAGTGCTAGGAAAATATTAAACACTACATAATTCATGAATGATTTTTTAAATATTATGAGGTTATGTAAGATTCATATACATTCCAGAATGTATCTGGCCCGGGGGCAGTCATTTAGCCATCACCTTTACACAGATTGAGAAAAAGATTGGGAATTCTGGATTCTTGGAATAGAAATCGGTAACATGGCATCGATACTTGAAATCATAGCATCCTGGCAACCATGCATTAACGCAACATTCACACCACACCTAATCAATAAGTGGTTCAATATGGCTTCATCCGTCCGTCCGTGTGTTACACGTCCGTTAATTTTCCTTATGTCGGCCCCATTACAAACCTTGCGTACCATAGTTTAACAGAATCAAGGAAGAAAGAATATTTTTTTGGTTCAGGACACTGAGGCAACTACAACAATAGAAAAGAATAGCTAGTAAAAATTAAATTTGGAAATTGGAATTAATTTGCCTAAAGAAAAACATATTTTTTAAATGTTGGCCTGTAATTACCATTGTAAGGCAAAACCCCCCAAAGCCCTAAGGAAAAATACTAACTTGTAATTATATGAATTAGGACTTCAAAAACGTTCGACGCATTGACCTCACAAGATAATAGATTCCCGGCAACACATCACGTCTCCCGCGACCTTTCTAGTGTAAAAGAAAAAGCGGTGACAATCGTTCATGTCGTGTTAGCCTGGTATTCAGACTGTGTCATTGCCAACAATACAGACATACATACAGATGTACACGATGCACTCGCAGTTTTTGTTGCGATACATAGTACCTATTGCTATTCACAAACGCGGTCTTTCGAAAGAAATTCATGTGTTAGTTCGTAGTATGTCTCTATCTTGTCCTTGTTCAAAAATTTTATTATTTTCCATGTCTCTTTTTCTATGACTAGTATAGCATCTATTTTTTATATGCATATTCCATCTTTAACTCTCTTTACTGCTATTGTTAATACTCCCACGCAAAGACCTAGAAATCTACAAATTATATGAACTACTTCGTCTTCTAGCTTCCTTTGTGATTTTCAGAATCGACAGTCGTTCTTTTACTTTGTAAATGCGACTACTAAACCACTAACTCACTGATGGTACTTAAAAAGAATTCCAAAGAAGTTTGTGAAGCACTTTCAGTCGCTACTTAATAGCAGTTTAATGAAGTTTGTTAGTTGAAGAACTTGACGGAGCTTTAAAATTACTTATCTGGCAAACTTCCATGTCCAAGCGTGACTGGTTAATAAAATATTGAAAGCTTTTTCAAGTAAAATAGTGAATTAAAACGGGTTCTGTATAAATCTATACACATTTTACCATATTATTCGTGATATTGATGAAAGACTATTGAAGAGTTAATCAATCGTACTCATGTTTCGATTCAAAATATTATATTGCTCATCAAATTTGGATTCAAAGCCCTTTCAGCTCGTTTCAAACAGCACCAGTCTTGTTTAATTATCACATTTTTTTTTTCAAGTCTGAATCAATCTGCCAGCTCTGTCTCGTGCACAATTCATAATTAAAATGTATCATGACAAATGGGATGGCCTGAATTGATTTATTAATTAATTATAGCACTTTGTTCGGTAAAATTGCTTTTGTTATTGTCTTTTATAATCTGTATTTGTTTGATAACCAAAAAATGTATTGGTTAGACCCCGTGTATATTTTTAATCTTGTTATGTTTGAACTGGATAATACTGAAATTGGTTCGGCAAAAGAGGATTATATGTGGCGTTGTTTGGTTTCGTTCCAAACTGTTTGTTGTCGATACAAGTAGGAACAAAATTGAATTGTCGCATCGTTTAAGTCGCATTGTGTTGTTTATTCCACGAACTAGTGTTCATGATATTGAATGAATGTTTCTTTTCAAACGCAATAGTTTCATGTCATTAATTTTTATCGTCGATTTTATACAATCGATATATGTTTTCTTTGACCTTCATAACTGCGCAATTCATTACAGGAGTTTTGTTTATATAGAGTCTTAACACCGCTAAGCTAATTAAATAATGGATATTTTATTCAAGAACCTCTGGAAGCCTATCAGCTTACAAATTTTCGTCCCATACTTTATTGCTAACAATACAAAGATTAAATTGATTTACTGCCTTTATCAACTTAATTATACGTTAGCTTTAGGTTGGAACAATGGCTCGTATATTTATATTATATTGTAATAGTCAATTTTGTAAAGCTTATCGCTTTGAAGCGCTTCGCTTTTGCAGTTAGGTTTATCGTTAAAAGCGTAATAGTGTCGTTTATGTATTTGCGTTGATTAAATGTTACTGCACACGCATACGCATACCTATTTGGTTACTTGCGTGATCCTTAATTTTATGAAATTTACTATCTGGTTCTTTTTTCTACCTGCCCGTGTGGCTTTAGGATCGACGCTTAATGTCTTAACGCTCTTCAATTTTTCCTATTGTTTCATAATAATAAATTACCTTATATCCACAATTTCTTTGATCTCCCAAAGGTCTGACCAGACAGTTGTTGCTGTTTAATCATAAAGATAAAGAACTACTAAGATGTCGATAACCTCGAGTTGATTACTCATTGCATTGTTAATTTTTTCAATCGTTTGAATTTGGCATTCTCCTGGAGACCTTACGTTTACCACAAAATGACGCATTCGATACAAAAAATGACGCCGTATCAACAAGCACCATAATTGTCATTTGTATTCTTTCTCAAAACAGGTTTCTCCAACGTGTTTTGTATAGCAACTAAGCTAACCGTGTAAATAGTGCAAAGTACTACAAAGTGGAACATTGGCCGCATCGACTACTAAATTGACAACGCTTCCTACTATGAACAAACAATCACTGACATAACTGTTACCAATTTAAATAGGGAACTAATTATCCTAACAAATCCGAGCACACGATAATTTCAGCATGGACTCCTACGCACCCGGTTCAACGCACCGCTCATTCATTTCGCGGAGTCAATGACATTAATAGCGCTCACTGAATAAGTCGTCCAAAAACAATAATATTGCACTAATCGTCTCATTTAGAAACATGAACTAAAAAGTACAAAAGAATGTCAAATTGAACGCTCCGTTGACGCTAAACGGTTTGTTATTCTTTAATTGATATGTTAATGCCAAACGTTTTAAGTCTTTGCCTTTTGGAGATCATTTTACAATTCTTTTTGTTTGAATGCTTTGGGACATTATTCTTCTGTACCTACTACATCAGTGTCTATTTCAACCTCTATGACATCTTAAGTTTGTGATCTCTGACCAATCACTTCGGCTGTAAGTCTGACATACTCTTTTCCAAATAAGGACTAATGCCTAGTCTTCACTCCTGGCAACTGGATCAGTAAGCATTAACACAGTATCAATTCTCGCATCGCTGACCACAGTATAACATTATCCTTTTCCATCTAGGTCAGACACAACTTATAGTTCTTAGAACTAAGACCAGCTGACACACAGATTAAATAACACCAGTCTTCACCATATTACACAATTGTTTTGTAGAATAATACCTTTAAATTCAAGGGTGGGACTAACGATTTCCTTCGATAACGTCTGTTTTGACTCAATGTCGACTATTGTTATCTGTACAGGTAAAAGTTTAGTTACCTTGTACTTGTTTGCAGTTTTTGGGTAAACCTAAAGCCTTCTTGTTTGTTTTTTTGTGCGTTGTCGGACTGATATCCTTAGGCTGTGGCAGAGTTGGCGAGTATTGGTGAGTGTCTCACTGTTCGAATATTTGATTCATTCTCATTACCGTATTCATCCATTTGAACGTAGGCGGGTAATGTTACGTGGTTTTACGATTTATAGGTACATATTTACTCTGTCATAAATCATGAATGATTTACGTTCGGTCTGTGACACAAAAAATAAATGTGACACCAGTTTGAGACTTTTGTGTTGTAATTTATAGGTATAATAGTGGCAAAGATTTAAAGTGGGACACTCGGTCATTAGGGTCAGACAGTGTCATAGTGTTAACTAATGGTTAGGCTCTATTATGATAAAGGTATACATATCTGTTAGTTGTTCATTCATTGAACTTTGCAGCCACACAACACAGCCAAGACTAAGCACAGTCAAGAGCGTACTTAGCAACATTCAACAGCACTTTCCTCCCAAAAGATTGATAAAAACTGTCCATTACATTTTACGTTACGAATATCATATTCTAGACCCCATATTACTATGAGATCGGTCTAATCTCAACGTTGCAATGGTTTATTTACGAGAAAATCGCTTTAAAATTTTGCCAGGTGTTTACCACGTTTATGCTGAGACTGTACATAACCGATCATGGTCTGTTGGTTGAAGTCCTGTTCGCAAAAATATACATTACATACAGTGTCAACAACTCGGTGACATCAACAACCACATTAAAAATCTTTGGAGAAGGGATAACTAGTTGATGACGCTGTTTATATATTTGGAGCGATTTCCGCAAAGTTCCTTCTGGTTCCATTATTTTACTTTGAAGTAAACTAAAGTGCTTTAGTGCTTGACATTTTATATAATAAAAGTAAATAGATTTTTTGTTTGTTTGTTGAAACTTGTTAATCTTTGAATACAGTCGGATTAGAAGAATATTTTTGTATATAATAGCCAGATTCATGAGGAATAGTAAATGCTACATAACATTACGCTACAACACGCGGGGGCGGAGCAGTAACCAGAGACGTAAGATACCGCAGTTAAAATAAACAACACGGACAAAGGCGCGGGCAGAAGGTAGTGTAAATACATCTGCAAACAAGCTAAAATAACAACCATGACCTTTAAGCACAAGTTAGAATATTTACGTAGGTAGGTAGTACAGGGTATATGTATAGGTACCAACGAATGCCTACCAGTCCTTACCCTAATTAATGCATATCATACCCAAAAGTTGTGACTGTTTCCATCGTCAACCAGTATTTATGGATTAAACTTCTCTTATTAGTACGCCCACGCTTTGCGTAACTCGTCGTGAATTCTAGGACCTCGACCAAATGCCAGTACGCTTTGTACTTGGAAGTATGTTGTATTATCACTTGGACTTGTAATAAAGGTACCTCCATAAGTCCTTATCTGTGCTTTGGAGGGATCTTCAATTATGATTAAGATTGTTGGTTTAATTTAAACTCTCGGATGATGTTCTGTTTCACAGGATATCTGGTTTTCTGAGGTGTTTTTGCTCAAAAATCTACTTAGGTATGTTCAGGTTTATGCATACGTGTTTATGCTACAGGTACGTAAAGTATCTATATTTTCAATCGATTTAAAAAATCCGATAAAGTTTACAGACGAACATAGAACCTCCTCTTTTCTTTACAGTCGATTGAATAACCGTTCCGAGGGCTGGTTCGAGATGAAACACTTAGAGAGGCCTCTGCCCAGTAGTGAGACACAGCGTAGCCGAGGGAAAAAAATTGCCCAGTAATTTCATGTAAATATTTTTTAATGCCCCACCCCATGTCACATTCTATAAAAGAAGTATTAATTAGGAAATTGAAAATGAAATGTTTTTCTTATAATAGTCTTGATAGGTAAACACCAAACTCGTAATTGGCCTCTCCACCAATCACCCTCGTAGAGTACCAATTATGAAAATCACCATCCATTAAATGAATACACTAATTGCATGAGGTAAGTGGTTGTATCGAAAATTCAGTGAAACGAATTACATAGCGATAAACATAATCATAGGTTAGCTACTCTATTATGTAACTATTAACGTATTATTATCAAATTAATAACTGTTTAATTACAGACACTGGATACACGCGTTTAATTTCATATCTATACTGATGTAATAAAGCTGAGGAGTCTTTTTGTTTGTTTAACCGTTAAATATCTGAAACTATCAGATGGATTTGAAAAATTCATTAGGAATAATATAGGATTTTTATCATCACGCCACGACCTTCGAGAGCGGAGCAGTACCTAACCAAAATCGAAGCCTAACGCGGGTGAAATTACCACACAGACGAAGTACCGGGAACCCAACCAACCTGGCAAAACACACCTTTTTGAATTTGCCTCTTTTCAAAGCCTGCTTCCAAACGAAAATAGCATCCAGAAGAAATAAATTTGCATGTCAATAAGACCTATATTCCTGTGCCATTCAAAACGTGTCTTCAAGAAAGTTTTAAAGGAGGTTCTGTAAAATATTTTCGCTTCAATCGCTCCTCGGGGAGTCTCGTTACTGTGTTAGATTCAACTCGGGTCGTTCAAAGAATCTGTCTTTTGATTCGCTTTCCAATGGTTAGGTAGGTTATAAAACTTCTCGTTGTCCCCTGTGACCTTTGTGTAGCATTGATCCCGCGGTCAAATAAATTGTACGGTGTAGAAATCTGGCTTGGAAAGAGCGGGAACCCGTCCTATTGTTTTGCTCGTTTTTGGTAACCATATAAACTGCTACTTCGCTTTTGTAAAATTAAAATAGGTTTTTTTTTTGTTGTTGAAAAAATGGGGTTATCACCGCCAATCAATTGACATACTTTTATGAGCTGTGACAACGTGATTTGCCCATAAATTTTATAAAGCAAACTGTGACGTCACTTATTAGTCAACTCAATTGACTGTTTTCTGATTTTGAAGCAACTAAAAATGTAATTTTACGGCTAATTGAAAATTAATCGGCTTTTCAGGGCTGAAGTAAAGTGTTTGTATATAAAAGTTGTGTTTTGGAATTATTGGGCAAATGGCTATGGTTTCAATTTTCTGAAAACGTTTGTCTCGTTTTTATACAGAAATAAACCTCGTCAAAACCATTTAAATAATATGTATTTCTCTTTTAATTAAAAACTTTAGTTTTCATAGTTACTTTATAGTTTTAATCATCTTCAAATTACCTCTTAAAAAGCTTTTCTACGCCGAAAATGTTCGCACAAATATTACTAACTTAAAGCCTGAACTTAGACGGTAGGTACCTTTTAATACAAACTCGAGATACATCAATACACTTATCGCCCCACTTTGTCGTGTTTACGACGCGCCTTGAAGATTAGCATTGCAAATTAACTTTAAACGATAGTTCACGAGTTTTTATTGAACGTTAAATATTAACTTAGCGCCTTCGTTCTATGTTGGGACTACTGAACGTATAGACATTCGTCTGAATAAATTTAATGCTTGATAAAATGTGAAGGTTTCATTGTTTTATTCTTCTGCAATAGCGAAATTTATAACCAGTATATCATTTCTGTAAAAATCCCCAATGGGGAATTTAGGTGAAGTGAGATTGAAATGAGCTGTCATTACACGTGATTTTACGTAAGTAATCCTAAAGATTGACAGCTAACTTCACCTAAATTCATCAAGGGAAACTTTACAGAATATGTAAAATCAGATAGGAAGACGGCTCACTTCAAACTTACTTCAATTAACTTCATCATTTTTACATAATACCCAGAATAATAACGTCTACAAAAGCATTAAAACAACAAAAACGTTAACTATGAAAATTCAGTTTAGTATAATAAAATTATTACAATTTCAAAACTCAAAGTAAACAATTTGTTTTGCTCCAAAAGTCAATATTTTCTTTAGCTGTCCAAACTACAGTGTGTTCACAGAAGCCTTTTATAACTGACGACACCGACTGCGTTGCGTGTTCGTGGTGCGTTTAAATAATACGATATTTGGTTTCTTGTTCCATTGTCGCACAAAATCGACACTTGGGAGACACGCGAAATATGGCTTACCGTCGGTTTTTTTAAAGAAAAATAATAAGTATACTGAAAATTGTAAAGCGCGTGTTAGTACGTGTGATTGGCTGTTGATAATTCAGTCAACCAATCACAGAAAGCTTACGCGGGCTTGACAAGAAGTCATATTAATTTTCCGATCGAAAAACCGGGAGTTCGTTTTCGTTCATAACGTGTAAGCGGTGCCTAATAGCAATACAGATGACGTGTCTGTGTTATGGGTTACGATTACTCAATATGAGTGAGCCTTGTCTAAAAAATGATAGAGAATCTAGGTACCTATTATACTAAGCCCTGCGCTATTTGAAAACGCTACTTCAAATCATAAAGTAACATTAAAGATAAAATTTCACTTTTAAATAGATACAATAAAAATCCTCCTTAAAAAAATAAAAACAAAGTAATTCCTTCGTAAAATCCGAACATGAAACTACAGATCATGTTAATATTAAAGATTCCATAGACGTAGAGCATGTTGTATCATCCCGGGCAGATTCCACGGTGGACCTTAGGGAACCGGTTATTACGAGAGGAAACAAGCGAAGCTACTGAACATGGTTGTTATATTTTATTTATTCAGTCCTGTTAGGTACATGTTTGTGTTAACAAGCAATGTTACGGATACGGAAAGATCAAATTGTTTTAAGTGATAAATATTAATATAACATATAAAATTTATTTAGAGTGTCAGTCCTTTGCCAATAATTTAGACTTTACCATCACCTTTACAGAAGCAACGGTCATTTTGTGAAACGGTGTTTCTATTTTCTTAAATATGCAAAAGTATACAATATTTATAATCAGGAATCTGCTAGTAATACTCTTAATAAGGAGAACGTTGAAGTTTAAATACCTGATCACGACGTAAACAATGCCGATGTAGCCCTAAAACCATTGCCTTCTTATCTTTAAAATCGACAAATTATTTAGTATCAACAAAGTTTTAATTGCTAAGAAATATACTTTGGAACAACTAAACATAAATGCCACCTACTAATTAATCATAGGCTATCAAACATTTAATGACTTGACGACAATCACCTTTGTCTAAACAGGGTCACCTATATCAAGTTGGGTTTTAATTATCAACGCGTAGGAACCTTGGCTGAGGTCAGGACTAATCCCCTATGAATTATTTATTTTAGATTCAAGTATACGCCCTTGAGCGTTATCAACGAAATGAATCAAGTCTATTTTAAGCACTATTAGATGTGTAGTACGGCTGTTTTTGGAAACGAATGAGCTTAAAAAAATACTATAATGGTATCATTATTGAAAAAAGAACTGGAACCGGTATTTCCAAGTGAAATAAAAACACGTCAATTTTTAATTTTGGAAAAAGATAAACATTGCAGTTTATTCCACTATAAACGTACTCATAGGACTTCTAGACACTGATGTTGAAACAGTTACACATCTACAATCTACTGAAGGCACATTTATCCCTGTTTCTGCAACGACTTCACGACGTTATTAATTCTCATCATCACTCAGTTCACCAGAACATAAATATAATTCACACAGAACCTGTTTAGTGTTAAAAAACACCTGAAACATTTTACGGGATACTATTTCTTCATTAAGACAACGTTAGGTTAGCAGATAATCAATCAAATTAATGTTCGTCAGACCAGAAATATTACTTCTATTAACTTTGGAGTAAAAGAAACTTGCGGTGATTAATTTTGATTTAAGATTGCGTTTAGCAGAACTAGTAATTACAAAAGATTACATGTTGTGTTCGTTTTTGTTAGTTTTCTTTGTAATTTGTTTGCATGTTATATTTTTGTTCTGTAATTTACAATTTCGTGTTTCTGATTTGTCTAAGGCTTTCGACATTCATGACTCATATACTGGCCTAATAAATTACTTTAATATTGACTTAAAATGTCATTTTGTGCAAACTTTGTTTTAATATGTTCTCGTACAATAGCAATTCAGATACATAATACTAAGACGAAGCTACAATCAAGGATTTCCGCTACTCAAATTTTATCCTTCCCTATACGGCTTCTTGTCAAGTACACTCCAAATCTAAACCATTGACATTAAGCCAAGGTAGGTCCATATAACACATTTGACGTATGTAGGTCAACCATTTGAAGGTATATGTAAAGCAATTTGCTCGAGGCTTGGCAAAGAATACCGCGTTTAATTAATGGCAGTCCTGAAAAAATAGCACCTTAATTGCTTTGCATACTCCAGGGTTGAGAAGGATGGTATGTAGACTTAAACCTCAACACACTAGCCTACCAAAGTAACTACCCCGACTGGACGGCTGTTTGGTAATATATTTAAAGTACTGGAAGATGTAGCTATACCATGAGACTGTAATACGTAATGGAAGCCTTAAGCAACATGTAAACAATGTGCTGATTAAGGTAAATACATTGATTCAATATTTGCGCTAAACAAACGAAAGGACTCAAGCAAAACTCCGAACAAAACAACCTTCATTTATTTCACTTCAATTTTAATTGCTTTCAACTCGAGAGCACCCTCATTCACACTTACCTGGATTCAAATATGCGCTTTTGAGCAACCATTCCTCAAATGTAGGCCAAACATTTAATAAGAGGGAAAACCAACTTTGCACTAGTTTAAGGGACTTCGCTCGTTGACATAGCTTTAATTAACGTGAGCCCGGAAAAAATAGTGCCTTAATTAAGTCGCTCTTTCCGAATTAGGAGACGAAAATGATGGATCTGAATTATTAAGTTGGGCCTTTTAAACTATAGGGATTTATTTGGACATTTCTTCAAAATTATAATGGCTGCGAGCTCGTGGAATCTCATCTTTAATTTTGTGATTCTGTCAACATTTCAACTTGTATCTTTTTATTGCCAGTTTTTAGAGCTCTTGGTAAGTCGTTATCTAGAAGAAGATTCAGCAGATAAATATTGAACTTATCTGTGGTTTTGTGTCTACATTGTGAATATGACCTTTGCATTGAGGCAAAAGTACACGCAACTTTCTATTTATATACAAGGATGTAGAAACTGTATCTCCGTGGAACGGAAATACAAACGTCGACGCCTACACAGAACAACAATTTCTGATAGTTGATCATGCCAATTTAATAGCAACTTCACCAGTAACTTACCGACTGTGTGCAATTAGTCATTTATGTACAAAGCATTTATAAATATAGGTATATTCGTCCCTTAAATAAATCACAGATTCCAATCTTTCACCTTAATTTGTTCGTGCTTCGTTCGTAACCAAAGGGGTGACTGAATGACAAACGTAGTCTTAATGACGCACATACTACGCTCACAATCCCCGTACAATCAGGGTCGATAGCACGTACGGTTGTCTCCATACTATTTTATATACTTCTGTGCACGCGATTTGTATCAATTGTTAGCGAGCACGCACACTCTCTATCTTACTATCGTTTGTTGTTACTCCACTTTGACGTAAAAGGAGGGTAATGTGTTTCGTGACGAAGTACCGAAAGCAAGGTGTAAATGGAAAAAGTAATTAAAGTTTGCCAACGTGTTGGCGAAATCTGAAATGATCATGGGATTTTTTTGGAATAGAATTATGGAGTACCTACTCCGGATAGAGCTAATCTTCCTATTTCTTATCTCAATACTAAACTCACCACTTATACTTTGTTTCGTCAGTCCTTCTGACTCACACACAGTCTAGAATAAACGGCCCCTTAACCCAATGTTTTATTAGGTGCCACTGAGTGCAAAGACGATGACACAGCTTCAACTATTCTTAGAATCACACCCCATGCAGAACTAAAACTAGCTACTGTACAATGACTCACAAGAACAAGCAAAGAAAGGAACAAAACTCCGCACATTATAACACTAGTCACGTTTCAACACTACTTGAATGCAGAGTTTTACTTAAAAAGTTTGCCAATGTAACGTAATGTAGACCTAATAGTGAACTTTGTGACGTGACCGCCAATCCGACAAGTTGCATCATTGTGTGTCATCGAGACACACCCGTAGGCGTGCGCGTAAACAAACGAAACTTATTTTAGTATATTTTTTTGCTGATCGCATGTCAAAGGAATAGAAAAACGAATAAGGTAATGTTGTGAATGAAGACGCCTTGAATGATGATAGTTTGAAAGAGCAATAGGACAAGCTACTGATCATTGAAGTAAACAAACTGAAAGTAAGTATTTCGTTGAACAAATACAAAGCATACTCGGTTACTCAGTAACATCTCATCTATAACTAATCCTTTCCTAATTGGCATACTAACAAAATAAAGTACAATGGAAACCCCATTTTGCGACAACGAAATGTATGTCAATCATACTTCCGAAAACAAAGGCAGGGTTGTGATTCTAATTCACAAAATTGAAAAGCTTAATAACAGTACTTTGGTGACAATAGATCTATTGTTTTAACAAGCTGTACTTACCGTAATAATTGTACCAGAAAAAATGTTAATTCACTAAATCGTTTTGGAAATCAAACATGACCAGAACCGTTCCACATAATACAGAGTGGCCAGTGTATCTTGGCATACCATAAGCGCAAATCGGAATTCTTTGTTTCGTTACATGCCAAATTACAATAGACGCGGTGTATATTCACTTCGTAGTTATGGCCTATTACACTGTTTTCGTCAACCTATACATATGAAGGATCATATCACAACTAAACTACCATTATTATGTTTAACACAATGGATGTTCTTGAAGCTGTCAAAGACGCCGTTCCCTCAAATGCTACGGAGTAACTTCCCTTGCCAACTTACGCTTGCACACAAATAATTTATCCCATCAAACCTTGCGGGACACAGAATAGAGTCGAAATTCCAGCAGCTTGATTTTCTACATGGAAATGAAAACTTGGTTGCTCTCGTCAAGCTAGTTATTGTAGTTGTGCCGTCATGCGATAGCTGGTTGCAATAAGAGCAGTCGTGACCACACATTGTGGAGTGAAACCTAACTGTAACAATGCAATTGCAATATTTAAACAAATGTACGAGTTTCAGATCAAGGTCAAGTCGATGGCATACAATGAAAGGGCTTAAGTAGACCAATGTATTGAGAAGTAAATTGAGGTGCGTAATAAAACGTATCACTTTCTTCGCATAAAGCGATCCAAAGATTTGGAGAAAGTACAAGTCGACTTTATGATTAACAATGATATGAAATGATAACAAGAAGATTCAAAAGCACACGTTTCTAAAACAAGTCCAGACTCAATACAATCTACAGCAGAACTTAATAATTGTCCAATAAAATGATGAAGAAGGCAAAAATGACACAGCATTTTTTGGGACAGTGCAAACAGAAGAGTCGACAGAAACATTTATTGAAAATACAATTACGTCAAATCTTTCTATTAAACAAGTCGAAACACCATTACGCAGAGGCCCTTTGTTGATAAAAAAGAATTCTCGTGTAAAGAGCAAAGTCATTCACTTGAAAATATACATCAAGTAAAGTATATTAACGGCCCCTTTGATTTTATATAATACCAATTCTGTATGTAGGTTAATATCGTTTGTTATTAAAATTGAATAGGCTATTATGAAGGAGGTAATTGGATCTTGAAAGCCTCATTTTCTCTCATACCCGAATTAATTGAAAATTATAACAACGTATGCTTGCCTAATACAGATTGTATCGTGATTATGTCACTATAAATATTCTTGCCCTGCCGTAAAGCCATTTCAGATAAGTTGATGGGTTTCAACCTCCGGAGTACAAACCAGAATATCGATAAACATCCTGTGTGCGCCATGTTTCTTGACAACTTGTATCCGTATCCTGTCTAACTCGGACTTATCTAGATTTTATCTTATATCTATATCTAGAGCTGTATTTGCGCAATCTTTTTCCAACTCCTGTACTGCCATTCTCTCGTCATTATTTTATCGCTTCCAGTCTCTTTAGAGACAATATCCGATCATTGGTAATACGATAAAGAAACGTGACGTTTATAGATCACGTGAATATCCAACAATATGTTTCTATCCTGTATTTCTTATTTCGTTGACGTCTCCTTCGTGACAGGCTGGAGGGCTGTGTTACTTCAAGGACTGTCTCACGTGACTTTTTTGACAATAGGATTTACTACGTAATTTAGCCTGATAGTTTCTTTATCATTTACCTGACCTCTTCATGACACATATAAGAAAAACAAATTGTAACATCGTTCCAAAATATGATGTCTGTTTCTATCTGTGTCTTATGGCGAATAACTGATCCGGAATTATTCGCTTGAATAGGATAAAAGAACACCAGGTATGCCAATCCCGAGATTTACGACCTACGAAATTATGTAGGTGCCTATCTCTATATACTGTGAAAAAGTTGGAGGTAATCCTCGAAGGCGTTCATATAAAATTCAAATATCTTTTTAGGGCTCATTGCTTTCGTGAAAGAGAGATGAAGCTTTGAAAGTTCCAATACTTATGTAATCTTTTGAGAAAACATTCTTTCTCTCTGTCAGTATTTGAATTTTTTCATGAAATATTTATTTTACTAGACAGACGATCTTATATTCCAGAGTTTACATTCCTAAACCTATTGCCAACTATCTACTTTCAAATGTTCGTCACTTTATTGTGGTCGTCACACAAAATATAATCTAATACTTAGACGTTTTTTTGTCATTGGATGGCAAACAAGCCGACACGGCCCACCTGATGTGAAGTGGTCACCGCTACCTATAGACATCTGCAATAACAAAGGCCTTGCAAATGCGTTGTTATCCCAGAGACAAAATTGTCTCATGTGCCTGTAATTACACCGGCACCCAAACCCTTCAAACCGGAACACAGCAACGCTGCTTTGCAGCAGAAATAGGTATGGTGGTACTACTTGCCCAGACGAGGATTCACAAAGAGCTCTCTACTACTACTAAACTTAATTAGATTGCCTAATTAAATATTCTCTTCATAGTTACTCTGCGTAATCATTTATTTATCATACTTACCAGCAGACTAATTGCAAAACCTTTGATATTTCACAACAACTTCGCAGAAAATCAAAGCATTAATTTTAAGTGTTGCCAGATAGTTAAAACGAAATTGTACGTTTAACCACGGACCTACTTAGTCAGTAGTAACTCAATTCAAATATAGACTGTATTTGAATGTCCCCGGTAGCCATAACTTACAAATTGGTCGAAGGCCGATACTTTCAGTTTTACGGTCCATTGAAGCTGTATCTTAGAGGGAATTAACGAGTCCTAAAGTTGTCTGAGATATATTTGTTAAAGCCCAAAGATTTCAAACAACATAAACGTTGGAAATAAAGTTTGTTATCTCGTATTTAATGGATGCTTGTCTAGCTAGTTGAAGGACCCCTTTTCATCTTCTATCTGAAGCAGACTTGTGATCGTTTAACGAAACCTTCAAATGCAAATTGCCTTTGTCATGAAAGATTTTTTCTTTCTTTCAAATGCATTTGATTCTTGTAAAAAGGAGGAGGTTCTGAATTGTACGTGAACATTTTATTTTTGTTATCTCATATCTCTGATATTTCTCATCGGAATGGGATGTTTTTTTTTTACTTAAAAAAGGTATAAGTAATTCCAGATTATTTTTACGAAGATGATGATGTAGACCTTCGCAGTTAGCCAATGGAGAGTTTAAACATAAATGCATAGATGTATTTCCAAAGCCATTAAATTTCCTAAAATTAATAAACAGCCATTTCATTTGTATAGCCGTCATAACCATAATATTCTAAGAAACGATCAAGTCGTCCATTGTACTATAACCAAAGGATGTCCGTAAGTATTTCTTTGAAATTTGTGTAAACTGCGTGTTTCAATACTGAACTAACATTGTTCTATAGGACAATCCCTGTTATGCTGACGTTGCGTGGAAACCCCGTGTTGCGAGTCGGTCGCACGTTTTCATGAGTCATGGGGGCTGAGGGTTAAGGAAAACTTGAGTAACTTCTAAAAATAAATCCAATTGAAATTGTCTGCCAAACCACTCAACAGAATCTTAGCCAAATGTGCTAACACAGGGTATATTCTTTCTTAGACTTTTGTTATATGATAGGATAGACACGTCTTCCATCAAAGTCATCATCTGCCTTATCCCAATAATATTGAAGTCGGCTTCCAGTCTAACCAGACTGCCCATCTGACCTCTACAACCCAGTAACTGGTTAACACGATACCCCTTAGTAAGAGTGGTTGATAGAATTTTGGGCTTCCGACTACCTGTAACGACTGTCAAAGATACGAATGGCAGTCGGGAGCCACTGCTCCCAAAATGTACGTTCGATTAAAGCGGTGGTATTTTGTTCATTTATAGCCAAAAGTTTTCAGCCCAAACCATGTTTTGTATTCTTTTATCAAATACAACGTAGCTAGCCAAGCATCACAAATGAAACATGATCAAAATTCCTTCAATAATGTAAACAGATGACGGAACTAAATGTATGTAGAATGTTTTTCGACCTTGTAACTTGATAATAAGATCGGTAATTATAATTACGATTAATGATGAGAGATAATTAACACTGAATACTTATTACGTGTGGAACTTTCTGTTTAACACTTCAATTCTTCGAGTTGTTGGTGAAAATTGTTAATTGTTGTTGTTGTTGTCACTTAGGGGGGAATAGTAAACAATAATGTCATAATGATATCATTACGTACAGATAAAATATCTTGCAGACGAGCTAGTTTTATGTTTGACGAAAAGGAAATTTACAAAGTTGAGCAAATTGGACCTTGCATATTGTTTGAAGAAATGGCTCCAACTTAGCTACCGGAGTCCCTATGTTTACCTGTAGTCTTATATGTTCTAAAAAATTATATTTTCTTCGTTATAATGGCCCAGTAGTTAAAATCTCCTATGCACGAGGATAAGAGTTCGTAACTGGACACGGACAAGTATTAATGTATTTTTGATAACTTTTTTATTTAAATGTTTATCTATCTTCGGCATTACTGACATCGGTGAAGGGATACATCGTCAGGAAACCTGGATTTGTAACAAGTCTTGTAATCGCTAATTCGACTTGAGTAACAGTGGTGATCAATGCTCATGCCTTCTGTATGACAAGAGGCTTGCAATTAGATAATAATATTGTTTACTGGGAACAGTAATGTTTTTCTAGAATTCTCAGGTATGATCCGGCTATTTTGCCGACAAAAAGGCCATTAGTATTCTTTACCTGCCTAGGGACATAAAAAATGAAAAGAAAATTAGTATCTAAACCCCAACCTGTGTTGAAAGTGAATTAGTTCAGTGGTGTACTGACAAAGAAACTAATAAAAACAGGGAAAATAATAGAAATAAAGCCACCGACTTGGGTTTGAATTAATGTTGCCAAAGTTGGTATTTTGAGCGCTATTCTAACTTACAATTCGAGCCAAGTCTAGAATTTGGCACGTGTAACAGTCTAAGTTACCTATTGCCTAATTGTCCAGTTACCTATTGACGATAAAATACTAAATGTCTTGCCAATAGGGTACCAATGTAACTTTTATAGTCTATATGTACTTTCCAAGTTTATCTTGGATTAGCTTCTGCCAGCAACTTTGCCCGCGTGATTCTTTTCGCCCGGTTTAAGATATGTTTTTGGTGGTTGCTCCGCTCCTATGGCTTGTGGTGTGATGCTGTATAGCCTGTAGCCTTCCTCAATAAATGGACTATCGAACACAAGATTTTTTCAGAACAAAAGTTTTTTTTAATTCGAGATTAGCGCGTTCAACTATCTAGACAAACAAACTCTTCAGCTTTATAATATTAGTCTTGGATAAAACTGACATCGGTGATCAATGTCGCATTCTCTGCATGAAAAGAGGCATTTGTCCTGCAGTAAGATAATAATAGGCTGGTATTATTATTAACTGCCCCGTTCGTTGGTCTCGTGGTCGCAAGCGCGACTGTTGGGCATGGGGTCCTGGGTTCGAATCCCAGGTCGAACAAAAAGTGTTATTGGGTTTTTCCATTAGGAATTTCTCAGTAGCAGCTTGGGGTTAGGATTTGTGCCCGGTTAATGGCAATAGGCTCGCCCCCTATTACATGGGACTTAAAAAACATACCGGCGAACTGTGGATGTAGGTACATTGGTACACCTCTGCCTAACCCTTCGGGGAATACAGGCGTTATGGAATATATGTGTGTGTATTATTACAGGAAAAAATTTTAACCAGTGCGTAAATTTTGCCATAATAAACTTCAACACGTTTTATTAAACACGTATATTTTATTTTGATATGTCTTAGTACTAAAAAAAAAAGTTATCGCTTACGAAACATGTTTACTTAAAAACCATATTTCATTGTCACTCGGCGCTAGCGCATTCCCCACCCCCTCACCCCAGCCATGCGCCCGGGCGGCGGCGGCGGCCGCGAGTTTTCATTGATAGTATGGCGAATAGATTATGTCCTGGATGTTTTGCTTATTTCAAACTCGGATAAGGATGAAATTTTTTTAATTTTTTTTTTTTAACTAAACACGGAAATGTGTTCTATTACTGACACTGAACTACCAAAAAAAATTTACGCACTGGTTAAAAACTTATCCTGTATACTTGAATGATATACAAGCAGGTAAACCTTGATACATGATTGAGATCAAATCCGTGTGACTCATAGAAGCTGATTCACTGAACTCTGCTGTGATTAATTTCGCAGAGATGTCCAGCTTCGTGTGACGTCATTCATTTAATAACATAACTTTGTTTTATATAGACGTTGAAAACAGCTGTGTCTTAATCTTTACTACATTCATACATAGACGTGGAAACTGTAATA
Source organism: Caradrina clavipalpis (assembly GCA_932526535.1). NCBI lineage: Eukaryota > Metazoa > Arthropoda > Insecta > Lepidoptera > Noctuidae > Caradrina > Caradrina clavipalpis. The sequence continues at coordinate 2,888,097 of OW052088.1, forward strand.
GACAAATTATTACTCAACTACCTTTTACCTGCGATTTCGTCACTGTAAATTTAATTACGGGTAACACGTACGAAGAACCTACGTATTTGCGGACAGATAGACAAATAAAATTAAATAGGTTTTTTCGTGTCGGTTGAGGTTCTGTGTGAACAAACATTTATTTATTTAGTAAAAAGCTGTAATGTTCACATTACAAACACACACTTCTATTTTATCTATACTTACGAGTATATAAAGAGGAAAGATTTTTTGTTTATTTGTTTGTATTTGTACCGAATATGCTCCGAAAAAACTACTAGACCTAAATAACTATCTTTAAACCAATAGTTAGCTACATTATTCCTGAGTAGCATAGGCTATATAACATCACGCTATGACTTACGGGAGCGAAGCAGTACCTAACCAAAGACGTAACATGACATAGATGATATACCTGCCGGGGCTGCGGGATGTTCGAAAGAGATACCGCGCCCCCGAACTGCAAAGGGCACAAGACACTCTTTCCCACCCCGTCCAGGGCGGGAGAAGTCATTTGACGATTTCCAATCGGTAAAAAACAAAAACATGGAAGAAATATGCCATGCGGACAAGTCACGAGCGAAAGCTACTTTATTTATACTTTACTTAGATGTCATGAACTTGAATAGTAAAGGTTTTGTTTACAATAATGTCTCTAAAGACGTTGACGTCAACAATTTATTAATATTCTCACACAATTATGCGTGCTCATTACTCAAAAGCATAAAAACTGAATGCCACGTGGTATGACCCCCACCTTTTGTACCATCCTCGTATATTACACACATTTACGTGCCGGATATAAGTACGTGGGTACTTCATGGTGAACACACCTGAGTTTTTGAAGGACTTCACCAATATGGGCAGTGTTTATTTTGTATGGCGTCCATAGCCGCCTATACTTTTTTTTTGGTTTTGTTTTAAAAAAAATGTTGCTTTTTTTTGTATTTTCGTATTCGTAGCGTGGCAGTCTTTAACAAACATATAAATTCACATTATACAACAACCAGATCCGGAATGATTACCTGTACTTAGGCCTTTACAAATATTCGTTCCATCCACGAATCAAACCCGCAACACGAAGTGCAGCAGCCAATAGCTCAGCCACTGCGCCAATCAATTCATCTTCTCAGTAACCAATTAAGAGAATGACTCGACTGGAGTCAACATAATCGGACCTTGTTACAGGACTTATTACTTTAATTTATTGAGGTAACTTGCTTCATCATCATTTCACCTATAAGTTCTATAAGCCTCACGACGTCCACTGCTGGGACGTAGGCCTCTCCCAAAAATAGCCACAAAAACCAGACCTGCGCTGTCCCCATCCAATGATTTCCCGCGACCTTTAACAGCTTACTGGCAACTTCTTAAACCATAGATAATCCAAATTGCCGAACTAATCCAAGTTCTAGATCCCTGTAACGGCTGGCTGTAATTTATCGGTTTAATGCTAAATCCCAAATCCTTCCTACGTTTGTATTTACAATTATGCTTATTATAAAAATATAATGTTTCCTCAATAATAAGGTGCAGCCATCATCACGAGCCAACTAATAATTACCTACAAAAAACAATATAGCACCTAATAAACGAACAGACCGACCTTAACCCGACAGGTAATTGAGTTTGTATGTACATTGAACAAATACTGTTGTGTTGAACGAGAATTACTCGCTGTACTTCAATATTTACTTTAGACTACCTACGCAATGACGCCATTGTAATGCAACACATGCGACCTCTGTTGTGCTTGTGACAAGCTTAGTTCGAATTTAGAACCTTTATTGATTCTAAATTCAAAATCAAACTCAAATCATTTACTTCATTAGCGTCTCCGCACGCGACCGATTAATCGGACCGATTTTATAAAGATTTTTTCTCGCCGAGAAATCTGTCGGACGGTTTTTTTTACGACAGATTTCTTCTTGCGCCGACAAAGAAATCGGTCCGATAATCAGTCGTGTGCGGAGACGCTTAAAAAGCAGTTTTGAACGGGATTAATATTCATATTAATTTATTTGCAAACCATAATGTTTATAAATATGTGTTACATATTGACAAGGAAAAAAATTGTATCGTAAATGGTTTCGTATGGGCAAAAAATTCCGTACTTGTTTCCTCATTTTGAAATAAACATGTTTACAATCATTTGTACAGGTACATCCAAAAGTGAAGACGATGTTCCCTAAAATAAACATACAATAAGTACCAAGTGCTAAAAATAAAGTAATGAGAGCCAAATTAAAATCTGGCTGTTAAATTGAACACCTATTCCGTCATTCTATGAATGCCAATAAAAATGTCTACGGTGAAGACATAAAATCCTTACATAGTATAAAATAAAGTCGCTTCCCGCCGTCTGTCCCTCTGTTCGCTTATATCTTTTAAACTACGCAACGGATTTTAATGCGGTTTCCATCAATAGATAGAAAACTTCAAGAGGAAGGTTTACACGTACAGAATGTCACGCTACCATCAGCGGGAGCGGAGCAGTAACCAAAGAGGTAACTGAATGAGGGTACCTATGTAGCAAGTTAAGTATACATATAAGTGTCTTACAAAATAAATGCTCAAAAGGCTCAAGCATAAATTCACTGGATTTTCAAATTGGAAATACGGTTTCGCACTTAACATTTATTACGTTTAATGGCTTTATTCATATCAATGAGTGATACTTATAGTAGTTGTCGTATAAAATATGGTAGTCGTAATTCAAATTCCAAAATCGCTTTAAATACCACCCGAACTGCTTCGGTAGCCTAGTGGTTCTAAGCGCGACTGCTACTCTAGAGGTCTTGGGTTCGATTCCCAGGTCGAGCAAAAAGTGTTATTGGATTTTCAATAAAATTCTTAATAGCACCTCGGAGTTGGGAGTTGTGCTCGGTTAATGGCAATAGGCTCGCCCCCTATTACATGGGGCCTAAACCGGCGAACTAAGAGCGTCCATTTGTACACCTATGCCTAACCCTTCGGGGAATACAGCCGTATTAGTACGTGTACTGTCCTTACCGTAAGCCCACTGAAACATCGTGGTATGTTTTTCCTAACTTTGCCAGCAATAGCCAACAGCAATAATAATCTGGCATGCAATGGAAAACTTCTTTACTGAATTGTGTGTGGGATAAAACCTTGTATGGGTACCTAATGACATGTAAGAACGTGAGTTTGTTTTAATATGAGATCACAGTGACCACACGAATGAATCATAATGTGTCTTTCAATGAAGCAAGGTAGGTAGGTAATAGGTTTCTTTTGCAAGATGTAATTGTACCTATACGTGAAATGTAGCTTAGTATAAAAATATATGCCTCTTTTGCAATCATAATACCAGTCTACTAATGTCCCACTGCACTACAGAGGTGTCAGCCAATGGAAGGGGCCACTAAGGGCCAAATGCCTGCCGGGGCTGCGGGTTGTTCGAAAGAGATACCGCGCCCCCGGAACGCAAAGGGCACACGAAGGAACATAGATGGTTTTTAGTCAGTAAAAGTCTGACACTCCCTCCCGCCCCGCCCAGGACGGGGGGGGGGGGGTCATTTGATGATTTTACCATCTCTAAAAAAAAAAAAAAATGACCCACTGCAGGTTCAAAGGCGTCTTCTCATACTGAAAAGGTTCAAGAGCATTGATCACCCCACTTACTCGAGGCGAATAACGAGTTCATGTTTCATTATATAAAAAAATATAAGTCCAGATATCCTCACTATGTTTTTCTTTATCGATATAGGTGGTGTTAAAAATTTAAATAGAAAACACATATGAATTGAAAATATGACATTACATCTTGCGCGGATCGAACTCACAACTTCATGCATGAGAGGCAGTCGTGTTAACCACTAAGTGAACACGACCGCTTTTGTAAATACACTTAAAATTAAAACGAGATCTTCCCACGAATAGGTACGAAATGTAAGTACCTACAATTTACAGGACAAAAGATTATGATAATGACTTTTCATCATATTTCAGTATTTATTCTTCAGTTACAAATGAGTTTCTTATTTTCTACAGTAACGTCTGAAAAGATGGTCGTTTTATGAAGTAAATGTGCTAACGTCACTGAAATGTATTACTTTGATGGCCAGTTTTTGTTCTTACCGCGTAAAATATTACCACTCTCTTTGTTGTTTTAACAAAGTTTTAACTTTAACTCATTTTTCAGTGTCATTCATTACAAAGTCACGACATGGCGGATTAGTTAAAAAATAGTAATTATCAGTTTTCACGAGAACTAATGAACCAGCAACAAAAGTTACAAAGTTAACTTAATGTTTTGTAGCTAGAAGTAACTAGATTTTATTTTTCTAATCGAAATTCTTCAGATAGACTATGTATCCAGCCAGCACATCAAGCGACCCGAAACTGAAAAATTTTCGCAATCAACATTGATCCATATTTTACAGCGATAAAGTTGAAAATCTATTAAAGATATTTGAAAGATTTCAGTAGCTTGATGTACTGGCGTCCGTATATGATACAAAAAGTTGTTTTGTGTTGCTTTCATAAGTCAAATTCTACTAATTCAAACCGTTCAAAAGTTACACGCAATCTCATCTCATCGTCAAAAAATGTACAAAATTAGAAGCATTTTTGACAGATTGGATTGCGATCGTCCTACAAAGTTAGTAGAGTTGCCTCCTTAGTATTGTGACAAGCAAGACCTAAAAAACAAGCGTATCGAACAAATAAAATTAATAACAATAGGTACAACAAATTGACAAGCCGGGACAACAAATTGGAATCCATTAAGTAACGAGAATTTCAAATCTGCCACAACTAACTTAGTTAGCAGTTGCTAAACACAATTATTTGTTGTTTCATATTGTCAGAGCACTGTTACAATAACTTATAATTGAATTGTGACGTCATGATCAAGGTCGGGTAGTCGCGTCGGTAACCAATCAGGTGAAGGCATTTCGTAAAAGCGGCAGTACTGCTGGAATGTTACGCAATATGTCTTTGGTCCTTTGAGTCTTATTGAAATACCTAATTACTTCTGTCCGCGACTTCGTCGGCGTCAGTTTCGGAATGTGTACTAACTTTATTAAGCTTCTTCATTTCCTACAAAGATTTTATGTCTTGTTGCTTTAAAAGTGTTGCCTCACACTTAGGAATTTCTCCTGTATCTATTGAACATTTTCAAACATATCAACTCACTTAAACAACGTCCAGACCCGGAACAGTTATCTGTAGGACATACAGATATTTGTTCCGGGCGGTAATCGAACCTGCGACACGCAGCGCAGCAGCCGATCCCTCAGGGAATCAATCGGGACAGCAAAAACGGAATAAAAATTATCCTTTGTGTAAAGCTAGATCAGTATCACCATTATAGCGTAATTGTTACTTAATAAACATCCAAACATATTTATATTTTATATTGAAATATTTTCCATCGACTACATCGACCATAGACTAGCGTTGAAAAAGTTTAAATAAGCAACCAAATGCCTTCGAATGAATGAAATACCAGTCTAGGAATGTGTGGATCTGTTTTCAAATTAATGTTTTATTGTGTTGTCCATCAAAATGGCTACCAATAAATATGTCAGCGTCGCAGTTAATCGCAACAATAGAATATTAAGCAATGACACGACCTACCTCAATTCTCATAAAAGTTTTACGATAATCCTAAGCCGTAAATAAAGCCCTTTTAATAATGTCAAACATTTTATGATTAACGACGCGTTTCGTTCAACATTTCATTACAAGTAATGTCACTAGCGAAAATATGTAACAATTTGGTGCGCAAAAAATTGTAGGGACTTTTGTGTGAAATGACGAATGAAATTTCAAAAATAAAATAACTATTATTTAATACATAGTGTACTTTTAAAAATACAATGTTTGGAGCACTTTGTATGTTATCGAAGTAGGAAATAAACACTTTTGCATTTTGCGTAACGTAAAACATTTTAGATATGCTTGTGATCGTACTTACATCATAAAGATTTGTCACCCTCGCTCGACATAGCGATAATAGTCACGAACACTCGAAAACCTTCATTTTTATTAACATTGCCGTTGATTAAGTTATTCATAAAATTAATAATAGGTATAGTAAACACATTATTTAAGTAAACATTTACACAAGGTTATGTGGAAGTCGTTGAGCTTTTGAAAAGACGCCTCGAAAAAAAATAGCATTACATATCTTCTTTTTTTTATAGATGGGAAATCATCAAATAACTTCCCCCGCCCTGGGCGGGACGGGATGGAGTGTCAGACTTTTACTGACTAAAACCCATCTATGTTCATTCATGTGCCCTTTGCGTTCCGGGGGCGCGGTATCTCTTTCGAACAACCCACAGCCCCGGCAAGCATTACATATCTACCGAAATAATTCGGAAGGCTTTCAGAAGTAGTAAGATTTTTTTTTTTACTTTCCTTTTAACATCAACTTATTCTGACCGCTAGATATAGTATTTTGTATATTTGTTCCAATAGCATTCCACACCGATCGTATCCAACGCTGGTCGACTGGTATGGCACTGGTCACTGTAAACGGGCACTAGAATGTACCCGTTCCAATGATGGAGTTGACGGTCTGCTTTTTTATGTCAATTCGCCCATTCGGCGCCATCGCCACTGGATTAGTGTAGACGGCCAATCCAGTGCTTTTTATTCTTACAATCATTTTTGTAACAGTACACTTCCACGGCCGCTAAATTACTGGAATAATGTAGACAATCGCTATTCCAGTCCAGCACTGGTTTGAAGTACTGGACTGAAGTGCTATATGAATTAGAAAAAGTCACATTGGTATCTACTTGCTCGTGCCCGGTTGTGAACCCACAACCTCATGCATGGGAGGCGGGCGCCTTAACAACTGGGTCATCACGACTTCATATGGGAATAACGTGAATGTGTAAAGATTACCATCTTATGTTGTTTACTGTACAAGTAGGTAGGTCAGTCTTGCCCGCTAAACAAACTTACTATGTACTTAATTTAAATACAAAATATTACTTTATTTGTTTGAATGGCACGTTACTCGTACCTACTTGAACGAAAGTGTACCTGTGTATATTATTATTCTTTACATAAGGGAATATTATGACATGGAACTTATGCGTACTATTTACTACGTTACAAAATTGTGGTCCTTTGGGATACACTAACGTTGTTTAATTAGGGTCGGTAATTAAGAACTACGGCTAAAGTAAAGAATAATAATTATAATAAACCATGTGGGGTAGAAAATTAACAATGTCAATGCCCAGGTTCCACCAAAGCGCAGAGGAGATGCCTCGTACAACCAACTGGCTTTAATTATTTTCAAATCGCACAGTTAAACTTTAGCGCAATATATCCTATTGGTGATGTACGAGAGATCTTTTCCTCTCTTTGGTAGAAACCGGGCTTAACACACATGAGAAAATATAAGTAATGACAAAGCCTTTCAGATTCTTTCAGCATCATAATGGAATGTACAATTCCTTTATGTTCTGAAGTATTTAGATAACGACCGTATATCTAGCGTGGCTGCTAAGGATCTAAAAGCTGGTCCTTTTACCTATCTCTAAAAAATTCATAACCGACGCTATTTAAAACTAAACCCTATGCACATCCCTAACTATCGCGTGATATACATCCACCTTTTCATCACGCAATGAACGAACCTTAAGGACCACTTTACATATTAATCAGTTGTATTCTTTGTTCTAGGTGTAAACATCTCCGATAGGCGCTGTATGATCGTGCGGTGAGGGAACTCGGCCGATCGTAGTCGGTAAGTACTTGTATATCTTTATATTTCTTTGTTTTTAAGAACAATGTCTGATTAAGAAAAATTACTTGAGGGTTGTCTTAAAAAATAGGTTCACGTTAGTCCAGGAATCGAATAATAAACTTCACATGTTGGGTTAGTATGGAATGGAATTTTATATTTAAAAAATCCCGCGATTCCGAGATTGTCGTGTTTTTTTTCTATGAATAAATTATTTCTAGATGACTTATCCATACTTTGTCCAAATAACCCTAAAATATTTTAAGTACTTACGTTCAAAATCTAAAAAATCAACGATAATTTCCGTTATTTTGAAATTAATTCAATGCGTCGTCTTGTCACAATTTATTTATCTACGTAGTTAAACAAGTGAATGACAGCAAATACTAATAAGTATACCAAAGGTGAAAATCTACTACCTACCACTAACACAACCGATGACAGCTTTAGGTCCAAAATTATAAGGGACTCCCACGGAGAATACACTTGAATTACCAGACAGTAGGTAGCTTCAAATACTACAATATTTCGTACCCAGCTTCACTAACCACGCCTACTCATACTTTTGTGAAATAACGGCCCATAAATCCAAAAATACATTTTAGTTCTTCATCTTATGCATTCTTTACTATCTCGAATAATTCTGCCCAGTATACTTGCTGCGACTATGTATACTATATTTACGACTGCTACGCTAGAAGTCTCGGGTACGATTCCCAGGTCAAGCAAAAGTGTTATTGGGTTTTTCTTTGAAATTCTCAGTAGCACCTCGGAGTTAGAATTTGTGTCCGGTTATTAGCAATAGGCTCTCCCCCTATTACATGGGACCTAAACACACCGGCGAACTGTGAGTGCACATTGGTACACCTCTGCCTATCACTTCGGGGAATACAGGCGTGATGGTATGTGTGTGTATACATGTATGTCTCAAATAGCTTTCATATATTCCAGTAGCAGTTCATTGCCACTGGACTTCCCTGGATGTGTTCCAGCATTTGTGATTTAATTCGCATCGGCTAGGGATTAACATGTTACTGACACGCCTTTAATCGCTGATTATAAACGATTCTCGGGAATTAATCGGGAAGTCTCGAAATAATCGTCAGAATGATGAAATGTTCATAAACAGCAAGATCGGCTATAATTTTAAGCGTCGTGCAATAATTTAAATATCCAAAGCCATTTACTTTAATGGAAATTCAGTAGACCGTAGCAAACTAATTACAAGTCTTAACCAGTATCTATACTCTATTCAATATAGGTAATACTAGCTTCTGCCCGCTACTTCGTTTGCGTGGTTTTTTTCACACGCGTAAATTACTACTCTACTTAAGTTATATAGCCCATATTTCTCATGTTCTGACTATTATTTGTTATACGAAAATGATTGTTCCAATCCAAATGTTAGTTTCAAAGATTTATTTATTTATTTGTTTAAACTTTATGCAACAAAAAGTACAAAGGCGGACTTAATGCCTTAGGCATTCTCTACCAGTCAACCAAAGGTGGTGAAGAGATAACACGGTAGGTGCAAATAAAAACAAAAGAACAAAATTTTATACTTTCAAAAACAAAATAAAAATTAACCCAATGCAATTATATAAATAACTTAATTCATACACAAGTACAACATATCTAAAATTATCCACATTAATACATAAATATATTTACTGTATAAAATCCTATACATAAAACATAAATATGTACCTATATACATACATACCTATATACTTATATACAAAATACATAATATCATAAGAAACCATAGAAAGGAGGATTACGAGACAACTCTTACTATTGGTTCTGAAAATAGAACCGCAATTTCTGCTTGAAAGCATACCGACTGGTAGCTGTCCTGATATCAAGAGGGAGCGCATTCCAAAGAAGGATAGCCTGAATATGAAAGGAAGAATGAATGAAATCAGAAGTGTGAGAGGGACAGTTAAGTAGAAGATTATTAGTAGAACGCAGACTCTTAGCATGAGTAGAACAAAGATATTGAAAATGAGAAATGAGATAAGAAGGAGGAGAAGGAGAATTAAGAAGGGAGAAAAGCGTGGTTAACGCACGTAAATTTCTTCTCTGGCGAATGGGCAACCATTTAAGCTCGGCCCTGAAGCTTGATACGTGGTCATATTTCCGACCGGTTTTGGTTTTATTTAGCGTGTTTAAAGTAACACAATGAAAGAAACTCCATTATATGAGCATAGATTAGAAAATAATGTTACAACGCTATCGTTATTTCACGATAAAATAGCAAGAATACCAAAGTGCAGCAATTTCAACAATTTAACACTAACTTCCATTATTTGGCCGTTATTTTTCTAATGCTATCATAAATATGGAGTATAGTTTAATAGATAATAAATATCAGAATTAATTACTATCCAGTCCAAGAGGGACTGTCCTCATTTGACGGACGCGCCAATGACATAAAAGCAAAGAGGATTATCGATCTACCCTCCAGCTTCTTATAATTGCGATGATGTAATCTCACCGTCAGTAATGGGAGTTAATATATTTTCTAGTCGCTTTACGGATTAGGACGCAATCCCTTTTCGCGTTCGAATGACCCTTTTTGCCATTGGAATAAGTGGATCTTAAAATGGTTTAGATTGGGGTCCTAACTCTCCAAGGAGTTGGGTCAAAGGACCAATAGTTAATACAAGTGAGTGAGGAATAAGAAAACATTGTTTAACATTCAATCTTTAACCTAAGGACCCAAGATATTTGGACATGCTATGAATTACAAGCTTACCAATCATCATAATATAAACGAGTGGAAGGGACATCGTACCGACATTGATCAGTACATGATACCAGACCCCCCCAGCGACCATGATGGTGTTGCACTTATGGAACAGCAGTTTTTTTATAACTGTAAAATTAAATCGTAAAGGTGTCTAGAATCACGTTCCAAATCCATGGTAAAAGTTTTAACTGCGATAGTAAATTTTTCGATTTCCTAAATGGTCATTAACCAAATAGGTAAATCGATTCAGAATTACATACACGGCATGGTACTAAGTCTGCATTATTTTCCCATTATTATATACCTTTTATACAGAAAAAACTCCCACTCCAAACAAAACAAGCAAAGTATGAAACACACAAGCCACCTGTATAAAGAAAGGCGACCACAAAACAATGCGCTCTCTTCGTGAACTTACGTGTATATTTGGCACATCTTCAGACTCGGAGCGTTATCACAGCGACGACAGCCGCAGAAACTACTTGGACTAACAAAAGATGTCCCCTACTGTTTGAGAAAGTCACTAGAATGAGTTGAACTGGAGCCTTATTCTTTACAAAACTCCCTCGGTCAATAGTTATAGTGAGTTTAAAGTGAGCTGTCACCCTACCTGATTCTAGGGATTCAGAAAGACCGGTTGTGTCAAAATATGCTAGACCTCTATTGCTATCAGTTATCCTTCACGCGTTCGAGTTGTTGCAAGTTACTACGTGGCCAGACAAAATGTTGCAAAACCAAGGTTATGAATGCATTGAACTGCACTAGTGATTCGAATTATTTAACTCAGAAAAACACGGTATTCACAGTATTCCGAAAAGCTGACGATAACTTATTTTTGATATAACATAATAAGACACAGCCAGATAAATTACGGCCCATTTCCAAAGCACCTTCACCTGCACTTTAGAGGACATAAAAACACTACTGCCACGTATATCACGGCATGTAATAAATATGGCCATATAAAGGACCCAAGCACTCTAACAAAAAAGAAAAAGGATAAACTTGAAATGCCAACTCAAATAGAAGACGATCCCAAATTTTATTCTGCCATAGCCTTAACTGATTGATTAAGGCTGTAGTAAAATGTTGGTAAAAAGCTAAGAAAATTCCTTCTCCGAGTTACTGTAGTAGCAAAAAAAACTTCTATTTAGAGTCGTATACACCCGCATGGCTTCAAAGCCAAGATTGAGGGCCTCACTCCCACTGTATTTGCTAGCCTCACAGTCTGGTGGAGTGCGTCTATTTCTGTAGCTTTTACCTTTGATGAGTGTACGGTTTCTACCGGTGGAGTTTCTTCACATGAAGGCTACAAATATGTCAAGTTTTCATAACCTTTTCTTTACTAATGCATATAATAAAGCTAGAGTTTTTTTTTTGGTGTGATTAATCAGTCGTGCTAACCAGTGGAACTACCAGGTAGATTTGAAAAATGGTAGCCAAATTCATGAGGAATAGTACAGGGTATATAAAATCACGCTACGACGAACAGGAGCGGAGCAGTAATTTAAAACGTAACTTTACGCGGATGATAAAAACCACGCAAACGAAGTTCCTGGCAAAAGTTATTATGAATATAAAGCCTTTTTTACGTGACAAAATTCTCTAGATAACTTTGACCTGGGTTGCGGAATTCGTTCGCCATTATAGTATAGCCTGGTATATAATTTGCTTTCATTAAGTTCTGCCGTAGTAATTTGGGGATATGAAAGATAAGATTTGTGATAATTACACTAGCACCCCACTACTTGTAATTCCGGGCACGTTGGCATATTAAGCTGGGAGCAATTATTGCTACAAAATTATAGCTACGATCAGAATTCGAGGATATTATTAGTTATCGTAAATTACGAACGTGATTACCAGCAAAATTGAGGGGTCCAATATTGATTATTTTGACCATTCTTCTATGATTGGGTGAACCTAAAAGAAGTTCAAAGTCAATAAAGCTAATACAGATAATATTCGATATCAATAAAGATAATATTCAAAAACAATTACTGGAAAATGGAAGAACGCACATTACTGATCAAAATAAATCCATTCTCCAAACAAGTCTAGTCGAAGCGGTTTTTTCTGCTAGATAATTGACGTCTAGACCGGCGGCGGCAGTTCGTTAAGCCGGCTCTCTTAGGCCAGGTCATGCGTATCGGGGCACTGCTAAAGCAAAATGGGATATCTAACTAAGAATTGAATTACACCTGCCTACTTTTTAGTATGACGAAGGTCATTTAGAAAATCTAGACTAGACCATACAAATCAGACACGCGTGCCGCTTGTGTTGTTTTTTATTGTTGGATGGAAATCAAGCCTTCGGTCCACCTCTGTCTATAGACATCTGCAATACCAGGGGCGTTGCAAATCCGTTGCAATCCCAGAGACTGAGTTGAAATGTGTGTGTTATGTGCCTATAATTTCACGGGTCCTCAAAGCCTTCAAACCGAAACACAGCAACGCTGCTTTACGGCAAAAGTTGGAATTGTGTTAGTACTTTACCGGACGAACACCAAAATGGGATTGCTGTGCAGTTCACATATTTAGACATTTATTTACTAAGGGAGTGATATAAATATAAAGAAAGATGATGAAGGTGGAAAGAGGGAGTCCAAAGAAACGACGGTTAAATTGTATGAGAAATGTTACGAATAAAATGGTACCGAACTATAACTTAGCCAAGTAACGGCAGAAAAGGTCAGGCAGAAACTTTTTTTTCATCATCATCATAATTATCAGCTGTGGGACACTACTGGACATAGGCTTCCCATTCCTTTTGGAAATCTATGGTCCCCCATAGATTTCCAAAAGGAATGGAAAGCCTGAAAACTGGTTGGAAGCAGCCTGCATCTAGCGTTTTCCTACGGTTTTTTTTTTAAATCCTAGGAATTGGACTCCTTCCTAAAGGATTGAGTTTAGTAACTAAATGCAGAGAAAAATGGAAAGAAGAAAGGAGGCCTATGTCTTACTATGAGACACAAGTGCCTCGTTTGAAAACAATATTGCCTCCCACTAAGAATTTCTCCAGTTCTCATTATCTTTCCTTTACTTTAAGACAATTTGCCACTACACTCTAGACTGCAAGCAGTTTAAGCATGTCTCATACCAGGTCAAGCGTATCCAGGCATGTCGTACAGTACACCCAAAAAGCTAATCACTTCACGGTCCATACCCACAGACAAATGCCCCGTAATTGTGGACTCCATTTGTGTCTTATTGTGCAGTGTTAAGATGTTGTACATGTGTGATTTATTGTAAGTGGGTGTGTGTGTGTTGATGCCTTTATTCTTAAGTGTGTTGGCGGTGATTGCTTTTATTTTTATAAAACCTGGATTTAAAAAGAGTTTGTTGACTAACAGAACTGTTGTTTTAAAATTTATTTATTTATTCCAATTTTAAGCCACAAAAAGATACAGTGACCATTTAAAAAAAAACGTATTCCCGATTTGTTTTACTTATTTTTAAGTCTAGAGCAATAATATTCAATTCAGATATAGAAAAGCCTTGTTTTTTTTTGGATAATATGATTTCTATAGGAATTATTGTGACATCGTTCCCGCCTACAGTTGTCTTCTTGGCGCACGGTATCTTATATACGGTGTAGCTCCGTAGCAATACACATGTAGTCACATACTCATTTTACGAATGGCAATTACTCTTAATACCTCAAGTATTCTCCACCAGTCAATAAAAGGTGATAAAGAGATAAAATAAACAGGCGAAAATTATTGTAAGAGCGTAAAACAACAACATTTCTTGAAGGCCAACAGTTTAAATTGTTTTCAGGGCTCACTTTGGTAAACAATTCAAATCGTTGACTCGGCAGTTCCACCTCTGCCCACTTTTAGGTGTTCTTTGTAAAAGAAAAGGCTTTTGCTTGACAAGGGAAGAAATTATAGATCCTTATCGTACTGTTTAGATAGACCCAACTTTTGAATGTTAAAAGTTCGTTTAGAGACTATGACCATAAAATCTTCAAAAGTTCACGGTTGTTTGTGCTTATAACTGTCTAAGTTAATTTAGCTGCGTCAAAGGGCTTTTGAGATATTTTATCCGTGGTATTTTCATTAGGTATTAAAATAAACTAGTTAGCTTTATACCCCGCAGTGTCACCCGTTTCCAATTACATCTTTAGTTACTGCTTCGCTCCCGTTGTAGCGTTGTTCGTAGCTTGATGTTCTATTGAATCACTCTAGCTATTGATGAAAACGCATTAAAATCCATTGCGTAGTTTTTAAGATTTAAGTGTACAGAAGAACAGGCGGCGGGAAGCGACTTTCTTTTGTATTATGTAGAGAAGAAGGCTAGACTTTTAATAACGTAAACTCAAAAGGCCAGCGTTGTATAAACATTTCTTGAATAGATAATGTTCTGAGGGCTTCATAAGGCTAAATAAGAGAGCAGGCGTCCTATTCAATATACCTCTGCACAAATTTAAAATAATTATTTATATATTTTTTTAGTTTTTAAGTTTGTTCTTGACGTACTATCACGCCTGTATTTCCCCGAAGGGTTAGACAGAAGTGTACCAATGTACACCCACAGTTCGCTGGGATATTTAGGTCCCATGTAATAGGGGGCGAGCCTATTTCCAATTATTAATTTATAGTTATTGTTTTATACTTATATAGCAAACTGCTCGCGACTTCATCCGCGTTGTTTAAATCACTCGTCTTACGTTACCTAAGTACGCCTTTCTACGATCGTAGCGCGATGTTATAATAGCCTATCAAACTCACAAATAACGTGGCTTGTTATGAGTAAAAGAATTTTCAAAACCGGTTCAGTAGATCCAGAAATTTCCCCCTACAGCCACACAAACTTTACCTCTTTATAATATTAGTATAGAAATATATTGTGTTTTACGCGCCTTATTTGCCTGAAGTAAATAATTATTATTACAACTAGCTTTTGCCCGCGGCTTCGCTCGCGTTAAGAAGTATTATTATTAATTAGGTATTTTGTTCCATTAGGTACTGATAGGTTCAAACTAATATGTTTACATCCTCCATCATCCCTTATTTTAACCCCATGGGGGTTCAATTTATCAAAATCCTATTTAAGCGGACGTCTTCATCATAGTAGCTCCAATCTTTAATTTCAGTTCAATCAGTCGAAAATCTAAGAAGATTTATACAAACTTTCATCCCCTATTTTATACCCTTAGGGGTAGAATTTATCAAAATCCTTTCTTAAAGGATGCCTACGTCATAGTAGCTTTAAGCATGCAAAGTTTCAGCTCGATCGGTTTAAAATTGACGAAGTTTCGTACAAACTTTCATCCCCTATTTTATCCCCTTGGGGGTAGAATTGATGAAAATCCTTTCTTAGCGGATGCCTATGTCATAACATCTACCTGCATGCCAAATTTCAGCCCGATCCGTCCAGTGGTTTGGGCTGTGCGTTGATAGATCACTATCTCAGTCAGTCAGTCAGTCAGTCACCTTTGAATTATATATATTTAGATTATATATATTTAGATTCTGTCTGAATGAAATCACTAGGAAGTATGAAGCATTATGAATGACCAGTCTTATTTAAATGTTAATAGTATAAAATTGGCTATAAATGGCTCTGTGTAGCTTGAAACCACCTGCTGCGCTCAGGGTCGCTGTTTCGATTCACTGCAGGACAATTAATGTTTTATGTCGCATTATATTGATTCAAATCGGAGTTTTATAGGCCCTTGTACATATTCCTCTTAAGGAAAAATTGGATGGAACAGACTTAGGACTTAGGGTCCTAAGTCTGTTCCATCCTATTTTTCCTTAAGCACTGATGAATTAGGCAGACATTGTAATATTAAACTTGAATACTTTACATCCTGACAATTTAAAATCGCAAATGACAAAAAATTACCAGCTTATTATTGTCCCACTGCAGGGCAAAAGCCTCTTTTTATAAAGAGATGGCACGAGCATCAATATGATTACTCAAGCCGGATTGGCAATTTTATGATCATATTAATTGTAAGTCCAGGTTTCCTTTCGATGTTTCCTTCGCCGATGTCAATAACGTCCACGATAAAAAGAAGCACATATAAATTGAAAAAGTCACATTGGAACTTGCCCTTTATCGAACCCGCAACCCCACGCATAAAACACGGCCCACGGGCGCCTTTACCACCGGATAATCACGACATTGGTTAAATTAAATAAAAGATAATTAATTCATCTCGAAGGTTTGAAACGCTAATGCTGACTCAGCCATCCTTGCTGACGTCACAAAAACTCATTTTTCTCGACGAAATCCCATACACAGCACATAAGTACCTATAGGTATCTATATTATCTTCTCGTGAAACCAACCAATGATTCACGATCATCCTTGCCGCATCTACCACGTAAATCCGGGAGCCTTTTATATTTGTCCACGGCACCACAACACGTATTTATTCTTGTGAAAATGTTACCGGACGAACGGTATCCGGTAACATGCGAACAACCGTGTATAATGTTTAAATGCTACTTGTATATATTTCTATTGGTAACATATTTTATTGCTTCTGACGGTCTCTCTTGGGGGAGCCTCTATCGAAGAACAAAAGGAGATAATAAATTATTATTTTGCCATGCGAATTTAAACCTTGTTGTAACGATGCAAATAAATCACACGAGTACAAACACCCCTTATACAGCTATCTACAGACCAAACAAATTCTGAATATTTTTTTTCCGAATTAAAACTTAAAATCAGTGAAAACTGTATGCAAGTTTGAATAATATCAGCGAACTGTCCGCGACTAAGTCTGCTTGGCTTATTTCACCCGCATTAAGTTACGTTTTGGATACTGCTCCGCCCCCGTGTGTCGTAGCATGATGTTATATAGCTTATGACACTCACAAATAACTTGGCTTTGTACCCTTAAAAAGATTTTCAAAATCGGTTCAGTAGATCCCGAGACTACCCCCTACAACATCACAAACTTAACCTCTTTATAATATTAGTATAGATGTATTTGTAAACCACTCGTGCACCTACGACACACGAGAATTATCTTAATTCCTAGAGTAAAGCAAAGAGGACTGGCACCGCAGAGGCTACCGGTGCCGGCGACTGGGACCGTAATAAACTGGTCCCAGTCGCCGAAAACCTCAGGAGAGGTTCATTAATAAAAATAAAGACCACAAAAAAACTACGTTACTTTTCAACACAACGCTTAAACAAAAAAAAAACATCTTACTTATTTTCTAATTATTACGAACGTGAACGAACGAGTGGTTGCAAGTGCTCCATGTTACATTTCCTACGAGTATATTCTTTACCTATTTATTTTCTCGTACAAATTGTACCAGGACAAAATAAGTGTTAACAGCAGCTCTGTCGCAGCTTAGTTCCCAGTTCCACGTGTAAAGGGGCGATAAGAAGCTTACGGCGCAGCACTCAATGTTTATCTATTATTCACGGAGCGCCGAGGAAGCACATAGATTGCTTTCAAGACACTTCTCTTCGTGATAACCACCTTTTAAAAGGTCTAAGTTGGTATTTTTACCTACTAACGTCTTTAGAAGACTGCCTAGTGGGCCTTAGCGTGACTGCTAACGCTAGAGGTCTTGGCTTCGATTCGCAGGCCGAGCAAAGTATTCTATATAGATTTGCCTATGAAATTCTCAGTAGCAGCTTGGAGTTAGGATTTGTGCCCGGTTAACGGCAATAGGCTCGCCCCTTCTTTCCTTACTCCGTGGCTCGCCCCCTATTACATAGGCCCTAACCATACCGGCGAACTGTAGGTGTGTATTGGTACGCCTCTACCTAACCCCTCGGGAAAAACCGGCGTAACGGTATGTATGTCTTTAGAAGCTTTTGAGACAAAAGTCCTAAAAGTCGTCAGTTCTAGTTCAGTTCTCACTGTCATACAGTATATATTTATTCTACAAAAAATATATGAAGGCTGACATTGTTGCGCAATTACTCATCGAACCAAATAAAAGCAATTAACGGCTTACTGAAAAACATTGTTATCTCTAGCAACATAAATATTTGATACGAATTAAAAGTGACGAGAATTTAATCTATATGTTAATAAGATCATCACGTTTATCACAGTACCACACCGAGTGACGTCATTGTTAGAATCTTAATGAAGAGTCCTTCTTTTCTGAAAGCATTATTTAGCATTTTATCATTCAATCTATTGCAGTGTCTGCAGTGCTATTCGATAAAATCTTCCTTGTCGAATTTAGGTGAAATGAGCTTGAAGCTGAAGAAGGCCAGATAGTACATCCAATCTATTGAGTCCAAAGCAAGCACAGCGGCTTACTTCACTCTTTACCATACACCTTAATTAGAAGCCAGTCCTTTTAGTTGGAGTCAAGCTGGTCCTGCATCCTAGTCTTATGTCACGGTATAATAGAAATGGTATCCACTTGGCGGTCGATGATAATATTAACGCATAGACAGTTATGTAACAAATAGGAGCGGTCAATTGTCTATTTGACATAATTATCTGTCAATTATTGACAACTTGACAAGCTATAGCCACCGCTTCTGTGTGAGAATCGCTGTCGCTTACCGGATTGACGTAATTATACTGACCTGTCAATAATGTGACAGCTGTCAGATATTACAATAGTTAAACTGAGAAGTGACCGCCACAACATCCGTTTGAATGGCACTTGATTCAATGGTTTGTGTACTACTTTTAGCCTGCTCAGTTAAATGTTCTATCTACTTTTCGAATCTAAAACACTAAAATAAAATAAAAACTTGATGATTTCCTACCTGAAATGTATCCGTTTCTGTGTTGGTTTTCACGATTTATAAACATTTCATTAATGTGTAAACGCAGATCAAGGAATCTAAATATAATTTTCGTAGCAATTTCACGTGTTATTAAACTAATCATAATTATGTTCAAAGAGAAGTTTATTTATTCAAACATTAATATTGTCTTGTGTATTTTATTCCTCGTTAGTTTTAATGAGGTAGACATTTACCTGAATACGTTATTTATTTTCGGCGACAATAATTATATCTGGGGTTGGGCCCACAGTCTCTTAAAACAAGAACTACATACATACATACATACATACATACCATTACGCCTGTATTCCCCAAAGAGTTAGGCAGAGGTATACCAAAGGCAAGCCTATTACCATTAACCTGCTACAAATTCTAACTTCGAGCTGCTATGTACTCAGAATTTCATAGAAAAACCCAATAACACTGTGCTCGACCTATGGGAATCGAACCCAAGGCCTCTAGCGTAGAAGTCGCACTAAGCAACCACTAGGACCACTAAGCAAACGAGGTAAGAACTATTGTTTAAACCAGCCTTTCCCAAAGTGGGCGATAACGCCCCCTTGTGGGCGCTGCAGGCCTAAAGGGGGGCGGTAAGAGGCCCAGAGAAAAAATGGGGGCGTTGTGTAGAGGCTTGGGGGGCGATTTGTAATTTCATCTAGCTAGAAGGACTCTTAGACACCCTTAGAAAGGAAGTACGCGCAAGGCGTTGTTTGATTGATTTTAGTAGAGGACCCCCCCCCCCCCCCCGTCATGACTAATTTCTAAACGGTTAGGTACGGAAAAGGGGGGGCGCTAAAAAATAATTTATTCTCAAAGTGGGTTTGTTTGTGGTGAGTTTTAACTGCGGAAATAAAACTTTATTGCAACAAAAAAACTGTCGTTAGCCGTTTTAAAAGTTTACAAGTTAGAACTTTTTGTTTTGCGCTGACGGAAAGTGTGTCAGAAGTACGATGGAAGCTTTTTATCTATCGTTTCATTAATGGTATAAGTACCTACCTAGAAAATATGAAAGAATCGATGAATAATGGCAATTTTGAAAAACCAATATTATACACATACCATCACGCCTATATTCCCCGAAGGGTTAGGCAGAAGTTTACCAACGCACACCCACAGTTCGCCGGTATATTTAGGTCCCATGTAATAGGGGGCGAGCCTATTGCCATTAACCGGGCACAATTCCAAACTCCGAGCTGCTACTGAGAATTTCATAGAAAACCCAATAACACTTTGCTCGACCAGGGAATCGAACCCAGGACCTCTAGCGTAGCAGTCATGCTTAGGACCACTAGGCCAATGAGGCTAACAGCTTTATACTAAATACATAATAATTATGAGTTTACACGGAACTTATATAAAAAATTGTCTGATTGTTCTAAAAATCTTCGAAACGGCTTGACTGATTTTAACGTAAATTAGCAGATAGCTAATATTTATAAAGAGTAACTTATGGCTGCCCAGGTCTAAACCCTCCAGATTACTGACATTCACGCGTACAAAATCACGGTCATAAAGTCATAAGGCAGTACTAGTATACATTTTAATTTGAAGGTCAAAAATTCCTCATTATAGCATCAAAGTGTCACTTTGATATCACCTCACGTACCATCTTATAAGATCCGCTAGCCTATAATTTTCCGGCGTGTTCCCTCAAATTACTAGGAGGGGGGGAGTGTTCACGAGCTGTTGCTGTAAATGGGGGGTAACGAGGCTTGCTATGCCCCAACAATATGCTCTGCTAACGATCATTTGTCACGATATGTGTCCATGAAAGAAAACCGTGGTTGTAGTAGACAATTGTCTTTCCGCTCTTCTTTGTCGCTTATAACTTTTCTCGATAAAGGGGCTGTATAATGCAAAAAGTTTCTCAAATGCAACGGAGATTGGCGCGTTCGAACAGTTACACATACAGATATACAATATCTTCAGCTTATAATCTATATAAAAATCAATCAATGATGATCAATGATCAATGCTCTAGCCTACTCTGAATAAGAAAAGGCTTTAGCCTTTTACAAATAAGATAACCCATTAAAACATAAAATAAAAAACAAAATGGCATCAAATTATTTAATGGTTTCATAAAAATACAAAGAGGCAAACAAAGTATTTAGTTACGCACTTTTAAAACTTCCACAAAAGGATTTGAATCCATTTGAGAAAAAAGTTCTGTCAGAATAAACTTTGATAAAATTTTAATTAAATCCGACAGTTACCATGGCAACGGCGTATCCCTCTAATGAACGAAAATTTACGAGCTGAAACTCAGGTAATATGAATTACTCAGTTCTACGCCCCTCTGGAAGTATCGCGTACAAGCGAAGAAGTATTAATTGAACAGTATTTGTATATCTGCTAAGCCTTTTCCCAACTATGTTGGGGTCGGCTTCCAGTCTAACCAGATGCAGCTGAATACCAGTGTTTTACATAAAACAACTGCCTATCTGACCTCCACAACCTAGTTACTGGGCAACTCTTGGTAAGACTGATTGTTTTACTTCCCTGATTGTTTTACTGGTTAGACTGGAAGCCGACCCCCCCGGTCGGCTTCCAGTCTAACCAGATGGAGCTGAATACCAGTGTTTTACATAAAACAACTGTCTATCTGACCTCCACAACCCAGTTATAGATAGTGCAATCCACGAAGACGCGCCCCACTACTATTCCTTCTAACCGTTGATACTATATGTGTACAAGCTTCCGTCAATGTTTGAGTGTTGTCGGTACACACTAATTACCTATGAGTGCACACGCACACTACAATGAATAGACTAATTAGGAGACAGCGTCACGTCATGGTCAAAATGAAAGATGCTGGAAAATTGGTGGGGCGCGTCTTCGTGAATTGCACTATCTGTACTGGGCAACACGATACCTCTTGGAAAAACTGGTTGTGTCGTACTTCCCGGCTTCAGGCTATTAGTAACAACTTTCAAAAATCTACGAATGACAGCCGGGTTCAACGGCTTTTACGTATTTCCGATACGGGGGTGTCACTGGTCACAGCACTAACTTCCAAACTCCGGTCCCTTACTGAGAAATTTCTAATGAAAAACCCAATAACAGGTTTTGCTCGACCTGGGACTCGAAACCAGGACCCCACTAGCTTGCTACAACGGGGCAGCCATAATTAAATAAACAGTGTCATTACAAAACAGTAGCTGGTCGTTTTTGCAGTGTAACGATCTTTTTGTTCGTCTCAAGGTTGCAACAAAATCATGAAATTAAGGAGACGTTTTTGTTGAACATGAAGCAATTTGTGATCATTACAAAGATATTGCCATCTAACAATTGGTACAAAAACTGGTGTAACATTGATGTTGTTCATATTTAAACCTTATTCCCCAAACTATAAAGTCTGTTTTGTTAGTATCTGCAACGTCATTTACCCTTTTAATTTAATATTAACCATAACACTAACAAATTGCTCCAAATTACTTTTTCGATAATTAAATGGTTTAAATCATTTCAGAATACCTGTCTTCCTTACTTATCTTGCAGATTACGATTAAATCTTCAGATCTATCAGCTTCAGATTAAAGCTGTATATTTATCCTTTAATCAGGACTCTTTCTCTCTTTCTATTGGTGCCGAACTGCTGACACATAACGTCGGTCGTCCTGCCATCGTGCGTGTGCGGTTCCGATGTCACACGTCGCTATCCACGTATAAATTGTATGAAAAAAGATACCGCCCGTGTGCACTCCAACACCAGCACTGCTTAACCCCGAAGCAGTCCGGAACTTAGGACCAACTTTATTAAAAACGCCATCGCCCATTACTTAATACATCGCTCTCATTAATGGCACGGTATTCGCGGAAATGCGGGGATGGTTAATACCCTTTGTTATACCCGCCATCCTCATGCACATCCCACACCGATACAAGACACATTTGCGGACGCTTCCATGAAATCCCCGGTTTTAGCTGCAAACGCCAAATGTGGAATTAATAATATTTTATGAATGCTGTATTCCGTTCTTTCGGTTGGTTAACTGCGTACATCGTGTGGTTGTTTCCATAAATTGGTGTAAAATACAATGTGGAACGGTTAATGAGGAATAATAACACAGGCCTGCAATGGTTTTCCCCTTTGAAATCTGAGTAACGTTTTCTATAGTTTCAGATGTGCTGATTACGAGAAAAATAATAAAAAAAATCCATCACGTCAGGATTTTTTGATATTGAATATTTAAGATTTTGCTGAAAAATGTCGGAGCGCCTACATTTTAAAATTTATAAAACGTCATTAAATTACTTCAGCTTAATTTTTATTGCATTTAATTAGTGTAAGGGAACATAGAAATTAATCGTAACTAGTAATTTATTATTTACTACATAATGTGTATAGGTAATTCGCATTAACCATGTCGAAAACGGTTCATTTTGGCTTAATTTAGTAATAAGCTTATTAATACATAATGATTAGGTATTATTACCTAATAGTTTAATGAATATTTAGAAAAGGGTGTAATAAAGATAAACCAAAGGGTTTTTTATATAAGTACCCACACTGATTTAGAAAAATTAACAGTTGAAGTGCGCATCTTGCAACATAAACTTCAAAATGTCATCGCGAAGTTGTTTAAATTCTTCGAATTGTTTTTGTTATATTTGTGGGAAATTTATGGTTATAAAACAACGAAACAGCTTTACAGACTTTGTGAAAAATAATTACAAAAGTTATTTTCGGATACAATATAAGAAAATTAATGTCGGAGGAAAAGTTTGATGAAAAACTTAATGATATCGAGTTGCAAACATGGCAGTCATTCAAGAAGGTGGTGAAAACCTTTTTGGGGAATAAGAAAGAAGAAGATTAAAGAAATAGTGGCCAAAATGATTACAAATTTTGGTGTAATGGGTTGTAATATGAGCATCAAACTTCATTTCTTAAATTCGCACATTGATTACTTCCCAGAAAATCTAGGAGCCTTTAGCGAAGAACAAGGCGAAAGATTTCACCAAGATTTTAAAGAGCTTGAAGCCCGGTATCAAGGAAGATGGAATACTAGCATGATGGCGGACTATCGTTGGTTATTGAAGCGCGGCGATCCAAACCAGAATTTTAAGCGGAAATCGCACAATCGAAGCTTCCTGAAAAAAAGGACCAGGTTCCACAAATAAAATTTATATGTAATTTAGACTAGTAATAAGTTGTTTTTATGTATTAGTAGTCTTTTAAGTTAAAAGTAATGTACTTTTTTAAATATATATTTTTTTATGTGACAACTTGTGTTTTTTTTTCCTATTTTCTATCTGTACCTTTTTTGAAAAATCTTGAGGTGATGGAAAAAAACTAAGTACATATTCGTAATCAGCGCACCAAAATACCCTAGAATCAGCTATCAAATTCCCGAGAGGAAGTTATGACCCTCATTTTGCAGGCCTGTGTAATTGGTTCGTTCGTTTCGTTATTTTATCTGAATGCTTTGTGTAAACATGAAATTATCCCGTTTAGGATGTGATGTGATTTTAAATGTCATTTTATTTTTTAATCCTTTAGAAGAAACCATTTTGTCGTTAATGAAGATAAATGTTATTTTTGGTTTTTAAACCTGAAATCCATTAATATGAAGAATAACTTGCTATACTTACTCTACGTTTTTTTAAATTATTATATCATTGTGGGTATGGCAAGCAATCCAACAGACCACTTGATGTTATGTGGTTACCACTGCCTATAGACATCTACAATACCAGACACCGAGTTGGCCATGGGACATTGGCTGCAGCGAAAATTCGCGCAGTGCGAACGGCGAAGCATATACATAACGTAACAAATGTATCAATGCGTGGAGCGGCGAGCGGTAAAATTAAATGTATCAAAATGTATGTCGCACGCAGCGACTTGCCGCTCATAGCAATAAAAAATTAAATTTAAAATTTAAAAAACCCCCGACACAAAATTCTTAGTTCCCTTTAAAAAGTAAAAAAAATAAAATACGTCGCGTTGGGGGACCGATGTTGCATTAGTGTACGTCCCGAGCGGTCCCCCAACGCGACGTATTTTATTTTTTTTACTTTTTTAAGGGAACTAAGAATTTTGTGTCGGGGGTTTTTTAAATTTTTAATTTAATTTTTTATTTTATACTTTTTATAGGTAAGTACCTACTTATTATAATGTCGATTTTGTTAAGTTTGAGACCCCACTCGAGTATATTTACAGACATTCGGATTTTTTTCCCCACTTTCACCCCCATAACTTTTAAACGGCTCAACCGATTTTATCAAACATGTCTAAGAACACTCGCACATAAGTCACCTTTAATACAAAAATTGAAATCGCTTCATCCGTTCGGCAGCTATGATGCCACAGACAGACAGACACACACACACACAGACAGACACGTCAAACTTATAACACCCCTCTTTTTGCGTCGGGGGTTAAAAAGGCGCGCGGTATTTTCTGAGATCACGTGGCGTACACGACGCGCCGCTTGCCGCCGCCGCCCCGCGCGCGCGCCCTTCGCCGCTAAGACCGAAGTACTAGGCGTGACTCGTGTAGCGGCTATTGGTGCAACGACCGGCGAAACTTGCCGAGCGAATCGCACGAGCGTCGGGCGGTGCGGCGGGGGACCCGAACATAATGTAACAGTACGCCGCGTGCCATGGTGTCGTGCGGCAGACGCGGCGAATAGTCTAACAACCAACACAATTCAATTGTACGCGTCGCAAAACAATGAACACCGAAGCATTGATTGCCCACATATTAGCTAGACCAGCTATTTGGAAGTTTAGTCATCCAAAACACAAACATAAAAATGCATTGAAGAGATTGTGGGAAGAAATAAAGATAAAATTTCCAGGTTATGAAGGTACGTAGTATTTTTTATATGCTTTTAGTTAACTTGCAGCGTATGTATGTTTGTTCGGGTGGAATCTTACAACTTAATTTTAAAGCGATTAAACCGAAATCAATCGATTAAATTAATAAATCAACCGATTGAACTGAAATTTTGTATACACGTTTAGGCTGAGGCTACATTAGGCCGCGACGCGACCTGCGACACATGAGCGATTAAAACAAATAAATGAATACTCACGTATATGGCTACACTGTATATCAAATATTAGTAGCGATCTTTGATTTATTTATGCGATAGAAACAACATTACCGTAATCATGGCATCGGGTACATCAACTTATCAGCGAAACTTATATGAATATACGCGGATTTTCGCTTATAATGTAGCCATACCATGTTTATCTCGTTTCGCTCTTCCAGTCGCATCGCAAATCGCTGCGTACTGTAGCCTTAGCCTTAGTTTGGATGACAATTCGTGGTTAGCTGTGTGACGTCCTTCTAAATCCAACATGGCGGAACACCCAAGATGGTGAATTTGTTATATTTATTGCACCACTAACATTTGGGTATCAAAATGGCCCTTCATTTGATACCCAAATGTGAGTGGTGTAATAAAAATAACAAATATATTAGCAAGCCCTTGCTTGCTGAGAATAACTCGAAATAAAAGCATATGTTTTATAAAAAAAGTTTATTACTTTTAAAACATTTTCCCTTAAAAACATATTATTTACATATTTACTCTAGTGTTCATAAATATTCCTCAAATTGCCCTAAATTGTAACGCATTTTAATTTTCAGTCGTGGATCTCAAAAAGAAATGGAAGAATTTGAGAGACACGTATAGTAGAGAGTTAAAGAAAATTCCCAAATCCCAAGCTGGTGATAGTTCTCCTTCGGATTATGAACCAGTCTGGAAATACTTCCCGCTTTTAGGATTTTTGAAAGATGAATACACGCATCTGTCAGAAGAATCAAATTTAAATGAAGGAAAATTTGATATATTCAATGAAAATGATGCCATATCTGTTGAAGATTTAAGTGACGGAACCTCACCACCTTCTCCTGCTCGTACATCTTCACCGAATGAAGCTTCCACATCTAGAACTCAAAACTCAAATAAACGACCGAATATAAAAGATATTCGAGCAGAATATCTAGAAATTGAGAGGAAGAAATTAAAAATTTTAGAAAAAGAAATGAGTAAAGGCAGCCCAGGTGACACTCCAAGATGTGAAAAAAAATCTGATGATTACCACTTTTTGATGAGTATTTTACCTGAGATGGAAAAATTGCCTCCTATGCAGAAATTTAGGTTAAGGAATAAAATTAATCAGGCTCTATTGGACGAAATGGCTGTCACTACGTATGGCCAGCCTCATGGAGTTTTTACTATTGAGAAAGCTGAATGTTTTTGATAAACATTAGTGAATCAATCATATTGTAATACATTTTATTTAAAGAGTATGTATGGAGTTTCTTGCCCATTCTTCTCCATACGAAACTACCTTTTGTAATGGGCAACTACATTCAATTTTTTTTCCGTTCATATGTGTCTTTTATTGAATTAAATGATTTGACTTTGATGTGTTCACAAAGTCTGATTAAAACGTATAAATAATTTGTTTTAGATTTTCTAATATTCAATGTCATACTTAGCGGTAATTGTTATATTTTCAAAAAAAAGGTTAGGGTTGGTTTTAATTTAGAAAGCAAAAAACATGTAATACCTACAGATTATGAAAAGATAATTATTTTTATGATTATAAAAAACTGATTGAAAGTGAAAAAATATTATTTTATCTTAGATTTGTTTTTTTTTTTCTATTTTAGATTTAATTAATAATATGTTACTTTAGATAATTCTTAGACTAAGTTAGTTTGCATGTATGTATGTAATTATGTATAAATAGGTCCTCTTCCTTCAAATGTATGTTTTGCTGTGGCCGCGACAGTGTCCACGGTTGTTACAAAAAATGTTTACTTACCACCTAAGCATATGCATTGTGGAATGCAATAAATGATTTAGTATTGAGTATTATTTTTATTCCCCTATTTCATTAGTAAAAGTGTGTTCAGTGCAGAACACAGTCAGTCGTGCCAATTTGGATTATTCTTACCATAAAAGACAATATTAACCGAAAGATTACATTCATCTACACATACAAAGATATGCATCCCTTAACGTTAAAAACATTTTTTCTGCGGCATTTAAACTCCTATCTACATTAACTATACCGATGTTGCATTTAAAATACGACCGTCCCGAGCGGTCCCCCAACGCGACGTATTTTTTTTAACCCCCGACGCAAAAAGAGGGTTGTTATAAGTTTGACGTGTCTGTCTGTCTGTCTGTCTGTCGGTGTGTCTGTCTGTGGCATCATAGCTGCCGAACGGATGAAGCGATTTCAATTTAGTTTTTTTTGTATTAAAGGTGACCTATGTACGAGTGTTCTTAGACATGTTTGATGAAAATCGGTTGAGCCGTTTAAAAGTTGTGGGGGTAAAAGTAGGGAAGAAAAACCGAATGTCTGTAAATATACTCGAGTGGGATCTCAAACTTAACAAAATTGACATTATAATAACCTACCTACCTATAAAAAGGTACCTATAAAAAGTATAAAATAAAAAATTAAATTAAAAATTTAAAAAACCCCCAACACAAAAACCTAAGTTCCCTTTAAAAAGTAAAAAAATAACAAAAAAAATACGTCACGTTGGGGGACCGATGTTGCATTTAGGATACGATCGTCCCGAGCGGTCCCCCAACGTGACGTATTTTTTTTGTTATTTTTTTACTTTTTAAAGGGAACTTAGGTTTTTGTGTTGGGGGTTTTTTAAATTTTTAATTGAATTTTTTTAATTATTAATACATACTTAGGTACTTTAAGATTGAGTTTTTTAAATTATTTTTTTACTTTTTTAAGTTTATGGCACTCACAACTGCCTCGGTGGCCTAGTGGTCCTAAGAGCGACTGCTACGCTAGAGGTCTTGGGTTCGATTCCCAGGTCATTGGTACACCTCTGCCTAACCCTTCGGGGAATACAGGCGTCATGGTATATATTATGGTGGCACTCACAAATAACGTGGCTTTCTATGGGTAAAAGAATTTTCAAAATCGGTTCAATAGATTCAGAGATTATGTACCGATACAACCTCACAAACTTTACCTTTTTACAATATTAGTTTAGATAGTTTTACGGTTTTATGTTTGATTGTTTTTAGATAATTTGAGAGTTTCAAGTACGTACAAGCTAATTTATTTCTGATTATACCCTTTAAAGAATTCATATTCCTTACGCATCACACGTATTTGGCGCTAGTTTTGGATCAAGCATTGCAAAGAAATAAACATGGATACAGAGAAGTAGTCAACCCCAATTTATAGGGGCATTCCCTAAAAGTAGATGGTAGATATACATATAAACTCGCATTTTCTTCTTCTGCCTCGTATATTCCTACTATTTCTAGTTCTTCCACGAGTTTTAACTGCGGGAATAAAACTTTAAAGCAACAAAAAAACTGTCGTTAGCCGTTTTAAAAGTTTACAAGTTAGAACTTCTTGTTTTGCGCTGACGGAAAGTGTGTCAGAAGTACGGAGGAAGCATTTATCTATCGCTCAATATAGTAGAAGTACCTAGATGATATGAAATAATTAATGAATAATGGCAATACTGTGGTATTTGAATTTGGGGTAGGGTTGTACTATATATAAGCTTCCACTGCGCCTTAAGCAAGTGTTACTAAAGTATCTGTTTGTAATATCAAAATAACAGATCTAGACCCACTTTCACCAAAATCAGTAAACACATTCGCATACGCTAGTACTAGTAAGGGGCTCGCTCCCTACCACATGGGACTTAAAAACATAACGGCAACCTGTAGGTGTTTGGTTACACCTCTACCTAACCCTTCGAGGAATACAGGCGTGACAGTATATACGAATTTAAATTTGAAGGTCAAAAATCTTCTCATTAAAGCATCAAAGTGTCACTTTGATATCACCTCGATCCGCTAGCCTATAATTTTCCGGCGTATTTCCTCAAATTACTAGGGGGGGGGGGGGAGTGTTCACGAGCTGTTGCTGTAAAAGGGGGGTAACGAGGCTTGCTTTGCTCCGACAATATGCTCTGCTAACGATCATTTGTCACGAAAGAACATTTGTTTCGATATGTGTCTACGAAAGAAAAGCGTGATTGTCGTAGACTATTGTCGTTTAGGACTTACAAAAATCTAGAAATACTCTGCGGTTTCACCCGTGTTTATATCTTTGAATACAGTTCCGCTCTTCTTTGTCGCCTATAACCTTTCTCGATAAACGGGCTGTATAACGCAAAACGTTTTTCAAATGCAACGGAGATTGGCGCGTTTAAACAGATACACATACAGATATACAATATCTTCAGCTTATAATAATTAATATAGATATTAGTCTAAAGTCAACAATCTGTTTTGATCAATGCTCTAGCCTACTCGGAATGAGAATAGGCCTTTGCCCTTTACAAATAAGATAACTCATTAGAACAAAAAACAAAATGGCATCAAATGATTTAATGGTTTCATAAAAATACAAAGAGGCATTTAATCAATTTAGGCAAGGATTTGAATCCATTTGAGAAAAAGTTCTATCAAAATGTATTGACGATTGCAAAACCCTTCAGGCTGACCTTGATAATCTACATAATTATTACCTTAAAAACAGGATTTCAGTCAATGTAAACAAATGCCAAACTGTCACCTACACGCGCAAAAAACACTTCCTTAACATATCCATATAACTTTAACGGCACTATAATAAGCAAGACCAATACAGTTCGTGATCTTGGCGTTATTTTTGATGAGAAACTGTCATTCTCGGAACATATAGATAGGGTTAGCGCCAAGGCTTTCATGTCGTGATGGCCCAGCGGTTAAGGCGCCCGCTTCTCATGCACGAGGTTGTGGGTTCGCAACCGGGCACGGGCAAGTACCAATGTGACTTTTTCTAATTTATATGTACAGTGGCGACCAAAAGTCCATACCCAATCTCAAAACGTATTAGGTTGACGTTTAGTTTGACTTACGACCTTTTACTTTCAAGAATAGACACATGTATCATCGTTGTGAATGTAGTTCATAATTTCAACGTTTCTACATGAGACAAAATGGTCTAGCGGTTAAGCGCGCCCAGTTGACGGCGTTAATCAATGAGCCGCGAGTTCGAATCTCACATTATTTTTGTCTTTTTGTTTTTACTCAATTTGAAGAAATGGACAGAAATATAATATTCTTTATCTTGTTCGCTTTGTTCACACATTTCGTAAATTTAAAAGGGTAGTCATAGAAAACTAATAAAGAATTTAGATTTCTGTGAGGTAGACATGAGTTTTGTGCATATTTAACTTGATTGGAATGAGCGTTGTCGTTTGGTTGTGGTTGTTGGTTAGTAACGAGTGATTTAATAGATACTCGTAGTGGTATTGTAATTATTCTCGAAACGCAGGCAAATAATATTACTGAGGCGAGGGCGACTATTATTGGGCTGCATAAAAGTGGTCCCAATTAATATCTTATGAAACCTGACTGAATGTGAGTATTATATTAACGAATTGTAAATTAAACTTTTATTTGAAATTTATACCTAAGATACCTAAAATTATTTGGTGGCATTTCGATTAATACTTATTATTGATTTTTAAATATATAATGACGCCAAAAAAATGTGTTTATTATGGAATTTATAAATAAATAGTTTTAATATATTAAAATTTGTTATATTAAATAAATATTATTAAATTATATAAAAAATTAAGTCACATTAGTATTTTGTTATAAATGCCTAATATTACTTTTTTTGTTGTTTTAGAGGAATACTATTGTTAGTCTCCGGAGCAAGAAATACGAGGAAGAGGATAGATAGCCTATCCTATCTACTCAACAGCGAAGTGGATTAAGTTTGGTGGTTTCGCACTGGATAACATACTGTTTACAACAACATCGTTTTTAATATGTGGGGATGGCGTGCAACAGTGCTACTTATGAAGAAGTATTAGACGGTGTTATGCAACATTTAATAACCTGGATGTTATAGTTTTAATAATTAGACGGTGTAACTAAATATTTAGTCATAATTATATTATATATTCGTAGATAGTTATTTAATGATCTTAAATTGAGGTTTAGTTTCAATCTTCTTTTCATCAAGAAAACGAATTATTAAACTATTACCTCACTAAGTTTATTGTGACGTTACATAAAAATAACCTGTTCATAAAGTCTGAATTATAGTTTAGTTTTCAATTAACTCTGCTGAATACCAATTCAGAAACTTAATACGTGAGCATCACCAAATTTATTTGTGTTATTAAAATATCCTTCTCTTATTATGTTATTATGAATTTTATTGACTAAGTGGGTATTCAACAAAAAATCTTATGAACAGTTACAAGAGAACTTCTTTTATTTCGGTAGGAATGTGACGTTACAATTCTCATAAGTTTGTTAATTTTAAAAATAAATTTTTGTTATCACACAGCACGCCTTTTTTTCCTACTTCCAATTACAAAAAGTTAAAATAAAATCACATAAAAAGTTAAATAAATAATACAATAATTAATATTTGCTTCTTATAAAAAATAAATAACAAGCATGAATACGTAATAATTCAACATAAACCTAAAAAGATTTTGCCTAACATTATTATGGTTTCAAGAAACAAAAAACAGCCACACATAGTATAAGATTTGAACTCGGAATTCAATGATCGTAAACCCTTTCTTATCCAAACCAGCTGCCAGGACATGTTATAATTATGCGAAATTTAGCAATGCAATGGTAAGAATACGTCGCGCGTCGGGTAGGACTCGTACGGTAAACAGAAATATAATGCCATTTCGCGTAGTGCGACGATGGTTCATTAGTGTGTGTTATCTGTGGAATGTTGAGACATCACTCGTAAACACACATGCGCACGCGCTGACTGGATCGCGCCCGTGTTCATAGGAAAGTGAACCTTAGCGGGGGTATGGATTTCTGAGCGCTTACTGTACTTTCTAAGTTTATCTTGGACATCACTGACATCGGTGAAGGAAAACATCGTGAGGAAACCTGGACTTATAATTAATATAAGTCTGAAATTGCCAATCCGCCTTGAGCAAGCGTGGTGATTAATGCTCGTGCCTTCTCTGTATGAGAAGAGGCCTTTGCCTTGCAGTGGGACAGTTATAGGCTGGTATTATTTATTATTTATTATTAACTATCCATATAACTTTAACGGCATCGGCACTATAATAAGCAAGACCAATACAGTTCGTGATCTTGGCGTTATTTTTGATGAGAAACTGTCATTCTCGGAACATATAGATAGGGTTAGCGCCAAGGCTTTCAAAAATTTAGGATTTGTTTTAAGATCTTGCAAAATGTTTAAAAACACAGAGACGCTAAAGACAGTTTATTTTTCATACGTGCGTAGTACACTCGAGTACGCCAGCCCTATTTGGTCACCATATTACACTATACACACTAGCCAATTGGAAAGAGTACAAAAGATATTCGTAAACTACTACTATACTACGATACTTAACTATCGTCTCCGAAAGCCCCCAATGCCATATCAACTCAGCTGCAGAGCACATGGCTTGTTAACTCTCGAGGATAGACGCAAAATCCTAGACATGTGCCTATTGTACGACATACTCAACGGACGACTTGACTGCTCAGAGTTAGTGTCACAGGTGACATTCAACACTCAGCGACGTCGCACGCGTCACACGCCACTGCTGCACATACCCCGACATGCCACCAACTACGCCAGAAACTCTGTACTCACCCGCATTGCTCGAACCTATAACGCTTCATTTTGTGATGTGGATATTTTCAGCACATCCAAAATGTCATTTAAAAAGCAAATTGTAAAGATTTTAAAAAATAAACAAGTCCTTTAGGCTTTAACAGATGTACCTATTACGCTTAATTTAGCTTGTATTTAATTTAGAACGTAGACTGTTTTTTATTTTAACATTTCTTTTCCCAACTGCCATTGTCAGTAATATGAATTACTCAGTTCTACGCCCCTCTGGAAGTTTCGCGTACAAGCGAAGAAGTATTAATTGAACAGTATTTGTATATCTGCTAAGCTTTTTCCCAACTATGTTGGGATCGGCTTCCAGTCTAACCAGATACCAGTGAATACCAGTGTTTTACATAAAACAACTGCCTATCTGACCTCCACAACCTAGTTACTGGGCAACTCTTGGTAAGACTGGTTGTTTTACTTCCCGGCTTCAGGCTATTAGTAACAACTTTCAAAAATCTACGAATGACAGCCGGGATCAACGGCTTTTACGTATTTTCGATACGGGGGTGTCACTGGTCACAGCACTAACTTCCAAACTCCGAAACTGAGAAATTTCTAATGAAAAACCCAATAACAGCAAAGGCATAAGTCCGCCTTTGTACTTTTTTTTTGTGCATAAAGTTTAAATAAATAACAGGTTTTGCTCGACCTGGGACTCGAAACCAGGACCCCACTAGCTTGCTACAACGACGGGGCAGCCATAATTAAATAAACAGTGTCATTACAAAACATTAGCTGGTCGTTTTTGCAGTGTAACGATCTTTTTGTTCGCCTCAAGGTTGCAACAAAATCATGAAATTAAGGAGACGGTTTTTGTTGAACATGGTGCAATTTGTGATCATTACAAAGATATTGCCATCTAACACTTTTGTAGTTACAAAAACTGGTTTAACGTGGATGTTGTTCAAATTTGAACCTTATTTTCTAAACTATAAAGTCTGTTTTATTTGTATCTGTAATGTCATTACCCTTTTAATTTCATATTTACCATAACGCTAACAAATTACTCCGAATTAGTTTTTCGATAATTACCTAAATGGTTCAGAATACCAGTACAGCTGATCTATGATAGATAAGCACTTCTCTTTTCTTCTTAATCTTCTTCAAATTCGAGCCAAGATCAAAACTTGTTTTTTTTTTCTTTAATTGGGGCTCTTTAGTTCGTACTGCTGATAGTCATAACGTTTGTCATCCTGCCATCATACGCCGCATAACCGCCCGTGTTTCCTCCGACAGCCGCACTGCTTTAACCCTTCAGCAGTCCGGAACTTAGGACCAACTTTATTAAAAACGCCGCCGCCCATTACTTAATACATCGCTCTCATTAATGGGTCGGTATTCGCGGAAATGCGGGGATGGTTAATACCCTTTGTTATACCCGCCATCCTCATATACATCCCACACCTATACAAGACACATTTGCGGACGCTTCCATGAAATCCCCGGTTTTAGCTGCAAACACCAAATGTGGAATCCGTACTTAATATTATAAATGCGAAAGTAACTCTGTCTGTCTCTCTGTCTCTTCTTCACGCCTAAACCACTGAACCGATTTCAATGAAATTTGGTACAGATACAGGGTGCTTTGAAATTGCTCGTATTCCTCTCGGGAGAAGAAAGTATGACTAATTTAGAATGATTTAACCCCTATCACTTGGGGGTCGAAAATCCTCCATTTTCGAGAAAATCTACTTTGTTTTTATTTTTAGAAAAATCTGAATTTCGATAATTAAAAATTAATAAAAAAAAAACTTCATCACTTATCAGATTTCTTTTTTAATTTATTGCAAGTTTTAACATACAACATTAAATCTAACAGTAAATTATACAGTTTTCAGCTTTAGAGAGGTTGGTCAATTAGTAAGCTATCAGATCATAGAAATTTTTTGGCTAAAAAGTGTTTTTTTTTTTTATTAAATGTTAATTACCAAAATTCGGATTTTTCTAAAAATAAAAACAAAGTAGATTTTCTCGAAAATGGCGGATTTTCGACCCCCAAGTGATAGGGGTTAAATCATTCTAAATTAGTCATAGTTTCTTCTCCCGAGAGGAATACGAGCAATTTCAGATCACCCTGTATAGTCTGGGGCCCGAGAAAGGACATAGGATAGTTTTCATCCCGGAAATCCCCCGGGAACGGGAACTATTAATGCACGCGGACGAAGTCGCGGCCCGGGCAAAAGCTAGTTAATAATATTTTATGAATGCTGTATTCCGTTTTTTGGTTGGTTAACTGCGTCCATCGTGTGGTTGTTTTCATAAATTGGTGTAAAATACAATATGGAATGACTAATGAGGAATAATAATTGGTTCGTTCGTTTCGTTATTTTATCTGAATGCTTTGTGTAAACATGAAATTAGGTATCCCGTTTCGGATGTGATGTGATTTTAAATGTCATTTTATTTTTAATCCTTTAGATGAATGTTATTTTTGGTTTTTAATACTGAAATCCATTAATATGAAGAATAACTTGCTATACTTACTCTACGTTTTTTTAAATTATTATACTATTGTAGGTATGGCAAGCAATCCAACAGCCCACTTAATGTTATGTGGTTACCACTGCCTATAGACATCTGCAATACCAGAGACCCGGCTTGGCCACGGGACATTGGCTGCAGCGAAAATTCGCGCAGTGCGAACGGCGCACAGTGGCTCGTCCCCATACAAGAGGTCGGACATAGAATTAAAAATTAAAAAAGTATTTAATTTCAAAAAAGTAAATATGCAGTTGCATTCCTCTATTGAATAGCAACAAAAATTGTTACTACGCTTTTTTTATTTGACCAGCACTTTAGGAGCGATTCGATGAAAACTGTTATTTTTGTATGGAAACGAACACAAAAATGGCTGTATCTCATGATTCCCTCCTTGTTTCGACTTGCGGTTTTCACTACTGTCATTTACTCATTTTATGCCACGTTTTCTTCAAGGACACATGGTGCCCCTAGAGCGCCCCTTCTGAGATGTTGCCTGCAGTAACTGTCTTTGTTATTGTATTACTGATGGAATGGAGGTACATTAAGTATACTTATGACTGAGAATTAGTGATCACTAAGTAGTTCCTTAAATAACAGGTGCATTTGTGAGTACTTTAATAACTTATTTACGCTTTTGTTGCAATATAACAAAAGCGTTAAAGAGTCATTAAGTAACGACTACCATCATCATCTGCTTAACCTTTTCCCAACTATATTGGGGTCGACATCCAGTCTAACCGTATGCAGCTGAATACCAGTGTTATACATGGAGCGACTGCCTATCTAACCTCCACAACCCAGTAACTGGGCAACACGATACCCCTTGGTTAGACTGGTTGTCAGACTTTTTGGCTTCTGACTATCCGTAACGACTGTCAAAGATCTACGAATGACAGCCGGGACCAACAGCTTTACGCGCTTTCCGAGGCACGGGGGTAACATACCACCAACTTTCAAACTCCGGGCTGTTACTGAGAAATTCCGAATGGAAAAACCCATTAACACTTTTTGCCCGACCTGGGAATCGAACCCGGGACCCCACGCTCACCAGTCGCGCTTGCGACCACGAAACCAACGGGGCAGTTAAATAACGACTACCGGTACTTGCTTAATCTAATAAGTGTAATTACCATGTTAGTAGCCCTTAAGCTCTGCATTATGATTGGCTCATGTCATCATTAGCATCATCATCTCAGCCATAGGACGTCCACTGCTGAACATAGGCCTCCCCTTTAGATCTCCACATATTATACCGGTTGGAAGCGACCTGCATCCAGCGTCTTCCGGCGACCTTTATTAGGTCGTCTGTCCATCTTGTTGGTGGACGTCCTACGCTGCGCTTGCTAGTCCGTGGTCTCCACTCTAGTACTTTTCGACCCCATAGGCCATCTGCTCTGAGAGCAATATGGCCTGCCCGTTGCCACTTCAGCTTGCTAATCCGATGGGCTATATTGGTGGCTTTAGTTTGTCTACGGATGTCCTCATTTCGGATTCGATCACGTAGAGAAACAATGAGCATAGCCTTCTCCATAGCTCGTTGAGCTTTGAGATGAGGCCGATAGTGAAAGACCACGTTTCGGTGCCGTAAGTCATCACTGGTAACACACATTGGTCGAAGACTTTCGTCTTGATGCACTGAGGTATGTTGGACAAAAAGACATTGCGTAGTTTCCCGAACGCTGCCCAACCGAGTTGGATTCGGCGGTTGACCTCTTTCTCGAAGCTGGACCTACTTAATTGGACTACTTGTCCTAAGTAGATATATGAGTCAACAACTTCGAGTACCGAGTTTCCATCAGAGACTGGGGTAAGCACAACATCTGCATTTGACATAATTTTCGTCTTGTCATGTTCATTTTCAAGCCCACCCGTTGTGAAACTCGGTCGAGGCCATCAAGCAGCGTGCTGAGTTCAAATTCATTGCTAGTTGCAAACTTTTTGCCCTGTATATTTTAGTGTGTTTTTCAAATATAATTCAGTTGTAATTTTAAAAAAAAGCAAGTGCTTTGTGATTCGGAAATTCAACAACCAAAGTATTCTGTTTAGTTTCCAGGACATTCAGAACTGTTGAGACGTGTCCAGGATTTCCCAGCAAATGCTTCATTGTTCTGGCCACATCATTTTTTCCGGCAGACTTAAGTGCACTTTCAACAGTATGTAGAAGCTCATCTGGACGACTGCAACTAGCCATATTTTCATCAACACGTCTTCTTTTCTGCCTACTCGATAAATCTTCAACGCGTTTGCAAGGAAATTTCTATGTTGAAGTTGATGCATCCGATTTTGATGGACTGATTACCTCTTCTGCCTCATTTTCAGCTTCTTCATTGTGAACAATATTTTCTTTAAGCAATTTGGGCAAATATTATCGGAACATAACCTCTCTGTTTTTGACCATGAACTTGTCGACTGTCCTTCTTGATTGCACCCATTTGGAGTAAATCCGATAGCAAAATCGTGGACACCAGTACTTTAGATCCGACACATCATTTTCAGTTTTTAATGACGTTTTTAATGATTCTTTAACGCTTTTGTTATATTGCAACAAAAGCGTAAATAAGTTATTAAAGTACTCACAAATGCACCTGTTATTTAAGGAACTACTTAGTGATCACTAATTCTCAGTCATAAGTATACTTAATGTACCTCCATTCCATCAGTAATACAATAACAAAGACAGTTACTGCAGGCAACATATCTCAGAAGGGGCGCTCTAGGGGCACCATGTGTCCTTGAAGAAAACGTGGCATAAAATGAGTAAATGACAGTAGTGAAAACCGCAAGTCGAAACAAGGAGGGAATCATGAGATACAGCCATTTTTGTGTTCGTTTCCATACAAAAATAACAGTTTTCATCGAATCGCTCCTAAAGTGCTGGTCAAATAAAAAAAGCGTAGTAACAATTTTTGTTGCTATTCAATAAAGGAATGCAACTGCATATTTACTTTTTACCCGACTGCGACAGAAGGAGGGTTATGTTTTTCGAGGGTATGTTTGTATGTATGTATGTATGTATGTATGTATGTATGTATGTATAATTGTTTGGCACGCTCTGCAGGCTGAATGCCTCGATGGATTTTAGCTTGAGAGGTGTCGTTAGTTTCGTATTTACTGTGAGAGTGACACTGGGTATATCAAAATAAAAAAAACAAAATGGCGGATTTTTGGCGCCAAATTCAAATGTTTGGCTCGCTCTGCAGACTGAACGGCTCGATGGATTTTAGCTTGAGAGGTGTCGGTAGATTCGTATTTACTGTAAGAGTGATACTGGGTATATTAATTTCTTTTTTAAAACACTAAAAAAATAAAAAATAAAAAACGGTAATTTAAAAAACTAAAAAACCCGACTGCTATTCTTTAAAAATCCCTAAAACAAGATAAATTGTAGCAGTCGGGACCCATTTGGGACCATCTGCAATGTAATATAGGTATGTGCTCTCAATTCACTAATCCTCCATTTCTAGAATGGGTCCCGACTGCTACAATTTATCTTGTTTTAGGGATTTTTAAAGAATAGCAGTCGGGTTTTTTAGTTTTTTAAATTACCGTTTTTTTTGAAATTAAATACTTTTTTAATTTTTAATGCTATGTCCGACCTCTTGTATGGGGACGAGCCACTGTGCGGCGGAGCATATGTAACGTAACACATGTATCAATGCGTGGAGCGGCGAGCGGTAAAATTAAATGTATCAAAATGTATGACGCACGCAGCGACTCGCCGCTCATAGCAAAAAGGCGCGCGGTATTTTCTGAGGTCACGTGGCGTACACGACGCGCCGCTAGCCGCCGCCGCCCCGCGCGCCGCGCCCCTCGCCGCTAAGACCGAAGTACTAGGGGTGACTCGTGTAGCGGCTATTGGTGCAACGACCGGCGAAACTTGCCGAGCGAATCGCACGAGCGTCGGGCGGTGCGGCGGGGGACCCGAACATAATGTAACAGTACGCCGCGTGCCATGGTGTCGAGCGGCAGACGCGGCGAATAGTCTAACAACCAACACAATTCAATTGTACGCGCCGCAAAACAATGAACACCGAAGCATTGATTGCCCACATATTAGCTAGACCAGCTATTTGGAAGTTTAGTCATCCAAAACACAAACATAAAAATGCATTGAAGAGATTGTGGGAAGAAATAAAGATAAAATTTCCTGGTTATGAAGGTACGTATTTTTTTTACATGCTTTTAGTTAACTTGCAGCGTATGTATGTTTGTTCGGGTGGAATCTTACAACTTAATTTTAAAGCGATTAAACCGAAATCAATCGATTAAATTAATAAATCAACCGATTGAACTGAAATATTGTATACACGTTTAGATTGGATGACAATGCGTGGTTAGCTGTGTGACGTCCTTCTAAATCCAACATGGCGGAACAACCAAGATGGTGAATTTGTTATATTTTTTGCACCACTAACATTTGGGTATCAAAATTACCTTTCATTTGATACCCAAATGTTAGTGGTGCAATAAAAATAACAAATATATTAGCAAGCCCTTGCTTGCTGAGAATAACTCGAAATAAAAGCATAATATGTATTATAAAAAAAGTTTATTACTTTTAAAACATTTTCCCTTAAATTGTAACGCATTTTAATTTTCAGTCGTGGATCTCAAAAAGAAATGGAAGAATTTGAGAGATACGTATAGTAAAGAGTTAAAGAAAATTCCCAAATCCCAAGCTGGTGATAGTTCTCCTTCGGATTATGAACCAGTCTGGAAATACTTCCCGCTTTTAGGATTTTTGAAAGATGAATACACGCATCTGTCAGAAGAATCAAATTTAAATGAAGGAAAATTTGATATATTCAATGAAAATGATGCCATATCTGTTGAAGATTTAAGTGACGGAACCTCACCACCTTCTCCTGCTCGTACATCTTCACCGAATGAAGCTTCCACATCTAGAACTCAAAACTCAAATAAACGACCGAATATAAAAGATATTCGAGCAGAATATCTAGAAATTGAGAGGAAGAAATTAAAAATTTTAGAAAAAGAAATGAGTAAAGGCAGCCCAGGTGACACTCCAAGATGTGAAAAAAAATCTGATGATTACCACTTTTTGATGAGTATTTTACCTGAGATGGAAAAATTGCCTCCTATGCAGAAATTTAGGTTAAGGAATAAAATTAATCAGGCTCTATTGGATGAAATGGCTGTCACTACGTATGGCCAGCTTCATGGAGTTTTTACTATTGAGAAAACTGACTGTTTTTAATAAACATTAGTGAATCAATCACATTGTAATACATTTTATTTAAAGAGTATGTATGGAATTTCTTGCCCATTCTTCTCCATATGAAACTACCTTTTGTAATGGGCAACTACATTGAATATTATTATTTTTTTCTCATGTTGACGTTCAGATGTGTCTTTTATTGAATTAAATGATTTGACTTTGACTTTGATGTGTTCACAAAGTCTGATTGAAAGTGAAAAAATATTATTTTTAGATTTGTTTTTTTTTCTATTTTAGATTTAATTAATAATATGTTACTTTAGATAATTCTTAGACTAAGTTAGTTTGCATGTATGTATAAATAGGTCCTCTTCCTTCAAATGTATGTTTTGCTGTGGCCGCGACAGTGTCCACGGTTGTTACAAAAAATGTTTACTTACCACCTAAGCATATGCATTGTGGAATGCAATAAATGATTTAGTATTGAGTGTTATTTTTATTCTCCTATTTCATTAGTAAAAGTGTGTTCAGTGAAGAACACAGTCAGTCGTGCCAATTTGGATTATTCTTACCATAAAAGACAATATTAACCGAAAGATTACATTCATCTACACATACAAAGATATGCATCCCTTAACGTTAAAAACATTTTTTCTGCGGCATTTAAACTCCTATCTACATTATCTATACCGATGTTGCATTTAAGATACGACCGTCCCGAGCGGTCCCCCAACGCGACGTATTTTTTTTTAAATTATTAATACATACTTATGTACTTTAAGATTGAGTTTTTTTTATTATTTTTTTACTTTCTAAAGGCAACTTAAGTTTTTGTGTAGGGGTATTTTTTTGATTTTTAATTTATTTTTTTATTCAAATCATGAACTCCGCAACCTCATCCAAGCATTAATTATATCTTAAATAAAAAATGTGCTACTATCAAACAATGTCTAGATAACTTTGATAAACACATCTCGCTCTTGGTCTATACTAATCGCGGCGGCAAACGCTACTGCCCGTGCAAGCTGTGCCGTATGGATTGCCGCCTGGCCCACCGCACCGCCCCGCGCGCTTTTCCCGACGCCCGTTCCCATTGTCAAGCCGTTACAGATGCATTGCCATCTCAGAAACATTGTTGAAATATCTGTAACTACAACGGCACCCATACCCTTCAAACCGGAATCCGGCAGAAATATATATTCAATAGGCAACATACGGTCACGCCTGTATTCCCCGAAGAGTTAGGCAGAGGTGTACCAATGTACACCCACAGTTCTCAGGTATGTTTAGGTCCCATGTAATAGAGGGCGAGCCCCATTTGCCATTAACCGGGCACAAATTCCAACTCCGAGCTGCTATTGAGAATTTAAAGAATAACAAAATAACACTTTGTTCTTTTCATCAAACCCAAAACCTCTAGCGTAGCAGTCACACTTAGTTAGGACCACTAGGCTAACGAGGCAGTACATTCATTAGAATTAATAATAATACAGCCATTATCTTTGTTTCAGGTCGGTAAAGTCAGAGGGTCGTACCAAACTGTCGTCATGACATTACACTGGTGGATGCACTGGTTCTGGGTGACGACGCTGCTCACCATCCACGGTAAGACCATCACTAACACCAATTACTCCTAACCAATGACGTTTCACTTCACAAAGACAAGAATTCTTGAATTTATTAAAGCATTCTTGCTTTTATGACTACTGTTCACATAAGAATATAATTAAATTCCTTTATTTCAGACTTGATTAAACAGCTAGTCGTATTTAAATTTCCTTTATCTTAATAAGATTTTGAACATGTTTTCTTCTTTACAAAATAGGGTACAAACTTTTGTAGATAATGTAAAATTCTCGAACAATAGACTATTTAATACAAAAGTGCTTTTATCGAACAGTACCTACCTCTTTTCAGTAAGCATTTTCTAAGTCACTTTAATCAGCTGAACCGATGAAGGGTACTTCATTCTCTTCATAATTGATTTCCACTCAAAGGTCAAGGTTCTCTCACATCCTCTCAACCTCTTCAAATGTAACCGAATCATCATCCCGAGCCTCAAGTCTTGGATCAGAGAAGCCCTTGGTTTATTACTAGGTCAAGTTTTATGCTGATAAAACAGTAATTAAAAATGATCTGCTGATGTTTTTAGAAAAGTTTGATTGAGCTTCGTTCGTTACCTTACTTAATTGATGGCTTTTAAGGCGTAAAAAGTTTTCTTCGATAACCTTTTTTGGGTACTTCCAAATAAGGTTTAATAGCTAAGAATGGAACTCTGTCTATTAACAGCTATATTCAACTTCGAAAGCAAATACGTCCACATTTAGAGAGACGATATTTCAATCAGAATTCTTGTATACAGTGCGACTCACAATATTCGAAATCTCTGCTTCCTCAACGACTACGCTTTCTTATTTACCTTTAACTGTTTGTATTTCAACTAGTGTTTCATATCGACTTGTTTGTTCTATACTCGGGGCGACGGAACTTCCGCTTGCTACATGTTGTTTCCAACATATTTTCGTTGACATTCTGAAACAAAGTTAATAAAGATTCAGCTTCCTTGGAACTCGGAACTTTGTGATATTACTTCCTTGCTATTAAAGAATTTGAATATGATAATGTTCATTAGAATACAATATCTTTATTTTTATCATGCAATTGTATCA
The DNA here is from genome assembly GCA_932526535.1 of Caradrina clavipalpis. Taxonomy (NCBI): domain Eukaryota; kingdom Metazoa; phylum Arthropoda; class Insecta; order Lepidoptera; family Noctuidae; genus Caradrina; species Caradrina clavipalpis. The sequence continues at coordinate 2,932,307 of OW052088.1, forward strand.
CATAGGTCTTGTCTGATGTAGACGGAACAACATAGTTCTATTTTACATTATTACATCCATTTCCATTATACTTAAGCTCATCAACATAAGTGCTAAAGCTGTCTTACTGAAGGATTGATGTCTACATAAGTTCAAGGTTGCAACTAACATTCACTTACAAGTATCTATTGGCAATATCGCAAAGTCACTGCAGCCATTCCATTTAATTTTCCACATCAGGGAATAATCGATCGAGGCAAATTGCCAAAACGTGGCGACAGGTAAACCTTCCAACTCTTTCGTAGATACAAGTTTAATCAAAGCTGGAAAACTTTCAATGTTACATGTGACAGTTTAGAACCTTCATAACGTAAAGGTCTAGGAAAATATTTACGACGTTATACAAGAAGTTTCAAACTTTATTCAGCTGAACGAAAAGGATAAAGTAGGAAGTAGTACACTGAGAATCAACGAGTGAACTTGACTAAAAGCTATTCCAAAATTTTGCAACCGCATTCCAGTAAAAGTTTCATAACGAGAATTTACATAAAATGTTAGGAATATAAAGAAAAGTAGGCAAAAGCTCTCCACACCGTGCAAAAGTTTTTAATACTTGGAGAGCACATCACCTCTTAAAACGAAATGTTTTATACTTGTACTAGCAAAGTAACCGCGACTTCGTCCGCGTGGCTTATTTCACTTGCGTTAAGTTACGTCTTTGATTACTGCTCCACTCTCGTTGGTCGTAGTGTGATGTTATATAGCCTATACTCACAAATAACGTGGCTTTCTATGGGTAAAACAATTTTCGATATCGGTTCAGCAGATCCAGAGATTTCCCCCTACAACCTCACAAACATTACCTCTTTATGATATTAGTATAAATGATTATGTTATGGAGTCCTTTATCCAGATCTAGCTATATATCCTGCGGTGTCACCCGCTTCCAGTTACGTCTTTGGTTACTGCTCCTCTCCCGTTGGTCGTAGCGTGATGTTCTATACGTATAAACTTTCTTGAATCACGTTATCTATTGACTAAAACCGCATTCAAATCCGTTGTGCAGTTTAAAATATCTAAGCGAACAGATCGACAAACGGTGAAACACGACTTTGTTTTATATTATGTAAAGATTATCACAAAGGCAAACTAGTTCCAACTGTTACATCAAGACCCCATACAACTTCCAAACTTGAACAACCATTTGTTAAACATCAGGTACCAAAGGCTCAAACTAAAGTGCTCACAAAGACAAACCGTTTCCAAGCAATTGGGCCAAGGCTCGGCAACGCCAATAATACGCAAATTATTCATTACGTTCACGAACAATAAGGAAACTTCAAACATTAGTGGTTTGGACGTGTAATTTTAGATTGCCGTGAATGCCAATAGAGGAGTATTGTTTAAATCATCTTTAAGTGTTCGACCATTATCTTCAGATGTTGGTTGGTGTTGTTGTTGGCTCATCTTGCTTTGCTGTCGATTAATAGTTCTGTATTTATGTTTGTACCATCAAACCATGCTATTTGTGTATCAGCTGGCTTGCCAACAATACATCGGTAATCGAAGTTTCATATATCAATATTGTTATGATCGTTGCTGCCTCGTTAGCCTAGTGGCCCTGAGCGCGACTGCTCTGCTAGAGGTCTTGAGTTCAATTCCCATAACAATATTGCAAATTTAGGTTTTTCTATGAAATTCTCAGTAGCAGCTCGGAGTTAGAAACTGTGCCCGGTTAATGGCAATAGGTTCGACCCCTATTACATGGAACCTAAACAGCCGTCAAACTGGGGTGTACATTGGTACACCTCTGCCTAACCCTTCTGGGAATACAGGCGTGCTGGTGTGTTTTGTTACATCGTTATTATTCGTTCCTCCCATAAAAATCTCTAATAGAAAAACAAAAACATGTTTTATTGGTATGTATCGTTACTCGAATCTGTCAATATTTACTAAGTGCCAATTAAGGACTTTCAGCTTTACAAATACATACGTCCTCCATTTTTCCCTTAAGTTGTTTTTCATCCATCAGAACTCAATTATAACTTGTCCTTAGAAAGGTTTTCTTTAAATCCGTAGAACAGTTTGATATAATAATCCCGTGGGTTTTCCAATAGTTTTCTGTATAAAAGAATGTTAGATAAATTTATCATTTATGTCATCTTTTTCTGGAAGCAATCTATAACTGAGTTACTCATAAAAGGACTTTTTTCTTTCCTTTGTGAAAATGCTGAACTAGTGAAAATACCCACGATTTCTTTTTATTAGTCACTACTGTTCTTTGAAAGGCAACACCAACGCAATTTGGTTGAAAATTAGAGGCCTTTGTAACACCCACTGAGTTTCTACTAAAGAGCGAAGGCTAGGCATTTTCTCATAAAATATTACATACTTTTTAAAGTAGTACTTTCCAGATTATATGTTTGTTCTGAATAAATGAGACATTTTGTGGGCTAGACCTTTGAACAACATTCGGATATTCCACGTTTTCAAACTTTGTACGTCTTTGTAAAGACAACTTTTTTTGCTATTACGCTAGAGGTCTTGGGTTTGATTTCCATGTCGAAAAAAGTGTGAGTTAGGAGAGAGTCAGAGTTAGGAATTGTGGCCGGTTAATGGCAATAGTTTCGTCGCCCGCGCCCGCCGCACTTGGGACCTAAACATACCGGAAAACTGTAGGTCTACACTGGTACACCTCTGCCTAACCCTTCGGGAAATTCAGGCGTAATGGTGTGTATGTGTATAAAGACAAAGTCAAGCAAAGCCAAGGACTCTGTATATATCATTCACCACTCAACAGCTTAGTAACAAAACAGCCACACATATAAAAACCCATTAGCCCTCCTGACACTCTCGGTCCCTCCAGTACTCCCGCTAAAAGCCGTACTCCAATGTCTTTCGCAGCCGAGCGCTATCTGAAAAAGGTCCTTTATTGTTAAATAATGAATAGCGGTCTTGTTTGTGAAATTTTCAGTGAAAATAAAGCGCATTTTCTTGAAAAAATTATCGTTTTTAATTTCCGCTCGTAAGGAGATTAAAATATGAGTTTGTTATTGTTTTATCAGTCAGAATTTTGATCTGAAGATTTTTGTGAAGGTAAAAGCTTCTAGATTTATATATAACATACCATGACGCCTATATTCCCCGAAGGGTTAGGCAGAGGTGTACCAATGTACACCCACAGTTCGCCGGTATGTTTTAGTTCCATTTGGGGCGAGCCTATTGCCATTAACCGGGCACAAATCCTATCTCCGAGCTGCTAGCGGAATTTCATAGAATAACCTAATAACACTTTGCTCGACCTTGGGAATCAAACCCAAGACTTCTAGCATAGCAGTAAGGCTGCCCCATTTCAAAACTTAGCAAGGACCTAACACTAAATTTTATAGGAGAGCGAATAAACGTAAATTAGATCAGAGACGAGTAGTGCATTTACACCGTATCGATGATTAAATTTCACCGCTTTAATGTCAGTTTTCAACGCTGGTGTATTTGGTAGGGACTTACTTGGTTACTTAAAGCAAAATTATGCAATAAAACGATTTTTGGAAAAAGTGTTCCTTACTAGGTTTTGAAATGGGACAGCCGAGTAGCGCTTACGACCAGTAGGCTAACGAGGCCGTGTTATAAAGCATGTTTTATGACTTACTGAGTGTCAGTGAACGCATTTTTATGAGGCAACCTATTTAAAGTGTAGTGAAGTTGCACGAACTTGTTAGCAAGTGTACACGAACTTCAATATTCACAGCAGAAAGTTCGTTACCGACTGTGCTTACTACTTAACTCTGTCAATGTAAACGGGTCCCTAACTCGCTAACATTATACTAAACCCACAGTCTAATGAAATTAAACTTCCCAGGACCGTTATCGTTAGCCGTGTCACAGTCTAAGTGCTAAGTTGAGTCATCAAACAAACTAGTGTCTCTGAGAACTACGTCTAGTGATGCTTATATGCTAGTCTAGGTAATGTTTAGCAGGGGTATAACACCAGACATAATGAATATAATAATTAACGTTTTAAGTACTGATAAGGCCGTTGTATAAGGTATCATCAACGCATAGCAATCCAGTAGTGGATATACATCTCTTTTATCATCGTATCTAGTAATAATCGGTCATCATCATCATCATCATCATCGTATCAGCCGCAGGGCGACCACAGCTGGACATAGGCTTTCCCCATAGATTCCCAAAAAGACAAAGGAAGCGTCCAATAATCGGTCTTCCATAATTAAATCAAATCTGCCGACCACACATTATTTTTTAATCTGTGCTAATTCCATTAAGGGTTCCGGTATGGTTGTTGCTAGTTCAGATAAAGGGAAGGAAACTCCTGTGTAACATGACGAATTTAGACGCAATTGTGAAAATCCCAACGTATTAAGGAATAAAGCCCACCGCAACTACAATTACGTGTATCCTTGCAGGATAAGCAACGACGCCATATTGTTTTCCTGTACGTTCCATATTCAAACGGCCATGGATACATTCGATTTTTAAATGCTCCTATCATTTGTTTAGCTCGGTGGTAGGATTTGCGCACGGTTAATGGCAATAAGATCGCCTCCTATTGGTACACCTCTGCCTAACTCTTCGGGGAATACAGGCGTGATCGTAAGTTAATGTTATATAATTATGTCAAACGCCACCGTTCAACCAGCCTGTATTCATGAATACCGGTCTATTTTCCAAATTCAAAACATAATGTGAATACTAGATGTATTAGGTACTGTGTAGTGTTGCAACATTGTAAACTTCAAGCTTCACTTAATTAATCGTGGGTCGTGACTATGTTTAAAGTGGTTCTTTATGTATGTAGTAGGATGAGTACGTACTATTCTAATAGTTTAATATGCTTCACAAGGATACAGTGCCCTTGTTCTACGCTTCTAGTGCTAAAGGAATTGGTCTCATGTTTCAACCTACAGACGAATTTCTAGGCACTTAGTTGTATCTGAAGTAAGGACGAATAGACAGCTTCATTCATTGGCTACCCTTCTCAAATTAAAAACCTTTGAGGAACCGAAGTAGGTAGGTTAGAAATTAATACAGTTACGTGAATTCTGGAGATGGCGGGACTATTTGGACGGCTTTCTTGAGAATTAGCAAGTCGTTAAAGATGGAGGGAATTAATGACAGCCTTTGCCCAGTAGTGGGACAGTACGGACTAATTATAAAAGAGGCTCTCGTTAGGCGGCTGGATCAAGGGTTTGATTCAGGCGGCAGTATTTCAGGACATAACCCGCATTGCTAGATTTCTCTTTCTGAAACCCGTACCGCCGGTGGCTTGGACCTGAACCCTGTTTCCATTCCCGGTAGCCGATTATTTATTATATTTTCAAATGTTTTAATTTTTATATAAATATGTAATGAATAAACGACATATAATTATCACAATACAAATTCTACACCACTCATAATCAAAGAATGTAGATCAAAAAGAAACAGATACATTTACAGCATCATACCAAGACATTGCTGAGCGGTCATGCGTTGACATTCATGTGGGAACGGATTGCGAAACACGAATGATTAATGTTACCAATAACGTAGCTGTATCCAATAATTCCAATACGAAGGGAACATTAGCCACGCGTTGAGAACATTATCAAAAGATGATAGAGGTATAGCTTAGGCGTCATGTTGGCATGCTCCGTTCTGTAAGTTAAACAAAGTATTTGAATACGGTATTTGGAATAGCTCCAATGTTTAGTTTAGTTTTCAGAGAAACAGAACTTGTCAGTGCGAATGCTGTTCTAAGTGGGGGTATTTATATAGGTATTAGTTTCTGAATATAACAGATGCGGTGCGTAGGTCTTCATATCAGCCGAATAACGCTGACTGCTCGACATAGGCCTCCCGTAAACACTGTTAGCGCAGTGACTGAGCAATTAGCTGGTGCGCTGCATGTCGCGGTTTCGATTCCGAACAAAGTTTTGTATGGCCTACTACTAATAATAATATATCAGTTAATTCAGGTAACAAAAACCCATGAAATGTTATAAAAATACCCTTAAAAACTAAAAGATAAACTTGTTGCCTGGTTTTCCTACTGTGTTGGTTCGGGTCTGGCTATTTGTGTATGTGAGTTTATATGTTTGAAAATGTACCCACGATACAGGAAAAAATCTTAGTATGGAGCAACGTAATTAAAAAAAATATACAGCCATAATGATCGGTCCGGCGACGCTGCCAGCATTTAGCGGTTTCCCGCGACCTTTACCAGGTCGACTGACGTACCTACGTAGGTATAGCAAGTAATTACTTAAGGCATTCTCAAGGTCGTGTAACCAAAACCCCTTTTTACCAAACAATAAAGCCTTTGATGGCGCTAACCTTTACAATCTAAACAAATCAGCGACTTCAATTACCGCACGTTCAAACAGCAACCAAATGAACACCCACGCACCGATCGATATCTATTACTGTAAATCGATACCGGAATAAATAAAAGGAAAAACCAATAAATTACTTTTACCCTATGTTTTAGCTGACGGCTTCGACCTTGGTACTGCTAGCCTGGTTGTAGCTCGTGGTACGATAAAACAAAATGTATTATATATTACTGTAAAGGTTTTATGTCTGTGAAGAATTGTAACAAGCCAAGGTCTACAAGAGCCTCCAAAAATCATGCCAAAACTCCAAAGCATACAAGCTTTTTATCTCAGGTAACCATAGGTCATCTAAGGACCTAAAGGCTAACCGATTTCTTTAAATATTGATTTAACAAGTTGCGAAATGACACATTAAGAGCTCTTTTAATATAAATGTTTGATAACGGACTGCTGCGGCACTGAAGTGGTGTGGGTATCGTACCGTACTGCATACAGGCGCTTGTTTTCTTCGAGAGCGCAGTGCGACACCCGTGCCACCCACACACGTTTGCTGCACGACAAACATCACACGTCAACTTTATGGAAACAGGCAAACGTCTTTGTGCAATGCACCTAAATTGAAATAGCCTTTAGTCACACTGGATGCTAACAACAACGTAATGGTGAGTAAAATCTAAGATGCTGATGAGCAAATAAATAGTAGTGCCAGCCTATAACTGTCCCGATACAAAGCAAAGAGAAGACAGGAGCATTGCTGATGAACAATTAAAATGCCAATTGATTACCAATACAGAAAAACTGACCACCGCGTCCCAAAAAAAAGCCGATTCACTAATTGATTTTTGCAAAGCTATTTCAATCGATGCCGATATATTATCATAAATTATATATACTCTGTGACCTGACCTTGCCACGTTAGGAATCACCTGTCTGTCTACGTCACTTGTGAGTCAGCGTAATGATAGATTACCGTGAAAGGCTTCGCTTACGTTACGTCGGCTGATGGAGGTACTTTAGACATGTCATCAGCAGCGGTTATCATACACGTGTCATTTGCATAGGTTTTATTTTCTTTACACGTGTTTAAAGAAAAATATGTTTAGTTACAGTTTCGTATCTGAAAAGGAAAAGGCTTTTCTCCATATCTGCGAGACGTATGGATTAAATCTTTAAAAAAAGTCTGCTGAATAAAAGTTAAGAATTTTTCCTTGGTTTAGGTGCTAATGCAGGTTTATTTCACGAATCGTATTACAGTAATAACAGACCAGACCATGTTATATTGACTGCTAACAGTGCTGGGCGGACTTGCGCTTTGCCTTGTTTTATTTTATACTCTTCACTAATATTCAAACTCGATTTTTTATAACTTCCAACCTTAGTTGTTTTTTTATCGTAAGAAGTGTTTGCTGGGTTTTACACGTAAATAGTTCGTGATAAAAATATAAGCCAGGCGTATGCTTTGAAAGCACAGAGCACACCACTAGTAGAGGGTCAAAAGTTAATAAAGTCAATGCTCGGAAATATACAAAGGCGTAAACAATGCGCGTACGTCGGTCTCACTTCAAGCTCCACAAAGCATGACCTCAAGACCTGGCCTTTAAAACTAGAAGGCATCACTATGTTCTATCCTGATTCCTTCACCGCCTTTGAAGACGCTATTATTCTTCGTCTTGCCATCCTGCATGTAATGCACACACATGCCATCACGCCTGTATTTCCCGAAGGGTTAGGCAGAAGTGTAGCTAATGTACACCCACAGTTCGCCAAGAACGTTTTTTTTTTTTGGACAGTATTTCAGTCATTAAACTGAAGACGATACGAATAGACGCAAAAACATTAGAGAACTTATAAAAAACATACCGTTTTGGCTCATTTTCAGCTATTTTATCTCTTTTTGCCGTTCAGTGAGTGTACATTATTCTGTGCATCCTTTCAATGTTCGAAAAATAACATTACAAAACGCTGTCGTTATTTCACGATTTAATATCAAGCAATGTAGACAATTAGCAATTTACAAAAAATTATATCTCCAAAATGCAGTCATTTCAACAATATATCTCAATAACTGCCGTTATTTGGGCCGTTATTTTTCTAATACTTTCATAAATGGAGTAGGTATAGTTACTATTAAGATCATTAATGCAATCCCCGCTAGGTCAATGCTCCTCATTTGCTAGCTCACGCTCTAAGTCACTTGTTTAATGTTTATTTATAAACTAACTACACTTGTGCATCGATCACTTAGAGCTGACAATTAGGTGAGATATGATTGTGATAAATAAAGCTACTTCGCGTTAAACCACACACACATACCATCACGCCCGTATTCCCTGAAGGGTTAGACAGATGTGTACCAATGTACACACCCACAGTTCGACAGTATGTTTTAGGTCCTATGTAATAGGGGGCGAGCCTATTGCCATTAATCGGGCACAAATCCTAACTACGAGCTGCTACTGAGAGTTTCATAGATAATCCCAATAACACTTTGCTCGACCTGGGAATCGGACCGAAGACCTCTAGCGTAGCAGTCGCGCTTAGGAGCACTATTCTAACGAGGCAGTTGCAATAAACCACGTTGAAATAATTCTTGCCTTTTCCTTAGTTAAGGTCTATTTCTTGTCTAAACTTGATACGATTGTACTCGTTGTGGTGGGAATTAGGAATTTGATATGGAAAACTCAACTCTCTGGTCAGTGAATCGGGATTAAGGCTATCCGTGTCATGGATATTGGTGGGTTTGGCTGTTCGAATGTACAAATGCTCAAAGCATTTGTATTCGCATACATGAAAATAATAGCTGTATTGATACACATCAACACAGCTGGTATTTTTGTGTTATCGTCCTCAGATGAATAATTTCAATTCGTATTTCTTATTTTATTTAATAATTTATCCTTTTAATGTAATTACTGAAAATGTAACGATTTTTTGTATTTAATGTAATATTTTAATTAATTGTTTTACTCAATACTCAATATATTTATTGCTTCCACAAGTACACTTAGATGGTAGGTTTTACAAAGATATTGATCATTGTGGACCCTGTCGGGCACTGCAAATGGTAGGAGAGAGGAAGAGGGCTTTTATTTGTCTAAATATATATTTCTAAATGTATTTATAATGAATTGCAATTATTTATTTAAGCATGTACATACCTTATTTAATTTATGATTTATCATCAAAGTATTCGTTGATATTATAATAGCATTTAATTAATAGAAATTGTTTTAATTTATTTATGAATATCGAGATTTATAAATGTTTTACGTTGCGCAAATGTTTTAACGGCTGGGTAGCCCTCCCACCTAGGCTGTCTGCATTTAGCAGACACTCGTACCTACTGTGTTTGTATTCCGTCGACATTTTTTCATGTCACATCTCTTTGCCATAATCTTTGACTGCGACATGCAAGCGTGAATTTCTAACTACAATCTCGACACTGCTTTTAGTAGTGTAAAGTACTTCTACATGCAATATGTCATTAAATCAATCATTAACATCAGCTAAGAGTTGATCAATCTGCAGAGATCGTTGGTCTCGACCATTGAGGCGTGTCGGCGGCCGCGTCGTGTTTCATTTTCGCATGTAATGACAGACGCAATACAATGACCGTTTGTCAGCGATTCAATGTAAGCAATTTGTTATGACATGATACAAATCTTGACTTGCTTGTCTGGTTAAGATTGTGATGGTAAGTGAGAGATAATTGTTTGAATGTGTTTTACTGATTTTTTTATTAGCTTTTTAAAGACGTTATGCTTCGTAATAAATGGAGAGTACATTAATAAAGGTATTTAAATTATGCCAAAAGTTTCAAGTTGGAAGCATGGATTGAACGATTAACTCTGCGTGTTGCGGGTTCGATTCCCGCGCAGAACAAAGATCTGTGTGGGCTACAGGTAATTATTCTGGGTAGTATACTCAGACAACCAGCCAACAAATAAAAACAAGTAACCTAAAACTAGAAATCCCTAGTGGCGGGAAAGTAAAAAAAACTTTACAAAGCTCAACAAAAAAACACGATGTCAGGATTTTATGCCTTCGCAAGTGGTCGTCCCTTATTAAAATCTTCTACATTTAATCGCTGCTATGTCTATGTGAACGAGCTTTAACATTTGCACCCGATATAAGCTTATATTGACGTCAATGTAACGTATCACCATAATAAAATAACATGGAGCTAATCAGTGCATCTATCAGCGATTACTGACGACTTTGTATGAGCTCAAATATCGCGTCATCATCAGGATATACTACACCGTGGGTGTGATAAATATTTTATCGTCACAAATGTACATCTAACTAGCAAACTATCCGCGACTTTTTCCGCGTGGCTTATTTTACCCGCGTTAGTTTACGTTTTTGGTTACTGCTCCGCTCCCATGTGTCGTAGCGTGATGTTATATAGCCTAAGTTACTCAGGAATAATGTAGCTATCTATTGGTCAAAAATTGGTTAAAATTGGATTAGTAGTTTCGGAGCCCCTTCTTTATCGTATGGGCAGTAAGGTCTAACGACCCTTCACTCCCTAGTGTCAGAGTTTCTACACCGCCTCAAGGACCTCCGACATGGTTGCCGATGTCAGTGATGTCCAAGATAAACTTAGAAAGTACATATTAATTAGAAAAAGTCACATCGGTACTTGCTCGTGGACGGTTGAGAACCCACAACCTCGTGCATGAGTGACGGGCGCCTTAACCACTGGCCCATCACGGCAGCTTATTTGGTACAAACTAACAAACAAAATAATGTTTCCTCTTTATAATATTAGTATAGATGTACTTATTAACACATAGGACATAGTACATTAAAAAGAATGCGAGGGGTCGGTTTCCATGCGCCATTTTCCCCTTAGGACTCATGTTACCCTTCTGATAGCTGGTAAGGCCCAGTGATTAGGCCAATCACCTCGGCACTGATAGGTGTAATGGTCTGCCGGGCCCCTTTGGTCATTAAGGTTTAAACGAGTTTACCTTTGCCTAATAGATATATTGGGCGACTTAATGATGTTTGCTGGGAGACATTTTAATTGAGGTAGGCACGATAGAGTGGACTATGTAGGCGCTTAGTGTGTTTCTATGGTTTTATAGGGTTAAAACTTTAGGTTTTATTGGCGCTTTGCCCAGGAGTAAGACATATATGTGTATAGTGCTAATGTATAAAAATCTCTCTGTATGTGCTATCAAACCCTAGCAACAGGATGGCAGTTCTACTATCTTTTAGGAACGATCGCAATCTAATACCCCATGCGGGCCCATGCCTATAATTTTACTACTATTTTTTTTAAATTGATTGTAGCTGAGATGTGATTGCGACTAGATGCTGAACGTTTTGAATAAGTAGATTTGGCCTTCAGGTAAGATGACAGCTCACGTCAAGCTCACTTTACTTTAATTCACCAAGAGAGTTTTTTTAGAGAATAGCTGAGCAAAGGCTTTAGATTTTTACAGAATCGATCAGCAGAGCAAAAGCGTTTACTTCTTCATTTCAAACTCCTTTATTTTGTACGAGTCAGGCCACCTCAGGTTTAACTTCGACCTCAGTATTTTCAACTAAGAGAGCAAGTCTGTCTAAAATGACAGATCGATTCGCCAAACCGACCTCTTTGTTCTATTCTCCATGACGTTTTTTTGTTCCAAACCCCTCTTTTTTTACATGAAAATTCAATTTCGTATCATATTTTGATGTTCATTCAATTTATTAAGCATCGCTCATGTCCCGGGTGAACTTATTTTCGTCTTCCTTTCATGTCTCCTGAATACCTTATATACAAGAACAAGGAAGATACATTTATGGCGAAAACTTGATGGAAGGAATATCGTTTCGTGAAGTTTACCGTGGATTCAGTACCTACATTATTCTTGACCTTCCCAGAGATTGACATCTTTAGTCGGTAAATAAAAAAATATCAGGTGACCCATATATTTTGACAATGTAGGTGTTGCACTATTTTATAGAACAACATTTTTTTTTTTTTTTTTTTTTTTTTTAATTATACAGGTCTAAATACGCGCGAAGTGATCAATTCTTCTCTCTGTATGAGACGAGGCCTTTGCCCTGCAGTGGAACAATACCGGACTGGTTATACTTCGTATTTTCCTCTTCCAATATTTAGAACGAAATAATCTAAAAATAACGGGTTTTATAGAATAATATGGAAGAAAAGTCATTATTACGAAACGTGGTTTAATCAACTTCAAGTTTTTTTATCATACCAGACCCCACATGTAACAATTCTAGGTTAATTATATACATTCAATTACTAAAATAAAAATAGATACTCAAACCAATAGGGGCAGAGCTAACTGCTTATCCAAAACGTATTGCGACATAACGAGTAGCAGTAGCTCCAATTCAACGACCGATAAACATTTATACAAACAAGAGTATTTTGTTTTTTGTCACTTTCGTTTGCAAATACATACGGGTTGAGTTTTAATGTACTAGCCATTTTCAGAGGGTTAAAATACTCATGAATACGGACGTCTTTTACTAAGGAATCAGCTTTGGAATATGGTAAAATATAGCATACTGACTTCTGCCTGTGACATCGTTTAAGAACACGAAATGAGATTAAAATCATCAGTCTTACATACTCGCGTTCAGTAATGTCTTTGATCACTGCTCCGCTCCTGTTGATCGTATAATAGGGGACGAGGCTATTGCCATTAACCGGGCACAAATCCAAACTCCGAGCTGCTACTGAGAATTTCATAGAAAAACCCAATAACACTTTTTGCTCGACCTGGGAATCGAACCCAGGACCTCTAGCGTAGCAGTCGCACTCAGGACCACTAGGCCAACGAGGCAGTCAATATAATAGTTATAATCATTACAACATAGTATAAAACAAAGTCGCTTTCTCTGTCCCTATTCCCTTTGTACGCATAAATCTTTAAAACTACGCAACGGATTTTAATGCGGTTTGAATAGATAGACTGGTTAAAGAGGAAGGTTTATATGTATAATAACATCCATTAAATAGCGGAGAAATACTGTTATTTTTGAGGTTTATAATGTGTGTCGTAAAAAATTTCATTTTTTCCGCTTACATTGCAAACGCAGGCTGAACCCTACGAGATTTATCAAAATAATGTAGGTACTAAGTATTGTACACATTGAAAAGGTCTACAGAAAACTCCGCGATGGTAGGTATGTGTCTATCTCTTATGGATATCCCTCAATTTTTTTTTGTCATTTACTTTTTACGCTAAATAATGGCTTATTTTCGAAGCGATTTTAACCAATACAGCATTAATCCTTATCCAATTAAATACCTTAAATACATTGTTGATTTAATATAGATCTATGGCCTTTTATAGCATATGATTTAAACTTTGATTATATAATGTAATCAAAGGATTTCAATGAATATTTTCGAAGATATTACAGATTAAAAAATTGCGGGACGTAGCTTTTGCGGCGGAGCGGGCCGCTATGTTTTTGTATACAACGTTCACAGTTTTTCTGTAGTGTATTTAGTATCAGCATTGCACCCGTGCGAAGCCGGGGCGGGTCGCTAGTATAATATAATAGTTTAATACATTTTAATTCAATCCTCAAATGACAACTTTGACAACAAACATAACATTTCGAAACATAAACAAACTAGTTGCTAGGTTATAACCAGCACAATTTTGATATACAGTTGCTTCCACTACTATCACAATAGAAATATCATTCTAAATATGGCAGGTTTATCTCATGACGCGAACTGAGTGCCTAGTGTGAGTTTCACAAAATTATTCGAATGACTTTACCATCGCGTCAGGCGAGTGAACGTCAAACGCTTCGAGTATGGTATACAAGCGAGTGCGAGATGCTACCCCAGCTTACCACTCGAAACGCGTTTAATCACCGTGAATGGCGTTTATTATTTTTCTTAAGTTGGTGTACCGTTCGCGTCATGAGATAAACCTGCCATATTTAGAATGATATTTCTATTGTGATAGTAGTGGAAGTAACTGTATATCAAAATTGTGCTGGTTATAACCTAGCAACTAGTTTGTTTGTTGTCAAAGTTGTCATTTGAGGATTGAATTAAAATGTATTAAACATATTATACTAGCGACCCGCCCCGGCTTCGCACGGGTGCAATGCTGATACTAAATACACTACAGAAAAACTGTGAACGTTGTATACAAAAACATAGCGGCCCGCTCCGCCGCAAAAGCTACGTCCCGCAATTTTTTAATCTGTAATATCTTCGAAAATATTCATTGAAATCCTTTGATTACATTATATAATCAAAGTTTAAATCATATGCTATAAAAGGCCATAATTATAGATCTATATTAAATCAACAATGTATTTAAGGTATTTAATTGGATAAGGATTAATGCTGTATTGGTTAAAATCGCTTCGAAAATTAGCCATTATTTAGCGTAAAAAGTAAATGACAAAAAAAAATTGAGGGATATCCATAAGAGATAGACATATACCATCGCGGAGTTTTCTGTAGACTTTTTCAATGTGTTTACAATACTTAGTACATTATTTTGATAAATCTCGTAGGGTTCAGCCAGCGTTTGCAATGTAAGCGGAAAAAATGAAATTATTTACGACATCACATTAGAAACCTCAAAAATAACAGTATTTCTCCGCTATTTAATGGATGTTATTATACATATAAACCTTCCTCTTTAACCACTCTATCTATTCAAACCGCATTAAAATCCGTTGCGAAGTTTTAAAGATTTATGCGTACAAAGGGAATAGGGACAGAGAAAGCGACTTTGTTTTATACTATGTAATGATTATAACTATTATATTGACTGCCTCGTTGGCCTAGTGGTCCTGAGTGCGACTGCTACGCTAGAGGTCCTGGGTTCGATTCGCAGGTCGAGCAAAAAGTGTTATTGGGTTTTTCTATGAAATTCTCAGTAGCAGCTCGGAGTTTGGATTTGTGCCCGGTTAATGGCAATAGGCTCGCCCCCTATTACATGGGACCTAAAAATACCGGCGAACTGTGGGTGTACATCGGTACACCTCTGCCTAACCCTTCGGGGAATACAGGCGTGATGGATGGTATATATATTAAACTTAAAAAATGAAGACAAGTTCGTCGTTCGACACCTTCTTGGAAAAGTGATATCTATCTCTAAATTGTCTTTCCGTCAGGTGTAGCAAAGGATTAAAAGATGCACGAGCTCTTGCTTCAACACTGTCGTTGTAATTGCGGTCATCTTGTGCCTAAGCAGGCAAACATTCTCCAAGCGAAAAAATCCAGCCTGCCATAATTTTGCTTGTTTGCACACAACACGAACAATAAAAATCTCATAAAAAATCCTCTGACACGACGACGTTCACTGTAAAAATCTACGTGACAACTCCTCGATCGCGTTAGCGTTAGTTTACTCAAATTTACCATTCGATCTGTCAAAATTTGAATCTCGCACTCGCAAAACACTTGAAACGACCGTTAACGTTTTCGTTTTCGAGTGTTAATCGATGAACGATGTTCGATCGCAAAGACGTAAAAAACTGACACTCGCAAAATCTAGTTCCCATTCGTGTCGCTAGACGGCGCTATTTCAATTCCATACAAATCGTGGTTTACGTAAACGCAATCGAATACGTGTAAAAACTCCCACTAGGCACTCGGTACACCAACTTAAGAAAAATAATAAACGCCATTCACGGTGATTAAACGCGTTTCGAGTGGTAAGCTGGGGTAGCATCTCGCACTCGCTTGTATACCATACTCGAAGCGTTTGACGTTCACTCGCCTGACGCGATGGTAAAGTCATTCGAATAATTTTGTGAAACTCACACTAGGCACTCAGGTCTAAATTCCAAAGTTGAAAGTAAAAGCAAGAAATATAACGAAGAGAAAACAGGGCAAAATGCCAGTTTCAAAAATTCCATTTGTGTCGTGGGAAAACCACAGATGAATAAAGTACCTACCTACCAGAGAACATTAACATAAAAAGAAAACATAAAGTAAAAACAAACAAAACAGTCTAACATTGAAATGTTTATTGATATTAGTAGAATAAAGGTCCATCTATTGTATTGTCATAAATTATTTACAAAGCCTTCCCTGTATTTACCCAACTCGGAAAAAAAGAAAAAGCAATACTTCGTCGTCGAGGCAATAAAATAAATAAATCCCAAAGTCCGCACATACATTTACCTTTCAGTAACTTTATTAGATTAGAACTTGTGTTGTTTATCAAAGGCTCCTAACAAATCACGACAGAGAAGCCTTAACTATTCGCAGCAATAGGGCTGGCACTTGACAGGGTGAAAATCTGGACTTAATCATCATCATCATCGTCATCCTATCAGCTGCAGAACATTGGCCTCCCCATAGATTTCCAAATGGACCGGTTGGATGCGGCCTGTATTCAGCGTCTTTCAGCGGTCTTAATCCGTTCGTCCGTCCACCTCATGGGTGGACGTCCTACGCTACCCTTACCGGTGCGTGATCTTTATCGTGATTCGAGAACTTTACGGCCCCATCGGCCGACAGCTCTGCATGCCATATGCTCTAAACAATGTGGACTAAATACCTACCTATAACAAAAGCTCTTTAGCTTTATTGTACTGGCAAAAAGTTTTAGACGAATTGTTTTAAAACAAGGTTTTTTGTTACAAATTGGTAAACTTACCACACTCTAAATTCCGAACAAGCCACCAACTCTTAATCCCCAGACACCCAAACGTAACAGCCCTATGTATCAAACATAATACTATTTGCAGAACTTTCAACCTTTCCTAAGTCCTTAATATCGTGTCCTGAGCAACTTGTCAGACCGACGCCACTGGGGAATCCAAATAATTCTAAAGTCATCTTTTTCAACTGTCTCTTTGGCCTAGAGGTCCTAAGCGCGACTGCTACGCTAGAAGTCGCTAAAAGTGTTTTTTAGTCTTTCTATGAAATTCTCCGTAGCGGCTCGGAGTTAGGATTTTTGCCTGGTTGATGGTAATAGGCTCGCTCTTTTTTACGTGGGACTTAAACATACCGGCAAACTATTTGTGTACACGTTACGACCTCTGCCTAACCCTTCGAGGAATACAGGCGTGATGGCGTATGTATGTCTTCTTTTTCAAAGCATAAACTGTCTCTCATTACTCTTTTACGTCAAAAAAACAAGCTGAATAAATTGAACGGTATCGAACTGAGGTTTTTTTGCACATTTTCGATGAAACTGCGTCCTCGACCTGCTGTGACCCAGCCTCGAATATAAAGGCACGAGGCCTCTCCCTCATTCTGCGATAGTATTGTTTAACGAACTCCAGTATCAGTATTGATGGAGTTGCCTTTTTGTTGTAACGCTTTAAAAAATAGATCGTATTTTTCTGTCGTGAAAATTGAAGCCACCGCGCTGTGTGCCCGCCATCTTTTTTCAAGCCCTCGGTTTTTTACACGAACTAAAATATTAAAAGAAACATAAATTCTTAATATTGTACTGTTAAAATGTAGCCAAATTCTTAAGCAACTTTGGTATTCAACAATAATTATATAGGCAATACTAGCGTCCGCATGCAATCAAAATTGATACATTGTCAGGCTTATTGTAAGGCTGCCCGGACACGTCAGACAATCGGTGACCGATTTTTTGTTACTACAAGAAGTATATCCTACGAAACTATTGAACGGTGCGATAATCAGTCCTACAAAAAAAATTGGACGTGGGTGCAGCTTAAGGCTTAAGCTAAATCAATATCTATGCGCAAAAATTTCAGCTAATTCCGTTCAGTCAAAGCGTGAAAGAATAACAAACATAATTCTGTCCATCCATCCATCCATCCTCAAAAACTATGGCGTTTATAGGTAAAGTAGTAGCATTAATATTAGCTTTATTGGCTTAACTGCATTGTCGTTTTGCACTATTGTCGTGACCCGTAAGCTGGTTTCACACGGAAGAAGTAAAGAGGTCATCGGAGGCTGCCTTACAAATACTCGACATTTCAGGCCAAATAAATGGCAAGCTCCTTACAAACGATACTCTACCATCCTCTTCTAACACCATAATAATAACACTGTGTCTCTTTCTCACAAACACAAATAACCTATTTACCTGCAACTCGTTTGACTAGGGTCTTCGTGTGCTAACCTGGATTTCGAAATGTCACAATTTCACAAATGTTAGAATACTATTGTGAATGTTAAGTTTCTTTAAAAGGACAATAAATTTGCTCTAATAAAGTAAGAGTCATTATAATAGAAGCATATATACTTATAGTAATAGAGAGCATTATAATAAAAAACTAAATTGCTAAAACATGCCTCTACATATGAATACAAAATAATTATGACTTACTCACAGTATAAGTTATTCCTCAATATTGGTTTATTTCCCTTAATCTTGAAACAAAAACGGCTATGCCAAAAGCACGTAGTATGTACTGTTATGTATGTATGTAGAAGTAAGCTCAGAATTTCTACATAAAGTCTTTTTAATTTTTTGAGAATAAATCAAAATAGCATATAAACATACCGGCGAACTGTGGGTGTACATTGGTGCACCTCTGCCTAACCGTTCGGGGAATACAGGCGTGATGGTATATGAAATGCAAATAGAACTTTCAATAACTGCCGATAGAAAATCCAATAAAGAAAGAATCAATAAAGCACCAATAAAAAAAATCATCTCCGTATTGCTATTGAGTTACAAAGTAGTCAACTTTCATTTCCGTCACTCTGTACGGAGGCGGCATTCGGCAGGCGAATCCTAATCGAATCCGACACTCACTTTGTATCGAGCTTGGAGCTTAGCGGGGCTATAAGCAAGCGAAAAGCGAAAAATAACGAAATTCAGACACAGTGTGAGTCAACAACACTCTATTTGTGTGTGTTATTTATTGGTTTAATTATATTTAATGAAAAAAATACCATCACGCCTGTATTCCCCGAAGGGATAGGCAGAGGTGTACCAATGTACACCCACAGTTCGCCTGTATATTTAGGTCCCATGTAATAGGGGGCGAGCCTATTGCCATTAACCGGGCACAAATCCAAACTCCGAGCTGCTAATGAGAATTTCATAGAAAAACCCAGTAACAATTTTTGCTGGGAATCGAACCCAGCACCTCTAGCGTAGCAGTCGCGCTAGGACCACTAGGCTAACGAGACAGTCAAGTTATATTTAATTCAGTCAAGTTATATTTAATTTTACTCAATTGTTTAAATTGTAATATTGGTATCGTTGTCAAAATCTGACTTTTTGGAAACAAACATTTATAATTATTTATTTTTGTAGACATAATAAAAATACTAGAATAGCCTCTCGTTACAGCAAAGCTAACCCGCTCGTTTCATAGCCACATCATAATGCTAGCAAACATTTGAGAATTTACTACAAATATTCTCATTTCGTCCTCCCCGCTAGTAGTAGACTACAAAATATTTGGTAAAAGCATTCCACTGAGTTTGATATACAATTTTAGTAGTTGAAATACTTCTCAGGTTTGCTTCAAACCAAAAGTCCAGACATATACTAGATCACTCTTTTGACATAGGAATTTAAATTTTGTAAAGCACACTAACCACTAATGTTTCTTATGGATAGTCCATATGAATACCTATGCCTGTTGACATACAGCTTACTTTTGTATGAAACGTGGTGTCGGGTAGTCCTCTTATTGTTTCAATTATTGGTCTCGATATGTGAGTGAGTGTTGTTTGAAATATATCTTCCATACTTGCCTAGTTTCCGTTGAGATTGATCACGCCGTAGCCGAAATTCTTCCAGTAGAATGTATAATAAACTGGAGTCAGGATTCTAAAAGCGAAGGATCGGATATTCCCACATAGTTTAATCGAAGATCACAAAAAAAGCCTCGGGTCACAAGTAAAGGCATACAGTTTTAAAAAATCCACGGTGACATTATACGCTCCATCCAATTACCAAGCAGCCTTGTTAAAATTCTGTGTGTAAAACATTTCAGTTTGTTCAGCACTGTTTACTTAGCCGGCGAGCCCGACTACAGTGCCTACGTTTGTGTAAATAGCCACCTTTATTAATTTCAGCCGTTTCTGCTAAACATTCCTTTTTTTACGCTAACGACCATTTGCCTTTAGCACTTGTGCTGAGTGTAGAATCTGGGACAAGACCCTTGTTGCTGCCTGAGCCTGCGAAATGCGAAACAAAAAGATTTATTCAGTGTAGCAAACACTTCATACTTACAATAACAATATAAATGCCTAAGAGAAGCCCAGTCGCAACTAATGACATTCGTTCAAGAACATGACGTACATTGGTGATCAAATAATTGCCCCTGTTTCATCACCTTTATGATTAGTAATACGTTTTGTGATTCACGGAACACAATCAGTTCATTTACAAACACGGACACTGTATTATCTATTGATTTTATTATCTTTTACAATGCTAATCTAGACTACAATAATTGAAGCACTTGATTCAATGACTTGTTATCTGTTTCAGCGAGCAGCGGGCGAAGCTTCGCGGCGCCCCAGTCAGAGGAACTGCAACACATCAACTCCGACACAGAGCTGGACCGACGACTCTCTGAGCGACAGAGCCGAGCCATGTACTACACGAAAACACAAGTCACCACACAGACCTCCAACACGACAGACAACCAAACAGACAAACCTCCAGAAATAGTCCCAGTAACTAACACAACAGAAACAAACCAGACAGAAGAAATAGTACACCCGTCCATACAGTGGACGGTAGTCAACATCACAGACATGACAAACACAACGCAAACTCCAAACGTAAACGTCACAGTTATCCCGTTCACTAATCTGACGGAAACGCAGAACACAACGTTCGTGTCTAAAAAGAGGAATCTGACTAGACCAGATTTCGTTAAAGATGGTGGTGGAAATGTGGCGGAAAGCAGGATAGTGACAGAGAAACCGCTGTCATTAGAGACTACATTCCTGCAGACGCGAATACCACCGAACGTGGAATCTTCTAGAAGAGTGATAGACCAGGGTGATGGGGGGATGGATACTGGAGCTATAGCTGGCATATCATTCGCTGCGCTGGTTCTCGCGGCCCTGGCTGGCAGTACGGCGTTCGTGCTGTATCGACGGAGGTACCTGAACAAGCCACAGACTCTGAATGACAAATGCTCGAACCCTGATTCGAGCGGATATCTTGATGACAGTACTATACGAGTAAGTATAGCCAATTTATGAAATCATTTCAAATTAAATTCTCAATCTGTTTTTCAGGTGTCGAGATTGAATAGATCTTGCCAAGGTTCTTTTTGTGAAACTGTACAGATTACATAGTCAATTACATCATAAATAATCTATATCTATCACGTTTTGTCCTCACTCCAATAATACATGATGAAAGTGGTCAATTTGTTACATTTGTTTCGAAAACGGACCAGACTTACCCAAATTGCGACTGTGTTCTATAAAAAAAAACCTGCAGCACACAGAACACAACACCACAGTAGTAAATAAGGTTCTACCTTACCAAGATTTATTTTTTTAATACTTTACCACTATTCTAAGATTTATTCTGTGTCTTGGGTACAAACATACAAACTCACATACCCAAACAAATACATAATTTAACATCCTCTAATATTTTATTATTCTCAATTCCAGGACAACTCCGAAGAGATGTACAGCTTGGACAACGATTCGTTCCTCAACTCTCTGGAGGCGATGACTATTCAGAACTACTGGACGGACACCGTCAAGCATACCAAACTGTGATCACATGACACGTGACGTCACCTACACGCAAGATGGCGACCGTACTGTCATTACACTGTCAAAACGACAAGGAATTGATGAAAATGATTCTGATATTCATAAGCCGTGACGTCATTTAGACTTGATGGGCTATTCTCGTACTATACTGTCAAAGATAAACACCAAGGAATTGACATGACATAAAATTGATCGATAAACTATGATTTATCTAAGATCAGTTAGATTGGATAAAAGTGTTATTTTTTTGTGAATACTGCCTGATTGATTTGACTTTTTTTTAATAATTGAAATGATATGACATGACATTACGTTTGATCAAAATAAGTCGATATTAGTTTGTTGTATGTTTGACTGTGATTATTTTAAAATAATAATATTAGGTTCATGATTATTTATTTATAAAAATGTGCTAAATATTAACGACAATTTTTTTAACTACTGTTATAAACATGACCTTAGATGACTAACATTATTTTGATCAATAAAAGACTTATAATTATGGCTAAATGTCAAACTGTCATATTTATTCTTCAGATAAAACCTACCGGACTATTAAAAAATCAAGACTACTGTAATAATTACAGTTTAGGGAACTTTCGACAAACCCTCTTAAAGGCCTAAGAATTGGACTTGACAGATAACCCCGACTTGAGAATGACAAAGTATTAAATACTCTGACCTTTTTAACGGAGTTCTGACAAGAATAACATCAGCTTGATACTATGATTGTTAAAAAACCTTGCCAAAATCCTAAAGGGTCAATTTCCATCAGCTGTTTATAACGAATTCTTATTTAAATTTAGAATAGCTGCTGCCTGTCATGTTTATCTAAAGTATCTGTACAAAGAAGTTTGAAAGTGAGACAGTCTTGACCAATTACAGACAAGATTGCAGACGTTGTGGTGTGCTAATGTGATTGGTTGATTTCTGCATGTCTTCGCTCCTTTCCAGTAGAAACCCAGTTATGCTCCTACAGCAACAATTCATATTCTGACATACAGATGGCGCTAGTAGTCTTACTGTCAATGTATTCCTGTCTCAAATTAATAATTGGTAATTGGACTTCGCTTAGACATTCTATTCTATCTGCAAGCCACACTCGTCCGATTAATAATCGAAATGTTGATTCTTTTTTAACCGATTATTTCTTTATACATCTTTTGAATAGAAGTTTATAAATTGTTGATGGAAAAGTATATGATTGTAGAAGTGAAAAAATGACAAAGCGTACCTAAGTACAAGATTGTACTAAATTGAGAAATGACACAAAAAAAACATACGACTTTTCTATATTTGATTGAGTGTAAATTTTAACTAGTAACGTACGATGCAATCTTAAGTAAGATACTTAAAGTAATTAATATTTTAATAAATACATACCTACGTGTAGTTTTTAATTTATATTAGATTTTAATCTATTTTTTGTCATTAATTGTAAATACATAATAATTGTTGTGATAATTTTTGTTAGAACATTATTTTTTAGATGAAATGCAGTTGTTTTTAGCTTTCGCTGGGTATATGGTACTCACTATTAAAGTTTTAAAATGTTTAAAACTAAATTTGCTTGTCAACATAATTATCGTAGGACTATTTCATGTTTTTCAAGTTCTTGCCGTAAAAGTAACTAAAACAAGGTACCATAACAAAAAGCAAATGTTAAAAACCACTGCATAAAGATATGTCCACGGTTTGCGATCGAAATGTCGCAGAGAATAGTGTGTTATTCTTATTGCGACAATTTAATCGCAATCGTGTGGACACGGTAGTACATCTTGTCCCAGTAGATTATACATGTATGTGTAAATTTGATATTTTTGTAATATTCCCTTTGTGTGAAGTTTAACAGAACACTGTATTTTGTATATTTCACAAATAGATGCGAAAACCAAAAAGTGAAATTGTAAAATGATTTTACATCTTATTTTTATGGTAGTCGCCATTTTGTCGTAAATTCGAAATACAGTGTTATGTACAAAACTTGTAGATCTTAAGATTGAAAATTACTATTCTTTAACATTTTTCCAAAATAAAATCCACCATCAATATTCATGTAACATAGTTTATAAGCCCCATTCACGCTAAATCAATCATAAACTTACATTATCATGCGTGTTTTAATATAAAAAAATATCTTCAAGACATTATGAACGTCTTGTCTTAGGCCCACTTCCACCAAAGTCACTAAACAAGCGCTAAATGTGTTTAAATTATTATTCTGTCACTGTCACCTTCTAACAATGTGACAGGGATGCAATGATGTTCTAAATACATTTAGCGCTAAATATGTTAAGTGATCTTGGTGAAATTGGGCCTTAGTGTGAATTAGGGCTTTAGACGTAAGGATGTGATCTCAATATATCATTTTTAAATAAGCGTGGAATGTCTATGTGTGATAGCTTTAAAATTCCGTTTTAATTTTAATAATTAAAACTGTAAGCAAACATTTGAAGCATACGGACTGTATTTGTATTTTTAAATGAGTTCACTTTTCATTTTGTCATCTGCGATTAAAAACTAAATACTTATTTGGTTTTAAAATTCCATAAATATTTTAGAGGCTTTTTTCAGAGTCGCCATACCTGTCATTTTAGCAATGCTGAAATTTTTAAGATAGGTAAAGGTGTAACGTCATTAATCATTATTTTATTGAAAGGATTTGTGTATATGCTAGCATTAATTCTGGGCCTTTTTTCGAATAAAAAGATACCTTATTGACTTCCGTTGACCAAGCCTCGAAATTAGCTATGCTAAAATAAAGTAGGTTTGGCGTTTTGTCTATAGATAGATAATCTTTTTAACATACAGTATTCAGAATTCTAAAATGTAAATGAATGAAATGTAATTTAATTTAATGCATAATATTACGTTGACTGTTATCAATTATTAATTCTTCAATCTCTGTTATTATTATTTTATGAATATTTTAATTATCGTGATTCTATGTCCGTCCATTGATTGAGGTTTGTTTCTTTATTCATTTTTATTGGCAATGTGTTAAACAACTATGAAATAATCAAAAATAATTTAAACTATAACGCGTTAACTTAGCCACATTAAATAATTATAATTTGTCATCGTCGATCATATCAAATTGTCTGTAAATAAATATTTCTGATATACAGGAAAAATTTTTAACCAGTGCGTAAATTTTGCCATAATAAACTTCGACACGTTTTATTAAACACGTATATTTTATTTTGATATGTCTTAGTACTAAAAAAAAAAGTTATCGCTTACGAAACATGTTTACTTAAAAACCATATTTCATTGTCACTCGGCGCTAGCGCATTCCCCACCCCCTCAGCCCAGCCATGCGCCCGGGCGGCGGCGGCGGCCGCGAGTTTTCATTGATAGTATGGCGAATAGATTATGTCCTGGATGTTTTGCTTATTTCAAACTCGGATAAGGATGAAATTTTTTTAATTTTTTTTTTTTAACTAAACACGGAAATGTGTTCTATTACTGACACTGAACTACCAAAAAAAATTTACGCACTGGTTAAAAACTTATCCTGTATGTGTGTAATAATTAATAAATGTCGTGTGAAACATTCATGGAGTCTTACTATCAGTGCAAAAGCAGCAGCAATATATCCGAGCAGTTTTCATTGATTAATTAGTGATCTAAAATACATCGTGAACAGAGTTGAAAATTGCGTAAATTTTTTGCACACAATTACGCAATTTTCAACTCTAATTCTGTTACGTTTTAGTTCATTTTCAATTAATAAAGGAAAACTGCTTGAGTATATTGCTGTTCTGTTTGCGCCATAGATAAAATATTTACTTAACATTATTCACTCTGACAGTTCCAATGCCTTTTTAATAAAAATGTTTCAAAATAAACTTAGTGTGGGCTTCAAAAATGAAATTTTTACTCTGCAATAAATATAAAATCCTATTAAAACGAAGATGGTAATATTGCTTCTTTAGAAAACAAAATGTTCCAAATTTGAAACTTGATCCACAAAATATTACATGGCTGGCATTGGAACTTCCAGAACCATTTTCCTTGTAAGAAAAATATGAATGTACTTTATTTTTTATTAAATAATACTAATGTGTTGTGAGATACAATATTTTAATAGTTTTTGAAACTACCCATAGAACCTGTACTTATAATAGATGCCATAGATAATGATTTGTTTTAAATGTGAAAGGTAATTTAGGTGTCAGCGCAGTCCGGAAAAAACGCTATGAAGACGATTTTCTGATCACATTCAAATGTAAACCTTATTATCAACAAGCACGTTCGTGTTTTCCCGTACAATATCTACATCGATTGTCGTAGATTTTCACAGTTTATGCTACTGATAATAAAGTTTATTTTTAAATGTAATCAGAAAACTCGTATGGTTTCCACTGCTTTCGGTCTTTGCTGAACTTAACCCACGATAAAAGTTCCCAGTACAAGGTGCTAGGAGATTTTTATGTGTCAGTAGACGGAAATGTAAGAACCCCCAATTTATGTAGATCACAGTAATGTGTAATTGGTTTATAAGCCAAAATATAGTAATACTTTAGTATCATTAAATATATTTTTACTTGGAACACTGTTTTTTTTTATAGCCTAAGCTACCCTATCTACTTGAAATATATATGAAAAAAAAAAAGAAAATTAAGAAACATTTTTAAAAACAAGCAAAATTTCAGCTCATTCCTAACCGACAAATGGTCGAAAAACGGTTTACAAATTTATATAAAAGCTTGTAAAAACACGAGGTCATTAAAGCTAGTAGTAGCTACTTTCTTGTGTAATTTAATTCGTATGAACCCCGATTCTACTAGCGTAGGTAGGTACGTTGCGGAGTATCCGGCAGAGCTCGACAACCTCACTCCTGAACTGCTGTGTGTAATAAATACCCTTGATGTCCGTGATGATGCCGCAGTGCGGGAGTACGTGAGCAGCAAGGGGTCAGTGGGGCGGCAAGGACATGCTCCATTTTGAATGGCAAAACGACCACAATTGTTTCACTGAAGACATTTGCGTGCTGAAGACATTTATTGGTTCGTCTGGGCCAATTTTCGCAACTGACGGGATAAACCCCCTGGATATTTTCGATAGGATTTGGGATGAAACTATTATCAAGCATATAGTTTCAGAAATAAATAGATACGCTTACTTATATTTACCTTTATACCCCAACTTACCGTGGCAATCACTATTAAAGAACTGGAAGGACATACAATCGACCGATCTGTGGACTTTTATAGCAATTTTATTAAGGCGCTACCCTGACCAAATAACCTTGAGCATTTTTTCCTTTGGCGGCACACTAACGCGGCGCAAGAGATACGTAGAAAATACGCTCAGATTTTAGAGTAAAATCTATATAAAATCAAATTTTCGTGTTTTGAAAAAAATAAAACTAGCATAATGTTCTTTATTAAATTGCCTAATTATTAGTTTAAGTCGCAAATCAAAATAATGTTCACTTTACGAGGAGATGCATGTCAAAAATTATTATTTCTCATTTCTGTAGTTTCGTTATGACCCTATAATTAAGCATTATGTTACTAAAAAGTTAAAAATAAATCTACCATTTTCGAGTGAAGAATGTGTAGAAATTTAACGTATTTTTTATTAGTTGGTATTTCTATTTGATATAGAGAAGTGGGCTCCTAAAAACTGCCCTAAAAACGGCTGCCGCTGCGTTTTGCATGGCCACGCGCCTTAATGCATAGTTTCATCCCAAATCCTGTTGAAAGGAAATATTATCGGCAACCTCGATTTCCATACTTGCGGATCGGTAATTTTAAACATGATGCTGTTTAATAGTAGCTTGCTATTAATGCGGAGAAGATCATGATTGTTCTTTTATATTTTGCAAAACATGATTATAAACTAAAAACAGAATAGTATCTCTGGCTTCTCGTTACACGGAATGCAGGCGCGTTATTATGATTAATACTCGAATTTATGAATCTCTTGCGTGAAACGAAACGTAACGTCTGAAATGCTAGTGTCACTGTCAATCCATGTGTCAATCGAATCGGGGATTGGATGATATAAATTGTCATTTTATTCGCGTCAATAACAGCGAGCGAACGGGACCTTCGTGCTACAATTATTTACCATTATTCAATAAACAAATAACTTTCAAAATGGTTCAAGCTTGGTATATGGATGAAGAGAAAACCGACCAGCGTTTGGAACACCATAAAAACCCACCAGAATTCCTTTCTCTCGAAGATTTGTACAAGATAACTGGCGTGGAATATTTCAAAGTGAGTACAAGTAATAAGTATTTTTGCGTAGTTTCAAGAATGTAACTTCTATGTTATCAGTAGTTTTTCTCATTTAACAAAGACAATTTTAGATAACGCGTATTATCTCGCATAGTAGCTAAAAGTTGTCAATAATACTCTTCAAAAAATTGCAAATCATGAAGTATTATCTTTATCTTAGCAACTCATCATTTTGGTTGCTTGGTATCTATTATAGTACGTACATGATTGTTAACTATGACGTTAGACATTATATAAAAAATATATGTTAACTTTATTCAACAAGACAGCCCTCCGACAATTATTTTTAACAAACACTGACTATACATACTGCTAACTGCTTGTTTAGATAAAGCATATGGTCAGTATTAGGTACTATGAATGGAACATGTATTCTGTTCATTTTGTGTACATGCTCTGTAGATACCTCTATATAAAAGGAAATATGGATACTACCCTTTTCTATATCCTTCTATGTTTGTGTCAGGCATGGTAGGTTAGATACTCTACAACTCAGTCGGGAATCCACCATATTATAAATTATTGGCAAATATTAACAAAAAAGGTAGATAGCGCTGCTATACGGGAATCAATACCCTTCTATGAACCCAACCAATACATGCATGGCATTGGAAGACGACGGCATAGACTCCTGTGCTGCCCGCCCAAGTGGCTCTCTTCCCAAGCCGACAACAGCCCCACAGCTAGAGCAATTAGGCTAAATAATGAGTTCCTTCTGTATAGTCCAGATGCAAATCTCCGGGTATTTTAAGTATGAAAAAGCTTCCCTTGCAACTAAATTTTGTGCCAACAATATGTTAGCTGTGGCTAACATAATTGTTGGCTCAAAATTTAAATGGTGGTCAAATGTTAATTAGTTGTTGCTATCATTCACCAATGAAATGAAAGTCAAAGTTAAAGCATTTATTTCAAATAGACCATTTGCAGGCAGTTTTAAATTGTCAAGAAGTTAGACAGAAAGTTAAAGCTTGTTGCTTATTCCAAAATGTAGGTCTTTATAGAGAAGAATTAGCAAGAAATTCCACAAATCCCAATACTAAGGGCTAAGTCACTTGGATGGGGCCACTGAGGGCCGATGCCTGCCGGGGCTGCGGGTTGTTCGAAAGACATACTGCGCCCCCGGAACGCAAAGGGCACATGAAGGAACATAGACGGGTTTTAGTCAGTAAAAGTCTGACACTCCCTCCCGCCCCGCCCAGGGCGGGGGAAGTTATTTGATGATTTCCCGTCTATAAAAAAAAAAAGGGCTAAGTCACACCGACACGCAACGCTGCTCGCACCTTCAAAATATAACTTTATTTAATTACATGAAAAGATACACATTACATTGTGACAATTTCATTTTATTTTGAGGAGAAAATATTACATATTCCTCAATTCAAACAATGAAATGTGTATCTTTTAGAGTAGTAAATAGAGTTAAGTTTTGAGTAGCTTTATTAAAAGGCGGGCGGAGCATCGCTTCGCGTCGCGTCTTGGTGTGAACTAACCATTACAACCCTTCTAATTTCTGTAATTCATTAATATTTCCAGTTGAACATAGACACATACGCAACTGACGGAGTGCTGGACCAGCTGAAACTGGACCGAGGATACACGTACGAGGATGAGGTCACCTGCTCCAAGGAGTGCCTTCCCAACTACGAGGAGAAACTCAAGTCGTTCTACACTGAACATCTTCACACTGAAGAGGAAATAAGGTACTTATATGTAACAAAACTAGAGAACTGCCGCGACGTTCTCCACGAGGCTTATTTTACCTGTGTTTGGTTACGTCTTTAGTTACTGCTCCGCTCCAAAGGGTTGTAGCGTGATGTTCTATAGCCTATGTCACTCAGAAATTACGTAGCTATCTAATCCAATGGTTTGCAAGATAAAGTAATCTTAAAATATACTTTACTATGTCTAGGCTTAGACTTTATGTGTGTTAGGTGAGGTCTGTGTTGATAGGAGCTGAAAGAGAACTCTTAGACTAATACATTTATTTCCTTAAACTTTTCACTTTTTACAATTTTTTAGGATTTCTTGAATTTGCGAAATATTCGAGTAATTATACAATGCAATGGTAGTAGCTCGTAATGACCGCGGCGCGAGTCCTTTTATAACCTACATCGGGTTGGTGGGGGGAGAGGTGAGTGCGCCCCGCACCTCGCCGTCCTGCGCTTTAACAACTATTAAGACATGAGGCCACAGGTTACCATGTTTTCTGACTGTTTAGTTAGTTTAATAAAAATAGTTTATCTATAATGCCTAACCTTTTTTTTGTCTATCGACATCCTTAAATATGCCATGATGGCATATTTAAGGATGTCACGGCACAGTTACCGCCAGTAGGGATGCCGAAGGATGCCCCTGCTGTGCCGTTCCGCCAATGTGCACCGGGCCTCAAGAAATTTCCTTTCAAAATTGCTTTTTCTTTTTATTCAGTAATGTTTATAAAGTCCACATGGAAGCTTGACCTTAGCCTATTTTATACCTGAATGAACTTAAATATGATAAGCTATCTTCTGTCCGCGTGGATATTTTCACCCGTGTTAATTAGCGTCTTTGGTTACTGCTCCGCTCCCTTGTGACGTAGCGCATGTTATATAGCCTATAACACTCACAAATAACGTGGCTATCTACGGGTAAAACAATTTTCCAAATGGGTTCAGTAGATCTGGAGATTACCCCCTACAACCTCACAAACTTACCTCTTTATAATATTAGTATTTATAAAATTGCGTACAAAAAATTCGATAGAAGTTTAAAACAAATACGTTAACATTCCAGGTTTGTGCTTGATGGGTCAGGTTACTTCGACGTGCGCGATGGACAAGACCAGTGGATCCGCATCGCTGTCCGTGCTGGCGACATGATCGTCATCCCCAGCGGCATCTACCACCGGTTCACGCTTGACACTAACGTAAGTATCTTAAACTAGCGTCTGCCCGCGACTTCGCGTACGTCAGAATTGATATATTATTTCACGGGATTCGTTAATTTTTTTGGGATAAAAAGTATCCTACTTTTTATTCCACACTACAATCTATCTCAGTACTAAATTACTTCATTAATTAAGTTTATCTTGGACAACACGTACATTGGTAACCATGTCAGAGGCCCTTGAGGCGGTGAGACCTTACTGCCCACACGATAAAGAAGAAGAAGTGCCTACTAAATTTGATTCAGATCCGTTCAGCCGCTTAAGCGTGAAAGAGTAACAAACATCCATCCAACCTCACAAACTATCGCATGTATAATATTAGTAGGAAGTAGGATAGTAGAATATCTATGATCTGTCACACAACCTTTACTATTAAGGACAAGGGACCTGGGTCATTTACAAAAGATCATAATGATATTTTTCTTCTTTTTTTACCGAAGAATAAGATAATATAATAATGTCTTCATTATAATATTATTCCGACCGAATTCCAGTCATGGTGACCAATTTCAATAAAGATCATGAGCCAACGCAAGAGATATTATAGTACATTAGATTTTGCCCGTGGACGTAGAGGACGTCTTTCTTGGAGTAACTTACCCCATAAAGTTACTTTCGCATTAAAATTTTAGTATGGATAGTGCTCATGATGGATCAAATATTCTGAGGGTACAACAATATTATGCATAAATGTTTTATATCGATGTTACGAAACAACAATCTAACAATAAAAAGTGAAAACTGAAAAGTGATTATGGACTTTACTTTGCCACTCTTGCAACGATACACAACTGATTTTTAACGCATCAAGTACTACAACAAAATAAAATAATAAACCATATCTTTCTCATTCCAGAACTTCATCAAGACCAAGCGCTTCTTCATCGGCAAGCCTGTATGGCAGCCATACAACCGGCCGGCCGACAACATGGACGCCCGCAAGCAATACGTGGAGAAACTGGAGAAAGGTTTCACCGTCACCGCCTGTTAAACGCGAAACACGGAGTAGATAGTAAATGAAGTGAAGAAGAAATCTGACCACTACGCCGTGCTATACCCTGACTGTATTACAAACGTGGCAGGCAAATAATATTCTTTGTGTTGAAGATTAGTATGGTGTAGTGGGCAGACAATGGCACAATGGACAAGGTTTCTTAATACGTAGAAAGTGCAACTGATATCGCCGCGTATGCGCATTATCAGCTGTGGTGTTTAAAATACGTAACTTGGTATAAGTATTGAATTTCAAACACCAGTGTCGTCACAGAATCCTGCACCGCGATACGAGAGTTTACTACGCGATGTCTACGTTATACAGAATCCAAACTCCAACAATTTGCCAGACACCACCCTTCTAAAAGATCCGAGGATCCTGAAAAATATGTGCATAAGTGATAATACCGATAAACTGATTGAATCAGTTCTGTATCGTCATGCAATAGTTAAAGCCAAAAACATGTAATTTTGAGCACTCCATTCGTTTCTACTCCGTGAATCTAAGACACTACGCCCATACCTGAAAATTGGCCGCCTATGTATACCTTTGCCATACGACAAAAGATATTGACATTTATTATACAGACTAACTATAGAATATACTCATGTCTAAAAGAAATCAGGGTAAATCTGTTAATTTTACAAGTGCAATTGTCAATTGTACTACTAGAACACTCAAAAGCTATAATGAGTTAGTTATCACGATAAGTGATTGATGACTTGCATGCCAAATAAAACTTGAATATATTATAGTATGTGATACTATTAGAAATTCCATTATTATGTGTAAAAGGGCACAATCACGATTTCTAAATTTGCATTAAATATAATGTAAGGATACCTACCAATTGTGGAACATAATTTATAATAATACAATACAAATTACAAAACAAATAAGTTGCCACTACCATAATTTTATTTGAAAGTAGCAACATTAAACTAGACAATTTAAAACAATCAATTTGAATATTCAGTTACAAGCGCTCTAAAAAGTATGTTAAGGGAAAATGAAATAATATGTTATTAAATACAGTACTCGTAAGACACGTCGAGTTTTAGGAAGAGATTACCACACTTGGACATAGAGACAACGCTACAGTATAAACATTATTTCTTGTCCTTTCTGGCCAGCTAATCATTATTTTATCAGCCGGGAGACGTCTGCTGATGGGGCATAGGTCATAAGCCTCCCCCAGTCTTCCAAACGCACCGGTCCTGTGCCTTTTGCGCCCAGAGACTCACCAGGTTACCGGTTAACCTTTTAGGGGGCCTACCGACCCTTCGTATCCTTTCTTGCTTGACGCCACTATAGGACGTTTGTGCCCTAGATAGATAGATTAGACAATATGCCACTTGATCTGGCTGTTCATTTAACTATATCTTTGACCTGGGTTCTTCAGCGGATCTCCTCATTTCTGATTCGATTCCGCAAGAGAACTCCGTGCTTAGCCCATACTGGATGTATCATCATATCTGCCGTAGGACGTCCACTGCTGGGCATAGGCCTCCCCCATAGATTTCCAATAGGACCGGTTGGAAGCGGCCTACATCCAGCGTCTTCCTGCAGTGTTAATCTTAGTGGTCATGTGCTATACTTCATTTGTTTCCCATACCGAGTGTTGGTACTATAGTAACTCATAAATGTATAAAGTTGAATAAAAGTAACACACTTGAAAAACGCAAAGTTTGCTCAAACACATAATGAAAACTTCAAGCAAGTGAAAATGTTATAGCTTGTTTTCTAACAGTTCTTGTATAGTGATTGATATATATTTTTTTAAATTGTATATACATATCTGTAATATAGTCTGGAAATCATGTTGAATGTTCATGAACCTTAGGGCCTGTGTACAGCACGTTTTTTAAACGCGAAGGTGACGCGCGATTTTGAAAAGTGTGTTGACAGCGCGTTTTTCGCTCCACGTTGCAGTTTTATTTTGTCAGCGTATCCGTCTATCACTACAAGCGCGCGTGAACGCCGCGTTTATAAAACGTGGTGTGCGCAGGCCCTTAGCAGGTGAAAGGCATATTATTATGTTGAAAAACCCTTTAGCTATTGATATTGATGTAAATATGTACTAAATAAATAGATTTTTATATAATACTGTTATATTATGTACCAACGTTATAATAAAATATTGTTTACAATATTATTGTTTTTCTATTGCACAAAGGACAACTTGTATCCCTTTTTTGTGAAACTTTTTGGCGTTGAGTTAGATTGTAGTGTGGAATAACACATAGGATACCTTTTATCCCGAAAAAATCTACGGCTCCCGTGTAGTTATCAAATTAGTCGCGGACGAAGCCGCGGGCAGAGGCATATAAATTACTTACTTACTTACATAAATTATATATTATATTATAAATTACCTAAGTCATGTGTAAGCGTACAGTTTAGTTTCCACGATGTCGTCGTAACATTTTATGTAATTGAAGTGTCCATACATAACCAAATAGATTTGTTTTACAATAGACATGTCATTCACAAACACATTATGAAAATTCATCGGGACAATAAGTAAGTCATAATATTTGTATTATTTTCAGTCGTTTTATCGGTATCATTGGAATAAGCATTTAAACCGAACAGATTGTGTGTATGTGTGTGTATGGGCATTATATGTTTGTTCCGTGCAGCGTTGCGTGGTAGGTGTCCTATTTTTGTTTTTTTTTTTGTTTCTTTGGATAGAAAATTTGCTGACGGTCAACCTGATGTTAAGTGATCACCTCTGCCTATAGACATCTGCAATACCAACAGAGGCCTTGCAAATGCGTTGTCATCCTAGGGACAAAGTTGAAATGACTCATGTGCCTGTAATTTCACCCATACCCTTCAAACCGGTACACAGCAACGCTGCTTTGAGGCAGATATAGGTATGGATGACGGCCTATGGGGAGATTCTAGACCCCTTGCAGTTGGTACGTATGAAAATGGTTCAATACGGTTGGACCTAGGTACTCTCTACCAACTTGTACACTTGACGCGATTCGCTGTGCCGACAGCGCCCTCTATACTTATCAAATCGTAGTGTAGTCATACTTGGTCGAGCAAGTAAAACTCGTTACATAGGGTAAGGGCACTAAAATCTAGGCTTATGGTTAGTCAGTTTACCGTCCAATAATTCCAAAATGATACATACACCTACGCGTATAGGTACTTAAGTAACTTAAAATCTCATCATGAAAAATATGTTTTTTTGAGGTACTGTGAATATGAAATTATGTTATGAAAACTTAATAACAAACCTAGATTTATAAGTGCCCTTACTTTATATATTTAGAATTCCATAGAGTTTAATCAAGTAATTATTGACGAAAGTATGACTAGATTACATTTCTATAGAGATCATAAATTATTGTTTTCGCTATGCCAAGCCACGCTAAAGCATCGTTAAGCAGAAATATTTGTCTATGTTTGATGGCGTGTTAGCGCCATAAACAAAAAATGGCAAACCTTTTTATAACAAATCCCCCATGTATAATTTCGTTTTCTATAGCCAGATAAGCTTGGGTTATACATACACTTAAAACCTCATTGAATATCATAGAAACACCATAGCCAAGTATTGTCAATTTTTAAGTTAAAATGAAACTTCACAATCTCCACAAAGATCTACCGTCAAAATAACAAAAAAAAATATTAATAAAATGAACCAACAATTATATTAAAAATTCGGTCAATATTTCCAGTTTTTAAAGCAGCATGAATAAGATTCGTTAACAATTTATGTCAAAATTTGCTTTAAGGAAACCTTCAAAGTAAGTAATTGCTAGAATATACCTACATAGCCCAAAGGCAAAGTGTGGTTGGAAATTGCACTCCCCCGTGCCTTAAGCTGGGTCCACATTTGTATAATTTCGGTGTATCGTATCTCCGTTGCGTGAACGCGTTTTTACCAAATACTTACGCCTTAATAATACGACATGGACAAAATGAGCGTCCATATTTATGATTGTATCATACTATACATACTCGATACGTCACGACTGATCGGGATACGTCAAGATGCTACAAAAATGTGAACCCAACTTAACATCTCCTCAGTCGTGTCGTATCACCGTTCTATCGGGCTGTGAGAATGAGGGAGTGCACCATAGCCTACTCAAACACTTGTGCACTTAACATCTCCTGCGTACTTCGCCAGTCTTCATTAAATTGGGCGCTGTGACCGAAATTCGGTAGAACAATTAATGATGAAACTTTTTAGAGAGATAAGTGCAAAAATATCGTACTAATTTTAAAACATTTTTCCTACAGACGTACCTTCTCCGCCGTAGAAGACTAAGAGGATTACGAAACTATCAAAACAAAATATTACAAGAACCGATACTAGTAACAAAAAAAGTGTCGGAAAAGGAGATACAGCAAACGCTTCTGCCAGACCTGGTGACATGGTAACAGTGATACCATCTGGATCACAGTACTGGAACTAGAGGCTACTCGGGGTTCACTGTCGTTCTCACCAGAAGCATCTTCAGAACTGAACTCACGTGATTTTGGCAGCAGTTTCATTGGCCGTACTAGACTATTCTAGTGGTATAAGCATCTTTACCGAGGTCTCCCTTAGCTAGCACTGTTCTCAGTGGCACATTTAGTAGCACCAGTACTGTTACTAGATTTTTGGTGGCATTAGAGCCGTGCCATAAGCATTCGCAGGGAAGCCAAAAACAAACGAAAAAATCCAGCTGGCTTAGTAAACCAATACTTGTTCGGTGGCAGCGTATCGGAGTCGCCGCAAGGTCCGTAAGACCCGCATCGTCCGCAAGACCCGCAAGCTGAAATCATGGCCGATGACGCAGGAGGGGGCATAATTATCTTCGCGCTGTGGTACTTGGGGATCGCATTCAACTATTATATGTGAGTCCACTTTTTATATTATATTTCCTAAGTACTAATTGCTATCTCTTTATATTAACTTTCTAGATTATTATGATGATTATTTTTTTATACATTTTCTTTGAACATTTTGCTATCAATTGCATGCAAACATACGTACTTATGTTTTGTGCGAACTGCTTTTTTAACTGACTTCTGAAAGAAGGGGGTTATCAATTCATCTGCAATTGGGATAGGCGTATATTTTTACACAATGCACCGGATTATTCTATGGTTTTACATAGTTTTCATGGCCAAAATCGATCCAGATTAAATTTGGGTAAGATCTTCGGAGATAGGCAATTAAACTCCTGAATCTATAATACTCGTAGCAATTATATCAAATAACTTGAGCATAAAATGAAAGTATAAAAAAAAAACTTTAAAAAGTTAAAAACCGGGTAAACCGGTTTGGAAAGTCAATGTTTTTTTTTCAAAAGCACGTTATTTTTATTGTTTCTGCTTATCACATATTGCTTCTATTTAAACCGATGTTTACCGACTTTTCTTTTGACGTTTATTTTCCTTAGAAGTAGGTACTCAAATCAAACCAAACCAAAGTCGAATCAAAGTTACTGACATAGCCCAGCGAATCAGCAAGTTAAAGTGGTAGTGGCCAGGGCACACAGCGCGCTGGACAGATGACCGATGGGATCGCAAAACTCTGGAATGGAGACAGGAAAACGTTGCAAGCAGGCCGCTGCCATCCGGTCCTTTTGGAAATCTATGAGTGAGGCCTATGTCAGGCAGTGGACGTCGTACGGCTAATATGATGTATGATGAAGTACCTCATCATACATCATATCATTTTGTTTAAAACTTTAATCAACCTGTACCATTATTACCATCTACTTACAAGATCTACGTACCATTATTCTTTATTTAATAACATTTCTACCTGCTTAAGATGAAAAGATTAATATTTGCATTTTTTCCATATTTTTTGCATCCTAAAAGTAGCGTTCTATGACAAAAGTAAAGCTTCTTTCCTCCATTATACTTGTCTATTGCCGTTTGAATTCAATCTAATGTATAAAAACATACATAATAATTATTATAATTACTCGTTCGCTAATCTACTCCACATGACTTGATGTGGCCATTAGCATAATGGCGTCAACATGTGTGTGCTTTGCTATTTTTAACTCTTACCGTCTGGAAGCAGTCTGTCGTTGACTGGTTTATTACTTTTTAAGCTTAATCTTACGATGTCTTTGCGAATTATAAACATATTTGCCGCAAACTGACTGACCTACCGTGATACAGTTGTTACTAGTACGGAGGTCTGTGTGAATTACTCTCTAACAACCATATACGCTCATCATGAGATGATTTATGTTATTGTCTTATGTGTTCTATTAATTTATACCAAAATACTGATACATATGTTCGTAAGATGATTATTGTGCTGCGAGAAATGTTTTTGTTTAAGCTGGTATTGTTTTGGTTAGTGCCAAAATTTTAGTAGTAGTACAGCTCTTTATGAAGAAGCTCATTGTGGAAGTACTACCACCATACCTATTTCTACCGCAAAGCAGCGTTGCTGTGTTCCGGTTTGGGTAGGGTATGGGTGCCGGTGTAATTACAGGCACATGAGACATTTCAATTGTGTCTCTAGGATGGCAGATGTCTATAGGCACAGGTGACCACTTAACATCAGGTGGGCCTTCGTGCGTCGACTTGTTTGCCATCCAAGGAATTTTTAACCCCCGACGCAAAAAGAGGGGTGTTATAAGTTTCACGTGTCTGTCTGTCTGTCTGTCTGTCTGTCTGTCTGTCTGTGGCATCATAGCTCCCGAACGGATGAAGCGATTTCAATTTAGTTTTTTTTGTACGAAAGGTGACTTACGTACGAGTGTTCTTAGACATGTTTGATGAAAATCGGTTGAGCCGTTTAAAAGTTATGGGTGTGAAAGTGGGGAAGAAAAACTAAAAAATGATTTATCATATGGGTTATAAAATTATTAGGAACCTATGTACTTACAGCTTAACAAAATCGACATTATAATAAGTATGTACCTATAAAAAGTATAAAATAAAAATTAAATTAAAAATTTAAAAAACCCCCGACACAAAATCCTACGTTTCCTTTAAAAAGTAAAAAAATAAAATACGTCGCGTTGGGGGACCGCTTGGGACGGTCGTACCCTAACTGCAACATCGGTCCCCCAACGCGACGTATTTTATTTTTTTTGAAACGTAGGATTTTGTGTCGGGGGTTTTTTAAATTTTGTTAAAAAAGCTGGTAAATATTATTTAGTTTGTTGAGCAGCGCCAATGCGTAGAGCTAATAGCTATGTGTACAACAGCTCATCGAAGTAAAACACTTATCGAGTCCAAGCGTGTTCCCCAGACGTATTCCTTGTAGTTACAACTATGCCTCAACCCACAACTTATTCATCGTGAATGCATAATTCAAAAGAGCCGGTAGACCTATAATGTTAAAAACATAACCTTGCAAAATATCTAACTATATCCAACTTGATTCCCAGCTTGGCTGTTCATGTAGGTCATGTTATGTAACAGCCCCCACACTCCCGGGGGTGGTCGGGGGCTTGGGGACTCGACGCTGCGGGTTTAAGCCCCCACGAATGAAATTTTGTGATATTACGCGGTAACTTTTAAATTAATCAAGCTCATCATTTACCAAGCAGGTATGTTGCGGTGGTGACTAAATAATTTTGGTAACGGTAACGTTTACCTTCGGGTATTTCAGAGGTTATTTCAATGTTCACGAACTGAAAACACTGGTATTGTTGCGCTTGAATTAGTTGTGTTTTGCGCGTGTGTGATCTACTGCTAATGCAATTAAAGCTGGAGGTTTTTCTTGTTTAAACTCGCTAATCTCTGGACACACCTGGGCCCCATACAGGGCCATGAACCGCATGACCCCTGCGTAAAGACTCTGGCAAGAGACTTTTGGACCCCCTGGATTGCGCAGAACCTGCTTGAAGGCAGCCCCGACCCGCCACAGTCGGAAGTACCTAATAAGATATATTTTTTTCGGATTTGTCTGTTTCTGAATTTTGTATACCATCACGCCTGTATTCCCCGAAGGGTTAGGCAGAGGTGTACCAATGTACACCCACAGTTCGCCGGTATATTTAGGTCCCATGTAATAGGGGGCGAGCCTATTGCCATTAACCGGGCACAAATCCAAACTCCGAGCTGCTACTGAGAATTTCATAGAAAAACCCAATAACAATTTTGCTCGACCTGGGAATCGAACCCGGGACCCCTTGCACAGCAGTCGCACTTGCGACCACGAGACCAACGGGGCAGTCCTCGGCGGGGTGTTTCTGAATTTTGAATAAGATTATAAGTTAAATGTATGTGTGCGGACTATGGACCAGAATATGTACCTAATTCTTATTTATCACCCACTTATTCAGTGATAAATTTTACACTTCAGTCCTACTTCTTCTCAGTTCAATAAGATTTACGTAACTTCAATCCCACATTGTTTATTTAAACTCATTCCATTCAGTAAAACCTTGAACACACTATGTACGTAGGTACTACATAGGTACATACAAGCTACCACATACAAGCATACATTCATTCTTATATTTACTTCGTTCATTTCGTTCGTTCTTGTAAACCATTCCTTATTCCTGAATGACGATAATTTATAGCAAGCCAATAAACCGGTAGAAAATTTATTACCCTCCGAATTCAAAGCATTTCGAAAGTCTTTGAATTCCATTGATAATTTAGAATACAGTTTGTGTATGTAGAACCCATTATGAAATACTACGACGGTTTATGGTTTGCTATTCTCGTATGCTCCTCTACTATAAATGTTTTGTAGCTCTGAGTTAAAAATAATATCAATGGAAGTCGATTTTCGAATTGGAAAGGCGGTTATCCTATAGCATTTTGGTTTCATTATTGATGACTGGGATTCATCATAAATTATATGGAAATACCCCTACTTCCAATTTAAAATTTGATCAAATTTTCGCTACGTTTACTTACTCTTGCTAGGCTTTCAGTCACTACACTTATCTAATGTTTGTATCTTCAGTCGATTTGCATAACTACTACAACGTTTAGCTACGTAGCATCACCCAACCACCCACTATTACGTAATGCTTTGAACCCTGACATTTTAAGGTCGCTGTGACTTTTTGTTGGTGCATAGCGAGTTGTTTTTGCTATTCACATCTGCTATGGTGCTCATGAGATTGACCTGTACTAAGTAAAGTTAAGCAAATTCATTCGTTGTAATATAAGTCGTGGGTAGGCTGAAAAGATTGCTGAGGAATTACGTCAAGGGGGTTTCTGACAGCATCTTCTTTTGTGGGTTTGCTCGCGTTCTGAGGTCGCCAATGGCTTAGTTTCTTCTTCTTTTTGCATCGATAATTCGATAGTTTAAATAAATCCCTTTTTAGAGTACTTGGATCCAGTAAGAGGCAACGTTTATCACGGCACCAGTGGCGTTTTTATTGTCCTCCAAAGTCCAGGTACGCCTTGGACACTGCAGCAAGTAGACCACCATCTGCTCAGGAGCACTGCACTCGCCCTGTGTATCGGTGGGTTCTATAATCCACCATGGATTTGATTTATGATTTGGTGATCATCCTACCTAACAATAAGTTCCCATTTTTAAAGACCAGTTGATATTTTCTATCCCTTCCTTCTTTCTATAAACCCTGATAAATGTACACCCACATACTGGTATACATCTCTCTAAAACCTAGTACATAGGACCGTTATCGGCAACGCGACCGCTGAGTTACGCAAGCTGGATCGATAGCGACCTTCCATGCCTGTACGAACCTAGATGTAGACCGAACCTCTATTTCCTGGGTCGTTACCAGTTATGCAACGCGCGCCTGCGCGCTCCACGCTGAAATCTGGGGCAAATTATACAAGTACTAAGTTGGAATGATGATGTTGGATATATATACCTACCATCACGCCTGTATTCCCCGAAGGGCTAGGCAGAGGTGTACCAATGTAGCAAGGTAGTACGGCTTTTAACGTGAGTACTGGAGGGACTGATAATGTCAGAAGGGCTACTGGGTTTTTATATGTGTGACTGTTTTTTTACTAAGCTGCTGAGTGGTGTATAATGTATGGCATACACAGAACCCTTGGCTTTGCTTGAAGCGGTTTGTCTTTATACACATACATGCCATTACGCCTGAATTCCCTAAAGGGTTAGACAGAGGTGTACCAATATACAGCCACAGTTCGCCGGTATGTTTAGGTCCCATGTAGTGGGGGAAGAGTCTATTGCCATTAACTAGGCACAAATCCTAACTCTGCTATTAAGAATTTTATAGAAAAACCCAATAACACTTTTTCCTTTTTTATTTGGAAATATTTTTGCCTTTTTTATGCCTCTTGGTGACGTGTCTGGAGTTAGGTGATAGGTGATAGTGGAATGATGATAGGAGCTTCTGGTCTTGTCGCTATGGCTATCCAAAGTACCAAAAAGCTTTCGGTTTATAGCAAGACCTTGAATCCCATTGTGTTTACAGAATGATCGTGAGATGTGTTGATCGTGAGTAAATGTTGGAAATGTGCCTGATAAACACGCCGGATTATGACGAGAGCATCCGTTAAATCTACTACAGTTTACAAAGTTTTATTTACTTTACAGCGCTAGTAGTAAAGGCTTGAGGAGTCTCCACAATTCTATGCGTATTTTTTTATTGTTTTGTACCTACGTGATGAGGAAAAGGCAACCTTTTTAAGGTCACGTTTTGTCTTTGTGTCACAGAAGAGTTTTTCTCAAGATCTTTGAAACGTAGGAATTGAATATTTGCATAGTAATATTTAGATCTACTATGTATCTTAGCGCATCCAGTAAAAACGCGGTCTTATAAGATTTAATTTTGCTACCAGTACCTAACGCCTATACCCGGTTAGGTACCAAAATTTTAGGAACAGCGCATTGACAAATGCCTTTTTGTAAAATACGCCTCTCAGCGTGATATGATAATAAAATGACGATTTGAAGGCCAATTCTAGGTACTAATCAAAAACTTTTAAATTCTAGTCGCAATTTATCAATGTCAAAAAAATTACGTAAATAACATTTATAAATACGATAAATAGTATATAGTTTATTATTATTAATG
This sequence comes from Caradrina clavipalpis, assembly GCA_932526535.1. Lineage (NCBI taxonomy): Eukaryota > Metazoa > Arthropoda > Insecta > Lepidoptera > Noctuidae > Caradrina > Caradrina clavipalpis. The sequence goes on from OW052088.1 coordinate 2,975,423, forward strand.
AACTCTAAAGCTATGAAGCTTTCGAGAGGCCTAAATGCTATCTAGTTTTCACAGCTTGTTTTCAAATCTAGTATTTCTATTCATTCTACAAGTGTAATTCTGGTTTCCTTTCCAAAATGCTAAGGCATTTTTGACAGATTCAGACTGAGATTACATTGTGATCGTTCTTAAAGATCACCATCTTAAGATTAGTAGAATTGCCCCTTTAATTAAAAATATCCCTCTTATAACTCAGAAAAAAAATACCAAAAAGCTGCAGTAGCTAACAGAGTTATGCTAGGTACAGACAGCAAAACCATTATTACAGCTAGTCTCGGCGTGTATGCACGTTAAAATCTCGCTGGCGATGATCCAGAGGAGGCAGGAGCGGCGGCCGGTGTTTACGATAACGGCTAACAGTTAGCTCTAGAATGCGCCCGCGCACGAATTGTATTGTAGATCGGCTGTGGTAAGAGTTGTGGGAGCGAGCGGTGATATTTGATCACTTGTCAATCTATTCTGTAAGCATTTCGTTAAATGAGCGTACTTGAGATGAGCTGTCATTCCGCCTGATACTACGGGTTGACCACTCATTTCAAGCTAACTTTACCTTTGGTGACACTCCATTGAAGCGTAAAGCAGCGGAGTAAAGAAAAATTAACTAATAGGGTCCCATTATTACTGATCAACGGTGCAAAGCCATTAAAATATTGGTTGGCTTTATTTTGGGAATATTTGCTTGCACTAGTCCTAAGTCCCTGTAGCTGTGGGGGCCTGTATCTTTGCTACGCCTATGTGTAGGTGGTATGTAAATTCTTGAATACTTACAACATTTTGTACTACAAAGCGAAATATTAATATAAAATGTTCAAACGTCTTAATTTCGCCATTTTCTATGAACTTGTCCTACAGAATATTTTTAATAGCTTTGTACATCGAATGACGCCACTAATTGTTGCACTATAAATTGAGTGAGACTCATTTAAATTGAATATAAAACATGCGCTTTTCACATTCAGACTGCATAAGAATATCTTGACCTTAGATAACATGAAAGTCAATTAAAAAAAAACTGTTTATACATTGTTGTTTTAAATGATTTCTCTTAATTCTGAAGTCGTGACGGCTGATATAATACTGAAGACTATCTTGCTTGATTTGCTTAATAGTATTTCAACTGTAAAACTATTACAATAAGGTTGAACATGATTAAACATTCCAAAGCCAGTTTCCTAGAGATTATTCGGAAATCGGGACATCGCAACGAAAACTTTATAAATCAGAGATTGAATTAAATTCCATTTCGTCTGGTAGTTGACAGGGACCCGTTTGGCATTGTATGGACATGTGAAGAGGAGGTATACAACGCATGTGACCAAAAGAGTTGTGAGTATAAATGTGAATGGATGGAAAGGAAGAGGGAGGTCAAAGAAAATAAGAACGGATTGTGTGAACAATGATATGAAAGAGAAGGGAGTCAGTGATATCATGACGGTTGAAGAACGGAATGGAAGAAGAAAACGCCTTGCGCCGACCTCAAGTAACATAGGACAAGGGCAAAGACGATGATTGCCCAGTAGTCATTTTAGATCGATTTTTTAATGGTTTTGAGCACCGTTTCGAACAATACCCTTTTGTAGTCTTGGCTAAAAATGAAATAAACACTCTTTTTCTTTGAAATGCTACACAAAAGCCTATGACAAGTCATAACACGAGCGATTTGCATAAAACACACGTCCTTGGGCGTCACGCTGCACCGCATTGTTAATTATTTGATAATGAGCAATGTTTTGTTCACGTTTTTGCTTGTTCAAACTATTGTTTTTGCTAATTAATTAGTTGCCGGTGAACTGTGAAGGTTTGTTTTCGTGGATTATGACACACTAACTTCTCCCCGCGACTTGACCCGTGTGGAAGTCAAGTATACCTACCATTAAACATACCAAATGGCAGCAGTGTAGCTTTATATCAGTAAAAGAGTGTTTGTAAACGGACTAATATCTGCGGAGATTATCTCTTACAAAAAAACCAAGACTTTTACGTTTTTAAACTAAGTGTTAAAGATGAATAAATATACTAAATATACTGGCGAACTGTGGGCGTATGTTGGTATCCCTCTGCCTAACCCTTCGGGGAATGCAGGCGTGATGGTATGATGATGGTGTTAAAGATGATTCGAGTCGAAAACGACTACTAGTATTGACAAGGAAATTTGTGGTTCCCCAGCTATCTATCCCTATCGTTCATCCTTAGCGTTTTAAAGCCTCGTTTTTATATCTTACTACTATTATGAATGCAAACGGACGGGTGAATGTTTGTTACTTAAACACGCCAGAACGGCTGAACGGATCTGGATGAAATTTGGCACAGAGATAGATTATAGTCTGGAATAGCACATTGGCTACTTTTTATCCCGGACAAATGTACGATTCTCGTGGAATATATCAACTTTCACGCGGACGAAGTCGCGAGAAGCTAATTACTAAATTTATAGTAGGTAGGTACCTATACTATTTGTTTTTTTTTTTAATATTGAACATTATTTATATTTGTAAAAGATATAATATCGCGATCAATTTTGTACAGAAGCAGTGAGTGTCCCTACAAACCCAGTGGCCTTTATAATAACAGAATTATAAAGACAACACCAGCTGCTGCCAAAACGAACGGATATTTGTTTTATTGGTGACCGCGTGTCCATTGCTGTACGGCAATTTTGAATATTATTTAATCGGCAACGAGCAATGCCAATATTTCGCTAATGCTATACTGGTGTTTAGTTCGCGACATCCAAAAGAAAATTATCCCATAAAAAAAACTTGTGTGGCTCCTAAACTACAAAAAATACGTCAAGCTCCTAAACTACAAGAAATCACAGAACGTAGGTAAATGGTGGGTTATTTAAGAAAGCCCAAGAAAATAGGCTTCCAACATCTTCGTTTTGCTTGGGCCTGGTTCATATTTTTAACAAGGTGCAGTAATACCAACTCCCCATGAAGCGCTTTCGATAAACCATTGTGACCTACTTACTACAGTGCCCAAAGTATCCCAACACCCCCTTTGGAAGACAGAACCCCACTAACACCTCGATAAACGTGGCCACCGAATTGGGCCCAAGTTCTCGGAAAAATCTGTAGACCATCCACTCTAACAGAAGAAAATAACGACTTTTGCTGAAAAACCTCTTCCTTTTCTTACCTATTTTTCTTAGTTTTGCCTGTTTACTTTCCTTCTTCTCCTCGAGTCGTATGCTCTCTGCTGAGCGTCATGATGTGCCCTTCCACCAGATTCTCCACGACAGAGCTGCTACCATCTCCTCGATCCATGGCATTGTTTAGAGTATCTGTGGTCGTCGTTTTTAAGCTTTAGGCTATTTGGTCAGACCATCTATAGTTGGGCTGCGTCCTCTGCGTCGCCTGTTTACCCTATGTAGACCACGGAGTAAAGCTTCTTTCTTTACTCCGTGATGTAGACATATAGTAGCTGATAATTTTATCGTGTCTGACCGTGTAATGGACACCATAAACGCTGTTTACAGTGGCTAGAAGTTTGGACGGTATGCCATCCACTCAACACAGATTTATGCCCAGCCCCGACTTTATAATATAACACGTAACAGTTCACATACACAAATATACTACACGCTTCGTTATCTATACATTTATTAGTAAAGAAAAAAAGTTGTACTTATCCCTTTTTATGAAAATTTTGCGGACGTTTAAAGATATGGAAAAAGAGCGTAGAAAGCTAAAATGTTAATATAAAATGCGTAAGAAATAAATTAAATGACTAAAAAATAACAATACATACACTAACATACCTTTGACACACAAATTATTAGTATGTCAATTTGTGTCATAATGTAGTGTTTGACAAGAGAACCTTAATTTAAATGCATTATGGTCGAATTTCGACCACTGGGCGACCTGCCGGCCGGCCTGGGAGATGTTTAATAGTTCAGCTCAAATTGACTGTAGCTTTGTATGAAGTTCTGTTTATTCCGGAGATGTTAATTGGTACAACTACTATGTGTGATCACAATAGTCGAGACATGCCATGCGCCTGCGTCACTTTTATTTAGCATTTACTAACAAAATTATAATGCTCTCCGCCGTACCTAGTTTTGTACAAATTTCTTATTTAATGTAAATCTTAACAATGAGCAAATTCGCTACCATCTGATAAGTTTTTAGTTCAGTAACTAGAGTGGGATTTTAATTTGCGAGTTCGATCTTATACCATTAATATTATATTTAGATGACGTAGAAATATGAAACCTATAAGAAAATACTCCTGACTAAATAGTACCTATATCAAGACTTTTGTTAGTAATAAAAATAAAAATGTGTACTTGTCAGAGCAAGCGAGTGATATAGGTACTAAAAAAAATAAAAACTTAGATAAAAATGTTGATATTAACAAGAAACAAAAAAAAAATTATTACAGGTCCAAATCAAAAACTTAATTCTTCTTTTAAAATAAATAGGAGTTCACATGGCGTGAACGGACAGCTTGATCCGATCAATACTCTATTACCCACCTATTTCACCAAAACGATGTACAAAGTTATACCCAGAGCAGGGAACACAGGAAAAATATATCAAGATCTTTATGTGTTTCAATCATCATTAGCATTGATCGATCTTTTTGTGTAAATGTTTATTTTAGGCCCAGAACTCGATAGCATTGCTTTGGAGCTAAACACATCACAATATTTACGTAAGTTTACGCTACTTTATTTATTGGCGTAAACACGGTTATCTGGGCTTTTGAGAAGATATATAGTCTTCGTAATGTTATCTGGTAGTTCAGATATGAATTGATAAGAAGGGATAATGATAACATTATTTTCAATGGCTTTATTGTTGTTGATTGAACTAGTTCCCTCAATATAAAGTCAACTTCAAATCATTCGTTTCAATTAAAACATTATGATTCACTTTTTAACTTCATATACCTACAAGAAAAACATATTTATTGTAGTTGCCCCTTTAAAGGGTCGCTTCGTATGGAGAAGAATGGCCAAAAAACTCCATACTAACTCTTTTAAAATAAATGTATTACAACATGTTATACAGAATTTTACTCCATTTCTGGCTAGTTTATCTGTTAAGACAGACATAAATATCGTAAACAGTCTTTTTATTATCAAACACTAATCCTATTACTCAAATACTGCTTTCAATAGAAAAATAGAATCATCAGGTGATAAAGTTATTTTTAATTCTGATCATTTGATGTGAGCCCATCGACAGTCTACAATCCCGTTGATAAACTCTTCAAACTCAGATAACATCTAGACAGACCGACATGCAGATAACAGTAGGTATTCACAACTGTGACTCAATGGAGAACGATGTGAGTAACTAAAGCGGATACACCTATTAGGAGATGCACATTCCAAGCCAACCAAATCGACTCCTTGGAATTCTTGCCTTCATTTTTTGCAATGGAGTGTTGAAATAGATCGAAATGCTTTATCTAATGGTTTGTCTAAAACCCAGGTGTTTGGGCATAGATCCAAAAGCTGCGGAAAATGCAGGTAGCAGTCTTGAGTTCTTGAGATATTTGCCTTTGAAACCTATAATTTATTTGTTTTTGGAAGTTTGCTAGTTAGTCCCAAAATATCTGCAATGCAGGTGGCATTTCGCTAAATGTCATAACTGTTTTCGTAACCTTTAATTTGCCTTTCTCTTTGTTATTTCATCTTTGGCGTTATTAAGTAATAAGCGTTCTTTCATTTAGTTAGTTTTTATTACAGACCGTTTTATTATTAACCGTTGTGACTCATGATCAAATTTTCCGTATGCCTTATAAATTATAACAGTATCTTCACACTTTCCTGGCTTCTAATATTCTCCGCCAAATAGGTTTCTAGTATAAAACAGTTTGTTGGCTACGTAATCTCAGAGAAAATGGTTTCTATTCTTGCTTATCAGTAAATTCAATAAGATTTATTACTTTTGAAACGACAATGAAATTAAATGACGGTAAAATTGAAGGTAAAACAAATATAGCTATGTTGAAAAGAAACTATTCGCAACCGTAGGTGCATTGTTTATTGAAAGGGACTGTCCATCATACGACGAGATATCTTAATCGGATTTGCAATGACTGTCTCTCGTCTCACAGTGACCCCTAAGACAGGAAGCACGACAGGACGTGAGTCAGGGCACCGGACGCGGGGTAAACCAATCACGAGACAAACGTACTGGACTGACCTGCATCACTATTCGTATGACTCTGTAGTCTACAATATAGTGAATGGAAAAACACCAATCTACATAAAAGAACACGGAATTATGTTTCAAAAATCAAGAAAAGATTTTTATTCTGAAATAATCTCGATACCAAGTCTTGTCATGTTAAAGCCTGTACCGACATTTTCTTTTATAGCTTCGTTTTCCGAAATTCATTTAATTTCCTTAGTAATTAATTGATTCTCGACCTTGTCGTATTGTAGGGTTTCATCCAATTTATCAGTAAACGTCAATCATTTCTCAATTAGGTAAGGCACTAAATGAGACATAATTCTAAACATTTGACATTGCCATTCTAAAGATCTGTGTAGAATCAGATTTCCTCCACACTGTGAGTGGTCCTAGACAGATCGTATTTTAAAGGTCATTATTCTACACACGTCTCATTTTAGTCTTGTCTTCTAGATTGACCATAACGACTCTCCCTGACTACCGTGCAAGCTGCCCAATTTGGGAAGAGTCTCCTTTAAACCTAACACGAAAAACCCATTAATAAATGGCTTAGTCCATTTAATTACGTCCTCGTGTACATTTAAATGCCTAAAGTCAGTAGGTTGGTTTATATTAGGGCTCTGCGGCTTTGACCTTTTCACCCTCACGAGGGAACTTTAAATAGCCACTAAGTAATCTCTGAAGCCATGTAACTTTATTGTGTAAGGTTTAACTGTGGGAATTGCTTTTAAATAAGGTTTTGTTCAAGTGTCAGATAGAACGATCATATCTACTTTACAGTGCGCAGAGTGACCTTGAAGCAATTAAGGGTTCCCCTCCTTTGCCCCTTTTTCTCATACTTTTTTAGCACTCCCTTCGACACTTGACTAATGAAATCGTCATCTGCATTTTCTTTTTGGGGATAATTATCGCCTCTTCAAACATCATTCATTCTGATTCCTATGGGGTATATATGGTGGCGATCATCATGCGTCAAGCGAACGCCGGGCCCCTGTCTCATGGTAGTATGAGGAACCATGGGGTTTTAATCGGTAAGAGTCCAACATAATTCTCTGTTCTATCCAGACCTCCGTAAACCTTGATATCCCCCATAAAAAGGGCTATATTGGGCCTATTTCTCCGAATACCTGAGCGGTTTATTTGTCCAAACGTGATCCTATAAAATATTTATCTACCATCCGTTGGTGACGTCATGTGAACAGGTACAATTTTAATTTCTTATTGCTCATCATACGCTGTATCTCTTTCTAAATCTTTCCACTATCACAACCGATAAATATTAGATATTGCAAGACAATATTAAGATATTTCATGTCTGTGACTAACCGAGTGTTTTTCCCATAGTAACCTTGAACTTAGCTATGATTTTGTGAGTCATTTCCATCACAATAACAATCATTGTACTCTATAGTTTTTGTCGTTCGTCACACACACGGCTACTGGATCTAATTGTGGGTATATTAGTACTACAGGTTATTATTTTTCCTTGACTTTGGAAACATTATACTTATTTTGTACCTGCCGAAGATATTTATATTTTCGAAATTGTTTTCCTTATTAGGATTTGTGGAATGTGGATTTGTGGTTCAATCAGTATAATTTTACCTGTTAGCTTTTGTGTTACTTAGATTGTTTTTAGTAACATTTATTTTCTTTCTCTTCATTATATCAGCTACTAATTGATTTGATATAGAAGACTGCTTCTAAGTTCATTTTGTATTTACAATAAAAGAGTTCGGAGAAAGATAAAATACATTATGGCAGACGGTATATAATAGTGCGATTTTATAAATTCACCAGACAGACCTGAACAACAAATTTATAGTGCGAAATACAGAATCCAAAACACATTCAACAGAAACTATGTTATTCTGCCAATAGCTTCGAGAGACTTCATTAAATCCGGTGAAGACTGGCCAATTTGGCACCCAGCGCTTGACCTAGACCGAGCCGATCCGTTTGGTAATTAAATGAATACGTGCAAACTGACTAATACCATCACAATTGAATTAATTGATTAACGGAGTGATAAAGCGATGGCAGACGGGGACGGACAGACCAGCCAATTAAATGGATACGGGTGCACTGTTCTTTAGTGAAATGGGTTGTTGAGTTTTATGCGGGAATAACAAGGATACTCAATTTATCTCTAGTATAGAACATAGTCGCTTCCCACCGTCTGTACGAATAAATCTTTTAAAGTACACAACGGATTTTAATTCAGTTTTCGTCAATAGATAGAGTGATTCAATAGGATGGTTTATACGCATGAAACATCACGCTTCAACCGACGGGACCGGGCAGTAACCAAAGACGTAACTGATCGCGGGTGACACAGTGGAGTATAAAAGTATAGCTATTGATGTATAAAAAAGGTTTACACTGAAGATACACGTTGTGGTTCTTTCCGAACAGAGGCAGAATCTTTATTTAACACTCAACGTATTGAAAAAACAAAAATAAGCGAAGGGAAATATGTCATAGTGCTAATGGGGCATAAATCTGAATGTCAATTAAAGTTTAACTGCTTGTCAGCGACAATCAATGTAAACATTTTGGCAAATAAAAGGTATTTTTGAAAGATTGAGACTGAGATTAGATTGCAATCATTCCAAAATTTTAAGGGCATCGAACTTCGGTGGGTCTGAAAAAATATTTCTCTTAGAGTTATTTTTATTTCCTAAAAAAAATCGATAATGGGGCGGCCCAAACGCGGCGCTTAGGTCGAATCCGACACTGCTCATACCTTTACATTCACATACGACATTTAACATAAATACATCAATATTATCATGCTCACAACTCCATATCGTAGCAACCGTATAACAATATCCATAGCATTGTTCCCTTGACTAGTAAATACTATGTTAGTACCAAGTTTATCGCTTATTGTCCTCCATTTGGTCGCAAGTTCAATGGCAACCGTGTTCTATGTATCATAATGTTTGCTTTACATTGTTAGGTAGGGCTGGTGAATTGGAAATATTGGGCTTATGTAAACCAGAAGTATGTTTATCATTTATTTAGCCACTATCTTTTGCCCACAACTTCGTGTGCGTAGATTTCTAAATTAAGCCAAAGTCCTATATTATCCCTCTTGAAAAAAACGTCATACGTCAAACGCACTTTTCTTTCTTTTCTGGGATCTAATAATCCGCCAAACATCTGGATCCCTTCATTCGTTTCGGTTGTATTGAGTTACAAACAACCAACCATCCATCTTCTTCTCAAACCTCTGCAACTAAGATAATTTAACCATTTCATTCTTCCTCTACGATAAGGAAATTCGACTTGTTTTGACCTAAAATATCCTCTAATTTGACTAAAAAGGTTCCCTCAAAATACACATATTTACTTCTCACAAGACAGACACAGCGTCGCTGACAATCGCTATTTAATTGTAGATGTCAATTCCAATTGATACTAACATAGATAAATTGTATCTTCGTCATTAAACGTTTTCCAGTCCATTACTAATAATGATATGCCAGACTGTTGTTTACGCTGAAGGCCATTTCATCGTACATATCGATCTACTATACGTATTTCCACTAGAATCACCTAAATCATCACTTCTCTTTTACTTTTATTTTAATGGGGACAAGCCCGCCACATTGGTACTATCCTTTGGGAACCTTTAGGAAAGCTCCGTGGCAATGAAGCCCGATAAGTCCCGGAGAAATGTTTTAACTGTCTTGGACCCCACAAAGGAATTTTCTTTTGTTGGCCTGTCTTCCCAGCCGATTTAAAAACATTATCATCACAGCCCGACTCCTGGGTTTAGGGCCCTTCTTTGCTTGTACCAATCTTGACACTCTTCAACCAATTTCATCCAGGTTCTTCTAGTGGCTTTTGTTAAATCATCAAATGACTTCATCCGCTCTAGGCTGAGCGGAAGGGAGTGTCAGTCTCTTACAAACTAAAACCCACCCGTGTTCCTCCTAATGCCCTATGCGTTTCAGAGTCGCGGTAACTCTTTCGAACAAACCAATCCCGTAACCCTGGCAGCTCATCGTTCCCTGAGACTGGGTCCTAAGTACGATTGCTAGCCTGGAGGTCTTGGGCTCAATTCCCAGGTCCAGCAAATTGTTATTGGGTTTCTCAATCAAATTCTCAGTAGCAGCTCGGAGTTAGGATTTGTGCCCGGTTAATGGCAGTAGGCTCAACCCTTATTACATGGGACTTAAACATACTGGCGAAATGTGGGGTACATTGATACGCCTCTGCCTAACCCTTCAGGGAATACAGGCATGTAAAAATAAATGTCTGTAAAGTTTCTATAAAATGCCATCCCTCACTTCAGTGGCGTCCTTGATATCGTGGGAAAAGGTCATGTGCCGTGACGGAGGGACCTTTGTGCCCACACTGTCGCGTCAATCACGCTTATTAGTTGAAGCCTGAGGAAATTGATCGCTTCGTGTCATATCGTGGGTGGTTGGGTCTTTCACGAGTATTGGTTTTCAGGATCTTGCCCTGATTGATGTTTCAAATATCAAGCTTAGGTGATAAAGTACCTTTAATCTGATACGAATATAGATATACTCTGTTTTGCTTGCTAAAAATAATTTCTTATAAACAGATGGACTTAATTTGGCGTACAATTTAATGATTTGCCTAAAAACCCTGCACGGGTAGGCAGCTCACTCAATAAAGATCTCTAAGCAATGGGTAGTACATCCGATATCTACTTTCGTCTAGTTTGACACTGAATTACTTGGAAAAGTAGAGGCAAATAATAGAAAAATCGATATTAAACCCCATTCAACCATTTCCCAGAATATATTGTATAGCCATTAGCTAACCTTGCAAGTAATAGATGTAGAGAGAGTGCGTCATTGTACTGTAGAGACTAATCGGTGTCCACCACGCGGTAGGATCGTATGGGATCGCGACATCTGTGCGAAAACCTCGTTTATTTCTAGAAAGATCGATAATCCTTGGGAAAAGAAATGGTGAACTGGTTTATTTTGAATTAAATATGAAAACTGATTTAAGAAAGCTATAACTGAGTGGTAATATTTAATGGTACTTTAAGATTTGGTGAGGTTTATCAGAACACAATACACGTAACCGGCGTGCTTGTATGGCAAGATGTATGAACGTGGAGGACGCGAAAGAAGTGTGTAAAGATCGTACCAAATGGCAATCTGTGTTTTCTGACTGCCCATGGGAAAACTCTCTTTCTTCATCAACATATTTTATACGTACTATCCGCAACTTCGTCTGCAGGTCGTATTTCACCCGCGTTAAGTCTTTGGTTACTGCTCCGTACTCGGGGATCGTAGCGTGATGTTACACAGCTTATGACACTCACAAATAACCTGGCTTTCTACGGGTATAAGAATTTTCAAAATCGGTTCGGTAGATCCAGAGATTACCCTCTACAAACTTAAAAGCTAAACCGCTCTCTTAGGAACATTCACTTTCATTTTCCTAAAACAAAATATCTTATTCTATTCCTCCAGAACAAAGCCATAGCAAAAGCTATTTTCTTCTAACTAATGGGCATATCTAAGCGTTGACACGCGCATGGCAACAGCAAATGTTTTGTAGTTAATTTTGAGACGACGCGGTACGTTCTAAATGCGCGCGCGCACATCGCCCGGCCCGCCATGTTTAACTTTATTTGCATTGGACGTGGTGCATCAGGGCTGCTTCGTGCAGAAAAATTATCATTTATTGTATTTAAATATGAATAGTAATTGAATTTTGGTATATTTTAGTAAAAATTCTGGTTTTTGCCCTCAATCCCATTACAAATCATTAATATTGATGCATGTAACTGACACTAAATAGGTGTTTATAATTTAAATTACGTATCTAATATAATAGTGTATGTTGGAGGGTACTAAATGGTTTGTTACATCAAGAGGTCACTTATTTTTGTCATAAAGACAATTTAGTTCAATCGATCATACGCGTAATGGAATCAATAAACGTTCTACGTCAAACCCTTGTTAGGCTAGGCCAAATACATATCGTCTCTCAATTTATAGACATTCTATTCTGATCATCTCATTGCCAACTATCGCCTACTCCATACATTTTGATCGTATAGGTTGCACTATTCTAGGGAACAGTTGAAGGTCACCAACCTAGAAAAGAAAAAGTTTTGTATATTGATTGGTATTAATAAGACATGTCAAAGTGTGACCATATATTTTGTTTGGAATTATATACATACTAGTGAACTGCCGAAGATCTCGACCGCTTCGCTTATTTCACCCGCCATAAGTTATGTTTTTGTTTAAAGCTCCGCTCCCGTGTGTCGCCGCGTTATATTATATAACCTATGTTACTCAGGAATAATGTAGCTATCTATTGGTAAAAAATGGTTAAAATCGGTCCAGTAGTTTCGAAGACAATTCGTTTCAAATGAACAAAAATATCTTACCTCTTTATAATAAAAATATTTTTACCAGGATTTTGTAAAAACCTAATTGAAAAGAGTATCCCTGGAAATTCTTTCTCGTTCTTTCCATAGGGGCTTACCTATGCTTTTGGAACGAGCTACTATGCTAGCGTCAACTTTCTGACCAACTCGACGGACTCCTTGACGACTCAAAAGTGCCTGTCCTATAAATGGTCTCATTGAAATAAATACTTTGATTTTGACTATTGTCTATTAAGTTCAGAAGACCGGAAAATCTGGCCAATAACATTGGTTTCCTCATTCTAATTAGTCAATTCATCGCCTACAAGCGGTCCATTGAGTTTTAGTGCTTACGGAAATCAAGTGTGATGATAAGGCAAAGAGTTTTGCCAGATCATATCGGACATAAGTACCTGTCATTATTGTTATGACTGCCATTCTAGACGTCGATTTATTGCCTAGGAACAGCATAACAACACTCAATTGACTTTTATGACTGGTACGGGATGAGGCTTATCATCTTTAAATATTTTTAGACCTGGCAATAAATTGAGGCACATTTTTGCAATCTATTTTGTTTTTTTAAAGCTTTTTCTTATTCTGTGTAGTTTCTTTTCCTTATTTTGCGTGCACGTCTGTCTAACTTCGGCTCGAAACTTTGCCCGTGTCAAAGTTGCGAGCAGAAACCGTATTTTTTTATGGGATTAAAAAGTAGCCTTGTTGTAGTAGTCTTTGTGCTATTCCATCCATCCGAACCTTCGCATTTATAATAGAAATAATATTACCGTTTCTCCTTTATCTTCTGTGTTGTTTTATAATTTTATTCATTCATTTTATTTATCGATCTAAATAGCGCCTCTGACACTACAATAAACATGGCCACGTACTGAGCACAAGTAGTATATAAGTTACAATAAACGTTTCATCGATACGAAAAGGAAAAGATCATTTAATTTGTATTTATTTCTCTAAAGCATATTTTCAGTTAAATGTCAATTTCAAACTTCAATTCTAAGCAAGCTTATTCCAGTGACATTTCTAACCAACCACTATAATCTTTTTATCAACGTTTTCCTTACCATTATTATGACATTATCCAAATTCCCCTCGACGCAGCCCTGTAAGGATGCACCACCTATTCCGGGACAGTCCGCATCCCCACCGAGCCCATACATGGTCACACCCAATATAGACTTAGATGTCTTTGTAACCCAGGGCCTGATAATTTTAACATTGCCCTGCTCATGTAAACCCGGTAACAGTACGCTTGCCTACCAGTTCTGAGTAAGATGGACTTTACTGTTTTAGACGTCATTCGCTCTCCATCTTGCTTTGTATGTCCTTCTGAGTATTTGGTGGCTTTAATGTTTTATTATCAATTTCCTCGATGATCTATTACGGATGTGATCCTATTCGTGTGTACTGGGTACTGTAGAGGTGAAGGGATCTAACTATTATTTATCATGTGTACTTCGTTCATTGATATCTATCTATACTAATATTATCAATCAATCAATCAGCGTTTATTGTGGATCATAGGTATGTATAGTACAGTTCTTAAATATTTGTAAATTTTGATCAGCTATGTCCCGCCCGTAGGGCATACAATAATTACATTTAGACAAACTACGAATTCAATGAACATTATTACAGATTAAAAAAAAAAAATTAAAAAAATAAAGTCAAAAATTATAAAGAGGTAAAGTTTGTGAGGTCGTAGGGGGTAATCTCTTGATCTACTGAACCGACCAGGCTTGATGATATGTATAAAGATAACCTGTTACCTATTATTGCACCTTGAAATTACAGACACCAATGTAACCGCACGTTTTACAAGTTTTAGCAAATATTGTTACCAAGTGTAAAACAAATATTATCAGCTAATATTCGTTTCGTGACGCTTGCTAATGACATGAGGAATGGTCTCATGACAAATGACGTCATAAGGCGACAGTGACTGTCCAGTGAACATCAATTCGTCAAGCTGTCTGTCTCACTTCACTGCAAGCGCCAAATATTTCATATTAGCTTCTACCCGCAACTTCTCCCGCGATAAGGGACGATTTTGGTTACTGCTTCGCTGCTGTGGGTCGTAGCGTGATGGTTTATAGCCTTTAATATTCTTCATGAATCTGGCTATCATATTCAAGAACATTTTTTCCAACCCGATTTAAAGTTCCAGAGATTAGCATGTTTAAACAAACAATAAAACTCTTCTTCTTTATTATATTTGAACAGATTTTTGCAATTTTTTTTAACTACTCGTTGTTCTAAACTTGAAAATATTTTCGTACGTCAATCAGCCTAATTGGATTGTTTTTAGACCTTTGGACCCGTTTATGAAACTAAATTAAGAACTCTATTCCGTTATTTTACATACCATCATGCCTGTATTCCCCGACGAGTTAGGCAGAGTTGTACACCCACAGTTCGCCGGTATGTTTTAAGTCCCATGTAATTGGGGGCGAGCCATTAACCGGGCAGAAATCCTAACTCCGAGCTGCTACTGAGAATTTCATAAAAAAAACCAATATCACTTTGCTCGACCTGGAAATCGAACCCAAGACCTCTAGCGTAGCAGTCGGGCTTTAGACCACTAGGCTAACAAGGCAGTCAATTAAAAATATTTGAATAGGAATTCAATGAAAATTTCCGTGGGCGAATAATTTATAAAGAATTCTGAATCGAATAGTACATTCTAGGCATGCATAGCCATTGCTTGTGAAGCGGTGGTGGGTCGTACCACCTCGGTGAACCGATTGTATAGATTATTCTATTTGTAAAGTAGCACCATGGATCGATTCTCACATTGTACTGTCACAAGTATTAATGTACCCTAGTTATAAGGTTTGATTGATGGTAAACCAAGTTTTCCATTCATTTTCACGGACACAGATTTTAGAGTGACCTATTTAGTACTTCGGTCGGGTGTGCAGTACTCGTAGCCCACGTGCTTGTATGACCAGATGTATGAAGGTGGACGAGGCGAAAGTAGTATGTAAGGATCGTAGCAGGTGGCGTTGTGGTTTCTGCCTATCGCCACGGGAAAAGGCGTGAGTTTATGTATGTATTTAGTACTTAGGCTATCTACCCAAATATCAGTGTGGTACATACTTAGGTACCACGGGCCGTGGGTTACTTGTACTTTTAGAGGTATAAACTATATACGTGACTAGCGAACTAGCGACTAGCGACTTCGTCAGCGTGGCTTATTTCACCCGCGTTAAATTACGTTTTTGGTTACTGTTCCGCTCCTGTGAGTCGTAGCGTGATGTTATATAGCCTATTTTACTCCGGAATAATGTAGCTATCTATTAGTGTTTTTTTTTTAAATCGGTTGTAATGTGTAATGTGTAGTAATTTGAGAGCCTATTCGTCACAAACAAACAAACAAAAAAATCTTTCCTCTTTATGATATTATTATAGACTAGCTGTTCCCCGCGGTTTCACCCTCGCTGCTCAGCACCTGTTGGTCGTAGCGTGATGTTACATAGCCTATAGCCTTCCTCAAGAAATGGACTATCCAACACTAAAAGAATTTTCCAATTCCAACCAGTAGTCCCTGAGATTAGCGCGTTCAAACAAACAAACTATTTAGCTTTATAATATTAGTATAGATTGAAACAATCTTTATACTAATTATTCCGCATTATTCCATCAATACATGGCAAATCATGGCAATGTCTTCAAAACTACCGCTATTGATTCCTTTAGACAATATTCCAAGAACCGATTTCAAACCTCATCAGTCTGACGTGCTTCTAACTACATAAACACTTGTCTTCTGCACCAATCAGGTCGATTTCCTGTGATGTTCCAATCACGAGGAACAACTGCAGACGGACATTAACGCTGATGGCTCCCGACCCTACATTACACAATTTCCTGTATTGGGATTAAGCCGGAGACAGCTGAAGCTGCGGCCAGATTAGTTTGGTGTTGTAGACTGTGAGTGAAGCGGCGATTTGTTTATTTAAACTTTATGTTATGAAGAAGTTTAAAAACGGAGTTCATGGCTTAGGCATTACCTACCAGTCAACCGAAGATGGTAAAGAGATGTGAGAACATGGCAGGCGACTCATAGTGTAGTAGCTTATAGTATTTAATATCCAACACAAATTCACGTGAGCGGTCATACAAGCAAGAATGCGTTCTTACATACACACATACACTCACGCCTTTTTCCCATGGGGGTAGGCCGAAACCACAGAACGCCACCTGCTATGATCCGTACATACTACTTTTGTGTCATCCACGTTCATACATCTTATAGTTCGTCAATATTTTTCGCCGATATGGCAGCCCAAATAGGCAAAGTTTTTGAGTGCATGGAAAACAAATTATTTTAAATACCATGACTATATTTTTAGTTTCTTCCACCTTCCAAACTAAGGTTAATCTCCTGTCTAGT
The DNA here is from genome assembly GCA_932526535.1 of Caradrina clavipalpis. Taxonomy (NCBI): domain Eukaryota; kingdom Metazoa; phylum Arthropoda; class Insecta; order Lepidoptera; family Noctuidae; genus Caradrina; species Caradrina clavipalpis. The sequence goes on from OW052088.1 coordinate 2,992,398, forward strand.
AATAATTAGGTGGCTAGTCACAGGACTCCCACTAAGCTCTGCCGAGTCAGGATCCAATTACTGTGTCTGGCGAGGGCGTGCGAGTGGGTACAGCGAATGTATATCATTTGGAAGAGACGCGGCTATCCCGCCGCGACAAATCGCTGCTTCCCGCCTCCTTCATTATTTCTTGCAAATACAATAACCCTGGGCTATTCTTATGGCCATAAAGATTTTGCTTATAATGTTAACTGAAAGTCTTTCGAAAATGCTCAGTTTTACTGTTTTTTTTTTTTCCTTATTTTTTTATTTTCTCTTTTCACTTTATTTGTTTAAATTTTACTCTATTTTACTTGGTACATTACTTTTACCACTATATTTGTCATTGAAGAGCGGGGCCTCCTAGCACAGGTATATCTTTTACTTAAAAGGAGGTTCCTATGTAAGATTCACTGTAAAAGTTGTACAAGTTTCTGCAATAAACCTTTTTATTTTTTTTATTTTTTTTTTTTTTTTACTGTAGAATGAACCTGTTTAAGTTAAAAGGTGCTTTCTACCAGATAGAGACATAAATTCTCCAAGACTATTCTGCAAGTGCAAAACAAACTCGTTACTGCGGTGTTTGCGTGGCTTGAATTTTCTATGAAAGGAACACGTTTGGAAATTTGCAATAAAAAAAATGTGCCAAATATTTTGGACAAGACAGAGGTGGACATACATCTCATCTCAGCGACAACCACCGTCAAAACTTTATCATTTTTCAGAATTTGAATTTGAATTTGAATTAATAATAGCTTTTTGGCAGATACTGAGATTAAAATCCGAACGTTCCTAAAAGTTCCAAAAATTGCCCCCCAGTTTAGTCGCAAATTAATTCAGGACATAATTGTCGTTTATTCCCGGTGTCCCCGTACGCCATGTCCCCGTCCTACGGGGACAGCGGTACTTCAATTAAATATTTAAAAATACTTCCCGTTGTCCCCGTACACTATCCCCGTTAATATACCTAGTTGAATAAAATAAGTAAAAATTATTACCGACAGTCCCCGTTTTTTCTTTTTTAACCGTCTACGTACAAAGTGTATGGAATATTGGTGGATTATAAGTCATGGTACCTGGTAGATTGATATAAAGGATTTAGACCTTGTTTTCAAATAGGATTCTTTTTATATAATGAATTTGATCGAAATAGTAGATTACTGTGAATGATAATGCCCTCAATTTTACCTAAAAAATAGGTAGGTAAGTACACAATCTCAAACTAATTTAAATACATGTTTATTGTTTTAAATTCTAAGTAAAGTTTTCTAGTAACTGTGATAAACGGAGCGACCTTGAAAAGGATGCGCCGGCGTGAAAATTCGAATAAAAATAAATAAATTTTGTTTTATTGCCCTTTTCTTTTTCCTATGCTAAAAACTAAGCTTACAACCGAATGCAGATTTAAGAGGACAACTACTCGTAAAAAGTTTACTTCCCGTTGTTCCCGTTAGCCGAACGTACGTGAACAACGTACGGGGACAGCGGGAAATAATTTTAATCACGGCCCGCTGTCCCCGTGACGGGGATATGGCATACGGGGACAACGGGAACGAACCATAATTCGTTGTGACTCGTAAAACCATCATTAGTTAACTACCATAAACAACAAACGCTCCCTTTTAAACCATAGTCAATAAATCGGAAGCTTTTAACGAAATCCTTCAACGGTTGCAGAATGCATCCATCCCGTTGTCTGTGGGCGGATATCGTTACAAATGCGCATAATGCACTCGTTAGACTCCGTCCGTTACTGATTTACTACAGAACCCGATCACACTGTAAAGTTGGCAGAAGATCCACTGCATACTGTAGAGCTCTTTGTGAAGGAGCTCGTCCGGGGAAGTACTACCACCATACCTATTTCTGCCGCAAAGCGGCGTTGCTGTGTTTCAGTTTGATGGATTCGGGTATGCCGGTGTAATTAAAGCCACACAAAACACTTCAACTTTGTATCTGGGATGGCAACGCATTTGCAAGGCCATTACAGGTAGCGGTGACCACTCAACATCAGGTGGGCTGTAGGCTTTCTAATCATCTAAAGACAAAAACAAAAGAAAAAAAACATACATTCTGTGAGACTAGAAAATCTATACCAACTTTGCTATCTTCCAATGATACGCAAGCTACTCGGAATGCCTCAGGGGAGTACGCTTGGACCCGATGAGTATTTTGCCTCAATGAGCTGTTATCTTATAAAAACTTATGTGGGATGTAAAAGTCACATCACATACCCGTTTAACTACGCATACTGTCTATCAAACAAATCAATATTTAGCAAAACAATTCTGGGAAACGACTTTTAGTTATGGTATTAAAAATCACTGTTGGTGGTGATGTGCAATATAACGCATGCAAAATATCGTGCTTACGGGTGCATCCAACAGCACGGGGGCAATGGGCTAAATTTAAAGTTTAGGTTAGAAACTTAAAAAAATTGTTCTCGTAAATCTAAAATTTTGTTTGATCTTTGACCTTCAATATCTCCGTAACCAAAAGGTCCAGGTACCGTTTTCAACGATTACTATTTCAACTTGCTATTTGTTATTGATCTTCTGAAGTTATTGTCTTTAAAGCCATACTGATTTATAAAACGCAATGCCGTGGGCGCGCCGATACCGGCTATTTCGTTGGCTGCCTATTATTCCCGAGCACATTGCGAATTCCAGTAGGCACAGCTTTGATCCTAATCACTGATGTATGTTGTACGATAAACCTTCTTTCGCTTTACGATAATTGCACTTTGTGTTAGAGCCGGGATTTTATATAGGATTTGTCGTTTGAGAGGATTCAGGGTTGTTTTCTTTAAATTGAAATTGAGTTTTTAGTCTGTTGGGATGTGGCAATTTTCTTCTTAATGATTACCATGCTTTCAGTAAATAAGATGAACAATATCAACTGCATATTCTCTCATTATATTTTCGTTTACCATTTCACTTGCTTAATCTTCAAAATCGTATAAGTCTGGTGGATTATTATCCTCTTCGTAGATTTCTTTTATTTAATACAAATGCTTCATAAAGTCTATGATATCCGTAATCATCTACAAGTCGGAACAAACATGTATAATTAAAACCTCATGTAGCTCTTCAATCTATTCTAAAATGTATTTACTGTCTACAACGAATTAGTATGGACCGTGGAAGATTGAATTTGAATTCCGAGAACCACGCGCTGTCCTATATTTTAATTCATATCTAATTAAAATCCATTAGGACTCATTGCAGTGATGACTCACGCTGATAGTGACTCCAGTGTCCTCTACAGTGGTCTGATGTCGCAATTGTCAATATTGTTACGAGATATACAAGAACAAATAGTGCTTCGTTGATCGAATGACTTATATGCAGTGTTTGGGATAAATGTCAAACCCTCATCAGAAATGTTAATAGCTCACTTCACCAAGGAAGATTTTTCAGATTTTCCAGAATAACACTGCAACTTACAAGTTGGGCAGTGCTCTTCGGTTTATCCACTATAACCTCAAAGTCTGGATTTGTGATCAATTCATAGCATAGACCCTGCCCCTATCACATGGTACCTCCAACTGTCTATGTAGGTGTACTGTCCGACTCTGCCTACCACTTTCCAAACAGGCGTGATGATAACAAATCGTCAGACTATTATGATCCAGTCCAGACGTCGACATATGCGTAGTGGGATAGGTTAGTGTCGGTGCACTTGTAGTAAATGTGTTGCATGTCGGATGCTGGCAGGAGAGCCAAATGTTTTGAATTTTGTGGGACTTCCACCAATTGATAGTGAACTTGTCTTGATAACTATATTGTGATATGCTTCCGCAAACACAGGTGCACTTCATATTCACTCGCTTTCATAATAGTCCCATGATGCGGGTATATTACACGATCCAGGAGAGATCAGGTGCATGAGCAACGGCTTTACGTGCTTTCCGAGGCACAGACTTATTACACCACCAGCTTCCCAACTCCGGGCTGCTCCTGAGAAAATGTTAACGGAAAATCCCAATAAAAAGTTTTACCCAACTGGTTTTAGTTTTACCCTGGTAATCGAACTCAGGATCCCACTCTCACTCTGACGCTTGATGCCATGAATCCAATGGGGTTCCCTTTCATATACTAAATCCAGGGTAAAAGTGTTTGTGTGTCCCTTCCACCCCGTATCAATGAATCTGCTGTTATTTTTCAATTGCTCTCATCCATTTTTCTTACCTCACTAAAAAGTCTTCTACTCCTCCGAATGAATTGTTTATTGAATCTACTCGCTCCTATCTATTATAATTGTTTGTTTTGAGGCATACCTTACGATTTCTTCGATGACGCACTAATTCTTTTAAAAATAACCGTGTTTTGAACGCTGTTACCGCTCGCGTTATAATAATAAATGACTACTTATCTTCAACCAACAACTAAAATAGATTGTAATCTAGTAAAAGCTACAATATCGCCGGTGTAAGTAAGTAGATTAGAATCGATCGAAGTATTATTTTGTGTTTTTATATGTACTGAAAGTTTTACAATTTCAGTTTTATAGACAGTCTGGTTTTCGAAAGTACTTGCATTTACTTACATGAAGCGTTTTTATAAAATTGTCAATGGCTTACCATTTTTCCTCTTACGACGGTTTTGCTATAAGTGAGAAGTTTAGGACTAGGTTTTCACCTAGTCCAAACCTAGCCAAGATACCAGTCTTGGTATCATGGCTTAGGTATTTTGGCTTAGTTACTCATTCAAACTAATTCTATAGCTACATCCTACAAAACCTATCAAAGCTAAATTCCCGCAAATATCTAACATATTTTCACAACTTTTTCGAACTTCTTTGCAGCAGTCCAAATTTTTGCTCCATAGCATAGCTCTAAACCAAAAAAATAATATCCTCGTATCATTGTTTAATCCTGCTTACACTTACAACCTGGCTACTTCAGCTGGGGTTGTTGCACTTGCGTGCCGGTCGGGCCGGGCGGCGCACACGCAAATAGACAAGCCAAATAGATGCACAGACGCCGGCCGACGCCATGACACGTCCGAGAGCCCAGTTTAGTTCAGTTCTGCTTTACGCTATATAAATTTCATGATGTTATCTCTTCCTGGATCTTTGTAAGACTATCTCTATTAGTGATGGTTATCAGATTAGTAGCAGGTTCCTTTGCTCGGGATCTGGATAGATGTAAAGCGAACTTTAAGTAGACTACAATACCGGTGGCATTTCAACAGCTATATTTGATGATATGCCCATTTTACAATCGTTTTTGAATTGTTCGAAGGCGAAAGCATGGCCCGTCATATTAGTGGCCTAGTATTTTAATATGTTTTTTGTTTGGCACACCAGCACCTAGACTAGACAAACATGTAACTGTAGGTACACACACATGTAACTCACAATAAGCGAGAGTTAAATTCCGATTAGGTTGCGGCCGCTGTCTCTATTTCCATTGAGATAGTTGACCTACGTTAAATATCAAGCGACAAATCTATTGCAAGAACAAATATCTAAACAGAAACCCTATCTACGTCTGACATTGCCAATTTACCTTTCATTTCTTTCTTAGTGACCTTTAAGCTCTTATATCGGCCCAGCATTAAAACTAGCAAGTATGCACACCTTCATAACGACATATTCCTCTGTCTATCCTCAACATTTTAGCCTTCTAAAAAGACGTAGGTTTGGCAAGTATAGACCACAGTCCATCACACTATTCCTTGTTTCAAAGCCAAGCAGTTTCAAAGTCATCTACATTCATACAAAAAAGTTTAGTCAAAGAACCTTGAATACTGGCCACTAAAAGAACACATCAAAAAAAGAACTGGCTCAAATAACACTTCTTTATGCCATTCGAAATTCAAACTCAATCAGCTGACACAAGATGGATGCCCATTCAAATAAATAAAACTATTTCTCTAGGTAACTGTAACGAAAGCTAATAAACTGGTTGAAAATATAACACTTGTTTTTAAAGATACGACTTGAATATAGAACTGACATCAAAGATGCTTCAGCGGTCAACACTGGCCTATAGCCAAGACGGCCAGAGGAATACTGTGCTTATTGTTTTTGCCACTTCCAATTTTTATTACGCAGATCTTCTAAGCCTGCGATAGCACAGTTGACTGTTTTAAATAGAAGACGATTTTACTGCCCCAAAAAATCTCCCACAGATCTAAAATGCATTTGTAGGAACAGATGCTGGACATGCGCGTTTGTTCATACTATTTCATTATGTGGAGTTTCCTGTGTTTCGTTTTGCAAGAAAATTCATTTAATCACATCAAGTGGAAGGTGCATCAACGTTGTTCAAACTCACTCATTCTGATTTACAGGGTTTCAGGTTGAAAACCCTGGAACTCAGACTGAGTGAGTTTTTAGACATTGTGCGCTCGCGCTATATTACATACTCCATCCTGAAGAATGCTGCGAATCTGCAGTACCCCTTTGTAGCAACTTCTGTATTATAACAAATGGCACGGTACGTCACGTAACGTAATGGATCGCCGGCGCACATCCGGTGCCATACAAATGGGCCCGCCATCCACCAACCACTCCTGCGCATGCTGCGATAATGTATTTAATCTGTTGATCGTTTTAAATTGCGAATATGGCCTGTGTCTGAGTATTGTCCCTCGTTTTGTTTATTGATAATTTTTTCCAGATTTTTTTTGTTGGCTAAAGTTAAATGACCAGCTGGAATTTCTTATTATTCTGGATTTTGCCAATATCCTGTGACAGCCCGCTTGTGTTGTATTGGACATAAGTCTTAAGCACTATCAAATAATTGTCACCACAAGTAGGTTAGTGACCGTTCAGCCAGTACGCTGATACTACCAGAGTCCCAGAGGTATTCTTGCAACATCTTTTATGTGCCTCTTAAATATTACAGGCCAGTTGGAAGTCTTAAGCTATCCATATATCAAAAAGAAGAAAAAAGCTTTTGACAGCATGTAGCTGTCAAAAGTTTTCTTTTTTTTTCTATAAAACGGTAACACTCAATTTCATTATTGCGAATAGGCATCTACTGCGAAAATCTTAAAATACATTAGCAACGGGAAGCAGAGCCGCTCTGGAACCAGTTCAAGTATTTATCGGTATTGTCTTTACTTTGTAGGCAACAGTAAAGTCGCAACATTGTAAGGGGCTACAAATGTAGATCGCATCTAGTGGTGTAAGTCAGGGATGCGGGTCTGCCAATGTTCCCAGTATAATCATTTATCTACTATATCGGTACCGTGTGACCAGGGGACCTTACGTCTTGAAATTGTAATCAGTTCCTGAAACTGCTGTAGGGCCGATTTTTTACCGTGATAGCGATATTATAAAAAATTTCGTTGTTGGCTTAAAACAGTGAATTTATTGTTTAGCTTGAATCACTACACGTTAAGCTATAACGTACATTACATTTCGAAACAATGAAATAAGTAAATACAATTTGAAGTTCGTGTTTCGGCGAACAGTGCGAAAATGTTAATTCGATTATTTGAAATGTTTTTTTGCTTGAATGCCCATGAAATGTTTGCATTTTTTTTAGACCAATTTAATAACTTTATTTTTGTTTTGTGTAATTCGTCAAAACAGCTGTTGTTGACAATTTTTGTTCGCGGAAGCGGAAAATTGTGAAGTTTAATAATTCAAATAGTTATTAATATCAGAAGTATCGTGGAAGCGATTTTGTAAAGAATTGGGTGCATTCCAAAGTTATTATTAGGACATTTAAATCAGCTGATTGTTGCTACCCAAACCGCGGTAACATTATTGCCTCTACAATGCCAATAATAATCCCGTTTGGCATTTCAGCCCGTACCTATTATCGTTGCACGGAGTAAACAACATAATTTTTCTATCTATCTCAATGTCGTGCTATCAATAAACAGATCTTATTTATTTTTTTGTTTTCTCAATCCACGGATATTTTTTTTAACGGTACGTATTTTTTTTTGTTTATTTGAACCTAATTTTTTGTTTTTTTTTTTGAAGTGTCGATACTATATTCAACACATTTTAATGCTAATCAAACTTTTCTTTTTCAGCGAACCAATTTTAGAACGTCGTCGTATCGAAAACAGCAAATGTTATTGTCGAAGAGCCCCGTGTCTGTCCTCATCTAACTCTTGCGACCTGCCACCTTATGACAGCAATAAAAAATCTCCCGATGAATCTGAACAATTGGCAGATACACAAAAGGTTCCAGGGCAAGATGATTTGGTACAAACAATAGTTGAGGCTGTTAAGGACACAGAGGAACAGATAGGGTTGGGTGATGGAAATGAAGATGAAGCGCCGCCAGAACCAACAGCTGATGACGACTAGTAACCAGGGTAGTCTTGCTTAGAACCACATAGTAATAGTAACGAAAATACCAGACGATATCATTAAATATAATAAGTATTTAAAAAAAAAGGTGACTGGTATTTAGTGACCGATACTTATACACATGATATTTTTTTATTTTGTTAACAGTGTATTCTAAAGGCCATCATTGTCATTCGTAGATCTTTGACATTCGTTACGGATAGTCAGAAGCCAAGAAGTCTGGCAACCAGTCTATCCAAGAGATACCGTGTTTCCCAATAACTGGGTTGTGGAGGTCGGATAGGCAGGCGCTCCATGTAAAACACTGGTATTCAGCTGCATCCGGTTAGACTGGAAGCCGACCCCAACATAGTTGAGAAAAGGCTAAACAGATGATGAAGTATTCCAAAAGCATACGCGCGCGCGTTCTCTATTGTTCAAGTTAAATAGTTTATTCAAAAGGGTAACTAAAATTAAATTACACTTGATGTTGTGTTTATTTTCGTTAGTAGTAGTAGAGCTCCTTGTGAAGGAGCTCGTCCGGGGCAGTACTACCACCATACCTATTTCTGCCGCAAAGCAGCGTTGCTGTGTTCCGGTTTGAAGGGTATGGGTGCCGGTGTAATTACAGGCACATGAGACATTTCAGCTTTGTCTCTGGGATGGCAACGCATTTGCAAGGCCTCTAGTATTGCAGAGGTGACCACTTAAGGCTCCAGCAGACCGAATGCGTATGCGTAGACGTAAGCGTAGACGACAGACGTGCATGTACCACTGAATTGTAATGTATGGAACTGTATGTGACAGGACACATCGCTTGCGTAACGTAGACGTGCACACGCATACGCAAGCGGTGTGTCCTGTCACAGACGGTTCGGTTTATTCCTATCTGCCCCCTTTGAGTTTGCCACCGGGGTGGTGGTTGGCACTAATAGGTGGCGTTTACCACCCCGGTGGTCAATGGTACCTATTTAGTTTCATTTGCCCCCTTCGTAGTTATAGTACAGGGGTTTATTCGCATTTCGTATTGGACATTAACAACAAATTTTTTAATAAATCTTCACTGGATATCATGAATTCACGATTCAAGAGCAATGAAAATGAATTTTAGTGGATAATATATGGATCTTTTATTTTAATTACTAATTCTAATTCAAAAAACAAAATGTTGATAAATATTTTAGTATTGTGGTGCGCTCCATTAACTAAGTATGTTCTTGACGATAATAATGGAGCGCACCACAATAGAAAAATATTTATCAACATTTTGTAGATCTATTTTTAACAAGATGTGCGTTATAGTTACCTATACCTACATAGCTTTTTAAAATTGTTTTGTGTTATGTTTTAGCAACTGTGTATAAAATAAGTAATTACTAGCAATAATGATTGCTTCTATTTATACAAACATCCATTTTATTTTTTGATTCATTAAATTTTCATTTGATTTATTAAATTTTTATTGTTAATGTCCAATACGAAATGCGAATAAACCCCTGTACTATAACTACGAAGGGGGCAAATGAAACTAAATAGGTACCATTGACCACCGGGGTGGTAAACACCACCTATTAGTGCCAACCACCACCCCGGTGGCAAACTCAAAAGGGGCAGATGGGAATAAAGGGACAGTTCCATACATTATAACTTAGTGGTACGTGCACGTCTACGCTTACGTCTACGCATACGCATCCGGTCTGCTCGAGCCTTTAACATCAGGCGGGCCGTCTCGTCGGCTTGTTTGCCATCAAACGAAGATAAAAATACCTCATTGTTCTATTAAGGTGATTGGTGTTATAAAAATACATTTCTTTGGGAAAGTCGTTTGTTACCAAGTATCAGTCACCAATTACCAGTCACCATTTAAACTATGAACCGATTTATATTTTTTAGAGAAACCTACGCTTTTTTTTATTAAGTATTTTACAGTTCTTATTTGCAGTTAGTAAGTAGGGTTGTTATGATATACGTTTTACATTATACTATTATTGGTACTTACAGAATATATCGTTTTATTTCTAACTAGCTTTTGACCGCGACTTAGTTCGCGTGATCTTTTTGCGGAACCTTAATTTATTTTTTATAAAATATAGCCTATGTTACTTACTGATAATGTGGCTTTCCATAAGTGAAAGATTTTTTTTAATTGGTTTAGAAGTTTTTGAGTATGTCTTTATCAAACAAAAATACAAATATATTTTCTTTATAATATTACTTTAGATGTGCATTACGCTGGTCAGTTTTCAGAGCAGTAGCAGTGTTCCTGGTAATAAACAGAGGAAAATACGCATTGCTTTGGCGATGCAAACATAAACATTTTACTCGGAACACGAAAACAGCTGCAGCTATAGATATCAGATACAGATATCAACGTTAAATTAAAATCTCTACTCATATTATCGTCTTCGTTCGAAGTGGCGCAGGAAAAGAATATAATTATGTAAAGACTTGAGAGAGGCGTTTGCCCAGCAGTGGGACATTACAGGCTAGAGAAAAAAATGTCTTCTACATGAGCAATTGATTCTTCTCTTCTTTTCTTCATCATTAAAAAAGTTAAAAGTTGCCCCACACTTGAAATTCCTCCTGCATCGTGGGTGCGTTACGAACATACAACCTTATACGACACAAACGCCTGACCCGGAACAACTATCTGTAGGCCATACAATTATTTGCAACGTGTGGAAATCAAACCCGCGACACGCAGCGCAACACCTCAACCACACAAGACGTCAAAACCAAAATAAAATATTGCAAAATCTATTGTTCCAATGTAATTAGGACTCAATATCTTAACTCTTAAGTTTCAGTGTTGCGTAACTGTATATAAAATATTCTGCAAGTTACAGCATAGCGTCTAACATTTGGCATTTAGCGGGTGTTTGTCTGTTCGTGTGTTAGCACCGGCTGCAGAGGTGTTAATTCAGTTACTAGCCGACCGTTCTATTAGTGAAATTATTGACGCCATTTTGTTTACGAAATATTTATTTTATTTTTCAAGATGGGAAATCATCAAATGGCTTCCCCCGCCCTGGGCGGGGCGGAAGGGAGTGGGGGACTTTTACTGACTAAAACCCATCCATGTTCCTTCTTGTGCCCTTTGCGTTCCGAAGACGCGGTATCTCTTTCGAACAACCCGCAGCCCCGGCAGGCATGGCCCTTAGTGGCCCATCCGATATTTATTTGCTTGGAGTAAAATTTGTTATTCTTTATTTTGTTGTCGTCTTTAAAATCATATACCGGTACAAGTCAGAAAAGCAGAAAGTAATTGGTTTCAATGTTAAACACTAAAAGCGACTGGTTGACATCTAGACGTTTCACGTTAACCTTCGCCCACATCCGACGTTTCGTAGGACCGATTATCGGTCCGTTCAATAAATCCATAGTTTTCGGAGACTGTCTTTTTGCAAGACGTGTGCGTTGGTATGTTAGAATTCATATTTTATGTTCCATTCTCTCCGACAAAGAAATCGGTCACCGATTGTCTGACGTGACGGGCGGTCAGCCGTAACATGTCTGTCAGAAAAGCAGAAAATAACGAGAATGGTCAATGTTTAGCACTAAAAGCGACTGGATCACATAGTCATTTTACGTTAAATCAACAGCCATGTGCCCTGACTCAGCTCAACTCGATTTTTTTTAGTGGATCTAAATATATTTTTTCTTTCGTTTTATCTATCAGTTAGTGGTTACTGTGGCGACCCCTAGTTTTGATGCTCCGTGGAAACCCTCATGGACTTCCCCCGTCGTGGCGATGACGGACGAAGTTCGGGCTGTTACTGGTTAAAAACACTGCGGTATTCAACCTCTGCGCTTGGGGGTGCGGGATTCGCATAAGCATTCACTGCCCCGACAGGGCTTGACCTGCTGTTTCTCAGCGGTTAGAGTCCATAATTCTACCTAACAGAAACTTTCTCTCTTATTTTTCATTCCTTGATTTATTCAGAGAATTTAATTAATTGCCATACTTTGTTAAAATTTGGATTATCTTTCAAACCTCGATAAATGTCTATTTCATTTCTCCATTTAAAAATCATCAACTACCTAGTAAAAAGAGGTTGAATTTGGATAAACCAGCCAGAGCCTTTACAGCACCAAAAAAAACCTTGACAACCAACATTCACGCGGGCAAAAGCAATATAATTATTCCTTTATGCAATATCGACATTTCAAAAAGATGGAATAATTCAATGTAGTCACGCCGTGTACATTGATGCAATAATATACTTAGGTACTAAAAAACACGCCACTTCACACATTGGCCTGATGGATGAGTCAAATAATATAATAAACAAACACTGTCTGCATGACTGACGGTCAAAGTCAAGGTCAAAGTCAAATATCGTATTACGAATTTGATACAGTACTGACTGCAATCTAAATTACCTCATGCATTTGCGTTTAATTATGCATGTTGCATTATATTTTTTAAGTGTTATTTTCCAGCTGTTTATACAACAATTGTAATTTCTACCGACTAGGACTGTGTAACTGGTTTTTATTTGTTGTTTCGATAGTAATAGTACCTATTCATTTTTTTTTTGCATTTTGTTTCTTTTTTCACTTTTATCTAGAATGTATGTGTGTCTTAGCAATATTCTTTATCACCTACTTCGTATCATCTAAAAGGCTGGATGAATTCCTTCAATTGAAGTATTGTTAGATCTGTCTTAGCAATATCAGGATAAGTGACGACAAAAAAACCAAAATGACAGTTTTGAGCGCCATATTGTGTTCCACATTTTATTTTTGTTTCTTCCAAACCAATCAAGTATAAAGTATGAGAGAGTGTTTTTCACTATTGTTATAACCGCTACAAAGATTTTTATTTCGTCCACTGATCATTTCCAATATCTAATATTGTAGCGCACCTTTCCCCAACTTAAACGGGACTGGGCAGGACATGTCTGCCGCTTGCCGTACTAACTGTGGGTCACAACTCACAACGCACAACGCTGGTGTGGGTGGCTGTGTAGCACAACGCTGGTGCCGAGACAGTGAGTCGGGATCGCGGCAGGCCACCAAGGAGATGGCGAGACGAACTGGATAGATCCCTCCAAAACTGGAGGAACGAGGCGCTGAAACGAGAAGGATGAAAGGAGTGGAGGGAGGCCTTTGCCCAGGAGTGGGATAGAATAGGCTAAACATTTTAGACAGTTCTTAGCTGCTTTTTACGACACGGATACGCAGTTGCTTTGATAAACAGGCAGTTTAAATAATAGTTAATTGTTAAAAAAGTGCATGTTGCCCTGAAAAATAGGATCACTCCACAGTGCACGATTTTTTAGGAGTGTGCTCTTTAGACATACTAAAAGCTGAACAGGTCTTTAATTTTATTTTATGTTTTAACTTAAATACAGTTAGTAATTTGCTCTTTACGTTCATGACAACAGTGTTGTTACCCATTTTAGAATTTGTAAATTCTACGTTGACTTTTAGTATTTTAACCAAAACGGAATGGAGAATGTCGGCTACTCCGAGGTTCGTCTAGTTTAGGAGTCAGAGGTTTCGTAAACTTTCTGTACCCAATTATGTTACTAAAGAAATATAAAGCTTTATAATTATTTTTAATATTAGGTATCTTGGTTAATTATTATTTTCCGCAATAATTTCTGCTTTATTAAAGCCTAAATGTGTCTCGCTCGGACAATAACTATGACGTCGATTTTTCCTATTTAAAAAAAAGGTTGTAACTATGGACCATTTGCCTAAATGTATGCAGTTGCAGAGCATTAAATGAGAAGTCACGTTTATAACAAGAATCCACAAAAATAATGATACACTTCTTCTAAAGGGATTTTTTAGACCTGTTTATTTTGTTTCTGTGGTAGGGGCTGGTTACCAGGCGCAGGGGAGACTAACCCGCCACCCGCGGGGCCGGGTTCGGGACCGGCACCGGGGCCGGCACCGGGTCCGGGCCCGGTGGCGCTACCCCCGAAACCGCCACCCCCGGCGCCGCCGGCGCCACACGCGGGAGGCGCGGCGCCTCGACCTTCTAAGTGAAAGGAGTAGCTCAGGCTGACATACATGCAGGGCCAGGCAATGAACCTGATGAAGGTACCGGAGAAGGGCTTTCGGATGAAAACGAGGAGTGACCAGCAGAGCTGTTCTGCTTACAATGCAATAGTAATGAAATAACTAAACCAGACGATTTTTTTTTACGGATGGGAAATCTTCAAATGACTTCTCCCGCCCTAGGTGGGGCGGGAGGGAGTGACAGACTTTTGCTGACTAAAACCCATCCAAGTTCCTTTTTGTGCCCTTTGCATTCTGGGGGCGCGGTATCTCTTTCGAACAACCCGCTGCCCCGGCAAAAACCAGACGAACTTCGACTTTTAATAATTGTGTTCAGTAACTTGTCAGTAGAAGGGCTACCAGATTTTGAAAACAAAAAGTTAGTGAGGTGGTGTAAAAATGAACGAAATTGAACGAACTTAATTAACGTACTTATATGCGAACTTTTTGTCCCTTACAGTTCTAAATTGTATAATTAACTTGTCTTAAAAACACGATGTACGTACACTATTTAACATTGTTGTTTGTTTGTTCTACATTTTGTTTATAATCAGTAAGGTAATTTCATTTTGATTTTATTTGTATGAATTTTTAACGTTTTATATAAATTAAACCATTTTTATCGTTCGTTCTTCACGCAAAATCGTTCACTACCCCGTTCTTACACTATTAGTTCTAGCAAGGTAACATTATTTTCCTTTGAACTTTCAAGTTAATAAACGAAACGAATTCAATTAAAAGTTGAAATAAAGTGTTTTCATATACTAGATACACTTCAATTATCCAAATAATGTAGAGAGGCGTAACTATGAACCGATGTATATTTTTAAGGGAACCTATGCTTTTGAATATTAGTATTTCGCTGTATTTTTTTACAGTTTTATAAGAAGTGTACAGTTTTGTTTTGTGAATATGATAAGTTTTCTTTCATTATAATTGTTGGTACAGAATACATTCTTTTATTTCTGATCTACATTACGCTGTTTTGTAGCAGTAGCAGTTTACCTGATAACAAACATAGGAAACTCATTGTGGTATCGCATTGTTTTGGCAATGCAAGTATAAACATTTTCCTCTGAACACGACAACTGAAATCGAACCTTATTGATGCAACTGTAAATATCAAAGTTATATTAAAATGTTTACTTATAGGTCCTTCTACAGCAGCAGCAACTTACTGTTACAATTGAAAAAGGACTTAATTTCTTAGTGTTTAAATTGTAATTTTACGTACTGATAGCATTTTGCATTTAACGCATGTTTGTATGTTCGTGTGTACGCACTTCGATCTTTGGTAATCAGCCCCTGCCACAAAAACAAAATATAACAAAACAAAAACATGTTCATAGAGAAAAACAAACTCCTAAAGAGAAGTGTATCATTGTTTCCGCATATTCTTCTTGAAACCTCTACTACTTTTAACATTCTGCACCTGCATACATTGGCAAACAGTCAAAGTTATTATTTCAGTTACTTCTTCTTCTTCTTTTTGGGTTGGAAAATAAATAAACGGTAATGTCCGAGCGAGACACTTTTGACAGCAAATTAATGCGTGTATTCTTCGATATATAATGATAATCATAAGGTAACATTACTGTAAACTTGAATTACATAAAGCTTTAACATACTTGATTTGGAGATCACGTTTACGAAACATGTAAGTAAATAAAGAGTTAATTACTAACTCTAATTAAAAAAGATAAAAACCTGTTTAGGTTTCAATCTGTCTAAAAGAGCACACATTAGGATCTGGTGCGTTGTGGCATAGCCCTACATCGACTGCCGCAACAAACACTATCGAAACTGCAAAAAAACAATTTTTGCTTTTTTACATTATTGAAGAGATAATTTAAAACTCTGTCGGATAAATTAAAAATTCATAATTGAAGAAGTTTTTATTTGAACAAAATCAATACAGAGCACGTTGCGCGTCTCTTGTACATCAATAATAGGTGATTTGCAGTTTCGATAGTGATCGTTGCGGCAGTCGATATAATAATATGGATAAACCAGCTTCTGTCCGCGACAGACGTTACGTCTTTAGTTCGTCTGCTCCGCTTCCGAGTGTGATAGCGTGATGTTATATTCCCTATAGCTTGCTAGCTAAAGTTATATTTTGAGTCGTCCCATAGTACGAGGTGCATTGTTTACGCAGCCACCGCAGTACGGCCGCCATATTTGTATTTATTGCACTTTGCAAGGAATAACAATTGGGTAGATGACACCGCTAATCAATTGACGTACTTTTTATGAGCTGTCAAAACGCAATTCCCCCATAGATTTTGTATGACAATACTCAAATATGACGTCACTTTTTTGACATCTCAATTCACTAACTATTTATTGATTCAAAAGCAAATAAAAATCGAATTTTATAGTTATTTAAAAATTCATCGTGTTTTCGGGGCTAAATTAAACTGCTTTTTTTGTGAAGTTGTTTTTGGGATTATTATTTAATAGTGTCATCTACCCAATTAATAAGAATATTGAATGTGTAATTTCATGACCATTGTCATGTCCTTCTCTCAACGATAAAGCCTGTTTTTGTGCATGTCATAGAGAACCATTTTTGATTTTTAGTGTAAATTATGTTTTTCTTACTCCTCTGATCGCCGATCTCCGATGGTCGCCACTGCTGATTCTGGCTTACAGGAGTTGCAGTGGTTTGGGAACAGTGTGGTGGGCTTGTCCCATAAAAAAAATAGAAAACCATTGCAGATTAATGACAAAACTTGGGCAAACCCTTGGGCAAAAGGATCTCGCCTTAGAACTATCTTACGTACAATTCTGCCCATCCCGGGGCATTCTTTTATTTATTTATTATAATGTCCCTATGTCCAAACTCGAAAAAGGAAGTTTACATGAAAAAATTACGAAAATAAGGTTTTATTCACCCAATATTTTTGTTTTTTTTTTCTGTGGTAGGGGCTGGTTGCCAGGTAAACCAACACCTGAGGAATCACCGTCAGGAGGGCAGCAAAAAGTGGCTGTGAAACCATTGCCACAGGAACCGTTGATTCGAACGAGATAAAATAGGTAACTGTTTTTTTTTCTATTATTTTTTCTGTAGCTTGTTAAGTTACCGTACTTAAAAGGAGTCATCGGTAATCTATTACTTAGGTATGCCACAGATTAAATAAGTTCTTATGCTAGGTTCCTATACGCAAAACGGAGAGTTTACCTTACCAGCCGTAATTCCTTTGTATGCTTGACTGGTTGTTTGTGAAAATTCTGGTAAAAATTTTGAATGTAAGAAATGTTAACCAAAATTATGGATATAAACTTTCCCGTATGCTGAAAAATAAACTGCAATAACAGCGAAAATACGAAAGCATTTGTTGATTACTGTGATTACATTTTTACTGTGATTACATTAATTTTTAGGAATTGGGCATAAGTCATCTGTCCGTCTGTCTGTCTGTCTTTTTCGCAAAAGTTTCACTTCTCGATATTATAAGATATACAACGTGTAATTAAACGCACACCCTGAACGCAGTTTGCTCAGAATCGGCTACTGAATCGATTCCAGCTATTAATAAATTATTTCTCCTAAAAAAATATTACGTAATTATACCGCTCTCCGTTGAACAGTGAAATCCATTGGAAGTTAAACTTAATCAAGGCAATAAAACTATCTACGACCCGACACACAGCGTACAGTCAATGCCAGCCACTGCGCCAACGGTGTCGTGAAATTCCCTAACAATTAACTATTTTCGAAATATCCCAAACTAAATTTTATTTCATTTCCAAGATTAGTCATAAGTTATCAGGTGTAAGGGACATCTATCCTTAAACTGAAACCATGAATTCTCCATTCTATCAGACAAGAAGAATGTCTTACAAGAAAACCATCAGTAAAGTGATATGGAGGTTTTTAATACTTTTCCGCTAAGTAAAAATTCGCTCTTATTCCTTCTGTATCGTCCTCAGCAACTGGTAAAAAAATATTTTGCCCTTGTTTGAGGTCAACAAATATCGTGATTGCCATTAAATACGACTAAAAAGCAACAGGTCAATTTTTCAAACTTGATCTGCCGAAAAAAGGAAAAATTTAAAATTTTCCTGCAAGAAATTCAGAATTCAGAAAAAAGAAGTCAGAATAGTGTTCTGAGTGCACTGGCGAAGCGTAAAATAGATGTCCCTTATAATTTTACTCTGAATTAATTGATTTCATTGCTAATTTACGTGCTCTCATGGTCGCAAGCACAACTGCTGAACGTGGGATCCGGGGTTCGATTCCCAAATCGGGCTAAGTGATATTGGTTTTTTTATTAGGAACTAGCTTTTGCCCGCGACTTCGTTCGCGTGGATTAACAGTTCCCGTTCCCGGGGGATTTCCGGGATGAAAACTATCCTATGTCCTTTCTCGGCTCCCAGACTATATCTGTACCAAATTTCATTGAAATCGGTTCAGTGGTTTAGGCGTGAAGAAGAGACAGACAGACAGACAGAGTTACTTTCGCATTTATAATATTAGTAAGGATTTCCAGGTACCCCAGTAGGAGCCTGGAGATAGGTAAAAATACATAGGTCAAGCCGTTGTTTTGCACCTGATTTCTCTCCGGTAGTATCGGATTGCCGTCCCATCAGACTATGAGAGTAAGGGAAGAGGGATGGGTGTACCTGTGTTTGTGCACACATTTGTGCACTATAATATTACCAGCGCATTTGACTGGTTTTGCTTACATTTTCACCAAAAAGTTTTAGAACAGGTGTAGTACAATTTAGTTGTACGGCGTACGTGATGTCTGTAATGTCTCACAGACGAACATAATATTGGTTTATTAAATTATTGTTTTTCCTGCAGAAGTGAGTAGATATATTTACGTTTCTGGTAATTGTTTAGTTATTGATGTAGGTGTTACCAGGATAATTAATTAATAAATTAATATAATCAAAGTGTTTAGTTACACGTAGACGTGATCTTTTTAATTTCTTTTAATTATTTAGAAATATTCAAAACCAACACCATAGTTGATAAAAGTATACCCATAAATATTATCTCGTCATGTTTTCAACACCCCAATTTATTTTCTAAATAGGTAAAGCTCTACTAAGAGCAATACGATAAAAAAAAAATATTTTTATGGGAAAAACTCTATTGTTAACAAAATCTATTATTAGGCGGCTCTAGAAAAAATCTCCAGTTATAACAGACTAGCGCACTATCCGCGACTTTGTCCGCGTAGCTTATTTTACCCGCGTTAAGTTACGTCTTTGGTTACTGCTCCGCTCCCGTGGGTCGTAGCGTGATGTTGAAAGCTACATATTACTCGGGAATAATGTAGCTGTCTATTGGTGAAAAAATTTTTAAAATCGGTCTAGTAGTTTCGGAGCCTATTCGTTACAAACAAACAAACAAATCTTCCCTTTTTATAATATTAGTGTGGATTGCCAAGCCGCAGCCCAAGCGAAGCTAATTCGGTGGTAAACAACGTTGTGTTGTTGAGTGGCGCGCGCGCAGATCGACGCCATCTTGGTGACGCAAGTCTCGAGCCCACGGCCAATAGGGGCACGGCTCGCACGTCAAACGTCAACATATCCGATGATCTGTGTTGCACAATCGTTATGTTCTGTAAATATTGCTCTAGACTAGGGGTGGCCAACCAGTCGATCGGAGCTATTAGTCACGTCAATCTAACACTAGGAGACTCTGACACTAGGATCAGTGGGATCGTAAGACTTACTTACTGCCCACACGATAAAGAAGAAGTCGAGTCGATCCCAGATGCACTAATATTAAAAATAGTTATGCTCTAAAAGTATTCTTAAAATTTTGTTATTTTCCTTCGTCATTAAATAATAAAATTTTGTAATTATGTGAAATACGATTTTAAAAAAATGGTATAGCACACAGAGTCTAGTCAGTACGTCATCAGTCAACAGTCAGTCAGTCAATCAACAGTAAGTCTTGAGTCTAATCTAGTTGGCCACCCCTGCTCTAGACTTTATAGTTTACGAGTATTGTTTACTTAGAAACATTATTTGAATAATGCACTGAAACCAGTAATGCATTATGAAATTATACATAAAAGTATTTTTAAATTGCTAAAAACTTTCTGTAATCTAAAACTCTATGAACGTGATAGGGACGTTCTACTTTTTGTTTCATAAAACGAAAGCTTTGATAAATAATAAACTAACAGAAATAAATAGGAACGGTAAATCGATATTTTTTGAAAAATGAGAAAGTAATTTAGTTTGTATAGGTGGGGTCGAGTACAAGTCAACTGCTGGATACCGTCTTCGGAAGCTTACATTCTTGAAAATGACCAAACATGAAATTTTACTACAGTAAACGATTCTATCCCTTATCAAGGTTTATTTCTGGAAACAGCTAAGGCCCTGTTTCACCGCCACTGATTGATTAGACACTAATCATCCAATATATTCAAAAATGGAACAGAAATTATATGAAATGATCTGCCAAGTCACATCGAAACTTAGATGAAGATGAAGAAATAGGCCATAAGGCTTCAGCAGTCTAACGGTCAACGCAAATTAATTGATAATGCGCCATAAACAACAATTATAGTAAAAAGAATGACAGAGAAGGGATTAAAGAAGAATGTGTCATCTGTCAAATCAGAAGCGTCAAAAAGCCCAACTGACAAAACCAAATTAAATGAATTCGGTCTTTATCACAAATAAAATAAAACTGCAAATCGTTTAACAAGCAATTCTAAAAGTTCCGATTCACATGACTAACAACGGGAGTACCAAATTTTTTCCACGATCTCAAATCTAGATAATTTCGTTATCGTTGATGGAGCACAACAGATTTTCCGTGACTCGTGCTAATAGAAATCGCTTGAAAAATGTGGCGCTGGCTCGTGAAAGGCTTCAACTTTCACTGACAGCAATGGCGACGAACAGAATGCGGTTTGGGCGGGCGTGTGCGCAGCTCCGTTGCTCTTGGATACTGAAATCGTGAGACATTTTATGATAACGGTAGAAGAATATCTGACTGAAGGGATCTTAGAATTTTTGAAATCTTGAGAATCTTTTTAGGAAGTCATTTTAAAGACTCTTAGCAACAGGGCGAAATGAATTCGATTTTCAAATTGGATAAACGACTATCCTTTAGTATTTAGGTTGAGTTTCAGACTACAGTTACAGTTTTATTGATATGACTAAAGCCTTACACTTAAAAAAAAACAAATGCGTAATGGGTAATTCCGATTTTAAAATTGATCCAAATTATCTCACGTTTGTTTTGCGCTTGAGGACCTCAAGTGCTGGGGCATTCCAAATAATTATAAGTATATGATTGTATATAAATATTCTGAAGGGAGAACTAATGATAGACCGCGGTTATCGTCCAGCCTATCTTTATCATACAACCAAGCCCCTATAAGTACTTAGATACACCTTCTTGTGCCCACTGATAACCGATAAGTGGGCAACCTGTCACTACGGACTGCCTTTCCATTTATCATTCGTGGAATTTTTCTAATCATAAGTTGTCCTTGAGAACAGGCAGTATTACTTTATCACGAATCGTCTAAGACGGACTGAGATCATCATCTATTACCATCTGATGGTTTATCCTAAGACTAAGTCGACTTTTTTATAGGTATAACTGCATTTATAATACCAACGAGCATGTGACCGAAGTTTGATCGGTAAAACCAGATTGAATTTCGATTAATCTCAATGAAGACTAAGCACGTATGCAGAAGATATTGTAGTTCACAAGTGTGTACGCAAACTTAGGTGATCACTTTCGTAGTCTGATGACGACAATCCGTCACAACCGGGGAGAGAGCAGGTGCAAGATCCAAAGTTTACCATGCTTTTTGAAGCATGGGGGTATCACACTAACAACTTCTAAAACTCGGGCTGCTAAAGAAATTTCTAATGGAAAAACCCAATAATACTTTACCAACCTGAAAATGTAACCCAAGACACTATGCTCAGCTTTCGTCCTCGAGATCGGAACTTCCACTTTACCTACTTCGCGATGACTAAAAATTTGGACTAGTTTGTGACATTCACATCAAACGACTACTGTACTTCTTAGAATATTCAGCGCATTACCCGAAGCTTATAGGAAGTATGTACGCTTCATTTCATTTGGGTTAAACCCCGATGAACTTACTGTTCAGTTTAACTATGTGTCATAAAATCTGGCTAGAAAGGACACCTGCACTTAGAACTCCACAGACCACAAGTGGTCATGGACTTGAGCAATCAGATCCACTAATGCTGCTGATTACCTAAGCAAAAACAGTAGCTTTTGCTTAGGCTTACATGAAGAGTATCTTCATGCAGAGTGGAAGGGACAACGTCGCGCACACTTTTGCCATAGATTCAGTACAAGATGGCAGAGAGAAGTAATAAGAGAAAAACATTTTCGCGGCTGATTATAAAAACAGCTGTTCCATACTTTTTGCCTTTACTTTTGGAATAATGTACTGAATCCATGGCAACAATATCCCAACGTGTATAATACATGTTACGTGTCCCTGCTGATACGAAAAGCGAAGAAGAATTCAAGGTATTCCATATAAAGTTTTGAAGACAGTGATTCTGGTTCGAGATTTTGTAGATGGTACCATTATATTTACCTCCGCTACCTTCAATTGGAAAAATTGTGAAGGCTATTCCCAGAAATCACTTTACACAAGTAGTCCAATTCGGAAGTGCTGTCTCAATATTTTCGGACGTGTATTGGACACTTGGTGCGCGTGAGTGCACCGGGGTCAACGGCCGCGCGCCTGCCGGCTGACTCACTCGCGCGCCTATTACGGTGCAGCGGTCACGTGGTCGCGTCACGTCGAATAACGAGCTATGCTAATGTGGGAAGTGATTGTCTGACAAACAATCTGTGCGAAATTATACAAATTGCTCTCCTTATTCAAAGGTGGGAGATAGATGAATCTTTTCTTTTGTTGTTTCTCGGTTTGTGATGATGATCTTCGTGTGGAGTCTTTGCTATTTCCGTTTTTTTTGTTACCTGCCATTGGTCTGATATTTTATCCATCAAACTATACTTTAGGTAGGTATACCTATATCTGTATAAATGATAACCTCTTACCTCCTCGTTTTTTATTCTGGCTTTCATTTCTGCCCATAAATGGCAGTGTAACTCTAATTCATTTACAACTATTGTTAATATTTCACATAATAAGTCTCTTTCGATGAAATGCCAATACCGTTTCGATTTCGCCAATCAATATCTAATAATAAGGTTGGGGTGTCGTATGTCTGCGCAGGAGTCGCCCCGCCCCTCCCAGTCCGCTCCACTCACCCCTCGCCCCTCATTCAGCTTCATTGCGAAATTGTTGAAATAATAATTCATTTATTAATACTAAAATTTCAAATCACGAATTTAATCTGTGATAAAGATTTTCTTGTTGCGAAAATCTACAAAAAAAATATAATAATATTAATTTGAAAAGAAAATGCATGCGAACTTGGACAGATCATTACCAAATACCTACCCAAATTGAAATAAACTTTTCCATGAATACATTATTTACTTTCACTATCATTTTTTACAATCATTCTTTATTTTATTTCCAGTACCCAATACAAAAAGCTTTCTGTGCCAGTGAACGTCGCCGGATGAATGAAAGAAAGAAACAAACAAACACACCGTTTATGATAATATATTTGTTATTTGGTTAAAATTGTGTTCTTAAGTAGGTTTGTACCTACCCATTATCAATGTAAAAAGTACCGATAATACTAGATTATACATTTTTATTATAAGTACTTGAGAAAAATGTTGCTAAAAACGTAGGTAGGTACATAACTAGTACAGCCATTATGTTGTATGCTGACAGTGTACCCATACAATGAAACAAACAAAGGTAAATTATAACATGTAGATATTAACTTTGGTTTTTAAAAACATTTAAGGTTGGTACATATAAAAATGTAAAAAGTAGGTATCTATAATTCTAGACTATAAAATTGTATTATAGGTGCTTGTGAAAATTTTTGCAAAAAAAAAAAAGTAGATACACAACTCATACAGCCAAGCTTTGTATGCTGCCAGGGTACGTCGCCGAGTGAATGGACACACCCATTATTTTTTTATTTTAAAAATGTTGTCTTGCGTAAAAAGTATATGTATGGAAATTGGTAGCTACTACTTTAACATTGTAAATAGTAGGTATCTATAATTCTAGACTATATTTTTATTATAGGTGCTCATGAAAAACTTTGTTAAAAAAGTAGTTACATAACCAATGTTTTTTTAACAAAATTTGGAATACATTTTAATTCCTACAAAAAATGGTTATTTTAATTAGGAATCTAATGTGTTTGTTCTAAACATTTTAATATGGCGAAAGATTAAAACAATCGTATGCATTTCCTTTCGAACTCTATCTATAAAATAAAAACCATAGAATTTCGCCACAGAGTCTCAAAATTGCTAAAGTTCCTTGTAAAATGTGACTGGCCTTAATGATTCAATTTTATAATGACTCATATGTCTCACGTGCTCCTACGTGTAACTTATGCAAAGTTTCCAAGCTATTGAGCAAGTAGGTATGAGCAATATTTATAAGGTACTATGACCACCCTGATCTGACCACGGTACCGTTTGGGGCTCAATCTACAGAACAGAAAGGCCGACTGGCGTAGTACGGTACTTTGTGATATTATATTTAGAATAGTGAATTATTTTTCGTGTCATTAAAAAAACCGCCTGTCAGTCCTCCCGGCTAACTGTCAAGCCCCTCTAGTTCTATTTTCAAATAGTCTCATAATATTTAAATATAGAATAAGGTTGGATATCGCTAAACCAGCCAGATTCTCTACAGTACCAAGTGCTTATGTAATTTTGGGCCGGTGTTTTTGTGCTGCAATTATGTTGAAGCTCTAAGAGCATGCTTTGATAGTAGAATGTAGACCTACGTTCTACTATCAAAGCATGCTCTCTTAATCAGAATAGCATACCGTTTGCACGTTTACACCAGCTTTCAGGCCTTTAGAACTTTATAACGATTCGCTTCACTTTCGCTTCCCCAGTACGCTTGATTTATTTATTTATTTATTTATTTAAACTTTATGCAACAAAAGTACAAAGGCGGACTTAATGCCTTAGGCATTCTCTACCAGTCAACCAAAGGTGGTGAAGAGATATCATGGCAGGTGCAAATTAATGTTAAAAATTAAAACAACATTTGATACATACTTTAAACACAAAAAAAGAACTCAATGCAAACTAATTGTACACAAGTACAAAACAATGAAACAATGAATCAATGTGGCGTCTTGCAAATTTCTCTAAGCCTATGTTACGGATGTATGATTCTGACTAAATTCTTTAGATTTAGGCCTACCAGTTTCTATCTAGTAGTCGACTGCGAAAATTTCATGACCCTGATGAAAAATAATACATTCACATTTCAGTCATTTTCCGCAAAATCTAAAAATACGAGTAGGTACATTTGCATGGCTATAAAAGACGAATTGACACTGGTTCGACTGAAATGTCAAATTAACACATGTTCGAATCAAATGTAATATAATTTAGAACTCTGAGACCTTAGATGCCTGCAGACCATTCAATTGACCAATTCAGGAAATTTGCATATCCGCCATCCACATGAAGCATTCCTGGGGCCGTGGATTCACCGCTGACGGGGCGAGGCCGGATATTGCTCGTATTCATCTTGAATGGCGACTCGCCCTGTCGTCCAGTTAGTTATCTACACAACAATGTAGGTAGGTACGACAAGAATTGCAGTGCGCACTTCGCAGTTACAATAGCACAATGAATGCAGAATGGAAGATGAAATTGCTGTTCTTGTGATGGGAAGGACACTATGGATAACGCTGGTGTATATTCGGATTGCTTACTTTTAAAACAGGCTTATGAAATTATGTCCGAACTGTTAAAACGTAAAGTTATTAGTTTATTTATCTTGTAAGCAGCCAGATGTTATCGTTATTTAATGAGAGGAAACAACTCGAAGGACAGTAATTATCTGAAGGTGCAGTGCATTGAGTCATGGTAATCTAACAGATTAATCTGGTACTACTATTGTTAAGCCTATAACACACTAATTGATTTATAAATAGGGTGGACCTTTTTTCCTGGGTACCTGGGTTCATGTGCGTGTGGTGTGAGGGCCACTTTCTTAAATTTCTTTGAAAATGTACTTAAGATTTAGTGAACATTCCCAAAGAATTGTGAAAGTTGGAATCAGATTTTGTGAAAGTCTAACAAGAGAGATATAGACCGAAAAGTTGGGCCCTCAGTTCTCACATAGAGGATTGAGGGCCCACATGTACCTGACGAACGATGGACACTACAGAAAAGACTTATATGCCAAAATCTAATCTAATGCCAAACAAAATTTGTGAAAACAAGATATTATCTTAAAACGCTATGCTACTTTGTATATCTTCGTTCAAAGTGGGCCCTCAACTCTCATACACGTAAAACTGTATTACTCAAATAAAATCAAACTATTATCTTACAGCTACTATTTGCAATCCTATATGCTATCAAATAAATTGTGAATATTTGTGAAAGCAAGAACAGGTCACCACTTCTTGTTATTTGAAAGTTATGACGCTGATAAAATTGGGGCCCTCAGTCCTCCATTTTTTTTCGTTTTCTTAATATTACGCTTAACGTATTTAAGACAAGACAAATATACAATTGTCTCTTTTTGTGAAATAAATTGTGCAACAAATTCTATACAAGAAACAAATTAAAAGACCCTTTATTGTATAAGAAAATTAAGTTTTATTTTTCTCCACTGAATTAGGAAATAGGGTGACCACGATTTCTTTTCAAAGTCATGTCTTTTCAAGATCGTCATCGAGACATTTGAATGAGCATGATAAGACAACACTCTCAACCGCCATGCTCATTATATCCAAGACATGATAACTTTATAAATAAATGACTAAACGGTACTCATAGTATTTTATAAAAAAGAAAAAAAAAATATGTTAAATAATATAAACCCTAAGGTTTTCAGTGTCAAATTCGACAGATGAACTGTGTAATATGTAAAAAAGGAATAATAATAAAAATAATACATGTTAATTAGGCCAATAAAAATAGGAATAATCCCCTTTAAAAATATGTATTAATTTGTGAGCCCGAGTTATGGCTGTGATGTTATGTTAGCTTATTTAGTTTGATGGTTTATAATAACATAAATAATTATTAAAAAAATGGTTTATAATATAATTACTTGATGCAATTTCTGATTGTTTTTTAAAATGCTTCAGGACGACATCTGCTCGGATTTTATACGGATTGTAATTTGTTATTGCACCTGCCAAACATTTAAAATATTCTGGAATTAATCCAGAGCTGAACAAACTAATCAGATATTTCATATTTAGATTTTGAATATATCCATAGCAAAAAGGAAAATATACCTACGTTTTCAGTCGGCTTGACATTCTGCGTCAGAACCAAAAAATAAATTGTCACCCTACGCACACACGCATATAAAAAATAGTCGATTCCATAAAAAACCCAATAATACTTTTTGCTCGACCTGGGACCTGGGAGTCTTATGCATGTTTAAAAAAATCCCTTATTTAGTTTGATGGTTTATAGTAATAAAAAAATGGTTTATAATAGAACTGTTTCAAGAAAACTTGCTTTAGCAATCAGCCATAATGACATAATTACTTGATGCAATTTCTGATAGTTTTTAAAATTCTTCACATCTGCTCGGATTTTCTATTAATGGATCGTAACTTGTTATTGCACCTGCCAAACATTTAAAATACTCTGGAATTAATCCAGAGCTGAACTAATTAATCATATATTTCATAAATAGATTTTAAATATATCCATAGCAAAAAGGAAAATATACGTTTTCAGTCGGGGTGACATTCTGCGTCAGAATAAAAAAAAAATTGTCACCCTACTCACACACCCATATAAAAAATAGTCGATTTCAGTATCTATTAAGCTTTCTAGTTATATCTTAATTCTTCTTAGTAACAAATAACGCCAATTTGTTGCACATTTTTTTTCACAAAAAGAGCCAATTTTGTGTTTGTTTTATCTTTCATACATTAGGCGTAATACAACGAAAACGAAAAAAATTGGAGGACTGAGGGCCCAAATTTTATCAACGTCATAACTTTCAATGAACAAGAAGTGGTGACCTGTTCTTGCTTTCACAAATTTTCACAATTTATTTAGTAGCGTATAGGACTTCAAACAGTAGCTGTAAGTTAATCGTTTCATTTTATTTGTGTAAATAACTTTATGTGTAAAAGTCTGATGACATTTTAAAAAGTAAAATATTGTGACTTTCATATGGCAATAGTAATTATCTAATCAAAATTTGACATATGACCGCTGTTGAGAAATTTACATACTTTTAGTTTATTCCTTTTTATAATAATGTAACTACTTTATTTTTTTATTTTCAATGACAGACAGCTTATGTTATATGGAGTAACTTAAACGACTTCTATAATCTATCACGATTGACTTATTTTTCATTAACATTCATGTTTGTTAATATTACAGACAAAAATATTTTTTGAAAAATATCAAGATCGTATAGAGTAATTTCCCCGGTATTGCAATCTACAAATTTTGATTTTCCTTTTTGCCATGACTTTCTGGTACACCTGTACGAGAGTTGAGGGCCCACTTTGAACGAAGATATACAAAGTAGGACAGCGTTTTAAGATAATATCTTGTTTTCACAAATTTTGTTTGGCATTGGATTAGATTTTGGCATATAAGTCTTTTCTGTAGTGTCCATAGTTTATCCGGTACAGGTGGGCCCTCAATCCTCTATGTGAGAACTGAGGGCCCAACTTTTCGGTCTATATCTCTCTTATTAGAGTTTCACAAAATCTGATTCCAACTTTCACAATTCTTTGGAAATGTTCACTAAATCTTAAGTGCATTTTCAAAGAAATTTAAAAAGTGGCCCTCACAGCACACGCACATCCTGGGTTCTACTCCTCATGGATACACCCTCAAACTGGGGAAAATAGGGGGTTTACTCGGATTCATACTGAATAAATCCCATGGTTCCTCCTAATACCATGAGTCGGCAGCCCGGTATACCTTGACGCATGATCCGCACCCCCGACTGGTGGTCTGCCCCCCAAGACTGGTGAAATAAAGAGTGGACCTGCTCAAATGTGTGTAATATCAAGCTCTTTTTATAGTTCATCAACGATTTTCAACTTCGTAGATGGGAAGTAACACTGGTCTTCTGTAAAGTTGTAAATCCTCTAGTCTTGACTTATTACAAATTGTCTCTTTATACAAATATGATCCGCGTAAGCACTGATTTTAAGTTGTCAGAGCCATGGTCAGTCATAAAAAAATGCGTAAAAATAATAATAAAATCCCAGTTTGTCGGTCAAGATAGAATGTAAAACGTTTTAGTTATTCAAAATGATAACCAACATTAGTATCACGTTTTCAACTGGACCGAATCATTGCAATCAATTCGTGGCCAGTGTGGTCTGTGCGCAAAAACCACGGACAATCGAATGACGTACTTTCACTTCGAGGAACACAATGGCTGTTATGCTTGGCGTGAACGAGAGACAGCTAGGCCTTCTAGTACTAAGATTGACTAAGGTTAGGTGTTGCGATGATTTATAAGAGTGGCTGAATCGATGGCACGCGATTGGAGAAGCTTATATTCAGCAATGGATTGTAAAAGGTAAGAAAGGATAATGAAGTTATTCCGTCCTGCTCATAGTTTTGTTTTCTCGACCCAAAAAAAAAAAAATACTCTGCGGATTCCGTTAGATTGTACAAATGGGTAGGTAATCCTGTCTCTCGTCTATACAGGGCTTAACTATTCGTCATTGCAGTAGATACTCTGGTACTACGTGTAGCATGTATGTCATCGATATCTTACAAGATTTTATCAGAAACATGATTCTAGTCCAGTAAGCTAACAATTCCAAGGTACCTAGGTATTTCACAATCCTTGCATCACCTAACATCACTTGCGGACTGCGGACCATGCGGCATGCGGCATTCTAGCAAAAGATTAGTTTACTGATAAGATTAGCTATTTCTGAAAATCACCTGTCGATGTTTTCGAGATCATCGTTTGTGTCGCAAGTAGCCGTGCACTTGAGATCAAACGTCGAGTGGCGAATGAAGGGTACTTTTATGAAACCGCGTGACTTGTAGTAGAAATATTGCTTGAACGATATTTCAAGATAGGAATATAATTCTCTACAAAACAACAATGTGCAAACTAGCAAATATGCCTGAATTTTGTGTTTTCGTCAATATAATTTATAATGATGATATTACATAGAAAGCCAAAAAGGACCGAGCGGGTACTTTTGAAACGAGTAATGTTTTTATTCAGCAATACCCACAGAAAGCCATGCAAGTCATAATAATATGATAATATTTTTGCGTTAAAAACACCTATGTAAACTCTAAAAGTAAGGCAACTCAAACGACCACGCTACAAAAAACACGTTGATAATATTATCATAATCCACTGATATCTAATGAAAAACTGTCGCCGATAACAATCAGTCGAGTACCAAGCCGAACTGACCGATTACTTATCATTCGCGAAAGTTCTACAATGATAATAATATCATCATGGCTGCTATAGTGGTTCCCAAGAAATGGTTCAGAGTATTCGGCGTCTTGAGTCTAATCTTTCTCATCTTCTCGATTCTTCGTCAGACGGATATCAGGTGAGTCAATATTACTAACCTTCAGTTTGTCGAAGGAAAAATTATTGTGACTAATTTTATTGTCATGCGCGAGTCAGTTCCTGCGATTGGTTGTTGATAATTCAGTCGACCAATCACAGTAACTTTCGAGTTGTTGACAATTTGTCACATTAATTTTTCGTTCGAGAGAGTTTCGTTCGGGGGTGAGCCAGGTTTTCGGCCTTTTACAGTTATTGACCTCCTTTTTGATAAAGATACGAAAAGGAATGCGTTTAAAGTCGAATGCGGCACGCACGACCTCACGAGTAGTAGTTGCACTAAAATGGGCAGCAAAGATGTTAAGTCTAGTCTCGGTGGGTAGGTTGGTGTTGCTGACCTGACTGTACATATTTAGGTACATGCATAATTTTTATTACATACTGTATACATAAACTCACGCCTTTTTCCCATGGGGGTAGGCAGTAACAATTATTTTTTATTAGTTAACAGCAATGGCTGACCGCCTGTGAGACTACGTGTCTACGTACAAGTCGCATGCATGCATTCGATTCAAACAAAAATGCAATTGCTTAACAAAGGATCTAATTAGCCATAATTAGAGACTTCAATTCAATACTGTACCCTACCTAGCTGCTTACTTTCTGTTGGTAAAAAAAAACTCTTAGTTAGACAAATAATATTGTTCATCGTGGCATAGATGAGATAAGCTCGTCTATTTAATAATCTATAGATACAGTCGGTAATGCAGATAGGCACCACGAGATACGTGGGTACTTGAAGTCAAACATACCCGCATTAGCAACCAATAAAAATCCATGCGAAGGATTATATAATTAACTTATCTTTGAGCATGTATTGATAATCTTGACGCCTGCAGTAAAGAATGAGACATTTTGTTTTACGTTGGTGTCGTCAAGTCGATTTAGATTATTATCTATCAGTGACGATAAGGCGATAGATTTAGTCATCATGCTGATCGACTTTCCGATGTTAAACATTACGATTTGATGTGAGTAATGGAATATTTTATGTGGTTCGGTATCGGTTTTTTTGTTTTATGGTGTCCTTGCGTATTCACTAAATACTTATGTAAGTCATTTAGCATGAGGACGTGCTAGCATAAAGTGTTATTTGGATGGCTAAATAACACAAAATGCAATCATATATACTTAGCTTTTTTTTTGTTTGACGACGGAAGGCATCCCCGAGGTCAAGCCTCCGGGATGCCCTCCGTCTGGGATTAATTGAGGGTTATGTGTATGTGGGCCTCTTACCGAGAAATACCCTACGGTTCCTCCTACAGCCATGAGTCGGGAGCCCGGTGTACACTTAAGAATGGTCGGCGCCCCGACTGATAACGGACCCCAAGGTAGTCAGACCAAAGAAAACCTCGATAAAATGTATAAAAGATGCTAAGTACCTAGTTTTATTGGCGAGGAAGAAAGTGGATTCAAATTGGCATAAGAGCAGAGAGTTGATAAGGACTAAGCATTGAAAATATAAAAGAAATTAACAAGATTTCAGCTATTTTTCAAGTTTTTAGTGTCAAGTCAGTAAAGAAGAGGCGGAATCATCACTCACCAGTAGGTAGGTAATGCAATAAGGCGTACAAGGTAGGTAATGCAACCATGCCATAAATAATGATAAAAAAAATTACGTCAAACATAATCGATTTACTATGTCAAGCAGTCAAGTAGGTAAAAGCCAGTAAACAAAATGAAGGACTGTGCGATCATAACCGATCATTCATTTGCATAAATTGTTATGGCTTACTAATTGTTATCGCTGTTTGAGTTGAGTCACACGATTATACCATCGTCCTTGTCGAGTCCTGCTGAGCGACATACGATTAAGATTATAGCTAAATAGTCTAGACTAGAGATTAGCCTCCTAAGGCTTCGTACCTACGGCTGCGGAAGCAGTAATCTAAGGGTGAGGGTTAAGAGACGTAGATGCGTATACCCAGTTACGCTTCGATCTGTCAAGATAACGCCAAAATGCACCTAATTTGACAGATTCAAAAGTAAGTTTCAAATTTGATTTTAAACTTAGTGTAAGCCTTGGTCAACTGCCGAATCCAACTTGGCTGGGCAGCGTTCGGAAAACTGCGTAACGTCTTCTCGTCCAAAATACCTTAGTGCCTTAAGTCGAAAGCCTTCGACCAGTGTGTGTTCCCGGACACGACATATGGCATGGCATGGCATTGCATTGAAACGTGGTCTTTTACTATGGGCCTTATTAGCAAGCTTAAACTAGCCCAACGAGCTATGGAGAGGGCTATGCTCGGAGTCTCTGCAAGGTCGAATCAGAAATGTGGAGATCCGCAGATGAACCAAAATTACTGACATAGCCTAGCGAATCAGCAAGTTGCAGTAGGCAGGACACGCAGAGCTGATGCGCTGATGGAGCCGCAAAGTTCTCGAATGAAGACCACGCACGTCCACCCAAAAAATGCACGGACGACCTGATTAAAACCGCAGGAAGACGCTGTATGCAGGCCGCTTCCAACCGGTCAAGCAGTGGTCCTCCTGCGGCTTATATTATGGTGATGATATCAGCATTTTTCACCCTACTGCTAAGGTGAAAAATGCTGATGAAGTTATAATATTATTGAAGTATATAGGTACTTAATCCTAGGTGGAATTAATAATTTAATTTAAAATAAATAGGTAGTCAATCATGAAGTTAAACGGGAAGATTTATCAACTTCATAATCAATTGTAGATAGAACGCTATATCCAGATGTTTAGAGGTACTACCCATCTATCTAGTCGAGCTTTTTACAGCGTCCGTGACCACAACAGTCGAGATATAAAAACGAGAACCGTAAGTGAACACCGTAAACGTTAATAGGTACGATATAAAAACTATTATAGCTTTGAAATAACATTAAGATGAGTTTTACTCCCAACTATAATCACCGAATAACTGCTCGTCCATTTTTAAATGATAATTTCTGAATGTTTAAAACACTTTTTTGGAATGCTATAGATAAGCAATTAGAAAAACCCTGAGTGTTGATGGGTAAGCCGTTAACCAAATCTTACCTGTAACCTGATGAGTAGGTACTACCTCTAAACATCTGGAATTAGCGTGTAAACGTAACATCTGATATTCTGACGTCAGACCTTCAAAAGCACGTAACGGTCCTCGTCAAGGTTCGACCCGGCTTCGACACTGACATTGGCCGACCATGACGGAAATAGGACAAGGCCAAGCTTTTCAATCGTTACGTAATGACGGTACAGGGATCCTAAATGTATGGAAGAATGTTATGATTATTAAGGGTAGGTATCGTTTACTTTGCGTGGGCGGGTAGATAGCAGATATAATAATAATAAAATAATGCTTGAAGGTCGTGTGAAGACTTTTCCGGCGCCGGAATATTCAGCCGGAGTTTTTCCGCTTCGTTTCATGCCAAAATTGAAAGTTTTTTTTTTCATGCAGAGCTTTGAGAGTGTTTATAAGAAAGGGTGACAGAAATATTTCACTTTGTTTTTTTTTCACAGAATCCACACAAGATTATTTTTTAAACTTGTAGTGTTATTCTGTAAAAATCTCTCTCGGTCAATTTAGGTGAAGAGAGCTTGAGGGAGCTATCATTTACTCTGATGCTAAGGAATTGAAAGCTCACATCAAATTCATTTTACTTTTATAGAATAGACTGCTACGTTATGTTCTAACTCCATCTTTGCTAAGGTAACCAAAATCAGCTACTTCTCTTACTTTCTCCTTTTCCATAACTTGCTAATCTGTTACAAAACTTTCTTGTTAAAACTACCGCCGAAAGCACCTAAACACAAAGTTACCGATGAAAACTGTCGTATCAAAGTCACATGTTCAAAACTATGATCAACTACCTATGCTGTTACGATCGACAGCACGTGGCTACTCTAAACAAATCGGGTCATAAAACTATCAGCAACGTATTATTCCGACAAGGTCATCCTATCAACTTCTGCACGAAGAAAATTTCCAGGTAACTGCCTCGTAAGCCTAGTGGTTCTAAGTGCTACTGCTACGCCTGAGTTCTTGGGTTCGATTCCCTGGTCGAGCAAAGTGTTATTGGGTTTTTATAATAAATTTTTAATAGCAGCTCGGAGTTAGGGTTTGTGCCCGGTTAATGGCAACAGGCTTGCCCCTTATTACATGGGACCTAAACATATCAGCGAACTGTAGGTGTACATTGGTACACCTCTGCCTAACCCTTCGGGGAATACAGGCGTGATGTTATGTCTTATGTAAAAATTTCCAGGTTAGTTCAACATTCAATACAATGATACAAGTACCTGCCTATCTCCAATGCCATCGCGCCATAGCCTGAACTTGACAAATCATATATTTGCTCCTTCAATTATTCCCATTATCTATTCTGATAAGAACAAAACAATAGGCATATTGTGAATTATGAAACCTGCGACAGTTCTGCAGGTGATAGCCGCCAATATCTACAATCAGAATAGATAGTATGAACACACACTAGCGCAGACTAAAAATAGAAAACAGGTGTGACTTTCTGCTAAAGGATACAAGTAAAGTGCAAAAGAGACAAGTAGGTGAAATAGGTACCTATCGCTGAATAAAATATACTTACTTAGGTACCTAGAGCACAAAATGCCATGGCAAAAATGGGCCAACATTTTAAGCAGGAACTAAATCAACCTGGGCATAATATTTCAACATTAAGTACTACAAAAAAAATCGTTATAAAAAAGTATAGTTGAAAGCTAAACATAAAAGCTTTCAAAGGTACCACAGTGATAATAAACGTAAAACTACGCAGTACTCCCTGGAGCTTTCAGCCTTCCCCGCTGTCGGCTCAAGGCGAGACATGTCTAAAGGTTTGTGAAGAGAACCTTGAGCTGAGCTAGATGGCCCTTCTGTCGCGATACTGTGAGCTTTAGCTGCTAGACTTATGCTACCCTAGGTATGTAGATGCTATCTTGAAAATTTTGTTCGTGAAGTAAGAATTTTGAGGAACATTTTGGAATATTCATTGTGTTAATAAGAAACATTTTTAAAATCAAGTTTCTATTTGGGTCAATGTTCTAAAAAGAAGTACCTACCTGAATAACATGTTCACCAAACAAAATAAACATTGTGAATACTGGCGAGATTTTCCTGTTTAAAATTCTTTTATAAAAAATATAATATAGGTAGGTATTTCTACTTAGAATTACTCAAGATAAACAAATATTCTCGCGACAAGTTTTTTTTTGTTGTAAAATTATATAGGTACCTTATAATGAATAATTTAACCAAGTTGCACTATACAAGTTATGCTAGACTTTAGAACAGGTTAGGAAAACGTGGAAGTACCTACTTATAAAAGAGCAACGAGATTCAACTTTTAACTGTAGCTTCGTGAAAATTTAAAAGTGCCTTTAAATGGTCTAATTGAAAAAAAAAGCTTTGATTTTGACAAAAAGTCGTGTCTGTCCGTTTCATAATGAACAGTTCCTGCGCTTGGAGCAAACTCTGAGTGCAGCGTCCATCCTGAATCCGCACAACGGGCTATCTATCACAATATTGAATGCGTAGGTTTACAAAATTTCGTGCCCATGCTCTTTATGTAAAACATTGGTATTTAGCTGCATCCTTTTAGACTGGAAGCCTTCCCCAACGTAGTTAATGATGCGATAACGATGATGATGCTGCTGTTAAGGAGTTCCCTCGCCAGGAGCCAACCCTGGATGTAGCAGCCATGTACCTAATTGTAGAACTTATTACAAGCTATCATAATTCAATGCTTATACAAAATTTCATGTCTGTGCTTTTGACCTTTGAGGAGTCCCCTTACCTGGAGCCTATCCTGGGCGTAGAATAAGGTCATGCTTACCATTAACGGCTATTGTCATTAAGACTGAACCAACATGTAAAATTTCATCCCTGTAGGATAAGAGGAAGTAGTCCTATTTCAGCTTGCCAGATTTGACTTATACAAATTCAGTAACAAACATTTAAATAAAAGCTTAATAAAAATAACAAACAGACTAGTTTTAATCAATGATTATTATAATTATAACAACTCATTTCACCAAAATTATTCACTATAACATCATCATCATCATCATCATCTCAGCCATAGGACGTCCACTGCTGAGTAGTGATGTTCAAATCCGCTATAAACTGTAAACGTGCTATAAACTATAAAATATATTTATATAGTCTATTATTTTACACGCTATAATTATAGCGCGCTATTTCATAACTCGGGCGCAGTCTGAAACTGTGAACGCGGAGACGCTATAATTTAGCAACACGCTATCACGCTAAACGGACTTGATGAATTGATGATGCGCGGTAGATGTTATTTCGCAACGCGCTACGGCGCTATACATTTAGGGATTGCAAAATCCGGAGCTTTTTCAAATCCGGATTTCTGATTTCTCGTCCGATTAAAATCCGGATTATCCGGAGTTTTCGAAGTTTTTGGTGTTTTAAGTTATTTTGATAAAATTAATATAAAATAGTATAAATTAATTAAAATCTGCATCAATTGGCTCAATTCACAGCTCGACAGAATAACAACTAAAATAATCAATAAATTTTGGGTATCAGTAATTTTTCTCGTTATAAATTTACATAACATAAACTGTACTTAAACATTGATACTCCAGCACTCCAGTGGGGAGGAGCTGGAAAAGCACTTTTATTGAAATCGAAAGAGCTCAAAGAGCTGTTATCAAAGTGATGCGTAAAAAGCTTTTCAGCTTTTTATTCTCAGTGCATGTTCACAAATCCATAAAAAAATGGAGTTAACTACCATAACCTACTCTCGAAACGTATTCTACATGTCCCTCTTCATAATGCAAACAAACCAGACGATGCCCCTTTTATTTACTCACACATATCTACAATAAAGCAAGTAAGTACTGTGATATCAAAGATCTCACCTCCCATTCATGTAGAAGAACCACAAAAAGCTGGCTTCTTTCACTGTCATACAATTAAACCGAAAATTGCTAAATTATCAACAAAAAATTTCATACATGTGCTCCTACACAAGTTCCTACTCAAAATAATCCTAATTTCAATATTACACACATACACCATTTCACCAGCACACATCTCATCTCACTATTACAATATTTACAATCACATTTCATATTACCATCACACCCACAAACCTCATTACACGTATTCCCCGCGCTACTAAACACCTTAACATTGTAAAACAACTTTTTTTTGTTTTGTTATTTATTCCATATTTTATTCTAACTTATAAAAAGTTGAAAATTAGATTGCCTTGTTCAATCTCATATAAGCTCTCTAGCCCTCAAGGTACGGGCGCTGCCTATTATGGGGACTGCCATATATTTTATAACACATTTATTTTATAAATAAATTGTCACACCATATCTATACTAAATACTAATACTAATAATATTATAAAGTAGTTTTTTGTAAAGTTTTTTTGTAAAGAATAAGCTTCAGATTACTGGACCGATTTTACCAATTTTATTACCAATACATAGCTACATTATTCCCGAGTAACATAGGCTATATAACATCATGCTACAACCCACGGGAGCGGAGCATTAACCAAAGACGTAACTTATGGCGGGTGAAATAAGCAACGCGTACGAAGTCGCATGCAGTTCGCTAAAACTTAGCATAGCATACCATAATATGAAGTACTTTTAAGTTTATTTTGTTTTGTAACAATGCACCACTATTTTTTTATTTAATTTTTATTCTTATTTTCGCATTAAAGTAGGTAATATCGATATACCGATGAATTACAATCAAAATTATTATTATAATCAAAATTAATTACAAATATTATGCGTTATAATCAGTTTTGACTGAAATCCGAAAAAATCGAATTTGAGTCTTAAAATCCGGATTTAAAAAAGGCAAGAAAATCCGGATTTTTCGGTTGTTTTCGGATTTCGAAGAATCCGGATTGCAATCCCTATATACATTATTGAATAAAGAATATAATAATATTTCGTGGAAGCGTTAAAGATCAATGAACTTTCCTTCATACTTTCCAGGCTTAGAACTATCTATAATAAATTGATTCAATGTTATTATAAAAGTTTTGTGAAACAATTATTATGTATTATAGGCGTATTTAAAATAATAACAATAAACACACAATAGGTATTTACAATAGAACACGACAAACGTTCGAAACATGATTATTATTATATTTACAACAGTACTGTAGTACAAATTACACTTCCACGAAACTAAAGTATTATTAATTACAAAAAAAAACAACTAAATAAGATCGCGAACAACCAACATAGCGCATGTACGCGGGCCGCTGTTGCTATCTACTTGCTAAGTTGCTACTCGCTAGTCGCCAACGCTATCTTGCTATCTCGTTCTGGCCCCGCTGTGCGCGTTTAAACTTTTATTCGTTGAGTAGTTTGAGGCGCTATAATATAACGCGAACTCCGAGCCGCGATAGCACGCGCTATACGCTATGTACACATAGTCTGTTATATTTTGGCGCTATACGTTTTATTAACCACCACTACTGCTGAGCATAGGCCTCCCCTTTAGATGTCCACTATAACATATAGGTACCTAATAAAAAAGTTTGTTACAGCAACTAATCGTTACGTATGTAATTTTTTTATGTATAATTAATCTTTTTTAGACCGCATACTAACCTGCATAGCAGCATAGGTAAGGTAGACGTCTTTCATCACCGCGTACCTACGCATAATAATGATTAATGAATGATCATTACAAAAGATCGAGATTCTGTCTGCGTCGCTTTCATACCTATTTAAATACTCTTGAACCAAAGACAAGGCCGCTCTCCGCAGTCATTGCCAAGGTTTGCTGGAAAGTTCGCAATTTTTTTTTCAATTGACGATTGACGGAATTCAAAAACTTCCTTGAACTTTGTGTTCGAGCTTTGAAACAATCAGTTCAATAGAATACGAGTACCTAATTTGTATATGCATCAAACAAAACTATGCTACAAACTTTTTTTTATGAAAACAAGTTACCTACTTTCAGATCGAATGCAGAGCTTTTTTTTTTTTTTTTTGAAGTCGTAAGAATTTCTAATAAAAATTATTACCACTATTCTAACAAGAGCATAATACCTACTCACTTTCTGAGTTCTAGCAAAATAATAACAATAATATTTTTTTTGTATTGAACCTGAATCCCTTTTGTTAGTCACCTTTCACTAAGTAAAAATCGCCTGTACCACTGTCAATAAAAATATTCACAATCAAATTGAGTTTTATTTTTATATTTTCCGCTATTAGGTAGGTACCTATTCAATTGTTCAAATCAACGATTTCCAGTACCTATACATAAACCTAAGTGCAATAATACCATAAAATCGAAATCATTGTAATTATTTATCCTTCCTTCCTCCTGTTGCGACTTTGTGACACATTAATTTTCCATAGATCAAAATGCAATGTTTACCATTACGTTCATGTGTATTTTCCCCATAACATGAATTTACGTAATCTCATCAAATATTTTAAAAATGATTAGAACTGATTGAATTGATTCTGTCTGTTTATCCATCGATCAAACAGTTCGTTGTACTTACTTGACAATAATAACTTTACCTTGAGCCAGGGGAGTTTTATGGTTTCCTTGAATGTAGGTGAACGAATCGACCGC
Organism: Caradrina clavipalpis; assembly: GCA_932526535.1. NCBI lineage: Eukaryota > Metazoa > Arthropoda > Insecta > Lepidoptera > Noctuidae > Caradrina > Caradrina clavipalpis. The sequence continues at coordinate 3,032,928 of OW052088.1, forward strand.
CAGTTCGTAGCCGCTACTCGCTACCCTGATTCTAATCTCTGGGTCAAGGACAAAGGACACGACGAAGGTCGATTATGAAACAACCCTCGACATTTTGTTTTGGGAAACACCTTTGTTTGATTAAATTCGGAAATCAAGCTAGTATCTACTTACTAATGAGTAGGTATTACGGTAGAAATAAATATAAATATTATAGGTTTTTATAATTAAAAACAATATTATTTATTTTGGTAGGTACTCTCGACGCCACAGTTATGCAATGAAAGTGAAAAATAACAAACTTGACATTGGCATCGTCGAGATCGGTACGTTGAAAAAGACGCGTTGGATCCGATCCAGACGACGAAAAAGAACCAGCAACGTTCTAATTTTAAATTTCCCACCTAATCGTTGATAAGTAATAGTGCGTGACGCGTGACTTATAATCGATCGATTATGATTATTATTTGTGTATAATTAATGAAATCCTATTTTACTGTACATTAACAATTGATTTATTTCCGAAACTAATTAAAAAATCTATTTCTAACAATTAGAGGTAAATGCAACGGTTTTCGTGTAACTTTTGGTGGCGTTAATTTCTATGATCCCGATTAAAACTTTTTACGTTGTTCTGTATAGTGTTAGGAGTTTCTAGTTCTTTATTATAATCCATGTAAAATTCCCGTACCTTACACATAATTTTCAGTATTTTATATTATTTATTATCCTGAAGCCATACAAAAAAAGGATTAGGAAACATCACAAGAAGTTATTTTCTCGATCAAATGTTTAGGTTTTAGTCGGGAGTAAAAATAAATTGGAACTAATTTTTATCCACCTACTACCTACTTTATGTTTTCGATTTCGCCGTCTTCACACTAATGTTCATGTTTACGTATTTTACCATTTTTGAAATAATTACCTGACTAAATAAAATTCGATACCTCTGAAGGAGTTACCGTAATCGCAACGATTATTTATATTATACATTGGTTGTTATATTTGCCTGGCTCCAAGTTCTATAGATGATAGGCAATTATCCTTGGATTGAGATGGGATTAAATAACTGTAATGACAATAGTCCAAATCACGACTTGAAGCTAAACTGGCTCGCGATCTGCCGGCCAGGCAAGCATCACCAAGGCCAAGGTTGACAGGGAAGGGGGGCGCGGGACGCTGCCGCGGGCTTAACGCTCCGCTCGAACCCGCACGGACCATTCTGCACCTCGCAGTCGACTCTGACGGTTGTACAAGCGCAAGGTAAGCGGTGGTCATTTAAATATTTAATCTACCGACGTAAAGTTTCACCTCGTCCGCGTCGCACCAACACACCACCGCCGTCCCTGAATTTAAAAAATGATCCTAGCTTATTGTGTGATAACAAAATCCCTATTCAAGATGTGCTTCGATAACGTTAAGTGTTCTATTTCACCGATAAGATCATTATCGCACTCGTTTGAAGAAGTCGGAATTGCATTTAAATATAACCCGCGAAGGTAACCGGTGGCGCAAATCGGGGGAACTTTCCCTCCAAAAAGTTTTGAAGCGGTTCCCGAAGGGCGGGAAGCGTGAGGCCGCGTGCGTACTGCGTGTCGCGCATCGATCGGGCCACCCCTCGCCCTCGCCACTCCCGGCACTGATACATTCATTTGGACAAAATACCATTCCATCATTGCATTTAGTATTCTCCGTTTCTTTTATTTATTTGCTGTAGTTTTAGTGATTTAGTGCATGTTTTAGCCGCTAGTTAATAAATAGTATTTGTGAAAATGGGTGGCTGTGCAACGAAAGAAAACAAGGAAAACAAACCGGCTGAAGATGCCGACGGGTGCGTATTACTCCGGCCGGCATTCATCTCCGGTGCCCGCTGCCAATTATTATAGTAATATAGAGGTTTTGTGCTCAAATCACTGTTACTTTGCTGTAAATTGCCTTTTAAATCGTGTCCTATTTCTGAATATTGATTACAGTCCCATAAAAATGTTGTTCCCAAACTTCATTCGTTTCTGTAATACTACCGACGGACATTGAACCTAAACGGGACGTAGAAATTATGGCATTTCCGGATTGACCGGTGATCTAACTATCATAAACACTTGCCATTCATTAAAGTTATGTGGTGCCTTTTGGTTTTACAATAAGCATAATATGTAATTGATAGTCTTGGCACTCGTGCCATGGACATGGTTGCCAATATTAATATTGTTAAGGATAAAAATTCTTTTTCTTTTACTTAGTAAATGACTATCGTTCTCTGATCTTCATGCTGATGTATGTTGAACTCGATTTGCCTACATAACGTGCATGATACCCAGTGTCTTTTTCGCAAAAGGTACACGCATTCATTATACATAATCATATCAACTCATATCCAATATCACGATTGGCGTAATTCATGGAACGATAAGTGGTTTCCGTAATCTGATGATGTTTAATTACTGCAATACCTTCTCGAATAGAAATGAATGCAAAGTAACAAGAAACTCGCGATAACACGTTCGTTCGTTGGTCGTGAGTGGGAGGTACGGCTGCGCGCGACGAAGAAGCACCGGTGCGCAGTGAGCTGACACATCCGTTCGACTTGCGCGTGTCGGTCAAGGCGACCTCTAGCAAAATTACGTAATTCCACCACAAAACTTAGTGTATCCCTGGGTGTGTTCGGTTAAAAACAATCCCAAACCCGGTCCAGTCTTCGAAACATCTCCAGTACCAGTAGTTGTTGCACCCATTTTTCTATCCATAACTAGTGGCTTTAGTTAATTCCATCAGTATGAATTATAAACTGAAAGTCACAATCCCAGTGGTGGTTTGCGGTGGCGCCGTTCTCGCGTATTACCTCATCAGGCGGTTCGTAATATTTGTAAAAATAACATTTCGCTGTTTCTTTTTCGTATATTTGGTTTTATTATTTAAATCTTTTAGTGTTAAAAAATCATTTCCAAGTGAAATTATACAGAATAAGACTTATGATCAAATCTAGATTAAAAACTTTTTGGATGTCTTGACTTAGGTTTCTTCCACCGCTCGATTTCAAAAATGATGGGTACGTCACTATTATTTTCGCTTTTAAATTTTTTTAATTTTTTACATCAGTTGGCTTCGCCCATCGTTTTGCAATAAGTTTATGTTATAATTGTATCCATCAAAATTATTAAAAATGTGCACTAGAGCGACGTGTGCTGCGTTAAAAGCGTTAGAATCGTAACTGTACCCTGATTATTGGTAATTAGAAGAGTAAAATGTTATCATTAACGATTGTGTGTATCGTTACAGAAAAGCCGCAGCAATGGTGGACGCCGCAACCATCGAGAAGTTGGAGGCTGGTTTCAGCAAGCTCGCTGCTTCTGATTCCAAGTCACTGCTGAAGAAGTACCTTACCAAGGAGGTGTTCGATGCTCTTAAGAACAAGAAGACCTCCTTCGGCTCGACTCTTCTGGACTGCGTCCAGTCTGGTAAGTAGACTTTGATACTAGATACGCACGTAGGCACTTCGCGTCAATAGATAACTTAGAACCAAATATCTGATAATTATTTACATGCAATATTGATAATGAGGCGGTTATAGGTAAGTACCTAGTAACTTCCAATCGATAACCTTTCAAATACCTTTGATTTTTCAATGTTACTCAGGAATTTAGAGTACGTTATAATGTTGGTTAGTGGGTCATCTTAGGGGCGGATATTTTTACGTAAGGCTATGAGTGAAGCTAATGTGGTTACGTAATCTTTTCTAGGTTTCGAGAACTTGGACTCTGGTGTCGGAATCTACGCCCCTGACGCTGAGGCGTACACAGTATTCGCCGATCTGTTCGACCCCGTCATCGAAGACTACCACAATGGCTTCAAGAAGACCGACAAGCACCCCAACAAGAACTGGGGTGACGTGGAGACCCTCGGCAACCTGGACCCCGCCGGCGAGTTCGTGGTATCGACCCGCGTGCGCTGTGGACGCTCCATGGAGGGCTACCCCTTCAACCCCTGCCTAACTGAGGCCCAGTACAAGGAGATGGAAGACAAGGTCTCCTCAACCCTTTCCGGACTCGAGGGTGAACTCAAGGGTACCTTCTACCCCTTGACCGGTATGTCCAAGGAGACCCAGCAGCAGCTGATTGATGACCACTTCCTGTTCAAGGAGGGAGACCGTTTCCTGCAGGCTGCCAACGCTTGCCGCTTCTGGCCCTCTGGCCGTGGTATCTACCACAATGAGAACAAGACCTTCTTGGTCTGGTGCAATGAGGAGGACCACCTCCGTCTCATCTCCATGCAGATGGGCGGTGACCTGAAGCAGGTGTACAAGAGGCTGGTGACCGCTGTGAACGACATTGAGAAGCGCATTCCATTCTCGCACGACGACAGGCTCGGTTTCCTGACTTTCTGCCCCACCAACCTGGGCACGACTGTGCGCGCCTCCGTGCACATCACGCTGCCCAAGCTGGCGGCCGACAAGGCGAAGCTGGAGGAGATCGCGTCCAAGTACCACTTGCAGGTGCGCGGCACCCGCGGCGAGCACACCGAGGCCGAGGGCGGAGTCTACGACATCTCCAACAAGAGGCGCATGGGACTCACCGAGTACGATGCCGTCAAGGAGATGTACGATGGCATTGCTGAACTGATCAAAATTGAGAAGTCTTTGTAAATCGGTTAACGATCTCGCGTTATCAGTATTTTTTGTATTATTTATCGTTTTCACGTAAGAATTGATTGGATGCCGGATTGGTTGGGCCGGCAGACGGCACTAGTCAGCGCCCCGCGAGTGTGGCCGGCCACGCAAGCGGCCCTATATACTGTTTTTCGTAAAAGTATTTTCTATAAGGAAATGGAAAATAAAGACAGCTAGCGTTAAGACCATTATGTCTATTTGTTTTTTCTACCCCTTCCCATCAGTCTCACAACACTTCTAGATTCAAACATTCAAATAATTTTATTTACAAAAAAACCGATAAATTCAATAATAAATAAACACTAGAATAGAACTTAAATGGGGAAAAATGAACAAATGTTACCATTAGAAACTTGGAATTAAATTATTATTAAAAAGCTTATGCTTTAACGACAATAGGGGTACCTATTGTCGTTAAAGCATAAGCTTTTTAGAATAATTGCATAGAGATTATTTTTAATGAAATACAATTATGAGTATTACAATATATTATTACCTTGTTTCTTAAAACTCCAACCAATTATTATAGTTTCATTCTTTGGAATATCCACATATACCTCCTGAATTTATGTCCTCGAGTTCCTGACAAGTCTTGAGTCTCATGAGCATATAGGCTAGCCACACATGTATGATATACTTGTTCAAGGTTAGCATTATTCTTGTTATTTTACTTCATAGTTAGACCATCACGCCTGCATTCCCCGAAGGGTTAGGCAGAGGTGTACCAATGTACACCCACAGTTCGCCTTTATATGTAGGTCCCATGTAATAGGGGGCGAGCCTATTGCCACTAAATTGAATTAAATTCATTGTAAGAAGACCTTAATTTCCATGCCACGTAAAGAATGCATGGTCTTCCTCGCATATATTAGAATATTAAGTACGGTAAAATTATATACCTCAATGGCAACACTGATGACCAAATGTCATTAAAAACCAAAACTATGGTTTGAACTTTGAAGTTTTGGATTTTCGTACTTTATAAACTATTCAAAGAAACAACAATGGCTACTCCAAAAGCCGAGAAAGACTTGCATTTACCATTATCTAGAGTAAAAACTATAATGAAAAGTTCGCCGGACGTCGAAGCAGTTGGCGCTGAACCTTTGTATTTAGTTACGAAAGTCACCGTGAGTATCTACGTGATGTTTTGCCGCTTTTATAACCTATTGTTTCGAAACAATAGCGGTTTTTGTTAGTGAAAAGCTGTTTATTCTCATTATATGAGACTATGGGTAATGAAACTGATAAATGCTTTAATTTTCAAACATTACAGGAGTTATTTGTCACAGACTTAGCCAAAAGAGCATTCAAAAATAGCAAAAACACCTTATTGGAATACAAACACATCGCAGAGGTCGTTCAAGAGGATGATACGTTGGACTTTCTGCGAGAGATCATGCCTAGGAAAATAACTGTGAAGCAGTTCAAAGAAATGATGGCTAAAAAAGCTGCAAAAGGTGGAAGATCTGATGATTCGAGTGAAGAAACCAGTGAGGAGGAAAGCAGTGAAGAAAGCACTGATAATAATGAACAAGACTGATGTAGTGTAGCTGTGTTATGTGTAGGATACTTATTACTTTATATTATTACTATGTTTATGTCACACGCCTTGTGGCAGGACTATACACAAATAATTCTCAATTTTTTTATTTGTAAACGGGATTTGTGTACTGAACTCTATGACTTTTTAAATGCCTGGACTGTTATGGAAGTGGTATTAGGTTCATAAGTATTGTGTACTTTAGTCTTGTTACGGCAATAATTTGCCTGAGATAGAGATAATTGATAAAATCTTGGCAGACCGTTCAACACTCTAGGACAGATGTTTTCGTTGATAATACCTTACATCTCATCAGACCAATAGACAGAGGATATCAATGGAATCTCTCACCTGATGGATTTTTAACCAAAGAGGTTCTTTTACTTCTCAACAATTTACATAAAATAAACAGTATTCTTTTTAAATGAGCATGATTTATTATTGTCTTTCAAATTCAATTGATTCTGATCCATTACTTATGTTTGAAACCATTCATATTCATATTAGTTTATATGCATTCCATAATGTGTATAAAGATGTTACAATAGGCTTATAGCTAAAGTACAATTATTATGGACCCTGGTAGGGCACAGCAACATAGTAGGTATTTACTTAAAACTAAAATGGAGACACCCGTAACCACCATCTGTTGCAACACCTGTAACAATGTTTCTGCTAAAATGTTCAGTATTTGGTATTGGTGGAAAGGTTATGAAATAAAGTAATAAATCATAATTTTGTTCAGGTACCAGTATAAAAAGAGCTTTCTCAAGTTTCACATGACAGGTCTCATCACTGTTGAAAAATGTTGAAAAGTGGGTCTAAATCGTTGCATGGTCTTTTCCTTAACATTAATTAAATAATAGGTACATTAAACAAGACTATGTTTAAGCTCTTTTTTTTAATCTACATTCAACAACTTTTATACCGCTTAGATCCAGGCTTCCCAACCTGGGTGCTGTGGAAAGTACAACCTCGCACTATTTCTTTTCAGCATTACTATGAGAGAACATTGTTTTAAAATGAAATGGTAGTTTATTTCGAGATAGTCAATGGCTCTTCAGTTAAATACATAGTTCAAATGAATTAAATGCAAACAGAGACTAACTAACAATTTTGGATTCATAAAGCACCTAAATTATGATGATTGATTTTATACTTTTTCGGCAGTAAGTAGTATTTTTGCTTAAAGTTCATCATAATTATACACTTATATTAATTGTTAAATACGCTTGTTAATTTAATAAAATATCCCTTCTTTTTAAAATGATTTTTTACTCGATAAAATATTTTTTAAGGATCGTAGCAGGTGGCATTCTGTGGTTTCTGCCTACCCCCATGGGAAAAAGGCGTGAGTTTATGTATGTATGTATGTATGTAAAATATTATATATATAGCGACCTCTAGCGGTATAGCTTGTAACTCGCATAACCCCTTCAATGCATAACTGCAATGAGCCGTCTTGCAATTTGGGCTGGTCTGCTTACTTTCTTAAAGATGGCAGCACTAGTGACTTGTCACCGAGATCTTCAGTTGAAATAAAATTGCTATTTTTTGTTTGATGTATTTGGTGTCATTTCTTTGTTGGGTAGTTACGCCGATTTCTGTACGTGTCTGCATCCTTATGTTAGTTATTAATGATAGTCTTGTTGACTTGCCTTAAAATAAAGGTAGGCTAACAAGTGTTAACAGTAGAATCATATCAGGATATGAATCTACTGCTACTGTTAACACTTGTTACAGTACGGCCGACGTATCTTGGCGAGTCTGAAGTTAGCCGATTAGCTGCGTAGTAGACAATTATGTTCTTAAAAGATCCACTGCGCAGCCTAACGGCTAACTTCAGACTCGCCAAGATACGTCGGCCGTACTGTACCCTACCTTTGAATTCATTTGATCACAAGACCTTAATCATACCACGCTTTACTGTTTGGCCTCCATTTGTTACCTCTGTGAACAAGCCAAAGGCAGTTGTTTAACTGTCGACACTTTGGGCTTATTTACACGTACGCCAAACACGGTTTCTTAATAGGAGCAAGGCTCACCTTTACACTCAGTATCACATCCGATGAATCAAACGCATTTCCGGCGAGAACACTATCTAATTGTTAAATCCTTGTAGAAGTAGATAAAGAAAAAATCTTTGTTTTTAATTAAAGTTATTTCTGTTTTAAGTTATCTACCATCTTATAAGGTTATGGATGTAATTTTTAAGGCAGACAAACTAATACGAAATTGTCTGTACCTAGCAGCTGTACTTTGCGCGACTGCTATGCTAGAGATCCTCTGTTCAATTCCCAGGTCGAGCAAAAAGTGTTATTAGGCTTTTCTATGAAATTCTCAGTAGCGGAGTTAGGATTTATGCCCGGTTTATAGCAACAGACGTGCCCCCTATTACATGGGACATAAACATATCGGCGACCTGTGGAGTGTGGGTGTACCTGTGGGGTGTACATTGGTACACCTCTGCCTAACCTTTCGGGGAATACAGGTTTGATGCATAAATATAGCAGAGTAATACGGAGTTATTCAGTTTTCTAAATACTTATATTTGTATGACATCAAAATATGTCGAAATTAGTGCATGATGGGATTACATTGAATAATGTTGATCGTATCGGTCGAGTGACCATGATGCAAGTCAGGATAACTGTGTTAATGTTATACTTGGAGCATTTTAATGCTACAGTCAGATACTACCTGAATCTAGATTTTTGCAATAAAAAACGGTTTTTAAGTAGCCTCGCGTTCTCATTAGTTGCTAGCTTCCGCCCGTGACTTCTTACATACCATCACACCTGTATTCCCCGAAGGGTTAGGCAGAGGTGTACCAATGTACACCCACAGTTCGCCGGTATGTTTTTAGGTCCCATGTAATAGGGGGCGAGCCTATTGACATTAACCGGGCACAAATCCAAATTCCGAGCTGCTACTGAGAATTTCATAGAAAAACCCAATAACACTTTTTGCTCGACCTGGGAATCGAACCCAAGTCCACTAGGCCAACGAGGCAATTAGGCGAATCTTCAGTGCGTTCGATGGCCCTTTACGGGGCCCCGGTGTGGGCGCGGGGCTTGAGGCGGCTTGCCGCCCATTACCTAAACGCGTCCCAGCGGGTGATCGCCATAAGGGTCATCCGCGGATACCGCACGATCTCCGGCGAGGCAGCGAGCCTCCTTGCCGGATTGCCGCCATGGGATCTGGAGGCGCTGGTCCTCGCGCGCCTACACGAGTGGCGCGCGGAGGCACTGGGCCTGGGAACTCCGGCTCGATCTCATGGCGACATGGAGAGAACGACTGTCGCAACCTCGTGCAGGGCACGCCTTGATTGAGGCGGTAAGTCCCCTCTTTGAGGAGTGGCTTGAGCGGCGCCACGGCGCCCTCACCTACCGCCTGACGCAGGTCCTCACCGGACACGGATGTTTCGGGAGGTTCCTGCACCTCATCGGGCGGGAGGAAACGCCCGGGTGTCACCATTGTGAGGATCGCCCCGAGGACACGGTGGAGCATACTTTGGCGGTGTGCCCTGCTTGGGCTGAGCACCGCCGAGTCCTCGAGGCGGCCATCGGCGGCGGCGCCCTCTCGCGTCCGGCACTGGTTCAGGCCATGGTCCGGAGCGAGGGGGAATGGGAAGCAGTCGCCGCCTTCTGCGAAGCTGTAATGCTAGAGAAGGAGGCGGCGGGACGGGAGAGAGAAAGGAGGGTCCCCCGTCCCAGCGGCCGCCGCGGTAGACGATCCGGGCGTCGGGAGCCACGAGACGACTCCCGGCCACCGTAGACGCGGGTCTGTGGACGGTGAGCAATGGGTAGCTCACCGTCCGTACGTTCACTAGCGACAGACCGTGTCGACGGCGCGTCCGTGTTCCACGCGCGCCTCAAAGAGATGTCAGCAAATTGGATGGGGCCACTGAGGGCCGATGCCTGCCGGGGCTGCGGGTTGTTCGAAAGAGATACCGCGCCCCCGGAACGCAAAGGGCACATGAAGGAACATAGACGGGTTTTAGTCAGTAAAAGTCTGACACTCCCTCCCGCCCCGCCCAGGGCGGGGGAAGTTATTTGATGATTTCCCGTCTATAAAAAAAAAAAAAAAAAAAAAAAAAAAAAGGCGAATCTTCAGCTGTCAGCGACATGTCAGAACAAATCGAGCGGGTATCGCAAACTGACTTGCGTCCACCCACCCCGCCTGCACTTGGTGTGCCTCTATTCAAGTCTCTAGTCAAAAACTATGTGTTTGCGTTACTCGCTAGCGGATTCCGCTGCCGCTGTAATTTCACACTTATTATCTCATGTGAACCGTACATTTTTCCAATAACACTGCTTGACCTGGGAATCGAACCCAAGATCTCTAACATAGAGGTCGCGCTTAGGACCATAAGACTACGGAGGCAGTTGTAGTAGTTGTAGTAGTAAGTTCCTATACGATAGCAACAAAAATAATTGAATAGTTTCCTCAAAATTATGTATTACTCAATAGGTAAGTAGGTCAACATCTTAACTATCGTACAAAGACCGAAACAAAATTGATTATGCACAGGTACTTATCTATTAAGTCAGATACCCGGGATTGATTGTTTTGACAAGTAATTATAATCATTTAGCGGTAAGACACCTGCTATTTTTACACAAATAAATATTGCACCTAATCTAATCGGTTAATGATGCAATTTTCGTATTTTTTACAGAATAAATCTCATCTCACAATATTAATAATGACGAGATAATTACGAGAAACAGAAACAAGTCACCAGAGAATTTTTCAACTTTTATCAAAAATCGTATAGCTCCTAAACTATAGGTAGGTTGATGGTGAACTTAAAAGGGGGTGTTCCGGGTAGCCATTATAGAGAGACTTCTAGAAATATTTCCTTTGGACGTCTATTAATGGGCCACATAGACACGCAACACGCATGGAACTTAACCTTACATACCTACCCACAAATACGCCAATTACTAACGCGTTTCGCGTTAATCGGCATATGGGTACCTAGGTACACCTACCGAGGGTAATTTGTCACGGCTCTGCAACTCTGTATCGTTGTCGTAGGTCTGTACTTACCTACTAACCTTAAGCATTGTACATAGGTAATTATGGGAACGATTGTCGGTCTCTCTTTACGTGCCTAGTCAATTGTTTTTCTTTGAATGGTGATTTATGGTACCATTATACGTCGACTGCCTAGTGGTCCTAAGTGTGACTACTACGCCTATAGGTCTTGGGTTCGATTCCTAGGTTGAGCAAAATGTTTTTGGGTTTCTCTATGAAATTCGCAGCTCGTAGTGAGGATTTGTGCCCGGTTAATGGCAATAGGCTCGCCCTCTATTACTTGGGAGCTAAACATACCGGCGAACTGTGGGTGTACATTGGTAAACCTCTGCCTAACCCTTCGGGGAATACAGGCGTGATGGTACCTATGTTGTTGTGTACCTTCGTCGACTGATTTTATTTTATCAATGTGGCTGAATGTGGCAGAAAAGTTCTTTCTCATTTCGTGATAAAGGATTTTATCACGAATTTTAATAATTTAAAATTTTATTAATGTTGGGAGATGACGGGGCCTCGTCAATTTTATTGTAATACAAGTTTTTGCCTGCGATTTCTACGTGGAATAGTTACTTTGGGCAGCCCTAAGATACCATTTTTTTTTAAATATGCCTATGTCCTTCTTCGAGTACTAATTAATCGCTGTACCAAATTTCTTCAAAATCGGTTCAGCGGTTTAGGCGTGAAAGTGCAACCGAGAGACAGACAGACAGAGTTACTTTCGCATTTAAAATATTAGTACGAATTATGATTATTAGTATGTTAATGATAATTAGATGGTAAGGCTACTTAAATTCCGTATTTCATCATCAGATCCTTGAATAGTTGTTTTTTTCTTGAAAACCTAAGCCTAACATTAACAGTCGTTGTAATAATAAACCCAAATTCATATTAAGAATGCCAAATGAACGCACAATTTCATACAAGAAGGATTTAACCACAAATGTAATTCATAATAAGAACCTTTTTGGAACAAGAATGATGATAAAAGACTTCACTATAAGTACCTATTTACGTCCACAATATGCCCAAAATGCGCATAGAAAAAGAAAACAAAATGTCCTTTAGGTTATTTTGGGCCTGTGTGGACTTTCCCTCCAACACCTAATAGGGACCCCAATCAAAGCCAAGCATAACACTGATTGTTTTTTGTAGTCTAAAGTAGATATCAAAGTTCCACATGATCTATTTGTTGCCCTTGCATATGTATTACAGAGTAGAATCTTCTAGCTAAATCCACCATACCTACCTCTTTTAGCACTATCACTATAGCAGACTAGCAACGTTTTTTTACATACATGTGTTGCTGCATTCCGGTTTAAAGGGTATGAGTGCCGAGTCACGTGCCGGTTTAATTACAGGCATGAGACATAACTTTGTCTCATGCCTGTAATCTGGGATGCCAGGAAGGGCTCTGGTATTGCAGATGTTTTTATGTAGCGGTGGTCACTTAACATTAGGTGGGCAGCCGGCTTGTTCGCCATCTAAAGATATTTCAAAAATAATAATTTCATAGTGAAGACAATTTTTTTTTTAACCCAAGCTAAAAAAATTCGTTTAGAAATTCAGATACCGCCATATGCCAAAGACCCAAAGTGCATTGTCGCCGTTACTTCTACGATCTGGAGCAAGTGTTAGCTCAAACATCCTGCGGTTGAACAGCTGTATCATCAATCACCACGCACTACGCGCCTATTGCATACAAACATAATTATCTACACTACAGATGGCTACATTACCAGTATGTACCTAACCCACCTAAGTATATTGTTTGACAGTTAATTTTGTCGAGTACCTACTTAAATAAAATTGTTTGTATTCTCCAAGATAAGCACCCACTTGACGGCTTTGTGTTTCTGACTTTCCTTAAACTTTGATTCACGTTATTTAGGAAAAGGTAAAGAATTAGGTATAGTTTTTATGTCATATTAAGCCTTTTCCTTGATGTCCAAGATAAACTTACAAAGTACATAATGCATTGAAAAAGTATCAAATCGCTAATAATTGGGTAGGTAGTTGATACATTAAGTAAGACTTATGTTCTAAAACAATTTATATTAACCCGAAAATCCCGATTGACTTTCATTTAACTGTAAGATTATATTTTTGGTTGCGATTAAAAGTCAAGTAGTTTGTCAATTAAGTTGCCAAATAAGTGACTTCTCTGCTTGCTTTTGCCATGCAATTGTTGGGGGAATCGGGTTTTGACAGCTCATAAAAATTACATCAATTAAACGGCGATGGCCTTTTTTTTAAGGATTGGAAATCATCAAATTAACTCTTCCGCTCTGGGCAGAAGAGAATGTGAATTGAGAATCCACCATAACTCATGTCAGAAGAAATATGTCATTAAAAATAGTGATAAAAATAATAAAGTCAAAACAAAAATATAGCTAAAAATATATAGGTAGCTGGCTGGTGGCCGTGACTCTTTCGAACCAATTGTGCAATCCTGCCAGACACTGGCCCTAGCGGGTCTTTTTTCTTTCTTTTTTTTGACGGGGTGTCAGACTTTTACTGACTAAAACCCGTCTATGTTCCTTCATGTGCCCTTTGTGTTCCGGGGACGCGGTATCCTATCGAACAACCTGCAGCCCCGGCAGGCATCGTCCCTCAGTGGCCCCTTCCAAGTTTGCTGACATCTCTTTGAGCCCTAGCGGGTCTGGTCTTTTATATGGTGGTGTAGCTCAAAGTCGGTTTCTCGAACGAAAAACAATCGTGTCAATCTCGTGTCAAAACATTCTTCCATATTTGCAGATCTTTTTTGATAAGGCTTCTTTCTGCAAATTTAGTACACCCGCGTACCAAATGATTCACCTCAATCTGCATTATTTCAAGATTTACATAATGCCGAGATGGTGTAAATTTGCACATCTTGAGGTATTTACTCCAATTGTGCTTATGCAAGTATTTCTCGCTTATTTCTTCAAATCTCTGCCTGCGGTAAATAATGTGCAAACTGTAAATATTATTTTACATTATTCTTCATGATTACAATCAACGAAGCAAAAGTGTATTACATCTTAGTTGCAGCGCAGAGTCTAGATTTAGAGACTGGTTTCTTACATTAATCTACATAAACCAACTACTTACATAATTTATTTTTATCTACATAAAAATGGTATATAAAAATGGTCAAGTAACCGCAGTAATTGTGTTAAAATTATTATTGATTGACTGACTGCATAAATGTCATACTACTAATGAACACCAATAATGACGATGTAATTGTGTCCTACTGGACCACCGGTCCAGTAGTTTCAGAGCCTATACGATACAAACAAGCAAATCAAAAAATCTTACCTCTTTATAATATTAGTATAGATTAATTTTATTATACGCTAAGAATAACACAACAAAAGCGTTGTTGTTATTTCTGTAAAATTTTCATGAATGAAGTAAAAATCAACAAATATCGATGTGGGGACACATCTCACCTCAAACTCCTCTCATGTTTAAAAGCGTTATAGCAGCCTCAGCGTTGCAAGCGTCATTAACGTTGTGCGATTTCTTATACCCAGACCTTGTTGAATTCCTGTCTATCTATCTTTGCTAATTATAAAGCTGAAGAGTTTGTTTGCTTAGACGTGCTAATCTCAGGACGTCCGGTCCGATTCGAAAAAAAACTTTTAGTTATAGCTCACTAGCTTTTGCCCGCGACTTGATTAATAGTTCCCGTTCCCGGGGGATTTCCGGGATGAAAACTATCCATGTCCTTTCTCGGGTCCCAGACTATATCTGTACCAAATTTCATTGAAATCGGTTCAGTGGTTTAGGCATGAAGAAGATACAGACAGACAGAGTTACTTTCGCATTTATAATATTAGTACGGATTTATTGAGGAAGGTCCATGAGGGATGAACCAAGAGAAGCGTTCAAGATCTGTAAACATTTATGTTATGACCGAAATTGTACCAAGACTTCTTGCGAATAAATTGTTTGATTGATTGATTGAAGGTGTACGATAGACGGGCGCCTTAACCACTGGGCCATCACGCCATTCATATTTAAATTAAATATTAAATGTTACAAGGTCTATTTAATGTGCTAAAATAAACCCTGCACCTCATATTTAATTATTTGTTCTTATGTACTGATTGGGGCCAAGTTTGCACTTATGTCATACGTACGTAAATAATTTGTTTTAAAAGTTAAGCAATTGAGAAAAAGTCAGGTAAGGTATGTGAATATTTTAATGTGTTTTGTCATGACTTATGGCCATGTAAACGTCACCCATGTATTTTGACATTTAATGTCACTGAGATGAGATTGCGACTCCATTTTGAATGGTCTTATAGTAAGTAGTTTTTTTGTACATACCATCACGCCGGTATTCCCCTTAGGGTTAGGCAGAGGTGTTCCAATGTTACTTCCAGGGTTCGCCGGTATGTTCAGGTCCCATATAATAGGGGCGAGCCTATTGTCATTAACCGGGCACAAATCCTAACTCCGAGCTGCTACTGAGAATTTCATAAAAAAACCCAATAACATTTTGCTCGATGTGGGAATCGAACACGGGCACGTTTTTTTTGTGTAGTACAATAAATTAATTGTCACTGAATTTTTAGAAGGGTGGCTAGAGCGATACAAGTTGTCGTGTTAAACTAATTACACTTATGCATTTTTTATAGTGCAATAATTTGTACCTAGATATTTGCAAAATTATTAGACTAAGGCTAAAGTTTGGCCTTTCGGTAAGACCTCGGTGTTGTTGTTTGCTCTTTCTCCTCTCGAATAGAATAGTGGTTACGGCTGGCTAATTTTGGCGGCGACCAAAAGAAGCATTAGGTATGTACTTCGTGCGTGTGGCTTATTTCACCCATCGTGTGTTACGTCTTGAGTTACTGCTCCGCTCCCGTGGGTCATAGCATGATGTTATATAGCCTATGACAGTCACAAATAACGTGGCTTTCTATGGGAAAGAATTTTCAAAATAGGTTCAGAAGATCTTGAGATTATCCCTCTACAAACTTTATCTATACTAATACTAATATTAAAGAGGAAAGATTTGTATTTTTGTATGTAACTAAACTCAAAAGTGTACTTTATAGTTCCGAGACAGCGACACGGGCTGACGCTGAAAACCAGCGCTGTGGTTCCGTGCCTCGTGCACGGGCCACGGCTTTATGCAGAGCGTCAGCCTTTTCGCGCGGTAGTGGCGCATTATAAATTATTGTTTTTGTTATTTTTTAATTTTATTTTTGTGTCGCTTTCGCGGGAATAAATGGTTTTCTTTCTTTCTAAAAATTACTGCCTCGTATAAATTACTACTCTGATAAATTCGTAAGATTTTCGATCAGGTCACGTGTCCTGACGCAAGTTTAACATTTTTTACCCATTCCAAAACAAGTGCACAACGCCGCTTACGAATTTTCGATCAGTGTCACGTGTCCTGACGCGAGTTAAACATTTTTTACCCATTCCAAAAAAAGTGCACAACGCCGCTAAAGAAGTTTTCACTTCAATAAGATGGGACAAAATAAGAAATTTAAAAAGGCGTCAAATTCTTAATCATCTACTTATCTACTTACATCTTACATCAGAGATCAGAAACATAAGTTAGGTAGGTACATCAATTATATTATTTAAACGCAGTGGCGGTGAAACGACAATGAGCACAAATTAGCGACGAGCATGTAACAATGGCTCCACTTTATAATGGAAACAGTAATTTACGACAACACGACACTCCAGCCGGTGTATTCTGTACAAAATTCTTGTCATTGCTACTAGTATGGTTGGTCTCGTGGTGGACCAAGCGTTATTGGGTTTTTTTCATAACCTACGATTTTCTCAGTAGCAGCCCGAAACTTGGAAGTTGGTGGTGTGACACCCCCGTGATCTCTTCCCGGTTGTGTCGGATTGCCGTCCCATCAAACTATGAGAGATAGGGAAGAGGGAGTACACCTGTGTTTGCGCACACTTGTACACTTAATACCTTCTGCGTTCTTGGCTAGTCTCCATCGAGAATCCGGAATCGGTCTGGAGAATGGTTTTTTTACAGTATGTATTTAATTTACGTCTATTTTAGAATACACCTCCTTTAATAAAAATAAAAGCTGTTAATCCCCATAGCATCGCGGAATAACAATTCACCTCAAACTCATTTCACCTTTCATCGAGTGAGGTTTTTACAGAATAGCACTGCTGGCTTATCAAGCAACAATGTAACGTAATTATGATACTTTATTTTAATAGACGTAAAGTACATTCATACATTGCCACCACCAACCTACATAGGTTTCTACTGCTACTGGTGTAGAAGTAGAAACAATTTTGTCGTTGTAGGGAAATGCTTGTACAATGCGGGGTAGACGAATGATAGATATTTTGTTAGTTAGTCGGAACTGTCCCCCCTGGCTTTGTCCCCTTATGTGTCCCCTGTGTCGTGTTGGCCCAGCGGTTAAGCGCCTACCTCTCATGCACGAGGTTGCGGGTTCGCAACCGGGCCCGGGCAAGTACCGATGTGACTTTTTCTAAATTTTGGCAGAGCTAGATTTAATAGTCTAGCCTTTCTAGTGAAAGGCAGTGAACGTAAAAGAGAGGTAAAAGGGGGCATGACCCAAAACCAAAAGCTGATTTTAGAAATTTTGCAATAATGAATATATTTCGATTTGTATTGCAATTTGACTAATGATGATTTTATTAAAAAACATTTTTTTTACACTTACAGAATTACAATTATTTAAATTAAATATTACCTTTCATTGATTTATTAGGTAGTTGAGTATGGCAATGGCATGGCATGTATTTCATGAGACCGTTCACAGACATTTTTAAATTGTCAAGGTGTCGACAAGTTGGTCAGAAAGTCGAACCTAGTTGAGTAACGGAGTAGTCTTGCATGAGTGCAATTGTGCAGTTGTGCATGCCACGCCGCACCGCCCGCGCCGCCGACGCAGCACCACACGCAATAGAAACTGTTCAAGGGCAAAAAAAAAGCAGGGGGTCTATTCTGAAATGACAAATCCCAAGTTTCGGCCGAATTTTCGGACGTTTCCTACTACCTACGAAGTTGTAGGAAACGTCCGAAGATTCGGCCGAAACTTCGGATTTGTCATTTCAGAGTAGACCCCCTGGTTTCCTTAGTACCTACTACCTTTTTATTTATTTTTTAAGTATGGGAAATCGTCATATGGCTTCTTCCGCTCTGGATGAAGCGGAACAGAGCATCAGAATCTTACTGGCAAAAACCCACTTGTGTCCCTCCTATTGCCCTTCGCGTTCCAAGGCCGCGGTAATTCTTTTGAACAAATTCCGCAACCCTGGCAGGCACTGGCCCTAGTGGGCTCCGTCTTATGCTGACATCTCTTTAAGGCGCTTGTGGAACACAACGAGCCTGGTTCTGATCGTACTTACTACCTAGGTACTCAAAAATAGGCTTTTTTAACTAAAGAAAGTATTGCAAATTATGTTCTTCTTATGGTCGCTGCCTCGCTGGTACGAGACAGTCTTTTAGATTCAGGTGGCCCAAAACATTGTCACTTCTACGGCATCGTTGGTGGAAGCACTTATGTTGAGTCAAAAGTAAGGATAAAAAAAGGTTTGACTGAAACACAGTAAAAAAGCAATACCTACACTACATTTGATAAAGTTTATTTTCAAACCAGCTATTAATATATTCGTAGTAATAACATGTTTAAAAAGAAAATTATTCATGTTGCAAGATTTACAAACATTTTTTGAAAACGAGACAGACAACCGGTTTCGTTGTTTAAAAAACTTAAGGTGCTGCTATGAAGTTTTTAGTTGAATGAACGTTGAGCCTTATAGTAGGGCTCAGGGTCATGGTCAAAAATAAACATAAACCTTATTTATTATAATACCGTAACGTCTTGATATTCAAAAAAATAAAAACAACTATGTACAATACAACTACAGGCAAACTAAAATAAAATAATAATAATAAACCATCACGCCTGTATTCCCCGAAGGGTTAGGCAGAGGTGTACCAATGTACACCCACAGTCACAATATTTAGATCCCATTTAATAGGGAACGAGCCTATTGCCATTAACCGGGCACAAATACAAACTCCGAGCTGCTACTGAGAAATACTGAGAATTTAATAGAAACACCCAATAACACTTTTAAGCAAAACCAAGGCACAAGGGGGTATTTTTATAGGCAAACTAATAACAATGTAATTACGGGCACATGAGGCACATATTAACTTTGTCTCTAGAATGGCAACGCATTTGCAAGGCGTGCGTGACCACTTAACATCAAGTGGGCCGTGGATTAGTTCGCCATTCAATAGCATAAAAAATAAACTATTCCATGTGGTTTGTTAATATCCTTAGACTTTAAAAAAATATCTGCATTTCGCATTTGATATTGTTGTTTTGGCGCAAATTTTATTTATTACCTGCTCTACTCCTCCTCTTCACCTTTTGGAAGCAGACACACCTCTTGGACAAAAGTAATCAAATTATTAAACACATTAAGATAAGTTTTTAATGTGGCCTTAAGTGACCCCCACACTACCTATTCGTTTTGTTAGTCTCGGCATCCGCAAAATGTCTAGGTTTAGAATACCGGTTTTCTTGTCTTCTGTCCACAGCTCTTCTTTATATATATATATATATATATATATATATATATATATATATATATATATATATATATATGTTACGGCTAAAACCCGAAGTGCGGCTACACCTAGTTTTAGCCGGTTAGAACTAGGTGTAGCCACTTACTCTTGGTTAAACCTAGTATGAGCCGATTGTTTTCGGGTAAAACTAGGTCTAGCCTTCATCATGCCGGCTACAACTAGGTCCAGCCATTTCCTGTTGGATAAAACTAGATGCAAACAAGGTGAAAAAAGTAACAGGCGCCTGGCTCACGCGAGACTGTTGTTAAAAAAAATGTTCCTGATTGTGCAACTCAAAATGTCACTCAAGTTTAAGTTGTTCTAATAAATAGTTTATGTTACTTTATAAAAGTGTGATTTATAATTATAATAACATTCTTTAAGTTATAATATGCAACTACTTATTGTCTGTTGTTAAAAAAAATGTTCCTGATTGTTCCTATTATATTAAAAATTGTACTCCTAATAATTTGTGTTAATTATTACAATGTGATTTATAAGAATAAAAAAACTCTCTACGTTTCTTTTTATTGGATGTTTTTTTAATATCTAAAAAAGCTCTGCCGATAGCATGCCAGCTACAACTATGTACAGCCAATCCCTGTTAGATAAAACTAAGACACGCGCTGCTGCTGCAGACGCTGTGAGTCACACTCGCTAGTAGACCTGCAGTAGATCAGCAGCACCTGGCGCTCACAACCTGCAGAGGCGCGTGGCTCGCTATGCCCTCCACCCCGCGCCGCTGCTGCAGATGCTGTGAGTCATGAGTGTGACGCGGGGCGGAAGGCTTGGCGGGACACGCATCTAAGTTTTATCCAACAGGGATTGTCTGGACCTAGTTCTAGCCGGAATGATATCGGATAGACCTAGTTTTATCCAACAGGGAATGGCTGGACCTAGTTGTAGCCGGCATGATGAAGGCTAGACCTAGTTTTACCCGAAAACAATCGGCTCGTACTAGGTTTAACCAAGAGTAAGTGGCTACACCTAGTTCTAACCGGCTAAAACTAGGTGTAGCCGCACTTCGGGTATTAGCCGTAACATATATATATATTTATATATATATGTCCACAGCGCCGAAAAGTTAACGCCATCAAGTTTATTCCCGTTACTGGTTGAATTTGAATTTAAAGGAACGTGCTTGGCTGAAGCGGTAAAGTATTTAAGGACCAAATAGCGAAGTCCAAAATGAAATTTTGAAACCCTCTCTTTAAACACCCCCCATGTATGGTTGCTATTTTTACCAAACCATTTTTTAGGGAAGCCCTAAAGGGAGGCTGCCCAAAATTTTGTTTTATTGTTCGCGCAGTTAACTACAAGGGCCCCCAAAAGCAAATTAAAACAGGGTCCGTCCATGGCAGGATATTGAAATGCCTCTGTATAATGATTTCATTAAAATAAATGCGTTAACGATGATTTTATCACTATCATGATAAAAGTTACTGCACCAAAACTGTAAAAAACCAACCAAGTGCGAATCGGACTCGCGCACGAAGGGTCCGTACCATTATCTATAAAAGCCCCCCTTAAATATTTATTTTATTTAAATTTAATTATTTATTTTTAAAGTGAATATATAACTAAATATTCTGTGAATATTTCAACGGTCTATCTGTTGCCGTTATCAATATCAAACAAAAACGAGCTAAAATATCACGTTTGTTGTATGGGAGCCCCCTTAAATATTAATTTTATTCTGGTTTTTAAATACATAATCTGTGTAGATTTCAACTGTCTAACTTTCACAGTTCATGAGATACAGCCTGGTGGCAGACGGACGGACAGACAGACGGACAGCGAAATCTCAGTAATAGGGTCCGATTTTACCCTTTGGGTACGGAACTCCATAAACCATACGTACCTAACTACGTTTTAATGTTTGTTTATATAGGAAACACACAAGTTTAAGACAAGGCGAACTAAATTATGAGAGTTTCCGCTTATTTATGCAACGTTGTGTTTTGTAACCGAATAGCAACGCGCTACACTTTCAATACTGCATCTACATCAGAGGTTCCCAAACTTATTTTGTCTACTGCCCACTTTGAGAATAAATTATTTTTTAGCGCCCCCATTTTTTCACCTACTTAAAAACCACTATAACTTCAAATTAAATTAATTAATTATTGTGAGCTATATTATGTGTGCGTCTGTAGCCTTTTTATACAGGATGTTTGGCAGAACTTTGAGCATACGAAAATGGTGGACGGGTGGGGTCATCTGCTACTTACTCAGCCCTAATTTGATTACAAGTTTAAAGTGGATTTAAAAAAATAATAATAATAAAGTTAAGAAAGTGGTGAAACAAGAAGAAAGCAAAACAAAGACTCCTGGGGGCCAAGGCCAAATAAATTAGGGCTGAGTACCATTTTCGTATGTTCAACGTTCTGCCGAAACCCTGTATGTTTGTGTCTACTTTCATTTCGAAACGGAGCGACCGATTGGCATGATTTTTATTTTTTTTTGTAGAATAAAACAGGACAGATACATATATGAACTATTTAGAGAGAAATATCGAACCGAGTTTGAGCAAAGTTAATATTGGTTAATGTTCCAAGTTGTAGTCGAGAGTCGAGAGAAAATTACAAATAGTCGAGAGAAAATTACAAATAGTCGAGAGAAAAATACGTTCTAGATGAAATTACAAATCGCCCCCCAAGCCTCTACACAACGCCCTCGTTTTTTTCTGGGTCTCTTACCTTCCCTTTAGGCCTGCACCGCCCACAAGGGGGTGTTATCGCCCACTTTGGGAAAGGCTGATCTACATCAATGAGACGGTTAGTACCGTCAGAGTATTAAATTATAACTTTTATAATTAAGCATTGCTTAATGTTTTAAAGTATTCCTTGACTGCGAGTTAGAAAGGTGCACGTAAGAACTAGATAACTATTAGCGCAATGCAACTATATAATTACGGATAGTTAAAAGAAGACAAACTGCATTCGGCGTAATATAAAAAAATACGATATTTTTGTCTATACTAGTAAATGAGGACGTAAGATTTTTTGTTCGCTTGTTTGTAATGAATATGCTCCGAAAGTACTGGACCGATTATAACCCTTTTTATTTCATCAGTAGAAAGCTACATTATCACTATTTATCACTGCGTAACATAAGCTTTATAACATCACGCTACGTGTCACGAGAGCGGAGCAGTAGCCAAAGATGTAGACGCTTGACGTATTTACAGACTATTTAGTTATATATTCACTTTAAAAATAAATAATTACATTAAAATGAAACAGACACTTAAGGGAATTACGGCAGCCCAGCGACCGTTGTATGGACTGCCCAGTGTAGTTTAAGTAAGTAAAGTTTATATTATTACTTATAGGTAATTAGGTTAACATTGTACAAAAAAGACCTGTAAATGTTAGAGGTTCGCATTTGTAGGAAAAAATAGTTTGATTCGGATCACTGACTGTGCGAGCTTGTGTTCCTCTTGACCGGTTTTCTACTAGTTTGATGAAAATAGATATTTGAAAAAGCGATTTATTTTTATATAACAACACATGCGAGAACATCTAGAAAGAGCAACGGCAAAAAATAGAAATACGACATAAATTGCTATGCTTAAAAATTCCCTTTCGATGCCGCGGCAATTTATGTCGTATTTCTGTATTAATACGTTTGAATGTCCATTAGTCAAAATTTAAATCCCTTGCAATGCCGATGCCGTCCCGGGTTGCGTAGGCCTTTACGGCTTTAATAATTAATAAAAAACTTAATGTCTACAAATGTTAAAAAATATTTCTACGCATAAAACGTTTCCTGATTTGACAAACTGACAAAACAAGAAAATCGAGATTTTACAATTATAATCACATAACTAGTTTAGGTACCCACCTACCTATCTATTCAGTAGTGCGATTCTCTAAAATGCAAACTCGAAAACGAGTCTCACTAAAGTGATCGCGCTCACTTCGATAACGAACCAACTTGTCATTGGTTTAGTATTCGTTCGCCGTGGTGACGTCACCGGCGTGATCGTGTTTAACAGAATACCATTTTGTAATCTCACTGCGGATTCAGCTTTCGAATTACGAAGTGAGGCTTAGAGAATCGCACTGCTGGTGTATTTGTGTCACAAACAGATAAATACTTACTTACTTACTTAATATACAATTACAAGGCTTTCTCAACACGGTCCTGCTCCTACTTACGTAAGGCGTGTAATAGCAATTCCTGCTTCGATTAGGTACACGTAATACATAGTGCAGTTACCGATCGCTTTTTATATACATAGTAGGTAAATACCTAAGAATTTTACGACAGCCTAGCGTAACGTCCGCCATGTGGAAATGAACGAGTAACTTTGTAAAAGATAAAACTGATTATTTTAATGGTAACACGAAGGGAAATAGTTTTATACTCTTTGGTTTTCATTGTTTAAGGAACTTTTTTGTAAAAACTTTTTTCTTATTAGATTTGTAGTGTAGTGAAGGAGGTCTTATACAAGAGCATCATTGTCTCTGTAGGATCATTATAGAGGACGAAATACGATGTAATCCTCCTGAATTAATCAAACGATTTTAGTGAAACTGTAATATTGTGAAAAAAATATGTAAGTATATAATATTATAACACCGGATTTTCATTATATTAAGCAGCATTTTCATCAATAAATAGATGCGTTCTTTTTAATACTTAAAGGTGCACCTAGATCCTTTCTCAATGAGAGAAAGAAAGAGCAAAGAAATATCCTGAAAAAAAAAAAAAACAGAGAAAGGAATTAGTTTTCAGCTTTAATTTCTTAGCCTACCCAAAAATCTAGTTATATTTGAAAATCGCATACGTACTTGATATTCTTATCACTATTCGTTGCGTAAAGGTAGCACAGAACCTGCTATAAAACTGCAAATTCCACTTTATGTCCTAAATAAAACTGCGTTCAGGAAAATCAAGGTGAGTGGCTGCATAGGTTCGCGCCTTCGCCGAAGGAAAATGTTGCCTGCCCGCCTGCATTCGTTAATCGAACGCGACACGGAAAGCACCGGCCGGCAATAGAAAAATATAAAAAAGGTTCGAATTTCGACACCGTGTTTTGTTTTTGATACGTGAAAACCAGTGGCGGGAAAACTTTATTTTTGAAAATGACGATCTACAGTAAAATTGTTCAGATTATTATAGTTAGTGTGTGATGTGGTTCCGAAAGGATATCAGGATTGAAGGTTAGTATTCCTTGTAAGGAGTATTTCGGTGATTAAGACAACTAAATATACACCAGTAAAAAAACAAAAAAAAAAATGACAAAAATGACAAACACAAAAAATGACTACTTACTTACTTACTTAAATTATATTTCTAAAAAATGCAGCGACAAATCGTCGCGCCATTGATAATAAAAATATTATTTAATCTCTTATAATAATGTTATTGACATTATACGTTAGTGGTATAAATTAGATAATATTAAAAATCGAAATATATCCAGTTGTCATAGTTGCCCCAATTATTCCTAGTTAATGCTATTAATGCCCAAAATTGAAACAAATTCTTGATACAGCTTTTACAAGGGACTAGTGGTACTTGTCTATTTGTATAAGTAGGTAGTCAGTCCAATTGCTTCCACCTTGCTGGTTTAGGTATCAAGCAAGAAAATGAAAAAAACTATGAAATAGAAACAAAACACATTGGTTTACAAAAGACAAAATATACAAAATAAATACATAGGTACATAATACACATAATATTATATATTTGTCATTGATTAATAATGATTATGTAAGATTATTGAAATTGGATGCAATGATTATGAATTAATAGAAAAATATGAATTAGTAAGGGTTTTAGTAATTAGTTGGTTTTAGTTATTAAGTAATAGTACTATTATATCTTTTAAAAACTGTTTACGAAAACAAAAACATGCATATAAATGGCCGGTTTCTCAAATGTCTTAAATTATAATTTAACTTACATTAAAAGTTGAAAAAACTGGAGATTTTAAGGTGCTTATGTTTTGTTTTTTTTTACAATCAAATCTTAAATTGTAAATTCTAAATGTAAAGTACCTATTTTATGTTCTACATTGAGCTAGATTTCCGTAAAAGAAAAGTGGTACGCTTACTTCCAAATAGGGTTTTGGGCCTCATCCATGTAAAGGAAAATTATAAAATTTGATAGGGATGAAGATTACGAACTATCATTACCATTCCCATTGATTTACCCATTGATATGCCCATTAAGAAAAGTACTTTATGAAACCCTAAAACCACAATAAAAATATCAGCTGATCCATATATTTTGATGATATAAGTGAGCAAATTGAATGGTCATCTGGTTTACATAAAATAAAGTAGGTAAATACCTAAAATGGCTTACTTAGTATGCGACAGAACTTTGTATTTTTTTTTATTATTTCCTCTTTTATGTCTGGAATTTTGGGAAAAAGTAAAGTGATATTTACTTAAGAAGGTACGGAATTTACAATTTAAGATACGTACCTACTTAAAAATTTCTCTCGTATGTAGATTATAGAGTTGCACTGGCAACCCTAAAGCTCTGACCCAGCTATGGAAGTCTCTCGACTGATGATAATAATGATGACTAATTAATATACCTTTTGTCATTATTTGTTCTACAATGTAAATACAAAGTAAGTACCCATCTTTATCCACGAATCTCTACAATAATTTTATAATGTCTGTATCCACATAAATATAATAAGAAAGTATCTAGTGCCGAAGTAAAACACCAAAAGTCTCTGTCATCTCATCACAGCAAAACCACGAAATGGATCGCAATGATTTTTAATAAAGAGATAGCTTGCAATCTGGATAATAAGGACATAGGATACTTTCTAATCCTCAATTTCATCTTTATTTTCGAGACTGACATGTACAGGGACGAAGTCGCGGGTATAAGGTAGTCATACGTATTTTTTTTATTTTTTTACCGACTTAAAAAAAGGAGGTTATTTATTTTTTACTTTCGTATTCCCTGTCTTTTAATGCCACCTCCACATTTGGCAACTTTTATGCTTTTATTTACATACCTTTGTACCTGACGTGGATGCCCGATAATTTTAAAAACCATTTTGACTTTTCGGAGAAAAAGGGCGGTAAAAACCAGTGCGTCATAAAAGTTGTTCACCTTGCACATGGCCCGTACATAGGCTGCGGATGTTTGGCTCTAGACATATTGTAACTTCCTCTATACGTATTTGCGGTTTTACTAAAAATTGGTAAAGTAACTATTCCTCTGAAGTATGATACATAATTTAAATACGACATTTAGTAAAGTTAATAAGTTACAAGCACATCAAATTACAATAAATAAAATATAAATATATCATCACGCCTGTATTCCCCGAAGGGTTACGCAGAGGTGTACCAATGTACACCCACAGTTCGCCGGTATATTTAGGTTCAAATTACAAATCATTAAATATTCTTGAATCCATCTATCATGTTCACTTTTACAACATGATAACACGCCCACCTACGGTTCGCTTACACAATTATAGAAAAATTATACATTGTTATAATCAACTCCAAGGAAAATGTATGGTTTTTAAGTTGCTCCTTGACACAGGCTTTGGTTCAATTCTTATTTTTAAAAGATTGCTCAACTATAATGATTATATACATACTAAAAAGTATAGTCTGTTATCTTTGCATGTGTAAAATTATTTATACATTATGGATGTTTTTTAAATTTTCAATGTTGAAAAGAAGGCCAGTCTGAATGGAGACTAGCCAATGAGGTACGTAAAATTATAGTGCACAAGAGTGTACGCAAATGCAGGCGCGGGACTAACGGCTTTGCCACCAACTTTTATACTCCGAGATCCGAGCTGCTTTTGAAAAATGCCTAGTGGAAAAACCGACCGAACGACACAAACGGAGCAATCAAACAACAATATAGTAATAATATACGTGCAGTTGACTTAGATACGGCACGCATAGTAAGGACATTCCTCACTTTGGATCCCTAACCACCGTTAGCTTTCTTACCACCTCGTTGCGGTCGGAGCATTATTTTTATACATATTTAAAAAGTATGTTATAATAAAGAATAAAAGGCATAAGATTATAAAATAACGACAGCAGCAGAAAACTAAAGGAAAGTTTCGGACGCTGATCAAATGAAAAAATGTTCTATACAGTATTTTTTAATGTAAATAAATTACGCAACGTGATTCAAAGTGAAAATAATTATTTGCAATAGCCATGCTGTAATTTAGATTTTTAAACTCTAGCTCATAGACCATGTAGGTAAGCTAATGGACATTTAGATTATCATACCTATATTTTGCACTGACTTGCAAATAACAACTACCAATTATTGCATGCTGCACAAGGTCAACCACTGTTAGATGTTATTAATCGTACGTTTCAATTTCAAACTTACTACGTTAAAAATAAATCATAAAATATTATTGTCCATTTTCTATCTGTCTGTACCCGGAACCTTCTGCATCGAAATAATTTTTATTTTTTTCGTTCATATCACCAAAGGTAAGTATTATATTTTATTCAATGCATTTTTTATGGTAATTTGATATCTTGATCTTTTTAAATATTTCATCCGTAGTCGTTCGAACTTAAGTACCTACTTAATTAAATTAACACACAATGTGCATGAAGTGAAGGACAGCAGACACAGTTAGTTAAATTAAATATTGCCTTGAACCCTACTAATATCTGGGTCACTGTACTATAATGTAAGTAACTACCTAAGAGTCTGAAGGAATATAGATATGTACTATTTTTGTTTTGCTGTCCGTGCTTCGTTATCAAGGACATATCTGTTAATAATAAGCGTGTTTAAATGGACACATTTGTAGTTTTAAATATGTTTACGTTGCAGACCTGTTTACAAAATATCAAACAATACGAATAAATTTAACTAAAATAAAATACGTACTTTCCTGTATTCTGCCAGAGATGCGAAATTTGTTCGAAAGAGTTAAATTGGCTGAATAGCAAAGGGCAATAGGAGGACCATGGATGGATTTTTGTCAGTAAAAGTTTGACATTTCCGCTCCGCCCAACAAACAACTTTATGAATTTTATTCAGTCTTATGAAAGACCGAACTAAAAACAAATAAAAATAAAGAGCCTTTGCTTAAAATATTTGGCAAAAACAACATTTGCCGAAATAACAGGAAAAATCCAATTAACATCAGTAAATAGCGAATTTATGTGCATAACTAGCGACCTTATTAGGTGCACCTGCATTTGACTCTCACTTTTCAAGGCAAAGGGTTCACTAACCGTGCGAACACGTTATTAACGTTTAATTAAACACGTTATTTGTGATAATACGTATGGTTTGTTAATGAATTAGAAATGCATAACGTTTTGTGTAAGTGCCTATTTAATATTTATGTACTTGTAGTACAGCAGCGTGTAAATATTAATGATAATATCTTAGTCAATCAGTCTACGTTCTTTTAGAAGAAATAAAGTGATTCTTCCTGACAGTAGAAGTACCGGTTACCGAAGTTATAGAAAACACCAAAATTAGATCAAAAGTAAAAAAAAAATCGCAGTCGCACAAATATTTTGAATACAGAATCTGTTTTTAAAGTCGGTTGATATTCAAATTGCCTCAATTCAAATGCTCTCTGTAGGTATCTCTCTGAAAAAGATACAAGCTTCTAAAATGTGCATAAATTTACATACAAATATTGTCATTGAATTTGTTTATTTCTTTTATTTGGTCTTATTTTTTTTAATTTTGTCTGTCGTACTGCGGTAGTCTTGATTTACCTAAAAGCGATTAGAACTACTTTTAATCGTTTTTAGGTAAATCAAGACTACCTACTATAATCTTACTACTTTTACAAATTATGCGAATGTTTGGATGGATCCGAATCAATCTTACTCAATTTCGCCAAAATGGCCGAACGGATCTGGATGCGTTTTTACACAGACATAGATTACTATTATTACTATTTATTCCGGGAAAATGTACGGTTTCCGCGACATGACATATTAATTTTGACACGGTTGAAGTCGCGAACGGAATAGGTACCTATTCGATAAATAACACGTTCGTGTTTGGCCTTTATTAAGTACCTAAACAATCTAGAAGCCTTTTACAGTGTATCGTTACATCAAAGTGACGTTTTTATTGTGCATCATATAACAAGAAACAAGGTTCAAGGCTAATACGTGGTTCTTGCTTGTTTGTGTCACTTAAATGATCACAGCCACTCGAGAACTGAAATGACATAACACTTGAGAATATCTCAGTCAGATATTACTTTTATTACAATGTTGGTATATATTAAAGTACAAACGTTTCAGTTAATTGGATAATGTAAACCATATTTAATACCAAAACATTTAACACAAAAAACACTTGGAAAATAGGACATTTTGTTTACTAGACATAAAACCACGCAATTGGTATATGGGATCTATGACAATAAAATTTTGTTAAAGACTAAGCACGGATTAAAATGTCTAAAAATGTAGTTGTAAGAATACTATGTGAAATAAATATTAGACGCATTATCACACAAGTCAAAGTCTACATTGTAGAGTAATTTAGAACTATTCAATCTAGAATATCAGCAAATACTTTGTTTGTTTGTTTGAACGCGCTAATCTCAGGAACTACTAGTCCGTTTTGAAAACCGTTGTTAAACACGCGTTTATCGAGGAAAAGTCAAACTAAGCGGAAAATTGTGGTGCCACGATAATTACGAACAATACGTATAGATACAAGCCACGGTTGAATGAACAAAAAAAACCTCGGGGATTCCACATCGTGAATCGTTACTTATGCTCTATTCATGCATCCGTCTAGGCATTTTGTAGGTAAAGTAAATACACAATGATTTCAGGTTTTTTTTTTTTGTAAATAAATGTACCTAATACTAATGTTTGCGAGTTTTTACAACCTTTGAAGAACATGTCCCTAGTACTAGGTTCTGCCTGCGACTTTATCCGCTTCAAAATTGATATATTATCCCACGGGAACCGTACATTTTTCCGGAATAAAAAATAGCCTACGTGCTATAAGACTAATCTATCTCAGTACCAAATTTCATACAAATCCATTCCATCCAAACTTTCACATGTATAATAGTAGATTTATAATAGTAAGATACATAATACCTGCCTGACTCGTTAGCCTAGTGGTTCTAAGCGCGACTACTACGCTAGAGGTCTGGGTTCGATTTCCAGGTCGGTATAGTGTAATTGAGTTTTTCTATAAAACTTTCAGTCGCAGCTCGGAGTTAGGATTAGTGCTCGATTAATGGCAAGAGGCTCGCCCCCTATTATATGGGACTTAAACATAGCGGCGAACTGTGGGTGTACATTGGTACACCTCTGCCTAACCTTTCGGGGAATACAGGCGTGATGGTATGTGCATGTGTATACATAATATACAAATGAATTCATTCACAACAACTATATTTATGACTTATGGTTATAACGTAAAATACTTAGACATCGCTCAATCAGTTCCATTGCAAAAATAATGGTTTAAATGCCTCGTTGGCGTTAAAGCAAGCAAGCGCACTTATCGATTAGATCTACCATTACCTAATATACCAGCAGGCAATATAATAGGAATAAAGCCCTACGTTGCAAGCTGTGGCCTCTTTGATACCAGACTGTTCGAACTTAGAGCTAAAATATATGGTTGGAACATGAAAGGCAAAAGTGGGTAAAGTCTATACATTTACTATAAATAAATAAAATGTCTAAATAACAGTTTTTTACTAAATGCAAAGGAATGTTTACAAAAAGCAATTTTAAAAATGTTTGTCGGTATGATTGTGCTGGCTAGTCTCCGAAACGGCTTGACCGATTTTGACGGGACTTTCGCTGGCAGATAGCAAATGTAGGAGTAACTTGAGGTACTTTTATTTTATTAAATAAATTAGGGTTCCCACCGATAACCGATATTCACTCGGAATAAACCGCGGGCATAAGCTAATACTAAATAGTTTTAGGTACACAAATACATTTTATTTAGTACCATCACCATCACGCCTGTATTCCCTGAAGGATTAGGCAGAGGTGTACCAATGTACACCCACAGTTACATTTTATTTTGTTTTAGTTATTTTGTTTTAATCTAGTTTATCACCTAGACAAAGGTCATGGCAGATCCGCCGATTTCTGCAGACTTTTATTATTTTTATAACCATGATTGAGTTAGATTTTATTATAAATTTAATATCGCGCAATTTTCCGTCAGTTAAAAATAGTCCTTTCACTCCCTTCCACTCCCCCAAGAACGGCAGAAGTCATTCGATGATGATAAAAAAAACAATAAGGGAAGTGAGAAAATTAGTAATAATTTGTACTTAATAGGTGCTGTGATGGATAATCTTCAGTAACCTTCTAATACGTAATAAATTACAACATTTAGTCTGAAGGATAGACGAATAAGGAAGTACTTGTGCGGTCATCGGCAAAGTCAAAGCGTTTATCTCAACTAAACCATTCACAGGCACTTGAATTACCACGGAGTCGGGATTTAAGCCCCGTTTATAAATGTAGGTTGCTATGGAGGATGTACGAAAGACACAGCGCGGACTGGAACGCAAAGGGCATTGGGAGGACGAACTCGGATGGGCTTTGGTCAGTAAAAGTCTGAAACTCCCTTCTGCTGTGCCCAGAGCAGAAGAAGTCATTTGATGATTTTCCATCCCTAAAGAAAAAAAAAAAGGTTCCTGTGGAGAAAAACGAGCACAAAACTCCACGGACATTCTTTTTAATTATTTTTTGCAAAATGTTGATTACATTATCATTCTAATGATAACAATGCGATTCTATTATCACCTATATCAATTTGAGCCATCCATTTTAGGCAGCAAGCAAACATTGCGTGTGTTACGCAATAGTTTGGTTAAAACTAAAGCTAAAATAAAAGGCAGCCTTGGACAATGATGACCTACTCGACACTGTTGACTGGTCAAAAATATACTTAATATTTCACAATTTAAGTTTTATGCAGTAAAGAAATGAAAACACGATGTCCCCGAGATAAATGTAGCGAAACTGTTGAACAATGTTGAAACAAGTCTAAAAAAAGGCTGGTAATGGTTTTTTTATCTCAGAAAGTTCATAATAAAGAGTTTTTTTTTTAAATTAGGTAAACAAGAGAAACACTATGGTAGCGTTTTTTTTTTACCGATGTGAAATCATCCCCCGCCCTGGGCGGGGCGGGAGCGATTGTCAGACTTTTACGTGCTAAAACCCATCCACGTTACTTCTTGTGCCCTTTGCATTCCGGAGGCGCGGTATCTCTTTCGAACAACCCACAGGCCCCGACAACTTGGGTAGCGAATGACTGATTCGATTACTTTTCTAGAGATATTTTTTTTAACCCTAATCCAAAATAAGCTTCCAAGAATCTTTTACAACGCACTTGTGGCTTTGTTTGCATCGCGTTTTACGTTCATAATGCAACGTGTTACGCACGTGTGCTCTTAGAATTTGTGGGGTTACGAAACATTTTTTTAATCTCAACACTCAGTTTTAAATGTAAGCTTAATATTATTTCGTCAATAAAACATGATAAATAGTATCTTGTTGACACTATGATTGACATCTTGATAGGGAAGCA
This sequence comes from Caradrina clavipalpis, assembly GCA_932526535.1. NCBI lineage: Eukaryota > Metazoa > Arthropoda > Insecta > Lepidoptera > Noctuidae > Caradrina > Caradrina clavipalpis. Next base: position 3,066,285 of record OW052088.1, read on the forward strand.
ATTGTGTTGTAGTTATATCGATTCATAAATATTAATGTCTTTTCCTTCCTAGTGTGTTGGAAAACGTCTAAGTATTCAACCCTATGTCTTATCCCGTGCACACTTTACCATTTTAGTCTTAACGCCATTCCGCCCTCGCCTTTGGCTTAGGCTGCAATCCAGTCTCGAATATGATGAAAAACTTAGGTCACTTGTATAATAATGTACTATTAAAACAAACAAAGCCAGTAAGAATAATGTAAGTTTGTTTTTTTTCATGCCTCAGTGTTCTCATTATAAAAAACGTTCTACCGATATGGTTAGCTACACAAAGTTAACCAATCCTAAGGAAAAGGAGCGTAACTGACAAGCATTGTCCCCATGTAAACGTAACCAGTGTTTAAACAAGTTTCCTTGAGTTAAAATAGTCGGATAAAAATACGTAGAACAATATGGAAAAGTCGTTTGCCATGGGAAACTGTCATTATAATGCTACGCTCATGAAAACAATAGTTGAGAATTACCTGCGCTGTCCATTCAATACGTTTTTATGAAAAGATTGCAAATAACCGTTCATGTATTGACTTTCAAATACAATTAAACCTGTTACTTTGTAGTTTTATTTTATTACTTACAGTTAAAACGAATGCATAACAGTCGGTGACCCGAAATAAGTACATACACCTCATCGAATAATCTTTGGTAGGTGACGTGTCTACTTCTTATATTATACCGTCTCATAGACCGTGCATAAAGCATATGTAGTTGCATAAAACGCAGTACCTACCCGCTTATTATGCCACTAACTACATGAAATGACTGTGTGGATATTTTTACATAAGTAACAATTATTAAAAAAAAACCGTAGGCTTTCAAAAGACTGCAAACGAAAAATCAATCAAATATTGAGTAATACATCTATTTGCGTCTGGCAAGCTGAAACTTTTACGTCTAAAAATAACCCTAATTACGTAATCTAACTGGCAGGCCACACTTGTGGTAACTTTTAAGGTGCAGCACAGACAAAGAAGCAGTCTAATGCAGCTTATATTTATTAATTGATATTGAATTAAAATTCATAACGAATAGAGTTCAGAATCGTGTGCAAAAAATAACCTAGAGCGGTATTTATATTTTATCTCATACGCAAATATCCAATCTCAAAATTAATGTTGTTTTTTTTTAAGTTCATGTTGACTAATAAATGTAAAGAGAAAATATTTGTATTTTTGTTTGTAATGGATTAACTCAAAAAATTCTTAACCGATTTTAAAAATTCTCACACCTATAAGAAGCTACATTATCAGCGAGAAACGTAGACTACATTTGAGTTAATAAAAAACTTGAGATCCGTAATAAAACTCGCAGGCAAAAGCCAGTTACCAATAAATTAATGATAACTGTTCCAACATATTGCAGCTCCGTCTGCGTTCACCGTAACGTAATCTTTTTATGTTCCACGACGCAATAGTTTAGGGTTTGTTTTAATTTTATTTTAGTGCCAAAACAATCTGTTGTAACTTGTAACTATCCAATTGTGGGGCAACGGTTCGCAATCGTTCGACAAAGGTGCTGTTTAGTACCGAGCTCTCCATTCTTTGTTGTGATTACTTTTTGTGGTATGACGAACTCTTCACTTGACGTAAACTATTTGTAAATAACGTTTATATAAAATAATGAAAGGCTGTGATGTGATGAGAGGATGTAGACATACTAATGAACTATTGAAAAGTAATTTGAAAGATGAGTTTAAAATTAATATAGGCGGAATACTAAGAATGCACGAAACTATGGTTTTTATTCGTGTTGGGTATGCTCTCAACTCTAGTCTAGTTCGGAAGTGTCAAAAACAAAGTCGACGATGGAATGAGCTTACCCAGAAAGTGACGAACGGTAGCCTTTGAAAAATCCATTCATCAATCAGACGGAAGCGTTTAACTCAAATGACAAAAAAACAATGATAAAATTCCAACTTCTTTAAGACGTCTTAAAAAAAAAAACAACGGCAATAGTAAGTAACAAAAAAACTATTACACGACTGGAGAACCGTGTATAACAACTGAATAATTTCATCATGAAACATGGCACAGCGGTCACAATAAAAGTAACGCTATTGCCTCCACACGTCTTTTTTGTTTTATCTTTTACACATTATCTGACAGAAGTGTAGGCAATTATACGCGATGGTAAGGTAAAGTGCTATATTAGTTTGGACACGTTCCATTTTATTGCCCTTATGATATCGTTCATACTAACGTAATCAGAGTATTACTTTGTTCAGAAGTGAATGGCGCTTGCTGTAAATGCATTATGTAATCGAAATGATATTGTTGTTACACATTTGACCAGCTGAAGCTAGTTCTCCTTTTCGCTCAGAGACTGGCTCTACCTACCTATTTCATAATTTTTCTGATTTTGTAAATCATTATTTGTTTCTTTTTTGTTTTTCAGTAATCAAGCGTAGCCTAGGTATCTACATAAATTGCGAATTATACTACTAATCCTACATCCTTCCTACTATCCTATTTCCTACGAATACTGTTGTTTGTTTGTTACTCAATCACGCCAGTACGCATGAATACAGATATAGATTATAGTCTAGAATAGCACATAGGCTATACTTTTTATCCCTGAAAAATGTATGTTTCCCGTGGGATAATATATTAGCTTTGACGCAAACGAAATCGTAACTATACTACTAAACTATAGTAAATATATATTACAAATGTTACAATTCGTAGTAGTAGCTAAACAGATGAAAACTAAAGATCTGTAGGCGTATACTTACGTGTTTTCATACTACTCACCATGAAAAATATCAGTGACGGTATAACACCGGCACTAATCTTTTGAATAAATTCATAGTCTAGTCACGTTTTGATAAAAGATTTTGTTATGTTATTGTAGCTTTCTTCCTTATGAAGGCTTGATGAGCATATTTATTATTATTATTAAAGGATTCGATATTCATTTAGAGGAAGTCTGAAACTGATGTATTAACTAAATAAGGGCTCATTTCCCATGGAATAAATTGTCTTAAAAGTTTTGTATGGAAAACCGCCAAAAGAACAATATTTATTCGCAAGCTTATAAGGGTTAAAAGCCTTTTTATTTCGAAACCCATTTTCCAATGCTACTACTACAACATAGTATAATCTTAAACTAAATATTCGGTGTAAAGTTTAAAAAAATAGGGATCCGAAAGAAAATTCATGGGATTCGTATTCGCCGGCTAAACCTTGTTATTTTACATTCGTACATTGATTTTTGCATAGAAACTTGAAACTAGGTCCTAAAATAAGGTTAGACACTCTAAACCAGCCAGAATCTTAAAACAGGTTTGCTCAATGTGTGAAGGTAGGGTAAGAAATTATACAGACGGCCTCAGACATCCTTGAAGGCAATCCTTTTAACCGGTCACTGGCCAACCGGTAGGTAACTGCTACTAACTCGTTCAACCTTGATCTACTTGATAACCACTCAACTAAACCACTCGCAAAATAAATAACAAATATAAACTTTTAACAAAAATCTGTGTGCGTTATGACAATAAGTACCTATTACCTAACATTATTTGTTATAACTGCTTATATTTTCATAACCCTGCTCTACATTTTTTGTTTATAATTATTTTCTTTATTTATTCATATTTTTTTTTGTAATTTTCCACAAGACGTATGTTTATTGCATCAACAAGTAACGACCTAATAAACATAGCGATAAAACAAATTCTAAAATCACGAATATAAAGTACAAAAGGAACAATTACATAACAATGAACGAATGATAAACATGAGAGCTGAATTTTATTATTCGATCAGCAACAAAAGTCGATTAACAATGTTATTTTTACATATCATTTTATAGACATGAATAACACAATTCACTGTCATTCAAAATTTTGGGCAATACCTAAGAGTTCATTTTATCTAGGGTTGCCATCACCTAAATTGCCGATGCCGGGCAAAAACTTCTAAACCCCGGACATTTGAATGAAATTTAATTCTTTTCCCGGACATCCCAGGATTTTTACTATTATTTTATTTAGGTATCGCTTATCTTTCAATTAATCGGGATTTCCCTGACACTAAAAGTGTCCGGGGTTCATCTGGACATTTTTGACAACCCCTCCCGGACGCCCCCCGCACGCCCTCGAAACTAGGACAAATCCGGGGAAACCCGGACGGATGGCAGCCCTAATTTTATCTCAATTTTAGATCCATTTTGTATTTCCTTTAATATTGTGCTCAATAATAAGGATGAAAAAATCTGAAATGTTAATATACTTATGTTGCTGACTGTTCATACAAGAAAATAAAAGTCCTCAACAATAAAACATTCGGGTTTAAATCATCATAGTATATAGTATGCTAAAAAGCATCGTTGAACACACAAACATTGCAAGAACAGCAAATATCCTTCAATAGTAAATATTGCCACTCATTAAATACGATTAACCCATGAGAGTTTAAATCAATACATAAAAAAGCCTTTAAATATTACACGACTAAGTATTACAAGGCAATAAGGCCAATACCCTTTTAGTTCAATTGTAGATTGTTTGATTAGCGGTAAAATATTACCCTACTAGCCTCGGCCCGCGACGTCGTTCGCGTGAAAGTAAATATTTATATACCGCGTTGCCGCATTTATTTACCACGGGAACCGTAATTTTTTCCGGGATAAAAAGTGTCCTATGTGTTATTCCACACTACAATCTATCTCAGTGCCAAATTTCGTCCAGATCCGTTCAGCCGTTTGAGCGTGAAGAAGAAACAAACATACAAACTTTCGCCTTTATAATAATTATTATAGTGAACTTTGCTGTTGGGTAAAGAATATGGAAAATGCTGGTTTTTGGCTTTTAAAAGACATCAACGCGCGATTCATTTATTTAGGACTCTTAATTACTTTTACTGTTTTGTAATTATAATAAAAAATTATAATTCTTACATACATATTAATTATCATGCGTTCTTGCCAGAAAAACTTAAGCCTACAAAGTACTTACAGCTAATTCTTCACGTTTTTTGTTTATTTATTACAAACAAGCGAACGAACCGCGACTTCGTCCGCGTGATTATTTCACCCGCGTTAAGTTACGTCTTTGGTTACTGCTCCGCTCCCGTGTATCGTAGCATGATGTTATATAGCCTATAACACTCACAAATAACGTGGCTTTCTATGGGTAAAAGAATTTTCAAAAGTTTAGTAGATCTAGATTACGTCCTACACCCTCACAAACTTTATCTCTTTATAATATTACTACAGACAAAGTACTAAAAGCAAATTCTTTACTTTTTTGTAGTTATTACGAATGGCTTAACTCTAACAAAAGTGAATCATAAATCAATATAAAAAGGGAAAACTAAATCATTAAAATGAATGATACGGCAGTTTAACTTCCCATTGGCTACAGTAGCTGGGCTAAGGACGCACGAACGGGTAATTATTAACAGTTAAACGATTAAAATCTACCAAGAAGCTAGGTGTTTATGTAGGTAGGTACGGTCAACAAAACTACTTGGTATACAGGCAAAATTATTCATCCTTCTACTACACAGCCATTATTCCTTTTTATTGTATGCGTATTACTTTTTGAGCTTATGACATAGTTTAGAGAGTTATTTAAAAGAATTGACTGCTCAGCACACTCACAATATTGTTTAAGAGTAGTCGCAAGTAAGCTGCCTGTATACCAAATATAAAATGTAACTCTCCAGACCGATTCCGGCCACAGCGGCTAATCTTATTGCACACTAGCCAAGTACGCATGAGATATTATAGTGCACAAGTGTGTGCGCAAACGCAGGTGCACTCTCTCTTCCCTAACTCCCATAGTCCAATGGGACGGCAATCAGACACGACCGGAGAGAGATCAGGCGCAGGACCAACGGCGTTACGTGCTTTCCGAGGCACAGGGGTGTCAACACCACAAATTTCCAAACTCCGGGCTACTACTGAGAAATTCCTAATGGAAAAACCCAATAGCACTTTTGTGCCAGACCTGGGAATCGAACCCAGGACCCCTCGCTCAGCAGTCGCGCTTGCGACCACGAGACCAACGGGGCAGTCAACCAAATAGCCAAACCAAGCAAGCTTGTATACCAAATAGCTTTGTTGCATGTACACTTCCACTATTTCTACCTACTATTACTATATTCCTTCGCGTGTGTTCACGTCAGATAAACGGTGTCGGTGTCCGTTTTTTTGTAGGACCGAATGGAACATAATAGAAGGCTCGGATGACGTAGTAGCTGAACCACTGGCTGCAATTAACTATGCATACTGGGCATCAAACTACGTAATATTTAGCAATTATTTTTTTTTGCTGGAAAACTACTTTTTTTTTGGTGTGACGACTGTGTGACTCTTTATGGTAATGCGCAATAAAATGTACTCAGAACGTTATGCTTATGGGTGCATGCAACACTACCGAGGTTTTATAGAAGGTATTTAAAATATTGTTATAAAATAGAAGGTTTGTTCTATTAAATGCTCAGTAGCAGCTCGGCACTAAGCTCGCCCCCTATTACATGGGAATGGGACCTAAACATACCCGCGAACTGTGGGCGTACATTGGTACAACTCTGCCTAACCCTTCTGGGAATACTGGTATGTTAAATAGAAGAAAATAGTTGGAACTCTGACCTTTAATATCTCACCTACCAGAAGGTGTAGTCCTAGGTATAGCCCATAACAAAAAATGATCGCAATGACAAGAAGAACATGTTAATTGCGGCTTCGTTATGTGTATTTTATATCCGTTATCTATACTTAATGTATTAAAGAGATAAGATTTTTGTTTGTTTGTCTCTAATAGGCTCCGAAGCTACTGGACCAATTTTAACCATTGTTTCACCAATAGAAAGCTACGTTATTCCTGAGTAACTTGGACTATATAAGACCACGGTACGACCCACTGGAGCAGAATAGTAACTAAAGACGTAACTTAACATGGATGAAATAAATCACGCTGAGGAAGTCACGGGCATGGGCAGTTCGCTACTAGTTCCAAATGAAAAACGGATGATTGTCACACGTAAGGTGCGCTGCGCATCGGTGGTTGCATAACCCTAGTTAATAATTGGCCAAAAATCATCTACAAAATGATGCGTGAGTGCGTCGAACATACGACGATAGACATCCAACGATTCAACGAACACATCTTCCGTCATATGTGCCGTAACTAGGGCAGTGCCAGCGGTGCTCAGGCACAGGGCGCAGATCCTAGAGGGTGCCGGGGCTTTTTTTTTTTATAGAAGGGAAATCATCAAATAACTTCCCCCGCCCTGGGCGGGGCGGGAGGGAGTGTCAGACTTTTACTGACTAAGACCCGTCTATGTTCCTTCATGTGCCCTTTGCGTTCCGGGGGCGCGGTATCTCTTTCGAACAACCCGCAGGGGTGCCGGGGCTGCGGGTTGTTCGAAAGAGATACCGCGCCCCCGGAACGCAAAGGGCACATGAAGGAACATAGACGGGTGATTTCCCGTCTTTAGAGGGGCGCAGTAATGACCAGACTAGGACCAGTTTTTTTAAGCTTGCACAGGGCGCACAAAAGGTTAATTACGGTGCTGTATGTGCGCCCATTCATAGGATAGAAGATTTCAAGAGACTTGATCCTAAAGATGCTTAAGTAACATATAGGTACATCAATTTGTATTGTGAAACTATTATTATCTTAACAGTATTTATTTGAATGATTTCAAAACTGTGCGTGTTCATTTTTCATGCTTAAATAAACATGAGCACATTTAGCTGCTTTGCTAGATGACTCGATTACAATGTTACATAAGAAAATACATACCCGAGTGCATTTGATTATTATTGCATTATATATCTATACTAATATTATAATAAAGAGGTAAAGTTTGTGAGGTTGTAGGCGGTAATCTCTGGATCTACTGAACCGATAATGAAATTTCTTTTATCCATTGAAAGCCACGTTATTGGTGAGTGTGACAAGCGTATCTAGAGTTAGTTTTCAGGGGGGGGGATGGCCCCTAAGATGCCATGGCCGATGCGATGCACTGCGGTCAGGCGGAAGGTGAACCCTACAGCCTGGGGTAGGCACAAGACCATTCTGGGGTGGGCATGGCCCAACGGTATATGACATCACGCTACGACACACGAGAGTGGAGCTGTCCCCAAAGACGTAACTTAAAACGGATGGAAATGTCCACGCGGACGAAATGGCGGGCAAAAGCTAGTATATAAAGAGACTTGAAACTAAAAACTTATAGGTACTTTAAGAATATCTGTCGTGTCGATTCAATTACTAGACAAAAAGGAATCCTTGACTTTTTGTTTATGTTGAAGGTCAAGTCTCGCGCACTAAGATACAATACCTGTTTTTTAAAGAGTTCATTGGTCAACGCGCATAATTAATAAAACCCAGGTGCAGACAAAAAACTCGTCCGGATGATGCAACAATGATGGTAGCTAAACACTTTATAATGGTAAGATAGACCCATTCAAGCTGTTTTATTCGTGTTCCCCATCATCATCTGCTTAGCCTTTTCCCAACATTGTTGGGATCTGCTTCCAGTCTAATCGGATAAAGCTGAATACCAGTGTTTTACATAAAGCGACTGCCCACCTGACCTCCACAACCCAGTTACTGGGCAACACGCTACCTCTTAGCGGCTATTAGTAACACTGGTTGTCGGACTTCCTGGCTTCTGACAATCCGTAGCGACTGTCAAAGATCTATGAATGACAGCCGGGACCAACAGCTTTACGTGCTTTCCGAAGCACGAGGTGACACACTACCAACTTCCAAAATCTGGGCTGCTACTGAGAACTTCCTATTGGAAAATCTCAATAGCACTTTTTGCCCGACCTGGGAATTGAACCCAGGATCACACGCTCATCAGTCGCGCTTGCGACCACGAGACCAACGGGGCAGCTGGACTGCACCGTTGGTCTGTCTGGGGCATTCGTGTTCCCCATCTTATTACAAAGACAATTACAGTTAGTACCTACACCTTTTCTCTCGCAACGCAAACTACAGAAATTATTTCATGTAGTGGTTCATAAATCATTTGATTGCATCGCTAATTTATAAGCTGTCAGTGCGCACTTTCAATGTGTCATCTATAATTATTGGTAGACCAATTTTCAATTTAGGTACAGCCGTGCTAGATAAATCTGTAGGTACTTTCTGTAATGTATTAAGTGTTGTTCATGTAGGTAATATTTATTGGTTGCGTGAGTCTCAGTTTCTCTGTTTACTTACTTTACTCGAAGCGGCTAAGTATATTAAATCGTCTTCTACCATTTTTTTTAAACGTAACCCCACACTAGGAATTTCTCCTGTATTATGGGTGCGTTTAATAAACATATAAACTCACATACACAAACACCCAGACCTGGAACAACTATCTGTAGATCTAACAAATATTTGTTGAACCCGCGATGCGCTGCGCAGCAGTCGATCGCTCAGCCACTGCGCCAACCGTGTCGTCAAATCAACAACATGTCAATTGAACAAGGAATCAAAGTTACATGATATTTTTTGAGTAAAATGTACGTACCACAGATTACCTACTGATTAAAAACACCAGCCTACTTTTCATGGGGTAGGTGCACGTACGAAAAAGAGGATTAATTTTACCGATTATGTTACTACCATTTTTTTTTTATATACGGGAAATCATCAAATAACTTCCTCCGCCCTGGACGGGGCGGGAGGGAGTGTCAGACTTTTACTGACTAAAACCCGTCTATGTTCCTTCATGTGCCCTTTGCGTTCCGGGGGCGCGGTATCTCTTTCGAACAACCCGCAGATGTTACCACCATACCACCATAATTATGAACCAGATTATGATTATTATGATTATCAACCATAATGAAACAACCAAGGTCCAAATCCCCATTAATAACACATTTGGGTATTACCGGAATAACACAGTCACGAGGAAATGAATAACACCTACGTCATTTAGTAAATAAACAAACAAAATATCAAAATTGGTTGTTATGTAACAAAAGGCAAAAGCATGCCCGCGGTTGACTCACGGTCACGTTCCACTATTGAACTTGAATCTTGACGTTGCGTTCCGTTAACGGCCTACAGATTAATATGGTTATGTAACTGTTAACTTGACAAACCTGAATGTTTACATATTTATTTATATTTGTTATTAGCATCAACAAAATGTTTAAGTTTCCGTCAGCTCGAACGATACTCTGCTGTAATAAGATATGGCCTCAAAGTAGGTAATAAACTTAAAATTTTATTACAGTTGTCTGCTAGTGCCTGAGACTGTATTACCTCATGTATTCCTCAACAGCCTCTCACATTATGCATTAGCTCTCAGCATTATGTTACTTACAGCGATCACATGCAAGGACATAAGTACCATTAAACTGAGCTGGAATTGACTTTAAGTCTCACCTCGATACAGTTCGATTTCAGGATTTTATAGCGAACGACGTCTGGCGTGGCCTCTTAAACGCACAACACATAAATGTGTATGGAATTGTCACCCTTCGAGCATTGCTCTTCATTCACATATCGCTATAAGCTTACTAAAAATTTCATGCTAAAAAGCACTATAGGCAGCCTTAATAAGTGACGGTTCACCAGGCAAAGGACTGGACGCATTAGGACTGTATGTGAAAACAATGGAAGTGAATATCAATATAAAAAAGTAATAAAAACGTGGCAGTTAAGAGATGACAAATTTTAACTGAAAACATGAATGTCATAACAACATGACGTGTGACTTAGTACCATTTAACTCAACCGCCTTGAAGGGAACCGAACAATCCAACGCTGAAAAGATGATAATAAAGATACTTAACAATTAAAACTTGGTTATTTTCAGAGGGCATGTCAGAGGCGGTGGAAGGTGGCGCAGCTATAGCGTGGCGTTTGCTCGCGACGCTCGAAGGTGGCTCGTTACTCCTCGCCACCTCTGCTCTCCTAGCCTATACCGTGCGTAAGAAGATCACTGGACCGCGCCGGACGGCGAGGCGGCGGCATATACAACGCGTTTTGGTAAAATATATGATTATTGTGAATATGTGAAATATGTGTACGATTTCCACCAAGAGGGCCGCCCCGGAGTGCATTTTACAATTCATTCAAAAATGAATCTTAACTATTAGGTAGAAGCCAGAATTTTCTTTAGCACAGTGTGAAATGCGCTCCACATATTAGGGTTCCTTCGTCGTTAGCTCGATATAGTGTTAGATAGGTTGGTTGACTGCCCCGTGCCACGTTGGTTATGTGATCGCAAGCACGACGGCTTACAGTGGACTCCTGGGTTCCATTCACTGTTTGGGCAATTTTAAAGCTGCACCTTCAACACGAGTCTTCCATTCAACATCAGTGCCAAATTATTATAACATTAGCATCTTAATAAGACCCTAATCTCATCACATTTGCCTGATGTACCTATTGACGTTAGGTGCAAAGTGCAATGGAAACTCTATCCTTACTATAAAAACTATTAATTGAACATGATTGTTATTTGTAGATAGTTAGGTATACCTACTTATAAACAAGAATCTTACAAGTAAATATAGTATACCTAGTAACTATACCATAATTACTCGTAAGATTCTGAGAAGTACCTAATTGTTTTGAAAATTACGATTTCTTGATGATTCCATCGTGAACAAAAACAAATGAAGACGACAGACAATAGACATTTTTTGTGTTACTATAATATGCTACTTCATTGGTTTCTGAACCTACTGCTGAGAGTTTTTAGGTATCAAAATGGCTTGGTCTCTTTTAATACTATCTATATCTACATAATGGTGTGTCCATTGTATATCTCCACATAACCTTACAAAATCTTTAAAAGTCACGTCTTTCATAAAGTTACGTCATAATGATGAGACTCATCCGGTAGGCAGTTTATTTTTAGCAAAGATCATTACAGGTAACAAACACGACTAACTTATTAGGAAGAGAACTGAAGAAGCGACTGGAGAAACGCGGCTGTGAGGTGGACACTATAAACCAAGAAGCGAGCCGAGGGAACAACGGGGTGGTAAGCGGAGCGAACAACGGGGCGGTAAGCGGAGCGAACATCGGACCGGGAAGCGGGGCGAGTGGAGCTAAAGTCGACGCGATTGTGGTTGTTGGTGCAGAACCCAAAGCAGATGGCCTAGACGGCATGGCCACACTCGTAACTGAAGACGTTTACGATAACTTAAAGGTAAAGTGTAATTACAGAAAAAACTGCATTAATTGTTGTTGCTAAGTAATGTAATGCTCATTAAATTACAAAACATTAAGTACAGCCATATCGTGATGGCCCAGTGGTAAGGGCGCCCGACTCTCATGCGTGAGGTTGTGGGTTTAAATCCGGGCAAGTAGGTACCAATGTGTCTCCTTCCATTCATATGTACTTTCCAAGTTTATCATGGACATCACTGACATCGGTGAAGGAAAATATCGTGAGGAAACCTAGATTTATAATTAGTAAGGCCTGAAATTGCCAATCCGTGGTGCGTGGTGATCAAACCTCGTGCCTTCTCTGTATGAGAAGAGGCCTTTGCCCTGCAGTGGGACTTCATAAGCTGGTATTATTATTATAAGTACTGCCAGCTATGACGTCAAGTAACTAGGTATTCAATTTTAAACTAAACAAGTATGTATTTCGATACAGACGTGTCTATAAAATATCGGGACTTACGTCAAGCTCATAACAATATAACATAACATAACTAAAAAGTCGTTTCAAACAATTTAGTCTGAAATTAATTGTTATGCAAAAGTAACGGTGTTAATCGACTTTCATTGTTACACGTACGTACTGGCCTACTGAGTACATTGTGAAGGGGGAAGGAATGTCGAGGTAATATTTTGGTCGTTTTGTTGTCTCGTAGCGTGTTGTAGGTCAAGAAATTAACTAGTCGTGTAGATAAAGATAACTAGATCTTTTTAAAGTTAACATACAACAATTGCTTTAGTAGGTATCTATTGCAATTATTCAATTTACATAAGAATGTTAGAGTTGAAAGTGCACAAGTGCATTGTTAATTACCTCGGTAACCTAGTGGTCCTAAACGGGACTGCTACCCTAGATTCTCAGGTCCAGCAAAGAGTTATTGGGTTTTCCTATAACATTCTCATTAGAAGCTCGAAGGTAGGATTTGTGCCCGGTTAATGGCAATAGGCTTGCCCCCTATTATATGGGACTTAAACATACCGGCGACCTGCAAGTGCATTGGTACACCTTTTCCTTACCCTTCTTGGATTACAAGCGTGATGGTATGTTGATTAGAGTTGAAAGTTGCCCCGTTTGTCTTGTGTCGCTGCTGAGATTGGGGTCCTCATGGGTTCGATTCCTAGAGGCACAGTATTATTGGGTTCTTTCAACATTCAGGAGATTGCTTAGGCACTACCTACTGCTTACAACAATACTTTCATTTTGTTTATTTTATCATTTCAGCTGCTAGAATCGTTGTCATCCCGTGTGCACCCTGGCGGTAGAATCGCCTGGGTGTGCGCGGGCGACGCGGGAGTCGTGGCCGGGCCCTTCAGCGACGCCGGCGCAGCCTTCGACAGCGTCCTGCGGGCCAGCCTCCAACATATTGCTAAAGTGTAACTAAAATCGCCTTTTTTAGTCACTGCTAAGACCCTTGAGTTTATGGCAAAAGATATTTTAATTGGCCAACAGACCTACTAAAATAAAAAAATGCGAGTGTGCTTTAAACCACACGATTGAAGTAAAACCTCTTTAGCACCAACTGGCTATGAGAAAAATACAGAAAGAAATTGGGCGGGCGCACCTCTCTCTTGCACTTACAGTATAATATTTATAATATACGAAATAAAAATAATACATGGTAATATAGGAAACGTAACGTCGCTTTCTTTCTATCTTCACTAACGTATATCTCCCTCTCACCTTCTGTTCGCCTCGCCCGATCACACTTTTCGTCACACTCTCGTCACGCCACCACCACCCAGCTTACTCCCCAAGTTAAGCGTGCGTAAAGAAGTTGTACCTTTAAAGGTAGATAGACAGAAGATATTGACTCAAAGTAGTAAAGGTAATAGCTGTATGTTCATTGTAAAAAAGCAAAAAAAAAACAGTTGCCCGTATGCATGGCGCCTGCAATAAACAATGAGACAATGTTAAGCAACTTTGCTCATTGATAATAAAGGCATAAGTCTCTCATGTACCGGTTATCTTTCTCACGGTGCACCGTTATGAATAAATAAAACAAAAATCGTATGTTAGTATTATGTTTATTCAATCAAGGCTCCAATCAGAAACCGAGCCGATTGCCTTTGATTCTGCATAGTTATTGTCCGATTGTCAACAAACGAATGACGAACACAGTAAGAGCGGTTATTTTTGTAAAACATAATGTTGTTCTCCCGCTAAAACCTCTGTTACACTTGTCTTAATTCAGTCGACTGAATTATGCCAAGTGTAATAACCCCTTAAGCGATCCATTGTTATTTTTCTTGCGTGTATTATTTATCTTTATTTCTCTTAGAGAAGCGATTATGCACTCTGTGGTTGAAACACTCGCATTGGAAAACGGAACTAGAGAGGTACCGTGAAAAGATAGTCGGTTAAATTGATATTCGTATACACGAATGATACTAATCCATCGAAATAATACAGACATAGCCCGTGATATCTAACATAAAACCTCACAGTAAGATTTCCGACACTGATCCTACCCAATAGAGTTGTGAAAACCAAATAGTATAATAATTTAAAGACAGACATTTTATGCAGCTAACAAATTTTTCAACGCTTCTAAGTGCCCAACCAGCTTCCAATTATTGTATATCTTTTTATTGGTTATATGTTTCAGTTCTCACTGTGAACCTATTTGGATAGGTAGATGTGAACGAGCAGAGCAAGCGGCTGAGCGAATGGTCGCCGCACTACTCACTAGTGACGAGATGGCACAAGCTTCTAGGTTTTCTGTCAGGTGAACAAACCTTTATCTACTACTGACTACTATTACTTCATTATTTTGGCTTATTAAGTAGAAAGTATATTCTGAGAGTGGACGCTTGAATATTCGCAGCATTTTCAGATAATACGAATAAGATTAACATTAGATTCTAATTCAAATGAGAACTTGAACATTTTGTGTTGTGTCAATTTTAAGCTGTAACTTCTTGATAATTCAAAAGACTTTGTGAATTCCTGAGCTCTGCAAAATTAAGTCGATGTCGACTATAGTCTACAAAGAAATGATACGTATTCCCCATTGGTAATCCTCCTATTTTATTTACAGAAATGCTGCTCACCGAGTGGGCGAATACCTGGGCCGATGGCTGAAAATAGTTACGTGATAATATTACCTCTTCACATTGTACGATGAAATGAACTTTTTGTAAAGCTGTATTATAAGTATGTTCGGATATTAATAAAATGTTACGATCGTAGACTGTATTTGGTAAAACTAAATAAATTGTGTTATAGTTACTTAAAAATGTTGTTTCATTTAACCGAGTACTGCTACATGCGAGATTAAACATTAAGTACCTACTAAGTGGAACTCTAATGACCAGTCTGCCTTATGTAATTGTAAAACCCTTTGTGTACCTGGGCATGGGTCAACCACTGAAATCACCTCTAAAAAGGGTAAAATAAATCTAAAAGATGAAATGGCGTCGTCATGTTTGCTTTTTATAAAACCGTTTAATAAATGCAAACTCGTAAGATTAGGTGGGTTGTTTTTATCCACTCCAATTGACGTTTGAGTGGTTGGTTATTCAATATTATACCTGTGATATAATTATTATAAATGTATTGACGTAGTCCGTGTGTTCTGCTTCAATCGGTGGCCCTATATGATTAATAGATCGATTAGTATCGAAAAAATTGTTACACAAAGACGGAAGATAAAAATGAAGTCAATTTCTTCAATTTCTTGAGTTTGGAATTAATGTCGAATGGTACATAGTCGATTTTATTATTACTAATAACTTTGTGTGACTCTATTTTTGTGTTGCAAGTTAAAATAAAAATTGTATCGCCATGCTTCTTTTTTTAATTATTATCAGCGGCAACCCTGAATGAATCTGTCACCTTTCGCAATGGAGTGTTGGACGTGTCCGTAAAAACAAAATTTCCTTTTTATTTACTTGTAATGCTGTCACCGTTTTAACAGTTAATCCAAATACCATTTACTATTATGTTAAGTTCGTGTGAAGTTTTGTTTTGTTCAAATTCGCTGCTGAAACATGGAAGAGGTGAGTTGTTAGGTTACCAATGTTACCATATTTTTGTTGTGTCACAATACAGTGAAGTTATTGTGTGATTATTTTGCAATTATTGGTTTTTTAGGAACTTAACGATCATGATTTGGAGGAACGGCTGTATGCTATGCTACATCATGTGGATGAGACAGAGGGTAACCTAGCATCAAACCAAAGCAATGGGTTAAACTTAGTGGAGAACGCGCCCAGAAGCACGGTGCGTCGATACTGGCGCACCAGCGAGCCCACTACTCCGTATCAAAAGGTGAACGTTCAAAAAGATCCCATTGCACCATCAAACAACAACAAACAAACTAATGTGAACCAAACTAAGCAAACACCAAAGCCCAAAGAAGAAAAACGTGACTCACCCCCTAAACCTCCCGCTGCCGATCTGTCCATATTCCAGTCACCCGTACCACACAACTTTAGGAAAACCATCGAAATTATTGAACAGGAAGAAGAAAAGCCAGTACTGCTTGAATCTAGTGATGAAGATGAGGTCATTGAAGTGGCATTACCTCCTAAGCCTACCATTACTATTGAAAGCTCAGATGAAGATGAACTCCACATTATCAACCCGATCTCTCCAACAAAAACTCAAGTTAATGTGGACAAGGCAACAGCTATAAGTGGAGAAAGAGACATTTCAGCAAGTCCTGCGCCCTCAGCAGTCTCGTCGGTATCTGATGAATTCATCCGTGGTGATTGTATAGCATTGAACATCTCTTCCCGACATCAGGACAATCCCAGCTTTGATTTTAGTCTCCATGGATCTGATCTTCTTGGACAAAGCACTCCATTAAAAAAAAAGAAAAAGAAGAAAACTAAGGAAGCTGTGACTTCTACTCCAGTAGTTGCAGTGACACCGAACAAGGCTACCACTAACGATGAATGTTTTGCTACACCAAAAAGTAAAGCCAAGAATAAAAGGCAAAAATCTAAATTGTATGCTGTGACAGAGAAAAGTATTCCGAATGCCGATGTTTATGATTCGGATAGCAACCAGTCAGTGGACACAAATAAAAACAGAAACACGTACATAGTTACAGAGAAAAGTCTGCCTAGCACTGATGTATATGAATCTGATTCTAACTTGTCGGAATGCGCTAAAGAGATACCAGAAAAAATACAGAATAACAGTGCAGACAGCAGCATTTCTTTGCAGAAACCGAGTGAGCAACCTTCAAAAACATCGAAAAATAATGAATCCAGTCTGTTGAATGATACGCTCACGACCATTTCAATTGACTTGACCGACAGTGAAGGTTTTGTGACTCTTGATGAAACAGGCATCGAAGAGAGCATAGTTATGGGAAATGTGTCTGGATTCACAGAATATGAAGACTACGGAGATGTAAGCCTGTCTGACGACATTTCCAAATTTGGCTCGACTAATATACCATCAATTTTGAATGAGAACCTTGACTTTGACAATTTGAAAGGCATAGACAAGGTTTGCAAAAGACGAAGATACTCTCTGACAACTCTTCGCGCGGAAATGGAGAAATTCTACAATGAGAGCTGGGGCGGAGAGAATTTTAACCACAGGGAGATACAGAAAAGCATGTCACGTAAGTAGTGCCTTTGTTGAATATTTTATGCAGGTCTTTGTTGATATTTCTTTTTGAATGAGCAAAATAGTAACAGTATTTTGTATTTTAATTAAATAACAATTGCCCAATAAGGCTATGATGTAGAGTTGGGTACTATACATCAGCCCCAGATACAATACAAATGCAGCATTCAATATTTTTTTTTCTTTTTTAAATTGAATTTTAATAAATATTTTTTTATTTTTAACCCCCGACGCAAAAAGAGGGGTTTTATAGCTATTTTATAGTACTTGGCCCATTCAATATAATCATGCTGCTCACTAGAGGCTAGAAAGAATTAAAAAAAAAAAGAAAATTGAATAGTACTTGCTGGCCTACCATCTATAAAAACTGTATGTCTTGTGCGCTCTTGGATTTTTTACCCAGACTTCAGCACCTAGAGTTGAAATTCCAACAGTGCAGTACAATTTTAAAACATGTGTTAGGACTCTGGAGTAATTGCATTATATAACATCATGCTTATTTTCTCTGAAGGGTTAGGCAGATGCATGTATATAAAAACAAAATAAATTGGTACTTAATGTAGGTACTAATAACCTATTCATAAAACACATTAAAGTAACATTAACAAAGCTCATTTGATGACATCATTAAACATGATAATTAGTGTAATTACTGAATTATAATATAATTTAATAATTACTTTCTTTTTAGGTGATAAGAGCTTATGGGTGATTGATCCTAAAGACAGGGTGCCATCACTGGCTAAAAGAAAAATCACGTAAGTGTATTTATTGTTCTTATTTTAAGTGAGTGAGTAGTAAGAGTTATATTTACCTTTGTTTTACTACCCCGTTGGTCTCGTAATTGCAAACGCGACTGTTAAGCATGGGTTCGATTCCCAGGTCGGGAATAAAAAGGTGTTTTTTTTTCACTACGAAAGTCTCAGTAGCACCTTGAAGTTTGGAAGTTGGTTGACACCCCATGCTTCAGAAAGCACGTTAACATGTACGTCCTGCACTTTTTCTCTCCTCGGTTATGTTGGATTACCATTCCATCATGTTACATAATTCTTCTGTAACATGTTACATTACACGCATGTTGTTACATTACAGGTGCAACTACTGCAACCGCGCAGGCCACCGAGACGACACGTGTCGCCAGAAGCCGCCGGTGTGTTACATGTGCGGCTCTACGGGACACTTCGAACCGAGGTGCCCTAGGAAGATCTGTGTTAATGTGAGTACTTGGTGATGCTATAATGTTCCCGTAGAAAATATAGAGAGAAACAAGTGCAAAGATGGATGAAGTAGAGCAAGATCAAGTAGAATCCAGATTCGAAGAAAATTAACAAAAAAATGCGACTAACCCTAAGTGCCTAAGTGCGACTGCTACGCTAGAGGACTTGGGCTCGATTCCCAGGTCGAGCTAAAAGTGTTATTGAGTTTTTCTATGGAATTCTCAGGAGCAGCTCCTAGTTAGGATCTGTGTCCAGTTAATGTCAATAGGCTCGCCCCCTATTACATGGGACCTAAACATACCGGCGAACTTTGGGTGTACATTAGTACACCTCTGCCTAACCCTTCGGGGAATACAGGCGTGATAGTATGTTGACATAAAAATGTTAAGTACTCCCGACAGAAAATATAATTATCCCTACTGCAGCTAACAAAAGAGCTGATAACCTGAAAACAACTGAACCGATTTTAATAAAAAATCTAAGAACCATCGCTAGGAAACATGCTTTCAAATTTAAAAAAAAAACGCATTCAAACCGGAGCCACGGTGCCACAGACACACACAGACACGTCAAACTTGTGACACCCCTCTTTCTGAGACAGGGTTTAAAAGCATGCAACAAAAAGATTCCTGTCAGAAATCATGGCCTACTCGCATGCTGCCGTCATAATATTTATTTATTCCTCCGTGTAAATTTTCTTACACGTCCGAAATTAGTTTGGTTATAAGATATAACCCAGCTATAGTACTCAGGGATAATATAGCTAACTATTAGCAAAAGATTTTCAAGATCGAACCAGCATTTCCGGAGATTACCGCATTCAAACAAACAAACAAACTCTTAGAATCCGTAATATTATAGATTGCGTAATAAATAAATCATTTTCGTGTCCATAACGTACAATCTATTTCGTAATCTTTATTGATATTAATAATTTAAAATGTGGCGTAATAGTTATAATTTTATAATTATTACGCCATATTTTATATTGTGGGTTTGAATAGCCGCAGTGTTATTTTATTCATAACTGTACCCTACTTCTGCCTAACCCGGCAGAGGCAGTGTTATAAGGTGCCATATTGCCATTAACTGGGCACAAATCCTAACTCCGAGCTGCTACTGAGAATTTCATAGAAAAACCTAATAACACTTTGCTTGACCTGGTAATCGGAACCAAGACCTCTAGCGTAGCAGTCGCGCTTAAGACCACTAGCCTAACGAGGCAGTTTTATTCAACGTAAGAATTTGAAATGTAATGTCTTGATAACAAACTTACATCGCGAGTCAAACACCATTTTTATGAAATTTGTACATGGTACTAGCGTACTGCTCCGCTCCCGTGGGCCGTAGGGCGATGTTATATAACCTGCTTTGCGTTACTCAGAAATAATGTAGCTATCTACTGGTGAAAAAAATATTAAAACCAGTCCAGTACTTTCGGAGCTTATTCAGTACAAACAAAAAAAACAGAAAGGTCTTTCCTCTTTATACTATTTATATAATATAACATTGTAATGTCGTGATGGCCCAGTGGTTAAACGGCCCGCCTATCTTGCACGAGCAGGGGCAAATACCAATGTGACTTTTTCCAATTCTTATGCCTTTCTAAGTTTATCTCGGACATCACTGACATTGATAACCATGTCAGAGGCACTTGAGACGGTTTAGAATCTCTGACACTATGGTGTGTGGGGTCGTTAGACCTTACTGCCCACACGATAAAGAAAAAGATTTCAATGAGACGGGCCTGTTGGTCTAGTGGTTAGTGGCCCTGACTGCTAAGCTGGAGGTCGTGGGTTCGATTCCCACCCAGGACAAACTTTGTGTGATGAGCATGATTGTTTGTTCTGTGTCTGGGTGTGATTTATCTATAATATGTATGTATTTATAAATTATATAAGTATGTATATCAGTTGTCTGGTTACCATAACACAAGCTCTGCTTAGCTTGGGATCAGATAGCCGTGTGTGAGTTGTCCCAAGATATTTATTTATTATTATTTATCTGTAATTTCGTTTGTCCACAGTGCGGCTCGCCCAACCAGATGTACACAAATATGTGTCGCAACTGCAGCAACTGGGGCGCGCTACGCTGCGTGGAGTGCGGCCAGCACGGACACCCCGCCACGCACTGCCCAGACCTGTGGCGCAGGTACCATAATACTGTAAGCAATTTTAAATGTTTGTATGAAAATAAAACAGAACTAACTAATTAACTGCCTCGTTAGCCTAGTGGTCCTATGCACGACTGCTACGCTACAGGTCCTGGGTTCAATTCCCAGGTCGAGTGTTAATGGGTTTTTCTATTAAATTCTCAGTAGCAGCTCGGAGTTTGGAGTTGTGCCCGGTTAATGGCCATAAGCTCGCCCCGTATTACATGAGACCTAAACACACTGGTGAACTGTGGGTGTACATTGGTACACCTCTGTCTAACCCTTCGGGGAACACATCCTAACAAACCTTTATTCTCGGAACAGATCGACAACAACTCGCCGTTGGAGCGTTGCAACCAAATCAAGAAGCACCACCAGCAGTACTGCAGCGGCTGCACGCGGCGAGGCCACCTCGTGCACACCTGCCGCGTGTCGCTGCCCTTCTCCGGGCTGCCCATCAACTCGCCCTACGTGTGCCTGTACCGCCCCCTGCACCCGCCTCCCGGCCCCGCCCCCGCCGTCCCCGCCCCCGGCCCCGCCCCCGCCCCTGCGCCCGCCCCGCCGCGCTCCGAGCGCAACAAGCGACACTCCAAGTCACCCACCGTACACGAAACACACGTCAACAAGAAGAGGAACCTCTCCGCAGGCGACGAAAACGAGCGACGCAACACTAAGAGCCCCGCACCAGCAAGAAAGACTTCCCTCAGCAAAGATAATGCTGCAGATACTAAAACGGAACCTAAGAAAAAGGACCTGAATGATAATAAGAACCAAGGCGCCGCAGAAAAAGCGCCCAACTTCATTCCGATCTCTTCCAACAACCATGACAAAAAAGGTAACATGATTCAAGATAATGAAATCTCCTCAGACTCGAATGAAGTTGTCACCTCTGCCAGAATTTACATCACTAACGAAATGATTGATAAACTCAAATCTGAGGAGGGCAAAGCCTGGCTGAAGGCAACCACGGATAAGCACTGCGTCGAACTAGAGAACGAAGATATTAATTATTTTTTAAGTATTAAAGGCAAGGTTGAAGACCAAGAAGCTTTCCAGGCAGAGCTTCGGGACTGGTTCAAGCCTAACGCGGCGGACAACCGACCTAAGCCAAGCAGTGAGGGTGACACACAGACCGAACATAATAACGAGCAAAATGACTGGAGCACCCTACCCAAGAATAGAAACAATATGTTGCGCCAACTCAGCAATGCGCTGAACTCATTGAAAGACGATATAGGGGACCCTAGCGCTCTTTATAAAGAGTTGACATTCCTACAGAATCGTCACCAACAACTTCTTAGACAGAAAGTTGTGAGCCCTAAACAGTTGAGCAACAGCCGATGCAACATTAACTCCATGCTGAAGAAACTGAACATGGTACTCATCGGACAGGCGGGCCTCGCCGACGGCTCCGCACACGTCACTGAACTCTACTCGTTCCAAGAGAAACTCATGAACTCGAGGCAGAAAACTATACCCAACGACTTACGAAAAGAGATCGCACAGCATTACGTGCTTATATTTTCAGCGCTGCCCAGAAACGACTACTTAGATTTACTGAAAATGTACCATATGTCGAAACAGTCGACTTTGACGATGAGGAGGAAGAAGAAGGCGTTGAAAATGAATCCTAAACTGAACAGATTGAAGATTAAAGTAAACAGCATTCCAACACAACCTATACAAAACGGCATTAAGGAGAAGCGAGAGGAACAGTCGGGCCCGTGCAGCGACCCGCACACCATGCAGAAGCTGGCGTTCTACCACAAGCGGCTCATGAGCTCGCGGCCCGCCGGAGCCGCGCTCAGGAAGACGCGAGGCCAACTCGTGAGGAGGCTGCACTCCTCCATCGCCTCATTGGTCAGGAAAGAGAATATGTCCTCAAAAACGATGAAGAAGGTCAAAAAGCTACAAGAACAGGCGCAGATGTTCTTGTCTAATGTATAAAATATAATTAGGAGATAAATATTTTACGTTGGCGCCAATCAGAGGCGTGCTCGGCATGAGACGAGCCCGGCATGTACTACGTGTGCTCCCCGATTGGGAACACTTTTATGTGCGTCTTAACTTGCCGGTTTGGTGTAATGGCACTTTATTGTGCGTGTGAATTATTAAACTTCTTAGTGTAAAGCATTCCGTTGTTTACTTTAAAAACCACCCCTCCAAATTAAAGATGGGCAAATTTTTCAACAGTCAGACAGCTTTTATCTGACAGTTTGACATTATTTTCTTTACAACAGCTATCAATTTTTGAAAAATCGGCCTTATGTCGTCAAATTTCTGGAACCCTAATCTGGGCAAACACATGATAGGTGTGGCAAGTCAAGTTGTAACCGTGTCAGCTAAACATAGTCTCATTAAGGAGCGGCAGATCTAAACCTAAGAAAATTAACCTCGCTCACGGCTCACGCAGGAGATGCTGCCATTAGTATTGTTTCTGTAAGTTGATTTAGTTTTTTAGAATTTCATTAAATTCTGATAAGTACTTTTTTCCAGTCCACTTTGGTGTAAAGTTTTAGATCTAAAACAGAGTAACCTACTACTAAAGATCTTTGTATGCATCATATTATCCAATTGACTGCTATACCAGTTTTATTCAAAGGACACGTTTGCACGTATTGAATTCTCAATTGACACTAACAATACGACCCAGCGCAAGGCCATTTCGCTACAAAACCTATTATTTTCATTCTACACTTCATATGGACAGGCACAGGACGTTACAAGTGATTTTATATTATTTTATCCAAAATAAGGATAAATAGTGTGTGATTTAGTAAGATTCCCAGCAATAAAAGACAAAGCACATCACTATTTACAGTCGAGAGTAGTTACGTGTACGTCATCAAACAAAACCATGGATGGCATACCGCGGCCGTACGTCACTCGTGATAATTGATAAGCTTGTTACTTGTTGATTTGATAAAATCATTTTGATCAATAGCAAAACAAAACTTTTAGTTAGAGCTTACAAAATTCATAATGAAGTCGTTTACGTTTAGTGTTTTACCAAAGTTCCAGTTAATTGTAATATTGTGCATCATAAATTCGATTTGCGGACGAATGGTAAGGAATCGGCAATATTTTCTGAATAACCGTGATTAGAAGAAAATTAATTAATGCTTTTTATTGTGTGCAGTTTGGTGAAGAAGGATATTATCCAGCCGGCTATTACGACAGCCAGCAAGCTCAATACGAGAAAATAAAAACTGCGCTAACTAAATTGGAACACGGTATGTATATTAAAGCATAGCAAAACGTAGATAATCAAAATAATTGTTTATTTATACTATTTCTACATAATAAGCATAAGCGGCTATTCTTACGCTACAAATACAAAAATAATAAATACTCGATAAATAATATTCTTACTCCTTTAAAACCTGCTGTTGTGCTAGTGATTTCCCTGGGGTTTTCCCCAATAGCAAATAAAGACGATTGATTTATTTGCTTGTTTTTTTCTAAACTAACATTGTATGACCTTCGAGTTTCCAATAGTTTTGATACTTGCAATACAAAATTAACAAATATACTTTTATTTTTAAAAATTATTTCTATATATTTGTCCATCAACCGACAGTTAAATTCTATTAGTGAAGGATGTTCAAAATGTAGTCACCACAATCAGCAACAAAAAATTAAAAAAGGTGTGTTAAGGCATTTTTGACAGACTGAGACAAATTGTGATAGATCCTAAATATTAGTAGCATTGCCCCCTAAAGTAAGTAAATTAAAAACGTTTTCTTACTCTCCAGCGCCACAATGGGTGAAAGACTGGCCAGACCCGTCCATCCGAATGGGCCAGGTTTCCGGTGTGGCCATTGACAACTCAGGTCAATTGCTGGTGTTCCACCGATCCCACAATTTATGGGATGCCACTACATTCAACAACAGGGATGTGTACCAGGGTATTGGCGAATTGCCGATACCAGAACCTACCATATTAGTTTTAAATGATACTGGGGAGCTTGTTGACTCGTGGGGGCAAGACCTGTGAGTATTTTTGATACTTCATAAATGCTTATTTTTTTGCTTTATGGTTGTGTCACATGGCATTATATACAGCATGGGTTTTTGAGAGGGATCACTAAAGACATAGACCTTAACCATTATAGTGACAAGAAAACATTCCTAGGAGCCATCCATCCATAACTTATTAAGTTATTATGAACTGCATTCACAGATTCTGGAAAAAATAGACAGTCAGCCAAACGATTTATTCCATTCTAATACCAAAAACTAATACCACTGGTATTTGTTTCAACTCATATTTTTTTTCTATTCCGAACCGATACCATTGTTTAAACTAATACCAAAACAAGTTCAAAGATATAAGGTACAGTCAGTAAAAATGCTTTGTATGTAAATATCAGACCTTTAATTGAAAAAAAAAACAGATAACTCCAAAAAAAAACAAATTTTGTTAGCAAACGTCTTGTTCAATGATAAAATATCACTTAAATAATCAACTTTAATATAATTTTAGTTCCTCTCTATACCTGTATAATATTTTTTTTTGCAAAAACATCAAACAGGAAGAATTTACTTACAATCTAAAAATTACAAAATATCTCAAAAAATTAACTCTTAATTTATATTGAAATTTATCTGACATAGTTATTATTAGATAGGTACGTAATTATTCACGTCTACCTATCTCATAACAACTATGTCAGGTAAATGTTTAACAAAAATAAATCACTTTTTATCTAACAATTGTAAAATATCACAGAAAATCAACTTTTTGTATAATCTAATCAGTCATTCATCACCTACATAGCAATGAATCAGCATTTTTTTTTTGCAATAATATCTAATATGAAAAATTCACTTTAAATCTAACAATTACAAAATATCACAGAAAATCAACTTTTTGTATAATCAAATCAGTCATTCATCACTTACATAGCAATGAATCAGCAATTTTTTTTGCAATGAATTCTAACCTTACCTAACAATTGTAAAATTTCACAGAAAATCAACTTTTTGTTTAATCAAATCAGTCATTCTTCACCTATATAGCAATGAATCAGCAATTTTTTTTGCAAAAACGTCATATATGAATAATTCACTTATAATCTAAGAATTATAAAATATCACAGAAAATCAACTATTAGTATAATCAGCTAAATGACGTGTAAATAATTTCTTATATTTCAACAATTAGTAGCTAAACCCTTAATTTTTCTAAGCAGTGACTCTGATTGGTTGTTTCGAATTTTGGAACAATAGAGCAAACTCACCCTTTCTCGCAGTTAAAAAAAATTGCAAGATGATTTAAACTACTCTTACCTATACTAACCTTTGTAAAAATATTGGAGTGAAGTGAATTTGGAAAGTTTTAAGCACTAATTACGATTACATAAAAATATTGAAAAACAAATTTACTTTGATTAGGTTTGACTGCGCTGACTGTACCAAATTCAAGTTGTTGGTATTCGTTCGTACATTAAATTAAATTATTTAAAAAGTGGTATCCGTTCGGAATAGAAAAAAAATATGAGTTGAAACAAATACCAGTGGTATTAGTTTTTGGTATTAGAATGGAATAAATCAGCCAAACCAATGCCAAAATACAAAAAAAGTTAAAAATATAACAATCAGTCCTATTTCCTGTAGAGATCGAAAGACTGGTCCCACCATTTAAGGTATAAGTACTAGAAATGAAAGAAATAAATCTCTGGCAGAATGTTTTCCTGTAACTAAATCAGCTAAGGTACCCACAGTGACCTGTTTCAAAAATCTATTGCAATCTGTAATTCTATTGCAAGTGCATGCTACAAGATACCATTGAAAATTAATGGACCTACACTTCTTGATACTTCTTTGATCAGTCCTGGATACTTTGATTACTTGATACTTTTGATTAAACTTTTAGCATTTGTTGTTTACCAAGATGTCTTTAATAAAAGCCCATTGTTCTAGGTTCTACATGCCACATGGTATAACGGTAGATTACGAAGGCAATGTGTGGGTGACGGATGTTGCCTTGCATCAGGTCTTCAAATTTACTCCCTATGACAAACAGAAGCCAAACATGACCTTGGGGGAGAAGTAAGTTTTTGTTTTTATGAAATACATACCATCATCACGCCTGTATTCCCTGAAGGGTTAGGCAGAGGTGTACGAATGTACATCCACAGTTCGCCGGGATATTTAGGCCATGTAATAGGGGGCGAGCCTATTGCCATTAACTGGGCACAGATCCTAACTTCGAGCTGCTACTGAGAATTCCATAGAAAACCCCAATAATACTATACTTTTTATTCGACCTGGGAATGGAACCCAAGACCTCTAGCGTAGCAGTCGCGCTTAAGACCACTAGGCCAGCGAAGCAGTTGTGGGGTGTTATAAATAATAAGTATATTGCACAAGTTCAGCATGTCTCACTGTATAATATGTATGCAAAATTACATGGAGAAATCAAATGAAGCTAGGTATCTAAAAATCTATACCAATATAATAAAGCTGACAAGTTTGTTTGTTGAACACTGAAATCTCAGGAATTACTAGTCCAATTTACAAAGTTTTTTTGCATTATGTAGAATGTTTAGTGAAGAAGGATTATAATGTCACACTATGACATGACCCATGGGTGCGAAGCATTAACCAAAGACGTAACTGAATATGGGTAAAATGTGGGGCATAGCAAGTAATATGAATATGAATATGAGGTGGGAGTAATCGGTGTTCAGTGTATCAATGGTATACTTTGTGCACATACCAGTGCACTATAATACCTCTTGCGTTTAATGGAGAGTCGCCATCCAATGGGACTATGGTAAATAGGCAGCTATAATCGAAATTTGGTAGGGTTGTTTACTTTCACACCTACCTAAACATACTGGCGAACTGTGGATGGTACATTGGTACACCTCTGCCTAACCGTTCGGGGAATACAGGCGTGATAGTATGTTGTTGTTTACTTTAAAATGACAAACTCAAAGAAAATCTTGTTATTTTATCTCAACTTTATCATCATTGTTTTGATTTACCAAATTAAAACAATAATAAAAATATGATGTACATTTTCCTGCATTGGTATGTAAATAAAACAAGCAACAACATTAAACATTTAGTCTTGCTGTCATAATAAACTATGTGTTCATTAATCCATATTAATGTTATAAATAGGAAAGATGTTTGTCTGTTTGTTACACCTAAACCACTGAACCGATTTTGATTAAATTTGGTACGGGGTAAGTTTGACCAAGAAAAGACATAGTCTATTTTATAATTTGCGGTTTAGTTTGCATCTGTCTTAACCGATATTTACCCGGACAATATCGCGGGTAAAACCTAGTAGATGATAAATGCAAGTGTAAATTGATAGTTACAAATACATGTTTGTTTATACGCTTTAGACCGGTTCCTTGTCAGCACCGGCCTACGTAGTAGCTATGGACCTCCACCCCAGCGTCCACCCCTTCCTATTAGCTATAGTACGTTATAGTACATGCCATAACCGAAATTTTGGTCATGGCGGCCATTGTCAGCAGAGACTAGCCATTGACTCAGGAGATATAATGGACAAGAGTGTGCGCAAATACAGGTTCACTCTCCCTTCATTCACTCACTCTTCCTTTATTCACTCACTCTCCCTTCATTCACTCACACTCCCTTCATTCACTTACTCTCCCTTCATTCACTTACTCTCCCTTCATTCACTCACACTCCCTTCATCCACTCACTCTCCCTTCATTCACTCACTCTTGTAGTCCGATGAGACTACAATACAACATGACTGTAGAGAGATCCAACACAGGACCAGCGCCTCACAGTACCAGTACTTACTTTTGAGTTTTAGCTAAGTAATGAAGCTAACTAACTGTTTCCTAACTCATCATTCATAGATTTATACCCGGCAATGACGACAAGCACTTCTGCAAGCCAAGCGCGATAGCTGTCCTGTCCAACGGCGACTTCTTTGTGTCCGACGGGTACTGCAACCACAGGATCCTCAAGTTTTCTGCAGACGGTACCATCATACTGCAATGGGGGATCAGTGAGTATCTATATATGGACTATTATGTGAAGTCTTAGGTTATGCTCCAGTCGGGAGCGTGGATCATGCGTCAAGCGAATACCGGGCTCCTGACGTATGGTAACAGGAGGAACCGTGGGGTTTTAGTCGGTAAAAGTCCGACATAACTCTCCATTTACCCCAATCGAAGGGGAATCCATGAGGATTTCCCCATGGAAAAAAAAAGCTCAATAGGTTAATCTCTTCAAAGCTAGAGTAAATAGGCTTCTTCTGGGTAAGCTCACTCCATCGTAGACTTTCTCTATGTCACCTCTGACCAAGACTAAAGTCAAGAGCTTACGCATCTCGAATAAAAGAAAATAAAAAAAAAGGTTAAGCCACAGGAAAAATATATATTTAATAAACATGCAAAACATTACAAACAAGTTATGTTAATGATGGATGATTCTGTAAACTTAATACATAAACACAGGTCGCCAACGAACTTGTAACCGGTTTTACAACTACATTTTCCTGCTTTATTTATTTCTTTTGTCTGTTTGCGGTCGTCAGACCTTTGTCAATGTTGACATCTGAACGGACTAAGATTTGGAACTTGGCGCCATAGTAACTTTTATTTAGCTCAAAATTACCTATCCAACGATGTAACACACATAGTTATTGGAAGGTGGGACCAGATTTCATAGAAACTCTGCCATGTTTATTAAATAATAACTCTGAACGGACTAAGATTTGGAACTTGGCGCCATAGCAACTTTTATTTAGCTTAAAATTACCTATCCAACGATGTAACACACATAGTTATTGGAAGGTGGGACCAGATTTCATAGAAACTCTGCCATGTTTATTAAATAATAACTCTGAACGGACTAAGATTTGGAACTTGGCGCCATAGTAACTTTTATTCAGCTCAAAATTACCTATCCAACGATGTAACACACATAGTTATTGGAAGGTGGGACCAGATTTCATAGAAACTCTGCCATGTTTATTAAATAATAACTCTGAACGGACTAAGATTTGGAACTTGGCGCCATAGCAACTTTTATTTAGCTTAAAATTACCTATCCAACGATGTAACACACATAGTTATTGGAAGGTGGGACCAGATTTCATAGAAACTCTGCCATGTTTATTAAATAATAACTCTGAACGGACTAAGATTTGGAACTTGGCGCCATAGCAACTTTTATTTAGCTTAAAATTACCTATCCAACGATGTAACACACATAGTTATTGGAAGGTGGGACCAGATTTCATAGAAACTCTGCCATGTTTATTAAATAATAACTCTGAACGGACTAAGATTTGGAACTTGGCGCCATAGCAACTTTTATTCAGCTCAAAATTACCTATCCAACGATGTAACACACATAGCTATTGGAAGGTGGGACCAGATTTCATAGAAACTCTGGCATCATCCTTTGTTTACAATTAAATGGCAGTGTGAGGCAGCTAATGCTGCTCCTCCCACTTATTGAAGGTGGTTTCAGCCTTTTAACCACCGCTATCAGGTTTAAAAGTTTAGTGACTTAGCTAGTGGATTCAGGTATTTGAGAACTCTAAAGAACGTACGCAAGAGTTGATTTTTTAAATATTTATTATAAAAATTTGTTTGTTCATTAAACAGTTTCGATTCAACGCTGCAATGGCAAGTTGGCTAATTTAACTAGTTGACGAACGTAATTTAACGTTGACGTTAAATTGTCGGAAAAGCCTCTAACGACCCATCGCTTAAGCGTTCTATGTAATAAAACATAAAAAATCTCCCATAGGTCACGGTAACTCACCGTTCGCGTTCAACGTGCCCCACGCGCTGACACTAGCGGAGGACCGCGGCCTGGTCTGCGTGGCGGACCGCGAGCGCGGCCGCGTGGCCTGCTTCCGACAGGACAACGGCACCTATGAGGGAAGCTTCAGCAGCTGGCTGATGGGCGGCAGGCTGTTCAGTGTCGCTTATGCTCCCGTGCATGGTAAGGCTAAATCTTTTTACATAAGTACTTATATTATTTGTGACATTTCCACGGTTGAAACTCTGAATCTATTTTGAGGTTTCTTTACATACATTCAAAGTAGGCAGAAACGTGCCTCCTGCTACGATCCTTAAATACTCCTTTCGCCCGACCTTTCCTTAGAACCTCACCAATAAGGTCAGGGTAGGTCTTTCTAAGGCGTCCCCTCCTGGCATTGCCACTAACATCTGCCATATAAATCCCTTTTGTTAGTCGCCTTTCACTCATCCGCTCGAGGTTTTTTATTTATTTATTTATTTATTATTTATAAAATGTAAATATTATTAATATCTTAATTATTGTAAAAATATTTACCTCATAGGCGCCCAGGAAAAAAACCTCATTTCACCAAAATGTCCGGATTTTTTGAAGTTTTTGTCCGGCGTCTGCAATTTAGGTGTTCATTTACAAACCCTCAATCTCCAGGTGGACGCCTCTACATAGTCAACGGACCAGACAGTCCCCTGCCAAACCCGGTGCCCGTCCGAGGGTTCGTGATCGACTTCTCCACCGGCCGACTGATCCAAACCTTCGCTCCCGAAGAAGGTCTACAGAACCCGCACGACATCGTCACATCACCTGATGGCTCCAAGGTGTATGTGGCTGAACTGAACCCGTTCAGGGTGTACAAGTTCGTTGATGAGGTCCTTAGGAATGAAAGCCGGTTGGAGAAGAATGTGACGTCACATGTCAAGCCTACAGCGACAGTCGGTGAGTAGGTTTGTGTCTGTTTGTTGTGTTTTGCTTTTTTTTTGTTTGAGCATGTGAGTTTATTTGCCATACTTTAATAGTAAAGTCACCCCCTGCCATTTTATTCATGTCATACAAATATTGACCAGGCAGGGGCCATAGTACCATGTAACCAGTCCACTTAAGCCACCCAAACCCATGTCATATTCCTTGTTTCTGTAGATTATGTGTCTGGACGGTTTCTGAGGAATTATATATATCAACTTTGAGGCGGGCAAAAGCTAGTATTTGTATTATAATATTTATCGGTCGTTAAACTGTAGCTACTATCACTTGCTATGTCGCAATTCGTTTTGCATAAGCAGTTCGCTTCTATAGTTTCAAGTATCTATTATTGTTTCGGTAATCGAATTTGAACAATTAACCCAGAACTATTAAACATGGAGTTTGGAATAATAAAACCACTTGTAATTGATTAAACTACATTTATGGTTATTATTTATATATAACCCCTTCTTTTTAGATAATTTGGTCTAATATTGATAGATGCAAAAATACTAATAATATGTTGATACATAAACACACATATACACACATATTTTCTATTATAGTCTCACTGCATGCCAAACGCTTTCTCATACAGAGAACCCATGAGTATTGTACATCACGCTTGCTCAAGTAGGATTGGGGGGGATGCCAAAGATGTCCATGATAAATTATGAAAATACACATGAATTGAAAAGGTCATACTGGGCCTTCACGCACGTCGACATTTCATATAATAAGGAGGAACAATTTGTATTGTTGTTTGTAACTAATTTTATAAAAAGCTACTGGACCGGTGTCAGTAATTCTTTTGCTGTTAGAAAGCTACATTATCACTGAGTAACATAGGCTATATAATTGTAACTTAACGCTGGTGATATAAGCCACGCAGACGAAGTCGCAGGTAGCTCGCTAGTATGTTTAGGTTCGGAAGAATGCTCAGAGCGATACTCGTGCCTGGTCAGTGGTAGTTGGAGGAACACCGTGGGGTTGTAGTCGGTAGGAGTCCGACACACCTCTCCACCTTCTCTGAGGTGGTGGCAGTCTAAGAGAATTTCCCCAAGACTCATCATCTGCTTAACCTTTTCCCAACTATGTTAGGGTCGGGTTCCAATCTAACCGGATGCAGCTGAATACCAGTGTTTTACATGGAGCGACTGCCTATCTGACCTCCACAACCCAGTAACTGGGCAACACGATACCCCTAGACTGTTTGTCAGACTTCCCCAAGACTGTAGTTGATAAATAAAATGTGATTGCAGAGGTGGTGGGCAGCCCCGCCCTCCCGGGGTCCGGCGCGGCGGGCGGCAGCGCGTGGGAGTGGTGGAGCGGAGCGCTGGGCGGCGCGGGCGGGGCGGGCGCGGCGGCGCTGCTGGCGCTGGCCGCGCTGGCCCTGCTGCGCGCGCGCAACACCGGTAAGGGCTACGAGGCAGAGCCACTAGTACACTGACACACAATACATCACACTTGTTATATTCTACTAACATTAACCTTAGTAGCGCTGATAAATAGTAACGGTACTGAAATTTTATCATTATAATTGGGTAGTAGACACCATTAATCCTAAATTAATGGGTTAAATAATAATTCCAAGAAACAACTTTTCTAAAAAAACACTTTATTTTAACCCTGAAAACCTAATTCATTTTTAAATAACTATAAAATTAGATTTATAGTTGCTTTGAAAACAATAAATAGTAAATTAAGATAACAAAATAATGACGTCATAGTTCAATAGTCATACAAAATCTATGAGGAAGATAATCGCGTTTTGACAGCTCATAAAAAGTACGTCAATTGATTAGTGGTGTCATCTACCCAATTACAACCGACAACCAAAGATGGCCATTATACAGTCATCTTCAAAAATCTAAGGACACGCAAATATTTTTAGTAGATTAAGAAAATAAACTGTATCTTAATGACATAAGGACAATTTTCGAATATACACCACGACATTATACAATACTGACAAGAATTTTAATCGATTGAGATAAAGTTTATTTTCTCAAATGTCCTGATCGTTTAGAATGATATTTTTCTTTAAAAGGAACAAATCATATTTACAAACATTCAGACCCACTTCTACCAAAACCACTAAATACATTTAGTGCCTAAATCAGAACATCATCCTAGAACATCATTGCATCCCTGTCACATTGTTAGAAGGTGACGGAGACAGAATGATAATTTAACACGTTTAGCACTAAATATGTTTAATGATTTGTGGGGGAAGTGGGCCTAATTATGAATCTGGTAAAAATATTTTACTTTTTGCATATCAGTAATATAAGCTAGGAAGCTCTCTAGCTCATATTTACCCAGTAGAACCCTAAAATTAATTGCATATTTTTAGGGTTGCATGTTATAATAAAACCATCCAAGCAAGAAAAAAGCTCAAATTACATAATTATCCTAATCTATCTTATAAATATTACGAATACGATTGTATTCTTTTGCTTATTGAACTATTCTTTTTTTTGTTTTTATTTATATTATAATTTATAACATAGTTTTATCTTAAGGTTAAGAAAACCAGTTTTCATGAAAGTATTATGAAAAAGCATTTGTGGATAACCCCAATAAGAATTAGGCATTAACAAAATATATAAACAAATATATTTAATAGTTAAGTAAATAAGTTTATAATTATTTATAATTTTCAAACAATAATAATAATAATCCAAGGGCCTCGACCAATATATAAGGAGGCTCTCTTTAGGCAGCTGGATCAAGGGCTTGATTCAGAAGACAGATTCAGATTTCTAAACACGGCCCATTGTTAGGAAGTGTCTCTCTCTGGAGCCCTGACTACCCGTATCTTGGACCCAGTTCCCGGTACCGGTGAGCTTTTATTATGTTAATATTAAAAAGAAATATGATTATAATAATATAATAAAGGAGAATAATAATAATTAGCCGAAATATCATGCGATCTGATGTTTCTTTAAATATTAATTTTATTGTAAGTTAAAAAAAATAAGATGAAATTAGTTTCATCGTTGCCTGTGATGTGTAATCACAATGATCTGTTATTTTAAATGTTTTTTTTTTTTGTAGCTCTAATACAACAGTGATTTTTATTTATTTTTGTATATTTTGCTCTGTATTAGTATAAGCTTGCTACCTTCAAGAGATTATTATGAGGTAATATATATTTGGTATAAAATACTAAGTTATTAAAACTTGCCAACATGTAAGTAAGGTACATACTAATCGTAATCAAAATGACTATTTTACATAACACTATTTCTCAGGGTTATTTAGTGGTAACTTTTCGCCGTCATTCAAATCAAACACCTAACAACCGATCGGAGCAAAGGAAATTATAATCACTTCGAAATTTTAAAATAATTTGTTTTTATTCTACGATGTTCAAATGTTTGTGTGGCGGTGATAAGAATAAAGCCGCGGTTACATAGGCAAAGCGATTGCGATGCGACGGTAAACCGTAACGGTTTCGTTTAAACAAACTCCTATTAAACATAATAAGGGTCTGCCCCCACGACCGATAATCGGACAGATTTCTTCGTCAGCAAGAAGAAACGACCGAGAATCGGGTCTATTCTCGGTCGTGGGGGCAGACCCTTATGGTTGGATCGAAGCGAATAAGAATGTCACATCGTAATCGCTGCCAGTGTAGCCTCGGCCTAACTAGCTATGCTAGTCTATATCTCTCATTATTTAGTTATGTTATTTCTTTTTACACAAATTCACTTTAATATTTTTTTGCGCTTTCAAATAATGTGATTGTGAAAACTTGTGATGTGCAATTTATATAGTTGGATTATAAAAATATATTTATCGGAAGCAGCTTTTTGTATTTTTATTTACGCACCAATGCATGCTACACCTTTTTAGTTCGGCTTTCAGTATTACGGTCACGAGCACAAATGTACGCTAATTTGATTTTTCCATTAAAAATCATTTCATTTTAACTTGGTTATTAATAGTAGTTAGGTGTTCTTTGGCAGTGTATTAGTTAGAATTATTTATTCGCCGATTTTCTTATACAAGGGATGACAATTTATTTTAAAGAAATGTTTTAAAATACTCCTCGTGCTAGAGATATTTTATTTTAAAATTGCACTCCCCTCCAATTCTTCTTTCGTACATAATTAGAGAGTAAGGTGGATGGGAGTATGTAGCAATTTAAATTTAAACATCTTTACTTCTTACTTCTTCTGGAACCTAGTATCCTTGCAACGTGCGCGCGTAGAACACCTTATTTATATTTGAAGGACTTGTATAATTATTAAAAAAAACAGTTACTGGTACTTCTTAAATCGGGGAACTTAGTCTTGCTTGTAATTTGGGCTAAAACAAAATAGGGTAACTAAGGGTCGGTTCATATCTGACGGAAGATGCGTCGAGCGTATCGTCGCTCACGCATCATCGGTTAGGTGTGAAAGGTTGAATGTTTTATTATGTATTTGACTGTTTTGGCGTTACGCAACCGATAAAACGCGACGCATTTTCCGTCAGATATGAACCGACCCTTAGTCAGTTTATACTTAATTTTTGGTAATGTTAAACAACCACACTCCATAGGTAGGACCAGAATGCCCTTTAGTCAAGCAATATTTAACACACAAAGTATACTACTAACTGACCAAGTTGCGTCAGACGTCAGCGTGACTGGTGTGGCGGGTTTAAATACCAGAGGCGATAAACAGACTCGTGGCTATTCCACTTAGTCTTGGTCGGCTAGTGAGTTAGCTAAGGGTAACAGCACGGCTCCGCCACATCAAAATATTTGCCATTCAAGTTAGGACTTTAAATCGCGTGCGTTAAAGTATTTTTTTATCTAACAAGATAAAAAGGTGACGGCACGCGGGCGGCGCGCTGGTAGCTAACGGTTGAATTATTCAAGGGATTATGGCTGGGCTGTTACCGTGTCGAAGCGGTGCTGTTGTCTTTATCGTGCGGGCAGTAAGATCTAACGACCCCACAAACCCTAGCGTCAGAGTTTCTAAACCGCCTCAAGGGCCTCTGACATGGTTACCAATGTCTGGCGGGTGCCTTAACCATCACCACACTGGTGCTGTTGTAATGAGCGACAACTAACACGTTGGTAGGTCGCAAGGGCGTGACACGTCGTCGCTGGGAGTACGGTCACGGCGAGTTCAAGCTGCGTCGCCTGCTGGAGCGGCGGCGCTTCACGCGCGTGCACTCCGACGACTCTGATGAGGAGCCGGCGCCGATGCTGCCGCAGACCGTGCCCGCCAACGCGTGATGCACGAGCGAGCGCGCCAATCAATGCCACATGTGAACCGAGCGAGCACGCTGGACCCGACTCTTACTGAACATGGTTTAATGATAGCCTTGGTTTGTCTTGTCTTTTTGTTGTGTTCTTGCCTTTTTTGAGGATGGCGGTTCATCATATGGTTTCTTACGCTTTGGGCGGAGGGTGTCAGACTTTTACTGACTAAAAACCCATCTGTGTTCCTCCTAATGCCCTTTGCGTTCTGGACCGCGGTGACTCTTTCGAACAAATTCTGCAACCCTGGCAGGTTTAAGTCTTGTCTAAGGTTAAACAGTGGCAAGGGCTCCATACTCAATTTCTACCGGCTTTCCTTCCGAATTCTGGAACAGCAGCAACTCAACTGTCATTCATAAGTCATTAGTATCTACTATTGCCAAACGAAAGCATTATAACTTTGATTTTTGTTATCTTTTCATTTAACTATAGTTGGCGTAACCCTCAATTTCTCAAATGGTACTACTTTTAAGTCCTACCGACCTAGAAATATATTTAAAACTTACCATAATATGATCCTATAACACTCAACGAGGATTTCAAATGGAGTTATGTTTCAGGATTTGGCTTTTAGTGCGACTTAAACCAAGGCTATAGTTAACCCACGTTTTGTAATAAGTGCAAATGTTTATGAACGTCTGAATCTGTATTAATTTTTATTTATTTTCTTATTCCAAATTGAATTAGGAACAGAAAAAAAAAATTAAAACGACAGCTATTATCACTTATTTGTTTAAAGATATATTTGTTTGTTCCTAATAATGTAGTACTTACTGTAATACCTGATAAATTGTTTGGTAAATAGGTATACTTATTTACCATTGACAAATTATTATTTTTAAATTAATAAGGCGATTCGCACACTGCACCGCATCACTTAGCGTGCCGCGGGGGTACATGTTCTTACGTTGTTTGCATAAACACGCGTAATGCAACACACAGAAAATGTATTCACGCGCAGTCTCGGGGCTCAGTCCCCATGCACCTCGGGGCGTGGGAGTGTGGCGCGGGGCAACGTGTGATTGGCCTTAATCAGACTTTTCCTTAAAAAAAATTACGACGTGCATAAACATCATTTTATCAGACAATTCCCTTCCAGTTCCTGCACAAATTATTTAATTTAAAATAATATTTCGCTCTTTTCTGTCCGTTTACAATTGAACATTAAATATAAGAATGTTATAAGCACAGCCGTACAATTATCACTAGTCTAATAAATACGAGCTTTGGGTGAATGAATTATAAATTGTATATATCTACTATGTATATGTGCAGTCAGCAACAAAAGTATATCAACATGCCAGATTTTTTTATCCTCATTATTGAGCACAATATCAAAGGAAATACGAAATGGATCTAAAATTAAGATAAAATGAACTCTTAAGTATTGACTACAATTCTGAATGGTAGTGAATTGTGTTATTTCGTGTCTTTTTAAATAATATATAAAAGCAAGATTGTTAATTAACTTTTGTTGCTGACCGTACCTGTACCTGTATTATGTACTATTATACTAAACCTATATTATGTATATTTTTGTTAAACCTCCCTGTTATACAGGAATATGTATACAATGTATTTAGTATAATTTATTAAAACTGTGAATGTATGCGTTTTTACAACAACAAAAAAAAACGGGTGTGAAAAAACACATTGAAGCCGAAAGAATACCATTCGCACAATTTTTGCGTTATATTATGTGCTACCATAAATCATACTTTATCAGTATGAAAATAAAGGTCGTTTTCCAGGAATAATTTTTGCTCAACGTTACTTAGTTTTATGGGCAGTATGCCTAGTTGACGGCTACGTTATGTGTGTTTTTACACCCCCTTATCGTTGCTCTTGTTATTGTATAATGTACTGCAGTAGATCCTCGATTATCCGAACTATTTGGGACCGAGACTCGTTCGGTTAACCAAAAATTCGGATAATCGAAATGTGGGTTTTTTGGGACAAGATCAAACAAAAACAACACCTTTTCACATAAAGCGGCAAAAACGCGTAAACGTTCGGAAAATCGAGGTTCTACTGTATTGGCAAATTACTTAGCAAAAATACGTCAAACTGTGGGTGTACATTGGTACGCCTCTGCCTAACTCTTCGGGGAATACAGGCGTGATGGTGATGGTACGTCAAAAAGAGGCGTACTTCAGACGATTCCGACCACCATAGTCTGATGATTGACAGTACTTGATTGAATAATTGGGTAGATGACACTATTAAACAATAAATCCAAGACACAGCTTCACTTAAAAGCACTTTATTTTAGCCCTGAAAACTCGACAAACTTTAAAAAAACTATGAAATTTGATTTTTATTTGCTCAATTGAAATCAATAAATAGTTAGTGAATTGAGACGACAAAAAAGTGACGTCATAGTTTAGTATTGTCATACAAAATCTATGGAGGAATCGCGTTTTGACAGCACATAAAAAGTACGTCAATTGATTAGTGGTGTCATCTACCCAATCTATAACAACGCACACAGATATGTGTAAGTATTATGTCATCTTGCAGAAGTTGCAGCTCAGCCTAGCAAAGTGAAAACAACTCTAGATAGTAGGACATTAAAGCCATATTTATTTGATACAAAATTACTTAAAAAAACATGATAAGCATAAATATATATGCACCTATTTTATTTACTAAGAGCTGATTTATAAAGTAATATGTCAAACTGTCATGGTTTTAGCTCATACAACTACTTCAGATAAAAGTTAACTGACTATTGAAATATCAGACCTAATTCATAATTATTTAGTCTCCTTAAAACTATGGTCTTCTCGCTATTATAATATGATTTCTAGGCGATAATTTTGGGTCAAACACGGGTCGAATCTCACACGACAGGCCTGAAACAAAAAATGTTTATTTAGTTACATGATATTTTTAGAACACATCTCACACCGTCCCATCGTCATAGTCCTCGTTTACATTGGTACACCTTTGCCTAACCCTTCGGGAATACAGGCGTGATGGTATGTATGTGTGTATGTATGTATATTTTTAGAAATATTTCCAAATACAATATATGTACATAAGGATTCCTATATTTATTCGGTACGTCGACACTATTACAAGCGCGACGCTGACTAGTCGCAGTAAAAAATCACAACTAAAACCTATTGATAAAGTTTCATTTTCCAAAGGTATTCATTCACTTTTTTCTTCTAGTTTCAACTTCGTTATTCATTGCATTGTCTGCCTTATTTAACTACAGATAACGTCGATTTTTAAAATGGCCGCCCTTTATTTGGCCAGGCTTTATAAACATTTCATAAAAGTGTTAATTAAAAAGGTATTCTAAAGACAAGTCGCCAATACAATTGGTACTCTATGCCACACGCAATATACAGCTTGTAACGAAAAGGGTATATATGTCACCGGAAAATAACAAGATCCGTAAGTTTATCAATTTACTAGGAAGTTTATAAACTTTCGTAAGATTCTAAACGGGAGATAAATTGTAATATTTTACGTCCACATTTTCGTAAATTGATAAACTTACTGAACTCACTCGTAAAATAATAAGTAAGCAGTAACCAAACGCTACGCGCGATCTGATTGGTTGGCTGTGTCACGTGTCACTCCTTCCTCGCGGCCGCCAGCTGGACACAAGCATTGCTACTATGAACATTGTCCAATCAGAGAGCAGTGTGTTATTTTACGTATTTCAAAGATCGTATATTTAAAAGAGTTTCTGTGATTGGTCGAACCATATAAAATCTTACGAATAGATATTCGTTAGTTTATAAATTTACCGTATGACGTCGGAAATTGATAAATTTACGAAAATGTGGACGTAAAATATTACAATTTATCTCCCGTTTAGAATCTTACGAAAGTTTATAAACTTCCTAGTAAATTGATAAACTTACGGATCTTGTTATTTTCCGGTGACATATACATTTCCCCCGTTTGTATGGATATACCCTTTACATAACATGCTGTAGTATAAAGATGTGTTAACATTATAAAAACAGTATCATAAGATACTAACTACCTACACAGTTTACGCACAATGGACACCACGTTCCTAAAGAGAAAATATAGGATTAAATCTGAGAACCTAAAGCAGAGTTTACAAAAAAAATGACTCAAATCAGCATAAAGTATGCACAACGCAAATTCATTGATATCCAGCTCATCAATGATAATTTGCGTTTTGTATCTAATTATCTAACTGGATTTGCAATTGAAGTATTGTGCAATGTTCCGTTTTATTTCACTAATAGGTTTATATAAATCGATATTCCTTGCACATCCTTCTTAACTGCCCCATTGGTCTCGTGGTTGCAAGCGTGACTGCCGAGCGTGGGGTCCTGGGTTCGATTTCTAGATTGTGGAATTGTGTTTTTCTATTATGAATTTCTCAGTAGCGATCCGGAGTTTGGAAATTGGTGGTATGACACCCCCAGTGCCTCGGTGCGTACGTGTTGCCGTTGGTCCTTTCCCTGATCTCTCCTTGGTTGTATCGGATTGCCATTCCGTCGGACTTAAGGCCTACGCAGACCGGGACGGCATGGCTAGAAATTAAATGTTCACTAATGGACATCATTTTAAAGTAAAGCAATTTATGTCGTATTTCTATGTTAATACGTTTGAATGTCCATTGGTAAAAATTTAAATCTCTTGCAATGCCGTCCCGGTCTGCGTAGGCCTTTAGAGAGAGAGGGAGAGGTCAGAAGATGTGCGTACTTGGTTAGTCTCCATTAAGATTGTAAACGGTGACTAAAATTCGTCGAGAAAATATTGTTTTGTATTGCACATCCTTGTACAAATATTTCTAGTTATAAAGTGCCAAAGATTAAATCTAGTCCTAAGTTTTGTTTGTCGCTTTCTTTCAATCGTGTACGTATTTCTATGAAGCGTCGCCTGTACATACAAGTTGTATGTGTAAAGTTATTTTATTGTGAAATAAGTGTATTTTTGTCTCCACCATTAAATTAATTTAGTTAAGAGAACTTTTGTTTTATTTGAATATTTCAGTTTCAATACATAGTCATGGTATTTTATTGGTAAGGGATTCTTACATAAAAGTCTAAAAATAATTGGAAATACTACTTGAGCAAAGTCCAACCCATAAAAAAACACACACACACACACACACACACAAAAAGTAATAAAGTTAACTTAAAATAATGACCACAGACAAGCCGACCTTAATGTTTAGTGGTCACCGCTGTCTATAGACATCTGCAACACCAGGGGTCTTGTATATGCGCTGCCATCCCAGAGACGACGTTGAAAAGTCTTATGTACAGGCACATAAGACTTTTCAACGTCGTCTCTGGGATGGCAGCGCATATACACCGGCATCGATGCCCTTCAAACCGGAACACAGCAAAACAGAAATAGGAAATAGGCTTTGCGGCAGAAATAGGAACAGGTGGTTAGGTGGTAGTACTTCCCCAGACAAGCTCCTTCACAAAGAGCTCACGAGGTATTCACGGGGCGTGGGTTGTACCCCAAAAAGGCTCTTTATAGATCATCCGGGATTTAACATACTGCTTATAATGTGAATAACATCTAACCCTTCGGGGAATACAGGCGTGATGGTATATTTTTTATATTATTATAATGTGAATACTCCTCGTTACCTCTCTCCAAAACGTAGAGAACCCGGTCGAGCAGCACGACGGTCTCGACGAGCGGCGCCAGCGCGAGCCGCAGCGTGTACACGACGACCACGCGCCGCCACTGCGCCAGGTCGGCGTGGCCGCGCGTCCACACCGCCGGCGCCGTCGGGAGGGGGACCTTTATACGCTCTATGGCTTGCGAGTAGTACCTATTTTGAGAAAGATAATAATTATAGGTACAATACAAAAATAATTTGAAAGTGCAAGTGTCACTGTGGAGTAGGTAGTAATAATTATGTATGAAGATATTGTTAACCTTGCCATGCTACTGAAGATTTAGAATGAAGCTTCGAACTTTTCGACTAACTAACCGAGTTCTTGACAATTAAAAAGCGCCTGTAAGTCTAATAGAAGGTCTATTGATTCTTTTATGAACTCAATTAAACAAACTTACTATAATTCAAAAGAAGTGACATAAAATATTAAACATCTTACTTTTCAAATGTCATGGTATCCGAATGTTTGATGCTCCTAACTGGCGCGTGTCGTAGTTTCGGGTCATGTTCCACTAATATCCTCTCTAAGGCTGCTCTGAAGGCATGTATCTGTAAATAATTAGTAAGCAGTAGTGAGAACTCCATACAACTCGATTCCTAAAGACTTGCCTTCAGAAGTTCAGATAAACACTAAGGTTCTCTACTGCTGTTGAAGAATGACACTTATTAAAATTAAGCAATATTTGTTTCGGTTTTCCTCTTACGGATATTGACCTGTCGCCACATGCCACACGCAGGTACACATATCAAGGGCATAGTAATATAAATTCTCCAATATGTTTGAACAAAACTCTT
This sequence comes from Caradrina clavipalpis, assembly GCA_932526535.1. Classification (NCBI taxonomy): domain Eukaryota; kingdom Metazoa; phylum Arthropoda; class Insecta; order Lepidoptera; family Noctuidae; genus Caradrina; species Caradrina clavipalpis. Next base: position 3,109,834 of record OW052088.1, read on the forward strand.
TAGTTGTTTCATAATTTGTCGACACGGTTTGCGGGCTGAGCAATTGACTGCTACGCTGCGTGTCGCGGGTTCAATTCACGCACGAAACAAATATTTGTATAGCCTACAGATAGTTATACCGGGTCTGGCTGCTTGTGTATGTCAGTTTATATGTTTAGCAAACGTAGCCGCGACACAGGAAAAATAAATACATTTAAAAAAAAGCTTTTCACTCACCTTCAAATCCTCATAATTGCCTTTTCGCAATCTATCACAGTACACCTCAATGGCATGGCAAGATATTTCTCTACTCGGGAAAGACAGCTTACTATCTAAACTCTTCACATAAGTGCTCATCGGGTACCCTCGGTTGTCGCCATCACAGCTTAGCTTCATAAAACAGCAGCCAACCACACATATAAACTTTATATTAGGAGATTCAACAAAGTGTTTCAGCAACAACGGTCCCAAGTCTCCGCAGGGATGGAGGCCTATTAGTCCATAGTTCTGCATATAATCGGGTAGAGGGAGTGTCAGCAACTGATGGTGGTCAGATAAGGTCATATTGAAGTGTAGAGGGCGGCGGAGCTTGGATGCAGCTACAGGCGAGAGATGCTTTTTAGCTGTGTATTCCAATTGAAGATCAAGTTTCCTGAAAAACAAATACTTTAGTATAGGCAAATTGATTCTCAAGAAATTTTTTATCATATTATACTAGCTACTGCCTGCAATTGCATCAAAGTTGATATATTATCCTACGGGAACCCATATGTTTTTTTAGGAAAAAAAGTAGTCTTTGTGCTATTCCAGACTATAATCCTGTGTGCCAAATTTCCAGATCTGTTGTAGTACTGGCTTGATTGAGTAACAGACATCCATCCATCCAAATTATATTTTCTTCTATATATTTTCTTTTTTTATTCAAATTTATAGTAGCAGTAAGATTTATCTTGATTATTTGTCATAGCAAGTAACTATTAAATTAGAGAGAGCTATCTTAGAATATTACTGAGCATTGGCACTGACAACCAATAAGGCTATCCAAGGTTGCAAAGTTTTCTTAATATACCTTTTTGCTATACATACCAAGGGTACAGACCTAGCTTCCTCAGTAAGTTGTGCCTGGCTCTCAATCCCTGCAGCATACAAGTCATCCCTGTAAGCCAGTACCCGCACTAAATGTCCCAAGCCTGACCCAAAGTCTATGACCGCATTACAACCATTTTGCAGGGCAGTATTCACCACTACATCAGCCATCAGGCTTATCTCATGCCTCTTCTTTAACTTCACATGTTTTAGAAATAAATTCTTTAACTTTGGATGATTTTTACATGTATCTAAGTTAGTAGATTCGTTTTTGTTTTCTTTTTCATAGTTTTTTTCTCTAGGTAAGGTGAGAGCCTGCACAGTCTTTATTAAAGCTAAGAATGATAGCGGTAGTAACTGGTTCGATGGCTTGTTAGATAGAATATTTCCTAAATGCTGGGGGTCCATATGTTCGAAAGTTTTCCGCCACGTATCCGGTAGTTTATTCCAATGATCGTCGACGAAAAAGTCCTAAAAGGTATGATACAAATAAGTAAATTAATATTCACGTTCACGATAAAATACTATATAATGTATTTATTCAGATTATTTTAAAATTACAATTTAAAAGAAATATCTATCACTACGTAATATTTCTGAAATTCATCTTACCAAAACATATAAGTCCAACAGCCAGTCGTACATCCGTATAACTTTGAGCGACATATTAAGATTAGACTCTACACACTGCTTTTGAGAAGACATTTTTAGATATTTTATTGAATTGTAAAAAATCAACAACAAACCCACATTTTTATCGATTGTTTGTTATGACAACAGATTTGAACAGACGTCATTGTCAATGTCAAACACAGAGTATAATAATATGTCAAACCAAGAGGTGCCGTAACAAGTTTTTAAATAGAGATTTCGTATAGTTGTAGTCGATTAATTACTATACTTGTGCCCGCGGCGCCTATGTAAACTTTAAAACTAAGCTGTCCTAAATTAACTCATGGGCACACAAAAACGGGATAAAAACGTTGTCGTCGTCTGATCTTCAGATCAGAAATTGATCTAACTGACAGACATCTATCCATTCAGACTCACAAACTTTCGCATTTATTTTAATACAGGTAGTAAGATTTCTGACGATGTGATTAGAACAGAAGGGGAAATCATGCCCAAGAGCACGCAGCTGAATACTCTGTCCAATTAGCAAGTAAGACTGTTGTAGCGGCTTCAGTAACCACTGTACCGAGAGTATTGAACTCTTCCTAACTAATCTAATTAACAATAATTAACCTTCGGTCAATCTCTTGTATTAGTAAAGTAGTTTCGCTTTAACTATGGTGTCCCGCAGCCATGAAAGACGAACATTATTTAGAAGTGAAGTCAAAAAAATTGTGGCGGCTATTTTGGCTTAAAACATAGGGGCCATTCTTGTAGTTCATGTATTTCCAGTTCCACAGACGTTCGTTTAAGCGTACAGCGTAATGTACATACGTAGACTAAGGTAATGCGGCCTCTCTGTGGCCTAGAATATTGTAACTATGGTTATTCCCAATCATAGGACTTAAACATACCGGCGAACTGTGGGAGTACATTTATACACCTCTGCCTAACTCTTGGGGAATACAGGCGTGATAGAATGATGAATTGATGGTGTACACGTCTGCCTAACCCTTTGGGGAATACAGGCGTGATGTACGAATGTAGTATGTAGATGAAAAAATAAAATACAGCATTAAATAACAAAAATGTCTTTATTGGTAAACACTAACACACTAAAGCCCTTAGGTACTGTACATAGCAATAAGCAGTACATTAATCCATTTATGTAAATATTACTAAACAGATCGCGGATCGAGATTCACAAAAATGCAATGTTTAAAAAAATATATAAGTACAATAATAATTTAATTTATAGGTAAGATCATGTGCCACTCAAGAATGTAAAAACTTCATTCCACTTTTAAATAGAACACAAATGCAATTTAAAAATACAAAGGTATTTGTAATGTATAACAAACTATTGTTAAGAAGGACGTTGTACAGAAATAATCTTACAATCCATATTATTCAGCTTGTCAAGCAATATTGAGTCTTATTCTTGGTACATAGAGTCGCAAATAAAACATTAAGTACTTGATGAATCCTTATAACTGTTTCAACGACAATGCGATGTAAATAAATCTATGTAACTGTAAATATAAAGTATAGTGCATGTGATTAAGTATAAATAACAACAAAAGTTGAAATGATAAGTTATCGATGTGACATACCAACAGTATTCCATAATTATTTTGAGATGTTTACATCATTTCATTAAAATTAAATTGACAAAGTAGTACCTCTATTAAAGTAAATAAATTCAAGTATATTATTTATAAGTAAATTCAGCTCTAACAATGAGAAATAAGTACAATAAAGTAAGTGTATTCAAAATACAAAATATTGGAATATTGCATAAGTAACAAAATACCTTGTTACTTGTCTTAAAGAAATCATAAATAACTATAAATAATTAAGTAATAATAATGGTAAATAAATAAAATACATTAACCCTTTAACCGCCAAGGTCGGATTAATCCGACAAATATTTTCGTGTCCATTTCGCCAGTGTCGGATAATTACGACCAAATACATAATCTCGTTCATCCGAAAATATTTGTCGGATTAATCCGACCTTGGCGATTAAAGGGTTAAGTGTGTTTAGAATAAAATAAATTGAGCAAATAATTAAATAAAATCAAACTAAATAAATAAATTCTACATAAACGTTTTTAAGTAAAGTGCATCTCTACATACTACATAGTATAAAACAAAATCGCTTCCCGCCGTCTGTCCCTCTGTAAGCTTAGATCTTTTAAACTACGCAACTGATTTTAATGCGGTTCTTCAATAAATAGAGCGATTCAAGAGGAACGTTTATACATAAAGAACATCACGCTACGACCAACGGGAGCAGAGCAGTGACCAAAGTAGTAACGCATCGCGGGCGACACCGTGGGGTATATATCTAATTAACTAGTGTGATGGTAAATAACAACAGACGTGCCAGTGTATAAAATCTTAATATACATACATATATGATAGGTTCTTCGGGTTTTAGGGCTATCGCAAACTTGGTGAAACGCTGGGCAACGCGGTTTTTCAAATCAGCTCAATTCAGTTTTTATTCATAGATAGAAAACAGCAATTTTCTATGAAGATACGTACTGATCCATTCAACGACGATCTATTCTAAGCAAAGTCCCTTTGTTTAAGAGAGATTCAAAAGCAGACAAAAGTGCTCGGTTAAAGTTATTAATTTTCGACTTTATTTTAAGGAAAGCAAAGTTAATATTTGTTGGGCAAGGAAATGAACGATCCAATGCGCTTCACCAGGTTTGTGCTGGCCCTGTATGTTTAAGACACCGATCGATGATTTTCATCATTATATGCTATGTGCCAAAACCGAGATTCATCCTGACCTACCATAACACACACATATAAAATAGATCACGGTTTCTAATCAATATCAATCAGGCTGATATATATGTTGCAGTCAAAACTCTTAACCAGTCAAAAGTACTATTGACTAGCAAAATCAGTCAAAACTACTTTTGACTGAACAGGTTGGTCAAAAGTGGTTTTGACTGAAAAATATTGGTTATTAGTACTTTTGACTGCAAATTTGCGGTTAAAAGTACTTTTGACTAACGCTCTTCGTCAAAAGTAGTTTTAACTGCAATAAAGCATCAGTCAAAAGCACTATTAACTTGTCAGATGTGAATAATGCTTAAAAAGCATAGTCGAGGAGCCCCGCGAAGCGGGGCTCAAGGGTTTACAAAAAAAATAACCACGAAGTGGATGGTGGGGTCTGTTCGCTCGCTTCGCTCGCTCTCTAGACCCCGCCATCCCCTTCTAACCTAACCTGTCCGAGTCGGGGTGCCCCAAGTCCCGAGCTCGCTTCGCTCGCTCTTTCATCCTATAATTTACTTTTATAAAGAATAGATGTTATTAATTATTATTGCAGATTAGTGACAGATTTTTAAGAGTTTTGACTGATTCGGGCAGTCAAAACCACTTTTGACGGAATCACTTAGTCAAAAGTACTTTTAACCAGCTCCATTGGGCAAAAATACTTTTCTGTTATTTTAGTCAAAAGTATTATTGACCAAAGCATACGGTCAAAAGTACTTTTGACTGATTTTGCTAGTCAATAGTACTTTTGACTGGTTAAGAGTTTTAACTGCAACATATATACCACGTAAAGTTATTCAAAAGCTCTGCGTCATCAAAAAAAAAAGAACATCATTTTCGCAAGTAGGTACTTCTAAAACCAATCTTATTCTATACCAAATAACATTGTTTATACATTAATATCGCTGGGTTTTCTGATGGCAACATAGCGCTTATACAGGTACGCTAAAAGCAATTAGTCTGATTGAGGTAGTTCAATAATAAGTAGGTCAATACAATAATGTTTTCCCCAATTGATACGTGGAATGTCATTCAAAAGCTAACTGCTTGAAGCATAAACCCTGTATATTAAAACATTTTTTTAAGGTACACACAGTAACATTATTATTAAAAACGTCTTTTAATGATAAACTTAAATTGAGCACTATGTTATTAAAGAATCATAAGTAGGCGGTGAGTATACATACCACTTTAATAAACTCCATAATATGTACTTAGATATTGCTTAATGTGATTGTAAAATTGGCTAAAATAATTCATATTCGATATTCCGTATTCAGTTTAACCCTATAAATTCTAAGACAGAACTTTTTCAAAAAGCATGAGATTCTTTGTAACATATTTAGATCTACGGCGCGAGATTCGTTCGCTCGTACTGAGGTGTTCTCGAGACAAAATTGGTCATGACTCGAAGGGAACTTGGGAAAAGCTTCCGTACAAAAGTGTGGGTAAAAGGAAAACTCTTCGACGAGTACAAAGTAGTGATACTTCGCAGCTGCCGATCTTAGCTCCTGGTCCAAAGAGCACGGGGACGCAATATAAAACCTGTACTTTTTCTTATAATCATGCAGTAACATCTCAGCGTTAGTCAACACGTCGTCGACCTTCACAAAAAGATGCTGCATCGGCATCGATCCGTATTTGTGTATAAATGTGGTGGGAGACAGTCTATATTTGTGTCCCGTCTTTTTGTCTTTGTAAACTTTGGTGGTGCTCTCCAGTTGAAGCAAAAACGTTGGTATACTGTAACTGTGCGTCGTTATAACGTGCGTGTGGACTCCGTAGTTGTTCTTAATCTCATGATAAAGGCTATTGGCGAAGGGGAATATACCTCCTTGATGAATGAACCCGAAAAATAATGTAAGAAAAGCGTTTAGGGCATACCAAGTGTACCGGAGCGTCGTTTTGAATCTTCTAGTTTTCGGTCCATCACTCTCGTTGGTGTGAAGATGATTTCCGAACAGATATATCAGAGGGATGAGTACTGGGATGATGAAGCGCGCCTCCTGGTGCGGGAAGAGGGACAGCACAGCTATCGGGATGACTAGAGAGAATAGCATGAGACCAGTGATGCTCTGGATCCGCGGCAACTTGCTGTACTGGCCGCGAACGAACCTGAAAGACAGAAATTATGTTATAAATAGAAATAAAAACCACGCCAAGTGCGAGTGATTATTCCACACGAAGAGTTCGTGCCACTGTACAATACTTAATACTACTTGCAAAAGGACACGTTTCTTGAGTATAAATTGTTATTATATTTGTATTACAACTTATAAGTGAACATAATGGCGGCCATAGTAATACACACTCTGTGATATTTAGAATTGGGTACCCTTCGGCACCCTTTGGGTACTGAATCCTAAAAATAATAACGTAGCCATATCGGCTTAGAGATGACAGCATAATAGACGAGGCCTTCTAGGGCCAGTGCAAATTCCGCAACCCTGTCAGGCGCCAGGGTTGCGAAATGTGTTCGAAAGAGTCACTGCGGCCTTGGAACGCAGAGGGCATTAGGAGGAACACGGATGGGTTTTAGTAAGTCTACCACTCCCTTCCGCTCCGAGGAAGAAGTCATTTGATGATTTCCAATCCTTAAAAGACAAAAGGAAACCCATATTGGCTTTGCAGAAATTATCAAGTGCCACCGGAACGCACAAAGACTTAGTGCAACAAAGTGTTATTAACATAATTTTTATTTGTTATCATTACTTAGGTTAAGGTATTTATCTATGGGTCTTTGTAAGCTGAAAATAAATGGTTTATTATTATTTAGCAGCCCCTCTGCGTCTCGCAGTGTTAACGATGAACGTTAAGATATTCTTCACACTAATTAAGACGATTAGGCGAATTATGACCTATTGTTTATGAAGTCATTGTGTGTTTGTAACAGGTATTGAAATGGAAACATCATTGTTCTAGTCACGTTCTTAACTCACCATGTCTTAGGTACTTGGGAAAGAAATCGTGTATTCCTTTTCGTATTGTGGTACATTTGGTTTCTTTATGAATGGTTTATACGACAAGACAGCAACAAGCTGTTGCAGAAAGCCGAGATAACTTTGTAATTTAGAAAATCTATACAAATATTATAAAAATTGTGTTAAGATGCTAATCTCCGGAACTACTTATCCGATTATAGAAATTCTTTCGGAAATAGAAAGCTACGTTATCCCTGACTGCTATAGGCAATATTTTACTATAAAAAAATTTGGGACCTATGAGAAAATGCACGCAAAAGCTTGTAAATAATGGGTAATTCTTAATATGGGTTTAAATGAGCATCTCACCTGTATGTATTAACAGCTAGAGTGACGACAGCGAGTATCCCCAGCACGTTGAACAGCAGCGGCACGTTGACGGCGAGATGCAGCCAGCGCGGGTGCAGCCCGTGCTGCGTGAGGTTGCGCATGTCCGAGTTGTAGCGCAGGAAGTTCAGCGGCGTCACCACCCAGTTGTCCCACGACACCTTCAGCGACTCAACATCAGCCATCGTGATGTACCCGTAGTACCCAGAGTCCACCAGTATCAACAACAACGCCGTCGGCACACCACACATTATAAACGTAAATATGCGATAGTGGAAGTCCTTAAACCCTACCACTTTAGACCCCAACCCCCGGTGAAGCCAGAAGAAAACGGGCGGAAACGCAAAACCTACAAACGTAGGCCGATTAAATATCCCTATCACTACAATTGTCGACAAAACTATCACTTTGTTTAAGGTATGACTGGGCAAATGTGTGGACAACTTAAAAATCTTTACTTTTTCGACAGTTGACGCTGCTTGCTCATACTTCTCTTTGAGGAATTCATTGTGATAAATCACTTTGTCCGACTTTAGCATACACTCGGCCACTATAAGAAGGAGCATGGAGAAGAAGATCATTTCAAAGGAGTTGGAAAAACTTCTACAGCAGTAGACAAACACTACGTAAGAGCTCGCGAATATAGTCAGTCTGTTCCTGAAGTTTTGTCCATATAAAACGCAAATTCTGTACAAGCAGTAGTCATTTATGAGCGACAGCAAACATATAAAAAGTCGCGGTATGACTAGCAAATAGTATGGGGTCTTCAGATCTACACTGAGATAGTATTTGGCATAGGGGTTGATTAGGCGTATAAAGTGGAGAGGTGGACCGAGTATCATTTTTGGTATGAAGATGTTTCTGATTGGAAATTTTGGATTAAACTCCCATGTTCTTGAGATGTCGATTGCAAACATGTCTCCTGAAATAAAATTACAATGTTAAAAGGAGGCATTTTCTTCCTTATTTCAAAAGTAAGAGTAGTATAGAGGTTGTGTACTCATCATCTTCCTGCCCTTATCTCATGTTACTTGGGTTCAGCTACTAAAATATGCTTAAAATAATGTACTTGTACTTTTAAAACAATGCCTAGAACTTAACATGTTATAATACAGTGTAAATAAGACAATAACCAAGTGGTCATAGGCATAACCAGTTTTTGACCTAATAGGACCTAACCTAGACGGAAGTGAATCATCTCAAAAGGGGTGCAATTTTTTTTATAGTAGATATATCTGTAGGTATGTAATTTACCAGCTAAATGTATTAGAAGCAGAAAGTTTCGCCTTGCAAAATAAGGTAATAGTGTGTCAGTGATTGTGGTAAAGTACATACGGGTATTCAGTTTGTTGACATTAAGAGACAGCATTGGCGTATCTAGAGTTAGTTTTTAGGGGGGGCCTGGCCCCTAAGATGCCATGGCCGATGCGATGCAATACGGTCAGGCGGAAGGTGAGCCCTACAGCCTGGGGTGGGCCCAAGACCATTCTGGGGTGGGCTTGGCCCACCCGGCCCCCCTCTATATACGCCTATGAGAGACAGAATGCATTCATGCATTTTTAAATAAAATTGTTTTGAATACAATTGGCTTTATATTTTATCAAAACAATGCTGTTAGGTTGGTTTTATTGACTATGTCTGAGAAAAATTCTTTTTTTTTAAACTGTTTTTATTACTAGTTAGTGTGATTATGAATATTGTGAGTGCCTCGCATTTGTGTGAGACACTCAAAATTTGGGAGTTTGCTCCCAGAGGCTTATGTGGTGCTATATGACAACTTGATATTATTTGCCTACTGTGTTTGACAAATCCATACTATAATGTTATAAATGCAAAGGTAACTCACACTGTCTGTCTGTTCTAGCTAGTTCTAGCTTTCACAATTAAACCACTGAACCGATTTTGATCAAATTTGGCAAAGGGTATGTCTAAACCCTTAGGAAGAATATATTCTACTTTTTATTCCGCGACTTCTACGTTCGCAATAACCGACATCTACACGAAGTCGCGGGCAAAAGCTAATAGGTACCTACGTAAATAATAATAACAAAACAAAAATAATTAAAATCACATTTTGGTTATCCTGTTTTAGTGGAGAAATCTTATATCGCCGGAACATAAAATTAAGAGATAATTCTATTATATTGTAACATTAAATAAATCGCTTGAATTAGGTTTAAACAAAAATCTCACCTGCGATGACCTCAACATTTTGAAAAAACTCGTCTGGGTGTATATAACCATGTTGCGGCAGGATCGTGAGCCCAAATCTTAGAAATACCAACACCCAATACGAAAAAGGTAATTTAACCGGATTACTAAATGAAATCGCTTTGAGTATTTCGGTCTTCAAAAACATGTTAGTCTGGTTAACACGTTAGCACCAATCGGGTATTTTATACGTAGCTCTTTTTCTGTTGTCGTTAAATAATAATTTATAAAAACATTTTTGGGACGGACAGGCACCTCTTCCTTCTGTTGATGTATTTTTGACACTGACAGTTATTTCAGATTCAGAGTCAGACGAATACAAGACAGTGATGTGAAAGACGCGGAGTGAAGTAATTTATATCGATCATATAATCGACTAATAAAAAATATTTTTATTTTGGCTGATGTTTGAATGTTTCGTCTGTCCCAGTTATTTCATCGGCTTTTTCTGTGTTGTGATTCCTGACCCGACCACGACATGGAACGGAGATTTTACTGTGGCACAAAATGGTTATTTTAATTGTGTTTTATTGTGCCACTTATCGCAGGAATTTGTGCCTTGTACTTTTTGAGTAATAAGAGTACGATTGTGGTCGGGCTGGGGATCACGGTTCCTCACCCGACCACCACCAGATCTAATAAAATATCAATAGTGTGAAGTTACTGATTATGCCAAAAATATGTGTCAAATTGTGCCTATGGCACACAACGCATTAAGTCAAGTAGTCACACTGTATGTATAATTTAGTCTGCAATTAAACATTTGAATTATGTTGGTTATGATTTAACTGGCAATAGGCTCGCCCCCTATTACATGGGACCTCAATATACCGGCGAACTGTGGGTGTACATTGGTACACCTCTGCCTAACCCTTCGGGGAATACAGGCGTGATGGTATGTTTATGATTTAACTGAACTGTTGTAACAAAACTGTTCATATAAGGTTACAGAATAAGAAATAAAAATGGAGTTTTATTTTGTCAGCTTTACGCTCGGGGATCAAAACCTTACTTCCTAGAATCATAAATTTGGCAAGATGCAAGATCTTACATCACAAGTGAAGGAAATTTTATATTTTAAAAGGTTAATTCACTCCCTCCCGCCCCGCCCAGGGCGGGAAAAGTTATTTGATGATTTCTCACCTACCAAAAAAAAAAATGGGTGCAGCTTGTACTGGTACTTTATGTTTAAATTTTAATTTATCGTTATGTTGTGGGTTACAGAACCCTCAGGATACGAACCCGACTCGCATTTCACCGGTTTTTTATACAAGCTTAACACACTAATATAATGCTACAAAACATAGTTGTTTTTTTTAATAATAAGTACATATATCGCACCTTTAGAATTAAAGTGGCTTAACTAAAAATTCTAAGAAAATGACTTTTATACATCAAACGACTTATAAACATGTATTCTATCAGTTTATTAAAAATAAACCGACTCTTTTAAACCAGAAAAGGAAAAACGTACTGTTTCCGTCTCTTTCAAATCACGCTCTTACCGCGCGTTTTTCGGTATTGAAGGAGCCCATTCAGGGTTGCGTGGACAGTGCTAAACGTTGGGTGCCGTGCGGTTGCTCCGTAAGCGACGTAAACTGGCATATTCCAAAATGAGCCACTAAACAAAAATATAACATCAGAAATGAATCGGCTTTTTTAAACTTAGTCACCATTTTTTTTGGATTCTTAAGTAAAGAATAGACCCAAAGTCAAATAAGCCAAAAATATTAAAATGATTTCGGAAAATAAATGACACCTTTTTTTCAATGATTAAATTATTAAAGGTTCTAATTAGTTATACTTACAGGTTTAGTATTCAATCATTAGAACAATTCCTACCCTACGGTTGATAACAAAATTTGTGTCATCAGACGCTTAGCCTAAAGAATTATAATCAAAAACCTCATAAATGACCGATTTTTTTTTTCATTTTTGGCGTTTCCCAAAAAACAAGAATTTTGGATTACGCCACTTCTATTCTAAAGGTGCGATATACGCATAAGAAGTAGTGAACACATCCAGTACAATAAAATATTAAAGTGCTTTATAAATAGCATAATTTCACAAAATAAAACTCCTTGCAAAGTCGTAGTAAAATTGCGTGTGATTGACACACTTAATTTATTTCTTGGTTATTCAATTTTATCCGAATCAAGATACATTCTGTGATATGAATAGTAAAAGAATTTCGTGTGCCATAGGCACAATTTGACACATATTTTTGGCATAATCAGTAACTTCACACTATTGATATTTTATTAGATCTGGTGGTGGTCGGGTGAGGAACCGTGATCCCCAGCCCGACCACAATCGTACTCTTATTACTCAAAAAGTACAAGGCACAAATTCCTGCGATAAGTGGCACAATAAAACACAATTAAAATAACCATTTTGTGCCACAGTAAAATCTCCGTTCCATGTCGTGGTCGGGTCAGGAATCACAACACCTTTTTCTTTTTACTTACAAACTATTTTTTAATTATCTATAGGCATATGAGTATCGATCCGTACGCAAAATACGCGCATAGACGTGCAGTTGCGGACACTATACCAATACCAAATGCTTGTCGTTGCAATTAATCAGAGGGAAGACAGGAAACAAAAGAAAACTCATTCAGACTAAAAAAAGGTGGTTCTCATACTCATATTAATCGTGGCCAGACAAGACTGAAATTACCACATTGACAAGACAAAAAAGAACATCTCGTCATCTCCCTTTTTCATCCCTTACCAATTTATTTGACGCTGTAATTTGATCGCCGGGTCATTACCCCTTTACGCATTCTGCGAAAGATCTTTCCTCGAACCTAAAGTTCGAAGAGTAACAGATAAAAGTAATAGGCAAAGGACTGGAACTCTACCCTCTGCTGTATTTTCGAGCTCACCTCTAATCCCTTTTAAGTTATAGTCAGGCTTCTTCTGGAGCTCACACCATCGAAGACTGCCTTTGTCACCTCTGACCTAGAGTCAAGAGAATACCAAACTCGAAAAATAAAAATAGGCAAAATTACCTATCAAGGATTCAAAGTGACTAGCTAGTCGCTGCACCACTGGCGTACCAATACTGATACTTGATAGGACAAGCAAGAATAACGAATACAAGCAATATGATATGATTTTATTATTGTTTTGTTAATACATCATTGGTTTTAGTTATGAGCAAAGGTTTGGCACACTAAACTGCCAATATTGTGAATGTTAATAATTGTTCGATCGCACGTCTGTGGTACCACTTTGAACATATCTGCAGCTAATTGCAGGTGATTTTATGGTACCTTGACACTCCCGACACTATACAAACGAATTATCTACTACAGTATACAGTACCGCCGACTTACCTAGGCGATTCTAAAGTTAGCCATTTGGCTGCGCAATGGATATTTTAGGATCTTTTAGATACAAAATTGTCTACTGCGCAGCTAATCGGCTACCTTCAGACTCGCCAAGATACGTCGGCCGTTCTGTACCATAGTTTATTTGTCACATTATTTTAAAACCTGCTTCTACTATAATCACGGACAGGCCGGTCCTGCCCAGAAATGCATGTTTTATCGGTAAATGCTGTAGATCTGAACTGTGCTCAAATCAAATATATAATTCAAAATTCAAAGGTCAAGTTGTACACGCCTATGTGATAAGGGCAAGATTGTATTCCACAAAATTTCAAATTCTTAGTTGGTTTTGTATTTCTCACTACACTAGATTTAACAGTATTACGTGGTGCTGTTATGCTGCAGGGGGCAAGCGGGACAGTGTGTCACTTCTCTATATATTTACTTGTGTCCACAAACGTGCGGTCGACTGTAGCTACCATAAAACGTATTGTTGAGTTTCAATACAATCATTATATATGTAAACTTAAATAATAGAATAAGATTTTGGTATTACATTATCGTAAAGAAGTAATAATATTACAGTTTAGGTGTCTTTTTAACAAACTGTTATTTCACAATGGTGCTATAAGATTGAACTATAACTATGGCAACATTATTATGTATTAGTGTGTATTATTATTTGCTTTCTGCATGTGCATTTGTAGTCAAAAGCCATACACATATAAAATGGCTGATTAATATCAAATCGGCTTCAGAAACAACTTACAAGTTAGTTTCACTGAAAATTAACACACTGGTTGTATTACGAGAATATTAGTAACTGTTGACAAACCTATACTAAGAAAACTGGCCGATTAATCTAAGATACATACAAAATAAATACAAAATTGTATAAAGGTACAAATAATAGTTATTTACATAAATATACAAGCGTGCTGCGCACACGGTGCTTTGATGGCCATGATATTGTACTTTGCTAGGATGGGGTTAAACCCTAAGCCAAATGTGGATACATAATACAAGTCCAGCATTAACAAAAACTTAAGTTTTTACGGCCATAAAGACTGTTACTCAAAGATTAAAAGAAAAACCTGAGTGTTTCAACTTCTTTTTTCGAATTCGAATTTCGAAATCGAATCCGTTTTAGTCGAGTCAGACACTGGAATGTTTAGTTCAAACACAACACTATAAATATATTGTTAGATCTAACAAACAAACGTTTAATTAATTACATAATATTAGTAAGTTAACGTTGATTATAATAAATAAGACTATTGAAATATTAAATTACAATATCCATTGTAAGTGTGAAAAACATCAAACTTAATTAACCGTCTTTTTTAAACTCAATGACTATTTACTTCTAACAAGTATAATAAAAAATGGTAGTATAACTTGCTTAAAAAATCAGTGGGGCAATTGCGTACACACAATACAATCTCAATGAGAAGGATTTTAACGGAAATTAATTACTTATTGCTTCTTATGTTTGAAAAGTTCGTTTGCTTGACAATGCAAATTACACAATTAATATTTTTTTCCTGTAAAATAAAAAGCATTGAGATTATTTTGTGTTACGCAAAGAAGCTACTGGTTAACGATACGGTTTATATAGAAATTTTTCAATTTATGGAATCGAGAGGAAATATTAATTTCATATAAAACATTATTTTATATGGATATGTCAGCAAGAACTGTTTACAGCGAACTTGAATGTTATCATTATCAAAATAATTTATATAACGGTTGACGTTACATTTATGTATATATATTTCTATACCCTTCACTTTCTTATATACTCTCCTACTCCTGTAAATATCATTATTCCATATGTATATCAGTCTTATAACACCAGGGCATGTCTTCACCGAACTTGCATCTGTGTGCGTTATTTTTAGCGTCGTAAAGCAGCGAGTTGTCAACGTATGCATCGCAAACGTTGCACCACACTGACAAATCGACTAAAGACAACACTAGTGCGTGGTCCGTGGCTGAGAAATGCGCTTGCATGTGCCCGTTGACGCTGCGAGCGCACGCGGTCTGGAAAAAAAGAAATTATTATCTTTTACAATGTTGCCAATAAATGTATACTATTCAAGGGAGTTTTCACTCCTGATCATACACAGGCCCTTCCTATCCGACCTGTAGGTATTTGGCTACTCTTAGTGTAGCTTCTACGTAGACTAATTTTAAACTACGGGAGTCGAATATTGTTATGTGGTCACCCGCGTTAAGTAACTTCACCACTCTTGTAGGTCGTAGTGTGACCATCTTCAATTAACAGAGTATATATATATTTTTTAAATGCCACAGTAGTTCCTGATATAAGCTCTTTCTAACAAACTCATCAGATTTATAGTAAGCTGTATGTATTACAACATAGTTTTAATTTATTTAACTGAGGCCTTCAGTATCCTGTAATAAAAAAATGTTATTTCAACACTCACCACATAGCAATGCAAGCACACCCAGTTCTCCTCAGTAGAATCACAGTCCACGCACTTGACTCCCTGCTCGAGCCTCACGTCATCTGGTAGCGTGAACAGCGAGTCCAAATGCGGACACCACTGCAACGGTATCACCGCGAACATTTCGCCATCGACTATCGATTGCATATTCTCCGCTAAATACTCGACTAAAGTGGCTTTCTTCCCTGTCATTGCTTGGCCACAAGTTTGCTCCTCTATTTTAGAACTCGTTGGCTCTTTACTGCTACTAGCACCGGCAGTAGCTTCGTTGCTCTTAGAGCATTTTGGCTTGTCATCTTTACCCTCGTTTTCGTCATCTGTGCCGCAATGGACGCCATCGGAACATTTGCTGTCTAGATTCAGGTTTCCCATGCTGAGTTCAAGCGATGTTTCCGAGCTAGTCGGACTAGACTTCGCTGATTCGTTATGAGGTTCATTCTCTTCACTGCATGCTGATATTTCCAGATCATTTTGATCTAGGATAAGTCCTCTGGAGGGTAGAGGCGGTTCTAGTACGTAGTCAGTAGGCAGAGCGACTTGGAACTTGAGACATTTCCAGTATTTCTTGTGTGTATTGATGACGTCTTGTATGGAGTAGTAGGCGGGCCAGGCGCAGGTGGTCCTGGGGTCGTAGTGGTGGTGTATGGGGTCGCCTAGCAACGCCTTGGTGCACATGGTCATGGAGTAGGCGATGCTGGTGATGTTGTAGCCTCCCTCCAGGCACAGGATCACGCGGCCCCCGGCCAGCCCGCGCAGCAAGTGAGTCATCCTACCGTAGCATTCTGGTGTTACCTTGCAACCTACAATTAAAATTGCATTGTTGTAATGTTGAGGAAATGTTAGAGTGAGTTGTGTATTGTTATAGGTAGAATACCTGCTAGCTG
This sequence comes from Caradrina clavipalpis, assembly GCA_932526535.1. Taxonomy (NCBI): domain Eukaryota; kingdom Metazoa; phylum Arthropoda; class Insecta; order Lepidoptera; family Noctuidae; genus Caradrina; species Caradrina clavipalpis. Next base: position 3,126,516 of record OW052088.1, read on the forward strand.
TGAGACTTGTCATCGCACATACAACAGTACCGCTTCTAAACGGCAACGGTCCTACCGACATCGCCTCGAAATATCCAACCATTAGATGCCAGCGCGCCGCCCGCAACCTGTCACCTTTTTCGTCTTGTTATTATAAACAATATTTTGACGTATAACATTTAATGCTCTAACTTGAATGGCAAATGACTTGCTTTGCCGGAACAGTGCTGTTGTTATATGCGGTAACAATTTTAGTGACGTGTATTCTGAAGTACATGCGTTTGTTTGCCTTGCAAATAAACCGCAGAATATTATTTTTTCCCTAAAACCATATGTTTTAGGGAAAAACCCGCCACCCGGGTGTACATTGGGATACCTCTGCCTGACCCTTCGGGAAAAACAGGCGTGGCGGTATGTCATGATGTTATGTTATACTAGCTTTTGCCCGCGACTTCGTTCGCGTGGACTTCAGGTTCGTCCCGTCTAGTCAAAAATTGTAGCCTATGTGTTATTCTGATGTATAAGCTATAGCCTATGTGTTATTCTGATGTATAAGCTATATTGTGGTAAAGTTTCATTCAAATCCATTCAGTAGTTTTTACGTGAAAGAGTAACAAACATCCATACATCCATACTTACAAACTTTCGCCTTTATAATAGTAGTAGGATATATGTAATCTTTTTCAATTTTGATAGAGATCAAGTTTAAAAGTGAGTTTTACCTCCTAGCGGATCTCCCACGCACGCGTCGAAGCCAGCCGACACGATGACGAGCTGCGGGTTGTATGCGTACGCGATCGGTAGTATCACCTTCGTGAACGCCGTCAGATACTCCGGGTCGCCTAGGCCTCGCTGTAATTAATACAAATAATGAAGAATTAATGATCTAATAATTTGCAGTAACACGACACAGATAGAAGAAAAAAGAAAGTGTTTCGGACTTGGAAATTTATTGAGCATGATTTTCTTAGGACACTGAATATTTATCCTTATTTTCAGTACCTCAAAGTGCAACATAGTCCGCGCGTATGCTTTCAAGAAAACCCGTTTGATATCTGCGTTAATGTCCGTACAATTTTGCACTTTACAACAATGAAAATAAGGTTCATTTTTCAATGTCATGAACAACTTTTCAACTTCTCTACATACCGAGTTCCACGGTATGTTGACATTGTACCCCTCCCCCTTCCCCTCGCCGACCGCGGTGTGGTCGGCGTCCTTCGAGTTAGGGAAGAACAGGCCGTGGTCGTAGCGGTGTATCGACATGTATAAGATCTGAAAGAAAACGTGGTTTTATATTTGTAAACGCATCTACGATACAGGAGAATTTCTTACATGGGCAACGTTTTTTGAAAATATATAAAAAAAAGAAAAGAAATATAGAAAGTCAATTAACAGTTACTTTTACATCCTACATCGACACGAAAAAGTCTGCTATGTACACTGCTTTACAGCATTTCAACTAATAATTTAATATTTTACTCAATAATTACGATATATAAACGACTTTTTGTCGTTCCGTGTTTTCGTGTAAATCCTATAGATTTCCAAAACAAAAGTAAGTCAGTAGCTGAGCCATTAGCAGGTACACTGTTTGCCGCGGGTTGAATTCCCTCACGTAACAAATATTTATATAGCCTTCAGATAGTTTTTCCGAGTTTCGTTTGTGTATATAAGTTTATATGTCTGCAAAACACACCCACAATAAAGCAGAAATTCCTAGCATCTCACAAAACGAGTAGAACTTACTCTATTGTCATCATAAGTGATCTTCTGCGTGCCGTTGCCATGGTGTACATCCCAGTCGAGTATGAGGACTCTGCTGAGCCCGTGTTTGTGTACTGCGTACTTAGCGGCGGCCGCGGCGTTGTTCAGCAGACAGAACCCGCTCGGTATCTCCTGGTCGGCGTGGTGGCCCGGCGGCCGGATCACGCACACGCCGCTACCGACTTCGTTAGACAGAACTGAGTCTACCATCTGTGGGAAGAAGGTTGGTTTTTGAATGGCAGAATTTGGTTCTAGTTTGCTTTAAATTTTGAGCTCACAAACTGCTAACCACCAATTACAGCTTAATTCTTTAAAAACCTACCTTGGCATATTTAGGTAATCATACCAGGTCGCTTTCAGTGGTTTCTGCCCACCCCCATGGGAAAAAGACGTGAGTTTATGTATGTGTGAGTTTGAGAGTTTTTAAGTCACGGGACATAGCTTTATGTGGGCAGCGCAAGACCAGTCATTGTGGTACACAGTACACAAGTATCATCATCATATCAGCCTAAAGCCGTCCGCTGCTATACGTAGGCCTTCTCTTACGTACACAGGTATGGCACAAAGTAAAATAGGAACATAACAAGAACATTTCTATTTCACAACTTCTTCCCAGTTACGTTCTCTTTAAACCAGATAAAAAGAGGAATTATTCATTGGTCACCTGTAAGGCGCAGCCCGTGGCGACCGCCGCGCTCTCTAGCGAGTCCGGGTGGAAGTACACGGAGTCGTACGCCTTCTTCTGAATGTGTAGACTTCGCAGATTCGTCGAGGCCAGCTCTTTTAATCTGTGTAGGAAGACATTATGCACATATTAATAGATATATATTGCATTTTGTTACTAAACTAGCTAACAACATTTTGATATTATATTCCACGAGAACCGTAGATTTTTCCGGGATAAATCCTATGTGTTATTCCAATCTATAATCTGTCTCAGTGCCAAATTCATACAGATCCGTTCAGCTGTTTAAGTGTGAAAAACTAACAAACATCGATCCATTCATTCATCCATCCTTACAAATTCTCACATTTATAATATTAGTAGGATAGTTTAGTTGCATTTCTCAGTAGCAGCCCGGAGTTGGCAAGACGGGAGTGAGTCACCCCCTTGTCTCAGAAAGCACATAAAGCCTTATAGTCCTGCTCCATTGATCTCTCCCCGGTTGACTATAACAGTGACTGTTAGGAAAGAGGAAGTGCACCTGTGTTTGTGCACTATAATTTATCACACATTCTTGGCTAGTCTCTATTAAAATTGATACCCGTGACCGAAATCGGTCTAGAGAATATAACAAACATAGAAAAATAATAATGTTACCTGTTCAAATGTTTCTCAGTATGTACAGCCAGTATTTCTTTATCCGTGGCAGTCCTCGGAGTCAACTGGTGTACTCTGTCCAACAGTCCGAAGTCGCGGTGTCGCTCGTGTATGCGCATGATTCGCTCCGGACACTCCACGTGGCCGCTGCAATGTGGGCTCTAATGTTATGTGCGTTAAGTTCCATTTTAAAAGCGTATGTGAATTTTGTTGTGGTTTTGTGCTCTTATGTGAACGGTAGACGGTTTAATATTATGTATGATTTGAAATTGTTAGCGGTCACAAGAATTTGTGTTCTAATGATTAAGTCATAAGGTTACATTTTGTTTAGTTGTGACGTGAATTGTAAGTAGTGTGCAAGTATGTAACAATTATTATCAAAATATAATTCTTCTTCTGACATATCGCACAAACAAAAGAAGTAACTCATTGTGTGGTTTAATCGGGTGTGCCGAACATAGTCCAACACGAATAGCGCCTTTATTCCGTAGCAATAAAGGAGATTTTCTAGTGTTACCATTGAATTGCTTGAAATTATTTAAATACAAAGACACTCACGGTTCGCATATGTTTTTGTGCTTCAACATTGCTTGGTCGTAGATGTAGCCAACTGCGTGTTGCGGTATCGACAGATCGGTTACTGTAACAACAACATAAATTAAATAATAATACAACACAACTCTTTAAAACAATAAACATCTAATATAATAAATAAAGAATATTATAGCCCTTAATAATGTAGTAGCAAGTTTGTAATTCATCAGTTAGCATAATTTAAAAAGGCGCGATGACTTTTATACAAATAAAATTTGGAAATTTGGATTTTTTCAGTATTTTGGAATTTCCAGACAATGATATACAAAACTGTCTCGTTTGCCTCGTGAACCTAAGCGCAACTGCTACGCCAGAGGTTCGATTCCCAGGTCGAGCAAAGTGTTATAGGGTTTTTCTAAGAATTCCCAGTAGCAGCTCGGCAATAAGATCGCCCCCTACATGGGACCTAAACCCATACTGGCGAACTGTGGGTGTACGTTGGCATACCTCTGCCTAAAGCTTCGGGGAATACAGGCGTGATGGTATGTTATATACAAAAAAAAATACTCATTTTTTATTATGTTACTTGTAAGGACTACACTTACCTAATCTAAGATGATCCAATCGCTCAGCAATCTTCAATTTCGTATCATTATCCTGCAGCGGGTAACAATCCCTTGTAGCGTAGGTGTCAGGCCTCGTCTCATCTCCCTCCCACTTCACGGTGACCGTATGTTTCTCTTTCAGTTCATCATCCACATTCGGCGGCCCGCTAGTCGAGTACGTAGGCTGGAAGTTGTAGCAGTTCCAATAGGGCTTCTGTACGTATATGCAGTTTAGGATTGTGTCTCTTATTCTGTGGAGCATAGAGTTCAGTTTTAAAAACTTGATTTTAAAATTGTATCTAACATAATATCCTATGAACCTATGATCCACGATAAACTAATTTGAATTTGAATTTACATGTGTATGTGGAATAATTTTCCCTGTGAGCACCAACTACTTTCATGAATTCAAAACATTTTTCGAGACACCAAAAACAATGAAATTTTTCGTCAGTAGTTTTCGTTAGATACATTTTGACCTTGTTAGGATGCGGAGAGCCAAAAATCGGGCTCATTGGCGCGCCTTGGGAGAGGTCTATACCTAGCAGTGGACTGCGATAGGCTGATGATCAAGTATTCCACATTTGCATAGAACAGCTAATTTCTTTAATAACCAATGAAAAATTCCATCTCTATTTATTTAAACTTTATGCAACAAAAAGTACAAAGGTGGCTAAATGGCTTAGGCATTCTCTACCAGTCAACCAAAGGTGGTGAAGAGATAACATGACAGGTGCAAATTATTGTAAGAGAGCAAAAGAACAAAATTACTCTATGACATCTAGAATCATGTACTGAATAATTGGTTAAAGTTTTCGTTACAACGTCTATCATCAGTTATACTAACTCGTCACTAGGCTCCGGAACATCCTCGAGGGCGGGCGGCGGGTGCCCCAGCAGCGTGCGCAGCGTGAGTGCCGCGCCCTCCGCGAGCGACGCGAGGCAGTACCCGCCCTCCAGCACCACGCACACGCGCGGGCAGATCGACATGAGGCTGTGCGTCAGGTGCCCGTACACCGCTGGAGTCAGTTCCATTTCACCCTACAATATTAGAATATAAATAAAAATAAAAGTATAATATTAGATTTATCAGTAGCAGCTCGGAGTTAGGATTTGTGCCCGGTTAATGACAATAGGTTTGCCTCCATGGGACCTAAACATACCGGCGAACTTTGGGTGTACATTGCACCTCTGCCTAACCCTTCGGGGAATGTAGGCGTGATGGTATGTGCGTATGTATTGAGTATTATTATGATTTTTTAGAAATTGTATTCTAATTGAATGTTTCGAACATTATTACATGTTGGTTGGAAACGGTAAGTGTAGCGAGTATGTAATTGAAACAACAATAAATAAACACTTTTGGTAAATAGAGCTGTATTAAAGAGAAAGCAGAACATTCGATGTTGAGGCAAACATGTAATGTTGCAGTGTTGGCAACAAAGTTTCGTGTTAATGATAAACAAAAGTTGGGCAACATTGTTTCGCAACTGTTTCACAACTTGTTTACCATGCAGCCATTATGGTGGCACATTTTATTCTTCTCTAAGCAAAAGCTTCACAAGTTTGAGTATGAGTCTATAAAAAATTTCTTATTATCTGGTGGTAAATAAGCAAATTTTAGCGAACCGGCGCGTATTACACCAGCTATACCAAAAGCTTCCCAAATGCGTTAAGTTGCCGTAACAGAGACAAAGCCGAAATATGTTTCGCTTATGTGCTTGTAATAACACAGGCGCCGTGTGGGGCACATGGCATAATGTCACAATGTCTCTGTGAATTCCGCTTCAATAAAAGCACCGAAACACTAAGGCCCAGTTGCACCACAATCACTAAATACATTTAGTGCCTTAACATATTTAGAACATCATTACATCCCTCTCACGTTGCTAGAAGGTGACAGAGACAAAACGGAAATTTTAATACATTTAGCGCAAATTTTTCTTACACATTTCTGGTGAAAGTGGGCCTTAGTGTTTCGGTGCTTTTTATTGAAGCGGAATTCACAGTGTATACTTGTAACATTTTGCCATGTAGAGGGCACTGGTGTAAAATTAAATATCTTTAGGTTTTTGTGGATCGTTATCTGAGTTCCATTTATGTTGCCAAGCTATGACCACCCAGACGAACACACGGACAAACATTAGTCCCGATTAGATCATTTCAAACCTTTTCGTCTCCCAATGCCGAGTCGAACCCAGCCGACACGATAACGAGTTCGGGGGCGAACTGAAAGAGACAGAGAGATACAAAACGCTAATGGTAGAAAGAGACGGGTGTATGTACCTCAGGACAGCCGTACGCCGCGTCGTAGCCGGCCGATATAATGATGAGCTCCGGCTGGTACTGTTGTGAAAAAAAGTTAAATAAAAGCTTTATGTATGTACTCAGTTTCCATTATATCATGATTTACTTGAGTAATATATATGTAGCCATAACATATTTTTATATGACTAAAAAAATTATATTAAATTGGTTGTGTTCGTAATTACGTGGAGAAGAATTTTATAAAAAAACTAGCTACTGCCCGCGACTTCATCCGCGTCATAATTGACAAATAATCTCACGGGAACGGTACATTTTTCCGGGATAAAAAGTAGCCAGTGTTGTCCGAGAGTAAAATTTATCTCACTGCCGAATTCCATCTAGATCCGTTCAGCTGTGTTAGCCTGAAAGAGCAACATCCATCGATCCATCATCAAACTTTCCCAAATTTAATATTGGTAAGATTTTTTTTGGAAAATCCACCGCATATTTCGGAAATTAACACCCATGTGAAACCGGGACAGTTGGCTAGTTTTTTACAAGAATTATGTAGACTTTGTCTACGTCACCTCTGATCAAGACTAAAGTCAAGAGCTTACCCACCTCGAATAAAAAAAGAAAAGAAAATGTAGGTACCTAATATATCCGTTTCTGCAATAAGCACTTACTTCCAAAGCCATAGGCATGAGTAGCTGATGCCATATAGCTAGGTAGTCCCCATCCGTCATGCCGGTCTTGTTGAGGGGCACGTTGAAGTTGTACCCCTTGCCGCGACCAGAGCCCACGTACTGGAAGTTGGACTGGCGCAGGTTGGGCCAGAACGCACCGTGCTCGTAGCGGTGGATTGAGAAGTACACCACCCTGGAATGTATGTACTTATGTACAGGGTGGGTGACATGGACGGAGCAAAGAAAATGGCCAAATTGGTCCAAAACCGGCAAAAAAAGTTGTGCCCTCAGGTTTACTTCATTTGAAGAACGGGTTCAAGTACAACATAAGTTCTGTAGAAGAAACTTGTACAGAACCGAAAAAAATGGTCAATATGAACTGAAATATGTATGTATGTATTCTCCAGTATATTTTTTTTTAACCTCGTTGATTGGCATATAAAAAACTGCTTTGCAAATGAGTTGCCATCCCAGAGACAAAGTTGATATGTCTCATGTGCCTGTTATTTCACCAGCGTTGCTGTGTTTGTGGGTCACTCTTCAAACCGGAACACAGCAACGCCGCTTTGCGCCAGAAATAGATAGTATGGTGGTAGTACTTCCCCGAGCGAGCATTTTCAGAAAGAACTCTACTAGTACTATTAAAACTAAGACATTAGATCCGGAAAGGATTCGATAGAAATCTGTTATCCGACGATCCGGATCCGATAGTGTATTACGTGTGTTAGTTACTAACCTGGGGTCATTGTAGAACATTTGTTGCGTGGCTTGTCCGTGATGCACATCCCAATCCACTATGAGTATCCTGTAAATGTATAAAACTTATATTTAGTGCGTAAGTTGACTGTGATTAAAGTATTTATTTATATTTTTATGCGAGAAAATACATTGTTTAGACAGGCTCTTGCCTGTCTAAACAGGCAAAATCTATATATTTTTATTTATCATGCCAATAATGTCACCTTTGATTATTGTAATTGGTTACATTTTTACCGTTTTAATTAAAGTAAATAAATAAATCATAGGTATATCATACATTCAGTACCTGTTAACAGCTTGCTTATCGAGGGCATGTCTTGCAGCCAACGCGACGTTGTTATAGAAGCAGTACCCGCAGGGCTCGGCCTTCATAGCGTGGTGTCCGGGCGGACGCACCAGCGCCGCGCCGTTCTGAACGTCACCGGACACTATGCGGTCCACCAGGTCGATGGTGGAGCCTGCTGCTAAGAGGGCTAGCTCGTGTGTCGTCTGGTGAAAAGAAATGTCTGTTAATAATTTACATGGTACCACTACCCTACAGTTATAAGAAAGCAGGATATGCTATTTCATTTACTTATTTTGATTTAAAGAAACTAAATATATAAATATATTAATATGTATTTACTGGGTTGTGGAGGTCTGATAGGCAGTCGCTCCATGTAAAATACTGATATTCAGCTGCATCCGGTTCGACTGGAAGCCGACCCCAACATAGTTGGGAAAAGGCTAGGCAGATGATGATTTTGATTTAAAGAAAGGTACTTAACAAATTTCGATTAAATTTATAAGAGTCGACCTCTGAAATATGACCTACCAAACAACAAAATTGATTGCAATAAACGATTTTGATTTGATTTGATTTGAAAAGAATCAACAAAATCAATTCATAAAAGGGAACATGCATAATTTTTCAATTCATGCAACAGTTTAGTACAACAATTTTTCGAATAACTATGAAATTAAAAAAGATCGAAAGCCATCAAAGATTTGTTTCTATCTCTTTCTAGCAAAACGAAATTTAACACGGAATTTATACGGCCGTATTTCTTGGCCGATTTTTATTTCACTTTTTGTCATCTTTACCACTGTATTTTCATATTTAGTTAATAAAAAAATCATGCATATTCCAACAGAAAAATTAAGAAGAAATATGTCCCTCCTACTTACCGGGTGTATGTAGATCGCGTCGTACTTGGCAGAGATCTTCTCCAGATACTCCACATCATTATTCTGGTGCGTCTTCTCCATCATGTCGTAGACGGAGGGCGAGTGGAGAACACACAGCTCTTCCTTAGTCGCCGCTCTAGGTGGATACAGCTTGCATTGTTCTATTAGATTTAATTCATGGCACCTGTAAAATAAAATATAAACTGGATGAATTTTCCAATCAGGGAAAAATATTCAAAGTCGGTACTCGGTCGGTTTACATATCAAATCGTCCGCGTGGCTTATTCCACCCGCGCTAAGTTACGTCTTTGCTTACTGCTCCGCTCCCGTGGGTCGTAGCGTGATGTTATATAGTCTATGACACTCACAAATAACGTGGCTATCTATGGGTAAAAGTTTTTAATAATCAGTTCAGGAGATCCAGAGATTACCATCTACAACCACACAAACTTTACCTCTTTATAACATAATATATAATATATATATAGAGACAACAATAGGCAGGTATTATTGTTATTTCTTTCTGCTCACTAGCTAGACCAATAAAGATGTACTTACTTAGAATCATAATGACTATATCACTCACCTCTCTATAACGCTAGTCAGTCGCTCCGGACACTCGGGGTACTGGTCGTCCCACAGACACCGGTGCTCCGCCATGCGCGGCTCAGTCACCAGCCCTGTCTCCCCCTTCACCATCGTCTTGGAATCCATGGCCTAAAAATAAGTAATAATGATAATTTTGAGTCTTGTCTTTCTGCCAGTAAGGCGATTCGCACATTGCCCCGCGCCAAGCTCCGTAATTCGCGGCGACGTAGCTTTTGTGATCTGCAACACTGCGTGTGAACGCGTTTTCAGTGTGTTGGACACTTGGATTACGCATGTTTTCTATACAAACACAGATGTTTGCAAACAACGTAAGAACGCGCACTCACGCGCCACGCTCCGTGATGCGGGGTAGTGTGCCAATCGCCTTAGCTTATAACAATTTTTGTTTTAATTGTATACTAGCTGACCCGCCACGACTTCGTTCGCGTGGTATCCTACCCCTACCCTACCTTACCCGTAACCTACCCTACCTTACCCCTACCCTACCCCTACCGACATTTCCGACTTTTATTTTTTTCGTTTCATTGTTTTTAAGATGTATTCTGCTATTCGGGACGGAAACTAATCCAACAAATCAAAAACCATGGCAATTGGTCCAGCCGATTTCGAGTTATAAGTGTTGTAACAAACACGACTTTCTTTTATATATATAGAAGATTTGAAAGGGAGCTACATTTTTTTACATACCATTTAACCCGAGCCCCAGTTTAGATAGATTTAATGGTATGAATGATAATTTAGATTGTAGGTAATGAGGACAAAACACAATCTCCAAAAACACCCACCTTTCACTGTTTTACAATTTAATTTGAATGGAAATGAGCCACTCAGCATGTCAGACAATAAAATTGTAATCTAAACCACATAATGATGAAAACTTACTGTTATAAACTTGTTCATGAATTTACTTTAAGAGCCATAAAATTTTACGCGTGTAAGACACAATGTTTACTATCATAGTCAAGTTTAATTAGTGATAAGATAATTATCAGAGGAGACATGAGTAGTTGTTACCAAAAAATAACAAAATACTGGACTATTATTCTCCCACTGCTAAGCAAAGGTATCTTGTCATGCAGCGAAGGCATGACCATTGATCATTATGCTTGCTCAAGGCAGATTGGTGGTTTCTTAGCAATTCCCATATTTTTAACCTTTCTAATTTAAAAAGAATTTAAAAAAGATTTTCTATTACGGGAATTGGCTTTATGATGGTAACTGGTGAACTCTCAAAGATAAATACCAGCAAGGTTTTATGTGCCTACAGTAAAAAGTAAACAAAACTTTCAAACTAGCAAATATGGCTCATCCATTCAGACTTGTTCTACTAACAATTCTGAATGGATTCAATTCTATTCAAATCAATTTTAAATAAATCCTTTTTATTTTAATTACTTTATAGTACTTGGCCCCAGTATGTGGCTATGTTTATCGTGGCATTAGTGGCATTTTTAATGAATAATAAAATTACTTACAATTTGATAATGATCCCTTAATTCAATTTCAAAGCTGTGCTTCTTCCTCTGCTGTGCTTTCCGTTTTGCAGCAACAACTAATGCAGATGGCTGCAAAACACATATAGATAACAACTCCATGATACAATGTTTTTATTATTGCCACTGTTTCCTATTTAATTATAGGTACACAAAATCAACTTAAAAAAGTATAATTAACATTGATTTTACAACAGTAAAATAATAAAATAATTAAGTAAAATATTAATTAAAAAAATATAAGTAAGTTCTGAAGTTCTTTCATAAACACTTCAAGTAGACAGTTGAGTAAGAATAAAAAATTCAAGAGACCATAAAAACAAAGAATTATCTTCAACCAGTATGAAGAAATACCAAAAAGGTTGCAATAACTCAAGAAGTTAAAAAATATACTTGTTTACGGTTAGCTGTATTCCTTTTTTAATAAAATTATGTAACCTTAGTTCAGTTCATCTTTGTATTGTTAAACTTTTCTTTTACTCAGATATTTTATATAATATCAGTATGGGTAACTACATAACTTTGTGAATAATAAATAAATACTCACATATTCAGTTCAGCTAGTTTATAAATAAAACAGAATAATATTTTAATAAAGAATTCTTCTCTAGCTTAGTGGGCCCATAATTTACCCACACATTTGACACAATTAATTTTCAGTAATTAATGTCATTTGACTTGATTACAAGGTACATTATCACTTAAAAAACAAGTTATTAGTATGACTATGTACTCAGGTATCATAATTTAGATAACACTGTATCTTTCACACTGAAGATATGTTTATGTGAATGTCTTATAGTATCTTCTTTACAAATATTATGATTTTCCAAGTGGGGATGGTTCTGCAATTAGAGTGCAGTGTTCCAGGTTCAATACTGTTTTTGTTGTAATTTTATTAACTCAATTAATCCTTCTATATATAAAAGTTATTATGATTCAACTCCTTCATGATTTCTATTGTTGAATGAATTTTTATAACAACCTTCTAAATTATAGTAATACATTTGTACATTAAATTGATTCCCTTTGTATAGCCATGAAAACTAAGAACCAATCAATAGGGCATTTAGCTGTTGCAGAATCTGCAGTTCGTCATACAATGACATAAGCCACGGCCTATGTGTAGGCGGCGCCGCAGTACATTGTTAATTTATTACCTTAGCGCCGGCGGACATAGCGCGAGTCTGGATCTTGGCCTTGCGAGCACCATTTCTGGTCACAATGCTAGAAGCAGGTGGAGTAACCTTTTTGCTCTCTCCAGATGAACGACGCGGTTGCAGCGGCGGTGGGGTAGACTAAAAGATGTCACATTAATCAATATCATCCCTCATATCAAACTTCTACACGCTCGATAGCGCGCCAAGTCTAAATTTACACAAAATAAGTTTTTAACCTCACCATTATGACAAGAAAACAAGGCACTTCTATGTGATTGTTCACGAAAAAATTTACAGGCACTGAAAGTATCCACAAACTACGTGGTCATTGTTAGTTGCAGTAAGTAGTAATCAAAACAACAACAAATTGCATTTCAAACGAGAGCCATGGCATAAAAATCGAGTAGTATCAGATTCGCGTGTTCGTTTGACTTTGACACTTGACAGTAGGTATTTGACACAGGCAGGCACAGATTATAAATAGACGTGATTGTCACACTAATAGTATCCAAAAATAAAAAGGCTTTCAAAAGTAACTATTCCACGCTGACTAAATGGCGGGCGAAAGCCAATCAACTTTAATTTGTGTATTTTTCACCTTGCAGAAATTATTAAGGTAGACTACACATAAAAGTTTCTAAGTAAAAAAACATCATATATAAAATGTCAAACATTGCAATACTATTAATATAGTTATCTCTCGATTACAACCTTGGTTTTGTTATATCTGTGACTTTCGCAAGTCACAGATAAAACAAATAAATGAAAATTGAAACAAAATTTCGAAAGGCTGGAAGGTGTTTCAGGAAAAGAAGATGTTAATTTATAGTTGAAAGGTGTTTTATTTATTTACGTTATTTTTATTTTTTACACAAGATTTATCAAGATTACAGTTGACTTTTTCGAGGATACATTTGGTATGTTGATCACACAAATTCTCCACCTTTTTGGTTAAGAATATTGAAAAAACGTGAAATCACTACAAGAAATAAACATTGTAAATCATTATGACCTTACCCGTCATTGCTTTGATTCCTTTTGTGAAAAATAATGTATATAGGTACCTATATAGATATAATGTTATATCGTATCAAGTTGTACCGTTAACTTTGTCGCCCTTTCTAATTTAGTCTCTACGTATATGCAATACAATGTATTATTGCATGTGAAAGTTGTGCACTAATGCATGTCGATAATGAACCCTCGGGCTATCGGATGTTAATTCATTAAGTTAATTGAATGTTCATTGATTAAAATAGTTTTAGATAGACTTCCTGTATTATGAATATTGTACAAAATAAATATATATTCAAAGTCAAAGCATTTACAGGCACTTTTAAATGTCGAGAAGTTACAGTTTAAAGTTGAAGCTAGTTGCTCGTTCCAAAGCGTAGATCTCTATGAAGAAGAATGAGCAAGAAACTCCATGGACACTCTTTTTCTTCAAATTGGTTTTACAAAATCTGATTAAATTTGATTATCTGATCTGATTTTATTTGTATTGATTCTCTAATCTCTTTTTAACGTGTATGTATTTGGTGAAATAGTCACATTCTTCAGGTAAATCTGGTTCTCAGCAGAAGCTGAGATGTGACAATACAAGCCAGAAGTGGTGAGGTTTAAAGCAAGTTTTCTAAATTCAAAACTTATTTCAGACGCAAACTAATTCACAATGAAGCTTCTAAGGCCCTCTTGGTATGGACATAGAAAGAAACTAAGCCGAAGTGTCAGCACGTGGTCTCCCTTGGCCACAGCGTTCAACACACGGCCAACATCAAAACCCATGATTGACTCAATGAGAGAAAGGACTGTGAGTAATTTATGTATAGTAATTTCTGGTTTGTGATTAATGCCTTTTATATGATAAGAGATGAGAAAAAAAAACTGTATTTTTATGTTTCATGGTACAGTCAGCAACAAATGCAGAACATTTCAGATTTTTTAATCCTTATTATTGAGCACAATATTGAAGGTAATATGAAATGGATTTTAAATTAAGATAAATAATTTCTTAGGGATTGCCAAAAATTCTAAATAGCATTGAATTGTGTTATTTTGTGTCTATTTAAGATATGTAAAAGTATCATTGTTAATCGTCTTTTGTTGCTCACTGTACCATGCGTGACAATTTAGCAGTAAATTAAAGACTACTTTCACAACATCTGAATAGCAACTGGTTACCTTAAATTAATTTAGATCTTTAATATATTCAGAATAGATTTTGTGTTTGTATCTGCAAAAAAAAATGCTTTGAATACTTATTTAATTTGAAGGAATAAAAAAAAATTGCCATGCATGCTTCACATTGCCATCAGCTGCTTCTCCCTGCTGTCTCTGCTTCTACTCCTAACTATAAAACTCTTTACAGGGACTCTTCAATAAGCCGGAACTAATTAGTTTCGAAGGTTTTTCCATTATGAAAGAGCAGGCGATTGCTGCAACTAACGATTTGATAGAGGAAGCTACATCAAACCCCACGCGGCCGATGGTGGAGGTGTTCGATGAGTTGTCGGACACCCTGTGCAAGGTGGCTGACTTGGCGGAGTTTGTCAGGATTGCTCATCCACAGTCACACTTTGCCAGTGCAGCTGAAGATGCTTGTATCTGCGTTAGTGGTGTGGTGGAGAAGTAAGTGAACATATTGATTCGGATTTCTTTATGTGTACAGACTTCATTAAGTTATGTCAATAGGGAATATAGTGTTTTTTATTAAAATTAATAAACAGATTGGTAAAACTATTTTTCGAATTACTAGGACAATAAACATAGATATAAGCCATTGAAGATTTGTTTCTATCTCTTTTTTATCAAAACGAAATTTAACTCGGAGTTTATATTATGGTTGTAGTATTTTGTGTCATTACCGTTCTTTGTGTCTAATTGGTGCGTAATTAATAGTTTTAAATGCTTATTTATATGGGCCGTATTTCTTGGCTGATTTGAATTATAATTTCACTTTTTGTCATCTCTACCACGGTATAATAATATATAATATATTGATAATAAATGCCATGAAAAAAAATGCATATTCCCTATTTAATTGAATTTGTGATAGCAATTATTATTGAATTGAATAATTCATACCTAGATAAATTATTTTGATATTTATTGGCATTTTATATACAAAATAATGGAGCTCATTCTTGAATTTGTCCAGATTAAACACACACAAGGGCCTTTACGAAGCATTACGGGACTCCGTAACGCGTGGTACATCTGGAGACCAGCATTTAGCAGAATTGTTCCTCTTTGACTTTGAGCAGAGCGGCATACAGTTAGCAGAGGAACGCAGGCGAAGGGTGGTGGCTCTCAACGACCTCATACTGCAGACCGGGCAGAAGTTCATGGCGGGGGCTGCTAAACCCAGGAGGGTGCCGCGGTCTGCTGTACCAGCTAATGTCAGACAGTTGTGAGTAGATATTATTGCCTCTTCATAGAACATCAACGGGCACACATGCACAAACTCACGCTTTTTTTCCTTCGCCTAGTTCACATTCATATATCTAGTCATACAAGCACGCCATCTTCCTGCCCTTATCCCATGTTACTTGGGGTCGGCGCAACATGTTTTCTTCTTCCATGCCAACCTGTCAACCGTCATGCTATCACTGACTCCCTTCTCTTTCATATCATTTTTCACACAATCCATCCATCTTTTCTTTGGTCTCCCTCTTTCTTCATTATGTATGTGATAATATTAAAAATAATGGTATATTTGTTTACCAGCTTCAGCAGCGAAGGCGACAATATAATAGTGAGTGGTGTGTACGCGGAGTGCGGCGAGGCGGCGGCGCGCGAGGCGGCGTACCGGCTGTACCTCGCGCCCGACGACACGCAGCACCGCCTGCTGTCCACCACGCTCGAGGCCAGGCACGAGATGGCCTCCATATGCGGCTTCCAGAGCTACGCTGACAGGTAATATCATCAATACACATGTGGAATTGGGTAGTTGACACCACAAACCAATAATTTCAAGTCACAACTTCTTTAAAAAAGCACTTTAATTTATCAATGAAAACCGATTATTTTTCAATTTATAGTAAAATTAGATTTTTACTTATTTTAAAATCAATAAATAGTCAATTGAGTAGGCCACGTAGTGACGTCACAGCGTGCTATTGCCATACATAATCTATGGGAGAATCGGCTTGGTGTGGTAGCACCCTAACTACGCAGACGCACTCATCTAACATCTTCTGTACGATGTTCGTCAGTACTGTAATTGTTACCAGATACTACTTTATTTCATCCACAGAGCTATAAAAGCAAGTACAATGGAGACGTCGGCGAACGTGCGACAATTCCTCGACATACTATCAGATAATCTCTACGACAGAGCCAAGATGGACTTCGATGCTATGCTCAAAATGAAGAAGAATGAGAACTCTTACCAGGACCAGCTGATGTGCTGGGACACCCCCTACTACACGCATAAGGCGAAGACGCAACTCCTCAATGTTGCCAACTCGGATTTTAGTCCGTACTTCTCGTTAGGCGGGTGTATGGAAGGCCTTAACATGTTGTGTCAAGAACTGTATGGAATAACATTAAAGTCTGAAGATATGTTACCAGGTAAGTCTAAGTTTTTTTTTGTAGTGTTTTTGTTATGAGTTATTTACTGTAATAGCTTCTTGTGAACTATTTTGGTAAATAATAATTGCGTTATTTCATGTTTTCTTAAATGATATGTAAAAGTAACATTGTTAATTGGTTTTCTTTGCTGACCGTACAATCAGTCTTATTATTTATTTACTAAGAATCTCCAACAAAAGATATAGGTATACAAATCATGACATAAAAACAATATAACAAAAGTATTATGTAGGTGTACTCCTTTACTTCAATAACTCTTAACTCTTTTGTGTCTTTAACTCAAATCTGCTTCATAATGTTGTCCCAGGCGAGTCGTGGTCCCCGGACGTGTACAAGCTGGGCGTGGTGCACGAGTCGGAGGGGCTGCTGGGGTACATCTACTGCGACCTGTACGAGCGGCCCGGCAAGCCGCACCAGGACTGCCACTTCACCATACAGGGCGGCAAGATGCTGCCCGACGGCACTTACCAGGTGCGTCCACACTGTGCTGATGTGACAGAGTTACATGTGACCTTGGGTGAATTATGAGTAGGGTTGCCAGATCCTTATTGTTTTCACTATATCCTTACTCAACATATAGTGAAAACATTAGATAACAATAAGAAATGCCTTAGTATATTTTTAGATTTAGCGAAAGCTTTTGACACGGTTTCTATTCCCACCCTAGTAAATAAATTATTCCATGTAGGAGTTCGTGGTAATCAGCTAAAACTTTTTAAGGACTACCTAACAGGAAGATCGCAAAGAGTTGAAGTTAGCAATATAGCCAGCGACAATCTTCCTGTTACCTATGGAGTTCCACAGGGTAGTATCTTAGGTCCAACCTTATTCCTGGTATATATCAATGACCTCACACTGCTTGATATTGAAAATTGTAAAATAATTTCTTACGCCGACGATACTACCCTGACTTTCCATGGTGATACGTGGAAAGACGTCTATGAAAAGGCTCAACATGGCTTCAACTCTGTTACTAAGTGGCTTGCAAATCACTACCTCTCTCTCAATACTGAGAAAACAAAATACATACCCTTTTCTATTCGTAATCCCAATAACTCTGTGCATCTTACATATCCCATAACCTCACATACTTGCCAATACAGAATTGAGAGCTGTGTATGTTCTTCTCTAGCTGCTGCAGATACTATTAAGTACTTAGGCCTAATAATAGATAAAAACCTCAACTTTAAAAATCATATTATTAACCTTTCAAATAGAATACGAAAACTCATTTACATTTTTAAGCAAATTAGACACTCAGCCAATATTAAAATAATGAAAATGTTATACTATTCTCTTTGTCAAGCAGTTATTACCTACTGTATATCCTGCTGGGGGGGTGCTGCAAAAACGCACATTCTAATTGCTGAAAGAGCCCAGAGAGCACTCCTGAAGGTTAGCTTCTTCAAGCCTATGTATTTTCCCACTACCGAACTGTACAAGGATTGCGAGGTGCTGACTGTTCGTAAGCTTTTTGCTCTCTCATTGATTATGAACCAACACAAAATACGTTGTAACGAAGATCAAACTACCAGAAGAAGGCACTGGGAAATATATAATGCAGAGGCTTGTAGAACTGCGTTTGCGCAAAGATTCCACTTATTTTTAGGTCCGAAACTGTATAACACCGCAAATAGAATAAACGAAATTTACTCAACCACAAAAAAAGAGTGTAAACATAAAGTTGTTACATGGTTACTGTCACTGGATTATGAACAAACTGAAAACCTATTAAAAATACTAGTATAATAATCGAATATGGCAACTAAAATTCAATTAAACACATTAATATTCATACATTTACACACCCTTTCATAGACATCTACACAAGTACATACACATATTCACAACGTTCCAACATCACATCATACACACACCACCTACACTCACACACTCATGCACACTCCCTCACATACACACACACGCACCCTCACACACACACCAGAATTATGTAAAAATCTTTCTACCTTAGATTTGTAAAAACAGGAGTAAATTTAAACTTGATTTAAGTGCTTCACTTCGCTTTTGCAATGAGGGTGGGCGCTGATGCCTATCTTACAGGATATTTAGTTAGCCTAGTTTGGGTGTCAGTTGCAACACTGTCTAAAACTATTGTTTTACCTTGTTTTGTTTACTCTGCCATATCCTAACCCTTTGTAATCTTTAAGGTGCAAATAAACTTATTTTTATTTTATTTATTTATCCTACAGCCGGTAACTGGGACTGGACTTTTAGGTAAAATCGGGTAAAAAAGCCGCATTTTTTGTATTTCTTCGATACTTTATTATGAAATCAACTCGTCTTCAAATGAATTTATCCTAACAAAACCTGGACACCGACTAATTTGGCCGGACATGCATCCAAAAAGCCTGACTATGTCTGGCTTTTTCCGGATGCCTGGCAACCCTAATTATGAGTAGTAGTTGATCCGTTCACACTGAGACGCGTATACACATTTCATTGTTTGAATTCAAAATACGTTGCACCTTCTCACAATGAAATGTGTATCTTTTCGTGTAGTAAATAAAGTTATATTTTGAGTAGCTCTATCAAAATGTGCGCGCAGCGTCACGTCGCGACTCAGTGTGAACTTACCCTAAGTGCGGAGACAGCACGGGAAAACGAACTAACGAAGTATCCGTTGTCCCAGAACCCGATAGTGGTGGTGATGCTGTCGCTGAGCGGCGGCCCCCGGGCGGGCCCGGCGCTGCTGTCGGCGGGCGGCGTGGACAACCTGTTCCACGAGCTGGGCCACGCGCTGCACTCCATGCTGGGCCGCGCCCGGCACCAGCACGTGGCCGGCACGCGCTGCGCCACCGACCTGGCCGAGGTGCCCTCCGTGCTCATGGAGTACTTCGCCAGCTCGCCGCAGGTATACCAAACAACACATTTTATTCATTTTTAGGGTTCCGTACCCAAACGGTAAAACGGGAGCCTATTACTAAGACTGCTGTCCGTCTGTCTGTCCGTCCGTCCGTCTATCTGTCACTAGGCTGTATCTCAAGAACCGTGACAGCTAGACAGTAATTCAAAAACGTAGCCACGTATAATTATTCCTTAATCTTTTGACCTCTACATCGAAAAAACAAAAACGTGCCCTCAGCGCCAAGCTGTGGAATTCATCCTTTAATACGTACCAAATTTTAGTGAGTTCGGAATTACATCGATGTTGATTAGATTTATTTATGTATAAAAGTCTGTCATCGGATCGTGACCGTGGCGTACAGGGCTCATTTTGGTTTGTCATCCATACATGACTGAAAGGCTAAATGAAATCGTAATAATTAAATTAAAAATGTTTAATTGCAGGTGATTCGTCGCTTCGCCCGTCACTTCCAGACGCGCGAGCCAATGCCGGAGGACATGCTGCACCGGCTCTGCGCCTCCAAGCACCTGTTCGGAGCCAGCGAGATGCAGCTACAGGTACACCCGCACTACCCGTAACTAGAGACAACTCTATGTATATGTTACTAC
This sequence comes from Caradrina clavipalpis, assembly GCA_932526535.1. NCBI lineage: Eukaryota > Metazoa > Arthropoda > Insecta > Lepidoptera > Noctuidae > Caradrina > Caradrina clavipalpis. Next base: position 3,146,910 of record OW052088.1, read on the forward strand.
ATCTATACATACATAAACAAACCCACGCCTTTTTCCCAAGAGGGTAGGCAGAAACTACAGAACGCCACCAGCTGCGATCCTTACACACTCCTTCCGCATCGTTCACGTTCATAAACCTGGTCATACAAGCACGCCAGTTACGAGTACTGCGTTACTAATGCGCGCGAGTTATTCACACTGAAAATACTTATCGAAAGTTTTAATAAACTACTTTGGAAGGCCAGACGGCCAATTCTACTAAATAAAAATGTTTTATTTAAGTCTCAATTCCCACGAATTCGAATTAGTTTGATGGTGGTGGTAATTTAGAGGTCATTGTTAGTAAGTGGGTTCTATGACCTCCAGGTGTTCTACTCAGCACTAGACCAGCATTACCACGGGCCCGACGCGTCGCAGCGCGGCAGCACCACTGAGGTGCTGCAGCGAGTGCAGAAACAGTACTACGGACTGCCCTACGTTCAAAATACTGTAAGTTCTAATGATTGCTTGCCAACCTAATAACCCCGACCATACATTACATATTAAAGCTATACAGGGAGTTTTATACGCCCTGAAACTTACATAGCAGTTTTACTTGACTACAAAAACTTTTTTTAATTTCTTCAAAGTCAAAATAAATATTTCAGTTAGACACCTAATCTCTTCAAAGTTAGAGTGAACAGGCTTCTTCTGGGTAAGCTCACTCCATCGTAGACTTTGTTTATGTCAACTCTGACGAAGACTAGAGTCAAGAGCTTACCATTCTGGAATAAAAAAAGACCAATTTACAGGCACTTTTGAATTGTCAAGAAGAGACACAAAGTTGAAGCTAGTTGCTTAAATATATACATAGCGAAAAATGGGCATTCAAATATGGACTTAAGCTCATTCTCTGTAGACACACTTCACGGTGACTAGATTGCGGCAAGCTCGCTTAGCCGCCTATTCTCTCTTATCACCATAAACCCACGTTCGTTTGTCTAGGCGTGGCAGCACCGCTTCAGCCACCTGATCGGTTACGGCGCGAAGTATTACTCGTACCTGATCTCGCGCGGCATCGCGTGGTCGGTGTGGCACAAGTACTTCCAGGACGAGCCGCTCAGTCGGTCTGCTGGAGAGAACCTGCGGCAAGGGTTGTTGAGGCACGGAGGAGCTGTGCCACCTCAGGTATATATTTTTCTTGACCATTTGATTTTTTGATCGCCACTGTCACAGTACTATTTTGTAGATATAAAACCGTAACATTTATAATCGACTGAAATATCATTAAAATTATTGACATGTTATTTTTTTTAATGAATATTTACTCTATGAATACTTTCTTCCCTCAGAGAGGTTAGTTTCCCCAATAACGTTATCATAAAAATAATCAAGGTCAAAAAAAAAAACAAATTAAGTAAGAGGTATTTTTGGCAAATTGAGACTAATATTAAAATGTGAACGTATTTAAAAATATGAGAACTGTCAACATTCTATAGCTTCACTTAACAGTTGGTAAACCATTCCTCATACGAGTATATTGACTTGTGATTTATTCCATTACCCGTTCTTCCCACAGATCTTACTCCGCGAGTACCTGCAAGAGAAGGTGACGCCGACCACGCTAGCGAACGCGCTCGCCGAAGAGTTGGACTACCACAAGGACCACTTGGACACTGTGTTCAAAGTATTCCACAAATGATCAACATAATTATACTCCTCACTATTTATTGAGAACTTCCTACTTTTCACTAGAGTACCCGGTCGAAAATAGGCCCATAACAAAAAATGAGCATTCAAATATGGACTTTTAAGCTCGTTCTTTGAAGATACACTTTACAGTGACTAGATTGCGGCATGCTCACTTACCCGCCGATTGCTCCGTTATGCTACCACTGTAAAATGTATTTACAGAGTACGAGGTTAAGTTTATATTTGAATGCTCATTTTTGCTGACCTCGAGTTGCAGAAAAGAATTGGCTTTTTAAAATGTTGTGTTATATTTACGCCCGGATACTCAAGTTCGTTTCGAGGGCGGTTTCATCGGCAACGGAAAGGTTTCTGACTTCAATTTAAACTTTTCTAAGTAATTTGATTGGTTGTTATAATTTCTAAGGGCCAATCACCGAAGATAAAGATCACGTGATATATTTTTTGGACATCAAATCAACTGAGAATTGATTGGTCTCATGTAGAGGGTTCTACTTTGTGCAATAAAACTTTGAAAATTTGTGGAATTGTGCTCGTTTGTAGTCTATCATCTAATGCTTCCATTAAACTAGTAGTTATCAATTATTGACTGATGTCTGATCTGCAATGCTGCAATAATTTCGACTTGAATAGCAGGGTTAGTTCACACCGAGACACTGCGCGCATATTTTAATAGAGCTACTCAAAATATACCTTTATTTACTACACGATAAGATACACATTTCACTGTCCCAATTCAAAACACGTTACACCTTCTCACAGTGAAATGCGTGCAGCGTCACGTGTCGGTGTGAACTGACCAATAAGCGGCCTTTGAGTACTAGGTATGTTATGGAGGTGGTTAAAGCGGAACGAAGTTGGAGTGTTACAAGCAATCGAAAGTTCCGACCTTATTGAATACTGAATTAGGTCGGCTTGCACCACAAATCACAAAATAAATCAAAGGTTAAACAAAAAAGTCTCTGGCAACGTATAACGATCGACTGATTTGAAGACAAGAAACATATAATATAAGACAAGATTTGTGGTTCAACCGGGCCTTAGGCCCACTTTCACCAATATCATTAAACATATTTAGCGCTAAATGTGTTTAAATTATCAATCTGTCTCTGTCACCTTCTAACAATGTGACAGGGATGCAATGATGTTCTGAATACGTTTAGGTACTATATGTATTTAATGATTCTGGCGAAAATGGATCTTAGTGTGCCTTTTTTATGTAAGGGCCGATACATTTAAAGTGATGCGGCACGATGCTTCAACAACCCGTTGTTTAGCGACGCGTAATTATTGCAGGCAGTATAAATTCCATGTCAAAATGAATCTTAACTATTATGTAGAAGCCTGAATTTTCTTTGGCACGTGTGAAATGCAATCCTGCGCCGCCCGGTTGGTGGAAATCTTACATTACACGTCGATTGTTTTCGGTGCGGCACCGCATCACTTTTATGTGTATCGGCCCTAAAGGACACATTGGAAAGGACTGCGCATTTAGTATGTTATTAGTACAATGTCCTCCTATTAGAAATTGTTTGACTTAGTTACAAACGTAACTATTGTACATATTGTAAATGATAAAATAAATTATTCTTAGTGTATTTCATTGGGAGGGATTTGTCTTCAGTATTAGGCGAAATCACTATTTATACCTCTCAATAATAAAAACAGTAGACGACATTTCAAATAACGAAATTATTCCAACTGATAAACTATAACAGTTATTTATCTACTTTATTTTTGTTAGATTGTTCATACATCACTGATAATGCCTGTCCACTGTACGATCACCATACAAAAACGTTGATCACTTAACAACTTTGTCACATTAATCTTGACACTGGTCTATTATGTAATGCGCCTCATTTTTAGCGTTACCATTTGCATTTATAATATGACAAGGTTCTAAGTATGGTCAAGGTTTTTGTACGTCGGCTATACATACACGAGAAAAACAAATAAAACAATGTCGGAAAATTATAAATAGTTTAATTAGTGATCCCTCCTGTAACTGACAGAAACAAACACAACCCGGATATCACAACAAACAAAAAGCTTTGCTATAATGGGTAATGATATTATAGGATATTACGGAACAAATAATCAATTAACCAACTTCGTTGTACCCGTGACAACAGCCAGGACCCACGCGCAGCGCGATGAAATCCTCCAATTGGGTAGTAAACACCACTAACCAATAAGTTCAAGTCACAACTTCTCTAAAAAGCTCTATATTTTACCCATGAAAACCGATTAATTTTCAATTTATTGTAAAATTAGGTTTTTACTTTAAAATCAATAAAGTTATTCAAATGAGTAGGCCGATTAGTGACGTCACATCGTGCTATTGCCATAAAAAATCTATGGTGGAATCGCGTTTTGACAGTTCATAAAAAGTGTCAATGGGTGGTGGTGTCAACTACCCAATTTCGCGCCAAAACGGTCACGCCATCTTGTTTCATAGACAATGCGAGGAGAAATCCTTATCGCGCAATACAGCTCGGCTGCTCAAGATCACGTCTAGCTTCTTATTGCTAAGTTTCAATCTAAATATTCCTAACATCTAATATAGGAATTAATTAATGTATAAGTATAATTAAGCGTCCCGGTACAGCGAAGCTGATTGCGGTCTTTCCTAAATAACTAACTGATGTAAACTGGTTACGCATGATACCAATGTTACGTTCAATTGTCAATTTCAGGCGAAGAACTCTTGAAGCATATAAAAAGTAATCCCTATAGGATTACTTTTTATTCACCTGCCATCTTTCAAGGGGTGTAAGCACTCATAAATACGAACAACTTTTGCTAAATGACCTCCCCATTTTCACCGCGCTGCAGTGCATTTTTATAAGGAACAGCTGATTTCATATTTCAGAGTTGTTCCATTGTATAAGTTGTACATGAATACTTTTACCCTCTGAAAAATGGTAAGTGAATGAAAAGTAGTCTTGTATTTACCGTAACGGTAGCGGGGATTTGGAAATGTAGATAACGCAATCGCTTCGAGAGTTCTTAGCCTTACTTACTACGTTATGCAAAATAAGTACTGCAATATAATCAGTCAAATGAAACTGTATGTACCAGCTTTACTCCAAAACTAATGAATGATTCATGTAATCATAGGAAGCCTGTTTCAAGCGGAGGGTACTCAATTCTCTAATATCACACTTTATATTTCTAAGGTGTAATTATTATATATTTATATGCGCAGGAGTCGGGCGCTGCGATCCCTCTTGTTTGCCTTCCAACCGCCAGTTCGGAAAGAAGAAAAGCTTTTCTACTCTCAAAGTTAATTTCAATTTTGGAATTATTTTGCCGTTTTCTGATATTGAACTATTTATTATCGGCAATAGCTTTCTTTACTTCCCCCCTAGCCAAGTCACAAACGATAATCGTAAACGCTCGGTAGGTACCAATAGATTTTCAACTTTATACCCAAGAGCCTTAAGTTGAAAATCTATTAAAGATTTCTAAGCGTTAGCGACTGGAACGAACGAAAACGCTATGCAATCTTCATTAGATCTTCAACTTAAAACCAAGCACATAAAGTTGAAGATCTATTAAAGCCTACTCAGCGTTTGCGTTTATCGCTTGTGACTTGGCTAGGGAGGCTTGTGTGTTAGTATCTTTGAGTGCAGAAAATTTCGTCTACAGCGATTTACTTACGAGCTATGAAATAAACTATCAGCCATTCCGGAATAAATCTGCAAATAATGTTATTCGGAAATATATTCTTGAAAGTTTTCACCTAGTGAAGCAAAACGGGTGTTCATGACACAAGAACTATCTAAGGCCAAAATGTAGCCAACGAGTCTGCCACTTGCTTCGATACTAATCTCCAGTTCCTCGAATGGAAAATTAATGTGGCAAATTGTCAAACACGCGTAAGGTGCTGTGATTGGTTGATATCAAGAACCAATCATAGCTGCCACAATTTTTTTTTGATAAAGTACAAATAAGAGGGACAGCGTCATATACCAGAAGCAAATAGAAATACAGTTCTCTTTTTCACGTATAGCGCTATCTCTCTTTGAACGCCGACAGTTCGATTCGTGTTTTTGTAAAGAAACCTAAAGTCTGTCATTGGAGTACTTTGTAGAATCAATAATACCTTGAGCAGGTTACGTCATAGAAAAAGAATAATAATAAATGTTGAATCATGTAGTTTTTATTCAATTAAACACTAGCTTCTTTCTACCTGATAACGACTTGTATCGCGGTAAGAACTCCTTATTCACAATTCTTATTTAAAAACACTTCCGATCCATTTTTCATTTCAATGTTCAATGAAGTGAGAGACGGCAATTATACTCTTGGCCGTTTCACACCTTAACAACTTATTCAAAGTGAAGCATTGCAAAAATGAGCTTTAAATCATCGCACATATAATCTAAAACCATTAATTTGCAATTAACTGTAAAATTAGTTTTATAGTTGCTTTGTTATTAATAAATAGTTAGTCAATTGAGTTGGTGAAGTGACGTCACAACTTGCTATTGCCGTACAAAATCTATGGGGAATCGCGGTTGGACAGGTCATAATTATTTCTACTGCACTCGTTCAAAAGTAAACTGTACAGCACACAATATAAAGCTCACATTACAACGCTTTACGTTAAGTCGAGTTGGTGTATTTAGGTGTACAATGCCTTTACGGTAAGTATAGTGACCGATGTTAAAAAACCTGCGTTCTATTCTGTATTCTATGCGAATCTTTATATAATATCGGCAGTGTTTTAGTAAGCTGCTCGATCTACAGACATCGCCGGCGGTCGTCATATGTACAGCGTTAAGTTCATGGCGGCGCGTGAGCATTTACACTACGACACGGCATTAGGCTAAGCTTTATGTTTAGTTCACCGACCGTACTAAGTACTAGGAAACGATAAAATGCTGGAGTAAGACGGCAGCTATTAAGGGTACCATCTCTTTCTCGCAACGGAACAATGAAGGCATCTGTTTCAAAGTTATCTCGGTGGTTAGTCTAACCTGATGAGTTTTATTATCAGTGTTTTTGCGGAGCGACTGTTTGATACCAGTCAGACTAGGACGAGAACAGACTGAATATTTGTAGCAGTCGACAGCACGGAAATAAACTTGTCATTAAAAAAATATTAAGTTGATTTGCGACCGCCGTTTTCTATAATGCTATCTGTAGATAGGTCCATGGATTGCAAACTTAGCCAGTTAAATACAAAACATGTTATTATAGAGAGCGGCCATTATGCAAATCACTCGGATAGTCACGCTAAATACTTGCTACCAAGAATGCTCTTTGTCGACTTTAACAATCATACCGTCTATTCCTATCCTTAGGGTGAAGCCAGACGAGCGTAATTTCTGCTACATTCGGTTTCATACAAAACTCCTGTTTCCTTCACACGGCGACGCAAAATAAGTTATCAGTATCAGTAAAAAGTAAATTACGCAACTCAAGAAATTACGTGCATGTGGCTTCACCCATAAACCTTTTAATCCTTCACTTCTCATTCCTAGATTTTAACTGCCATATAAGTACGTACTACATTCTAGCCGATGAGGTCCACATGATAGGCTCGCCTATCGTTCAAACATCGTATCATCATGAGACATTTATTAGTGAACATTAGTGGTGTCGTAGTGTGAACGCGGTTGGGCCAGCATGGCCGCGGCTGGGCCACTATTACGCGACGTAGTTGTACTGGTTTGGGTTGTCCTTGTCACGTTCCATATAGTCGCGGTCGATGAGGGATTCGATGCGTTTCTTCAAGTCTGCTGGCTGAAAATGGACGGACAGCATTTATAATTTGCCGTTAAAGTTAGGACTTTAAATAGTGCGCGATAAAATATATTTTTTAATGACAAAAAAGGTGACAGCTCGCGGGCAGCGCGCTGGCTGGATTTTTTGAGGTAATTCCGGCCGCTGCCGTGTAGGTGCGGTCTTTTTATAATAAGCAATAAATACTAGGCTTTTACTCGAATAACGCCGAAAGTACTGCCCGACTGGGAAATCGAACCTTAGATTTCAAGCTCAGCAGTTGCGACCACTAGTTTTAACTACACCAGGCAATCAGAACAGCTCAGTTATTTGCCCATAATATGGCATAACTCGTATTATAAAAGTTTAACTTTGTGAAGCGTGATCTCGCCCACACAAACTTTCCGTTTCTTCCTAAAACTGTACATAGTTTCAGTAAATACCTTGACGGGGAACTTGAGTTGGTTGTACAGTTCAGATATGAGGAGGTTGTGTGAGAGTGCCTTGCGCATCTTCATGACCCGCACGATGGCCGCGTCGATCTGATACTGTCTGTCTTGGAACACTCGCTCTTCCGTCGCTTTTTGTTCCTCGCTCTGTAATACCAATGTTCATACAAATATTATTACCAGCGAACTATCTGGAACTTCGTCCGTCGCTTATTTCACTCGCGTAAGTAACGTCTTCGGTTACAACTCCGCTCCTATGGCAAGTGGAGTGATGTTACATCGCTTAAAGCCTTCCTCGATATATCGACTATCGATCTATGGTCGACGTTGATCGATTGGTATTAGCTTTAGTTGTCGATGGGTACCGGGCGATAAATAATTGGATCGACCGGCGTTAAAAGCCAACGATAGACGATGATTAATCCATTCTACCATCGATTGATTAGTGTGGTAACCCCCTAAGGTGCTCACGGAACAGTAATATGCGTGAGCAGGTTTTCAATCATTAATTGAACTTAATAACAACAGAAATGAATTTTGCAAGGTACCATGTCACGCAGCGTTTATATTTTGCAAGCAATTACGCATTAAGAGCGCGCATCCAGAAAGTTGGCAACGTCGCAAACAGCTGTCAAATATTTCCCTGTTTTGATTAATTTGTCAATATTACTGTATGAAAATGAGAAATATGGCTTACTAATGCACTAGAATATTCATTATGAAATGCAATAATTAATATCGTAACACCGAATATTTAGTTTTAGATGTAAAAAAAGTATTTGGAAACTTTACAAATGCCTTTTTTACACCTAAAACGGGTACAACATCAAATTCAGTGTTTTAATTGCAATTCATTATTAATATTCTAGTGCATTAGTAAGCCATATTTCTTATTTTCATACAGTAATATTGACAAATTAATCAAAACAGTTTCCCTGTTTTGATTAATTTGACAGCTGTTTGCGACGTTGCCAACATTCTGGATGCGCGCTCTTAAAAAAATAAACAGAATGTGTGCTACATAAGGAATTGTAATGAAGGTGATATAGTTACCGTCTCCTTCATCTGTATCTGGTTGATCTTGATGCGGAACAGCTTGTTGGTGAAGTCGGCGTTGAAGGCGAAGTGGTCGGCGTCGTCCACCTCCCGGCCGCGCGGCGTCTTGCTGAGCACGCGCGCCTTGCCGCACGCCAGCGACTGCAGCGTGCGGCGGAGCTCGCCTTCCTGGGACACCACACACGACCATCACTGTAGCTGACTGGTTACAAGTCTTTGGGTGGAGCCAGAGAGCATTTGTGCCCGGTTGATGGCAATAGGCTCGCCCCTTATTACATATGACCTAAACATACCAGCGAGCCGTAGGTTACATTGGTACACATCTGCCTAGCCCTTCGGGGAATACAGTCGTGATATAGTATGTACAATAATACCTCAATATTAGTAGCAGTCTTGATGTCCTCGAAAGAGAGATTATCTCCGTCGTTGAAGAGCAGCAGACAGAGCGCTTGAAACAGCGACACCTGCAGCTCTTTGTTACCCTGCAATATTACACATTATTTGTTCAAAAGTTGCAGTCAATGGTATCAAAAAGGAATAGAACTATTTGCCCTAGCAGCCTTTTATAGTTGATTCTAATTGTGTGTTTGTAAAAGGAAATATTTGAACAAACTGAACCAATTTCAAAATATATTGTCATTAACATCCATTTTTGCATGAATTATTATGACCTACACATGTTTTGACAAATAAAATGATCTTTGTCTTTAGAAAGTTGCACTGCATTCTGGAGTGAAATTGAAAATATTCCTTTTGGAAATCTATGGGGGTGCCTTTATCCAGTAGTGGAGGTCCTGCGACTGATATAATGATGATGTTGTTGATGATGATGATAACGATGATAACGATTATTTTGAGCAGGAATACCAAGTACCTGTGTGAAGTGAGCGCGCAGCACGCAGTGTCCGAGCGTGGCCTGCCACTGCAGCTTGCGGCCGGAGTGCTTGGCGAGGTAGAACTTGGTGAAGTGGTCCTGGTGCCGCGTGAGCTCGGCCGGCAGACGCACGTCCACCGGCGGGTAGGTGGGCCAGAAGCCCTGCGTCAGGATGTACACGCTCAGCTCCAGCCCGCCGCCCTCCTGAGACGCCGCTAAGTGCTAAATACAAACATTTATTACGTCGTAGACACAACACGGATTATATAGAACAAGTCGTCCATGCCGCTCTGCTGTCATCTTCAGCCAGGCTTCAGGAATCTCTGAAATCATTGTCATGACCGCGAACATTTATTACAAAATGCTGTAAAACATTCACTTGCGATAAATTGGGTAACGTCCACCACCATCAATTGATTGATTTTTATGAACTGTCAAAACGCGATTCTCCTATAGATTTTGTATGGCAAAAGCACGCTGTGACGTCACTACGTGGCCTACTCAATTGACTAACTATTTATTGATTTTAAAGTAAGTAAAAACTAATTTTACAATAAATTAAAAATTAATCGGTATTCACTGCTTTTTTAGAGAAGTTGTGACTTGAAATTATTGGTTAGTGGTGTCAACTACCCAATTTATTTTAACAAGTCCATGCTTGTGTTCACATACTTGCTTATAAGTAATATTGATGTCTTTGGACAGCTCCATGTCCTTGAACATCCCCTCTAGCTTGCAGGTGAAGCCGCCGCCGCACTCCTGCTTCAGTTTGCTCAGCATCGACTTCTCTGCGTCCACGGACGCCGACTTGCCGACCAGCAACCTTTTGGCGAGGTCCTAGAAATTAGAAAAATATATGTAACTACACATAATAGGCAGTAATATAACTTAAGTTTATAAATAAAGGTTGAAAATCGATTATTTGGATAACAAAGTTCTGTAAATCATATAAGAACCAACCGATGCACTTGAATGTACGTGAGTAAGATTCTTTTTGTACTTGATGTCTGAAAAAATGGCCCAGGGCTCTGGGCCTTGTCGGCCTGTAATCTACACTAATATTATATGGTTGAAGAGTTTGATTGTTTGTTTGGTTGGTTGAACGCGCTCATCTCAAAAACTACTGGTTCGAATTAAAAAAAACTTTTCGTGTTGGATAGTCCATTTATCGAGAAAGGCACAGTCTATAGAACATCACGCCACTAGCCATAGAAGCGGAGCAGTAACCAAAGACGTAACTTAAAGCGGGTGAAAAAGCCACGCGGAGGAAGTCGCCGGCAGTTCGCTCGTATCAAGGTGAAGGCATACCTTTTTGTAGAAGGCCTCGAACACGTCCTTGCCGTGTATGAACCGGAACAGCACCATGATCTTGTCCAGCAGACGCTCCAACTCCTCCTCCGTGGCCTCCTTGTTGCCTGCGCGGAGTTTCACGTCCACGAATTTGGCTGGAAAACCATTTAATTGTTTAGTAAACAGGCATATTTTATTTTAAATTCATGTTTTATTTCAAAATTGATATATTATCGGAGTTAGGATTTGTGCCCGGCTAATAGCAATAGTCTTGATCCCTATTACAAGGGACCCAACACATACATCTCTGCCTAACCCTTCGGGGAATACAGGTGTGACGGAACGTAAAGGCCCTTTTCCTGTCACGCGTATTTTAGTCCGCACGCGGGTCTCGCCCGCATGCGGACGGTGATAGCACGCTCCGGGCCACACGCAGGACAATGATTTCGTTTGCTGCTGCAGTGTTGCGCGTGTCGCCAATGGGAAAACTCGTGCACAAACATGAACGTTAAAAAAATAATTATCGCTTATATCATTTTCAAAAATAAAAAACCATTCAGAGTAGATCCATATCTTGAAACTAGATCACTCACTGGAATGTTTAATGTAAATTTTCGAAATCTCCGAGATAATCATTGCAAATTTAAGAATTACTTCCAAATGTCCCTGCGATCTTTTGATGAGTTGCTGGGAAGAATTGGGAAAAAGGGTGAAGGTGCACTTCAAAAATAACTCGTTCTGTATCAATTTTCATTTTGTTTGCGATTATATGCGGAATCTGAGCTTGCGTGCAACCCGCTTCACAGTAAAAGCAACACAGAAGATCACCGCCCGCATCCAGAAAGCACGCATGCGGGCTGCGCGCCCGCAGCCAATCCGCGTCCCGCGCGCGTTCTATCCGCATGTTAAGAAAAACATGTATCGAATGATAGGATGCGGGCAGTCCGCATGCGGACGAGACCCGCGTGCGGGCTAAAATACGCGTGACGGGAAAAGGGCCCTACGTGTGAAAATAAAGAACCAACCAAGTTTTTCCTTAAGATGATTCATGTTATGTTATTAATTTTGATAGCATACATTGATAGTAATGTAGATATTTTTACTGAAAGGTCATTTTAGGAGGTAATCTCGCATAATGCTTAAAAAATATTTTCAGCACACATTTGTCTAAAACATGTTTAAACTGAGCTTATTTCAGATCTCTCTTGTCAGTGTGTTAATGCCATCATATGTTTAGTCCGGTAAAAAACAACTCACCGATAAGTTCAGCGGGCTTGTTCTGCCTCTGGTTGATGAAGTACTCGAAGGCCTCGCGCATGGAGTAGAGGAACTTGTCGTTCCGCTGGAAGCAGCTGTTGACCACGTGGTCCAGCTGCTCCTTGAACTCCAGCAGCTCGCCCACCATCGTCTTGTCGCGCTCCGGCTCTATCACTATCGTACGACCTTTTTTCTGTGAACCAAAAATAGGATCGCTTAGATTATCGGTTGTAATGTAAATTGTTTCTTATTAGAATTTAGTTACATGAGTTACATTCATACGAACACGCCGGTATTCCCCGTAGGGTTAGGTGGTGTACCAATGTACACCCAAAGTTCGCCGGTATGTTTAGGTCCCATGTAATAAGGGGCGAGCTTATTGCACAACCACAATAAAGTTCTTATGATAATAAATGGCGCCACGTATCTTTCGAATTATGATTGAATTTTAAATATAACTGTGCTTGAAGTTGCGGGCAAAAGCTAGTGATAATAATAACGTTTATTTCAGACTATTAGTACATAACCGATCCGTATTAGTCCGTATAACTGATTGACCTCACTGACCTTAATATAAGCATTGAAGTGGTTACAAAGTTCGGTGAGTCCATCCTTGACCCGGCTGAAGAGCGCGTACAGCGTGGTGAGGTCTGCGAGCCGCGGGCCGTCCATCAGGGCCTCCAGGCCTTTGCCCAGGATGCCGGTCAGGTGCTCGCTCAGGAGTTGGCGCTCTATCGTGTGGATTAACTGCCATCTGGGGAAAGAGAACATAGTGAGTTTATATAGAACTCGATCTTCTTGCTTGTCTTATCTGTACTAATATTATAAAGAGAATGTTTTGTTTGTTTGTACCAAATAAGCTCTGGAAGTACTGGAACGATTTTAACCATTGTTTCACCAATAGGTAGCTAACATTTTCAGGAAGTAACATTGGCTATATTTTTTTTTATTGATCCGTATTAAAATTGCAATAATTTAAAAAACAGATTACGAGAAAATTCACGCAGCCGAGCCGCGGGCAATAGCTAGTTCGTTATTGATTGAATTTTCACGAATAGCGTCTAACATAGGCTCACAGTACTAGTCGTGGTATGTCAAAATATATATTCGACTAGCATACTGCCTCTGCCTGTGACTTATTTCACCACATGGCTTATTTCACCTATGTTAAGTTACTTCTATAGTTACTGCTCCTCTCCCGTGTGTCGTAGCGTGATGTTACATAGCTTATGTTACTCAGGATTAACATAGATTACTATTGTAAAAAAATCGTTCAAATCGGTCCAGTAGTTTCTGAACCTGAGCGGTACAAACTTTATAATATTAGTATGGAATCAAACTTCACGCTTACTTAGTGGAGGGGTCGAGATAGTGCAGCAGTCTCTCGTTCTCCTCTCGCAGCCTCTTCTCGACGTGCGCGAGGTACTGCGGCACGGCCAGCTCGCGCATCAGGCGCTGCCCTTCGGCCGCGTACAGACGCTCCGTCGCTTGGAGGAACCTGTAAGAGAAATATTGGGGCTTTAAAACTAAACCAACTCCTTAGCTTTATTTAAAACTTGTTGGATGGCAAACAAGCCGACGGACCACCTGATGTTAAGTGGTAACCTCTACCTATATACTTCTGCAATACTAGAGGCCCTGCAAATGCGTTGCCATATATGCCACATAAGTAGTTGAAATGTCTACCACATACCCTATGAACCGGAAGACAGCAACGCTGCTTTGTAGTAAAAATAGTTATAGTGGTAGTAATTCCCTGGATGAGCTTCTTCACAAAGAGCTCTATTACTACTGTTAGTATTATAATGTTGGTGTAGATTGAACTTGGTCATATCATTGCTCAAGGTTATCCCTATATCAGAAGACACACGACTAATTATTATTAGTATGTCGGAGGGTATTTTTGTTAACAAATATGTGACATTAGTTTTCGCTATACAAAATCTATGAGGAATCGCATTATGATAGCTCATTAAAACTATGTCAATTGATTGGTGGTGTCGAGCAACCAATTGTGTGAGTGTATGTATGTATGTATGTGTGTAAATAAATAAAGAAACACCGCGTCATACTGACTTGTGTTCAAAAGCATCCTGGTAGATCTGCAGGTCGGAGAGCATCCGCAGCAAGCTCTTGAGCAGCGAGATGTCCACAGCGTCCCCGCCGCGCTCCCGCTCGATCAGCGTCAGTAAGCCGTCCACCGTCCGCGTCTGGACCAACGTGTTCATCGCTATGTGGTGACGGAATAAGTCTAGACCCATGTCCCTGAAATTATAACATCAATTATAAGGCTATATACCCTAAAAGCGTCATGGCCTAGTGGTCCAGGCGCCTGAATCGGCGCCTGGACCTACAGCGCGGATCCTCAAAAAAGTTCAAGTGCGACTACCATCACTCCGGTATTCCCGAAGGGTTAGGCAGAGGTTTTTCAATGTATGTAATGTTAATTTATTTATTTTAAGTAGATATGTATGCCTCTTGTAGCCTGAAACACAGGTTCAACCTAGTTCAGGCAATTAAGAAACTGTTCTATTTTAATTTTTAAGACAAATTTCTCTGTAATTGTGCCTCTTTTTATAAATAAACAATTTTATTATTTATTTATATTAATGTACACCCACAGTTCGCCGATAAGTTTAGGTTCCATGTAATAGGGGGCCAGCCTATTGCCATTAACCGGGCATAAATCCTAACTCCGCGCTGTTACTGAGATTTTCATTCAAAAATCCCAATAACTCTGCTCGACCTGGGAATCGAACCAACGACGCAGCTGCAGTCGCGCTTAGGACCACTAGGTTAACGAAGCAGACAAAAAAAGTGTATAAAGTGACAGTTTGTCTGTGTGTGTGTGAGTTATTTATCAGTTTGATGTATTATTTCTTAGTTTACATAATAATGTGCACACTGAAGTTTATTTTATGTAAATGTGTGTGAATTTAAACAGAAAAGTATGAGACTGAGAAATAAGTGAGATCAATGAATTGGTTTGTAATATTTGTTTTGAAATAAATTGTTATGATTATAAAAGAAAACTTCATCCCCATGTTACTAGACATAAAATACATAAGTTTATTCCTGAAAAATCTAACCAACCCACATATAAAGTTATTTGTAAAGACATTATATTTAACACTGATTACATAATTTCAAATCTCTAAGTATGTAGGTATACTTGATATACATATGACATATTTGAGATTTGAATGCACATTGGAGTGTTATTGCTGGATAGTAATGTAATACATTTGGCAAATTGAATTAGTTTGATTTAATTATTATGACATTGTCTGTTGGCTCATTTTCGCAGAACTAAGCTCAAACGAGTGTAACATTAAGCGTCTCCGCGACCGACCGGTTTTGTTGACCAATCATAGGGCCGATTTTTGACAGTTATAGCCTTCTCACCTATAAAGAAATCTGACAAAAATCGGCCCGATAATCGATATCGCTTTAAACACTTTATTTATTTTTTTAACGATGGGAAATCATCCAATATATTACCCCGCCCTGGGCGGGGCGGGAAGGAGTGTCAGACTTTTACTGACTAAAACCTATCTATGTTCCTTCATGCGCCCTTTGCGTTCCGGGGGCGCGGTATCTCTTTCGAACAACCCGCAACCCCGGCAGGCATAGCCCTAAGTGCTCCAATATAAACACTTACCATATAGAATGTATACTAGGATTTTGCAGTACATAGGTGCGGTCAAGGTATAGGAAGATGCTGCGGATCATGATCATCTGGCGGCAGTGCGCGCGCCAGCAGTCGTCCATGCGCTTGAGGAACACCTGCCGGTCCATGCTCTCGGACAGGAACTGCTCGATGTTGGCCTTCACATGGGCCTCCACCAAGTTTGTGAGGTTCACATACAGTTGTGAAGCCATCTGGATGTGGAAAGTCAATTTTATATTATTTATTTTCATTCTTCGTTTTAAAATGATTTTAGGTAAATTCTTTTTATTTTAAGTACTTTATAGTAGGTACTTGGCCCCAGGACTTTGTTAGTAATGCAGCTTCTTACATACATAAACTCACACGTTTTTCCCATAAGCGTAGGCAGAAACCACAGAACTCCACCTGCTATGATCCTTACAAACAGCTTTGTGTAGTGTGAGTAAAATATTTTTTGTAATTGGAATGATACTTACAGAGATGACCTCTTACAAACATTGGAACAAACAATTTTCCCTCCTTATGTTAGTTAAGATTGAGATATTGGATTGGTACTTATAGATACACAAAAATATTAACAAACAATTTTCTCTCCTTATAATTTTAGTAAATAGTGAGATATAAAATTATGTTTGGATGACTATTGTTTGATCTAACAATATTTTAGTGTGAACTTGGGTTAACACGAATTCTGTATTAGTTAGTAAAAACCTGTCATACATTACCTAAATCCTTAAGAAAATGCTTTACAGAGTTTCACAAGACTCGCTTAACTTTAAATCCTGTGATTTTGAATCTCGGGGCAATAATATTTCATCATAATATTAATTGTTTTGTTGAGTAAACATCTACTGCTATACCATTCATAGATACCTATGCTATTATTTAAAGATACCGGCTGTGAGGAAATTGTGGTTGCAAGTTTAGGGTTCGGAACCGAAGAACACTGAGTAATTAACCCGTTGACTGCGGGAAAACACACCTTCTGTGTTCTAATAAGAAATGCTAGAGCAGCACACACACAAGCATATGTGTTCCCCCACTGCCAACACACCGAGTATGTCGCCAGGCTTTTCGTAGCAAATTCTTGCTGGCAGTCAACATGTCAATAGTATGGCCTCTGGTCTGCTATAATTGAACTAACGCGCTAACTCCTAAATTCTCTGCCTGATCATTTAAGTGATAAAAGTAAGGATAAGATTAATCTGCATTTCATGATTAAGCTAAGTAAGCTTTATAAGTCTATGGACTTTTTTTTTCTTCTGCAACTACACACACTACATGGTGGTAAACGGCTGTTTACTTTCTTAAATTCTTTGGCTCAATATCATCATCATCTGCTTAACCTTTTCCCAACTGTGTTGGCTTGGCTCAATATCAAAAACCCAACAAGTTTTATTCTATCTTCAGATACCTAGGACTTAAAAGGGGGGGAGGAATGACAGTGTTTTTGTTTGTAATTTTTTGATCTCCGACAAGCAATATGTGTGTGTGATCAAAACCGAACAGTATGGAAAATTTTAAATCCCTATGAAAGAATATAAGTAAAACCCAGTCAATAGCACCATAAGTGTGAAAACTTTTAATACTGTCTTAGGTGGCTACCTAGCACTGGCTACCAAGCATCTACAATAACCAAAGATTGTTAAAAGAAGTTGAGTCACCCAGTATTACACATAAATGAATTGTTTTGATTATTTTGAAATGATGTTGACATAGTGCTTAGTACACAAAACTAATGCCTTAAGTTGATTTTTCTAACAAACAAGGACACAGAGCACAAGTTGGTAACTATTATAACACTAGGCACAACGGTTTTGCATACAGGGCCACTAGTTGCTGTGTTTGATAGTGATATGACTGTAACCATAGAAAATGTATGAAAAATTACATTCACAACTTGTAATGGCTACTAATGGCCTAGCTGTGGTTGTCACTAGGGGTTCAGGTGCAGCAGTACTTGTGGCTCAGTGTGTGACAGCCCTATTGGGCCCAATATGTTTGTGTGTTGTTCACCTTATGACTACACATGTTCTCCACCGCCTGGTACAGCTCCTCCAGCGAGTACGCGATCGCCTTCGACGTCTGGATGGCGATCACCGCCTCCCGCAACTTGCTCCATGTCGTCTCCTGATAGTTTTCTGGAAGGTTCGGCTTACCTAAAAACAATACCCAACCATTACCTCTGCAGATGTCAAATAGGTTATAATCATGACGACTGTGATAATAGCGTAAACACACTTTTAAAATTCTTTATAACCAATTTTTTCGTCGCGGCACCAGGCTTGTTCATTGATGACGACGTCATCTTTACCGTCCCATTAGAGTTGGGAGTCAGCAAGGAAAAGTTTGATTTCTTCTCATTGGCACTCATTTCGTCGGATTTTGTTCTTTTATTATTGCACTGTTCGCTGCTGGTATGAAGAGAACGTTTTCTACTCTGATTGTTTCCACCCTCCTCGGCCAAAACTGGCGTTTTAGCTATGCCCGACATAAGAAAGCATCCTATGGCCGCAGCCACAGCACTAAATATTACGATTAATGCTAATTATTTAGAAAATACCAATAAAAATAGAATCAATCAGTCGGTAGTTTACTAGAATCACCACCATTAAGATAAGTTTTACAATTTTATTGATAGGGGGCGCACATGTAAATAGAAATGTCAAACTGCAAGCAACGTCAAAAAAAGAAAGATGTGTTCTTGTTATGTATTCTTACTTCGTTTATGGGTGCGTTTGTTTTATTGTCATATTTTTAAAATAATTTGGGAGACTTTATATAGTTAGAATGGTGAAAAATTATAACATTACGCAAGCTTTAGAAATTACCTAGATAAACCTGCACAGACTTTACAAAATGGCCACTCACTACTTCTTTTAAAAAAGACAACGTAATTATTAGATTGTATAAAAAATTATCTGTTTCACAGATGGAGAATATAGTCCAGGGTTGGAGGGTTTCTTGGAGTCGAAACTCTTATTCACCTTTAGAAAACTAGTGGAAGATGAAAACTTGGTAAAGCGACATCTAGCACGGACTATATACGATTTATAGAACCAAAGTTCATAATTGATGCAATAGATGGCGTTTAAAGTACATAAATCCGCCTCAAAATACCAGTATGATATCATTAGCGACATGAGCCTTAGCATACTTTTGTATGCTAAGTTCTCCCTTGAGTTTCCTACTCCAAACAGAAGTGGAAATTCGGTTCTGTGCAGCATCTAGTCACTAGGCGATTCAAAGTACAAAGTGTGAGTAGAGGGACATAATAAAAAAGCGTTTTTTGTTTATTCAGTATAGTTCTCCCTCATTTTACAAGTAATTAATGGTCTGATGTAAGTAATACGCAGAATCTAATAGATATCAATATCAATATGCCCGCATATGGAGTCGAACCCACAATACCACATAGCTCGTGCACAGTAGTCGTTTTTCTGCTCAATCTACCTTAGGCCAAGGGGCTTGCCTTGCTTGGCAAGGGCAAGGTGCCCTTGTGCAAGGGGTCCCGGGTTCGATTCCCAGGTCGAGCAAAAAGTGTTAGTGGGTTTTTCCATGAAATTCTCAGTAGTAGCTCGGAGTTTGGATTTGTGCCCGGTTAATGGCAATAGGCTCGCCCCCTATTACATGGGACCTAAATATACCGGCGAACTGTGGGTGTACATTGGTACACCTCTGCCTAACCCTTCGGGGAATACAGGCGTGATGGTATATTTATATATTTTTTTTATTCTACCTTAGGTTCTCAGCCGCCCTAGCCAAGTCACAAAACGCAAACGCTGAGGAACCTTGAATAGATCTTCAACTTTATGTGCTTGGTTTTAAGTTGAAGATCTAATGAAGATTGCATAGCGTTTTCATTCGTTCCAGGCGCTAACGCTTAGAAATCTTTAATAGATTTTCAACTTAAAGCTCTTGGGTATTAAGTTGAAAATCAATTGGTACCTACCGAGCGATTACGATTATCGTTTGTGACTTGGCTAGGGGGGCTGTTCTACCATAATTTTTCCGTTCGTTCGTTCCGTTCTCTCTGTTTTCTCTAGTCTCTACTTAAATGAGAGTTAGCCAAATGTTTTACCGATTCTGCAAGATATAAAGCTATTTTTTCAGAAAACACATTTTTGATGATTGTAAACAGCAGAAGGAATATCGACTATTACACTTTTCGCATGGATTCAGTACTTACATAAGTCTAGACCAGAGATGACATACTCGTATTTTGACAAAGTGAAATGCATGGATTCCCTGTTTTTATTTTTTGAATGAATAATAATGACTGAATGTCCCTCTCATCCTGTATATTCCTCACGATAGCAAACAATAGCAACCAGTAATTCTCCACAGTTTTTTTTACTCACTTTCAGTAAATATAACCCTCCTTTTTGCTGCGCCGTAGTCGGGTAAAAAGTAACCATTTTATAAGCTCCATCTGGTCGTGTGAGTATATGTTTAGACAAATAAAATACCTACCAATGACTCAGGTCGACTCTTTGTACAATTTAGATTAATAGATTTACGAGCTCTGACCAATACCGATGCGGTGGACGCACTAATTAATTTGTGATGCGAGGACTTGCCTGCTCCTGATTGGACACTGACCTCATTTTGGTCAAGGAATTGAGTCTTGCGGTTTACAATGTCGAATATGACTTACCGTTTGTTTGTTAAAACCCTTTTATTTTTCTGTAATTTCTATCGTATCCAGTTAACAAGGGTTCAATAGGAAATCAGAGTATCTGTAGCATCAGGCATAACGTTGTAATTATAACGTTATTCCGATATAAGCGCGTATTAAGCTGGATTAGTTTACTATTGATACTAAAGTCAGAATCTGAATTTTTGAATTGTCAAGAAGTTACAGTTTAAAGTTGAAACTAGTAGCAAAGTCATGTAATTTGTTTACCATTTACTTTTTAAAACTGTAAAATGCAATTATTTCAACAATATAACGTGTAATTTAATGTCGTTAAATTATAATTATACAACTTCTTCGTAAAAATTTACAAATACTATAGTCATTATTTCTTGTTTATTTTCCTTAAAAGCGTATTACCGTGCTTTTCAATTTCAGGAAGTTCTGTCTGAGTTCAGGCACATACACTTAATCTTGTTTTCGTCTTTATTCGAATCTCTCAGCTTTAGAGACTTAACAAAGGCGCGGCTTAGGATCTCCGCGGATTACATCGTAGTCACCCTGCAGGCTCGCTCGGTTGTGGAGTCTTTACGGTGTTTGTGTCTTACGCTAACGAGGATCTCGCCACCGAAGTGTAATGTAATCATTTTCATAAAGGACCCATTATCCTGACACATGCTTTTATTTTAAAATAAAAGATGTTAAATGTTTTAGGGGTAATGACAGGTAAAGGTATAATGTCTTTAAAATTTATCTGTCTGTGAATTAAGAATTTTATTCTGATTACTTACATGAAAATCTTCAACAAATTTAATCCGTTATGTAAGTTTGAAGTGTTTATCAAAAAAACATTAAATAAAAAAAAAAGGACAGATTTTGGGGTTAAAAAAATCTGATACAAAATCTACTAATAATAATTACAGTCTATTGTGATGATAGTGCGGTGCCAAGTTGGCGATTTGATTACACCCTCGCTGAAAGTGCAGGTCTTGGGGGCGGGGTGTAACAAGTGTCGGGCGCTCGGGACATGTGCGGCGCCCCCGCCTGCTCCCATTCACTCGCTGTTCATTCACTTGGCGGCATTGCGAGACCGACGGCCGACCCGTTCACGTCGTTTTACTAACCGGCCTTTATTCCGAACGCGACCGTAAATAGTCCGTAGTGTTCGCGCGCGATTCAAAAATGCATAGAGCATAGTGGTTTTTTTTTTACGTTTCAAAGATGGGGGAACAAGCGTTTAATATTTCGGATGAGAACTTAGAACAGCATATTATTACTTTGTTTGAAAAATTGGAGTGTTTACGGAAGGATGCGAACTCAGGTGACGGAGGCCTGTCGGGGCGGATTCCCGCGCGGGTGGAAGTGCGGACTCTGTCGTTGTGGAAGGCCGTGGTGGCGGAGTGCGCGGCCTCGTTTCTGTATGTGTTCATCGTGTGCGGAGCGGCAGGCGGGGCGGGCGTGGGCGCGTCCGCCTCAGCTGTACTGCTCGCTACCGCGCTCGCCTCCGGCTGTGCCATCGCGACCCTGACTCTGTGCTTCGCTAATATATCTGGTAAGATACAGCTTCCGTGAATGATGACTCCATCTTTTTCTTATATCCTCTTTATTTGTTTTAAAACTCTCTACAAAATTATGATGAAAAATGCTAGCTGAAATTGTAAAACAAAGGCAATTTATAAAGCTCTCATGATGAATATAAATTATTTATTAAATCTGTTAAGTAGGTAACGTAATACTCCTAAATGGTTTGCTTTGTTGTGATCACACCTGCCTTTGTATACTGTCGACATTGTTTATAATATCAGTTTTGTTATCCCTTTTTTGACTTTAGAACCCTCAAATAGTTGTAGAACTTTCAAAACTCCCTCAACACGAATTTTTAAGATGACATAAATCTATGATAAATGTTATCTTTCTAGTAACGAGCGAAGTTAGACAATTTCAAATCTCGAACGGTGTGGCCACAAAATTCTTGTGAAGGGTAACACTAAGACTCTCGTTAGAGATAACCGTTCAATACCGCGATTAAAATAGGACAGGTACTTTGTACTAAAATAGCACTCGAGTTTAATAAAATAAAAAGATAAGCTCCCGTACTGTGAGAACTTGAAATTACTAGCTAGGAGGAATGCGCCACCGTAATTGGCAAGGAAAATAAAAGAGTTAGCCACCCACGTGTGTAACAATGTTATTTCAACTTATAATGTTCAATGTAACGTGCGATAGGTCGCCTGGGACAGGGACACAGGGTTGCCCTCATTTGCATTTTTATTTCTTTTTTTTTGTGAATGTGATTTCGTGTTGAACGCAGGTTTTACACCGGTAACCGCGGGATAAAAACTCCTTTGTTAATTTTACTGCAGATGGTACTTTTGCGTCATCTTTCATCCTTTATTTGCTACATTCGCATCATATTTTTATTAGGCTGTATTATTATGTACCTACTTATGTATGTATCTACATGTACGTGGGGCTTTATGAGCCACAAAATATTTCAGTAGGTAAGCCTGGACTTGATATATTCCTACATAAGTTACTGTATATAAATCTTTTTCGTATATTCAATATGATCCTGTAACATCGGGTTGCGGGTGTGTTTTCTTTTATGATTCATTTTGTGGTTGAATTTGGAATATGGCGTATAAAACGCAAAAGGCTTTCTTAGTACCGTATTTTTCTGTATTTTTAGTACATAGTTGGGATCGAAATGACCGTGTTGTGTAAAGGGTCCAATTAAGCCAGCTCTGTTTGGTAATTTATACGCGTTTGATAGCCGGCCGTGTCGCTCGGATGAGTTACCGACCCGCGCGGCCGCAGCGTGCAGATGTTCACAATTATCCGCTTTTTTTTAAAAGGATCGGCTGCGAGGCGAAAGTCTTGAGTTTTTTACTTGCCAAGTAGGTTCTTAACGTTGGTTTTTTTTTATTTCTTTTAAGATACATAATATGTTTTGACGTAGGATCGTTGATTTTCAATGTCTAGGAAAGTTTAGATACGCTTTTAATGTTTATTTTTGATCGATAGTTAGGTATCTATATTTCTACAGAAAAAACTACAAAAAAACAACTATTTCTAAATTAAAACCACAAACAATTATCACGGATACACAAGTTTGACATCACTTCCCATAAAACTACACGACTCATAAGCACATTAGGCGGGATTATTATAACCCATCCAACACGTGCACCCTTCACCCTTTGTCCCCACGCTACAACTTTATAATGGCGATCACATGACGCGCGGACAATAACATTTTAAATTATATCATAATAACAATTTATAACCCGGAGAAAGCTCGCTCGTTCACAATCAGGCGCCAATTCTTGCATCTACAATGACCGCGGTGGCCGTGATGAATTTTTATAATACACCCCCGACCGATCGCCCTAATTTTCACTAATGGGTGGACAAGGTGGACAGCCCTGTTTTGAGCACGGACTAATGCAGCAAAGCTATGAACGATGCATAAATTATAACGAGATCTGTATTTATCCACTACACAAGCTTCGTTTGGAATGAATGCCAGCGCTGGCATTTAAGGCACTATTGTCAAGACTTCTTTTCAAGTTCTTACTGTACTTAATAGGTACCTCGTTTTGTGCGTGTTCTTTTATTTTGGACTCTCGATGTTGTATTCATTTATCAATGCGTACTCAGGAAGTGGACTGCACGAAGTTGTATTGTCAACAGAGCTTCCTTTAAAACTTGCCTAAAGTTTTTAAAGAACGATAAATAAAATTCGCGTTCATTGCGATGTTATGGAACGTGGAAAGCTGTATTTTAAATGGTGAAGATTTTTGTGAGCAATGTCATGGTGTTTCGAGTCTCACGAGAGTACAACATAAAAGTTCTTTGTCAAAGATATCGTGTCAGGAACATGAACGTCAGAAATGGTAGCATAAAGAGTAACTCTTGTAAAACATGTGATGTAACAACACCTTTGTTCCTTTTGTGCGCTCGTGTCAAGCTTGAGGCTTGTATAAACAGTTGGTAATATTCTCTATCTCGCTGGAAGGTAACACAATCTGAACAATCGATAGGCGTAGTAGTGCGACTTTGTACTCGATATATGTGCGTCGCGTCGTGTCGGTTAATCCACCTGTTCCATTTTATTTTTTGTGATCTCTCTCCGTTTGGTAGGCCGATACCTACGTAGTAATAGTATATACGCCACTTTGTGATGCCCGGCCTGTTTGGATAGCGAGTAAATTGATTCTGAATATTTATTAAAATAGCCTGACAACTGTATGGTGTTGATTGCCTTGTTTGGTATCGTGGTCCCAAGCGCGACTGATGAGCGTGGGGTTCTGGGATCGATTTCCAAAATCGGGCAAAATTATATTGGATAATTGCATTAAACATTTTTTAGTAGCGACCCGTACCTTGAAAGTTGGTGATTCGACATCCTCGTATTCCGAAAAGCACGTGAAGTCGTTGGCTCTACGCCTGATCTCTCCCCGGTTGTATCAGATTGCCGTCCCTTCGGACCATGAGATTGAGGGACGGTGGAGTGCACAGACCTGTGTTTGCTCACACACTTGTGCGCTATATTAATATCTAATATAACAGTACTTGGCTAGTCTCTATTGACATTGGCCACCATCACCGAAATTCGGTCTACAGAATATTATCATTATGGTCGTAAGTACCTGCCCCGTCGTACCCAAAGATAAAACAATAACGTTCGGGTCTACGCATTGTGTTTGAAATTCGTATTGACACCTCACGTACTAAAGTACACTATATTATCGTCATATCGCATTTCTCTGCAATACTCAGGGGAGACACACCTCAAGGCTATTCCTATCTAGCTATTATATTACCCCGAACGCAGGTAAACTTCCGGCCAGCCATTATCTCGGAGCCACCATGGTGATTTCTCCCGACATGGGACCAACGAATATTCGGCGCGAATACTAAAGTGACGTGATTTTATCGCGTTGCAGAATTTGTTATTCCAAACGTACGCTTCGGTGATATGATAAGTTAGATTTTATGAAAACAATGTTATAATGTTAGAGGGAACAATCGTTCAGTACTTAGTCGCCGCCTAGTAACAGATGTTAATCGAGGTTGGGATTAATTAAATACTAACTGACTCTGTATACATTGTCGGGATGCAATAATATGTTTTATCTAGATGCTGCTATGGTGCTTTTTGCGTTAAAAGCTTGTTAAGACCTTTTTTATTAAATGAAGAAAAAGGTCGGAATTACTTTTAACACCAAATTTTGTATCTGGTGCGGTCTGCCTGTATACAACCCACCAACCATTAGCTATTCAAACAAGGGTAGGTGGCGTAGGAGGCACAGCTAGAAGGCCAGCGCTGTCACGTGGCTCATTTTGACGTCATAAATTCGCAACGAATCGCGCTTGTTTACGAAAAACCCACATTCACGAACTGTAAACACCCGCAGGATCCGCGATACATGTAGTTCAACATTTTAATTATCTACAGGACTATTCTGTAAAAATCTCGGTCGATTTTAGGGTGATGCGAGTTTTCAGTGAGATGACAGCTCACTTTATATAAATTCCGACGGCTCTTCCTTTCCAATAATAATATCCGGACCTACAAAAAATTCGTATAACAGAAATAACGCGTCCTGCAAAGGACGCGTTTAATTTTAACTATGGCAGTAATTAGTACAGGATCGATCCCGACTTCTATTTGGATCACAACCCCGCCGGTCGTGAGCGCAAAGTGAAATGTCCTCGAACATTCTCATCCTATCCTAAAGGGTCATTCATTTTATGATTCAGTAATACATACCATCACGGCTTTATTCTCTGAAGGGGTTAGGCAGAGGTGTACCAATGTACACCCACAGTTCGCCGGTATATTTAGGTCCTATGTAAAAGGGGGCGACTTCCGAGCCTGTTGCCATAAACAGGGCACAAATCCTAACTCCGAGCTGCTACTGAGAATTTCCCAGAAAAATCCAATAACGCTTTTTGCTACTACTCGTCGAGCTTCATTGCCTCATCGCTTTTCTAGCGGTCGCCGCTGTTGATTCTAGCTTACAGGAGTTGCAGTGGTACCCAAAAAGAAAAAACACCATTTGCTCGACCTGGGAATCGAACCCAAGACCTCTAGCAGTAAGACCACTAGGCTAACGAGTCAGGCGAACATTCTAATCCCATCCTAAAGGGTAATTCATTTTATGATTCAGTAATACTTACCAAAACAAATGACTCACAATTTGTTAAGCTTACCTTTCTCAACAATTTGCAGACTTTGAGCGAAGGCTTACCTATTGTTGTTGCGGGGCGTTTGTCCCAGATTTCAATATGGATCACAACCATTTCAATGTAATCATTTTGCTGTTCATCGGTCTTCAGACGGCGGTGTTTGTCTCCGTTTCTTGTTTATTGGATTTTCTTGAATGTTTTGTTTGAAATATAATTTTACGGGTCAATAAAAGATGTGTCATAACACTACATAGGCGTTATTTAGGCATACTGCCCATCAAACAAAGTTGCATGATGCAAAAATCACTGTTAATGGTAGTAGCTAAACATTATGCTTACGGGTGCATCCAATACTACGGGGCAGGGAAGAATTAAAAAACAATGTCTTTTTAAACGTATTATAGATATGATACCTACTCTTTAAAAATCCTCTGCTTCAAATAGGTATTATAAACGCGAAAGTTTGTGAGGATGGTTGGAGGGTTGGATGGAGGGATGTTCGTTACTCTTTCAAGCTTAAACGGCTGAAGGGATCTGGATAAAATTTTGCGATGAGATAGATTGTAGTGTAGAATAATACATAGGATACTTTTTATCCCGGAAAAATGTACAGTTCCCGCGGGCTAATATATTAACTTTGACGAGGACGAAGTCGCGAGCAAAAGCAAGTATGCCTTATAAAGTTACTAGGTGGAAAAGTGTATATATTCTGGAAACTAGTTTAACAGGGAATTCTCATATTGCAGTATTGTAACAACCTCTCAACGCTACGTTATACAGCCTCAAAGCAATCGCCGTGCTAGTTCGCTTTGAGTATTGTCATGATTGCATTTGAAATGTTATGATATAGTATGTTAGGTATATTCTTGTATGAGCAGGTAGTGCTTTTTATGTGTGAACAGTATTTCTCAGTCTCTTTGTAATCATTCTAAAGTGTGACATAATTGTGGCATTATATAAGGTCTCAAAATTGGGTAGATGACACCATAAAACAATAATTTCAAGACACACCTTCACAAAAAAATACTAATTATATTAGCCGTGATTTTAACTCTGAAAACCCGATGATTTTTTCAATATCTATGCAATCTGATTTTAAGTTGCTATAAAATCAATAAATAGTTAGTAAATCGAGATGACAAAACAGTGACGTCATAGTTTAGTATTGTCATACAAAATCTATGGGGGAATCGCGTTGTGACAGCTCATAATAAGTACGTCAATTGATAAGTGGTGGCATCTACCCAATACTACAAAGAATTAAAAATAAATAAATGAATGAATTACATGTGGCACAGGAGCGCACGTGAACCCAGCGGTGTCCGCAGCGCTGTGCGTGCGCCGGCGCGTGTCGCCGCTGCGCGCGGCGCTGTACGTCGCCGCGCAGTGCGGCGGCGCCATCGCGGGGGCAGCCGCTATATACGGGTGAGTCTACTTATAAGTACGGATTTATTCTTAACTGACGGATTTTTTTATGTACATACTTTTTTGACTTCTTCCGTTTCTTAGGACGAAAGGGAGTATGTTAAACTCTTGCGATGTTCCTCCTAGTGCCCTCTGCGTTCCAGGGCCGCGATGCATGTTTCGAATAAATTTCGCAACCCAGGAACTCATGAATACTAGGTTTCCTCAAAATTCCATGAAGTTTGGTTAAACTGTAGATGTGCGATTTTTATGCTTTATCGAATAAAGCATCGAAATCGCACATTTAGGAGTCCTACATTATATAAGCTACAATAGTACGTATCCCATATAGTATTAGAATAACAAAGAAGAGAACGACACAAGTATTATAATAGCCTGGTATAAAAAATGGGATGTAGATTAATCTATCGTAGCCCGCCCCGCTGCTACGATAGCTACGTCGCGCTACGGCGTAGCGGCTACTGTCAATGCAGATTTCGAATTAGATGTCTATCCAATTTTCCCGGTTAGCAATTAAAAACTTGAAGTATCGTGTGTGCTGTGATGACATTTGTGAAATTAGTATTCCAGCGGCAACCTCACAGTTTCTCTCGACACTGGGGTACGCCACCAACCAAATGGACATTTGGGAATTAGAATCCCATGCGTTCGCATTCGCCAAAAACTGATCATTATTTAGTTACTCTTGAAAAATAAACGAACGCCTTCAGTTAATATGTATTTTTTTTTAACTTCGAGATAGGTAAACTTTTGTCTGTCTCTAGTCTAGGTCAGAGGTGACAGACAAAGTCGACGATAAAGTGAGGTTAATATTAAGCTTATTATTATAGCCATATTTAATATTTTCTCTACAGTCTGTTATTATAAGCTACACAACGCTCTTCCCATCTGTCAATTAGTTAGGAAGCATCTAGCTAAAAAATCAAAGTCAAAATAAAAGCGTGGCGGGACCAGTCGGGGATCGCGGAAGCCGCATACGCTCCCGGGACCATGAAAGTGGGGGGGTGGGAATGTCCCCAACCCCCCACTTTCCCCCCAGAGGATTTTCCACCCCGGAACAAAAAAATGGTTTAGGTTGGTTAGAAGCCGCAAGCACATCTAGTCCGTTATAAATCAACGTATTAATGAGGTCGGTCAGTCAGCGACAGCACATTATAATAATTGATGTTATTAATAATAATTAATAACATATATGGTAATAACATGTTTGGATATAATTATATACATTTTGGCTCTTATCATGGGGGTTGTAAATAGTTTAGACGACAGGGCTTATCTACGTAATGAATTATAGACAAACAGAATCACCGATTGTCACCAATATGCATTTTTTTTTCGCTTTTGTTAACAAAACATGAAAATACCGTAGTAGAAATGACAAAAGAAAAATCAAAATTAAAATCGGCCCAGAAATACGGCCGATACACACATCAACAGAATCTAGGGATACCTTGATCCTAAATTATTTACGACTTTGTAGTTTAAAATTTTTCTAGTTTTCTATGAAAAGTTTATATACAGATTGAAACCTCATGTATTCTATATTCAAAATTTAAAAATTAAAATTAAAAAAAAACAAAAGAAAAAACAAAATACGGCGGTAAAATTGCTAGAAAGTCGTTGCGTTAAGGGTCCCTATCAGTTTTTCGGTCAAAAAACCGAAAATTGTTTTTTTTCAGTTCAAATTTCTCAATAACCATGAGATATCTAGTTTTAAAAAAAAAAACGCAGTTAAAGGCGACACAGGTCCGTCGTGGAGGAGCCCCTGGGCGCGACTGTATGCACCAAGCGAGCGCATCGGTTTATAAGGCATTATTTAGATATTTTTTTACAATTAAATAAGTAGATAAAGTAAAAAAAAAAAAATTGAGTTTGGTAGATAAACACCTTAAATTTTTAAATATTGAATACTTATTTTTTTTTTTTAATAAATTCATAAGCTTAGACGACGGTTTTGCACACAATTTTATTGGGTTTTTCCAGCATGTTTAGCATTTTTTTACCGGTACTAAATACATTTAGTTTGAAAAAAAAAATCGTAGGCTTACTAGTACACTATATGCATTATATTTAGGATTTTTTTTCAGATTGATATTTGCTACCAATAAGCTAAGAATGCAGTTGAAAAACTTGGTGTTTCGTGCTTACGTAAAAACGTGTGTTACATTTTTATTTTTTGTAATTTATATTAAGTAGTTATCAAAATTTAATTTCGTGGGCTCACTAGATAAATAGGTGACAAGCGTATTTTTTAAAAAACTAAATATCTCATGGTTATTGAGAAATTTAAACTGAAAAAACAATAATTTTCGGTTTTTAGACCGCAAAATTGATAGGGAAAATTAAAATTGTTTTATTAATATTAATTAATGAAAAGGGATTAGATTTTTTTCTTTTTTTAATTTAACGTGTCGTGTGAGCTTTAAGAGTCATGTGACGTCGTCATTTGAGTCGAGATGAAATGTTACGGGCCCTGGGCATGTTAGAAAATGGTGCCATTCAACGCGTCCTTGCTGAGGTCCTGTACACCAGCCAAACCGTGATATCAAGGTTGTGGTCACGTTATCGCAGTACTGGGGATGTGGCTGAACGGCACACGGGTAGATATCGTGTTACTTCGCAGAAACAGGATCGATTTCTCCAAATGACTGCCAGAAGACGACCGAATATCACAGCGATGCAACTAGTACAAAGGCTCCAGGAGGATCACCAGCTACTGGTAAGCGACCAAACCGTGCGAAGGAGGTTGCATGAAGTTGGTTTTCATGCTCGAAGACCGCTACGTGTTCCAGCATTGCGACGTGGCAATCGCGGTCGGCGTCTTTCGTGGGGTCGGGAGAATTTACCATGGAGTGACGTACAATGGTCTTTGGTGCTATTCACCGATAAGTCCCGGTTTGGGTTTCATCCGGAATCACGAAGAACACGTGTTTGGAGAACTTCAGGGCGAGTTAGCCGTCTTCGGCACCCTCAGGAGGTCCGCTCATACCAAGGCGGCACAATCATCATGTGGGCAGGAATTTGTCTTAGCGGACGAACCCAGCTCGTTTGGGACCAAGGCTGCATGACTGCACGAAAATACCACAACGAGGTAGTAGAGACTGTTATTGTCCCACACAGACTCCAAATGGGCCAGGAATTTGTACTCATGCACGATAATGCTCCTTTCCATACGGCGCGGCTGGTGTCTGCCGCTCTCCGAGACCACGATAGTCAAGTTTTGGATTGGCCTGCACAGTCTCTCGACTTAAATCCTATCGAGCATGCCTGGGACATGTAACAACGAAAAACTTTGACGGATTTCCCGCAAAATTTGACGACGGAACAACAACTTTTCGATGATTTGTAAAAAACATGGGACCTCTACCGCAGCAAGACATTGACAATTTAATTTTAAGTATTAAAATTCGATGTCGATGTGTAATTAATGTGAGAGGTAGCAACACAGATTATTAATTAACAGATTTTATTATTTTTATTCAATTTTAATTAAAATTAATAGTTTTATAAGAAGAAACATAATTTTTTTGTCATACAAATTTTCTACGGCGATGAAAAAAAAATATTTTCAATCAAAACAACAAAAAAAGGAAATGTTTTTTAATTTTTTATTAAAGACCTTAAAATAACCTATCATTCTCCCATTTACAATACCAGAAAATTCTTCATAGATTTTTAGATATTTGATGAAATATAAAATATCCCTAGATTTTGTTGATGTGTGTATACCTATTTAAAACTATTAATTACGCACCGATTAGACAGAGAGATCCGATATGACCAATGACGACATTGGTTACAACGGCCATAAATCTCCTTGTTAAATTTCGTTTTGGTAAAAAGAGATAGAAACAAATCTTCAATTATAATATATCTTTTAGGATTTTATAGCTATTCGTAAAATTCTTTTACTAAACTGTTTCTTACATAAAAGAGGATGGATTGTTTCAAAAAATCATGAATATTCCCTATTGTGTGACGTAGGCGGACAGTCTTAACAAATTAGGCAAATTAATCGATTATTATCGACTGTTTTTCGAGCGTCCAATAATTTTATATTTCGAATTGAAATTTATTCACCGTCCTCGGGGATGAATACGCGAATATCTTTGTCTACCCAATACAGTCTGTTTTAATTTGCGGCTTTTTTTATCAGCGATCACAATGTTATTTATTATTTAAATCCAGTCAATATATTTCGTGAGGTTTTTTTAAACGTGACAAGTTATTATTGGACTTTTAATGAACCTACTTTGGCTTTTCGTAAAGCCTCATTATTGCAATAATGAGGCTTTGTGAAAAGTAATGTAGGTTTATTGTATTTGAGAGATGTGATTATGATTATCATTGACAGCTTTCTAGTTTACAGTTCCGTACCTAAACCGATACCGCTGTCTGTCTGTCTGTCCGTCAGACTATCCATCTGCCATTGGGCTGGTTTGTAACTGATAATTTTGTAGAGTGAGTATTTAGTATACGTAAACGTTTTTTTTATAAAAGAGAGAGAGGGAGAATTTGAATGGCCATTATAACAAAAACATGTGTGTCAAATTTCAGCCTAATAGCTTCAGTGCAAGCGGGTGAAATATTGATTGCAAAATTCCAGTTTACATAACAAAAAATTAAAGTTAATTAAAGCTTTTAAAAAGTAAAAACACAAGAAACGTGTTTTTTTGTATGTTGTGTTAAATATTGTACGGAATCCGTTGTGTGCGAGTTCGACTGCCAACCTTTTGTGTCATGACTCCCTGATACGTACATACGTGTCTCATCCAGCAGCCTAATTGCGTTTCACACAATGCCTTTCATTTTGACAGTTACAAAATATTCATTGCGTTATTTACATTGCCGAGCAGGCGAACTGTTCAAACATATGAAGCAATGGATTTTATTCATTTCCGTCACAATCCTTCGAATTGAGATTGCAAGTGTTACCCAATTACCCCACAGATCTTTTGTTCCATACATTGTTGCCATTTTTGTCGGGAATGGAAGAATAATAAAGGGTGTGTTATTCTCTTATCTATGTTTGACGGGCCTGTTGGTCTAGTGGTTAGTGGCCCTGACTGCTAAGCCGGAGGTCGTGGGTTCGATTCCCACCCAGGACTAACTTTGTGTGATAAGCATGATTGTTTGTTCTGTGTCTGATTTATCTATAATATGTATGTATTTATAAATTATATAAGTATGTATATCAGTTGTCTGGTTACCATTACACAAGCTCTGCTTAGCTTGGGATCAGATAGCCGTGTGTGAGTTGTCCCAAGATATTTATTTATTTTATGTTCGGTATATGTAGTCAAGAAGGGTAATGGATGGCTCAGTACTGTATACGAGTGCATTGGGTGCGATTTTTCTTTCCCTATGGGTGTAGGTATTCTTTTCTAGTCTTGTAGAATTCTTTTATTAGTACTTGGTGTGATTTACGTACATACCATCACGCCTGTATTCCCCGAAGGGTTAGGCAGAGGTGTACCAATATGCACCCACAGTTCGCTGGAATGATTTTAGGTCTCATGTGATAGGAGGCGAGCCTATTGCCATTAACCGAGCACAAATTCTAACTCCAAGCTGCTACTAAGAATTTCCTGAATTTCATAAAATAAAAACCCAATAACACTTTGTTCGACCTGGGAATCGTACCTAAGGCCACTGGCGTAGCAGTCGCGTTTAGGTCCATTAGGCTAGCGAGGCTGTTTGGTGTGATTTAACCAAAGTACAGTTCGCTACAATAAGAAGTAATTAAGTTAAGGTAAAAAAACGAGGGGTATCCTTTAGGAGCTTGCCCAATTTTGTTTTTTTTTCTATTAACCGACAAGAAAATTATTCGAATATTATCATTGGGAGTCTAGAATCATGTCTTAAATTCGTGGTAAACGTTTTTGATCCTTCCACCCCTTACTTAAGATACAATTTTCATTAACGGACAATCAAAACAATTTTTTGTCACAAAAGACAGAAATGTACAGTGGCTCGAGGCGATCTTTGCTGAACAACCTTCGGGTAAGAACGACACAGTTGTTCGCTGCCTACAATAACTCTCAAATATTAGGTAGGTAAATAAGCACAGCTTTTGAGAAAATAAAACTGAATTAACTATACAACCCGCGTTGTCACTAGCGGTCAGTTACGTCTTTGGCTACTGCTCCGATCCCGTTGGTCGTACCGTGATGTTCGTATGTGTAAACCTATACTCTTGAATTGTTCTATTGATGATGAAAACCGCGTTAAAATCCGTAGCGTATCCGTAGATCTAAGCGTACAGAGGGACAGACGGTGGACAGCCACTTTGCTTTCTACATATACTCCGGTTCAACAAAAATACCCATAAACATCATCACCTGCTCAACCTTTTCCCAACTATGTTGGAGTCGGCTTCCAGTCTAACTGGATGCGGCTGAATACCAGCGCTTTACATGGAGCGACTGCCTATCTGACCTCCACAACCCAGTAACTGGGCAACACGATACCTCTTGGTTAAACTGGTTGCCAGTCTTCTTGGCCCATAAACAGCTCATCATCTGCCTAGCCTTTTCCCAACTATGTTGGGGTCGGCTTCCAGTCGAACCGGATGCAGCTGAATATCAGTATTTTACATGGAGCGACTGCCTATCAGACCTCCACAACCCAGTAATGGGTAATACGATACTCTTGGTAAGACTGGTTGTCAGACTTTCTGGCTTCTGACTAACAGTAACGACTGTCAAAGATCTACAAATGACAGCCAGCCCATAAACAGCAAAATTTGTATAAAAACTATTTTAACAAACTGATAACGGATGACGAGTAGGTATCCCAACTGTCATACCCGTCAAAATGTTTATTGTTACACAATATTCAATACAGAACCAATTCGACATTCCTATCTGACGGATAGTAAACACAATTCCGAGCGGGTATCAGTTGTGAACAGTATCAATAGATCACTTTGAAGCAAACATGTCACGATGTTAGTATTAGTTCTACTGCGCTATTTGGATACGATAGTATCCTAGAACTTTATCTTATTTGAATTGAATGAAAATTTATGGGAATCTCTGCATGTTAATGTAAATATAATTCTTCAGACCGATTCCGGCCACGGCGGCCAATCTTAATGTAGACTAGCCACTAGAGATATTATAGTGCACAAGTGTGTGCGCAAAACACAGGTGCACTCCCTTTTTCCTGACTCTCATAGCCCGATGGGACGGAAATCCGACACGACCGGAAAGGGATCAGGCGCAGGACCAACGGCTGTACGTGCTTTCCGAGACACGGGGCCGCGGGGGTGACACACCACCAACTTCCAAACTCCGGGCTGCTACTGAGAAATACTACTACTCTACATAGTATACTAGGGAACTGCCCTCGACTTTGTCCGCGTGGTTTATTTCACCCGCTTTAAGTTACGCCTTGCCTTACTGCTCTACTCCCGTGTGTCGTAGCGTGATGTAATAGCCTATGTTACTCAGAAATAATGTAGCAATCTATTGGTGAATAAATAGCTAAAATCGGTTCAGTACTTTCGGAGCTTTCTTCTTAATTGTGTGAGCAGTAAGGTCTAGCAACCCCAGTGTTAGAATTTCTAAACCGCCTCAAAGACGTCTGACATGGTTACCGATGGCAGTGATGTTAGATAAACGTAGAAAGTACATATGAATTAGGAAAAGTCACATTGGTACTTGCCCATGCCCGATTGCGAGTCCACAACCACGTGCATGAGTCGGGTGCCTTAACCACTGGGCCATCACGACATTTCAACTTTCGGAGCTTATTCGCTACTTACTTATAAAAAAGTCTTTAATGTTAGTATTAGATGAACTAAATCTATGGTAAAGACTCTTTCAACATTATATATAAAATCTTATTGCTTTGTCGTGATCGTTTCCTTTGTCTTCTATTCTTTTTCATCTAAGTAACTCTGTTGTGGCTTTCTATAAGGCCAGTCATTTCCTACAAGGAAAGCGGACTCTTTCAATAGGTTCGCAAAGACTTGAAATAAAAGTAAATCGCGCCACTTCCCATTCACATAAAGTAGGGTGGAAAGTTTTACATGAATTATTATTGTTACTTTGAACGTGTATGAAAGGAACCTTTTTTATTTGCAAACTTTGAGAAACGTGCCTTTTTCTCTAGAACTTTGAGGAAATGGTGTGAAATCAAATAGCCTTTCTTTTCTAGGGGGTCGGATTTAATGCATTGAAAAGCTACTTTATGTCTACAAAGAAAGAAATGTAAAAAACATTACCAAACAAAATAAAATACTCAAATCAAAAACGTAACGAATACGAATACGCTGTAAAAAAAAAAACATTTATCTTTATATTATGGATACTATAAACCGATAAGTATATCTCAATGCCACGAACAATGACATAATTTTGAAAAGCGAATCTACTTCAGCCAGTCCGTAGCAGCCTTATTTGGACGTAGTTACGCAAAAACGATCCAACCCTCAAAGTGTAGATACGCAAAAATGATCCAACTCTCAAAGTGTCACTTTGAGAGTTGCGATCCTTTTTGCGTATCTACACTTTGAGGGTTGGATCGTTTTTGCGTAACTACGTCCATTTATATTATTACATCTGTCTGTGCATAGCGCTC
Organism: Caradrina clavipalpis; assembly: GCA_932526535.1. Lineage (NCBI taxonomy): Eukaryota > Metazoa > Arthropoda > Insecta > Lepidoptera > Noctuidae > Caradrina > Caradrina clavipalpis. The sequence continues at coordinate 3,183,752 of OW052088.1, forward strand.
CCATAGGTATACTTTAAACAGATATATTCTTCTGAGAAAAGACATTTAACAAAGACGATTGATCAATACCTTCTGTCATACGGACATTTGTCCCTAAAACTGTTTAGTTGTGTAGTTTTGTCCCACGCAAGTACACCTCCATTTTATTTATATATGACGTTGTGTAACAAAGGAGTTTTATACAATAAGTTTTGGTCTCCAACCTCGTTGGAAAGAATTTCTTTTGTGCAACAATCTTTGGGATTCTTACCTGCAGCCAATTTGCGCGCTTCAATAATTTTTGATGTAGAAAAAATTGTGCATTCCTTTAAAATGTACCCATACATAGAAACCACACAACAAGTTGAAATTTATGATGGACACATAGATATTTGATTCTAGCGCACAAAATAAATAGTTGGTTACTTAGGTAAGGGTAAGCACATAAATAAATCCAGGCATTTCTTTTTATTATCATACCCTTATTTAACAGCAAAAACTTATATAGCCTGTGAATATTGAGACGATACAATTTTCTATTATAGTCCATTCAACATAACGTTACAACGACATCGTTATTTCAATGTTAGCGTATAATAAGCTCCGTTATTTTACGATAAATGTAAATGACAAGATATTAAAAAATATCACGAAAATATATATAAAAATAAATACTATCATAAATGGAGTGCCTACACTCCTGTGATGCTCCAATTTTAAACGAAAATAAAAAAAGTTTTATTTTTATAAAAGTTGCCATTCTTATCGGCAAGACAAAATTGTAAAACTTATAAAAACTTTATGAATAAAACCTTTTCTGTGAACGTTCTCGTTTTCTCATATAAGTTGTCGCGGTTAACGGAATTGTTTTGGCTTTTCCTTACTTTTATATTTCTTGGTAGCTTCTGTACTGTTTTTGTTCAGAGATTGATCAAAACAAGTCGAGAAATTTGAATAAAAATACCCAGTTGTTTTGTTTGGTGAAGTTATAACGCGCTTAGGTATATTAGATTACATTGTGTATGTAAAAAGATTTTATTGAAACAGAAAAGTGGATTTCGTTCTAGATCTTCTTATCTATCTATGATTCATTCCTTCTTCTCATTTTATTTTGTTTTTAACCACATGACTGGGTTAACTTCGTTCCACTTTTTTTTCTTTTTTCTCCTATTTTTCTTTTTTCCTAAACCATCTTTGTTTTGGGGTCCACAGTATCGAAGAAAGGAGAAAACCAAAAAAAAGCATTCGGGACATTTTAGAATTTTTGCGAGACGATAGATTTTTATAAGTACATATATATTATAATAGCTATATACCCCGCAGTGTCCCCCGAGTCCTGTAACATTTTTGGTTACTGCCCCACTTCCGTTGATCGTAGCGTGATGTTTTATACGTATAAAACTTCCTCTTGAATCACTCTATCTATTGCTGAAAACTGCATTAAAATCTGTTGCGTAATTTAAAAGATCTAAGCGTATACAGCGGGAGCGACTTTGTTTTATAATACGTAAAGATAATGTAGATTTCTTAATTAAAAAACAAGAACTGTATTATTAAGTAACATTAAAAATAAAATACCACTCAAGTTAAAAGGATTGAGTTCACAATAACAACCAAGCCAAAAAGTTCTTGGAAAAGATAAACACGTACTTAAAATAATAATAATATGACACAAAAGATCATCTACAGACCTTAACATCTTGAGGATCCTTTAGGGAGCGGTGCACTGAACTTTTAGGCCCGGCGCTTAGTGGCGGCACGGCCAGGCAAGGTATTTTTGGTGACAATTAAAAATATAACCTAAACTTATGGAAATAAAGTTGAAATTTCAATGTCAATGATCCTAAATACAAAAATTATACCGCGGTTTGCTCCCGACCGTGAACATTGAAATTTCAACTTTATTTTTGTACTGTTAAGTTATATTTTTGTTTGACGCCAAAAATACCTTGCCATGCCGTGCCGCCAATGGGCGCCGGGCTTTAGCCGGCAGATGCGCGGGCGCACCGTGCACGTGCACCCGCCTGACGTCACCGCACGTGCAGATACCGTTTCACTTATTCATCTACCATCTACACCTTACTGTCTTCGTAATAAGGCACTATCTCGAATGAAATATTTTTTCTTTCACTGTGCAACTTATATGTACCGTAAGCTGTTAAGATAAGGGCTAAAATTGAATGACTAAGGCTGTAAGTGTGAAGTTCTTTATCACTTGAAGGAAGCCAGTTGTCAACTATGTGGCAATGCAGGATATTAATTAAAGGGATAGTGGATCATATTTTTTTTGTTAAGGGAAATCATTAGAGTCCAATATTGAATAGCAATTAATAATCAAAATGGCTTTGAATACGAGTTTACGTTATTAATTACGTGACGGCTTCACTGATGTGGTTTTAAATCAAGCAATCATAATGTTATGCAAATTAACTGCGGTATTATTTTAATGATAAAATATTTTGATTCATATTACGAAACTGTGTTCTGTAAATTGTAATATTGGCAATATTTCAATTTATATTTTATATATGTATCTACCTATAACGTTTCATGTTTTAAATACGAGTATCAAAAGAGGTTATCCCGTACCCAGAAGGCCAATTGTCGTAATTAAAAACGTTTAAAATCAAGTCACAATTTAAACTCGGCGACAATCAATAATCTTTATTCACTATGTATAAAACAAAGTCGGTTGCGCTGTATGTAAGCTTCGATCTTTTAAACTCCGCGGTTCAAAGGACGATGCTTGAAAACGTCCCCCCAACCTTACTTCGACCAACAGAATTGAAATGTATCTCAATCGAAAGCTGATAAAAAGTTGATCATTTTTTACTATGACGACATTTTTCTAAAGTATGGGAGATAAGCAGAAAATCAAGTTTTAAAAGGATTATTTTGTGGTACAAAATAACAGTTTGTTTCAAAGTTTTATTATAGTAACCATATTTGCCCCGTTAGTCCTGTGGTGGCAAGCACGTCTGTTGCGCGTGGGGTCTTGGGTTCGATTCCCAAGTCTGGCAAAAAGTTTTATTGGGTTTTTCCATTAGGATTTTTTCAGTAAAAGTCCGGAGTTTAGAAGATGGTGGTGTGTCACCCCCGTGCCTCGTAAAGCACGTAAAACCCTTGGTCCTGCGCCTGATCTCTTCCCTGTTATATCGGATGTCCGTCCCATTGGACTATAAGAATTTGGGAAGAGGGAGTGCACCTGTATTTACGCAGTCACTTGTGCACTAATTATAGTGCCAAGATTAGCCAAGTACGCAGGAGAGTAGGATATTAATCCTACTCTGTATCTGCATTATGATTAACTGCCGTGATCGTAATCGGTCTGGAGAAGACGTACATAATTAAAATAATGTCTTTGTTATGTATACCTTTTGTATACTGTTTAGCAATAAAGCAGTGGTCGCAAGCGTGACTGCTGAGCAAGGGGTCCCGGGTTCGATTCCCGGGTCGGGCAAAAAGTGTTATTGGGTTTTTCCATTGGGAATTTCTCATTAGCAGCCCAGAGTTTGGAAGTTGGCGGTGTGACACCCCCGTGCCTCGGAAAGCACGTAAAGCCGTTGGTCCTGCGCCTGATCTCTCTCCGGTCGTGTCGGATTGCCGTCCCATCGGGCTATGAGAGTTAGGAAAGAGGGAGTGCACCTGTGTTTGCGCACACACTTGTGCACTATAATATCTCCTGCGTACGAGGCTAGTCTGCATTAAGATTAGCCGCCGTGGCCGGAATCGGTCTGGAGAATTATTATTTTTTTGCAATAAAGCAGTCAACCGTCAAAAGTCAAAAGTCTAAGTACCAGTATCGTCATTGAACACATACAGTCCTCCCCAACATCTGTTAAGAATCAGCAAAATATATTAACGATCGGCTGCAGGTGATGCCTAAAGCAGCGCATTTGCAACTTATATCAGCAACCCCGCCCGCTCTAAGTCGTCGTAAGTAGAAGGAAGAAGCGAAGACCCTCCTACCAGGCCTCCAAGGCCAAAAAAGCCGCGACCACCACCACCTCCGCGGCCCCCCGCACTCGCTCTCCCAGCGACCAGCCTTCCCTCGAGCCCCTGAGTACTCCCCCCGCTTCAGCTTCCATACAAGACAAGGCAAAGACAAGGCGAAGTGGCCAAGTGGTGTAACGATCGCAAGATCACATACACCATTCATCACATGCACCTTCCGCTATCGTATCGAGGGCGCACCCCATAAACGCGGGGGTCCCTCAAAGCCGTAACCCTGATTCTTTCCCCTGCACTCCCCAAAACTCCTTAGGCACTCGGTCCTGGAAATGGGGAATCGAGGTCAACCCCGATAAGAGTTGAGCGGTTTATTTTTCAAACCGGTCAAATTCGGTGCAATTGAAAATTCAACATGATAAGGCGAAAATATCAATATTTTTGTGTTCAAGTAAAAACTAATGAAAATTAATAATAACGATCTCACATCAAGTTTCGAGCGCTTTGTCATGTTTAATTTTTGCATTATGGTGATTCTGAATAGTTTAAAAAGTTAGGTTAACTTTTTAAAGTAGATACTACTACTAAATACTAACGTTATTATAAAAACAGTTACATAGAGCTCATATTGCATTAAAAACTTGATGAAAATCCGTCGAAATTCATTGTTATCAGCATTCACTTGAGCAACTGCCTCGTTAACCTAGTGGTCCTAAGCGCAACTGCTACGCTAGGTGTCTTGGGTTCGATTTCCAGGTCGAGTGGCAAAGTGTTATTGGGTTTTTCTATGAAATTCTCATTAGCAACTCGGAGCTAGGACATGTGCCCGGTTAATGGCAATAGGCTCGCCCCCTATTACATGGGACCTAAAACATACCGGCGGACTGTGAGTGTACATTGGTACACGTGCTCAGCCTAACCTTTCGGGGATTACAGGCGTCATGGCATGTGTTCACTTGAACACTAAAATATTGATACACACATACATACATAGATACATACTATCACGCCGGTATTCCCCAAAGGGTTAGGCAGAGGTGTACCAATGTACACCCACACTTCGCTGGTATGTTTTTAGGCCCCTTTGAAAGTTCAAAGGGGCCTAAAAACATACCAGCGAAGTGAATAAAACTAAGTAGTTTTAGTCGCTTTAGGAGATGAAAAGACAGTCAGATTTTATCGACCGTAGGTAGACCTCAGGATTCATTATTAAAAAAATGTTACTCAAGAAGACTAGAAACCATCAAGTTCTGATGGTCAGGTAAGAATATCTAAAAACAAAATAAAAAATCGTCTAATTCCTAAACCACAAAAAAATCGTATAACATACATGGGGGCCACCTTGTATACGTATTATTTGGTTTTACGTGGTACATGGGGCTTGGGCAGTACATTCGATTTTTATCCAGCGGCAGAATTGCTGAATAGAATAATAATTAATGACAATTAATATACCTATCTTCCATATTTGTAAAATATGTAGGTAACACAATAATTTGATTTACAATCTTTGGCTCCGCACGGCGTTCGGTGTAACTGTATACACTTCATAATAGCCTTAAATATTGTTATTTTAGTTCTTATAACATAAGTGTAAGGAATTAGAAGTAAAAAAATTTTTTATTTTTTTTAGTTTTTTTTCTAAACCCCATGGATTTTGGAGTTAAAACTGATTGCTGGTCTTTTAATAGATCCTTAAGCACCCCCTGACACATACAAAACATCTGTTGGAGGGGGGGGACGGGTCCCATACAAATTTTGTCATCGTCCTTTTTGTATTAATAGATAGAGTGATTCAAGAGTCAGTGACAACGGGCATTTAGCTTGTATGATAATAAATAAATAATAACTGTCCAAATCAAAAATGTAGTTAAAATAGAGGCAATTTTGACAGATCGACATTAATATTAGTATGCGCACGTTTCAAAAAGTTACTGGAACTAATAGAAAAAATACGGAAAATAAAGAAACTAAATAATAAATTATCACAAAAAAATCTTTTTATAATTCCCTATACCGTCTAAAAAGCAGACAAGATAATTAGGTATGTTAGAACCTAGTTAGAACATCTTGAATTCATAGCAGACAATAATATCATTAAAATCTTCAAACGAATCCACTGGATCTTAGATTATTAATTGGACTAGCGTGGGACGTTGCTACAAGGTCCAATTACTAATCTAAGGCAGCGTATCCCAAACTGTAGGTAGCGACCTCCTTAAGCAGGTCGCATATATTCGAAGGGCCTGAAAAATGACATCACTGTACTAAAAAATATATATAAACATATTCATACACCTTTCCCATTAAAATATTAAGTCTTGCGTTAACATAGGTACTAGCTTCTCCCCATCACTTAAAAGTATAGTCAAATTATTTAGCGTAGACTTCAAAATATAGGTATAAATAGTATATAAATAGTATATCTTGGGACAACTCACACACGGCTATCTGATCCCAAGCTAAGCAGAGCTTGTGTTATGGTAACCAGACCACTGATATACATACTTATATAATTTATAAATACATACATATTATAGATAAATCACACCCAGACACAGAACTAACAATCATGCTCATCACACAAAGTTTGTCCTGGGTGGGAATCGAACCCACGACCTCCGGCTTAGCAGTCAGGGCCGCTAACCACTAGACCAACAGGCCCGTCTAAGGTAAGGTCCTAAATTATATCAAGGGAACAATTTTTGACTACATATTTTGTATATATTATGCAAATTTCAGCTAATACCGTTCGGCCGATTAACCGTGAAAGAATAACAAACACCTATCCATCCATCCTCACAAACTTACGCGTTTACAACAGTACCAAGGGAAGTACAGTTAAAATAATAGATTGCAACCTAAATTTTTTTTCACATTTGAACAGTCCTATTCGTAATAGTTATGCTTCTTTTATATTAAAGGCAGCGAAGAAACAGGTTCAGAATTTAGACATTTTTGTTAAATAGGGGTCGCGGTCAGTAAATTTTGGGAACCACTGATCTAACATACTGACAATATACATGTTTCTGAGAATAAATAATTGATGAGCATACCCTGCTCAGTGCACACGTAGTTCACGTACAATACATAATAGTGATAAGGCAATGTATCGGCTCTGACGTCAATACATCTCCTGTGATGGATGTAGGCTTGTTCCCATCATTTCCCGCCTCCTTTGTTATTACTCGATTTATTCGTAACGGTTCTCTGTTGATGTGCTTTGTGAAATATTGAAGGAAATTATCAGAGTCGTGTTGTTGGGTTTTTCCATTAGGATTTTTTTAGGAGCCAGTAGTCGTTTGGTGGTCGTTTCTCCGGGACTCGTCGAGCTTCATTGCCTCGGCGCTTTTCTTGTGGTCGCCACTGTTGATTCTGGCTTACAGGAGTTGCAGTGGCTTGGGAACAGTGTGGCAGGCTTGTCCCATAAAAAAAGTAGTCGTTTGGTTTCAGCAGCGTTAAATCAATTGCGTCAAGCTAATTCATTATGCCAAATGTGTTACCTTACTATAATGCGATCCAGTAAGCGCTCACAAATGCATACCCACGCTAAGGTTCACTTTCCTATGAACACGGGCGCGATCCAGTCAGCGCGTGCGCATGTGTGTTTACGAGTGATGTCTCAACATTCCACAGATAACACACACTAATGAACCATCGTCGCACTACGCGAAATGGCATTATATTTCTGTTTACCGTACGAGTCCTACCCGACGCGCGACGTATTCTTACCATTGCATTGCTAAATTTCGCATAATTATAACATGTCCTGGCAGCTGGTTTGGATAAGAAAGGGTTTACGATCATTGAATTCCGAGTTCAAATCTTATACTATGTGTGGCTGTTTTTTGTTTCTTGAAACCATAATAATGTTAGGCAAAATCTTTTTAGGTTTATGTTGAATTATTACGTATTCATGCTTGTTATTTATTTTTTATAAGAAGCAAATATTAGTTATTGTATTATTTATTTAACTTTTTATGTGATTTTATTTTAACTTTTTGTAATTGGAAGTAGGAAAAAAAGGCGTGCTGTGTGATAACAAAAATTTATTTTTAAAATTAACAAACTTATGAGAATTGTAACGTCACATTCCTACCGAAATAAAAGAAGTTCTCTTGTAACTGTTCATAAGATTTTTTGTTGAATACCCACTTAGTCAATAAAATTCATAATAACATAATAAGAGAAGGATATTTTAATAACACAAATAAATTTGGTGATGCTCACGTATTAAGTTTCTGAATTGGTATTCAGCAGAGTTAATTGAAAACTAAACTATAATTCAGACTTTATGAACAGGTTTTTTTTATGTAACGTCACAATAAACTTAGTGAGGTAATAGTTTAATAATTCGTTTTCTTGATGAAAAGAAGATTGAAACTAAACCTCAATTTAAGATCATTAAATAACTATCTACGAATATATAATATAATTATGACTAAATATTTAGTTACACCGTCTAATTATTAAAACTATAACATCCAGGTTATTAAATGTTGCATAACACCGTCTAATACTTCTTCATAAGTAGCACTGTTGCACGCCATCCCCACATATTAAAAACGAAACGTATTTTTTCTGGTTTATGATGCATGCAGCTGTTGTTGTAAACAGTATGTTATCCAGTGCGAAACCACCAAACTTAATCCACTTCGCTGTTGAGTAGGTAGGATAGGCTATCTATCCTCTTCCTCGTATTTCTTGCTCCGGAGACTAATAATAGTATTCCTCTAAAACAACAAAAAAAGTAATATTAGGCATTTATAACAAAATACTAAAGTGACTTAATTTTTTATATAATTTAATAATATTTATTTAATATAACAAATTTTAATATATTAAAACTATTTATTTATAAATTCCATAATAAACACATTTTTTTTGGCGTCATTATATATTTAAAAATCAATAATAAGTATTAATCGAAATGCCACCAAATAATTTTAGGTATCTTAGGTATAAATTTCAAATAAAAGTTGAATTTACAATTCGTTAATATAATACTCACATTCAGTCAGGTTTCATAAGATATTAATTGGGACCACTTTTATGCAGCCCAATAATAGTCGCCCTCGCCTCAGTAATATTATTTGCCTGCGTTTCGAGAATACTTACAATACCACTACGAGTATCTATTAAATCACTCGTTACTAACCAACAACCACAACCAAACGACAACGCTCATTCCAATCAAGTTTAATATGCACAAAACTCATGTCTACCTCACAGAAATCTGAATTCTTTATTAGTTTTCTATGACTACCCTTTTAAATTTACGAAATGTGTGAACAAAGCGAACAAGCTAAAGAATATTATATTTCTGTTCATTTCTTCAAATTGAGTAAAAACAAAAAGACAAAAATAATGTGAGATTCGAACTCGCGGCTCATTGATTAACGCCGTAAACTGGGCGCGCTTAACCGCTAGACCATCTTGACTCATGTAAAAATGTTGAAATTATGAACTACATTCACAACGATGATACATGTGTCTTCTTGAAAGTAAAAGGTCGTAAGTCAAACTAAACGTCAACCTAATACGTTTTGAGATTGGGTATGGACTTTTGGTCGCCACTGTACAATCCAATGTAGACCCCAAAATTTATGTAGATTTATATATGTACTTAAGTAACTATATCCATTAGTTTCTCCAATGTTAAGTTACATCTATAGTTACTGCTTAGCTACCGTATTAATTAATTACCGTATTTTTTCAAATCGAACCAGTACTTCCTGAGATTAGCGCGTTCAAAAAAACAATCGAATGCTTTATAATATTATATGTAGTATAGATCACATTCAAAATCATTAAAATATTCTTTAATAAACGAGATAAATTTTGACGTGGTATATTGCTTTCTAGCAGAACAAAATTTTATCGATTAACATCAATTGGATTTATTAAAGTAAATTGTTGTAGGTACTTAGTCATCAGGTTCAAATCTACAGAGAGTATACCATATATCATTGTGTTTGTTGTTAAGCTTACCATAACTCTCTTCTATTATAGTTGATAGTTTAGGATCGTTTCCTAGGCTTATGGACATAAATACCATGTTTGGTATCCCTAAATTATGGCAGCTTATGAATGATTACATAATCGGTGTCGTCGGTATATAGGCTGAGTTAAAAAAAATGTTCATCGTTTAAGGGGTGAATGTACTCTAGAATACGAACAACTTTTAGTATGCGGCGAACCCTGAAAAATGAGCAGGAATATAAGCTGATTAGCTATTACTAGAGTAATAGCTAATCAGCTTATATTCGCTGTTCCTTATATTATTTTGGAACTGTGTAGACACAGTTCCAAAATAATATAAGGAACAGCGGTTTTTATGACAGAGTTAGTCTCGTAGTAAAAGTTGTTATACATAAGAACTTTCACGTCTTTGAAAGATGCGCAGAAAATTAAAGTCAACCTGTATAAGCTCAAGCTTTCTTATAACTAACAATACGATATTATGAGAAACATCATAAATAAAAATGCTTGATACACAGAATATTACAACAAAAAAAAATACAACATTTACGACCCAATTCTATATAATAATTAATACCACTTGTTACTGCTTTCAATATCTTTTGTCAGTAAAGTCGTGACGTGTGTACTGTGGTACATTCTGTTATATTATTCATAAAACATAATATGACCGCCGCCGCTGATGTAATAACACCCCAATGGGCATTCTCTCGCGTGTTATGATAGCTTATTTTATTTCTGATTCCCAAAGGAGATGATGACGTTTATGGGAATTTGGCTCAAGATGGAGTTGCAATTAAATAATTTTGATGATATTTTAAGAATCCTATCCTTTCTTGCTACTAATATACTTATATAAATATTATAAATGTGAAAGTTTATATGAATGTTAGTTACTCTTTTACGCTTAAACGGTCGAACGGACCTGGATAAAATTTGGCTCTAAGATAGATTTTAGTATGTAATAACACATTGGATACTTTTTATTCTAGAAAAATTTACGGTTTCCGTCGGATAATACATCAAATTTGACGCGAACGAAGTAGCGAGCAGAAGCTGATGTGTCATAAAGTGTAGGTAAATTAGAGGCAATTTGAAAGATTGAGATTAGATTGCAATTGTTTCTAAAAGTTAGCAGAAACGCCCCCACGGGGTCGCCTCCCTCCTTCTCTAAAAGTTATAATACCAGTAGGATTTAAAATTATAATACCTACTATTAGGATTAGTAGGATAATCACTGAGATGGGCAACGAGATTTAATAGTTTAATTAATTGACGTTCAAAAGTGCCTTTTAATGGTCCAATTGGAATAAATTATTTGACTTTGGTGTCGATTCTGTTATGCACAAGCTAAACTTAATTCAGACTATTTCTATCTTTTTCTCTCCAATCAAACAAGAAAGGGACGGACATGAATAAGACTTGTCAATTTTAGTTGATCTGAAACCTCTATACAATTATAGTTGACATGTCAGAACGCATTGATTAAAAACACGGAAAAGTTCAAGGCAAAACTAATGTGACATCTCTAACTTAGTTCTAAGGTATTACCGTCCTTTTCTTTCGCTGTAGGTTAGTAAGAGATGTCAATTCTCTAATTTTAGTTAAGTTTCTGAACAAGGGAATCGGCACCTTTGACTTAGATGAGATTGTGACTACATTTTAAACGTGTTTAATTAGTGGCATTAGCCTTGAGTTGTTTATGATGGAACTTTAAAGTTATTAGAAAGTTAAGTGTTGTCTGCGACTGACGAAGGTGTCTGTGGAAATTGTTTAGTTTTGTCTGGCATGTATTAATAAACTCTACTAAACACGTGCTCAAGTAATTAGGTTTAGTCAAAACAAACCAGCCCGCGTCAAAATTTCTCTTGTAGATAAAAAGAGAATATTTAATATTTTTTGAGAGTAAGATTGTGATTTACATTGAAATTAGAAACATTATTTTAGTGCTGAAAAGTAATTTAATACATTTGGCATATTGAAATTAGTTTTTTTTTTAACTTAATTTTATTTGTTACTATACCTATATTATCCCGCGATTTCACTGCTGTTAATTAACATCTTATAATACTGCTCCGATCCCAAAGTCGTACCGTGATAAAACGGCTTTGTAACGTAAAAGGATTAGTGCAAACCGGCCCAGCAGTTCCTGAGATAAGCGCGTTCGAACAAACAAACCCTTCTGCTTTAAAACATACTACGTAGCTATATACTCCGCGGTGTCATCCACGATCAGTTACGTCTTTGGTTACTGCTCCGCTCTCGTTGGTCGTAGCGTGAAGGTCTATACGTATAAACCTTCCTCTTAAATCACTCTATGTAATAAACCGATTTATCCGTACTAATATTATAAATGCGAAAGTAACTCTGTCTGTCTGTCTGTCTCTTCTTCACGCCTAAACCACTGAACCGATTTCAATGAAATTTGGTACAGATATAGTCTGGGACCCGAGAAAGGACATAGGATAGTTTTCATCCCGGAAATCCCCCGGGAGCGGGAACTATTAATCCACGCGGACGAAGTCGCGGGCAAAAGCTAGTATAATATATAAACCGTATTTATTAAATTTGTTGCGAAGTTTAAAAAATCTAAGCGTACAGACGGACAGACGACGGGCAGCGACTTTGTTTTATACTATATAGAGATAGTATAAATAGTAGGTACCTATAGCATTGCCAAGCCCTAAAACAATAGTCACGTTGTTTTTTTAACAATCAAAGAGTTACTTAGTAGCTTTGGTCTTTACGTTTAAGAAATTAGAGAAAGAGTACAAACCTACGCCAGCGAAACTTCTTTGGATTACTTTTGAAGGTGGAGTACCTTCAACTGCGATGCTTATCTAATGAATCGAATAATTAATGAAACCTTTACATTTTACTTTATAATTGTGACATACAAAATTTTGTGTGAGAGTGGTAAAGGATATACGATGGGGCTATGTGCACCTAAGTGTGAAAGAGAGAAGAGATTCGTTACGATTTGAATGCTGTGAGTAATTTTACTTAGCAGTAAAGGCGGTAAGAGCTGGAAGAGAAATAAAAAACGAAATATTATCAATTAAATCTGTAGATACATAATGTCTATCTATACTATTACAATCAACCAAGTTTTTGTAAAAACCAAATTGAATGAAAAGAGTGTCCATGGAGTTTCTTGCTCGTTCTTCTCCATAGAAACCTACGTTTTGGAACGAGCACTAGCTAGAACTAGCTTCAATATTAAACTGTAACTTCTTGACAATTCAAAAGTGCCTGTAAATGGTCTAATTGAAATAAATGCTTTGACTTTGACTCTGATCAAGCTGAAAATGTTTTTTGTTTGTTTGTGTGTGTTTTTTTAATACTCCAATCTCTGGAACTATATATTTGAGGAATAGTATAAGCTATATAACACCACGCTACGATACACGGGAGCAGAGTAATATAATAATAATGTAATTCTCCAGACCGATTCCGGCCACGGCGGCTAATCTTAATGCAGACTAGCCTCGTACGCAGGATATATTATAGTGCACAAGTGTGTGCGCAAACACAGGTGCACTCCCTCTTCCCTAACTCACATAGCCCGATGGGATGGCAATCCGACACGACCGGAGAGAGATCAGGCGCAGGACCAATGGCTTTGCGTGCTTTCCGAGGCACGGGGGTGTCACACCACCAACTTCCAAACTCCGGGCTGCTACTGAGAAATTCCTAATGGAAAACCCAATAACACTTTTTGCCCGACCTGGGAATCGAACCCGGGACCCCTTGCTCAGCAGTCGCGCTTGCGACCACGAGACCAACGGGGCAGAGTAATAAACATAAGACGTACGTAGTTTAGTAGAAGCAGAAAAAAAAACACGCGAACAAAGTCACGGGCACACGGAAGCTAATAATATTGCAAAGCTAAAGAGCTTCATTTTTTGTTTGAACACGCTAAACTACTCAGCTTCTGTACGTCGATTCTGTAAAATTCAGACATGAACTCGCATCTCACGTCGCTATGCACCCTCACTTCGCTTAAGGTTCAAAATGACATTGATTTCTTTGACACTTTGAAGTGCGAAGTTAGCGTCGAAGTGACGGTGGAATTACCGTACAGCAAGGCTGCTCAACCGCAAGCCCGCGGGCCATAATGTGGCCCGCGGATAGATTTTAATTGGCCCGCGTAAGCAAGTTTTCAAAATCCCGCTGACAAAGTGTTCCATCTTCATACTTTTTTTTTCATAAGCAGGTGTCACATTTACCTTTGATTTTTTTTGCACAAGTCCCAAAAGTAACTAAAACAGGAATCGTTAGTGGCCCGCCGAAAATTTCTAAATGAAGTGTTTGGCTCTACTTTAAAAAAAGTTGAGCACCCTTGCCGTATAGAATGCCACTTCTTACGTGATCTCATACTTCTGTCAAAATCTCCCCGTCAATTTAGTCCAACTCGCTGACACGCTCGCAAGAGTGGCGCTAGTGTAAATTCGAATTATCAACCGAGTTTTTAGAATGCCAATCAAGAAAGTCACAGCGGATTCAGATTCGAAGTTTAGAACGAGGTCTTACAGAATCACACAGTTGGTCTGATTCTGAAAGTTCGTTTGCTAAAAGGAAGCTACGTTTTCCTTGAATGCTAAAAGTTATATTTAATTTAAAAAAATATAAATCTGTAAGGAATTTTGCGCGGATGAACTCGTAGGTAAACGATAGAAGGATATAGGTATTACACTGGTGTGCTATAGGTACAGCTCTGCTTATCTCTTCGTGGGGAATATGCGCGATATTAGGATACAAATAGTATGGTTAAACAATCCACTGTGACAAACAAATAAACATTGCGCTGAATAATTTGACAAAATCTCTAAATATTGCCAACATACATTTTTATTTTGTATAATTTTCTTTTTGTTCTGGGCCCATCTGTCAATTCTGGACTTTTAATTAACGAGCTGTTGCTACCATCCAAACCATCACGCCTGCTTCTCCGAAGGGTTAGGCAGAGGTGTACCACTGTACACCCACAGTTCGCCGGTATATTATAGGTCCTATGTAATAGGGGGTGAGCCTATTGCCGTTAACCGGGCACAAATCCTAACTCCGAGCTGCTACTAAGAATCTGGGCTGTTGCTATTGCGTAATATCACAATTAATGGAAGCCGATATTAATTACAGTCACGTTTACAATTGTGGTTAGTTTTGTAAATACGAGACAACCTCACACTGTCTCTCAATATCGAATTAACTAAATTAATTTCCTCAAATTAATTCAATATGGCAAATGTGTTACTTGATTACCTAGCAACAGTTTAATTTAAGTCCCAAACTTGTGTTTAGAATAAATATTTAAAATCTATGCTTATAGAATAACTGTTTTTTTTGTTTGTACGCGTGAATCCCATGAGGTTCCATGTAATAGGGGGCGAACATATTGCCATTAACCGGGCACAAATCCTAACTACGGGCTGATACTGAGAATTTTATAGAATAACACTTTGCTCGACCTGGGAATCGAATCCAAGATCTCTAGCGTACGCTCAGTCTATTTATACAATATTTTAAGTAAAGAATTGATGTATATATTATTGTATTCAAAACTACTAGTCGTCAGTTAGTGTGTTTTGCCCGAACTAACCCTAATTAATTAGCTCAAGTCACCTGAGTATATCTTGATAAGTACCACGGAACATGCGATAAGTCGCTAGACCAATCATGAATCAGCTTTGAGACATAAATTCTATCAAGATTACTGTTTCAAGCAGCTCGGTTACATACCACATAGGTATCACGTCGTCTTATACAGCAGGTGTGATATTCAGGTGTGATATTCGATAAAGGCGTTAAGTGCACTTAAGGTGAATGAGGAAGCTGCTTCCACTTGGAATTAAGACGATATATGAGGATTATATAAGATATAGATGTTCATATACTTTAAAATCTGTTTAAATGTTGCTTAACAAAATTGTAGGTACCAAATAACAGTTTTGCGTGAAATTTTAATAAGTAATGGGATAGGGGGGGGGGGGGGGGGGAGGACTAACAAAAAAGCCATCTATATCTTAAATCAAATTCAATTGCCGAATGTAAGAAAGGTCATGACTTAAAAGTGGTTCGACAATCGTACCACCGTGCGGCGTTCGTAATTATCAGAACATGGTTGTTATAAAGTATTTTTTGATCCCCCCGTCCCGGGTCCGGGTTCCCGGGTGCGATTCCCGGGTCGAGCTAAAAGTGTTATTGGGTTTTTCTATGAAATTCTCAGTAGCAGCTCGGAGTTTGGATTTGTACCCGATTAATGGCAATAGGCTCGCCCCCTATTACATGGGACCTAAATATACCGGCGAACTGTGGGTGTACAATTGATACACCTCTGCCTAATCCTACTAGGAATACAGGCGTGATGATGGTATTATTTGATAAATGGAAAACCTACCAGAAATGTCGGAAATTACACCCGTACAAAGCCATAGAGGGTAGCTAGTATACCTATTTTATATATAATGCATAAGTCCAAACCACAATACCTTTGGCAGTTATAATTTAAAACTACGACTACTAGAAACAACGTTACTTCGTAGCACCGTAGCAGTCGTAGCAACTTTGCTACGCGGCTACGCTACGAATATGAATACTACGATTACACTATTCTGTGTAGTTAGAATAATAATATTACGTTCTTGTATAATTCCAGTGAAACCACATTCAGTATCAGAATCTGTTATACTGTGGCATTATTGACGCATAAACGCTTATATGAAGCGAACGAGCTATGAGTACAATAGTGGTATTTGGCAATCATATTACTTTTTATAGGCGAACAATCATATAATTGGATTATCTACGTTATGTCCGATTGAAGCTTCTTCTTAGTTGTGTGTTCCTTGTGAGTTATACTCATTCGTGTGTTTTTATTTTAACGTTGGCTCGTGTTTATCACAACAATCAGAGGGCCTAGCACGAGCGTGCGGAGTAAACGCAAAGTAAATTCGATATATTTTTAATTGTATGTACCCATATTTGCATATTTTGCACATTATATGTATCTAGTTTGAAGTATAAAAATGAACTAAAATGTTATTTTAATTCGAAAATCGACACGAATAGAATGCTAACATGTACCAATAATGAAATATTTCAAGTCATAAAATCACCATTCCGCTTTGATTAAGCGTGAGGCCCTTCAGAGGGACAATAATAGGCTATTAATATTAGTACCCGCTACAATTATTGATTCCACCATACACCTTATTTATAAAATAACATACCACGCCTGTATTCCCCGGGTTAGGCAGAGGTGTACCAATGTACACCCACACTTCGCCGGTATGTTTAGGCCCTATATAATAGGGGGCGAGCCGATTACCATTAACCGGTACAAATCCTAACTCCAAGCTGCTGCTGAGAATTTCATAGGAAAACCCAATAAAACTTTGCTCGACCTGGGAATCGAACCCAAGACCTCTAGCGTAGCAGTCGCGCATAGGAACACTAGGCTAGAAGCAGTTAGCTTATTTATCACGTATGTAAATAATAGACACGGAGAGAAATACCATCACCATCACGCCTGTATTCTCCGAAGGGTTAGGCAGAGGTGTACCAATTTACACCCACAGTTCGCCGGTATATTTAAGTCCCATGTAATAGGGGGCGAGCCTAGTCTTTTTTAGAAAATGTTTAAAAAAAATCCGATGCTAAGAAGATGCCTGTAAAACACAAGTTCTAAAGCGAACGCGAACGCTAATGTATCGCCTGCCTAATGAGTCGTTAAGTTAAGAGAAAGGAAGGAGCTTTCACGTGGAAACAGTCATTTACTTGTAAGATGGTAAGATGTCTGACATTTTTCATTTTTCATTTTTCATTTTTTTTTTTTTTTTTTTGTCATTTTTTTTTTTTTTTTTTTTTTTTTTTTTTTTTTTTTTTTTTTTTTTCTTGCATTTTTCATTTTTTTTTTTTCAGTCGGTTGTCAACATTATCTGACCCACCCTAAACACAAAGGAAATTGGACCCTCTGCCTATGAAAATAAGGTTTATTCAATTTATATGAGCCTCGATGAATACAGACACGCATAAACCCACCCAACGTTGTCGGAGCCACCGGCATTATATCATTTTGTTAAGCTATTTTAATCATTATCTCGTTGACATTAAAGTTAAAAACCTTTTAAGTCACCCTACATAATTAGAACCCAATCTTTAATTTCGTGGAGTCTTAACAAGTTCTTGTGGCTTGGCGGTTTGATGTTGGATTGGCGAGGAACAACATGTGGGTTCGAAAACAGTCCACCTGTTATCAGTTTCTTTTTTAATTTGAATTCATTTCTACAATATTGTTTGCATTATTAAAGAACGACCAATATGACTTACGCCTAATAACTTATCTTGTAAACAGGTGGGTAAATTAAAAAAGTTTAAGTTCACATATATTTGCTTCGTGAGGTAGATAATAAATTCGTCTACTTAAGTGACAAAAGTTACACTACGCCTATTAGCAGTGACTGCGCACACACATTTGTAAATCGTTTCGCATAACTCGTTAAGTATTTTTATGCAATTTGGTGTAAAAAAGCATCATGTCGCAGCTTAATGACTATACCAAACATAAAATCATATTTTTACATGAGCAGAATGTTGGAATTAGAGAGATTGGTCGTCGTCTTAATATAGCAGTAAGTGTTTTTTTTATACCTATTTTATTTAATTGATTGTGATTAATGAACGCGTAGTTGGCTATTTTACTATTACATTCACTCCTTACAAGTTACATAAACGGTTCCAAAAATGTTTTTTTTTTTGTTTTAGCGAAATACGACTGTAGCTAAGACGTTATGGAGACAAAGTAAATATTCAGCGGATTCGTCAAGGGGCAAAAAACATCAAGTATAGTCCCGAATGCGATTGCCCGTTAGTGTAACCGCAATAAAACACGATATTTCAGTGGAAACAGTAAGAAGGCATTTACACGCTGCTGGAATAAGGAATTATAAACCGGCACAGAAAATAGCATTGACACCTGCTCATCGCGAAGAAGGGTCCGTTTTGCCCAGGAATATTTTTTTTGGGAATTTTAACTGGGAAGAAAATGTTGTGATCTTCACTGATGAAAAAAAATCATTTAAATCGAACAAAGATGAACGTAACAAGGAACGGTGCACCATCACTCCGCTACTAATTAATCTAGGATATTTTTAAACACACCATGTAAGTAAATGCTCAATGGATAGATTGTTAAACCATTAAAATGTTGCCAATTACGTGGTGATGTTATTGTTATAAATAGATTTTTTCTATTTAAATGACATGTTTATTCACTACACATAGGCAGCTATAAATCTGTAAGGCATTTCACAGATGAATTAATTTTCTCGATAACAAACTTTCAAGCATAAACATGCCTTTTTTAATGTTTATAAATGGTTAAATTTGATTATGGCATACTCATATAAATTGTATATTAATTTGGAAATATGTGAGCATTTACTTACTTTATCTTACCTAAGTGTTATAATAAACATTTTAAATTTGCAATTGTTTAGTTTTATTTCTATACGTTGTCCATTAAAGAAATGTAAAAAAAGTATAATAAAATAATTAAAAAAGAAACATCTGAGCAGAAGCTATATTTAGGTTAAACTTGATTTCGAACGTAAACAACGATTAGTGACCACAAGACTAAAGAATTTAAACCATATGTATACTAGAATAAAGTTTATTTTTGCACAGCACAAGCAGCCAACCTTATCCTAGTGCAAATAGATTATTTTGTATTTTATCCCTTCATTATTTAATCACTCCATTAAGACATGATAATAAAAAAAACTACCTATAAAATAGAAAAAAATAAATTGTAAAGAGAAGTTGTTTTTGCAATTTAGTAAGGCAAGGTAAAATATGTTTGCGCGTTGTCACTGCATACCCTTAGTCAGTAGCATTTGAATACCAGTTTTACAATGAATACAAATATTTATTTTTCAACTACCCACTTATTACAAGTATTACCATTTTAGAAACTTTATATTTGAAGATTATCCGTCTATAGAGTTCTTTACAATAATACAAGAAATACTTTTAGAAAAAAATCTAAATTGTAAGCAAAACAATAATCTTCGTCGCAGGATTTGATCTCGCAACTTGTCATTCTCAGTCTTATACACAGACCACGAGACCAGAATAACTTGACCGAAATCATTAAAATAAGCTATTACACTAATTATATTATTAACAAGTTGTTATAATATTTAACCTAATGCTGACGTGATAAAGATCAAATTTGCGTGTGTGTATTATTATTCTATTTGTTAATTGAGTCCTCGACCACTTGACTGATAAGCTCATATAAATTGAATAAACCTTATTTTCATAGGCAGAGGGTCCAATTTCGTTTGTGTTTAGGGTGGGTCAGATAATGTTGACAACCGACTGTACGTCCATATAATTACCTTATTTATTTGGTAAACAAACGCGAAACGGGACATTGTGAGTAATTTCTTTTATAATGTACAGTCAGCAAAAGAGATAAGTAACCAGAGTCGCCTAATAAGTTGAAAGTTTTTCAAAAACCGATAAAAGGTTTTTAATGAATTTTATTTTTATTTATGAAAAATAAACAGTTTATTAATTTAATTAAATTTCATTTTAAAACGACCACCGGTTTGAAAGAAAACTTCAACTATATTAGACGGTCTGATTACTTATCTCTTTTGTTCACCGTACATACATAGGTTTGTCGTGATCTTTGCATCGTTTTTACATTAGTTTTTACATGGGACCTAAACATACCGGCGAACTATGGGTGTGCATTGGTACAAATCTGCCTAATTTTACGGAGAATACATGCGTGATAGTATGTTTGTGTGTATTAGGTTTTTCAACATCGAATTCAACGTAAACTGGAAAGAGAAAGCATAGCAGAAATATGGGAGGAGGAGGAAATTGGCCTTTGACAAGGAGTGGGACAGAAATGGCTAAAAAAAAAAAATACATTCCAAGTCAGAGGGCTTGCCTGTTTTGGTTAATTAAAGATTAAGATTGTTGTAAAATAAATAGTACAAAATGAATTATTTTTTATTTTTAAAAAACGTTGCCCCACACTAGGAATTTCTCCTATATTGTGGAAGCGTTTACAAACATATAAACTCACATAAGTACCCAAACAGCAAATGATATAAAATACAAAGGCAAATTGTATAAGACGACTTTATCAAAATAATCTGTTTTCTCAACTCTGATGTGTACTAAATAAAAAAGACAACAAAAGAAACATAAAGTAAACCCATTATGTCAGTCACAGTATACCCACACAATACATCAGTTACTGGGTACTCTGTGGCGCAACCCACGTTGCACGTTTGTCTTTATTTCTCGCCTCCCTGAAGTCACACACTGATTTTAATACAAATAAAAGAAGAAAATATGGCTCGGGTGTATGAGCAAGTTTATTACTAGGAATACAGAATATATGACTTATATATGTTGGGGTAAAATGTTTAATAAGGAGGTAAGTTTTTATGTGTGCAACTGTAATTAGATTTTATGATTTTTCTCATGGAGAAAACGTGTTATGATTAACACGACTTTCATAAAAAATAATAAAAAACAAAAATTCTCTATTTACAAATGAATTAAATTCTCTATTTACAAATGAATTAAATTCTATATTTACAAATGAATTAAATTCTCTATTTACAAATGAATTAAATTCTCTATTTACAAATGAATTAAATTCTCTATTTACAAATGAATTAAATTCTCTATTTACAAATGAATTAAATTCTCTATTTACAAATGAATTAAATTCTCTATTTACAAATGAATTAAATTAATTAAAGTGTTTGTTTGTAATTACAGAACAACAGCTTTTTACTGAATACATAATTAATGTTTATACGGTATTTATACCAAAAACCATTTTTTTTGTCTGTATGTTTGCTTCTGCTAATCTCGTAAACGACTGGACCGATTTCGATAGGACTTTCACTGACAGAGAGCTGATGATAATTATATATGGAGTAACTAAGGCTTATATTATACAAGAGAAAAAAATAAAGAATTAGGTTTTCGCGTAGCTAGATACCGCGCCCCCGGAACGCAAAGGGCACATGAAGGAACATAGACGGGTTTTAGTCAGTAAAAGTCTGACACTCCCTCCCGCCCCGCCTAGAGCGGGGGAAGTTATTTGATGATTTCCCGTCTTTAAAAAAAAAAGAAAAAAGGTTTTTGCGTAAAAAAACGAAATCGCGGACACAAGCTAGTGTAAAATACAATTTAAGTAAATACCTCATATTTACATCTAAATCCCTTTAGCTATTACGGATATGTTCATAAACTGTCTATTTCTTTGTACACAGAAATAAAACAAAGGTATGATGGGTAACCCTTTCTTAGTTAAAGTATGCATATTAATAACACAACATTAGGCAATAGTTACGCAGGCTGGTGTTTGCACATTCAATGAACAATTGAACAAGGGAAGTCTACGCTTCGGCTTTTAGTTTAAATGCAAACAGTAGTAGGTAAACTATGTAAGTTATTGAAATGGGCACTGAGCAAAGGAAGAGCAAATTAATTATTAATAGTTGCTTTACATTGATATGTATCCTACTGTCTATACTATTATAAAGCGGTAAGATTTGTTTGTTTGTTTGTAACGAATAGGCTCCGAAACTACTGAACCGATTTTAACCATTTTTTCACCAATAGATAGTTACATTATTCCCCAGTAACTTAGGCTATATAACATCTAGCTACTGCGCACGGGAGCGGAGCATTATCCAAAGACGTAACTTATGGCGGTAATATTATAAATGTGAACGTTTGTGAGGATGGATAGATAGATGTTTGTTACTCTTTCACGCTTAAACAGCAGAACGGATCTGAATGAAATTTGGCACTGACATAGATTGTAGTGTGGAATAACCCATCGGATACTTTTCACACTAGGACATTAAGTTTGACATACACACAAGAGCTAGTTGTTCATATTCATGAATGCTACCACCCCCTAAAATATAGTGATATTAAAGTCATGTCGTATTCAAATATAAGTGTGTCGGTCGAAATAAGCTAAAAAATCTTAACAAAGCATCCTGCCTTTGCCAGCGTTTGTCAAATGTTTTTGTTTCTTATTGCGAAACAGTTGTATGAAAATCGTCCAATAGAGTGTTTCGTATGTTCCGTAGCAGTGGAGCTCTGAAAGCAGGCTTCGAGGCACCAGTAACAAAAACCCGCTCGTATATCAGCTGCCTTCATCCTGAATGCAATACTATTTACTCTTTAGTCCGTGATCGTAAAAGAATAAACTCTAAATACAATATCTGAACTTCACAAAAATAAAAACCGGTAAAGGTTCCGAAGATTGAAGATAATGGAAAATTAAATTATTATCTATTGAACTGCGTTATTAGCGTGGTGGTCCTAAGCGCGACTGCTACGCTAGAGGTCTTAGGTTCGATTCCATGGTCGTACAAAAGTGTTATTGGGTTTTTTTTATTAAATTGTCAGTAGCAGCTCGGAGTTAGAATGTCTGCCCGGTTAATAGCAATTGGCTTGCCCCCTATTATCCTCGTGATCCCTCCTGTAACTGACAGAAACAAACACAACCCGGATATCACAACAAACAAAAAGCTTTACTATAATGGATTATGATAATAAAGGAAATTACAAAACAAATAATCAGCCGGTGAACTGTGGGTGTACAGTACACCTCTGCCTTAACCGTCGGGGAATACAGGCGTGATAGTACGTATGTAAATTATTATTTTTGAAATCAACTTTACGTGTGAAATTTGCACGTTGCACAAGAACCGTTTTAAAAATAATAATTTAACTTTTAATTTGCTAGTAAGCTAAAAAGAAGTGTTCGCGTTTCCATGGCTCTAAATATTCGCTGTCGGGTGGGGTGGGGTGTTGCGGGGGTGTCAGGTTGCATTTACAGGTGGGCGATTCCATTCGCCGCCGTAATGAAACTTTGATCGAGTAAATCAATTGTGTTAGGGGGTCACCTGCGGTGTGGGTCAACCTGTCATTGGAGCTGATTAGCTGTAGGTAGTGGGATAATATACACCTAATACCAAGGTGTTATTGACTCACTGCTTAGCAAAGGACTCTTCTTATAGAGAAGGCATGAACATTGATCATTGCTTAGATATTTCTGCTTTATATGTATAAGGTGTTAAAAAAACAATTTTACGAATTTCGTGTACTTGCTTAGTATCGAAAAACTAATATAATGACAAAATCTTTTGAGCTATGTTAACTTTTCCCATGTAAAAGGAATTTGGTAAAAACTTGAAATGTGAAAAATAAATATAATAAATATAGGGGTCGGCAGCGCACGAGTGATGCCTCTGGTGTTGCAAGTGTCCATAGGCAGCGGTGACCGCTTAACATCAGGCGGGCCGTCAGCTTGTTTGCCACCTAAAGTGGTATAAAAAAAAAAAATAGCTGAAAAAAAAAATTGTTTCTTTGCATTATATTAGTTTTCCGATACCGAGCAAATATACGAAATTAGTAAAGTTGATTTTTGAACACCTTATATAATTAAGTCTAGGTTTCTTTACTATGTTTTCTTTCAACGATGACAGTGTTGTCCAAAATTAATATGGAAACGACTCTAGGATAATAAGCGACAATGAAATCTACTGCTGCAGATTGTAGTTTCGAGGTCGAGCAATACGTAATAACATTTTGTGATCCTATCCACCTGCTTAAGCATGATTCTAGATAAAACAACGATCATTTGTAAAGCAAATATAAAACATGAACATTAAAAGAACGATATTTCTCAATTTATTACCTGTCCATAACAGTAGTAGCTTTAACGCTGTTTGCAGTACGTCAGCGGTTCTTTGTTTTTGCTGTTACCTTTCGACGAAGCAGCGCTTTCAAGCGCGTTTTACTGGAAAACAAATCCTTTCTCCTGAAGGACATTTTGACAGCCGGCCCGGCGTGGATACACTGCGGATGAAGACTCGTCGTGTTCACAGCAACATTTTCCCCTTATATTCAAAGTTCTTTGGAAAATATTTTATGAAAAAACTATGATGAAAGCGCAACTAAGATAAGCGTTCTTTATTTCCACCATCTACGTAGCGCGCCAAAGCCTTTAATCTGTGGCACGTCAGCGTTATTTTTAATAACGTGGCGAAATAATTTCGCAGGTCCTCGCTCGATCTGCAGCTAAATACAGTTACAGGTGGAGGTGGCCGGGGGAGGGGGTAGGATCGATACAGCACGCTGCACGCCCCCTTATGCTCACCAATTGTTCGAATTTCAGTATGCACTCATTGAAATATTGTGTTACCTGTGGAGCCACTGAGCCAGTGATTTATTCATTAGTCGTATTTATGGCTGTGGTACTCGCGAATGCCTTGCATTCCGGCTGAATCCTTTGTTCAATGCGCCACAATGGCAAAGGGAATAAATAAATGTCGTGCTTAATGGCCCCGATTAAGAAATCGCGCCGTACGGAGAAGTCAGGTGGGCGTTACCTTCGTTCAGAATATTAACTACCTTCTCAGAACTATTTCTACATTCAATTGTCTCTGCAGAGCCACTTACTACATTAGCAGCTCTTCTTTTATTTTATTTTATTTTAAAATATACTCAGTTCTGGAACAGAATTGCTTTTTTCGCATTCCGGACGCCATGCCCACGGGACGCCGGCGTCGCGTGGACGCTGTACTAAGACAAGATTGAAAATCAAAACCATTTTACAAGCGGATTTATTTTATGATAAATTGTTTACAGTAGAAATGTTACGGCTTTCATACTTAAACGTCGTATAGATCTGAGGAATATTTGCGGGCAGCCGGCGGCAATCTGTGTCCCACAGTGACGCGATGTATCTGTTTGTACGTCAACAACAGTGATAAATGGCTGTCGCACAGAAACGTCTTCAGTTCCCAAAACATTCTGGGTTTCAGAGCAAGCTTTTGTGCTAACTAGTACGAAACTTGACAAGACCTTTGTTAAAGTTAGCGTCCTAGGGAATCAGGCGTGCTCTCGAGTCTTGGGAAGTCTTAGGACTGACACTCACGATCGACTTTTAATCGCTCGAGTTTCGTCGAGTACATTATACTTGGTTGAAGCTTTAAAAGCTTTTAGTACTTACTTTGGTACCTAGTTTTGAAATAAATATGAAAGTTGTTAAACAATTTAGTCGATCGTCAACATTGCCTATATTGATGTTTTGTAGGCATAAGTACTTACTCTTGTTACTCAATACATATAGGTAATGATATAAGGTCAAAGTTGCAACTAGGTGTTACTATAAACTTATTAGCCGAGTATGCCCGAGTATGTCGTGTGCCCGAAAAATCCTAGTTACAGGATAATATTGGCTTTGCCCGTCACCGAATCATGGACACGTACCTAACCCTAATATTTACTTATCCCAGACAAAGATCTTGCTTCCAATTTTCATGGACGTCTCTGTGTTTATGTATTGGAAAATGTTGCTCCAGAAAATGGGAAAAAGTACGCTATCGAGGGTAACTCGAAATTGTTTTAGCTTTTGTTCAACGAATAAATTTATCCTTATAGTATTTATTTATTATATTAGGTATGCTACAATCAATGTGGTGAATGTAATTCAATGAAGTAGGGCGTAAATAAATAACTGGTGAAAAGAACACATTGTTACGACAAACTTACCACTTCTGAATTTTTTCGTCACTTGTCCAATAAAAGTTCTGTGGTTCTATACCTAAAAACGTGCAACAGTGTGAAATGTATTGAACAGCTGATTTGCTTTTTAATAAGACTAGGGATGGTGTAGACACCCAAAAGTTTTTGTTGCGATACATAAAAGATACCCCAAACGGGTCGAAAGGGACCTTCCGACCACGTATGGAATATATTTTAACTGATTAAATTAATTAAGAAAATCACTCAGTAGCAATGCGTCTTTTATTTATTAAACTATTCGTTTAACGTACTCATACATGCAGCTCTATAATATGCATTTAAATAAGTTTATGTTTGCGTGTAGCTTGTCGTTTGCACACTCGCTGCAGCGCTGCAGCGCTTGCATGAGCCCAGTTTAAGCTTAATTCGGGTGAAACCCACATTTTCAACTGTAATGAATAACGTTAACGAGGGCTTGCCAGCTCTGAGGCGGTGACGCGCGCCTTCATTAACTATATCTAAATTGCGTGGCGACCGGCTCACGTAATAATAAGATTGCTCGGTATATTATATACCTACATTTCTGACGATTTCGCCGTCTAGCCGGTGCAGCCGTGTAATTTACTACGGCGTACTGTAATGCACGAATCGGTATTACTGCATTTCTGCATTTTCTGCAATGAAATCGTCCGCCCGGCCGCCGATCGTCTTATTTGATTCGATTGCGCGAGTAAGCAATATTTTACGGAGGTAGGGTTGCCATCTCTAAAAATCAAAAAGCCGGACTTACACGTTAACAAAGCCGGACTTTTGAATTCCAATGCCGGACTTTTGAATTCCAAAGCCGGAAAAAAGGGATTTTTAATAGACTTTTGTTTTGAAGAAACACGGTTTACGAGATCTGTTTCTTTAATAATTTTTCGCATAACATTGTTTACAAGTTACATGTCTCACATTAAATTCGTCGTTCAAAATTTTGGCGATGGTTTCTGGACATAACCTATTCCTTTGTTTTGTCCTTTGCTGGCCAATTAACGAGAATACTCTCTCGACAGTTGCATCATGCCGCGGTTTTGAAAAATCATACTCGCACATAGCGAGTATGTCTGACTATCAATACATATATTACTCAGCGACACAACAGTCGCTTAAAATCAGGATCCTCTTGTTTTTCTTGTAGAAAAAGAATTAATCGATAGTATAAAAAGCCTAACAAAAGCCGGACGGGCCGGACGCAGTCAAATATGGCCGGACAAGAGGTCAAAAAGCCTAACACTGTCCGGCTTTATCCGGACGGATGGCAACCCTATACGGAGGACTTGCGTTCTGCTGCATTTTGGATTTTTAAAATGCGAATTGTAATTTTAAAGTGACATTCCTTTTTTTTCAAAGAGCTTAATGCTAAGCTTGTTTGAGTTTTTACCGTGAATTAAATTGGTACACAATTTATATTTAGGTAGTTGTATTTACTTAAATATTTTTCATCCTTTGTACCTAAAGCATGTTCTGTAATAGTAGGTACAACCATCAGTAGAACGCAATCAAAGAAGTTACCTTATTAAAATTGAGTATCATGTTTATTTTGACGGATAATTAAAAGTTTCGGTTTGTGTTGCCTCGTGGGTTGGTCGTGTGAACTACATGTGAAAATAGTGTTGAACTAAATGTGGGAGGAGAGTGGGCATGCACGTTCTTGGGAACTGTCTGTACTACTAACTCCAAATAAGAATAGCGGTACTTACTATGCAAGCTGAAAATGGTATGGGAAGCTACAAGACAAACGTTCAATAAACATGCATACATACCATCACGCCAGTATTCCCCGAAAGGTTAGGCAGGCGGTTTACCAATGTACACCTACAGTTCGCCGGATTTTTTTTAGGTCCCATGTAATAGCCTTTTGCCATTAACCGGGCACAAATCCTAACTCCGAGCCGCCACTGAGAATTTTATAGAAAAACCAACTTTTTGCTCGACCTGGGAATCGAACCCAAGACCTCTAGCGTAGCAGTCGCGCTTTGAACCACTAGGCCAACGGGGCAGTTTTACGTTCAATAAAGTAAAAGATAATAAAACTAAGAACAAACTTTAACAACATTAAACAAATGAATAGATTCACAATGGTGTCAGTTCTGTCTATAGCTAATTCAGTTATACAATCTTTAGAGACTGAAGTTCTTAATTACTTTTAATACATTTTCAATGTAAAGCGAGAACAAACTTTATTGTTAGCATGAGTTTGAAGCCCCGTGACGCGGCGGCTCCTGACACTCGTGACGCCTTCCTTGTTTCCTTGTCAACGAGGGTACTATGACTTCTTTTGTCCCTGTTTACCCGGTGATGGCGAGCGAATTCACATTTTTACTCGCATTGAAATTTTTATATTAAAAAAATAATTGCGTCAGCCGCAGAGCTCGAGTGATGTTTAATCTATTTCTCACGACAAAAACTTAATTTCAGTACTCGAAGCGGCCTGGAACGTGTTCTTTTTACAGAACATTTGTCAAGCACTGAAGATTTATTATGATGCTTAGTAAATTTGCATGCTATCTGACGGAATTTGTGTGTAATTTGTCTTTCTTTACCGCGCCAATTATAACGAGGCGGAACGAATTAATTTTGTTTATTACATCGTACAACAAGCTAGGCAACCGAATCGAATGAAATAAACGAACAATAAACTTTAGGTGTAAAGAGAACAATGTTTATGTAAAGAAAAACAGTTGTTTATTCATCGCTTTATTGAGTACCAAACAAGAATGTCTGTTTCTCTGTTAATAAAGTCTATAAACAAGTAGATGGAATATTCCGATCTGTCAGTCCGCTTTGTCCCCTTATGGGGACAGATAAACGAGGACTCAATCAACGAGAGGACAGTTCGAACTTACTTTCCGAGTCCCCGAGTTGCTAACAGGGGGACCAAACTTTTTTTTTCCGATCTGTTCCCTTAAGGGGATAAAACAGGGTGACGGAATACACGAAATGTGTAAAATTGATTTTTTGACATACATTAAAACAAACATTCGATGTTTTGAACACTCGATGTATTGAGTGTTCGATTTATTGAGCATTCGATATTATGAACGTTCGACTATTTAGGCGTTCGACGTGTTGGATCAATTGTAATTCGGTTATTTGGCATTCGATTTGGCGTAGTACACCCCATAAACACACTCCTTTTTCCCATGGGGATAGGCAGAAACCACAGAACGCCACCTGCTACGATCTTTACATACTCCTTTCGCCTCGTCTACGTTCATACATCTGGTCATACAAGCATGCAGATTACGAGTACTGCGCACCCAACTCAAGATAAAGCTAAAAAAAGCCTCGAGCTAAATGGTATTAAGCTGTGTATTTATTTAAACTTTATGCAACAAAAATATGCCGTTCGACATAAAACTAGACACCTAAGTATTGGATTAGAGAACAAGAAATCATGGCATTGCGCAAAGAAGGCGGAGGTTAATATTTAACCGTCCACTTGAGTAGCTTTTAGAATTTGTTGTTATTGTTACAGTTGTATATTTGAATAGGATTTTATCATTTTAATTCATACATACATACATACGTATAATCACGCCTGTATTCCCCGATGGTTAGGCAGAGGTGTACCAATGTACACCCACAGTTCGCCGGTATACTTAGGTCCCATGTAATAGGGGGCGAGCCTATTGCCATTAACCGGGCACAAATCTAAACTCCGAACTGTTACTGAGAATTTCATAGAAAAACCCAATAACACTTTTTTGCTCGACCGGGGAATCGAACTCAAGACCTCTAGCGTAGCAGTCGCACTTAGGACCATTAGGCTAGGCCCAAGTCAAATAAGGCTAATGCTTATATCTGTGCTACTAAAGTGTATAAACAAGTAAACGGGTATAGATAGCAGTAGATAGAGTTCTCGTATGAAAGTGTAACGATGCAGTAGGCGAGATGGTTCCCACGGTGAGGACCGTGGGGCGATGTGTGCAGCCGCGAACTTACACTGAACAAATAATAATAAACTTGCCCATTAGCTCGCAGCTCGCCTCGCCCGCCCACTCCAAACACTAACGCTAATACAGACGGGAACCGACGCCCGACCGACTTATGTGCCTACGCGACTCAACTCTTCATTTTACATAATTAAGTTTACTCGAGTACGCATCTTTGAAGCTTTATAAATCTCGGTTTAATGTAGTCAATGTTGTACGTAGGTAAATTTCATTTTAATTCTACATTATCTATTCAAAAACTTGATACAAATTTATGTAGGTACAAATTAGATTACAAAACCATTTTTTTTTTAAATTAAGTTGGTGGTTAGTGGTTATGTAAATTAGCTGCCTGTCTACGAATAAATTCTAAGGTCCAAAGTAGGGTAACTCGTCTTTTGTTTGTGGGCTTTAATTAAAAGAGGTTTTGTTTCAATTAAATTAAGTTTCACAACGCAAGAAAAAGTTCTTAATTGGCGGAAACCAAACACTTTTAGCCGTTGATTGCTTTAAATATAGCTGGCTATAGATCATTAGGGAAATAGGGATAACAAATACTGCCTATGCGAGATTTTTATTGTATCCCTAAAATAATACCTACATTAAAATAATAATATAGAATTTGTGCCCGGTTAATGGCAATAGGATCGCCCCCTATTACATGGGACCTAAACATACCGGCGAACTGGGTGTACATTGGCACACCTCTGCCTAACCCTTCGGGGAATACAGGCGTGATGATATGTGTAAAATAATGAAGAATTCATAGCTGCACATTTAACAAATCATTTTAATGGACTCTGCTGTGAATTTCTCTCTTGCCAATTTTATTGGATGTAATCATAGTGTACATTTTTAAAGCAGTACACTTTTGTTAACATTGTTTGCTTTTTTCTCTTTCGTGCAAGTGTCAACACACATCTGATAACTTATTTTATACGAATAAGTACTTTCTTTTACTATTCTTAGGGCTGCTTTTACCTAAATGGCCGACACTGGACACAAATTTCCAAAGCCTCGAAAATTTGGAGTAAATTAGAGATTTATTCCCGGACGCCCCTGATATTCTTTTTTACAATAAAATCAAAGACATCATTAACAGTATCCTTATTAAATTATTTCAATTTTCTTTCAAAGCATCGAGACTCTACTGACACAAAAAGTTAGGACACTTTTTGAAAACCCTCCGGACGACCCCCGGACGCCCTTTAAACTGGGACAAATCCAGGGAATCTCGGACGAATGGCAGCCCTAACTTTCTTGATTACACGTCCCTTATTAGGCCTTAGGAGGTTTTATATTATACACGCTGGTATAATTCAAACGATAAAAGCAACCAATGTTACAAACGCAAATACTGCTGTGATAAAACTCATTCTGGGAAGCTGCAAGCATTGCTACATTTACATAAATTGTAGTTGTATTATTGCACGTTCACGGAGCAATGTACAAGCAAGCAAGCAAGCAAGGCAAGGAATTACATTTCTACATTAATGTACGTAATTACTACAATTAGTAGACAGCTGCACGATATTTGTGTTTGTACATGAAGTAAGCACACGTTTGAAGTTGAACTACTGTTTAAATAACCCTTTGAATGTTCAAAATGAAGTATGTTTCTCGAATTTGACGTTGGATTTTCTTGATCATGTTCCATGCTCGTGTATGACTGAACATCGAACGCCTGAGAACTTGAGGTATTTTGACATAGCAAGCCGACTCATCATCTGCCTTACCTTTTACCAACTAAGTTCGGATCGGCTTCCAGTCTCTAGATGCAGCGGAATACCAATATTTTACATAGAGCGACTGCCTATGGGGAAGTAAAGTTTGTATAGGAATAAAGATACTCTTCTAGAATGAGATTCCTTTTCCTAAGGTGCCGATCACAAAATGTCCAGCAGTCCAGCACCTCTGTTAGATTTGTAACGTTTATAAACACACTCGTGATATTATCGGAAAAAACTTAACACGACGCAATGTTTCAAAACATTTTTATACCGCTGGTAAGGTAGGTAGGTAGGTAGTAATTTTTATTCAACCTTTGTTAAGCGAACACGACACTTTAAGGCGAGAATGTGTGAAGAGGAATTCTATGGAATGTTCCCTTGTCTTGCGTGTGACATATTCGCATATTCGTTATAACATAGAACATTGTTCCACAATGCGCGTCGGCACCGCGAGTTGACATAGCTATATGGGTGAAGTTAGGGCTAACAACACCTAAATTGCGGACATCGGACGAAAACTTCAAAATCCCTGATCATGATCATCAGCCGCAGGACGTCCACTGCTAGGCCTCCCCTATATATTTCCAAGCGGCTTGCATTTACCGTCAAGTCCCTGATATTTGGGTTAGATAGAGGGGTTGGGGTTAGGGTTTCAGTTGTTTTCTAGAACACCTCTTAAAAAAACACTTAAAAATAAAATAAAAACTCGTTTTTTTTTTTATTGTATTGATTTATTGATTATATTTCAATATATAATCAGGATTCCCTTGGCAACAACAGTCACTTTTTGGAAACCCCTCCCAGACGTATCCCGAACGGCCTCCAAACAAGGACAAATCCGGGAAACCCGGACGGATGGCAGCCCTAGCTGAAGATTACAGCCATCAATTATTCACACTAATTGCGTCTATTATGAAACTTTAATGGGCGAATGATGGGAGCATCCTACTGTGAACAGAAGGCCATCTACTAATTAAAAATGATCAAAATCTTGTCGCAAGCTCGTCTCAGCGACAATCAATGAAAAAAAAAGGAGGTTTCAAAATTTGAGGCATTTTTGACAGATTGAGACAAAGATTAGCCCTCAGTTCGTGAGGCCTGTATTTCTCAGTAACTATTTATTATTCTTTGTCAGTCAGAAGGAGGATCAAGTTTATAATAGTAAAGTAATGATTATGGGCTCACGCGAAACCAGAAATTAAACAACATGCTAACACACACATACGTACTGAAGTACCTATTACATTTGTGCAAGTGAGTAGTGTAGATAACGTTACATACTTGTCCGCTCTTAGATCTCATATGTCTGATTCTTATAACTTACCGACATTAGTTAGCAAATGACACTCTATAGCCAAACTGTCTAATTTAATGAATTCGCCGATAAAACTGACTTGTTGACTGTATTATACACGGTTACTTTTACATCGTTCTGGAGCCAAAACACAGGAACTCCAATCGAGTAATAGGTGCTATTGGCATTGATATTTTTATTTAAAGACGTCTCAAAGAAGTTAAAAAATTATCACTTTATTTTTGTTATTCGAGTAAAATGTTAGTAGTAGCGCTTCTGTCTGATCGATGAATGGATTTTTCAACGGCATGTGTAGATAAGGTTTACACACAAATATGCATTGACTCAAGGAAGCGTTTCTTCGAGATTCGTGTCATATTTTTTTTGTTATTTATTGAAAATAATAGTGCCAGTAGTTTCTGTTACTATGTATACGTGTATATGTGCCAAATAAAAAATACTTTAGTAATTGGTTTACAAAACCTAGAAATATCAAAGTGAGTGTCTTCAAAAGTGCTTTAAAATCTAAAGACATATAAAATAAATAAAACTGAGTACGAAATACCAAACTGGGGCAGAATGTTAACTAGCCAACCCGGGTTTATGTTTCTGTTGAACGGGAATATATATGGAAACATGCCTATTTGTTTTACGTGTCATATAAAAATATTTATACATGCTCGATGATTCTCCGCGATATTTTCGGGAATTTCGACAGCTAACGTATTTTATGTGATTGAAAAACATACGAGTTTCATATTTTATTTTTTTAACATGAATGCGTCACTGCCACTGAAACATATACACTGTGCAATGGGTGATTAATATTTAAATCCAACAATGCTTGCTATAATAATAAATGAGTGTTTCGCAGGTGCTGCGTTTTTTTTTCTACGATTTATAATTCAGCGGATTTCCGGGAATTTTTATTTATATTTCGAATTAATCTGTTAACTATATATATTTTAATAGTAAATTTAAAAAAAATATATACCATCACGCCTGTATTCCCCGAGGGGTTAGGCAGAGGCGTACCAATGTACACCCACAGTTCACCGGTATATTTAGGTCCCATGTAATAGGGGGCGAGCCTATTACCATTAACCGGGCACAAATTCAAACTCCGAGCTGCTACTGAGAATTTCATAGAAAAACCCAATAATACTTTTTGCTCGACCTGGGAATCGAACCCAGTACCTCTAGCGTAGCAGTCGCGCTAAGGATCACTAGGCTAACGAGGGAGTCTAAATAATCATCAGTTTTAGTAATCATCAGTAATCTTTCAGCTTATTCTTTCAAAGTCAATTGCTCATTTAAAATAATAGCATAAGTATAGTTTGTATGGTCCACAACATACAACTTACAACATGTTTTCCATTAACCGTTATTTGAAAATAAATATCTGAACAGTTTTCGCGAAAGGTTGTGGCAGTTTCATTACCCGTTGACATTGTTGATTTGATAGAATCTTATCCTTAACCCAGTAAGATATCTTTTGCGGATGCCGCATTACACGACAATCCGATGTAGGACGATCGAATCTCTGACGGCCAATTTATTTTGAGGAACGAGAATTTATTTTAAAATCATGTCATTGCAAATTGGCTAGTAGAGATATTGAGCCATTACCGCCGACTTAGCGTAAGCGACATTTTTACCTAAACTGCGTTTTTCATCGCAAACGACATTTTAAACTATAACGGACCATGCCTCGTCGACCTTCCCGCCAAAATAAATCAGTTATTTAAGTTATAGCAAATGCTAATTCACATTAATAGCGCAATCATTAGCAAACATATTTAAAAAAAACCTTCTCCTGTAAAATTTGGTTTTTGTCGGTTACGCTAAGTCGGCGGTAATGGTTCGATATGGTTACTTAATATGGTAGAAGAAATGCTGCCCTTAAACATGGTGTAAGGCAGGATGATGATGTTATATCGTATAAAATATCGTCTTATTGTCCCCCAACAGGGCAAAGGCCTCTTCTCAAGCAGAGAAGGCATGTGCGTTGATCACACTTGCTCATATCGATTTAAGACTCATTTATCTATACTAATATTATAAAGCTGAAGAGTTTGTTTGGTTTAACGCGCTAATCTCATGGCATTACTATTTTTTTAATCTCGTAGACTAAATTGACAGTTTCATACGTCAAATATAAAAATAATGTGCTTTCGGCCCATGATCATAAAGCACACTATTTTCAAGTTTGACGTAAGAAGCTGTCAAATCAGTCTACGAGATTAAAAAACACACTTTAGTTCGAATTAAAAAAATCTTTTTGTATTGGTTAGGCCATCGGCACACTGCCCCGTGTTGTAGATCACCAAAGCATACGTCGCCGCGCACGCGCCCTGATACGGGCCAGTGTGCAAATCGCTTAGTTCTTTTATAGAGGATATAACATCACATAACATCAGTAACTAAACACGTAACTTAACATAGGTGATTAAAACCACGCGGTTGAAGTCGCGGATAGAAGCTAGTTTATTATATGTCCAGGTTTTCTCCCGATGTTTTTCTTCACCGATGTCAGTGATGTCCTAAGTAAACTTAGAAAAAATACATGTAAAAGAGAACGAGCTACATTGGTGCCTGTTTGCGGACCCACAAACAAGCTCGTGCGTGAAAGGCGGTCATGTACGAGGTAACGGATTTACATGTGACCTTATTTACGAAACGTTCTAAAATCAGTTCGAAAAGCAAAGTTTTATACATTCATACATACATAAACTCACGCCTTTTTCCCATGGGGGTAGGCAGAAACCATAGAACGACATCTTCTACGATCCTTACATACTACTTTCGCCTCGTCCACGTTCATACATCTGATCATACAAGCACGCCGCTTACGAGTACTGCACACCCGACCTTTCTGAAGTACCATTTATTTATTTATTTATTCATAAAAATTGGTGTAACACTGTTGGATAGTCCAGTTATCGAGTAAGGCTATAGGCTATATAACATCACGCTACGAGGAATAGGAGCGGAGCAGTAACCAAAAACGTAACTTAACGCGGGTGAAATAAGCCACGCGGACGGAGACGCGGGCAGTTCGCTACCCTTAGAAAAAGTGGAAAGAATAATAAGCAGTTTGTCAATCATAGGCCTGTAATAAAGCCGATGTCAGCAAACATTCGGAGGGGCCACTAAGGGCCATGCCTGCCGGGGCTGCGGGTTGTTCGAAAGAGATACCGCGCCCCCGGAACGCAAAGGGCACATGAAGGAACATAGACGGGTTTTAGTCAGTAAAAGTCTGACACTCCCTCCCGCCCCGCCCAGGGCGGAGGAAGTCAATAGATGATTTCCCATCGCTTAAAAAAAAAGAAGGCCTGTAATAACTCTTAGAGGAACACGGAACCTTTAATATTTTATGAACGAGTCGTGTTACTCAGAACTGGGTGACGACAAGGATGACGACTATTAATATTAAAGAAACGGACGGATTTTTATTAAGTGCTCTCTTCGTCTAAGCATCTGTTAAGGAAAAACGTGTCAGAAAAAACAGCTGTTGCTTTCCACGGAGTTATATCGTAACTCCTTTTTGAGTTTGCTCTGAAGGGTCGTTGCAAAAATGTTTATATTACATACCATCACGCCTGTATTCCCTGAAGGGCTAGGCAGAGGTTTACCAATGTCCACCCACAGTTCGTCGGTATGTTTAGGTCCTATGTAATATGGGTCGAGTCTATTGCCATTAACCGGGAACAAATCTTAAGTCCGAGCTGCTATTGAGAATTTCATAAAAAAACCCAATAACAATGCTCGACCTGGGAATCGAACCCAATACCTCTAGGGTAGCAGTCGCGCTTAGGACCACTAGGTTAACGAGGTAGTCCTGTCATATTTTTTTTCTAATTTTCTCGTATTGATGTGTGGGAATGGCAGTAGCTATAACTACACGTCAATCAATGTTGAGAACCATGAGATTGAGAACAATTATAATAAAGGCTAGTCAGTTGCGTTCGCTTATCTATGTATTTATTTTTTAAACATAAAACTTTCTTAAATAATAATAAAATTACAAACTATGTACAGTTAAAAAAAAGGGAAGCCATGGGGCATGTTAAAACTCATCCGCATCGCTGTCGATGGGACAAGTGCCCAAAAGGCTGGCAGCATTGCCACGTTGTATGGCAATGCTGACTCTTTGGCCCAAGAAAGGGCCAGCCCTTGACGTGAAGAGTTGACCCGTCGCGGCGATGTCCCGAAAAAACTAGAATGTAATCTATGTATTGTCTTAGACTATGAACGTACTATGAATTTTAATCGTTGCGGATAATAATCGCCAGATTGTCACCAATACCCCAATACCAATATACTATAGTCCGTGCGTGTTTTTTAATTATTATTAGCGAACTACCATTACTGTCCTCGTGGCTTATTTCACCAGCGGCCGCGTTAAGATGCGTATTTGAAAATTTTCATCGGTTCAATTTTGTAGAACGCAGTGCTTAGCCTTTTGGGGGATGTTTTAATTATCATCTGTTGATTTCCGAAGGTTTTGCATTTGTAAAACTGTAAGTTCCTGGTCGAGTTACCTAGTCTTTACAATGGTTAGATGGTACCAGCGCAAAATGGTATACCTAGAACTCCATACGAAACGCAACATTTCACAGTCGACATGTGGCTGCATCACAATTAGATAGCCCTTAGGTATAGTGGATCGTCTACCATAGCCTAGCAACTACCAGTCGGATTGACAAAAACAACATTTTGTTTCTGAAAGCAGAGTCATGCATGAGGAATAGTCCCACTATCCTACTGCCTACTCACACTATATATGCGAAAGTTTGTTAGGGTGAATGGATGGATGTTTGTTACTCTTTCACGCTTAAACGGCTGAATGGATCTGTATGAAATTTGGCATTAAGATGAATTGTATTGTGGATTAACACATAGGATACTTTTTACCCCGGAAAAATTTAAGATTTATAAAATGTGACACGGTAAAGTCGCGGGCAGAAACTATTATAGGCTATATATAACATCACGCTACGATCCACGGGAGCGGAGCAGTAATCAAAGACTAACTTAACGTGGATGAAAAAGTCACGTGGACAAAGTTGCGGGCAGAGAACCTTTTGAATTGTTACACTGTAGCGTTTTCTACGTAACGTAAGGCTTTCACCAATTACTTTTGTAATCCCATAAGGGCACCAGTAGACGCGAACCTATAAAATATGAAAATGGTCCCTACATAAAGAATTTTCAAAGAAACAAAAGAAAATGTTTTGTAGTGACAAATTCCTTGTATATAGCAAGTGGTATTGCACCTGTTTTTTTGAGGATAAGAAATCATTAAATAAGTTCTTTCAACCTGTGCTGAGCGGAAGAGAGTGTCAGGCTCCTACTGACTAAAATCCATCCGTGTGCCTCCTAATACCCGTAACAGGTAGCCACTTGAAATATTCATAGACTGTGTACTATAGCAGCTATAAGTATTTTGATGTAGTGTTAAACATTGTACTTAAGTTGATACCCTTCAAGTACGATTCCGAATAATACTTGGTTTATTTTTAATTTTTTTGGAATGTGAAATCATCAAATACCTTCTCCCGCCCTGTAGTGTCAGACTTTTCTTGACTAAAACCCATCCATGTTCCCTCTCGTGCCCTTTGCGTTCCGGGGGCCCGGTAGCTTAGGACCACTAGGTTAACGAGGCAGTTAAAAAAAAATACTTACATATTATATTTTTAGACTGCCCCGTTGGTCTCGTGGTCGCAAGTGCGACTGCTGTGCAAGGGGTCCCGAGTTCGATTCCCGGGTCGAGCAAAAAAGTGTTATTGGGTTTTTCTATGAAATTCTCAGTAGCAGCTCGGAGTTTGGCTTTGTGCCCGGTTAATGGCAATAGGCTCGCCCCCTATTACATGGGACCTAAATATACCGGTGAACTGTGGGTGTGCACTGGTACACCTCTGCCTAACCCTTCGGGGAATACAGGCGTGATGGTATATATATATATATTTAGTTATATGCACATACAAATGATGATATATTGTAGATTAGAGACCATACACATTAAAAGTAGGTATCACAACAACGGCGCACAACAAATAGCTTTTCATGATATCGCTTTAAACAATGTGAGCTATCGTAAAAAATAATGGCGTGCGTTCGTCAATTGTAGTTTGTTGTGACGTCATAGCGTGGTAATTAGTGTGGTATGTGTAGGGAGGATTACAGTATCCATCAAGCCTGTATTCCCCGAAGGGTTAGGCAGAGGTGTACCTATCAATGTATACCCAAATTACTCACAGCTTGCCGCTATATTTAGGCAAATATAATAGGGGGCGAGCCTATTGCCATTAACCGGACACAAATCCAAACTCCGAGCTGCTACTAAGAATTTCACAGAAAAACCCAATAACACTTTTTGCTCGACCTGGGAATCGAACCCAGGACCTGTAGCGCAGCAGCGCGTAGCTCTAGCGTAGTTTATAATAAGTGCATTGTCAAAAGTCACTGCAACCATTGCGAGCCGAATCGTACTCGACAACGAACGAACCATTTGACAGCCCTGCTGGGACTCAGTGAGTGAATAATTCAGCGCAACGATGCTGATGAATACAGCTAATTATTTATTTACACCCACACTTTTAAAAGTGTGTCTGTTTCAATGCTGAATTTCTGAGATTTCATTCATTTAGCAAAAGTACTTGGTACTTGGACTGCCTCATTAGCCTAGTGGTTTTAACAGAGACTGCTATGCTAGAGATTTTGGATTTGATAACCAGGTAGAGCAAAGTGTTCTTAGGTTTCTCTAGAAAATTCTCAGTAGCAGCTCGGAGTTAGGATTTGTGCCCGGTTAATGGCAATAGACTCGCCCCCTATTACATGGGACCAAACATACTTGGGAACTGTAGGTGTAAATTGAAGCACCTCTGCCTAACCCTTCGGCGAATACAGGCGTAATGGTAGGTATGTGTATAGGTACTTGGTCGAGTAGCAGTGTTTAAGCATTCACTTTATCGCGTGTCTGGCGGCCCTTGTAATCTTGTAGCGTCTGC
Source organism: Caradrina clavipalpis (assembly GCA_932526535.1). NCBI lineage: Eukaryota > Metazoa > Arthropoda > Insecta > Lepidoptera > Noctuidae > Caradrina > Caradrina clavipalpis. The sequence goes on from OW052088.1 coordinate 3,224,262, forward strand.
CTGCTGAAAGGAACACTGTCTAGATGTTCTAAAGGCTAAATGACGTCACCAGGCCTGTAAGGAACCAACAAGCCATATGCTACTCTTTGTCTTTGGAACTTATTTAAAAACAGAATGCAGTTTTTTTTCTGAATAATAGGCTTCAAACACGAGGCCAGTTTGTTCAGATGACAGCTCAGTTCAGTCCTCGTGTACGAATAAATTTGAATGAGTTCAATGAGTGACAGTGTTCAGTCTTCATGGCAAACTGAACTACTTATTTGAACTAGCCTCATGTCCGGAGACCATAAGTATCGCATCAAAAATGGCTGTCGAGCAACAAATGGTTTCCAATTTCGATAAAAGTGTCCAGCGTTTGACATTATTGACAGAAATAATCCGCTGATAACGAGTACGGTTTATCTGCCGTTTCATATTAAGTTATTTTATATTTCCGATTGTATTTACGTACTATGTTCATTTATAGTTTTTAATAACGATAATTTCAAAATTTTTTTTTTTAGTAACGGTACTGAAATTGTATCGCACCATAGTTTGTGAGACAACACAAACTATCAATACAAGGGTTATAGTATGTGTGCACTTATAAATAAATCTTTGCATTGTGTTAAGGTCTATAACACCACTTTCTAATAAGTTCCAAACTGATTACTGATCCTCTCCCGTATGTCGTAGCGTGATGTTATATATAGCCTATGTTACTCAGGAATAATGTAGCTATCTATTGGTGAGGAAATGGTTGAAATCGCTCCAGTAGTTTCGGAGCCTATTCGATACATATACACAAAAAAAACTCTCCTCTTTATAATATTAACTTAGATATCGCTGAGGTACTATTCTGTAAAAATCTCCCTTGGTGATATTAGGTGAAACGAGGTTGAGATTTTGAGCTAATAATTCCTAGTATATTTGGGATGACAGCTCATCTCAGCAAGAGATTTCACAGAATAAGCTGGCTAGTGAATAGCGATCTTTCAAATAAAGAATTAATTAACAAACTTCTTGTTATAAGCCGCATGTGTTGAACATCGTCGATCATAAACAAGGTTGACTGTGATTATTTTTCTTCGTCATATGCCCCACATGTGCCAGTAACATAAGCCGTTAAACCAACCAGACTTCTTGTAGGTGTAGTTATTTATTTGTCTATGGTTTAACCGCGGATAAAGTTCCAAGTACGTTGGTGCTTTGTGTCAGTTTTGAGAAGATTGACATCTCATGATGCCTTTAACATAATCTCCTAAATAAGCTAATGACACACCATTACGCCTGTATTCCCAGAAGGGTTTGGCTGAGGTGTGCCAATGTACACCCACAGTTTAGCGGTATGTTTAGATCTCATGTAATAGGGGGTGAACCTATTGCCATCAATCGGGCACAAAACCTAACCCCGAGCTGTTACTGTGAATTTCATAAAAAAACCCAAAAACACTTAATAAGCTAGTATAATGTTAAAAAGTCATAGGGTTAAGTAAGGAAAATACAGAACATTTCTCTTTCCTAAATGAGAACGAAGGAAGAGGAGTAATATCTAACTAAACAAAAGCCCTTCGGATCTACGCACGTACAGTTATGGCAGCAGGAAATATTTACAAAAGAAAAACAATACGACTCGTTATTAGTACAAAACATAGCCAGAATGTGGACAGGAAAACTCACACACCTAATAAAGGGCGATACAATATTCACTGAACCGAAAACAAAAGAAGCTCACGCATGATTACCCTAAATACGAGGATATGTTGGGGCTCCATAACACTTGATCGTAAGCGGGCTCGCCAAATGCGAATCGAATAAATGTGAACCTCCCTTAATGCCATTTACATTCGGTCGTTAAGCCCTTTCGGCAACAGAATGCCACTAATGTCTGACCGGTTCCAATTTGTTAAATAAACCATAGTTTCCAAATTAGTCCTGTTTGTCCAAATTACTATGTTCTGTAGTATAATAGCTGACGATCCTAAGTCTAAAAGGAAGAGAAAAAGGTTTTTCTGCCGACGTTAGTGACTTTGCCTCGGCTCATTTGTGGCAAGCCGGCACAATTTTATAAATTACTCGGCCTTCGAGAATTTGATCCGTTGCCTGCTCAGGTAACCGCATTAATTAGCCGAGGTTCGCCATCCCACATATCCCACAACAAAGTAAAACTATTCGTTCACCATAAAAGTTTTAGCTTCCGAGTTTGGTGTATTATGAAATGTCGTCTCATCTATACGAATATACTGATAATATTATAAAGAGGTATTTTTTTTGTTTGTTGTTAACGAATAGGCTCCGAAACTTCTGGATTGATTTTAACCATTTTTTCACCAATAGATAGCTACATTATTCTTGAGTAACTTAGGCTATATAACATCACGCTACGACACACGGGAGCGGAGTCTTAAACAAAGACGTAACTTATGGCGGGTAGTAAAGCCAGAAACAAGCCACACGGAGGAAGTTGCGGGCAGTTCGCTAATCATTTATAATGAAGGAATCCTTATGTCAAATAAAATGTATAATAAATATGTAAGATAAATAAATAAAATCCTATAAAATTGTATAAATTCCTAAATACCTAGTAGCGTTGACATGACACAGGATATTGACGAGCCCAATGAGGCGTGATTTTCTTTGCGAATGAAACTCTCAAAGTAGGTAAAATAAAATTCTTTTTTTCACACAAACGTTATTGGTTGAGGTTTCCTTATCGGAACTCGTTCGTGGGTATTGTGTAAGGAACGAAATGAGGCACTGAAGAGTATAATAACATTACAAGTTTTCATTATGGCCGCGGTGATTGGTAGGGTGTGGTTTCAAATCGAATTTTTGGGGGTAAACTAAACCGGATAAATGAATAAAATTTGTGTGAAATGCGCTGAGCGAGCGCTGCTGGGAACTGAAACCAAGCGGTTATCTGCCTCACTGCGTCACAAATTGTTACAACCTCACAACACAACATAGTTAGGGAGAAGATCCACTATAAGGCGATTGGCACACTGTCCCGCATGACGGAGCGTAGCGCGGGAGTGCGTGTTCTTACGTTATTTGCATCTGTGTTTGAATACACGCGTAGTGTTCACGCGCAGTGTTGCAGATCACCAGAGCTCCCACCACGGAGCGTGGCGCGGGGCAGTGTGAGAATCGCCTAAATACTATCGTATCACATACAGACAAACGCATTAAAGTTCTAACTGTCGAAAGTTGATTAAATAATAGATGACCGTCGTCGTGTGCAGCTGTCTACAAACAATGATTGAATTAATAAGCGTAATTGATCAATAATTGATGTAAATGATGATGGATGATGAAATGGACATATTAGTCAGCATCCATCGCGGTCTTTTGCTGAAGTTAAGGAGAAAGCATATGCTGACATGAAAAGGCTTTCTAATTTTTGACAATAGGGCGCGCCTTCTGCAAATGTTGTTTTGTACGGCCACTGTTTTAAACGTTTTTCAGTCAATACTGCCATAGCTAAACGTTTTTCCAATTCATGTTGCGTTAGTTTTGCTAGGTAGGTATAGTGGCAGCGCTGCTTTTTGTTTGCTCAATTTACACGGGGTGGAATGGGTAAACATTTTTCGCCGGATGAAAAAAAAACATGTTGCTGTAACATGCATAAAAAAATGATACATGTTATGGATGCAGGCCGCTTCTAACCAGTCCTTTTGGCTTACTGACTAAAACCAATCCATGTTCCTCCTAATGCCCTTTGCGTGAGCCCCGGTTACTCTTTCGAACAAATTCCGCAACACTGATTAATAATACCCCTACCCTTTCCGTCATGATGAACAAATCGTGAATATGTTAAGTTGAACACAGCAATTTTCTCTTGCTAAAGTACCATTCTAAACGTTAATTACTCAAAGTGTTGGTGTGAACTGCGAACTACTACGTAAACAACGCGTGAAGTCGCGGTGGCCTGACTAAACATCTTACGAGAAAAGGGCTCCCTTAATGAACTTTGATGCAAGCTAAGTAGACCCTGGGGCGACTGTCACTACGCAAGAAACATCAAGTGGTCTTGCTTAGTTCTGTTTCTGAGATGTGACATGTTATTATGTGGTTTCAGTTGTTATCTAGATTGATACAATAAAGAGGTTAAGTGTGTATGTTTGTAAGACATTACCGTGCTGCCAGCAACTTCGATCGCGTGGATTATTTCACCCGAGTTACGTTTTTAGAGACTGTTCCGCTCCCGTGAGTCGTAGCGTGGCGTATATAGCCTATGTTACTCAGGAATAATGTAGCTATCTATTAGTGAAAAAAGGTTAAAATTGGTCCAGTAGTTTGGTTTAGCCTATTACTTACAAACAAACAAACAAAAAAATCTTTCCTAGATCGAAACTACCGTTACCGTTATTGGGAGTCCTGTCTCTGGGAGTGCAACGCATTTTTGCAAGATCTCTGGTATTGCAAATGTCTGTAGGTAGAGGTGACCACTTAACACCAGGTGGGCCGTCGGCTAGTTTGCCATCAACAAAGTTTAAAAATAAAACCGTGCGTAAAGTTATACTTCTGTTTGGCATGTGGTTAATAGGTACCTAGTACATTTAGTTTCAAAGTTAATTAACTAACTGCGGTTGCACGGGCACCATAATCAACACGCGAGTTGATCTTATAAATTATGTACACCTGCTCTCTACACGTTACTGCACAACAGAACGTAAATATTTACATCCAACCACCATTTTTGTGGTACATTTGTATATCCAATTGCTGCCTTTGTGCGGTGTATTTTATACATTTTGTGCATAAAGTGTAATAAATAAATAATCAGCTAACATTTAAAAATAGAAATGAAACTCTACTACATTGAGAAGTCAATTCGTTTTATTGTTCAAATTCTAATTTTAAATTCTTTGAGCGGGAAATCGCGTAGGATATCCACCCACAAGGTGGACGGACGACCTGATTAAAACCGCAGGAAGAAGCTGGATGCAAGCCGCTTCCAACCGGTCTTTTTGGAAATCTATGAGGGAGGCCTATGGTCCAGCAGTGGACGTACTGCGGCCTGATATGATAATGATGAGAAATCGCTGGACGCGGTCAGCGCTGGACCGGTCATTGTGGTTATTTTTAGGGGAGGCCTATGTCCAGCCCTCCAGGCCCTCTAATTCTCTCTAATTGAGGTATTCCTCGTAGCGCTCCCGTTTTGAAGCGCGCCCATCTAAGCGCTACTGTTTTGTTCCTCGTAGCGCTCCTAAAAGGAGCGCTTCGAGGAAGGATTAAAAATATTAAAATTTATTTCCTCGTAGCGCTCCCATGATTAACTTTCGGATAGAGATGGGACTTTAACTGAAATTATCGATAATAAGTAGGTAATAAGTAGAACACATTGTTATAATATACAACTAGCGGCCCGTCCCGGCTTCGCACGGGTTTGGTATTTTTTTTGTTTTATTGTAAATCCTTTAGTCCACCAAATAGATGAAAATCTGCCGACATAACCTATTCATATATTTTTATTGTTTAGAAAGCTTATGATTTCTTTCTATTATGTTTCCCATAAATCAAAAAGATATAATTCTCTCAATTTTTTTTTTTGAAAAAAACGTTACCCCTCACTAGGATTATCTCCTGTATCGTGGGTGGTTACAAACATATAATCTCACATACACAAACAGCCAGCCACCCGGAATAACTATCGGTAGGTCATACAAATATTGGTTCCGTGCGGGAATCGAACCCGCGACACGCAGCACAGCAGTCGATTGCTCGGCCACTGCGCCAACCGTGTTGTCAAATTGGTTCAACTTCGAAGTCGATGATGCACACATGAGTTTTTAAAAATTATCGATATAATTAATTACGTTTACTTCATGCTTTTCCCTATTTTTACACGTGGGAGCGCTTCGAGAAAATACATTTTAATATTTTTAATCCTTCCTCGAAGCGCTCCTTTTAGGAGCGCTTCGAGGAACAAAACAGTAGCGCTTAGATGGGCGCGCTTCAAAACGGGAGCAATTTTTAAAAACTCATGTGTGCATCATCGACTTCGAAGTTGAACCAATTTGACAACACGGTTGGCGCAGTGGCCGAGCAATCGACTGCTGTGCTGCGTGTCGCGGGTTCGATTCCCGCACGGAACCAATATTTGTATGACCTACCGATAGTTATTCCGGGTGGCTGGCTGTTTGTGTATGTGAGATTATATGTTTGTAACCACCCACGATACAGGAGATAATCCTAGTGTGGGGTAACGTTTTTTTCAAAAAAAAAAAATTTAGAGAATTATATCTTTTTGATTTATGGGAAACATAATAGAAAGAAATCATAAGCTTTCTAAACAATAAAAATATATGAATAGGTTATGTCGGCAGATTTTCATCTATTTGGTGGACTAAAGGATTTACAATAAAACAAAAAAAATACCAAACCCGTGCGAAGCCGGGACGGGCCGCTAGTTGTATATTATAACAATGTGTTCTACTTATTACCTACTTATTATCGATAATTTCAGTTAGTATAGTCCCATCTCTATCCGAAAGTTAATCATGGGAGCGCTACGAGGAAATAAACTTTAATATTTTTAATCCTTCCTCGAAGCGCTCCTTTTAGGAGCGCTACGAGGAACAAAACAGTAGCGCTTAGATGGGCGCGCTTCAAAACGGGAGCGCTACGAGGAATACCTCCTCTAATTAGGACTAATCCGAGGAACCCCGGGCATATTTTAAAATTATAAAGAGGAAAGATTTGTTTGTTGTTTGTTTGTACCAAATAGGCTCCGAAACTTCTGGATCGAGTTCAACCACACATAGCTACATGGTTCCTGGGAGCGAAGCAGTAACCAAAGCCGATGAAATAAGCCACTCGAACGAAATAGCGGGCAGTGCGCTAATGTACAATAAACATATTTATTATGCTCGTCATAAGATAAAAGAAAAAATACTGGCTGCTTTTGCTGATTTTTGAAAAAGGAACAAAAAAAAAACTTGAAATGCTCAAAGACCTTTGATATCAAAAGATAAATGAGATTGAACGAATATCGACTTTAAACGCACGGAGCAAAGTACTTGTTCTAATGTTAGAGATTAAGTGTGGCTTAGCTGGGGCTGATCGGGCGGCTCTTACGCTCGTTACTGTTAAGAAGATACGATCTTCTATAGCCTCTGTTTGCCTGGTACTATTGAGAACGAACGTGAACAAGTTTCTGGTGATATAAGTTATGTATGTTAGGGTTACTTGACGTTAAGTACTTTAATTAACTAACTAATTAACTTGACGACAATTAGTGAAGAGACAGTAAAAATCTTAGTTTCTCTACTGCGAAGTGTATACCATAAATGCCTCGTTGGCCGAGTGTTCTTAAACGCGACTTCTACGCTAGAGGTCTTGGGTTCGATTCAAAGATCGAGCAAGGTGTTGCTGGATTATTCTATTGAATCCTCAGTAGCAGCTCGGAGTTAGGATATGTGCCCGGTTAATGGCAATAGGTTGGTCGCCTGTTACATGGGAACTGTGGGTGTACAATGGTACACCTCTGCCAAACCCTTCGGCGATACAGTGTGATGGTATATTATCTATAAAATAAGGTAGGGTACCATTTATAGTGTGTCTTAAGTTACTTATCAATATGCAAAACACCGACAAAAAATAGGAAATTAGACTAACAGCCAATTACAGGTCTTCACTTATAAAATACAGAACAATATTATATTCTATGAACATTTCTATTGTAAGAACAAAAGAACACTAAAAATAAAATACTGAATAAACTTTGAACCATTCTTCAAAGGATTCATAAATAATGTTGTGTATTAATTACTAGCGAATTGCCGCGACTTTTTCCGTGTGAATTATTTCACCTGCCTTAAGTTACGTCTTTGGTTAATGCTCTGCTCCCATGGGTCGTAGCGTGATGTTATATAGCCTATGTTACTCAAGAAAAATGTAGCTAACTATTGGTAAAAAAATGGTTAAAATCGGACCAGTAGTTTCGGAGCCTATTTGTTACAAACAAACAAAAGAATCTTACCTCTATAATATTGATATTAAGTACTAGCTTTTGTTTGCGACTTCGTTCGCGTGGTTTTAATCACCCGTGTTAAGTTACGTGTTAACTTACTGCTCCGCTCCCGAGTGTCGTAGCGTGATGTTATATATCTAGCATGTAGCCTACCTCGATAAAATGGCTAACCGATACAAACAACATTTTTAATTCGAAACAGTAGTTCCTGAGATTGGCACGTTCAACCAACCAAACAAACAAACAAACTCTTCAGCTTTTAAATATACGTATAGATTTATAAATCCATTTACCGTGGTTGTATTTACTTAGTTTGTTTCTAACAACTTTACGTTTATTTAAAAGATAATGAAAAAGAACTAGGTTACACACAACACCATTTTCTAACAATTTCTGAACTGTAAATATCGGAACATTAACCGCTGTTGATACATCGTACGTGTTCCCATACTTGCACAAGTAAAAGCTTATAATAATAACTCTCTAGCGAACTCTTAGGTAACGTTCGGCGAAGGTAGTAAAAACAAAATTTCCCTCTATTTGCACATTTGAGTAAAGCGGTTATAAAAATGCTAGAATGCTCGGTGAAGTGGGCCAGAACAAATTGAACGAGGGCAACCCTGACCAAGTTTTAATTAAATTAGAAATTACACTAATTAAAAATGTTAATGGTCCCTTTCAATGATTTCGTTTCAATATTCGGGAGTTAAATGTCCAGTACGTCTGATTTATTGGACGAGAGTTGAGTAATTTCAGTTAGGTTTCCAGTTTATTCGAATGTTTTATTACAATTCTTATTGGAACAGCGCTGTGATGAATTTCTCTCCTACTTTCTCTGTTACAAATTTATGTTTTACAAAAATTGAATTTGGAATGAATTCAATGAATACAATTGTATTTTTTGGAATTATTTTATATTAAATATAAAATCAAGTAGATAATCAAGAAAAAAATACAAAGGTATTTATTTATCCGTCAATTTAAGCAAATTTAAAATTTAACATTCTAAAACCACTGATTTGTTTTTCAAAACCCATCAAAATCGTGTCCGAAACTTCTTTCTTCATCATTAACAGTGCATTCGAATTTTGAATACTTATTTTTTTCTACTTATTTGGGAGCGCGGCCGAGGAACTAGGATACGTCGGGGTTGTCGCGCTCCTTTCAGCCAGTATTCACGGCGCGCGCTATTCACACGGCCCCAGGCCACCTCATTTAGGACACATTTCTGCTCGTTACGTATTTTTACTTATATATTTTTTACATTGCTGATTACCCAACGAGGTTGCTTCAACCAGAACTTCGCTGACTAATGGTTTGTTGTGAATTAACGATATTTCTTCATTCCCGTCTTTTTGTAATGCCTGAATAATTCACTGTTAAAGTAGGCACTAAAGAAAGATGTGGACCTCCCTCGGATCAATGGCTAAGTTTGAAATCCATTAATGTTTAAGGAATTTGAATTCTAGAAGTTTAGTTTCCGACTTCAAATTAGACTGATTTCAATAAAACGGCACTTAATTTGAATAACGCTTTTGTGAAGTAATTAGTTTTAATTACGATGTCATAATCATTATCGTTTGACTTCTGTGCTGCAAATTGACTACCAAATAATTGTTCATTTGCATCGCGACTTGCGGGAAGTTTATGATTTGTTTAGTTCAATAAATAATTAGATGTGTAGGTACCTTGCACGCAAAATGCATTTGAAGGAACTGGGATGAGTTTTAGTCAGTAAAGACCTACGGAGACTGGTACGGCATGGCAAGGGATTTCAAATTACCAATGGACATTCAAACGTATCTGTAAAGAAATACGACATAAATTGCAGTGCTTTAAAATTATGCCGTGGCATCGACAAATATCTTGCACAATTTTGTGATCAAAACTCTATTCTAATATAGTGACGTTTTGTCAATTAAAGGAGACGGATACGCTTTCATACATTCTTGGGCCTGGGTGTAAAAAGATAAAATTGGTGTCAATTAATGGCTTATAATATAATAACAATGTATTACTAAACATTCGGCGAATTTTGAGTCTGAGAGCAGAGTTATAGAAGGTTTTCTAAAAGTGAGGTTATGTAATAAATTGGCAAAAACTTATACTAAACCGACGAATTTTGAAGAGCGATTGCTATTTAATTATGTTATACTGTTATTTACTATATTAATTGTACTGTATTGAGTGTATTGTATTGTATTTACTATATTAATTGTATTACATTAGGAAACTCACAAAACGATACTACAAAACGAGTGAATGACAGTCTACTAGAGCTGTCAAAAAGTATTCTATGTCACTGCCAGCACAGATTAAAAATACAAGTAATAAATCGAATTGTAAACGATAATCAACTTTAAGATTTCTTCATATTATGTTGTTTTTTTTTTAACTGCGGGCATTATGTTAAATCAATCATCTGGTGCAAGATATATTGTGTTCAATTGTTGAAACTCATTCACATTAATCGATTATAGTAATCGATATCCCCTTTTAGTCGTGACATAAACTTATTTTTAAGATTTCTCGTCTTCCTGATATTGAATTAGGCAATTTTTTTTGTAATTTGAAATAGAAAAATATGACGCTTTTTTTAGCCTATATCACAACTTAATACAATTTGGCCCAGAAATCCCCGTCTCCTTTTTTTATGTAGATATTGCATCTCGTAAAATAGGTCAGGTTAGGTCTTGATTCTACATCTACACTAATATTATAAAGAGGAAAGATTTGTATTTTTGTATGAAACGAATAAACTTAAAAACTACTGGACCGATTTCAAAAATTCTTTTGCCGTTAGAAAGCTATATTATTCCTGAGTAACATAGGCTATACTACATCACGCTACGACCCACGGGAGCGGAGCAGTTACCAAAAACGTAATTTAACGTGGATGAAATAAGCCACACATACACACAAACACACTGCACATACACTGTGGGTGTACATTGGTACACCTCTGCCTAACCCTTCGGGGAATACAGGCGTGATGGTTATGGTGATGGAAATAAGCCACGCGGACGAAGTCGCGGATGGTTCGCTACTGTTATAAGATGTAGTGAAATCATCTTATTTAAAAAACTTCTTAGTAGCTTAATTAAATTGCTAAGTTACTAAGCTACCTTTTTCTAACTCTTATTTCCATCAAAATAAAGAAAACTTATTAGGTAATTCGGCTTTTAATTAACATTTCTTTATTACCCAAAGTAATGTAAAACACGTAAATTAAAAGCCGGGCTTTCGTCGCCGGCTTTTCGGCAATGACGAAGGCTTGGCACTTGGCGCTTGTTATTTCTCGTCTGTAGGTACTTACTTCACGCCAAGCTTTTGCCAAGGTTTTGTTTTGACGTCCTAAAAAATAAGTGAATAGCGTTTAATATTGACACTTAATTGCCTCATTATCCTTGTGGTTCTAAGCGCGATTGCTACGCTCGAGGTCTTGGGTTCGATTCCCAGGTCGAGCAAACTGTTATGGGGTTTTTCCATGAAATTCTCAGTAACAGCTCGGAGTTAGGATTTGTGCCTGGATAATGGCAAAAGGCTCGCCCTTTATTATTTGGGACTGTGGGTGTACATTGGTACACCTCTGCCTAACCCTTCGGGGAATACAAGCGTGATGGTATGTTTATTGGCACTTAATTAGTCCGCACTGCGACAGTTGAGATATTCTTGTCTCTCTGCTTCGTTTATCTGTCTATAAAAGATTTCCATCAAATATTTTCTGGGTCACAGAACTTGGAGCCGAAAATTAAGAGCGTTTAAAATCATTTTGCAAAGCATTTTTACCGGCGCTGTCACTTATTTTATACTGCCAAAGCGTACCAACCCACAATCTCTCAATTTATATCAAATTACAGTAGAATCTCGATTATCCGAGCTAATTGGGGCCGAGACACACACACACACACCCATACTATCACGCCTGTATTCCCCGAAGGGTTAGGCAGAGGTATACCAATGTACACCCACAGTTCGCCGGCATGTTTTTAGGTCCCATGTAACAGACCGACCGAGACTTGTTCGTATAATCGAAATGTGAGATTTTTGAGAGTAGTTAAAACAAAAACAACACCTTTTCACATAAATATAGTACAGTTTATTAACATTTGACATACATATTAACGTTGAAATATAAAACAGCTGAAAAAAGTAAGTCTCGCAGCCGTTTGAGAATGAGCGAGGAACAAATTTGCGCCAACAACGTTCGGATAATTAGGCGTTCGGATAAAGTAAGTTAGCGTTCGGATAATTAAGGGTTCGGATAATAGATGTTCTATTGTAATTCAATATGCCAAATCTGTTACACCCAGCAATAACAGTTTAATTGACGTTCCAAACTTATATGCGTAGAATAGGTTTAAAACTAGCCAAGATAAACTTTGATGTGGGTTGGTACGTTTTGGTGGAACTAAGCAAAACTTAATTTAAAAAAATATAAAAACCTTATGTTTACTTTCTCAAATTGATTGTTAATAATATACCTTTTTATTATAACCTTGAGGCCGCATTATGAACATGCACTTTTGACAATAGTATCCGGCATTTAGATGGGGCCCGCTAGGGCCAGTGCCTGCCAGGGCTGCGAAGTTTGTTTGAAAGAGTTATCACGACCCTGGAACACAAAAGGTATTATTTATTTATTAAAACTTTATGCACAAATGTAAACAAAAAATACACCGTACAAAGGCGGACTTAATGCCTTAGGCATTTTCTACCAGTCTACCTTAGGGTGATGCAGAGACAAAACATAGGAGGTGCAAGAAAGAGGGAACAGACACAGAAAATTTACAATATAAAATATAATAATAAATACATATATACATACATACAAACAAAATATACAATGTAGAGAGAAATAAAATTACAAAGTGGAGATAAAAAACAAACTAATTGTGGGACGAGTCTGCCAACTCCTTAAGTAAGTGTTCGCGAGCTTTCACCTTAAATGTGAACCGGCTGGTGGCCATCCTGATGTTCTGAGGTAGTGCATTCCAAAGGAAAACCGCCTGGACAGGAAACACGACATGACATTACATAACTGGACATTATGAGGAACACGGATGGGTTTTAGTTAGTGAGAGCCTCAGTTGAAGAAATGGTATGTATGTATTCTCCAGACCGATCCCGGCCACGGCGACTAATCTTAATGCAGACTAGTCGTACGCAAGAGATATTATAGTGCCCTAGTATGTGCGCGAACACAGGTGCGCTCCCTCTTTCCTAACTCTCTTAGTCCGATGGGACCGCAATGTAATTATTATGATACAGGTAGTCAATGAGCCGCTGAAAGACAAATCAGCCCGATTTACCATCCTTAAAAAAATACCCGCATATATTTAATCTGTGGCAAGTCAAGCGAATGGGGAGATGGGTGGGTTCGTAACAGGGGCGCGATAACCCGTGGTCGCTGTTATGCCACCTCTCCTTTATTTTTATCACTGTACGATTAGGGAGACAAGGGCACGTCACTGACACTCCACTCTCAACAATTTGTTACAGAAGGTAGCAATGAACTTTGGACCGCTTCCTTTTTCCCTTATGTCAGAAATAATAAAAATATGTAGATAATTAAATAAACAGGTTAACAAACAAAGGTTTGTAGGTAATAATTAAAAAAAATAGGGCATTTCGTAGTTCACGACTTTTGGTTTTAGTTTATTTTTAATTGGTTTGTTTTTTTGTGTTATCTTTTTCATTAAGTTTATCTATGTTGTACATATTTAGAGTTTATATTAATAATTATATTAAGGATTAGGTACAGAAGATTTTATTTTGACATTACGTACATTAATGCTCGGTTCCTATGTGCTAAACGGATAGTTTATATTGCCATTCGTAATTCCTTTAGAATGCAAGTAATGTTTACAAAAATTATGGATATAAATCTGAAACCTGAAATCCCTAAAATCCGAATCCGATCGTTTTTCCTATAATCTGATCATTCAGATCAGTAAGTAACTCTGTCTGTAATAACTTGTATGTACTTTTTATCGAAGTTTTCCTTATAGATGTGTGGAGGCTTGTAATTAGCTATTTGTTAACACCAAATTCCGTATATCACTGGTTTATTAGTCTGCAAGCCTTCTGTAAAATAAAATAAATAAATAAAATAAAATAAACTCCAAAAACAGCGAAAATACGAAAGCATTTGTTTGTAACAAATACCGGTCGGTAAGTTTTAGGAATCGGGCGTACCTAAGCCATTTTATCTGTGTTAACGACAGGTGACCCGCTCGCGGCGTGTGGTAGTCGCGTAGTGTAGTCGCGTCGCGGGATATTATCCGTAATATCCGCACTTGCACGCAGCTGCTGCCACACAATATGATATATGGCGGTCTCGTGTGCAAGCGCTTGTCAACCTACTAACATCAGAATTCGATTTCCTTTTAAGAATATATCATTGAAATACATACATACATACATTCTATCTCCCCTGTATTCCCCGAAGGGTTAGGCAGAGGTGTACCAATATACACTCACAGTTCGCAGGTATATGTTTTGGGCCTATGTAATAGGGGGCAAGCCTATTGCCATTATCATTAAAATATTCACACAAATATTGAATAACTAAGTAAGGACTTGGAATCGGAGACTTGGATTAAGGAAGTCTTTCCTGATTATTTCCTTGCGGGATCCAACAGTTGAATCGTTACTCACCGAGCTTCATTGCCTCGGCGTTTTTCTGGCGGTCTCCACTGTTGATTCTGGCTTTTACGAGTTGCAGTGGTTGGTACTAAGTAAGGACGTCTAAAGGCGCACTCCACACTACTTTCTACTCATTTAAAATGTTCAAAATCTAGTGAAAATCACACCACAACGACAATCAATGTCAAAAAATGTGATCAAATGAATTTTTGACAAATTAAAATTGAGATCAGATTGCGATCGTTCCTAAAAATTATTAGAATGAGACTTCTAATCGCCTACAATAGGTGCTTACGAAAGCATCACTTAGTTTAATTTACTTATTTTAATTCTAATTATAGAACTGAGGTTCTTAGGTCTGCGCTTTACCTTTAATTATGTAAACGCGTGATATATAAGCAGTAGATAGGTACTGTAGTTTCCGCTGTAGGGTTGTTAACCGGCGTCCTTCCGCTCACAAATTCCCCAGCTCCAATCAAGTCACTTTTTGCTTTAAATCTTTCTAAATTTAGTAACCACGAGGAATGTCGAAAGAAGGTCATCAGCTGCCACAAAAAATGGAGAGGGTGAGTTGTGTCTACCCCTATTAGGATTTTAGAAAAAAAAAATGGTTTCGTGACTCATTTTGTACAATAATTTTTATGTTGAAAATAAGTTCAAGAATGTAACTGTGTTGACAACAGGTGTTCTTTATGAGCAGGTGTTAAACGTGTCCAAAAGCTGTCAAATATTTTGGTGGATATCCAAGAGTTGAGTTACATAATAATCATTATCATATCAGACGTAGGACGTTCACGACTGGACATAAGCCTCTCCTATAGATTTCCAAAAGGTCCGGTTTTAAGCGGCCTGCATCCAGCATCTTCCTGCGGTCTTAACCAGGTCATCCAACCACCTTGTGGGCGGATAATGTAATAATATACTTAATATTGAAAGTCGACAGTTAAAAGGATTTGATAAAGAGGTGGATTGTATTCAACAGAATACCTTTTTGCCAAATATGAGTGAGCCACAATAAAATTCACGGAAGCCTTCATAATACGGTTTCATTTCGAGATTCCCAGCATACGCGTAATCTAATGTAACATGTTAGCGTTTCGCTAAAAGGGGGTTTTGGGGGCCAAAGGAAGATTGCGGTACTTCGCCATAAAATATGCAGAACCCTTAAAAGTTGGCGCGATAAGCGAGTGTAGCCGGAGACGCGGCACACAACAGGGCAATACGTCACCAACTTACGAGCGTACAATCAACAACAACAGTGCTTTGTGGTGTCTTATGGTGCAAGTGAACGCGTGTTATGTCCGATTCCTAAAACATACCGACCGGTATTAGTAAACTATACCAACACACAAATAAGTTCGTTTATTTTAGCTGTTATTGGAGTTCATTTTTCAGTATACGGGTAGGTTTTTATCAATATTTTTTGTAAACATTTCTATATTTAAAATTGTCACCAGAATTTTCACAAACCAGTCAAGCATTCAAAAGAAATACGACTGGTAAGACAAACTATCCGTGTTGCGTATAGGAACCGGGCATTAGATGAGTTTCACTACCGGTGCGTCTCAAAGAATGAGCTACCCATAATTGTTGGTCCATGGCAATAGTTCCAAGACACAACTTAATTATACAACTTCTTTAAAAAAAAACGCTTTATTTTAGCCTGAATTTATTTTAGCTTTATTTTAACATACCATCACGCCTGTATTTCCCGAAGGGTTTCAGACAGAGGTGTACCAGTGAATACTCACAGTTCGCGACGGGGGCGAGCCTATTGCCATTAACCGGGCACAAATCCTTACTTCAAGGTGCTACTGAGAATTTCATAGAAAACCCCAATAACACTTTTTGCTCGACCTAGAAATCAAAGCCAAGACCTCCAGGGTAGGATGCCACTAGGCTTTTTTTTTTTTTTTTTTTAAAGATGGTAAAATCCTCAAATGACCCCCCCCCCCCCGTCCTGGGCGGGGCGGGAGGGAGTGTCAGACTTTTACTGACTAAAAACCATCTATGTTCCTTCGTGTGCCCTTTTGCGTTCCGGGGGCGCGGTATCTCTTTCGAACAACCCGCAGCCCCGGCAGGCATTTGGCCCTTAGTGGCCCCTTCCGATGGCTGACACCTCTGTGCGCGGAACATGGACGCGCCGTCGGCACGGTCTGTCGTTATTTAATAACGTACGGACGGTGAGCTACCCATTGCTCACCGCCCACAGACCTTGCCTAATGCCACTAGGCTAACGAGGCAGTTGGAAAAACCTACTCAATATATTCGTAAAATACAAATTGTTAAATGGACGTACTCAGCTTAATTAAATCCATATACCAAACTGTATTAATAATTCACAACAACACACTCAAACTATCAATAATACCGTACCTATTCATGTTTCGCAGAAATTGCTATCAGGCCTATTGAATTTACGAAAGTCAAACAAACAAACATAAACTAGTACATAAGCGTAGGCCGTCTGCAAACTATTTGAATTAATAATGCAAACATGGGAACAATAGCAATACGTTGGGAAAGTTTTGATGCCCGTCATAACTATATTAGCTCTCGGGGTCTCGGTTCTAACTAATATGGCCTAAATACGTCGCTCGGCTCACAAGTTACCGTACAACTAGCGTATGATAGCTTGGAGATTGGATTAAGATCTCCACTGGTGTTTGTCGCATTGTTTTCATGAAGTGAACTCGTTTGTAGCATGAAATTTAGGGGCTATTCGAACACAGGACACCGAAAACACACCATTTTTTTGTCGCATAGTCTGGCGTATTGGTACATATTACTAATCTGAAAAAAAATGAGTGTATTGTCAAGGGTTCAAAGAAAAGACTTATCTATAAATATTTTATGAAAATAAGTAGTATCATGTTAAAAAAATCACAAAGGAGACCATAAAAAATTTTTTCGTCGCTAAGTTCGCAAAATTTTAAGCGTAAACTATATAATTTTATGCTATGACATTATAGGGAATTTCACGAACTAAAGACATATCCATAAATTTTTCCTCTGAGCCGTGTATTTTTATGTCAATTTAATCAAAACCCCAAAATTACTGTAATTGTGGTGGTTATTCGATACAACTTACATCAAACGTATCGCTATTTTGAACCTTTTACTGTACCGCGATGCGTTATTCTCGACATTACATAAGCTTACCAAAGAGCCCAAGAGTTCAAAACTTGACAATAACTATGTTTTTCTCTGTTTACTTCCCTCGAGGCCGAAGGAACGGTTATCCACGTGCTCGTCGGGTGCACACGTGTCGCGAATCTCCAAGATCAGGAAAGACGCCATGGACTCATGAAAGCCTCTTGCAGGCACCCTGAGTACTCTGGAAGGATTAATCTGCATCTAAAGGAAGGGTCGGGAGCGTAGAATAAAGACCACCATGACTCTCCCACAATGGTCTTCAGTCGTGGAGTAACTGCGAAAAATTATGGGAGTGTAATCTTTGGCAAAATTAACGAAATCAGCCAGGTCGAGCAGTGTTATTGGGTTTTTCTATAAAATTCTCAGTATCAGCTCGGAGTTAGGATTTGTGTCCGGTTCATGGCAATAGGCTCGCCCCCTATTACATGGTGTGTATATTACGTGGTGTGTACATTGGTACACCTTTGCCTAACCCTGCGGGGAAAACAGGCGTAGTATGTTATGTATTTAACGAAATATTATGTTAGATAGTGTACAGGTTGCATAAATGAAGTTTACGCGGATGTAGCGGTGCGTTTACGCGTTTTTGCTATACCCTTTACAGGAATCAAATGTAACAGCTCACATTAGGACCCATTAAGCTAATGATAATTGCAATCCGTAGTGCTTGGCAGTTGTAAACATCCCTTTGTGCCTATTGGCCTAGTTCTGTTCTGCCTCTTACTTGTTCGGATGGAAGTGGAAATTAATTCTTTTCTTACTCCTCCGCTAATCTTTTCTGATTAATGTCGTTGCGGAAGACAGTCGAATCGTTTCCCCGGGACTCATCGAACTTTATTGCCTCGGCGCTTTTCTAGCGGTGTCCACTGTTGATTCTGGATTTCAGGAGTTGCAGTGGATAGGAATAGTGTGGCGGGATTGTTCCACGTGGAAACCAAACCCCTCAAATACTTTTTGCGATTTCTCCTTCAACCGATAAGAACCAAAAGCTAAGAAAATTCTCTTCCATTTCACGCTATTTAATTTCATACGTTCAAAGTCAATCTTAGACCGAATGTAAATGTAGGTTTGAAATCAACTGCTTATTTAATGCTTCAAATCCCTTGTTCATAAGACAGGATTTTGACTTTTATTATGTAGGTTAGTAGGTGTATTTTCGATTGCTCGTAGGCTGTACCGAACGAACCAATCTATTTACCTACTCAGGAGATACAGCTGCGCAACCGCGGTCAAGCCCTTGATGAGGCCGTGCCATTAAGGAGCCATCGCTCAAAGTTTATTACTTCTTCATGACCCAATAAACGTACTTTGGTACTGAAATGGTTCTACGATGATACACAGTTTTGCTCTGCAACCGTCTGATGATGTTTAGCGATGTTCCAATGTTTGGTTGAAGTGACACAAACAATTTTTTTTGTAATATTGACAACAACTACAACATCTCACCTATATTCCCCGAAGGATTAGGCAGAGGTATAACCAATGTACACCCACAGTTCGCCGGTATGTTTTAGACACAAATCTTAACTCCGATCTGGTAAGTGAGAATTTCATAGTAAAACCCAATAACACTTTGCTCGACCTGGGAATCGAACTCAAGACCTCTAGGCCGGCGGGTCCAAAATAAGCTTTAATCCCAAGAACATAAGGTACTTTGTAGGCTGCTGCTTCCTGGCTGACATACACGCAGGAAAAGTCACAGGCCAAAGCTACTGCCGTATAAAAACAAATAACAAAGCATTAAACAAAGTTACGTTTACTTAAAAAAGCAAATTGGAAAACAACTTCGTAGGTACATGTACACGAAATAAGCTTGCTTTTATTAATTCGTAGAAAGAAGATAAAGCTTAAGGCTAAATTGTGTTTCGAACCGATATTATTATGATAATAAATTGTTACATTCAAATTGATTATACAATAGTCTGTTTCCACTCGTGTACTATAAGTTATAGTTATGTCATCTCATTGGAGGGCATCCATTTATTACGTACTAGCTGTTGCCCGCGACTTCATTAACTAAGCAAAGTCCCATCAAAATCGGTCCAGCCGTTTCAGAGATTAGCCGGAACAAACAGGTAGACAGACCGACAGACAGACAAAAATTAAAAGAAATGAAAACGGACACTTCAATTTTATTTATTTATATAGAAGACGATTTAGGGGGGGGGGGGGGGGGGGGTAGGGTTAACAAGCATCTTTTCTTACAGGAGGGTGGGATAGTCTTGATAGATCTCACGTAAGATCACAAAAATGCACAGTTAATTTTAACTTTGTAAAAAGAATGAATATATAATTTTGAAAAAAGAAAGAATCATCAAAATCAATTCATAATTGGCGGAATGATCGCGTAACAAACACACAAAATAGATCTTCTTTTTTGAAGTAGATTAATAGGCACGCGCATTTCCTTAAAAATATTACTTTGAAAAATAAATATTACAATAAACCAAACGTTTTTTAACGTCTTTAGATTCTACCGTGATAAATATTAAACAGTCTTAACAGATTCTTATTTTCTCTTATATACTCGGGCTGCTTTTAAAATTCCGAACTAGAAAAGATACACTACCTAAAGTACGTCTAGGTACATATTTTCCGCAGCCAGTCCAACTAAAAAGTATCTGAAGCTTAACAAACAATTGTTGGAAGCTCCACTTTGCAAACTTTACAGAATTCATCAAATTGAAGTAGCTAGGTACAAGCGTTTTGTGTCCATTTAATTATCTCCATCTTTCGAAACTCAATTTATAAAAGATAACTTTGAAGTTGGAACCCGAACTGGCTAAAGTGTAATATAAAGCAGCTCAACATTGTTCACGATAACACTTTTCAGCCACTTTTATGATAAAATATCTGTGCTCAGCAGTTTTGTCGGACATTGACGACGGTCGGACTTTCTTTGTAGATTGTATTCCACCGCACTTTTTTTAGTACAATATTTGATACTGTATTTGGCAGAAATTGGCCTAACAAATCATACGTATATTAGGTGTTGATGCTGGGTCCCGGCTGAGAATAGGCAGACCCTACTCATCCCTTCATGGTGTTATGAATGGCGGTGGAAAGATTGTCAGGACTTATGAAGGTAAGCACTTCCAACAAAGCACCTTCTGTATCTTATTACTTGTCACCGTTCGTACCTAAATAAATCTCGGTCAATGTACAATGATTCTCGATTTTATTATAGGTAATCCAGCAAGTCATTTGTCCGGCTGTCCCATACATATTAAACGCGTCAGTGATGCAGTTTTGTATGAAACCGAAGTGTTTTTTAAACCGACCAAAAATTTTATTCCTTAGTGTAAATGTGAATGTTCCTAAAATACCCTAGGTATAAAAATTTGTTTGTTATTAAATGTTAAATATTTGTGTGTGAATGTAGGCTTCACAAATCACACATGACGGTTAAAAAACTAAAAAATACCATAGGCTAGGTAGGCTAATAAACATTATGTTTTTCTAAAATGTACTTGTGCGAATATCGACTTCATGTGTTGCATGCAACGTGGTTGCATGACAGATGCGAATGTTGGAAGTAAACATAGTTATATTCTTTCAGAGAAATAAATTCTTGAAACTGACATGTGACTGTCCCTTAAATACCCTAGCCACAGGCCAATAAAAAAACATTTTTCTCAAATGTAAAAAAAATGTGCTAATGTCAGCTTCCCCCAGGGTGGAGGATACTCCTCCACCCTTTCGCCATGGATTAAATTCAAAATTCTCGTTGTAGTAACTAAAAAAAAAAACAACTGTTCTGTAGCTACAAAGGCAAACCTAAACGGTCACAATGTATGAATTTATTTTTTAACTAGCGATCTATCCGCGACTTCGTCCGTGTAGCTTATTTCACCCGCCATAAGTTACGTCTTTGGTTAGTGCTCCGCTCCCGTGCGTCGTAGCGCAATGTTATATAGCCTATGTTACTCAGTGATAATGTAGCTTTCTAACGGCAAAAGATTTTTTGAAATCGGTCTAGTAGTTTTTAAGTTTATTCGTTACACACAAAAATACAAATAATTTCTCATTATAATATTAGTGTAGATAAAGATAACATGTACTGAAACCATTATAAAAGTTTGTATCACGACGCCCCAACTTCATATTATCTTATTCAACTGTGTATTTAGATGTCTATATTTTCCACATTACCGCTATATATATACCATCACGCCTGTATTCCCCGAAGGGTTAGGCAGAGGTGTACCAATGTACACCCACAGTTCGCCGGTATATTTAGGTCCTATGTAATAAGGGGCGAGCCTATTGCCATTAACCGGGCACTAATCCAAACTCCGCGCTGCTACTGAGAATTTCATAGAAAATCTCAACAACACTTTTTGGTCTACCTGGGAATCGAACTCAGGACCTCTAGCGTAGCAGTCGTACATCATAGGTAGGTACATATGTTATCTCCCGATCGTGAATATCTTCAACATCCTTTAACATCCATTCAGCTCGTTCGTCACAACTCCCAGCTTTAATATCGAGCATCCGGTTCGTCTCATCTTTATTATGTCCGTCTCAATTGGATGTTTCTCAATACGTTTTGTATACCGTTTATCTATTGTGAATGTATGAATGTTTTTATTTTTTTGATTGAAGATTCGCATTGAATACCTAATACTTTGTGCGTTTTTATACATTAAACGCGGGGCACTAAGATTTTTTTCTGTATCGTGGATGCGATTACAAAATGACATGAAAAGTCATATACTTACATAAACAATCTGACCCCTTATGGCTTACAAAATATTTCACGAAGCTCTAAAATAATCAAAAATAGTCATAATTATTATACTTGGCAATTTAATGTAATGGGAAGTATAAAATTGTTTTTTTACTTTGAATCATTTGTTTGATATCAGGAGATACTTGAAGTCACATGTAGGCTTTTTTTTGTGATGACTAGTATTTTCGTGGAGGCTTTGTATAGCCCTAGGGATCCGCGGAGCACACTTTGAGTATGGCTGCTGTAGACGTAACCAATAACCATTTCAGAGGCCCTTGAGGCGGTTTAGAAACTCCGACACTAGGGTGTGTGGGGGTCATTAGACCTTCCTGCCCACACGATAAAGAAGAAGCTAATTATTAAAATAAATAAAAAATGTGTATTAATGTTCGTTGGTAAATTACCAAACACGGTGTCCTGAACAACGTAGTAACTCCATTATTTTCGTGTGCATCGCCAGACGTAATCCAGTTTGAACCGAAGCGAATTTGGTTATGCGGTTATATCCGCTTTTAACTAGTTAGGTGTAACCCACCGGTGAAATCCGGCTGCGCGTTCAGGCAAATGTGACTTGATTTTGTTTGGAAATAATCGTATTATATCATAGAATCTACAACATTTTGCATGAAATCTATCTGTAAAAATCAATTGCCGTGCGTTAGTCTCGAAATTACAAAAATATAAACGATTGGTGGTACAACATTCACGGAGTTATCTAGTTAACAACATAACATATCATCATGCCTGTATCCCCCGAAGGGTTAGGCAGAGGTGTACCAATTGATACACACAGTTCACCGACATGTTTAGGTCCCAAGTAATATAGACGGCGAGCCTATTGCCAATCTAGTCTATCCAGTAAATTAAATAAAAATAAGGTTCGTAAAAAGCGCTGGAATTTAGAAGTATGATATCTAATTTTCACAAGCGACATTTCCTTTGTTCTGTTTTCCTTAAACACAAAAGATTAAAAATTTAAATACTTCAGCTCCATTTACAATTAAAATTCAAACAAAACATTGCGGCGAAATGTTTCCGCTTATAATACATAGGTACCAGAAAATCTCGGTGCAAATTCGTTCTTATTTTTTTTATTCCACAAATTAGGTAGGTGGCTAACAAAGTGTATTTGTGCGAGCCTGGCCTGACTTCAATTACCACGAGTACTGCTGAATTTTTAAAGCAAATTGTCTTAAAAAGGTAGATGCTCATTTTGTTGGGGGCTCCGAAACAAAAGCGGGGAGTTATGTACCGTGATATTTATTCAACGACGCTCCTCCGATGCTGGAACTTCTAAACTTTAGAATTTACAGGGAAAAATTCTTTTAAGTCTCATTTATAGTGTAAGAGGAGAGAGAGGCTGGTGTCTCTTTATACGCAAGATAAATGTAGATACCCAGCCATTCTTGAAGTTTACGTTTTGCCTTTTACGACTTCTTATCAGGGCCCTTATTCTGAAGTTGGCCGTAATTTGTATTTCAGCTGACGTCATAAGTTATTGTGTTGGTTTTTAAGGTTCCGTACCCAAAAGGGTAAAACAGGACCCTTCTAAGACTTCGCTGTTCGTCTGTCTGTCTGTCCGTCTGTCACCAGGCTGTGTCTCATGGACCTTGATAGTTAGACAGTTGACATTTTCATGGATTATGTATTCTATTTAAAAACCAGAATAAAATAAATATTTATATATACATATATAAATATTATTTCAGAATAAGATAACGGCAATAGGTACCTAGAAGCTTGAAATATTCACAGAATTTTGAATTATATATTAACTTTAAAAATAAATTATTAAATTAAAATAAAACAAATGTTTAATCTCCCATACAACATATTTATTCATAATGGTACGGAACCATTCGTGCGCGAGTCCGACTCGCACTTGGCCGGTTTTCATTCTTCTATAATAACAAGATAATAAGTCAAGCTCGCTACTTCAGTTGTATATGCCTCACATCGTGATCGCGCGAGCTCTAGAACGAGAAGACCCAAGAGATATAATGATGAAGCAACATAACATATTATACAGGTTGACACCTGCCATCTTTCAGGGGGTAAAATAATTTATAAATATGAAACACTTTTATTATGGAATCAACCCTGAAATATGAAAAACAATCAGCTGCAGTGGCATTCTATACGGTAATTCCACCGTCACTTCGACGCTCACTTCGCACTTCAAAGTGTCAAATAAATCAATGTCATTTGAATTTGATTAAATATTTGAGGAGCTCGTGGCTAAATAATTACAGCCGCATAGACCGATCTTCCGGGTTAAGCCACGCTTGCCGAGGTTGGTCTGTGGATGGGTGACCATTTATCATAGCGAGTTTCCTCCGTGCCCCGGTAAACACGTAAAGCCGTTGGTCCCGGCTGTCATTTTTACATCTTTGACAGTCGTTACTGTTAGTCAGAAGCACGAAAGTCTGACAACCAGTCTTACCAAGAGTATCGTATTACCCATTACTGGGTTGTGGAGGTCTGATAGGCAGTCGCTCCATGTAAAATACTGATATTCAGCTGCATCCTGTTCGACTGGAAGCCGACCCCAACATAGTTGGGAAAAGGCTAGGCAGATGATGATGATGAAATGTATCTATCCCCAAGAGAAAAACGCATGACTTGTATCTGTTTATCTAGAATAGGTACCTACTTAAAAGTCACTAAGTAGAAGGTCAGCGTCCTACTTCCTTATTCGTTCTAACATCCTAAAAGGACATGTTAGCACAGCCATCAATAGTCAGCGTTCAATTTACGTCTAACAAGCAATCGTAGGAACCCGACCGACAGACGATGTGGAGTAAATGGTATAAAGCAGTGTTTCTCAATCTGTGGGTTGCGACCCTTGTGGGGGTCGCGGAGCTTTACTTGGGGGGTCGCCGGCAAAAGGAAAAAGGCCAGTTTCTAAACTCCATTTTTTTAATAAATTCTTTAGGTGATTGATCACCTCTTAAAGACACCTGCGATGTCAAACGCCTGCCGCGTTGCAATCCCGGAGACAAAGTTGAAATGTCTCATGTGCCTGTAATTTTAATAAAAAAACAATTTCAGTGAGACGGATGGGCTTGTGAGAGATGGATGAACTTTTTGACTGTCAATGGCCTAACGAGCTCGCTACAATTGTAAAACCTGTAACGGGGTCGCGTGTTCAAAAAGATTGAAAAACACTGGTATAAATAAACAAGCTCACTATGCAATAAGTTCACAACACCACAGTTCTTGATTTACGACAGCTATACGGTTCGTTTAAGGATGCTGCAGGAATATCCAGAAATACTCCAGTACAATGATAAGTCGTTTGTCGGTAACCATCGGTCATCCCATCTTATGGAAGTCGTAAAGGGCGCAAGGATGTCAACGAAAGACGCCTTAACAATGAACGATCGTAACAAGAGAGGTTATTTCTTTAACAGCTACGAATAAATACTATTTCTTTAACAGCTACGAATAAATACCTAAATACTAGTATTATTAAGAAGTAGAATTGTTTGTTTGTTTAAAAAGGTAGTCTTTAGAAGTGTGTGTCTGATTACAAAAAATATTTCTCTAGTAGAAAGCTGTACTGTTGTAGAGTGTCATAGGAAATGTTTGATGGTATATAGGGTGACGTCCTGCGGCTGACATGATGATGTTGATGATGATGATGATATGGTGTTTTTATTTTTCTATTATAAGTACATATAAGTTATACTTTGTGCTTTTCCTTACTTTGAATACAAACAGGCAAAATCATAACATACATATCTGAAATCACATGCATTTTCTAGTTTGTCACAAGCTTATGTTTCAGGACATCAAAAGTTCTGTTGAAAAATTTAGATCGAAAAGAAAGAAGAAAAAAAGAATTGAAATTAAAACTGTTTACTCCAAGAATGAGGATTATTTTTTTTAATAAAAAAAATATAGATTATCCCTATTAGTAGGTGTACTTAGTTCGAAGTGGCGAAAGAAAAGAATATTTGGAAGAACAGCCTTTGCCCAGCAGTGTGTAACATTGTATTTCTTTTTTATGTTTGTTACCTAACTCCATCGACCAATTTGGAAAAATAAATATTTTTTCATATTCTCCTGCTGTTATTTCGACTCTTTAACAATCCATATGCTTATAAAATACATGTAAGTTAACATAGAAGACATTTCGACATTAAAACGAATGTTAAACGCTTTTGGATTAAAATTTCCAACATCGGATAAGGTAGAATAATTTTAAAGTAATGATTTATGAGAAACCGCGGGGTCACGCTCGCTGGCTTGCTTTCAAACATCCCACCTTTGATATTTGTACCAAATAACGAAGTACAGTCAACAAAAGAGATAAGTAACCATGCCGTCACATATAATATAACTTTCTTTAGACCCTGAAGGTTGGTTTCAAATAAAACTTGGTTTTATGATTAGAAAACAAACAGTTCATTAATTTAAAATTAAATAAATTCGCAGACATCTATCAGTTTGGACGGAAACTTCAACTGTATCTGACACCCTGGTTACTTATCTTTTTTGTTGACCGTACATAATAACGATGTTCCAAAGAATCTGCGAAACTGAAAATGATATTCATTGGATGTGTACATCGAAGCTAGAATTTTGAATCCACTGCAGGAATATTGTGACGTATTGAATTTAAAAGCAATATTGGATCACCGGTTTGGGGATATCTCTTATATTATACTACAGCCGTCTTCGAAAATACTGGTTAAAGAAAGAAAGAAAGAAAAACCATTTATTCGAGCGAAAGCGACGCACATAACATAAAGAAACTTACTTAATCTACTTAAATACAAAAACAAAAAGCAATAAAAAATAATAATAATAATATGTTTACGGAAATATGCGCCACTAACACGCCATAAAGCCGTGGCCCGTGACTGAGGTTCGATTCTAATAGTAAACTAATAGAAATATACGTTACTTGCGACTAAATGCGTTAACTGTCTCGTCAGCCTAGTGGTCCTACGCGACTGCTGCGCAAGAGCTCTTGCATTTGATTCCAAGGTCGATCAAAAAGTGTTGTTGGATTTTCTATGAAACTCTCAGTAGCAGCATGGACTTAAGATTTGTGCCCGGCTCGCCCCCTAATAAATGGCACTGGGACCTAAACATACCGGCGAACTGTGGATGTACAGCTGTACACCTCTGCCTAACCCTTCGGGGAATACAGGCCTGATAGTAGTATGTATGCTATTCCCGAGTGCTATAGGTTATAAGACGTAATTCACACAAATACGCAGGCATAACCTAGTCAAACAATAAAGACCGAATACTCGACATAAACTGCTACAATGGACCACAAAGTACCATAGTGACCATGATAGTAAACGATCCCAAACATTTCAGCCAAAGTTTTACGCATGTGATCAAAATAGTGGGTTTTATGACTCAACCAAGTTCCGCGAAGAATCCCTTTATATCCCATTCAACCCCTTATGATGCGAGAGTCGTTTACCATGAAGATTGCAGTACAGAATTAATTGTATAGAACTTAACTATATTACTAACTATAGCTTCTGCCCGCGACTTCATCCGCGTTAAGTTACGTCTTGTTTTTCTGCTCCGCTTCCTTGTTTCATAGCTAGATGTTATATAGCCTATGTTACTGACTAATTTAGCTATCTCTTAGAGAAAAAATGGTTAATATCGGTCTAGTAGTTTTGGTGCTTATTACAATCTTCTTTTATAATATTATAATGATAACTACATATTTTCTTTTCACATTAAAATCAGTCGATAAAGATCAAAATTCTGACATCGATGACATAAATCCATAACTCATGAAAAATGGCGCTAATTGAAATAACAGTTATCGACATTTTAAGCCACCAATGCTTGACAAAAGGTTAATTGATTAGGGTTACGCAGGTGCTACGCTCGTAGCGCTTTTGTAGTACGCTTTAGAGTTTAACGAACTTTCAAGAAAACTTTAAAAAAAAAACTAGAACTGACATAAGTTCTTATCATTAACTAGCTTTCTCACGCGGTTTTGCGCGAGTGGAAACCAAGTATACCATTTAAAACAATTTTGTTTTGTGCGCTGTTGAAATCCTCGCCTAAGACACTTTTTGTAAATGGACTAGTACTAGAAGAAGAACTAGTCCAATTACAAAAAGTGTCTTACAAAAATATAGATGTGCCGACGATGACTTTGGCCGACTAGCCGATAAGTCGGTAGTAAAGAAGCCGACTAATCGGCCGATTAGTCCGCCAAGCAGATCACGGTTCCGTCGTTTACAACAGCTCATTCGCGTGCGCTTAAGACACGTGATTAGAAAAGTTATACCAAAACATATCATACCGGGCAGCAAGTATTTCACAGAAAATATCATTCTTCAACTTTACAAAAAGACTTAGAAATATGATAAACACATTTTATTGCGAAATACATACAAAGTAAGAAGACGGATATTCGGCGCTTTCTGCCGAATAGTCGCCGAATACTAAAGTAGCCGGATAGTCGGCTTTACAGTTTAGTCGCAACATCACTAAAAAAAAAACTCTTTTTAATATTAATAATTGTGGATTTTAAATTGATTGTAAAACAAACATCGTTTTAATAACTTAAGTAAACCCAATTAAACTTGCAATCCTTTGGGTATTTTAAACAAACATCATTTATGAGCTGCACTCATTCAAGTAATGAACGATTTTAAATTAACTTTCATTTGGTTGACCCTTAGCTTTAACAGGATATTTCAATTACGAGGAAGCTTCAATATTTCATTTGTCTGCTCCCATGCGGGCTTTTTTTTTTTTTTTTTTTTTTTTTTTTTTTTTTTTTTATAGACGGGAAATCATCAAATAACTTCCCCCGCCCTGGGCGGGGCGGGAGGGAGTGTCAGACTTTTACTGACTAAAACCCGTCTATGTTCCTTCATGTGCCCTTTGCGTTCCGGGGGCGCGGTATCTCTTTCGAACAACCCGCAGCCCCGGCAGGCATCGGCCCTCAGTGGCCCCATCCAATTTTGCTGACATCTCTTTGAGGCGCGCGTGGAACACGAACGCGCCGTCGACACGGTCTGTCGCTAGTGAACGTACGGACGGTGAGCTACCCATTGCTCACCGTCCACAGACCCGCGTCTACGGTGGCCGGGAGTCGTCACGTGGCTCCCGACGCCCGGATCGTCTACCGCGGCGGCCGCTGGGACGGGGGACCCTCCTTTCCCTCTCCCGTCCCGCCGCCTCCTTCTCTAGCATTACAGCTTCGCAGAAGGAGGCGACTGCTTCCCATTCCCCCTCGCTCCGGACCATGGCCTGAACCAGTGCCGGACGCGAGAGGGCGCCGCCGCCGATGGCCGCCTCGAGGACTCGGCGGTGCTCAGCCCAAGCAGGGCACACCGCCAGAGTATGCTCCACCGTGTCCTCGGGGCGATCCTCACAATGGTGACATCCGGGCGATTCCTCCCGCCCGATGAGGTGCAGGAACCTCCCGAAACTTCCGTGTCCGGTGAGGACCTGCGTCAGGCGGAAGGTGAGGGCGCCGTGGCGCCGCTCTAGCCACTCCTCAAAGATCCCATGCGGGCTGGGAGCTACTTTATATAATATGAGACTGTTATCGTTGTAAATTAATTCTGGGTTCACATACAAAGCCTTGCGGTTGCAATGCT
Organism: Caradrina clavipalpis; assembly: GCA_932526535.1. Classification (NCBI taxonomy): domain Eukaryota; kingdom Metazoa; phylum Arthropoda; class Insecta; order Lepidoptera; family Noctuidae; genus Caradrina; species Caradrina clavipalpis. Next base: position 3,254,353 of record OW052088.1, read on the forward strand.
ATTATCTATACTATTACTATAAAGAGGAAAGATTTGTTTGTTCGGAGTAGGCTCCGAAACTACTGGACCGATTTTAACCAATTTTTCATCAATAGATAGCTACGTTATTTCTGAGTAACATAGGGTATATAACATCACGCTACGACTTACAGGAGCGGAGCAGTAATTACCCAAAGGCGTAACTTATCGCAGGTGAAATATCCCCAGCTCAAATATCTAAACCACTGTCTATTCGTCTAAATTGAATGTTCTTTAGCGTTTTAAAGACTGGTTATCGCGGAAAGTCTTATGAAAAACTAGCTTTCGCCCGCGACTTCATCCGCGTCAAAGTTGATATATTATATCTCACGTCAACCGTTCTATACCATTTACATACATACAGATTTCTTAGTCGACGAAAAGAATCTGACAAAAATCGGCCCAGACTATCGGGCCGATTCTCGGTCGTGTGACGACATTATCATCCAGATACCTACGTTTAGCCTTTTAAGCATAAAATAGTAACAAACATACATACATCCATCCATCCATCCATCCAGTCAAACTCTCATTTATGTAGGTAGTAGGAAGTAGGATAATTAGTATATCCTACTTCCTACTCCTACCATAGCGCCCGATTTAATGACCTATTCTTAGCAAAATTATAGCTAAGGTGTAATAACCTGCACAGTGCACAGGTGGGCACTGCAAGCCGTCCGCTCGATATAGTCCCAAATTACTCAGTTACTAATCACCTCCTATAACACTTGCCTTACCTATGAGATCCAAGGAGTTTCTTGCCCATTATTCTCCATACGAGACTACCTTTTAGAATGGGCAACTAGATTCAATATTACCTAATTTTTTCTCATGTATTTGGGTAGATGACACCACTAATCAATTGACGTACTTTTTATGAGCTGTCAAAACGCAATTCCCCCATAGATTTTGTATGTCAATACTCAAATATGACGTCACTTTTTTGACATCTCAATTCACTAACTATTTATTGATTCAAAAGCAAATAAAAATCGAATTTTATAGTTATTTAAAAATTCATCGTGTTTTCGGGGCTAAATTAAACTGCTTTTTTTTGTGAAGTTGTTTTTGGGATTATTATTTAATGGTGTCATCTACCCAATTGACGTTCAAAAATGTCTAATTGAAATAAATCATCTGACTTTCACTTTGATACTGAAACCATCAGATAAATTCAAGATTAAATTAGATGCATTACCGGTGGCGACGTTTGGTTATAACGTACCTACATTAACACAATGAGAGTCTATTATAAAACAAACCACAGACGATACGATTGACGCAGTGGCTAAGCCATTGGCCGCTGTGCTGCATGTGGCGGGTTCAATTCCTGCCCGGAACAAATATTTACATGTCCTATAGATGGTTGTTCCGGGTCTGGCTGCCTATTTGTATGTAAACGCATCCACGACACAGGAGAAATTCCCAGAGCGGGGCAATGTTTTTGTTATTTTTTATTTTATTTTATGAATATTTATTTATAACTAAATCCACGTCAAATTTGAACCGTACATTTTACTGGGATAAAAAGTATCCTAAGCCTTATTCCACACTACAATCTTTTTCAGTTCCAAAATTCATCCAGATACGTTCAGCCGTTTTAGCGTGAAAGAGTAAGTAACATCCATCCATCCTCAGAAACTTTCGCATTTATAATATAAGTAGGATAGGATAGTAGGATATCAACGTAGGAAGAGTTAAATTCCCAATGCAAGCTAAACAATAGTCAATCGATCTATAACTCTGACAGCCGTAAATTGATGCATCGCAGTTATTACGAATTCAATACAGTACATATATATTATTTACTAATACTCTTGCATATTACATAGACAATAAGCTACCTAACGTTCCTTTAGGGACTAAATACACTTATTCAGCTCCATTCAGCTTTTGTCCATAGAAAATACTATTGTAGTATGGAGATGCGTTCAGCTTTCCGCGGCTGTACGGATGCGATACAAAACTGGCGCTTTCTATAGACAACAGCTGAATAAGTGTAGTTAGTCCCTTAATGCCCGATTCCTAAAACTTACCGACCGGTATTTGCTAACCATAGTTACAAACAAATGTTTTCGTATTTTCGCTGTTTTTGAAGTTTATTTTTACCGACTTCAAAAAAAAGGAGGTTATTTAGGTTTATATCCATGGATATCATGATCAAAAATCATGATTTTTGTTAAAATTTCTTACATTACAAAATTGTCACCAGACTTTTTACAAACGACAAGCCAAGCATTCAAAGGAATTACGGCTGGTAAGTTAAACTATCTGTTTTGTATATAGGAACCGAGCATAATGCAGTAATTTCTTAAATGGGTTCCGTGGAAATGACACCACAATTGAATTCGTTCGACTATTGGACATTTACTAGTGAAACAGTTCCATTATCCACTTAAGAAGTCAATGTTTAGAATGAATTTGACTCACTTAAAAAATATTTCTAAATAGCTATTAGGTCTCGTGGTGGCAAGCACGACTGTTGAGCGTGGGGTCTTGGGTTCGATTCCTAGGTCGGGCAACATGTGATGTGTGTAGGTACCTAACCGTACGACGAGTACCTCTGGACTACCGTCACCATTACCTGCATGTTATTATTTAAACTTTGTCCCTCATTAAGCGATTATGTACCTAAATCTTTAAGAAATAAAAGATATTTTAAACCGTAAACGAAAAACAAGCATCTTTCCCTGTCTTTACGCTTCTCATAAACTTTTAAACCATGATTAACTTCAAAACAACGGTTAGCACTTACCTCGATTCTAAATTTTCATTAACGCCACAAGCTATCGACTAAAAGGATTTGAGTGTACGCAGTACGAGGCTACAATAGGTTTGCTGTGAATAACATGAAGAGTTACAATACATTTGCTGGGAATTACTTACATTCCAGTAAATCGTATGGGTACGGGTGTTACAACAATGTGCTGAGAACATTTTGTTTTACAACAAGCAAGCCCGCTTTATCTATAGGTACTTGTATTATGAAAAAGAAAGAGTTTTTTGTTTGTTTGTACCGATGCTACTGGACCGATTTTAACCTTTTTTCACCAATACATCATCATCATCATCATCTGCTTAGCCTTTTCCCATCTATGTTGGGGTCGGCTTCCAGTCTGACCGGATGCAGCTTAATACCAGTGTTTTACATGGAGCGACTGCCTATCTGACCACCACAACCCAGTAACTGGGCAACTCGATACCTCTTGGTTAGACTGGTTGTCAGACTTTTAGGCTTCTGACTATCCGTAACGACTGTCAAAGATCTACGAATGACAACCGGGACCAACGGCTTTACGTGCTTTCCGAGTACATACATTAAACATATCAAATGATTTGTGCTAGGCACCTATTTTTTTTTCTGAAATTTTTAGCTACATTTATTATAAAAGCGAAAGTGAGTTTATTCACTTGTTTGTTAAGGTGTATGGGTTAAACCACTAAACCGATTTTAATTAAATTTGGTATAGACTGAGCTTTTACCCCAAAAAAGGATATATAGGGTATTTTTTTAATCCATGACTTCATCTGCGTATACGATAACCTACATTCAAAGTCGTGGTCAAGGCTACACATTTTTTTTTTTGGTATTCCTTTTGCGGACTTGTACCTACTTACATAATCTGAAATTTAACAACAGCTAAGATCTTTCGTTTATACGAGTAGTACTCTACGTAGGTAAGTAGGAAGTTCCGGGGAACACCTCGACTATTATGTGACATAAACATAATTATACATGCAAATGGTTTTTTTTGTCACTTTACCAAACACGAACAATTTCTCCTTCTTGAAGAAACTCACATACGGGGTGTATGTGAGTTTCTTCATTTGCAACTTTGTGTGAAATCATGACATGTGATGCATGGAATCCAAATTCTTGTTTTTCAATTATACATCAAGCTGTTGATTTGCATTCTCGCCAAATTCAAGGAGTTAACTATGCTCGTGATTCTTAACACGAATCAATAATAAAATAAATTTGTTTTAAAATCTATGTTTTTTGACGTGATTTTCCAATTCGATCTAGCCATCTCGCCAGAGGGTTTAGGCGCTATGCACGCATTGATATAGCCGCGCGACAACTCTGCCTACCGCATACGCAACTGGGCGATGCTAATTTTTGTAAGAGGAGTATTCTAGAATACTGTTTTTTGATAGTTGCAACTAAAAAAACAAGCATTTATTAAATATTGGCCAGGTATCGTAATTATATTTGATTACCTACTTCTTTTTTTCTATGACAAGCTCCTAAAATTTGACGAGGATGCAAATAAACAGCTTGTATACGGTATAACTGCCCTTCAGAACCTTACTTAGCAGAGAAACAAAGTGCGGAGTTAGTCAAAAATGCTTGTGCTAATAGAATGAAAATATTCGCTTTATTTCAATAAAGCTGCTGAATTGAGGCAATCTTTCTGAGAGCCTTGATAAATGGATTGCCGGTAAAGTGATAATAAAAATAATGTTATATTACATTTACTGCCTCGTTAGGCTCGTGCGTGGTGCTAGTTCGATTCCTAGGTCGAGCAAAGTGTTATTTGGTTTTTCTATGAAATTGTCTGTAGCAGCTCGGAGCCGCTCGAGCCTATTATATATTAACGATGATGGAGGATTTCGAATTGCGAAAATTTTAAACCAAGTCTAAAAACCAAGTGACTATAAACATAATTTAAAAAATGTTAAAGGTTTGTTCCTTTGCGGACATTTAAATGATTAAAGTACGTGAATGATATAATAATACTTTCATGAATAATGAAAGCTATTGTCACAAATGATAAGGAAGCAGCGTGCCGCTCCGGCACTTATCGACACGCGTTCCGGACCGGAGAGCGTTATCGCGCCGGACCCTAATTAAAAGTAGGAAATTAAAGGGTTTCGGCACTAAAACCTTTTCCCTAATACCTCAAGATTCAACGTTAGGCTCAGTACACACCGAAGCGACGCGACTCTGCAAGCACCTTTTAATAGAACTATACTCAACATTTAACTTTATTTACTTCAAGAAAAGATGCACATTTCATTGTGAGAAGGTGCAGCGTATTCTGAAACCAAACAAAGAAATGTGTATCTTTTCGTGTAGTAAATAAAGTTATATTTTGAGTGGTTTTATTAAAAGCTGTGAACTAACCCTTAAATGTAACGAGCTATAAAACAGAATGGACACAAAGCTGCACTCAAGTGGAGTATGAAGAACTTTGTCTATTCTCCACTACAGATGGATTGCTCAGTGGGGCGGAGAACATTCCAATTGGCTACTAAAGAAACTTTTAATTCAACTTTCCAGAACTGCTCTATAGATTCCGTTGTTTCAATACGTATTCGGGGATTTCCCGAGCGTTTTTTTTTGTAAAAACTCGTTTGAGGAGAGTATCCTTGGAGTTTCTTGGTCGTTCTTCTCCGTAGAGACCTACGTACTTTTTGAACGGGCAACTAGCTTTAACTTTATAACTATATTGACTTCTTGACAATTCCAAAGTACTTTTAAATTATCTACTTGTAACAAATGCTTGACTTTCAGAATGCAATGATAGATTTAAGTTAACCTATAAAGAGGTACAAGGAAGGCGAATTCTTGCCATTGATTAGGCAATCGTACTTACGTAAGAGATTATTTATAATATTAATATTATACCAGTCTATTATTGTCCCACTACAGGGCAATGGCCTCTTCTCATACAGAGAAGGCACGAGCATTGATCACCACGCTTGCTCAAGGCGGATTGGCGATTTCAGACTTATATAAACCCAGGTTTCCTAGCGATACTTTCCTTCACTGATATCACTGATCTCTAAGATAAATAACAATAATACAAAACAATATCGAGCCCACAAAAATCATAACGTACGCACCATATGCAACATCGTCGGCTAACAATCCGACTAATGCGCACGCAGACAGTTACAATAAAAACCCCATTGCGAACACAATACACGTAAAAATACACTCCACATATTTCACCGTTTTCGTACAACGATTATTGTGCCTATTGTAAACGAGTAGACCAATCTACACATGAACTCTATCACTTTAAAATAAGATTGGAATTGCAATGGCTATGGTCTTTCGCACAGTATGGTTTCTTCTTCCTATTGAGTTGATTCGCGGTTTCGCACGACCGCGGTGTGACGACATGTGGCGCAAGGGTTAACTTAAGGGTTAAAACACTGTTGTTTTCTTTATGGTTTAGCTAAACAAAGGGCAAAGGGTAACAAGTTCGCGCCTACCGCCCGCTGCGTCGTTGTTCTTTTTTGGTTAAAAACGGATTATTGTCGGAAAAATATTTGATGTCTTTATTAGGAGTGGGTAGTGTCCTTTATTTTATTTGGGAAAAAAGCAGTAACATTGCTTTAGAAATAATAAACGGCACTGTCTATGTTGTTATGTTGCGATGGTCTGCAATAAGAGTTGTTTCTTGCGTATTTTTTTTAAGTTTGTGAAAATTATTTTACTTGCCATCGCGCCTGTATTTCCCGAAGGATTAGGCAGATATGCACCAATGTATATATACCCACAGTTCGCCAATATGTTAAGGTCCCATGTAATAGAAGGCGAGCCTATTGCCATCATAGGCGTATATAGGGGGGGGGGCCGGGTGGGCCGGGCCCACCCCAGAATGGTCTTGTGCCCACCCCAGGCTGTAGGGCTCACCTTCCGCCTGACCGCATTGCATCGCATCGGCCATGGCATCTTAGGGGCCAGGTCCACCCTGAAAACTAACTCTAGATACGCCAATGATTGCCATTAACCGGGCACAAATCCTAGCTCCGAGCTGCTACTGAGAATTTCATAGAAAAACCCAATAACATGCTCAACCTGTTAAACTAACCCAAGACCTCTAGCGTAGCAGTCGCGCTGAGCACTACTAGGCTAACAAGGCAGTTATTTTCAACTACAGACTATATTTCAACTCATCTATTTAATTTGAAACTCTTGAATAGTACATTAGATGGTACACTCCACATCGTATAATGCACTCACTTGTTCCGCCGCACATTAAATTCGACAGTTGCTTTGTTTTGCATTTCCTTTAACATTACACACTAAAATGATCCTTGTGTAGACGCAGTTAAGTAACATTTGCAACGAACGTATTGATTGGTAAAATTGTCAGATTATACAGTGTACGATGACGAGTGGCACTTCATGACAATTGAATTTTTAGTAACAGTTCGCGATACCCTCTTGTAATTTATTTTTTAACAAATGTCGCAGTAGATTATCCGAATACAAAATGATAGCGGTTTAATGTCGCGGGGTGGCCCCGGCGGGCCATATTGGGGCACTTTAAAAACTCATCCGTAAATTAAATGTAATTGTTCGCTTGTTAACCACACCGAAGGGGGACTCAGTGCTGCTTTTTATTTCTCTTTTCACTTTTTCGTTTGTAGTTGCTAATGATTTTGCATAGATTTTATTTTAGTTTTGTGTTCCTAGAAAATATTTTTTTACTAATGTCTACTTTTATTTCTACATAGCTTTTATATTAAAAAAATCGGTCATCAATCAAGCATAGTTAAATAAAACCTAAATAAAAAAACTAGCTAAAAGTAAATTTCAAACAAGAAATTAAATTTCTCAATTTTACTTTCCATTGTATAAAAGGGGTACAAAAAATTGCCTTTATTTACGTGAACGTTTGTGTACCACTTAAGCACCTCGTAAAAAGTACTTTTTTTAATTTAAAAGCTTGACCCAAACGCTTTCAACGTAAACAAATAAGATTGTGACTTACATAGATAACATTTTATTACAGTTTAGGTTAATGGAGACGCGCAGACGATGAGTTAAGGCAGATTCAGACAAGCCAGTTACCGGCGCCAGTGCCCGCGCCTAGACTGACTTCTAAATATTCATGTGCGCATTTACAAGTCAGCGCTGACTTCCCACCACTGTACTGACTTGAAATCAATTTATACGGGTTTTTTTTCGGGTCAGCGCTGACTTATCTCGATTTCGGCGCCAGTCACTGACCCTGTCTAAATCTGCCTTTAATTAAATCAGTGTTTTTATTACAAAGTTCGATATTACGACATTATAAAAACTGGTCGTTAAGCAAAATAGAGATGCTTTTTATAATAATTAACGAAGATGCGGTAATTAGAAGACGCCGATTATTTCTCCCAGATGCGCCGAGACGCTGGTCTTGTGCATTCTAAATGAGTTTAACTGCGTTTTTGCGCCATTCTACCAAAACATTACAGAAACAAAGAAAACCTGCCACATTTTATTTGCCATTCCCATTAGCAAAATGAAAATATTAATAAATAGCGAACTAAACGTGACTTCGTCCGCGTCGCTTATTTCACTCGCCATAATGCTTGGTTAATGCTCCGATCCCGTGTGTCGTAGCGTGATGTTATATAGCCTATGTCACTCAGTGATAACTAAGCTTTCTAACGGCAAAAGAATTGTTTAAATTGGTCCAGTGGTTTTATTGACGTCCGAAAGTGCCTCGTAATGGTCTAATTGGAATAAATGAATTGACTTTGACTTTAAGTTTATTCGTTACACACAAAAATACAAATAAACAAACAAAAACATGTTACCTCTCTATAATATAAGTTTAGATTATAGTATATATTGTAGATGTAGATATAATATATAATATAAATAAAAATAAACGCGATAAAACTACAGCCAAAAAAATAAAATAGAATATTTTTTCTGTGAATCAAATAAAAAGCACACATTTGCTAAGCTAATAAGCCTATTGTCCTTTAGTGATAAGCAAATATTTCCTATTGTGACAAAAGGAAAAAACGCTGGGTCCAGCTTTAACATAAGGTGTGAATGTTCTCCAATTTACTGGCCATTGACAACAAGGATAAAAGATGGCCCCTATAAACCCGTGTGCCCCCATTTGGCCCACTTGACCCCCTCGGCGCATAAATTATGCATAATCATATCGAGTGCGTTCACTGAATTATGAGGAATTATAGCCGTTGTATTAACTGTACTAAATAAGCGCTCTTTATAAAAATACTAAATTATAAATGTTTTGGTAGTCTAGTGTTCCTAAGCGCGATTGCTACGCTAGAGGTGTTGGGTTCGATTCCCAGGGCGAGCAAAAAGTTTTTTGGGTTTTTCTATGAAATTCTCAGTAGCAGCTCGGAGTTAGGATTTGTGCCCGGTTGTTGGCAAAACGCTCGCCCCCTATTACATGGGACGTAAAACATACCGGGGAACTGTGGGTGTACATTGGCACAAATCCGCGTGATTTTATGTATGTATATGTCACCGGAAAATAACAAGATCCGTAAGTTTATCAATTTACTAGGAAGTTTATAAACTTTCGTAAGATTCTAAACGGGAGATAAATTGTAATATTTTACGTCCACATTTTCGTAAATTGATAAACTTACTGAACTCACTCGTAAAATAATAAGTAAGCAGTAACCAAACGCTACGCGCGATCTGATTGGTTCGCTGTCACGTGTCACTTCTCCTTCCTCGCGGCCGCCAGCTGGACACAAGCATTGCCACTATGAACATTGACCAATCAGAGAGCAGTGTGTTATTTTACGTATTTCAAAGATCGTATATTTAAAAGAGTTTCTGTGATTTGTCGAACCATATAAAATCTTACGAATAGATATTCGTTAGTTTATAAATTTACCGTATGACGTCGGAAATTGATAAATTTACGAAAATGTGGACGTAAAATATTACAATTTATCTCCCGTTTAGAATCTTACGAAAGTTTATAAACTTCCTAGTAAATTGATAAAGGGTAGTAATAAAAGCTCCGACAAAAAAAGAAGAATTGTCCTTACTCAAAATATTAAATCTACTGCCTAAAATACTAACTTTCCGACTACTTTTGTCCGAATAAAAATGACGAAACGACCGAATGAGATACTGAAATCTTCGAAAAATAAACATGACTGTTTATTGCCATAATACTTTTCTACCAGCATAAATTACGTTCTACTGAAAACTATGCTTTGTAATTTTTGTCTTTACTTGCCTACTATTAATTCATACATTACCTTTCATATTTCATAGACTGTGGTGCTATTTTAACTGTAACATTATACTGAAAATATTATTCTGAGTGGTTATACAGAAACTTATAAAAAATATAAAAATGTACTTGTAACAATAACTTTTACTTGTATCATATATCATGAATTTCACTTACCACGGGTATGCTTCGGTTGAAACAACAATAACTATTTAATTTTGTAACATAAACAGACAAAACACGCAAGGATCGGTCGTTGCAGAAAGTTCACAGGCAGAATCGTCTTTTGGCATACATTTCGTCTCAAAGTCCCTAGAGATAGATCCAGAGCCCTCGAGCCTCAAAAACCATAATCGGGGAGCCCCGCTACGCGGGGCTCAAGGGTTTACAAAAAAAATAACCACGAAGTGAATGGCGGGGTCTGTTCGCTCGCTTCGCTCGCTCTCTAGACTCCGCCATCCCCTTCTAACCTAACCTGTCCGAGTCGGGGTGCCCCAAGTCCCGAGCTCGCTTCGCTCGCTCTTTATAAAAGTTATACTAAACGAAATTATGCGAAATAATAAGTATGCCAAATTCAAATATTTTAAATTCGGACATAAAAACGTTCTGCCAAAAAATAATTATGCTATAAAAATATTATGCCTTAAAAACGTTCGTCTAAAGAAGTTTATGCGAAGTGAGTTATGCCAAATAGGTTTCGGAGTATCAAGTTTCTGGCAAATAGAACGCACCCATTTTCATCATTATTGAGAGTTAAAAAATAAATTTGATAACCAACAATAGAAATTAAAACAGTTCATGCAAGTTGTAAAAATATGATTATTTTGACAAAACCTCTGTTGTCGGTAACTTAGTAATTTTGTCGGAAGTTCAGTATTCTATCCGGAAGTTTAGTTTTGTTATTCGAAGATCCATTTTTTTTTAGGAGAAAATGTAATTTGAGCATGCTCTTATTTGTTGTTAAATTGGATATTTTTTTTCGTTTGTGTTTTGGGTTTTTTGTCGGTAATTCATTATAACGCTGGTTAATTAGAATAATAGTCGGCCACAAATCGCTGGAGATTAATTTGTTTTTCGGAACCATTATTATTTCCCATTGATAAACTTACGGATCTTGTTATTTTCCGGTGACATATATACAACACACACATGTGTGTGTGTTTTTGTATATAAATAATTATAATATTAGGGTCGTAATATTACTAGCGTCTGCTCTTGACTTCGTCCGCGTCAAATTTGATGTATTGTACGGAAACTGTACATTTTTCCGGTATAAAAGGTATCATATATGTAATTCCACACTATAATCTCAGTGTCAAATATACAGATCCGTTCAGTCGTTTAAGCGTGTGAGAGTAACAAACATTAATAACTTTTGCATTTCTACGACTGCCCCGTTGGTCTAGTGGTCGCAAGTGCGACTGCTGTGCAAGGGGTCCTGGGTTCGATTCCCAGGTCGAGCAAAAAGTGTTATTGTGTTTTTCTATGAAATTCGCAGTAGCAGCTCGGAGTTTGGATTTGTGCCCGGTTATTGGCAATAGGCTCGCCCCCTATTACATGGGACCTAAATATACCGGCGAACTGTGGGTGTACATTGGTACACCTCTGCCTAACCCTTCGGGGAATACAGGCGTGATGGTATTTCTACTCTTAAGTCAATACGAAATTTGCCAATTCCTTAATTTTATTTTTTCTTGTGTATTTTTTGTTTTATATCTATTTCTTCTTTGCCAATTATTGTAATTGTAGGTATTTGCATTATTATAATAATTAACTGTAAATAAATAAATATACTACTCCAGCTAAAATTGCATTTGATAATACAAACATGTGTTATTTATTGTGTTTTTACTATTTGCTCTACAAAAAAAAGCAAGTTGCCAAATCCGTGTACTGAATTTTTATTTGATCTTATCTCAATTATTTAGAATTACAAACGGTTAGATAAGTAAGCGTTACAATTAGAACGCTCTAAATACTTTTATCGCGCTAAAAATCTCAAATATTCCCCCAAAAACTTTTTTACGCATATATTGATGAACAAAAAGCTAGATAAAATAAAACACGTAATCGTGTAACCATTAGGATCGTAATCGTATAACGTGTCCATTAGAACCGACGTTAGAATTTGTTTGCCGATGCTATCTACCCAGGTGCAACTTTGCATACATTCATTACAATGTTTGAGCATACTTTTTTAGGGATCCGTACCCAAAAGGGTAAAACGGAACACCAGGCTGCATCTCATCTGCGGGTTGTTCGAAAGAGATACCGCGCCCCCGGAACGCAAAGGGCACATGAAGGAACATAGACGGGTTTTAGTCAGTAAAAGTCTGACACTCCCTCCCGCCCCGCCCAGGGCGGGGGAAGTTATTTGATGATTTCCCGTCTATAAAAAAAAAAAAAAAAGGCTGTATCTCATAAACAGTGATAGTTAGTATCTCATAAACAGTGATAGTTGAAATTTTCACCGATGATGTATTTCTGTTGACGCTATAACAACAAATACTAAAAACCAAAATAAAATAAATATTAAGGAGGGCTCCCATACAACATACTTGAACTTTTTGCTCGTTTTTGCTCGATATTGATAACGGCAACGGTTGAAATATTCACAGAATATTTTATTATGTAATCAATTTAAAAATAAATATTTAAGGGGGGCTCCCCTACAACATACCTACGTGTTGTTTTTTTTGCGTTTTTGTAGATACTGGTACGGAACACGGAACCCTACGTGCACGAGTCCGACTCGCACTTGGCCGGTTTTTTTATTGAAATATTTTGTATTGGAGTATGAGACGGATAAATGATCGTAACATTTGTTCTCGTAATAAATCCCGTCCACACTATCGGTACAGACACCCGACTTTGGCACGGTCACGGTGTTCGGTTCGGCAAAATGTCATTAATGTGGGCGCACCTTAAGTGTGAAGTTCCACTTGAGATAAGCAACGTTGCTATTGAAGTGCCCGATTTACACCAATAAAATTACTCTATTTTCAAAGCTCATTATAGCTCTAATAAAACAGAGTCCCACGAAGGGAAATGTTTTCTATGCCATTTTAAACGCTAAAGATTTCGTAATATGGCATTAAATGGCAAACAAGCCCACGGTCCACATGATGTTTAATGGCCACCACTGCTTATTGACATCTGCAATACCAGAGGCCTGGCAAATGCGTGGCATCGCGTGTAGCTCACATCGGGCATCATGCATCATCATTCATAGCTCATCTGCGTAGCTTACCTACCTCCCTTCGAAAGAGATACCGCGCCTCCGGAACGCAAAGGGCATAAGAAGGAACTTGGATGGGTTTTAGTCAGTAAAAGTCTGATACTCCTTCCCGCCCCGCCCAGGGCGGGAGAAGTCATTTCATGATTTCCCATCCGAAAAAAAACCAGCTTATTTACCTCTCACATCTTTAGTGGAAGCGCACCCTAAGCCGTGATTTCAAATTTCTAAGCACTAAAACGAAAGTTTTAAACATTATTATTAGTAGTGTTATTTATAAACTTTATAAACAATCCTAAAATATACCGGCGAACTGTGGGTGTACATTGGTACACCTCTGCCTAACCCTTCGGGGAATACAGGCGAGATGGTATATTGTATTATTGTAAACAATCGAGTTTAACTAAAAGATAACTTATATAACAATATTACTTCTATTACTAAGCACATTTTTCAAAGGCATTACTAAGTAACTACGACTTACCTTTTTACCTCGTAAATGAAGAGCTCAATACTAAAATGTTAATTAAAGAATAAAAAGGCTTCTAATTTCCTGAGTTTCGTTCATAAACAACCGGTGGGCGGCGTCGCACTTCTCATTTTAATTAAAAACCGCTAAATTGTTACGAGTCTCGACTTCTTTTCATTCAATAATGAGTCAACGTGGATAATGAAGCATACACACTGTTGAATACTAAATGTACTCGAACACGTATTCAGAACTATAGAACTTGTTTTATTTTTAGTGCGCAAATGCCTAATTGTTTTTGTTTAATAAAATTAAGTTATTCCTCATAACATCAGCTATAGGCCAATGAAAGTCTCGTCTAAATCGAAACAGCAGTTTAAGAGATTAGCCGAAATAAACAGACATACAGAGAAGATTCCAAAAATTGAGTTTTTTATATATAAAAGTGCCATCATTTGCATTTATTTGACACAAAAAAACTATCTACTCACAAAATATTCAGACCACAAAGAACATCTATTTGAACTGGGCAATGTTACAATTCAAAATATACCCGAAACTGGTGGTTCCTTTGTTTTAACCCTACAACAAGAAAAGTAGGTAAGGTAATACTTTTTTACAGCACGTTTTGGTAGGATTATTGCCTCTCTTTTTCCTTTAAGGACTGAGTACACAGTGAGCACTCAAATTTGGGTCAGCGGCAAGTAGGACAACGCGATGCTGTGGTCACAGTAATGCTCTACAGTGTAGCAGTGTAGCACAACTTTGAAGTGGTCAGCGCTCGACAATAGCCATTGAGTTCCCGACAGATATCAAGCGAGTACAGCATCGATCATATAGGTGCAGCACCTACACTAGCAAACTTCGTCCGCGTGGCTTATTTCAGCCCGCCAAAAGTTACGTCTTTGGTTACTGCTCGTTTCCCGTGCGTCGAAGCCTGATGTTATATAGCTTATGTTACTCAAGAATAATGTAGCTATCTATTGGTGAAAAAATGGTTAAAATCGCTCCAGTAGTGTTGGAGCCTTTTCGATAAAAACAAACAAAAAAAAAACATTTCTTTTTATAATATTAGTATAGATAATGTTACGGTTTGATTGGCTGAAACTTAAAAGTGAGTTACTTCGGGTTGGGTACGTGTTTGATAATGAAGATTGTTGAGCTAAATGGTGCTGATCCACGCGTCATGTTCGTGAACGGGTGCTTTTTTTTTTTTTTTTTTTTAAAGATGGTAAAATCATCAAATGACCCCCCCCCCGTCCTGGGCGAGGCGGGAGGGAGTGTCAGACTTTTACTGACTAAAAACCATCTATGTTCCTTCATGTGCCCTTTGCGTTCCGGGGGCGCGGTATCTCTTTCGAACAACCCGCAGGTGAACGGGTGCTGTCAGTAGGGATATGTCATGGATAGTCATCTCTTAACCGCCATGGCTTATATCTTTATTATTATATTGTTTTACATTCGCTTTCATTGTTTTCACATGTAGAAGCAACAAGTACCTACATGTAGAAGGAACATTGTAACCATGATTTTATTATAACAGCAATAATCAAAAGAAAAGAGTCTCCATGGAGTTTCTTGCTAGTTCTTCTCCATAGAGACCTACGTTTTAGAACGAGCAACTAGCTTAAACTTCCAACTGTAACTTCTTGACAATTCAAAAGTGCCTGTAAATGGTCTAATAGGGAATATGCATGAATTTTTGATTCGCTTTTGTTAACATAACATGAAAATAGCGCAGTAGAGATGACAAAACGTGAAATTTAAATTAAAATCGGCCCAGAAGTACCTACGGCCGATATAAGCATTGAAAACTATGAATTACGCACCGATTAGACAGAGGAATACGGATACTCAGCCTTACTTACAAAAATAACGCTAAATAATACTTAGCTACTTGTCAAACCACTTTCAACGGTGTCTCAGGTGAAAAATCTTACCTATAAACATTAATCAGCGTTGAGATGTTGTTATGTACTAGCTCAGCGACAGAAAATTTAAACAGCGGCGATCCGTTGTTTAAGTATAGCTTCAATCAGCTGTGACTATGACATTTTTGGTCTATGGATTCTATTGTAAATTTTGTTCAATCGATTTCGTTCTTTAGTGGAATAATTTGGTCATGCTCTATGCTAACGCCTAAGTGTTGGCAGATTAAAATAGTGTTTCATCGTTTAGTCAGTTAATTAAGAGGTAACTAAGTATGAATTAGCGTTATTTTCATAAGTAAGACCCACTGTGTTTAGGTACCTACACGATTGATACGCTTATTATTTGCCCAAGATCCTTTGTCTATACTATGCCCATAGTATTTGCATACCTGAAATCTCTGAATATATTGAATCGGGCAAATCCCCCGCCTTAGGAGATGTTTACGAGATAGCCGCAATAAAGGGAAGATACGACTAATTCGCCGTCAGGCGTTTACGGCCTCCTAAACCTTTTAATTAAACAAAAAAATTAAGCTGTTGTACCTATTTACAGCTTTAAAAGATGGAATATTATTATTAATTCATAAGATTGGTTTATCTTAATGATATTACTAGCTTTTGCCCGCGACTTCGTATGCGTTAAATTTGATATATTATCCTACGGGAACTGTACATTTTTCCGGGATAAAAATTATCCTATGTGTTATTCCACGCTACAGTCTATCTCAATGCCAAATTTTATACAGATCCGTTCAGCCGTTTAAGCGTGAAAGATTAACAAAAAACATTCATTTAGTTTTAGTTGTTTTATTATATTAATTTCAATTGTACTTAAGTCATGATTCGAAACTCGAAACAAATATTCCGTAACAAATTTGTCGTAAGGAGGTCTCCACATTTTGTTTCTATTCTTTAAACTTTAGGCACATTAGCTCTACCTATTCTGATTACTGGTGATAATTATGGCGTATCGCCTAAGGTCTAATAGCCATATTCTAGTGAATGGAAGCGATCCTGCAAGTGCGTAGTCGGATCTAATAATAACTAAAGGCCAAGAGTCTTCGATCCCGATAAAAATAAACACAACACCACCTGGTATTTTATGTAAAGCCAAACGTTATTAATAATTAGACTATCTTGTATTATGTTAAGATATCGAGCTATTGAATTTATGGGAACGATGGTGGTTCGGCTCAGCTGTTCCCCTATTTTTTGGACCGGGAAATAGGTACTTAAATTGGTATACAATTCTAGCTCTTCAAGATTCAACTTCCAACTATGACTGGTTTTTTTCCGATATAAAATACTCGTGGACGTTCTCATCCTGCCAATTTCTGTGAAATTCTTAGTAGCAGCTCGGAGTTAGAATTTGTGCCCGGATAATGGCAGTAGGCTCGCCCTCTATTACATGGGACTTAAACATACCGGTGAATTGTGGGTGTACGTCAGTACACCTCCGCCCAACCCTTCGGGGGATACAGGCGTGATGGTATGTTATGTATATAATCACCATCATCATCATTGTTGATTCTGATTTCAGTACGCTAATGAATATGTTGTTTCAGTGTGAGCGTGCCCGGGTACGCGGGGGGGCTGTCCGCGTCGCTTCCCGGCGGGGGCGGGGTGACGGGCGCCGCGTGGGAGCGCCTGGGCGCTGAACTGGTGCTGTCCGCCCTGGTGGCCGCAGCACACTTCGCCGCCATGGAACGCCGATGGACCGGGGCAGCGCCGGCACTACTTGGCGCTGCTTACTGTGCCGCCAGCTTTGTCTCCGTAAGTATTATTGACGTAAAACTAGCTTCGCATGACTTGGGATGTAAGCTGGTGAATGCGTGACGAGGGCGTTACGAAAAGTGTGATCGGGCGAGGCGAACGGAAGGTGACAGTGAGATATTTATTTATTTAATGCACAATGTACACAACCAATGTTATACTCTAAGCTTAAAAACTATTGAGTTCATAACACTGTTAAGTGTTAGGGCTTTATAAGTTAGTGAAGGTAGAAAGAGAGAGAGTTACGTTTCGTATTTAGATGAAGCTAACGAAGTTTTACTTCAGTTGTGTGGTCTAAGCCCACTCTTATTATTGTATTCAGCCTACGGCAAATAATAATAAACTAGATGAAATGGCAATAAGCCGGCCATATTGGACAAATCAACATACATACCATCAGGCCTGTATTCCCCGAAGGGTTAGGCAGAGAGGTGTACCAATGTACCACAGTTCGCCGGTATGTTTTTAGGTCCCATGTAATAGGGGGCGAGCCTATTGCCATTAACCTGGCACAAATCCAAACTCCGAGCTGCTACTGAGAATTTCTTAGAAAAACCCAATAACACTTTTTGCTCGACCTGGGAAATCAACATACGTTTAAGCATAAAATCTTTAACAAAATCTGGTCCCCAAGAGGAGCTCTGGTATTGTTTGCCAGTGCGCTATTATGTAGAATGTATTACAGCGCGCTACCTGCCTTTTGTGCATGCAATCCTTAAGGACAGCTGCTGTCGTAGCGTGCCCATCTGTCCGCTCAGAACAAAGTGTGTTCATAGGCACGTGAAAAAACAACTACCTACGCAATATCTTCTATATGCCCATTGAAATGTCTTTGCAAAACGTTCCACCCACGTGTTTTTGTGATGATCAATCCGAATGGCAGTATTTCTTTGAAGTTTCATCGAAGAGAACACAATGAGATAAAGAGTGCCTAGTTTGTTTGAGATGTTTTATACACATACATACATATATAAACTCACGCCTTTTTACCATATCAACGCCTACGATCCTTACAATACTACTTTCGCCTCGTGCACGTTCATACATCTGGTCATACAAGCGCACCGGTTACGAGTACTGCGCACCCTACCTGTAGGCTGTATACATAATTATATTTGTTTTGTAGTCTAGCATCGTAAACTGGTACTTTTAATTGTTTATTTATAATGAGATGCATGTACGGGTAACGTACATTTAATTTAAAAACTAATAAAATGATGAGTTCAACTGGTGTATGATCATATTTTCAGTTCCAAAAAAGCACACCTAAAACTGATATATTACACACACAGTATTGCACAGACCTATTGTAGCGACTAGAAGCGAGGTCCGGCGAGCATGTCTGCAGACTTGCCCGCGGACATGTCCGTTTAGTGAATTCCCCGCTTAAAGTTATCTAACTAAACTGTTATCATAGGCACAGTGATCCATAAGAAGTATTATAGAAATAGTATATACGAATAGTAAAGCCTAAACTACCCCTGTCAAATAGGTATCGTGCATGTAATGCAAATGCATGCTTAAGTCACGAACCTAATAAAAATGACATAGTTATTGTATTATTTCCACAGATGCCATCACTGAACCCCGCGCGGTCCCTGGGCCCGTCGTTCGTGCTGTCTCGCTGGGAGAGCCACTGGGTGTGCTGGGTGGGCGGGCTGGGCGGCGGCGTGGCGTCGGCGCTGCTGCACGAGTGGGGCGGGCGGCGGGCGCGGGGCGGCTCGTCGCGCGCGTCTTCCCCGCGCGACCTGGACGAGCTGGACAAGCCCGCCTTCCCGTCGCACCACCACTACCGCCACGCGCCCACGTACTGCGCCGCCGCGCCGCGCCCCGACACCGCCGAGCCGCTGTACTCAGGCACCAAGTCGCTGTACTGCCGCTCCCCGCCGCCTGCCCGCCATGGCTTGCACAGGTCACTATTTACCCTTGCTTTTTCTTGAATGGATCATCACGCACATACACTCTCTTCTACAGCTTTTTATATTATTTAACAGTAAATGGGTACCACTAGTACGCATACCTTTCACTGTATGAAGAGTCGTGAAAGAGATAGGGCACGAATATATTATAAATTATTGACATTCGGTGAATTTCAATTTTTCTGTGTATATTTCCAGGTCTCAGTCAGTGTACAGTAAGGGCAGCTCCGCAACGAGTGGTGCGACCAGTGCGACGGCGACGGTCACAGGGGCCGGGGGCCCGCTGGTGGCGGCGTCGTCGCTAGTGCTGCGCCCGCCCGCGCACGCGCACGCGCACCACGCGCTCGCGCACAACCAGAACGCGCACAACGCGCAGCGGGACCCACCCTATGGCACCGCCAACGGAATTAGACCCGGACCTGCCGGTGAGTTCTAGCTTTCAAGCTTCAAGCGTTCAATACTTGTATCTGACTTTTTTAAACAAGGTGTCTATAAAAAGTAATGCTGAGAGTAGGGTAGGACTTGAGTGCAACAAGTTTATCTACGTTTCGTGTGACAGGTGCAGCAGTGAGCGAGCGTCGTGAGTCAGTGTACAGCGGCAGCGTGGGCGGCACGAGCGCGAGCGGCGCGTCGCTGGGCGCGGCGCCGGGCGCGCGGCGCGACGACGCGTACGGCACCTACTCGCGCGCGCCGCACTACCGCGCCACGCACGCCGCGCACGCCACACACGCCACACACGCCGCGCACGCGCCGCACGCCACGCACACGCCGCACACGCCGCCGCACACGCTGTCTGACCACTACTAGCGACGCGCCGAGCAGCACAACATCGCGCTGCTCTTCGACGTTTGAAACGCCGGAACTTATACCAGCCCGCGTGCACAGTGCACGCTGGTGAACTCGCCACGGCACACACGTCACGTGACACGTGGGTAGAGCTTCGAGTGTGAACCTAACACTTGATGAGTGATGAACTATTATAGTAGTTACGGATTTTAATAAAAATATGTACTCTGAGGATGTGTATGATCCACCTGTGTAAGCATAGATGTATCTGCTAACTAAATTATCTGAACCTTACTCCAAAAAGTTGCGGAAACAATACTTTGGGTACGTGCGTGCTAAAATGTACGAAACCGATATCTAGAATTATAATGTGACATGAACTTTAAGGAGATTTTACTATGTAAGTGATTCCAAATTCCAATTAGTATTAACATTATCCAGTATCTTCGTCATTAAGGTACCTTTATAACTTAAAAGTGCAAGTTTTCCAATAAAATTTGTTCGTAACATTCTCAGTAAGGTAACATTCCCTTGCAACAAAAGATTAGTAAGCATACCAAATCATTTAATATTAGAAAAAACTTTATTAAGTACAGGGTGTCCCACGGAAGAATAAGAATTTTGTAATTAATTAAAAAAAAACACACGTAGAGCTAGAAAAAAAACCTTTTATTTCCTATTCCTATTTTTAGATCCTTATGTTTCTGTCGCAATGGCCCAGTGTTTAAAGCGCCCGCCTCTCATGCATGAGGTTGCGGGTTCGAAACCGGGCACGTACCAATGTAACTTTTCAATTCATATGTTTTTAAAAGCTTTTATTTAACTTACAATGTATGTAATTTCTAAGTTTATCTTGGACATCACGGACATCGGTAAAAGAAAACATCGTGAGGAAATCTGGACTTGTAATTAATATTAGTCAATCGGCCATCCGCCAATGAGCAAGCGTGATGATCAATGCTCGTGCCTTCTCTGTAAGAGAAGAGGCCTTTGCTCTGCAGTGGGACAGTAATAGGTTGGTATTATTCATTATTTAATATTTGTTTCTGTGGGGCAGACAATAAAAGGAAGGAAGAGCGATTTTTGGAGTGAAAACGAATTAAATAACTCTCGTTTGGCGAAGCGGACCAAATCATTGCCAAATATAAGTGAGTTATTTACAAAATGTTTCAGTAATAATTAGGTATATAGTGCCATATAATATGCTATTTACTTCCTTTTCTATATTAATGGTAATTCTTTTTACAACCAAGCTAATGTTAAAAGACTTAATAGCTTAAATAAGTATCTCATAAATGTAAATATTACCCTTTAGATAGATAATTTTCAAATAATATTGCCAAAACGAAATAACATAATTATGTATTTTATATTTATCTGTTATTGAATAAAGTGTAACGGGTCTCACTAATTGTAACATAATTTTTACTAATGTGTATTGTATTTCTGAGATGCCGTAATAAGGGGCCTTACTTATAAAAATAACGCTAATTCATACTCAGCTACCTCATATGTGACTGACTGAACGATGAAACACTATTTTAATCTGCCAACACTTAGACGGTCAGCATAGAGTATGACCAAATTATTCGACTAAAGAACGATATCGAACGTACAATTGAGCATAATTGACAAAATTTACAATAGGATCCATAGACCAAAAATGTCATCGTCACAGCTGATTGTAGCCCGCCATCTTACTTCCGAACTATACTTAAACAACGGGTCGCCGCTGTTTAAATTTTCTGTCACTTAGGCAACATCTCAACGCTGATTAACGTTTATAGGTAAGATTTTTCACCTGAGACACCGTTGAAAGTGGTTGCTATGTGAAAAATTATTGATTTTTAGTCAAGGACTTGAGAGTTAATTAATTGATAAGTAGCTAAGTATTATTTAGAGTTTTTTTATAAGTAAGGCTGAAGATGTTTATATCGGATTTTGGAAATTTCGTAACACTAAAAGGTAGTGTGCCATGCGCCTAGTTCTATTTTACTCTATGAAGTTACAAAATTTTGTCAGTATTGTAAAATTTATTTCAGATAACAAAAACACGTGAAACAATATTATCTGCAAGCGGAATTCATTGATATGTAATTATATTACTGTACTGTGTAGGTACCCTACCGAAATTTTGTAAATAAATTTAAAATAAATTCAATTAAAGTTTCAATCTTTTTTTTTATTTATCCTTTTCAAATTTCGAACTATTTACTTATTATTGGGATACATTTGACCTATGATAAGCAGGTGTTAAATTCCATATTTTAAAAACATGATGATATGGCGTCATATCAGTAAGTATCGTTATCAATAGAAATGACGTTTAACAAAATAATTTCGATAGCATTGTTTGTGACAGGGGCAACAATTTATATAAGTAAAACACGAATACATTGATAGATTTGGTCGGCAAATTATTGCCTTATTGGTGAGGTTCTTCAGAAAGGTCAGGTGCGCAGTACTCGTAACTGGCGTGCTTGTATGGCCAGATGAACGTGGATGAGGCGAAAGTAGGGATCGTAGCAGGTGACGTTCTGTGGCTTCTGCCTACCCCCATGGGCAAAAGGCGTGAGTTTATATATGTATGTTGGTCGGCAAATCGGTAGCTCTCACGTCATCATACGATAACGACAACAGGTAACACTTGAAATACAAACAAATTGTAAGTATATTGAAAATGTATAATGTTATTAATCCTTAATATACAAAGAGTAACTTAATCCTAAAAATACATAGTAACAGTAGTACAAATCACTTAAGTAATATACTTAAAATTCGTCATCAGTTAAAGGAATATCGTAAAAGATCATTTTCTAAAATTAAATTGCACTCGACATTACTGAGACCGAAATTACTGTCTTGGAAAGGAGTTCCAGCTAAACGCTTCTAAACTAGAAGCCTGCCACTCTATTCCCTACCATTGCAATATTTGAAAGCCAGAATCAACAGCGGCGACCACCAGAAAAGCGTCGCGGCAATGAAGCTCGACGAGTCCCATGAGACGATTCAACTGTCTTGGATACCGCAGCGAAAATTTGAAAAGAATAGCGGAGGAGTAAGAAAAAACATAATTTTTGCTAAGCAGGGCAGGACAGGGCAGGGCCTTAATCAATATTAATACCCAACTCCCGCAAAAAAGCAAGCACAGGATTTCTGTAGTTCACATATGCCTCTTCCATTTTCTGTAAACAAAACATAATATCATTGTACTTACTCTAAAGTTGTAATAAAAAGAATGACTATTAGTATTACGCGTATGCGAAATTAAAAATTACAAACCTCTTTAAGGTCGTCAAAATAAAAGTCGTCGTCGTAGGCAGTACCGCGGCGTCTGCTCATGAACTCGCTCATCGCAAGTGCTTTAGAGCTCTCGTGTCGCGACGGCAGCAGCGCCAGCAGCTTGATGAAGAAGGGCGCCACGAGGAGGGACAGCACTGACGGCCGGGTGTGCCTGTCCATCTTCAACGTGTACACCATGAAGGCTTGCTCCACTGCTTGCTCGTTGTTGAACACGTTAATCGATCGCAGGTCAATGAATCGAAATTCAAGGTTCTGTAAAATAAATGGTACCTACAATTAATATGTGTGGGAAACCGGCCATTAAAACATGTCAGAAGTTTAGTAACGGCTATGGATATGTGAACAAATAAATAACACACAGCTCCGACATTGCACCTATTTGACATTACGTGTGCACCACATTTATCTGCTAATGCGACGAATCGGTCGGTCCCTGCGTCAATAGAAGATAAAATAAATGAAGTATTGATTCACACATTCGCAAGTTGTCGCATGCTGGAGAGTTGAAGAGAGTGTGAACTGCTAATATTGGCAGTATATATATGAAGCAAACTTATGACTTTATATAAATGTGGCTATAGATATAGAGGAAGAGGGAGGTGTAGCGACATCTATCGCTCAGCATGCGAACTAGAACTTGGCAAAACTGACGTTGCCTAGATCGCCCTATCAAAGTTTGCAGCGACATTAGCATATATATCTACAAAATCCCAACACCAATCGTTGGTCAGTAGCCGACCAGACACAACACCCGTCTAGTCGGAGGATCCTCCCTTTTCAATGGAGGATGAGAAAATGTACACCCTGCTTCTCAAACCTCCAAAGAGGCAAATAAAAAGATGGATGGATTGTGATAGCATGACGGTTGTTAGGACGGCATGGAAGAAGAAAACATGTTGCGCCGACACCAAGTAACATGGGATAAGGGCAGGTAATGATGATGAGGTATGAAGCAAACAAAAATAAACGTTGCCACTTGCCTTTTCCACCGCTGCCTTGTAATCATCGTCTTCGCTCTCTTCTCTGTTAGCAAGAAACTGTTTGATAGCCGCCTCCACTGCTTTCTCATGCAATTTAATGAGAGCTTGCGGGTGGAAGCAGCACGTCTGCGGGCCCCACGCGGATGTAATGTAGTTGTTGTAGGTGAACTCAGCCGCCTGCATGGCCATCTTGTTGCAATTAATATTCGCCTTTTCAAATTCCGCGAAGCAACTGCTGATTTCCTGAAAAGTTTGAAAAGTCATGCTTCTTATTCTTCATCGTGTGGGCAGTAAAGTCTTACGACCTCACACACCTTAGGCTCTAGACAGACGGACTGTATTTCAACTGCAATCCAACTGCAAATTTGCAGTTCGCATGCAGTTTAAATGCAGTTGACACGACTGCAACAGAACTGCAAACCAACCGTGCAGTCCGATTGCAGTCGGTGTGCAGTCGTGTCAACTGCATTTAAACTGCATGCGAACTGCAATCGGACTGCTCGGTTGGTTTGTAGTTCTGTAAACCAACCGAGCAGTCCGATTGCAGTTCAATTGCAGTCGGCGTGCAGTCATGTGAACTGCACACCGACTGCAATCGGACTGCAGTTGAAATGCAGTCCGTCTGTCTAGAGCCTTAGAGTCAGTTTCATGCTTACTGCTCGTAAAGAGAAAACCAAGTAAACACGCAATGGATAAATGACCGGTTCCTAAAACTTAAAGACCGGTATTATTAAACCATACTAATAAACATAAGCCTTCATATTTTCGCTGTTATTGGAGTTTTTTTTTCAGCATACGGGTAAGTTTATGTCCGTAATTTTTGCAAACATTTTTACATTCAAAATTGTCATCAGAATTTTCAAAACGATCAGTCAAGCATTCAAAACCAACTGACGACTGGTAAAATGAACTATCCGCTTTGCATATAGGAACCGAGCATTAAGCTGCAAAGGAACGTACGTGGAGAAGTTGGTCCACGTAGGGATCATGTTGGCAGTCGGTGGCGCGGTTCCGTTGTTTGTTGAGGAATGCAAGGGCGTCGTCGAGCGCTTGTTGGTTCTGTTCTGCCAGCTTGTCAGAGCTGACGCCCGAGTGGTCCCGCTGCACCTTCATACGCGTCACGTACTCGTTGCGCGCCTCCAACACGGCGGTCTTGTTGTTCTGCTCGTTGATGGCGCACAAGTGGTCGTACTGCTGCTCCAAACTCTGCAATAATCATATTTTGTATTGACATGCATAACACCCTCTCTTTTGAGCTACGGTAACTTGGGACATGTTTGTCCAATTGTGTATGTCAGTGGAAGTTGACCAAGTTCGCAAGTATCGGCGACATCACCTGAGTTTTCAAAGAGAATGCTCGAAATTTTTGTTATGAGACGTCGCACTATTTTTGTGTGTCGGCCATAGATTCTATATTTTATAATGTCTTCACCTGCACTAAAGCCGTTTTTTGATCGTCTTCCACACCTTCAGGTACATCTCTCGAAGAGTCAAAGAGGGTGAGTGCCGTCTGCAGGGACTCGGCGTGAAGTTCCATCAGGTCGTCTGGGTGTAGGCAGAGACGAGCGCACTCTTGACACACGCTACTTATAGCGCTGTCATAGGTATTCTTGGCAAGAGACATCGTTTCTCGAACCATGGCGTCGTTGTTCATCACGTATAGTGACAGACTTGCGTCCAGTTCCTGCCAAATATAGGTAAGATGATAACTGCTCACTAAAGAATATTTTTCATGATCATGAAGACAAATTATTATGAAGAATCTACTTATACCAAAAAAAATGGATTTAGCCCCAAATGCACTTAATAATGACAACATACGTACTACGTTATTAAACTTAAGGTAAGGCTGTCGTACAAGTCTTACCTTGATAAGTTCTTTGAGCTGAGCGTCAGCATCTTCTGGCGAGCCCAGCTTCCTCTTCTGTGTGTAGCAGAGCTCGGCGTCAGCGCGCGCGGCGGCGTGCGCGGCGTGCAGCGTGCTGGCGGGCACGCTGCACTCGCCGCGCGTGCTCTCCTCCATGCGCGCCGAGTACACAGAGCGAGCGGCGCGTGTCGCCGCCAGCAGGCACGCGTCTGCTGTCGCCTGCGACGAGTGTAAACTGCCTTAAGGCGCGAAACACACGGCGGGGCGGGCCGGGCCGGTCAATTTGACCGTGAACAATAGTGCATAGGGAATCCTATACTACCAACGCATATAGCGGGCAAAAAGACCGTGTCGCCGGTGCCCGGCGTGCACTGGCGGCGCGGGATATCTGTGAGATGCTTATATTCGCGGTGCGGGCAGCCGCGGACATCGACTGTCAGACGCGGTCTTTATTGCTTCGCGGTCAAAAAGACTGCCCCGTTCCGTCGTCTGCAAATCGCCGAATACTGCACGCCAGGCAATGGCAACACCACTTTCTCATACATATGTATCCACAAATGCTTAGGTAGGTACCTTAAAAATGGTAACAGCCTCGGGTACTTCGTCGCTGTTGAAGATGTCGATGTACTTCTGGAAGTACCCCAGCAAGTCTTGAGTGCGGACTCGCTCACCATTGATTAGCTTCGGAGTAAGATGTTCAGGATCGAACAGTGAAGGTACCAGGTCTAGTAGTGCTAATCGGAACTTTTCTGTCAGGTCTGCAATGCAATAACAATTAAGTACGTGTTTTAATAATATAATTGATAGTTTTTGACTGCCTCGTTAGCCTAGTGGTCCTAAGCACGACTGTTACGCTAGAGGTCCTGGGTTCGATTCCCAGGTCGAGCAAAAAGTGTTATTGGGTTTTTCTATGAAATTCTCAGTAGCAGCTCGGAGTTTGGATTTATGGCGGCGAACTGGGGGTGTACATTAGTACGCCTCTGTCTTACCCTTCGGGGCATACAGGCGTGATGGTATATATATTTTTAGTTTTTGTACTGTCGCAGTCTTAGTAAGATCATACTGACCTCGAAGGCATCCAGCGAAAAATTGATTTTCAACGGCGAGACCGGGGTGAGGCATCAGGAAGCACTTGATCTGGTCGAAACACGAGCGAATGTGTTCTCGAACTTCGCGCAACTCTGCCTTCTGGTTCGGAGTCGACTGGTAACATCAAATATTATCTAGGTATACATATAAATCGCAATGATCATATTTTTGATGCAGGCTGATATAAAATACATGGCAACAGACCTTGGAGACCTATATTTCACGATTAGTTCTTACTAAGATTGTAAGCATACGGTACAATCAACAAAACTATTGGGTATATAACCTACAACCAACTTACTTACGATTACTTTTATTTCATGTCATTCTCTAAAGTATGTCATAAGCTGAAAAAGTAATTACGCAAACAACAAAAATGAATATTGGCAGTGTAGTAGAAAAATGATTAATTTTGCCCGTATACCAAATAGTTTTTTTGACTATTCATTTCTGTTTTGTCTCTAAGATGGAACTGAATCTGGGATGCCATATGGCATTGATGACTATGCCATCTTTTTCAAAAATGTAGTATATGGTAGTATTACCTGAAGCCTCTTGTTGAGTAGTGTAGCGCCGCCGCCGTAGCCGTGCGCGTGCTCGTACGCACTCGTCCAGTCCCGCACCAGGAACAGAAGCGTCTGGAACGCCTTGCCCTGCGCCTCTGACGCCAACTTGCCGTACTCCGTGAACAGCTGCCAGACACCAACAATCACCAATATTAACTAAATCATCATCATCATCATTATAAGCCCTTCGCAAGGCCTTCGCCAGGGTCATCACAACATCTTACTGCGAAAATAACGACCTGTGTGTGCGTTTCAACTTCGTCGTGACGTCGCCGATAGTCTGATATAAACCCATAATACCTGTTAGCATTGAATACTCGGCTCGATACTAAAATCGTTCAGTCTCTTTTTACCGGACTTTAATCAGAGAATTCACGGTCAATTCTATTTCTTGATAGCATAAAACAATTAGGTGCTAACAGTCTAACCTGTAAGTGCTGTAAATCGTCTTCCTTGATGTTCCCGGACAGATTGTAGATCTGCACAGACGACATGAGGGTGGACAGCGCGAAGATGGTGGAGTTCTGTCCGATGGTGCTCTCCGAGTCGAAGGTGCCCTGCGTGTCCATCAGCAGCACGGCAACCTGCGACCACATAACTTAGTACCTGCCCCTGGGAACTGGGACACGTGATCACCTAGTATTCGTTTAGGACAAATACCAGGATCAGCCCACAGCCGGGATGGCACCTACACAAGAGAAGTTGCTAGTGTAGTCGAAAAACATTATTTAGTGCACAACAGCAAACATGTTTACCAAAAAATGTCAACTAGTAGTCTAGTATTAAAAAATACAAGTAATCTACACAGTCATACAAGGTCAAAATAATGAAAATTAAATTCAACAAACTATAGAAACCCGGCTTTGGTGAATTGAGATATTTTTTCCGGGAAAAATATTTGGAGGTATAAGAAACGGTGTAAAGTTTCCCATACTCCATAGAAAAGGGAGGATATTGCAACCAGACGGGTGTTGTGTCTGGTGGGCTACTGCCCGAGGGTTGTTGTCGGGATTTTTGTATGTAAGGTCAAGGTGGCGAAGTTCGTCTACGGGGGAACACCGTACAACGTCTTTCTAAGCTGTTTTTGAATAGCTACGACGTTGGTGTCTCGGTCGCTAAAACTGAGTCACTAGTTCGTCCTACCTTTAAATTATAGATGTCGTAGTGTGGAGTTCAATAGCAAAAATCGGTCTCCAAATTTTTTTGTCGTTGACAATTTGAAATACGAGTGAGTTGCGTCGATGTTTTACCTAACGTGAAATTTTAATATCAACAGATTTTTACGTTTTGTAGTGGTAAGTGTCTAGTCTGTATTACATTTTATTGTTTTATTATATCCAAGTCGAATTTAAATCATTATTTATAGAAATATTGGTTGTTATAAAAACTTAAGTTAAAAATTAAATATTGGGGTAAGACTGTCTAGTATTTTAGGGAAAGGCCGTCATGTGCCGATCTTGCCCCAAGTCAGATGTTGATAACCTTTTCTGGTATAAGTGTTTTCTTTGAATATTGTTTTATAGTTATACAGTCAACGCTACTTATTTGCAGGTTTTCTTTTCGCCAATTATGAATAGGTACTGTTATGATATTAATAGTGTCTTTTCACTAGAAATATAATGTAATTAATTTCATCAGTCATTTAACCGACTTAAAATTAGTTTATTTTATTCTTCAGGTAAAATAACAAAAATGACTCAAAATTAGTAGAGAACAACAACAACAAATCGTCTTACACTAAAGAAAAATTGCTAGACGCTGTACAAGCTGTCCGGAATACAAGGCTGCTCGTATATATAATATACCAAGAATGACAATGACGTTGTTTTTCTTTCAATGTATTTTCCTATTATAAAATAATTCTTTTGAATAAAAAAAAAGGAAGAAAAAGGGGTTTTTATTATTGCCTTTCATCAATATGCTATCTGCCAAAACAGTACTAATATAACCAAGTGTTTGTTTGTTACCATTTCGTTTTTCTATTGTTTAAAGACCATCTGGATCTGGTTTGTACACCTAAATTTCAAAACGTATTAAAGTTCATATCGCATTTCACCTCATAAACATACTTACCTATACCCTACAAAGAGAATATTAAAAAAAAAATGTACTGATTTTAATGTTGACGATCCCCGCCCTTGCAAATATACCGGACTTACCCCACTTCATGATTTTACCGCTATAGATTGTGATTCCTACCTTATATTGTGAAACTGAAAGCATGTATTTGATTAATTTTCATTTTCGAATATTTTCTGAATACGACTGCTGCAAATATCGATCAAATTACAAACAAATCATGCTTGTGACGAAGTTACCCCAATTACTCGGGAAAGTCCGTCTAGTGCCCACCTCTTAAAAAAACGCGGCTATTTCTATATTGATATTAGTTACATTGATGTTTGTAGAAGTAACTGATAAATAAGGAATCTTAAGTCATCATTAATATATAAAACATACAATTAAGTAAAAAAAACAGTCATAGGGTGTTCATCAAATCAAATTTGCAATAAAATATGACTTCGACACCTTGACCTTATGCTAATGTCGCGGGGAACTGTGATAGCGCGATCTAGGCAACGTCAGTTTTGTCGTAGTAGTTCCCATGCTGAGCGATAGATGTCGCTTCAAATTTTTTTTTTTTAAATGAGTACTCCGCAATAAAGAATCATTTTTCTATTATATTTTCTATTATCAGGAAAGTGAAAGTTTGTTTACATATATAATATGATTTAAAATTCATACACACTGTCACCTATTGTAATTTTCCTATCCTTACACACATTCAAAGGTGCGAACCAGACCAGACACTCACTCACACCCATCTGCACACACACAACACACTTCCATCACATGCACATTTACACAATTTTGAGAGTTGATAAGAAATATCAACTTTCAAAATTTCACACACACACATACAAACACATCTCTTTATCAATATTAACTTCTTTTGTAATTTATTTTTTTATTAATTACCCACACCCTGTATAATAAATAAGTCATTTTACCTATATGTGTTACCATTTGGCAATAACATTCGCTGTCAACTCTATAGCGACACTCCTACATAATCCTGTTCGATTTTAAATAGAACTCATGGCTGAATGCTGACTCCCAAAATACAGGCCTAGGCCTAGTTTGGGGGTTAGGATCTATTTTGTGACAATACATTAATGTGCTATTTTATTATTACTGGCCTGTAACATGTATTTTTAAGTGTCAAATAAATATTTCAATTTTAATTTAATTTAATTATTTCAATTTATTGCTTATCTTTCAATGAATAGGGTTTCGCTTGACGCAAAAAGTGTGATCCTCGGGACGACTCCCGGATGCCTCACAATAGGTCACAATAGGTGCGGTAAAGGTAGAGCAACTGACACACATGTTATGGCTTCAGGTTTAAAAATGTAAACGTGTCACCTACCTTCTCACCGTTGTCCAGGGTTGTGATGATGGGTTCCGGCCACAGGTGGATGCCGGTGGTATCTCGCTCACCTCCGCCTCTCCAGTGAAAGCCTTTCAATCTATCGTCTTCTTTGCCCAGCCATTCGCCACTCAGCTGACTGGAGCGCTGAAAAATGAATGATTTCGGTTACCTACTAAGTCAAATAGTCTGAAGTAGGACGGTTGGTAAATTTATTGTGTCATCACAACATGTATTTTAATGTTCTTCTAATATGGCCACCGTATACGTACACATACATATATAAATATACGAGCAAACAGACCGCGTAACGTTTTTGATTAGTGCTCCGCTCCCGTTGGGTCGTAGTGTGATGTTACATGTATATAATATAGCCTATGTTATTAAAAAATAATATAGCTATCCATTGTTGAAAACAATGGTTCAAATCTGTCCAGTAGTTTCGGAGTCTGTGCTGTACAAACAAACAAAAAAATCTTTCCTCTTGCCCGAGACTTCGTCCGCGTAAAATGTCGGTTAAATTAAAATTCAATCATGATTCGAAAGACACACGTGACGCGTGGCGCCATCTATTATCATAAGAACATTATTGTAATGTTCTTATGATAATAGATGGCGCCACGTGTTACTTGTGCACTTTTTCGGGATGAAAGGTAGTATGTCCGTTTCTAACTGTACACTTGACAACGTATTTGTAAAATTTCAGGATAATCGGTTCAGTGCTTTAGGCGTAAAAAGTTAAAAAACACAAACTGGCTTTCGTATTTATAAAATTAGTTAGGATAGTACCTATAGATAAGTATATTGTCTCACATAGCCCACATAGGTCACTTTGTTTCTGTGATCAGTGTTGAACCCTATTCTAATACTTCCCCTAATGTTAAAGCTAGACATACAGTGCAAGTACAATGTAGGCGATTTGCAGACGACGGGACGGAGCAGTCTTTTTGACCGCAAAGCTAAAATACCGCTTCTGATCTTCGATGCTCGATGCCCGCTGCTTATCACCGCGAATATACCTCACAGACTCACAGATATGCCTCGCTGCCAGTGCCCACCGGGCACAGGTGGTGTGATCTCTTTGCCCTCTATGTGCGTTCTTATATAGAATTCCCTTTGCACTATCGTCCGCGGCCAAATTGACCGGCCCAGCCCACCCTGCCGTGTGTTTCATGCCTTAAAGTCGAGTTTAGACTTGGCTACCCGACACTTACCGGCGCGTTGAGATATCTGAGGAAGAAGTCAAGGATGAAGGACTTGCCGCCGCGGTAGGCGCCGGCCACGCTGAGCACGACCGCGGGCAGGTCGCGCACGTCGGGCCGCAGCAGCAGCGCGCGCAGCGCCGCCTCGTCCAGCTCGTAGCGGCGCGTGCCCTCGCCCAGACGCACCACCTGCACGCCCGCGGACGCCTCGGAGCTCCTCCCGCTGCTCATCACGCCGGACACTGCACACACACAACACTCCTTATATTCATTACTAGCTTTTCGCCAGACTTCATTTCACCACGACTTCATTTGGTATGGCAGAAACCACAGAAAAACCACCAAAGCCACCTGCTACTATCCTTGCATACTCCTTTCGCCTCGTACACGTTCATACATCTGGTCATACAAGCACGCCGATTACGAGTACTCCGCACCCGACTTTAGCCTAAGTTACTGCCCGGGTGTCACCACTGCGAGGATCCTGAGGATAAGGTGGAGCACACCGTGGCTGGGTGCCCCGCTTTCACCGATAGCCGCCACGAGGACACGGCGGTGCTCCCGCCGTGTCCTCGTGGCGGCTATCAGCGGCAGTGACCTCTCGCACCCGGCCCTGGTGCAAGCCATGATCCGGAGCGAGGGGGAATAAGAAGCTGTCGCCTCCTGCGAAACAGTACTTCTAGAGATGGAGGTGAAGGGACGGCAAAAGCGGACAACCTCTTGCCCCAGCAGCCATGGGAGACGCTCCGGGCGTCGGAAGCCGCCAGACGACTCCCGGCCACCGTATAGACGTGGGCCTGTGGACGGTGAGCAATAGGTAGCCCCCCGTCCGTACGTTAAATAACGACAAGCCGTGTCAACGGGCCCGCCTAGGGCGAGAGAAGTCATTTGATGACATCCCATCCGAAAAAAAAATCAGCGTCTAAAAAATCTTCTATTATACGTGACGGCATGGTTACTTATCTCTTTTTGTGACTGTACCTACTAGGGAAACAATAAGTCATTTGTAAGATAACAATTTATGAAATAATACATTACAACTTTATTATTTCGAATTGCGTGCTTGATCGTTGCGCAATTGGAAATTTACAATAAGATACATAATTATTTATAAACGCGAGCGCAGCCAGACGTACAATTTTACCAGTAATAAATATGGCATGTAATTCCATTCCAGCGTTGCCAGACGTCCCGATTTTTTTTATGTGTCGGGCAGAATGTCCCGCGCGGGACAGGCTCCGTCCCGCTTTTCGGGGGTAACTCGACTGTGCGTGCAGGGTGCTGAGGAAATACGGCCGGGTGGCAGACATAAGTGCGGACTGGCTGCCCGTCACGATAACGATAGGATAAATCTGATTTAAAATATCATAATTATATTAAAATACATTTTCAATGGCTATATTTTGCTATCTATTTTCATGTAGACGTCTTTACGAGTACATAGAGAAATGTTTAAAGACTTCTGATCTTATACGTTTTTTTTACTACATATATCCCGCTTTCGACGAAATAATCCCGCTTTTAGTTATCTGGTCGCCGATGACGCCGACATCCGCTTGATTACATCATGTACATACAGTCTGGTATTCCCAAAACAATCAGTAGTTAACGCGTTGAGGACATACTGCATGTTACGCGTCGGAGTACAAAACACCAGAAATGTTATTGTAATACTTAATTTTGCTGCGTGTTGTTCGAAAAAGATACCGCGCGCCCCGGAATGCAAAGGGCACAAGAAGGAACATGGCTGGCTGATTTTAGTCAGTAAAGGTGTGACAGTGAGGGCGGGAGAAGTTATTTGAAGGATTATCATCCGAAAAAAAGTATTTTTGTTTCTATTGTCATGGACTGGCCGTTTAAAGTTGGCTCACAAGCCGTTGAATCATAAGATTGACATACATTCCATCACGCCTGTATTCCCCGAAGGGTTAGGCAGAGGTGTACCAATGTACACCCGCAGTTCGCCGGTATTGAGGTCACATGTAATAGGGGGTGAGCCTATTGCCATTAACCGGGCACAAATCCTAACTCTGAGCTGCTACTGAGAATTTCATAGAAAAACCCAATAGCACTTTTGGCTCGACCTGGGAATGGAACCCAAGACCTGTAGCGTAGCAGTCGCGCTTAGGACCACTAGGCCAACGAGGCAGATTAATGACAATGGCAGTGATAAGATATATTTATCCTTATTTTGTTTAAAGTAAAAAACAACTTTAACGCATTGGAATTATTTAACTGTTGAAATACTTTCAAAATGAAGCGCTTTTTCAAAGAATACGAGTACATGACTAAATACGTATAAAATCAAGTCATAACAAAATCAAAACCGCAATATCCAATTATAGATTTAGACTTTGCGGTTTATGATTCTGCAATGAATCAATTTGTTTGCAGAACTTACCTACTTATTTATTTAAACTTTATGGAGTAAAAAGTTAAAAGTACAAAGGCGGACTAATGCCTTAGGCATTCCCTACCAGCCAACCAAAGGTGGCGAAGAGATGTCATGCCAGGTGCAAATTATTGTATGTACAAGAGAAAAACAACATTTGATACCTTAAACACAAAAAAGAAACTCAATGCAGTATAGATAAATTAATTGTACACAAGTACCTACAAAACAACTAAAATTATCCATACTAAAAAATATCTATATACATACACACCCTACCCTATATAGGTACATCTATATATATAAAAATGAAACCCGTTTCCCGTTGTCACGCCATCACGCGTGAACGGCTGGACCGATTTCGCTAATTCTTTTTTTAGAATATTTCTTGAAGTACGAGGATGGTTCTTACGGAGAGAAAAATTTAAAACGACCCACGGGGGCAGAGCAGTAACCAAAGACGCGGGTGAAACCGCGCGGCACAGCTAGTACATATATAAAACACATATCTTATGGGATCAGTAGAGGGGAGGAATAAGAGACAACTCAAACTAATGGTTCTGAAAACAACCAAAAACAACAACAATTAACTTCTTCTTCTTAGCGTTTCGATGACAAACTATAATAGAACTATTTATTATATTGTTGCGGCCCAGAATGTGGCCACTTTGACTGCGTTGTCGGTGGCAGCCATTAAATCTTCCTGCGTGCAGCTGTTAGGGCACGCAGGGCACGACGGACGTGAGATGGGCCATCGTTTGTGCTGTACCGCACAGACAGTTCAAGTCGCTACCGTCACCGAATTAACTGAATAACTTACTTGTTTACTAAAGTGTGCCTTTTAAGTGGTGTAGATATTATTCTTTGACAAAAAGCAGAAGTTAGGTACTGCTAGATCT
Source organism: Caradrina clavipalpis (assembly GCA_932526535.1). Lineage (NCBI taxonomy): Eukaryota > Metazoa > Arthropoda > Insecta > Lepidoptera > Noctuidae > Caradrina > Caradrina clavipalpis. Next base: position 3,290,177 of record OW052088.1, read on the forward strand.
TCATAGGACTTACGAAGAAGAGGTTGTACGTTCTCAACACAACACAACACAACACTAACTCTACGGAAAGATTGAATCCGAAGACTGAAACACTTGTAGCACAAATGTTTATCTTATCTATAAAAAGATACCCTTATTTCTGTACATACCTGTGTACCTATTAGTAAAATACTTGTTATGATTACGATAGTCTACAGTATTGTATAGTACGAATTCAGTTGCATTGCTTTTTCTATATATACCTACAGTCACAATCAGAAGCATGTACGTATATACACTTGGCAAATTTTAAAAGCGTTTTTCTGGTAAACGAACGATTACAACGTTGAGATAAGACCGATTTCATAGTAGTGTAGGATCTAGTAATGATATTCATAACATCATTATATTTTAATCAATACTCGAACGTTAAAACTGAATCAAATAAAAACAAAACCAAATCGTCGAACAAAGAAACGTTCAGCACACACACTTACACTGGCACGCTTACGAAACACACACGCACCCTCACGATTAATATTCAAAACACATACGTAGATATTATGATGAAAATATGAACATTGCCTCTTATCATAATTATTGATGAATACGGAACCGATTCCTAAGTAGCTAGCATAAAAATAAACAGTTTATTTTGTGAAAGTATTTCGTCATCAAGAAACATTTTATGGATGCATTTCAAAAACATTTCACGTGTACTTTTATAGGTAGGTACTCACCTGGGTTACAAAAAGTACTAAATCACTGAACGGAGTATAAAATCACTGTGAGGAAGAGGTTGTATGGAGACTATCAAATTGTATGACAACTGGAAGACGTGAACAGACAAGGAAAGTCTGGAAAAGACTGGCCATCCAATCCAACGAAACAAAATTGACATGGTCCTTTTAAAAATTCGCAGACCGTACATTTAAGTGTGTAATGCTACAATGCGCTCTTTAATACGTAAGCTATATTCAATCGTATGATCTCCACGTTAGAGTCTACATTTCATTGTTTGCGCTTGCGTCTTACAACGTTTAGTAGTGCGAATTCAATGGTAATATAAATAGAACAAACTGCGATAGGGAACTTTTGCGGTGCGTAATGTTGCCAGTATAATACATGGTTTTCTTACCATCGCAGTTAATCCTATACAGTACATTATGTTGTAAAAATCATCTTTTTGTAAAAAAAATCTTTTACTTTATTTTAGAAGTAAGTACATAGTTTTAAAATCTTTCCGTACTAATGTTATAAAAAGGAAAGATATTTTTGTTTGTTTACTATAAGATCTGAAACTTTAGGACCGACCTTAAAAAAAAATTCACCAATATTATTCCTGGTTAACATAGGGTAAACAACATCAGGCTACGAACCACGGGAGCGGAGCAGTAACCAAAGACGTAGCTTACGGGGGGGGGGGGGGGGGGGGGGGTAATAAGCTACGCGGACGAAGTACGCGCATTTACCTAGTCTGATATATGAATACAACAATATTTACAGTAACCAAGACTTTTTCTTGTCTTGTTTTAAATTCTTCTAAGCAGACATCCATTGGTCAGTCTTGCTTGAGATGCGTTTTAAAATCAAAAAAATATCGTTCGTTTACTTAGTTTATCTAACAAGAATGAATTATCTTAGAGTACATGGTGGGTGCCATTCAGTAAATATTGTAAATATATTCTATTTTTTTTTTTAATTCACGCGGGTGAATTCGCAATTCAAAAAAAAGGGATAATTCATAATGTTAAAATAATTAGAAAAACAAGAATATAAGAGTCAATTAAAATGAAGGTAGAAATTTATCTGTGTGTATGGCAACATTGTGTTATGTGGTCGGGGCTTCCCCTAACACGAATTCATGATAAACAGGAATGATGTAATTGCGAACAATCTTACGATATAATAATAAGTTGGTTTTTATTTGAATGTTTTTCAATTATTAACACATATTACACTTTTATGAACTTCGCTTATAAGTAAACTAAAAAAATATTGAAAATATTACTTAAATACTAAAAATTATTGTGGTATGAATCTTTGTAAAAATAGGTAATAGGTACCCATTACAATAGAGCAGCGTTTCCCAAAGTGGGCGATAACGCCCCCTTGTGGGCGCTGCAGGCCTAAAGGGGGGCGGTAAGAGACCCAGAGAAAAAATGGGGGCGTTGTGTAGAGGCTTGGGGGCGATTTGTAATTTCATCTATGTAGGAGGACTCTTAGACACCGACTGAGCTCTCGACTCTCGACTACAACTTGTGAACATCTATTAATATTAATTATTAAGAGATTGCTCAAACTCGGTTCAATATTTCTCTCTTCGTAATTAATATATCTGTCCTGTTTTTTTTTTAATTTAAATAATGGTTTAATACAGAGAGTGGAAAGTACATAGAGGCGCCAAGTCTTTAAAAAGACCCCCCCCCGTCATGACAAATTTCTAAACGGGTACGGAATAAAGGGGGCGCTAAAAAATATTTTTTTCTCAAAGTGGGCAGTAGACAAAATAAGTTTGGGAACCTCTGCAATAGAGTGATATAATTATTATGGTAGGTACAGTCAGCAACAAAAGTCGATTAACATTTCAGATTTTTTAATCCTAATTATTGAGCACAATGTCAAAGGAAACACATGGATGGTGGATGTAAAATAAAGATAAGATAAACTCTGACCTGAAATACTAAAAAAATATAGTATATTGTGTTATTTCGTATCTATTTCAATGGTTTGCAAAATTAACAGTGTTAAGCGACTTTTGTTGCTGACCGTACCATCGAACTGACCTGATGATGGACCCGAAAGGTCGGCACTGGAACTCCATAACGGAACAATGTATATATTAGTGGTGTTTGAGCTTGTTGAATTGTCTTGAGATGGACTTTAGCTATCTTTTGATTAATAACTATTTTTCTCTTCGACATAATTTACGAAATTAATTCTACATTTGAGCATGACTCACACACTGATTCGTTGAGTTTGAAATGTTAAATATTATAATTAATTTAGCTTAACAACAACAGTAACACATTTTTTTAAAACAGTATAAATATGGATTTTCTTGCCCATTCTTGTCCATACGAAACTACCTTTTGGAACGGGCAACTAGATTCAATAGTTTTAAATAATTGACGTTCAAAAGTGCCTTTTAATGGTCTTAATTGGAATAAATGATTTGACTTTGACTATGATGATCGGTTCTGGAACTTGTCAGCGCTTATTAGAAACACGACAGATAATTAGGCGAATCTCACACTTCTCCGCGACACGCTCCGTGGTACGCGGCGACGTGCGACGGAGCTCTTGTGATCTGCAACACTGCGCGTGAACACGTTTTCTGTGTTTTGGAATACGCGTGTTTTCTATACAAATACAGATACTTGCAAACGACGCCGACGTAAGAACACGCACTCCCGCGCTACGCTCCGTGATGCGAGGCGCCAATCGCCTAACTGTGCGCTGGTAGGTCAGCGCAGGTTCCCTGCTCCTTTTATGTAATACGCCCCTAGTCGTATGTTGAGCTGGTTCGAAATGTCTTAAGATGCACTTTGGCTATGATTGGTTTCCAAGGTCTGATGATGGAGCCGGAGTGTAAGCAACGGCACTTCATTGCGAAGCAACGTATTTTTGCCACAAATCTCAAAATAGGTAAAATGTAAAACTAAGACTGAAAAATAATAGCATAGTTTTATAACTTCATATATTTATAACGTTTGCAGTGGTTCGAGTATTGAGACTGTATTAATATTAAAAAAAAAAAAAAAAAAAAAAAAACAGAAAAGAAAAGACGTCATCAATGATATTCTAGACGTCATATATAGTTTTGCCTTCAGTACTTACGAAAGTGTTTTTTTTAGCATCATACATTTGTTTGGGCAGAACTAACTAATGGTTTATTTAAAATGCTTTAATTTTGAACCTTTGCCAAGAAAACAAATGTGGCGAGTACACATTATTTTTTGCTAAGTCCAGTAGGGTATCCAATCCCGCATTTTCGGGGGATTGGGTACGTGGGATCCCGCATGATTATGGAATTGTAAATACAATAATTTAAGAAAATAAATCGGTTTTGTGACTTGAATCGGTGAAACGGAACGTAATCAATGTCAGCGTAGTTAATCTATGTCTAGAGGTTCCCCCTTGGCACGGGGATTCACCTTAATGTCCTATCTTAGTTGGGAATTAAGGTATGTTCCTCATTTATATGACGGGATTCCCCTACGGTACGGGAATTACATAAGCACCTATTTGATTTTTATGCGTGATGATCAGTCATTTTGAGTCTGACCTGTCATGGGAAAAGTTGATAATTTTTTTAATTACAATGATAAAAAAAATTGGTTGCCTGTAAAGTCGGTATACGGGCGAAAGTTTTACGTGACAACGACTTTGAGTGGTAAAATAATTTTAATGTGAATATTCATTCGTATAGTAGTGCCTTTCACTTTTTATGTCTGTCTCTCTCGCTCTTAACCATGCCCGAGTGGAAGGGACGCGTGCCTCTCACTCGCTCTCATTGTGAGCGCATAACGTGAGCGGAGCGTGACGCAGTTTCTTGAAGTGTCACCCGGCAAACCAATTTATAAGACGTTGTCACGTCAAAATGAGTGTCATTTTGGTTAAGAAAGAACTTCTTCTAATCCATATTAATATTATAAACTAGCGAACTGGCCGCGACTTCGTCCGCGTGGCTTATTTTACCCGTGTTATGTTACGTCTTTTGTTACTGCTCCGCTCCAGAATTTTATTTAGCACTGTGTGAAATGCGCTCGCGACTGCTACGCTAGAGGTCCTGGGTTCAATTCCCGGGTCGAGCAAAAAGTGTTATTGGGTTTTTCTATGAAATTCTCAGTATCAGCTCGGAGTTTGGATATGTGCCCGGTTAATGGCAATAGGCTCGCCCCCCATTACACTTGACCTAAATATACCGGCGAACTGTTGGTGTACATTGATACACCTCTGCCTAACCCTTCGGGAAATACAGGCGTGATGGTGAAATGCGCTCCTGCGCCGGCGCCGGCCGGTTGGTGGAAATCGAACATTAGTGTCGCACTTTTGTAAGGAATATCAAATGTAATGCGGATGTAATGTAAAGTCGCGGGCAGAAGCTAGTCCAATATGAAGAAAAACTTTAAGAAAAAAAAATTGATACTGTAGAGACTTTAATTGAATTAGCCTATACAACCTCGTTATTACTACCTAGTATGATATGGATGCCGCTTTATTTGGAAATCAATACTAATATTATAAAGCTGAAGAGTTTGTTTGTTTGTTTGTTCGCGCTAATCTCAGGAACTACCGGTCCGATTTGAAAAAAATCTTTTTTTGATTGGTAGCCCATTTATCGAGGACGGCTATAGGCTATATAACATCACGCTACGACCAATTAGAGCCGAGCATCAATGAAAAATGTGGCAAAAAACGGGGAAAAATATTCCTTTTGAGGGCTTTCGTTGCGTGCGCTGCGTAAACGGATAAAGTTACGCAAAAATAATGTATGAGAGAATTGTTCCTCTTAAAATATACAAAAAAAAAGTCCGCGGCAGTACATTCGTAAATTTGTAAGGTTGACTCACCATAGCCATTTTTATGGCCAGAAAATTTGTTTTAAAATAATGCATTATTTGCGAAGGTGTTTTTATGCATATAGTATTAATCCTTATCAACATAAATACGTTATTCATATATATATATATATATATATACCATCACGCCTGTATTCCCCGAAGGGTTAGGCAGAGGTGCACCAATTTAGGTACACCCACAGTTCGCCGGTATATTTAGGTCCCATGTAATAGGGGGCGAGCCTATTGCCATTAACCGGGCACAAATCCAAACTCCGGGCTGCTACTGAGAAATTCCTAATGGAAAATCCCAATAACACTTTTTGCCCGACCTGGGAACCGAACCCGGGACCCCTTGCTCGGCAGTCGCGCTTGCGACCACGAGACCAACGGGGCAGTTATTCATAACAAGTGTTTAATTATGAACAAAATTGCCCTTCACATCATTTAATTTCAATGAACATCTTAGGAGATATCACAGTTTTAAAATAACTTCGCAGCAAAATAATGACTCTGCGAGACATTCCGTAGCTTATACCTCAGAATAACAGATTATAGGCTACATAACATCGCGCTATGAGCCACGGGAACGGATCAGTAACCAAAAACCTAACGTAACGCGGGTGAAACCGCGGAGCACAGCTAGTATAGTATATGAATACTTGGTCAGTTGGTCATATTAGGGGTCTTAAATACATAAAGATAAAGTTGATATCGCGTTTGCATAAGTAGCATAATATACCTAGGAGATAAGGGAGAGGTTACTTCCTTGTCGGGAAACCCGACTAAACATAAGATTCATTTAGCTGAAAAAATGATGAAATAATGAGTAGTGTATGTATATTGCGTCCCTGTTTCATCATACAGGCTGTTCATATGTTTCATCACTGTAGTTTTATTTGACGCAACTTTTTGAAACAACATTGCAACATATTTAGCACTAATACTTTTGTAGATAGTTGAATGAATGAATGAATGAATAAATAAATATAAATGAATGAATGTTTATTAGATAAATACATATACCATCACGCCTGTATTCCCCGAAGGGTTACGCAGAGGTCAGAGAGGTGTACCAATGTACACCCACAGTTCGCCGGTATATTTAAGTCCCATGTAATAGGGGGCGAGCCTATTGCCATTTACCGCACACAAATCCAAACTCCGAGCTGCTACTGAGAATTTCATGGAAAAACCCAATAACACTTTTTGCTCGACCTGGGAATCGAACCCAGGACCTCTAGCGTAGCAGTAGTGCTTAAGGCCACTAGGCTAACGAGGCAGTTAAAAATATATTATAGTTGTTAATGTGTCTCCTTATTCACTAAATACTTAACCTTCTGACTAAGAACTTTAACCCGTTGGACTAAATAACGACAAGAAATAAACGTTATTTTTTCATTTTGTTAATTTATCCTTCGGAAGGATTATCGCCTGTTGAAGTTATTTATTTATATACTGTACTAGCTTCTGAATACGATGTCGTTTGCGTCAAATTTCAAATTTGTCATATTATCCCAAGGGAACCGTATATTTATCCGGGATAAAAAGTATTCTATGCGTTATTATTTCACACTACAATCTATGTCACTGCCAAATTTCAAGAGTAGCAAACATCCAGACATCCATCCATCCATCCTTACAAACTTTCGTATTATAAAATAAAAATAAAAAATATCTTGGGACAACTCACACACGGCTATCTGATCCCAAGCTAAGCAGAGCTTCTGTTATGGTAACCAGACAACTGATATACATATACTTATATAATTTATAAATACATACATATTATAACTAATAAATCACACCCAGACACAGAACAAACAATCAGGCTCATCACACAAAGTTTGTCATGGGTGGGAATCGAACCCACGACCTCCGGCTTAGCAGTCAGGGCCGCTAACCACTAGACCAGCAGGCCCGTCAGGTATTTATAATACTAGCTTCTGCCCGCGACTTCCTCCACGTCAAAGTTGATGTGTTATCCCACGGGAACCGTACATTATCCGGGATAAAAAGTATCCTATGTGTTATTCCAGACTGTAATCTATCTATCTGCCAAATTGCATCCAGATCCATCCAGCCGTTTAAGCGTGAAAGAGTAACAAACATTCATCCATTCATCCACTTATCCATATTTACAAACTTTCGTATTTATAATATTAGTAGGAAACAGGATTACCCTGTGGTGTCATACGAGTTCAGAATAAATAGAATAGAATATGTATTTATTTGTCAAAGCTGTCATATAGATTATGTATTACGATCATAATATTCTGCCGTTTCCGGCGTACAAATATGGTTTGTAAAATTGTTGGTCATCATTACATTAAAATTAAATTAATAATTACAGAATTAAAATTAAAATCACAAATAATTTCAATAAATTGAACAATATTTTTAAATGAGATTATTTATAAAGTCAAAATTCAATGAAGTCAAGGAAAAAAAAAAAAAACTAATTACTAGGCCCATGTCAATATTTAGGTAAAGTCATTCATAAAATCTTGAGTCGAATAATAACATTTGCTGAGTTACATTAAACACGTATAACCTTCAACTTAACTCTATTTTTATAAAAACCATAAACGTGTCGATTGTAGTCTCGCAGGACCCGAGACCGGCTTGCATGACCTTGTATGATGTATGAAAGTGGGCGAAGCGAAATAAGGATCGTAGCGTTTCGTTCTGTGGTTTCTGCCCACCCCCATGGGAAAAAGGGGTGAGTTTATGTATGTATAATATTATTTATTTAAGATATTTATTTATTATCCCTGCTGAATGCTGATGTCATAGTCCTAAAGAAAACAAACAAAGTATCAAAATAAATGAACAATTTATAATATAACCGCAACCGTATCGTACATTACGCGTACATAAATAATTACTTATTATATTCTATGTTTGTTATTGTATCACAACTAGAAGTACAGTCATTATCAATAAAAAAACCCGACCACTCAGTACATTGCCCACTTGTTTCGTCTCAAAGCGCGTCACGCGTCACAACAGAATATAAATATACAGGGGAAGGCCCGATGACATACTCGAATATATCGTGCGTGTTGCCACGCACTAATTTTGATTTCTACTATTTACTTGGAATATTCGTATTAAAAATACCATACCTACTTTAAAAAAATATTTTAGAGACGTTATAACTTTGTCTATCATGCTGGCCAGTTGTAAGCATATGTTATAAAATTATTTTATTCCAGAAACATTCCAGAACAAACACATAATCGCAATAATGACATGATTATGTCAGGCTTTGTTCAGTATCTCTTAACACCCGTTATAATATGAGTGTAAAAGCGGTATAAAAACAATGCAAGAAATCATCTGTAAGAACTTTATGCTCCATGAAGAAATCATTGATCTACTACTGCTACATAAAATAGTAATTTTCTTACCGAGATAGTAAGAAATTATTGTTCTGGTAACATTACCCACTGCAAAAAGCCCGCTATCAATGTTTGTTCTATTTTTGATAAACGACCTCGCACTGCTAAACGTGATATGACGCAAGCATGGACTGTAAAATATGGACTTTGTAAATGAAGACTTAAGGTTGAAAATAACTAGTCAGTGATGTAGCGGACATGAATGAATAAAATTCGCGATTTAGCTAAGGAGTTGTCTTGATGATTCAATCCATGATTGCCGGCGGTCGCCGCTCATAGCTTCTCGATCAGTACTCAGTTAATATTGTGCCTGTAGTCAAACGTGTTTATTCAAGTGTTTGTTCTTCTATTAAGCAGTGATAAAGTTATAATTTCCCTTTTTAATAATAACATCAGGTGAGTTCTTGACTTTTTGTACCAACTATCTAAAAAATATAGTGCTAAATATGTTGCTATGTTGTTGTTTTAAAAACTTGCGTCGAATAAAACGACAGTGATGAAACATATGAACAGCCTGTATGATGAAACAGGGACGCAATCCCTTAAAATACTTATTATTTCGTAGTTTTCGTGTAGTGTTTCAAAGGACATTCAGCTAAATGAATCTTATGTTTAGTCAGGTTTCACGACAAGTAAGTAATCTCTTCCTTATCTCCTAGGTATCTAAAATTTTATTTTTTATCTTAAAGTATTTATTATTATTAGACTAGCTACTGCCCGCGACTTTGCCCGCGTCAAATTTGATTTTCCATACAAAAGTGCGACAATTAAAGGTCAAAACGTATGGAACAATTGATTTATAGTCATAGTAGTTGAGCGTTAGTCTGGTAGAATGTACCAGTTTTTAGAAAAAAGTGTTTTAAAAATATTGATGCTTTTCTAACAGGGTATGCAGAAGGGTGAGGCTTTTGTGTTTATTTTCTTAATGTTAGGGTTCCGTATACAGGGTGTTTGGCTGAACGTTGAACATATACGAAAATGGTGGATAGGTGGGGTCATCTGCTACTTACTCAGCTCTAATTTATTTGGCCCTGACCCACTGGATATTTTTTTTTCTTTTGCTTTCTTCTAGTTTCACCTTTTTTAACTTTAAAGTGTAACAAAAAAAGACATTGATAGGTGATGTGGGATTTAAGAATAATTCATGATTGTTAATAAAAGTAATTTTCAAAATTAGTAATGTAAATTAATAAATAAGGAAAGTTATTTTTAACCGACTTCAAAAAAGGGGGAGGTTTCTCAATCCGACCGATATGCATTATATGTGTTCGCGGATAACTTCGTCGTTTATGAACAGATTTTAATGATTCTTTTTTTGTTGAAAAGCAGATATTCCATTATATTCCAAAGGTGGTTCCATGATAAGGAAATTAGGATCTGATGATGGGATATAATGTTCATCGAGGGGAACTTTCGAAAATCGTAGGGGCAATTAGTGCGTTTGTTAATTTTTTCATTAAGGTTTTTAAAGCACCCACTACAATTTAATGAAGGTCTGGAGTCGATCTGATGATGGGGCTAAAAGACATTCGAGGGAACTCCTCAACGATTAACAGCAGTTACTCTGTGTTTGGGCTTGATTCATTTGTATTGATGACAACTTTACACCTAAATAAATACGATATATATATATATGTATGTTTGTATATATGTTAAATGTATGTATATGGAATAATATATATTGAATTATTATAATATTATTGTTTTTGTACATTTAGAGTATGGAGTATTTTAATTTTTTTGTACTTGTGTACGTTTCATTGTTATAACACTCTTGTACAGTAATTTGCACCTGCCATGTTATCTCTTCACCACCTTTGGTTGACTGGTAGAGAATGCCTAAGGCATTAAGTCCGCCTTTGTACTTGTTTTGTGCATAAAGTTTAAATAAATAAATAAATAAATAAATGGGATGTGACTGTCATTAGGGTCTGATGATGAAGAAGTAGGACAGTTGGGGGAACTTCTCAACGGTTTATAGTAGCTACCTTGTGTTTCGATTTAAATAATTCATATTGATGAGAACTTTTAAGTGGTGTTCTGTTGATTTACATAGTATTACCGTTCCTTCATGGATTTGGATGACAAGAAGTTGATACTAGTCGGAGGCAATACAAAATTACAAGCGGACACTAACATTGCTGAAAAAAAATATCGTTAGGAAACCTGGACAAGTGTGAAATCACGAATCACCTTTAGCAAGAGTGGTCTTGCTTTCTCTGTATCTGGAGAGGCCTACCTTGCAGTAGTACAATAACAGGATCGTATGTGTTGTGGTGTGTGCAGTGTCAGGCGTGATGAGCGGCAACGCGGAGAATTGTGAGGTGTCCGCGGGCGTGCAGGTGGTGCGCCTGGGCGAAGGCGCGCGCCGCTACGAGCTGGACGAGGCGGCGCTGCGCGCGCTACTGCTGCGGCCCGACGTGCGCGACCTGCCCGCGGTCGTGCTCAGCGTGGCCGGCGCCTACCGCGGCGGCAAGTCCTTTATCCTCGACTTCTTCCTCAGATATCTCAACGCGCCGGTAAGTGATGTGTAGTCAAATAAACACGCTTCTTTTATTGTACGGCTGTTTATCCAGCTTTAATACTAAATGGTTTGCCTGATGGTTTTAGCCGTGCGTGCAAAACCGACAGGCAAACCCTAGCGTGAGTGTGACAAAACTGCACAGTTATCCATTATATAAAACTCGGTAACACTTGTCGGTTTACATTCACGACTAAAACCATCATGCAAACCCTACCGTGTATGTCCTCCATAGGGAATTGTTAGAATACGTTTCAACATAGATCACAAGAACAAACAAGGTGATCTTTGAATATTGAACGAATATTGAATATGAATATTGTAACTTATTAGCGTTCCAGTCAGCTGAGTGGCGAATGGCTGGGCAATGAAGACGATCAATTGAAAGGCTTCCACTGGCGAGGCGGCTGTGAGCGGGATACCACTGGCATCCACCTGTGGTCGGAACCCATCATTACCACCCTGGCAGCCACCGGACAGAAGGTGGGTCATAGTTCAATTCCTGAAAGCTGAAACTACACTTTTATCAGTTAGTCCACCGTCCACCATTACCATGCACAATAATGCCTTTTTTTTAAGGATGGGAAATCATGAAATGACTTCTTTCGCCCTGGGTGGAGCAGAAGGAAGTGTCAGACTCTTACTGAGTAAAACCCATCCGTGTTCGTCTTAATGTCCTCTGCGGCCCAAGGCTGCTGTGACTCTTTCGAACAAATTCCGCAACCCTGGCAGCATGCACAATAATGCTTGTGATTGCCATTCAACAGCACAAGTAACAAAAATCAAGCAGTGTCCCCAAGCCAAAGCGTAGAGTGAGAATACGAGTCGAAGGTGTCGTGTCCAAACCTTCAAGTGTGTAGTTAATATCTTGCTCCAAGCTCTGTGCCGTACCGTGTAGACACCTGCATTCCTGGGACTCTTGGAACATGGATCCACACTTGTTCGTTCTCGCACGTCTATTGTGCCTGCTGTAGGAGCACCTAGACTTTGTGCTACATGGACCTGATCACCACGTGTCCTAGTTCCCAGGGGCAGGTACTAAGTTATGTGGTCGCAGGTTGCCGTGCTGCTGATGGACACGCAGGGCACCTTTGACTCGGAGAGCACCATCGGACAGAACTCCACCATCTTCGCGCTGTCCACCCTCATGTCGTCTGTGCAGATCTACAATCTCTTCGGCAACATCAAGGAAGATGATTTACAGCATTTACAGGTTAGATCCTATTGTTCTATACTCTGAAGAAATGCAAGCGATTTATTTAATTAGACCAATTAACTTATAATCCGTTATAGATATCAGCAAATATGTGGTTTGATTGCACACAATCACACAGCAGGAAGTTGTGTTTCTTACATGAGAATTCATGGGATTCTGAATTGATTGATATTTTTTAATGATTTCATCATCATTGTGTTAACTTAGATCTCCTAGTAGTACATAACTACGAAGTCGCACATCTGTCAACGAGAGTGCGTGCGGTAAGCTACATGATAGACTAATGGCCCTGGTAAAGGTGGCGAGAATCCAATGGATGCGAAAAGCACAGGACTGCTCATTGTGTCGATATTTGGGGAATACCTATGATGATAAGTTCTTTGTAAATATTTGTCGTTATTGGTGTCTGGCAGCTGTTCACTGAATACGGCAAGCTGGTGTGCGAGGTGCAGGGTAAAGCGTTCCAGACCCTGACGTTCCTGGTGCGGGACTGGCTGCACTCCTATGAGCACGCGCACGGCTACGACGGCGGCGCTGCGCTGCTCAGCCGTAGGCTCCAGGTGAAACTACCATGTTTAATTTACGTTACACACACAACACTGTTGTCTGTTGGTAAGATATGGTACATGGATATTTGGTATACTGCCGATGGATATTTGCAATACCAGAGGCAACGCAAAGGCACCGCTAAAATATCTCAGGTGCCTTATATCTTTTTCGCAACGATTTTCTTTAGAAGGCTTACTTCAACAAGTTAATGAATTTCATTACGTCCGTTTATTTTGAAAAAAGATAACCGCCGCGTTTCAAGTTTTATCTTCCGGCCAAACTTTTATATCCGAATTCACTTTCTGAAAAGGGTTCAACAAGGAAACTATTTGAAGACAAAATTAACCACAGTTTTATTCAAGACACTCTAGTACTGAATAACATTCCATGATGCTTCAATTAATGTATCTATGTTATTTTTTATGTTACCAGTCGAATCCGAACCAGAAGGCAGAGTTGCGTGAGGTTCGTGAACACATCAACTCAAGTTTTGAGCAGATCAAGTGCTTCCTGATGCCTCATCCAGGTCTTAGTGTTACTAAGCAAACCTTCGCTGGATGCATTCGTGGTGAGTATGAGATAGCTAGCAGCTAGCTGACGGTGGTGAACAGATATTGATAATGTATGTTCCTATAAGTATTCTAATCTTCACAGACCTGACTGAAGAGTTCAGATTAGCTCTTCTAGAGCTGGTACCTTCACTGTTCGATCCGGAGCATCTTACTCCGAAGTTAGTCAACGGTGAGCAAGTCCGGACTCAAGACTTGTTCGAGTACTTCCAGAAGTACGTCGATATTTTCAACAGCGATGAAGTGCCGGAGGCGGTCACCATTTTTAAGGTACCTTATCCATAGAAGATCATAGTATGTGAAACCGGTGTCGTCTGATGTTTGGCGTGCAGGATTTAAGCATGTTTGCACTCGACAGGCGACAGCGGACGCGTGCCTGCTGGCGGCGACACGCGCGGCGCGTTCTGTGTACTCGGCACGCATGGAGGAGATCACGCGAGACGCGCGCAGCGTGCCCGTCAGCACGCTGCACACCGCGCACGCCGCCGCGCGCGCTGCCGCCGAGCTCTGCTACACGCAGAAGAGGAAGCTGGGCTCGCAGGAAGACGCTGACGCTCGGCTCCAAGACCTCATCAAGGTATGTCTCCGACTACAACCGATGGTAGCATCGATTCGATTAGATTACCAGTTTGGTTGGTTCGTCACGCCTTCTTTGGACCGAATTAGGTACTGTGGTACGTACCTACATTATATATTAATAATGATGTGCATTTTCTAAATAAAACCTAGCTCCTTAACTAAAATAATTGAGTATAAACATATGTCGTTGTCTTCATTGGATAGTAGAAGTAATATCTACATGTTTCACTATCAGGAACTAGACGGGAGCCTGTCACAATACATTTTGAACAACGAAGCGAAGGTTCGAGAGACGATGTCTCTCGCCAAGAAAACATATGACGCTGCCGTGAGCAGTGTGTGTGGAGAGGACGCACGTGTCTGCCTACACCCACAAGAGCTTGAGGACCTTCACGCTGAGGCCAGCCAGGCCGCATTCTCGCTCTTCGACGCTGCGAGAGACGTGGCTGAAGATGATGAAGATGACGAAAGACCGGATTTGAATCAGGTGAGATCCTGGTACTGTACAGGTTGACTTGTTGAGCTTTGGAGTTATTGGATAATTAGGTAGTCCTCGATTCTCGTTCTAAATATTTCGTAAAAAGAAATATTTGATTGAATTTCATTAAAGTTTTATTAGTGCCATGCGAACGAGTCTTTCAGTATCTATCCGACTAATCTGACTCAAGGTCCGACTAGTCGTGTACTGTGTTAGGTACTCTAACTCACATTAGAATAGACACCTCCAGACATCTCCCCAGTGGTCCAGTAGGAAAACAATGAACACTAAAACTATGAACATTTCAGAGTTTGGAGCAGAAGTACGAGTACTTGTGCGCCATCAACGAACAGAACAACCAGAGAGCCGTGAAGGAAGCGCGCGACTTGTACGTGTCTCGTATGAAGAACGAGATGCCGCAGGGGGGCGTCAGCCAAGACAGTCTCCGAACTAAACACCAAGAGACGCTCGGTGATGCCGAGAAATTCTTCGCTGAACAGAGAAACCGCTCCACGCTTCACGAAAATGATCCCTACATGGAGGAACTGCTCCAAGTACGTGCCATTGTACCGCCAGCACACGTTGCGGCGATTAAAGTTGCCGAACAGGCCATACGTAAAGAAATCCGGAGATTTGGTCGCAAACTGAGATTTTAACAAAAACTCACGCACTTGATTCTTTTGAACCTTGCTTGTTCTAATCGAAGGTTTCCATTTAATTTTCGCCCAGGAAGTAAGTAAAGACGGCGAAAAATTCAGAAATTTCTAAAACCTTCCAGTTATCCCTCTTTTTTAATAACCTTCTTGCAGTAAGAACGTTGTTAACATGCTAGTTCTCCTGATATCTTTTGCTAATACCAAATCAATAGCCAGTGTCACGTGTAAGGTCGACGTACCTTTAAGTTAATAAATTCCGTTCGCTGTTCAATCATTTAGGTATAATTGCATCCACATAACTGTCGTTATGGGCTAAGTAGCAATTAGGTAAAATATATGTTATTTACTTTGGGCTTTATTTTGCAAATACTTATACATTTTTGTAATTAACTAGCTTATTCCCGCGACTTAGTCCACGTGAAGACGTGAATGTCAGTTATCTGATAGGCGCCGAACCCTAATATTTTTTTCTTAAATTTATTTACTAAACTAAAGTACTAAGTAGGCTACTTTTAAGTAGCCTACTTTTCTTCTTATAAGATACGATAACTGGCCGTGAAAATAAGTCTAGTCGTTTCAGAAATAACCCGGAACAAACTGGCCGATAAAAAATTTCAAAATTATTGTTTTGGTATTCAATACTGAGTGAACTTTTATACACGTCATGTAGTAAGTCGCTGCTATTCTGGAATTGCAACAGACACTTCAATTTCATTGAATTGTATAGATTTCCAGACATTATTGTTCAATAAATGTTACAGACTTACTTTTTTTTCATTAAGCTCATAATGTATTGCGGCTATCACTACTTTTTTTTTTTTTTTTTATAGACGGGAAATCATCAAATAACTTCCCCCGCCCTGCGCGGGGCGGGAGGGAGTGTCAGACTTTTACTGACTAAAACCCATCTATGTTCCTTCATGTGCCCTTTGCGTTCCGGGGGCGCGGTATCTCTTTCGAACAACCCGCAGCCCCGGCAGGCATCGGCCCTCAGTGGCCCCATCCAATTTTGCTGACATCTCTTTGAGACGCGCGTGGATCACGAACGCGCCGTCGACACGGTCTGTCGCTAGTGAACGTACGGACGGTGAGCTACCCATTGCTCACCGTCCACAGACCCGCGTCTACGGTGGCCGGGAGTCGTCTCGTGGCTCCCGACGCCCGGATCGTCTACCGCGGCGGCCGCTGGGACGGGGGACCCTCCTTTCCCTCTCCCGTCCCGCCGCCTCCTTCTCTAGCATTACAGCTTCGCAGAAGGAGGCGACTGCTTCCCATTCCCCCTCGCTCCGGACCATGGCCTGAACCAGTGCCGGACGCGAGAGGGCGCCGCCGCCGATGGCCGCCTCGAGGACTCGGCGGTGCTCCGCCCAAGCAGGGCACACCGCCAAAGTATGTTCCACCGTATCCTCGGGGCGATCCTCGCAATGGTGACACCCGGGTGTTTCCTCCCGCCCGATGAGGTGCAGGAACCTCCCGAAACTTCCGTGTCCGGTGAGGACCTGCGTCAGGCGGTAGGTGAGGGCGCCGTGGCGCCGCTCTAGCCACTCCTCAAAGAGGGAACTTACCGCCTCAATCGAGGCGTGCCCTGGCTATCAATACTTACACCTCAAGTAGAACTTAATAACTTTAGGTATATCGTTTACAATTATTTACTTTACTTAAAATCGCCAAGAGAGCTGCAACTAAAACGCGGAGGGTTTGTATCACAGTTCAGTAGGTTTGTGATTTTCATCTTATTTTTGCTATTACAACAGATTGCATGAAAAACGAAGAAATATTTGTTGTTACGGTACTCACTAACGTGCTTAACTGGTGTAAAACGACCCATCACCAACCCGAGAGCCACATAGTGCGTAAGTTTGGTCGTATTTCCATATATTGCATATAGATCTAGCTAAATGCTTATATTTCGACTTGGTGATGGGCCTTTTTACCTTGTGAGGGTAACAAGATTCATACCACATTCAAATTAATCCAGTTTATGAAAACCTTTGTCGCAGCCAACTACTTAAAGTAGCCGTTCAATTGCACGGATAGCCCTTTCATTGAACAGCGCCATTCAAAAATTAATCGCGTCTAGTGGACAGGTGAGTTCAACCATACCAAATTTTTTTTGGTGCCCTTTGTATGACACGTCATGGATTCGTCGTGGGGGTGGCGTAGGGGCACGCCGGACTCTTGCCGGCTAAAAACACCGCGGTGTTCCACCTCTGCCTATGGTCGGAGCCCGGAGGCTGCGGGATTCGCAATAAGCTTTCACCGATCCCAGGTTCAACCCTACTACCAGTCACCCAGCCAATAACCAGTCAGCTGAGCGTCTACTAGCTATATGTTGAACGTTGTGTTCAGCCACTCGGGTAATCAACACTTACGGCCCGTTCACGACCTTGCCGCTGTGAGAGGCAGCTAAGCGCGGAGCGGCGAGCGGTGAAATCAAATGTATCAAAATGTATGAAGCACGCCACGACTCGCCGCTCGTAGCGGCAAGGTCGTGAACGGGCCGTTAGACGTGTGGTTAAATGCTCAAATGGCGTTGTTCAATGGAAGAGCTGCCCGTGCAATTATACGGGTATTGTAATTAGTTGGCTGTTACAAAGACACACAAGTGTAGGTACTTGACGCACGCTCGATTCATTGAAAGTAGAAGACACGAGATGAGAAGAGCACACAAGACCAAACATATATTACCTTAGCGAATTCAACTTAAACGTCTTCTTACTTTGGTCTCTGTGTGCACTCCAAAAGTCAGCATACCATGTTATAATTTTCAGGAAATCGATTGTTGCTTTACGGAATTTGAGAAGACGAACAAAAATAACAAAGATGTCGCCTTGCAAGCGGCTGTGCACAAATACAACAACTACATGGCGTCCGCGTGGGGCCCGCAGATGTGCTGCTTCCATCCGCGAGCTCTCGAAGACGTGCATGAGGCAGGCGTGAGGGAGACGCTTGAGCACTGTCTTGCTGACAGACACGAGGATGAAGAAGACGACGAATATAAGACAGAAGTGATGGAGGCAAGTATTCAACGCTACGCTACTAGGTACCTATTTATGTATTGTGTTTTATGGGCCTTAGTTGCCTGAAATAAAGGATAAATAAATATGAATAGGGCTATCCTCTGAACATCACTAACAATAACAATATCAGATGAGAATATTGTTTTGTTTCATGCTTTAAAGTAAGTTCGTGATTTTTCCGTAGTCCTATTTTAGTATTGAAACTTTTTTTTTCTTGCTACTATAATAGTTAGGTAGGTATATGACCAAAAATAATGAAGAGCATTATGGTTAAGATATGACAAAACATAACTGATAGCGCCCATTCACGAACAAAATGAGTGAATTAGCGCCATTTAACACAATCATCTTGAAGGGAGCCGAATCATCCAATGCACGCTCTACCATCAGCGAGATATTTGAGTGAGCTTCTTTTTCCCGTAAGGTGAATGCTCCGACCAGCCCGTGAAATTTAAATTTTCTTACGTTTTTTGCAATTTGCAAGTCAGTATTAGGTTTAATGTTGATTAAAGTATGATTCGCAGGGAGTCATTTTACTGATTTTAATGGTTATAATTTTGAAAATACATACTGACTTGCAAATTGCAAAAAACGTAAGAAAATTTAAATTTCGCGGGCTGGTCGGAGCGTTCACCTTAATGTGACATTGAAAACTGCCATTTAGCACATAAGTAGGTAGTAACACATGCTCTTGTTATACAGAATTGATCCGTAGAAAGGAACGAGCCACACCAACTCAGCTTGTAAGTAATTCGGCGATTTGGGATGTGTGGCAGTCCCCATGTTGTAGCTTCTCCACTCGATGTCGGTGGCCGGATCTCCATGTGACAACAAAAACACATAGTCGATAGGACATCTACATTTAGAAATTGCCCTTTGATAATTTTCCAGTTTCGTCAATCGTTAGTCGTCCTATTAAGATACTTATATGTTTCACAGACCCTTGAGAACCGTTTTCTTGAACTGAAGAATATCAACGAGTACAACAACGAGCGAGCCGTGGAGCAAGCCGTGTGGCTATACACTATGAAGATGGGCAAGATTCAACCGCCCAGGAGTTCATTTTTCGAAACGTTAGTCGAAGCAATTACAGGCAGGCCTAAGTGGAGGCCCGGTTTGAATGACCACGAGCAGTGCAAACGCGAAGCGGTAGGAGTGTTCAAGAAGAGGCGTCGCGGTAACGAGTACCCGGATGACACATATTATAACAATGTAATCAGGGTATGTATCGCTGGTCTAGTGGTCGCGCAACTGTAGGGAGGCAATTCTTTATGGAACTATCGCATTCTAATCTCAGTCTCAAACTGTCAAAAATTACTCTAATTTACTTATTATATTTGACTCTGAAGAACTCGATACCTAGTAGATAACTAACGAATTTATTATGTTGGTTTCAGACAATTGACGCGGCTTATAGTAACTGGGAATACTCGTAACTGAAATCTTGACCTTTCTGTGGGAGTCGTACCTATTCACTACTTTTATACATTTGGAAGAACTATGCAATCGAAGACTGTCTACTTGTGTTTCAACCTATGGACCGCATTTTCGACTAAGTACCTTTCATGTGATTGACTTTGTTAATATAAAAAACTCAAAATGCCTCTTATACCTAAATATTGATAAATTATTATATAAGCAATGTAGCTTTAAGATTTTTTTTAAACGAAATAAAACATTATTTTATCTTTTTTTGTATTATTTATTTTCATGCATTTCTGCAAGATCAGGTTGGACATTTGCGCGAAAAACATTTCCGCTAAAGACACTTGCGAGAATTCCTTTGTGTGAAAGGATGTTAGCGCGACTAGACATTTTCGAGACAAGACAGTAGCGCGAAAGGTCATTCGCGCAAATGATATTTTGGCGAATAATTTTTGCGCGGATTGCTTCTTTTAAATTCGAGAAATTGACATTATGCGTGTTTCCTCATAAGAGTAGGTAAATACTGTAAGAATTTAGCACACACACTACACCCCCTGTTACTTTATCTAGTAAATAATATTCAAAATAGATTAAGGCTAGTTAAAGTTGGTGTTATATTATACGTTATGGATGGGTGTTCTTTCTATGGTTTTTGGGGACTCTGATGCCGAAAATGAGGCTACATCAAAAACCAAGATGGTGGCCGCGAATTTTTATGAATTTTGAGTCATGGGTGTTGTTGTGTTCTTGGTTTTCTGAGGTGATGCCAAAATGAGGTCGATATAAAAATCCAAAATGGCGGCCGTGGAATTGAACAAAATATACCTACGTCATGGGTGTCGTCTGCCGGGGCTGCGGGTTGTTCGAAAGAGATACCGCGCCCCCCGAATGCAAAGGGCACATGAAGGAACATAGATGGTTTTTAGTCAGTAAAAGTCTGACACTCCCTCCCGCCCCGCCCAGGACGGGGGGGGTCATTTGATGATTTTACCATCTTTAAAAAAAAAAAAAAAAAATGGGTGTCGTATCTACAAATACTTTTGTAATATCGAATTATTCGTTTCTTATAAGTTTTAACTTTGACCTTCAATATCTCCGTAACCAGGAGTTTACGGGAATAGAATCGTTTCTCCGGGACTCGTCGAGCTTCATTGCCTCGGCGCATTTCTGGCGGTCTCCACTATTGATTCAGCCTATCAGGAGCTGCAGTGGTTGGGAATAGTGTGGCGGGCTTGCCCCAAATAACCAGGAGGTTCCTAGGTATGCTCCGAAACAAACAGTATGATTAGGGGGACATGCAACTTTTTGTTAAGTGTCTTTTTACAGTCGATACAATCATAATAAAATTAATTTAGTAGCTACTGCCGAAATAAAAAGAACTTTTACCGTGACTTGGTTTGCTTTGGCAGAACTATTCAAGTTTCGGTGAAATTGTCGTCAAAGTCAAAACGATTATTTCAATAACACCACTTACAAGCACTTTTAAATTGTCAAGAAATTATACAGAAAGTTGAAGCTCGTCTCAATCCGTAGGTCTCTATGGAGAATCGGACCCTCTTACAATTTGGTTTTTACAAAATCTTTGTTACAACATTCTTGTTGCTTCTACATACAATATGTGAAAACAATGAAAGTGAATAAAAACAATAGAGATAAGCTTTACGTGCTTTCCGTGCCTCGGAAAGCACGTAAAGCCGTTGGTCCCGGCTGTCATTTGTAGATCTTTGACAGTCGTTACTGTTAGTCAGAAGCCCGAAAGTCTGACAACCAGTCTTACCAAGAGTATCGTATTACCCATTCCTGGGTTGTGGAGGTCTGATAGGCAGTCGCTCCATGTAAAATACTGATATTCAGCTGCATCCGGTTCGACTGGAAGCCGACCCCAACATAGTTGGGAAAAGGCTAGGCAGATGATGAGAGATAATAATAAAAAAGTAAGCCATGGCAGTTAGGCGCTGACCATTAGGTACCGACTAACAGCACCAGTTCACGGACATGACGCGTGGACTATTATTATGTTCATGGAGCCAAGGAAGACTTTAGTAAAACATCGGTCCTTGACATTGAAAATGTCGAAGCAATATAATAATGATGTTATCTTATCTACATTAGTGGTATTATTATCTATTTTGCAAGGAGCTGTTTACGGGAAGTACATATTTCTACCGTCAAGTAAGTAAGCACCGTGGTCACTTTATTAAGAGATCAAGGTAGTGTGGCTTTCGTTAATATATGGGGCTCCAACCAGGCCTAACTGAAACACTAAATCACTTTTTTTAAGTTGAGTCATCATACCATCACGCCTGTATTCCCCAAAGATCTTTGGGGAATACAGGCGTGATGGTATGATGACTCAACTTAAAAAAAGTGATTTCCAACTAACAATTTAACGTCGTTCAAAAGTTTAGTAAACGTTATCTTAATTCCATTGATCGTAATACCTAGGTCGCACTAACGTTATAATAACGTTTACTAAACGCGAAAATGGCCCCAGTTATACGACCAACATTGTCGTATAGTGGACATACAAAAGTCACAAGCTGACTTCGTTAAAGTCATTCAAAAGTCGTATGAACGTTATGAAATTATTATTTTCGTCGCGCAGAAGTCGCATCATAACTTTACAACGGCTCGTTTGTTGTATTGTTGTCATACAGGTGTTTTTGAATGACTAAAACGTTTTATTTGAGTCAAGGAACAACACCTGTAAGACTTATTCATTTTTCTTGTTAGTGACACATGATTGTGGTTTTGTTTCGAGATTTGAGTCCAAAATAAATAATCACAAGGAAATAAAAGTTGAGTATTATTTAACTTGTATTTATGTATCTCGCTAATAACTGTATCTGTCTCTCATGCCGTTTAGTTTGACTGGGTATTAAAGTTTTATGATAATATACCTATGTGTTTTTATTTAAGATTTTCATGCCTCCTCACAATTTTGTGTTTAAATGATTATATTTTTATTAATAAAAATATTTTTATTTCTAAAAATGTAGGACATCTTGCTTTTGTCACACACTTATCTCTTTACGACGTTGTAAAGACATAAAGTCGTATTAAGGTTATTTCAAGACCATGCAATACGCCATGACAGCTATAGTTATTAGGGTTCCTCATAAATTTAAAACCCTTTTCATATTATTTACAGTAAAAGTGGAGTGCAGATTTCAAAACATTCAAGTAAATTTTATTTGAAAATATGCCCAAGAAACATGGGTTAAAATATGGAAACAAAAACCATTTTTCGTAGTAAATTTAATAAAACGTTCCGTAAATATGTAGGGCTAGACGTTTTAAAGTAAAAACCTGACTTAAAAGCGACTACAAGTTTGATTAAAGTCAGGACATGACATTAAACGGACATCATGTAATATATAGGTTATATTTGAGTATTAAATAAACAACCAAGTCATTTAAGAGTCTCCAGTTGCCCGCTGTAAAACAGGATAACAATCGTTATGTAAACGTCGCTGTGAAAACGCCTATACAACTGCTACATTGCATAGATGTCATACAAAGGTTTTTCAAAGACCTAATTTGTTCAGTTCAAAACGTTTAATGGACTATAACGTTAGTATGACTATTGCGTTGTCGCACAAACGTTTTAGCTAAGACTGTAATATAACGTCGTTTAGTTTAGTCTTACCAACGTTGCTAAGACCAGCTTATTGTGACATATTCGTCGCACGACTAATAAGTTAAATTAAAGACGTCTAAAGGGCCTAGAAGTCATCTCACTATCATTATAAGACTGCTATCCAACTTTATGTCGTATAAGTCAAGACTTATATGACGTTTTTGTTTGTTGGGTATCGAGTTAGGCAAAGGTGTACCAATGTGTACCCACAGTTCGCCAGTATGTTTAGGTCCACTGTAATAGGAGGCGAGCCTATTCCCTAAACCGGGCACAAACCTTAATGAGCTGCTACTGAGATTTTTATTGAAAACCGAATAACAATTTGCTCGACCTGAAAGTTGAACCCAAGACCTCTAGCGTAGCAGCAGCGCTTTGGACCACTAGGCTAACTAGGCAGTTATTAGGCCTTTTTTTATTGAGCGAAGAAAATGCCAAGCCCTGCATAACCACAGCGCCTTCACGGAAGGTGTGGTCCTGTGAGACTTGAGAGCATCCAGCATAGACACCGTCTGTACCACCTACTTAACGGGCAGGCCGCGAGAACTGCTCCGCATGACGGTCGCGACCCCTTCTACGAAGTCCCTACCTTATAGGAAGAGCCCTAGACATACGTCTCTATCGCCGTGAAGTAAGGTCTCCGGGCGGCTAAGATTGGGGTCAGTCCGTCACTCGGACAGAACAGGCCTGAGAGAAAGGCGCGTAACGCTCTGTGGAGTCAGTGTGGCCGGTGGGTGGATGCCGCACAGGGGTCCTCGTCACCTGCCGGGATGTGAAAGAATGCATTAAGCTGCAACCCCGCAACAACCAAACGTAGTTGGAAGAATACCGTGGGTTTTAGTCGATAAGAGTCAGACATACCTCTCGGCCTTCCCCGAAGCGGAGGGGTGTCACATCATTACGTAACACTTCAAAAATACATAGTTATACACTCACGGAAGTGATTACTTGCATAATTATCTTAAGTGTTCTATACTCAAGCTATCACGGTCTGGAGATTTTCCACTTTTCAAACCACATATTACAGTGCCCACTTCCTTAGGCTTAAGGGGCACACCCACGGGATCCCTCCACGGCGTCCAACCTTTTAAGCTATTGCATAGCTTCTATCGCGGGCCTGGCGGAGACCGAATCCAGAAATTCCGTAACGAAAAAACCTAACTCCCCCCCCCACTCCCCCCGATGCACTGCAATTGGATGGATGGTTGGATGAATGGACGGACGGATGGACGGACGGACGGACGGACGGACGGACGGATGGATGGATGGATGGATGAAAAAATGATAATGATAAAAAATGCTATGCAATAGCTTTACCGCGGCAGTCCCCGAGTGCCACACGTCTTTTTTTTTTGAGTTTTTTTTTCAAAAACACTTGATCAAATGATTCATTTTTAATCAAGTGCCTAAATACAAAGTTTCAAGATGTAATCTTCAATAATGGCAAACTGCTATACAAACTTTCATCCCCTATTTCAAACCCTTGCCTTCTCTAAGGTCTAGTCTATCTCTGAACCAAATTTTAACAAAATCGGTTCAGCGGGTCAAGCTTGAAAGTGTAACAGACATACAGGCAGACAGAGTTACTTTCGCATGTATCATAATTATTAGTCAGTATGAACGACGCATGAGTCTTGACATTATAGCAACTTGCCTGTATTACCCGAAGAGTTAGGCAGAGGTGTACCAATGTACACCCACAGTTCGCCGGTATATTTAGGTCCCATGTAATAGGGGGCGAGCCAATTGTCATTAACCGGGCACAATAGGCATATCATGTCAACAAAACCCGACCACTCGGTACATTCCCCACGTGTTTCATCTCAAAGCGCGTCACGCGTCACAACAGAATATAAATATACCGGGGAAGGCCCGATGACTTATTTGCGTATTACCTGTGTTGCCACACGCAAATTTAAATTTCTACCATTCAGTTGGATTTTTTTCATTGAAAATAGCTTACGTACTTGTTTAAAAAAATATTTTTGTACTATGTTACTTATTAATGACAGGATTTTGGAGTATTTTTTATTTCACTTACTGAGGTGGCCATTAATAAGTATATTTTAGAAACCTATTTTGGCCTCTACCGAGCACGTCGAGGCACGATTCACGTATTCATCTGAATACATTAGACACGATTGTCTTCTATTATTTTCTACTTTCAATACGAAAAATAATTTCAAGGTAAATATTTGATATTGCTATACAACAATGACGTCAAGAGGGAAATCTTTAATACATCCATTTGTAAGAATGTTGATCCTGGGCATGGTATGCAAAGACATGCAAATTAAAAATGATGAATATCGAAAATGTTGAATATCTCCGTAAGCAGTCTTATGGTTACGGAGATATTGAAGGTTCCCATTATTACGATTATTTCTTTGTCTTCAAAGACATAATCGCAATAATGGAAACATTATGTGCAGCTTTGTTAAGTGTATTTTTACACCCGTTATAATATGAGTGTTAAGCGGCACAAAAACAATAAAATAAATCATCTGTTCGAACTTTATGCTCATTATATGAAAAAATCAATGACTACTGCTGCGTCAAATAGTAATTTTCTTACCGAGATAGTAAGAAATCATTTTTCTGGTAACATTACCCACTGCAAAATGCCCGATAACAATGTTTGTTCTATTTTTGATATACGACTTCGCATTGCTAAACGCGATATAACGCAAGCATGAATAGTAAAATATAGACTTTGTACACGAAATTATAAGGTTGAAAATGACTATTTAGCGATGCAGTGAACATGTATGATTTTGATAAGGAGTTGTCTCAATGACTTAAGCCATGGTTGCTGCTGCCTCCACTTTTAGTTTCTCGATCAGTACTCTACTCAGTGGCTATTCTGCTAGTTGTGAAACGTGTTTATTCAAGAAGTGTTTTTCCTACTATTAAGCAGTGATAACATTATAATTAATTTTTACAATAATCAATAATAACATCGGGTGAGTTCGTTACTTCTTGTACCAACTTGTTCTGTATTTTTGTTTACTTATTATGACATCTACTTTGACATTACTTAGCTACCTAAATAATATTGAAACATTTTAATTATTCTAGCATTTTTTTTTATATGACATTATTGTTTTTGATCACTATTTTTAATATAAATTACTTGCTGTTACCCGCAACTTCGTTCGCGTTCACTATTTAATTGGTTCCAATTTTTTTTCGTGTAGGTATTTTTTTTAGTTTTATTTAAAGTTTTTTTTTAAAATTTAGCCCGTACTGTCCCACTGTTAGGCAAAGGCCTCCCCCAATTCCTTCCATTTGCTCTTTTCCTGAGCCACCTCGAACCAGCCCTCGTGGTACGCGTCCAGATCGAATCAAATAAAACAGATCAAATAAATATTTTATTTAAATAAGTAAAATATAAAATAAAAGTAAGCCTGTATTCCCAGAAGGGTTAGGTAGAGGTGTACCAATGTACACCCGCAGGTCGCCGGTATAGGGCTCGCCTTGAATGAGGCGGTAAGTCCCCTCATTGAGGAGTGGCTAGAGCGGCGCCGCGGCGCCCTCACCTACCGACTGACGCAGGTCATCACCGGACACGGAAGTTTCGTTAGGTACCTGCACCTCATCGGGCGGGGGGAAACGCCCGGGTGTCACCATTGTAAGGATCGCCCCGAGGACACGGTGGAGCATAACTTGGCGGTGTGCCCCGCTTGGGCGGAGCACCGCTGAGTCCTCGTGGCGACCTCTCGCGTCCGGCACTGGTTCAGGCCATGGTCCGGAGCGAGAGGGAGTGGGAAGCAGTCGCCTCCTTCTGCGAAGCTGTAATGCTAGAGAAGGAGGCGGCGGGACGGGAGAGGGTAAGAAGAGTCCCCCGTCCCAGCGGCCGCCGCGGTAGACGCTCCGGGCGTCGGGAGCCAAAAGTCTGACACTCCCTCCCGTCCCGCCCAGGGCGGGGGAAGTTATTTGATGATTTCCCATCTATAAAAAAAACGCTTTTACAGCAATGAAATCTTTAGAAATAATAATATCGAATTCTTTAATAAAAACTTAGTCATAATAAAAGCCAAGGAGAATAAATTCTCTAAAACAATAAAAAACAAAAAAGAAAGAAGAACCGAAAATTAGAGCAGAGGAAACATTGCAAAAGTAAAAAAGCAGTAAGCGTGTATCAGAAAGCCCACCTTTCTGATACATGCTAACTAACGCTAGGCTAACGAGGCAATTGCTGGTTCTACTTGGACTATCCTCGACTTTTTCAAAATGTGCCTTTGTAATCTTATTATGGCCATCACTAACATCGGTGAAAGAAAACATTTTGAAGAAAACTAGACTTTTAATTAATACTAGATAACCCGCTAAACTTCGTATCACCTACATGGTTTTATTGTTTTGTATGTATTCCAACAAAACAGACCAAAGAGTTTGGACCTCATACCACTACGTTCTTTCTTTATTATTTATGTTTCTCCCCGTTTAAACCTTCCCTTAACTTCCACAAATATTTCAAGATCAAAATTAGCCAAATCGGTCCAGCCCTTCTCGAGTATTAGCAAGACAAACGAACAGCAATTCATTTTTATGTAATAGATAGAAGGAAAATAGATAGATAAGAAATCATCAATCCCCCTTGAACAAGCATGCTGCTCATGCTCCTGTCTTCTCTGTATGGGAAGAGGCCTCTGTCCTGCAGTGGTACAGTAACAGGTTAGAAAGTGCTGTTGTGTGTGCAGTGTCCGGCGTGATGAGCAGCGGCATGAGCTCCGAGGCGTCCGCGGGCGTGCAGGTGGTGCGTCTAGGCGCGGGCGCGCGCCGCTACGAGCTGGACGAGGCGGCGCTGCGCGCGCTGCTGCTGCGGCCCGACGTGCGCGACCTGCCCGTGGTCGTGCTCAGCGTGGCAGGCGTCTCACGCGGCGGCAAGTCCTTCATCCTCGACTTCTTCCTCAGATACCTCAACGCGCCGGTAAGCCTTGATAGCCGCGTTTCAGGAGGATATTATCAATTAAATTAGTGCTAAATATTGTATCTTATTTTCTTAGCGTTCCAGCCAGCTAAGTGGCGATTGGCTAGGCAATGAAGATGATCAATTGAAAGGCTTCCACTGGAAAGGCGGCGGCGACAGGGACACTACCGGCATCCACCTGTGGTCGGAACCCATCATCACCACCCTGGCAGCCACAGGACAGAAGGTCGGTCACAGATTACAAAAATCAAGCAGTGTCTCCAAGCCAAAGCGTAGAGTGAGGATACGAGTCGATGGTGTCATGTCCAAATCTTCCAAGTGTGTAGTTAACGTCTTGCGCCAAGCTTTGTGCCGTACCGTGTAGACACCGGCATTCCTGGGACTCTTGGAACATGGATCCACACTCGTTCGTTCTCGCACGTCTACTGTGCCTGCTGTAGGAGCACCTAGACTTTGTGCTACATGGACCTGATCACCATGTTCGAAGTAGTGCATGTAACGTTATATTGAATAAGGACATACTAGAATTCGTCGATAAGACAGTTTTCTTGGGGGTTACGCTTGACTCAAAACTGCAGTAGGATCCTCACTTAACATCTCTTACAGGGCGGTTGAGTTCAGCCGCTTACGCTGTCAGGAAAATCCGACAATTGACAGACGTGGATACCGCGAGACTGGTCTATTTTAGCTACTTTCATAGTATCATGTCTTACGGTATTGTGCTATGGGGGCGGGCTGCAGACATAAAATCTATTTTTATATTGCAAAAGAGGGCTGTCAGAGCCATCTATAATCTTGGCAGACGCGAATCTCTAAGGGAATTGTTTAAAAAAATTAATATCATGACGGTACCTTGTCAATATATATATGAAAACATTATGCATGTTCGGAAAAATCTTCATCTTTTTAAAAAAGTTGGTGATAGTAATAATTTTAATACTAGAAACAGGAACAAATTAGAGCAACCGAGTTTTCGATTGTCAAAAGTACACACTTCTTTTATGGAGTACTGTGTAAAATGTTATAATAAAATACCGCTCAATATTCTCGAACTAAATGAGAGAAAGTTTAAAACATGTATAAAGCACACACTATGTAGTCAAGCATACTATAAATTAGAAGATTATATAAATGATAAAAATGCTTGGCTTAATGCTAGTCCTGCTCCACAGCCACTCGGGCACACAAATTAATATACATTTTTTTTTCCTAAACATAACGATGTTATTAGCACCTTTTTTATTGACCTTAATAACGTATACCGTTATTATAATTTTTACTGTTTTTTTCCTACTTACTACAGTTTATTTTTTTGAAAACGTTCGCTGATGACCTTAGTTTTGTATAATTTTACATAATATATTTCAATTTTTGTAAATGTGAGTACCATGGAGCCATTTATTTGTTAAGTTACCTTGTGTTGGACACTGAGCATGGCAGTTGAGAGCTTTGTCATGCTCACTTTAATGTCTCGCTGACGGTGGCGCGTGGGTTGGATCGTTTGGTTCCCTTCAAAATGGTTGAGCTAAGCGGTGCTGGTGCACGCCTCATACTCGTGAACGGGTGCTGTCAGTTGGGATTGGTCATCTCTTAACTGCCATGGCTTACATCGTTATTATAGTTTTGTTATTTTTTATATTCACCTTCATTGTTTTCACATATAGAGGCAACAAGAATATTGTAACCTGGATTTTGTAAAAACCAAATTGAAGGAAAAGAGTGTCCATGGAGTTTCTTGCTCGTTCTTCTCCATAGAGACCTACGTTTTGGAACGAGCAACTAGCTTCAACTGTAACTTTTTGACAATTCAAAAGTGCCTGTAAATGGTCTAATTGAAATAAATGCTTTGAGTTTGAGTTGTGTCCCAGTTCCCAGGGGCAGGTACTAAATTATGTGGTCGCAGGTTGCCGTGCTGCTGATGGACACACAGGGCACCTTTGACTCGGAGAGCACCATCCGACAGAACTCCACCATCTTCGCGCTGTCCACCCTCATGTCGTCTGTGCAGATGTACAATATGTTCGGCAACATTAACGAAAATGATTTACAGCACTTACAGGTTAGATTCTTATGTTCTTTACTTTGAAGAAATACAATGGATAAGATGTTTAATTTAAGTTTGAATAAATAAGTCACAATATCGTTATTTACCAGAACAGTTAGCCGTACATGTTTAAAGTGCTAGTGAAGCATAATGTAAATACGTATGTATATGTGAAAGCACGAGTACCATTTTAGCCATAAGAGATAAACAATAGAGATAAGAAATATCAAACTAAAGCAACGATAGACAACTTTTTAAGTTTTTCACTGATAAAATCTCCCTAAAAATCTGGGAAAAAGCAGCGAAGAGGCGAAGAGGCAGATTTTGGGCTTAATCACAACAAGGTTAAGTATCTGCTATATTATGTATAAAGTTCAGAACTGCCCCGTTGGACTGGTTGATATGACAATGCTTGGGGAAGGCCTATGATGATGTTGATGATGAGTTCTTAATACCTAAATATTGGTCGTTGTTGATGTCTGGCAGCTGTTTACGGAGTACGGCAAGCTGGTGTGCGAGGCGCAGGGTAAAGCGTTCCAGACCCTGATATTTCTGGTGCGGGACTGGATGTACCCCTACCAGCACCCGCACAGCTACGACGGCGGCGCTGCACTGCTCAGGAAGAAGCTCCAGGTGAAACTACCATGTCTAATTTACATTACTAAACAACAAAACGCCGACGGACAAGCTGATTGTGAGTGGGTATTTGGTATTCTGCCGATGGATACTTGCAATACCAGAAGCAAAGCAAAGCCACAGCTCAGCAACCCGAAGTAGCGACGTCGTTTTTTGGCAGAAATAAATAGGTATGTCTTAGATTTTTATTCCGAACTAGTTTCTTCACAAGGAGCTCACTTCAACAAATTAATCAATTACATTATGTTAAGTAATTTTTTTTTAAGATAAAAAGTAAGAAATCAGGTTTTCTCCTTCATCCAAACTTTTACTTCTCTCTGTCTGATTGGACCCCCTAGGTTCTCGCAGTAGTGTTTCTGTTTAACCCTTATAGAGTGTAACCACACACACACACACACGACTGAAACACCTTTAGATACAAAATTAACCAACACTGCTTTAATCAGGACACTGAATATAACTTTTATAACGCTCATATAATAATGTGGGTGTATACAGTAGAACCTCGATTATCCAAACCTCGATTATCCGAGCCCTCAATTATCCGAACGATGAGTCAGTTTAACCGAACACCCAATTATCCGAAAATTGGCGAGAATTTATGGATGGATATACGATGCAGAGGTTTGTATATTAAAAATTGATTATTTTATAAGAAAAGCATTTTACTTTTTACCCGACTGCAACAGAAGGAGGGTTATGTTTTTCGAGAGTATGTATGTATGTATGTATGTATGTAGGTATGTATGTATGTATGTATGTATGTATGTATAATTGTTTGGCACGCTCTGCAGCCTGAACGGCTCGATGGATTTTAGCTTGAGAGGTGTCGTTAGATTCGTATTTACTGTGAGAGTGACACTGGGTATATCAAAATAAAAAACTAAAAAAATAAAAAATAAAAAACGGTAATTTAAAAAACAAAAAACCCGACTGCTTTTCTGAGTCTATATGAAAAATCCCTAAAACAAGAAAGTCGTTGTCGTGTTGTTTTTGTTTGATCTTGTCCCAAAAACCCACATTTTGATTTTCCGGACTAGTCTCGGTCCCAATTAGTTCGGATAACCGAGGTTCTACTGTATTTGTTGTTTCGGGAGTTACCTGTTTCGAATTCGGCGGGAGGAGAGGACACGCCCGGGTGTTTTCACTGTAAGTGTTGCCCGGAGGACACGGCGGAGAATACGGTGGCGGTTTGTCCTGCTTGGGCGGAGCACTGCCGTGTCCTCGTAGAGGCGATCGGTAGCGGCTTCGAAGCATGGTCTGGAGAGAGAGGGAATGGGAAGCAGTCACCTCCTTCTGCGAAGCAGTAACGCGTGAGGAAGAGGGAAATTCCAGCCGCCGCAACAGAAGAAAAACCCCTGGCATCAGCAGTAGCAGAGCGATTCCTGGCGATTCTTAGCCTATGGACGGCGAGTGTTGGGTGACTCACCGTCCGATTAGAACTAGGCCCCGGTCGAAGACACGTTGTGTTCTACGCGCGCTGAAAGACATGTCAACATAATAAACGGGGCTCGCTGGGGCCAGTACCTGTCAGGGTGCCAGAGTCACGAAATTTGTTCGGAAGAGTCACCGCCGACCTGGGACGCAAAGGGCATCAGGAGGAACACAAATTAATTTTAGTCAGTAAGAGTCTGACACTCCCTTCTGCTCCGCTTAAAGCAAAAGAAGAGGTTTACTAATTTCCTATCCTTAAAAAAAATAGGGGTGTAGGTACATTGGTACACCGCTGCCTAACGATTCGGGGAATCTTCTTCTTCTTCTTTATCGTGTGGGCAGTAAGGTCTAACGACCCCACACACCCTAGTGTCAGAGTTTCTAAACCGCCGCAAGGGCCTCTGACATGGTTACCGATGTCAGTGATGTCCAAGATAAACTTAGAAAGCACATATGAATTAGAAAAAGACACATTGGTACTTGCCCGTGCCCGACATATTCGGCCGGTGTATTCGGGAAATACAGACGTGATATATCGACGGTTAAGAATCAATAGTGTCTATCTCACAAATGTCAACTTTACAGTAAATGAAAAAAACGTTTCTTTGCTTCAGATAATAAGTTACTAGAAAGGTGGAAATTGATAAAAATAGTAAATAATTGCTGGAAAAAGATAGGTAAACTTAGATTGTATTCATATTCTTATATACCAAGATACTATGAGTTAGATGGTATTGGTTCAAATTTAATCAAAACGATTTTAATTATCTGCTAGATAGCTGCTATTGGACAAAAACAACATAGTTAAAAATCAAATTGTTTAATAATCAATACCACGGAATAGAGTTATTTTCCAAAATAAACAAATTTAAAAAACCTAAATGCAAGATAAACATGAAGAACTGCTTACAAATGAGGCAAAGAATCATAAAAGTTATGACACTCTATTGGCAGTACTTGTTTGAATTCTTGAAGATGTTGATATTTTGACGCAGTTATGGCAATCATATTAGAATGTAAGGGCGAATACGATACATTATTATCATTTAAACGTTTTGGTCTTTTTGGCAAAGCGTACCAGTCTTGATCAAAATGGAGTTTCACGTCAATAATGTTTTTTTCATAGTTGTAACGAATGGCCCGCAAGTCAGTAACGGTGGGATCACCCGCTTTACGCCCAGGCCTTATGGATTTATAAATCCATGTACTTGGATCAGCATAATTTTTAACAAAAATATGGTCAACCTGAATGACTTCATAAGGGTTTGATACCCTTGCTTCTAAAGTAGCAGAAATATAATCGCAGGGTAAATTAATTGTGCGTTCGATGGCCCTTTACGGGGCCCCGGTGTGGGCGCGGGGCTTGAGGCGGCTTGCCGCCCATTACCTGAACGCGTCCCAGCGGGTGATCGCCATAAGGGTCATCCGCGGATACCGCACGATCTCCGGCGAGGCAGCGAGCCTCCATGCCGGATTGCCGCCGTGGGATCTGGAGGCGCTGGTCCTCGCGCGCCTACACGAGTGGCGCGCGGAGGCACTGGGCCAGGGCGAAACTCTGCTGCCGCGGCAAATTGCTGTGAGACCTCCGGCTCGATCTCATGGCGACATGGAGAGAGCGACTGTCGCAACCTCGTGCAGGGCACGCCTCGATTGAGGCGGTAAGTCCCCTCATTGAGGAGTGGCTAGAGCGGCGCCACGGCGCCCTCACCTACCGCCTGACGCAGGTCCTCACCGGACACGGAAGTTTCGGGAGGTTCCTGCACCTCATCGGGCGGGAGGAAACGCCCGGGTGTCACCACTGCGAGGATCGCCCTGAGGACACGGTGGAGCACACATTGGCGGTGTGCCCCGCTTGGACGGAGCACCGCCGAGTCCTCGTGGCGGCCATCGGCGGCGGCGACCTCTCGCGTCCGGCACTGTTTCAGGCCATGGTCCGGAGCGAGGGGGAAGGGGAAGCAGTCGCCTCCTTCTGCGAAGCTGTAATGCTGGAGAAGGAGGCGGCGGGACGGGAGAGGAAAAGGAGAGTCCCCCGTCCCAGCGGCCGCCGCGGTAGACGCTCCGGGCGTAGGGAGCCAAGAGACGACTCCCGGCCACCGTAGACGCGTGTCTGTGGACGGTGAGCAATGGGTAGCTCACCGTCCGTACGTTCACTAAATAACGACAGACCGTGTCGACGGCGCGTTCGTGTTCCACGCGCGCCTCAAAGAGATGTCAGCAAATTTGGATGGGGCCACTGAGGGCCGATGCCTGCCGGGGCTGCGGGTTGTTCGAAAGAGATACCGCGCCCCCGGAACGCAAAGGGCACATGAAGGAACATAGACGGGTTTTAGTCAGTAAAAGTCTGACACTCCCTCCCGCCCCGCCCAGGGCGGCGGAAGTTATTTGATGATTTCCCGTCTATTTAAAAAAAAAGAGTAAATTAATTACACGATTTGTGAGTTTTCGCTCAATCGCGCTGTGGACAGAGTCACACTCCATTTGCGTATGACCACTTTCGAGAAACTTTTGAGTGATGCTTACTTGATGAATAATACTTAAGTTAAGAAGCGCATTGGCGATAATAACGTTTCGGTTTTGGTAAGTACATCCGTCTGAAGCACAGCAGCGAGCTATAGACGTTTTAAGGAGAGATAGACAATATTGGCAGAAAAATTTACGCGTTCCTAACATAGGTGGTATTTCTATAGCAAATAACTTACGAAATATTGTGAATATTGAGATACCAGCTTGAATAACCTGTGCCAAATTAGACTTTAAATCCTTTGACATAAAAAAGTAGAAAATGCCAAAAAATGAGATAGACATTATTGATTCTTAACCGTCGATATGTTATGTTATATAGTAATATAAGTACAGTACAGTACGTTATTATTTATGTTACCAGTCGAAACCAAACCAGGAGGCAGAGTTGCGTCAGGTGCGTGAACAAATCAACTCAAGTTTCGAGCTGGTCAAGTGCTTCCTGATGCCTCATCCAGGTCTAAATGTTACAAAAGAAAACTTCGCTGGATGCATTCGTGGTGAGTATGATATAGCTGACAGCTAGCTGACGATGGTGAATAGACATTGATAATGCATGTTCCTATAAGTATTCTAATCTTCACAGACCTGACTGAAGAGTTCAGATTAGCTCTTCTAGAGCTGGTACCTTCACTGTTCGATCCGAAGTATATTACTCCGAAGTTAGTCAACGGTGAGCAAGTGCGGACTCAAGACTTGTTCGAGTACTTCCGGAAGTACGTCGATATTTTCAACAGCGATGAAGTGCCGGAGGCGGTCACCATTTTTAAGGTACCTTATCAATAGAAGATACATAGTATGAAAAACCGATGTCATGCGATGCTTGGCGTGCAGGATTAAGCATATTTGCACTCGATAGGCGACAGCGGACGCGTGCCTGCTGGCGGCGACAGGCGCGGCGCGCTCGCTGTACTCGGCACGCATGGAGAAGATCACGCGAGACGCGCGCAGCGTGCCCGCTAGCACGCTGCACGCCGCGCACGCCGCCGCGCGCGCTGCCGCCGAGCTCTGCTACACGCAGAAGAGGAAGCTGGGCTCGCAGGAAGACGCTGACGCTCGGCTCCAAGACCTCATCAAGGTATGACTCCGACCACAACCAATGGAAGCATCGATTCGATTAGATTACCAGTTTGGTTGGTTTCGTCACGCCTTCTTTTAAGCGAATCAGGTACTGGGGTAAATACCTACATTATATATTAACTAGCTTCTGCCCGCGACTTCGTCCGCGTCACAGTTGATGTGTTATCCTACGGGTACCGTACATTTTCCCGGGATAAAAAGTAGCCTATGTGTTATTCCAGACTATAATCTATCTTTGTGCCAAATTTCATCCAGATCCATTCAGCCGTTTAAGCGTGAAAGAGTAACAAACATCCATACATCCATACTTACAAACTTTCGCCTTTATAATAGTAGTAGGATAATTAGGTATTGGTATCTGTGTTTTTTCTAATATTCTAAATAAAACCTAGCTTCTAAACTAAGATAATTCAGTGTAAACATCTGTCGAAGTCTTCATTGGATAATAGATGTAATAGCTACAATATGTTTAATATTGTCAGGAACTAGACGGGACCCTGTCACAATACGTTTTGAACAACGAAGCGAAAGTTCGAGAGACCATGTCCCTCGCCAAGAATACATACAACGTCGTCGTTAGCTGTGTGTGTGGAGAGGACGCACGCCTCTGCCTACACCCACAAGAGCTTGAGGACCTTCACGCTGAGGCCAATCTGGCAGCATTCTCGCTCTTCGACGCTGCGAGAGACGTGGCTGAAGATGATGAAGATGACGAGAGGCTGAATTTGAAGCAGGTGAGGTCCTTGTACTGTATAGGCTGACTTGTTGAGCATTGGATGTATTGGAGAAAGTATTAGTAGATTTTCGTTCCAAATATTTTATTAAAAAAATATTATTTATGTTATTTTATTTGATTACTGATCAAATAAAATAATTTCATGAATGTTTTATTATTGACAATTATTATGTATTTCTGCATCTATCTCCAGCGCCAGTCTCATCAAGTCCGACTTAAGGTCTGACGAGTCGCGCACTGGTGCTCTAACTCACATTGCAATAGGTATAGTAGGTACGATTCAAACTTAACGGCGGCTCGGAAGTTAGTTGCGAGTGAGAGTAGAGTAGAGGTAATTAAATGGAGCCTGAATTAACTCTAACAAACCTGCTGGAACCTACACTCGCAGCTGACTTCAGAGTCGCCATTAGGTTGAACCGCATTATACCACAGACAAATCCCCACGAATATTAGCCCAGTAGGAAGACAATGAACACGAGAAATATGAATATTTCAGAGTTTGGAGCAGAAGTACGAGTACTTGCGCGCTACCAACAAGCTGAACAACGGGAGAGCCGTGCAGGGTGCGCGCGACTTGTACATGCTTCGTATGAGGAACAAGGTGCCGCTGGTGGGGGTCAGCCCTAACAGGCTGCGAACTCTGCACCAGGCGGCGCTCGATGATTCCGTGAAATTCCTCGCTGAACAGAGAAACCGCACCACGCTTTACGAAAGTGACCCCTACATGGAGGAACTGCTCCAAGTACGTGCCACTGTACCGCCAGCACACGTTGCGGCCATTAAAGTCGCCAAAACAAGCCATTCGTAAAACAAATCTGAAGGTTTGGCCGCAATCTGAGATTATAACAATCACACAATTCACACACTTTTGAACAAGATCCATATCACATTCGAATTGTAACGCATATTGAAATCTTAGAATTGAATTTTACGCTAAGACTTCGTGGTGCAGCCAACAAGCGCCATTCAATAATTAATCGCGACACGTGGACAGGTTGGGCTCGGCCCTACTAACAATTTGAAATTTAACCAGTCAGCTGAGCTGTATGTTGAACGTTGTGTTCAGCCACTCGGTTAATCAAGATTTAGACGTGTAGTTAAATGCTTGAATGGCGTCGTTCAATGGAAGACCTAGCTGTGCTATGAAACGGGTATTGCAACTACTTGGCTGCGACAAACACACACACAAGTGTAGGTTTGCACTTGACACACGCTCGATTCATTGAAAGTAAAAGACACGAGATGATGAGAGCACACAATACATAAATTCTTATCGAATTTAACTGGACGCAATAAATTCATCCGCGTCTGTGGGTCACCTGCGTCTCCTTACTTTGGTCTCTGTTTGCACTCCAGAAATTGGCATACCTTGTTATAATTTTCAGGAAATCGATGATCACTTTATGGAATTCGAGAGGTCGAACAAAATCATCAAAGATGCCGCAGTGCAAGCGGCCCTGCACATGTACAACAACCTTATGGAGTCCGCGTGGGGCCCGCCGATGTGCTGCTTCCACCCGCAAGGTCTCCAAGACTTACACGAGACTGTCGTGAGGGAGACGCTTGAGCACTGTCTTGCTGACAGAGGCGAGGATGAAGAAAACGATGAATTCAGGACAGAAGTGATGGAGGCAAGTATTTAACGGTCTCACCCCGGTCGGTGACGACGTCTCGGCATTGAGATCAAAGCATTTTATTAAGCTATACAGGCCCTTTTAAATTGTCTAGGAGTCGGTTAGTTATCCAGAAAGCTGATTCCTGTTGCTCGTTCTAATACGTAGGACCTACGTATTAGAACGAGCCTACTACCTAGCATCTACTTCGTAGGTAGGTAGGTAGGTAGGTAGGTTCTAAGGAGAAGATGGAGCAAATCCCTCCATAGAAAGTATTTTCAATCATTTCCTTTTTTTTTAAAAAATTTTGATTAGGTAAGTACATTGTTTTTACTACCCGATTATGTGTGAGCCTTAATTCTGATAGATCACTACTTAAATTACATTTTTCTTAAATGTAAATACCCGTTATGTATCTAAAGGTGGATCCACACATTGCGAGGCATGCGCTCCGCACGGCGCACAACGCATGCCTCGCCAAGTGTGGACCTGTATATTCGTGGCGAGGCATGCGCTCCGCACGCGCGAGGGCGAGCCAACGTATGTCGGCAAATGCTTCAAGATCAAAGTGCCTCAGTGCGAGCATTATGTTAGGTGTGGACGTAGCCGCGCATGCACGTTCGAGGCGTGCGCCGCGTACAATATCAACGCACGCCTCGACTGCGAAATGATGAAAATCAAATCAAAATGAACGTTGTGCGCCGTGCGGAGCGCATGCCTTGCCAAGTCTGCGAGCCTACTTGCCTCGAGCATTTGCTTCGCACGCGATGGCTCGACCCGAGCATATGTTGGTATAATTTGTCAACACGCACGCCTCAAGCCGAGGCATGCGTTGTGCGCCGTGCGGAGCGCATGCTCGCAATGTGTGGATCCACCTTTATATCCCCACCGCAGCTAACAAAATAGCTGATAACGTTGAAACGGCTGAACCGATTTTGATGGAACAGTTAAAACATTCCCGACTAATTCACCTTTCAAAGAAAAAAAAACAAAATCAAAATCGGTTCATGCGTTCGGGAGCTAGCCCCATAATATAGTACGATGCGACCGACAGACATGT
Source organism: Caradrina clavipalpis (assembly GCA_932526535.1). NCBI lineage: Eukaryota > Metazoa > Arthropoda > Insecta > Lepidoptera > Noctuidae > Caradrina > Caradrina clavipalpis. The sequence goes on from OW052088.1 coordinate 3,329,830, forward strand.
CAAACATATAACACCCCGTCGTTTTTGCGTCGGGGTTTAAAAAACGTAATTTATGTACCTAGTTATCTATCGGAAATGGCCCGCGAGATATTTATTCTCTCGGCCTTTTTACCTCATTAAAAGAAAGACGCGGTGAGCCGATGACCCTTATCTAGAAATATTAATAAGTTCTTTTAATTCAGTAAAAAGGCCGAGACAAAAAAAAATATATTTTTAGAGCTTTTTCTTTACTGGGGGTTACTTAAAATTTTAATTATTTTTATAATAATATGAATATTTATTAACTAGTGATCCAACCCGACTTCACACGCAATCAGTCAGTCGGCAGGCAATCAGTCCAAAAACAACCCTAAAACATAATTGCGATGAGAACAAGAAACGTTAACAATACTATTTGTATTGTTAACGTTTCTTGTACAGCACACCTGTTTCGGCACAGCTATATAATATTTTTTGTCACACGAACTTACTGCATTCACCACAGAAACATAAAAAAACTACTTCTTGCTTATATCCGTGGCACTCACACAAATATGTATGTATTGAAAGACGGAATGAGCAACACTACGGCGATTTGGGATGTGTGGCAGTCCCCATGTTGTAGCTTCTCCACTCGATGTCGGTGGCCGGATCTCCATGTGACAACAAAAACACATAGTCGATAGGACATCTACATTTAGAAATTGCCCTTTGATATTTTTTTAAGTTTCGCAAATCATTAGGTGTCCTATTAAGTTTATTTTTTACTTATTTGTTTCACAGACCCTTGAGAACCGTTTCCTTGAACGGAAGACTATCAACGAGTACAACAACGAGCGAGCCGTCGAGGAAGCCGTGTGGCTGTACACTATGAAGATGGGCAAGATTCAACCACCCTGGAGAATTAATTTTGCAGCGCGTTTTGCGCACAAGCTTAAGTGGAAGCCCAGTCAGGGTGACCACGAGGAGTGCAAGCGCGAAGCGGTAGGAGTGTTCAAGAAGAGGCGTCGCGGTAACGAGTACCCGGATGACACATATTATAACAATGTAATCAGGGTATGTATAATAATCGCTGGTCTAGTGGTCGCCCAGCTGTAGGGAGGCAATTCTTTATGAAACTATCGCATTCTAATCTCAGTCTCAAACTGTCAAAAATTACTCTTTACCTATTATATTTGACATTGATTGTCACTGGATGCGGTTGTGACTATATTTTGAACGTATTTAAAAAAGTAGAATTGTCCTTCTGAGCGTGAGGGTCTGGTTTTAATTTACAGATCAGACATCAATGTCTGAAGAACTCGATATTTAGTAAATAACTAACGAATTTATTATTTTGGTTTCAGACAATTAACGCGGCTTATAGTAACTGGGAAAACTCGTAACTGACATCTTGACCTTTCTGTGGGAGTCGTACTCACATTTTTTTTTTACATTTGGAAGAAATACGCAATCGAAGACTGTCTCCTTGAGTTTCAACCTATGAACCGCATTTTCGACTTTCATGTGGTGGACTTTGTTAGTATAGAAAACTCAAAATGCCTCTTATTAATATTGATAAAATATTATATAAGCAATTTAATTTAAAGATTTTTTTAAACGAAATAAAACATTATTTTATCTTTTTTTTGTATTATTTCTTTTCATGCATTTCTGCAAGATCAGGTTGGACATTTGCGTGAAAAACATTTCCGCTAAAGACACTTGCAAGAATTCCTTTGTGTGAAAGGATGTTAGCGCGACTAGACATTTCCGAGACAAGACACTAGCGCGAAAGGTCACTTGCGCAAATTATATTTTGGCGAATATTTTTTGGGCGGATTACGTCTTTTTAATTCGAGTAATGAGGTTCCTTACCTACATGACATCATGCGTGTTTCCTCATAAGAGTAGGTAAATACTGTAAGAATTTAGCACACACACTACACCCCCTGTTACTTTATCTAGTAAATAATATTCAAAATAGATTAAGGCTAGTTAAAGTTGGTGTTATATTATACGTTATGGATGGGTGTTCTTTCTATGGTTTTTGGGGACTCTGATGCCGAAAATGAGGCTACATCAAAAACCAAGATGGTGGCCGCGAATTTTTATGAATTTTGAGTCATGGGTGTTGTTGTGTTCTTGGTTTTCTGAGGTGATGCCAAAATGAGGTCGATATAAAAATCCAAAATGGCGGCCGTGGAATTGAACAAAATATACCTACGTCATGGGTGTCGTCTGCCGGGGCTGCGGGTTGTTCGAAAGAGATACCGCGCCCCCCGAACGCAAAGGGCACATGAAGGAACATAGATGGTTTTTAGTCAGTAAAAGTCTGACACTCCCTCCCGCCCCGCCCAGGACGGGGGGGGGGGTCATTTGATGATTTTACCATCTTTAAAAAAAAAAAAAAAAATGGGTGTCGTATCTACAAATACTTTTGTAATATCGAATTATTCGTTTCTTATAAGTTTTAACTTTGACCTTCAATATCTCCGTAACCAGGAGTTTACGGGAATAGAATCGTTTCTCCGGGACTCGTCGAGCTTCAATGCCTCGGCGCATTTCTGGCGGTCTCCACTATTGATTCAGCCTATCAGGAGCTGCAGTGGTTGGGAATAGTGTGGCGAGCTTGCCCCAAATAACCAGGAGGTTCCTAGGTATGCTCCGAAACAAACAGTATGATTAGGGGGACATGCAACTTTTTGTTTAGTGTCTTTTTACAGTCGATACAATCATAATAAAATTAATTTAGTAGCTACTGCCGAAATAAAAAGAACTTTTACCGTGACTTGGTTCGCTTTGGCAGAACTATTCAAGTTTCGGTGAAATTGTCGTCAAAGTCAAAACGATTATTTCAATAACACCACTTACAAGCACTTTTAAATTGTCAAGAAATTATACAGAAAGTTGAAGCTCGTCTCAATCCGTAGGTCTCTATGGAGAATCGGACCCTCTTACAATTTGGTTTTTACAAAATCTTTGTTACAACATTCTTGTTGCTTCTACATACAATATGTGAAAACAATGAAAGTGAATAAAAACAATAGAGATAAGCTTTACGTGCTTTCCGTGCCTCGGAAAGCACGTAAAGCCGTTGGTCCCGGCTGTCATTTGTAGATCTTTGACAGTCGTTACTGTTAGTCAGAAGCCCGAAAGTCTGACAACCAGTCTTACCAAGAGTATCGTATTACCCATTCCTGGGTTGTGGAGGTCTGATAGGCAGTCGCTCCATGTAAAATACTGATATTCAGCTGCATTCGGTTCGACTGGAAGCCGACCCCAACATAGTTGGGAAAAGGCTAGGCAGATGATGAGAGATAATAATAAAAAAGTAAGCCATGGCAGTTAGGCGCTGACCATTAGGTACCGACTAACAGCACCAGTTCACGGACATGACGCGTGGATTATTATTATGTTCATGGAGCCAAGGAAGACTTTAGTAAAACATCGGTCCTTGACATTGAAAATGTCGAAGCAATATAATAATGATGTTATCTTATCTACATTAGTGGTATTATTATCTATTTTGCAAGGAGCTGTTTACGGGAAGTACATATTTCTACCGTCAAGTAAGTAAGCACCGTGGTCACTTTATTAAGAGATCAAGGTAGTGTGGCTTTCGTTAATATATGGGGCTCCAACCAGGCCTAACTGAAACACTGAATCACTTTTTTTAAGTTGAGTCATCATACCATCACGCCTGTATTCCCCAAAGATCTTTGGGGAATACAGGCGTGATGGTATGATGACTCAACTTAAAAAAAGTGATTTCCAACTAACAATTTAACGTCGTTCAAAAGTTTAGTAAACGTTATCTTAATTCCATTGATCGTAATACCTAGGTCGCACTAACGTTATAATAACGTTTACTAAACGCGAAAATGGCCCCAGTTATACGACCAATATTGTCGTATAGTGGACATACAAAAGTCACAAGCTGACTTCGTTAAAGTCATTCAAAACTCGTATGAACGTTATGGAATTATTATTTTCGTCGCGCAGAAGTCGCATCATAACTTTACAACGGCTCGTTTGTTGTATTGTTGTCATACAGGTGTTTTTGAATGACTAAAACGTTTTATTTGAGTCAAGGAACAACACCTGTAAGACTTATTCATTTTTCTTGTTAGTGACACATGATTGTGGTTTTGTTTCGAGATTTGAGTCCAAAATAAATAATCACAAGGAAATAAAAGTTGACTATTATTTAACTTGTATTTATGTATCTCGCTAATAACTGTATCTGTCTCTCATGCCGTTTAGTTTGACTGGGTATTAAAGTTTTATGATAATATACCTATGTGTTTTTATTTAAGATTTTCATGCCTCCTCACAATTTTGTGTTTAAATGATTATATTTTTATTAATAAAAATATTTTTATTTCTAAAAATGTAGGACATCTTGCTTTTGTCACACACTTATCTCTTTACGACGTTGTAAAGACATAAAGTCGTATTAAGGTTATTTCAAGACCATGCAATACGCCATGACAGCTATAGTTATTAGGGTTCCTCATAAATTTAAAACCCTTTTCATATTATTTACAGTAAAAGTGGAGTGCAGATTTCAAAACATTCAAGTAAATTTTATTTGAAAATATGCCCAAGAAACATGGGTTAAAATATGGAAACAAAAACCATTTTTCGTAGTAAATTTAATAAAACGTTCCGTAAATATGTCGGGCTAGACGTTTTAAAGTAAAAACCTGACTTAAAAGCGACTACAAGTTTGATTAAAGTCAGGACATGACATTAAACGGACATCATGTAATATATAGGTTATATTTGAGTATTAAATAAACAACCAAGTCATTTAAGAGTCTCCAGTTGCCCGCTGTAAAACAGGATAACAATCGTTATGTAAACGTCGCTGTGAAAACGCCTATACAACTGCTACATTGCATAGATGTCATACAAAGGTTTTTCAAAGACCTAATTTGTTCAGTTCAAAACGTTTAATGGACTATAACGTTAGTATGACTATTGCGTTGTCGCACAAACGTTTTAGCTAAGACTGTAATATAACGTCGTTTAGTTTAGTCTTACCAACGTTGTTAAGACCAGCTTATTGTGACATATTCGTCGCACGACTAATAAGTTAAATTAAAGACGTCTAAAGGACCTAGAAGTCATCTCACTATCATTATAAGACTGCTATCCAACTTTATGTCGTATAAGTCAAGACTTATATGACGTTTTTGTTTGTTGGGATCGAGTTAGGCAAAGGTGTACCAATGTGTACCCACAGTTCGCCAGTATGTTTAGGTCCACTGTAATAGGAGGCGAGCCTATTCCCTAAACCGGGCACAAACCTTAACGAGCTGCTACTGAGATTTTTATTGAAAACCGAATAACAATTTGCTCGACCTGAAAGTTGAACCCAAGACCTCTAGCGTAGCAGCAGCGCTTTGGACCACTAGGCTAACTAGGCAGTTATTAGGCCTTTTTTTATTGAGCGAAGAAAATGCCAAGCCCTGCATAACCACAGCGCCTTCACGGAAGGTGTGGTCCTGTGAGACTTGAGAGCATCCAGCATAGACACCGTCTGTACCACCTACTTAACGGGCAGGCCGCGAGAACTGCTCCGCATGACGGTCGCGACCCCTTCTACGAAGTCCCTACCTTATAGGAAGAGCCCTAGGCATACGTCTCTATCGCCGTGAAGTAAGGTCTCCGGGCGGCTAAGATTGGGGTCAGTCCGTCACTCGGACAGAACAGGCCTGAGAGTAAGGCGCGTAAGGCGGGGCGCTCTGTGGAGTCAGTGTGGCCGGTGGGTGGATGCCGCACAGGGGTCCTCGTCACCTGCCGGGGTGCGAAAGAATGCATTAAGCTGCAACCCCGCAACAACCAAACGTAGTTGGAAGAATACCGTGGTTTTAGTCGATAAAAGTCAAACAGACCCCTCCGCCTTCTCCGAAGCGGAGGGGTGTCACATCATTACGTAACACTTCAAATATACATAGTTATACACTCACGGAAGTGATTACCTGCATAATTATCTTAAGTGTTCTATACTCAAGCTATCACGGTCTGGAGATTTTCCACTTTTCAAACCATATATTACAGTGCCCACTTCCTTAGGCTTAAGGGGCACACCCACGGGATCCCTACACGGCCTTCAACCTTTTTTTTTTAAGATACATTTTTTTTAAAAACACTTGAGCAATTGATTCATTTTTGATCAAGTGCCTAAATACAAAGTTTCAAGATGTAATCTTCAATAATGGCAAACTGCTATACAAACTTTCACCCCCTATTCCAAACCCTTGCCTTCTCTAAGGTCTAATCTATCTCTGTACCAAATTTCAACAAAATCGGTTCAGCGGGTCAAGCGTATAAGCGTAACAGACATACAGGCAGACAGAGTTACTTTCGCATGTATCATAATTATTAGTATGGATTTATGAATGACGCATGACATTATAGCAACTTGAAGTATAGGTAGTCATATCATATAAATAAATATACCATCACGCCGGTATATTTAGGTCCCATGTAATAGGGGGCGAGCCTATTGCCTTTAACCGGGCACAATAGTCATATCATGTCAACAAAAAAACCCGACCACTCGGTACATTCCCCACTTATTTGATCTCAAAGCGCGTCACGCGTCACAACAGAACATAAATATACCGGGGAAGGCCCGATGACTTATTTGCGTATTACCTGTGTTGCCACACGCAAATTTAAATTTCTACCATTCAGTTGGATTTTTTTCATTGAAAATAGCTTACGTACTTGCTTAAAAAAATATTTTTGTACTATGTTACTTATTAATGACAGGATTTTGGAGTATTTTTTACTTCGCTTACTGAGGTGGCCATTAATAAGTATATTTAAGAAACCTATTTTGGCCTCTACCGAGCACGTCGAGGCACGATTCACGTATTCATCTGAATACATTAGACACGGTTGTCTTCTATTATTTTCTACTGTCAATACGAAAAATAATTTCAAGGTAAATATTTGATATTGCTATACAACAATGACGTCAAGAGGGAAATGTTTAAAACATCCATTTGTAAGAATGTTGATCCTGGGCATGGCATGCAAAGACATGCAAATTGAAAATGATGAATATCGAAAATGTTGAATATCTCCGTAATAATCGCAATAATGGAAACATTATGTGCAGCTTTGTTATGTGTATTTTTACACCCGTTATAATTTGAGCGCTAAGCGGTATAAAAACAATAAAATAAATCATCTGTTCGAACTTTATACTCATTATATGAAAAAAATCAATGATCTACTACTGCTACATAAAATAGTAATTTTCTTACCGAGATAGTAAGAAATCATTTTTCTGGTAACATTACCCACTGCAAAATGCCCGATAACAATGTTTGTTCTATTTTTGATATACGACTTCGCATTGCTAAACGCGATATAACGCAAGCATAAATAGTAAAATATAGACTTTGTATACGAAATTATAAGGTTGAAAATGACTATTTAGCGATGCAGTGAACATGTATGATTTTGATAAGGAGTTGTCTCAATGACTTAAGCCATGGTTGCTGCTGCCTCCACTCATAGTTTCTCGATCAGTACTCTACTCAGTGGCTATTCTGCTAGTTGTGAAACGTGTTTATTCAAGAAGTGTTTTTCCTACTATTAAGCAGTGATAACATTATAATTAATTTTTACAATAATCAATAATAACATCGGGTGAGTTCGTTACTTCTTGTACCAACTTGTTCTGTATTTTTGTTTACTTATTATGACATCTACTTTGACATTACTTAGCTACCTAAATAATATTGAAACATTTTAATTATTCTAGCATTTTTTTTATATGACATTATTGTTTTTGATCACTATTTTTAATATAAATTACTTGCTGTTACCCGCAACTTCGTTCGCGTTCACTATTTAATTGGTTCCAATTTTTTTTCGTGTAGGTATTTTTTTTAGTTTTATTTAAAGTTTTTTTTTTAAATTTAGCCCGTACTGTCCCACTGTTAGGCAAAGGCCTCCCCCAATTCCTTCCATTTGCTCTTTTCCTGAGCCACCTCGAACCAGCCCTCGTGGTACGCGTCCAGATCGAATCAAATAAAACAGATCAAATAAATATTTTATTTAAATAAATAAAATATAAAATAAAAGTATGCCTGTATTCCCAGAAGGGTTAGGTAGAGGTGTACCAATGTACACCCGCAGGTCGCCGGTATAGGGCTCGCCTTGAATGAGGCGGTAAGTCCCCTCATTGAGGAGTGGCTAGAGCGGCGCCGCGGCGCCCTCACCTACCGACTGACGCAGGTCATCACCGGACACGGAAGTTTCGTTAGGTACCTGCACCTCATCGGGCGGGGGGAAACGCCCGGGTGTCACCATTGTAAGGATCGCCCCGAGGACACGGTGGAGCATAACTTGGCGGTGTGCCCCGCTTGGGCGGAGCACCGCTGAGTCCTCGTGGCGACCTCTCGCGTCCGGCACTGGTTCAGGCCATGGTCCGGAGCGAGAGGGAATGGGAAGCAGTCGCCTCCTTCTGCGAAGCTGTAATGCTAGAGAAGGAGGCGGCGGGACGGGAGAGGGTAAGAAGAGTCCCCCGTCCCAGCGGCCGCCGCGGTAGACGCTCCGGGCGTCGGGAGCCAAAAGTCTGACACTCCCTCCCGTCCCGCCCAGGGCGGGGGAAGTTATTTGATGATTTCCCATCTATAAAAAAAACGCTTTTACAGCAATGAAATCTTTAGAAATAATAATATCGAATTCTTTAATAAAAACTTAGTCATAATAAAAGCCAAGGAGAACAAATTCTCTAAAACAATAAAAAACAAAAAAGAAAGAAGAACCGAAAATTAGAGCAGAGGAAACATTGCAAAAGTAAAAAAGCAGTAAGCGTGTATCAGAAAGCCCACCTTTCTGATACATGCTAACTAACGCTAGGCTAACGAGGCAATTGCGGGTTCTACTTGGACTATCCTCGACTTTTTCAAAATGTGCCTTTGTAATCTTATTATGGCCATCACTAACATCGGTGAAAGAAAACATTTTGAAGAAAACTAGACTTTTAATTAATACTAGATAACCCGCTAAACTTCGTATCACCTACATGGTTTTATTGTTTTGTATGTATTCCAACAAAACAGACCAAAGAGTTTGGACCTCATACCACTACGTTCTTTCTTTATTATTTATGTTTCTCCCCATTTAAACCTTCCCTTAACTTCCACAAATATTTCAAGATCAAAATTAGCCAAATCGGTCCAGCCCTTCTCGAGTATTAGCAAGACAAACGAACAGCAATTCATTTTTATGTAATAGATAGAAGGAAAATAGATAGATAAGAAATCATCAATCCCCCTTGAACAAGCATGTTGCTCATGCTCCTGTCTTCTCTGTATGGGAAGAGGCCTCTGTCCTGCAGTGGTACAGTAACAGGTTAGAAAGTGCTGTTGTGTGTGCAGTGTCCGGCGTGATGAGCAGCGGCATGAGCTCCGAGGCGTCCGCGGGCGTGCAGGTGGTGCGTCTGGGCGCGGGCGCGCGCCGCTACGAGCTGGACGAGGCGGCGCTGCGCGCGCTGCTGCTGCGGCCCGACGTGCGCGACCTGCCCGCGGTCGTGCTCAGCGTGGCAGGCGTCTCACGCGGCGGCAAGTCCTTCATCCTCGACTTCTTCCTCAGATACCTCAACGCGCCGGTAAGCCTTGATAGCCGCGTTTCAGGAGGATATTATCAATTAAATTAGTGCTAAATATTGTATCTTATTTTCTTAGCGTTCCAGCCAGCTAAGTGGCGATTGGCTAGGCAATGAAGATGATCAATTGAAAGGCTTCCACTGGAAAGGCGGCGGCGACAGGGACACTACCGGCATCCACCTGTGGTCGGAACCCATCATCACCACCCTGGCAGCCACAGGACAGAAGGTCGGTCACAGATTACAAAAATCAAGCAGTGTCTCCAAGCCAAAGCGTAGAGTGAGGATACGAGTCGATGGTGTCATGTCCAAATCTTCCAAGTGTGTAGTTAACGTCTTGCGCCAAGCTTTGTGCCGTACCGTGTAGACACCGGCATTCCTGGGACTCTTGGAACATGGATCCACACTCGTTCGTTCTCGCACGTCTACTGTGCCTGTTGTAGGAGCACCTAGACTTTGTGCTACATGGACCTGATCACCATGTTCGAAGTAGTGCATGTAACGTTATATTGAATAAGGACATACTAGAATTCGTCGATAAGACAGTTTTCTTGGGGGTTACGCTTGACTCAAAACTGCAGTAGGATCCTCACTTAACATCTCTTACAGGGCGGTTGAGTTCAGCCGCTTACGCTGTCAGGAAAATCCGACAATTGACAGACGTGGATACCGCGAGACTGGTCTATTTTAGCTACTTTCATAGTATCATGTCTTACGGTATTGTGCTATGGGGGCGGGCTGCAGACATAGAATCTATTTTTATTTTGCAAAAGAGGGCTGTCAGAGCCATCTATAATCTTGGCAGACGCGAATCTCTAAGGGAATTGTTTAAAAAAATTAATATCATGACGGTACCTTGTCAATCACATCAACAAAATCTAGGGATATTTTATATTTCATCAAATATCTAAAAATCTATGAAGAATTTCCTGGTATTGTAAATGGGAGAATGATAGGTTATTTTAAGGTGTTTAATAAAAAATTAAAAAACATTTCCTTTTTTTGTTGTTTTGATAGAAAATATTTTTTTTTCATCGCCGTAGAAAATTTGTATGACAAAAAAATTATGTTTCTTCTTATAAAATTATTAATTTTAATTAAAATTGAATAAAAATAATAAAATCTGTTAATTAATAATCTGTGTTGCTACCTCTCACATTAATTACACATCGACATCGAATTTTAATACTTAAAATTAAATTGTCAATGTCTTGCTGCGGTATGAGGTCCCATGTTCTTTACAAATGATCGAAAAGTTGTTGTTCCGTCGTCAAATTTTGCGGGAAATCTGTCAAAGCTTTTCGTTGTTACATGTCCCAGGCATGCTCGATAGGATTTAAGTCGGGAGACTGTGCAGGCCAATCCAAAACTTGAATATCGTGGTCTCGGAGAGCGGCAGACACCAGCCGCGCCGTATGGAAAGGAGCATTATCGTGCATGAGTACAAATTCCTGGCCCATTTGGAGTCTGTGTGGGACAATAACAGTCTCTACTACCTCGTTGTGGTATTTTCGTGCAGTCATGCAGCCTTGGATCCAAACGAGCTGGGTTCGTCCGCTAAGACAAATTCCTGCCCACATGATGATTGTTGCGCCTTGGTATAAGCGGACCTCCTGAGGGTGCCGAAGACGGCTAACTCGCCCTGAAGTTCTCCGAACACGTGTTCTTCGTGATTCCGGATGAAACCCAAACCGGGACTTATCGGTGAACAGCACCAAAGACCATTGTACGTCACTCCATGGTAAATTCTCCCGAGCCCACGAAAGACGCCGACCGCGATTGCCACGTCGCAATGCTGGAACACGTAGCGGTCTTCGAGCATGAAGACCAACTTCATGCAACCTCCTTCGCACGGTTTGGTCGCTTACCAGTAGCTGGTGATCCTCCTGGAGCCTTTGTACTAGTTGCATCGCTGTAATATTCGGTTGTCTTCTGGCAGTCATTTGGAGAAATCGATCCTGTTTCTGCGAAGTAACACGATATCTACCCGTGTGCCGTTCAGCCACATCCCCAGTACTGCAATAACGTGACCACAACCTTGATACCACGGTTTGGCTGGTGTATAGGACCTCAGCAAGGACGCGTTGAATGGCACCATTTTCTAACATGCCCAGGGCCCGTAACATTTCATCTCGACTCAAATGACGACGTCACATGACTCTTAAAGCTCATACGACACGTTAAATTAAAAAAAGAAAAAAATCTAATCCCTTTTTATTCATTAATATTAATAAAACAATTTTAATTTTCCTTAACGCAACGACTTTCTAGCAATTTTACCGACGTATTTGGTTTTTTCTTTTGTTTTTTTAATTTTAATTTTTAAATTTTGAATATAGAATACATGAGGTTTCAATTTGTATATAAACTTTTCATAGAAAAACTAGAAAGATTTTAAACTACAAAGTCGTAAATAATTTAGGATTAAAGTATCCCTAGATTCTGTTGATGTGTGTATATGAAAACATTATGCATGTTCGGAAAAATCTTCATCTTTTTAAAAAAGTTGGTGATAGTAATAATTTTAATACTAGAAACAGGAACAAATTAGAGCAACCGAGTTTTCGATTGTCAAAAGTACACACTTCTTTTATGGAGTACTGTGTAAAATGTTATAATAAAATACCGCTCAATATTCTCGAACTAAATGAGAGAAAGTTTAAAACATGTATAAAGCACACACTATGTAGTCAAGCATACTATAAATTAGAAGATTATATAAATGATAAAAATGCTTGGCTTAATGCTAGTCCTGCTCCACAGCCACTCGGGCACACAAATTAATATACATTTTTATTTTTTCCTAAACATAACGATGTTATTAGCACCTTTTTTATTGACCTTAATAACGTATACCGTTATTATAATTTTTACTGTTTTTTTCCTACTTACTACAGTTTATTTTTTTGAAAAGGTTCGCTGATGACCTTAGTTTTGTATAATTTTACATTATATTATATTTCAATTTTTGTAAATGTGAGTACCATGGAGCCATTTATTTGTTAAGTTACCTTGTGTTGGACACTGAGCATGGCAGTTGAGAGCTTTGTCATGCTCACTTTAATGTCTCGCTGACGGTGGCGCGTGGGTTGGATCGTTTGGTTCCCTTCAAAATGGTTGAGCTAAGCGGTGCTGGTGCACGCCTCATACTCGTGAACGGGTGCTGTCAGTTGGGATTGGTCATCTCTTAACTGCCATGGCTTACATCGTTATTATAGTTTTGTTATTTTTTATATTCACCTTCATTGTTTTCACATATAGAGGCAACAAGAATATTGTAACCTGGATTTTGTAAAAACCAAATTGAAGGAAAAGAGTGTCCATGGAGTTTCTTGCTCGTTCTTCTCCATAGAGACCTACGTTTTGGAACGAGCAACTAGCTTCAACTGTAACTTTTTGACAATTCAAAAGTGCCTGTAAATGGTCTAATTGAAATAAATGCTTTGAGTTTGAGTTGTGTCCCAGTTCCCAGGGGCAGGTACTAAATTATGTGGTCGCAGGTTGCCGTGCTGCTGATGGACACACAGGGCACCTTTGACTCGGAGAGCACCATCCGACAGAACTCCACCATCTTCGCGCTGTCCACCCTCATGTCGTCTGTGCAGATGTACAATATGTTCGGCAACATTAACGAAAATGATTTACAGCACTTACAGGTTAGATTCTTATGTTCTTTACTTTGAAGAAATACAATGGATAAGATGTTTAATTTAAGTTTGAATAAATAAGTCACAATATCGTTATTTACCAGAACAGTTAGCCGTACATGTTTAAAGTGCTAGTGAAGCATAATGTAAATACGTATGTATATGTGAAAGCACGAGTACCATTTTAGCCATAAGAGATAAACAATAGAGATAAGAAATATCAAACTAAAGCAACGATAGACAACTTTTTAAGTTTTTCACTGATAAAATCTCCCTAAAAATCTGGGAAAAAGCAGCGAAGAGGCGAAGAGGCAGATTTTGGGCTTAATCACAACAAGGTTAAGTATCTGCTATATTATGTATAAAGTTCAGAACTGCCCCGTTGGACTGGTTGATATGACAATGCTTGGGGAAGGCCTATGATGATGTTGATGATGAGTTCTTAATACCTAAATATTGGTCGTTGTTGATGTCTGGCAGCTGTTTACGGAGTACGGCAAGCTGGTGTGCGAGGCGCAGGGTAAAGCGTTCCAGACCCTGATATTTCTGGTGCGGGACTGGATGTACCCCTACCAGCACCCGCACAGCTACGACGGCGGCGCTGCACTGCTCAGGAAGAAGCTCCAGGTGAAACTACCATGTCTAATTTACATTACTAAACAACAAAACGCCGACGGACAAGCTGATTGTGAGTGGGTATTTGGTATTCTGCCGATGGATACTTGCAATACCAGAAGCAAAGCAAAGCCACAGCTCAGCAACCCGAAGTAGCGACGTCGTTTTTTGGCAGAAATAAATAGGTATGTCTTAGATTTTTATTCCGAACTAGTTTCTTCACAAGGAGCTCACTTCAACAAATTAATCAATTACATTATGTTAAGTAATTTTTTTTTAAGATAAAAAGTAAGAAATCAGGTTTTCTCCTTCATCCAAACTTTTACTTCTCTCTGTCTGATTGGACCCCCTAGGTTCTCGCAGTAGTGTTTCTGTTTAACCCTTATAGAGTGTAACCACACACACACACACACGACTGAAACACCTTTAGATACAAAATTAACCAACACTGCTTTAATCAGGACACTGAATATAACTTTTATAACGCTCATATAATAATGTGGGTGTATACAGTAGAACCTCGATTATCCAAACCTCGATTATCCGAGCCCTCAATTATCCGAACGATGAGTCAGTTTAACCGAACACCCAATTATCCGAAAATTGGCGAGAATTTATGGATGGATATACGATGCAGAGGTTTGTATATTAAAAATTGATTATTTTATAAGAAAAGCATTTTACTTTTTACCCGACTGCAACAGAAGGAGGGTTATGTTTTTCGAGAGTATGTATGTATGTATGTATGTATGTAGGTATGTATGTATGTATGTATGTATGTATGTATAATTGTTTGGCACGCTCTGCAGCCTGAACGGCTCGATGGATTTTAGCTTGAGAGGTGTCGTTAGATTCGTATTTACTGTGAGAGTGACACTGGGTATATCAAAATAAAAAACTAAAAAAATAAAAAATAAAAAACGGTAATTTAAAAAACAAAAAACCCGACTGCTTTTCTGAGTCTATATGAAAAATCCCTAAAACAAGAAAGTCGTTGTCGTGTTGTTTTTGTTTGATCTTGTCCCAAAAACCCACATTTTGATTTTCCGGACTAGTCTCGGTCCCAATTAGTTCGGATAACCGAGGTTCTACTGTATTTGTTGTTTCGGGAGTTACCTGTTTCGAATTCGGCGGGAGGAGAGGACACGCCCGGGTGTTTTCACTGTAAGTGTTGCCCGGAGGACACGGCGGAGAATACGGTGGCGCTTTGTCCTGCTTGGGCGGAGCACTGCCGTGTCCTCGTAGAGGCGATCGGTAGCGGCGACCTCTCACGTCTGGCCCTGGTTCGAAGCATGGTCCGGAGGGAGAGGGAATGGGAAGCAGTCACCTCCTTCTGCGAAGCAGTAACGCGTGAGGAAGAGGGAAATTCCAGCCGCCGCAACAGAAGAAAAACCCCTGGCATCAGCAGTAGCAGAGCGATTCCTGGCGATTCTTAGCCTATGGACGGCGAGTGTTGGGTGACTCACCGTCCGATTAGAACTAGGCCCCGGTCGAAGACACGTTGTGCTCTACGCGCGCTGAAAAGACATGTCAGCGTAATAAACGGGGCTCGCTAGGGCCAGTACCTGTCAGGGTGCCAGAGTCACGAAATTTGTTCGGAAGAGTCACCGCCGACCTGGAACGCAAAGGGCATCAGGAGGAACACAAATTTATTTTTGTCAGTAAGAGTCTGACACTCCCTTCTGCTCCGCTTAAAGCAAAAGAAGAGGTTTACTAATTTCCTATCCTTAAAAAAAAATAGGGGTGTAGGTACATTGGTACACCGCTGCCTAACGATTCGGGGAATACAGACGTGATATATGTTATGTTATATAGTAATATAAGTATGTTATTATTTATGTTACCAGTCGAACCCGAACCAGGCGGCAGAGTTGCGTCAGGTGCGTGAACAAATCAACTCAAGTTTCGAGCTGGTCAAGTGCTTCCTGATGCCTCATCCAGGTCTAAATGTTACAAAAGAAAACTTCGCTGGATGCATTCGTGGTGAGTATGATATAGCTGACAGCTAGCTGACGATGGTGAATAGACATTGATAATGCATGTTCCTATAAGTATTCTAATCTTCACAGACCTGACTGAAGAGTTCAGATTAGCTCTTCTAGAGCTGGTACCTTCACTGTTCGATCCGAAGTATATTACTCCGAAGTTAGTCAACGGTGAGCAAGTGCGGACTCAAGACTTGTTCGAGTACTTCCAGAAGTACGTCGATATTTTCAACAGCGATGAAGTGCCGGAGGCGGTCACCATTTTTAAGGTACCTAATCAATAGAAAATAATAGTAATAATAGTATGCGAAACCGGTGTCGTCCGATGCTTGGCGTGCAGGATTAAGCATGTTTGTACTCGACAGGCGACAGCGGACGCGTGCCTGCTGGCGGCGACACGCGCGGCGCGTTCTGTGTACTCGGCACGCATGGAGGAGATCACGCGAGACGCGCGCAGCGTGCCCGTCAGCACGCTGCAAACCGCGCACGCCGCCGCGCGCGCTGCCGCCGAGCTCTGCTACACGCAGAAGAGGAAGCTGGGCTCGCAGGAAGACGCTGACGCTCGGCTTCAAGACCTCATCAAGGTACGACTCCGACTACACCCAATGGTAGCATCGATTCGATTAGATTATCAGTTGGGTTGGTTTCGTCACGCCTTCTTTTAAGCGAATTAGGTACTGGGGTAAATACTTACATTATACAAGGTGTTGATTTGCATCCTTGCCAAATTTTAGGAGCTTGTCATAAAAAAATAGAAGTAATCAAATATAATTACGAATTACGATACCTGGCCAAAATTTAATACTTGTTTTTTTAGTTGTAACTATCAAATAACAGTATTCTAGAATAGTCCTCTCGCAAAATTCAGAATTGCCCAGTTGCGTATGCGGTAGGCAGAGTTGTCGCGCGGGTATATCAATGTGTTCATAGCGCCTAAGCCCTCTGGCGAGATGGCTAGTGGCTACCCTGAATTTGAAAATCACGTAAAAAAAAAAAAAGATTTCAAAATCAATTTATTTTATTATTGATTCGTGTTAAGAATCACGAGCATAGTTAACTCCTTGAATTTGACCAGGATGCAAATCAACGCCTTGTATATTAATATTTATTTTATTTATCTGTGTATGTTCTAAAATTCTAAAGTGAAAACTTCTTCAGTGTAAACATCTGTCGATGTCTTCATTGGATAATAGAAGTAATAGCTACAATATGTTTAATATTGTCAGGAACTAGACGGGAACCTGTCACAATACGTTTTGAACAACGAAGCGAAGGTTCGAGAGACCATGTCTCTCGCCAAGAACACATACAACGTCGTCGTTAGCTGTGTGTGTGGAGAGGACGCACGCCTCTGCCTACACCCACAAGAGCTTGAGGACCTTCACGCTGAGGCCAATCTGGCAGCATTCTCGCTCTTCGACGCTGCGAGAGACGTGTCTGAAGATGATGAAGATGACGAAAGGCTGAATTTGCAGCAGGTGAGGTTCTTGTACTGTACAGGCTGAGCTTCGGACGTATTGGAGAAAGTATAAGAGATTCTCGTTCCAAATATTTTGTAAAAAATATTATTTATGTTATTTTATTTGATTACTCATCATCATCTGATTACTGATCAAATAAAGTAATTCCATGAATGTTTTATTATTGACAATTATTATGTATTTCTGCATCTATCTCCAGTGCCAGTCACATCTAGTCCGACTTAAGGTCCGACGAGTCGCGCACTGTAGGTGCTCTAACTCACATTACAGTAGGTACGATTCAAACTTAACGGCGGCTCAGAAGTTAGCTGCGAGTGCAGGTTCCCGCAGGTTTATTTGAGTTAAAGATAATTTAGGCTCCACTTAATAATTTCTAGATCTAGAGGTAATAAAATGGAGCCTGAATTAACTCGAATAAACCTGCTGGAACCTACACTCGCAGCTGACTTCAGAGTCGCCATTAGGTTGAACCGCATTATACCTACAGCAACTCCCCACGAATACTAGCCCAGTAGGAAGACAATGAATGCGAGAACTATGAATATTTCAGAGTTTGGAGCAGAAGTACGAGTACTTGCGCGCCACCAACAAGCTGAACAACAGGAGAGCCGTGCAGGATGCGCGCGACTTGTACATTCTTCGTATGAGGAACAAGATGCCGCTGGTGGGCGTCAGCCCTAACAGGCTGCGAACTCTGCACCAGGCGGCGCTCGATGATTCCGTGAAATTCCTCGCTGAACAGAGAAACCGCACCACGCTTTACGAAAGTGACCCCTACATGGAGGAACTGCTCCAAGTACGTGCCACTGTACCGCCAGCACACGTTGCGGCGATTAAAGTCGCCAAAACAAGCCATTCGTAAAAAAAATCCGAAGGTTTGGCTGCAATCTGAGATTATAACAATCACACAATTCACACACTTTTGAACAAGATCCATAATTCCATATCACATTCGAATTGTAACGCATATTGATATGGTTTATGAAAACCCGAAATCTTAGGATTGAGTCTTATGTTAAGACTTCGTGTCGCAGCCAACTAGTATAAATTGCCGTACAAATGCGGTTAGCCCTTTCATTGAACAGCGCCATTCAACAATTCATCGCGACACGTGGACAGGTTGGGCTCGACCCTACTAACAATTTGAAATTTAACCAGTCAGCTGACCTGTTTGTTGAACGTTGTGTTCAGCCACTCGGTTAATCAACATATAGACGTGTAGTTAAATGCTTGAATGGCGTCGTTCAATGGAAGGCCTAGCTGTGCTATGAAACGGGTATTGCAACTACTTGGCTGCGACAAACACACACACAAGTGTAGGTTTGCACTTGACGCACGCTCGATTCATTGAAATTAAAAGACACGAGATGATGAGAGCACACATACATAAATCCTTATCGAATTTAACTGGACGCAATAAATTCATCCGCGTCTGTGGGTCACCTGCGTCTCCTTACTTTGGTCTCTGTTTGCACTCCTTGTGGCATAAAGTTGGCAAAGTTGGCATACCTTGTTATAATTTTCAGGAAATCGATGATCACTTTATGGAATTCGAGAGGTCGAACAAAATCATTAAAGATGCCGCAGTGCAAGCAGCCCTGCACAAGTACAACAACCACATGGAGTCCGCGTGGGGCCCGCCGATGTGCTGCTTCCACCCGCAAGGACTCCAAGACTTACACGAGACTGTCGTGAGGGAGACGCTTGAGAACTGTCTTGCTGACAGACACGAGGATGATGAAGATGACGAATTCAGGACAGAAGTGATGGAGGCAAGTATTCGGCGGTCTCGTCTCGGTCGACGTCTAGGCATCAGCGTCATCTATTGATTGGTTTTAGTCAGCCAACAACAAAAAAAAAGTGCAAAAGTGTTATTGGGTTTTTCTATGAATTTCTCAGTAGCAGCTCGGAGTTTGGATTTGTGCCGGGTTAATGGCAATAGGCTCGCCCCCTATTACATTTGGGACCTAAAAACATACCGGCGAACTGAGGGTGTCATTTGTACACCTCTGCCTAACCCTTCGGAGAATACAGGCGTGATGGTATGTGATGGTATGTACCCAACAACACTTTTTGCTCGACCTGGGAATCGAACTCAGGACCTCTAGCGTAGCAGTCGTGCTTAGGACCACCAGGCTAAAAAAAAAAGACAAAGAAAGAAAGGAAGGTGGAGGTAGAAATAAATAAATTATTATTAATATATTTCACAGATCCTTGAAAAACGTTTCCTTGAACAAAAGCGTACCAACGAGTACAACAACGACCGAGCAGTGGAGCAAGCCGTGTGGGTGTATACTATGAAGTTAAACAGGCCTGAAGCGCCGCCCGCGCCGTCACCGCCACCGACATCATTTTTCGGGGGCTTTTTCGGCTTGTTCTCGTCAAGTGCCCCTGAAACTGATTCAAGGCCCGATCCTTGGCACCACCGGGTATGTAAGGAAGAAGCGGTAAAAGTGTTCAAGGACAGGCGTCGTGATGCCGATACTAAATACCCGATTGATCCATATTATAACAAGCTAATCAAGGTATGTATAATCGTTGCACCAATGGTCGCACGACTTCAGGGAGACAATTCTACAAAATTTTAGAAACCATCGCAATTTAAACTCAGTATCAGTGTCAAAAATGTGAGAGGCATTTTTGAAACTGATACTGAGTTTTTTTTTAGATTGATTGTCGCTGTATAGTTGTCTTTCTGAGCGTGAGGGCCTGGTTATATTTCCCAGATAATACATCAATGTCTGAAGAACTCAATACCTAGTAGATAACTAATGAATTAATGTTTTGGTTACAGAAAATTAACGACATTTATAATGATACTGGATCATAGATAAAGTTACCGGTCCTTCCAAATAACTTTTTTGTAGGAAATGTAGGTACTGAGTATAGACCTGCATTGACTCCAGACCGTGATGACACCAACTACATTTTTATTACATTTGTAAATTTTGTAATTTAAGATGTCGAATCTACACTTAGTGGTCAACTTTTTTATAAACAACAAAATTGCTCTTAATGTTGGCATAATGTTTTAATCAAATATTATATATAAGTAATTTATCATTATGCTTTATTCAAATAAAATATTAAGTATTTTATATATTTTTGTATTAATTATTTTTATGCATATCAGCATAGTATATACAACGTGATACGAAATAAACGCAAGACCTCATTCACCTTAAGTACAATAATATTAGAGAACTAAAATAACAGTTGTAATTGAATTAACTCAAAGTTATGAAACAGTTGTGCTCACTAAACATGAAACGTCATACTACTCTATTCCTACGCACACACTCATAGCGCACACTCGTGGTGCGTGTGCTTGTATGGTCGAAGCCAGTTACACTATTTTTAAACATTTATACCTTGTTAAACATAGCTAGATCTCTGCGACAACTGTCAGTAAAATCAAGCCTATGAAGTCCTGAATTTCATTAAAGGACAGACAGTACCTGTTAATGTCATACTTTATGGGCATGCCGACCTAATTAGTGATGGGGGATGAATCATCGTGACCACAGACTATAAACTATCGATATTTTAATATAAAACCGTGAAACCGGCCATCATTGCCCGCATTTTTACTTATTTTTGAGATTTTGCAAAAAATGATCACCGGAAATACGTATAAAGTCGACTATAGTAGCAATTACTATTAAAGGCTTTATATAGCAAAATGTGGTGCTTCTAGCTATAACAGAATCCTAGAAAAAGGCGCTTAAATAGCCGGGCAAAATTATACGCACAACCGTCCAACATTGCTCACCCTTATTTTCTTAAAAACTTTCAGTTCTAAGGCTTTGGCAATAAGGTATGTTTTAGTGAATTATGCAAAGTTCCCATTTCTCATGATCAATATGTCAAACACGCTTATTTTCTTTATTTTTTTGAGGTGGGCAATGTTACAATACACAACAGCTACTTTTTCATACAAACTAAAACGGTGGGTTAGGGTTGATACACATACACATGGTTTGTGTCAATTAACTTTTTTCTTTCTTTCTTTCTTATTTATGTGATAAATAAAAATCTGTTTAAATATAAACTCTTTCATAATCAGTCAACTCCGATTTATTATTTTTATAGGCTTTCCCATACTGCAAACAAACAGACTAAATGTAGCTAAGTATCTAAATATAGTTTCTGTTTGTCAACTTGTCTGGACTAAAATACAGAAATATTAACATTTTTCTGCCCTTATCCCAGTTTATATGAGGTCAGCGCAGCATGTCCTCTTCCAAAACTCGGTATCAACCATCATCTTAGTATTTACTCCCTTTCTTTGCTAGTCATATATTATAATCATTTACACAATCCCTCCATCTGTTATTTGATCTTTTCCTACCTACTCATATAGCCATCCGCATTTATACTCATGCCTACTTAGAACTTTGGCCGTAACATGTTTCTCAGTCCTCTGTATCAAATGTTCATATCATGATTTCTAATAGGTACCTAGGCATATAGAATTTTTTAATTTAAAAATACTATAATGGGTGCCAACCCTAACACTGTTTTTGCAGTTGGCAATGTTGTCACTCCTATGTTCACGTAAGTTCGGGAATCATTGCCCACTTCATTATCTTAAAGATTTGATGTTCTAATGATCTCAAAATAGCATAGAAATGAAACATGTTATTTATTATTACTCTAATATTGAAATAACTTACCTGAGCAATGTCGTACGCTAACAATTTGTAAAAACGTTAAACAAGATTTTGGCACCACCTCACACTAGTCTTGCTTCCATCATGTCTCGCCGACGACTTAGTGAACTTAACAACATAACTAATATTTAGTGTAACTAGAAAAATAGTCTAATTTACCCTAAAAATTAAATAATGTTGTCAACTATATAAATTTATTTACAATTCAAGATTTTAGTTAGGTATTTTTCGTGTTCGGGCAAAGATATCCGCTAAAGGCAATGTTGGCCGGTTTCACGGAACTTAATTTATCTTTAATTTTATTGTGTTTTTTAATATCATAACATTAATTTCATTTGTGCATAAGTATATACAAATGCAAACAATGTTATGATATTATGATCAAACTGATTCTGATATAGATATGGGGTGGATGTGGCGTGTGTTTTTTGTGCAAGACAGTAATATTATATTTGTTTCCAAAACACACGGCATTGTTGAAGACTTCTTTTATATCTGCTGGTGAAAAGACCTGTAATTGGTACCTACAGGTATTATGAATGCTATGTGAAAATACATAAATCCCATTAGAAATTTTATATTAAATTACCAATTTTGGAATAAAGTTATCATAAGAAGTAAATGAAAACAAATTATTCTAATCAAATAATAAAAATAAAAATCAATCAGATGTAAAAAGAGGTCATGTTATGTATGAGATCAAAAATCACTACTACAGTAGGTATATCTTAGTGTAAAGATCATTACCTAGTAATTAGACAAAATAAACCGCTTCTGTGTATTTTGATACTGCAGATTCATGCAGAAGTATAGTCCTATAAGCAAGTTTGTCATCAACACAATTTGGCTAAAAAACCGAGCAACATCATTGCTCTCGGACAGTTAAGGTTGATGTTGCACACATCATGCAATCCAATAGCACACACCATGCTATCTGCCGACCCATTGGAGCTTGGTAAGTTAAAAAAGTGGAGCTTCTCCAGCTCTTCTTAGGAGGCCTCTTTCTTCGGAAGACCATTGAGCTACTTGACCTTGGCCCTCCCCCAACTTTCCACGCTAGAAATTGTCACTTCAGTACTTTAGGATGGCTCTTACCCTTCAGGTTGTCAAGTTAAATCTGCTAGCCAAAGGCACTGCCACTGCTCGTCAGTGTTCACTCCGGCCGGCCAATAAAGGCAAGCCAGAGATGAAGAACAAGACTTCTCATGGGGTCGCTACTTTTTTATTATAAGAGTTAGGTCCACTTTTATAACTTCTGTTTGTCCCTCCTGAATATAATCTGGTGTGTTTAACCATCATTGATTTTCTTACACAAACAATAAATAATCCACAATAATGACTCCAGGCTAAATAAATATAATAAAATTGGTGAAATAACTCTTAGCAAACCTTCTAAATTAGGATTACTACTCTCTGAATTTATGCAAAGATGAGCCAGGTACTACTAAACATATTAAGTACCTATCTTTTTAAAATTAAGAATTTTGACTTAAATCATTTAGTTTCCCACCGGCTCTGTTTATAAGTTTTGTAAACCCTGTTTTGACAATTTCTATAGTTAGAAATCAGTTCTAATAAATTTTGCTAACACATTTCCTGCAGAAGCCAAACAAGCATTTTTTTTTATACTTAATGTCATACTTTTTCAAAACTTTGCAAACACCTAAACTGTTGGGTAGGTAGCTAAATAAATTTGCTCGGAGTTGCACAAACATTCCGATTGTTCTGTTACCTCAATGGGGCCAAGAAGGATTAGGCCTTCAGTATCGTCTGATGATAACAATAGCGATAGGTAACTGCGACAAATAAAATTTAACGCACTTGGTTTCTCAGACCATCAATACGCGGGTCGGAACAGAAGTGATATTAACATATTTGTTTGTACTTACGTACGTTTGGTGGCGGCGAAGCATAACCTCGTCAGCATAGCCTCCTCGTCTAGAGGCGAGGAAATACTAAAGTCACCACTGGAGGATCCAGGTAGGCGTGGCCATCGAGAAGTCTGTTCTTGGTCCGAAGCAACAGCAAACGAAGTACCTATCGCAATATTCAACACCGCCTTATCCTTACCATAAATATTACTCACTAATTAGGCATATATAACTAAACAATCACTTGTTTGGACCTGAAAAAACTAAATTTCGCAATTTTATATTTGCAATGAAAAAATTTTGTGTTTTGGCGGCAAAATTTATGAACGCTATGAGTTGACATTGACAGGTGTGCTGACAGTTAATAGAAAGTAATAACTGCCGCGCTCTGCAGAGTGAAACAGACAGGCAGCTTAGAAAAGTACAGGTAAGATGAAATCGAGTGATCTTAGACATGTCTTAGGCTTAACTTACCGTCCGCTTCTTCAACAATGCCGTGTGTTTTGGAAACACATAATTGTAACTTCTTTATTACATTATAATAGAAGTTACAATTATTTAAAAAAGGAATAAACTAAAAGTATCATGTAGTATGGTAGGCCTTGACCCGAAGGAGCGCATAGGTAAGAGGCTCAGTGGCGACGAAAAGCTGGTGGAAGCCAAGCTTTACAGCTTAGCTCATCGCCGCAAGGTCACCTGCTAGTCGGTTTTTTACAAATTGTACAGAGGCCGGCACATCAAGCTACCCCAATCTGTCAAATTTCTTTAACAGTTTTTCAACTTTATTACAAAAGTATAAGGTTCATGTTGAATTGGGAAAATTTGACAGTTTGTGATAGCATGATGTGCTGGCGACTGTACTTCGGTGAGTGTGTCCTAGAACTCCACAACACCATCCATACATAGGACATGTAGACACCACTAGACACCATAGGACATCTAGACTAGACGCCCCTTAAGTTACCACCCAAACCTTGTTGCGATTCCACCGATTCGCACATAGCGTTTTCAATCTTCTTTTATAATGCGCATTGCAAAGGAGTGGAACACTGTGCCTGCGTTTGTATTTCCGAACGCAATCAACCCTAATCTTTTCAATGTTAGAGGGAACAGGCTTCTTCTGGGTAAGCTCACTCCATCGTAGACTTTTTCTATGTCACTTCTGACCAAGATTAGAGTCAAGAGCTTACACATCTCGAATAAATAATAAATCTAAAAACTCAAAGTTTGATTACACATTTACTAGGTATTGCCATATGAAAGATATGGTAATACAAAAATCATCAGATTATTGCAGATCTATAGCTACGTAGTACGTAGGAACTGAAAGTACCTACGCAGAATTAGGCAGAATGTACAAGTATTCTTATACGTTTTGTTACAAATGATTATATGTACCTGCTTTTTTTTTTTTTTTTTTTTTTTTAAAGATGGTAAAATCATCAAATGACCCCCCCCGTCCTGGGCGGGGCGGGAGGGAGTGTCAGACTTTTACTGACTAAAAACCATCTATGTTCCTTCGTGTGCCTTTTGCGTTCCGGGGGCGCGGTATCTCTTTCGAACAACCCGCAGCCCCGGCAGGCATTTGGCCCTTAGTGGCCCCTTCCGATGGCTGACACCTCTGTGCGCGGAACATGGACGCGCCGTCGGCACGGTCTGTCGTTATTTAATAACGTACGGACGGTGAGCTACCCATTGCTCACCGCCCACAGACCGTGCCTACGGTATCCGCCTGCAGGAGGCGCAATGGTGCCGTTATTGGCAATCCATTGCGCCGGCGGACGCGGTGTCAGCGGCGGCCGCGGGTGCGGCGGCGGCGGCGGCGGCCGCGGGAGCGGCGGCGGCGGCGCGGGGCCTTCCCGGAGGGGCGGCGGCGGCGGCGGCGCGGGGCCTTCCCCCGGTCCTGGCGGGTATGGCGCAGGCCTTGCCCCCAGCCCGGTGATCGGCCGGCCTGTTAGCCCCCGCACATGCGTCGCAGTGCGACGGGGCGTCACAAGCCGCGGCCTTGTGACCGGGCTGGCCGCAGCGGAAACACAGGGCGCTGCGGTCCACCTCCGAGGCGCATATGTACCTGCTTACGTACATTTTGAGCAAATAAAGGTTTATTCTATTCTATTGTATGGATACAATGGCTCTCCAGCTCCGCCAGCCAGTAACGTCGCCGTAACCACATGTTTACTCGAACAATAAGGAAAAGGAAACCAAAATGTCATTGTAATCAAAACGCATTTAATATTTAGAACATCATGCTAATTTAAAGTTTTTTCACAAAACAAAACTTTATCTAAACGGCAATAAAGCATTATTTTAATTCACATTGCAATATCAAGTCTAATAAAAGTACAAATTCTTGTTTTTGGTTAGCTTTAGCCGAAATAACTACTTAAATATGTAAATGTAAAATTGTGTTTATATTATTATCTATTCATTACCTATAAATGTTGCTTTATTATAATTTTACTAATTAACCCACTGTAGGTTCTTTAATTAGGTACCTATATGTATGAATTATGATATGCGCATCATCATCCAATGTCCAGAATATGCAGACCTTAAATTGCCCTACCTACGTAAGGTCTACATGATGGCGAAATAATACCATACTGAGTTGAAAAGTATAGATTTGTTAGGTTTAACGCAACATTCCATAAACTAATGATTAGGTACAATAAATGTGCACCTAGGTTCAATATAGAGAAATTATTTTAATACAAATTAATATACATTTGGGATTGTTTTTATTTATAATTCTTAGGGCCACTTTCACCAAAATCACTACTTAAACATATTTAGCGATAAATGGGTTTAAATTATAATTTTGTCACTGTCACCTTCTAATAATGTGACAGGGATGCAATGATGTTTTAAATACGTTTGGGCCCTAAATGTATTGAATGATTTTAGTGAAAGTAGGTCTTAAAAACAACAGTCAATTTCTATAAATGAATAAGAACTTTTCATATCAAGCAACATTTATAAATAATAAATATATGGTAATATGTCGTCCAGTCAGACCCGACTCCTTAACGGAAAAAATTGAGCTCTATTCTCGGTAATTCGATATAAAATTTGTGGTCTACCCTCCACACTATCGCGCTCTTTTACAATATTCACGTCACAGGCAAATGCGTAGATTTTAACAATAGGCAATTCTTCAATTTATCTAAAAAATACCCTTTGACAGCTGTCAGATGAAAAGTTATACCGTAAAAAAAATTAAAAGGATTTTTTTAGGTGTATATGTAAGAATGCTCCCGAGTCTCCATCGTGCTGCAACGACATCGTCTTGGAGAAGTCAGTCCTACTAAACGTTGTTACTGTTTAATTATAATAGCGGGCAATCGGCAAACGTTCATTCTTTCCGAGTTGTCCTATTGTACAAACTGTATGGAAACACGACAGGATAAAATAAAACCGTTGAAGCCACTATTAAACCATAATCCTGGTTTTATTCCTTTGGCTTCAAGACACAAAATTATAATAAGTCGAAATTTATACTTGCCGGAAAGTTAACTTGTACAAACGTGTTTAGTTATCGTATTTTAAAACTGTCATTCTTTCCCGCTTCGCAAATCGGCTACCGTTCAATCCGTACAGATTATATATTCCGGAAAGATTGAACGCTAGTGGACGGCCTTGTGATGGCCTGCTTTTAAGGCTTAATTCATCAGGTACCTAACCATTTTCTAAATAACTTTAATTCGTGAGCTATACTTAATCAATAAATGCAGAATTTCGGTCAAGTAACATGGGTTTTTTTCAATATGCATTTAAGATTCAAATTAACAATACTCACAAATAGTAAAAGTAATTTCAGTTAAATACAAATGTTGTTGAGTGTGTAAGCAGGAATACTGGATGCTTAACAGTAAGCAGCGTAACGATAACAACGTTTCATCATAATCGTAGTCGAGTCTATTCAAGAGCGTCGCATACCTTGTTTGGGGCCGGTTTAACCTCCCTAGTTTTAAATTGTTCGTGCCAAATTATTTTAATTAATTTATGCAACTTCATGTAGTACATGGTAAAACAGGTCCTTTCCCCAAGACTATTTTATTTTTACAAAGTTCATTACAGCAGTATTTCGACACAATCTCGGCAGTCACATCTGCAATACATAGTTTTTCTGACTTCGTTCGTTCTTCGTCACAACTATTAACAGTCACTTGGTATAAATTATATTTTGCGCGTGTGCATTGTAAGTATATAATTATTACAGTTTTATCATAATTACAATTAAAATTAATAGAATATAATTCAAATAAATTTGAACTAAACGCGTTTAACTCTAGGCGAAGCATTTCAATCTACATTTTGGTAAGCCACCTAATGATAAAAGTGTTAAATTACAACTTGTATTGAAAAACAAAACACTTAAAAAGGTGTTAAAATGTAAATTAAAATGAAACCGCAAAAACATTTCCTTTGCCAACACATAGACACTAAAAATACTGAAACTTTCACAAGTTGTGCTTACAAATAAATAAAACATCAAACATTACAACATCTTATTAACATATATTATTATAATTTCTTACATAATTTATCAAATTATCAAATGAATGTCTAACGTTAAACCTGGCTGCTGAACGTCGGCTAGCGGACTTTTAAGCTGTATCCAAATAATATGTTCTTTTGTCCGTAGCGTACAGTACGGCCGACGTATCTTGGCGAGTCTGAAGTTAGCCGATTAGCTGCGCAGTAGACAATTATGTTCTTAAAAGATCCTCTGCGCAGCGAAACGGCTAACTTCAGACTCGCCAAGATACGTCGGCCGTACTGTACCTCCGTTCGGCGCGGGGTGTTGCGATCCAATAACTCCGGACGCAAAGCCGTCCGGGATGTCCGAGAACAGAAAATAGCCCGCCGTAACGTCACTGCGATCATCGCGTATTCACTCGACATACTTTTCTTACCGTATACCGTACGCAAAATAAAAAAATGTATCTCGGACACGAAGATTTCTCTTAGGGACTCCATCTGAACAGTTTGACATGTTGTCTACTGTTACTACTGTTAGATAAAATCTAGTGCACGATATAAGGGAAAAGTATGGCCGTGTGAACGTGGCCCTTCTCTGTCAAGTGCACTCCATGTCGCCGACTGCGGAAATATGAGAATTTGGCGATTTTTGCGCTTGCTTCATTGTTATGTTATGGACCCGTAACTGCTCCTTTGGTCTAATGGTTATTAACGCGACTGCTGAGCGAGGGGGCCTGAGACGCCGTACCACCGTACCGTACCAAACGGGCGTCCAAACTAGCGCTGTTGAATCGCGATGCTGCTGACACGAAACGGAGTTACGGTACAGACAATAGAACATATTATGTGGACCCGACATAGCTTTACGCCGCATGCCTCATGAACAGTCGGAGAACTTGATTGTTGAGCAGATCCACACACAAGTATGCCAATTTACTGTGGTACACTATTTCAAAAGACTGACATACAGGCTGGATTTTAATTCACTGCGTATCTTTTAGGAGGTAAAATTACTTATGGGACCGGCTCTGAAATTTAAAACATAAATCCGCTGTTCCAAACATTTTGATCGTGTTGTAGTGCACTTTTGTTGGGAACAATGTTAAATATTTCGTGTACCTACCTACTGCAGTTGTTCTCATAGTACAACATGTTCATGAGTACTATAACCTGATGAAAGACGCGCAGTAAATTAAAATTTTGCATGTAGAATGAAAGTTGCGATTTGATTTTACGAACAAATTAAATTAATAGTGTTTTTTCTTTTCGATCAAGTTTTCTGACTTTACACAAAAGCAGGCGGGACATTCGCTAATTCGCGTTGAGATATAAATATATAAGTATATTTATATGAAACTAAATATTCATTAACATTACTTAAAAACCAAATTTTATTGTTATGGCGTGCCTTATTGCGTGCCACCTTATTTTCACTGCCGCGCGTCTTTACCATTTAGACCGGCCATACACGGGACAGCTTGAAGCAATTAGGATCGACTGCTTCAAGCTGCGACTGCATAGTAGGTAAACTACAGCCTTCTACGTACATTACATACACGGAACAGTTAGAGCAGTTGCAACTGCTTCGGGCGGTTGGCAGTACGGTGAAATTCCATCGTGCTGTCAAGCAGACTCTGACTTCTCGAGCAGCCCGTGTATGACGGGCCTTAATACTCGTATCCCGCCTTCAAATGCATGCTCTAATTTGCTAGTCTTTTCATTTCAATATTAGGTACAGAATATATTTTATTAATTTAAGAATTAGAACAAATAATCGTTTAGTCGTAACAATGAAAACCATGCAAGTGCACGATGACATTTTTATAGGTGTGTTGTATTGTTTAAGAATCATCCATAAATCACGTGAGGCAAATGTCAACAGTTTTCAGGAAATTGAATTGTAAGTATTTATTTTTCGTTGAAAAATTAAAATAATTTTCAACAATTAAAGTATTATATTTCTACGCACTAAAGATGTCATGATGGCCCAGTGGTTAAGGCGCCCGACTCTCATGCACGAGTAAGCAAGTAGGCAAGTACCAATGTGACTTTTTTAATTCATATGTAATTTCTAAGTTTATCTCAGACACCACTGACATTGGTGAAGGAAAACACCTTGAGAAAACCTTTAATTGATATAATTAATTACTATAGGTAAATCTGAAATCGCCAATCCGCCTTGAGCAAGCGTGGTAATCAACGCTCGTGCCTTCTCTGTATGAGAAGAGGCCTTTGTCCTGCAGTGGGACAATAATAGGCTGGTATTCTATAAATGTCTACACTATCAAAAATAATAATATGATTTCGGATAGATGGGAGGCTAGTGTAAAATCGCACGTTGGGGGGGATTAAGTTGCTAAAAACATCACGTGATTAATAGATGACTCCTTTGCTAAGTTCAAATCATTTATTATGCGCAAATATAACTTTCTACAAGCGAGTTATCTGGTATTGCTTATTATTCATTATCTTTATAAGTAGATAATATAATATCTACTGAGCACCTACATTCTTTGAGTCTAGATAATTTATAATTCTGTAATGTGTATTGTGTTGAAGTGTTCAATGTATTACCGGTCGTTCGCGAAGACACGTTGCGTAGCTATTAAACACATTATTTTAATGAACAAGTACAATACACTATGAACAGACGCCAGCGCATCAAGTTACTACAATCTGTCAAATTTCTTTAATAGATTTTCAACTTTATCGCTGTAGCATATGGTTCAAAGTTGATTGCGAAAATTTGACAGTTTCGGGTAGCTTGATGTGCTGGCGTCTGTACAATCAACAAAGCTATTTGGTATACAAGCTGCTTACTTGCGATTACTTTTAAACAATATTGTGAGTGTGCTGACCAGTCAATTCTCTTAAGTGTGTCATAAGCTTAAAAAGTAATTACGCATACCTACAATAAAAATGAATATTGGCAGTGTAGTAAGCTGCGTACAGACAGCGCGAGGCATGCGTGCCGAATAGTTTGCCATGCATGCCTCAGACTGTATGGACGAGGTGCTCAGTGTGAGCATTCATCGCAGTAGCGAATTTGATTGGCGATCTGGGTATTTGTTGGGTATTTGTTGAGCATTTGCCATACGTAGCAAAGCATTCGTGTCGCACGCCTCGCGATGTCTGTACGCGGCTTTAGAAGATGAATAATTTTGCCTGTACAACAAATAGTTTTGTTAACTGTACATTACAGTACCTACCCAACATAGACAACAGCCATAAACATTAAAAACATGGAATCACCATCAATTATAATAACCTGTCTTGGGCATTGACAAAAGAGTTTCTGTCTGATCTGATACTTGATTTCAATTTTAGAACGTTGTTCAACTTCATTTATTTTAGCATTAGAAAAATAATAAAATAAATGCTTTTTTGTGTTTTTTTTTTTTTTAAACAGCTTCAATTTTTATTTGTCGTGAAAAACTGAGCTTAATAGACACTAGCATTGAAATAACGATAGTCCTAACGTTATTTTTCTAAATGTTATGTTGAATGGAGTACAGGTGTTTAGTTATAACGTAAAGGCCCGCATATATAACACGTCACGTCATACATCACTCAATCATAAACATAAACATTCATCACTAAATGGTAAATTGCGACGTGACGTCGCTTCGCTTTGATGTGTTCATGTTAAGCCTTATAGATCAAATTCGTTCTTATTTTGTGAAATATAACACACAAATCCACATGTTACAAGTCAGTCAAGTGCACCTAGTTCCGATTGTCGAGAGCCTCTTTTCGCCTTAACTTTCAGGCAGAGGACTGTATCTTTTCAAAAATGAAACTAATTTCATGTTCTACGGAATTCACATTCTATCTGTTTTATGGTTATTCCATTTACCACTCCGTGTGTTTTCCCATAGATTGTGATTTAAGCGAACGCAGTAGCACTTATCTACGAAACAACTAACGAACAATTGCCTCAATTATAAAATATTTGTTGAAGCAACTTGGTAGACGCACAAAAAACCAAGTTAATCACAGCTTCAGCAATCAAACAATAAACATTTTATTCCAGTCTTTCCTCTGCCGATATATTTAATCTTTGAAATGTTATAGGAACGTTTTGAAAAACTTACCTAATCACAAAAGTTGAATAAGACCCACAACATACATGTACTACATTTGAGGCGGTAATTCCAACTACTGGTTCACATACTGAACTTCTAAATCCGAATTGGGCATACATTTTTCAATTTTATTACAAAATTGTTACTTAGAATTGCGCGCCCCTATTCCGTAGTACACAGATGTCACAGATTAACATTAAAGTCACATGCCATTATAAACGTTGCGCGTTCCTCAAAACAATTCTCTCATTTTTATTTTTATTTAAATAAAAAAATACATACGTAAAAATATTTAGATAGAATGTATCGATAGTGTGTGTCCGAGGTACCGATACATGTGCGTGAAGCGGTGCGGGGTGACGGCGCGCGCTGCTCAGCACACGCAGCCGCTCTCGTTGCCTTCCTGCTCCGAGCCCATGGGCGACTGCGTCTGCAGGTCCACCGCTGAACCATGAGTTAAGGACATCATCTAAGTACTCTCCGAACTTGCTACAACTTATAACATGCATGCAATGTCGTGTTCGACCACATTATATTTCTTTATAAATCTCACTGGAAGGCAAACAAGCCGACGACCCACCTGATGTTGAGTGGTGACTGCTGTCTAATGGCATCTGCAATACCAGAGGCCTTGCAATACCAGAGGCCTTGCAAAACCAACCCAGAGACAAAGTTGATATTTAACTTGTGCCTGTAATTACACCGGCACGGCCATACCCTTCAAACCGGAACCTAGCAACGCTGCTTTGCGGCAGAAATAGGTACTAGTGGTAATACTTCTCCGAAAGAAAAATTCGTAGCAAATGTTATTATGAGATTTATCTAAATTCTAATTTGAATAGTGAATTGGTTTTTAATAATTAGTATATAAACTCAGGGAAACTTATTGCTTAGCAAGACTGGAATGTGTCTTTGAATTGTTGTTCAATAGTGTTATCTACCCGATTGGTGTAAAGGCCAAAGGCCAAATCGACGTAATCTTTCGAATCTGCTCAACAATTATTTTCCCATATTGTAGAATATTTCAACTCAATTGTTCTAGTGTCTAAGGGATTATTGTCCAGAATGTAAGCAGAAACTTGAATTGTATATTTTGGTGCCATAGATATTTTACGTCACGTTCGTAAACTTCAGCCTGTAAATGTTCGACAGGTGACCTCATTGGTGTATATTTTAACCTTTTGAACGCCACGGACGTTTATAGACGTCTAACGAAATCGTGCCAAACACGCCACCGACGTCTATAGACGTCAAGAAAACGACATTTTTACGTACTTATTCTATAGTTAAAAATATACTAAATTAAGTTTTTCTATCTCTTTTTCATATTATCTAAAACTACATTAATGAAATATTGTAAAATAGCACAAAGATATATTCATTTCTTACATTTCACTAGAAAAAGCAATAATCAAAAATTGCTCATCGAGATGTACTGCATTTGTGGCTTGGCGTGGCAGTGGCGCCGATGCGTTTACGCTCTGGCGTTCAAAAGGTTAACCCCCGACTCAAAAAGAGGGGTGTTATTAAGTTTCACGTGTCTGTGTGTCTGTCCGTGGCACCATAGCTCTTAAACAGGTGAACCGATTTTAATGGGTTTTTTTTATTTGAAAGCAGATTTCCTAGCATTAACAGTCAAAAGTTTTTTTTTAAATATATTAATAAAGGTTTTTTTTATCAAACAAGCTTTTATTTTTGTAATGTTCTAAAAAAGATAAAATAAATATTTTTAAAAAAGCTTGTCGCGAGACTATTTTCTCAACAAAAATTATTCCGGGTAAGTAATAAATATAAAAGCTTTTATTAATTTGCTTTTGGTATCTATTGTGTTAAGTAAATTAAAGCATTTTTAGTGTTTTAAATATTTTATTCAAAATAAACCAGCGTGATATGGATATTTACAATTTCAAGACAAATATAACAGACGTGGAATGCTCTCATATCTATAAACATACTTTAGCTCATAAACTTTACTACAGTTTGAAAAAAAATTGGGTTCTTCCTAATAATAATTGTTCGGTGAATCCACTATGATAATGTTCACAAGTTTTGATGTACAGTTTTAGAAAATAATAAAGGTAGTTGTATTTTTTTTATTATTCTAGCTTTATTGCCAGCACTAATAAAATAATTCTTAAGTTATCGCTAAAGTAACGTTGGATATACAGCTACGTGTGAGTATTGAGTGCAACCACGACTGTGATATAATGCGGTAGTTTCTACGTGTAACACTGAATATGGTCTAGGTTGAACAAGAATATTCGACTGTAAACGAATATTAAATATGCTATGTATGCATTACACTTAGGCGATTCGCACACTGCCCCGCGCTACGCTCCGTTGTGCGTGGCGACGAAGCTCTGGGGATCTGCAACACTGCGCGTGAACGCGTTTCCTGTGTTGGGCTGTTTTCTATACAAACACAGATACTTGCAAACACGCACTCCCGCACTACGCTCCGAGATGCGGGAAAGTGTGCCAATCGCCTTATACTTGGGACTAAAATTCATCGTATCTTATCACAAATGTCTTAAAAAAACTTTACGTAGAATAACCCTTACGAGGTATCCTATCAAAAGTATGCACCCTTTTTATTGCTGTTCAATCATTTTAATTAACAATATACAGTCGAAATTTCATGTTGTTTAAAAACAGCTGCATCAATAAAATAGTACAAAAAATATTGCACCTAAAATAAATTATAAAAATAATTTATAATAATTATAAATAAGCATTCAAGTTATTAAATATCCTTTACGAGGCCAAATGTTATTCAAAATTATTGCATATTGCTAATATGTATTGATTATATCATTAACAAAGCACATTGGAATGATACATTTATAAAATAGTGTTAAACTTTATCTATGGGTTTTTCGATCTTGATACATGAAAGCCAGCTGTGAAAATCTCACTAAAATCGTTTTAGTTATAAGAATCATAAGTTTATGCACTTAAGCACTAAGTAAATAAATAATACTAATGTACAAAGACCGCGGGACTCCCAATTCTTGAATGAAAAAATTGATTGTCTAGAAGTCCAACAATTTTCAATCGTCAACTTCTTTAGCGGTGATAAAATAATAACTTTCCGATCATAACATTAGGAACCGTGATTTGAAGAAAAGGGAAGATCATAGTGTCGCTCCCACATGCTATGTACAATACAGAGAAACTCTTGTATTATAAAATTAAATAGAGACGCGTAAACGTAACATTAAAACTTCGGTCAAGGTTAAAAAACGTTACATAGCATTTAGCACGTATGCCTTAAATATGTTGCCGTCTCTATCTCACATTTGTAGTGCGACAGTGTCAGGAAAATGTACACACCGTTCACCGTAAGATGGCTCCTGCCGCGATGTTGGCACTATTGCCTTGCGAGTGCAAGAAAGTGCCAACATCACGGCAGAAGACATTCAGTGAACGATGTGTACAATCAAGTCACGTGGCAAGTAACGTTTATTAAACTCGGCGTACATGGTTAAACCACCAGAGTATCATTTTTAACAGTATCAAAATAAGTAATAGTAGGTACAAAGAGAGTCAATAATTTATTTATTTTAGTCAGACTCAGCTTAGTATTTTTTTTTCATTTAGATCATGTAAATTACTGCTATCTATTAATCAATTAATAAAGCAAACAATCTCACAGTAGTTTATTAAAGAAAGATTTAAAAAAAGTTTCCTTGTTTAATTTAATGAGTTAGGAACTGGTGAAGCAGTAAGAATCCTACTAAAAAGTTTGTAGTTCAAGCGAAGGTCTGATCAAAGTAAGTTTTAATGCAGACAGTCGTTTATAAAATAAACGGCAATATTTGGAACTAAAAACCGCGGGAGAACAAAGCGGGTCCTACTCTATAAGCCCGCCTTCGGGACACTAGAGTGGCGCCGCATACAAATAACGTTACGATTCACAAACGCCTCTTTCATCGATCGCAATAAATACTTTAATTCTCTCTCAGTAACAATATTCTTGTCAGTTCAGTTTCGCATAAGAAGTTCTGCTTACTACCCAAACTAGTTTTAAGCTTTATGGTGACAATAGAGGGCGTGCATGCAGTCTCAGTCTCATACGAACTTAAATATAAAAACTTGCTTAGAATACATTTATATAATTATATTATTATCAAAGTGATAAAATAATTGGGGAATTTAAATTCCACTTTCTGGGCCACGAATACCAGACATATTGTTTGCTGTTGAATTGTATGCTAAAAATTGATATTAGAACGCAAGGATTGAACCTGCAATGCTTTAAAACGTCACCCAGCTTGTTTTAGCATTTCATAAACTTTTTCTCTAAAACGAAGCGCAGAGCGTGAGTAAATAAATTCCCACATAGTACTCATTTTCCTAGTGCGGCTAATACATAGTGCTTTTGTGTAAATGCGTAGTCAAAGTAGCACATCGATGTCTTAAATAGACCTTTAATTCATAAATATCTTCGACAGTCGTTCTGTGTTTGCTATGTATCCAAGAGGAAAACGATCGAAATGAATAAAAAACAATATATAGAACATGTTGAAATGTCCCACGGTTTGGTATTTTCGCTTTGCAGTGCCATAGGACGACATGTCAGCGGTTCCCAACAATATCTAAATTTTAGTCATTCTTACTTGAGGCGAGTTGCACCATCTTTCATCACAGAAACGTCTACGTTAAATATGGCACTAACGAGTGTCAATGCACAAGAAGCTTTGCTGCAACTGCTATCCTTCACAACTAAAACTGTCGCTACCGTGACCGATGGTGCAGCCCGCCCTTCTCACATTATTATGGCATTGTCAGATAATTACAACTCCATGAACAAAGGTCTATATAAAACGGTTGGGAGTCACATAAATATTATGCCTTAATTCGTTATAATTTGAAAACTAGTTGAATGTACATTAAAATCTAATATCACTGTAGACAAACACACAAAAGCACGCTAGCTCGTATCAGATCGGTTCTAACACTCCGTCGCTTGCCCGACGCACCTCCACTCACTGCGGCGTATAGCATCCGACCTATCATAACATCCGTTGACTGTTGGTTTGAGTCTTATTGCTTGCTACAATATTGTCAACAGGCAGACTTATACGATAAAAAATCGAAGCATGTTTGTCTGTGATCGAATGACATAACATAGGGCAATCGGAGCCGAGCTTTGCAATCATTAAGATATGGGAGGATATACGAGGCAGTAGGTCGGTCGGTGCGGTAGTGGTGCGACAGTGTGGGCGGGTTGTCCGACCGGGCCCGGACGCACTAGCACGCGCAGCCGCTGTCCGGCTCCTTGTTGTCTCCAGGCGCTTGCCTCAGAATCACCTCGTGCACTGTACAATCACATTAAGGAAAATAAAATGGTACTAAGATACAAGTCGAAGGTAGGGAGGTGTCGGCAAACTGGAGAATCTTCATTGAAACCATTCATGTGAAAAGTTCACATGATTTTTGTCATAGTGTAGCTAGAATGCATTCCGGATAAGGGCAAAACGTTACACATACAATTTTAAATAAGGGTTATCGTATAAAACTGGGCTCTTGTGCTAACTCCGATCACGCTCATTGATCATTAAAACAAAATCTCCCACTCAATCACGCTGTACCAAGCACTCGCACCACATGCATGTCCACGCCATTTATTACATTCAGTGCATCCAACATTCACTTTGATTTCACGCGTCTCGACAAACAGGGTAACACACTAATCCCAACCACTGCAACTCCTGAAAGCCAGAATCAACAGTGGCGACCACCAGAAAAGCGCCGAGGCAATGAAGCTCGACGAGTCCCGGAGAAACGATTCAACTGTTTTGAATCCCGCAACAAAATTAATCAGGAATAACAGCAAAATAAATTGAAAAGGATTTTAATGTTGAATAAATATAGTCTGATTAATTCGCGTCAAAGTTGTTATATAATCTCACGGGAACCGTACGTTTTTTCGGGATAAAAAGTATCCTATATGTTATTTCACATTACAATATATCTCAGTGCCAAATTTCATCCAAATCTGTTTACCCGTTTGAGCGTGAAGAAGAGACAAACATACACACACACAAACTTTCGCCTTTATAATATTTAGTGTGATTAATTCAAAGATATATAATTAAGTAAGCTCTAAATAGTCGGTTACTAGTCAAAACTATATCGATTTGCAATCATACAATGTTACTTAACTCATAAATTATACGTATCAATTCGATACATATCATATCGATGTTGTTTTGTTATCAATAAATAATTGATACTTTTAAAAATATACTATCGAAAACATACGATACAATTTAATTGATAAGTCGTTTGTTCTAGAATGAACCAAATCGAGCTAAACAAGTTTGAATTTCGTCCAACGGCCGCCATATTGAATTTTCTTTAACGCTGATACTTATTATAAACTCATCACGTTTGTATTCCCCGAAGGGTTAGGCAGCGGTGTACAAATGTAAACCCACAGTTCGCCGATTTGTTTTAGGTCCTATATAAAAGAGGCGAGACAATTGCCATTAACCGGGCACAGATTCTAACTGCGAGATGTTACTAAGAATTTCATAGAAAAACCCAATAACACTTTGCTCGACCAGGGAATCAAATCCAAGACCTTTAGGGTAGTAGTCGCGCTTAGGAACACTAAGCTAACGATGCAGTCAGCCAGTTTTTTTTAAATAATCGACCTAAAGTTTCCGCATTTGTCAGTTAAAGGACAGTTCACACCGAGACGTTTCACTGTTTAAATTCAGAATACGTTGCAACTCCTCACAGTTTAATTATCAAATTTGTCACAATAAAATGTCTATCTTTTCTTGTAGTTAATAAAGTTATATTTTGAGTAGCTCTATTAAAGTGTGCACGCAGCATCGCGTCTCGATGTAAACTGACCGAGATGGGATCAAGTAGTGAATCCGTACTAAAAGTTCTAGTCCATGTCCCTTACACCCGTTCCAATCATTCAATTAAAGCTACATGTTATTAATAACTTAACTTCTTCTAAGCTTCCCCATCAAGTTTACAGACACCTGCCCAAAATAATCCACGAGTACATTGCTTCGTTCCAAACCTCAGTAAAAGACTAAGCAAAGGGACTTTCGAACGCTGCCAAGCAATTCGGAGAACGGAACAACGGACTCGGAGAACGAAAATAGACTTTAACAGAAAGTATATAAAGTTTATTCAAAGTTGTTCGTAAAGCAAGTTGTTTCACTTAGAAACAATGTCAATGTGAAGTCAGTTCACATAAAGTGAGACAGTTATAGTTAAACACCGATATGTCTGGACCATGCATTCGACATGCGGTTTCTAAGTAAGAAAACTAATGTTTTTTTTTTCATTGAGGTAACCCTAAAAAGCGCAAATAATAAAAACATAGCAACAACTCATAAATATTAAGCAGGACATCGTTGCTGTCATAAAAGTATAAAGTACGTGTACAGTCGGCAACATAAAACATAATTATTTTTTTTATTAAATTCTTAAAATATGGTATTTGAATTTGGACTTGGTCAAACGAGTTCTCAAAATCAATTCCTTTGAATCGTCATCATAATCTGCTTCTGCTCTTATTTTCGAACACAATTCGAACATTGCAAACGGTTGTCTCATTTAAAATTAGAACAGTAGGTTTGCTACGGGATTTTTTTTTTAATCTAGGCGTCTATGTTGCCAGCTATACAATTTTAGAAACAAATAAGCATGGTTATAAAGCGATGTTATTTTAGATAAATATTATATACTATAAAAGGCCTGTTCCTTGTTGCAATGCTTCTCTGTTTCATAGTTGCATGTTTGCAGAAGCGTGCGCATCTGAACAGGCCATGGCCACAGATTACATAATTTACATAATATACACACACAAACAACGCTGTGTTAACGATAACATTCGTAGCAAGTGTGGAAGCGAGACGACACGAGACTCGTGTCTGTAAAAGAGAAGTCTCGCTCGCACATTATATGACCGCAAAACTGCAAAACATAAGCCCATTACCGGCACGGCATGGCAGAGTATTTTTTTGCGACAAATAAAAATCAAACTCAACGGTATAGAAATAAAGTTGAAATTTCAATGTTAACGGTCTTACAGTATAGCTTTTGTACTTCCGACCGTTAACATTGAAATTTTAACTTTATTTCCATAAAGTTGAGTTATACTTTGATTTGTCGTCGAAAATATCTTGCCATGCCGTGCTGCCAATGGGCGCCGGGCCATAGGCGATCGAAAGATTTTGAATAAGTAGGCAGCAGCAAAGCGTATTTGTAAAATTTGCAAAATGCGGCCTAACCGAGCGATGGTATAGACAAGTAGATGGGAGTAGGTACATAGACACAAAATATTAGTAACGTTAAGTTTACTTACAACACAGACGTTAGACTGTTATAACCACCACCGTACCAACTCGTCCGGAACACGTCACTTCAATGTGGAACGTCTATAAACGCCGTGTGTGGAATCAGCTAAGCGATTATTTAACAAACCTAATTTATACAAAAATGACCTTTATTTGAACGTTAATAACCTCAAAAGTCCCATGAAACAATTTTCGAATTTCAATTTGAACGCAGTCCTACCATAATAGAGGTAGGTAATCCAAAACATATATAAAAATATGAATTGTCTGATTTAAAATGTCTATGAAATAACACCGTCTGTAACTGGTGACGTCTGTAACGGTAGTAAAGAGTTCAGATATATAATATACGTATATATTTGTAATAAATAAATAAACGCAGCTGATTCCACACTATAATGAATGCCATTAAAACAATCCGCCAATGTCCTGCCGTATCGGAACAAAAACATATTCTAGCAATTATATGGTTCGTGTACACATTAAATATATTACTTAAATACGTCATATATACGTGCGTGTATGAACGAGCGTGGAGATCTGAGTGAGTTAAAAAACATTAGTTCTTCATTCTTGGCCAAAACTTGGCCTACTGTTGGGTAGTTGGGTCGACTTGGCAACTCGAATTAGGTAATAATAATTATTCACAACGCAAATTTTTAGACACAAAATTCTGTGTAACAAACATATTTATTTACTTAAATATGAAGCGATGTGTCACCGAGAATAATGGCGGTTGACCAGTTTTCAATCTTATTACAAGTGTCTTACGGGCGAAAATTGTCTAGGATTGTGAAATCATAAGGTTGACGGTTGTTTTATTTTTATCATCGAGTTACCAAGACAACCAGTATTATAGGGACGGATCGCACACTTAAAAAACCCCTTTTCATCCCAATGCAAGTCCCAGATACACCGTACATGCAACACATCACCAACGCATGCCGTATGGAATCATCCATTTCACATCACACGGTCCGGCCCGTAGGTACAGTCAACGACAAAGGTTTGTGATCATTTTTGATTTTATTTATTTATTTTTTTGTTAACCAGCCTTCGCTGTCTGTACTCGGGGCCTCGGGGTCATCGTTCGTATTTGGCAAAGGATACTGTCTTCCGGGGGCTTGTTCTCGGCAGAATCCATGCCGGGCAGCGCGGCCGCGACCCGCCGGAACAACTGAAATACAATACGTTTACGTCAGAGTTATGTACACTATACAAAAGGCAGTAACAATCATTACACAATACAAAAAACGACTTTATTATCAGTCTGCATAAATGCGAAATCTCTGAAAACCATTATAACAAAGTTTCATTCAAGCGGAAATTGGAAAACAGTACGTGAGAACTTTCTCAAGATAAATCTGACATCAATTTTTCTTTTTTAAACTTTACAATACACTGGGAATTTCTCCTGCAACGTGGGTGCCACAATCTGTGGTGGGTGCGTTTACAAACATATAAACTCACAAACACACGCAATAAGACCCCGGAACAACGATCTTGAGACCATATAAATATTTGTTCAGTACGGGAATCGAAACCGCGACACGCAGCGCAGAAGCTAATCGCTCAGCCAGTGCGCAAAAAGAAATTGTATTCTCTCGTCGTTGTTTTGGTAATTGGGTAGATGACACCACTGATCAATTGACGTACTTCTTATGAGCTGTCAAAACGCGATTCCTCCATAGTTCTTGTGTGACAATACCAAACTATGACGTCACTTTTTTGTCATGTCAATAGACTATTCATTGATTTCAAAGCAACTGAAAATCGAATTTTACAGTTATTTAAAAAAATATTCGGGTTTCCAGAGCTAAAATAAACTGTTTTTATTTTTGTGAAGTTGTGTCTTGAAATTATTTTTTAATGGTGTCATCTACCCAATTGCACGTTACTTAATAGGCTGAGGAGTTGCCAGGCCAGATTTCACAGACAGGCCCAACGTCATACTAGTTTATAAATCTCTTAGACATCAAACCTTGGACCTAAAACTCTCAAACTAAATGCTCCAAAAAATTACCGAATCCCGATTATTGCGCACATAAAAATACCAAGATATACAAGACTAGATATTATTTATATTGTTTTTTTATTCACTTCCATGGTTTTCACATATGAAGCAAAAAGAATATTGTAACCAGGGTTTTTGTAAAAATCAATTTGAAAAGAGTGTCCATGGAATTTCTTGCTCGTTCTTGCAGCTTCAATTTTTTTTGTGGGCAACCTCTTGACAATTCAAATGTGCCTGTAAATGGTCTAATTGAAATAAATGCTGTGACTTTAAGAAACTCAAAGCTGACTGTAACCTCCTATAAACGACGAATTACGAAGCTATACATTTCCAGTAAAACCTCGCAAATAATGAGAAATCAGCCGATACTAGTAATGCTAATGCAGTCGTGTGGCCCATCTGTTATCCTCCACAGCCAAGGTAAAGGTCGTGTTATACGACCTCCATCGATCGGTGACGTCATCAGTACCCAGGTCGTGATACACTCGTCAACAGAAAACTATCTATCGTCATCATTAATACATTTCTTTTAGTAAAGAGTATGTGTTTGAGGTAGGGTCAGTTCACACCGCGACACGAAGCTGCGCGCACCTTTTAATAGAGCGACTCAAAATATAACTTTATTTACTACATGAAAAGATACACATTTCATTGTGAGAAGGTGAACGTATTTTGAATTCAAACAATGAAGTTATATTTTGAGTGTAGGTTGTGTCAGGATAACTGGGACAGCTTTAACAAAAACAGGGATAGCTAGTGAATGCAGAGATGACAGATGTCAGGCACGTACGGAACAGAAAGACATCAAATCGCCATTCGGTACTCAATGGTAACAATTTGACACTGACAGCACTCCCTTTATTCCGTAGGAATAAGGTTGGTTTTCATAGCCTACAGGGCTGTTTAACCACCTACCAATAGACCGGATATTTTTTAAATATAGAACGGGATTTTCATGTAATGGCCTGTCAAATCTATACCAGTATTATCAGGGGGAAAGGCTTTTTTGTTTGTTTTTACCGAGTAGGCTCCGAAGCTACTGGACCACTGCACGCGG
This sequence comes from Caradrina clavipalpis, assembly GCA_932526535.1. NCBI lineage: Eukaryota > Metazoa > Arthropoda > Insecta > Lepidoptera > Noctuidae > Caradrina > Caradrina clavipalpis. Next base: position 3,373,668 of record OW052088.1, read on the forward strand.
GTAAAAAATAAGCCACGGGTAGTTCTTTCTTTTTAAATGGGACAAGCCCGCCACTCTATTCCCAAACTACTGAAACTCCTGTAAGCCAGAATCAACAAAGTGATAGATAATTACCTGTTTAACATTGTATCCTGCTTTAGCGCTAGTCTCTATGAACATTACGTTGAGCTCCTTCGCCTTCCTGTCGCCGTCTTCGGTCGACACCTGGCGCTTGTCCGACAAGTCGGTCTTGTTGCCAACCAACATGATGATGACGTCCGACCCACGCTCCGTGCGGACGTCGTCGATCCATTTAGACGTCTGGTGGAATGAGTTTGCATCTGTCGAAGTTATATATGTAAGAATTAAATACAATATTGTCAGTTTAAGAATTTTAATACTTAACATAGAAACACTTAGAATTCTAATGGGAAAGTGTCGGTCAAAACTAGAAGAGGAGACATAATAATTTAAGCATCATATCAGCCGCAGAACGTCCACGGCTGGACAGGTTGGAAGGGGCATGCATCCAGCGTCTTCCTGTGGTCATAATCAGGTAGTCCGGTGATCAATAATACCATCCATCACGCTTGTATTCCCCGAAGGGTTAGGCAGAGGTGTACCAATGTACACCCACAGTTCGCCGGTATATTTAGGTTCCATGTAATAGGGGGCGAGCCTATTGCCATTAACCGGGCACAAATCCAAACTCCGAGTTGCTATTGAGAATTTCATATAAAAACCCAATAACACTTTGCTCGACCTGGGAATCGGACCCAGGACCTCAAGCTTAGCAGTCGTGGTTAGGACCACTAGGCTAACGAGGCAGTCAATAATACCGTAATAACTCAACTACAAAAAAAAAAAACTTGTAGTAGCAGCGCCCACTCAAACGGTCATCAAAGTTCAACATATAAAATGCCTAAGCGATATTCCGAATTATATCCGACGCAGATACTCGATACTCCATTCATTAGTTTCACATCCATAAATGGATTGTCGTTCAAATGCGCGTAGCGGCCATTTTTGAATAGGTGCGCTAGTGTGCACAGCTGAATTTTTGCGGCTTTTAAATACTGCCTCGTTAGCCTAGTGGTCCTAAGCGCGACTGCTACGCTAGAGGTCTTGGGTTCCATTCCCAGGTAAATTCTCAGTAGCAGCTCGGAATTAGGATTTGTGACAGGTTAATGGCGATAGGCTCGCCCGCTAATTACATGGGAGTGAACATACCAGTGAACTGGGGGTGTACATTGGTACACCTCTGCCTTACCCTTCGGGGAACACACCATATAGGCGTGATGGTATGTTATGTTTTTTTTTTTATTACAACAATGCCTTAAATAAACATGGGACAAGGTGTTTCCGTGTAGGAAAGCGAGAAGTACTGTAGAACAAGCTATTTAATATACACTCTAAAATATGTATCTTCTTCTACTCAACCTATATTCATAAAGAATTGCGCGCAATAAGTTTATCTACTAATATTAAAAAGCGGAAGAGCTTTTTTGTTTAAGGCGCGTGGCCGTGCAAAACGCAGCGGCAGCCGTTTTTAGGGCAGTTTTTAGGAGCCCACTTCTCTATATTAAATAGAAATACCAACTAATAAAAAATACGTTAAATTTCTACACATTCTTGACTCAAAAATGGTAGATTTATTTTTAACTTTTTAGTAACATAATGCTTAATTATAGGGTCATAACGAAACTACAGAAATGAGAAATAATAATTTTTGACATGCATCTCCTCGTAAAGTAAACATTATTTTGATTTGCGACTTAAACTAATAATTAGGCAATTTAATAAAGAACATTATGCTAGTTTTATTTTTTTCAAAACACCTAAATTTGATTTTATATAGATTTTACTCTAAAATCTGAGCGTATTTCCTACGTATCTCGTGCGCCGCGTTAGTGTGCCGCCAAAGGAACGAATGCTCAAGGTTATTTGGTCAGGGTAGCGCCTTAAATGTCCAAATCTTCGGAACTACTGGTCCGATTCTGAAAATTATTTTCGCTAATAGGTAGCTACGTTATCCCTGCTATAGATCCATTTTACCATAGAAAGAAATAGGGATCCGTAAGAAAATTCAGGAGTAGAAAGACACGGACAGAAGCTGGTGGCATCTATACTAATATTATAAAGCTGATGAGTTCGTTTGGTTGGTTGAACGCGCTCATGTCAGAAACTACTGGTTCGAATTGAAAAAATATGTTTGTATTGGTTAGACCTTTTATCGAGGACATCACGCTACGATACTCGGGAGCTGAGCAGTAACTAAAGACGTAACTTGACAGTGATTAAAACCACGCAAACGAAGTCGCGGCAGAAGCAAGTATTCTTATAACAGTGTTGCAAAATATTTGACTACCCAGTACACCCACAACATTGTTTGAAAGTAGTAGGTGCCTGTATACCAAACTACATGTCCAAGTGTACCTACCTATAATACAAAGGCCTTTTTAATCTTAAGCCGGACATTCGCATCTAATATGTATGACTCATGAACTCACGAATGATGTCATCGACCTATCTTTGCACTGTCACCTTACAAGCTCCTATCTACACGTTAATTAAAACCATTTGCCCGTATTTATAGATAACTAGTCGCGTGTTATGACTGTGTACCTAACAATTTGAGATTTTGATTTGAGGAACTAACGCGTCAAGCTACTTCCTTTTAAACACACACATGGATATTGTGTATAAGTACAACCAAGCACGCGTCGCCGTCACGCACACATGTGACTGTATTCAAGACAACAGTACAGCGACTGTCATGCATGCCACTGAACTGTATCCCACTCTATGGCCTTACGACGACGTAGACAAAAGAGTTCGTAAAACATCATTTCTTTTTCGTTATCGAATCCAACCAGTAGCTTTACGAGCAATTTTATGAGTTTATCGCTTTAACTATACAATCTTAGCACTCGTTAAATAATCTATTTTTAAACAAAAATACTCGTAATTTAAAACTATGCATTTAAGTGATTAATAGTACTAGATATCGCATTATAAATATTTGCTCGCAACCTTGTATAAGACAATAAAACGGAATTTATCATTAATATTTATAGGCCACGTAACGTACGGAAGTTGGTCGGTAATTATTATAACCTTGTGTTATGCATTAAAAAGTTTGTGTCATCATCACACGTCAGCCATTCGCGTTCTACATGAAAGTTTTAAGTCTCAAAGGTAACGTGAAACCGAAGTACTGTAGCGGTATCGACCAAGACATTTTATTCCTAGCGCGGTTGTAACTTTTAAAAGAGGTACAATAACTCCAGCTATGGCCGAGCTGTATACCTATAGAAGCACGAGCAACCTAGCAACACGAGCTGATTAATACCTTAGGGAGCCAGTTATAAGGATAATTGTAGACAGAACATAAATTATCATTTTTAATATTATTACAAAGCAGTTTGATTGAGGAAGCTAGCTACAGAATGAAGACTTTAGGAAGAAAATATTAAGCAGACTGAAACACCATCCTGCGAAGGCGCCATAAGGGTCTTCTAATAAGGATGTAGAAAAGGAAATAAAGAATATTTGGTTAGTTATAACGTTGAACATAATCAGTCAGCGAGGAGGCCTGCTATAATTTGTAATTTCATTTGTTCGATTTTCAACTGTCGGTGCTGAGCTGAGCGTTAAAAATCCAACAGCGATTAAGAGAAAGTAATATTAAAAATATACCAGATTAAGAGATTTTGGTAGCCTTCAGGATGCTCCTTGAATTTCTGCCTCGCCTAGCTTCGTAACTCCTCAATTTCGATTAATACTTTGCAAAATCCACAAAACAGTAAACAAACACACTTTTAAATTCAAATACAACATTAAATCAATCTACAAGCTTAATTACGGATGTACAATTATGAATAATCTGAAGTCAAACCTTGAACAATATGAAACTGAATTTGTGCCAATCGGTAGCTGTAATTCTCAATCGATATTGAACGGCTGAAAATGGTTTGAACAGTAGCATACTCGTACGAATGTATGTATAAACATTAGTATAGTTATGTTTTCAAGAATCTTAGTGAAACTGGTACCGAAGAGACCGAATTGACGCAGATAATGTATGTAAATAAACCGAACCAGTAATGTGTGGAGTCTGTGAAGTAATACGACGTATATAAAACGCATTATAAAAAGGACTTTATTACAATTCCAATACTGACCGATAATTCAGCACGGTGCCGATCCGTAAATAAGCCAGAACCACGGATGGAAAATAGGTTGTACGTAATTACTGCAAGCGACCCCGGGAAAGATTGCGGAGTTTAGAGTTAATACATTTAATTGGTCTAGAACTAGAAAACAAAAGAGCACTAGACTAGACTCACATATATCATGCACTTAGACATAAACGGCCTAGCCCAAGGTTCGTCGGGGGGTGGAGCAAGCAAATATTTGTTACAGACGACATACAACCCTCAAACCAAATATTAACTTTCACCCCACAGTATAAAGTCTATATTTGCTCGCACATCACTCGCTAACAATTGACTTAATTAAAGATTTCAAATTGTTTTGTGACCGCTACGAAATCTGAATTGTTCTGTTCCTTCACATCATGTTCATGAGAATAAGAGAGCAAAACAGCTATTATATTTTCAAAGTAGGTGCTCTCTCGGTGCTTAGTAACGCGGATAACTTTACGGCCGGAGGCAGACATAAAAAAGATTAATAATAAAGTCGTATTACTTAATAGCAATTTTTCAACTGTCTAGTTGTTTTTGGACAAATAAAATGATAAGGAGCATCTAGCCAAGCTCAAGACAGTAAGCCCGACATACGATCGAGCGTAAATTGTTTTCTGAGGCGCACTGACCGGCGGGCCACTGGCCCACTTTCGGCCTTTCAGAACTACGCTACGTGCAACACAGCTGTAATCACGTCTTTCTTTTTCGTTTGCCCAACACATTATATGAAACACGCTGAAAAACTCTATATAAATCAAAGGACGCAATACATACTGGACATCAAGGTGTTGTGGTTTGAAATGCATCCCAAATGTCAATGTCAGACACGTCCTTTGAGTGGGCTATCGTTTTCAGTTGCTTGCTTATTAATTTCACACGCTGCTTTAATAAGATAAAACCTAATATGCGGTTCCTTTGAAATGATATAAATCTGATATCTCTGGGGCGTAAATGCAACCGCATCCAGAATTTTGATAAGACATTGCAGATCAAGCTACAAGCTCTCAAGTCCCGAAAACCAGAAACTTCATGGTTGGAAGACCGAATCGTTCATTCGAATGCTTGCTAACCAAATCAAGACAGGTCCTCAAAGTGGACCATGCAAAAGGCCAAGGAACCGTTGAGATGAAGGGACACACCCTTCTCACCGCATGACAACATATCTGTTACTTTGTGTGCCGTCCGTAAAATATAATGGAGTTATTTTTTAGCCAGATGCGGGCGAGGCCCGAGGGTTTAAGATATCGTTACCTCGGGATTCAATTCGCGTAACACAGTTGGACTCGAGCAATATTTTATGTAGGTACTTGAACTTTTTCAAGAACAAACTTGTGTATCCAATTTCTTTGCGCATCTCCAAGTTCTTGTAAGATTAAAACAAGAAACAAGTTTCTACAAATCCGGTTTAAGATAATAGCATAGTTTAGTCTGAGAGTAATATGATAACGGGACCGATTGGGTATATTTAGGTCATGGATTTGGCGAAAAAATTCCAGCAATTACAGCTCAAACAAAAACATAAGATACGGCAAATGAACACGATACACATTGCTTATCACGATGAAGCTATTCGGAATTAACAATACTCATCGAACGTTATGCTTACTTTTGAAATGGTCAGAAGTTCGATAGAAATGCACAACAGTACACCCACGGATCGATCGCGAAGGCCGGCGACGGTAACCTATCGAGACTTCACGTGAAATGACAAATGTTTCGTTTTCTGGGTGCATTATTTATCAACCCTGTCCCGGTCGCAATTACTTGTTTATTTTAACTTTCTATTAATAGCTTTTGTGTAAGGCATAATATCACATAAGAAGGTCTATCAAACGACGATTTTTCAGCGGATTTTAAACATACATAGAATAAAAAGAAAGAAACATTAGAAGCACACACACGCACCATCACGCCTGTATTCCCCGAAGGGTTAGGCAGAGTTGTGCCAATGTACACCCAAAGTTCGCCAGTATGTTTAGGTCCCATGTAATAGGGGGCGACACTTCGCCATTAACCGGGCACAAAATCTAACTCCGAGCTGCTATTAAAAAAATCCTAGAAAATCCCAAAAACACTTTGCTCGACTCCAAGACCCTAGCGTAGCAGTCGCGCTTAGGACCACTAGGCTAACGAGGCAGTTACACATACTACATAAATACAGGCATACTTACTGGTAATGTCGTAAACCACAACAGCGACTGTCGAGTCCCTGATGTAGGAGGGGATGAGGGAGCGGAACCGCTCCTGACCGGCGGTGTCCCACAACTGCAGTCGGACAGTGCGGTCTTCCAAGTACATAGTCTTCGACAAGAAGTCGATACCGATCGTTGCCTGAGAAATACACATAATTTCAACATTAATCACACTAATATTATAAAGGCAGGTAGTGTCGTGATGGCCCAGTGGTTAAGGCGTCCGCCTCTCATGCACGAGGTTGTGGGTCCGCAACCGGGCAAGTAACAATGTGACTTTTTCTAATTCATATTATGTACTTTCTAAGTTTATCTTGGACATCACTGACATCGGTAACCATGTCAGAGGCCCTTGAGGCGGTTTAGAAACTCTGGCACTAGGGTGTGTGGGGTTGTTAGACCTTACTGCCCACACGATAAAAGAGATTAAAAAGGCGAAAGTTTGTGAGTGTGTATTTGTCTCTTCTTTACGCTCAAACGGATGAACGGATCTGGATGAAATTTGGCACTGAGATAAATTGTAGTCTGGAATAACACATAGGGTCCTTTTTGTCCCGAAAAATGTATGGTTCCCGTGGGATAATATATCAACTTTGTCGCGGACAGATGCTAGATGCTATAAACAGAATTCTTAGATGATGACTGATACATAAGAAAGAAAGAAGTAGACCTGCCCGATCTGAAATAAATTAAAACAAAGCCAGGAAGATGATATCTGACTTCTTAAGCCCGCAATTATGAACGATACCTACTCAAGCATCGATTTGAGATCAATATCGTTATCTACAAAAAAATCTATACGTAATACGAATTCATTTCTTGACTAATAATATAAATGTTAATGTGCGTATTTGTATGTTTGTTACTGAACCACGCTATAACGGCTAAACGGAATTATCTAAAATGGGGCACAAATATAGATATTCTTTTTCTGGGTAAGCTCACTCCATCGTCAACTTTGTCTATGTCACCTTTGACCAAGACTAGAGTCAAGAGCTTACCAATCCCGAACAAAAAAAAATTGTTCTAGCTTATAGTTTCCCGTATTTATGTTTCCGTTGGATAACTAATTCGCAGACAAAGTTACGGGCAGAAGCTAGTATTCTATACTTAAATTGAGAGGCATGCTTGAGCCGATATCGTTCCAAAATTCTTGGTCAAGAGTGTTACATAAAATATTCATGGTGGGTTGGCAGGCTCTGTCCGAAACATGGGAGATGGTATTTTAAGAGTGATCCTGGGAATTTTGTAGTATTTGTGTATGATATTTTTTGAAAGATTCAAGTCACATCTTAAAGCGAATTAGGTCATATTTAATTAATGAAATGTTACTTTTTTCTGTTAGAACCAAAACACTACCGTTTTTTTTATCGCATTATTATTTTTTACCGCAAAAATATGACATATGAATTTCAATGAAAAGAATAAGAGGATATTATAATAACTCTTAAGGCTTCACTATTTTTTTTATAAGTTACAGATATATTAGTATAAGTAAAAATTAATTTATGATTAATTAAGCCGCATTTATCGCATTGGGCTAACCTGTACTGGTAAATGTATGAACGTAGACAAATAAATAAATATATTTTTTTAAGTATGTGTCCTATTATCCAGTTAGAATGTCGATTACTTTTCTACCAAAGTGTAATATTACAGTTTATTAACTGTAATATTAACAAACACAAACAACAATCTGGGGATCTATTGATCCCCAGATTTTAAAGTAGTTTGTAAAGTAAGGGATTAACTATGGCGGATCTGTCATAGAAGTACCCATATCATAAACAGGGAGGAAAACCTAAACTACGATTAAAAAACTCTCTTTAATTTAGTACAGACAGCGTCGTCAACTAGTTACCCCTAAAAATATAAATAAATATATCATCACGCCTGTAATTCCCGAAGGGTTAGGCAGAGGTGTACCAATGTACACCCGCAGTTCGCCGGTATATTTAGATCCCATGGTTGGTTGGTGGTTGGTTACCCCTCTTGCATTATAATTCGATTGAAAAGGGGGTAACCAGTTGATGAAAGTCTGATTTTGAATGACGTTCGTATTGTAGTACTTTGTATGACTTTTATTTTTGATAGACATATTGTCTTGTCGTTAGTATATTTTTATGGAATTAACTAGCTGACCCGCCACGACTTCGTTCGCGTGGTATCCTACCCCTACCCTACCCTACCCCTACCTTACCCGTACCCTACCCTACCCCTACCCTACCCCTACCCTACCCCTACCCCTACCCTACCCTACCCCTACCCTACCCTACCCCTACCCAACCCCTACCCTACCCCTACCCTACCCCTACCCCTACCCAACCCCTACCCTACCCCTACCGACATTATAAGTATTATCACAAATCTTTTGTATGGGAGTATAGAAAATTGTTGTTTTTAGACTTTTTCAGGTTTTTTTTTTTTACAATATTTCTCCCCGTAAGAACCATCCTCGTACTTCAAGGAATATTTTAAAAAAAGAATTAGCGAAATCGGTCCACCCGTTCTCGAGTTATGCGCTTACCAACACATTTTGCGATTCATTTTTATATTATAGATTTAGGTAATTGTACAACTTATTGCAGTACATTTTCTCCCATTCTACATACGAAACTACCTATTGGAATGGAAAATTAGAATCTTTTTTTCTCCTCTTTTAATTGACGTTCAAAAGAGAATTTTAATGGTATTATTGAAGTAGGTAAATTATTTAACTTTGACTTAGCCTGTTATCAGGAAGGCAGTCACAAATAATATTCATAAAATATATTAATTTAATTAGTAGTTCCAAGGGCAGGTTTTAGGCAGCATTTCATGAGACTTCACCTAATTAAATAAAAATAACATACCATCACGCCTCGCCCGCCCCGAAAGGTTAAGCAGAGGTGTTACCAATGTACAACCACAGTTCGACGGTATGTTTAGGTCCCACGTAAAAGGGGGCGAGCCTATTGCCAATGCCATTAACCGGGCACAAATCCTAACTCCAGGCTGCTACTGAGAATTTCATAGAAAATCCCAATAACATTTTGCTCGACCTGGGAATCGAACCAAAGACCTCTAGCGTAGCAGTCGCGCTTAGGGCCACTAGGCTACCGAGGCAGTAACGAGGTAGTTTAATTAAATAAAATCGATTGTAGATAACCCTTCAATACACCATCAATACAATTTGTGAAATTCGTCTGCTATAGTGCTGAATACTTTTTAAGAATTGTCAAAACGCGATTCTCCCATAGATTTTGTGATATATCGAACTGTGACGTCACTTACCTATGTGCCTACTCAATTGACTGACTGGATGGTAATGTACTATCCGGCCGGATACCGGATAGTAAAGGCCTATTCAGACCTAAGCGGTATTCGCTGCCGCCTGCGGCAGAGAAAACCCAGTGGGTATGCGGTAATATTACTGTTCACACCTAAGCGGTATTCGCTGCCGCCTGCGGCAGCGAATATCGCTCAGGTCGCTCTAGCCGCGGTACTTGATACTAAATACCTGAGCGAAACCCGCGCGGTATGTACCTCTACCCACAGCGGCAGCGAATATCGCTCAGGTCGCTCTAGCCGCGGTACTTGATACTAAATACCTGAGCGAAACCCGCGCGGTATGTACCTCTACCCACAGCGGCAGCGAATACCGCTTAGGTCTGAATAGGCCTTAAACTTGGTAGATTATAAATGGAATCTAAATAAAGACACAGTTGTAATTGAAGCTTTTTATTATTTTAAACAACTTTAGCTTTTTATAATAAATCAATTATTTAAAGTAACTTGGTGATAATACTGATAGTTAAAAAATTTACTTATTTGTAACTAGTAATAGTAATATTAATTAATTTAATATTGGAAATCCACCAAAGGTAAATTATAAAAACAAGATTTTCAGCATTTTTAGGACGGCCGAATATTCGGCGGCCGGATACCGAATATTCGGCTGGTGGTCAGGCCGAATATCCGGTATCCGGCCAAACAACTATTCGTTGCATCTCTACTATACATACGTATATCAATTGAAAAAGTGACATTGGTACTTGCATCGGATTCAAACTCACAACCACATACATAAAAGCCGGGCACGCTAACCACTGAGCCACCACAACTTCACGACACTCACACAACGCAAAGTTTAACATACCATAGATAAACTTTATGACCTCATTTACCGTGTAAGATCTAGGACAGCGTCGTTCCACGATGCCTAATTAGTCGAGACCTATTAAACGCGCCCCCAATTGCACCTAGGTATCCCGGTTTTAGGAGAAATATACTGTTTTTTAGATTTCTAATAGGGATCTCGGTTACTTTCAGATTTGCTAAGTCACACATTATCACGATACATACATACAATCACGCCTGTATTACCTGAAGGGTTAGGCAGAGGTGTACCAAAGTACCAATGTACACCCACAGTTCGCCGGTATGTTTTGGTCCCATGTAATAGGGGGCAAGCCTATTGCCATCACGATACCTATGGCCTTTTATTTGCAAAAAAAAAATGCAGTTAAAAACACAGACAAAATGTTGTGTCATATTTTTTATCAGACTGCATGCCAGCTGAAGTAAATGCATTAAACGCATGAATGAATCGAGACAACTTTTACTGTTACTAAAAAAAAAATGCCTAAAAAACAGCAATAAAGCAATATTTTTGATGCACTAACTGCTGCTTTAACACTTCAATACAAATAAATTAAAACATTTCTGCTTATCTAAACCTATACCATCACCATCACGCCTGTATTCCCCGAAGGGTTAGGCAGAGGTGTACCAATGTACACCCACAGTTCGCCGGTATATTTAGGTCCCATGGGGCGATCCATGGGGGCGAGCCCATTGCCAAAAAGTATAGGTTTTGAACATTATAAAGCTGAAGAGTCAAGTTTGTTTGTTTGTTTAGTAGAACGCGCTGATCTCAAGAACTACTGGTTCGAATTGAAAAAATATTTTTGTATTGGTTAGTCCATTTATCGAGGAACTAAACACTATACTAGCGATCTGCCCGCGACTTCGTCCGCGTGGCTTATTTGTTGTTATTCAATCCTTATTGTTTTAATAGCTTCTGTCTGCAATTTCGTTCCCGTGGAATTTTATTACACGCGTTACGTCTTTGGTTACTGCTCTGCTCTCGTGTGTCGTAGCGTGATGTTATATAGCCTATACTATATGCCTTATTATCGGGCTACCATATATGCAAAGGATTTTTTTCCGATTCGCAGTAAAACAACAAAAAAGTATATACTATGGATATAGCGTGTACAAAAAGTGTGTTTGCAATCTAGTACTACGAGTATCATAAAAACGTACATATAAGATTTTTTAAATAGGTAATGAAAACCATTATTTTGTACTTGGCAATGTAACGTTATTTCCTAATAGTTTATTACTCGCGATATGTCTATACAACGACAATTTAATTACACTTATATGTTAAAGATAAAAAATAATATAGATAAAACATATTATCGCACTTTTCGATCGGAGTTGTTTTGCCAGTACAGATAACTGATAACGTTAATAATGTTTTTATTTAACAAACACATCATTATTCTGGTTTTGCGACTAACTCTGACAGTTTCCGGTACAATTAACGTGAAACTGTACATACGACAATATTGGGACTCTTCAAACTATATATAATATATATACCACGCCTGTATTCCCCGAAGGGTTAGGCAGAGGTGTACCAATGTACACCCACAGTTCGCCGGTATATTTAGGTCCCATGTAATAGGGGGCGAACCTATTGCCATTAACCGGGCACAAATCCAAACTCCGAGCTGCTACTGAGAAGCTCTAAAAACACTACTCATCAAACTTTCACACTGAAATCGTTATCTGCTTAGCCTTTTCCCAAATATGTTGGGGTCGGCTTCCAGTCTAACCGGATGCAGCTAAATACCAGCGTTTTACATGGTGCGACTGCCTATCTGACCTCCACAACCCAGATACTGGGCAACACGATACCTCTTGGTAAGACTGGTTGTCAGACTTCAAGGCTTCTGACTATCTGTAACGACTGTCAAAGATCTACGAAAGACGTCTCAGTGAGAACCATGACAGTATGTAAACAAGTACTTATAATAATAACTTTTGTTTAAGTATTTAAGATTGCACTTTTCTCCACTGCTTGTTGCGTCCACAATTGCATACTTGACACCAGCAATCAATTGACATACTTTTTATGAGCTGTCAAAACGATTCTCCCCGCCCACGACCGATTTTTGTCAGTTTTCTTTGTCGGCGAGAAGAAATCTGTCATAAATCGGTCAAAACCCTCTTCGCCTACGACCGACGACCTAATCTTTTGACCGATTCTTTGTCGGCAGTGTGCGTTGGTATATAAAAAATTGAAACATCTGTACTCTCCTTTGTTTCCTACCCACCTTGACAGGACAGTTATAATAAATCTATCGTCTGTCCTGTACCGCATGCCCTGTCACCTGCACACGTGAGGACCTAATGACTGTGTCAGCGGACGGTGTTGCCGTGGCTGAATTTTGGGTCAAAAATAATATTTAAATCATACCTTATTTATTTATTTATATTATTTTATTTGCCATCGATACGCTAAGAAGAATAATAGTACCATTTTTTTATCAAATTAGTTTTATAGACCACAATAAATGAGCGCTAAATCATGATATTGAAGACAAAACTTGCTAGCTGTTGTCAGCCATAAATTTAATTATCTTTTGAAGATAACACTACGAGGTATTTTACTTGAGCCCTAACGAAAATTGTGTGCAAAATAAAATACAGCGCAGCATTTTCTTCTTACCGCATGTAAAACTGATCATGCAATTTTCACACCTGTATTAATTGTATTTATAGTTAATTATCGTACTTTTTTTTTTAAAGGCTGGAAATCATCATATAACTTCTCCCGCCCTGGGCGGGGCGGGAGGGAGTGTCAGACTTTTACTGACTAAAACCCGTCTATGTTCCTTCATGTGCCCTTTGCGTTCCGGGGGCGCGGTATCTCTTTCGAACAACCCGCAGCCCCGGCATAATTATCGTACTACTATTATAAATCAGAACGTTTGGATGGATGGATTTTTGTGAAACAGAACGGCTGAACAGATCTGAATGAAATTCACCGAGTTAGATAATAGTCTGGAATTGCACAAAGGCTACTTTTTTTCATGAAAAGAGTACGTTTCCCGTGGGATAATACCTATAACAACAATGACCCGGACGAATCCTAGTGAAAGCTAGTGGAATTTTCGACCCTATCGATTAATGCCGTAAAAATATAGGATGCCAATTTTTTCGGATTTTAGTTGATTCCATTCACGGGTGTGGCAAGCGTATTTTCAAAAATCGGTAAATGCAGCTTTGCTTATTTTTAACCCCCGACGCAAAAAGAGGGGTGTTATAAGTTTGACGTGTCTGTCTGTCTATCTGTCTGTCTGTCTATCTGTCTGTCTGTCTGTCTGTCTGTGGCATCATAGCTGCCGAACGGATGAAGCAATTTCAATTTAGTTTTTTTTGTATTAAAGGTGACCTATGTGCGAGTGTTCTTAGACATGTTTGAAGAAAATCGGTTGAGCCGTTTAAAATAAATAAATAAATATCTTGGGACACCTCACACACGGCTATCTGATCCCAAGCTAAGCAGAGCTTGTGTTATGGTAACCAGACAACTGATATACATACTTATATAATTTATAAATACATACATATTATAGATAAATCACACCCAGACACAGAACAAACAATCATGCTCATCACACAAAGTTTGTCCTGGGTGGGAATCGAACCCACGACCTCCGGCTTAGCAGTCAGGGCTACTAACCACTAGACCAACAGGCCTGGCCAAAAGTTGTGGGGGTGAAAGTAGGGAAGAAAAACGGAATGTCGGTAAATATACTCGAGTGGGGTCTCAAACTTAACAAAATCGACATTATAATAAGTAGGTACCTACCTATAAAAAGTATAAAATAAAAAATTAAATTAAAAATTTAAAAAACCCCCAACACAAAAACCTAAGTTCCTTTTAAAAAGTACGTACATATACACAAAAGTACATACGTCACGTTGGGGGACCGCTCGGCACGATCGTATCCTAAAATGCAACATCGGTCCCCCAACGTGACGTATTTTTTTTGTTATTTTTTAACTTTTTAAAGGGAACTTAGGTTTTTGTGGTGGGGGTTTTTTAATTTTTATTTTACGTCACGTTGGGGGACCGCTCGGGACGATCGTATCCTAAATGCAACATCGGTCCCCCAACGTGACGTATTTTTTTTTGTTATTTTTTTACTTTTTAAAGGGAACTTAGGTTTTTGTGTTGGGGGTTTTTTAAATTTTTAATTTAATTTTTTATTAATGTTTGCTTTGAGTAAAATTTGCTGTCCGCTGATTATTTAGAGTACTTTTCCTCCAGGTATGGTTCGAAAATTCCACCAATACTGCTGCCCCATCTACACAGACCATAACACCGATTATTAATTTTCCATGGAGAAAAAACTATACATTGTAACTTTTGTTTTGGTTTAATCAGGTAATTCATTATAGGCCTCACAGGTGCAATTAAATATTTGTTCAAGATACGAATACGACCGCCTTGTTAGCCTAGCGGTCCTAAGCGCGACTTTTATGCTAGAGGTCTTGGGCTCGAACCCCAGGTCGAGCAAGTTGTTATTGGGTTTTCCTATTAAATTCTCAGTAGCAGCTCGGAGTTCGATTTTGTGCCCGGTTAGTGGCAATAGGCTCGCCCCCTATTACATGGAACCTAAACATACTGGCGAACTGCAGGTGTACATTGCTACACCTCTGCCTAACCCTTCGGAGAATACAGGAGTGATGGTATGAATCATGCTGGGACCTACGGCAGCGTGGGAGTAACCAATGATTTAAGATAACATGAGAAAAAAAGTCGAGCACAGTAGCTAGTCACAAAAATATGAAGGATAACTGATTGATTTGTTTAATGGTGCATAAATAAAGAATACTTAATTTGTTGTAAATAAGTAAAATCCTGTATTCAATATTTTCTTATACATATAAAATTCTCGTGTCACAATGTTAGTTCCCATACTACTTCAAAACGGCTTCACCGGTTTTTATTAAATTTCATGTTTATATTCAATAGGTCTGAGAATAGGTTGTTAACAATTAAAAAAAAAAAATTATATATGGCAAAACAATGCCTGGTCAGCTAGTAATAAATGAAATAATAGGAAATATAAATCATTAACAAAGGAAATGACATAAATAGTTTTTCCCTTAAATATTTTTTTTGTATACAATATACAAAATGTAAGTTTTATTTATATTTGTTGAATTATTTATTATTGTTTTATAGCATTTTGTTCTTCATTGCCTAATAGTAATAATCAAGTTTACACTTATCACTCACGAGTCATAATTAACCGATCAAGAGCGGGTAACGCGCATTCGCTTAAAAAAAAACGCGCATGTGGGTCGTCCTGCACTGAATGGATTAAGATTGTTGATTTTAATGATTATATCCTGGTTCTGTGTCACTATGCCATCTCATAATAATTATGTGCTCAAGAAAAGTGTCTACATAAGGCCTGCCTGCAGCTGGTCAAATAAATAAATAGATGTATAAAGAACACATTTGTATTAAGTTGGATAACAGTGGTTGGTAATGTGTGGTTATAAGGCTATTCTGCATGGTCCTAAAAACTATTTTATAAATGTTAACTTCGTGATTGATTAACCATCTCTAATGGATACTGTGTAATACTTTACTCATGCCAAAAAGGTGTGGCAATAACAAGATATTGTTGAAAAGTTGGTACTTCAAGTAGGTACATGGTATATGGCTTTGCTTTTATTACTGTCTCTAGTACACTCATGAGCATGAACATGTATAATTGTATACATTTGTCAAAATTTAAAAGCAAAAGCAATATTCTCATGAATGAACAATGCAACTTTGAGATAAGACCTGTTTTATAGTAGCATGGGATCTAGAATATTATATTCATAACATATTTTTATGTTAATCAAACTTTTAGGAGGGAATTACTTTCAAATGTTGCTAAGTGTACATGTTTATGTTTGTGACTGTACATTAATGACAGATCACAAAAGGTCAAAAAAGTAATAATTCAAGTCTAGTTCAAGTGTGTATGAACAATGGTAGTTTAACAAAATAATGTTACCAAACCTTTATTATTATTGCATCAAGACAACATTCATCATTGTCAGCTACATTTTTGGTGTTATCAGGCAAAAAAACTTTCAATTTTGAGCTCAGTCACTTTCATTGCACTTCTCATTTAGAGCAAAAATTATGAACATTACCTTGCTCAGATGTTATGCAGATACAACATTGTTCTCTACATACATATTCATGAGCTTCAATGACTAACTAGTGATGTAATTTATAAATGGACACACAGACATAACTTCTATGAGTTTTCTATTAGAAAAGCGACAGTCTAGCAGTATAACCTATCATGGGAAGATGATGACTCACCTGGTAAGTGTTGTCAAAGCTATCATACATGAACCTAGTGATGAGCGACGTCTTCCCCACTGAAACAAATACAAATCTGCGTGTCAGTACACCATCTCATTACCGCGATACGTTTCTAATCAAATACAGTGATTGATAACGGCAGATACGCGTGAGAACATACTATAGAAGCGGTTCAACGCTCACAATGTACTCAGAGAGTGTAACCTACATCTCAGCATAACGTAATTCGGCACAGACGCGGCAGACGTTACGACTACAAAGTAATGACACTTTAACCGTGATCAAAACCCGCAACTTGCGCCTCTCCGAGCCTATGTAGGTCAGTAATTCGATAAAGTCTAGACGAATCTATACTTACGTATCGTAAATTCAAAACTATGTATTAAAAATGTACGACGGAGGGGCGATAATTCACCCTGTACTTACCGCTCTGTTCCCCTAGGAAAACCAGCTTGAACTTGCGTAAAGGATTACCGAATTCACCCGAGGCGGACATCGTGATTGTGTAAATTAGTTCGCTAAACTATAATTTCACAGTAATTCTTATCACAGAAAACTACATGAACAATGACAGTTCGAGCCACTGAGCCACTCCTGCAGCACACACACGAGCGCAGCGCCGCCACGTTACGGCAGACTGACGGTGCGACGCGCAAGCCAACTCAGCAAAATTAGTTTCATGTAAAAAAATATTTTACTTTTCAATAAACCTTTAATGATTATATTTTGAGAACTTACAGCAAAAACATTGTTATTAGTTTTATATTTTTTACAGTATTTAGATTAACTTTTTATTAATCTTCAAATCCTAATTGTCAATAATGACAATTCAGTTTCTGAACGTGTCATTAGAGTGACGGACTTTGACAATATTTTAAAAAAAATAGAATTAGAGAAGTGATAACGTAAAATCGACTAACAAATTGTTTCTTTTTTTTTTATTTAGTCAGTTTCATTCATTTCTATATCTTAGGAACATGGAAACAGTTGTATTTTTTTACCTCTAAAGACGCATAATATCTTTATTTAATGTAGCCTTAGACTTTGTTTTTTTTACTCCAAGATAAGTATGCATTCACGGCGGCTAATTTGAATGCAAACTAGCAAAGTTCGTAGGATATAATTATTATTATGCACAAGTTTGTGCGCAAACACAGGTGCACTCACTCTTCCCAAACTCTCATAGTCTGATGGGACGGCAATCCGACATAACCGCGGAGAGATTAGACGCAGGACCCGTTAATCGTGCGCGTTAGACTTGCTTAAAGCCATTGCTTTACGTGCTTTCCGAGACACAAGCGTGTCACACCACCAATTTCCAAACTCCGAGTTGTTACTGAGAAATTCCTAATCGAGAAACCCAATAACACTGGCCGGCCTGGGAAGTGAACCCAGGACCCCGAGCTCAACAGTAGTGCTTGCCACCACGAGGCAGGGGGTGTTTTATTCACCTGTATAAAAACGATCATAATCATACTCTATACCTAGCTTCTATACAGGTGATTTTAAACTAAAAGTAAAACAAATAAACGATTTTTCCATTTTAATTCAATATTTACAATATAATACACAAAAATAAATATCACAATTTTTAACTCAGGATTTTAATCGATATTAGGGCTCCCACACATAACTGCGAATTCGCATCGCATCGCAAATATCTGCGAGCTAGTCCCTAGATAATTCATGCAATGCGGCACCGTATCGCATCGCATCGTGGTTTTGTGTGGGCGCCCTTAGGTTTACCTTGAACACAAATATGTTGTTTCAACACTGTATGCACACAGACTACAAGCGTGTTCTTTATTTAAAATGTATTTGCACTTCATGCCTTTTGATGTAATCAATGTTCTGCTTCTGTATAATGTTCGGTTCGAAATAATTCGAAATTCGGTATAACCGAGCGAGGACAATGGCCGTAGACAATTTTTTTTCCTTATTTAGTAAGGGTAAAAAGTAGTTCACACCGCCACTGCCCGCGGTAACGGTTTTTAATGTCAGCTTAACCCATGATTGTCATGAGACATCTCACGACGAAAGAGTATACTATACTATTATTATTTTTATTACCCAGAAACCTGAAAAAGGGAACAGCTTACATTTTGTCGAGTTAAGCCAACATAGTTGTATAGATCTGGTGATTTTCTATTTCCGGGGTTGGTTCCTTAGTAAAAGTTGTTCACAACGATGAGTACAACGACCCCTCTTCAGGTTTTCAGAAAACAAAAAATAATCTTGTATAATTGTTTCCGTTTACTACGCAAGACTTAATTCCATTGTTTAGCATTAAAACCAGAAAATACATCAACATGTTCAAAAGTACTTCAAAATATTTGCAATTAAACAATACAAAGTATTTTGCACTGGGCCAATAACATTTTTATGAAAGTTTATGCTCAAAACATACATATATCATTTATTTTTTGGCGTTTGTGCTTAAATAAAAAACGCTTCTAAAAAGTATGAATAACTTATGAACATTAAACTCTTATATTTAACATATTGTACATTTAATTATAAATGTAGATTCTAAACATAATAGGAATAACATTTTATCCGAACACGTAAAAATAAATCTTTAAAACCCAAATACATATTTTTTTTTTATTAATATACTTTTTAATATTTCTAGTTACCCCTTTTAAAGTTTTTCTTGTCTATCAAGCGTTTACATTTTACGCAGCGTCATAAAAGTAATTATAAAAAGCCAATTGCAAGTGTATTTTTGTGAAATGATGTTACTCGGAGCAAAAAGAAAACACAGTCAGGTATGCATTCAGACTAAGAGACTATTAGCCCATAGTCTGAAGTGAAGCCAGTCGATTTAGAGACTAAATACTCTTACTCTTATTCAGCTCATTTCAGATTTGGTCCAAAGAAAACACTATTCTAGTATGCGTACGCATGTGGCTGCGGGTTGTTCGAAAGAGAACATGGATGGGTTTTAGTCAGTAAAAGTCTGACCCCAAAGCACAGGGCGGGGGAAGACATTTAATGATTTCCCATCGGTAAACAAAAAGTATGCGTACGCAATAAGTGTAGGTAGTCCCTAAATCTACTCGCTCGACTCTAAAAGTGAGATCTTAAAGCGTATTTACACTTTACCTCGGTAAGTAATGTCCCCGTCACGAGAAGCTATAAATTTTGTAAATTTGCATTTAGTGCTTCACAACCTTATAGGTACGTACTCATAAAGAAAAAATTTTAACTGATCAGAAATAACAAAATCTACAACAGTTGATTGAATTTGAGATTATTTGTTGTTGATTGAATTGTCGCTACGTAACTTGGTAGAAGTTCTTTATTTATAAAATTTACAGCTTCTCGTGACGTGGAGTTTAGACGTTTTAGACGAATATTAACCTTATTCCAAAATATATTCAAACGAATTCAAGTACGCCTTTCATGCAAATTTGAACATTAGCAATATAAAAATAGTGTTCATATTTGTTTTCGTACGAATTAACTAGGTAAAGTCTACGTACGCTGTATAGATCTCAGTATTATGTAGTTTGAGGGGATACTCATATCACTGCTTTTATAGATTATCCTCCTACTGAAGATGAGTAGTACGGATGAATTTTTAGACTAGATTTTAAATCCAGTGCGCAATTATTTTTTTGGGTTGTTCTGTATCTGTAATTGAACACGTTGTTATTGGTTGTTTTGTACTTTTTTTAATTTGTTACTATATTCTGGGGTTAAAATAAGGAGACATAAACATGAACAAAAAGAATTATGGTTCACGACGGTGCATCGCCCGGGAGTCAAACGCAACCCAGCCAATCCTCACGAGTGATTATAGAAAGGGTATACCATTATGGTTACTCTAGTGTTAATTGAAACTTTAACATGAAGATAAAAAAATATTTAAACGTTATTGCACACTGGTTATTTTTTTTCCCTGCACAGGACATTCAATTAAAACTCTATAATTTATAGTTTAGAACGTTAAATAAACACAATTATAAATATCCCACAAAAATAATAATGGAGTTATTTGGACCCCAGCTACAAATACAACACGTCTTGGGGTCAAATAATCAAAAACAAGAACATGATTGCACTACAAGGAATTAATTTTTCTGCCAAACATGGCATAGAGTAAAATTTATTTATTGGCTTTATGAATTTCATCAAAAGGGGTATATTATAAAAATCGGAAAGATTTTTCTTGGTTCATTGATTGTGGTCTAGAATGCTCTATGTTTGGCGGTGGGACGTTAATTTTAGTTTGGTATATACCTATACATCACGCCTGCATTCTCGAGAAGACAAATGTGTACTGGTGATTTGGTTTACATAAAGCCACTAATTCATTGAAAATTAAACTGAGAAACTGTTGCACAACATTGTTGCCAGGCAACAAAGCTGCGCTTATTTTGTTTATAATGGATTAATTCAGCAACACTGTAACACAAAAACATGTTGGTGAAACATTGTTGTTGAACTTTGTTTTCACAATGTATACGGCTTCATTGTTTTGATATCAACCAAACAATTAATTTAAAACTTGTCAGTATTCAGCATCTATCAATCATCAAGGAGTAGGCTTAGCTGCCGAGATCAAGTAAGCCCGAAAAAAATATCTAATAAAGGGACCTAAATCACTTTGTGGAATGAAAATCAACAGATAAACTGCTGTGATTGTTTGACCGAATAATCAACAGCCAATCAAATCGACTATGTTAATATTTGACGTTGATAATTTTCGTTCCACAAACCG
Organism: Caradrina clavipalpis; assembly: GCA_932526535.1. Lineage (NCBI taxonomy): Eukaryota > Metazoa > Arthropoda > Insecta > Lepidoptera > Noctuidae > Caradrina > Caradrina clavipalpis. The sequence goes on from OW052088.1 coordinate 3,395,232, forward strand.
GATGTTAAGCACGGTCTAGATCAATATTACATAGATTCTGAATACAAGGGTAACTCACAATTCAAGGAGCATGTCTCCTCGGGGGAAACATGTTTTCTTCAACAACAATCACTCCACAAAGTAAATCATATCCGGTGCGGTTGTGTCGGAAAACGAAGAGGACCACACATAGAGGAAATAGTAGGGATATGAGGAAGTTCTTCATCAGAGACCTGACTAATGCGACGGAGAAGGAGAGTGTTCGACCGGGGTATAGTAGTACAGTTTCCCTGGGTCGTCCCTCGACTGGTATGACGGCGGATGCGGTCACTACGCGGATGCCGAGTAATGCCTTGCCGGGCGTCGCGCCGCCTGTTCGACCAACGCTGCTAGACAAGCAGAAAGCCTGAAACAATATTTAAATGTCAAGAAATGTTCCTATTCAGCTTTTAGCGGCTGTAGCTAATAAGTCGTATGAATCAGATTGTTAGGGCCAAGCCCGCCATAATATGTCCATATGTTCCATTTATAACCGCCTTTACAAAGGACTTGATATTGAGAAAATATTAAAAAATATATACATACCATCACGCCTGTATTCCCCGAAGGGTTAGGCAGAGGTGTACCAATGTACACCCACAGTTCGCCGGTATACTTAGGTCCCATATTCAACCGGGCACAAATCCAAACTCCGAGCTGCTACTGAGAATTTCATAGAGAAACCCAATAACACTTTTTGCTCGACCTGGGAATCGAACCCGGGACCCCTTGCACAGCAGTCGCACTTGCGACCACGAGACCAACGGGACAGTCGGGGATATTGAGAAAATTAAAAGAATATTCTGTCTATCTTTAAAATATGGTCTATATTATTCTTAAGCTAACTCTATTAATACTGGCTTCCCTTCGGAAGTGTTCTACCGCCTTAGAAAAATTGGGCAATCAGTAGTGTATAATATTTTCATAAATAATATAGTCTCACTACAGGTATTTTAAAAACATTATCAACAAGTAATAAAATTGAAAAATTGAAGTAACACACGGAAGAATAAACTTCCCTACCACAGCTAACAAAAGAGTTGATAACCATTAAACATTTAACATAACATTAAAAATGGACCGATTTTGAAAAAACGTGCTTTCAAATAAAAAAGCCACATTCAATTTAGTTTACCCATTTAAGACAAGTCAAACTTATAACAACCCTTGAATCAGGAGTTAAAAACTATATTATAATGCTTTTACTTTGTGGCTATAATTTTAATTACATAAAGAAGTAAAGCAATCTTGCTTCAGCTCTCCTCTTACATAAATAAACCTGTTGCCCAAAATACAGTTGTTTTTAATTGTGTACGAGTATACATACAATTACGCTTATACTCTTCGGAGGGATAGACAGAGGTGTACCAATGTACACCCACAGTTCGTCGGTATGTTTAGGACCCATGTAATAGGGGGCGAGGCTAGTGCCATTAACCGGGCGCAAATCCTAACTCCGAGCTGCTACTGACAATTATATAGAAAAACCTAATAACACATTTTGTTTGACCTGGGAATCGAACCCAAGACTTCTAGCGTAGCAGTCGCGCTTAAGACCAATACGCCAAGGAGGCAGCTATTGATTTTAATCATATTAAAAAACTGCTTACTTCGAATATGCACACAAGTATTCGGTAGATAACTTCAAGGAAGAGAATCTCAGATGTCAGCTCCATCGCGTACTTATAGTCATCGTAATGTTCACTGAATTTGTAGAAGTCAAACTTGTCTAGGTCACTGCAATATGACAATGATTATATGATTAATTTTGACACATGAACATTATTTCATTTTAAAACATTTCATCATCATCATCAAAATAGTTTCAGAAATAAATAAAACATTCCATATTTTTTTTTCACATATTTAGCTGTTACACATAAATTTTTAACGGGTTGCAACTGGCAATAAAGGTTAATTTTATTTGGCCACTGTCTGGCTTTATTGCAAGCAATTTAGAATGAAACATCAGTACATACTTGGGCACTATTGTGTTTCTATTTTGCAAATATGTCTAGTTTTTATTGAAAACCAAAGCCATAACAATGACCACATACAGACATATATCTACAGGATGATATTATGACAATATTACGAAGACTCAACTCTTAGAAAGTACAATTATTATAATGTTACTACTTACATCAATTCAAACATATCCACAGCCATAAACGTTACTATAAGTTTAACAATGAACAGTAGCATAAAATCAATGAACTCGGCAACAAGGCGCTTGTGTAGAGGCGGTATAACATACTCGTAGCCACCGTGACGGGCTATCACTGGAAAATAAAAGTTATTTTGTAAGAAACAAGGTTACTTTTATCAATTAAGATTCTTAACGTTCATAAACATGGATATGAATACAATCAAAGAAGAAAATAATAATCTTGCTCATATCACAATACCAAAATGTATCAACAATCAGATAACTGGTAACAAACTGCTTATGAGGTCTTAATGGGGAATAGAGCTTGAAGGGGAATATCAGCCTGCTCATCCAACTCATTAGCTCATTATGCACAGTTATTGCGCTGATAGCAATGAGAGCTAAATAAAAAAATCTTAAGGTTTCATAATATTGTGGCTTTATTTAAAGATATTTTTTTGACAAGATATAATTTTCAAAGAATAGATTACTATATTGTATTGCATCACACAAATATGGTAAATGTACAATAACAATGTTTGATTATGACTCCGTAATTCAGTCAATTAATTCAGTACCTTCAGCGGGCGTGAGAGTGTCAGGTTGGGGTTGAGTTTCTGCAGCGTTCCGAGGTATGTTAGGAACTTGAAACGGCACTTGGAACTGATAGTTGTTATTCAACAATGGAACATTCGTAGCATTATTTTGTAATCCTTGGAATGTCATCATATAGTAAGGAAAACATGTCGATAGGTTCTGATACATCTGCGCTTGCTGGATCCATAATCGAAGAGCTTGAAAATATGCTTCCCGTTCAGACACTGGCCCAGCTGCTGGCGCGTCGCCGTCGCCTCTTACTTCTGCACCCTCAGCTTGCCCATCCCCATTTTGTACAAGTCTCTCCGACTCCGACATTTTTAACGTAACCAAATTATTATTAAATTGATTTTTTTCATTTGTATCTTTAATAAATATTAGTAAAGTACACGTCAGTTTGTTGACTTAATTTGTTTTGACATTTTTGACTTTTATGTAATCATTGATCGTTCGCTCGGCGCTCCCGGTTTTTTTTTAATACTTTATGAGGCTGAGAGTATATACCTTTTAAAGAATAAATGTGTAATCGATTACTTTATTTTTAGTTTTAGTCGATTATATGATGTCTCAACCAAACCGACTTCCTGACTTCACACGTTAGGTAAATGTTGAAAATTGATAATTTTTCACAAGAAACCGACTTTATGACTTTGAGATATAAACTAAAAATCAAAACTTTTACGGTCTGAATTTCTTCAATGCAGCCGAGAGCTACCTTGACAGATCTCTAATGTTTTACTCTCATATTGTTACAATAATTTTGTAATGAGGAGACCCTTTGAAAAAGTATAATTTCTTGGTTTCAAAATTAGAAAAAAATTGACAAGAGCTGTCAATTTAATTAATCTTCACCAACAGCGCTGCCATCACCGAGCTAACTAAACTCGCTACACTAATCTAACCGAACGAAAAATGTTTCCGTAATCTGGTAACATTCCTAATGTCAGCCGTCGTGAGCCGAATGGCCGACCCGCCGATGTGAACGTCGAATGACTTGGTACTGCGTGCGCAAATAATGGTGATGTGAATTTGGGTGGTTTAGGATCGTAGAGTGAACGTTCATGTTTTAAAGTTAATTTTTATATGACAGTATATATTCCTGTGACGCTGTGCTATATTATTTTGCAGTGTTGTGTAGTATTTATCGCTGAATAAACGTTAGTTTATCGACAGAGTCAGCTGTGGAGTCACAATTTACAGAATTTTACTGGATACAACACGATGTGTTCCATGTCGGACTAGTGGTAAATAAAGAGAAGCCTACGCACAACTCTTCTAGACCGGTTGTACGTAAGTATTCCTATTGAATTCATTGAAGCTTACCTTATTTCCTGAATCATATTCTCCGGTTTATTTTCCTGATGATGTTTTTTTACATGGTTATAATAATTTCTGCCGGACTGCAAAGGGCAATCGTAATGTTATCTTTGCGATTATGAATGTTGGTTTTGGTAAAATGCCATAATAAAGTGCGTCACGCCTTTATACCACAGCTAATAAGCAGAATTTCTTATAACATGTAAGGTTATCTCAACAATTTGGCAGACTTCACATTGTAGTTTCAAAGCACAAGTAATTCATTAGCTTGATACATTATTCATGTAGTTTTTGCAGTACAACATGGTTTATTCTTTGCACTTCGAGAGGGTTTTTTTTAATGTTTTTACATTCATATTCAATTTATTTTGAAAAAGTTATAATAAACTTTTTTACTTAAAAAAGTTTAAATCCAAACCAAGTAGGTATTACCTAGTTTTTGCTACCAAAAAAAAAGTGATGTCCTTATTTTTAGAGACAGCAACAAGTTACTTATTATTTTCATATTTTGTAGTGTAGATGTAGTTACATGCACAAGAATCTAACTAAGTTGAGAATAGGCTTGTATTATCTTAATAATAGTCATAGGTAAACTTTAAAAAGGAATTTCAGAATTTCCTACTTCCCTAAAATTCCCAAAAAATATTCCCTAAATTTTTTTACAACAGTAGAGTATTAGCCATTTTTAAACTAATAATATACAGAACCTTACTCAAGATTCAAGCATAACTGAAAACTAGTTTCAACCAAACAAATGACCATGAACTAGTCTTGAATCTGGTTCTGTATTATATGACCTTGAATATCAACATAAATTGTGATCTATGATGGATCCCTTTAATCAGCATGTGATTCAAAAACACTGATAACAATGAAATAATGATGATAACAGCAGCTTATAGATCTGGTATTTTTATCAGCACTAAAATTTTGTTTCATTGATAAGTTTATAAATTTACAGATTTACAACATAATAACATTCAAGGTAAAAAGGTCATGCATATTAATCAACTTCTAAAGTAACATTATGATTACACAGTAAACACACATTTTTTTTAATCTGTATTTCCTGTAACTTACATTACAGAAATGTATGTCACAAAAAACATGATGATAATAATAATAATATGCATGTTTATTTTAGGTCTATCGATCATCAGTCTTTTGACTACAAAATACTTCTCTACACTGTTAACAAAATTTTCTTATAAAACCATTTCATCCAACCAACTTACCATCAGAAACCTTGCCATTAAAAAAAAACCTAAATATGACAACAAAAAAAAAGAAAACGTTATCCAGTTACTAGAGGTGTGCTAATCTAGTAATAAATACCCATATTAGCGTTAATAATAACCATTGACGATTGACGAAAAACCGAGCTGCGATAGAAATTTAAGACTTCGTTCGCGTAAATATCGGTTACCGCGGATCCGGATATATTCGCGGAATAAAAAGTAGCCTATATCGTCTTAGGGTTCAAACTTACCCATTAACAAATTTCATCAAAATCGGTTCAGTTGTTTGGTAGCTAAAGCGTAACAGACTCACAGACAGAGTTACTTTCTCAATTATAATATTAGTATGGATTAGGCAAAGGTAGGTAGGTACAGTAGTGTCAGCATGTAAATATTATAGTTCTAAAAGCGGTGCTGTTTTATTTTGCACCCGTATAAGAACAGGCGCCGAGTGGCGACTATTATAATTAAAATTTACATCGCATAGAACACGACTGCATTACGCTCGTCATCGCTCGACGCCTTTCGTACCTCGGATCGTGTATAGTAGGTTTGTACTCATGCTAGTTACTCCAGGGACTATTATATGGGTTACGTACGATACTTAGGATGCATAGTATATTTTATGCGCGACTGTTTTATTGTGCACGTCTTCAATGATGACGAATTAATGATTAGATGATCTAACTATACTAGAAAGGTTTAGGTAGTTAACTAAAGGTAAACAAATCGTAGAAAAGGTTTTTTATAGTTGACACTTCCTTGTTTAAAAATACGTTACAACAAAATCAATTCTAATTTCGATTTATGCGATATTTTTCTCTTTTATTAATGTATGTTAAACTTTATCATTTATTCGTAAACTACTCTTCATAGATGTCATTGTTTGGACACCACTTTTTTGTTAGTTTTATAAAATAGTATAATATTTTGTAATCTGTCTATTGTAAAGAGCCTAAAAAGACAGGTTCCCAAAACCTTTTAGAAGATACGATGAATTAGATAACGTCGCTAAATTGAAGAGTACGCCCGTGATGTAGTATGGCAACTAAAATTGCAGATATTACGTTTAGTCGATTAACCAGGCGCCTTTGAAAATTGCGAGGGTCATGTAATAAAACAACAACAGAAAATGTTTAAATTAGATAAAATGATTGATAATACCACTGAACTTATTATTATTAACGTGGCAGATAGTTCCTCAAATTCTGATATAGACTAGAACCTATTATTATACGAATTTAAATATTACGATTTTAAAATTTGAAGTGAAAGGTTTAGCATCCATGAGTCACGTGGTTTGTTTTGTTTACATTTAGTTAACTACCTAAACCTTTCTAGTATAGGCATTAAAACGTATGGTCTATTATTCAATTTTCTTCCAGCTTTATCACAGAGGAACCAACCTGAGCAATGCATTTTTTTGTTGATCTCGCACAATACTATTCGTTTCGTCATTTCTCTGTACTAATCGGATCGTGTTAATTAACCTTACCGTTATGCTTGAACCTCGTTTTAAGCCCTTCGTTAACCAATCGTGATTTTCCCGGAAGGCATGGCCTTTCATCTTGTTTAGGACGTCCGTCACGAACGTAATCCCATAAAAGAGGTGCTAAAATCCCTATCACGCGGAAAAATGTTTTGCCCTGTCTAACAACTTGTAAACGTAGAACCATTTAGATTAGAAAGCAGTCGGTTTTAAAAACGATATGGGCTTCAATTGGCTAAGTAACATGACTCAGAAGATATTGTACTATGAAAGCCTGTAAAAACTTTCAAGCAAGGTCATAATAACATGACTAGGTTGCTTCCGGAACAGTGTTTTCTAAGACACGTGTCTTCAACAACACCGTATTCTGAAGTGCACTTTCCGTGCCAAACTATACATTGAGAGCACGCAACATTGATGTAACACTAGCCACGTCACAAAATACCCACAGAGCTTAGCGGGATACCAATTCAGATTACTTCGTTATGCAATGGATGGGTAACAAGTGGGTTAGTTAACATCCTCGCTCGGGTAATTGGATCAGGCTCTGGCAGACGAATGTGTGTAATCGTCCCTCCTGCTTTGATGTTCTAGAATTCTAAATCATCATTTGAACACAAGCATAAAATTACTTTTTCATTCCTATCACTAAAGCCAAATAATAATAATAACTATTCCAAAGCAAATAGGTTATAAGATAAACAAGGTCCAAAACCTGGTTTGTTTGCCTGTGTTTGTGCCAAGCAACAACGTAACTTCCTAGAAACTCACTAGTTACTGAAGGCGGTACTATTAAAACTCCACTTGAAGTCGTGAATCAATCAGTGTGGTCAGCCCAGACGGCTATCTGATCTATGACTCACTGGGTCCTGTTTGGTTTTCGAACGAGATTTCATCGTTAAGTGATTAGTCACATTACAAGCATGTCGAATGTTCACACAAGCCTAGGAATGTGTCGAAAATAGATAAAATAATAAACATACAGAGTACAGAATCTTTTATATTTCAGCAGCTTTTGACGGCGAAATAATTCAAAAGTTCACGCCTCGAACACAAGATAGTTTCGCAACTTGCTCTGGTTACCGTAAGAGCAGTTTGAAGAAGCCAAGTATTTAAAGTATTCAGTCGTGTGCTGCGTCATTTCATATCGTGCCGGCCATTCCCACGGGGCCCTACAAACTAATTTATCCCTTCACTCCGTGGATTAAGGATCTGATTGGTTTGTGATTGCTTTGCGCGGTTCCCTGTACCCCACATCGAAGGCGGCGGCCACAATAATTTGTTCCGCTTTATTTACCAACGTACAACGATCACTATTATACCTATAACAAATTTTTTTAACGAGAAAATTCACGAACACGTACCCAAACACTTGAGTATATGTATTTTTGATTGATGACTTCAAGAGCACTTTACTCCATTTATGAATTTGTTCAACGTAATGTCTTATTTTTTCTTTTCGGGGTAGACCTTTTGCTCAATTTGCTTTGAATTTCGTTCCAAATGTTAAGTTGACCTTTGCTGCGTTTGGACTGACGGTGTCACAGCTATTGTGTGTCACTTTTGATCTTGTTCCACGACGTGCTTGCATTCAAATATTTTATTTTTAATTGGGTTGCTCCTTTTATTTTTTGTTTACATCCACCTGGCGCCAGCCGACCGGCGTCTGTCAGTACGCAAAGCGTAATACCGACAAATGAGACACCTCGGGGCGCAGGAACAGATGCCTGTTTGTCTATCCATTGTTCCTATTTCTATGTCCCAGAAACGTTTGAAAGCCCACTTCAAAGCCGTACATGCAGTCTTCAGTTGTCTATTCTAAAGCAAAATAGACGCAGAAAATCTTGGCACGATCGGTCAGCAGAATGCGTTGCCATTAATTTGTATAGTTAACATGTCTGGACTCATTGTTACATGTAATTAGCGTGTAATTTATGTTTAGCCAAACAATACAGTCCGGAGAAGCAAGATTTCATGATATAATATTCTACTCTAGGCATCGCGTCATGACTCAGATTCTAACAAACTAAACTGGGAATGACATAACGGTTACAATTTAACATCGTGTGCAGTAAGTCGTTAACCCAATAGCTACAATGTTACTTGTCTCAGATTTTCTTTCGAGCGCTTGTTTAATGTTCAAGATAAACTTTAAACTTGAAAGAAATTTAAAGACTTATAAAAAGAAGTTGTCGTTCGTCATGGGAATTCGTGTCACGTAACTCACTTACCATTCGACACGTCCTGCTTTTGCTGACAAACTTCAAGGGAATAAGGGCAGTAAATGTGTTTCCTTAATGCGTGTTACCTTGGATCACGTCCAATGTAAATTGAAAATCTTTGGACGATTGAATGTTTAAAAAAAGCAATTGATGAACATGTGAATGTATTTGAATGGTCGACAATTGGTCCCGGGAGAAGCCAAGCCTGAAGTTGCTTGGATGAAGGGGACCGAGACACGGGTCATCAAGTATGCATGGGCGACGGTTTCCGCCACGACGACGTGCACGTATCCAAACTGATCAAAATACCACGCCGTGATGTCTCTCACGTCGAGATAATTCGTTTATGGACCATTGTTTTGCCGTTCTTTCGGTTTTTTCTCTGCCTCTCGTTATGATCGAAGCTGTGGTAAGATTTTTTTTTTAAGTTTCAGCACTTGATTTTGATTATTTTTTGGGTTTCGTATCCAAGGGGTACCAAAAGTCCGTCTAAAAAGTCCGGTGTCTGTCTGATCGTACGTCTTGGTCGGTTGGTCTGCCACTGGGCTGTATCTCAGTTTCGCATTATGTCTTACTATGTAAAGCCGCTATAACAACAAATAAATATAAAATAATGCTAAAGCTTTGTTCCTATGCAGGAAACCTGTTTTTTCATAAGTAGTGTGCAAATATAGGTGGTAAGGTAATCGTATGTGAATCCGACTTGTATCTGGCTGGTTTTTGTAGATGGCCTGATTAAAACATGACAATTTGCAATAGTTTTCAACAGCCAACATGTGTCCATTTTAAACAAGATAATAAAACTTGCCGCGAGGAATGCACCGTGGTCTGAAAACAGATGCAATCCGTCGAACACTCCACATGACCATTGACGTCATTATTGTAGGTACGGCTCACCATATCCTCATATATAATGATTGAGAGTAGGTACACGTCCTCTGGACTTTGATAATATATTATAATAAGATGTTTTTGATAGGAGTGGACTGGAATGCAGGGCGATACTTAGGTTATATGACGAAAGTGATTTTAAAGGAGTTTCTTATTTACCTACATAACCTGAAACTATGGAAACATTTGATACTGATTTGTCAAACGCAGTGTGTATTTTCCGGGAATGGTCCTTCGAGGCGAAATAGAAACAGATTTTATTTTTTAAATAAATTTTCAGGTTGAAGTCTGATTGTCAAGTATTACCTTATTAACTCGTTGTAGCAGGTAAAGATTAAATTTCGTGGTAGCCATTAATAAGTGTCAAAGTGACGTATTCGTGTACATTTCGTTATGACAGCGAGACACGATTCGCTAGAAACCGTTTTATTATTCATCCGCTCATCAATCGTAATGTGTTTTAGGTACAATGCCATAAAGGCAACCTTGGTCATTTCAGTCCTTAGTAAAAGAGGTAAAAGAATAATTTATTTAATTATTTTTGGTGTTTGTTCAAAACACTAACCGTAATTTTTTTGCTAATTTAATATCGTGGCATTGGCATTAAATAGGCTGTTGAATTTTTCACCTACAAACGTTAAGCGAGTGATTGTACTCGTCCGTCATATTGACCGTTTTCCACATTAAAGTTATATCCGATTCTCAAAAAATAAACTAAATTCCTACTAACAGTAGATCATATTGAAAATGATGCGGTAGGTAGTTAGGTACCTATGTATCAAAAGGATTTTTCTTCACGAATTAGATAGACCTAACGATTTATGTTGTATTCCTAAACGATGCACAATTTGCATTGTACACAGAGGTTTACTAAGAAAGAAATTCAGTAGATAGGTAAGTATTTAAGTCTATTTTCGTATAAAAGGACCAAATTGAATTTATCTCTGTAGCAGTTCTCAGCCGCCTACGAAAAATGACATAAAAGAATTGTCCTCCATTGTCATCGTTTATCTCGGATGATATCTAGATCTGTTCACAACATTGTTAGCGACGCATTACATATTTTTAGACCGTTTTGTTGCGTACCTCTGTCTGTTTCCACTTGATAGCCTGGTTAATCCGGGATTAAAGATATTTCAAGTGGAGTATTGAGGTACTTCACTAAATACAGTAGAACGGTAGAAGCTCAACATATTGGTACAGAGTTTGGTCGACCGGAGCTTCACCATGTATTTCATTATTGCATCCTGCAAACAAAGGAAAAACGAACAACCCAGGAAATGAAACTTAATGAAAGTTTTTATTTACCTTTTTTTAGTTCTGTAGCCGACTAGCAATAACGGGACATTGAACAAATTAATAATCTCAACCTCCGCTTTTCGCAATGCTAACGTTTTTATAACTTTTTGCTCTTGATTATTCATAAAGAGTAAGTCCAAGTTTTAGCATAAGATGTACGATAAGATTATGCAAATAAGTGTCCATTTTATGCGTAGTGCGCACTTTATGATGTAGTATAGTAGGACATTTGATGTGCTCCTGGAATGTCTAGATTAGATAAGATGTTCATGTCGAGCTATATTTCATCAAATATGTTTTGTTTTATTACAAATATGGAAGTGAATCCAAACTAGGTGAACTGGTGTCCTGGGCGAAGCACTTTAAATAATAGAAATTCTTTTTACTGTTATCTTAAATTCATTTACTTGGAAAGTAGCACGGATAAGTAATTTGATAGAAAACACTAACGCTACTGGCTACAACCAATTTTCGTCAAGACCGACAACTGTACTAACATCTCTTGAAGATGTTGTCTTGTGTATGTTTTCTTAACTACATTACTGGCTTCAGTAATGCTTCGATTAGATAAAAAATTAACACACGTACCTCGAGCTCAACACAAGTCGGCGGCGGGTGCGTCACTCAATGTTACATTGGCGTGTCACTCACGATTCTCGAGAAATAGAGTAACATGAAAAGTTAGTTACAAGGTTCTATTTATGCCGCAGCTTCTGTACACAAAAAAATCTCCCGCGTTTGAAAATCCGAATCTTGACAAGTCTGAGCACGAGCGGTGTCTCTCTACCTAGGGTCTACCCGATCGCAATATTGATTGGTCCTTCAGAAATCCCATTTTAAATAAGAGATCATTTATCTATGCCGAGAGCATAGATACATGATATGTCTATAAAAAAAAGCTCATTAGCTCAGCTCATTCAAATTATGAGGTCCTAATAATTTTCTAGGCATTGCGCGACTTTCCCGTCGCCTTTTGGTTTTCTGCTATCGATTCGACATTTACCTATTTCACGGGCCTGCGAACATGTCAACTAATGAAGCTATGTTGTTTTAACGTCAATTAATGTCGAAAAATTCTGTTTTCAAGGTTGCCGTGCTGTGCCTCTCCTTTACATATATTGGAAAATGGCTGTATCTGTACAAACATATTTTTCCTAGCATCGTTACGTAAGCCATCTTAATATACTAATTAAATTCTGCTAGTTAGAGATCAGACAGCTATGATCCTAAAGACGAAACTTTTATAAATTCAGCTCATTTATCGTACGTATCCGAAGCGAACTGTAAACGGAGATTGGAAATAACATTTACGACGTTATTAAATCAGGGCGTGCTACATGACATGGAGGAATGAGGAAGATGAATTGTTCGACGAAAGAGGCGAGATATACCTACTTACGTCGAATATAATACGATCTAGAGCCACTCACACAGATGTAGGGACTCAAGTACGCGACGGTGATGGAGCGAACGAATCGAAATTGGTGTGAGTGATATGACACAAAGATGAACTGTCGACAGAACTGACCCTTCCCTAATCTTTGCCAGAAACTCTTGCCGACGTACTCCGTGCCTCTCCGCTGCCAACGTACCGAGGGAGCTTTCCAAGTTTGTTTAGGGCGGCAAACTTTGCGCTTTCTCTGTGGACGTTAGTCGAGGGCGTGCCTTGGGATGTGTGTTTGTTGCCAAGCGTGGCCTATCTACGTACTCATATTCGCTTTGCTGAATTTACAGCATAATCTTCCTGCCACAGTTTTCACAAATCCGCATTAATCATGACTGGGCTCAAAAGATCTTTGTGATAATGCATCTAATATTGAAGAAGACATGAAGTCTTAGTTAGGATTTGGACTGTGGGTGTTAATTATGTTTTTTAACAATTTCTTCTTCTTCCCCCGCCCAACTGCCCCGTTGGTCTCGTGGTCGCAAGTGCGACTGCTGTGCAAGGGGTCCCGGGTTCGATTCCCAGGTCGAGCAAAAAGTGTTATTGGGGTTTTCTATGAAATTCTCAGTAGCTGCTCGAAGTTTGGATTTGTGCCCGGCAATGGCAATAGGCTCGCCCCCTATTACATGGGACCTTAATATACCGGCGAACTGTGGGTGTACATTGGTACACCTCTGCCTAACCCTTCGGGGAATACAGGCGTGATGGTATATATATATATATTCTTCTTCTTCGTCTTCTTTTTAGTGCCTTTGGACAAACAACTTTAGTTTAATAGACCACTAGCTTCTGCCCTCGAAAACATATCGTATGACACTTGGCAATAATGTACTTTTCCATGAGTGTACTTTTTTTAATCGGACCAGTATTTTCTGAGATTGCCTTTTGCAAACACAAGAAAATATATTATATTATATTGCTAAAGTTGTTGTTAAGGTTTCGTTAATTTGTATCCATTTCTGTCCTTACAACTTATTTAGTTTTACGCGAAATTATTAGTTTAGACATGAAAACACTCGATTGAAATCTCAGAACATCCTACAATGCTTTTTTATTAAAAATAAAGCTTCGTCTTTAAAGCTTACATCTTAATTTGTAAACTTGGACTTTGACTAGGACGTCACAAAACACTACGGCCATATAAACTCCGTGTTGAAATTCGCTTTTCTAGAAATACGTAGAAACGTATCTTCAATGGCTTATATCTTTTTTAATTTCATAGTTTTCTTTTTTATACAAAAAAAAAACACGCATTTTCCCTATTACGGGTGTTTTAGTAATGTTTGCTAGTACATACCTAATATTTATCTATCACTTCCTCCGATAATGACCAGCTGATAAGAGCAATTGTTTCATACACTCACGCGCTGCATTATGTGGCGTCGTGATAACTATATTTTAGAGAAGTGGAATACATCCGACTAAAACATTTATATGAGGATGTTTTTTTAAATGGGACTTTAGGGCAAATCTATAGACTTCAGGGTGCTAATATCTCATTTCAAAAATTAACATACCATAACGCCTGTATTCCCCGAAGGGTTAGGCAGAAGTGTTCCAATATACACCCACAGTTCGCCAGTATGTTCAGGTCCCATGTAATAGGGGGCGTGCCTCCGACTATTGCCATTAACCGGGCACAAATTCTGACTCGAGCTGCTACTGAAAATTTTATTAAAAAAAACCCAATAACTCTTTTTGCTCGACCTGGGAATCGTGCCCAATACCTTTAGCGTAGCAGTCGCGCTTAGGACCACTAGGCTAACGAAGCAGTCCAAAAAATAATAATATTCTTAATAACTAAGGTTAAATTAGGAAGATACTTATTCACATTAGTTATATTTTTCGTCCATAATAAAACTGTGTCTTTTTTTTTTTTAAAGATGGTAAAATCATCAAATGACCCCCCCCGTCCTGGGCGGGGCGGGAGGGAGTGTCAGACTTTTACTGACTAAAAACCATCTATGTTCCTTCATGTGCCCTTTGCGTTCCGGGGGCGCGGTATCTCTTTCGAACAACCCGCAGCCCCGGCAGGCCTTGGCCCTTAGTGGCCCCTTCCTTGTGCTGACACCTCTTTGCGCGGAACATGAACGCGCCGTCGACACGGTCTGTCGTTAAATAACGTACGGACGGTGAGCTACCCATTGCTCACCGTCCACAGACCGTGCCTACGGTGTCCGCCTGCGGGAGGCGCAATGGTGCCGTTATTGGCAATCCATTGCGCCGGCGGACGCGGCGTCAGCGGCGGCGGCGGGTGCGGCCACGGCAACGGTGGCGGCGGCAGCGGCGGCGGCGGCGGTGCGGGGCCCTCCCCCGGACCTGGCGGGTACGGCGCAGGCCTTGCCCCCAGCCCGGTGATCGGCCGGCCTGTTAGCCCCCGCACATGCATCGCAGTGCGGCGGGGCATCACAAGCCGCGGCCTTGTGACCGGGCTGACCGCAGCGGAAACACAGGGCGCTGCGGTCCACCTCCGAGGCGCACCGACATGCCACGTGCTTCCCCACGTGGCAACGGTAGCACCTCAGGGGCCTGGGCTCGAGCAGGCGAACCCGCGCCGACACCCAGCCCACCAATAAGCGACCCCCCCCAACAATGGCTTTAGCCGCCGTCACTGGGCAGCTGACCATAATGGTCTGCATGCCCGTGCGCTCTGGGCGGATGGTGCCTGCCCTGACCTCTTCGGCACGGCATCCACCCGCCCTGGTGACGGCGGCCACCACCTCCTCCGCGGAAACTGAGTCGTCCAGACCCATGATGCGCAGATCTGCGCATCTGGCGGGCCTGGACACCCGCACCTCGTCCGCGTTTAGGGACGCTCTAAGCTTCTCAGCTAGAGCGTCCGCGGACGGGCCGCTGGTGGCGCCGGGGATCTCCAGCATTCGGGCCCCAGTTGCGGTGACCCTTAGCTGGAGGCCGGTTATCCCTAGCTCGCCAAGGTTGATGGCCGCCTTGGCCCTGGTGAGCACAAAAAACTGTGTCTTTCTTTCAAGTTATCTTTTTGAGAGAAATAATTTTCAGACTAGGGCCAGTAGTTCCGGAGATTGGCACGTTCGACGTTCAAACAAATAAACAATCTCTTCAGCTTAATAGTATTAGGAATAGATAATATATCTGAATGTTACGCAGGTAGGGACAATAAAAAATTTACAGCCGCGATATCAAAACTTCAGAGCCTAGAAACGGAACCTCGAAATATGAAAAAACATAAAATATACTCAAATAACAAAACCACCATAAACCATCATAATCAAATAACATTTTATATCTTTAATGCCATCTGATTCTGAACGGGGCCGAGGCATCCGTTCGTAGTAGGTACTTTTATAATTTACGAAGCGAGCGAACCGTTATATTCCGCAAATTTTCATCATAAATTCTTCCGGAAAACAACTTTTATTTGACGTTTACGTAATGAAGTAAAAACGACTTGCTTTCGGTACGAGCCAAATGCTTCAAAATTCTGATAACGACCTTTATTTATACTTGTTAATCTTCCAAAACCTGAAGATGTTATTTACTGGCATCTCCCATTAAATTTGATTTTCCTCAACTTAATTCCAGCTTTCACGGTCATTCAGTATCAAAGTTGTCTCGAATTAGAAATAAACATCTCACTTTTTCGTTGGTGAATGTTCGTAAGGGTGAAAGTGATAGAAAATCTTTTTTATCACCCTTTCTGTACATAAACCGTCAACATAATGTGTTATGGCACATTCGATCTCCGTATATCGTTTGTTATACGAAGGCAGTTTTGTTTCTTACAACCATCGTATAAATTGTTACAGTGTAGTAAGATAATAATGACGGCACATATATTTTTTTAGAGGGAAACGAAGGAGGGTTGTATGAGGAGGAAAGGAGTGAAGGGAGGCCTTTGCCCAGGAGTGGAACGGATCAGGCTAATACATATTTTGTTATTTATTAGTTCTATCTTAGACATGGAAAAAGAATTTATCGATATTTCGTGTAGTACATATTTATTTTATAGGAGCGTATAACATGATACTCTTGTCAAAGAAACTAAATCCATTGATCGTACGCTGCCGCGCGTGCCGTAATTTTGACAAAAGGACGACAATATTTTCACTTACATACTTACATACCCGGATATGTTATGAAAAATTGGGGAAAGTTCCTTTATTTACTTAGGATACGGGATGGTACACGTATTGATCGTACCTGACCCGACAACACACATTACAACTTACTGTTGCGGCACATTTCTAATATCCACGCTCGGTACGTTCACGCAATATTTTCTTATAATGATTGTCGTGTTCTTGGTGTTTTTTTCCATACGACAGGAAATTGAAATTCCAGAACGGAAACCTGCCACATTTCTCTTGTTAAAATTAATTTCCTACATTTTTGCTGCTTTTATTTTATTCAATTCTCTCAATTTTTATTGTGGAAGAAATAACTTTGTGGCATAAGATTGAAAGCTGTATTTTAAAATTCAATCTCATTAAATTAAATGATAAGTAAATCTGAAGTTTTCCTTAAAGCTGTTTTGCTCAAAACCACAGCGAGGAATTTGGCAAAATGTTGCTAAGCGTCCAATTTCGAGCGGATTATCGTTATTATTTGGCGCGGATTTTGATGTAGGTTACTGTAAATGTGTATCTGATATTATTTCGTTACAAGCATAATGGAGAATCTTTGCATTCCTGATAAATTAAAAACCGATTTTTTTTCAAGAATGTTTAGTTCTGCAGTTGTGATTTGTTTGTAATTGCCTCGTCAGCCTAGTGGTCCTGAGCGCGACTGCTACGTTACAGGTCATGGGTTCAATTCCAGGGTCGAGCAAAGTGTTATTGGGTTTTTTTGAAATTCTCAGTAACAGCTCGGAGTTAGGATATGTGCCCGGTTAATGGTAATAGGCTCGCCCCCTATTACATGGGACCTAAAACATACCGGCGAACTGTAGGTGTACATTGGTACACCTCTGCCTAACCCTTTGGAGAGTACAGGCGTAATTATATGTATGTGTTTAGTTCTCTGATATATGCCCCCTCGTTTTATTTATCAGCAAGCATCTTCATTATAGATTGTCTCCATCCGCCAACCAATTTTGCAAAAGTATTATTGCGATCCTTACGATATAAAAAGGTCCCCTTTTCTGCAGCAACTTAAGTGCACTTCAAACAATGTTACTGCTACAGACTTTCTTAGTTCTCTTTCAATGTAGGTATTTGTTGGTGCAAGTATTTCATGAACAGTTATCCAATAATCAATTGATCGTACCTACCTATTACATTATATTTGTCGGCACATAAATTATTTTTGGGAAGCAAAATGATTAATCATCTGTTGCTTTCAGTTTGTTAAAGGTCATGCCAACTCGATAGATGAAAAGCTTTTTCACCTTGGAGTGGTATTTTCTGTTTCTTTTTTGTTTGTCATTGGATGGCGAAGCAAGCCGACGTTCCACCTAATGTTTAGTGATTCAAAGCCAAAGCATTTATTTCAATTAGACCATTTACAGGCACTTTTGAATTGTCTAGAAGTTACAGTTAAAGTTGTAGCTAGTTGCTCGTTCCAAAACGTAGGTCTGTAATGTCTGTATGGAGAAGAACGAGCAAGAAACTCCATGGACACTTTTCTTTCAATTTGGTTTTTACAAAATCTTGGTTACAAAATTCTTGTTGCTTCTATATGTGAAAACAATGAAGGTGAATATAAAACAATAAAATATAATAATAAAGATGTAAGCCATGGCAGTTAAGAGATGACCAATCCCAACTGACAGCACCCGTTCACGAGCATTTATTATCGACTAGCTTTTGCCTGCGACTTCGTCCGCGTGGATTAATAGTTCCCGTTCCCGGGGGATTTCCGGGATGAAAACTATCCTATGTCCTTTCTCGGGTCCCAGACTATATCTGTACCAAATTTCATTGAAATCGGTTCAGTGGTTTAGGCGTGAAGAAGAGACGGCCAGACAGACAGAGTTACTTTCGCATTTATAATATTAGTACGGAATACGGATTACCGCGGCCTATAGATATCTGCAATATCTTGCAGATGCATTGCCATCCCAGAAACAAAGTTGAAATATCTCATATGGCTGAAATTACACCAGCAGTCCGGTTTCAAGGGTACCCCATACCTTTTTACATGGCAACGCTGCATTGCGGAAAAAAAAATGTCATGATATTTTTTAGACATATCCCAAGTAGCAAAATAGTCCTATAGTTATCGAGTTATAGGACTAAACGTCTAATACGTATCTAATAGACGCTTTGACTAAGATAACTGATCTCACAACAGCATCTCATAAGATGATTTGCGCTACAAGTACTTTTGATCCTATTTCTTAGTTTTATAGACGTTTATATTATAACTAGATACGATTCTTACTAGATCTTGCAGTTATATAAGCGCATAGTATAAAACTAATTAGCAAGTATTGCATTTTGATTCTATAAACGCATTTGATAAGATTGTTTATACTTGTTAACGTCTTATTTCATTCTTCTATAAGACATACACGTCTATAAACGTCTTAAATATGGGTGTTATAGGTCAAGCATATTAAAGGATTGATTTGTCTGAGACGCGACTTCTAATGGATTGTTCGCACGAAACTAGCATGCCCACCGATGTTAATAAGTAAAATTCTACTTATATGTATCCTACATTTGCTGTTATATTACTAGAGTAACCGGCCATATTGTTATTAAACAGAAAAAAAACAAAAAAAATAAAAATAGATCTAAACAAATGGAAACAATTTAATCGTAGTGGCAGTTATCGAAGATGAGTTTCAAAAAAGTTACTTGAAATGAAATCAAAATCGGAGTGCGTGTCGATTCTTCTTAAATACAATAGTCTCATGAACTGTTTGATGGTTCCGTACAACATAAAAATGAAATAGTCCAAGAAGACTGCGAAGTTATTTTTCAGAAATTTCTAATAACCAAAAAGATAATGAAAGCAAGAGCGGAAGAAATGAATATAGTGATAACAACCGTCCTGACTTTGAAAAAAATGTGAATTGC
Source organism: Caradrina clavipalpis (assembly GCA_932526535.1). NCBI lineage: Eukaryota > Metazoa > Arthropoda > Insecta > Lepidoptera > Noctuidae > Caradrina > Caradrina clavipalpis. The sequence continues at coordinate 3,414,897 of OW052088.1, forward strand.
AAGAGGATGTAAAACTGTGGGCTATTAAGAATAATATGTACCTATATCAAATTCAGCCTTAACAGAACTTTCTGTAATTTTAAATAAAAGAATAAAATATGCTTAACCTAGGGATGCCCACAATGCGAAAAAAAAAACCATCGTGTGAGCTATCTTATTCTCGTAATTATCAGATTAAAACGCAAGAATAACGTTTTTACCGAATAATAACATAGAAGTGAAGAAAAATAAAGAATGTACAAGTGTCTAAATATTGATTTATCGTTTTGCATCCCTACACTGCCTACTCTTCATCTAAGTCGAAATACATTTTATGGAGGTAGTTTGAAAGTGTTGTAAAATTCTGACACTATTCTTATAATTTTAGTACTGATTAAAAAATATAGTATTACATGTATTGGCATGCGGTGTATTTATTATGTATTTCTCTAAAGGAACCCCAAAACTTAAATATGGTGGCGAAGTAGGTATGTCATATAGTAGTCTTAACAAGACTAAATAGTTTTGTAAAGGTTTTGATGAATGCAATATCATGGCACATGATCCGATCCCATGGCGGCTTATAAATATGTTAATAATTATCGAATAAACAATTAATAAATACGTTTCTTTTGGAAGGGGCATGAAGACATACTCATTATCTTCGAACACTTTATCAATAAAATTAATTTTGCAAGTTGATTAGGCATTCTTTACACACAAAGTAAAAGACAAAATTTACTTATGTTAAGCAAAGAGATAATATATTATAATGTGGATAAATCTCTTTTTTTTTGTCAGGACAACCAGGGTTACCCTTTACAAAAAGGATTAAAAACGAATGCTGTTCTTAACATCGAGCTGATCAATGTAGGATCAATTACACCAGTAACGGCACGCACTAGATCGTTACAGGACTGATTACACCAGTTCGCGTCACGCACTAGATCGTTAGAGGACTAATCGTGCTTAGACAGTGCGTTTACCGAATCTTTATAGGACAATTATATCCTGTAAAAGCATCTACCCAGATAATTATAAAATCCGATTGCACATTACCGGACTGCTACACAACGATCACAGGACGTCTTAGTCCTATAAACTGCGCCTAAATGCGGTTCTATAAACGTTTACAGGATTTCTATAGTGCTAAAAAATGCAAGCTCCTAGAATAACTACAGGACTACATTTTGCTACTTGGGATCTTACCTTACATGGATTATTTATATCATTTATTTATTATTCGGTAACCTGACGGTTAAGGAAAGTCAAACGTTCCATCCAGAAAATTCGTTTTTCCATTTGTGCCTTATCATGTTTCATCCTCGAGGCTGAATTCGAGACGAAACAAAAAGAGCAAGTGAGAAAGGAAGAAGTCTGGGGCAAATTGGTAGCTACTTGAATTCGTAGCTAGTGGACGTATTATACTTGTATTTGTGGCAAACTAGTTTGGTGCTTACATCTGTTATGATACGAGCGGTTTTCGAACTTATTCACGTAGGAATTAATTCCGAGGAATTATTCGAGATGTGTAAGCTCTTGAGTCTTGGTCAGAGGTGACATAGACAAAGTCTACGATGGAGTGAGCTTACCCAGAAGAAGCCTGTTCACTTTAACTTTGAAGAGATTAGGGTTGAATGCGTTCGGAAATACAGACGCCGGTAGAGAGTTCCACTCCTTTGCAGCGCGCATTATAAAAGAAGATTGAAAACGCTATTGTAAACTTCTATTGTATCTGCTAGGTATTTTTTTCCGTGTAGAAATCCTTATGGATCTCCGTCTGGGGAGAAGCATGCTTTCGCCCCTTCAAAGTTCGGTGAATGAGCGTCGCCTGTTCTATGTTCAAACGGTAGTGTTATAGAGTCCTTGGTAACCGCATCCTCACTCCTTTGATTTTCTTTGTCGTCGTTCATTATTTTTATTCTTAGAGAATTCGCGTCATTACTAAGGGAAGTCGTCAGCGGTCTCTCATTCAAAGACTTCCGTTTCGCAGTTTCTATGTAGATTTTTATGAATAGTTTTTATTTTTCTTTGTCATGAAAGTTTGTTTTTTGTTATGAATGTTATTAGGTGGTGAAATATTTACTTCAATTTTAATAGTGCAGATGATATTTTGTTAGTTAGGTACTTGTCTTATTTTTAAGGTAAGATAGATAAATTATTTTAATTTTACTATTCAAACCTAACCAAAGCAATACGCCTTGGACTAGAAGAGAGACTGCATAGACAATTAAAATTAATTAATGTAAAACCACCCAATTAGCTAGTATCATGTGGCAGTAGGTATGTGGACGCTATTTACAATTATAATCATTACGAATAACAACAGAGCAACTAATTGAGTCAAATAAGCGTTCATAAAGCATCTATGGGGACAACCTTGACCATAAAAAGATGAGCCTTGACACAACCGGCGCATGCGCACCTGCCCATTTAACGCCATCTGTCGACTCTATTTTTATCTTATGCTTGTTTATTCTTGAACTTCACCATCCCTGGTAATGTCTTTTTCTTAAAATACATTTGTATCTATTCTGGATATGAGGAAGTTATGCCCAGAGAGAATGCACTGAGCTTGTGGTTTTGCGAGTGTTGAGTCAGATCTTATAAAAAGAAAGGGGCCCTGATAATCTCGATCCGTTAATAAATCCGCGATTGAATTATATCCTAGTAAACATACAAAATGTGCAGACAAAAGCAGGTGCCACCTTCTTTTAAAATGGAACATGAAGTAGATGGTATCCCTTCTTTTCGCATAATGTTTTTTGTCCTAATATACTTCGGCATAACGATTTTGGCACAATTTGTTTTGGCATAATAATACTTTGGCATAATTTTTTTAGGCATACATTTTATGTTGGCATAATCATGTTAAAGACTAATTTGTTTTGGCATAAATTTGATTCGCATAACAATAGTAGGCCTAATGACTATTAGCATAACGTTAGTAGGCCTAAAGACTTTTAGCATAACGTTAGTAGGCCTAATGGCTATTAGCATAATAATATTTAGGCATAAAAAATGTTAAAAAATTAATATGCTGTGCAACAAAAGTTAGTCACAGAACCGAATTGCTGCAAAACCGACTTCACGTAGTCTTGTTTGTCCTACCCCTAGAGTGTTATTTAAAATCGCGTAGGCGCGTAGGGGCGAGGCGAGGCGAAGCAGCGGTGGTGAGCGAAAGCCGTCTGCGACGATTAGCACGCGTGGGGCCGCCGGAGGGCCGCAGCGCCGGAGCCGTCACAGAAACCCTGCCTGCTGCATGCTGCTTGCTTGCTTGCTTGCATGCTTGCTTGCATGTTGCATGCTTGCTTGCATGCTGCGTGCTTGCTTGCATGCTGCGTGCTTGCTTGCATGCTGCATGCTTGCTTGCCTGCTGCATGCTTGCTTGCATGCTGCATGCTTGTCTGCAAGCATAAAAATTGTATAAACGTGTATAGTGTCTAATATTCTAGGATTTCACTGTAATACCTATAAAAATATGTTTTAATATTTTTATGCGTTATTTATGCTTAACTTTTATGCTTTAGGATATTATGCTTAAAAAAGTTATGCTTTAGAACTTTATGCTTAAAAAAGTTATGCTTTAGAACTTTATGCTTAATAAGTTTATGCTTTAAAATATTATGCCTAATCATTATTATGGTTACAGACATTATGCTTAAAAAAATTATGCATGAGCTGTTATGCGTAATTACATTATGCGAAAAAATAATTATGCCAAACAACATTATGCTAAGTTACATTAGGTCTTAAAATTTTATGCAAATGGATAGGGAACCGAAGTAGATGAACATAAACAGGGTGAAGGGTGGTCACTGGTCTAAATCGGAGCGAGCCATATGCGAGACGACGTAATATCGTACAATGGAGGTTTTTATACAAAGCCGCTGAGCGTTTTACCACGAAACTGGCAAATATTGAACCTCCGCATACAGACAAGATAAGCGGAAAATCTAACAAAAAAACTGTTTAAAAGGTAGGCTTAACCCTACGTAATGTTAATCGAGTATTCATTTCGTACAGTCGGTCGTGCAAACAGCGCCTGTGATAATGGAAACCCGGATTATTGTGATCACGTTGGGCGCTTATGGATTATGGAAGTTTCGCGGCGGTACCGCTGAAAACTCGAGTGTCTCTTGGACTATGTAAAACCTAAACTGATCTAAAATTGTAGAAACATGGTCATTATGCATTTAATTGTAAAGTTTTTATCTATCGGGTGTGAAAAGATACTTCACAAAGCCTTCTTTATATTTTAATTCCTTTGCACGAAGAATATTCGCAATACTTTCGAAGGAATCTTGGAATATTGGCAGTATATCAGCACCGACAGATGGCATCGCTTGATTATTATTGTTTTCTTTGGAACCGTTGACTAAATTATGAGAACTTCGGATGCCCTTCAAAGTCGTTTGGCCGCTAAATTGTATGGCTGATCTGAATTCAATTCCAAATTGCATTTTTTTTCTTAAACATGCTAGCTAATGAACATGAACATTTTGAGATATTTGAAATTTTGATTTAAGTCTGGTTGTTATGTATTTCCTACTAAAATTCTATATGCGAAAGTTTGTGAGGACGGATAGATGGATGTTTGTTACTCTTTCACGCTTAAATGGCTGAACGGATATGAATTAAGTATGACACTGAGATAGATTGTAGTGAATAACACGTAGAATTTTTTTTATCCCGGAAAAATGCATCTATAATCAAATTACATGCGGATGAAGAACGCGGGTAAAAACTAGCATATTACAAACATTTGACATCTACGCAAAGGCAGTACAAAAGGTTATAGAGTACTTGAATCGATCAGCAGGTCTTGAAAGTTTTGATAGCTTAAAAACAAAAATCTGTTGTTCCATGCTAAAGCGCGACGACAACTACAAGAGCAGAATCTACATTTTTCGTTCAAAAACGTTTTAAATCGTGTCGTTATGCACGGAAACATACTCCTAATGGTAATACGTCAAATATTTGGACATAACATCTTGTTTTAGCTGTGAATTCCCCTTCGTTTTCCTCACCACATCACTGACATCACGATCCATTTCCAAAATAACATTTATATCCCTAAACTATTGGCCACCCAATACTTTGACGCATTTCGAATCCATTACTTCAGGCAGAATTATTAATTAAATGAAATATATTTTCCTTTTTCCTTTATCAATTGTTTTGGTAGTGTTCGTTTCTGTAACTAGGTACTTGATATGCCTTGATGTCCCATTGGTTAAGGCACCCGCCGCATTCACGCGGTTGTGTTCGCAACCAAGCACGGGTCAATATGATATGGTTAATTATTTAGACATCACTAATATCAATGAAGGAAAACATCGTGAATGTAGGTTTGAAATCGCCAATCCACCTTGCGCAAGCGTGATCAATGTTCGTGCCTTCTTTGTATAAGAAGAGGCCTTTTTTCTGCAGTGGAAAAAAATAGGCTAGGCAAAAAAAAAAAAGTAATAAAGAGGCTGGTATTTTTTATGTTTTAAGTAGGTAATATATTCAATATTTCAGACGTTTCAGAATAAGTTTGTACTGCAGCATATTGTGCAATCGTCATAGAAATGCCTCAGATATTGTTATGGCTGAGAACCAACCATCTTTTGCTTAGATTTGACTACATTACTATAGCTATGTTCGTGTTGTCAAGTGTATTCAAACAGTGTCTGTTGTTGACATTTTGAAGTGACAATAGTATTAAGCGTCTATCACATAACTTCCTCTTTCCTACAATTATAAACAGCGACACTTTTATCGCTTTTAATGTTGGCGGGACTAAATCAACAATGATGCTCATTATTATCAGCAGGCGGGGGAACTTACATTATACATTAGCGATACCGCTCGATACCATTGTCCAGATATACGTGTAGTAATTTGTCGTTACCGACGCCACTGATTGCACTGTACATACATAATTCATACACAAACACGATAGACCGGAATCGAATCGTCCTCTGAATTCTGAATACATATTGTCAGCGAATATACATACAATACAGCGAATCTGGCTCTGTCATGTGGTTAATTAAAAACTTGCCAAACGATTTTAGGGGTCTCCTTTTTGTTGTTTGAAAGTTGACGGCGTCTTCGTGGACGGGTACCAGAATTGGCAGATTTTTTTTCGGGCAAATCGAGATTTTGCAATCCTTCTGGTAACAAAAATCGGGATTCTTCTATAAAAGCGAAACATGAAATATGTATGCTAATGAATGAATAATGAAGAGTGAATTATGCTTACACTTATTATTTTCACAATATTCTTGTACATTTACCCAACTGCTTTAAAAGATTTCTTCTTTCTTTTCTTTTGTAAAGTTCTGAACACACGAAAATTCAAAAATCCTGGCGCAAAGTCAAACAACCAAAAAAGTCGGAACAGTGCTTGTCCCGCGTGGGACATTCAATTTCAATTTATATATCGGGACGTCGGGCAACACTGTCGTGTACCTATGTATTCTGAATTCTGATAGTTGTTCTGATGACGGCAAAGAGTGGCTTTAGAAAAATTATTGAAAATTGCCAATTCTTGGTAACCCACCGTGTTCTGTATCGCGCTTGCAATTTTTTTTCGCAGTTGTAATAAACTTTTCCCCAATTGTAATAAAATTCTCTCCGCATCCTTTTGAGTGCGAGATTGCGGTGGTCTCTGGAAGTGGTCCCAGTGCGAAATTTGACGGCTTTTTACTACATAATTAATGTTGCCGTCCTTGCGTGTAACTGTGTACTGACAGCATACGCCAGGTTTTATAAACATACTAGCGAACTGCCCGCGACTTCGTACGCGTGGCTTATTTCACCCGCCATCGCTTACGTCTTTGGTTACTGCTCCGCTCCCGTAGATCCTAGCGTGATAAATAAATAAATATCTTGGGACAACTCACACACGGCTATCTGATCCCAAGCTAAGCAGAGCTTGTGTTATGGTAACCAGACCACTGATATACATACTTATATAATTTTATAAATACATACATATTATAGATAAATCACACCCAGACACAGAACAAACAATCATGCTCATCACACAAAGTTTGTCCTGGGTGGGAATCGAACCCACGACCTCCGGCTCAGCAGTCAGGGCCACTAACCACTAGACCAACAGGCCCGTCAAATGTTGATAGTGATGTTTATAGCCTATGACACTCACAAATAACGTGGCTTTATATGGATAAAATATTTTTCAAAATCGGTTCAGTAGATCCAGAGATTACCCCCTACAACCACACAAACTTTACCTCTATTAGTATAGATTTACGATGATTTCTCAGGTAGATACAAAAACAAAATATGCTTCTTAGTCATAATAAATGACAGCTGTGTTGTGATGGCCCCGTGGTTAAGGAACCTGCTTCTAAAGCACGAGGCTGTGTGTTCACAACCCGGCACAGACAACTACCGATGTGACTTTTTGGCTTTTTATGTGTTGGTACTTTCATAGTTTGTCTTGGGTATCACTGACGTCTGTGAAACCAAACATCGTAAGGAAACCCTGGATTTTAAAATCGCGACGCTTAAATCGTCAATACGCCTGGAGCGTGGTGATAATTTGGCAATTTCTGTGAGGCAATATGCTGGTATTGTTGTTATTAAATTACACCCAAATAATTATACGGGCTTGAGACACAGTTCTCGCAAATTAGTTTTCTAATTGTTGTAATGTTATTCACAAAACAATTCTAGTTTGAGTAAGTTAGATCTACAAAACAAGAATTTCAATCTAAAGAAGTGACCACGAAATAATTGCCAGAACTCGTCCTCATTAAGTGTCCTTTGAACAATTAATTGTATGGTAAATAGAGGTCTGCTGTCGTAAGGTACACAACACAATGTAGTGGCGCCGGCCTTCGCTTTAATTCATTATTCATATTGAATTAAGACCAGTGCTCACTGTAACTCGACTGATATAACTTATTTGGGGCGCTCACCCTACGGGGATTCATTTCAGCCCGTTGTTTACCATTGCGAATTTTATTAAGGATCGTTGTTCGGTAATATTATCCCTTAGTGTTTTTAGAAATGGCATTGTCATTGGTATTATCGAGAATACCTACGGAAATTTGTTAATGTAAGACATCGTGGAGACCTTTTGGAAATCGAATCCTTTAAAATAGCCCTGATTGTATTTTAAGAGATGCCTTCGGCGTTAACATTGGTCCTTTTGTACATACTATAGTAATCTATTTTTACAATTCTAATTAAATTGTGAATAGCTTCTTCCCACGACTTCGTCCACGAGAAGTCAGTTACACTATAAAACTTTCTATCAGTGAAATCGATTTTGGATCTCGATCGGTCTAGTACTTCCAGAAATTACTTAAAATGAACAAAAAGATGAATAAAAATAAAATAAAAACCAAACAGTCTTTTTAATCTTAATATAGATTATAATATAATGAACATGTTCATCTGCCCGTATTTACCTGTTTGCATGTTCAGGCAAACTTAAGAAAAATTGGTTTTAGATAGCATGTGAAGCCGCTGAAGCTTACGATTTCTATAAGTAATAATAAAAAGGATTTGTGCCCGGTTAGTGACAATAGGCTCGCCCCCTATTACATGGGACCTAAAACATACTGGCGAACTGTGGGTGTACATTGGTACACCTCTGTCTAACCCTTCGGGGAATACAGGCGTGATCGTATGTTATGACACAATAATATCTATCAAGAATCATGATGTATATTCATAGAATATTGAGTATCGTTATCTGCGCGATGCAGTGCATACGGCCGGTTGTTGATAAATGCCTGCGTCGGCGCATGTTGCGCAGTTACACCACCAATACGCGCCCACTTTGGCATGATAGCTCTTTGATTGTTTGCCATCGATGCCATATCGATATTTATTTTGCGGACCCGAAGACCAACTTAGGAACTGAGCTAGTACTATCTTTATTACGTACTTGTAGCCAGATATGATTCGGTAAGTTCGATGACATTATTATTTCATTTACGAAAACAAAAGCAAGATGACAGAATAAGTAGGTAAAGTTTGTGATTATAAGTCCATTTATTAAGAATTATTTTAATTTAATCCTTTCTAAGGACTCATTCGTCTTTGTATAGTCCCTCCCTACCCACAAATTACTTCCAACCGAAGTATGTTTCTAATGCCTTTTAAAATTAATATCCGTCTGACGTTTGTTTAAATATCCCAAATTCTGAAACATCAAGTTGAAGAACGATTAATCATCTGTGTAATGAACATTTATCCAAAGTTTGACATTTCAAATTGCAGAACTGGGTTGATATACGTTTAATGTACGAAGAGTAGACTTTGATAGACCAAGGGAAGTTCTAATTGCCTAAGTCGTTATTTAAGCTTAATCACCCGTCTTCACGGAAGTCTATGCCAAAAATCAAAGCAAAAGCATTTTAATCTATACTAATATTATAAAGCTAAAGAGTTTGTTTGTTTGAACGCGCTAATCTCAGGGACTACTGGTTGGAATTGGAAAATTCTTTTAGTGTTGGATAGTCCATTTCTTGAGGAAGGCTATAGGCTATGTAACATCACGCTACGACCAACAGGTGCTGAGCAGCGAGGGTGAATCCGCGGGGAACAGCTAGTTTTTCATAAAACCATTTACAGGCACTTTTGAATTGTCAAGGAGTCTGTCAGTTAGTCCAAAAGTTGAAGCTAGTTGCTCGTTCTATGTTATAACAAAAAAACCTATGACACTCGGCCGTGGTGCATCTTTCTATCAGTATATTTTTTTTGCAATTGGACCAATACTTTCTGAGATTACCTCTTACAAGCAAAAAATTAACAAAACAAAATTTGTTTCTATAATATTAGTATACATGTGGCGAATCCGGTTCCTTAAACATAAGTGGTATTTGATCGGATTGCAAAGGACATGACTTTGTCAAGTGCACAATAGATACCTACACGTTCTACCTGTTGCGACTTTCTAACTAAGAAAAATGGCGTCCTTTATGCATTCATTCGCATCTGTGCGTCAAGTGCAGTGTGCATACAATTTAAATCATCTACAAGTTGTTTGCGTCACTGATGTTTATCCGGCGAGGTCGTTTTCTTATGCGTTTGTTGTGCGTGAACTGAGTGTAGAAGCGATCAGTCAACACGTGGGAGGTCGAGGTATTATACCGCTGTTATAGACAGTAGCTACAGCTTTCAGGCATTATTTCCCTAGGGAGAAATAATGACATACGTCTACTTACATTTTCTTTACATGTTCCAACTAACTGGTAAAACTTTAGATACTTATGTTACTTATTATTATTTCTTAGGTATTTCTCGTGACCTTGTAACCGGTTATTCAAATTTCCAATCTGTAATGACGTCAATGTATAGGGACGTTTTAAACGAAGCTATATTCAGGTTTTCGAGGCAATAACATGGCGCCAGCACTAGATTCCGGATTCCGATTCTGTTTGCCTTACGCGAAAAAAAAATGGGACATATAATCTGGCCTCTTGGGATAGAAAACGTCTTGTACCGGGAAAGCATTTAGAAGGTATATGGCTGAGTCTTGAGCAGGGTTGTCGGTTGTGTCCCAAAGGACCAAAAAGTGACTCGTTTGTAAACCTGGATCCCTTTCGCTGGTGTACCGATTTGTAAATCAATCTTGATTGAGCTTTATTGAGGTAAACAAAAATCTTCTCTAAGGTATGTTTTAATGCTATTTTCTTAGCTTTCGAATTTATGTGGACTCTTCACAGTCTAGTGAAGATAGCTCATTTCACATAAAAGTTATTTATCCACAATTTAAAATGACCAGACGATGTGTATGTCTTAATGAAACTTTTACTATATGCAATGAGCACTTTATCTAACTACGAACACTATATGTACGTGAAAACCTATAAAATGTATTACGTTTCGTACGTTAGTCATCATACTGATATTATTTATACTGGGCCCAAAACGTGCCGGCCGCGACATAAGGACATTTCATGGCGATGCCCTTTTCTGAAGGAAGGTCGGTTATTGGTTTTCCCGATAAATGCTTCACTCCGTATTGATGTAAACGGAATCTAATAATAAGAATAAGAGATGACATATAAGACTCCTAGTGTTATTTGTTTTTATTAATTGACGAATCATTTAAGCTTCCGAAATCATGTACCATGAGTCTATGGTGAAAGTTTTCGCTACGATCGTTCCTTTCAGTCCAGAAAAGAATGAATGCTTAAGCTGAAAATAGGTCCGGCCAACTTATAAAATTTGTAGTAAAAAGCTACCACGCACTGAAGTAATAAATTAAATAAATGTGTGATCTAAGTTTCTGCAAAATATTGTCCTTATAGCTGAGTTAGCTCGTATCTAGTAAAGTTAAAAGTAAAGTTAAAGCGTCTTATTTTATCATCGTCATGTTTCTCTTAGGACATAGATGATCTGAAAAAAGCTTCTTATTTTGTTATGTGTTGTTATAGTAAAAGAGCGACCCGCCCCGGCTTCTTACACATGCAAATTTTCGCCTTTTTCGGTGGATTTTCCAAAACAAATATTTCTTATAAACCTTGTCCTGACAATTTAGAACATAACGGCCGAAATTGATTTTTATTTAATAAGAACATTTCCTTGGCTCATCAAGTGATTACAAAGAAATCTAGTCAAAGTTCTGGTACTTTTATAGTCCTTTTATTACTTTGCTTAGTGTTAAGAGGCACTTTCGGTGACAATGTGATAATAAAAACTCATTTCCGAAAGCTTAGATTTAATTTCACTCTCCAATAATCTGTGAAACTGTTTTTCTGGAGTTTTATTCTGGCTGGGCTGGTAATGGACATTTGGAAGGGGCCACTGAGGGCCGATGCCTGCCGGAGCTGCGGGTTGTTCGAAAGAGATACCGCGCCCCCGGAACGCAAAGGGCACATGAAGGAACATAGACGGGTTTTAGTCAGTAAAAGTCTGACACTCCCTCCCGCCCCGCCCTGGGCGGGGGAAGTTATTTGATGATTTACCGTCTATAAAAAAAAAGGGAATTTTAAATCCCTCAAACAAAAAAACTTTCCTAACAGACACAGCTTGTTAGTCTAAAATCTACATAATCCATACTAATATTGTAAATACAAAGTAACTTTTTGTCCGTCTGTTTGTTAGGCTTTCACGGCTAAAGGACTAGATCGATTTTGATGTAATTTTGTACGGAGTAAGTTTGAACACCAAGAAAGGCCACTTTTCAGTCCGTCACTTTGCCTGCGTTCACGACAACCGACAATCACGGAGGCGAAGTCACGGGCCTAAGCTAGTAATATATAATTTATTTTCACATTCACGCTTTATATTGGAATATATAAATACTATTTTAGTGACATTAAAAGACGGGGTAGGGTAGAAGGCAGGACTGCCGTTCTCTGTTTGTTATTTTTCTCCCAAATAATATTGAAATAAGTATAATTTTCTTTCAACGGTAACTTACCTACTTTTTCTATTTACAATGTTAATAAGAATACCGTCTATTATAATGAGGTCACAATGTTTGAGTTGATAGGTAGGTATGTCTAGGGTATCTCTGGGAATTTAGCTGAAAAACAGCCTTTTTTCTATTGTATATAGAAATTAATTTTATCAGGAACCACAGTTAGGTACTGTACCATCAGAAATGCTAAGGTCGTACATGATGTCTATCTCTATGTAGCATGCGGGTATGCTAATGGGGATCACGTAAATAGAAATACATTAAATATAATTAATTTCCACCTATTTACATTTCATGGTTGTTTTGTGCGTCAAACGTCTATGACCATGTACGTATAATTCTAACTAGATGTTTGCATACATACATACATACCATCACGCCTGTATTCCCCGAAGGGTTAGGCAGAGGTGTACCAGTGTACACCTACAGTTCGCCAGTATATTTAGGGCCCATGTAATAGGAGGCGTGCCGGGCACAAATCCCACCGAGTTGCTACTGAGCTGCTGCTGCTACTGCTGTGTTTATAGCTCATTCCCCAATTAAAAGATCATCCAATTAGCAACCGGGGCTGCGGGTTGTTCGAAAGAGATACCGCGCCCACGGAACGCAAAGGGCACAAGAAGGAACATGGATGGGTTTTAGTCAGTAAAAGTCTGACACTCCCTGCCGCCCGGGGAAGTTACTTGAAGATTCCCCATTAGTAAAAAAAAATACAGTTAGAAAGGTTGATTACTCAAGGTGCGCCCGACTTACGCATACTTATATGAAATTCGGTGCTAAGAAGTGCCTCGATTATGCACCTTAATAAAGGGTTGATGTTTTTGTTCACAGGTACCAGTGCTATCAGCACACGAGTATCTTGCGCAAAGACCGCGCCGCCTAGCCGCTCCTTAAAACGTAAGTTGACCCTAGAAATATTTTTTTTGAGATTTTCCTGATAGACTAAATAAGCTGTTTGTTATTGACACGGGATCACTCAAAAAAGAAAGAGATTAGAAAAGAAGAAAAATAAAGAACCAATTGATATTGGCTCTTCTTTTTAAGTTAATCCTTTTTTTGTACGATATACTTGGGCCATTTTATCGCGACATTAATAGGGTTTTTAATGTCCTCTAAAAGTGCAGGTGTAGGAACACTTTAGTCACTGTAATAAATGGGCCACCGTCTGCAGCAAAATTGGTACTGCTGTATACAAATATTGGTGTGCGGACCTAAAGACCACATTTTTTAAAGATGTTTTTCTATGCCTGGGAAAGTTGTAAAAGCAGCATTCGTTTACCTTTTCGCCGTTCCCGGCCCTCGGTGTCGCCTTATCTCGCTTCCGAACAAATATTTTGAAAGGGAAATCGTTCCGCTTTTGTTTGTTTTTGCGTAAGATTTGTATGTCGCGTCCACGGTACGTAATCCCAATTCAAGGGTGGAATTGAATGTGTAACGTTATTCATAGACTTCATTTCATAGTAGGTACCTTGTGTATGTGCGCCGATGCGATGTTTACAGTTGAGTCGCAGAACATAATCACATGATGTAGTGGTCTGTTATTCATGCACGACGAGCGTTTACACAACGTGCAAATGTGATCCACACCGTGTGCGCCATCCATCACACTAGCTTACTGCATGGTACACTCTTAAAAAGTAATGCAACGCGTCTTAAAATCATAAAAATATAACCCATTATGTGCCGAGTGCAGTCGTAGACAAACCCGCGTAGTTAGGACCACGTTTCAGTGATAGTGTGTATCCCTATATTTTTTCCTGTATGTAATTTATCGACAAAATTATGGTTAGGGAAGTTTTTGAGGGAAAATATCCAACCTACGTTGGAATTGGGACGTCCATTTTCCTACTAAACAGTTATTTGTTTTAACCCAAGCGTGCTGTTGCTACCATATTTTGTAAAGCAATTACATAATTCATCAATTCGTGCTTGAATTGCTTGTTGATTGAATTGGTTTTGTGATGGCTGATTGATAAATGCCACTCACTGCTTCGTTTCCCGAGTCATCGCCATGGTTACCTCCTAATAAAGTAATCATCCTAATCAAAAAGTTGGTCTCGTTCTTTAAACATGATCCCGGTTATATAATAATAATTCCCTCTGACATTTCCGAAATCGATACATATTCATCAAGGCAAAACTTTTATGATTACTTTGCGTTTATTTCATCAAATTGTTTTTCCCTTGTTGGGAGCCTCGGGACCTTTCTACGGGAATTATTTACAGGAAAAAAGTATAAACCACTTTTTTATTATCCAAAGAGTAGGTATACCTACCTATAGCATAGTTTCTTAAAGAGACTGAATAACGCATGAACTGTTTTAATATAATATTTTATTAAAAATAATCAGGATTTTAAATTGGTAATAGACCAGCTACAGTACGCGACTTTGCCGCGAAACAATTTTTGGATTTAAACCAGCATGTAGCTTCCAGAGATTACCTCTTCCAACCAAAATAACAAACATCTCTTTATTATATTTTGTATTTGTTACTGAATTGTAAATATTTTTAGAAATTTGAAAGAGATCTTTATTTATTTTTTTAGACTGAAACAGGGATCATAGGTACTAAAGCTTCAAGCATTTTCCAACACTGATAATAAATTCTATTATTTTTATACTTAGTGTTATTATATCCAGAATGTTATTCCATTTTCTGAGTGTAGTTGGAACACAACAGATTGTGGAAGAATACTTTGTTTGGTTTATAGAAAAGCTATCGTTGAATATTCATTCCGCAGCAAGTTTCGTCTGCACGCGCTGGTACAACTTCGATCTTTCCTATTAAATCCGCCCGTCAGGAGCGAGTTCGCAACATTTTGACCGGCGACATGCTCACGCATTCCCAACTTTATATTAATATTGTTATTCTTAGTCAGACGTTGACATTTGCCAGCTTATGTACACCACCCGCATTGTCACGGCTCAAATTGTTTAAAATGACTGAAACTTTTTGAATTTAAAACTTGGTCCTTTTATCCTTTCATTTCCAACAACGTCGGAGTTAGCTCTTCAAACATTTTTGCTTGGCTGCGTACACAGGATTATCTTTATGCCTAAACAGAACGTTGCTAAAGCCCCAAATATTATTACGTAAATTCAGGCACGTTGCCAATTGAGTAAACGGTTTTATTGAAAGACAGAGCGAGTTGATTTACCGCACATAACTGATTTACCATCAGTACAAGGATGTTAATGTCTTGTGCATGATAAACTACGGTTTTTAATGTACGCTGTACGAATTATCGAGCGTGTTTCATAGGAATCGATTTACGATTCTGTGTCGAATTGTGTAAACAGAGCTGACTGCTAATAACATTTAATTGTTATTAACGTTCTGACGTTAGGCAGGTTTACAAACATCCTTTTTAAAGACCGTTTTAAGAGAAATAGGTCTTATGGTTATGATGGATAGGATTACATTCGTATATTTACCGAAGGATCAATTTTTACACTATAAATTGGTCCTTTGAACAAAAAGTAGGTACCTGTCTGGGGAATGGCTTTGTACTAAATATTTCGAATATGAAAGGTCCATAAAACATTCCATTAAAGTTTGAGAATATAGGAGGTTATGTGTATTTTTATTACCGCTTTGGTCATAACGGAAAAGCTTTCAGCGCGCATGATCTAAAACACAATTTATAAGGCTTAGTTCAGATGTCAAGGCGTGTAACAATAATGTAATGAGTCAGTTTTTCGTACTGTGACAACATGGCGCGTTAGGAAATGCATTATTCAATATTTAATTTGTAAGTATGTCGAATTTTAGGTAATCAAAGTGATAATCTGTATTTTTATGTAAAAATACAGATGCGATATCGTTTACGGCTCAAGTACCTATAAATAATCTAAAAAAAAAAAATAAGCAAATACAATTGGTGATTCCACATGTTACAATATTCTACTTAGCCTTTCAAAAATATGGGTGGGAAATGGGTATTTTAGTCATAATCGATACATGTTTCTGTATATAGTGCCTTATACTCGTATCATGTTGAAATATAATGACCAATATCAATACAATAAAAAGTTAGTTATTTCTTAAAAGTTCAAAAATTTTACATGAAAAAAAAAAGGTCTAGTAACCATTTATAAAAGTTCTTTAAGCTTTTTCTTCAAATTGCAGTAGAGGTAGACGTTGGATGTCATAGTGTAACCAGCGATAATATATCTTAAATCTACGTAAATAGAGGATCTAAATTCCAATAAAAATAAATCAATACGCCTCGCGGATACATCTCATACCGCAAACACAACGTACGATAAGGATTACTCATAAAAAGCGAAATAACCACATACATGCAATCACGCCTGTATTCCCCGAAGGGTTAGGCAGAGATGTACCAATGTACACCCACAGTTCGCCGGTATATTTAGGTCCCATGTAATAGGGAGCGAGCCTATTGCCATTAATCGGGCACAAATACAAACTCCGAGCTGCTACTGAGAATTTCATAGAAAACCCAATAACACTTTTTGCTCGACCTGGGAATCGAACCCAGGACCTCTAGCGTAGCAGTCGTGCTTAGGACCACTTTTTTTTTTTTATAGACGGGAAATCATCAAATAACTTCCCCCGCCCTGGGCGGGGCGGGAGGGAGTGTCAGACTTTTACTGACTAAAACCCGTCTATGTTCCTTCATGTGCCCTTTGCGTTCCGGGGGCGCGGTATCTCTTTCGAACAACCCGCAGCCCCGGCAGGCATCGGCCCTCAGTGGCCCCATCCAATTTTGCTGACATCTCTTTGAGGCGCGCGTGGAACACGAACGCGCCGTCGACACGGTCTGTCGCTAGTGAACGTACGGACGGTGAGCTACCCATTGCTCACCGTCCACAGACCCGCGTCTACGGTGGCCGGGAGTCGTCACGTGGCTCCCGACGCCCGGATCGTCTACCGCGGCGGCCGCTGGGACGGGGGACCCTCCTTTCCCTCTCCCGTCCCGCCGCCTCCTTCTCTAGCATTACAGCTTCGCAGAAGGAGGCGACTGCTTCCCATTCCCCCTCGCTCCGGACCATGGCCTGAACCAGTGCCGGACGCGAGAGGGCGCCGCCGCCGATGGCCGCCTCGAGGACTCGGCGGTGCTCAGCCCAAGCAGGGCACACCGCCAGAGTATGCTCCACCGTGTCCTCGGGGCGATCCTCGCAATGATGACATCCGGGCGTTTCCTCCCGCCCGATGAGGTGCAACCGCCCGATGAGGTGCAGCTTAGGACCACTAGGCTAACGAGGCAGTAGCGAAATAACTAATCGATTATAAAACGTTTTATTGTTTGTTTTATCATCAGCAGTGAAAATTATAAGCCTCCCCAATCTGTATCGAATCAGATCGCCAGTTATCAGTGTTTAATTGAATTTAACTGGCCGAATCAATTAATTACTTCGATCAAGAGGTCGGCGGCAAACGAATCAGTATGAACGGCACTATTATCGATATGGAAATGTACCGATCTGTTCGTTATTGTGATATTTATTTGAACGATTTGTTTGATTGCCTTTTAAGTATAGTAGGTCGGTATATACGTCAGAGCAGAGTGTGAGCAAAGATTGTTTGTGGAAAGATTTGTTATTGTCACGTTGGAGGATGCTAGTCCCTGTTTTTAAATAAATTTCTTTAAAGTCAAAGTTATATCATATTTTATTCCAATTAGACCATTAAAAGGGGTTTATTCCCATCTGCCACCCCTGAGTTTGCCACCGGGGTGGTGGTTGGCACTAATAGGTGGCGTTTACCACCCTGGTGGTCAATGGTACCTATTTAGTTTCATTTGCCCCCTTTGTAGTCTGTTATAGTACATTGGTTTATTCCGCATTTCGTATTGGACATTAACAATAGCATTTTTTATTTAAATTTCTTTAACTTAAACCACTGGATATCATCTATATATATTATATAAAAATGAATCCTTATTTCCTTTGATCACGCCATCACGCGTGAACGGCTGGAACGATTTCACTAATTCTTTTTTTACCGCGGGGCACAGCTAGTAAGCAATAAAAATTAAGTTTAATAATAGCAAATAATTTTGGAACTCTTCTTTAATAATAATAACAATTTACATGTTGTAAAAATACAATTTTAAATTCTCTATTTCTTTATTGGTATAACGGTACTCTTATGGGTGTAAAATCATTACTTAACATTATTTTAACAACATTTATACATTTCTGTTTCTATATTGGGTATAGTCACAGTTTTTTTACACAAATGCAAAATATTTTCACAAAATGGAATAAATAATCAGCAAAAACTTATGATACAGAAAATAAATCTTTTAATTTCTAAATAATGTTCTATTGCTACAATCACAGTTTTAATTACAGTACAATTTACAATAATCGACTAGTTTATATAAAAAAAATATATACAAGTAAGCGATTGGTTTTCATGGCACGTAACACTAATGAAAACTTAACCAAGATTAATAAAAAAAATTGAAATAATGATTCAAATCACAGTTTTAAGATAATGTAATCATATTAATTTAAGAAAAGTTTTAATTATGTACGCACCATTTCCAAAAAGTGGCCTACTGTTATTTGTTCACCCAATAACGCTAATTGAGCGCCTTGAATGAAGTCGTCATTGGACATAGATTTTTGATCTCTTTTTTTAAATATTTTGTTTTGTATTCGAGTTTCTTAAACGTTGACTAACGAAGCGTCTTCTTCAATGATATTCAAAAAATGCATAATATTTGGATTCTTTTTTCCCATAGCTTTGTTTAGTTTGTTGTGCCAACCTTCCAAAAAATTGTTGGTTCGGTGGCGTTGGCCATACACTGACAAAATTTCTAGCGAATCAGACTTTATCCACTGTTTTTCCATATAGGACCTGAATTTCAGTAATTGAGGGTCTTCAGTATCATGACGCGTTATATATTTCCAGCCATTTAATAACTCGTTACGAGGCAATAAAGGTAATACTGCGCTAAGTTATATTTCTCGTCTCTTAATTTTTTCGTATCTTTGTGTCAGACCAAGTTCTTTTGCTTTCTTCCAAATACTTTTATTATAATGATAATAACAGCCGGAAATTTCTATATTTGGGAAAGATTTTTTTATAGCTTTGATCGCAGCATTTTCAAAGTCTGTCTTAAATTTCAATGGTTCAACTACGAAGGGGGCAAATGAAACTAAATAGGTACCATTGACCACCGGGGTGGTAAACGCCACCTATTAGTGCCAACCACCACCCCGGTGGCAAACTCAGGGGTGGCAGATGGGAATAAACGCCCACCGGGGTGGTAAACGCCACCTATTAGTGCCAACCACCACCCCGGTGGCAAATTCAGGGGTGGCAGATGGGAATAAACGTTAAAAGGCACTTTTGAACATCAATTAATTAAAAATATTGAATCTAGTTGCTCATTCCAAAAGGTAGCTTCGTATGGAGAAGAATCAGCAAGAAACTCCATACATATTTCTTGCTTTGCCACTTTTTTTCTGGGAGAAATGGAGTGTTATGTCGAACTCTTACCGACTAAAAACCTGTGGCTCCTGTCGTCATGAGTCGGGAGCCCGATATAGGGAACTAGACGCATGACCAGCACCCCCGACTGGTGCTGGCTCGCTGTCAGTGGCCCCCTTCAACCAGTTTTGCCAGACGTCCCGATTTTTATATGTCGGGCAGGATGTCCCGCTTTCCGGGGATAACTTGACCGTGCGCGCAGCGTGCTGAGGAAGCGCATTTAAAATACCAAATGTTTATTACATTATCGATGGCTAATTTTGCTATATTATGTCTTGTAAACGTAATTTAAAACTCAAATACAAAAATAAATATTTCAATGCTTCTGATTACATACGTTTTATATTATGTTCCGCTTTCGACGAACGAACCCCACTTTTTTCACTCAAAAAGTTTTGACTTGCCAAAAACAAAAATCTGGCAACGCAGGCAGCGTTGCCAGATCAACTCACTTATTTTCTACTGACGCAGGAGGAGTCGGGGTTACCATATAATTTTCTAGAAAACACACCGCATTAGATACACTATGAGTTTATCAAATAATAAATTCCTGTATGCATACCACATTATCGTGATGTGTGGGCGTCCTACATTCAGCGTTATCTCTCTAATTAATTAGGAATGTAGGTGTTAAATTATGGACTCACAATCGCACTCTTCACCACCTACGTTGTGTGGTTACACCGCGTACTGATCTCCTTGGAGATATGAAACCAGTACAGTCGGTTGTCAACATTATCTGACCCACCCTAAACACAAAGGAAATTGGACCCTCTGCCTATGAAAATAAGGTTTATTCAATTTATATGAGCCTCGATGAATACAGACACGCATAAACCCAACGTTGTCGGAGCCACCGGCATTATATCATTTTGTTAAGCTATTTTAATCATTATCTCGTTGACATTAAAGTTAAAAACCTTTTAAGTCACCCTACATAGTTAGAACCCAATCTTTAATTTCGTGGAGTCTTAACAAGTTCTTGTGGCTTGGCGGTTTGATGTTGGATTGGCGAGGAACAACATGTGGGTTCGAAAACAGTCCACCTGTTATCAGTTTCTTTTTTAATTTGAATTCATTTCTACAATATTGTTTGCATTATTAAAGAACGACCAATATGACTTACGCCTAATAACTTATCTTGTAAACAGGTGGGTAAATTAAAAAAGTTTAAGTTCACCATTGATATACAAAAAACCCAAGATGCACAGTCTCGAATAAAAGTAACGCACGAAAGTGTCCCCAAACATATTTCTGTCTCTTTCTATAAGCTACAAGCATATATTATTGCAAGTTCAACCTTACGCTAATTGTTTAAAGTTGATATTACAACGCAGTGTACTTAAAGCAAAAAAAATTGACGACCGACTATGATCGGTAGGACAAGGCATTGAGTGGAGTCGAACATGACTTTTTTAAATTATTTTTTATTAGTCAGTATTTTACAAGTCTGTTAAATTGTGTTTTAAACACATAAATATACCTTTATTTGGGCATAAACATGTTTATGGGTATATAAAAAAAACAAATAATAACTGTTAAAATTGTTTATTAAAATATTTGGTTCAAAATGTGTGGTTTGAATTGTCATAGACAATTAAAACATTAAAATTAAAATACAACTAAATTAACTGTCCATAGCAAATGAAAAAAAAAGACAATTTTACTTTTTACTAAGACGTTTTATGCCTTTTGAAGTGACATACATTATCTTCCTTCAAAAAATGCTCGGAACATAAGACACTTGAATTATTCGGCTTAAAAAAATTAACATACAATAAAGTTCAAAAGTACATAAATTTAATAATAAAAAAAAATTAACACAAATAAAAAAAAACGATTCCACTAGATTAGAACAGGGTCATTTTTATAATGCGACTAAAATAAAAAGGACGCTTTAATGCGTTGTTCTAATACTGAACAAGCGGCCATTGAAGTTGGCCGTATTGTACTTTGAATGTTGAATGAAGTTTTTAGAAAAAATAAATCAAAATCACACATTGCTTGCTGTAATCAGTCATAAAAACAACAAAAACTAATCAATAAACTTTTTTACTTATCGAAAATACGATATCCCATCCTTTTTTAACGTTCTTGACGTAATATTTTTACAATTTCTCGCGGAACACTTCGGCATTTTTAACGACTGCTCCCAGACGCGAGTGACACGAGACTATTTGAAATGAGCGCACAATTTAGAATGTTGCGCTCTTTTTTCGGGGACGTTTTTCAAACGTTAAATGTGCATCTTGGGTTTTTTGTATATCAATGAAGTTCACATATATTTGCTTCGTGAGGTAGATAATAAATTATTATTATAAATACAAATATTTATTTTTCAACTACCCACTTATTACAAGTATTACCATTTTAGAAACTTTATATTTGAAGATTATCCGTCTATAGTTCTTTACAATAATACAAGAAATACTTTTAGAAAAAAATCTAAATTGTAAGCAAAACAATATCTTCGTCGCAGGATAACTTGTCATTCTCAGTCTTATACACAGACCACGAGACCAGAATTACTTGACCGAAATCATTAAAATAAGCTATTACACTAATTATATTATAACAAGTTGTTATAACATTTAACCTAATGCTAACGTGATAAAGATCAAATTTGCGTGTGTGTATTATTATTCTATTTGTTTGAGTCCTCGAGCACTTGACTGATAAGCTCATATAAATTGAATAAACCTTATTTTCATAGGCAGAGGGTCCAATTTCGTTTGTGTTTAGGGTGGGTCAGATAATGTTGACAACCGACTGTACATAAGCTTATACACAATACAAGGATGTGTTTATTTAACAACACGATATCCTACTAATAAATGAAAATGGTCAAGATTTTATTTTTCTGGGTTTGTGAGTATGGATGTCTGTTAGATGTTACTCATTGGCGCTTTAACGGCTGAATGGTTTTGTATGAAATATTAGCTTCTGGCCACGACTAGCGACTTCATCCGCGTCAAAGTTGATATAGTATTATCTCACGGGAACCGTACATTTTTCCGGGATTAAAGTATCTTATGTGTTATTTCACACTATACAATCTATCAACGCTAAATTTCATTCAGATCCGTTCAGCCGTTTTAGCGTGAAATAGTCACAAACATTCATCCATCTATCTATCCATCTTCACAATCTTTCGCATTTAAAATATTAGTTTAGTTAATATACGGGGTGGTCATCGTACCAAAAACTTTTACCGTGGTACCTACATGATTTTAGACTACCGTTAACATTTTTCTGATGATGTATGTGTAAGTATTAAACTTTTGTAAGTAACAGTTGATCTTTTTTTACTACCGATGGAAAATTTCTTCGCTTGGAGGTTTAGAATCACGAACTGTTTCCATAATACCTAATGGTATTTGTGATGATTACTTATGTTGTTCCTTCCACTATGTAGTACTAGAAAGAAGGAATACTTGCGTAAAGGCCTACGCAGACCGGAACGAGAGGGCAAGGGGAAGTTACCAATGTACATTCAAACGTATCGATATGGAAATACGACATAAATTGGAATTCTTTAAAATTATGCATCATTTTAAAATATAGGAATTTTTCCGTCCCGGTCTGCGTAGGCCTTTAATCATGTCGCCGAACATTTGTCCCAAAGGACCCGAACGAACGATCCACAGCTTTCAGAGGAAAATATTTGTACAAAAACAAATTGCATAAGCAATACATTTTAGTACGAAAATGCGTCATATAAAAACTCTAATTAAAATTCTATGATTATTATTTTAAGTTCCAGTTAATTGACTCGATTTCTGTAGAAACGTACATTTAAAATTCGTAGCGAAATTTGCCGAACCGTGCTCGTATAACTCTCGTGTAGTTTTGAGATTTATTGAGCTAACTCACGGAGGGAGATGGGGTGACCTCGGGGTGAATACAGCTTTGTCTAGCAACTGGGTGAACTTTAACAAACCAGTACGTTATAACATAACATTAAACGGAAATCAAACCTGGAAGTGGGACAGTTGTTATCGTAGCTTGAACGCGTATGTTGTAAATTTATAATCCCAACAAAAACATAAATGTGAAATGATAGGCAAGTTCAATCTAATGATATATGCCTTGGTTGGACTTCAACGACAAAAGAAGTGAGGTCTACGGACCCCAAGTTAAATGGTCAGTTCCGAAAGTTTATAACAACATAAAATATTTTATAACATCTTAAAATATCACAACTTCTTATAAGTTAGGATAATATATTGAAGCCTAAAGTCTGAATTGGCTAGTTCTCATACACGAATAATTATTAAGTACCTACAAACACAGTCACATAGGAATGTTCGATGACTAATTTCTACCAGCAAGCCAAATTTTCGGAAGAATAAAATTAGAACTTATTGTTTTAGAACTTGCGAAGACTATAATATAATTCGTACATGAAATCTAGCCAAGTCAGACCTTATAAAGGCTTTAATATATTATCCTTAGTAAGAAGAAATTATATTTAAAGTTGTAATAAATAAATTTCAGGACTGACCATTGAACTAGGCACCCATTTAGATCTGATCTTATTTCAAAATTGTCCTTATATTTTAATTTGTTATTTTAACTTCTGTGTACAGGATAATTATAACGTGTACTTCTATAATATTGTAGGAGGGATAAGATGGGAAAGCATAATTTGCATTTAAGGCGCTTAACGCCACGAGTGAAGAGGGATAGCTTCTCTTGTGAAGCGAAAATGATGCTCCTTGACATTTAACGCTTGGTCATCGGAGTTGTAGGGTTATAGAATGTTCACGCGACCTAATTAAGACCTTGATTTTCGAGTGGAAACTGGAAAAGTATTTAGTTAACAGTGCTCCTCGAAAATCGAGGATATAATTAAAAACACGTGTACGTAAAATAAAGAGCTATTTGAAACTCTCAATTCTAAATTAATTATAATGTAATTAGCCATTTTATTTTCGCGTACAGTTAATTGTAACATGTACATAAGAAGTGGTATGAGGAAGAAATTGACAAAAAAATTGGTCCTTTTTTTCCAAGTGCCGGAGTATGCTAGAAACATTAGATTTCTAAGGTTTTTATGGAAGTTATTGAATTGTTAAATCGCCAATAACCGCCGTCTGCAGTAAACATCTGCCGGTCGATTCTGTAAAAATCTCCCTTGCTTTTAGGTGAAGTGAGTTTTAGAAGAGGTGTCAATGTTGTCATCCCTTCTTATATTACACATTGACGACTCACTTCAAGCTCACTTCAGCTAACTTCACTGAGGGCGATTTTTTACAGAATAACGCTAATAGTCACCTTTAAATGTAATGCTTCTTTTAATTCGAGGGTGCTCAACTTTTTAAACAGTCGGGTCAAACGGTCGATTTAGAAATTTTCGGCGGGCCACTAACGATTCCTATTTTAGTTACTTTTGAGACTTGTGCAAGGTATTATGAAATGTAATAGTAGTTTATTGGAAAAAAAAGGATAAAAGACAGAGAATGAAACGACATGAAATAGTTAGACATCAAATGTGATTTCTGACAATGTTTCTGTTATAGGTAATAGTTTACTATGTTAGGCGTCATATCAGATGTTATGCGGGCCATTTAAAACCCATCCGCGGGCCTGCAGTTGAGCAGCCTTACTTTAATTCAACATTTTTTTTAAAGCGTTGCCTGACCGTAACATTTTTTTCCTATATCGTGAGTGTGTTTATAAACATAAAATTACATGTACAAACAGCTACACCCGAAATAACTATCTGTAGGCCATATAAATATTTGATTCGTGTGGAAATCGAACCTGAGATACGCGGTGCAGCAGCTAATCGCTTAGCCACTGCGCCAACCGAGGCATAGATTTTTTAAAATTTTAACATTATCTGTTTAGCCATTAGAGGCCTGCTAAATTCATTTAAATTTCATAAAAAAACTTCCCTGAAAGACGTGATTTAGTTTCGCATAATTAAAATGTAATCTTAATCATTTAATCGCCTCTCTCCCCTTTTAGCTAGTACTTAGTTAAATGAGAAAAATTGCCGACGAAATGCCCAGATTAATTATACTGAAGCTCGCAATTACGATTTAGTAAAATGTTTCAGGCGTCGTCGTCACAAGCGTAAAGTATTTGCGGTTTACGACCTTATTTAGAAGTCTGTAGATCTAAATTCGGTTGTGTCACGTTGGTCCTTTTGCCTTATTGGAATAAAATTAATGAAATAATGTAATATGGATATAGAATATTTTTTTTCCCATACAATACCTACGTATGTGTTTCCAATTTCATGATCCCATTTAACTTCGGTAGATATGATAGGTATCAATTCGAGTGCCTGAAAAATCGTAAATAAAAATATTTCTGCTACGTCAGTTGCTTTTACATTACCTATTTTATCACTTATGCTGTTAGATAAAATAACCTAAAGCTTTTAGCTTTTATCCCTCTTGTCCTAAACCCGCACTTAAAACTTGTTACATACCTACATAATTATATTAGGTATAACTACAAACGGAATTAAATATGAGTTTTCAAATATATCGTTCCCATTTTCCAACATAACTTTACCTATTAATATTCCGGAGCCTATATCAACACTGAAATAATCTCAGTAATTACGAGAACTGAAATCTCGTTACTTAATACGAGCACATATTGCTCGGGGCTTTAATTCTCACATCTGTTGTAAGCAGATCAGTGTAATTAAAAAGGAAATTAATTTTTATAATGAAGTGTCTCTCTTTTGGGAAATACTTATACAGGACGTGCTTGTATTAGGAATTTAACGCAAAAAATAATATATTCATATTTTATTAGTTATTCTAAACTAGCGAACTTCCCCGACTTCGTCCGCGTGACTTATTTCACCTGCCATACGTTACGTCTTTAGTTACTGCTCCGGCTCCGTGTGTCTTAGCGTGATGTTTTATAGCCTATGATGAATATCATAGGCTATAAAACATCACGCTAAATTCTTGACCTATAGAAAGTCACGTTATTAGTGAATACTAATAACGTGACTTTCTATAGGTCAAGAATTTTCAAAATTGGTTCAGTAGATTCAGAGATTACCCCTACAACCTCACAAACTCACAAGCGTTACCTCTTTATGATATTAGTATAGACAAGAGCAAGAAAAAATAAACAAGTTTATATCAAAATGGTCATATTTATTATTACAGTTTATTTCGTCTGGTTTCGGGGAGGTACAATTTTCTTGAATTATTAATATAGTTGTTGCCTGCCTCACAGCATACAATCTGTTACCTACTTAATTAGAGTAAGTAATAATATAATACATTTTCCTTGTTCTATTCATGACCAACAATGGTTGTTACGTCAATGAAATATTTATATTACCTAACATGTACGAGTTTACGTGATAGACCTACGATTGTGGTGTGTTGATTCATGGCTGAAGAATTGAAAAAAAGCATATATACTTTGCGTCTTTTTCCTTACTGCATAGTCTATGGTAACAACGTTGCCAGGACCAATTCCTTGGATCCGCGCTGCCGTACAACTAGTTCTTCATTTAAATAAATAAAAAATAATAATCCCGCCTTGGCATTTGCCAGCCCCACAATAAAAAGGCAACATGGTAAGTCTTCCTTTTATTCCATTTTCTTTCTTGTGTTACTTCAACTTTTCTATTCATGTGTAAAGCATACAATATAATATTCGTTTTAATTTGTCTAAAACGTTCAATATACGGGTAAGTAATTGGTCGTAACATTCTCTGTTATAAGGTTATAACTAACGGCACTCGACAAAATGAAACTCCATTGGAGAATTGAATTCGGTGTTTTGCTTAATCTACTTCTGTACTAGCTGGTGTAGCAAAACGAAAAGTGAGTTCATCTAGGGTTACCTAGAAAGCTAAGAAATAGACCTCAACCGTTTTCTGTTTATTTTAGAAAATAAGGTAATGCTGCCGATTCCCTTGTTCACAAACTAAACTAAAATTAAAGAATTAAAATATCTTACTACCATACAGCGGAAGAAAAAGGACGGTGATACCTTAGAACTAAGTTAGAGATGTCAAATTAATTTGGGTCCGTGGGTTACGCTCCCAGTTGTCGAGGCACCTGTGGTCGACGCACCCGATTCGATTAATTTCATATCTTTTTTTTATTCTACTTTTTCACTTAGTACAGTGAACGAAAAAAGTGTTTTATCATAATAATAAAGTATTTTTCCTTGCTAAGCAAAAGTTATCTATCACATAGCAGAGAGTATACGATCGCCACTTAACCTTATCCTTACACACCTTTAGTGAAAAATGATGATTTGCTTGTATATACTATTTTGTGTTTTTTTTTTAATATATATATTTAAGGTTTCACAGTAGATTATTACTACGCTAAAAAAAACGATACATTTCACATACAGTTATTTTGAAAGCTTGATTATTTTGTTATTGAAACTGACTGTCATATTTAGGTTAAATTATTCTCATTTGTTTGGTTACACAGTTTGATTATGTTTAATTATTATTGTTACAAAGATGAAAATAATATTTCACTACTTATGTATAAACTTAGTTGCTCTGCAGTAATTTTTAAGACTGTTTTTTTTAAATCATTTTTTTATTGTATTACATGTGAGACTTATTATTTAATTAAGTTAAATGATTCTCTTGATTATAGGTGATGAAAACTGTGATAGGTATAATTATAGTAAACAAATTTTTTTTACTAGTGTTCTTATTGAGTTATATAAATAAAGAATGAAAAATTACTGAATCTTAAATTTTTCAAAACGTACTACCTATATATATAAAAATATAAAAGCATTTGTTTGTTTTAAATACAATTATGATTTTTATGTTATACATTATAAGTACCAACAATATTACATTTAATATTTTTGTAAAACAGTTTTGTGCCTGACGTTACATTTGATCAAAAATTGACTTGAATTAAATAAATCGAATCGGGTGCGTCGACCACAGGTGCCTCGACGACTGGGAGCGTAACCCACGGACCCATTAATTTTGCCTTGAACTTTTCCGTGTTTTTCTATACTAATATTATAAAGAGGTAACATTTGTTTGTAAGTTTGTAAGTTTGTAAGTTTGTAAGTTTGTATGTTTGTAAGTTTGTATGTAGGGGGTAATCTCCGGAAGTAATGAACCAATTTTAAAAATTGTTTCACTGGTAGAAAGCTACATTATTCGTGAGTGCTATAGGCTATATAACATCACGCTACGACGAATTGGAGCGGAGCAGCAATGAAAAATGTGGCAAAAACGGGAAAGAATATTCTTTTTGAGGGCTTTCGTTGCGTGCGCTGCGTGAACGGTTAAAGTTACGCAAAAATAATGTATGAGAGAATTGTTTCTCTTAAAATATACTAAAAAAAAGTCCGCGGCAGTACATGCCTAACTTTTAAGATTGACTCACTATAAGCATTTTTATGGCCAGAAAATTTGTTTTAAAATAATGCATTATTTGCGAAGGTGTTTTTATGAATATAGTATTAATCCTTATCAACATAAATGCGTTATTCAGCACAAGTGTTTAATTTTGAACAAAATTGCCCTTTACATCATTTAATTTCAATGAATATCTTAGGAGATATCACAGTTTTAAAATAACTTCGCAGCAAAATAATGACTCTGCGAGACATTCCGTAGCTTATACCTCAGAATAACAGATTCTGCGGGTTGTTCGAAAGAGATACCGCGCCCCCGGATTGCAAAGGGCACATGAAGGAACATAGATGGGTTTTAGTCAGTAAAAGTCTGACACTTCTTCCCGTCCCGCCCAGGGCGGGGGAATTTATTTGACGATTTCCCAATTATAAAAAAAAAAGAATAAGAGATCACAACACGCTTCATAACATCGCGCTATTAGCCACG
This sequence comes from Caradrina clavipalpis, assembly GCA_932526535.1. Classification (NCBI taxonomy): domain Eukaryota; kingdom Metazoa; phylum Arthropoda; class Insecta; order Lepidoptera; family Noctuidae; genus Caradrina; species Caradrina clavipalpis. Next base: position 3,444,572 of record OW052088.1, read on the forward strand.
GAAACGGATCAGTAACCAAAAACCTAACGTAACGCGGGTGAAACCGCGGGGCACAGCTAGTAATCAATAAGAATAAGAATAAGAATAATTTTATTGGTCCATTGTTACAACACAGAATAAACATGAAAGTACTTAATATTATTATCGCTATGTAACAAATTAAATTTAAAAATGTATTATAAATTGTACGGCGGTCCCCAAACTAGGCAGCGCCTGTATCTTGGGGGCCTGAGTTGCGCTTACATAAGTTTTAAATAGGACATTAGAATTTGAGGTTGGACTGTAATCAAATTTCCAACTTTTAATAAGTGGAAGTAAAATTTAGAGTAATAAAACAAATCAATATAAAAATTAATAGAATAAAAGAAACAAAACAAAATAAAAGTAGTTATAAAGTAAATGTCAAGGTGTGTCTGTGTGTTAGTGTCGTGAATACGTGTAGTGAGGTGTGTGGGTGTGATGGTGAGATGAAGTGTGAAATGGTAAGATGAGATGTGAGTGTAATGATAAAGTGGTGTATGAATGTGATGGTGAGATTGTGATCATATAGTTTCTTTTTTTTTTTTAATTTAGCAAATCCTCTGTTTCACTGTACGAAAGGGAGAGAAGCCAACTTTTTGTGGTTCTTTTGCATGAATGGGAGGTAAGATCTTTGATATCACGGTACTTGCAAATTTTATTATAGATATGTGTGTGTAAGTAAAAGGGGCGTCGTCTGGCCAGAAGACTGTTAGCATTAGGAAGAGAAACGTGTAGAATACGTTTTGAGAGTAGATTATGGTAGTCAGGTCTATTTTTATGGATTTGTGGATATGCAGTGTGGCACTGAGAATAAATAACTGACGTACTCGGAGGATGGGAAACTCTTCGAATAGCAGATCTGTCGGGAACCTAAAAGGTTTTTTAAGCATTACTTTGATAACAGCTCTTTGAGCTCTTTCAATTTCAATAAAGGTACTTTTCCCAGCTTCACCCCATACGGAGATTCCATACTGGAGTACTGATTGACAGAGACCTAGGTATATTGTTCGGAGAATTTGAATCGGTGTGCAGTCTCGTAGCTTTTTCATATTATAAATTAGTTTTCTGACCAATGCGTTCTGACATGTCAACAATAGTTGTATAGAGGTTTTAGATCAACTATAGTGTGTTTTTTAATCTCGTAGACTAAATTGACAGCTTCATACGTCAAATATAAAAATAATGTGCTTTCGGCCCATGAACATAAAGCACACTATTTTCAAGTTTGACGTAAGAAGCCGTCAAATCAGTCTACGAGATTAAAAAACACACTTTAAAATTGACAAGTCTTATTCATGTCCGTCCCTTTCTTGTTTGATTGGAGAGAAAAAGATAGAAATAGTCAAAATTAAGTTTAGCTTTTGCATAACAGAATCGACACCACTGTTGTTCCTAGCCCGTGATTAAGGTAGGTACCGTGTTTGAGACGCAGTGTTTGGTGAATTTGAACTATATTCAAAACTAGTTTCTGCTCTCGACTTTATAGTTTTGTTTTTCACACTCGTTAATTAATGACGTCTTTGGTTACTGTACCGCTCCCGTGGGTCGTAGCGTTGTGTTATATAGCAAATAATATTCTTCATGAATCTGGCTATCAAATACAAAAATAATTGTTCCATTCCGTTTGGCAGTTTTCAGAGACGAGTGCGTTTATCGCCCATTATTTTTATTTTTATTCTCTTTTATAATTCACCGTGTTTCAATAAAACGAACTGACCTCAATTGGATTCTAGAAAATACCTCTACATAAACCGCTTTACTGTAACTATCTGTTTTTACTTCACTGATTTTAATAGGCTATTCTGAAATTACTGGTGTGCGCTTCATGAACGCGAACGCGGCATAGTTGACAGAATTCTTGGTCCTTAGGACCAGTGCTATGGGATCAAAGCTTTCAAGAAATATTGGCTTACGCAGAACGCCCTAAACGCTGTTTTGATAAGGGTCTAAGTGCTGACCTAAAGTTCGTGCAAAACCTTTAGTTTTATTTAGTTTTTTAGAGTTCCGTACTCAAAGGGTAAAACAGGACCCTATGACTGAGACTTCGCTGCCCGTCTGTCTGTCTGTCCGCCTGTTATCAGGCTATATATCTCATGAACCGTGATAGTTACACAGCTGAAATTGTACACAGTAAATACAAAGTGTGCACAGATGGATTTCTGTTGCTGCTATAACAACAAATACTAAGATACAGAATAAAATAAATATTTAAGGGGCTCCCAAACAACTAACGTGATATTTTTTGCTCCTTTTTGCCAGATATTGATAACGGCAACAAGCAGACGCTTGAAATAGTCACAGAATATTTAGTTATATATTCACTTTAAAAATAAATAATTAAATTAAAATAAAACAAATATGTAATGGGGCTCCCGTACAAAAAAGGTGTTTTTGTTTTTGCCGTTTTTTTATAGATAATGGTACGGAACCCTTTTTATACATAACATATTCTCTAGCTGTTTCTGACATCATAGGTAGAAATCACAGGTAGGTACTCACCCTGTCAAATCAATCGGTCTGGTGAATACAGTAATAGTTACTTACCTAACGCAAAAATAATATTCTGCTTGTCCGAGCTAATGTAGGTAGACCCTCTCGTTTCGTTTGTTTTTATTCGCATAAAATTGCTCTATCCTGCCTTTTATTTTCCCTTTTGCTTAACCTCGGCTGTTGCTTTGAGCATTGTGGAACGAGATTTAAACAAATGTTATTATAGCTTTTTTATTTGTGAAAATAGTCTGCTAAGCCAATATTTTTTTTTGTATTTTAAAAGGACGCTGTTAAACGTGTAGTCTTTTGAATTTCGTATTTCGAAGAGCTTTTATTCTTTTTTAATAAATTGGCTTTTCATTATTGTTCCTACAGAGTTAGTAGGTATGTAGGTATCTCAGTTTAACAGAGGGCTCGCTTCATACAATTGAGCACTTGTACATGTACGCGGCGCGTGCTTCCCGTCCTCCTAACACCCTCGCTCTGGGCTATTAACAGAAAACACACGGCTAATGGCTGGGAACGTAATTAAAGACTACGTTCGCAGAGCACACTTCCGGGCAATAAGGAAAATATTCACAAAAAATCTATATAGCTATATAAAATACCTACGTGGTACAAGTGACAAAGATTTAATAAAACAGCTATTAATATTAATCTATTAAAAAGCTTAACCTTGTCATAATCCTACCGAAGAAAATGAACATTTTCACGAAATCAAAAATGGTCCTTATTTCCGCGCAAAAAAGTGCTATTGCTCATAGCCCCTTTACGACACTTTCGTTCATTATAAGAAATACCTCTAAGTACCTATAATATCAGCCTGTTAATATTTCACTGTAGGGCAAGGGTCTTCTCATACAGAGAAGGCATTGATCATTACGGTTGCTAAACCGGACTGGCGATTTCAGATTTATATTAGTTATAAGTCCAGGTTTTGTCATGATATTTATCTTCACCGATGTAAGTGATGTCCAATATAATATCTAGACGCGGCGGCCAAAAGTACTAAAATCTATTTTTGCTCCAAATAGACAGCCGTCTCAACGAATCAAAATATTAGAAAGTACCTACATACGAATTGAAAAGCCACATTGGTATTTGCCTCTGTCTTTTTACAAATCTAAGACCTCATGCCTTAACTACTGGGCCATCTTTAGTAAACGTTTTATAAGTACGTTATGTTTCAGTAATAATGCAGTAACTTCCACAGGTACCGTAGTTATGAGTAACCTACATTCTAGCGTTAATTACCACGCCTACATTACCGAGCTACGTCCGCCGTCCCGTAGCGTTTCTTCATTGCGTAGCGCTACGAACGTAGACTCCGTAGCATGGTTATCAATTTTCGTCGCACTGAAGTTTTTTATTAGGCGATTTGCACACGGAGCGGTGTGCAAATCGCCTGATAAAAACTTCAGTCATCACGGAGCGTAACGCGGGAGTGCGTGTTCTTACGTTGTTTGTAAGTATCTGTGTTTGTATAGAAAACACGCGTAGTGGAACACACAGAAAACGCGTTCACGTGCAGTGTTGAAGATCGCTAGAGCTCCGTCGCCACGCACCACGGAGCGTAGTGCGTGGCAGTGTGCGAATCGCCTTATTCCCGAGTTGTCGGAGAGCAGAAAGACCAAACAATATTATTGTTTGTATATTTTAAGCTCTAACTTTATATTTTCTGACTAAAATTACAAAGTAAAAATATCAGCGTTCATCCTTTAAAAAAACATTGTAACTAAAGGCTACCCTGACACTGGCACAAATACCTACGAGTCGAGTATAATTAAAAAAATAAAAATCTCAAAGCTTCAACTTTTTAAGCATAGTAAAAACAGAATGCCCAAAGCGTTTTAGAATTAAGCAATAAGCTGGAGTATTTTAAATGTTTTTTAAAACCCAAAGACTTAGCAACGCGTCTCTAAGACTAAGTACTGATTTTAATACTTTATAAGCACTCAGACTCGACCTCCCTAGGGCTAATCTCCAGCAACCACCCTGTTTTATTCTATTTGTCTCATCTACATAATCGTGACCCCATTTTATGTACGGTACTACAGAAAATAACCTAATTACAAATAAAAAATAAAAAACTCATAACTCAAGAAAGCACTCTTTACTTTATGAAGGAATATGAATAAGATTGGAATTCACTTCGAGTTCTCGTAGTAACTCATCACTCGATGGAATTCTCTTTAAAATTCATCTTTGATATTTTTTCAAATAGAAGCGTTGATGGCCACTTCCCGTTTGATAGAATAAATAATTGAACGTACATACATTCCGTGGAAATTAATTTTATTTTAATTACCCGACTACGGCGAAGCAAAAAGGAGGGTTATGAGGTTGACCGGTATGTATATATGTATGTAGGTATGTATGTATGTATGGATGTTCATCTGTTCCCTCATAACTTCTAAACCATCCAACGTAAATTGGCAAATGAGGTGTCATTGGAAGCGCCTAAATTGTCCGCTGGTTATAGGCTACGTTATGTAGCAATAAATTGTATGTGGCGCCCTCTAGGGCTCATGAAGATGTGAAATAATATTTTTTTTTCTTTCATGTATGGTCGTGTTGTTCTAATTGAAAACATACGCTCAGCGGAACAGACTAGAAGTTAGATATTTCGATGGTAGCTTTTATTATACAATCTACCTACAATAATTATATTCGCTCTGTGATATAAATTATCACACTACTATTACTACTATTTTGCACTTCCTTCGGATGAATAATCCTTTTCCTTTCACTGGAATAACTAAATCTTATAATTATAAAAGGTCACTCCAGAGTCCTGAATAAACATGAAATCCCAAAAAACCTAATTGACTTGTGAATAAAAAAAAACCAAGTAGGTTTGGCAGTTTATAGGTATACATCAGCTAAGAGCGGTTTTTACCTTGATTTTAACTACTATGTGGACGAAAACGCGGGCCAAAGCTAGTGTTAAATAATAATAAGTTGCCGTGTCCAGTATGTGAGTAGGTACTTAAGGTTTGTGGTGCCCATTCGTTTTCTACTGATTGATCCTGAAGCATCTACAACGGATTGTCTTTCCGACTTGATTATTTTAAAATTGGCAAAAAAACCGTTTACAATACAAGCCCCAATTAATTACACGGTGCAATTTAGTCTCCAATTAAATGCAATAAGTTCAAGCAACAATAAACTTACACTCCCTAAACGACAGTGTTTGTACCATGCGAGTTATTTGTTGCTCGCATTATTTTATTGCACTTGCATCGTATATGTCGGCGCATATAAAAATGTCATTGTTAAGAGTGACAGGTGGTTAACGTCACTCTAGCGGAGCGTCGAGTCGATGGTAGCGCGACTGTCATCTGGGGTTGCACTTCTGCTTGGAGGGCGGTCACCAGCGCACCACGCTATCGACGAATCGCTGTCCATCGCTGGAATTGTAGCTTAATTTAAAAGTGATTACTGTTATCAACAATACTAATGGACTTCGATGAAGTCCGCCTCCGTCCTGAGCTTATATCAGAAGTGGGATTACCTTGGACAGCGAGTTATTCTAGATCATTCTAAGAAAGTAAGACGTAAAGTGTTGTGTGTCGTGCATCGTGCGTGTGCAGTGCGTCGTGCGCCGTGTGTTGGTGTTAACGCTGAGAGTTGCAAGCTTGTTGCGGTCGGACGTTCGGCGGTAATTCGGAGCGTCGTCGCGGGCATAACTGCGAGCTGAATGAAGTCTGTGAAGGCGCATAACTCGTTTGAGTTGTATCCTTTTTGTTTTCAATTTAATTGGAATCATAAAATGATATCATTGTTCAAATTGTAACCTAGCGTGTATAAATGTTCACGTTACGACAAGACTGGTCAAGTGGTTCATCAAATCGTTGTATTTGTCGGACACGGGTTCGCATCGCGGCGTTGTCGTTACATATTTTGGCGCGTCTTATGTGCGTGTAGGTAAGTGTGAGAAGAAAAATGTGTGCAGTCTATTACAACGTAATTTTCATGTTGTACTTGGTTATGGTAGGTACTAGCGGTGGCAATAGTAAGTACTAGCCACGGCTATAGTAGGTACCATGCATGGGCATGGTAAGTGCTAGAAAATGTAAGTGAAAGATACAGGTGTTACGGATAATATTATATTGTCAGGTAGATCACACAATCACACAATTTACATAGCAAAACCCCTTTAGTCTCGAGCGCACACACAGTGGGTAGATAAACTTCTTAACGTTACGTACGCATAGACTAGACTAACTAAAAACCATAGAGACCGAACTATAGAGCCAGCGCGGGCGCCCTCTTGCAGGCGTCCGGGTAACTCTGGGGTGCGACTTTACACACACGCTATAAGCTTTGCAAAACCATGACTACCACGGACCGTAAAAGCGTTTTACTTAAAATTAACGGTTTTCCAATTATTCGTGTGTGAATTAAGAGGTAAGGCAACATGCCATAGAGGTATACTTCGTAGGAACAGCGCATCTCGTCCTATGTATCAACTACATAACCCATGAAGTTTCTACAAGGAAGGAGTTTTATAATAACTGTGTGAGTAAGAGTTTCAAACTTCATTTTATAACTGTTGGCTCATGTAATGTGACTTGTGAATGATGATCGGTTATGATGGTGTTAAAATCGGCGTGTAACATAGTAAGCTACGGTAAAATGTGGTGGCTGTACGACTCGTAAAGCTTAGTCTGAGTATTTGAAAATAATAGAAATAACTAAAGTTAGCCTAATTAATTAGTCCTAATGGATTCTCATAGGTATGACAGTTGTTTTATTGATTTTTTAATTATTAATAATGACGCGATATCGGTACACACTGAAAGCTTTAAATTCTAAGCGTACTTAGAAATATGCGCACGATAGGCTAAGAAAGATGCCAGGAGATCATGTGCCAGTTGATGTTGATAAGAATTTTGATGATGATGAGCTTAAGTTGTGGTAGAAAGTAGAGTAAGGTATTCTAACGGTCGTACTGTGTTCGACCGTACCAGTGGTTATTACATAGTCGTAGCCCGGTAGAAATCGGTGTCTCTTGAGGCAACTCAAGTGGTCCGTGGGTACGCGATGCATGTTTAGCTCTGGCGGAGGTCGGGATCTAGAGAGACCGCAGTGTGTAGTCAGTGTGTGATGCAAACGGGCGATTCACTTGATGGATATGCGTACCTACAGTAGTGCTGTTTTAAAGGGTTGACTGCGGGATCACTTTTGAGTCCGCGGTGGGATTTTAGTTTCGTGTTCTTGCAATGCCTGAGTTCGACACTCTGGTGCCGCCGCGTGGTGGCGTGGGTGAGAAGTATTATATCGAGTGAGCGTTTTGACGTTTTTTTCAATGGGATTTGATATTCTGCGAGGCAGGCCCTAACTGTCGGGATGGCTTGCGTGATGGCTTTCGGGGTGGTTTACCTATTTCAGAATAGCATAGCTAATCCATGCACTGGATGTGTGAGAGCAATGCGATCGCTGGTCGGCTGGAGAGCCGTGGCGTTGGAGGTTTTATTTGAATTTCTGTAAGCTTGGCAGTTTTTCTTGCAGTATTTTAAAGGTTGTTCGAACGACTATGGTACATGACTAGGGTGGTGATTATTGTATTTTCAATGATTCCTAATTTTACAAAGTCACAAAATGTTTACCCGCCAAAGGCGTTGATGAATTTAGCTTCATGATCGCGCGCGTTTCCTCTTTTATTTGTGAATAATGACTGATCAATGATGCTTGGTCTCGGTGATGTTGAGTATTGTTCAAATTTGATCAAAGGCAGCGTTGTGTGATTAAGCCCCTAAAATTTGAATTGGTTTAGAATTAAACAGTGATAGAAAGAATCCAGAGTAGATAGTAATAGCGAAAGTACTTCTGCTATTGTTTGAATATGACGCACACTAAAATGACTAATTAACCTTTGTTAATCAAACTGTAGTTTGATCGTAGTTGTAATTGTGATTTTATAACTCGTTCAGGGTGCAATGCGCGGTTAGATGTATAGTGGCTGAGTCTATATAATTATAACTTGGGTCTCAAAAAGAGTAATGGGTCTCTGAGAGACTAGGACTATTGTTTGGGTCTGAATAAGACTACTGTTTGGGTCTCAATGAGACTACGCTGCCGAGCTGCCGAGTCTTATTAGTGTTGTGTGTTTGTGTTTCGTAACCGAGAGTAAAGTGATAGTGCCAGTAAGGGCACTGATGTTGTTGTTGATTAAAGCATCTTAACGTGATTTGTTAACTAGCTTGTGTGGCACTGACGCCTGTGTAGCAATGACGCCTGTGTGGCACTGACGCCTGTGTGGCAATGACGCCTGTGTGGCAATGACGCCTGTGTGGCAATGAAGCCTGTGTGGCAATGATGCCTGTGTGGCAACGACTAGCCTGTGGTAGTAGTTTGTGGTGTTGCACGGCCGAAATCAGTCTCAGCGTAGAGCTCCAGCTAACCATTGCTGACGTAGACGTGCGGCGTAGGGCTGATTATGTCGTGGCACCTAGGTTTGATGACTGGCACGCCTTAGGTGTTTTGTCGTCAGCCCAACTTGACTTATAACGGACCCATAAGTGGTGTGATGGTTTTATGTTGTTAACTGATAATGATTTTGATTTGATAATGATTTTGACTATGGACTATCGATGACTTTTGATTAACAACTATTGTGATTTTTGGAAAATTTTGATCGCTTCTAACCTTTTGAATTATGATGAGGCCGAGTCGGCGGCTGAAGATGTAGATGCTAGGAATGACTTGTTATCCCCAATCCATAGTGACACCTCGACCGCATGCTCTTCCACTATTACTGGCAATTCAGAGACTGCCAGTGCACACTCAGATCCTGAGGCATGGGATGTAGATAACGGAATCGAAATATAGGATGATAGGATGGTCCGCAATCATGACGTCAGTATGACGTCAGTATGTTCTATGTCTTGCATGGGTCCGTTGGTTATTGTAAGCACTATTTAATCCAGAATTACCTGGCTGAAAGGAGAGTGTCATCCGGGCCACACCCAGTGGGGTTGGTTGAAGGGATACACTCGTCCAATCAAGAAGTAATATCCTTATAGTCTATCCTGGTCGTAAGGACAATGTCGTCCGGGCCACACCCAGTGGGGTTGGTTGAAGGGATGCATTCGTCCGGTCCAGATGTGTTGTGTTGGTATCCTGGTCGTAAGGACAATGTCGTCCGGGCCACACCCAGTGAGGTTGGTTGAAGGGATGCATTCGTCCGGTCCAGATGTGTTCTGTTGGTATCCTGGTCGTAAGGACAATGTCGTCCGGGCCACACCCAGTGGGGTTGGTTGAAGGGATGCATTCGTCCGGTCCAGATGTGTTCTGTTGGTATCCTGGTCGAAAGGACAGTGTCGTCCGGGCCACACCCAGTGGGGTTGGTTGAAGGGATGCACTCGTCCGGTCCAGATGTGTTCTGTTGGTATCCTGGTCGAAGGGACAGTGTCGTCCGGGCCAGACCCGTCAGGGTTGGTTGAAGGGATGCACTCGTCCGGTCCAGATGTGTTCTGTTGGTAACCTGGTCGAAGGGACAGTGTCGTCCGGGCCAGACCCGTCAGGGTTGGTTGAAGGGATGCACTCGTCCGGTCCAGATGTGTTCTGTTGGTAACCTGGTCGAAGGGACAGTGTCGTCCGGGCCAGACCCGTCAGGGTTGGTTGAAGGGATGCACTCGTCCGGTCCAGATGTGTTCTGTTGGTAACCTGGTCGAAGGGACAGTGTCGTCTGGGCCAGACCCGTCAGGGTTGGTTGAAGGGATGCACTCGTCCGGTCCAGATGTGTTCTGTTGGTGACCTGGTCGAAGGGACAGTGTCGTCCGGGCCAGACCCGTCAGGGTTGGTTGAAGGGATGCACTCGTCCGGTCCAGATGTGTTCTGTTGGTGACCTGGTCGAAGGGACAGTGTCGTCCGGGCCAGACCCGTCAGGGTTGGTTGAAGGGATGCACTCGTCCGGTCCAGATGTGTTCTGTTGGTGACCTGGTCGAAGGGACAGTGTCGTCCGGGCCAGACCGGTTAGGGTTGGTTGAAGGGACGCACTCGTCCGGTCCAGATAAGTTCTGTTGGTACCAAGATCCAAGTCACTATGGTAATGGTCAATAGACTGACTTTGAGTTTGATGTCGTTGGACATTCATGTAAAAAGTAGTATTAGCAGAATGGACGAGCGGATGTCTTGGTGATTAGACCTTGTTTTGTTCCGGAAATACAATAACGCCCGAGGACGGTCGTATGTCAGTCTGGCCGTGTCGGCGCATATAAAAATGTCACTCTAGCGGAGCGTCGAGTCGATGGTAGCGCGACTGTCATCTGGGGTTGCACTTCTGCTTGGAGGGCGGTCACCAGCGCACCACGCTATCGACGAATCGCTGTCCATCGCTGGAATTGTAGCTTAATTTAAAAGTGATTACTGTTATCAACAATACTAATGGACTTCGATGAAGTCCGCCTCCGTCCTGAGCTTATATATAAATAAGGTTTATAAAACATCAACAACACATAAATAAATAGTTATCTAAACCTATATATTATGGCTCCCATAATTTTTTCCACATTTAAACGCTCGTAAAGATAAATCGTTTTAAAAATGTTTACTTGTATCAGGTAACTTGTTGAGGTGCTAACAGACTGAACAGATGTTTCTATGGCGTAGTTTAGTGACGCGTGCACGTCAGTCCTAACTGATGGCCTGATTGAAACATTGTCGGTGCGAAACGAGCCTACAGATTTATTGGCGGAAAATTGCGTGAGATAAAATCGAAATGTCGGATGTAATATAACATACCATCACGCCTGTATTCCCTGAAAGGTAAGACAGAAGTGGGGAGGTGGAACAGTTTACTGGGTGGACATTGGTCCACCTCTGTCTAACTCTCAGTTCGACGGTATGTTTAGGTCCCATGTAATAAGGGGCAAGCCTAATGCCATTAACCGGGCACAAATTCTAACTCCGAATTGCTGCTAAGAATTTCATAGAAAAACTTTCAACAAAACTTTTTGCTCGACCTCGGAATCAATCTCAAGACCTCTAGCGTAGCAGTCGCGCTTAGCACCACTAGGCTACTGAGGCAGTCAGAGGTCGGAAATTCGGAATGTCGGATATATCGGGCTCAGTCAGAATGAAATATCGAATTTCAATAAATGGCACTTAGATTGCTAAGGCAGGAAGTGGAAGAAGGTGGTGTGATTACCGGAGCTAGTACAGGATACTATAGACACAGACACATGAGGTCACGATATTTACGCAACTGCACCTGTAGCCATGTAACAAATAACAAATGATCAACGCAAACGCGGAGTAGGCTTTAATAGATCTTCAACTTTATGTGCTTGGTTTTAAGTTGAAGATCTAATGAAGATTGCATAGCGTTTTCGTTCGTTTCAGTCGCTAACGCTTAGAAATCTTTAATAGATTTTTAACTTAAGGCTCTGGGATATAAAGTTTAAAATCTATTGGTCTTGACTTGACTAGAGGGGCTGATGTCACTCAGCACATACAAATATTGATTAGATGGCCAATTTTAAAGAGCTGTCTCGTTAGCCTAGTGGTCCTAAACGTGACTGCTACGCTAGAGGTCATGGGTTCGTTTACCAGGTTGAGCAGTGTTATTGGGTTTTTCAATGAAATTCACAGTAGCATCTCGAAGTTAGAATTTGTGGCCGGTTATCGCAACAGGCTCACCCCCTATTACATGGGACCTAATCATACCGGCGATCTGTGGGTGTACGTTCGTACACCTCTGCCTAACCCTTCGGGGAATACAGGCGTGATGGTATGGTATGTTATATGAATACCGGAGCTATTACAGGATAGTATAGACATAGACAAACACGAGGATGAATTTGTTTATGCAACTGATGTCACGTAGCACAGCAAACAAATATTGATTAGATGGCCGATTCTAAAGAAAGGCTACAGGGGTTTCCCTGGCTCCCTAGCTCTAGTAGTAAAATCAGTTACAGTAGAACCCCGATTATCCGAACTAATTAAGACCGAGGCTAGTTCGGATAATCGAAATGTGGGTTTTCTGGGACAAGGTCAAACAAAAACAACACATTTTCACCTAAAAACTGGACAGTCTGTTAAAATTTTACATAATATTAAGGCGAAATGTGTCCCAAAGAAGGTGTTTTGCCGCATTTCGGTTGCACGCAAAACTAATTTTTGTCTTCAAAAACTACGACTTTGCCTTACTTATTTTTTTTCATGAGTATTAAAATTGAAGATTTTCTTTAGTGAATTATGAGGGCCAAAACACGATTGACATAATTTGGCTCGATACAAAAAAATCGCAAAGTTTACGCAAAATTAGCATTTTTTAAGAGAAATAACGGTTTTATTCGATTGTAATTTAAGCAATTTCAATAAAATTTAGTCTATACGTTCACCATTAAAGACATTAGGGGATTATGGGTTCATTTTAATGTAACAAAGCAAATAGAATTTTAAAAAGAAATAGAAGCGTGCAATACGCACCGCTCCCGCAGACCCGTCAGTCGGACGCAGCGCGTGACCACGATACCATTTCGCCTTAACGTTGAATCAAAAAAACACCAGAAAAAGTCAAATGCTTTTCTTTTTAGTCAATTTTTATTTGACGAAAAGCTGCAACACGTTTTTAGGAACAAATTCTCGCCATTGTTCGGATAAGTGAGCGTTCGGATAATTGAGTGTTCGGATAATCGAGGTTCTACTATATGTTTAAACATTCCACGTGCTCTGTGTGACGCGGTTATAGCGCCGCTGACGCTAACCGCATCGTTTAACCATTCAAGATAATGTAATGACTCATGACGTAAACCCATTTATTAATTTACGTACGTACAGTTAAATCACGAGCTAATTTTAGTTTGGTCCCGTTTTGTATTATCGTTTCATTATCTGTGTGGCAACTAGTTTAGGGCACTGACATTTCGGGTGTACTGCTTGGCTATTCTGGAAAAGAAAATGTTCATTTTTTATTTAAAAAAATCTACAGCTGCACTATACATATTGCTAAAGAGTATAATTGTTTTTTTTTTGTTGCACGCGCTTATGTCCATAACTACTGGTCCGATTCCAAAAATATTTTGGTTATTATGAAGCTACGTTATCCCACGGTATTATACGCAATTGATGTTATATATTTTCATTATCATCATCATCATCTTCCTGCCGTCATCCCATTTTACTTGGGGCACAACATGTGAATTATTTTATTGACAAAAAAAATTAGAGATCCATAAAAACAAACACGCGGCTGGAGTCGCAAGCAAAAGCTAGTCTATACCAATATTATAAAGACTAAAGTTTTTTTTTGTTTGTTTGTCTTTCTTTACTCCGTGTTATGTACCGAGTAGGCTCTGAATCTACTGGACCGATTAATTTTTCACCAACAGATAGCTACATTACTCCAGAATAACATAGGCTATATAACATCCCGCTACAACCGACGGGAGCGGAGCAGTAACCAAAGGCGTAACTTAACGCGGGAGAAATAAGCCACGCGGACCAAGTCGCAGGCAGTTCCCTAGTTTTATTTAATATTGAAATGGACCCTGAAAGACTGTGGTTTCTGCCATGCGAAAAAAGCGTGAGCTTATTTGTGTACTAGCTTTTGCCCGCGGCTTCGCTCGCGTTAAGAAGTATTATTATTATCATCTAATCTTTAATTTCAGTACAATCAGTCGAAAATCTAAGAAGATTTATACAAACTTTTATCCCCTACTAGCTGACCCGCCACGACTTCGTTCGCGTGGTATCCTACCCCTACCCTACCCTACCCTACCCCTACCTTACCCGTACCCTACCCCTACCCTACCCCTACCCTACCCTACCCCTACCCTACCCTACCCCTACCCTACCCCTACCCTACACCTACCCTACCCCTACCCTACCCCTACCCTACCTCTACCCCTACCCCTAACCTACCCTACCCTACCCCTACCCCTACCCAACCCCTACCCTACCCCTACCGACATTATAAGTATTATCACAAATCTTTTGTATGGGAGTATAGAAAATTGTTGTTTTTAGACTTTTTCAGGTTTTTTTTTTTTTTTTTTACAATATTTCTCCCCGTAAGAACCATCCTCGTACTTCAAGGAATATTTTTAAAAAAGAATTAGCGAAATCGGTCCACCCGTTCTCGAGTTATGCGCTTACCAACACATTTTGCGATTCATTTTTATATTATAGATTTTATCCCATTAGGTTTGGAATTTATCAAAATCCTTTCTTAGCGGATGCCTACATCATAACATCTACCTGCATGCCAAATTTCAGCCCGATCCGTCCAGTGGTTTGGGTTGTGCGTGGATAGATCACTATATCTTCAGCTTTGAGTTATATATACTTAGATGTATGTATGACCCCGAACCTGCACGTTATGACAAACTAGGGTGACATTAAATATTTAATATCAAATGACCTTTTTGTACGTCTGTCATTAGTGTCATAATGGTCACGCCTGTGATTCCCTCAGGGCTAGGCGGGGGTGTCATACTTCAAATTTTCGCTGTCGATTTTATTTGGTACCGAGTCCCCTGTGGTCAAATAAGAGTCCATTAATTATTCAATAATTTGAAAATAATTAGAAATAATTAACAACACCGAAGACTTCTAAAGAAACCTTAGGAAACAGCTCCCTTAATTAGTAAATTAATTGAATATTAAGTTTTACAAGTCAAAGTTGTTCGCCTAAATAAACTATATTTCAATGAAGGCACCATACAAGTTTAACGAAGAAAGTTTAAGGTTTAATTAATTATTTGTTAACATCAGTCGTAGTTACAATGGTGCCAACTTAGTTATTACATTTGTATGACAAATGATCACCAGTATTTGTTCTAAAAATCCAATAGAAAGATCTGTCAGCTTGACAGATATCTATGATTGATAATATTGAAATGTCATGATAAAAGCCCGTTTGATTGAAAGTGTGTTATGCAGGCTTTTAAAGCATATTCCGTATTCCATTATTACTTAAAAACTTGCCTTGGAATGTGAACCAGTGTACAATTGGGTAGATGACACCTCTTACCAATTGGCATACTTTTTATGAGCTGTCAAAACGCGATTCCCCCATAGATTTTGTATGACAATACTAAACTATGACGTCACTTTTTTCACATCTCAATTCACTAACTATTTATTGATTTCAAAGCAAAGGAAAATATAATTTAATAGTTATTAAAAAAAAATGGGTTTTCAGGAGTAAAATAGAGTGTTTTTTTAGAGAAGTTGGGTCTTGGAATTATTGCTTAATGGTGTCATCTACCCAATTGCGCAAGGAAAATCAACGTAAACAGTTAGACCGCAAGCAGTCTACGTGAGCCTTCACTGACTACGATTTACGCAAAACGTGAGAACTCCCGTACTGTTAGAGCCCAAACAAAACAAACAAGTTTTTTTTATAAACTGACCTCGTTCGCGTTATCTATATCGTGTTAGTGTACAACATATGGCACGTTGTATCAACAGGAACGAAACGAACGTCCTTATATGTGCCGCAGTTATATCGGTGCCATCGGATTTTTTGAAAACTTCTAGCAAAACTGTACGGAGCATTATGGAGTAATTTATGCACGGGTTGTAAAAAGACATATCGCATAGACGTTAAATACGCGTTTTGCCTAATGGCCTTCACCTTGAGGGGGGTTCCTATTCTGAACCTTTATATTATCATAAATCCTCTTAAAAATAAATAACCTAAGGAAAATCGTTTCTAACCTTCATTCAACTTTATTTAAATCATCCGAGATAATCTGCTCGCTCTCTATATCTCCATCATTCCGACAACACGTCTTTTAGCAGATACTAGCGAACTGCAGCGACTTCATCCGCGTGTCCTATTTCACCCGCGTTAAGTTACGTCTTTGGTAACTGCTCCTCTCCCATTGGTCGTAGAGTGATGTTAATAGCCTATGACACAAATAACGTAGCTTTCTGTGGGTAAAACAACAATGTTTAACATCGGTTCTGTAGAATCAGAGATTACCCCCTGCAACCTCGCAAACTACCTCTTTGTAATATTTGTGTAGATGCTTCTAGAAGTTTCACTAAAGTCTAAACTCGCATCGTCACTGCAACATGCACCGTGCTGCGTGTGTCGGGGGGATTAAACATACGCTCCGCTGTTTTATGACACATTGAACATTTTTAATGATCTCTTGCGATAATAAAAGCTTTTATTCAGTGCCGGTAAATCGCTCAGCTTTTTAATTAAAGTGTTTTAATCAATATTATTAACAGCGATAAATCATTTATGGTTTTATTCATGTTCGTTTTAAATGTTTTTATTAACTGCGTACTATATTTTGGACCGCCTTCTGATTAAGAAGTGATATATTCCATCACGCCTGTATTCCCCGAAGGGTCAGGCAGAGGTGTACCAATATACACCCACCGTTTGCCTTTATGTTTACTTCTCTGGTAATAAGGGTCGAGGCTATTACTATTAGCCGGGCACAAATCCTAACTCCGAGCTGCTACTGAGAATTTCATAGAAAAACCCAATAATACTTTGCTTTACCTGCAAATCACTTATTAAGAAGTGATCTTTTATCTTGTATCCAAATCTTATTATAAATAACTGTCTGTATTCCTTTCGGCAAAAACCCTCAGTAATAGGCTTTTAAAAAACGGTTTTCCCAGTATAAAAGATGATACTAATAACAAATCCTTACGCTAGGATACTCTCGCAAATCCAGCCACTGGATATAATGTAATACATGTTACCGTTCGTTATTGCGTTGTATGAAATATGTGGTCACTGAATCCCCAGTATTTATAATAGTTTTTTTGATTCAACGAAGAGTAGAGAAAGGAATCTTTATGGGGAATTGGACTGATTGAGTGACGTATCGGCGCACAGCCAAACTGCTGTAACTAAGACCTTGAATGTTTGTATAGGTGAGCACTAACAAAGGATTTTTAGAAGTTCGAACTTTAAAAGGACTGAAGAGGGGGATTTAGTTTCAATGAAAATTCTTATTTTATTGCCCCGTTGGTCTCGTGGTCGCAAGTGCGACTGCTGTGCAAGGGGTCCCGGGTTCGATTCCCAGGTCGAGCAAAAGGTGTTAATGGGTTTTTCTATGAAATTCTCAGTAGCAGCTCGGAGTTTGGATTTGTGCCCGGTTAATGGCATTAGGCTCGCCCCCTATCACATGGGACCTAAAAATATACCGGCGAACTGTGGATGTACATTGGTACACCTCTGCCTAACCCTTCGGGGAATACAGGCGTTTACAGGTATTTATTTATATTTTATTTTAAATGATAATTTTATTAGTTTTTTTTTTAATGCCCGTCAAAGGGGTGGTTACGGGGATTTCAATTTGCAGTGTGTGTAGTTTTCTATAGGTACAGACAGTTGAGTGAAATACGTAGGTACAAGTAGTGCCGGGCCCATCATCAGTCGTCGGAACGGCCCATTGTATGAGTTCCGGTCGCTGTCGGGCCTACGACAAATTCCCTTATCCGGCACTGACAATCGAGCACTCTAGTTTGTTTCTATTACTACCTATGTATGTACAATTTCTATTCGAATTCGGTAACAATACAAGTAATTAGAGGATGATGTACAATCGCGGAATGAAGAAAAGGACCTTTGGGCCGGTTTTACATGCACAGTTCATAGATTTCCTACTAATATTATAAATGCGAAAGTTTGGGAGGATGGATGGATGAAATTAGGCACTGAGATAGGTTGTAGTGTGGAATAACACATAAAAAATGTACGGTGTCCGTGGAATAATATATCAAATCCGACGCGGAAGTCGCAGGCAGAAGCTGGTACGATATAAATGTAAATGACAGTTCCAAGGGGTTATAATTACAAGTGGCAGGCAAGTGTCTAACTGCGTTTGTACTTTTCATACAAATTGAAGCCAATTTAGGCCAAGTTTGCACCCACTGTAATATTGTTTGCTATCGTTACTAAGAACAGCAATAGCATTAACGATACATTATTTTATTATATTCCGCACGCGCTAATCTTAAAACCAATAATGAAACCAGAATAGTCTGAGCGCGAGCAAATCCCAAACGAATACTATTCACATTTTAAACCGTCCATAAACACCTGATAAGTCTTATCAGTCATTGTCATTTTCTCTTCAATAAAACGTGACGACAGGAGAGATAAATAACGTTTAGCACTTCCAAAAGGGTAAAAGATAAATCCATGTTACATTTAAAATATTCAGTGAATGTAGAAATATGCAAAACAGAAACGTAGAGTCGTGTTTCGACGATACAACATGGCGCGTGACGCATTCAATGACGTCAAACTAAAATGCCTGTTGCATGTTAGCTGAGCTTATGTTTGTACTGTACTGTGAACGAGGAACACTAGCCGTTTGTGATATAACTTTTACTAGTATGAGGGGTAAGGGGGAATTAGTCTAATAACTGCCACAGGTAATTGGGGGCGAGCCTATTGCCATTAACCGGGCACAAATCCTAACTCCGAGCTGCTACTAACAATATCATAGAAAAAACCCAACACCTCTGCCTAATCCTTCGGGGAATACAGGCGTGATGGTATTTTCATAACATACATAACATATCACCACGCCTATGTTCCCCAAAGGGTTAGGCAGAGAAGTACCAATACGTATACCCACAGTTCGCCGGTATGTTTAGGTCCCATGTAATAGGAGGCGAGCCTATTGCCATTCACCGGGCACAAATCCTAAGTCAGAGTTGCTGCTGAGAATTTCATAGAAACACCCAATAACACTTTGCTCGATCTACTGCTATCTGTACCTACTTATAATAAAGCTAAAGAGTGATTTTATTTGTTAAACTGTTGAAACGTGCTCATCTCTGGAACTAACAATCGGATTAGAAAAAATCTTTTTTGTAAGTACCTATATATTTTTGATAGCCATAGATCCATGAGAAGGTCGTAGCGTGATGTTATTTACTTATTTATAATTACATAATTACAATAGCTGGCGTTAATAACAGTAATTACCATTTATAGTATAATTACATCACACTAAGACCCACGGGAGCAGAGCAGACGCAATATACGTATATAATAGTACTATAACGCGGGTGACGAAAACCACGTCGCCGAAGTCGCGGCACAGAATAATAAACTCGGTTATTTTTTCTGTTTTCGCGGACAGCAGCTACTAATTAATCATTTACTTCATACAATTAATCCCATCCTAACAAATAAATATCAAATATTTTATAACTTGGTTGCGAATTTACATTCTGACGTACGATGAGTGTTCATTCGCCAAAGCGTAGGTAACCACCCTAACCGCCAAGTTTAAACAAAAGAACAAAACTACATAGTGTTTATAAAATAATTCAGATTTAACAAAATATCGTCAGCCGTGTCTGAACAATCGATTCAGGGTAATGGATAAACTATGGGGTGATACAACACTTTTTACGTTTCACGGTGGTTCCGTGAAAAGTATTATTTTCATTATATTTTTGCGTTTCCATAAAACAGCAATTATTGAAAAGTCTTCATCTCTTTAGTGAACAAACAATATTCTGTTCTTTCCAAAGGCGGTAAAATAGGTTTTGAAGTCTAACTGTCGGTATTTCACGCATTACCTATGCGTGAAATACCGACAGGTTTCGGTCAAGTATTATGGTTATTAAAGGTTAAAAAGATGATAAGTAAAGGAAAAACTGAAATATACCCGGTGGAATTAGGTACCGGGCAAAGTGCCAGGCTTAGTGCCAGGTCAGCATCTTACTAGCATTTGCTACAAATTCATGTAACAGGAGTGGCGATAATTTAGCATTGCCAAATTGGAAGAACATTTATTAAATAAATTAATATCCTATCATTTTGTCAGCTTAAAAGCGCTCGATAATAACAAAATCATGAAATAATTATTTGGGCCACAGTTTATCGCCGCTTCGTTTAAATTTGGACAAGCCCGTCACGCCGATTAAGAATTCGCCCCCAATTTTATCGTCCCACTTTATACCAGATCAATAAGCAATTAAAATCCGTTTAGCAATATATTTCTCAATACAAAGGAAATAAAATAGAATCCCTCTTTATGTGCTGATAAACGGGCTTTGGATTTTATTGACGATCGGGTGAATGAGATTCTCTCGATCGGCACTAACTGAACTCACGAATGCCTTAATATTGGTGAACAAAATGGCGAGGTTCACAGCCAGGGTGCGTTAGACGTGGTATCATTTATGTGTAACAACTCGTTGAGACTACCACTATTAATTTTCCAAAACAAAAATCCAAAGTGACGGGCCAAACAATGGCACGTTTGTGTAAAAATCGTTCTATCACTTTCATAAAATGCTTCAGAAGCTCGGCTGAGAACTGGGCTCCGTCCTCTTTGTAGAGAAACAAGGCAACAATATTAATGACAACGTCAGACAAACTTAGTTACGGGGTATTACTGTGTACTACACCACCGCTACCATTATAATGACATTAGTTCCTCGGGGGAGGAAGGCTCCTATTATACGTAAAATATTTTTTAAATTCAATTATCTGTATGGTAGGAACTTGCTTCTCGGTTTTGTAATAGCTACTAACGCTTTTATCTTTTATGTTTTACTTTCCTCTACCAGCCAGTATCAAATGTTGACATAATACCGGGTATATTTCAGCGGGAACGCTACATCATGGATGAAGCTTTTTAAATTCCAAACACGAAACGATACCAGTGGCGAAAAAACTTTTAAAAATATGCTCCATCAATCATCATTTGACGTCGAGATTCAACAGTATTTTTTTCAAATAATTTATGAGCAAAAATAAAAAAGCGAAAGGTAAACCTGTTCTGTTTATATAATAACTTTATTTTCGAAATAGGATGATATTTTATGAGTCAATTGTTCCAGAGAAAATCGTTTCAGGAGATGCGTCCGAGCGTAGGTATATCTTAAATCTAATAATAACACCACATTCAGAAAGTATGGCTGACAGAAACCAGAAACACATTCGTTATAAAAGTCGCTCTTGATATTTTCGCACTTTTTATGAGCGCCATAATGTTATTATTACTTCGCAAAGAATTAGACATTAAATCTTGGGCCGCAACAGAGGTTGTTACTCTCACAATGCCACTAATTCCGCTTGAGGCAAGAGTGTCCATAAAACGGGATTTGAAACGCCCACAGGAGTTCCCGTTGTTGCTTATAGTAATTAACCTTTTTGTAATTTAATTAGCTGTCGGCAGCAGCCGATTTCATGTTCCTATAAGAGGTTCTTCAAAAACGGTCCCTAAAAATTGGTGGAAAAATGAGGAAAAGCATTTAAGCAGAAACATTTTCCGCCTTAATCCCGTGGTTACTAAAACACGCCTCATTGGTTTAGTCTAGTGCTATCTCAAGCTTGAATCCCAACGTCTTAAGCACTGTACTTTCAGGTTAAACAAAAATCTTAACAAGAAAATAACAGTGTAAGTTTACCTTGCTACGAAAGAAAATCTCGTAGAATAGGTACTTCGGGATAAAATTTCACAAAGCTGAAAGCGTTGATCGTTTGTACGTTGCGCATCGAGTTGCACGGTAACCTATTTCAGATGCGATAGAGTGTTGTGAGAGGTGTCAACTGCGCCTCGTGACCTCACGGCGTATGTATCACCCAGAATGTTCTCCACGCAACGCCCTTTAGAACGTTTACGTTTACTACTTTCAGAATAACTTCAAAAGGTCTTTCTAAAGAAACAGCCTATGGTTTGTTACACCAGGGTAAATGTCGTTGTGGCTTTTAATTCAAACACATTTCAAAGTAAAACTACAGGAAAAAGTATAGTTCCAACAAATTCTGGGCTATTTTGATAGGCAACACAATGTTTATTTATGTCAATACCAATTCAGTTCAGCCCCTACATAAAAACTAAATTCTACAAAAAGGCAACGAGTCACTCCCGACATTTCAGGGAAACGTGATTCTTACAGATTTTCCTCCTTTATTTGACCTTTTATTGAAACAAAGGGGCAAGTTTAGTCAAAATTTGAAGGAATCATTTGAACAGGGAGAGAACGCTTGTGACTAGTGCACGTGGTTCGGAGTCCCGCAAAAAAAGGGGCAAGTTTTGAAGGAAAAATTTGAATAGAGAGAAGCCGGTTGTGCCAGTGCACGTGGCTCGGAGTCTCGCAAACGTGCTTGTTATGACGTAGTTCGGACCTGACCCGTATTCAAGTCGCTCTTGACACGTAGCTGACACTTGTGACTTGCCCCGCCAACTCCACTGTAATGACGGAGATATATTGTGGATCGGAACTGATATTTTGATCCAGAGTTCATGGTCGAAGTAGGACAATATTCAAGGCCTAATAATAGATGTTTAGTAATTTTGTCTCCGTACCGAATTGGAAAAAGACAAAATCAATATCAGGGTCTACCAACCTGCGAGACACGCGCTTTTGAATAAATAAGTAAGTACCTAGTTTAATTGTTTGAATTTGTCTGTAGATAGCGTCTGGTGTCTGTCACAGCTGTCTAGTCGTGACCACGTCAGTTAATTGAAAATGTTTGTTATTGAGTTAGTAGCAGTGGCTCACGTACCACCAGCTACTCGAAATATTTGAACTGTGATAAGATGCTCAACGATGTTTATATAAGGAAAACTGAAAGACTTTTCCTGTTGAAAAACGATTAGCTGATCAAATATTATTAAAAGACCCACAAAATGTACTTCAATGTTGTACGTCATTAATAGGACGTGACCTTTCAACAGTTTAGTAGTTGATTAATTTTGTTCTTTATTCTGAGATGGAAAAACCCAAGGAAATAAAATTTCGCCGAAGTCATTCACGTCATTTCACGTCATAGATACGCGGAAGGTGTACAAGTAAACCTGACCTTTAAATGTATTCAGTGGTTGTGTACAAGTTTGAACATTGAGTAGCTAATGAATTTGGTCGTCACTTTCGTCGACATTACTTATGCATTATGAACAGGCGAGCTCATCCAGCGAAAACTGACGCTATCTCCTGAATTAAATACATCTAGTGGTAAGCTTTGTCCGTCAAAATATGAACGAGATTTTCAAGTTTGTTCAGGTATTTGCCACAATTCTGTTGCTACAGTGAAAGTAAATTTAATAGGAAGGCAACCGAGCTTGCAAATAGGAGACCAAGACTACGTTGACTCGTCACAACAAGTCTTAGGGACTAAATACACTTATTCAGCACATTCAGCTTTCCATAGAAAACACTATTCTAGTATGGTGATGCGTACGCATGCGTTCAGCTTTCCGCGTCTGGACGGATGCGATACAAACTGGCGTTTCCTATAGACAGAAGCTGAATTGAGCTGAATAAGTATAGTAAGCCCACGGAGAGTAAGCCCCTTAAGCATAATGTTTTGTGCTGCTGTAGATAAAGTCTCTTTTAGTGCAAGATAGACACGTGCCCGATAAATATGAAGGACGTTCACTATCAGACGGTACCTACGTAATAGAGTTATCAGCTAACTCTTGGCGTACGATAGTCGATACACCTTTGACTTTGACCCTCAGACTAAACCTGACACTCACATATAATTTTACAATACATATTTATTTCATGAAATCAATGAAAGTATTCAGCTATTATTCTACTATAATAGAGTTGTCATAAATATCGTCCGAAGTAACCGAGAAATAAGTTTGTTTCAAAACTTTGTGACCCATCGACATTTCCGTCACTCGCTTTTATATCGCTCAAGTCACTGCCACTCAAGCCACAGTTCTGATGACATTACTTAGCCCCAAGGAAAAGAGGGTGATCTGTCACGTCCCCGCAGTGTTTGTATAGAATATTGACATAATTACGCGCCGATGAGGCTTTGTTTGCATTTGCGGAACGAGAGGAAGTGTTGTTTATTGAAAATGTCTGGGAGGCACACCCCTACCCGCAGTGCCACCCTCACCTGGGCGACTCCCTCATGCCGGAGACCTGCGCATCTTGAGTGTATTAAAAACGCTCCACTGACACAATGAGATAGATGTTCCTCGCCACCCTGCACAATTTTTCTCATCAATTTATTGCAGGTCATTAGTCACGGCAACCGAAGCGGCGCGGGCGCCGTAATTCGAACATTACACACGTAACTAGTTCTATTGTAATTAATAGTGTATAATGTTTAATGTATACTGCGTATGTTCCCCAAATAGTTCGACTGTAACGATTCTACAATAGGTACTCTATATATCTACAATAGGTTTAATGTTTTACAACATTTTACGATGCATATTACGTATTCGGGCTATTTTCATTTGTAACGTTCACGCGTGAGTAAATATTTGTCATGCTTGAGTTATGTGTTTTCTTTCTCGAACGTAATGAAAAAATGTCTGGGCATATATTTGATCCACATACCGATTGAAAAGCAAACTTAATATTGTACAAATTCTGGAAAGTTTGGTGGAGTATGCCAAAAATGTATCAGGTTATACCTACTTACATGAATAAAAACGCGGGATTCACGATTTATATAGAATTTATTGATATCTCATTAGTTTGACGTCAATGGCTAAGTAAATCTTAAGAAAGTATCTTCTCATTGGAATGTACTTGCGTTGTGTGTTTATCTTATCTTTACACTATCAGGTTTTCTTATTCTGTGGTCACCATTACAACTAATATTTATCTTTCGACTGTGCTAATATTTGGCACTGATGGTATCAGCCTGTAACACAGGGTTGCCACGGAATTTATTCAGTAATCCAGCCTAATGATAATCAGTTTCTAACACAATAATTACAATACGAGGAGTCGTAAAGTAAATCGGGAAAACTCTAATTAGGTTAGGGTCGGTAGGGTGATGTACAATCCGAGGAAATGAGGTATAAATGGAAAAGTAAACAAGACAGTGACGGTCAGTCTCGAGCTCGACCGAGCGCAGGTATGGTGACCATGTGCCAAGAGGTGTCCCTAGCTGGCCAATGGGCCCTGAAAATAGTCATCATTATCTGCTTAACCTTTTTCTCAACTATGTTGGAGTCGGCTTCCAGTCTAATCGGATGCAGCTGAATACCTGAATGCTGAATGCCCTGAAAATGCTCATACGCAAGTAAATGGTTTGCAGCGTATCAAAATGTATCCCTGTTAAATTATAGCAGACCTACCTATGTTACAGGGAGCGTCCTCTGGTAATGTGTTTACCAAGTTTAAATTACCTTATCTTCAATATCAATCCAGTTATCAACGTTCAAGGCCACCCCAATATTCGAGTCTAGAAATCCAAGTACGTAATCGATTTGGGAGTTACCTCTGGCTTCGACGTAAGCGGAATGCGAAAGTTTTGGGAGTCAAGTCTCGCTTTATCGTATTTGGTGGCGACCCCTGGCGGCACTAGGACGGATGGTTGGCAATCCGATTATACGATCCCCCGTCACCGGTTCAATGCCGAATGGAGCCCGGATCTCGGTAATCATGGCAGTGTCAATTCTTATCAAGTACCTATTTCCACGCCGACATATACTGGCTAGAAATAATACGATCTGTCGACAGTGCTTAGTGAGAAAGGTGGAATATCGATATATTAACGATATTTTTCCTGTTTTTGACATGATGATAACCGAATGATAGAGGTTTTTAGGGCACGCTAAATATATGTTATTTATATGTATAACAAAACATTTCCACAAACAACAAAGTGACCAGATAACACAACCTACTGAATTTGATCTGTCCTGTCCTATCCTATTATAACTTTTGCTAAATTTTGAAGTCTACGCAGATGAAGTCACAAGCAGAAGCGGTCGAATTAAAGTATTTAATAGTTTAATTCGAACGAAATTAGAGAATTAAATTCATTCTTTAACAACATGGCTCCGAAACAGTACATAATTTGCCATTCAAGTAAGGACTTTAAATCGTGTAAATTGTATGAACGTACGCGAGGCGAAATCAGTATTAATGATAGTATCAGGTGGTGTTCTATGATTTCTGCTTACCGCCATGGGAAAAAGGCGTGAGTTTATGTATGTATGTCATAATACTACATGGTAGAACTTAATGTTAGCGAAACGTTCCTCGGACCGTTAGTTCCGACATATAACGTCCAATTTAGTCCAACGCTCCTTTATAACGACTTGTTAAACTGCTTTGCGTAAATTATATGAGGCGATATCCCTAGAACACAGCGTTAATGCACGGCCATAACATGAAAGCAGCTTCAGCGCTAGAAATAAAAGAATACTTCGAAAACTTAAAAGCTTTCGTTTCTAGGGTTCAGATCAGACCTAAGGGGTGCCAAATAGAAACCTATTAGGTGCTAAGAGTTAGGATTTGTGCCCGGTTAATGGCAATAGGCTCGTCCCCTATTACATGGGACCTAAAAATACCGGTGAAATGTGGGTGATCATTAGTAGGTACACCTCTGCCATTAGGGAATATAGGCGTGATGGATGTCTGAAGTCTGTCTGTCCGTGCGTCAAATAATAACAACAAAATAGTGTAGTAAGTACATAAAACAGGGACAGATTTGTAGTGGCTAACATTTGAACGTTTGGGATTACTTGGTGATTTGGGAATATTAATCACTTAAATCGGTTCACCTGTTTAGAAACTACGGTGCCACAGACAGACCTACAGACACGTCATTTTTATAACACCCCTCTTTTTGAGTCGGGGGTTAAAAAGGGGGTCGGTCCCCATACGAGAAACGTGTTTTTGTATGTAGTATTAAATATACAGCGGAACCCTTCGTGTAAGAGAGAGTCAGACTCGGACTTGGCCAGTTTTTTCTATTTCGTATCAAGTCTTTTAGTGAAGTTTGCTAACGAGTTTTCTTATTATTGTACCGAAATCTTCAACACAAGTATCGGTTATTAGATAGTTTTATCGTTCAATAAGTGGTGGTGAAAATAATATGATAGAGATTTCTATTGTTATGACTACTTCAGAAGCGTATTATGTCTATCTTGTATACAAGCCATACAATCATGATTTTATTATTTGCTCCTTTTTTAATCAAACATCAAAATCGTTTTCTTTTCAGGCATTGTTAAAAAACAACTTTTGTATCCGCTAGCTGAACCGTCTTTTCACAGCCATTGTTAGGGAACCAAATAGGAGACGTATACACTACCCTCGAGAATGCTGACCGCCCACTCGATTACACACTTGTTGGGGCTCACTCGACCCCGAATAACGATTAAGATTCATCTATGAATGCGAAGGTATGGCTCTGTGGGCCGTGTCCTCATACGTGTCGGTTCAATTAACTTGGCTATTGATGTCTCATGAGTCATGTATGCTAGTAATCCTTGCTTCAATCACCAGTTTCCATACCTGAAATTATTAGTTACTAGCGAAATACCTGCGACTTTGTTCGCGTTGCTTATTTCACACGCGTTAAGCTACGTCTTTGGTTTCTGCTCCGCTCCCGTAGGCCAGGGACACCTAATGTAGCATTCTAATTATGAGAGAATTTTTGAAATCGGTCCAGTACTTTTTGAGTTTAATTGTTAAGTACCAAATATTTCCTCTTTATAATATTAGTATAGATTGCCGTAAACAGGCGGAGAGGAGAACGTTATATAAGACGTTGTTCTGATTACGTTTCCTAAAGCTTTGTAAACCACGAATTTCGGTCTGTTCAGTGAATTCAATTGAAAATATTCAATATACAAGGCGCTTTAGAAAACAAACTTCGTCCGCGTTGAAAGGCTTGATTGAAAAGAGTTAAAGCATTTTCATGAGCAGTACCGTGAACTCGGCCTAGTTACAAAGAATTTTACGTTCTTTCTCCCCATCCAATTTATAATTAAACCTCCAAGGAATTTTATTGACATTCGATCTTTTAAGGCCTTTAGGACTGGAATATTAATGAATAGGATCTTGTAATTTGTAATTGAACTAGCGTTCGCTTTTGTTCGCGTGGTTACCAAATTCGTCTCTCTTTCATCCCTTTTCAGGTCATGTTTTCAACAATCCTTTGTTAATTAGAGCTATGTACGACTCGGAAAGTTTTCAGAACCTCCACTGATTACTATGTACCTACATAATACCGTTGTCAACTAACTTGAGATTTGGATTTGGAGTACCTACACCATTATTTTCAAGGTATAAGACTGTCTAGCAGTATCGACATCTTGCAGGAAAACGATAGACACGAAATGCTCGAATACTCGCACAAAGTTACAGAAAGGTGTGCCTCGGGCTCGATTCCGGATATCTGACGTCATACGTCTTGTACATAACATTTTCCATGTGTACGCTGGTTTCTTGGTAGCGAGTAAGATGGAATTTTTACATGCCAGTATGTGAAGGAGTACGTACGTTTAATCTACCATCGTAGACAATTACAGTGAACCACTTTTCACTCTTCACTCTTGAAAAGGTTGAAAAGTGGTTCAACTCCCATAATCCTTGGTTGTACATAAGTGTAATTCCACTATAAGCTATTTCACACTACGTAAAAATTAATGGAAGCGCCTATCCTACTAAAATAAAGAAAAGTATTATAAACTCGGATTAGCTTAGCATGTTAAAATGTACTCCCTAGATCAGCGGTCGGCAACCTTTTGGCAGGCAAGGGCCACATGGCAGCAAAATGAGGTAGTGACGGGCCGCGCTATCACATAATTTTTAACCGACTTAAAAAGGGAGGAGGTTCTCATTTAATCTGTATGTTTTTTTTTGTATGTTTGTTTCACGATATTTCCGCTATTTATGATTAGAATTTGATGTTTTTTTTTTGTTTTGTAGGTCATGCTACAGAAGTGGTCCCATAATTTTTTTATCGGAATTTAATTTCTTGCAGAAAATTTGAAATTTTCCCCTTTTTTCGGCAGATCAAGTTTGAAAAATTGGCGTATTGCTTTTTTAGTCGTCTCTAATGGCAATAACCATATTTGTTGACCTAAAACAAGGGCAAAAGAATTTTTTAGCAGCCGCTGAGGACGATACAGAAGGAGTAACAGCGAGTACACATTAGGCGTTTTGAAGCGCGCGTTTTGAGAATCAGTAGTTCTTATCTAGGTGTACACACGCAAGCGCGCGTTTCAGATCAAGTGCGCGGCGAACGCGCGCTTTGAGATATTCGTTCAAACGCGCGTTGGGAGAGCGTCAGCCGCGCGCTTCGAGATACATGAGCCTCCATTTTGTTGTACATTTGAACGCGCGCTTTCGTGTAGAGTGGACGCAATTCACCAAAGGATTTTACGGACATTCTAAAATAATTAAAAAACTTAGGTTCACAATGTCTTAATTTGGGATACAATGTTATAAACATTCCATGCGTCAGTCTATCTCGTAGTATTGGGTGTACCCAATATTCTCTTTGTCTCTGCCGTCTTCTGTAGCGACGGTATAGAAGCCACACACAAGCAATCACTTCGACGTCCATTTCCGAACTGAGTCGAGTATGGACGCCCTACTAACGCTCGTAAAACGCCGTGCTAAGCGCGCTGTATGTACGCTACCAACGCGCGCCTAACGCAAGGCTGAGCGCCTAATGTGTACTCGCCTTAAGAGCGGATTTTTACTTAGCTGGAAAGTATTACAAACTTCCATATCTCTTTACTTGTGGTTTTCATATAAAAACATTTTGTTGTCTGATACTCAGTCCAAAATAGAGTATTCATGGTTTTAGTTTAAGGATAGATATGTCCCTTACAGCCGATATTGGTATTACATGTGATGCACAAACTTTTTTTTAATGTAAATTTTATTAATGGGTATGTATTTGGGTAGGTAGCACTATGTCGACGATAAAGCAAGAATAAAAGAAAAAGAAATGAGAAAAAATTATAAATCGGAACTTCAAAGTTGTTATATAACCGTACTTATACACATCTCAGTGTAACGTTTGAGGCTGTATTTGAATGACTATTTTCTTATACGTTAGCTAACGTGCCTAATATTATTAATTTAGGTAAAATGTAAGAATTATAGTTTAATTTACAAAGCTGTCGCGGGCCGCAAGGAGGAGAGCCGCGGGCCGCATGCGGCCCGCGGGCCGCGTGTTGCCGACCGCTGCCCTAGATACATACATGTCCCTGGTCCACCTACGCGTGTTAATTTTTCCGAATGTTAGTGAATGAAAAATGTATGACGTGACATTTCATTATCCTGTACTCATCCCCACTGGGAGAACCCGCGGAATTATAAGTGGCGTGCCTAAATTTGGTACTGGAGGATGCCAATTTTAGTAATACGATGAAATTAGAACAACGGCTTTCATAATTCTGAACAATATTTGTAAGTGAGCCCGTTTTGAAATATCGGTTGAAAAGACAGACGGTTAATGTCTTTAAGTAACGGCCTTATTAAAGCGAAGTGATGAAATACAAGAACACGAAGTCACTTACTTATTAACAAGACACAAACGGCGGTGTCGCCTACTGAAAGTTTATTTCAATGCTCGTTTGAGGACTATTGTTACTTAATTTCCGAAAGTTTGAATGAACCGTAGCCGTTTACACCTCTCACCGCTTAGAATATCGGGAGAAACATATTTCGTGTCACTCACTTTATTGTTGTACAAACGTTTTTAACTCTATCGGGGGGGACTCAGCTTTGGAAAAATATTGAAAGCATTTTCAATAACAATAGGCTGCCGATAACAAAAGTGTAGAAGTTGAGCGTTGCGACCGTTGCAGAAAGCGGATGGCTCTCGATCAAGATTATTTAGAATTTTGAGCTTATGAAAATCTTTCCCACAAACGTATATTTTTTTTGCCTCCACGGCCTCTTTAGCCTAGTGCGCTGCAGGTCTTAGGTCGGATTCCCAGGTCGAGCATAGTGTTATTGGCTTTTTGTCTCAAATTCTCAGCAGCAGCTCGGAGTTTGGATATTGTGCCCGGTTAATGGCAATAGGCTCGCCCCCTATACCATAGGACATAAAAACATACCGGCGAACTGTGGGTGTACATTGGTAAACCTCTGCCTAACCCTTCGGGGAATACGGCGTGATGATATGTGTGTGGTATATTTTTTTAAACATCAAGGGTGAAATTGCCAGAAACAATGTTTACGGAGCGTTAATGGTTCTCAACTACTCGAGTGGTAATCAGATTACTACAGTCTAGTATAGGGGTACCTATGTGTTACCAGCTACTATAGCGGTGTTCTTGTGTTTGTTCCAGGGCGGCGTGGCAGCGCAGGGGTAGGGTGGAGCGGGAACGCGCACACTGGAGCCGCACTGGGTTCCACGTGAGTAAAACAATTAGGCTAACTTTATTATACTACCTTTATACCTCTTTCAGCCGCCTGGTTCCTGTTTCATGGGCCTTACGTATATGAGACGTAACATTTACGATGGTCTTACTTTTTAAGATGTTCGTACACGGCAGAAACTACGTAAACTATCAGCCCTTATGCTTGCAGGATCCTATGTATCAGAATCCAGATTTGTTTTAGGCATTCGTTATTTGGAAATCCCTAAAGAAATAAACGGCATTAATTGTTTGAAACTAGGCCATAACAAAAACAACTAAATTAAAAAGTTTATTATGCTCATACTTATGATTTATTTTTGTACATTTAACTGCTTTTAAAGATGCTTTCTTTTCATTTTGTAAAGTTATACAACTCAGTATACGAAAATTCTAATTTTCCGTTGTAAAGTAATAATAATAATAAGTTATACTGAACACTTGCAGACTAGTCAGGAAATTCTTATCTATCGACTAAGATGAACCGGCAAGGTTGTTTGGCCAAAAGCCCGCAACTTTGGTGTAGTTCCCCAGTAATGGGAGAGATAAAAATCTAAACACAAAAATAATAATAATAATAATTTATTGCATAAAAGGAGATTGTAGTACAAGAGGCATGCGCAAAAGTAATACACACAATGAACCATGTCATAACAATCTGGTGGGTGGAGTTCCGCTTTCCTAGCTAGGTTACAGAATAACCTGTATTAAGGAATAAAAAAGAAAAGTCGATAAACTACAAAAATCGGGACAGTCCCACACGCGTAGGGTTACCAGATGAAAAAATCAAAAGTCCGGAGAAAAGACCTGATTTTCATTGAAATATCCTGAGATCCTTTACATTATCAAAATTTTCTCTCGTATTATTTTACTTAACAATTTAATAAAGTCGTAATACTATCGTTTTTATACATTGTGGATCTTACTTAAAATGTATTCAATTGTATATCTTATTTAATGATTAAGTAGGTACCTACTTAGATAAATAAGTACTGATTTTAATTGTGCAATTATTACCAAAGGAAGATATTTTTTTTTAGTTTAATTTTTTATCAAAGAGATCTTTAAAATGTAAGCTGTATTTTATAGAAAATTCAAAAAATCCTGAGATTTCATGAGATTTGCAAAATCCGGCCGCAATCCTGAGAAGAGTCCAAAAATCCTGAGATCTCAGGACAAATCCTGAGATATGGTAACCCTACACACGCGTGTCTTTCAATTTCGAGTTAAAAATCAGGACGCCTGAAACGCGGCTATGTACATTGTATACACAACTAATAACAGAAAAGGTAAAGGATTGACCTGTATTGAAAATTTCGGACCAGCTCTATTCTGTTTTCACAAGCTTTATGTACAATACAATAGAGGATTTCAGATGAGGTTGGATACAGAGGGATACTGACCGGAGGCTATTTTTAATGAAACACGTTTGCTTTACATACCTAAATAGCTTTCCTTTTAAAATTCGTTTACTTTATCATGAATCTTCAGCCAATTATGTTTGAATTTACAATACGATCTTGTTATACATTATGTATAAAGTCTGTATGAAATAAGTATACCTAACTCTTTAAATATGTAACGAATCCTATATTACGTCGCTGCCGAATATGGTAATAATACCTCCTATAATGTTGTACAAGGAATACATTAAAAGGACTGTACATATGTACATCTACATACACATGTTCGGCGGAGTATTATGATTTGTAATGAAGTGAGATTCCTACTCGTCAAGGCTGCTAGCGCACTTCCATATTTTTATTAGAACGCCATTGAATAAATAAAGAACACAATTTATATAACTGAATCTTTTAAGGAGGGATTCAATTGACCTTGTTACGTAATTCGTTTGTCTTCCCTTTCCTATTCCGTGGCTAAACGCCAGCTTTGTTTTCCGCCCAAAAGTAATTGGGCAAAAATGAAAGATTTTGTCTGCAAATGTGTGTAAAATACAAATAAAGAATAGTACAGAAGTTGTGCAGGTTTCTAATTCATTAACTATTGTTAATTCTCCGCTGATAGCTGAATGTCATGAATGACTGAATGAATGGTTGGTCGAAATAACAGCAACCAACTAACCATGTAAAGCGTTGTTCAGACAGAGGTGGTGGCGGCGCGGTCGCCTGTCAGTGTAGCATAATTGTACTGACATGTCAGATTGTACTACCAACAAGTATGGCGAATGACAAGTGAACGCCTACGGCCGCCATCGCTTCTGCCTGAACGGTGCTTTTGTCGACAAGGGCGTCACGATTGCCTGATGTTCTATTGCCCGAAGAACATTCGCCCGAATGAACGGTTGCCAGAAGGACGTTCGCCCGTATGAACGGTTGCCAGAAGCACGTTCGCCCGTATGAACGGTTGCCAGAAGGACGTTTGCCCGTATGAACGGTTGCCACAAGGACGTTCGCCCATATTCTCCCCACGACCGATTTTTTGATCGATTATCGACGTATGCTTCTTATCCGCATCAGTCTATCCATCTTATTATATCAGGGGAAATTCACAATAAAATCCGCTCAGTGGCATCTGACACCAGAAAAACCGAAACTGATAAGGTTTTGGTTGTAAATACAAACATGATAAAAGTATCATTGTGTGCCTAGATTTTAAACAACGGATAAATATACAGGATGAGACAATGAATGTATGCAGCAGCTGTTTTTTTTTGCTATTTCAAAGTATTTTTGTTTATTTTTCCTTTTTTTATTAAAGTGGAATTTCTTCTGTGTCGTTTCTGCGTTTACAAACATATGTTTATATATATAAACTCACATACACAAGCTGCCGGACCCGCAATGACTGTAGGCCAAATAAATTATTGTTCCGTGGGGGAATCAAAGCCGCGACACGCAACGCAGCAGCCAATTGCTCAGCTACTGCGCCAACCGTGACTTACCCTAGTAAAAATTGATCAGTTTCATCTCTTAAAGTAAGTACTTTTTTTTTATAATGGGATATCATCGAATGACTTCTTCGGCCCGGTGCGGAGCGAAAGGGAGTGTCAGACTCTTACTGACTAAAACCTATCCGTTTTCCTCCTAATGCCCTTTGCGTTCCACGATCACGTAACTCTTTCGAACAAACGCTGCCATCCTGGCAGGTCTTAAAGTACCTACGTCTTTTGTTCCGTCTTTGAAAGATCAAAAGCTTCTCAGGGATCAAAATCAGTATAAACGGCTTCAATATCAGTATAATCCTACTTACCCCAGAACCGTGGTTTCATGTGTTTGAAACATTAATTCCATCATGATTACAACAAACATTTTGCAAACTCTGAAATTAGCATTTTCGGATGGAAAGTTCATTATTATTAATATTAACTTCGTGTTAAGTTTGAGAGATAACTCTATCTATATTAATAGGAACATAAATTATTATAGCGTGCGAGGCTTTTCCAGCGGTCTGTAACATGAAATAATTGTATTTTTTTTTATATCACTGAAGGTGGCAAACAAGCTAACGGCTCGCCTGATGTTAAGCGGTCACCGCTGCATATGGACACTTAAAACACCAGAGGCATCACTCGTGCGTTGCCGATCCCGTAAAAACCTTAAAACTCATTTCTTGAAGAACCCCATGCTGTTCTTGGGAAAAACTTAGCAGGGAGCGCATTCCACAGCCTAAGCGTACGCGGGAGGAAGTACATATATTTCAAAGTACTTACGTTAAAAACCAGTGTTTAATAACTTATCCAATGAATATCAAAACCTTTTTGCAGGAATCACGGAGTTCAGACTTCAAATAAAAGATCTAAGATCCTTTAATATATGCTTTTATGCTAATATGAATGAGTTGAAGAGTTTGTAGGTTTTAAACTCGGTTATCTTTGGAACTACAGCTCCGATTCTGAAAATTCTTCCGCTAATGAGAAGCTACCTACGTTATTCCTGACTCGTATTGGCTATACTTCTATTATTAATAAAAAGGGACTAAAAAAACATACTCTGACGTAGTCGCGGATAAAAGCTAGTCTATGATACAGGAAAATTTCGTTGTTCCACAAAAGAGTGTTAAAAAAACTGCTAAGACTTATCTCCTGTTTAGTCACAGTGTAAGGCCTTCTCACCCCATTTACAAACATTTTGGTTCACTGCTTATATACGCCAGTCCTTACGTTAGCAGTCAAAAAAATAGAAAGAAATAAATCACAGCCGTCCATTCCGAAAATCATTCAATACAAAAACCGATACACAAATGGATACAATAACAATGAAACAGAAATACACGAAACACCACTCGCGCTAAGCGTCCGTAACATCGCATCTCGTTCGCAAGCTCCATATCTCCAATCAAGTGGAGAAGAAACGCTTTCGCGGTTTTGTTCGCTTTGCAACGATACGTGTAACATGACCCTGGGAACAAAACTAATGCTGACACCTGTTCCAAGCACATGATCTAGTTATCTCGGTAACAAGTTTCGACGAAGTTTTCAGTTTGAACCTAGACGTAGTGCCTGCCTATGTCAGGGATGGTGAACCTTTATCGGTAAACGTGCCCATTTTTTGAAAAAAAAAAAAAACAGAAAAAGAATCTTGACTTAGCCATTTAATGGATAAAATAAAACTATTTGCTATTAATTCTTCGTTTGTACAAAAATCGTCGTTTTTACAATTTTATGTTATTATTAAAGGTTAGTGTGATTTCTGCTGTTGCAAATTGGTTTCGATCAAATAGGTACATACTTGACTGCCCGTTGGTCTCGTGGTCGCAAGCGCGACTGCTGAGCATGGGGTCCCGGGTTCGATTCCCAGGCCGAGCAAAAAGTGTTATTGGGTTTTTCTATGAAATTCTCAGTAGCAGCTCGGAGTTTGGATTTGTGCCCGGTTAATGGGGCATGGGACCTAAATATACCGGCGAACTGTGGGTGTACATTGGCACACCTCTGCCTAACCCTTCAGGGAGTACAGGCGTGATGGTGATAGTAGGTACATACTTTTGTCATATAAGCGTGCCCGAATTATTTTGTCGCATGCCATTGGTTCGCCATCCCTGGCCCATGTACTATTCGATATTCTGTACCTAGTCTAGACCCAGTTTCACGACGTACACCTTTATGTAATGAAGTTGAAGGGAACCCGTTTTCATTTCAATTTATGTTCTTCGGAGTAGGTAGGTACTCATACATAATTTATTAGTAATGATTGCTTATGATTCGCTGAAATTGAAGGTCTTGGAAATCATTGATTTTGTGTTCAGTAATCATTTGTTTTATAGAAAGTATTACGCTGGTAATTATCGGCGTTGCCATTTTCTTTATTGAAAACTAGCACACGGTACGCAATTTTTTTTTTAATTAAATACAGGCGATGTACCTACTCTCCGACATTAAAGCTTTCTTTATGCAAAATATTTTTTAAAATCGGTTAAGTAATTTTTGAGTTTATCCATTACAAAGAAAAATACAAATATTATCTCTTTATAATATTAGTTTAGACAAATAAGATTACAGAAATATCGGTTTATTTTATTTTGTATTCTCTGGGGTAACCTTTATTCCTAACATAGCTGTTTTAGATAGACGTACTTACATAACACGACAAAACAGAATCTAGGGATTGTGTCGCCGTTTGAGCGCTATCCCAATTGAAACGTACTACAATAACTACATTCCACGTTTTTAGGGTTCCGTAACAAAAGGCTAAAACCCTATTACAGAGACTCCGCTGTCTGTCCGTCTGTCATCAGGCTGTATATCATGAACCGTGACAGTTAGACAGTTGACATTTTTACAGATGGTGTATTTCTGTTGCCGCTACAATACCAAACACTAAAAAACAGAATAAAATAAATATTTAAGGGGGCTCCTCCTACAACAGACATGTTTTTGTTTGCAGTTTTTATAGATAAGGGAACGGAACCCATCGTGCACGAGTCCGACTCGCACTTGACCGGTTTTTAGGTACGTTTCAATGTTATCCAAAGTCAATTTTGTTTCCACGATGTCATTACATCATATCATGTACATATGTATGGGAGGGAAATATTCGCGATATTAAACATGTCTGCGCTCCACGACCTCCGCGGGGCTCCGTTGTCATTTCAAATAATACGCCATCATGCGGATTACGCAGAAGAAATTTTCAAGTTAATTTACCAGAAAATGTATTTCAGCTACATAGATCCAATGTTGACTGCCTCGTTAGCCTAGTGGTCCTAAGCGCGACTGCTACGCTAGAGGTCTTGAGTTCGAGTCCCAGGTCGAGCAAATTGTTATTGAAGTTTTCTATGAAATTCTCAGTAGCAGCTAGGAGTCAGAATTTGTGCCCGCTTAATGGTAATAGACTCGCCCCCAACTAAATGGGACCTTGTTTAGGTTCCATGTAATGGGCGAACTGTGGGTGTACATTGATATACCTCTGCCTAACCTTTCGGGGAATACAGTCGTGGTGGTATGTTTACGTAGATCCAATGTTTCAGATCGGGATTAGTATGATCTTTTTCTACTCTCTTAAATGTCATGATGGCCCGGTGGTTAAGGCGCCCGGCTCTTATGCATGAGGTTGTGGGCGGGACAGTACCAATGTGACTTTTTAAATTCATGTGTACTTTCTGAGTGTGTCTTGGATA
The DNA here is from genome assembly GCA_932526535.1 of Caradrina clavipalpis. Classification (NCBI taxonomy): domain Eukaryota; kingdom Metazoa; phylum Arthropoda; class Insecta; order Lepidoptera; family Noctuidae; genus Caradrina; species Caradrina clavipalpis. The sequence goes on from OW052088.1 coordinate 3,482,707, forward strand.
TCACTGATATCGGTAAAGGAAACACCGTGCGGAAACCTGGACTTATACCTTCTTCGCCAATCACACTTGAGCAGGTGTGGTGATCAATGCTTGTACCTTTTCTGTCTGAGAAGAGACCTTTGCCTTTTGGCCTTTTCCAGTAGGATAATCTTCTTCTTTACCGTGTAGACAGTAAGGTCTAACGACCCAACACACCCTAGTGTCAGAGTTTCTGAACCGCCTCAAGGGCGTCTGACATAGTTACCGATGTCAGTGATGTCCAAGATAAACTTAGAAAGTACATATGAATAAGAAAAACTCACATTGGTTCTTGCCGTGCCCGGTTACGAACCCACAACCTCGTGCATGAGAGACGGGCGCCTTAACCACTGGGCCATCACGACCAGTGGTGATAGTAATAGGCTGGTATAATGACACTTGAAGGAATTGTTCGTCACTTGAGCCAATGTTTTTTGGTCACATGACCTCGCACCCGTGACCGTTCACTTTGGCAGTCATTAGGAGGCCTATGACCAAAATTACTCGTTGACGAGGAGACAGGATGCGGGATGTTAATGTAATTTTATTGTAATTTTCCATGTGGGGTGTTTGTATCTGTGCAAATGATAGATAGTTGTCTGGACATAATGATCTTTTACATAACATACCATCGCGCATGTATTCCCTGATGGGTTAGGCAGATTTGTACCAATGTCCATCCACAGTAGGTTGCTATGTTTAGGGCCCATGTAATAGGGGGCGAATTATAAACTCAATAAGACTGCTTGACCTGGGAATTAAACCCAAGACCTCTAGCGTAGCAGTCGCGCTTGGACCATTAGGCTAAAGAGGCAGTTCTCTGATCAATGATCTTTATTGCATAGGTACCAAATAAAAGACATACATACATAAACTCACGCCTTTTTGCAATGGGATAGGCAGAAACCACAGAACGCCACCTCCTACTACCCTTACATATTCCTTTTGCCTCGTCCACGTCCATACATCTGACTCAAAAACATTATTAAATTAGCGTTAAAGAATGCGTGTCATCGGAAACAGCTTCTTGCAGACATTCTTAGGATCTTGCCCTTACAAATACTTTTCGTCAGAAACAAATAATAAATCAGCTGTTCAATACTAAAGTGCAGCATCTACACGTTAAAAATGTATGAACAGCATCTTGGGGGATTAGAGTCATTTACTGAATCTATAGTATTCATCACTGACATAAGTCAGTCAGTTATATAAGTCTGAAATCGCCAATCCGCCTTAACCAAGCGTGGTGATCAATGCTCGTGCCTTCTCTGTATGAGAAGAGGCCTTGTCCCTACAGTGGGATAATAATAGGCTGGTATTATTATTATTATAATTATGGTAAACATTTTCGAAACAGAATATCCGTTTTACCCGCTATACTTCTCCCACATCTTAGTAATCCTCGTTCACGATAAATAAACATTTCCCTAATGATATGACGATACATTATACGTCAACATTGTTCAAAGAACATCAAAGGAAATTGATAACGTCGCCTAAAGCTTTAATTACACAAACATGAACGCGGATCTCTACGTCTGAAAACTTGTCTGTGACTAAGTTTGCAGAATTGTAGAGACATGTAGTTTTTTTTTTTATTCGATTTGGTTAAGCTCTTGACTCTAATCTTGGTCAAAGGTGACATAGACAAAGTCTACGATGGAACGAGCTTACCCAGAAGAAGCCTGTTCACTTTAACTTTGAAGAGATTAGGGTTAAATGCGTTCGGAAATACAGATAAATATAGTTAAAGTAACTAGTCTACGGAAACCACGTAAAGTCGTTGGTCCAGCGCCTGATCTCTCCCGGTTTATGTCGGATTGGCGTCCCATCGGACTATGAGAGTTAGGGAAGAGGGAGTCAGTCAAGAGCGCGTATCACGGGTCTAGCGAATACCGGGCCACTGACTGATGGCAACAAGAGGAACCGTGGGGTTTTAGCCAGTAAAAGTCCGACATAACTCTCCGCTTACCCCAAACGGAGGGCATTCATGAACACCTCCCAACGAAAAAAATATAATAAAGGGAAGAGGAAGTGCTTCTGTGAAAGCGCACACATTTGAGCACTATAATATGTATCTCCTGCGTACTTGGCTAGTCTGCATTAAGATTAGCCGCCGTCACCGGATTCGGTTTGGAAAATACATTTATTCAGTACATATAGAGCCTCTTTGTATGGTGATGCATCAGTACTACTACTAGCCGCGCGTACGGACAGTCCTACAGTTTCTCTACCACGGAGCTCACCTAAGGTCCTTCTGCTACCACATCATACATTAGCTATTTCCATATAGCTATAGAGAAAACTGCAACTCACAGTGGAGATTATTCTAGGTTAGTTAGAAAAGTACTAAATTAAATTGCAGGAAATTCCCCTTAACTAACATTTGTTCCCGAGAGACAGACTTTCTTCCGTTTGTCTTTTAATACTGCTCGGGTGCTCGGTAATAAAACTTGTCTAAATTAATTTAGCGCTATGTTTGTGCTAGCGTATGTTTTTATTCCTACTTTATTCTTTATATTTACGTATGTTTTAAGTTGGTTAATTACTTGATAGCTCAAAAGGGTTCGCGCTCCCTCAGAATATCAGGATGGTCACCAGTCGGTTCACGTTCAAAGTAAAGGCTCGCGAACACATTCATAAGAAGTTGGCAGTTTCGTCTCATAATTGATTTATTATATTTCTCCACCTACTTATTCTTATTTCTCCCTACTTTGTATATTTTGTTTGTATGTATGTATTTATGTATATATTACCTATATGTATATAATATATATTTATATATATTTTTTAAATCTTGGAAATTTTGAGTTTCTTTCACCTACTTTGTTCTGTCTCTGCATCACCCTAAGGTAGACTGGTAGAAAATGCCTAAGGCATTAAGTCCGCCTTTGTACGGTGTATTTTATACATTTTTTGCATAAAGTTTAATAAATAAATAAAAGGGTAAAGATCCGGTTTCTAAATGTTATATGTTTTGTAATTTTTAAGAGTAGCGTTCAGCAACAAAAGTCGGTTAACAATGCTACTCTTACATATCATTTAAATAGACACGAAATAACACAATTCCCTGCTATTCAGATTTTTTGGCAATTCCTAAAAGTTCACTTTATTTTAATTTTAGATCAATTTCGTATAAATTTTCTTTGATATTGTGCTCAGTAATAAGGATTGAAAAATCTGAAGTTAATCTACTTTTGTTGCTGTACTTAGACATGATAATAATATTGATATTTAATGTCTGAATTTATAGTTTTTTCTTTAAGATGTAGGTGTGTACGTCAATGTCATTGTAATACTCATACGCGTTGTCGTCAGCTAACTTTAATTATATTTTATCCTTTATAACAACTTCCTGATAAGTCATTGATGAGAAATATACCCACATTTTGAGCACGTATTTACACAGTTCGTAGTAAATTGTAGTCATCGTATTGACGCGGATACACGACGACACTCATGTTATAGTAAATATTGATGGTTCATAATATTTACCTTTTCCTAATATGGGCGTTATTTTGTTTATTTCTTTACGTTTATGACTAACCGATTTAAATGAATTCTTATAATATTAATTACTCTGTGTAGGACAGGCCTTTGGCCAGTAATTTTAATCTTAGCTTATTGTATTATTGAGACTTGTTGCAAAGCGATGCACAATCACATACCACCACGCCTGTATTTCCCTACGGATTAGATTACCAATGTACACTCACGGTCCGCTGGTATGTTTTAGGTCCCATGTCATAGAGGGCGAGCCTATTCCCATTAACCGGGCACAAATCCTAACTCCGAACTGCTACTGATAATTTCATACATTCATAGCACACTTCATAGATCTCTAGCGTAGCAGTCGCGCTTAGGACCACTACGCTACGGAGGCAGTTAAAAAAAGATGCAAACATCCAGTATCTATAAGCTGAAAGTTTCACATAAACGTTATATTATTTCAGTGTTGAGGAGGGTGCGGCGGCAGAATGGAAGACGCCGGCAGCAACAAGCAGCGACAGGCCACGCGAGTCTTCAAGAAGAGCTCGCCAAATGGCAAGGTATGCTATATAACTGCCTTTTTTTTTTATAGACGGGAAATCATCAAATAACTTCCCCCGCCCTGGGCGGGGCGGGAGGGAGTGTCAGACTTTTACTGACTAAAACCCGTCTATGTTCCTTCATGTGCCCTTTGCGTTCCGGGGGCGCGGTATCTCTTTCGAACAACCCGCAGCCCCGGCAGGCATCGGCCCTCAGTGGCCCCATCCAAGTTTGCTGACATCTTTTTATATAACTGCCTATCTTTATATCTAAGGGCCAGTGCATACCACGTTTTTTAAACGCACCGTTGACGCGCGTTTGTAGCGATACAGACGCGATACGCACGTGAGTGAGCAAAATCAAACTGCAATGTGGAACAAAAATCGCGCTGTTGACACGCGTTCCACAAACGCGCGTCAGCGGCGCGTTTACCGTGGTGTGCACACGCTCTTAATACGAAATGCATTCACTCACGAAAACTGGAAAACCTCTTGCCTTGAAGCTGTTTTGCAAGTAGGTAGTTTGTAAGAATTTTACTTATACCTACTTTATTTTTTTTTAAGAAGATTTCCCCCGCATTTAGTTCCGTCTTTGGTTACTCCTCCGCTCCCGTCGGCCGTAGCTGGTATTACATAGCCTATGTTAATCAGAGATAAAATAGCATTCTAAGGGTGTCAATTTTTGCAATCGATCCAGTAGTTTCCGCGTTTATTAGTTACATACATACGAGGGCGAATCAAAAAGTAATGAGAATGAAGATAAAACGCGGTAATTAAAGTTAAAATAATAATTTATTCTTCTACATAGTCTCCTTACAAATCAATACATTTATTCCATCTTTTTTCTAAACCCAGGATTCCCTTTGAAAAAAATATTTTTCTTGACCCTCCCAAAACGCCTCAAAAGTGACCATCACTTCGCTATCGTCTTCAAATTTCTTACCTCGGAGGTGTTCCTTGAGCCGAGGAAAGAGGTAGAAGTCACTAGGAGCCAGATCTAGCGAATAGGGAGGGTGTTCGAGCAGTTCGAATCCCGTTTCTTGAATGGCAGGCATCGCAACTATGCGGCTTTGTGAACCGCTGCTTTTGCTCGTCGGTTAACATCCTGGGTACCCAACGCGCGGAGACCTTTTTCATATGCAACCCATTCGCAAGGATTTTTTGAATGCTGCCATATGAGATCCCTGTGACCTCAGCTACATGCCTGATGGTCACTCTTCGATCTGGAAACACAACATCTTCGACTTTTTTCACGTTGTCTTCAGTGAGGGACGTGGATTGGCGTCCTTCGCGATGTTCATCTTCAGTGGATGCTCTGCCCAGTTTAAATTCCTTGGTCCAGCGTGCAACTGTAGAATATGGAGGAGCAGAGTCCCCCAATTTTCCTACTAAGTCACTGTGTATGTCTATTGTAGATTTTTTTTTCAAACAGAGGTACTTGATGACTTCTCTAATTTCGTTTTTCTCCAAGTTGGTGTTATATCTTCGACAGTTCGTATTCAAATGAATATAACTCCCGGAAATCGTGATATATGTATATGATTTTTTTAGGCTGAAGTAGTGAGTACATAAGCAAGCAAAATAAACTTTTTTTGCGTTTTTATGCGGACCTGAAGTAACCGATTCTCATTACTTTTTGATCTCCCCTCGTACCTACATACAAATCTTTCCTCTTAATAATATTGGTATAGAAGAACAAATTTTGCGAAATGATGGCAATAGCTCGTTAATTAGTATAGCTACGCCTACGGTCCATCCCAAGAATGACCTGTATAAGGATTTTGACGTAAGATTGACCAAACAATGCCTTGGGCATGCCTTTACTTACTCCCTTTTCATCAGGCTATACCTAATAATATTCCACAAAAGGTTGTGTTGAAAGGTTGAATTGCAACATTATCCGGTTAAAAGCCTTCAAACTTGGTCGAAAGCTTAATTAAGGCAAATTAAACGGACCGATTTGAAACAATCGCCTTCTTCAAATTGATTTCAAGAAGCAACCGTGATGGTTTCATTATCTTTTGTTACTTTTTGAGTTGGCGGACTTTATTTTTAATCAGAATTGCAGAGTAACTTTAACGCCCGTCGAAAACAGTCTCTCTGTTTTCGTCGGTCGGTTAAAAGAGCAAGCATTTTCAAGAAAGAAAGAAAAAAAGAGAGAAAGATATATTTTTTTGTGAAACATAAGAACATTATAAAGATCATAAAAATAGTACATAGTGCGCTATGTTTTAATTAAATTTGCATGCATAATTTTAACCGTTTGATGTATTAAACTACTGTGGCAAGAAAACTTTTCTTTATGGATGGGGTTTTATGGAAGTTGATCAGTTTCATGCGTAGTACCTTTAGTTAAAGTACCTTTTTTTAGGGTGGGATATCATCAAATAACTTCTTCCTCTCTGGGTGGAGCGGAAAGTAGTGTCAGACTCTTACTGACTAAAACCCATCCGAGTTCCTCCTAATGCCCTGTGCGTTCCAGAGCCACGGTGACTCTTGCTAACAAATTCCGCAACCGCAACCTTCGTAGTTCATACTGCTACAGTCAATCGTTTTTAAGTACTGTGCTTTAATTAGCTGAAATTGAAGGTCTCGGAAATATTGATTTTATATTCAACTAGCGAACTGCCCGCGACTTTGCGTGGCTTATTTCACCCGCGTTAAGTTACGTCTTTGGTTCCTGCTCCGCTCCCGTGGCTCGCAGCGTGATGTTAAATAGCCTATGAAATTAAAAAATAACGTGGCTTTCTTTGGGTAAAATAATTTTCAATGGTACTGGAGAGCTAGAGATTACCCCCTACAACTTCATTAACTTTACCTCTTTATATTATTAGTAAAGGGCAATATAATTTTAATTATTTTTTATGTTTTCAGATCACAGTATACTTAGGGAAAAGAGACTTCGTAGACCACATCACACATGTAGACCCGATTGGTAAGTACTAAGCACGTTTTCCACAGATATACCAGATTTCGTGGACAAAGACCGCCATTGTTCCAATTGATCAAAGTTGCAGAGTATTTGAACACTTGAATCAAGTTGTCTAAAGTGGACCTCGCTCTGCTCGTAAAGGGAGTGCCGATCTTTGTATAATAAATTGCCAATCCTACCTCGGTTCTATTGGGTGTAATTTAGCTTGGCAGTTATCTTGCAGTTCACTTGGGTAGTGACTTTCGTTCGGCTGATATATTAACGTAAACTAATGAGTATTGGGCTTATGTGGAGATATTTTTCAGCCAGCAATTTACATACATACATACCATCAGGCCTGTATTCCCCGAAGGGCTAGGCAGAGGTGTGCACCCACAATTCGCCGTTATGTTTTAGGTCCCATGTAATAGGGAGCGCCAACTGAACCAACAAACAAACACGAACCCAACAAATTAAATTCTCCAATATGGATTACTCTATGTAGATGGAAGTATTGGCCAGTAAATGAAAACCCATTAATATGTTATTTGGACAACAAGATTAGTATTATAGCAAAGGTGCAGTACCTATCTAAACATCACGTCTGTATTACTCGAAGGGTTAGACAGTGGTGGCCAATTAAACCAACAGTTCGCCGTTGCTTAGGTCTCATTTAATAGGGGTGAGCCTATTGCCATTAACCGGGCACAAATCCCAACTCCGAGCTGCTACTAAGAATTCATCGAAAAACCAAAAAACACTGCCTGACGTGAGATCTAACTCTATCCTCTAATCGATCTAACCCTTTTTTTTTTTTTTTTTTTTTTGTGAGCGAAGAAAATGCCTAACGCATGCCACGCCATCCGGGGAGACAACGTGGTTATGTGGGGCTTGCACCCACTAAAAACTCCGCGTGTGTACCTACTTTCGCCTTGATGAATGGGCCGCGAGAACTGCTACGCATGACGTTCGCGACCCATCCAGCGTGGCCCACATCTGGGCTCCATCTTCTTTGCCCGCCTCCGGGCTCTCTCCTCCTTCAGCGATGTCCGGGTACACTGAGACATCACCACTACTCCAGGGACCGTGCAGCGTGGACGATAGAGTCCCCGATCTATCGTCCGCTGGCCCCTCTTATGGCGGCATTAAGTCGGCATTTCGCCGCCTGCGCCGGCCTACCCTCCTGCGACGAATCGGGTCAGCGAGAGAGTCTGCCTCCCTGACCCGCTCCGCCGCTTCTTTCTGTGAGATAACCTCCTCACAGAAAGACGCAACCGCCTCCCATGCTCTCTCACTGCCGACCATAGCTCTGACGACGACCGGCAGTGATAAGTCTGATCCAATATCTGCCGCCAGAACGCGGCTCTGCACCTCCCAGGCAGGACACTGCTCAAGAGTGTGCAGAGCAGTGTCCTGGCTGCAACCGCACTGGTGACACACGGGAGTTGCCTCCCGTCTTGCCACTTTGTACAAGTATTTGCCAAAACAGCCATGGGCCGACAATACTTGCACTAAACGGAAGGACAACGTCCCGTGTCGCCTCCGTACCCACTCCTCTAGGATTGGCTGGATAGCCCCAACAGTCCAGTGACCGGCGCTGGGGGTCTCCAGCCTCTCGGCCCATTGCCTCATAATGGCAGAATGCGCCTCCCTGCGCCACCTCCTCACCACTTCAGGCGGCGGACCACTGCCGCCCTCTGTCCGAAATTCCACACTTCGTAGGTAAACTTCGGCAAGCACTTGTGCCTCCAGATCCCACGGAGGTGTTGCCGCCAATGCGAACGCCGCTTCAGCTGAAATTGTGCGGTATCCGCGTATTACCCTGACAGCCATGACTCTTTGCGGTCGCCGCAGATGAGCCTTATTTTGGGTAGTCAGGGAGTCCGCCCACACTGGAGCACCATACAGCGCCATTGAACGGACCACCCCCGTGTAAAGCCGTCGACAGATGACACTCGGTCCACCTAGATTCGGCAGTAGCCGACTTAGGGCGGAAGCCGTGCCGATCAGTTTCGGGGCAAGTTGGCAGAAGTGCTCGCCGAAGTTCCACCTACGGTCTAAGACGAGGCCCAGGTATTTCATGTGCGTCCGCACCGTAATCCGCTCACTACCTAAAGTGATGTAAGCACCTGCCGGCGGTCGGCGGCGGGGCCCATAAAACACCAAGGACTCCGTCTTCTCAAGCGCCACCTTAAGGCCCAGAGCTTCAATGCGGCTGATTACCAGGGACGCACCCTCAGTAGCCAAGCGCGCCGCCTCCTCAAAGTTTTCTCCCCGGGCTGTAATGAGTGTGTCGTCAGCATAACAAATGACGCCCAGCCCGGGAGAGAGAGCACCGCGAAGGGCCCAGTCATAACCCACGTTCCACAGAAGTGGCCCTAGGACCGACCCTTGCGGAACACCGCACGTGATAGGCCTCCGTACGATTTGGCCATTGCGTCCCTGGTAACTAACATATCGTCCCCTCAAATAGTCTGCAACCAGCTGCCGCAAGTACCTAGGTACTCCATGAAAACGGAGCGCTTCTCCGATGCAGCCAAATGGCAAAGTGTTAAATGCATTGGCGATGTCTAATGACACCGCCAACATCACCTGCCTTTGCGTTACCGCATCTTTCGCCTGGGTCTTGAGACGTATAATGGCGTCCACAGTCGACCGCCCGCCTCGAAAACCAAATTGGGCGTTAGATAAATTTGGGCCGACTGTTTCCAAATGCCGGACGATGCGGGTAGCGAGAATCTTCTCTAGCATCTTCCCCACCTCGTCCAGCAGCACTATTGGCCTGTAGGCCGAGGGGGACTCAGGAGGCCGTCCAGCCTTTTGCAACAAAACCAAACGACCTTCCTTCCAAGGTTTAGGGAACCGTCTCGAAGTGAGACAGGTATCAAACAGCTCCATCGATCTAACCCTAGCGCAGCAGTCGCGCTTAGGAACACCAACATCTATAGAAGAAAGTTTCTATTATGTTAAGAATGTTTAGAGCTATCTAATGTTTCTGGATTAGTTTAGAAAAAATACACAGACACGTTAAATCGCTCACACCTATCTGTTAAACCACACCCTCACATAAGTACCTACACACCACGCTGTTTATATGATAAACACAGGTTTAATCCATGCAATTATTTATCAATGAATCATAATGACGCGCGCACAATTTTCTCAATGAAACGAATCTAGACTCAGCAAAGATTGTAATGTACTATGAGTAAGTGTTTACTACTGTTTACAACGCGCTTTAAGAAATGCGCATGGAGTTCCATTAATTGGGGTAAATACAAGAATATATACGTCAGTGCATTTTCCATGAACTTTTCCTGTGATTTGAGGAGGTTATTTACCTTCCTCTAATGACGTTTGGTGTTGGCTGCATTGCTTCCTGTTTGTATCCGTGTGTCGTGTTAAGGAACCAGCTTATGCCCGCAACTTCATCCGCGTCTGATTTGATATAGTATACCACGGGAACCGTAGATTTTTCCGGGATAAAAAGTATCCTACCATCATATATACCATCACGCCTGTATTCCCTGAAGGGTTAGGCAGAGGTGTATCAATGTACACCCACAGTTCGCCGGTATATTTAGGTCCCATGTAATAGGGGGCGAGCCTATTGCCCATTGCCATTGCCTATTGCCTATTGTAAAAAGTATCCTAGTAGTAGTGTTATTAAACACATAGGATACCTCACACATAGGACAGACTCGTTAACCTAGTGGTTCTAAGCGCGACTGCTACGCTAGAGGTCTTGGGTTCGATTCCTAGGTCGAGCAGTGTTATTGGGGTTTTCTATAAAATTTCAGTAGTAGCTTGAAGTTAGGATTTTTGCCCGGTTAATGGCAATAGGCTCGCCCCCTATTACATGGGACCTAAACATACCGGCGAACTGTGGGTGAACATTGGTACACCTCTGCCTAACCCTTCGGGGAATACAGGCTGATGTTATGTGTATTAAACACTACAGTCTATCTCAGTGCCAAATTTCATCCAGATCCGTTCAGCCGTTTAAGCGTGAAAGAGTAACACATATTCATCCATATATCCTCACAAACTTTCACATTTATAAGATTAGTAGGATAGGATGGTGCGGTATAAGCCCGGAAGGTATCCATTCCGTGTATTAATCAGATGTGCATGCGATCACGGATTCCAATTGGCGGTGGTCTACACGATTTGGATCAAGGCGTGTAATTATGTATGGTAGTATAGCGCTATATCGAATCGTTAATTGTACTATCAACATAGCCGGTAGTTACCAATGGATATAAAAGGTGTAATAATAACGGAGTAATAACGGCGAACTGTGGGTTAGCCCATAGCCCACTTGATGTTAAGTGGTCACCGCTACCTATAGACATCTGCAATACCAGATGCCTTGCAACTGCGTTGCTATTCCAGAGACAAAGTTAAAAGGTCTCATGTGCTGTAATTACACCGGCACCCAAACCCTTTAAACTGAAACACAGCAACGCTGCTTTGCGGCAGATATTGCTATGGAGGTAGTACTTTCCCGGACAAGCTCCTTCACATCGAGCTTCAGTACTTATAAAATGATGATGATACTTACTTTACCTTTGTATTATTTGCAGACGGCGTAGTCCTAATCGACCCAGAATATGTGAAAGACAGGAAGGTGTTCGGCCACGTGCTGGCTGCCTTCAGGTATGGGAGGGAAGACCTGGACGTACTGGGTCTCACCTTCAGGAAGGATCTATACCTGGCCGCTGAACAGGTAACTAACCTTCTTGGTATTATTGCTAAGAACATACGTTTTTGCTTGGTAGCCACTGTTGTTTAGACCAAAACCACGACATCGCCAACCGTATTTCTTTTTTATTGATGGGAAATCAGCAAATGATTTCTCTCGCCCTGGGCGGAGCGGGAAAGAGTGTCAGACTTTTACTGACTAAAACCCATCCATTTTCCTTCTTGTGCCCATTGCGTTCTGGGGGCGCAGTATCTCTTTTGAACTACCCGCAGCCCCGGCAATCGCCAACCGTGTAAGTCATGTGTAACTCTGTCTCACCCTGGAAAAATTATCGCAATAACACTTCGTAATGCGTCTTCTGTCCATTTATATAAAGCAGTCAGAGTATTAAAGGTTGTACAGCCAGTTATGTTGCTTATCTCAACACGATAAGGTTTCGAATATCGCGTTCATTGATTTTTTTCCCATGTAATGCTCGTTAAGCACAAAATCGCGTTTCGAATTACTCACGTTTTGATAGCATCGGGATATTATCGGTGATTCTTCACACCGTTTTGAATAAGCAATCAGCAGCATACATTAACGCCTTGATTTGCGAATGAATGCGCTAATTGCGATTCGAAGTTAAATTGGTGTTTATGTGTTTATGGTTATAGAGTTATGGCCAACTATTATGTCCTTCGTGGTAATTGAAACTAGTAACTGTTTTTATTTTCAAAGTCGAAAGCAATTCCATTAGACCAGTTACAGACTTTTGAATAGTCATGAGGTTAGACGGAAAGTAAGTTAGTAAAGTTTTAATATGTAAGTTAAGTTATTGTCTCTTTTTATCTATGCATACTAGTACTGTGCAAGGTCAAAAAGGCCAACTTTTTATGGATGGGAAATCATCAAATGACTTCTTCCATTCTTGGAGCGGAAGGCAGTGTCAGACTCTTACTGATTAAAGCCCAACCGTGTTCGTCCTAATGTTCTTTGCATTCCAGGGCCGCGGTGATTCTCTAATACTACAATTAGCTCAGTGAATATCATAAGCACACTGTTCCCAGATATACCCGGCGACGGGCACCAGCAAGCGTCCCCTGACGCGGCTGCAAGAGCGGCTGGTCCGCAAGCTGGGCGCCGCCGCGCACCCCTTCTACTTCGAGCTGCCGCCGCACTGCCCCGCCTCCGTTACGCTGCAGCCCGCGCCCGGCGAGACCGGCAAGCCCTGCGGCGTCGACTACGAGCTGAAGGCCTTCGTCGCAGACTCACAGGACGATAAACCTCACAAGAGGTACGTCTGCCAACAGTGAACAACTTATGTAGGCGATATCAGATAGAGCTCTCGGGAGAACGTACGTGGAAGTGGACGTTCATTTCTTGTGTGACGACACTGACACTGCCGTTAGATGAATATTCACTTGTACTTTCTCCCGACTGTAGGAAGGCGCAATGAGTTCCATTGACTAAATGTAAACTCTGTGTTCAGACTTTTCTTTTATGAAGCAGTAAGTACCTACGTGTGAAAAGTCTTAACAGAGATTGGTACACTAATTAGATTATTTCGTGTCAAAAGACTCAATTGCGTCTATCCAATAAGTGGTAACTTGGACTTCTAACCTCCGGTTTCTGGAACTAGAAATTATATGACAAATTGCTTAATTAATCACAGCAGCTTACGCGCGCTTGACAATTTGTCATATTAATTTTGAGTTGATTGCCGTTCGAGAAACCGGGGGCAGTTTTTGAAAATGTTAACTAAATGGGGATACCCAAATGAAAGTCCAGAATGTTCTATCTGATATCGTCTGAGAACATGTAACCTAGAGTGCCCTCGTTTTTGCCCAACATTTGCTGACACACATCTCTTCTACTTTGCGCCGTTAGCACACCAACGCAGCCGGCTGCGACAGCATTCCGGAAGCAGGACAAAATGTTTGAAAATGTTTCGCGTTGCGCAACGAAATCGCAACGGTAAGCGTCATTGTGCTAACGCCTTTAAGTTTTGCTGAATGAGCTGATTACCACCTTGTATGGGTGAAGTTAGAGTTTTTTTTTCAAAGGCATGCGCGGCGCTCAAACGATTGTGTGGAAATGCTTGTCTAGACAACTTCAAAGTAAGGTTGAGACTTTTAATGGTTTATTTACCGTTTGATGACTTGCTTTACAGAAATTCAGTGCGGTTAGCAATCAGGAAGATAATGTATGCTCCGAGCAAGCAAGGCGAGCAGCCGTCTGTCGAAGTGTCCAAAGAGTTTATGATGAGCCCCAACAAACTGTATCTTGAAGCTTCCTTAGATAAGGTAACCTTGCACTCTATGTTAATAACTACTGTACAATGTACACGGACTGCATCTGGCTTGACTGGGGATCGGATTGGGATGCAATTTTCGGTAAGATAGTATGGATTCGACTTTTAAAAATAATTGACTTGTACACAAAAATTCTGGGATCTCAAATTTATTAATAGTAACTACTGAGATGCAAAGGTGTAGCTAACTTTAGTAATAACATAGATCATGTTTCCAATTCTTAGTAAATTTGTCGATCGACTGGAATTCACGTAATTTGTCGACGCTTGAAATAGTCAATCAGCGCACTAATTAGATTTTAAACAATGTCGGAATCGCGGGTCTTTTAATACAAAAGTCTATTCCATACTAAGCAGCACCTAAATTTTGATGTGTCATATTAACGCTCGAGTACTCCCTTTTTCCCAATCCTTCATCTTATTTTTAATTTTTGTTGTTGCATTGTAATTTAAACCTAATATCACCTTTAAAGTTGATTTGAGCTTGTTTTCAACAACTTTATTTTTTTTATTTTTGATAACTAAGGCCCACTTTCACCAAAATCTTATTAGTAATAATATTTAGCGCTAAATCTTTTTAAATTATCATTCAAATTATCTCTGTCACTTTCTAACAATTTGACAGTGACAAACTGAAAACTTAAGCACATTTAGCACTAAATATGTTTAGTGTTTTTTTTTACCTAATAAGTTATTATTGATATTCCAGTCGCAATATAAGGCAATAATAAAAATAAAATGTTTATAACTTCCAGGAGTTATACCACCACGGTGAGAACATAGCAGTGAACGTACACATAGCGAACAATTCCAACAGATCGGTCAAACGCATCAAGGTGTCCGTGCGTCAGTTTGCAGACATCTGTTTGTTCTCCACCGCGCAATACAAGTGCACCGTTGCTGAGACCGAGAGCGAGTGAGTAACAACCTTATTGCTATACACATAGGGTTTAATGTCAAAAGTAAAAAGTAGAACCGGGAAACCGAATCAGAGTACGAGTGAGTAGCAACCTTATTTCTACAAGTATAGGGTGTCATTTTGAACTTACATCAGGTAACCAAGCTAGGCGGTAAGTGTTCGGTCAACTCAAATTGAAAACATGTGAATGTGGGCCATAATGTATTTTGCTTTTACATCCAGGATTAGTTAGAAAATACAAGTAAGTATCATTTGTAAACAGCAAGAAAAAACAAGAAATAGTACGACACTGAAATGAATGAATGAATTGTTTGTGCGGTTTATTTGCGTATTTCTGTGTATGTGTTAGTGCACACACACTGCATTATTTATCGTACCACATGCCACACGTATTCTTAGCACAAATAAATATAAACTTTATTGCTCTAGACATAAAATTGTAAATACATTACAGTATTTAACTACAAACCAACCACAAAATACAGTTCTAATATATAATTATCCAACCATGTTCAATAATTGCTTTCCAGACCTGAGTTGTGTCCATTTCTTATTCAGGGAGCCCAAATCGATGTCGGCGAGACTATTTAAATTCCCCTTTATCGGGATATTCACTAAGAAACTGTCTATGCAGTCCGCGTAAGTACAGAGTGCCATGCCTGCATGATGACCTTGTTTGACCCCTCTCGCTTCCTAAGAGTGCCTGGAATTTGTTACACTTGCATATACATACTTATTACATACAGACTCGTCTTAATACGTCATCTTTCTACACCTGAGATTGTGTTTTTCAAGTTTAGCCGCGAAATATGCAGAAAATATTTTGTAAAGAAATTACCCTGCCTCCCCCTCCCCGCCATATTAGCGGTAACAAACTTTTGTATTTATATCCCCAAAATATATCACTTTCTGTTTTCCGATACAAAATCAAAATAAAACATAATTCTTCTTTGCAGTCGGGTAATTAAAGGACTCCCAAAAAAAGCATAGATATTCTTGATTCATTTGTGAATAAAATATTTAAAATCTGTGAGCAAGCGGCGTTTGGCCTATAGTTTAATATCCCAAACTTCTAGAAGAAAAAAAAAATGATCAGACTGACGTTTTTATTATATTAACGGTTGTGGTGAATTGACTCTTACTAACTGTTCTAGACTTTTTAGTGCATTGATCTTTAGTTCCATGTCAGTGCCTGATTTGAACCCATTAAAGTTAATAGCGACAGTTAAATAAAATTAAAAATTTTAAGTAACCCCCGACCCAAATACAAACTAAAAAGTAATTAATAATTACTTTTCTAGGGATCTTAAACGCATAATTACTAATTATGCGTTTAGGATCCCTACCGCAGCTAACAAGAGCTGATAACCTTAAAACGGCTGAACCGATTTTGATAAAAACATCTAAGAACCAGCGCAAGGAAACCTGCTTTCAAATAAAAACAAACAGCATTCGAATCGGTTAACCCGTTTAAGAGCTATGGTGCCACAGACTGACACACAGACACGTCAAACTTTTAACACCGGTCTTTTTGAGTCGGGGGTTAAAAATGGCAGAGACCATTAGATTTTCCTCTTGGTATGTTTGCAAAAGTTTCTCATTTTGAATGCACGTGGTTCGGGTTTAATCTTAATAGGGTGTAATGGCAATGGCCCAGTGGTATCGTTGTACTGGTGCCAAGGATATGGTGTGTTGGAAATATTTTTATAAAATGTAAAAAACATTGTCATTTTCATTTAGACTTATTTATTTGAAATTCCTGGCCTGAGCTAGTATTAAACTGTATTACATAGAACAGATGTGATATACCTATAGTGTCCTAATACAACATCGAAGCCATCCCCTACATAGTGCCCTACCATTTTTTTTTAAGGATGGGTAGTCATCGAGTGACTTCTTCTGCCCTTTGCGTTCCAGGGCCGCGGTGACTCTTTCGAACTTTATCCCCAACCCTGGGAAATAGTGTCCAAAAATCATTAAAATTTGTTATTGGTTGAACATTAAAAATAAAAATAACAAAGTATTTAAAAATGGAAACCGACCCCAACTTAGTTGGGAAAAAGCTCAAGCGGGGAATTCGTTAGACGGACATGCCCGGCGGACCTCGCTACTGTAGGTCTGTGCAATATTTGCTAGTATAGGACCGTCACAGTATTGCACAGATCTGTAGTAGCGAGGTCCGGCGGGCATGCCTACAGACTTGCCCGCGGGCATATCTGTCTAGTGAATTCCCCGCTTAAGGCCTTCGCCACACTTGGCGGAAATTCCGTCGCGGATCTTCCACGTCGGAACGCCAATACATGTTATTGGATATAAATGACTCCGCGACGGAATTACCGCCAAGTGTGGCGAAGGCCCTAGCAGATGATGATCAAACTATTTAAAAAAACTCCCTTATATTCCGTTATATGCTGAGTATTGATTGCGTGTGTTGTGTGCAGGGAGGGTTGTCCGGTAGGCCCCGGGTTCACGCTGAGCAAGGTGTTCACGGTGACGCCGCTGCTGGCCAACAACAAGGACAAGTGGGGGCTCGCGCTCGACGGACAGCTCAAGCACGAGGACACCAACCTCGCCTCCAGCACGCTGTGAGTATGACACACTTACTATCTAATTTTTTTTTTTTTATATAACTTTGCCCCACACTTGGAATTTCTCATGTATCGTGGGTGCGTTTACGAACATATAAACACACATACACAAACAACCAGACCCGGAACAACTATCTGTAGGTCATACAAATATTTGTTCCGTGCGGGAATCGAACCCGCGACACGCAGCGCAGAAATCGATCACTCGGCCACTGCGTCAACCGTGTCGTTAAGAATAATATTACATACATACAAACATAAACTCACAGACTGCCTTGTTAGTCTAGTGGTCCTAAGCGCGACTACTACGCTAGAGGTCTTGGGTTCTATTCCTAATTGGGCAAAGTGTTATTGGGTTTTTCAATAAAATTTTCAGTAGCATGTTTTTGTTTCGGAGTTAGGATTTGTGCCCGGTTAATGACAAGAGGCTCGACGCCTATTTAGTAAATGAGACCATATTGGGTATATTGGGTACATATTGGGTGGGTGTATTCACCCTTCGGGGAATGCAAGCTTGCTATGTTGTAAGTAGCAGAATATAAACAGTAGTAAAGTCGTCAACATAAAGAGATTCAATATAGTTAAATTATCAAAAAAAATGTTTCAGAATCGCAGACCCGTCGCAGCGAGAGAACCTGGGTATCATAGTGCAATATAAAGTCAAAGTGAAGCTGTGTCTCGGCCCCTTGGGCGGGTAAGTATTGCTTTTACAACCCCTTAGATAATATATATAACTCTCTCTCTTTCTCTCTCCTCTCTCCCTCTTTCTCCCCCCCCCCCCCCTTTCTCTCTCTCTCTCTACCCCTTCCTCCCCGACTCTCTCTTTTTGGTGACTTTATAGATGTATTCTGCAGACCGATTTCAGCCTAACATAATCTTTATTTTTCGTGTGGGCAGTAAGGTCTTAACGATCCCACACACCCCTAGTGTCAGAGTTTCTAAACAGCTCCTGACAGGTTACCAATGTCAGTGATGTCCAAGATAAACTTTGAAAGTCACATCGGTACCTGCCCATGCCCACAACCTCGTGCATGCACGCCTCTCATGAGAGGCGGGCGGGCGCTTTAACCACTGGGCCATCACGACACAGCACACAATACATAATGAGACCGTGTATGTGCCCCTAGCGACCTGAGCGCGGAGCTGCCGTTCATCCTGATGCACCCGAAGCCGGAGGAGGAGCCTCGCGCCGCGCCAGACGCGCCGCGCGCCGCCGACCAGGACCTCATCCAGCTCGACCCGCACCCGTATGTACTCGCCAAAACTTTCATTATGAATGACTGATTTTTGTTGCTTCGCCTGTCCTTTGGGAAATCTATGGGGGAAGCCTATGTCCACCGAGGGAGATGCTCCGGGCGTCGGGAGCCGCGAGACTACTCCCGGCCACCGTCAACGGGGACCAGTGAGTGATGAGTAATGGGTCCGTCCGTACGTTAAATAATGACAGGCCGTGTCAACGGCGAGTTCGTGTTCCACGCGCGCCTCAAAGAGATGTCAGATAACGTTCAGAGGCGACATATAAAATTAGACATGGAAACTATTTGACACGTTTAAAACATGTTGAGTATGTACTATCAAGACACAAAAACATGTTACTATTATTACCTATTTATGAGTTTTATTATCTTTTTATAAAGCTACGTGCTATATGCTACTACGATCCAACAACATCTTAGAAGAATAAAGTTCTCACTTAACTCTTTCTCTTTCCCCCACAGCGACGAGAACGGCCAAGAGCAGGACGACGACATAATCTTCGAGGACTTCGCACGGCTCAGACTGAAAGGTGCAGACGCGGATGCCTGAGGTCTAGCCTCGCTACATCGCACGCCTCTCGCGCAGTTCGCGTATGTCGCGCTACCCGGTAATACAGCCCTCCTCCCATATATCCCGCCCCACCAGTCCCACCCGCCGCCCCCCCAGCCCCTCCCACTCGTCCCTCCATACCCGCCGCGCGTGCGAGCACATCCCTACCCGGGAAAACCGTTGGCGCACTCCGCCGAGCGTATGCGCAACTTCAAACAACTGAATGGAAAGTGGCTCCCGCGGCGTTTGATCCACAAATACTTGGGAAAACACGTAGTAGACGGTCATATGTTTTTCTTTGAAGTTCAACAACCACAACAAGTGATGCCCATCCCAGCACTTCCACAAACACGAGCTCTGTATGAAGCCCCCCTGCTAGTCCCGCCCCCGCCCCCGCCCCCCGTCGTCGCCCCAATGTGTATGCCGCTCGGGTACCATATCCCAACAAACGCCGATTTAATGATGTTCTACAACCTCTCCATGAATCACTAAAAGCGATATAATAACTCCTAGCGTTCTCTCAAGCTATAAGGTCGATTATAAACTATTATATTTTGACATAGGCTTCACAAGCGATGTAGGGATCATTTTGAAAGTTGTATCCCATTAGGGATCAAACTCGGGATTTAAATGAGTATACTAGCGATACCGACCGTTGAATACTTGACCGGTATCGTACCATAATGTGTCGCGTAAAAAACGAATGCAAAAAACAATTAACACAATCTGTCCATGAACATTTTCAATCCCTGTACAGTGTATAATCGAGAGGATTTGACTATTCACAAAATAGTGCGCGCCTGTCGGATATACAATACGATCGAAGTTCGATGCACAAACTACTCTAATATCCGGCGCACATCAAAAATATCCAACTATCACGTCACGTATATCCGACACACGTACACGAACAACTAGCGTTATATAATAAAGAATTTTATATTATATTCGATGTATATTGTATGTGAAAATTTATTTTAATAGATGTCTATTGATCAAATAAGCGAGTACAATGTTTAATTACATTTATTTTTCACTATCATTGGCCATTGATTTTTAGTAGTAGTACAATGTTCGACGAATGCATTTAATAGTGTAAAAGAAGTGTTATACCTCTGTAACGTAATGTTTACTTTGGACGGTAGAGATGTATGTTGTTGATGTTGAAAATTATATCTAACGAGTGTAAGAGGCATCGTTACGAACACTTTTACCATCCAATTCAGTATGATTCTAGAACCAATTCTATGAATGTACACCTACAGTTGGCCAGTATGTTTAGGTCCCATGTCAAAGGGGGCGAGCCTATTGCAATTAACCGGGCACAAATCCTAACGCTCGGAGTTAGGATTTGCTACTGAGAATTTCATAGAAATATCCAGTAACACTTGTTCGACCTGGGCATCGAACCCAAGGCCTCTATAGCGTAGCAATCGCGCTACCGAAACAGTTAAGAATATTTTCGAAGATTATTTTTTTTTAAATCGACTGCTCTATAAACTTCAATACCTACACGGGTACAATATATGGAACAGTTGTTTTTTTTTTAATAATCGATGTTACCAGTTTTAAAATTATCTACTGAATCCATGTTAAAAGTTCTCGTACCGATGTCCCTTACGCTCCAAATTTTGATTGTGTTGACTTTGTGAAAGAATGAGAGCCAATAGCGGGAGTAGATGTATAGTGTAACGTAAAATTGTATTTGTGCACTTAAACATAAGGTTCATGGTACCTTGTACGATGGGATAATGCCTTTTGCCTCTATAACAGCAACACTCCAGCGACTGGCCGAGTATTTCTGTATAGCAGTTGTTGGGTGAAAATATATTTATTGTAATATTGAAACGGAAATTAACTCGTCAGTTACTCTCAAAGTTAAATAATAATTTATTTGAATAAGATCATTTAAAGGCGCTTTTGAAAGGTAATTTCGTATGGAGAAGAATGGGCAACAAACTTTATTTTGACAATATTTTGTATGCACGTAAATGCGATGTTACCTTGCATAAAAACGTTAAATGTTCAAAGATACATAGTGTTTACGTGTTTATAAATATTGGAACTGTAGACGACCACTGTTAGCATTTCAACAAAAAGTTTAATAATTAACTAGAGCGATCCTTAAAAACTCACACAAACACCTAGACCCGGAATGACTATCTGTAAGCCATACAAATATTTGTTCCGTGTGGAAATCGAACTCGCGACACGCAGCGCACTAGGCGTATATAGGGGGGGTGGGGGGGGTGGGCCGGGCCCACCTCAGAATGGTCTTGTCCCCACCCCAGGCTGTAGGGCTCACCTTCCGCCTGACCGCATTGCATCGCAACGGCAATGGCATCTTAGGGGCCAGCCCCCCCCTGAAAACTATCTCTAGATACGCTATAATGGCAGCGCAGCAGTTAATCGCTCAGCCACTGCGCGAATCGTGTCGTCCACAATTACATCTATTTTTGTTCACGTACATGGTAAAAATCTGTTTCGTTGTTCTTTAGGGTTATTTGCTTTTGTTCACAAAGTCATCGCAGTGCAAGAGGCCTTCTAAGTAGGCCTTCTCAGCGCAAACAAAGCAACAGTACCCTCGAACAGTTTCCATTTATTTATTAATAATAAACTTAAATTCACCAGAAATAGAGACGAATATTGTGTGCAAGATCTTAATTCGCGCTGCATTAATATCTTGCACGTAATAATGCAATTTTCAACTCTATTTTTGTTACGTTTAAGTTCATTGTAAGTTTGATAAATGAAAGCTACAAGAGCGTGTTGTTGCTGCGTATGCGCTGACAGTAATGTAACAACACTTGAACGAGTGTAGTGTTTATTAGATCATTCGTTCATCGTATTTACACGTCTGTGTTAAATGAATTAGAGTCTTATTTCGTTTGCTGAAAGTTTATATTACTATTGTTATTTGCTTTTTCACAGCCAACATGTTATTTTTTTTTAAAGTAAACGTTTCAAATATAAATATAGATTATTCTGTCTCTATACCACATTTAGGAAGCAAAAAGTGGACATAACACTATAATTTAGAGGGGCAATTCTACTAGCTTTTAGGAACGATGGTAAATTAATCTCAACTTTTCAAAAATGCCTATAATATACATTGATTGCGACTACATTTGGGACATTTTTAATTAGTAGAATTGGCCTTCTGACAGGGCAATTCAATATCCAATGTTATGGCTCAGTAGTTCCCGAAAGCTCTAATTTGTGTCACACATACGTCTGATGCTTTCAAGCTTACATATCTTCGTCATCGTACATTTGCAGCTTCGCCGCTAAACTATGGGACTATTTTGTATATAATACTTACATATAATTTTTATTTGGCTGATAACGCACTAGACAAGAACTGCAGGACCGACGGTAGCCAATCCGATCACTTACCGGGCTATATTAGCCAATCAAACATGAGTACGTTATGTGACAGTTCGTTCGATTGGCTGCCCTGGTTTAACGACCATAGTGCAAAAACATGTCTACATAAACCTTTGTATCATAACCTTTTATTGCCAATAAGATTTTTAATTGCATATCTACTGATGACTAATATAATGCAGCTTCGTATACCACCAATGTATAAAAAGATAACAAATAAATTATGTAAAAGTATATTTTAGTATATTTATGTTATAGGTTGACTCCGTCTGTGTAGATGGCGCGGTCGACACGTGACGTCACAGGTTATATGCTAGATGGTCATTGTTTGAAAGCTCGTTGCTATGATCCAGTCTGAAGGGGCCTTGTTACATTTCAGCCTCGGCTCTGGGATGGCAACACTGCGGTGCCACTAGTATTGCCATCCAAAAAATAAAAAGATTATCAGTAGTATGTAATCTGTGATGACGTCGGCTGGCGGCAAGTACACACTAACGTCTTATGATATTCGTTCTGTGACTATGTACATTAGTTTCACTGTGTACAGTATAATAGTTATGTATATTACGTGGCATGTTTCATTGTATAATAAGCTTTATGATGCACAAAGTATTCTATTCTTTAACACTCGAAGGGGCCGTAGGTAGGCCCGATAGCCCGTTCTTTTTGTCGTATAATACGTAAATATTCCGAGCAATGGTTTTGTTTGTGATATTTTGTACGAGTTTTAATCCTTAGTTTCTTTATTTCTGACCTACCCGTGTTAATGTCGGGGTCGTGTTCATCGCGACACCCTCGGGGGCTAAGGTCTCATTGCTTGTTTTACTATCAATTTAATTTCACAAATATAACGTTTCAATGCATTAAATTATTCGGTGTTTCGGTTACTATCAAGTTGTATTATTTATGTATTTTAAATGTAAGTATTAAGTGAACATAACGATATGTAATATTGATAGTAGGAACAAAATACAAAAGACGAAACAGTGGATTTTACAGCCAATAGGTAATTATAGCGTGGCCTATGCTGGCACAATACTCTAAGTACAATTAGCCATTTTTAATATACATAATTTATACTTAACAGAGGCTAAGTTTTTTACTTTCTTTTGCACAAATGTAATTTACACATGAAATGATAACTTTTCTACTTGTATACCTACCACTTGGCTGTAAAGATAACTCTGTGTAATACATCCTTAGCTAGTACTTTACCCAATACCCCAATATGTTCGATGTAACTACTAGCCATACTGAAACCTCTACCTATACAGTTAAAACTTTATTGTTATCGTAATAAAGTTCAGTTTAGAATTTAGATGGTTTCAACTGTGGCTGGTATTACAACGTTAATCCTGTGCAGAATTCATTCACTAAATGTCAAATCGCACACGTTCCTTTTTTTTTAATTTTACATCGAAATGTTTTTGATGTACTTTTTTCAATAAATAATTATGTAACCAATGAAGTATTTTTATTTCTTCCCTGCTTATACATTCGCGCAAATGTCGCTCGTACCATAGGAACCGGTGCCTGCAGACTACCTCCGTCACGCGTATGAACTACACAAGTGCGTGACTTTATGGTTTTATCGTGTTGAAGACGAGATGAGAGATGGCCCAAGCGACCAATTTGGCATTGTTTAATCGAATCACCTTAAACTTGCGTAACACAAACCTTTTGGTGTTTGAAGACATCTCTTTTCCCTGCTTCTGGTGGACACAGATGGGTCCTCATTGAGACACTTCAAACATTGACTGAGCAGCTTCTCTATATTGGGCAGTCCCGTTTGCAGACTTTGCAAAAGTAAATACTACTTTTAGTACTAACCAAGTAACGCCTCGTTTCTAGGAGTTCCCGTTTTCATTTCGGCCGTTCTTATCTCCAAACTAGTTGGTTTGCCACACACTATGTACACCTATTAATTTTTATAACTAATATCATTAGTTATATTTTCCTCAACTGAAACCCAAATACCCAAATATTTTTAGCCTTATAGCTACTAGTATTTGGGTATGTAGGAAGCGTTAAGCATCAATGCTGCCGATATTAGTTATAGCTTTATTAAAGACTAGCTTCTGCCTGCGACTTCGTCCGGGTGGCTTATTTCACCCTCGTAAAGATACGCCTGTGGATACCGCTCCGTCTCCGCGTGTCGTAGCGTGATGTGATATAGCCTATATTACTCAGGAATAATGTAGCTATCCATTGGTGAAAACATTTTTAAAATCAGTCCAGTAGTTTCGGAGCTTATTCGATACAAACTAATAAACCAAAAAGTCTAGAATATTAGTATAGAAAAGTGTATTGAATAATTTTGGGAGAAATACAAAATCACTTTTGGCAACCCTAAAGTAGTGTCAAGATATCAAACTTAAAAACTGATTATGTCAGTGTCAAGTTGTTAAGTCAAGCGCAGTCAAGCGTCATTCATGTTTTAGGTTATGTTAGTTTATTAATGTACTAGAAAACTAAAATTTTGTGTTATGAAGAATTAAGGTTGTAAGATATATTCGAATATATTGTAGATGTGTTATAAAAAAACAAACTGGCACAAAGTTTAGGTAGATAATGATTCATCATCGCGTTCGTTTTCATTTATTGACAAATACATAGAGTATTTTAAGCAGCTTTTCGAAGACTCCTAATGATGAGTTCTCGAGGGCTTTCTAAAAAAGAACTAGAGGAGTTAAAAAAGAAAGAAGAAGAAGAAGCCGCCGCTCATGTAAGTAACATTAAAGTATCGCTCGAAATCAAACTATCATCCTAAGAAATCCATTCGAAAATCGACAAATTGGTCACAATTTTTATAAGTTCCCGGTATAAAAGTTTATTAGTAATAAGTTTACAGTATTTTTACACATACATAATAGTTGCTTTTACCCATAATAAAAGAAACTGTACTCTGTAGGTACATTTTGTTCCATGCACAAACAGGTAATAGTAAGTATTTATTTCAATTAGACCATTTTACAGGCACTTTTGAATTGTCAAGAAGTAGGTCAGTTAGCCAGAAAGTTGCATCTAGTTGCGTTGTAAGTCCTGTGGGTACAAGCATAGGATTTACTAATTGCAGGCCAGGCCATTACACCTTAATATTTGAAGTATTTCTCTTCCTGCTGGCTACCCTACAGAGTTTGTTGCTGCACATAGGGGTCTTACAAAAGCTAAAAAAAGTATTAATGCATTTTTTACAAAACAAAAAAAAGAAATGTGTACACTCACAAGCATAAACATGATGCATTTGGCAAAATTTTCATAACAGTGTGGGATCCGGAATATGATATTCGTAACACCATTTGATCAGTCCTTTGGGAGAAAATTGCTTTAGAATGTTACTAAGTGTATACAGTGCCGTAACTAGGGCAGTGGCAGCGGTGCCCAGGCACATGGGGCAGACCATGGAGGGACGCAGAAATGACTAGACCGGGACTGCTGCGGGATGCTCACACTGGGAATAAAAGAAACTAGTAGTTATAGAAGTTCGCACAGGGCGCACGAAAGGCTAATTACGGTGCTGAGTGTATACATGTTAATGTTTGCGACTGTACACACAACCATATGTTAATAAAATAAGTTCTTATATTATTGAATGACTACAGGTGTTCAAGGAGTTTGTGGAGACTTTCCAGGAGGTCCCCAGCACCACTAGCAAGGTCTGGGTGAAGGCTGGAACGTATGATGCGGGAGCAAGAAGTAAGTAATGTATAGTCACATTGTTTTTTAGCGGGTGTATTTATTTTTCTGGTTCATGGCAAGTTAAAATTTACACTCACATTGATTGCAATAATAATTTATCAATATTTGGGCTTCCACCCCTGCTTTCATCTGCACAGACTATAGAATTAACTCAAAGTCCTAACTTATCCTACTTGAACACGAAAATCGCCAAATTTTTTTTAATACCATATCTGTTAATCCAGATCAATAGCCATGTATTTACCAAATTTCGTTTGGCCGTTTAAGCATGGAAAAGTCACAAATACCTTTCTATCCATGCTCACAAACTTTCACTTTTTATAATAGTAGTAGAACAGGAAAGGATTTCTAAAAACTGGTCTTAAAATTTATAAATCTGTTGTTGGCAGTACCACATACATTTTACAAATAACTGTATACCTCCCCTTTTTTCAGAGGAAGATACATCAGAGAGAGGCAAGCTCTACAAGCCCGTCTCCCGCTTGGATGACAAGCGGAGCCTCTCCTCGGAGATTGATGTGGTCCGTCCTATTGTACAGAGGCCTGAGCCCCCTGGCAGGCCCCATCCTAAGAAGAAGGGACAGGACAAGAAGAAGAGTAACTTGGAACTGTTCAAAGAAGAATTGAGACAGTGAGTGTTATAATTAGAATGTGTTTATAATTGACTGTCTCGTTGGCCTAGTGGTCCTAAGAGCGACTGCTACGCTAGAGGTCTTGGGTTCGATTCCCAGGTTGAGCAAGAAGTGTAATTGGGCTTTTTTCAGTAGCAGCTCGGAGTTAGGATTTGTGCCTGGTTAATGGCTATAGGCTCGCCCTCTTTTATATGGGACCTAAAACATACCGGCGGACTATGGGTGTATGTTGGTACACCTACTGTCTAAGCTTTCGGGGAATGCAGGTGTGATGGTATGGTTATAGTTATCCTGAAAAATACCTATGTATTATGTGTATTGTCTTACAGGATACAGGAGGAAAGATCAGAGCGTCACAAGTATAAGAATGTATTGCGCGAGCGCGGCGTTGTGGGGGTGGAGCCATCGCTGGACATCATCCCAGATGTTGGATCATACGATACTGGTGACCCTAATACCACCAACTTGTATCTAGGCAATCTCAACCCTAAGGTATATAAAGAAAGAAAAACCATTTATTCTTGCGAAAGCGACGCACAACACATACAAAGCAAAAATAAAAAATAACAATAAGAATCATAGTATCTATATGCGCCACTACCGCGCAAAACGGCAGTATGTCAGTTTACAGTTCTAAATATGTTGTCCCTTGAGGTATGCCACAACCAATCAGCTTAGCTAATCACAAGCCATCTAATGGTTAACCAATTCGCCTTTAGATAACAGAACAGCAGTTGATGGAGATCTTCGGCCGCTACGGTCCTCTGGCCAGCATCAAGATCATGTGGCCGCGCTCCGACGAGGAGAAGGCGCGCGGTCGAAACTGTGGCTTCGTGGCCTTCATGTCACGGAAGGACGGAGAGCGGGCACTCAGATGTATTAATGGTAAACACAGTATTTCATGATAAATACAGTACCTAGCCAGACATATGGGGCTGTACCTAGCCCTTTCCCTTCTTAATAACATTTTGCTACATGACGATACTCTATATACAGATGTCTTTGCAAGTACTGAACTGAGACTCCTAAGTGCTGCTAATCAATACCTGGAGTGCATTGCCACACCCAGCACTATCTCAAATTAAACCTATTAATTAAATTGTTTTGTTATTTTGCTTTTAGTGATGTTATAATGTTGTTTTTACTTTTATTGTGTTTACTGTGTAATTTTTAAAATTTAATGTTTTTCTTTATGTTTAGTTTGTATTAATTAACCAATAATTTCTGGTGCAAACTGTTAGTAGAAATTGGTTATCTTAAAATAAATAAATAAATATGACAAAGTCAACGCTCTACGAGATGTTTTCCTTAAACTTGATGTCCGTGCCTGCACTAAATGATTTCACAACAAGCTTTTTTGTAAAACTAGGTAAAGAGATAATGAGTTACGAGATGAAGCTGGGTTGGGGGAAGGCGGTGGTGATCCCGCCGGTGCCGATCTACATCCCGCCCGCCCTGCAGCAGCCCAGCAAGCCGCCGCCGCCCTCGGGCCTGCCTTTCAACGCGCAGCCGCCCAAACATCTCGCCAATAAGGTAACCTACAATCACGGCAAAACATTATACCATCACGCCTATATTCCCTGAAAGGTTAGGCAGAGGTATCCACAGTTCGCGGGTATGTTGTTTAGGTCTCATGTAATAGGGGTCGAGCCTATTGCCATTAACTGGGCACAAATCCTAACTCCGAGCTGTTACAGAGAATTTCATAGATAAACTCAATAACATTTTTTGCTCAACCTGGGATACAAAGCCAAGACTTCTTGCGTAGCAGTCCTGCTTAGGACCACTAGGTTAACGAGGCAGTTTCATGATGAACAAATGTTGAGTTAAATGTTTATGCATGTTGCAACAACATGTTTGAAAAAAGAAAACAACGTAAAACAAAAGACTCTTAACATTCAATATTGAACCTTATCTTGTTGAGTTTAAGTAAGAATTCAGACTCCTGGAGAAGGTTCAGTATTGTTTGCAACAGTTGAAATGATTATAAACATAAAACAATTGTTGTACAACATTATTTCACTATGTTCAAAAGGTTACCGGGATTATTTTAAATTTCAGATTCCCCGAGTACGACCCGGAGAGTACTACCCGAGTGACCCGGATGATAGGAAAATATATGAACAGGTAAGTAAACATAGCTTTTTAGTACTTTAAACTTCACATAAATAAATATTAGGTATTATGGCTCTTATGGCTTATGTATTAAAGTTATTGTCTTTTATTTTGACAGATTTTATCGCAGTCAATAGTCAAAGTCGTGGTTCCTACAGAGAGGTAAGTGACTGCACCAATCATTACTAATATTTATAATATTATTAACAGGAAATATTTTTTTGTTTGTTTGTACCGAATAGGTTACGAAACTACTGGACTGACTTTAACCATTTTTTCACCAACAAATAGCTTAATTTTCACAAATTAACATAGTCTATATAACATCAGGCTACGACAAATGGGAGCGGAGCAATAACCAAAGTCGTTTCGCCTTTTGTTACTGCTTCGCTCCAATGGCTCCTGGTGCGATGTTATATATCCCAAAGCCTTTTTTCGATAAATTAACTATTCAACACAAACATTTTTTTTTCAATTTAAACCCTTCTTGGTATTAAGATTAGCATGTTCAACCAAACAAACAAACTCTTCAGCTTTATAATATACAGTATGGATTTTATTTTGGTCTTTACACCACACCACACTACACCACACTACACTACACTACACCACGCCGCACGACACCACACCACACTACACCACATCCCGCTCACACAGATTTTATTTATTTATTGTTATCTTGTCACCGGTCTCCAGAAACATCCTGATGCTGATCCACCGCATGGTCGAGTTCGTGATCCGCGAGGGTCCGATGTTCGAAGCCATCATCATGAACAAAGAGATGAACAACCCCTTCTTCCGGTTCCTGTTCGAGAACCAGTCGCCGGCGCACGTGTACTACAGGTGGAAACTGTTCTCTATGCTGCAGGGAGACTCGCCCAAGCAGTGGTCGCTTGAAGACTTTAGGATGTTCAAAGGTGATTGGGAAGAGAATTTTATTTATTTATTGTTAATTTATGGGTCATTCATGGTCAGGTCTAACCAAAACTGTTATTGGGTTTTTCTATGAAATTCTCAGTAGCAGCTCGGAGTAAGGATTTGTGCCCGGCTAATGGCAATAGGCTCGCCCCCTATTACATGGGACCTAAACATACCGGCGAACTGTGGGTGTACATTGGTACACCTCTGCCTAACCCTTCGAGGAACTCAGGCGTGATAGTATACTAGTATATTTATGGGTTTTAACAGAGTGACTCAAAATATAACTTTCTCAACTACATGAAAATATTATACACATTTCATTGTTTGAATTCAGAATACGTTGCACCTCCGAAATTGTCACAATGTGTGTGGTGGTGTTGACACCATCATCAATTGTCATACTTTTTACGAACTGTCAAAACGCGATTCTCCCATAGATTTTGTACAGCAATATCGAAATGTGACGTCATTTATCTGCCTAGTCAATTGATTAACTATTGATTGATTTCAAAGTAACTAAAAAACAATTTTATGGTTAATTAAAAATTAATGGGGTTTTCAGGGATGAAATAAAGTGTTTTTTTTAGAGAAGTTGTGTCTTGGGATAATTGTTTAATGGTGCCATCTACCCAATTGTTAAAATAAAGAAAAGGCAAATATTTTTCCATCTTTTGTTAATCAATAAATTTATTTTTGTTGTATTTCTCATTCTACCGAACCGAGAACAGGGAAAAATTTAAATGTATGTAATACTTGTCTGCAGGCGGTTCAGTATGGCGGCCGCCCGTCATGAACCTGTACACGGCCGGCATGCCGGACGAGCTGGTGGAGGAGGAGGACGCCAAGGAGAATATTAGAGGAACGCTGTCCAACAAGTGAGTGTGGTGATGTAGTGTCCGAACTTGGCTGATAAAAGTATTTTTACTATATTCCCGTTTGAAGGGTATGGGTGCCGGCGTAATTACAGGCACATGAGACATTTCAACTTTGTCTCTGGGATGGCAACGCATTTGCAAGGCCTTCTAAAACACGCGCCAAATAGCCTGCCCTGCGTTTAGAAGATGAATATTATATTTTTGACTATTTCCATGGTCTTCTCACTAGGTTCAGAGAACGCAAACTCGATCGAGTTCCCAGATTCGATTTATATTTAGATTTTCTCAGTTTCGCAGCCTTTATTTCAGATTTGTGTAACTTTTTAATACTCACGAAATGTGTGAGAATCTTGTAATACCTACAGCATATACTATTAATTACTGTATTATATCAATTTTAAGTTAAAAAGCCTCTATAATTGTATGTTATGGATTTTCTCCCAGAATAATTAAAGTTGCATAGTATAAGAAGCCTCTATAATTAAACTATGCCACTTTAATTATTCTGGGAGAAAATCCATACATAAACTCACGCCATTTTCCCATGGAGATAGGCAGAAACCACAGATCTATCAAGAAAAAATTAGAAAATCGATTGTTAATTAAAACAACAATTGCAGCCAACGCGACCGTCTGGAGGAGCTGATCCGCGGGCTGACGCCGTCGCGCTGCAGCGTGGGCGCCGCCATGGCCTGGTGCCTCGAGCACGCCGAGGCCGCCGGAGAGGTCGCCGCCTGCCTGGCCGAGGCACTCGCCGGCCAGGCCACGCCGCCGGCGAGGCGGGTCGCCAGGCTCTACCTGCTGTCCGACATACTGCACAACGCCGGCGCTAAGCTTACTAATGCTAGCGCTTATAGGAGCGTGTGAGTGTTATACCTGTTATAATTTGTGACACACTGCGTAAGACGTCCATCCACAAGATGGACTGACGACCGACTGGTCCTTTTGGAAATATATGGGGGAGACCTATGTCCAGCAGTGAACGTCCTGTGACTGCCGTACTTTCGAGTCATGTGGTTGCTTTAAAGACAAAATCAAATTATTTATTTCTATTACAACATTAAAGACACTTTGAACGTCAATTACATGAGAAACAAAAAGTAATATTGAATTTAGTTGCCCATTCTAATTTCATATGGAGAAGAATGAGCAAGAAACTCCATGCATACTCTTTAGAAAAATACTCATAACGTAGTACGACATAGTAGTTTTAACTTATAGGTTACATAGTGCAACATATGTGCCATTTTTTTGCTATCATATTTAGCTTAGACGTTCAAGGAACATTTGATGCTACAAAAATACGACGTATGCGCCTGAACTAAACGACGTCACCTTTACACCAACGCACGTTAAATGCGAAAACATCCATTGGTGTTGTGTGTGTGTAATGCTATTAATACAACTCTTATTATTACTTATTAAAAATACACTTCAAACAACAACTATTTATTAAAAATACTTTAAACTCTCACATGTGATAAACGTTGAGCAATATTTTACAACAAACCCGTCTCCGCCCAGTTTCCAGCAACGGCTGACGGAGATAATGCGCAACTGTCACCTGGCGTATTCCCGCATGACGTCACGCCTGCAGCAGGAGGGCTTCCGCGCTCGCGTGACGCGCATCCTGCAGGCCTGGGCCGACTGGGCCGTCTACCCCACGGACTTCTTGC
Source organism: Caradrina clavipalpis (assembly GCA_932526535.1). NCBI lineage: Eukaryota > Metazoa > Arthropoda > Insecta > Lepidoptera > Noctuidae > Caradrina > Caradrina clavipalpis. The sequence continues at coordinate 3,515,280 of OW052088.1, forward strand.
TACATATCAACGATGTCTTCCTGGGACATGATAAGGTAAAACAGGCTTTAGATTTTTTAGAATTAAGTTACAAGTCGCGTGCACACGATATCATGCTTCTCGAACTGTGCTCTGCAAATGTATTTGTACATTATACTTATTTATTGGCTGATATTGGACTTTGTTAAAATATGTTAATACAAAATATGCTAATGAGGGTATGTGTCTTCTGACTTGATTTATTTAAACAAAAAAAAAAAATTACATAAAATACAACCGTCTTTAAAAAATTAAAAAGGGAAAAATAACTTTAGTTTTGGAAGTCGATGGCATTACAAAACATAATTTACATATTTTATTTTTCGCTTTTAGTATCTCGTTCCTGTCATCCAAATCCATGAAGGTACGAAAATACATTGTATTTTTAAGTCGGTTAAAAATAATTGTTATTTCCATTGCAGGAGACAGACGTAGTCCCAGGGCTGGGTCCCGCAGAGGGCGAGGAGGGCGGCGGGTCAGAATCCGGCGCGTCTCCCGCTCGTTCCTCTGCGTCGGAGGAGTCGTGGGACAACGCGGCGGGCGGGCCGCTCGACGGGGCCGCGCTCAGGAGGCTCGCCGCCGAGCGCGCCAACCTGCTCACCGACCAGCACGCACAGCACGCCACACACGCCACGCACGCCACACACGCAGCACACGCCACGCACGCTCAGCACGCACCGCACACGCCGCTCGCACGACAGCCGCTCACGCCTAAAATGAGGCCGCATGCGGTGCACGACGACATTGATGGTATACCCGGTAAGTGTACTCAAACTCAAATATTTAAAGACAAAAAAAAAAACAAATTTATGTTTGTAAATGCACCCACAATATAGGCGAGATCTTTAATGTTCAGATAACGTTTCTTTTATTTAAATTGAACACACCATTAAAGTTTTGTTAAGAACATATTCAAACACACACACTTACATCACGCCTGTATCCCCCGAAAGGTTAGGCAGGGGTAAACACAGTTACAGTACCCACAGTTCACTTAAACATACCGGTATATTTAAGTCCAATGTAATACGGGGCGAGCTTATTGCCACCGAACTGCTAGTGAAAATTTGATAAAAAAACCCAATAACACTTTTTGTTCAACCTGTGAGGCTAACTCAAAACCTCTAGCGTTCCAGTAGCGCTTAAGACTACTAGAGTAACGAGACTTGAACAAATCCTTAGTAAATGTAAGTATAATGTGTGTGTATGTTCCAGTGGACGAGGACATAGACGGCATCCCCCTAGACGTGGACCCTGGGTCACGTGCGGGCCCGGGCGGCACGTTCGTGCCGTCGCGCTGGGAGAGCGTGGACACGGACGTGCCGGACGACGCGCCCGCCGGGGCCGACCCGCCCACGCCCACCACGCCCAGGGAGCTGCTGCAGCACGACAGGTATACACCATACAAACTTAATGGCGCCTCGGAAGTTAGCTGCGAGTGATGGTTCGCGCAGTTTTATTTAATAATAATTTGGGCTCCATTTAATTGACCTTGGTCTCCTGTTTATTTGTAGGAAGTTTCATTAAATCGGTTCATTCATTTCGAAAACTAAGGACTTGAAAGTTTGTATAAAATGCCGTAAGGTATAAACGCTAACTGTCACGAAAAAATATTTTTTACTTTATATTTACTGCAAACCTCAACTATTGCCCTGTTTCGTTTGTACTAAGATTTTTTACCCACCACGTATACAAGGTATTGTTTTGCATCCTCCTCAAATTCAACGAGTTAACTATGCTCGTGATTCTTAACACGAATCAATAATAAAATGAATTGGTTTTGTAATTTCGAATTAGCCATCAGGGTTTAGGCGCTATGTACACGTTGATATAGCCGCGCGACAACTCTGCCTACCGCATACGCAACTGGGCAATTCAGATTTTTGCAAGAGGTGTATTCTGGAATACTGTTATTTGATAGGTACAACAAAAACCCAAGTATTTATTAAATATTGACCAGGTATCGTAATTATATTTGATTACTTCTTTTTGTTTATGACAAGCTCCTAAAATTTGACGAAGATGCAAAACGGGTATATAGCTAATCTTCTAACAAACACAAATACTTATCCCAGTGAGGAGCAAGCTCTAAAGCGCGAGACTCTGCGCGACATCGAGGTGCGCGTGCTGAAGTACGCGGACGAGCTGGAGGCCGGCGTGCGAGCCAGGCGGGCCGGGCTCTCCGCCACGCAGCAGATACACCACTACCGCAGGAAACTCATCAAGAAGGTCAGTATGATGAGCAGGATGGAGTCTGTTGCTAGGTTTAATGAAGGAAGGTTGATAATGGACCGTTTCACCCAGCAATGTATGTACTGCAGCGATCTATCGTCGACGTGCAGTGAAAACCTTGTGTTGCAATAAAAAATTTACAAGAGAAGGAAAAACACTGTTTTGTGAAAATGAATTTATGAAGTATAAATGTAAATCTTTCTGTTTTATTATAATTTTGAGTAGTATAAAAATTGACATAAAACGGAAAAAAAATATTCTCACCTGGCAATTCCATTCAGTTCGCGATTTTCGCTCAACTAAATAGCAAACTGTTATTTGTCCCGCCAGGCATCTCGAGAAGTCAAAGAGGCCGTAGAGGAAGTGAGGGGAGAGTCACCAGAACCGAGGAGACGGTCACCCATCGAAGATGACACGTATTCCACGTATGTACACAATCTATACTCATATTATAAAAAGGTCACATTTTTTGTTTTGTTTGTAACGAATAGGCTCCTAAACTACTCGACCGATTTAAAAAAGAATTTCACCAAGAGATAGGTACATTATTCCTGAGTAACATAGGCTATATAACATCACGCTACGACACACGGGAGCGGAGTATTAACCGAAGACGTAACTTATGGCGGGTGAAATAAACCACGCGGGCGAAGTCGAGGGTAGTTTGCTATCATCATTTAAACAGACACGAAATAACACAATTTATTGCTATTCAGAATTTTAGGCAATACCTAAGAGTTCGTTGTATCTTAGTTTTTAATACATTTCGTATTTCCTTTGATATTGTGGTCAATAATAAGTATTTAAAATGATAATCTACTTTTGTTGCTGACTGTTCCGCACCGGGCAGCCCTATTAGGCGTTTTTTTCTGTATCCATTTTCCAAAGTAATAAATACTCTATTTATGCAGCAGTATAGTTCAATATTGCACAAACAAATATTTCAACTTCTCCTTACACCTACACGCGTTTCCAGAAACTTTCACACCATAGATTGTCGACACGTGAATTTAAATATTTGTTCATACAACATTGAACTATATTGCTGCATGTGTAGAGTATTTTTACCTATTTTTGACTAATTTTAATTCTTGCCCATACAATCCATTCTTACCTACTCCTCGCTGGTGTGAAACTACCTTAGCAATGCTGTACAGTCCGCGAGGCGTAAGCTGAGCTGCATTTGTATGAGTGATTATCAAAAGTAGAGAGTTGCGTCCGTTTTAAACCAAGCAAAGGACGCGTCGCACACTACGCCGCGTTACACCTATAATATCTGTATACACACTCACACAAATGCAAAGCTCAGCTTACGCTTCGCGGACTGTACATTCATAAACAAACTCCAATGACCCCGGCAGTGCACATTTGTACAAAAGTATTAGGTCTCTGGAAAGGCGAGCCAATACAATTAAAATAAATCCTAGACTATAACTAAGAATTTTCTAACAGAAAAACCCAACAAGTATTGCCCGTGCTGGGAATCGCACCCAGGACCTCAAGATCCTCAGCCGCGCTAGCTTCGGAGAGGTGATATTTGCATACATAACCGACCGTAAGGCAGAAACACACGGCGGGGTGGGCCGGGCCGAACAATTTGACCGCGAACGATATATTCGCGGTGAGAGCAGCCGCGGGCATCGACAGATCAGACGCGGTGTTTATTGCTTCGCGGTCAAAAAGACTGCCCCGCCCCGTCGTCTGCAAAGCGCCTTAATGTCCACTGTTCTGGCTCTCAACTCGTGCGTACTTGCTCGAAGATTTTACATTCACTCGAATGAAATCGAATGTGCAGGACTTATAGTTCGGGTTGTGGAATTAGTTCGAAAGGTCCACCTTGGCTCTAGAATGCAAGGGGCATTAGGAGGAACACAGATGGGTTTTAGTCAGTAAGAGTCTGACACTCCCTTCCACTCCATCTAGGGAAATCATTAACCAATCCTAGGAGTACATTTTTCTCTTAAGATATTTAATACTGTAGTAGAATACTGCCCATGCACATAATTACACATACATACCAGCACGCCTGTATTCCTTGAAGGGTTAGGCAGAGGTGTACCAATGTACACCCGCAGTGCACCGGTACGTTTAGGTCCTATATAATAGGGGGCGAGCCTATAGCCATAAACCGGGCACAAATCCTAATTACGAGCTCTACACAATTATGCACATAACTATGCATTGTAATTTCCTACTTACATACTTAAGTGGGGGGAATTCGTGATCCAATGACAGCGGTTTGGCTTCTCCTAAATTAAGTAAAGTTAGCGTTGCATATAAATATGAACTTTATTGTAATAAAAATAGCGTTTATATTCGAATAATCAAATGTAAACACGAACATAAGCCTTAATGTGAAAACAATGTTCTTCATATTCCTATAAAACGTTAACTTTAATTAACAAACTGAAAGCGCGGTTTGAGAATATTGTCCTTGGTTTTGTGCTAACGGAGGATATCAACTAATTAGGCGTCTTGATTTGCAGAGCATCGTCCAAGAAGTCCAAGAAATCTCGCGAGCCGTCGTTGTCACCACCGCCGATAAAGCGATCACGGTACAGGTAACATTTTATAATTACTGAAAATTCTCTAGCCCTGTTCTGTTATTCGTGCTCTTAAAATGCATCGTATTTCGAGTTCGTATTTTTTATCTCTGCGTCAATCTGTCAAAAGTGCTCCTAGTTTACATATTGTCTTTGACAGTCGCTAAGATGAGATTGTGATGGGCTGTTTAATGAATTATGGTAATTGGGCTTCTTGTTACTGCTATAGCCATAAAGAAAAAGACAGGGATGCAATAATATTTTAAATGCCTTTATCGCTAAATGTACTCAGGCCCACTTTCAACAAAATCACTAAATACATTTAGTGCCTAAACGTATAAAGACATCATTGCATCCCTGTCACATTGTTAGAAGGTGACAGAGACAGAATGGTAATCTAAACACATTTAGCACTAAATATGTTTAGTGATTTTAGTGAAAGCGGGCCTTAGAGATTTCTGTTGCAAGTGCGTCATAAGACTGTCAGTATTCTGAACCAACAAGGTTCTATAATTTTTCCGTTCTTCCACAGTGATCGCAAGTCAAGATCACGGTCAAGATCGCGCGAGAGGGAAAGAGAACGCGAACGCTCCCGCGAGAGGGAGCGAGAGAGAGATAGGGAAAGGGAGCGAGACAGGGATAGGGACAGACGCCGCCCACGCTCGCCGGCCACGCCCCCTCCCCACCACCACCGGAAACACAGCAAGCATCCCAAGTATAAGTACTGATCAACGAGCGAATATGTACTGATTAATGTAGTTAAGATAATAAATGTAACTATATATATATAACAGCTGTATCATTTATATTCTTCAAATATTCTACTAAATATGGGCATCGTTTTTTTATCAGCCATTTTTCAAGGGGTGAATACGAACAACTTCTTCGATGGGATCAAACGAGAAATATTTAAAACATGTGCTGTTTTATTCAATTTGATTGTGTTTTAGTGTTTATAAGAAACATTTTTTTGTACCTACTTGTTTTTGGTATACCGATTTGACGCACTACGAAGCATGGCGTTGACATTTACGCATATACCTTATCCTATAGTAAATAGGTTCAATATTGTATCGCTAACATTCGCCAGTCAAGCCGTGCTCGCTCGTTCCAAACTCAAAATATTTGCAGTAATAAAAAACTCAATAAAAGGACTTTTATTAGTATTGTATAATTTTATTTAGTAAACATTTCATTCATATCGAAATAAAATTATAATAAAAACACCTAATATTATCATCTAAACAGTACAAAACATTCCGATACAAAATAATTGAGAACACAAATTATAATTTATTTAGAATAATAATCTCATATATATATATATATTTTATGACTCCCTGATCTAATAGAAATAACAAAAATTATCATTATAAAAGTGAATAATAATATAAATGATTTTCGTACATTGTCAATGCAAGTTTATTTTGTCAAATAAAATTTCGGATTTCGTTAACTGAATTTAGCTGATATCATTGGGACAAAAATACTGATTTTTTATGTAATGATTGCGTTAATTTTAACTACATAATGTTTGAAAAAGATACTCTCATTCAATATTAATCTTGGTTTTTCTTCTTTCAGTTAAATTCAGTTTTCAAAAACCCCAACTAAGTAATATTGAACATTGACACTACACATAAGAGCGTATCCTACATGACTAGCTGCTAGGCTCATTCACAAGCCACCAGAACACAGTACAAACGCAAACTCACCGACTTGGTAACTAAAACGAATTACATGTTCATAGTATTTTATTTCTTACAAATAATATTTTATAAATATAGGGCTGAACCAGGCGCAATTTGCGTCGTTGAAAATGAGGCTGTTGTATGCATTATACTGTACTTTGCGCTACACAAATTTGAGTCCAGTAAGAGGTAATTGCGTACTCACTTTGAGCGACGAAAATTTGGTATTTGGCCCTTAAAATAAATCTAAATGAGATAGTCGAATTATGGTTTCGTCTGCTTGTACCTACGTGTTCATAGAACGCGGAATATAACTTTACAAGTAATTATTGCAAGGATTCTCATAAGGCATACATTATACTATTCAGATATAACATAACAATATATCTTTGTTTGTTAATAAAGCTCCTAGCATTACTGATAGCCTCGCAAGCGCATTCAACTGCATTCCATACAAATTATATACATAATAACTTTGAATATTCATTTAAATTCCTCGATTTGTGACACTTATTCTTACTTAAAAAATAATTATCGCCTTTAAAAATATAATACTGAAAAACGCATTGGGGAGAGACAATACAAATAAAACTTTCAACTACTGTAAATAAAACAGATATTAGTTTGACAATCATAGCCTTCTGTGTACTTAAGATAAGGTTTAATATATTTGGACAGTATACAATGTTACAAAGTTTATTTCTACATAATTTGACGTCGAGCTACTCGTCTAATAAATGTGATTACATGTTTATGATTGCTAAGTGTACCCGTAGCACAGGAATGTATAAAAATATAATTATTACATTAATCACAGACTATCATAATTGAAGTATCAGTTCTATTTTAAGTATAGTGCGATTTAAACTTAACGGCAGCTCGGAAGTTAGCTGCGAGTGCAGGTTCCCGCAGCTTTATTCGAGTAAATAATAATGAAGGCACCATTTAATTACTTCTAGCTAGAAATCATTAAATGAAGTCTACATTTTTATTGACTTGAATCTTCCGAGCAGCCATTAAGTTTCGATCGGGTTACAGTGGACATTAATCTCATGGCTTCTCACACTCTACTTAGGGCTGGTTCCCACAGGTTATAAACTTCTAGCCATAAACTAACGCTTAAATAATGTGTGTGTCTCTAAAACTATCTCTACGATGTGATTGTGGACGTGTTGAATCAAGTTTAGAGCTAAAACATAACCTGCTATACTATTCTGCAATAAATCTCATCCAGTGAGTTTGAATGAGGTGAGCTTAAGGTGAGATGTCATACATAGATGCATAAACTCACGCCTTTTTCTAATGGGGGTAGGCAGAAACCACAGAACGCCACGTGCTACGATCCTTACATACTCCTCTCGCCTCGTCCACGATCATACATCTGTCATACAAGGACGCCCGTTACGAGTACTGCGAACCCGACCTTTCTGAACAACCTCACTATTAAGATGTGAGATGTCAATCCGTAGCATTAAGATAAGAGCTCACTTCACCTAAACTCATTGAGGGAGATTTTTTACAGAATAGACCGACTTATGGGAACTACCAGTTTTGCTTTATGGCGTAAGTCTAATTCTGCAAATGTTTTACATATATTCAACTTGTTGACGGATATTTTGGAGTTATTGAAAAGTTTCAAGAATAGACCCAAGCAAAGTATTGGTCCCCGTGTTCCATGAATATAAATATTGAATTTATTTTAATTATGGTTTTTTTAAACCAGTTAAGTGATAAAACAACTTAAGGTTTTAATAATAAAACAGAATTAGACTAAATCCAAAAAGTTAGGCCGTGATGTTGGCTAAATTGGGCTAAAAGAATGTTGGCTTCCATAATAATGGCCAGGGATTGTGCAAACAATTTGGCATGCATTGGCTTACAAATGTATATTGAATCATTTCCGAATATTTCGCCTCTTTGCTTCAATAATATGTTATCTTGAAATTAGTCTACTCGTCAATGGAACTCTTAGACAACGTAAAATGTAATGGCAGTGAACATTTAAGTGAATAACAATATACTAATATTAAGGGGTAAGATTTTTTGTTTGTTTGTAACGAATAGCCTCTGAAACTACTGGACCGATTTGAACCGTTTTTAAACAATAGATAGCTACATTATTCCTGAGTTACATAGGCTATATAACATCACGCTACGACACACGGGAGCGGAGCAGTAATAAAGGCAAAACTTAACGCGGGTGAAATAAGCGAAGTGGCGGGCAGTTCGCTAGTTTATTAGAAACTGCAGTCGATGAAGAGCTCTAGAGATTATCCGTTTCATTGCAAAATGAATCCAAGTTTTAGTTTCCTTGAAACCAGTTTTTGTATTTCGTACTTTAAACCGATTACATTAAAGTTCTTAATACAAAACTGACAACTTACAAGGTTTTGAAGTCAGTATTTTTTTGTATCAAGAACTTTACTACGGTGTAAATAAAGTACAAAATAGAATCAAAGCTCTTAGGATGTCAATGAGACAGTTTTGGCAACAAGGGTTTGTTTACACTGTCTAAAAGTCCTATTAACGAATAGTTTACACTCGTTGGCAAACCGAGGGGGTGGCACTACTTCTAAACCGTATTCTGGTTAACATTCCTATATAATTCCAATAAACATACTCTAGACACTACCATTTTGTGTTCCACCCCCTTTAAGCCGTCCTTTCCACACGCGTCGCACTATTAAGCTGGTTTTACACTCGCACAGTCGCGGCGCGAAATTCTATGAACGTTGAATGCAGATAGCATAGCATAGGTATAGTAGGACCGGCACCTTTTTTTTTTAATGATGGGAAATCATCGAATGACTTCTTCCGCCCTGGGCGGAGCGGAAGGGAGTGTCAGATTCTTACTGACTAAAACCTATCCGTTTTCCTTCTAATGCCCTTGCGTTCGAGGGCCAATAAGACCGGTACCTACCTGTCCTATTACAAAACCTATGCTGTAGGACAGCATAGGTTTTGCAGCGTCTCGTTCACACCTCGCGGCGAGTGTAAAGCCAACTTTAGATAGCTTTTAAAATGATTTACAGGAATTTAAGCTAAGCTAAGGCTGTTCCTAACAATTAGGAATAAAATCTCTAAGAGATCCGTCTTACGCGATGAAACTTGGATTCAATATGGAAACTCAATTTAACCGCGATCAGAGTAAAGGTATAAAAGTAAGAAATAATGAGTAAAGTGAAAAGAAAATAACAGAAATTTGAATAGAGTATTAGTTAAGAAGATAAGAATTCAAATATTGAACATGAGTCTTAGATACAGCGGTCCTTGATTAAGTACGGACAGCAACAAAAGTCGATTAACAATGTCACTTTTATATATCATTTATATAAAAGACACACGAAATAACACACTTTATTGCTATTTACAATTTTAGGCAATACTTAAGAGTTTATTTTATCTTATTTTTTTTTGTGTGTTAATTAACTATAAATAAATAAATAAATCTATTTCGTATTTCCTTTGATGTTGTGCTTAATAATGAGGATTAAAAAATCTGTAATGTTAATCTACTTTTGTTGCTGACTGTACCAGTTGTGCTCGCCCTAAACAAATTAAATCCTAGTTTCATCGCGTAAATGTTGAAATAAATTCGGTTACAACAATAATAACATTATGTTATTACATAAAGGCCATCTCTAGCAGTATACTGACAATCACACTACTCTCGTATTTAGTTCATTGGTCTACGTAAGGCGCTAGTGAGCCTAAATGTCATTGCTCAATATAATAGCACAGCTCTGACGCAACAAAATAATTGCCATTCAAATTAGGGCTCTAAACCGTGTGCGTTAAATACATTTTTACAAAGATAAGACGAAAAACGTGACGGTTTACGAGGGGCGCTGTTATAGGGAGCTATGACCATAAGTCAAATTTAACCATTATTTGCGTAAAATTTGTTCTTAAAGCTGCCAGGCCGTTTGCGAAAAAGTGGCCTAAAGACTGCAGAAGTAAGCATCTAGTCTCGATTTGTGAAAATAGACTTAAGCTTAAGGTTCAAATTACTATAGAAAAACTTGTTACACTTTGGGCCACTTTTATGCAAACGGCCTCTTATCCACAATTAGGAACACTAGCGCCATCAATAACTAGCGACGATTTTTCGAACTAACTTAGAACTTCGTGAAGCTACACAAGTGTCTCTTAAGTTAAAATCTAAGTTTCTTTACTTACTACTTGATAATCATTGCATAAGTTAATTATTACTTATAATTAAATGTAGTTCACCTACATTTTGTTAGGCCTGTCTGTAGATATTCATTGAAATATTAAACGTCTTTTGAATTTAATGTTGGAATGTCCATGTTGTAATACCAGTCGATTCTCTCAAGTTAAAAATAAACCAGGTACAATATTTAGGTCGTAATTTAAAATGCAAATAGATTGAAAATAATAAAATATTTAGAGAATATAACATGTAATAATATTCAAGAATGTAGAAAATAGTGTTGCCATCTTTCGTGAAAAATCGGTGTATTTTTAACCATCGGCGAATACGGCTAATCTCTTGAAGAATTTGTTCTTTTCAGTATACAGGAAAAATTTTTAACCAGTGCGTAAATTTTGCCATAATAAACTTCAACACGTTTTATTAAACACGTATATTTTATTTTGATATGTCTTAGTACTAAAAAAAAAGTTATCGCTTACGAAACATGTTTACTTAAAAACCATATTTTATTCTCACTCGGCGCTAGCGCATTCCCCACCCCCTCACCCCAGCCATGCGCCCGGGTGGCGGCGGCGGTCGCGAGTTTTCATTGATAGTATGGCGAATGGATTATGTCCTGGATGTTTTGCTTATTTCAAACTCGGATAAGGATGAAATTTTTTTTATTTTGTTTTTTTAACTAAACACGGAAATGTGTTCTACTACTGACACTGAACTACCAAAAAAAAATTACGCACTGGTTAAAAACTTATCCTGTATTTCATATAGAGATCAAACATTCGCTAACTAGATACTATCAGATGCAATAATTGTCTTTTATTTAACAACATATTTTATATTTCATCATTCCTACAGCAGTTGCTTAGGCCATCAAAATTTGCAACAATCTTACAAACAACTATGGACTCTAGGACGACGAAAAAAGATTCAAGTCTCCTTTTTCTACGATTCTGCTTCTTGCCTACGCTAAAATTCAACTGTATATCTTACCATATAAGACGAACAATTGAACATACATTATGGTAGGTACAGTTAAGAAAACAGTTAGGTACACAGGCCAAAAAGTATCCACTATATTGACAATTTATTCATTGTCATTGCACAAATAACTTTTTTAAATAAGTAACCTCGGTACTCAAAGCCGTTACTTAAAAGTGATCGATCATTAACTTGAAATTGGAACGCTTAAAAATGGAAGCATATCAATTGGGCGGGCCTAAGATGTGCTGATCGATTAAAATTAAAGATAATTAGTTTTTTAAGGGGCCTCTGAGTGCGACAGACACCTTTTTAGTGCTTATATCTCTTTTGTTGACTGTACATTTTTTTACACGGCATAATTTACTCTTTTGGGAGTACTTACAGACGCCTGCATTACTAGGTAACCCCCCTTTCTAAATTATAGCAACAAAGTACAAAATAAATGCAGGCATCTATACATACTTCAGTAAAATTGTACCATTACCGCATTTAGCATATTGTCATCTATAAGCATGTCTGAAGTTTCTGTAGCATGCGGGCTCCCGCAGTCACCTCCAAGCCCTGCGCTGTGGCCGTGCGGGGTACACCGCATGCGTGGGAGTGGTGGGCGTGCCCGGCGCGGGGCCGGAGCACGCGGGTGATGGTCACCTCATCTTGCGCACGCGCCAGCACCGTATGCGTCCGTCACTGGGGAGAAATAGTCATTGTAAATGTTTTTAGTGATTGGTTGGTGGTTTAGTTAGTATGATGATCGGGATGTGGAAGCACAATATGTATTGTATTATAATCCATTTATTTATAACACTAGAAATGTAACAATAGGTGGGTTATATTCATGAAATTACTGAAATGACATTTTAGTAATTTAAGTTGCCCTAAATTAAGTTTTAATATATCGTGCTTTCGGCAACATAGATATAAAACACGTTTTTTTATGTTGGACGTATGTAACTCTCAAATTAGTCTCTGAGATTATAAAATACACTTTACATGGCTTACTATTTATTATGAAATCACGAATATATACACCAACGTTGAAATAATGATAGCGTTGTTACGTTATTTTTCTAATGTTATGTTGAATGGAATGTAGGTGTATTATAGTACTAATGAAGTTTACGCAATGTGTTTTGAATCTTTTGTGTATGGCTCAAGGTCACATTTTTAATACAAGAAAAGTTACGTGCGTTATTGCAATATTGTGCCTCCACCCTTAATTGTAGCATTAATAATTAGAAAGAAAAATTGGGGATCGATAGGCCCTGGTTCACCAAAATTTAATCAAGGTTTATTTTTAAAACAAATCTAGCGAGGTGTTTTACCTAAGTTTTTCGTTTTGGAAATTTTAAATAGAGTTGTTTAATTAAATAATCGTTTGATTAAATATTGGTGAACATAGAACTAAATAGAGATAGCCAAATTATTATTTCAGCCTTTTTACCGAAAGTTGGCAAGTACACAATGAAACCGGTGAAAAGGATATCGTAACAAATACTTTTACCATGGATTGGATTCAGTACATGTTTCTAGACACCTAACGACAAAATTTTTCATCGGTTATTAAAAAAAGTATGTGCACAAATACAGGTGCGGAGTGCACCTGTGTTTGTGCACATACTCTCTTCCTTAACTCTCAAAATCCAATTCGACACAACCGGTAAGAGATCAGGCAAGGGACCAACGGCTTTACGAGACACGGGGGTGTCACACCACCAACTTCCAAACTCCGGGCTTTTACTGAGAAATTCCTAATGGAAAATCCCAATAACACTTTGCCCGACATGGGGAATCGAACCCAGTCGTGCTTGCCACCACGAGACCTACGGGTTAACTACAAACATGTTATGTACTGAATCCATGGTAACAGTGGTCGTTACGACAACCCTTCCATCTCGTATAATTTTTAAATAGTTTACTATGTATAATATTAAATAAATTGGTTAAAATTCAGGAAGAATAACTAAGAGAACTACACACAACAATTAAAGCAGGTTAGTCAATGAAATAATTATTGTACAACTAAATAAATGATATCAAACTGGTTGAAAACAATTAGTTACTAGGGTAAAGCTGTAGTACAATAGAAAAGGGTTACAACAGGAAAACAGTAAGGGCCTGTTCAGACGTACCACAACCACACCACAATTATAACACGGTCGCGTTCATCGACAAAATGTAGTCAGTGTGAATTAAACTATTCATTTTTAAAAATAATGCCCAATTACGTGTTTGTGGTACGTCTGAATAGACGGAAAAAACATTGATTTGTGAAGGATTTACACTCTGTTGTCAGCGTCTTAAGTTATTCGGGGCCAGTTTAAATAGCAGTGTGATTCTCTAAGCCTCACTTCGTAATTCGAAAGCTGAATCCGCAGTGAGATTACAAAATAGTATTCTGTTAAACACGATCACGCCGGTGACGTCACAACGGCAAACGAAAACTAAACCAATGACAAGTTAGTTCGTTATCGAAGTGAGCGCGATCACTTTAGTGAGACTCGTTTTCGAGTTTACATTTTAGAGAATCGCACTACAGTACTGCTGTTCGCACCTTTATGAATGTTCCAAGGCAAAATAAAGTTTATGAACTCATTTTGGTTAATTTTCAAGGGAACGTCAATACAACCATTTGTATTAACCTCTCCGCGCACGACCGACTTTTTGACCGATTTTTGGCAGATTTTTTCTCTCCAACACAGAAATCTGTCAAAAATCGGTCGAAACATCGGTCGTGGGTGAGCCTTAAGCCGAGAACAGAAGAAGAAGAGACAGATGATAAAGGCACACAAGATTAGTGTTAAATGTATGAACCTGTCAGTCTAACAAATGTAGCGAAACAAAATTCTGACGTCACGTCATCTCGTGTCAAAACGAGGCACGAGTTATTTTCGTATCGATTCGAGATGGCGCGAGACCAGAAGTTTGTCACGTTCATGTTAGTCCGGATATAGACAACAGCGAAGCGCAGTTTGCCTGTGTGAGTGGGAGTGAAGCGGCGGCGCGTGCGCAAGCGGTGCGACACATCTCACATCACATGAGCGCACTTTTGAACAGTGCAGATAGCCATCGTCAGATTTTTTTAAAGACTGCTAAAGATATTTAATTGTTCCTTGCAGGTTTAGGGCTTCCACACACGTCAGAGTTTTTGTGGGACCGATTATCGGATCAGACGATTATTTCATAGTTTTGTTGGACATCTGTGTTGGGATATAGGAATTCACAGGAGAAAGTTGACTTGTCACCGACACAAAATCGGTCTGACGTGTGCGGAGAGATCTTGATAATGTGAAATTCTTAGACAGACGCAGAACTAGTACTATAGTGTTGCCTGCTTAAAATATTGATATTATCTATCAGTATGATCACACAGCATGCACCGGTGAGTCAATGCTGCTATGGATCCATTTGTTTCTACCATTTAAAAAAACATTTCCTAAAGAAGAATTTGCAAATTGATGATGAAAACAAACTACATGATAAACCCTCTGTTCTCGAACGAAAAATAAGTTGCCGTGATTGGTTGTTGTTAATTCAGTCAACCCAACAGATGACACAACACGCGTGCTTACTGGACAAACGATGAAGAGTAGCTTCGCGTGACGTAATGTGGCCAATGACGTAACGTATGTTTGACTGACGTGGTGTGACATAGCGTATTGTAAGTCTGCTTTCACCCAAACGCAGGCTTAAAGGCCTATTCAAACCTGAGCGATATTCGCTGCCGCTGTGGGTAGAGGTACATACCGCGCGGATTTCGCTCAGGTATTTAGTATCAAGTACCGCGGCTAGAGCGACCTGAGCGATATTCGCTGCCGCTGTGTGTAGAGATACATACCACGCGGGTTACGAACGGTAGCGAATACCGCTTAGGTCTGAACAGTAATATTACCGCATACCCACTGGGTTTTCTCTGCCGCAGACGGTAGCGAATACCGCTTAGGTCTGAATAGGCCTTAAGGCGGCGCTGACTGACGTCGCGATATGGCACGTCATGGCATCAAAACACAGTCGCTCCCGTTTTAAACCTTATTTCAATTAATTTAGCTGTCATAATTAAGCCAACAATTTGCCACATGAATTTTTCGTTTGAGAAATAGGGGTTAAGCTAAGTATATTAGTTGCTGCGCTCCAATAGTGTAAATAATGAAAAAAGTACTTCAGCTATTTTAGTATTTTTGTATGCTTGTACAATTATGATGGTAATATAAATTTTGTATTTTGTATAAATACGTGCATATGGAGTGAAAGGCTCAGACAGAGCAGCAAATAAATTAGAATACAGTTGGAAATTGTGTGACTGCGCATAATAAGAGATCGTTCATCGATCAAGCTTCGAATTGGCGGTTAAGAAAATAACGAGATATGACGATAGGGGGTGTAGTGGGAAATTACGTTTTTCATTTTTCATTGAAGGCTACGTTTCTAAGAACTAGAAATTAGAATTGGTTTATTTGAAAGTAAATCTGGAAAATTAAAAATTAAAAAAAATCCGGTAAGTACAGCAATCGCGGGTTCAAATTAAGAATCTTTCTTTAAAGAAAGTACACGTTTGAGGGAGGAGGGGGCCCGGATGATAAAAAGTTGCTATAAACATCACGTGATCAATGGATGACTCCTCAATGCCCCGGGCAATTCTTGCACACAATTTTCAACAGTATTTGTAATGTTTTTAAGTTCATTATCAATTGATTAACAAAATCTCGAAGATATTGCTGCTGTTTGAGCTGACCTTTGACCTTTAATATGTAGCTAGTATTGCATTGGGTTTGATCAGGTTAGTGATACTTTAGCGACATTTAAAACTACTGTACAGAGAAATGCTTGTGTAGTGAGGAGTGTAGTGTTTTGTTACACCTATCGTATCTGTGTGCGTAAAAGAAAAAAATGAAAAATTTTGGATACAAAATTTGTTCTTAGTATTAGAGAAAAAAACCGGACGCACGAAAAAGGTTGCTATACCAGCGTACTTGTCATACGTCATTAGCTTCTAGTAGCATTGAAGGATAAAAGGTTGAATATCTCTTAAACAAAAAGTATTTTATTTTCGACTTTATTTCATTGTCAGCAAGACAATGCTTCAGTGCTCGTTGTAGTGTGCATGTAAATGTGGAGTGTACACGTGGCATTGTGCTGTGCTATAACAATCTTTTTTTAAAACATGTGTGTATATGGGTGTGTGTGTATGCACCTGTGGTAGCTCACTGCTCGACGGTGACCCGCCACGCGCGCACTTCGCCGCCGCTGCAACACACTCACAGGTTACCTTCACCTACACTCACTTTTATACAAGGTGTTAGTTTAAACAAGGGACATACTATAAGGGAGTGCAGTGCTTATGAAAATAGCCACTTTCACTATGAAATTAAACTTAAAACTGAGAAAAAGAAAAATAGCCGTTCCTTACATATTGAGTTATGCGAACATAAATGTATGGAGCAAAAGCTAACTTTTAGTCAAAATTGATCATTTTTATGAGCTGCTCTAAAGTTAGTCCCTCGTTCACCCTAACACCTTGTATAATATTCTCCATTTCGTTATACATAAATTTGAAAGATTTGACGAAAAAATCACAAGAAGAAAATTTAGTTTTTTAATATAAGTACTAACTGAGCTAAGTTTGGAATAAAAAAGGGAAGATTAAAAAACTAAATTTTGGTTACAAGGACGTAATCATTTGTAACTGAAAACGTTAGATTAACAAAAAACATATATAACACTTAAGACTTCAATGAGTTAGAAGGACATATTACAAAAATATATTGATTGTTATTGATCTAAAAACGTACACATCAGAGAAAACAAATATCAAGAAATCATTAAGAACGTTAAGAGCGGTTACGCACTGCATCTGATCCGAATCCATAAACATTTGTATATAAAAAACTCGTCTCGAATTCGGATATTGCTTTTCGCACTGCATCCGATCCGAATACGTATCTAGAGATAAAAAAAACTCGGATCGAATTTGGATATTGCATTTTCGCACTACATGATCCGAATATGGATCTAGTCTAAAACATTCGGACCGAATTCGGATATTGCTTACGCACTAATCCGATTTTTGATCCAAATTTAAACAATTGAGGGGCCATCTTTGTTATAGTATGTACGCTATTCCAACGCAGAGTTTAAGAGCTCAATATTTTTCCGAATCGGAGACTCATGCATTCCGTCATCCGTGACTTTCCTATTCAGAAAAAAAATTGAGCTCTTAATCGGATACATTGAGTAAACTACCATACAAATAGTTCTATGAGTAGTCATTCGGAATGTATTTTCGTGGATTCGGATCAGATGCAATGCATAACCGCTCTAAGATTTAACTAGATTAGTTTTCACCTCTGTCATAGCGATATAGATTTTTTTTATTCGAGATAGGTACGCTGTTGAATCTAAGCTAACCCATCTCGAATAAAATTACATCGCGGTCGTATGTAATATGAAAAATACAATTATTAATATTTAAGTTTTAAGTTTCTTTGACATCTGTGACTATGTCAGAGGCCTTTGAGGCGGTTTAGAAACTCTGACAACCCCACACGCCCGAGGGTCGTAAGACCTTATTGCCCACACGATAAAAGAAGAAGAAGAATGATTAATATGAGCTATGTAGCAGGTGTTGTATACTGACTTGCCGGCGGTGTAGAGCGCCCTCTGCTGGGGGTCGACATGGGCCCGCAGCGCGTGCGGCAGGTCGGGCAGCGCGGCGGCCGCGGCGGGGCGCAGGCCGGCGCTCCACACGCGCAGGGCCGCGTCGCGCCCGCAGCTCGCCACCAGCGCGTGCGGCCCGCTGCCCACCACGCACACGCCCGTCACCCAGCCCTTGTGCGCGTTCATTACACCCTGGTATGAAGAGACGTAGTGTTAAAGGTAATAAAAATCTGTAGGTATGCTCTCGAGTGGAACACACATAGGTAGTTAAATAATTCATGTGCCATTAGGTACCCGTCTAAGCGCGACTGCTACGCTAGAGGTCTTGGGTTCGATTTCCAGGTCGCGGAAAGTGTTATTGAGTTTTTCTATGAAATTCTCAGTAGCAGCTCGGAGTTAGGATTTGTGCCTAATTGGTAAATATCTGCCTAACCCTAAAGAATGCAAGCGTAATGGTATGTTGTGTAGTAGTGTAACTTACGTGTGTGAGCGTGTGGTCGGTGAGGCTCCACCGCTTGAGGCTGGTGTCTCGCGACGCGCTGTACAGCGCCGCGTCGTCGTGGCACAGCGCTAGCGCCTGCACGCCGTCGTAGTGCGGCGGCTCCAGCAGCCAACGGTTACTTGCTTCCCAACTACCTGTAGTTTACAGATACATGTTGATTTTAAGTTGTCGATCGAAGTTTTTTAAATATACGTGTTGAAGGAACATTTATCCGCAAACATGTCAAGTGCACTCAGAACGCTATTCTGACATCAGAACAAGTGGAATTTCGTGCGGGAAAATTTAGAAATTTTTCCCATTTTTCGGCAGATCAAGTTTGAAAAACTGGCCTGTTGCTTTTTTTGGTTATTATTATATTTATTTGTTGATCTAAAACAAGGGCAAAAGACATTTTTACCAGCCACTGAAGATGATACAGAAGGAGTAAGAGCGAATTGTATTATATAGTTTTCTTATAAAAAAAATTTGATTGTCTGATACTCAGTCCAGAATAGAGAATTCATGGTTTCAGTTGTCCCTTACACCTGATAGATCTATAGGCCTGTATTGTTGGTAATGGTGATCAGCTGGCATACCGGTGTCCTGGGGCAGCATGTCGAGCGTGCGCACGTAGTGGTCCTTGGAGCCGGTGGCCACCAGGTCGCCGCCGCCCGCCGCGCGGCCCACGCTCAGGCACATCACCGCCGCCGCGTGGCCTGTCCACAGCTTGCACACGCACTCCGTCCTAAGTACACACATTCGTTAGTACTTACTAATTAGAACAAAAAACTGCTTCTAGGCTAGGCTAGGCTAATAGTCCACTCAACGAACTCCGAACTCCACATAGAACCTTTCTGCAGAATGTGGTAAGCTTCTACCATGGTTTTATCCGATAGATACCAAATAAGTTGTCAGTTGTTGTTCTACATTATCTAAACCCTTTTACAAAGAAGATGCGGGGAATAGGGTCAGGCAATTCAGGATACTGAGCGTACCAATGTGACGTTTTCAATTTCCATGTGCAAGTCTGAAATCGTTTTGTGCAAGCTCTTGTAAGCTCTTGACTCTAGTATTGATCAAATTAAGATGAATATGGGGAATCTAACTAAAATTTAAATCATAGAAGGTCAGAATACATTGAGGCTTACATTCGCAAGTCCCATAGTCTCAGCTTGTCCCCGGCGGCGGTGTACAGCCGGTAATTCTGTGTGAGCGCTAGCGCTGTGACCGCTACCTCGCCGCCCACGCCGCGGTTGGCGGGGCAAGGGCCCGTCGCTCCTGATGACCTGGGAATAAACGGGGACGACTGAAAAGAAATTCTGCGAGAGCAGTGGGGTCCTGAAGATCGATGTCGATGAGGCCGGATTCGAAAGAGGTGGAGTACAATCAAATGTTAATTTGTTAAATATAGGTATACAGAAGTTTATACATATAATATAGTGCGCTATGTTTTGTCTTTTGACATACAAATATTGTAACATGCACAATAAAAATGCAAAAATAATACTTTATGAAGGACACTAAACGCCCATAGGTGTTATTACAATAAAACTTCTATTGTGTCTCGTTTAGTGTCTTTGAAAGAGTTAATAAAAAAGTAGTTTTTTTTATTGAGCAGCCATGTCATCTCTTCGCCACCTTTGGTTGACTGGCAGAGAACGCTTAAGGCATTAAGTCCGCCTTTGTACTTTTTGTTGCATAAAGTTTAAATAAATAAATTGGCCTTCAGATATAATCAAACAATCTTACCACAGTGTAGTGACAGGCGTCCGGGTCCGGGTGTCGAACATCCGGACGGCGGCCCCGGCGGCGGCCAGCACGAGCTGCGAGCCGTGTCCGTCGGGCTCGCCCGCCGCCAGCGCGCCCACACTGGCGCCGCACCAGCCGCGCCACGCCTCCGTGCCTGCTGTGAAGTCCCAGCCGCGGACTGTGCGGTCTGCAGGGGTAGTTAGAAGTAGAAGTTGTGTCAAGGTAATATAGAATACAAGCGGTGAAGTTGAATAGCCCATTTGCTGCCAAATACTAGCTTAACTCAATATGAAATTCTTTGACTGTACATTAATTTTGAGAAGTATTTTTTGCGAGGTTATGTTAGTTTTTTCCGCCTTCCTCTAGGCGGGGGATAGTCCATGAGGATTTCCTCACGGTTAAAAGGTTAGGTTCGACAGGTCCGAAAGTAAGTCGCGCGTGGTGTTCTCCCCGTGCTTTGCGCGTGCGTCCTTGTGGTGGTTGCGGACCAATACCTGCCGGGGTGCGGAAGAATGCTCAGAGCGATACCCGTGCCCCGGCTAATGGTAGTTGGAGAAACACTGTGGGTTTCTAGTCGGTAGGAGTCCGACACACCCCTCCGCCTTCCCCGAGGCTTAGGCAGTCCTTGAAGATTTAACCAGGACAAAAAAAAAACTGTGTTCTAAGAAATGCTCGTAAATCTTCACTACAGTGGGTATCTCTCTACTGACAACTACCCGTTTGTGTACACTCACCCACTCCGCCGCTGTAGAGCATGTGCGAGGTGGCGGCGAGCGCGAGCGCCGCGCCGGCGTGCCCCTCCGCCACGTGCGTGCACTGCAGCCACGCGCCCGTGCTGTTGCCGCCGCTGCCGCTCACCCGCTGATCAAAATATTCGAATTAGGGTAATTTTTATTTTATTTTAAAATTGCTCCGTAGAAATTGCTATTCGCTAAATTTTTTAACCAAGGCTTTACAATTAAGTGTAGTTGATCCCGTAAATAATAATACCAAGACACACTTACATCAAAAAATAAACAGTAGTTACTTTTTTGTTGCTTTAAAATCAATAGTTTCTTAAATAAGTTTGAAAATAAGTGAAGTCATAGTTTACTATTGCCATAAAAAATCTATGGGAGAATCACGTTTTAACATAGATACTAAGTAGCAAATAATAAATGGCATAATAGGCATTAACTCCTCGGTTGTACGGTGTATTTTTACTTTTTTTACATTATGTGCGTAAAGTTTTAATAAGAAAATAAATAGATTATGATAAGACCCACCTTGAGTGCAATTTCCTTGACGAAGCCCTGCGGTGTGTTGTCATGTCCTGCGCCCGCAAGTCGTAGGAACACGTCGTCGTCACGTGCCCGTCGCGACGCGCCCGGCGACGCGGGCGGCGTGCCCACCGTCGCGCTCGCCTCTCTGCGTTAGTGCGCAAGTTAGCAAGCGGGACACGGGACATAGGGATGTTATATGAACAAGCCGTAGCAGAAAATTGGGCCTTTATTCGTGCATAAATTTGTTTCTGTCCAAACATGGTATTTACACTCGAAGAACTAAAAAGTGATGCACCTTTTTCGAATACTTAACGCCGCCATGACAGTTCAAAGGGATGTCAATATGCTAGAAAGGTATCCTTTTGTTTCTACGATTGTGCATATCCCTAAGAGTCAATTAATACCAAGACGCGATGCTGCGCGCGCCTTTTAATAGAAATACTCAATAGTATCTTTTCATGTAGTAATTAAAGTTATATTTTGAGTAGCTCTATTTTAAAAGCTGCGCGCAGTGTCGCGTGCCGGTATGTTCTGACCCTAAAAGACAGTGATATCTCAATTTCACAAAAGTATGGTAAACAGATATACTCAGCTTTAGTTACAAAAAAAAACATGAAAAAATGTGCTATAAAAGTGACCCTTTTAAATACATTTCTGGCTACGGCTTAGTGTGAACATTGTGAACTAGTTAGTACCTGTGGAAGTGCTTGTGCCCTAATTTCCGATTGTGCTAAAGTTACTGAAATGGTAGTCTTGTCAAGTTGGCATCACAATTATAATTTTTAAGTTTTTTTTTTCATCGAGATCACGACATGCTTTACTTTTTCAAGCTAGTTAAATTTACTGGTTTCATTAAGATGGTTGATTATTATGGCGGAACTTGGGTGAGGCCTACGTCCACCAGTGGACCACGATAGGCCGCCCCATATGAACAAATATGAATTTAATAATGAACATTTTGTTAAGGAATTTTATAAGCTAGGGAATAGGACTTCACAAAATCAAATGTAGCAACAAAACAAATGGTTCGATGGGCCATGATGGCGCACAATGGTAGCCATGCCATGGATATGGTATATGAGAACATGGACCACAACACAAAAGAAAAAAATACTTACAAAGTCTCTGGTTCGGAGCGGAAACTATTCTTGCGTTAAATCGGCTACGTGTGCCTTCTTTGACTTGGGTGTCATGTGTTTTTTATTCAACTAGTTTTAGGCCCACTTTCACCACAGATACAACAACAACAACACAAACATATTTAGCGTTAAATGTGTTTAATCTATCCTTCTGTCACTGTCACCTTATCATAATGTGACAGGGATGCAATGATGTTCTAAAGACGTTTAGGCACTAAATGTATTTAGTGATTCTGATGAAAGTGGCCCTAAATACATTTAGGCGCTGCGCAAACGTAGACACTTTTAGTTTCCAGTTACCGACACCGAACACTTTTCTCATGATTATGTGTTAAGTGGAAGCAACTGGACACAAAAAATGTTTACGTATGCGCTGGGAGTGGATGGTTTCATACTGGTTCTATTGTAATAAAATATTCATCGGTAGCTTGTATCTGACACAAGATACAAAAGTGTCCACGTTTGCGCCTTGCCTTAGTGCCTAAACGTATTTAGAACGTCATTGCATCCCTGTCTCATTGTTAGAAGGTGACAGAGACAGAATGATAATTTAAATACATTTAGCGCTAAATATGTTTAGTGTTTTGAGGTGGAAGTGGGCCTTCTTATAATAGAAGTAGCAGGTATGTTAAAAACAACGTGCTTACTAGTATTTTCACGTGCAATGGTGCAATAATCTTCCATTCAATAAAACTCCTACAGCCAGGGTCTCGAATGAAAACATTTTAGTGTTAAATTGCCAACCACCCGTAAGCTACTGCACTGCGTGTCGTGGGTTCGATTCCAGCATGGAACAAGTATTTGTATGACCTAGAGATAGTTGTTCCGGGTCTGGCTGTTTGTGTATGCAAGTTTATATGTTTGGAAACGCATCCACGATACAGGTTGAAATTCCTAGTGCGGGGCAACGTTTTATAAAAAACAAAAACCATTTGCATACGCGCGCTTGACAATTTATAACATTTTCTCGTTCGAGAAACCGTGGGTTTGGGTTTACAAAAAGAAAATAATACTCATAGATACTGTTTTATTAACACGACGAAATATTGGAACAATTCATAAAAACTCATGCACATCGGGCAATAGAAAACACCTCGTGCATTTGTTAATCATATGTATTTTTAATAATTGTATTTGAAAGTGCATTTAATAAGAAATTTTAGGTACTCTGTATGGACCAAAAGCTGTTCCATACAAATGCATCTAACATAGAGTACACTCCTCTATAGATTTCATGTATGATACATCATACATAGGCATAGGCTCGCCCCCTATTACATGTGGCATAAACAAACATCCCGGGGAACTGGGTGTACACCTCTGCCTAACCCTTCGGGGAATACAGGCGTGAATGATGTATGCGTATCATACGTAAGTTTTTTAAATAATAATAATAATATACCATCACGCCATTTATTCATCGCGTATTTTTTTTTTTATTAATATTCGAAGGTTTTTCATGCATTTCATAGCGGGGGTGCGTCATGCCAGTAGCAAACAAAACACAAGCTGTATTGCATCTATTTATTGTGCCTACATAATATACATATACTAGTACATACATTGTACTAACAGATTACAAACTATACGAGCATGCAGCTAACGATGCACATGTGCAGTCGCGGAAAAAAATGTTTACCACCCTAAAGTGTTTTCAGCGGTTCCTGCTTGCATACTTCTGTTTTATAAATTCGCTTGCTAAATAATGATAGGTAGCAGATAATTTTATTCAGTTTTTTGACATTCAGAAAAGTAACAAAAATGCTGAGAAAAATAACACAAATTGATTTTAAAAAATTAAAAAAATATAAATGAACAGTATTATTTTTCAAAATTATACCTATTTTTTAATCATTCTACACAATAAAAAAGAAGTTTAAAAAACTAAAACCCGACTACAAAAAATTCACGTTCTAAAAAGTATGAAACAAGAAAACATTCTCATCTGAAAGCCGTGGTCGTATGCCACTTTACCCTAAACTTTAGTGCTAAAGATTCATGTTCTATAACTACATACATACAGTTTTACCTGAATTAGGTGGCATACGACCACGGCTTTCAGATGAGAATGTTTTCTTGTTTCATACTTTTTAGAACGTGAATTTTTTGTAGTCGGGTTTTAGTTTTTTAAACTTCTTTTTTATTTAAAATATTTTGGGGTTTAAATTTAGACATTTATATGCGTAATATTATTGGAACTGCAACATATATACACAATATATGAAATAATAATCTATTAAGTCTCCCAAACGAAATATTGGTTAGTTAGCTAGGTTTATGATGCGTTCTAAAGGGTGCTATGTACAATTTACTTATATAATATATATATATTTGAAATGTGCTAATTAAGCCCTTTAGTTTGATATGCAACACGACCATATTTGGAAGAAAAAAAATTTTTTTTCACATCTTCTTGAGCCCTAGAGGGCGCCACATACAATTTATTGCAACATAATGTAGCCTATAACCAGCGGACGATCAAGACGCTTCTAATGACACCTCATTTGTCAATTTACGTTAGACGGTTTAGAAGTTATGAGGGAACAGATGAACATCCATACATACATACATACATACATACATACATACATACATACATACATACATACATACATACATACATACATACCGGTCAACCTCATAACCCTCCTTTTTGCTTCGCCGTAGTCGGGTAAAAAATCGTTGAAAATCTATCTCTTGATAAACATTCTTGTTCTACAACCGCATGCATGTGCTATCATAGAATGTATAAATAGAGCACCCTGTATAGTTTGCAATAAGTGCTATAATCAACTGGCGAGTTAAAGCTTACGTTACACTTGTGACCGTATCCTTACACACTACTTGATATATTACAATAAAATGCAACAAGCTAAACAATTCCTTTGTATTAGTAATATTAATTAACATTTATGCACTTCTTAAATGCCAAAAGTTCCCTTAAAACTACACTGAAGCTTGGAAGTTTCAGTCTTTGTTAGTTATACAAAATTAGATCATAAGATCATCACAGAAAAGTTCAAATTGCAGCTGCAGTGAAGAAAAATTCTAAGCGGTATCAAGCGTCTTTAGACATTTTTGGTTCGATACCCGTATGTTTAGTGCCTAAATATTGTACTTTTAACGTTTTACATTTTGTTTCGAGTCAAATAGTTAATATTTTAGCTTAATCCTAATGATTATATACAAAGTTATATAATATACTTTCAAAGTAAATACGGACGCGTGCGTACGTATAATACGTGCGCGCCCGCTAAAAATTATATTATTATTTTTCTAACAATAGCACGCCGATTTTTAAAAGTAAATATAACCACACTATTTCACGGTTTTAGAAAATATACAACTTAATTTGTAAATAATTACCACAAAAATTATAAACTTCATTTTCATTACATGGCAATAAAGTCAGAATCGAAATCACAAACAATAAATAGATGCTTGAAAATACCACATAAATAAGTAAGTATATCTCTAAAACCTTCAAAAATAGCGTTGATAAAGAGTTAATATAACGTAAAAGAAGCAATAAATAACGAGAAAGCATGCAGCGCGTCGTAGGACGTGAGAGGGGGGCGGCGCGGCGGGGGGAGCGGCCCGTCAGTCCTCCACTATGGACAGCTCGGTCAGCAGGCTGCAAGGCGAAACTTGCATCAGGACCACCCACCGAGCGCCATCACCGATACCGTTGTATATGCAAACTGGGGTGCTTGACACCACTAACAAATCTATGTAAAAACGGCGGCTTATTTTAATGCCGACTAGCCACGTACGCAGAAGATATTATGCTGCACAAGTGTGTGCTCAAAAACACAGGTGCACTCCCTCTTCCCTAACTCTGTTAACCCGATACGACGAAAATACGATACGACCAATCTATACTAAATAATATCTTACCCCCTAATATTATTAGGAGGTAAGTTTTTTTGTTTGTTTGTAACGAATAGGCCCCGAAATTACTGGACCAATTTTAACCAATTTTCTCTAATATATAGCTATGTTATTCGTGAGTTACATAGGCTATATAACATCACGCTACGACCCACGGGAGCGGAGCAGTAACCAAAGCCCGTAATTTATGGCGGGTGAAATGAACGAAGTCGCGGTGGTTCGGTAGTAATTTATAATACCAAGATACAACTTCTCTAAAAACACTTTTTTTAGCCGAATTAACCGATAGATTTTCAATTTATTGTAAAATTTGATTTTTACTTGTCGAAGCAAGTAAAAATCAAATTTTAATCAATAAATAGTTAGTCAATTGAGTAGGCCGATAAGTGCCGTCACAGTTCGGTATTGCCGTACAAAATCTAAGGGAGAATCGCGTTTTGACAGTTCATAAAAAGTATGTCAATTGATAGTGGTGTCAACTACCCAATTCCTACTGTAACTCAATGCAATTACGGTCGGTTTTAACTGACGTTAACCGTGTAAAAATTGAACGGTAGTAGTTTTTGCGTCAACATTCTGAAAGTTTGCACATACAACTAGACGGTACAAAGTACTACAGGTTTACTTAAAATAGATTTAGAAATGATGGTATAAATGCAAATGTCATTAAACGTGGGAGCGAGACAACATGAGGCTCTATATTGAGGAATCTAAAAACCCGAACGCTTTATGACTGTGACTGTAGCGAGTTTTGCTGGATTATTGGGTTAATTCATACTAGCGCTCAGTCGAAGCGTTAATCTGGAACTTTACATAGCAAATTCACACTTATCTTCACAACGTTATGCATATATTTCTTTGAGATGCGTTGACCGCTTCGCTTTGAAGTTTGCAATTAAAGTAACTTTGTTTTAATTGTGAAGAATTTAATGCTTCAATGCGCTTCGATACGCTTCGATTCTGCGCTAGTATGAATTAACCCTCAGTTTAATACGTCTTGCTCTCAAAGAGTAAGTGCGAGTGAGATTCAGCGATCTTAGAGGTCCTTCTAAATCCTGTATTTTAAGTAAACCTGTAGTAAATAATATTGTTTCTAAAAACATATAAACACATGTCCCATTTCTAAGAACAACTACAGTAATGTCTACCTCACACCATCTAGCTACAGTGTAGCACATATACCCAAGCAGTGTACCATGCAGAGAGAGACGGCGATACCGCACAGATACCAGAGTGAAAGAGACAGATATATTTCTAACTACTCAAGCTTTTGATTGTTAAATAGGTTATACATTTAGGGCTGATTTTTCTATCGTCAAATATCATTTACGTAAGAAATAAAAATTGGCAGATTTTGTATATAGAAAATGTGTAAATTATTATTTCTCAAATAAAGATATTCGTCGTATGAAAAACGAGCCATAAAATAAATATGAAGAAAATAAACAGAGAACCGATTCCCAATCATAAATATTATATCTGATTTAAAAAAATACATTTGAAACATTTACAAAGGAAAACGACATATTTCAGAATTCAGTTTAGCTCTTCTAGTATAAAACGTCACGTATATGCGTATACGCACATGTACAGTTACGGAATTAAAAAGCTTGCATTTCGTAATTTTACCCACAAATAGCTGGCAACAAAAATGAAAGGTGGCCAATTAATTAATTCAAAAATTGCTTAACCTTTTCATTCCGTGAGTGTACAGTCACCAAAAGAGAAAAGTAACCATGCCGCCACATTATAATAGAAGTTCTTTTTGACGTTGAAGAATGGTTTGGAATAAAATTTGATTTTATGATTAAAAAACAAACAGTTAACCCTTTAAGCGTGGGCGACGCGCATGTGCGTCAAAAAACGCACATTTTTGTTGTCAGCACAGAAAGGGTTAATTAATTAAAATTAAATTAAATTCGCAGACATCTATCAGTTTGAAAGGAAATCTCTGTATATTTGAAGACTCAGGTTACTTATCTCATTTGTTGAGCGTTCGTCATAATGTCCAGTGTGTCTTTCTCTATGGTATGTAGAGTGGGGTGTTGTATACGTACAAGGAGGCGGGTTTTGCCAGGTTGTGGTGTCGGCGCGGCGGGCGCGGGGAGTCGGGCGGCGCGGGAGGGCGGCGCGGGGCCACGGGGGATGAGAGCGCTCCCGGTGTGCTGTTTAGTGGCTGCAGACCTCTGGGGAATTCATACATACACGCTTACTTTTACATCGTTCTGGAACCGAAGCCTTAAACGCTATAATAGTAACAGAAACTATTGCCACTATTATTTAAAAAAAAAATAACATAAAAAAATAACTATAAAATTTAATTTGTGAAATAGTGAGAACTCGAAGTAACGCTTCCTTGCAGTCAACGCATATTTGTGTGTAAACCTTATCGAGTAAACATGCTAACGGTAGCCTTTGAAAAAAACATTTATTGATCAGACCAGATTGAGCACCGATTTACACATTTTATTCACTAATAAATAGCAACGTTATCACTGAGCAACATAGGCTATATTATGCTATATAACATTACGCTACGAACCACGGGAGCGGAGCAGTAACTTATGGCAAGTGAACTAAGCCCCGCGGACCAAGTCGCGGGCAGTTCGCTGGTAGTGTTACCTGAGGCTGCCGGGCGCGCTGGGCACGCGACTGAGCGGGATGGGTCGCGGCGAGGTGGGCTCCACCATGGACTGCGTCATGGGGTCCTCCTCGCGACCTATCACGCCCAGGTCACGCAGGCGCACAGACCCGCGACGGACACTGCCGGACAAGGAAACAGATACATCACATTTTATTCACCCTTTAAATTAGGCGGCCATCAAAAATATGTACAGATACCATATCGAGTACCGGATTATGTGTACGGATTTTACTTTCCGGAAAGAATGAACGCTAATGGATGGCCGGCTAATTATAGCCGGCCATCCATTAGCGTTCATTAATTATAGTGGGTTGGGTAGTATTAAAGTGGGTCCAATAATTATATTGGACCCACTTTCACCATAAATCACTCGCCTAAACGTATTTAGAACGTCATCACATCCCTGCCACATTGTTGGAAGGTGACAGAGACAGAATGATAATTTAAATACATTTAGCGCTAAATATGTTTAGTGTTTTGGGTGAAAGTAAGCCTTTATGTTTACATTAGTAATAATATTAAAGTCACATTTACGATAAGTGTCGTGATGGCCCACTTCTCATGCATGAGGTTACCGGCTCGATACCGGATAAGTACCAGTAAAACTTTGATCAATTCATATGTATTTTTCAAGTTTATCTTGGACATCACTGACATCGGCAACCATGTTAGAGGCCCTTGAGGCGGTTTAGTAAGTCTGACACTAGGGTGTGTAGGGTCGTTAGACCTTACTGCCCACACGATAAAGAAGAAAAAGCCGTTTTACATCCAATGACATAAAAAAAAAACTATTAATAAGTATACTGACGTGTTCCTTTGGAAGGGCGAGGTGGTGTTGTCGTCTGGCGGCGAGGTGGGCGCCGTGCTCGACTCGCGGACGCCGTTGGGAGGCCTGTCCTGCGCCGCACTGTGCCAATAACTGATGATGTAATTAGAGTTGTATTATTTATCCTATTTTATTATTCTCTCTAAGGTACGATCTGCACCAAAAGGGTCACATCGGAGCGCATTTCACATGAAAATACAGGCTTTTACATAGTAGTTAAGGTTCATGTTTGCATGGAATTTATACTGCCTGGAACTTGGTTAGGTACGCGCATAATATGCCGTTCCAAGTAGTATACATTCCATTTGTATTATTATGTAAACTTAATGATCATTGACTCCTACCGGGAGGGCTGGTTCGAGGTGGCTCCGGAAAAGACTTTTGGAAGGACATGGGGGGGGGGGGGGGGCTTTGCCCAACAGAGGGACTTTATAAACTAGATGAAAAAATCATTCTGATGATTCAAAACACGAACATATAATTATAAAACGCGTTCATTTAGTCGTCGATAGATCCCTCCACTTCAGTACACAACTCTGCTGTTCCCTGTGCGTTACCTGTCGACGGGCGAGACCGACCGCGTGGAGGTGCCGGAGGAGACGTGCGCCAGCAGCGCGTGCAGTGCGCCCGGCACGCCCCACGGGTTTAGGTTCTGGTCCTCTGTGCTCGCTATACGCAGTGCGCTAGCCGTACGCTCTGCACTCGTTTCTAGCTGTGGGTCAAATAAAACAGTATTAAAACAAGACCTAAAAAAAATGTCTTTGGCTTATAGAAGCTACATCATTCTTGAGTGCTATAGGTATTGTAACTTATTAAAAAAAAATATCTTTAAGAAAATTCACACGGAAAAAAATCGCAGCAAAAGCTTGAATTTAAATATACGCATAACAATAATAGACACGTTTCTATACGAGTCAGAGGGGACACAGTCAGTGCTGGTTATTTATTTATTTAACTAACACACACTATCTTACAGGTGGAACCCAAAACAATAGAGTGGTTCCAAAAACAATAATTAAATCTAGGCTTATCTACTACAAACTAATACTAAAAAACATAAACAAAAAACCGAAAACAATAAACTAAACCCTATTAAAAATACTCTATATTATTTTCTGGTTATTATACTCTATATTCTTATATATAACAAGAGGTATAGTTACCTCCTTGAGCTGTGCGCGCGTGTCCTGCAGCATCTTGTGGTTCCGGGCGGCGTCCTGCGCGTGCTGCAGCGTGAGCGCCGCCAGCCTCTCCAGCGAGTAGCGCGCCGCCGCCGCAGACTCCACCTGGTCCAGCAACCGGGGCAGCAGGTTCTCGTCGTTCTCCTCCTGGGGATGATCACTAAGGTTAGAAGAAAGAGCAGAGCATTCGGCCATTTTGTTTTTTACAGAGAGATTTTTTTTTAACTGCATTTGCGGTCGTTCTCTGTGAGAGTCACGGACTATGAGAAATGATACGTTTAGAAAATCAAACATTTTGTTTTTTATGACATGTTATTTGGTGTGCCTGTGCACACCAAATAACTGTTCTCTATATAAAGTAGCGCGCAACGTAATGCAGGTAGAACATAGTGCTTACTTACGGGTGAATCTAAAGTGGATTTTGAAAAAAAAAATAGTTATTACGTTTATAACTTTGGTTTTCATAAAAAAATAAACAAAGTTGGACCCCAAGGTCCAACTTTGTTTTTTTTTTTTGTTTATTTTTTTGATGAATTGTAGGCCCCAGCCTACAATATATCCGTTTTCAGACGGTTCCTAGGTATGGTTCAGAACAAAATAAAATGATCGCAATGATAGGAACAACATTTAACTAACGGCTTCGTTGAGTTACATCTGTTATAATGTCATTCAAACTTAATGGCGGGTCGGAAGGAAGCTGCGAGTGCCGCTTCCGAGTTGCCATTAAGTTTGAACCGGATTATACATCAATAACCAGATGTACGAATGTGAACGAGGCGAAAGGAGTATATAAGGATCGAGTATGTAGATGTCGTGAGAAAAACGCGTGAGTTTATGTATGTGTTATACCTCTATCTGCATGATCTGCGCCTGCGTATCCGCGATGGACTCCCGGAGATATCGCAGCAGATGCTTGGCGTCGGGGTCGTGGTCGGTGTTGCGCGCGCGCTCGCGTTGCTGCAACAGTCGCTCGAGCGCCGCCTCCAGCTCGCCCAGCGTGCAGCGCGCGGCGCACGCGCGGGACACCCAGCACTCCAGCCGCGACCACGCCTCGCGGTACGACGTGCTCTTGCGGGAGCGACTGCGGTCTGTGGAGAATGGAGACGTACTTGAGATAAAACTGACGTAGCAATACGCTGACGTGGCAATAGGCTCCCCCTATGGGTCCCCCTATGGGTGGTGGTGGCACGGGTCATAAATATACCGACGAAATGTGGGTGTATATTGGTTACACCTTTGCCTAACCTTTCGGGGAATACAGACGTGATGGTATGTTAAAACTGACGTAGTAATACACATACATACATACATACCATCACACCTATATAAAGGACGGGGAGATGGGCCAGATACCTTAACCGTTATAATTATTACAAGAAAACGTTTCTAGGACATCCATAACTTTTTGAGATATTCGGATTGCATCAAGATTTTGAAAAAAGAAATACAGTCAGCGAAAAAATGCTAAAATCGTCACTTTTAAATTGTCAGGTCTTTTAGTCAGAAAATTGCTCGTTCTAAAACGTAAGTAAGTCTCTATTCACTGCGGCCCTGGAACGTAAAGGGCATTAGGAGGAACACGAATGGGTTTTAGTCAGTAAGAGTCTGACACTCACTTCCGCTCCGCCCAGGGCGGAAGAAGTCATTTGATGATATTCCATCCTTATCTATGGAGAAAAATGTGCAAGAAACTTCATGGAAACTATGTTTTTAAGTTATACATAGTTATTTAACTTTGTAAGTTATTACATAAAACTGTACTGACCATGTAGCCTGCCGGCCGCTCGGCTGCTGAGCTTGTCGCGATGTCCTCGCCTTAATATTGACACCTCCTCTTGTTTTCGCCGTAACACCTACACAAATACAAAATATTATTTAATCCATTCAGTGCGGGCAACGCACATGCGCGTTTTTTTGACGCGCATGCGCATTTCCCGCACTGCATGGATTAAATCGCGTCACATTATTCAATGGAAAATATATTTTTTTCAAACTAGCTTCTGCCCGCGACTTCGTCCGCGAGGATATTTTTACCCCTGTTGCGTAACGTCTTTGGTTACCGTTCCGCTCCCGTGTGTCATAGCGTGATGTTATATACCCTATGACACTCACAAATAACCTGGCTTTCTATGGGTAACGGAACTTTAATAATCAGTTCAGTAGATCCAGGGCTTACCCCCTACAACCTCACAAACTTTCCCTCTTCATAATATTATTAGTATAGATGAAACTCACCGCTTCCTTCAGCTTGGTTTCAGCTTCTAATGACCGTATCAAGTTGGCGTTCTTACGAGATTCTTTGCGCAGTTGTGCCACCTAAAGGAAATATATACCATTATATTACTATAGTATAGATAATCTGAAAAAAAATGTTACGATATTTGGGGAATTTAGTGTTAGTTAGAGCTTTTTGTGAAGGAGTTCGTCCGGGGAAGTACTACCACCATAGCTATTTACAAGGCGTCTTGTATTGC
Source organism: Caradrina clavipalpis (assembly GCA_932526535.1). NCBI lineage: Eukaryota > Metazoa > Arthropoda > Insecta > Lepidoptera > Noctuidae > Caradrina > Caradrina clavipalpis. The sequence continues at coordinate 3,549,220 of OW052088.1, forward strand.
AGATGTTTATAGGTAGAGGTGACCACTCAACAGAGTGGAGACTCAGGTGGGGCATCGGCTCGTTTGCTATTCAACTGTTTAAAAAAAAAAAAAAACAATTCCGCGGACAAAAAGAAATCGTTTTTAGACGTTTCGTTTTGGCGGTTAATGTTATTTGGTGTTTAGCAAATGTAATAATAACGTATGTTAATGATACAAACCTCTTTAGCTCGCGCCGCTTCGGCTTGTGCGTGTCGTTTAGCCTCTTCGCGCATGCGTTGTACTAACTTGACCTGTAAGGAATTTATTCAATTTATATCCAAATGTTTAAAAATGCCGTAAAAACCCTACCATAGATTTTTTTATTAACCCTTTAAGTGCGGGTGACGCACATGTGCGTCACAGTCAGCACAGAAAGGGTTAAAAAACAAAAGTTGCCCCACATCACGTATTTCTCCTGTATCGTGAATAATATGCTGTTCCGTTTTTTTTTTTCATATTTGCAGGTGAGTGAAAAGTCACCCTGTATAGGGTATATGTATTACCTTGACCAGGAAGATGCTGCTGGATGCAGGCTGCTTCCAACCGGTCCTTTTGGGAATCTATGGGAGAGGCCTATGACCAGCAGTGGACTTCCTGCGGCTGATATGATGTGTATTACCTTGCCGCGCTGCGCCACCTGCAGCCGCTTCAGTATGATGATGTGTATTACCTTGTCCCGCTTCATGTTCTGCAGCTCTGCGCGCAGCGTGTTGATCTGCAGCGCGGTGTGGTGCTGCGAGCGCTGCAGGCGCGTGTGCTCGCGCTGCGCCGCCTGCAGCCGCTTCAGTATGATGATGTGTATTACCTTGTCCCGCTTCATGTTCTGCAGCTCTGCGCGCAGCGTGTTGATCTGCAGCGCGGTGTGGTGCTGCGAGCGCTGCAGGCGCGTGTGCTCGCGCTGCGCCGCCTGCAGCCGCTTCAGTATGATGATGTGTATTACCTTGTCCCGCTTCATGTTCTGCAGCTCTGCGCGCAGCGTGTTGATCTGCAGCGCGGTGTGGTGCTGCGAGCGCTGCAGGCGCGTGTGCTCGCGCTGCGCCGCCTGCAGCCGCTTCAGTTCGCGCGACATGCCCGCCACGCGACGCTCGTACTCCTCCTTCACGCGCTTCAGCTTCTCGCTTGGAGGGGACGCTTGCGTTGCTGGAAGATGAGGGGAAATTTTACACATATATCTACGGCAATAAGGTTGAGTTTTGCTTGGTAGAATGAATGTATTAACTGCCACGTTAATCTAAGGGCCTGCACAGGCCGGGATGGCTAAGCTTTAAAATGATGCCGCGGCATCGACAAATCTCTTTCGATGAAATCCCTTTTGCTTTGTTCCGGTTCTAAGGGTAAGTGAGCCGGTGTAAATACAGGCACATGAGACATTTCAACTTTGTCTTTGGGATGCCAACACATTTGCAAGGCCTCTGGTGTTGCAGATGTCTATAGGTAGCGGTGACCACTCAACATCAAGTGGGCCGTGGGCTAGTTTGCCATCCAATGGCATAAAAATAAAACAACCAGTTTTACTTACCAAGTGAAGCCAGAACCTTGTCCTTCTCATCGTTGGTGGCTTTTATTTGATGATGTAACGTATCGAGCCGTTGTTCGTAGTGTGTCTTGAGGGCGGCGAGGCGACGCTGGGACAGTTCCAACTGCTCTATAAGCCGGGCTTTAGTGTCTATGTCCTCGCTTAGAGCTGCGAGCTGAGCTGATAGGACGCGTTGACCTGGATGGTTTGGAACGAGGACGTTTAAAATAATAATAAAATTAAAAAAAAAATGTGTAACCACTATTCTGCCATCTTAAGGGTAACCGATTTTCGACCTTAAGAAAATGAATTGCAGTCGAAATTCGGTTAGAAGTAGTACGGACGTAGTCGCGGGCACAGGCTGGTATACCATAGAAGTTTAGTAAAATGTTTTTTTTTGAAAAGGACTTTGAATTTTTATTGGTAGAAAAAAAAAACCATTTTGTAATCGCCGATGCTTGGTAAATAAACAACATTATGTGTTAATTTAAAAAAAAAGATTAAGACCTTGTAGTCTTTTATTAGTTAACATCGTTTAAGTTTGATTAAATGTTTCGCTTCTACATGTAACCTACCTTTAGCCTCAGAGTCCTCTTCCTCCGAGTCACTGGGCTCCACCTCCGCGTCTCCGTCGGAGGGCTCGGAGTCCTCCGCACTCTCGCCCTCCGCTCGCTCCCTCTCTCCGATGTGCTCGTCCACCGCGCTCGTCATACTCTCACTCATGTTCAGTTTACGTTGGAATTCTAACTCGCCCATACTGCGCGCGAGTAGCTCTTTCTCCTAAAAGTAAGTTAAGATCATATATTTCACAAATACATACACACGCCAACTCGCCAGATTCCTCCAGAGCTGAAGAAATGAGGCGCTTAAAAGAGAAGGATAGGAGTGAAGGGAGGCCTTTCCCAGGAGTGGGACCGAATAGGCTAACAAAAAAAACCCAAATATTACCCAAGCTAAATATTCATTATAATTTACAGCAGTTACCCAGTACAGGATGTCAAATACAATTATACAGTTCAGACACATTTTACCATTAACCATGCGAAAGGTACGAAACCAGGAATAAACAGAATAATTACATACAGATAATTTAAAATATTAATGGGAGGTGTATTTATATTTTTAAATTATTCAGAGCAATATCAAAGGACGTACAAAATCGATCTATAATTAAGATAAAATGGACTGTTAGGTATTGCCTAAAATTCTGAATAGCAATGAATTGCGTTATTTCGTGTCTATTTTAATGATATATAAAAGTGACATTGTTAATGACTTTTCTTGCTGACCGTACAATAATACACTGGGGTGCTATTTAGTAGAGCATTCTACAATAACAATGTTGTACCTTATATAGCTCCCGCTTAGCATCGTCGATGATAAGCGACGGGTCCTGCACGGAGTCGTGTCGCGTCCGTGCGACGGTCGCCTCGCGCTTGCGACTCGCCTCGTACATCGCGTTCGATTCTAGTAGCTGTGCTCGAAGGTCTTCTATCTCGCTTACGTAGCCCTGAGGAGATTAATTAATTAGTTTATTTAATAAAGTAAATAAATCACAACAGTTCCTGATTAGGGACTAAATACACTTATTCAGCTTTTATCCATAGAAAATACTATTCTAGTATGGAGATGCGCATGAGTTCAGTTTTCCGTCTCAGCATGGCAGTGATACCAAACTGGCGTTTTCTATAGACAAAGGCTGAATGGAGCTAAAAAAGTGTATTTAATCTTATGTAGTAATGTATTATACTTATAGTCAAACCAATTATAGATATATTCAGAATTAAATACTTTAGATGTATATGTACGTATCATTGATATAAAAAACCCAATATATTAATTCAGAGATGCAAAAACATTCCCTAAAAGCACACAATCCGATATGCACTCGCTTTAGTTCGTTTAAAAAAAGACTTTATATACAAGGCATAAGGTCGAATTTATTAAAAAACTCAACGGTATGTACAAATTACTTTCTCACCTGCACCAGTGATGTCAGCGAGCACTCATTAGCATCAGGACTCCCGTCCTTCGGCCCCCAGTTGCCGAGCGCCTTCTCCGCGATGAGCTCGCTGTTCCGCGCAGACAGCTGCTCGATGGTGCCCTGCATGGCCTTCACTCTTCGACGCAAGGATTCCACCTCGCCGGTGAGGATCGCGTTCTCCTGCACTACGTCGCTCCAGCCTTCTTCTCCGTTCTCTGATATCACGCGTTTGCCCTAGGAGACATATTCGACAATATACGATACGGTACAGACAGCGCAGTTTCTAATATGTTAAAACAACCTCTTTATAAAACTACATAAACGAGCCTGCAATTAAGGGTTACCTATATTCGAATAATAAATAGTCATTATTATTTCACGATAAATATAAAGCAATTAGACTTCTACAAAAATGCAGTAATTTCCACAACATAAAATAATAACTGCCGAATAACTGCCAAATTTTTACAAATGGAGTAGAGTATTATAATAATATTAGAAAGAGGTCTGTTTTGTTTTTTGGTTTGGAATTTCTGGAAGTACTGGTCCTATTACAAAAAAATATTTAACTGATAGAAAGCTACCATAGGCTATGTGTTTATGGTGAACATGACATCCTCGCGGATGAAATCACATGCAAAAGCTAATTCGTGACAAAAAAATCATACCTGCTTATACTCCGCAAGTTCAAGCTGCAGCCTGGCCACCTCCTGCCTCAACTGATGTATAGTTCTCGAAGTCAGATCCTGGTTGACCACACACCTATTCTTGATGTTCCTTGCCCGGTTTGCATACTTCAGCGTGTTGAGAGTCTCCATGAAGTCCCTATCACTTGGTGATACGCAGGCTATCATGACCGTGTTGCTGTTGCCTCCTAAGGAGTCCTGGAGTAGTCTGGTGAGCTTCGAGTCTCGGTACGGCACGTGCAGTACTTTGCGAGATCGATCCCCGAGCGCTGATATCACGTTGCCTAGTGCTAGGAGGCCGCAGTTTATTGATATGCCTTCTTTTGCGCGCTCGCCGGTTGCACCTGGAGAATGGAAATATAGACTTTATTTATCAGAGACTAATAATATTATAACTTTCTGTTCCTCTACTTCACCCTAAGATAGACTGGTAAGAAATGCCCAAGGCCAAGTCCGCCTTTGTACAGTTTATTTTTTATATGATTTGCATAAAGTTTTAATAAATAAATAATATTCTCCATCTATTATGACAAGTCCAACATGTATCACCAATTAATATAAATAAAGCCTACAACCTAAACAAACAATATGCGTGAAACAGGTATTTCCAATTCAAAAAATTGATCGATCGCGGATTGAATGCGATAAACAGTCCTAAAACCTTACCCGTTCGTTTTAATCTCTCCGACCCAGCCAGATCAACGAAATGGAACTTAGCAGTAAGCGTCTCATATTGTTCAGGCGCTTCTGAGTCTGCGTCCCTTTCTACAGTGGCGTCTTGATCTGGTGCCAGTCTTCTCTGCCGAAGAAGTAGGGTGAATACTGCGTGTGACCGGGAGGATGAGGAGTTCATGTTGGTGGCTGCCGTGGTCCGGGCTAGGGCGCCGGCTCGTAGGGCTCCTAGGGCCTCCGGTGCTCCTCTGACGGCTCGCATTGAGGCTCCGACTATTCTGACGCCGCCGCAACCGTCTTCTGTTATCCTGAGAGCGCCCTGTAAGGTGTGAGAATAGGATGTCAAGTTCTCAATTAATTATTTTATTTTTTCATTTAATTTTGTAATGTTTTCGTAATATGTTTATGAATAAACATTATTTTCAGAAAATGCTTGTGTTATTTTTTTTTTTTCATTTAATTATTATAATGATTTCGTAATATGTTTATATAGATAAACATATTTTTTATATATATATTTTTTTTTCATTATTTTTAGAAAATGCTTATGATATTGCACGAGGAGCTCTTACAAATAATGACTGCCTATCCTTTTCCCAACAATGTTGGGGTCGGCTTCCAGACTAGCTGGATATAACTGAATACCAGTATTTTACATGGACCGACTGCCTATCCACAACCCAGTTACTGGGCAACACGATAGTTCTTGGTAGAATGGTTATTTGACTTCCCGGCCTCTGATTATCTGTAACGACTGTCAAAGATCTACGAATAACAGCCGGGACTAACGACTTTATGTGCTTGTCGAGGGGATGTAACACCACCAACTTCCAAACTCCTGGCTGCTACTGAGAATTCCCTAATAGAAAAACCCAATAACACTTTCTGCCCGACCTGTCGCGCTTGCCAGTTAATAAAGAGTAAACGCTTAAAAAGGCTAAACTACTGAACCGATTCTAATAATATTAGGAAAAGTTAACTGAGTGTAATAGTAGCCATATCATGTCGGAAAATTAAACTCTTTCAATATGCCAATAAAGTCCAAATTTTTCCCTATTTCCAAGGTACCAGCACATTAAGCTATCCGAAACTGTCAAATTTCCCCAATTAAATATGAACCTTATCTTTTTCTCATGAAGTTGAATATCTATCAAAGTAATTTGACAGATTGGAGTAACTTTATGTGCTGGCCTCTGTACATAATAGAACCGTATATGTACATTTCCCGCACTTTCTATTGGCATTCGTTTGAAGAGTCAATTGGCACTCAACGCGGCTGATAAATGAATATGAAACATGCGGGCATGTAGAGATATCACGCTTCAGTACACTTCAGGGAAACAATTAGATTATACCTTTATTGGTTCTGCGAGGGAGTGATTTGGCGCACGAGTGTTGGTACGATTCAGTGGCTCGGGAAGAGGTTTATGTATGGTTCATTAGATTTCTTAACTCATTCAGTGCGGGCAACATGCATCCGCGTCAAAAAACGCGCATGTGCGTCGCCCCGCACTGAATGGATTAACGGACAATATATACACACAATACATACAATATACATACATACATATATATACATACAATTATATAAGAAAATTGGTAGAAAAGGGTCTTCTAATTTAGTTATCAATAACGAAGTTAAAGATACAAGTAAACAAAATGACCGTAGGCAAAGTTAAAAAGCGATGTTTAGACTTTGGATTAAATTGATTTACCTACTATTCGCTTCTGCCCGCATCTTCGCCCGAGTAAAAAGTAACTATTATCCCATGGGAACACATTACCCAGATAAAAAGTATCCTAGGTGTTCGTCCACTAAATGGTCTACCTATGTGCCAATTTTTATCCAAGTAAACAACGAATTAACCCCTTTATTTCCTGTAATATAAAGCAGAAAGTCTTATGGTAGCTACCGCGAGGACATAGTACCGAGGTCGTTGGGTAGCAGCAAATTATAAAGACCAATATTTACTAAGTTAACAGATGATCAAATAAGAAAGCGAAATAAAAGGTCAGTAATTTTACCAACTGCATTAATTAGTAACAACTTCCTCGTTGGCCTAGTGGCCTCAGCGCGACTGCTACGCTAGAGGTCTTGGGTTCGATTCCCAGGTCGAGCAAAGCGTTATTGGGTTTTTTCTGTGAAACTATCGGAGTTATTTGTGCCCAGTTAATGGCAATAAGCTCGCCCCCTATAACATGGGACCTAAACATGCTAGCTGTGGGTGTACATCGGTACACCTCTGCCTCTCCATTCGTGGAATACCGGCGTGATCGTGTGTATGTTATGGTAGCTACCGTGAGGACAATAGAACCGAGGTCGTTGGATAGCAGCAAATTACAAAGACCAATATTTACTATGTTAACAGGTGATCAAATAGGAAAGCGAAATAAAGGTCAGTGTTTTCATCAATTGCATTAATCATTCAACTCAACGTCTTCAAATGAATGCAAATAATAATTTCGTAAAACTGCATAGGTTTTCGTAATTACAGCTGGCGTTAAATGCTAATATTTGGACAGCTCAATGGCTCAATGTTATCGAACAAGTGCGAGCAAATAAAGTGTTTCTGTAAATTTTTGCACAAATGTCCAAATGCTTCCGTAATCGCTGTGTGACACGGCAAGTATGAAGCCATCGACTGTTCTGACTTGCAACATTTATTTGTAACTAGCTTTTGCCCGCGACTTCGTCCGCGTGAATTATTAGTTCCCGTTCCCGGGGGATTTCCGGAATGAAAACTATCCTATGTCCTTTCTCGGGTCCCAGACTATATCTGTACCAAATTTCATTGAAATCGGTTCAGTGGTTTAGGCGTGATGAAGAGACAGACAGACAGAAAGACAGACAGACAGAGTTACTTTCGCATTTATAATATTAGTTTAGATTTAGATTAGCTTCTGCTCGCGACTTCGTCCGCGTCAATTATCTTACGGTACCCTAATATTTTTTTAAATTAATGATAGCCTGTAGCACTAAGGGATAACCGTTTTATTATATTTTTTGTATAAATACCGTTGCATTTGATTGGCGAAAGAATGTTCAAGAGTGGTTCAGTGATTCCGGAGATTAGCGCGTTGAAACAAAAAAAAAACAGCTTTTATTTATATTATTAGTTTAGTTAGATACGTCCTCGGAATAATATTAGAGGCCAGTTTACCAATATTCAATGGTTAATCTTTTCTTACTTAAATCTGTTTGTTTGTGTGTTACGATACTACTCCAAAAGATAAAGCTTTATTCTGTTTAGTCTTCAGAGCATTCAATTGTGTCCGATTTTGACATGAAAAAGTAACTTTTTTCTAAATCAAGCAAAGTGGATTTTTCGGTCAAATGGCTGTCAAATATTTAATGTACCTACCAACTGTAAGATGAATTTAACACAAACGTTATCTTTGAGTTAACATTGTGTGAAATGGTTTAAAAAAGAAATGAGAGCGACTATGTCTGAATATCTAAGCCAGACTGTCTAAAGATATCGCGATTTTAAAGTCTACTCTCATTTCTCCGGTATGGAAACCAGTTAATGAATAATCAAGAAACTTCGAAAATGACTTGACCTATGAATTGCAACTAGGCAGGTAGAAGACGAAAATTAAGAATGGATTTGACTTCCGACGTCTAAAGTCGCCGGAAAAAGCAGTACCTATTCGAATATATTTCATGTATTACGAACTTGAACTTTTACAGACACACGATAACAATGCAACCATTCTTCCTAACGTATTCCATGGCATTTTTACAGTATCAGGCATTTTTACAATATCCGGCGAACTGTAGATGTACATTGGTACACCTCTGCCACCCAGAAATGGTACCCAGAAACTTCGTAAAATATAATCCATCACGCGTATTCCCCGAAGAGCTAGGCAGAGGTGCACCAATGCACACCCACATTTTGCCGGTATATTTAGGTCCCATGTAATAGGGAGCGAGCCTATTGCCATTAACCGGGCACAAATCCAAACTCCGAGCTGCTACTGAGAATTTCATATAAAAACCCAATAACACTTTTTGCTCGACCTGGGAATCGAACCCAGGACCTCTAGCGTAGCAGTCGTGCTTAGGATCACTGGGCTAACAAGGCAGTTCTTAAACTTCATAAATATGGTGACCAAACCAACCTTAGCAAAAGGATCTTTAGCAGGATCGAGTAGGTCCACAATATCTTCATTGTACAGTTCTATGAACTGCGCTTGCACAGAGAACTCGGGCGGGAGCTGGCCCTGCGCACGCGCCTCATCCGCCCTCGCCTCCGCCCCGGCAAACAGGTCGCGGATGGCGCGTGGGATGATGCCGCGCCGTTCCTCGTCACCATCCCCCTCACCTTCCCAGCCGCTGCCCATCGTGTAGGTCTTGCCGGAACCAGTCTGGAAAAAAAGAAAAAAAGAACCATCATCCATCACGCCTGTATTCCCCGAAGGGTTAGGCAGAGGTGTACCAATGTACACCCACAGTTCGCCGGTATTATTTTAGGTCCCATGTAATAGGGGGCGAGCCTATTGCCATTAACCGGGCACAAATCCAAACTCCGAGCTGCTACTGAGAATTTCATAGAAAAACCCAATAACACTTTTTTGCTCAACCCGGGAATCGAACCCAGGACCTCTAGCGTAGCAGTCGCGCTCAGGACCACTAGGCCAACGAGGCAGAGAGCAGAAAAAAATAAATTAATCTAAATTCTCACATAACTTTGAATAAGATAACAATGATCTCCCCCAGCCTTCAAGTGGAATTGGGATCATAGTATTAAAAATGGTTACTAGACGAATCAATAAAATAACACTAAATAAAGCGTTATCATTAAACTGCGGATTTTGTAATGGCAGGAAACAACCTGACCTCGAACGCTAATAAATCTTTAATGGGCGTTAAAGGTCAATTGAAGAATGACACAGCTTTGAGATCATTTGACACTGATTACCTATGCTATGTGAAGAAGGTTTTGTCGAGTAACATACCTGACATAAAATCTATCCACATTAATAAAGTTCTTGTGTCACAAAGTTAGTTACCATATACTCCTCCGAAACAGCTTGACCGACTTTTATGAAATTTTATACTTTTTTTTGTGTAGAGTACAGAGTCACTGTTTATGATAGCGCACAATAAAACTCACGTAAAACATTGTGCTTACAGGTATTCCTTTTCTTCTTAGCGTTTCGATGAAAAACTATAACGTATTATATTGTTGCGGCCCAGAATTTGGCTACTTTCGTGTGTATGTAAAGTTTAGTTGTATTAAAACATTCAGAACTTGTTGGAATTTTGGTATTCAATATCTCTGTGACCAGAAGGTAAGGATCAAAACAAAAATATCGCAATAATGGAAAGAATATGTGAGTAACTTGGTTTCGTCAAGTGTCGTTTTTACACCATTTATACCATGGTTGGAAAAAAACAGCGTCCAGATGCATGCGCAGCTGTCTTTTTTAAATAGAACCCCGGAAATGTGAACATACGGAACTGCGGGTACATTAATTACTTAATAAACGTACGGATGGGCGTAACGATATCAAGTTCCCACGGTCACGCTGTCTGACCACGAAATTCACTTTCTAAACTCTTGACTTACAAGTACTTTTGTGAATCTTGTCGAGATGCCAGACCATAGAGTGTGTGAGAGTAATTTGTCAAAGATCAGCTGTTATATACCTAGAAGCGAAACGAATGAATTTGAAGTACAAACGTGGTAATTTATCGTTGCTGTAGGGCGTTGACATGTAGATTTTGATTGGTCGGGCGCTTAAACTATGAAGCGTATCCAGTATCCACGTAATATGTTAATTTTAGCTTTTGAAGACGACGGTCGCTGTAAGTCGGCGACCAAATCGATGAACTTTTTGATCCTCATCTCCATTAATCTGACTGAACATCAAGCTATGCCCTAAATTATTGGATTTCCTCGTCATGGTACGACGAGGAATCCCGATAATTTGGGGCAAATAATATGCTTATCGTATTTTATGAAACATTAATTCTGTTACTGGCATACTAACCTAACGCTCATGAAATAACTTATTCATTCCGAGTACAATGTTGGCAAGAGTATGTTAGTAAAACAGAAATCGAAAGTATGATTATCGCTGCGCCGCGATTTGATTATTCATTCATGGAAAGTCGGATAACGTTAGCTCAATTTCCTTTCGACAGACACGATGGTTAGTCAGTATTATGCTTGTGGAAAATATCCTCATGAACCTGTTTATAAAGCAAACAGGCCCCGGGTGTTTAACAAGGCGGATGTACTACTGAATTAAATAGAGATGCCTATCAAAACATTCAATTACATATAAGCAAAACATTAATAGCCATTGTTACACATGTTTTGCACTTCGCACGAGGCGACAACACGTCTACCGCGGCCGGCGCGTGACTGCAATACAGATTCGATGCCGTGAGACACTCCGACAATATAGCTTTACAATTATATAATTTATCGAAAAAAATCTCTTGACGTGACAGAGAATAGTTAACTCAATCAGATAAACTGTGGAGATGAGGTGTAACAAAGAGAGAAAGTGAGCGGTGATGCGTCTCTAATCACAGATGCTGATAATTGTGAGATAAAACTTGGAAAATGGACACCGCTTAATTAGAGGGTGGGACGATTTCTTTAAGAGGTATTCGGTAAGTGGTAGACAATGGACATGCTAAATATCCCAGGCTCAAGAATTTCCTTTAATATCGCATTGTCTTTACGATACCGGTTGCACATTTCTTCCTTGATGTCGGAAACTTTTGCGCCGAAAAAAATGCAATCTTGTTATTGTCCTATACAATGCAAAAGCCACAGAGAAAGCACGAGCATTGATCATCACGCTTGCTCAAGGCGGATTAGCGATTTCGGGTTTATATTGATAACAAGTCCAGGCTTCCTCACGATGTTTTTCTTCAGATTATTCCGATGTCAGTGATATCCAAGCCAATTTTTTTAATTTCTTCTCTGAACCAAGTGGAAGACATCAATTCAGCATAGAGGCTTTACGACTTTCGATGATACTTTTAAATTACCAACTAATCTCTTAAATCTAGTTATAAATTTAGGATTGCACTTGCAATTTTGGATTGATTGAACTGCCCCGTTGGTCTCGTGGTCGCAAGTGCGACTGCTGTGCAAGGGGTCCCGGGTTCGATTCCCAGGTCGAGCAAAAAGTGTTATTGGGTTTTTCTATGAAATTCTCAGTAGCAGCTCGGAGTTTGGATTTGTGCCCGGTTAATGGCAATAGGCTCGCCCCCTATTACATGGGACCTAAATATACCGGCGAACTGTGGGTGTGCATTGGTACACCTCTGCCTAACCCTTCGGGGAATACAGGCGTGATGGTATTTTTTTTTTTTTTTTTTTTTTTTATTTTTTTTTTAAAATTTAGGATTTATTTATTTATTTATTTAAACTTTATGCAACAAAAAGTACAAAGGCGGACTTAATGCCTTAGGATGGAATATGAATGGAAATGGAATTAGAATGGATTATGTGTGAGCATGGTGCAACCATGCACCATGCTCACACCACCAAGCACCAATGTTTGCAATGCATGCATGCAAACATTGGTTTGCAGTTAGTCGTATTGTTTCTCGTCTTGGTATAAGGGACACGGTTGCGTCATAACGCCAGGTAAGGATCAAGCATTGTCGTGACGCAATCCTAAATTGGAACTGTTCTCATACCATCAAGGTTCGATGAAAAAGGTTTTACTATTTTATCCAGACGGCTTAAAAAGCTTATCAACTAGGTGTTTATGCCGGTCGGTATCTTATAAAAACTTTCAAGTCTTAAATTTGGGATACTAATCAACCGATTTTAATTAAACTTAAAACTTATCCGTCTTAAGCAAACTTGCTCAAGCCTTTTGTTTGAGAAGAGGCCTTTACGCTGCAGTGGGATAATAATATTAGTTCCACATTAATTTGCTCACATTTACTCTCACAATATCAACAATATGTACAGCATATATTTTTCTACGAAGATCGCCTTAATTAAAACTGTTTCCAAAAGCATGGAAGTCACTGTGTATCAGACTCCACCAAAATAGAGCGTTTGTACAAGGAGCGTAAAAGATGCCTGAATTTTTAAAATGGTACGTAGCAAAATTGCTCTAAGCAACTATTTAGGTATCTGCATCAGTAATCACTGAAATGCCAGCGAAATGAGTTCAAAGCGAAATCTAGCCACCTTTCCCTTTCACCGTTACTTTGTAACGATCTATAGGGAAACTCTATGGAAGTGGTAATGTATAAATCTTACTGCTAGACTCCATTGACTCAAACTGGATTCTGTTGCTTGAAAGTCTTACTGAATCCTAAAAAATTAAGTCCGCAGGAAGACGCTGGACGCAGGCCTCTTCCAACCGGTACTCTTGGATATCTATAGGGGAGGCCTATGTCCAGCAGTGGACGTCCTGCGGCTGATATGAAGATGATGATGATGAAACATCTTACGCCAGTCGGGACCACAAGGATATCTTAGCTACAATGGAGAAAATATCTGTCTCCCAATTCTAAGGGTGTATCAAATTGCATCATCATTTAGTAGGCCTCTTATCTTATAGAACAAGTATGACGCAACCAAAATCCCTGAGTATTAAATCCATGTTTTTGCCAACACTACCCAGAAACGAACAACACCGTTCATAGCAAAGTTAAGTAACTCTATTGTGCCGGTTTAACGACTTGAGCAAACGGATTCCGTATATGTTTGCTAAACAATTATCAAGTGTATGTGAGTAAACGTTAAACTAACGTTTACAAGGACGCACAAGAAATTGATATGTTGCTTGAAATGTAGGATAAGTATAGGTCATGGAGCGAGTGCCGTTTTGAAAACGAGGTGCGGTCCTCTGTGGGCGGGGAGGTGTTTAGTTATAGTCATAAATACGCCTTGTAAGTCAAAAGTTGTATTAGAATGGAACATTTTCCTTAGAGAACTATTTATGTACCGTCTATAGCTCGTTATAGGTCAAATTGAAGGCAAAACGTGTATGAATAAATTGATGGGCAACATTAAAAATATCATAACTTCATAAGCACAATTACCTAATAGTCAATAACATTCTAACTTTACGTTACGAAATAGCCAAATCTAGTGATTGCCAAATAAGCAAAGGGGCCGGTACTTTGTCAATGTTACCAATTTATCTCTGTCTGCATAAAAACTTAACTAATTTGACACGCAAAACACGTTAACCTGTAGGTGCGTGTTTAATTGATTGGTTTATCAATGTTCAATGTTTAAGTCAACATTTTTAATAACCTGTTTTAAGCAGTTCCTTTTGAGGTGCTCTTACATTATATTTTAATCTGTTTAAGTAACGAGCTTTTGGCTAGTGGTTTTTCTTTTTCTTGTTATAAGTTTGACGTGTCTGTGTCTCTGAACCTATGTTTTATCAAAATCAGTTCAGCTGTTTCATGGTTATCAGCTTTTTTGTTAGCTGCGGTAGGAATCTTTATTCTTCTGTCGAGGGTTACTTAAAATTCTTCCCGAAAATAATACTAGTATTCTTTTCGTGAATAATGATATGGAAGACAAGGGAGTCAGTGATAGCCTGACGGACGAAATAGAAGAAAACGTGTTGCGCCGACCCCAAGTAACAGAACAAGGACAGAAAGATTGTAATCAAAATAGAAGCTTTGTTTCGACATGCTGGGATTATTATAGCCCAACCATATTGTTGTGGGTGTTCAACGAAGAAAAATATACATGTTGGTGACAAAGAGCATGTCATAACCGTGGTAGAAGATAACAATAATATACACTATTCAAATAAACTTAAAGATGGTAGCGTGGGAACTGAAATGTGAAATATGCAGGACTTTTTAAATCGTGCTTTGGAAGCCGATGTCTTAGACATTACCACGTAGCAATAAGCTGGATAATAATGAAACACATCAACAAAAGCAATGGAATGGAACACATCAGCTCAAAACAGAAGTAGCTGAAAGTCACCAGGAACACCATGATGCCATTCATTAAGTTAATTATGTGTTTGACGTGAATAAGTGTGTCAGTTCGGGGCATTGTCATGCTCACTGAAATGTTTAGCTGAAGGTGGCACGTGCGTCGGATTATTTGATTCTCTTCACGCGTCATGTTCGTGAACAGGTGTGATTTGATTGACGAAACCTACTTGAGAGTTTCAGTGTAGTTTCTGGCTCATTCTTCTCCATAGAGACATGTATATAAACGAACAACTAGTTTCAACTTTCTGATGGACTCCTTGACAGTTCAAAAGTAGCTGTAAATGGTTTAATTGACGCAAACGCTTTGCCTTTGCCTAGCAGTAAGATGATGTAGGTTGAAATGTACCTACGTGCAATGAGCTTAAAACCAAATCGCTGCCGCTTATGCCTCGAGGCAATAGGGCTTGAATAAATCGAACAGCCGTGCGATTCTCTAACATATTTCAACGCTGCGCTCGACGTCGAGTTCGTCGACGACACTACTGTAAAATCAACTTTACGCACAACGCATAGAGTTGATTTTACCGAAGTTTCGTCAACCAGCTCGACGTCGAGCGCAGCGCTGAAATATGTTAGAGAATCGCACGGCAGATCACTCACGACCATTCTGTTTACTCTGATGTCACCTGCGCTAAACAAGACTGTATGATGCGGAAACGTGTAGCTATAATTATTTAATCTATACTTATTATCTATAGTCTATGTAAATATAAAAAATGAAATTATCCACACCGATTCCGGCCACGGCGGCAAATCTTAATGCAGACTAACCACGGACGCAGGAGATATTATAGTGCACAAGTGTGTGCGCAAACACAGGTGCATTCCCTCTTCCCCAACTCTCTTAGCCCGATGGGACGGCTATCCGACACGACCGGAGAGAGACCAGGCGCGGGACCAGCGGCTTTACGTGCTTTCCGTGGCAAGGGCGTGTCATACCATCAATTTCCAAACTCCGGACTGCTACTGAGAAACTCCTAATGGAAAAACCCAATAACACTTTTTGCCCGACCATAGTCTATAACTCTATACTAATATTAAAAAGCTAAAGAATTTGTTTGTTTGTTTGAACGTGCTAATCTCAGGAACTACTGGTTCGAATTGAAAAAATATTTTTGTATTGGTTAGTCCTTTTATCAAGGAAGGGTATGGGCTATACAATATCATGCTACTACGGAATACGGGATCGGAGCAGAAATCAGACGTAACTTAACGCAGGTGAAATAAGCCACGCGGACGAAGTCGCGGGCAAAGCTAGCTTCCTAGTTCTAATACGTAAATTATACGGAGTAACGCGTTCTTATATATGCAATTATACATATTGACTAAGTACACGGCTTGCAATAATATGGACATACATAGCGAATGTCCATACACATGGCGCTATTTATTATGATAAGTATATTCTACGACTATACTTGGGTTTATGTGGTATAGGTAAATATATATTAATTAGTTTGTTAGGTATTGTCACGTGTTGTGGTCACAGGTGTCGTTTTGATCAATGAATGGTATATAATAAGAGTATTACCATGAATTGGATTTAAAAACTGTGGTATCTACTTCAACTAAGGGAAGAGGCCTAGTCAAGAACTTATAAAAGGAAGATCCGCCTGTCCCTGTCACAGAGCTGTACTTATCTTTTAAACCGTAATAGGTAGACACTTGAAATAAAACTGGAATCAAATGTAACAGTTCACATTAGGACCCATTATGTTAATGATAATTATTGCAATCCATGGTGCTTGGCAATCTGGGCTTCTCCCAGTTGTAAACATCCCTTTGTGCCTATTGGCCTAATTCTGTTCTGTCTCCTGCTAGTTTGGAGGGAAGTGGAAATTATGTTTTTCTGACTCCTCCGCTAATCTTTTCTGATTAATTTCGTTGCGGGATCCAAGACAGTTGAATCGTTTCTCCGAGACCCGCCGAGCTTCATTGTCTCGGCGCTTTTCTTGTGGTCGCCACTGTTGATTCTTGCTTACAGAAGTTGCAGTGGATTGGGAACAGTGTGGCGGGCTTGTCCCATTTAAAAAAAAAGACACTTGAAATAACTGTGGAGTGAGTATTACTATGGCCGCTATAACAAGAAATCTTAAAAATTAAAAAAGGCTCCACATAAAAAGTAAAAAAGGTTACAAAAGGTCCCATACGAGAACCGTGTTTTTTTTTTTAAGTTAAAGTTAATTGTGTAGGGAGGGACTGACGCACATACGCCCGTAAACCATTCATGTGCGTCTGTCCCTCTTGCACTTGTGTTTATTAAAATACTGAAATATTTTTTCCTGATTAAAGAAGCGAGCGTTAGTCCCGTCCATAGGTCTTGTTTTCTTTCATGTGTCTACCATTCCTTTGAGTCTTACCTCTCTGCTTGTTCTACAGCCAGGCCTCTCAAATCAGCTTTCAAATCATTCAATTCAAGTGTTTCAAGTAATCTCCGTACCTATATTAGTTTCTAAGATTGTTTAGATAAGGTAAAGTAAGATTATGCAATCGACTGATGTTGAGATTGCGTTCGGATGATTTCCTTGGGTTAAAATAATATGCATTTGAATAGTAATGAACCTTGATTTCAAATATTTATATTGGCAGCAGTTGGCACTTTGTATTTGCATTATGCAAATATCGAAAAGTTTGTCCTTTTCGATTATGATTTGAAAACTATACATTAGATTACAGTTCCCTTAATTTTGTTGGTTGCAACCCTTGTTTTTATTTTTTGTGGCAGCCCCACAGGGCGGCCCCATCGCCCTCATAGTGTTACATAATAATATTATAGCTTTAAGCTTAAACGGCTGAACGGATCTGGATAAAATTTGGTACCGAGTTATATTGCGTGGAATAACACATAGAATACTTTCCATCCCGGAAAAATGTACAATTCCCGTGGGATAATAATATCAAATTCGACGTGGAGGAAGTCGCGGGCAGAAGCTAGTTTTTCCTAAAAGCCTCATCAACAAACAAACAGAAAACTAACCAGTAACTTAAAACCCAAGGTTCCGCAAAACAAATACAATTACTACAAGTATTTGGTCAGGTGCAGCCTGCCCGTGAGTCTCCCGGACCATTACCGACCCTGAGACAGTACACGGAAATGTGGCCTTTATCACCTTGAACATAAAAGCTGTAGTTGTTATTGTTATCTAGGCCTTATCTGGTCGGATTACAGGCTGTGCTGACGAAAATTTGATGTTATCTATTTGGCGCCTACAGTGAGTCATGTACTCAAAGTGTTGTTTGTGGACCTAGCCTGTTTGTGTTGGTTAAACCTTATGTAAACAATTATGATGCTAGTAACAAGCTAAGAATAAACGACCTAGTCTCCTGCTGATGACGTAACAGAGGATTTAATGAGTATGTCAGGATACTTATCATATAAAGAGCTTTATTGACACAGGTTTGACAGACGACCTGATTACGACCGCCGGAAAACGCTGGAAGCAGGCCGCTTCCAACTGGTCCTTTTGGAAATCCATGGGGAGGCATATGTCCAGCAGTGGACGTCCTACGGCTGACATGATGATGACAAATGCAATTATTTTTTGTGTCAATCATCGTGATTGACAAAAAAATAAATAGTATTTTACTGTGGGTATATAGTATGATTCTGTGATCGAACACAATCCTAGTGCCCACTAACGCCAACTAGGCCGAGCCTGTACCCAAGGCGTGATCCTTTATAGGTGCTTATCTACAGACGCACGTACCTACATCAGATAATGTCAGATAGATTAATTAAGTTCTGGATACGCGATTTCATCCGATTCACAGTTTTTATGTTACCCCACTGGAAACCGTTCAATTTTCCAGGACAAAAAGTAGCTTATATGTGCTATTCCATAAGTACTATAATCTATTTGTATGCCTTTCATCTCGCGCCTACACGAGTGGCGCGCGGAGGCACTGGGCCGGGGCGAAACTCCGCTGCCGCGGCAAATTGCCGCCCTGCGGACGGAACTCCGGCTCGATCTCATGGCGACATGGAGAGAACGACTGTCGCAACCTCGTGCAGGGCTCGCCTCGATTGAGGCGGTAAGACCCCTCTTTGAGGAGTGGCTAGAGCGGCGCCACGGCGCCCTCACCTTCCGCCTGACGCAGGTCCTCACCGGACACGGAAGTTTCGGGAGGTTCCTGCACCTCATCGGGCGGGAGGAAACGCCCGGATGTCACCATTGTGAGGATCGCCCCGAGGACACGGTGGAGCATACTCTGGCGGTGTGCCCTGCTTGGGCTGAGCACCGCCGAGTCCTCGAGGCGGCCATCGGCGGCGGCGCCCTCTCGCGTCCGGCACTGGTTCAGGCCATGGTCCGGAGCGAGGGGGAATGGGAAGCAGTCGCCTCCTTCTGCGAAGCTGTAATGCTAGAGAAGGAGGCGGCGGGACGGGAGAGAGAAAGGAGGGTCCCCCGTCCCAGCGGCCGCCGCGGTAGACGATCCGGGCGTCGGGAGCCACGAGACGACTCCCGGCCACCGTAGACGCGGGTCTGTGGACGGTGAGCAATGGGTAGCTCGCCGTCCGTACGTTCACTAGCGACAGACCGTGTCGACGGCGCGTTCGTGTTCCACGCGCGCCTCAAAGAGATGTCAGCAAATTGGATGGGGCCACTGAGGGCCGATGCCTGCCGGGGCTGCGGGTTGTTCGAAAGAGATACCGGGCCCCCGGAACGCAAAGGGCACATGAAGGAACATAGACGGGTTTTAGTCAGTAAAAGTCTGACACTCCCTCCCGCCCCGCCCAGGGCGGGGGAAGTTATTTGATGATTTCCCGTCTATAAAAAAAAAAAAAAAAAAAATGCCTTTCATCTAGGCCCGTTCATCCGTTCTAGCGTAATTGAGTCTGATCTATTCCAACTTTTGCATTTGTAGTAGTAAAACTGTAAGTATTAAATATTACAGTACAAACATATCAGGTAGATAATCGATACGGTATTGCGAGTTACACATACCTACCCGATATAATCGATTTGACAAAATGGCATATAAATGATACAAACGTTATCTGAATGACATTTAAGTCTTAATAATAAACGGTTAGCAGCTATTGTTTCCTGATTAAGAGCTTATCATTAGTTATCATAATCGGTAAAAGGCGAAGCTTAAAGACAGGAAGCGGTCGGTAGAAGATCGAAATCTTTGATAAACCACAGATAATAAATGAAAGAGCAAGAGAGACTGTAGAAAATCGAAGAAAAATATGTTAGTACATAAATAATTGAAAGATAAATAATTTAATTTCATTCTTGACACTGGTTTTTATCTGGCATCATTGAATGTTATGAATTTAACTCTGTGCGCCATGAACATTTGTGCTCTTATTCTGATATTATTATAGTAATCATTTTGGAAATACAGTACTCTGCTAAAAAATTAACAAGCATTTTGTTGTAAAGGGTGTCTGGTGGCAGATTTATGTTTTTAAAAGCTAATAAAAGAAAAACTTATGAACTTATGGTTTTATTAACTAATTCAGTAAATAAATGAATAATGCGGATTTCACTTTTTAAAAATTACTTCAACCAAATGATGTCCATTTAGACGTGCACACTGTTTAAAACGGTCCATCGTATTACGGGCTACGCGCTGCAATCAGCTCGGCTGGATTTGCTTAATTGCATTGCGGATATTTTCCTTTAACTGCACAATAGGCAGAGGATTATTGGCATAAACTTTGCTTTTGAGATAGCTCCCATAAAAAAAGTCCATTCGAGTTTAATCTGGTGACCTTAGTGGCCACGGGATGTCTCCAAAGCGGCTCATCAATTTATGCGAAAAATTTTGACGAAGTAAAGCAATAGACGTCCTGGCTGTATGCGGAGTAGCCCCATCTTGCTGAAAACACGTGTGCGTCGAGTAGGATGGATGTGCTCGCAACTTTGGTAAAAAATATTCATTAATCATGAGTCCATAGCTTTCACTGTAGACATTTAAAGCATGGCCCCGAAAATTTTCAAAAAAAACGAGATTTCTTGAACGTTTTCGTTTTCGTTTGTGGAGCTTGATGCTCTGCTGGGTCCCGGCTGAGGCTTGTTTAAAGCAGAAGATGTCTGGCGGAACCTTTGCATCCACGATTTAATCAAATTAACACTTAATCTGTCGCTTAATCGCCGGATATTGTAGTGGGAACAAAAATGTCAGCGCGCAGTCACGTTAGAATCACCACTCTTAAAAAACGACTCAATAGCGTATGCACGTTGCTGCCCCGACCACTCCGGCATTGTGACTAACAAATCCGCATTCATGGAGCGTCGAATGACACCAGTCTCCCCCTGCACCGTTAATAACTTTTTTAGATATACCCTTTTAAAAACATAAATCTGCCACCAGACACCCTGTACAACTAGCAAACTGCAAGCGACTTCATAGGCGTGGCTTATTTCATCCGCATTAAGTTACGCCTTTGGTTACTGCTCCAATCCCGTGGGTCGTAGCGTGGTGTTATTTATCCTATGTTACTCAGGAATACTGCATCTATCTATTTGTGAAGAAATGGTTAAAATCGGTTCAGGAGTTTCGGAACAAAAAACAAACCAAAAAATCTTTTCCCTTTATAATATTAGTATAGATAATATAGATGTTGAAAGTACTGATTTATGTATAGTCTACGGCAGAAAGTATGCTCTCTAAAGTGTGTGCTTTTATAATAGATGGGAATAGTTGACGCGCGGCGCATCCGTTACGGAGGTAGTAAATGTCCAGAGTGACAAATGGCATGACCATTCGTCGCCCCTTCAAGTTTATATACGTTCGGTTTTATCACGAACACCGCGGCGACGAAGTTAAACGAAGCAGATTGTCACCTAGGTCTTATTTTTATCAAACGCCGATTTTGCACGAGTGCAATTTACTAATTTTTTCATACAAAAATAGGTACTAAGTATCCAAATAAAACAAAATCTAAAATTTTTGGATTTTCAACAAAATTTCTTCAGTACTGGTACAAATCTTGTACTGGCAACTAAAAACCAGCCGAATAGATCAACCCGTTCTCATTCTCAATAATGATCATTCATACAAGCGGCAATTGATTTTTATTATTACTACAGATAAGGCACATTGCATTTTTGAATTCTAATGCTCAATGTACGAATATCATTTGAATACGAATGTGTGGATTTCGACAATTTTTCTCAGTAGCGCCCACAATAAAATTCGCAAGACAATGCCACATTTCTATGCAACACCAACACTTCAAGGTCGACATCTCTTCAATCATTACTCAATTTGTACTGATTGCTGAATAAATTGAGCTATAAGTGGCGTTAACTAGCCTATTATGCTAACGACCGGAGCATTTTTCTCCCTATTACGTGCAATACTGGACAAAGAGCACGATGCTTTAAAAGGCATGAAATGGGACCACCAAGCATTTACATATTTAGAGAATGAATCAACATAAACAATAAGGTAGACCACACACACCGTGTTTAACGTCTTTTATAAAGATACCAGCAATACCTGCACGCGTTAAGTTACGTCAAACTACTGTTGTTGGTGGGAACGTATTGTTATACAGGAAAAATTTTTAACCAGTGCGTAAATTTTGCCATAATAAACTTCAACACGTTTTATTAAACACGTATATTTTATTTTGATATGTCTTAGTACTAAAAAAAAAAGTTATCGCTTACGAAACATGTTTACTTAAAAACCATATTTCATTGTCACTCGGCGCTAGCGCATTCCCCACCCCCTCACCCCAGCCATGCGCCCGGGCGACGCACATACGGGTATTTTGCATTCCTAGCCGGGCGAAATTATTTTTGCGGTTTTTTCTGCTGTAAAGTAGGTAAGATTAACTAAAATGTACAGACGACCAATGGGGAGGGACTAACCATGAGCTTTATTGGCTGATATGATTAAAACGAAAATGTATTCATGATTCGGAATAGGATTTAATTGATTAAATAATTACATAAAAAATAGATAAGATCTAATTTGATGAGGAAGAATGTCAGGGTTCATCGTCACTTTCTCCGACCTCTTCTGTTCCAGATTCCGAATCTGAATCATCTTCAGACGGTGGAAACAAAAGAGCTATCGCTTCTTTGGAAAAAGGTTCCATTCTGCTCTTTGGTTTTGGCCTCAGACTTGTGAGCAGTGCGTCCGAGGATAGTAGAATTCAATTCATTACATCTGCATTGCAATCTATTCTCGAAAACTTCCTCGCAAAATTATATCTATACAATCTGAAATGTTTATTCCTAGCTTCAGCAGCCTCTTCCGAAAGTAGTCCGGTCCGATAGGCAATAACGCCTTTTCCATGACTGTAGCAAAATGCATCAAAATTCTATGTTTCAAAACTTTTAATTGTTCTTCATTAAAGTTTTCAGACGATAAAAGGTAATTTCCCAAATAATCGACTTTTTCATCAAAAGTGTGTAATTTTTGATGTTGCATTTTATTGCACAGGTATTCTTTCGTTACGACTTAGTAGTTAGAGACTCCTGGTGACCCTAAAACAATGAAAATGAAAAACATTTCATAATTTGCTTCAAAATAAAGGTTAATTTTTTTTAGGTAACACCAACACAAACACATACGTTTTGTCAAAAGTAGCAAAAAGTAGCACCCAATTCGTAAAATATCTATAGTATGACAGTGTTCGTCATGCGCTACAAAAGAAATTGTTAGTCGGAAGTACTCGGAAGGATAACTATAATCACTTTGAAATTTAAAATTCAGATGAAATTTGCTTAAAAAATTGAGATGTTGTAAATTGATTTTGAACCTTACAAATAGATGTAAACATTAGTAAATCTTAATAAATAAAACTGTTCTTACCTGTATTATGATAATCCATCGTAGATTTGGTGAAATAACTCGCTATAAAAAAGCACTGAAGTCTCAAATGCAGTACGATTTTAATGTAGCCAAAAACTGACGCGAGCGCATGCGACAACGATCGAGTTCCGGCTGGCTTGTTACCTGAAGGCGCGGGTGCTCGAGCCTGAAAAGGGTCGTTTATTGTTCCTTAGCTACCTGACTCGCTGAAAAGTATTTATTTTTGCTTTTGTGTTGATATTGTTTTTACCAATTTCACCCGGCTAGAAATACAAAATACCCGTATGTGCGACGGCGGCGGCCGCGAGTTTTCATTGATAGTATGGCGAATAGATTATGTCCTGGATGTTTTGCTTATTTCAAACTCGGATAAGGACGAAATTTTTTTTATTTTTTTTTTTTTAACTAAACACGGAAATGTGTTCTATTACTGATACTGAACTACCAAAAAAAATTTACGCACTGGTTAAAAACTTATCCTGTATAGCCTATAACTTTCTTCAAAAAACGAGCTATATAACGCAAACAGAATTTTTCAAATCGGTCCAGTACTTACTGATGTTAGCTTGTTCAAAATAACAAACTCCATCTTTATAATATTTGGATCTATAGATATGAACTGACCTGTAAGTTGTAGTTTATTAATATAGAAAGAGTCTGTCAAACGTCAACAACGCCGAACTTGCTACTGGAAAACACCACCAAATCTATCAGCTTGCGGAGACTTTTCGGATTTTTTTTTAGGATTAAAGCAGTGCCAGAGACAAAATTAACAGTGATATCGTCTCATTCGTACGGCAAGATTTGCCTGGTTTGCGAAATATGTAGGCAGTCGTGAATACCTTTCTTAGGAGACATCAAAATGGCTTTAAACAGCTCAGTAACGGTAGAAGTACCTAGCAGCAAGTGTGTGGTCGTCCTAACGCTTTGTATGTAGGAAACGGTGCGGTATGCGCGGACGCACAGATATAGATCACAAGCGCGCGCCGCCCGCCCATTTACGGCGCAGGCGCTAATGTCGTCACCCGCTGCCCTTAAACGTTCCATGGTGTTTTCAATAGACTGTGTTTCTAACCGCACAAAGGGAACAAGTTTACAGTGTACACAGTTTATGGAGATTAGAAGAAACTATACCAATGGAGTACCAATGTGCTTTCTAAGTTTATCTTGGACATCTCAGACATCGGTGAAGGAAAACATCGTGAGGAAATCTGGACTAATAATAATTATAAGTCTCAAATGGTCAATCCTTCAGCATCCGTGGTGATCAATGCTCGTAACTTCTTTGCATGGGAAGAGGCCATTATTATTACTATAGATGAAAACTTAGCTAGATTGGCAGTAGATGAAAATAGATCATTCGCTTTGTAAAGCAACCAGTAAGTTTTGCAAGAAATTGTTTAAAAGAACATTTTGGCCCAAACCTGTCTTAAACTAAGTAGAAAAGGCATAACATACGTCGTGGACGTCTGTATTCCCCGAAGGGTTAGGCAAAGGTGTACCAATGTACACGTACACCGACAGTTGGCCCATATGTTCAGGTCCATGTAATAGGAGGCAAGCCTATAACCGGGCACAAATCCTAACCCCGAGCTGTTTCTGACAATTTCATAGAAAAAACCAATAAACTTTTTGATCGATCTGGGAACCGGACCCAAGATCTCTAGAGTAACAGTCGCGCTTAGGACCAACTAGGCTAACGAGACATTTCAAGTAGAAATGATGATGAATTAAATATAATATAACCGATAATAAAGGACAATTTATTTGCTGTTAAACAAGTCGTAAAGTTCGAAATATAATTTAACTAGCTTCTTTATCAGCCTTTATAATTAAATGAGCCATAGGTTATTATCATAAATCAGATGCCTAGTGGCTTAATGAGTTGTTTGAACTGTTTCAAAAGTTTCAATAAATCATGCTTTATATCCGTTTATAATAACTTTGAAGCTTGAATCTTTTAGACTGGTTCATAAAAAACTCACCAAGTGCGCTTAACTTTACAAACTTGGTCTTTGGTTTTAAATATTCAAATCTAATCTGTTCTGTTTCCAGATTTCTACACTTCAGATTCATGTGGTTTCTTTAATCCACTTAGTTTATTATTTAAACTTCGTGGAAGGTTTGGGAACTTTTATTTGTGCTATATTTTGTAAAAAGAACAAGACTTCGATGGCCTTCTTCGTTAGTGTTCTTATTCCTAACTTCATGAAAATGTAGTCGATTATACGCTAATGCTACAAAATAAAAACTAGCTCAAATATTTTTTTGTGTCTTTGCCCCGTTTAGTTCCATATTTCAAATAAGGCACCATTATAAATAAGATACTATATGACACTAATCTCCATGTATGTCCAAGGACAAAAAACATATTTTTAAATAACTTTGCGAAACGAGACGCCTAACCCGCAAAATAATCCGAATTCGGAAACCAGTAGGCGATAAACCGCAAGACGCAATCGCAAAACGGAAATTGTCTCACCAACACCTGTCTTGGCTCCATTCATATTTCAAGTTACCAAATGGAGAACGCCTTGAAATCGAAATTTTCGTATTACTCGGTCCATCGATTAGATAATGGCTTGAACTCCGAACTGGTTCGTACAGTCTGGAGGCCAGTATTATGTTCGACCTTCCTAAGCCTATGTAGCATATGGCTACAGGTCAATAGCACCACGCATTTTATGGTCCATTAGAAAAAAAATACGTGATCGACGGCAACGTTTCGTAGATGCTATTTTGAGAAGAACCGTTTTGCGTCGTTTATTTTCGGTTTTACCAGATATTATGTTTATTACGAAAAGGATGTTATTAATATTCATTTAAGAAGCTACTTTGAGCGACATTCCGTCGACTTAATGGATCAGGTTATTGGAAGCTAATTACTTATTTATTAATTAAGAAGTTGAACTTATAACGTTCCTAATATTGTTTGCTAGTTTGTCCTTTGTCTGTTCTAGAACAGTATTATTGCCAACTAAGCCCACATTTATCTACTGTACTAGAGCTATTATTGAATCTGGGGCACTACCCACAATTTGCTTTGCGCCACCTTCTTATCCTGTGTTATTGTCATCAACGTCCGCCCTCAATATTGGTGTCATTTTATTATTTCGCTCACGCTTAGCAGCTTCTTCATCTATGGTGTCATCATTTATTTATTCAATGGCTGACTAACCGATCAAATAGGTTAAATCAATTCATTTTATCTATGCTTTTATCCAAAAACTCCTTCATTAGGTATCCCCCTGTCATTCATAGATTAGATGTTACGTTCAATAGGTAATTTGTGAAAGTGTGTCAGCCCTTTATCTGTATAAAAGGGCCCTGTCAAAGGCCCGGATATCCGCCGATAACAGCTAGACAAAGAAAACAAGGAATCAATGTACTATTTGAAGGAAGCATTCATCAAACATGTCGGTGTTAAATCGTTTGGCTGTCTCATCGTGAACGCTGTGCTATGAAATTGTGAAATACAACATGTTCTGTTTAATCACTATCATTAGTAAATTATGTTTGTTTTTGGGAAGGTACTTCGTCATAATTGTTGTTGTAATCTTGAGAATCGTCACGATTTTTTTTTTTTCGATGATCTTGACCCAAGCTGGTACTTAATTGCTTTTTTATGCTTGGAGATTAGTTTCGGCGGTCACGGAACGATCTAAGATTTGCTAGTGAACAAGAGGCCCTTATTTTATCGTTCATGCAACGACACATATCACTAACATTGACGACACGAATGGCGCAGTTGCTGAGCGATTGTTAATGTAAGAGTTCCACCAAACTGCTTGGAACGGCATACGCGCGGACCTAACAGAGTTTCAGGCAGTATAAATTCCATGCAAACATAAACCTAAATATTATGTACAAGCCAAGCAATTTATTAGTGCCTCAATTTTGTAGTGTTAAATGCGCACCTGCACCGCCCGGTTGGTGGCAATCGTACATAAGGCCTACAGGTAGTGGTTCCGGGTCTGGTTGTTTATGTATGTGAGTTTATATGTTAGTAGATGCACCCGCGATACGGTGGAAATTTTAAGTATGAGGAAACTTTAAAGTAACAGAGTCAATTTCGCGTTAGTTTTGTATAAAACCAAAATAGCAAGATTTTTAACCAACATCTCCACAAATTTCCCACGTAACGGAACAACAACGCTCCAAAAAACCTTCACAGCTGCCAATAAATTAAAGCAAACAGGTTTATTATAGCAATTACGAACAGTTTAACGTCAAGATAAGATAACCCAGTTGTAAACTTGTAACATCTCTATCCAAGTTCATGTGCAAGGTCGACGTACTCATCTGCGAGGTTGGTTAATCCTCTCAATTGCCGCTCAGCCGCTCGACTCATGACTATGACAATGATTGACCGACAGAGGCGACAGACTAGTCTATACTAATAAATAAAAAAGTGTCCGTTTGTAATGTCAAAACAACAGCTTTTTACAAAATAAATAATATTAATTATGTATGTTTAAAGTAAATTACATGAAATAACCAACTTTAAAAATTTTCGTCTGCGTCTTTTTGTTCCGGTGTTCTGAAACTGCTGGACCGATTTTGACGGTTCTTTACTGACAGAGTAAATTTAAGAACACGTGCAAAAAAAAACCGTGTTCACCAACATTCACGGGCAGAAATTAGTCTTTACTAATATTATTACCCTTTATGGAAATTGTGATAGCGCTCTTCTTCTCTCCTTATTTACTATTTTGCTGTACCCAACAGGGTCCATAAGTGTTTCTATTTATTATCGCCTACCACCTGTATGTTCACATTATGGAATGCAATAAAGATTTGAGATTTGATTAATTTTAAAGAGGTAAAGATCTTTGTTCGTATAAAGAAACTCTGCAAGTTTTACAACAATCTTTTCACTGAAAGAAACTACATTATTTCCGAGTGTCATAAACTATATTTTATGATATACTTGTCTATCATGCAGACACAGTCGCGGGCAGAAGCTAGTCATGGATATTTCAGGTAAGTATGAAAATTGCTTCGGAAATGCATGCTTTATGAATGTAAGTAGGTTAAGTGACAATTCACGTGAAGCTGAATCTTCATTGTGTATTTTTCCGTTTATTTCTGGAATAAACGTTATGAGTAACGACAGACTCTTTCAAGTTTTCAGTTACAATCGTTTGATCTTTCAGCTTAATGCTTTTACAGCTAGGATCGGGGTGAGCAGAATTATAATTAGAGTCAACGAGATACTTGATTGAAATTATTTATTTATTTATTTATTTAACACTTTATGCACACAAAATGTACAGCGGCGGACTTAATGCCAATGGCATTCTCTACCAGTCAACCTTAGGGTGATGCAGAGACAAATTGTGGTAGGTGCAAATAAGAAAAATCGCAAAAATCGAAATTAATTAAGCTGCTATAATTTTATCAAGTTTTTGGTATTAACTGATCAGGGACAATCCTAATTTTTTAGGAACGATCGCGATCTAATTTGACGACATGGTTGGCGAAGTGACTAGGCGATTAGCTGCTGCGCTGCATGTTCCGGGTTCGATTTCCTCATGGAACAAATATTTGTATGGCCTACAGATAGTTGCTCCGGGTTTGGCTGTTTGTGTATGTGAGTTTATATGTTTGTAAAAGCACCCACGATACAGGAGGAATTCCTAGTGTAGAGCAACGTCATTTATTTAAAAACTAATTATGAATCCGTTTTGTTTTGTCAAAAATGCATCTAAATGCCCTATATTTTTTACATTGATTGTCAAGGAAATGAGATTGCGACTAGATTTGAAAGTTTTTAATTGGTAGAATTGGCTTTCAGGTGTTTTTTTTAAAGAGACTACCTATCGGATTAAAAGGTTATGACGAATCAGGAAGGAATGGCATAAAGAGAAACTGTTCCAATGTATGAATAATACGAGCCTATTTTTTCCCCACAGCAAGACAGAGGCCTCTTCTCGCACAGAGAAGACACGAGGATTAATGCCACCACGGTTGCTCAAAGCAGATAAGCGATTTCAGACTTTCCTACATTAGTTTATAAGTCCAGGTTTCCTCACAATGTTTTCCTTCACCAATAGTGTTCCAATGCAATATAAATATTTGTTCCGGCGGACGATAGAAAAAGGGGGAACCATACGGACTCCCATATTGTCTAAACAAACAAACCAATACCAAGTCTGATTGGTTGAATGCACTTCAAAGAGAATTAAAGCTCTTTGCTTAATTGAATTGAAGGAGTATCAGGTAAATAATATTTTCCACATGAGACAGTAATGAAAAATCCAGATATAATTGACTCGACCATTAACAGCGACAAACACCGTTCAATTAATTTCGAACAGAGTGAAAGATATAATCTGTAGTGCGATTCTCTAAAATGCAAACTCGAAAACGAGTCTCACTAAAGTGATCGCGCTCACTTCGATAACGAACCAACTTGTCATTGGTTTAGTATACGTTCGCCGTGGTGACATCACCCGGCGTGATCGTGTTTAACAGAATACCATTTTGTAATCTCACTGCGGATTCTGCTTTCGAATTACGAAGTGAGGCTTAGAGAATCACACTGCTGTACTGTAAATTGGACAATTATGAATAACCTTATTCAGACATTCTTTATCGGATAAGTGCTTAATATAAAGCGATCATGCTCAACTCAGCCACATAATTAGCGGTGTGGCTCATAAGTTAGTACCGCAAGGAGGTCGCCGTGGGCGGGCTGAGGCGGCAAGGACCGCCGCCTGCGCACCTCCACGTCCAACTTTTATTGTTAACACCGCATGCAAATCATAATATGTTCTGTCATTGAGTTTTTGTAACGTAACACAATTAGTGGACACACGTGGGTTGCCAGCCGAGTTACTACGAGCCTATATGGTGAGACCACTTTACACGCTAGATAAAGACCGCATTGAACGTAGATCTGTTTTGCATGGTCGTTACGTCATTTGTAAACAATCTTGATCTGATCGTCTTAGATTTATGGTAGGAAACTGTTTTTTAAATGTGGAACGTTTAGATGACTGAGAGAGTGTCCTAAAATGGGAACTATAACTAAATCAAAGTCAAAGTTTCAATTAGACCATTTACAGGCACTTTTGTATTGTCAAGAAGTTACAGTATAAAGTTGAAGTTAGTTGCTCGTTCCAAAACGTAGGTTTCTATGGAGAAGAACGAGCAAGAAACTCCACGGACACTCTTTCTTTGCTCTGTAATTGCCAACCGAGTATTGTATGTCCACAGTCATGATAACTTTGTGAACAAACCACTGTCAAAGAGGATGATTGACTAGACAATAGGCAATTTCTGACAGTACCCACGACTCATACTTCCCAACAGGCTCAAGTAATAAATAACAGAAGCCCTTTCCCCTCCGCACTTTTACGCAAACTTCCTGTCAATTTATCCCTATAAATGTTGGCGTTACATATGAATTTATTGAAAGGGGCGAGCATTACTTATGTGGTGCAAGTGTGGGCGCACAATCGAGCCATATTAGCACGTATGGCCGGTGTAACACCGCCAGTGTTTGAACGAAATGGGTCGGAACGCCTGCAAATTGAGCGTGATGCAGTGGCGATAGACCTGTTAATGCTGCAAAAACTCAGCTGCGTAATTTGATACTAAAAAGAGAATTTAGACCATTTAGAATTATGGAACTCTCCTCGTCACTAATAACACATCATTACGCCTGTATTCCCCGAAGGTTTAGGCAGAGATGTACCAATGTACACCCACAGCCCACAGTTCGCCGGTATGTTAAGATCCCATGTAATAGGACGCGAGCCTATTTCTATTAACCGGACACAAAATACACAAATAATACTCGTAAAGTTACTACATACATATCTCTACGTATACGTTACAAGTCGTGTAGGAAGGTAGGTAATTTATTTGACATGGTTTATTTTAGATACTACCAAATAAATTTAAATCAACGCCTGCTTAGTAATGTCGGAATGCCTAGTCTGCCTACTCCAAAAAAAGTTGTGGAACAAAAAGTACTCTAAAAAGTTTTTATTTCGTCGAATCATGTAGAACCTGGCTATTCGATATCTGGCGGTTACTTTGGTGGATATTCGTCTGTGGTACTAAAGTAATAACTCTTTATCAATTGCATCAGCGGTTTGATGCGATTGTAAAATAAATATAGAAGCATCACGAAAACTACGAGTCAAAGAACTCAACTAGTTTAGTTGCTGATTGTGAATCTCTGATAAAGTTTAAGTATCAGTTTTATTAACAATTTTTGTTGCAACATTTTCGATATCTTCTATGCAAATAAATTAAGGTTCTGTTTATAATGTCAAAATAACAGCTATATACTAAATACAAATCTTTATTATACATTTTTGTCTGTCTGTCTGTTAAGGGTAATCTTCTAAATGGCTGGGCCGATTTTGCCCGAGAATTCACTGGCAAAAAGAGAATGTTATAAGTAGTAACTTAGGCTACTTTTATTTCATAAAAAGAAATAGGGATCCGTGCAAAAAAAAACCCGTGATAGCCGACAATCACACGAATGAAGTCGTGGGCAAAAGTTAGTCGTAACTATGTAGAGATGATTCAGTAGATTTAGATTACTGGCATATTGTACAAGTTTTAATGAGCAATTTGGCTACCGTGGCTCGGGAAATGAGAGCTACACACGCAATACAAGGCGGAGTTTTTTGCGATCGTATTTCCTATAGTTTTTTTGATTATTTACTCATAGCAGCCAGAGCCATTCTTTGTACGTTGTATGCCTTCTTAAATTAGAAAGTAAATGTCTATAAAAGCCATCTTTCATATAGGTAATTATTTACTTAATCTCCCTATAGAAGGTAACCAAAAACCGAGGCTACTGATGATCGAAAGTCGTTGCTAACTTCTGGGCCTATTCAATGAAGACTTTCATCGACATGCTAAGAAGAAGACATGGAGTTTCTTGTCAATTCTTCTCCATACAAAACTACCTTTCGTAAAGGGAAATAGAATCAATTCTCCTTTTTTTTTCTTCTAAAACATACATACATAACCTCACGCCTTTTTCCCATGGGGGTAGGCAGAAACCACAGACCGCAACCTGCTACGATCCTTACATACTCCCTTCGCCTTGTCCACATTCATACATAGAAAGAAAGAAAGAAAGAAAAACCATTTATTCGCGTGAAAGCGACGCACATAACATAAACTTCATACAAGCAAGTCTTCTGAAGTCTGCCTTTTAATTGTCTACTAATTGAAACAAACTTTGTTAACGTTAGTTATACTGAACTGTGTACACCCAATAATCAATGAACTAATAAGTATACCTCAAGCCCTGTACAAAATATACATAACTACTGCCCACCGCTGTCCTCAATTTTCACGTAAAGTAACCTTTCAGTAAGTACCTACGTACTTGACCCAATAGTCTCTAATTATAATTATTGATTACGTAAAAATGTTAGCCTAAATTACGTCGTCACCTTGCTATAAAAATTATGATGGCTCTAGTAGGGCACATATTCGAATGAGTGTAGGTCAATTGGTTTTCCGAATTCACAAAGACGAGGTTATTTAGTAAGAATGAACAAGGAAAATCATAGAAGAGAAAAACAAGAATCCTAATTAAAGGAGATCTATCTTCTTATTATCGTTTCGATGACAAACTATATTTATTTATTTATTTACAACGACCTTACATCTACCATTACAGTTTCATTTATTTATTTATAATAAGCACACCAACAGCACTGCCACTTACAATTCTAATAAAACTAACACATAACGTTGGCATTTCAGTAACCATGCAAATATCAGGTATTACTGAAATGTATAGTATATTATACATGGTAAACATGGTATATCATAGGTATTATATTGTTGCGGTCCAGAATATGGCTACTTTAAACGCGCTAATCCCTGGAACTCTTAAGCGGGTAGGAAAAAATCTTTCTGTATATGATAGCCAAATTCATAAATAATAAATACCATCACGCTACGACGTACGGAAACGGAGCATGCGGATGCAGTCGCTGGCTGAAGCTAGTAAATATATAAGTTTGTTGAGCCCCACAATATGCAACATGATATAGCACTTTTGTCCCGGGTTTTCTTAAACTAACGGCATAAATTTTTTGTTTACATAACAAAGGTTCTAAGTCCTGCAGCTTACTACTCGGTCGCTTCAAATCGGACATAGTTCGTTCATACATGGCTTCTTTTCCAGTTGTTCACCCTTAGCTCATACTGGTCATTAAATCCAACTCTATTAAAGTTTATTATCGGCGTACATGTATGTACCATGTACCTTTGCAGGTTCTTATTTTATTATGCCGTTAAATGATAGGTCTTAGTGCAGGGCTAAGTACTAGTCTGTGGTACCTACTAGGGCATGCAAAAACCGGGTTGTTTAAAGGACACGGTTTTTTCGGGTTTTTATTTTACAAAACCGGTGAAACCGGTTTAATCGGTTATTTCGGATTTTTTCCATTTTTATTAAAGAAATCAGAAATACGTGTGTAAAGAAATAAAAATGCTAAAGTTTAATCAAAATGGCGTGAGCGTTACATAGAGTAGCGCGACAATGATCTATCCGAGACAAAAAATATCGAATTCGAGATCAAAAATTTAAATAAAGGTGTTGCGAATTTGAAATAATAACTTCAATTGTGCAGTTTGCCCAAAAGTACCATTACATAGTTCTAAAATTGTAGGCATATCTTTAACGATTAAAATATAATATTACACACAGTTTTAAACTAAGTAACGTAAACGACGATCCAAGAATAAAATATAGCTGTTTGAAATAAAATCGTGCAAATATTTTTTTCTAATTTTTCTACATGCAATATGGCAGTGGTCATTAACATTTACACTTCATTTAGTGTTTTCTAATAGCGAAACGTAACTTGTTAAAAAAAAAAAACTTTAGTATTCCTTTCGCTTACCTTTCCTATAATATTAGGAACAACCTTAGGCTATATTTCATATCATAGTTCTTCCAAAACCATTAAATTTAAAAACTAATTCAATAATTTGAATTACTAGGGAAATGTTGACTAACCCTAAACTGTCACTTTGGCAATGACATTTCTTTGTTTTACATTTTTGATCTCAAATTCGATTTTTCGGTATAAATTAACGTTGCCGGCCGTTAGTGCCGTTGGAACTAACGCCGTCTTGCCGTCCTGTCGACGTTTGTCAGTCATAAATTTAAGATTTTGTTTGAAAAGCAAAACCGAAAATTCGAAAACACCGGTTTTGTTATCATAAAAAGCCCGGTTTTCAAATCAGTCGGTTATCCGGTTTTTTCGGTTATCCGGGTATCCGGTTTGCATGCCCTAGTACCTACACAACTTGTTCCCACAGGCCTAAAATCACTACTGAAGACTATACAAAATAGTGTTAGAAATCGGTCTAAATACTATTAAAACACACCTAGATTCCGGAAAGCTTTAGAAATTGGGTGTTTAAGGTTCGAATGGAGCGGAAAAACCGGATGAAATATATTATTTACTAGCTTATGACTGTGACTTTGTACGTGTGCAGTTTCTTAAAGATTCCTACAGTTTTAAAGATTATATTTACCCTATAGAGCTCAGGGATGACGAAGCTTCCTATTAGTGAAAGATTTTTTAGAATTGTACTAGAAGTTCCGGAGATCAGTTTTAGACAAAAAAACAAACAAAATCTTATGTTCTTTAACATAAGCCTTCATGTAGACACCAAAATTTCCAACACTAGAGCGAAATCGCGGCACGTCGTTAGTCTATACTTGTACTTATGCTTATATTATAAAGAAGAAGGATTTTTTTGTTTGTTTGTACCGAATGGACTCAGAAATTATAGGACCGATTTCAACCATTTTTTCACCAATAGATAGCTATGTTACAAAGGAATAATGTAATTCCTTTGTAACATAGCCTATATAACATCACGCTACAACCACCGCGAGCGGAGTAGTAACCGAAGGCGTAACTTAACGCGGGTGAAATAAGCCACGCAGACGAAGTCGTGGACAGAAGCTAGTGTAGCTATAAAATGATAAGTTACAACCATAGTGTTCTGTATGTGTGTCAAGTAATTAATGACAGGTGTCGCGGCCTTCACGGTGTTTTAATTGAATTGTTGTGGACTCGCGGTAACTCTATATGGGCATGGGCTAGGCGGCTTACTCACCTAACTAAGTCCCTTACGACGTCGCAGGGATAAGTAGCCACAAACGTATAAGACTAGAATGCTATCCCGACTTCTGAAGACTAATTCTTGTACTTAAAAACGTTCAAATCTACTGATCATCTCATCGACAGCCAATGACAAAATATTGTCAAAAAATGTATGTAAATTAAAGTTTATTTTATTTTATTCAGACTGAGATTAAAATGCGAACGTTCTAAGTTACAAGAAATTTATATAAATACAGAGGAGCACCCTTTAATTGATAATAAAAAAATAATCATTTCTGAAAAACCTAAATCCGTGTAGTGGTTTATAGCTTTACGGATTCCGACTATATCACCTAACGAGGACAGATCTAAAACAACTACTATTACTCCATGAATAAGAACCAACTTTCAAAGAACTTTAACCTACTCGATTGTAATTCTGGATTTGTTCTTCATAGCCTCACTATCTCCACCTTGAACTCTTGGTGTAACTGTACCTATTGCTATGAAACACTCTTTCAACATGTCTGGACCATCAGACCGTGCCCTTACAGGTACCTACTCATTTTTCTACCGACCTTCTCCTTTATATTGCAGTCAAGGAGCGTGACTATGACTTCCGACATTTTTCTAAGAACTGTTTGCATTTGGCGCAGTCAAAAGAATGTTCTAGAGTGGGTTTGAGAGAATGTGCTACTGCTCCAATCAAGCTGGCTTTATTGGTGGGCGTGTTAAATGGCGTCA
This sequence comes from Caradrina clavipalpis, assembly GCA_932526535.1. NCBI lineage: Eukaryota > Metazoa > Arthropoda > Insecta > Lepidoptera > Noctuidae > Caradrina > Caradrina clavipalpis. Next base: position 3,585,692 of record OW052088.1, read on the forward strand.
AAGTTATTCCGTAGGTGGATTGAGGCAGTAACAATAGATGGTATTTGTATGTTGAGACTCAAGCATGGTGACTATACATTCTCTCCCAAATTATTTAAACAGTCTCGGGTATAGTTCAAATTAAACAACAATTTCAACTTTCAACCTTATGCCCTCTGTATGTATAGTCCTTTTTTTAAACGCGACTATGTTTTGTTACCATTGGAGGAATCCAAGGTTTTGTAGGACGATTATCTGACTGTCGATAGATCCATAGTTTTGTAGGACCGACTTTCTGACGGACGTGTTCACTTAGTATATTAGAATCCATACGTTCCATTCTCTCCGACAAAAAAATCGGTCACCGATTGCCTGACGTGGGCGGACTGCCAAAGCCACGGTTAAGTATGATACTACTTCGTTAGAGATAGACAGTTCTTGAAACTAATTGGATTCTACAAATATGTTCCAGCCAATTAATTTGATCTAATGTCAAATGCCTTTGCAACAGGAGACAATATCATAATATTTTATTTTTGGTCGTACTGTGGCCGAGTCCTGTCAACTTGCCAAGCCTAGTAGCCAGTGATTCATGGGTTAACCCATGGTAATTTAAATGAGTGGAATTACTACCGGAGTAGGCTGTGGGCATTTTAATGGGGTTTGGCATTTTTCATCGAAATATGTGCTTAATGAAAGTATTCTCGGAAACAAGGCAGTGTAGCCAAAGACCTAATTTGCTGGAAGTTTTTCTTCAGTCTCAATCTTCAGAATTATTCCTTCTATAATGACATTGTTATAATAGAAGGATTCAAAAGAGCCTGAGCACATGACTACAACTGTATTCCAGAAACTTCTCAGTAACCTTAACCTAGCCACTAGACAACACAATGCTCCCCGAGCGAGACGGAACCGTCAACACAGACGTAAGATGCAACAATTGCACTACAGACTAGTGTTCTTCACACATATTTTTAGCTAAACTAGGTCAATAGTAGACGAGTTTCACCAAACAACGAGCTTACGGACTGAAAGTTCGCATGATGAATGTATTTCTGAATGACTTGAACAAAAGAAAATGCACTAAACGCTAACTTTCTTTTGCGGTTAGTTTTTAGGTCGTTGCACTTTTGGAATTGAATTCTATTGAACGCTCGTTTGTATTGAAAAATGTATCTGTAAAGGTTTTTGCGTTTTCAAACGATTTGTAGAAATCGATAGTTTATTGCTGACAAATTCTTAGGCTATCCAGAGCAAATCGATTTCAGGGTAGACATTATAAACATTTATTAACGACAGACTGGCGCGCTGCCATTTTACTGAAAGGTCAATAGGTACATTGAGACTTTCTCTACAAATATCCGGAATTTGATCGATGAGCAAGAACAGAATTTTCACGTTTATAACTATGGTAATGGAGTACTTCAAAGCTGAAGTAGTGACCCTACATTCCAGATTTTGGTAGATGTACTGACCTGTCCATACGCGAGTACAGTAGCATTGTATCCATCCAGGGCTGCTTCCACTAATTTCCTAACACAGGTGTCGTAGACGATCTGCTGGCACGATGAGGGCTCGAAGGCGTAGTCAAATGTGAACGCGCGCTCTGACCCCAGGGCGACCCCGCCATCGCCCGCAGCCCCACCAGCCCGCGCGCATATGCCGCATCCTTCCACCACCTCACCCGGTGTCTGCGGACGGATCCTGGAAGAGACGAAGAAAGATTAGAAAGAAGGACAAAAGGCATTAGCAAAGGAATTTGAATAGTGGTGGATGGGGTTACATAAAACAATATTAATAGACAGATCGAAGCTAAATCATCTAGTACAAAGCATCAGAGACTAAATTCTGCCTTATCTAGAATTGTAACAAATTCGGTGGAATCAGGGGAGAAACACACTCTCTCTCTCAATGTTTCTTTCTGAAATGATTTTCTCCTTAGCGTATGGATGGCAAATAAAAGAACATACATAAATAAAATATCTTTTAAATTTTATGTTTGACCCAAAATTTAGCTACGGCACCATCATCCACCGACGCAGTCATTAGGTCCTCATCCTCACGTGAAACTGTGGTTGTCGCAGCACTGACTAATGCAATAGATACCTCACAATTGCGAAAGCATCAACTAGATCTCATTCGATGAAAAGAAAATACTGTAAAATTAAACAATTCGGGCTGAGTTTAGAAAACAACTATCTTTACGATCGCGTGAGAATCAAAGTGGCGCACTTGTTTGGGTTTATGCACTTGATACTTAAAACGTGACGTTTATTATACGTGAAAATAAAGTGCTTGTTATTAAAGACTGGCATTTTAATAAAGGTGAGCAAGATAATTTTTAAAGGTCTAGAAAATTTACCCCAAAACTTTAAAGACATGACAGAAATTGTGAAATATGCGATGATGCTTCGATTGTATGGTGATTGTGAGAAACGAAAAGAATACTGTAGAAATACATAGGATTTAGCGTGATACAGAGAAACATTCGCAGATATTAAGTACAGAATATATGCGATAAGATTTTGGCGATTTCTGTCATTTCTAATACTCAAATGGTCCCATAGTCTTTTGATCCTCAGATGAAATAGGATTGATAGGCATACATTTTTCTTTTGGTATTTTAGCATTTTTTTAGCTGACTGTATTTTTTTACCAAAATTTGTGAATGCAGCTCAGAATATCTCAAAAAGGTATGGTTTTCTAGAAACGTTTTTCTGTTACTATAACGTTTAAGGTATCTGCAGTTACTGTCTCATATCTAAAATCCACCCAGTATAGTACATAGATAAACAAATAATCTAGGTGTGCATAATGGCGTGTGAAATCAAAGTAGCGCACTTGTTTTGACATTCAATACTTCGAACGTGCAGTTTGCACTCAGCGAGACAAGTGGCGCTTCTTATCGAAGGTGTGGCGTTTACTATGATTAACTATTGTTTTCAGTCACCTTGACAGCAAGTGCATATGTAACTATAGATTGTTAAACGTTTTCTTAAACGTTTCTGTACACCTAGAGCGCACATATAGAAGCTGACACGATAAAAACCAAAACTTGTAGGATAATATAGGCTATTAGTTTTTAGGATGCCAACGGGACCCGACGGGTCCGTCCGTCTGTCTGTTAGCAGACTGTTTCTTATGACCTTTAGAGGGTACAGAATTGAAATTATCAAGAAATAAAAAAAAAAGTAAGTTAAACACAAGACTTTTTTTTTGTTACATACTCGTATTGTATAGGACAGAACCCTTGGCGTGCGAGTCCGACTCGCATTTAGTCAGTTTTTTTTTATTATATCTAGGCCAAAGCGTAGCCAACTAGCCACCTAACCTTGTCAATAAGCAGTGGACCTATTTTACATATCTTTGAGTGGACCTTTAGTAACACCCGCGTCATAAAACTGCGAGCTCGTGTTATGCCCATCAATTCTGAAAACGTCCTCGAATTTAACATATCGGTCACGTACACTTTATTGCTTTACATTGACAAGTAAACGTGAACAAAGTTACAATCTTAAAATAAGAATTACGTGTGTATCTAGTAACTTATTACTAGTAGCTGATACCGGATTCAAATCCGTATCTTCAGTGACGTAAGCCATGTTTTCTTCCACTAATAAAACGCAAAGAAAAACAGCATCTATGCCGCAGCCGATGCGATGCGAAAAAACTAAATCTTGATGGCCGAGTAGTTACGCCTCTTTTACATGAGTTCAAGTACTAATGTGACTTTTTCAATTCATAAGTACTTTCTAAGTTTATCTTGGACATCACTGACATTAGTAAAGCAAAGTATCGTGAGGAATCCTGGACTTGTACTTGAGCAAGAATGGCGACTAACGCTCCTGCCTTCCCTGTATAAGAAGAGGCATTTGCCGTGCAGTGGGACAGTAATAGGCTGGTATTATCTTCTCCTATTAAACGTTGAGTTATCGTAGACCAGCTCATAGGTAACGTAAGCAAATATATGCGAGAACCTTAAACAACATCATAAAATGTTAATTTATAAACACAACTACATCTCGCTAAGGTGCGTCTCGTCAAGGCTAGTCATAGTATAAGACAGACTGGATCTTGCCAAGGTCGAATGATATCGTTCAAGGTTATCTATGTTTGTCCACTCCAGCTGACTGTTGATCGATGGTGAGATAAGGTTGAAGGTCAATTTAAATGTGAGAGTAGATTTTGGATTCTGTAGTAAGGTAAATAGATAAACCATTTATTTGGTGCAGACATAAGACAGAGCACAACACACAAAACACAAATAAAAGATAAAACATAACATAAATTTAAAAACAAGGTGCCAACATAAAAAAAAAGAACAAAGGGAAAAAAAGAAAAAAAAAGCGGTATGCTTCTCTCAATGTTGCACCAAATCACCAAATGGAAGTCCAACTCAGCATGTGTCAAGCAAATGCACCTGACGCTGCTGATATTCTGCTGGATCCATGCATTAATATACGCACGGGACGTCGAGCAGGCATTATAGAAAAAGTAAAAATTGTAGAGAGTATAGATGCTATCCAAGATTCTGCATGTGGAATCCAATATAGTATTGACTCATAGATACTTTCGCCAGTTTTCGCATTGTTTGCAGTAACTTTTGCTAATTAGCAAGACAGTAAGATGGCCCATTTTCTTTTTGCGTTAAATGTTTATGTTTCTGTTTGAAATTATATTGTGTACAACTTCTATCAACATGTATATTGGTGATTTAAAGGCAATATATTTTTCGGTACCATAGTCAGGTCAACTTACTGCTGAAGACTTAAAATCTTTTACATACAGAGTTACAATAATCGACGGATGAGATCCAAGGGGGTCTAAAATCTTATCTTGTACTGAATTTATGGTATAGATCAAATCAAATCAAATCAAAGCATTTATTTCAATTAGACCATTTACAGGCACTTTTGAATTGTCAAGAAGTTACAGTTTAATATTGAAGCTAGTTGCTCGTTCCAAAACGTAGGTCTCTATGGAGAAGAACGAGCAAGAAACTCCATGGACACTCTTTTCATTCAATTTGGTTTTCACAAAAACTTGTTTACAATATTCTTGTTGCTTCTATATGTGAAAACAATGAAGTGAAAGAATGAAATATAAAAAATAACAAAATTATAATAAAGATGTAAGCCATGGCAGTCAAGAGATGACCAATCCCAACTGACAGCACCCGTTCACGAATATGACGCGTGCATCAGCACCATTTAGCTCAACCATCTTGAAGGGAACCAAACGACCCAACCCACGCGCCACCGTCAGCGAGACATTAAAGTGAGCATGACGAAACTCTCAACTGCCATGCTCAGTGTCCAACACATAGTAACTTAACAAATAAATGGCTCCATGGTACTCACATTTACAAAAATTGAAATAAATTATGTTAAATTATATAATACTAAGGTTTTTAGTGAACCTATTCGACTGATGTATGTAATAAATAGCAATAAAATAACGGTAAACGTTATTAAGGTCAATCAAAATGAAAAAAGGGGTAAGAAACATTCCCAAAAAAACAATATCTATTAATTTGTGAGCCCGAGTCTCTGTGGAGCAGGACCAGCATTAAGCCAAGCATTCTTATCATTAATATAATCTTCTAACTTATAATATGCCTGACTACATAGTGTGCGTTTGATGCAAGTTTTAAATTTTCTCTCATTTAGTTCGAGAATATCGAGCGGTATTTTGTTATAACATTTTACACAGTACCCCATAAAAGAAGTGTGTACTTTAGACAATCTGAAACCTGGTTGATCTAATTTATTCCTATTTCTAGTATAAACATTATGTCTATCACCAATTTTTTTGAAAAGATGAAGGTTTTTTCGAACGTGCATAATGTTTTCATATATATATTGACAAGGAACCGTCATGATATTAATTTTTTTGAACAATTCCCTTAGAGACTCGCTCCTGCAAAGATTATAGATGGCTCTGACAGCCCTCTTTTGCAGAATAAAGATAGACTCTATATCTGCAGCCCGCCCCCAAAGCAAAATACCGTAAGACATAATGCTATGAAAGTAACTAAAATAGACCAGCCTCGCGGTATCCACGTCTGTTAATTGTCTGATTTTTCTGACAGCGTAAGCGGCTGAGCTCAACCGCCCTGCTAGAGATGTTAAGTGAGGACTCCACTGCAGCTTTGAGTCAAGCGTAATCCCTAGGAAAACTGTCTTTTCGACGAATTCCAGTATATCCTTATTTAATGTAACGTTACATGACATACTTTTAACATTTGGCAAAGCGAATCTTATGCATTTAGTTTTCTTCTCATTTAATACTAAGTTATTTATAGTAAACCAATTATGAACCTCATGCATAGCGTTATTTACGTCGTCAAGATGTTGTGCCTTTCTATTTACTTTAAAAATCAGTGAAGTGTCATCAGCAAATAACACCATTTGAGGTTGGTTTTTCAGTAAATGAGGTAAATCATTAATATATACTAAAAAGAGAAACGGACCCAATATTGAACCCTGCGGAACCCCCATCTTTACTTTTAAGCCTAATGAGTTTACACCGTTTATTTGCACATGCTGCAGTCTATCATTTAAGTACGATTTTATCAAGTCACGCGCTAGATGACCAAGTCCGTAATGCTCGAGCTTAAGGAGGAGTGTTTCATGATTTACGCAATCAAACGCTTTTGAGAGGTCGCAAAAAATGCCAATGGCATCCTGTGAGTCCTCCCATGCATTAAAGATGTGTTTAATTAAAGTGACACCGGCGTCTGTAGTGCAACGCCCTCTGGTGAAACCATACTGTTGATCGTGCAAGATGTTGTTGCAGTTGAAATGATTGAGCATTTGATTGAGCATCACTTTTTCGAACACCTTGCTGAAAACCGGCAAAATCGACACAGGTCTATAATTGTTGGTGTCTTTGCTATCCCCGGACTTAAATAGGGGTATAACCTTGCTGTGCTTCATTAAAGTAGGGAAAACTCCTTGGTCTATACACAAATTAAATATCAAAGCTAAATAGGGTGCTACTGTCTCAATTATTGATTTACATACATTAGTAGACATGCCCCACAGATCTTCGGTAACCTTGCTCTTGAGTTGTTTGAACGTCTTTATAACAATCAGAGGGTTAATATGTTTAAATTTAAATTCCTTGGGACAGGCTGAAACATTAGCCCTTACTAAATCCATAGCAAGTGCGGGCGAGGAATTTAAAGCTTCAGTAGTTTTAATTGGAATATTGGTAAAGAATGTTACAAATTCCTGAGCCACATCGATATTTGTGCTTATGGGACCTCGGGAAGTCTCTAGACTATAATCAGCATTATGTCTTTTATTTCTGTTTGTTTCGTTATTAATAATTTTCCAAACCGTTTTTATTTTATTATCTGCTGATTTAACCTTGTTACTAATGTACAAGGCTTTAGCTGACTTACAAGTATTTTTAAAAATTTTAGAGTAAGCAGCAACATACTTATTAAAAATTAGAAAATAAATTAGAAATATACCATGTCCCTTCCAGCCGTTATTATGGGTTTGCTATTTCAAAGCAATTATGTATGACACGAAACGAATAGCATTTCTTAAAGGCATAATTTAGTTCACATTTTATAAATGTCGTCGCCATTTAACCTGTACCGTTCCTTAGAGGTATAAAGTTGAATGTGCCAACACACCAATTTTCATTATTTTAAAATGCCCCTAGAGAATACAGGGTAATAAAGAGTTGACAGCTTATTATGCTCTGTTATTGCACCGCTGCATTGCAGCTAGACCACCACAATTCAATGAGGGACGGAAGTACCAATTAACAGTTCAAAAGGGAACATTACCGACCGTCGACCGCGGACGTTCGCCGCGTGCGCAATGTGACAGTTACCATAAAAATGGAAGCGTTATTATATTCATATTTCGAACATGATTCACTTTTTTTCTGTCTCGCGTGTCACTTGCCAAGATTATAACGATGATGAACTGTAATTAGGATCAAGTTGGTCATGCCGGTTCTTTTCCTTGTAATTGCTGTAATTTTCTGTCGAATTTAGGACACGAGACATCCTGGGCAGTACACCCATCTTTATCTTTGTTCCGAATCCCGCTTAATTTAGATTTCATTTTAAGATTAATAATTTTATGTTATAAGTACAACAAATGCTCCTTTGTCTTCGAAGTGCTTGAGGTTTGAATCACAAAATAAGCTTATCCAAAAGGTCTACTTGTCAAATTCATTTCGGTATTATTCATGCAGGTAAAAATGCCAAATAAACAATAGAATTTCTTGATCCACGTTTGGTATATTAGCTCTTATCTTTATGATCCATTTGACCTGTAACGTCGAAAATGTACTGCAAGTTTGAACAGCCAATACAAATGCACCTTCTTATTCCGCACCTTTGCGATACAGTGCAAAATTCCGTGCACTTATACTGTGTGTACGGCGTACAGGGGCTATTGTACTGACGTTACACAATGGAGCACGCGAGCGTCCGAGTGGAACACCGACGTCGCGGCACGCCATCTTCCTAATACTCGCAGCTAGACTTTCAACACTTCAAATTGCGGTGCATGCACCTTAATGACCTAGTCCTTAGTCATTACGTGGAGTTGCACTTTTGTTTCTCCCGTTTTGGGTATTGCAGTTGTTATGCAGTATTTCTAAGTTTAGAATGCTTTATTATTCCTTGAAGAACGTGCTTAGTTTTGGATACCGAGTCAAAAGGTTCGGTACCTACACATAAAAAAGCAAAAGCTTTTCCTGTTATTCGTTCAATAAGTGTCTATCAAAGAAATGAAGCAAGAAAAGGAAAAGACAAGAGGAAAATCAAATAAATCTGATGGACAAAGTTAGATGGAAGCGGCACCGTGAATAATCTATAGCTTTGTAACTAGATTAGACGCTGAAAGAAAACGGATCAGAGCACTATGGAATACGCCGCAGGTAGTAAACTCTTGACCCAAATACGATAGGCAGTGTAAATCTAAATAAAAGATTTCATTAATGATATCAGGGATGACATTGCGGCGATCTTTAGAGGAGGCCTGTGTCCAGCTGTGGACGTCTTTTGGCTGATGATGATAATCAGGGCTATAATAATTATACTCAAGATCAACTTGAAAAAACTTAAGGTACTTATGTTAAAGTACGAAATAGTTAAGCAAAATGATACATCAACATCGCTCACGCAAATACGCACTGAAAATAGCACATCAGACGTACAGCAATCAGTCGCATGTTCTAAGAAAACATCGCTATTAACAGGCTAGGTAGCTGCATGTAAGACTTCTATTGTACGTTGTTTGTTTGTTGTACGTACCATTCTACGTTGTGGAACTACAATAGCAGAGCCACTCGCTGTTATTAAACCGCGCTTAGCTTATAAACGGATATCACCACACATTGTGCTATCAGGCTTTTTGTATTGCAATTTGTCGTTTAATTTGTATGAGTCAGCTGGTTCTTCACAAAGGCTGTTACTGCTATGCTTTACAACGGGAAATGAGTTTAATTAAGACGTTATATCATTTCCCACGAGTTCGTTGTGTCAGTTTTCGTCAAGGTTTGATGTTGTTTCTTTGTTTTGTGTGATGTTGATTGATGTTCGCTGTTCACGATCAATTTGTTAATTGGAATCAATAGAACGTCTATGTGTTAAATTGCTTAGGTAATTTCTTGGTTTTACAGAGGAACATTTAGCAGTTTTTTATGTAATACTAGTTTCTATACGGGACTTCATCCGCGCCGTGTTTTTCACCTGCGTTAAGTTACTACTCCGCTCCTATCGTAGGGTGAAGTTATATGGCTTCATGAATTTGGCTATCATGTACAAAAAAGACTTTTTTCAATTCGACTGGAAGTACTACAGATTAGGGCGTTTAACCAAATAAATAATGAAACTCTTCATCTTTATTATATTTGAATAGATTGCAAGGAGCTTATGAAAATGAAGCTGTTATGGTTATTAGCTTTTTATGACCACTCTGGGATGACTATGATAATACATCTCCATAAATATTATCTTACTGCGAATATTTGCCAAGTGCATAAGGCAATGTAGAACAGCCGTGGGTTGATAAGAGTCCAAATATTTAGCGAGTGTCGCCCACTTCCCATTGGCGCAATGTGGGTGGATAGAAAACTATAACCTTTGAATACATTAGTACTTCATCATGTATAATGATATTCAACGTGTTGCAACATTGCTAATGTAAGAGGAAGCTCACGAATTCTTTAGTTATTAGTCTCTTCAATAGTTGGATACTGGCGCTGGTTGCTGGCCTCGTGGTGGCAAGCGCCTTTTTCGCATAGGTGTAGGCAGAAACCATAGAGCGTCACCTACTACGATACTTACATACCCCTTTCGGCTCCTCTATGTTCATACATCTGGTCATACAAGCACGACGGTTACGGTTACTAAGCATCCAAAGTTTCTGAAGAACCTTACCAATAAGGTTATATATAGGTCTTTCTAGGGCGTCCTTTTCCTGAGTTGCTAATCACATCTACTGATCTACCATATAAATGCCTTTTGTTCTATTTATCATGAATTATGAATACGACGCTGTCCTCAGTCACACACAGGAAGCCAAGGTTTATCTAACAAAAGGTAGGAACGAATTTTTGGAAAGATCATCTTCTTCATCATCATATCAGCCGCAGGACATCTACTGCTAGACACATGGCTTCCCCATAGATTCCCAAAAGGACCGGTTGGAAGCGGCCTGCATCCAACGTCTTCATGTGGTCTTATCTTAATCAGGTCGTCCGTCCACCTCGTGGGTGGTAAGTTAACAATAAGATCCTTTACTAAAATATTCAAAATAAATATTCCAAAATTAGGTCAGTGAGCACCAATATAGCAGTAAAATAACTGCGATAAGAATACTCCTTTTATCAATATATAAGGTGTTACCAAAATATCTGCCACGGATTTAATAGGAAGTAGTGTTGTGTTTATAGATTACAATAGTAAAGATAAATTATTGATAATGTGTCATATTTTTTTAAATTTGTGAACCGCGTTATGCAGAGGAGAGTCAATGTTTATTAAATTACTTTATTTTCTCAAATTGAATTAACTATTCTGGGGTATGAAAATTCTTCACTATTGTAATCTTTAAACACAATACAACCTCCCATTAAATCCGTGGCAGATATTTTGGTAACACCTTATATGTATGCATTGTTTTGATGATATGAATCGTCCGATAAATGTATTGATAGACAAGCAATTGTACACACAATAACAAATTGTTTTGGCAATATAACTGCTGATGTTGCTACCATGATTTGCGATAAATTAAATAACTTGCAAAGTGTTACTAGGGTTTTCTATGAAATTCTCAGTAGCAGCTCGGAGTAAGGATTTGTGCCCGGTTAGTGGCAATAGGCTCGCCCCTATTACATGGCACCTAAAAACATACCGGCGAACTGTGGGTGTATATAGGTACACCTCTGCTCAACTCTTCGGGGACACAGACAACAGCGTGTGATTGTATGTGTGTATAAACAAGTTGTTACTCTTTAGGGTTCCGTACCCAAAAGGGTGCCAAATGCAACCCTATTACTTAGACTCTGCTGTCTGTCAGACCGTCTGAGACCCGGCTGTATCTTTTGAACCGTAATACGAGGGCGAATCAAAAAGTAATGAGAATGAAGATAAAACGCGGTAATTAAAGTTAAAATAATAATTTATTCTTCTACATAGTCTCCTTACAAATCAATACATTTATTCCATCTTTTTTCTAAACCCAGGATTCCCTTTGAAAAAAATGTTTTTCTTGACCCTCCCAAAACGCTTCAAAAGTGACCATCACTTCGCTATCGTCTTCAAATTTCTTACCTCGGAGGTGTTCCTTGAGCCGAGGAAAGAGGTAGAAGTCACTAGGAGCCAGATCTAGCGAATTGGGAGGGTGTTCGAGCAGTTCGAATCCCGTTTCTTGAATGGCAGCCATCGCAACTGCGGCTTTGTGAACCGCTACTTTTGCTCGTCGGTTAACATCCTGGGTACCCAACGCGCGGAGACCTTTTTCATATGCAACTCGTTCGCAAGGATTTTTTTAATGCTGCCATATGAGATCCCTGTGACCTCAGCTACATGCCTGATGGTCACTCTTTGATCTGGCAACACAACATCTTCGACTTTTTTCACGTTGTCTTCAGTGAGGGACGTGGATGGGCGTCTTTCGCGATGTTCATCTTCAGTGGATGCTCTGCCCAGTTTAAATTCCTTGGTCCAGCGTGCAACTGTAGAATATGGAAGAGCAGAGTCCCCCAATTTTTCCACTAAGTCACTGTGTATGTCTGTAGTAGATTTTTTTTTCAAACAGATGTACTTGATGACTGCTCTAATTTCGTTTTTCTCCAAGTTGGTGTAAATCTCTTCGACAGTTCGTATTCAAATGAATATAACTCCCGGAAATCGTGATATATGTATATGATTTTTTTAGGCTGAAGTTGTGAGTACATAAGTAAGCAAAAAAAACTTCTTTTGCGTTTTTATGCGGACCTGAAGTAACCGATTCTCATTACTTTTTGATCTCCCCTCGTAGGTAGACAATTGGAATTTTCGTAGAGTATGTATAAGGTATTATGACCGCGAAAACATTTATTTTTGTTGAAAACCCATGGAAGCCTTTGTGTCCGACATGCACTTGCCCGGTTTTGTTTCAATAGAAAAGGACATCGTCGCGAGCTGACATTAATCTATCGAGTTCCGTGTCCATTACCATTTACGCTCACAAAAGCTGTAACAGGTTGTATAATTAAACAACATTCTCGTCAGTGCGAGGGTGGCGCTCATTTGCACCAATGCAATTCTGTATACGACCAATAGTTCCATAATTACTAGTTCCATATTGAAAATTAGTACGTGCAATTATAGCATTATAGGTCGTAGCACCACGAAATAAGGATTGGGTCATTTAAATTTAACGGTTTTCAAGTCACAGCACGCACCGCATGCATAATAAACCAAATAACATTTACCGGTACCAAATAAAGGTGCGATCGAATTGTTTAGAATTTTCGATGAGAATTCGAGCTGTGTGTTTTCGTCGAATGCAAGGATATAGTTGTGGGATGCAGGCGGCCGGAAAAAAACAATAAACATGTCGGGTTTATCGTTTAAAAAACACGCTGTGTAACAATAGACGGACATAGCGTACGAGACAGCGCCGACAAACAAATGGACGGATTATAAAACATTCTTTAGAATTTGGGGACAAGCTACTGAATATTTAACACATTATCTACTGTTGTATAATGTCTATCTACATTATAAGTTATCTATTACACTTGCTCACGTTACAGGTGTAGATAAGAGTTATAATTGTAGACGCTCTGGCTGGATGAGCTGTATACTAACTAATTTAATCTATACTAATATTATAAAGAGGAAATATTTTTTGTTTGTTTATACTGTATAAGCTCCGAAAATTCTGGGTCAATTTTAACATGTTTTTCACCAATATTTAGCTACACCTACATTATTCCCGAGCAACATTGGCTATATAACTTCACGCTGCGACACATGGAAGAGGAGCAGTAACCAAAGACATAACTTAACGCGGGTAAAATAAGCGCGGACAAAGTAGCGAGCGGAAACTTGTAACACAATAAAAGGAAATATTTTTTTGTTTGTTTGTATGTACCGTATAAGCTCCAAAACTACTGGACCGCAAACCCTCTACATAATACATAATTCTGTTAGTGTAAATAGAACCATTAGTTCCAGTTTAAGTAATAACTAGGTACGCTGTTGCAAGAGTTTGAGAGGCGATATTAAATTAAGAAAGCTAGAGAATCCAGCATCAGCAGATATGGTCGGAGACGCAATCTCTGAAACATACGGCGACCACATCCTTACAAACAGAGGAACGCAATAAAACCAAATGTATCTAACGGTAAGCGTAATGTTCAATAAATTCTTATATCTCGTTGCGATATAGAAAGGTCTGTGTTATTGCGTCAGCTCAGTGAGACAATGATGTTCGCAGTAGAAAGTATCTTTGCTTTGATGTCAACCATTTCTTTTTCAGTCTAACAATCGACAGGAAAAATGTCAGTCGCAGAGAATTTGTTTGCATTAAAATTCCCGGTGCGCCGGTAACAATCTTCTTCTTTGAATTTACGTGAAATAAGCATAAAAATAATATCATCTATGTCCTGCAGTGGACACAGCTGGACACAGCTGATATGATAATGATCAAAATAAAATCAAATATTTTAAATAAATTATTTACAGGTACGTTTGAACTGTCAAAGAGTCAGAAAGTTGAATCTAGTTCGTTCCAAACAGTAGGTTTCTAAGGAGAAGATCCAGCAAGAAACGCCATGAACACTATTTTGACATCAACAAAATATTATGTCATTCATGTTGAATATTTGGATACAATGTAACAATTCGATGGGAGAACGCCTCACCCTAAACTTACTTCACTTAAAACAGAATAGTACTGATGATTCCAAAAACAAAAATCCTTGCAAAATTCTAACCAAAACAGGAACATGGACAGGGTGAATGCACTAGTTATCATCCTACACCATCAGCCGAAGCAAGTGGGTCAGTAAGGTGTTGGTAAAGGGTCAACAACCTGCCATTAAAATAATGCAATGGGGATAGTTTAAAAATTTTAACCACTACATTTTATTTTATTTATTAAAAATTTAGACCATTTTGAGAAACTAATTTGAATATTTTGATGATTGGCTCAATGGTTATTTTTTTAAAAAATATTCAAATATATATATTTTTTAAAATAGATGACGTCATCATTGGCTCAAAAGATTGTGTCTTTGCCCAACTATTTACATAATTAAAAGTTTAAATCTGTCAACACAACGTCTGTCAAACGTCAATAGGCGTCATAACATAACTCATACATAAACAAATCTAAAATTGAAAATTTCAAACCGTAACTGTTAATTTTAAACAGAGAGTGCTTTTTTAAGGTGTTCACAATCGACGAGGTGACATTATTGTTCGGTTTCCTAAACCACAATGAGCGATGATAAACCACTTTTCTCGTAAATCTTCCCTTATACGGACAAAAATTTTGTTTGGACTATTATTGCTATTATTACTGCAAGTTGGAACAAAGCACTTCCTGTATTCCATAACTCTTACACTATAAAAATTGTCGAGTGTCGAAATAATGGAACAAGATTATTAGGAAAGTCGCAGGAATAATATTATTTTTGAAAAACTTTAAACTGTTATTAAGTTTCAAAAACTTTTGACATTTGCGTTATAATTTGACACTTGACAACTGGTTGACAATACTTGGCACTTACTTTTTTTTATTTTCTGAGGCAACGATACAAAACGGCCAGCGCTGACCTAATTTGAAGGGCAATGAAGGTCAATCGTATTTTATCAAAAATATCAGTAAAATATGAATATTTTTCATTATTAATTAGTCCATAATGCTCAGTGACGCTATTCCTCGAAACGGGTTTTTAATTACAACATATAAAAAAAAATGAACAATGCCCATTGCGCTTTTCGCTATTATCTCTAAGGAAAGCTTGAGCAACACGTAATAGTAAATTTTCGTGCTGAAATGTTAATTGCGATACATAAATTCGTGTTGGGTGTGTAATTAATGCTTGTAACATTAAATGCTTTTCAGTTTGCGTAAACTTCATTAAGTTTAGCTTTACTTTTTGGAATTTCTATTTTCTATTTAGATTTCATTTTCCTTAAAGCACGCAAACGTATTATCTATATATATATTATATATTTGCATTTTACCTGTTTATCATAGGTAGTCAAAGTATAAATTACAAAGTTCCAGTTCAAGGCATCTGCGAAATCCTTAATCCGATTCTGCTAGCGATTTCATAACAGCTACTCCTTATAAAGCCATACCGTCATAACATCCAAAAGTGGGCCAATAATAGATAATTTATCCATATACAACAGTCGAACTTGTAATTTTAAATCGATACGATACAACACATGTTCCAATTGACATTCAGCTCCCACGTCTGAACAAACTAATAAAATATTTAAAATAACAGAATGGACGCAAGTAGGTGTCGCGACCTCACTAGATCATCGATCGGCAAAGGTAAATAAATAAACACTTCGATGATTGTCTTCGTGTTAAAGTTAGAAACGCTTACTACCCTACTTTGCCGCCCTTGGTCGCGCCACACGACTCAACCAAGAGCAATCAGAACAGCAACAGTAGAAACTGACAAATGATGATTCTTAATGACGAGACTTCTTCTGCATCAAAGTTAATATATTATCCCACTGGACCGTACATTATTCTGGGATAAAAAGTATCCTATGTTTTATTCCATACTACAATCTATTGCAGTGCCAAATTCCATCTGGATCCGTCAGCCGTTTAAGCGTGAAAGAGTAACAAAGGATTAAAATAATTAGTGACCCATATCAAAACCCATATCGTCTCAGGATGGAAGATCCTCATTGATATCCCCGCATTGGGGAGAACGAAGAGATCCGTCAGACTCTTACTGACTAAAAACCACCCCAGTGTTTCTTTGTGATACTTAGGCTGAGGATCCCGGGAATGATTTCGAAAAACATTGGAAAGCTGAACTAATAAGGCGCACTTTTCACATAGAACAAACACAATTTACTAAAGTGAAACGCTGAGGGAACACTTGGCAATGAAACAACGCCTTTCGTGCCTTTTGAAAGAAACAGCTGATTTTAACATTGGCAAAGAGACATTTGAAGACTAGGGAAACAGCGTTAATAAATTATATAAATTCAACGTTCAAAGGAATAACATCAATGTAAATTATGTAATGAATGATTAATGTTAATCGTTTGATTGCTGGAATGTTTACCTAGTATGTTGATCGATAGTCTAGTCGACCTAGATGACGGTGTAGGGCTTAATACGCTCATCAAAGGATCGTCTTTCTGATATGCATAGAGGTAATCTAAAGGATCACGTGTGCTAAATACTGAATTCTGCACTTTGTTCCAAAAAATGAACAGTTTACAGCCTTGGAGCTGGAGCGTAACAGGCATACTTACTATGTAGATTTCAGCTGGGATCAATTTTCGTAAGAGGACTACTATTATGTACAATAAGGTATACCACTGTCTATCCTTAAATAAAAAGACAACAACATCTAACACACATGGCTTTATATTATTTTTATTAAGTAGTGACTATATTATGTGGAGATAGCAGACAGTAGAGACTTTTGAGCCTTTTTTCAATGGCGACAGACACGTCAGACTCAGATGTCAGACAGATATGAGACTGACGGAGGATGACACATATGTCCGATTTTCCGATATGTCGATAGGAATTGAGTTTTGTGCAGTCTTCGGCACTGGTATACTATATACGCCAGTTTTCCAATATCTTGTATGTGAAGTACCCATGGGCTGAAGCAAAGACGTCGGGGATGCTCGGTCATGTCCTTTCTTAGCCCGAATTATTCACATTTATTTGCATACCATAATTTGTATGTGCTACATAAGGCTTGAAGCCAAAGTATGGACCCTGTAAGGGCAAAGAAACATTACAAGAATCTATTTTATTGTGCGAAAAACGCTGGATGCAGGCCGCCTCCAACTGGTCTTTATGGAAATCTATGGGAGAGACCTATGTACAGCAGTGGACGTCCTGAGGATGATGATTATGATACTATTGTCAGCTATTAACCTGACTTTCCAAGTTGTTTATACGATAACCCGATTCGGTATCAACAATGAGTCATAGAAGGTAATTGCAACGCGTGTAATTAATATGTGCTCGGCCAAGCGTTACTTCTTTTATCCCAGTGCGTATTGCGGTCACAAAGAATGCATCTAATACATAGTTATCTTAAGTAACAGATGTGTTATCGAGCACGATAAAAATCTGTGCAAATGGCTACTGTGTTAGGTAATAGCTGGGTCTGTGTTTATAAGGTACTTACAATCTTTTGAAGCTGTTTTTGGTAAAGGTATATATACTATGGCAAAACGATTTTCCCCCAGCTGTAAAACACGAAACATAGAGAAATCCTAAAAAATCATGTTTCCAAACAATTTAATAAAATCCATCATATTTCAAAACCTCTCTCCCATCTGTGTTAAACTGCCATTTTTCTAATAGAAAACAACCATTAAAATGTCACGCTGTACAATACCTATAGTAAAAACAATATAACCCTAAATCTGAAAACCTTGACCTACTCTTCGGGGAATCAGTAATTCCGAAATAAATACAATTCAGTATGAAACATGTAACAGAGGCAGGCAAGAAGCCTACAATAAAATTGTCTCAAGACAGAAATGATCTAATAATCCCGGCGGGAAGTCTTTTCACACAAAAAGAAAATAAAATCATGGAATGTAAGACTCTATCACTCGCGGAAGCATAGGACCAGTTCAGTAAAATAATTACCTCTGATAGCTTCAATACCAGAACACCGTCTACTAAGCTGTGGGCAAAAAATAAATTGATTTGGTAAAAACTCAGTGTACAGACTAGGCGGGCCCGGTAAAACTGTACCTCAGTACGACAGGATGCCGTTATGTTCCTTATACAGATGCTATAGTATGTACTTGCACTATAAATTGTAATGGTACGTGTAGACGATGGCCAATGTTGAGGTAGCTTCGTTTAAAACTGTTTGTTATACGTCTTTGGCTTTTGTCACGCGCTGACTTGTAGCATGTGGAAGCACATCTTTATACAGCGAGTTACCGGAAAGGGTATATCCATATTTAACTTTATAATTATGTAGATATAAATATTTAAAATAATGCCACGTAGATTGTTATTACCAAAACAATCCGTGCCCTTGATATGTATTTACCATTTCCGTTACATCCTGTATAGGTACATACTTTACACAGTTGTAATATTAGATTTAACAGTCGATTCAGTGCGTAGTCTTATACGTACTAATATTGTAAAGAGTCTCTGGATCTACAGAACCAATTTTGAAAATTCTTTTAGCCATAGAAAGCCACGTTATTTGTGAGTGTCATATGCTATAACATAGCGCTACGACACAGGAGAGCGGAGCAGTAACCAAATACGTACTTTTACGCTGGTGAAATGAACCACGCGGACGAAGTCGCGGGTGGAAGCTATAAGTAATAAAATGTAGACCATCTACGTTGGTGTACAACCCTGCATAATGTCTATACGTCACCAATCACCATTCCTTGTAGACAACAAAACTCAAAAGAATGAGCTGTTCCAATCACTCAGATTTATAACACCTAATAAAGATCTGCATTTCACACACATAAAGAACAGAGAATCAGGTCAGCCCACTGTAAACGACTTGAAAAACAATAGATGTAAGATAAAGACTATTACAGTAACAAGCTGTGAGACGGGAACAATTTAATGACTATAAACTGATTATCTCTGGCCGTCTGTCACACGGTTGCGTAACCCATCGTCCTAGGAGCGCGACAGAGGAGAATGCCAGACTGAACATTAATGTAGCTGTTCGAACTAGGCCTATATTACCTGAACTTTTGTCCGCACTGCGACACTGCGAAATCTGTTTGACTTCTATCTCAGTTTATGGACCGTTGCGTAATTTTGCGCAAAGTCACACCTATTATTCCGTTTATTTCGTCGTTGTTGGTTATTGGCTAAAAATCATGTCTCTGCTTTAGTTACGTTGCTGATATTTTGTCAGAAGCACTCTTATTTTTACCTCTACCTACGCAGATTTATATTTTCTTATTTTGATTGTGATAGTCAATTGATTGTTTCTGATTACTCATCTATGTGGTCAATTTTTATGATGTTATTTAGAATCCTCGAGCAAAGTTATCAGTCTATCTGTAATTAGACAAGCAATTCGGGCAAAGTATTCTTTCAATAAACCTGTTCTTATAACATTTGTTTTTGAAGTCCACTGTATTTTAAAGACATTTAAGTAATTACCCGGGTTTTGATTAGACTATACAGTTTGACCTAGGCAACCTTGAAATCCTTACTAATATTATAAATGCAAAAGTAACTCTGTCTGTCTGTCTGTCTCTTCTTCACGCCTAAACCACTGAACCGATTTCAATGAAATTTGGTACAGATATAGTCTGGGACCCGAGAAAGGACATAGGATAGTTTTCATCCCGGAAATCCCCCGGGAACGGGAACTATTAATCCACGCGGACGAAGTCGCGGGCAAAAGCTAGTAACCTATAAAACCTTAACAAATTAAATAATTCAAAACGTTCAGTAGGTACCTAACAGTCGCGAAGAAAGTTCCCACATTTTATTAATATATTTTGTAGTACTCCAAGTAGACTGTACACTGAGGTACTGTTTATATAACATTCTCATGTTAATTTAAACTGCGTATTGTGCTAAATCATTTTATAAAACATTATGACAACAACAGTCTGTAATTAAAGTAAGTTTTATTGTATCGTTCTAACAACTTTCGTTTCTTTAAATAGCTTGAAAATCTACATAAATAAACAGAATATTGACAGTTGGGATCATTTTTATTCTGACAACTGAACTGAACTGCCTTGATAGCCTTGTGGTCCTAAGCGCGACTGCTACGCTAGAGGCCGTGGGTCTGATTCCCAGGTCAAGCAAAGTATTATTGGGTTTTCTATGAAATTCTCAGTAGCAGCTCGGAGTTAGGTTTTGTGGCTTCGCTTTGTTGATGGGACCTAAACATATCGGCGAACTGTGGGTGGTATACCTCTGTCTAACCCTTCGGGAAATACAGGCGTGCTGGTATGCTATGTTGTTAACTCTGCTATGAACCCCGATTTGAGTAGAAAAATAATGTTGGACTATATGGTGCTGGGGGAACTAAAATCGATGCGTTTTACAAAAAGCAGTATTCCACCCTTGTGCCTACAGCCAACCCTCACCCTTGTTGCCATTTAATTGCTTGGTACTAATGGCTCGTAGTTTGGAACAAAGTCCTGTTGGAAATATCACGGAATATTTGCATTTGGCTGACATATTTGATTGATTTAAACTAGAAATGAATGGCTATAATTACATGTTTCAAGGTTATTGAAGAGCTATCAAGTTTCTAGTTTATCACAAAAGTGACAATACCAATTTCGGCGTACTCACATGCTTTACAAAATGGAAATATAAGTATTAACTTTTCATTTCACTTTTTCTAGGTAAGTTATATTTCAGGTTGGATGAAGTTCTGAAGCTTTTAACGTCTTCACAAGTTTCTAAACACAATTTGGAATTATTCAATACTTTGTTACTTATAAAGTGTAAATAAAAGAGTTAAATGTTTCCTTATTTTCGTCTCATTCCTAACCTAACTTAAACTTATATCTCTTCTCGCTTTTACATCATCCTGTTATCCTGCTAATATCAAAAATACGAAAGTTTGTAAGGATGGATGAATGGATGGAAAGATGTTTGTTACTCTTGCACGCTTAAACGGCTGAACGGATCTTGATGAAATTGAGCACTGAGAAAGATTGTAGTGTGAAATAACACAGGACACTTTTTATCCCAAAAAAACTTGAATAATATAGCTAATTTGATGCAGACGCAGTCACGGGCAGAAGCTAGTTCCACATATTTTTATCTTTCCTTTCACACATCATGCTTATACCTATACTTCTTATTCTTTCTTTCACTAACGTTCTACTCCTTACAGATATACGACTAACGTCCACTAGATACGCTTCGGTGTGACAGACATCTCGAATCAAGCCGAGGATAGGTCGTGGCTTGTCCTCAAAGAGCGATTGTCTCAGATTTGACATGGCACAGTTCAAGGAGCCGGCTAGTTTAGCAACGTTTTTCTTGTCAGTTACCTCATGCTGGGATTACAATGCTGACACGTTACGCGTAGACTGTAGACTTGGTGGACATTATTTTGCGTGACTTCTGTGCAGCCTCGTTCGCCTAGTGTGTCTACGCGATTGCTACGCTAGAGGTCATAGGTTCGATTCCCAGATCGAGCAAAGTGTTATTGGTTTTTTTTTATGAAGTTCTCAGTAGCAGCTTGGAGTTAGGATTTGTGCCCGTTAATGGCAATAGGCTCGCCTCCTATTATATAAGACTTAAAATACACAGTGATGGTACACTTCTGCCTAACCTTTCGGGGAATACAGCCGTGATGGTATGTTATGTGAATTTTGTGCAAAACTTACATTCGATAAAATAAGGAAGACGGACAATGTTCCCCAAAACCTTTATCCGAATTTTCTATTTGTAAAATTCGGCATCTCATAAGGGAAAAACTAAACCCTTATAAGATGTTTTTTATTTTATTGCACCAAGTACCTACGGTCTTGATTTAAAGCAATTTATCGCCTATCAATTTGTCTACCAGTAACCTTTGGCCTCTAACGTATTTCACGACTAGAGCTGTTTGATAAACCGCAGATTAATGTAATTTTGTTTTTATAATTAACACACTAAACGCACAACAACAGATTCTAAAATTATTTGACACTAATAAGCAACACCGCAGGAGTCCAGTTGAATATAAAATTAATTGTTAATTCTTACCTATTTCAACCGAGTGATCACAAAAAGTATGACAGTAATCATAGGCAGATCATCAATCACATCTGTATGGATCCGGTAGAGTACAAAAACCGGCCAAGTGACAGTCCGCACACGGAGGGTTCCGCAAATCCGAACCACCGGATAATATTTTACACTACATACAAACAAATCTTGTATGGTCCCCCTTTAATTTATTATTTTATTTTATTGCCATAACAGTTATAAAAATGACTGAAAATTTCAAGCGTCAAAACATACGTTTTGAGTCGTGTGACAGATGAGCAGAGAGCTGAGTATTAGTAATAGAGTCTCGTTTGGCGCCCTTTGGGTAAGGTTCCCTATGACGTGGACCTACCTAAGGGTGATACCACACCTATCGATCGATCGTCGATTAATGGCAGAATAGATTAATCGATAGATCGGTAGTAGTAGAAACGACAGACGTCGACTAATCCATTCTACCATCGATCGACTGTCAATCGATTGATGTGGTAGCACCTTAGTAACAGGGTTCCATTTGGCACCCTTTGGATACGGTACCCTGAAACATAAGTACCTAAGTACTAAGCACCGACATACGTTGTTTATTGATGTCGAGGACTTCTATGATTGCAGTGCTCTGTCAATACATCTCGGTGCAGACATTACGCACTAGTGTTTGTTTTGATTTCACGTACAGCATTAATTCGTTTTTGATCGCTACTTGTGAGGTCTTCTGTTTCGATTACGTAAGCTCTGTTAATATTTGTGATTGCAGTTCGTTCCTTTCTATTTGAGCAATATGATTCTATTGGTCTTTAGCTAATACCTGCGGTTTGGCCTGTGTGGTAGAGAAGCATTTTTTTTTTGGTGTGCTGTGGAAATTTGTTTGGATTGCCTTGGTCGTGGGGGTGACGAAGGGTCATGCCAGACTCTTACAGGCCAAAACGTCTGCGGTGTTTCACCTTTGCCTATGGTCGGGGGTGCGGGATTCGCATAAGCATTCACAGCTCCCAAGACGTATCGTACGCATAGTAAGACATTTAGCCATACATTTTATTTATTGTATAAATTGATACATAGATAATATTAGTTTAGACGATTTTGTTTTCCATTGATATTTTTAAGAAACTAGTCAAGTCTTTGGTCACCTGAGTGATTATTTCCAGAAATAAATTATTTCTCAAAATAAAAGTATATAGGTACAACGAACTTGCCAGTCATATCCCTGATTTAGCCAACTAACGTTAGTAACACAATTTGAGTCTTGATTGTGTGGTTGTGTGGTGATGACGAAGATATTTTTAAAGCTAGATGAGACCGTGATGTCATGGACGTAGTTGGATGTCATGTATGTATGTAACAGTCGTAAACATATACACACACTTTAAATATATCGCCAATTTAACTTTATGCTGTACATCTGAGAGTAGGGTTGCCAATGGTAAATTCGAGAAGCAGATCCACCAACCAGTTAAATCGAACTATTGGGTAAAATTTGGTAAAAGTCGGATTTCATGTCTGAATTTTAAAATTATGATATTACTAGGTTCATCCCGCGATTTCATCCGCGTCAAATTTTGATGTTATTATCTTAAGGGACCCGTACATTTTTCCGGGATAAAAAGTATCCTAATATCCTATTGTTGTTATTTCAGACTACAATCTATCTCAGTGCCAAATTTAATCTAGATCAGATTAGAGTAACACTCATCGATCCTCATACTCAAACTATCGCATTTAGGTGTTATAGGTATTAGTAGGATTAGTAGGAAGTAGGATTATATTTGTTTCGATACTTTATCGTGAACTCAACTTCTAATTAACTAAATGTAAAGCCTAACAAAAGCCGGACTAGCCGGACACCGACTAATTTGATCGGACGCGCATCCAAAAATCCTGAATATTTTCGGCTTTATCCGGAGGCCTGACAACCCTATCTAAGATCATATTTATCAAAAGAGATTTGGGTTATGAGAATATTTGATATCTTACTAGGTACTATTATAAATGCGAAAGTTTCGGAAGATAGATAGATGGATGTTTGTCTTTCTTTTACGCTTGAACGGCTGAACAGAATTAGCTGAAATTACATACATAACATACCGTCACGCCTGTATTCCCTGGAGGGTTGGGCAGAGGTGTAGCCAATGTAGGTACACCCATAGTTCGCCGGTATGTTTTTAAGTCCCATGATAATTATGATAATTAATTATCGTGCTGCTGAAATTTAGCTACTATGTTCATCCATCAGCTTAACATAGTACAAATTTTATCCCGTTTTTGTGTTCCCGTGGAATTATTTAAGAGTTTAAAAGTCTACGCGATCGAAGTCGCGTGCAGAAAGAAGCTCGTTCCATCATATTTCACTGTCATGTCGAAATCACCCCCAATTTTCTCTAATGGAAGAAGCCGAAAATAAAGCAACATAGTTCACACAAATACGGCCTTACGGTGGAAATGAATAAGAAGGGAATTGAACTTTTTTACGCTCGTTAGTGTAAGGCTATAAATCACATTGCGTCGACCCAGCGCAGTTCCGTACGTATCTTTCTGCGTCACGCACACGTTTTTTTTTTTATAAATGGGAAATCATCATATAACTTCCCCCGCCCTGGGCGGGATGGGAGGGAGTGTCAGACTTTTACTGACTAAACCCCATCTATGTTCCTTGTGCCCTTTGCGTTCCATGGGCGCGGTATCTCTTTCGAACAACCCGCAGCCCCGGCAGGCGTCACGCAAACTGATATTATGTACCTATAACAAATAAAAAGGAAGCCTGCGTGCAAGCCTTCGATATTCCCGACAATTTATGAAATTTTTTCATTGAAAATAAACAGGTAGGTAATACCTTCCAGGTAGTATGGTGGCTTTTTCAGTTCGTATGTATTTTCTAAGTTTATCTTGGCAACGCTGACGTTGGTGAAGCAAAAACATTTTGGGGAAAACTTGGACTCATAGGTAATATAAGTCTGAAATTGCCAATCTGCCTAAACAAGTGCCGTGCTCAATGCTCGTGCCTTCTCTGTTTGAGAAGACGCCTTTGCCATACAGGGGGATAAAAATAAGCTTTTTTTTTTAAAGATGGGAAATCATCAAATGACTTCCCCGGGCGGGAGGAAGTGTCAGACTTTTACTGACTAAAACCCATTCATGTTCCTTCTTGTGCCCTTTGCGTTCCGGGGCGCGGTATCTCTTTCAAACAACCCGCAGCCCCGGGATAAAAATAGGCTGGTATTATTGTTTACGCGTGGTGTATATTAAATGCAAGTGAGCTATTGAAAAGGCGACGCCGGCATGTCATGCAATGACAATCGCCTAGGAATTGTGGTATTTATAATGAGGCGCTTCCATTATTTGTATGACACCTTTTGTGCTCTGATCATTTGTATTGCAGCCCGTTATGTCGTAAACGACCTCTGTCAAGATGGAGTAAGGATACATATAAAGAAGTATGCCCACTACTCCGTACCATACCCTGACCGTGTTAGGAACGAGTCCAGCAAAAAATCTTTGTTTTGAAAATTATGAGACTATCCCCACTAGACCGTTCCGTCACCGACCGACACCGTCGCGTATTCGGTTGATACGTTCTAGTGGGCATGGTAGTTCTGTCATATTTCTTTCCTGATCGTTCATGCCATGAGATGTCATACATGTCATGTCATATTCATTATGATGTATATAAGACGGTGTAAGGGGCAGCAGCCGAAGGGTCAATTTTCGAAAACAGAAGCAAAAATTGCTTAGTTATTTATTTTGTTGTTAATGGAACGCAACCAAAATAGCTTTTCTTCTTTGTCTTTCCGATAGCGCTGTTGTAGCACTAACTGTCAGAAACTGAATGTGTATTTTGTAACCGTTTTCTCATTTTCAATAAACTATTTTATAATTCAATTACGTTTAGCTACCACAACCACGAAATATTCAATATTCCTTTAGGTGTATTCATAATGCCTACAAGGCCTATAATAATTAGCAATAATAGGCAGTCTACTGACTGTACCATTTTTCAGTGGTGGTGGCATAGTTATTGTATCGAACTTCTAAAGGGAGGCGGTAGGAATTGAGTTATACATATAGACACCTCGCCACCAGTGGGCAGACTTCCTAAAATGTATAACGACGTGTTAAGCTCATCATGAGCCCGATATAGACAGGCACGATGTGTGGAGTGATTTATATTAACATCTCAATTTTTATGAAAGGTCGTTATTTTTGTTTAGCGAGTTATTACCGGGAGTTAATCATAAACATGTTTGATGTTTCAATATTGCTGCTTCAAAGTGTTTGGATTTAGGTAGGTGGCTATTTTAAAGGAAAGATTTTTACGTATTTTTGTATCATTAGTAGAGTAAGTTTGTGTTATATAGGTATGGATAATTGGGGTGTTTTTCGAAATGATTCGGAGCCTCTATGTCCCGTTAATAGACCTGGGCAAAAGTGACAGATGTGTAAATTATTGAAATGTATGTTGCCAGTCAGTCCAAGCCTCTCCGGTCACGACGACTTTTTAACCCCCGACGCAAAAAGAGGGGTGTTATAAGTTTGACGTGTCTGTCTGTCTGTCTGTCTGTCTGTCTGTCTGTGGCATCATAGCTGCCGAACGGATGAAGCGATTTCAATTTAGTTTTTTTTGTATTAAAGGTGACCTATGTACGAGTGTTCTTAGACATGTTTGATGAAAATCGGTTGAGCCGTTTAAAAGTTGTGGGGGTGAAAGTAGGGAAGAAAAACCGAATGTCTGTAAATATACTCGAGTGGGGTCTCAAACTTAACAAAATCGACATTATAATAAGTAGGTACCTATAAAAAGTATAAAATAAAAAATTAAATTAAAAATTTAAAAAACCCCCAACACAAAAACCTAAGTTCCCTTTAAAAAGTAAAAAAATAACAAAAAAAATACGTCACGTTGGGGGACCGCTCGGGACGATCGTATCCTAAATGCAACAACGGTCCCCCAACGTGACGTATTTTTTTTGTTATTTTTTTACTTTTTAAAGGGAACTTAGGTTTTTGTGTTGGGGGTTTTTTAAATTTTTAATTTAATTTTTTAAACCGATTTCTTTGTCGGCGAGAATGGAACATATGCACATTTCAATATACCAACGCACACGACTAGGGAATGCAATCTCGTTCTCGCGAGATCTCGTTTTCGCGAGATCTCGCGAACCAAACCCAAGTGCAATCTCGTTGAACGAGATTGCACTTGGGTATAAAAACGTCTTAAAAAAGAACTGTTTTATTACTAAATTAATTTGATTTGATATTAGAAGAGAAGACTGGTTGTTTATTTCATTTGTTTTTTTTTATAGATACGTATGTCAAAGTTTACTACTTAGAAGTTTATTAAAAAATTATAGACAGATACGTCAAACAATGTTTGATGCATAAAAGTCTAGATTGAAAAAAGTCGTGAAAATAATGTTTATCTTATAATACTTATAATATTTACTATTTTTTCCTAATTTATTCAAATATTGTGATTATTTGCAAAAAAAAACACACCAAACTGCTAATCTCGCGAGATCTCGAAATTGGCGAGATCTCGCAGTATTGTTATTCATAATCTCGCGGGATCTCGCTTGAGCCCCAATCTCGCAAGATTTGCATTCCCTACACACGACAAAACGTTGGACCCACGAAACTATGGATTAACAAATCCATAGTTTCATTTATCGGACCGAATCAACAGATTCGGTCCGATAAATTGGACCTAGGTACAAAAACTCGGTCGGGGCGGAGAGGCTCTTTTTTTTCAAAGATGGGAAATCATCAAATGACTTCCCCCGCCCTGGGCGGAGCGGGAGGGAGTGTCAGACTATTACTGACTAAAACCCATCCATGTTCCTTCTTGTGCCCTTTGCGTTCCGGGGGCGCGGTATCTCTTTCGAACAAGCTGAAGCAGCAGAGTGCAACCAGGCGAACAACGTAGCTATAGAGAAATATTTAGTTATTTTTTTTTGTTTTATTTGCGAAACACCGCCTCAGCTTCTTAGCGTACCTCAACATCACTGACCATGGCAGATGCGCATGAGATACATACGTGAAGTAATACATTTATATGTAACTCAGGTAATGTAACACTTTCAAGTAACGTATCGCAATCATTACAGCATAGCACTGTAGCTTCATGCAAGTAAATTGTTTTCCATATTCTCGTACATTTAGGCTTAGAAAAAAAACTAGCTTATGCTTTTTAGGTTTTTTTTTGCGCGGAATTATTGTTCTTTTTCTGAATTAAAAGTAAGCCTTAGTTGCTTTATATAACATCAGCTTTTTTCTGGTGAAAGGACAGTCATAATCGGTTGAGCCGTTTGGGAGTTTAGCTGAAACAAATAGACAGACAAAAAGAACTAAAATTAGTTTTTGCTATGACTTACGCCAAATTTTTATAGGATACTTATACCGTAGAAGTCCCGTGTAAACATTGCTAATTGTAATAAAATGCTGGTATTTTAACATTAATTACTACCAGACACTTTAATATAATTTATTTCTCTACTTATAGAAAAAAAAAATACGATTTATCGTCGAGACAATTTTGTTCTGGTACAATTTTCCCTATATCACCCTTTCGAGGATTGTTTTAGACATAATAGAAAGGGTTTGGAAGGGTAGACTACCCTAAATAGGTACAAAAGGGTGCACTACATCCGGCAGTTGTGCGTCTGTCGCTCGGGGAGTGGATTTTGGCTCATAAGGGCTATACTTGAGTGCCTACTTGACTCCTTAATCAGCAAGGGACGCATGGAAAGCCTGCTATTTGACTTAAGTTAGGACTGCCTGGGGTTGACTTGCGAATAATTTAGCACTCAACGGAATCTGTGCTCTAAACATCGTTTTTTAAAGACTAATATTCTATACCTTCGTGCTCTAATTTATGTGAAGGTCTGTTATTAGTTGTTGTTATTTGATTATCAGCTTATATCAGACGATTTGTTCCAATAATTAAAACATTCAAACTATATTCGCGATTTCATCTCCGCGACAATCGATGTGAAAAAATTACATGTTACAACTTATATTTTTGACACCCGATAAAAACAAAGAGGTGTTATACCTAATACAGTGTGTATGTTGTATAATCGAAACTCCCAAATAGCTAAACCGATTTTGATTTAGTTTTTTTTCTAGAGATATTTGTTCTTCTCGGGGGTTTTTCAAATTGACAATTTAATTTTAGATAGAATGAATCTGATTGCGAACGTACAGCATACGGGAAATGACTCCGACTGTTGACAACGAGTTTACTGACAGTGTCAATCAGGCTTTCAATAAGACTTGGAAACAAGACAATGATATTACCTACAGACTACAATAACTTATTGACCAAACTCTAACTATTACACAACGGTGTGTCAAAAGCACGTTGTATGTTTGAATATACAATGTCTCGAAGCAGCAATCCTATTGTCAACGCATACAATGAAACATGTATAAACACACACACGCACACACGTATAGGTATTAGTTAATACTTCACACATCGGCTAGGTCTTTGGGTCAGATATTTACATAAATTATTGTAGGTATTTTCAGTCACGTTTAGTTATTGCGATGATGCGAACATGTGTAGTGTGCAATTTTGAGACTAATTAGCAATATTTAAACGATTTAATAATTAGTATTGCAATGGAGATTTTTTTCTGCATTATTTAAACAGCAAATAATAATTAAATTAATGTAATTTATATTTCGATGTAGTCTGTTTATGCAAGGAACATTTAAATGCTAGGTTGATTCGACTATTCCATGAGTATAAAAATGTAATTGGGATGTTAGATTATGATGTTGTATGTTTGTAAGGGGTAATATCTGGAAGTACTGATCCAATTCCATAAAATCTTTCACTGGTAGAAAAATACACTATTGCTTTATGTTCCATGGTATTCTTAACATTTACGCGGACGTAGACGAGAGCCCCCCAGTTAACAGTCGGGAATCGACCTCAGCGCTAAGCCGCTAAGGGCTGTGGGTTGGATTCCCGCACACAAACGAGATTGTTTCAGATGACAGAAGTTCTGGGTATATTGTATGCGTAAACGTCATTCTACAGGGGGAAAAAAAATACAGTTTGGTAGTCGCATTGGTTCGATTACTTGTCATGATTGGTAATGGATTGATGACGATTTTATTAAGATAACTTGATTGGTAACATACCTGACAGCAACTCGCACGCTGGATTCGTCAGCCATGACTGCGCGGTGCACCTGCGCCAACGCAAAGTTAGTTTAAAACCACATTTCTATTGTTAATATCAATAGATCACGACTATAGAATATATTCTAACACAGTGTTAGAATCCTTCATTGTCTATTTAGGTAAAAACTAAAAGAAAAGGTTTCTATTATTTCTAAAATTAATTTTAATGTAACAATTGTATGGCTACCTATTTCTATCTATACGTATACTAATATTATAAAGAGGTAAAGTTTGCGAGGTTGCAAGGAATAATCTCTGAATCTACAGAACCGAATTTGAAAATTATTTTACCCATGGAAAGCCACGTTATTTGTGAGTGTCATAGGCTATATAACATCACGCTACGACCCACGGGAGCGGAGCGGTAACCAAAGACGTAACCTAACAAATAAGCCACGCGGACGAAGTCGGGTAGTTCACTAGTGTCAAATAATGGTGTAGGAAAAATATGTACTTATACGAGGTTCTGCGCTCCGAAATAGTCTTTTGGACCCGTTATTTGGTCAACAAAAATATATTTTAATAATTTATTTTATTTCATGCAATAAAAACTTACACCTTCCGCTCATAAACTACTAATTTAGGTAAATAATATAATTAAGTCATTGCTTAAAATCGGATTGCTTATTAATTTATTAAATGACGTCTAACGATCCTGTCAACACAAGATTTAAAATTAATTAATTTATCACTTACAGCTACTCATTCTAGTTTTGTAGCAAGCAAGTAATAAATTATGCTTAAGTCATTACAACAATAATTTATTGAAAAATCAAACAACAATGTATTGAATGATACCATTTAAATAATACATTGTTGTGTCAAATGAGTTAGTAAACTCAATGACTTAATAATATAATGGATGGCATGCTTTAATAACAAAATTGATTGATTCACAGACTTACAATGGAATTGCAAAAATGCATATTCATTGTACTTTTTGTTTGTACTTAATAACAGAACAGACGTAGTTGTGTCAATTTGTTATAAACTAGCGCACTGCCCGCGACTTCGTTCGCGTGGTGTATTTCATTCACGTTAAGTTACGTCTTTAGTTACTGCTCCGCTCTCGTGTGTCGTAGCGTGATGTTATATAGCCTATGTTACTCCGAAATCATGTCGCTATTTATTGGTGAAAAATTATTAAAATTGGTTTAGTAGTTTTTGCACCTGATGCGGTATAAACATCAAAACAAAAAACTCGTTCCGCGTTATAATATTAAGATTAAAATTTCAGAGTGCTGATGTACAGTGAGTATTATTTGTTACTAGATTCTGTCCAACACTTCATCTGCCTCAAACTTAATATATTATGACACGAAAACCATAAAATTTTCTGAGATAAAAAGTAACCTAAGTGCCATCCCAGATTATAATCTATCTTAGTGCCAGATTTCATCTAGATCCATTCAACTGTTTTGGCATGATTGAGTAACAATAGATTAATTATTTGTTTGTAAGAAGGTGTGCATGACAGTGAAATTTTTTATAGCACAATTAAAAAATTGTTTTTAGTATACTATATTTTCAACAGGATTTAATATTGTCTATGGTAAGAGAAAACTTAAATTCATGTCACATATATCTGTGACCAAATGATTGTGCAATTAAAATTGCAGTGCTCATGCATAGTTCTAACAATAGAATTGACAGTGTAGAAAATAAAACTTACATTAAGTAAATGATTTTATTTATTATCTGTTTTGTTATTGTTTTGATAACACTTATCTTATGATTTATATTAACACATCATCTATGCTTTAATCTTATAATGATAACCATTATAAGATTAAGGCATAGATGATGTGTTATAGTTAATATCTTAAAGAAATTAAGATAATTTTCAAGGGTGTGAGAGCAAAAGGTTTTCTTATTATCATATTCTTATTAATAATTTAATTTTAACTAGATTAAGATACATATGATCAGGTACCCAATTACATTATCTTGAACTTTGAGGTTTACACATTTGCAGACCTTTTTGGTTTTTTTTGTCTTGTTCTTACCTCTTTGGAACAGCAGTGGTGGCAATTTAATTATTTGATTTTTAAAACATGAATGTGCTTGTTTATTTTTTAATTATAATCAATAAATATTTTAGGAATGCACCTGTAAGAAATAATAATGATTACTACAGACAAAACTAAGGAATATGATGACAAATAAATGAAACTGTAACATTATGACTAGCCTTTTATCAGTTTGTTTGACTTGTTAATCTCAAGAACTATTGAACCAGATTTGATAAAAAAAAAGTATGTCCTGCTTGTTTTAAAAATGACAGCAAACAGATTTAATTATATACATTGTATAATTATGTATATTCTTCATTACAATGTAACCATTTACACAAGTATTAACATAAATAACAAACAGAGTATTTACATATACAGTTTGTATACATCCTGCCTCTAGTTGTTACTAACAGACTTTAAATTAGCAATATTATTATTGATCTTTCAATTAAACATAATAACACATACAAGTAAACTTTAAATTAATGTTACGAGAATACTGTTATATTTTAATGATAACAATTAACATAATTTTGAGACCCATTTAGGGATGGTTTTTAATAACTGTCAAATAATTTTGAACCATTTTCCTATAGTGCATATAGTCCAAACAAAATTATTTGGCCATTCAAATCCCACCAGACCCATTCATTGAACGATTATCTTTCATAGAAATGTGATAAGAAAATAAGCCATATCGCTACCCGAAAGCATTGTTATAAAAATACTACACTAAGCAATACTTACTGTGGTTTAAAAAATCCTTAACTTTCGTTGCACTAGATCACATTTCATAGAGCGTCGGCATCAAAACGACAAGCTAGATCAACAACGAACGATATTTATGTCCATCTTTCACCATTGTGGATAGATAAACTGATTTTATTGTTATGTTCACGTAATTTTTGTCTTTAGTAGCTATCGAACATGATTTTCATAGTTTGCCAGCGCACTGTTGACACGCGTGGCTTATAAATGTTATAAACAATCGTGTTTTAATTAAAGCGGTAATTACGAAGCAGCAGCGCCGTTAGCCACTCGCGATCGCTCATAAAAATACATTTGACAACTGATTCGACTTTCGTTCAAATGCTTGCTGTTGCTGTTGCCACTTGACATTTTGACATAACAGCGTTACGGAACGTATGGCGAAACGTCATTTTGACAGCAACTGAAAGTGTTGCCACAAGCGGTTTGTCCTTTCTAATATTATGAATTCAAGATTATGTTAAACTAAACATTACTAGCGCTTAGATCAAATTATTATTCACACACTGTAATTACTTAGTGCTACTGTGGGTTGGAAATTTCAAATCTGTTTCATTCAATTAATCAATACTTATGATAGGCACGAGTAAAATTGGCTTTTCTAGACTAAAAACATTTTTTTTTTCACCTTAAAATACTCGTTTATGGCATCCGCCACGCCATTTGGTCGATGAGATATTACCAATACACAGGCACAGTTAGCCAAGAAAAAGACTTCTCTTTCCTAAAGTTTACCCTATCAATATCATAATCTTGCACTTACATTGAAAAAAATAAAGCCAACATGCAATGATAAAGTAATGAAGTAATAGTTTGCCACGAGTTAGTTTTATAATATGTTTCACGTAACTATGTCAAACATTATAAAACTAACTCGTGGCAAACTATTACTTCATTACTTTATCATTGCATGTCGGTTTTAATTTTTTCAATGTAAGTGCAAGATTATGATATTGACAGTGTTATAAGTAATGGCCTTATCAATAGCACGATTACTCCTATTATGGTAGGTTTTTTTAAATCTGGCAAGACGCTACTTTAGCTACTAGCGCCACATGAATTCAACCCAAATCACGTACTAACTCAAACAGTGGCTTTGAAGGTGGTACGCACTTGTAATACTAGATGACGGTTAAACGAATCATGTAAATATGCTCCTAACCTATAGATGGCAGCACAACAATTTTGCACGAGAAATAAATTGATAAATTCATTGCACAAATGATGAAATGTATTTACAATTTTCTAGGGTATAGGTTATAGTAAGTGTTTTTAGTATTAACTTGTGACACGAAAGTAGAATATTTTTGTACTTAGTCCTCACTCCATCATCGCCGCAAAAACTTGAATTGCGTTTCTAAAAAAATTAAGTACACATATCTACAGAAAATGTATTTTAGTGTCAGGTTTTATAAATAAACAACATGCAGAATTATTAGTACCTACTTAGGTAAGTATATGGCCTACCTATAATTTGTTCAAACAAGGTTTGGAAATACGAGCCAATCATGAGTCACATTGACCACAAATAAACTATTCAAATCATCCAACTACAACTATAATTATAAAAATGCTAAACTCTATCTGTCTGTCAGTATGTTATGTCTCTTTGGATATACGGAATCGCTGTAACGATTTTGATCAAATTCGGTACAGATAGAGTTCAAGACACTGGGCTTGAACCCTGAAGAAGGACCGAAGGTCATACGTGTACTTTTTATATCCACCAAAGCAGGGAAGTGATAATGATGTTTTTCTTACTCCTTCGCTAAATTCGCTAATCTTCTCTGATTAATTATCTTGCGGGATCTAAGGCTCTAGACAGACGGACTGCAAATTTGCAGTTTCAATGCAGTTAGAATGCACTGACTCGGGACTCGTCGAGCTTCATTGCCTCGGCGCTTTTCTGGCAGTCTCCACTGTTGATTCTGGCTTTCAGGCATTGCAGTGCTGCCTTCGAGACAGCATATTTTTTTTAAGGGACAGGCCCGCCTCTCTATTATATATAAAAAAACAACCATAGATTTAAAATGGCGTTGTAAAATTCGAAATTCAAACAACCAAAGTCGCGATCAAAGCCATAGTCTCAAAGATACAAGCAAACTTTTTTGCTAACACGTTTTAATGACATAATTATTGGTAAAACAGAACTAAGTTATGTTATAAGCCCGTGATATACAAAGAGACATGCAATACAAATTACTGTGTGGCAGCTAAGAGGTTGTTAAGAGCCAGGTGGACCGCAGACGTGACTCATTGATTTGAGAATGGCCCGCGGCGTCCTCTAATGACAGATGCCTGTTTGTACTGTCTGTCTGCGTACTTGCTTAGGGGTTTATGAGACGATACGGGAAGCGCTTAATATGTGTAATAGGATGTCTGAGGTTGTTAGGTAATTAATGTAGTAACCACTAATGTAGTACCTACTACTTTAAGGGTGAAAAAGAATATGTTCTTCCCATCAGTGCGATCATATTTTTGTTCTGGATCATACCTGCATGACTTTAGATTACGGAGATATTAAAGTTCAAAGAAGATGACTCCTTTACTGTTGCATGAATCCAACCAACTCCAACTAGAAATAAAATAAACAGTAATTCATCATAAATACACCATAAATTAAAATCTTTCAATGCAGTTATTTCTTCTCAATGTTATTGAGTTTGATAGGTCGTACGTTTAGTAAATGACTATGTGACAGGCATAGATATCGATAGGTCTATCAGATATCTGTGACGATATTTTTTTAACGCCGCATTTAATATTAATATTAGCTAAATTATTACAATATTAGATTATAACGCAGAACCTTTAATAATGCCACTTCATATCAGGAGTAGATTGGGTAGCCATTAGATTGTCATCGCTAAGTAAGTAGCAAGACATTTACTAAGGAGATACGATTTCATTTCGCTAATCGAGGGAGCTCGTTCAAGTTAACTTGGGGGAAAAATTAATTTCGCACGACAAACATACTTGCTTGCTCTTTTACAGAAAATAAACACTTCTGGAAAATGAGGTGTTGGAAGCGAACGTTACTGCCTACCTACGTGAGATAAACGTTAAAGAATTTCCTCTTGAAAAATAATTTTTTGTTTTACTTAAATTCTAAATTTGACAGTTTTGTTGTTCTAGGGCAGCGAATCTTAAAGTGGGTTCCGTGGAAAATCCTAAACAGAGGTTCACTGAAAATACTTGCTACGCGAAAATTAATAAGCAACGAAACATTTCCAAATAAAGAGAATGAAACTGTTTCAGTAAGAAATCATTTTTAATAAAGGTTTTTAATTTAATTTGCATACACATACCATCACGCCTGTATTCCCCGAAGGGTTAGGCAGAGGTGTACCGATGTACACCCACAGTTCGCCGGTATATTTAAGTCCCATGTAATAGGAGGCGAGCCTATTGCCATTAACCGGGTACAAATCCAAACTCCGAGCTGCTACTGAGAATTTCATAGAAAAACCCAAAATATTTAATTTGCAGTGTCTTTTATTTACTAATAATCATAGCTATATAGATTATTCCTGAGTAACATAGGCTATATAACATTATAACCAAAGACGTAACTTAACCCGGCTAAAATAAGGCACGCGTACGAAGTCTCTTGGCCACAGATAATCGAGTCACTTTTTACCCCTTGACAACAGAACTAGACTGTAATGTGTTTAGCCATTTAGCCTGTCAGTGCTACTAAACGTTTCCCAAGTGTGTTCTATCATTCACTTGTAAGTAAATAGATCGAGAGAAGAGAAGGAAATTGATTACGTGTCGCGCATACCTAATCGTGAACTGACGAGCGCCTAATGATTGATTCAGACTTTATTTATTGCATTTCTGTAAACGAAAAGTTTTTCCCTGTGTTTACTTTGTCCAATCTTCTTTTCATTTGGGCTAAAAGGTACGTAGAACCGTTTGTACTTTGTGTAGTGTGTTTCGCAATCAAGCTGAATATCTAGGTAGTTACTAACTGTAGGGACGTACTATACCTAATTGGTACCTTTTTTGTAGTGGGGAAATCCTCTTGGACTGCCTTCGGCTCAGGGAAAGCCGGAGGGTGTGTCGGGCTAGGGTGCCGGGGCACAGGTATCGCTCTGAGCATTTTTCTGCACCATGCCTGAATGCCATACCATCATCACGCCTGTATTCCCCGAAGGGTTAGGCAGAGGTGTACTTATGTAGATACACCCACAGTTCGCCGGTATATTTAGGTCCCATGTAATAGGGGGCGAGCCTATTGCCATTAACCGGGCACAAATCCAAACTCCGAGCTGCTACTGAGAATTTCATAGAAAAACCCAATAACACTTTTTGCCCGACTTGGGAATCGAACCCGGGACCCCTTGCACAGCAGTCGCACTTGCGACCGCGAGACCAACGGGGCAGTCCTCTTTGTCTGTCGCTCATACTGACTTAAAATCATCAATCATATCACCCTATATCTGCCCACTGTTGTACATAGGCCTTCCTCAAAATGAACCAACTTATTCGGTCCTGCACGACCCGCATCCATCCGCTGCACGCCACCTTCTTTAAATCGTCGGTCCACCGTACAGCAGGGCGTCCCACACTACGTTTACCTAAACGAGGTCTCCACTCTCCTCTGTAACACGTACTTATATTAATGTGTTCCATAAATTATGAAGATACCGCTAATAATAATTATTTTACTGTAATTAGCTGTTGTAACGTAAAACACACACTATTGATTGGGCTATTAAAAAGCTAACCTATGCACTTTGCACCTGTGTGTGTACCTAACTACACACACAGCTATGGTTGTGCCATCAGACATGACAGTCTACTAAGGGTCAGTTCACACCAGGACGCAACCCTGGCCGCACATTTTAATAGAGCGACTCAAAACATAACCTTTGTTGTACCTTCTAACAATGAAATTGGGACGATTATATTCTTTGAAAGAGGTGTATTCTGAGATACTGTCAAACATATACAAGTAGAAAAAACAAATATTAATTTATTAATTAGATACCTATTGATTAGGTGTCTTTTATGACAACCTTCGGAAAATTTATGAGGATGCGAAACGATTCTTTGTATTTGAAAGCCATTAAAAGCGCTAAGCACCAACTGCAACTAAGTACTTCTTATCTTAACACCGGACAGCTTACTAAGTAGGTTGCAGCCTATGAATGTCCTAATGCCGTAAATGGCATTTAGACACCGGAGCTAAAGCCGGCTCCAGACGTGTGCTCCAAGATTTCTATAGATAGCACCTTGTCTATGGTATACTTACACCTATATTAAGGTGATAGCTTAACTCTTGCATATGTGTTTTATTAGTTTCTGTCCGCGACTTCGATGGCGTCAAATTTGACATATCCCAAGGGAACCGTACTTTTTTTTCATATAAAATAAAAAACAACCTATGCGTTATTCCTCACAACAATCTACCTCAGTGCCAAATTTTATCCAGATCCGTTCAGCTGTTTAGCGTTAAAGAGTAACAAACATCTATCCAGTATCCATCCATTCTCACAAACTTTCTTATATTTTATAATATTAGTAGGAAGTAGGAGAACGCATTGTGTATTGGACCTTTTTTGGTATCCATTGTGATAACAGCTGTACCAACTATAAATATTTCAATGTAAACTAATGGTTACGAGTTAGAACGTAAACTATAGGTATAAATAATATTATCTGCAAAAAGCTCACTCAGTGAATTTAGATAAAATGGGTTTGAGGTGAGATGCAAATCCCTAGTAGGTATTAGGCAAAATGACAGGTCACCATAAACTCACTTCACCAATCCACAAAGGAAGATTTAAATACAGAATGGACCCGTTTGGAATTAAAATAAGTGGTACGCGTACCGAAGGACATTTTTTTCATAAATTATCTACATACATACATACATAAATAAACTCACGCCTTTTTCCCATGGGGGTAGGCAGAAACCACGGACCGCCACCTGCTATGATCCTTACACACTCCTTTCGCCTCCTCCACATTCATAAATTATCTGCCTGACTTTTATATAAACTAAAAGTTCCTTTTATTGCTCTTTCATACCATTATATTAAACAGCTGTCGCCACTCACGTAGGGCACGTACAAGCTGCAATTCCCACGTAGGTGCCAATTTTTTCACTTAAAAAGAGCAATGAATGCTGCAGCTTTATGGAAAATTTCCAATAAAGGTACCAGGAATGCATATTTTCTAAGCTATAGTTAGTGGAAGTGTTTGAAGCAATTTCTATTGTTAGTTTGGCCGAGGTCCGGCCGCTAGGCACCGTGAAGCTGGTCGCACGGTGCGCAGCAACGCGTGTCGGGGCGAACGCACTGGCGACAAACAATAAACCTTTTATTATTTCCACTACACTTTGACCTGAGAATAGGCTGTTCTATTTCTGTTGGCTTAGGAGGTAAATAGAAGTTGAGTTTTAGAGTTATTTTGTTCTCAAATGTGTTCTTTTAAAGTTTTTATAACAAATCTTTGGGTGTTAAGCGCCAACAATTAATTGACATGTTTTTTATGGTATGGATTTTATATGGTATGGTAACAGTAAAATATTGCGTCATTTATTTGCCAACTCAATTGATTAGCTTATTTATTGATTTCAAATCAATTCAAAACATAATTTCTAAATTAATTGATAATTAATCGTGTTTCCAGGGCAAAAATTAAATAGATGAATAAACCATTTACTTGGTTGGTGCACACATAAGATATAACGATGCACAACTCCACGAAAACACAATTAAAAGAGTGAAAATAACGTTTTTTTTTGCGTAGAAGTAGATTGTATTGTTGCCTCGCTACTATCCAATTATTTATTTTCTAATGTCATATTGTAAAGGAAAAATTAGGTACCCGTTTAAAAAAATGAGCTGAGTAAAAAAAAAAAATCTACAGCTCTACATATATTTTGCAAATTTTCTCATTCAAAAACCAAATCGCGTATTAGCAACGCTGCAGAATTTACAACTCTC
The DNA here is from genome assembly GCA_932526535.1 of Caradrina clavipalpis. Lineage (NCBI taxonomy): Eukaryota > Metazoa > Arthropoda > Insecta > Lepidoptera > Noctuidae > Caradrina > Caradrina clavipalpis. The sequence continues at coordinate 3,626,030 of OW052088.1, forward strand.
GCCTTTAGTCCAACGCACGTACGTAAGGTGGAAAATTTTCGCCTTGTTCCCATGGAAAAATTGTTCAGCCATAAATAAAAGTTAGCAGGAACGGGCGCTGATGGGTAATCAAAATTCTACGGCTGTTTCAGTTAGGATTGGCACGTGAAATGTGGCTTATTGGCTGACGAGAAAACGGAAAAGAAAATAAGAAAACCTTTGTTTTATATTTCGAAATGTTTTGTGTAAATGTTTGTGGTGTTGTGCTGACGGACTGCTTGTACTTCAAATAAAAGTGCGGAGATAAATTGCCGTGTTTTCTTTTTTCAAAATAAAATGCTAGTTCTGCAACAATGCATTTTATTTTGTTGAGTACTACTTTCTGTTGTAAGTGGGCACAATTTGCTTCTTTTACGTTCTTGCGTCGGTAAGAATTCAAGAAATGAAACAATTTTATGCCAGTTAACACGAAGAAAAAATTATAGAAGTCAAACATTAAATATTACATTATTACATTATTTTTTGTGCCCGGTTAACGGCAATAGGCTCGGCCCCTATTACATGGGACCTAAATATACCGGCGAACTGTGGGTATACATTGGTACACCTCTGCCTAACCCTTCGGGGAATACAGGCGTGATGGTGATGGCAAACATTAAACTCGATTCTAAACTGCCAGATCCAAATGAAAGTCGATACCCAAATCTATTTTTAAATTATCATTTTATCAATATCCATAAAATGACCATGTCAAGTTATTTCTGAACTGGTCTGAATTTAATAAAAACGTTGTGACCATAACAGTTTTAATTAGTTATCCTAGGCGTTGTAGCGACAACTAGTTATGTAAGCAGATATATCGGAACATAATATTTATATTCAGTTAGCTTTACGCAATTTGTTTTATAATTAACTAGAAAATATAGTTCCTGCTTCACCTGTTTGATTTTCTAGGAAAATTAAGCGTTAGAGATAGGAATGAGTAAGTTTTATCGTTCAGGAGGCATTAAGTAAGTAAACATTAGCAGTTCCACAGAGTTTAATATAAACCGGTCTAATTAATATGCAAATTGAGTATTTTCACACGTTTCGAAAAATAAACGTTTTCCTAACTATTCTTCTTTTTAAATTTATAATCATGTCATGGGAAGTAAAGCTGCTTAAAAATAATAATTATTAAATGTCCATATAATAAATGGTGATAATAGAAATAGTTCTTTACCTCTTGAGCTCTGCGGGTTGTTCGAAAGAGATACCGCTCCCCCGGAACGCACAGGGCACATGAAGGAACATAGATGGGTTTTAGTCAGTAAAAGCCTGACACTCCCTCCCGTACCACCCAGGGCGGGGGAAGATATTTGATGGTTTCCCATCTATAAAAAAGCCTCTCAAGCTAGTCTAAGATTGTGTTACGGCAAGGTAAGATAAAGGCTCTTGGAATACTAAAATACTCATTATAGTCTTCTTCTTTATCGTGTGGACAGTAAGGTCTAGCAGCCCCACACACCCCAGTGTCTGCGTTTCTAAACCGCCACAAGGGCCTCTGACATGGTTACCGATGTCAGTGATATGAAAGATAAACTTAGAAAGTACATATGAATTAGAAAAAGTCACATTGGTACTTGCCGGTGCCCGGTTCCGTACCCACAACCTCGTGCATAAGAGGCAGGTTTCTTAACCACTGGGCCATCACGACACTTATCATTATAGTTTATAGATTTAGTGGTATAGTATTTAAGACACTTTTACTATTTGGCTTTTGTTTTTGTTTGTGGCTAGTTTTAATGGTCATTTGTAATTGTCCAGGCTATAAGCACATTTAGATACCATAGTATTTGCAAAAGCTTTTAAACTTGAAAGTGCTTTTAGTGCGTTACGTTTATGAAGACATATAAGCTTCGTTATTCGTTTACGAGCCTGGTCATTTTCATCCATAAAAGGCGATCATTTGTAGGAATCCGGTACTGAAGTTCATAAAACTACCCAGGTAATGTTGTTCTACAATAAGCAGTTGAAGAGATCTTAATGAATAAATGTAAGGAGTTGGAAAGAAGAGACAAATAATAAAAGAAAATGATCAAAAGAAAATCAAAATAAAAGACAAAGAAAACCTATTTTTAGTCCACAAAGTCTAAATACCTCTTAAGACCCTAATTGAATACACAGAACACAAAAACACTTTTAAGCCAATTATTTTGCCGGTTCAAATTCATTAAGCTACAAAAAAACTCTGGAACAAATTTTAATTTAAGAACACAAAATTGTGTCCGCCATCTTTATTTATAAGTTTCAATGAAGCACCCTCGTCAAGATTGTCGCATATTTTTTCTTTATTAAATTCGATCACGCAGCACAACTTTTTATGTAAAAGGCTAACTTTGTACCTTCTTAAATTTAATGTGAAGCGATTACTTCTGCCCGATTGGGCAGCACTTGACACAAAAATGGAAAGCTTTTAGGAAGCTTGTACTTTTGATGGTGTATTGACATTCTTGAGTGATGTTGGAGGATCGAAGGACTAAGGAGGTTACACAATGGACCAGGTTGGCTTTACTTCTTTGTAGCGCGAAAATCTTTCATTTATTATGAAACTGTTAGAATGCCTTTAGAATGTGTCCACTATTGTGTGTACCATTGGCCAAATAGACAAATATTTGTAAGCACCTGAGACCACACTCAAGGATCATACCATGAGTTTCTGGCATAGAATAGATATGGACCATCATTTTCCAGGACAAGGGTACAGAAACAATACTACCTAAATAACATATTCCGAGCATTATAATAATGATTGAACTATATTTTAACAACATTCGTAATTAGGCGGTCTTTTGGGAATTTGGGAGACCATCTAGAGCACCAGTTTATGAATAAAATAGTTGTAATGTAATTGGTAAATAATTAGTGTCCACAGTAGCATAACTACTCACTCAATCGAAATAGATGCACTGAAAATAAACAGCATTTCAGAGTGTTGCAAATACTGGTCCTTGTGTACGGAAGACATAAGAAATTAACCTTTACGTGGATACAAAATCGCTTCAGAATAAGTAACGAGTCCTAAACTTGGTGTTTTATGCTGGAGTCCCCCTGCCGAGGCCCCGAGGGAATGCGATGCAGTACGGAGCGGTGAAACCCGTATAAACTCATATACTGTGTGTAATAGGTACATGTAATAAGCTGTCGTTGTCATTTTCAGATGATACATTATGAAAACCTTTTTTGAAAGATTTTTACCCGACTGCGACAGAAGGAGGGTTATGTTTTTCGAGGGTATGTTTGTATGTATGTATGTATGTATGTATGTATGTATGTATGTATGTATGTATGTATAATTGTTTGGCACGCTCTGCAGGCTGAACGCCTCGATGGATTTTAGCTTGAGAGGTGTCGTTAGATTCGTATTTACTGTGAGAGTGACACTGGGTATATCAAAATAAAAAAAACAAAATGGCGGATTTTTGGCGCCAAATTCAAATGTTTGGCTCGCTCTGCAGGCTGAACGGCTCGATGGATTTTAGCTTGAGAGGTGTCGGTAGATTCGTATTTACTGTAAGAGTGATACTGGGTATATTAATTTCTTTTTTAAAACACTAAAAAAATAAAAAATAAAAAACGGTAATTTAAAAAACTAAAAAACCCGACTGCTATTCTTTAAAAATCCCTAAAACAAGATAAATTGTAGCAGTCGGGACCCATTCGGGACCATCTGCAATGTAATATAGGTATGTGCTCTCAATTCACTAATCCTCCATTTCTAGAATGGGTCCCGACTGCTACAATTTATCTTGTTTTAGGGATTTTTAAAGAATAGCAGTCGGGTTTTTTAGTTTTTTAAATTACCGTTTTTTTCTCTTTGATGTAGAAAGATCGATCGTTTATTATGTCTTGATTATGACATATCGAGCTTTAGACTAGACTAGCTTATACCCGCAATTACTTTGTCCAATTAATTTTGTAAGCGGGGGTTTATTTTTATTGCGCGTTTCTCTTATAGACTCTTATAAGTAGCATACATTACTCTTTAGAACATCGGCTGTCTGCCAGTGAAAGACACGTCAACATTGGTCCAGCCGTTTTGGTGATTAGCTGGAACAAACAAACAGGCAAATGGATAATTGTAAAGATTGCCACATCTGTAAGTAGCAGTGAGTGACGACGTAAATGATTAATAATGGTATAAATAATAAATGTAATACCCACGGTAGGTAGATAGGTAAAAATAAAACAATACAAAAAATATTATTTTTATATTAACCATTCGCAGAACTATTGCCGAATCAAAACACTTTTCCAATTAAAATCATCTTAAGTTATAAGTTTGTGTATAAGATAACTAGTTCCCAACCGATATGAGAATGAATAATTAACATTTGAATAACTAATAATGAAACCAAAAACACTTTAGATCCATAACTTCAAAGCGATCGATCCAAATTACCTACAATCTGCGTGTAATGGAATGACATCTCCGAAGTACGACGTTATCCAAGCCACTTGCCGCCATAATGGCATGAATTGCCTCTAATAGTGCTAAAGTCATGTTTTCATCAAAGCGATTATCTGATCATTTACACATAACACAAGCACCAGGCCACATTTTCGATAAATTAATTCGCTAATAGTAAGTAGGCATCATTAATGTTTAAGCTTGTTCTAAAACAGACCATTCGATTGCAGATAAGCGTTATAAATATTCATCTATCTATTGGCTATTGCAAAAATATAAATAGCTTATTACGAGAATTTATTTGAACACAAAAAGGATGAGAGGAGGAGGCGGCGAGATGTATTCGTTTGCCAATTACAATAGAACACGAGTGTAGGAACAGACAAAAGTGCATGATGCGGTCAGTTCGGCGACCCACCCGTAGCCGTAGACCTGCTACGTCTATAATAAAATAAATATATTGTAGCGGTAAACGTTTTATAGGCCCGGGGGTGCGCGGGGCGGGGCGGGCGCGCGGGGGTGCGTTGACCTCGGGCCAGGTTTACGAGTGCATTTGCACAGTGACACCCCCCCGCGCCCGCGCGCCGCCCCCGCCAGCACCATGCGTGCACGCAGCACTGCGATTCTCGAAATCGCAAAAAGCGGCCAATTATGATTGATACGGTCAAGATTCGACGTCGCGCCGAAAGGTAAAAACGAACCAATCGCTCCCCGGTTCTTTAACGTCGTCTAGACCTGCTGTGCGATTCTCTAACAACGAACGAGTCTCACTTCGATAACGAACCAACTTGTGATTGGCTTAGTATTCGTTCGCTGTGGTGACGTCACCACGGCGAACGAATATACACCAATGACAAGTTGGTTCTTTATCGAAGTGGGACTCGTTTTCGAGCTTGCATGTTAGAGAATCGCACAGCTGATAACAATCGAGCTCTTTTATTTAGACTGATGGTTTTCTAATATCGATCCGATATTATCTAGTGTTAAAGCGAATTTTCTTCTCAATAGATGTCAAGTCGGCGGCACACGCGCGCTACTCGGCATTGTGCACGCCGGGAATGTCGTGTTACTTCCTGATAGATACGGCTATACAATACCGTGACGCGACAGTACACCTATCATAATAAAGGCTTTTCAGAGCTCTCGCACCACTAACATAGAGTATTTACAGTCTATTTGTGGTGCCTGATTTACACCACAATACAGAATAGGTACCTATTATAAATCATAGTGATACAAAGGTTTCCTAAAATAGAACAGCGATAGCCAATAAAGCAGAAAAGATTCCTAAGTAGGTATGACGCAAAAGTCTGGCATTGACAGCCTCAATTCGGCCCCAATTTCGATGATATACGTTTTCTTTCGAGAAAAATGTAATGACCAAACGCTCCTAACGAAGAAATAATTAGTTCATTGACGTCGCGATTTTGTTGTAATAGAGTGCTGGGATTGTGAGCACATTGAGGCGAGAAAGGCCACGTACCATTAATGGGAACGGCTTAAAAGCCCCCTGGAACATTAATTTGTTCAACCGCCCATCTAGGCTAGTGTGAAGTGTGGCCACACACCTCGCTGTTTCACCCGGGGATCGTCTCTTAGCCGCGTGATACACCGAGGATCAAGAATTGAACACTGCACGAAACTGGATGAAAAATAAGTTACCCGATTTTCCCGATTTTGCGTCTTTTCAGGCATCTGAAAGTGTTCAGAGATGTGGGGCTTTCAAAGTTTGAAGTGGTTTAAGTTCACGACATTTGAAAGTTGATGTCGAAGTTTGGGCACCTTTGATTTGAAAGAGAAAACAAGAGTTTTCCAAAGTGATACAAAGAATCCTAATTTATGTACCTATGCTAGAGATAGTTCGTGAAAGCATACAGCTTGCATCTTGTTTGTCGTGCCGTGTTACTTTTGGAAAAGTGCTTCAGTGTTGTCCTGGCAGCTGGGAGTTTGAAAAGTTCATAGAATTGCACTGTTCCAGCGAGGTAGGTATGTCTAAGCAAGTACACTACGTTTGCTTTATTGTAAGATGATTTGTTTTTTGAAAGCCAAAGAGAAATTCAAAACATTTATTTTAATTTGCTCCTGCCAATCAGGCCATAGGTAGTTTTTGTATGATTTTTAAAGTGTAAACACATTGCATGGCTAATTTCAGAGTATTCTTTATTAAATTACTGAACCACGGAACCAGATCACTACCCGTGTATCACGGGGCTTTTAAGAAGACCTAAAAAAGTGAAGTAGTATGTGAAACAGCTTCTTGTGGCGGTGTTTGAGCAGGGAGCGAGCGCGGCGGGTTTGTCGAGCAAACACGAGCGGGCCGCGTGACGCTGTGTCGCGACCTCCCGACTCCCGCCATTGTTGTCTCCGGTGCGCCTGCGCATGCAAGGGTGAGGACTCACTGAGGAGCGGGAGCGGGGGAATTACATTTGGAATTAGGAAAACTTTTGTAACTCATTTGTGGTAGTCGTTACAATATAACATCAGTTATTAACTATGAAAAGTGCGCATTATTATAATTATGTTTAGGTGTGCAATTGCCAATTTGGGTTCAATGAGGTGTACGACTCTACGTACGTCAAACAAAAAAATTTAAGTATGGGACTTGTTACAGACTTAATAGTGTGAAGATAGGTATAATAACAATAACACCACAATCCAATTCAATATCGAATCTATGTATACTATATTCCATATACCAGCACTCTGGCTAACCCTTCGGTATTCCCCGAAGGGTTAGGCAGAGGTGTACCAATGTACACCCACAGTTCGCCGGTATATTTAGGTCCCATGTAATAGGGGGCGAGCCTATTGCTATTAACCGGGCACATACCCAAACTCCGAGCTGCTACTGAGAATTTCATAGAAAAACCCAATAACACTTTTTGCTCGACCTGGGAATCGAACCCGGGACCCCATGCAGCATGCATGCATGCATTTCAGTATCAAGAAAGTTAAATACTTATTTCGTCTAGCTATGATACACGAAATCGTTTTGCCCTCCCTTTAAAACCTTAGTAGGGTCCATAATCGGCTATTTACAACTTTGAAGAGCGTGTATATAGAGTTCTTGCTTCAGAATTTAAGTCACATTTTTTTCTTAGTAGGTATGTTTATCAGTTAATGGAATGTTGTAATGAAGACTGGCTCAGAAAGAAGTGGTGAGATGACTTGGACGCGTACCATGAGGTCTGGTCCGAGGTGAAGCTGAATAAATGCTTGAAAGATCTTGTTGGAGGCCTTTGTTCAACAGTGGGACAGTGTAAACCTAGAGAAATAAAAAGGTATACCTATCCACACTTTGCCTTATCTGGCGTTAGAGACTAGTTTTGAAAAATTTGGGGCTCATGCATTTTAGTAATGCAGACTTGATTTAATTTTCTAAAAGCGCTTTTTTTTTAATGATAGGTAATCAACAAATGATTTCGTCCGCTCTGGGTGAACCGGAAGGGAGTGTCAGACTCTTACTGACTAAAACCCATCCGAGTTCCTCCTAATGCCCTATGCGTTCCAGGGCCGCGGTAGCTCTTTCGAACAAATTTCGCAACCTTGGCAGTTCTATAAGTACTTGAGTTGAAAATATTATTTTCACACAACCATCCATTTTTGGTGCACAGCGTTGGGTACGTTTGCTATTATTGTATTGTATAACGGGCTTGTGTCCGCAACTCTACTTCTCGGTGCATATTTTGTATACCAAACTTCTACGTATACTATTTTTAACCTGAATCACTGGCTTTTCCTATAATCCCTTGCCCCCAACACCACTTGCCCGCTTCCCCCATCACCACGACCCAACCCCACCGCATTCGTTCGCTGCACTTGTCACACACGTGCATAATAAAACATCTTTATGTGGCATGTACCTCGCTCCGTGGCGATTGTGTGAGTCGTCTACTCAAATTCAATTAGTTGAGATTGCAACGTTAACGTAAAACGAAATGTAATGCTTAGCGCGTTGGCTTGCCTGGGACCTCAGCTTGCAGCCTCGCCACAACGACTTCAGTAATTACGTTTCCTAGTTTAATTTACAATTCATTGTTTTTGTTTCGTTTTCCTGAGTTTGTGTAAAATTTTACTAAACTAGGTATGTTTGCTGGGAACTGTAATTCTACAGGTTAGTTGCGAAGTGCAACTAGTGGTGCTTTGGGAATTAGTTCAGAATAATGTTATTCTGTAGAAATGTTGGTATATGAATGTAATTTGTTTTTTCCCATATTATGTTTGGATTTAGAAATGCTGCATGCGCTAGGTACAAAATGATGATAATTAGTATACCATCACGCCTGTATTCCCCGAAGGGTTAGGCAGAGGCGTACCAATGTACACCCACAGTTCGCCGGTATATTTAGGTCCCATGTAATAGGGGGCGAGCCTATTGCCATTAACCGGGCACAAATCCAAACTCCGAGCTGCTACTGAAAATTTCATAGAAAAACCCAATAACACTAAAATGATAATTAGCCCTTTGGGAATTCTAATATCATAATAGCAGACTAATAGCACTAAACAGTATTGTAGTGTACTAACAGAGGAGGCACGAGCATTGATCAGCACGTTTGCTCAAGGCGGATTAAAAGTCCAAAAATATTCAAGACGTTTTTGATTTCTACTGGTTTTGGTCTGTCTTTTTTCTATTTCCTTGAGAATAATTAATAAGAATATGTTAGTCTGAACACAGTAGGTTAACTTTTCAATTAACCAAGAGTTCTGTGTCCCTTCCACCACAAAAATATTAAGAAGGAAAACTTTTTCAATCTACATTTACGACGATAGTTAAATTAAGCTACACGTTAAACCGACATAGTTAGTTAACTATTTCGTGTCATACTAGCAAAAGTTGCACACTTTACTTTAACACCTATTGCGCGATTCCAACGGCAAACGATCATGTTACTCGCATATGAACCGCGCAATGTATCTCAAAAAGTTTGCGAAAGGTATTTTCTTAGCAAATCGAAAGGATTACGTTAAGTAAACCTCGTGTAAGCGTCAGGGTAAGCTCTAGAGGAGCGGTGCCGCTGTCACACTCGATAGATAAAAACCGGCCAAGTGCGAGCCGAACACACGCACGAAGAGTTCCGTCTTGTTGTCTATAAAAACGGCAAAAAAACACGTTTGTTGTATGGGAGCCCCCCTTAAATATATTTGTTTTATTCAAATGTAATTACTCCTTTTTAAAGTGAATATATATCTAAGTATTCTGTGAATATTTTAAGCGTCGTCCTGTTGTAAATATCAAGCAAAAAACGAGAAAAAAAAACACGTTTGTTGTATGGGAGCAACATTAAATATTCATTTTATTATATTTTTTAGTATCTATTGTTATAGCGGCAACAGAAATACATCATCTGTGAAAATTTCAACTGTCTAACTGTTACGGTTTATAAGATACAGCCTGGTGACAGATGGACAGACAAACAGACAGACAGACAGTCGGACGGACAGTGAAGTCTTAGTAATAGGGTCCCATTTTACCCTTTGGGTGCGGAACCCGAAACAATGTGGAAAAAATGTAGAAAGGTTGGCTAGGTCAGGTGCGAATCGGGCGCGACGCCAGCTTACATAGATGAATGACTCAATATACACCATATGTACTACGGTAACATACATTCTTCTTGCTATATTTCCTTTTTGCTACATCTTCTATTTTATGCCATCTAAGGCGCTTTGCACATAGAGCAACTATTCGCAGCAACTCGCAACTGGCAACTAGCTGTTTACATATATTGGACTGCGCACACAATAGCAACTCGTGTTTCGAGTTCCGGTGATCGTCAACAGCAGTGCGATTCTCTAAGCCCCACTTCGTAATTCGAAAGCTGAATCCGCAGTGAGATAACAAAATGGTATTCTGTTAAACACGATCACGCCGGTGACGTCACCACGGCAAGCGAAAACACAACCAAAGTCAAGTACGGGTACGTTATCGAAGTGAGCGCGGTCACTTTAATGAGACTCATTTTCGAGTTTGCATTTTAGAGAATCGCAATACTGGCAACTGGCAACTAGTTGTTTACATATATTTCAATTGGACTGCGCAAACATAGTCAAGTCATGTTTCGATTTCCGGTGATCATCAACAGTTTTCCGTTGCTGTATGTAGCCATGACTAAGTTAGTCCTAATTGCCGCAAATATCATTTTTTTACAGGAAACTTTTAAAGTGTTGACAGTTGCCTCAACTTAAGTTGCTCCATGTGCAAAGTGCCTAAGTGTATTAGATCTTTGATCACTTAGAGAAATTCCGTAACAGTTTTTTTTTCCAATTCGCGTAGGTCGGCGTGGGTATTTCAGCATTTGGGCAAGTTTCCTGAATTAGTTAATTCAATAATTCTGGTTTCAGATCTCTTTGTTAATAGACTTTTCCTTTGATCCCTAACGTTTGTTGATAGATGTTTATCTGCCTCCTTGTACTCAAATGTTTGTCTAATCTCGGGACATCGAATCAATTTTCATTGAATAAGTTTTCGTTTGAATAATTCTTTTGTGTTTGTTTCGTGAAAATGGACAGCTATTGTTTATTCAAAACGTTGATTAATGTTCAATTACATTATTCCGTTCGCTAACGAACTAGAATAAATACCGGCATTTTATATCAAGTTCATTATTGTACTGGTAATCTAATTCCACCAACATTTATATAGAGGTAAAAGTTTGTGAGTTTGTAAAGTTGTATGGGGTAATCTCTGGATCTACTAAACCGATTTTGAAAACTCTTTCACCCATAGAAAGCCATTGTATTTGTGAGTATCAAAGGCTATATAACATTACGATACGACACACGGGGGCGGAGCAGTAACCAGAGACGTTACTAAACACTGGTGAAAATATCCACGCGGACGAGGTCACAGGTAGAAGCTAGTTATTCCATAAAGGGATAAAAAATAATACTCCAATATTAGACTAGTACAACTCTACTTACACCTATAAAAGCAAAATGCTTGAGCAAAACACCCATTTAGTATAACGAGCTACATTTATATTTAGTCCCCGCCATTTTATTAACTCCTCCCAATATCATAACACACTCCCTTCGCAGTAATATCACGTTCACGATAAGCTAATCTATGGCCTTGTTAACAGCGAAACGCGAAGTAAAAACGTCTATATGAGGCCCGGGATCATTGGAAATGGCGGGCCGTCAGCAATGCACAGCATTTAGAGAACCATGTCGCGGCTAGATAAAATCATTTAGCGTAGCTGGCATTTATGTAAATACCGCGAATACACACGGCAAAACGATCAGACATGTATTGGACTCGTGTACCCAGGCCGTTATAATTGGCTTCGATTATCTGTGGTGCAAATTGTTGGCGGGAAAAAGATTGACATTTCAAATTCAGAAAGTTTTCTTTTTTTTTTACAAACCTCGAGGCCTTTGTAATGGGATTCTGAAGCCAGTTATGTTATAGTGTAATAAAAAAGAGCTTTTGATTTAGTATTCCATTGTCGTACCTGTAAAGGAAGTTGAAACTTTTCTATTGTAATGCCGTTATTACAATACTACAAAGTTTTTAACTAGGACAATGAAAAACTAGCCTATTGTGTTACTTAATGAAATGGAGATTTATTGTGTAGGTCCGACACTTTTAAAGGCATTTTCATAAATAGAGAGGCACCTTTGTAAAGTAACGTGTTTTTGTATTATTTATGATGAAATAATTAACTATTCAATACTTGAAGGAACGTAACACACTAACATTCTCATTTTAGTTGTTCTATCAGTCTATGACATCAGAATAAAAACTTTTTAAAATCAATTTAACTACTATCAATCAGCAATTAAAAAAATGTTAGGTTCTCACGAACAATTTTATTAGTTTAGTCACGGTTTGTCGATACATAATAAATACGTTGTTACGCTCAAATAATATTTATGTTGTTTAACAGTTAGAAAGTATTAAAACGAATGTTCAACAGTTCTAATATTCTGACGCAAATCTGGCCGAATGGTCCTTAATCGGTTTCTTGACTTATTCAAATGTATTAGTTTTAAACGTTCGAGTGCAATTTGATTTAGGAACGACAAAGGCCGCGCACACACGGGCGTGGGCTTGTGTGTAGCATATAACAGGTTTGGCATGAAAGTGTGGACGTCGCCTCAGCGAAGTGTGTCGCGCGGCGCATGAGTCCCGCGAAACTGCACTTCGCAATTTAGATCCTTGTTTTTTTATTTTTATTATTTATAACGTTTTTGTTTATAACAAACATGACGCATAACTGGTTAGGTTTTCGTTTTACTTCATTTGTGTAAATAATGCACGGGAATAAAGATTTGAAAGATAAAGCTTGGAGGTAATTCTACCTAAAAATGCCATAAATTTTGGAGTATTTTTTAATCATTTTGAAATTAGTCTCTATTTTAATTATTTGCTGAAAATTCCTGTGTTTTGGTAGGCTGTCTTTAGGTATTATAGTTATGTATTTATTTATAGTGAATGAGACGAGCTTATGCAGCCTGAACAAGTTGCAACAAGTCTAGACTTATTCGTTCGTGAACAAGTCTACTGTCGAAAGCTTTCTGTGAGTTGTCATTCAGCTAAGTAGGTATGTTTCGCTTCTTGCAGATTTGTAAAACCTTCGAGTATCTACATTACTTTATTCATATTTTTATTGTAAAAATAAGATACCTAGTTTATATTGGTAATATAACTAATTTAGTTATATGTATATTACTATAAACGCGAAAGTTTGTGACAATGGATGGATGGATGATTCGGCTCAACGGAATTAGCTGGAAATGGCACGCATATTGATATTACACAAAGGAAAAAAGTTATCCCGCTTTTGTGATTCCGTGGTATAATTTTAGTTTAATTCAGAAGTCTATGCAAGCGAAGTCGCGGGCAAAAGCTAGTTTAAAATAATCGCTGAACCAGTTACAGTTTATTTATAGTTTATAAAACGAAAATCTAGAAAGAATTTGTCTATATCACTCTTTGGTTTGCCAAATACTTGCCATTATTACCAACACAAAAAATAAAATCTAAAATCTGGCAACACCGGATTACAAACATCAAATAAACCATTCATAGTAGCATTCAGAAAAACCTTCTAATAGCTCATTACTCACCTCCTTTGGAGTCCTTTGTACTGGTTAGTTCAAATCAAAAGCCTTGTTCTATCTGACGTTTTATCTCATTTGGCTTGGCTCGCAGACTCCCAGCACTACTGGGAACTAATCAGTCCTTTTTAAAAGCTCTTTGAGCGCAGCTAGTGAATTCGATATAACTGAAGAAGGATTTAGATAGCCATCACTCGTAAAGCTTAGAGTAATACATTACACGCTCGGTTTCATAAAAGAGGGTGTAAATCAGGAGTGTGTGCGAAAATGGGTGTTTAATTTCAGATATTTTCGGCGTGAATATTTTTACAGTAACGTTACGTTGGCTTTCAAGTATTTGAAAATACTAGCTTCTGCCCGCGACTTTGTTCGCGTCAATTTTGATATATTATCCCATGTGTCCTTTGTGTTATTCCACATTATAAGCGTTAAAGAGTAACAAACATCCATTCATCCATTGATCCATCCATCCGTCCATCCAATTATTATCATCACAAACTTTCTCATGTATAAATAGCTTCTGCCCGCGACTTCATCCGCGTCAATTTTGATTAAAATTAACATTAGATACTAAGAATAATTAATTAAGCAACTTGTGTAACTGTTTGTTTTCCCTAAGAAAATAAATAAATAAGAGAACCGTATTTTTTCCCGGTATAAAAGGTATCCTATTTGTTATTCCCACAGGTTATTCGACACTAAAATTAGTGCCATATTTCATTCAGATCCATTCAACAGTATAAGCGTGAAAGAGTTATAAACATCCATCCATCCAACAATCCATCTATCCGTCCTCACATACTTTCACATTCATAATATTAAAGTAGGATAGTCGTAGGCAGTAGGACGGATAGTGGGATAGTAGGATGGTAGGATTGGTAGGAAGTAGGATTACTAGGATACTATAAATTTCAGTTTATCGTTATATTTCTGAGAATAAAACGTTAATATAATATTCCCCGATTAAAGCGTAAGTTCCAATGAATAATTCCCGAAGCGGGACCGGAGTGGAATACTTAAGATTCGGGTGCGGACTACCTGTCGGGCCGCGCTCGGGTAGTTAGTCGGGTAGTTGCAAAAACGGCGCCCGCGCACCGCTCCCACGCTCGCCGAACAGGGTCGATGACCCCGCCGCCTTGCATCGATGCTAATTTGACGAATATTGACTAAAGTGTGATAACGATGCCGTCTCTACGCGAATTCCGATCGACGATCGACCGCTAAACGATACCGGCTGTGTTATGTGATGTTACTGCGCATGAGTGAATAAGTTTTTGTATGGAGTTGTTATGAATGATGTAGGTAATTAATCGATAAGTAATATAAAAAAAATGTGTCATTAAATCCGACGAATTCCCTATTCAGGTTCCAAGTCAAAGCATTTATTTCAATTAGATCATTTATAGATACTTTCCAATTTTCAAGAAGTTACAGTTTAAACTTGAAGATAGTTGCTCGTTCGTAAACGTAGGTCTCTATGGAGAGGAACGAGCGAGAAACTCCAAGGACACTCTTTTTTCGGTTGTTTCTTTAACAAAGAAAGAGATGGAGTCAGTGTACCGGTACACTTACACTCTTTTCTCTATAAAACAGAGAGATCATATGAGACTTCCTAAGTCCTTCTTTTACGTTTACAAATAAATTAGATGGGTCTAAAACGTAAAGTAGGTATCTCAATAGGTTTTTTTATGTTCAGACTAGTATAGAGTGTTTATCTAAAATATATTGTAATTTTATGCAGTATTTATTTTTATCGCCTTTCCGCCTTGAGCAAGCGTGGTGATCAATGCTCGTGCCTTCTGTGTATGAGAAGGGGCCTTTGCCCTACAGTGGGACAATGGTTGCTTCTATTATTTTGTAATTATTTAGATATTATCTTGCCACATTGATTTAATTAGAACTGCAATACCTTTAGAGGAGCGAAATTCTAACTAAGATTGCGAAAAAACAAGTTTATTTTATTCATATGGTTGGCCTGTTTTTATCTACCTCCATCTGTTTATAGATCTAATAGATATCTAGCTAGTCTGTGTTTTAATTTTAAGATAACGATACTGCGCGGAAACGTTATTTACAAATTTGCAACGCCTTTTTTATAGACTGTGAGTAATTTCAAAATGGCCGAAACAAAATTAAGCCTGTTGCTATAATTAAAATATTCCGGAGTTATGTCATCTTTTGAAGGGAAATTATGAAATAATAATCTGAATTGTCTTTCTACTGTTTTAATTATGAAATAATATTGTCATTTCCGTTGCCATTTCCTTGAAGAGGTGGTCAAACAGGAAGAATTTTCTTTTATTTTTTGTAATGCCGGGGAACTGTATGTTCGGAAGCAGTTCCATTCATTTAATATTGAAGAGAAGTATAGATTGTTATGGTTGATGGTAGGCAGTTAGCACGACTTAGCATCTCTTAGAAAAACAATCCTTAGATCAATCTTCCTTAACTTTTTCCAGCTACATTGGGGTCGACTTCTGATGTAACCGAATGCAACTGAATACCATTTATTTTTTATTCGAGATTGGTAAGCCCTTGACTTTAGTCTAGGTCAGAGGTGACAAAGACAAAGTCGAAGATGGAATGCGCTTACCCAGAAGAAGCCTGTTCATTCTAACTTTGAACAGATTAGGGTTGAGAAGACTCTAACTTTGAAGAGCTAACTGCCCATCCAACCTCCACATCCCAGCTACTAGGTAAACGAGCTGTAACAAAACGACTGATGACGATGTATTATTTTTTCTACGAATAAATGATTCTTTACTCTTTGATGAGATTGGTAGTCAGACTTTCGGGCTTTTGACTACCCGTAACGACCGTCAAAGATAGACCACGAATAACAGATCAACGATTCTTAGCAGAAATAGTGCGAGGATCAATACCTGGCGGGGTACGAAAGGATGCTCTGAGCGACACCAGTGTCCCCTGCCAAAGGTAGTTGGAGGAACACCGTGAGGTTTTATTTAGACTTTAGGAGATGAAGTCAACAAGGACTTCCCCACGAAATAAAATATTGTGTAGGCAATATTGCAAAGCTTAGCTAAGCTTACAATTCTCATTCAAATCTATCCAACGGTTTTTAAAAACCATGTAAAGCAATTGATTGGTTGGTCAACCTAGACGAGTTTGAGCGGCAACCAATCGATTGCTTTGCACATCGCGTGCGACAACCATGTCAAATGTTGTTCACCACGCGGTTATCATGACTTCATGACATCGCTTACACGCCGCACCCGCTACGCTTATGGGTACTCAGTAACGTACTGTGGAGGCTTTAGCCGAACTTTTACCAACTCTTTGCATTTAGTTTATAGATAGAATTTAGAATTAAGAAAGGGGTCTGTTAGAAAATACTTTTTTGTTTGTTTAGGGATAATTATGCCCCCATGACCGATTCTTGACAAACCTCTCTTCTTCTCTTCTCTTGAGTTCTCTTGGTTTCCTGAGTTTCTTCTCGAAGATGAAGAAATCTGTCAAAAATCGGAGACGCTAAAACAAAAAAATCTTTCTTCTTATAATACCTATTAGTATAAACAAGCTTCAGCCCGCGTTTTTATCCGCGAGGTTTTTTCAACCGCTTCAAGTTATTACGTCTTTGGTCACTGCTCCGCGCCCGTGAATCATAGCATGATGTTATAAAGCCTTTACTATTCCTCCTCTCTTTTTTATTTCTTATTTTTCCCTATTACATGGGACCTAAATATACTGGCGAACTGTGGGTGTACGTTGGTACACCTCTGCCTAACCCTTCGGGGAATACAGGCGTGATGGTATTTTTTTATTATTTTTACTATTGCTCATTAATCTATCATATAAAAAAATAACATTTCCAATCCAAAACGTAGTTCCAGAGATTAGCGCGTTTCACAAACAAACAAACAAACGAACTCTTCGGCTTTATTATATTAGTATCGATAGTTCCTACAGGCTAGCATAACTTCATTAACCTCAAACGTCGAAGTTATAGTAATCTTATTGGTTTTGTCATAGCTATTATCTGTTTGGGGACGAACGGGCTCCGTCGCTCACAAATTCATCGCAACAGAGCTCCGAAGACTAGGCTTGTTCCTTAAGTACTTAAATAAAAAATTGGAAATAGTTCTGCCAATCTGAACTAGCACACGTAAAACTCTAGGTATCCCATTTTTTCAAAGTAATTAGTACTTATGATTTTTTATTTTTTTATTTTAACGATCATTCATTTTTATCTTTTCTAAGCAAGTTTGAAATGTGAACAAACTATTATGGCTGGACAGTAAAATATCACATTTGGGGTATCAAATGAGTATGTTTATTTAAATTATTACGACTTTTGCCAGAACTTACCTCAATTAGCATTGCCATTCAACGTGGCAATGATGATGCTAGCAGGTCAGATTCCTATACATTCATAAACTCACACCATTTTCCCGTGGGGATAGGCAGAAACCATAGAACGTCACCTGCTACTTCTTTCGCCTCGTCCACGTTCATACATCTAATCTTATAATTTTAAACTTTACATCTAAGTACTAGAAAAATCTTTATTAAATGCCATCAAACTCTGAGGACATTTAAAAGTTGCGGTTTCATTAAACTAATGGCGACAGTCGCGGGTACTGGCAGGTTCTTAAGTGTTTCCAAACCACGTTTCTAGATATATTTTTTCCATTACATTTTCATTGTAGCTTGTGGGAACCGCCCCGTATCAGCTGTCAATGACCTTCGAATACCATAATCGATCGAAGGTACCCTCCGAGGGTCTCCTTAGGGAATTCAAGGCATTATCTTTTATTCAAATACTTTACAAAAGGTAGCAAAATAAGAATAACATACGTTATAAAAAACAAGTAAGTAGCTAGTAGTAGTCGACTGCTACGCTAGAGGTCTTAGGTTCTTTCCTAGGTCGAGCAAAAAGTGTTATTGGGGTTTTCTATGAAATTCTCAGTAGCAACAGCTCGGAGTTGGGATTTGTGCCCGGTCAATGGCAATAGGCTCGCCCCCTATTACATGGGACTTACCGGCACACTGTGGGTGTACATGAGTAGACCTCTGCCTAACCCTTCGGGGAATACAGGTATGATGGTATGTTATGTTATGTTAAAAACAAGTAGGTAACAAACTTGCTGTAAGTTTGTTACCCGGTTGTTTTTTGAAGTTAAAGTGACGTTTGGAGCAATAAACGGCTGTCGGCTTTAGCCCACAATACACGCAAGTGAAGCCGTTTTCACTTTTATTTACTTAGGCGCCTAAATGTTTTCATTCGGACCTTTTAAGGCGGCCGGGCGTAAAGCAAACTCGTTCGGTGCACGCCAAGCCGGTAGGATGTTCCGTAAAAGTGTAAACTGTTACCGAACTTACACACTCATATTGTTAGCCCACCAAGTTTTACGTAAAGACTATTTATATTCATACTCATATAATAAACCTAAAGAGTTCTTTGTTTGGAACTACCAGTAGGATTGAAAAAATCTTTTAGTATGTGATAGACAGATTCATGTGGAATAGTATAGGCTACGAGTATATAACATAGAAAGAAAGAAAGAAAGAAAGAAAGAAAGAAAGAAAAATGTTTATTGACACAAACCATGTGCACACAGATATACTAAGGCTATTCAATAGAAAACAAAAACGAAAACAACATCACGCTACGACTCACGGGAGCAAAGCAATAACCATAGACTTAACTGAATACGGGCAAACGCGGGGTATAAGCTAGCTAGCTATAGATTATATAGATGTAGTTTGTGTGTAATTATGTAATATATCGGTGAAGTTGTAGAAGTTTCGTCTTAGTTACTGAACCGGCGCTACATTACGTAGTACCTATTGCATATACACAGTTCCTAGTAGGTACAGGAGAGAATAGAATGTTATTTTTGTAGTAAGAGATAAATGGAAGGCTAGCAAGGGATCAATCACTTACAGAGTTACTTACTTATCTTCATATTTTATGCATTTTGGGAAGAAATATGAAGTAACATAGTGGTATAACAAAAAAACGGATGATATTATATTATGTACGTATGCGATTTTAAAGACGTTCCACGTCAAAACAATCTCGTGGAGACGACGCAACGCACATCAATTTCAAAAAACTTTTTGTTCACCTGCCTAAAAATAAAAATGTCATTAAAACCATAATCACATCGACCGCGAAACTAAAATAAAAACAAAACACGCCGCAAAAGCACAGCACCCAAAAAAACAGCAATCTGACGAAAAGAGCTCAAATTCCATCATACGAGCTCTTGATGTATAGTCTGATGAAACAATTTTTTTCTCCGCCAAAAATGCAGTTACTGTGTAACGGGTAAAAAGTGGTAATTGTGCCAAAGATGGCCGTTGCAATTTTCGGTCGGTGGCTCGTTTTTGCGACGGGAGCCGGATCCGGCGAGATGTCGCGGTAATTGCGTCGCTCCTGACATGACAAACCACTTCGAAACTCCATCTTTGAATGCTTGTACCTTTGATATATTTATGTACGGTGTTGTACAATTTGGG
Organism: Caradrina clavipalpis; assembly: GCA_932526535.1. Lineage (NCBI taxonomy): Eukaryota > Metazoa > Arthropoda > Insecta > Lepidoptera > Noctuidae > Caradrina > Caradrina clavipalpis. Next base: position 3,646,005 of record OW052088.1, read on the forward strand.
GAAGATAAATTATAGGTATTTTGGAAGTAGATAAGCTGATAAGTTGGTAACAACGGCTTCCGTAACAACAAAAAGAAATAACTTCATTCGTATTCAGAGCCGACAAAAGTTTTCAGTCATGAAATACGAGGTGGTACGATGAACCGTGAAATATGAGATGAGAGACTGTAAACTGAGGAAAAGTAGTTATTTTCTTTTCGAATCCATCACGCCTGTATTCCCCGAAAGGTTAGGCAGAGGTGTACCAATGTACACCCACAGTTCGCCGGTATATTTAGGTCCCATGTAATAGGGGGCGAGCCTATTACCATTAACCGGGCACAAATCCAAACTTCGAGCTGCTACTGAGAATTTCATAGAAAAAACCCAATAACAATTTTTGGTCGACCTGGGAATCGAACCCGGGACCCCTTGCACAGCAGTCGCACTTGCGACCACGAGACCAACGGGGCAGTCTTTTCGAATCAATGGTTATAATCATAATCCTTAATATGGTTATGTTCAGGGTATTTTTTACACACCGTTTTCTCCGATATTTGTGTGTCGATTTTCGTAATTCGAATAACTTTAGTTTCGGAAGTCGGTGGCAAATAACTACTAACAGAATCAAAACTCTTCCCGCCCTTTCGCACTTCCGAAACTAAAGTAATTTTTCACTTTGTAGTTTTTGAAGGCGGAAGTCATTTTTGTTAAGGTCTGTTATATAATATATTTTTTTAACAACGGACGTACGTTGTTTTGTCTCTTACAAGCAAAAAATCATAAAACAAACAAACTTTAATTCTCTATAATAGGTACTATAGATTTAGGATGTTGTCAATTTTCGCATCTGCATCCGCATTCTTAATTGCCGAGGTTCCTTTTTATTATTACATAACTATCATATTTCTGCAACCATACAGTTATAAATAATCTTAGGATCCGCATCCGCGGATGTTAAAACCAAATCTACATCCGCACATCCCTTCTACAGACTCTCTAATCACCAATACCCATTACACTTAGCAATGCTATAAATAGCACTAACGCGATATTCCCAAGCGAACAAATCGCATGCTATTAATCTCAGTACATTAAAACGTCTATTATCCTTTCACAAAACTAGAACAGCGGGAACTTGCCTTTTCTCATGCAAATGCGGACACGGGAAGTAGAAATCTGTTTCTATTTCAAGAGCTGGACCCACGCCGCCGCCGCAGCGGTTGCAATGCTATGCAATATAACGGAAGCCGGGATTTTATTTTAAACAAACCTTTGTTTATATTACATCGTGCACTTACTGTTATTTACTTTGGCTGGTTATGGTTTACTAGCTTTTCCCGCGACTTCGTCTGCGTAAATGTCAGTTATCGCAGTCACAGATAAAGTCGAATGTCCTTCGTTTGGACTCAAACTTACGCCGTACCAAATTTCATCAAAAACAGTTTTTTTTTACGTCGTTGGATGGCAAGCAAGCCTCCAGCTTAATGTTAAGTGGTCACCTCTGCCTATAGACATCTGCCATCCCGAAGACAAAGTTGAAATGTCTCATGTGCCAGTTCACCGGCACCCATACCCTTCAAATCGGAACATAGCAACACTGCTTTGCGGCAGAGATAGATATTGTGGTGGTAGTACTTCCTCGGACGAGCTTCGTCACAAAGAGCTCCTACTACTACCACTACTACACTTTATCTCTAATAAACACTAGTTAGTAGTTTAGTCGCGAAGGCGAACAGACAGACAGACAGAGTTACTTTCTCATTTATAATATTAGTATGGACTTAGTACCACTATTTAATATACAAGAATACCACTTAAGCTTTAAGCGCCATGTTTGATGAACTTTCGTTAATTTTGTTCGTTAAGTTGTTTACGTTTAGATAGTTAAGTAAAGAGTTAATACATAATGGTTTAGATTCTATTAGTATTGGATAAAGTTAGGTATTGTTACAATTTTAACTAGATTTGAAGGAACAAAGGTGGCGTTAGATTGTATTATAGAAGTTAAAAGCTGTTACCAAAAACTTTGATACTTGGGAATATTGTAGCCATTACGACCGAGGTGTCTGGATACTTATTTGGAGTATTTAATCTATCTAATATAGGTATATATAGGTTTACTTAATTATTATCAATCTTTCGATTTTTCATATCTACCATGGTTACTCTTTCACGCTTAAACGGCTGAAAGGATCTGAATGGAATTTGGCACAGAGGTAGATTGTAGTGTGGAATAATACATAGGATACTTTTCATCTCGAAAAAAATTACAGATCCTGTGGGATAATATATAAAATTTGACGCGGCCAAATTCGCGGGCAGAAGCTACTAATATTATAAATGCAAAGTCTGAGGATGCACCATCACGGACGGTTGTTTGTTGCTCTTTCACGCTTAAACGGCTGAACAGATCTGGATGAAAGTTTGCATAGACATAGATTGTAGTGTGAAATAACACATAGGATACTTTTTGTCTCGAAGAAATATAAGGTTTCCGTGGGATAATATAAAAGGGCTGTAATAGACGAAGTCGCGGTCAGAAGCTATTATTAAATATTTTGTCGTCACACACAACACAATTACGTTCAATATCATGTAAACACCGGTCGGGTCTACAGGGGGTAATAAATATTAGTTCCTTTTACCCGCGACACAATGGCGGCTCAATTTTTCCCTTGAGCACACATTCTTGGCCATGGCAACGTGTGAGCTTAGGAGGGAAATGTACACGAGTACCTGCGAAGCCCATTAAATATAACGAGAGAGAAAACATATTTTCTATTTTGCAAAATGAAAATATTATTTCTTTTGGTCAGAAAGAAAAAAAAGCTGTGTGTAACTAGTAAAAAATGTACTTGAAACTTTATTTAGATAAACGAAGGTAAAACACTATTCATACCATTATAATCCTACTAATATTATAAATGCGAAAGTTTGTGAAGATGTTTGAATGTTTGTTACTCAATTACGCTAAACCGTTGAACAGATTTGGATAAAAATTAGCACATAGATAGACCATTTCCTGAATGAACACATAGGATTCTTTATACAGATCGAATCCTGGTAATGTGTTCCCTTGAGATAATAGTTAGTTGATAATTATGAGAAAGTTACATTTAATACGGGCGAAGCCGCGGACAGACTAGTTATGAATAAATGGTTTGACTTTCACTTTAACCTCAAAAACACCATAAATCAATTACGTGGAATCAAACTAAGGGTCATTTGTGCCGAAAACTGTACTCAAAGTAAGGCCTTTCACGAAGTTTAATTACAATCATACCACAATATTATAAATGCGAAACTATGGATGGATGGATGGATGTTAATTCCTCAATCACGCCAGAACGGCTGAACAAATCTACATGAAATTTTGCACAGACATAGATTATAGTTTGAAATAGCACATATGCTGTGCAGTGCAGAAATTATACAACTGTCTTGGATCCCGCCACGAAATTAATCAGCAGAGATTAGTGGAGGGGTTAGAAATACATAATTTTCATTTTCTTTCAAACAAACAGGAGATAGAACAGAATTAAAAGATTTCCCTTCATTGAAAAAAAAGGCTTAGTTGTTTGTTTGGCAATAATCATTAAATTCATTATTCCAGTTGGCAAGCATCGATTCCCGCATAAGCCCCCCATTGATCGCTACAACGAGTCCGTTTGAGGGTAAAGCGGTAATCACATCAATGTTCAACTCATTCATACGTGTTGAATGTGGGTGGAGGCTGCTCACTCACTTTATATTACTCCCTAATCTCGTCATATTCCCTCGTGTGCGACATCGAGTGTAAACTTTGCCTTATTTATGATAATTTTAAGTGACTTGACATTTATGCAGATGTAGAATTTAAATTTTGGCTTTATTCTGTGTTCGATTAGCTCTGCCGCAGTTGGGCATTAGGCCATTAGGCCTGTATTCCCCGAAGGGTTAGGCGGAGGTGTACCAATGTACACCCACAGTTCGCCGGTATGTTTAGGTTACTGTGCCACTGTCGGTGTTATTGGGTTTTCCCATTAGAAATTTCTCAGTAGCAGCTTGGAGTTTTGTAGTTGGTGGTGTGACACGTTACCCCCGTGCTTTGGAAAGCACGCAAAGCTGTTGGTCCCGGCTGTCATTTATAGATCTCTGACAGTCGTTACCGATAATCAGAAGCCGGGAAGTCTGACAACCAGTCTTTCCTAAAGGTATCGTGTTGCCCAGTAACTGGGTTGTGGAGATCAGGTAGGCAGTCACTCCATGTAAAACACTAGTTTCAGCTGCATCCAATAAGACTGGAAGTCGACTCCAGTATAGTTGGGAAAAGCTTAGGCAGTTAGGTAGTTGGCGCTTCATTGTTTTCCGTGAAAACAGACTCTTATAAGCCGATTATAAAAGGAGGTATCAATTCCTCCCGTATGTAAGTAATATTGTTAGTAAAAATATCGGTGGAATTGATTCTGTTTATATATTGTTAAAGGTATTTTTCACATTGCTGTTTTTGAAGGCGGTTATATTTTTTGTAAAAACGTTTGTTTGTTTTATTTATCTATTTTTTATACCACTGAAGGTGGCGAACAAGCTAACGGCCAGCCTGGTGTTAAGCGGACTAAAATGAAATAATAAGTCTAGCTTATTACTGTCCTACTGTAGGACAAATGGTAAATACCTATGTCTTCTATCGGCTTATATGATGATGATGATTATGTAGGGCAAAGGACTCTTCTCATACAGAGAAGGCAAGAGCATTGTTCACCACGCTTGCTCAAGGCAGATTGGCAATTTTAGACTAATATTAAGCTAGGCCCAGGTGTCCAAAAATCCGGGTGCTTTATTTCAACCACGATATTTCAAAAAAGAATATATTAGGTAATTTCTCTAAAGAAATATGTATAAAATCTCCATAATGTATTCATTGTATTGGAGATTCGGAGAAACCTGGTACTGAGACGGGACAGGCCGACTATTTTCAGATCCTTTAGCTCATTTTCGAGCTGCGTACCTACGAGTAGGGTTACCATCCGTCCGGCGCGGAAGAATGCTCAGAGCGATACCGCGTCCCGGCCACTGATAGTTGTAGGAACACCGTAGGGTTTTAGTCGGTAGGAGACCGATACACCCCTTCGCTTTAGTTGGAGGCAGTCCATGAGGATTTTTATACTAATTATATTAGAGAATAATTGAAAATCCCCCGAACTGCCCCGTTGGTCTCGTGGTCGCAAGTGCGACTGCTGTGCAAGGGGTCCCGGGTTCGATTCCCAGGTCGAGCAAAAAGTGTTATTGGGTTTTTCAATAAAATTCTCAGTAGCAGCTCGGAGTTTGGATTTGTGCCCTTTTAATGGCAATAGGCTCGCCCCCTAATTACATGGGACCTAAATATACCGGCGAACTGTGGGTGTACATTTGTACACCTCTGCCTAACCCTTCGGGGAATACAGGCGTGAAGGTGATGGTGGTAATTGAAAATAATAAATTCTGAAAACGTAAACGATGTTTATATCTTTATAATATAAAAAATATATTTCATCATTCCTTTCATGTGTGTCGGGAAAAATCTCAACTTTGCATCTCAACTTTCTCAGGTTTTGAAGATCTAGAAACTTTGCCATAGGATCCTAGTTTTACAACAACATTAGCAAACTTGTAACACCTCCCATACACACACTTTCAGTGATATCAGCACAGTGTGTCTGTTATCAGTTTGCGTGGTAATGCACTATGTTCGGCACGCGGCCGCGCCCGCATCCTAAGCTACTCCTTATCCTCTTAGATGCCATACATTATTTTCACGAGACTTTTACAACTTCCGCGGAAAGATAAAGGAAGATAGGTAGCTGATATCTACCTCGTTTATTTTTTCTCGGCAAGTCTGTGGTGTTGTATGTAATGTCGGTAATGGCGCTGTTGGAATAGAATTAGGTACTGAAGGTAATATTTGGTTTTGTAATGTGTAATACAAAGATATTTATGTCTATACAAGGCGTTGATTTGCAACCTCGTCAAATTCAAGGAGTTAACTATGCTCGTAATTCCTAACACGAATCAATAATAAAATAAATTGGTTTTAAAATTATTTTTTTTTGACGCGATTTTCAAATTTGAGCTAGGCATCTCTCCAGAGGGTTTAGGCGCTATGCACACATTGATATAGTCGCGGTACAAGTCTGCCAACCGCATACGCAACTGGGCGATTCTGAATTTTGCAAGAGTGAGATGATAGTTGCAACTAAAAAAACAAGTATTTATTAGATATTGGCCAGGTATCGTAATTATATTTGATTACTTCTATTTTTATATGACAAGCTCCTAAAATTTGACGAGGATGCAAATCAACAGCTTGTATACGTATGTGTGTAAAAATAATTAAAAGTCTCGCGTTATTCTCGCACTAACTTAAAAATGGCTCGACCGATTTGATTTTTCCATGTGTTCGTATTTAATTTTCAGTATGAAAAGACGAAATAATGTTATTGGAGAATGCATCGGAAGACAATTTCATTGGACTGACGACGGAGAACTTCTTAGAAAAAAAAGGATTCAATAGAGCGGAAGTTCCCCGACTGCGATGAAAAGTTTGGTAAATCAAGTAGTTTCTACGTTTGGTCTGTGAATCTTGTTTTTTGTTTGCTTTTTAGTTCGCTTTTTTGACATGGCAGTCGTGTTTTTCAATTATTTATTTTTATACAATGAGTCGTGCCAATCCAGAAAATTAAAAAAGTGCAATATATTACAAGTAACATATTGCAGTTTTTATTATTATCGAATGATACGACTCATTGCAGTAAACAACGTGTATTCATAAAAAACCATGCGTTCACAATAATAATAAAGTAATGTTGAGCCAAGGATCGAAAATTACTTTATTAAGAGTATTTTAGTTAGCTCTGAACATTTATAACACTTCCAGCGTTGGCACCCAATGGTCAACTTCCAGTCTAACCTAGTTTTACTAACTTCATCTACGCTAAACTGGATGCTGGTCGTAAATAATTACATTGAACTACCTACTAACTGCATGCGTAGTTGAAAAATAATATTAAAGTTTGAATTTTTAGAAATTGAACATTAAAGCCAAATCAGAAGAAATAGATTTAAGTGATAACATGAACATGACTTTGGAGGTTGGACGTACACCCACAAGGTGGACAGACGACCTGATTAAGACGGAGAAGATGGAAAACCCTGGATGCAGACCGCTTCCAACCGGTCCTCCTGGAAATCTATGGGGAGGCTTATATCCAACAGTGGATGTCCTGCGGCTAATATGATAATAATGACAGCTATCGTTATGGATTTTGGAAAACCACGAGTCTCAGGATTTCCTACAATCTTTTTTCCAAAACCATATCTGTCTAATCTATTCCCAATAATGTTGGGGCTCTCTTCCTATTCTTGTTTTCTTCTTAACGGTATGCATTACCAGGGTTTTACATGAGGCGTCTATCACCGATCTGACCTCCACAACCAAGTTACTGAGTTAATTTCCGGCTTCTGACTGTACGGCTTTCAAAGATATACCTACGGATGACAGCCGGAACTAACGTGTTTACCTGCTTTCTGAGACACGAGCGTGTCACACCACCAACTTCTGAAATTCGGGTAGCTATTGAGAAATTCACAAATTTCGCAAAGGAAACTACTTAGCTGCTTTTCCCAAAATAATACATCTATTACTGCCCCGATGGATAGCATTGCCGATAACAAATAAAACAAAAGCAAATCTACAAACATACTTCCACTACAGTACTAAGGTACCACAAGTTCTCCCTATAATATAACTACACTACAGTACCACTATTGAAATCCAATCCATTTAAATCCGATTGCGGTTAAAAAACCCATAGTGAATGTAGGCATTCATCCCTATCGTACTCATTAATCTTCGTATGAACGGGGTTGATCCATATCTAATTAGTTGGCGCCAGTGATTTCATTAAGGCTTTATTTAATCTTAATTAGTATCTGGCTTTAAAAGGATAACACTTGTATGCCAGGTACAGATGTGTCTGAGTGCAATTTTCCATTTCGTAATGATGGAGATTGAGATAAAAGTACAGTCGATTAAACTATTTGGTATACAGGTAGCTAACTTGTTACTCCTCCTCTTGGTAACCAAGAAGCAATAATAATAATTTAACCAAGATTTTGTAAAAACATAATTGAAAAGAGTGGCCGTGGAGTTTCATGTTCGTTCTTTTCCTTAGAGGCGTACCTACGTTTTGAAACGAGCAACTAGTTTTAACTTTCTGACTTACTGGCCGACTCCTTGACAATTTAAAAGTGCATGTAAATGGTTTGAAATAAATAAATGCTGCGAATTTGACTACTTTTTAAACAACGGTGTTGGTGACATAACTAATCAATGCTTTAACGTGACTCTGATTATCGAAAAGTTATGACGCACAAAAGGCCTTAGCCAGAGAATTAGTATTGCCATCTAACGTAGCAATGCCCCCAGTTTTTTGGGCAATTTTCCAATTGACAGCGATGCGGAGAAGGTTTTTGATGCCATACAGTTTTAGTTACTTTTTACTTTTTTTATGTTATTTTTTTAAGGTCGTAAATATTCAATTATATAAATCTAACGCACAAAATAAATAAATATTGTCAGTGTAGTAGGAATATTAATATTTATTTATGCCTGTATAACACCCTGCATACTGTATCTCTGCTGCTCTGCAGCTCTGTATGCTTGTCTGACTGTACCCAAGTCAAGCCAATCGAAACACGGTTTCTGACCATCCAAAATATGTATGGAGATGTCCTGCCTCTGGCTAATTCATAAATGCAAAGCCTAGACGGCCTGAATTTTAATTTCCTGGACTTTTTTGAGAGGAAAAAGTGCTCATGAATACAAACTACTTTTTTATCGGACCAACCCTGAAATGTAAAAAAAAAATCAGCTTTACGTTCATACGTTTTGATCGTGTTACCATCACCATCACGCCTGTATTCCCCGAAGGGTGAGGCAGAGATGGATGGGGGTTAGGGAGAGAGTTTGATCGTGTTGTCCTACTAATTGTACTTCCTACTATCCTATCCTACTTTATAATAATATAAATGCGACAGTTTGTGAGGATGGATAGATGTTTGTTATTATACTCTTTCACGCTTAAACAGCTGAACGGAACTGTATGAAATTTGGCACAGAGATAGATTATAGTCTGAAATAGCATATAGGCTACTTCTTCTCCCGAAAAAATGAACGGTTGGACAATATATTAAATTTGACGCAGACGAAGGCGCGGGAAGAAGCTATAGCAGTACATATTTGTTGTGTTCGTGTCGTCATTCATAATAAAAGCTGTTCATATTCAGTATTCATTAAGTACTTTAACCCCCTAAAAGTTGCTCAGTAAATTAAAAGTTAACCTGCATGTTTTATGAAACCTTTTATGACGCAAGCTTCCACTTACGAATTAAGCTTTCTAGAGTAACTGCATATCATATTTTTTTCCAAAATGACTCTAACTAACAGCTTTAAGGAGTCTGTCCACCTCACCATACAATAACTGTGCTAGAAATAAAGAAAGAAAGAAAAGAAATATAAACTGTTTCTTAAAGAGAAAATGGCGCACATGATATATAAAAATCGTTATTTACAAAAAGTCTAAAACAAAAACAAGTGGGTATATATTTAAAAAAAAATGTCCTAGACGCAAATATGCGTCACTACCGCGTGAAACAGCTAATGCCCTAACGCAAATCTGCTAGAAACGAGTCAGGCAAGAAATATTCTTTGTATTGGCTAATATAAGAACTATATGCCCACTAGAACTATGAACTATATCTACTTTCGGTGGACCGTCACCTTCTTTAAATCGTTTAAAGAAGGTGACGGGCAGCGGATGGATGTGGGCTGCCCAGGGCCGGGATGGTTGGCTCTCTTTGGGGGAAGCCTACGTTCAGCAGGGGATGGCTATAGGCTGATATGATGATGCCCACTAAACCGTTCCGTCTCTGACAAACACGAAGACAGACATGCACGAAGTGTCACCAATTGTTGGTCAAAGTGAGCATAGCAATCAGTATCATATTTCTTTTCGTGCCTGATATGTCACGCACTGCCATGTCACTGACATGAGCACTGTCATTGTATAGTACAGTTTCATTATTTTTTTAAGCTCATTGCATGGCACACAAGCCTATGGCCCACCTGAGTAATCACCTCTAATTAAAGAGCAATACAAGGGGCCTGGAATACGCGTTGCCAGCCCAGGGACAAAGTTGAAATGTCTTATGTCATGTGCTTGTAATTTCACCGACAACCACACCCTTCAAACCGGAACACAAAAACGCTGCTTTTCGACAGAAATAAGTATGGTGTTAGTGCTTCCCCAGACGGGTTTCTCCACAAAGAGCTCGTCTACTACTAGCGTACAACTACTGTAGTGTGCATACTTGTTAAATTTTAACTTCTGTGCACAGCACTGCAGTAACCTGACACTGAGGTAACCTTTATACGTCGCTAGATTTAACCCTCAAGCGCCGAGCTGCACACATTTTAGTTAATTACGTGCACACAGGTTAATGGATTGACGTACGTGCAAGACGGGAACCAAGGCTTGCCTCAGTAGCACTGAATATAGTTTAAGGATGGTAGATAGTTATGTACAAACACGTTTACTTATACATCGTACTAGATTTTGCCTGTAACTTTGTTTGCGTGGCAACCAGATCTATACCTCCATCCTAATATTATAAAGAGGCAATATTGTTTGTTTGTACCGAATAGGCTCCAAAACTATTGGTCCGATTTTAATCATTTTTCATCAATAGATAACTACATTATTCCTGAATAGCATGTGCTATAAACATCACACTACGAACCACGGGAGCGGAGCATTAAATAACAAATTGACAAATTACGAACTCAAAAACAGCCGTTCTCGAGTGATGATGTTTTTTACATGTGGCAATAGATTTTTATAAATATAGATAAAATTGGTCGACTACGTTCCGTTTTATGCATAAATACCTACTATTATTGCATCACCTAAGGCTAACTAACCGTTACTTATGGCAATACCCATAAGAGTATAGTTAATGATAATGTTCAGTGTTGTCACCACTCAGCAGTAATGAGCTGACATGACGATGACACGCGCTGCCTAGCTCAACCGTTTGTGCAACTAAGTATTCCCTAACTCGTTTGCCTCAGACGACCATTACAACTTGCTCCTAGAAATGGCTAACTATACTCTCGCTCCATATATTTCTCTTATTACCCTGTAATTAAACTGCCCCGTTGGCCTCGTGGTAAGTGCGACTGATAAACGTGGAGTCTTAGTTGCAATCTCAGGTCGGGCAAAAATTGTTATTGGATTTTTAGAAATTCCCATCAGGAATTTCTCAATCGCAGCCCGGAGTGTGGAAGTTGGTAACACGATCGTGGCATAGCACATAAGATGGTACCGGCAGTCATTCGTAGATCTTTGACAATCGTTACGGATAGTCAGAAGCGGGGAAGTCTGACAATCAGTCTTACCAAGACGTGTTGTGTTACCCACTAACTGAGCTGTGGAGGTCAGATAGGCAGTCGCTCCATGTAAAATACTGGTATTCGGTTAGACTAGAAGCCGACCTCAACATAGTTGGGCCTGTATTCCCCGAAGTGTTAGGCAGAGGTGTATGTACATAAATTGTACGTTGGTACACCGTCCACAGTCCGCCAGTATGTTTTAGGTCCCATGTAATAGGGGTGAGCCTATCGCCATTAACCGGGTACAAATCCCAGTCCAAACTCCAAACTGCTACTGAGAATTTCACAGAAAAACCTAATAACACTTTGCTCGACCTGGGAGTCGAATCCAATCCATCTAGCGTAGCAGTCCCGCCTAGAACCACTAGGCTAACGAGGCAGTTATACACCCCAGTAATTACTATTAGTCGGAAAACTGCCCTTTCTGCGCACCAACTTACTAAGAAGTCTTAATAAGACCCGCCCCTTATTTTTAAGCACCTCATAACGAACCCAGATATAGCACTGGCACCACGGAAAAAAAAAGAAAAACAACTTTTTAATCACTTTTTAAAAGAGTCTCCTAATTAAAAGTTTTTATACAACCGCGATTTTTATCTGCAAAGAGTTTTTAATTTGCAAAATGTTATTATTGCATTATTTAAACAAATGTTGGAGGTCTAGAGAGGCCACTAATGTGGGTAAGTACCTATATGAAAGACTAGCTATGGCTCGCAGTTTTACACGCGTTTAGTTAGCTTCTTGGTTACTGCTCCGCTCTCTTAGGTCGCAGAGTGATGTTATAGAGCCGATACACATGAATCCGGCTATCATATACAAAAAGAATTATTCCAATGATACTGAAAGTTTCAGATTAGCGCGCTTAAACAAACAAACAAGGAACTCTTCCGCTTTATTATATTAGTATAGATAAATATAAATAAAAATTATTTGACATATATACAGGGTGGAAATTTATTATCCTACCTGGAGGGAAAGTACTCTAAATACTTAAGTAAGCACATTTTACCCAAAGGAAACATTCCTTTATTTTTAAAAAGAAACAAATCTGCATTTATATAATTTTGAAAATACGCTTGCCACTCCCGGAAATCGAACCGACTAAAATCGGAAAAAATAGCATCCTGTATTTTTATGGCACTAATCGATAGGGTCAATCATAAGGATCAAATCTCTGCAAACATGGTAAGCTAAATTAAACAAAAACCATGAAATTTCAATTTAAACTTATTTTATACGGACGAAAAAAATGAGTACATTAACTAATTGCATGCTCGACATGACGTTCATTTTCTTCGATGCACAAATTCAGTATTTTAAGGAATTCATTTTATTGATTGATATTGAATTTTGAATATTGAAAATTGCATTACGCTACCAAAAGTTACTCAAAATGATTTTTTTAAGGCATAAATTGGTGCATCCAAGAAAATGAAGCTCATTTCCAGCAAGGACTTAGTTTACTCGTTTTTTTCGTCCGAATAAAATAAGTTTACATTAAAATTGCATGTTTTTCTTAATTTTAATTTACCATGTTTGCAGAGATTTGATCCTTATGATTGACCCTATCGATTGATGCCATAAAAGTACAGGATGCAATTTTTTCGAATTTTAGTCGGTTCGATTCCTGGGTGTAGCAAGCGTATTTTCAAAATTATTTAAATGCAGTTTCGTTTCTTTTTTAAAATATAGGAATGTTTCCTTTGAGTAAATTTTGTTAACTTAAGTATTTAGAGTACTTTCCCTCCATGTAGGATAATAAATTTCCACCCTGTATACCATCACGCCTGTATTCCCCGAAGGGTTAGGCAGAGGTGTACCAATGTACACCCACAGTTCGCCGGTATATTTAGGTCTCATGTAATACGGGGCGAGCCTATTGCCATTAACCGGGCACAAATCCAAACTCCGAGCTGCTACTGAGAATTTCATAGAAAAACCCAATAACACTTTTTGCTCGACCTGGGAAACGAACCCGGGACCCCTTGCACAGCAGTCGCACTTGCGACCACGAGACCAACGGGGCAGTATTTGACATGTCAGATAAATATACAGGCTGCTAAAAGTTGATTTGTTTTTTATGGTTTTTTAATTGCCAATTAAAATCTAGTATTTATGAATGGACTCTTCAGTATGATGGTGGGATCTCCGGAGCATAGCAATTCATAGAGGCTTCTATACTACGCATAAACTTATATTTAACTAACAAAATGCCCGCTACTTCTTTCGCGTGGCTATTTCACCCGCGTTAAGTTACGTCTTTTGTAACTGCTTCGCTCCCGTAGGTCACAGCGTGATGTTATATAGCCTATGTTACTCAGAAATAATGTAGCTACCTATTAGTGAAAAAATTGTTAAAATCGGTCCAATAATTACGGAGCTTATTCGGTACAAACAAACAATTAAAAAAAATCTTTCTTCTTCATAATATTAGTATGCATTTGTGATGTAGTTTTGCAGTCATTCACCTCTCTTAGTTCATACTACAGCGGTTTTGTTTTATTAATTAAGTTCAAAAGCTAATTTTAGCAACGGTTTTATGTTGTGGTCTTAAAACTTGATGCAGTGTCGAGTTAACGTGAGGTACTTCAATGAATATGCACCTGTTTCATTAAACCATGTTTGAAGTTAGTGAGAGAGGGCAAGAAGTGTTGCGCAGTTACTGGGTTGTGGAAGTCAGATATGCAGTCGCTCCATGTAAAACACAGGTTTTTCACTGCAGGGCAAAAGCCACGGCTCATACAGAGAAGGCGCCTGCCGGTGCTGCGGGTTGTTCGAAAGAGATACCGCGCCCCCGGAACGCAAAGGGCTCATGAAGGAACATAGATGGGTTTTAGTCAGTAAAAGTCTGACACTCCCTCCCGTCTCGCCCAGGGCGGGGGAAGTTATTTGATGATTAACCATCGATAAAAAAAAACAGATTAGGCACGAGCACTATTAATTACTATCCTTGCTCAAGGCAGATTGGCGATTTCAAACTTAATATTAATATTAAGTCCTGGTTTCTGTTTTCCTGGTCTTGGTCCTTACGATGTTAATAATTTAAATCATGTTATATCAATTTACACGACATTGGACTACAAAATTCAACTGCGCCATTTTACATCCCTGACAAAAACAGCGTTACATTATTCCAATATTCTCTCACCACCCTAAGTTTATCCATTCATACATACATACATAAACTCACGCCTTATTCCCATGGGGACAGGCAGAAACCACAGAACGCCAACTGCTATGATCCTTACACACTGTTTTCGCCTTGTCTACGCTCGTACATCACGCCGGTTAGTACTGCACACTAGACCTTTCTGAAGAACCTCAACAATAAGGTCAGGGTAGATCTTTCTAGGGCGTCCCCTCCTAGCGTATCTGTCATATAAATTCTTTTCATTTTACGCACTGCAACTGCCTCGGTAGCTTAGTGGTCTTAAGCGCGACTGCTACGTTAGAGGTCTTAGGTTCGATTCCCAGGTCGAGCAGCAAGTTGTGTTGAGGTTTTCTATGCCCGGTTAATGGCAATATGCTCGCCTCCTATTAGATACAAGGGACCTAAAACATACCGGCGAACTGTGGGTGTACCAAACACCTCTGCCTAACCTTTCAGGGATACAGGCGTGGTGGCATGTATCCATTCTTGAGCCAATCATCATAACAGTGTTCATACATGAGTGTGCGCCAAGTACTGGGCGCCGGAACCTTTTAGATAAATGACATGTAATCCAACAATAACTTCCAACTTAAAGCTTAAAAGAAAACAAGAGGCATCCACACGGTGCGTGGGGGAGAGGCGAGCGGGGAGGGAAATGTAAACAAGTAGGTAACTCGGAAGGTACACTTGGTACAAGGCGCTCGGAGAGTCAAGATTCAAGTAGCTGTCTGTAGGCTTACTACGTTGTGTGCCACCGTAAGAGAAGGTATGCATAAACATTATAAATATTTGCTAAGGTGGTCACAACGGCCGGAAATATTTATTGGGACATGTGCTCCACATACCACTTGCCACAACAGCCAGAAATATTTAGTGGAACATGTGGACCGCTATAGTCTTAAAAGCTGATAGTAAGCGGCTACTAGCCTTACCTCACCTATACTTCAGGTGGCCTTCGCTTCACCTAAAACGCAAAGGCAAACCAATTGATGGTTATTCTGCAATCGCGCAATGTCTTTGAGTTGCAAGTTTCGGATGGAATAGCCCGACCGAGCGGATTAAAAATAATGTTCACACGATCGATTTCTAAACTGAAA
Organism: Caradrina clavipalpis; assembly: GCA_932526535.1. NCBI lineage: Eukaryota > Metazoa > Arthropoda > Insecta > Lepidoptera > Noctuidae > Caradrina > Caradrina clavipalpis. The sequence continues at coordinate 3,661,702 of OW052088.1, forward strand.
CTGGCCGTTTCGCACATAAAACTTCGTTTTTTATTATATTGGATTTCTTATCTTTTTATTTATTATTTAATATCAATGTGTATTTCTAATTGAACTTGTCTAATAAAAATCAAAAGATAAGAAATCCAATATAATAAAAAACAAAGTATTATGTGCGAAACGGCCAGTTTCAGTTTAGAAATCGATCGTGTCAACATTATTTTTAATCCGCTCGGTCGGGCTATTCCATCCGAAACTTGCAACTCAAAGACATTGCGCGATTGCAGAATAACCATCAATTGGTTTGCCTTTGCGTTTTAGGTGAAGTGAGGCCACCTGAAGTGTAGGTGAGGTAAGGCTAGTAGCTGCTAACTATCAGCTTTTAAGACTATAGCGGTCCACATGTTCCAATAAATATTTCCGGATGTTGTGACCACCTTAGCAAATATGTATAATGTTAGTTAATAATATAGTTAATAGTATAGTTATATAGCTAAAAAAAAAACTGAAATGGCCAATTTAATCTACACAGAATCCACCTAACATGATTGAATGTTGCTCATAACTTCTTTATCGTAAAACAACGTGTTAATCAATCTTCATTTGTTTTATGTATAATACGAGATATGTATTGTAGTGACCCTTCTGAATTTCCCCTTACCGTGTCCGGGACAGGTCATGTCAATATTTAGCCGGTGCGCGTGCGACGTTCTCCGGAACACCACCTGATCACACACACCGCACCGCACACGGAATATTATCTTACGATATGCATGCACCACTGTACGATTATGTTTTTAAAAGCTTCGATGCTGGTGTGAACGTTTTGTGCATTTGTATTTTAATGACTTGATTTTGTGGAATAATGTTCGGTTCCTATATGCAAAACGGATAGTTTATCTTACCAGTCGTAATTCTTTTGAAAGGTTGATTGCTCGTTTGACTCGTTTGTGAAAATTCTGGTGACAATTTAAAATGTGGAAATATTTTCAAAATTATAGATATTTAGCGCAGCGTAGGACGTCCACCCACAAGGTGGACAGACGACCTGATTAGGACCGCAGGAAGATGCAGGCCGCTTCCAACCGGTCTTTTTGGAAATCTATGGGGGAGGGCCTATGTCCAGCAGTGGACGTCCTGCAGCCAATATGATGATGATGATGAGATATTTAAACTCACCCGTATGCAGAAAAGTAAACTTACACACTCAAACAATAACAGCGAAAATACGAACGCATTTTTTTTGTTACTACGATTTACAAATACCGGTCGGTAAGATTTAGGAATCCGCTAAAAGTGAAGTTGTTTGCGGATTTACGCGAGTGTTGGCTGTGAATATGCGATCAAGCAAGGAATAGGAGTTTACCAGAAGCCATTAAATTATCATATTATTGTTTGTTGAACTCGGGACCCTAGGGCCCCGGACCTTTGAAAGGCGTACCAGGAGCCGAAGCTAACTCGCAGAGGTCCCCTTAAATGATATTAGTGTTATTATTATGACTGTGGCGTAACTGTCTTGATTAACTAAGTTTTGGAAATAACGTGTGACCTATTACTTATTGTGGTTGCAAACACTTGCACGGTATCTAACGATAAAAAATTAACGTCATAAATGACGTTAGGATTTAATTTTTTGTTCAATAAATGTTGAATTTTGACCTTGTAAGTGTTGACATTTCGCTAAAAATGAAATATATACCATCATCCATCAACACGCCTGTATTCCCCGAAGGGTTAGGCAGAGGTGTACCAATGTACACCCACAGTTCGCCGGTATAAAAATTAAATACAAACCAAAATGCTTGTCCTGTCTAACAGAGCCATGTGATCTGTAATTCAGGACTATCCTAAACTTCAGACATGTTTGTCTATTTAAGCTTTTACATTTTAATATCCCTGTAAAAATTTTAGTATCCCTGTATCTGTGCAAAAAAAGCGAAAAGTGTTTGGGTTTTTCTATAAAATTCTCAGTAGCAGCTTGGAGTTAGGATTTGTGCCCGGTAATGACAATAGGCTCGCCCCTTTTTACATGGGACCCAAACATACCGGCGAAATGGGTGTACATTGGTACTCCTCTGCCTAACCCTTCGGGGAATACAGGCGTGGTGGTATGTATGTAGGTATTTGTAATTATTAATATTGTTCTCAAGTTAATGTTATGTTATCGAAGTTATCTTCTAAGTTAGCAGTTAGGGTTGGTGATAAGAAGCTCGTGAACACTTCAAAAGTTTATCTTTGTTTTCGATTGCTTATGGTTTTCATACGTTGTTAAGTATGTGTAAACATTATTACAATTCTCTTTCAGTATATTTAGAAGCGTTACTTATTCTTAAACTTAGATATGTACCTACTAGCTTTTGCCCGCGACTTCTTCCGCGACAAATTTAATATAATATCCCACTTGAACTGAACATTTTTTTGGGATAAAATATTTTTATTCTACACTACAATCTATTCCAGTGCCAAATTTCATCAAGATCCGTTTAGCCGTTTAAGGGTGAGGCCACACGAACGTAATATTTTGAGTCGAGACTCGCGTTTTTTGAGTTGCGTAATTTACTTTCTACTAAAACTGACAACTCATTTTGCGTCGCCGTGTGAACGAAACAGAAGTTTTGTATGAAACTGAATGTAGCAGAAATTACGTGACCGAAATTACGCGGCTCACAACTCAAAAAATTACGCTCGTCTGGCTTCACTCTAAGAGAGAAAGAGTAACACAAACATTCATTCATCTATCCATCTTCACAAACTTTCGCGTTTATAGTTTTAGTAGGATATGATATGGATTAAGTAGGATAGGATATTATAGAAGTTAGGAAGTAGAATTATTTAAGCGTTACATTAAGGCTTCTTTCATAAGGTTGCGGAATATGATTCCGGGCAAGAACCGATGTGACTTTTTCAATCAATGTACTTTCTAGTTTATCTTGGATTTCACTGACATCGGTAAAGGAAAACATCGTAAGAAAACCTGAACTTATCAAGTTATGTAGTTTGATATAAATATCTCAACACCCAGACATGATTTACTTAAGAACTCTAGACACGAGGTTAGTTTGCAAGTCAGACTACTAACTTAATAACAAAATTGTCTTGAAATCAACACGGGGCAAATGGAAGGTCAATGACTGTCAACTGAAGTAATTTGCAAACGCGCCTCGTGTCCGGAGCTCGTTACATTTTCATAAGTGTTACGTATTTCAGCTAACAATAATATCAAGTTACAGAGGCTCGTGAACGGGTTTATCGTTACTATTACCTCACCAAAATATCGAATGTTTATCACAGAAATTATTTCATAGAAAGCATCCCTCTTTGGACTAGCTCTGAAATCCTAAATGCTCGTCTTATTCAGGCTGTCCGCCCACGATCGAGTCTTTGTAGAACCGATTCAAAAGATTCGAATGTGATGTTCCGGGTCTGGCTGTTTGTGTATGTGAGTTTATAGTACGAAGCAGAAGAAATTTTTGGTGTGAGGAAAAGTTTTTTTTAATAAAAAATACATATCACCCGAAGTCAACGCTTTGGGTAATATGATGTTAGTTTTATGATGTAAAAATGGATTATGAGGTAAAAGCCTAAGGCCTAGAGGCCTCAGTCCTAACAACAACAGTGGGCAGTACTGTCACTAATACGCTTGCCAAACAGATGGTGCATGATAGATTACAACATTTCCCTCTCCTACATCTTACATAATTTATATTAACACTAAAACTAGAATAATTTCTGTATGTGTACTGTCGTTTTATAAATATACAATGTGCATAAGAAGAAGTGTCCTAGGTACTACAGTCAGGGAAAGGAGGGTCCCCCGTCCCAGCGGCCGCCGCGGTAGACGCTCCGGGCGTCGGGAGCCGCGAGACGACTCCCGGCCACCGTAGGCGCGGGTCTGTGGACTGTGAGCAATGGGTAGCTCACCGTCCGTACGTTCACTAAACAACGACAGACCGTGTCGACGGCGCGTTCGTGTTCCACGCGCGCCTCAAAGAGATGTCAGCAAAATTGGATGGGGCCACTGAGGGCCGATGCCTGCCGGGGCTGCGGGTTGTTCGAAAGAGATACCGCGCCCCCGGAACACAAAGGGCACATAAAGGAACATAGACGGGTTTTAGTCAGTAAAAGTCTGACACTCCCACCCGCCCCGCCCAGGGCGGGGGAAGTTATGTGATGATTTCCCGTCTATAAAAAAAAAGGTACTACAGTCATTTCTTGCTTATAAGGATGCTATCAACACTAGTCAAGTAGTACCTAGTAGTAGTAGAGCTCTTTGTGAAGGAGCTCATCCGGGAATTTAGTACCACCATACCTATTTCTGCCGCAAAGAAGCGTTGGTAGTTGGTATGTTCCGGATTGAAGATTTTGGGTGCTGGTGTAGTTACAAACACATAAGACATTTCAACTCTGTCTCTGGTATTCCAGATATCTATAGACAGCGTTGGCCACTTAACATCAGGTAGGCCGTATGCTTGTTTGCCATCCAACTATACAAAAATTATTAAAGGAAATAAAATATTTATTAACATAATAACCGTTGCGAGTCTTTTGTAATATAAAAGTCTGGATGTTCACGTATTTAGTACAAGTATGTTTGTTGAACTATCACGCCTTAACGGCTGAACATATTTAGAACAAAAGCACACATTTAGACCGTAACCTGAAATAAAATATAAGATATTATTTAGCTTTCTTTTCGTAATTTTCCAACCGTCACACCGCGGGCAAACACTAGTAGTTTTCGGCTACTACTCCGCTCCCGTGTGTCGTAGCGTGATGGTATATCGCCTATTTTACTTAGAAATAATGTAGCTGGGGCTGGGGCTTTTTTTTTTAAGCGGGACAACCCCCCACACTTTTCCCAAACCACTGCAACTCCTGTAAGCCAGAATCAACAGTGCTGGGTCTGTAAGTGAGTGTACATTGGTACACCTCTGCTTACCCTTCGGGGAATACAGGCGTTATGGTATGTATGTATGTTTAATATAGATAGCCCACCTAATTGGCATCGTGTTCAATATCAGTGTATACACCCACATATTATAATAATTAGCTTCGTTACACCTGTTCCGTATCACCAGCAACGCATACTGTCCACAAACGCGGTGGTTCACGATCACGTCAATAGTTAACTGCGAAAAGCTCTTTTACACGAGGACAACATTCTTCTTTAAAAATCAATTAATGAAGTGTCAAAAGAAAATCGTTTCGCTGTTGGGAACGTCAATGCTTTTCCAGAAGTAGTTTTGTAACCCTTTGGTAGGGGACAACAAGGTTTAATTCGTGTTTCTTCTATATGGCGTTAAAGACTGCATTTTAATGATCTTATTTAAATAAATGATTTAACTTTAGACTTTGACCATGTTAAGAAAAAATCTTTATGTACTATGTCAAGTTAATCGCCTTCCTCGAGTCTCCTAAGTGTTTTCATGTCAAGATTTTATTCATATTTAAATATCGCTAATCGCCTATCAAGTCTCGCATTACGCTACGCGAGAATCTCTCCTATCACCGAGCGAGAAACTCCACTCGTGTAAACTCGCCCTTACGTGACACGCGCCCCGCCGCTTCCATTAGCGGCCTTATATGCATTACGTATTAGATCAGATACATGGAACAATAACCTTCATACATGCTTATGTATGGGTGACACGTTCACGCAATCATAGCGTGCTTCCCAAATGTCGAACAAAGAGATGTTACTAGGTCGTATTAATTTTGAGATGGGAATTGGGAATACATCAACGTTACTCGAATGTTGCATTATAATTCGATATAGAATGGGAACATTAATTTCTTAGTAGTGGCCCGGAGTCTGGATTTGTGTTTGGGGAATTGTAATAGGGTTGTTCCTTGTCTATAAGTGAAGGAGTACACCAACATTATACTTTTGTTATATTGTTTTATGTCGTTTAACTTTTGTTGGAGTAAATAAATACATCACGCTGGTGATTAAAATAAAAATACCAGCCTTGTTATAGACCCACTGCAGGGCAAAGGCCTCTTCACATACACAGAAAACGCACCCACGATACAGGAGCAAATGGCAGTGCGGGGCAAAGTTTTTTTGAAAACAAAAGAAACAAAGACAAGATGAAATGAAGGTACCAACATTGATCACCATGATTGCTCAAGGCGCATTGGCGATTTCAGATTTATATCAAATATATCAGCGATTAAAGCCTGTCATGGATTTGGTACACACAAATTGGTACTTCTACTCTCGGTAATAAATACAAGAAAATTTATACACATGGCTTTGGGTTCAAATCTCGGCAAGTATCAATGTGACTTTTCCAATTCACATTATATACTTTCTAAGTTTATCTTATACATTAATGACATCGGTGTAGGAAAACATAATGAGGAAACCTTCACTTATAGCTTCTATAGGTTCATCTAGGTATGGTAACTAAGTAAGTAGGTACTAGCGCAAATATTTCCCCAAAATACACTAGAGTATCTCTAGAAAGAATATTTAAACAGAAAACGTGCCAGTCTGGAGTGAGCTAATATGATCAACAATCGAGCAATTGGAGACCTAGTCCGCCAGTAAATTGCCAGCCCATCGTTGCTACTGGCAATTTTTACATGATGAAAGCTCTCATCAATATGTTTGACACGTTCGCACAATCCTCCCGAAATATTGAACAAAGGATGATCGTTACCGCCGCGCAACAAGACCGAGGGTGTCAGGGGGGCAGCAGCTCCCCTGTCGTTAGCAGATACGCGGTGCACCCTTCACCCTAACGATAATGGTAAGAAAATCATCACGCTTACCTTCTGTGGATTAGCAGAGATGTAGGGCACATTTTTGTTCACAGCACACATATTTATTACGCCTGTATTTCCTGAAGGGTTAGGGGGATACACACTCACAGTTCACCGGCATGTTTTAGGTCTCATGTAAAAAGTGGCGAGCCTATTGCCATTAACCGGGCACAAATACTAACTTCAATATGCTACTGAGAATTTCACAGAAAAACTCAATAACATTTTGTTCGACCTGATAATCGAACCAACGCACACACAACACAGTGTTAACATATACGGAGTATAAAAAGACACATCAGATACCCGTTAACTACGCGAAAAAACTATTGCTGGGAAATTTTAACAGAAAAAGTATGAGATCACGTAAGAAGTGGCATTCTATACGGTAATTCCACCGTCACTTCGACGCTCACTTCGCACTTTAAAGTGTCAAATAAATCAATGTCATTTTGAACCTTAAGCGAAGTGAGGGTAAATAGCGACGTGAGATGCGAGTTCATGTCTGAATTTTCAGAATCGACGTACAGGGGGCCCTAGAAGTATCTCTGATTTTCGTAAAAGAACGTGACATAAAGTTGAAACTTAGACCTTCAATTTTTCGGTAACCAAAAGTTTTCCCATGTATGGTTCAAAACGACAAAAAAATCACAATGATGAAAAGATTATGTAACTTTCCGTTTCTTTAGTGTGTTTTTACACCCGTGATTTTATTACACTGAGTAATTTATGTCTACTAACACTATTATTAGTCCATTATTTATTTCTTTTGTTTCGGGTTCCGTTTCTCCAAGCCCCATGTTCTGAGATAAACTGAAGTTATTGCGGGTAGCAATATAAAAAAAGAAAAAACCATATATTCTACCCTCTTCCTAATTTAGAGTTCCTAATTTAAATATTTTTGCGTCTTATTTACTTTTTATTTGCTACGGGTAACAGATAATAAAGTGTAAGACTTATTTCAAAGATAAGTACGTAGGTGGGATGTATTTATTTAGATGACAACTAGATTACATACGTATTTTTGTAATTTCATGGAAAAATGCTAATTAGAATCTATCTGTCCGACTACGAGGAAACAAAAAGGAGGGTTATGATTTTGACCCGTAAGTATGTATGTATGTTCATCTATTCCCTCATAACTTCTAAACCACTTTTTTTTTAAACAAAAGCGTTGCCCCACACTAGGAATTCCTATTGCATCGTGGGCGCGTTTTCAAACATATAAACTCACATACACATACAGCCAGACTCGAAACAACTATCTATAGGCCATGCCAATATTTGTTTCGTATGGAAATCGAACTCGCGACACGGAGCGCAACAGTCAATCGCTCGACCGCTGGACCAACCGTGTCATACACTCCGTGTTCACTTATTATCCTTTTTTTTTAAATGACCCGAATGAATTATCGAGCGATTTAAATCAATAAGTTCACAGTTCCCCGGTATGTTTAGGTCTCTTTAAATACACGAGCAGCATATTACCAGTAACCGGGGCAAATCCTAACTGCGAGCTGCTTCTAAGAATTTCATAGAAAACCCAATAACACTTTTGCTCGACCTGGGAATCGAACTCAAGACCTCTAGCGTAGCAGTCGCGGTTACTAGGCTAACGAGGCATTTCCATGGTAAAAGTTGTTCAAAGTGATGAGTGGCATCTTTTCAGGTTTTTGGTGAACAAAAAAAGCTTTTATTTGCTTTATATTAAAGCTTGCTACAATGCAACATTGTAATGTATGCATTACTACGTCAACAGGGAGATTTATGATGAGCCCTGGATTCCGTGTAGTTACGTGCGATGCAAAATGTAGCATATGTTTTGAATGTTTTTACAAACGAGTGGCTGTTGGAAATGAGTACACGTTTAAAATAAAAATGGAGAGGAATTTCCTACATACACTTAATGTTATGAACTGTGGAGTTCGTTTGTTTGTTTTTGAACGCGCCATCACAGGAACTGAAATTCATGCTTTATTAAATAAATAAATAAACTATAGTCCGATTTCTAAAAATACTTTTGCGTTTTGTAGTCCTTTTATAGAGGATGGTTATAGGTTATATAACATCATGCAACACCGCACGGGAGCGTAGCAGTAACCATAGATGTAATTGAACATGGATAAATCCGCTGGGTATAGTTTGGTAATAGAGAAAATAAAATCAAGCTACTGAATTGATTTTAATAGTAGTGGAACAATATGAAAGAATATTCTTTTTAAGATTAATAAAAATCGATTGATAAACGGCTAATTTCTAAAGTAACAAATATAGAAAAATTAAACATATTGCCTCCTTTTTCAAAGTCGGTTAAAATCACAGTTTATTTATGAGTACGAACTAGGTCACTACAGGGATTAAACTAAATCCTACTTAACAGTGACGTCACTGCCGACCAATGACGCAATGTCGATTAAACAAAACTACACAGTATTACCGATTACCGATTGTGATTCAAATTTACGTAATTATATGGAATAAATTGATGAATGCGTTCATGCATCTAAAACGATTACGGACTAATTGCTCGATGCGCCGCGGCGATCGGATCGTACCTACCTAGTAGTGATAGCGAACGTGCAGTGTTCTGTTTGAATGAGTTATTCTATTGCGTTAGCGAATTAATAGCACTTTTTGTTCTACTTTGCTAAAATATTCAAACATAACACATGTTTTTTTTTGTAGTCTTTTTCGTGATTATGGTGATTAATCAGGCTCGCGGGCAAGTACCAATGTGACTTTTTCTATTTCATCATAATATGTACTTTCTAAGTTTATCTTGAACGTCACTAACATCGGTGAAGGAAAACATGGTAAAGATACCTAGACTTTCTTAATATAAGTCTGTAATAGCCAATCCGCCTTGAGCAAGCGTGGTCATCAATGCTTGTGCCTTCTCTGTATGAGAAGAATCCTTTGCTCCACAGTAGGGAAATGTGGTATTCATATGAATGTTGTAAGAATTCTGTTGTCAAAATCCGATTTTTCCAGCTCGCTTACAAGTGTCGGTAATATGCCTACAGCTGTTTGTGACTGCGATACTCAGTTTGAGAGGCATCATACATAATAAGTACCTAGTAAACAAATTTTTACGACCGTCGTTGTCGTGTAGGTAATGATACAGGTTCACTGAAACTTTTGCTTGTTATTCTCAACGATTTCCTAGACAGATGTTGTCGAAAGCTCTCTCTAGACAAGCTTCACAGGACAAGAAGTTTTTGGTAGTAGTGTAGTTCTTTGTGAAGGTGCTTGTCTTGGGAAGTACTACCAACATTCCTATTTCTACCGCAAACAAGCGTTGCTGTGTTTCTGTTTAAAGGGTATGGGTGCCGGTGTAATTACAAGCACATGAGACAATTCAACTATGTTTCTTGGATGGCAACGCATTTGCAAGACCTCTGGTAGCGGTGACCACTAAACATCAGGTGGGCCGTGAGCTTGTTTGCCATCCAATGGTATAAAAAAAGGACTGTGAGAAAAGAGAGGGTAGTAAGAAGAAGTAAATAAAACACGCACATCTTAGACTATAAACCTATACTTAAATAACAAAAGTGTGAGTGTGGCGAGGACGCGTGTAGCGGCGCGCGATGAGATCACTGTTGCTGCTGCGGCGGAGCCAGCCGCGCCGCTAGGTGGAGGATGTCGCGCTTCTCCTTAGGGAAGCGCAGCTCGCGCGCGGCCAGGCGGGCGGCGCGCAGCTCGCGCTCGGCGCGGGCGAGCTCGGCCCGCAGCACCCCGCCGCCCGTCGCCGCCGCGTCGCGCTCCCTCGCCGCCCATTCCCTCGCCATCTGTTCGCGCATCGCGTCGTCGAGCGCGCGCGCCGAGTAGTGCGCGACCACCTCCTGCCGCGAGCACTGTCGCTCGCGCATTGCGCGTAGCGAGCCGTTCCAGTGCAGCAACTGGAACACTGTCATCAACTCCTGGAACTCCAGCATCGTCCGGCCCTTGTTCGCTTCCAGCATGAACCTGAACGAATAATTATGTTGATTCTCGTGTTCGGTAACAATAGAAATAATCTAGTTCATACACATGCAGACTGTAACCCTAACAATGAGAAGAAAGCTCGCCACGGTTTCTTTGTCTTCGAAGTTGGTCGGATCTCGGACAGGCAGATAAAAGAATAATCCTTCTTTCAATGCAACTTTAATCATTCAGACGCGTCGTATAACAATAGATCATGAAACAATGTAATTTCGCATAGACTAGGTACTAATGAGTATTGGTTTTAATACCTCACTATAACCGGGCCGCCTCGTTAGCTCCATGATTAATCAAAGTGGGGTGTATCAAATCAGTCGAAAACAGACAGTACATATTTAACCACTACATGAACTATATTCACATTACGCTGACCCCAAGTTACCTAAGACCAGGGGCAGGCAAACAACAAGACGAATTATTCACGAAATAACAGTTGCGCTCACAGGAACAATTATCAATCTTTCCCCAGTAGATAATAACTACTAGGAACAACCCTGGAATTTATATAAATTACAACAGATCTAATGAACTCCAGCTCACCTGAAGGCTGCAATCCCAGCGCTGGGGTCCTGATGGTGTGCGGCGGCGTCGCCTGCAAAGGAGGCCCGAGCCTCCGCCACCGCCTTCTCTATAAAGTGTTCAGAGATGCGCCTCGACTCGTGCTCGTTGAACACGCTGTTCATCAGCGCGATCTTCGCCGCGCTTCGGCGCGCTTCGGCTTTTGTCGGACAATTCTGGTAGGAAGAAACGGCACATTAGCATAGCATTATCAGTTTGTAATATCCCCCTGCCTTTTTCGTTTTGAGAGGAGTGGGCGTAATCTACCAAACGAGCCGATTAGGGGTTAATGCATGTCATAGAATTTTGTTTTTAGGATTTGCCGCCCTCCTTATATTATTTCGTCGTGTTGAGAGCAGTGTTTATGAACTTGGGGCGTAAATACGCCAATGGAGCTTTAGAAAATGACTTTTTACTGCTGTGGTTTGATAGGGATGCTCTCAGAATTGACGTCAGAAAAAATTTAATGAAAAATATAATTTCTAGCATTATTGACATTTCTCTGCACTTTGGCTACGATCTAAACGAGAGTACCATGGGAAACACCACGAATGTCACTCCATGGGTACTCGTCAGGAAAGAATACCCATGGATACTTTTTATATCCTCTATTTTAGGGTACTTTGAAGATAAAGTATGGTACCTATGACCTTACTGGTGAGGTTCTTCCGATAGGTCGGGAGCGCAGTACTCGTAACCGGCATGCCTGAATGACCAGATGTATTTATATAAACGTGGACGAGGCGAAAGGAGTATGTAAGGGTCATAGCAGGTGGCCTTCTGTGGTTTCTCCTACCCTCATGGGAAAAAGGCGTGAGTTTTTTTTTTATTATAGAGATGGGTAAGCTCTTGACTCTAGTCTTGGTCAAAGGTGACATAGACCAAGTCTACGATGGAGTGAGCTAACTTACCCAGAAAATATATGTAGTATGGTACCTGAAAACTCCCAAAGCATGCTCCTCCGGGCAGCGTGACGTAGCACACGTAGGGCGGGTGCGCGGCCGGTACGGACTCGTAGATGACGAGGGCGCCGCCCCCGCTGCCCGCGCCCCCGCCCCGCGCCGCCTTCACCTGCCAGAACTCCTGCAGTGCTTCCACCACGTTTACTGTTGATAGAACTCCGTCAGCTGGGTAGAGAAAAATATAGATTTAGACGCTTCAAAGGAAATTGTGGTTTACGGTATCAGATTTATGGGCATAAAATCGAAAGCATAAGTCAACCTCCAGCTCAGTATATTTTAAAGATGGTTAGGAAAATGGAACCTAAATAATATGGAAACAAAGAAGACATCGCGGAGGAATAGAAAATCAGACATCGACAAAAGTTTTATGTAACCCCCGATAGAAGAATAAATGTCCCTACCGCAGCTAACACAGAAGCTGATAACCTTGAAAGGGCTGAACCGATTTTGATAAAACATAAGAACATAAAACTAAGAATCATCGCTAGGAAACAGGCTTTCATTTAAAAATAAAAACGCATGTTAATCGGTTCCCTCGTTTAAGAGATACGGTGAGAAATACAGACACGTCAAAGTTATAACACCCCTCTTTTTGAGTCGGAGGTTAAAAAGGGGAAATATCAACATAAAAAAAACTTTTATGTAGACGCTCCTAATTTCAGGAAGGTAACCCTTAACTCATTCATTTTTGTCAACTTTGCAACAGAACGCAAACTTGTTGACAAGGGGATTTGGGGAAATGACCCACATTTTCTGTCAACGAACTGCAAACATTTCGCAATTCGGGAACCTCTAAAGCGCCCAAAGATAATTGAGATCAAACGCACCCGCATGAATACAGTAACCTGCTACGCTATTCTGAAATAGGCAAAACACTTCAAAAGTGTTCTCGCAAATCACACTCACTTCGCAGATACCAAATCCTATTGAAAAACGTCAAATTACTCACTTGTCATAATACTTCTCACTTACGTCATCATCGGTGGCGCTAGTGTCGAAATCAGTCATTTTAAGAATACGAAACTAAAATCTCACCGCGGATTCAGAAGTGTTTCGCAAATTAACGTTTTAGAATAGCACTGTACATTGAACCGTTGTTTGAGCGAAAATCGTTAGCATCTCAGCCCCTAATGTCAAAGCAGCAAGCACTTCCCGTTTTAAATAAGACATCCAATTTGTCTCGACATTTCCCCCACAATCAGTGCAAGCAATTTATTTGCAAAAGCCTTGGCTTTATTCATATTTCCGTTGGCTTCTCTGTAATGGTTATGGCTTTAATAACGTCAGGATATTAAGGTGGAAATACAACTATTCCTGCGTCTTTAGAACATCACACGTCGGGGTGATGAGTCTTCATTAAAACTGGTTCTGTTAATAAGGATGCTAGAGCTTTTATTATACTGACATCCTTATTGGAAGCTAGCTTTTATTAGAATCTAGCTTGTGCTTGTAAATAGCGGTTTTTACGGGGTTTATTTTTATTGCACGGAACCCTAATAACCCCACAAAAAGTTAAGTTACTCCTTATAAAAGCAGGTATCTGCCAGTGAAACACTCGTCTAAATCAGTCCAGCCGTTTCATAGATAAGCCGAAACAAACAGACAGACAAGGATAAAAAAATGAGTTATTTTTGTATTTTGCCAAAAGCTGTTTTTCTTACACTACAAACACGTACACACATTTAATTTGTTAGTATAAAAGGGTAATTGACTCTTACAGGTAATTCCAATTTAATACCTTACGTGGATGATATAGAATCTATTATAGCGTAGGCTAACTGCACCAATGCAAAGTAATTATGTTCGTTAGCGTCTACGTGCCATATGTGATGATTACCACAATTTAAAAAATGTCCGTAAATATGAACGGCCAAAGTCGTTGCGTAGTTTGACATACTTACCTTCATTTATTGTACCTAAATTTAATAATGTTTATGGTTCACGGACGTGGGAATGCATGCTTCCCTCTGTGATGAATGACTTGCCCATCGAAACCCAGAATGCAATAAATGTTAAAAACTGCTCAAGAATGTTGAAGAAATATTTTCTAGGTACTTAAGTTCTTGAGAGGTGTCTCTTCATTGATAATAATATAAAATAATGTTTGCACCGAGTTGCCGTGTCTGGCCACACCACGGATAAACCCGCGATGGTTTGTGTTGGTGTGTATATTGTAAAACCACATGTCTGTAATTTTTGTTATTGGAAAAATAAAAAAAAAACTATATATATATAGCACTAATCCGTTTCAGGCGAGTATCCCGCAAGGCGATTATGGCGTTATCCTCTATGATTGTCCATTAGTGGTCTGTGGGGATGCGGCACAAAGCGGACGCATAGTAAGCAAGCCGTAATGAAGTTTACATAGATCAGTCTTGTATAGGACGCCTACTTATTCTTCTTTATTATGGTTTTTCTAATTTCGTATCTTAAATACCCCGCTGGTCTCGTAGTCGCAAGCGCGACTGCTAAGCGAGGGGTCCTGGGATCGATTCCCAGGTTGGGCAAAAAGTGTTATTGGGTTTTTCCATTAGGAATTTCTCAGTAGCAGCCCGGAGTTTAGAAGATGGTGGTGTGATACTCCGTGATCTCTCTCCGATCGTGTTGGATTGCTGTCCCATCGGACTATGAGAGTTAGAGAAGCGGGTGTGCACCTCTGTTTGCGCACACACTTGTGCAATATAATATCTCCTGCGTACGTGGTTAGTCTGCATTAAGATTAGTCGCCGTATTCCCCAAAAGGTTAGGCAGCGGTGAACCAACGTACACCCACAGTTCGCCGGTATGTTTAGGTCCCACGTAATAGGGGGCGAGCCTATTTCCATTAACCAGACACAAACCTAATTCTAAATTTTTAACTATTTTATTCTTATTATTTTTATAAAAAATATGATGATAATATCGGTTTCAGACTACTGACAGTTTCCCCAATTTCCAAAATTATATTTTAATCTTTTAACTGTTATGACAGACTGATAAATATTATATTATAATAAAGGGTCAGCATTGTTACATAAATGAATGAGTTCGGCTTTCGACTCGCTTTGTGTCGAAGAAAATATGCAAATCAAAGCACGAGTTTAATTTATGAATCACTCGTATTAAATTCATCACTTTGCGAGCGTCAAATCCGCGAGTATTCGTCCAGAATAATTATTGCTTTTGAACGGCAACGGGCAATATAGAAGTTTTCAAAACTTGACTTTATATCCAGCTTCGGGCGTAGGATGTTGGGGGCGAAGTATAATTGGGTTTTTCAGTTTACAAAAAGTTAAGGATAGCCCCGGGTTAACGTTTTCCTCGGAAACTGACCGTTCGTGGCTCGCTTTCAATGAAAACGCTTATCTATATACTACTTTTTTAAATTATGAAGTAGAAGTGTAGAAGCGCGATGCTGATGCGGAGGATTTTTTTGATGCCACTTAGTTTTAGTTCTTTTTTTTACTTATCTTATATTAACATAACATACCGCCTGTATTCCCGGCTTAGGCAGAGGTGTACTTAACCAAAATGTGTGTGTAGTGTTATCTTATTTTAAGGTTAAAAATAATAATTATATTTTAAAATAGAACTTACGTAACGAGAGTACAAACAGAAGTAAAAATTAAAGCACTCTGCGGTCCTCTTCCGCGGCTTTTCCCCTGTAGACATTATTATCTCACAATGAGTCGACTGTTTCTGAAAGCGACGGTAGCGAGGGCCCTCACCCAACTTCCCCTGTTGTCCCCATCCGTTACGATTTCACAGGATTTTTCCCCTTTGAACGGCTGCGGGAAGGCAATTTTAAAGACATTTTCAAGACCGACGAATTCTGAGTTTCATTATTAAAGAAGTGGAGTGAAAAATTGCGATGCAAATGTTGCGAAATTTTTTGGTGGTTTGTTTAACTGGTGCTTTGCCTGGTAGGTATGTTTTTGTGGTGTCCACGTGTAAGAATGTTTAAGAAAGACGATAGCATCTTCACCCCTATTATCATCATCACCCCTTTTTTCCTTAAGGATGGAAAATCATCAAATGACTTTAATTTTAAGTTGCTGTGCCCTAACAGGGTCCATTATGTACTTAGCTTAAAGCCTGTTGTAACATCTTTAACACATATGGAATGCAAATAAATACTTGAATACTTCTTCCGCCCTGGACGGAACGAAAGTGAGTGGCCGACTCTTAGGTACTAACTAAAACCCCTCCGTGATACTCTTAATGCCCTTTGCATTCTAAAATTGCGATGACTCTTTCGAAAAAAATCCGCAACCCTAATCTTTTCCTCAGAAGTAAAGAATGTACGACAATTTTCCACTATAATTACACGGGAAAACAATAAAGTAAGAAGTAGTACGTAGTCTTAATAGCGTCGCGAACAAAACTTAGAGTTGTAACTTTCCAATCATAAAACAGAAACACGAACATAAACATACATACGATATCCCAGTTATTTATGTACTCGTGATTTGCGGCGGGAAAATGTTTTAGAATGTAAAAAAAACGACCGAATGCTTGTCGGACTTATACACGTATGGTTCCGTAGGCCGTACACAATATTTTTGGGTGTGATTTATCTATAATATGTATATGTATTTATAAATTATATAAGTATGTATATCAGTTGTCTGGTTACCATAACACAAGCTCTGCTTAGCTTGGGATCAGATAGCCGTGTGTGAGTTGTCCCAAGATATTTATTTATTTTATTTATTTATTTTATTTATTTATTTTATTTATTTAACACTACATACAAAAAAAGTCAAAGATAAAGTATTTATTTCAATTAGACCATTTACAGGCACTTTTGAACTGTCAAGAAGTTACAGTTTAAAATTGAAGCTAGTTGCTCGTTCCAAAACGTAGGTCCCTATGGACAAGAACGAGCAAGAAACTCCACGGACACAATTTTCTTTCAATTTGGTCTAAAAAAAATACAATTTTCTAGTATAGGGGCCTCCTTTCATTTTTAATCTTATTAATTGCTGTTATAGCGGCAATAGAAATACACAATCAAAATCAATCAATCAGTCAATCTGTGATAATTTCAATTTTCTACCTACTACGGTTTATGAGATACAGCCCGCTGAAAACGGACAACAGAGGCTCAGTAATAGAGTCCCGATGGCACCAAATAGAACACAAGAGAAAAGCTTTGAATGCTACCGTGCGTAAACAAAATGTGAACGCTAAACGAGGCTTAGTTAGTCCCGTGGTTACTGTGTTGCATCAGTCGGGGAAACAAAACATTCATTCCCAGTCACACACAGCAGAGACGGACTAGGAGAGGTCCTGGAGGGGCCCAAATCACAAAAAGTTCTTTTTATCAAGTCTCAGTGAAGGTTAAAAGGCTGTTTGGAGTTGCTTGGAGGCCCCCATACATACATGTATAAAGCGGTCTAGACCTACTATCCTACTACCTACTATAATATTATAAATGTGAAAGATTGTGAGGATGAATAGATGTTTGTTACACTTTCACGCTTAAACGACTGAACGGATCTAGATGAAATGGTAGTGCTTGTAGTGTGGAATAACACATAGAATACTTATACCCTATAATTTTTATCCTATAAAATGTACGGTTCCCGTGGGGTTATCAAATTTGACGAGGACGTCGCGGGGAGAAGCTTATTTGTAAAATTTTAGTTTGGCGCCCCGGGGCCCTAATAGGCTAAGTCCGCCCCTGGCACACAGTATCCATTCACAGACAGGGGAGATTGCAACAATAGTCGTACGTATTTATTTAGTTTCATTTCATACGAGGCTGAACGTTTATTGTGCCAATATCGATGTCATTTGAAGGAACGGCTTTCGTTTAATAGAGATCGTTCACGTTGGTATTGAAGTCGTTTTTATTTATTTTTCTGTATGTATATGTACGTGAGCATTAAAAGTAATTGTCTATAGTATTATTGTAAAGAGAAAAACATTAAATTAATAATCGATACTCCAAAAGTGCTCAACTGATTTAAAAAAATCTTTCAACAATGGAAAGCTATATTATCAGCTAGTTACATAGGTAAAACTAATTAGGGTTCGGTGAGAAAATTCATAAGGATAAAGTCGCGGACAAAAACTAGGTTCTTAATAATAGTAATAGTCCATATGCGACCTGCATAAGTTGCAGAAAAAACAGAGAAAATTTAAACCACTAAAAACAGCTAATGCATGGGGCACAAACGGAACCCACATAGATTCAGATTTTTAGAACCCCGGTTTAAAGGGATCCGAACCCCCAAGGGGGATGTAACGGGTTGTTAAGTTCGTGAGCGAAAATTTAATTCCCCGTGTTTCCAAAATTCACGCGGAGGAAACGAAATTACGGGCAAATTCTAGTTCGAAATTTAAACAGCGCTATCAAGCGCTATCCTGTGGACTTAGTTCCCATCTTAGTTGCCCAGATGCTGCTAAAATACCTTCGAACTTTACAAGGAGTGAATGACCTTCAGATATCTACAGTTCAGAAGGAAGGAAATCTGTCTGTGACAATCATAAATCATTTATTTCGCAAGAATTATGGTACAATGGGGGTTACAAGAAAGTAGTGATTTATTATACATCTCACCTGTAGGAGGCATTTGAATATTTACTACAGGGCAAAGCACCTACCAAACAAAAAACGAATGATCAAAATCAATGCATAATTGGCGGAATTACAGCGTAACAAAAATACAAAAAAAAGGAAACAAAAAAGAGAAAACCTCCTTTTTTGAAGTTGGTTAAAAATAGAATACTAGTTTCTAAATACACTACAAGATCAATATACATATGGTTATTTCAGAAAGTCTTACATTTTTTTAAATGACCACAATGCACTTCTACAAGAAGCGAATTGTGGGTGTACATTTGTACACCTCTGCCTAACCCTTCCGGGAATACAATGGTATGTTATGTTTTTTTTTATTCGATATGGGTAAGCTCTTGAGTCTAGAAATCAGATCAGAGGTGACATAGCCAAAGTCGACGATGGAGTGAGCTTACCCAGAAGAAGCCTGTTCACTCTAACTGTAAAGCACTTTAACAACAGACTGTTATTCTCGTAAATATTCGGAGACACGATTTGACGTGCCTTCAAAGACTCAAAAGGGGTTTAAAATGAGTAGATAAACAACAAAAACTCATCAAAACAGTGATGAACAAAGATTAACTAAATACAGATGGTAATGACAAGGTGGTTCAACTCTGTACGCTGCCCGCCCACGCCAGACAATCGCCGACCGATTGTTGTCGGAGAGAATGGAACAGAATTATGAGTTCTAATATACCAACGTATGTCCTACAAAAAATCGGTTCCACAAAGCCATGGATCAAAAAAAAACGTATAATGTTTTTTTTTGTTTCAATTAGACCATTAAAAGGCACTTTTGAACGTCAAAATAATTAAAACTAATGAATTTAGTTGCCCATAGATCTACTGAATCGGTCCGATAATCGGTCCAACAAAAAAATCGGACGTGAACGGAAGCTCCGACTAACGTATAGTGATGTAGTAGCGCCATTTATTCATGGCTCTAATTTGACAGCTGGCTTGCCGCGCGTATCTCACACACACATTTGTCACAGTTTGCATCTTATTTCGAGAATTGCCGAGTTGATCTGTAAAAAATCGTCAGCTGTTTGTTTGCCAATCGACAGATCGCAAATAGAAACAACTGAATTTAGGGGTGAGAGTGTTTCTCTGACGTTTATTGATTTGATTTGATTCGCAAATCAAATCAAATCAATCAATCATTTCGATTCGTATGAATTTTCACACGACTTGTTACATTGTTCTCATATTGTTTGTCTGTTTATTTTACCTACATTGTTATTTTAGACTCATGATGTATTTTACCTTTTGAAATTGTGAATAAAGATTTTTATTTATTTTATTGTACCCATAGATTCAACAAATGTTATATTTTATTGATTTTAAAAGAGTGTTCATGGAGTTTCTTACCCGTTCTTTTCCAAACAAACCTAATCATAAGCAACAAGCAACTAGCTTCAACTTTTTAACGCCTTAAGTCCTTGTCAATCGAAAGGTCTGTAAATGATTTATTTGAAATCAAAGATTTGCTATTATGCTAATATCAAAAAATATTCGAATATTCGCCACTACGAATACTAATATTGGTAACATCACTTCCATTATACGTAGTATGCAGCCATTTAGCTCACCTATGAGCCCATAGTAACGTTCACCGCTAGTTTCATAGTGTGCAATAGTATTGATTCTGAAGCCGTCATTAACTGCCAGCCAAACTACCGTTGGACCAATCAATCAGCCGACTGCGTCCAGACCAGCAAATGGCGACCCGACTATAATTGACGAACGTTTCATATCACACAACAATTACCGGCAAGCCATCCGATGATATTGTTCACACGAGAATATTGTAGCGTTATGACAATTTATTATTCCAAACATTCTAGAAAGTTCGTGAGAAATTAATGAAGAGTTCGTCAACAATGTGTTGAAAGCCGCCTGTATGGGATTTTAACACGTTTTTTTCATTATGATTCACTCGTTTTTTGCAAGTCATTTCGCTAACGTGTAGATTAAATCTGTGCACTGATGAATCTGCGAGTTTCTCAGACATTAAAGCGGGCCCCACGCCATAGATTATTTTACAGAAAGGTCAACTCGTTAATTTATTAGCGTGACACTTTGTAAACAAACTTTTCGCTGTAGCTTTGTTTGTGTAGCGGGAGTTCTGAACCGAAATATTTCATAAGATAGGTGCCTATGCCTACAAAGAGGTTTATTATGGACCCTTTTTTACCCGACTGCGACAGAAGGAGGGTTATGTTTTTCGAGGGTATGTTTGTATGTATGTATGTATGTATGTATGTATGTATGTATGTATAATTGTTTGGCACGCTCTGCAGGCTGAACGGCTCGATGGATTTTAGCTTGAGAGGTGTCGTTAGATTCGTATTAACTGTGAGAGTGACACTGGGTATATCAAAATAAAAAAAACAAAATGGCGGATTTTTGGCGCCAAATTCAAATGTTTGGCTCGCTCTGCAGGCTGAACGGCTCGATGGATTTTAGCTTGAGAGGTGTCGGTAGATTCGTATTTACTGTAAGAGTGATACTGGGTATATTAATTTCTTTTTTAAAACACTAAAAAAATAAAAAATAAAAAACGGTAATTTAAAAAACTAAAAAACCCGACTGCTATTCTTTAAAAATCCCTAAAACAAGATAAATTGTAGCAGTCGGGACCCATTCGGGACCATCTGCAATGTAATATAGGTATGTGCTCTCAATTCACTAATCCTCCATTTCTAGAATGGGTCCCGACTGCTACAATTTATCTTGTTTTAGGGATTTTTAAAGAATAGCAGTCGGGTTTTTTAGTTTTTTAAATTACCGTTTTTTTCTTTAAGGATGGGAAATCATCAAATTACTTCTTCCGCTCTGGGTGGCGGAAGGGAGTGTCAGACTGTTACTGACTAAAACCCAACCGTGTTCCTCGTATTGCGTTCAAGGGCCCGAACTCTTTCGAACATATTCCGCAACCCTAGCATTATAATGTACCCTGCATGTTAATACTATTCGCATTTGCAAACGTACCAATCAAGTGCCTATACAAGTGTTGCTATGCCAACAATTGAGTCTAAGTCTCCCGGGAAAACCTATAGACGTCGACAGACTCGTAAATCGTCGATTGACGCAGTGATGAAGCAGTACCTAATGTGCCTATACACATAAAACCATGACCTACATAAATATGTAAGGGTTTCAAACTGAAGTTCTAACGTTTTTTATATGTAGTTATTATTGGAAAGCTAACAAGCTGTGGACAAATTCTTCTAATTAAAAACGTTCATTTAGTCGCAATTTGATCTCAGCGACAGACACTGCCAAAAACAGAAGGCAATAGGCTCGCCCCCTGTTACATGGGACCTAAACATACTGGCGATCTGTGGGTGTACATTGGTACACCTCTGCCTAACCCTTCGGGGAATACAGGCATGATGGCATGTGAAGTTGGCAATAACAATCATTATTACGACCTACCAAAGCTGAAATGTCCTCTTAGACGGTGGACTAACGTATTATCGGGCATTTGTGTTTCTGGGATGTTCATCTTCAAATAAATGGCCAGAAATGTGTTGCTAACTGCAAAACTCGAGAACGGCTGGATCGAATTGACTGAATATTTAGTTGGCAATAATTAATTAATTTCCTGGGCAAGGTTTTTATGAAACATTTTTTTGGAAAATCCACCGGACATGTCAAAAATTTTGCACCCTGTGACACCAGGGTGATTTGCTAGCTATGCGTCCAACCTAACAGCACAGCTTAACAACAGAAATAGATACGTTTCAGGTAGCATCAACTTCCCCGGCGAAGTTCCTTCACAATAAGCTCTACTTAGATACTTGTACTAAAACTTGCATGACTACGTGCGAGCTTAAGTTAAAGCTAACTTTTGTTGGCATTGATTAAGTTTAATTGCGTGAATGATTGTCAGGTCGTATCTTCTAAACAACATTAACTTCTGATTGGCGGTTTAAGGTCGCGAACTCGCAACTAAGACAATTATGATTTATGACCGTTTGCCCTTTACCCAAATCTTGTGTAATGTTTGACGGTAATGGTTTTTAATGACGTCCTTTGGCATAAATGCGGGATGGGATCAAAGCCGCGACTTATAACGCTCTACGTCATGGAAAGGGTTGTCAAAAGCTGTAGGTTATTAAATTAGCGAACTGCCCTCGTATTCGTCCGCGTGTCTTATTTCACCAGCGTTTCATTACATCTGACGCTGGAGGCAAGCCGCTTCCGACCTGTCTTTTTGGAAATCTATGGGGGCGGCCTATGTCCAGCAGCAGACGTCCTGCGGCTGATATGATTCAAGATGACGTTACGTCTGTGATTACTGGTCCGGCTACGTGTGTCGTATCGTAATAGTATAGCCTATGACATTCACAAATAACGTGGCTTTCTATGGGTAAAAGAATTTTCAAAATCGGTTCAGTGGATCCAGACATTACCCCCTACAACATCACAAACCCACAAACTTTGCCTCCTTATAATATTAGGTAGTGTAGATTAGGTGGTAGCTCCAAGGATAACTTGATATCATAATATAAAGGTAAATGCCATCCCTACTACCATAATTGCGGCGATGCAAACACAGCGATTATACCTTTGTTTACCAGAGTTCGACATGGGGAACAAAGGCCGAGCGATATCTCTACATACTTACAATTTTATACCTTACAGCTCCCCCCAGTTCCCATGTTTCACGCAGGGAAGTAATCATAATTCCCATATCACAACGTCATATGTCAAAAAGGGATTCGCAATAAAAGGGGAATGGAAACTTCTGGGATCCGGAACCCAAAGGTCGGGTCCGTGGGAACTAAAGGTCAAGGCAAGGACATCTGTACGTTATCCAATAAAATTGACCAATGACCCAGATAAAAAAGTTTAAGGGTCGAAATTGAAACTTGAAAGCGCGTTTACGAATAGAAAACGAGTGTTTACAGAGGACAAACTTCCAGCTAATATTGTCAAGAAAATTGGGCGTTTGATAAAATAATTCTGCGGAATAAAATTTCGACTGCCTCGTTAACCTAGTGGTCCTAAGCGCGACTGCTTTTTTTTATAGATGGGAAATCATCAAATAACTTCCCCCGCCCTGGGCGGGACGAGAGGAAGTGTCAGACTTTTACTGACTAAAACCCATCTATATTTCTTCATGTGCCCTTTGCGTTCCGGGGGCGCGGTATCTCTTTCGAACAACCCGCAGCCCCGGAAGGCAAGCGCGACTGCTGCGGTAGAGTTTTTTTGTTGAGTTTTTTTATGAAATTCCCAGTAGCAGCTCGGAGTTCAGATTTGTGCCCGGTTAATAGCAATAGACTTGCCCCCTTTTACACGGGATTTAATCCATACCAGCGAACATAGTACAGGTGTACATTGGTACATCTCTGCCTAACCGAACCGAAAACCGAAAACTTTGAGGAATACAGGCATGATAGTATGTATGTATGTATATAGAATTCAATAATCTAAGGGGTGTACAAAAGATACATTACATAGGCGTTGACTGCGTTTATTGCCTATTAAACTAATTTAGGGCAAAAGTTATTACAGGGAAATGCGTTTACTTTCGGTGTTCAAAATCACTGTTTATGTTATGGTAACAAACGCAAAACATTGTGCGTACTACAGATGCAACAATATAACAGGGGTTGTGGGAATATTCTCTGTTGAGTTAAAAACATGAGACATTTACATATTGTTTTCGGAAAAAAGAAATGTACAAGAGTCTTATAATTTTGACTCTCAACATCTTTCTAACGAGAAGGTTTCCAGACATGGTCTTGAACAAAAATATCTCAATGATGGGACACTAAAACTGATGTCAGTCAATTGACAGTTCAGTGACTGACAATATTTGCGTGTCAAACAAGCTGAACTCGCCGCTAGGCCTCGTGTCCGAAAACCTTTCAATTCAAAAGTGCCTGTAAATGGTCAAATTGAAATAAATGCTTTGACATGACTTGACTTGACCATTATTCGAAACAGACGAATGTCAAAAACCTTTTCAAAACCTATGGTTCGATACTTACAATTGGGTAGATGACACCACTAATCAATTGACGTACTTTTTATGAGCTGTCAAAACGCCATTCCCCCATAGATTTTCTAAGACAATACTCAACTATGACGTCACTTTTTTGTCATCTCAATTCACTAACTATTTATTGATTTCAAAGCGACTAAAAATCGATTTTTATAGTTATTTAAAAAATCATCGGGTTTTTAGTGCTAATATTAAATGTTTTTTTGTGAAGTTGTTTCTTGAAATTATTGGTTACTGGTGTCATCTACCCAATTCTTTATTAATACTATAAATGCGAAAGTAACTCTTCTGTCTGTTACGCTTTAAACGTTAATATGTTAGCAAGTAAACTCATTGAACCGATTTTGCTGAAATTGGTTTGAACCCCAAGAAAGGACATAGGCTACTTTTTATTCCACGACTTCATCTATGGCCGCGATAAAAGACATTAACGCAAACGAAATCGCGGGTCAAAGCTAGTTCATTATAAAATATAATTTGTAAAAGTTTAATGACTTCTATTAATTTTGATAGAAACACATTATTACCATAAATGGACGTTTTCATTATAGTTCGCAAAAATCACAACTAGTTTATGGTAGTCACCTTTGAGGGTCAACATAAAATCGTATAAATAGCTTCCGAAATAATAAATGCCTAAAACGAACAGTTCGAAACGATATTTTAAACGTTATAGTTAATTTCAAATGTAAGTAATTTGCATCGATAATGAGAAAGATAGAACTGGCCAAATATATCTTGGCATATCATATTCGCGCTGTTTGTCAAAGACAACTGTCAAATATGGAACTTTTTTTTTAGTTCTGTATTTTACCGTAGGTCATGTTATACTGGATGTCGGTCGTTATATTCGCCCACAAGCAAAAGTAAGTTAGCAATTCTGTCTGTTCAATAAAGTAGGACTCGTGAGAGCGATCCATTCCCGCGCTCATGAAGTAACATAATAATTAATGCTATTAATGGAAATCGCTAAAAGTTTTCCTTGCCGTGTGATATATAATACCTACATAGGTACAATGGATACAAAAATACACTACCTGTAATACCTACCTGTCTAAAAATATAACAACGCATACGCCTGTATTTCCCGAAGGGTTAGGCAGTGGTGTAGGTACCAATGTACACATTTCGCCGGTATGCTTAGGTGATAGGTCCCATGTAATAGAGGACTAGCCTATTGCCATTAACTGGTCAAAAATCCTAACTCCAAGCTGCTACTGAGAATTTCAGAGAAAACCCAATAACACTTTGCTCGACCTGAAAATCGAACCTAGGACCTCTAGCCTAGCAGTCACGCTTAGAACCACTAGGCTCACGAGGCACCTTTTATTACAATAATATTATAAAGTCATTCATATGCAAAATACCATTGTATTTCATCGAGAGCAAATTTATTTCATTCTGTTTTAGCAAATAACAATTACATTCGAAAAGCTCATTTGAAAACGCAAATCACAATGGTTAACTAAATCAATTAGTTCTAATACCAATTCAATTAATGAAACTGAATTAATTATTAAAAGCCATATCAGCGTTGCGGTGGTGGGGTATTAGCCAGAAATCGAATATTAATTACCGCGAATTTCTTTCCACACGCGTTAAGTTACCTTGGTTATTGCTCTGCTCCCGTGGATCATAGCGTGATGTTATATAGCCTGTACTATTCCTTATGAATTCGGCTATCATATTCAAAAAGGTTTTTTCAAATAGGACTGATAGTTTTAAAGACTAACGCATTTAAACAAACAAAAAAACGCATTAGCTTTATTATTTTTAAATGTAGATTCTACAGACTAAGCAATTGTCGAATAGCTCCCTACGGAAAACAATCTTAAGGGAGGAAGAGGCTGTAATTGTTTGCCTTAATCGTCTTAGTAATGGTGAGTGGTTGGAGCACCTTAGGCCCACTGAGAGGTCTAATATTTATAGCCTAATTCTGGGGTTCCCAAAGTGGGATCCCGCAATGCAGCGGAATTCCAGCGTTAGGCTGGCACACTGTATCGCATCAAGGAGCGTAGCGGGAGTGCATGTTCTTACGTTGTTTGCTTTCTGTCTTTATATAGAAAACACACGTACTCCAACACACGCACAGTATTGCGAGCACCAGAGCTCTGTCGCCACGTACCACGGAGCGTAACGCGGGGCAGTGTGCGAATCGCCTTATTGCAGACCCAACGACATCCTGATCGATTGAAGTTGATTAAGTAAAAATCCCGAGGGATTGAAAACAGTGCTGGATTACAATTGCTAGCGGCGACGCCTTGGCGTGTCATGGAAAGTAAAGAGGGGGTTGCGGCAGACGTGTGGCCTCCCTTTTTACCATTCTTGGGTAACTACCTTAAGATATTCGCGGTTACAAAATAAACTGTCCAAATATAAAAACTCGCCTTCATATAGTATGACTTAGATAGTACACTTTATATTTAGACTAGCTAGAAGCCGAACCCTAACATAGTTAGGAAAAGGCTAAGCAGATGATGATGGTATTTCGACTAACTAGACAACAAAAGGGCGCTAAAACAAAATACTGTACCTGTAATTGCCCCGCGAACTGAAATATTTTGAGAAACCCTGGCCTAATATAGCCGGAAATACCGCATTATGTGTACCGAAGTAGGTAGGTACTAGAGGGGCATAGAACATTCAGGCTTTATTATATTACTAGCTTTAGCTCACGAGTTTGTCTGTGTGGACGTCAAATCCTACTATCCTACAAAAAAATATTATTAATGTGAAAGCTTGTGATGATAGGTGGAGAAGTGGATAGATGAATGTTTGTTACTCTTTCACGCATAAATGGCTGACCGGATCTGTATGAAATTTAGCACAGACATAGATTGTACTGTAGAATAACATATAGGATACATTTTATGCCGGAAAAATGTTCGGTTCCCGTGGGATAATATATCAAATCTGACGAGGACGAAATCGCGGGCAGACACAAGTATACCATGAAACATCCTATGACACTCGGAAATAGTGTAGCTTTAAGAGTGAAAGGATTTAGTAATCGCACCAATACTTCCAGTGAGTACAACTGACAAACAAAAAAATCAACAAACTCTATAATATTTGTACCAATTAAGGGCGAATTTTACCAAACTATTATACCTAGTATAAATATTTTGGCCGTGAAATAAAATTAACATCTGACAGTTTTTGTATTAAAAAACTGTCAAAAATTAAAAATTAATTAGCAGGCTAAGTCTTTTAACTGCTACAGCTTTGAAAGTTTTACGAAATTTACAGTGTAAATATAAACCTAATTAAGTTTAAATAATTTATACAATTAAATCAAAGGTACAACTAAACATTTACCAACACGCAATCTAACTTTTTAAAATTAAACACGGTCGGAAACGAGGAAACAGCAAGTGTCAAAAATAAATAAAACGAAAATGTAATGGAGCCATGAAAACGGCAACAGATGGCGCGACAGTCGTGTCGGATATGAAATGGGACGTCCGTCTGTCGCCCGCTCGCAGAATAGAGACACATCGTGCGAACAGAGGCGTGAAGTGGACATAGGGCCGTGGACATAGGGCCGTGGACAGTTGGACGTATCTCGTGCCTTGTGTCCATCAGAGTGTATATACATCCGTTGTGTATTTTGATTGTCATATTATCTTCTGTTTTTATTTAGTATCTAGTGTTTTATAAACACACAAGCTGTTGTGCGACTTCATTCGCGTTGTGGTGATGTTATATAGCATATAATACTCACAAGTAACGTTGCTTTCTATGGTTAAAAAGAATTTTCAAAATTGGTTCAGTAGATCCAGGAATTACCAACCTCACAAATTTTACCTTTTTAAAATATTGTATTGACTAGCAAAAACTCTTTCAATACGAACATTTAAGAAAAGAACACTCAAAGGTCAATCAACTCTAAAGGATTCCAATTTTAAATTCGTCTATGACTCAGACACACTTTTTAAAACCATAAATTCATAATCCTACTTCACCTCAATCTACCAAAAATAACAACACTGGCCGAAACTGCTTCACATTACAAAAACCAGTTGTTCACGAGGAAACAAAACTCTAGCCAATCATTTTAAAGAATTAGTCGACCGTTAATTATGTACGTTTAACTTTGTATTGATGACTTTACGACATCAATAAATAATTATATTCATCCAATCATGCGCCGACATCGCGGTTTTTATTATTTAACTGGACTTACTGACGGCTTGATATAATTTTTTTATGTTGGTAAAAAAATAAGGTCGTGTAGATGAACTGTAATGCTGAGGATTTGAAAGGAAATCGAAATATTGAGGTGATGCTAGTTCTTTTTTTTTATTTAGTTTATAGTGTTTTGTCCGTTTTAGTGGTGTCGATTCTGTTATGCACAAGCTAAACTTAATTTAGACTATTTCTATCTTTTTCTCTCCAATAAAACAAGAAAGGGACGGACATGAATAAGACTTGTCAATTTTAGTTGATCTGAAACCTTTATACAATTATAGTTGACAATGTCAGAACGCATCGATTAAGAACACGGATAAGTTCAAGGCAAAACTAATTTGACATCTCTAACTTAGTTCTAAGGTATTACCGTCCTTTTCTTTCGCTGTATGTTAGTAAACCCTTCCCTTGTGAACAATCGGAATCGGCACCAGTTTTCACTTTTATCCTACTACTATTATAAAGGCGAAATCCTACTACTATTATAAAGGCGAAAGTTTGTATGTATGGATGTATGGATGTATGTATGGATGTTTGTTACTCTTTCACGCTTAAACGGCTGAATGGATCTGGATGAAATTTGGCACAAAGATAGATTATAGTCTGGAATAACACATAGGCTACTTTTTATCCCGGGAAAATGTACGGTACCCGTAGGATAACACATCAACTGTGACGCGGACGAAGTCGCGGGCAGAAGCTAGTATATTATAAAATACAGCCAATGATAGAAAAAAAAAAGTAGAAAAGACTGTCAGGTTTTATTCCAATAAGCTGACATCGTAAAAATATAATATAGCAGATTACTGCTATAGCACAAAAATTGATGGTTCTATACCATCAATTTCCTAATAGTTAAATATTAATTAAACTAAAATCTGTAATGTAATGTAATTTAATATTAATCGCCCCATCATAACCTCTAAATGCTACAGTTTACACGTCTATTCCGTTCCAAGTCTGAATGACATACATTAATTTAGATTACCACTATATGGTATCAAATTTGCTGTGACACATGTAAGTTCTAGACGTCTCATAAATGCTTCGGAATTCATGTCATAACTCATAGCATGTCATGATCTATACCTAACTGGCTGCTATCACCTAAATTATCTACGCCACACAAAAACGTGAAACATTCCGGACATTTGGGTTACAATTGTGTTTTTTTTTCAGACACCCCTAGAATAAATAGTTTTATATTAAAAATAAAAATATTATTGTAATTATTTGCAGTTTCTTTTTTTTAAATTGATTGTTTGTAACGTAACATACCATTGCCTGTATTCCCCGTTGTATTCCCCGAAGGGTTAGGCAGAGGTGTGCCAATTTACACCCACAGTTCGCCGGTATGTTTTAGGTCCTATTTAATAAGGGCTTTTGCTACTAACCGGGCACAAATCCCAACTCCGAGCCGCTACTTAGAATTTTATAGAAAAATCGGATTACACTTTAATAATAACACCACCACCTGGGACTCGAACTCAAGACCTATAGCGTACCAGTCGCGTTTAGAACCACTAGGCTAACGTGGCAGTTATAGCTTATATTTCAGTTAATCCGGATTCCCCTGATACCTACTGTGTGTCCGGGCATTTTCTGCAACCCCTTACGGACGACTTCCGGATAGTCTCTAAACTAGACCGGATGGCAATCCTATCCTAGATGATACAGCCACTAACAGACTAGAGGGAAATCAGCTGATGCTGTACACTCATGAACAAATGGGCTTAAAATCTGAAGAGTAGTATACTTTTACTTAAATCTTTAACTTATGGGCTATGGAGACGAGGCCAGTTTATGAGCTGTACTGGTTTACAATTCTGTCACTTTTAATAATTTCGTCTATGTGCTCGTATTATAATTGAAGTCAGGTCAATGTTTCTGACACGGTTGGTGCAGTAGCTGAGTTATTGGCTGCTGCGCCGCTTTGCGGGTTCGTTTCTCGCATGGAACAAATATTTGTATAGCCTACAGATAGTTGCTCTAAGTCTGGCTGTTTTATAAGTTTATGTTTTTAAAAGCACCCACGATATAGGAGAAATTCCTAGTATGAGGCAACGTTTCGTTTATTGTCATTTTAATAAAGAAAAGAAGGAAGAATCAGTAAGGAAGTGAGATGTCTATGTGACTCATTTGCAAACTGGCCTCGTGTTCGAAGCCCATTACGACAACCGATTAAGTCTATTCAATTCGTAAAATCTTTTGTTTTGTTAAAACCGCTGTTAGATCCTTGTTTAGTTTTCATCAGCAACTGGCCTGTTTCCAAATCGTCTATATACTCTATTATTTTCCGTTAAACGAAGCAAAAGTCAATGAAATGTCAAACTTTGACATTTCTAGAGCACGTAAGTACGGAAGAGTTTAAGTCAATATTGGTGAAGCGTTCAGGGAACAAGAAATTAATTTATAGTAAGTAATAGGTACCTATCTCTACATAGTATAAAACAAAGTCGCTTTATGCCGTCTGTACGCTTAGATTTTTTTAACTACGCAACGGATTAAAATGCGGATTTCATCAATAGATAGAGTGCTTCAAGAGGAAACTTTATATGTATAGAATATCATGTTTTTTTTTATAGACGGGAAATCATCAAATAACGGTGCGCGTGGGCGGCAGGGAGTGTCAGACTTTTACTGACTAAAACCCCGGCTATGTTCCTTCATGTGCCCTTTGCGTTCCGGGGGCGCGGTATCTCTTTCGAACAACCCGCAGAGAACATCATGCTACGAGCAACGGGAGTGTAGCAGTAACCAAAGACATAACTGAAGGCGGGTGACACCGAAGGGAATATCGCTAGTATAATATAAATAATTAACCCTAGATAACTAAACTATTTTCGTTGTTACATGGTTACTAAACATTCGTCGAACCGACTACGCCATATAAAATGCATTTTTTTCAAAAAGTATTTATTGATCGTAGGAATTTCTGACGTTGGTACATTCTTGGGACCATAATTAAACAAAAAATATTCTAAACAGTAACTAAGAACTATATCAAACAGCCACAGCATATGTCGAAGCTATGAGGTCCACAAATGTAACGCTTGCATTTGATGCAGAGGTTTTTGGTCACTCTGCGGGCCTTAGAAGGACATAAGTAACAAATTTTATGCACTCAGAGACTCGGGCTCACAAATTAATAGATATTGTTTTTTGGGAATGTTTCTTACCCCTTTTTCATTCTGATTGACCTTAATAACGTTTACCGTTATTTTATTACTATTTAATACATACCACGGATCATCAGTTGAATAGGTTCACTAAAAACCTTAGTTTTATATAATTTAACATAATTTATTTCAATTTTGTAAATGTGAGTACCATGGAGCCATTTATTTGTTAAGTTACTATGTGTTGGACACTGAGCATGGCAGTTGAGAGCTTCGTCATGCTCACTTTAATGTCTCGCTGACGGTGGCGCGTGGGTTGGGTCGTTTGGTTCCCTTCAAGATGGTTGAGCTAAATGGTGCTGATGCACGCGTCATATTCGTGAACGGGTGCTGTCAGTTGGGATTGGTCATCTCTTGACTGCCATGGCTTACATCTTTATTATAATTTTGTTATTTTTTATATTCACCTTCATTGTTTTCACATATAGAAGCAACAAGAATAATGTAACCAAGTTTTTGTAAAAACCAAATTGAATGAAAAGAGTGTCCATGGAGTTTCTTGCTCGTTCTTCTCCATAGAGACCTACGTTTTGGAACGAGCAACTAGCTTCAATTTTAAACTGTAACTTCTTGACAATTCAAAAGTGCCTGTAAATGGTCTAATTGAAATAAATGCTTTGATTTTGATTTTTTTGATTTTTGCACATTTGACGCAGAAGGAACTGGAGAATCTACAGGCGAAGTTATACTGAGAATGTCCAGAATTATGACCTTGATGTCCGGCCTCAAAGTAACAGTTTGAAATCTTTGCCTCAACCAGGGCTCTATTAGTGGTTTGGCTAACTTCAGCACAAAATCACGCCGATGCAAAGGTTTTTTCTTCTTTCGCAAGGAATTAGATACGTAAATTAAATAAAAAAAAATGTAACTATAAGTGACGTATACGTGTACCTGATACGTGTAGATATTATGTACGTGTTATGTACAAAATTACATTTCTATCAATAAAAGTAGCCACACTCGGAATTTTCAATTATAAAATAAATTTTAATCATAAATACTAATAAATGAGAACAATTCAGAAAAAATAAATAATAAAATGAACAAATATTTCATAAAAATATAATCAAAAGATCAAGTCATTCGTACCTCGTTGTTACTAAACTTTCGTCGAGCGGACGACGCTATGGTCACATCTCCTGTTCTAATTATCGTGCGTTAAATTTCGTGTTACACGGTGCACTATTTAAGTGTTTTAGGAAGGTAAACAAAGAGGCGCGGTAGTGGCTCATCTAGAAGTACACAAACACGAGAATCGCGAGTAGGTGGGTCGTCGAACGGACGAATGTTTAGTTATCAAGGGTTAACCTAAGTGTATTCTAAGTCTTATTGAACAGTTGGTTAAAATAGGAAATTGACTTAATGAGCCTGTATTAGCCACTAACTTGAGGCTAAAAATTAACCAAGCCTGGTGCAAGTAGGCATACCGGAGTTACCGCCCACGTCAGATAAACAACGACCGATTTTTGTGCCGGTTAGAATGGACCATATGAATTTTAATATACCAACGCACACGTTTTACAAAAAGTAGGTCCTGAAAACTATAGATTATTGTCCTACAAGCAGTCGGACGTGTGTGGAGACCTTAATGCACATATGAAATGTTGACATTATTTGACAAAACTTTTATGATAGTACCACTAAATACTTAACACCTAGTACACTTAGGTAAATCAGTCGTTATTATTCATGCATCACTCAAATCGACTTCCAAAACACCTAATCCTCGCAAAATGTATCTTAAATACATAAACATAAGGAGTATAACACAGGGTGCCCTGTAAACTGCTGCCCCGTCGTGACCTTATCAGTATCGACCCCGTACGAACCCTCGCAATCAACAATTCTCGTCTAATCAAATACTGGAATGACAGCTGGGGTAACAGTTTCCATGGAGGAAATTGAATGACTCGAAGATATCTAATTTGTTGTCAAAATTGAGTCCTTCGAGACATTGTTATTTGACTGACCCGTTGGGGTCGTGATGGCGAGCGAGGCTGTTGTGCGTGGGGTCCTGGGTTCGATTTCCGCGTCGGGCAAAAAGTGTTATTGGGTTTTTCCATTAGGAATTTCTCAGTAACAGCCGGAGTTTGGTAGTTGGCGGTGTGATATCCCCGTGCCTCGGAAAACACGAATAGGATCGTAGAATAAATCGCAACAATTTTACACGAAAAGTGTCAATTTTGCAAAGAAGTTGACTTAATAATTTCCTTTAATATCATATCTTATTCACCTTCTCACTTAACTTATAGAAGTTAGATAGGAGTAACGTTTTATTGCCTTGGAGATAGCTCCAAGGCAATAAAACGTTACCCCTATCTTCGATCGCTCATTGAAAATTCAACATTTCCTGAACTTCATATTCTCCCGTTTGCAGTAAACTTTTCAGTAAACGGACTACCAATTCGAACAAACATAAATATGTGTAAACCTCAGCTTAACAAAGCTAAAAGCTTAGTTTATAGCTCCGATATACAAGCATACAAAACCAGCGATGCAACTAGTTTTAATATCACTCGAAAGCCCGATCAATCCATCTACAAATTAAAGCAAATAGACTCTTAAAATCGGAGCGATAAAGTTCTAAATTGACTAAGTGATAGGATACAAAGTGCCAATAATATTGCCGGTTCACGTGCTTGTATGCGAAGATAATTATAGCTAAGTATAATGATGGAAGTAGACTCTTTGATATAGGTATAATGATGTAGGCACAGTTGTAAGTGCTTTAAATACATGGGTACGAAGAGTTTTGGACCCGTTTTCCTTAAGCTATTAGGTTCGTTGGTACTTTGTTGCTATATTGTGTAGTCAAGAATCATTCCTATACATACTTAATTCCATTTCGTTTTACGCACAGATGCGACACGGAAATTGATTCATAAATATTTATTTCAATTGGACCATCAAAGTTAAAACTAAATAATAATTAAATTACAAACTATGTACAGTTAAAATAAAAAAGTAAGATCATAGGGCGTCAAAAAACTCATCCGCATCGCTGTCAATGGGGCATGTGCCCAGAAGGCTGGCAGCATTGCCACGTTGTATGGCAATGCTGATTCTTTGGCCAAAGAATAGGTCATGTCCTATTGTTACAATTACTGGTAGCGTATTATATCATTATTCTGCTGCCCTTATCCCAACTCATTTGGGTGTACTGTGAATGGATTTTAACAAGAATCCTATCCTAATAATCCTACTTCCTACTAATATTATAAATGCGAAAGTTTGTGAGGATGGATGGACAGATAAATGGATGGATGTTTGTTACTCTTTCACGCATAAACAGCTGAACGGAACTGGATGAAATTTGGCACCGAGATAGTCTGGAAAAGCACATAGGGTACATTTTATCTCGAAAAAATGTAGGTACAGTTCCCGTAAGGCAATATAATATATTAATTTTGACGCGAACGAAGTCGCGGGCAGAAGCTATATTATATTATAACTATTTTAGTTTTAGTTAGCTATGACTTTAGCGCAGACGGGCATTAGTAATACCTAACAATACATTTTAGTTTGTACTCTAACCTTGTGTAATAAGGGAAAACTAATCGTAGTGATAACGACTTGTAGGTACCTATCAGCCGGTAGGGGGCGTCCCTAAGGAGCGGCCCTAACCGATAGATTACAACAACGAACGATCTTCGAGACGCATTGTACAACTCAATGTAGAGAGATACTTTCGGCAGGTTTAAGTGATAGCGGTCTGATGATAGCCTTTTAGCCTTATTCTCTTAGCCCTTATTCCTTATTAATGTCGTGGTGGCCCAATGGTAAATAAAGACGCCCGCCTCTCATGCACGAGG
Source organism: Caradrina clavipalpis (assembly GCA_932526535.1). Classification (NCBI taxonomy): domain Eukaryota; kingdom Metazoa; phylum Arthropoda; class Insecta; order Lepidoptera; family Noctuidae; genus Caradrina; species Caradrina clavipalpis. The sequence goes on from OW052088.1 coordinate 3,697,701, forward strand.
ATGTGGGTTCGCAACCGGGCACGGGCAAGTACCAATGTGACTTTTTCTAATTCATATGTAGGTACTTTCTAAGTTTATCTTGGACATCACTGACATCGGTAAAAATGACAGAGGCCCTTGAGGCGGTTTAGAAACTCTGACACTAGGGTGTGTGGGGTTGTTAAACCTTACCGCCCACACGATAAAGAAGAAGCCTTACTTCCAACTGTAACTCATAACTAACTTTGAAACTACATAAACATAAAAAATGACACATATGTATGTACTTGCCCGGTATCAAACACGTCACCTTAACCACAGGGCTATTACGACGAGTATAAGATACACACATACTATCACGCCTGTATCCCCTAAGGGTTAGGCAGAGGTATACCAATGTACACCCATAGTTCGCCAAAATCTTTTAGGTCCCATGTAATGAGAGGCGAGCCTATTGCCATTAACCGGGCACAAATCCTAACACCGAACTGCTACTGAGGTTTAAATAAAAAAAAACCAGTAACACTAAAGTAGTACTGTAGTATTGATTAATTTTAAAGTCATTTTTCTATTTGCACCTACCACAATTTGTCTCTGCATCACCCTAAGGTTGACTGGTAGAGAATGCCATTGGCATTAAGTCCGCCGCTGTACATTTTGTGTGCATAAAGTGTTAAATAATATCAGAAAAACCGTAAACCTAAATGGCAGAAAAGATTAGAATTAAGAGTTAAAGATTTAAGGACTAAAATAGGAAGACTTACAGCGTATATACAAGGAAATAGAGGTTGGAGGCTAGTGAGAGAGGTAAACGTAATATTAGAAAACTACAGAATACATTCAAATCATGAAGAACCAAACACACAACTAACACACTTCTTAGATACGCTTAAACAGAAACTCAGTCTTACTAACAGTAGATTACATAGGTACACTAATTGCACACTTCGCAAAACTCAAAATAATAAATTTAGGAACAATGAAAAGCAATTTTATCGAACACTGAAAAATTCTACCACAAACCAAACAGTACCCAGTTGTAACGAAATTAACACAAATAATAGTCCGCCATCGATAGATGAACTTAAACAATTTTGGTCAAGCATTTGGGAGAGGCCAATATGTCATAACGCAGAAGCTGAGTGGATTAAAGTAGAGACAGAAAATCATTCGCATATTGAGGAAATGACATTCGAATATGTACCAATAGATACTTTTCATGATGTCCTTCAGAAATTACACAACTGGAAAGCTCCAGGTTCTGATTACATTCATAACTTTTGGTATAAAAAATTCACACACATTCACCCATACCTACATAATTACATCAACACTTTTATTAATAGTCCAACAACAATGCCTACTTATATAGCGGAAGGAATTACGTATATGATACCAAAAGACAGCAACGATAGCGCGAATCCAGCGAAATATAGACCAATAACATGTTTACAAACAATATATAAAATATTAACATCATGCATTACTCAAACCATTTACAAACATCTTGAATCAAATTCAATATTATCAGAAGAACAAAAAGGCTGTCGAAAATTTAGCCAGGGCTGCAAAGAACAGCTAACAATAGACTCGGTAATACTCAAACAGGTACAGAGGCACAAAAAAGATCTATATACTATGTATATAGACTACAAAAAGGCGTACGATTCTGTACCACACACATGGTTACTAGAAATTTTGAAAATATACAAAATAAACCCTCAAATCATAGCCTTTTTAAATAATACAATGACACAATGGACAACACGCTTACACCTTACTACAGCTACAGGAATCGTGGAGACTGAGCCCATTAAGATCCAACGAGGTATATTTCAAGGTGACTCACTCAGCCCACTATGGTTTTGTCTTGCTTTAAACCCTTTATCAAACCTATTAAATTCATTAATGCCAGGATTTAAGCTACATTATAATGACACTACAGATAACACATCGACTCACAGACAGGATTTTAAACTTAACCATCTTCTTTATATGGATGATATAAAATTATATGCATCTTCATCAGAGGACTTAAATGAACTTGCAAACGCTACAGATCAATTTTCGAGTGACATAGCAATGGAATTCGGAATTGATAAATGTAAAATCAATTCAGTCAGGGCAGGCCAAACATACGAACATTCATATACTACACAGACAGGTGAAAACATAGGTTCTTTGGATGAAAACGGAACATACAAATATTTAGGATATATCCAAGCTAAACAAATTAAACATAAAACTATAAAAAATAAACTTACACAACAATTTAAACACAGACTCAATTCCATTTTAAACACACAGCTACACTCTAAACACACTGTCAAAGCAATAAATAGTTACGCGATCCCCATTCTTACATATTCCTTCGGTATAATAACTTGGACTAAAACAGAACTTAAAAATTTACAACGGGTCATTAACACTATTTTGACCAAACATAGAAAGCACCACCCTAGATCTTGCGTTCAGCGATTAACACTGCCAAGGAAAGAAGGAGGACGAGGCCTTATAGATATTACAAACTTACATAACAAACAAATTAGTACTCTTAGAAAATATTTTAACGATAAAAGCGACACCTCTACCCTACACAAAGCTATAGTATATAACGATCGAAATTTAACCCCACTAAATATGTGTGACAAAACTACGCAAGGAAATGAGAAACAGACTGACAAACAGACAAAGATTCTGGAATGGGCCCAGAAGTCACTTCATGGAAGACATCGCCACGACCTGTGCCAACCTAACGTCGACAAATTAGCGTCGAACGAATGGCTCAGGAGAGGAGATTTGTTCCCCGAGACTGAAGGGTTCATGACAGCAATCCAAGACCAAGTAATAGTTACCCGTAATTACCAAAAGCACATTATGCGAGTTCCCCTTCCATCGGACAGTTGCAGACGTTGTCATAGCTCACCCGAGACTATTCAGCACATTACTGGAGCATGTAAAGCAATTGTTCAGACTGACTATAAACATAGGCATGACCAAATAGCTAATATAATTCACCAAAAACTTGCTATTAAATATAAATTAATTACAACACCCCCTGTACCTTACTATAAATATAATCCTGAAACAGTTCTCGAAAACTCAACACACAAACTATACTTTGATCGAGCTATCCTCACAGACCGAACAACACACTACAATAGACCAGACATAACTTTACTAGATAAAAATAATAAAACCGCCCAAATAATTGATATAGCAGTACCAAATACACATAACCTACAAAACACTATAGCCGAAAAACTGTCAAAATATACAGACTTAAAAATAGAAATTAGCCGAATGTGGCGATTAAGCAGCGTTACCATTATCCCTGTAGTGATTTCAACCACGGGTGTTATTCCCAAGCAACTGCACCAATCTTTGAAAACACTGGATTTAGCTCCCTCAACATACCAAACTCTACAGAAAGCTGCTATCCTGAACACTTGCAGGATCGTCCGTAAATTTTTACAAAGTGACCACGACGCACAAATACCACACTCACAAACATCATTCACCACACAAACACACCCTCACCCATCACCAGTCACACACGTACGCGATCAAAGACAAGCAACACAAACTCTAATCTCATCATCGCACCATATATCTACATCATCTAATACTTAGGTTAGTACTTTTGGGTTAGCACTTGGCTTCGGCCCGTGTTATCCTTTAAAACCGGCACATCGGGGCCGAGATACAAAAATGTATACCAACAAATAATAATAATAATAACACTTTTGCTCGACCTGGGACTCAAACCCAACACCAGTAACTAGCAGTCGCGCTTAGAACCACTAAGCTAACGAATACAAGATAATCCTAACACTCCAAGTTACATCTTAACTTCAACTTTAACAGGTTGGTTTAATGTAAGTTATTCTTACTTCAAGACCGTTACCTTTGGAGCAGCTTATTCATATTCAAATTCCTTATCCAAAACTTGACACTACAGCACCTCATACATCTACATATTAAGGCTTAATCCTCGGGCGAAGGAAGTCGAGGTCGGACGTGCATCGCATACCTTACCGCTAGGTTACTAGTATTAACACCCAAAATAATCCCTGAATTATTATGCGAAATAATCGTATGACGCGCGGACGGAATAATTAAATAGGTAGCTGTAGGCCTGGTACAACTGTTGCGATTTGGTCGTGCGATTTTTTGTTTGATGCTAAAAGTGTAGGAGTGGGACCGTGCAATGTGGTGATGCTTTGGAAGGTCTATGGATGTCTGTCGGCCCCTATGATGAAGATGAAGTTAATTTGCAATGCAATAGTTTTCGAAGCTTTATCTGATGGAAATACCAATAGGAAGCTTTGTCTATACAGGCTGACTTTAAATTCACTGCGACTCTATCAAAGGGTGAGGTACTTATGAATACGAACATGTTTTACTATGGCACTAACTCTGAAAGATGAAAAAGACAGCTGTTCCTTACAGTGCAAGGAAACAATACGATCAAAATGTATGATCAAAATGTGTGATTTATTTTTTCATATTTTACGGCTAGTCGCATAACAAAATTTGTTCGTATTTAAGTACTTTTACCCCCTGTTAGAAAAGTATTGAATTAAAAACACCCTGAATATTATTTATTATGTCTAGTTACGTCGCTAATCAAAATTTTATTACACTCAATAAAGGACATGCAATTCATAACATCTTGGGAGTAATTATATACCTACTAACTATCAGGAACGATCGCAATCAAATCTCAGTCTCAATCTGTAAGAAATACCTACAATTTTGACATTGATTGTCGCTAAGAGATTGCGAGATTTTGAGAGATTTTAATAAGTAGAACTGGCTTTCAGGGATGATCCCAAAAAAAAAGAATACGCGACAAAGTTACGACGACAAGCGACTACAATACACAACACCCACCTTTGTAAAATCGCAACTGCAAGTCTAGTGTTACAAGTATCGATATTCAACGATTACTAGTGGGCGGTAGATCTGCGGTACACTCAGTATGCCCGTGGCGTAGGAATTCGTAATATGTGAGTCAGCGTATCATGTCGCGGATATATCGTAAGATAGTTTATCGCGAAACTCAATTTATGAGCTCGATCCCACTGTTTTATTGTTTCCCTGACTGTGCAATGGATTTTCTATTTAGTCGTCTTTCGAAAAGGGGTCTTTTGGAGCTGTTGAAAGAGAGATAAAGACACTTGAAATTGTAGCAAATCAAATCAAATCAAATCAAATCATTTATTTCAATTAGGCCATTAAAAGGCACTTTTGAACGTCAAAAAAAATTAAAACTAATGAATCTAGTTGCCCATTCCAAAAGGTAGTTTCGTATGGAGAAGAACGGGCAAGAAACTCCATAGCGTCTATTTGAAATGTCAAAAGAACAGATTTTTACTAAACGCATAAAATTTATGAAAGTTTACAGGACACTAAAACCACTAAACTGGTAATAAAAATGTCTGTCTGTTTGTACCCGGTAATCTTCGAAATGGCTGGACCGATTTTGACGGGACTGGCAGATAGCTGATATTATAAAGAGTAACTTGGATTATTTAAGAAAAATAATTTTATTGTTTACTGTTTTCTTGTTTCCCCGACTGTGCAATATATTTTCTATTTAGTCCTCTCGAAAAGGAGACTTGTGGAGCTGTTGGAAGAGAGATAGAGAGGTATACAAATAGATTGAAGTGTATATTTGTAATGTCTAAATAACAACTTATATGCTTGCTTATACTTAAAGGCTATTGGGATTACATGGGACCTAAGTGTACCGGCGAACTGTGGGTGTACATTGGTACACCTCTGCTTAACCCTTCGGGGAATACAGGCGTGATGGTATATATTTAATATTTTTAAATAACAGCTTTTTACTAAATGCAAATGAAAGTTTACAGGATACTAAAACCACTACACCAATAAAAAAATGTGTTTCCGCTAGTCTCCAAAATGGCTGGACCGATTTTGACGGAACTTTCACTGCCAGATAGCAGATGTTATAAAGAGTAAACTAATGGCTATTTTTATTTTAGAAATAATTACAGTTCCGCGCATAAAATTAAAAGCCGCAGATAACCGATATTTACGCCAAGAAAGTCGCGGGCACAAGGGTATCTACAATATACAGGGTGCTTTGAAATTGCTCGTATTCCTCTCGGGAGAAGAAACTATGACTAATTTAGAATGATTTAACCCCTATCACTTGGGGGTCGAAAATCCGCCATTTTCGAGAAAATCTACTTTGTTTTTATTTTTAGCAAAATCCGAATTTTGGTAATTAAAAAAAACTTATCACTTTTCAGCCTGAAATTTTGTATGATCTGATAGCTTACTGATTGACCAACCTCTCTAAAGCTAAAAACTGTGTAATTTAATTTTTAATTACCAAAATTCAGATTTTTCTAAAAATAAAAACAAAGTAGATTTTCTCGAAAATGGCGGATTTTCGACCCCCAAGTGATAGGGGTTAAATCATTCTAAATTAGTCATAGTTTCTTCTCCCGAGAGGAATACGAGCAATTTCAAAGCACCCTGTATAATTGTCTACTGACATATTTAACTCAACATGAACTTTTGAGTAATTTAATGTATTTTTAGATTGTCTTATAAACAATCTAAAACAGTCCATACACATCATATTATCCAAAGTTGACGCAATATTTAAACATGCTAAAGACAGCTCTCAATTTTTAATTCTAAAACAAACAAAAGAACGTGCTTTTAAGCACATTCTTGTTTGTGATGCTATTCATTCTTATCGTAAAATTAACCCATTTTCAACCCTAGCACCATTATTTCAAAAAACACTGTCGAAATCTAAACTTAGAGATATTTATTATTCAATAAAAAAAATACTTACGTCATTTTCTATGTCATCAACAAAACGAGTCAACATGCAAGCCCTCAATAATTAAACAAATTAAATCAAACTTATTCAGCAAAGCATAAAGACAAGATAGATAGGGTTAAATGTATTAAATCCGCCTTTGTAGTTTGTGTCATTAAGTTTAAATTAATTAATCCTATCCTACTTCCTACTATATTCTACCGCGAAAGTTTGTGAGGATGGATGGATGGATGGATGTTTGTTTGTTTGTTACTCTTTCACACAGAACAACATCAACAAACACACGCACACACAGACACAGAACAGATCTGGATGAAATTTGGCGCTGAGATAGATTGTAGAGTGGTACACACATAGAATTTTTTTTATCCCAAAAAAATGTACGGTACCCCTGGGATAATATACCAAATTTAACACTGACGAAGTCGCTAGTAGTTTCATATGCCAATTAGTTTACAATACGATCCAGTAACAACAGTTCAAAGTACATCCTAAAGGTACGCTTAGAATAGATTTAAAAGTATCCGAAATCATTGCTTTAAAAATTGAAGATTTTTTATATTCCTTTCGGAAAAAATCAAAACCCAATTGATCAGTAATCACTTAATCAGATAAGAATTACTTCCGTCTACGCAAAACAGTAACATAATTTATCCAACGATAATACCGTAGTCCGTAGCTAACCACCAAAACACCACGGCCCTACCAGGGGATCATAAGTTTATAACAGGTGGATGGACAGTGAATAGCGTCACTCCGCGAAACCCACCTGCCGACTAGTAATTATGTCATTATCAGGGTCGCTTTGTGACCCTCCGTGCCCTTTGTGGCCAACGAGACGAATTCATTGAACAGTGACACTGCAGACTGGGAAAATGGAAATAGATTGGCATCGTAAATAATTCCAGGATATTATTATCCATCTGTAACGCAAAATACCTCTGCTTAAACAGAGACATTGCGCAATGATCGCTAAACGGATTGGCAATTTCAAACTTATATTAATTAAATACAAGTCTAACTTTCGCGTTTCTTTTTTAACTACGCTAGAGGCCTTGGGTTCGATTCCCAGGTCGAGCAAGAAGTGTTATTGGAATTTTCTATGAAATTCTCAGTAGCAGCTCGGAGTTAGGATTTGTGCTCGGTTAATGACAATTAGACTCGCCCCCTATTACACGAGACCAAAACATACCGGCGAACTGTGAGTGTACATTAGTATTCTTCTGCCTAACCCTTCGGGAAATACAGGCGTGATGATTATGTGTGTGTGCTATACCTCTGTAAGGCGGTCCTCTTCTTAAATAGAGAGGGCATGCGCATTGATCGCTAAGCGGATTGGCAATTTCAAACTTATATTAATTAATTAATTAATTAATTAATTACAAGTAGTCTAACTTTCATCACGATGTTTTACTTCAACGATGACAGTGTTGTCCAAAATAAACTTCTCTCCTTATTTGAAATGTTGCTGTGCCCGACAAGGTTCATAATTGTTTCTATTTAGGTATTAACACCTACCATCTGTTTGTTCACATTATGGATTGCAATAATGATTTGATATAAACTTAGAAAGTATACTCGGTTAATGGCAATAGGCTCGCCGCCTATTACATGAGCCCTAAACTACTGTGGGTGTATATTGGTACACCTCTGCCTTACTCTTCGGGGAATGCAGACGTGATGGTGATGGTAGAATGTACATTGTTACTTGCCCGGTATCGAACTCAAAACCTAACATATACACAACAAAAATTGATAAATATTAACCACTAAACTTTATAGTAAGTACCTATTTAGGCAAATTCTGCAACCGTAGTAAAAAAAAAATAGCAGTTCAATATTAAATGACAAAAAAATACTGTTGCAAAAACGTTTCATACTAGCCGTCATGTTACAAAATCTTTGGTTTAATATTTAACACGTGTCGAAAAGTTAAAATTAATTTCAGCAGTATTGTTAAAACAAGTGAAATTTTGAGCAACTTTAATCGCGCGTTCATTAACAACGTTCGTAATTACACTCACGTCATTCGGAAATATTTAACATTGTTTGATGTGTTACCAATTAATAAATTGTTCATCAAATTATAGGAAACACTAACTTCCGCGCGCAACTTCGTGCGCATGGCTTATTTCACCCGCTTTAAGTTACGTCTTTGGTTACTGCTCAGCTCTCGTGGGTCGTAGCGTGATGTTATATAGCCTATGTTACTCAGGAATAACGGCTCTATATGTTTTGGAGAAAAAATTGTTAAAATCGGTCTATTACTTTCGAAGCTTATTTGGTAAAAACGAACAAACAAAAAATCCTTCCTCTTTATAACATCAGTTTAGAAGTAAAGATGATTAACAAATACAGACAGTTGTAATCCATTGCCTGACATTTTATATTTACTTATCTGACATTACAGATACAAAAGTAAGTTACTTTTAATGGTAACAATAGCTAGCCTATTCCAAAAATAGCTGATTCAAAACAAAACAGTTTAAAATCGGTATAGACAAAACAAGATAAAATTAATTACAGCCAAAATTAATACCAGTAAAACTCTTTAAAACAAATTAGGGTAAACGGCGCAATAACTGGCATCATAACTCAGAATGCTATTGAAAGAACACACAAAGCTGATAATGGAGACGTTTACCTTAAGCAGAGGTGTTATCTTATTAATTATCTTAATGAGGTGCAAAACAATCGCTTTCCTGATAAAACTGATAAGCGGATAAGCGCTTATCAATTGTGCATAAGGTCAAAGGTCAACGCTGCAAGTATCTTGAAAATATGTAGTTAAAAGGTTTGTAACAAAATCTTTATCTACCCGATTTCAATATTTTTAACGATTCGTTTCTTTTACCAATGGTAACTTGAGAAATCGGATCTTTGCAAAAATACACACACATAAGTAAAATGATTATTCTGACAAAAACGGTATGAATTCAGCACGTTATTTTGACATAATCAATATCATTCGACGTCTGCCATTCTCAAATTAACTGACTTATTCGAAGAGGAAAATAAAATAAAAGTTTACAAAGACCAATGGATCCTATTGAGTGCAGAAAATGGAAAAGATTAAGTCTGACAGCAGACAAGCGACATCTGAAATAATCCTTAAACGAGAAGGATGACGTCACTGAAGTATTTCAAAGTGAGACCTCTTCAAATTGGATCACAATAAGTATTACAAACAGTTCGGTAAAATATTTAGAACAAAGTACTTGTTTCGAAATGTAATTATAACTTAAATTACGTCTTCACGGCTCAACAAAAAGTTGGGGAAACAGTAAGGACTTGGGGCGGGCTATGTTTGGAATTTTCCGAAAGTATCTGCATTGTGATTTTCCGGTGGGGAACCGAAGTCACTGACATACCTACACGAAGGTTGCAAAATCAGTGATTTGAAGCGGCTGGTAATGTGTGCCCCGAAGTAACGAAGGCCATTGACAATACAGACGTGACAAATTTCTAATTATAAAAATGTTAAATTTGTTCCTAGCCAAATGGATCGTCGATGTCACAAACTTAGCTCATGGTATCTACATATAAAAAAAATATACCATCACGCATGTATTCCCCGAAGGGTTAGGCAGAGGTGTACCAATGTACACCCACAGTTCGCCGGTATATTTAGGTCCTATGTAATAGGGGGCGAGCCTATTACCATTAACCGGGCACAATTCCAAACTCCGAGCTGCTACTGAGAATTTCATAGAAAAACCCAATAACACTTTTTGCTCGACCTGGGAATCGAACCCACCCCTACCCCTACGGGTATCTAGATGTTGCTGTGTTTCGGTTTGAAGGGTTTGGGTGCCGGTGAAATTACAGGCACCTGAGACATTTCAACTTGGCTTGGCTCTGGGATGGCAACGCATTTGCAAGGTCTCTGGTATTGCAGTTGCCTATAGGCAGAGATGACCATTCAACATCAAGTAGGCCGGCTTGGTTGCCATCCAACGATATTTAAAATAAAAACATAACAAATACAAAACCTAGAGTAGAGACATGTCTTCTATGCAATTTGAGGGGTTGTGCATTAAAGTTCTGTAATAATCCACAGCACACCTAGTCAATTAAGCTCATAGTTTAAGGGAGACTTTCATCAATATCTTTCTAAATGAGTTTTTGGTGGTAAGGGAAAAATCAGGGGTGGCAATTCTACTGAGTTTTAGGAACGATCGCAATCTCAATCTTTTTAGAATACCTTGACTTTATTGTCTCTAAGATGAGATTGTGATTAGATTATCTTTCATTATACAAGGAAGATCGTCCGACCAAGACGGGAGTTGTGTCTGATGAGCTACTTCCTAAACGTTGTGTTTGGGTTTCTTTATACATGCAAATTGCGAGGTGAATTCAGCTTACACGATGTAGGACACGTCACTCGTCGTTCGTATGCAGAGGCATACACAAGCCTCAAATCATACCCCTATAAACCAATTTCAAAAAAAGAATGAGTTTGTGTACTTTTTAGTATGTAAATGTTTTTTTAAAAACATATATTTTGTTTTTTTATGTATATGTGTGTTTATGTTTTTTTTTATGTATGTGTGATTTATTTGTCATATCTTTTATAGTCAATATTTGTGCCTACCGTGATTAAGCTAGATAACGGAGCACCCAAGAACGAATAGCTAATCAGTTAGCATTACTAGTTTATAGATGCCTAGTACAGTCATCTTTAAAATGGACGTAGGTGTCTTAATTAACAGCGTAGGTAATTAGGTTTAAGTACTAAACCATTTTTCCTGCAACTAGCTTAAACCCACGGCTTTCTTCGCGTAAATGTCGGTTATCTGCGGGTTTTAATTCTTTTTGCACGGTTCTCTAGTTATTTTTCTAAATTAATACCAAATAGCCTACTCCATATAACATCAGCTATCTGCCAATGAAAGTCCCGTCAAAATCTGTAAAGCCGTTTCGGAGATTAATCGGAACAAACAGGCTGAGACAAAAAAAGGAAAGTTGATTGTTTTTTGTATAAGTACCGCGTATATGGCATTTAGTAAAAATCTGTTATTTTAACATTACAAACAGACAGTTGCAATTTTATTTATCAGTATAGATTTAAAACGTTGTTAAAATAATAGAACGACAGAGTACTGTCCATTTTCCCTATAGAACCATTCAAACGATAAGTTTTCTTCAATAAAAATAATAAACTCAAGTTGAAATAACTCGAAGATGGATTGTTATTCTTTTCTTCGATAACCTTTATCTTGGACTAAAGAAGAAGAATATTTCCTCTGTACAACGTTTCTAACTAAATGTAAACTTTGAATTGTTTGATACAGCAACGATTCCTAAAACTGGTTCCGTAGAAAAGTCACAAAGCTTCCGCGAAATTAGATTTAACATTGCATTTTTCACCTTGTTGCCATTCCATCAATTTGCACTAAGCTTTTCCAAACATCTTTTTATAATGCGCTTTTGCAAAGGAATGGAACTCTGTACCCGCACTTTCTGTAGAACTTTCTTTCCGAACGCATTCAACCCTAATGTCTTTAAAGTTAACAGGTTTCGTCTGAAAAGCTCGCTCCATCATCGACTTTGCCTTTGTCACTTAGACTCGAGTCAAGAGCTATATCAAATAAATAAAAAGTTTATTAAACAATTATAAATAAAACAACACCATTTTAACAGTAAAAGTGAATGTAAAGAATGGATTGTATAACCTAGAAAATATATCAAATAATGATGTTTGTTCATATTCTAAACTAGGGCCCGGCTACGAAGGCACGCAATTTTCGTTTTTTCCCGGTGGATTTAAAAAAATCTTAATCAATTTCAAAAATCAAATTGGTTGAGCCATTTTCGAGTGTTTGGGAACAAACACAAAGCAGTTGATTGAAATTAAAGACACTGCAATCTATAAATCTATAAAGTTAAAGAGTTTTTTTTTTGTTTGTTTAAGCGCGCTAATCTCCGGAACTCCCAATCGGATTGGTTAAAAGTCTTTTTGAACATGATAACTGGATTCGTGAGAAATAGTATAGGCTATAAAACATCACGCAAAGACCCACGGGAACACAACAGTAACCAGAAAACAAAAAAAAAACACGCGAACGAAATCACAGGTTGCTAGTGTAAAATATAAACTTTGCAATGTCCTTCATTTTATAATCATTTAATGTGGGGTTCCACAAAATAATCCGTAATTGGCTGTAAGATTGGTATATATATTAAGATAAAATTTATAAGAGCTGTGGATTTTGTAAATAAATAAAAGAGCTTTATTGAAGGTTCCTTGCAATCGAGAATTGATTGAAACAATTGCGCAAAGGAACGAAGTTAACCGCACAAGTACATAGATATAGAAACCTCATCCGATCCGATAAGTAAGATCAAGTGTTGTTATTAACACTTTCTCCCTTCTCAAGTATCCAATCCTATGTCTATTTTCTATTTCCATGGTGTTTAATTCTGAATCTAGCTCAGAGCTTTCTATTGTAACAACTTTCAGGCCGATTGAACAAAGGTTTGGAGAGAAAACTTAACTAACGCATTGTCAATATAAACTAATATAATAAAGAATATTTTTGTTTTTGTGTCTGTTAAAATACACTAATCTTTGGGACTTACAGTGTACAGTTATATTTCAAAAAATATTTTTGTCTTTGAAGACAGATTTATAAGGCTATAGGCTAATATCACGATACGACACAGGGGAGCGGGGCAGGAACTAAACAATTAACGCGTGTGAAAAAAAACATGCAGTAAAAATCGCGGGTAGAAGCTAATATTTTTATATTGTTGTACGTTTCGATAATTCATAAGTGAACTATTTTTTTTTTTTTTCAATATTAAGAGTATCTATAATACTTACATAAACGTATATCCGAAAAGAAACATTGTTGCTCCATGAATCAGAATAATGTCAATGTTTGCTTGATAAAGTGCTGTTATACTTGAGGCACAGTTTCAAGAATAATACCGATTGCATCTGAGACTGTCCCGTGCATGTTGCACCGTGTGGGGAGCCCCACATGCGCAGGCGCTGCTAACGGTCGCAGCATCTCCGCCGCGCCTTACAGACACATCTGAGAATGCTGAAATTTGTTTACTCACGAAATTGAATGTTATATATACCATCCCGCTTGTATTTCCCGAAGGGTTAGGCAAAGGCGCACCAATGTACGCCTACAGTTCGCCGGTATATTTAGGTCCCATGTAGGGGGCGAGCCTATTGCCATTAACCGGGCACAAATCCAAACTCCGAGCTGCTACTGAGAATTTCATAGAAAAACTCAATACCTAATCCTAATCGATCCTCCCTCGATCGATCAATCGAAAATAAATAGAATAAAGAAAGTAAAAAAAGTAAAGGAAGTAAATTGAATATTCGTAAACTATATCGTCGCAAATATTTAGATGTTTTGATAATAATTATATTACTAAGATTATACCTAGTACGAAATTCGTTTGCCAAAGTCAGTAACTTTCGATTTTACATTTAATTAGAATGAAAAAAAAACTAAATAATAATTAAATTACAAACTATGTACAGTTAAAATAAAAAAGTAACTGCTACTATTTTTTTTAATAGTCATATGCTTCTACACCATCGACGAATTTCTTACAGACAACATTTTTTTTGTGACTGATCCTGTATTTATGACTTACATAATATAGGTAATTAATATCAATTTAAAAAAAAATGAATTTAAAAAAAATGTACCTACTGTAGTTTTGTTATATTGGAAATGTCTAATATTGCTAAATTAACCTGTGAAATTGCTATTTTGTGTAAGGGTAGATTATTGAATTTCTGTAAAATATCTATAAGACCGGAATTTACACAAATAAATACTTTAACTTTGTAATTTCAATCATCTGCTAACAGCTATGAGGTGTAAATTGTGAAAAATGTAAAATATGAAATCGTCCTACCAAAACAATTCCGGAATATTTTTGTACTCTTAAAATATTATTTCCTTTATAAACCTCCTAAAAGTTTACCATGTTCCATAAATAAATGTAAATGAAAGGGACAAATTCCCTCACCCTGGACTTCATTATGTAAATTGTAGTATTTTGGAAGACTTCCAAAAATATGTACAATTTACATTTTCGCTTAAATCAGACATTCACACAATGAGCGTGAAAAACTCGAGTTCGTTTACCTACATCTAACAACCGCCGTATTTTTACTAACATAATATTATTTAGCATTTGTAGGTATATGTGCAAAAAAAGTTATCAAAACAACATAAAAAAATTGTTAACATTTCAAATGTACAAAACGACTATAATAAAAAGGGAAAATATTCACAAATTGTAAAGAAGCACATAAAACACGCAATTAACAGCTACCTACGTCGCTAATCACATGGGACCATCGAATTATAAATATTAACGACCAATTAAAACTAATAATTGACATAAAAACCATCGAGCCACACATGCGATAAACGATCGTGAAATCGCGAGAGATATCTCAATGTTAAACACGCGATAGTGGAGTAGGCCGATTGGAAAGTCGCAGGTCATTTAATAACTCGTACCTTATGTGATAGGCCTTGTTGCATCTCGCAGCTCGCATCGAACCCGACCACTCCGTATAGAAACTTTATAGACGATCGTAAACGAGATACCTACTATAAAATCACAATTTGAATTTCCTTAAGACAGTTCAATTTTCAAGGTATAATTGAGCTTTAAAGCACCGACATGAGCTATAGGTCCCAATTATCAATAAAACAACCGTTCAACACGACCCAACAACGTCGAAACATTATGAACATAATACTCCTACGCTGGCGTATGGCATTACTGTAATGTCATTATAAAAATGAGCCGAGACGAGGTCGGACGCAGGTGGCGGGTACACTCGCGAATTCTGTACTCGTAACATTACAATAAAGACGCGATAGACTAGTCTCCACTTCTACTGAATTACCAACAAAAAGATTTTATAGATCATTGTTCAAACGTTTCTGCTATTAGCTGTAATGACGATGGCCATTTATAATTCGATCGGGCGGCTAAAGCTTTACTAGATCCAAACAAAGAAAATGTTTGCAAACCAATCTTATTAGGAACCGCACGTGCGTGGAATGAACTTCTCGACTAGTAAAAGGATTCTGTAGGAGCATTAAGTATATATACTTCATAAAAACTGAACTTTAATCAAGTAATTGTACGTAATATCGTAAAAGGTTTCGGCATTTCGTTCTCAGCTGTGAATATTATAAAACCAAAAGTCGATATGTTATTATTGCTGATAGGAAACTTACTGAACTGGATTTAAAGTATTTAACACTCCCTTCACTGTGAACACTGCGGCGAATATGAAATAACCATTACAATTATGAGCTGGCTCTATTGAAATGTAAATATAATGGTTAAGTAACAGATGTCTGCCGACTGAGTCATCAGCGACCAGTCTCAGCAAGTGTGAATTTTTTAAACAAGCTTTTAAAACAAGCGCAACGGAACAAAGAAATATATTTTAAAGCCGGGGTGGAAATGTTGAAGTTAAAACACGCTAAAAGTATATTGTGATTAGGGTCAAACAAAAAAAGGAGAACTAATAAAAGAGTCGTTAAACACCGGTTTTGAATTATAAATGTTAATAACAACTTAATAATTACATTCACGCGTAAGGGTCGTTAAATGATTGTGGCGAAGTTCAGGTGGGACAGGATCGTCGACAGGTTGCCTAAGAGACACAGGTTACACACAAAGAAGGTTCGCAGAGCTGGAGGTTGCATTACGTTTCGTTCTAAGACGGTTAAACTAATTCCCTCAGCGTTTATCATCGGTGACCCTCGATTTTAGCTTACAGCATCTTCTAGAAAAAGTGACTTTTAACAATAATTAACGAATAGAAACTTCATTAAAGAGAATGGAGTTGACAAAGAGTGCCGACGTACCTTTCCGAAAGCGTTTGTCAATCCCAAACATTTCGCTGATGTTTCTTTACGTTAAATTGCTCAATGCAAAGTCTGATTTATCTGATGATAATAAGTCTATCGGCATTCGCTTACAACATTTCATCGTGAGACAATTAGCGTCGTACCAGACAATTATCATCTGTTAAATCAGTCTGACCCTGGCAAAAGCCGGGATTAATGACGCCAGGCTGAGATGAAGAAATGAGGCTGTTGGAGCACTTTACGATTGCAGAAAGTCACTTTGTCTGGCAGTCACAGCGGGAATGTGTTAAAAATAGGTGAGGTTGCAAATATCAGCTGACCTCTGTAGACGTCATCGTAGAGGGGGGCGAGCGCGGCGTCTGGCGCGCCCCAGCGGGACGCCTCGGGGTACACCATGGGGGCGCGCCTAGCGCGACATGGCACTCGGCAGCGGCGCGTGCGTCTGCGTCGGCCGTCGCGCGCGGACTGAATACACTCGCAAACACCTACACGCTGACACACACGTAAAGCTTCTAGAGACACAGAGTAAAATAACCAGTGTATTTAAGGAATTAATATCTATACCTATATGGGGATCGACTGGAACTCCTTTTCTTAGAGTAGCTCCGATCGCGACGACCACCTACTTCGAATTTAATACTTTTGGGGTTCAAAATTATAGACAAACAAGAAAAAACGTGTAATGCAAAGTACTCAAATCGTATAGGGGGTCCCCTTAAGTTCTTAAAATTCTTTAAAATCGACGGCAAATTAATTAAATAAATACGGAGCTATAATAATTAAATCCAAGAAACAAAACGAAAGCTCTGTGGGAGCTTTAAGCCGACTCCCCTGACCGCACTGTACTTCTTACTCTGTGTGCATGTGCAGACAGAGCCCCCCCCCCCACTCCCCTCACGTGCTTCACTTTCGCACGGTCCGCGAACCCCGTCGCGACACTAGTTTAATTGCAACCCGTCCGCTGCAGCAGAACCGGATTTATTGTCTCCCGGTCGATATCACCTCGACGTTGATGGGAAACCAGAGAAATCGACCAGGGTTCCGTAAACGAACCGTAACCGGTTGTCCTAGGCTCGGCTTGATTAGTTGTTGAGAGACTGCAACTGTTATTGACAGCCCTAAGTGTCGGGGTATGGCTGGAATTGCGAGGTGCGCAAGAGTGACATGCGCAGGCGTCGACGCACTTGTAAAAGACATCAACGCGCGCGCTGTAATATGAAACCCTTTATATGAAGACATTGAACGCTCACACAACTATTTAACTTGTTAAAGGGAGAAAATTGTGTTATTAACGTTTCTTACTTCAATATTATATTCATTTAATGTTCGCATGTAGTTGTATTACTCATAGCTTTGTGTACGCTACTAGAATTTTCCTTTACAAATGATTGTGAATGTATTTCTAATCGCTGGACAGCAGTTAGATTAGGTACTTGGCCACGACACGCACAAATTGGCTCGTTTGTATTATTAAATATTAACAAGTAATTCCTACTATTACAAGTCTCCTGCTGGAAAATTAATAGATATGCTGCATGCTACCTGTAGATTAAATCTTACATAAGTTAACATTAAAGATGAACAGATTAACTGTGCGTATCCAATGACATCTGATTGGATTCAAATTATATGATTCAGGAATTATAATTATTAAGTGGTATTTGTGAATGACATTGTTAGGTATTATTGGTATTGAACTTGAGTGCTGGCTTTGCATTTAAACACCACGTTGGGTGGGAAAAACAAACCACTTGGTGATTAGATGAAATATGCTCTGTCGCTACAAACCTACATACCTACTGGAACTCAATCAGAAATGACGACGTAAAGCTAAAAATACGTAGTGCGACTAAACTAAAGTTCTAACAATAGGTGTTAACTCGTGATTAGTGCAGTGTTGAGTATCGATGCGCGGGCGCAGAGCGGTGAACTATGCAGAGTTGCAGGCTGCAGGGCGTAGGGCGCGGGCGGAGGCTGCGGCGAGGCCTGCTACCGCTAAAGGAAAGGGGAGAAGGCCAACTATAAAATGTCGAACTAGAAAGAAGAAGAACAAAGCATTAGCGATACATTACGCCCAATACCAATCGTCAAATAAGTAATGCATGATGTGTTTACCTGTAAGAAGTTTGTACACTAGTCTATAAGTATATTGAATGTATCTCATAACTTTGTATCGGTGTATTAAATTGTTAGTGAGCCAAATAAATAAAATAAAATAAAATTTGAGTAAATGACACCACCATCAATTGACGTACTTTTTATGAGCTGTCAAAACGCGATTCCCCGTCACTATTTTGTCATCTCAATTCACTATTTATTGATTTCAAAGATACTTAAAATCGAATTTGGTTAAAATAAAGTGGTTTTTTTTTTTGTGAAGTTTTGTCTTGCAATTATTTTTTAATAGTGTCATTTATCCAACTGCGAAACTTTTAACTGTCATGAAATGTTTATTGTTGGATTACCAGGATTACGAATGTAACTGTATCGTAAGTTTGTAGGATGAGCAAAATTCTGAACTAAAGAAAGCTTATATACCTACCTACTCTATCTAACAATAAGTTAACAAAAGCCGTACACTACCTACTACACTGTTATTGAAACACTAACTTTACCAAACAAAGTATTACATTGAATCTATTCCGAACTTCGGATGATTGCGATTCGGATCAAAAGATGGCTTTGCAAAGAAACAAACAACTTCTCTATTCTTTGAATAGATTCCTTTGATATAGGTACTTTGTACCAATGTGGATTAGAGTGGATTTCTCAATAGAATTTGTTACAAATCAACCTTCTGTTCGCCCACTACGCGAAGCTACCGCAACCAGTTTATGTTTTAAATTCGCGATAAAAAAATATCTGCAACGGCGCGTGTCATTAGCCGCGATGTCCCCCCTCCCCGCCCCCTACAGCCCCCGCCTGCATTTATTAATCTTATTCGGAGAAATCGACGCATCACAAGACTGCCCCGCTCCCCTCCAGCGCGCCGCAAGGATACCAAGAGTTCAGAAGGATATTGGCAGGAGATTAGGCGAAATTACTATTTGATGATGTTAGAACGTTTGGAGTTACCTACATTTTTTTTCTAGGAGCTAAAGATGTTGGGTTTTGTATGCTGACATAAGTGCCTAATTAGGTAGGTGTTTAGACTCAAAGGTTAACAACTTTTTACTGGCTCACAAATTCACGGATGAATGTCTATTTAGTCTAGTAGAAACGCATTTTAAGATTTTGCTATGTAAACGGTTAAAAAATTCAACTATTTGATGGCAACAGATAGTTTGTTTAAATTTCTGCGATTATCGGGGATATAAGTCCACTATAAAACGACCATAAACTAAATTATTTAATAATCTCAATGTCCGAAAAAGGACCTAATCTCGATTTGGTTTGGCGGAATTCATGGACACCCCAGTGTCCGGTACGCCCGTTCACTCACCGTGCGACATCGCCTTGAATTGATACATATGTATTTATTTATAGGCACCTACACATAATCGATTTCTGCTCTTATGTACACCGCTTATTTTCACACACCTAACCAAGTTTTGAACTGCGTTAAATTTAGCAGAGAGTGGCTCAATGGATAGACCTACATTTTGACGTTAGCGACAAACCAGTACCTAAATATTAACATTTTTTATTCCTAGATTTCTATCGTTAAGTTTTGATATTGAGAGAATTTCTGTTATTTGAGAAATCGATGTAGGTTGCGCTTTCTGGCATAGATAGAGGACTTAGATTAATGGTTTATTTTTGCTAGCCTTTTATTTTTTTAAACATTATTGGATGGCAAACATGCTGACGGTCCATCTAATGTTAAGTGGTTAGCTCTGCCTATAGCCATCTGTCAAAGGCTATCTAAATACGTTACCAACCCAGAGATAAAGTTAAAATGTCTCGTGTGCCTGCAATTTTACCGGTGCTTTAAACCGAAACACAGCAACGCTGCTTTGCGGCCGAAAAGGAATCGTGGTAGTATTTCCCTTGACGAGCTCCTTCACACAAAGAGTTCTACTACTACTAACCTGTACCTGTACTGTGCCACTCCTTGGCAAAAGCCTCCCCTCATACCTTCTATCTCCTCGATATTTTGCCTCACAAGTATAACAAAGTATTATGCCCGCCAATTATTTTTCTCTCGTCCTATCTTCAGCCCCATAAGGTGGAGAGCTTCCTTTGTTTGTGATATCCACTTCACCCTGTTATTTGTTTGATTTCCACGACTGTCGATTGTACCCACTCCATGCCTTGAGGCAGGGTTTTCAAGGTCGTCTGGCTTCTGACGTGCCAGCACTTCCGTTATGAACTAGATACCTAGTCATTATTGCCGGATACAGCTACGTGTTTGTATGTTGGCAATCAAATAGTTTTAAAATAAGTACAATTAGTATTAAACTACTTAGGTACGGCGAATTTCACCAAACTTTTAGGAAACGCCAGTATAAAATAAAGTCACTTCCCGCCGTCTGTCTTCTGCACATTAGATCTTTTAAACTCCGCAACGGATTTTTATACAGTTTGATTGATAGGTCGAGCGACTCAAGAGGACGTTTTATGCGTATTGAACATAAGGCTATGACGAACGGGAGCGGAGCAGTATCCAAAGACGTAAGTAATTGCGGGTGACACCGCATAGTGTATTTACCTCGTCTAGCGTAAGTTTTTTATAAGACAGACAGACAGACAGCGGCGTCTCAGTAAAAGGGGCCCGTGTTACCCTTTGGGTACGGTAGATGAAATGTGTCACAATATGATGAAAAGAAACGAGATTCGGTGCGACATAAAATAAAGAAGATAACCCGCTATTTTCCGGTCATACATTTCTACGTAAGTAGTAAGTAAGTATCTATAGTATGTCAAAACAACGTATGCGCTTTGCAAAAATTGCACATCCAGCAAGTTAAAGTAAGACTATAATTAAATTCAATTTACTCACAAGTAAATTGTAAACGGCCGTCCATTTGCGTAGCTTTCACATTTTCTACTCGAGATCTTTCCTACAATCTTGCTAATAATAACCTATTGATGTAAAATAATTCTAATGAATAGGCCTTTGTTTCAAAGAGCCATGGACTACGCTATTGTGGTGTTTAATTTTAGTAACATTACAAAACAATTGGTACTTTCGACCAATTACAAAATATTTCACAATTTATTTTTAAGAAATAGGTAATGAGTCATATAAAAACTAGGCAGTTACTGTCACACCTTTCATATATTACTAGATAAGTTTTTTTTCTTTAATATCAGACCAACCGGTAATTACTTACTTGATAAGTAAACCATCACCATCACGCCTGCATTCCCCGAAGGGTTAGACAGAGGTGTACCAATGTACACCCACAGTTCGCCGGTATATTTAGGTCCCATGTAATAGGGGGCGAACCTATTGCCATTAACCGGGCACAAATCCAAACTCCGAGCTGCTACGGAGAATTCCATAGAAAAACCCAATAACGCTTTTTGCTCGACCTGGGAATCGAACCCAGGACCTCTAACGTAGCAGTCGAGCTCAACACCACTAGACTAAGGAGGCAGTATAATAAGTAAAATAATACTAAAATATTTTTTTATATCTCCATTTCTATTTTATTCATTAGGTATTTTACGCGCTGTCACCACAATAAATTTAATAAAAAAATAAGCATCTAAATTATGTTATATATCGATTGAAGTGTATTAAATTATTCGCCAAGATAACATAATCAAATTCTTGAATTATTAATAAGGCAAGAAATCGGCCGAGTGGTGAATCGGATTCGCGCACTGAAGGTTCCTTACCACCAAAACTATTGTAACTTTTTCAGAGGTACGTAGGTTATTTACACAATTTACCTTCTACTTACACATGATAGACACCATAGTAACAATTCTTCTTCTTCCTATTCTCTGGACAATTTAACTGGCTGTAGTATTAGGTAGTTGACACCACTAACCAATAATTTCAGGTCACAACTTCTCTAAAAAAGCCCTTTTTTATCCATGAAAACCGATTAATTTTCGATTTATTGTAAAATTAGATTTTTACTTATCTTAGAATCAATAAATAGTCAATTGAGTAGGCCGATGAGTGACGTCACAGCGTGCTATTGCCGTACAAAATCTATGGGAAAATCGCGTTTTGACAGTTCATAATAAGTATGTCAATTGATGGTGGTGTCATTATTACGCTCAAGAAGGTACAACTCTACAATAGACATACAAACGGACGGACAGACGGCGTAGGTAAGGTAAATAAACGTAGGTAGGTAATCTCTGGTTTTTATCTTATGATCATGGGACCCTAAAACCATGCGGCTTGAATTTTAACTACCTACTGGTCTATTAATAAAGCAACAATAATGCATTTCCAATATCAATATTTAATTAACATAAGCTATAAAATTTCACAGAACTGGTATCATAAAAGCAGTCTTGTGAATAAACTTTTCAACAAGGAATACTAGGTAGACGGTACTAAGTAATATTGGAAAGACAAAAACTAAATGCTGATGTTTTTATATCTCTTTTTTATGGCTTTTTAATTTCTGCCAACTCTTTGCATCTATTTCTGTTACCACTGTTTCTTTGTTCTCATCTCATCCCAACTTTGTGTTTAAATGTAGATGCATAAACAATAACTATAAATATTTTTAGGGTAAAACATGGGTATTTACCATTTTGAATAGGTACAAGTCGTATTCAAAATGGCGCCTAAACACAACTTATGCGCATTACCTACACATTGTCACTCACTCATCACTATTTCAGAAGCATGAACAGCTGCATATTTTACACTACTTATTAGAGATTTTTTTCATGAGATTTTAATCTAAAAGAGACATAGACATCATCCAATTTGCTTAGTCTACAAATTGACTACAAGACTAATCGAAAAAAGAAACTATTCTGGTAAACTAACTAGTCTGTTAAATTTTAAATCTAAGTTCGAAATATATCAAGTCTGGAACAGAGCTAGGCTAAAGGATAATACTTTGCCATTCAAGTTAGAGCCTTAAATCATGTTCAATAAAATATATTGGTTGGATTTTTCAAAGGAACTTCAGATTGGCTGATGCAGTGTCAGAGGGTTTCTGTAATAATAAGTGATACCCACTAGCCTGTACTATAGCTATGGTTATTACTAACTCATTATTCAATGCAAAATCCTAATTAAATCAACTGTTACATCACTTTTTACGTTCTTGGTCAAAGGAGAAGAAAGAGTGTAAAAAAAAACAATAAATAAAATAAAATAATTTATTTTAAGACTAAACTTTTCTTAAATAAGTATATTTAACAAGTTTATATTACAACATTAATTAAGACACATTGAAATTAAGAGCAGGAAAGATCATTAAAAATTTTACAAAAAGGTGACAGTTTCTCGTCATTATTTTACATAGATTTATAATCGAAAAATATTGAATACAACTGCTAGTTTATTTTTTTATATAATAAAGTTATAATTGTTATGATACATTACACCATTTCGCATTTCCTCATAATAAATTGGTCAATATTGATGGCCCTTAGTTCACGAGTTAGTTGATAGATGGTTGTGATGGCCAATAGCTATTGTATCATGCGTAAAAAAATATAAAAGAGCGCCCTAACATAGGAAGAAATCGCTAGGCCTTCACAAAACACAATTGTGCCTAGACCGAAACAGCTATAACAATAGATGCTGACATGTAATAGTGACTACTAAGTTATTTTAAACAGTTTATTCTAAATTATTATACATTTTCAAAGCTATACAGCCTTTTCAATGAATACTATGTCTTTGTTACACATTTAGTGTATGTTTATCATACATAATTATGTCCTTGTAGAACATAGATTAAAGAGTTACCTGCTCTTAACAGTGGTCAACACAAAGCGAACCTCCTTACTTATAGTAAATTTAAAGTGAGGTTACTTGGAAGGAGTTGGTGCCGTGGGGGCAGCAGCAACGCGTTGTTGTGCAGCGGACAACTGAGGCGTGGTGGTGGCCAGAGCTCGCAACTGCTGCTCAGCCGCAGCATTCACCATTTTTGTAACATTCGTCTTCATCTTATTCCGTTCTGCAGCACTCTTGCTTTTTACTGGGGCGTTCGGGCGCTTTGCCACCGCCTTGCCTGCCTTACCCTTGTTCTTCTTTGTTTTTGCGCCAGCAGGCAGTTTACTCTTTACTTTTAGTTTGCCTTGAGCCATTGTCTACGTATTGTACGTCCTATTAATTTATTTTCGCACAAATACAAAACAGAAACTCACAACAACGTGGTTTTGACAGTAGGATTTGATGTTGACATCTCATTGACAGATCAGAACTGACATTCGGGCGTTCCGTATACAAGTAGTTTTGTTTTGACTTATAGCATAAAGTGCTGGAGATTTAGAGAACACGTTTTTATACTAAGATTTGTGCGAGGGAAGTAACAAGAGTTCTTTTCATGTTCAAAGTACAGGTACATTCTTACAATATTTTTTATTTATGATAGAAGCGTTCCTTTTTACGGACAGATTGACAATTAATTATGTTCGCCATAAATATTAATTTCAAATAAATTATGATGTCGAGGGATAATGAATAAAGATACAAATAAAGAGACAAAATTGGTATTTATTTTACGGACTTTTTTTATTCATAAATCGACTGTTGCAGTATATGAATTCGAGTTTCAAGTTAAGAAATATACATAATATATAATATCTTCTAAATATATTTTATGTACAGACAAATAGAAAAGTAGTCGAGTATATCGGCTATCGATAGAGTCGAGCGGCGAGAGTGCAGGCGACCGGCGGAAAGCGGTGCGGACGAGGGCGCACCTCGCCATAAAACGTCTAGAAAAATAGATAAATCGCTCAAAAACGTCAGAATCAGTCGAAAAGATAGAAGAGTAGAGAACGGGCGACGTCAAAGGTGACGACGAGGGTAGGTCCTCAGGCCCTTCTCACGCGTACTCCGTGTCGGTAGAGAGCGAGCGCTCCGCGGGGGAGCGCCGTCCGCTCGCCTCCGCCACCGCCGGCTCGCCCGCTTGCGCCTGCGCGTACGCCAGGCTCTTCTGGTAGCTGAACAGTTGCCGCTCCAGAGAATAGTTCTCCGCCTGAAGAACGGCTATTTCGCGCCTGAAAATATTAACCATGTTATTATTTATGAAAACATTTATAAATTTGTATTACAGCAGCAGTAATCACTTCTACCTCATCTGATGCGCGTGTAGCCGACATAAGTCATCATAGACATGATAAGTAGCTTGAAAGAGAAGATAAGTATCGCCCCACTCGAGGCGTACACGAAGTTCACCGCCCGGATGCAAGAAGGCGCTGCCGGGTCGCGACATGTCTTCAACGCGGAGGGCGGTCTCCATCATGAGCCCCTCGTCAGCACTGTCTTGAGCGTAGTAGTGCTCGAAGGGGGCGCCGGGCAGTTCGTCGGCGTCGGGCTCGCCGGCCGCGACGCCGGTGCGCACGAGCCACGCCGACCAGCTGACGTAGCGCAGGTGGTTGCGCGGCACGTGGTGCACGTCGCGGTACAGCATGTGCAGCCGCACCATCTCCGAGTGCATGTCGCAGCGCACCGCCCACGCCTGTTTGTCGCGGTCGTAGCACGTCGCGGCACGCCCCGCCGCCGGCACTGCGAGCTCTGCCAGAGCTCGCGCCCATACCAGCTCTACTGTCAGTCGGACTCCTTTAGTTAGTAGCCGCGACGGTGGCCGCGGGTTCCAAGGTGGTGTGCGACCGTCAGCGTCACATACGCACTCTAGTGGCCCCGAGTGTAGTCTTCTCTCGCCTTCGCCGAGCGCAAGCGCATATCGAACACGGCAGCGCTGGCCTTCCCCTGATAATCTCATCAACCTCAGTGTCAACGGCTCCTTGCCACCGCCACCAGTAGCCGACACCTGCCAGTCGAAGCCGGCGAACGCTATGGGTGGTGTGTCAAGGCGGGGCGCGCGCAGTTCGCAAGAGTATAGTGTGCGCACTTTAGACATGCTGAGCTCCAGCTGGAACTCGCCGCGGGCATCCGCGAATTTGGTGTTGAGTTCTGCAATGGATACGCAGCGGCCGCGCCCCTGCGCCGCGCAGCCTGCGCTGAAGCGCACCTGTTTCCCGGAAAAGCCCTCATTTGCCGTGAAGTGGTCACGGCTAAGGAGCGTGAATGTGAAGTCGACGTACACCCGCATGCCTTCGCACGCGCCCCTCCACACCAAGTACACACCTGCAACAATAATACCTTTAGTCAGGTTTAAGAGTTACTAGAGGTATAATTAGTTTGGAGAACAGTACTGACCGAGCGACGCGTCTGTGCGGCTGAAGGCGACGGCCCAGCGCTGGTGCGCGCAGCAGAAGTCTTTGGAGGTGACATCGCGGTCGGGCTCGCGCGTGGCGGAGCGCGTGACCACGAAGGTGAACACGTGGGTGTCGGCGCGGTCCTTAAGCCGCGTCGCGCGGTACAGCAGCGCCATGCGCCTGCGCCGCGCGCACCGCCCCCCGGGGCCCCGCCTGCGCTAGCGCCTGCCGACAACAACTAGCAACAATTATTTCATGCATTATGTTATACACCGGACAAAGTCTACAGGTTAATATGTTTGCATCATTAAAGTATATACATATGTAGAGTTATTCGGGAATAAAACAATCTTGTTACAATTATCAGAGTCTAATTACAATAAAAAGAGTACATAAATGTTTAAAGCTCCTATAGCACCGTATTTGTTCTAAAACACGTTAAATAGTTCTGTACGAAAATGTAGGGACCGCATCGTTTCACTGTAAATTACACCGGCACTCATACATAATCTCAAAGGCACTTAATCATTTCCAAGCATTAAAACCACGTTAAATCTACCTGAACTTTCACACAGTTTACCTCCGAAAGCTTCTAAAACTCAAAATCTTCAATCACTTAAAACAGCGAAATCATTTCGGAAACTTCTACCTTGGAATATGTCCTAACAAAGTTGTTCTCTGCTCCGCGACGGAAAATTAGACTTCCAGACCTGAATTATAGAGGTAGCTACATCGAAGCGCATCTGGTAAATGAGCGTAGCTACCTAGCCGCTAGTCAACCGAGGTTTGGGACTGAAGGTGCATTTCCGTGCGGAAAATCTTCATACATCCTGAACTAATCACTTAGCAATTCTCCTCGGGGACTAAATGTTGCTGTAGGTCAGGGATGACGAACATTTTAGATATGCCTGCCATTAAAAAAGCTATTTCTGATGGTTCTATTTTAAATGTGTCATCCATTTATTACTCCCACACTTTGAAGTATGTAATATAATAAAATATTATACGACGTGAGTGTTTTGATATCTTGCTATTTGAATAGTCTTCTTTCTCAATTTGTAATATGGCTCTAATAGTTCTATTTTAAATGTGTCATGTCTTATTTTGTCTTAAATTATTGAAAAAAAAAACCTGCGAATTCATTTCATCCTTCAAAGAAGTGCCAAAAATATTCTGTCGTATGACGTAGGTTCAGCATCTCTGGTATAGTAGGTAATAAGAAAGCAATAAAATTTGTACAAAACTGAGCAATTACATTAAGGGTAACCTATATGTCCAAGTAATTTCAGGCTCACTCTATCTGTTTCGTTCGGCCTTAATTCCAAGTATATTTCGTTTACGTGACTCCTTGGATTTGTTGAAATTCCGTAAATCTCTGTGAGTGGAGGCGGGTAATACCGCCCGGCCTAGTTGATTTTTTATTAATTTACGTTCGTCCGGCCCGGCTGAAGTTTTCATACTACTTAAGATGATTCCTAGAAGTATTACAGTTAATATAAATCTGTTGCACGTGGCTCAATTTTGCGCTGTAAAAGTTAAAAAGGTACCGTATTGTTCAATGAAATGAAAAGATATTGCAGTAGAGGAGATACCTATAGAAAAGAATCAAAGTTGAGTGAGCACAGGTATTTTATCAATGAAATATGAGCTTGGAAAAACTCGGATGAGTCGTCGGGTGCAATCTATTTAATGAATCGTGGATCGGTCGTTGCGGCGAGATAAATATAGATAGAATAACAGTACCTAGATGTAGTCTGATGTAGGTACATTGATGATACAGTTCTTGTTTCTATATGACGGATTTAACATCAGAACAAATCCATAGACGGCAATATCCGCGCACCGTAATTGAAAACCGTAAATATATAAAGTTAATTAACAGAGTAAGCCTTGCTGTGAAGCTCGCAGATAATTCCTCGGCACACCATTTATAATTACACGCTTCTGCTAATTCACCATTTCAGATTGCAATCTATAAACTCCAAATGTAGGCAGAAACCATACATATGCATAAGTAACATTGAGCAGAATCGATATGTGCGTAGGTAGATATATAACTAGCTACATAACATCAAACATGGCAACAAGTTAACAAGCCCGTGGGCAATTTAGGCTTACTAATTGATGATTGACTGTAAGCTATTGTTGTAGGTACACGCTGTGCAAACACAATGAGCTGCTCTAATAAACGAGCGGTGCATGAAACTGATACGATCCATAAAATATAACCAAATAGTGGAATCTGTTTTACGTACAACTCAGCTGTTACGGTAACACATTTCGACATAAAATTTTCAAGATAGAAAGCTGTGTGAGACGTAGATACAAAGGAGAAAAATCTGAAAGGTGGTTCGGTCCGCTAGATTTTATCTCACTGTCGACAAATGTTACATCCTTATTCGTTGGGAACGTAGCGTGTATTAAAAATGTAAAGACGTTTTGCGGGATACGTGTTGGATATTTGCGTCGATACTTCACTGGTTTGGAACCGCATCTGCTAGCAAGTCGGGAAGAGCACTACAGTGCTTAATAGTCAAACATCTGCTTTAATTCCGGAATTCGGAGCTCCGAATATTCCCGAGCTTCTACGTGGTAACAGAAACACGAACCTATACCTATGTATGTTATGTGTATGTGTTTGTAAGTACTTAATAACAAGAACAATGTCAGGCGAAACCAAGGTTGAATCGGACGAAAGGAATTTATACGGCATGTCTAGAACATAACTTCATTGTCCTGTAGTTAGCTATATCGTTTGGTACTAAGTCAATATCCCATTTGCATAGAAGGTATAACTTTGCTAGGTATGTAAAATTATTCAAATCCTGATCCACTTCAATCTCTTTTTGATGTGAAACCCAAAAATATTAATACATTTAAATTTGAGAAGGCATACGCAAGGAGTACCTCGGTTGATTACGTTGAGCCCACAGGGCGGAATCGCATCACAGATATTTTCATATCATGTTTTTTTATAACGCCTTCAAAGGTATCTACGGATTTAGATCCATGTTCCCTAAAAGGAGTAATGATAACATTAAGTTTGATTATTGTTTCTTGTTCAACGATAATGTTGTCGTTAAAAAAATATAACAAGTATATAAATGTTAACTGTAATCTATTATACCCGAGGTAGTAAAAGTTATCTTTACAACTTGATTCCTTGGAATTGAATATCGCATCTCGCCTACACTATTGTTAAACTTAGGTCTCTTACAATACTATAAATAGTTACATTGAAAAGATGTACTAAGAGACATTGCTTTTCGAAAATCAATCCACTTGTGTCTTTTTTGTGACGACTGCTCTCAAAACGAAAAAAGAAATCATCGTGAAGACATCGGTAAGTACTTACACATACCACCACGCCTGTATTCCCCGAAGGGTTAGGCAGAGGTGTACAAATGTACACCCACAGTTCGTCAGTATTTTTTTTGGGTCCCATGTAATAGGGGGCGAGCCTTTTACCATTAACCGGGCACAAATCCAAACTCCGAGCTGCTACTGAGAATTTCATAGAAAACCCAGTATCACTTTGGGCACATCGGTAAGTCATAGAACAAAACATCTAATATTTGTGATTCCACCAACCCACACTTGGTCTGTCTCCCTCTCTGTGAGTAGGTCTGTATCCCAGCAGGTGGGACATTCTAGGCTGTGTAAATGTCGGCAAAAGAATTCACGGATTAAAAAGCAGCCTACGTCCTTTCTTGGGATTCAAATTTACTCCGTACCCAATTACAACAAATAGGTTCAGGAATTTACCTATAAAAGCGTAACAGACAGAAAGACAAAGCTCCTTTCGCATTTATTAAGAATTTAATAACTGGTTTTTAAAATTAGGTGTCCAAAATCATGCACTTAATTCATGGCAAAAGCTTTCATTACGATGTCCACAGTTTCACAAAATCTCAGTCCTCCTTTCCTTCGGCAGGAAGAGACAGATGTGTTCCACACGACGAGGGACCTAATTACTATAAATAAAACATGGCTATAATTAGCACCGTAGCACCTCTACACAGAGATATTTCAGCCGAGGGGCGCGCCAAATTATGCCTTGTTTTCTAATTAAAATTATGTTCGTAAACAGTTATTTGTGTACCTGTGTACGTTTTGACAGTCAATGATGTACACAGTTATTATGTCTCTTGTGTACTGCGTAATTACTTACTTTCTTGAAGGTAATTTATAATAGTCTAGGTTCTGTGAAGGTTGTATGACAATTCAACCTGGCTGAAAACTTTAATTTTATCCAAATACTCAGGCGAATTCCAGAAGGGATTCGAATGTTAAAATGATTGTGATTGAGTGATTGTGTGGTGATTGTTTTTTTTTTGCTTTCTTTTATTTGCCCTAGCTCAAGGTGTGAGCACACTATTTTAAATCAATAAAATTAACTAGCTCTTAAGCCTAGTGCTCCTAACTGCGACTGCTACGCTAGAAGTCTTGGAAACTTTTATAGTCAGTAGCCACCATGCCAAGCAAAGTGTTATTGTTTTTTTTTTATTAAAATTCTCAGTAGCAGCTCGGGGTTAGGATTTGTGCCCGGTTAATGGCAATAGGCTCGGCCTCTCTTACATGGGACTTAAACGTACCGGCGAATTGTGGGTGTACATTGGTACGCCTCTACCTAACCCTTCGGAAAATACAGGCGGTGGTATGTATGTAAACTTAACTAAAAAAAAGCTTTTCTTTCAATTTAAGTATAGGTAAGTTGGAGCTCCGCACACGAATACACATAAGCCCGGTATCTTGATCACAGTGACTACTTATCCTTTTTTTACACCCCAAACAGACGAATCGGTTTCCGAATTTTCCCACTGGGCTTGAGTCAGATAATTTTTCGGACTCCCTCATAAAAAAACGAGTAAACAAACAAAGAGTACAATCGCAATAAATAAAAAACCGTCGACAATTCACTGTGTGTTAGGCACTATCTAAATTCCCGTGCACAATAAAATTGGGTATGTAAACGAAAACAAAAAGTCCGGCAGATAAACGAGGTGTCCGGGAGACTAATATTCATCGGTGGAATTTATTGTGCTATGAAATATGCATGCCACTCTTTTTACTACAAAAGGTACGTACATTTCTGATGAATGTTGCTTACAAGGATAATAACTGTTAACGGTAGTTCAATTTTACCATTGGTACAGTTTCTCGATCTATCACTGCTGAGTTATCATCATTATCTTTCTGCCCTGTATCCGGCACAACACATTTTCTTCTTCCATGCCGTCCTGTCAACCGTCATGCTGTCACTGACTCTTTTCTCTTTTATATCATTCTTCACACAATCCATCCATCTTTTCTTTGGCCTCTCTCTTCTTGGTGAGTTAAATGGAAATTAATGACACCTCATCATCTTCCTGCCCTTATCCCAACTACCTATTACCTACTACGTATTTAATAATTTCCTGTAAAACATCCTTCTATCCAACTTTTTACTGACCTACTTCCTTCATACAGATATTATAAATGCGAAAGTTTATTAGGATGGATGGATAGATCAATGGATGGATGGATAGATAGATGGATGGATATGTTTGTTAGGTACTCTTTCACGCTTAATCGGCTGAATGGATCTGGATGACATTTGGCACTGAGATAAATTGTGGTGTGGACGAAGTCACGGGCGGAAGCTAGTACAATATAAAAACCAGCCATCATATTTAAACCTAGGTGAGGCTGCTTTTTATACACGGCATCTGCAAGTACAGCTACCTTCCCTACATATTCCTCTATCCATCCTCAAAACAGCCATAATAAAAACAGGCGACACTATAGAATCTCAGTCCATTAAATCCGTCACTTTGATTACCGTATCATTTTCATTTCACCACTAAAATGTCGGCCATTTCGCTATTACACGACAGAGTGATCCCAATATTGTGAATGTGTAGGTAGTGGAGCCTGAAAATTCATGGAGCGTAAAAAGGGGTAACCGCAGGATACGCGGTGCATTCTGTTAGTGAACGATGGGACGAGCCGCGAATAATGTACAACGCGAAATAACATTTACAGGAGGGTTGACGTTTCGATATCTATACTTATATTATAACTAGCGACCCGCCCCGGCTTCGTACTGCTGGTAATTATTTACGACATCACATTAGAAACCTCAAAAATAACAGTGTTTTTCCACTATTTAATGGATGTTATTATATATATAAACCATCATTTTCAATCACTCTATCTATTTAAAAAAAAACGCATCAAAATCCGTTGCGTAGTTTTAAAAAAATATGCATACATAGGGATATAGGGACAGAGAAAGCGACTTTGTTTTATACTATGTAGTGAAGAAGAAAGAAAGATTTGTTTGTTTGTTTGTTTGTTAAAATAAGTTCCGAAATTACTGGGCCGATTTTGACAATGTTTCCAAGAATAGATTGCTAAATTATCAGGAGGTGATATGGGCTATAAGTATTTATTACATTACGCTACGACCCACGGCAGCGGAGCAATAACCAAAGATGTAACTTAACGCGAGTGAAAAATACCTACCAAGCGGACAGAGTCGTAGGCAGAAGATATTTTTTTAATAAAGTAATTTCAGTGGTTATAACGTTATCAAATGAAAAAAAAAGAAGTTTAAAAAACTAAAACCCGACTACAAAAAAATCACGTTCTAAAAAGTATGAAACAAGAAAACATTCTCATCTGAAAGCCGTGGTCGCATGCCACCTATTCCAGTAAAACAGTATGTGTAATTGTGTATACCGGTCAACCTCATAACCCTCCTTTTTGCTTCGCCGTAGTCGGGTAAAAATAAGAACGAAATCAACAATCCACTGTTGTTTCATTCATTTCATTTATTTATTCAATAACAATTTTAAATTGTGTCTGAATGTTTTACAATTGTGTTGTTTAGCACTTGAATAAACATTGTTGAAGTAATAAGTAAATATAAATTTTGAAATGTTTTTGTGATTATTATGTAACGGTAGGTATAAGATTCAAAAGTCCCGAGATCTACTAACGTCATTTCGGTACGGCTGAAATTTCGAGAATAAATAAACACTAATATGGTACACAGTATAACATGGCTATAAAAGCATTTGATAAAAATTCAAGCTGTAAATAATACGAACTAGGTATACGTATATAATTATGAATTAATTAATAAAATCTATTATTACTTACTGGATAAAGACAAGCAAGTAGGTACCTATGCATGTTTAAGTCTGCGTAACAACACCTAACAACCAACAACAACAAAATGTCAAAGATAACAGAGACGCATTTACTTATTCAGCATTGTCTAGGTATGTATGTATTCAAGTGATGTCTATACTACTCAGCCCATTTGCATAAGTCATGAACTCATATAGTATTTTATAGTACTGTTCCCAGATCTAGAAAGTCATAAATAAATACTTAATAATATGTTCTACGATGTAGACTATGGCATTAAAGTGTAAATTTTTTGTTTGGTCTGTGTTTGATTGTACTTTGAAGTCACTCACGTCTTGAGTAGGACTAATTAGACAACCGCTTAGAAATGCTCTGGTATTAAAATAACTCAAGGAAATGTAATTACATCAAAAGTCTCTTTATAATTTATATCTTTACTCTAACCTAAATGATTGGGAAGTAAACACCTCACACTAGTAATCAATTGATATACTTTTTATGAGCTGTCAAAACGCGATTCCCCCATAGATTATGTATGTCACTTATTTGACAACTCAATTGGGTGGGTAGTTTACACCACTAACCAATAATTTCAAGACACAACTTCTCTAAAAATCGCTTTATGCCCTGAAAACCGATACATTTTTAATTATTTTCAAAATTAGACTTTTATTTGCTTCGAATACAATTTAAAATAGTAAGGCAATTAAGGAGACAGATAAGTGCCGTCACAGTTTGACATTACTATACTAAAACTATGCGAAAATCGCGTTTTGACAGTTCAAAAAAAGTATATCAATTGATTAGTAATGCCAAATACCCAATTGACTTACTATTTACGATTTCAAATCATTTAAAAATAGAATTTTAATCGGATTTCAGGGCCAAAATGAAGTTCTTTTTAGAGGAGTTGTCTTTTATTTTTACATCAAATTGTATAATTTAAATCATTTTTTTTTTACTGGACTGGTACTCAAGAATCCTAAAGAGTTATCTATAGGCTGACACAACTATTCCGAGCCTTTCAAACAAGTCCTCTTTCGCCTTTTACTAAGTTTACCCCCGGGAAGAATGACATTACCATTCGGTTAACCTATAATCACAAGTTAACAATACATCTTTTCCTCGGAGAGCTATCGAAGTGTGTAAATAGTTCTAACCCTGATAAATATTCTGAAAAGGAAGAAACAAAAGGTAAAGGGCTCGCTAATGGATACGGAACGGGACTGAGCGAATATGTACTATTCAAATGTAGTTCCGAAAAACGAAGAAAACACATTGAAGACAGTATCATATCGACACTGGGTACGACACCTAGCATCGATATATTGTAGTCCTTCTTTGATTTTGTTTTATTGTTGAATCCTATCCTACTGCTACTTAGGGCCACTTTCATTTAAAACACTAAACATATTTAGCGCTAAATGTGTTTAAATAATCATTCTGTCACTATCACCTTCTAACAATGTGACAGGGATGCAATGATGTTCTTAATATGTTCAGGCACTAAATGTATTTAGTGATTTTGGTTATAGTGGGTCTTAGTACTTATTATAAAAAAAGCAAAAGTTTGTGAGGATGGCTGGATATTTGTGACTCTTTCACGCTTAAACGGCTGAACGGATCTAAATGAAATTTGGCATTGAGATAGATTGTAGTGTGAAATAACACATACTTTTTATTCCTGAAAAATGTAAGGTTGCCATGGGATAACATATCAAATTTGCCGCGGACGAAGTCGCAGGTAGCTAGTATGTATATAATTCTCATGAACGTTAGGCAAATTCCCGTTCCGCTCGCCTAGGAAATTAGAGGTGCCAATCATCCACTGATGCCCATCTATCGCCTACATATCTCAATTTGTCGATCATGTAGCGTAGGGGAAATTAAACGGCTATCGCGCCTAGCTTACTAGGTGTCTATCGATCGTGTGGGGTGCATTACGTGCCGAAAGGCATGTCATCCCCGACTAGAGTTTAGAAACTGAATATAGTTATTAAACACTTCGTGTGCGTGACTTATTTCACTCGCGTTTAGTTACGTATTTGGTTACTGCTCCGCGCTCGTAGGTTGTAACGTAATGTTATATGGCTTATGGAGTTTCTTGCTCGTTCTTCTCCATAGAGACCTACGTATTGGAACGAGCAACTAGCTTCAATTCTAAACTGTAACTTCTTGACATTCAAAAGTGCCTGTAAATGGTCTAATTTAAATAAATGCTTTGACTTTGACTTAAGTTACTCAGGAATAATGTAGCTATCTATTGGTGAAAAAATAGTTAAAATCGGTCCGGCGGCTTCGGAGCATATTCGGTACAAACAAACAAACAAGCAAAAAATCTTTCCTCTTTATAATATTAGCACAGGTAGGAGTATATCAGAGTCATAGGAAAATACTTTTAACATCGCGTGATGGCAACAGGACGTTGCAACCCATTACGACTGACTTTTAGACTTTGAGAGTTAATGAACAATTTTGTCAGTCAACGAATAAGAAATCGGACAGCATATTTTTTTGCCTCAAGAGTCGGCCCACTCTTCCCATCTACTGCAACTGGAAGCCAGAATCAA
Organism: Caradrina clavipalpis; assembly: GCA_932526535.1. Lineage (NCBI taxonomy): Eukaryota > Metazoa > Arthropoda > Insecta > Lepidoptera > Noctuidae > Caradrina > Caradrina clavipalpis. Next base: position 3,734,354 of record OW052088.1, read on the forward strand.
GGGTGACCAACAAAATGTCCCGAGGTTCATTTAGGTGGAGTGAGTATGAGGTGAGGTGTCAATCTTTAGCATTAAAAGGGATGATAACTTGCCTCAAGCTCTCACTTCACCTAAATTTAGAGATTTTTACAGAATTAGAAAACGGACGAAGCCAACACAATGTATGCCAAACTGAGTGATTCCTAGAACCGATACTTATTTGTAAGTCGAAAATTCAATTAAGTTGTAAGAAAACAAAATTCAATATGTTTTTTTCCTGCTCACGTAAGACCTAAAATTTGTTTTATTGCCAATAAAAATAAGCTTAAAATAGGAGCCACAAAATATGCTATAAAAAACTGGCTTTAATTAGTTTCCCCGGTGGTACCTACAAGCTTTTTGTTTCACGTTAAATAAAGCCCTATAATTTAGGTGGAAGTTCAAAAAGTGTAGCCCGACGGTCCTGTAATGTCCTGTTTGGCGCAGCAGTACATCTATTTGAACTGTACGCTGTTCCTTTTTTAAAAAACTCTGTACCTGGTTAGGTACCTAAAAGACTTTAACAGTGACAGATCTGTTTTTTTTTTATGCAAGGAGGTTTGATATCTTGTTAGATTTTATGTTATTATATTTAAGTTGCGAACAGCTTCTAGTAATGACTTGGAGATTTATGGAGGATTTGAATGTCAGTGGATAAGCCACCCACGCTTATAATATATCTTAGGCGGAGGAGTGAGGGAATTTCCCCGTTCCCACAAAACAAAAATCACGTTATTGGCAAAATAATACATTAAAAATCTGTCTATAATTTCGCTCGTAAGAAAAGAATGTCTATGATATTTTTTCGAGAAAACAGCTTAGGGCGCACAGATTTACTACTTAACTACTTTACTACGGTACTTTACTTTACATTAGCGAATTCATAAAGCCTTTTTCTTAAATCCAAAGTCGAATAAAAAAAACTAAAAACGCGAAAAAGTTATATCGCTTTCTTAAATCCATAAGTACCCATTACATAAATAATATCTTAGATCGAGATCCATTTTTAAAGTGGAATAAGCATAAAATATAAAAGCAAACAGTTAAATGGTGTCATTTGTCACTCAAGTAAATCTAAAATTAATGTTCTTATTGTCTGAATAATATACCTAAAGAAAACTAGGCGCAATATAATAAAGAAGATCGTACTGAAGGCAGAAAGTGTGTAATTTGTCAACAGCTGTTACAACATGAAACAAAAATATTACTGACATTTCTTTAACAATTTAGATGATAAAAGTTTGGTTTAAATATTAATTCACAGATAAAAACAGAATAAATAGGTACATAGTTTTGGTATGAACACATGGGATGATATTACAAAGGGACGAACTTATTAAAGTTTAATTAAAAAATTTAAGTTGGTCCGCTCGGCCACACGGCGCCATGTTTTTTAATTATTTTAATAGTAGAACAGATGAATATAAATACAAGAGGATAAATTTATGTAACCTACATTTAACATCTTTTATTTATTTAAACTTTATGCACAAAAAATATACAAAGTCGGGCTTAATGCCTTTGCCTAGCATTTTTTAATCGAATATCCCGTGCTATATTGTCACCAGCCAGTGACGTGTAACGTAATTTATTTTTAAAAAAGTATTATACCTCTTTTTTAGCAAGTTACGAAATATATCAGCTTTTATAATAATAATTCTAGGTGAGTGCGTTACAAAATGTTATTTCTTACAGCAAAAATATATTTCATTATTTTCTGTTATTCTTTAACAAGTAGCTACACGTTGGCATAAATTTAATTCCTTTTGATGGATTGTGACGACGATGATCGATCATTGAGGTAAGTATACAAATGAAGCGATGGAAGTGAAAATCAACCAAAGAGGACCATTCTGTGGAGTTTGCAAAAGATATTTAAAATTGGAAGCTTATTTTCCGCCCTTACGATTTGTGAATGGCTTATAATAAAAACAAATACCGCCATAATCTGATTTTATGCGCATTTATTACTCAAGTATAATCTTTGCTGGAGTTGTTTTTTTTATTCAAATTACGAAGGTTTTGCGATTCATCTAAAAATGTGACAGAGATATGTAACAGGCGTTGTGTTCGCGTTTTTACCTCACACAACATCGTTAAAAAGTTAGTATGTGGCTAATTAACTCAAGTTTCAGAATGGCCTTTGTCACGAAGTCAACATTGCAACATTTTTATACAATTAAAATACAACATTTCGTTCTTTTGTTGCGATACGAGGACGACTTACGAACAATAAAATTAAAGTACCACTACAATAACTTCGTGTGTTGAGTTTCGAGTATCGTATATTTTTCGTAGTAAGTCCTACTTACTTTGAACTTAAAAGTCTTCATTTCAGGACAAAGTTCGTACAACTTCTTTTCTACACAAATATTATAAAGAGGACAGATTTGTATTTTTGTATGATACGAATAAACTTAAAAACTACTGGACCGATTTCAAAAATTCTTTTTCCGTTAGAAAGCTACGTTATCACTGAGTAACATAGGTTATATAACATCACGCTATGAGCAACGGGAGCGGAGCAGAAACCAAAGACGTAACATAACGCGGATGAAATAAGCTACGCGGAGGAAGTCGCGGATAGCTCGCTAGTATTTTATACAAACATTGTATCTTTATCAGCTTATTACCTGCTGCTACGATACCAAAAGAAAAAGAAGTTACTACATCATGCATAATATATTTCCTCGCTGGCTTTTCTGTAAAATGTTCCTCAATACATTCATGATTTTTCCTGACGTTATTTTTATAGAATAAATCCTCGAGGGAATGCTACAAATAAACTTACCAGCTGTTTCTGAGAGCCATGTCAAGTCGCTCGGTAAATATACTATATAATAATCGTAAAATATACTATATATAATATACCTAAGTTACTGTCAAATCTCATATTTGGTACATGTGATTGGTTGTCCAAAACAACGACAGCCCGCCCATGCTTTACGTCAGATTAGACATTTAATGAAACGTTCTGAAACGTTTCTAGGAAAATAATAGAATCTAATTTTGCATTTACAATTTATTTTTGAACGAAATTTCGAATATTAAAAATAAAAATTCATGGAACAATTTTTAACAATTGCCTGCTAAAACAATATGAAAGTAACCTTTCAGATTTTATTTGAATAATGTTTGTTGCTCGACATTTAAGTCTAGACCAAAAATAAAAACCTCTAAATCCGAATTTAAATTCGAATAAAAGCTGGAAAATGCAGAGATTTTGTAATGGAACACGAAAAATCTATTAGTACGCTTGTAAAGCATTTTTAGGGTAAACGGGTAACGAATCACCCATGCTTTTTACCCCCGCAGATTAGCAGGCTTAAGTACTCCCGACCAAAGTAATTGGGCGTTTTAATTCAAATTATACAAACCTACCATACATTCGCATTCACATTCGCATGAATTACTTAACGACGGAATGAAAGATCTTTTTGTGAATTTATTTAAAGGGGGATCGTTTGAGACCCTTAAATTAAAATGTTACTTATAGCTATTAGAGTGAGTGGGGACTCATTGTCACATTATTAGGATTATGAGGGACCAGACGCGTATATGAATATTTTCATGATCTTTATGACCCTTTTATGTTGGTACTAAGTCTCAAACAAAGCAACACTCAGCAATAGAGTCTATAATTCAGAAATCTCTTCGTCTAACTCAAAGAGTCGCCTATTTTCTTTGTTAGTCTATCTCGCAACATAGAACAAACATCTATTCTTAGATAAGCGCAAACAGAAAACTCTTCTGAGTCCTGTGGGAAAATCTACTTAAATTGTAGCTTTCGAAACAATTGAACTTGTTTGATATACACTCACTGTTTTAAAAGCTACAATTTGAGAGTAAATTATTGTTTGTTTTACACAACATTTTAAAAACGATAAATAATGATTTATCTGATCACAAAGGTGTCTTATATCAATTATATAAAAATGTAACGAACTTTTTAATATTACAAACTCTTTGGTTATAATTCCTTTTTTTAAGTATTTTTTATTTTGACATTTGAATTTTCTTCTTTTGTTTTTTTGGCGTTATTAATTGTCATCTTTTTTCCATCGCAATAATCTCATGCAATATTTCCATTTTATCTATTAAATTGTGTTCATTTTCAGCTTATATGCCTTTTCATTTTTCACAACAACATAGAGTCCATTTATCACATACAAAATGAAAGAGAAAACCTTACAAAACAAACAACCAAAACCCAATCACTTATCTCGGTAGGTACCCACAACACTCCGACCACAAATAATTACTTTCAATTAACACGATATTAATTTCAACTTACTAATAAACATTAATCATTGTTTTCTTCCAATTGACTCTAAATATAATTTCACGGACCTAACAAACTTTCTTAATAACACCCGAGTGTTGCAAAAGTTTTTCAAGACTTCGATGAAAAGCAATATTATTGTCCCTGTATTATTTACTAGATACCCGTTCGCGACTTCGTTCGCGTTAAGTTACGTCTTTGGTAATTTGGTTACTGCTACGCTTCTGTGAGCCATAGCGTGATGTTATATAGCTCATGTTACTCAGGAATAATGTAGCTATCTACTGATGAAAAATGGTAAAAATACGCCTAGTAGTTTCGGAGCTTATCCCGTGCAAACAAACAAAAAAATCTTTCCTCTTTATTATATTAGCATAACAAACTCACTTCACATCGGCCGTAAGATGAAAACGGGTGCTTCAAGCATTTTATGTCCATTTCACTTTTTTGTCCGTTGAGATTGAGATTGACGTTTTTAAATTAGCCTTGAAAGTATTTTATTAAGAATTTTCATGGAAAAATGTTTAGGGAGGGAGATTTTCTTTGCCTAATGTGTCGGTTACTTGTTACTTTGTCCGCGCAATTTGTAAGGATATACTCCCATTTATCACTTTAGCGTCCAGCTGCTTGGCAGTTGGGTCTTGCGAGTTGTTGGTAGGAAATCTTCTATCACTTATTCACAATGCAGTAAATCAATGGAGTGGGTTTATTAAATATACTTCGCTTTTTTTTAACTTAATTATGTAAGACAGAGATTTCACTCAGATTAAAACATTCTAGATTTATAAATTTTCACCTGAAATAATTTTCATAAGCTAGAATTTCACCTGCTATAATGTTATGTAGAACTTTTACAAGCCACTATCTCTTACATACGTAGAATACTTAAGCGATAGTAGCTTTTAAAAGATCTATACTAATATTTGAAATATTAATAACATTTTCACGGCTAAAGTACTTAACCGATTTTGATGAAACTTGGTACAGACCAAAAAAATTGGTGAAGATTTGGTTTTGGATTAAGCTAGAACCTTAGGAAAGGACATAGAATACTTTTTAATCCGCGACTTAATCTCAACCTGTGATAACCAACATTCACTATGATTTGTTTCAGTACACAATATGAATCTTTTAGCACCTAAAAATTGAAACACGAAATAGTTACCTATCGAAAAATGTGACCTTTCCATGAAATACGAAAAAATCATATCCAACGACAAAAGTAGAACAAAATTAATTGCCTACCAATTTGTAACACAAACACTCATCACCTTATCAGTGTTAAAGGAACCACAACAGCTGTAATTCAAAGTCCTCAATCTACAGAGCCCACAATATAATTGGAATATCTGTCACAAACATTTTCAATTATGGCCGGGAATTGGAATTGTGGCCGATAAATAGCAATAGCCTCGGCACCTGTCACGTGGGAACTAGACCTGTCAGTGGCAAAGTGTGGAAGTACGAATATCTATCTTCATGTAAGGGATCGTGAATTACGTTTAACACTTTAGGAAATAGGGTTAAAAACATTTATAGTCAATACCTTCACCCCACGACTTCAGTCGCGTCAAATTTGATATATAATCCCACGGGAACCATACATTTTTCCTGGATAAAAAGTGTGGTATGTGTTATTCCGCACTACAATCTTTCTCAGCGCGAAATTTAATTCAAATCCGTTCAGCCGTTTAAGCGTGAAAGAGTAACAAACAACCATTCTTCCATCCATCCATTGTCACAAACTTAGTAGTAGCAAGTAGGATAGGACAGCTTCTGCATGCAACTAAGTACGCATGATTTTTTTCATCCGCGTTAAGTTGAGTCTTTGGTTACTGCTCTGCTCTCGTGAGTCGTAGCGTGATGTTATATAGCCTATACTATTCCTCATGAGTTGAATATAATATACAAAAAGCTCTTTTCCGATCCGTACGAGAGCTCCAAAGATTTGTACGTTTAAACAAACAAAAAAGTCTTCAGCTTTAATGTATATTCTATTTGTTAAATAATTGTCGAAAAACTCCCTATGGAAAATAATCTTAAGGAAGGAAGATGCTGTAATTGTTTGCCTTAATCGTCGTTGTTTACAAAATAAACAAAAAGAATTTCTTCAGCTTTATCGTATGTATACTTTTTTGTAACTACATTTAAAAACAAAAACTTTACTAGAGTTAGAGTGATTCACAAATCGATGTGTGAAGCAGACGTGTCACGTCTCCAGTTTATGAGCTAAACTACTTCGACTTAATTGTTACATACATTAGAATATTAATAGTATGCCAAGCACAACTCACGGCGCGACGACGCAGTCAAGAGAAAATATTGTAATTTTCTTTACAAGTACCTACTCGAGTCGGGGATTACTTTTACCTTTTTTTATTCCCCTACTTCAAGTAAGTGAAGCTACTCTTATTTTATTCAATCACCTATCGATAAAAGATTGTGATAAAAAACTGTAGGAAAAAGAAAAGGATCGAAGTTTATTTCTAGGTACAAAGTTTTTTCAGACTTTTCCTAGATTTTTCCGAAGTACTACACTCATCATCATCATCTTCCTGTCGTTATCCTATGTTACTTGGGGTCAACGCAATACGTTTTCTTCTTCCATGCCGTCTTGTTTTTTTTTTAATATATTGGATCACTCTTTTCACACACCATCCATCTTTTCTTTGGTCTCCCCTTCCTCTCCATCCATCCACATTTATATTCATAACTCTTTTGGTCACACGCATCTCTTCTCTCCTCTTCCCATACAAAGACAAACGGTTCCCTTTCAACTTTTTTGTCACTGGTGCTACTTTCAAACTGTAGGTACTACACTATCAGTCACTTACATATAAGTAGATCCATTAAAGTAAATTTATTCTACAAACAACGCATTTTAACTTGCTATCATACACACTTTCACCAACAAAGGAATTCCGCGTACTTTCCTAAATACAGTTTATACAGTGTAAACGCACGCCCCTTCAAAATTTGTTTACTCCAATTTACGACAAAAATACATAATGTCCCACTTCTCCCACTTCCTCCCTTCCAACACGGATTTATAACAGCTAGGTATACCATGATATTCGAGATTGAACTCAACGCTATGTAATTTATGTCGCAGGTTTAAAATGTATAAGATTTTATTCGGAAAACTGAAAATATATGTGTGTTTTTTATGGCGGTACGGCAGCATATTTCTACCTACCTAACTTCTCTAACGCATTATACACGTAACGACTGCTAACAGCCTATAATGGGGTCTGAGGGGAGGAAAACCATAAACATTGCTTTTAGTATTCGATATTACTAAGGGCCATCGCTACGGAATTTCGTAGTTTTGCATCGATGTAAGTGAAGCTAGCTGTATAAAATATCCGACTTTCAATTTATTGAAAATCTTTTAAGGCGTGAAAATACAGCAATTTTTATCGTCGGAATGGGACCGATTCTGGAATATCGAAAAGAAAATGTTTCATTTTATATTCTAAACTCATATTTTTATATTCAAACATAATTTTGTTTTGCTACCTATTGCAACAATGTAATAGGTAACTGAAGAAAATATATCGGTAATTTAGAGTTAGTGTCATATTAAAAGGTGTTGTATTTTCACACCCTGAAAGATTGCCTCTGATACAAAGGCCGCCTAGGTATACAAAAACCCGAAGTGGTGTGCAATCATAAACAGTGTATTTTTTCTGTGATTTTTATCAAGAAATCATTTACTTGCAGATTATTGCAGAAGGTACTTCCTCCTATCGCCGGCTCGCTTCATTTTGTCCTTTTTCTCAAGAGAAAAGTCCCGCCTTTCATGCCTCACAATGTTCAGTTAACGACAAACTTCAAGAAAGACTTGTGCTCAGCGACGTGACAATAATAGGCTATTTCTTAAGTTCTTTCTTTTAACTACCACTACACATTTCAACTTTGACGCCTCTAAAATTGAATTGTCCTTTAGAAAATTCTCTTTAGGAATTTGATAAATATTTATAAAGCTTTCAATTTATTGTTCTGAAAGCTTTTTCAACAATAAACATCAATTACGTAGAGCATTGTAACAAATGACAAGAATTATAAATAGTCATGCCAAAGTAAAACTCTAAATGATTAAAAAGCCATCAGTCGCTTCAGGAAATATTAAAATATGAATTTGTGTGACAAATTGACGTCAATTAGATAAAAAACATCGATCTATGTTGATTTATGACGGATATTGTGTCCATTATTGCGTCAACAAACAAATCCAATTTATTTACAACTGAATTTATTTTGATCGAAAAGTTACCACGTCTTGTTTTTGTTCTCCTTCATTGTATATTTATGTCGCACTGATTGAAAAGTTCAGAATTCCATTCCCAAATTCTGGTTGTAAGAAAGTGGATATAAAAAGAAAAAATGTTTGAGGAGAATATATTTTTATACTGTGATTTTTCTAAGAGCGGATTGTTTTCCTTGCCGCCTCGCAGCTCGTATGTCATGAAATTAGGCGGGAAACTGAATCTCCTACCTACCTACCCTATTTACACAATAATTACATGTTCACAAAGCGGACTCCTTGTTTTCGAACACAAAGCGTGCGTAGGCATCAAATAGCCTATTATTTATACAGAAGGTGGTCGGAGCGACTAGTAACCTACCTATACATTATTCTATCTAGTGTAAATCTACAAGTTTCGAGGAGCGAATCGATCCAGGTAAGTTGAAAGTACCAGAGCAAATAAACCTATCGATATGGCTATATCAAATTTTGAGAGAAGTTCAGCAGAGGTAGATAGAGAGAGAAGGAACGGTGCAATCCCGCCAAATTAGCCGAATGTAGATTAAGAAAGATCGGAAGGTGCATTTAGGTAAACATTGTAGTGCAGTGCGCAACAGGGTGGCGCGTCATGCATGCGAGCGTACCTGAGGCGGGCGCCGGGTGCGGGAGGACCGAGGCTCCCTAGACTGGCGAGCCAAGCCAGCGCGCCGCTCCACGCGGACTAACGCACCCGCGCGCCGCTAACATCGCTCCTCGACGTACGCGAGGTTGCCACGCTTTCAACATTTTCCCTGTAACTGAAATATGAACATTTGTTAAATATTTAAAAATTAAATAAATGACATTTTGGTAAAACATTGCACTTAAAACATTTCCTCTGTTCGCTGAGCACATTTTAGCCACTTTTAATACCGTCCACTTTTTAGGAAATTATTCTTACTGCACTGTATGTAGTTTATAAAGATTTTTGTGACAGTAAATCTGTAGGATTTTAGGAGAAAATTCTTATTAATACTATTGAAAACACTAGCGTCGAATTGGGGACACAGAGCGAAGCAGTAAATTGGCAACACTATGCCCGCCCGCACCCCTCCGACCCGGGCCGGGCGCCGAATAATGAAGCAGGGGGAAAGAGATTGTGGAGCGAGGAAATGCCGGAAGATAGTGGCCCGTGCCGGATGAACGGGCCAGGCTGCCGGATCCGACGCCCTGACTTGCACCCTTTCACAACTTCCCAAACACAGCCATGTGCAAACGATGCGAACAATGGTCGCAAAGAAAAGAATTTCACGCAGTTTTATTGAAGCGGACCATAATTTTATGTTTTATTGCATTTTTTATGGAACGTGAGGGTGGATCCTCTCCTGGCCGGTACTCGCGCGGCTCATAGTTTGTTTTACGACTCCATGTTATTAGCATAAATGTTGGCCAGCCTTTTTTATTTTTTTCTCAGTCCCAACATACTTGAGATCGTTATTACTGCATAAGTAATACACGATCGTAACATATTCATATATTTTAGACGTGCGAGATGTTATTGGAAAATGCTCGGAAATCTATTTTCGCAGGACCTTGCGCTCTGGGAGCCGCAAGCCAATTTTAAGTTGTATCATCGACAAATGTGGTATCAATACTCAATCCAAATAGTTGGTGAATTCTCGACGGCTTAGCAACAGATTTTGGGAGTTAAACGTAGTTTTGGGAGACAAACAAAATAGTAACTTAAGAGCGGTCCTAAAACGAGGTCGGATAGTTTTTTGCCCGGGTCCTTTTACCCTAAGTATAAGTAACAATTTTCTGCTCAATTACTAACAAACTACATATGGCAGAAACTTTCCTAGACTACATTTAGAACAAAAGAAACTAAATACAATCTTGTAGGTACTGAATGTAGATGAAATTGAACGTTAACTTTTCATAACTTGAAGATGTTCTGTGTGAAACTTTTCAAATTTTCATTGTGCTGTTCGTGTGCCGTCGAAGAGGGCGCTTGACGGCGCGCACTCTGTTTCAAGCATGGCTACAATCCGAAATGAAAATACCATCCAACTTTTATTATCTATAACAATGTTACAAGTTGGGAAAGGGGGAACAGTTCATAATCTCGAACCGCGTATTTTTCCTTCTTCGCACCTCCTTTATTTTCTTCTCCGGAAAACAATAAATTACATTGTCAAAAACTCCGTCGTTAGCCTAGTGGTCCTAAGCGCGACTGCTATGCTTGAGGTCTCGGGTTCGATTTCCAGGTCGAGCAAAGTGTTATTGGGTTTTCTATGAAATGCTCAGTAGCAGACCGTTGTTAGGATTTGTGCCCGGTTAATGGCAATATTCTCGCCCCTTATTAAATGGGACCTAAACCCAACCATAAAACAAACATACCGGCGAACTCTGGGCGTAGGTACATTGGAACACCACTGCCTAACCCTTTGAGAAATACAGGCCTGATGGTTAGTATGTGTTACATTGTCAAAACAAGTTTTTAGTTAACTCACATGAATGATGTGAAACGTTCTAGTTCATTTGCGCACAAACATAAACGTCTTCTAAACGGTCACTATTAGTGTTGGTATGTCAGCTTCTTAATTAAATGTTAGTCTCCGGAGCTGATTTAATTTTGCTAATTACAAATTCTCCAAGCAGGGATGGTCCATAAAACGGCGCTCCCGCTTAACAGATAATAAAATTGTAAAGCATAGACTACGTGCAGTGTTTCTATTTCGTTTTTAAATCGAGTTAATGAGGAGTAAATTGAGTGGAAACCTTTTTGAACATTCTATCAAAAAGCTATTTATTATTACGAGCGGAAGATTAATTAATAAAACTTTTGGTAACTTAGGCTTCAATTTCAAAGGTCTTATAAACACGAACATCCCGCGACTTCGCCCGCGTGGTTTATTTCACCAGTCATAAGTTACGTTTTTGGTTAATGCTCCGCCCTCGTAGATCGTAGCATGATGTTATATAGCCTATGTTACTCGGGTTTTATGTAGCTATAAATTGGTGGAAAAACGGTTAAAATCGGTCCAGTAGTTTCGGAGCCTATTTGTTACAAACAAACAAACAAAAAAATATTATCTCCTTATAATATTAGTATAGATAGGTACATATATTATATAGGAAACATAAACGAATACTAGGTGAATTCGATCTTGTAATAATTGAAGACCTCTTTTTTCGATACCGTTCCCATGAATGGAGCACAAATGAAGCCTGACTAGTCTATTCATATAACTGGAGGAAATAGGCATTTGTCGTGCCGGTCGCGTCGGCTTTCCAGATGCAATAATCTGCCGCCGGTAGTTCTACGAGTTAGAGCGGAAACCGGCCGGCACTAGCTTTGTGAAAAATACTGGTATTCACCATCGTTGGGGCAAAAGTTTTCGAATTATTGACTACAACCTTTTCTCCGCCTGTTTTACGGGTACAACTAATTTTAAATTAAATATAGCCTATGTTACTGGTGTAGCTTTCTAATAGGTGAAAGACCTTTTAAATTCCCCCCCTCCCCCCCAATACATGGGACCTAAACATAATTATTGGCGTATTGTGGATGTACATTGGTACACCTATAGCTAACTATTCGGAAAATACAGGCGTGATGGCATGTACGATGGAAAACAAAAAAAAATACTTACGAATCTTTTCTCTTTACAATTTTTTTATTGACTAAAAGTCCGTTCGTAAACCGGTAAAAAGGCTAGGTTAAAAAGAGTATACGCTTGAAGGACATCAGTACTTGCTTTCAGTGGAGCAGAAAAAGCCCCAGGCTTCATGCATTCTGCAGTGTCTCCCAAAAAAGAGGCAAAGGAGGAAATAGGTTTTACGTGCTCGGAGTGTCGGGCTTTCAGGATGCGAGTACGTAGAGCGTGAGCGTGGGTAACACGCTGTAAATCAAAGCTTACCTGAACACACAAGAAAATACGATTTTTTATGTACTAATATAAAAAAAAATGCGTGTATTTTTAAACGCGTTAGTCCCTGGAACTAACAGTCGGATTGTCAAATTTCTTTTTTTATATAAGCCAGATTCATGAGGCTATATAACATCACGCTACGAGAGGAAGGTTTATACGTAAAGAACATCACGCTACAAGTCATGAGAGAGCGGCGCAGTAACCAAAGACATAACTCATCGCAGATGAAAAAAAAAACGCAAACGAAGTCGCATGCAGAAGCTAGTTACATATAAATAAATCACATTCCTGATAAGTTATAAAAACTATAAAAGCTGTTTTATTTTCCGGCACCAGATTAAAATTAATATACGGTCAGTTGGGCATTCCCTAGCTGCATATAATTTATGTTGTTTAATCCTGCTTAATTATACCTAATTAATTTTCTGTCTTGTTTTCAGTATTGTCATAATATGAAGCAATATACGTCTTTGGCTACTGCTCCCTCTCCCGTTGGTCATGGCGTGATGTTCTATGCGTGTAAACCTTCCCCTTGAATCACTCTACCTTTTGATGAGAACTGCATTGAAATCCGATGCGTAGTTTAAAAAAGCTACAGTACGAAGGGACATACAGCGGGTATCGACTTTAATGTATACTATGTAGAGATTCAAGATTTATGCAACAAAATATTATAAAGGTGGACTTAATGCCGTAGGCATGCTCTACCAGCCAAAGATGGTGAAGAGATAACATAAAAGTAACAGTTCAGATTAATGATTGCAATACTGCTGAAAAACCGAGGTAAGAAGCGGAGAAAAAGAACATAATTCTTTCATGCAATATTCTGACAGAAAAACGTTTTTATATTTACCGAACAAAAGACTAACGCTAGAACGGAGAATTCTAAGCTCAAAAAGTTTCAAATCCAATGCAACAGTACGACTCAAAGGACTTTCATGTCGTTCGCTGTACAAACAAACTAAAGAGAACAGAAATAATCGGATTAACCGTTGCACTTTTGAGCAAGTAAAAGAGACTCATAAATCGGTAGGATGAAGAATCGTAGAAACTTAGAAGTAGTACAACATTGTGCTGCGATGCACCTAGTTTAAAAGTCCGTCGTGCAAGTTTTAACCCTATGCTAACCGGAGCACGGAAATACGTAATCGGATTATCCGTCGCACTTCTTGGAAATAAAAGACAGACGGTCCTCTGAAACGAACGATAATATTCAGACAGTCTATTCTGTAATCTAATTCTAGGTTCTATCTTCGTGTTTTTTTTAACTGACTTCACAATAGAAAGAGTTTCTCAATTCAACTGTATGTTGTTTTTTTTTCTTGTATGTTCGTTACGCTTCTAGATAACGTTGCGTTACTAGATAAGTACTAAAAAAGGCAAAATAAAAATAAAAAAAAATCAAAAAAAACAGCCGCCTTCAAAATCTTTTTTAATGTTTGAAGACGGTTGTCTGATTATATTTCATTGGATGGCGAACAAGCGTTCCCATACTTTCTATCCCATTGACAAAGTTGAAATGTCTCATGTGCATGGCACCCAAACCCTTCAAACCGGAACACAGCAACGTTGCTTTGCGGCAGAAATAGTTACGGTGGTAGTACTTCCCCGGACGAGCTCCTTCACAAACAGCTCTACTACTACTAAATCTCGTCTATTAGGAATTATTTTATAAGAAAATTATGGTTATATCACCCTTTACTAGGAATATCACCTAAAGCTCACTTCACCTTCATACACGCCACAGAGAAAAAAATTACAGGATACCACTGCTGATTTTATTATATTTCAGATCTAAAATTTTAACAACTTAATAATGCCAAAGGCTACAAGGTGCTAGAATGTGGCTTAACAGTCCCACATATTGTACACTTAACCCTACGTCAACCGGAGTGCGAATATAATTGTTTTATCCGTAATTCGGCCGCTCCGACGTTTATCGCCGCATTCGGCCCGTAATTACAGGAAAACGGCCGGAATTATGAACAACAATATTATGTGAAATGTCGTGTTGTATGGCATGTGTGAGTGGTTCGGACTGGCAAGTGTCATTTGACAGATGAAGCGGAAATATATTGCTCATTCTCTGTGTTTTGTTCTGTGGGTCGAAAGAGATACCGCGCCCCCGGAACGCAAAGGGCACATGAAGGAACATAGATGGTTTTTTAGTCAGTAAAAGTCTGACACTCCCTCCCGTCCCGCCCAGGGCGGGGGGGGTCATAGAATGATTTTACCATCTTAAAAAAAAAAAAAAAGGCCTGTTCAGTGCACATGTCAGTAGTTTATTACGTAGTGTCACATAATTTCGGTTGCATAATTTCTGCTGCGTTCGGTTTCATACAAAACTCCTGTTTCGTTCACACGGCGACGCAAAATGAGTTGTCAGTTTCAGTAGAAAGTAAATTACGCGACAGAAATTCTGCGACTCACGACTCACAAAATTACGCTCGTTTGGCCTTATCCTTAAAGTCTAACATGCATAAACATACCATCACGCCCGTATTCTTCTAAAGGTTAGGCAGAAGTGTACCAACAATGTACACTCACAGTTCGTCGGTATGTTTTAGGTCCCATGTAATAGGGGGCGAGCCTATTGCCACCGCGCACAAATCCTAACTCCGAGCTGCTACTTTTACTGCACCTTTTGCTTGACTTGGGAATCGAATCCAAGACCTCTAGCGTCTGCTACGCTAGAGGTCTACGCTTGAGTCGTAAAAGGCAAAATTACTTATTATTAATGTTCTGCAACTGTACACCATTCAAAATAAAATTAGAAAAATAACATTGCAACGCTCCCATTATTGTAATGTTAGCGTATGAAAAGCTCCTAAAGCCTTTTACAAAGAGAAATATATCACAAAAATGCAGTAATAACATTAGCAAAATAACTGCCATTATTTGGTCGTTATTTTTCTAATGCTATAATAAATGGAATAGACAAAGACATTATTTAAAACCCTGCTTTGCATCAATACTAGCGAACCCCCGCGACTTCGTCCGGATGGCTTATTTCACCCGCATTAAGTTACATCTTTGGTTACTGCTCCGCTCCTGTGTGTCGTAGCATGATGTTATATAGTATATGTTACTCAGGAATAATGTAGCTATCTATTGGTGAAAAAAATTTCAAAATCGGTCCAGTCGTTTTAGAGCCTATTCGATACAAACAAACTAACAAACAAAAAATCTTTCCTCTTCATAATATTACTATAAATAAGTACATTTATAACTTTAATATTGGTTAGGTAATCGTCAAAACACGTAAAACTAAATATAAATCAATTTATAGATGAAATGCTTTCAGTGGGAGTAGCACCTACTTATTCACAGCAGGGGACCGAGTCTGCTGTACTCTCATGTGGTATTTAACGTAATATTTCATTCAGTCCCGACTTCCTGGGTTTTATACATAAAACTGAGATATTTCTCATAAAAATTCAATTTTTCTTTTGCTTGCACTTGAATTTAATCTCAAGTCTCGAGATAAAACAGAAAAATGTAGATAAAAGCAGGACAAACTACAAACTGTAGCGGTATTCGAATTAAACATGTTAATGTTTCTTATTAAAGTTATTATCAACCAACATTTGGGTGTGCTAAGTTTGTTTACGACAGCTTGTGTACTCTGCTGTCAAGCATTAAAAATGGCTGACACAGCTCGCCTGAAATACCGAGATAAATCTTTGTGAGATACTCTTTATGATGGTGCATAGCTGGCTACACAGTGGTCCATAGTGGTCGATAGTGGTCACAATTTAATTGGAACTGAAAGAGAACTACTAAGTGCTACCTTACTTTAATTGTTCACTATCAGAGAATAGCGATAGATTGTGCTAACTACTCCCCTGTGGTTCCCGGCAAAGTTGGAAAGATAGAATGGTTTATTTCCAGCTCCCGCGACACTAAAGTTTCTTTAATTAATTTCATTCTATAATTAACTATAATCTTTATTACGAAGGAATATGCTAGGAATTACCTTAGCAGATGTAAGGTATGTACAGCAAAATACGGAATTATAAAACATCCCAAAGCTAAGCTACTTCCTCTTTTAGTGAGTGCCCAAAGACGATAAAGGGATTATGACAAGAACATGACTAGCGGTTATAAAATTCCGTGGTCACCAATCTGTTCACCGCACCCTTTCTCCATCTTTTAAAAAGCCAATAACATCGCATTCTACGAGAGATAAATCTCCAAAACGTTTTGCATCTCAAATGGGTCTTAAAGTCATATGAATTATCCTCTTCACTATGCATATCCGCGGTTGTACTGCCCGAAATTCTAAGCAGAACTAGTGCATTCAAAACCAGCGCAGACAATCCACTTTGCATTGTACCCACTATCCACTGACGACCTATATTATACGAGTAATACAGAACAAAAGCGACGCAAGGATCCACCCTCCCAAATAAAATTTCGTTCGAAAATGAAATGTTTCCTATAGAACATTTCCGTAGTTGGAGGGTGAAGCGACCTGAAAGGGCTGCAGATGACGTCACTTAAATTGACCGTGAAATATCAACAGAGCATTTTCATAGTGAGAATTTCGTGGAAAATTAAAAATGGAATGCCATTTTTGTTTCATATTTTCGGTAGATAAAAGAGGCTGAACTCAATAGTGTCTCGCTTTGTTCCATGTTCCTTTGTGGAGAGGAACGTCGTTTTACAAGTTAGTTGTAGCCTAAATGTGTGGCAATTAAAGACTTTCTTAATGTAAATTTTGTTAGGTACTATTTTACTGTACTAAGTTATTTCGTTGAGTTTCTTATTTTATTATTATGCTATAAATGAAATTTTATTGTACTCATTGTTTTTGACATTTTACACCAATTTTTGTACATGTCGTGTCATGTTTGGTTAATTAAACATGACACGACACATAGTAATTTTTGCACACAAATGTCTATGATATTGGTTATAAAAGTAGAGGAAGACCAAAAAAAAAATTGACAGATCGTGTGAAAGATAATAATGGCTAGAATAAAGATGTGACTACCAAACTAATGAGATGGCGGGTAATACAGTTACAGATGTATTCGTAAAAAGAAATGCTGTGCCGATCCTAAAAAAATGAGATAAAAGCAAAATAATGATGAAGTATTAGTTTAGTAAACTGTGATTAACTGTTAATCATAGTCTGTGGTCTTATAATTTTAGACTAAAGATTGAGATTTTAGACTAAATAAATACTTAGCTGAATATTGTTAATTTATTCTATTTGATGGGTACTAGCTTTCAGTTCAAGACTATTAACAAGCTTTAAATAACTTAAATTGTATCGGTGTAGACGGAATCTTTAAGTGTGATTTTCGCCCACTTCAAAAAGTCGGACTAATTTGAAAATTTGGTCACTTATTAAAGACCGATGATAATGCAATATTTGTTTAAACAAAACGAAAGTTTAATTGATAGCGTTACTAATGCTACAGTATCTATAAACATAAAAGCGAACGGTTATGTTGTGTTTAGTCACTCACTGACTAAACACAAAATCTCGAAAATAATTTGACTTATGAAACTGAAATTTAACAATTATAGGTAGAAGGCACAATGAATATAAGTCTGGAATCGCCAATCCGCCTTGAGTATGCGTGGTGATAGTTGCTCGTGCCTTCTCTAAAGCCTTTGCCCTGCATTGGGATTGGTATTATTTACTTTATTTTATAAGGCATCAGCTTTGACTTCCACAAAGACGAAATCGCAGGCAAAAACATACATATTTAATTTTGATAATCCTTTATCAAGAACCAATCTCAACAATATGTTGTATACTTTAATTAAAATCTCTAAATTGCAATCTGAAGTCCATTGAGCGCGGTAATAGCCGACGTTACCCCTAACAAACCCCGAGAGTCTCCGTCTCCTAATAAATCATCTTATAACTGAAACTCTGAAAGCTAAGCTATTTGACTGAAGGCTTTGTGGGCGTGTCTAGACCGTGTCATCTAATGACCGGGGGTGGTAAGCATGCCGAATTAATTTAGGGACTGAATATTAAATTCGGATAGGCTGCGAATTATTTTTAGAATTCCACAAAGTTATAAGTAGATAAGGATTTGGGTAAACTTTGGTAAATTTTTAGGATTCCGTATACAAATGGTGCTTATGGGAGCGAAAGGGGGCTTAGTCATAGGCTCCTTATTGCTAAGCCTTCGCCCTCCGCCCGTCTGTTTGTCAAAGGGCTGTATCTAATTAATCGTAATAGGTAGATACTTGAACTTTTCACATAGTGTGTATTACTATGGCCGCTATAGCAACAAATAATAAAAATAAAATAAAGTTAAGACTTAAAGGGGTTTCCCATACACATAACGTGCTTGTTTTCTGTGTTTTTGTGTGTAGAGTTTGGTTTTGTGCCCGGTTAATAGCAATAGGTTGCCCCCTATTACAAGGTACCTAAACATACTGGCGAACTTGCGTGTACATTGGTACACCTCTGCTTAACCCTTTGGAGAATACAGGCGTGATGGTATGGATGTGTATGTGTGTATATTTAACAAAAAATAGCATAAAGAACAATGGTACAGAATCCTTGTGAATGCGTGACTAGTACTTGACCAGTTTTTTAGCATAATTTTACCGCTCAACCAACACAGCCAAAGTCACTTTTAGCCGAATTTAATATTAATTCGAATGCGTAGACGCGGATTGTCTTCTGAAAACAAGTGTAGGTTACCCAGGCTTCTCAAAATAGACTCCTAAGATACACGCTAGAAGGTCGTACTATTTTTGGGAGCTCCTGAAAATTTTCTAAGTATCACTCAACAATTAGGGAAGGTCCGCTACCCTTGGTTACCCACTTAACATCAGGTGGGCCCATTGCAAACCTTTCTCAATTTTGAGAGCAAATTTTATAATCTTTGATAAAGTCCCCCATCGCACACTCAGGGACGATGGCGTAGCGATAAAGGATAATTTCGGCCCCCAACTCGAATCTTATAAAGTCATTTGGTATTTCGAGCAATATCTTCATACTGAGGGTAAAGGTACCTACAGGTACATTCTCATCATCGTTTGGTATATAAAAATGAACGTACCAATAGATGTGGGCGTAACGTGCTGCCCTGTGCCACACATTTCCAAGTACTTACCTAGTTAGTCGCATGTGTTGAGGAAGTTCTGCTAAATCGTCTATAACAGATGTGTGTAACGTCGCAAATCGTATTAGTCAACGAAAGGAAAGCTCACAGGATTTATCTCAAGGATAGGAGAGACGCTAAGCATACCCTTCTATTTATACCTGGAAATCGAACGGTATATAGTCAAACCGATCCTGTTCCTCTGCTAATAAATGTAGATACTAAATCTACTTCCATTCAGTGCCATATATTGAGCACAAATATTCCAACAATCTCACCAAACGCGTCGGAATGTAGAACGTCTTCGTTCCAATCCTCTCAGCTTTATCACATTTAATTTCACTCTAGCTCAATCCCCCATTGAGCTCTGAGCTTTAAATCATCCACTTTTCGAATTTTCCGATAGAATCAGTTTAATTTCCATGTAATCTGTTTCAAACTTTCTGTTTTTCCTTCATAATTTCCGACAGTCACAAACACTAATTCATATTCCAATTTCCCCATTCATTTGTGTAAATTATGACCCAGAAACAGAGGGTCCGTAGATAAACAAGGATCCACTTTTGTTTTTATCTTTTGTAGCACGGGACATTTGTTACTCAAATATGTGTCCTGGCTGTCAACAAAACAAACACGTCGAGAAAACGATTTTATATTCAAAAACAAACATTGAAATTGAAAAATATGGGGAGTTCATGGAGACTTGGAAACAGAAGGTATTCGTAACATTTTTATTCTTTGGACTAAACAAACTACTACGAGTTTTTATGCAAATAGAGCTTGGAAATTAAAAAAATATGGCCGGGGTCAATGGACTAATTTACTAAACTGGTTTAAACCCTAGTCGGTCAGAACAAGGAAAATTTTCAAATTTAGAACGCACAAAGTTTTGACAGCCACTTAAAAACGTGATAGAAGAAAAAAGAATCGTAACAACAAGGCATCGAATTAAACTGCCTCTTGGCACAGAAGTTCTGATTGAGTTTGGCACGTGTTATAATATTAATTACGCGGAAACGTACAGAAGGGTCGGTTACGGAGAATTACACTTAGCTCCTGGGGGTTGAGCACAAGTGTACATTATGTCCGACTCACCCAAACGGTTCAATTAGTTTAATCGCACAATTTGTTACGCAATAACTTGTAAAAGGTTGTGAACTCCCGGGTTTCATGTTTCATTAGTTGTTTATAAGGCATGAGCACTTTTTGCTTGGAAAATGCGCGCAGTGACTCTTTATTATGATTTTTATGAGAGAGTACATGGCCGCTCGGCTATCCCATCCGTATTCTAATAGGCACTTTGCCCATTTACCTTGAATATGTGTTTATATAACAAAGAGGTCCTCTACACTACCCACGTTGAATACCTCACTTAGGTGAATCTGGAAAATGTTTCAGGGAAGCTCAACCTGTAGGATCAAATAATAATCTATGTTATTCAAATAATGCTTATAGGTAATCTTTTCATCCCTAAAAAGGCCTTGAAACCTTCTTTATAAGATGTAATGAGAAGCAAACAAAACCCCTTTTATTAGCAAACACAAAGGATAAACTAACTTAACTGCCTAGATCCGGTTGTTTCAGTCCAGCGGCCCCGACGCCTTCAGCGTAGAGAACAATATACCTAACTAGGTACATTTAATAGTAAGATTACGATCATTTACGACGAAAATAACTCAACATTAGACTTGCGTGTTTATGGTAACATAATATTAATATGCCCTCGCATTAAACCTCTTTGTTTTGTGTGACCCGACTGACCCGATAATGTAACAAAAAGTATTTGACACCAAACTGACCTTTGTGAAATATATAGCTCGGTAGGTGTAGGTACGAGGGCGAATCAAAAAGTAATGAGAATGAAGATAAAACGCGGTAATTAAAGTTAAAATAATAATTTATTCTTCTAGATAGTCTCCTTACAAATCAATACATTTATTCCATCTTTTTTCTAAACCCAGGATTCCCTTTGAAAAAAATATTTTTCTTGACCCTCCCAAAACGCCTCAAAAGTGACCATCACTTCGCTATCGTCTTCAAATTTCTTGCCTCGGAGGTGTTCCTTGAGCCGAGGAAAGAGGTAGAAGTCACTAGGAGCCAGATCTAGCGAATAGGGAGGGAGTTCGAGCAGTTCGAATCCCGTTTCTTGAATGGCAGCCATCGCAACTGCGGCTTTGTGAACCGCTGCTTTTGCTCGTCGGTTAACATCCTGGGTACCCAACGCGCGGAGACCTTTTTCATATGCAACTCGTTCGCAAGGATTTTTTGTATGCTGCCATATGAGATCCCCGTGATCTCAGCTACATGCCTGATGGTCACTCTTCGATCTGGCAACACAACATCTTCGACTTTTTTCACGTTGTCTTTAGTGAGGGACGTGGATGGGCGTCCTTCGCGATGTTCATCTTCAGTGGATGCTCTGCCCAGTTTAAATTCCTTGGTCCAGCGTGCAACTGTAGAATATGGAGGAGCAGAGTCCCCCAATGTTCCCACTAAGTCACTGTGTATGTCTATTGTAGAATTTTTTTTCAAACAGAGGTACTTGATGACTGCTCTGATTTCGTTTTTCTCCAAATTGGTGTTATCTCTTCGACAGTTCGTATTCAAATGAATATAACTCCCGGAAATCGTGATATATGTATATGATTTTTTTAGGCTGAAGTAGTGAGTACATAAGCAAGCAAAAAAAACTTTTTTTGCGTTTTTATGCGGACCTGAAGTAACCGATTCTCATTACTTTTTGATCTCCCCTCGTACTTACTCGCCTTTTCTTAGAAAACTTAAGTTATTAATATTGGCTTTCAGGCGTAATATTGGTGGAACTGCGGTGGGCCGGTAAGGCTATAAAGGGCCGGGCAATTTTTCCACGTGAGAGGTTACGGCCGCCATAATACGTACGCATAGACAAGATAGATCACACTCTACATCAAGTTGCTATGCAGGCTATTATGGTTGGAGGTCAGATGGCGCTCCGTGAAATTCTAATATATTCAGCGTCTAGTTAGACAGAAAGCCGAGGCTTGAGAAACAGCTAGAGTTGTGTTACGATTGTGTTTCTGACTTAACAACGTTTTGACTATCAAAATATGTTTTGGAAGGTACTAGAAACTTTTTACACAATTTTTTGGTAATGCAAGCTGTTGATTTGCATTCTCGTCAAATTCAAGAAGTTAACTACCCAACTAGCAAAAAGTAGGCTTACAACCATTTAAAGACTACTATTTCTCGCTCTTAAATCCCTCCTATATGATCGTATAAGCCTGGATTTGGGCACCAATTATAAGCATTTTAGTATAATATCGTTCTAATATCAGTCTAATTGAATGCTGTTTGCACTTACAGAAATCTAGCCAAAATTAATTTAAGCAGACTAAGGCTAATATTGCTTTTACGTAAGTATCTTGTAAGCCTGCATAGGCTTATATTGGTCTAAGGTTAGAATCTTTTGAGGCAATACTAGCTCATTATGATTTTACGTTTCAAAGTTACAAAAGAAAAAAAAATGAAAACAATTAAAGTTGCTGTGAAGTTACAAGTTTATACTAAAGCACTGCTATTATCAAGTGCGTGTATCTAAGTTTTACGGTAAGCAATCGTATTGCAAAATATTATTTACTGTTAAGTAGACCTTGTTTTACGCTTCAAAATTCATGCGCCTTGTTAAATAAGGTATTTTCTGTTCTCGTTTAATTTTTTTATTTGTTAAATTGTATTGATAGTGTCGCCATTAATATAGCCACATTTTACAAGCACACTATTAGACTTTTGTAAGATTGTTTACTCTTATTTTAGCATTCGGTATACTAAAGATAACTCCATATTGAAATATATCCATTATTAATTACTATTAGATTTTAACCATCTAAATATATATAACTCAAAGATGACTGACTGACTGACATTGTAATCTATCAACGCACAGCCCAAACCACTGCACGGATCGGGCTGAAATTTGGCATGCAGGTAGATGTTATAACGTAGGCATCCGCTAAGAAAGGATTTTGATCAATTCTACCCCCAAGGGGATAAAATAGGGGATGAAAGTTTGTATAAATCTTCTTAGATTTTCGACTGATTGACCTGAAATTAAAGATTGGAGCTACTATGATGAAGATGTCCGCTTAAATAGGATTTTGATAAATTCAACCCCCATAAAATAAGGGATACGCGAGCGAAGCCGCGGGCAAAAGCTAGTTTTAGCCAGCAAAACCTTACTCTTAAAACTATTAAAAATAGTATTCCCAAAATCGATCTAAGATCAAACATTCTTATGTGGGTCTTGTCTTTTGTATTGTAAATATGTTGATCCAAAATCACTCTAATATCATACTTATCCAGTGCTATTGATCTTATAATAGTTTTAAGTAAGATCAGAAATGCACGTACTCACAGTACTCTTATGCAATGCTGATATTAGTCTGACATCTTACAATAGCATTTAGCAAGTCTATTATAAAATCAAACGAGCTTAGAAAATACGCATATAAGAGCAAGTGTTCTCAAGTGCAATTAGTCTTAGTAAATGCTCTTATAGGAGTATGTGGCTTACAATAGCATAGTAATATACTCTTATATACATATATGACACTTGGTTATGAGACTGAGCGTTTTTGAGACCATACCGGCTTGTCTTAAAGTAATATAGGATCGATGGCTCTTATAATTGTACTAAAACAATTATAAGAGCGCTTAAATCCTACCACTCTTATAAGTGCGAGTTCTGAGACTATTTTGCTAGTTGGGTATGCTCGTGATTCTTAACACGAATCAATAATAAAATAAATTTGTTTTAAAATTTATATTTTTTGACGTGATTTTCCAATTCGAACTAGCTAGGTATCTCGCCAGAGGGTTTAGGCGCTACGATATAGCCGCGCGACAACTCTGCCTACCGCATACGCAACTGGGCGATGCTGATTTTTGCAAGAGGAGTATTCTGGAATACTGTTTTTTGATAGTTGCAACTAAAAAAACGTATCGTATAGTGCCGTGTTTGACCGAAGCGGTGAACGCCTGGGAAATAACTTGCCCGGAAACAGATCGACCCGTGAACCCATCTTCCCAGAGACAATGGGACGAGCCGCTCTGCAGGTTGGTACGGAATAATTTAATTAATACGTCCATAAATTCTGCTGAGCGCGCCCGCCTGCTGGCTGTAGGTGAGTGGGAGTCGGGTCTCTGGCTTCAGGCACTTCCGTCGCCCAACATAGGCACTATGTTGAGTGATTCTACATTCCGGCTCGCTACATGCCTGCGCCTGGGTGCACCTTGTGGGGCTCCGCACCGCTGTCAGTGCGGTGAAGCTGTCGACTGCCTCGGACACCATGGCCTGTCATGCAAAAAGAGCGCTGGCCGCATGGCACGGCACGCCAGCATTAATGACATCATCCGTCGTGCTCTTGTCTCCGCCGGAGTGCCAGCTGTTTTGGAGCCAGTTGGCCTGGCACGCGACGATGGGAAGAGACCAGATGGGATGACTATAATGCCTTGGAAGTTGGGTAGGCCTCTGGTGTGGGATGCTACATGCGTCGACACCCTTGCGCCATCCCATCTTCCTTGCACGACGTGTTGTGCTGGGGCGGCTGCATCTGGTGCGGAAAATCTCAAACGGCGCAAATATATTAACCTTCATGAAAGTTATATGTTTGAGCCGTTTGGGGTTGAAACACTAGGGCCGTGGGGACCGAGCGCTCATCTAGTTTATCGCAATATCGCGAAGCGACTGGTCGATTCTTCACGTGACCAGAGGGCTGGCCTATTCTTTGGCCAAAGAATCAGCATTGCCATACAACGTGGCAATGCTGCCAGCCTTCTGGGCACATGTCCCATTGACAGCGATGCGGATGAGTTTTTTGATGCCCTATGACCTTACTTTTTATTTTAACTGTACATACTTAGTTTGTAATTTAATTATTATTTAGTTTTAACTTTGTAGTTGAATTATTATTAATAAACTGTAACTCTTGTTTACCATAACTCAAAGAAAAAACGTATCGTAATTATATTTGATTAAATCATTTTTTCTATAATCAACAGCTTGTAGGAAGAATTTTTATACAAATGAGAGTAGAGGGATTAAAACATAATTATAGATACTTATCTCTAATTCAGAGTACCATATAAAGGGGTTGAATATAAGGACGAAATTAGGTTAAAAGAAACGAAACTTTATTAAAAGGGGTTTTATTAACGTTGAAATTCAGTGAAAATACAATCCTATTCGGCAACAAATTGCATTACCTCCACGTTAAAATCGCTTTAAAATCGGATTCAAAATTACATCCGGTGTCGCGCGCGAGTCGCTGTGATTAGCGCACGTATTTACTTATTTGTATCGAAGTTTTTTGCGTCTACCCACTAGATGTAAAAATGAATATAAATGATATTTTCGATGAGGAGGAGATGAATTATAATGATGACGATACGTCAAACAATGATGATATAGTCGAGACTGAATTGAAGCATTTGAATAATTTTGGGGAAGATATTGACAACTGTGTAATGGAGAGGAAGGCGGGAAAAAGACCGAGAGAGAACAGTGAAGAAAGTGAGGACTGCGAGCAAGGATATACAACTGTTACGAGACGAAAGCCAAAAAAATTCATAAGAAGTGAATCAATAAATCTACATGACGAAGGTAAATTCGAAGTTTGCATAACATCTTTAGAAGTTTTACCAAAACAAATGGCCATGGCAAAATTATTGAGGGATTTGAACATACAAAACATAACAAAAATTAAATATCGTAGCCCATACAAAGTCTTTATCCAGTTTGATAAAAGAGATCAAGCGGAGAAGTTAGTCGTAAACAAAAAGATAACAGAATTAAAAGCTAGATGTCAATTTGTGGATGAAGTGAACATTTGTTATGGAGTAATTAGAGGCATAGAATTAGATTACAGCGAAAAAGATATACAAGAAACCCTTAGAAGTTCGTGCGAAATACTGTCTGTTAGAAGACTTAAACGCTCCGTTTCTGATGGAAGATGGGAAGACAGTGAAACCGTCCGGGTGGGTTTTAAGGCACAAACTACCCCTTCGCATGTTTACGCATATGGTTGCAGGCTTGCAATAGAAAACTACGTATTTCCAGTTACGCAATGTTCCGGTTGTTGGAAGTTTGGTCATATCAAAAAGTTCTGTCCATTAAATAAAATTATTTGCCCAAAATGTGGGTTAAACCACGAAAATTGTGAAGTAGAAACTTATAAATGTCCCAACTGTAAGGGCCCTCACATGGCCCTGGATAAAAACTGCCCTATGTTTATAAAAGAAAAACAAATTCGGAATATAATGACAGAAGAAAGTATTACCTATCGTAAGGCCTTAAAATTATATCTAACAAAAAGTACTGAGAATTGCGTGCAAACTTACAATTACAACGTCAATAAAAACACAGTTGCTAGCGCACATACTAGCACAAAGAAAACATATGCCGAGGCAATAAACACTGTGGCAATTATACATCAAGAAGATTCTTCAGACAATGTGTATTCAGAGGAGGAACAAGCAGAAAACAGTAAGAAAAGGTCAGATACAACTCAGCAAACGGTCAAGAAGAAAAAACATAAGATAAACAAAGCAAATACTTCAAATGAGCAGGTGGAAGCGGAAGTAACTAATCTTAATATCGGTTATTCAAGAGAAGAAACTGCGGAAAAGGAAAAGAGAAGTGAGAGAAACAAAAGTTTTGAGTTCAGAAGATTATGGTTAAAGCTAAAAGAAATTATGATGTCTGCTGCTAAATTTGAAGAGAAAATAGAGTTATTGTTGAAAATCATAATTGAAGAATGTAAGTTGTATTTGAAAAATGTGTTTAACGACTGGAGTGTTTTACAAACATTGTTTACTTTATTTGATGGCTAACGGTCTTAAAATGCTGCAGGTTAATTTAGTGCAATGGAATGCACGTAGTTTAAAGCCGAAATTGGTAAGTTTTGAGACTTTACTAAACATAGAAAAAATACACATTGCTATTATAAGTGAGACCTGGTTAGATGACGAAATAAGTATTAACTTAACTGGATATAATATTTTTAGACACGATAGAAGTGACTCGTATGGAGGTGTAGCCATAATTATCCACAAGTCGATTCAAACTCAACTTTGTCCTATCCGTATTTCTAATCCGGGTATAGAAATAATTCAAGTCAAACTACTTAATTGTAAAGATTTAGAAAATATTGTTTCTATTTATTGTCCATCATCTGTCAGTGTGAATGCTTCTGATTGGGACAGCATTTTTTCCTTAGCGTCAAAAAAGACTATAATTGCTGGAGATTTTAATGCGCACCACTCAAATTGGTCTTATAAGACCGACCAGAGAGGGACTCAGGTACTGGACTCGTCATTGGAGAATGGATTTGTGTCATTAAACAACGGTGATCCGACTAGGATCACAATGGTTAATAATTTAGTGCACAAATCATCACCGGACATTACATTTTCATCGACAGACATCGCAATGGGTTTAAAATGGCAAGTAACTAGCGAAAACTTGGGCAGTGATCACCTCATTATAAAAATTTCAGCAACTTACAATGATCATGCACATTTTACTGAAAAACGTAACTTTAAGAAGGCTAACTGGGTAGGGTATCGTGATGATCTTGGTGAATCACTGCGCAATTATAATGGTTCAGTAAATATTCAGGACAGGTATGATTATTTGGTTGACCAGATTAATTCAGCGTGTGACAGAAACATACCTAAACTTCGCACATGTCAAGATCCAATAGGGAATTTTAAACCAAAGGAATATTGGACCCCATCACTATCTGCAGCTGTTGCTGAAAGAAGGTTAGCGTTAAGTATATTCAGGAGGAACCCAACTCCTGAAAATTTTAATAAATTAGAGGGAAAAATAGAGAAAGCCAGACTATTATTACAAAAAGCTAAGTCCGAAAACTGGAGAAAATTTTGCAGCGGGATCGATGAAACCACTTCTGTGTCTGATATGTGGCAAAAAATGCGATGGTACAAAGGTTACAAAAAATTAAAATTTTATATTCCTGATGAAAAGTTAAACGAATTGCATTGTTCTCTTGCTCCAAGTTTTGTTCTAAATACACCACCATTGATACAGTCTAGAAATGAATTGCTAGATTCCCCATTTATTATGCAAGAACTCAAACATGGCTGCAAAAAGAAAGATACAGCCCCGGGCAGTGATGGGATCACATATTCTATGGTCTGGAACCTGCCTTGTGTTGGTAAGCAGTTCCTGCTTGATTTGTACAACGATATTTATGTATTCGGTGTTGTTCCAACTCAATGGCGTAGCATCTTAATCATCCCCATCCCTAAATTAGGCAGCAATAATAGCAGTGACGCTAAGGTTAGACCAATTTCTCTCATATCATGTTTATGCAAACTCTTACATGGTATGATTTCTAGAAGGCTAGAATGGTATGTTGAGAAACATAAGATATTGTCTCCATACACTTCAGGCTTCAGAAGGGCTCAGTCGTGTCTAGACAATCTGACAAGACTAATCACTTATATCCAGTTAGGTTTCATAGATAAATGTCCTACAGTGGCTTGTTTTATAGATATCGAAAATGCCTATAATAATATTTTAGTAGATCGATTAGTTAAAACACTGGATGAATTAGAGGTAGGTAATAATATTTGTAAGTACTTATGGTCATTTTTAAGTGCGAGATGTCTCCTGATTAAGAATAAAAACAATACAGAGATTATGAGTTGTAGATGGACCAGTGTAGGCCTAGCTCAAGGTGATCCATTATCGCCTTTATTGTTTAATATAGCAACCTATAAAATTTGTAATTCTGTTAAAAATGTTTTTGTCTCCCAATATGCTGACGATTTTGTAATTTATTTAAGCCATAAGGATATTAATTTTTGTCAAGAGAATCTGCAAGGTGCTCTCAATTCTATTGCAATTTTACTAGATAATTTAGGTCTAAAAATATCGGAATCTAAATCGAATGTTTGCGTATTTAGTAGGGGACGGAAAAGACATCACATTATTTTAGAAAATAACAATAAACTTATCTCTTCAGTAGAATGTGTTAAATATCTAGGTTTATGGATTGACAAGTCATTGTTATGGAGTAAACATATAAATGAAATTATTGAAAAAGCTTCGAAATTCCTAAATTTATTAAAAGTACTGGCTGGTCCGGGTTGGGGAATTCACCCTAAACATTTGAGGAAATTGTTCGTATCATTGATAAGAAGCCGAATAGACTTTGGCAGCTTTTTGTATGACAGTTCAGCTAAAATCCATTTATCTAAACTTGATAAATTGCAAAACCGAGCATTAAGAATTATAGGTGGTTTTATCAAAAGCTCACCAATATATGTAATGGAGAGTGAGTTGTGTATTGTTCCACTTAATATAAGAAGATTATACCTAGCTTATAAGTATTGCATAAAATCAATGTCTTGGACAGATAACATAACCGTTGAGTTGTTAGATAAGTTAAGTGCTCCTAATCACGTCAGTTACTGGCGGACTAAAAATAAGTCGTCTCTTTTTCTAGTTTATAGTGAATGTAAGTCATATACTATTCATTCATCCAACCCACTTGAAATGTTTACTCTTAATACTTGGGTAACCTATATACAAATAGATAAAGTCATTGTGGATAATTTAGACTGCATTAAAGGCCCTAAAAAGAAGGAAGATTTGGCTACTCTAAAATATTATGTAATGGAAGAACTACAACAGAAGTATGTTAATTGGAGACGAATTTATACTGACGGGTCTAAAAGCAAAGATGGTCGAGGAGCTGCTATTTTTGATCCTTCCACACAGTCTTCATCTTGTTTTAAAACCAACTCATATGTATCCATTATGACGTTGGAACTCATTGCCATTTCAGAAGCCTTAATGAGTCTTTGCGTTAATACTGAGCAAGATATCGTGATAATCACAGATAGTAAGAGTGCTCTCCAACACTTAGCTCGATGTGCTTCTGGGTGTAGAGGTATATCGATAGCTTACAAAATTTTAAAATTCATTTATGAATTAAATTTACGGCTGATAAATGTGAAGTTGCAATGGGTTCCATCGCACGTAGGATTAGCAGGTAACGAGGAGGCTGACAGGTTAGCGAAATTAGCAATTACGGAAGGCACAGAAATGTCTATAGAACCTGATTACATGGAAATCCTTCCAAAATTCAAATATATTTGTTTTGAAAAATGGGATCAGACCTTTCAAGGCCTTGGTAAAATTAAGGGAATTTGGTACAGGGTCATTCAAAGTCAGCCTCCTCGCATTCCGTGGTTTATAGACTCTAAAATGAGTAGAACGCACATGGTAGCGGCTTTTAGACTACGTTCTGGTCACTATCCTACCAAAAGATTTAGCCATCTGATGAGGAAAAATGATTCTCCAAATTGTGACGTGTGTGGAGTTATTGATGATGTCCAGCATCTTTTGGTGGAATGTGTCAAAAACCAGGCATTAAGGGAGTCATTGACAACATTACGCAAATGTAATAAATATGATATGGGTACATTTCTTGAAATTCTCGCAAGTCCAGAAAGTGACGCTGCGAAAATTATTTATGATATGGCATTATGTCGTTGACTCCACTTTTTGTTTTATGTTAAGTCTAGCATGTAGGTAATAGGAACTGTTGTTTAAATTTAGGTCAGGTTATGATGGGGCTGACATGCCTTAAAAGGATAAAAGTCCCTAAAAACAATAAAGAGAAAAAAAAAAAAAAAAAAAAAAATTACATCCCGATTCACCCCTACATCCCTATTCACCCCAATTTACTGTACCACTCGGGTGTTCCAATTAAGCCAAGAAACAAATGAATGCGTCTTGCAACTTGTGCTGGAAATGCGAGCAATAAGGTACCCTGGTACTTGGAACATTATTTCCTTGATTTATGAATCTTCATCTTCATAAAATAGACACACAAACCTCACGCCTGTATCCCCCGAAGGGTTAGGCAGAGGTGTACCAATATACACCCACAGTTCGTCAGTATGTTTAGGTCCCATGTAATAGGGGGCAAGCCTAATGCCATTTACCGAGCACAAAACCAAACTCCGAGCTACTACTGAGAATTTCATATAAAAACCTAAAAACAGTTTTTGCTCGACCTGGCAATCAAACCCAAGACATCTAGCGTAGCAATCGCGCTTAGGACCACTAGAAAACATACTGCTCCATATTGTTGCATACTTGAAACATAATGCTCTTGATTTATGAATCAACTGCCCCGTTGGTCTCATGGTCGCAAGTGCGATTGCTATGCATGGGGTCCCGGGTTCGATTCCCAGGTCGAGCAAAAAGTGTTAGTGGGTTATTCTATGAAATTCTCAGTAGCAGCTCGGAGTTTGGATTTGTGCCCGGTTAATGGCAATAGGCTCGCCCCCTATTACATGGGACCTAAATATACCGGCGAACTGTGGGTGTACATCGGTACACCTCTGCCTAACCCTTCGGAGAATACAGGCGTGATGGTATATATTTATGAATCTTCATAGAATCGGGTACTATATTAGTCATAGAAAAGAGTCATCTTCAAATGATGGCCCGTAATATCAACCCCTCAATCGCTGGCCACTTGAATGTAATAGAGGCGTGTAAGTGTGGCTAATATATATAGCACCCGAGTGGTGCTCCCGAAGTCGATAGTAATCCGTTAATGGACTTCAGACATGCGTCAACATGAAACATTGCTTACTGGAACCGTTTGAATTGAACGATGGAAATATTGACGTCGTAAACATTGTGGAATGCAAATTCTACTATCCTACTAATCTCGTCCTACTATAATCCTACTATCCTACTTAATATTATGCATTTTGCGAAAGTTTATTACCATGGATGGATAGATATTTGCTACTCTTTCACGCTGAAACGGCTGAACGGATCTGTATGAAATTTGGCACTGATATAGATTGTAGTCTGGAATAACAGATAGGATACTTTCTATCCCGGAAAAATGTACCGTTCTCATGGTATAATAATTATATCAAGTTTGACGCGGAGGAAGTCACGGTAAGAAGCTAGTAAATAATATGATTATGACTATAAAATAGTGCTTATAAAAATGTGTCCAGCAAAAAGCTATTACTCAAAATAAAAATATGTGAAGAATAGTATTTCAAAGCCAAAGTCTTGAGCTTTTTGCTGAAAGTTTTTGTCGTAATCAGGTTTCAGTATTTTAACTTTCATTTTTTTTATTTTGCGTTATAATTTAGGCGTGTGTATGCTCGAAATGTGCTCATTAAGACCTTTTATTATACAACAAAATAATACTTCAATTTCAATTTTTAATTACGTGTTTTATGTACGCTGTAACCCACAATTTTTTACGCTTCTAAAGTTACCCCTTTTATTAATATACGACAATTAGTTTAGGAGATATGCACACACAGATAAACATACATACACTGCTATCACAACCCTCTTTTGGCTTCGCCTTTGCCAGGTAAAAATCATCATAATTCATCCCTTTGAGGATTGAATACCGAAGCCAACAAGCAAATATTTTCAGCAATAAAATATGGTGTTCACAAATTCTTAGGAAATCCTTCGGTTTAAAACGGATTCGCAAAGATAACCCTCCCGTTCCCGGGGGGCCATAAAACATACCACGGCGCAGGGGGGTTGTGCACAAATTAATTTCTTTCCGGGCGGTCGAACCCACGATAAATAACACGGAATATACAATATACAGTCTCACGATGTATTAAAAATAAATTGAAAGATCAAAAGCTTTCTGCCAAATAAAATTCTTCATAATTCATCGTAATATTTTCTTTAATCTACTTAAAAAACCGGAGCTGTGCCGTGTCATTAGATGGGCCTCAATGAAGATCTAATTGAGGTACGAAATTGAATTCTGTACCGATTCGAATTAATTACTGTACTGTCATGAATTTCAAGTCAGTTTTTTGGTATTCTAGTTTTTTAACGAGTGATTCTTGGGGTTGAAATCTTCAGGTCGTGAGGACCGAGTGTCCATAGCCTTTTGAAAATATATACCATCACGCCTGTATTCCCCGAAGGGTTAGGCAGAGGTGTACCAATTTACACCCACAGTTCGCCGGTATATTTAGGTCCCATGTAATAGGGGGCGAGCCTATTGCCATTAATCGGGCACAAATCCAAACTCCGAGCTGCTACTGAGAATTTCATAGAAAAACCCAATAACACTTTTTGCTCGACCTGGGAATCGAACCCAGGACCTCTAGCGTAGCAGTCGCGCTTAGGACCACTAGGCCACCGAGGCAGTCCTTTTGAAGTAAATGTCTAAACGATTGGTTGACACTTGTTGTGTCCCAAAAGCTAGCTTTTACCTTGGCCATAGAGTCTAAGCATTGCCATCCAATGTGGCAATGCAGTTAGATTCTTAGACACATTTTCAGTTGACAGCGATGCGTAGTATTGCGTAGGAATTTTTTGATGCCATTTTGTTTTCGTTATTTTTAGTTGTTACAGGTTACCTTATTTATTAAATATTTAAATATTGTACATACCTATTACTAAAATTAAATAAAGACTACACGAGTTACATTATAAGGTAACAGAACCAAGTAATACACACTGGCTGGCAACGCGCCGCGCGTCGTGATGACGGGAAAATATAAAAAAAAATATGCTTGTCATGGCAGTTGTAAAAGTTAAGTGAGGCGAGTGGGTTGTTGTGATGCCTGTAGACAATGGACCATAATGGCACGCTGACGCTACTTATCTACGCGCAATTCTTGTTCGCGTTTTCCGGGCGTATTGTCAGACTTTTCTGTCTAGTGGTACTTTCGTAGCCTCATTAGCTAGCGTAGGTACCTACAACGTATAACCTACAGCAGTCCATAGTTAGAAAAATAACTATGGACTGCTGTATATTACTCTGCAGGTTTCTTTGGAGTGGTTTATTAACATACATAAACTCACGCCTTTTTCCCAAGGGTGTAGGCAGGAACCACAGAACGCCAAATGCTGATAATGCTGAAATGATCCTTATATAGGATATATAGGTGATGTGATGAGCATGATGGTTTGTTCTGTGTCTGGGTGTGGTTTATCTATAATATGTATGTATTTATAAATTATATAAGTATTAATATCAGTTGTCTGGTTACCATAACACAAGCTCTGCTTAGCTTGGGATCAGATAGCCGTGTGTGAGTTGTCCCAGGATATTTATTTTATTTAAATTTATTTATTTATAGGTACTCCTTTCGCCTCGTCCACATTCGTGCATTTGCACATCTGGTCATACATGAACGCCGGTAACGAGTACTGCCCGACCTTTCTGAAGAAGCTCACCAAGCAATGATCACCACGTTTTCTCAAGGCGGATTAACGATTTTAGACTTGTATTTATTAACGCTTAACCTATATCAGTAACATCCAAGATTTAAGCTTAGAAAGTACACATGAATTAAAGTCACTTTGGTACTTGCCCGGTATTGCACCGGCAACCTCAAGCACAAGAGGCGTGCGCCTTAATCACTGTACCATCACGACACAACAACAAGGTAACTAAATAATTCAAAAGTACCCCTAACAATGGATAGCTCATAAATCAACCCTGTCCCTGAAATAGAGATGCAGAGGTTAGTATTAAAGAGATACATCTTCCGCCCGCGACTTTTTCCGCGTCACAGTTGATAAATTATCCCACTGGAATATAAAAAAGGAATATAAATTATGCTAAATGTTAAGCTAGATGTATAATGTGTGCAAAATTTTAGCTAATTCCTTTCACCCGACGAAGCGTACATAAGAGTCACAAGCATCTATTCATCCTCACAAAATTTTGCGCCTACAATAGTACTACATTTTGCCTGCGATTTTGTCCATCTAATTTCAGTCATCGCATGTTAAAAAGCAACTTATGTCCTTTCTTGGAGCTCAAGCTTACTCTGTACAAATTTATTCAAAATCCAATCAGTAGTTTAGACATGAAAACGTAACAAACGTTTGTTTGTTACGCGAAAGTGAGTTTTCACTTTCGCATTTATAATAACTAGCCCTTGACTTCGTGCGCGTCAAATTTGATATAATATCCCACGAGAACCGTACATTTTTCGACATAAAAAATATCCTATGTGTTATTTCACGCTATCTATCTCAGTGCCAAATTTCATCCAGATCCGTTTAGCCGTTTAAGCGTAAACGAGCAACAAATATATATCTATCCACCAATCCATCTTCACAAACTTTTGCATTTATAATAATACTAGATTAGACTAGATATCTGCCCGGGACTTCCTCCGCCTCAATTTTGATACATTATCCCACGAGAACCGTGCATTTTTCCAGGATAATAAGTATCTTGTGTGTTATTCCACACTACAATCTATTCAGGGGCGGATCTACATATAGACTTTTTGGGCTGCAGCCCAGGGCCCCATGAATATAAGGGGCCCCCAACACTCATTGAAGACGAAACAAATTTAAAAAAAAATATACATTGTTTATGATTGTCCCAATTTGTTTCCTACGTCTGTTTGAAACGGTGTACATTATCATAGCAAACAGTTATTTTTTAATTGCCTTTAGTTTGGTTAATTAGGTTGGGCCCCTAAGTACTGTTAGCCCAGGGCCCCACAAATTTACGGTCCGCCCCTGAATCTATTTCATCCAGATCCAGCGGTAAGCATGCAAGAGTAACAATCATCCATCCATCCTCATAAACTTTCGCATTTATAATATTTATAGTAGGATAGTAGTATATAGTAAGTATAGTATGATAGGAAGCTCTTCAGCCGATTAAAAAGCAGCGTGGTATAGGTAAAAGTAATATTGAGGAAACTACACAACTATACCAAAAATAGTTGATAGCATAGTTAAAGTCATCTCTCTCGATTCGATCGCGCGGCCCGCTTCGCCCAGTAAAAGTACAATTGAGCTTTTCGGATTGAAAATTTTCAGTTGCAGCTCAGGATTGGATTGTAGACGATAAATTGCGTTTGGCTTGTACTTTATCTATGAGATACAGTCACTTGCTAGTAAATAATAAAGCTGTGCGACTGATGAACAGCCAAGGGCACTAAAAACATTTTTATTCCATGTCAACATCCAATCAGGGTCGTTAAGAGTAAATGGTAAAATACTCCGTTTCTATTATTAACATTATTCAGTATTTACAACCCTGTAATTAGATTTAAAAAAAAAACATACAAACAAAAAAATAAGAAACTGACGAAATGGCAAGAAAAATTCCTCCGCTACGCCGCGCCATGCCAGCGCCGTCAACTGAAAAAGTGCCCAAAAGACTAGCAGCATAGCCATGTTGGATGGCAATGCTAATTCTCAGGCCAAAGTAAAAGCCAGGCTTTGGTTCACGAGAAGTAATTTAATTTAATTTCCCTTAATAAAATCTTAGTAACAAAATATATATATCCTGCAACGATTATTTACATACTAAAGACTGATTTGATTGAGGAAAAGTTCAGGGGAAGGCCTGAACTTTTACATAAACAGTTTCCTGAAACTATCAGTTGTGGCTGGGTGCGCGCCATTTAAACCGGCCGCAAAAGTTCTGAAGGCTTCTTAACTTTATGAAGTAAACGTGATACGTGCCACTTGACTTAGTCGGAAGAGAGATACCAATAATAATGAAGACATCTATGGTTCGTTCGATCTTTGAAATGATGGGACTTTTTCCAAGGATACAAAGATAGCTAAGTAGACACTGTGCTTAGTGCAAGTAGAGGAATCATCGGATAGAGGATCATGTAATAACAATTAATTTAAGTATTTGGGTGTTCTGCGAATTACGGGCGTAACCAGAGGGGAGGCTTAGGAGATCACCCCCCCCCCCCCTCTGAAATATTCGAAATACTTCAAGAACATTAATTCTCTTGAACTTACATGAATAACACGATTGCAACTTTGAGATGAAATCTATTTTATATACCGGCGAACTGTGGGTGTACATTGGTACACCTCTGCCTAACCTTTCGGGGAAAACAGGCGTGATGGTATATTTTTTTTTTTTTTTTTTTTCTATTTTATAGTAAAAATATATATAATATATAAAATATATATGTATATTTTATATATTAAAATACCGACATTGTAATAAGATATACTTTCAGTATACTCAAGAATTACTGGTAAGTTCGATTATAAAAATTATTTCGCAAATAAGAAGCTACGCTATTCAGGCCAGGCCAAACTTCCTACTAATGAAAGAATTTTCACTCAGGAGTGCTATCGGTTATATTTTTTAATTAACATTAAAAATAATCCGTAAGACTTTTTTAATTAATTTATGGACTTACTAAGTTTATAACTAATATAACTAAATTTATAACTAATGTAAATCTAAAATCTTCTAACCGCCTTCAGCAAGCGTGGTGACTTCTCTGTATTAGAACAGTCCTTTTGGCTTCAGTCGGTTGTTTCACTATAAATAATAGTAATACCAGCTTATTAATAGTTAATAGAGTGGTATCCTTATTATTTATTTCTTATTCTAACTTAATAATATTATCAGCCTCCTTTTATAGTTATATTTTAGTTTACCTACAAATTGTAGGTCACTGCGTAAATTACTACAAATAAGTAACAATTTCCCTGTCTGATATACGTTGTTTATGATCAATATGACGATTCGTTCCTATCAGTCGGCCATCACAGCTCGTTGATAGAGACAAATGGGCCAAGATAATGAAGTGATAGATGACACTCTAGATGTTGTACTTGTATTAGGAGTGACTGACAAGTATTTATTTATGTACTTTGACGTATAGCAGCCATTTATACCTATTCATGGCTGGTTAAATAATTTAACAAACATAAACTACGAAAATATGGGAATAATAGTAAAATAAAAATAGTAATTTAATTGCCGCATGTTATAAAAGAAAGATTAAAAAATAAAGTTACTTTTTTAAAAATCCATCGGTAACATCGGAAATTAGGATCGTTATGTATGTCAAAGTTGAAAAAAACATATGTGCCGTGTAGTTTAACACAAACGCACAGGCATTTCGAAGCTTATTCATTACAAACAAACAAAAATCCTCCTTTTATAGTAGACAAATTAACAAAAAGACTGAAAGATTTCAAATAAGTATTTAAAAATTATCATGAAATAAAGAATATCTATTTCTAGGCTCTAGATCAGCGATATTCGCACGTCAAAACTTTAAATCTAGACATTTATCATTTAAACTAGACGAGAGCTATCAAAGATCGTACGAGTTTGACAAAACTTTGATAAATGGTGCTACATTCATCTTTTTCAATAAAAACTTCGCCTTCAAAAAATTCAAAGCAATTTTCTTAAACGGGCTCATTTTTCCAATTCATTGAATTCGGGGAATTCAAGAATCATTAGCTGTAGGTAACCTAAGAATTATTAGTTGTTATCTAAGAATAATTGAATTGGAAACTGCCTTATGCCTTTGTCAAACTAGATGAGAGTTTTAGATACCTTTATTACCACTGAAAATGTCAAGGGTGAAGAAATACTTAAGTACCTATCTACCTATAACAGTTTACGTGTTGTAATCAAGTTGAAAACTCCATCATTAGAATCATACAATTATTTTTAACCATACATGTGTGACCTCTTTATTCTTCCGAATAACATTATTAAATATTTACACGCCTGAGACTTTAGACAAAAAAAAAAATAACAAAAAAAGAAACTAAAACTAAGAATATGGCATTAAAAAAATTCTCCGCATCGCTGTCAACTAAACTGGAAAAGTGCGACTAAATTGACTAAACTATCTCGAATTTTGAACTAACTAATATTAAAACGCCTACCTGTCTGCATTTATTGTAAGCAAGACTTTATCTGTAAATACAATAGCAGACAAAATATGCTCGAAATTCAAATAACAAACGTTCGGTGTGTTCCGTGGACGCTGCGGGCTAAAACTAGTGAAATATAAAAGCTCGCTCGCTGTTAAACATAGCTTTTAACATACATAGGTGAGCACTAAAATCCAGAGACAAGATAATATATTCTGTGCCATATCTCTTGTAATAAAATCTTCTACATCGTCAGTACATCACAGCTCAGAGTTGCCAGAAATTACATTTTATTTAAATTACTAGCCTTCTCAACTGCTCTGCCAGAGATGTCTAGTAAATTACTTATTTACATGTAAATTACTTGGTATATTTTACGTCTTAGCACATACGTGTATGAAATGAACTTATAAATATGTACATAACCTTTAGTCGTATGAAAATAATCCTATTAACCCGAATCAATACAACACTAATTGGACTATGTATGACTAACAGAACCTGACTATAAATACGGGACATTTTCGTATTGGTTTGTTTACGTTACTGAAATAGGTAGGTACTATGAATACACGCCTCATTACTTTTTAAGTCTGACTTTTAGGAGAGATTACAATCTAATCTCATTCTCAATCTGTGAAAAATGCCTGTAATTTACCTCCATTTTTTGACATTTATTGTGTCTGTGATTGCAGCTAGATTTTAAAAGTATTTAAGAAGTCAGAATAATCTTCTGTTTTAAACACCGAACATATAACAAATTTTCCAAATACAACCTTATTACAACTCTAATAATGTTTAAGATTGTCTTTCCCCCTTTTCCTTTTATAATAAACGAAGTTACATGCATGATAAAGGATGTTGGTGTCCCGTAAAACCACGTGAAGTGCGCTCGATGAAGGATGGGTTCCATGCATAAGTAAACAGTCAGCCCGGATACCGCTTGTACTGGGTAGTTACGCATCTCCGACAACCCCGAAATACTCATACGTACCCCTATTTGTTTGGGGTTAAATATTTATACCTATTAGTCGTGTGTCGTGATCGGTTAGTGGTGTAGAGAACTCAGTATTTCTGTTGCTAGGTTAATGAACTTTGATATAGTAAAACATTAAAACTGTAAAAACCAAAAGAAAATACGTTTACGGGCTTTTGATATACAGATGATGGTTCGCGTTCTTAGTTATCATAATCATCATTATTTCAGCCGTAGCACGTCCACTGCTGGAAATAGGCCTACCCCATAAATTCCCAAAAGAACCAGTTGGAAGCGGCCTGCATCTAGCGTTTTCTTACGGTCTTAATGAGGTCGTTTCTCTATCTTGCGGGTGAACAGAGGACCTGAAAAAAAATGTTTAGTTCTTTGTAAAAGTTCGATAATCCGAAAACAAATAGCTTGCTTTATACTTACTCATAATTCTTTACATAATTACAGCACAGTTTTTTACATCAAAATGTACGTACCAAAAATGTGTAAAATTTACGGATTTACGAATTTACGAATTTGTCTACCCTATATCCACTCACAAAAATTAATTATAAAAACGCTGACCTAAAGTAAACCTTTTCAATTTAAAAAATGGCTTTCTAATTAAAATGATGCTACAACATGTATTTTTAGAAATACTCTCTAAAAATATAAATTCTCTTTAAACATACGCCCACTGTCATTAAACACATGAATTGAAACAAATTGATTGATTACCAGACGGCTTATCAACTTGCACTATTAATATTGATATAGCCTTCGGGAGACGAATAACAAATGAAAAAGTCAGACAGTGAATAAATAATCACATAATATGTGTATGAACGAGATGTGTCAGTGTGCCCTGGAGGCGTTACAGCGATTACATTTTTCATAGCGCAAAGAACTACTAGGCACTTATGTTGCCCTGGTACTAACTCAGTTTCATAGACAGGTACTCACTGTTACTTTTATTAAAATGAAAAGAGTTTTTAGACTACAATTTGCTGTTATTTAATTTAATGAAATTCTAGCTTCTAATAATTCTAGGTATATTCTGAAAAAAGCTCACAAACTATAAAGCTACAAAACATAAAGTTCACTCGTTGAAGGTGAAGTGAGTTTGACGTGAGCTGTCATACCACCGTTTGCTAGAGGTTGACAACTCACCTCAAGTTCACTATTTATTTTTAAATTCACCGAGGGAGATTTTCAACCGAATACACCCGTCAGGTTTAACATTTCAAAGCAAAAACAGTATAAAGTATCTTTTAAAAAGCGCTAATGAAAAAAATATGAAACCACTTATCTCTGCCTCCGCTTAAATAAAATAAAGTACTGGGAAATGGAGCAATTTTGTCACTCCGCATTTAAAAAGTACAGCAAATATAAAATCACAGATTACTTCCATTCTGGCGGGGCGGGAGTCTGCCGGACGTTCCAATTCAATATTTCGTTCCGTAATTTGGTTGGGGTGCCGAGATGCCAACAGTTTACCGTCGCTGGAAAAAATATAATTCAGTTAATAATAATTTTGTGGTCTCGTTAAAATGTTGGAAATATAGGACCGGACCTGATATCCGAATAACAGGGGCCCCTCGGAGTAATTAGAGTGCTGGCTTCTCAGATTTGTCGGGCGTCAAAAGTTTTGAATTTATTATAGCGTGCCGGGTCAACGGAGCCGACTCGTGTTTACTTAGGGGTCGGAGCTTTCGACTACTTTACACAACTTTACGTAACTTAACGTTTCGCACTAGTCGCGTGTCGAGCCGTTAACTGGGGTGCCCACAATACCCACAAAACCGAAGTCGGTGACAACCGTCAATCTCACTTCACACAACTGTCAAACCCAACTCTGAGCATCGTCGATAATTCAATGTAGAATATTGGTCATTTCAAATTTGGAAGGTCATAGACCACTAAACAACAAGGTTACTTTAAAGAAAGAAAGAAAACCTTATAGGAAACATCACAAACCAAAATGTTAAAACGCTAAGGAAAATAACAGACGGCTTGGATTATTTAAAACAATTTAAAGAATAAAGAGTTTAATTTCATGACAGATTAAGTAGGCTGATTCGTAAAGGCCATCATTCAATTATTCTTATATTCGCGATGCGAATTTATACTACCAATCTAAGAAATAATATATCTTCAGACATTCAAGTGTATAGCTATTTATGACCCTCTGATTGTAGGTAGGTTGTTTGCGACCCAATAATGGGTGAAAGTCACGTACGGCCGTATCCGGACCTGGGAGTCATTTAAGTGGGGTCGAGAGCATATCTCAAAATATCTGAAGCCCATGTCGTGGTCTTTAACTGCTCGACTACCCAAAGATTTATGTCAAATTGCAGGATTGTTTTATAAAAATACCTTTTATATGGAGCGTAACGAGACAATACGCATACTGCCCATCAAACTTGGTAACGTTGATTCAAAAAATCATCATCATCATATCAGCAGTAGGACGTCAACTGCTGGACATAGGCCTCCCCCATAGATTTCCAAAAGGACCAGTTGGAAGCGGCCTGCATCTAGCGTTATTCTTTTTTCCAAACAAAAAATGTTGCATGAAAACTTTCCTTTTTAGTGTGAAAAATCACTGTTTTTGATAACGCGCAATGTAACACAAAACATTTAAGGTGCATGTAACAGTACAAGGGTCGTGGAGGTATTTAATTTGTT
Organism: Caradrina clavipalpis; assembly: GCA_932526535.1. Taxonomy (NCBI): domain Eukaryota; kingdom Metazoa; phylum Arthropoda; class Insecta; order Lepidoptera; family Noctuidae; genus Caradrina; species Caradrina clavipalpis. The sequence goes on from OW052088.1 coordinate 3,777,265, forward strand.
TTCCCAAGAAAAGGTTTGAACTTTGCCCTTAAATATCTCCGTAATCAGAAGGTTCCCAGGTATGGTACTCAACTTAAAAATGTTCGCAATGATAAGAAGAACGTGTATCCAGCTTTAGGTTCCGTTAAATGATGTTTACATCTGTAAAAGATATTCATATCATGTTACAAGCTTCATTTGCAACATTTTAGCGTACCTACGTGAGCATAATATTAATTATGTTTCCTAGAATCTGTTTAGCTTTAAAATAGGTACTCAGATGTGGTTACGCCAAAGCCCTTACAACCGCAGAAATCTAAAATATGATAATAGAATATCTACTGAATATCATTTTTATAAGGAATGACATTAAGTCTGTGCAGAGTAGCGATAGCTTTTCTCTTTAACATAATATAATAAGAAAATGTCACATAATATGAGAAAAGTGGCTCGTTCCACACACAGCGGGGAAAATAACACAACATGTTACGCGCTATCCAGGAAATAAACGTCTGTCTAGGATACAAAGAACTCCTTTTATGAACCACTCAAGTTCTAGTTTACAGACTTTACTCGTGTCCTGTCATAAAGATAACGACAGTTGTAAAAGTTTTGATTGTATTACTCGCCACATTGGAATCCAAATTTCTCAAGACAAGGCGAAACTGCGATGCAGTTTGTAACTTTGAGATTTTGCGGCGAAAAGTATGTTAAAAGTGCGAGGATATTGTTGCCATCTTGAGGAGTTCTTTTTTATTTCCCTGAAGTTTTAAACTCAACAGTAAGTTGGTGATATCGTGATTTTGTTACTGAAAAGCATTATACAAAATATGTTTCTTTAAATTGAACACTGCTATTTGGCTATAAATAACAGTTAGATGTGAAAGAAAACTGAAGTAGTAACCCCTTCACGTAGTTCATTGTAGACAAACGTGATATTGCAACGTCAAAGTTCGATCCCCGATGTGCCATACGTTTTTCATTTAAAACGTAGACAAGACATCTTGAAAGTGTCCCACGTAAAAACATATAACGTATGTACAATGCCCTGAGGACGTTTATATCATTTGTCACGTTTCGCATAAACTATCGGAGAGACGCAAATAAATTGAGTCCCAACCACCCCTAACTAAATATTTGAGCCCACGAAATGAATAAACCTATACAAACTTAACGAGGGTGTCCCATGTTACCTCTTGTAACAAACGTCTTGAGCACTCGTACCTACTCATTCATCGTAACCATTAATTTTGGTTAAATGTGGACCAGGTTGTTAAGGTCCCATAAATTGTGGACATTTGTTGTCTCTGGACGTCTCACTAGGCTGGCCACTGCGGCCGACTGGAGACGTCCTTTCGACCCAGACGTCGTTGCACTCACTGTTACGACCTCCACCAATTTGGATGGCCCACAAAGCACAAACAACGTGAATTTAACAAGCTACTAACTAATGACACTTCGCACCTGATTTAGAGAAGGCAATTTAGACAATTTCGGTTTGGCTATTTGCTATTTAGACGCGGTGATTAGGCAATTTCGTAATCCGCTTTCTCTCGGTTTTCTTTAGGGAAATCTAATTAATTTTGAACTAGTCTCTTTTACACACCTTTTTTATAATCTTAGGTAATGAAAACTTTATAAATTCACAGCTTCCCTGAGGATACGCGGGGCTAATTTCCGCGCCTTAATTAATTCAGGTGGCAGTGAATCTGGCTCCAGTCCGTCTTGTCATATTGTACGTACTTTAAGTGTCCTTCCGCACGGAACGTCAACCCTCCCTAATTGCCTCATCCCTCTCCCGCTGCTGCGCCCTCAGGTCCGTTGTATCCCTTTTTTGTCTAGATTGAATGTCTTAAGTACCCTCGTCTGTAGCTCAACGAGGTTATTGAGAACACTGCGGTCAACAGTGCTTCGGGAAAAATGGTATACGAACAAAAAGTGAGTAACTAGCGAGTGTTGTTTACGAGATTTTTTAGGACGAAGCTTAGGATGTAATATACTTTAAATGCTCGTAACGTTGAGCCTTCAGGAAATTTGAGATTACTGCGAATGTAAAGTAAGATGAGCTCGTTTAAAATGACTTCACGTGGATTCTATTTTAACGCGGTCATAAAATACACAGGCTTTATTGCATTTGAATAGAAAAGAAAAATCATTTCAGGGAGCGTTTTCTCCGACATAACGATCAATTTGGGGACGAGATATAATAAAATAAGTCGAGACCACACTTAAGTATCCACGTGTGGGTTTTTTATTCCTCATTTTGTCGGAAGCGGGGAAGTGGCAGAAATAAATCAGAGCTCTCTGTAATACTATCGTCGTTACGTGCGTAGAGGCGACACATTCATTTCCGATGGTTAACGAAGTATAAATATGTATGAACGAACGTTCATTTATCAGGAGCCATGTTGGGAAATCAGTTAGCTCTCCATTATACTATAGTGATACGGTCCATTAGTGATATTTATCAGTAGGTAATGTTTCACGCTATTTTCCGGCACGCCATAGGTACCTACCTACCTAGCGTTGTACTTACATGAGGCTAATTTTAGGAGAACAGGACTAAAAAAGGCTAAGGCCTCCGTCCACGACCGATTTTCTGGCCGATTTCTGACAAATTTCTTCTCGCTGACAAAGAAATATGTATAAAATCGATCAAAAACTCGGTCGTCGCTCAGAGAAGTACTCTTTAAACGAAAATATACCAGTTCACGCAATTCCAAAAAAATAAACCAAACAATCAATCGCGCTTGTATTCCCCGAAGGGTTAGGCAGAGGTGTACCAATGTACACCCACAGTTAGGCGGTATGTTTAGGTCCCATGTAATAGGGTGCGAGCCTAGTGCCATTACAAATCCAAACTCCGAGCTGCTACTGCGAATAAAAACCTATAGTTCAGAAATAGTTAGTTCTGAATACATATAGCCAGACTACTAGCTTGCTAGCTTACTATAGCCTCATGTACACTGGAGAGCCTCTCCAACCCCCGAGCTCTAGTTGGATAAGCCGATACAATATGCAGTTTACCTTCTCTTAATCTAAATGCAATTAGCTTAGCCTCTGTATCGCAGAGTGGATATCCAGTTACGCTGGAAATGTTTTTATCATTAATTTTACTTTGCTCTCGTTGAATTTCAATTAGGTTTTAAATACATAATAATAACGGGGGGACGAGGCAAAAGGAGTGGCGTTCTGTGGTTTCTGCTTACCCCCATGGGAAAAAGGCGAGTTTGTATGGTATGTAATAACGGGTGGGAAGGTAACTTACACTAAGATTCAGTACATAATTCTAGACAGCCCAGAGAGGAAATTTTGGTCGGTTATATTAAACCCGGCCAAGTGCGAGTGCAAGTGCGAGTCGGACTCGCGCACTAAGGGTTCCGTGCCATTATCTATTAAAAATGGCAAAAAAAAAAAACGTTTGTTATATAGAAGTCCCTTAAAATATTGATTTTATTCTGTTTTTTTAGTATTTGTTGTCATACTGCGGCAACAGTAATAAATCATCTGTGAAAAATTAAACTGTCTATCTATCACGATTTATGAGATGCAGCCTGGTGACAGACGGACAGACAGACAGACGGACAGCAAAGTCTTAGTAATAGGGTCCCATTTTATCCTTTGGGTACGGAACTCTAAAAACAGTTATTATTTCATTCATTTTAACCTTGTGGTGATGGAACCTTGTGGAGGTGTTGTTCTTTTATATGAACAGCTGTTTAAATTTAAGAACTGACTAAAAATTAAAAACTTGTACAGAACATCATAATCATATATACCTACTTCACTAAATAAATGAATATAATGTATACTTTAAGTAAACTTCACGAAGACGAAGAATAAAGTGTAAAATACAATCGGTCCATTATCGAGCCTATTGAGCTCTGAATTTTTCATATAAATGGCATCCAAAGTGAAATAAGATTCAGTAAGTCTCTGAAACAATGTTTATTGGGACGGATTGGGACTTTTCAGGAGGTGTAAAGTATTCATGAATACAAATATCTTTTATTGTATGACCAAACCAGGAAATATGAATAAAATATACAAAATGTTTTTTTTTATATCCCACTAGCTTCTGCCAGCGACTTCGTTCGCGTGGCTTTATTCATCCACCTTAAGTTACGTTTTTGAATACTGCTTCGCTCCCGTAAGTCGTAGCGTGATGTTATATAGCCTATAACCTTCCTCGATAAATGGGCTATCCAACACAAAAAGAATTTTTCAAATCGGACCGGTGGTTCGTATAGAGTATAGATAACTCAAGGGTTATATTCTATATGTAAAACCTTTTTACAAAAAAAGACAGCCGCCTTCAAAAACTAAAAAGTGAAAAGTAACTTTAGCATTGGAAGTCGACGGCTTTGGTTCTTAATCTCTCTTCTCTTCTTTAATATTGCAATTGTAAGGAACAGCTGATTTATAAATTCAATTTTCAAAATTAGTCCCCTTGTTAAATATTTATTTATTTAGTTAGTTATTTATTTATTTAGTTATTCAAAAGTACTTTCCAGTTATTTATTTATCTCCTAAAAATTACCCATGAATAAAAAAAAACAGTCTCTTTATACCTTTTATGTATTTACTATGTTAGTTCAAAGATTTTCCTCCTTCGCTTTGAGGCACCGCCGAAACTTGCGCGGGAAAAAACAACACGTAGGTACCTAATATCTTTACCGCTTGAAAATTATCATAGAAACAAACATTCGCGGTAAAAGTTCCACAAGTAAGACATGGCAAGACAACAATTTTGAGAAAATATTAGTGAATCGTTCGTCTGTCGGATACCCACGCATGCTTAGCTAAATAAGACAATAAACCTGTACAAATAATAAATATCCAAGCATAATTAATTAGACAATATTGGACATGTTATTTATCTACAAACACTCCACGAAACCACACATTTGGCCCGGCGATTATCCCCAATAAACTGTTGGTTTAGCAGCTCATCAAAGCCTTGTTTACATACCGACAATTACTCGTTTGGGCTGTTACACTGTATTAATAACGTAATACTGGACCAAAGGGGTTAATTAATCAGCTCGGCGAAGCTACCTCTCTCCCCAAAAGGGTGTATCCGAATATCTCTTTGTTTCAGCCACTCATGCATATTTAATACGATTTTTCATACCTAAATCAGAATTCCGCGCGACTCAAATGTTTGTTTCAAAATATGATGATGAGCAATCTATTTCTACCCTTATTCCCCACATGTCAGTTTGATTACACACGTCGAGCCCATCGAGGGGCAGGACAGGTCAGTGGGGGGCGGGGGGTATCAGGTCGAGCAACAGGCGCCGGCTGATCAATGAGCTTCCCCCGCGACCCGCACTCCGCGCCGCCACCTGCGCCGCACTTGTTGCGCGTACGATTCAAACAAATGCAAGCTCACCCGAGCACCATTACCGCCCTTATTCCTTCCCCTATTAGTTCTATAATAGCCGCGCATATAACGTTGCATTGTTTCCTGGAGTGTGCTCAGCCTGTATTAGGTAATATCTGGCTGTATGTCTCCGAGGCGCGGGTGCGATCAGGCGCGTTACTACCAGGCTCCCATAAACGTAGCGGCGATAAAGATACGATGATGACCGTGCCATTATGCACCCTTTTGTTCGCTCCTGTACCTTTTAGCGTTACTGATATCTTTGGTACATATCTTGAACAAGGGTAGGTACTACATTTGCCATCAAGCGGCAATCTTCAAGGACACTGTTTAACTTCGCTATTGTTGAGAATAGATTGAGTCTCGCAGTTGATCTTGTAATACCTACCTATAATATTAGGTCCCCGTGGGGTCTAGAACTAAGAATAGACCACTACACGAGGTGGTCGCCGGAAACTAATAGTGGACTATTAGGGCTAATTGACACTCCTTCGGAGTTGGACGCTTGTAGAGTATAAAGTCTACTGCATCACAGCCAGAGTTTCTAGAATTCTAGACTGCTGAAAACCGTATCCCTTAAAGATGCTTATTTGAAACTAGAATTGCAATAAATCATATATTTTAGACCTACAGGGTTTTTCCAGCCATCAAGTAAGACAAACGCAGCCGATCCCTAGTCAAAGGCTCAGAGACAAATCAAAAGACAAAACACAAAAGCACAAAGACTTTTTGGTATGTAATAATGCCTTTGTCTTATAATACATACATAAACTCACGCCATTTCCCATAGGGGTTGGCAGAAACCACGGACCGCCACCTGCTACGATCCTTACACACTCCTTTCGCCTCGTCCACATTGTCTTATAATAAGACACAATAATGTGGGTTTTACCGTATTTTAATAATCCTCTTTAAAGCAACTACATACTCGTAGTTCCAAAAAGAACATGTTTTTTAATAAAACGGCCACACACAATGCGCCGATACCCACCACATTCTTGTATGAAAATTAATCAACATCCCGTAAATAGTCGAAGCTAGTCAAAGGAATATTTTCCAATCCGCACAGACCTTATGTAAACCCGTACAAAGGCGGTAAAAGGCTTTATAATACGTAGAAAAATATGAAGCAGGAAATATTCCATTGTGAAATCATACGAAAATATTTTTCAGGATTGTTCTACAAACTATTTTCTTTTACAGCAGCATTGGAGTATTGGAATCAATTAAAAATGTATACAGATAAAATGAAAAGTATTTAAAATGCTTTTTCTATCCAGAGCAAGGGTAAAAGGTTCTCGTGGATATGAAAATAGTTTTACGTTGGGATTATTCGCTAATAGAAGAGGTTGCCAGTTATAAAAATTCTTCGCGTACCATAGTTTTTCTGTTATCTTTTTTTTTATGAAGTCTGGAAAAATGTCTAGTTTGATTCAAAGGTTTGGTAGCATGGTAATTGGATTGGAGTCTGAAACTTCACATTTATAGGTCTGAATTGGAATTCGCCACTCGTCTCGTCTCGCGTCCTATCTGAGACCTAATGATGTCATCAGAGGAATCTTATAGGTTTGGTATTACATAGATGTTATGTTGGATCCTTATTTAACATTTTTATTAGATCGTAAAGAGATATTTGTGAGGTGGCTTCGGAATTATGAAGATCATTGGGTTCTTGAAAACCTAAACCTTCTACAGGTCAACACGTGTAGATTTTTAAGCCATCGCATAATATGAGATCAGTCAAAGTACTTTCTAATACCATAGCTAATAGTAAAGTAATTAGGGTTGCTACCTGTACTTTATTATAAAATATTGTAGGCAAGTTGTTTCGGGTAAACGTTCGTTATACATCACTAGCTATATCTTAGCTCTACCATCACGCCTATATTCCCCAAAAGGTTAGGCAGAGATGTAGGTACCAATGTAGGTACCTACATCCACAGTTCGCCTTTATATTTAGGTCCAATGTAATAGGTGCGCGCCTATTGCCATTAACTGGGCACAAATCCTAACTCCGCTGCTACTGATGATTTCATAGAAAAACCCCAATAACACTTTGCTCGACCTGAGAATCGAATCCAAAACCTCTAGCGTACCTGTCGCGCTTAGGACCACTAGTCTAACGAGGCAGTCAAAAAAAGATAGCAACCCTCCTAGTTTTACACTCGCTCGCTATAAATAAACTTTTGTTCCACGACGTTTGTCAATTCGAACAGGCAATGCACACGTATCCCAGGTCCCAAGATAGAGTCCCCACAGTCCTCTAATTGGATCTTCCTATCTGCAAATTGTCAATTATAGCCGGTGATTGGAAGTCGGCACTCGCTTGGTCGCGCACTGTAACATTGAACCAATACTGAACATTGATTGATGAACGGACATGCATGGCATAACATGATTTGACATTCGTAATAAAGGTAGCTACGGGTTGCAACGGAAGGTTTGTCTATTTTATTTTTTATTTACTAGCTTTTACCCGCGGTGTCTTCCGCGTACCTAAATTTCGATTATATGTATTTGATTAAATTCAATCATGATTCAAAAGACACGTGGCGCCATCTACTACCTATCATAAGAACGTTATAGTATCACAATTTTTCGGGACGAAAGCTACTCTATGTCCATTTCTGTACACCTGACAACTGCAAAATTTTAGGATAATCGGTTCAAGTTATCAGTAAAGGTTAAAGTGTTTTGGCGTGAAAACGTAACAAACAAACAAAGGTACCTAAGTTAGGATTAGCTAAGCCCAGCCATGGTTCGCTATAAAATCTATACTAAGAGAAGACGCGGTTAGCGCAGTGGCTATTAACGATTGGCTGCTGTGCTGCGTGTCGCGGATTCGATTCCCGCACGGAAAAAAAAATTGTGTGGCCCACACCCACTGATAATTATTTCGGGTCTGGCTTATTGCGTACGAGTTTATATGTTTTTAAATGCACCCTCGATATAGCGGCAATTTCAATGCCCCACATTAGGAATTTCTCCTTTTTTTTTTAAATAAACTTACTATTGTATCTACCTGTAACAATTGGACACTCATCAAAACCCACGCATGTGCTGCTACTACATGGACCTAAACCAACCTATTCAAAAAGGGTCCAACTATGAAGACTCCATGACATAGGTAATGATATTATAACATTTTAAACGTGTTTTTTTTTATCTGGGCTCTTGGTACCAAATCATTAAGCTATAACGACCTTCAGTGCCTATGCGGCGTCTCTGCGCAGAGCATGGCTCACCTTTTATCATGTGCCGCATGCCCTATCACCCACGTGAGGACCTAATGACTGCGTCATTGGATAATATTGTCGCAGCTGAATATTGGGCCAAACAAAAAAACTAAAATTTAGTTATTTTATTATTTCCATCGTTACGCTAAGAAGAAGGAGCCATAACGTCATACAAGAATATTCTATATGAACCAACTAAACACCCGTTTCACAAGTCACGAAGTTTAAAAAGATTTCCGGAAGCAAAGTTCAGTAAGCGCTGTTGTTCTTCCTAAATACTTTACTTAAAGATATGAGAAGGATAAGCTCCTATAAAGCATGTAGCACCAGCACTTATCGACCGGAGTCTTGAACGCATATCATATCGGCTGTTAAGATCACAATATTACGAGTAAGGCGCTTTGCACATAGAGCAACTATTGCAGCAACTGGCAACTAGCTGTTAGGTACATATAAGTAGTTCAATTGGACTGCGCACACATAGCAACTCGAGTTTCGAGTTCCGGTGATCTTCAACTGTTTTCAGTTGCTGTAATCGATGACAAAATTAGTTCCTAATTGCCGCAACAAGCAACTGTTAAATATTATCCCGGTTTTAAAGATCGCTGCGTAGATTGAGCAATTCGGCTATGAAAGTAGCTAACAGATTGCCATAAAGTTGCAGCAACCGTAAACGTTATAGCAACTATCAACTTTTTACAGGAAACTTTTAAAGTGTTGATAGTTGCCTCAACTTAAGTTGCTCCATGTGCAGAGCGCCTAAGGAGGTACCCTTCACACGGATCCAACCTTATGCATCAAACTGATTCATTCTGACAGTTTACCCGGATAAATATGAATAAAGTAATAGGTAGCTGTGATATATTCACTTGTTTTCGGGATAACAGTGGGTGTTTGAATGATTTTGGGATACTTTTCTTGGAAACAGTATGTGTGTGTATTCTCTAGACTGTTTCCGGTCATGGCGACTAATCTTAATGCAGACTAGCTAAGTATGCCGAAGATATTTTAGTGCCGAAGTGTATGCACTCGCTCTTCCCTTTTTTACCGATGGAAAATCATCAAATGACTTCTCCTGCCCTGCGTGGTGCGGGAGGGAGTGACAGATTTTTACTGACTAAAACCCATCCATGTTCCTTCTTGTGCCCTTTGCGTTCCGAACAACCCGCAGCACTCGCTCTTCACTAACTCTAATATTCCGATGGAACGGCAATCCGACACAACCGGGAGAGATCAGGCGCAGGACCGCTTATACACTTTCCGAGGCACAGGGGTGTCACACCACCGACTTCTAAACTCCGGGCTGGTGCACGGACATTCCTAATAGAAAACCCAATAATGCTTTGCCCAACCAGGGAAGCAAACCCAAGCGTCACGCTCAACAGTCGCGGTTGCAACCACGAGACCAACGAGGTAATTAGAACAGTGTGCTTAATTATATTTGTTATGACCTACGTAAACACACGTCTACAGCGTGTTACGGAAGGGTATAATAATATACATATCAAAGGAACGGATTCTTTTGGTGTTAACGAACCACATAGCAACATTTTTTTAACACCTACCTATACTCACAAAATTATAAAATTAAGAAACATTTAAGTAAAAAAAAAAAAAAAACAATTCAATTCTACACATCACTACACCAAGTCAGCTGATCAGTGTCAATACTCGTATACTACACACAAAGAAACAACTCCGTGAAAGGTTTGTTTCTCCTCCTAACACGTTTGTTATGATTTAAACTTAATGAACTGCCGAAATAAAAAAGTATTATGCATTTTCAAAGTTACTGCTTGTGAGCTGACATTTTGTGTAGAGATTTAGAACCCGATACTCTCTTCACCCCGTTTGTATGGATATACCCTTTCCGCAACATACTGTGTATTATCGAAACAATAAATAATTGAATATTCAGCGGAAGGAAGAAGGTCAAGTGTCCAGCTTGGGTTGCAAGCTAATATGATTCAGCCCATTCTCATAATTGCTGTAAGCCTTTATTCGGGTTTTACGACCCATGTGGGTAGGAAAACGGAGATCTCGTACTTCAAAACACATAAAATTCCACACGATATGCACAAAACCCTTTCAAAAATTAAAATCGTGAACCTTTTCACAAATTCATTTTAAAACTAATTTTAAAGGAGGAAACCTATTTTATCTCTACTTTAAGCTGTCAGCACAGACTTTCCGTTAAAAGTTTTCAGGCTTCTTTTGAAATTTCCTTTTCAATTTTATTCAGTCGAAAATGCATTTTCCTATGCGAACAAGAGCGCTATAAAATGTTAAAAAAATTCGCGTGCATATTTTTTTTCATCTATGGGTAGGGTGGGTAGGGTATACTGTAGTGACTGGCTGGTTTAGTCATTTCGAACCTTATTTTATTCAAATATGATTTTGTGATAAACTCTATTCCAAATATGAAAGTTTGACAGTTCGCTACAAGCACAGAGTACATTTTTATATACGCTACAAGGGCTCACAAGACATATTATGTTTTTAATATTATAAATTTATAATATTAGAAGATTAAGAAAGTGTTTCAATGACGTAGATTGATTATCTCGATACACTAACCCGCGTCCAGCAATTTCAGTACACATGGTAGTTATGGTTTTTGTACGAACTCAACATAAAAGGTCAATTTATAAAAACTGGGGCACGGCCTATAGGAAAATTGCGTTGATTGAATACTTATGAATAAAAAACTTGTATGGTGAACTCACCTAATTCTGTGACTCGCCTAATTCGGTGATATTTGGTTTGAGCGCTAATATATAGGCTGTACGAGTGAAATCAATTACTTGAAATACAACCATATGATTTGATTATGATTATTGCTATTGATTATGTGCCTATATTCCTCACTAGCTGTTCCCCGCGGTTTCACCCTCGCTGCTCAGCACCTGTTGGTCGTAGCGTGATGTTACATAGCCTATAGCCTTCCTCAAGAAATGGACTATCCAACACTAAAATAATTTTCACATTCCAACCAGTAGTCCCTGAGATTAGCGCGTTCAAACAAACAAACTCTTTAGCTTTATAATATTAGTATAGATAAAAGACTGATTAAAACTCATGCTAAGTCTGAATTAAAGTAATTAATAATTTATTTGTATTTTATTACTCAAATGCTTTTGTCACGAAGTTAGATTAGTTCACCCTACCTATGTATACTTTATATTATATATCGTGTTGGCCCAGTGGTTAAAAGCGCCCGCCTCTCATGCACGAGGTTGTGCGCAATTATTCACCTGCAACTAAGGACAACCCCCGGTTGATGCAAGACTAGTTCAGGACATAACCTGCAATAAAAACAAAGGGTGGGACCATGGATTTGGGTGGCTGCTGAAGTGGAGCTTTTTGGGAATATGGAAAGACTATGGCTAACTGCCTTGTTAGCCTAGTGGTCCTAAGCACGACTGCTACGCTAGGGGTCCTGTGTTCGAAAGTGTTATTGGGTTTTTCTATGAAATTCTCAGTAGCAGCTCGGAGTCTGGATTTGTGCCCGGTTATTATTGTCTGTTATTGACAATAGGCTCGCCCCCTATTACATGGGACCTAAATATACCGGCGAACTGTGGGTGTACATTGGTGCACCTCTGCCTAACCTAATACAGGCGTGATGGATGGTATAGGGCCTTTGAAAGCAATCGCTAACACATAATGAAGTAGCGACAAGGGGGCAACATATTTGTGGAGGTATTCCACGGCTATGAAGATGATCCCGCAACAACCTACGTACAAGATCCCTATTAATATTTTTATTATTGATTATTTTCCACTAAGGGACGATACAATCATGTCTAAGTGTCTATCTAAGTGTTCACCTCACCTCAGGTAGTCAGCCCGCTACCATCGTACTCACTCATCATTACTTTTACGACGGCTCACGGTCCCCCCGCGTTTATGCTACAAGAAAAAACAAGGATTTACTTTTTGAATGACACAGATAGTAATTTAACTAGGTACATCAGCACATGTTGCGTACGGTTCTGACACGTACCTAAGTACTAATACCTACCTAAATATAAAATTTACTGGAATAGATAAGTATTTACTCACCTACATATCAGAATTATCGTGTTTCGATAATGTCGGGTGAGATATTATAGCTGTGTGGGACGGACTACCTACTAATGGAAACCGCCTATAGAAAGCAAATAAGTACTTAGGTACTAACCAATTCTTTTGGAAACAAAGCAAAATCTGAGTTCGTATTTTATACTGTTAACTAAAACCAAATTATGAAAAAATTGAATTTTTCACTTCTTATAACCCATCTATAGTTTCTTTGGTCTACCTTTAATGATTAACAAAACCCAAACAAAAAACCAAATAAAAAATTGATGAAAAATTGATTGGTGATTGATTGATGAATTGATTGATTGGTGATTGACTCCAAATAAAAATACTTTGCATTCAGTAAAATTTATTATTCTTGGATAATTTAGAACTTTGATTCTGAGGACTGCGAAAAAGAAAAGTCATCCCAGAGGAATACGATAAAGCCATCACAGTTTCAAATCGTTATCAGTCTATTTTACAACATGCATGAAATATAAATACCTATGAAGAAAAAGACTTATATTTTCGTTTCGAGAAGCTAAAAGACCTGTGTCCCGACTTAACAAAAAAGTAATCGCTACTGCAGTAGTGAAGTGATGGTGGCACACTCGATTTTGGTTGTTGGTTACAATGTTACATTCTTATGTTGGCAATCGATTTTCTTAACATAATTTTTGTGTTGTGAAATATGAGATAACAAACTATAAATAAATAAAATTAAGCAAAGGTAAAAAAAACTTTGTTTTTTACGTCCAAATGGTGTACATACATGAATTAATTTGTTATCTGCAAAATAGTTCATACTTTCATGTTTTTATCAAATCTATCGATTATTTAACAACACTACTTCGGTCGGTCGGCCTGACTGACACAAAAAAAATGTGAGTGCAGTGAATGTCAATTTTGTGCTATTTTTATATTTATAATTCCATTTTGTGCTGTCGCGAAACTATTTATCACTAACGATAAGACAGAAAACTTGATTACACTCATAGACTTTGTTGTAACATAGAACGCGTAAGTCGACCTTGTATTTTAAACCCTGTTAGATGCTGTTTGTCGCTGTTTAAAATCACTCGTCATGAAAAATGTTATTGGAAAACGTTGGCGTGACTCTGCTTCGTTAATAGTGCTCACAAAGCGGAATAGCGAGTTGTTATCGCGCGTTGAGGATCGTGGCGGTGTTAATTACGACATATTGTTGCAGACTCGTACGGGCAGTGCTTCGTTTGCCAACAGCGTGGTGTTTCCCGGCGGAGTCACCGAGTCCGTGGACGGGAGTCCCCGCTGGCTGGAGTTCCTCAACTCCTTCGGCTACACGAAGCAAGATTTGGAAGCATTTCACCGCCCCGATAGTGTTATCGCGCAGATTTTCCAAAATAATCCCATACAAAGGTAATATTTGTGGACCTTGACATCTCGGCTGACGTTTTCGTCAGTCACACACTAAATGATAACGACAGTAAACACTATGCTTGTACACTTGTATATCACTTTATATTTAACTCAAAGTGAAGTGCTGTTGCAATCATTTTTATGTGTTGTGTACATTTAGCTAACTTGTATGTTTATGTTTTGTACTGATACTAGTTACTGTGGAGTTCTTCATACATACTTTTTAATGACTTATACTTTCTAGTAATCTTGTGTTTATTTTAGCAGTAATGTGAGTTTTTTCCTTATATTTTTTTACATAAATTATGCATTCTGTAACAGTAACTGGTTATGCAAAATATACATAAATGCCAGAGCACTAATTAAGACCATATTTGGTATGTTAATGACTGGCTATAATTTGATAATATTTTTGTGTAATTTTGTATGATGATCAAGTGCTAACATGTTTGAAAGTCAACTTTGTACCAGTAGTCTTATCTTGAACATCTTTTGAACTTTGAGGGTTTATTCCCAATAGTCTGTATGATTCCTGTTTTAATTCTAACTAACATGTAACATTACACCTAACTTGCCATCATATAGCATTTTGTACCAACTAAAACCACAAAACCACAACTGAATCAAGACATTTGATTCCTAATTGAGCCAACAGAGATGTTGTCAATACAATCATGTAAAGTAACTTGCATGTACTCACTAAATGTATTGGCCTCCAACAATATCTCATAATATTATGCTCAATTATAGCTCCAATATACCAATGTTGGACCAATTTTGACATTCATTGACATGATACAACCACTTTGATTAAAAAAATGGAAGAAAATATGGCCAATATTGGCGATTGTGTATGTAAGCTTTGCTAATAAAATTGCTCTCATGAATAATATATTTGTGTTTATAGACATTTACAACTAAGGATTACAGCAATTCGGGAGACATTTGAAGAGTTAGGCCTGTTGATCTGCAGCCGGAAACGGAAGGATCAGAGGACTGGGCTATGGGCAGACATTATAGAAGATAATAATATAGATGTCAAGTACTGGCAAAGTCGGGTGAGTTTCTTTATCTATGGCATTGGTTGTAAGGTTTTTTTACAGTTGTATCAATAAACAATTACAAAACAATAAATACTGTTGTGTTGTCTTAAAACATTTGTTTCAAAGTCAAAAGATGAAGTTTTAATATCAGATATTGCTGAAATATTGGTCATAGCTAAATCTTTTGAATTTTTGTTGGATTACTAATCACTCTGAAAGTACACAGGTTTTGTTGTACTTTACCATTAAAATGGTGGTAATTGTGCTAAATCACTTATAGCAGATTTCAACACTTTTGGTTAATTGCAAGATAATTTCAAAACTACTGAGCAGATATTGCTTACTCAAACATTGTAATATTGTTCTGGAATTCTAGTAAAACAATAGCATTAATAAAACATAATTTCTAGAAAACTATAGGTGTGTCAGTATGCAAATAACTTCCTTTTAAGTGAATCATTTTGGCTACAACATCAACAGTATAATTAATTAGTAGAATATTCCAACTTCTTATTATTATAAGTCTTTTGTTCACTGCAATACAATCAGTTTTAACAATCAACTATACTAATATTATAATCAGGTAAAGTTTGTGAGGTTGTAGGAGGTAATTTCTGGATCTCCTGAACCGATTTTGAAAATTCTTTTACCCATAGAAAGCCACATTATTTGTTAGTGTCAAAGGCTATATAACATCACGCTATGACCCACGCGAGTGGAGCAGTAACCAAAGACGTAACTTAACGCGGGTGAATAGTGGTAGTTCACTAGTAGAATATTATTACTATTATCAATTGGCACTGACTTTGAAAAAATTTTTACTCAGATGCCAATATTTATCTGAAAATATTCTATTCTTCCAGTTAAACAAGGACCCTGGTGAGTGGCTTACTTTGTGTGAGGAGCACCAGTGTTACCCCGATATCTGGTCCCTGCACTACTGGAGCAATTGGCTGTCTCCTGTCAAGCTTCCGAAGAGGTTCAACACCGCCTTCTTTGTCACTGCCTTAGAAAATAGGCCCAAGAACATTGGATGCAGCCCTGAAGTTGTTGATGTTGAGGTAAATGATTGTGGCATATAGACTTTTGAGACAGTACTTTTGCGTATACATCTATACTAATATAAAGACGAAAGGTTTCTGTTGTTTGTTGGCAACAAATAGGCTCTGAAACTACTGGACCAATTTTATCAATTTTTACACCAATAGATAGCTACATTATTCCTGAGTAACATAGGCTATATAACATCACGGTATGATACTCAAGAGCAGAGCAGTAACGAAAGATATAACTCAATGGGGGTGATATGATATTTTGCTAGCATGAAATAAATAAAACAGATTTCTTGTAAACCATAATCGAAATCTTTGTTACTTTATAAATGGTGTTTAATTTGTTGCTACTTTAAAATCCAACAAGCTGCATTTTTGTATGCTCATCACTCAAAATAGGTACATACTTTTTAAATAATTATGTTAATTTCTACCTTGTCTTTAGAAGCCATAGAATTTGTTCTAATAAATTATTTTCTTTTGTGAAGTGACAATTTAATCAACAATGTCTCAGCGGTCTGTAGTTTAAGATTTCCTTGTTGCTCAAACACATAGTATTATGCCTGGATTCCCCGAATGGTTAAGCAGAGGTGCACCATTATACACCCACAGTTCACCAGTATGTTTAGATCCCATGCATGTAATAGCAAGCGGGTGTTATTGCTTTTAACTGGACACAAATCCTAACTCCAAGCTGCTACTGAGAAATTCATAGAAAAAACAAATAGCGGCACAACCCAACCCAACCTAACAGCAGTATTGTTGCTCTAAGTTTATTTATTTTCATTTCCAGTGGTTAAGTCCTAGTGAAGTATTACACAGTGACAGGAAACTTCAACCACCTCAGGTTTACGAACTCAACCGACTGTCCCATGTGAAGGACACAGAGGAGCTCATCAAATTCGCCAGAGAAAGGAGTGGACATGACACTGACTTAACATTTCCAGTATTTGTTAAAGTTAAAGATGGCGGCTTGTTTCTACTACCGGGTAATTATCTGATTTGTTAGTTGGGTAGTAGATACCATTAAACAATAATTCTAAATCACAACTACTCTAAAAAAAATACTTTATTTTATCCCTGACAACCTGATAAATTTTTAAATAACTACATATAAAATTGATTTTTTTTGTTGTTTTGAAAACAATAAATAGTCTGTGAATTGAGATGTCATAAAAGTGACGTCATAAATTAGTATTGTCATACGAAATGTATGTGGAATCGCTTTTTGACAGCTCATAAAAAGTATGTCAATTGATTAGTGGTGTCATCTACCCAATTGTTTTATTTATTTCTTCGAATGTAATTGAAAGTAACTAATAACTTGTGTTTTTCCTCAGGTGATGATTTATACCCTGCAAGAGTAGACTACAACGCCAATACATCTAATTATATAGACAAAACTACTCTTCAGTTAAGAGAAGCTTCTAAAACAGTTCATAGAGTTGAATCAGGAAAGGAAAAGAAGCATTTAGTAATTCGGAATTTTAAACCTAAACATCACATCGTCATGGAAGACAAGACCTACCCAGGTTTTTCTGCAGTTTAATACACATTGCAGCACCAGTTCATGCCTTAAAGTTTGGCCTTATTAGCAGTACAAATAAGAACCAGTAGTAACTGTTAAGCTAATTCAGTTGTAGATACAACCGGTAGTGGTAAATATGGCAGGTTCAGGGCACACGTGGCCTAACAGCCAGGACGACTACGAGCTGCTTGATGTGATCGGTGTGGGCGCCACGGCCGTCGTGCACGCCGCCTTCTGCCGCCCGCGCGGAGAGAAGTGCGCCATCAAACGCATCAACCTCGAGAAGTGGAACACCTCCATGGACGAGCTGCTCAAGGAGATCCAGGCCATGTCCAGCTGCAACCACGAGAACGTCGTCACCTACTACACCAGCTTCGTGGTCAAAGAAGAGCTGTGGCTCGTACTGCGACTGCTCGAGGGCGGCAGCTTGCTCGATATCATCAAACACAAAATGAGGATATCCAACTGCAAACATGGCGTGTTCGACGAGGCGACGATCGCCACCGTATTGAAAGAGGTCCTCAAAGGATTAGAGTACTTTCACCAGAACGGTCAGATACATAGAGATATTAAAGCCGGTAATATCCTACTAGGAGATGACGGCATCGTTCAGATCGCCGACTTCGGCGTATCGGCGTGGCTGGCCACGGGACGCGATATCTCGCGGCAGAAGGTGCGGCACACGTTCGTGGGCACCCCGTGCTGGATGGCACCCGAGGTGATGGAGCAAAACCACGGCTATGATTTTAAGGCCGATATCTGGTCTTTTGGTATTACGGCCATAGAGATGGCAACGGGTACCGCGCCATATCACAAGTATCCTCCGATGAAGGTGCTCATGCTCACGCTACAGAACGATCCGCCGACACTCGACACCGGTGCAGAAGAGAAGGACCAGTACAAGGCGTACGGCAAGACGTTCAGGAAAATGATATTCGAATGTCTGCAGAAGGATCCGGCAAAGCGACCGACGGCCACAGAGTTGCTGAAGCACTCTTTCTTCAAGAAGGCGCGCGACCGCAAGTACCTGGTGTCGACGCTGGTGACGATCGGGCCGAGCATGGAGACGCGCGTGCACAAGGCGAGCCGGCGCCAGCCCGGCGCGTCCGGCCGCCTGCACCGCATGGAGACGGGCGAGTGGGTGTGGGAGAGTGAGGAGGACGACGACGACGACGAGGACGACGCGGCGCGCGACCGCCCCATGAACACGCTGGAGCGTGCCGACAGCTCCGACTCCGACTCCGACGAGCGCGGCGCCGCCTTCACCATCGGCTCGCTGGGCGCCGCCGCCGACGCGCCGCAGATCAACCTCGTGCTGCGCATGCGCAACGCGCGCAACGAGCTCAACGACATCCGCTTCGAGTTCGCGCCCGGCAAGGACTCCGCGGACGGCATCGCCACCGAGCTGGTGGGCGCGGGGCTGCTGGACGGGCGCGACGCGGACGTGACGGCGCGCCAGCTGCAGCGCCTGGTGGACGAGTTCCTGTTCCCGGCCGCCCAGCCGCCGCCGCGCTCGCTCACCTTCCGGCTCAGCTCCGCGCCGCCCGAGCCCGAGGACGAGCAGAGCCTGCTCGGCTTCGCGCAGATCTCCATCGTGGACTGACCGCCGAGCCCGGCTCGCACGTTATCTATGCTTAGGTACCTCCTACGTATTTTATGGGTGGATATGGAATTATATTAGTTGTATACCGTTTATGCGGTGGTGATTTTTGTGGACCGATGGTGCGGGCGGCGCGGCGACGCTCGGCCGCGCGGCCTGCGTCTGTGTAGTCCCCTGCCCCGCCCCGCCTGGCCTCTGCGTGCACGCATCCAGTCGTCTGTATACGAAAACTATCGCCGCGTAGCTCAAATGAATGTATATTTTACATTATGATTATAAGGGTGAATCTGAATTTATAAGAGTATTTTTTTTGTGATCGTAATGTCAATTTTGCTGCTTTCCAACACTGTAATCGATTAGGACCCACATTCGCAAACTTCGCAATGCTATATCAATAACGACAAGGAATGACATAATAGTTTGCGCAGCCGTAGTGAAGACATCCAACATGTAAGATAGCACTTCTAGCATATACTTGTTTTGTAATAAAAGCTACCTAATATTTGTAATTCTTTTTACTTTTTAAACAACTTCCATGTGCCATATTTTTAAAAATATGAATGGATAAAAAATATACTGTAAGATAACAGTGATAAAATTGCATATAATAATAATCATTACAGTGTTAATTTTAAATAGCAGGTCTATATAGCACCATAGAATGTTTCTTTTTACATTGTTATTTGTTTGTTGCTTATTTTGGAAGTATTTTAATAATAAAAGATGAAATCGATTTCGGCAGGATGTTTTATTAAAACCTCTATGATTTTTCAAAAATGTTAACTAAAAGCTATGTTTGTTCTTAGACTACAATTACATTACTTTATAACAAGTTCACGATGGTGGTAGAGTACTGCACCCTGCTCTGTGTACGCAGTGGTCCGATAGGTGGCGCGGCCGACACTAGCACAGCAGTCGGCAGACATTGCACAGTGAGTGAAACAAATACGTATCTGTAAAACTGAGTTTGGCATCTAAACATTGTCGAAATAAACCATCTATAACATTCCAAAACATTACCAACTTTCATTCCTGTTCATAACATTATAAAGAGATTCTTAATTCTAAGCGTAAAGAGTTGAAAAAGCAATAACGGTATAAAAATAAGTTTTTAGGTACAAACTTAACTCCATAGCATGTTGGTCCACAAAGAAAAAATAAAAATCTATTTTATTGGCTACGAGTAGTAACACTACCACAATGAAATTAGTATTCTGTCATTTTTATTTTTTACAAGTTATTCTAGTTAAATGCGATGCAGTCCATACTTGTTTACTTTTTGACAGTTTATTTAGTAATTTTAATTGACAATTTCAATAAATTATGATCAAGCTACGTGATGTGTAGGTAAGCAGAGTTGTTACTTCAGTATGAAATAGCTACAAATTACTTTTATCTAATATTTTATCATTTTATTCAATTCACGGTACTTGAGCTGGCCACAACAGTTACATTAAGTGGTTAGTTATGCCAAAACAAACCAACGCACATCAAAATGTTTTCCATTTTTCGAAGTATCTATAATGATATTGGATATTTAACATTTATTAATTTAAAATTTATTCTAAGCATAAATTTGGGACGGTCATTGAACTATTATTGCTGAATAGTAATGCAACATTTGGCATTGAATTAATTTGATTATTGATAGGTAGATTGTAGTGGCTCGTTCTGGCATAACTAAGCTTGTGAGTGTATTGCCATAACCTAGTGATAAAATCATATAGCCTCTGTGACTTTAATTTTTAGAATAGGACTTATTTCCTAGACTTAAGGTTCAGTTACACATGCTCAAACCAATCGGAGCACGCAAAAATCAGTCACGTGAGATTCCCGTGTTCCGATTAGTTTAGGCATGTGTTACTGCACCTTTACGTACTTTTCTTGGTCGTTAAGTACTAAATAAGTCCATAATTACTGGAAACAAAGATGCAACATTTTCAGTTGGGAATAACTTTCCCAAAATAACTAACAATTTAAGGAAATGCGCGCCCGACACGGTCAGTTTAGTTTATAATTCAGTCACTCGTGTACGAAAACATTAAATAATATGAAGACAGTTCATGAGTACTGCCCGGCTGCATGAGGCTAGTCTTACAAAGCTAGGATAATAAACGCTCGTCTTCTAGCGTGGTTTTACTGCTTTGATATAGCACAAGCTTACTAGTAGAAATTAAGCTCGTTATGTAAACACGAAGTCAAATTAGAGTAACTATCTTCGTAAAGCTAGCTTCGTGAATACCGGGCTTAAGTCAGTAGAAAGTCTTCCTAAACTGCGGGGCAATTCCCGTAAGAACAACGATCAAATTTAAATCTCACTCTCAATTTGTCAAAATTACCTCTAATTTGTCTACATTTTTGTCTTTAATTATAGCTGTGTTAAGATTGCGACTAGATTTTGAACGTTTTTAGTTACGAGAATTGGCCTTCTCGACACTGGATTGTGACTTGAATTGAACGGCCAATTCGACCGTCTGACCTCGTGTCTGGAGCGCATAAAAAACATTTTACGCACACAGTTGTGACCAAACAGTTGTTTAAGTACATAGTATGCATATTTCGTGTAAAAAATATTCAAATCACCATGATTTACAACTGCCATGTACCTTACCAACTAGTGCTAATATATTAATGTTTGAGAATCATTTACATACAATAGTGACTAGGCAAAATGAAGCGTCTAATTAAGTACTTACACCTAACACACTCACTCTAGTAAGGCATTAACAACATTGAATTGTGTCATAATAAATAAATAATTTAATCAATGTGTTCCTAATAAAAATATTATAAATAACACTTAGACAACATAGTATTTGTAAACTTATACAATAATTGTGCAGAAAGTATAGAACCAGCTGTTTATGACTAGGTTTAAAATATAACATTATGGCACATCTAAAAATTAAATACTTTGTGCTCGAAATACTTATTCATTAATTAAATAGGTACTATAAAAATAATTATTTGAACGCTACAAACGATACGTTTGGAAGACTAAATTATTACGTGGAATGTTACGTGGAACTTGTAGTGTACAAAAATTATGAGATTCACAATATCGCAGTTTGTAAGCAGAACGTTATAAATTTAACTATAACGGATCTAATATCTTGTAAGTTTGGACATCGTCTGTCGGTGTAACGTCCATGAGGCCGATCTAAGCAGTATAGGCCCATGTATGAAAAACAATTAGGAACGTAGAGACCCCACAAATCCTTGTGCCGTGCGAGAAAAATAGTGATAGCTTACAAATTAATTGTACTATAAGAAAGCGTATAGCGGTGACTTACTTACTTAGGTACGCGAAGAGTTTGTACAAATAAGACTCATTGAAACGTCCTCGCCGGAGATACATAAACACAGCTTCTACTAATTGGACAGAATTTCAGATTGATTGTAGAAGAAATAAGTGCCTACAGTGCTGAAAGCGAGATTCAGTAACGTATAGACGAGTTTCGGCTAAAGCTGTGTCGACGTCTATCTAGCGAGGCGATCACTTTACCCTTTAAAACTGAGGGGAACGCGCCGGAAAAATTTGACACTCGGGAAGTGGACTCGCGGCGGGCGCATCGGGAATCAGAACAGCTCCACGACCTTGCGCTTGAGGTAGTCCTTGAGCGGCGCGTAGTAGTGGCGGCGCAGCGCGACCAGCTCCGGCTTGCGCTTCAGCTGCTGCAGCGGCGCCCACTCCGTCTCGAACAGCAGCAGCGCCAGCAGCGCCAGGCCCAGCCACACCACGAGGAAGGACGGCACGAAGGCTCGCAGCAGGCTGAAGGGCCGCGCCGCCGGCCCCGCCCACTCCTCGCCCGCCGGCGCCAGCGTGCCCGACGTCACGCCCGACTCCGACGACGAGTGCTCGAACGAGTCGCGCAGGCTGTACTCCGTTGGGATCGCTGCAACATTACGAAGGCAGTTAAAGTAATCAGTCATATTTATGGAGCAAGTAATAGGAGACAGAGATGAAACAGCTAGCCCATTTTTTTACAGCTACGTTCTTAGTTCCCTTTAAAATTCTCAGTAGCAGCTTAAAGTCATGATTTGTGCCGGTTAATGACAATAGGCTCGGTCCCTATTACAATGGGACCAAAACGTACCGGCGGACTGTGGCCGTGGTAACCCTTCAGGGAATACAGGCGTGAGTATATATCCTTTTACATCAGGGTTTCTTAAAGTGGGGTCCACGGACCCCTTAGGGGTCCGTAGAATGTGTATCAGGGGTCCGCAGTAGGTCAGTTTGTAGAGTGTAATAAGAAATTGTGTAGTAAACTCGACGAGACGCATTGTAGTTGTTGAGTGGTGAATTCAATACGTAATCACAGACAATTTAATATTCTGATTGAAGCCAAACAGCCGCACCCTTCTCATTAGTATTATTTCATTAGTTTTAGTAGTACTTAAGTACCAAATAAAGATTTTTATTAATACAAATAAGTTTTTTTTTTTCATTTCCAAATATTTTTTTTGACACCGTCCGTGGAATTTTTTTAATTGTGAAAGTGGTCCGTGACTACAAAAAGTTTAAGAAACCCTGTTTTACATGCTATACATACCAGGCGGCTTAGCTTCCTCCTGCACAGTTCTGAGATGGTCGGTGCACGCCAGCGCGATGTCTACGGCGGGACCGCTCAGTAAGCACGCGCCGTTGCAGGTCTCGTCGCCCCCACTCTCCTCTAAGGGCGCGCTATGCGTCGACCGGGGCAGGCTGCTGTAACCTGGACATGGGGGGAGGGGGGGCAAAGTTAACAATGATATACGACGGTAATCCTAAGCTAGTGTGGAGTAATAAGGCAGGTATAAGGTAAAGTGTATTCTTCTTGTTGACTTTTTGGTAAACAAATAATGGCGGACTCAGATATCGTTGCGGTTTCGAAACTGGGCAAGTACCAATATCATCATCTGCTTAGCCTTTTCCCAACTATGTTGGGGTCGGCTTCCAGTATAACCGGCTGCAGCTGAATACCAGTGTTTTACATGGAGCGACTGCCTATCAGACCTCCACAACCCAGTAACTGGAGAACACGATACCTCTTGGTTAGACTGGTTGTCAGACTTCTTCTTCTAGAACCAATATGACATTTTTAATATATATGGGCTTTCTAAGATTACCTTGGACATCATTGACACCGGTGAAGGAAAAATATCGTGAGGAAACCTGGACTTGTAATTAATATAAGTCTCAAATCGCCAATCAACCTTGAGCAAGCCAGATGATCAATGCTTTTCTTTCTTTGCCTTCTATGTATGAGAAGAAGCCTTTGTCCTGTAGAAGGACAGTAATGGGCTTGTGTTATTACTGTTAACATGGATTATGTAATTCATTCCGTAGCAAAAATTTGAATGTTAGTGAGATAAGTAGTATGATTGATGTGAAAACTCGTCCATTTTTGGTCGGTTTCCTTACCAAATAAGACGTGACAAGAAAAATACACCATAGGACAGTTCCCTAAGGTATAAAGTGTAATGAAATAGATATGTACGATAAATACCGAAGTCTCCGGTCATGGGAGTGGACGGGGTAGCCGGCACACTGGACGCTTTCCTCTTACCACCTGTGCTCGAGCCTTCCTTCTGCAATAAATACAACTGTTTATCGGTTTTCTTTGTTTTTTTTTTTATGTATTTACAGTAGTACCTCGATTATCCGAACTCTCAAGTATCCGAACGCTTACTTAATTTATCCAAACCCTCAATTATCCGAACATAGGCGAGAATTTGTTACTGAAAACGAGTTGCAGCTGTTCGTCAATTAAAAATTGGCTATTTTATTGGAAAAGCATTGGACTTTTTTTAGGTGATTTGTATTTCAACGTTAATTGTTAATATGTATGTCACATTTTAATAGACTGTACAGTTTTAGGTGAAAAGGTGTTGTTTTTGTTTGATCTTATCCCAAAAAACCCACATTTTGATTATCCGAACTAATGTCGGTCCCAATTAGTTCGGATAATCGAGGTCCTACTATATTATTTTGAACAGTGCATGCTTAATGTTAAGGCTGATTGTACAAGGGACAAAAATGCTTATTTGCTATACTTACTTACCAATCAAATAAAGTTATGATGTTCTATACCACATCTTCCTTTCTACAAAATTGTCAGTTGATGGAAAATTTGTTGTTGTTAGAATTGGTCAATTAGATAGTTAGGGCTTAGCTAGAGACACAAAGATGAATTTAGATTTTTTCTTAATTTATCTTGGACACCGGTGAAGGAAGAACGTGAGAAAACCGGGGCTTGTAATGAATATTACTATTTTTTTGATACTTTACTGGGTATTATTGTAAAAACAAATTGCGTTAATAAAATGTAAAAAATAAATTAATTCGTTTTTATTTATATTTGCCATCGATACGCGAATAGCCGACAAAAGCTCGACGTCATGCTTGCTTCTTCCAAACACACTCGCAAGTCATCGCAAGCCTGTGAATATCGCTGTTTGGATCACCTAATTTGTATTAATTTGTATTTGCATTTGGTTATTGGGTTTTTTCTATAAAATTCTCAGTAGCAGCTCGGAGTTTGGATTTGTGCCCGGTTAATGGCAATAGGCTCGCCCCCTATTACATGGGACCTAAATATACCGGCGAAATGTGGGTGTACATTGGTACACCTCTGCCTTCGGGGAATACAGGCGTGATGGTTTTTTTTTGCATTGGTATAGTTTTGTAGTTTGTGGCAAGTGGCAAACGTGTGGTTCCACCATAAGAAGAAGAATACCGAGGTACACATTTCTCACTTGTATGTGCTGCGTCAAATGAGCCCTTCGACGAAAAATGTAAGCACAAAAAATCCTCAAAGAAGGTCTATACCGTGGAATCCCTAGGCGCGAGTAGACCGTCCCTCTCCAAGATCTCCCTCTCCGTGCGCCCCACGTACTTGAACTTCGTGCCCCACGAGAACAGCCCGCCGCCCGAGTACACGCACGCGTCTGATGACGACGGTAACCTGGGGTAAGTGGGAATACCTTCATATCAGAAATCAAACACAGGTTGCCCACATACTTGATATGTATGCGGATGAATGGAAGATGATATTGTCAGAATGTTTGAATTTTTCTGAGACGAATGCGTGATGTATTTAAATAAATTATATGTTTAAACAATGTAATTGGCTTCGGCAGTTCTATTTAAAATAAATCATCATCAAAAGGAGACAACTTTTGCTGGAACCCCTTATAGCCCGAAACAATAAGGCTGTGATAGGAAAATGTGATGCTGAGGAAAGCCTCAGCATCACATTTAGTCACGCTATACACGCTATACAAGCATGATAAAAATCATGCCGGTATACAGTGTCGGAGGTAAAGGAAATTATCTAGATTTCCTCACAATTTTTACCTATTTTTTTTTATTCGTGTTTGGTAAGCTCTTGACTCTAGTCTAGATCAGACTTCAAAAGTGACAAAGACAAAGTCGAAAAGTAATAATTTTAAAATGTTTGTCTAGATTACATTAAGTATAAGGTTTGGATGAATGCATGTTTGCTACTCAATCACGCCAGAATAGCTAAACAGCCCTGGATTAAATTTGGCACAGAGACAGACTATAGTTGGGAATATTATTAGTAGTTATTATATTATATTAATAGTTTTGAACATAAGCTACTTTTTATCCCAGAAAAATGTTTGTGTCCCGTGGGATAATATATTAACCTTGACGCGGAGAACGTCCCGCGGAAGCTCGCAAAGCTATTTTTTTTTTAATTGGGACAAGCCCGCCACTCTGTTCCCAAACCACTGCAACTTCTGTAAGCCAGAATCAACAGTGGCGACCACAAGAAAAGCGCCGAGGCAATGAAGCTCGACGAGTCCCGGAGAAACGATCGTAAAGCTAGTATACAAGTAATATTATAAAGATTATTTATTTTTTGTTTGTAGGAGATTCAAAAAATCGTCAACTAATAGACACTGTTACCAAGTGACATAGGCTAGATTTCATATTATACTAGACTCCCACTCGGGCAAGAGCTGGTACAGATAAATACAATAGCTGATGTACCGTGAGATTTTATTTTTATCTCTGTGCAATCCAGTCTTGAATCGTGATTTTATTTTTATCTCCGTGCAAATATAAGAGCATCCGCCAGAGCCATGAATAGGAACAGGTTACAAAAACCGTTTATTTTACTGATATACCAAAAAGGGTTCACTGGAACCCCAACTTTATTCGTGTAGCTATATTGGTTTAAAATAACGGATGTCTTCCACTTAACACATACACTGATTCACAATGTTTCTAACCAAATAAATAAAATACTAATTTCGCCAAAAGGCTATCCGCCCACAGCTGATTTTTTGACCGATTTTTGATAGAATTCTTTGTCGGCGAGAAGAAAACTGTCAAAAATCGGTCAAGAAATTGGACAAATGGTTTCTATTTTTGCTATAAATGAAAGATATTGAATTAGGTAAATTTCTTTTTTGAATAAACATTCCTAATTGGCAGTAGTAGTTTTTCTCCAAGCGATAAAAATTGTAAGACATTGAGGTCATACCCGGGCATTGACTCATACAAATAAAATAGGTAACAAAACCGACAAGACTTTGCATAAAAAACATGTAGGTATTGTAGTAAAAAGTGTACTTACGTAAAAAACAGCATCTGTTCAATGGCGCAGCACCACACGTGGCGACACGCGGGCCCGTTCGGACATTTGAAGCCCACCGTGTGTTTCTTCTGAAACACAAAAATATACATATTTTCGATAAATAACCCTTTCCTGTTTTCTTGAAAATGAAGGCTAAGAACTCTTTCGATTCGATTCGAGCGATACAGGAGTACCACCGCCATCTCTTATAATAAAATTTAAAAAATTAAGTAACCCCCGGCAAAAGTTTAGAGATCCCTACCGCAGCTAACAAAAGAGCTGATAACCTTGAAACGATTGAACCGATTTTGATAAAACATATCGAAGAACCATCGCTAGGAAAGCTGCTTTCAAATAAAAAAACTGCATCAAAATCATTTATTTGCGTATAAGGTACAGAGAGGTCTCAGAGAGAATCCAAATTGGTTCACCCGTTTAAGAGCTATAGTGTCTCAGACACACGTCAAACTTATAACTCCCCTCTTTTTAATTCAAGGTTAAAAACAGTACGATTTTAATATTACTTTGTAATGTCATTTGTTGGACACACACATTCAAATAATGCTGTTTTTAAGAGACGGTGGTAGACACCCAGGTGTCGGATAGCACACATAGTAATGTCCAAGATAAACTTAAAAATACTTGGAAATGAAAAAAGTTATATTAACCTACATTCTCGTGTATGAGAGGCGGCGCCTTAACCAATAGGCCATCACGACATATGGGCACCACGATATTCGCTTTCAAGAATATATTTGCCTACCAAAACTCCTGATAAGCAGTACCTAAGTCACGCATAGCCTTATTACGGCATTACAAAAAAGTCGGCAGTAAAGCAGCTGTAAATACATGTAATTACCAAATAAATAAGTTAATTGGTCAAATAATCCGCTTCAGGAATCTATACTAAATACTAATATAATAAAGTTGAAGAGATTTCTGTTTGTTTAAAACGTGAAAATATCTGGAACTACCAGACGAATTGGATAAAATAATTTTGTACATAATAGCGAGATTCATGATGAATAGTGAGTGATGAGTAGTATTTAGAGTGTCGTGATGGCCCAGTGGTTAAGGCGCCCGCCTCTCATGCACGAGGTTGTGGGTTCGCAACCGGGCACGGGCAAGTACCAATGTGAGTTTTTCTAATTCATATGTACTTTCTAAGTTTATTTTGGACATCACTGACATCGGTAACCGTGTCAGAGGCCCTTGCGGCGGTTTAGAAACTCTGACACTAGGGTGTGTGGGGTCGTTAGACCTTACTGCCCACACGATAAAGAAGATGATGAATAGTATAAGCTATACAACATCACGCTTTTTTTTTTTTTTTTTTTTATAGACGGTAAATCATCAAATAACTTCCCCCGCCCTGGGCGGGGCGGGAGGGAGTGTCAGACTTTTACTGACTAAAACCCGTCTATGTTCCTTCATGTGCCCTTTGCGTTCCGGGGGCGCGGTATCTCTTTCGAACAACCCGCAGCCCCGGCAGGCAACACCCACAAGAGCGGAACAGTAACCGAACACGTAACTTAACGCGGGTACAAAAAACACAAGACAAAGTCGCGGGCAAAATTTAGTTCTTTACACAGCGTGAGATCATAATCTGTACATTTCACTCACGATACAAATAATTATACTGGTTTTTGCTTTTAATCTTTTATTCAAAAAGGCTATTATTTGCCGACACAAGACCCTTTGACCATTTATGACGGATACAAATAATAATATACTTAAAGGGGTCAAGTATATGGTTCTATTTAGCATACACATTCATTTTGTACACGTGTTTTGCTCAACAAAGAAGCTGTGAGCTAAGTATTGGTCATTTAATACAGGAATACCGGTCTATATTGTTATTTCCCCTAAACCCGTCAACTAAGATCTGAATTCAAGGTTATTCGGCGGATGAAGCTTTAGAATAGACCCCTCGGTTTAAGAATATGATTTGTTTGAATTCAATGTCTGGGCTTTTGTTACTATAGGGGAGTTTGGCAACTGCGCAATTTATTTTAAAATAGTATTATCGTAAACCCGTCAAAGAACTTAATTTCAGAATGATCCCAAAATCTTGATTTCGTGAAACCAAGCCTAGAGTGATATTTGTGCTGTTATGCCAGCCTACATTTCACAAATTTAATAGCTTATTGATCAAAATATGATTAGACTGACTTAGTCCTATAAGTTTTAGTACTTATTATCCACATTAGAATTTACAACAATAACAACAAAACATACCATCGCGCCTGTATTCCCCGAAGGGTTTGGCAGAGGTGTACCAATGTACACCTACAGCTCGCCGGTATATTTAGGTCCCATATAATAGGGGACGAGCCTATTACCATTAATTGTGCACAACTCCTAACTCCGAACTAGTATCTATGTATGTAGAAAACAGATAAACTTTTGCGCATTTTAAATATGATTAAACAACTTCTCACCTCTGGGTAATTAAGATGTACGATAAACATTCGTCCTTCAAAATTGATCTTCTGCACTTCCGACCACTTGAAGTGATGCGTCTTCCGACTACCTTGGAATGTTAGGATGCCGCTGTGGTTGATGCCCAGGTACAACTGATTCCCTCTATGGTCCTAGAGGATAGAAAGGCAATGTTAAATGTGGTGTTCTGGAGTCATAGAGGGAGTATGCAAGTATTGAAATTAAGCCAGTTCATTGAAAAGATAATGCAGATGTTTTTAACTTTAAATTTATTGTTACAAATTGGTTGCATTAATATTTTTTTAGAAGAATCTATTTTTTTTTTTGTTTTTGTTTTATACAGGGTGTAACAAGACACATTACATAATCATTGGCAATTTATTTGCTGGGAAACGACTTTCATTTTTAGTGTGAAATATGACTGTTTACGGTAGTGCGCAATTTAATGCACGCAAAATATAGCACTTACGGGTGCAACGAATTTAAAGTTCATTAAGAACATTAACCATCAAATTTGTTTTTATGGATGTAAAAAAACGTAAAAAAGGTGAAACTTTGACCTTCAATATCTCTGTGGCCGCAAGGTTCTTAGGAATGCTCCAGAATAAAAATTTGATCGCTATGATGGGTCGAAAATGTACCTTTCATTATCGTTAACTGTCTTTTTACACCCCAAATAAACAAACTGTAAATAAAGCATATTGAAAACAAATCAACTTCTTTACTTATAATCTAACTAAAAGCATTAAAATAGATATAAATACCCATTAAAGGAAGGTAACACATATACCCAAACCTTGACAGGATGCGGGTCGACGCCATAGGTGTCGAGTTGGCAGGCGATCTTCACGAAGGTTCGCTCGGCCTCCTGCGTCGACATGCCCTTCACGCCGCCGCTGCCGCCCGGAGTACCCTCCACTGGTTCCCTGTGTAGTTCCTGAACACAATCAAATGAGCGAGTTATTATCCCGTTAGTTGATCGAAGGAAGGAAAGGATATCGTATTCATGTGTAATCCTGCACATTAAACATTTAATTTAAAAACAGCTAGAATGGAGTTAAACAATAATTTTTCGCCTAACGAATCTAATTTTTGAATAGGGTAACTAGATTCAATATCTTTTTCATCTGACGTTTAAAACTGCCTTTCAATAGTCTCACTGAAATTAATGATTTGAATTTTGGCTAGATACATAGTGAACCGTATACATTCTGTTTTATTTTGAGTATGCAAATTATTAAAAAAAACAATAATAAATTGCCTTTCAATTGTTTATTTAGTCTATTCTAGATAAGGATTATGTACCTGTGTAGACTGTGTTATTTAGTAAACTAATAAACATACAGGATTTAATACACGCGTTGATCGGAATGAGTAACGAGTTTAAAATTGTATAATATTATCTAAACATCGTCAACTTTGCCCCCTCGTGCTGAACTTTTAACATAGAAAACTTATCTTGGGTGGTCAATTGATAACGGTATTTTGATAACAATGTAAGTATGGTAGAACTGTCACTTTTTGTATTTACTTCATTTTACAGCGTTAAAAAGAAATACCACTTAACAACTTCAACTTTATAGTACTTAATAGGACTCTATTTAGAATAACTATGGTGTATAAATATTTAACCAACAGTCCTAAGGACTAAGTTCGGAGTTTCTACCCCATTCTTCTCAATACAAAACTAGCTTTTGGAAGGGGCAACTAGATTTAAATATTCTTTGTTTTACTTTCTTGTAAATTATGTTCCAAAGTACAGTCAACAAAAGAGATAAGTAACCAGGGTCGCCTATTAAATTCAAAGTTTTTTAAAAACCAATAGAAGTTTTTTAATAAATTTTGTTTCTATTCATAGAAAATAAACCTATTTTTTATTAAATTAAATTTCATTTAAAAGCTACCCCTGGTTTGAGAGAAAACTTCAACTATATTAGACGGTCTGGTTACTTATCTCTTTTGTTGACTGTACCTTCTATGAATTGAAACAAAATGATTTGACTTTGACGTTGACTTTGAAATTCATACTTATAGTTCTTGTTTGGTTGATAGTCACCTGTATCCTGCCCTCGATGGTGTCCGTTTGTCTCAGAAGTAGCCTCATCTCGGTCACATAGTTGCCAACGTGAATATTCGGGTCGTAGTCGCCTAGCTCGACTGAGAAAGAAAGGAGTTTTTAATAAGTATCCATAGATATGGGTGCTGGCCCTCTAGCCAAGTCGCAAACGATAATCGTAAACGCTCGGTAG
Organism: Caradrina clavipalpis; assembly: GCA_932526535.1. Taxonomy (NCBI): domain Eukaryota; kingdom Metazoa; phylum Arthropoda; class Insecta; order Lepidoptera; family Noctuidae; genus Caradrina; species Caradrina clavipalpis. The sequence goes on from OW052088.1 coordinate 3,809,831, forward strand.
GTACCAATAGATTTTAAACTTTATATGCCAGAGCCTTAAGTTAAAAATCTATTTAAGATTTCTAAGCGTTAGCGACTGGAAAGAACGAAAACGCTATGCAATCTTCATTAGATCTTCAACTTAAAACTAAGCACAAAAAGTTGAAGATCTATTAAAGCTTACTCAGCGTTTGCGTTTATCGTTTGTTACATGGCTACAGGTGCAGGTGTTACAACAGGCACCAATGAAATTTAAACTTTAACAAGGCCTCTTGTATTGCAGATGTCTTTCTGTTGCCTAGCCATCCAATAATAAACAATAACAAAGCCAGCCTATGATGGTCTCACTGCAGTACAAAGTAGTCTTTTCATACAGAAAAGGCCTGAGCGTTTGTCAAAAAGCCTACCATATAATGCCAAAAAATATCGAATGTAGAATTCAACAGCTTTTTTATCATGTGGGATTTCAATACTCTCTTGAAGGAATACCAGATTCTTATAAACCTTTAAATATTACTGTAATTACTTTATAGCTGCTTAAAAGAGACATACCCACATAACATGTGTGAACATTTATCAATAGGTAATAATTTGCCAACTCAAGCATGAAGCAATCAATCCATATATTTTATACAACAATTTTGCTCAGAGCTAGTTCATGATCAATTTCAATTAGATAGTACAATGTGTGCAGTATCAATAGTCTACAATTACCAATATAGGGAAGAGTACAATGTCCACTTATGTGTAAAATGGCTCTAAACGTATGGCTGCCATTCAACTGGGATTTCCCAGATCTGTCCTACTTTAGAGGGCATTTGGGGGTCATCCAAAAGAACAAAGAACTTTTTATGTTAGTGACATCCGATTAATTGAAAGATAAGCAATAAATTAAATTAATTTAAAAAATATAAATTGTTTTAATTTTTTTAATATATTTTTCTCAGAGACGTTGCAGGAAAATAATATCAATTTCAACCAAATTTCTGGGATTTTTGAAGTTTGTTTCTATTGTCAGCTATTTAGTTGTTGACAGCCCTATCTACACATAATTATAATACTTGCATGTAGTTGCAAGCTGTTGTGTGCAAACTCAGTCACTTCCTGCCTGTGGCCTTATCAGTTTGCCCTTGAAGTGATGTCAGCATAGTAGCTACTAAAATTTTAAACTCCATGATATTGTTATCAGTAAGTATCAGTAACAAAGTGTTAAATAAAATAATTAAAACCTCTTACTAAACACATGGCATTTTAACACGAATTGGTTTCTTTATCTACTTGTATTATAATTATTTCATTGTCAAGATCATTCATTTGTGTGTATGTAACTACTATTCTTTTTTATAGTCTAACTAGCTTTTGCCCGCGACTTCGTCCGCCGGATTAACAGTTCCCGTTCCCGGGGGATTTCCGGGATGAAAACTATCCTATGTCCTTTCTCGGGTCCCAGACTATATCTGTACCAAATTTCATTGAAATCGGTTCAGCGGTTTAGGCGTGAAGAAGAGACAGACAGACAGAGTTACTTTCGCATTTTTAATATTAGTACGGATGATCTAATCACTTAATAGATTAGGATTAAGATTAGGTTATGCAAACATACATCCGTGGTGACGGCATGGCATGTTAACAAAGATTTAAACTAATGTACATAAAATCAGAGCAAAAGTAATTATTTCTGACTGATTTGTGCATGAATAGAACTAAGTAATAAATGCTTTATCTCTGTTAACACAAAGAGCAGACACACACACACACACACACACACACAATCTATTAATTGCAGACTATACATGATAAAGAGGTCTCTACAAAAAAATTACAACAGCGTTATCTTACTTTGTATAATTAGGGCTCCTAACATAGCTGCCTCATTGGCCGTGCAGTACAACCTCCCATGCAAGAGGTCTCTTTTCAGCTGCAAGTATATCTGGAACCTAGTCACATCTTCCTTCAGAAGTAGAGGATTTGGCGGGTAGAACTTCACTCGGAAACTAAATAGGATTGGCGATGCATCTGCCAAGAAAAGTGGAGATTAGTAGAGCACATGATGCTACAGTTTAGAAGGAACTGTGGGGTTTTAGTTAATAAGAGCCCGACACAATTCTCCGTTTTCTCCAGACGGATGGTATCCGTGACGATTTCCCCACAATCATCATACTGACCTTTAGTATTTAATGGGCAAGGCTATTTTAATTTTTTTATTAAAGTATAAAATATTTTTAATTAAAGAATAAGTAAAATACTGTTTGAAATTAAAATAAGTTTTCATAAAATGTTGCCAGCAGACTTATTTTTCCAATTGAAATAATGAATGTGTAGGAGTTATAAATTATTGCTATCAATTGAAACTGTTCTAGTCAATTAAGAATGATAGTCAAAACAACAGATGTGGGTGGAAAACATCATACATACCTTTGACTTGTTTTAGTATTAACTTCGCCATATGCAGCCAATGCTAAAAAAAAACATTATTACTCACGGTTAGGCTCTCCATCCACAACCGATCTTTTTACTGATTTCTGATAGATCCCGCTAGAAGAAATCTGACAAAAATTCGTCAAGAATCGGTTGTGGGCGAAGAGCATTAGTCATTTTAAAAATAAACCTATTTTACTTTCTTTTTTTAGTGTACTTTAACAAAAAGGTACAGATAATGAATATTGCTAATCAAAGTCTTTTGTTTTTCAATTACAAAATTGAACAGTGACTAACTGGGAATAAAAAAATAAACTGAAAACAAAATCTTAGGAGTGTTTATGAAACAAGAGAATAATCTTTTCAGGAGTTAGGAACAAAATCAGAATCCAGGAGAATACATAGTATGCAGCTTGTGGCCTGTTTCATTTGCCACCCTCCAATGAACTCAGTTTAAATTACTTGATAGACCATTTCATAAAAATTTTGTTCCAAGTTTAAATTGAATCAGTAGTTTGTGGAGAGATGGTGCACCAGACCCTGAATTTAAGATTAAACCTGGTTAAACCTCGGGGGAACTTAAGTATGTTGGCATTCATATCAGTTTTTTATATTGTTTGCAATCAGACATTTAACATTTTTGATTCTGGGGATTGGCCATCTGAGTCTATTCTTGTATTTCTATTAAGAATTTTTGAATTCCACTTAAATTACTTTTCAAACAGCCTGGGCTTTAAGTGAGACCCTGGATACAAGCATAAGGTTTGGAGGTGCAATATTTCATAAATCTTCACCAACCAAAACTAGTAAATGTGGAGGTACTGTACACTCCAGTCAATGAGTTTGAGGAATACAAATACAATGTTACTCATACAACTGTATTTATGATGAACCCATTCAAATAGAGCCTAAATTGTGACTGGCATTCAAACATACACGAAAGAGGTTTAAACTTTTAAAAATTCACTGTCAATGTCACACTTACTTATTCATCTTTACTATCAAATATTTCAGGGTCACTATGTCTTATCATACTGCTATAAAAAGGATGAAAAAGGCGCTCACCCTCTGACCACCGGCGTCCACATACCGAAGCCCGAAATAATCAGTCTCAGTCAAATTCAACTGTTGACATACATGCTCCAATAGAAACTTGCCCTTGTAACTTGGCTGAAAACAAACGCCATTTATTAAAGATTCATATGAAAAGGAACTATTACTTATTTACATTATAATACTCACGTGGAATTCACATTCTAATATTTCTGTATCCTCTAAAAGTCTCACTGTACATTTATAAACAATATCTCCGCGACTTTTGAACATGCTGTCACTGTTTATTTACCACAGTATCACGTTAAATATTCCTACCAATTAAACATTTTAATTAATTATAGTATTGCTAACTTAATTTTGATTGCATTTATGAGTTCATTTTAATTTTCATTTGTTTCGTTTCGATTTCGACACGGGGAACCTGAATGGGGTGCGGACAGCGCGGTGGGGGGGTGTGAAAATTTGACATTTCCTACGTTCAGTATTTTTTTATTTTACTATCTGACCCGGCCACGAGTTTCTGTGTCTCGAAAAAATAAAAAAAATGATGTAGTGGGGTCAATTCGAGATAAAAAAACTATCTTATCTTTTAAGTTTGACAAAATTACACAAAGTAATTAAAATTTCATTTAAAAAAAATATTAAGTACCTAGTGCCGGAGTTAGTTCGGGTCAAAAATCGGAATGCGAGATTTTTATATAGATAAATGAAAAACAGGTTACTGAATCGCTAAGACTGAATTATTAATTTATGTGTTAGCCTAATATTGAAATGATACAATTAAGTATTTTCAAGGTAATCTATTAAAACACAGACATAGCATATGGAGACATACTACTAGAAAGCTGCTTGAATTATCTAATTTTAGTACATTAAAAAAATATTATCATAATGGAATTATATATTCAACACATTCCAATGTGCCGTAAAATGTACTGTGTTTTAATAAAATCTTTTTATTTTATTTACTACTATGCACAGTGTTGTCATTGTTTAAATTATTTTGTTCATTTAGATTTCTGAACGTATTTGGAAGTGAATCGTCATATCCCTGTAATGTTTGAAGTTGCCAGACTTGATACAACTTCCCTATAATACTGTTATATTTTATTCTTATTAGAAAAATAAAAATGTTTTCCAGAATTATTTTTTAAATATTTTGATATCATTCTTTCTTTATGTTCTTGGGGAAAAAAATGCTTGTTGGCTAAATAATTGCAGAAGGGTCTAACGATCAACGTTAAAGCTATGTTTGTCGAAGTCAATCGGTGAATGAGCAAAGTTACCAGTTACCATCCATTTCATAGCGAGAACATTTCGTGCTTTGGCTCGGAACCAAGGCCAAGAGCTAAACATGCCTTGGTTGTCAATCATAAATCTATGACAGTCTTTACTGAAGGCCATTTTTACTAGTTGGAAACAATCAAAATCTAGTCACAATCTCATTTCAGCGACATTCAATGTCAAAAAATGTAGGTAAGTTAGTGGCATTTTTGACAAATTGATACTGATATTATATTGGGAGCGATCTTGAATTTTTTTAGAATAGCCTTACTAAGGGGTATGTTGTGTTACTCAGTATGTAATTAATTTGTCGATGTCACATAGGCAGTCGCAAAAATGTAAAATGACTAGTATTCATTGTAAACAGCTGCATAATTGGAAAAGATTAGGCAGATGATGCCATGACGCAATTCGTCTTGAATAGCTCCACCACTCCATCACACTATAATATCACTCAATGCATCATTCAAAAAAATACGGCTTCTGTGGAAAATCGCAGTTAACAGCTAACAGTTAGAAATAGTACGTGGTTAATAGCAATAGGCTCGCATCATGGGACTTACAACATAGTTGGCATAAATTAGGTATTAGTTTGGAAGAGACCAAAGAATACTGTTTATTGGTTTTTAAAATTAAAGTCTCCTGTTTTTGCCCGATAGTGTCAACAAACTGTCAGAGGAAAATTAATTCCTACCTCCTTTATTAATAAAGACGCAAAAAAACTGCCCTGTTGGACTTTTAACTCACTCTGCTAAACCGAGAAAAAAAGTCGCATTTATGTGTTCGTGCGGTTAACTGCTTTCACAAATGTCAAAACAACACGGACACGAATACCTACCAACCTTTCTCTTCAGACTTACCAGCGTTAATTTTTAAGTTGGGAGTTTTAAAATAAAGCACTGCCACACCAAGCACCGGAAGTGACTCTTTTTATTCCAGCCAGCTGAAAGAGCAACCATTTCTCGTCCATTCTGTTGGAGTCTATCTCGGATATTACACGTGGATTGTAATCCGTGGTGAGTGTCAGAAGAAATTGTTTAGTGCAGTGTTAAAAGTGATATAAGTTTACCGTAAGCATTAACGATTGTGTTTCCCAATAATATTGCAAGAATTCTCGTTTATTTCATACTTATTATCTCGATCCATAGTGTGGTGTAATTCTAAACCTATAAATTACACGTCTTGCATCCAACGTATGGTTACGTTAACTTGTCAAAAGATTTAACTTTAAACTTCACTTGTTTATTAAACTGTTCTCGGTTATATTTAAATCTCGAATTAAAGAAGTTATCGTTTGCTTACGCGTCACACTTGTTCACCGACCGGCTCGCCACCACGTGGTTGATGCACACTTGTTTTCTCTTTTCTTTAAATGTTATTAGTTTGTCGGTTCAAATATAACAATCTTTAATGTTAATATAATGTATGTAATGGCAATAAATTGTTAATTTTCATACATTTGCTGTAATGGCTGACATCCATTGTGAAATGTCAAGATAGGGCGAGGCGGCCATGCGGCCGCCATATTGCCGGCCGCGCGATACATGAGGTTGCGACCTTGTAGATGCCGGCTCGCATCACACTACTCCTTGCACTTTTCTTATCAATAACAGATTTTAACTAGATTCTTTTGTTTTGTTCTAGACTAACCAAAAATGGGCAAGGAAAAGATTCATATTAACATTGTCGTCATTGGACACGTCGACTCCGGCAAGTCCACAACCACCGGTCACTTGATCTACAAATGCGGTGGTATCGACAAACGTACCATCGAGAAGTTCGAGAAGGAGGCCCAGGAAATGGGCAAGGGTTCCTTCAAATACGCCTGGGTGTTGGACAAACTGAAGGCTGAGCGTGAACGTGGTATCACCATCGATATTGCTCTGTGGAAGTTCGAGACCGCTAAATACTATGTCACCATCATCGACGCTCCCGGACACAGAGATTTCATCAAGAACATGATCACTGGAACCTCCCAGGCTGACTGCGCCGTGCTTATCGTCGCCGCCGGTACCGGTGAGTTCGAGGCTGGTATCTCTAAGAACGGACAGACCCGTGAGCACGCTCTGCTCGCTTTCACACTTGGTGTCAAGCAGCTGATTGTGGGTGTGAACAAAATGGACTCCACTGAGCCCCCATACAGCGAATCCCGTTTCGAGGAAATCAAGAAGGAAGTCTCCTCTTACATCAAGAAGATCGGTTACAACCCAGCAGCCGTCGCTTTCGTACCCATTTCTGGCTGGCACGGAGACAACATGTTGGAGCCCTCAACCAAAATGCCCTGGTTCAAGGGATGGAACGTTGAGCGCAAGGAAGGTAAGGCTGAAGGCAAATGCCTCATTGAGGCCCTTGACGCCATCCTGCCCCCTGCTCGGCCCACAGACAAGGCCCTGCGTCTTCCACTACAGGATGTATACAAAATCGGTGGTATCGGAACAGTGCCCGTAGGCAGAGTTGAAACTGGTATCCTCAAGCCTGGTACCATTGTCGTCTTCGCCCCAGCCAACATCACCACTGAAGTCAAGTCCGTGGAGATGCACCACGAAGCTCTCCAAGAGGCTGTCCCCGGTGACAACGTTGGTTTCAACGTAAAGAACGTGTCTGTCAAGGAGTTGCGTCGTGGTTACGTCGCTGGCGACTCCAAGAACAACCCCCCCAAGGGTGCCGCCGATTTCACAGCACAGGTCATCGTGCTCAACCACCCCGGTCAAATCTCAAACGGATACACGCCTGTGTTGGATTGCCACACAGCTCACATTGCCTGCAAATTCGCAGAAATCAAAGAGAAAGTGGACCGTCGTACAGGTAAATCCACTGAAGATAACCCTAAATCCATCAAATCTGGAGATGCTGCCATCGTCAACCTGGTCCCCTCCAAGCCTTTGTGTGTCGAGTCCTTCCAGGAATTCCCTCCCCTCGGTCGTTTCGCCGTGCGTGACATGAGGCAGACGGTCGCTGTGGGTGTCATCAAGGCTGTCAACTTCAAGGAAATTGGTGGTGGTAAGGTGACCAAAGCCGCCGAGAAGGCCACCAAGGGCAAGAAGTAGCTAGCGCTGTTAACAGCACAATTTTTCATTCAACTGCGATACTTCATTCACCGTAAGGTGTTCCGAAGGAAAGAAGGGCTACAAACTCATTCCTTTTCTATATTTTTTACAAGGCTTATACTGTAACATTATTTTATAATTTATATAAGGTTATATCTGAACTATTTTGTTATAACTGCAAACTAATGTGTAAATTCATAGAAGAATAAAGGTAGCCTCCAGTAAAAAATATTTCATTTTTATTTTACCCAATACCTAACACAAATCAATTAACAAGTCAATCTTGTGATAAAACGAGAGTACATGCATACATACACACACTACTCACATTTCCTGTTGCAATAGCTCATGAAAATGTAAATTCAATACCACTTCTTATTACTTGGATAGGTACCTGTCAATAGACAGGTACTTATCCAAGATAACCTACATTCTGGCAGTTAAAATTGGTAATAAAACAATGCAGCTTTGATTTTCTTTGTCATATCTTTCGAGTGCCAGTTCAGTTGACGTTCTAAAACCTGAAGGTGAATGAACTCTGAACTATTTCTGAAAAAGCAGGAAATAGGTGGACACAAGATGGCTCTTAAAATACTATTTGCATAATGTAAAAATAAACCGGAGTATCTAAGCGAGTCCGGTAGGTTTCGTAAACAACTTTCTGGTCAATTAGAATCTGGCGCTGAGGTAGATAGGCAGGTACCCATGCGATTTTAAATTGCCGACACTGAAGAAAGTTAGGTGGGTACCTATTTGTTCTTTTTATAAAAATATATTAGATCAAATCCGATTTTACATACACACTGGTCTACTTACGCCAAAAATGCACTTTTGAACAGATCGGAACGATAGCAGGTAGTCCAGTTCATAAGTTTTGGTTTTGATACACTATTTAGTAGTTTTTCTAGTGCATTGTGTGATGATGAGTCACACTAAACTATTCAGTTTCGCGGATTTGAACAGTTAAACTGTACTGTAACTGTTAGGATATTTTTTGTGCACTCTCACTTTTACAAATAGAGCGCTTCAGTTATTTTATTATACTGCACAGAAACCTACATTGTTATCAAGTTAGGAAAGAATAATTCGTAATCAATATTAAAAAGTTTTGATGTGAAAGATGTAGGCTCCTTCAGTAAGAGAAAAAATATAGACATGGACCCAATCTAATTTCGAAATAGGTGGATTTACCAGAGGTGAATGAATCACCCCACCTCAATACATAACGTCACAAACTTAGAGTCATGTCATGGTATGCGTCATATTTTACGAGAATTAGCAATTAGGTTTGTCTGTAGACGACTTTGTCTAAATACTTATTATTATGAAAATAGAAGGGAAGATCTCTAGATGTTTTATTTGACCTGTTTTGGACGGTGAATCGTGAAATAAAGATTTTTTTATTTTGTACAATTGTTCCGATTTCAAACCATTTCAATAATTTCGCAATATTGTTACACGATGCGTCAACGTCAAGAACACGTGTCACTGAAGTCTCGCTCTTGTGATCTCACGTGGCGCTACGTTGGCGTTGCAACGTGCCTGCTAATAAAGTTATAGCAATGGTTCAATCCGTCGAAATGTAACCAACATCACAGCCACAGCTATTACGATTACGAAGAAAGGCACCTTCGATAACGTTTGTTTTTAGGTGGTCTAGTATTTATTTCAGATAATGAGTTGTTGTTTTTTCGTTCGGATAAGAGTAATTTATCATTTGTTGTGCAATCATGAAAATTCGCGGACATAAGTCACGTTCACTTTCAGACATAATGTTGCACAATACCTTTACAATACATATTTGTAGTTAATACTAAACCTAGAAACCAAATTAAAACGAATTAACGTGAAATCTAGATCATTATTAATTAACCTGTTAATTGCTTACTCTAGGATAATAAGGCGTAAGATGAATTGCTTGGTAAACACGTCAAAATATGTTTACCATGAAGCTCCAATTTTTACATTTTTAATTTAGACTGGAGGAAAGTATGAGTTATGTATTTGTATCCAAGGGCTGTATACAATTATGCATTGAAAGAAAAGGTCACGGGTCACGCACCCTCCGACGTTTGTACACCCACGACTTTCGCCCCAAGCGTAGGTTTCAGACGACAAAGGGATTTATTTTTCCCAAGGTTATGAAGAGCAACCTCTTTCGACCTAGTAACAACATATTCATACCTAGAGCTCACTAATCCAATGTGATAGGTATTTAATTATGAGAGTCTGTTGATTATGTTCTGCTCAACCTCAGGTTCGATGACATTTGGCACGTCTACTTAAATACCTACCTATCTAGGGGAATATTCCTGGGAACCATTTCACGTATGGCGTGGACCAGAAACAATGTTTGTTTTACACGCTTACAATTTTCTATTTCTTATTTCTACGTTACCAGCCGTTATGTTCAGTGAAACCCAACCAAAAACATTAATTAAATGAATGCGAAACCTTGCGCAATATTTTCTTTAGCCAAACGAAATGGCATTCAGGATTCAGACAAGAGCCAAGTTTTGATTTTTTTTATCTTTTAGTAGGTTTGTTACGCAGATACCTAATGTATTGTATTGATCTTCAGAAGTTAGTGACGGGTCATTGCCCCTTTCGCGTGGAATTCTTGCAGACTGTTAACGTACGATAGGAGGTAGACGACCGCGACCTTCAAAAATTAGAGGCTCGAACGTTATATACCTATTTATGTAAATAGGTACATAAACTGCGCAAAAATTGCCATGACCTTTTATTCTTACATTAAGACTGCGCACCATTGCGTAATATGCTAGCAATCGGATGAACGCCGCCAAGTAAGTCCATGTGGCAAGTAGGATTTACCCCAGAGATTAATGAGATTTAGGAACATAGACACATTTTAGTGATAAGATAACCTTGGTAGATAGTAATTCTACATCTGCTGAGGGATTTAGGTACTTTAGAAGGTGGAGGGATCTACCACTATTGAAACACGTTATATTTTATACTTCGTGTATTAAATTTGTAGTACATAATAAATTACTAGAGAACTGCCTGCGATTTCGCGGGTCCGCTTGTCTTATTTTACCAGCGGTACCGTGAAACCGGCCAACTTTGCCTTTAGCGGATATCTTTGCCCGAACACGAAAAATAACTAAAATCTTGAATTGTAAATAAATTAATATAGCTGACAACATTATTTAATTTTTAGGGTAAATTAGACAATTTTTCTAGTTACACTAAATATTAGTTATGTTGTTAAGTTCACTCAGTCGTCGGCGAGACATGATGGAAGCAGGACTAGTGTGAGGTGGTGCCAAAATCTTGTTTTACGTTTTTACACATTGTCAGCGTACGACATCGCTCAGGTAAGTTATTTCAATATTAGAGTAATAATAAGTAACATGTTTCATTTCTATGCTATTTTGAGATCATTAGAACATCAAATCTTCAAGATAATGAAGTGGGCAATGATTCCCGAACTTACGTGAACATAGGAGTGACAACATTGCCAACTGCAAAAACAGTGTTAGGGTTGGCACCCATTATAGTATTTTTAAATTAAAAATTTCTATATGCCTAGGTACCTATTAGAAATTGGTAATCATGATATGAACATTTGATACAGAGGACTGAGAAACATGTTACGGCCAAAGTTCTAAGTAGGCATGAGTATAAATGCGGATGGCTATATGAGTAGGTAGGAAAAGATCAAATAACAGATGGAGGGATTGTGTAAATGATTATAATATATGACTAACAAAGAAAGGGAGTAAATACTAAGATGATGGTTGATACCGAGTTTTGGAAGAGGACATGCTGCGCTGACCTCATATAAACTGGGATAAGGGCTCTACTGGGATAAAATGTTAATATTTCTGTATTTTAGTCCAGACAAGTTGACAAACAGAAACTATATTTAGATACTTAGCTACATTTAGTCTGTTTGTTTGCAGTATGGGAAAGCCTGTAAAAGAAGAAATCGGAGTTGACTGATTATGAAAGAGTTTATATTTAAACAGATTTTTATTTATCACATAAATAAGAAAGAAAGAAAGAAAAAAGTTTATTGACACAAACCATGTGTATGTGTATCAACCCTAACCCACCGTTTTAGTTTGTATGAAAACGTAGCTGTTGTGTATTGTAACATTGCCCACCTCAGAAAAATAAAGAAAATAAGCGTGTTTGACATATTGATCATGAGAAATGGCAACTTTGCATAATTCACTACAACATACCTTATTGCCAAAGCCTTAGAACTGAAGGTTTGTGAGAAAATAAGGGTGAGCAATGTTGGACGGTTGTGCGTATAATTTTGCCCGGCTATTTAAGCGCCTTTTTCTAGGATTCTGTTATATCTAGAAGCACCACATTTTGCAATATAAAGCCTTTAATAGTAATTGCTACTATAGTCGACTTTAGACGCATTTCCGGTGATCATTTTTTGCAAAATCTCAAAAATAAGTAAAAATGCGGGCAATGATGGCCGGTTTCACGGTATGTCTTTGGTTACTGATCCGCTCCCGTGTGTCGTAGTGCGATGTTATATAGCTTTTGTTACTCAGGAATAATGTACCTATCTATTGGTGTTTTTTTTATATCGATCCAGCGGTTTCCGAGCCAATTCGTTATAAACAAACGAAAAAAAAACTGTTGTGATATGGCAACTACCTACGCAACTTAAACAACTTATTTATATAAAAGTAAAAGGGATCTTCCTTTCCCTCGTCATTGACGTCATTAGTAAAGTAAGTGGGAAGAACACGAGGCACGACTCCACGAGTCGCTGTTGAAAAAGGTCGTAGGCGATACGACCTTTTTCAACAGCGACTCGTGGAGTCGTGGTTACAGATTGTTACAGCTTAGTGGAATTATGGTTAAGCCTAGTTGTATACAAACTACCGAAATAAGCGATTTATACCAACCTGATTCTGTTTGTCCTGTGATTTCTGCCTACGCCCATGAAAAAAAGGCGTGAGTTTATGTATGTATGTAGGTAATAATAAAGTATAAACAGTTTTTAATACGTAGCTTATGTACATACCTAAGCTATATTAACTATTTATACTTTATATGTATATATTCTCCAGACCTATTCCGGTCAAGTACATAAAACGCAGAAGATATTATAGTGCACAAGTGTGTGCGCAAATACAGGTGCACTCCTTCTTCCCTATCTCTCATAGTCCGGGGGTGTCACACAACCAACTTCCACACTCCGGGCTGCTACTGAAAAATTAGTAATGGAAAAACACAATAACATTTTAAGCCGACCTGGGCATCGAACCCAAGACGCCACGCTCAACAGTCGCGTTTGCGACTACGAGACCAAAGTGGCAGTTGTAATTTTTTATTGCAAAAGGTATTCAAAAATGTATTGTTTTTAGCCCTGTTTGTTTTTCGATACTGAGCAAAAAGGGCTGATAAGTTGATTTTTTAACACCTTAGTTGTAGGGTAGGGAGTGCCTATGCCTACCCTTTATTCAGTGATTAATCAAACAAAACATGTTTTCTTTTTACTCGACATTTCTTTGCTTGAAAAAGGACCTAGTCTACCCTTCTATAGATTATGTAATGATAATTCACTTTAGGGTAATGTTTGATGGATGGGGCCACTGAGGGCCGATGCCTGCCGGGGCTGCGGGTTGTTCGAAAGAGATACCGCGCCCCCGGAACGCAAAGGGCACATGAACGAACATAGACGGGTTTTAGTCAGTAAAAGTCTGACACTCCCTCCCGCCCCGCCCAGGGCGGGGGAAGTTATTTGATGATTTCCCGTCTATAAAAAAAAAAAAAAAGGGTAATGTTTGAAAAGTCCTTATTTTAAATGAATGCAATGATGTTATACCAGGTAGTCATACACTAAAACTAGTTTCAGTTCATAGATGGAGTAGCTAAACCTATTTTGGGGCTTTGGCCAATTTTTTTTTTCATAGTTTTACCGGGTGTAATTTGTGCATAAGCATGAGCTATGTAGGTACTTTTCCATTTTGATAATTTATCAGTGTTTGTTGTTACAACTCAGTGTCAAAATAAAGCTAGATTTAAATTTTTAACATACAGTATTATCTCTTGGAAAATCTAGTGTTTGTAGTGTCTATATCTCATTTTTATGTAGGCGGAGCAAATAAATAAATATAGGGTTTGTATTAATTATTTTTTAATATTCTACCTACTATGTACATAAACAAAGACATTTAAATACAGTTAAATAGTATTCATCTGAGTATCTTTAAATCTCTTTGTACATAAATTACTAATATGAGATATTGTTAGTGCCGCCTTCTGCAGCCTCTTCTTGCTCTATGATCATGTTGGCCCACTCCTCTGCTTGCCGGTACCTCTTCTTCCTTACGTAAGGAGCGTACACCGTCCTATGGAAAATGACAGCTGCTGAAGTTGCGGATATAGCCATCAACATCTTCACCATCGGACTGGAGGTTTTTATCCATGTTTTGAGATGCTCCATTATTTAGTTTCACTGGATTCTATTTCTATTACTTCTGCAACCCTAGGTTTCCTGAAATGTTCGTCAAAAAGCGGCCTCCAGATATATATTCCGCTGAAAACACCTAGTACAGTCACTAACACAATCTGTCCTCTTGTAATTCCTCTTGGTCTATAAATACGCATTATAATTTAGAAAAAGAATACAGCTACAGCTGGGAAAACAAGTTTTCATTTTAAAGTTTTGCTCTGTTGAAATTTTTAGGTTAGGGCTGCTTTTGATTGAGGACGCTGTTATGTCATTCATCGATTTCACGTTCCGAATTACGTACGTCGAAGTTGTATTACCATTAAAACTAGAGGGGAAAAATTATTTTTTCGATTTGTAATGACATCGTCCAGTTACGGTTTTTCTAATATAAATCTCGATTCTCGACTAAGAGTAATTTGCCTTAAGTGTAAGCACGTCGTTATCAGATTTCAGTCTGACAGTGACATTTGTTTGGTAAAACTAAATAATATTTTTCGATGTGTCAAAACTCAAAAGTCAAAACAACGGGATAACCAAAAATCAAGAAATATAGATTTACTGCAAATAATTATTTATATTTAGTGAACATGGCTAACACTAAAAGGCTGGTGCCTAACATACTCGTGACAGGTATATTATGCCGCTATAGTAGTATGATTCGTTAACATTACCTACTAACCCACGTGGAATATGAGACATCTTCAGAGATGGTGTTTATGTTGTATGTTTCTCGTTCTAGGTACGCCAGGTGTCGGCAAATCTACTATTTCTCGTCTGCTGGCTGATAGGACAAAGTTTACTTGGCGAGAAGTGTCCAAGTTAGCTGAGGAGTACAGTTGTTTGGATGAGTATGACCCGGAGTATCAGTGCCCATTTTTAAATGAAGACAAGGTAATTTGCATACGATATTTATATTCGACTGTAATAACCCAACTAGTGACACTTTAGAATTAAAGCGTCGACTCAAAACCAATCAAATCAAAGGTGAAATAGTTGACTACTCCTCTGTAATATAGATCAGTGCTTATGTTATTGTTAAGCATTTTCTAAATTTGAATATAAATAAATTTTCAGATTTTTTATAGATTTAAAGAAAGACTAGTAGGACTAAGCTTTTAGGTACTCTTTCTGCTATTTTCCTTTTAGATAAGATTCATTCAAGTAGTAATAGAAGTATGAAAATTAAATAAACTTGGTGTTCACTAAAAACATATAAAAAAATATACCATCACGCCTGTATTCCTCGAACGGTTAGGCAGAGGTGTACCAATGTACACCCACAGTTCGCCGGTATATTCAGGTCCCACGTAATAGGGGGCGAGCCTATTGCCATTGACCGGGCACAAATCCAAACTCCGAGCTGCTACTGAGAATTTCATAGAAAAACCCAATAACACTTTTTGCTCGACCTGGGAATCGAACCCGGGACCCCTTGCACAGCAGTCGCACTTGCGACCACGAGACCAACGGGGCAGACAAACATACCTTTGATATTCTATACATGATTTCAGTTACTAGACATCATGGTGGGTATGATGGCTAAAGGCGGCAACATAGTGGACTACCATGGCTGTGACTTCTTCCCGGAGAGGTGGTTTGATGGGGTTTTTGTTGTCAGAACCAATAATACAACACTGTTTGATAGACTTTCTGCCAGGTAAGCTTATTTTTTCATTGCATCTTACTTAATTTATACTTAGCTTGATCTTTTTCCTACAAGTAATAAAGGGGAAAATTGAGTGCAATAGATGCAGCAGGCAACTCCTGGCAATGGAATAAGTGGCAGAGCAGAATATGCAAGGCAATGGACACCAATATTTTTGAGAACTGTATGCTAAATAATAACTTCAATCTTTTGTTGGAAACAGTATTTGCAAAATGTAAAGAAATGTACTCTAATTAATAATTCCAGTCCTTTATTGAAAAGCATTGCCAAAATTTAAATAAATAAATATAGTCTGCTATAAAATTCCCTGGAATATACAATTAATATAATAAAGCTGAAGAGTTTATTGTTTGTTTGTTTAAATGTGCTTATCTATGGGACTACCACTTATATTGGAAGAAATATTTTTGTAATATAGTAGCCCAATTAAGAGGAGTATTATAGGCTGTACAGGCTATATAACATCACACTGCGACCTACGGGAGCAGAGCAGTAACTAAAGGCTTAACCTGTGTGAAAAAAACCATATATATGAAGCTAGTAAACTTATAATTTACACAATAACATATAAAACATTTTAATCTTACAGAGGTTACACAGGAAAAAAGCTAGAAGATAATATTCAATGTGAGATATTCGAGACATTGTTGGAAGAGGCACAGTCTTCATACAAGCCAGAGATAGTGGTGGCACTACAGAATGACACAGAGGAACAGTTGCAGAAGAATGTTGAGAGCATCGCAGAGTGGATAGAAAGGTGGAAAGAAGAGAATATATAGTTATTTTCTATTTTGTTTTTATTTTCCCCTTCTACATACAAACCATCAAGCTTGTATTCCCCGAAGGGTCAGGCAAAGGTTACCAATGTACACCCACAGTCTGCCAGTATATTTTAGGTCCCATGTAATAGTGGGCAAGCCTATTGCCATTTATCAGGAAAATCCTAACTCTTTTTTCTTTTGATAGAAAATCTGAATGAAACTATTGCTTGTATTGTTCTTAAAGAAATTACGAAATTAATAATTAAATTAATAAATAATAAGAAATTACGCATTAGATTACACAAGTAGATGGGTAATAAACACTTGAGGAAGTAAACTAGGTAAGTGGGTGGCCCTGGCCAGATATCAAGTAGATTTTGATAATCTATACTGTAATAATATTATAAAGAGGTAAGATTTCTTTGTTTGTTTGTAATAGGCTCTGGGCAACTGACTGGAAAAAGTACTGGACATTTTTTCACAAATAGCTACATTATTCCTGAGTAACATAGGCTTTATAACATCAAGCTACTACCTACGGGAGTAGAGCAGTAACCAAAGATGTAACTTATGGCGGGTGAAATAAGCCACGCGGATGAAGTCGCACTTCGCTAGTAATTTATAAAATGTGATGTGTAGGTAACAAAAAATAAAACAACAAAATTATAAATACAACCTAATTTATTTGTTATTCCACCGACACTATATAAAGAAATGCATTCAAAATTACTGTATTTAGATCAATCTAAAATAGATTTATATAAAACCAACACGTCTAACTGAGCGTCAACTGGATGAACTATAACGGCAAGTTGACATGTCAGTGGTTCTATAACACGGTCACTCACACTCGCACACTCTTCCAATCGCACACAGATCTTTCATGGAAAGTTTTACATCACAACTCTTTAGAGCTCCTCCTTCTTGGGCTTGCCCTTTCTGTCCCAGCCCTTGAGCTCGCTGGAGGCCTGTTCGGCTACGTACTTGACGAAGTCCTCGAGAGCGCGGCCACCCTGGAAATAGCATTACATTTATTAGATAAGAAATTATCACTTCATTAAATTGGGTAGTTGTCACCACTATGCATTGACACACTTTTTATGAACTGTCAAAACGCGATTCTCCCATAGATTTTGTATGGCAATAGCACGCTGTAACGTCACTACGGGGCCTACTCAATCAACTATTTATTGATTTTGAAGCAAGTAAAAATCTAATTTTACAATAAATTGAAAATTAATCGGTTTTTAGGGCTAAAGTAAAGTGTTTAGAGAAGTTGAGATTTGGAATTTTTGGGTAGTTGTGTGATCTACCCAATTACGGAATTCTACTTTAAAATGTTAATTTATATAAAAGCGAATTTGATTACAGTAGCTTTAGGAGCTAGCGCTGCCGCCACTATACTGCTATTAAGTTACATTTTCTCAGGCCACCAAACATTCTATATTCGTGGCCGCCAATGTAACACAATATCAATGCGCTTACAGGGGATATTTGCAATCAATATGGATGTATGGTTGACTGGTTATTTTTAATTAAAAGTGGCTGATTTTAACAGAGATTGGAATTTAAATAAAGATCTATACCAACATTATAATAAAGAGGTAATCTTGTAAAAGGGCTGGTTTGATTGCAAGAATTCTTCCACTGATAGAAAGCTTAAACTTGCCAAGTGTCATAGGATATGTTTTATCGTATGTTTGAGTTCCACGCGGGCGAATTCACGAGGAGAAACTAATGTAGTACAGTCCGCGAGGCGTAAGCTCAGCTTTGCATTTGTGTGAGTGCCCATACAGATAGTGTAGGTGTGATGTCGGCCTAGTGTAATCTCTCTCCCTATCGTGTAGGCAGTAAGGTCTAATGACCCCACGCACCCTAATGTCAGAGTTTCTAAACCGCCTCAAGGGCTTCTGACATGGTTACCGATGTCAGTGATGTCCAAGGAAAACTTAGAAAGTACATAATTATGAATTAGAAAAAGTCACATTGGTACTTGCCCGTGCCCGGTTGCGAACCCACGACCTCGTGCATGAGAGGCGGGCGCCTTAACCACTGGGCCATCGCGACAGGTGTAGTAATTATTATACATTGAGCAACTTGTCCAAACTTACGTTGTATCTGACAGGCTTCTGGGTGTTGTCAGCAGGCTTCCAGTAGATGGTGGGGAACCCGGACACGTCGAACTGCGACTTGGGCCAGTCGTTGGAGGTCGCGTCGATCTTCACGATGTCCACGGCTTCCTCTTTCAGCTGTTAATACAAAATTATTATTATTTAATTACTTTTCGACAATTATTTCTTTTTTTCCAATTCTTACCTGAATTCGGGACAAATAAATGTATACCAAAGCAGACTGGTTGTCCTCAAATCTATACTAATCTAATATTATAAAGGTAAAGAGTTTGTGTTTGATGAACGTGCTAATTTCACGGAGCTTGTGGTCTGATTTGAAAAAACATTTTATGTTAAGTATATGGAGCATATAGATATTATTATTGTTAATTATTGGGTTTTTGTATGAAATGTTCAGTAGCACCTCGAAGTTAGGATTTGTGCCCGGTTAATGGCAATAGGCTCTCCCCCTATTATATGGGGTCTGAACATACCGGCGAACTGTGGGTTAGTTACACCTCTGTCTAAACTTAAATATGCAGGCGTGACGGCATGTTACGTTACAAAAAAAAAACCAGGTAACAACCAAACCCTTAACCCGAAACATAAAGGTACTATGTCCGTTTCTATTGTCGTGCTCACGTCAGAAATATTTCTTAATCGATTAGCAAGTAAAATTACCTTGTCACCAAGCTCCTCCCAGATGGGGGCGAGTTTCTGGCAATGTCCACACCACGGAGCGTAAAACTCGATCAAGGCATCACGACCGCTGTCAGTCACCAGTTCTTTGAAGTTCTTGCCCACAGCGACCTTCACTGGGCCGTCGTTGTTCTCAGGAATGGCTTCAGACTTCACGAAGGGCTCCAATTTGCCGTCAAGCATGTCTCTTGTGAAGGCCAACAGGTTTTCGATACTGTAAAAAGTGGATAAAAGTGTTAAATAAAGTGTGCATTTTGAAGGAGTTTGTAAGTATGGAATAGGGATAGCGACCTTGCAAGTTTTATTATCGTGTCTGAATCTGAATACTTAATTATTTGGAAGAGAAATAGCAGTAATCAATAAGTCAAATGGATATAAAGCATGCCTTTTAAAACCGACATTTTGTTCATAAAAGTGTGACAAATTAACTAGGTACTTCTCCAAACCAGTTAAAAACATAAAAGTCTCCATAAAGTATGCAATGCAGTAGGAATTCGAATAATGAGTGTAAATGGAATCTAGTTGGTATCGCCTGCTTATCATTACTGCAAGGAGGTAATGCATTAAAACATAGTTAACGGGGCGTAACACAATAGTAAGAAACAACGCAACACGATAACATACATGACCATAAAAATATTCACTTCCATAAACAATGGAATTAAAACTCTGTTTCAAATGGTACGTGGAACATAACTCTTGTGTTTGCACAAAGAGGTCAGCATATGCAGATGTCAAAACAGTATAAAAAACGTAACAAAAAAAAGTTGATGCCTAGTGGTTAACACGCCCGCTTCTCATGTATTAAGTTGTGGGTTCAATACCTGCCAGAGAAGTACCAATGTGACTTACAATCCATTTGTAAACTGTACTATAAATAAAGAAAAAATGTTTATGTACCCACTATACGCCCGTTACATTTGAATCCCATATAATTCTCGCGCGACCGCTGCCACTAACGAGCCTTAAAAATCGACTTCTGAATGCTACAGAGAATTTGGTAATGGAACTACCAAATAACACACACTTCTCCCGTCCCGGTATGAAACCTGGACTTTCGCACGCCAGTCGCGCCATAAGACCTCATATAGACTGCAGTCAACCTTTTTTGCACAGTTTACGTGGAATGAGTTTTATTACACAACTGTGTTATTTTGGATCGTTGGCATGCGTCCAAGCCTTTGTTAATTAATTAAGGATCCCCGGTGAGGTGTGTGTGCAAACAATTTTCATTTTATTGGTTACACGAATTCTTGGGCGTATGTTGTGTTAGGTACCTACTTATTTTGAATGACAAACAAAAGACTTTTTGATTTAACTATAGGTTAAATCAATAACCTACTTTACTCTTTTTTCCTATTTAATTTTATACCGGAAATCGAGTCATAACGATGAACAATATACGTGACGGTTTAATAAAGTCAATGAATCAGATGGCCGTTTCAACTTTTTAAGGAATTCGTTGAATCACCAATTTTTTTTCTAACTGAGAAATGTTTGATTACCAGTCTATTGAGCGCTAGTTTGTTGCTGTGTCAATGATCCCGGATACTATCATCCACGGTCTTTGAAATATTGACCAAGTTTATCTAAAGTTCTTCAAATAAGTGTTGAAAAACGGGGGTTAAAAGTACAACTTTGAACTTTTGTATTACGAAAGGCGTACGAAGGGCAACGCATTTGCTAGGCCTCCGATATTGCAGATTCGCAGAGATGATCATTTAACATAAGGTGGGCCGTCAGCTAGTTTTCATTCAATGAAGTTTAAAAAACTAAACACTTGTTTAATCATTTTGATGATTAATGATCAAGTATCCTCCAACGTAGCAGAGCTCAATCACCACTATACATTCGATCTTAAATCGAATCGAATCGGTCTCGAATGAAGACAAAAACTTCGGGAAAGCACCCACGTTTAGAACCATAATTATTATTATCCTTAAAATAATTTACCTGAAGTCAGCAGTCATGATGAACTTGTTGCCATCGGCGTCGCGGCCGGCGACGACGGGCTTGTCACCCTTAGCGTAGTCAATGCCGTACTCGTTCAGCTCGTGCGTGAAGTCGTCCTTGTCGCTCACTGCGAATGTAACCTCCGACAGCTCTTTGGCGACCTGTGGAGAGAAGCATGGGGAGTGTTGTAATGTTAAAGTTTGTTTGGATGTTTAATTAATCAGGATGGATGGATGCAGAATACAGATTGATTGTACTCTGGATTAAGATATAGGATGACCTTGAATGAGTTCTTCTGGAACAGGGGGTTTTTGAAAGAGGGTTTGGACCACCAGTGCAGTTAAGGACCTTATTTACAGACTACGAGTGTCGTACCTACGGCATTTCAAACTAACTTAGAGCCATTTTTAAGTTTAAAAGAGACTTTTTAGACATTTTTATTTTTGTATTTTTTCCATCTCTGTATTTTTTTATCGTAACCTAAAATTATATAATCTGGGTGTGCGCGAATGTTTTTTTCTTTTGAGAAAGGGGGTGCGGCATCAATAAGTTTGGGCTCCACTGCTCTAGAATGTGACTGAACCCGAGGACAATGACCTTCTAGCTGGATAAAAATAAAATGTACGGGGCCACTCAATCAATCGAAAAAGCTTTGAATTGCTAGTAAGCAGAATGTAGGGTTAGTATCCAGCAGTAATTAAATAATAGAATCTAATTAGTTGCAAAAAAGGTTTTATCTAAAAGGCATCTAATAATCTCACAGACTGATTGACAGTCTTGTGTCCAACTTGAAATTAGTGTGCTTTATGTTTATATGCCGAAAGCACATTATTTTTATGTTTGGCGTATGAAACTGTGAATTGACCTGTGACGGGCCTGTTGGTCTAGTGGTTAGCGACCCTGACTGCTAAGCCGGAGGTCGTGGGTTCGATTCCCACCCAGGACAAACTTTGTGTGATGAGCATGATTGTTTGTTCTGTGTCTGGGTGTGATTTATCTATAATATGTATGTATTTATAAATTATATAAGTATGTATATCAGTTGTCTGGTTACCATAACACAAGCTCTGCTTAGCTTGGGATCAGATAGCCGTGTGTGAGTTGTCCCAAGATATTTATTTATTTAATTTAGTATCTGGGATAAAAAATACACTATAGGTAGTCGGAACTTTTACACGTCATCTAAATTTAAATACCCAAGTACTACTTAGGTACATAGCATGGAAATCGATTTTTCACGACACGGAATGTAGTTAGGTATTAATATCCATGGTGTTTAATGATCCGTGTAGTAAAATGTAGGAGTAATTTAGAAACACACATCTTTCCTTGGTTGAAATTGTTTTAAGAAATGAGCAATGTATTTTTAATAGTGTGAATTTTGTACAATTTACTGAACATTTAAAACTAGCCAACGTTAAAATGAAACCTAGGTTTTAGTAGGTTAATCAAGAATAATTAACCATGAAATAGCAATGCTATAAAGTTAATTCATATTTCAATATTTTATTTTGTTTTAAAACTGCAATATGACATGAATGGTATATTTTATACTATTGGTAAGTACTCAACTAAAGTCCTATTATCGTAGCGTTTATTGTAAAGTTATACTCGACCGATAAATATTATTTATCGTCGTGACGAAAGATAATTCCTTACATGCCTTCATAAAGTAGGACTTGTAGCAAATTAACTGCAGACGCTCGAAATATTGATAATTTTTGTACCGTCTGGGTCGCGGTTTGGCGCATTCGGTTCGTCACTATCAATGAAAATGCCGAATAGGCCGACACGCGAATTCTATAGCGACTTTTCCTTCTGACTAGCATAACAAAGTCTGTATAGTTGTATAGTAAATAGTTCTAAACTAGAGTAACGACTAGGTAAAATGCGAGAAAATCCGCTGGTTTGATACAAACTCTGCACCATAGCAGTGTAAAATCCTTAAAAAAAAATTGGGGCTCACACTATGAAAGCGAAACACTAAACTTAGAAGTTTATTATTACTCGGAAGGACACTAAACGAGACACAATAGAAGTTTTATTGTAAAACTAACTGAATCAGCGTGCCTAACGAAAAAGAAGGTATGGTTACACTTAATATTTATATATTCTTGTATAATTATCTGCTTTTAAATATTTTCTTTTTTTTTTACACGGAACTTCTAAAAGTCCCGCTGCAAAGCCGAAAAGCCACAAAATCGGGACTTTCAAGTTCAAAATCGTGTCGTCTGTCAGTACTGTTCTATAGCCATATCCTACCTTAAGCACACGGTTCCTCCAGTAGTTGGTGCCCTTGGGGTTCTTGACGTAGTCCACGTCGTAGTAGGCGACCACCAGGGGGTCGGTGAAGTCGCGGATGTTGTCCTTCTGGCGGATGCCGACCAGGCCGTGGCTGAGGAATTATGCGGAGGTTAGAAAGGGCCTTTCAGAGAAGTTCTTGGCAAAGTCATATTTCTGCTTTTTTGTTTTGGTAGGCGACTAAAGTTTTACTTTAAAAATTCTATACTCACTACTCCTAAAATATCGAACGTTTAGTTTTG
This sequence comes from Caradrina clavipalpis, assembly GCA_932526535.1. NCBI lineage: Eukaryota > Metazoa > Arthropoda > Insecta > Lepidoptera > Noctuidae > Caradrina > Caradrina clavipalpis. The sequence continues at coordinate 3,833,801 of OW052088.1, forward strand.
CCAGAACAAACTATCCCAAGTAAAATTCTAAATTTAAAAAAAAAAAAAAACAATTTAACGCTGGTTTATTTCAAATCAATTTTAAGCATAAGTCTAGTATACACATTTACCATTTTCAATTAGTTTGATGTATTTAATTTATTTTTTGACAGATTGTGGAGTTGGGTTTTTGGCAGAACTAAGCTTCATTAAGAGACATTTTATGTGCACATATAGCGTAGAATATAATGTACCCTATATAATTGAAACCATCACACTGCGAGTGCCTGGTTTCTTGCATAAGTATCTACATATTTTGTCTAGATATAAAGACATTAAAAGCTAATTTTAAAATTACAATATCATGCAGGTGTACAAGTCCAGCCTCCAGGCGATCACAAGGTGCGCTCGGAAGTACTTCGGTACTGCCTCAATAATGTTTACCGTAATAAGACTGGTCTATAAACACCTGGAATTTGTTCCCTATTTGTGTTTTTTATAAGGAAACTGTTTATAGTTTTTAATTAAGAAAATTACTTAATTAATAACAAGACATACTAACAAATTAATTACAAATATTTTTATTTTTGTGGCTGGTCCATTTTAAGTCCATCCATTTGATAAAATTAATAGTAAGATGCAAAGGCTGGGAGAAGTGTTGCCAACTGTTATATTACCATATGTCTGTACTTATACCTGCTATTACAATTTTAATACAGGAATAATGCTAGACAGAACTATATTACTTCTCTGCATGGCAGTCTACTTCAGATGATATTAATTACCTTCTGAGATCCAAATAAATGCTTTACCAGTCATTATCTCGTTCAACTTTCTATCATTTATCATTCCTGTCACATATTTCATATGCGAACCTGTCTATAAACAAAATAGTTGAAACAAACTTACAAGTTATCCTTGACGAAAGCCTTGAGCGAGTAGGTCTCGGGATCTCCCTTGTAGGCGACGGACGAGTCTTCAAACTTGTTCTGCAGGCGTTTGGGACGGAACAATACCACGTCGTTCCTGTTGACAATATGTTATTTATGAACTTGTGTTTCTAGTGTTTAAGAATAAGGTACAAAAGGTACTGCTATCTTTAAAATCTGCCAAACTGGACAAGGAGCGTGAAAACAGTAAAATTCGGGGAAATATGGACGGGTGGCAATACATCGAAGTTAGGTTTGTTTCAAATTGAAATATTGTCTAATGTTTGAAATATTTAGTGTTTTGAAATATTTACACGTATGTGTAAATTATTATAGTGCCCAATGACTCGATGACGACGGTACGTCTGTCATTTTGGCATCACTATCACCGTCCTTATCACACGTTGTCTCTTAGTAAAAGATAGCGAATAACTCACTTCAGCCGGCATACTTATTCTGTGAAAACCTCCCCCAGTGAATTCAAGTGAGCTTGAGATAAGCCGTCATCCCACCTCACTTGACCTAATTTAACTAGTGAGATTTTCCACGGAATAGCACCGCAGCTTAGTAAAGAACGGGATAATCTTTATGATTAACTCACTTGAAATCTATACAAGCATACAGTAGTAGCGTAAGGTCGTATAACTTATTAACAGTTTAAAATTAACGTGAAACGTGGAAAATCGTTTAACTCGCGTCACAGTTATTGAGCATTCAGAGAGGTTTTACTGAGCAAAAGTTAGTACTTAGGTATTAGTTAGTACTTCTGTATACCTAGTTAACTACTCAACATAATATCACGGATGTTTATGCCTATATCCTGAAGGGGGAGACAGAGTTGTACAGTACGCTGTAATTTCGTATGATGCCATCACCCGGGTTGCTATTGCTATTCAAAATATCCCGATTGAAAATCAAAATAATGGTTTGTTCGACCTTAGTCCTGATTTTAAAGAGTGTCTATGGAGTTTCTTTCTCGTTCTTCTCCATAGGCTTGTTGACTTATTCCAATCGGTGGACGCAGCTAGCTTCAACTTCCTGACTGACTCCTCGACAATTCGACAGTAGGTAGGTAATTCGAAATAAATTATTTTAGTTTGAGTATCGAACTCAGGACGTCAAGTTCAGCAGTTACTAGATCAATAATCCAGTCAAAATCGAGTAGAAACTTAGGCAAATATTTCTCAAATGAAAGAAATACCTATCCAAGTTCGTTACATTATAAACTGGTGTTAATTATTCAATACAAACTCAGTAAACAAGATATCCGACTGACATAAATGTAAATTACGTCGTACGCGTAAACCTGTCTTAAGAAGCCAGTACAATATAATATACGTGGTTTTAAATAAGAGGTAAAAGTATTGTAAGATATCTTTGGCGTAGAAACACGAGGTTTCATTTGACTTTTTTTTTTCAGTATCATATCAGCCTGCTGTAGGTACGTAAGCCTCCCCAACCATTCCGGCCCTGGAAAGTCTTTAGACATTTTGTTCCATGATTGAAAATTTTTCAGATTATTTCAGAGAAAAATATTTTACCTCCCCTTTAAATGTCGACCGATTTTTCACTCTTCATGGGGCTACTATGTGGAAGCAAGAGCTATATGATTATATAATAACCGGTTAACAGCATACGTAAAAACAGCATTTGAGTATCGGGTCATATTCAGTATCGTAACGGGCGCGGGGGCAAGTTTTCATACAAGTCAGAAGCCGGAGAGGGGGGGGGGGGACCGGTACAGTCTGAAGAGAAATTAGCCAGTTGCATGTTTCATAGCAAGCGAGACTGGTGCACCAGTGCATGCACACGACTATAATCACGATGACATAGAATTCGTTTATAATACGTATGACGCCAGGTTTCTACGGTCCAGAAATAAACTTTCTATGGCTTTTGTTTTTATGATCTACTAGTTCCTCCCCGCGATTTCGGGCGTGTCAGTTAATATTTATCAAACGTTAACCGTATTTTTTTCCAGGATAAAAAGTAGCCTATGTGTTATTCCATACTGCAATCTAACTAAGTGCCAAATTTCAGCCAGATCCGTTCAGCCGTTTCAGCGTGAAAGAGAAACAAACATCCATTCATACATCCATTATTATAAACTTTCGCATTTATTATATTAGTAAGATAGTAATATAATAAAAAGTGTTTTGTGTGTGTGTTTGTTTAAACGCGCTAATATCCGGAAATACCGGTCGGATTGGGAAAATCGTTTTGTATAAGATAGCCAGATTCATGAGGAATAGTATACGCTACATAACATCACGCTGAGATCTACGGGAGCGGAGGAGTAACCAAAAACATAACTTAATGCGAGTGAAAAAACCATGCTGACTGCTGCATGATGCTGTATAATATTAACTTCAGAAGCAGGTCTTCTCCCGTGGTGTTGGACAACAAGGTATCCACATACTGTTCCCAATAGTCTTCTAACTAGTCCTTTATTATGCTCAGTATCAAGACCACGCCACGATCGTATCAATACTTATGACGTGTCAAGTCACGCATGGATGAGGGTCATTTGTTACCGTTTCACCGTTGATGCAATTATCCGCAGTTTCACACTTATTAATATAATTACTTGCTGCCTTTATAAAAGGATGTATTTGGAAACTCTTGCTTGATCATGTTTAGTTTATTTTTTAATTATTGGATAATATTTAGTATTGTAAGTAAATGTGCATTATTTCCTATGAGCTATAAATTCCGCGGTGTTACCGGCCTTCGGTTACGTCTTTGGTTACTGCTCAGCTCGCTTAGGTCGTAGTGTGATGTTTATACGTATAAACCTTCCTCTTGAATCACTCTATCTATTGATGAAAATCGCATTCAAGACCATTGGGAAGTTAAAGTTCTAAGCGTATATAATAGGGACAGAGGGCGGGAAGCGACTTTGTTTCATACTATGTAATGATTTAACATTATAAGTAAATGGGTTTTATTTCCCATCTTCTAAACGACCTATGCAATAATCGGAAAAACGGTAATTTAAAAAACTAAAAAACCCGACTGCTATTCTTTAAAAATCCCTAAAACAAGATAAATTGTAGCAGTCGGGACCCATTCTAGAAATGGAGGATTAGTGAATTGAGAGCACATACCTATATTACATTGCAGATGGTCCCGAATGGGTCCCGACTGCTACAATTTATCTTGTTTTAGGGATTTTTAAAGAATAGCAGTCGGGTTTTTTAGTTTTTTAAATTACCGTTTTTTATTTTTTATTTTTTAGTGTTTTAAAAAAGAAATTAATATACCCAGTATCACTCTTACAGTAAATACGAATCTACCGACACCTCTCAAGCTAAAATCCATCGAGCCGTTTAGCCTGCAGAGCGAGCCAAACATTTGAATTTGGCGCCAAAAATCCGCCATTTTGTTTTTTTATTTTTTATATACCCAGTGTCACTCTCACAGTAAATACGAATCTAACGACACCTCTCAAGCTAAAATCCATCGAGCCGTTCAGCCTGCAGAGCGTGCCAAACAATTATACATACATACATACATACATACATACATACATACAAACATACCCTCGAAAAACATAACCCTCCTTCTGTCGCAGTCGGGTAAAAAGGAAGCTCTGGTCATACAAATAAAATCTGGTTAACGTTTACTCAATAGCTTTAAATTTATATTTCCTGTAGTACTGGATTCGTCCATAAAAGACATTTAAACTATCCAGTTTTATCATATTTAAAGCATTTTTAAAACCTTTAAAAGTACTGCTGATAACACAACCAAAAAAAAAACGGTAATTTAAAAAACTAAAAAACCCGACTGCTTTTCTAATAAGTATTTATGAAAAAGCCCTAAAACAAGAAAGTCCTTGTACCCGATTGCACTTAAAATTGTAGCAGTCGGGACCCATTTGGGACCATCTGCAATGTAATATAGGTTTGTGCTCTCAATACTCTAAGGCTCCATTTCTAGAATGGGTCCCGACTGCTACAATTTTAAGTGCAATCGGGTACAAGGACTTTCTTGTTTTAGGGCTTTTTCATAAATACTTATTAGAAAAGCAGTCGGGTTTTTTAGTTTTTTAAATTACCGTTTTTTATTTTTTACTTTTTTTATTTTTGATTTACGCATTGTCACTTTCACAGTAAATACGAATCTAATGACACCTCTCAAGCTAAAATCCATCGAACCGTTTAGGCTGCAGAGCGATCCAAACATTTGAATTTGGCGCCAAAAATCCGCCATTTTGTTTTTTTTATTTTGATATACCCAGTGTCACTCTCACAGTAAATACGAATCTAACGACACCTCTCAAGCTAAAATCCATTGAGCCGTTCAGGCTGCAGAGCGTGCCAAACAATTATACATACATACATACATACATACATACATACATACATACATACATACATACATACATACATACATACTCTCGAAAAACATAACCCTCCTTCTGTCGCAGTCGGGTAATAAAACAGGTTGACTTCTAATTACCTGCCTATCTTTCAAGAAATAAAAGTATTTTTGTATTTGACAAATATAAAGAGCAGTTTTCAACATAAATGTACTAAACACAATCAAAGTGTGTGGAATACTGTTTTTTTTTTTTTTTTTTCTAGTCTTGGTCCCATAGTAAAAGTTGTTCCTATTCATAATCGATTCAGACCGCAGGAAGGTGCTGGAGACAGGCCACTTCCAACCGGTATTTTGGAAATATATGGGGGGAACCCTATGTCCAGCAGTGGACGATAATGATGAATGATTACAATACATCATCTTCCTGCCCTTATCCCATGTCACATGGGGTTGGCGTAAGACGTTTTCTTCTTCAATGCCGCCCTGTCAACCGACATGCTATCTAGCTCTCTTTACTTTAATCATATTATAAAGAGGTAAAGTTTGTGAGGTTGTAGGAATTAAACTTTGGATTTACTGAACCAATAATGAACATTATTTTAACCATAGAAAGCCACGTTATTTCTGAGTGCCGTAAGATACATTATATCACGCTACGGCACACGGGAGCGGAACAGTAACCTAAGGCATTACTTAACTAACTCGGGTGAAAGTAACCAGGTGGACCAAGTCGCGGGCAGCAGTTAGTCTTTCATATCATTCTTCAAATCCATATAACATAAATGTCCTATAATGTTCATAAAAGACTTCAAAGGTTAAAAAATAGCTTCAATATGTAACATTTGTGTACATATAGGTACAATATAATATGTTTGTTTAATTATTATGAGTGACATTAAAATGTGGACAGGTGTTTAAACATTATTACTTACTTAGTCACAAAGAATTATGTTATTTTCTTTTGAATATTAATTAAAATTCAGTATTCAGAGCCAATTTAAATAGTTAATAAATATCTACTAAGTATAAAATATTTGCAAAATACTGAATTTTAGGAGCTCTAAATGTCTTTATCTTTGAAAATTATGAAATACTACTACAGAATATTTTCACCTGCATTATTTTATATCTTTTGTTGCTGCTCCGCTCTCACGTGTCGTAGCGTGATTTTATATATCTTGTGTAAAACATCTGTACCCTGATAATTAAGCTATTGGTGAAAAATGGTTAAAATCAGTTCAGTAGTTTAAGAGTGTATTCGGTACAAACAAACAAACAAAAAACTTTCCTCTTTATAATATTAGGTGGTAGTATAGGTAGTATAGATTAGTTGTATAACAGAACCATTCAATAACCAACACGTAAGTATTCCATCACGGAAATGCAATATAATTACTAATTATACCATCATACCATGCTAGATGTCAATAGATAACACTAGTAGCAAGGTAAGACCATAGAGAATGCTATAATGACTGTAGATAAAAATGCACTTAAAATAAGGTTATGGTTAAAAAGTCTTTGTTGCTATACTATCAGTGACGAATTAATTAAATGATAAATGGCGTACTTTTATAGTGTTTAAATGAAGGTTAATTAACAAATTTTCCTTTTTTTTTACCTGATTATAGCAAAGAAGAAAGGAGGGTTATGATTTTGACTGGTATGTGTGTATGTTCATCTGTTCCCTCATAACTTCTAAACTACTTATCATGATTGTCTGCTGGGCTAAGGTTTTGCCTTTCCACTCTTCCCTGTGTAGATCTTTCTCTACCATTAAATAAAGAATCACTGCACAAGCACTGAATGGATTAATGGCAATAGGCTCACTCCCTTATTACATGGGACCTAAGCATACCGGCAAGCTAAGGATACCCATCGGGAGTAAAGGCGTGATGGTCTGTGTCTTGCCAAAATGAATTGATTTATAGGCAGGATGATGACAATGACATGTCTGTTGAATATATTAGAATTATAAAAAAAGGTTCCTTACTTGTATCCGGCCTTCTCGAGCACCTCCTTAGCTGAAGTGTGTCCGAAGGTGACCTCTTCACGCATCTTGTCTGCAGACTTGACAAATTCACCCTTGAGGTCTGTCTCCTTCTCAAAGAAGCCAATGACGACCACCTCATCCTTGTTCAGGAACGCTTCGTAATCGGCAACAGTCTTGAGTTCCTTGGAGCTTGGGCCCACTTGGGCACGCATGTACTTGACAATGCCATCTGTGGGGAAAATGGTTGGTTAGTTTAAGGAAAAGGGATTTTAGTAGTGTATAGATAGGTACATATGTATAAAGATAATATAATAATGGATAATTATGATAATATAATTAAAAAATATGTGCCTTTGCAATGTTTAACATCTACACAGCTTTGTTCACATAATTGTAGTGAATTTTTTAATTAGCCATAAATTAATAATGAGCTTTCCGTCATTTAATTAAAACTGGTAAATTAAAGAATGGATAAAACCACTGCTAAACCAATTATTGATAACCAGTTTTGAATCCTTTTTTACTGTAGTTCTTACTTTATAATTCTGTATGGCAATACTTTCAGCTCAAATCATAATCTGATGTAATAGGGACACAACATTTTACTTATTTCTATTAACAGTTCAGTGGGAGTTATCAATACGGCAGGAAATTAAAACAACTGCCTTTATCAGTACTGTTTTTTTTTTTTTTCGACTTTCCTGCTATGATAGGAGTATTTTAGCTGCTATTATTATCCATAATGGCCTATGGCCTAGGCTGTATGATAAAATAAGTTACCATTTTTTTAAACTTTATTTTGTATGTGATTCACCCATCAACATTTATCTTCAGAAATACAAATGCATAAACTAATTAAGAGCTGGAAGCATGCAGCATGGGATTTTGCATTTGTTTGGTTACTCTGTGGTGCAATATTTAAAAATGAAAAGATTTTCAAAGTGCTTTTTTTTGTGGTCTAATTGTTTGAGACTACATTTTTGCTCTATGGCTCTTGTATTAAAAGACTTGTTGCATCAAAGTCATATGAACTTGACCAAGAAAATGACAATGGTGTTGCTATTGTCAGAATTGAATGAACAGCTTGTTTATCATGCAAAAATTATCTTTTGTTCTTTTTATCTAACCCCAAGCTATTGATTGTGAATGAGGGTCAAGTTTAAAGAAGTTTCAGTACAGACATTTTGATCCAAAAGATAATGAAGGTACTGAAGTTGCATTTATAATAAAATGTTACTGTTACATTAATATACAAAAAAAAAATACTAGTTATTTAGTTTTAGTGTTTTTCAAGAATACAAGAAAGTTTCTGTTTCAATCTTTAAGGTGCTATTGTGTGTAATGAACCCTCTTTTTAATTATCAAACTACCTCCAAGAACGAATTTCAATTCATAAAGAGACAGGTACTTAGTACATGTTCTAGAACTTACTTGCTTCCCTGGGGCCATTGTAATCCTGAGAGACCTCCCCCTTTCTGAAGATCTTGAGTGTGGGGTATCCCGATACCGAGAACTGTTCGCAGGTGCTCTTGCCACCCTCGGTACAGTCCACCTTCGCCAGCGCGACAGGAGGGTCATCGGTCTTTAGCACGCCGGCCGCAACCGCGTACTCAGGCTTCAATCTCTTACAATGACCGCACCTAACAAACAATTACACACACAAATGAAAGAACCAGCTCATTAAACGCCATTCATAAGTTTATAGTTACGATACATTATTAATTACTCACCATGGTGCGTAAAACATGACCAAAGCGGTATCATGTTGGCCTAACACCGACGAAAAGTCAGAATCTGTAAGGTCCAACACATCTTCTTCGGCAGCTCTGCATAAATAAATTACACCTAATAATAATACAATTTTCAGTGATCCTAACATCTTTAATTTTTTATCGCCACTTTCGTAAAACCGTGCGCGATTCTTCGCCGTCCAAGTCTAGCTGAGGAAAGAGTAGTATGCAGGGCCAAAAGAGAGGACAAGGACCGGAAAAATACACGTATGATGCCGATGATGACACTTGCCGGCACAGCGTTGGCTGATTCTGATTGGTCTATTTTAGAAGCGTTCTGAAATTCATGTCAGTTTGAACAGAGAAGTTGGATTTTAGATACAATATTTTTAGAGAATTAAAAATGCTAACAAATTAAAAACAAAGCTAAGGAAGTAGATTAGCAATGTTTCTTTTAAAAATAAACCCTTGATTTTTTAATATGCCTAATTTGTAATAACTCCCATGTGTCAAATTTCTACTAAATGGGGATGCCTGCTCACAACATCTTTTTCCTCCATAATTGTTTTAATACTAATAGCACCAGGCCGAAACTCACAATCGCCATACATTTCATTAAAAAAATTAAGTACTGATCTTATTAAGTGAACAAACGAGGTTGAAATTAAATACCTATCAGGGGATCTGAAAATCTGATCGTCTAGCTAGTTGCATTAGTTTAATCATTCGTTTAAATTATAATAACCTCATTAGCAGTAAATTTAATGAATAGTTATAATAAATTAATGTTGATCAGCATACACGTATTCCAATTTTCAGGGCTATAAAATCGTATGTCAATACGTAAAATATTGTTAGGTTTATGCGAGGTAAGACAAAATTTGCTGTTAACCCAAATTGAATTCTAAAATAATATAGAAGAATTATCGAGAGTTTACAATCTTGAAAATGGTATGGTAGTTTTTATTTACCAGCAGCATCCTTTATTCCTGCCTGTGGTAACACAAATATCTTAGCTTTTTGTCAGTTAGCTTCGCTGTCAAACGGAAAATGGCAGCGACGAGTGTTGTCGTTCTCGACAGAGGCAACAATACAACTTGCACCGTAAATCTTTTCGGTAAGTAATGTTTTTAATTATTTTTAAAGTTAACTACGATGTGTTATATTCAAATTTGTAAGATTTCGCAAATTATCACAGCATTTTAAGCAGCGGCGGCCTAACCTTAACTTCTTTATTTATTTTTGAAATTGGACGCGCGTAACTTTAAATATTATGTATTTATTGTAATAATTTCTGTTTAAATTAAATGTCGTAGTATAAATAAGCTTAAAGTACGCGTAAAGTGTTTGTGTAAGACGTACGTAGTGTAGTTAGTGGTGTTTAGTTGATAGGTAACTAGTTTTTTCACATTGAATAGAATAAGTTGTCTGCGGCGGCTCTGACCTTGGCTATTGGATTGTAGGAAGTAAACTGTAGATACTTGCTTTTAAATTGTAGGTTGGTATTTGATGTACTCACAAAAAATAATCATAAGTCATACCTACTCTGGCAATAATTTGGCTAATACATTAAGAAATGAGGAAGATCATCAATGTGGGATTAGCTCTAAAGTTAGATTTGATGTTTATTTAATTGTTGATCAATGTTATTTCATAGATTTATAACTTAAAAAAGTAATCTTACTAATTAATAAATCATATTCTGGTATTACAAATTACTATGCAAAAACTGTTTAATTTAAAACAGTTATAACTATAAAAAAACGAAATTATAGGTATTGTTTCATTTCAGGTGCAACGGTAGTATCATGGAGAGTGAACAACCAAGAACAGTTATTTGTAAGGTAAGAATCTCATTTTTTTAACATAAAAATAATATCTAGTTATTATTAAAATCATACTAAAAAACTGCAAATACAAATAACCTTACACTAAAAAGACATGCAACTATGCCCATAAATTGCATGTAACATAATACGGAATAAAAAAAAAACAACGCTTGTTCCATTTTTAAATTGCTCATATTCCAAAAAAAAACATGTTTTAAATTTTGAAAACAACCTGAATAAAACCTATTCTTTAATAACTATCAAAAGCATATTGCAGTTTTAAGAACAAAAAAAGAATGTAGGTACTATTACAATTATCATCCCCATACATGCACATTCAACATTTCAAGCAATGCAAGTTATAATTACCATTGACTGATTAATTCATCTTTTACACCGTGTAATTAGTCTTTGTGCTTGTAATTTAATTTGCATTAATTACATATGCCATTTGTATTTGCATGAATTAATACATGCTTTGGGATACTGACTGAGTTGTAAATCACAACTTAAATACTTCCTGATAATTTAGGGTACATTATGAAATAACGAAATTATTTTGCCCTAATTTTGTGTTAAAAATTGAATTTGAGGGAAGTATAATTAATCACCTTAATTCAGGAGTTGTTTTTAAATAATACAAACATACATATGAAAATAAATAAACTCACGCATTTTTCCCCTTTTTTAAATAATCTGTACTAATATAATAAAAATTGAAGAGTGTGTTATAACGCGCTGATCTCCGGATTTTAATTATTATTTTTGTATATGATGACCAGATTCAGATATATTAATATATACCATCACGCCTGTATTCCCCGAAGGGTTAGGCAGAGGTGTACCAATGTACACCCACAGTTCGCCGGTATATTTAGGTCCCATGTAATAGGGGGCGAGCCTATTGCCATTAACCGGGCACAAATCCAAACTCCGCGCTGCTACTGAGAATTTCATTGAAAAACCCAACATTGACACTTTTTGCTCGACCTGGAAATCGAATCCAGGACCTCTAGCGTAGCAGTCGTGCTGCGACCACTAGGCTAAAGAGGCAGTTTCATGTGAAATCATATTAGGCTATATAACATCACGCTACGAGACAAGGGATCGGAGCAGTAACCAACGAACTTAACGCGGGTGAAAAAACCACGCGGATGAAGTTGCGAGAAGTAGCTACTAAATTATAATATTTAAAATGTCAATGTAATGGGCAAGGCAGTTTGATCGATGTTGTTCTGTTTAATTTAATAACTTTTCGTGAAATGTCATTTTATATTAAATGGCGTTATTCACGCTTATTTAATGTTTATTATTCACACGCCTCCTACGAAAATTAATACGATCTTTCAAATTAAAATGATTTCAAATGATCCAAAATTAGATACGTATTTCAACTCATAAGGTAAATTTTTCGTCATAAAAATTGTCTAAAGTAGTCGTTTGCCCGCGGTCTGATTGCACCCTGTCTCCGATCGCTAGTTGCGTACACCGCCAAAAAAACATTTAGAAAACGCTTGATCCATTCATTGACATCGGTTAAGGAAAATATTGTGAAGAAACCTGGTCTTTAATATCAGTCTGGAATCACCAATCCGCTTTGAGCAAGCGTGGTGATCAATGCTCATTTCTTCTCTGTACGAGCAAAGGCATTTGCTCTGCAGTAAGACAGAAATAGGCTGCTATTATAGTTATTTGATTTATTCATTTACACATAGTGCAGTTATGAAACATCGTCAGTATCCACTCCGATCGATTGAAAAAAACAAGAAACTTTAGAAGGGCAATTCTACTAATTAAAAAAGTTCAAAATATAGTCGCAATCTGACTGAGATTGCATTGCGATCGTTCCCAAAAGTTAGTAAAATACCCCCTGCTGGTAAGCTATGTCTTTTTGGTCTTCCTATTTTCAAATTTGAAATTCATTTCAGGACCTAAACTGGACCCTTTAGGGACTCTCCCTTAAATATGAGTCGTGGTATTTGAAGGTGTTGCCTCGTTGTCTTTATAATCGTACGCTTCAAAAGACATGATTATTGACTTACCATTTATCTGCCATCTACACATTATCTTGTCTACTAACATTAGGGTGTTATCATTTTTAACAACAGTCGTTCGAAAGCATATCATTACTCGTAGTTTTCGAAAAAAATATCTCACTCTTCCCGTGGACAGTCAGATAATAATCAACTTCTATTCGTTATTCTTTTTACAATGAGGTAATTCCAATAATCTTAGTATGCTGAAGCTTGACGATCAGAAAAATCTTTGTAAACTTAATTTAGCAAAACATACCAAAATAAAAACACAGTCGAATTGAGACCCTCCTTTTTTGAAGTCATTTAAAAAGGCCTTAGAATTCACGAACATTTCTGTCTGAGTCTTATCCATACTAATATTAAAATGCAAAAGTAACTCTGTATTACGTTTTCACGACTAAGCCACTGAACCGATTTCAATAAAATTTGGTACGGGGTAAGTCTGAACCCGAAGAAAGAACATAGGCCACTTTTTATTCGACTTCGTCCGCGATAATCTTCATTTACGCGGACGAAGGCGCAGACAAAACCAAATTTTCCAATAAATGTATCTACTAGCATCACTAGCTAAGCTTTTAACCTAACGTACATTCATGTGAATCTCGTTTGGATGTCTAGCTAGACAGGTATTCATTGAAAACCTAGGTACTCGAACAAAGAGCAACTTTCGGAATGAGTAAGGTTAGATCATAGACAATAGTTTGCCCATGAAGATGTCCGCTCAATGACGGCTAGAGAATGGACAGATTGAGCTCTGAATGTGTTTGGATAAATCTACCATTCAGGCTTGCTCGTTAGTATATTCGGAATTTGCAAAGGTTTAGATAGGAATTATATAAAATCCGACTATGTGCCACTCAGACTCGCATAGACAAGGTTCCATATCACCGTACTATATATTACTGTAAAAACTGTACAGTAAAAAAAAATAAGAGAGTTTTAACTTTGCTTTATCATTTTTTATTGGCTATAGGCTCGCCCTCTTTTACATGGGGCCTAAACATACCGGCGAACTGTGGGTGTAGGTACATTGTTACACCTCTGCCGAACCCTTCGGGGACTACAGGCATGATGATATGTTATGTTATGTTTATTTTATCTGTTTTTATAGCGAGTGTAATAATATACGCTCTGTGAAAATTTAAGCGTATTCCTATTAGGAAAAAAAACCCTACGACCCTATTACGATTCAAAAGCTACAGCCTTCTGTGATAGACAGTGGAGTCTTAGTAATCGGGTTCCGTTTGGCACCCTCTGTGTACAGAACCGTAAAAACAAACGGGATTATAAAGGAGTACTTCAAGAATGTGTTATACCCGTGTCCAAAAGTAATTACATAGACGGAATAAATGCTTGAAATAAAATAAATGGGTACTTACGAGTAAGTCAGTTCCTTATTATAAGTAGAAGTAATTAAAATGGGCTATTATTGCTTTCGTAAAGTTAAATGCTAGAAGCTTTCTAACAAACCGATAAAGTTTCTCTCTGAAAACCCGATTTCTATCTTATCAAGTGTTAAGTCGGTATCTTAATGTATATCAACTGTATCTTTGTATCACGATAGCTGTTAATTTTTATTAATTAACAAATGGTATAGTGCCATAAACCTTAACTAGCAATTCCCACAAAAATAATTTCCTTCCGACTGAATTTCGGTTACGGCGGCCAATTGAGGCTAAGTAAGGTAGATTGTAGCTGATCTCATTATTTTTCATCTAATAGCTGTACCTATAATAAAAGCCAAAAAAGTTCTGATTCTGATTAGCCAGGTACAGTGCACAAGTGCAGTCCGTCTTCCCTCACTCTCATAATCCGATGGTACGGCAATCCGACACGACCGGGGAGAGTCAGGCGTGATATCAACGGCTCTACATGCTTCCTAGGCACGGTGGTGTCTCGTTACCTCTAAACTCCGGGCTGAGGAATTCCTGAAAAACCAAATTTTTCCCGACCTAATAATCAAAACCCCGGACCACACCATTTAGCAGTCGTGCTTGTGACCAAGAGACCAACGGAGCAGTTAAACAATATCTACATAATAGTGAGTGAAAATGTAACAGCCTAGCAATTAAACGCTTTCCAAGTTGGGAGAACATTAAAAACACACTCCATAAGTGTATCCTCGTTGAACAAACGTCTTTCGCTAATGATCCTTGCTCGATTAGTGGGGATTTCGGCCCGGCAGTCCCCGGCCAGTTTACTGCAGGAAAATGGAACCTGAATTTCGGATAATATTGTATTACGAATGTAGTGGTTTGAAATTTATTGTTTCTCTAAGTATTTCATGATATAATCAGCTTTGATTTATGACAGGTGAAAGATTGAGATCAAAACTGAAACTAACATTTTTTCCGAAATTGGACTTCGAAGTCAAATCTTGAATTACAATAAGGCCAGTAGGAGGTACTTTTGCACGTCATATTATGAAAAATAAAGAATTGAATCTAAGTATCCACATAGGGATACTTAAACCAAAACGGGAGATTCCTGCTTAATAGTTTTGTAGTAAGCGATACCTAATTACTTATTCGGCGCACATAACCTACTGTTAATGAAGTTCACGTAATTCGGCCGTATTTTTATACCTTTCCCTACTGTTTTCATCAAATTCCGTACTGCTCTCATAATTATGTCTCTCTTATTCCTTTTAATCTATCGACACTTTCGATCCTATTGATCTTGAGAAAATTCTTAATTTAACACCTTTCATCATCATCGGCTTAGCCTTTTTCCAACTAAGTTGGGGTCGGCTTCTAGTCTAATTTAACACCCTTGATCCTATAATTAAACCAACCCACGACTTGATACAAAAACTTTATACAGTTCTATACCAAGATTTCTTTTATTCAACGTAATGACTATGAATTGGCTCATTGAAGTCAAAAAGCTCTCAGAACCGCGATGATTACAGCAATCGGAAATTCATTAAATCATATTAATATCGATGTATCGATGAAGACAATGCGATTCAGTGTACTTCCATATCCGTTAGTTAATTGAATACAATGGAAGTGCTTGCTTATCTCTTCGTATTACGAATGTACATACATTGATTATGGATAGTGTTGCTGGTATCTGCAGCATCGCTAGACTACTAGTTAATGCTATTCATTATCATACTACTTAGTTACTTCTGCTATTATGAATCTTTCTTATGCTTCTACGTTATTAAGACCAGTTTTATATTGAAGAAGAAATTCTCTAATTCTTGATGCATTTATTGTGCTTCCTCTAATACCTTTTCTGGTCGTTGCTTTAATCTCTGAAGTGCCATAATTATACGACTGTATGGGTAATATTAATGCAACAGCCGGTAATTGAAAATACTTAAAATAATTAGCGTGTATTTAATGTTTTTGTCTAGACATTTGAAATAGCTAAAATATATTATTGCATTGTAGCACCTTTTGTTGGTGTTGCTGATGATTTCGGCAACATTTCTGACTTCAGTCCTTAAATTAAAACTGATTGCATTTTAAATGCCTTTAATAATGGCTTCATTTGTGTCATATTTTTCACTGTCTAAACCTACGCTTAGAGTAATCATTAATTTGTCTTATTATTTCCATTTCTATAGAAGTTACAATCATTAATAAAATCCTAATTCATGACTGTTGTACAAGTCACACCATCTCTTATGTTACCGCAATTAATTCCAAATCAATTTACTGACAACGTATTGTGCGGATGCAATTTGGCGTTGAGACAAAAACCCGTCTCCGGGCCGCGAATGGCTCTAACAAACGACCGACTGCCACTAATGATTCTATGTACAATATAAATATACTACATATAGCTAACCAGTAGCCAGTGTAGTCACACATTTGATGCCAGTATCATTACCTACCTACAAATTGAGTGAAAAGCTAATACGATCATTAACATTAAAGATAATTTAGTTTCATTATAACTAGGTTTCATTTTTCAATCATAATAGACTGTTTTACAACAGAGTGGTCCTTGGGTATTACTTACTATTTGTATGGAGCGTAGAGATAATACTGTTAGGAGTAGATCAAGAGTTTGTGTTTGTATAGTGGTTGAGGTTTCCACTAAATCTCCACCGTTTTCAATGGATAAAAATCTGTGTAGTTCGTTTAATCAATCATCATCAATCAATACGTCATGTGAAAAGGTGTTAGCAGCTTGTGCCGGATTTTGGTCTGGACTTTTTTCTTTTGCGATTAATTTATGCTTCATGACAACCATTCCTTCGTCTGCCTTACTGTCGCCTGTTTTAATATCTATGCGTAGTTAAAAACCATTTTAATCTATCATTCACAAGGAATTTACTAAATTAAATAAGCGATGTCCAAGGGATTTGTGGTCGCCAACAAAAACTTGTCGGCACGCGCCTTCTGTTCTAATATCCAATATAGTTTGTACTCTTGGTGTTTTTGCGCCTCCGCTGAGCCGACGTGACGCAACCGCTTGACCCTTTTATGACTGCGGGATTTTTCGAGGGCTCCGAGTTTTGGAACTGACGACCATACCGTATGGATGACAGCGACAGCTTTGGCCAAGGAATTTTCGCCAGTTTACCAAAATGACGGACAGCTTTTTGCACCAGGGTAGGCATACGTAAGAAGAAGATTATAAAACATAACAGAATATGAGAATTCATAAAAAATTACGACGCCAAAGTCATAATTGAATTTACAATTAAACTGAATCATTTGAAACCTCCGTGATGGTCGTTACCACCTTCATTACAACGTTACGTTTCCTACAATTATAGCATTTTATGTGTCTTGGTGCCCATTTACGTCATGGCATTTGTTCAAAATTATGATTAGTGTCGGTGGTGCGGTCGTATTATAGCAATAGTGTTTTTTTCTCTCGATGACATTGATGAATTACATAAACATTACGCGAAAATTTGCAGACAGAACTTAGCAGACTGCCACTGGGTAAATACTGTAGCTGTGGAACTATAAAGTTGTACGTTGGGCCATAATTCAAAGTTAGCAGTGTCCAAACAGCATGTTGTACATAAGAGAATCGTGACACGGCGCGGCACATCCCTGCGGGTGGCAGTGGCAGCGCGGTGGCTGCGAGTCCCGCCCCTGCTCTCCGCGTCTTGTTTTTGTGGTCGCGTCTGCAGCCGCCCCGAGTCGCCGCCACTTTCTTCCCGCCCCCTCCCGCGCCCCCCTACTCCCCTGCACACCGCCGATGACAAATGGTCCCCGGACACCCCGCTCGCTCCCCGGCCCGCTAATGCCCAGATAATTTTATGCCGCTCCCGATGCACAGACAAAGCCGGGATGGGATGACCGCGAGATTACCCCATCGATCGTCGTCGACGCGCGTCAATGAGTGCAAGCTTTATTTTATGCTCAGCTTCACGGATCAACGATGGCTGAGACGGGTTTATCGCTCCATTAGGTGGAAATTGATGATGCTCGCAATTATTTTCTCCGGTTGTACGTTTCCGAGGCAAAATACAATGGCGTTGTTAAGTTTTACAACAGCCAGGTCGACTTGGAAGTGAATATCTTACAACATTTTCCAATCGGTAGCACCGGTAGCGACTGGCGATGCTACGTGCTTAACAACTGACTGGTCTAATATTTCAAAAAAACAAAATGAAATAAGACGTGGGTAAAGAATGTCAGCGTCACCCAGCGGCCAGCGCCCGGCAACCTCTTTACCGCCGCCGTCGGTCACACGCCATTGACTCCGCTGAATAGTCAGGCCCGCTCCGCTACCGTCACATTATCTCCTGCCTTCGGCTCACTTGATAAATCTTGATTTGAACGCTCGGGGTGTCGACTAACGCTAATTATACCTAACCCCAACGAGATAGAGTCCAATAGAAGCTGGGACGTTTCCGATTCAAGGTTTTTTCTTTTTTCAATCGTCCGAAATAAAGTTCTAGTCGTTTCGCCATGTTGTCATTAATAAAGTAGAAGCGTCACAAAGTCTGTCCACTGCACGTGCTTGCTCCATTACCGTCGACAGTGTACACATGTTGCGCTTTTTTTTTTTGGCGTCTCCAATGACACCCAAGACAAAGATTGTTCCACTCGTTACACAGCTGCGGTGAAATATTAGAGGATCGAACCGCTCTAGTCATTTCCACCGCGGCAGATTTAGCCGACCGATATGTAATTTAGTAATCCAAGCAACACCCACCTACAAATATTCATTGTCTGATTGCTTAGTCGGTGATTTAGTACAATTATCCTGCAGGTTTGCTAACTCGGACATGATTTATCTCCCACTGTGACTGTATCTAGCCGGAGTTGTAATTAACGGTTACGAAGATGATTTATCACAATTAAGACATCTTTACAATTTTGACGTGAATTCTTAAAGTAACAAACTTGACCTTTGAATTGTTCAAAGTCACTTATGAGTAGGAATTGCCGAAGATTTATTATTATAAAGGAATATGAACGTCAAGAGTGCGCAATATTCGTGTCTAGAAGAAAGAACGGTAAATCCAAATCGCGTTAAGATCATAGTATTAAGGCGCGTGGCCATGCAAAACGCAGCGGCAGCCGTTTTTAGGGCAGTTTTTAGGAGCCCACTTCTCTATATCAAATAGAAATACCAACTAATAAAAAATACGTTAAATTTCTACACATTCTTGACTCGAAAATGGTAGATTTATTTTTAACTTTTTAGTAACATAATGCTTAATTATAGGGTCATAACGAAACTACAGAAATGAGAAATAATAATTTTTGACATGCATCTCCTCGTAAAGTGAACATTATTTTGATTTGCGACTTAAACTAATAATTAGGCAATTTAATAAAGAACATTATGCTAGTTTTATTTTTTTCAAAACACGAAAATTTGATTTTATATAGATTTTACTCTAAAATCTGAGCGTATTTTCTACGTATCTCTTGCGCCGCGTTAGTGTGCCGCCAAAGGAAAAAATGCTCAAGGTTATTTGGTCAGGGTAGCGCCTTAAAGAAATTACTTTGTGTGGTTGGCTGTGTGTATATCATTAGTTATCTTATTATCATCCTACGCTTACATTGCGTGGTGATCACAATTTTCGTCTTCATGATGGCTCTGCCTGATTTTGTTTAGGCGTGTAATTATGTAAGTTGGGTAAGAGTGAGCACGCTACCTGGACAACGCTCAAAGCATCTGTTACAATGGAAAGAGAAGCAATTTTAATATAATTCATAAATTATTATTCCAAATGCTACATGGAGAAGAAATTTAACCCTCCAGTCGTTCCAGATGTTAAAATAACTCATTTGAATAAAGTTCATGCAACTCAACTTGTTCTCAATAAAATGGTCGACAAGTCGCTATGCGAATTGAAAGTTCTCAACTTTAGAAGTCTATTTTAAACTTACTTGAAAGAAACTGGAGTGAGTTTTGATGAAGCAGCCAGTTTGTTAATACGTTGTGGGAAACCATTTAATATCGTTTGATGGTACTTGCCAGCATGACTCTTTGAGATGCAAATTACGTGTCATTTGTTCACAATTATTGCCAAAGCTGCTTTCAGAGCTTTGTAAATGATCTTCTGACTGGGGAAGGGTTAGATCTTGTTATTTATCCTTGGAATTGTATTTGCTCATCTGTACTTAATAATGTACTCGTATGCTAATATTATAAAGCTGAAGTGTTTGTCTGTTTGAATGCGCCTGAGATTACTTAGAAAGTACTGGTCCGATTCGAAAAAAATCTTTTGCATTACATAGCCCATTTATCGTAAAAGGTTATAGGCTATAACGCTACGGCACACGGGAGCTGAGCAGTAACCAAAGACGTACCTTAACGCTGGGCTTAGCTAGTCATTTTTTAATTAAATATCAATTACTTACCAAACTTTGGTTAGAAACAAATACCGCTTAATTTTTTTTTACCAAGTAGTTGTTCGTCATGGGTACCGGGCGTTAGTTCTGAGCGAAGCGCATGACATCATCAGAACATGTCTCGTGCCGCCTTACATGGTCGCATCGCGTATGATCTATTGACAACACACTTGTAACAGCTGATAATGATCGTGACGCGATATTTAGTGCGGGATCCGACTAAATATGGTCACATTGATTCAACGCGTGCTGTCAAAATATATACACTTGCATGCAAAAAATCGACCCACATCGTGCTTTCCCATTTGGAATTAGATAACTCAAAGAATTTAAATAATAAACAATATCTTTTAATACCGTATGGTAGATGATTCTATGGTACACTTTCCAATAACGTTATTGATACCTAAATCAATAACGTTATTGAAAAGTGTACCATAGAATTGCCTTAAAAAAAATGATGTATCGTTTCTCAAATAGAAAATAAAGGAGTGGGCCGATTATTTTGCAGGCAAGTATTTTTTTTTTTTATTATTCAATGTGTCAACAGTGCACCTTGTTTTTACATTCATTCAGATTAGGTAACGATAAGCCCAATAATTTGCGTTTCTTATTACTATGCATTGCAGCATTTATCTTTAGTCCGTTTGCAAGATGCTGTTATGCGAACACATCATTTACGTCAATGTGTTTTTATTTTTCGCGCCTTATTTGATATTGTATTCGTTTAGTTATAATGAAACAACCTTTAAAATTCAAGTTTAGTCGTATAAGTAGGTATTATAGAAGTCAGTACCTTAGTGAGTACTAATTTGTATATTATTGGTATTATGAATTTGTATGCGGACCTTTGTCGGGAAGCGGAAATTTAGTTGTGTTTCTGGCAGAATTATCATTAGTAGCCCAAATTATTATCGTTAGTTCATAAGTAATTAACTCTACAAAGTTATGGAAGCTGATATATTTAATACTAGCTTATGAACTCAACTTCGCCTGTGTGGATTTAGAACTAAGTAAAAGTCCTAAATTACCCTAAGGAAATGGAAAAAACATTGTGCTATATGTTGAGCCAGAATTCAGCTAGTTCAATTTAGCCTGCATTCTCATAAACTTTCACGTTTATAATAGTGGCAGGATTAGTAAAACCTCTGCCCAATATCCTTTCATTCATTTTGCTGGCAATATTTTTTCAAGCTGCAAACCAACGAATTAATTAATAAAATTTAAGTAAGCTGTTAAGTAGAAGTAACCTGTTTATATAAGTACAAGATAATACAGTGCACTAATCGACCTTACAGCGCGACAGATACCAGCATAACATAAACATGCAAGCGTTTATCAGTGCTACTGTCCACAATTAGCATAGCCACATTATCTCTCCCGTAAGCACGACTGTTTGTCTCCCAGATTCGGGTAAGCGGCTTATCTGGTAGGGTGGTGTTTGTTAAATTGGCGCTGTTAAGTCGCCACCGCAGCCCCGCAGCCCGGGGCGGAGTCCCTGTCTTATTAATCGGCTGTCCGGAGCATCTGCTGGCGCTATTTACAGCGCTGACCCCTGTCGGCAAAAGGAGTTTTGTTGCAAGACCACTTAGTTCTTGTATGTAACGTTTGTCTCTGTCCCGTTTTCAAACAACACGTTACATTAATTAAGTGAGGCCCGTAAATCTTAGGGAATAGATAAGGATAGGTACAGAAGGACCAAATCATAGATTTCAGTGGTGAGAGGACAATTTCCGTAAAAGGGAAAACGAAGCTCATCTCTAAATAAAAAGACAAGAAAATTGAATATTGTGATTATTATTACTTAGAATACCTATAATCATTGACACTGACTGTGCCATTTTACAATGGTAGTGTAGAGTAGTGATGGTTCCGAATTTTCGAAGGAAAGCCTCTAAGAATCGGTAAACAAAACTACATTAAAAGTAAGTACACCCGCAGTTTTTCAGTGCTTTCAGGAATTATCTTATGTTTTTTATTATTCGTGTAATGGCATCGTTTGTAAACAATTTGCGACTAATTAACTTTTTGAGTCAAAAAGTATTACAAATAAAACTGGTCCTTCTGCAGATTTTTATGATTGGTCCTAAGTTATATTATGACATTTTGTGGTCCTTGTGTGAACTTCTAAAGCATAGAGACTATTAAATTTAATGTGATAACAAATGTACCATGAAAATCGTACGTTCAATGATGATTACGTAATGTAACAAGTACTAATGATAGTTTATGGTACACTTCATGTTTAATTTTATTGATTCTGTTCCGGTAGCTGTTATGATGAATAGCTACAAAATGTAGGTTGATTAAACTGAGTCATTAATCGCTGTTTATGGCAAAGTTTATTTAGTTCGTTCTTGGGTGAAACTGAAACTAGCTTTTTTGACCAATGTTAAAAGCAGTTTTCTTTGGTTCAAAAGAGTTATATGTAAATACTGTATGCAAAGCTATTTTATTTAAGTACTAGCTTCTGCCCGCGACTTAGTCCGCGTGGATATTTTCACCCGTGTTAAGTAACGTCTTTTGTTACTGCTCCGCTCCCGTGATCCGTACCGTGATATTATATAGCGTATGACACTCACAAATAGCGTGGGTTTCTATGGGTAAAATATTTTTCAAAATCGGTTCAGTAGATTCAGAGATTACCCCCTACAACCTCACAAACTTTACCTCTTTATAATATTGGTAAGATAAAATCGCCACCATTTTGTAACTTCAGTTGCTTTGTTGTAAAAAGGCAGTAACAGTCCAAACTGTTTAGGACTACGCTTCACTGGCTAAGTTACAAAATGACTCTGCTACCTAATTCTAGGCCACGGCTGAAAAATAAACTAGTGAGGTCTGCTTGCACCAGCTAGGGTTATCTTTTAACTCCAAGTTAGTTACTTATACGGGCCCATTATCTATGACATTATGTAATTTAACTGTGGTTTAGCAACTAAGTCTCAGTTAAGTATTGTGTGACGCAAATGAGTCTTAAGTATAGCGGTCTTACTTAGAGGGGGGAATTCTAATCGTTTATTTGGTATAGAGCGACTAATAAAAACATATGAGTAAGTAAATGTTTGTTGCGGATGCAATGCTGATGACGGCATCGCAAAATTTTAAATCTGTTCAACACTAATTATTATGATAACAATAAGCAGTCAACACTACCTAATTTACCAAGTTCCGTTTTCCAAATGCAGACGCCGAACATAGAATAGTTAATTTCGACTTTAAGGTCATATAACTCGTATACATAATTGATTGTAATCACAACTTAAATCTTGTATTAACAAATTACACGTTGCCGCTTCGCTTTAATGCAAAAAGTTTTGTGTAATTACATTTTATTCATGTAACTGTACTAATAGGGTACAAGGAAGTTACTCACGCTATCAATCAGCGTTCGCCAATGAAAAATTTACTAAATATAATGAGCTTATAAACGTAATTAATGTGTAATTAGTTGCTTTATCTAAAAGGCTGTTGGTGGCTTTTTGTTTTTATTTCGTGACTTTGTTAAATTTGACTGAAGAACAATGGCAAAAACTACAACATTTTTGTGGTTAGAACCCCGACTCTTAGGACCAAAAATAAAAGCCTTTAGGGCGAAAAGAAATCGTGTTTTAGATTAATATCGACCCAATAAAGCGTCCGATAGTCTTGTGCTATTTTAACACTAGGCTATACCATATTTTAGCAGCTGGATTAGGTACTACCCACATTGCGTAATAATGTCGCGTGAAATTAGTAGTTCCGTACTAAAAGTTTCCGTCCAGTCATTTGTCCAGCATATATTATGAAATGTCATAGGACCAGTAGCTAGTTCTCGTCGGGGTCTGAGGCAAACTTAGTCGCAAATTGATATTTGCAGTTTTATTGCAGTTTTTAGGCAATATTTTTGAATTGATATTGGTCCAGAATGTTAGCTAACCTAGATATCCTAGCTCCTCCCATTTTTAAAAATGAAGTTTTAAGCACTTTTTCACTATTAAGGCCAAGAACTGCTGCTGTATTGGCGCGTCACGTGTCCAACTTATTGAACTCTATTTAGCGTGACTTTTTTTTACCAAACTGGTTACTATTCAGCATTCCTAAAAACCCAGAAGTGGCTATCAATAGCTTTACGTACTTGTGGCACGTGCTCAGTACCTCGGAGGCAGCCTCCGGCGCCCACGCGTGTTCCGGCAGCGTGCACTTTCATTGGACGGCCCTGATCTGCCACTGCGCAAGGTTATATCACCTCTATGTTACCGTGCCACACGATGTACGTTGATGTTACGAAGGGATTTTTGTTTTAGTCTTGTAATGATCTGATCTGATCGCTTGATATCGGTAATCTTTGATCTGTCTTCGATTAATGGTGCATTGCGGATGTTGGAGTGTTGCACTGTACATAAATAAGCAACTGCGTACCGATGCACCATTGGTATTAGTTATGAATTACATGAGCATTACACATGAATAGATATAGAATTATTTATCGGTGGATGATATCGATGAAGGCGGAACAAAGTCCCGAGACACCCAATTTAGCCTATTCTGCTGGTTACTTAAAAATATCGGCTTTTCCCTACATTTTAACCGTGCCCATATTGCACTTTTATGAACCAGCTGTTTTTTTTACGACCTGTAGATAATAAATGGGTCTCATTCCCTGGTAACCTGGGTGGGTATGGTGGTACCTGTTTACTCTGGGGAAGCTAGAACTATGTACTATGGTAAAAGTATATGTAACGATGTCCCACCGCGAAAATTATCCACTTTTGAGACAAAAAGAAGAAACGACTATTAAATAGTTCTTCCTTTAATAACGTGCTCTTCTTAAAGGATCCGTTATTGGATACAGAAAAATCCAATGATACGAGAAATTATCGGTATCCGTGGAGGGTCCATAATTTTTTGCATGGATAAGAAAATTACAATGACTATAAATGGGCGGTAGGATTGTCATATCATTAGAAATTAATCTTCATCATGATGCCCAGAGGCATTGTTTAACCTTGTTTAGACTTGAGTTATATTATTCATATCTAGATCTAAACGATGCGTTTTATTGCAGTTGAGATACTGATATGGAAGGTTATCATTTATCACTAAACACTCTAGGTACACTTACCTACCTACTGTGAAACCGCATCAATTCCAGCAAGAGGGTCTCGCCGATAATACTAACGAGTTGCACTCTCTTCCTCACAGGATGACTTTGAAAATATTAAATATTTTTCATTTTAATTCAGCAGAGTTTTACTCAATATGCATAGGGTATTTAAGAAAATTATAAATGTTTGCAAACCTCAACTCTGGTGACGTAATATGACCCCAGTTAACATTAATCCAGATGTCTAAGTTTCAAGCGAGAATAAACGACGGTTAATGTTTTATCACAAAACGCTTACGTAGAAGGTTCACTTCTGAACGTGAATTTTCTCATAACAACAATAAAGGATACATTGCTATATTCGCCAACTTCCTTATCATATTGTCATCAATCCTCATATCGTCGTTTTACCGTAAAATGTCTACGATTGGACATAGACCTCCCCTAAACCATCACAAGGACCGGTCCTGTGGCATCCAGCCGATTTCCGCCGCTAAGTCCTGACATAATCCCTTTTAAACATGAGCTTTGGGAAGTGAAGTCCCCTTGGCTTTTCCGTCTCGTAGATTTACAAGATCATTTGATTTATGATAGGGTTCTCTCATATTAATAGACCAATCTAGAAACTAATTTTATGTAGAAAAATCCCAATAACACTTTGCAGGTTGGAGTTAGGATTTGTGCCCGGTTAATGGCAATAGCCTCGCCCCCTATTACATGGGACCAAAAACATACCGGCGAACTGTGGGTGTACATTGGTACACCTCTGCCTAACCCTTCAGGGAATACAGGCGTGATTATATGTATGTATGTTATTTTACGTTTTTGTGATATTCTTGAATTTGGTCCTTTTGTACGCATCTATTTCGTGGTTTGTCGGTTGACGCGTTGGCGATGTAATGCCATGTTACGACTACACCTCGGGAAATATTGTGAGGTGGACACATAAAACACAATCAATTGAAACACCACGCCCCAGCACTTAATATCACCCTAATTTGTTAAATGTCTTCTTGGAACCTGAGATTTTCTTAAGTGTTTCGTGATGTTCTTTCAAGTATAGGTGTTTAGATGAATTAAGCGGTGATGAGTTGTATTTCACACGTTTTGGAACCAAGGGACAATTCAAGGATGCACCTCATATTTGCCCATTGCCACCATTTCGAGTGTGGGTATTTCCAGTTTCATCCAATTAATTTGTTAACATTATCCTGAACAATTTTAATATCGAACGTAATCATTAAGCCAATATCTATAACAGTTACTTAGCTCGATGTTTATTAAGCAGCCAATTTACTATTATTGATCTACAAGTTGTGCACATAAAAATATCTTACAATAATGAGCATTTTATGACAATCATTATCTTAAATCGTGTTTAATTCTAGTAGAGTCGCTGTAGCGGATTAAATACTAGTCATTACACAGTAGCGAGCTGATCCCCTCGCAAAATGAAGTGCGCTTTAATGTCATATTGCTTTTAAGAGTTTTTTTTGCAGCTACCGGTTATTTGCAGTAGATAATGATATAGCCAGCCGGCTAGCGGCTGCGGGATCGCTGCTCCTAAAAAGATCTAATTGCGTCCTATAGTGTCGCATCGTTTATGCGACCTTTAATTTGTTGATGCGCAGGAGCTCCTGCCTTTATCCACAGTTTTTTCTCCAAACCAGTTTACTGTCTTCTCTTAATATGTCAAAGTAACACGCTCCGAGTCATTAACTTGGTAGCGCTTCAAATAGGTTTTTCTACGCTTTTTGTGATAGCAACGCCACTTTTTTCATCAGCTCGCTAGTTAAAATAATTAGAGGGTTCATTAACTATGAGGAAGGGTGTCCATTGGAACATGTCTGCGACTTACTTTGCAAGTGCTTTGTTGCTTTTCTTATCAATATTTCTTTCTACTATGTGAACACTAATATTGTTGATTTGCTTCGTCTCTGGGACTGGTAATGAGAACAGGTTAATTTTGCATTATTATTCAAGCGTGCTTTGTTTTTCAAATTACCTTAATAATTTCCCGTCCTTACCCTCTGCTGCGGCTGCAAATGTGATATGAATAGACGTGCAAGTTGTGGCAATATTAATGAAATTCCATTCATGGACATAACTGGTTGATGCGGCACATAAAAATACTCGTCTAGTTAATTATAATGTTATCGTGCGGGGTGCGTGTGTCGCCCCCGGCGGTGGCAGGGTGCGCTCGCCCATCTCACGAGAACTCCACAACAATGTTGAGAAACGTGACGAGCTTATGTGATCAATAGTTACATGAAAGTCGAGAACAATGACTATGAGAGCTAGTCGCGAGAAACTATCGCGGGTCATAGCGTTTTTGCACAATATTGTGATCTGCGCGGCCGTTGAGCGCCCCAATAAAATGCTGATTAACATTTTACTATGAAGCAAAAACTTAATCAATTATAAATGTCACGTTAATTTCGTTATTGAAGCTTTTTATCTGGATTCACTGAGAACAGATCGTGGCAGCATCATTGCTTGTTATCATACAATACCAAGTTATCCCCGGTCTATGTTGTTGCTGACATTAACCGCACCTAGTAAGGTTAGAAGCGATCATTTACCCATACACGATTAAAGCCACATAAAACATCCCTTTGTAAAAAATCATCAGTGATAAAAGAGATTTGGCTCATTCGCTATTGTGTACAAAAGGACCAAAAATATTTACTTCATTGCGGGGGCCTGGGTGGATTTATGGGGGTCGTTACAAATACCAAGCCTTTAATTGGTTCAAAAATCACACGATTTGGGAAATTTTATTGTAACGGTAGTATAGAGAAAGCAATTGGCTCCATTGGTATATTTATTGTCGCTATTTATCTGGCCGGAGAATGGCGGGATGGAACGAGTTTGCGTGGTGGTAAAAACTCGGCTGGTGCCGAAGCGGGAATGTATCGGCTCCCGTCGACTCATGGAGGAATTTCATCCGGAATCTCTAATTAAAACTTTATCTAGTCCCTCTCCCGATTCGTGGAAAACGTACTATTGAATTGCCATTTCGAACTGAGCTTACTAGTTATTAAAATATTTTAAATTGAAGGCGTCATTGGTATTCCGTTCGCTTATTCACTCCTGCTCCGTTACATTTTATTCTATTTTTTTATTGGTTCCACTTTAATCAACAGAGTCCTTTACCGCTGGGTATTATCAATGTCAAAATGCAATTATCGTTAAGACATTGTACGGTAATAAACGGTTCGTATCTTAGCCGGATGAGTGTTAACGGTGCACCGGTCTGTATCCTTACACTTGTGTAAGGGTTAAATTCCATATATGGTAACAGTTAAAAGGTGGCTGACATTACGCCCAAGACGTTTATTAATATTTGTGTGTCAATTAACATTTTTCATAGCAGTTACTTTGCTAACTAGAGTGTGTACTAAAAATGGATCTATCTAAAGTATAATATATTAGTTTAGTTAACTTACATATTCATAGAATTCGTTGAAATTTGCCGTACTGTTTGTTCAACTGTAGATAATCCGTGTGAAATACATGCACCTAGTTTGTTGGTAACGTGGGAGTTGTGATTTATGTATTTAATTTCCAGCACCGATTTCTAGATCGATAGTTAATTTTCATTTATGTTTAGCTAATTTGTTAACTGACGCAATTCAAATATTTTAGTATCTTTTGCTCTGATAACTTCTACTTGTAGGTAATCAATTAATCAAATGTTTTTTTTTTTAATATTTTAGCAGTCAGTCTGATTACGA
Organism: Caradrina clavipalpis; assembly: GCA_932526535.1. Classification (NCBI taxonomy): domain Eukaryota; kingdom Metazoa; phylum Arthropoda; class Insecta; order Lepidoptera; family Noctuidae; genus Caradrina; species Caradrina clavipalpis. Next base: position 3,863,233 of record OW052088.1, read on the forward strand.
TTAGATGCGAGGTGGAATTCAAATAAGCGATAATTTGGAATTATTTCCATTGTATCACATAAAAAGCCAACCCCAACTTGGGCACTAGTAGACATATGGAATGGCACGTTCAACATTTGGCGATAGCTCGGTGACTCAAAGTGCAAATTCCCGGCGCGACGCGTTTCGATGACGACCCGTCGCGTCGTGGTCATCATTCGCGACCACTCGTTTCACAAACTCCGAAATGCTAAAAATGGCATAAATAATTTATACGTGGCTTGCTCGAGCTCCGTTTTTGTCGCGGCCGACCTGTCCACTGATGCATTTATAATATAAGGGTGCTTTTTGCATCGTCCCCCGGCGGCGCTGGAATGCAACCGCTAAAATTGATCATGTTTCAAACGTGAGCTGAAGGAGTAATGCTGGTGCTGCTTGCTCAGTGCGGTCAGGCTAAACTGTTGCGGTCCAGCCTAATGCATGCGAGTAATGTTGTATGTATTGTACCGGCCGATACGACTCGGGAAACGTGCATGCGCCATTAGTTATGCCTGCCATTATTATTACATACCTATTTGGATATAAAGCATGACTTTACATTGAATACATTAGCACGCTCGATTCTTAATACGCGTCTGGCCAATATTGCTTGTCTAATAAATATGATTATGCCAAAATCATGGTCTGTTTTCGAAGATTGTTTTTAGAACAAAATGAAAGGCTGGTAATGGATGAAAAACAATGAAACGAACCCTTTAAATGTTTCGTAACAATATTTTAGTATAAATATTTTCGTTATCAATTACAAACTTGGGAGATTTCCATCAAGAGTTTCGTAGCAATTTTTCTATTATTTTTGTTCAGATTTGAAGTTAAGTTAATTATCGGAAAGTCAATAATAGATTTTTGGAGAGTTAGCTTGAGATAGCTAGCTAGACTGTCTAAATATTTTATTACAAGACTACATAATTAAAATGTGTTGATGCTTGAAAAAGTATTGGTTACATTCAGCTTTTTTTTTTTGAGGATGGGAAATCTTCAAATGACTTCTTCCGCTCTGGGTGGAGCGGATTGGAGTGTCAGACTCTTACTGACTGAAACCCACACGTGTTCCACCTAATGCCCTTTGCGTTCCAGGGCCGCGGTAACTCTTTCGGACAAATTCCGCAACCCTGGATATTCAGCTACTATCTGTAGCTATACTCGTACTATACTATTGACACAGCAGTTTTGTATTCATTATAACGAAGTAATTGCAGACTTACAACATCTGCGTACTAGAAACGCATTGCAGTGAACTTTAAAACTGTCAAAGAAATTAAACGTCCGTCATTTGTCTTGTGTTGTGTTAATTGAATTAAACGCATAAAAAAGTAATAATTATAGGTCACTTATTAGGTTGACAACAAATACTAATTTGTATATTTTTTGTATACATATAGAAGAATTCTTTTCTTTGAAAATTACGGGTCGCATTAGTATTCTCGATAAGTATCGATTTGATGACAACTTTGTCGTTGCAATTTGTTTGCCATTAATAACATGTTTCTTTTTCTTTTTTTCTTGCAGTAAACAAGCAGTATTTGATGGCAAGAGGGCGATACGAGGAGGGATACCGTTTGTTTTCCGTAAGTTAATTATTGAAGTTGTTATTTTTATGGATGCCTCTAATTATAAATTGTAATAGTTACGTAGCTGGAAGCCTACTATGACAACTTTCAACGAGCTTGAGCTGGCTATTATGAGAACTTTTGCAAATGAAGTATGAGTTCTTGTTCTTGCTGTAATATTTATAACTTATTTTTTTATAGTCTTTCGGTCCGCGGTAGGGTATCTTTTTGTATTTCAACATTAAATGAGTAAGGTTATACAGATCATATTTACCGGGCAAATATAAAGACATATTTCCTAGTAGCTTGTGAGGAGGCGACATCGAGAAGTTGATTCAAAGTCAAAATCAAAGCATATATTTTAATTAGACCATCTACAGGCACTTTTGAATTGTTACCCGACTGCGACAGAAGGAGGGTTATGTTTTTCGAGGGTATGTTTGTATGTATGTATGTATGTATGTATAATTGTTTGGCACGCTCTGCAGGCTGAACGGCTCGATGGATTTTAGCTTGAGAGGTGTCGCTAGATTTGTATTTACTGTGAGAGTGACACTGGGTATATAAAAAACAAAAAAACAAAATGGCGGATTTTTGGCGCCAAATTCAAATGTTTGGCTCGCTCTGCAGGCTGAACGGCTCGATGGATTTTAGCTTGAAAGGTGTCGGTAGATTCGTATTTGCTGTAAGAGTGATACTGGGTATATTAATTTCTTTTTTAAAACACTAAAAAAATAAAAAATAAAAAAACGGTAATTTAAAAAACTAAAAAACCCGACTGCTATTCTTTAAAAATCCCTAAAACAAGATAAATTGTAGCAGTCGGGACCCATTCGGGACCATCTGCAATGTAATATAGGTATGTGCTCTCAATTCACTAATCCTCCATTTCTAGAATGGGTCCCGACTGCTACAATTTATCTTGTTTTAGGGATTTTTAAAGAATAGCAGTCGGGTTTTTTAGTTTTTTAAATTACCGTTTTTTCTAGAATCAATTTTAACATGGTCCTTCGGTTCGGCTTCGATTTTAAGATCAAAATTTTAAATTCTGTTACTCCCCAAAAATAACACACTTGAAATTGTATCATTGTATTTCTTTCTTGATCGTATTCGGGTTTTTTTGGATCAAAACTAAAGTTGATCGTTAATTGCAGCTCAATTCGGACAATGGGCGTTCGGTCCGCAGCACGGGTTCGCGCGGATAGCGCGCTGGCACGTGGAGAAGCTGCCGGAGCGCCTGCCCAGCGGCGACGTGGAGGCGGTCTTCAGCCTCATGGATGACGACTTCACTAGGTCCATGTGGCATTTCCAGTTAGTATGCTTTGCTATTTACTGTCGATGACAATTAGAAAGATACCACTAATCAATTGACGTCAAAACGCGATTCCCTCAAAGATTTTGTATGACAATATTAAACTATGATGTCACTTTTTTAACATCTCAGTTCACTAACTATTTATTGTTTTCAAAACTAAAAATCTAATTTTACGGTTATTTAAAAATAAATCGGATTTTCGGGAGTAAAATTAAATGTGTTTTTTTTTTTTTTAGATGTTGTGTGTCTCTGAATTATTGTTTAATGGTACCCAATTGGTCCCGTCCTGAATATCAAAAACACATCCATCTTTAGAGACTCTCTTAGTAGTTTGTGTGTCCATATTAAAACAAGCTTTAATTTAATTTCAATATTAAATCAATACATTATTAACCCTTTTAGCGCCCAGCACTCGGCTCCCGAATCGAACGATAATTCGTTCGACTCGGGAGCCGGGTGCTGGGCGCTAAAAGGGTTAATAACAAACCAGAAAGACTGACAAGCAATCTTACCAAGGGCCATCGTGATAACCAGTAACTGGGTTGTGTTAGTCATGTAGGCAGTTGCCTCATTTAAAACACTGGCAGCTTCATCTGGTTGTACTAGAAGCCGACCCCAACATAATTGCAAAGAAGGTAGGCATATGAAATGAAGCTATATATTAATTCAAATGTCCCTTGCACCCAGGTTCAGACTGACATACAGGCTGATTCTGCGCGAGAAGGAGCTCCACTTCAACATCGGGGTGTACAACCCCAGCAAGGAGCTCACGTTCAGCTGCCAGCTCCTTCTGCACACGTACTTCAAGGTGCCCGACGTGCGACGTTGCCAGATCACCGGCATGCATGGATGCATGTTTATTGATAAGGTGAGTTGATGATGTGGTGATCGGAGATTTTACGTGAGCTACTTTCTTTTTAGGACAGAAAATAAAATTGGAGTTTTAGTATCTCCAATAGTTAGTTTAGTTTTAGTCAAAGTGGCCAAATTCTGGGCCGCATCAATATAATTTATAATAATAGTATATTTATTTATTTATTATAATATAGTTTGTCATCGAAACGCTAAGAAGAAGTATCTCCAGAATGGTTCTAAGATCTAAAACAAACAAAATATAGCAATGATCTATTTTTTTGTTACCTATATATGCCCAGAACTATTTATATCTCTTGCCTATTTCGTTTTCGTATCACTGGATATAAATGGATTAAATACGTTGGAATTAAAAACTAGGAATTTATCTTGTGCGTTAACAAACATATAGAACTCGTATACACATACAGGCAGACCCGGAACAACTTTCTGTAGGCCACACAAATATTTGTCCCATGCGGGAATCGAACCCGCGACACGCAGCGCAGCACCTAATCGCTCAGCCACTGCGCCAACTGTGCCGATAAATAAGAATGATACATGTAACATTCTGCTTAGATAAGTGTTTTTTTTACAGCCGTTATATGAATGCCTGTACATAGGTTATTTTTAAATTCGTGATTTGTAGTTTGCGAGATGACGCCAACACGTTTTTTTTTTTCGTGCGGAAATCCCCTCTCCTCTTGCATACCCTCGTATGCAAGAGGAGAGGGGATTTCCGCACGAAAAAAAAAACGTGTCGAGGAGGAGGAGGCTTCAGAGGAGATCGGAGGGTTAGGACCTTTACCTAGTAAAACTTTACCGATCCTCCTATTACCATGAGCCGGGAGACCGGTATTCGCTTGACGTATGATGACATTAACACCTGCCAATATCTTTTGTAGATAACAGGGTTTATTTCAAACTGTCACGCCTATTCAAATAATGTATAATCAGTAATCATCTGCGGCGGATGGCTATTGTTTATCAATCACAGGTGACAGATTCAAGGGTCAATGTCATTGGGGGCGTTTTTTTATTTGTTATAAAGTTCTTCATTTGCGTTATGCTTTTTTTTTTAATGGTGTGTGAGGAAGGACTCTAGTTAAAATTTTAAAATTGGTAAAACCGTCGTTGACTTTTACTGTAAGGACTTGGGTTTTCAAGTCCTAATAGAAATCCCCATTGATTTAAATAAAATCCTGATTTTGAATAAATTCTTTAGGATTGAGATATAAATAATCAGAATTGAGTGTCACTATAAATTTTAACTTTGTATTTCATTTACTATTTACCCCAAAACAGTCAAATAAAATCCCCCTTAAAATTATTATATTTTTCTTAAAATAAAAATTACCATCACGCCTGTATTCCCCCCGAAGGGTTAGACAGAGATGTACCAATGTACACCCACAGTTCGCCGGTATAGTTGTTAATAATAAAACATGCTCTAATTGTAGACGCGAGAGGGCACCGTGTACCAGGAGACCAGGGAAGTGGTGACGATCAACGAGTGGACGGACAGGATCTACCAGAACACCATGCAGGAGCACATCATCACCAACGTCGTCAGCGGACGCAAGATGAGGATACAGAAGTACAACTTCCCTGATACCGGTACGTACCATCATACATACCAACCATCACGTCTGTATTCCCCGAAGGGTTAGGCAGAGGTGTACCAGTGCAGAACAATACACTTTTTGTCATCTATACATGACTTCACAGTCATGTATAGTGTCATGTATAATGTATAATGACAAACCAAAATGTGCCCAGCACACGGCACGGCTGACAGACTTCTACACGTAAATAAAACTCTTAAAACAACATCGATATAATTCCGAACTCACAGCTTTTTTTGACGTGGTGGGCACATTGGCGTATCTAGAGTTAGTTTTCAGGGGGGGCCTGGCCCCTAAGATGCGATGCAATGCGGTCAGGCGGAAGATGGCCCCTACAGCCTGGGGTGGGCACAAGGCTATTCTGGGGTGGGCCCGGCCCACCCGGCCCCCCCCCCCTATATACGCCTATGGGTGGGCAGAAGGTTAAGATTACAAATATTATACTACTAGCTTTTACTTGCGACTTCAACCGCGTGAACGTAGGTTATCGTGGATTATACAGACAAAGTCGCTAATTAAAAAGTGCCTATAGATGTCCATTCTTGGGGTTCAAGCTGAGTACGTTCCAAATTTCATCAAAATCGTGGTCACCCACGGCTGTGTACAAAGTCACGCTAAGCTGCGTACGTATGCGTGGTTTGTTGACGTTACTGACACCCGCGTGGCCTGCTATGATAGAATTATAGTCCCACGCTGCTAAAGGCGTAAGTTCTGCGTGCAAATCCTACGCAACAACTGTGGGATGTATGTATAGCGTGCGCAGCGTTGCGTGGGGGGGGGGGGGGGGGGATATCCTAGTAAGCCGCGCGTGTATCAATGACGTCACCAATCACGTTGCGTACACGTGGGCTTTTGTGGATGTTATCACATAAATAGCTAATTTAATGTGTAAAGCGTAACCGTGGGCTGCGCCAGCGTTGCGAAATTTGTTTAGGAGTTACCAAAGCCCGGGAACGGATGGATTTTAGTCAGTAAGAGTCTGGCTCTCCCTTCCAGTGCGGAAGAAGATATTTGATGATTTCCCACCCGTAAAAAAACCGTGGGCCGCAGTAGATAACCCTCTTATCCGTCGAGTTTTGCGCGGCGTCTATAACGCTGGTTATGTACAATTTCCACCAACCGGGCTGCTTGAAACGGCATACGCGCGGACCTAACCGAGTTCCATGCAAACATGGACCTTAACTATTATGTAGAAGACTGAATTTTCTTTAGCACAGTGTGAAATGCCCAAGCTAAACCAACGCCAGAATGTTAGGTACCCTATCCAAAAAAAGAAGAAAGAAATGAATGTTCTTTTTATTCTGTCCACAGTGATCTGGAACCCGTGGGCGGAGTACGCCAAAGAGATCCCTGACTTCGGAGACGACGAGTTCCCGAACATGGTGTGCGTGGAGGCGGGCCGCGTCGCCACGCCCATCGTACTGCTGCCCGGCACTGCCTTCGAGGCCAGCCAGATACTGCAGGTAGGGTGCAGGGATAGCAGCGGCATATTTACTAGAAGTAGAGCTCATTATGAAGGAGTTTGTTTAAGGAAGTACTTGCCTGTCTGTGTCTCTCTATCTTAACTCTGCTGCCGAGCACAGTTATACCTATCGGTTTGATGAGTATGGTATACTAACACGTACATGTGTCGTTATTTGTTTCTGAGGTGACAGTGTTCTAAAAATGCCTCTGTTTTTGTACGGCATAATGTCTACTTTCATATCAAAGAACAAATTTTATCATCATCGTGCAATAGTCCACTGCTGGACATAGGTCTATTCACTTGTACCCCACTTAGCTCGATTTTCGGTCATCCAGTTGATACCAGCTACCCTCCGAAGATCGTCGCTTCACCGAGCCTGAGGGTGTACCACCTTACGCATACCGATTCGCGGCCTCCACTAAAGAACACTTCTACCTCAACGGTCATCGGATCTGCGGCTAATATGGCCAGCCCCAACAAACTTGCCATGCAATAAAACCTTCAGCCCTAGATAATAACGACTATTATCGATTACAGGTGATGTAAGAGATCGGGCATCCCACACTCAAGCAGCCGTCCAAGAGCGAAGTCAATTGAGGTGTCCGCGTCATTCCGCTTAGCTGACAGACTGTACGTAGTCGGGGGCTCTACGTTACGACCAGCATGCACCATTCCTGTACACAATGGACGATACTGGCCGACATACGATCAAAATTAATTGGTTAAAAGGAGTATCCAGTATTGTGAAAAATATTTTCTTAGCTGGAAGTATCCACTGCTGACTTTTGTCATGCATACCACAAATACGACTGCCCGATTTTTTTTCAGTTTAGAAAAAGTAGTTTTTGGTTTTTAGGTAGAAAATGTCGGCCATTGTGTACAGAATCCTTTACATAATAAACCAATAATCATTGGTATCTCAGTAATTTTGTACTTTTGGAAATACTGTAGCTTCAATATTCATAAAACATTGTTATTATAGGTGTATATTAACATCGTCCGTAGAAAATCATTTAAATGTCAATTTTATAACATAATAACGTATCGTGTAGGTGTAGAAACCTTATGAAATACTGTTTTTATAAATAATTGTAATAATATACAATATTAGTTACAGTTATCCAGTAGGTATCATTATTACAGGATACTCTGTAAGATTTTAAGTACAATACTAGCATTTGTCTACTACAATTTTGGTGATTATATAAAAACTTTTTTGTCCAAACAAGGAAAGTTCTAATTTCAAAATTACCAAATTTTGCAGCCAAGCCCCTTATATGTTAACTAAATCATTCCGAATGTACAATTACTTTATAGTTTCACATAATGCTCCTATAGTTTTACAATGCACAACTCAGGGTTAATTCCGTTCCTTAATAAATAATTTTGATTTTTGATTTCAAAGGCGAAATCCAAATGCGTTTCTGAATTTTGAAAACTTAAAACATTAGTGGTTGCTCATACTTCATATTAACGTTTTCTGACTTATTTCTTTGAGTTAAGATTCAAAATTAAATGATTGATGCAATCATAAATACATAGGGTGTCCCAATATAATGTAATTAAGGAGACACTGTTTTCAAATCCTAAATAAACAATGTGCAGTGTCAAATATTTCAATAGTTCATTTGGACACCCTGTATGTTCATTTATTATCATGATATTTACTGGTTTTTACTCGAGCATTCCAAGTTAAAATTTTATACGAAAAGGGTGATAATCGAAACGAAATAAAAAAGACATTAGTTACATTTTAATTATTGTTTACTGAGTGGAGGTTAAGTTTCTATTGCAACTTTTAATATTGTTTTAATCTTGCCAAATGGTGTCTAAAAGTGTTCTTCTTTTCGTTTTTATTCCAATAACATTTACAGGGAAAAGTGATTCCTTCGAAATTAGACTATTTTTGTTAAAGTAGGGCTCAGTCTAAAAGAGGCCAATTTTACGTTGAGAGATTTCTTTTATTAGTATGATTCGCGTTGGTGTCATCGGGCCTGCTTCAGCCAAGGCTTTGCTAAAGTCTATTTTAATTCAAATTTTGGTGTATTGTGAACCGTGTATGGTCATTTCGGTTCAGTAAAATCGACACGAATTACTTAATCCATTATGAAATTAAAAATTAAATTGTTCGTAAATAATCTGTTACGTGTCCATGTGGACATAACTACCTTTATTCTGTCTTCCGCTGTTTTCTACACTTGTTGTCATTTGTTCTGTTTGTTCTTCTAAGTATTTAGCTATAAGGTACCTCAGTTTTGCTTTAACACTCTCCTTAATCGTGCACAAATGTACTCGTATGTAAGCTGGTTTTTTTTTATTAATAAGAAATTGAAGGCAGTTAATAATAAATTTTTTGTATACTTGTTTGGGTGCTAAAAAAGTAAGTTCCGTTCCGTCATTTTCCGTTTTAATAAGGATGACATATTTAATTTTATTTAGTACTCATACTATATTATATTATGTTTTGTAAACTGTCTCATTGATGTGTCAAAATTGCGGGCCGCAGACTTTTTGAATACAGTTTTTATTACTTCTGCGACTTAACATTACTTTAACTAATACTCAGGCCACTGTAACTTATTGTTATATAAGTAAAATAACAGGTTAATTATCTAGTATAAATAATAACAACTTTGTTCATATCGTATGGAGGCAAGTAGTGTACTCCTGTATCATTAACGTATACATTAGAATTTTTACAAAATCAATTAGTATTTTCTCTTCCTGAGACTTCAAAAACTTTTCCATCCCTTTTATTATCCGTAGTTTCTGATTTTATTGTTTTGAATAGTTAATATTATTCAAACTGGAAATTCTCAGTGTGCACGCACATATTGTACAAAATTATGAGATTTTTAAGTACATTTATTTTGTACATTTGTTTTTTTTTCTCTCTAAATATTGGAACGTTTTTGGAGGCTTTTAAAGTATACGAAGATTAACGTAAGAATATGTACTTAGATATAACGAGTTCCTTGTTTTTAAATACAAACGATTGGGTAGGTTTTTTGTACTAAAATAACTTTGTATTAATGTCATTATCGACATGATGTTGTAAAGGTAATTGTTATTATGTATATTATACATTTTGTAGTGTCTTGATGCTCTCTCGACGTAGAGGTAGAATTAAGATTTAAAACATCCGTTCTTTAACGTATTCGATCCATAGTTTTAAGTCAGTTTTGACTTTTTAATGTCCAATATTATGCCAAGTGAGTCTTAGGACTCTTAATAATAATATTTGTAATTTGTAAACTAACTTGATTGGTCGCTATCAATAGTGACACGAAACAACGAAATATGCAACGAAGTGTACTTCCTTAGGTGCAATAAAGTGAAGTAAAATTAAAGATGTGTTTTTATTTTAGTTATCTAGCAAAACTTTGTCGTATCGCAACTTCACGTAATTATAGAAAGAAAAAATAACGGATATTGTTGCATTCAACAAAATAAGGTCAATATTAACGACGGGCCCACGGGCCGACGGGCCTGTTGGTCTAGTGGTTAGTGGCCCTGACTGCTAAGCCGGAGGTCGTGGGTTCGATTCCCACCCAGGACAAACTTTGTGTGATAAGCATGATTGTTTGTTCTGTGTCTGGGTGTGATTTATCTATAATATGTATGTATTTATAAATTATATAAGTATGTATATCAGTTGTCTGGTTACCATAACACAAGCTCTGCTTAGCTTGGGATCAGATAGCCGTGTGTGAGTTGTCCCAAGATATTTATTATTTTATTATTTATTATTTTATTAAAAATCAATAATGACTGTAACACTAATTATATTTCTTATTACATAAATAAATAACTACAAATTAACTCTGTGTGGCTTCAGTACTGGCCGCTTGCTGGTTCCAAGCACCAATCTCTGAGAGTAAATCCTTCTTAGACTCAAAATACTCCTTGTACCACTGTATATGGTCTCTCTTTTCCTGCACTGTGTAGAATGCGTTTTTGGACAAACCTACGCATACAAGCTCCATGAAATGCCTGATAGGACCCTTCTTTGGGCACCAGCCTTCGAGGTGTGAGTCCAGGAATATGTGCTCTGAGAAGTGGACATTCTGTTCTTCTTCTAAGCCTGGAACAAAATTAATAGCCAATGTGAGGTCATAAGAGATGGAAGTTATAAAACCCTTAAAATGGCATAATTTGAATAAAGTTACAAGTCAAAGGGAATCTAATTATATTGTTGGATTGTTAGTGAGTAAACATGGTATATATTAAAAAGAGAAATGTTTTATCACGTTGAGCCGCAGCCGCATAGTATGGCGTACAAATATGCAAGAGACAGAGCATATACCGCAATAAAATTCATCATAATTACATTTTAGAATTTACTAATTGAATTTAAAATTGTTAGAAAATAGTAGAATTATAATGACTATACATGGATGACTTGACAGGTGGGCAGTTGCATTCCTATAACAAGGCATTATGCATTACACCACCTATCCAGGTAAAGCAAATATTACCCATGTGATAAGCATATTTTGCTTTACATACAAATACATAGCATATTCACGAACGTGGAGCCTAACAACCCAGGAAACTCGAATACCAGAAAAAACTACAAATAATCCACCACTCACCTTGCTCATTATTAATCGGGAACTTCCAGATCTTGCCCTGTTCCGTCCACAGCACCATCTTCTGGAAGTAGTTGACAGGTGGCTGCGAGGTGGCCAGCGTCAGCTCGCGTTGTTGCAGGCTCTCCCACACGTCTAGCTTCGTGCCATAGTTGGCTTCCTTAGCCTTGAAAATGCCTAGAGGTTCGCCGCTGAAGATATTCACTGTTGTTACTGTTGGTTGCATTTGAGAGGATCTGTGAAAGGAATATTGGTGTGTTTAAACTTTAATACATTAAGGCCCACCTTTCAATAAAATCACTAAACCTAAATATGTTTAAAATGTGTTTAAATTATGATACTGTCTCAGCACCTCGGTGTTAAGATTTGTACCCGGTTAATGGCAATAGCCGCATACCCTATTACATGGGATCTAAACATACCGGCAAACTGTGGGTGTACATTGGTACCCATTTGCCTAACAGGCGTGATGGTATGTATGTGAAAATGAATATGTTTTTTAAATATCGAACATTAGATGGCGAACAAACAGGCGCCCCCTTATGTTAAGTGGTCACCGACGCGTATAGACATCTGCAATACTAGAGGCTTTGCAAATGCGTTGCCATACCAGTGACAAAGTTGGAATTTTTGGTAGTTAACATAACATATCATCACGCCGTATTCGACGAAGGGTTGGGCAAAGGTGTAGGTTAGGTCGCATGTAATATGGATCAACTATTATAATATTTGACCGGAAGAATAATAGATTAAAAAACATGCCAATAACTTACGTCCTCCTCCTCACTTCCCCCCTTTGGTCACCCTCGCCGCCCTCCGCAGGCCTGCCCTTCCTCTGGGAGTACCTGGTCTGCTGTGTTTCCGCCTTAGTCTTGTTCACGAAGCGCTTTACTTGCTGACCTCTTGTCTCGGGTTTTTTCATATCTTCTGTCTCCTGTGCACGATCTATTTTCATACCGACCAAGAGGTCACTGGAAAATGAGATTTTAATATTGTTTAATTATTTTTTTAAACTTATTGCTACAAAAGGTATAAAGGCGGACTTAATACCTATGGCATATTGGTTAACCTTTTAACTGCTTAAGTATGCCAGATTAATCAGACAAATATTTTTATGTTCATTTAGCTTAGATAATTTACGACCAGATTACATCTTGTTTAATGTCAAGTTTTGCACATCCCTCTTTGTTATAGGTTTTTATTTTTCGATTCATTGTGCCGGGGCTGGGGGCACTGGGGGTATGACAATTACTGATATGAAGTCGATGGTTAAAAGGTTAACACCTATTGTTCATTTATTGTAATAGCGAATGGTGATATATGCTGATGTTGTTATTAATAGAGGCCTTACAATTGAATTTTAATAAATAAACATGTACCAGCAAAACAACACCTGCATACTGCTTAGATGGGGTTGCACCAACAATTTTAAACTTCACGTTAGTTGCTAACATTACAGCCCTTTATGTATAACAGAATGAGATTATTTTAACCTTATGTTTGTAACATAAAAAGTAAAGTTTTTGGTATAAGTGGGGTTACAGATTTCAAGACCTGACTTTATATCTTGAGCTTCTCTTCTTCTCATACGAGTTAATTTTTACAATTTGTCTTATTTACCTGAGGGTAGTCGATGACTGGTTGATCTTGCCCAGTACCCTGGACAGCAGTTCCGCCTCAGTCTGCTTCACGTCTCCACCCAGAGCTTGGGCCACGTCACTTGCTGCCTTCGTGATACTTTCCTCTGAAAGTTATTTGATGTTTTGGTTTTAATTATTAGTTTAGCTTGAGTTACTTTATTAAAAGAGCAATTCTACTAATTAAAAGTGTTTAAAATCTAGTTGCAATCCTATTTCAGTGACAAACAAAGATGAAAAACATAAGTACAATTCTTTTTCTTGAGGGCAATCATATAAAAATGTAGCTAAATGAGAGTCATTCCTGACAGATTTAGAACTGAGATTATATTGGGATTTAGTTTCTTAAAGTTAGTCGAATTGTCCTCCTGAAGTTTTAACATCTCCCTGTTAACCAGAATAAATTAAACTTTTTATCTTAAAAAAAATATAATGAGCAGTAGCAAAAATAAGTAGGAGTTTCTAAGCTTCTATGACAACTTTTAAATCATTTGAAATAATTGCAAACAATGTATTGTAAAAACGAACCTATTTTCTCTGTAGTGACTTCAATCACATCATTCTTTTTTTTTCTTTGAATCGTTGGTGCAGTTGCGAACTTATCCTTGTATTCACTCTCTTTTATTTTGGGCTCGGCCATCATCAACTTTAGGAGTTCCTGAATCTTTTCTGTGGCCTTATCTACGGATTTCTGTGGTTCTGCAGGTTTAGCCTTAGATTCTGGTATTTTTCCATCTCCATCTGAAGGTTTGTCTGATAAACATCTGGCTACAAGCCGAAAGTCTCGTCTGAATCGGAGCCTGAAATAAAACAAAATTAATTAAATGATAAATTATATGTATGAGTGACAGGTTATATACCAACTATAAAGTCACTTGTTTGCTTAATTGTGTCGTACCTGGTAAGCATCTTAAAGTTAATTTAAATTAGTGAAGTTTATAAATAAATAAAATTAACAACACAAGTGATTGCAGATTTGAGGTTATAATACGGTTGCGTTCCGTTTTGCTGAAAATGACACTTGGAACGTCAATTTTGTTTTTTTTAAACGAATAGAAATAAACTTTTCTGTGAAACGAAACGTTTAGGTATCAATTAAACTCCTTTATTCTCACTTTCATTACATTATCATACTATTATTTCTAATATCTAGCCCATAACAAATTGGCATAAGCCGTTGTAATAAATTATAAATAAATAAAAATGAGTCGGTAAGTAAGTACGCACTCATGGCGACATGGAGAGAGCGACTGTCGCAACCCCGTGCAGGGATCGCTTTAATCGAGGCGGTCTCCTGGTTGAGGAGAGGCTCGAGCGGCGCCACGGCGCTTTGACCTTTCGCCTGACGTAGGCACATACACACATCTGCACATCACCGGACGGGAGGAAACGCCCGGGTGTCACCACTGGGAGGATCGCCCTGAAGACACGGTAGAGCCTACCGTGGCGGTGTGCCCCGCTTAGGTGGAGCACCGCAGAGTCCTCGTGGCGGCCGTCGGCCCTGGTGCAAGCCATGGTCCGGATCGAGAGGGAATGGGATGCAGTCACCTCCTGCGCGCGCGCTTCAAAGAGATGTCAGCAAAGATTTGGCGAGGCCACTAAGGGCCGTTGCCTGCCGGGGCTACGGGTTGTTTGAAAGAGATACTACGCCCCCGGAACGCAAAGGGCACAAGAAGGAACATGGATGGGTGGTTGGGTAGTCAATAAAAGTTTGGCAATGATTGATGATTTCCCATAGTTAAAAAAAAAACGCACGGGAAGTGGAAGAAAGTACCATATAGTCCATTAGAGATCTAAAGAAAGATAATACTCAGCTGTTGTGAACAGCTAAGACAGGCCAGTTTTTGGCACATAAATAATAGCAGCGCATCGCATCAGTCTCCTTTTTCTGAGGGTCTGAATAAAAAGGTTTTCTCGATATTTGACATTACATTTCCAGGCCAATATAAATACTAAAGTCTGTGATCAAAGCAGTAAACACTGATGCGTGTATTTATAGCAGTTTTATAGTATGCAATGGGTGTCGGAAGGAATTGATCACTAATAACAAGTTTTTATAAAGTCATACTAATAAAATCGAGATCGAGAGACAGGCCAACATCTGGCTAAGTACAATCAATTGTGTGTTGTTGTGGGTGATAACCACTTAACATTGACGAAATCTTATTCTGGGGCAATAAGAACGATTTTCGTAGTAGGTAAGTTTTACCGCAGACTTGGGGCACTTGTACATAAAAATAAAAAACATAACAGATTTCACTTGTAAGGCACATTTATTTGTGGACGGGAGTCATCTCCAAAAATATTATACAAAGAAATACACATGTATTCCAAATAATTGAACATAACTGTACATTATGAATATCACAAAATCATACAAATTAAATTTTATTACTAAAGATATCAAATTTTTCATTATAAAGAACTTATAATTAAATAACTACACAATGTAACATAAAACGTGTATTTTTATCAATTAAAACACACAAAATAAAACTTAGTTTTATTTTTACGTTACTTATAAATAGACTCATATAATGAATCGATACTTACACTCGTTTTTTTTTAACTAAAATCAACTACGTCGAAATTAAACGCACGTCAAGAGATCTGATTGGCTATCGATAATTCAGCTAGCCAATCACAGCAGTTGCCATGCGTTTACTAACTAATTTTTGTCTTGACTTTTGTTTCCTTTATAAGGGTTCAAGCCGACGATCGACCTATGGAACAACTGTCTTTGTGAAATAAATGTAGATTAATAATAAATATTAATCTAGTACATTTTGGACTTTCTAGTTGAAAATATTGGAAAGTGACAACTCATTTTATTGAACGAGAGATCGATCGTGTGCCTAACTGCCTACTCCCTTAAGGCTTAACATAAATACGTCAAGCTTTCATTATAAAAAAAAAACTACACTGGAAATGTATTGCATACTGACTGGGTTTCAACAATAAGCCGAGTCTACACGAGCGTACACGAGCTTTGAACTCGCTTTTCACGACTTACTAAATTATTTATATTTTTTATAGAGTATTGTGCATTTATGTTTACCGGCTTAACATTACACACAAACACATCGAATAAAGTTATGCTTAAACATATTTTTTTTTTTCAACAAAAAAATAGAATACGAACTACTAAGTATAAGGCACAATAAATAGCAGCTACTTGTAACTGACTAAACATAGTATAAAATATACAGAAAACTCGATTAAACGTTAGTCTCGATTTAAGTCAACTTTTATACGTGGTTTAAACCAAGACTAATTTTTTTAATCACGTTTTGTGTGGGAAATGAATAGGTACCTACTGGTAAGTGATATAAATGTCATACATAGCATATTCCAGTGGTAATATAAATGCACCATTTTATGCGGCGGATGATAAGCCAAATACGTCTTTTTGAGGCAATTACGGGTGTTTTAGTTTTAGAACATATCTGGGTTTAAATACGGTTGTGTTTTCTATGGAGCGCCGCGTTGCGGATAAATCTTTTTGTTTTAAGAGAAAGTGCAACGATTTAGTAGCATTAGCTGCGTATACTAAAGGAATCCTTCCAATGGTGCTTTAGACAAGACAACCACCATACAATATGTTACTTATATTACGTTGCATTTATTTTGCCGGCATTCTATCTCAGTCTGTAACTAACTGTCTTACAAGATAAATACCAAATAATGGTAACTTGCGGTCATTGCAGACAAAGCAGCAATATGTCGAGAAGTTTTCATTGATTATTTGATAATGAACTGAAATTCAACTACAACAAAGTTGAAATTAGAGTGTTATTAAGTAATAAATGAAAATCACTCGAACATAATGTATATTACTACTGCTCTGTTTGCACTGACTCTTACAACTATAACTCAGCATAGTATAGCATTAATATTGCATATAAAAAACTTAACTACAAAATGTATACTTACATGTACACATAAAAATATGAGTCAATGCAAATAATGCTCTTGAGCAACAGACATACAACTACAACTTAACTATAACATGTACTACAATACTAACTGACTATCAAATAATTAATCGCTCTACCCTAGAAATAAACATTTGTCATTTTTAACACAAGAATTTGGTACAAAAAAGTGGGATTATTAATTCTTACCAATTAGGAGATCAAAGAACTGGTAATTGACAACATACGTAGCACCCGTACTGAATGGAAGGGAAATCCGAATCATTACTTATACATCAATATTATGAATTAAAAAGTACAATACACATGTTGTGTGATGTGTTCGTAATTCATTATGTACATTATGGCACGCGCTATCACCTAAATATTTAAACATACGTTTGCCTTGAGCTCGAATTTCTTAAGCTTGCCACTTAGTCCCCTGTTACTTTAGTGTTACAGGGGTATTCCTAATACCTATCTAGCACCAAACCTCTCACTGGCAGTGATAAATTATCACACCCCATCTACTAAGAGAAAATTATGCAAAGAGTGACTAACGAGGCAGGTAATGATTCATAGTTGGACTAAATATTAGAGCTGCTAATGTGAATGTATAGGTTTACTATACATGTAGCTAGACTTTAGCTAAGAGATTTTCTTTTGTTCATTGTCCGGCTATGTCTGATGCTCAACCCTATTCCGACAAAAAGTTTATTCGGTTGGCATTACTAATAGGGATTTTTCTTCTGCCTTCCAGACTTGTCGAATAACAAACATGAGTTTTAACATTCTGACCTTATTAAAGAAAAGTCCCCCACCACACTGCTGAGGTTTTCACTGTTTGCATAACATTCAGTCTGACTCACAATTGAATGCTCGGGGCTTCAATCAAAACTTCCATATACTTTAACACTCTTAACTAATCACAGCCTTTTAGGAACTAAGTTTTACGAAACCGAAGTAGCTGTAGCCAGGTCTTAACCATACCGTTCTGTTGGGTTCCCTTTGTGCGATGTTCACGACGTCTCCCTTATACAGCCTGGCGACGGTCTGAACGGAGCATGACATCTGGGACTTGTCCAGTGGTCGCTGGCTCGAGTCATCGCCGGTCGCGCAAGTGGATATCAAACGAGGCTCCTCGCCGGTTTGTCGTGCCCATATGAAGTAGCAGTTTGGTGACTGTGTAAGGTAGACCACCTGGGGAAGATTAGAAGTGGGATTTAGTATGGACAATAAGTTGGTTGTTGCAGGGACTTAAGCTATTGTGGTTAGCATGTAGACACATTGTAGGGCAGTGCCCTCATAAAATATATAGTAAAACCACGTGTTTTTTCAATAATGACGTGCAAAACCACTGGGTATTACGTCGGTCTAGTTAAGTTCATTGAAATCCCCTTATTTTGCGGTCATAAAGGACTACTTTCCGTTGCATTTGTTCGCTTACGATTTAACATAATTATTTTGCTGACGGATGAGGAATAAATACACTTTGTAAAATAGCAGTTATAACATAATAATTATATTTATCTATTATTGTAACGTAAACCACATGTTATTACGTTATTAACAAATTAGAGTGCAATTAACTACTTATTGTATTGCTTTGATAAATTACTGCCTCGTTAGCCTAGGGGTCCTGAGCGCGACTACTACGCTAGAGGTCTTGGATTCGATTCCCAGGTCGAGCAAAACGTGTTATTGGGTTTTTCTATTAAATTCTTAGTAGCAGATCGGTGTTAGGATTTCCGCCCGGTTAATGGCAAAAGGCTCGCACCAAAATGGGACCTAAAAACATACCGGCGAACTGTGGGTGAACATTGGTACAACTCTGACTAACCCTTCGGGGAATACAGGCGTGATGGCATGTTGTGTTATGTCATTTGTATAGAGTAGAGATCATAATAATTATTATTCATATCAAGTATAAAAAGTATTCGCGAGAAAATATAAGTAATCTATTAAATTACACACTCTATGGTTACAAAATCCCAGTTTTTCTTTTTTAAATCAAACAGTAATATTATTATTACTTGTTATCAGTCGTTAACTGTGCCTATAGTGTCCGATAAATAGCGATAAGCGTTTTATCATATGGAACGTAAATAGTTATCGGCGTACCATAATACTGAATGTACTGTATGTACTGTGTATGTACTGTATGTACTGTATGGGACTCTGTCTGTCTGTCTGTTTGTTCCTTTATAAATATCCCTTTACAGATTATTCTTGTACTGATATTTATGTCGCTTCCAACCGGTATATGTGGAGATCTAAAGGGGAGGCCTATGTTCAGCAGTGGACGTCCTATGGCTGAGATGATGATGATGATATTTAAGTTCTGAATGAAGATTTAAATATTTCTTTTTGGTTTAGAATTTAAGGGAGAAATAGTAAGCATAAATGAATATTGTGAGATTCCAGGGGGACCTATCTTTAAACAGTACTACCGTAATTTCCACTGTTGGAATTTGAACTCTCACCGCTGAGCCGAAGGTTCAAAATCCAACAATGCGCAAGACCAAGTTATTTTTAAACTACTGTCTACTGTTTTAAGAGACGGTGGTATTCCCCCAGATTTGATTCCCAGGTTGGTTATGTCTATGTAGCTACGAGACTTGTTATTTGCTTATCTTGGGATTTAAATTGGACCCGGAAACCGGAAAGTGGTGATAAGGTCGACACTGTCATATGATACCAAGACCCTATTATTATAATAAGTAAAACATTACTACAAACAGGGGCCTTGTATGCTGCGTATAGCCATGACAATTCACGAGCGCGTATTATGTGACTCTTATGTCATTTGAATAAGGTGTTAATTGCAATGGTTGTTGAAACAACTATATTCCACACTATACATAGAATCTCAGTCGCAACCTTTATGTACAGTAGATCTAGCTGATTAGTCTACAGGCAGCTAACTTGCAATTACTTAAACATAATTAAGAGAGTGCTGAGTAGTATTTACCCGACTGCGACAGAAGGAGGGTTATGTTTTTCGAGGGTATGTTTGTATGTATGTATGTATGTATGTATGTATGTATGTATGTATGTATGTATAATTGTTTGGCACGCTCTGCAGGCTGAACGGCTCGATGGATTTTAGCTTGAGAGGTGTCGTTAGATTCGTATTTACTGTGAGAGTGACACTGGGTATATAAAAAAACAAAAAACAAAATGGCGGATTTTTGGCGCCAAATTCAAATGTTTGGCTCGCTCTGCAGGCTGAACGGCTCGATGGATTTTAGCTTGAGAGGTGTCGGTAGATTCGTATTTACTGTAAGAGTGATACTGGGTATATTAATTTCTTTTTTAAAACACTAAAAAAATAAAAAATAAAAAACGGTAATTTAAAAAACTAAAAAACCCGACTGCTATTCTTTAAAAATCCCTAAAACAAGATAAATTGTAGCAGTCGGGACCCATTCGGGACCATCTGCAATGTAATATAGGTATGTGCTCTCAATTCACTAATCCTCCATTTCTAGAATGGGTCCCGACTAGGGTTCCCAGATTGAAAAGTCGAAATTCCGGAGAAAATTCCGGACATTGGATGAAATTTCCGGATTTCCAAAAAAAAAAATTGCCACTATCATATCTTTCTTCCCATACACTGACCTCTATAAATATACGCGTATATTATCTATAATATACGCGTATATCATCAAGTAGTCAGTGCCGCCACAAATCAAATAAAAAGAAAATAACCAAAAGTGGAGGAAAGATGGCACCGCCATCTCTTGATGATATTTAAAACTAACCTATCTGAAAATTGCTCATTGTGAAGGAAACGCCTCTCTGATGCGCGGTAGGGATGTGAGATTTATGGAATTGTGGTTTTTACTTAAATTGTAGAAATTCCTGACGGCTTAGGATTCCCCCCGCATTCCGGACAAAGCACTAAATTTCCGGACATGTCCGGAAAATTCCTGACATATGGCAACCCTAGTCCCGACTGCTACAATTTATCTTGTTTTAGGGATTTTTAAAGAATAGCAGTCGGGTTTTTTAGTTTTTTAAATTACCGTTTTTTATTCTTACTTTACTCTCTTCAGTTTGCCATAAGTTTGAAAAGATATTGTTGGTTACTTTTAAACAATTTAAATATCAAATAATAAAAAATAATACCGGCATTGTAGTAAGGACATGATTTTTTCTTGTCTGTTTATCAAATAGCTTGTTCGACTGTACCTACAGTATAACAGCAATTAGTATAAAAAATCAAGCGAAGATTTCCTTATTTCTCGTAATATAATAATGACGATAAGTAGATGCATACCTGAGCATAAATTAAGTAAAGGCCGCCATCTTTGATGGTGACGTAGTTCTGGTTACTGTTCAGCTCGATTTTCTCGTCGCTGTTCTTTGAAGAGACCTCCTTGTCGCGTACCCAAGGGCCCATGAAAGCTGAGGACAAGAAATTAGAAATGAGTTAAATTGAACTGTTATAGAACAATTTGTATTTAAATTTGGTTGCATCGGTCTATCGGGATATGATGAACTGAGAAATGATGAATCTATACTGTATATTATGTACTAATATTATAAACAGGTCAAGTTTATTTGTTTTTGTGTGTTGTAAGAAGTAATCTGAAAGTGCTAGTTCGATTACTAACAAATATTGTACTGACAGAAAGCGACTCTATTGCCGAGTGTGTTCAATGGTATATAAGGTGTTACCAAAATATCTGCCACGGATTTAATGGGAAGTAGTATTGTGTTTATAGATTACAATAGTAAAGATAAATTATTGAAAATGTGTCATATTTTTTTAAATTTGTGAACCGCGTTATGCCGATTAGAGTCAATGTTTAAATTACTTTATTTTCTCAAATTGAATTAACTATTCTGGGGTATGAAATTTCTTCACTATTGTAATCTTTAAACACAATACTACCTCCCATTAAATCCGTGGCAGATATTTTGGTAACACCTTATATTTGACAAAGTTGCGGACAGAGGCTAGTTTACAATAACTTGATCAACAAGTCACGCCGTGATCTACAAATCAGCACGCAATCAAAAACTTCTCCTAAGAACCTAATGCGACCATGGACCCTAAAAAAATGCTCCTTAATAAAATCACAGCACCGGTTTTTTTTTGTGACAATCCTCATGGATACTCTTCGTCTAGGAAATGTTGAGTTTTACTGACTAAAACCCCACGGTTCCACCTACCACCATGTGTCTCGAGCCCCGCATAGCTTGACGTACGATCCGAGCCATTATAGGGCCTACACGAACGTGTGCCATTAAGGTGATGGATGTAGGGTAGGCAACACTTTCCGTACATACTTTCTTTTGCTTATCAACCAGAAGTGCGTTGTTATCTCTTCGAATGATGTAAAAGTATTTTTATAAATATCGCGGTTTCGATAGTAACGATAATAAACAGAGACACAGCCATAGCCTACTGGCATAGTTCTTGATCTTTACAATATGCGCAGGCGCAGAATGATAAGCAGACAATATTTTGGTATACCTATCTGTTGTTTAAACATTTACGCATAATTAAAATTGAAATATTTAGGTTAATTCGATGTTTTAGTCTTTTGTTTATATGCTGAATGAAATATAAGATTTGGTGTTTTTGAGATCGTCGAACGCAAAGGGCACATGAAGGAACATAGACGGGTTTTAGTCAGTAAAAGTCTGACACTCCCTCCCGCCCCGCCCAGGGCGGGGGAAGTTATTTGATGATTTCCCGACTATAAAAAAAAAAGGTTGAGCGGTCAATTAGGACACTCCATCATATGGAACTTAGTCTGATCAGGAGCCCCACAATTGCACTAGGTTTAATAGGTCTATGCACTTTCGATGATCACATTAGCGTATCTAGAGATAGTTTTCAGGGTGGGCCTGGCCCCTAAGATGCCATGGCCGATGCGATGCAATGCGGTCAGGCGGAAGGTGAGCCCTACAGGTCCTGGGGCCCTGGGGTGGGCACAAGACCATTCTGGGGTGGGCCCGGCCCACCCGGCTTCCCCCTATATACGCCTATGGATGATCATAATAGTGCCTATGACGCGGCGATAAACGTGCTCAACTACTAGGCGAAAATAGTACGTATTTTTTAATTATTTTTAGATTAAATTATTATACATAGATGTATAATCTGTACAAAAAGAAGAAGGAGCTTTTCGGATTTAACTTATGTTAGAGTACAATACTTCATTCTTATTTCCGTAACCATAAAGGTCAGTTTACATAATTATATAAAACAAAGTTAAAGAATCAAGAAAAATAATTTAGTCAAACATTCTGAACGAATATAAAATTAACTCAGTCTCGTTTGTATATCTTTAACCGTCAGTCAAAAGGTTCAAAAGCTCAAGAGGAGCTTTGCCTAACATTTGAACATTTTATGAATATTATATTACGCCTTAGGACATTGCCACGTATTCCAAAGGGAATTTGAAAGTTTTAATACAATGTAACGGTACTGTCAGCAACAAAAGTCGATTTACAATGTTGCTTTTACATATCATTTAAATAGACACGAAATAACACGCTTCACTGCTATTCAGAATTTTAGGCAATACCTAAGAAATCATTTCGGAAATTAAAGAAAATCTAGGTATGTATACTCAAATAATAAAGTTGAAGAGTTCTTTTGTTTGTTTGTTAGTTAGTTTAAAAGTGTTAATCTCTGTAACTACTAATCGGATTGGAAAAAAATATTTTAGTATATTTTGGTTAGATTCATGAGAAATACTATACATCACAAAGGAATAGTATACATTAATCACGCTCCGACACGCGGGTGCAGAGCAGTAACCAAAGACGTAGCTTAACTCGGGTAAAAAAAGAAACACGCGATAAAAGTCGCGAACCCATACCAGTGCCTAATAAAAATCCTAAGAAATAATTGCTATTATGAACCGCATCACAAAATACCACAAAAAGTATACGGAAATATTCCTTAAATATACTGTTAAAAGCCACTTTCAAGGAAGGTAATTCAACAAGTTACTTTTAAAACTTTTTATTAAAAAAGGCAATTTACCATGTTTTGTTTGCATGTAGGTAAGCACTTTTGAAACTCGATCAAAATGAGGTTGTGTACCCAATTTAGACATTTAATGGAACAATCAAACCTTTTTTTTTACTTATACGCCCACCCTTAAGCTCAATATCGAGCTTAAATTACTCCTCTTTTAGTTTACTAAAAGAGGAGTAATTTAACCTCTTTAAGTTCAATATGTACCTACAGTTTAAATTGAACAGTAAGTATTTCAGGATTCTTGATTTAAGTTAAAGTTATTCTTGTTTTAAACAACTAGACTAATTCCACAAGGTAGGTATTTTCAGGTGGGTTGTTTAAAGGAAACTATTTTGTTAAACTTAGTAAAGTAAGTACCTATTTGAAATATAAATTCGGCAGTTATACATGTTTGTACAACACAGGACACATCCTTTTAGTCTATACTATACAATAATACTATAAAGAGGAAAGATTTGCTTGTTTGTATCAAATAGACTCACAAACCACTGGACCGATTTTAACCATTTTTTCACCAATAGATAACTACATTATTTCAAAGTAACATAGGCTATATAACATCACGCTACGACCCACGGGAGCGGAGCAGCAACCAAAGACGTAACATAACGCCGGGTGAAATAAACCACGCGGACGAAGTAGCGGGCAGTTTGCTACCTATTAAGTTTTTTTTTTTATAATACTTGCTAGTATTACGAGTATGGATACGATATAACAATGACTTATGATACTGTTATGTGTCAGTGTTATAACAAAGGTACTAGGTATACTTGATAATACTATCTGAAAAGTCTTAAGTGCACATTATTAGTACCTATGTACGTTTACACTTAAGACTATTGCGTTATAAACAATTTAATAAGAAGATGGAAACTTTATCGTTTCATAAACGGTGTTGCCACAAAAATATTTTTTATTTTTAGTTACTAGCAACATTGAGAAGAATTTATATTTTTGCGGGAATTACTGTGTCTTTTGTTTGGTTACGTGAGCCGATATAACTGATAATTTAGATAAATAAAGATATTATTATTGTGTGTTATCTCACTACTATTATAATTGCGAAAGTTTTGGATGGACGCATGTTTGTTTTCCAATCACACCAGAACGGCTGAATGGATTTAGATGAAATTCGGAACAGAGATACATAATACTCTGGAATGGGACATGGGCTACTTTTTGTCCCGGAAAATGTACGGTACCCTTGGGATAATATATCAACTTTGACGCGAACGGAGTCGCGAGCGGATACTAGTTTCTAATAATAACTTCCTACAGGGCAGGGGAGTCCCCTGACAGTATAACTGAACAGTAGCTATGAAATAATAATAATGTAATATAAATATAATATGTATTATGTGCGTAACTATACAAATATTTTTATTAGCAAAGCAACATGGTAACCGCGCTATAAATATAGTACCTAAGTACATAGTATTATTATTAAACTTTGGATAGTTTAAGTAGAGTAGATAGATAGGCACTTGTATTAACTAGTCGAGTTTGACTAAATGGGGTCAATTTGTTTCATGGAAGTAGAGAATCGATAGATTTGAAAGAAGACTCAAATTGTTCTATTTACAAACTAAATAGATAGTAGGTACTTTATTCATTTTCACGCATGCGCTATTTGGCTCATTTAGATAGCTGTAAAGGTCAAGAGACGTGAATAAAACCGTTAAAATGCCGGTTGCGTTCAAATCTTAGTACTTAAATAACTATTAATTAAGAGCTAGCTATAAATTGGTAGTCACAATTAATTAATGCAGATGATACAAAAGGAATTATGTAACTTTGTCTGGGGGCTTAATTATTATGAGCAGATTAATTACAGCACATCCCATATAAGTTGTGAACCAAGTTTCTTTACACTAAGTAACTATGTCAGGCTGCTAGCTTTTCTGTACTTAGGATTATCAATCTTATTATTTCCGTTTAGAGATGAAAATAGTGTGTTGTTTTAGTATACACAATGCAAATATCTAGGCGTATCCTGTCTGTGTCACATACACATAAATTATCATTTTAATCACATATTTGCAGTTGTATGAGATCTACAAATACATAAACATCTTATTGTTCTTTTGTTTATCTAGTTTAAAAGCTGCCAGTGTGCCACCATAAACAAAATTCAACAGAATAGAACCAAGCTTTTTAAAAACAAAAATCTTCTAAACTTATTATTTTTTAAATGAATGATGGTTACACTATTTCTTTATTTATTTAACATATTGATAAAAATAATCAGTTAGCATTTACACAGTGAATAAATAAATTGATTGAATAAAGAGTATTTATCTGTGATTAATGTAGTCTATGCTGCAGTTATGACAGAGCTTCCTGTATATCTCTCCGTTGCCTAGTGAACATGTGTAGCATATTATCAAGTCAATACGAACCTTGATGCCTTACAATAAAACCTATTTTTAGTTTAGCACAATAAACAAGAATTTAGGTATCGGCTTAGTATAATTATTGTTATATAACAAAGTATGTAGCTGCATAAATTATTATTTCTTAGTCACTATAACAGACATCAGCAGCTGTTTTTTATTAAGTCCATCTTAGTTTTTATATTTTCTTTCTTGTTCATTTTAAGTTAACTTTAGGCATTTAATGCTGGGTTGTTATAGTAGGTCTGTTGGTATATTGACCTTGCCAAAAGATAAAATTATAAAAAAATATATTTTAATACTCACGTTGCTTCCCCATATTAATTTCTCTAATAGCACCATTGAATTGAGCCACAACTAACTCTGCAATTAATTATAAACAAACATTATTGTGATGAATATGACTCACAATATTTAATAATAACTTAATGTAAATACCAAATTCATATAATACCTTTTTGTAGCACTGTTAAGTCATAAACAGGAGCATTGTCTTTGCTTGCATTTTTTTTCTTGGAGTCTACTAGCAACATGTCTTCCCCTAGGTCCTCAACATAGAATTTCCTGGCATTCTGTTGGACCTCGTCGTCTTCGAAGGACCTTGTGCGGGCTTCGCGCGGGTCGTTAACGCTCGGCGGCCTTGGGCGCGCCACCAGGGCACTCTGTACTGGCCTTCTCTCCTGATTCACATTGTTCAAGATAAAATGGTCATTTATCATGTCCAATTGTCTCCTCATAGATATCATCTCGTTCCAGTAGTAGAACGCTATTGAACAGCTTAAAACCATGCATATCACGCTCAACAAAAAATTCAACACGAACAAAAGCTTTATTTTCTTGGAAGACGCTATTGAGAACGTCGTATTTATATGCACGCCGAGGTCTGACGGTTTCTCTGCAAACAGCAAATACCACGTTATTTACATATTCGTGTCTTATAATTATATTACATTTTATAAACTTAATAAGTCACCTGTGTTGAGATGTATGACAGTCCCTTCGGGTGAGTTTACTTTCGTATTTTTACCAGTATTCAGAAAAATGTTAGCCGCACCTGACGAGTTCAACGGGACACCCTCGCTCATGTGGATTTTCCTTTCGCCGTCCATTATTTACTACGTAAGTACTACGTAAACTTGTTTATAGTACGAGTTACTACTACTATTCGGGCGTAAGCGTACGCGTCGCCGAAGATACCTAAACAAAGGATGTAAAGCTCAATCAAATAAGTTCGCACTGACCGCACACATGATAACCGCGAGTTGATAAAAAAAACAACACAATTTACATACCATGTATGTATCCGCTGGCACTGTATTTGTTACTTATTTAATATTGTTCTTCACTAAACCTTGCACTTACACTAAAATGTTTCATTATAAAGTAAAACCAGTTCGTTGGCTACCATACAAATAAAAAGTAAACAACAAATAAAACTTTTCGCTCCTCCTTCACTTTGTTTCGTTTCGATAAAAACTTCCTTGGGCAAAGGCGCGCTTGTCGCTGGATGCCTGACCGGTACCGGTTGCGCGCCAAATTCGAACTGAGCGTGCAAACTTGCGAACAGCGATGCGATGCTAGCGAGTGAATGCGGAATGACCGCGATTATTTAGCAGGCTGGGATATATACATCGGTGGTGAGTGGACGATGGGTAGCTTTTATTTACTAATGGTACAGGCGTGCTTGTTTCTATCGGATTTATTCGTAGAACACACTGAATTTGAACCAATTCAGCAAATACGCAATGCTGACGTATAAAATAAAATAATATTACGAGGATTAAGTACCAACGTTATAATTACTTCGTACATCATAATTTAGCCTAATTTAGGTAATTATTTTTATATTAAATCAAATAAATAGGTACCAAAGATACGGGATATCCCCAAAATCGTTACAAAAATCAAAAATAGGTTATTCAAATTTTTAAATTCGGGGATTTCCTTTGTCATTGATAAGCCTCGTAACGTAATGCTTATACCTACCTATAAAATTTGATAAAACAAATCAGGTCATTGCCGTTTATTTTTAAATTCTTCGTGCATTCTTTACCTGAATAATACCTGTGAAGGTAATCTGGTTCTCGAAACCCTTATCTTGCCAGGTACCCAATTAACCGAACGGTAGTAAAGTGTAACTAAAACGTGCTTGGCTCTCTAAACATTTGCGGCGTTTGGGAGGGTGTTGTATAGTATTGCACATTGAGAAACATTGTCGCGAATCCGCGCTGGTATGCGAGACCAGCTGCTCGTGCCTCAGACAGAGC
This sequence comes from Caradrina clavipalpis, assembly GCA_932526535.1. Classification (NCBI taxonomy): domain Eukaryota; kingdom Metazoa; phylum Arthropoda; class Insecta; order Lepidoptera; family Noctuidae; genus Caradrina; species Caradrina clavipalpis. The sequence goes on from OW052088.1 coordinate 3,891,888, forward strand.
TATCTTGGCTGCGACGGAAATAGTCTGTTTTAGGGATGTTGCTTCCGTTACAGATCTTATCTTTCGCCTAAGTGTAAAGTAAGCTGCATACATTTTTGTCTAGAATATTTTTTTAAATGCTTATTTATAAATTCCAATTTCAAAAATTAACGTGAATGCATTCTATTGAGTTAGCCCCAGTCTACTCAAGGGGGTATATATTTTTTTTTTTTTTTTTTTTCATAGATCTTACATTTAATTAGAATGAAAAAAAAAAAACTAAATAATAATTAAATTACAAACTATGTACAGTTAAAAAAAAATAAAAAAGTAAGGTCAAAGGGTAAATTAAATTGGCATTATTAAATAGTAATTTTTCGTAATTTTGTACCAGAATAGTAGAAAAACATTGTGAACTTCATACCACGTGCAGGAAGTAGTGGGTGGCGATCATTAAAAAAAATAACAATGGCCATAAAGCTTTGTACCCTTACACGTGGAGTTATAAAAGCTGCGTAGTACAATTATGTCACAAGGATTGAACCTTTAAAGGGATATAACGAGTCTTGTGACATCCATAACCCAAAAATTTCTAATGGACGGCAGGTGTAACACCGAATCACTATTATAGATGGCTTAGTTTGATAGATAGAAAGGTACTTGTAGCTTCAGCTTCAAACATTGGCAGGCTGAGTTCAATGAATACTGAGCTTAAAAAACGAGTTGAAAACTTAATCATGGATGGTGTTAAGGTGTTCGGATTTAGGCTCGCCCCCTATTACATGGGACCTAAAACATACCGGCGAACTGTGGGTGTTCATTGGTACACTTCTGCCTAACCCTTTGGGGAATACAGGCGTGATTGTATGTATGTTTGTAAAGGTGTTCTTTCAAGATGGTCTAAAGTTGCGCCATTGTATTCAATTAAGTTTAGCCAAGACGTCCGCGTCATAATTTTGTTTCACAAGAATTGTCCTGGCCGTGTAAGCACACCATTGCAGTTACTATTGTTCAAAATCCGACCAATGCGAAAAAGATGATGTTAAGTTCATAGAAGTAGAAGTCTTTGTGACGGAGTTCGTCGGGCGAAGTACTACCACCACAACTATTTCTGCCGCAAAGCAGCGTTGCCCGTGTTCCGGTTTGAAGGGTGTAATTACAGGCACATGAGACATTTCAACTTCGTCTCTGGGATGGCAACGCATTTGCAAAGCCTCTGGTATTGCAGATGTCTACTGGTAGCGGTGACGACTTAACATCAGGTGGGCCGTGGGCTTATTTGCCATCTAATAGCATAAAAAAAAGATATAGCGATGGCGCTGCCAAGAAAATACTGTCATTTTGGATATAAGTAGTGTTACCACTTTCTGCGTAATTGGAGTACATTATTTATCTGTTATTTAGTTAGTTCCAGCCCTGCAGTCCCGGTCTATTTCTGCACGAGCCAAACTCTACACCATAAGATTTTGCGAAGTTATGTACATACCGGCCATGTTTTTACAGCTATGGCGAGAATAGACTCGGATTTCACTGGATTTACTGTTATGAGGGTTCACACAGGGGTCAAACTTAATTGCATCGGATCTATTTCACTTATACCTAAGTAACATACGACATTGAATTGTTTAAATTCACAGTAAGGTTATATCTACAAACGATTTATATTGTCTATATTTTTTTAATCTATATTTTTAAATACCTTTTTTAATAGGGTAATAATGGTATTGTTCTAATCTAATGTCTATGATTCTCCGTGCACGAACGCACATTTCGAAACCGATTAGCAATATTAGCATAATTTAAAATATTTCGGCCTTCACCACTGATATCTATAATTTATGTACCTATTTTTTAAATATAGATTCTGTAATATATTGAGCATCTCTAAAAGCTGATAAAACAAATTAATTGCCACCTAAGTACGTACGTTAGTAAAATACCTACTGATTCGAACTTGTTCAAGATTTCAAGAACGTTTTCATAGTTATCGATCACTTTGTCTGACACTAATACTCATCGTATCATTAGATTGGAGTGTTCCTCTACCTTACCGGAAACTCTTTCTTGAAGTTTTAAAGGGGTTTGCTATCATTAGCCACTTGGAAACTTAGTTTTATCAAATTCAGCATCAATATCATCATTATTTCTGTAGTAAGACATCGGCTACTGGATGTAGAGGCTTCATAGAATTGCCACATAGCCTAACAATATGAATTATTTTAAAGTTAACGTTGTATTTATTAGGAAGACTTAGCCTTTATCTACGCATAATACTACCCATCAAACTAAGTAGCATTGAGCAAAAATAATTCCTGGAAACCTACTTTTTTTTTGGCAAGATTCAGCCTCGTTTCAGCTTCTGTCCGTAGAAAACACAAGTTTAGTATGGAGAGATGCATACGCATGCTTTCAGCTTTCCGCGTCCGAACGGATGTGATACGAAACTGCCGTTTTCCGTAGACAAAATCTGAATAAGTGTATGTATTCAGTCCCTAAGCTCACTGTTGATGCTAGCGCGCAATGTAACGGGTGAAAAAAATAAAATAAAAGTTGGAACTTTGAACTTCAATATCTGCGTAATCAGAAAGCTCCCAGGTTGGTATGGTCCTGAATAGAAATATCGAAATGGTGGGAAGAACAATGGCTTCGTGAAGTATATTTTTACACCCGTTGTTGGTACCTATGTAAGTTTCCCAATCACAAAGTTGAGACCGAATTCTTTTGCTCCAGCCAAGGAGGTTATCCCTAAAGGTTCTATGTTGTGTTGCCAAAAAAACCTAGGAACTTTCAAACCAAATAAATTAATTAATTAAGAAAGAAATGACATAGTTATATTGTCTTAATCATTTGTAAATTAAGTCGCCGTAATAAAAGTGAACCGTCAGCTAATTAGCAAACGATAATCGTCTTGTTCACATTCTTTTTATAATTACCTAGAATAATTAATGAGTGTATGTTTGGTGAAGAAATTGGAGCCCGTATACGTGAGTCACGGGGAGGACTGTCTGCCTTGACTCACGCATCCACTGCACTATGCTTACAGTCATTATTCCAATAAAGAGGTTGTGCCTGCTTTGTTACACTGACCTCTTTTGTTTTCGGTAATGGCAACACAAAAGTCTCGGAAATGTTTCCGTTGTGCACAATGAAAATTAGCTTGATCGTATTCGTTACTTTGCTTGTTTATGCTCACATTCGAAATTTCGAACAGATTCTAGACTTTCGTCAAATAGGTTCCATGAAAATAGGTCAAAGAAAGCACAGAATTTATGGACTGTGTAGTCCAATATCAGCTAGGAACAATAAAAACTACATACTAAGATTAGGTACTACATAATTTAAGGAGATCCGCAATGGCGGGCCGACATCAGTCGTGGATCACGGAAGGCATACGCTACGGGGATCGCCGTCGCAAGTGTTGAAAAACACCCAGTGTGGTTTTTAGTCAGGAGAAGTCTGACAGACTCTTCTTGATCTTCTAAAGCGGGAGACCATACATGAGAATTTTCCACGCAAAAAAAAAGGTTTTAAATACATAGTTACATGTAATTAAAATATAAATGATTAATTTCGTAAAATTGTGCATGTCATATAGTCATATTTCAAATATCAGCCGATTTTTAAAATAGTAGGGAAACTTCTTAGAAGTTACCTTGCAAACTAAGTACCTATAAATGCCTATAATTGCGCTGATGCTGGCTGAATCATCATCATTAACACTTTTAATTTTAGAACATTTACCGTTAAAAATAGCGGTAACAGTACTAGCAGATGTAACTTTCTTGCAATACTTGCAATTATGAAGAAATTATGTTTTGAAATTATATTTTAAATTTCATAGAAAAACCCAATAAGTTTTTCTATGAAATTCTCAGTAGTAGTTTGGAGTTAGGATATGTACCCGGTTAATGGCCTTAGACCCCGTATTATATGGGACCCATACACACCAGCGAACTGTGTCTGTGTTGGTACACCTCTGCCTAACCCTTCGGTCAATACAGGCGTGGTGGTATTTTATGTTTTAGTATAAAATTAGACGTTTTATTGTGGACTGCCCTGTTTCCTAGCCAGCAGATGCTCCGATGACCGTTTCTCGGCGCCCTACATTCCAGCTACGGTAATGTTGACACCGTATTTCCATAGAGATACACACTCACCTACTTAGATTAATCAACCACTGATAGAGTTAGTTATATTTGATGCTCAAATGTTTTACGCTTATCATTATCAGTCAAGACTGTAGAGAGTTCTGATTCATTTTATGAACCAATTTCACTTTGATGTGATTGCAGTTTTTTATCTGTTAAATCAGCGTTAGTGATTACCTAGATTAAATTCTTTTGATTAGAGCTGTTTTATTGCAGTTGGTGACCTGAATCGGAAAATGTTTTTTTTTGGGTTAGTTAGAGTAAAAAAAAACATAAATTGACCTACTTTTGCGTTCGAGAAGAGAAATGGAACTTTTTGATTAGCTATACTTACTATTCGAAGTTTAAATTTTATTACAAACTTACTAAAATCGAGTTATAGGGAAGGGCAGGTATAGGAATATAATATAATAGAAATTGACATAATAATACAATTAGTAATTTTAATTAGAATATTTTAGAATTATAATTGGAATATTTGTACGCCGCTGCCGGCAAGAAATAGCGATCATTTTTAGAAGCATTGACATCTGTACCTTTATATTTGTTCCCCTATGATCTACAAATAACATGATTTGATTTGATTTAATTTAGGGTTCAGTAAATAGAGGTATTGACCCATATTCTACCGATGGAATGAATTTTTAGGGAAAATTCAAATTTTTAATTTAAAAAAAAATACCACTAGCTTAAGCCCACGATTTCGTCCACGTGAACGCTAGTACCTATGTAAATAAAGAAGGTCCTATATACTTAAATTAACTGTCTTTTGTTCACACGGGGCCTATGTGACATCCGCTGCGTAACGTACGGAAACGCATTTCAGCAAATTCCTTCAGCTAGATTCATACGAACAATGTTACTCATTACGAAATAGCGGCAACTACAAGTTTGCATAGTGGCTTACTGTGACTCAGATGGTGAGAAAAAAAAAGTTGAATGAACGAAATTGATGACCGAGGAATTTACTAAAAAGTAAACGGTATCTTTGTCATGTAGGCTTTTGTACTACGTGATTGATAAGTAGGTACGATAGGTACAATGTCAATAGGTCGGCGATCAATTATGGCTAATGTCGCATTATCGATGTAGATTAAGGGATTCGCGGTGCGCTTATGCGGACCTTTTCTGGATACGATGCTATCTAACTATAACACACAGGGCCAAACAGAAGAGCGCGCGGAAATTCGAAGATTTTTAAAATTGGACAAACCCGTAAGGGTCTGCCATCTGCCTCCACGACCGATAATAGGGCCGATTCTCGGTCGTATGGGCAAACACTTATGCCAAATTATTAAGCTCTAAGGCAGTCCGCCGATGTCAGACAATCGATGACCGATTTTTTTGCCGGGGAGAATAGAACATATCGCACCCTTAAAACATAAGTGGCACTATACAAAAAATGCTATTTTTTAGTTAAGTATACTCTCAAAATGTATAAAACGAAACGCGCCTAACGCAAAGACCCTATAGCTCTAATGCCCTTATTAGTGTCACTTAGCCCTTAGTGTCACTTATAAATTTGTAACAACTTGAAACGGCTTAAAAACTTTAAACGGCCACACTGCAAAATTAACATTTTCGTATAGTGCCACTTATGTTTTAAGGGTGCGATATTATGACTTCTAATACATCAAAGCACACGTCCTAAAAAAAGTAAGTCGCAAGAAACTATGGAACTATTGAACGGTCCTATAAAAAGTCGGATGTAGGCGGAGGCCCTGAGGTTTTGTGCATCTATGGGTCATACTAAATTGTGCTTGTCGTCGTAAAATTAAACCAATACCTACCGTGATGTCGTATTCCAATTTGGAAATCGGCTGGAATCGAATGCAATCATGTATGCATGCATGAATGGTGAAAGTACTCATGAATATGAACTTTTATAATGGAACTAACTCTGAAATATGAAAAAAGAAATCAATGCACTGCAACACGATCAAAATGTATGGAACAGAAGACTTTTTCATTTGTCGGGGTTGGTTTTAAGCAAAAGTTGTTCGTATTCATGGGTTATTTCACTCCCTGAAAGATGAACGCAGGATAAAAAGCCAAAGGATTTTGTTTTATTTTCTAAGTACTAGCTATTTAGGCGCCAGTAAAATTTGTTCAGGATTATGTCACCTAGGCTTGCTCAGATAATTGTAATTTCCTCAGATAAAGCATTATCTGTCAAGCATTTAGTCATTTTTATTATCAAAAGTCGGCAAATCATTCTTGTTACTCTAATTACAGTACAAATATGTAACTAGGTGACTGTGCACCTACTTGACCCACATACTCGTCATACCTGTGATGCAACAGCAGAATGAAGCCTCGTTTAGTCGCTGAGTTAGCTTCATTATTATAGCCTTTTGAAATGCATAGTCCAACTGAAACAGTGCCATTTTGACTTCTAACAAGCACTTTTAGATGCTAATTTAATTTGATGACAAAATAGAAATTAAATCGCCCTTTATGATTAGTACCTACTTTTGTTTTTTAATTTCACTGTATGGCAAACGAGCCGACCGCCCTCCTGATGTTAAGTGGTCACCTCTGCCTATGGACATCTGCAATACCAGAGGCCTTGCAAATGCGTTGCCATCCCGGAGACAAAGTTGAAGAAATGTCTCATGTGATTTGCCAGTAATAAAAAAAACAAACAACACAACAGTATTTTACATCCTCTAGAATTTTGACTTCGGTAGATTTGAATAGTGCTGACAATGAATTACGGAAGAAGAAAATATGCAGCTAGGCTGTTCTATTTTAGATGGTAAGATATTTATTGTAAATGTGACTTTCTACAGAATAAAGTTTTTTTTTAAAATCGGAATCGGAACCATTGACTTCGCCGCAGACTTTTGTATTATTATTTACTAAAACCTGACCCTTCCCAAGAGAGTCAAAGCGTTTAGTTTATGTTGGGACCACCGGAAGTCGTTGCCGAAGCATTCTTGCTAGCATTTCCTGCCAGTTTCTGAAAACTAATGCAACATAACAACATCTTAATGTAAGTACCTGTCGTTCAGCAATAAACACTGTGAACAAAACAAAATACTTCGGATTAATTAAATTGTTAATTTATTGTATAATTAAATATATGATTGAATAATTATAATTAGTAATATGATTAAATAATTATATTGTATTATAATTAATATAATAATCTTTAGGGAAAGCCTATGTCCAGCAGTGAACGTGTTTTGGCTGAAATGATGGCACTCGGCAATAGTGCAGCTTTCTATCAGTATAACAATTTTTGTAATCGCACCAGTACTTTTAAAGGCTCACCTTAAGGGCATCGGTTTCCTGCCGGGGCTGCGGGTTGTTTGAAAGAGATACCGCGCCCCCGGAACGCAAAGGGCACATGAAAGGAACATAGACGGGTTTTAGTCAGTAAAAGTCTGACACTCCCTCCCGCCCCGCCCAGGGCGGGGGAAGTTATTTGATGATTTACCGTCTTAAAAAAAAAAGAAAGGGCATCGGTTTGCATAGACCTTCAAGAAACCCCACAAGAAAAAGTCCTGACTTTGGTGAACATAACACAGGCCATCATCGTTCAAATTCAGTCGGATTTATGCAAAACTCATTGAAAATTGGACCACTCGGATCCGTGCCACTGAAAAAAGCCGATGCGGACATTTAAACGATGACATATTCCACACTTAAAGGCACATGTGGGCCTTACAAATAGAAAAATAATTTTGTTAATACCGTACACACATCTTGTTTCATCTCAATTCGACGTATCTACCCGGCCCTTATTGAAAAGCCTTTTATTTCTAAATAGGTAATTTGTTTTCTTAAAATAATTAAAACTATCGAAAGTCAAATATGGAAAGGTGACTATTAACGTAGGTATCTACGTAAATAATCACCTTTCCATAAAAGGTTTTTAAAACGCAGTTGTAAATGAAACCTATCGCCTCAAATTAGGATGACTAATTTTATAAATACTTAAATTTTGATAGTAATTAACACATACCATCACGCCTGTATTTCCCGAAGGATTAGACAGGGGCGTACCAATGTACCCCCACAGTTCGCCGGTATGGTTAGTCTTAGTTCCCATGTTATAGAATTGAGATAGTAATTTAATTTTCTAACTTGGGTGTTCGAGTGTGTGAATTATTTAAACTACATGTTGTTTATTTTCTACGTGTAAACTGTAGATAAAATTGATTGAATAAATAAATAAACAAGTATCTACCAGCTTGCCTGCCATTTTTAATTACATTTACAATCTGTATAACGTCAAAAACAGCACACCTCAATAACAATACATCCGCTGGTCACTTTGAGTAGCGGCCGTAACACAGCGGAACAGCGGGTGTACATGACAGGCTGTATAAATTTATTTCAGTGCCCATACATAAAATGCGACACATTTTTCGAACAAAAAGCGTCCATTGTTTATGGTGTGCTCGATTCGCGTTGTCATAGTTAAACTATACTACCTTTTTTAGGCATTGGTTTAAAGCGCCAGTTGTATATTGTAGAATTGGTTAGTTAAAACTATACTGCCTCGTTAGACTAATTTTTAACTTACCCATACCACGCCTGTATTCCCCAAAGGGTTAGACAGAGGTGTACCAATATACACCAACAGTTCGCCAATATGTTTATGTCCCATGTAATAGGGCCTTTTGCCATGAACCGGGCACAAATCCTAACCCCGAGCTGCTACTGAGAATTTCATAGTAAACCCAATAATATTTGCTCGACCTGGGAATCGAACCCAAGACTTCTAGCGTAGCAGTCGTGCTTAGGGACTAGGATAACGAGGCAGGTACGTGGGACCTAAAACATACCGGTGAACTGAAGGTGTACATTCATACACTTCTGCCTAACCCTTCGGGGAATACAGGCGTGTTGGTATGCATGTTTGTTTGAGGTTGGTAAAATACGTCTGTGTTTCACGTTTGTGTATTCCACGAGTGTCTAATCGTGGTATACATATACATAGAAAACAGGAAAATTATTTAAGGCGTCATCCAGACTTTCCGTAATATCGATACCAGAAGTATCAATTAATGTAAGGGACAAAACACGGTTTTTCAGGAGAGCCAAAAAACGATTTTATTTTTTTAAATCTGGGTATAACTTTTTACTGTCTGCTCCAATTTTAATTGTGTCTAAAGCAAAGTTTCTTAGAATTTCCTCTTCTTTCATGCTCTAAACGAAAGATTTAGGAATACCCAGCGGATTAAAATGTAGCATGTCCTTTACATTAAAAAAATATGTTTAGTTGTGCCTTACGTTACTAATATTTTATGTGTAAACCGTCAAGCATAGTGTAAGCAGCAAGAGAAATAGAAAATTATACGTAATCCTATTGTAAAGGACTTTTACAGTGTTGCAATTTGATGTAACTATAGATTATCTACTAAAATTATGGTATTTTAACACCATGGAAATAGGTTCTTTGCATGATTAATGTTAGTTTCAGCTTAGCTATCACAGATTTAAATGAAAGGAGATGGCTAAATGGAAGTATAGACCACTGCCCCATGTGCCAGGTACCATGTATAAATATGGTACTAGGTACAATGTAATGCTGAATGGCTAAAAATTAGTATTTCATGTAAAAAAGATTCAGATACTTTTTGGGAATAATATAATGGTAAAATAATATTGCCTAAAAAGGAAAAAAAGGTGTGTGACAGTATATAATTTTCTTCAACTGACAAAAAATAAAACGAAAAAGAATAAAACTAAAAACGAAAATGAGGTTGTATATTTATAAGCGAAGTTTGTGATGAAAAAGTTTTTTTTTTAGATACTTTATTATGTTTAATAAATAGTTCACGAAAGTGCTAGGAAAATATTAACACTACATAATTCATGAATGATTTTTTAAATATTATGAGGCTATGTAAGATTCATATACATTCCAGAATGTATCTGGCCCGGAGGCAGTCATTTAGCCATCACCTTTAGAAATAATTCTTAAAAAACTCTAATCATGAATTAAAGTAAGGGACATGGTATTTAAATCGACTGAGGTTGTAAATTATTAACACTATGACTTACTTTATTTTTCAGAGAAAAAAAAATGTAAACGTCCGTTACATCATTTTTTTTTCATAAATCGTTTTACGCAGGCCAAATTTTTTTAACGTAAGGGATTTTTTTTTAACGATAGAATTTTTTTAATAATACCAATCGATAGAGCAGAAAATTCTGAATCCAATGATATATATAACTCATTTTCGCCAAAATGTCCCTTACGTTAATTGATACTTCTGGTATCGATATGTAGGTACCGCCTATATACTGTTTAGGTGGTATTGTGGTTAACGTCCTTCATTATCAGCTAGCTTGTCGAATCATTCGGGTTTCCTTCAAAATGGTTTAGCTAAAATATATTAGTGTGTCACGGGAGTGTTAATAAATTATTTACTATAGAAACCTACTGTTTCGAAAAGTAGGTATCAAGCTTCAACTTTCAGACTGATTGAAACTTTAACACTTGAAAAGTGCCTTTAAATGGTTTATTTGAAATAAATGATTTGAATGAATTCAACTGCTAATCTACGCTAATAAATAAACAAATAAGGATGATAGATATTTTGGATGCTTTTTTATTTAAACGCGCTTATCTCTTGAACTACTAGTTGAAATGGAAATAATCCTGTAGCATATATGATTGCCAGGTTCATAAAGAATAGTGTAGGTAAATAACATCACGCTACGACACTTGCAAGCGGAGCAGTGATCAAAAACGTAAATTAACTCGGATGAAAAAAAAAACACGAAGTCGAAATCGCGGGCAGAAGCTAGTAGCTTTTTTATGGGACAAGCCAGCCACACTACTCCCAAACCACTGCAACTCCTGTAAGCCAGAATCAACAGTGGCGACCACCAGAAAAGCGCCGAGATAATGAAGCTCGGCGAGTCCCGGAGAAACGATGCAACTGTCTTGGATCCCGCAACGAAATTAATCAGAAAAGTTTAACGGATTAGTAAGAAAAACAAATTTTCACTTCCAAGCTAGTAACTACAGAATCATGGTATAATCAATCGTGCAGGACCAACGGTAAATTAATTTCGTAGCTCATTGCCACCGTACAGATTCTTTTAACTGTAGTCCTTATGTAAGTAGGTCAGACCGTTAGGCTCGCAGTCACATCTCCTTTGCCACGGTGAAAGCCTGTTCGAGAACAAAAAGTAAAAAAATGGCGGTCACGTTAACTCTAGTTCAAAATATTGTCGCGGTATTGGGGTCAGCAGACTTGTAAATTAAGAATGAGGTTTGTTTTGGCGCCTACGAGTAACGGACGAATGGTTTGAATCGATTTATTTTGGAACACTTATTTCATAGTCGTACTTTTTGATTGAAATATATTGTTTGGGGTATGTGACGGATAAATGATCGTATAATTTGGAAAGTGAAAGAGTAAAAAACCTTTTTCCATCCATCCTCGCGAACTTAGTACCTACTTAATTCTATTGAGTATCACTTCGAAGAGGCTTTCAGTTTGTGGGTTTTTGTGTAAATAGAATAAGGGAGAAGACTACGTACTAAGTTTATTTCTAGTAATTTTGACAGACAGTCCTGCGTTCGATTCCTACGTCGGGAAGAAATTGGTGGTGTGCCCCCCGTACCTCGGAAAGCACGTAAAGAGGTTGGTCCTGCTTCAGATCTCACCCCGGTTGTGTCGGATTGCCGTCCCATCGGACTATCAGAGTTAGGGAAGAGGGAGAGCACCTGTGTTTGCGCACACAGTTCGGCTTAAGATTAGCAGCCGAAGTGAAGTAACTAGGGCGGTGCCAGCGGTGTCCAGGCACAGGGCGCAGTCCCTGGAGGAGCGCAGAAATGACCATACCAGGACCGGTTTTTTTTTTAAGGGCGCATAAAAGGATTTTTTTTTTTTTTAATGGGACAAGCCCGCCACACTGTTCCCAAACCACTGCAACTTCTGTAAGCCAGAATCAACAGTGGCGACCACAAGAAAAGCGCCGAGACAATGAAGCTCGACGAGTCCCGGAGAAACGTTTCCACTGTCTTGGATCCCGCAACGAAATTAATCAGAAAAGATTAGCGGAGGAGTAAGAAAAACATAATTTCCACTTCCCTCCAACAAGCAGGAAAAGGCTAGTTACCTTACTGCAGCAGCCGTAACCGGAATCGTTCTTTGTCCATCAGAGAACGGGGTGCACTTTTGTATGCAAAAGTGCAACTCCCACACATCAAAATGTACCAGCAAATGTGATGTATATATGTGAACCAGCGGGGTTTTTTAAACAATAACTGATAGAAATTGTTACTCATCTATCACTTATGAACCATTGGTGATCTCAATAGCTGGAGGTGTCGTGTGTGGGTTTTAAGGTATATAGCACTGCTCTCAAAGAAAAGTTTGTACATTAATTATAGTTTTGCTATATACTATTTAATCTTTTCCGCAGATAACATGCTACTAGACTTAGTTTGCCCTTGAGAAAATCGTTCAGTAGGCATGTGCTGTTTACTACTTTTATTTACCGTGTTTATGACATAGATTTTGTTTGCTTTGATCTACCTCAATGTATCTATAGTAAATAAGAAGTACGGTAGTAAATAAAAACGATGCATTTCAAGCGACCTTCCCTTCAAATAGACGTAGTAAACCTGATTCTATTCGAAAATATTTACCTAATAAATGCTGATTTAGTTTATTCTAGTACTATGGATGCTGACTATTGTAATCAAACAAAACATTTCATAATATTATTGTCTTGTTATAGAAGTTATATATTGAGAAAAAAATAGAACATTTCCGCGCAAATATTGTACACAATTGAATAATATTATGTCACAGCTGCGTCGGCCATTACGGTGTGTTGATAGATTTATTGGAAATATTATTGATTGATCTATGAAATAGGAGCCGATGATATCGAGACATTGTTTACTACGTTAGACAATAATTGATATTTTAGCTAGAATTCGCCTAGGAGCGTAATTTGAGTCAGTGTGATTTTTTTAAGATATCGAGGGCATACGGTGTTGCACTAGTAAGCTAATTGACGTGTTGTACGTGCTGTGTAGCTGCGTTTGCGCATTTGTGATGTTTACCACTAATTACGTATTTATGTAGGTGTTTATTAACTAGTACTGTTATCTATCTACTTTGTGTACCTACTTTAAAATAGGAACAGGTGTAACGTTTTTGCTATTAAAAAAAAATGTGCAGAGTGGTAGTGTAACGAGTACACTGTCGGTGTTTTTTCAAATGCTGAGTTTCGGGGAATACGGGAATCCACCCTACGGTTGAATGTCTTTTACTTTTTTTTTATGTCATTGGATAGCTAACAACTCGACGGCCCACCTGATGTTAAGTGGTCACCGCTGCCTATAGACATCTGTAATACCAGAGGCCTTACAAATGCGTTGCCATTCCCGAGACAAAGTTGATTTGTCCCATGTGCCTGTAATTGCACCGGCAACACAGCAACGCTGTTTTGCGGCAGAAATAGGTATGGTAGCAGTACTTCCCCGGACGAGCTCCTTCACAAAGACCTCTACTAAAGCTAGTCTGTCTCACTCCTGGGCAAAGGCCGCCCCCATTCGTTCCATTTACCTCTATGTTGTGTCTCCTCTCGCCAGTTCCTGAGGAAGCCATTCAAGGCGCCTGCCTTTAATGGCTTCCTACTTTTCCTCGGTTTGCCGCGAACGTTTTAGTGTGTCTGGATTTCACTCTTGTGAATGCGCTTAACATCCGACAGACATGCTCGCCCAGTACTATTTCCATATTTTGTAGAAACCTGGATGTTGGTAGTACGCAAAAGTCAATTTTAGATGACAGAGAGAAAGTTAATTTGAGATAAACCAATACACCAAGAGTCAACTGGGTATGCTTTGGCTTCCGAAGCAGAAAGTAAAGCTTAGCTTAGGCTTTGCTTGAAGACCGAGTACCTACTGTACCGTATCTATTCTATAGTATTCCTCACCAGGCATTGTCCTGCAGTGGGTATTTATAATAGGGTATCTTACTAGTATCAAAAATATGACAGTTTAGATGATTGCTACCCAATCGCGCCAGAACGGCTGAACAGATCTGGATGAAAACTTCATTGGTACAAAGATCAATTATATTCTGGAATGCCACATAGGCTTTTTATCCCGAAAAAATTTACGGTTCCCGTGGAATTATAATATTATATTAAATATTATGCGAATATATTAAAGTCGCGGTCAGAAGTTAGTTATTATTTTAACAAAGAACGACAGACTCGTATCTGCCTCGGTAGCCTAGTGGTCTTAAGCGCAACCGCTACGCTAGAGGTATTGGGTTCGATTCCCAGGTCGAGCAAAAAGTGTTATTAGGTTTTTCAATAAAGTTCTCAGTAGCAGCTCTGAGTGAGGGTTCGTGCCCGGTTAATGGTAATAGGCTCGCCCCCTATTACATGGGACCTAAACATAACGGCAAACTGTAGGTGTACATTGGTACACGTCTGCCTAACCCCTCGGGGAATAAAGAATGTATGTGTAGTAACAGCACATAGATACAAAACAAAAAAAAAAACAGAATAACGGGCATAAATATTACCCACACCTGCATTAAGTACATTATAAAAATCACTATAGAAGGTATCTTCTCAGCCCATAAAAATCTGAAACCAAGCACTTGTTTTGAGTTAAACCTTTAACTTGGTTCGCGTAATGGCTGACATACGAACCGGTTGTGTACAATGCAATGTTACGCACTATTGACTTTTTCAGGAGCTGTAATGCCGTGTTCACACCACGTGCTGGCCATTAGCGATGCCTAGGAATTCGTAACTCGATACTCCACTATGAGTCACGCACGCAAGGAAACGTAACTTCATTCAACATTTTCGTATTCAGTCGTTTAAAAAAAGAATTTCCAAAATCCACGGCATTTTTAACTCTATACCCTCAGAATAAGGATGTTATATAGTCAGCGGACTGAAATGTCAACTTGGTAAACGTTATGAAGTTAAACGCGCATCTTTCTGAAGAATTGATTATTTTGAAAATAATCGATTAATGTAAGTTGATCGATCTGAGAATCGATACAGGTTTCTGGTGAATGGTAAACTGTGCGGTGCCGTGCTGTCTGGAAGCAGGCTCTGGGAAAAGTTTATGTTACAGTTGCAGTTTTCTTTAGGCTGTAAACAAATCCGGGGCATATAACCGTTTATTTAGTTTTTTGGTAGATTTTTCTGGAAAAACATTCAGCAATACATCAATATTTTTATATTAACAATACCTATGTGCAATTATTTATTTAATTATATAATAATAATATACCAAAACCTAAATAAAAAACAAAACACTGGCACATTATACAGCAAAAACACATTAGGAATTTAAAACAAAATTTTAGACCAAAAAGTTATCCAAATTTAAAATTTTACGTTAGGAATTTGAAGAAAAGCAGGATGTATTTTTTCATCTAACACGTTATGGCTTTCAAGGAACTGAAACCACGGTTTTAGTGGACATTGTAATACCTAGTAAAAACAACAACATGGAGCGCATGACCATCGCGCCACGTGTCACCCGAGCCATGATACGATGATATCATGTTTAGAGACTCATGAACGCGTTAGGAATAAGATATAGTTCAAGGCTGTTGTAATTCAGATCAAGGCTGAAAGTAAAATCATATTTATCTTCATATTAGCGCTATTCCATATTTGTCTTTGGCGCTTAGCGCACACCTTTTTGCTGTCGTTAAACTTCAAATTGTTTATGGTCTTTCTTTTTTCACAAGTACTTACATAATCGAATGAATAATAGGTGCCTGGGTAAAACCTGCCAGTACCAAAGAATTGTACTATCATATTAACACTTTCTTATCCTATTAAGATTTAAGATAATAAAGCTATTGCTTTATAGCCCTCTTCCTCTCTCCTAAGTTTTTGCTGGTCCATAAGGATTCTATAGTTTTATATTTTTAGGACCATTTATGTACATTTTGGGGCGCAATAAATAACTGAGTATTGAGTACCTATCCTGAAAAACAAACTCATATTAGTATGACTTAGTTTTTTCAAGCACTTAGATGCGTGATCAGGATCATGCGGATCTATTTTAAGGGTAAATACTGTGAAAAACTGTAATACTGGTAAACATAGTACAACAATTTTTCAGAGCTGAAAATTTCATTATTCGAGTTTTTACGGTGGCAGTGGTTATTGGATTTTGCAATTAGGATAAGTGACCAATAAAAGCAGCCATTGTAATAAAATTCTTTCTTCCAAGTATCTAACCTACCTGAGTATAGACATGCGGGTGTTTCGTTTTAAAAGCTTTTGTTAAAAAGTAAGTACATAATATAGTATTATTTAGTTGTTTTAGTTTTATTTATAGTAGTTTTTTTTTTTTTTTGGTTTTTTAAGTACATAATAAACACATCATGACTTAAAAAAATAGAATATGTTTCAATATTTCCTGAAAAGCTTGGGGTGTGAAATATACTACTTAAAAGCTAAGGCTTAAGCTTTATTAAATAGATCTTAGCAAAAGCTTTAATTTGAAGAAATTTTTACTTTATTTAGTTATTTTTCTTTTTTGCATTCTGAATTTGTTTAAGAATAACACAACGAATTTAAAGTCACTCTTAAACAACATTTACAAGAAAAATAAAGAATTGAGTCTAGTTGCACTTGTCTTGTTCAGTTGAGAAATTCCTATGGCCACATTCTGACTCCATCATCAGACTCTGTGGGTACCTACTCCACGGAAGACTAAAAACTTATTAAGACAAGCTTAAGGGGTCCGAAAATAACGGCGCTTATCATCTTCCAAAATTAAACATAATATATGTACCTATAGGTACAAAGTCCCTTTGTTACTAATTGTTAAGCATTTCATACGAGATGAAAATCCGGGCTGCAGCATCAAATCATGATGAAAATTAAGTTTAGCTATCAACATTAAAAGTACAAGTAAAGATTAGTGTCCGTGCTACTCACCGTTGCGGAGTGCCCTCATGAGGAGCAACCCTGCAACAGGTTATTTTTATGTTTTAGTGAATTGTTATCAAATTTCAAAGTCGTAAGTTTGTCGGGCTCACAAGATTTAGTCTTAACATACAAATGAAGTTAAAATAATAATAATAAAAAATGTAATCCGCCATCTTTAGGTATAGTTGTAAACCACGGATTTTGGTTTAAAACCGGTTTATTGGCAAGTATAGCAATCTTGGAGCGGAGGCCAAATTGAATTTAGTGTGATGTTACTAACTAAATAACTTTATCGTTTTTACTCTTCAAGCCCTTATATTAAGAGGGTTGAAAAAAAAATAGGTACTAACTATCTTAGAGCGGTCGCCTTATTCAAATTATTACTATATTGAATACCTATTGGACATTGTATTGTCACCAGAACAGGTGTATGCAAAATTTCAGCTCCATCGAATATCAACAAATGGTCGATAAATGTTTTACAAATGATGGATAATAAATTAAATAAAAACTTTGTAAAAATAAGAATGGTTTGGTTATTTGGTAGGTATCGTTGTGTTCTGTGGAAGTTGGCGATTGCACTACAAGCCACTCAATATTCGTGCTGACCTGATAATATATCATAATAATGGTTAACTCCCGTGTGATTCATTTAGCATTCATTTCTAGTATGCTCATTGCTTTCTGCTTATAGCGACCGAGCAAAGTTGATTTACACAGATTGCTACAAGTTTTCAAAAGGGGCTACTCAATTTTTGGAACCATAGACAGTAACAAAGTAAATTATTTATGTAGAAACAAACAATCTATCAAAAAGTATATAGTGTATGTACTTATACTGCAATCTATGATGAAATGCAAATGTTCCCCTTAATCAGTTTTATTATATATATTTTTAATTGGTATTTAAAAACTAAAACATAAAATAAACACACTAACACTATGTAGCAACCAATTGCTAAATCATTAAGGGTAGGCGTAAGCTAGAATATGTATGATGGATTATATCAGAGTTCTAAAATCACGTTAATTTAATAGGATTAATGCCATTTTAAGCGCAATGACCCACAAATAGGTCATTGTGATTATTTAACAATTGTGCCTGCTTGTTGGACTGTACAGAGCACAATTTTGTGACTCCGGATAAACATAAATGTGCAATATAACAATATTGAAACATTAATTTAGCTGACATCCTATTATCTCTAACAAAATACAGGCTGTTACCATAGATAGCCCCCACTCTCCCAGTGCCAACGAAGCTGGGTATTAAAAATAACGCAGACGGTAGTTTTGCTATTACAATAATATTAGGCGCACTTGAAATATTACTTTGATTTTGAAACTTCAAGTGCACATTAGCACTCCGAATGGTACTCGTTTACGTAACACTTTGAAGTTCTTATCATATATCCGGTAAGAGAGGGATAATGGGTGCCTATTTAACGAGATATCGTGGAGGGATTTTCCCAACTTGAGTGTTGGATGAAGTAATTGTCATCACTATTAATAACAGTGATATTGTGGTTTTCGTTCAACTAGTAGATCAATAAACTTGCTGAATGTACCTCTTTCAAAGTGGCGTTTTTCTGAAAACTCTAGGATTGTGATGTGTTTCTAAATAGTTTGTCATTTCTTAGGGGTTTATTGTCGGCGTAATCTGCATTGTCAAGCGTAGGTAGACTGTCAGATGCTACTGCTTCTCAATCCTACATCCAGTTGCAGAAAGCTTTCCGTAAATACTGCTTTAGATAATTATTAATTAATTTTCCTTAATTGACCATTAAAAGTTCCATTAACTAGAGACGACATAAAATAATATTAATAATCTGTCATCAGCACAATATTGTCAACACAATATAATGTTTTAAGTACAGGTAATTAACGTTCTAATTTGACCTTTCATGAAAATCTAAAGGAGTATTGAAATTGCCTATAAATACAATGTTTTGTGCAACACTTTAACGACGTTATAATATCAATCTAAATAGAGTTTCTTCAACTGGGTCTTGGAATACGTAGTTAATTCCAGATCAAATTGCATTAAGAAAAAACAAAAAAACATCTAGCCTGCTTGTTTACCAACGAGAAATGCATGAACCTTCCTTAATTAACCACCTCGTGATTACGTTGAAGGCATGTAGTCAGGGGCGTAGCTACCGCCGTATCAAAGATACGGGCCCCCCAGGTACAGTACAGGGGGCCCGAACCTATTTATAAGCCGAAAAAATCCAAATACTATCAACTATCTCGTTTAAACATCTTGGCTGCACGCTAAACTCGGGAAAAATCAACATGTTGTTTATTTTGCGAAAATCCTTACCCACCATTTGGGCTTCACAGCAGTTAGGTAGAAGGGCCCCCCGATAAATGGAAAAAGCTAACTACGTCCCTGCATGTAGTGCTACAAACCAAGCTCTAATCCTAGGTATCCTGTTTGGAGAATGCAAAATAGCTAGTCTAGAATACCTAGTCTACAAATAGAGATTAGTTACGTATCTTTTTATTTGTTTTACGCGCATCTATTAGCAGTGCGGAATCTCGACTGAATGCAGCCGCCGCCTATTTAAAACATCTATGTGAGCTTGTGAATGTACTTGTTTAAAATTATACTATTTTTCTTTTTTAAGCAGTAAGTATATAAATCTGTCGTTATAGTACTAGCTTCTGCTCAGGAATTTGTGTTTTTCACTCGCTTCAAATCGCGTTACTGTTTCGCTATATAGTCTATCTATACAATTCCTCATGAATTAATCTGGCTATCATATACATTTTTTTTTATCCGTCCGTCTGGTAGTTACAGAGATTAGCATTTAAATACTCTAGGCTGCTCTGAGATGTTCTCAAAGGTAACACTAACTACGAGTAGCTATTTAACGACCTGGGAACCGAACCCATATAACCATGTCATCCTCAGCACTAGGTATATTAAAACACAGAAGGTGAAAAACAAAAAATAAAAGTACCTACAAGAATTAATTCATGCCTAATTATTATCAACGAGACAGAAAACAATAAAACGTTGGTAACACTTTGACATAGGTAGGCACGACAAAGTAGTAAAATAATCCTATTATGTTACATTATTAAACTTATTCGGTACTTTCCTAACTAATTTAAATGTGCTCTCGAGTGTAATCAGTACTATGTCCCCAAAGGCGTTGTCTGTGTAGCGAATTGAATCTTTATGAGACAGGTAATTTAGGTTTTTCAATCTCTATAATAGTATACTAGCGAACCAACAACTTGTTTAGGTGGGGATTCGGTGACGGTAGTGACTTGAGCTGTTTGTGCGGTATAGCACAAACGATGGCCCACCTCACATCGTGCCCTGCGTGCCCTAACAGCTGCACGCAGGAAGATTTAATGGCTGCCACCGACAACGCAGTCAAAGTGGCCAAATTCTGGGCTGCAACAATATAGTATGCCAACGGTATAGTTTGTCATCGAAACGCTAAGAAGAAGAAGAAGCGAACCGTGGTTTTTTCACCCGCGTTAAGTTTCGTTTTTGGATACTGCTCCGCTCCCGTGTGTCGTAGTGAGATGTTATATAGCCTAGATGTTACTCAGGAATAATGTAGCTATCTATTAGTGAAAAAGTTGTTAAAATCGGTCCAGTAGTTTGGGAGCCTATTCGTTACAAACAAACAAAAAAATCTTTCCTCTTTATTTATTTATTAAACATTATGTAGACTTTACAGGTCAACCCAAAGCGTCTACAACAGGTTACATTTAGTAATATACGCGTACAGTTAAATATTAATAAGTATTTTTATTGTTATAATATTAATAAGTATAGATATAGAACACAAAGCCGTTTCCCACCGTCTGTATGCTTAGATCTTATAAACTACGCATCGGATTATATATCTAATGCTATATTAACTAGCTAAAATAAACCCGCGGTGCCACCTGCGTTCAGTTACGTTTTTGGTCACTGCTCCGCCCCTGTTCGTCGTAGCGTGATGTACTTACATCCATACATCCTTCCTCTCGAATCACTCTATCTATTGACAAAAACCGCATAGAACTCCGTTGAGTAGTTCAAAAGATCTAATCGCACAAAGGGACAGACAGCGGGCAGTGACGTTATTTTATAATATGTAGAGATAAAGATAAATAACGTTAAAAGTATAATATTTTAAAATTGTATCTTTCTGACACTTAAAGAGAAGTGAGGTCTGCCAGCCATCATAGATTCACAAAAAAGTGAATTAACTATTTCAAAACTTTAGAAAAACAAATGAAGACATTTGTAATTCATTCAACACATAAGGTTGCCCGCACACGTCTTACAATAGGTGACCGATTTTTTTGTCGGAGAGAAGGGACATATTGAATTGTAAGTATACTAATGCACAAGTCCTACAAAAAATCGGTCCCACGAGACTATGGATCTATTGAACGGTCCGATAATAATCAGTCCTACAAAATGTCGGACGTAGGTGGAGGCCATTATATGTGTTGAATGAATAAAAAAACAAGCGCCTGTCGCAAAGAAAATTGGCGTCATGATTTTCGTGATGCCTTCTGTCATGCATCACGTTACGTTTTTGGCGCATTTGAAAATAGAACGTTAAAAATATAGCTGTTACACGATTCTGTCAGACAGCCATGTTTTTTATGAGCGTACGAAAAAAGAATTCGCACACCAAAGGTACGTTGAAAAAAAAAAAAAAAGTATTGCCAACAGTTTGGCAGTGTCCCCTTTCCATGGGTTGGTTTTTCCAAAAAGCAATAGAATTCAATTTTGATTTTATTATTTTGTTGTTTGGAACATAATATTATTATTAGTGTTTAAAGTTTTTAACGTGGTTTTGTTAACGTAAAACTGTTGGACGGCGAAACTGTTGACTTTATAAAATGAATAGTGGATGCTGTAGGCAATTCAATTTTCCTAAAACTACTTTTGTTTATTTTGCACTGGCTATTAGATTGAAATTATTCATAGAACACGATCACAGGTAAACATTTTTCTTTTTGTGTCAAAAACAATCCTACTTATTCTTGCTATTCATGCGAAAGTTTGTGACGATGAATGGATGGAATCTATCCATCCATCCATCATGTTTGTTACTCTTTCACGCTTTAAAGGGAAGAAATTTGCTAATGAGATATATTGTGGTGTGGAATAACACATAGGATACTTTTTATCCCGGAAAAATATATGGATCCCGTGGGAAAATATATTAAATTTGACGCTGATGCAGTCGCGGTCAGAAGCTAGTTTAAAATAAAGGAAATAAGGTACAAAACCTATTATCTAATGACATACTCAGAGAAATAATTAAGAACGCTACGTAGGCATCACTTTCTAAGTATTCATTTCGTGTGTGGGTCTCCTGGCAACCCAACCCACAAGTGTTGCCAACTTATTCCCATACTCATTGGTAGATAATAATCAATAATATAAGGATAGTATGCGGGCGCGTCTCTATTACACAATAATTGATATAAGAAGCGATGCGCTCTGCGTAGGCGCATCCGTGCTAGAAATCAAATGGACCGATCTGTGATCGGAATGTTTTGCGTCATCGTTTTAATATCTTAGCTATTGATTATAGGTACTTGTAACCTTAATAATGATGCTATTTTAAGTAAAGGCGGCAAGGGTATAAAGCTCGAAGTGAAACCAGCTGATGTTAATAAAAAATGGTCGATGATGGGCAGTGTAGTACCGGGCGTTGTAAGTATGTGTCCGTGGCTTCAGCAATTTTTGCAATGATGATGAATCAGCTGAACATGAGTGTTCTAAATTGAATCCTTTTATGTCAAGAGTTCAAGTCTAAAGTGCAGCCGTACACTGAGCCACTGAAGCCGCGGCCACAGTAAGGGCATTGTGAAGTAGTCGCCACAAGTCATATTCATAACACCAGCCTATTACTACCCCACTACAGGGAAAAGGTCTCTTCTTATGCAGAGAAGGCACGAGGATTGATTACCACTCTTGCTCAAAGCGCATTGCCGATTTCGGTCTTATATTAATTAAAAAAAACATCAGTTTCTTCACCGATGCCATTGATTCCCAAGAAAAGCTTAGAAAGAACATATGAAATTGGAAAAGTGGTAGGGATACTTGCCCGTACCCTGTTGCGGACCCCGATGTATGAGACAAGCCATCACGAGCACAACAAGTCGTAAAATATTTTTTTATACACTATATTGTATCCACAAATCTGATCGCAACAGGACAACCACCACTAGAGTCTCAGTGTGCAGCGGCAGTAATAAAAAAAACTAAAGAGAAAAGTTTGTAGGTGATGCCATCAAGTTGCGTGATTCAAATACCTATTTAATGACCACGTATGTGAGTAGTCGATAGGTACCTAGGTAAATACATAACCGCAAACCAATGCCTACATGCAGGCAAATATTACTCAATCATGAAAATTCAAAATATATTGTCCGTTACCCTACCTACCTTGTCACCTACTCTGAATAACAATTTGTTTATTATATTGGTTTATATTGAGTCAATTCAACAAAAAACCCTTGATAACCCTTGTGGTAATAATTATTTTATTTATTTTAGTTTTGTAATACCGTAAATAATTTTATTCCATGAATTAAATGTCTTCCAAATTCCAATAGAAATCGACTGACAGCGTTCTAGGCAATGTTCGTTAATTCCTTCCGATAACATGCAGAGCAAGGTGGAAGATGGATCATGGTTTTGAATTGGTCCTCACCAAAACACCACCGGTAATTAAAAAAAAAACCCTATTAATTATATTAAGTCAGTGCTACATGTAGTTTCTAACTAGGTGTTCGTATGTTGACTGTCCTAATTGATTTATTGCAATCGAGACTACTGCTATTGGGCGAGCTGAGGGCTTAGGTACCAAGTCCAGGTCAGCCAAAGCGTTGTTAAGTCGTTATTTTATGTAACTCCATCGTAGACTTTACCTATATCACCTTTAACCAAGACTAGAGACAGGAGCTTACCCATCTCAAATAAAAAAAAAGGTATTTTTCAGAGCATCTGCCAATCTGAATTTCTGCTCCCTATTGAATTGGAGTTTCGAGACTCCCGATAATGATGATGAATCCTATGTTTATGTGTATATATATGTATGCTACAGTTTCTATGCACATGTAGGTACGTAGGTATCGCAGCAGCTGACGTCAATAAATTACAAGGATGTTCTTTGTGGATTTTACCCACCAATCTCATGAAACACACTCACAGTGTACCTACGCTGAAGATTACAGTTCTTAGTAATTGACCTACTTTCCTTCTAAATATTATTGCGGTTAATTAGGTGATATTTTTAGCACTTTTGGTGCAGTCTTTTTAGATTTAACTGTGTCCATATTAAACAATATAAAATCTTAAATAAATCATTATGAAAACCCCACAGGTATTCCCGCAACTTCATCCGCGTGAATGTTGGTATATCCATGCAGCATGAGCTAGTTAAGTTATTAGATCACTTTTGAATATTGTTGTTTTGTGAAAAATTTTGGGTCCCAAGATACTGCCTTGAGGTATCCAAAATGTACATCTTATTGGTAGATGTTAAACACTTTTACTTTAATGTATTGCCACTGCACGAGGTTAACTTTATAGCAAATACCTCTATGAAGTATCGAATTCCCTCATTTATTCTCAAGTTTCCTCACAAAATAGGTAACAAACTAACAACACGGTATCGAATGCATCATACATACAGGAAAATTTTTAAAGGAGATGCTAATCGATTTTTAAGTAACAGAACACTAGCTGAGATTCCTGAAACAACATGTCCTTTTCTTTAAAAAAAAACAGTCAAGAGTAACGTCTCAGTTTTTGTTCAATATTAGGTACTTTCCTAGGTCCATCGTCATTCATAAATATAAGCTAATGAATAACTTCATGCACATTCATTCAGTATGGTTTAGAATACGTTCATTAATGTTATTTACTGATGTTCTTATCAGTGGAGTAACCGCATTCACTATGACGTAGACATTTATTGAATAAACATTATGTACTTAGGTACGTATTTATGTATGTTATCAATAATGAATTAACTAGAATTCTGTGTGCGTCGGCAAGTCTGGTCTGTTCATAGATTTATCTAAAAATAAAGGAATCTTTGTGTGATTCGCATAAGAATGGGTCTATTAAAATTATGGTTATCTCTTTGTTACATAACTTTTCTAGTTAACAAAGACTGTGTTTTATTGATATAATTTCTGGTTAAGTGCTGTTGTAAACGTCTGGTATCTTTTGTCAATAAATACGATTTGTAAAAGTCATGAGTTTGTATTTTTTTTTTACATTTAATCGTTCCTGCATTCGTAATCGCAAGTCTTCTTGTTTTGTTTGTCGAAGTTATACCTAAACGGGTTACCTCATTTCCATAATGGTGTTAAAATTTTATCTTTCTCGAGCGGTCAATGAAGGTTATTATTTATATGCATACGACGTATTCAACGATATATGTATGCGGGATCATCCCGGTACCCCAAACTTAAAATGTTATAGAACGAAGGTCTGACATTTCGTCGTGTGATAAAAAACCGAAGCTTATGTTTGAATCTCATATAGCAGGTAACATTGACAATTTTGATCCATTGCAGTCGCATTTATTATAAATGTTTTAGTATTTTTGTTTTTAATCTGATATGTATGCGTGTGTAAACTTGCTTTCGAGTGTTGTGCGGCGTGGAACTTCTGGATTCACAAACTCGGGTGGATCGGTCCGAGAGATGCGCGCGCGCCGACTGCCGTGTTTCTGATTCCGCGTCCAGTCGTCCGCCGCGCGCGCACCCATCTACATAGCTGCCGCTCCGCACTCGCTGCTGATCCGTCTCGTTGTGCACGCGCGTCACCCTCCCCCGAACTTCTCGGCACGTGCACCGAGTTATTCTATCTCTTTCACGGGCCCCTCGACCCGGCCTTCCACGAACATTAATAATGGGCCGATAAAGGCTAATTACTCGCGTAGTTTGCCACTTAGGGATCGAGTGACGGGTGACGGTTCGCGAGTGCAGTGTCAGGGCTGTGATGGCTGAGAATCACGCACTTATACCTGAAGCCAACTCGATGTATACTCAGACGAACATGAAGGAGTCACAAGACATATCCAAGAATTTGATGAGCGGTGATTTTGAGAGACAATTTAGGGGTGCGATGGTTGAGAAGACGGATAGGCGATGGCAGACGTGGCTGATCACGCTGGCCGTGGTGGTCGGCGCGCTGGTGGCGTGGTTGTTGGTGTTCACGATAGTGCGCGAGGTGCAGATCCGGCAGCTGCGCCACGAGGTGGACGAGCTGACCGTGAACATGATCGCGATGTCCGCTAACGTCAAGTCTCTCAGCCAGAAGATCGAGAAGAACAAGCTGTTCAACGAGTTCAAGGACTTGCAGGACACGGTGAGTCCATATCATTAGACAGCACGTTTGTTTACTCGCAGATTACCTATGTCTGATTACAAAACGCGGTGTCAACATTACAACGACTTTGAACTAAAATAACGCAAAGAAGACGAAACATAAAAAGTAAACTTACCTACCTACTTAAAATAGGAAATGTATGCACATTTTTATTTCGTTCTAGCTATGGTTTGAACGGATGTTTATTTAATCCCTAACAACAACATGACGTTGTCAGGTAAAAATAATACAAAGGATAAAATTAATTTCATTTGGCCTTTGGGCAAACCCAAAACAGAACTAGGCCCGACTTGATTTACATTGGGAATTGGTAAACAACAACATTTTACCGAATAGATAATCGGATTCCAGGTCAGCGAAGGCCCAGAACGTGCTGAGAATGTCTTATGTAATTAGCGTGGTATTATGATGTTGTAGATAACTCGTCACTTCACTCGTCGCGCGGTACCTAAGGAGCTCGATAGTTAGTGGCCAAGGTCTACAATATAAACACTCCACACTATTATAGTCAATTGAGTGAGCAATGATACGATCATTTGGCATCGCAGCAATTTAATAGACGATATGTTCAAACGGTTTGTATCCTCAATAGACTCCAATTCGCGAACAGATGAGATCGAGGAGCCATTGAATAGAATTCGAAGGTTCTTTTGTTAGTTTTTGTCGCAAAACGTGAAGGATATTGGGTGGACTTCGTCGTGGGTCTAGAGAGCACCAAAACTGGTTTTGTTAACACTACAACCAGTTACGAATGTAAACAAAAACGTGCCGGGCGGCGCAGGCGCCGATCTTGCGCAACACATATCATTTTGTAGCATAGTCGCATTAATTGGACGACAATTAAATCTTTTCATTAAGATCTTCATTCCTTTGTAAGATATATGTATAGTTAAGATTTTATAAATAAGATGTTAGTGGTTTTGATTATCTAATTGGCATCTTAGAACTAATCAACTGTAATGATGAAAGAAAACATCGTAAGGCAAACCTGAATTTATCATAAATATAAGTCTGCAAGCGTGGTGATCTATGGCTTGTGCCTTCTTTGTATAAGAAGTCTTTGCCCAACTGTGGGACAGTAATAGACTGGTATTATTATATCCTTTATTAATAACATATTCATATAAATTACATTTAAAATATTGATTTAAAAATAAATTATTACACAATATTTTTATATTGTTAATGACGAATGATCTGAAAGATCAGGATTACCGGCTAAAGAAATAAACCGAACTTCAAATTACAATTACGTACTGTGCAAAACAAGCAAATCATTCGGTTTCTACGATCATCTTAATGTTTTAGTTACTCAAAGACGCCTCGACGAGGTTCACTTGGCTGGTGTTCAAAGTGCCACTAACTAGTTTAAACTTATTGTTGTTAGAATAGATACAGTATATTTATCGGCTGTAGTTTCACTGAGTAAATGAAAGTTGAAGGCAGATAATAAAGTATCGAATTTGGATGAATGCGACAATTTCTTATACTGAATCCTTGTCATTATATACCCATACTTCTACTCTGCCTAACCTTTTCCCAACTATGTTGGGGTCAGCTTCCAGTCTATTTGAGTACAACTGAATAGCAGTGTTTTACATGGAGCGACTGCTCATCTGATCTCCACATCCCAGTTACTGAGGAGCAACACGTTATCTCTTGGTAAGACTGGTTGTCAGACTTCCCAGCTTCTGACTATCCGTAATAACTGTCAACGGTCTACGAATGACGGTCGGGTTCAACGGCTTTACATGCTTTCCAAGGCATAACACCAACTTTCAAATTTCGGGCTGCTACTGAGACATTCCTCATGGAAAAACTCAACGACACTTTTTGCCCAACCTGGGAATCGAAAACAGAACCCCACGCTCATCTGTTATCCTTGCGATCACGTGGCCAACGCTCATGCCCTTGTGTATCATATAAACTGCTAGAAGAAATACGGTGAAATGAGCCTTTCTTGTAGACAAAACAATGATAACATAACATAATTATTGCATCAAACCATGCATCGTCTAGAAAACGCACTCCATACTCAAACGCACTCGCTTGATCAAAACTTTGATTTACTCCTACTGACCAACCTAATCCAAGTTTATTATACGAGTATTAAAGAATACTAGCTTCGTTATGGTGTTGTTTTTTTCACTCGCGTTATATATGTCTTTGGTTACTGCTCCACTCCCGTGGGTTATGTTTATTTTCCTCCAATTCCACTCATCATCATCATCTGCCTAGCCTTTTCCCAACTGCGTTGGGGTTGGCTTCCAGTCTAACCGGATGCAGCTGAATACCAGTGTTTTACATGGAGCGACTGCCTATCTGACCTCCACAACCCAGTAACTGGGCAACACGATACTTCTTTTCCAATCCGACTATTAGTCCCAAAGATATTGGCGTTTAAATAATTTTATACTTACTTACGATTATGATTTTCATGATCAAGTTTCCAAAGACCACCTACAGTTAATTACAGAAATTAAAATTACCCAGACTGTTACTAGAAATCCCATCAATTACTCAAGATAAGATGTAAATGAAATTAACGCTAATGAGGTCGTCAATATAAATAGCAACAAAGCACTCAAAACCGTGAGAAGTTAAACAGAACATAAAAATGTATGGGTGGTTAATTTTTAATGGTCTGCCTCACACCACTTGAACGATTAACGAGATATTAAAAATATTATTAGATACTAAGAGCTACCTTACGTAAGCTGTAAAATGTTTATGTTAGAAGTTTAATCGGTGAAGAAGAAGAGGCGGATGATCGATCACTTAACGATTTTTTTTAAATCTCTTTGAATTGCAAACATACTAGCCCACCTGATGTTAAGTGGTCACCGCTGCCTTTGTACAAATGCAATACCAAAGGCCTTGCAAATGCGTTGCCATCCCAGGAGACAAAGTTAAAATGTCTGGTGTGCCTGTAATTTCACCGGCACCCTTATCTTTCACACTGAAACACAGCAAAGATGCTTTGTGGCAGAAATAGTGATTATGTTTTTATGTGATAATAGTGATTATGACACGCACAGTACGCCGGTATGTTTAGGTAACATACCGGCGTACTGTGCGTGTACATTGATACACCCCTGTCAAACATGGAATACAGGTACTCCGACTAAGTTTAAATAAATAAATAGCTCACTGTAAATAAGCAAGGACAATGGCAATGATGAATCAATTAGGTGAATCAAACAAAAATTATTTGAGATTCAGGAAGGAATTTGCGTAACCATGCATGAAGGTACAAGAGGTATTTTGCTAATGAACAAAGTACCAATGTCGATAAGCAAATTAATCAAAACTACGCAGAAGAAACTAAATAGGTTATAACTGCTTTTGAAACTAAGTCAACAGTCGTTTTATTGGAGATCGTTTTATTTTTGACGGAACCTCTTTATGAAGCTTAGGAGTCACTGGTTGGTCAGTTACAATGGCTAAAGCTGTAGACAGAAGAGGTCCCTCAGAGATCGTATACAATGGGTAGTAAAATAGACTCATGAAGTACATACAGTACTCATCTATTGACTATTCCGAGACCAAATTCTTAAGTAGCATGTTGTTCCTTTTACTGCCATTTTTCTTTGTTCTGGTCCATACCACAGGACCGAAGGTTCCCCTTCCGTTTACGCCTATATTCCCCGAAGCGTTAGGCAGAGCTGTACGTAAGTACACCCACAGTTTGCGAGAATTTCATAGAAAAACTCAATAACACTTTTTGCTCGACCTCGGAATCGAACCCAAGACTTCTAGCGTAGCAGTCGCGCTTCGGACCACTAGGCTAACGAGGCAGTTAATAAAAAATATAGAAGGCCGTAATAGTTGACCACTACACCAATATTACATAACAATTTATGAATAAAATTAGCATCACTGTTTGCGTACAAAGCTAAAGGGAATTATGCAAATAATATTGTTATGAACGATAAAAACAAGGAAAAGTAATTAGAATCACACCGGTTACTTAACGTGATCCTTTTGAGGCTAGAACACACGTAAATGGTTATTAGCAACCATAATAATAGCTGCTGTTATAATCTTATTCGTATTATGTATTCATAATGGCACTTAGGGGATTGAGAGAAACATTACAGCTTGTTTGCGCTAGGATTAAAGGTACTTTAAGACATCCTTCCATGTTTGAAAATTCAAAATTAGAACGTTTCTTTCTTATTTTTTTTGCAGTTTTTTTTTACCAGCCCAAAGAGTTTGTATGTGTTCTTGTTGAATAAAATGTGAGCCAGTCCAAAAAAAGATCAACATTTAAAATTCTACTGGTGGCATAGCACTTGTAAATAATTCGGTAGTGGAAGACAATTTTAGAAAGGAATTCGCTGAAAGTTATGAGCATCAGTTTTGTGTGAAAAGCCATAAAACATTTACGAGTTAGGACCGTGTATTATAACCGTTATAGGAGGATCACATAAAGACGACCAACTACCAAACACTAATAACACAAATTATTTCGAGTAAGAAACTGCTGAAGAAATTATACAAATCCATACTATAAGCTTCTAGTACATAGCTCAGAATGAAACGAAACTGTAGGCATATTTTGTAACTAAAAAAATGTTTGGCGAGGCCATCCGAAGCCGCACATAAAATTCAACGAATAAATATAGAAACGTATAAGATGAAAGTTTACAAACATACAGGTTGGATTGGCGCCAATTTTTGACAGACCGTACCGTGGGATTCGGGGGGCCAGGTCTACTGCTGACGACATTCTGAAGCATAATATTGTGCTACAAAGTAAATAGCATGCTACGAAAGATTTATCGCTTGTTCCCCGAATTAGATTTTATTGGTTAGTATTTTGAACGGAATAGTTGCTAATAATATTTACAACAACATTGTTTTGTAGCAGAAAAGTAAAGAATATTTTTTTTACCCAACTTTTTTTTTTAAAAGAGTATGACAAAATTACCTATCAGCATATTTTATCTTTACAATCCACTTTAAAAGGATGTAAACGAAATACGAATTAGCGGTAGTTACTAGGAAAATAGTAAGGTATTTTATAGAATTTTTAAAATCAAACTACGAGATTTGCTTTAATTTAATATTGAAGCTTTTCTTTTCAAACGGTTCCCGAGTAATCATACCTTCTTTAAGGACGGGAAATCATCAAATGACTTCTTCCGCTCTTTGTGGAGCGCAAGGGAGTGTCAGACTCTTACTGACTAAAACCCACCCGTGTTCCTCCTACTGCCCTTTGCGTTCCAGGGCCACGGAAGATAGTTCTTTCTATATTTTGTTTTTTTTTCTTTACTTATTCGCGTTAAACTACTGATAATAATTACATTGGCTCTTATTTCTTTATCTTAAAACGTGTCACAGTTCATAAGTCATAGCCGTATGTTTTGTTTTTTTAACTGACCAAAACATGTAGGATAAGTAACTCTTTATTGAGACTTGGGACTTTCTTTGTACGAGAAATGTAACTACGAGTATACTTAGTATATAAGAAAACGCTCACCAAACCACAATACTGAACATTCAAATTCAAAGTCAAACCATTTATTTCAATTAGACCATTAAAAGCCACTATTTAGACGTCAATTACATGAAAAAATACAAATAAAATTGAAACTAGTTGCCCATATACGTCGTAGTTTCACAAAGCTTGTAAAAAAAATAATCTTTAAAATACCACAAAGGTTGCAAAAAGTAGGTAGTAAAGTATGTGCTTCTATTTTTAAATTGCAGAATTTTGTGAGGACATTGTCGATGGTCATATTTTTAAAGGTGGCCAAATAAACGCCCAAAAATGGACGTTTATAACGACTATAATTATACATTTATTTTACGTAAAATAATATTTTAATTACGGATTACTAAACAATGATAAAGTTATTAGTTTAGTTCAGAGACTTAATCTCGTACCTGCCTTTACCAGAATCGTAAGCCTAGTTTGAAAGTCTTTCTAACCTTTAGAACTCTCGCGTTTCAAAAAATGTTTTTAAAATGTTATTTAAACTAAAAAAAGATATTAAGTATCGGCTTGATTGAAAAGAAAAACGATCTATATTTATGAGCCGGGTGTAAGTGTTGCAGTCAAAACTCTTAACCAGTCAAAAGTACTATTGACTAGCAAAATCAGTCAAAACTACTTTTGACTGAACAGGTTGGTCAAAAGTGGTTTTGACTGAAAAATATTGGTTATTAGTACTTTTGACTGCAAATTTGCGGTTAAAAGTACTTTTGACTAACGCTCTTCGTCAAAAGTAGTTTTAACTGCAATAAAGCATCAGTCAAAAGCACTATTAACTTGTCAGATGTGAATAATGCTTAAAAAGCATAGTCGAGGAGCCCCGCTTCGCGGGGCTCAAGGGTTTACAAAAAAAATAACCACGAAGTGGATGGCGGGGTCTGTTCGCTCGCTTCGCTCGCTCTCTAGACCCCGCCATCCCCTTCTAACCTAACCTGTCCGAGTCGGGGTGCCCCAAGTCCCGAGCTCGCTTCGCTCGCTCTTTCATCCTATAATTTACTTTTATAAAGAATAGATATTATTAATTATTATTGCAGATTAGTGACTGATTTTTAAGAGTTTTGACTGATTCGGGCAGTCAAAACCACTTTTGACGGAATCACTTAGTCAAAACTACTTTTAACCAGCTCCATTGGGCAAAAGTACTTTTAACTGTTATTTTAGTCAAAAGTATTATTGACCAAAGCATACGGTCAAAAGTAGTTTTGACTGATTTTGCTAGTCAATAGTACTTTTGACTGGTTAAGAGTTTTAACTGCAACATAAGCATGATTCATGTCCAAAAAAGAATCTTTAATTAATTGAACGGTTGCAGCTAATGCATTCGTGTTATTTTTAAACATTTTTTGCAAGATATATCTTACTTAAAAGCCGATATTTAAAGACGGGGCGAAAGCTGTAGGCAGGAAAGTTGGTAAAACAAATTCTGTTTCCCATCGTAAAAAGCGACACGTAAATAATCAAAATGTCTTTTTGCTTACCATTTGGTATGCACAATCGTTAAAGTGACCAGATTCGGATTATCGCGGATTTTATGTGTATTCGCCTACGCAGCAATGAAATCTCCGATAACAACAATATGTTATTGTCATTATTGTGAATGACAACGAAACTGTCATGACAAACTAATAATAATTTATATTAATATTATAAAGACGTATGATTTTTTTGTTTGTTTGTGTCAAATAGGCTAAGAAACTACTGGACCGATCTTAACCATTTTTTCACCAATAGATAGTTATATTATTCCTGAGTAACATAGGCTATATAACATCACGCTACGACCCACGGGAGCGAAGCATTAACCAAAGACGTAACTTATGGCGGGTGAAATAAGCCAGTTCGTTGGTACCTAATATAAGCATTGGAGCATATGCACAAAATATGCGTTAACAGTTAATAAATTATTTAATTATTCAGCACATTTCAGCAATAACATTTGGTGTTAATGTTTATTGGTTGGATTTAGGATATAAAAAGTGGTTTTTATGGCACAACCTTGAGCTCACTCAAATATGAGATCACTTTGTGAGATTTTGTGTAAAGATGGAAATCAAGATGTGTCTAATTATAATTTGTATATTTACGTTAGTATTTTGTCGCTTTACTTGTTGTGATGTGTAGTCTTTACGAGTTTATTTGATACTCGCGACTTCGCTCGCGCTGTCTAAGGGCAAGCAACTATGAAATGTTTAGCTTATATCATCACTCTACGGCTCTTCAACTATTTCTTTTTTGTTAAAAAAATCACCTCGATCTTTCACTTCGTTGCGACGTACGTATAAAATGATAAACAAACAGACTTTCGCATCAATAATATTAGTTAAATTTATCATCATGATCTAAAAATATGTAAGGTTGTCCTATTTAAACTGCTGTTTACGATTTTGGCATAGAAAACTGTTATGTTTCATTGGTGAAATTAAATGCGTCTGATATTGATGTAGTCCAAGGGTTTTTACTATTTTATTAAAGTTTTTATCTAACTCCCAGAATGAATTATCATAAAATCGTAGGTAGCTATGGCTGGGAAATATTTACGCCATAACCTACTTTAAAAAAAAAACCTCTCTGCTCTATTGGCATACTTCGAAGAATGATCGATGTATTAAAAACACTCAAATAGACGTTAAATTATGTGAAGTTGTCAATCGAGTCCAGAAGCCATTTTATTTTAATGTATTCTAAATTCAAACTGCCCAAAATGGCGCCACCAATCTACGATATATTTTGCCGCGGTCAGCTTTCCAGCCAGTTTTTAGCTGCATAAAAATGATCGCCTAAATTATGGTATTGTTCAGAAACCAGTTCTGCAAACCGGTAAGACCGGACTGGGAGCTCCAAATTCGGAGGACTCAATGTTTGTCGGAAGGATATGAGCTATTAGCTGTTTACCTAGATGCAATATTAATGATGTGGTCTGAGCTGATTTGATTTGAGTTGAATTGAATTCGTATGGAATCACTGTGGCCCTGTTTTAAGTGTATCTCCGGACGCCCTTGTACCTATCTGTTAACTGGTTTTCGTAATTGGCAAAACGTGTGATTACTTTAAGTAATCCTTCGTTAAAAACGATCGATTTCCGTGTGAGCCGTTTTTATCTGGATACTTTTACTAAGAAGGCTTCAATAGCATCGTGATGTTTTTTTTGCTCCTGAAGCAATATGAAATCTAATCACTATTAATATAATAAAGCTCAAGAGTGTTTTTCATTGTTAAAAACGCATTAACCTCTTGCTCTGACTCCCGAAGCAGCGCGAAGAAGCTACTAAGCCATTTCCAAACAGGAAAATAAAGAGAGCCCACCTATCTACATAACAGTTGAGCACTTAATGAAATAATGACGACACAACAACACAAGCAACTGACGAAGCTTGATTGCTATTCCAGGCATTAGGTTCGGTTGAATCATGGCCGATGGGGCTAACAGGGATTAACAATTAAAGTGGACGCTGACCCAACGCCCACGGGTTCCGTCACCAGTCCACCTAACAAGACAATGGAACATGTACACGGAACACAGGATAATAACGTTCCAGAAAAATATAAGTAATTATAGGTAGCTTTTATCTTGTTATCTTGACTTACCGACTTATTGTTCTTGGAAAAATAGATCTATAGGTATAAATAATATAAAGAGGTAAGATTTTTTGTTTGTCTGTTTGTTTGTTACGAATAATTCTCGAAGTTACAGGGCTGGTTTTATCATTTTTTTCACCCATAGATAGTTACATTATTCCTGAGTAGGGTTGCCATTACCTAATTTGCCGAGCCTGGATAAAAACTTCAAAACCCCGGACATTTGGGGGAAATTTAGTTTTTTTCCCGGACATCCTAGGATTTTTATTATTATTTTATTTATCAATTATCTTTCTATTAATTGGGATTCCTCTGACACTAAAAGTGTCCGGGTTTCATCCGGACATTTTTGACAACCCCTCCCGGACGTCCCCCGGGCGCCCTCTAAACTAGGACAAATCCGGGGAAACCCGGACGGATGGCAGCCCTATTCCTGAGTAACTTAGGGTATATAACATTACGCTACGACATACATAAGCGGAGTAGTAACCAAAGACATAATCACATAACTAAGACGGGTGAAATAAGCCATTCGGACGAAGTTGCGGCCAGTTCGCTAGTTAGATATAAAAGCAAAAATATGATTAGGTATTTATTTGGCTGAAACATGGCACAAACATGTGGAACATTTATAAGTAAATAAGATTATTATAACTCGGAAAACAACTGATAGTTTACCAACGATTCTTGATCTTAATAATCCTAGAAGAAGCAAAGAATACTGCACCTTGTTTATTTAAACATAAAGCGCCTTTTGTTTCATCAAAAACTCAGTAGTTTCATTTCCTAGGAAACTGTGCTGCATAAACTGAAATCTGTAATACCAGACCAAGACGAAGAAGAAGATTTACAAAACGAAAATAAAAGAAACGAAGATATAATCATCTTGATATTTAGTCTATTAAGTGCTCAAGCATCTGCTTCCTCTACAGAAGAATTTTATTCTGAAGACGTGACTGACCTGCAGTGCTATTCTATAACATTTTCCATAGGAGAGCGAATCCGGATGAAATTAGCTAACTAATTAACTAGGTGTCATTACCTAACATCAGCCGTACATTCAGCTATTCTGTAACAAAAAAGCTTCATCGGCGAAATAATTATGAAAAGTGAGCTTGGAGTATTTAATCTGCCAATAGCTAGCATTAGCGGCGCTATTCTGTGCAGAACTGTCTCTTAAATTTGGGTGAAGTTTGCTGTCATTCTGACATCTCATATTTAACATACCACGCCTGGTTTCTCCGACGGGTTAGGCAGAGATGTACCAATGTACGCCGACAGTTCGCCGGTATGATTTAGGTCCCATGTAATAGGGGACGAGCCTATTGCCACCAGGACCACTAGGCTAAGGAGGCAGTTCAGGTAATCTCATATTACACTCTCACATCAATCTCACTTCAATTTCACCGAGAGAGGTTTTCACAAAACAAACCGTTAGAATATACTTGTCAAATTATACCTTCGGCTTACGGTATTTATCATGGAACGATGGCCGACAGTCCGCGTGGGCCGGAGATTTAATGACATTAAATTAGAGTTGGGTTTCAGTAATTGTTCTGTTTGTTACTACTAATTGTTCTGTGACAGCACTCAGTATTAATTTCATTCCATTTAGCTCGATTCCACCACAATTCCCTAATGTCACATCAATAAGTTCAGGCTATAAATCTGATACCCTACACTAATTAATATATTATACTCTAGCTTATGTCCGCAACTTCGTCGTTTTTAGCGGAGTTTTTTTTTTGGACGCATCCCAGATTTTTTCTCGAATAAAAGCCGCTACCTTCCATTGAAAGTACCATCAAAATCGGTTCAGGACTTTCAGAGATTTGTCGGAACAGACAGATAGAGAAAAAAATAAAGAAATGTTTTTTTTGCACAACCGTGTAAACTTTTATACTAATGCATTTAGTAAAGAACTGTTATTTTGTCATGATAAACACACTTCAATATTATTTATTGGTATATAGATTCTTGTAGTCCTTATCAAAGAAACCACTTAGCTAAATTAGAAGTTCAACTTTGACATATTAATTATTTTAATAGCAATAGATACTGCGGTCAATTAGTTCCTATTGCACTTCGCGCTAAAAATAGAGAATTGAGATCACAGAGCGTTTGTCATAATTGTTGAATGCACTCCGCTAATCAGTTGAAATTAAACCAGTTAGGAACGGTTTCTAGGAAGTAATGAACGTTTGGTACTATTAGCGGTGACGTTTATGTGTGAGATAAATTGCCGGCAGTGCAATGCTGAAAGAGATATAATGTACCAGTTGCTTCTTAGAAAAATGTTTGGCAAAACCTGAGTGCAGATTTTTCTACTTTGCAGGAGATGGGTGGTAGAGCTCTTTGTGAAAAAGCTCGTGCGAGAAAGTAGTACTACCATACTTATTTCTGCCGCAAAGCAATGTTGCTGTGTCCCGGTTTGAAGGGTGTGGGTGCTGGTGTAATTATAGGCACATTGAGACATTTCAACTTTGTCTTTGGTGGTTCGCATTTCCCATTGCTCTGATTTTCCAGGTGTCTTTTGGTAGCGGTGACAACTTAATATCTGGGTCGTCGGCTTGTTTTCCATACAATGATAAAGGGCATCAAAGGATTTCTGGTTGCCAGAAAGTCTGACAACCAGTCTTACCAAGAGTATCGTATTACCCATTACTGGGTTGTGGAGGTCTGATAGTCAGTCGCTCCATGTAAAATACTGATATTCAGCTGCATCCGGTTTGACTGGAAGCCAACCCCAACATAGTTGGGAAAAGGCTAGGCAGATGATGATGATAAAGGGCATCGAAAAGATTTCCTACAGCATCCCGGAGGGCAATTCTCGTAACATATAAAAACGTCAATGTTGTGTCAAATGTCAAATTCTAATGTCAGTCTCAATTTGACAAAAGTGGCTCTTACTTACCTACATTTTTGACCTTAATTATCGGAAAGATGAGATTTTAAACGATTATATTTACGAGAATTGGTCTTCAGAAGTTAGTTTAGTAAATATACTCCCACTTGTCGAGGCGGTAATTGGATGAGGATTCGTTGAGGATAATTATAGAGACTTTGAAGTCGAGTACTTTGTTTTCATGTCCTTGATAATGATTAAGTCACTTGTTCTGAAAACAACAGCCAAAATTGCCCACTACAAAACATTTCCAAATGGGCAAAGCTACACTTTTAATAATCCAAACTTAATATTATTGATGCGACAGTAACTCTGTGTCTGTCTGTTGCGCTTTCACGCGTAAACCGCCAAACTGATTTTAATGAAATTTTGTACAAAGGTAGATTAGATCTTGGAGAAGGACATAGGTTACCTTTTATCGAGAATAAAAACGGTTGAAGTAAGGGATAAAAGTGTGTTTCTATGGTAAAACCATGAAACTGTAGGCTGTATTAACTGTAGGTAATAAGAAATAAATAAACATTTGTTCAAGCGGTTTTTAAAAATTAGGATCTATAAAAAGGCCGACCAAAGTAAGTATTTTATAAAGCTATAAATATTTATCCCGAGCTGCGATCTTAATGTTTGTTCCGTGGTAATCCGTGGATTATTCTGAGGTTCAATAAATTCATCTTGGATCCGTTATTGATGAAGGCATTACCGGTACCGGTACACCGATAGATTTCTCCGGGAAAGAGCTGTCAATACAACTCGATCCGATGTAATCCAATGAAAGTATCGATACCGACGTTATTTACAATCCGAGAAATATTAACTCGATTGTAGAGAGAAAAATACAGATGATATGTTTTAGTTTGAAAATTTAAAATGCATTTTGAATTCTTCTACTATATTTATGTTTGTAGCTTCTTTGATATACAATGTTGATTTCAAAAGCAAGAATTCTTTTATTGACTAGATATTTATTTTCTATGACGATATAGGAGATGGAAATTTTATCGGAATAAACGCAATAACGTTATGCATAGAAATTGAAAGAGAATGATAGATATTGACAACCATTCAATTTGAATGGCCATTTTAATACAGATGTCGCCGATGCCGACACTGTCCGACAGTATAATTGTGTAATGAAGACACGGCTTTGAAATATTCAAAATATCTAGAGAGAATAATTGGTAATGATAATATCTCAAAACTAAATAGAAAAGAATCAATGAAAGAGTGCAAATTGTTAAGCCCTTTCATTTAAGAGGACTACCAAATTTGGAAAAGTTATGAAGTGATTTTGGTTTAAGTTTTTTTAATAAAATAAAAATAAGATCCCATCGTAATCGTAGCCATACCCGTGGCTGTATTTGAAGGATATAAAAAGAAATATGATGTTTTTACGTGGGCCATAAGTTCAACAAAGATCGGAAAATAAAGCGTCTAGCTAAAGACTGGGCCACGGAATCTGTATGAATGTTTTTTTTTCTTTTTTAGAATGAGAAATCATCAAATGACTTCTCCCGCCCTGGGCGGGGCGGGAAGGAGTGTCAGACTTTTACTGACTAAAACTCATCCATGTTTCTTCTTGTGGCCTTTGTGTTCCGGGAGCGCGGTATCTCTTCCGAACAACCCGCAGAAATGATTTGCTTGCACAAAGTCGCGGGCAGAAGCAAGTCTTATAATAAATGACGTAACATCGTCAGTTATTAACTTATTAAGCAAAAGATAAAGAGTATGACTCAACGGGGTCAAAGTAGACGAGTATTGTCATAAAGCGTGTAAAAGTGTTGCCAGAACAAACAATAGAACGTCACAAACAACTATTGTTCGCTAATGTTGCCAGTATCACGTTACAGTTTCTATTAGACATCCCGATTACCTTTATTAATTGTCTTTGTTTCATGAGACACAAAAACACCTTGGTTTACACCTTGTTTTATACCTTACTTCGATGGGATTATGATGGCAATCAAGCCGACGGCCCACCTGATGCTAAGTAATCACCGCTGCCTATAGGCATTTGTATCTACCATAGGCCAATCTTATTGCCGTCCCAAAGACAAAATTGAAATGTCTCACGCGCTTGTAATGTCACCGGCACCCATACCCTTCAAACCGGAACACAGAACGCTGCTTTGCGGCAGAAATGTCCATAGTGGTAGTATTTCCTAGACGAGCTCCTACACAAAGAGCTCTGTTACTACTAGTTGCTGTAGAAACACATATAAATGTTTGTGCTGCCATCTTTCAAAAAGCTCGTTGATAAGAAAAAAGCGAACTAATTTCGCAGAAAACTGTTCTTTGCAAGATTTTCTGTTTATATTTTTTCTTTTATAAAACGTTGCGTCGCATTAGTAATTTCTCTTGTATCATGTATAAAACATCATGTAAGGCTGTCCGCCCACGTCTTAAAATCGGTAACCGATTTTTTTATCGGAGAGAATGAAACATGTGAATTCTTACATACTAACGCACACGCCCTACAAAAAGTCGGTCCCACGAAAGTATGGATCTATTGAACGGTCCGATAATCTGTCCTACAAAAAAATCGGACGTGGGCGGACGCCGTAAACACGGTCTTTGTTGATCCCATAAAAGAAAAACTATTCAAATGTTGTGTCGATTGACGCTAAATTTTCCATCGCAGAGAAAATATTTTCCACAGCAATTTATCTAAGAAGGTACCTATCTTGTTTGAAACATCTTGATACTTTTGTAAGTAATGTTTTTCAACGCTTCTCTAAAAATACCAGTTCTAGGTAAGAAATATCTTGTTTGTGAATAAAATATTCCTTTACTGAGAAAACGTTGAGTTCGCGACATTTGTTTCGCATTATTTTGCTAGGTATGTCACTCAATCTATCTATTAGTACTTTGTTCTTTTGACCTTTCTGTCTACTGAAATAAAGGGCTAATTGGTAGGCGTATAGAAGATACCAGTCGTGGGCGTGGATCATGCGTCAAGTGTATACCGGCGGGAGACACTCCGGGCGTTGGGAGCCGCAAGACGACTCCCGGCCACCGTAGATGCGGGTCTGTGGACGGTGAGCAATGGTTAGCTCACCATCGACAAAAAAAAACACACATGGTGGTAAAAAGAATCATGGGGTGTTAGTCTGTAAGAGACCGATATAATCTTTCACGAAAATACTAAAGCATTTTCAGTAATACTTTTTAAAACACTGATTGTATTGTGAAAAGCGTTAGTTACTTCGTTTCAGATACCACCCACATAAGAATATCTATATACACATAAATAAAATTGAAGTGTCTGTTTGTAATTTCAAATTAACAACTTTTCACTAAATTCATATAACTACATGTATATACGGATCACCAAATAAAACATTTTTTTTT
The DNA here is from genome assembly GCA_932526535.1 of Caradrina clavipalpis. NCBI lineage: Eukaryota > Metazoa > Arthropoda > Insecta > Lepidoptera > Noctuidae > Caradrina > Caradrina clavipalpis. The sequence continues at coordinate 3,933,632 of OW052088.1, forward strand.
GTCTGTTTGTTCTTGCTAATCTCTGAAACGGGTGGACCGATTTTGGCGAAACTTTCACTTGCAGATAGCTCATATTACAAGGAGTAACTTAAACTATTAGGCAACTTATTTCGTTTATTTTAGTATACTAAATCGAAACCAATGAAATAGAGAACGCGATCGAAATAGCGGGCAACAGATAGTACCTAATAAAAATAAAAATATAATACCTATGTATACCTATGTATACCTATGTATATACCTAATAAAAATAAAAATGTAATACCTATAATACCTATGTACAGTATGTAAGCAATTAGGCACATCCATCCAGAATAAACGCGCCAAAGGCGTAGTCTGAGGTTTGAAGGTCAATTTCTGTGACTAAAAACGTTCAAAATCTAATTTCAACGACAATCAATTTCAAAAACTTACTTAGAGGTAGTTTTACCATAACATTGTGCCTGAGATTGGAATGAGAGCATCTTTAAAAATATGAGAATTGTCCCCAAGTACAAAAATAAATGAAAGCGTTTAATTTCAACAGCGCTATTCCAATTTGTTCAAATTGTGAAAGTTTTTTAGTTATTTTATAACCTCTCCATTTTAGATTCCATTTCCAAGATAGTTTCTCATATTTTGTATTAATATTTACTTATTCTTTTTTATTATAGACGTAACAAAAGGAGCTTTTCTATTCTAATAATATTATTTTGTTTTTTTTTGTTTAATTGTATGTACATCATAGACTCTGAAAGGATTGGATCGACTTTTAAAATTCTTTCATCAATAGATAGCTACATTATTTCTGAGTAACATAGGCTATAATAACATCACGCTACCACCGCGGGAGCGCAGCAGTAACCAAAGACATAACTTTACGCGGTTAAAAAGCCACGCGGACGAATTCGCAAGCGGTTCACTAGTATATAAATATAATTTGAATACCACAACACTTCGCTAGTATAAATATAATTTAAATACCAGCCCGTAATTTCTGTAGAAAAGCTGCTCCATATCACGTTATAATTAACCTTTCATAACAAATTCTCTTTTGCAAATCAACACGCGCGTCCGTGCGGTGAATACCAAATAGGAGTTGGTTCCCTCGCGAATGCACTGTGTGCTATTTCAGTCACAAATCTAGGTTAACGTAATTCTGCATGTTTCATGCGCACAAATTGCGTCACTAATACTCGATTTAGATCACCTGCGTTTAGGGAACAAACAAAAAGTATCGATTCTTAAGTGGTTTTATGATGAAATTCTCCAAATTCTCTATCGCCACTGTCTTATGAAGGAGTCTGCTCACTAGTCGGCACATCGTATCATTCCATGACCGTGCTATGAACGTAAAAAACTATTCACTTTGTCGAAAAGTAGGTATGAGACTGAGTATCTGTCTGACGTTGCGGCACGGCACGGTGTGCTTCGACATCGTCACGTCATTTTAAACCTTATTTCAACTAGTTTAGCTGTCATGATCCTGACACTTAACTAAGCGCAAGGGACTCAAAATTCACGACATGAATTCAAAAAATATTGAAATAAGGATAAAAAGAACTTGGTCATTGGCCCTAAGTCTAATAGTCTGTCTGGTCACAGACCAACACCGTCGCGTCCCATTCATGTTCTATTGGGAATACTAATCCGTATAACGTTTCTTTCCGTGCCTGATACGTTCATAGCACGGTCATGTCACGGTACGGTGTAGTGGGCAATCTCCTCTAGCCATTCGTAATAAAAGCCTGTGGTTACGGCACGCGGTTATATTGGTCCTCCAAACTTTTGAAGGGATACTCGAACAATATCTTTGCTTTATCGTCTTTCTTCAATAGGGATATAAATAGCTATTTATTACGTAATACTCCCTGAATTCAGAAAAGCTATTTCATGTTCCCTTGTCGACAAAATATCTTATTCATGACAATTTTTTACCCACGACGGAACGGAGAAGGTTTAGTGTTTAGGGTGAGGGATTGTTTGTGTTTGTTTGTGCTAACGAATGTTCCCATTTATCTCCAAAACGGTTTGACCGATTAAGATAAGTTTTCTGTGAAGGGTTTAGTTTAGCAGATGCTGGTAGTACCTACCTACTAAACCGCGTTGAAGTTTAAAACCCAGGGCCGTACTAAGCCTGTCAGAGGCGCAGGGCGGAAAAAGTTAATGAGTTGGTAATTAAGATGTTTATATGCCTACTCAGCAATGTCTCGATATTGACTGGATTTAATAAAGATATTGGTATTTTGGTTTTAAATGTATAAATAACCCGGTTTAAGCCGTTTTGTATTTGTATCAATGGGCCTCCAACAAAGTCTTAACATCCTCTTAGCCTTGATTAGGGCTAAATTAAGAGAGCTTTTCGAGATTTGGAGGCTTCAACTGGATTCCCGGAGCGGGCCGCTCCTTCCTCCCCCTCAGTCCGCCAGTAGCTAAACCTCTTAATTCGGCCCTGTCTCGAAATCCGTTCTTACTTTATTGATATCTCCTACCCATATCAAATTTCAGCTTCATACGTCAAGTAGCTTATATGAATTCGTGTTTAGGCTGTGAATGAGTGACCTAAATCCCTGTTTGGCGTCGAAGTATTATGTATGTATGTACCTAATGTACCTATATTATGATTAGATTAGCAATTGTTTGGGTACGTTTTAATTATACTCGAAGGAGAACCGAAGGAATGTTGAAAATTTACAATTGTAAACATCGTAGTGTTTACAATGTTGGAAAAAAAATCGCGCGTCATTTTTTATCTTTTCATTATCTTCTGCCCGTGTGTTTTTTTCGCATGTGTTCTTTTTTTGTTAAGTTACGCCTTTGGTTACTGCTCGACTCCCATGTGTCGTAGCGTAATGTTATATAGCCTATACTATTCCTCATGAACCTGGCTATTATATACAAAAATATTTTTTCCAATCCGACATTTCCAGAGATTAGCATGTTGAAATAAACAAAAAAACTCTTTAGCTTTATTATATTAGTATTTAGATAATTCAACATAATATACATATATTTAAAGTAATTGACCTCAATCCACATGATTCACGTTGTTTATCACTATATTGCTCATTTTGCGGTCAAACGTTCAGTTTCAAAATAAAATTAAAGCTCTAAAACTTATTGACTTCCAATTAATTGTGCTATTCCCATTGTGTTCTATCATTGTGACTAATTGCCTCTTATTCATTAGCGAAAAATACTTATGGACATCGGTCATAATAACAGCACTGGTCCGGCTGTAATTACCTCGAAAAATCCAATCGTTACATGCTTGCACCATCGTTACAGTCGCCACCTTTATATTTTGCGGATTAACAACTTATATTAATTACAATACCCCGCAGTTTCATCTTTGATTACTGCTTCGCTCCCGTCAGTTATAGCTTGATGTTGTATAGCCTATCACTGGCTGATAGTAGCTTTCCATATCTAAAATAATTTTTAAAATTGGTTATGTAGTTTTTTGAATTTATACATATCACACCTGTATTTCCTTGTAAGGGCTAGGCAGAGGTGTACCGATGTACACCCACAGTTCGCCGGTATGTTTTTAGGTATGTTTTTTATTTTATCTATTTCAAATAAAATTAAAAATCTTTTCTCTTTAAAATATTGGTTTGAACGAAGGCACACGATTTAAAGGCAAAAAGCAATAGATTTGCCCCCTATAACATAGGACTTAAAACATACCCGCGAACTGTGGGTGTACATTGGTTATACCCCTGCCTAACCCTCCGGGAAATACAGGCGTGATGGTATGTGTGATTTAAACTCCTAGCTTAAATGACAAATTATTTGCTGCGTTGTTCTAATGGGCGATAGCCTTAATTTTCACTTGTCGTAAACAAGGAAGACGAAGCTGAAACACAACCAATACATACGTACTACGGTATAACTAACTTGTTTTCTATTACGAACCGGAAAATTCCATCCAAAGGCAAAGTTCAAAATACATGATTGGCCTAGGATTTCCCCAATTGTATTGAGGCGAGAAATCATCATCATCATATCAGCCGCAGGACGTCCACTGCTGGACATAGGCCTCCCCCATAGATTTCCAAAATGAGAAATGGACTAGGATAATATCAGACAGATCCTAGGGATGGCAAAAGACCAGGGTTGCGGAATTTGTCGAAGTCAAAGTCAAAGCACTTATTTCAATTAGACCATTTACAGGCACTTTTGAATTGTCAAGAAATCGAAAGAGTCACCGCGACCCGGGATGGCAAAGGGCATTAGGAGGAACACTGATGGGCTTTCAGTAAGAGGCTGACACTACCTTTCGCTCTGCCCAGTCAAAAGTCATTTGATGATTTTCCATCATTAAAAAAAAAATAGTAAAGGTCTACAAAAATGCAAAGCAGATGCCAAATAGTCGGTCCTACGAATCTTCTGAATCGGCCCGATAATTCGTAATCGGTGCTACAAAAACTCAGTCGTGTTTGAGTACCGTAATGGTAAGTGCGTGTAAAAATGTATATATCTGTCTATAAACACATAGGTTCATGTAATATCTAACTCATTATTCTCTAGTACATAGTATTCCATTAGTATGCCATGTTAAGGCAGAATGGACAACTGATTTTATGTACCTACTGTACTATATTTTGAGTAAATAAAGATTTATTCTATTCCCTTCTTATCCAGGCATCTTACTTATTATAAATGTGAAGGTTTGAATAGATAGATATTTGTCTTCATTAAGTCTAAACGGATGAGAAGGTTTGGCACGGAGATAGATTATAGTCTGGAATTAGCACATGGGCTACTTTTTATCCCGGAAAAATGTACGGTTTCCGTGAGATAATAATTATAATTACTTTGTTTGGTTGGGTTTTTCCACTAGGATTTTCTCAGTAGCAGCCCGGAGTTTAGAAGTTGGTGGTGTGACACCCCCGTGCCTCGGAAAGCACGTAAAGCCGTTGGTCCTGCGCCTGATCTCTCTCCGATCGTGTCGGATTGCCGTCCCATCGGGCTAAGAGAGTTAGGGAAGAGGGAGTGCACCTGTGTTTGCGCACACACTTGTGCACGATAATATCTCCTGCGTACGTGGCTAGTCTGCATTAAGATTAGCCACCGTGGCCGGAATCCGTCTGGAGAATTACATATTATATTTTCTTTGAAGAAGAAGCTAGTTAGTACGTATAAACATTAGGTACAAACAGAAGCATACACCTTATAATCCGACTTTAACAAAAACTCATGAGACTTCAGAGACTTAGTGGGCTCAAAGTCCCAACCCCCATTAATTGCAATCACGCCCACATTAGTACAGCCACCATAGTTATTAACGTTCACTTTGCTATGCACATTACGAAGCGCCAGTTGCGGTCACAGCCGAGGTGCTCGACATCAAAGCTGGGAGTCTGTGTGGACTCGGTCGACTGTGAACGACTAAGACCGGGGAACACAACTGTCTTGGGAAGCAAGAAGCTTTTACTGTAAACTAGCTTAAGCCCGCGACTTCGTCCTGCGGGAATTTTAATTTTAATTTTTGCGGTGAAACGATAATTCTTTTTGTAAAATAAAAGTAGTCTAAGTTACGTCTAAGAACAACAGCTATGTGCCAGTGAAAGTACTGACAAAGTCGTAAAGCCGTTTTGGAGATTAACCGGGACAAACAGAAGGACAGACATAAATTCAAAAAAATGAATTCTTGTTGTAAACATTCATAATTATGCATTTAGTATAATAATTCCTCCGCGTGACGTAAACGATGACCAATAAATCGTGATAGAATATATGAATCCCTTACGTTAATTCAGTTTCAGAAAACCCTAGAAGCTGATATTAATGTAAATGTACGTAAATTATGTACAGAGGTCTAAATTAGAAAACTTTTTGTGTGCCTACTCGGAGCTTGACGGATCAACTCAATCAAATTAGTAGCGAACTCCCACCTCCGAATAAGGATCAACTGCTACAAAAAGGTGAATTAAAATACATCCTAACAAAATTGGAATTGTTTTGTTGTGTACATTGTGGAATAGGTATGAGCTCGCTTCTTATTACTTACTAACAAACAGCCCGCGACCGTCCGCGCCATAAGTTACGTTTTTGGGTAATGCTCCGCTCCCGTGGGTCGTAGCGTGATGTTATATAGCCTATGTTACTAAGAATAGTGTAGCTATCTATTGGTAAAAGTGGTCAAAATCGGTCCAGTAGTTTCGGAGCCTATTCGTTACAAACAAACAAACAAAATAATCTGACCTCTTTATAATATTAGTATAGTAGACTTTATGGCTGGGTATAAAAATATAATATCGATGTTGATATTATTCACTTTGCTTTCGGGCGCGATGTTGTTTTTTTGAGTTCTGTACCTTCCCGAAGGGTGCCTATTATAAGCCTCCGCTGTTCGTCCGTCTGTCTCTAAGCGGGTGGTATCTCATGAACCGTAGTAGTAGATACCTAATCACAGAGTGTGTATCAGATTTTTTGATTTTTTGTATTACGTTTAATTTAGGAATTCCGTTCAGCATTTTTAATACAACCATTGAACAAGAACATCGACCCGAATATACCGAACCGAATTTTGCCGAACTGAAAGCATCCACCCTTCGAACTGTGTAGCACGCCTAAGAAAACACACTTACAAGTTGTTTATCAACCGTCAGCTGTTCAACTTACTCCGGATAAAGCTCTAATAAAATATACTTGCCTGAAAAATGTAGCCCATGTTTACATGGATACCCGCTCGAGTGTTTGACTTTACTTACTAAGTATTTTCAGGTGTCATGGAGCCAATTTAGCCCAATATAGCTCGTTTGAAGGCTTCCAAACGGGGTATGTATTTTGAGAAAATTGCTTTCTGCGAAAATTCATTGGGTACTTGAAAACAATGTGATTGATAAATAAATTAGTATTGTTAAGTATTCAGTTAAATATAATTCATCTATTGGTCCATCAAAGTTAAAACTAAATAATAATTAAATTACAAACTATGTACAGTTAATATAAAAAAGTAAGGTCATAGGGCGTCAAAAAACTCATCCGCATCGCTGTCAATGGGGCATGTGCCCAGAAGGCTGGCAGCATTGCCACGTTGTATGGCAATGCTGATTCTTTGGCCAAAGAATAGGCCAGCCCTCTGGTCAGTATTCAGTTGATTTTGGCTGTATTAAGGTTAGTTAGTTTAAAATAAAATTGCTGTTTTTGGTATAGGTCTGGCGCAAACTATGCCTTAATTTACCTAACGCAACAGTTTTCACGGAGACATTAGCTCGTGGTACGGGCAAAAAGTTTCTTATAAATAATAATAATACTAACCTATTATTGTCCTACTGCAGGACAAAGGCCGCTTCCCAAAAAGAGAAGGCATTGATTACCACGTTTGCTGAAGGTGGATTGACGATTTCAGATTTATGTCAATTATATGTCCAGGTTTCCTGACGATGTTTTCTTTCACCGATGTCAGTGATGTCCAAAATAAACTAAGAAAATACACACTCACACACATGAAATAGAAAAAGAGTCCTGCTTAATAATGTACACCAATTACTTGCTCTATAGGGATTCGAAATGTAATTTCATATTTAACCTTACGTAACCCACGCAGTATTAGCGGCACAAATCCCATATAAATGTTCGCATTTTTATAGAGTAATATTAAATTAAGTACATACTAAAATTAGATGTAGGTATCTCTTAGAATTTTCCCTGAAAGGTTGAATTTAAGTGGGAATGCTCAAAGAAAGTATAAGCAGCTTTTCCATGAAGTTGAAGAGGACTTAATCGCTACCAACGCTCTTGCGCCAACGATTTCAATTGATGTTTGCCTACTCATATTGTGTAGGTTAATTTTTTTTATACCACTGAAGGTGGCAGACATGCTAACGACCCGCCTGATGTTAAGCGGTCACCGCTGCCTATGAACAACTTGCAACATCAAAGGCTTCACTCGTGCCTGAAGAACCCCATGCTGTAGTCTCTTGGGAAAACCTAAGCAGGGAGCGCATTTCACAACCTAAGCGTACGTGGGAGGAATTTTCTCTGAAACCGGACCTTACGGGACCATTTAGGTTCTAAGGTGTGAGGATGGGCCCCCTGCCGATGGCGAGAGATGTGATGATAAAAAGTAGGCGCTGGCATAATTTCAAATATTTCCTCGGAACACAGCGCATTGCACAGGCGGTAGAACACACACAGGGAGGCAAAGTCCCTCCTCAGACTTAAGGATTCAATACCACCTTTGAGCGTGGGATCATCAATAATTCTCACAGCGCGTCTTTGGACCGAGTCAAAAGACCCAAGCTGCAGTGGAATTCTATACGGTAATTCCACCGTCACTTCGACGCTCACTTCGCACTTCAAAGTGTCAAATAAATCAATGTCATTTGAATTTGATTGAATATTTGATGTCATTGAATAGCGACTTGAGATGCGAGTTCATGTCTGAATTTTACAGAATCCCGAAGCATTTTGAAAAGGTACTCGTATTACCTACCTCAAAAGGCACAGTATGTATTTTAATTAGTCTTTTATATGGCTTCTTGGGATACAAATAGCTGAGGGAAATAGGTAGACAGATTCATATCTGGAGTGGAAAATGTATCCATGGCGTTTTCTGGTGTCCAGTATTATTTTTCCGTACCTACCTTCTTTTACGAATAATAACCAAATACCTTAATAAATGCCTTATTTTACGAATCTATTATTTTTTGAGGATTTTCTGCTACATTGATTATAGTTATAGGTACATATGTAAACATATAGCATTTCAGCTTTTGAGATTTGTAGCTCTATACATAGAAGCAGAGGCCACTTGAAAAAACAAAAGTTGTGTACTTGAATCCTAAACAAATAAAAAACTTATCTGATATGGCATTAGGTTTGCCCATTGACGGTATGAAGAGGAATATAAACATGACATGAGATTCTGATATGAAAAGGAGAAGTTCTTTTGATTTAGTTCGTATTTCTATTAAACACAAGCTTCTGTCCGCGACTTCGTTCACGTGGTTCTAATCACCCGTGTTTACGTCTTTAGTTACTGCTCCGCTCCCGTAGCTCGTAGCGTGGTGTTATATAGCCTATAGCTTTCATCGATAAAAAGACTTACCAATACAAACCAATAAACTTCCAATTCGAACCAGTAGTTCCAGAGATCAGCGCGTTCAACTAAACAAACAAACAAACTCTTCAGCTTTTTAATAATAGTATAGATATGCTATTGTTACTGGAAGATATAAACTACATTTATGTTTTCATATCCAAAACACTTGACGAAAGGAATCATCCTTTTTATAAAATAACCTTTCATGCTTTACCCTGGTTTAGCTCATACCCTGAGGATTGCTGCAATATTTGTTGCACAGAAGTTTGATTGGGTCCGTAACCGCGGAACTAAGGACCACGAGTGTTTGTGTTGCAATGTTGTTTGTAACAATATCTTCAACTACTGCACCGCATTGCAGTGTTAGGATTAACATTTTAATGACATTGTATTTAGCTGTTTTATATTATTAATGTATCTTCTTGATTATATATAATTTATGTAGTTTGCATAACATTACATATTTTTCACATTTTACTACCTGTAAACCCAACTAGGTATGTTTTGCAAAATAGGTAAATGGTTGATTGATTGATTGATTAATTGTAAAAAGTTAGCCTTGCCTTTAATAGGTTACGAAAAGTGATTACTGTACTGCAGAGTAAGTCTTATATATTTTAAAATAATATTTCATACAGCTATCAGTTATTTTAAAGTTTGTTTCTGATATATTTTTATGTAAGCGTGGGTTTCAATGTTTATAGATTTTATATAAATAGCATCTGATATGAGGTAAATCCACGAAATCACATTATTTTTGCGAATTCGAACTCGTATACGTTTGAAGGTCTTAATAAATCAAATCTTCAAAGCTTCAAGTATCTATGTACTTATTTATTTCTGAATGCTGATATTTTTGCCTTATACCTTGTGATTTATTTAGATTTCTGGAAAACAGCATACGAATTTATTTTTGTAATGTAACGTAGTAAATCATGTGCTTCTCTTATAGGTAATGTAAAGGCGTGCGCACATTGTTGCATGTACATTATCAGTATAAAGTCGGTATCTGAAAGCAACTTATTTACTTCAGTGCAAAGTTTCCGCTTCACCCAAGTAAAACGTATTGATCTTGGGAACCACCTTTGTACTTAAATTTGATTATACCGCAGAGCAGGGAACAAACGCAATTACTACGTAGGATATTCAATCTCCCACCTTTCATAATATTTGTAAGATTTCACATGTTTGGCTATTTCCACGTCTGACGTCAACAAACCTTGAAATAGGAACATTTCCAATAATTTCAGAACGTACTAGGGCACGTTCCTATGTAATGGTATATAATAGGAATGTACGGTTCAATATGACGGTGTTATGTGTACAAGTGTGGACGGACGACTGTCAGCTGTGCTCGACGGGCAGATCGTGTACAATGTTGGAAAATTCTCTCACTTGTATGTTGTTTGTTATGTTTCATTTCAAAAATAAATATTGTTGTTGTAGGTACTAAGCTTTGTTTTCGTATCGAAGGACCACTTTTGGTTATTATTATTTTTATGAAGGAATTCACTAGTTTTATCGTATTTTGCCAAACTGCTACTGGATAAAAGGAGAATAGGAGATAGGCAGATAGGTAGCGCCTACTCAACACAAGTTCTTCTAACAATGCAAAATCAAGGTAACGATTTATCTATAAAATCCTATAGACTTTGCAATGCTAAAGTACATGATTACCTGAAAGCTGCGCGAATCCTATCATACCAACCAGCCAGTAAAAGCCTATTATCTGTCGATTTAAACAGTTTATTTCCATAGAAAACGAAGGCCTTGGAAGCTCGCCTGTTAAGCTTCATTGACGTCCAAATCCTCCATTATATGTTTACAGATAAACTGACAGTAATTCACCGTCTAAATTAAGCGTCGATCATTCACAATGGTATCTTCTCCTGACGCGCACGGCAGATTCGCGCGTCAATACATCGTATGTGCAAAGCATTATAGTACTTTATTGTTGCTATTTTTATGTGAAGAGATGCAGATGGTATTGGCATTCTTTCGGTTTCTTCAAATATACCTAAAGGTTAGGTTTGCACGGTTTAAAATCAAAGTGTTGAGAATTTTAGTTTAGTTATCTCTTCGAGAAAAAAGCTTTTTGATTTTTATTAACCGGAAAAAGTAATGCAACATTTCTTAGTAAACATTACGGTTTGAAATAATTTATTTTCTATTAGGAACAACGGAACAAATTAACTGTGAGAGGAGAGTATACTTACATTAGGAATATTTTCTTAGTGTAAATCTTTTGTCGTAATTGGAACATTAAGTACTATAGCCATATGTATCTAAAACGGGGACCGCCGATGCACCCCATAGCTATGCATTAGCAGTTAGCATAGCCAAGTTGTGCTAGTTTCCGATGAAAACATGCCGCAATGAGACTCGTCGCCGAAAGCTATGCGATCAAAACAAAATTAAAACGATGGGAAGTAGCGAAACAATCGCTGGCACCGCTCCATTTCCTACGAATAAACTTAGTTAGAGAACTGTACACCGCTAAACTGATCCAGCGACGTTTATTAAACACGAGAGTAACAATTTACAAACTCTGCCTGAAATTAAATGAATCATGTGACGCGTAGATCAAAGGGATATTTTTGTTTGACATGTAATATTAAATTATATTAATAAGGACATTTTTTATTGTTACTGTGGTAGAGTTTAGTGTGGCAAAGATCGGTTACTGACACATTATATATTCTGCGGTTACTGGGTTTACGGGAAGCTTTGGAAAATTAATGTTAATGATTTTTGCGTGTATAAAAAACTGGTCCTTTGAGTCCATTGCCAAATTTTATAAAAAGTGTTGACTTTATTTAAGATAATATAACTCACCCAGAGTTTATGGATTTGTAGAAAGCAACGTTTTTTTGAATAGGACAGTTTTCTGTTGAAAGAGTGCGAAACACAGTTTTAATACTATTTATTTTTGTGGCTTAAAACTATTCTGTCAAATTATGAAAGTACCCACAACTCTCTTATTTTATTATAAGTATTTATTAAGTTTTAAATGTAAGTAACGCCTAATGACACATAGACTTAATATTTTATCTATGTTTTCTCTATAAGTGAATTTGTAATTCTTTTGAGAAAATAAATATCTCTAACCGTTATTTTTCAATCTATTCTATTCTGCTTTATATTTACTAACTCTGCGATGGTACTATATTGTATTTGTAAGTTTACAATTCTAAGGCATACCTAGCATAAATAGTTACATGCGTGCTTAGAATTCTAGTGCATGCGTCATTCGCTTAGAATAACAAGTACCGGAATAGACTTCGGACATTAGGACCAAAAAATAGATTGCGTTGTAGGTGCAGATAGAGACATTGTTCTACGAAAATAAAACGGTGAAATGAGCTATTCAAGTGGATTTTTATACTATAATAAGACGCAAATAAAGATAATTATGAAAATATACGAAAGAAGAAGATTTTTTCGTTAATATTTTTGCAGAAATTACCGAGCCTTAATTCTATACATCTTTCTTGCTAACATCTTCATAGACATATTTTGATAATGTCATACTTTCAGTACTAAATCCATTAAACTGTAACGTAAAAGGAATGAACAGATTTCTTTCCACAATCCAAGTCTAAATTCCAAATACCTTGATGAGAAAAGGGAAGAGTGCGTGGGAGCAAGCTTGTGGTACAAAGGTCAGCGTGCAATCCTAAGTAATGAAACTGTTTCCCTTGCCACACAAAACAAAAGCACATACCTATGTGTTCCAATTTCAAAAGACTCTCAAGAAACTACACAGGTTGTTGTTTTGTGTCAGTTTTTAAAATAAGTCGCCAAAAATGAGGTTTTTTCAGTCAAGGTTTTCTACGGTGACAGTTTAAATATGTCTCTCTTTTCTTCAACTCTTATTATGAATATTTGTTGACTCCATTGTACGCCATTTTTTTCAGGTTTGAAAAAAATGGCAATTTAATAAACTAGTGGTTTCTTATTTCCACGGAGCAAAATTTCTCCTTTTCTCCTATTCACTGATATACACGGTGAATTTTAAAGCGTTGCAAAGCGGCAGCGAAATGATTTTGTTTTGGTAGTAGAATCGATTACTAAATATCTTTTTTATGTAAATATAAAAATGGCAGATTTACAATTGTGAAAAACTAAACTCGAAAGCGACCTCAATCTAATAGTAACCACTTTAAATAGGTATCTCGCGCAGCGGTCGAGACGCGGGCGGCATACGGCGACGGCGCGCGGCGCGCGCGCCTTTGAACAGGGTCGATACCCCTGCGCGTATCAACAGCTGATTTGCTGATTTTTAGTTAATTTAATGGAACACAACACTCAAGATGTTAAACCAATTTTCCCTTCATCCTTTTACGGGTTTAGGACCGTCAAAAACACTTTTTTACCTACAACGTACTAAACAGAGAAATTAAAATAATTGTTTGTTATCTTTAAGAAAATAATTTCGTGATAAGAAGATAGTAAAGTATTTTAGGCGTATTTAAAATTGGAATCAACTTATTTACAATGATTTCAATTACGTAACCTATTATTAATGTTTACTATTTACAAAATACTTACCTACACTTCCCGGTAATTGTTCGAAGTGTAAGCCACTACGTTCCACACACAAACAAGCACGATTTAGTGAATTTGGTTTTAGTTTTAATAATGTGTCTCTGTCACTTCTAATCACATCGAAAGCGTTCACTATCGGAGTCACTAACGCGTCCCGAGTTTCGTATTCCTCGCGATATAGGTAGGTACCAGGCATTTTAGCTCCGACCACAAGAAGTCCAATGGAGATAAGTCGGAGTAAAGTCGTCGAGCAGCAGACGCATTGTGATCCGCCCTAGCGTACAGTTGCACCATGGTGACGTACTCAAAATTACCGTAATTGTAGTTTCTGTCCATTTTTGTTTACTTGAACTTACAAGTACAAGGTTCGCGAGGCAACTGAGCGACGAGTGCGCGACGCAACACGGCGCGGCGCCGGCGCGTCTCGGCGGCGTTCTTCTTATCTTTTGTTGCGAATGGCGAGTCGGCGAGCAACGCGCTCTAGTTTATACCGTATCACGAGGGGCGAAGGCTTGTTTTTCTCTGAACATTTAATTTTTCGCTTTTTCCTTTGTGGGCACCGCGTGGCTTTTAGTTTATACCGTATCACCAGACGCGAGAGCTTATTTTTCTCTGAACATTTATGATTTTGTTTTTCCTTTGTCGGCAGCTCGTGGCTGCGCGCGAGTTTGAATGTACCTACGTTACGTCTGTGTGTGTCTGCCGTGTGTAACTATTGCAACTCACGCTTTCGAGTTAAAGATTCTTTTTTTTAATATTTTAAAATAAAAATATGTTTATTTTTTAAGTTTAACTCTATAATCTATTAGTACTACTGAGGGCAAATCGATCTGCCGCGGCTTTGCAACGCTTTAAAAGTCAGCGTGTATTTAATTGTTTTATTCTCAATTAGACATAATCTTCCCAGCCTCTCCCTAACTATGCTGTGGTCGGTTTCTACACTAAGCGGATGCTGAAAATCAGTATTATACATGGAATACCCATCCCATCGCACCATGGAACCACCACCCACACCATCCCATACCCGTCCCATGGAATGGCCTATCAGAATCTGTCCTCCGCAAGCCAGTTACTTGGTAACACGATACCCTCATAAGACTGCAATGGTTGTCAGAATTCCGAGTTTTCCAACTAGCGTAACGCGTAGATACTAGTGTTGTTGAAAAGAATTCAATTCTACAATATTAATAGCAAAGCTAAACGCGGTCTATTTGTGTCAGTCTTTTGTTTTGTTTGGATGAGTTGCATTGCATCGCTAAATGATACGAGTTCATTGATCCAGTGCAAAGCCATGTGTATTTTTTCTGACTGGTTTGTCATAACAACAGCTTTGTTTTGCATTTCAATCATTATCTTTATTTAGAGTGTGTTACATTTCATTGTATTTAATAATTAATGCAATTTTACACCGAAGCATCTACAGCTATATAAAAACTGTATACATATACCACTGTTCTGCATTTTTTTTTTCACGGTCTACTAAAAAAGCTACATTTGTCGAATTCTCTGACAATAATGGCTTTTGTTGTCAAAATTGACCAAAAATGGAAGCTTTATTGGCGGACCTAGGCCTTTCCTAACATACCGACCACCTAGCTAGACTGAAGGCTGCAAACGTGTTGTACCTCCAAATTACCATATGCAACCGTTCGACAGTATTATTATGTATGTCAAAACAATACCCAAAATAATATCATACTCATCGAATATTCCGTGAAGGATATTTTCGTCGGGTCAGCCAAAACACGTCAGTCATTTAGTAAATTGGATCGAGGAGGATGCGTATCACGGAAGTACTCGTAAAACATTTGTGGACCACCCAGAAATGCCCAGAATGAAACTTTAGTGTTTATGGCGGAAATATCACAGAGTTATGGAACGAAAAAGTATATTTCTCTATTTCTTTTTTAAGAAAATTGTGTCATTGTTACACATAGTCCTGCTACTATTTATAAACGCGTTATATTGGGAGAATGGACTCATGTTCGTTACTCATTCACGCTTTAACGGCTCAAAGGAATTAGCTGGAATTTAGCACATATATAGATATTGATGTAACTTAACACATAGGATAATTTTAATCCCGTTTCCGTGGAATAATTTTACACAGACGAAGTCGAGGGCAGAAGCAAGTACCTTATAATTTATTTGAGTGAAAAAGTTTTCGAGTTAGCAGTAACTGTGACCCTAAAATTTCTGCTGGCGTCTAAAATACAAATAGGTACCACCTACGCCATTCTTGCATAATTTAAGGTTCAAAGTCAAACTTGTCAACTAAGCAGAGGTAACATACCAAATAAACAACATACTTTGTAAAACTCCTTCGCTTCTCTCGTATTAAAATAGTTAAGCGGCCATTTTCTTGCATTCCCGGCAGCCATTTTGCATTTACGGGTCACCAGGGATGCCGGGGAAATGGAAAATGGCACCAATCCACTTACCCGCTCAATTTTGTCGCAAATTTAATCGCAGCAAATAGGTGACACCGTAAAACTGTTTAGATTATCTTTATGAGAAATCAGCAGTGTTATTCTGCAGAAATATCTCTCGGTGAATATTTAGGTGAAGTGTGTGTATGGTGAGCTGCCATCTAATGCTAGAGAATGACAGCGGTGATTTACTCACGTCACCTAGATTCACCGAGGGATATTTTTACAGAATAGGTCTGGTCACTCTTAATGTAAGGGAGTACAGATTACATTCCTGAAAATATATGTTTCTGTGTAGCGGTGCAGGTCAAAGACCCAGAACCGTGTGCCCCGAAAAAACAATATCGCGGACGAAATTCGCGTATTTTATCATCTCTGATCTTTTGCCAGGCGTACATGAGATAAACATCAATCCTGTACATGACTTTGGGATTATCGAATTATATATAACGTGCTTAAAATTCTGTTGCCGTATAACAATGGAATCCATTGAGAAATAATCCCTACACGAATAAATTTTGTTTTTATCTTATCTCTTTGAGCTTCAATGGCGTGCAGTCTTGATACTTGGCACACAAAATTCTCGCATGTGTTTTTTGATTTTAACATGATTATTTGAAGGGTTACGCCAAAAATATATAAAGAACATTTACTGATATCAAGCTGTATAAGAGTTTTTTTTTGTATAAGTACATTTCAATCGATTCGCGTTAAACCAGAAACATTTCTTTTCAGAACTGGTTGATTTAACCAATGCGGAACTTAGCAATGTAATAAAAAGGACCAATACAAAAAATAAGACATTTCATTGAATGCAGTCCTCATTTAGTTGGCACTGGTGGTTACAGTGAGGCAAAACAAGTTAAAAAGTAATCTCCTTGTAATGGAATACTGTGACATCTTTTGACGGTTGCGGGGTAACCGCCGTCAAATATTTTCTCATTTTATTCGACTACGGCAGATTGTAAATGAAGAGTTATGAGTTTAGCTGTGGCGGCAAACGTCTGCGTTTAATTTCGCCACTGCGTCTATAGGTACTGAATTTAATCAAGTATGGTACCTAATATTATAAGCTTAGAGTGCATGTCAGCAATCTCTATAATACTAAAATAAATACTATTATAATAAGTTTAAAAGTTTTTACACGACAGCCCCAAAAAAAGAGTGATATGTTTTCAGTTTTAATGAATGTATGTGTTTTGTTTATATTCCCCCATAACTTCTGAACGCCTGAACAGATTTTTTAATTGTTTGTTGGTTTGTTTAAAAGCGCTAATCCCTGGAACTACCGGTCAGATTAAGAAAAATCTTTTAATTTAATGTTATATGTTAAGAATAACATCACGCTACCTACAACCTTTGTTAGCAGAGCAGTAACGGGAGAAAAAAACACGCTAACGATGTCGCGGGAAGAAGCTAGTTAATCACTATTCAATAGTTTACAAATTAACAGTAAGTAACTAATTATTATGGCGCAATAGTCATGTCTGATTGAACAATAAATACAATTAAGAACGAAACGAACGAAATAATAAATATTCATGAATAACTGGCAATTGTTGTTTAATGAATAGTTAATACAGGGCGGCAGTTAACAATGGTAGCTGACCTATATTTGCAATTTCGGTCTCTCAGTTTAAAATGTTTCAATTTTCATCAGAGTAAATATTGTGGTTTTGGATAGTTTCCATTAAAACGTAGGTACCGTAACCAATATAAACAATACTATACAGCTTTGAAATGCTTTTAATTACTTTTCACATACCTACTGGTTTTACCTATATTATATTTTAAATTTTTTGAATTTTTTGACGGGCCTGTTGGTCTAGTGGTTAGCGGCCCTGACTGCTAAGCCGGAGGTCGTGGGTTCGATTCTCACCCAGGACAAACTTTGTGTGATGAGCATGATTGTTTGTTCTGTGTCTGGGTGTGATTTATCTATAATATGTATGTATTAATAAATTATATAAGTATGTCAAATCAAATCAAATCAAAGCATTTATTTCAATTAGACCATTTACAGGCACTTTTGAATTGTCAAGAAGTTACAGTTTAAAATTGAAGCTAGTTGCTCGTTCCAAAACGTAGGTCTCTATGGAGAAGAACGAGCAAGAAACTCCATGGACACTCTTTTCCTTCCATTTGGTTTTTACAACGTCTTGGTTACAATATTCTTGTTGCTTCTATATGTGAAAACAATGAAGGTGAATATAAAAAATAACAAAATTATAATAACGATGTAAGACATGGCAGTTAAGAGATGACCAATCCCAACTGACAGCACCCGTTCACGAGTATGACGCGTGCATCAGCACCGTTTAGCTCAACCATCTTGAAGGGAACCAAACGATCCAACCCACGCGCCACCGTCAGCAAGACATTAAAGTGAGCATGACAAAGCTCTCAACTGCCATGCTCAGTGTCCAACACATAGTAACTTAACAAGTAAATGGCTCCATGGTAGTCACATTTACAAAATTGAAATAAATGATGTAAAATTATACAAAACTAAGGTCATCAGCGAACCTTTTCAAAAAATAAACTGTCGTAAGTAGAAAAAAAAAAAATCAGTAAAAATTATAATAACGGTATACGTTATTAAGGTCAATAAAAAAGGTGCTAATAACATCGTTATATTTAGAAGAAAAAAAATGTATATTAATTTGTGTGCCCAAGTGGCTGTGGAGCAGGACTAGCATTAAGCCAAGCATTTTTATCATTTATATAATCTTCTAACTTGTAATATGCTTGACTACATAGTGTGCGTTTTATACATGTTTTAAACTTTCTCTCATTTAGTTCGAGAATATTGAGCGGTATTTTATTATAACATTTTACTAATACCCCATAAAAGAAGTGTGTACTTTTGACAATCGAAAACTTGGTTGCTCTAATTTATTCCTATTTCTAGTATTAAAATTATGTCTATCACCAACTTTTCTGAAATGATGAAGATTTTTCCGAACATGCATAATGTTTTCATATATATATTGACAAGGTACCGTCATGATATTAATTTTTTTAAACAATTCCCTTAGAGATTCGCGTCTGCCAAGATTATAGATGGCTCTGACAGCCCTCTTTTGCAAAATAAAAATAGATTCTATGTCTGCAGCCCGTCCCCATAGCACAATACCGTAAGACATGATACTATGAAAGTAGCTAAAATAGACCAGCCTCGCGGTATCCACGTCTGTCAATTGTCGGATTTTCCTGACAGCGTAAGCGGCTGAACTCAACCGCCTTGCAAGAGATGTTAAATGAGGACCCCACTGCAGCCTTGAGTCAAGCGAAACCCCCAAAAAAACTGTCTTATCGACGAATTCTAGTACTTCCTTATTCAATATAACGTTACATGCACTACTTCTAACGTTCGGTAAAGCAAATCTTATGCATTTAGTTTTCTTCTCATTTAACACTAAGTTATTTACTGTAAACCAATTATGAACCTTAAGCATAGCGTTATTTACTTCGTCAAGGTGCTGTGTCCGTCTATTTACATTAAAAATCAGTGAAGTATCATCAGCAAATAACACCATTTTAGGTTGATTTTTCAGTAAATGAGGTAAATCATTTATGTAGACTAAAAAGAGAAACGGACCCAATATTGAACCCTGCGGAACTCCCATCTTTACTTTCAAGCCTGATGAATTTACACCGTTTATTTGAACTTGCTGTAGTCTATCATTTAAATACGATTTCAGTGAGCTAAGCGCTAGTTGACCGAGGCCGTAATGCTCAAGCTTCTGGAGGAGGGTCTCATGATTTACGCAATCAAATGCTTTTGAGAGGTCGCAAAAAATGCCAATGGCATCCTGTGAGTCCTCCCATGCATTAAAGATGTGCTTAATTAAAGTGACACCGGCGTCTGTAGTGCAGCGCCCTCTGGTGAAACCAAACTGCTGGTCGTGTAAGATGTTATTACAGTTAAAATGATTAAGCATTTGATTGAGCATCACTTTTTCAAACACCTTGCTGAACACCGGCAATACCGAAACGGGTCTATAGTTATTGGTGTCTTTACTATCCCCGGATTTAAAAAGTGGTATAACTTTGCTGTTTCATTAAAGTCGGAAAAACCCCTTGGTCTACACATAAGTTAAATATTAAAGCTAAATAGGGTGCAACTGTCTCAATAATAGACTTACACACATTAGTAGACATGCCCCACATATCTTCTGTAACCTTGATCTTAAGTTGTTTGAAAGCCTTTATGACATCCACAGGGTTAATATGTCTAAATTTAAATTCCTTAGGACAGGCTGAAACATTCGCTCTTAATAAATAAATATATCAGATATATAGATATCTTATGTATATCAGTAGTCTGGTTACCATAACACAAGCTCTGCTTAGCTTGGGATCAGATAGCCGTGTGTGAGTTGTCCCAAGATATTTATTTATTTAATTATAGATATTTAAAATTTGTTCGCGATTTCGTCTGCGAAAGAGTTGGTTATCGCGGACCTAGAAGTAACGAAGTAAAAAGTAGCAAATTTCATCAAATTCGGTTCAGTGGTTTAGTCGTAAAACCCTAAAAGACAGATTTACTTTCACATTTATTTACTAGCTTCTGCCCGCGACTTCGTTCGCGTCAAAGTTGATGTATTATCCCATGGGAACCATACATTTTCTGGGGTAAAAAGTATCCTATGTGTTATTCCATACCACAATTTATCTCACTGCGAAATTTTATCCAGATTCGTTCAGCTGCTTAAGCGTTTTTTAATAAAACATCAAATAAAAATAAAATAAAAGAACAGTCTTTGATTTTGTTGCCTTTGGTATAACAATAGATGGTGTTATACTTAGAAAAGTGAAGTGCTTTACTTAATGGCTTTTAATAGAATTAAGCAATTTTTTCTTCCGCGTCCTTCTTATGAAAATATTGCCTTTGCCACTTAATTAAATCAATTTCGTCGACAAAAAACTCAATGTAACGTAGTTTTATAAAACGAGGTCGACAGTAAAGTTGATTACGTAAAAAGCTCTCAACTTGCAAAAAAAAAAGAAACAAAACAGTAACACTGGCTGAATAACTTTTTGCATAAATAAGAACAAGATTGAACCCAAAAGTCAACATTTAAAAAAAGAACACAACCCACTTGAAGCTTCTTAAAACGAAATTAATTTTGCATTTATCAAAAGTATTCCATTTCGGTACCTATACAAGTAATTCGTTCGACGTATGAAACGTTCATTTTCTGTTTAATTCTACTTGAAAATGTTGATTAGATCAATTGAGTGAGCAAATACTTAGTGAATAGGATCATTTTGTGAAGGCATACGTGTCGCTGAGCTGTGTGTAAATTGAAGCTAGCAATGCTATCACATAATTATGTAAATGTATATTAAGACAAGAGGCATAGGTTTCTATAAGGCACTTCATAGTATAATTAATTTTAGGAAAACATCACGAGAAATACTGGGTTTATATAATTATTATAAGTCTGAAAATGCCAATGTTCTTTGAGCTTATACCCTTCTTAGTATAGAAAAAAAGAAAGAAAAAAAAAAAATAAGCAAACCTGCATTTATAATTAAGTCAGAAATCATGATTGATTAATCATGATTGATTAATCATGATTTCTGAATCAATGATTAATCCATCGAGCCTTCTCTATATGAGAAGAGGCCTTTGCCTTGCAGCAGAAGAATAAAAGGCTGATATTAATAATTAAAGAAGATATTCGGTCTAACTTAGACCCGCTTGACCACCAGGGTTGTTATCTAACATTATTTGTAATCTAACCTTCTTTTGGCAACCGAGTTAAGCTTTTGGCGCAAGAGAGCATCTATTTTCATTTATATACGGGTAAAAAGCAGGAGCATTAATTTTCATTTTATATAAAACCTCTATAATAGTTTTTTTTATTCCTCTACTCCGTAACTATTAACATAAATGGAAATTCTTTGAAAAAGGAAATAAGTTTTAGTAATAGTTGAATAATGAAAAAAGTTGAATATAGGCAGACTTTTAGAAGAGGACGAGTAGACAGTTTGAGTAGATTAGGTCCATTAGCAAAATCGGCAAGGAATGTATTATTAAAAACCTAACGTTTAGTTGTTCATCGTCATGCAATTTGTGTGGTGACGTTGCAGTATTTAATGGTGGCTAAGAGGAATTTATTCTCTTTTTAAACTTATTTTTTGTATTAATAAATTACTACATACCTACTATACTTATGGCCAGCCTCCAAATTTTAAAAGGTTTTTATAGTTTAAGGGAATATGACAAATTACACATACAACGTGTAATTGCATTAACTGAAAACACGAAAACAATTCATTGTCTTTTGGCAAGAGTAAGCTTAATTATGGGGGCAGGAAGTTTGTACCAACATCTGTGCCAATATGAATATGACACAAACAATGAAATGCAAGCATAACCGGGAGAGAGCAAATGCTTGCATAATATGACAACATAATTAAACACCAAACCACGTGGTCCTTAGTGGCGGCACACGGCTGTCAGGACCAATTTAGACACAAATTGATTGCACACATAAATTCATGCGCCTTTTATTCACTTTGCGTCTTTGTGATAAAAATAAGCTCGTAATTACGCGTCGGTCTTGTTTGGCGGTAAATGCTCTTATGCAAGGATTTTTTTCGTTTTTTTAAAGCTTTAAAATCAAAGGCCTTTTATTTTACCGCGCACTGGTTTTAATTTACGAGAAGATAAAACGTAGTTACACGGAAATGATAATACCATGAGAAAGGATTAATTGCAGTGATACAGGCGGAGAAAAACCAAAAGTCAGGTAAATTTGTTCTATCTAGAATCTCAATTCTCAATATTCCTAATCTTCTAAGTAACAAAGACAAACCAAGAACCGACTCTGTCATTATTCACTTCACTGGCTACGTTTTCCTCTGATATATTTTAAGATTCCTCTAAATGAATTTGTCACATTGATCATGGGTGACATTCAGATTTATTACTGTCTAATTTATAAACACCTTGATTCAGACTCAAAGTACTGCGTAGGTATATAATATAAGAGTTGGAGATTGAAATATGAAAATGTCTGGGTTAATGAATTGATAAACAACTGTGTCTTATAAATTGTGACAGAATTGATATTGTGTTTATGTCATTGATTTGACAGGGTTTAATAAAAGAATAACAAGTTTATCTAAATGTATTTTGAGTGAAACCGCACTGGATCGTCTCACGTCACATCTCCATGTAGCTACTGTCATATGAGAGTTTGACCTCAACTTTACGAATTCCTGCGACATCTGTTTAACATGTCTACTGGTAATGAGTACGGCACTGACCAACCCGAAGGGCTTGACCTTTCATTCCTTTCTAGTTAATTTCAATTATGACAACAATAAAAAAAACAGACCACCGGTTTCTCGAACGAAAAATTAATATGACAAATTGTAAATTGTAGTAATGCTGTGATTATTCAACTGAATTTTCAACTACCAATCACAGCAGATAATTTGTCTCATAAATTTTACTTCGAATAATCATGTTAAAACTCTAACAAGAAGTTTAATTAGGCAGAAGTCAACGAGCCGTGTTTATGTAACAAAACAACTGTCAGCTTAGAAATGTCACGCGCAGATATTAGAGATAATTTCTCCGAAGTCTATTATAGATCGACTATTGTGGGACATAATCGCATATACCTTCCTACATATAGTTCCGAAGAGGCGCCACAATTGCCGGTCATTCACCTTATTCATCCACACGTTTCCGCGTGCATTAACATCATCGATTGGTGAACAATATTAAATGTCTATTAGAGCTTGTTTGTATACAGTAGCTTTGCAAACTCCGCCTTATAATGTTGACAAGTTGCGTCTTAATTAGAAAACTTTGGTCCTTCGAGGCACAAGGAAATATCTGTATAGAAAATGGTAATATTAACTTCGCTTCGGGTTCGTGGAACTGTATTCGTTCCTTTAGTCAGTAAATAGGTATCGTATATTTTATGTAGGTACTTGTTGTCTTTTGTTTTACCAGTAATTTGCTACAGTTGTTTTTGGAAGTCACTTCCTTATTTGTCATTTCTTACTTATTTACTATTAAATATGTATTTATACTTCCTCGTACTTTATACTTATTATTCCGCGGTCCGTTCCTAGAAAGGCGTCGTGACAACGGACAAAGTGACGAGTCGTTCAAAGGTCTAAATTGAGAGTGGATCCATGATCCATCACGTATTCACGTGTTAACCTTTTGTTTCGGATGGTTGGTCCTCCGATCAATGTCTTAACTACTCGTTGTCGCGTGACGAAAATAAATTGATATGTCAGGTACATCTTGAAACCATGTGTCTTATTCATTAGTATTTAGAGACGTGCTTTTTATTAATTGGCAACGCTTTTAAACGCATTGTGAAATACGTCTTTTATATCTTCCTTGTTCGAATTTTGGACATTGACAGTTTAGAGTTTGTTTGTATTTATTTGCCTATCTCCAATCAACTACGCTGTTTTTAATAGCGAGTTATGATTGGGGTTCCCTGAAAGCACCGATTTTATTTTCATTTGTTTTTTATTCGATATCTAAAACGAACGTAATAGTAATCCTCGCATATTTAGTAATCCGATCTTATGAACGATATAGCTTGTATGCGCAGTTTTAAGTACCTACCTAAATATACAAAAATGTCCCCACATCATTATCGCAATACATAATTACAGCGAGCGACAAATATTTGTACTTTGCCCTTGTTGTTCGTGGGAGAGTGGAAGTGTATATAAGTCTTTATAAACTACGTTGTACATATGTACTGTGTTTAGGTACATTTGTTTGGCGTATGTCGCTAACGTACTCTGTCTAAATGGGACGTGTTAAATACACCATGAAATGACTTGCGACTAACCCCGTCAAGGCTAGTGATGTGACGTCTTGCTCTCTTACTGTTTGATGGGCAAATATATTTTAGTATTTACATTGGAAGAGGACCAATACAAATGTACCTCACGACTATATAACAAAACTAATTTTGCTATAATAAAGTAGTATTTTCTTCATTATCATGTTTTCTTGCGCTGCCGCGGATATTGGTCCTTAGAGACGCAGTGTCAAGAACATCGTATTTCTGTGATCTGAATGATAAAGATATGTTGTTTATTATGTTATGATAAATTGCTCGGGCTATGTTTTGTGCTTCTACATTATTGCATCTGATAAAATAACACGCGCATAAAATCTCCAGGCTCGCCCTGCTTACGATCAAATACCGTGATAACCGTTTTATTTTTGTAGCGAAGCGTTTAATGCGACACTGAGCTTTCAACTAACATACTTCATCTCTTTTCCACGTAGCGTTCTGGGCAAAGTGTGAATGAGTTGGATATATTGTTCAAAGGTTGCTAATGAAGTCATGTGATACTGTACAGCTCACGTTTCGCGATTCAAAGGATTAGTAAAGTTAATTAAGCCGTCCGTGTGGGATTCACAATCAATGCTACATTAATTAGTGGTACAAATTTAGTTTTATTTACGTACATATAGGTTTTGTTACATGCATTTGCCTTAGTGGTGCGTCGATGCTTAACGTATTGATCGCTAAGGTAAAAAGAACGCCTGAGAAAATAAACTTCAGCAAAGTAGTTTTTGGATATTACCTGTACCCCGAGTGTGAGTTAGTTGTCACATCACAAAATACGTGACGATCAAGTTAATCGAGCAAACTAACGAGTGATGGTATTTAAAAATGGTCCGAGTGCGAGTTAAAGTATGGCATACGAACAGCGGCTCGTATCGTCACTTGTCCGATAGTATCCCGAACGTTTTGTTCTTTTCTTAATGTTGCCTATATTGAACTTGAGAGTGGTTTCGGCGAGATAATACGGCTAAAATACAAATCTTATTGCAACCATGTTAACAAGGGTTTTGCATGTCCTACATAATTTAAACGTATAATGGTTTTTATGAATGAGATATTCCTATTTCGTTTTAACGTGTAGTGAGTAAGGGAGATGTGAAATAAGTTGTGTATGGCGGCATATGCAACTACTTAAAATTCCTTAGTCTGCTTTCAAAGTTTTTGGCGCTTTTGTGTAACATTACTCAATCTAATTCTATTATACTTTTCATAATGAAGACCAGTGCATCACAGTTTGAAATGTTAGTTAACTTCATGGAACAGTAAGTGCAATAATACTTAATATTAAAATATTATAAACATAGCTTTTAGATTTATGTAGTTTTGAAATTAAAACAATCTTTACTTTAAAATTTACAGAAACGGGGACATAAATAAACTAAATAGAACCGCAAAAGGTAGGATACAGACGATCCAAGATTGGGAACGCCTAACAAATTTATTAAATAGTGATCCCACTGGGGAAACCAAGAATACAGAGAAATGGAAGAAGGTATGTAGCCTAGCACAGTATTATAAATGAATCCTAGTAGGTACATTGTCCTAGTTAATATTTTATTTTGGTTTATTGTACGCCTAAATATGCCTACTATATTTCCATATTTTTTTATTTCATACATATTAATTCATTATACATAGGGTACTACAATAGTATTGATGTTGTCTTCAAAGGTTTGGAGTGATTTAAAAAATAACACCAAGAAAAAAGCAGCCAGAATAAATAGGGCTGCTTGTGGGACTGGTGGTGGGCCTGCACTTAATTTACAGCTGACTGATGTGGAACAACGTGTCCTTAAAATAATTTTGCCTCAGGCAGCCACAGGCTTAACAGGTGTAAGGGAAGCGGGCTTTTCTGAGGTGGGTTATGGTGCTTTCATGTCATTATTTACTAACTGCAACAAAGTATAGATATATAATTACTTCAAGTTCCTTAACAATAACAATAAAAATATTTTCTCAGATTTTCCAGCCAATTATTAAAATTCACATATCAAATATTTCAGACCCAAATTGACAGTCCCGACAGAACTGCAACTCTGTCACCAACACCACCTGTGCTGGCTGCCAGTAACGAGGTTGCGGTTGTTGAAGAAAGTCCAATTATTAATTTAAGTAAGTATTATCTTCAGCTAAAAATGGAGACCTGTAACTTGGCAGTCCGATAGTTAAATCTATCATTGCTGATTTGTCATTTATTTATTCTTTTCTATTTTAGTCAATTTTGAGTCATGGAATGAAGCCGGTCCATCCCACATCTCCATACCCTCACCTCAACCATCACCAACCAATGTGCATCAAGCACAAGAAGTTGTCTTGGACAGTCCTCCACCAGCAGGCCCTCTAAGACCAACTCAATCAGGACACACTCCACAACGCCGGCGACGTGGATTAACTTCACGTCGAATAATATCTCCACGACGCCGTGTAACCAGACAACCCAATCAGATGGAACGAGCAACAGAGCAGTTCCTGAACTCTGATGAGGAATGGAGGAGTTTCTTGAGAAAGAAACATGAGGATGAAAGTAATTTAGAGAGGGAAAAGCTACGCATAAGGGAGCTTGAGTTGGAAACTCAAAGGAAATGGCAAGATGTTGCAATGCTTGCCGTTGATGCATTACATAAGGTAATAGATTCTAGATTATGTAGAGATCAATGATTTATTATCTTATGTGATGCTTCTACATTGTGCGCATCTCGGCATTTTGTCATTTTTTAAGTTGTGTATTTTTTTTGTGAGTGTAATTTAGTAATGAAACTTTTTTAGATTGTAAATAAAAGGCTACTATTAATATGTGTATAAAAAGTATGTTTTATTTACCAAATAACTATTCTATATGACATAAATGTAATGTAATTCAATGGAATAAGAAGTAAATAAATATAGTTAGTGTATACGTACATAAAGTAGAATAAAACAAAGACTCAGAAAAAACAAATGTATAATTAGGATAAAAATTAAGAAATTACTGATGTAATCGTCGGGCTATTTGATCACGTAATGCTCTTCCTCTGATTAAATCAGTGGTTGCCGTTTGATCTCTGTCATATCTGATATTTGCTGTTGCTGTTTGTTCACATTCATTTTGACCTGAAAATAAAGACAGTTTGTAGACATTATATTAAATAATATTAATATTCCCTCAGGTTGCCTGAATTCATGGGAAATCTTTTAGGGGATGAAAATACTCATGAATATAAACAGCATACTGTGGGATCAATCCTGAAATCGCGAAAATAAAAACAGCTTTTCCATAAATTTTGTTGAGTTATGTGAATATAAATCTATGGAATAGCTGATTTTGTCATCCAGTAGAATCCAAGTGAAATATTCAATGAAATGAAATATATTATTATATATATTCTTACCAAAATCATCTGGTTCAGGTACACCATAATCTAATGCAATGTTATAGAGCACACAACAGGCTTGAATAATTTGTGCACATTTTTGAGGTTTATAATGTAAAACTCTGTCTTTGCATAAGCAACGCCAACGATTTTTCAGACGACCAAACGTATTTTCAATTAGAACTCTAGCAACTATATGTTTCTGATTATATATAGCTTCTGAAGATTCTGCAGTGGCTTCTAAGTATGGTGTCATTAACCATGGGCGCAATGGATATCCAGAATCACCTGAAAAAATGACATTACAAAGTACATATTACTAAAAAAAATGATGTTAGTGTTTATAGACAATATTAAGAAAGCACAAACAGTCCTATTTGAAAATTAAATAACTCTATTAAGAATAGGAAATAAAAATAAATAATAATAATAGGAATTAAATCCAACCAACAGGTGTAGGTACAATAACTTGTTTTAAAAATAAGCAGAACACATACCCAGTAGCCAACATATTTCACCTTGTGCATGTAAAAATTGCATATAACCGTTGACTTGACTGTTCTCCCAAATAAATGAATCATGGTTAGCACCTCCAAATTTAGAATTGACATTAATTATTCTACAGTCACTATCGCACACCTAAAATATAATTATTAAAAATATTATTTGTATATGATTGAATACTACAATAAATTAGTAGGTATAGGTAGTTATTGCTTAAATAAATAAGTACCTACCATTTGTACATTAATTGAATGATAATGTTTTCTACAGTAGTATAAATGCTCCTCTTCTACCGGCGGACCATGTATTCTAAAATGACTCCCATCGATACACCCAATTACACCAGGCATGCCAAATTTTGAGTAAAATCTGTAATAATGTAATGTAATAATTTATTTGCAATGTAATAACTCCAGTATTTATTGTTAGGTTCTGTAATTGACTTTATAGCTATGTGCTTAAATAAATACTAACCTCTGACTTACTGCCTGTCGAGCAGCACGAGTTTTTGGAAATTGTATATACTTTTCCAACATTTTATCATGAGTCAAAGCTTTAGTCACTTCATGAATATAAACGCTGCACATCTTTTGCGAGAGACCTTTGGCAACTCCTACAGGACGTTGGTACGAACCTGTCGCGTAAAAGAATAGAGCGACGAGTACCTAAAAAATGTGAACAAATGTAAAACGATGATGATGACGAACCTATGTATCTAAATGCGCCTAGAAGGAATTCACTAGATATTTTAATATTGCGTAGGTCCAATACCTTGGTTTGAAGATTAACTCGTTGGGTCGACCTTAAATTTGTCAATTTTTCTAGCTCTTGACAAAGAAATAGAAAGGCTTCCTTTGACAAACGATATCTATTCCTGAATTCAGTATCGTTGAGATTCTCCACTGGATCAAAACAGGTACGAAAATCGGCTCTCTGTTTTCGGAGATGTTTCCGTTCATCTTGATAATGAGCAGTCATGATCATTTTCCAAGCGAAAAAGTTACGTGTTGTCATAATTAACACAATTTACCACAAAATAATACGAATTTATCTAATATAAACAACAATTTCACCTGTCACACATCAAGTGAGTGACTATACTTTAAAGTTTACGTTTAAAAACGCGTTGGCGCCGTTTGGAAACGTCAAATTCTAACTCACACTCGCAATAACCCTCAAAACGTTCATCGAAACGCTACTATGTACGTCACGTATAAAATACCGAACTATTGCAGTACCGTTTAAAATCTTACACTCGCTGTTTCGGTTTACAATACTTTCCGCCAGGGGCGCTTTTTACGTTTCCATATATTTATTACTCGATACAGAAACGTGGTAGTACCGTTTTCTATATGTAAAAACTCACACTCGGGGTACTGAACTCTATTAGGAAAATATGTAGTATAGTAGTAGTAAGAATAGAAAATAATTAGAATCGCTATTAGGAAAATAATTCTCTGAAAATCACATATTAAAGCAAATAATCTTATAAGAACAAGACATTTTTGTGGCGATCCCGTAACGCAATTGTACAGACAAGTTTATCAAACTTGTAATGCTTCCAAGAAAATATATTAACAATTCTGTTAGAGATAGATAGGTAGCACCCTGAAGGAATATTTTAAGGGCCGTCATATTACGATCGTACACTCATTTATTATGATTGATGGCTCATACTATCACAATTCAGAAAGATACAGAAGATTTACTGTAAACAAAAGTTTCAAAACTTTTGTTTGCAATGTACCCTGTGGGGTACATTATATTACTTACATGTACGGTAAACTGTATATTTAATATTATATCATGAAAAGGCACTCACATTTGCTTGTCTAATGTTTGCTGTAATTTACAGTACACATAGGTTCAGAACTCATTCAAACCAGTCTAAAAGTAGTCGGTCAAATGAACTGTTAGCTTGCGGCTTTTGGGGCTGCGGGTTGTTCGAAAGAGATACCGCGCCTCCGGAACGCAAATGGCACAACAAAGAACATGGACGGGTTTTAGTCAGTAAAAGTCTGACGCTCCCTCCCGCCCCGCCTAGGGCGGGAGAAATCATTTGATGATGTCCCACGCGAAAAAAAAAAGAGCAAATTTGCGGCTTTAAGGATATTATAAGCACGAGATTGTGTGAACTTGGTCCTTCTGTCTATATATTCTTCGTAGTGGTATACCGTCATATCTTTCACATCAATTACACAGAGCATTGTAGGAACATGTGGTTGATGCGGCTCACTTGAGATGACAAATTGCTTTAATCACCTATCTCTAGGGTTTTGCATGTTGAAATTCGTTGTAGATACATTTTAGGAGATAATCGTAGTAGTGTTGTTTTCATTTAGATATTTATAATATGTATTTAGAATATTTCTACTTAAACAAATAAATGCACAATGAATTAAAAATTATTTATGGGTATCTTGGGTTCTTCTTTTTTGGTGGGTTACTTATATCAAATTGGAGCGAGATCGTTTGTCTTAGGTGTCACGATCCGCCGCGAGAGACGCTCCGGGCGTCGGGAGCCACGAGACGACTCCCGGCCACCGTAGACGCGGGTCTGTGGATGGTGAGCAATGGGTAGCTCAACGTCCGTACGTTAACTAACGACAGACCGTGTCGACGGCGCGTTCGTGTTCCACGCGCGCCTCAAAGAGATGTCAGCAAACATTGGATGGGGCCACTAAGGGCCGATGCCTGCCGAGGCTGCGGGTTGTTTGAAAGAGATACCGCACCCCCGGAACGCAAAGGGCACATGAAGGAACATAGATGGGTTTTTAGGTGTCACGATAGTTGATAATTATGTTTTTTTTTGAGACATTTTATGTATAAAAATCATTCGAATAATTTTGCCTCATTAGAATCTATATGAAGGTATTTGGAAGTCACATGTCAGTGTCCTAAAAGACCATCAATGTCTGAAAAAGCAACTTACACGTGGATCAAGTTCTGTTTATCACTACAAATCCTAAAGTTCTTAGCTTTTGACCCTGACCGAAAACTTAACCACTTTACGGTTGCGAACGTGACTTTGGTAGTAATGGCTCACAGTTGCCATGACAATAATACCTACAGTGTAGGCAGGTTTGAACAGAATAATAAAACAAAGCGTCTATTCTTTGGGCTTTAGCAGGTTGGGTTAATTGTCTTTTAACAGGTGTTAAAAGACAATTAATGATGTTCTTCCCATTATTGTGTGTCCATATCTGGAAACAAGCTCCAGCTTTTTTTATGATTTTTATGTTATGATTAAAGTTAATATACCCCACGATCCCTGTACCGTAAAAACCATCTGCATCTCATTCTTATTTTCCATCAGCAGATTTTTTGGCATTGCTGAACTTTAACTTTCACTTTGATTCCCTAAGATATTTCTAATGAGTTCAAAGTCTAGAATAATAGATGC
The DNA here is from genome assembly GCA_932526535.1 of Caradrina clavipalpis. Taxonomy (NCBI): domain Eukaryota; kingdom Metazoa; phylum Arthropoda; class Insecta; order Lepidoptera; family Noctuidae; genus Caradrina; species Caradrina clavipalpis. The sequence goes on from OW052088.1 coordinate 3,965,755, forward strand.
TATTCGGATCGAACACATATTTATTCAATTACAATATGACGTAGAATCATCATCTTCCTGCCCTTATCCCATGTTACTTGGGGTCGGCGCAACACGTTTTCTTCTTCCATACCATCCAATGTGACGTAGAATATCGACATAATATTTTTTGTGTGATTGTTTGTTTGCAAATAAATAAATATGAATCAGTATTCCTCCAAATGCAAAATCAAATTCACATCTTCCCGCTTTCTCATATCAAATAAACTTTCAGATTGTTTGTTCAACGTTTTCTTCAGAAAAGTGAAGGACAACAAGAACGTATAGTGCGATACAAGTCCTCCCGTGTGTCGTACTCGTAACCGCTAATGGAGAGTAATGGGGTGTTCAAGTTGCTTTACTGTTTCAACACACACTGCGGGCTCGTCTCCATTTTGTTGGCTCTACATTTTGATTACAATTGAAATGGAGCTTTATTTTTTCTTAATAGTTAAGAAGTAAGACGTATCCTGGTGAAGACACGTGGTTTTGATTGTTACAACAATAATAAGTCTGATAATATGATTATGTTGATGTTGGTGATGAGTATGATTTCAGACTATCGCAAAACGGGTGAATAGTAACACACGGGGCGAAACGGAACAAAACTTTAAAAGGGACTTTAGTGTTAATATAATATAGCTTGTTGGCAAAAAGCATTTTTTTTTAAATTGGATGATAATTAAAGATTTAGTGTTCTTTTTGGCAACAAACTATATGATTCCAATGTTATAAAATCCCTTTTAAAATCTTTTTCTGATTCAAATTCAAATTCAAATCACTTTATTTGTAGTTCATAGGTGAAAAAATACATATATGCAGTTGTTAATGCTCTTAAAATTATCGCTATGTCTTGCCGTCAGCGGCGTACAAATATTCTAATTTTAATTCTAAAATATTCTAATTACAATTACGAATTATTACTATGACAATCTCTAATTAATTAATATGTCAATTTTCAATTACTAATTATTACTATGTCAATTTTCAATTACTAATTATTACCATGTCAATTTCTAATTATATTAATATGTCAATTTTCAAATACTAATTATTACATACTATGTCAATTTCTTAATATGTCAATTTTCAATTATAATATTATGTCAATGTCAATTAAATACAAATAAATGGATTAAAATAACAATAAAATAATGAAATGTCAACAAATTAAAATACATCTTCTAAGAACTCATTGACTGTATAGTATGTTTTTGCGACTAATAAATTTAGAAGAGCCTTTTTGAATTGCTGTATGCTGCCAACATCTTTTATTGTAATGGGTAGCTTATTGTACAATTTGGGACCCATTCCCAAAAAGCTTTTCGAATAGAGCTTAGTTCTGTGTGGAAATGCTGCCTCGAGGTCCAGCAAAAGAGCTATTGCCAGGGCAAAATTCGATTTCGTCGGCAGGATTGGTGAGCGGCTCTCGCGCTACCCTTCTGGTAGCCGAGCTTTCTGGTCGCTTGCCAAAGCTGCTGAGGGAAACTTTTGTCGGTCGTCTTTGCCACCATTGCGGAAGCCGGACGGTAGTTTGGCCCACAGTGCTAAAGAGAAAGCCGATCTACTGGGTACTCTCTTTGCCTCCAACTCGACTTTGGATGACGGAGACGCCATACCACCCACTATTCCGTGGTGTGGTATCGCCATGCCGGAAATCTCCATATCGCAGAGAGAGGTTCGGCGGGAGTTGCTCTCTCTGGATGTCCATAAGTCGAGTGGGCCTGATGGCATACCGGCAATGGTGCTGAAGCAGTGTGCGCCTGAGCTGTGTCCAATCCTAACGCGTCTTTACGCACTCTCCTACTCCACCGGGCAAGTTCCGTCGTCATGGAAGACCGCTAATACCCACCCGGTGCCCAAAAAGGGCGATAGATCGGACCCTTCGAATTACAGGCCTATCGCTATAACCTCCCTTCTCTCAAAGGTGATAGAGCGAGTTTTAAATAACCGGCTCCTGAGATACCTAGAGGAGCACGATCTGATCAGTGACCGTCAATACGGCTTTCGCCACGGTCGATCGACTGGTGATCTTCTAGTGTATCTCACACACCGATGGGCGTCAGCCATAGAAAGTCAAGGTGAGGCATTGGCTGTTAGCCTAGACATAGCGAAGGCGTTCGACAGGGTCTGGCACCGGTGTCTTCTATCGAAGTTACCAGCGTACGGACTTCCCGAGGGATTATGCAAATGGGTCGCCAGCTTTTTGTCCAGCAGAAGCATAAGAGCCGTTGTTGACGGCAGCTGCTCTGATTGCATGGACATCAACGCCGGCGTCCCGCAAGGCTCCGTGCTGTCCCCAACGCTGTTCTTGTTGCATATCAATGATATGCTGTCTATAGACAGCGCGCGCGACGCCGCACGAAGCGCATGCGAAAACTTGAAGCTCCGTGTTATTATTATTTTTTAATTATAAATACTCATAAAAAATAGTCTAAACTTATACCAATCATTAATAAAAAGTACAAGTGACAATAATGAAATACAAAAATAAACTAATAACAAACAGTGTGCCCTATATAACCAAAAAACTATTTTAAAACAGTGAGCAATAAACAAAGTACATGTTTTGTGAACGTGACCCAAAGTGATTCATCAAAAGTGTGTGCCGAGCGACTCGTTACCATATATGGTCACGCAGGACAACGGACCATCCACTGGAACTACTGCCTTAGCAAATAGGCTCATAATTTGAGACTGCATCATAAGTAGTTTCGTGGCGCGGTGGCTCGCTCCGGCAGTAGAAACTCGCAAACGCGGGTTCAAATCACAGTCGGACAACTTCGAAATTATTTTTTGGATTTATTTCTTTATTTCTTTTTTTTTGGATTTATTTTCTATTTAATTTTCTTTTTTTGTTTGTTTAATTTATAAACTAACAAAACATAATATTTTGCTACCATGAACTCCTTTGAAATGGAATTAGAGAACATTACAACTAGAAAGCCACGACGGGCAAATTCACTGGATCATTTGTTTACAAATAATTCCACATTGCTCGATACTACCATGAAGAGCTTGCCAAGTACGTCCATGAATGATAGCGATACTGTAATCAACCTCAATGACACAATTAGGCGATTAACAATGGAACTCCAATCAGCGCACCAGGAGATTGAAAACTTGAATAGCGAAAACTTTCGACTAAAAATGGATATAGGCGAAGGCCAGAAAATTATTGATACGTACAAAAGGGTTCTCTCATCTGACATGAAAAACATGACACCGAGGACCTCACGTAAGCGTAATCTCATTAGAACGACCAGTACATCTACCCATTCTACACCCCTAAAGACTCAAGATTTTGATCCAGTACACCATGACCTCATAACTCCTCAACTCCCACCAGCAAAACGCGACACCGTGAACAAATCAACACAACACTTAGCGACTTCTACGAACCAAAATAAGAGACCAAACGCACCCACACAGTATCCACCCACATTGACTCAATCTACTCGACATGAAGACAAAATAATTGCTTCTTCAGATTCAGAAAACTTAGAAGAACTGAGTCACAACATATCTTCTCCAAGGATTTTAGTTTTAGGTGACCAACAGGTACGGCAATTTGCTCAAAAAATAGCAACACAAAGAAATAACAACAAATGGAACAACATATACTCGGTATCGGGAATCTCAAAGCCGTATGCAACGAGTGCGCAAGTCCTGAGCAACTTTGACAAATTATCAGAAGGACTAAACAGTGACGACATTATCGTATTAGGTATTGGAAGTAACGACAAAAATCCCTACTTGTTTTTAACTGAGCTATGTTCTTCACTTCATAAAGTCAAAAATAACAAAGTTTTCATCCTAAACGTTCTGAATAACCGCTACTTAAATACTAACCTATTAAATAAACACATAAAGCTAATTGTGAAAAATTTTCCAAACTGTCAATTCATTGATACTTCTGATGTAATGGTAAGCGTTAATAACTATAATTTTGTATCGAAGAGCTTTATGTGTTTTAAAATAAATATAGAAATCGACAACATAAACTACCAGAAATTAGTAACTTCACAACTGAAAACAAGATGTGCCAACAAAGATAAGCAAAATAAGTATAATAACAACGTCTCAAAATCAAATATGTACAAAAAAGGAACTATCCCATATTATTTTAAAAAACAAAATAACACCACGATTGCCACGAATCATATATCTACACCTATCAGTAATAGCGAAAACACTAGCCAACCGATGTTTTTTCGAGGTTAAACGCAAATGTTCTCTTCTACATCAAAATATAGCTGGTATATTAAGTAAAAAAGACCTATTAGAATTATCACTAACGGAAATAGAGAAAACCAGTATGAATATTGATATAGTTTGTCTCAGTGAAACATTTATACGACAAGGGGCAGAATCCAACCTTATCATGAAAAACTACAAGGTAGTGTCAGCCTTTTCAAGGCCGCATCAACGTAGAGGCGGGACTTGTATATTGACCAAAAAATATCTTGACTGCAAACCTATATGTAATTTAATTGAGCCCAAGTTATATTATTTCGAATACTGTGCAATTGAAATTACAACTTTTAAACTTTACGTTATCTGCATTTACCGCACACCAAATTCAAACATTAAATTATTCTTAGAAAATTTAAACCTTCTGTTGAGAACAATTATAAAACGAAAAAATAAAAACATTATATTATGTGGTGACTGGAACATAGACGCTTTAAAAGCAGATAAACATTTCAAAGAGCTAGAAGCTATTTTAAAAAACTATAATATTAAAAATCATATTACCCATCCAACAAGAAAACTCTCTTGTATCGATCTTATTACGAGTAATATAGCCAATGTCAAGCCGGAAATTCACTACCTAGCTCTATCTGATCACGAAACTGGCCAAACTATAAGTTTTGAGGTAACTATAAATACGACGAATATTAAAAGACCATTTTATTTTGAACAAAGACGCGATTTTAATCAAGATAATATAGATAAGTTTGTAAACTGTCTATCTTCATTGCATTTCTCGGATATTTACCAGACTGAAGATACTGACACTGCATTTAATTATTTCCATGACATTCTACTATTATTTTATAACTTATGTTTTCCGAAAATCAAGTTTAAAATAACTATTAAGCCCCCAAAACATAATTGGATGACAAAAGGCATAAAAAAATGCTGTGTAAACAAACGGCGTCTATATCTAAAATATCGTCTCGCAACAGCAAATAAAAAACGTCATAAAAACACCTACAGTAAATATACTAGTATTTTAAAAAGATGCATGTTGCAGGCACAAAAAGGCGAAAACACGCGTTATTTGTCGCAATCCAACAATAAATGTAAGGCTGCCTGGAAAGTGATAAAGAATAATATCAGCGAAAAGCAAAATTCCAGTGACATAAATAAAATTCAATTCGACAATCAAACTTACACTCAACCTGAAAAGATAGCTGACATTTTTAATAATTTTTTTATTGATTTAACGAATGACACCATTGACCCATCTATTGACTACACACCACCGATGACTTATCACCCAAATACTATGTTTTTGACCCCAACTAATGACACCAATGTATATAAAATAATAAACTCCCTAAAACCAACCAAATCTACAGGCTACGATGACATTAACACAAACATTCTGAAATTATGTTCTACATTTTTATCAACTCACATTTGCCATATTATTAATTTATCATTTATGCAAGGTTTATTCCCGTCACGGTTAAAATTCTCTATTGTTAAACCAATCCACAAGAAAGGTGATAGAAGCGATATGAATAATTACCGCCCTATAACACTCATACCAATTCTATCAAAGATTTTTGAAAAAGTCATGCATGAAAAGCTCTCCGATTTTTTGTGTAAATATAAAATTCTAAGTGAACATCAATTTGGCTTCAGAAAAAATAAATCGACTACAGCAGCTTGTTTTACTCTACTAAAATTAATAACAAAAAGCCTTAATGATAAACTACCAATTGTCTCCATTTTCCTAGATATGTCCAAGGCTTTTGATTTCGTGAATCATACACTGCTAATCTATAAATTAGACCGATTGGGCATAAGAGGAAACGCGCTGAAATGGCTCGAAAGCTACCTTGCACACCGACAGCAATGTGTTGAGGTTTCAGGTCAGACAAGAAATCAAAAGCTTGCATATAGGTCTCAGTATCGTGAAAATAACTGCGGTGTTCCCCAAGGAACCATACTGGGGCCGCTTTTATTCTTATTATATGTTAACGACTTGCCTACTGTAACTTCCCACAATTGTATACTATACGCTGACGATACAACCCTTAGTATTATTAACAAACATGACGACATTATTGAGTACCAAAATGAAATAAACATGACACTAAATAAAATTATAACGTGGCTTGAACACAATAACCTCCATATTAATATTAATAAAACAAAAATGATACAATTCCAGACATATAACAGTACGCGTCCACGGCTTAAAATACAATATGGAAATGAGACAATAGAAGAGGTCGATTCCGCAAAATTCTTAGGGATAATAATTGACAAAAACTGCAATTGGAAATCTCATATTGACGATCTATGTAAGAAGATAGATAGATTTGTATTCGTTTTATACAGACTAACACGTGTGGCTAGTGTTAATGCGGCGCTATGTGCATACCATGGCTATGTCTCATCAGTTTTACGCTATGGCATTATAATATGGGGTAATTCGGTTCAATTTAAAAGAGTGTTTCGAGCTCAGAAAAAATGCATACGCTCAATTTCTGGAGCACACCCACTGGACAGTTGTGTTCCACTATTTAAAAAGTTTAAAATACTGCCACTACCAGCACTATATATTTTTGAAATTTGTATCTTTGTACACCAAAATAGGAATGAATTTGAATTGTATAATGATGTTGTACTCAGACCTAGCCGCAAAGTGCATATGCTTAATGTTCCTAGGCGTAGAATTAAATGGTTTTCCAATAATGTTTACTGCATGTCCATTATTGTTTATAACAAATTACCTGATGGATTCAAAACCCTCAGCCTCAGAACATTTAAATGTAAATTATTTAACTTTCTTTTAAGCAAATGTTACTATTCGACTCAAGATTTTATGAATGACAAATTTACTTAAATATTGACATGGGCCTAGTAATTAGATTTTATCCTTGACTTCATTGAATTTTGACTTTATAAATAATCTCATTTAAAAATATTGTTAATGATTTGTGATTTTTATTCTGTAATTATTAATTTAATTTTAATGTTATGATGACCAATAATTTACAAACCATATTTGTACGCCGGAAACGGCAGAATATTATGATCGTAATACATAATCTATATAACAGCTTTGTACAATATTCTGACAAATAAATACATATTCTATTCTATTCTATTCTATTCTAGACGGCGTTCATTGCTATGCGGACGACAGCACCGGGGACACTTATTATACGGGTCGTGCTAACATCCCTCGTTCCGGTGTAGAGGAGAGTCGTAGACAACTTGTGTCTGAAGTCGAGAGCACCCTTGCTAGGGTCTCCGACTGGGGACGACTAAACTTAGTCCAATTTAACCCTATCAAGACACAAGTTTGCGCGTTCACCGCTAAGAAAACCCCATTTGCTGTGGCTCCACAATTCCAGGACATAGCCCTTTCCATCTCCGATAGCATTGGGATCCTTGGTGTTGATATCTCCAGCGACGTCCAGTTCCGACGTCATTTGGAAGGAAAGGCCAAGCTGGCATCGAAAAAGCTCGGTGTGCTCAATAGAGCAAAGCAGTATTTCACACCAGGGCAAAGACTTGTGCTGTATAAAGCGCAAGTCCGGCCCCATATGGAGTACTGCTGCCACCTTTGGGCGGGAGCTCCGGGATACCAGCTTGGGCCTTTTGACTCGGTCCAAAGACGCGCTGTGAGAATTATTGACGATCCCATGCTCACAGGCGGTATTGAACCTTTAAGTCTGAGGAGGGACTTTGCCTCCCTATGTGTGTTCTACCGCCTGTACAATGGGCTGTGTTCCGCGGAATTATTTGAAATGATGCCAACGGCCACTTTTTACCATCGCACCTCTCGCCATCGGCAGGGGGCCCATCCTCACACCTTGGAACCGAAATGGTCCCGTACGGTACGGTTTCAGAGGAACTTCCTCCCTCGTACGCTTAGGTTGTGGAATGCGCTCCCTGCTACGGTTTTCCCAAGAGACTACAGCATGGGGTTCTTCAAGAAAGGAGTTTTGAGGTTTTTACGGGGTCGGCAGCGCACGAGTGATGCCTCTGGTGTTGCAAGTGTCCATAGGCAGCGGTAACCGCTTAACATCAGGCGGGCCGTTAGCTTGTTTGCCACCTACAGTGGTATAAAAAAAAAAAAAAAAAAAAAAAAAAAAAAAAAAAATAGCACATATATCATTGCGTCGCTTTGATCTGAGCGTTTGGAACAAATGCAAGTTCAATCTAACGAATACTGCTGTCTCGTATATGTACATACATGGCAAAGTCAATAGTTTATATTTATTAAATAATGGTTTACAACTGTCAGTCGTTTTCAGCTTAAACATACTACGTATACACTTCTTCTGGGCTTTGAAAGCAAGTTCTTTATCAGTGGAGTTTCCCCAATATATTATTCCAAAGCGCAACAATGATGGAATATAAGCTTTGTATGCTATTAAAACTACAGCCTACATTCACCCCGTGTGTTCACCTCGTTTGACCGTTAACATTTATTTAAGTCTAGCTTTTCACACGAAGTTTTCTTTTATGACCATGTGAATGTGATGAATTGTAGAATTGTAGTGTTGAGAATTCAAAACGTTCTATTCCCAATCGACTGTAAAAAAATACAAAGTTTCTGTTTAGCATTATGTTTGCTTAGCAGAAATTTTATATTTATATCAAGAGTTATCTTTTTGTTTACATCAGTGTCCATTAATGTGTCTACAGACCTAAGCCCGGCCCAACCCGGCTAAGCCACCTGGCTTATTTTGTCCCAAAACACGTCGTATACTAAACACAATTGACGGGCCTGTTGGTCTAGTGGTTAGCGGCCCTGACTGCTAAGCCAGAGGTCGTGGGTTCGATTCCCACCCAGGACAAACTTTGTGTGATGAGCATGATTGTTTGTTCTGTGTCTGGGTGTGATTTATCTATAATATGTATGTATTTATAAATTATATAAGTATGTATATCAGTTGTCTGGTTACCATAACACAAGCTCTGCTTAGCTTGGGATCAGATAGCCGTGTGTGAGTTGTCCCAAGATATTTATTATTATTTTATTACAATGCCCAAAATTTTCAACACACTCAATTTTGTCCGCAGATCTACGCAGATGACGACATCAGCAGTATAATAGACGCAAAAGAAGATGCAAAGGATCGTGTATACGACTCCCTGCAGAAACTGCATGGTCTCACCGAGCTGGAAGATGACAATCTTGGAGACGACGAGGATCTGCTGGATGCTGGCGAGGACGCCGAGAGCGGGGACTGGTATCCTGATTACGATAAGAGAGCTCAACATGTAAGTATTTTCTTAAATATTATTTTTTGCTAAAACATGAGTATACACATCAAGGTGTTACATACAAAGTTCAATTGGGTCACTGTCATGTTTTGCCTTAATGGCGTACAAATAAGTGATTAAGAAAATCCAAATCACCACGGTGCTATTCTCTTACTCATACATGCATTACATAACAACAATAATTATGGTCAAAAAGTTCTGAACTAAGTCATCATCTGCTTAGCCTTTTCCCAAAAGTTGGAACTTTTAAGCGTCTGACTGTAGTTACGGTATGGCCCACGGAAAGTGTCTAGCAATAACGTACAATTTTATTGTTCATAACATAACATACTATCACGCCTGTATTCCTCAACAAGCTAGGCAGAAGTGTACCGATGTACCCATATGTATGTTTAGTTTCCACGTAATAGGGGGCGAGTCTATTGCCATTAACTGGGCACAAATCCCAACTCCGAGCTGCAAAGCCCAATAACACTTTTTTGCTCGACCTGGGAATCGAACAAAAGACTTCTAGCGTAGCGGTCGCGCTTAGAACCACTAGGCTAACGAGGCAGTTACCGAGGTATCAATTTATTATTCATTTACAAAGAGAGTAAATAGTAGTACATAATTTTAAGACTCTTGTTTCTCTAATTCGTGTAAATTTACACAGCAATTTGAAATAGGCTAAAGGCCAACCTTTTAAGCTTTTAGTAACTTGTTTGGGACAAAGGACCAAATGTCTATAAACAGCGCGGACCTTAGCAACAACTCTATTTCTCTTTTGTGACAAATTGTTATAAATAATAAACTTCATTGATCGATCTAGGTGACATAAAATTAGCGTAAAATTGAGTAAATTATTAATGGTTGCCTAAATTAAGTGGTGATGCAGAGGTCATAGGTCAAGGTGAGTCTAGAACATGTGTAGGCGTCTAGTCCTTTAGTTTAAGTTGACATTTCTGTAGAACCAGTTTAGACTTGTTGTTCCTTTATAATGATTACACAAATCTTGACGTAGTTTCAGACTTATTAGCAAGATTAATTGGTAAGTGAAATCGTAATGCAAAATTAATTTAATAGTGTCTATTTGAGATACTGCTCTTCAAACATATATTCTAGCAAATAAAGGTATCATGTTTATTTGCAAGAATATAGAATGTACCTACAACAGATGTTATTTTACAATTTAATTATTACAAACAATACACTATATTATACCTTTTAGTAGTTCAAAAGTTAATTCAAAAATAAAATTTTAACGAACGTTAACATAATATTGATTTGTTTTGCTGAATTCCGAGGAATTTTAGCCAAAATATTTCAAATTTAACAATGTATATTTTATCAGCAATCATCATATAATTTGATCCTACAAAACTTTTCCGTTAATAGATCAGTTTATAACATTCGGATATTTTAAAGTAATTGAACAACACTGAAAAACAAAACCAGATAAAAGAGGAAAACAGAAAGTTATTTTGTATTTCCTCCCAAACAGATGTTCTGGAATATTCCAGATTTCGTGAAAATTGCGACCCCTTTTGATAAGGATCTGTAATCGAATACTTTTAAATTCAAACGAAATTGTTTTAAGTGGAGGAATTTTTGAGTGGTAAATACTATTGTAAAGAATTTACCACCGTTTCTAGAACATGTTAACTTTTCGTTATTTTTTTTATGGTACAAACCGGCCAGACTATTCGTAAACCACTGCAACTTCTGAAAGCTAGAATCACCAGTGGCGACCACCACAAAAGTGCCGAGGCAATGAATTTCGACAAGTCCCGGAATACAACTGTCTTGGATCCCGCAACAACTTAATCAGAAAGGAACAGCGGAGAACTCAGGAAAAACATAATTTCCACTTCCCTCCAAGCAAGTAGGAGACAGAACTAGGCCAATAGGCATAAAGGGATGTTTACAAATGGGAGAAGCCTCGATTGCCAACCGACAATTAATTATTATTTTTTCCATCGAATAACCAGAGCTTATGATATTTACAATGTTCATGTGCTAAGTAAAAGAAAAAGTCTATCTAACTTTGCACCATAAAATACCTACTTAAATGACATTAATATCGAACTTTTGTGTCCATAAATTCTGTGATCAATTGGTACATAATATATGGTACTGTAGGTACCTGTGAAGGCTTTCTTGGTGCTTGCTTTGGGCAAAGTGGAAATGAAGTTTTCCTTACTCCTTCGCTGTTATTTTCTGATTAATTTCGTTGCGGGAGCCAATACAGTTGAATCGTTTCTCCGGGACTCATTGCATCGGCGCTTTTCCGGTGGTCGCTACTGTTGATTTCGAGGTTTCAGGAGTTGCAGAGACTGGAAATAGGTATTGGCCCAAAAAAATCTAAAGATACTGTGAAAATCATATTTTTTTTGTCGCAAAACCCAATTTAGAAGTATTTATAAAAAGTTGTTCTTAGAAGCTTTATATTAAGTACATAATAAAATATGAAATAATGTTTATAAAATCCACAAACACAAACATATTCCTTTTATTTATAAGCCGTCTTCTATTTGCGTGGCTTAATATGATTCAGCCTTGTTAAAGATGATGGCACAAAGACTATTATTTTTCTTTACATTTTTTTAAACTAGCTTATGCCCCCGACTTTGTCCGAGTCCGTATGTCGGTTTTCACGGAGTTTTTGTTTTTGTGCGGAACCGTTTAATTTCTAAGATAAAGAAAAAAAAATGTATAAATATAAATAAGTAGTCAAGTTACTCCTTATAACACCAGCTGTTGATCTCGTTAAAATCGGTACAGCCTTTTTGGAGATTAGCCCAAACCAATAGACAGACAAAAAATTTTTTAACTGTTTTTTTTCGTGTAAGTATACATTATGTTAAAAGCTGTTATTTTAGCATTACAAGCAGACACATAAATTTTATTTAATTAGGTACATATTTCAAAAGATTTTCTCAAACATGTACCAATAGTAGTCATTATTCTCTCTACCAGTGACTTCCATGCATTACTTAGGACATTTTGCACGTTATGCAAATTTTATTTTATGACGTACTTACATATTTTGAGAATTGCGTATTCAGACGAACCTTTTAGCATTAAATAGGGCCAAGCAAGCATAATTTAACATAACTAAACTAACAAAACTCGATCTTATATGAATTCAGCGAAAGGTCACTTACTGACTAGGTACATACGAAACTGAAACTTTGTAATAGGTAGGAGACGTCAGCTAAGAAGGGATTTGACTTAGGCTGTCTGTCCACGACAGACAATCGGTGACCGATTTTTTTGTCGGAGAGAATGGATCATATGAATTCTAATATACCAATGCACACGTATTAAAAAGTCGGTCCCACGAAACTATGGATCAATTGAACGGTCTGATAATCGGTCCTACGAATAGTCGGACGTGGACGGAGGCCCTGAAACTGAAATTCAGTTTACCTAGTTGTACCTACTGGTAGGAAACTTCAGTTAAGAACGGATTTGACTTTGTTTCCACTCGGACGAATTCGCTGACAAAGCTAGTGTACAAATAAATGTTAAGATATATATTTACATAGACAGACATATTACTCTAACAGCCTGTATAATATTTGTATATTTGTGGTTAAAGAATCTTTATTTACTCAAAAGAAATTCACTACAAAGTTCACTTAATGAGAAATATTTTAACTAAATAAGAATAAATTCGTGAGCCGAGCTGGTATGACATGCACAATATTTAAGGAACACAACAACAATAATTAACATCCATAACAATACATTGAAGGTAGCAGTGAAAGATTCATGCGAAACAAAATAAAAGTATTGTGGGTAAATACTAAGTTCTTCTAAAAGGCCCCGTTAATGGCTACGTATCAGACTAAGGGTCGATTTTTCAATCGTCAGATAAACAGTCAGATAGGGTTTATTCGATAGATAGCAAAAAAGTCAGTTGTTCAATCGTCAGATAGGCTTTATTCGTCGAATAATTCACCTATCTGAGGAATAAATCTAACTGGCTCTTTGAGGGCCAGATAGCCACTTATTCCATAGATAAACGCCGTATATTCGTAATTGAAATGGATATTTTCGATAATATTGATGATGTAGAAATTGAGAAAGAAGCCATCCTATACGAATATAATGAAACAAAGTGAAAGAAAAGTAAGACAGCGAGTCGAACAGTCTAACGTGTGAGATTCAATAGAATTCCGTCGTAGATTCAGACTTACCGAAGAATCAGTGTAATATAGCAAATATTACACTGATTCTTCGGTAAGTCTAGGTAAAAGATAAAAACAAAGAAGAGTTATTATAAGCATAAACATAGGTACATAGGCTTGGACAACTAAATGCTATCTCGAAGAACTACCTCAACAGAAGTTACCTAGATAAGTAATTTGATAGGTAAAAGATTAACAACAAAACATTTTATGTTTCAAAAACCAGTGTATTCCATCCATGTCACAATTGCTAATTACATTAATATTCTTTGCCACTGGGAATTTTTACATAAATGTTGATGATTTCGGAGCATTCATAATTATCATCCGTCACTTCAATAAAATTAAAAATCACGAAATCACAAATAAATACACCACACTGCCAAAAGCAACCAGTAACGTAATAAAAGTAACACATGTTGCGGCCGCCTATTTTTTTGAAATTGACAGTGACCAAAGAAATAGTTTGTCTCGTTCTAACATTCCTTTAATCTGTATATTTGTTTCACCTCCCTGAAGTTAGCGTTGTAACAGACGAGATATTCGGTCAGATAGTTATTCCTTGGATAAATAGTAATTGAAAAATTGACAACCACTTATCAGACGAATAAAGAGTCTAATAACTTTATTCTTCAGGTAGCTATTGGTAGTTTTATCTGAGGATTGAAAAATCGGCCCTAACAAAGGTATACTAAATTTTATTGGCAGGGCAATCAACCGTGTCACCCTTCGGGCACTTAATATATTACACTGAAAACACTCCAGCTATATACCTAATGATTTTACAGGGCTTTTAAAGTCTGAAATATACTTTATTAGATTGGTTAGTGAAGCTCGGAGTTGTTTGTGTTTTAGGTTGATTTTAGTGTTACAAATTGTTAGTGTTTTAGATAGAGCTTACATATGTGTAAGTTACATCTGTGGATACTGGCGTGATGGTATATTTGTTATGACACACATGCCATTACACCTGTATCCACTCCTTTATCTGTGTATGTTAGGCAGAGGTGTACCTACCAATGTACACCCACAGTTCGGCGGTATGTTTTAGGTCCCATGTAATAGGGTGCGAGTTTATTTCCATTAACCGGGTACAAATCCAAACTCCGAGCTGCTACTGAGAACTTCTTAGAAACCCGCAATAAAACTCTCTCCCTCTCACTCTCACTCTATGCCCCTGTTACATGGGACCTAAACATTTCGGCGAACTGTGGGTGTACATTGGTACACCTCTGCCTAACCCTCCGGGGGATACAGGCGTGATGGTATTATTAAGTTTTACCGATTAAGTTATAAAGAAATCTACGTATCTAAGTCTATACCGTGTGGTCGGACCATTAGACGGATCAAAGATGGCCGACGTTTGCCCGCAGCCACGCTTAGGGATCTAGAATTTACCTTCTGTTGTTATTTCATGTTTGGGGAACAGTATCAACATCATAATATTTAGTTTCACGTTGTTCTACACGTGTTTGTACATAAGCCGTATGTTCATGAATATTTCATGAATATTCTTACCTAGCTTGTCCGTCTTTTGCTAGGAATTTACTCTGATCTTGTTTTTATTAGTATTAAAATTATTAAAATGAAAAGGTTGTTTTATTCATAGTTATTGTTAATTAAAATGGTGTGTTTGGTTTTTTATGGCCACTTAGTTAAAAGTCTTTGAGTAATTTAGATATGGATGAAATTTTGAAAGAGGTAAATGTAGTAAGGAATGGATTAGCAGTTGGTAGTTTCTACATTGGGTTTCCTTTTTTCAGATATCAGAAATGAAAGGTACCTTACTTGTTTACTTGTACCTTTTTTACATATGATTTACAGAATATTGTTATGAATAACTGCCTCATTAGCCTAGTGCTCCTACGCAACGGTACGCTACGGCAACGCTAGAGGTCTTGGGTACGATTTCCGGGTCGAGCAGAGTGTTATGTGGGTTTTTTTTATGAAATTCTCACTAGCAGCTCGGAGTTAGGATTAGGTTCGCCCCTTATCACATGGGACCAAAACATACCGGCGAACTGTAGGCGTACATCGGTACACCGCACCGCTGCCGCTGTTATGTTATGAACAATTGTACGTTATTTCAAGACACTTTCCGTGGGCCATACCATAACTTTAGTCAGACGGTTGAAAGTTCCAAATTTTAGCCGAAACCTTTTAACTATTTCATCCTCTATCTACTTTCCAAATACTAACCATTCTAAATGACGTAATTGTGGCGACTCTGTCCATCTCTCTCTCTCTCTCTCACTTCATTATGTCAATCTTCTACTGATTTAACTTTTGAACTTTTCAATTAAGATATGTAAATTAAGATTTCTTGTTTAAGTTCGTTTTCTAAATTGCCGAAATTACTTCTTAAGTATTCAATTAGTAATACAAACAGTCATCATTTGCGATTTTAGGAATAAAAGCAAATTTAATTTGCTAAAAATATGTAATTCTAATGTCGTTGAAAATATTGAAGGTCGGCTTAATAGGAATAAAGTATCGATTTTATGTGAGGATAATTAATGTATCAAGAGTTTTTATAGTCTGTGTATTTATAGGTGAGTCTTTTATATTCCAAGCAACTTACCCCGGATTCGCATGGACATCTTCTGATCTATTCGGTTAATTTTCCAAAAAAACATCTTTCTTTCAAACCTTGTCCTGACAATTACGAACTCAGCAAAAATAAATCAGCCACATCTTTCATACGTGCGGGAATAAATTTTTACTGCAATAGATATTTCCAGTTCTCTCTATTATCGAATCATAATAACCCGGTTGTTTGTTTGTGCACATCACATCATTATCTGAGTCGGAAGACTACATTTCTGCCCATAAAGGCATTGCCAAACAGTATCCAGGAAAATCCCAAGATATACGCTATATTTCTGGTTCGTCATCCAAAATTTTATTTGCATTGATCTGCTTCTCCGTATACTAAGCTTTGAAATTCAGCCCTGGACATGAATCGACCATTCCAAGAAGTGTCTCTGTCAGTATTCATCTTAATACCTCTCTCTGTCGGTACTCAAAAGTGGCGCAAGTGTTTCGAGTGGTCCTTCCCCGTCCATCGCACTCGTTTCGACGACGCTTTGACGTTTCTCTTTCGTCAATCGCTTATTTCGAGTGCCTTTTGAAAAAGACTTTGTTTTTATCGGAATATTATGAATTTATCAGCGGATTTGGACAGATTACCTACCAGTATTCCATTGAAGCTGAAAGTCTTTAGACCATAGAACAAAGTAATATTGAAAAAGATTCTGAGCTTATCCTATCTTTAGTAGTCTAGTTAGTTTTAAAATTATCCCAACGCTGCGAATCGTTTCATAAGATCTTCGTACATAAGGACCAGCTAGGGTATAAACTACGGTTACTAAGGAGCGCACAAAGAAAATTTAGTTTAAACAGATTTCCATTTAAGTAGGTAATCCTCATCTCTAAAGAAAATAATGTTGCTAAGTTTATTGACTATTGAATAAGATAAATGAATACTTAAGGGACTTTCAATTTTGTACGGGTGTCGAACTGCAAACAGACAGTTGCCTTTTTTTTACACAATAGGCAAGTAAGGTTGGTCGTCCTACCGTAGTACGTGGGCAGTACGTGTGTTGCCCCCGAAAGTGCTGAAGTGCTGCAAGCTGTCTGGCAGCAGAGGCAAACATTAAAATAGTCCCTTTTTTCGTATGGGCAGTCATCAAATGACTTCTACCGCCCTGGTCGGGGTGGGAGGGAGTGTCAGACTTTTACTGACTAAAACCCATCCATGTTGCTTCTTAAGCCCTTTACGTTCCGGGGGCGCGTATCTCTTTCGAACAACCCGCAGCCCCGGAAAAGAGCCCTTACAATATTTTTTTACTGTAGGTATCACCAAACATTTCAGCACCAAGTTTCTTCATATTTATCGTTCAATTCTCGAACAGTCTGTTTGTACTTTTACAAGACTGCTATCATCGCAAGCACTTATCTGCGAGCTTTCCATTCACTGACTCATAATAAATTAAAAATAAAGAACAACAGAAGTGGAACATCTCGAAGGTAAAAAGAAATTACAAGATTCTTTACTCAGCGAGATGTCAAAAGCTTTAGTGACATCGTTTTTCTTCATTATCAGGACTTTTCACGTGTCAACTTACATTAGTAAGAGTATATGACTGTCTTCCTTAAATAGCTCAGATATGTACAACAATCAGAATATTTTAAATAACTAACTACCCTTTTAGCGAATTTAATCGAAGTAAATGCTCTAAGGGTGTGAATGTGAACCGGTAGAAAATTAAAGTGGTCCTTCTGTACAAATTGTCTTTGTAATTTCTTTTAAGAGTTTGTTGTTGTTTCCTTTTTCATACTTATTTATGAACGATTTATTAAAACTTCGTTCCAGTAGAAAATTTTGAGTCATTGTTCATGTTTGGAGCATATTGCGAAAATTGCTTTATTTAATCTAAAGTAATTATTTAAAAAGATTTAGGCGCCAACTTTATTATGGTTACGTAAGTGGTGTAATAAAATACAAATTATAAAAACCTGTGATATCGACATTCTTGTATAAATCATAATTATAAATTCTCATTCAGAATAACCTTATCAATGAGATTATGTAAACCATTTCCTTATTAACATACATTCAGAAATAAATGAATGAATTTGAAGATTTTTGTTAGTCAAATGTCAATATTAAAATCGACTTAATTCGCTCGAGTCGTTTTCTATTTATTAATTTGTTAATTCGATTACTTTTGTACATCTTTACCTTGTAAGTATTTTAATCTCGTTACTACTTTGAAATATTCGGAGTCTCAATGAATTTTGTTTTCTTCAGATCGGCACATCGAATATGGTACACCTTCGGCCTGAAGACTTCGTGGACAGCGATTTGGCCTTCAGTGACAAAGCTGTGATGTCCAACATCAGGGAGATAAGACGAAGACTGAACGAGAATCCCGAAGACCCTGACTTGCCTGGTAAGAATTAATATTTATATGTATACCATCACGCCTGTATTCCCCGAAGGGTTGGCAGAGGTGTACAAATGTACACCCACAGTTCGCCGGTATATTTAGGTCCCATGTAATAGGAGGCGAGCCTATTGCCATTAACCGGGCACAAATCCAAACTCCGAGCTGGTACTGAGAATTTAATAGAAAAAACCCAATAACACTTTTTCCTCGAAATGGGACACATGCGACAAGGCAGTTAGCGAATATTTAATAAATTAAATAAACCTTCTGATGAGTTTAGGAGAGCCCAACTTTAAAAATTGAAAAAATGTTTTAATAAACAACTGAGGTAAAAGTTTCAAAGTATCAAGAAAAAAATTCTTGGTATAAAATTAGAGCCGAGCGAAGTTGCTATGGTAGTTAAGCTTCTTACAGACATATACTGTTACCTCTAGTCTGTACCGTCTTAACAAGAGGAGGATACTTTTAGCGTCGGTTTTTTCTCCAAGTCATTCCATATTTATTTTAAGATCTTTCTTCTTCTTCTTTAAGATAAAAAAAGTAAGATTTTGAAGTAAAAACAGAAAACTAAGCAAACCAAACATTTGTCTCAAATAATCTGGTCCTAAATGAAATACTCTGGTCCTTTGGTCCAGACTATTTATGGCAGAGCAAACCTTTCAGTATCTTTCAAACCTTTCCACTCTTAAACGATCACTTCAAAGTAGATAGAAGTCCGTGAAACAATATTTCAAAGTTCGCCGTCGTTTCCAAGAAAGTTGAAGATTGGATAGACTTGAAGGTTTTCAAGAAATTGAGGCTTTTATAAACGGATTTGTTGGGCATAATGGTTGAAGGGGTTAAGAGCGGCACGGTATCTCTTACAAAGTTTCAAGTCCAAAATCTTAGAATATGAACCGATTTTGATTAAAATTTGATACTTATACGCAAGATATACATATACTCATATAGGTAAGTCTAATATCTATGACAGTAGAGAACATTCCAAGTTTTTGGATTCAGAAGTTTTAGATTAACGACTCAGAACGAATATAAGTAACTATCTGAAGCAAAACGATATGTTATTACAAGAAAATTAGTTGTGAATACTACACTCAGCTAGTTTTCATCTCCCAAACCGTTCAAGGTCGTAAGGTAGCATAAACAATCGCCATTTTGAAACCACAGCTGTAACATGGATAGTCAGACCTTTATGACTTCCTTTTGCAGTTTCGCCAAATTGTTTCGCAATAAATTCTATGTTTATGTTAGAAACCGCCCAGTTCCTGTCTGATATATCGTTAGACTAGTATTAGATTGAAAGCACTCGCTTTGACGAGAAGGAAGCTGCTCCTGTGGGAATACTGTGCAATAAATGTTTACTGTCCAGTTCTGTGGAAACGAATGACAGGTGCAATGAAACTCACAAAGCGAATGGATGTGATTAAATGGATGTTTTCATTCACCTTGACAAAACACCAATAGCTATTATATTCTTGCCTATTTAGATGCAAAAATAGTCCGGATTGGTGGAAAATCAATTTATGACACTCCGTTTCTAAAACCTTAATAACTAACTAGTTTCTGCCCATGACTTCGCTCACGTGGAAGACAAGTGTTCCATTAAACATATGCGTAGGTTTCCATCTTTTAAAAAATCTTGTAAACTGTCTAGTACATCTAGAGATTATCCAAACAAAAAAACAAAAGAAAATTAAAAATTAAGAAAATTTAAATCCTTCTAATAATAGTAAAGATTTAAAATATAAGAAGTATAAGTAGAATGCAGAATTTTCGCCAGTGATTCAAGATTTTGGTCTTTTAGTCCGCACGTCTTATCTAACCAATCTCCAACCTCTTGCAGAACTGCAACCAGTGCCAACAGCAGTTCATCCCACAAAGCCGACAGACGAAGAAGGAACCAGACCCAAACGCAGCGTCTTCCCTGACTCCTCCGCAGACTCCGTCGATGAGTACGCGGCACCCAGGATCATGGCTAAGACTGATGAAAGGTAACTAGTTTAACTCGTGTAAAATCTCGAAGCTGAAGTGCTCTTGTCAATTTTACTTATTTTGATGAGCATTGGCCGTAGAAAACGGCTGTGATGTGTCTTTTTGCAGCCCTTAGTGACTATAATATTTTATGTTAATGTAAAAGCAAACAAAACCTACTCCTATTAATTAGGGCATGCAAACCGGATACCCGGATAACCGAAAAAACCGGTTAACCGACTGATTTGAAAACCGGGCTTTTTATGATACCAAAACCGGTTTTTTCGGATTTTTCGGTTTTGCTTTTCAAACAAAATCTTCAAACTGACAAACGTCGACAGGACGGCAAGACGGCGTTATTTCCAACGGCGCTAACGGCCGGCAACGTTAATTTATACCGAAAAATCGAATTTGAGATCTAAAATCAAAATATATATAACTCGAAGGTGACTGACTGACTGACTGACTGACAGTGATCTATCAACGCACAGCCCAAACCACTGGACGGATCGGGCTGAAATTTGGCATGCAGGTAGATGTTATGACGTAGGCATCCGCTAAGAAAGGATTTTGATTAATTCCATCCCTAAGGGGATAAAATAGGGGATGAAAGTTTGTATAAATCTTCTTAGATTTTCGACTGATTGAACTGAAATTAAAGATTGGAGCTACTATGATGAAGATGTCCGTTTAAATAGGATTTTGACAAACTCAACCCCCATGGGAATAAAATAAGGGATACCCGAGCGAAGCCGCGGGCAAAAGCTAGTGTAAAACAAAGAAATGTCATTGTCAAAGTGACAGTTTAGGGTTAGTCAACATTTCCCTAATAATTCAAATTATTGAATTAGTTTTTAAATTTAATGGTTTTGGAAGAACTATGATATGAAATATAGCCTAAGGTTAGTCCTAATATTATAGGAAAGGTAAGCGAAAGGAACACTAAAGTTTTTTTTTTTGTTTTAACAATTTACGTTTCGCTATTAGAAAACACTAAATGAAGTGTAAATGTTTATGACCACTGCCATATTGCATGTAGAAAAAATAAGAAAAAAACATTTGCACGATTTTATTGCAAACAGCTATATTTTATTCTTGGATCGTCGTTTACGTCACTTAGTTTAAAACTGTGTGTAATATTATATTTTAATTGTTAAAGGTATGCCTACAATTTTAGAACTATGTAATAGTACTTTTGGGCAAACTGCACAATTGAAGTTATGATTTAAAATTGGCAGTTATTATTTAGATTTTTGATCTCGAATTCGGTTTTTTTTTGTCTCGGATAGATCATTGTCGCGCTACTTTATGCCACGCTCACGCCATTTTGATTAAAATTTAGCATTTTTGTTCTTTACACACGTATTTCTGATTTCTTTAATAAAAATGGAAAAAACCGAAATAACCGATAAAACCGGTTTCACCGGTTTTGTAAAATAAAAACCCGAAAAAACCGTGTCCTTTAAAAAACCCGGTTTTTGCATGCCCTACTATTAATACTATAAATGCGAAAGTTTGCGAGGATGGATGGATGGATGTTTGTTACTCTTACTACTTAATTTCGCACATAGATAGGTTATAGTCTGGAACAGCACTTAGGCGGCTATTATTTCAGAAAAATTAACGTTTCCCGTATTATAATACATCGGTCGGAAGATAGTACATTATAATAAGAACAATCTTACAAGACATTTGAAAACTTGAATGTTAACTATTTTCCAACACTGAAAGCTACACGTAAACACAAACGCTTTTCTGAGCCCCAGAGAGATCTTTCATCCTAATATTACGTATTCCTTCACCCAACATCAAATTCCCACTTACGAAACTTAATCCAGTCTTCTTAATAGTCAAACAACTAGAAGATCTAGTCCTAAACGCTATGCTGACCGCAAATTCCAGCATAGATAGCAGAAACATGTATATATGTATGTACTAGGACTGTGACCGTCGTCGGCTCGGCGCGAAGCAATCAGGAATGCGACCGCAACGGTCTCGGGTTTCATCATGAGAAATATTCATGGATTATTATAATGTTTATTGCTGTTTTTATTACGCCATCTTCGCACCGCTCTGGTTAATCAGGTGGATCTCGGAAAAAATGTATATTGAGGGCATTCGGTGTGGTCCTTTTATTCGCAATGTGCCTCGCTACGTTATATTCTGGGATGTTATATCCCGTAGCTTCAATATTATCTGTAGCTTTTTCAAATCTGTGTTTGTGTGTTTTCAGTCTATCAATATTACCTACGCGATTGAATATGTACTATAATAAGTTTGTCAATGTATTTATAACAGACCAAACATAGCATCACTAATTGAAACGTCCTCTACCTAAAATAAACGTGTAAAAGAAATAATATAGGTCCTGATATCGTAATCAAACAATGGGCGATGAAAATTGCCATTTCGTTACTAGAAATATTTTGGTGTGAACCGAAATATATCATTGCCCTTTTATCAAGGTGTCATGTGAACTAATAACACAATTATTGTGGAGAGCACTCTGCTTTCGACACATCACAAATATTTGCTGCTCTAGAACGTAACTATGTATGTATGTATGGAAGCGAATTAACGATACATCGCTGGATATAGTGGAATCTTTCGTTTACTGTTGTAAGCTCGCCAATATTTTTGTCGATTAAGGTGAATTTGTTTTTCGTGAAGAAATCCTTATGCCTTCGCCTTATGGAAGGCCAAGGGGTGTGTTGGACTCCTAACACCTAAAGCGTCACAGTGTTCCTCTAAGTCCTATTTTCTCAGGGCATAATAATATGGGTCGCTCAGAGCATTCTTCAGCGCTGCTAATTATGATACCTGATATTAACATAGTTGGGTCATACTCAGAAAAAGTGTACATTTGATATATTTTCTTGTCCCGCTACTTCAGATTTAAGTAAACATCTAATAGTATGACATGTTTTCTTTTCCCGCCCCTTGTTGTTATGTTAGTCTATTAATATGAAGATTTCTCTGGTATTTTAACTTTATTTATCATCAAAAGATAAAAAAAATTGAATATCAAAACATTGCTATAAATATCCTCATTCATTTTTTTTGTGTCCCAATGACCATTACACATTTTCAGAGATGAATTGTTACGAATATTTATCGCTTTTTTTTAACATTGACTGTGGCTATATTGTTCAAGTATCATCAAGTAACTAAATAAGACCAATTTTGTTTGTAAAACATTTAAAGAAGAATTTATTTTAATTAAACAAATGTTGTCCCAAAATTATGAAGTTTCGTTACTCTGGGTTAGTAACACGTAATAAAATTTGAAACGCGATGATTTAAGGTGCTATAATTTGTTTTTCCTATTCTGGCAAAATTATTACTTATGTATGTCAAAATCACTCTCACGGCAGCCATTATGTTTTCGCCATAGTCGTGAAGTCAAGACGTGTACCAAGTGAATATTTACAAAATAATACCTCAGGGTGATAAACGTCGATTTTTGTGATAAGTTTATTACATTTTTTGTTTTCTTAATATGTTCTTTTCTTAATTTTTGTATTATCTTAACGAATACACTCAGTGCTTGCATGGTAAAACCGTGTTTTACGTAAAAATATTTTTAGAAGTTATAATTTCTCAGATTCTATTCTCATTTTCGTTATATTGCGTTACGTTACGAAACTGAGAAATTGTTAAGCTTAGTTTACAAAAGCGAGAAGTGCATAACTATAGTTACCGGCTCGTAAGTTGGCCAAAGATTATGGTAAACTCGCGCACGCACAATTTCGTTGCCAAACTAAAATTATAACATTCCTTTATTATTTCTGATATTTTTTATTGATCTTAATAAGACTGATAAGCCAAATATAATCACTTGTTTTATTCGCCCAATGCTTGTGTACCATACCTTATGACATCAGTTTCGTGACGGAGATTCTCAGTATCGTTACCTATCAGTTTAGTTACAAATTTTAAATGTACAGTAAGCGCTCAGAAATCCATACCCCCGCTAAGGTTCACTTTCCTATGAACACGGGCGCGATCCAGTCAGCGCGTGCGCATGTGTGTTTACGAGTGATGTCTCAACATTCCACAGATAACACACACTAATGAACCATCGTCGCACTACGCGAAATGGCATTATATTTCTGTTTACCGTACGAGTCCTACCCGACGCGCGACGTATTCTTACCATTGCATTGCTAAATTTCGCATAATTAAAACATGTCCTGGCAGCTGGTTTGGATAAGAAAGGGTTTACGATCATTGAATTCCGAGTTCAAATCTTATACTATGTGTAGAATGCTCAATAATACACTCACTGCTATCACTATGTATACACAACAGGCGTTGAAATACGTCCGCACGCTATGACGGTTGAGTGCCGAATGCCCCCCACTTTTCGCTGTATACTACATCCGTATCTTTTTCTTTTATTGAGAAATAACTTTGTACTTACAAACCAACAAAATACTACCTGCCCATTGGTACCTATGTCACAAATGTTCTACCTAAGAAATCATATTTTTAGAACTCCATTCATATTATAAATGTGCTTTAACAATATGCCGAAGGTTTAAACTATTTATTAACCCCTCGGCCGCTCTAGAACATTTCTCAATAACCTCCCAATTGTCGTCATTTTTCCAAGAATTTTTTATTTTTATTTGTTATGGTTAGACCCATTTTTCCTTATGATCAAGGTTTGATCATACGACGTTTTAAGGGTTAATAAACGATACCACCACACCATACCACCATACCATAATACCATACCGTACCACACCACCATACCATACCACCATACCATACCACCATACCATACCACCATACCATACCACCATACCATAAACGATATTGATTATTATTTATCGTGTCGGTTAACATTTAGCCGTCATCAATTTCCAATAAACTTAACGTTACTCTGATAGTAGCACAGTACAAATTGAATCAATATCCGGTTTCGTTTTGATTCAAATAAGTACTACGCAACCACAAACCATGACATTAAATTACTATGATTGATTTGTAGGTTTAAGCAAACTTATAATTTATTTTATCAAACTTAATTGAGCATAAGCTAAAATAAGCTTTCCGAGTGTTTAATCAATTATACAAGTATTATAAAACTTGTAATGCGTACTAATTAAATAAACACTTTAGAACCGTTCTTGCTATGAATATATTGCGATAAAACCGGTGAACAATTCGTGATAGACAAGCTTTGTACACCGCTAGTGTTTTGTTACGTCCACTTGTCTTCGGCATTCGAAACAAGACAAGACATCGACAGGTGCGTGAGTCATAGTAACCAACGTCAAATTAAGTACTTCCTCTACAGAAGCTGCTTATATTGTTTGGCATCTATCCTGCATCCTTATACTGATTGAAACCTGCTGCGTACAATATTCCCAACACACCATTACTAGGCACTTACAATATACTTCTTATGTGTATACTAATTCTCTTCTTCTCTTTAGTGTGTCGATGGCAAATATAATGTAAATAAATTCATACTTGTTTGGGCCCTAGTAATGTATCGTGAACTCCGTTTATTGACTAGCAGGTATTATTACATATAATAATATTAAGTATGTAGGTAAGTTATTCAATTCGTAGGTGTAGTATAGAGAAATTAAGTCAACTACTCAACTAATTAAACCCTTAGTCATGGCCTCACGTTTTCATTGTTTTGGCAATATATAAATAAAATATCAAATTAAATTAGTCACTGTTGCTATAGGTAGGTATCACAACCGAAAGTGATACCGACATTAGCTTCTTATTTTATAGTTACAATTCGTAAGCTGAATCCGCAGTGACATTACAAAATGGTATTCTGTTAAACACGATCACGCCGGTGACGTCACCACGGCGAACGAATACTAAACCAATGACAAGTTGGTTCGTTATCGAAGTGAGCGCGATCACTTTAGTGAGACTCGTTTTTGAGTTTGCATTTTAGAGAATCGCACTACTGTGATGAAAATGTAATTCTCCAGACCAACTCCGGCCACGGCGGTCGATCTCAATGCAGACCCGCCAGGCACACAGGAGACATCACAGCGCACAAATGTGCGCGCAAACACAGGCGCACTCCCTCCCTAACCCTCATAACCCGATGTGCAAAATCCGACACAACCGGAGAGAGATCAGGCGCAGGACCAACGGCTCCACGTGCCCTCCGAGATACGGGAACCTAGTTACTGGTACACAATTAAAGCCAGTTTTCGCCGTAGCACACAATACCCAATGCCCTGTTAGCCAGTCCCATTTATCCTCAAGCCATGGCGAGCTTATCTTCCGCCACAGACCGCACTTCGTCTGTTATTTGTATTCGCGAGAACAGATTTCCGTTTGCGATTGCCGATATTATTAACATTTGACCCCGAATTGGCTGAGTATTATCGAACAGTTTGCGCTAATCGACTGCACAAGTTGCTGATAGACATACTAATACTCATTTGGAATCTATTGGTGGATATCTAGATTAATTCTAGTCCCATAGGAATTCCGTGGCGATTCTTAAAGGTGAGTTTTATAGTTCTCTGAAAATGGTTAAGCCATAGCAATAATGGTGGTGAGTAGTGAGTAAAACACATAATAAAATGCGTTGGCTTACTATAGTTCAATACACTATGATCATGTTTTCCTAGAAGGAAAGCAGCCCAATTGGAGTCAGCCGTCATCCGCCATCTAAAAGCTCGTGATATTTTGTTTAACATTGTAGCTGCAGACAGCATGGCAGGTGCGACCTATTATAATCCTCAGAAACCAAGCAAGGCTGAACCAACGGAACATCAAACCGCAACAGCTGTATAATAAACATTAAAACATGACTAACCGATTAACGACTACGTAAGGTTTAGTTTAATGTTTTAATTAAAATTCTTGTCAACAACTTTATGGAGTTTTCTTAGCAACTTAAACTCATTATTTGATTCTTGTAGAGCAAGTGAAGGTGACTCATAATGCGGTATAGTTTTTAATATTTAATTACTATCAAATAGTTGAGTCGTGTGAGAGCAGCTGAGCCAACAGCTACACCTGCGCAGAACCAAACATCCTGCGTCATCTCTGTAATTTCGACACCTCCAGTATGCGAGCCTTTCAATAACATTACATTTATAAACTTAAATACTCGTCCACAATAACACTACTTACTGACGTTAGTAACCGCAACATGATGTGTCCTTACTTTAATGAAATTAACTTCATATTTATATATAAATATGATTTTTATTTGAGACTGTAGTGAGTCAGCGGAAACTTTAGCCGTTAGGAAATATATCTCAAGGGCCCTTCTCCATTTTTCCCATCTGACTCCTACTGAAACTGAGTCACCTTCGCAATCGAAGTGTTCAAGACCTGGAAGCGCTGATGTTATCTGAGCCATAATGGGGCGATCTGTAACAATCGCATAACTGCTTACAACTTGTTTGGTTAGTTACATTAAGGCTCACATAACCCAACCATACAACCTTTCCGCTTAACCAGTACGGTCTATCTTATTGACCGTTTTAGTCTATCATATTGACTATATTAACCATAACGATCTTTTAAAGATCCTCCAATATTACTGTATCATAGCCTTTCTTATTGACTATTTATACACCGCAATGTCTATCATATTGACAATATTAACCATAGCGATCTTTTAAAGATCCTCCAATATTACTGTATCATAGCCTTTCTTATTGACTATTTATACACCACAATGTCTATCATATTGACAATGTTAACCATAACGATCTTTTAAAGATCCTCCAATATTACTGTATCATAGCCTTTCTTATTGACTATTTATACAGCACAATGTCTATCATATTGACAATATTAACCATAGCGATCTTTTAAAGATCCTCCAATATTACTGTATCATAGCCTTTCTTATTGACTATTTATACACCACAATGTCTATCATATTGACAATGTTAACCATAACGATCTTTTAAAGATCCTCCAATATTACTGTATCATAGCCTTTCTTATTGACTATTTATACACCACAATGTCTATCATATTGACAATATTAACCATAGCGATCTTTTAAAGATCCTCCAATATTACTGTATCATAGCCTTTCTTATTGACTATTTATACACCACAATGTCTATCATATTGACAATGTTAACCATAACGATCTTTTAAAGATCCTCCAATATTACTGTATCATAGCCTTTCTTATTGACTATTTATACACCACAATGTCTATCATATTGACAATATTAACCATAGCGATCTTTTAAAGATCCTCCAATATTACTGTATCATAGCCTTTCTTATTGACTATTTATACACCACAATGTCTATCATATTGACAATGTTAACCATAACGATCTTTTAAAGATCCTCCAATATTACTGTATCATAGCCTTTCTTATTGACTATTTATACACCACAATGTCTATCATATTGACAATATTAACCATAGCGATCTTTTAAAGATCCTCCAATATTACTGTATCATAGCCTTTCTTATTGACTATTTATACACCACAATGTCTATCATATTGACAATGTTAACCATAACGATCTTTTAAAGATCCTCCAATATTACTGTATCATAGCCTATCTTATTGACTATTTATTCACTACAATGTCTCTCATATTGACCTTCAACCAATAATCTCTCTACGGAGACTTATTTTAACACTTCGTTGCAAGTCTGTCTTATTGACTTTCTTTCACACAGGGCCATTCTCATACTGACCCCACAATCACAGTCGCTTATCGACTTTCATAACACCTATATTTGCTAGTGACCTGTCATATTGGTCTTCCAGTAAAATACCATATGCCTATCTTTCCTTCTATTTTGGTACTTCCTCATATATCTACGTGTTTATATTCGTGCCTAATGCATAATTGTGAATACGATGTTTATTACATCTAAATCACTGCAATTATACTTATCAAATACACTAACACCTTTAATGACAATTAAATCGAAATAGATGTGTGTTCAGTGTCTACGAATCGGCACAACTTCCTGTTAAGGTTAGATTTTATTATAATAAATCATAACAACTCATTTGCACTGATAGGATAGATAAAATTGTTTTCTATTGAATACGTTCGTCAATTTACGCATTCATTCATTTATCAAACTTGTTATTATAATATTAGTTAACCTCATTAGGAATGCACCCTGCAATTTGGTAAACAACATGACTCTGCGCGGTCGACCAGTACTTCCTCATATATCTACGTGTTTATATTCGTGCCTAATGCATAATTGTGATTACGATGTTTATTACATCTAAATCATTGTAATTATACTTATCAAATACACTAACACCTTTAATGACAATTAAATCGAAATAGATGTGTTCAGTGTCTACAAATCGGCACAAACTTCCTGTTAAGGTTAGATTTTATTATAATAAATCATAACAACTCATTTGCACTGATAGGATAGATAAAATTGTTTTCTATTGAATACGTTCGTCAATTTACGCATTCATTCATTTATCAAACTTGTTATTATAATATTAGTTAACCTCATTAGGAATGCACCCTGCAATTTGGTAAACAACATGACTCTGCGCGGTCGACCAGTAGGTCACCGCACGTAATTACTAAAGAAATAAGAAAGATTGCCATCTTATTTACGTTAACGATAATTTTCCATTTATTTTTTATTTATTTTTTTTGTTTACCCCCAACCACATTATGCCATTACTTCCTTTCATTTTTTTTCAAAGTATATTTGTGCATTAGGACTTACATTTTCCTCGTCGCCACTTGTAGAATGCTCAATAATACACTCACTGCTATCACTATGTATACACAACAGGCGTTGAAATACGTCCGCACGCTATGACGGTTGAGTGCCGAATGCCCCCCACTTTTCGCTGTATACTACACTATGTGTGGCTGTTTTTTGTTTCTTGAAACCATAATAATGTTAGGCAAAATCTTTTTAGGTTTATGTTGAATTATTACGTATTCATGCTTGTTATTTATTTTTTATAAGAAGCAAATATTAGTTATTGTATTATTTATTTAACTTTTTATGTGATTTTATTTTAACTTTTTGTAATTGGAAGTAGGAAAAAAAGGCGTGCTGTGTGATAACAAAAATTTATTTTTAAAATTAACAAACTTATGAGAATTGTAACGTCACATTCCTACCGAAATAAAAGAAGTTCTCTTGTAACTGTTCATAAGATTTTTTGTTGAATACCCACTTAGTCAATAAAATTCATAATAACATAATAAGAGAAGGATATTTTAATAACACAAATAAATTTGGTGATGCTCACGTATTAAGTTTCTGAATTGGTATTCAGCAGAGTTAATTGAAAACTAAACTATAATTCAGACTTTATGAACAGGTTTTTTTTATGTAACGTCACAATAAACTTAGTGAGGTAATAGTTTAATAATTCGTTTTCTTGATGAAAAGAAGATTGAAACTAAACCTCAATTTAAGATCATTAAATAACTATCTACGAATATATAATATAATTATGACTAAATATTTAGTTACACCGTTTAATTATTAAAACTAAAACATCCAGGTTATTAAATGTTGCATAACACCGTCTAATTCTTCTTCATAAGTAGCACTGTTGCACGCCATCCCCACATATTAAAAACGAAACGTATTTGTCGGCGCACATAAAAATGTCATTGTCAAAAGTGACAGGTCGTTAACGTCACTAGCGGAGCGTCGAGTGGAGGGTAGCGCGACTGTCATCTTGGAAGGGACTTCTTCTTGGAGAGCGGTCACCAGCGCACCACGCTATCGACGAATCGCTGTCCATCGCCGGAATTGTAACTTAATTTAAAAGTGATTAGTGTTATCAACAATACTAATGGACTTCGATGAAGTCCGCCTCCGTCCTGAGCTTATATCAGAAGTGGGATTACCTTGGACAGCGAGTTTATTCTAGATCATTCTAAGAAAGCAAGACGTCGTAAAGTGTTGTGTGTCGTGCATCGTGTGCAGTGCGTCGTGCGCCGTGTGTTGGTGTTAAAGCTGAGAGTTGCAAGCTTGTTGCGGTCGGACGTTCGGCGGTAATTCGGAGCGTCGACGCGAGCGTAACTGCGAGCTAATGAAGTCTGTGATGGCGCATGACTCGTTTGAGTTGTATCCTTTTTGTTTTCAATTTAATTGGAACCATAGAATGATATCATTGTTCAAATTGTAACCTAGCGTGAGCGTGTATGGCTAATGTTCACGTTACGACAAGACTGGTCAAGTGATTCATCAAATCGTTGTATTTATCGGACATGGGTTCGCATCGCCGCGTTGCCGTTACATTCTTTGGCGCGTCTTATGTGCGTGTGGGTAAGTTTGAGAAGAGAAATGTGTGCAGTCTATTACAACGTAATTTTCATGTTTTGATTGGTAATAGTAAGTACTAGCGGTGGCAATAGTAAGTACTAGCCACGGCTATGGTAGGTACCATTCATGGGCATGATAAGCGCTAGAAAATGTAAGTGAAAGATAGCCGGGGAACGGGTGTAGTAAGACACTGGTGTTACGGATAATATAAATGGTCAGGTAGATCATACAATCACACAATTTACATAGTAAAACCCATTTGGTCTCGAGCGCACACACAGTGGGTAGGTAAACTTCTTAACGTTACGTACGCATAGACTAGACTAACTAAAAACCATAGAGACCAAACTCTCTAGAGCCAGCGCGAGCGCCCTCTCACAGGCGTCCGGGTAACTCCCTGGGTTGCCACTTTACACACACGCTATACTCTAAGCGCTATAGGCTTTGCAAAACCATGACTACCATTGAGTTAGACTTTTAACTACTCAGCAAGACCGTAAAAGCGTTTTACTTAAAATTAACGGTTTTCCAATTATTCGTGTGAGGACAGGTGAATTAAGAGGTACGGCAACATGCCATAGAGGTATACTTCGTAGGAACACCTTATCTCGTCCTATGTATCAACTACGTAACTCATGAAGTTTCTACGAGGAAGGAGTTTTATAGTAACTGCGTGAGTAAGAGTTTCAAACTTCATTTTATAACTGCTGGCTCATGTAATGTGACTTGTGAATGATGAGCGGTTATGATGGTGTTAAAATCGATGTGTAACATAGTAAAGCTTGGTCTGAGTGTTTGAAGATAATAGAAATAACTAAAGTTAGCCTAATTAATTAGTCCTAATAGATTCTCATAGGTATGAGAGTTGTTTTATTGATTTTTTTCTAATGATTAATAATGACGCGATGTCGTTACACACTGAAAGCTTTAAATTCTAAGCGTACTTACAAATATGCGCACGATAGGCTAAGAAAGATGCCAGGAGGTCATATACCAGTTGATGTTGATAAGAATTTTGATGATGATGATGAGCAAGCTTAAGTTGTGGTAGAAAGTCGAAGTAAGGCATTCTAACGGTCGTATTGTGTTTGACCGTACCAGTGGTTATCACATAGTCGTAGCCCGGTAGAAATCGGTGTCGCTTGAGGCAACTCAAGTGGTCCGTGGGTACGCGATGCATGTTTAACTCAGCCGGAGGTCGGGATCTAGAGAGACCGCAGTGTGTAGTCAGAGGGTGATGCACACGGGCGATCCACTTGATGGATATGCGTACAGTAGTGCTGTTCTAAAAAGTTAGCTGTGAAATCGTTTTTGAATCTGCGGTGAGATTTTAGTTTCGTATTCTTACAATGACTGAGTTCGGCATTCTAGCGCCACCACGTGATGACGTAAGTGGGAGGTGTTGTATCGAGTGAGTGTTTTAACGTTCTTCAATGGGATTTGATATTCTGCGAAGCAGGCGTGACTATCGAGATGACTTGCGTGATGACTTTCGAAGAGATTTGCCTGTTTCAGAGTAGCATAGCTGATCCATGCGCTGGATGTGTGAGAGCAATGTGATTGCTGGTCGGCTGGAGAGCCGTGGCGTTGGAGGTTTTATTCGAATTTCTGTAAGCTTGGCAGTTTTTCTTGCAGTAATTTTAAGGGTTGTTTCGAACGACTATGGTACTTGACTAGGTAGGTAATGATTATTGTATTTTCAATGATTTCTAATTTTACAAAGTCAGAAAGTTTACCCGCCAAAGGGGTTGATGATCGCGCGCGCGTTTCCTCTTTTATTTGTGAATTTTGTCACTAATAAGTATAGAGCTCGTCGGGTTTGCTTTATAGAATGAGAAACACTACCAATGAAATTGTTGATTAGCAAGCTTTACAAATGAAAGTCCCTCAATATAAATGTACTTACAGCAGTGCGATTCTCTAAGCCTCACTCGTAATTCTAAAGCTGAATCTGTAGTGAGATAACAAAATGGTATTCTGTTAAATACGATCGCACCGGTAACGTCACCACAGCAAACGAATACACAACCAATGTCAAGTGGGTTCGTTATCGAAGTGAGCGCGGTCACTTGAGTGTGACTTGTTTTCGAGTTTGCATTTTAGAGAATTGCACTACAGGTTCGTGATCATTTTGAAAAGGGCAAACTTTTCAGCCCAAGGGCCAAGCACCTATTGAAGTTCCAGTAAAATACAAGACAGACATTAAACTGGCATTTGTTTAATTTCGATACTACAAGTTCTCAGTTCGATGAGTTATGGAATCAAGGATTGATTCGGTATTCCGTTGGGTAATGCGTACTATGTAGCAAATGTGTTTGCTGAGCTATTGTTGTATCTGATGTTGACCACGAATAAGACACCTGGAGTTCAGTTAACTTTGATGCTTTTGAAGGGAACTAAGAGTGGTTTATTTGTGAATAATGACTGTTCAATTATGCTTGGTCTCGGTGATGTTGAGTATTGTTCAAATTTGATCAAAGCCAGCATTGTGTGATTTAGCCCTTAAAATTTTAATTAGTTTAGAATTAGACAGTGATAGAAAGAACCCAGAGTAGATAGCAATTGCGAAAGTACTTCCGCTATTGTTTGAATATGACGCACACTAAAATGACTAATTAACCTTTGTTAATCAAACTGTAGTTTGGTCGTAGTTGTAACTGTGATTTTATGACTCGTTCAGGGTGCAATGCGCGGTTAGATGTATGTATAGTGGCCGAATCTAAGTATATGATTATAACTTGGGTCTCAAAAAGAGTAAGGGGCTCTGAGAGACTAGGTACTGTTCAGGTCTATATGACTATTGTCTGGGTCTGAATAAGAATACTGTTTAGGTTTCAATGAGACTACGCTGCCGAACAGCCGGGCCTTTTAGTGTTGTGTGTTTGTGTTTCATAACCGAGAGTAAAATAAGTAAAGTGATAGTGCCAGTAAGGGCACTGATGTTGAATAAAGCATCTTAACGTGATTTGTTAACTAGCCTGTGTGGCACTGACGCCTGTATGGCAATGACGCCTGTGTGGCAATGACGCCTGTGTGGCAATGATACCTGTGTGGCAACGACTAGTCTGTGGTAGTAGTTTGTGGTGTTGCACGGCCGAAATCAGTCTCAGTCGTAGAGCTCCAGCTAACCATTGCTGACGTAGACGTGCGGCGTAGGGCTGATTATGTCGTGGCACCTGGGTTTGATGACTGGCACGCCTTAAGTGCTTCGTCGTCAGCCCAACTTGACTTATAACGGACCCATAAATGGTGTGATGGTTTTATGTTGTTGACTGATAATGATCTTGATTTGATAATGATTTTGACTATGGACTATCGATGACTTTTGATTAACATCTATTGTAATTTTTGGAAAATTTTGATAACACGAGTGCAACCTCGCGGACACGAAGGTTTAAATCACTTCTAACCTTTTGAATTATGATGAGGCCGAGTCGGCGGCAGAAGATGTAGATGCTAGGAATGACTTGTTATCCCCAATCGATAGTGACACCTTGACCGCATGCTCTTCCGCTATTACTGGTAATTCAGACTGTCAGGGCACACTCAGATCCTGAATAACAGAATCGAAATATAGGATGATAGGATATTCCGCAATCATAGGTATGACGTCAGTATGTTTGATGTCTTGCATGGGTCCGTTGGTTATTGTAAGCACTATTTAATCCAGAATTACCTGGATGAAAGGAGAGTGTCGTCCGGGCCACACCCAGTGGGGTTGGTTGAAGGGATGCACTCGTCCGATCAAGAAGTAATATCCTTATAGTCTATCCTGGTCGTAAGGACAATGTCGTCCGGGCCACACCCAGTGGGGTTGGTTGAAGGGATGCATTCGTCCGGTCCAGATGTGTTATGTTTATCCTGGTCGAAGGGACAGTGTCGTCCGGGCCAGACCCGTCAGGGTTGGTTGAAGGGATGCACTCGTCCGGTCCAGATGTGTTATGTTTATCCTGGTCGAAGGGACAGTGTCGTCCGGGCCAGACCCGTCAGGGTTGGTTGAAGGGATGCACTCGTCCGGTCCAGATGTGTTATGTTTATCCTGGTCGAAAGGACAATGTCGTCCGGGCCACACCCAGTGGGGTTGGTTGAAGGGATGCATTCGTCCGGTCCAGATGTGTTATGTTGATCCTGGTCGAAGGGACAGTGTCGTCCGGGCCAGACCCGTCAGGGTTGGTTGGAGGGATGCACTCGTCCGGTCCAGATGTGTACTGTTGGTAAAAAGTTCCAAGTCACTATGGTAATGGTCAATAGACTGACTTTGTGTTTGATGTCGTTGGAGCGCATTCATGTAAGAAGTAGTATTAGCAGAATGGACGAGCGGATGTCTTGGTGATTAGACCTTGTCTGGTTCCGGAAATACAATAACGCCCGAGGACGGTCGTATGTCAGTCTGGCCGTGTCGGCGCACATAAAAATGTCATTGTCAAAAGTGACAGGTCGTTAACGTCACTAGCGGAGCGTCGAGTGGAGGGTAGCGCGACTGTCATCTTGGAAGGGACTTCTTCTTGGAGAGCGGTCACCAGCGCACCACGCTATCGACGAATCGCTGTCCATCGCCGGAATTGTAACTTAATTTAAAAGTGATTAGTGTTATCAACAATACTAATGGACTTCGATGAAGTCCGCCTCCGTCCTGAGCTTATATATTTTTTCTGGTTTATGATGCATGCAGCTGTTGTTGTAAACAGTATGTTATCCAGTGCGAAACCACCAAACTTAATCCACTTCGCTGTTGAGTAGGTAGGATAGGCTATCTATCCTCTTCCTCGTATTTCTTGCTCCGGAGACTAATAATAGTATTCCTCTAAAACAACAAAAAAAGTAATTTTAGGCATTTATAACAAAATACTAAAGTGACTTAATTTTTTATATAATTTAATAATATTTATTTAATATAACAAATTTTAATATTTAAAACTATTTATTTATAAATTCCATAATAAACACATTTTTTTTGGCGTCATTATATATTAAAAAATCAATAATAAGTATTAATCGAAATGCCACCAAATAATTTTAGGTATCTTAGGTATAAATTTCAAATAAAAGTTTAATTTACAATTCGTTAATATAATACTCACATTCAGTCAGGTTTCATAAGATATTAATTGGGACCACTTTTATGCAGCCCAATAATAGTCGCCCTCGCCTCAGTAATATTATTTGCCTGCGTTTCGAGAATAATTACAATACCACTACGAGTATCTATTAAATCACTCGTTACTAACCAACAACCACAACCAAACGACAACGCTCATTCCAATCAAGTTAAATATGCACAAAACTCATGTCTACCTCACAGAAATCTAAATTCTTTATTAGTTTTCTATGACTACCCTTTTAAATTTACGAAATGTGTGAACAAAGCGAACAAGCTAAAGAATATTATATTTCTGTTCATTTCTTCAAATTGAGTAAAAACAAAAAGACAAAAATAATGTGAGATTCGAACTCGCGGCTCATTGATTAACGCCGTCAACTGGGCGTAGGGCATGCAAACCGGATACCCGGATAACCGAAAAAACCGGTTAACCGACTGATTTGAAAACCGGGCTTTTTATGATACCAAAACCGGTTTTTTCGGATTTTTCGGTTTTGCTTTTCAAACAAAATCTTCAAACTGACAAACGTCGACAGGACGGCAAGACGGCGTTATTTCCAACGGCGCTAACGGCCGGCAACGTTAATTTATACCGAAAAATCGAATTTGAGATCTAAAATCAAAATATATATAACTCGAAGGTGACTGACTGACTGACTGACTGACAGTGATCTATCAACGCACAGCCCAAACCACTGGACGGATCGGGCTGAAATTTGGCATGCAGGTAGATGTTATGACGTAGGCATCCGCTAAGAAAGGATTTTGATTAATTCCATCCCTAAGGGGATAAAATAGGGGATGAAAGTTTGTATAAATCTTCTTAGATTTTCGACTGATTGAACTGAAATTAAAGATTGGAGCTACTATGATGAAGATGTCCGTTTAAATAGGATTTTGACAAACTCAACCCCCATGGGAATAAAATAAGGGATACCCGAGCGAAGCCGCGGGCAAAAGCTAGTGTAAAACAAAGAAATGTCATTGTCAAAGTGACAGTTTAGGGTTAGTCAACATTTCCCTAATAATTCAAATTATTGAATTAGTTTTTAAATTTAATGGTTTTGGAAGAACTATGATATGAAATATAGCCTAAGGTTAGTCCTAATATTATAGGAAAGGTAAGCGAAAGGAACACTAAAGTTTTTTTTTTTGTTTTAACAATTTACGTTTCGCTATTAGAAAACACTAAATGAAGTGTAAATGTTTATGACCACTGCCATATTGCATGTAGAAAAAATAAGAAAAAAACATTTGCACGATTTTATTGCAAACAGCTATATTTTATTCTTGGATCGTCGTTTACGTCACTTAGTTTAAAACTGTGTGTAATATTATATTTTAATTGTTAAAGGTATGCCTACAATTTTAGAACTATGTAATAGTACTTTTGGGCAAACTGCACAATTGAAGTTATGATTTAAAATTGGCAGTTATTATTTAGATTTTTGATCTCGAATTCGGTTTTTTTTTGTCTCGGATAGATCATTGTCGCGCTACTTTATGCCACGCTCACGCCATTTTGATTAAAATTTAGCATTTTTGTTCTTTACACACGTATTTCTGATTTCTTTAATAAAAATGGAAAAAACCGAAATAACCGATAAAACCGGTTTCACCGGTTTTGTAAAATAAAAACCCGAAAAAACCGTGTCCTTTAAAAAACCCGGTTTTTGCATGCCCTAACTGGGCGCGCTTAACCACTAGACCATCTTGTCTCATTTAGAAATGTTGAAATTATGAACTACATTCACAACGATGATACATGTGTCTATTCTTGAAAGTAAAAGGTCGTAAGTCAAACTAAACGTCAACCTAATACGTTTTGAGATTGGGTATGGACTTTTGGTCGCCACTGTACACTTTTTCTGAGTATGACCCATTTATGATAACTATTATGTACTTTTAAAACCTAATTTATACCAAGACAATTTATTTTTAGGGTGCTGCGTTTCTCAATGCTACATTTGTAAACCGCGTCTGGAAGGACCAAAAAAGTTTTCAGAACACTACACCAAGCAATTGACATACGTACCAGTCCAGCTATTGCTGAAGATCAATGCATATTAATTAGGTCCATTTTCAATTACAAGTTTTGTAACCCAAAGTCAAATTATTAATTTCAATTCGACTTTCATAAGGCACTTAGGTGTTGTTGGCATATGAGCAAAATACACAAAGTAACACCAGTCAAAGCGGTCTAATTAACTGTAAACAATGTAGGTAAACTTGTTAGAAGCGCTCATAAGGGTCACGTGTCGCCTTGCCAAGTTAATAACACCCACCGGGTTCCCGTAGAATTACGACGAAGATGTAAAACTGCAGTTTGATTTGTGCCCAGTTTATGGCAATGGGCTCACCCTCTATTACATGAATCCTATACATACCGGCGAACTGTGAGTGTACATCGGTACACCTCTGCCTAACCCTTAGGGGGATACAGGGGTGATGGTATGTGGATTGCAAACAAGCCAACGACCCATATGATATTAAGCGGTTACAGCTGCCTATAGACATCTGCAATACTAGAGGCCTTGCAGATGCGTTGCCATCCCAGAGACAAAGTTGAGATGTCTCATGTGCCTGTAATGACACCGGCACCCATACACGGGATTAAATTCAGCAGAGCCCTTCGTCTACAAATGTAATGTATAACTTTCCCCATTTTCTCTGCTCCACTCGAACGTAAAGTAATATCTTTAGAAACACAAAGTTCGTAAAGCCAATGCCCGCTTTAGCATTGTTCTTTAACTGAATAATTATCATTTCAGGATAATTTCTAATTAGAACACAGTGAGTGTGGGCGTCGGAGATTAGTCCAAATTGTATTTTGAGAGGAGAAGCTTTGTTTCATGAGCGTGCTAGCAAAGATTATAAGCCAGTTGTGCAATTTTTTCGAAAGAGTTATCGCGGCCCTGGAACGTAGAGAGCATTTAGGAGGAACACGAATGGGTTGTCAGTAAGAATCTAACACGGCTTCCGCTCCATCCAGAGCAGAAAGTCAGGTGATGATATCCTATTAGAAATAAAAGCAAAGAATGATTACAAAGACGTAGAAGATTTTTGGATAATATTCGTGGAAACATAATATGATGCATGTTGAAAGAGGTATACGGTTACTATAAGATACTGTCTGTAGAAATGTCAAAATAACAGCTTTTTATTTCACTGGCAGATTGCTATTGCTATGAGGAGTAACTTGTGTCACATTAGAAAGAGAATGTAGGTTTCGCGCAAATAAAAATTCTGACAGATTTTCCGAAAGATTCTTGCGGGCGAAGTCCCGAGCATAAACTAGTTTTATTTTACAACAAAGATGAAAATAAAATATGGTAATGGTACCTTAACTACCTACTATGATTTTCGACAAGCAAAGCCAGTTTGAGACGAGCGAAAGTAATTAAAACTTGGCTTTTTAGTCTCACGATTTTAATTAAAGGATGGTGATGAGGCAAGTTGGCGCAACTCGCGCTTGGCCGGGTAATGAGGGCGGTAAGTTGTGTTGCTAACAGGTGGAGCTGCGGCAAAAGTTATAGTTCGTAATAATGTAGAGAGGAGGGACGTCAACAAGACGAGACATAGGTAGTTGAACAAGTATGAATATTCATGGACTTTGTTCGGGAGGTTACAAAGCTGAACTTGAAGATGTCTTGAAATGTTTTTGTGTGTTGTTTTATTGTACCTTTGACATACTATTTGCCTTTGTTCGTGATCATAGTATTTATCACTAGCTTTTGAAATGTCGTGTGTATTGTTGTATTATACCTATTCGCCTTTGTTCGTAAGCATAGTATTTAAAACTAGCTTTTGGAATGTCGGTTATCGCGGACGCAATCTAAGTAGCGGAATAAAAAGTAGCCTATGGCCTTTTTAACATACCCCATACAAATTTTATCTAAATCGGTTCAGAGGTTTAGTCCTGAAAGCGTAAAAGAGAGACTGAGTTACTTTCGCATTTATAATGTTAAGTATGAAAATATGGATGTTAATTTCACAGTCAACTCAAAATTGTGATAAGTTAACAAACAATGCTTGTCATAAGACAATACTTATTTTATGTTCTTGCTTTTTAATTTAGGTCAGAAAGTGATATACAGCAATAACGTATCAACTTTTATGCTACTTGCAATACGTGGCAATGAAATTTCGTCAGTAAATGGAAGAACATAGAATCTAAGATTGGCTGTATACCAACAAATATAAATCCTTCGAAGCTTATAAAGTTATGAGTTATTTCTCACATTGTAGTCTGGCTTTACTGGACATATTGGCAGTAACTTCTAAGAAAGTTATTTAACTTGTAATATTGTTTCAGACGCAAGACTAAGAAGTTCTCTCCGAACGTAGACTACGCCCCGACTGCCAAGATGGCGATGCACACTGTCACCAGAACTGTCAGGAATAGTGACTTTGAGGTATGTTTATAATGTTATTTTGTGGTGGAATAAATGTTTAGAAGGGCAATTCTACTAACTTCTAAGAACGATCTCGATCTAACCTCAGTCTCAATCTGTCAAAAAAATCTTCTAATTTAGGACCTACATTTTGTGACATTTATTATCGTTGAGAAGTGATCGCGACTCTATTTTGGAGGTTATAATTAGTAATAGAATAGGTATTTAAATCTGATCCATTAACATAATTATCCATTTACTTATAAGTACGCTTTTTTGCATAATTTTATAGCTATTAAAGCTTTTATAAAAAAAGTATTAAAAAATAAATATTTTTCTACCTATTTGTTCAACTGATAAGTACGATTCATAGTTGATTGCATACCTAAAATACTTTAGTGGCTAATAGTCGCTTTCTATAATACGATCTGCAGATTGATCCCTGCCCATAACCAATCAAGTGGCTGTTACTTATTGACGTTAAGCATTTTTGGCAGCTCAATCTAAATCAGCTCATCAGCCATTTCATTTAATTCAGGATACATTATAATCCACAACAGTGTAGGTACAGTCAGCAAAAGAGATAAGTAACCAGACCGTCTAATATTGTTGAAGTTTTCTTCCAAACCGGTTGTCGTTTTTAAATGAAATTTAATTTAATTAAAAAACTGTTTATTTTCTATGAATAAAAATAAAATTAATTAAAAAGCTTCGATCGGTTTTTGAAAAACTTTGTATTTAATAGGCGACCCTGGTTACTTATCTCTTTTGCTGACTGTACATCAGTAAGTAGGTACTTACATCTCACATCCCACAAGAGGCGTCTAATCTGTAACTGAAATCCCTTTCAGGACGGAGCTCGGAGGCCGTTCATAGCGGCTCACTTCCACGGCAACACGTCACACCTCAACCCAGAGATACACGAGCATTACAAAGGTAATGTATTTACTGACGGCATACATTATATTTACTGACGGCATACATTAGTTTGGAGATGAGAACAAGGTATTACATACATGTACTTTGACACGAACGCATTATGTAACGCGGTGAAAGTATAAGTTACCAGTATATGTACATGACTTTGGATAAATATCTTTTGACCTTAAATCTTATCTTATCTTATCTTATTACTATATAAATGCGCAATGGGTGGATGTTTATTATTTAATGACGGCAGAACGACTGAACAAGTCTAGATGGAATTTGGGGTAGAGACAGATAATAGTCTGGAATAGCAAATAGGCTACTTTTTATTCCGCAAAATGTACGGTTCCCTTGAGATAATTTATTAACTTTGAAGTAGTGGGCAAGCCAGCCTTTTACCTACATATTAAAATATTATCTAAATGTTTTTTGGATAGGCAGTCGTTAAATTTTATAAAAGTTGTTTTAAATTGTATGCATATTCTGATAATACGTCCTTACGATAAATTGTCGATCGTGTATTTATTTGGAATTATTTTGTGACTATTGTTCGCTTTCTATAATGTGATCATATCAACAACTTTTCTTTCCTGTTTTCTTCTTCCATTATAAATGTATTTCATCAGCTACAAATGGTAATAAATTACCTTGACCTTGAAAGGCCTCGTGTTATGCAAAACATAATCATTCATTCATTGTATCTAATCCATTCATGGCTCAAAAATAAATGTATGCTTATCCTTACATATTAATGGAGCCAAAATACCAAGAACACGTTTTATTATAAAAAAACGTTTTTTTTTTTGCATTTTTATGGCTGTTTTTTATGAAAGATTATTCATAAGATGCGCAAAATGTCGCATAATTATTTAATATGTAGATAGTAATGATATCATTACCGTATTTAAATAGAATATGAACATAGACACGTTTAAAAAAGTTTTTATTAAAAAAAAACTAGCAAACCGTCCCAGCTTTATACGGTGGAAAATTTCCAACATTACCGGGAAATTTTCCAATACTCAATACTCAATACTCAATATCTTTATTGCGTACCATAATGTATTACAAGATGGAATAATTAGATTAGTCACAATTATGGACCCTGTCGGGCACAGCATAGATTAAGTAGGAGAG
Source organism: Caradrina clavipalpis (assembly GCA_932526535.1). NCBI lineage: Eukaryota > Metazoa > Arthropoda > Insecta > Lepidoptera > Noctuidae > Caradrina > Caradrina clavipalpis. The sequence continues at coordinate 4,009,170 of OW052088.1, forward strand.
AGGAGGAAGAGCGTTGAGTGAAAAAAAGAAAAAAAAAGATCCAAAAAAAGAAAAATAAATAAAGATAAATAAAAAATAATAATAATAAAGATCCAATAAAGATTTGATCATATAAATCTTGCCCGGAAAAATACGAACATAGCAAAAAAGGAATTAGCCGTTCTCGAGTTTGGCGCTTAGAAACACATTTAGCTATTCACTGTACATCCTCGGGAATGTCCTCATAAATTATGTCCGAGGCTAGAATACCAATTAGAAATATTTTATATTTAATTTAAAAGTACGAGAACACAGTTTGGTATCCCATTTCTCATTTGTCATCGGTTTTGGATAGGATACATGACACCTTTATTGTTCTTCGTTTGGTGACTGTTCGGTTAATCTCATAAAAACATCCTACTTAATCCTACTATAATATTATAATAAATGCGAAAATTTGTGAGGATGGATGGATGGATGGATGTTTATTTGTTACTCTTTCACGACAGAACAGCTGAACAGATCTGGATGAAATGTAGCACTGAGATAGATTGTAGTGTGGAATAACACATGGGATTCTTTTCATCCCGGAGAAAATCCCTTTTCCCGTGGGATAATATTATATCAAATTTGACGCGAACAAAGTCGCCGGCAGTAGCTAGAACATAATATACCATCAATCTTCTTTCCCCCTAAGGGCAAAGAGCTTCAAGCTTCTGAGCTTGAAGCTCTGAAAGGGCAGGGAAGTACTCAGGTACTTCCATGAAAAACACAGCGTGATGATTCTATGTATGTAAGACATAGGTTTATCATCATCATCATATCAGCCGCAGGACGTGCACTGCTGGACATAGGCCTACCCCATAGATTTCCAAAAAGACCAGTTGGAAGCAGCCTGCATCCAGCGTTTAGGACACGGTTAATAATCCCAAATGTGTCTCTTGCAGGTAATGGCCTAGTCCGCGTGTCCCACGGAGCAGCTCACGACGTGTGGTACCCGTCCCCCTGGACGGTGGTGTCCCCCCACCCACGTCCCACTCTCACCAGGAATGGACATGTGCACGTTCATCATACTGGAGTGTATCTCGTCTATGTGCAGGTATGTACCTATATGGATCACACTTCTCCTACATCGTGTGGGCAGTAAGGTCTCATGACCCCACACACCCTAGTGTCTGAGTTTCTAAACCACCTCAAGGGCCTCTGACATGGTTACCGATGTCAGTGATGTCCAAGATAAACTTAGAAAGTACATATGAATTAGAAAAAGTCACATTGGTACTTGCCCGTGCCCGGTTGCGAACCCACAACTTCGTGCATGAGAAGCGGGAGCTTTAACCACTGGCCCATCACAATATGAATCACACTAATATTATAACAGCGAAAGTTTGTATGTTTGTCTCTTCTTCACGCTTAAACGGTTGAACGGATCTGGATGAAATTTGGCACTGAGATAGATTGTAGTGTGGAATAACATATAGGATACTTTTTATCGAAAAATGTACGGTTCCAGTGGGATAATATATTAACTTTGACGCGTAACGAAGTCGCGAAAAGAAACTGGTATAAAATAGTATGTATATGGTAGGAATCCTCAAGAGAATTATTTGGTGCTCGTTATGCCCGAGTATATTGCTGCTGTGTCTACGTTGGCCTTATATGGTCATTCATGCATAAATAAAAAACCGCCCAAGTTCCAGTCGGGCGCTACGACTACGACCCACGGGAGCGGAGCAGTAACCGAAAAAAAAAGAACTCGTTTCTCGTATTATTTGATGATATAGCGGCTGCGACAATTTCAAGTTTCTACCTACAAAAGATACAGCCTTGTGATAGTAGGACGGATAAACAGACAGCGCAGTCTTATTTAAAAAAAAGTCAAAAAAATGTGTTGCAATAAAAAGTTATATTTGGTTTTAACATTGCCCCAAACTGGGCAAGCCTGTATCTAGGGTACCAATATGGAGGGTTTACCCGTAAATATTTTTATCAATTACAATTAATAACATAAAATATAAATAATATACCATCAGGCCTGTATTGCCCGAAGGGTTAGGCAGAGGTGTGCCAATGTACACCCACAGTTCGCCGGTATATTTAGGTCAGTCATATTAATAGTTTTCCATTTAGCTCCGTTTGGATACAGAACCATAAAAAACTAAATAGAATCAATTATCTAAAAAGGGTTTACATTGGTATTTAAGTCTAGACTTTCCGAAATGGGTAAACAATGAATAAAGCCTCCAAATTGAACAAAATGGGCTTATAAATTCCTTTGAACTTTTTATCCCTATTATTATTATAAATGCGAAAGTAACACTGTATGTCTGCTACGCTTTCACGACTAGACAGCCGAACTAATTTTAATAAAATTTGGTACAGACATAGATTAGATCTTGGAGAAAGGACATAGGATACCTTTTTGCTAAAAAAGGCTTGAAGAGGTTGAAAATTTGTATGAAATTCCGTCATCTTTGAAGATAAAACCATAAAACTTTGTATTAGGCAGTTGATAAAATAAGCATTTATTCAATATTCGTTTTGAAAATTAAAATCTAAATGGGAGTAAATTGGGGATGAAAGGTCGTATGGTAGTCCAGCATTGGACGTCTTACGGATGATATGATGATGATAATGATGGAAGTCCAAAGAAATCTATCTATGCTTACTATATTTTACATGCAAGCGAACTCGCGGGCAAAAAGTAGTCTTAAATAAATAAAGTAGTTAAGACAATAAACAAATCCATTGCTGTCAGATTTATATCAGTCAACTTTGCCTTAAGATTTACTTAACTTCAGACTAACTTTCTGCCTTGGGGCAATTAGTGGGTCTTAAAACCCAGGGAGGCTCAAGCGATAATCCCATTTATAATTACTGGCTTAAGGGTATTACATCGCTCAAGTCCTAAAAACACCTTATGTTTAAAGAAATTTGTTGAGGAATCCTTCCGTACGTTTTCCACATAAAAAATATATGTTATACTTAAAGTCATCCTCAACAGATCGCATTGATTAGAATTGTAATAAACTTGCCCAAATTTCGGAAAAAAATATTTTAAACAGGTCATTTTTCAATCTAAATTGCAAATTGTTGGTAAAACGGCTGAATAGTTCGACATGAATTTTATACCTAAAAATATGTAATGACATATCAAACAATTCGCATTGTTTACTTTTTCTTGTTTCTGTTAAGATTTTGTAATAATAACTAAAAACTTGAAATTTCATCAATTCCCCCCACGAGGCACCCCCGGCATGCCTGAGACGCCAAACTTCAGTGCCTTGATGGCTCTTGTCAAGGGTGGACTATACGCATGTTATTTTTTCCAAAATAAAAACCAAAAGTTCACTTTTTGAATAATTTATGAATGAAGCAATATTGTAAATATTACAAATGTAAATATTTCGTAAAATAAGAATTGAAATTAAGTTCGTAAATAAATAAAAACAAATTTGTAATTTCGTTTAGTTTTTGTATCTATCATAGAGTAAGCCCGACTACTATGCCTATGTATAAAAACAAATGCTTGACCGAGCTCTCCAAAATTATTGGAAAATACCACGGATATCTATGGTACATACCTACTCTTTTAGTAGATACATTATTTCTTTGGTGTTTATTTTTGTTAGAACATAGATTTAGATGTTTCTTTTTTAATTATTTGCTTACCAAACTTTCAGAATGTATCATGTATGAGCACAACTATTTCCGTTACTGAGATCCGATAAGCACTTACTTGGTCATCACCTTTAGAATGTACCACATAGTAGCACCCGTGCTTAGTTAGATAAATATTGAAAGCTAAGTCATCCTAACTATTTTCGTTTCCGACAACCGATAAGTGAATATTTTATTTACACGGTTACTTTTACATCATTCGGGAGCCGAAACACAGGAACTCCAGTAAAGTAATAATTACTATTGGCGTTATTTTTTTTAACACGTCTCAAAGAATTTGAAAATTTGTGACTTTTTTTGTCAAAAGTCAAAGTCAGAGTCAAAGTCAAAGTTTTTGTCATTCAAGATGTTAGTGCGTTTCTGCCTGATCGATGAATGGATTTTTCAAAGGCTACCGTTCGCATTTGTATAGTCGATAAGGTTTACACACAAATATGCATAGACTGCAAAGAAGCGTTTACTTCGAGTTCTCATTATTTCACAAATTAAACAATCATCATCACGCCTGTATTCCCCGAAGGGTTAGGCAGAGGTGTACCAATGTACACCCACAGTTCGGCGGTACATTTAGGTCCCATGTAAAAGGGGGCGAGCCTATTGCCATTTATCGGGCACAAATCCAAACTCCGGGCTGCTACTGAGAATTTCGTAGAAAACCCCAATAACACCTTTTTCTCAACCTAGGAGTCGAACCCAGGACCTCTAGAGTAGCAGTCGTGCTTAGGACCAATAGGCTAACGAGGCAGTTCAAATTAAATTTTAATGTTATTTATTGAAAATAATATAGCCAATAGTTTTTGTTACTATGACAGAGTTTATGGCTTTTGGTTCCAGAACGATGTAAAAGTAACGTGTATAACAAAATAAATATAAATTACGATTGTACCAAATAATACATAATATAAGAACAAAATGTAGGTATTAAATCTCTCAGAGAGCGAATAAAATAGGCAAAAACAATGACAACTCTGCGACACATCTGTGTTCTTGCTTAATGTTAAGTTCCTTTTATCGTAGCATAGTGAATATCGGTAGATGGCGCTAAATTTAAAAAATAATAGAACAGATGTCAAATCCTCAAGGACATCGGCCGATGTAATAACCTTAAAGCCCATTTTTGGTTTCCGTACCCGTAGGGTGCCAACAGGACCCTATTAGTAAGCCTCCGCTATCCGTCCGTCTGTCAGTAAGCGGTATCTCATGAACCGTAAGGTAGAGAGTTGAAATTTCACTCAGATTGCGTATGTATTACTTACTATAGTGGTTAAAACATATACTGCCCCGTTGGTCTCTTGGTGGCAAACGTGACTGCTGAGCGAGGGGTCCTGGGTTCGATTCCCAGGTCGAGCAAATTGTTATTGGGTTTTTCTAGGAAATTCTCAAAAGCAGTTCGGAGTTAGCATTTGTGCCCGGTGAATGGCAATAGGCTCGCCCCCTATTACAAGAGACCTAAACATTCCGGCGGGGTAAGAAAACTCACACAGACAAAGCGTTGGGTAACAACCTAATATTTTGAATAAACAGTCTCAAATTAATGTCCTATTCACAGATCTACTACCTGGACAGCCACGACATAATCTCCTGGGTGCTGCACCGCATGAACATCGAAATCGAGGGTCGGGAGACGCTCCTGCAGTGTGCCCAGTCCACCCACTCCACGGAACAAATCGACAAGCCCAACTCCTGCTTCTCAGCCGCCGCCCTGTTCCTCAAAGCTGGTGACAGACTGGCAGTCAGGAACACAGGAGGAGACAGGCACTCTTTGATGCAGCCAGAAAAGAGCTTCATTGGCCTCATCAAACTGGCTGATGCGGAAGACCCAGTCCAGGAGTTCTAGACTCTCTACCTCCATGTTCCGTTAGTCTTTAGTAACTTTGTGTTAAGGTTCAAAGTTAATGGAAGATTTGTTAAGTAATTTGGTGTTGCAGTGGCGGTGTAGTGGTTGATTGTTGAGTATATTACAGGAAAATAGGGCTTCTTGTCAGGGAAAATGTCATAAACTTACACTTTCGTCAAATTATTAGGTAATAAATCCTTTTAACAAGTTACTTTTAAACTTGGAACATTTTCTCCTCACTTGAACTTATTCATAGTTTTTGTCTGAGTATATTTGTAATTAATCCTTACAAATGTATTGGAAAGTGATAATATTGTTATAATAGTCAAGAAAGTGCCATTGTTATGGGTTTACGAAGCGGTAATTATAGGAACAAATAAATTAATTAGTGTATTTAGTATTGGCATCGTGTTGGCGCCATCGCTGAAACAGATACTTCATGGAAACGACCTCGCCGAATTTACATTTATTGTATTTTTTGTCCTAGCAACATTTTATATGTGTTGCCATTTAATTTAGGCAAGAGAACGGGAATGCAAACGTTTTGGTACATTTTTTAAAGTAAGAATTGTAAAAGTAAAAAAAAATATTTTGTGTTTTTTATTGTTTTAAAATATATGTGTACGTGTATTTTAGTATATCGATGAATCAATCGAAAGATCTGTTATACCATTGATATTATAAGTACCTACTAACGTTAAACACTTAAAATAATTTATTGTACGTAATACATAGGTATTCTTATTTAAAATAGAACTTGAATGCAACGATGCATTTTCAATATTCATGTTTTGTAAGTGAAAAAATAAATTGTATGAAAAATAATACTTTGTTATTTGTTTAAAATCCTTCATCGTACTAAAAAAATATTATTTAGCTACAAAATATGGTAAGTAAAATAATCCAGGGATATAAGTCCATCAGCCGATAATAATATTTTATCAATTGTTTCATTAGATCATCCTACTTACACCAATTGTTGTAAGACACGAACAACCGATAACAACACTGAGACACACACGCATAGTGCAGCTATCTTAATTAATATCACAAAACAGTAGATATCAAAAGAAATGACTGGCTGACGGCACAAAGAAAACTCTCACGTCATTAAAAAAAAACGTGACAGATAAGCCCGGAAAAAGGCAGCACAGAAACATAAATCTGACAGTTTATTATTGAGGAAACCCTTTACCTAAGCTAAAAAAAACAAAATTCTGGATCTTTACTTAAGAAAACCCTAGGGGCACATTACAGTGATGGCGGGGTGGTGGCACTACGCAAGGTGTCGCTGAGCTGAGCGTAATCTGTGGCTGAGCGTTGCGTCGCGGCACAGCCTTCTTACCTCCATGCGTATATACATCTGCCCCCCTAGCCAAGTCACAAACGATAAACGCAAACGCTTAGTAGGCTATAGTAGATCTTCAACTTTATGTGCTTGGTTTTAAGTTGAAGATCTAATGAAGATTGCATAGCGTTTTCGTTCGTTCCAGTCGCTAACGCTTAGAAATCTTTAATAGATTTTCAACTTATGGCTCTTGGGTATTAAGTTGAAAATCTATTGGTACCTGCCGAGCGTTTACGATTATCGTTTGTGACTTGGCTAGGGGGGCTGCAGTACCAGAGACCTTGCAAATGCGTTGTCATACCGGAGACAAAGTTGAAATGTCTCATGTGCTACTTTACGACAGAAATAGTTGGTAGTACTTCCCCGGACAAGCTTCTTCACAAAGAGCTCCACTACTACTAACTACCACTACAAATTTTGACCGACCGGAGACCATACCAACCTCCTTTAGGTATGTAGAACCGGATCAAATTCGCTATCCTCTGTACCCCTCTGTAGGTCCCCCAATTTATAACTCTTATGAAACAAGACACTCTAACGACATACCTAGGATAAAAGGGTTACCATTGTCAAAAGGAATTTATTGAACAAAATAATTTTGATGGCAACACTAAACTTAGAATGTCATCCAATTTATTTGTAAGAAGGTTTGACTGGAAAAGCGATGTTGTTCTGGGAAATGTACGGACGTGACTCTCAACGGATCGGAGAAGCGAATGATCTAATTTGTTACATGACATTAGACGGAAAAAACGGCTAAGTGCGATTCAGCAAAATAACGTCGAAAAAAGCAAGTAACATAAACAGCCAGACCCGGAACAACTATCTGTATGCGATACACTAATTGTTCCGTTGGGGGAATCAAACCTGCGACACGCACTGCAGCAGCTAACCAGCAGGTTAGTGAGTTTCCTGACAAATAATAATAATATCAGCCTATTAAAGTATATCACTGTAGGGCAAAGTCATTTTTTCATTAACTTCCACACTTGTTTGAGGGCGGACCGACGATTTCAGACTAATGTTAATTATAAGTACCTATAGGTTTCCTCACGATATTTTTCTTCACCGATGCCAGTGATGTCCAAGATAACTTTCTAAAGTACGTACCTATAAATTGAGAAGTCTCATTGGTTCCACATGCACCAGAGAGAGGTAGCTTAACCAATTTCAACAGCGGATCCAGGGGGGGGGTCATGGGGGTCATGACCCCCCCCCCCCCCCTGAGCTGGTTCCAGGACTTAGGTGGACCACTAATTGAACATATAACTACATACCCTCAATATTTAATTAATTTGATATAATATAATAGCGTTGAATGGTGGAAAACTTTCGGGAACGAACGAATTTGAATTTTACCGCGTCACACTTGCGCGCGCTCCTCGACTACTAGCGTGTTCAAAATTAAAACTCACCGCATGGTGAGTTAACCGAATGATATTAATATTGGATGCTACGAGTACATACCGTTTCTATCAAGTTATAAGTTCTTAGTTTATGCACTACGGACACACTCATTGACTTTTTATTTTTCAGGTACTACTGTATCTATGTTCTATGTTAGGGGGTTTGGTTTCCGCACTTAGTCCTACAATGGACCATTGTGCGTGGGCCGTGGTGGGGCTATTCCAGCCAGCCCACCTCCCTCCAAAAGCAGATCAGTCTTCCCGGTCTCCTCAGGGCGTCCGCAAGGGATTTTGGTGTTCCAAGGGTTTCTTTGCGGATCTGGGCGACGCCGGTGCATTCAAGAAGCACGTGCGCCACCGTTTCTTCTGCCTCCATGCACGCTCTGCACAGAGGACTGTCTGTGATGCCTAAAGTGTGGAAATGTTTGTTCAGTGAGCAGTGGCCAGTGATAGTCCCCGCCACCAGTCGCAGGCTAGCTCTGTCCAGGCGCAGAAGGCGCCTGGTTAGGCCCATGTCCAAACATGGCAGGGGCTCCTTGGATTGCCTGCACCCTGGTGTCGAGGCCCACCACTCCTCTGCTTGTGTATGTGTGTAGTCTTTTAACTAGTTCCTAAGCTGATTGAAAGGAATGGGCACTATTGGTTCAGGTCCGAAGGCTTTCGTGCTAGAACCCCTCCTGGCGAGTTCGTCAGCAGCATCGTTACCTAGTGATCCACTGTGTCCTTTGATCCATTGTAGCGTCACTCTGTTGGTTTTTTTCCGTGACGCATTCAAGAGCGTTATGGCATTCCAGTATTAATCTCGATGTTATTTGTTTTTTTGTAAAGATTGGAGGACTGAGGCACTGTCAGAGAGTATACGGATATCGGTGTCCGTGACTTTCCTGGCCTCAATGGCGTGTGCTGCTTGGATAATGCCTATACATGCTGCTTGGTATACAGTGTTGAGCATTCCAAGGGGTCGGGATATTTTAATGTTTAGGTCCTCGGAGAAGACCCCGACTCCAGTACCCCGATCCGTTTTTGAGCCGTCGGTATAAATCCATAGCTCTCTTGGACCCGAGTAGTCGCATAACTCCGATGTGAGCTCTATGTTGTAGTGTTTGTGGAAGCAGTGTTTTTTCACAATTCTATCGTTGGGTGACGCCATCATGGGCTGTCGTCTGATCGCATCCTCTTTCAGTTGTGTATGTTTAACTCTGGAGTCTTTAATTAGAGTGTTGGATATTTCGAGTCTGAATGTTGCTAGGGCCGCCTCTTCTCTTACGATTAGGTGTAGAGGTGGTAATCCCAACATTGCCTGTAGCGCAGCGGTGGGAGATGTTCGCATGCTGCCGGTAATCGCTACACAGGCTAGTCTTTGCAGTTTCTCGAGATCCTTCTGGGCTACACTTAGATTGGTCCTGGGCCACCAAACTAGAGATCCGTATGTGACAATAGGTCGGATGACTGTGGTGTATAGCCAGTAGGTAATTTTGGGGGTAATGCCCCAATTCCTGCCGAACAGTCTTCTACATTGCCCTAGGGCTATACTGGCTTTTGTGGTGATGTATTCTGTGTGTTTGGCCCAGTTCAGCTGTTTATCCAAATAGATGCCCAGGTATTTGGATTCGTTTGATAAGATTAGGACGGCCCCAAAATTTTTATGTATTTTGGCTACACTACCTGTCGGTGTAGCGACAGCAGAAAGATCTTTCTCTACGTTGCGCAGAATTAAATCGTGGCTAAGATCTTCGATGGTTGAAGATCGCCTAACCGGACTGGCACTTCTCCACTTTCATAAAAACGTACCCATTGACGTAAATGACGGAATAACGCGTTTCGGAAGAAGACGTCAAAGAAAAATTGATTTTGCTATTTAAATATATGTATTTTGTCTGTTCGTATTTTGTTTCTTGAAAACCCTTGTCGTACCACCTCTTTACTTTTGCGGAGTTTTGCGTCATACCCCTCGACATACCTCTAGCTGTTATGACAAATCATCCACCACGGTTATGGAATATTAATAGGCTGCCTCACTCCGTGTGTGATAGTGCTTCCCTGGATGTCTTCAAGAGAATATGGCAATATGTACGTGTATATGTTAAGTTAAGCAAGTTATTAGGTGTTAAGATTTCCAAGTGTACAAAAAAAATGAATATTTTGAAGTACAGTACTTCCGTACATTAATAAAATGCCTACTTTTTACTTGTATCTATTGTTATCAAAATTAAATTGTAAGTTTTCGACTTGACCACGACTATGTGACCGGCCCCCCCCCCTGGTGCCAAAGCTGGATCCGCCCTTGACCAATTTTCCATTACGATATTTACATTCAAATATCCGAAATATGCCTCGAACTGCCACGTTAGCCTAGTGGTCCTGAGCACAACTGCTACGCTAGAGGTTTTGGGTTCAATTCCCAGGTCGAGCAAAAAGTGTTATTGGGTTTTTCTATGAAATTTTTAGTAGCAGCTCGGAGTTAGGATTTGTGCCCGGTTGATGGAAATAGGCTCGCCCCCTATATCATGGGACCTAAATATACCGGCGAACTGTGGGTGTACATTGGTACACCTCTGCCTAAACCTTCGGGGAATACAGGCGTCATGGTATATATTTTATTTATTTTATATCCAAAATATGACTACTAGACTGACTATGACCGCGCTGTTAATAATGTCCCTTTAAATTCTTAAAACTAGAACACAAACGTCAAATAAATGTCACACAGAAGTAAAGTACGATACGACAAATAAAGTTTCGCTCGGAGTACCGCCAGTCCGCCACTAACACGCTAGGTACCCCGGGCTACGTGTTTTATTTAACCAACGTAACGCAATAGACTGTTCTACTATGTTTTATTATACACAAGGAACATTGTGGGTGTTTATAAATTTTCGTGCATATTACATGTCCAGATCAAAAATCTTTATAAATTAATGAAATATCTATATTTGTCATATAGGCAACTAATCAAAATTAAGTTGTGCTTATATGCATTGAACATTTACAGATCAAAATAACACGATTATTAAATTATAAATAAAAAACTTCACTAATTGTCATTTCCTTCGGTGTCCATTTACTGATTTCCTAAATACATTTGCTTTTTACCAAAATATATACATACTGAAAATAAAAAAGTTATTAAAATAAAGAACTACATTAAAAAATACAACGTTTACATCTAAAATAAATAACAATAACCTAGTAATAAAATTACAATTTATTTATAAATATTTAACATTTATTTTTTCTGATTACCATCGGTTTGAAAGAAAATTTAAGTTGTAGTGTGCGTATGACTTTATATGCGACGCCACCATCGCTTGCTTCCCCGCGCACGTCTCCGTCAGCCAGCAAACGTCAAAGTTGGTGCACACTTGTTTGTGGTAAAAAAATATTTACATGTAAAGTTTCGCGGCTGGTGAATATTTTGGAAACGTTCTCTTTCTTATCGCCCGTATTGTTGAGTGAGTATTAAAGATATTGTTCATTTTATTGCTAATTATTAATTTTAATAAGTACCTTAGTAGTTTAGTATATGCATGAAATCCATAATGTTCATATTATTTAAGAAAAAAATAATAAAGTTCTGAAACCTCATTACCTTCTTCCTCACTGCCTTCGTTTACCGTCGTTTTTTTAAGCGATGGTAATGAGGCCAAAACGATGGCAATTAGAATATATTACAAGACAATGAATTAATATTTTTTATTGTGCTAATATATTTAATTAGTTACGTTTGTTAAGTACATCGTGAGATTTTTCCCGCTGGGATTTTTTTTCTATTTAAAATAAGCTTATGAGTATATTTTTAAGATTGTTATATTACTCTTGATTGCTAAGGATCAGCACTTACATTTAGGTACTGTATTGTTCCAGATTATTAAGAATTAGAATTGCCAAAGAGAACGAAACAAACATTAGACCAGATACTAGCGAGATCGATTACAAAAACAAGAAAAGTATGCAGAAATTAAGAAAGATCCCGAAAAGTATGCAGAACTGAAAGCAACATCCCATCCCCATACCTGGGGATGGGGCTTCATCTCTTATTTGTTTAACCGGTAACACAATGTCTTATCAGCGGTGTCCTCAAAAGGATATTCTTTTAAGAAAGCTTTGTTAGCAGAATAAAAAAAAAGGCAGCTTAAAACTAGAAATTGAAAAACTGAAAAAACAGAAAGACTCGCTTCGAAAAATGCTCTATAGAATAACACATAGAAGAAGGCAAAATGATAAAATATTGACAAAAGAAAAGATTGAATATTTGGTAGAAAATGTGAACACAGAAAACCGCGAGGAAATTAAGAATCTATTATTTGGTGAAATTCTTTCAAGAAGTGTCGGGGAAGGATACAAGGGCTTGAGAAAGAAGGAAAAAAAGAGTTCTCTGATGTGATTATGACTGAAAAACATAGATTTAGAAAACATAAGCTCTTGACACAAACAATATAGGAATATATTACTAGAAACAAAATTAGAAAGCAGAAAAGATACTTAACGGACACATTGTAAGTATCTTTTCTGCTTTCCAAATTTGTTTCTAGTAATATATTCCTTTTTATCAGGTGCAATTCTAGTCACTGCATCTTCGTCGAAAAAATCCGGAATAAGTTGTTCTGTCAAGTTTTCAGTCCTAGCTGTTTTATTTTCTTTTCTATCTCTTACTGTGAACATTTTTGTTTGTGTCAAGAGCTTATGTTTTCTAAATCTATCTTTTTCAGTCATAATCACATCAGAGAACTCTTTTTATTCCTTCTTTCTCAAGCCCTTGTATCCTTCCCCGACACTTCTTGAAAGAATTTCACCAAATAATAGATTCTTCTTAATTTCCTCGCGCTTTTCTGTGTTCACATTTTCTACCAAATATTCAATCTTTTCTTCTGTCGATATTTTATCATTTTTCCTTCTCCTATGTGTTATTCTATAGAGCATTTTTTGAAGAGAGTCTTTCTGTTTTTTCAGTTTTTCAATTTCTAGGTTTAAGCTGCCGATTTTTTTTATTCCGGTAACGAAGCTTTCTTCATCATCATAATCATCTCAGCCATAGGACGTCCACTGCTGAACATAGCCTCCCCTTTAGATCTCCACATATACCGGTTGGAAGCGACCTGCATCCAGCGTCTTCTGGATAAGTTTACATTTGTTTAACTTGTTAGTATAGTACGATTCAAACTTAATAGCGGCTTGGAAGTTAGCTCCGAGTGCAGGTTCGCGCAGATTTATTCCAATTAACAATAATTTAGGCTCCATTTAATTATTTCTATAGCAGAAATATATATCTAGAAATCATTAAAAGGAAGCAAAATTAAAATGAACTGGAATAAACTTGCGTTAACCTGCACTCGCAGCTAACTTCCGAGCCGCCATTAAGTTTGAATCGTACTATACCTAAGCTTGTTAGTTTTTGCTATGAAACATATTTTGTGATGTTTGATCTCATTTTTCTAAATATTATGATTATTATAAAGCAGTAAGAAAGATCCAACTGTTAAATTTCTACAAACGCAAGTAGAAATGGCCTTACATAAAAAAAATACGGTTGTTGTTTTTATTTCAATACATATTTAGAAGTTTATTTTTATTTCCACCAATTAGAATTGTATGTGATTAAAGATGTCTTTTAATTATGAAAACATTACCTTCACACCCCTTTCAATTTGCTTAACAACTAAAAATCATTACCCTCCCTAACGTTCTCATTACCATCGCACCCTGATTTTTGATATCATCGTTATTTCTTTATTATATATAGAAAGAAGGTAAAATCCACAAAATGTTGAAAAATTATCTATATATTAATGATATTAAAAAGAAAAACAACATAATTCGAAAATAATTTGGATATTTTAAAATATCATGACATATGCACGAAATACGCGAAACACCCTTGTCGGAGATGTGCTCTTCGTTCCTAACGACGTTTAGGTTCTTGTGTTTCAAGTCTTGGAAGATAAAGAGGAAGGCTTCCTTTTCGGGGCTGCGGGTAGTTCAAAAGAGATACCGCGCCCCCGGAACGCAAAGAGGACATGAAGGAACACAGATGGGCTTTAGTCAGTAAAAGTCTGACACTCCCTCCCGCCTTGCCCAGGGCGGGGAAAGTTATTTGATGATTTCCCATCTACAAAAAATAAAAGACTTCCTTTTGCAAGTTTTCATTAGGTATTACATTTTGCTAAGCAGGAAATAGCTGATCTAACCGTTTTGAAAATATTCCTTTTATAGAAACTTTAAAAAGTTAAATACACTCTCGAACTTCTAAATCGAATCACCAGGAGCCTTCCATGCAGCTTACCTATCTTTCTTGAGCGAGACTGATTCGCATTTATTTTTAGTTGTGAATTCAAATTTGGAACAATGATGACACTTAAATAATGGCCAGTATGTTGAGTTCAAAACACTATAAAAACTATATTTTTTGATCATCGTTATTTTTAATAGTCCTTTTATGTCTTAACGTGGAAATGGCTTAATTTAAGAGACCAAAATGGAATTTATTTAATAACCCAACTCAATGCAAATCAGCCCTTTGTTCCGCTCAGTCAGTCAAGTGTACCTAGACACAACACATCCAATTAATAAGGCCGATCAATACTAAAACGATTAGCCTCATACAGAATATTGTTCGATTACTGATTCAATTAGCCTCGATTTAACTTCTACAACGGTTATGGGAACCCAAACTGCTGACAGTTCAGCATAATATGACGTCTGTGATATGAAAAATCGGATCGAAAAGAGCGTATGTGGCGAGTTTATTGCTTGTTCTTCTCCAAAGAGGCTGAGGAAGGAGGTAAGGATGAAAAATCATCAAATGACTTTTACCGCTCTGGGCGGAGCGAAAGGGAGTGTTATGCCCATTTTCACCAACCAATCCTAAATTTTAAGGAACTCCTAAGCCATTTTAAGTAATCCCTAGTAGAGATTTCGTTTTCACCAACACTTAAGGAACACCTAAGGCCTTAGGGGACCCCCTAAAATAAAGCCCGAATATCGACCTCCTAGCGCTAAGTGACAGTTATTATTTGTATTAAATCTACCGATTTGCTTCAGATTTGCAGCGCACTTGTTGTTTGTAGTAAAATGGAGTCTAATAAGTGAATTATTTGACGATTTAGAAGCTATTGAAACAGTGCAGATAATGTCAAATCTAAGTTTATTCACGCGACCGCATTTTTATTGTGAACGAGCAGATTATTTTATACCGGGCAGTCATTTATATTAATTATAGAATTTAAAATACTTATAAAGTTTGTGCATTTATACCAGAGAACTTAAAATTTATAAAACATAAACATTAATATTCGGTATAACTTGACAAAATGTTAAGTATTCTACAGTGAAATAAAATCGCATAGATATTTTAATTTGTTATTCAAGTTAAAAAAATGTAAAAGTTAAAATTCAAAATTATTGTTATATCTTCAATAACTTCATCAACATTCACAGACGTCGAAGCTACTGACGCTGAGGCCGATGATAGCCGATACGATACGAAAAAAAAAAGAAAAGAAAAGACAACTGTCACCTATCACGTAAAAGTCACTATGTTTTTAAAGCAATAGAATTCGTCTAACAACCACGAAATTTGGTAATTTTTCCTTAACCTTCATAATTTAGTAGTTTCTATTCAATTATAATATGTATTTTATTTTTTAGTTCATTTATATCTCCTAAATCCTTGTAAAACTACAAACAAAGAATCTTATAAGAAACAAACTGTCACCTTACTAAGTGGTCGGTACTTAGGTATCCCCTAGGTTGGTGAAAATGAATTTAAGTAGATGATGGATTTAGGGTCCTTCTTAGTTTAAGGGACTCTTAGTTAGGGTGGCCTTTAGGATTAGTTGGTGAAAATGGGCATCAGACTCTTACCCTTTTTTTTAAGTAACGTTCATTCTTTTCACATTTAGAAGCAACAAGAATGTTGTAACCATGATTTTGTAAAAACCAATCTGAAAAGAGTGTCCATGGAGTTTGTTGCTCGTCCTTCTCCATAGAGATCTACGTTTTGGAACGAGCAACTAGCTACAACTTACTATTACTTCTTAACAATTCAAAAGTGCCTATAAATGATCTAATTTAATGTTTTGACTTGTTTCTTTCTCAAAATAAAAATACAAGATTCACATACAATCACGCCTGTATTCTCCGAAGGCTTAGGCAGAGGTGTACCAATGTCCACCCACAGTTCGCCGGTATGTTTTAGGTCCCATGTAATAGG
Organism: Caradrina clavipalpis; assembly: GCA_932526535.1. NCBI lineage: Eukaryota > Metazoa > Arthropoda > Insecta > Lepidoptera > Noctuidae > Caradrina > Caradrina clavipalpis. The sequence goes on from OW052088.1 coordinate 4,025,630, forward strand.
GGGCGAGCCTATTGCCATTAACCGGGCACAAATCGAAACTCGGAGCTGCTACTGAGAAATTCTCATTTTTTTTTTCTTTTAATTTTAATACAAGATTCAATTATTCGATTAACTCTTAACAATCGAGTGTTTAGCATCGTTATTCGATGCGTTTATTCCCATTTGCCACCCCTGAGTTTGCCACCGGGGTGGTGGTTGGCACTAATAGGTGGCGTTTACCACCCCGGTGGTGGTTTATTCCCATCTGCCACCCCTGAGTTTGCCACCGGGGTGGTGGTTGGCACTAATAGGTGGCGTTTACCACCCCGGTGGTCAATGGTACCTATTTAGTTTCATTTGCCCCCTTCGTAGTTATAGTACAGGGGTTTATTCCGCATTTCGTATTGGACATTAACAATAAAAAATTTAATTAATTGTCACTGGATATCATGATTCAAGAGCAATGGAAATGAATTTTAGTGGATAATATATGGATCTTTTATTTTAATTAATAACTCTAATTCAAAAAATAAAATGAATGTTTGTATAATTACTAGCAATTATTATTGCTAGTAATTACTTATTTTATACACTGTTGGTAAAACATAACAAAACAATTTTAAAAAGCTATGTAGGTATAGGTAACAATAACACACATCTTGTTAAAATAGATCTACAAAATGTTGATAAATATTTTTGTATTGTGGTGCGCTCCATTATTGTCGTTAAGAACAAAAGTACCTACTTAGTGCTTTGCAGTATTTTTCAATAGATTACGCACTCACTTAAAACAGTGGCCGACAAGACACGGAACATTGCATTGTTCTACGACTCCACCCCTTTGTGCGAGTGAAATCATAATATTCATCCCTTTGCGGAAGGGAGAAAGCAATATATCCTACTTTCCTTGTACGTCACAATTTACAATAATAGTCCGGGTTTGCGTGATGCGTGCGCGCAAATTACCAATATGGAGGAACCACTAGCAAGTGGAAGTTCCCAAGAGTCTGATACAATTTTTTATATTAATAAAAACAATGGTAAAGTGCTTTTACGTGCGGGACATCAATATATTATAAAAAAAACAATATGAAAACACTGGTCACGTGGTATGGGAGTGCTCAGGCAGAAGAAAAAATAATAAGTGTCGCGGTCTTCTAAGAATGAAAGTAAGTAAAAGTTTTTTGTTACAGTTTAGTAAAAATTTTAATCTCGTCTAGTTCAACAATTTATATCTACACTTAATATTATAAAGAGGAAAGATTTGTTTGTTTGTCTCTTTGTATTGAATAAATTCAAAAACTACTGAACAGATTTTATGACAATGATTGCTCATATACATGCTCATAATACAAAGATAAGAGAATTGAAAAACGTGCCTCTGAATAAAAACATTCGTTCATGATTCAAAAATAAACATCAAAAAATAAAATCTTGTTTTGCTCACCCTATCCAATTTGCTTGATTTGACAGCTATGACGTCACAATATAATAATATATATATTAAACTTAATTTTTATGGCTTACTAGCTGTGCCCCGCGGTAAAAAAAGAATTAGTGAAATCGGTCCAGCCGTTCACGCGTGATGGCGTGATCAAAGGAAATAAGGATTCATTTTTATATAATATATATAGATGATATCCAGTGGTTTAAGTTAAAGAAATTTAAATAAAAAATACTATTGTTAATGTCCAATACGAAATGCGGAATAAACCAATGTACTATAACAGACTACAAAGGGGGCAAATGAAACTAAATAGGTACCATTGACCACCGGGGTAGTAAACGCCGCCTATTAGTGCCAACCACCACCCCGGTGGCAAACTCAGGGGTGGCAGATGGGAATAAACCACCACCGGGGTGGTAAACGCCACCTATTAGTGCCAACCACCACCCCGGTGGCAAACTCAGGGGTGGCAGATGGGAATAAACGATTCGATCGTTATTCGATGGTGTTCGTGTAATGTCAATTGTGAAGGGTATCAGGGTCGCCCCCGGCTCTTGCCGGCAATTTCATTAGATTGAGACGCGTCGCCATTCCAGCGACAGGAATTTTATGTACACTCGCAAACAACGCTGTTATAGTGAGCTGTTAAAATAAAAGTCCTTTATAAAGAGCGAAAAAAAGAAATACTGTTTATTCACGTGAAAGTGACGCACATACTTAAGAATTGTTGTTTACAAAATCCTAATACAAGAACAAGTTGATATAAAATACAAAAAAAAATTGTCCTAGATGGAAATATGTGTCACTACCGCGCAAAACTGCTTACTTTGCCTTTTCATATTTTTACGATCTTATTGTAAAGAATGAGCCCCATTTACAATAAATATTGTAAGTTCGATAAACCTGAGCTGAATTGTGACGCTGGACATAGGCGTCCGCAAAACATTGAATACACCATGACGGCGACGGGTCCTTACTTCCTAAGTTTGCTTCCTGCATGCACAGGGGCGAATCTCGATATGGAGGCAGGGCCCCGAGTATAAAAAGGGCCCTCACACACTCTAGTCGGTACATTAGCAATATGATATAGCTTATAACAAAAGTGGGCCCACAAGCAGTATTAGCCTAGGGCCCCATACATTTTCAGTCTGACCCTGTACATGTAGTTGATTCGCGATTCCCTCGACCTTCGCCAGGTCAACACAACAGACCATCGTAAATTGTAAAGCAATAACTTAATTAAGTAATACATAGAACAATAATAACTCTATAAAAACACGAACCATAACACTTTTATTACACAATTACGTTCGTAAAATGCTGATGAAAGCATAACATGAAAGTCGTGATATGATTCCATTATTGTAGTTATCATAATACCTACCCTTTTAAGGAGTCTACTCATTAGACTGTACCGTACGATGAGCTAACAAAGCCTAAAGCGTGTGTGTGTGCAAAGCGTTATTGGGTTGTTCTATGAAATTCTCAGTGGCTGCACGGAATTAGGATTTGTGCCCGGCTAATGGCAATAGGCTCGCCCCCTATTAAACGGGGCCCAGAACATACCGGCGAACTGTGGGCGTACATTGGTACAACTCTGTGTAACCCTTCTGGGAATACAGGCGTGATGGTATGCATACGATAACCTTTTTTTTTTTTATAGACGGGAAATCATCAAATAACTTCCCCCGCCCTGGGCGGGGCGGGAGGGAGTGTCAGACTTTTACTGACTAAAACCCGTCTATGTTCCTTTCATGTGCCCTTTGCGTTCCGGGGGCGCGGTATCTCTTTCGAACAACCCGCAGCACCGGCATACGATAACCTTGCTATAAAAGAATCAGGCACAGTTAGAAACATTATACGGACTACTATACCCACAAGAACGTATCAACCAACTATTGGAGACGCTCCGTGCATGACACGCGCCGGTGTTGGCCGGTGACGGAACGGTCTAGTGGCCAACTGACCATAGTCTCATAATTTTCAATGCAAAAATATTTGTTTACTTGTTTGTTTATTTGTTTTGTTTTGTTTGCTTTGTTTTGTTTTTATTTGTTTGTTTTTTTTTTGTTTTGTTTTGTGGCTTTACGGTGAAGTGGCTTGTTTTGGGTAAACTCAGTCCATCGTCGACTTTGTCTCTATCACCTCTGACCTAGACTTGAGTCAAGAGCAAACCCATCATAAAAAAGCGGGCAGACTCCGTCAAATACAAAAATTATAAGTTTTCTCTTAACTAAATATAAGTAAATTCAGTTCATACAATTTGCTAAAATAATATTAATATTTCTCTTTGATATTCATTATAATATAGCTTACTTTAAGTAAAGTCTTCGCTTCAGGCAATATTCTGACATTGTCCATCATAAATATTCTATTTCATTTATAACAAAATGTCTGGTTTCCCTAACTTACTTAAATATCTATTGTTTTCTTGTAAAGTTCAGGCTTCAAATAAATTTAAACAATAATTCCTCGCTTCACCACAACTTGGAAACAGTACCTACCTTGTTTTTGAAGGTTCGTAATTATAACTAGTGTATGCCCGCGGCGTCGTTCGCGTGGATTTCGGTTGTCATGGGGTTTTATTTTTTTGCGCGGAACCCTAATTCCTTTTCTACTATAAAATTCTGTCTCACCCGTTATAGCATCAGCTATCTGCAAATACCCATCAAAATAGCTTCAGGCTTTTCGGAAATAAGCCAGAACAAACAGATAGAAAGACAGACAAAAATTAAAATAAATGTTTTTTTCGTGTAAGTAGGTACCCTGTACCGACTTCATGTAGGACCGATTATCAGACCGATCCAATAAGTCCATAGTTTCGTGGGATGTTATTAGAATTCATGTTTCATTCTCACCGATAAAAAAATCGGTCAAAAAGTTGGTGGATAGGCTAAACATTCATATTAGGTTTGACATTACAAACAGGCACTTCAATTTCATGTAAATTTATAGTTTTTTGCTCTCGCATTTTGTTATCGCCTGTACAATATCGTAGAATCTTTTACAAGACGATAATATTGATTCCCGAGTCTCATGTATGTCATTATCCTATAGCTCAAAGATTGTGAGAGGAATTTTAAAGGTCGTGTAGATTATTTCAGAGGAACATTAATCATCTGTCGTTGTCGCCGACATAGGTACCTATCCACATACCCATACTTTATACTACTACTACAATAAAATGAAGTGTTTTTTTTTGTAGTCAAAGTCAAATCATTTGTTTGAGTTAGACTATGTCAGAGGCCCTTGACGCGGTTAAGACACTCTGACACTAGGGTGTGTGGGGTAGCTAGACATTACTAAACAAAGGATAGAATTTAAAAAAAATACCATTAAAGGGCACTCTTAAACGTCAACTACACGAGAAAAAATTAATAGTATTGAATCTAGATGCACATTCCAAAAGGTAGTTTCGCGGAGAAGAAAAGATGGAGAAGAATAAACAAAAAACTCCATTGAACGCGCTAAAGTCTGGAATTAAAGTATCTGGCGTATTGGGAAAATTCTTTCGTATATTATAGCCAAGTTTTTGAGGAATAGCATAGACTATATAACATAACGCTATGACCTATGGGAACGGAGCAGTAACCTAAGACATGACTTAACACGGGCGAATAAAATCACGCGGAGGAAGTCGCAAGCAGAAGCTAGTCTAATTTTAATCTTGTACCTAGTACTAAAGCTAGCATATTTGTATTGTCTAGGCTTCTAGTTACTGTACAAAGGTAGGTATTAGTCATCGTTTGTAACAGCTGTACACACTAGGTCCTAGGATTTAGAGACAAATCCAGGATTTACTGGTTCTCTGCAGTATGTTGTCTATTCAGCCCCCCAAGCCAAGTCACAAACGATAAACGCAAACGCTGAGTAGGATTTAATAGATCTTCAACTTTATGTGCTTGGTTTTAAGTTGAAGATCTAATGAAGATTGCATAGCGTTTTCGTTCGTTCCAGTCGCTAACGCTTAGAAATCTTTAATAGATTTCAACTTAAGGCTCTTGGGTATTAAGTTGAAAATCTATTGGTACCTACCGAGCGTTTACGATTATCGTTTGTGACTTGGCTATGGGGGCAGGTATCAAAGGCGATGTAGAGGCTAAGGATATATGTATGACGACACAGTTGGCACTGTGGCTGAGCGGTTCATTGCTGCAATAATAACAAATAATTTATTTTCAGGTTCAAAGACAGATAGTTTAAAGTTTGCTGTGCTGTGTGTCGCGGTTTCGATTCCCGCAGGGAATAAATATTTGTCTGGTTTTTGTATAATTATATGAATGTATACGTTTGTAAACGTACTCACGATACAGGAGTTTCTAGTGAGAGGAAAGGTATTTTTTTGTTTCATGTAAGTACTGAAACTGACGGTAAAGACTTAAAGTCATCATTCTTCATAACAGCACGGCTCCGATACAGTAAATAATGTGCCATTCAAATAAGGGTTTTAGAACGTGTGCGTTAAAATATTTTTTACAATGACAAGATAAAAAAGATGATAGCTTTGGCAGCTAATGGTTGGATTTTTCGAGGCAATGTCCTCCGGGTCGTTGCCGTTGTAATAAGCAGTGACTATAACTTTTAAATTACAAAAGTCTTCCTGAAATCCTGAATAAACTAATAACTTCCCCTGAAATCGCCTGTAACAAGCCTGAAAAATGCTAAAGAAAAGAATGTCACACACAGCCAAAGTCAAATCATTTATTTTAATTAGGCCTTTAAAAGGCATTTTCATATTATATATATTTATTTCAGGGCCGTCTTTACCAGGGGGTGCAAGGGGTGCGGTGAACCCGGGCGCGGAGCGCCCGGGGGCGCCCGTCGAGCGCTGAAATTTTGGATATTTCATTGAACTTAACGCCATTGAACAGTTTTGTAAACTTGTTACTTACGGCAAATATGTACCTATGCGCAAGCAAAAAAAAGTCATCAAAAATAATATTTTTTTTACTTTTATTATGCTTTCGGCGCTTATTGTTTTAATTAATATGTTTTTATGCATTTAAGTCAAATCGGTGAAAAATAAAAATGGGTACGGTAATCAGGCGAAATTTCTAGAGTCATCGCTTAGGCCTCATTTACAGAGACGCGGGGCGTTGCGCGTCGCGTGCGGCGTGACTTCTCGCGGCGCGTCGTACGATTTGTCATTTGTCTGTAACTTACGGAGCGGCGCGGCGCGTCAAGCGGCACTTATCATCGCACGCGTAAACACAAACGTATGGCAATATAGGACGTATTGTTCATAGAGATGCGGAGCGGGACGCGTGGCGGTGCCCGCCGCTGCGCCCGCGGCGACTCCTCAAGCGTGTAGCAGAGCACGCGGCGGGCAACGCTGCGGCGCACTTCTATTACGCACTATAGAAGTTTTTTCCAATAAAAATTGATAATATAGAACTTTATTGTGACGGTGCAGTGACTACGTCTGCGTTTAGCAATTTTCCAATATGACTGGCATGGCAGAAGATTCCGTTGCGGGCATCACTTCATCGAGAATTGCCGCTGCGTGCGCTGCCGCGGTGAACGCTGCGTGCGACGCGGCGGTGCTAGCCACGGGCTCGGCCGCAAAAAACGCTCCATTTCAAGCAAACGCGTCTAAAATCGCTTCTCCGTAAACGCTCTCATACATCGCCATAATGTTTGAATTCAGTGCGAGCCGCGCCGCACAACGCGACTCGCGACGCCCCGCGTCTCCGTAAATGAGGCCTTAATGTTAGTGATTGATAAAAAACTACTTACTTTATTTAGAATAAAGAAAGAAAAATTTAATACTAAATTGAAATTTGATTTTATTGTAGATGGCCGAATTAGGGGATAAAAAGAAACCGGGTACACCTTTTATAGCAGAACTTTTTAAGTCATAATTTTATTTTGCATAACAACTGATACCATAAACCTCTTTTCGCAGAAAGTCATTTGGCATTACTTACTTGGCATACATTTATAACTCATAATTTTGTATGGCAGAATCCTCATTTCGCATAAATTTCATTTCCATAATAATTAAAAAGCAGAAACATCATATCGCAGAAAGTTCACAGGCAGAATTGTCTTTTGGCATACGTTTCGTATCAAAGTCCCTAGAGATAGATCCAGAGCCCTCGAGGCTCAAAAAGCATAATCGGGGAGCCCCGCTTCGCGGGGCTCAAGGGTTTACAAAAAAAATAACCACGAAGTGGATGGCGGGGTCTGTTCGCTCGCTTCGCTCGCTCTCTAGACTCCGCCATCCCCTTCTAACCTAACCTGTCCGAGTCGGGGTGCCCCAAGTCCCGAGCTCGCTTCGCTCGCTCTTTACAAAAGTTATACTAAACGAAATTAGGCGAAATTATAAGTATGCCAAATAAAATTCTGCCATCTTAAAAGTATGCCATTTTAAATTCGGACATAAAAACGTTCTGCCAAAAAATAATTATCCTATAAAAATATTATGCCTTAAAAACGTTCGTCTAAAGAAGTTTATGCGAAGTGAGTTATGCCAAATTGGTTTCGGAGTATCAAGTTTCTGCCAAAAAGAACGCACCCAAAGAAACCATCGAGTGCTCAAAATAATCGAAGTTTTAAGTTTAATTTTGTTTTTTAGAGTAATAAATAAATAAACTTTACTATCAAAATCACGTGTATTGTGTTTTTTGGTTGACTAGGACCCCTTTCATACTGCAGTGTGTCGTCGCACAGTGGTCCCGATTTAATAAAACATGGACATTGCTCCTAGAGCGCTGATATTTTTTTCTATTGTTGGGGCTGCGATAACAAATAAGTCAAAAAAATATTATAGTCGTACCTCAAATAATGTTCAGTAAAAAAATTTTTTTTTTTTTTGTATGGTAGTTTTTACATTTTATTTAATTTCTCAAAAACGTTAAACGATGTCAAGATAGCAATCATAATGCCAAACTACAATTTGAGTTGAAAAAATACACTACTTAAGATGCTCATTATTTCCAAAGTACGCAAAGATAACAAATAATTTCTTTGAGCGAATTACTCAGAATTATTAGTTTTCTAACATATATGATTGCTATCTTGACATCGTTTAACGTTTTAGAGAAATTAAATAAAATGTAAAAACTCCCATACAAAAAAAAATTAAATATTTTTTTTACTGAACATTATTTGAGGTACGACTATAATATTTTTTTGACTTATTTGTTATCGCAGCCACAACAATAGAAAAAAATATCAGCGCTCTAGGAGCAATGTCCATGTTTTATTAAAACGGGACCACTGTGCGTCGGTCGCGTGTAGGGTTGCCATCTCAAAAATCAAAAAGCCGGACTTACTCGTTAAAAAAGCCGGACTTTTGAATTCCAAAGCCGGAAAAAAGGGATTTTTAATATACTTTTGTTTTGAAAAAACACGGTTTACGAGATCTGTTTCTTTAATAATTGTTCGCATAACATTGTTTACAAGTTACATGTCTCACATTAAATTCGTCGTTTAAAATTTTGGCGATGGTTTTTGGACATAACCTATTCCTTTGTTTTGTCCATTGCTGGCCAATTAACGAGAATACTCTCTCGACAGTTGCATCATGCCGCGGTTTTGAAAAATCATACTCGCACATAGCTAGTATGTCTGACTATTAATACATATTATGTTACTCAGCGACACAACAGTCGCTTAAAGCGAGGATCCTCTTGTTTTTCTTGTAGAAATGAATTAATCGATAGTTTAAAAAGCCTAACAAAAGCCGGACGGGCCGGACGCAGTCAAATGTGGCCGGACAAGAGGTCAAAAAGACTAACATGTCCGGCTTTATCCGGACGGATGGCAACCCTAGTCGCGTGCCACGCTGCAGTGTAAAAAAAAACGTGGGCGCAGGCTGAGTCCCGCACCCCGGCGCAGAATAGACTTAAGACGGCCCTGATTTATTTTATATATAAGAATCACACAGTAAAATCTTCGCTTCAAAATTGCTAGAGTCCTTCACACTCAACACTACAAAAGATAAACACAAAGCAAGTGTAGTCGCGTCAAACCACACATCTTCAACAAAAGCCGACACTTTTCTGCCTCCACGAGAGCGAGCTGAAATCTTTCAACAATAGTGTGGGGATCGCTGTCGACATTGAAGTCGGAATTTATTCTCCCGATGTCAAAGCCTGGCTCAATACGGCTGTAGATAAAGACTGTCTGTCAGTCATGACAACAATTTATGTCTTTTAGAACGCGAGTATGGAGAAGATAGTGAATTGGAAATTGGAAACTGTTTTGAATACTTTTAGCAGGAAATGTAATGTTAATTTTCATTATTTACTTATAATATTAGTAGGATAATAGGAAGTAGAATATAATGAAGTAGGATAGTCGTATAAAAAAATATATTTATAACATGCTACAGAGTGTACATCATTCACATCACTGACATCGGTAACCATGTCAGAGGCCCTTGAGGCGGTTTAGAAATTCTGACACTAGGGTGTGACGGGTCGTTAGACCTTACTGCCCACACGATAAAGAAGAAGAAGAAGTGCATCATGGCAGGCAAAATATTTCCGGAAAAATGGATAGTGAATTAAAAGGAAAAAGAGTCACCCTGTATCCCTGTATAAATCTCCGACCTCCGCCCACAGATCTAGAGATCCGCAAGATTTCGCAAGATACACAAGTTCTCCTACTTCATGCATCTACTGAATATCCAACGCTTTCAGTCCACTTGAGACGAAGTGACCGTCCCACGCGCATGCCGATGGTAATCAGACGTGCCCCGGCTATGGCTCCGGCTCAGTGATGTGATTACATCAGCGCTTGATACCTAAGGGTTCTCTTTCTTCGGTAATGAAAAACATGTGAGAGACGCGTGGGCTGAGGACGTAGAAATGTACCTTCTATAACAGGGATGGCGAACCAATGGCACGCGGTAAATAATTTGGACACCCCAATAAATGACAAAACTATGTATTTGATCGAAACCAATTTGAAACAGCAGAAATCATCGCTAATATCTTATTTAAATAAATATAAAATAGTAAATGGTTAATGGCAAATGGTTACTAAAAGACAATGGTTAATATGGTGGGTTATGGTTGGTTGGTTGGTTGGTTGGTGGTGGGTAGTAAATGGTTTGTATTTACTATTTTACAGCAGTTGCAAACAAAGAGCTAATAGCATCTAGTTTTATTTATCTCCATGTAATGGCTAACTCAAAATTCTTTGATGGAACGCCATAGTCACATTATTTTTATTTTTATAAAAAATGGCATGTTCACCGATAAAGGTTCGCTATCCCTGTTCTATACAGTCTATAAATAAGATTTTGCTAGTTTAATATAAGGTTAAACGAGCATATTTTCTCAATACCCAATCAAAGGGTGACGTCTTAGAAATGTACGCGTAATCTAGCTGTCTTTTCAGACGTAAAATATTGCTGTATTTGACAAGTTTCTAAAAACCTTTTACGTGCATATTGTTAGTATAAAATTCTGGATTTTATCTTCTTTTCGAATGAAAACAAGTATAGAAGAAGAAGAAGAAGTGTAGTTGCGTAGATACACAAAGCTGATAGCTTTGTGTATCTACGCAACTACACTCAAATGTGTTCAATCAAAGTGTTTTTTTCTTGTTAGTTAGTTAGTTTGTACTTTCTTTACAACGTTTTACAAAATAAATATGAATGTTTACACGGTTTTAAAACCAAAACTTTTAATTTTTTGTCTGTTTGAAAATTGATCCAGCCGTTTCGGAGATTAGCCGAAGCTAATCTCCGAAACGGCTGGATCAATTTTAACGAGACTTTCACTGGCTGATGTTAAAAAAGTAACTTAGGCTACTTTTATTTCATTAACCGAATTTAGTTTCGCGCAAACAAAATAAAACCCCGTGATAAATGCCATTCAATTCACGCGAACGAAGTCCCGGGCATAAGCTAGCCCAGAATATACCAAACAAAAGCGATATTACACAATACATCACATTTCACTGCACAACGTTCAACACGCCTGCTTATCACTAGCGCTGCATGCAACGCTGCGATTAAGCTCGGCGGTTGTCAATTTGCGTCCCATCATACTGACTAACTACGCCGGCACAATGGCTACAGGCTACGGACTTATGTAGGTATCTACAGGGCCGGATTATCTATAAGAAGTGTAGACATTTGCCTAGGGCAGGGATGGCGAACCAATGGCACGCGCGCCAGTAGTGGCACGTGACAAAATAATTCGGGCACGCCAATATATGACAACTGTATATGTATTTGATCGAAAACAATTTACAACAGCAGAAATCACACTAACCTTTTATTAAAATAAACATAAAATAGTAAATATTACGATTCTTGTACAAACTAGTTGCAAACAAAGAGTGTTAACAGCTTCTAGTTGTATTTTTCTCCATTCAATGACTAAGCCAAGATTCTTTGATGGCACGTCATAGTCACATTATTATTTTTCTATAAAAAATACTACTATCTACTATCACCGATAAAGGTTCGCTATCCCTGGCCTAGGGGCATCAGGTAATTAAAATAAAATAAAAATGATTTTATGAGTGAAAACTTAAATGAAAAAAATAAATTAGAAAAATACATCATACACCTTTGTAATTTAGTAAAAAAACAGAGCAATTTCGAATAACTGCGTGGTGGTATATATTTTTTTTTTTTTTTCATTCAGAAAACGTTTTAGAATCCCCGTGGTTTGTGTTGTGCATTCAATATAATATGAGTCTGAGGACCTAAAATAAATGAATTTTATTTATTTATTACTTATTTTAGGGGCCCCGACATTACTGATGGGGCCCTGGTTACTTACATCATATTCGAGGCAGATTGACGCTCACGCTCACACCATCCAGTTTTGAGAGTAATTTCAACTTTGATAGATACGAGTATATCCATATTCTCTACACATCATTTAGCTCTATTAGGTAGGTATAACAATTCCTGTGGTTTCACCCGTGTTAAGCATGGTAGCTTAATTTTCCCTATAACTTTCTCCGATGAACGGGCTTTATAATGCAAAAAGATTTTACCTCTAGTTTACCTTTAGCTTTAGTTCTACCGAATGAAAAAGTGCTTAATTTCTTGAAATGCATCTACGCTAGATTTTGCATGACGCATGTGGCTTTAAGCTTTGATATATTAACTATCACGGTCGCAGGGGACATGCCTGTCTCACAACCCACAGGCTTAGGGCGAGAGTAATTATGAAACAGTAGGTCTGGCACGAGTGCGCTGACGATTAGTCGAGTCGATTTTTTATTTCAAAATACGATTAAATCATTTTGGTTGAAGCTTTATTATTATTAACACACTTATATACCTATAGCTAAAAATAATAATTAAAAAAATAAAACAAAATGACATCATTAATTCGCCGCAACGTCGTCAACTGGAAATCTGGTGGATGGCAATGCTTAGCCTCTGACGACGACGGTAAAAACCAGGTCTTGTGTCACGGAAGTCTACATCAACCGTTTGGATAATTCCTGAAAAAGGCTAAGGGAACTCGGACCCCTCGAAAGAGGGTTTCATTCAAAAATATAGTTACTATAATTGCCCTTTGAGGTTTTCCGCAGCAGCAGCGCCAGCACAGCACGCCGAACTAGAATTAATATGGGATAGCGCGATCGTGATAAGAATATCGACACACACGTAGCGTCTCAAACTAGGCCTACCCATTTACCAAGGAAATAGCGATATGCAATCTAGTCGCTTGCCATCATCGCGTGCCAAGCCTTTGGGTGTAAAAGCACTCTAAATATTTTGGTTAAATTAATACAATTAACATCGTCCATTGATATGAATAAGGCCTTCAAACTAAATAAAAATTACAGGCGAAACCGCGAAACAGATATTCCAATTTAAAAAATCGATCGTATTTATCTACGTTTCGTTTATTCCGCGCGCTCGTACTATGCCTTCCGGATATGTGTACCTGTCGCTACGGACAGACGCTATTAATGCTGACTAATGATAATAATGTTTAAATATTATAAATCTCGTATTATTTTCTTAGTTGGAAGCTGCAGTTAATATACAGTGCTTTGTCGAATTTTCTTCAGAAAACATGAAATATCAATTTGGTGTCTAGCATCTGGTACTTATGTGCTTAGTAACCTAGCATTTTTTAAATAATTCATATAATTGATACCTAATAAGAACAGAGAAGAAAAAGGTTTGGCAGAGCAATGTACACCCACAGAGAGAGTAACGGTATGTTTAATTTGACTTGTATTTTTTGTTTACATATTTTAATTTCCCACAATCCAATTGAAGAAAATAAGTTATTCTTAATTCTAAGTTTAATAAGCGTTAAACCGGTGGCAAAAAGTTTTCAGTTACAGAAAACAATGTAAGAATTCGTAACAGAAACCTTACAAAACAAAATAAAAAAATTACCAACGGCAGTAGTGTCTGTAACCCTCCTGCCAAGATCTCCGGAACTCCTGAGACGGTACTCAACTTCCGATCAGAAAAAAGAAAAAGGAAGGTTAAGGTTTCAGTAATTCTAAGAAGAATTCGTTTCTCATTTAGTTACTAGTAGGTGGATACCTACTGCAAAAACATTGCTGCATTTGGTCTGTCTATTCAGTGATCTAAATGTGTAGGTACTTTTAATTTTACAAAAAAATAAAAAAAAATATATGTATGTCTGAAAATATACAACCTAAGTTTGTTACATTTACACGCATAAACCACTGATAATCCTGAAATTTTGGATTGTACTTTGTTAGGTGTACAGAAACGGACATAGGGTACGGGAACAATACTTTTTTAGGTATGAAATCCCTAAGAAAGTACTGCTCCCGAGAAAAATAACAGTAACGTTCTTATTATAATAGAAAGCGCCACGTGTATTTCGGATTATGATTGAATTTTAAATAACACCGACATTTACGCGGATAAAGTCGCGGGCAAAAGCTAGTACACACATAAACTCATCCTTTTTTCCCATGCAGAAACCAAGGAACGCCACCTGCTTCAATCCTTACATACTCCTTTCGTCTCATAAACGCGTTCTTAGTCTAAAAACTTTGACTAAAACCAAACTACTTTCAGAAATCATACAAAAAGCACTACATAATATGTACAGTGGCGACCAAAAGTCCATACCCAATCTCAAAACGTATTAGGTTGACGTTTAGTTTGACTTACGACCTTTTACTTTCAAGAATAGACACATGTATCATCGTTGTGAATGTAGTTCATAATTTCAACATTTCTACATGAGACAAGATGGTCTAGTGGTTAAGCGCGCCCAGTTGACGGCGTTAATCAATGAGCCGCGAGTTCGAATCTCACATTATTTTTGTCTTTTTGTTTTTACTCAATTTGAAGAAATGAACAGAAATATAATATTCTTTAGCTTGTTCGCTTTGTTCACACATTTCGTAAATTTAAAAGGGTAGTCATAGAAAACTAATAAAGAATTTAGATTTCTGTGAGGTAGACATGAGTTTTGTGCATATTTAACTTGATTGGAATGAGCGTTGTCGTTTGGTTGTGGTTGTTGGTTAGTAACGAGTGATTTAATAGATACTCGTAGTGGTATTGTAAGTATTCTCGAAACGCAGGCAAATAATATTACTGAGGCGAGGGCGACTATTATTGGGCTGCATAAAAGTGGTCCCAATTAATATCTTATGAAACCTGACTGAATGTGAGTATTATATTAACGAATTGTAAATTAAACTTTTATTTGAAATTTATACCTAAGATACTAAAATTATTTGGTGGTATTTCGATTAATACTTATTATTGATTTTTAAATATATAATGACGCCAAAAAAAATGTGTTTATTATGGAATTTATAAATAAATAGTTTTAAATATTAAAATTTGTTATATTAAATAAATATTATTAAATTATATAAAAAATTAAGTCACTTTAGTATTTTGTTATAAATGCCTAAAATTACTTTTTTTGTTGTTTTAGAGGAATACTATTATTAGTCTCCGGAGCAAGAAATACGAGGAAGAGGATAGATAGCCTATCCTACCTACTCAACAGCGAAGTGGATTAAGTTTGGTGGTTTCGCACTGGATAACATACTGTTTACAACAACAGCTGCATGCATCATAAACCAGAAAAAATACGTTTCGTTTTTAATATGTGGGGATGGCGTGCAACAGTGCTACTTATGAAGAAGTATTAGACGGTGTTATGCAACACTTAATAACCTGGATGTTTTAGTTTTAATAATTAGACGGTGTAACTAAATATTTAGTCATAATTATATTATATATTCGTAGATAGTTATTTAATGATCTTAAATTGAGGTTTAGTTTCAATCTTCTTTTCATCAAGAAAACGAATTATTAAACTATTACCTCAATAAGTTTATTGTGACGTTACATAAAAAAAACCTGTTCATAAAGTCTGAATTATAGTTTAGTTTTCAATTAACTCTGCTGAATACCAATTCAGAAACTTAATACGTGAGCATCACCAAATTTATTTGTGTTATTAAAATATCCTTCTCTTATTATGTTATTATGAATTTTATTGACTAAGTGGGTATTCAACAAAAAATCTTATGAACAGTTACAAGAGAACTTCTTTTATTTCGGTAGGAATGTGACGTTACTTACAATTCTCATAAGTTTGTTAATTTTAAAAATAAATTTTTGTTATCACACAGCACGCCTTTTTTTCCTACTTCCAATTACAAAAAGTTAAAATAAAATCACATAAAAAGTTAAATAAATAATACAATAACTAATATTTGCTTCTTATAAAAAATAAATAACAAGCATGAATACGTAATAATTCAACATAAACCTAAAAAGATTTTGCCTAACATTATTATGGTTTCAAGAAACAAAAAACAGCCACACATAGTATAAGATTTGAACTCGGGATTCAATGATCGTAAACCCTTTCTTATCCAAACCAGCTGCCAGGACATGTTATAATTATGCGAAATTTAGCAATGCAATGGTAAGAATACGTCGCGCGTCGGGTAGGACTCGTACGGTAAACAGAAATATAATGCCATTTCGCGTAGTGCGACGATGGTTCATTAGTGTGTGTTATCTGTGGAATGTTGAGACATCACTCGTAAACACACATGCGCACGCGCTGACTGGATCGCGCCCGTGTTCATAGGAAAGTGAACCTTAGCGGGGGTATGGATTTCTGAGCGCTTACTGTACACAGCAACATGGTATGCTCAAACAATGTCGTAAGAATACGGTCAGTTTACTCAACATGGGAAATAGAGGACGGCTAAGAAAACAGTCCACAATTTCTCCTAACACGAGGTACTTAGGTCCTAATCAAACATTTAATTAGAACATTACTACGACTGAGAGGGCTCTTAAGACCATACTAGAAGTTATATTGCACTTTTAAAGTAAAGGCTATTCGATACAGCTTTCGTACTCCTTTGATGGTAGCTCCGACTGAAACCTCTAATATGAGATTTGAAGAGAATTTCTACGTTCAGTTAAGGTTAACGGATTTTTAGAAATTGTTGGTCCTAAATAATTATCTATTATTTGGTCCTAAGGTCCATATCATCAAAAATTATATGAATTCATTGAATCTAATGCTATTTTATAATCATATTTGAACATTGTTGATCAATAATTAAACATTACCTACATATCACATAGCAACTAAATAACTAAGTCAATTCGTAAACAAAGTGTCCTACTTTATTTATATTCTTTTGACCCGAGTTAAAGTATAACGATACGAGGATATAATTTTCGCCCCCAATTACCTAAGAAGCCTAAATGACCTTCCCTTACGCTACATTACCGAAATTATTTCACAGTACGGTCTACCCAAAACCGTACTCAATGCCAAATGAACTCTGGTCCTAAGGGTATTAAAAAATCTACCCTAATTTCACAGACATGATTATCGTATGCCTATTCCGTGAACCAAAATTACTTAAAATACTAATTAAGCTTGCGAATACCGTCGACCTTATTAACGTTGGTGCCAAATTAACTTGTACGGAATTAACAAATTCATTTAGGGAAGCTTAATTTGAAGTGCTTAGCAAATATTTGATAGTTTACAGATTCCAATGAGTACTTCACGAGTTGACTTGAGAGTTGAAATAGTAAGAACAAAATTGTATTACCTAGATATATAAGAAGGTCGTTTATAAAATACTAGCTTTTGCCCGCGACTTCGTCCGCGTGGATTAATAGTTCCCGTTCCCGGGGGATTTCCGGGATGAAAACTATCCTATGTCCTTTCTTGGGTTCCAGACTATATCTGTACCAAATTTCATTGAAATCGGTTCAGTGGTTTAGGCGTGAAGAAGAGACAGACAGACAGACAGACAGACAAAGTTACTTTCGCATTTATAATATTAGTAAGGATTGAAAGTAAACCAGAAAAAAAAACAATAAGCGAAAAGAAAGTGTATTAAATCATTTGTTTTTAAGTACTGGGATAATGTTAGTAACAATCAATACAAAAACAATGTTAGTAAAACATACGTGTTTTACGTGTTTTTGTACGCAAAGACAAAAACAGTTTGTGACCTCACTACTACAAGGTCACAGGCTAAGAGGAAACCTTGTAAGTACAAGTTTGTGCGACAGACCCATATCAAAATGATAGGTAGCGCCATTGATACTTGTACTGAAAACCAAAGGCTTTTGTATTTCAATAAGTTGCGCCCACTTGTTTGATAAAAACAATCCATGGCAAGCGATCCGACTGGCAAGTGGTTATGTGGGGATGTTTTCATTTATTTGCAACTTTTATTTGCTATTACATACTACATACATACAATCACGCCTGTATTCCCCGAAGGGTTAGGCAGAGGTGTACCAGTGTACAAACACAGACCGCCGATATGTTTTAGGTCCCATGTAATAGGGGGCAAGTCTATTGCCATCAACCGGGCACAAATCCTAACTCCGAGCTGCTACTGAGAATTTCAAATTTGATTTTTACATTTACTGTCCTTTTAATACATGATAATAGAGAAGAAGGGGTCTAGAATCCTAGAGAAGTTAAATGAGAGATAGTATTTTAGAAACATTTTATAGCAACCAACATATTTTCAAAAGAACCTTTGACTTACATGTATGTCAGACCAGCAAACATACATAATTTTCTATTAATTCAAGTCAACTTCGTCATTAGTCCGACAAACACGCAATAAATCAACCATATTTAATTGTTTCATTAACGCGCTCCCATTAGGCGCAAAAACACAATCCATGAAAAATATTAAAAGCTCTGTCATGTCAGACGGTCAAACTCATTTCGTAAAATGAAAAGATTATTGGTTTTTCCATTACTAACGTTATTAAAAACTTCTCCGCACATCAGAATTATTGAAAATAATGATTTATTGTTTTTGTAAATACTGGTCCTTCGATCCTGATAGCACACAAAATACAAAAACACAAAATAGACACAAAATAGTGTTTTATATCGGTAATGTACACCCACAGTTCGCCGGTGCGAACTGTGGGTGTACATTGGTACACCTCTGCCTAACCCTTCGGGGAATACAGGCGTGATGGTATGTATAGTGTTTTATATTTCAGAGATGGACGATCATCGTGACTTACTGCTGATTACTGGACGAAGGCCAAGAATTAAGTGGTGTATTTGTAGTTTTCAACACGCTAGACTAGCAATTTGATTAAGTTTCAATTCACAGGACCAATTTTATTTTCACAAAACGTTCTGAGCTAGAGCGTCATAGAATAATGCACTAGGAGTGGAAGAGAAACAGTCGCGATACTTAAATGTTATGTTCCCTTTATATTAAGTTTTACCTGCCTTTTGTACCTATAAAGCTTCAGATTAAGGAAGAGTTTAAATTAATTTTAATAGCGGAAAAATGGAAGCCTTGTCACCTATTGTTAGACTCCGTCCATAAAGAAAGGACTATTTTAGTTCTGGCAGAGAAAGTACGGTGTCTATACTTTCTATATCACAAAGGCTAATGGAATGGAAGATGCTTTATGACAGTGATCCTCCATGGGTTTGCTGTTTTGGCTACTATGGATACGAACAAAGACGGTTTGGTTTAGTTTTAGACCTAATGACGAAAAATAAGCATTGAACTAAAATATTGAATATATATAATTAAAATGTTTATTTAACAAAAGACAACAAAATCATAAGCGTAGCTTTTTAAAATAAGATTTTCTGGTTTTTTTTTCCATAACAACCAACATGTCGCAAGTGCAACAGCTAACAAAGCGTGTCATTCAAAACTGATGGGTGTTACAAACACCGCAATAAAACAAAGAGTATTACGCGCCGATGTATAGTTCGCCGATAAAATGGAAAAATGGTCGTGCTCGCGCCCAACGCTCGCGCCCGCCCCCGGTATCGATCGGGGACGTTATATAACCCTTCCCCGCGCGCCCCCGCCGCGCCCCGGCTAACACAAGATACCTTTCGCAGGCTATATCATTCATAAGTCAGGTTCCGCAGCTGGCGGTCCGCGCTCGCTCCTTCCCGAAGCCCCAGCCCTCCTCACTGCGCATCCTGCACCGCGCAAGTTGCCCAACACTGACTCTCAGTTGTTTTCTAAGCCCCGGAGTGTACGAACGCTTTACACAACTTTCAGCAGTGTTTTGTTGTGAACAATCGAGATAAATGTTCTAAGGTAAGTGTGTACATATTACATGTTTGTTTTTTCAGCCATTTCTCTGAGATACTTTGTACGAACGCCATTGTAACTGTTATGTTTCGACGGGCCATTTTGTTGGCCCGTTTTATGGGCAATAAAAAAGTAATTAATCAAGTCAGGTCAGAATACGGCCTCCAGGTAATTGTTTGTTAAATCATCTGTTATATTTTTAAGCTACAATTACTTTGTATCATGGATATGGCTTACGTTAATTGATATACTAAAATTGAAGCCATTAACAGTCCTCATTGTCCTCCTGCAGGGCAGGGTTGACTTTCCGAATTCAATTAATGTACGAGTATATGTTGGCTCAAACCCTGATCATGACTGATCACGACATTTATATCAATTAGACACTGTCAACAGTTTTCCTCATGGAGTTTCTCTTCCCTTTATTTACCGGCGTTATACAAAGTTTCTACCATTTTTCAGCGCCCGTCGACGATCCAAATATTTAGAAAGATGCCAATTATCAGATATTTCAACAACGTTTATTTATTTCGCGTGAAATATTCGACGTGCGTTTCTTCTGGATTCTAAACATTATAAACACTTTTTGTTTTTCTATTGGTACATGGAATATCTATAGCTTCTTTATAGATCAACTATGCAGCAGATGCGTCAAAATATCAATCCGAACTATTATTATATAGCGGTAAAGTTTGTTAGGTTTAGAAGGAGGATCTCTAAGTACAAGCTGATTATTAAAAATCTATTATTATAAGGCAAAGTTTGTTTGAAAGAGGTTTGAAAGGAGGATCTCTAGCAGTACCGGCTGATTACTAAAAATCTGATAGAAAGCTACACTGTTGTCGGTCGCCTTAAGCTATGTTTTATGGTATACTTAACTTCCGAAGCTAGTATTTTACAAACGTTTGAAGCAAATCATGTTTTTATGCATAAATATAATAATACAGGCAAGTACGATTATGTATGTAACCATAAAAGTTTACAGGATACTTTACAAGCCAGCCAAGATTGAAAAGAGTAAAATTAAAAACACAACCATATTGTTCATAGTTTATGGTTGCATTTTTAACGAGCTACAAGTTGTTCGACATACTTTACATACAACATACAATCACGCCTGTATTCCCCGAAGGGTTAGGCAGAGGTGTACCAATGTACACCCACAGTTCGCCCGTATGTTTAAGTCCCATGTAATAGGGGGCGAGCCTAATGCTATTAACCGGGCACAAATCCTAACTTCGAGCTGCTACTGAGAATTTTATAGAAAACCCAATAACACTTTTTGCTCGAACTGGGAATTGAACCCAAGACCTCTAGCGTAGCAGTCGCGCTTATGACCACTAGGCCAACGAGGTAGACTTACTTTACATTTCTTATTTACTTATATAATTTGCATTTAAACTTTTCTACTGTCTCATATTTTATATGTTTAATTAATGATACGTTACGATTCTTTTTATAACGTTTTCTGGTCTTTTGGTCCGCGGAATCATAAGGACCAATATGTTAAGTATGTTTTTAGGCTTATTAACCAAAAGGGCTCTTCAAAGCTTTTTAATTCAATCTGACCAGACTGTTAAGCCCTCCAACCAAATCAAATGAAATAATGGGGGTTGCAAACCACAATGTTGACTTTCAGCAGTCTATCTAATCAAATGGGGTAGGTTCAAAGGATTAGGACGGTACTAGCGGCTTTGTACGCGTCCTTCTCTTAATCTAAGGGTAGAAACAGCCACAAATTATCACTGTACTTACCTACTGGATTACTTCGGGCCCTAGTGTGCGTAATCATCTGCTAGGGTTGAGCCTTACTAGCGCTGCATGTAATAATAATAGTAATTTCCTCCTGACCGCTTTTTTGTCACGGTGGTCAATTTCATTGGAGACTAGCCGAGTGTGCAAAGATAATTTGCACATGTGTGTGCGCAAATATAGGGAGACATTCCGCGGCGGCACTGCATAGGCTTAACTATTTGATTATTTGTATTTTATCGTTTGAAATGTGGAATTTCTACAGTATTGTATATGCGTTTATAAACATATACACTCACACATAAACAACCAGACTCGGAACAACTACCTGTAGGCCATACAAATATTTTTGCTTCGTGCGGGAATTAAAGTCGCGACACGCAGCGTAGCAGGCATTCGCCCAACCACTACGCCAACTGTGTCGTTAACAGAAAAACTTTTTTACAAAAAAAGACAACCGCCTTCAAAAACTAAAATGTGAAAAATGACTTTAGCTTTGGAAGTCGGCGGCTTCGGTTCTGTTTGTTGTTTTGTATTGCCGCCAGTGTTTTGTGTTGTCTTTCTAAAAAATACTTTTCGCTTTTTTGTATTGACAACTTCTTGTCATCCAAATCCATGAAGGAACGGTAATACTACATAAATGGACAAGACACCACTTACCATGATTAATATTATTTTAAAGTATAACAAAAACAACATAATTTTCTTGCAACCAATTTTTTTTCTCCCCTTTTTCTATTGCTTTGACGGTTCTTTTACTACAAAAAAGGCCCTCTTTGGGCCGACGGGTAAAATTAATACCTACATAGTCTCTTAGTTAGGACTAGAAGAGGCCCCAGGCAGCATCCCGTCTAGAACTAATTAAATAAACGTAACACAAAGCACTTACGTCTTGCCTTTTAATTAAAGTAAAACACTAAAAACATTTTGCTTCGTCTGCTGGGGCCAGACTAGGGTTGCCACACGTACGTTATAATTATATAGTATTGTATAAAACAATACAAACACAATGCTTTACTATACTTGTGTCTTTTGGTCACTAATGCAGAGTTTTTAGACAGGGTAGACAGAAAATTTACCTAGCAAAAACACCTACTACCTACATGTTGGTTTTGATTCGTCGCCTTGTCGATTAAATAATGATGTTTATTATGATTTGCCACCTCAAATATCTATAGATTGGCTGATATTATAAACATATCAAAATAAAATAACATAAATACGTATTTTATAGGGTAGGTAGACAATGTCTATTTGCCTATTATGAACCGCACGCCACTGCACTAATGTGACCAAAAGAGTTATGATTATAAATGTGGATGGATGGAGCGTGCAATATGGGCCTGTCAGCATAACACAACTAAAGTAGAGTACATTTCAGAGAATTAATCTTAAGAAAATACATTATGTAGGTAGGTTTATTATCTAAGTACTTGTTCCGGTGGAAGTTCTCAGTAGTAATACTAAGAACTGCTAAAGAAATATTCTAATGTAACCGATATGATCTGCTGGCATTATGTAGTTGCATTTTAAAAACACAACGATAGACTATTGAAAATATCATTGGATAGACATATCATGACATTGAGATATGAATTTCAATTTAATGTTCTTTATGAAAATAATATTACCATACAAACATGTCAGGATAATTATTATAAACTGTACTTGTAATACCTACCTAAAGACGCAAAAAAATATATCTGTACAAATAAATAAAATTGAAGTGTCTGGTTGTAATTTAATTTCACTAAATGCGTGTGAAAGTATATGCGGTAATTACATAAAAAAAAAACAATATGTACATTTTTGTCTGTTTGTTCCGGTTAATCTCTAAAACGGCTGGACCGATTTTGACGGGACTTTCACCCGCATATACCTAATGCTATAAGGAGTCACATAGACAATTATATTTTTTAAATTTTATTTATTTAAATAAAAAAAGGGAAAGTTACGCGAAAACAAAACCACAACGCGAACGTAGTCGCGGGGAACAACTAGTATAAAATAAAACTGAATATTTTAGGTACCCAATTAAAAAGAAACTAATACCTATGTAACCTTTATACGAGAAAAGCAAACCATTAAAAAGGGTTAAAGGATTCCTAACCCCGTATTACCCGGCCCAATCGGCCGGAAAATTCGTATCAGAAAGTTAAAATAGATACGAAAAATAAAACTCTTTTCTGACATAAGTTTGGGATCTGGTTTATGTGACACTGAAATGCCTACAAACTTGATTGTACTTAGGTAGTTAGGTTACCTACCTGTCAGATTCGAAAAGGGTTGGATATCTTCGGTTCAGATTCCGGTTTATACGGGGTGTAAAATAATATATCACATAGTCGTAAACTACGCATAATGGTGTCGATTCTGTTATGCACAAGCTAAACTTAATTTAGACTATTTCTATCTTATTCTCTCCAATAAAACAAGAAAGGGACGGACATGAATAAGACTTGTCAATTTTAGTTGATCTGAAACCTCTATACAATTATAGTTGACATGTGTGACAGAACGCATTGATTAAAAACACGGAAAAGTTCAAGGAAAAACTAATTTGACATCTCTAACTTAGTTCTAAGGTATTACCGTCCTTTTCTTTCGCTGTATGTTAGTAAGAGATGTCAATTGTCTAATTTTAGTTTAGTTTGTGAACAAGGGCATCGGCACCACTGTCCATCAAACTAAGTAACACTGAGAAAAGTATTGCCGGGAAACGACTTTTTTTTGTCAGGAAATAACACTGTTTATAAAGCGCACTTTTTTGCGTGGGTCACAGCAAAAATATGCGCTGCCATGTAACTGTACAGGGACCGTGGGGTATTATAAGTGTACCTTTCCCTGTGTTTTATGAAGATTTCCTTCAGTCATGATAAAAATCTTCACATTTAAATGATATACGTACAACATAATGTATGTATCATTTTCTTGTAGACATGAAAACGATGGTATTAAGTTAACGAATGCAATCAAAAATACTAGATTGTAGGTAAGTACTTTATACATATCATTCACACACATTACCACGCCTATATTCCCCGAACGGTTAGACAGAGGTGTACCAATTTGTACACCTACAATTCGCTGGCCGGTATGTTTTTAATACCAATCTTACCTTACTTACCTTATATCTACATCTTCAGTATACCAGCAACAACGGTGTACTGCTAGAAACAAGTCTCCTCCTCTCTTTAAAACGACGAAGTAACAAAATCTAACCAAATTTGGTTATTTTTTCAAAGCTTTTATGTTAACTCAATTTGGTCTTTTGTGCTAGTATTTTTTACTGCGTCCATAAATTTAGTCCTTCAGGAATTAAACATGGTAGAGGCGGTTTTATGTTACAGTCGTAAAATAAACGCACAGTATAAGTAGTATTTTAGTGGGCACATTATGTGCAAATGTTTTGAATTTGGATTTATCAGCATTTATTTATCTTATCGACTTTCATGCGTAGAGAGAAATTTTGTTAATTGTCCCGATTATATTGGTGATATGAAGAGTGGAGAGGTACACAATGTTCTTATCATAACTTTAATAAATACAGGAAAATTAAAGATCATGAAAAAAGGGCAGGTTGTTCAATATTTATCTTATCTTTAGTTTTACTTGTTTGTTTATTAAAGCGATCATGACACAGCCTATTTTCAACAGAAACGAAATAACGAAAACGAATATTAAAGGAAAAGTTTCAATATTCCTCTTTATTGAAGAAGAAAAGTAAACGTTACTAACGCCATTGAGAATCGAAAAACAATTTTCATCCACGTGCAAATCCACAAATAATATTCTCGGCATTTCTCGGAAAAATGAAATTAAAAAACAAAAAAGACGTGACAAAACATGAAACAAAAGGGAAATAGGTCCGTATTCGTGGAAACCATTTGTTATTTACGCACAGACACGGCGCCTAACACAATCAGGAATGAAAGAAAGAAAGAAACAAAGAAGTAAATAATAAACATTTCCTGGCCGCGTTTTAGTTCGTTACTTTCAGATAGGGCTGCCATCCGTCCGGGTTTTCCCGGATTTGTCCTAGTTTGGAAGACGTCCGAGAAGCGTCCGGGCGGGGTTTAAATTGTAGTCCGGGTTTTCGATCAGATCCCGTTCCCATAATTTATGTAAAAGCTATGGGTTAGTCATTTCACTGCACGCGCTGCTCACTTCTTGTCACAAGAACGGTTAAACACACTATTTCATGCAACAAAAGAGGCTTAAAATTAAAATGTTCTTCTATCAAGTCATCATCATCATCAAGTACGGAGTAAAATATATTTTAATCAAGATGTAAGTGAATGAAAAAAGTATTGAAATGTCCGGGGTGAAAGCTCCAAAATCCGGGGATCCGATCCTGGGGACAGGTTTTAGAGTTGGCAGCCCTACTTTCAGAGCTTCCCGGTATAAAGTAGCGTTGTTTAATAAGGATACAAGGCATCTGTTATTCCATCTGGCGTAAGGCTTTTTTATATTTAACTAGCTATTTTCCCTGCGGGTTCACCTGCGTAAAATTTCGTTTTTATTTACTACTCAGTACTGCGCCCCCAAGCGTTGTAGCGTGACCTAACCCATAAACTTTCTCGATAAACAATCGATGATAATATAATCGATATATGTATAAAAGAAAGATTTTTCAAATTGGACTAGTCGTTCCTGAGATTAGCAAGTTCAGCATAGTTAGACATAGCTATTGTGATAACGGTGCAAGTGATTGAGGTACCGGGGTTAAGTAATGTGTGTGCTCTAACTTTAAATTGAGAAAAACGCTTTTTTTACTCAATTATGTTGACTTTAATATAGCATGCTCACGTTTTATGCGAGGGCAAACAATTGTCCAATATGTATATAAAAAGCAATCGCGTATTATTTTTAAAATGTCTCTTCTGGAATTCACCTGAACGTTTAGATAAAATTAAACTTTTCAGCCAGGTTGCAGATTCATACAACATTCACAGTACCTACAATGACTACCTTTAATGATCGCCTTTTCAACTACGAAAAATCACTAAAAGCTTTTAGCATTTCTATACTACAAGTACCTAGATACTGTATAATATTTATATAGTTCTGTCTGGCGAAACATATTTTTTGCTAAAAATGAGTTTACTCTGCCGTCTTCGTGTTCACGTTAGTTCACAATACGCGTGAAATAACCAGGGCCGGATTAATTATCTCGTGGCCCCTAGAAAATCTATTACACTTTTCTAACCTCCAAAAATATATTTTTTTTCAACCATATCGCAATTTTATTCCTAATTGCGCTGACTTATTTTTAATTTTATTCCTAATTGCGCTGTTGTTTGATGCTTTTTATTCAATGAAAAAATTTAAACAAACTAAAGAAGTACCTATTAGTTATTTGATTTTTATCGAGCGTTTATGACATACAAATCTTCAATATTAATTTTCTGACGAGGAAACATTTTTATTTATTATTTCTTCGGTCGGGCCCCCTACCTGATGTGGGGCCCTTATTCCATTGCCTACTCTGCCTTATGAATAATCCGGCCCTGAAAATAACACGGTACCGTGAAAACTGAATATGACAGCTACACATGAAAGCCGTCAAGCAATTCCTGTTTTTCCATTTATAAAAACATTTCTACTTTATCTAAAGCGTAAATGTTTTTGAACAACTTCATTAGTCTGTCGTTATTATGTTACATCAAAATTGTTGTTGTGTTGTTTTCACATTTATATTATTTACACGCTGATTTATTATTTTAACTATCTACAAAACTACATTTTATCAAAGCTGAAGAGTTTTTTTGTTTGTTTGTTTCAACGCGCTAAAACCTGGAACTGCCTGTCAGATTGAAAACAATTCTTTTGATACTAAAATTTAATAGCGCAGATTTATGAAAAATGGTATAGGCTTAATATCATCACGCTACGACACAAGGAAGCTGAGCAGTAACCGAAGTCGTAATAAAATTGAGACAATAAATTTTAGATTTTACGCACGTGAGAAAAGTGATAAAAATAAATATATACACGTATTTGATAAGAGTGAAATAATGGTATTTAAATAACATTTTGTGAAACCGTTGAACTATTACTGGAAGCTATTAACTTCAAAAATATTACAATTATATTCATGTAAAGCCAAGTTAATTTCAGAATTTTATTAAAATCTCGACATTTCCCCAATATTTTCATTTGATATTATGTTAAAAGGTCTTTCGTACAAAATGTTACATAACGTTATTAATTAAATTGTCAAAAGATAAATGGAGCTGCGGTACAAAGAGCTGAAAAACCGAAGTACATATTATGTTGTTATATTCCCTTTCTTGAAAATATGATGAATTGCCTCATTAGCCTAGTGGTCCTAAACGCGACTGCTACGCTAGGGGTCTAGCGAAGCAGTCGCGCTTAGGAACACTAGGCTGGACAAGTGTTATTGGGTTTTTCTATGAAATTCTCAGGAGCAGTTTGGAGTTGGGATTTGTGCCCGATTAGTGGTAATAGGCTCGGCCCCTATTACAAAAAATCCGGCGAAGTGTACATTAGTTACACCTCTGCCTAACCCTTCGGGGAATACATGCGTGATGGTATGAAAATATGATGTACCAATTTGTACCTTTTTTTTTTTATAGACGGGAAATCATCAAATAACTTCCCCCGCCCTGGGCGGGGCGGGAGGGAGTGTCAGACTTTTACTGACTAAAACCCGTCTATGTTCCTTCATGTGCCCTTTGCGTTCCGGGGGCGCGGTATCTCTTTCGAACAACCCGCAGCCCCGGTAGGCATCGGCCCTCAGTGGCCCCATCCAAGTTTGCTGACATCTCTTTGAGGCGCGCGTGGAACACGAACGCGCCGTCGACACGGTACCAATTTGTAGGTACCTATGTACATCGTAGTTTATCACTGTACGAACACACCGACATGATTGATGACACAGTGAGACGTAACTCACATTGTTTATAATGAACGCTCAGGTTTCGAGCGTATATCACTTTGTCAAATGTTTGGGCTTTCATTTAAATTCGGGTTGCTAAAGGTATTATGTTTTACAAGGGTTAAAATGAGTGATCTCATTAGAGAAACGGCTTGTATTTTGATCATTTTAATATTTATTTGCGTATAATTTTAACTTGTTTAATATGGCGATCTCGAGAATATTATAACTGTTGGAAAAAGTCTATATATCAAGTTGATATAATACCTTAATTTTTTTAGTTTATAATCGTGGTACGAAAAAAAAGCTTGTAAAGCAATAAATGTTTTGCTACAAGGTAAGAAAGACTAGAATCGAACAAACTACACTTATCTCATTGCCTTTTAATGTTTTAGTTTTATTCTATTGCTACTCAATCTCCTTTGAACCGTTAACAAAATTATTATAAAGCAAAGGAAATTGATGAAAAATAAACCTCTACCTTTATCATCGATTTACCAGTATTATGCTAAAAGCCACAATTTCCTAACAACTTCAATGTGTTCACAGAAATATTTTCTTTTATCATTTTCCGATATATTCTCCTGGTGCTCGTGGAATGAAGAATGAAACATTTGATTCAATAACTTCAATCTTTTATACAACGTAATGTTGAAATGTTTTTACTCGCCCGTAAAGTAATGAAAGAAAAGCAATTGTTAGCTACGTTTGGTATTGGTCCTTTGGTTCTATTATCATCACTGCGGGGGCGGTTCTAGATAAAAATGTGGTAGCTGTGGTTGTGTCTTTTAGTGGTATAGGTACTAAGTTTCAATAATTGGGGAAAATACACGGCAAAAAAGCCGTATTTTCCGCACTAAGGCAGAAAAAAGGAAAGTAACAAAATAGGTTTAGTAGGTTTTTCAAATAGGTTTCAATCTTGTAAACTAAAAGCGACTCGTTGACATAGACGTTTGGCATGTGCCCCGACACAATCACACTCAGTTTTTTTTTAAATAATTGTACTAATTTAGATGGCCTGATTAATTTAAAATCTAATCCAAGCATAAGTTTGGGACGTGCAACTGTAATTATACGATAGTAATTCAATATGCCAAATAACACATAAGCATATTGAATTAGTTTGACGTAATTAATTGAATTATTGAGAGATCGTGTGTTGGCTGGTCTTGGCATAAGAAAAATTTATAACATATTTTTATAATTTGTAATGCTGTAAACTGTTTTCAAATAACACTTCTGTTAATGGAGACAGCCCGGGTAGATGTAGATGGAAGTTTGTTCGTTCATTCTTCGCGAGAGCGCTTAGATCTTTATAACAATTTATAACTTCATACTCCAGTTATTTTTGCCTAACAGAAGAAAATATAATTCCACATTGAAAGAAGTTAACTACAAAAAATAACAAAGAATATGTCTACACATTGATGAGATATATCTACATATTTTCACCACAAATACAGAATTATAAAAAATACTAGGCTAAGATACAAAAATAATTTGAATCAAAAGTCAATTCCATATTACCCAAAGATAAACTCAAACAGTACTACACATCAAAACAACTTTATTACTTACTACGACTACAACTTTGCCTGAAATCGATGACGTCATGAATGTAGAAGTTAGAACGC
Organism: Caradrina clavipalpis; assembly: GCA_932526535.1. Classification (NCBI taxonomy): domain Eukaryota; kingdom Metazoa; phylum Arthropoda; class Insecta; order Lepidoptera; family Noctuidae; genus Caradrina; species Caradrina clavipalpis. The sequence continues at coordinate 4,055,877 of OW052088.1, forward strand.
AATACATCACGTAGTCCATGAAATATTCATGACCCTTCGCTTCATATCTCCTTGTCGAGACTTAGGTACGCTGGCCTTAATATAAGGACATTCTCAACGTTCCTTGGAGTCGATTCACAGGCTAGGATACTTGACGTCAGTTGAATATTTAAATCTTCATAATGTGTCTTTGAATATTTTATTAGAAATATTTATAGATTCGGGGTCGAGCAAAAATTGTTATTGAATTTTTCTATGAAATTCTCAGTTGTCGTTAGGTTTTGTGCCCTGTTAATGGCAATAGGCTCGCCCCCTATTACATGGGACCTAAACATACCGGCGAACTGTGAGTGTATATTGGTACACCTCTGCCTAACCCTTCGGGGAACACAGGCGTGATTGTATGTATGTGTATGTAAATATTTATAGATCAAGATTTTTGGACAAAGAATTATTTCTTGTAGCTAAGGTAAAATGGAACGTCAAAAACAACAGTGAGATTTTTGTTTTTTTGACGTAGGTACTTATTAGGGAGGTACCTAGAGAGTAGATTTGAAATGGAGAATATAAGATCTTTCCTTGTAATTTGTATGTATTTTCTAGCAAATATACATTTTTGATTTCATTTGATGATATATTTTTATAGGTCCTACTCCTTTTAATTTTACATGAAGTTTTTATTAAGCTTTGAAGCAGTTGTGTCTCAAAGGACCAAATTTTTCTTCGGTCGAAAATAATGTAATAATATTGTATAATGTGTAATAATATTGTTATTTAAATATGGAGTTCCTTTCCTATTATATTAAATAATATTTGTATAGTTAATAATTAATATTTTATGAAATAGTATGTATGACAAATAGTAGAAACCCTAGAGACGCAGGAAAAATATGGAGCGTAAATAGTCGAAGTTATTGACTATTTTCGTAGTAAAAGATGAAACATAGCTGACTTTAATCTCGTGGGAGTTTGGGTGGAAACATAATATAAGTATTGATATGAAATTATAGACACAAACTGCCCCGTTGGTATCGTGGTCGCAAGTGCGACTGCTGTTCAAAGGGTCCCGGGTTCGATTCCCAGGTCGAGCAAAAAGTGTTATTGGGTTTTTCTATGAAATTCTCAGTAGCAGCTCGGAGTTTGGATTTGTGCCCGGTTAATGGCAATAGGCTCGCCCCCTATTACATGGGACCTAAATATACCGGCGAACTGTGGGTGTACATTGGTACACCTCTGCCTAACTGTTCGCGGAATACAGGCGTGATGGTTTAATTTATATATATTTTTATTTTTATTATAGACACATAATATTATTCTCAACGCGCTTGCTATTAAAGTGGTCCTTAGTGCACTAACTATAGGTTCACAATGCAGTAAATGTACTTTTTTTTTTAATGGTTTGATTGTTTTTATGCCAAAATATTTTGTGAATAAATTAACCATGTATACGTTAATTAGTATAATGTGATAAATAAACATGATGTTTCATGAAAATATTTATTTTGTCAAACATACAGTAATTTGTGTTCTAAATATAAAAGTATTGAGTTTTTATATTAGACAGTTTGACGGGTTCGTCAATCAACCGCGGGGGCGGGCAATCCCCCGAGATTGTTGTTTCGAACTGTTCGAAGTTTAAATTAAGGAATCAGCGTTCCATTTTTAAAATACCACCAAAATACTGAAGTTTAAAAAGTTTTATTTCATTTCCCTAAGTAGTGTGTTGAAAAATGTCGTGTAAAACGCGCGAGCTTTTTATCATTAAGTATACTCTTAGCTTCATTACTCCCCTGCCTACGGCTCGGGCAGAAAACAAGTCTAGAGTTTAATGACTAACTTAGGATACTTTTATCATAATCTACTATGTGGTAATGGTGAAAACAATGAAATACGGTGGATCTTTTCTATTTAATATTTTGATTGCTTGAAAATAAGCGTTCACTTTACAAAGAATTTCAAGAAAAACCCAATAACACTTTTTGCTTGACCTGGGAATCGAACCCAGGGCCTCTAGCGTAGTAGTCGAGCTTAGGACCACTATGCTAACGAGGCAGTTGTTCATTATCTGCGGGTTGTTCGAAAGAGATACCGCGCCCCCGGAACGCAAAGGGCACATGAAGGAACATAGACGGGTTTTAGTCAGTAAAAGTCTGACACTCCCTCCCGCCCCGCCCAGGGCGGGGGAAGTTATTTGATGATTTCCCGTCTATAAAAAAAAAGCGGCAGTCGGTGTTCATTATTTCCTCAAATTATAAACCATTTTATATTACCCATTTTCCAGAAGCACCATTGACAACAATGGGCCTAATATGGCTACTAGTAGCGGCGTGCGCACTAACATGCGCAAGCGCCGACCGCGGGGGGTCATCGCTGCGGAGTGCGCTTGAAGCGCTGCAGCGTCGGCAGCGCGGCCGAATGCACGGACCGCTCCTCCCACCACCGGAGTACGAATCACTGTACGAATTTGTGCCACCGCAAGGTTATCCCGGTACGTATACAAGGAACAAGATTATTCTTTCATCATAATTAGGAAAACACAGTGTGGGACGCCAGATACCGCGCCCCCGGAACGGAAAGGGCACATGAAGGAACATAGACGGGTTTTAGTCAGTAAAAGTCTGACACTCCCTCCCGCCCCGCCCAGGGCGGCGGAAGTTATTTGATGATTTCCCGTCTATAAAAAAAAAAAAAAAGGCAGCGGATGGGTGGCGCTCTTTGGGGGAGGCCTACATACAGCAAGTGAACGGCTATAGGCTGATATGATGTTGATGATGATGATAATTTTTGGAGTAAAATAGCATCTGTACATCGCTGTACTGTCGCTATAAAACGGTTCTCGCCACTTTTATTCTCGTTAAGACTGTCTTGACGGACTGCACCGAAGCAACCGTCTGTCGCTCGATAATCGAGCATCAGTCGTGAATTCAAATTCACGCGATCGGCTTCAGTGGCGTGAAGTTAAACTCACGACGGTGTGCAGCTAATAATTATTGACTCCACACGACTGCAGCCGACCGCGTGAAGTTGATATCACGACTGTACGAAGTCGAACGTAGGATTGCATGCAGTTAAATATATGTACCTATATCAACTGCACGCGGTTGCTGCGCTGCAGCCCGTTTGGTGGCAGCCTTCACACATAAGTCCAGTTTAATTTTGATTTCAGTCTAACAACATATAAAACGATATTATGATAACAATGATCTCATAATAATATTTTCAAATCTTTTCTTGTTCTAGAACCCGATTACGCTGTCGATGTCGAAGACATTGAAGACGAACCGAATTCGAAATACATTGTGAAGTTACTAGATAGCGAAGAGAGACCACCTGAAGCTTACGAATACAAACTTATCAAGAAAAAGAATATCGCTACTCCAGCTTCCAAGAAAGAATCAGCTTTCCGCGAGAGGAGTCACCACTCCGACAATGATAGGCTACGAGATCTGTTCATGGATAAAAATGAAGCCGAGGAGAAGACAGAAATTGAAGACGGGCCCGATAACGACGCTGAGTACGCGCTGCTCTTAGGACAACTTTGGTCAAAGTACAAGTACAACAAAGAACACGCTAACAATGTCGAGGCCGCCCCTCAAGGCGTTGTGAAACTGTATAAGGAGAAAATTGTTAAAAAACGATACCCGGATAATTGGGGCCCCATTGCTTTTAAGAGGAAACGAAGTTCTGACTCTGAATCTGATCGACCAATCTTATTTGATTATGAAAACAGGAAGAGCCAGATCCCTGGGCCAGTAGATCCCAATTACAATACGTATGATGTTTCTGATGACGATAAAGACGATTTACGTGAAGAATACGCTATCGCTTTTCAACCGCTAGATGATGATAGCTTGTCTGATTTGGCGGATGAAGATCAATACACTTACGATGCAGTTGAGAAACGATTTCCTGTAACCAAACGAAGCAGTGGCTCTTATAGCCTTAATAACCAAAAGAAAAGATTCGTTCAAAATCAAAACAAACGCGATACTGTGAAATCGTTCCGAAGCAGCGCAGGCACTGATCCAAAGCTAATAAAAGATCTTTCAAAAATATTTGGTGATTCTGAGATTGAAATTATCAAAAACCCAGTGAAGCGAAATACTGATCATGAAGAACATGAACATGAGCATGAAGTCAAACCGCCAATGTTAACACCAGCTCACAACCTCACCCATGAACACAACACTTCAGCTGTACATGACGATGATAGCCATGAACATCACGGGCATAACATTCATCATCCAGGCATTCCCGGTAAGGAAGTGGGACACGCACATGAGCATGCCCATGACAGCCATTCACATGACCACGTCCATGACCACGATCATGCAAAGGGTCACAGCCACAATGATGAAGAAAAGCCAATTATCGTTAGGAAGAAGTCTATTGACTGGACTGATTACTTCGGCATTGACAAACGCACAAACAAACAAGTTTCATTTGTTAACGGCTTAACTCAAGACAGACTGAAAAAACAGTACTTTGACACCTTCAACAAGGAAGTGATTTATCCCTTAAATTCATTTCGCAAACACAGCAATGTTAAGAGAAACTACGTTGAAACAAAGCAGCCCAATGAAGAAACTGAAATTCAAATAGATAGAGCTCATCTTGCAGTAAAGAATGAAGATAAGAGGAGTACGGCTTCTGACAATGATTCCAAACTAGACAATATTGACAAAAAACTACGAAGCATGGAAGGAATGATTGTAGATGAGGCACTGCATTATTCAAATGTTGGAGAACAGCTAGATTCGAAAGAGGAACAGGAAATGAAAGAAAAGCTTTTGTCACGCTTAGCTGCCGCTTACAGCTTGGAGAAGATGAGGAAGGCATTGAAGGAGTTTAAGCAGAGTCTGCAAATCCAAAAGACAAAACCGAATACACAACCAGGTCCAATTCCCACTGATGAGGCCAAAGCCAAACGTGTTGCAGTAAAGAAGGAGAAAGTGGAAATTATGAACAATGATATTCCAGTATTTGAAAAGGCAGAAGAAAGGAACAATGACTTCGAGGAAGAGCAAGGAGCTGGTCACTACCTGAATGGAAAAACTGAAGAACAATTCTCTGAAGGATACATGGGTGGTAGCGGCAGACACCGCATTCCTGCAATGTCTACAGGTAAATAAACAAAATCCCAATGCCCATCATCTTTAAAAAGGTGAGACAATATTTACAAAATTGCAATTTGTAGTAGGTGCGTCAGGCGCGTGCCCGGTTCTCGCGAAGATTGTGCAGCGTTGCCGAGGAGTAGACTTGCTGGCTGGTGACCGCGGACAGCTGTTCCTGCCGCTTTGTAGCTTGCACCAGATCTGCTATCTTTGCGTAAGAAGTTCTTTTCATTTATCGTTCATATTATTCATAAAAAAAAAAACGTGATGTCTAATCTTTGTTTGTTATTATAGGGAGAGGCTCCACCAACGACCTGTGACCTGGTATTCCTTTCTGAAGCCGATACGACTTGCGAAGGCGACATGAGTTGTCAACGGGCTGCTCGCTCTGCACTGATGGCGCTCCGAGAACTACACGACAACCTTGCCGACGAGCTTGACGGGGAATGTGAGGCCAGCCCCTGTCTGCCTGCCACCCTGAAGCTCAACCTGGGCTGGCAGCGAGCCTTCCAGCGATAGACTATCAACCATGCGACCATTACTTAAGGCGAGAATTACTTCAGCCACGTCCAATGTAAATGGACGAAGGCTTTCTACTCACGTCTCTCGGCGAGCTGTACTCGTGATCCGATGGTTTTAATGTACTTTCGTTTTAAATCGTCACCTAAAGGTATATCATTTCTCCATTAGTATTATCTAGTTAAAACTTTGTATTGTATTCGTACGAGTCTAACCAGCCATAGACCCGTAGGGATATAGCGTTAAGGTTCACAAAAAGTTGATCTCAATAGTTACGTCAGCTAGCTGTTATTTATGCGATAATTCTACGCTTTCATTGTTAAAATGTAATTTGAAATTATTATTATTATATTATATTGAACGTTGTATGGACTTTTGCTAGATATGTTTTGCGATTGTATTCAAGTGTAAGTCAACTATTAAATGTGGAACTTGGGGCAGGATTAGATATGAGGTTTTCGAAAAATCGATGTGTTTCTGAATGTATTGAGACGGTAAATTTATTGTTGTTAAGTATTTACTTACGTATATTTGTATTTAAGTGTGTCCACGTAAGTATTGAAACTAATCAAAATACTATGTACGTATTATATAATAAATGTAATTCCAAAAATATGAGACTATTATAAAAGGAAGTATATTCCAGTGTATTGAGAAATATCATAGAGGTACATCTTACATAGGTGTGTACCTTCATTTATATCTATATTTTCTATTCGTTTAATAAAAATGTTTAGGAGTAACGAGTTGGTAAAGAGTCATAAACAGTATTGCTTTGTCAGACGCCCCCACGGACTAACCAACAGGCTGAGTGAGAGCGCATACTGCATTCGTCTGCGGGTTGTTCGAAAGAGATACCGCGCCCCCGGAACGCAAAGGGCACATGAAGGAACATAGACGGGTTTTAGTCAGTAAAAGTCTGACACTCCCTCCCGCCCCGCCCAGGGCGGGGGAAGTTATTTGATGATTTCCCGTCTATAAAAAAAAAAAAAAAAAAAAAAATACTGCATTCGTACGGCACTTTAGACTTTACTAGGACAATAAATCGTTTCGTTAACACGCGTGACGTCGACTCCGGTCTGACGTCACCAAGTGTCTTTAGAAGAGTGGATATTGCACTCGCCCTCTAAGTCTTCCGATCAATTTGGCTTCAATGTGTCCTTTGTACCGAATCTGACCGCGTTTACAACTCCCTATGCGAAATTTACAACGTTTTATCTCGACATTTACAATAAATGTTAGTCGGAGTGATGAGAATTAGATAGAATATAATGAATGTAATTTATTAAAAAATACTGTACGGTATGTACCCGTCATTTTAACAACTTGAATGTTATCACTTTATTCAAGTAATTATTACTAACACCCGAATATAAATGGTTTTGAATAAAAATTGTTTCAATCATATCTTAATTTTTCTGCACCCTGTATTTAATTTATCCTCCCGAACTAAGAAGATACCTACCACTACTACTATACCTACTGTAAAGAGAAAGATCTGCCAGAAAAACAATAACGAAATTTAAAATAATGATAGAGAATTGATTTAAATTAAAAAAATATATAAATCTATACTAATATAATTTAATTGAAGAGATTTTTTGCTTGTTTATTTAAACGCCGAAATCTCTGGAACTTCTAATCAGATTAGAAAAAATATTCTACATGATAACCAGAGTCCATGAGGCACAGACTATATAACATCACGCTACAACAGACAGGAGCGGAGCAGTAGCCAAAGACGTAACTTAACGCCAATGAAAAAGACCACGCGGAAGAAATCGAGGGTAGAAGCTTTATCATAAGCATCGAAAATATCGCTGTTCCTAAGCAAACACATAAACATACATTCTTACGTACATACACGATAACTGTTGATGTAATTAATGTGCCAATCGCAGCACACATCGATGTCTACTCGATATTAACGCCGAGATAACTGATAACTCGATAAGTACGAGTAAAAACTGCTGATAACACAGTTTGACCACGCATTGACAACAAATAACATCTAAAAAGTGAATCGAATGGTGAAGAATTGTGCGAAAACTGTGCTTTTTTGAACATGGGGGACACAGAATTGAGGACAGGCGTGGGTGGTGTTGATAATCGTGGTGCTACCGATGGTAAGGACGTTAATGATGGTGTAAATTATCAAATAGATAAGAAGGCTATAGATTATACGTTTGTAGACTAAATGCTTGTTTAAACAAAAGACAGGAAAATGTAATTTAATGAAATTATTTGCTACGTCACCGATCTAGGTTTTGGTAAAGTATTTGATGCAAAGGGTTTCACGCAAGAATGCGCTAACTAAAATGTATTCTTTGCGAATCAATTGTCGAATTCAAAGTCAAATCATTTATTACAACTAGACCATTAAAATGCACTTTGGAACGCCATATAAAAGAAAAAAAATATTGAATCTAGTTGCCTCTTTCAAAAGTTAGTTTTGTTTAGAGAAGAATAGGAAAGAAACTCTTCATCATCTGCCTAGCCCTTTCCCAACTATGTTGGGGTCGGCTTCCAGTCGAACCGGACGCAGTATCAGTATTTTACATGGAGCGACTGCCTATCAGACCTCCACAACCCAGTAATGGGTAATACGATACTCTTGTTACCCTTTCAAAATTAATGTTTTACAATATTCTATTATTGTTATAATTGGAAATCCGATAATACTAAAGAATTTTGATTGAATGTTGTCACGACAAGCACAACTGTCTACCTATTGACATGTACAAAGATTTCCAAGTAATTTTTATTTTTGTGCGAAAAAGGTACCTATTTTTTTAGTTCAAAGTTGATTGAATTACCTTAATACGTTTACTCTGCGCGCTTTTGGCCCTCATTTACGTAATTGAGATTAGGTTTTCCAAACAAAAAGCATTGAATTATCCTGGATTAAGTGCTATCATTTTTCCTAAAGGGACCTACGTAAATAAATAGCCGACGAATATGCCCGGTGGTAGGTACAATCACGACCTAGGCGGTGAACTACTTTCCACTTTACATCCTTAGTGATAAGGTTCAAAAGTGGTTAACCGCCACTGACCTTGAATTAAGTAGATGGACGGAGGGAATAAACCTCAGTTACCTTGAACTTGAATCGTCTGATTAACTCCAATAACGTTATTTTTGCAGACGATGGAACACCCGTGAGACCAGATTTAGTTATAAGCGTGCAACCTACACATGGTAAGTAAGAATAATTAATAATAAAATGATAATATCAGCCTATTATTGTCCTCTGTAAGACAAAAGCCTCTTCTCAGACAGAGTAGTCAGGAACGAGCATTGATCACTACGCTTGGCGATTTCAGGCTTATATTAATTACTAGCTTTTGCCCGCGACTTCGTCCGCGTGGATTAATAGTTCCCGTTCCTGGGGGATTTCCGGGATGTAAACTATCCTATGTCCTTTCTCGGATCCCAGACTATTCTGTACCAAATTTCATTGAAATCGGTTCAGTGCTTTAGGCGTGAAGAAGAGACAGACAGAGTTACTTTCGCATTTATAATATTAAGTACGGATAAGCCTAGGTTTCGTCACAATGTTTTCCGTCAGCGATGTCCAAGATAAACTTAGATAGTAGTATATGCGTATGAAATGGAATTGCCTCGTTAGCCTGGTGGTCCTAAGTGCGTCTGCTATGCTGGAGGTCTTGGGTTTGGATTACCAGGTCGAGCAAAGTGTTATTGGATTTTCTATGAAATCTTTAGTAGCAGGTTGGAGTTAGGATTTGTGTCCGGTTAATGGCAATAGGCTCGCCCCCTATAATATGGGGCCTAAACATACCGACGAACGGTGGGTGTACACCTATACCTAACCCTTCGGGGAATACTAGCGTGATGGATGATGGTATGAAATGGAATAGCCACATTGGTACTTGCCCGGTAATCAACCCACTTACTCAAGCGTATCACGACATTATACATTATAGGGTTATTTTTTTCAATATGGGAAATCATCAAATGACTTCCCCCCCCCTAGGGCGAGGCGGGAGGGAGTGACAGACTTTTACTGACTAAAACCCATCCATGTTCCTTCTTGTGCCCTTTGCGTTCCGGGGGCGTGGTATCTCTTTCGAACAACCCACAGCCCACATTATAGGGATAACATCATCATTATAAAGGTTTTGTTACTGAATTTAGTTCTTTGTTTCTTCAGGAGGTGACCGCGCACATCTGCCGGTGTCCACCCTGGACTGGCGCTCAAATAACCGAGGCCAGTTCATCCCAGTGCATGGTCTGGACTTCCTCATAGGAGTATCCAGCCTTCTGATCCAGCAAACTGTGGAACTGACAGATCGTAAGATTTTTTTATTACTCCTACTTTTTTTATTACTACTTAATATAAATGCGATGATTTGTGAAGATTGATGGGAAACTTGGCACACATAATATACTACTGACTGGTGACTTTTTATTTGCAGTTGATGAAGGTACTCATGAATATTGAATTAAATTACTTTACTTTACTTTACTTTAATTACGGAACCAACTATGAAATATGAAAAGAAAAACACTTGAACCAACATGTTCTGCAACACGATCAAAATGAAAAGAACAGCTAATTAAAGAAAAGAAAGAAAAACCATTTATTCTTGCGAAAGGCACAACACAAAAAATTAAAAACAAATAAAAAATAACAATAATAATAATCAATAAGTAAATAAAAAAAAATTAATTAATTTAATAATATTTAATTTTTTTTAATTATTTTTTTCATATTTTTAGGTTGTGCCTATAGCAATAGTTGTTCGTATTCAAGAGTTCTTTTACCTCCAGAGAAATGGCCAGTGTATTAAAAGACATTTTAATTGGGATAATTAAGTCTTTATTCCGAAATCTACACAAAAGCAAGTTTATTAATAGAAAACTAGGATTATGAAACTATAGCAATAGTAAAATAAGGTTGGTTACCTTAATAAATAGGTTAATAAGCTTAATACGGTTGGAAAATTAGAGAACCGATATTTCTTTACGAAGTAGTGATATTGATTCGATTCGGATTTCAAGGAATTTGTTTATCTTGAAGAATTTATTGGATCGAACTTAAATAAATGACTCATGACTACCGATCGACACTCGACGCTGATGACGTCATTCCTCATTTCAGCTGATGTCAATTTTATTTACGTCATCAACAAATATCATAAAACTGAAGAGTTTGTTAAATCGCGCTGTTTTCCGGAACTACTGGTCTGGTTCTGAAAATTCTTTCGCTATTAGGAAGCGACGTTACCTAATAGGTTACATTATGTAATTATCAAACTTCACGCAGTCGTGGTCAAAACTTAGCAGGTGGTAAGGTAATACAGGGTCACTTTTCGTTTCATTAAGGGGGTGACAGTACTCTGAATATGAACAACTTTTATAATGAAACCAACTATGAAATAAGCAAAAAATAACTATTCCCTACAAAAATGCACTGCAACACGAACAAAATGTATAGAGCAGCTGACTTTTTTTCATATTTCGGAGTTGATCCTTTAGCTAAAGTTGTTCGTATTCATGAGTACCTATTTTCACCCCGTGAAAGATGGTAGTTGAATGAAAAGTAACCCTGTAACTATATGTATAAAAATTCAACTTTAGTTATGTCAGCAAAACTGAAAAAGTAGGTAGTCAAAGGATTGACATGAAAATTTTACACAAAATTGCATTTTAACAAAAGACTGTTTTTATACGTATGTGTGCGTCCTCGCTAAGAGTACATTCGAACGCTTGTAAACAAAGGGATCAAAGTAGATAAGCTTCGATAGCAGATAACATTATAATACGAGTACGTACATGTTGTGAATAATTTCACAATATTATAATTACAAATTATGTATGTGAGTCTGAAACAAAAAGGACACGTTAAAGATGTATTGGGTATAATATCCCACTAGTTACACTTATGGACTTTCGATAGCTAGATTCATGAGCAATAATACATGGGCAATAACAACCCGCTAAAAACCACGGGAACGGAGCAGTATTTAAAGACGTAATTTAACGCGGGTAAATATATCACGCGGATAGATACTACGTAGTCATAAATAAAATATTTATTTGTGTATTAACATTATATGCACATCTTGTCAAAAATACACTGTACAAAGGCAGACTTAATGCCTTGGCATTTTCTACCAGTCTACTTAAATGAAAAAAACAATCCTAAATAAATATCCTTCACCTACTTTCAGTGACATCGAAAATCGAATCGGAAAACCGATACATAGTTCGGATACCGAACGGCGAGGCGCTGTACATTGCGAGCGAGACATCAAGCTCCACCCAGCGATGCCTGTGTGGGACAGGGCGGGCCTTCACCATGCACCTGCATGACAACACCCGGCAAGAAGCCATGGTCTTCACTAGAAGACTGGCGGCCGCTTCGTGTTGCTTTGCTTGCAGATTGCAGGTCAGTTTTTCTTAGAGCAAGTTGAATTAGCCTTTAATTTGCAACAGGCTTATACCCGCGATTTTGTTCGCATGAAGTCGGTTGCTTTTTGCCCAGTACCTCAATTCGATTCGTTCTCTTAAATAAAAGTAGCCTAAGTTACTTTTTATTACACAGGTTAAAGTCCAATCGAAATTAGTAAAGCCGTTTCGGAGATTAGTCGTAACAAATAGACACAAAAATTTTAAGTACCGTGTAATTATTTTTTATTTTGTATGAAGCTATTATTGTTTTTTTGTTTAGTTAAGTCCGGGAATCTGAACTTATAATGTTCAATAAAATTCAATTGATAATAGTAATTGATATATTATGCCTAATTACGATGTTTTTTCACCGATGTCAAATCAACAGATTATTTGCAATGCAACTTTCCTTTTTTTTAAATATAATAAAACGAAAGACAATAGTAACTGGACAGCATTCCCTAGGCAAAGTCTTGATGTACGAGAGAAACATGTACCCTATCCTAAACATTGCCTGTTTTCAGGAGATAAAAGTGGTGACTCCACCTGGAGACTACGTGGGTCGCGTGCAGCAGCAGTGCACATGGATGGTGCCCTTCTTCCTGGTGCGGGACGCCACTGAACAGGTGCTGTTCGTGGTGGAAGGGCCTGCCGCTTTACAGAAAAGTGCCCTGTTGCTCTCGGAATTTAAGGTAAGAATGCCCGGGTTGAGATGTCCAGTGGTTGATGACAAAGGTGTCAGCTCTGTTATCTTAATGTTAGAATAATAATAAATAATAATAATAATAAATATCTTGGGACAATTCACACACGGCTATCTGATCCCAAGCTAAGCAGAGCTTGTGTTATGGTAACCAGACAACTGATATACATACTTATATAATTTATAAATACATACATATTATAGATAAATCACACCCAGACACAGAACAAACAATCATGCTCAACACACAAAGTTTGCCCTGGGTGGGAATCGAACCCACGACCTTTGGCTTAGCAGTCAGGGCCACTAACCACTAGACCAACAGGCCCGTCTGAAGGTGTGACTGGGTAGTTTTATGACGACACGGTTGGCGCAGTGGCTGCTGCGCTGCGTGTCGAGGGTTCGATTCCCGCAAGAAATAAATATTTTTTTAGCCTACAGATTCAGATAGTTTCGGGTCCGGCTGTTAATGTATGTGAGTTTATTATTTTGGTAAAAGTAACGCCTTTTTTTATAAAAAAATCTGATGATAGTCTTTTGTCTCCTGAAAATGTGGAGATCTCTTTTTATATATTGAAACTACCAGACACCCCAATATTAAGACAGGTATCTGTTAAACAACATTTTCTTTGTTTCGAATGAATGTTATGTGTGAAAGTTGATGGATTTAATTTTGAGACGAACACAGTGTATAGCAAAGTTATTAAAAAATATATTTTCGCTATATTATTATAATTTTTTTTTTGCTTTCGTCCCCAGATAATGACAGGAGACTCCCTTCGCGTGGTGGGCAAGATAGCCCACGGCTGGGACAGAGACCTGAACAGCTTCACCACAACCATACAGGTGCCTGCCCCCGCCGTGCAGCCCAAACATAAAGCCCTGATATTGGCTGCAGCTTTCCTTTTGGTAAGATTTTTATAACATTAAGGTGAATGCTCCGACCAGCCTGCGAAATTTAATTCCATGCCAATACTATGTATTTCCACATTTTACATGAAGCTTGACTTATGGAGTCATTTTACTGATTTTAATGGTTATAATTTTGAAAATACATACTTCTTACGCCCGCGAATCATACCTACTTTAATCAACATTAAACCTAATACTGACTTACAAATTGCAAAAAACGTAAGAAAATTTAAATTTCGCGGGCTGGTCGGAGCATTCACCTTAAATATCCAAACTTCAAGCTGACTGTTATGCTAAAGGTCCTTTTAGTCATCAATGGGGAAGATCTTTCAAAGTTTTCAGTTTTTACTTCCATTGGCAGTTAACATGGCCGACTATTATTTTTTACCTCATTGCGGATATCGTGTTGGTTTTTAAATAAATTTTATTAATGTGAATGTTTAATTGTTTCAGGAATACACTTACTTCGAGAGGGCAAAATCGAGCTGCAGATGTTGTTGTTGTTAATAAGCTTAAAGTAATATAAACTTTTATATGATAAGTATTGTACTGGTAGAAGCTTAATATAAAATAATAATAGGTATCTACTGTTATTTTTTTACTAACTAATATGATTTTAATAATAAAATACCTTTCATAAGTTATGATTAACATAAAAAAACACAGAAAACTTATAAATTATAATTAATTACAAAATATGTATAATTTATTTTAAAAAAGAAAGGAAAAGCCTCACAGGGCATCAAAAAACTCATTGTTATTCTTTAAAAAATAAAATAATCTTATGACTATTCGTATTTTAAGTTTTGTATAAAATAAATGGGTATAACTTAATGCGTCTTTTATTGCAAACATTTTTAGAAAATAAACCTCTTTTCTACAAAATTTTATTATCTGTTTTCCAAATTGACATAAACAGCTGTCAAACCTCACTGACAATAGTATTGTTGTAAACAAACAAACTATGGAAGTAATAAGTTAATAAACATATAGTACAAAAAATCATATGACTACTACAACATTTAAAATAATACACTATTTGTCTTATTAAGCGATGCCTTGCAATCCGCCCCAGACAAATGCTGACAAGAGATGGCCTTATGTGGAGTACTACATCGGGGAGAGAGATGAAGAGAATAGAAAGCATGGGATGGGGTCCAATCACTGGTCGGGACCTGAGGTTACTCTATTATTATAAAATTATTATAGTAGCTTCTTCCCGCCACTTCGTCTGTGCCAAATTTGACGACTTATCCCATGGAAACTGTATTCCATACTACAACCTATCTCAGTGCCAAACACCCATGCATTTGAATAACACATAGGATACTTTTATTCCGGAAAAATGTGCGGTTTCCGTGGGATAATTTAAACTTTAAACTTGACGCGAATAAAATATGTAGAATTAAAAATAAAAATGCCTCCATCCCTAGAGGAAGGACATCCACAGGGGCAAAAAATAAGCAGTTAAATTAGAGGGCTTATTTGACTCGCGGTGTTCCACAGGGTTCGGTCTTATGCCGAAACTCTTGCCGAGACTTAGGTGTATGCCATCCTGCAATACTTTACAACCCCCTACCCATCCCCCTTCCCCCCAGGCGGTGAATATCCATGGGGATATTCCACCTCGGAACGAACGGCTACGAACACGTGGCGGCTATTCTCCGAATATCACTAACAATAACAATTTCAGATGATAGTCTCATCTGAAATTGTTTTTCAAGTGAACTGCCTCGAACTAAGCGCGACTGCTACGCTAGAGGTCTGCTGAACTCTTCAGGGTATACTGGCCTTTTTGAAGCATTTCCCATCTATTTTGAACGTTACAGGCTCTAGAGTGGTACGATGGGTGCATGTTGCGGGACACGTTGCATGGTGACGGTGAGTACCGCCGGCGGTACGTCGGACCCGACCACTTAGCTACCACATACGAGGGACGGTTCTACAACAGCTGCATGCATGGTTACGGTGTTATGTCTTATCCTGATGGACGCGTGTTTAACGTTAGTACATTTTTAGGTTAGGTACTTTTTTCAACAGGTCTACGACCCACATGATGTTAAGTGGTCTACCTACAGACATCTGCAATACCAGAGGCCTTGCAAATGCGTTGCCATCCTGGAGACAAAGTTGAAATGTCACATGTGCCTGTAATTTAGGCATGGGCAAAGTGTATCATTTTTGCGATTGGATCATTTGCATCTGTATCACTCAACTGTTCCGGATCACTGATATGTTTCATTTGGAACAATTGGAACATCGGCACCGGCTCAAAAGATACAAACACAAACTGTTTTGAATCATGATCTGTTACGTCGCGTCGCTGTCAAACTAAGGCAGAAAAATGTTAGATGACAAAAAGTTGATCTTTTATTTAGAGAAATGTGCAAACTGTAACAAATTGATTAAAATCGATTTCCCTTCATACTTTAGTGAAGCTGTTTGTTCATTTGCGCGAACATACACAATTCAAAAAGCTTTGTCAAAATAAAATGATAACTGCCTAGTTTCCTATTTCATACAAAAAACAACCTAATAGTATTTGATATGTAAGCACCTTAGTGGGCATTGTTACGTGCATTGAGTCTAGAGCCGCTTCCCGCTAGTTAGCGAGTGAGCGGGATAGTATATTAAAACCAAGTGATCATACTGGTTCACTACTGAGTCACTGAGCCACTGATCGAGATACATAATCTCGCTCAGTGGCTCAGTGACTCAGTGGCTCACTCGTCGCTAGCTAGCGGTGGCGGCTCTTGACTTTGTTTGTGTCTCTCTCAAATCTCTCACTCGCGAGCGAGAGCGACGTCGCTCGCGTTCATCCGGTTCGCGAAGTAGTGATCCAGTGTTCCAAATGATGCATTTAAAACGTTACTCAAGTTCCAATCTTTCAGATCAGTATGATGTTTCGGAACAGTGAGTCGGTTCAGTAAAGAGTTACACACGCCTACTGTAATTACACCGGCACTCATACCCTTTAAACCGGAACATAGCAACGCTGTTTTGCGGCCGAAATAGGTATGGTGGGACGAGCTCCTTCACAAAGAGCTCTACTACTACAAACCTTGCATAGTTTTAGGTATTTCGACTGCAATTGTGATGATACGAAGTAGTAGGTTTAGGTTAAAATGCAGGATCGGTCATTATGGCTATCTTTAAGCGAGGCCTATGTCCAGCTGTGGACGTAATTCGGCTGATATGATGATAGGTGGAAAACAAGGAGTGATTTTTCTTACTAATAATCTACTTAGTAAGATTGGAATCTCGATACCAATCAATATTCAAATCGATATTTCGATATTCTCTTCATATCTCGTGCTCTCTCAACGTTTTCGTCATCTCAGGGTATCTGGTATCAGAACATTCGCTGGGGTCCCGGTGTGGAAAGCCACGCGTGTCTCCGCGAGGATGTTGGACTCTGGTATGGGTGCCAGCTGATCAGACTGGCGTGGCGGCCAGCGATGCCTAGCGTGGCGATAGACCTGGTGTCCAACCCCATCGGGGCGAAGGTGGTGACGCCGCATCGTACGCTATTCACGTCCAATGTTAAACTTGTTAGTACCTACATTATTTTAACATAGCATACCATCACGCCTGTATTCCTCGGCCCCGAAGGGCAGAGGTGTACCAATGTACACCCACAGTTCGCTGGTATGTTTCAGGTCCCACGTAATAGGAGGTAAGCCTATAGCCATTAACCGGGCATAAATCCGATTACAATTTCCGATTTCATAGAAAAACCCAATACACGTTTTTCTCGACCTGCCAATCGAACCTAAGACCTCTAGTGTAGCAGTCGCGCTTAGGGCTTCCAGGCTTACGAGGCAGTTCCATTTCATACGCATATACTACTATCTAAGTTTATCTTGGACATCGCTGACATCTGACCATCTAAAAAAGAGAAATCCACACTCATTCACCAGAAGTAGAACATACAAGTACATGTCTCAATTAATCTATTCACAGATCGGCGAAGTATACTCCGCATTAGAACTGCTAAAACAATCTGGTTGCGAGCCCGTAGCAGCTGCAGCCAGGTGGTCGGAGTTGTACGCCAAGCACTGTACAGACCTCTCGAGCCAACTTTGCCATGTCGAAGCATTTGATCGGGCTTACTATGACAAAGAAATTAATATCCTCGAAGAGGTTACAGCTGTTACGCCAAATCCGGTATTTATTTTTCATCAGAACTAGAACCTAGTAGCCTTTTTGAGTAGGAGCTCGTCCGGGGAAGTACTGCAAAGGAGTGGAAGTCTCTACCTGCGTCTGTATTTCCGAAGGCATTCTTCAAAGTTTGAGTGACCAGGCTTCTTCTGTGTAAGTTCACTCCATCGTTGACTTTATCTATGTCACCTCTGACCAAGACTAGAGTCAAGAGCTTGCCCACCTATAATAAAAAAAAGAGTAGGTACTACCACTATACCTATTTCTGCTGCAAAGCAGCGTTGCTGTGTTCCGGTCTGAAGGATATAGGTGCCGTTGTAAGTACAGGGACATGAATCATTTCAACTTTGTCTCTGGGATGGCAACGCATTTTCAAGGCCTCTGGTATTGCAAATGTCTATAGACAGAGGTGACCACTAAACATCAGGTGGGCCGGCGGCGTGTTTGCCATCCAATGATATTTAAAAAAAACCTAAGTACAGTCAGTGACGAGCATTATCAACAGTACTGGCCTAGGGGGAAGTGATCACTGGAATTGCATTTATGTTCCTTAGTTCCATCATCAATATTTTTTGAAACAATATGTTAAAACTCAAAACCTTTTGCATTTCTGGTATATCAATACCCACTATATCAACATTTAAACCGTGTCACCCGGAGCCTCAGAACGGAAGGCTGCCGCTTATAAGGAAGGAGGTGACGTATGCAAGGCACATACTATAAGATCTTACGTTTTAGTAGCAATATTACATTTTATACTTTTTGTCAGAAACGATATTTTATCATCATCATCATCATCATCTTCCTGCCCTTATCCCATGTTACTTGGGGTTGGCGCAACACGTTTTATACACGAGATTTGATCCTCTGTCATAATTTTGTCTTTTTCTTCCTCTGTTACTAATCACATAGAGGTAGGTACTGAGATCAGTCCACCATCTCTTATGACGGTATTAATTTAATATTACTTTGCATTGCGCACTGTTGCATGTTCAACGCTCGGTACGGTACGGCAGTTTAATGCAAGGTACATTGCATTCACGTGTAATCCTGTATACAAAATATTGTAAAACATTACACATTACAAATTAAATGTTTTATATATAATATATATATATATATATTATATGTAAAACATTTAATTTAAACGATAAAGGCCGACTTTCCCCAAACTCAATAAACATATTTAGCGGTAAATGTGTTTAGAACATCATTGCATCCCAGTCACATTGTTAGAAGGTGACAGAGACAGAATGATAATTTAAATACATTAAGCACAGTTTGGTGAAAGTGGGCCTAAGTATGGAATTTCTTGCACATTTCTCTCTAAACGAAACTACCTTTTGGAAGGGGTAACTAATTCAATTCTTATTTTACCTTGCATAATTTACTGTGGCGCAAGAGGAGACATTTTGGAAGGACTTGGGAGAGGCCTTTGCTCCGCAGTGGGACATGACAGGCTAGATCCTAGTAATATTATAAATGCGAACATTGGTGAGGATGGATGAACAGATGTTTGTTACTCTTTCACACTTTAACAGCTGAACGAAGCTGGATAACATTTGGCACTGAGGTAAATTGTAGTGTGGAGCAACACATATGATACTTTTTATCCCTGAAAAATGTAGGGTACCGTGGGATAATACTTAAATCAAATTTGACGCGGATGAAGTGGCGGGCAGAAGCCAGATAAAAAATAAAAATTAAGTATGACATTCAAAAGTGCCTTTTTGACCATAACAGTATCACAATACCCATTACAATGTTAGTTTTCTTACTTAGGACGGCAGCTCTAGTAGCAGCAGTGAAAATGACACCGAAAAAACGACGTATTACGCGTGGAACAATAACAAGATCATCACTCACATGATGCAGCATTGCTTTACACACAACGAACAGAGGGACGACCGAATCAACATCGAGAAAATACTCTGTGGACCTAGGTCTTCATTTAAACAAGCCGGCAAACATGAATTGGATTGTAGGTTTGTAATCTTTGTACCCTGCAAGATAATTGGGTACCCACTAGACACCACTAACTAATTGACATAATATAGTAATAGTTGGTCTTGTGGTCACAAGTGCGACTGCTGTGCAAGGGGTCCCGGGTTCGATTCCCAGGTCGAGCAAAAAGTGTTATTGGGTTTTTCTATGAAATTCTCAGTAGCAGCTCGGAGTTTGGATTTGTGCCCGGTTAAAGGCAATAGGCTCGCCCCCCTCCTTACATGGGACCTAAATATACCGGCGAACTGTGGGTGTACATTGGTACACCTCTGCCTAACCCTTCGGGGAATACAGGCGTGATGGCATATTTATATTTTTTTTTTAGTAATAGTACCTCATCATCATCATCCGCCATCAGCCGTAGAACGTCCACTGCTGGACATAGGCTACCCCCATAGATTTCCAGAAAGACCGGTTGGAAGTGGCCTGCATCTAGCGTCTTCCTGCGGTCTTAATCAGGTCTTCCGTCCACCTTGTGAGTGGACGTCTTACTCTGCGTTTGCCGGTGTGTGGTCTCCATTCCAAGACCTTGCGGCCTCATCGGCCTTCAGCTCTGCGTGTCATATGCCCTGCCCGCAAGTAATAGTAATACCAGCCTATTTCTGTCCCACTGCAAGGCAAAGGCCTCTACTCATTCAAAGAAGGCACAAGCATTGATCACCACGCTCTTTCTCAAACCGGATTGGTGATTTCAAATATCAATTACAAGTCCCGGTTTCCTCACGATGTTTTCCTTCACCGTAGTCAGTGATGTCCAAAATAAACTAAGAAAGTACATACATATGAATTGAAAAAGCCTCTAATGCATGTTAATAGGTAAATGTTAATAATATGTGTGCATTGCATGCATTTTCAGGACTTTAATAATGGCTAGTTATTTGGGACACATCACGAATGTTGCTCAGCTCATAAATGAATGCGACGTGGAGCCAAATGTCGCTGATATGCAAGGAAACTCTGTTCTAATGTATGCAGCAGTGAGTATGAATCGCAATACCTCGCGATTTCACACATGTTAAGTTACATCTTTATTTTCTGCTCTTCTGCGCTTCGCAAGGGTCATTGCGTAATGTTATTAAACTCGTAACCTGTCTCTCGAAAAACGGGTTATGTAACGCAAACAATATTTTTTAAATCGGATTAGCAGTTTCTGAGATTAGTGTATTTAAACTTTATTTTATCAATAAATTGATAAGTTAACGTAAGGGCTACCGCAGTTGCAGAATTTGTCCGAAAGAGTCACCGCTGTCCTGGAACGTAAAGGACATTAGGAGGAACGCGGATGGGTTTTAATCACTAAGTGTCTAACACTCCCTTCCGCTCCGCCCAGGGAGGAAGAAGTCATTTAATGATTTCCTATACTTAACAAAAAAATAGTTACCGCAATTGCCCGAGCCCTCATCAAATGTTATGTTATTATGTGATTACTTATTGACAGTGCGGGGATCAACTTGAAGTAATGCAATTCCTGGTGGAAGCCGGCGCTGAAGTGGACGCCTACAACGACGCTTGTTGCACTCCTTTGGGCATCGCTTTGCTAAGATACGCGTTAGAAAAGCGTGGTGTGGCATACAGTGCAGCCCTGCAAGCCTTGCTACCACCGCCGACTAGTTTTTCGGGACCGCGTATGTACCTACACTTATTGAAAGAAACTTCCCGTGCGAAATTAGTGCTATTCTTGCTAGGTATAAATTATTGTAAACCTTGTGAATTGAGCAGCTTAGATAAGTAGAAATTAAAAATCTGATAAATTAGGTTCATCATCAATCATTGCTATTATACATTGCTAATTAATACCAAAAAAATATGATTATATTCTAGAATCGCCTGTGATAGATGAAAATATACTTGAATGGAATATTAACCGTATCTTGCCACCTGAAATAGACAATACTATTAAAGGAAATAATAAAAACAACATTGAAAGTAAGAAGGGTTCTACAAGAGA
The DNA here is from genome assembly GCA_932526535.1 of Caradrina clavipalpis. Lineage (NCBI taxonomy): Eukaryota > Metazoa > Arthropoda > Insecta > Lepidoptera > Noctuidae > Caradrina > Caradrina clavipalpis. The sequence goes on from OW052088.1 coordinate 4,077,631, forward strand.
ACTCACTGGTAAAAGAAAGTCAAAATCTGAATTGCCAAGACCTAGTATTATTGATGCTAGTGCGAGTGCTGATACTACGCAAACTGAAGATAAGCGAGTGTATAATAATATTAACATCGAATATTTGATAAGAGTAGCTGAAGCGTTCTCAGTGCTCAGTGAGGCTAATCCAATACCATACATATTTGAAGTGCCTGACATGTCTAAAGAAATGAATGTGTTAAATGAAGACGATGTAAAAAAGAATCCAGTCAAGCAGACGAAGAGTGTGCCAAAAATGGGAAAGACTAGCAGAGACACTTTGTGGCAGGACAAAGAGGATGCTCTCGTAAATTCTATGGACATTGCGAAGAACGACAGGTAAGTGAATGATCCATTTCTTTTATTAATAATTATGTCCTCTCATACGTAGATGTCTCAAAGTAGTTGGAAAGTCACTTTATTTTGGCATTCGAGTTAAATGTTAGTAGTGCTTCTGTCCGATCGATGAATGGATTTTTTAAAGGTTACTCGTTCGCATGTGTAGTCGATAAGATTTACACGCAAATATGCATTGACTACAAGGTTTTGAGTTCTCACTATTTCAAAAATTAAATTTCCGTGTTATTCTTTTTTTGTTATTTATTGTAAATAGTAGTGCCAATAGTTTCTGTACCTATAATAGAGCTTATGGCTTTCGGCTCCAAAACGATGTATAGGTGAGCGTGTATAGACACACCACACAAACCATTATGCCTGAATTCCCCGAAGGGAAGGGCAGAGGAGAGAGGACAGGACAGAGCGGAGGACAGTATATTTGGAACTATAATAATAATAATACCTATCAACCTATTAGTGTCCCACTGAAGAGAGGAGAAGAGGCCTTTGCCCTGAAAATACAATTTTATTAATCCGTATTTCAGAATGAACCGCATAATGTCGACAATCACACACCTGTTGTCTCAAGGGGCGGACCCACGGAAAGTCCGATGTCCTCAACCAGCACTATTTATTGCGACCGTGGCCGGCTGTCCAGAACTAGTACATCACTTAATAAAACATGGTGCTGATATTAATGAAGTTTACCCACAAGTAACTAAATAACATAAATTTTCTGTAAGGAGTAAAGGTTTTTACTCTTTTTTAAGGATTACCCTATAGCGGGTCAGCATTCTTAAATTGGGTAGATGATACCACAAATCAATTGACGTACTTTTAATGAGCTATCAAAACGCCATTCCACCATAGATTTTGTCTAAAATATGACGTCACTTTTTCGTCATCTCATTTCACTAACTATTTATTGATTTCAAAGCAACTAAAAATAACATTTTATAGTTATTTAAAAAAGCATCGGGTCTTCTGGGCTAAAATTAACTGTGTCTTGGGATTACGGTTTAATAGTGTCATCCAATTTGTATTGAAAATACCGAACCGAATCCGGATGTTAGAAGTAGCGATGTATAAATCCTTTTGTGCAATAGATAACACTTTTCTGGATACACTACCAGAGATCAATGATCATTAGTACCACTCGGTAGTAAATAGTCGAAGAAAACCTGTACTGTAAAAATGAATAAATTAATTAAAGTCATTTCCCAGCATTATTTTTGCTCATTGTTAGTTGGTCTGATGAGCAGCACGCGTAAATAACGGCTCAATGGCGTGTCTCGACACCCCGTATTATATACAACTTGACCCAAAACGACAAGAAATAAGAAGTATATTCAGAAACTACTTTTCAAATCCCCGAACTGCTCCGTTAACCTAGTGGTCGCAAGCGCGACTGATGAGCATAGGGTCCTGGGTTCGATTCCCAGGTTGAGCCAAAAGTGTTATTGAGTTTTTCAATAAAATTCTTAGTAGCAGCTCGAAGTTAGGAATTGTGCCCGGTTATTGGCAATGGGCTCGCCCCCTATTACATGGGATCTAAACGTACCGGCGAACTGAGGGTGTTTATTGGTACACCTCTGCCTAACCCTTCGGGGAATACAGGCGTGATGGTATGTTTTTCCATTCTCAATGATTTCCTCAGGTGTTTGGCTACTCAAATTTAGACGTGGCAGTGAGCGCACCGCTGACAAACGACAGTTTGGAGGTCATCCGCGCATTACTCGAGCATGGGGCAGACCCGGACCACCGTCTAGCGGTCCAAGCAAGTCCAACCAGTCAGAAACCTTCATCAGAGATCGACAAAACGATGATAAACGAGGGGCCCACTTTGTTGCATGCGGTACTTGCGAAGAAGGTAGACGCTGAGACAGACCCTCAACTCGCTTTGGTAAGATAGATAATTATTATTAGTTTTATGTCTTAACTGCCTCGTTAGGCTAGTGGTTCTAAGCGCAACTGCTATGCTAGAGGCCTTGGGCCCGAATCCCAGGTCGAGCTAAGTCTTATTGGGTTTTGTATGAAATAGTCAGTAGCAGCTTGGAGTTAGGATTTGTGCCCGGTTAATGGCAATAGGTTCGCCCCCTATTACATGGGACCTTAACATACCGGCGAACTGTGTTTACTTTGGTACACCTCTGCATAACCGTTCAGGAATACAGGCCTGATGGTATGTAGGTATGTATTATTTATAGTTTTATGTCTTACTATGAATCATGAGGCCTTTGAGATGCGTAACTGGGGCCGAAAGTAACTAATTATTACCTGAGTTTAATTTTCATTTTTTCTGTTGCGTTTTAAGATAGTCTCAGGATTTATTATTATAATAAAATATATTTTCGGAGAATACAAAAGAGAATTGACGAAATCAATCAAGTAAATAATTTCCCATTTTTGTATAAAAGCTCCTAAACTACAAATAATTGCAGAACATACATGGGGGTATTGTTGGAAGCCCATGAAAAAAAGTTTCCAAAATTTTCATTTGGGCGACGTGAACTGGGCCACCTTGCATCTCACTAATATTATAAAGGCGAAAGCACGGTAATATAATAATACAGTACTCCAACTTCATACAAATGGACGAAACGCGAGCTATACCTACGCGCCTCGCTCTGGGGTGCGCGACGGGTGCAAACAGTCACGGCTGAACCGCAGTGTCGAACGGACGGTGTGTGGTTTTTTTAACAATAACCGCGCGATTTTTTCTCTAAAAATCAGTTAATATGACGAGTAGGAAATATTGTGCTGTTTTTGGTTGTATGAATTTGTCAATAACGCATCCAGACATAAGTTTGTTTTAAATTATACTTTAAAAGGAGACTGGCGGTTATAGACCTGAACTCCTACAGAAATGAAACTTATACGAAAAAAAAGTAGATTTTTACGTTTAACTATTTTCTTCAATACTATTTTCAGATACCTTGTCTAAGAGGAGAAAAATAAGTTGTAATATAGCGAGTACAATTTAAAAAATCGATTGTTGCGAATTTTCAAATTATGATTGCGATTGAAAATGAGATTGGTTCCTTTATCACATATATCCCAAAGTAGGTCTTGGCCTGGGTAATGAGGTATTCTTTTAGGGATTTATAAGGTAATTCACAGGTTTTGTATTTAATTATTCACTTAATATCTGTAATCGATTATTTACATTGCCATACTAAAAAATTGAAAATAGTTTTTAGGTTGGCAACAAACTGTCACTTGTCACCTGTAGATCAATATTTTATGTCAATATCTGACGTTTGTTGTTGTTGTAATCTTGCGCCGGTGTTTTGTCGTTTTCTCTCTGTGTTATTGATTATTATATTTGACCTTGGCTTTGTATTTTGGACTGTATATCTTGCATAAACGCTGACCTGGCGAATTACCATCGAACTTTGATATTCTTAGCGATTTTGGATTGTGTCGATAATGGAAAGATTACGTTGTGCTAATTGCACAACGTAATCAGGTTACAAACACAATTCCTGCTTGAACCATGTTGAACCTGAGACTTAAGCTTCGAACCTATACAATAATAAAATACAGTATAATACTTATTATTCATGTTTTATTAGTGAATTAACATTAAACTCTGCAATATTGATTTTCGTCCTTAACATAACCTTCTGTCAATATCAAAAGTTAAAGTCTTATATCTACTTTCAGACAAGTTTTTAGAAAAAGTGGCAACCATACATGGTTTTCTAATTAATAATGCTATCAGGAAGCATTGAACTTATCCGTGTAGGTGACCAGGCCGAACGCTCCTAAGAAACCCGCCAGTCTCCTTTAACAATAAAGCATTTCGTACGACTCAGTCGAGGCGCAAATGCCCATAAGCGTGCGCATAAGCCCGATTTGTTTTTCAAACAAAAACATGTTTTTTTAATTAAATCTACCAATCAAAAAACAACACGCATTTTTATTGAACACTTCCTATTCAATATACAAAGTATTTCATTTATTTATATAAAAAGGATATTTACAATCACAAAACTAAATAGAAACAGAAAGTAGGCAAATGTAATTAAAATGCTGGAGACGGGTAGCCCTAACGCATGTTTACGTACCGCGCGGCTGTAGGCATTTATTTCTATCATGCGGCCGAGTTACACTACTGTATTATTATATTACCGTGGCGAAAGTTTGTATGTTTGTCTCTTCTTCACGGTCAAACGGCTGGAAGGATCTGGATGAAATTTGGCACAGCGATAGATTGCAGTGTGGAATAACACATAGGATGTTTTTTACCCCGAAAAAATGTACAGTTCCCGTGGGATAATATATCAACTTTGCCGCGGACGAGGTCGCGGGTAAAACCTAGTTCTTACATAATTATGAATACTGGTCGTGCGCAGTTTGCACCATTATAACTGAATTAATTTGACTGAACCTTCTAAGTAGGAACTTCCACATTTAAAGATACATTTTCTACAGATTGATCGTTTTCTTTTCAGCTTCGTGACGAAGTCCTGGAGTTACTCCTTCGGTATGGCTGCAATCCGATAACCCAATACAGTGGCGCTTCCGCGGTAGAAATGGCTATGAATAAAAGTATGGAAGTATTCAACATCTTCATACAGAGCCCGCGAACTGATCTCAACGCTATCATCAATAGTTCTAATCAATCTATATTGGTGAAAATGTTCCATTTGGAATTCTCCAAAAATATTCCCCTGCCGGAAAGGATACAAACGGTACTTTTCATTTACAATCATTATTATAACGTGACGGCAAAGTAACGCAGTTCTGCCGGGGCTGCGGGCTGTTCGAAAGAGATACTGGGCCCCCGGAACGCAAAAGGCACAAGAAGGAATATGGATGGGTTTTAGTCAGTAAAAGTCTGACACTCCCTCCCGCCCCGCCCAGGGCGGGAGAAGTCACTGGATGATTTCCCATCAGTAGGCTACGGCGTTGCGTGTCGCGGGTACGATTCCTGCACGTGACAAACATTTGTACGACGGATGACCTACAGATAGTTGTCCCGGTACAACATGTTTAAGTGAAGATTCAGTGACCGTAGCGACTTGAGCTGTTTGTGCGGTACAACACAAACGATGGCCCATCTCACATCGTGCCCTGCGTGCCCTAACAGCTGCACGCAGGAACATTTAATGGCTGCCACCGACAACGCCGTCAAAGTGGCCAATTTCTGGGCCGCAACAATATAATACCTATATTATAGTTTGACATCGAATCACTAAGAAGAAAATATGGTTCCGGGTCTGGCTGTTTGTGTATATGAGTTTGTAATCGCCAAACGGCTCATACATATAGCTTCTAAGAAGGTTGTTATATTTCTCTTTCATTTAATATTTTCAGCTGACGAGTCTGCTGCTATTTGGCGCAGACCCTTTAATAAAATGTCAAAATGATGAAGAAGAATACGATAACTTGTTCGTCTTTACAAACGACATTCTGAAAGACCTAGAACCAGTATCTAAGAGTCCCGAGCCAGGATCTACAAGTAAGTTCAAAACAATCTATACCAATAAATAGGCTGAAGAATTATTTTTGTGTGTTTAACGGTCGTAAGCACTGCTGCTACGCTAGAGGTCCTGGGTTCGATGCCCCCAGGTCGAACAAAAAGTGGTATTGGGTTTTTCTATGAAATTCTCAGTAGCAGCTCGCAGCTAGGAATTGTGCCCGGTTAATGGCAATAGGCTCGCCTTCTGTTACATATTGATTCACCTCTGCATAACACAGGGAAAACAGGCGTGATTTATTGAATATATATCTATGTGTGTATATTCTGCATTGAATGTTGCATAAGTATAGGTGCTAACATTAACAATTTTCGCCCTTTTTTAATTGCAGAAGGTGCAAAAAAATCAAAGGTCGATTTAAAAGCTGCAAAGAAACCTGCTAAACCACCTGCAAAGCCTGCACCAGCAAAGGGAGGTGGAAATACTAAGGAGAAACCGGGTGCGGATAACCCTAACGATTACAGACAAGCTGTGGATCTGGTGCTTGACTGCGCAAGGCTTCTGTACATTCGATGGCTGCAGGCTAAGCTGTTGAAGGAGCTGATTGAAGTTGTATACAAGTATGTAGTCAATAATCATTACTTTATTACATTCCATAATGTGAGCTTAGTTGGTGACTTGTATATTAGATCATCATTTACAATATATTAGTTCGATCACAATAGATACGGTGGTCTAGGCGTGAAAGCGTAACAGACAAACAGAGTTAGGTACTTTCGCATTTATAATGATTAGTATGGAAGTACGGATAGACCGCCTGCTAACATTGACTACTAAATACATACACTACACCCATTTCTTTTTATAGGTTCAAACACCGCCATTGGACCATGATACTTAAAGAACATAAGAATAAGAAATGCGTAAGCCTCTGGTTGACAGCAGCACGCAGCCTAGAAATTTGGGATGTCCTAAAAACAACAAAAAAAAGTATATACAACGATGAAAAGGTTTTGAAGCAGGTGCTATGCATTGTTCACTTTTATTTTAAGAGGTCACTAATATTACGGTTCTCATTTATTATAAAAATCAAGCGACGTCCTTCCATCTTGTTTCAAGAAAAAGAATTGATAGAAGATGAAGTGGCCAGTTTTATACGTGAACATAAAATAGCTACAATGTCAGCCCTGGACATGGCGCCACCTATGCGTCCGTACGTTACACCAGAATTGACGGTAAAACAGGTAGATAGTTTTTTTATTATTTATTCTACTCCTTCTTTTCTTTTTATTATCGTACTTGCTGGATTTTAAACTTTCAACCGCTTCGGGTATATTTTTACCATGGTCCTTTGTTCTGCCGTTCTACCTGGCGTAAGATGCAAGTACGTAGAAACCATCCACCTAAAAGTGTTAATGTAAAAACATATGTTTTCAGGTAGAGAAGTTCAACATTTGCTTCGAATGTGCCATACCACTTGCTAATGAAACCATTCAGTGCGACTCATGCAAACTAGTCAGCTTTTGTACGTTAGAATGCATGAAAAAAAACATCGCTAGAGTTAACTGTCACCCATGCAGTGGCTATCTGAAAGAAAAATACTTCCCAACTCCAGAAGAGGCTGAAAGTATTTTAGAAGACATTTCAATTTAATAGCAAAACAAACTTGTGAACTAGGTTTTGTAGAGAATTACTTGAATAGTTATAGTACCTCTAAAGTAACGTTTCCTTAATCATGTTTAAATTGATTTAGTGGATTATTATAAATTTTAATATATTTTTCTACTTTGGTAATCTTGCTTTAACTTGTTCATTGATCAATGAAATACTGAAATAACTACAAACATGTACTCCTCATTCTCAACTAGTGCTAAGGAAGCAAAATTTTTGCGCGAAATGAAATGCCAAAGCTGTCACTTTGTTTAGTTTGTTTTATTTTATCTGTACCCGAAGCTCCCTACTCGCTCGCGCTTTGTTATGGTTATGATGGCGATTTTATGGGTTTCGAATTGAGGGTTTTCAAGAAGTGTATGAGGTTTTACTTCTTAACATCACAACCCACCGCACTAAAAATGGCATCTGCAGCAAAAAGGCTCAAGCTTTCAACTGCAGCATCTTCATCGGAGAGCAAGAGCAATGGAATCGTTTCAAATCCGAGTATCGAAGAATTTATGAAAAAGTTACAAGTTAAACGCGAAGATACGGCGAAGTCAATTTTAGAGTATAAGTTCAATAAAAAACGTGTTAGAATCGTGTCGCAGGAGCAGGTGGTGCCTGACCATTGCGAGGGGGTGGTGTACTGGATGTCCCGAGATAGCCGGGTGCAGGATAACTGGGCCTTTCTGTTTGCACAAAAACTAGCGCTCAAAAACGAAGTGCCTCTCCACGTGTGTTTTTGTTTGATAGCCAAGTATTTAGATGCCTCTGTCAGACAGTTTGATTTCCTTGTAAAAGGTAAACAAACATTCTTATTTACAACTAAAAAATAGATTTTTTTAATTAATGAAAGGCATTGTTAACTTACTAAAGTACCTTCATATTTTTTAACACATATTTATCATATTTTCAGGCTTAGAGAAAGTGGCAGCAGACTGCAAAAAGCTGAACATATCATTTCACTTGCTAGAAGGAAGCGGGGCAGAGGTATTGCCTCAGTGGGTTGTGAAACATAACATAGGGGCTGTGGTCTGTGATTTTAATCCATTGCGAGTGCCGCTGGGCTGGGTGGAAGGTTGTAAGAAGAAACTGAAGAAAGATGTACCACTTATACAGGTAAAATAACCCTGTATACTGTTGTGACAACTTTAACAAAGCTATGTTACATTTTTGCGTTACTTAGAGTTGTAACTTAAAACTCCAAATCAAAAATTGAAGTGCATTAACTTATATTAAGTATTCTGTACTTTCACACTGGTCATTTTTATATGCAAAACAAGATGAAAACTTTATGAAAAGAAATGATGTGTGAATAAGTAAAATAAAACCTGGCCCCAAAATACTCACAATTTACCATTTTCTAATGTTTTTGCAATCTGAACTGGTGGGACGAAACTCCCTAGTAACCCACATAACTATTTGTATAGTCAGTTCTTACAATATGTCTAATATATCCACAACTTTATAATGTTCCAGGTAGATGCCCACAACATTGTGCCCTGTTGGGTTGCTTCAGAAAAACAAGAATACTCAGCAAGAACTATAAGAAACAAAATAAACTCCAAGCTAAGTGAATATCTGACTGAGTTCCCTCCAGTTATCAAACATCCTCACACTGCCAAGTTCGAGCCAGAAGTAAGTGCAGAATTATTTATTTATTTACTAGTGAACTGCTCACAAGTTCTTCCTCATGCCTTATTTCACCTGTGTTAAGTTACATCTTTGGTTATTGCTCCACTCCCGTGGGTCGTAGTGTGATGTTATATAGCCTATGATACTCACAAATAATGTGACTTTCTATGGGTAAAAGAATTTTCAAAATTGGTTCAGTAGATCTAGAGATTACCCCCTACAACCTCACTAACTTTACATCTTTATAATATTAGTATATGTAGATAATCTTCCATGTCAACTTCTGAAACTGTGAATGAAGAGAAAAAGTTAATTAGTGTTGTTTTAGTTTTCTAGTGATATTTTTATGGGAACTTTTATGAACCCTAAAAACATGAATTTATATTCAAAACTCGCAGAAAGTGTAAGTGCTCATTCACACTAATCTGTCATAGGCGACTCGTGTTTTTTGACGAATCGTCTTTTTTCACGAATCGTTATTTTGATTTGTATGGGCGGCTATACATTTTAATTGCCCGTGTTCACACTATTACGAAATCGTAAAAATTACGGATACGCCTTAAATGACGTTTCGTCTTTTTTCAAAAACCTTCAGTTTTAAATCACGAACCGTTATGTCGGATAGGTCGGGACGGGAAGTTCCAAAAATTGTTATTTCGACGGTAATACCAACACAAGATAGTCATATTCACATCCATCGTGTTGGATAGTTCGCCCAAGACTGAAGTCTGAATCACGAATTCAGTGTGAACATCTATTCGGATATTTTGATGAATCGTGAAAAAACTCGATTCCGTATGCAATGAGAACGTTCATCTGTCATTACGTATCGTCTTTTTTGAAGAATCGTCGTTGACCCAGTGTGAATGAGCCCTTAGCGTGCAATTACATCCTAACTGCCTAGCAAATAATTTGTTGCACAAGCTACTTAAATATAAAATTTCAAAGATTTTTATGTTGGCATATCAATGGAAATTAAAGATTACTCCTTATCTTTTCCTAATCCTGAACAATTTTCATTGATTCAGGGTTAAAAATTGCTTCAAATATCATGGGATTAATGAGTTCTTTAAAATACTAATAAAAATAAGTTACACTAACTTTTTGTCATTATAATTACAGCCCATAGACTGGGATGAAGCAATAGTATCCAGAGAAGCGGACAAGAATGTTGGTCCTGTAGAATGGGCTCGGCCAGGCTATGATAATGCCCTGAAAATGCTGAAGAGCTTCCTTGATCAAAGACTGAAGGTGTTTGCAACAAACAGAAATGATCCTACGAAGGATGCACTTAGTAATTTATCACCATGGTTTCACTTTGGTAAGTTTTAGCTGTTGTATTTGCTGAAAAGAATAGAAAGAAATTAAACTAAGAAATAACTTGAACTGCCTCGTTAGCCTAGTGGTTCTAAGCGCAACTGCTACGCCAGAGGTCTTGGGTTAAAGTCCCAGGTTGAGCAGTGTTACTGGTTTCTTCTACAAAATTCTCAGTGGCAGCTCGTAGTTTGGATTTGTGCCCGGTTAATGGCAATAGGCTCGCCACCTATTACATTACATGGGACCTAAACATACTGGCGAAATGTGGGTGTATGTTGGTACACCTCTGCCTAAACCTTCAGGGAATAAAGGTGTGATGGTATGTGTATGTAAATTAAGAAGTGGCTGAAGAAAGAATATTCTTCTTCTCTTCATATATGATACTTTTGTTTACTGGAATAGTCAAGAGCAATGAAACCAAATTGTGCCAGTTAATGAAATAAATGGTTAGGCTTGTCAAAACCTGGAATTCCCAGACTGGTTACACAACTACTATAGTAGAGAATTATAATATTTTTCAAAACATGCAGCTCATTTTGTGTTCCATAATTTTAGGTCAAATTTCAGTCCAGAGAGTGGCCCTATGTGTCCAAGAGCACAAAGCAAAGTGTACAGAGTCTGTGAATGCATTTCTGGAGGAGGCCATTGTACGTAGAGAGCTGGCTGATAACTTCTGTTTCTACTGCGAAAATTACGACAGCATAAAGGGTGCCAGCAATTGGGCGCAAAAAACGCTGGATGATCATAGGTATAAAGTCTTTCAATTAAGTAACCCTGGACACCAAACTAACGGCTGAACAGATTTTTCTAAAATCATAGCTAAGCACTCTAGGATAACTCGACCTTGCAAACAAAAAAAACTAAATCAAAATTGGTTCAGCCGTTTGGGAGCTTAGATGCTATAGACAGACACAAAAATACAAACGTTAAACTTACAAAACTCCTCTGCTTTCGTAGGGGGCCAACAACATAGTTTATTATTTAATTTCATAACAGAAAAACGGTCGACAAGTTACTGCTTTCCTTTGCAATGGCTCCAAATTCTTTCTCGCAAATTCTTCCAAATACTTCTAATTTTCCACTAAGTTCTTTTATGTTCTGTCTTCAAGAAAAGACAAGCGTACACACATCTACACACTAGAGCAACTAGCTAAATCAGAGACGCACGACGACCTGTGGAACTCCGCCCAGATTCAGCTGGTGAAGGAAGGGAAGATGCACGGCTTCCTACGCATGTACTGGGCGAAGAAGATCCTGGAGTGGACGCCGACGCCTGAGGACGCGCTCAAGTACGCCATATACTTGAATGATCATTATAGTATTGATGGACGGGACCCTAATGGTTATGCTGGTGAGTCAATTTTTTTATGATCCTATTATGATACCAGTATGAAGCGAGATCTTATGTAAGATTTCTACCGACCAGGCCGTGCCGGAGCGCATTTCACACTTCTAAAGAAAATTCAGGCTTCTACATATTAGTTAAGGTTAGCATTTATACTGCTTGGACGTGCGGATATGGGTATGCAGATACGCGCGGATCTGAGTTCCGAATCGTACATTAGAACTACGTTTTTCTAGCTTGACTTGAAATGTATCAATAAAATCTAGATTTATTTAAAAATCAATTGTCGTGCGTTTGTCTTGTAACAGTCGAAAACGACTTGACCGATTTTTTTAAATTGTTTTGTGAGCGCTATTCGGGGTGATTTAGGGAACATAACACTCGCACAAAAAAAAACCAGGTCGCGAGCAGTAGCTAGTAGTAAATAAATCATTATAAATAGCTGAAATTACAGCCAACGAAGAAGGGGCCTGTATCGAAACTAATGTGGGTGTAGAGACTTCCCTTCTAAGGCCATTATAATTTATTTATCAGTATACGGGTGATTTTTGAGATGGAACTTTAGAGCAAAGCAGAAGTAGTTATGGCCGACGCTGATTCACGTCACGTCATTACACGGCATCAAAACCCCGCTCTAAAAATAAATGTGTCTTTCAGGCTGCATGTGGTCAGTTTGTGGTATACACGACCAAGGCTGGGCGGAGCGGGCAGTGTTCGGCAAGATACGCTACATGAATTACAACGGGTGCAAGCGCAAGTTCGATATTAAAACCTTCATAGCCAGGTATGGCGGAAAAGTACACAAATATGTACCTAAGAAATAAGAATCTAAGATTTAAAATCGAAAACTGTTAGATCTGCTATAAAGGATGTGAATGGTAGAAAAATGTGAGTTACATTAATTTTAGTATCACAATCTTTTCAATTTGTTTTTTATTTGATAAGTTTACTAACTCAGTGCTGCATGTGCACTAAACTTATTTTTGAACTAATCAAAGTACTTAATTATTTTAATTAGTTATAATACTTTAAAGTGCAAACTAAGTACCTAAACAAAGAGTACAAAATAAGTGAATGAGAATGGTATACAATACCTAATATTGTTGATATTTTGTTGTGTATAATCAGTATCAGTATTTATAAATACTTTTATATTGTTATTGTTAACAGGAATAATTTCTAATATCACTTAGATTAAGTTTTAGTTCATAATCTGAACACTTTTGTAAACAATATAAGTTCTAAAATAAAACAGCAATTGCTTATAAATATTTTTATTTAAGAATGTGAGTTCTTGTAGTTACACTTTTCTCATATATTTCGATAATAATCTTCATAAAATTAGAAATAGAAAAATAATATCAAAGAGCTATTTTCTTCATTGGAACTTTTCGGTGAGAGTCAGGTTATATTGAATTTGATTATAATTTCATCATGTTAGGGCAACTAGTCAAAGGCTGAATGCTTGTGGCAACTCAAAGATACGTAGAAAGCATTCAAATTAATATTGTATTTCTCACAATATCTTAAAAAAGCAAAATTGATTGTAATTTCATGTCAAATTGTCTTAAGAAACACAAAACCATAACGATTTCTATTATGTCTCAAATTATTATTATTATACAGGTAAATATAAGTCTCTACAAAGAAAAAATAATAGGAAAACATGATTTCACCACACAACGACATATTAATAAACGGAAAGAAATCTAAGTGACATTGACTGATTCATATTATTATGGATATTGAAATTTATTATGATTCAATATAGGCATATGAATACCTGAGTTAACTGTTTCAACTATGAACACAAATCGTGGCTCGCTTCTATTAACATATTCCACTAATACACATTACAGCACAAGGGTTATTACACCTTAACTTTCAACATACAAACATTAGCTTACAATAAGGCTCTCAATTAAATCCATAGAAAACCCGAGATAAACATGTCGTAGACGGGTAATAAGGTACCGAGATCATAACCAAATTCTCAGTCGTGTCAGGTTAACTCAAAGGGAATGTGCTAATTCCAAGCTCTTGCAGGTTAAGGCAGAATTCGGTTACAACCCCCCAACGAAACGAGAAATAAAGAAAATAGTCGTCAAAAAGAGGCGACACTAGGATAAAAAAACTAATTGATTGTTGTCTATGCTCCCCTGTGTCAGTGTGTGTGTGAAAGCAGAGCTACATTCGCTGTTACGGGCGCAGGACGGTTTCCCACGGACGCTACTGCACGCAGCAGTTGGGCCCCTTGTGCCCGTTCTTCTTCAGCCGCGATTTCGGGCGGTACTTCTCCAAGTACGACAGTTGCTTCGCGTTGATGGCGCCGCGGCGTTGACTGGAATATAGAATTGATACTTAGAACACCGTGACAAGAGGAAACATAACTATAAAAGGTAATGCAATTCCTATATCTACACCTCGATCTAAATATGTGCATAAATATACACTTTGACGCGTTACTCGTTCAATTATCAATTAATTGACATGTGCGTCACGATCCTTAGCATCCTGTGTACAGCGCATAAGGCGTTATAACGTGCAAGCACTTCAATGCACAAATATATTATTGGTGTTGGGCGAAGAATCGTGATGCCTCGATTAGCATGGCAAAAATATTCGTATATCCTTGTCGATCTTTCTCGAAGAACGAAGTGCAAAAGCGTAGATTACAATAAATTGTCGCATCATGCATAAGTTGCTGGTACGTCACGTTACGAGACAATGAGCAAGGAAAATTCTCACGCTTTAATTTCTTGAGAAAGCTGAACATGCGAACCTATGTCAGTTTCTTGAACGGATGCGTGCACGATATTTATTTATTAAAACTTTATGCACAAATGTAAAAAAAAATACACCGTACAAAGGCGGACTTAATGCCTTAGGCATTCCTACACAATCCAGCAGAATCGCACAATCCTATCAGTTTAATTTGCGTCAAATAGTTTTCGCTCCGGTTGTCATTATGCACGTAAACATAGACCTTGAGACCATCACATCCACACACAATTTAAATTCAAATGCGGAACAGGGATGACGTCATACGTCCTGCAAATCTCCATCTCTTTAACCTTTTGACCGCCATGTATAGATGACAAGCCAAAATGTGCCCAGCGCGTCATGGTCACGGTCTCATGACAGACTTAAAACTCATCAAAAACATCGATATAATTCCGAACTCACTACTATTTTGTACTAATTTATAGCTTGGCGCTGAGGGCACGTTTTTGCTTTCTTGACGTTTTTACTTTTTTTTCTGTCAAAAGGTTACATACGGGTTATAGCCATGTATTTGGAAGGCACAATACTCACTCTCGGATAGTCTCGACGGCTTCCTCGTACTTCATGCCGAGCTCGATGAGTGCGATGGCCACCATGACGGGCGCGCGGCCCAGTCCCGCCACGCAATGCACCGCCACCGCCGCCTCAGGCTTGTTCTGCGCTCTGGGAACGAAAAATAATACGCTTTTGAATATTTTATCAATTTTACATACATACATAAATTCACGCCATTTTCCCATGGGGGTAGACAGAAACCACAATACGGCACCTGCTTCGATCCTTACATACTACTTTCGCCTCATCCACGTTCATACAAGCACGCCGGATACGAGTACTGCGCATCCGACCTTTCTTAGAACCTTACCAATAAGGTCAGGGTAGGCATATCTAAGGCGTCCCCCCCCCCCCCCCCTCCGCGTTACCAGTCACATCTGCCACATACATCCCATATGGTAGTCACCTTTCACTCATCCTCTCAACATGACCGAACCATCTAAGCATACCCTTGTCACTCACTACATCCTCTTTTAATCAATTTTATCATGTTTAAATTCTAGAATGTTTACTTAAAAATCTTTATACAGATGTAATGATGTGGTTGAAAGTTCGGTCCGTCAGGCAATTCAGGCAACTGACCGTATCTATGTCTTTTTCAATTCATATGGACGTTCTAAGTTTAATGATGTCGGTGAAGTAAAACATTTTGTGAAGAAAGCTGGACTGACTAAATAAAATAAGTTCATGCTCGTGCCTTCTCTGTATGAGTAGAGGAATTTATCTCTGAATTGCAACAATAATAGGCTGATATTATTATTAACCAGATATGGGCCATCTAATATTTTCGAGAGAATTTTCTAGAATGCAATTCAACGCGATAAAGTAAACTTTAAACTTATCCTTAGGTTTAAAGAATAAATATTTCCAATGAGATCATCGTATTTTAATTTCCTAAATTATTCAGTGTCTTTTAAGGAAAACACACACATAGACATACATACATATACACTACAACAGTGTTGTGTTTGTACTAATAACCGAACAAACAAGACGAACACTTGATAATGTGGTCACAACGCACTAAATGATATACATAAGCAACAATAGCACGACGAACCAATTTAGAGGTATTAAATGGACCGACGAATCCGAAATATATCCTACTACTATTATAAAGGCGAAAGTTTGTATGTATGGATGTATGGATGTTTGTTACTCTTTCACGCTTAAACGGCTGAATGGATCTGGATGAAATTTGGCACAAAGATAGATTATAGTCTGGAATAACACATAGGCTGCTTTTTATCCCGGGAAAATGTA
Source organism: Caradrina clavipalpis (assembly GCA_932526535.1). Classification (NCBI taxonomy): domain Eukaryota; kingdom Metazoa; phylum Arthropoda; class Insecta; order Lepidoptera; family Noctuidae; genus Caradrina; species Caradrina clavipalpis. The sequence continues at coordinate 4,093,966 of OW052088.1, forward strand.
CGGTACCCGTAGGATAACACATCAACTGTGACGCGGACGAAGTCGCGGGCAGAAGCTAGTCGTATATATGTCGATCATAATCAGTGCGTCACGCCACAATTACATAACGATAACTTTGTATATGCGTCACTCAATAATAAATCTATACTAATATTATAAAGAGGAAAGATTTGTTTGTTTGTTTATATCGAAAAGGCTCCGAAACTACTGGACCGATTTCAACCATTTTTTTTAACAATGTTTTTTCGTTAGGGACGAAGTTGTTACAGTCGTCTTTAAATGTTTGCATCAGAGTAGCAACGTGAAGAATGATATTTACTTAAAATACGAATAATAAGAAAAGGTATGACAAGTCGCTTTAGTTTTAAACAATAACTTGTAAATTCATGGCAGTACTTATGTCATTTCAATGACAATTAAACTTTTCCTAAACTACGTGGGTTACGGAAATATGTAGGTGTTCGGGCGACCACAATGACGTCTACAGTTATAGCAACACAATAAGAAATCTTAAAACCTACTGAAACGCACTGTAAGGAAACAATATAAGTCGTACACACAGAAGTATTAAAGTTGTAGTGAATAAGTTGTACAGGCTTCTTCTGGGTAAGCTCACTCCGTAGACTTTGTCTATATCACCTTTGACAAAGACTAGAGTCAAGAGCTTACCCATCACGAATAAAAAAAAAAAAAACGTCGTGACCTCACAATTCGTATAAATGCGTGTATCATCAGGACATAGGGCTCGTTCAAGCTTCACTACAAAGTCAGATTCTGGTATCCAGCTCAAATGATTATGATAGAACCTGGGTTCTATCATAATCATTTGCTAGATAAAAGTGACCGCAACAGATGCACTTCATATGATTCAAAATCGGTCGACACTTCACAATGGTATGTGAAGTGTCACCTGTATTCCCCGAAGGGTTAGGCAGAGGTGTACCAATGTACACCCAGAGTTCGCTGGTATGTTTAGGTCCATGTAATTAGGGGCGAGCATATTGCCATTAACCGGGGGCGAGCCTTTGGTCATTAACCGGGCACAAATCCTAACTCCAAGCTGCTACTGAGAATTTCATAGAAAAACCCAATTACACTTTTTTCTCGACCTGGGAATTGAACCCAAGACCTCTAGCGTAACAGTCACGCTTAAGACCACTAGACTAACGAGGCAGTTAAACACTCTTCACTTTTCGTTTAATATAGTCCTGCTATAAGAGTGAACGGTAACGCGTTCTGCCGGTTTATTCTGTAAGAAATCTCCCACAGTGAATTAAGGTGAAGTGAGCTAAAACTGGGCTGTCACTATACGATGCTAGGGATTGACAGGCCGCCACACGCTCACTTCACGGAAGAAGAGTTTTACAGAATAACACCTTTGGTCTTGATCTAGTACAATGTTTTTGTTAGAATGAAAAGGGATACTCACTTTTCACGCAGAATCTCAAACCAGTCGTCAACGACGTTGGCAGGCGGGAAGGTCCCGTCGTCGTAAGCGAGGTCGCGAACCTCTATGCTCTCGGCCTTCAGCGGCGCCGTGTCGTAGCTGGGCTCGCACACGCGCACCACCGTGCACACATTGTGCTTCCTCAGCTCCTGCACAAGAGGGAAAAAGGCGTTTAATATCAAAGAAACAGTGTAGCGACCGCTCAACACGCGTACTACTACGACAAACTGACGTTGCCTAGATCACGCTATCAACATTTTCATCGGGCAGTAACCCACCAGACATAAAACCCGTCTGGTTAGATGATCCTCGTCTACCCTCGAGGAGGATGAGAAACTTTGCACCTTGTTTCTCATACCTTCACATCCCCAAAAACGTTAGACGCTGCAGTATCCATAGGTACAACAAAATAGGGACTGATTCTTATAATCCAAGAAAAAGGGACGTCTACAACATGTCAGTCAAGATCCATATAAAGAATATTAAACAGACCATAAGTTTACAAATCAACAACCAAGATAAAAAAAAATATAATGAAAGTATTCATATGGAATAGATTTTAGAATCTTCTGCATCCGAGCTACAGAAACATTTATATCAACAACACTATTTTCCTCATTAACATCTCTCCAGGTATTGGCTCCCAGTCTGGATATAATTATATTATGCGAAACTACGGAACTCAGCAACACTGGTGAGACCGGTATTACTGCGTAAGGCATTATCGTTTATTGACTTCAACATTAATTCTAAGCGTTTAATCTCCTAAGCGAGTACTGGCTGGTAATAGTAGCGAAACCACTTTTAATATACATTTTCGTGGTTATACGTAAAGTGCTAGCTTCCTCAATTGCATTTCTATTGGTTAGAAAGGTTTTCCACACGCGCTATATTTATTTAAATTTGGAATAAGGATAATTTGTTTAAACACCTAAGTTGAGTTGGTCATTCATATGCTACATTGACCTTGCTTAAATTAATGCTATAGGTTAATGAAATGTTAACTAATTCCATTATTTTGGTCTATGATGCATGTTAGAATCTATTAAGGGAATCATCAAAAACTAAGGTTTACTTATTAGGTACAGATGCAGAAATGAAAAAGAAAATGTCTTTGTGTCGATTCATAAACTTTCCATAGACGAAAAACAACAACAAAGTCAGCAAACAATTAAGTGACTTAATCCTATCCAAAGACATTTTAAATCTTGAAAAGTCAAAAGATTTACGGAAAGTTTATGAATCAAGGTTCGTTGAAAGTTTTGAAAGAACCCAAAAAGAGACCTTTCATTCTGTGCTTGAAATTTTGTTGATAAAGTTTCAGCCAGCCTTTATGGATTTACTTCAAAAAGAAAAACTTCAAAGATTTCAAAACAGTAAAACTTGTAGTACCTACACCTGGTAATTCCGAGCTGACTTGTAGAAATCGCAGCACAGTCAAATTGTGTTACTAACCTACATTTTATTACTTAGTAAGCGAGTAGATCAAAATACATGACGACAACTTAAGCGCTAGAGTTGTTATTTGCACTAAGCTAATGATAAATTGTATAAATATTGTATATTTACCTGAAGATAGGACTGAATGGTGACGTCGGATGGGCGGTCGGTGATGAGGAACCGCATGTTCTTGTACTCGATTAGCGAGGGCGCCGGCCTGATGTCCTTCTGCTTCATCGTGCTCGAGTCGCTGCTCTCCGGTCTCACAAGATACGCACCCGGCTGGTACTCACGTCACACGCGTCAGAGAAAGATGTCACGGTCCGTCACAGTCTAACAGGCAAACTGTTACTCTATTTCCACACAACACACGACAGTTTCGTTACTTTTCTTTAGAAAGGGTCCAATTATATAATGAGAACCACCCGCATGGATGTCGCTTTCAACCACTTGATCGCATTCGGAGACGAACAAACAAAAGTTCAGAATGTGGAATGAAACAAAAAGAAATTATGCGAAAAACATAAGTTTTGTTATCACACGAACTGCGGCAACTGAATGATATGCTCCAATTAACTGTGGCGTCCGAATTTAAGGAAACTGAAACAAAAATAATAGTTTTGTTAATGTCAGCGATCCAGCCGGCACAGCGCTGAGATTTACGACGAATATCATTTTTAAAGCGTATTTGCGTCAAAGCCCGAGCAACGACTGAAGTGGAATAAAAAATGGTTTCTAAAAATAGTGTTCGGGATACAGAGAAGTTTCGGTCATGTGGACGTGCGATGTTCTGATGTTCTGAACGCCTATGTCTGTCCATCGACATCGGTATTTCCGAGCTGATCCAGAGCCAACATCGCGTCAATTGTGGACGTGCCTCACACAGCTCGCCACTCTCATACACAACACAACAATATGATAACACAATATGTAAACACTACGCCATCCGAACAACATTATTGCTGTTATTTTATTTCGATATATACCTGCTCACAAGTGCACCTATATTATTATAGTGATGTAACGCGTTAGGTAAACGGATTCGGTTACACTATTATCACCGGTATCGCGTTCTTGTCTTGGTCAGGAGCAGATAACAACTGATAGTTCGGCCGTGGGACGCCGGCTTCGGTTCACCCCACTCTGATTTCAACATGGCGGTTGAGCGTAGTAAGCAAGAGCTTGCGGTTACCTGTGGGTGGGTGTACGTGGTACAGCGCTTGGGGTGCGTAGTGTCGCGCGCTCCCGGCAGCATGGGTCCAGCGGTAACACGCTCCGCTCCCTGGTCGTACGAAACGCCCTGCAGTTTATTTGTGTTGGGCCTGGCAGTACTCCGCGCTGTCCAAGCGGAACTCCATCAATGTCGCCACAGAAGGGATCTCCAGCTGCGACAAACAAATAATAACAATTAACAAAACGCCGCAGTGTCCTATGACTCAGTGCTGCTGTTTACGCTGTGTACACAATGATTATGCTTCTTGGAAGTCACGTATTAATAGCTCCAATGGGGAATGTAAAATTGGTATAAATATGAATACTATATGATTAGCAAAGGTGTATATGAGATAAATAAAACCTTTTGTTAAATATTTGTCTTGGACATCAACTATACCTATCGATCCTTCGTGATAGACGAATGGCATTCACACTTAAACGAGTAATTATTCACGTACAGCGATGGAATACAATCATGCTTTATTTAACTTCTACGGTTCAAACACTTATTAACACATTCCTAAACAATTGGAGATCACGAAATTTATTTAACAAATGCGGTATAACAGAGAACAGTGCTGTTAGCACGATATAAATTATATCGTTTGCCCTCAAAATATTTGGCATCTTACGCGAGACTCGGCGTGGTCTCACTAAATACTTATAAGAAAATATTTTTTGTCACAATTAGCACAAAACAATAAAGACGACGAATTACAGAAGCTGCGCGGGCACGACTCTAAAACAGCGGCGTACGAGATGTTGGCAGCCACGATACCGGCGTGGGATTAACATATACCTACACGTCATATGTTTACATTTAAATTTACAATCGTGTATATGTATAATCTTGATGCAAAACATTGGCCGCAATTGAATTTACTCTCCTCCCCCCACTCAATAGCTAGCCGTTCGAAAATCTTCACGAATATTTTAAAGTGTTTTGGTTTATTTATTTCCTTCAGATTTTATCAAGGAGACGACGCAGACTTGGGTCCAGGCCAAAAGGAACAGTGGCTCGTGCGGACGCAAGCAAACATACCTCACTTTGGGAATTTAATATTCCTTGAGCGCAAATAGATGCCTGATCCTACACAATGAGCTTTTAATCTTCATAATAGAGATACGATTCCATTTGCGTGGTTTTATTAGCATCAAAGTCATTATGCTGCACAAGATAATTGCCCATTCAATCTATTCTAGATGGAACGGTCAACGGTAGATAAAAATAAGAGTGACGATGTCACCGAAATAGCACGTTATCTGCTTACACACTACTGATTTATGAAATTGCGAAATTCTCCGCAGTTCTATACTTTTCTGTAATATACGTTGAATACTTTGTAAAAACATGTGAATTTACTAACAAAGTACTCGTATGTTGTTGAGTTCTTATTAGCAAGATTACAAAGTTTAAATATTGTTTTATGTTCCAATTAGCCCATGAGTTCTCCATTTTCAGTTGTGTTAGTGCTGTTAAACATCCATAAATATAGGTAGGTGCTATAAATCGTATGGAAGTAAACAAAAAGTGAGCAATAAAACACTTGGGAGACAAAGAGAAAAGTCGGCAGTCGCAGCCAAAGGGAAGATTGTCTGAACTAGACACTGCGGTCGATAAACCCAAGCCAGACGGCACACATGTGCAACAATGCAGACGGTTCAGGCTAACATCTGAACTGTAATTTCTGAACCCGGGAGAACGTCTAGCCGAGATAACCGGGACAACGAACCGATACATTTGGTACTTTAAAATCTATGCACAAACCCATTTGGACGCTAGCAACAGCAATTTATTGGTAAGAGACAGCTGGGACTCACAGTTCTACTCGTAGAAGGTACACGTCGTCACATAGGTAACGCCAAGAGGTTCATGAACAAAATAAGAATCTAATATTGGATAAGACCCAGCACCTACCTATGCACCTACTCTGATTCAGAAAGTATTGCAAACCCCGACCAAATTAATCTAATGCCATGCGTCCAATTCAATCACTATTCAGGCCATTATTTATTGTACTCATAACAATACGCTAATGTCTTTGATTGTTCCGTTGCGCATAAATTCGATGTGGACAAGTATTTTTGACACAATGCACGATTCACGGGTGCAAGGGCGTGAGGATGCGGATGTTATTGGTCTATCAATAGCACTGGCAGTCTAGCTATGGAATGCAATGGACGAAGACTAGCAAAACATAACATGAATTTATAGAGTCGACACGTGGCGAGCACCGCCATGTTGAACTTGTAACATAGTACTTGAGCAACCGCAAACAATTATTGGAAACAATGTACTTCATTGTGTTGGTCAAAGTCACGCACAAAGTATTAACTATTGTTAACTTTAACTTTTTAAGTGGGTAATGATATTTGACAAGTACCTACTGTAAGCCCGTTTAGACACGTAAATAGTTAAGGGACTTTCTGAATGACTCCCCAATTTACAACTGCTGTATGTTTATTATTTATAATTGAACATAAACACTCGATGACTCATGGGTTTACCGAGCTTCTAATTAGACTAAAAGGCAGGCGGAAAATAAAGGTGCGCTCCCCGAGGGTAGATTTTCCAGTGCATCAAGTTTCGCAGTAATGGCGGAAACTGGGCGAGGTCGTCGCCCGACAATATCTATGCAACTAGTTGCACGTTTAGCTTCATTGTCGGTAATTCCAGGAAGCGGTCATTACAAGCCTTGATGTTGTTTACCCTAGTCAAATTAAAACGCAATTTCTTCCACAATTACATTTTGCAGTAAGAGTTATTCTGTTTCCCTTTGTGTAAAAATCCCATTTCCTTTTATAACAATGCAGGTGCTTAGGAAACTGACGCAATTATACAACAGTGCAATAACTTCAGCAGTTAAATAAAATCTATTGTGCAGTCCCCGGCCAAGAATAGAACATCCCACTTCATCCCGTGGATGTCGTAAGCGACAATTGAGGGATTACATCATACAACATCTTTCATGTAGCTGCGGAAAATAGTCAGGATGAGCTTCTCATTAAACCAGGTTCTCAACGTGAAACCGTCTGGGTGACGCTGACGTATGTTGACTATGCTAATCAGTGCACGACCGTCTCTTTCAAGAAAAGCTGGTTGTGTCTGACAATAAGCCCGGAAAACGCCAAGATGGAATGCAAATACTTGTAACGCAACAAGTTATTGTTGGACCAGCAAGAACAATGCGCTTGTTCAGAGTAGCAAGTGTAGCTTCTAACATTTATAATTGGCCTTTCGAAAACGGAATCACACAACATTATATTCAAGCCACCGTGCATTTTTATGTTTCATGGTCTAAACTTTTTAACGTGAATTCAAATTTGGAATTGTAATGATCAGAATGACAGCTTCAAACTGCATAAAAAAGTTCTTCGTTCTTTAGTTTAATCTAACCTACCCATGACATTGCACGACCCGATCTAGGAGTCGGTAGTCTCAACATGCTGAGTGATGCTGCTATTTAAAAGTTCCCATGGAAAACTTTTAATAGAAGATGGCACTAAACATTTATGATGTACCTATCACATAGAGTACTCTTTTTTATCGTTGTAATGGAAAACAGATCAATCTGATACCGATATCCGTCTATCTCACGGGATTATTATGAACTGATGGAACAATGGCGATAGCTTATGATTTAGTCGCGAACCAACTATGGAGTTGAAGGCCACTAGCAGATAAAAAAACCACCTATGTATGTGCTATTAAATGCGACATTCATATTATCATTGGTAACTCACAAAGTACGCATGTTGCCGCAAATTTTTATCTCCTTACAAACATTTTTGGTCGAAAATATTGTTGAATAATCTTTCATTAAAGGGATAACGTGCCTGATAATGCCATTGCATAATGCATCGATCGACTCAAACTATTGGGTACCGAGCAGTAGGTAGGTAGTTATCTAATACCTAGATTATCTACCCATAACGACGGTACAGTATAATAGCAACATGCACATTGAAAACGATTTGACTTTGAACTGCTCCAAAGCACCTATTCTGCTACCTATTAGAGTGCGGCTCATACATACATGACATCATGCTTATAAATTGTGATCCCAAATAGGGTAACTAAGTAACTAGATTTGCCATTTGAAAAATAAAACCAAGTAAGTACATGAAACTTAGTTTGATGAAATGATGATCTAAGTAAAGCGAGTAGTGGGCACGCTAGATAGAACCAGTCTAGGACATTAAGCGGAAAAGATAATTTGTCCTTGTCAGTATATACGCTGCTACTAATAAGTCATTGGCGTGGAACAGTTCGTAGTTGACTCACTCTGCTTTTTCATTTTCATTAACTACCAGGCCAACGTATCGCGACGACTCATTTCACAAGAAAAATAAGGCGTAAAATAATTTTCCAAATAAAAACCAAACTGCGTCAACACTTCCATCAACTCGGTTTGAAATGTTTACTACTTGAGCTAGGCTACGAGTGAATCATAGATGAAACTGAAAGCATCATGCAAATATTTACGAAAATATATCATCAAGAATGTTATCAGTATTTATCTCGAGCGTTATTAGTTTAGTAATTTATGTGTAATCATCCGAATGAAATCATATCCGCTGCCCACTATCTCGATAGGGGAACAACTCAAGCAACATCTTCAAGATACAAATAACTGCCTGTCTAAAGTTCATTACCACATAAGTTATCATCTATTCAAAGAAACTCTTCAAGCCCGGACTCCAGGTGGATTTTATAAAATCCGTGTTTTTACCGGTACATTCTGTTTTTTCCTCTATTTAGATCCCAAATATGAACATAAAAGAAGGTCAAGATAACTTGTTCCTTTTTACGGAACCTTCCGTGTTCCGTAAAACTTTCATGTCTCAATTTATTTCTGCAATTTCTTCTGCTTATGGTTTCTTTTTCTTATTATAGGGAGTTTCAGGCTCTTTATGATGGTGGCAGTTTTACCCGTCCTTGAAGACTAGAAAAGCCTTTTAAATACAAAGAATAGAGGCAATATAAACCGTTAACATGGATCCAGGGTCGAATATAAAAGATTTAAGATTGTACACAAAAGTAAACATATTACAATTTAGATGTATAGAACTAATGAATATATTCATAAAGATACTCAACATATACGGGAAGCAGAACGATGAATACATTAACATTAAAAAAATACTGCATAATACTTACTTCTAATCGATTACTGCTAGATAACAATTTGAATATAAAGCGTCAATGCAAAAATGTTGTTAAACACAGGAATTTGAATGACTCGAGATCGTTTTGCAAGGATTGACTATTCAATAAATGTAAATTAAGCAACCTTAAAGAACAATAAGAGAAGAACTGAACGCATTCAAGGTAAACAGATAAGTAAAATGTTACCAAGCGAAACCATTAGTAAAGTGGATGGATGATAAACAACATCTACTAATAACATACTAAAGAGATGCTACATTATTACTATATCGTAATTGACCCTGACATTGATAGCCCACGTAATATGGAGGACGAAATCTCATACAATAAGGATACGAGTAAAATATTAATAGAAACTAAGAGATGTATTTACGATAAAAGATATTAATAGTACAATAAAGGTTATACTGGTTCAAGTTGCTGCTAAATAAGGTAGTAGTGATAATAATTCCTATAAAAGTCATGTAGGTCGCCGCACCCTCGAAGAACTACTAAAGTGGTATTAAATTAACACAATACACTAAAACATAGGTCATTAAGCAAACGTATTTAATTTCCATTTCCACAACACACCCTGCTACAATTTGGTTATTTTTACAAAAGGCAGATTGTATCACAATCAGATAATTGCTGGATTCAAACCCAAATTAGTTTGATTCATTAGTCTTAGGTACGTGACCCGAATTCATAGCAGACTTTTTAATTGTATTTTAGATTAATGATAACAACAAATTAATTTTGAAGACGCTACTCATCTGAGCACAGAATTTACGGGTTTGCATTGGTTTGGAGTTCAAGTATGTTAACGGTGCAAGTAAAGTACGGTTTTAGACACTATTTAGTTAGCTCACGACGATGTCATCTGTTTGTAAGGTATTGTATACCAAACGCACTTTCTTTGTGATCGAGATTGCAATAAAAAACTTGATCATCTATAAACACAATACTAATGAGAGTGGAACTACTGTTTTTAGCTACTTCTAAAGTGCGAGGCGTGACCAAGCTTTTGAGTTGAACACCTGTTGATTCGAAAAGTGAGTAACAATTTCAAATGTAAACACTAGAAATGATAGAACTTTACTCAATACTTATGCATCACTACAAAAGAAAACATTATTGTGCAATTTCAAAACTTTACCTGGCCACTTAATTTGACCATATCCAGCCGACCAGGATCAAATGGCGTAAGTTTTCCCCAGACTGTCTTACTTTAGTCACGCTCGCGCGACTCTTGAGAATTCGTTCAAAACGCGTCCGTAATGCGGGACACCGTAATGATGACACAAAAACTTCACTTACATGAATCCGGCGCGGCGGATGAAAAAGTTATTGTAACACAAAATATAGTTAATGAACCGATGAGGAAAATAACTGAAATTATCGTGCACACGCAACTGAGGCTGTCGTTGTAGACAGATGAGAAGGTTAGGCGTTTACATCGCAGCGGTCGACACTGTCGGTGCCGCGGTTGTGCAGAGACTGGCGCGCCGCTTCAGCGCCGGCCGCGGGGACGTCACGCCGCGCGCCGCCGGAGCTGGCGGGGGCGTTGGCGTCACTTGCCAGACGTATTCCGCTCCGCTCGCCGCTGTCCACATCGCACACACGCACACCAAAGTCTGCCCACACGTTTCACACAAGTTTTCAAACTTTTCTCAAGTTATGATCTATCGTTATGAATGAAACAATTACTGTTTGATAGATCTCATTTTTGAACAGTTGGAATTATGAATGATGTTTCCAAAAACTCGTTTTAATATGTAAGACTAAACAGGTCTAGACTACTAGTTGAGGTGTTAAATCATGAATCAAATAAACACTTGCTCCATTAAACGATCTAGTTTTATTTAATTGTTACCGACTGACCTCGGGTTTTTCCCTGGTAAAGATTCCATGCCAAGAAACAATTCCTAATTGGTGTGATAAAAAATTAATCGAGAGTGATAAAACTGAACCAATTGCATTTCAAACAACGCATCTGTGACCGAGAAGATTCGATTAGCAACCGCGACGCCGCCCGTCGGTCACATTCTAATAATAGCGAGAAAACGAGAAAGAATTCGTATTAAGAAACTCCCACGCGTGGCTATCTGTATACACACACCCAATAAAAAATGATTTAAGGGAGCCCTTTTATCTTAGAAAAGGCAATTCAAGGATTCACTTAACCACCGGTAAGCAAGATAAGGGAAAATTATCCTGAAACCGGTTCGATATTCATCGTAAAAGAAAAATGTTACGAGGTCTCTCCATCGCCCCTGAGAAAGATTTACGTGTGAGCTACAAGGCTACAACGTTGCAATCCTGAAAATGTGGAATTAAGGTTATCACTAACGCGACCTCGTTCGCTCTCACTGGCTGGGCATGTAGGTAGGTCTTAAGTCTTTCAACTGACATTTTAACAAATTTAGAATATTATTACGTGCACTGAGATGTTTGCATACACCTACGACTAAATGAGAAAACAGGCTTTGCGAAACAGCTATGAAGTATTGTCAGAGCCTTCCCACTACAACCCGTGTCGGATAAATTTAGCTCCACCCACGCATGGAGCGAGGACTTTTTCTAGTCCATTGAGAATTATGGTACAGACTGAGCAAAATGAGTGCTTATATTATAATGTGGGTTGGTTTATCTTAAACAAAATAAATTGTGAGTCGACTTCATCCAAAAACAATGACAAGTACTATAATTTATCCATATATGTATACAGCTTTTCGGCAGTAACGTACATTTGTAAGTTAAATCACAGCATTAGGATACGAAATATACCGGTGCTGTATTCTATCGACTATCTTCGTTTAGTGGCAAGATTTCTGATCATTATTATCATAAGCAAGTTTTAATTCTGGTTTGAAAGTCAAGATCAAGTGTTTCTGTGGAGTATTAAATTAAATAGCCTCAACACCTGAAAAAGCTTGAACAGAACAACAATTCATTGGTTGGTGAGAAAGTGAGAATTTCCAGCAAAGTATCGGAAGCTTTTCTTTCCCTCTCAAAATGATGAAGATTAGGGGAGGACCAAATAAATGATTGATGAATACTCTGAAAGATGATACTATAGGGCTCAAATGGGGATTGCTAGTGAGATTACGGCTAATAGAGATGTATGGAAGGAGCTATGTTGCGCCGAACCCGAATAAATTGGGATACCTAAGAGCAAGGGGATGACGAATATTATGGACAGGTCAACATATACTAGATACCAAACTACCAACATATCCCGTTATCTAACTTTAATTTAAAATTCCGAACTGCGAAAAGCCAATGGATGCAGTTACACACTTGGAAATTCGTTTATGGTGTTGTTTTCGAAACTTGACTAATTAATTGAATGACATTGGGGGCATAAGGCTGCGTGCGTATAAGTGTAAATGATTCCACGAAGGCTTCTTGCTTTAAAGTATTCCAGTAAAATAGGAGCCAGTAAATTGAAATTCAATTTTAGTAATGAAATAGGGCTTGATTCAACGTGTCCATGTTCCACACACGTGACTCCAGCGCGTGACAGCCCCAACGTGCGTTTCTAGGATAAACTAAATGAGGCCACGGTTGGTTGGACTTCTACTGCAAACGTGCTTGACATTTACTAACGTTTAATTAACCGTATGCAGTTATCTAATCATTTTACTTATTTTGATGGTTATTAGTCCATCTACCCACCTAATATTATAAATGCTAGAGTTGAGAGGTTGTGAGGATGGATGGATGGATGGATGGATGGATGGATGGATGGATGCATGTTTGTTACTCTTTCACGCTGAACGGATCTGGATGAAATTTGGCACTGAAATAGATTGTAGTGTAGAATAACACATAGAATAATTTTTACCTCGGAAAAGTGTACGATTCCCGTGGGATAATGTATGAAATTTGATGCGAAAGAAGTCGCGGGCATAAGCTAGTATAATTATAATAAAAAGCTGAAGAGTTTTGTTTCTTTAAACTTGCTAATCTTTGGAACTTCTAGTCGTATTGCAAAAAATCTTTTTGTATTTGATCGCTAGATCATGAGAAATAGTATAGGACTAAAGGCTGTATAGCAAGCATCACGCTATATGTCTGTCGGGAGTGGGGCAGTCATTGAAGAAGTAACTTAACGTGGCTGAAAAAACCCTCTGGACGAAGTCGTCGGCTGAAGCTAGTGTCTTTAATAGCCATACATACAGTTCTGAGTATAATCCTTGCAGATTAAAATCAGTTCGCACTAACTCTGTTCATATAGATTTGATAAGTGTTTATCTGATAAAATAAGTGTTTAAAGCGTAGTTATCTTAGTGAAACGCGTTGGTGTTTGCCGCAGTGATATCATTAACAACTCAGCAACTTAGGTACCTACCAGCAATTACTGGTATGATGCATAGATTGCATATAAAATGCGAAAGAAATCGTCAAGATGCGTTCAAATCTTTTAATCCTACTCCAGAGTAATCTAGACTCACAAACATGGGGAAGACGTCCACAGACTTTCAAATATGTCTATCTACCATAAAGAAAAACGTCTGAGTCTGCACTCTATGGCGCCAAAATTTTCGTGATATAATAAAACAGTCCGAAGGTCAAATCCATTCGCGACGACATGGCAACCGGCATTGTAGATTATTTTGGGATAGGTAGGTACATTGTCTGTCTATTTCGTCATCATAAATATTGATTACTAGAATCATCGACAACAGCTTTTAGATAATACAAGAAAATATGCGATTTAGATAAAATAACGTCAAAATGATTTATTTCGTCCAAAATTTTCTTATTCGGATAAGATCAAAACGAAGAATTGGGCCAACGCGTATAAGGAAAACTCTGTTCTATTTTGGGATGTATACTCTCTTTTACGATCCGGGACGCTCCGTGCAATCTCGTAAATATAGCACCATGCACACTTTCTTGAAATATGAGTAGATTTTCTAACAAAGACACTCATTCCAGTAGTGAAAAGTGAACGCCCCCATACTTTTATAAGCAGCATGGAGGGGAATACGTGGTGCAAATCAACTTTCACAACACTGATAGTTACTTACCCACGCAATGAACCAATCACAACGATTTACCGCCTCGACGTAGGTGCCTTCAGCAGTTTATTCACACAAACGAACCCGGCCGAGGAAAGCGCTCCATCGATACCCGACCTCATTATCCGACATGAATTATTCAGACTTTCTCTATACAGCAAAATTTCCATTTAAAGCCAACTTACGCACAGTTTAAAAGGTAAAAAAGATGATACAGGTCTTCACATCGCAGTCACCAAGAGAGGCTTGATACAGCTCGGTGTTTACTGAAGAATTAACCAAAATTTAGCAGGATTGCTGGGCAATAACTCGGTACCGGTTACCGCGAAACACGGAATTGACGTGACTGACATTTAGCAAGTCGGGTATTAAACGTCCGAAGGCCACGCACCACATCGACCGTCCTGTGCAACGCTCATGAAATGAACGTGTACAGAACGTGCAATATAAATATTTATGTCTTTCATATCTGTAACGATATTTATAGTTATATTGTGTTGTACTTATATCTCAACAATAAAACTGACTATGAAAGTCTATAAATAGAAAGTAAAGTTTATACGGCACAGAGTCACGGCATTATAGGCAGAATCAATAAATCAGAAGCGCTGAACGAATTTTCACAGTCTTCTTTATTGCCAGTAGAATATAGATGACTTAAACATTTCTTTAAGTCCAAGATTGCAATCGAAATAAAGCTATATCAACATTCTTTAATCACAGAGAATGTGGTTGAAAAACAAAAATAACAATAAGTAATTAAAGGAAATATGCAGAAATATAATATGACTGGCAGCATTGTCACCTCTGAAACAAGTCCACGTGTACGTAAAGGGTCACCTTATTCGCCTGAAGCTAATGCAATGTTGTACCGACATGACCGTTGCATTGCTCCTCTTGGGTGTATTGCAACGGAAAACGGGTCGCGACCCACTTCGTCGGGATCAATACTCGGTCATCGACTCCGCCCGCGCCTCTAGCCCCCTCACGTCTGTTACGGACAGACATGGATTTGAACTTATGCCTAAATCTTCTGCAGCTTGACCATTGAGAATTCTATTTAGATATGTGTGGGAGACCATTCAGAAATAGTCGCAGACTTTGCGGGGAATTTTATTTATTCTTGATGAAAAATGTATTGCACTTCGTGAAATATTTTGAAGATGAATTATTATTTGGATACTTATGCAGGATATTTTTAAAGCAAGAATATTGTAATCGTAAATATTTCAGAATGTGTTTGTGGAAGGAATGGATCATAAATCCGTAGAGTATGAGAGTGTGAAGTTTAATTAAATTATCGACATGCAGGTTCGGTTGATGAATGGCATGTTATCATAGTGTGACTGGCAGCAGAATGATAACGGGTGAACCCTATTACGATGAACTTTGCCTCAATCGTCGAACAGATCACCACCCTACACGGTAAACAAGATCACATACAAATGTTCAGGTGCCATTGGTTGGTGCTCAACTACTGTGTCGATAGAGCATTTCTCACGGAAGTAGGTAGAGGTAGCTTCCGAATTCTACTAAAACATCAAGGCTACCCAACTACATTCAACATTAATCTGGCTCTCTAACCAGAGTGTTTTTATATGGCATCATAAACATGTTTAAGATGTTCCCTTTCAAAAGAATTCTTAAGCTTTTCTGGCTCTCTGATTTTTTGGTTTATTTAATATACCGTTAGCTTCTATTCCCAATTATTGTCATCCTTTTGATGACAATAATTGGGAATAACACAGCTAACGGTAATCCGTAGTGTGGTAATGCTTTAAAATGACAATTGCCTTATAGATGTAATGTGGTGTGTGTGCTAAATGACGTCTGAGATTGAAAACCAGAACGACAGGTTAAACGCACCGACAGGTATTCCAAGGTTTCAAGATTATGATGATACTAACTGTTTATCTTTTTCAATAGATAAGCGCGTTTAGTATGTGATAATTTCGGTATTTTTGTGATTTGAGAATTTCGGTTTCACCTAATTACAAAAAAGACAAATCAGAATCAGATAATTATCTACCTTACTGTGTTAAAATATTCTGCACACATACGAACAGAATGTACTGGATGATGAGAGTCGGGGCGTGACGTATTAACTGTGACGTACTGCGCATGACGTCACGCGCACTGGCCGATGGACTATAATTAGGGCACCAGTTTTTCCCAGAACCCATCGAGTATCAACTATTAATAGCGTCCCTGGAACACTTCAAGGATCATTTTACTCATTCAGTTACCGTAAAAAGATGCGTGACTAAGGTCACGACAGAAATCTGTTTTTGTCATAAAAGCCTACAAAAACAAGCTCATTAAACGGTTATCAACTTGGAAAATGGTTGCCTGACTTGATTTTAGATTAGAAATTGCTTATTTATGATGAAAATTAAATTGCAGTAAATAAGTACCTACGAGTATTGGAAAAAGAAATTACTTTTCGTACCTACTAAAAGTGTATTCTATTTTAACTAGATATAAGGAGGACAGTAGTCCTGACCGTGATGGCACATCGGCGCGACCTGGCTCAGTGACCCGGTTCCGCCCGCGCGGACTACTCCGCGTCTCTGACCCCCTTTACCTTTACCTGCACTTACACGATCATGATTAGACCTTTAATGTGCAATGCAGCTTTAAATATTCAGCAACAAATACTGGCTTGAATATGTATACAAACGATTTGGCAAACATTTGCGGTGGAGGATGGGAGGACGTTTTGGAATTGCTGTTTCGTAAAAATAACTCTGAAAGCAGCTGAGAACTTCTAAACAGATGGTATTAAGTTCATATAATAGGTAGGTAGGTAGTCTGTTTCATGATTCAGTGTTGGTGAAGACGTAGAGACTGAGCGTGTTGCGAAATAAGATTCTAAAGATGCTTCACAGTTTCGTAACCAAGCTTACAAAGTTTCAGCAAAATATGTTTTATTTTTATGTCAGTGAAGTAGGTACAAAAGTCACACAATTATTAAACACGTGTTTCGCTCACGCTGTCTCGTTATCGATAAATTTATTTTTGTTCGTGACCTAGAAATGTTAGGACTCCCAAAACGAATCAAATTAAAACTGGTTTGAGTAAAAACTAATCAATCAATCATGATTATAATGTGCGTGTTGTGTCAAAAGGACGAGGTTGGGTGCGTCGCCCTTCGGTTCGAAAGCCCGTCTATGCAAGGAGCTCGGAGCAATGACCTTAGCCCTTGCTGAATAGCAGCCCGAGTTTTTCTATACATATCTATACGTAGCAGGCAACCACACGTAGCTATCGCTTGTCAAGCGGCCCTCTTCTCCCCCGGGCCCCGAGGCGGGCGGCGCTTAATGGCCACGCCATTTAACAGCTATAAGTCGAGTCTGAGTG
Organism: Caradrina clavipalpis; assembly: GCA_932526535.1. Taxonomy (NCBI): domain Eukaryota; kingdom Metazoa; phylum Arthropoda; class Insecta; order Lepidoptera; family Noctuidae; genus Caradrina; species Caradrina clavipalpis. The sequence continues at coordinate 4,111,607 of OW052088.1, forward strand.
GCGCTTTCCGGAAATTCCATAAATGTTTGGATGTTTGTGGTACATCAATCGTGAAAAAAATACTTCGCTAGTTTAAATTATAACAGCAAAATTCCTCACCATGCAAATCAATTCATTTACAAAATAATGACGTCTGCCAGACGTAGAAGCGTATGACTGTTAATTTGTTTGTTTAGTTGTTAACGTCGTTTAACAGATATTAATACACTGAACGGTAATTACAGCCATTAATTTATCACGCCATTTGAAAGTAGGTAGGTACATACCTACTCTGTACATAAGGATAATCGCTGAGAAAAATAGCGAATAGGAACAGGATTGATAATGTTAGCTTCTAAGAAATAGAACATGTGTTTATTTATACACACAAAGCTAATTTACAGTGGAAGCGTCCGTTTGTATGAACCATGAACTGTGGAAACAACACGTAGATACCAACTCGTTGAAGAATGTTAGCGAGCAACTAGGTAATACCTACAGCACCTAATGAAAGAATACTTTGTTCTTTAAACAGTCGCGTTCTATCTATCGCCAGACAACTGCCTAAGTGGTGACGTCAATACAACTAACGTTGTTAGCCAAAAACGGCGATGAAATCGGTAGAAAACGGTGTGGCCTCACTCGCACTCTGCGAGTAGTCAGGCGGGATCGTGCGTGGTTAGTCGGGGTAACGGACCAGCGCTTGCGCAGGGTCAACACACGCTAGCCAAGGTCGGGTCGACGCACTATCCAGGGAGTCCTGACACTTTACGCCACACCATTACTCCCCATAAATGTTCCAGTAATGATATTTAAGATAGATCAGTTTCTCAGTCAGATACACTACCTACTCTGTGTGCGGTCTTCAAAGGGATCACGTTGCATACAAGGTCTTAAACCGCATGAGGACACACACATCGACGCTTATCTCGCCATATGTAAACGTTTGGGCAGCTGTGCGCAAATATCAGCGCAAAATAACCATCCAGTAGTTTATAATCTTTCGTAGGTAACTACGCAGCTAGTCGATTTGTGGACTTAACACGTGCATGAAATGCTGTGTTAAACAATGAGTCTAATGCAGCTCATGTTTCGCAACCTATCGATAAACTACATTATGCAATTCTGACGTAATAAAATAATTACCTCCTAACATTGCAGTCTAGGAAATGTGTGGACAAGCGCAGCAGGCGTGGATTTACGTGGTCTAGTGACGTCAATCCTGTTTGTGGCTACAAATAAAAGTGCGCAGTGTTTTCCATCTAGAAATACCTCACTAGATAAATAAAACAGGTTAAAAAATAATTTCGTGACGTTCGCTATCAAATATCGATTGACCGTAAATCAGAATAGAGCAATAAATATACGTACTTATACTTGAACTTAAATACATTATTACTCAGACGAGAAATCTGATAAAACCATTCTATCATTGCATGAAAAACACAAAAAGTTATTCCATTCATTAATATTGACAATCACAAAACCAGAAGGTCAGGAGGTAACATTGTTGAACAGGCAAGTAAAAAAAATGGTAGCTTAACACTCCAATGTGTGTCAGGTAGAATTCCTTTCTATAGCAAGAGATTTCTTTTGTTTGTAAACAAGTTTTTGTCAGCCACCATTTTGGATATTATATCTACCTACCTAGTACTATTGTGAAATGGGATGTTTTATACTTGAATGACAAACTTATACCAAAAATTTTCCTTGGTCTAATGTTAACAAGATGATAGGTTTTTTATAATATTAAAATTAAAGTAGATAAGTGGGTAGGAATAAGTTAGAAGTATAGAGGCAAGAAGTTAATTCTTTGCATAGGTGATGAAATACTGTATGAATACAACTTTATATTAATAGTCTGTGTAAGGAAATATGCAGATTCTATGTAGATATCACTTCTTAAGTACAGACATTTTGAAAAAATCATGCCACATACAAATCTTATATGGGTGCGACAAATACCCCTGATAACTTAGCATGGACAAAGCAAAACCAAAGACAATGGACATTTTAAATGGAAACAATCATACAGGCACAGCTTAGTTTATAAATGAATGCTGTAACAATCAAACTCTTTATAAACATTTATGTAAGAATTAAATAATTGACATCAGATTCTATATGTTTATCATACATTGCATAATAATTACAGGTCATGGTGGCATGGTGGCGGTACTTAAGCATGCCATATCATGAAAGTAGGTTATAATCATTCAGAATATTATCTATGAATTTTCAGTTTAATTAATAATGAATGCAAATGTAGGTACTTATTTTTAATTAATTAAAACTCCAACAGGTTACACCAAATTGACCCAATATTACAACAAGTTATTTAAAGACAGCTAATTATAAACTGTGCAAATGATTCACAAACAGCACCAATGTTTTGTTGGGAGTTAAAAGTTTCAACAACTGCAGAACAACTTTACTTTCCAATTGTATACCTAACCAGAGCTCCAAGTACCTACAACAAGTACCTACCTAGTTAGATTAGGTTGCAAATGTGCTGTTCAGTACCATCATAACTTTTTATGTCTACAATATTGCATGACTCATTCGACAATACGACATCAGTATATCGACCGGCGATTTGGTTGGCGGAATTAGGATCCGAACAATGAAATGAAGACCACGCGTAAGACAAGTACAGTAGGTACTAAGTAGGAACTAAAACTCCACCATGGGGCGGGGACCGCATCAATTCCGATTACACTATCATAACTACCTATAGCGAGATACGTGGATAATTGATACAGAAGTTAGTAACAACAGGATAATGCAAATTGTATTATAATTTAAATAGTTTCGTGACGCCTGCTGACGTTCGTTAGTCGCTCAGCGAGGGCACGACCTTTAAAGTGATTCTGTTACAAGTTGATGACTGTAAGCATACTTGACGAGAAAACAATGGAACTTACCTTCACAGCCATACACATTGAATAGAAATTGAACGGTTGCAGCCGTGAGCAGCCAAAGAAATTCACTACACACGCGGGAAACGTGTGCACCGCACAAATAACTTGCTAAACTAAAAGTTCCGTGTTGCCACTTACTAGACTTCAATTTTACCATTAAGTTGCCATCGTACAAATTTAAATTCTACTAAGATTATTTACAAATTTTGATTCCACCATATTACAACCACGCCCGTAAGGCATACCAGAAAATTATAAACCAGTATATAATATAACATAGTATTAGGTACTGAATCTACCCAAGTTCTTGTTGTTCAAGTGACGAGAGACTTATCCATCGATTTTGTTAAGACGTATTCATACTAGGCTGACTAACTTGTCGAGTCGTGATGTGATGTGATGTGATGCAGTACTGATAAATCGAACAAATCTGTGGGAAATCGCATCAGAACAAATTCTTATTGATAAATATTATTTCTTTACTCAAAATTGTGTTTAAATTTGCTGGAAGTCATCATAGTTTTGCGAAATAGTCTTATTTTCGTAAAATATATTTTCAAGAGCTACATTGAGGTTTTAAATGATGATAATTTACAACAGGACTTTATCATCATAATTGCCGCTTGTGAATTTTGGTTAATATACAACGTATGATCAGTTGAAAAATACATGTAAATCATTCTAAATATAGCAGTCTACATTTAATAAATGATCCAAATAAAAAATCTGCGTTAGATGGCGTCACGTTAAGGTACAGGCAGTGGTAATGTAAATCCGGCTTCATTCCTTCCAAGGGTATTGTAATTTTTTGCTATGACTACATATTTTGACAGTGACATTCAATTACAATTTTAATTTCAAGTTTTCAACTTAGGCGGGAATATTCAAAGACCTTGTGATGTTAGCCAAAAACTTATATTTGAAGATTGAACTTTTGATGGTACTAATGTATCTTTCTTATTGGTATTTCCCCTTTTAGCGCCCAGCACCCGGCTCCCGAGTCGAACGAATTATCGTTCGACACGTTACTATAGAATACTACTAAACATGAAGTTATCGTCATTCTATCTTGACCTCCTTTTTTTAAGACGGGAAATCATTAAATAACTTCCCCCGCCCTGGGCGGGGCGGGAGGGAGGGTCAGACTTTTACTGACTAAAACCCGTCTATGTTCCTTTCATGTGCCCTTTGCGTTCCGGGGGCACGGTATCTCTTTCGAACAACCCGCAGCCCCGGCATCTTGACCTCCTGTTACTTAATTTACATAACAATTTGCCGATTTGTTGAGTTAATATGTCAATAACTAACGAGAAACGTCTGAATTCGATATATGGTTTGATCGTCAAATACGAACAAGCGAATCCACTTCTTCTTCTTTATCGTGTGGGCAGTAAGGTTTAACGACCCCACACACCCTAGTGTCAGAGTTTCTAATCCGCCTCAAGGGCCTCTGACATGATACCGATATATCAGTGATCCAATTAACTGTAGTAGCAACAGCTGCAGTGGTTCAAAGCTGCACCAAAGTGTCTACACGGTAGCTATTTAGAAAATAGTTAAAATGTAAATAAGTAAGCTAATTTTATCACTTGTAAAATAGCAACAAAAAGTAAGTAGTTTCAAATTAACTTTATTCATATTGATGTGGACAAAAGTAAAGACAGTATAGGTATTATTTTAGCGGCTACATGAACATGTTGTCGTTGAAGCCGGGGGGTGGGAGGTGGTCCGCATCCGGGGGAGCTGGCCGACGGCCCGGCATGGGCCCACCGGGTGGACCGAACGGGTCGAAACGAGCTCCAGGCGGCACTGCCCCTCTGTAAAATTGAAGTGGTTTTTTTAACGTTATTTGTTGGCAAATAAGTAAGGTGGCCTGCCCGAAAAAACAAAATTGGTAAAAAAGGTTGTACTTCTCTAAGCTAGCTTTATTTCTAATAAATAATTATCTTACGGATTACTATTTTCTAACTATGTATATCTCAATAAAAAAGAAGGGTGTTATAAGTCTTCTAATAAGGAAGATATGCAATATATTGTAATCAGTAAAGACATAATGGGGGATAGTTAACAAGACCTCGGTAATCCTCCAGGTATGCCCAGTCCAGGGTTCTCAAGGTCTCTGTGAGGGTCGAATGGGTTGAACAGCATGCCTCCGCCGCCGGGGGCGAACGGGTCCAAGTCGGAACTGCCGATGTTTGGCAGACGGGGTGGTGGCATTCCCCTGAAACACACAGAAATCACAACCTATTTGAACGCTCGTGTATTGAGGCGCGAGGAAACTATTGGTGCTTAAAAAAAAAACAGTATAACGAAGTAATATCGTTGATATAATTATAGTGCAAAAGAGTACAGTTGCCTATTCTGGGTCCAACTTGAAACTGTACAAACTTCATTCAAAATCAACACTTTTCAGCATCATTTCTTTGCAATAAAAATCCAACATCAAGATTCTAGTTTAACATGAGTTGAATTATACTACAAAAGCTTAGATATAAAAAAAGTAGCCAATTTTAACGGGCTTTACTTAAAGGTACCATAGGTCTGGGGTGTCGGGGTTCACTCCAGGCATTGGACGGGGCGGTACCCTCAGTGGATCCTCTGGTGGCCTCCTTGTGGTTGACTCGCCTGAAACAATTTATAATTCCACATGTTAGGACACCCTCTGGGGCTGCGGGTTATTCGAAAGAGATACCGCGCCCCCGGAACGCAAAGGGCACATGAAGAAACATAGATGGGTTTTAGTCAGTAAAAGTCTGACACTCCCTCCCGTCCCGCCCAAGGCGGGGGAATTTATTTGATGATATCCCATATAAAAAAAGGACACCCTCTGACTAGCAGTTATATGATTTTGTGACAAAGGTACAAATAGGAATAAATGTTTTTCATGTATATTCTTCAGAATATGGGATGACATGCATTTTTTTTTATTATGTAACATAACACAGATGGTACTTTTTGAGGTATAGTTAACACTACTACCAATGTCACTTTGTGAAAAGTGTATATTTTAAGAGACCACTGGAATGAGTAAGGGGTCGTACCTCACCAAGATGCCATGGCGCAGTTAGAGCGCGCTGCTTACAAAATGCACAGCTTGCTTGCTTACAAATGCTTTACAGCTCTATCGTAATTGCATGCGCTCAGTCAACCATACATTCATTTTGTTGCTAGCGCGACCTTAGTTAGTGACAAAGAATCTACAATCTGAACTAGACAAACATGTCTTAGAACTGTGCAAAAAAAAAAACTTAAAGTAATTTTTAATACAATAATAACTCTTACCTCCAGTGACACTTAGGGTAAACAGTACCCCAAGTGTTACTAAAACTAGCACATCACTCAGAGACAACATTATTTCGAGTTCAAGGTAACAACTGAGCAAAAATCTTGATAGATTACAGCACCATATTATTTATGTTGAAATAACCTGTTTCCTTAGTTGACTCATAAAGCATGAATAACAAATGAGAGGAATCTAACACCGTAGTGTGTTTGAATGACAGATATGTTTCTGTTATTTTCCATTGAGAATTTGACCTTCCGATAAACAGATATAATTAATTAGAAAAGGTGAAAGTTATCAAAACATATCACTTGTTTTTATTTACACTATCATACTACATAAATGCATAATTATATAGATAGGTATAAATGTAATCAAGAACTATTTACCTACAATAAAAATAAAAAAAGATTACAATTGTTTATTTCATAATATTGCTATTCATGTCATCAAAACCTACAAAAATAAAAACAATGTTTGTACTGTTTAGTATTCTTCAAACTAAGTTACAAATCAAAGCTTGTCTGTACTATGTAAATAAACAAAAGTATTATCACTAAAATGTTAATTAACCCTACACTTGTCACATTCAAAACAAATTATTTAGCATTTAATTTATACTCTGAGAAACATGCCTGCCACTCTCACAAGTTGCTTATGACTCCATTTCTTTCCAATGGGAAGTTTCACGTATTAAAACCAGTTTTAAGAGTGAGCCAATAGGGTCTACTTTTCTGAACACATTTTGTATCCTTTCATTTGTAAATCACACCTTAATATTTATTAATCAATTTGTATAAAAATTAATCATACTTCTCGAAGTCTGAGTCTCAGTAGTAACAGTGGCTCTCTCAGTGACTATGTCAATAAGGTCCCGCTTCACATGGTATATCAACTCCTTATGATTCGGCATCATCTTATCAATAGGTCCGCTTAAATATTTCACTGTGTCATCTATCTTTACTGCTATGTTGGATACCGCCAAATCATCTGATCTCTGCAATTAATTCATCATAAATTAGTTATGTAGGAATAAAACATAGATGCTACTTAACACTGTTGTCATTATTGTAATACAATTAACTAATTTTGATAGTTTCTTTTTTTTCAGGTCATGTTTATGTTTTTGGACATAATATAAAATGACAGAGTGAGACAATAAACAGTTCACAAAAAAGTTCTTAATCAGGAAACAATAAAGGAGGTTGAAGACATTGTAAAACTATTTTTATTTAAGAAGTTGTTGCGCCATCTCTACATAATAGAAAATTGCAAGAAAATTCTCGCTGTGCCATCAGCTCAACAGAAACTTTCCGATTTAATGTCCATATGGCAATAAATTGATGGGATGGAGTGACATTGTCAGAATTCTCTCCTCTAGGAATGCTATGTACCATACAGTTTTATTGTAGATGATTAACCATAATTTGTTATATTAAACATGAATTCTATAAATTGCTATAATTACCATGAGATTAACAATTAGATTGCCATCAGTATTTAGTCCATGTAGAATGTAAAGTTTATTTTCAAGAACATATCGGAGGGCATAGTTGTCCTTATCATTCCAGCCTGTTGGTAACAGCTCTGTTTTTTCTTCATCTCCTGATAAAGTCCTCTGAAATAAATATTGTTATCAATATTTTTATTGTGAAAACATATTTACTTATGCTTAATAATGTCCATGTACAGCAATCTCCGCAACATTTGTATGGCAGTATTTTGTCGTAGGTATCCGCCCACTACAGATTACGTTTTGTAATTGTCAACCCACATAATTGTATCAAGAACAAGTTGGGTCTGTCAATTGACTTATTTTATTGATTTCTTGAGAACTAGCCCCAGTACTGTGTGTTGATGTGGTTTTATGGAAAATACTAATGGGTAATACTTCTATAAATGAATGACAATTCGAATTACGTAGTTTTATTCTCTTTGTATGTACACTTGTACAGTATTGGAGTGCAAGTTTAAGTAGTAAGTTATAAGGGCTTATAGACGTATCTTACCTCATCTCCTATTCCAATACTCCTGAATCCCCTTTTCGATAGATTCCAATGAATAAATGCTATAATAATATCAGATTTTCGCTTGATGTCTTTTTCAATGGTTTTAAAAGTTAAATCCCAGCCAAATAGTGCATCCGCCATTTCGATGCAGTCGTATTGTATATTAATCTGGAACAAATATCTTACGTTGCCTTAGGTAGGTAGTCTTTCTTCTGCCTTGTTAGTAAAATGTGTTGTTTAAATTCTGGAGAAAAAGACTCGTCATGTTTAGCTTTGGCAGTGGCTGTCAAACTGACATTTGTAGCCGGCTGGATGCCATGTTGTCATAACATGTTACGTTTCTTTACACGGTAGATGTGCCAAGTCATTGGTGATATTTTAGATAATTCTTAATTACAATGCCTTATTTTATTAATTTAATTGCGATTTTTATAGGCAACGTTTGCTGTATCTAAGCTATAGTCACAAATAGAAATATATTTTATAGTATTACCAGGCATAGACAATATTTTGCTGTGGTAATATTGCCTAACGCGGCTAGTGTTGTCCTTTCATGGAACTTAATCGATTGGTTAAAATAAACTGCCAAACCTTAAAGTTTAAATATACTGGCAGCCACATAGGTAGCTGAACTCTGAATGAAGTAATATTGTCTGAGCCGAGCATGAAAATGGTGTTTATTGATAAAAAGGTACTTCACTTTCATTTCCATGTTTTTTCTTATATAACAATGTATTATAATTATTATATTTGCTTGCTTGCTTGTATGACCAGATGTATGAACGTGAACGAGGCGAAAGTAGTATGTAAGGATCGTAGCAGGTGGCGTTCTGTGGATTCTGCCTACCCCCATGGGAAAAAGGCGTGAGTTTATGTATGTATGTATGTATTTATATTTCTTTTATTTCAGACAACTTAAGAAACTAATCGATTAACAAATTTCAAGAAAGTATGGACTCGATTAAATGTTGATTGTTTAACGTCTGCCCGAGAAGACAAGACACGTCAAGCACTATCGAACGTAGTAAAAAAACAACATGGCGGACCAGTGTCAATCCAGGAACGTCGCGATCGTAACGTGATATAATGAATATTGTTGTTTTAGAATATGGGTGAATATGTGCAATAATTTACTGAACAATTGTGTGCAAAGTGTTGTGTTTTAATTGTATTAGTGTAAATTAAGTGTGAAAATGGCCACGGATAAGATTAAAGTAGCCGTTCGCGTTCGTCCTTTTAACAGGCGAGGTAAGCTGGTTTCATTTTGCTAATAAATAAAGAAATCGCTATCGCTCAGGTGACTACGTTGTTTCAGTTTATCTGTGTGCTTTGTACATAAATTATACAAGATAATATAAGTGATAGTTGAACATAATTCTGAACAATATAATTGATTACTTCAATGGAAATAAATAATTTAATAACTATCTTTTTAGGATGAATTTGGAATTCCTTCTTCGTAAAATGTAATGGAATTTTGGATTTATCAATAACATTAAATCTGTCAGTGATATAAATCAGAGAAATCGAATTTTGAACACCAACTATTGTTTATTTACAACTGCTTATAAAAACCTTTGTTTCTAAATATGGTCAGTGGGTCGTCTTTATTTAAATCATTGGATGGTGTGATTATTTTAAAGAGCTTCATATATTTTCACATCAGCAATTTGTATCTACTTCCATTTGGCTTATCTTTGCTAACATCCTGGTGTTCATGTTAATACTGAATATGCATAGGAGTTTAAATGTATTTTTGACGAGTCAATTTAATTTCAAATGACTATATTTGCTATATTAACTAACAAGTTATATGTTACATGATGTTATTATTATCACATAGCCTTAGTTTTCCTTGACTGTTCAATAACTCATGTATGAAATCCATTCTGAAGTCTCTGTAAAAACACAGTTATTGTCATCACAGTTGTTGTTGTTGTTGTCAGTTGTTGTTATTTTGCATTATATCTTGCATGATTTCTCATTTTCAGTAATTATAGAAGTTATGTTGATTTTTTTAGAAACATGGAGAAGGAAACATTTCTGAAATTTTTTCACAATACCACCATTACGCCTGTATTCCCTTAAGGGTTAGGCAGAGGTATACCAATGTACACCCACAGTTCGCTGGTATATTTAGGTCCCATGAAATAGGGGGCGAGATTTTTTCGCAATACATGGTAAATTTACTATATTCCATATAAAACTAGCCTTTCAATTACACATAACAATACTACAATTTCACAATAGAAAATGAAACATACAAGAACTATGAAGGAAGATAAAACTCAACTCTAATCTTGATAACGCTACAGATAGAATTCTTAATAAACATTACATAATGTGTATTATTATCATGAATTACTTACCTAATCTAATTGGCTAGCCATATTCTTTGGAATTATTTCTATCTGCAAGTTAGTCATATTTCAAAATAAGTATAGCCTTGTCAGTATGTAATGAATCACTCTTACATTTTGCCGTTGCCTCATTTTAGTATTAGTGTGTTAATTAAATAAAAAGGAATTCTTTGTTGAAGTAACATCTGACGTTTCATAAGATGTTTAACATCCTCATCTGCGGTCAGTGCTCATTAAGAATATTTGGTTTAGGTTGCCGGCTTCCATTTTTTTTTCTAGCCTTCACTGTCCCACTGCTGGGCAAAGGCCTTCTCCAAAACTTTCCTGGACTTCTTTCCTTGGGCCTCATCGCACCAACTTTTATGATATGCAACCTGGAGGCTACATAAACTACTCTTCAAATTTTCCCTGCTTTCTCAAATTTTTTGATTGACTAGGAGAATGATACTGACTACATCAATTTATATTTAATTACTTCAAAATAGTAACTTGCTAGTAAGTAGTTTGGTACATGTTTCTTCTTTTTGTGTTGTCTGCACAATCAAATGATAACGGCTTGTTTACGAGCATTTCTGTGGACATATTAATAAATTCTTGAGTTGTTATGCAAAGTATTTTCCTCTGTATTAGATAAATTATCATAAAAACAGGATATTTAATAGATGAACATGTTTGAGCTATTCAACATATTATATAGGTATAAGTAGTATTATACATATAGGTAACTCAACCTTGTGCCAAATTGCCTGTGTAATTATTTTAAGTAACTAATTGTAAATGGTTTCATATTGTAGGCAATTAATCTGCTGCTGTAAGTTACACTTATAATTACTAGATTTTTGTGATAGACTGACATTGAAATTACACATGCTTAACTTACTTAATTCATTAATTAAACTGGGCAACTGCTGGTCTGAATTGCATACTTAGATTACTAAGTATTCCATACCATGAAAGCTTTGGTTAACTTACCTTTTAATTGCCATGGTAGAGATCAAAGTAACATGTATGCTGTTAAGTAAATTATAAAGTGTAATTTCAACTGGCTACTAATGACAGTGCAAAGGTACAGGCTAGTTACATGTGATGGACGGTCGAGCGGTGTAGGTGGTAGTATTGTCCTAGTGGCACTAAAACTCATCTAAATATTGTACTGAATGTAATGTTAATTAATCCATATTAGATACTAACACATCTCTCTACCAATCCCTTGGCGGAACCTCCTTCCGGACGATCCCCTGACGCCCCCTAGGTTAGGTATTACCTAAGAAGTTAAGGAATGTATTAAATAATTCAACCGGCCATCTTATTATACTTGGCGATTATAATAGACACCCTACTTCCAATGTGCAATGCACACACACGGCACAGGGCCGATGCCTGCCTGGGGCTGCGGGTTGTTCGAAAGTGATACCGTGCCCCCAGAATGCAATGGGCACAAGAAGGATCATGGATGGGTTTTAGTCACCAAAACTCTGACACTCCCTCCCGCTCCGCCCAGGGCGGGAGAAGTCATTTGATGATTTCCTATTTTAAAAAAATATATTTTGCTAGGCTTTGGTTACCAGTAATGCTTGCATGTAGTTAAACAAATCTTATCCGATATCCAAATGCAAATGACTTTCTCTATTTACTTAGTACTTCTATCCCTTGTGACCCAGATTAATAAAATACATTTACCGAAAAAGCTTCATTTATCACACGCCCACTATGGATAAAACCAATTCAGGAAGACTGATACAAAATATATTCTGACTGTACACCTGTTTCGGGCGTGCCTTCAATGAAAATAGATGGACTGGATCTGCATAATGATACTGTGAAACAACAGCTGGCTGACCCACATGTATCAGGAGCCCTATTGTGAATTCTATCGGTTTTTACTCTACTTTTCGTGCCTTTTATGAAGAATAATGTTGCGGAAAATTCTCGATTTTTCCAAAAGAACAAACGAAACTTGGGCGGGTAGCAGATTGTTTATTAATAGACACTTACTTTATCCTGATAGGATTATTCTAACAAGTTTAGGAACATAATCGCTAAAGATTTTACGGCTTCGTTTAACTTGCTAATTCACTCAACAGACTGAATCGTTGGTACATAATATTATTATATCGTTTAACTGATATCTATTCCGAACAAATCGATTTCCGTTCACAACATGATCGAGATAAACAAAGAATTGTATATCAATCCACGTGATTTAACCTTGACAAAGACGTCTGAATGACTGTTAGTAAATAGTTGAGTAAACCGAGATCATTTTAGTACAAGAATGCACGCTCACTTGCATTCGTCATGGTAAATAAACTCGGTGGAAATCCTCGCCGGTGTGATTGCCAGTGCTCTACTTTCAGCGAAACTTCTTTACGTAATTTGTCAAATCGATTCTAGACTGGACTGTTCATTGCGACACGCAGCGCCTCGATGAGCACTATTTCCTTTTTTACCACAGGAATTCGGTATCTTTTAGTGTCTCACGACAGATAAAGAAATATCGCGTCGGCATTACCAGAATTCGCAAGCCGAATCGGTAATATCATCGTGAAAACTGTTGTCTCCTACCGATCATATTCGCATTAATGAATCGAATAACACTAAGCCAGATTGGAGCTATATTTGGCTCAAGTTATGATCTCACGATATCCCGTTTTAAGTCTCGAATGTTGCGATTCGATCTAACTTTTGTATCTGACTTTGGAGGCTAATTTAAAGCTTACTGGAGTGTTTGAAAACTTAAAGAAGAAATTATAATTTTCCATTAAATTGGGTACCTACTTAACTAGCTACCTTCGTGTGAAGTTAAAGAACTCCTCACACACCAGTCTGTTCCGACGTCTAGCCTAGTTAATACCGTTTGCTTTACATAAGCCTTGCGTACATGAAATGGTCTAGTAAAACCGGATTTGAAAGAGCATCGCCACGGACGTACGGCCCGACCTCGGCTTGACTCACCGCTTGTGTACTTACTATTTAAATTAGTACCTATATGATTGTATAATGTGATGTAGTTATGTATGTTAGAGTTTTCCACCACACTTGCCAGTATTAACTTCATAACAGACGTTACTTTGCCTCGTCGGATGTCAGTCTAACCTGTAGTTCGGTATCTAAAGGCTCTTTCTAATGTGTTTGGTGCCGGGACTTCTGCGACACTAAAGTACGGTTGTGTAGTATTTTTAACCGACTTCAAAAAAAAGGAGGTTATCAATTTTAATATAGTTGTCAAATCGCGAGCAACTTGTGATGCCGGTGTGCACGCACGATGGCAGGACTACAATCGTCACGTGTCTACTGCATGACAAAATACAACCGTCCGTTTGCAGTCCGACAACCGCACTTGCTTTTGAAACAGAAACACGTTCCAAAAAAGTTCGACCAATTCCTTTTAAGCAAGCGAAATCTGAACCGTCTACAAATGTAGTATAGAAGGCAAAAAATACCCATAGAACCCAAGCTCGCAGACAAAGCAATTTCAAAAGAAACCCATAAAAGATGGAATGCCATTTGATGGTTAATTTAAAATTCTGATAGGTTAGGTATTTCGTAATCTATTGACGGTCGTACAGACTAGACACCGCACAGGGGGACATTGAAAATGACTATAAAGAACATAATATGTATAAACAATATTTTTAGTAATGACAAAATTAAGTAAACTTTGTAACTAGCCCTTTGAAACATACTTATAACATTCGTAATCGTATCGACGTCATAAAACAAAATTAAATAATAACTTAAAAACAAATAAAATACTCAACTTTACTCAAACAACAATAGAATCGTATTTTCCTGTTTCTTATTAGTAATAATACCTATTAATACCAGTACCAATTCTAGGTATGTCGTATTGTCTTCTAACCAACGAGTACTAGACTTAATCTTATCTGTAAACCACTTACTATAAAACTGTATTACTAATCTAACACATACACAAATAACCATTGATTAGCGATCGGGCTGAATACTAAATAGTCATTTACTAGTCTAAGGTCTACCATTACCCTTACACGAAATAATTAAAGGTGATTAGCATTCCCGAAGGTGGTTGTTCCCGTTATGTACTGGCATTAAATTCGCCGGTTCGATTACATTCTGTTATCTCTGCGTGACTTTGTGGAAGGTGTGCCATTGATAGCAAAGGTTGGGAGTATGAATCTGCTTTTGTGTCCTGTGTCCTATTGATTAAAAACATTTTAGTAATCATGATGCTCATCTGCAGTCTATAGCAGTTAATTTCAGGATGTAAGACTCCTCAATTATACTCTCATCTTCCTAGTTCCTCGGCCACTTCAATTCAGCTTTGAAATGCTATCTTTTATCATCAACTTTGGCCTTTACCGTTCTGACATGTCTAAATACCCTTCGGCCACATGTTTCGTATCCGGTGTTTAGTTCCTTCTGACAAAATTAGTTCTTGTTTTAGTCCTTTATTTTTAGCTTACCAATGAGTCACAGTGAGTCGTAGGGTTGCCGGCGATAACTTTAAGTTATTCATCGCCTAATAATCTACGTAGGCCGTTGCTCATTAGGTCAAAAGGTTATAGAACTGGCTTCAGTTCGTCGTGATACGTCATTCGTCAACCTTTGGCATCGTCATTACTGCTTAGTAGTGATCAAAATTGGGTGATTTAGTGAATAAGTGATCAAAATGTCATCTTCGATTTTTAATACTTGTTTTTCTTTTCCAGAACTCGAACTGGGTACACAATGTGTGGTGGAAATGGAGAGTATGCAGACGATTCTGCAGATTCCGCAATCGAACCACGAGAAAGAAAGGTACTTTTGGCAAATAATTTATGTAAAATAATTATTATGTTCTGCTCATTACCGTAACGGATATACATATACATGTTTTGCATAAAACACGAATTACTCCTTTTAATGGTGGTATTTTTAGTGCGTTTAAGTCTGCTCTCTAAAAAGTGCATTGCCGAAAATGGTTTCTTTTTACAAAAAGTTAAGAAAAGCTTTCATGTTCTGTACTTACCTTCTAAAATGCTTTGACATTTCCAAATTCAATAGAAGATGAATTAGGCGATGGAAACAAACTTGATCTTCAGTTGATTTTGGAGCGAAAATTATTTATGTGGCCAGCTCTGATCACAAAAAAATCTGTAGCTAGTTTCAATATGTACAAATCATTGTTTAAAGCATGTGATTTAATAACATAATGGCTTCGTGTTGCAAAAATGTATTTCCGTATCGGCCTCACAAATCATCCTTGCCCTACATGGAAGGCGAACACTAGCTTGGCGGATAGGAAGACTGAAGTAAGGTCGAATGCGCTCTTCAATCGACTAACTTCAAGTTATTATCGATATAATCTGCGTTGTTGGATTAAACGGTATGTTGTTGGTGTTCGATAGAACTGGAGACACTAGATGGAAAAAAAAACCAGATGTTTTGTTGTTATAGCGGAAATAGAAATACACGCTCTGTGAAAATTTCAAATGTCTACCTATTACGGTTTATGAGAAACAGTTCGCTAATAGACAGACAGGCAGCGGAGGCTCAGTAATGGAGTTCTCACCCTTCGGGTACGGAACCATAAAAAAAGAATTATTATAATATGACCGTTTTTTATTCAGGCCATTTTTTTTGAAGTTATGCAGAATTTTCATTAGTTATTTCCTCCAAAATACACTCTGTAATCGTAGAAGAATTGCGTTGCCGAAGCGGTAACATTAAGTACATACCTGGAGTCGGATCGAGATGCTCTGATTGGCGCGTTACTGCCGCAGCTCGCAGGTTGCGTTACGCAAGTGGCGCTTGCGCATAAAAACGAGCCAATGTGAAAATTGACGGAAACGTTCTTGTGATTTGTAAAAATAATAGGTAATGATGTTTAATCTCAAGAGATTC
The DNA here is from genome assembly GCA_932526535.1 of Caradrina clavipalpis. Classification (NCBI taxonomy): domain Eukaryota; kingdom Metazoa; phylum Arthropoda; class Insecta; order Lepidoptera; family Noctuidae; genus Caradrina; species Caradrina clavipalpis. Next base: position 4,128,024 of record OW052088.1, read on the forward strand.
GATAAAACTGGTATTTACCTTAACTCTAAGGTATTTGAAAAAATGAAACATTTTATATAATGAAGCTTCACTTATTTGTACCGGAAAACACACAGAAGGCCAATAAAATTCTACTAATTTAAAACGTATAAAATCAAGTCGCAATTTCGTCTTAGCGACAATTAATGTAAAATCTTGTCAAAATGTAAGTAAAACAGAGGCATTTTTGACAGTTTAAGATTTATTGAAATGCGAACGTTCTTAAAAGTTACTAAAATTACCTCTCTGATTATAATGACGACGTTAAAAAAACCTAAAAATGTAGGATAAAAAATAATAAAATTACTTGCTGAAAAATTTGCTGAAACGGTCTGGGGGCTGCTCAGATTACCAGTGTAATTAATTACAAAAATGTTTGACGCGAAAATAAAATTTGAAGTAAACAAAAGCGTTTGCGGTTGAAGCTTATCGCGGTTCTGTTGCCCCACTGTTAATTACTAGCGCCTGTAAAACCTTGGAAGTTGAGGGTTTCTCGAAATATACCCCCGGACTTTAAAATCAAGACAACCCTGCTTTTTTTTTGTAAATAGGTCTAATTTTATAAGTGGTAGTGAATTCAAATTTGGCACAAAGACAGCAAAATTATGGCCAGTATGTCAGCTTCAAAACTGTGTTTTTTTTTTCTTTTACTCAATATCTTAATAGCTTATATACGGCACGATTTAGGAGCCCGTTAGTGTTGAATTAGGTACGACGGATTATTTTTCAATCTTTCCTCTTTCGAATAAAAAAAGCATGGCATTGGAAAGGTCAAAATACAAATTATTCTATTACTAGCAAGGTTACTAGGTTTCACACGCGTTAAGTTACGGCTTTGATTACTGCTCCGCTCCCCCCATAGTTTAAAGCCTCAATGAGCTATATAACGCAAAAAGATTTTCTCAAATCGGATACAAATAAATGTTTTGCTTTATAATTTTAGTATAGATTTTTCTACCATGTTTGTAAACGTAACTAGTACTTTGGTTATTGCATTGTGAACATAATGTCTATTTTAGGTATAAATGTAGATAGAAAATTAGAGCATTTTTTTTGTTCCAATGCAATAAATTTTATGATGCTTAGCTGGTAATCTGGTATTAAGTCAGTCACATTTTCTTGTTTCTAGGTCATGATTTTTATTATACCTACCTACCAAATATGAGCATATATACGCATATAATTAAATCCTCTACTGAATTCTCCTCTGAAGATGTGAAGATTTTAATCAAAACTTTTTGGGCGAAGAAAATGAGGTTATCTGCCTAATTATAATAATTAATGGTTTCAGGTGTTGATCTCAGAAATCACGTCTCAACCCGCTTCATTTTATGTAAATCCGGAAAGCGGAAATAGTCATTAAGTAGTTATTAATATGATTCACGAGTTTTGATTGTAAATGAGTATTTAACAGGGAGAATTGATTCATTAGATATAGCAAGAAATTTCCACAGCGGTAACCGCTATCAAAGTAAGTTCCCACTTGAGATTTTAGTAAATATTGCAGAGCGTAGGTACAACATTGTTTACTGTAGGAGTCGCTGAAGTCTTCATACTTTTATAAATATTGGTCGCAAAACAAACACAGAATGTTATTTCACCTCTCCACCAAGTTTCTGTTGTAAAAGAATAAAATATATAAGGTAAAGTTTCGTGAAAAGGCCAGTTACACATATATAAATCAATGCGGGGTGCTGAATTTTAAATTTTCACTAACGCCTTGTTTTAAACCCGCCCACGGTTACTCGGGAATGGCTCTGAAAGGTCAGCTTTGCATTTCATTTCACACGATTATTGCATAAAAATCTTTTGTGCTTGAAAGTATTATTCTATTATAAACCCACTGAAATTGCACCGACTTTTATTTAACAATGGACAAAGGATAATAAAAGATTGGAGAATTTACCCGAAAACCAAGTTGCGGCAGTATTAAGGACTGTCAAAGCGACTTTACTTTAGGACTTATTTTTTCAACAGAGCTTTTAACGACTTTTTAAAAATATAGGTCTTTTCTTTAAAAGTAGAACAACAACAATGTGAAAAGATTGATCAAGAGGCTTGTTGTTCTATTGTGAGCTAACGAGCTAAGTAAGTAGTACTGTCTACAACCAGTCTACAGTTTATTGACAAGCGTGAGAAATGGTGCAATTAATACAATTTGCAGCGAGGCCATAGAAATCTTATTCTAGTTTCACTATAAAATAAAATAATATGAAAATATTAAACATTTTGGTGCCTTGAAATTGGACTACATTGCAGCTAAAATTTTCACAGGTTATGTCCGACGTCAGACGTAGGTATTACCCATTTCCCAGATGGCGTTCGTCGGTATAATAGTTGGGCGTTAGTCCGGAAAACTGAGATCCTCTGTGAGTTCCCACAATACAGCGTCTCCCATTTGGAACTCCGCAAGTCTGAGATAGTTTTGTGCTCAATTCTTTTAAAAGCTGTTTTACTTCCACCTCGGATATTTTGCACGACTATTTTAGGTCTGCGCTTTCAATTTCATATATGTTCGCGACGAGCCCTGTTTTACATGACATTTGAATTTAAATGAAAACGCTTTTATTTACATATTGCGTATTTCTATTTATTGCACGATGTACTGTATCAATATACATCGGTTTATCTCACTACTGAAAATGTTTATGCGAAATTTTTCGTCATAGGTACTCGTCCTCTTTCCTTCCATGTTAATACTCACATCCCGAATGTCTGGTAGAGTGGAACGTAATCTAATTAGCCGGCTCATTACCATCATTAAACCGTGAATAACAATTTTACATAATTCTCGTTAGTACTTATAATGTTTTGCACATAGAGAGTAAAAATATTAACCACATGACTTCATTTTGTACCAAACGCCCAGGTGCTACTTATTGTTACTTAGTAAACTTTTTCAACTCCCATTATAGCTCGTGAATTATACTGTCCATGCATTTTATCCACTAAATATAACACGAAATGGGGGTTATAAAACGCAGTACACCTGCATTATGCAAATCACTGTTGGCAAGTTCGCAGCAAAATTAGTCTCTTACGTCAGTTACTTTAAAACTATACCACTAACGGTGTTTTGTGGTTCAAAAATGACGTAAAATTAACAGTATTTATGTAAAACGTATAATAAAACTAACGCTCTTTGCTTCGTTGAGTTTTGTATAGAATCTAGACATTAGTACCGTTACTTAGGTATTAGTTCTTATTTAGCAATACAAATCGCAGGTTCGTGACCCGCTGTTTATTTTTTATTTGTTTGATAATACAGAAATGAATTGTCTGCATATCTCATTCATTACATAGATTACTTATCTGTACTCTTTCCGAAGTATAACAACATCGTGCGGGACGAGAGAATCTCAGGTCATTGATCTATTTGCGAAGCTGTGGAGCCGACAATTTTTTATCACATCTCTTAATTTTGTTACCACCTATATAAAACTTTTTGTGGCTACCAAGTTTCTGTTTCGGAATATATTGTAATTTATTATAAAAGTGTTTGTTTTGAACGTAACCTATTAACAGGAGGTATTCATGGTCGTAAGAGCGACGTCCTCTAAACTAGCTAGACTGCAGTAATTCTTAGTATATTATAGTTTCATGATCAAAACAAGTTATTCATATTTTAATCTTGTTTGACCTTTACATTTTTTTTGTAACAAATCTTGCCCTTGGTACATGCAAATTGACGAAGGATATTTAAAACATGTAGGTAGGTATTTGTTGAGCTGTTCTATAGAGAATATAGATTTTTCTTACTAGAAGTGTATGTGTTCCCCAGACCGATTCCAGTCACGGCGGCTAATCTTAATGTAGACTAGACAAGTACGCAGGACATATTATATGTGTGCGTAAACACAGGTGCCTTACCTTTTCCCTAACCATCATAGTCCGATGGGACTGGTATCCTACACAACTAGGAAGAAATTAGGCGCAAGACTTGCTTTTCGAGGCAGGGGGTGACACACTACTAACTTCCAAACTTCGTACCTACTGTTACTGAGGAATCCCTATTGAAAAAACCCAACAACACTGCCCGACCTGGAAATTGAACATAAGGACACCACGCTCAACAGTCGTTATTGCTACCACGAAACCAACGGGGCAGTACCTAGAAGTGTAATTAGATTCTAGTAGTAGCCGGCAGTATTCTTCCTTCCGAAGTAGCTCCTCAGCCTTGTATAATAGACAGTCATCGATACAATAATACATAGTTAAAGCGAAGGTGCGTGTCGTACGATCCGACACGCGACCAGTCGTTTCTCGTATCGATTGACCCAAATGTACTTATTGTCGGTGGCTTGGCTTGTTTTTATTGGCAAGTAGACGGCCGATAGCCACTAAAAATACGATTTACCATTAAGCTTCTTTGCGTTGAGTTTCCGAGGATTTGCAAAGGCCATAAATTTAAGATTGTGCACGTTGACATTGCGAAGCCTCGCGGGCGCTTTTGCTGTGTACTTTAATTAAGATTAGTTAGAATAATAGGATTATATTAACTGAATGAAAATACTTTACTTAACCATTTTGGATAATAAATATTCGTTCGTAGTTTGGTAAGACCAGAACTTAACCGTAATTAATTTAGCACTCGTGTTAATTACGTTTGCAAAAGCAATTGTTTTGTAGTAAATTTTAGTAACAACGAGCAGAACAACCAGTTTAGTAATGATCAATGCCCAATGGTCATATTGTATTTTTTATTGTGAATTGTGATATTAAAACTTACTTAAAAATAAATAAACGTTTTTACAATAGAAATAGTGAGCAGGCAATGGTATCATCATTATCACATTCAGTTTTATCAAAAACGAAATCACTGTAAAAGTGATATGTGACCCACTGCAAGGCAAATGCCTCTTCTCATACAGAGGAGGCATGAGCATTGATCACGCTTGCATACGGCAGATTGGCAATTTCAGACTTATATTAACTATAATTTAAGTCCAGGTTTCCTCATGTTGTTTTCACTCAACAATGTCAGTGATGTCCAAGATGAAATGAGAAATGATATATTTATGAATTTAAAAAGTCACTTTAGTAAAATTATAAGAAAGATGTTTACTTCTTTAATATACCTAGTTTTTATTGTGTATGCGTCATAACTTGTACAAAATACAGTGATTGTCCGGTTGTACCAATTAAATATAACTTAAATACTTTTAATCATAGGTACAGTGGCGACCAAAAGTCCATACCCAATCTCAAAACGTATTAGGTTGACGTTTAGTTTGACTTACGACCTTTTACTTTCAAGAATAGACACATGTATCATCGTTGTAAATGTAGTTCATAATTTCAACGTTTCTACATGAGACAAGATGGTCTAGCGGTTAAGCGCGCCCAGTTGACGGCGTTAATCAATGAGCCGCGAGTTCGAATCTCACATTATTTTTGTCTTTTTATTTTTACTCAATTTGAAGAAATGAACAGAAATATAATATTCTTTAGCTTGTTCGCTTTGTTCACACATTTCGTAAATTTAAAAGGGTAGTCATAGAAAACTAATAAAGAATTTAGATTTCTGTGAGGTAGACATGAGTTTTGTGCATATTTAACTTGATTGGAATGAGCGTTGTCGTTTGGTTGTGGTTGTTGGTTAGTAACGAGTGATTTAATAGATACTCGTAGTGGTATTGTAAGTATTCTCGAAACGCAGGCAAATAATATTACTGAGGCGAGGGCGACTATTATTGGGCTGCATAAAAGTGGTCCCAATTAATATCTTATGAAACCTGACTGAATGTGAGTATTATATTAACGAATTGTAAATTAAACTTTTATTTGAAATTTATACCTAAGATACCTAAAATTATTTGGTGGCATTTCGATTAATACTTATTATTGATTTTTAAATATATAATGACGCCAAAAAAATGTGTTTATTATGGAATTTATAAATAAATAGTTTTAATATATTAAAATTTGTTATATTAAATAAATATTATTAAATTATATAAAAAATTAAGTCACTTTAGTATTTTGTTATAAATGCCTAATATTACTTTTTTTGTTGTTTTAGACGAATACTATTATTAGTCTCCGGAGCAAGAAATACGAGGAAGAGGATAGATAGCCTATCCTACCTACTCAACAGCGAAGTGGATTAAGTTTGGTGGTTTCGCACTGGATAACATACTGTTTACAACAACAGCTGCATGCATCATAAACCAGAAAAAATACGTTTCGTTTTTAATATGTGGGGATGACGTGCAACAGTGCTACTTATGAAGAAGTATTAGACGGTGTTATGCAACATTTAATAACCTGGATGTTTTAGTTTTAATAATTAGGTGCAACAGTGCTACTTATGAAGAAGTATTAGACGGTGTTATGCAATATTTAATAACCTGGATGTTTTAGTTTTAATAATTAGACGGTGTAACTAAATATTTAGTCATAATTATATTATATATTCGTAGATAGTTATTTAATGATCTTAAATTGAGGTTTAGTTTCAATCTTCTTTTCATCAAGAAAACGAATTATTAAACTATTACCTCACTAAGTTTATTGTGACGTTACATAAAAAAAACCTGTTCATAAAGTCTGAATTATAGTTTAGTTTTCAATTAACTCTGCTGAATACCAATTCAGAAACTTAATACGTGAGCATCACCAAATTTATTTGTGTTATTAAAATATCCTTCTCTTATTATGTTATTATGAATTTTATTGACTAAGTGGGTATTCAACAAAAAATCTTATGAACAGTTACAAGAGAACTTCTTTTATTTCGGTAGGAATGTGACGTTACAATTCTCATAAGTTTGTTAATTTTAAAAATAAATTTTTGTTATCACACAGCACGCCTTTTTTTCCTACTTCCAATTACAAAAAGTTAAAATAAAATCACATAAAAAGTTAAATAAATAATACAATAACTAATATTTGCTTCTTATAAAAAATAAATAACAAGCATGAATACGTAATAATTCAACATAAACCTAAAAAGATTTTGCCTAACATTATTATGGTTTCAAGTAACAAAAAACAGCCACACATAGTATAAGATTTGAACTCGGAATTCAATGATCGTAAACCCTTTCTTATCCAAACCAGCTGCCAGGCCATGTTATAATTATGCGAAATTTAGCAATGCAATGGTAAGAATACGTCGCGCGTCGGGTAGGACTCGTACGGTAAACAGAAATATAATGCCATTTCGCGTAGTGCGACGATGGTTCATTAGTGTGTGTTATCTGTGGAATGTTGAGACATCACTCGTAAACACACATGCGCACGCGCTGACTGGGTCGCGCCCGTGTTCATAGGAAAGTGAACCTTAGCGTGGGTATGGATTTCTGAGCGCTTACTGTACATAACAGTAATAAACACATTTCAGCATGACCCTGCGTCTCTGTACACGGGTTGAAATATTTAAAACAATCTGCTGTAAGCCTCTTACGGACGGGGTTGGATATGAAACGCTCCCAACCCTGATGCTCACATAAAAGGATGTTAATCAAAGGGAAACAATGACCTTTTACCTAATCCATTAACATTCCCAAGGTCCTAAACTGGTTTATTAAGTTTCGCCATGACACACACACATGCACTGTATGACACATTCGAGAATTAGTTATTATATTCGTGACGTGATCACGTGACCCATTATTTTTAAACGCAACTGTTTTCCGCATTCATAAAAACGTATATCTACATTCTATGTATCTTCGTATGTTTATATTTAAGTATGATCTTCAATCTGGAAAATCTTTGCCTACTTTTTTACAAGTCTTGAAAAAAGTAAAACAGCGTTTGGCCGAACAATTTAGACAGATATCGACGTTTTTTTCATTGGCTTTTTTTAGAGTTTTACAACAGATTTATTATTAATGTCATAATAAATATTCCTATCCTTTGTAAGATTATCTGGTTTATGTTGGAACATAAACCAGATTAACAAAGGGATAGCCTTTTTTGCCAGTCCCTTATCCAAAGCCTTTGCACAAGCACTCGAAGCCCACATTCTTCTCTAAGTTTTAATTTTCGTACAAAATATTTCTGGAACATACTTTTAATGTTTTTTTCTCGCAGGTATGCCTTGAATGTCCAAACTAGTGACACACTCTATAGATAGTTGTTTGGCTTTCCCTACCGCAGCAATCTCGCATTTTTTCTTTAAGAGCTCGGCTTAGACGCCATGCTGTTCGTGATTTCCCGAGGACCCCTAACAATCTCTTTGTGCACGACCTCATTTTGTGTTGAATGCTCGCTTTTAATAGAGCCACCAAGTCGCTGACGTATAAACATGTACACGTACAGGTGATGCCTATGTTTGCCTTTCAATAGTTCTTGTTGTCTTTTAATGACTCCACAATATTTTGCATCATTAACAAATTAACAATGTACTTAAGATTTAGATACATTTGCGTTGGGATCTGCTATCTAGCTTCCCGGCTGAGGTAACTCCGTGTATTAATAAAGGCAGAAAAAATTACGCCTATTTTATCTGTTATCAGTAAGCCCATTTACGTTAAACAATATTGTATCACGTACCATATTTTTTTAAACACAGGTATGTTTATACTTAAGCGGCGTTAGAGACAATGTCTAGGTCGCCAAAATTCTTACAAAAAAGACAAAAGAAATTCTTTCAATTTGAAGTTCCTCTCTAGAGACAAGATAGACTTACATTACGTGAAGTAGCAAACTGTGACAATTTACTGTTTTTGCTCTACTTACAAACTCGAGAACGAATAAGATTAGTATTCCATTTAGGCTTAATTTTCTATTTAACTTTTTTTGGGCTTTAAGAATTCTGAGCCTGTTATAATGGCGCTACTAAAAATAATTTGGGTATTCTTCAAGATGTGGGAAATTTTCTGAACGAAGGTAATAAAAAAATGCTAGCAGTTCTCGCATAGTCTTACCCAGTTCTTAGTTCCACTTACTTTTAGGTATAAACCACACTTGATGGGCTAAAATCATCATCATCATCATATCAGTCGCTTGACGTTCACTGCTAGATATGGGTTAAAATGTCAGTTATATTTTAGTTAAGGACGACTGCTTATACCATTCAAGACGTGTATGGCGCCATCAGGTACCTACTAAATATTTACACAAGCAACTCTAAATGGAATTTAAATAGGGTACTACACGAATAAATTCACTCCATGGTACAGGCGCCTTAACTGCTGCTCTTCAAATTAATTACTTTGAAGATAGTAAAGAGTACGTGAGCGCAATTTGGCAACGCCTTCAGCCCCCACTTACTTGTCATGATAACGTCAAATGGGCGGTTTTGATGAACTGATAGGTGAACCGATAGTACTAAACAGTTTAACTAAAGTTACAGACGTAAGCCATTTTAGGATTGGTTAGTTACCTATAAATACTAATATCATAACGCTGAAGAGTTTGTTTAGTTAATCGCGCTGATCGCAGGAATTGGTAGTCCGATTTCTGAAAAATCCTTTTGAATTCTTTTTAGCAGTAACCAAAGACGTAGCTTAACGAGGGTGAAACCGCGGAGTACGGCTAATTGTATTAAAGTTTAATTAGCACTTACAAAATCACGTTGGCCTTTTTCAGCGGCACGAACTGTAAATGTCAATATTAATACACAAACAAATTCTGTAAATTAAACGTAGGTACCTCCAACATTTTGTGTAGTTTGGAAAACCATTATTTTGTATTCGAAATAGTCGAGTGCCGTGATCAATCAATTCAGTGTTGTGCTCGAAATATGTTACATTTATACATATGTCAATGTGTTCTGCGACTTTGACAAAGGGTTTTTCTAAAATGCTTCACGACCACGGTACACAGCTAAGGTTTCGGTATCACGTACAATTGTAGTTTATTTTGACACCAAATAATGCCGCTTGAAATATGGGCTCGGATTTGTGGTTCTCACTCTAGGCTCTAAATTATTCTATCGATAGCATATCTACGCAGTTTTGCTTCGATACCTAAGGCAATAAATCGCCTTATAAAGCAAGCCCATTAAATAGGAAACCCATTTCAAACGATTAGAGACTTGCGAAACGCCGAAATGGTTTCAGCGGATACTTTGGCTGCAAATCTCGATTACCGAACAATAAATCGACTATGTAATCTCATTAATACTAGACCCTTATTCATTTCCGTGGTAACGCGTTAGATCTCTCGAAGATTCCGGAGTTAGGCGATAATCTTGTGGAGTTTGGTTGAAACAAATATCACTTGATTTCCTTTGATATTTTTAAGTGTCTACAGATTGGGTCGTTACTGTCCTAGTTTTACCGTAGTAAAAATAATAGGTTGGTCATTTTAAGGTTTGGGTATCATTTTCTTTTTATTTCTTGGGCTGTTTTTCTGTTTATCTGTAAAGAAAACTGGGTTTATAAAACGCCTTGTTGAGTTTCTTGCAGATCTTTATTTACTTAGGGTTTATTAAAATGTCATTTTCAGCCAGCTAAAAATACTCGAGCCTAATCCGCAATACGTGCTTTCAAAAAGTAACAACAAATTGGCCCCGACTCCACTCATTTTAGATTTTTGTCTTTGGATTACAAAATCCAATATCGTTTTCGCTTAATACGTCGCTCAGCGTATTTTGCAACAAGCCTGGTACAGGCTATTATTGTTAAAATTGCCGTTAGCTTTGTATTCCGAGTCCCTTTCTGTCGGAAAATATACCTAATTGCATTACTTGAGCCTTGGGGCTGAGTGGGTCGTGTCGAGGATTTAGGGATAATACTGAACTGTAGTTATGTCGTGTTGTGTGGAAGTATTCGAGAATAGAAATAAAATATATCGGTGGTATTTCTTGATGGATCGGGAGTGACTTACGGATGCCTCCCATGTGAGTGACTTGCGATTTTATGTGTAAGACGTGAGGAGTATATTCGCAGCAACCGATATTACAGCTGTCGTAAATCCGAAACGAATTATTTGAAAGCTTTGCCGAGGTCTGCTCTGATTATCTTGCCCTAATTTCGTTCCTTATTGGACTATAGTGCCATAAATTGGGGCCTTCCCTTTTATTTCAGTAATGATTTTCTGGAACGTACATAAAAATAAAAACAACTAGCCTTTCTTCCTTCATAATCTACATGATCTTGAATCCGGATACTAAAACATAAAATCCGAATACTTTTCAAGCTTATTCTAAAGATCAGACTTGTTCGTAACTTTGATTTATGTTGTGGTAGCAGCTGTACCTGCCCACGCTTGTTACAATATTTAACGAGGGAACCAAGCAGGTTACTTGAGGTGTTCATAGATGGTCAGCTAACCTGTCATTATTTATGCCTAGTGTAAACGTCAAACCTAATCAGTCATTTCTATGTGTGGGTGGCATTGTAGCACTATCGATCGAAACTATATTTGTTTTACGTAATGAGTTACGGCAAACTAGACTCTTTCGGTCTTACACCATTTTAACTACCAGGAAAGCTTTTTCAACAATGTAACAGTTTTAAACTTTAGATCATTCACGGGTTGAACAAATATTTGTTCTACTACCCCTGCCGAATTTCCATGACAAACAAATAAATTAAACACAGAACGGAAGATGTATCATTTGTAGGTAAATGTAACTAATTCAGATAAAGCTGAGCTTAAACTATTCATTAGGTCGCCTCGGCCCAAGCTCGCGGTCCAGTGGAATTATTTATAAGGATACCGGATAGGGTGCCCATTATTCTCTTCCGCTACAACGCTAATTTCATTTTACAAAGTGAATATAGAGCAGAATATTTCAGAAGGGAGCAGCAGCTGTGTAGGTTCTAGACGAAACAAAATTGTATGCTTTGAGCATAAATCAAAATTATTTACCTATACATTACCTGTCTATTTATGGAATGCTAAATTGTATGTTGGAACCGGTTCTACATGACATAACGATTTGGTTATTACCATGTATCTCGCTCAGTTTTTGCGCTACTTTTTAGCGTCTATAATTACAATGAACGCCATTTATTTACACGTAGGACGGCTTATTCTTCACGCATAATACGATTCATATTTAGTTTAAAATGTCAGGTAATTCATCCCAATTCATGTGACCCCAACAATAAAAGTTATAACGAATAAATCCCTGTGATAAAAACAATTCTGGTAACCCTAGTAGCGGGTTATTTCTACTCATCAACGTGAGTGCTGAGCTTTAGGCCCGTCCAAATGCGTGGTTATGTGACTCCGCCATTACTCTTTATGACGGCTGTGAAAATTTACGCCATCCGGACCAAGTGAAATATCCTAGTATTGACAACCAACAAAATCATTGCGGTTGACAGATTTGGTATAATTTTTATGATGTTGTGTTTTTTTTGTGGAAAGGTGTGGTGCAAAAGCCTTGTCTGGGATAATAACTGAGTTTTGCATCTGTAGGAGAATGGAGGGCTTAACATTTGATTGGAGTATACAAAGTCGTCTGTCTTGACAGTTTGATTTATACTACTTACCAGGAGCGACCTTGCCTTCAAATTACATATTCACAAACAACCAACTAATTGGATTCGCCTCATCCATCACACAGGATCCTTAACATGTAGGCGCTTCACGCAAAAACAGCTAGGCGTACTTGAAACAATGGCAGGGTATCAGCTTGTTTCTGGCGTGACTGCCCGTTAGTTGCACCCAGCCAGACAAAACCGTAGTCTTAACGATGGATTACACACTACTTGCTGTTAATAGCAGACGATAGCTTACCGTCGGTTTTAGTGTTATATCGAGGGCAATAAACGTGAAACTTGAACAGTGTTTTATATGTTTGTTAGACGCATTTTAGACTACTCTATATTTGAGACGGTGACTATCCACATTATATTGTATCAATTCTCGATATTATGTTGTTTAGAATTCAGGCTTATACAGTTTAAAACAAAAATCATGCACGTCTTTGTATTAAAATACATTTCCTAAAAGACCCACATGTATTGTTCGTATTTTCTACTATCATCAGCAAGAGTTTAGTCACGTTTTTTCCTTATACGTAACTTGTGGAAGCGACATAAAGATCTTGTGATACGCCACGAGGTCAATTGGTGCAAGACCTTATTGCCCACTATTGAATGTTCGAACAATGACAGATTGGAGGACTGTTACGTGTACAACAGGGTGACCCATTTACGCCGAATCCCTGATTAATGAGCGGTTGATACGCGACATTCTGAAATTTGACGTTTGATTTACCGAATCGCTGCGGTGGAACGATATTGGGTAGTCCGTTTCGAAAATGTGTCTACCGTGTTCCAGCAAGTTCATAAATTAGTATAATGATCCCTTGTGGTCGAGTGATCGATTGGGCTGTTGATCATAAATGTTTTGCTTGTGTCCTAAACCAAACTGCTTACAGTTAGCTGGGGTTTGCGTTGGTTCTGTAAGTTCACAACTTACAGTTCTTGTAAAAGGTTTCTACGATTTCTTACGTCTGCCTTCATCCTTTTACACTTCATCTTATATCTTGTTAGCTAGCAGTGTGTACAAGGCTGACTAGTTAGTGCCGTATGGTTAGCTGCGGTGCATCCATACAACGACTGTTCATTCACGCTGATTCTGCCGTGAGACCGGTTTCGATTGCACTGCTATTAATAGACGAACACATCAATGAAGCTACAGATAATTTCATTCCAGTTCAGTTTTTATCGGAAAGAGTGAATGAGAAAAGAAACGGTACAATCTAAGATAAGATCTAATGAGTAATATCTTTAGTAGAGAAATACAGAGATGAGGGAGAAAATGTTTATAGTCTGCTAAAATGTTTAATTCCAAACCATTAGAATTGGTATTCGTCTCTCGTTGTCTAGCAAGAATAATAAGAAGCACTTTCTGTCTTTCACAAAGCAATTAGCTTACTTACAAAGGATGAGCCTACGCAAATAAAAAGTCCAAAGTCTAGAAGCAAAAAAAGTATGAGTAATAAGTTTCTGATCATAGGTTTCATTGTTGAGATTACAGTAACGTACCTATTGATAGCAAAGGAGTATTAAACTATAGTCGAAGCGTAGTATGATTACAAGCATATTGTCTGTGTGGCACATGTTAGGGCTGACGATTTTATCTGGATGCAGGTAAAGATGATGATGGCGTGGAATGTTTTAGTGAGGCTTTTACTCAGATTCGTTTTTTAATATCTCAAACAATAGATCTTAGTTGGCACAGATATATTTGTAGTTGATAGTAAGCAAGTAGTACTATTGATAAGTGCGTGTGCGTCTTCTGATAACACTTTACGTGTAGATAAAAACTAAATGGTTATCTGCTTTATTGACTGAAATTCTTAGGCGCACCTGCGGGTACAGTTTGCACTGAACTTGACAACTGAGCATATATTTTATTTTTTTAAGACAACTGCTTCGGTGTGTCTTGGATATGACTGCTTCGGTATGTTGGGTAACGGGTGATAAGTGACCGATATTTTTAATCATGATAACTAATAATTTTTCCATAGAATCTATTCTTTAATTTGAAATGCGCGCTTATATGTATGGCCAGTTGTATGAACGTGGACGAGGCAAAAGGAGTACGTTTAGCTGGTGGCGTTTTGTGGTTTCTGCCTACCCCATGGGAAGAAGGCGTGAGGTTATGTATGTATGTTGAAATGCATATAACGTCCTCAGTCTAGATAAGTACATATAATCATGTTTTTAAGTATCGGTCACTAACTACCAGTCACCCTATATATTTCAGCGTTTATAAGTTTAAATATATTCTCTAATTGTAAAGAAAAAAAAATACAGTATTCTCTGTCAACCCTAAATTAAAGATAACAGTACACTAGACAGATGCGAGTGCCACATAACTGATAGACGAACTACATATACCCGGTCTTGTTTACACAACGGTGCACAACGTATCGACGTTTACTCAGTCAGTCTAACGATCGTTAAGCCGAGATGTTTTAGTGAGACAGACGCGCTTTGATACAGATGCAGCTTTGATCACTGCTTATTTGACTCTTGGATTAGTTGATTCTGTCTTTATTGGATGGAATGTTATTGGCGTTTGGTTATTCTAGCTAGAAGTGATGATGTCTCTTTTTATGATTCTGTAGATTCACATATAGGAATATATTTGTTGAGTACAAAACAGGTTTCAATGTATCTTCTTTGTTGATTTTAATGAATTCTGTATTTACTTCGAAGTAGAAACGATAGTATCGTACACTGTAAGACCAATTGGACGCGTCAGTGATCCGATTTGTCATTCGGTGTATTTATTTGCCTTTGGGACGACATCGAAAAGTTTCTTTACTCCTAACAAGACTCGGTTTCAACCTTGAATCCCAGTAGATGACAAACGGAAAATACGCAAATAAAGATCTTGAGAGAATACAACTACATTTTCTTAGAATCTACAATAACAACTTGTTCAAACAACTACAAAACTAATTAAAATTACTAATTGTTCGTATTTCTGATTTTCCATTTATAGATTTGTTTTTCGTTTGACTAAACAAATCAACAAGCGTTCGTTTACGTAGAACTCGTTGCAAACGATAATATTTTGCCATTCCTTTAATTAACGTTATGCCGTTTGTAGTTTTAATTGATCATTGCAATTGATGCACGGATCGCTGAGTTTCGATGGAAATTCAGAAGCTCTCGTTCGCTCGTTATTTGCCTGACAATTTATCAGAATTAACGAGGTTGAATTCTCTGAATTTGATTCGTAGTTATTACCTATGATTTTCTATGTAAATGAAGATAACTCGTGTTCTCTGAAAATGTGTGTAGTGTGAATTTAATTATTTTCATGTTACAATGTCGAGATATCCACAGCACAAATTTTATTATTAAAATATCTTCTTTATTATTCGTTTTAGAGTTTAGAGTTTCTCTAGAGTCGTTCGTAACTAAATTCTAGTTCGAAAAAAAGTACTAGTAAAATTATTAACAGTACAAACAATAGTAAAATTATTCAGAAGCTTTGAAAGTCCTGTGAATACTAGTAACGTAACTGTGATTCATTATAAAACATGATAAAGCCGTGTGATGTAACTCAATAACGCAATTCCTTGTTGTGGTCAAGTTTTTGGACATAATGTTACGAGATAGTCTCATCATCATGAATAATAAAATTCCCATAAATAAGTACAGTTAGCAGGAACAACTTTATTTATAACCGCCATTGCTCTATATTGACAATCATTTGTCTCTATACCAAAGGTTAAACAGGAATTGAACTTGAGTTCCTCATTTGTTCCAGTTGGTGTTTGTTACAGTTTTTTTTGTAACCTCGTTTATTTGGGGTCGCGTCTGCGCAACACGTCTTCTTTTTTATGTTTTTGTAACCTCTGGCTTAAATAGGATCTATGTAATTAGCGCTCATTATACGTATATTGAATGAGGAACTGTTACGATCATGGACTATACATTCAACATTATTTTTCTAATTAGCTTCTTTTAAAAGTTATGAAGTAACTTTAGTAACTTTCAAGTACCGGAAGGCGGCAGTGTTGGAATGGGGCCTTTCAACATTGGAAGGTGGACTAATCACCTGGTAAAGGTTCCGGGAAACCATTGGCATACGGGCAGCGCAGGGCCGGTCATTGTAGCTGTCTTTAGGAGAAGCCTGTGTCCCGCAGTGGAAGACTTTCGACTGAAATGATAAAGATGATAAAAGGTTATAATTATTGTAATTAAGTTTAATTTCTTAAGGGGTGTTCTTAAGAGGTTCCCTCCCGCCTTCATATTGCTAACATTCGTAAAAAACACTGATCTAGTAAGAGGCGCAGATCCTTCCCTTTACTATTATAATATCAGACATATTACGCGCAGTCACGACTTCCGAATCTGTCCCTGTCGTATTCAATTATCCGTTGAAACTGCCAGTATCAATAAGACAGGAGCAAGTGATGAATTACCATGGTCGCCTGACGTTCCCATAGGATTGAACTGCATGTCCCGTGATTTAGTAGTGATGTGCACGAGATAAATGTGCTGTGGGATGTGAGTGGATGAAAGTGTGGGTACGCGGAAGCTTGAATGATGATATGTTATCGTTAGGGTAAAAGTAGTAGTTATTTATTCATCGATAGGGGGATGTGTGATGGATTTTTAAGCAAAAGCGGTTCAGCATGTATTAGTAAGGTTTTACCTTGTGTTAGCGACGCATAATACAATACCTGGCCATACTATGTTGTAATAGAATAAAGTAGTTTGTACGTACATAAATAAGTTTTAAGAAATTTCTTTGTTAAATTTTATTGTAAATATGGAGGTAGCGTGCAAAATAATGTATTAAATTCACTTTGTCGAGTCCCAAGATTCAGTTCGCTAATGTCTCTCAGAGCAACGGCACGCTACCATCTCGCTCGTTATTTTTCGGTCACCCGCTGTAATATTTTGTAGTTTAGTACAAATAAACGCCTACAAACGTATTTTCGCTCGAGTATTATTCTTACGAAGACTCCAGACCCGCTACAACTGGTCATTCGAGCCGCATCATGTTTACCACGCCGCACAAAGGAGTTGTCACACGGAGGACAAAAACGCGGCAAGAACAAGAACAAAGGGAGTTAATTGAGCGCCAGGCCATGGAGGCTCAAGCCTTGGAGACTGAAGCTAATGTCCAGCCTGCTACAGAAGCCTTAAGTGGGATTTCTACATACAGTACGCGTCACGTGTCTGAAAAGGCAGGTACCAGTGTAAAATCGGAATTAGTGCCCCATGACCGCAGTCAAGGTCAAGCGCCACGTGACAGAACTGCTTATTCTTGCACTAGCAAAAGCTCGCTGAAGTCGACCTCAAAAAGTGCGAGGATAAAGTTACAGTTAGAGGCAGCTAAGAAGAAGGCTCAGATACAGATGGACCTTATTGATAAAACTCTAGAGGCGCAATTAGCGGAGCTCAGCGAGGAGGAGGAACTAAAGGAATACAGTTCACAATACGAAGGAAAAATCCGTCCTCCAAGCAACATTGAAGAATGGGTGGAGCACCAAAGCAACCATTTTGAGCCACAACTGGAGCAGCAAGCCCCCGAGCATGGCAACCACACGGGTGAGCTGCGACAGCCAGTACCGGCATCGACGCCCGCAGTGCCGCCCGCGTCAGTACCAGCGTGCGCGCCTGCCCAGGCCGCGCCCCCTTTACCTGACGCCACCATCACTGCGCTCAATCACACGGTTCAAATGTTGGCTGGTGCACTGAAGGATCTTTCCACTGCAAACGTGGGCAGTGAACCTAATGGCAGGTTACTCGGCCGTCTCAGCACACCTAAGGATTTACCAGTGTTCGCAGGCGACCCAATGGAATGGCTACAATTTAAACAAGCCTATGAGGAATCAACAGAAGTTTGTAGATTCACAGATAAAGAGAATCTATGGAGGCTAAGAAAATGCTTAAAAGGATCAGCAAAGGATGCAGTCACCGCTTTGTTCATTAGCGCCACGTCACCTGATAAGGTTATGTCGACGTTAGCGTTACGTTTTGGAAACCCTGATT
Source organism: Caradrina clavipalpis (assembly GCA_932526535.1). NCBI lineage: Eukaryota > Metazoa > Arthropoda > Insecta > Lepidoptera > Noctuidae > Caradrina > Caradrina clavipalpis. The sequence goes on from OW052088.1 coordinate 4,146,422, forward strand.
GCATCATTTCCCGAGTCCTACAGGATGTCAAACGCCTTCAGTCACTGCATCAAGATTACCATAAGGATATCGTCTCTTTTGCAATAAAAGTGCAAAACTATGTGGAATCAGTGCGAGCCCTAGGACGTGAAGAATACCTACAAGGTGTCAGTATAGTGCCAACAATCTTGTGCAAACTTCCTGCTGTGTTGTTATCCAAGTGGTCTGATTACAGTTACAACCTGATCGTTGAAGGAAAGAAACCAAGGTTAGTAATATTATCTGAGTTTTTAAACGAAGAAGCCGTTAAAATATCTAGTACTGCTAGTATTTTCAGTATGGGGCGAAACGACTGTCATAAACACAAGTCGTACGATAATCCACGTATACACACAGTGCTAGCTCAAGACACAGAAAATTATTCTAAATGTCAGTTTTGTCGTATATCTAAACACATACTAACGGATTGTAAACAGTTTAAAAAGGCACTACGCAAAGTCAGATGGCAATATGTAAAGCGAAGCGGATTGTGTTATAAATGTTTGTTATCACGGCACGATCGCATGACATGCCCTGCGCCGATGTGCGACAAAGATAACTGCGGTCAAGGACATCACCGGCTACTACATTACGTCACAAATAATAACATCATTACGGAGACGTCTGATGTACAAGCGCAGCAGCCACCTGAGTCATCGCAGGCTACAGAGACATTGACGCATGTCGTCGCGAGTGAACAAAAAGTGTTATTAAAAGTCGTGCCTATCAGTGTTCGTGGACCTAACGGTACAGTGCATACCACCGCGCTTCTGGACGATGGTTCAACAGTATCGTTGATGAGTAATGATATCGCGGAACGCCTCGGTCTGCGCGGCCATACTGAGACATTGCGTATGACTGGCGCGTGGAATAACAACGTATTAGTTTGTGAGTCAACGGTTACGAATGTGGACCTTATTAGTATGGACAATAAGGTTTATAATATTAAAGTACGCTGTGTTAATGAATTTAATTTACCTATGCAAAAGTTATCTGTATTAAAGTGTAATAACTATAGTCATTTACTTGAACTGAAAGATATGTTATGTTGTTCGGATACAAAACCTCAAATACTGATTGGTCAGGATAATTACCATTTGCTGTCACCTATAAAATTAAAAGTAGGAAAGATCAATGAACCGTCTGCAACACTTACTCCCCTGGGCTGGTGCGTGCACGGCACGCTGCGTGTACCGCAGATTTCCCGCTCGTCCTGTCGGAGTCCGGCCGCACGCCGCGACGCGACCGTCTGTACCTTGGATTGGGACCGGGTAAGTGATAATCACGATGTTGTCTTACGCGAGATTCACGAGGAGGTTCGACGTTCTTTTGCCATAGATTCGTTAGGTGTATGCAGCAAACCTCGCCAAAATGCTGATGAAGTTCGAGCAATCTCTCAGTTGGAACGGTCAGCTGAACTCATTGATGGGCGATGGGTGGTTGGCCTCCCTTGGAAGGATGAAACTCGTATGATGCCGAACTCGTATCATAACGCTTTGAGAAGGCTCAAAGGCGTCGAAAGGAAAATGGGTAAAGATTCAAGTTACGCAGCTAGATATCAGGAACGGGTTAATCACTTATTAAATAATAATTTTGCTAGGGAACTAATGGAGACTGGAACGTCGGCACCATCCTGTACATGGTACTTACCTCATTTTGGAGTCGATAATCCAAACAAAAGTAAGCTTCGATTGGTCTTCGATGCAGCAGATCGGATAAATGGTAAGTGTCTTAATGATTACCTACTAACAGGTCCCGACCTCTTATCATCGCTGTTTGGAATAATGCTGCGCTTTAGGGAAAATAAAATAGCAGTCACAGGTGATATCAGGGACATGTTCTTAAGGATAAAAATTCGTGATGAAGACCAGCACGCGCTTAGGTTTCTGTGGAGAAATAACCCTACAGAAAACATCAAAACGTACGTAATGAGTTCTCTAATATTTGGAGCTAATTGCTCACCATTTGTCGCACAATTTATTAAAAATAAAAATGCAAAGCGTTATGAATCATCGCTGCCAGCTGCCGTCGACGCTATTTGTAATTCGCATTATATGGACGACTATATAGATAGTCTACATGACGAAGCGCACGCGATCGAAATGGTTAAGAATGTAAGTAATATACATAAGTCTGGAGGATTCGAGATCAGAAACTGGGTTAGTAACAGCATCAAGGTATTGGACAGTGTAGCTAAAGAAACTTTAGGTGCCGCAGCTGTCAGTCTTAAGTTGGGTCAGCAGTACGAGAGTGGTCGTACATTAGGGCTTCTGTGGTATCCCACGGAAGATACGCTGGGCTTCGATGTCTCTCTAAAAAAGCTACCTATAAACATACTTAATGGTACCAATGTGCGGCCTACAAAACGCCTTATGTTAAAGGTAATTATGTCCGTATTTGATGTTCTAGGTTTCTTATCTCCCTTCACAATACAAGGCAAAATCATGTTACAGGACACATGGCAGTTAAATATTGGTTGGGATGATAACATTCCAGACACTATTTATTTTAAGTGGCAAAAATGGATCGAGCTACTGAAGGAAATAAGCAATGTAAGAATACCTAGATGTTATAATAATATAGTCAATCGCGCGTCGGAAGGAGAAAAGATATTGGAGCCTACGAGCGTAAACGAGACAGGTATAAAACCGGTTACTTATCGTACAAGTCCTCGCTCCTACGCACCGACGGCCGATACATCGCCTACAATAACAGCTACGCAGCGAGCTACGCCTGCTACGGATTCTAAACAAATCGTAGCGGCGGCTACAAGTGCTACGAGTGCATCAGATTATAGGAACTTACAATTACATGTGTTTAGCGATGCCTCCACTAAGGCGATGTCAGCTGTTGCATACTGGCGCTGGAATAATAACGGTGTTGTTTACGTATCATTTATTGCAAGTAAGTGTCGGGTTATGCCTGTGAAAATTTTAACAGTTCCTCGCGCGGAACTACAAGCCGCCGTGTTAGCTGCACGACTGGCTAACACTATTGTCAAGGAACACAGAATGATTTCCGAGCGTAGGTACTTTTGGTGTGATTCTACCACGGTCATTCATTGGATTCGTAACAATACTCGCACATATAAGACATTCGAAGCGAACCGTCTGGGCGAAATCGATGAATTGACCCGCGTACACGAATGGAACTACATACCTACAAATCTTAACATAGCCGATTTGGCTACAAGGGAATCATTCGATCCAACACAGTTGGTTGAATGGTTTAATGGCCCTAACTTCTTATATTCAAAAGAAGGTTTATGGCCGAAAGATATTATTCAGTTGGATAAAGATATAATATCCACTGACGTTGTCACATTGGTACAGGATGTTCTCGCTACCTTACCTGTACCTGATCCGAAACGGTTTTCTTCTTGGCTGAGACTGTTGAGAACCATGGCGACTGTACTGAAGTTTATTGACAGGTGTAAGGGTATACAAAGTGAAATAGATTGCAGTACCATGGAACGAGCGGAACGACTGCTGCTAATGTATGTCCAGACAGAATGTTATGCCGAAGAAATAGCTGCAATAAAAGGTAAAAGGTTAATAAAACGAAATAGCAAGTTACTTACCTTGTCCCCGTACTTAGGTGATGACGGCCTGCTGCGCGTGGGCGGCCGAATTGATGCTGCTAAGGATGTACCTATTGAGATGAAAAGACCGGTTATACTTGACGGTAAGCATCACATAGCGAGGCTGATTATTCGTCACTACCACGTGAAGGCGGCACACGGAAGTCAAGAAACCGTCGTCAATGAGCTGAAACAGAAATACTGGTTAGTTAGACTTAGACCTTCTGTAAAGTCTGTTGTATCTAGGTGCATGCTTTGTAGGATACAAAAGTGCACACCCCAAGTGCCCCGCATGGGTGACTTACCCGATGCTCGCGTGGCTCATCATCAGCGTCCATTCACTTTCTGCGGGCTAGACCTGTTTGGACCTATACTAGTTACTGTTGGAAGACGTCGGGAAAAAAGGTACGGTGTGTTGTTTACTTGCCTTACAGTACGTGCGGTCCATGTTGAGTTAGTCTCATCGCTCACATCGGACTCGCTTATCATGGCGCTCCGCCGTATGGCGGCGCGACGAGGTTGGCCCTGCCATCTATATTCCGATAATGGTACTAACCTTAGAGGAGCCGACAAGGAATTACAGTGTTCATTACGGGAAATAGATTCATCGGCACTGAAAACGGAAGGGGTAAATCACGGTATGGTTTGGTCGTTTATCCCTCCTGCTAGTCCCCATTGGGGTGGGGCATGGGAGAGGTTAATTAGAAGTGTTAAGACTTCTCTCAAAGTTGTGCTCAATGAACGAGCACCACGTGAAGAAGTCTTGGTCACCTTGATGGCTGAAGTCGAGAACATTGTAAACAGCCGGCCCTTAGTTCATGTTTCAGTGGAACCCGGTAGTGTTGAATCTCTTACTCCAAATCATTTTTTAATTGGCAGTTCATCGAACCTACCTGTTGTCGGTGTCTTTGATGACTCGGATCTGTATAGACGCAAACAATGGCGCATAGCTCAAAGGTTAGTTGATATGTTTTGGCGGCGGTGGGTCAAAGAGATTTTACCTACGCTGCTACCAAGGAGGAAATGGCAAGAAGAGCAGAAGCCACTTCAAGTAGGAGACTTCGTCTTATTGGTGGATCCTCAAGGTCCTCGAAATACGTGGCCTAAGGGTCTGATCACCCGCGTATTCCCAGGTAAGGACGGTCGTGTACGTATGGTGGAGGTCAAAACTCAGACAGGTACGTTGCGACGGTCTGCGGTCTGCGTCGCTCCCGTCTCTTTGGTTGATGAGTGCTGTACCAGCACTGGGGTGGGGAGTGTTAGCGACGCATAATACAATACCTGGCCATACTATGTTGTAATAGAATAAAGTAGTTTGTAAGTACATAAATAAGTTTTAAGGAATTTCTTTGTTAAATTTTATTGTAAATATGGAGGTAGCGTGCAAACTAATGTATTAAATTCACTTGTCGAGTCACAAAGTTCAGTTCGCTAATGTCTCTCAGAGCAACGGCACGCTACCATCTCGCTCGTTATTTTTCGGTCACCCGCTGTAATATTTTGTAGTTTAGTACAAATAAACGCCTACAAACGTATTTTCGCTCGAGTATTATTCTTACGAAGACTCCAGACCCGCTACACCTTGTGTGCTATTAGAATTTTTTCGTTAAGCTTTGGCAGTATGCCAAGAAAAAGCTTTTGTTAAAGAAGAGCTGAGGATTATAGGCACTTGGGGACTTAAGTTTTCAGCTTAATCTATCGCAGTCGACTACATGACATGCTATTATAAAAGTTGCGGTATAAAACTCGGTCCTCCGCCTTCATCCAGTCCAGCGTAGCTTATCCCAGTTTTAAAAGACTAGAACAAGTATTGCCTTAATATTTTATACTAGCTTCCGACCGAGGCTTCGTTCGTTCTAGCTTAATGTAATTATGATCCCACGGGAACCGTACGTTTTTTCGGGATAAAAAGTAGCCTATTTGCTATTCCAGTGCCAAACATCCAAATCTGCGTTGAACAGATTTGGATGTTTACGGGTAATTGCGTAACAAACATCCAAACATTTTCACAAACTTTCCAATTACAATAGTAGTAGGATAGGATCCAGAAAGCTCACAATGGAACGTGTTTTTTAATCATTTCTCTTCAAGATCTTTAAAGCAATTTATTTTCCGTAGCAGTCCAGCATACTTCTAAAACGAAGCATCATTACTCGATCCTTAATTGAATCCATGACCTTTGTACTTACGCCAGGCATTCGAACAATTAGATTGAAGAACGTGGATTACGATCTAGGTGGTCCGGGAACAGAATTAACTTTTGTTCTGTAATTTAGTCTGTAACCTGGTGGACTTACCTGTCGGTTAAGGTCAACTAATTATGTTAATTTAAATGTTTTCATTATATAAAGAATCTTATAAAGGATTAATTTAATGGCAGTCGTTTGTCGTTTCGTATCTTTATACTGTGTAGGTACTACATTATGTCCGAGACTTTGTCCGTTTGAATGTGGGTTACCACGAGGTTCTTTTTTTGCGCGGACCCCTACTACTTCTTTTTAATTAGCCTTAGTTACTCCTTATAACTACAGCTATTTTTTTCCGTGAAACTCCCTTAAAAATCGGTCTTGCCGTTTCGGAAATTATCCGAAACAAATACACAAATAATAAAAAGCAGACATTAAAATTTTATTTATTTGTAAAGATAAATATTCCCTAGAACTCTCCTCTAGCATAACTCGTCTTGTCATTTCAATATAATCGCCAAAGCTATTGATTATATGTCCGTAAGTAAATATAACTACAACACATAAATTACGAAAATGAAAATAAAAGTGGCTTAACAAAAGGTCATTGCATATAGGAAACACATGCGCACACAAAAACCATTAAACCGAGAAACAATTTATGCATACCACCAATGTCGAGGTAAAAATTAACAATGTTTTACGACAAGCTGGAAAGCGTGAGTCATCCATTAACATGTTTGTAAGGTTATATACTTGTACGTAATGTGCCATTGTATTTCGTTTGACATCTGCATTATTGGGTTAGAACAGGGGTTCCTTAACATATTTTAGACGCGCCCCCTTGCAACATCGCAAAAATATCCGCGTCCCCCTGCCTAGATAATATAATTTTAGGCTACTAGCAAAGATTACACAGATGGAAAAAATACGTTAAAGTGGTTCATTGCGAATGTGTTTAAATGTCTAACTATTTAACCTAAATATGTTACTAACTTTGTAATGAAATGCCGTAGGTACGGCGTAAACGCTCGTAATTTTTAAATAAGTCCTTAACTACACTGGTGGTCCTATGCTGGTCTTTGCACTTCCCACTTTAAAACTAGCAGGCCATTGCAGCATTGGTTAGAACTAACAGGCTTGAAATTAGTCTGAAATCGAGGTAAAATGGGCATACAAATTTGGAAAGCGCGTAACTGGGCCCTAATGAGCGTCTTGCTGTCGTTTATTTGATGCTTTTCTAATATCCATTCCCCTCATCAGCACATAAAGGGTTACGTGTGAAGAGAGATCTGGCACAGTAAAGTGAACTAAACATGCCATTTGCATCAACCAAGGCTGCGGTAGGTTCCGCTCTGATAATGCCCAAGGCCCAGATGATAAATATTTGCGTTTATACTCAATTCTACTCACAGTGCGCGAGGTGCGAAACAAACTTATCAGAACGGGTTATTAGGATCCCCAAGAGCTCCTTCCTTTCGGGTTGTTTGGCAACTTGTAATTTCGCAAACCCGTTTCCTTATTACAGACAGCGGACCTCCTTGCCGTTTAGTGTGTCCTTCGAAAGTTCTTTGTATAACAGCGGGAAGTAAGAACGAACTAAGCAACTTGTGTTTGAACAATACAGAATTATCGTGCTCCAGGAACGCTTCATTGTTCGCAGTCATTGTTCGATCCCACTGTTGATCCAGGCTTACGGGGATTTGTGGCCCAATTGTGCTAGGCTTGTTTCTAGGTACTTATTGAAATGTTCGCAGGTTTTTAATATACCTTTGTAGGTATGGCGTTAAAAATTGAGATGAACAAAAGGCTCATCATGGCTTGTATAATAATACGCGCATCATGACATTTCATAAATACTACGCCAATGTATGAATATCAATACATAATAAAGGAAATGTCTATGAGCTCATACAGTATGGTAATGATAAGGTGAGTATTATCATTTCCTTAACAAAACTGTGAAACAATAAATTTATCATTCATATTGTTATTCTTCCATTGCACTACCGTCGTTGGTTCAAAATGATGACGTCATATTTGCTTTTAAACAAGCAATCTTGTTAGCGATTTTCCTTGCACAGGGCACTAATCTCTATTGCTAAATGCACTATATTTAAAACTAACAAAATATCAGAGTGGCAGATGCAAACATTTGTATTAATCTTCTTTCTAATCTTTCATACATGACACAGCATTTGAATATAACCTCAAAACGTCACAAACAGACTTTGTTGAACACGACCTCAAGAATAGGTACTTATATTATATTAACATTTGTTTACACACCGCGACGTCGGCTGATTCACTGTTTAAATATACAAACTTGATGTTAAGGTATTACTGTATTATACTATCAAGCTGAGGATTTACACAGAGATGTGTTGACATTTTGAAATGTCGTAGAGCCTTTATATGTTCCATAGGAATGATATACACTCACATAAGCGACTAGCATTTTAATGTATTATACTATATATTAAGTAGGCCGGGACCTTAGTCAGATTGTTCAAAGGGAACGGGCCTTGAAAGCCAAGTTACAGTTAGCTCAAAGCGAGGGTTTATTCAATACTGGATGATAGCGGCCTTTGAAATAACATTTTTTTTATGTTAAAGATCAAAGAATCGAATTCAAACGAACACACAACGGTCATTGCGAAAATAAACTGTTAAATATTACTACTATAATTCTGTTTCCTAACCGCTCCCATATTTGTAAAAGCATAGCTGCTGCTGGATCCGAACTAAATAAATAATACATTACATTTCATACAACAACGCAAACACTGCCGGGAGCATTCTCGTTTCTAGTTTTTGAACAAACGCTTTACTGCACAATAAGCAGGAACATACAAAGTTGTATTTGTTCCGGGTTAGTAGACGCACAATATTCCCTTGTAGACTATTCAAACAGCGATTTTCATTGAAACCAGATAAAAGTCAAACGCTTGGCGACATACGTATTTTCATTACGCAATATCGTAGAGCGAACGACAGGGAAAAGAATATGAACATCGGGTCCCATACAATTCGAGCGCGGCCGTAGACAGTTGTGATTGACATTTTCAATACTGTTCCGTGGATTTTCATTTCGCCCTTGGCACTTGATCCCTGACATCAAAATGGCCTCCGCGTGTGTATCAGAAAAGATTTTTACTTCTTTTGTGTATAAGGCCTGGAGTTTTGTAAAGGTTTTCTCCAGTTTCCTATCCCGATGTTTCCTTTTCCGTATTATTAAGCCGCTCGAGTTAAATTGCATGGGTATATCTTCTATGTTAAGGTATTCGCACTTTCGTCCTTTTCTTTACAAATGTTGGCTGTGTTCAATCCCGCGATGAAATGTTTCAAAGTTTTTTTTATAGCTATCGAAGTCGATTGCCTTTGCCAAATCCCCGACATCGTCTTACTCGAAACAACATACTGAAGGCTTAGTATGGTCTTAACTGCGAATAGTTAGCTAATAAACAGGCGTCAACTACCTAAGTTTACTACTTTGTGGAGTTCTTAAGCTAACCAATGAAACAACCCACGAGCTGTTAACTTCAGTTTCTGTGTTTTTATTAAGCAATTTTTATCTGGTAAGGATTATAGCATATATTTTGTGCTTTTTTTTTTTTGTGTGCTTTTTTTGTGTTTTGTGTTTTATAATATCTCCTGCGTACGTGGCTAGTCTGCATTAAGATTAGCCGCCGTGGCCGGAGTCGGCCTGGAGAATTACATTACATTACATATTTTGTGCTTATTACTTAGGTTTGAGAAATTGATTAAAGCAATATTTAGAATTTATACAGGTAGATAATGTTATTTATTCTACCAACAAGCAAGTACTTTATCGTTGAGATTTGAATCTCAACGATTCAAATCTCAACGATACGAACGACGAATTTGAATTTTTTTGACTCAATTTGGCCACAATCCTTGCCATCACCAAATCTAACAGTTCTGCAACAGATACATAAACAATGACATGAAAATACACCATGCTCACAAAATGACGTCGATTATTTCCGAGCTACCGCGTCCAATCATCAGGTGCCGTCACGCCGGATCGCCCGCCGTATCAATGGCTAATAAATATTTAACACCCATTTAAACTGTGCACACAGCTGCTGCATACTCTGTATCACTTATCTTCAATGGGGCTGCTTTTTGTTGGTTTTATTATTCGCTAGTTTTGCAGACTTGTTACTTATTTGTCCAGTTTATTTGTTGGTGCTCTTATGAATCTTGCAATTCTTGCATCGTTCTCTTGAAATACTTTCATTCTAGAAGGACTGTTAAGTAGACAGTACGTGGTTGCTACCTCTGCCATCGGATTAACTCTTGTTTTCATTTCGCCTTCTAAAGTCCCATTTGTGCTTGTCTCAAACTTTTACATTTTCAAAGTAAAATCATAATTAAGTTTGTTGGTTTTGCTTCCCACTCCGTAATTTGCGACTGCACTGTTTGCGGTTATAAATCCCAAGGCAGTATTATTTAGTAGCTTTGTGTAGGGTTTCTCTGCTAAACCATTCCAAAGGGAAACATCGTTGTGGTTAAAATGTAGAAATGTAAATAAGAACAGAGTTAACATTTATTCTAGTCTCCTTCAAAATGAAAGTAATAACTCTATATTTTTGCATTCGTTCTTAAAATATGCAAACAAACCTTGATTATTTCCAACCCGTTGCTATGCACATGCAAGGTCCTTCGTAATTGTGTTCAAACGAAACTGAGTGTAAATACAAACATTAGTCGTGTAAAATATAAAGGCGGGTGTAACTCGTGATTCACGAGTCTCAGCCAGCCTGTCTCCCGCCACGTGGGAGGCCCCGTGATACTTGCGCAAGTGTATACCAGCCACAATGGCGAAACTGCCTTCAACACGTGACTTACCGTCTGCGCCTGTCAGGACTTAGAAATGTTTGTAAACAGGATGTAAACCAAACAAAGAGTGGAAAACTCGAAAGTTTCGTAACTTTTATTTGATAAACAAATGGTAACTATTACATAATGCGGCTAAGGAGATGACTTCGTTTTGAAGCAAGATTCAACACGCCAATCAGAGCAGGTTTGCTTTAAGTCGATTTGTTTCGTTCTCACTTCGCCCACACGACTACACATACACCTGACATAGACCTGATTTCGCCTCCGCAAATCTTGGTCCATATCATAGTTGACAAGTTAACGATGTTGGCCGAGCACGGGACGCTAATTCCATTTATATTGGATTTGCACGACCGCACGTGTTAAGAATAGAGTTCAAGTTCGCATTCAATGTGACCATAAACGTTGCAATGTCGCGATCGTGATACATACTCGTGTCCAATTTAGTTTTCGATGAAATGCCAACGGAGATTTCAAAGATGTTATGAGCTGTTGGGATTTCAAGTCCAACAATAGAATCTTGTTTTACTTGTAACAAGTAAATTTCTGAAGAGAAAACACAGGTTTTCGTGACATTATATATCGTTGTTTCTTATCTTTGGTTTAAAATCCTTATTTGTGGCTAGTGTTTCAAACGAATGGTCGTTCATTGCCTTTAAATTGCTGTTTGCTTTCCCTGCTGTTCGCTTAGCCGTTAAACATTGCATCCATTTCATTACCATACTGAATAAGAACGTTTTCTGCAGTATTTCTACGTTACTGCATTTATAGAAACACATAACAAGTCCGCCTACGCAAACGTGGTTGAGTCAACGATCCCCTACTTAGATATTACCAGCCCACGATTCCTATGTGACACTCTGAGTTTCTATTCATAAACAATTTTTTTTTACAATGTTGGTATGAATTACTGCTCAATTTTTATGCTTCTTAAACAGTTGGTCCACTCATCCCGTTACTCTTTCTAGGCCAGTCCATCATCGGGAGTTCCAAGAGTTCCTAGAAGGACTAAGAACTTGACCAGCAGTAGAATAGTGTAGGGTAGAGAAACAAAATAAAACAAACAATTGATACAATTCTGATTCTGATATGACTGCGTCCAATCAAATTGTTTACTTGGCTTCACACTCAGTAGAATATTTACTTTGTCAAGTATTCCTTTCCCACATTTTAAATTGTATACTGAACATGTATTGTGCTCATAATATGATCATTCTATTGCGCTTATGGAAGTAAAGTAGCTGAATAGAGCCCACTTTCAAGAAATTGTCGTGGGGCGCTTTGAACGTTAGCATAATGTAATCTGTTTTTTGTTGTCGTCGACCTCGTTGTGAGTAAATACGGTAGATCTCTATGTGGTGTACTATAGAGTGACGCACGTGCTCGCCAATTTACACGCTACGTGCCTCAACAAAGACGTCCAACCTTATTGTTCTCGCGGGAGCACTTCAGTGCTGACATCTGCAACTGAGGTTTCCTTTTGTCAAGGTTCCACCATCTCGATATGATTCTTACTTGCCCAGCAACAACTGAACCATTGTTCTACGCACTACAAGGTCGTGTCAAACGAGATCAGTGTTCGCTCTGTAAAGGGCTTCACAATGAGATACATATTCGGATACGTAATTCGCTCAAGGTTGAGGTCACGGACCGTGTGTCGAATTGATGCTGTTTGTGAGATTGAATCCCATATTGGAACTTTTCTATTTACCCAGTGTAGCGTGATGGTAACGGTCCTAATTTCAATTCCGTAGCAACGAGCTGGGGTATTGTTACGTACGTTCGTCTGAATAAGTTTCAAAGAGTTTCTATCTAAATCGCGGACCCTCTGACAAGGGGCGCATTTCGACGCGGCATCACGTACAGCTTCCAAATGAAATTTCCAAGTGCGAAGAGCAACGTTCCCTGGTGCGGAATCCCCTGAGACCTCAGATCGCTCGTGAATGGCTACTGCTATTTTCTTGCACATTGACCAAGTTTAATTCCCGCAAAAGATTCTTAACCAGAGAAACAGTTTAAATTGGAATTGAAAGCAGTTTCTCGTCCTTTCGCTCCCTCTCGTTTAAAATTATGTGAGCTTTGTTGAAAATTTAATATTTTAACAATTCGTGCTGCACATAAAATAAATTGAACTTTATTTTAACATTTCAAAAACAAACAAAGCATTATCAACGAATGTCTATTCAAAGCTACCACGCGTGAATTTAAAAGTACCTATCCCACGTAATGTATTTTGCTGGCTTACCCTGTCTGTCCAGTTCTCTATATAAAAACACACAAGTCAATTTGGGATATGTTGTAGCTGTATATGTCGCTTTAGCAATGCCATTTGGTACTAGGTACGTGCGTTTTTTAAAAGACTGCAATAGTTTTCTTTCTGGTTTTATCTTAATTGTTCAGGCTCATTTTATTTCGCGCTATAAAAGGCAATGGAATGAATCATAACAGGATCCTTTAATTATTCGAAATTCGAGGGACGTTTGAGGTAGAATACGCCGGTCGGTGGCGGGGTGGTATTTTTAGAGCGGCCACAGATGGCGAAGGCCGTTCCCGTACAGAATGCTGCTTATTTATTTAATGCCGCGTACAAACGCGGCTGCTTGTCTCTCCCTTTCGCAATGAGACATATAAAAAAATACCATAACTGCCGTAACTAGGGTGGGACTTGATGACATTTTTTGGTGTATATTTTCCGGTTGCGGTAAACCGCTCTCGATCCACTGTTCTGGCATACATGTGAATTGGCCTGGAATGGGAGTTCGTCCGAAAATATTTTTATAGGTATTCGTTGTACTACATCAACAAAGCCGAACATAGAGCACGTTGTTGTTGTTTTATGTTAATACATAGATATAAAATGAAAGGAGAATCTTGCTGGATTTCATGGTAACGACCATGGAAATTATACTCATATTTTTTGCTTTGAAAGATACAAGAGTTACGACCTTACAACTCAGTTGTTCAGAGCTGGAATCGGGAATTTTATATTCATGATAACACCGTTTGGAGCTTAGGCGTAGCGTTGGGACGCTAATTCGTTTCGGCTAGGTGAAGAGAGGATTAAATAAACGAGTTCACTGAAAAATTCAGAGGATTCACGGTTTGTGTAAATTTAATTTAGATCTAATAAAAGATGTAAGAGTTTCGACTAGACAGGAGAAACGAAATAGAGAACACATTGATGCAACACTATACTATCTTATCAAAGTAAATATTTCAATCAAGAATAATCTTTATAGACAGACGAAGAAATGTTCCAAGAATCACCAGCAAATGTTATTAAAGACCGATAATTAACAGCAACACATCATAAACCTTCAGCGACAGTACCCCCTAATAGAAGAATGATGCTCTAAGTAAGAACAAAACAAACATTCCTGTCACATACAATAACTTCATAGTACGCCTGTCCAAGTAGTAAGCTATGTTATTGTAATTAACAATATTCGGGTGCGTGCAGGGTGGAGGCTCGCGTGTTTGGCTTTCATTAGGCCGTCGCCCGCACCCACCAAATAAACTCCTGTCATATCGGTCCGTGTATTTACTATCTATATCGGGACATTTTGGCTAGTTATTCGTATGGCCTCAGTTATGATTATCGCGATCTTGCGGCCTTTTGTTCCTTATTATTTTATGAGACCATAAATAATGCCGAACTTTAATACTCTGTTTCCCCTATGCAATGTGCTGACTGTATTTGGTTTTGTGTTTCTTAAATCAACAATTGAAACGTCATGGAAGAGTGTAAACCATTTTGAGTTACTTAGAAGGATTCTCGTAGTATAAGCTTACATCTTAAGACCTGATGAACATCCTGGTGTTTAGGCTTACAGAAAAAAAAATATGACATGTAAACGACATTCTTCTATAGATATTTATTATTGCTCTGGCTCGTCAGGAGGAATACTAAATACCAACACATTACATTACATAACACGCACACACACACGTACACATCACATTACATTTCATTCATTCGACTTTCTGTTATTTATACTATTGTATTTATTACTCAAATAGATTTCCGTGAAAAAGTTTCTGGAATTTCGCCAATTTTCCTTTTTTCATGAATGTATGCTGTTCGGTTTCAATTTTTAATTAGTATTGTGATTCAAGCCGGATTTGTGCGAAACATATTAAAATACGAATGACTTGTTTTATTTCGTTTACAATCATAAACAAACAGCATTTTTATCCATAAATATGTTGTTCTTATTTGTTACACAAGCTAGAAAACTAGCAAAGAAGTTCCTTTCTTTGAGAAATAAGACGTAACAAAGACAGAAGCGATTACAAAAAAAGCAAGTACAAAATAAATTCAGAGGAAAAATGGACTCTATAACTTACAATTTACTTTGCAATGCCACAAAGTGACGGTGTCGTGACTCCAAGTCAGCGTTTTGTAGACGGCGCGCCCTACGACCCTCTATTTAAGGGCAAAGCTTATGAAATTATACTTTTATTCCCACTAGTCATTTACTTGGGGAAGAAAACTTTTAGGGAATTTCCCCGAACACCCTGTTATTATTAACTTCACCACGCGCCATTAATAACAGCTTTCTTTTTGATAAGACTAACGAATTTGTTCTGCTGTTAGTTAAATTGTTACGTTTTACCTTTGTAAATGTTTCTGTCAATCAATGTCAGGCAAACTCATTTCAAATACCTGCTCCTGAATAAGGAACCGTAGAAAATATATCTTTGCAAAACACTCGATATATCCATCTTCGTAACTACTTGTCAGGTAGACGAAGGTAATTAACAAATTGCCGAGTTAATTACATTATCATAATTGATTTGCGTGAACGAGCGGTTTTGCTATCCTCAAATTAAGTGTGATAGGTATAGCAGTAATTTTACCAAATACGTTTTTACCTGTTACGGGAAAAACACAATTTTGATTACCTTACCCTTTCTTACACCTAATTTTGTATAAGTATTTCGACCACACCCCCTTCCAAGAAAATCAATACGAACCACATATTTTGTTCACGCAAGAATTTAAACCATTCAGTTGATTTCAAATTTGGAGTAGCCACGTAAACCTCAATATTGGCAGTCGCTTTTCAGACCAAGTGTCGAATATTAACCGAACTTGAGCTGTTAATTTTCGCCCTTTCGCCATTTCTGATAAATTCGCTGTATAGGATTAAATTGGGGAATTAGTTTTGGGTCTACTGCTTGGGTATGAGCCACGTACGCTCCCCAGGGAGTCGGAGGGAAAGCACAATGTTTTATTTCTACTCCAAATGTTTTGCTTTTCCATGGTGACTTTGTGCTTATGTGTCCCAAAAGGTTGGACTTGTAGTAAAATGGTACTTAGTGGCCGTGGGAGCTGGCAAATGTTTCTTTTCTTTTGGTTAAATCTGTTCATTAAGTCAGTCCACGAGACTTGCCATTCGAATGGGAAATAGATCTAAATTGAGCCCATCTATTACATTGCTCCTTAAATTGTTTGGCTACGTGGTCCACGTGTTTGCCAGCGACCTCGACACGGCCTCTCAATAAATTCATTCATGTTGTATAGAGTAATAGCCTTCATACTAATTTAGGCAATTCAGCACATCTACTTCATTTTTTTGTACTTAGTTTATGACATCTGTTTTTATATCAAAATTTTTGGCAACCATGATGTTGAATTTTAGGAATTTCTCTATTCTCCCTTTCCTGTTTTTTTTTTATTATATTTACTGTAACATCGTAATTGGTGCGTCTATTCGGGCATTACATTAAGGCGTCGCGTTAAATTTTTTCGAGCATTTGAGTTTTAAAACAGTTCGGGTTTGTAAGGATTATGAATTTCCACTTTAAAGGCTAGGTAGGGGTCACATAGTAGTAGTTTATGTAGTATAAATATATAAAAGCGAAAGGTCATTCTTACACTCTCTGACTAAACATAAAACCTCTAAAACTGGTTGCCCTGTGAAGCTGAAATTTGGCAGGTAGGTAGTTTATTGAGGGACTCAAGGCGGTCTTTGACTTAATAGCTAACAATCCTGGCCTTAGATCCGAGAAAAACCTTTGATCCTAAGATTTAGAAATGCCTTTGGCCTATTGAAGTTGTAAGTCTAGGCTTTTGTTTCTTTATTGGATTCTAAACGAAAATGTATAAAAAGACTTGTTTATAAATCGAATCACTGAAATCTGAATTTAAAATCAAGACAATGCTGACTAGAAAGTAGAAATACACTTATGAATGTAAACGCGAGTCCAACACTTAGCCTAAATCGTTCTAAGTTATCAGTGTCCGACGATAACAACGCTCCTGTATCGATAAGATAACGTAATAAATTCTTTAATGGCGAACTGTATCAGTATCAACACGGTGACGTCTCCGAGGTCGGTGCTCGGTCGAATCGATACGCGCGGACGTGGCACGTCACTAATGTTTACGTTCCGTTTCTAAGGCGACCGATTCGATTCCTTTATGATGCAAGTTTACATTTGCACAGACAAATATTTATCTATTGATAGCTTCTTAAGTCCTAATGTTGTCCTATTTCTATTTCGATTCTAAGAAATAAATTGTATCAAAGCAAACGACCAATTCACTGCCAATGTTATACCAATTTATGAATCTCCGAATAATAATCATCAACATTAGACGTATTATTATTGTCTTCAATGACAATTCGCTTTTATTACAATCAATTTAACATATTACTTTTTCTATCTTGGATTGGCTGTCATTTATTTTGTCACGATAAATCCGAAACAAAATTAGTTTTGCCTTTGGCCCGGAGAAGAACAAAGTAAATCGTTTAGCGTAACAACTTTTTCTCGATTCTGATTATCTCCTTGCCTGACAACGTTTTGTTGCTCTTCGAAGGGTATCATAGGTACACTATTATATAGGTATAAATAAATATAAATAAATATACCATCACGCCTGTATTCCCCGAAGGGTTAGGCAGAGGTGTACTAATGTACACCCACAGTTCGCCGGTATATTTAGGTCCCATGTAATAGGGGGCGAGCCTATTGCCATTAACCGGGCACAAATCCAAACTCCGAGCTGCTACTGAGAATTTCATAGAAAAACCCAATAACACTTTTTGCTCGACCTGGGAATCGAACCCGGGACCCCTTGAACAGCAGTCGCACTTGCGACCACGAGACCAACGGGGCAGTTATATAGGTTATATAGGTTTGCTTTGAAAATTATCCGGGCTTTGGCTTTCTTTGTGGGCGAGCCACTTCCTCAGTTCAGCGTACAGTTAGCATTGTGAACCGAGACGTTCAATGATCATGTAAGCCGCTTTGTTCTTTAATTGAATTCAATGAATTGAAAGTCGCTGAGCTGAATTCTAATTTAACTGGATTTCAAGTTTTTATGACGTATCACTAAAGTTCTGGGTCTAGACATTCGCATAAAGTTTCGTTGGACATAAAACTTTTAGATGTTCCTCTGGAGTATTTATGGTAGAAGTTGGTTTTATTTTTTAGAGGTTTCTATTCAAAACTTTTTACATCGATGTTCTTTTTCTGTAATGTTTGAAACGAACGACCCAGCTAATAAAGCAATTATTTGTTTCAGGTACATAAATTCGCTTTTTGGAATGGAGATTGAATTTCAATGCAGTTTATGGGTAAACCTACATCATTTGCCTAGAAAAATATGAAACGAACCTTCGTAAATTAAAACTTCGTGATATCTCAAATTGGAACAATATTTATTTAAAGTACAGTTTTGATCATTTCTCAAAGCTCCTAACTTTGCACTTAAACTATAATATTACACTTTAATATTCTTGAATGATTGAATATTGTCAATAATAAATGGATACACAAAGGATAGGATGGTACGCTCCATCAATAACGTAGGGAACAGCAACAATACGTAGTTCGTGTGGATCAATAGTAGCAGAGCTTAGACATGAGACTTATATCACTGTTTATTTACCTACGCCTTTCTGTGAGAGAATCTGCTGGATCTGCGTAAAGTAGCGCCCTGGCACCCCCAGGGCTTACGTTCTCAGAAAAATTGTAGGGGTGAACGGCGAAGGCGAAGTATTTCGCAATAACGTGTCGACGCAAAAAAATACGAATACCCAGCCCTATTTAGCTTGACGGTGTAATTTCATAAACATAAAAATATGCTGCTTTCACGCACCGAACATATCTTTAAGGATATTTTATACGTAGCCTTATAGGGGGACGTGAGAATTAGTATTCACTCTGCGTATCCGAGGAGCGAGGTGTCAAGTTCGAACGAAAAAATTCCCTCGGGGATGGCAGTAAAGCATTATAATGTCATCTGTTGCTTGTCTTGAATTAATTTCGCACACATTAATATTAAAATATTTTTGGTATGTTTGTGGGAGACAAAACAATTTTGCAATGCTTAACATTTGGAACACGAACGTATTTAAACTAAGGACCAACATTTTCAGGCAATGCACATTACGCTAGTCTCTGTGTTACGTAATGACGTTTTTCGAGATTTCGTCGTTCAGTTTTACGGGACATTGTCTTTCGCGGTACATTGCTGTTTGCCAAAGGTCCTTTGGGCAAAGTTTTAAGAAAGCTTTCCTCGAAACTGTTTTTGGGCAAAGTTTAAGCTTTGTTTAATATTGAGTTGTTCTTTATTATTAGTCCTCAATGTCAACCTTTACCGAGATTATTTAATTGTACGAGGTCTTCTTCGAAACAGACGAAAGGCGAGTCTCTCGAGAACAGGAAAGTTCTGTAAATCTGATTTTGACATTATACGTTGATACCGTTTAACGTTAACGAGATATTGGTTATTGGATTGGTTCTTCGATGAACTTATTCGGAAAAGTACTTGGCCCCAATTTAGACAAAAAGCTTGGTTACTTTGTTTTTCAAGTACAACAGTGCTAGCTGAGGCTCTATTGTTATTTATTTATTTAAGCTTGTTGCAACAAAAGGTACAAAGGCGGATTCAATCCCTTAGTGAGGCATGCTTTACCAGTCAACCAAAAGTTGTGAAGATATATTATGACAAAATTATCGTACGAGCGTAAAAGAACAAAATTTGGGAAAAGGACACAAAACTAATTACCTAAATAAGGTACAAAATATTACCGTTTCGTTCCTCTTTCATTTTTCTGAATTGTGATTTCGCAATTTTATTACAATGAAAATAAATGTCGTGTAATAGAACACACCCGTTATTAACAGAACAATATTGTAATAACGTTAATAGACAGAGCGTTAATTATGTAAGTAGTAATTACGCTTGTATATGTCAAATTGTAATAATAAAGACGTATTGTGGGCTGTACACCGCGAGGTATGGTACTAATTACCAAACAATGTGTGGTTTATTATTGACTGTGTTATTGTTTAATAATCTAGGCACTAGCGTGTTTTCTCTATTTCTTTAACTCAATTAGTATGTGGCAGCAGTATATACTGACAAATAGAAATTATTTAATAAAAACATTTTCAGAAACAAGATTTACATTACTTGGTCTATAAAGGAGAAAATAAACTTCATTTTGTAACATTATACATTTTTCTATTATGTAAAAATGCATTGTCTTGAACTGAATCGATATGACAAATTTCAATTCTGTGAGATAAGAGGAAGTTGTTCTAATTCAATTAGCAAATTTTGAGCTACACAAAGTAACCAACATTGCAAGTTAAATAAAGGCTTTTAAAAAGTAAGTTTATTGGCTATATCTTGGTAAAAAATTGGTGATTGGAAATTGCAAAGGTACAGCGTAATATGTAACCCCTTTACTACCTTTATGTGTGTCTCATTAAGTTCCCGATAGGTATTTCGTCACTAAAATAAAGTATCAAACTCCTCTTATTTATGTAGAAACTCACATTAACATGAGAAGTAAATACACGTGTTGAATTTTCAAGCATTCACAAGCGTTACTACGTTGTATCGTACATAGCGAGTACGTGTTACATTCTCGCTTCAGTTTCAGCGGAAAATTACTCACAGAGGAATTTCCGCGAACTCATTATCAGCATGTTTTAATCATATACATCATTTTAAAATAAAGAGTCGTGGAAGGGGAAAGGGAAGCTTGTAGAATTGCAACTTAATTTAGAGTTAATTAAAGTTTTTTTTTTAAATTTCATCTGTATTTTTTGCTTTTAGATCCTGTGGCATAGTAAGTTGAAGCAAAAATTTACCTAAATGCAAAATACTAAATAAACTTCATCTTCAACAGCACATTACAGTTAATAAACGTATCGCCATTTTCAATATCATTCAGCATGTGACCGTTATCGCATTTTGCGTTTGTGTGCTAACGTTTGATAAGCCAATATTAATCATGTTCTAGTAGAAATAATGATGATTTTTGAATGAAAAGGTGGAAAAGTAGGTTAACCCCAAGGACGTGGTTCAAGGTTGGAGTTTCAAGGTTTTCGAAGGACGTGAGAGGGAATTGAAAGCAATAAGTCGATTTTAGCCACTTCAGACTTCAAGTATAAGTGAATTTCTTTTAGGTATAAAGTAATCTGTACCGACGGTTTTATTGACAGAGAATTTGCTACCGTAATCCAATGAAACTAGTTCTCTTTTTTGTAAAATAAGTAAGAATCCAAATTTCCTATGAAATTGAAACGAAACGAATGTATTCAGCCATTTTTCGTTTTTCCACAGAATTCAATGAAAAAACTTGTTAGCAACGGACGAAACCAAAGAGCCCGTGCTATAATTGAAACTATTTGGAACACTGACAGTTATGCAATTTCTGAAAAAAAAAATCCTCTGTTGCGTTTGTGCAGTACCTCCTCGTACCTTACGGTTTGATGAGAATTCTCCGAATTGCCGGGCGGTATGCTCTCAGCATTTTTTATCTTGTTTCTACTGCAAAAAAATTCATTGTATTTTCTGAGAATTTTTGTTTAATTTTCTCGTCAGATTTACTTGTAAAAAAAGTTTATAATTAACTTGTCAAATTATATTTTTAAATGACCCGGACAAAGAAGAAAATTCTACAAAGGTGCCCCTTTCCAAGAATCTTCTGTTTAAGCAACTAGCTTCAACTTTCCGTCTAACTTCTTGACAATTCAAAAGTAAATGGTCTCATTTTTCTTTTTTCTACATTGTTAAGTGTAGATAGATACCTTTAATTATTGTAATTGGTGACATGTTATCGTTTTAATTAAAGTAAATAAATAAATATACATACTATATGGAAAATGCTATGGAAGTCACGGCATGCTCTAATCATAACAGCTTCATAAATAGTATCAACTTTTTCTTCTTTACTACGTATTTTTTTTTATTACATTTCCCTAATTACTACATTTATCTTTAATCAAAGAAACACCATGACACATTAACATATGTTGCGATTTTTCACAGTGATAACAGTTCTTGCCGTCATTTTAATTTTTCAAATTTTACAGTGCTCTCGTATCGCTTTCCTGCCATTATGAGACATTATCATGATACAGAGGTTTGAACAATATGGTACATTTTATAGAAAGCTACATTAGCCACGGACTAATTACCACATGGGCTGTGTCAAATTATTCTATTTCTTTCTTGTTTTTGGTATTTTACTCGTGAAAATTAAACAACATACCATCCCGCCTATATTCAACGAAGGGCTAGGCGGAGGTGTACCAATGTACACCCACAGTTCTCCAGTATGTTTAATTTCATGTAATAGAAAAACACAAATCAAACAGTTTAATAATTTTATTTAGTAACTGCTTTGAAGAAGACATGCATCAATAATTGGATAATTCTTTACTTCAAGTTCAATTAGGGAATTTAAACACCCTTTTCGGCAAGATTGTGAAGATTGTGGTTAATCATTAATTAATCTTCAAAAGTTTAATGTTTTATTAATCCGATTTAAAATCAACTTTGTGTAGTTTTCGATTAAACTCATAATAATAAGTTATTGTTTCAATGAATTTGGCTTCAGCTGTCCATTCTGTGTTTCACTTCGAAGTAGATGTATCAAGTATAAATGAAGCTTGTTATTAACACTGATTCTACCTTCCCTTAAATTCGCAGTCGTAACCACCTGAATTTCAATATCATCCATCACAAAATTGCCATCAAGAAAACACGTTACGGAAGTCTAGAGGACTTAAATCATGTTAATGTGACCTATTTTCTCAAAAATGCGTCGCGTATTCTCTCAGTCTTCTCAACCCACATACTGCATCAGTAACTGGCCCATGTTATTCAAGCATCTTAGAATTTTCATATCATTACCGACGCTCTTGGTTCGCGACGAACTGGAAAATTAATGCAAATTCCCCATCGCGAGCTATTTATCCCTTTAATTTGAGTGGCGAGCTTTACTACCCTCCCCTGTGATAAATGGCGGCATTATCTGATAGGTAGTAATTAGTGTTGTCTTTCTTGTTTGCAACGTTATGACGTAAGGATGTCGTTTATCATTCTATTGTTTCCCCCTTCCCACTGAAAGGTTAGGGGTTTGTCTAAAATTATGTTTCTTATGTTGAACTCTTGCACTTTCAATAGAAGAGACTGTACGTCCAACCCTCCGTTTTTAAAAAGACCTCATTTAAATAAATGTTGTTGTTTATTTCAGCGTAAACAATGATTGTTGTTATTTTGATCGCTTTAGTAATGAGAGATTTGACCCCAGATTTACTGATCAGACTTAATCAAGCTTTCAGAGCCAGGATTAGTTGCCGGTTCTCGATGATCAACGATTACTGTCTTATTCTTTTGTCTGCGCTGTAATCCCCCAGCTGCCCCGTTCTTACGACTTAATTACTATTAATGAGGCGGTCTTTTTTCACCTGCGGCCGTAATATCCAGCTCTAGTGTAATTTCTCGCGCAATTTCTTTACAAATTCGTTTCATGTCTTGACAACGTTTTATAACAATTTGGTGTAAATTAACGAAGCCGTCAATGTGTCCGCAATAAAGCGGGTTTGATTGAGAAACAGGCACTTACAACGCTTCCTCTTTCATTAATTATGAAATGTCCCGTACGAAAGATGTTTGAGCGATAATAACGTTTTCACTGCTGCTTTTATTGCTTGTCTATTCAAATTTTAATATCAATTACCGTAACGTTATGTGTCTGGTTCACTTAGTTACTTTACCGTCGCGTCGCTTCATTTAATTTGCGTGCTGCCTTACAGACGGTTAAATGCCCTACTTAGCCCTAAAGGGGTTTCCTGGTTTAAAGCCACGGCACGCTTCGCTGAAAAGAATGGAGTCGAGAGCTCATTAGTAAGAGAAACTCCGCAATTGAAATGAGACGTCATTATTAGGTTTTTAAACCCCTTCATGAGACAGTCCTGGTAAATGATGTGGCTTAATGAGATTTAGTATTTTAGCGTAAATAAAACTTCTTGAAGTATAAAATGATATGGAAGAGCTTAATTTTATAAAAAAGGCACCGAATTTAGGCCATTTATATCTAAGTCCAAACTTAAAAAAGGAAAGAGGTCACACATCTCAAAGCCTGACTAAATAAGGACAAAGAGAGCTCGTGCGGTCACAACTAGTGACGACTATTCACTTTGTGGTTTATGTTTGTAAACCGAAATGTTTTTTAGTGTGGGTAATGTGGGTCGTCTTATGTCAGAATCGGATCTGATTCATGATTTACTTAAAATACATGGTGTTTTGTGGGGTTTTCTGAGCAAGATAGAACAAAATGTGTAAGTATTCTTACTATTTTGTAAGAATATTACTAATAAAAAAAATCACGTATTAAGATACTTTATGTTGTAACTACCTCTTGTTTACATTGATGATGTTTAGGTGATGTACTAGTACGTGAACTCTCTGAGTGCGCATTACTCATAGGTGAATAACCTTTTATACTTGGGGGAAATCTTAATAGGAACTGCGCCAAGAGGATGCGAAGGGTTACGTCGGACTCTAATCCATTCAAATCTCAAGGTATTGCTCTAGCTACTACTGAGACGAAATTCCGGGAAATGCTTACACATCCATAGGATAATAAGACCATTGCGTTTTCCAAAAAAGATTCTAACTTTGGCAGTGACGGTCAAAACTAAAACTATTGTCTTTATTATTGAAATAAAATTTGATTCGCTCACGTGTGTTGCTCACGTTTGCGTGCATTTATCTTCTTCTATACTAATATTGTTTTTTTTAACCCCCGACGCAAAAAGAGGGGTGTTATAAGTTTGACGTGTCTGTCAGTCTGTCTGTCTGTCTGTCTGTGGCATCATAGCTGCCGAACGGATGAACCGATTTCAATTTAGTTTTTTTTGTGTTAAAGTTAACTTACGTGCGAGTGTTCTTAGACATGTTTGATGAAAATAGGTTGAGCCGTTTAAAAGTTGTGGGGGTGAAAGTGGGGAAGAAAAACCGAATGTCTGTAAATATACTCGAGTGGGGTCTCAAACTTAGCAAAATCGACATTATAATAAGTAGGTACCTATAAAAAGTATAAAATAAAAAATTAAATTAAAAATTTAAAAAACCCCCAACACAAAAACCTACGTTCCCTTTAAAAAGTAAAAAAATAATAAAAAAAAAATACGTCACGTTGGGGGACCGCTCGGGACGATCGTATCCTAAATGCAACATCGGTCCCCCAACGTGACGTATTTTTTTTTATTATTTTTTTACTTTTTAAAGGGAACGTAGGTTTTTGTGTTGGGGGTTTTTTAAACTTTTAATTTTTATGCATGCTAATCTCCGGAAAATTATTTCGCTAATAGAAGCTGAGTGCTTTTTATTATCAAAGAAATTGGGGTCGCAAGCAAAAACTAGTAGTTTGTTAGTACTAGTAGTTTTAGTCAGTAAAAGTCTGACAGTCTCGCCCCGCCTAGAGCAAGAGAACTCATTTGATGATTTCCCATCCGAAAAAAAAAGGCAAAAAGTAGTCTAAATATAAAGCAGGAAAAATCTAGCATCTTTAATCTCTTGTATGTCAGACGTGATGTTGTTACACATGAGATGACAGACGCAAACAAAACTGTTTAGCGACAAAGTTATTATCCAATCAGCCGAGAGTTGAAGCAAATTGTTTTATACTCACAATGTTTTCGTGTCGCGATAAATTGAGCTGGTTATCAATGATGTCAGCTTTTGTGTTTAATTTTATCGTGTTTATGTATGATGAGTCATTGGACGTTTTTTCCTATGTTAGGGGAAATAGTGTAGGTGCAGTTGTTTTTATTAATTAGTGTGATGTCTGTGTGAGTGTGCAATTCTCTGTTATGTTGCTGTTTGAAATATTTGGCATTTGAAATGAAAAAAATAAACATCCTTTAATGAAACATGTTCCTCAACTAGATATGAAATGCATGAATGTTCTGTATGTACACTAACGGTCAAAAGTCTTTGCCCACCCGTTAAGCCATTCATTATGTTTTAACATATGACCATTTTCCGAATTTTCATCACAAAATTGTCAAGCTAAGTTCAAAACGATCTTATACGGAACAAAAATTTAAATATGTGTTTTGCGTTTACACTATACACGAGCATATTTATATTTTGTGAGTGGTTGTGAAAAATTAATACTTTTAAGTACCCGATTTTTTTTTCATTTCTGTGAGAGTTAAATATTTCTTTCGTGTTTATTATTGTAGTTTAGTCCCAATCAACAATGTTAGTCGAAAGAACGTACAGTGTAGTGGTAAAAACTTTATTATTGTGAAGTTCATATTCGAATTATTTTCATTCTCGCAAATTCAGACCCATAAATTCAAAAATGGGTATAAATAAGAAACTACCGATTGAAACTCGTGCATTTATCATTAGTCTTCATAATCAAGGCAAAAGTAACCGTGCCATTGCCTCTGAATTGAAAATATCTCGTCGAACCGTAGACTATAACGTGAATAAATACGCATCCACCAAGAGTCTCCTCGATAGAAAACGTTCAGGACGGCCTCGAAAAACTACAATTGCTGAAGATAAACGTATTGTATTGATCAACAAACGAGATCGACGACTCACAGGCCCAGAGATCGCAGCTCAAATCAATTTGTCTAGGGACTTGCCTGTGAGTACTTCTACTGTGAAAAGA
Organism: Caradrina clavipalpis; assembly: GCA_932526535.1. NCBI lineage: Eukaryota > Metazoa > Arthropoda > Insecta > Lepidoptera > Noctuidae > Caradrina > Caradrina clavipalpis. Next base: position 4,173,022 of record OW052088.1, read on the forward strand.
AGATTGAGAGAAGCTGGCCTTTTCGGGAGGGTGGCAGTGAAGAAACCGCTTTTAAGACGTCAGAATAAAATCAAGAGGTTGCAATGGGCCCAAGAACATAAAAATTGGACGCATGAAGATTGGGAGAGAGTTTTATTTAGCGATGAGTCAAAGTTTGAGGTTTTTGGGTGTAAAAGAAGAGTGTTTGTGCGCAGGTCAAGACAAGAACGGATGTTAGATTCATGTGTAATTCCTACTGTGAAACACGGTGGAGGCTCAGTGATGGTTTGGGGATGTTTTGGAGGACGGGCAACTGGAGACCTTGTAAAAATTGAAGGGATTCTCAAGAAAGAAGGCTATAAAAAAATACTTAAGGAAAATGTAGTACGTTCTGGCCAGCGCTTGATCGGCAGAAAATTTATCTTCCAACATGATAACGATCCTAAACATTCATCAAAGCTTTGCAAGGAGTATTTAGAACAATTGGAAAGGAAGAATGTGCTTAAAGTCATGGTTTGGCCGTCACAGTCACCCGACCTCAATCCGATAGAGTTGTTGTGGGATAAACTGGACAGAGAAGTCAGAAAGCAGTGTCCTACTTCTACTACACACCTTTGGGAAGTTCTGCGAAACGAGTGGAATCAAATAAATGATGATTATTTATCGAAATTATTACAGAGAATGCCAAAATTGTGCGCCGCAGTAATCAAAGCAAAGGGAGGTTATATTGACGAATCAAAAATTTAAATATAAAACACTTATAAATTGTACTTTTATCATTACTGTATTCTTATCTATTCAAGTTCTTTTAAATATAAGTATCAAAATCAATCGTATTATTTTTATTTGTTCTATAACCCGTAATCTATAGGGTGGGCAAAGACTTTTGACCGGTAGTGTATCTAACCTTATTGCTATTGGCACATGCAAATTCGCACCGTATTCACATGTCACCGTCTCATCGGCGGCGTTTCAACGCGAGCTCAGTTGAAACCAGCCGAGCCACCGGGGCGCCGCCCCGTGACGTCATCGCCTCGCCCGTAGCCCATTCGGCCCTTAATATAGGGTAAACACGACCCTCGTGTCATGTTTACCTTGCTCATGCCCTGACGTGTACCACTATTTGACGCCTACCGTTGATTTGAGAACCTGATCTAACTTCATTTTCCGCGAACGGCGAGGCCATGATGTCACTAGTGGATTGACGAATATTAAGTCCAGATTTGGATAGACGAAGCTGAGGGAGGCTAGCTACAAGTCTCCTAGCCTTTGCGATGACTCGCCTACACTTCTCCTAATGTGATTTAAGGCCAGGTCATCAACATGGATGATCATTAAATATGCCATATTGGTGGGTGGGTCGGCACGGTAACATAAAATAAGATCAATTCATAATCCGTGTATTTTAAGAATAAACCTTATACAGACTATTTTATTTTAGTTAAATGAGTAGGTAGATATTTTCTTATTTTCCTATGTGGTTTTAAATAGACTTAAAATACTCCCGTACTTTGGTTTAATAAACGCCCAGTCTGCATATTCTTGAAACCCACCAACAAAGCTAATTAAAATTGTGTACTCGCAAGTTTTATAACCGAAAGCAAACTTGTATTTTCCAGAATTTCTTTACACTGTGCTGAATTTACAAAATAACTATTAGAAGTCACATCGTACATTCGGCAATTGGCTGAAATTTTTAGCTAACTTTTAATAAATAAGTACCTACATAGCTGCTCGACGTCTATAATAAAAGATCACAAAGTTTTCCAGTTAAAGGTTCGTCTCTGAGGAATATCTTTTTCTTTTTGTCACAGGCATACAGACATTTGTATGCGGATCTTTTACTGGAAACTTATCCCATTACAAGTTTTATAAGTTTTTTTCCCAGTCATTATCATAAGCATTGTCACTATGCCTCTTCACTCTTCTCATTTATCTCCAAAGAGATTTTGAAGAATCTCTCTAAAACATTAATAGCCCTTTTAATCAGTTTTGACTTTGATATCGACAGCTAGGTCATTGATAACGCGAAGACAAGTTAAATTGGATAAGTTTAAAATGAAGATTTAAAATAATATTTTCTTTGATCTGGTATTAAATCAATTTTTGAACAGTCATCCAAAAGGTTCTTAAGTAAGTGTGTTTCAAAGGAATGAAGAGAACAAAGTACAAAGAGTACTTAATAAAAATAAGATTTCAAATTCAAATGATTTTAGAGAGATGAAGAACTTGGAAATAATGCGTCTGACGTATTTAGTGGAAACGAAAATTGTTTGGTCTTTGTTAAAATTATGATAATTTTACTTCACAAATTATTTTGATAATGGACGAATTCAATTGTGGTTTGTGCGGCCTAGTACACAGTACACTTGACCTAACAATTCCTTTAATATTTCCTGTTGTTAAGCTCGCTATGGAAAAGTTGAAGTAGACGGAAAAGAAGAAATTTATCAGTTATTAATGTTTCTGTCCTATTATACTAAGAGAAAGCCAATACCGTATAAATCTTATCATACATCTCTCTCTCTCATCTTTTTCTCTTCTCAGTAGCAACTCGGAGTTAGGATTTGTGCCCGGTTAATGGCCATAGGCTCGCCCCCAATTACACGGGACTTTAAACATACTGGCGTACTGTGGGTGTACATTGGTACACCTCTGTCTAATCCTGCAGGGAATACAGGCGTGATGGTATGTTATCTGATCATAATAAATAAAGCTATCCAGAACAATAGAGATGTTATCAGATTAGACGAAAGCTAGTAACGACACTTTTAACAAAACGTCATGGTTGACGCTTGCGCAAGCCACGGGTCATGATCATTAGAAAGTTACCTTTATTTATTGTTGGACTCTATTGTCTCTTATTTAACGCAACTCAAGCTTTTTTATTGTGATTTCTTTTTCTTAAAAAGGATGGCTAATTTGCGGTCAGCTGATGATTACGTATATCTTGTGGCCATTGTACTTAGTTATAGACTTACATGAACATATGAATTTAAGCTTTAATAACGTTAAGATATGAGTAATAATATAATACTACCCTCTTATTGTACCATAGCAAAGCAAAGGCCTCTTCTTATACAGAGAAGGCACAAGCAAAGATTACCACGCTTATTCAAGGCGAATGGGCAACGATGAGATATTGCATTCTTTAAAAATCTTGCCACACGTGGGTTTATGAAACTATCTAATACATATCGGAAAATGGAACATACAATCACGCCTGTATTCCCCGAAGGGCTAGGCAGAGGTGTACCAATATACACCCACAGTTCGCCGGTATGTTTAGGTCCCATGTAATAGGGGGCGAGCCTATTGCCATTAACCGGGCACAAATCCAGACTCCGAGCTGCTCCTAAGAATTTCATAGAAAAACCCAATAACACTTTTTGCTCGACCTGGGAATCGAACCCAAGACCTCTAGCGTAGCAGTCGCGCTTAGAACCACTAGGCTACCGAGGCAGTCAAATACCGAAAAATGGAAAATGTACCCTTAACAATGTCCTATATATTTGCTTCGAAGAATGTTGAATTAAAATCCTTCCCGAGAGAGATTACTGGAAGCCTCACCGAGTACCTACATAACAACACTATAGTAGCTATGTAAGAGACATGGCTGTTGTTTACCTTTTGATCCTCTGCGTCACTCGTGATATAAGCTCGGATAGAACCTTAAAACTTATAATACTTTCCAGCTCAGCTTTGTTACGTTAACAAAGCTGAGCTCAACAAAGATTTCTCGAGACAAAAATGGATGGCATCCAAACGTTGCAGGTATGCGGTGTCCCAAATGGATGAAAGTTTTTAAAAGCATCATAGAAAACTTTAAGGAAGTGAAACAACTTTTACTTACGGAACATTCAATTCAGACCTTTTCATTCTTATAAGTTTTGAGAGATGGTGCTTTGGGTCACAGTTCAATTTCAGTCATCATCTGCTTAACATTCGGCTTCCAGTCTAATCGGATGCAGCTAAATACCACTGTTTAATTCCAGTTTATGAAAAAAAAAGCATACTATCTATAGACTTCTTCACTGAAGAGACGTCTTCACGTTATTATCGAAATAGGTTATCTCATAACGTCTTCCTTTGCTCGGAATTTAGCTCAACAAAATCTTTAGTGTACACAGAAACCGGGATTTCAATGTTATCTTTAAAAACCTTCACTACATCATTCACCTGCCTATTTACCCTCTTGCTATTACCTCCAACGTGCCAGACATGATAATCTTCGGCGGTAGCAATATCGCCCGTATTATCACTGTGTAACTTTATAAAATTGACAGCTTAACACTTGAAGGGGAGTCCATATTACTCTTCCCCAATATTCTCTACTACCCGCGAATTGGATACACCCTCCTTTTCATACATCAGCTTTCGGTGTGCTCTTAAAATCTTTTCGTCTGCAATATTTTCAATTTTCACCCTCGTTGGTTGCTGTATTTTTAATTTAATCAATCTTGCCAGTGGGAATCTCGCTTGGTTTGTTTAAACTAAACATGTTTTCGTGTATTCTACAAAAGGTTTGTTGTGTCTTTAACATTAATAGTGTAGGATTAGAATAGATTAGTAAGGGACAAAGATTAAGGTTTGAAGTCCTGCAAAAGAAAACGGGACAATTGTGTTTTGTCCACGTAATTTAACCCTTTTCCTTAAAGGCTGTGTACGTATACCAAATTCAATTTAATGCCTTTAACGCGTGTCCTTTATCTCTGCATTCCATTTCTTCTCGCCGTGTGTCCCTCTGTATGATCTTTTAAACTCCAACGGATTTTAATGCGGTTTTCATCAATAGATAAAGTGGTTCAACCGTAATTGAAGCAAGTTCCTTTATAATTACTAATACAAATATTGCTATTGTTTGTGTGCAACAAACAATAGCAATATTTGTTATTAATATTATATCACACATTACACACTTGTATATTATTTATAGAATTCTGCTGCCGTTCAAGCACTTAGTAAACAGTGCGATAAGGTTAGATGTGGTTTCAGCGCTAGATAAATATTTTATCACATTTCGCCTAAAGAATCTATGTTTATATCAAACACGATTCTCATAGATGTAGATATTTTATGGATCTCATTTTATTGCTTGACTGAATGTGTAATAAAAGTGATATGTAGGTTTCTGAAACCGTCTAACTTGCGACATAGATTTAGAGGCCATTCGAATCTATAACGGTGATCATAGAGCTCGTAATGGGATCCATGTATAGTGCTGCCCAAGCTCAAGTAGAATCTGAAAGGTAAAAAGGGCCGAAGAAATAAAATTTTATGTTACTCAGGTATCTAATGTTGACTGTCGTGATGCCCCAGTAGTTAAGGTGGACAAGTACCAATTTGACTTTTTCAATTTATATGTACCTCTATGTTTTTGTTGGACATACTGACATCGGTGAAGGGAAACATCGTGAGGAAATCTAGACTTACAGTAAATATGAGCCTGAAACCGCCATCCGCCTTAAGCAAGTGTGGTGATCAATACTCGTGTCTTGTCTATATAGGAAAAGGTCTTTTCTTTACAGTGGATCAATAATATTATTTTGCTGGTATGTATAATGGTGTCTCTGAATAGGTAGGTACATTTTGTTTTACCGTTACTTATCCTGCTCTGCAAACATCGAGTGCGAGACATAAAACGGGTTTAATTTCCATGAAATCAGAAGATTATGTTTTATGTTACGTGAATAATTACGGGATTGGATTTTCGAGTTATTACAGAAATAACTTCGGGTAAACATTTTTCGACAGCTCAAATGTTTGTAGATATATTTAATGTAGGTACCTAACTCAGATTCAGAAACCCTGTTGTAATTGAAAACCCGGATTTTCGGGCTGAAAATACGCTTAAAAAGTTGTTGAGTATTTTTGGAAGCACCTTTTTTAAGCTTAAACGAACATATGAAACATCGCAGAATAAATAACAATACCACCTACAGAAATATAGCTTTTTACATTTGTCTATTCTTAACTCGGTTTTGTTTTTATCATTCTCACAAATATAGTGGTTATCTACACGTAGGTATGCTTAAACTGTATATTTTAATTCTGTGTATAAAATTATTGCTGTACCTGATTCTGAAGTGTTCATGAAATACATAACTCAAAGAATTTGCGCAAATTCGAGAAAAATATTATTCCTTCCTTCCACTTCCACGGCCAATTCGCAAAACTTCCTACTAAGCAGAAGTAATTATATTAGTAACAGATTTCTCCCAATTAAAGAAGTTACTTAAAACATCAAAGCTCGCAATTGTAATTTCTTTTCCAAGAATTGCTAATGAAGAAAAGTACCTACCTTACCTACCTAATTACAAAGCTAAGTAAATAAGTACGTTTCAAATAGCTAATGGTTTGAGAGTATCTAATAAGTTTTTGCCAATCCCACCTAAGTACATTTCTGCCAACAAAATGAGGAATTATTTCCCCCACCCGGACAAATGGGTAATTGGGATTGCTTCCACCTGAAATGTATAGCAACAATAACTTTTAGTTAGTTGCTGATCGTATAATATTCTCTCTGTCGTTAACATACCAACCCTAACAAAAGAAGTTATTTGACAAGGCATTTTCGCCCAAGAAAATCTACCCCAAATGTAAACTGGAGGCGGTATAGTAACACATAGAAATTCTTTGAGTCTGGCAACGATCGAAAATAGACCAATAAGAGTCAAGTCATTTATTTCTATTAGAACATTAAAAGGCACTTTTAAACCTTACTGAATCTGCTGAAAAAGCAGTTTCGAATGGAGAAGAATGGGCATCAAAGACACTCCAGACATTTATAGGTCTCGTTCATAATCAGTGAACTAGAAACTTCCTGTGCTTCCGACTATGCACAGTTGCATTCTCCAAGCTGCATTCATTGTTCCTTTGAACTGTGGCAATATGCCTTTAGCGATGAACTCTTTGTTTAGTTGCGCTTATGTAAAAGAAAATTGTTTGTACTCTATTATTTTATTTCTCTTTTGCTTCTTTCCAACTGAACAAGTCTACTTCTTATAATAGCAATAGGTCAAAGAGTCTGGGAGTGGCGATTCTGTACTGCTCACGACATTCAACCCAATACTTTTGACTGACATTATCTTTACATCGCGAGCTGGCAGTCTTTTCTGTTAATTTTTTTTGTAAACTTAGATGAAGTGAGTTTGAGGTGAGCAGTGAGATGTATTTCTACAGAATTGCATTGCAGTTCTCGTTTAATCGTACCGCTGTCAGAGAAAATAACCACAGAGCATGATTTCCTGTTTCTTTATTTAAAAAGCTGAAATAATCCTTAACCTTAACCAAAATTTTTGCGTTTTCAAAGTTAAGAAAAGTTTGTACGGGGCCAAAGAAATAGAAATCAAAGCTAAATCTGTAGCGATAACAAAGTTACACGTTCAAAAACCAGTTTTATTGGCTTCAGCATCGATTAAGCAAAGTTATAGTAGCCGTTTATCCGTAGAACACAGATTTTAGCACTATCATAAATATCTTAATGAGCCCGCAGTTTGTAGGAGTACTAATTCAGTTTTCAAAGCTGAAACTACTATAATGTAGAAGTAGAAGTTACGTGCGAATCGTTCGTGCTGAGTTCAACCATGTTATTTATAATTTTAATTGTTTTTCATGTTGGAACAAGTTGGAAAATACTTCTACAGCTAGTTAGCAACGTAGGCACTTAATACTTTGTTGAGAACTGCGCCTTGGCCAAAGTAATTTATAGTTGGGTTGAAAAAACACAAACCTCTAACCGCTTTCGAGTTGTTTTGCCGAAGCGAACTTTGTGCTTTTTTTTGTCAAGTGTGCTCTGAACAAATGGCTGATCTAAATAAAAGGTGTCTCACGTGTAAGGTTTACCGCCAACATGAAACGTTTCATTGCTTCAGAAGTCTGTTTTACGTCTGCACTTAAATGATCCCTGAATCCTTAGCATGGCTGAATCCGTTCAGCCATGTCGTTGTCATAAAACCCTTCAGAAACTGCTTGTGTTGCAAAATTTATCTTAGTTTTTTGACAGGCTGAGTCTTAAGATTTCGCAGCATCCATATTATGAGTAAACATTTGGATTGTTGCCAAGGAATGTTATTTTATAGCTAACATTGCAGAGCCTTCCGGCGTCCTGCCGCCGAGCGAACTTCCCGCTTCGACATACACTCGCCATTATTGCGCTCGTTGATATGCCCGTGGTTTATTTGACTACGAGCCAATTCTCAAACGTACTGAATTGTTTGAAGACAACCCAAGAAATTGCGCGGAAACAAACAACTGAAACTTGAAAATTGTGTATTTAATGCGCCTACAATTTTTAACAAGCCTTTTCATTAAAACTTTTGGTAGTACTTGCGTCTTACTTCTGCTTAAAGTAATTACTTAGGTGCCTTGCGGCTCCTGGACTACAAGAATGGCTAGTAAAACAGGGCCAGTCTCCGTTGCACGCAAAGTTAGACAGGACTTAGACTGCGGTACCTAACTAAGTTTATATACAAGGTTATAAGCAAAATTGCTGCTTTAATGGAATTGAACTACCATTTTGTGTGTGCTTTGCGGTTTTGAATAGCACTTTAGGGGATTGGCATAACGTAAGGTGAGGCTACGACCTTAGGACAGAATATTAATAATCTTAAACAAAGTACTTATGGTTTAACCGTTGCATACGGATTACTTAGGTAATCGATACCTGAAAAGCAATTGTACGATCTCGTAAACAAAGTAATAAAAGTTTCATACTTACTTTTACATTAACGATATTAGCTCTTAAATGTACGAATTGTTTAGAGTAAGCCAATAAATCAATCGGAACTTTATACATTTTCCCGTGATCGTTCTAAGAAAAGGTGAAGAAAACTCCGTTATAAGATAACGATCAGCTATTTATTACCTTTCCCTATAAGGGTAAACCGTAAAACAGTAAGTTCATCTACTGACACGTTAAGACGTATACTATACCAGTGATACAAGTACATCTTACAAGCCTTTACGAAATTTAAGCCTTTGCAATGTTTCAAACTCAGAAGTGACAAATTGACACGACGTTTTCCATGCCCAACTTACAAGCCGGCAAGTCAGAACAAGGTAGTGTTGCAAAACTGCAACTTGGTGTTCAAATTCCCTTTACACATCTCACGTAGGATCTTTCCAACAATACGACATACATTTTGTCCGTGACACTCGCTACATAATTGAATCTATGCTTTTTGTCACAGTTGACTTGGTTTTTATTAAAGTTTGTTGTGTCGAAGCGTAGTCTCTTGAAAGTTTTCTCGTTCAGTCTTATCTTGTGAGAGTATGAGAAGTGTAATACTCGTACATGTTGCCTAATGAAATTGTAACAAGACGTGTTTGTATCCACGTTTTCTTCGTCAACAAGAATTTTCCAGCTGCGTCTAGTCTTTGACACCCTCTTACAATACGTATGTTGCTGTTTGAACATATCTTACAGAAATCTAATATCACTACAGTGTAGAAGTCTAACTATTGGCTTCCAACTACCAACAGCGTTCCTAAATGTCAAACCATCACCTGCATCTAAAGTCGGAACACGCCAAGACTGCATACGGAAACTACAACTTTACCCTACAAGTGACATTATTAAGTTTAGACAAACGCCGGACTCCCGTTTGTAACTACACTCTATACGGATTGTACTTGTTCTAGGCGTTCACCTAGAATGGCGTACCTCATTAGACGTTGTAAACTCGCGTTCATCAAACGCCCGTCAAGCTTTCGTCATTAGAACTTAGCCTTATTGCCATACTTGCAAGCGGCTCGTCGATTTCTATCTAAGTATGGATCCCGATGCTCGTTAGCCAGTTTAATCTCACTGAGATCTGCACAAATTAACTGAAATTAACCGAATCTGGCAGAAATGAGTTTTGCTTCAACGTTTGTTTTGGAGTGAATGCTCTGGTTCCGAGGTGGTTCTTTGTCTGACCATAAATGTTTTTTGGAAATCTTTCCGTTTTTGTATTATTTATGTTGACAATAGGTAAGTGAGTATGCCAAAAGTAGTTGCTTAACCATACTTGTTCTAAATTTTAAAACCCAAAAATGAAACATTTCGGTTTAACCTTTATATCAAACCCAGACAGTAGGTAACAGGCATTTGCACATAGTTATCAGTTGAGATTTATTAAACAGTCTTTCGCAATATTCCCTTAACGTAGGTTTCCTAATCTTGTATAATTTTAATCCTAAGCTGAAATTGGCAAAGCATGTCTGGCCGTTGATTACTAACCTGTGCATGCTCGTAGGTGTGACGTAGTAGTTGCTTTGGCAAATTGAATTCTGTCATAACCAGCCTGCAGGTAGTGTATGTAACTGGAGTGACGATGGCTTTGATGAATTTTGTTGTGTTGCTAAGAGGTTAAAGGTTAGGCTTAGGAGTTATACATACGATGTAAATGACCTTCAAGAGAACTGGTTGATGGTGTAATTGAAATTATTGATTTGACTTTGACTTTATTATCTGGCGTGGTAGATACTAGATTGTTGTTATTACAAATCATTTATGGTCGTGCTTTCGTAATCAGATATAACGTGGTGTTCTTATTCCGATTTTTTGTATCCTATGTGTACCTGGTTAGTACCTACAGCTGTCGATGTCAAAGGTCGTAAAGATATAAAAGGTATTTCAGAAAAGTGGCTATGATTACGTACCTACATCTCGAATATTGAACAAAACTTTACGTTTCCCTTTATCGTTTAATTTCGTTTCAAGTTACAAACTTGATCGGAAATTCGGAAAAGTATCGTCTCTCATCTGAAAGGAAACTTGAGAATTCGATCCTACGAAACGTGAAAAGGGTCAAAATGAATTTCCACGAGGACGAGCAACTGTGTGGAAAGGTCAATACACTCTATTGTTGTAGGTACCTAACTCAATAAAGTTCTACAAGTCCACAAATAAATCTTAGGTTTACGGAATACGATTTATTTTATGTTGCTATCTGAACTTCTTCTTACGCAAATATATAGGAATAAGGAGACTAATACATGACTTCAGAGAGGTCAAAGTCGTGTAAGGACCATTTTGCATGTCGGAGTAAACAGTAGTCTTCCTAGTCCTGTCCTGTTTAACGTGTAAAACGTCCCATTAACACGCAATAGCGTGGTGGGTGGACGGGGTTGCTGCACTTCAGGGTCACTGTCCGAAGAATGCAGGTACAACCTGGCTTTAACTTAGGCTTTGCAAATCAGGAAGCATGGTAAAGGAAACAAGAAAATGCATTATTTCATAATGTTGTACTAAACATCTCTATTTATGTAAACATTTTAGCATCCAGACAACCTTTAAATAAAGCGAAATTATTAGCAAAACGCCAGGCGCCTAATTTTGACTAATAACTTGAGCAACGAGAACACATTAGCATATTAGCAAAGTTTATAACATTAGCGAATGCGCCAAAACTGAGGTCATTGAACTAACGAAGCAGCAATACATTACTTAAACCTCAAAACTAATGAGGCGACCAGATACAAATCTAGTAGGATTAACAGCCCTACCATCGTTAAGAAACAACAATTAGGTCAATAAATCGAAGTAATAACATTATCTTTTGGCACGCTACTCGTATCCAATCCAAACGAAAAGTATTGAGGGAATTTATTCCTTTTCTGTCCTTCTCTTTATGCGAATGGGTGAACGGAATAGAATATATTGGGATCGGAAAATAAGTTCAGCTGGGAAGCTTTAACTTGGCTGAAAATTTCCGCAGCTCGAATTTAGCTGTGGAGGGGTATAAAGTGATTCAACTTTAGGAAAATATATTATGAGAAGGGTATTGGCTCGTGTCATACAGTGGTCGGATTTTATTGCTACTGTTCTCGTTCGGACTGAATTTAGCTTTGACTTCCTATTAGAGTAGTCCCAGTAGAGTAGAACTACACTGACTTCATTATCACCATGAAGTTATTATTATATTAACATATCTGTGGTTAGAATGTTTTCCTAGAAAGCCAATTTAACAAATGCTGAGCCCTAAGCGCGGTTGTCAGGAAAAAAATGAAGTTGCACTCCGCCATTTTGACATGTTTAGGTCACACTGGAAAAAATGCCGAGATGATTAAAAATGAAAAATTTAAAAACTTGTACGAATAGTACTTCCAAAGCCTAGTTGCTGCCACAAACATTTAAAAATATGTAGTTAGCCCAATTTAGTTTTGGTAAAGTTGGTTGTTTGGCAGCGAACCGCTTCCGGGGATGGCAAACACGTACCTGAACTAATTCGAGTACCTTTCTCAAAATTATCGAACCCCTTATCAAAACCGTGCCCCATCCAACTTTCAAACAAACATAGAAAAGTACTTCACACAAAACTGTATAGTTTCAATAAAATTATAGGATTTTAACAAACGTAGGACTCCGTAAAGGTCTCGCTGTTCATGCAATTAATTAAAAGTTACTACTATTAGCATAGTTTGATTAGACTACCCACGTACGTGAACATTGACCGTCCATGGGGCGTTTACGCAATCGTTCTGTTTATGTGTAGGTTACCCTAGCCTAAAATGGGACATTGTAGCTGTTCCAAACTTAAAACGACCTCTGAACTGTATATGTCCGTGTTCACAAAGTTTTTATTAGAGTTGTATTACAATGGCAGTTATAGAACCGGTGTATAATGATCTCATTGTTTCCTTCAAGTGAAAATATTATTTTGTGCAAATGGCATAGAATCGTAAAGTTCTCCACATCTGATGCAGCTAGTGGAAACGATCTACCACATGTGACACACTTATATATTCTTAGACATATGTACGCGAAAATCCTAGTCTTTTAGACTGGGTCTCTTCAGGAGAGGCATATTACAAAAAATAGGTGCCCATAATGCCCTCAGCACAAGATATAATTAATGGAATCTTTTCTTTCTTTTCAGAAAACAACCAAAGACATTTGCGTTCGACCACTGTTTCTACTCCCTGGACCCATCCCTGCCTCACTTTGCCTCTCAAAAGACAGTATTCGAATGTCTTGGCAGGGATATACTCGACAATGCATTCGACGGGTACAACGCTTGTATCTTCGCATATGGACAAACAGGTAAGCGAAAGTTAATTAACTGCTGACTCCAAAATTCCAAATTGCACTTTGTACTTTAGATTCTTTTTGTTTTAGTACAACGGACAGTTTTAGTAGATTTATACTAACAGTATAAAGAAAGGGGCATTAAAAACATTTCGCTAGAGAGACTACAATATTTACGCATTTCAGTATTCCCTGATATTTTCCTTGTTGTTACCATATTTCTATCCCCAGGCAATTTTACCGCCCTAGGATACGAAGCTTATGAGATTCTGGGAATCATGCCCAATGTTCCCGGAAATTGTCTAGCAAGTAAAATATAGCTAGCCATATTTACCAGACTTCCATTAGGCTTAGTTCGTTTCGTGGAAAAAGACTACTTTCCAGAATATGAGCTTTATTTTAACATCGTTAATTGCGTCAGCAAAGGAAGCCTCCAACATAGAATGGGATGGGATGAATAAGATATGATGAAGTATTGTTTGAATCCCAGTACGTGTAGTAAGTTCATTGCAATTAAAAGAATTTCCTATGTTGATAAGCGAAATATAAGACGTACAAAATAATAAATTAACAACAAATTCATACCTTACTCAGCTGTTATTGTAAAATACTCCGTCTCTTGTGTCGAATAAACAAACAATATGTTGTGAAATGGAATATTTTGCTTGCAAAATAAAATAGCGTTCAGTCCAGACTTGTCAAGTTAATGTTAATTTATGTCTTAGGAGCAATGACCTGGGAACGGCTTGCAGTTTCTCTAGATAAACTAATTCCCTGAGGGCGGTAAAGTGCAATGCTGTAATTCTAGCCAAAGCGTGGATTCCTAGAACGCTTGAACCTGGGTTCGAATTTCGTTTTTTTTTTATCTTTACAATTCACGAATATAAAAATGCAAATACATTTCTTAAATTAAATGTTAGACATTCTCGTTCCTTGTTACCGACTTCCTTTTCCTTTCGTTTACTTTCTAAAGGTTTTTGCGTGCCTACTCATTATACTAGCATTAGGAAGGTCCGTTAACCTAATTCATACGTTCTCCCGTAAGCCGTACATGCCCAGGTTTATTCTGGGTCCCTTTTTTCTCAACCACCTCTTTATTATAATGTAATTTTACTAAAAGGATTTAGAAATGACAGTTTGAAATCCCTGAAGCATGTTCTGGAAGAAGAAAAAATTATTTCCAGCTGTACGAATTCGAAAACAAAGGGAGACTTAAATATGTTTGCATCAAAAACCTTTTAAGTAATAATGTGGGTTCTGAGAGAGTATTTCGCCATATTTAAGTTAATGATAATATCGTTATAAACGTAAACATTACGCTCGGTGCGAAAGCCTAATAAAATACAAGCCATTTCTCAGCTAAGTTTTCCATTCAGAACCTTAAATTAAGTTGTGACATTAATAAATTAGGTTTCGTAATTATGATTTGGTCGCGAAGAATTCTCACTTTCACAACAAAATGATAAGATAATATTTGCTGTTCATTCGTTGGCATCATGCGCGTGTTTACGACTGTCTACGGGTATTAACTTTTACGACCGTATGTAAGGAGTAATCTTTGGTATAGCACATGGTTCCGTACCTGTACAATACAGCATCTGTCTACGGCCTTGAACTTTCATTGTCCTCTCAGCTTTACTATACCCATTCTGCAGTATCATTTTCCCTTTCATTAGATATTCATGGCGCAACCTGGTGGCTGTTCCATTGTTTCTAGTGTTTGAATTTCGTTGTTGACCGTTTTGTTTGTACAATAAACTAGCCATTCAACTCCAGCTTTCCTTCGAGATTTATGCCCCAGCCTCGCCCACTTCGCTTCGTGTAATTTTAATCTTGTTTATCGCTTTGGCCGACGAAAAATAAGTATTCCTTATGTAGTAGGATTATTTCAAAATTTGAGAAATAACGCCCATAATTCTTTTGCTGTGCTAAGATTTTGTTTGTTTTTCTGGAGAAAATGTTGCCCGTTGAATTATTAATGTGAAAATGTAGTTTTAGTGCTCCCGCCCTGAAGCTTTTTGGATTTCTGCCGTATCTACAATGGTTTTATTCCCTAGAGATCAAGTTTATGTAGTGTGAAAGAATATATGAATTCAGTCGAAGATATGGACAATTATTCGGAGCATAATTTATAAAGTTGGGAGTGGTATAGGAAAACTTTTCCCCTTGAGAAACTCAGATAGTTGTTTTTATTTATTGGATTCTTTCAAAGCACCGAATCTATTACTCGACAAATATACATGTAATTGATAAATATAGAGTAATAAACTTGAAGCTTGGCGCATTATTATCCAAGAATCTGTTTTAAAATTTTTATAAATTAAATGGGAAGCTTCAGGAAGAAAGTCGTATCGTCATAACTGATCCTTGATATCCTCTTTCATATTATGCTACATATTATTGTGCGCTATATTGTGCTACGCAACTTTAATGAACAAAACAAGTGAACAACAAAAACAAAAACCAATTTTCTCTCATGACTCTTTCAAAACACAAAACAGACGAATTTGTATTCAGCATCCACTCATCACTACAAACAGTACCCAAAGACCAACTAAAAGCACCTTTAAAAATAGTGAACACAAAAAAGCTACGAGCAAAACCGTCCATTTCGCAATTCCGTACGAGCTTCAGCATGATTCACTTACCGGACGGACGGTGTTCCGGTTCTATTAAAAATTCCGACACGCGGACACAAATGGTTCGCGAAGGGCGGGACGTGCGCCGGCGCCTGTTCGACCGTGAAGGGATTTGTACACGCACTGTTCCGTGTGTCTGTGAGTCCGTGACGTCACGTACGAGACAGTTACACTCGTCTGATATGTTGCCGCTGTTGAATTTTACATGGTGGTCCTTTATTTCTTTACCTGGTGCTAGACGGTTCGCATGTTTTGGGAATATTGAGCGTGTGGTTCCAAAACAGTCGGCTACTGAAGTGGTTCTGGTCTAGATACTAATAATATTAAGCTAAGGATTTTGTTTGTTTGAACGTGCCTATGTTCGTTACGTTATCTCTGAGTGCTATAGGCTTAAGGGTATTACATCGCTCAAGTCCTAAAAACACCTTATGTTTAACGAAATTTGTTGAGGAATCCATCCGTACGTTTTTCATATAAAAAATATATGTTATACTTAAAGTCATCCTCAATAGATCGCATTGATTAGAATTGTAATAAACTTGCCCAAATTTCGGAAAAAAAATATTTTAAACAGGTCATTTTTCAATCTAAATTGCAAATTGTTGGTAAAACGGCTGAATAGTTCGGCATGAATTGTATACCTAAAAATATGTAATGACATATCAAACAATTCGCATTGTTTACTTTTTCTTGTTTCTGTTAAGATTTTATAATAATAACTAAAAACTCGAAATTTCATCAATTCCCCCCACGAGGCACCCCCGCTATGCCTGAGACGCCAAACTTCAGTGCCTTGATGGCTCTTGTCAAGGGTGGACTATACGCATGTTATTTTTTCCAAAATAAAAACCAAAACTTCACTTTTTTAATAATTTATGAATGAAGCAATATTGTAAATAGTACAAATGTAAATATTTCGTAAAATAAGAATTAAAATTAAGTTCGTAAATCAATAAAAACAAATTTGTAATTTCGTTTAGTTTTTGAATCTATCATAGAGTAAGCCTGACTACTATGCCTATGTATAAAAACAAATGCTTGACCGAGCTCTCCAAAATTATTGGAAAATACCACGGATATGGTAAATACCTACTCTTTTAGTAGATACATTTATTTTTTTATGTTTTTATCCTTAAGAATTTCGTTTGACGGAGAACATAGATTCAGTGTTTTTTTTTTTAATTATTTGCTTCCCAAACTTTCAGAATGTATCATGTATGAGCACAACTTTTTGCGTTACGATCCGATGAGCACTTTCTTGGTCATCATCAGACCTTTAGAATGTACGACATAGTAGCACCCGTGCTTGGTTAGATAAATATTGAAAGCAGGTCATCCTGACTATTTTCGTTTCCGACAACCGATAAGCATTTACCTGTTCATCATCAGACCTATAGAAATATCTCATGAACACTCCGTTCTCAATTAGATAAATGTTGAAAGTTAGTTCAGCAGGCAAAGTGAATATTTTATTACACGGTTACTTTTACATAGTTCGGGAGCCGAAACACAGGAAATCCAGTAAAGTAATAATCGGGACGGGAGAGGGAAAGGAGGGTCCCCCGTCCCAGCGGCCGCCGCGGTAGACGATCCGGGCGTCGGGAGCCACGTGACGACTCCCGGCCACCGTAGACGCGGGTCTGTGGACGGTGAGCAATGGGTAGCTCACCGTCCGTACGTTCACTAGCGACAGACCGTGTCGACGGCGCGTTCGTGTTCCACGCGCGCCTCAAAGAGATGTCAGCAAAATTGGATGGGGCCACTGAGGGCCGATGCCTGCCGGGGCTGCGGGTTGTTCGAAAGAGATACCGCGCCCCCGGAACGCAAAGGGCACATGAAGGAACATAGACGGGTTTTAGTCAGTAAAAGTCTGACACTCCCTCCCGCCCCGCCCAGGGCGGGGGAAGTTATTTGATGATTTCCCGTCTATAAAAAAAAAAAAAAAAGTAAAGTAATAATAACTATTGACGTTCTTATATTTTTTAACACGTCTCAAAGAATTTGAAAATTATGACTTTTTTTGTTTGACATTCGAGATGTGCGATTCTGCCTGATCGCTGAATGGATTTTTCAAAGGCTACCGTTCGCATGTGTAGTCGATAAGGTTTAGATACAAAATTAAATATGCATGGACTGCAAGGAAGCGTTACTTCGAGTTCTCACTATTGAACAAATTAAACCATCATCATCACGCCTGTGTTCCCCGAAGGGTTACGCAGAGGTGTACCAATGTACACCCACAGTTCGCCGGTATATTTAGGTCCCATGTAAAAGGGGGCGAGCCTATTGCCATTTATCGGGCACAAATCCAAACTCCGGGCTGCTACTGAGAATTTCTTAGAAAATCCCAATAACACCTTTTGCTCAACCTAGGAATCGAACACAGGACCTCTAGCGTAGCAGTCGTACTTAGGAACACTAGGCTAACGAGGCAGTTCAAATTAAATTTTCATGTTATTTATTGAAAATAATATAGCCAATAAGTTTCTGTTACTATGACAGAGTTTATGGCTTTTAATTCCAGAACGATGTAAAAGTAAGCGTGTATAATAAAATAAATATACATTACGATGTACCAAATAATAAATAATAGAAGAACAAAATGTAGGTATTAGATCTCTTAGAGAGCGAATAAAATAGGCAAAAACAATGACAACTCTGCGACACATCTGTGTTCTTGCTTAATGTTAAGTTCCGTTTATCGTAGCATAGTGGATATCGATAGATGGCGCTAATAAAACAAAAAATAAGACAGACCGTCAAATCTTCAAGGACATCGGGCGGTGTAATAACCTTAATTTTATTTTACAAACAATTAAGGATCCGTTAATAATTTCAAGCGGGCAAAAGCTAGCCTTAGATTAAATACATGCCCATTAGGGAGAAATCAAAATTTGACACGATATTTCATAGACCAAATTCATAATTTACATTAAACCTACCTTCACTTTCCTTAGACCTTATTCAGCACGTTCCGTCGTTGACACAGAAAGTTTAATGATATCCAAACATTTATGCCTACATACTCAACTGGCGACGTATGAAAAACACAGTTTCGCGTTTAAACGTTATTTTTGAGCTCATTACTCTGAACAACGTCGCTGCTCCTCGGTAGGTGTTTGTGAAAAACTCTTGGGGATAATTAGCACTTTTGTTTTGTGCCACATTAAGGAAAAACAAAAAAAATAACATATTTCAGGTAAATTCAAGATAATGTTGTTAGTTGAATGGAACAAGTCCGCTACACTATTCCCAATCACTGCAACTTCTGAAAGTCAGAATCTACAATGGAGACCGCCAGAAAAGCGCCGATCCAACTGTCTTGGATCCCGCAACTACGGGTGATAATATAAATCCGTACTTATCCGTACTTTCCGTACTATTTCCGTACTAATATTATAAATGCGAAAGTAACTCTGTCTGTCTGTCTGTCTCTCTGTCTGTCTGTCTGTCTCTTCTTCACGCCTAAACCACTGAACTGATTTCAATGAAATTTGGTACAGATATAGTCTGGGACCCGAGAAAGGACATAGGATAGTTTTCATCCCGGAAATCCCCCGGGAACGGGAACTATTAATCCACGCGGACGAAGTCGCGGGCAAAAGCTAGTAAATAATAAAATAAATAAGAAAAGATAAAAAAAATATTGTTGTCTTCAATTGTACTTTTAGTTCCATGCTATTAATTTTCATAAGAAAATCATACTACATGCACATCGCATGGTTATTAAGTACGGTAGGGTCCCAAGATCGTTTGAATTTATCAGTTGCTTAAGCAAAGCAAGTTATTCGCAAAGTTTGTAAATAACCTACATTCTCAGCGACACTTGTAGAGGCTTTAATTACGGACTCGCACTTAATTATTCGCCTGGCTCTACGAATGTGTACTTTAGAAATTGTTCAAGTTGCCGACGTGGAGAGCAATTTTAGTTTCATATTAGTTTCCTATGTTTACTCTATGTAACTAGAAAAGCTTAGGTTTACTTCGAACCAGGGAGCTCACTTCGTAATTCGAAAGCTGAATCCGCAGTGAGATTACAAAATGGTATTCTGTTAAACACGATCACGCTGGTGAAGTCACCACGGCGAACGAATACTAAACCAATGACAAGTTGGTTCGTTATCGAAGTGAGCGCGATCACTTTAGTGAGACTCGTTTTCGAGTTTGCATTTTAGAGAATCGCACTACTGCTCCGCTCCCGTAATTCGTAGCGTGATGTTATGTAGCCTATATTACTCAGGAATAATGTAGCTATCTAATAGCCGGATCCACACCGGACGATCCAAAATGGATCGGCGATCCCGCGATCCGCGATCCAAGATCGTGATGCGTGGAGCGTGGATCGTTCTAGGTCGATCCAACAGCAATCTTTTACGATCCTGACTGGCTGCTCCAACGCGCTCCTGCCGATCCATACTGAATCAGTTGAATTTGTCTGGCTATGGAGTCACACGTGCAACGACGGCGACGAATAGCCGTAGCAGCAGCAAGCTACATTTTACATTACGTTATATTTACGGCAAAAATTACGAAAACAAAAAAGACAGTATTGGGTTAAAACAATTTTTAAAAATCGGTTGGAATATGGGACTCGACTTTACAAAGAGTTCTTCATCTTCTCTTAGACCTCTATTCTCTCTATTGGTATCATTAGGATCCCATAAACATTATTCTCCCTATATAAAGAAATTAAACGGATACATTGCGAATTATCCATAACGGCGGATCACGCGATTCTAAAATCACAATCGTCCAGACCGCGCGCGCCAAGCGACTGAGGCCCCTTTGTGCGTGACCAAAAAACCGACAACAAATGGATCGCACGCGGCGAGGAGCGCGCGCTCTCCGCCGCGCACATGGATCGCGCGCGGCACGTCTACAATTCACGCTCCGTGGAGCGCGCTCCATGCCGCGCGCGATCGGAGCGCTTTGGATCGTCCGGTGTGGATCCGGCTATTGGTGAAAAATGGTTGAAATCGGTCCTGCAGTTTCGGAGCCTTTCGGAACAAACAAACAAAAATAATCTTTCCTCTTTATTATATTTATTTCAAAAGTACGCCTTGAAAATGCCTCAGTGCTTTTTGTTGAGAATAAACATTGTTCAATGGCCGGTTTTGTTTGGAGTACAATTGTATTTCCCATGTGGAATGTGGACCGTTCTGTGTCTGGAATTTTTAGGTTGTAGATTAAATAAACTCAAAATTGCTTTACTTATGAATGGTTTTTTCTGGAATTCGTGGTGCGGAGAGCAAATTACATATTATGGACCGAGTTTGAGCTCGTTTAAATCCGATTAACCCAAGACTAGGGTTATTACGAGACCTAAGGAGGTGTCATAAATCAATGAAGGTGTTTGTAATTTATTACCATAACAATGAGCAATCCTTTAACAAACGTTTCATATGCATACAGTACTCAAGTTATTCAAAGCATCATTACTAGCATAGGTAAAACGAATACGTGCTCCGTGAGTCGTGTGCAAGGAGTTTGCTGGCAGTTTTAAATTATGCTCCTTATTAAAAGTTTCAGCTCAAACCGTTTTCATACACGTGTTACGTAGATGTTTATTTATGTGACCATATTGGATGTTGAAGACTTTCGTGTGGTTAGTAGTTTTAAGCTATAGTTTGAATTGAAATAATTTTTCATTTTGCCTTTTTAGATGGTAACTGACATCAAAATTGTTCAGAATAAAGTGATTTCACATGCAAGTACTTATTTAGTTTATCTTGAATCACAGAGATCTGTGAAGAAACCATAGCGAAGTAACTTAGAATTATAATTAGCTAATAAGTAAAAAGTCTAAAACCGTCAATCCGCCTGAGTAAGCGTGGTGATCAATCATCGTGATGATCCTTCTCTGTATGAAGAGACGCTTTTGCGCTGCAATTGCACTATAAAAGGCTCGTATTGTATTTATGGTGATGAAAATTATTTATAACTGACTAGTTATTATGGTGATGAGTTTAAGGGACGATAAGTACCTTATATCGTAATGAGAGGCGCTGAAAATAGATTGATATCTTATTAGACATACCCTTCATAGTGTAACCTACCAGATTTATTCGTTGGAGGTATGGAGTGTCTCTATGTAGAGACGTGTTTTTCTTCCGATAGTCCACAGTAGAGAATATATTACACGTTAATATGTACAAAATACAAAATCTATTTTTGTAGGTCCGATGGATTCTTAGCGCCTTAGATGTAAACAAAAAGATATCGTAAACAATATTAAGGAGCTATTCAGATAGTTTTATTTTTCTTTCTTCTTTAGATATTATTACGAAAGATAAAAATTAACCTTCAACCTTCATTGTACTTACTTATAGTAGAAAACTTTTAGTCTACAAATAACCTCACTCTATCGTTGTTCAATACTTTCAAAAGACTCTTTCAACTCCAAACAAAAAGAATCGAACAGTAAATCGAGTATCATGAAATAAATCCTGCGCAAAATCTGAAAGGTTCGAGATAGAAAATATTTTGCTAGCACCTATAGATAAAATCAAGTCAAAGCGCAGTTCGACGTCTCTGAACCTCGACCATCAATCATATCTGTCACGTTTGAGGGATTATTGGAAATAGAATATGGTTAAAGTAAATTTTTCTTTACTTGTCTTTTTTCTAAGCAAATATGATGTAGGTAGGGTGCCGACTGAGATTTCAATTTAGGGAACATGAATATGGTAATGTAATATTTCAATCGATGAAAATCAAATATCAATAGGCTCGCCCCCTATTACACAGGACTTAAAAACGTACCGACGTAGGGTGTACATTGGTTCCATCTCTGCCTAACTCTTCGGGGAACAGGCGTGATGGTATGTGTGTGTGAAAATTAAACCAATTGAATATTTAATTAATTTTAACACGATGATTATTCGATACACTCTTTAAATGTAATATGTAACAATTAATGAAAAAATGAATATGATATTTCGAAATTGTTTTTAATATGATACTCTGTGTTTCTATCGTTAGGTCAGAAATCGAATGCAAAATAATGGCATGCCTTTTTAACGACAAAACATGAAGAAGATTAGTAGAAAATTAAAAAACCTATGAACAATGTGTTTGGAATAAATGATTTGATTTGAAGAAAAATACACGTATGAAACAACGGATACTCCGTCACTCCAGCGTCCGATATCTAACGGGCTGCCGTCAAACTTATCGGCGATCAATATTTGTAGCCCAGATTCTGCATAATATATGGTAATAGTGACGTCAGCGAGGCAGAGGCAACGTTTGTTTGTTCGGAAGAGCTTAAATAGCCGGTTATTGTGAGGTTATTGGACTTTTTTTGTATTATTAGCGATAAACTGCTGTTTCACTCGCATTTAATTACTGCTTTGGTTATTGCCGCGCTCCTGTGGACCTGTGTCCCTATCCATCCTCTTATTGAGGTACGGTATACGATCTATTTAACGCAGAGGGATTATTTCTAATCGGACCAATAGTTCCCGAGATTAGCGCTTTCATTCTTTACATGGTAATTGAGGATACATATTTGAAACTGAGCTAACCTCAATCCAATTAACTTGTTCCAATTAAAGTTTCTTATATTTATATGCTTTTGTATCGACTATTGTGTATCAGAATATTAAAATAGTTTGTGTACCTACTCTATGATTTACAAATGAAACAGCCAGTTGGTAAAGCCCATTCATTATACGGACACATTCCGTCAAATAGTAGCTGTTCTTAAAATAGTTATTCAAGTTTCATTCATTCATTCGCGGACCCACTCGGGCGGAATAACGACTGAATCCCAACTCCTATTAACTTTTCATATAGACTGAGAACATTTCACATTATCTTTCCTTACATAAAGGCTTTATCACACTGGCGATGTTCAAACGTATTTCACATTTGGCGATCGATCATCGCATTTCACGCGTGTACGCAGCGAGACCGTCGCGTATGCTTAACGAGAGGGATTGACGATTGCGTACATACAAGAGAGAGAAAGATAAACCTACAATATTGTGAAAAATGCCGTGATGCCTCTCATGCATGAGTTCGCGATGTAAGGATAACCCTTACATCGGGAGGAAACCTGGACTTTAAACGAATATAACTCTGAAATCGCCAACCCGCCTTAAGCAAGCGTGCCTTCTCTGTATAAGAAGGAGCCTTTGCCCTGTAGTGGGAAAATAATAGGCTGGTATTATCCTTTTGAAAGCACGGCTAACATGTGCCGCACACAACACGCTAACAAATCGCCAGTGTGAAATGTCCTTAAGTCACAGCTACATTGGTATATATTAACCCTGCAGTAGTCGCGTACCTAAAAATAACGGGAGTGGTCGCGCGGGCTACATACGTAGTCCATTTTCAAATTGAAATAAAAAAACTCATAAGCATAAATGATTTATTAGACATATGAAAACATAATCAGTAGAGTTTTCTCAACTAAATATGATTAATATAATCTAATCACAACCTCCCTGTATTACAAAAATCAACAAAAATAAAAAACCTCTCTAAATTGGCTCAAAAATCTCATGATTTGCTCTAATTGAGATCAGCATAAGGAAATGACTACTAACTAATGTCTTACATCTATTTTCTACAGAGGATAGATCCATAATCTTCGAATAATCCCCACATATGAACTTGTAACGCGCGGTCCACATCTGTCTAGTGCTTTTAGTGCGCGCTCTTGCACCGTCATGGCAATGGCGCAGAACATTACTCGATGTCGCTGCCGAGGGAGTTCGTTGGGTTTCTGTGTACATAATGCCAAAAAAACTTTTATTTTGATTGTTAGTAGGTACTCTTGGAAGGTTACGGTTTTTTTTCGAGTCTCTGTGTCAGTGGAGCAAGCCAAAGTCAAGTCAATCAGAAACTCACTTTGGCGCACACTCTCATAGTTTTTGTTTGCCGTGTAAATGTACAGTGCCTTGAATGCACTAAAATTTAGCAAATCAAAAAAATACCGTAAGAGGCCATCTTCTAGAGTTTCTCATAACGTCATACAATGAAAAAACATCACGCGCGCGGTGCTCATCATCATCAGAGCTTTCGTCTGATCTCTCTCCTGGGCTGTCCTGGTCCTGTCCTGATTCTGATGATGGTCTCGCTGTTCTAGATTGTCCACCTCTTCTTCACAGCTGGACTCTGCTTTATAAGTTCATTTTTTGGTATCATCTTCACTTCTTCAGCCAACTATGCCTCAATCAGTGCAGCTCACCGATTAAAATCCATTTTTACGCTAAAAATAAAAAGTTACTAATGTTAAATCAATCTAAAACTAATAAACAAAGTTTAAATAACGAATTTAAGTTAATTTTAACATAAAATTTAGAAAAACACAAAACTTCGACATGGTAAAAATACTTACGTAATCGGTCGCGCGGACTACGATTGTAGTCCATGCACTTTGCCGAAGTCCTGTGACGCAACCGCGCGTGTCTGATGCTTGCGCTGCAGCGAGCGCGTGTCTCGAACATTCATTTGAAAGTACCTGGAGGCGCAGGAACCTAACGCTAACCGATCCTGAGAAATTATCAGTTTTGTATGAGTGGATTACATATGTAGTCCACGCGACCACTCCAGGGTTAAAGTATAAAATATATTAACGCTCCCACGTCGGCGAAGTAATTTTGGGGTAACAAAATGTGCAATTTACGTCTAATGTATCAAGTAAAATGGCGTAAAAATGTAAGCGAAGTGTAATATTAAATATTCTTTTGAGGTCATGTCGCGTTTCTTATACGTGTTATGCAGAAACTTGAGAGTTTAAATTTGTTTTTAAGGACTCATAATATCGGTATTTTATTTTATTTGCCGCTACTTCATAAAGTAAGCACCTTAGATACATTTGTTTGGAAGTATGGAACTTGAGAACAGAGAGCGATAACTCATTTTTAATCTAATCTAGCTATTATCTACCTATATAATTATTTACTTTTATTTATCAGTAGTTTAGCCTAATGTCGTAAGGGCCCAGTAGTTAAGGCCCCGCCCTTTATGCTCGAGGCTGTGGTGTGATCAATCCTCGTACGTTCTCTGTATGAAAAGAGTGCTTTGCACTGCACTAGGTCAATAGGAAGCTGGTATGTATAGTTTAGTCTAACCTATCCCCTTTCCACAAATTAGAACATGTTTTTCCCGCGGTTTCGACATATTAATAAAGGCAAAGTGTTTATGCAACTGCCTAACAACCAATTGCAACACGTCATCAATATCGGGTCGATATCAAGATAACCAACGTTTATCAATTATTTTATCTGTTGGTTTCCCAAAATATTATCGCGTTGGCGGCAGTCATTAATATGATACCCACAATATAACTAAAGTTCATAATAATATTTTACGTTTCGTATCTTCTATATCATCAGACTAACGGCCCCGGTGCGTGTCGCGGCCGGCACGGCCTGGTTAGCTACTCCGGTGGCCTCGTGGTCGCAAGCCCGGGGGCCTGGGTTTGGTTTCCAGATCGGGGAAAGTGTTATTGGGTTTTTCCACTAGGGATTTCTCAGTAGCGGAGCTTGGAAGTTGGTGGTCAAGCAGCTGTTCTCTCCCCGATCGTGCTGAAATACCGTTTAATCTGATTATGACAGTAAGGGAAGAGGGAGTTCTTCTATGTCGGCGCACACACTTGTGCACTGTAATATTTCCTGCGTGTCAGCTAATCTCTATAGACATTGGCCATGACTGAAATTCGGTTGGGAGAATATTATCATCAGCCTAACAAGCTCTCTAATTGATCCCATGACGCTTGACTAATTAACTAGGACAATAATGGTCTGAATTTAGCCAACTGTACTGGTGAAACTAGCAACATCGATAAACATATAGTTTACCTAACATAATGTTTACTCTGAAAACTACTGCAAATCAAAAATAAACAATTCAGAAACTCAGAATGTATTTAATGAACGTAGTCGTCCGAAGCTAACGTAATAGAAAAATAATCACTTCGTCTAATAAAATTATGCTGCGTTTTTCAATATTAACGTAATAAGCTGGACAGCTTCCATAATACAGCTCCAGCTGAGAGCTTTCTGGATATAATTTATGATATTCGAAGAAGCTTGAATAATAAATCGTTAAGCGATATTGAATTTGGTACCTCCAATAATGGTCCATAATTTAAATTTAAAAGGCGTAATACTTCATGTTTCTAGCCAATTTCTATCCTATTTCCCTAGAGACGGTACGGAGCCTGTAAAATGAAAGAACGGGAACTTTCTTTGAGAAGATTTACAAAGAAAAAAAAATATCATCCGTGGCTCTGGCGCTGGAATAAGTATAAATGGCTTCGGAATAGAAAAAGTAGTAGCATTTTTCAGGTTTGCTATTTATATGAACAAAGCGGCAGCTTTCAGCTTTGTCCCGATGTGTCGGTTAGCTCCTTTCTCTAATAGAAATAAATATGGGATTCCATTTGTCAACACACAGACAATAGAAATATTTATCCGGATGCGAGAGATAAACCCGCGTACAGACAGAACTCCCAACTGGCTAACCTATATGGGTCACGTTATTTCTCAACGTTATACAACACTCGCGGTCGCATGTACGGGGAGCTCGTAAAAATTAATAATGCAAAGCTTTGAGCAGAAACAGCTTTTATTTTGTGCTCATCTGGTGATGAAAGAAAAGCGTAGCGTACATTTATGTTCGCGCATAATTTACAATTGTACGCTAAAGCGGTTTATTTAACGACTGTGGCTTTTAAATCTATACATTACTGCTTAAGAACCGTAACTCGATTCCCTCGATATACTTTTGCAGTAACTCGAGTGTTTATTTATGACTTCTTTAGTGTTGAAGTCAAAGTGAAGACTTATGTCTCTAGTGACTCTAATACTGGAATACTACCTCATTCTTTTTGTGTGTAAAGGAATCCTACGAAACTACAAGTAAATACACAATAATCTTGTTTGTAAAGCAGTTCGAAGACTTTACGAGGAATTGTTAAGAAGCATTTACATCGGCCCCTGTCTAATCGGGAACAACAACAAAAATTGATCTCCTTTGGTGTTTAGTTTTACCAATTCCAATTTGGTTCATACGTTTCTCAAAGGTCTTACACACACCTGAAGAACTAAATAACAAAATAATAACAGCCACAGGGATACGTCTACGTATTAATAGCCTAGCCCTTTTTTTTTTTAATTTTTTTTTTTTTTTATAGACGGGAAATCATCAAATAACTTCCCCCGCCCTGGGCGGGGCGGGAGGGAGTGTCAGACTTTTACTGACTAAAACCCGTCTATGTTCCTTCATGTGCCCTTTGCGTTCCGGGGGCGCGGTATCTCTTTCGAACAACCCGCAGCCCCGGCAGAATAGCCTAGCCCTATAACTAACTTATTCCACACGCATAACCTATAAATACACCAGACGCTACTTCATTTATGTTCTATTATGAACTTATGACTAAGCATTTGTTTCTTACTTTGTTACCCTGACCCTCTTCGCAAGCCGGTGGTTCCGTTTTAGCCAATAAACTAGTAACAGTAACAGACTCAGTGTTATTGAGGTTATGCTTATTAAAATGTCTAATTATTCCGTTCATTTACGTAATGTCATGGTTCGCGATTCGACATGGAATTGAGCGGGCAATAAATGTTTGAATGTGGTTTGAGCGAATTTAGTGTTCTTAGGTACCTTCCGCGTTTTGTATATGACTAAAATATTAAGTAACTAAATATATAAATTAACTGCCTCATTAGCCTAGTGGTCCTAAGCACGACTGCTACGCTAGAGGTCCTGGGTTCGATTCCCGGGTCGAGCTAAAAGTGTCATTGGGTTTTTCGATGAAATTCTCAGTAGCAGCTCGGAGTTTGGAATTGTGCCCGGTTAATGGCAATAGGCTCGCCCCCTATTACGTGGGACCTAAATATACCTACCGGCAAACTGTTGCTGTACATTGGTACACCTCTGCCTAACCCTTCGGGGAATGCAGGCGTGATGGTATATATTTTTTTTTTTATAAAATATTAAGACTTAAAATATAATATTTTAGTACTTACATATTTAAAAAACTACATTGTTCTCGTCAAAATTACGGTCAAAACTAACATAAACAGCGCTAATAAATTCATCATCATTAAATGCATAAATTACACACATACAATGTACCCAAAATTATCTTGTACAATGCGACCAAAATGCGGTAATTAACATCCAAAATGAAGACATTTCGAAACTAAACCGTCTTTAACTAACTCATACATCCAAGTGACGTCACTAAAATGCGTCGTTTGTTACCTCCACGGTAAATTTATTGCCTCTACGTCACATAGTTGCCTCAAATTCGGCTACTGAAACGACTGCGCTTATAAATATGTTTTCGTTTTCACTTTCCAGCTTAGATAATCTAATTTTACTTTTTCCATAATGGCTCATCTATTATTCTATTTTAGGTACGGCACGTTACATTGTTTGTTTTTTTGTGGATGTTGTTGTATGATTAATCGGGATGGATTGGACATTGTGTTTTATTCTGAACAAGTATCCTGAAGCTGAACTGTTTTCGTGTTTTGCTCATATCATAGAAACAAACTACAATAGAAAGAAAGAAAAATAATTGTCGCTGAAATTGATACTTGCATTAAAACAAGCCAGAAAAAAGTTGAATAATGCTGTTCTGGGATCCCTGGCGTAAGTGTTGGAAGGGAACATCGAGGTAGTTTTTAGTCAGTGAGAGTCTGACCCCCTCCCCCCGCGCGTTTCCCCTCAATTTTACCGCCTTAACATTCATGAGGATGTGCTAACACGGAACAAAAAATGGAGACCACAGCAGCACTGGTCTTTAGTGATCACCTAAAAAAGATGTACAGAAACCAAGTCACCCATTTGAGTCCGTAATGACCCAGGTTATTCTTGCTTGATTGATTGAAACTTTAACGTTTATCGACTAGAAGAAAATAGATACATGCTATCGGCAAATAAAATCTCTATTAGTCCATAATTTTCGATCGGTTTGAGGATTGTATTAAGATATCCATTAGCCTTATTCGAACTAGCTTCGGTTCCAATAAAGGATTTAAGATCCACGATAAACATAGAGAGCCACATTACTGAAATTAATACTTGAATATTTGATATGTTTATTGATCGTTATAACCTTAACAGCCCTATAACTAACTGTGGGTACGAAGACACTATTCAATGATATTTACAGTAAGTATTGGAATGTGAAATGGATTATTGGAATAGTAAAATAATTTCTGAAAAAATAATATGTACAACATTATCCCAAGATATTTCTTTATTGCTATATCCCACAGTTCCCTTGGGTCCTTCTGTGAATTTATGCCTTATCTAGAAAAACAGAAATGGAACATGCCCTTGGGATTTTCGCTAAGGGAAATACCGTGAATTGATACGTTGGAATAAGGAATTAATGAAGACTTCTGTTGGTCTTAAATAACCTAATTAGGTTAATGCTTATGATAAGAATATACGAATGATTTGTATAGTCAGAAGACTTTTGAACGCACAATTGTAACAGCAGATTCCAAACTCGAAACTTTCTCTTTATCTACCTGTATTGTCCCACTGCTGGGCAAAAGTGACCCCCATAGCCTTCTACTCAACCCCTTTGCGTTGCCCTCTCTGCCCAATCTATCATTAACGTCTCTAAGTAATCACTCCACCAGCGTTTCCTACACCCCACCAGTCGTCGAGGACCCACTGCGTGTCGATTCTTAAAGAAAAAATAACATAAAAGTACTTACTTAATAGATCTAACCTACGATTTACGTAAACTCACCCGTATTTCATTAAGATTTACGGTAGCCTAGGAAGAGTAACAAATAGCATTCTTTGGCTGCCAATTGATCAACCTCGGGCGATCCTAACACATCCTGGCCGGGTCAAAGAAAATTCCGAAGGCTTACTTTGAGATCTCTAAAGGATCTAACACGTTTAAACGTTAGAAGTAACTTGTATCTCTCTGTTTTCCTCGGGTTACAAGAGAAATCGTAACAAACAATTTTACCACGGATTCGGTACATGGTTTTAGACACCAAAACAATTTTTCGCCGGTTATCAGAAAAATTATAACTGTTCCACACTGAAATACAACAGGAACAGACGTTTTTTTTTATAACCGACAAAAAATTTTATTCATGAAGGACCCTATAACCAAAAACATCCAAGGAGTGATCATCAGCAAAATAAAAATTTCATAAAACAGTTCTTCTATCTTTTTCTATTTTGTGGTTGTAACCAATGGCCCCCGAAGTGGCGAACATTCGCGCGATGCCAAATGTAGCTGAATAGCGTGAATAAGATTAATTGGGATGGGCCTAGGCTGCCGACCGTGAAATTTCGCGCTGACTGTCGGGTCAGATGTATAGATACAAGTAAATTGGTGGCACTATGGTCTGAAATTCAGATTGCTATTTTTGGGATATCAGATCTAGATTTATTGATTGAGAACGTTATGTTTATTGGTTTTATCATCACAAACTCTGGACATCTTACAAACAAACTAGCTTTTGCCCGCGACTTCATACATACATTTTAATAGGACTCAGGGATAACGTAGCTTACTATTATCGAAAGAATTTTCAGCATCGGACCAGTAGTTCCGAAGATTAGCTCATTCAGAAAAGAAAAAGAAACAAACGAGCTCTTCAGCATTATAACATTATTAGTATAGATTAAATTTAACTTCGCAAACAAGGCAAGTCAACAAGAGTAACTTTTTATCTCCCATCTTCACGTTTTCAGCGTATAGGTGAAGGCGTGGTCTTCACCCCGCTCGTTTAATTGCGAACTCGTGTTTTCGTCTAATGAACGGTTTAATTTATTGTGTAATTAAACCAAATAATTGTGTGTACAATGTAATAGACCTCCAGGTAAATGATTGTATGGGAAAACTTGTTTAAACTTCCTCCTTTGTCTTGAACTTGTCTAATTATTTTTGTTTAAACTATTTCTGCCGTGGCACTTGAATAATAGG
Organism: Caradrina clavipalpis; assembly: GCA_932526535.1. Taxonomy (NCBI): domain Eukaryota; kingdom Metazoa; phylum Arthropoda; class Insecta; order Lepidoptera; family Noctuidae; genus Caradrina; species Caradrina clavipalpis. The sequence goes on from OW052088.1 coordinate 4,204,580, forward strand.
AGCTAGTAAACTTTTACCACCTTTTTTAAGTATGGTAAGTCATCGAAACACTTCTTCCGCTCTGGGTGGAGCGGAAAGGAATGTCAGACTCTTACTGACTAAAACCCATCCATGGTCCTCTCAATGTCTTTTTGCGTTCCAGGGCTTGGTGACTCTTTCGAACAAATTCCTTTTGGCTTTACATTGCTGTATTTCTCAACTAACTTGCGAGATAAAATAACCAATTTAATTCTTATAACTGGACAGTAACTCTTCTGGGATACACCAGATTTTTCCAATAAACAGAACAGTGAGGAACCTGACTTTGATCACATGATGAATTCATTAAAAGGCAGCTGAATCCCTCTTCTCATAAAAAAAACCCAATTGCTATTCCGCTACACCCACGGGAGTCGTGTCCATACTACGTGATATATTCATCAGCCTTCAACAAAAAAGGATAAAAAAGCCTATTAAAGCCAATTAAAAGTATGTACCATCCATCCTGTGAAAACTCGGAAAATGCTGAATTACGGTATTAAAGCCACGGTTGCGTAACAGGTTAAAATAAAAGCAAGAGGGAAAACGCGGTGCTTTTTGATAAAAGGTAAAAAGCTTAAGATGATTTCTTCTGCTAAATTGTTGTAAGACAGTAGTTGTGTTGAAGTATTGTAGTTGTAGGCTCCCCCCCCCCCCCCCTCAAACATGGGACCTAAATATACCGGCGAACTGTGGGTATACATTGGTACGCCTCTGCCTAACTCTTCGAGGAATACAGGCGTGATGGTATATTTTATTTTTTGTAAGACAGTTTAAAATTGTAGTATTGACGGATATGTATGGCTGATTGGGCGATTTTTCAATGAGTGCCTAGCTGTGGTTCGGAACTCCCAAATGAAAGCCGGTAGGAATAGGGTTGCATGGAATCCTTGCTACTACGATTCTGGGACCTTCTTACATACGTGGAATGCATTCATATTATCGATCATATTAAAACTACAGTGTGGATTTAATAAAGTTCTGGGACGATGTCTCCTCTTGGTAATTTCCTGACGGGAGGCTTGGAAGCCGTCGGGAAATTGATTTTAAAACGTTCGCACTGCAGTGCTGAGCCCTCAATTTACAGGCAGTGCAAGCGTTGAGCGAACGCGACAATCCGGCAATGATCTAATTTGTTCATCATTTTGAAGGCCGACCTCCAACTGGATTGAATTGCATTTGACCTTTGCGATTGATGAAGTTTTTTTAGCGGTGAAAATGTAAATGAACTTTACTTGAGACAAGTACCTACATATGATACACTTTTCAAAAGACCTTTGAAGGTCTCAAAAGGATGCAAAATTGCATGCTATACGTTTCAATGCAAAAATTTACTCCAAGCATTAAGTACAGAAGACCAACATATTAGGTACTGTCCCACTATAGGGCAAAGGCCTCTTCTCATACATACACAAGAAGCACGAGCATTGATCACCACGCTTGCTCAAGGCGGATTGGCAATTTCAGACTTATATTAATTACACATAAGTCCAGATTTCCTCACAATGTTTTCTTTCACCGACGTCAATGATGTCCAAGATAAACTCACTTTGTTACTGGCCCGGTTTCGAACCATGCATGAGAGGCAGTTATTTGACTTTACCGAATTTAATTTACCAATGATTTGTCTCTTTGTAAAGCAGGTACATTCTGACACTTACTTATCAGTTACTCAGCTTTTATAAATTGAGTCTTCCCCTTTTTGGATGCTTCAGAGTTAATGACATCGTTTTCCTTTAAATTGCATTTCGTTACCGAGTCGGGCGTTACGTAAAGCTCCGTCAGAATGTATTACCTTATTAAATATCTCTAATTTTGTTTGGTGCCTCCTCATAATTGGAAGGTTTATCTTTGAATTACGCTTTATTTTTGCTTCGTTCTGTTTTGTAATAAATTTTGATTCCCGTTTTGCTCAACTTGGGTCTTTACTTTTTATGGGAGTATTTCGAAAACGGAGCTAATAAGCCCACTGAATGGTGCTATTCAATGTTTTGCTTTGAATTGACTATTTATTTCTGACTTGAGACTACTACTTTGTTTAGTGTCTTAAATAGAATTATTTATTGCTTTGTGCCTGTGAGGCACGACCTCGATGTCTTTCTCTGTCCATATTTGACAGTATTTAAAAGTGCAAACGTAACTGTAAGCAAATAAATACAAACTTATAACTGATTGACATTAAAACTATTAACAAGCTTTTAGTTTGTACCTAACTGAACCTAACCCTGGTTACCGTGGCAAAATCATCATTCTAATCGGGATAACATGAAACTCTAACTGTCCAAAGAGTTCAAAGGCTTAATAAAGTTTAAAATAACGCCTGTTCTTTTTGTTTTAATTTACATAAAGTACCGTAATTTATACCGACCAAATATCCTTGTATAAGGGCTATATTGTGTTGCTCAAAATCGTCTATTCTGTTGTAATGCCTCCGTTGAATATTTTCGCGGGGAAGCGGGCGGGCCAATTACTTACATGTCAAATACCGCGGGACGCCTTGCTGAACAACGTCGTTTGATGCTGCCATTAATTAATATCCACTTTTTGTTGACGTGTTGCTACGTCATTTTGACAGGCTGCGGAATGTCCCATTTTACGTTGTAAGTAATATTTTATATTTATCTTACGTCTTGCGTTTTAACTTTACGCCAGATTTCATCGGTTATACAATCCCTTTTAATAATCTTATTTAAATGGACTATCTAATTTATAATTACGTAAACATCGGAGATTTATAAAGCGAGATAGTTATGTAGATAGATACAAAGTTCACCGATATCATTAACTACGATCTGCCTGCGACTTTCTCCGCTTTGTTCTTTTTTAAACCCGCGCTAAGTCTTTATTTACTGCACCGCTTCCGTGCGTGATATTATATAGCCTATACTATTATTCCTTATGAATCAGGTTATCATACCCAACAATATTTTTTACAATACGACTGGCAGTCCTAGGGATTAGCACGTTTAAACAAACTAACAAAGCCTTTATCTTTAGTATATTATTAGTTTACACTTTACAAATTGTCACCAACAGCAAATACACTAATCAATACCGATAAACGTTTACGTTTACGTAACGTTTAAGCAGTACGTAGTACATTATTAGCGGTTATCACAGCCATCGGAGTGACGCATATAACACTATACAGCCGGTTGCACAAGTGCATTTCCATGTTCGCGTTCGTGACGTCATGGATTGGAAACAATTTGTTCTAAACTTGTTACGTCGCGTTTCTGTAGCGGTTCCATATATAGGGAATTGGTTTTATGAAAAGGTTATAGGTTATACTGGTCTTTTGTTTATATTGTTTGATTGGGTTGGAGTTTATTTATAAAGTTTGTTACGTCACATATAGGCAGTTGTTTTTCTGGTGGCCAATGGTGGCTGTATCTACTTGGAAAAAACAAACATGCAAACTGCATGCAAACTTTGAAAAAGCATTGGTTCTGCAATTAGACAATATTTATTCTGTAAGCATACAATTTAACATACTCGGGATCTGCGGGTTGTTCGAAAGAGATACCGCGCCCCCGGAACGCAAAGGGCACATGAAGGAACATAGATGGTTTTTAGTCAGTAAAAGTCTGACACTCCCTCCCGCCCCGCCCTGAATGGGGGGGTCATTTGATGATTTTACCATCTCTAAAAAAAAAAAAAAAAAAAAAAACATACTCGGGATGAACTGGAATTCGTAAACTAACTAATGAGTTAGTTACCTAATGAGGTAATGTACGATTTCAAAACTGGCCTTCCGGGTATTTCGTTTGAAGAATGTTTTCCCAATACCATTCGGCCATCGTCAGAAATTTCTGCTAGCCCAAAATTTCATTACCAAAATGCCATGCGTTTGGATGCTCCTGTGGGAACACGCACCGAACATTTGCGAATAATTTTGAATATTCATACTTCATAACTGAGCCCCGCTTCTAGGGCTGTCACTCCAATTTGACTAGGGTCTGGCTGGTCAAATCTCCGGTCTCGACGGCTCGAACGCCTTTCACAGAGTTCAGCCGTAATTTAACGGACAAGACCGCAGTTCCTCAAGTTAGGCCACGAAACTCCCAAATCCGAGGAGACTGTAACTCTGCACTGTCGTCTAAGGGAAAACTTGCTCTCTTGATTTAAGACCGTATTACTGTTGGAAGTTTTATTAAAGGGTATTAGCAAAGGTACGCTGTTAAAAGTGACAGCCCTATTTATGTAGGTAACGTTCGAGTTTTCATGTTAAAACGGTATTTGTGTAGCGGTTTTTACCCGCAAACTGTTGGTCGCCTCTATGAATTGTATATTTCGTGTTGATGTAATCCCCTTTTGGTGCAGCTGTGATGTTTAAACATGTTGGCACTTTATCGTAAACGATCGAACTACTTGTAGGTATGTAATTACGTTTATTAATTTGAATTTTTGCATGTTGCCATGATGTATGTGCAACCGTATATTGTCTCGTCGAACACACACTAATGACAAAATTAAGTAATTTACCCTAACTTTAATTTTATTCTCTCGAGACACATAACCTTTCGTTCCGGCTATAACACGGCAATTAACGTTCTGACTGTCCCTTCCGTTCAGTGAAACTCGCCCAAACTGTCCCTCACTGATGTTGGGGAACTAGGCAAATTACATTTTTGAACAAAGCGGCCCGTTTCTTAGATCCTTTCTAGATTCTGATGTCACGTGATGTAAATTCTGTATATGAAAAAAATCTTAACTGTTGAATTCTCTTATTTACTGAGCCGTCATTTTATACCAGCTTCAATCTCCGCGTGGGAGTCAAGCAATAAAATATAGCGTATGATACTCGTCAATAGTATAGCTTTCTATCAGTAAAAGATTTTTTGTAAGCGCACTAGTACTTCCGGATTTACCTCTTATAAAATAAAAACTAACAAACTATAGATGTAGAAGCATATACGGCGAAAATGGCAAAGTTTGTAGCGGAAAATAACAACCTCTAGCCACGAAAATCTATCTCAACCGTTTTCAAATTTCCCTATACTCACACATCAACCGCCCCAGCACCCTACTTCGTTTATCCTCTAACGCTGTTCGTTCTCGGTGGCACGAGCAACAAAAGCCGATGCCGGAGGCTCACCTAGATACGTCACAAGCCCTTTGTGTTCCACGCCATCAATTTACGCGCTGCAATCAATGCCAGTCGAGCCTGTCCTGCTCTTGCATGCTCTTTCAGCGGATAATTTGAGTGTATGCTTCATATCAGATCGATACTTGCACGCTAGTTTAGCGTTTGGATTGAGAGGATTTTAGACGGCTATTTCTCGTAATTTACAACGTTTAAAATCTAGTTATAGTCTTATTGACAATCTATGTCGTAAATGTAGGTAAATTAGAGGTATTTTTGACAGATTAGAACCGACATTAAAACGCGATAGTTTTTAAATATAGGTACGGAAAATGCCCCTCAGTTTATAGCCATTTGAAAAAAAGGTTTACGATAGTACGCTGTCAACTCCAAATGTCATTGTTTCTTCTGCAAGAATTGACTAAACTGTCAAAGAAAATTCAATTTCTAAAGTCATAAAGTAAAAAAAAAACCATTTGATACTGTCACTAAAAGCAACATTCTGTAAAGCGAAATTGAAAATATCAAAAAGTTTACCGCACCAAATATCTTTAACAACACAAATATTCAAAACAAACACATTAAAGTAAACATTACCATAACAAAGCCAGAAACATTATTGTCGTCATAGCACTTTTATTGAAGTTATTAGCATACTTCAACAACAGTACCGCGATCGTAAACTGTGTGTGTGAAACGTATTGGAAACATCATATTGTAACTGCATGTACAATAATATGTTCCCCGCTGTGACGTGGTTTTCCGACATTTTCCAATAACGACCTGTGTGCACTCAGCTTTTGAGTGGTCCCGCTGCATCTGTACTATTTATTGTGCTATTCTGTATCTCTTATTGTTTGTGATATGTCTGCAATGATTCTATTGAATTCGAACGGTTTGGAGTATCCATGCGGATGTTGTCGATGTTCGATTCGATAATTTGCTGTGTATTCAGTTCGGAACGTATTGTTCTTTATTGTCTGAATGGATTTCGATAGACCTGGTTGGTATTCGAAATTGTAGAGGATGGCTCGTGTTTATTTACATAAATAATTACGAGTATGTGCAGCTTTATCAGCGGTTATAGAGAAATATAGTAAACATTACAATAATGCCTAACTGCCTCGATGGCCTAGTGGTTCTAAGCGCGACTGCTACGCTAGAGGTCTTGGGTTCGATTCCCAGGTCGATCAAAAAGTGTTATTGGGTTTTTCTATGAAATTCTCAGTAGCAGCTCGGAGTTTGGATTTGTGCCCGGTTAATGGCAATAGGCTCGCCCCCTATTACATGGGACCTAAATATACCGGCGAACTGTGGGTGTGCTTAAGTGCACCTCTGCCTAACCCTTCGGGGAATACAGGCGTGATGGTACCAGCAGAGGAGTAACAAAATACATAATTTCTACTTCCCTCCATATCAAGCACCAACTACTGCGGTTCAGCGAAATATGGGCAGTCCAAAACTTACTTCATTATAAGCACTGCAGTAAATACAGCGTCTACGAGCAAACAAAATACTATTCACAGGAACTTGTATTACAACTGTTGTTACGTTCAAAAGTATTGCCTACGCACACGAGTTGGCATGTTGCCACGCATAATGGTCGCATCTCCTGAATATTACTTCCTGAGACCTCAGTTTTCGACGATTTTTTGGGCACGTAGACGCTTCAAATTGACTCACATTGGATATTCTCCAAGTTTTACAACCACGTGCATGCAAGACTGAATCTCGAATGAAACTATGCATGTAACGGTCCGTCAACCATTTATGTTTGTACAATTCATTCGTGTTCACGTAATTATGTTTAACTTGAGTACATATTGAAACGTTTATTCCGTTAAGCTATTTGATGTTACAGATATACTTAGGTGCTACTGCAACTGCTTCTGGTTATGCGTTAATTTTATTTGGAGCTACTGTTTTATTTGACATGTCAACACTCAAATATTACATTGCCCTACCTATGTCATACCACGGGAACGATCACAACCTAATCTCAGTTTCTATTGCCAAAATTGCCTTTAATTATTCGATATTTTTTTAAATTGATTGTAGCTTTACGATTAGTTATGACAGAGCTAATCGATTCTTAAAACGTATTTCTTAAAATTCTGTTGTAACAAAATTAACAAATTTAAAACCACAATATCTAAATAGAATCCATGAAAAAAAAAATGCGACAACTTGAAACTTTAACCAAAACCCGAAATAAGACTTAAGACCTGCAATTTTTACCTTTATTCTTGGCACGGTAATTTTTTATTTTTCTTGTTGCAAAACCAACCACGGTCCGCACAACATAATCTCCGGCTCTAATGCGACGGCTGATTGCATTTTGAAAGCGAAAAAAAAAGAAGAAATCCAGGTCATAGGTTGTGACTCCTGCTATCTCCTCGGATGTTGAGTTGCGGTGTCTGAACGAGCCCCGAGGGGTAACTTACGGCTCGATACTTACTTGATATTGAGGTATACGTTACTTACTGCTCCCTTGACATGACACGTACCCACGCTTAATAATACTGATATGTGCTTTTTGTACTGTATTTCGTGTTTACTACTCCTTTTTTTTGTTCATTGCCGTTTTTACTTTATGTAGTGAATATTTTGGGCGGTACGCTACAGAATTTTTTTGTGTCTTTTTGTTGTTTCACATAATTATGCTGAGTTTTATCAAATCAAAACATTGATCCATAGAATAGATTCATCAATATGACATTTAAATTAAAACATACCCAAGAAGCTAATAAATAAAAGTATTGGGATGTTGCTCCCCATAAAATATGGAACACTCCACAACTGTTATATTGTCCGTATGCCCAAACACTATTTTTGCGGGATTGCGTAGGAAGCCCATTAGTTATCATCAATATTCCTGGTTCACGCGAGTTCATCCATTACCATTAACAGTAAATGTTATATTTAACCAATACATCACATTATTGGTCACGCAGCTGACAGGTTAATTAGCAACCTAAATGAATGAGGATTCCGTGTTTCATAGCTTTAATTTTGAAAATAATAAACCCAAAACTAATCATAATGTACTATAATAATTCATATGTAAAATAATGCAAAACGTATTCGAATGTGTGTTTTGGCATCAACCTTGATAAGCTTACTATAGGTATATGTGTTTGTTTGATGAACAACTTCAAGTAAAAGCAACTTTTCTAGAGGAATAAATATATTCAAGATGAATTTAGGATAGTATATCTATGCTCTGAATTGATACAAATAGCCCTTACTTCGATTTTAGATCAAGGCATTCGGTTTATTGACTATAACGATTCTATCACTCTGTGGGACATTATTTATGTATGTAACAACTATTTTCGTGGTTTTAGCTGCTCTTAGCTGTGTCGTGCGTGCGTTTGTGCCGCATAATTGTTTTGTTTTTCCTAGGGCTACGGCAAAAATGGCCTTGAAAGGACTTGGGGAGGCTTTTAGGCAGCAATGGGACAATGCAGGCTATAGAGAGAGAAAACGGCCTAAGGCAAAAGGACCAATCGACGACAGTAAAGTGATAACGTCAAGCATAATTTGACGGGCCTGTTGGTCTAGTGGTTAGCGGCCCTGACTGCTAAGCCGGAGGTCGTGGGTTCGATTCCCACCCAGGACAAACTTTGTGTGATGAGCATGATTGTTTGTTCTGTGTTTGGGTGTGATTTATCTATAATATGTATGTATTTATAAATTATATAAGTATGTATATCAGTTGTCTGGTTACCATAACACAAGCTCTGCTTAGCTTGGGATCAGATAGCCGTGTGTGAGTTGTCCCAAGATATTTATTTATTATTTACTAGCTTCTGCCCGCGACTTCGTCCGCGTCACAGTTGATGTGTTATCCTACGGGTACCGTACATTTTCCCGGGATAAAAAGTAGCCTATGTGTTATTCCAGACTATAATCTATCTTTGTGCCAAATTTCATCCAGATCCATTCAGCCGTTTAAGCGTGAAAGAGTAACAAACATCCATACATCCATACATCCATACATACAAACTTTCGCCTTTATAATAGTAGTAGGATTTATTTATAATCATAGTACCTATACCAATATCGCTATACATGTAATTCAGACAAAGGTCGCAATTTAAAGTTTGAAGTAATTGTTCGGCATTGACATAACCTACAATTATGTCAGCAAATTGCCACCGCCTCTGTCTCAAGACGCTGTAATCACCAGATATATTAAAAACTTCTCATTTCGTTTCCAAAGACAAATCTTTCATACGTGCCTGCTTATATTTTCTGATTGTGCGTTTTTATTCCCATTCGTTGAAGCCAGTCACGTGGGCGGTCATAAACGCCATTTTACGATAACTCCTGTGTTTACGGTACCCTCGTCAAGCTCGTCTTTTGTCAACATTGGATCCCTATTTCTGTTTCGTTCTCGTGTGACGTGTGAAGTTACATGCTTTCCCTTTTGATGAGGAACTAGGGTGTTCGTCTTTGGCTACTGCTCCGCTCCCGTAAGTCGTAGTGTGATGTTATGTAGCATATACTATTTATTATGAATTTGGCTATCATATGGGTACAAAAAGATTGTTCCCCATCTGACTGGTAGTTGCAGGGAGTTGCGTTTAAACAAACAAAAATCTCTTCATCTTTATTATATTACAATTTAACATATCTATAGATTTTATCATTAATTGTATAATGGAAGGTTAATAAGGTCTTTCTTCTATAAAAGAAAGACAATAAGTTTCACACCTTATTTTAGGAATAAAATTACTTACCTACTTAGGTGTTGAGTTTAATTAACGTTCATAAACGTGACGTTAATTCGCGGGCTTTACATAAAGGCTTGGCGAGGCCACAAACAAAATCACCACGGTAAAAGCATCTGGGCCCTAGCTTAGTCCCGAAGTTTGCCCTGAATTTAATTATTGGCAGAATTTTCAACAAAGCCCGTAATATTGGTAACACGTGCTCTGAAGAAAATTGCTAACAGCCCACGATTACAAATCATAAACACACGCTTATTATAAATAAAGTTTAAATTATAACAACTGTAAATTAAAGTCAAATAAATGTCCAGTCGAAGGAACGGTAAATATTAACGTATATTTTATTGTTGACCCGTTCTATACACATATTTACATTCCTAGAAATGTTAAGCAATGCAAATACAAACGAGAAGTTAGCACCGTGAATTTGCAAAGGTCCCCGTGTTGGCGTGGTGGCACTGAAACTTGGTCGGGCGAGCTCCTTTCAACCGGAGCTTATTGCTTAACTCTACACATAAATTTTCATCTGGAATTTATATTGTTCCTCGAAATATAACCCTCATTTTGATTGTAGGTAGTTAGGTACAATGTAGAGTACGGTTAGAATTCGTTTCGTAGCTGACCTGCTACGAAGTTGCTACGCCGTAGCGCACGTTAAGGAGCATTGGTATTGAGACAGAAACATATAACTAAATATACACGCGTCGACGTGATAAGCTCTTCGTTTTCGTCGGTTAAAAATGAGACATTGCGGTGTTTGCCCGTCGCCGCTTGGTAAACGAAAATTGTACAGTTTTATGACTTTCAGCATAAAACATGAGCTAAGTCTTGACCGAAGTTTATTTATGAGGTTGTAAAACTTAGCTTTACATGTCTTTCACTAACATCATTTGATCTTGTTATAGTTCAGCAATTTCAAACAAATTTTTTCCGAATCATTTATTTATGAGAATTTCTGAAAGCTTAAATGAATAAGTCCTCTCAAACTTTTTTAAATTCAGACGCTGCTTTTATATAATCAATAAAAAAGACATCGCAGCAAAAACACTTAAGCCCCATTTATTTTTCCAACCAGAGCACTCAGTAATTACTGTACGTGCGACGGAGCACTTACCTGGCCGCAGCCACGTAACAAATAGGACAGGAACAAGAACAAAGAGGCTGGGACAGGTGGCGCGTCCGGGTGACCTAAAACTGCAGGTGCCAGCTGCAAGGTGCCAGAGCCGTGTCACGCTGTCGGTTACAAGCGGTGAACTGACAGCGGTGGTACAGGATACACTTTTTTCAAAATGCTTTACATTTCAAAAGGTTTGACTGCCTCGGTAGCCTAAAGGTCCTAAGCGTGACAGCTGCGCGACTACTGCGATGGAGGTCTTGGGTCGAGCAAAGTTTTATTTGGGTTTTCTATCAAAATTTTATTCTCAGTAGTAGCTCGGAGTTGGGATTTGTGCCCGTTTGTGGCAATAGACTCGCCCCCTATTACATGGGACCATACGCGAACTGTGGGTGTACACGATACACCTCTGCTTGACACTTCGGGTATACAGACGTGATAGTATGTGTATGTTCAAAAAGTCTTTCCCATGTACCTATGAGTCGTGTAACTAGTACTTTTATTGTGTGGGTAGCGAATGCCCGATGTTCACTTGCGCGAAGAAAACGTCCGAAAAACTTATGCCCGATTGAACCTTTGCCGTCACGTGTCGACGTAGACACGACCCTACCTAATATATTGTGTATCATTTTAGCTATATATGGCCAAGCCTTTCAGACTTGATTATTTGATTATTATAAATATAATATCGCATTGATCCATATTGTGGAGTTGCATTAATCCTTTATATTGCACTCTATAAGCCACACGAAAGTTATTGTTATCAAATACATACATTGCAAGTAGGTGATTGAACAAATTCTCTGCGTTCTTATTTATATTGTTCAAGATTGGATCCATCGGTCGTGCCCATTTCCCTCGCTTTGGCGTTCGACCAGTCGGAAAGATTCTACTTCACAGATGAAGGGGCATTCCTTAAAGACGTCTTTTAGGCATTTGTGAAATTGTCCTCGGTAACGATCTAGCTGCTTGTTATCGATATTACATTGTTTTTCGTTCATTGATCTTCATATTGTGAATTTCGAGGATTGGAAAATCTCATCTTCCTATGTTCGAAGCAAGATTTTTTTTGGAACAATATGGTCTTATCGTTATTTTCTGTACAGGGTGTAAAGACAGCTTTAATTTAATAATAGGTAGATTCTTCGTCTTAATAATGCTTGTAAAGATGTTTCAATTATTTTAACTATCAAATTAACGCATACTCGAATCGTTCATAACTTGGCCCGTCACACAGGGGCCAAGTTTTAACTATCCGATGTTTGCGCTCGTTAATTGTCGAGGTGCGGGGTTTAGCTGTCGATCGATAGTAGATAGGAACACCCTCACGTGAGATTATTCCACATTCTCACGCCGTATTAAGTGCAGGAACACCGACGAAGACGTCTCAAGCACTTCGAGCTCCAATGTAATTTCGCTGTAGTTGAAGAGGTTATGTAAATTCACAAGGAACTAGGTAATTTGAAGCTAGGAACCTCGTAATTTATACATTCAAGGTATTCGTTAGTATTCTCTCAGAATTTTGTATTCTTTTAGTCTTACTTTCGTCTTGTAAAGCAAAGGTTGCTTCATATTTCTCTCTTGCAAATAGGGTCTCTGGCAATATGATATGCTGTATAGTACCTATTCCTTTAACACAATCTCGTCTTGTTATTCATATTTCACAGTCAAGAACGGTCTTAAAGTAGCATATGTTGAATAAACTGATTGCTTTGTTAGCACCGCTCGTTGTCAGTCAATTGTGCTTGCAACCGACCACGATTGACGTGGGAAGGGATAGAATTAAATAGGACGGCATGTGGCATACACATGAGAAGGAAATAATGCTACAGTGTGATGAAACTTATAGTTCAAAATATATGTTACACGTGTATAATAAAAGAAAGTAGGACAATAAGATCAGAAAGAATTCGGAACTAAATTCGGTTTCGACATTTCCAATTCGGCCGCTCATATATCTCTTGAACCAAAATGCATACTGACAGTTTTTATACTTCAGTTTTATAGCCCACAGTGTTCACAAAACAATTTTACTGTTTTTCTTAATAATTCTGAAGTTTAGTTTGTTATTTTAGAAGTCGTAAAATTTTACGTTTGGTAAACTTTTGATCGGTGCAACTTTTTTTTAATATGCAAATTGAGTATTTTGCTTCCATGTGATAGATGGTCAGGCTGCTTGATGAATGACTCCCTGATGACGCTGACGCATTGCTCTGGAGATTTGGACGCTAGCCAGAGTTTTGTTCCCCCCTGTGTGTTTACTGCTAACTACAGTCGTCCATTCAGCTAAACTACCAAATTTTAGCTCCACTCCGAGGCAAATAGTAATAATAGCCTTTTATTATCCCGCTGCAGAGCAAAAGCCTCTTCTTATACAGAAAAAGCACGAGTATTGATCAAAGGCGGATTTGCGGTTTCAAATTTATATAAATTTTAACTCCAGGATTCCCCATGATGTTTTCCTTCATAAATATCAGTAATGTTTAAGATAAACGTCAAAAGTATTTTTTTTCTTATCTCTATGAATATGGACCCGAAAAGGGCAATAGCTTTTGCCTTAATTATGAGTCTGTCAGTACATTTCATATCGCCGTACACTGCCGCCATTTTGATCTGCTAATCCTGTGTCAATATCAAAAATCCAGAATCCAGAGCATAAATTCATACTGCCCAGAAAAAAAGTATATTTTTCATTGACGAATATTACGTACCTACCTATATACTTACCTAAAGATGGTTTCCACCTACAGGTTTTAATTCCGGGAGTGGTTGTGATAAATGATAGTGTCTGGCATGATGCTGACACGTCATATTCTGGTATTGGCCGACCGCCAGAAGGAAGATCATCCCTTTCCATGTATTATAGTCACGACTGCAGTTTTGTTTAGAAAGATAACAGATGTTTCTTTAGAAATGAAAGTTAAGATAAATATAATTTTAAATAAGGCTTTGATATTTGACGTCATTTATTAATATACATTTTTTTTTCACACACGTGGACTTACATCTTTTGTTACTTCTCCGCTACCCTGTGTTGTAGCGTGATGCTATATAGCCAATACTATTCCTCATAAATTGGGTTATCATATTATACTTACCTACATAAAGATTTCCAATAGGACTGGCAATTCCAGAGAATCACGTGTTTAAACAAACTTTTCAGCTTCATTATATTAGAACATTATAGAAATTAAACTCAAGTTGTTGACAGGTACCTTAAACGTTTAATTAGTACATACCTACTTCAATCAATTTATAATCTAACCTCCTCAAGCGTTAACTACCAACTAAATTAACCTTCGTACAGCTAATAAATTGGTACATGGAAACACGAAATCTTGAATTAATTGGTTTAATATAATTTCAGGAGAAACTGTTGTATTCAATCACAACAGTACACCTGTTTTGATTTCTAGGTCAAATACAACACGTGCGACTCTAATTAATATCTATGTATAGTCTGTTACCATCCAAGTTATAATTCAATTTCGAGCGCCTACCGAATTGGCTACTGACGAATAATACCAAATATTGATTTGAAGCGAACTGATTTGAATAGCGCCGCCGCCGGCGCTGGCTCTATCTGAAAGCGGTATTAATTTCAAGTGATTTCTTCCCGGAATTATTGAACCTACTTTTATGAACTTGTTAAAGGCAACTGGCAAAAAACCATAGCGACCCCAATAAAATCAAATGTATATTAATATGAATGTGTTTGGACGAATAAGAAAGACCATAGGCAAAGGGAAATATTGTTTTCCTCTTTATTAGTCCAATAATATGAAGATATGATTATGCTTCAGGCAGTAATGTTGAGCATTAATTTCTATTGTTATACTGACCGTATTCTTTCTTTCCTCTCGTTACTGTGCAGAGAAACGTTTGTATGAAGAAGCCCACCTCATGAATAGTCGATTATTCATCAGTTATCAATAAGGTAATGAGCTTCTCCTCCCCTCCGGCACTCCTTGCGACCTTTGCGGTTAATGTCGAGAGCTGGTCGTAATTTATGTTGTCTATTTTTAAATGGGAGTACGTTATTTCTTTTTTTGGCATCATTACAATTTCCATCATACGCTACTTGACTGCGAAAAACAAAAAATAACGAAAATACCAATAAAATCCACCGGCCACCAATATAAATTTTTCCAACAAAATCGTTTCCGAGCCGTATAAGTATGTGCTCAAATAAAAGTTGACATTCCCATAGCGAGCGGTCGGAAAGAGTTATGTCGGCACAATGTTTCATGCGACCCCGTAATCCATGGTGTTTCGTCCTTTTGTAGCTTCTGTGATTTATTTTTTTAACTCCCCGTGTTTTGGAGCTAAGAATGTTTTTGGTGAATTAGTCGACAGTTGAGAGAAATGGGATATTAAGAGCGCATTTTATGTTTACGATTTGGAACGCAGATATACAAATTGTAATTGTCGAATTGACTTTTCGCCCTACGAAATATTGTAGTACTCCTACAAATTCTGTCTTAGTTACAACATATTCATTTGCATGTTAAAACAAAGCATACTAATAACTTAAAGTAACCTTGAGATCCAATACCAAAATATATAGGTAGCAACGTCATATTTCTTCTACTTTACATGTAAAACTCGCGAGCTGAATATTCAATCAGTACGTGGGTACTCTGCAAGTCGTTCACGTGATTTGTACATAGGCAATTTTCTGTCGACACAACAAAGGTGTCAGCCCAGTCCCATGTTTTTTCGCGAAATATTTATGATTCGACCTGTATCAAGACATTTCTGTTTAATAAAATGTCACTCCTTTTACTTATATGTGTTTGTTTTGTTGTCGGTATCGTGTTTGCTAAATTAAATTAGGGAAGTAGGGTTTCGTTTATGTTGTTATGTATGGCTCGTCTGAGAGGCTAAGTTGGCATTAGCTCCGCCCACGGTTGGAAAAATATAGATTTACTAATAAAGAAAATTCTATCGATTGCTCCTGAGTGTCGTGATGGCCTAGTCGTTAGCACGAGTGCCTCTCATGTACGAGGTTGCGGCTTCGAAATTGGCCGGTAGCAAGTATATGTACTTTCTACAGCATATCAAGATAAATAATATATATTAATTAATATCAAGTCTGAAATAGCCAATCCTCCTTGATTAAGCGTGGCGATCAATGCTTTTGTCTTCTCTGTATGAGAAGAGAACTTTACCCTGCAGTGGAACAATAATACGCTGGTTTTAACAATATTTTTGCTCTCGATATCTAAAGTAGAAAAAATATGAAAATTATGTTCCCAGAATTGCACCAGTCCTGTGGCCTTATTATATAACTGCGCATTGTAATTACGTACAGATGTTGATGACGTGGGCGCACTACAACCCGCTGTTTGTGGTTGTTACCTCACCCTTTGTGTAGCTAGTGTGATTCAGTTATTCAGGATTCTCTTTGTAATGCAGCACGTCCATCGAGGCTTGTAATATTGACCGACTCGAATGTTTGCTCTGTGTTTATCCATTTTGTTGTTTTGTCTGACATTGGTGCCGATGCCCTTGTTCACAAACTAAACTAAAATTAGAGAATTGACATATCTTACTAACATACAGTAAAAGAAAAGGACGGTTATACCTTAGAACTAAGTTAGAGATGTCTAATTAGTTTTGTCTTGAACAGTTGATGTGTTATCCTACGGGTACCGTACATTTTCCCGGGATAAAAAGTAGCCTATGTGTTATTCCAGACTATAATCTATCTTTGTGCCAAATTTCATCCAGATCCATTCAGCCGTTTAAGCGTGAAAGAGTAACAAACATCCATACATCCATACATCCATACTTACAAACTTTCGCCTTTATAATAGTAGTAGGATTAAGTTTAGCTTGTGCATAACAGTATCGACACCATTGTCGATAACTAAAAGTTCCGAAGATACAAAATGTTCAATTAGATCGAATTTTTCTTCAACTTTTTCAACAAAATTCGATCTAAGCGTGATCTTTTCCGAGTCTTTCATATATTTACCAAGTTTATGTCAATATCAGTTATATCATGAGGAAATTAAACGTGTATTTTATGTATCTTATTGAGTAATTTCCGTCTGAAGCCAGCCATATTCAACTATCTACATACCTGTTTACCTTTCCCTCAAAGAAACTCATTACACGTACTGCCAATAAAGTTTTCCTTCATTTTATTAACTGAGTAAGGAAAAGGGAGTTTTATGTGATTTTTCCTTGTAGAGAAATAACGAGTGACAGTGAAAAACTCGCCTTTTCTCAATGGTGGCGGAAAATAACAGAGGTTGTAGTAAAGTTTTGTACTGTGTCAGAAACTATGAGATATAGTGTGTGCCACGTTAGCTTGACATTGCGTGTCAAAGACACACACGTCGTATCTCACGAAATGTGACAGTGATATGAGTCTTTACTTCAGTTCTGTTGCACTAGACTGTTATTAATTTAGCTCGCTTCTGACTGCGACGTTTTTAGGTTTTTTTTTTCATACGCGTTATTTTACGTCTTTGGTTTTTTAATCTCTGGCCCCGCTCTCGTGACTCGTAATGAGATCGTATGTAGCATATAATAGTCCTCATGAATCAGGCATCAATCATGAATAAATATTTTTTTTTCTGCAATCTGGCTGGTATTGGGGGGATTATCGTTGAAACATACGAACAAACAAAAATCTCTTTAGCTTTAATATACTTTTATAGATAAATGAAGTAGCTTGATAAAGCGATGAAACATTTTCCAATTTGTGTCCATTTCATTGACTGAAATAATATCGAAACATGTGTTTGATTTCGGTTTATAAATATTTAGTATCCACGTAGTTTATATTTATAAACTAATCAAAAATTCTCTACCCGAATGTCTATATCTACACTAAAGTACTTAATATAGGTATGACACGTGGATAGAACTCAACCTTGACCGAGCGGTAACAGTCAAATGAAAAAAAAAAAAAGTGGAGTGAAAAAGGACAACAAGCCGAAGAATCTCTTAAGCCTAAATTAATTGGCATAAGTTAGGAAAACCCTATCTCAAATTGAACAATCAAAGTATTTATGACAACGATAGCATTTACCTGAGCAATATTATATTCAACTGCCTCGTTAGCCTAGTGGTCCTAAGCGCGACTGCTACGCTAGAGATCTTGGGTTCGACTCCCAGGTCGAGCAAAAAGTGTTATTGGGTTTTTATATGAAATTATCAGTAGCAGGTCGGAGTTAGGATTTGTCCCTGGTTAATGGCAATAGGCTCGCCCCCTATTACATGGGACCTTAACATTGGTACTGGTGAGCTGTGGGTGTACATTGGTACACCACTGCCTAACCTTCGGAAAATACAGGCGTGATGGTGTGTGTATTATATTCAATCTAAGATTATCACATTTTTAGTAGTTACGTAGGAGCATGTCTCCCGAGCTCCCTTATGATACGTCTATATTTATTGTCAGTGAGATTAATGTGTTATGTTTCTCGGAAGTTTATTACTGTCTGTATCGCGGGGGAAAGTTATTTACTTGATATGACGTTCGTAATACTTGTGAGAAAGTCGATAGCAGTTGTTATTGATACGAGAAGTTTTGATCTTGTCCTGCAAAATCGTAATTTGCTAGTATTTACTCGGGATTACGAGACGTTTACGCAAACGCGCAGCTAGGAAAATGTGAAAATGCTTGGTACCCAGAAAAATTCCAACTTTCTAATGTTTTCTACAATTTGCAAGCTCAGAATCGGGACACTACTCCTTTTGCCTCATCCACGTTTTATTATCATATATCTTGAAATTTACCTAAAAATTGCAAAAAATATAGGAAATTTTCTGGGGACCCTCAGGACATCTCCTTTTGGCACAAATCCAGTTTGATATTACATTTTATAAGTCTTCGATCCGCTAGGGAACAATTAGCTCCGATACCACTAAACTCCATGTAATTCGTCCATAGTTAAATTTCGCCTTGATTAAATTATATTACCTACTGTAAGCCCCCAAACAACCAACTTTCTTCAAACTTAGTAATTTCGCTGTTTAGTAATCTATAAACATAAAGTTAAACCTAGTTGTAAACTAGGTACTACCGCGGACCATTGCGGTGAACCACTTTTCACCCTTATGCTCTTAGTAATAAGGTCGAAAAATGGTGAGCAGCCATTGTCCTGGGTTGTACATAGGTACATCAAACTTTGTATTGTTCTCATTCAGAACTGCTATAGGCGGACAACTTTGTACTTCTACAATTGTTTGAGGCCCGTGATAATAAACATTTGGGTACGATTCCCTAACAATCAGGTCTTGTTGAATCTATTAATTTTAGTTTGTTGGTTAGTTTCAATTATTTATTAGTTATTCCAGATTGTATTGTTTAATGAATTCTCACGGTGGAATTTTTTAGAGGAGAAAAGGTGCTAGATTGTTTATGACAGTCTGCGATCATCGATCAGGTCTTTTGTTGTAGGTCCCAAGATATAAGTGTCAGCCTTTTTAGGGTGTCTTATCCAAAAGCTCCAAAACGCAGCCATATTGCTGTCGCTCATTCGTTCGTCCGTCTGTCAGTCCCTTTGTCACAGCTTAGCTGTAGGTACCTATATTTTGATATAGGTAGACACATACAATTTCACTAAGTATGTATTTTTTGGGCGTTGTAACAAAAAAATATTAAAATTAAGATCGACTCGCAATTGGCCGGTTTGTAAGAACGAAAGCTTTAACTGTATAACACGTAATCAAATCAACCAGAACTTATTTTTAACGACTAATTAAATCTTCAAAAACGTTGGCACTACTTTGATATCGTGTTTACACACAACGTATGTGTGTATTTCAACACACCTTCAGATCTTTCAACGTCGTATAGCAATTTGGACTTTAATCCATTGGTTTATGATTCAAAATAGGTCCAAGTTCTACGTAGGACATAAAGTTCAGTATAATGCGCAGGTTTGTTTACAAATGGACGCTTTCACGAGTTTCACGTATAGCAAGCGAAATGTTTCGGATTGATTGATAGAGCCGAGAGCTTTCAGGTTCAATTAGTGTTAACTCACCTGGTTTATACTGGAAAATGGAAGAGCAAATGTAATAGTGCACTTCTGATATCGTGTTGCGACATTTTATGTAGATTTTGGGCCTTTGTAATAATTTATAGCTTACTTCCAAAGTCAAATTGTTTATTTCAATTAGACCATTGAAAGGCTCTTTTGAATGTCAATTACAAGTTAAAAAATTTAAAATATTGAATCTAGCTGCTCATTTGAAAGTTTCGTATGGAGAAGAATGAGCAAGCAACTCCATACAGACGATTCAAGTAGCGTCTTGATCGTAGAGGAAATATTGTTGAGTTAGAGGACATTTTTATAGCTGTCTTCAGGAAACATTAAAAAATAAACACTTTATTCATAGATCCTTTGGTCCTATTTTTATACGGACATCTGTCAAAATTAAATAAAAAGCAGGAAAATAATTCAGAAAAACAGTCGCTATTGAAATACGCTTATTATTCTATTCCCAGAAGAGACGTGGGCGCAGTACATCTAGTGCTCCGGATACATACATTCACAAGATTGTCCCTTGGGTTATGCAAAACGCCTCGTGCTACGATTCTAATGGTGCAGTTCCCGCTACTTTGAAAACACTATTTATTTAGTTCAGGCAACAAGGGCACATAAAGAAATAAACATTAACATAAACAAAAGTTGTCTATAAACTGAAACAACAAACAGAAAAAAACTTAAAAACGGCGTCGTATTGCGCTATGCGAGGCGTAACGAAGTCTTCCGCGAAATCGTCGAAACATGGGACACCCTTCAGCCAAAACTTCTCTTGGAGGAGACTCCATAGGACGAGTTGGAACGTCTTGAAATTTTATTTGACTATTGAACTTCCGCTCCATCCCTTAAAGACTGATAAGATAAAAAGCTTTCATTCCGATTTTTATGAGACTAGCCAGGTTTTTTTTATGCGTAAACAACATATCTAACATAACCATTTCTTCTTGTCCAGGTTCAGGGAAATCATATACAATGATGGGCTCGCCGGGGGCTGATGAAGGTGGCATCATCCCGCGGCTATGTGACTCTTTGTTCGAGAGGATCAAAGTACAACAGTCACCACCGGCACTCACTTATAAGGTAAGACCATTTTCTTGAGATTACAGACTAATGAATGGAACTACGCAGCGGTAAAATAGGGTGAATAGGGATGAAGGGGTAAATTGAAAACTTTAGATGGGATTTTAACATAGATGTATCACAAATAAACGATTTGATTTGAAAATAAATGATATAGTTTTTGCCAACCAAGACATTTTTAAACCATATAAATACCTACTAAAAGTCACTTAAAATATTTGGGTTCTTTTTGCCAACACATAAAATTATTTCAATAATAGTATTCCTTTCATAGTTTTGTTCTGATTCATTCCTGTGTGTATTCATCTTGTTTTACGGTACTAAATAAAATTAATTGAACCATCATCACCATGAAAAAGGACTAACTTCCCAGAACATAATTACAGCAGTTATCAGGAGGATTAAGGATCCAATTATACTTGGCAGTATTCGTATATATCTTCCCCTTCCCTCAATAACTTGGTGACATCTGGAAGTGACAAAGTAACCTCGTAATAGCAAACACTGCGGTCACGACAAATATACCGTTGATCGTCTTAATTAGAAGAATCAACTAACAAAAACGTTATAATGACGTTCGCAGGTGATGGTCTGGCAATCTGTCTCTACGCAGGATTAATAGCGACTATCAAATATAATTGCTACATCAACCAAGAGCAATGTCCTCGGTTTTACTAAGACGGCAAAAGATTATTGCTTCATTCTGATGAGATTTTAGTTCGATGATCTTATTACTTCATTCCACAAGATCTGCTTAGACTAGAATACCAAATATCTTATCATTGTCATCTTGTGATTTCTCCGTAACTTAATCAAGAGATGTTTCTAACTTTCTGATGTGCGAATTAGACTTCCAAAGCTTCCTTTAAATCTTGTTACCTTAGTTTTCACAACATCATTATCTCTAAATAATAGTCTAGTCTACATTACTTTTTCGTTCCACCAGGTGGAGGTGTCATACATGGAAATATACAACGAACGAGTACACGACCTGCTAGATCCTGAGACGACGAGGCGATCACTGCGCGTGCGTGAGCACGCCGTGCTCGGACCTTACGTGGACGGGCTCTCGCAGCTTGCCGTCAGCTCCTTTCACGTACGTTAACAAATATTTCTAAAACAGTTTAAAGTTGCAGAAATTGCAGAATTTCGTATCTTGGAATGTCGACAGATCTTCAAACACAACCATTTTTATTTATGTCGTTTTATTTATTGATTTACCTAAAATATATAAACTAGTCTTACGGCCAATTAAGGATTTACAATTGAATAGCTATACAATACATGCAACAGAAACAAACATACTAAGTGCACAGCGTGGGTGAGTGTGTAGGAGTGTGCGTGAGGAGCATGTGAAGACCTTAATATGTTTACGTACCTAAATAATATGATTCCAAATCATTACGTTTAAACTTCATCTCGAATCCCAGATTTGTCATTAAACGTCGAAGTTCACCATAGACCTTATTAAATTCCACGATCACCAGTTAACACACTCATGAAAGCGCAACTTGTTAAAAGCCTTAGAATATCACTTAAGTACTGTATGAATCGCACTCTTCGGCTTAACAATACTCTGATGAACCCTTTACTGAACGACCGTAAGCATAAATCTTTAGTATCTTGCCGTCGTTACGGTCTTGCCGTATCATCTTACAGTGCCACTTTTCATCCTCAATGGTTGAGCTAAAAGTACTTACTCGCAGCTCACCTGCCTAAGCTCCATATTTATGGCCTATCGACGCTCTTATCTCATAAACGACGGAATATTTCCCAGTAAAGTTTCTCCTGGCAAAATTCTTGACCTTGTCCTTTTACGAAAGATTTCCTTTTGCCCGCTAGAGATATTTAGATTTTATCTATACCGGAAGGACTATATGTGTACGTTTCCAGTTTCAAAGATTCTAAAAGCATTTTCGTTGAGTTTGGGAATTGTTTCAAACAATGCTTTCTCTTTCCGCATTTACGTTTATTTTATAGCATTTTTTCAGATTATGCTAAGCGTAATATCTTTAAATATTCTTTTAAAGAATGAGTATTTTATTTCTGCTTAGGAAACGTCACACACAGGGTTTTTTTAGAATATAGGTAACACTGATATCACTTCCCTTTATCGTTCCACTATTTATAAAGCTAAAAGCTACTAAAGTGTTCTATAAAGGCTTGTTATTTTCTTGTTCTCGTCTACTACAATTTATCGAGTAACGACTTATGATGTTACGCTCGTGCGTCACTACGAAGACAATAATGCTATTTATTTTTAAATGAAATAGCAAATGGCTTGTCTGGAGCGTTGCGAACTTTCATTAAATTTAAGTATAAATAAGCTGAAATTTGTTTAGAACTGAAATTGTCTATCAATTTAAGGATCACGCAACAAAGCCATTTCAGGCTTTTAATTGGTTATTGACTGATACGAGTTGCTACTGAAATGAAAATAACAATCCACTGTCTTATATACCTATAGTTCTATTGTTAGACTGGGTCATTATTCGTGGAAACCGACACCAACCCTGTAAGTGGTATAGTGGTATTTTTATTGCTTAATTGTATACGGGTAGAAAGGTCGGGCTCGTTTCTACCCTTAATTGCGATCCACTGTCGCTCATTATGCCTGCCTTCCACTTCCAGATTAAATTTTCACTGCTCCATAAAATACTTTGAAAAGTTCTCGACTGGCGAATGTTTCACGATCACTGCAGGCTAATGTGAACTCAAAAGATTGGAGTATTGGAGCGAATCAGCATATTTTACAGTTGAATTCTTTTTTGAATGTAAATGAAACGAAATGGAAGTAATATTTTTGTGAGTAGTTTTCCGCCATTTAATTTGAATAAGAAGTTCTATTTATAAAGAAGTTTGTAAAGCAGAAATTACTTTGGAAATGTCGTGTTTTTATGAGATAGCTACACAAAAGAACATAATGGGAAATTTCAAATTAGTAATTGCTAGCAAAAATCACATTTTCCGAGCCGTCTAGCCTTTTTGACAGGTTCATTAAGATGGCTCAGAACTGCCAGCGGGACTTTGTTGCTTCATTCCTATCGACGTTCCGCCTTTCGCCGACAATTTTGTATAGAAACGATCGGCTAACTTGATTATATTGTAAACATGAAAATGGGATTTGCCTGTTATTAAATTGTTTTTTGCCCTCTCTTCAGGAAAAGTGCTCGTTTAGAGATAATTCTATTGAAGATCCTTTTTTTTTCCTGATCCTGCTTTCTTGCGGTTTTTTTTTCTTTATTTTTTTAATATACGGGGTGTAAAAGGATAGATCGAATAGTCGTTTTCGACGCGCACTACCTATCATACTAAGTAACTTTAAAAATAATAGCTGGGAAATTAGTGTGAACAATAATTGTATTGATAGTGCACTATGTAACGAACACAAAATATTGTGCTTGGGTGCTTGCAACAGTACAGCGGTCGTGGGGGTATTTAAGGTTTAGTTACAACGTTTCGTAAAGATACACACCTAATTAAAAGTTGGCACTTTGCCCTTCAATATCTCCTCCTCTCATCAGATGGTTCTTTGTTAAAGTCCGGAACAAAATAAATGATCGAAATGATCGGTAGAATATGTTCCTAACTTTCGACTCCGTTTGGTTATATTTACTTGTAACTATAGTTCAAACTCATCGATCACTTGCGCTCTTTAACTTTTCATAGTTATTGCTTCCCATGACATCCTCTATTCATCTCTTTCGATTGCCTCTTTCAATTTCTAATCAAAGTCGATGGTGCGCAACTTTGCATGGATGCCCTGACAACTCTGCAAGTCAGTGTAATTTGAGGGATCGTAAATCTAAACGGCTTTTATCCAAGTCTACTCCAATTTTATAGTCCAGTAAAGTTTATTGATCATTTGTCAATCATACGCTTTTGCTTTATTATGGGAGTTATTGGGTGTTCCGTTTATTTGTAAGTCTGGTTCTGGTGATTCAGCGTTTTTGATACTTTAATCTATTTGATGATGGCTCTACGTTTCTGTTTTCTTCTTTATCATTTTTTAATTTTATTTGATTGATCTAGGTAGGTTATAATAATTCTTAAATTACATAAAGTTAATTCCGGGCGCATAAAAAAATAATGTGACCGAATACCAAACGCTCGTTAGCTGTTGTGATTGGTTGATTGAACAAACAACAAGCAATGACACGAGCAAAGCGGTTGACAATTTGTCCCATTAATTTTGATTTTCATTCGAGAAACTAGAATATAATAGCTTAACTTTCAGTCAAGAGAATGCTTCATTATATTACTTGAAGAACTTGGTTATAAAATATTTTATTATTAAAATCTGTCCTCCAAATTCATGAAAATATTACACCAATATTGACAGTTTGTACCTATCAAACAAAGAATATATTTCCAGAATATTGCCAACCTTATCTCGTAGATAGGGACGAGACCAGATGACATTTGCAATCAAAGCGTTGAGTACCAGGCAACAATCTATTCTATTTTCGGGAAAGTACCGCTCGATAAAGCCGGGCTTCAAACGGTAATGATACGTTTCCCGATATTGCAATAACAAAACTTGGAGTTTCGAAAGTAAATTGATTTACCACAAATTACCTGATGCTGTCCCTCTACTTAAGTATGTATGGTTTTGGTTTTAGAATGTTTGATTAGTTTTTAGGGTTCCGCTCACAAAGGGTCCATCGAGACCGTGTTACTAAGGCTCCGCTGTCTGACAATTCGTCTGACACAGTGATGTATCTTTTCAACCGTATTAGGTAGGCATTTAAAATATTCTCAGAGCTGGTTTTAATGTGGCTGATAGAAGAACAAATAAAAAAAAACATAGGTGGTCGACATTAGCGATATTGATAGTGACCAGGATTTGCACTTGACCAGTTTTATTTTTAGTCATAATTTATCTAATGCTACATAACACTATGTTACGCTTTGCCTGAGACATATGATAAGAAAGTAATCATCATCATCTACTCTTGAATATGTCCTCTCTCTAAGCTTGCGCGTCGCGGAACGATCCAATGAAGGACGAAATTACGGAAGCGCTGTAAAAAAAATATCATTTCCTACAAAGCTTATTTTATGAAACTTTCATCAAACATCAATTTTAAATGACGCTGCTCTGATTTCCATTAAACTTTCAAGTTTCAAGTCCTTATTTATTTAAGCACTTTCAATTCAGGCGGTAGCTTATTCAATATGGACGCGATCGATATCCAAAATTAAACTAGACGAACTGATTTCAATATAAATGCTACATTTCGTTCTTGTTCTTGTGAATTTATTTCTACAAAGTTATGTATGTAATTTAAATATTACCTTTATATTTCAAATAGAGTATTGTTGTAGACTTTGTCGCCGTTGTTATTCAAACTAAGTTTATTGTCATTTTAATTTTAATGGATCGTTTGTGTACGCTCTTTACTCACACCTATAAGTATTCGTTGAATAAATTACTATTCATATTTAGATGTGAATCATTTTCATTGTAAAGAAGGCTTTATTATAGTACCTACTTTATTTTCTGAAAAGATGAAAACCTTCCTCAAATTTGATTAAATATACTGCAGGACAAATCAGAGGTATTTTTAAAATAACGAATTTGTTAAATGAAAATATAAAATAAAATGGCAATAGGCTCGCCCCCTATTACATGGGACCTAAATATACCGGCGAACTGTGGGTGTACATTGGTACACCTCTGCCTAACCCTTCGGGGAATATAGGCGTGATGGTATATTTTTTTATTTTATTTTATATAAAATAAAATGAGTAAGAATATAAAGGAAGAGATTTACGATACTATCTAAATACAGAATATACTTAATGTAACATCCAAGAAGAATGTTATTTGCTATCCATTTTCCAGATAGTACACGAAAGAGAAATGCTCTTTATTAAATATCAGAAGCATATTTCTACGGTACTGGAATAGTTTCCGAGAATTCCCAGACAATTACGTATATCTACTGAAGTAGACTATTTCTACCGCATATTGTTTGTGTATTTTCAAATGGAGAAATGATTTTCGTTGACTCTAGCAAAATCTTCGAATTACTTTTCGGGATAGAAATAAAACTTAGGTTAGTCTATCAGCATGATAGAAGCTTAAAAGATTTTGCAGCATAATATCCATCCAAGGAGAGTAAAAATAAGAGTGTATTCATAGTCTCCATAATAATGATTATTATCTTCCAGACTGAATTTCGGTCACAGTTCCAATCTTAATGGAGGCTAGCCAAATACGCAGGAGATATAGTGCCCAAGTGTGCGCATGCATCGTTGCATGCTGCCAGTCTTCCGTCACTCTTATATTCCGACGAGATGGCCATCCGATAAGACCGGGGAAAGATCAGAGCCTGACACCGGACACAGTTTTACGTGATTTCCGAGACACGGGGGTGTCACACCATCTACTTTCAAACTTCGGCCTGCTGCTGAGAAATTTATAATGGAAAAAATTTCATGATATTTTGCTCGACCCGGGAATCGAACCCAGATCCCTAAGCTCAGCAGTCGCGCTTGCAACCACGAGGCCAACGCGGTAGTCAATATAACTGAATTTGCATCTACTGAACCTTTCTACGAGAGCTCTAAGAACTATCTTTAAATAGATTCAGTTAGAACCACCATTTCGAATATTCCAGCGACATGCTGTGTTATTGTTGGTCTTGTTTAGTTTTCAATTAACTCGGCTCAGTTCAACGCCTACGCGTTCTCTGTGAATAATAATGTCGTCTCCAAGATTACCTTCCGACCATTTCTTGAGGAACCCTTTTGGCTTGTCGAAGACTTTCTTTTAAAGTATTTGTTCTCGGCTATTTAGTCTTGTATTCAAATTTAATTTAACATCAAGCTTCGCCTGTTAATTATCAAAAGATCTGTTTTCAAGAATAGGAAACAATGGCAGATTCGTTAGCGTAATCATTTCTGTTGGAAGTAATTAATGCTGGTGCTGGTAAACAGTTTTTGTTTTTTAATGAAAGGTCGCTTTATAACATTTTCATGCAGAATATCTTCGTTATAACGAAGATGTCTTTTTATACAAATAAATACAATTAAAGTATCTGTTTGTTTTGACATAATAACAGTTTTTTACTAAATGCATATTTGTATGTTTTCATTATCATCATCATATCAGCTGCAGGACGTCCATTGCTGGACACAGGCGCCCCCCTAGATTTCCAATAGGACCGGTTGAAAGCGGCCTGCATCCAGCGAATGTTTACACATTCTATTTTTCTAAAACGGCTGAACTGATTTTGACGGGACTTCCACTGTTAGATAACTGATTATAAGGACTAACTTAGGCCACTTTAGTTCCGCGCATAAACACCACGTGAACAACACCGACATTCACGTGAACAAAATTGTTGGCATAATCTAGTATATTACAGTGGTAGAATTCTCCTCAGCTAAGCATTCAATCACTCTTCCCTCCTGTTTACTTCGTCGGCGAGACGTAAACGAAGCTATACATCATATTGTAAATGGCTACAGGTCAAACGCGTGATGGATTACACGCAATGACTCGGGTCACGGCTGATGATTCGCATAGACGATTTAAGATTCATGAAAGCATAAATATAACCAGTTTATATCATTCAAAGTCAAAGCATTTATTTCAATTATACCATTTACAGGCACTTTTGAATAATTATGATGACACACATTATGTTTCATAGAATCGAAACGTTGTCTCTAATCAATTTATTAAGTAAATGGAAATCATGGATATAATATGGTACTTGTGTTGTGAATGAAAAGTATGTTAAATTATATCCTGAACAATCTCCTAGTCTCTCAATTTAAACTGAGTTATTGTTCATATCATAAATTAAAACAACCAACGATATAATTGTGGATGTTGCAATTATAAAACGTTAGGGTATGTAATAGAGAATTAAATAAAGAACATACATACATAAACTCACGCCTTTTGCCCATGGAGATAGGCAGAAACCACAGAACGCCACCTGCTACGATCCTTACTACGTTCAAGTCGTCCACGTTCATACATCTGGTCATACAAAGCAGAGAACATAAAGGTATAGTTGGTTTATAGGAGATAAACTTGATAAGTACTGGTATGACTACAAAAACTCTTTCACTGATAGAAAGCTGAACTATTGCCGAGTGTCATAGGCTATGTTTTATGGCATACTTTCCTTCCACGCGGAAAAAGTCACGTGTAGAAGCTAGTATGAAATATTTTAAAACTGCTGCAATAGGGAGATAGCGCAGTTAATAAGCTTATAGCAGCTTATAACTCTGGGAGCATGGCTTTCAAATTAAGTTTCTCAGATAAGGTTTGAGTACAAATTATAGTCAAAGTTTTGTACTGTAGTCGAATTTATAATATAGCTTTCGCCCGCGACTTCGTCCACGTGGTTTATTTGACTCGTGTTTTGTCTTTTGTTACTGCTCCGCTCCCGTGCGTAGTAGCGTGTTGTTGTATAGCCTATGTTACTCAGGAATAATGTAGCTATCTCTTGGTGTTTTTTTTTTTAATCGGTCCAATATTAGAACCTTCAGAATATTGTTAAAACCTACACATGCTTATTGTATTCAATACTTGAACATGATGAAGTATTTCCTTTATGATTTTTGGTACTGCCAAAAAACCTTTGAGCTTGGCAGCACCAAGCAAATTTTAATTCTAATCATAAGTTCTAAAGCCTTTATTTATATATATTTTTTTTATAATAATTTGCTATAAACTGCCTTTGCCAAAATCAAATATTTATTTTATTTTGACCATTTACAAGCACATTTGAATTGTTAAGAAATAACACAGAAAGTTGAAGCTAATAACACAGAAAAGAGCGAGCAAGAAACCTGACGCTCATATTATTAATATTTAATTATTAGCAATATTTAAAACCTTCCAGAATCCACTGGCAATCTTTTCAATTATTTCAACATAAATTCAGCTGGCCATCAAACGCAGTAAGCGGTAATAAAATTAATTTTCATAATCCAGATTTTAAAGCTCTCGTTTTACGCGAATACTAAATCAGTTTGGTATGATCGATGGGATGATTGCGTCACAGCTCAATGTGTCCAATCCACTCAGCTTAATGAGGGATTATGATCATGTTTGCGAAATTTATTCATATCTATTTATTTGTTTGTATGTTGAGTCAGGAGCAGCAGGATTTGTGCCCGGTTAATGGCAATATGCTCGCCCCCTATTACATGGGACCTGAAATATACCGGCGAACTGTGGGTGTACATTTGTACTCAGCCTAACCCTTGGGAAAATACTGGGGTGATGGTGTGTGTGTACGTCGAGTTATAACCACGCAAAATATGACATGTAAAATATAATATTTAAACTGTATATATTATATCCTACTACTATTATAAAGGCGAAAGTTTGTATGTATGGATGGATGTTTGTTACTCTTTCACGCTTAAACGGCTGAATGGATCTGGATGAAATTTGGCACAAAGATAGATTATCCTACTACTATTATAAAGGCGAAAGTTTGTATGTATGGATGGATGTTTGTTACTCTTTCACGCTTAAACGGCTGAATGGATCTGGATGAAATTTGGCACAAAGATAGATTATAGTCTGGAATAACACATAGGCTACTTTTTATCCCGGGAAAATGTACGGTACCCGTAGGATAACACATCAACTGTGACGCGGACGAAGTCGCGGGCAGAAGCTAGTAACTGTATATATTTTCTCAGTAGCAGCCCGGAGATTGGAAGTTGCTGTTGTTATAACCCGTGTATTGAAATGAAAAACACGTAAAAGCTGTTATATTAGTCCTGTGCTTGATCTCTTCCCGGTCGTGTCGGATTGCTGTGTCATCGGACTTTTGTTTACAATTGTTTGTGATAATTAATTAAATATTTAATTAATTAAAACAAATTGATAAGTAGAACAGTGCAGTGGGTTAAGTAATTGAATGGTTTTAATTGCTCTAAGTTCGAAATCGAGATGTTAGGTAGCTGTACAACTCATTTCACATTCACCGCATAATTGAATTTGAATACGTAGGTACCTACTACATTGTCTGTATGAACATCATATTTCTTGGAAAACTAGTAGTAGTAAGGATTCCATCATGTCTGCCAAAGCAAATATGATTTCTTCGTTATTACAGTGTAATTTAGATTCTGAACGAGAACGAGATGAATATTCGTTTTTCATACTTTCTTCAGTGAATATTACATTCACTTGAAATTATCTGGATTTCAGTTTTTCTCTGAAACTATGTTTCTCTGTAGGTACAACTGAAGACAATATCAGTTTACCGTTTTTCAACCTTATGACTAAACGCGTAAGGGCGAAAAGTCCCTCATCACAATTGTTCGCTCTGGAACATAATTATGATGTAGGATATCATTGAACTATTCATACATCATGACCCGATCCCTTGGAAGCTAAACATGACACACGATTATTGTCCTTCGTGTCCACTAAATAAATCTTTTCGTGAAACTATCATAGGTTAATGCTCTTGACAGAATTTTGCCCTCGTGGGTACCGTAATCCCGCTCGGGGCGACTTGACGAGCATTGTAGGGATTCTGCGTAAAGAATATAAGCACAGTAGGCTTACTCTCAAAAAGGCTGTGAAAGTATGCATACGTAATATGAAGGCTCGGACCGTATTGCTAGGGGTTTGTGGCTTACATATCTTCGGGCATCAGACAGCTACGCTCGGGTAATTTTTAATTTTGCGTTACATTCTGAATTTCTTCTGTAGTGTGGGTGCAGTTACTAACATAAAAACTCACACAGTGGAAATCATGTTTTTCTTACTCCCCCGCTAATCTTTTCTTATTAATTTTGTAGCGGGACCCTAGACAGTTGAATCGTTTTTCCGGGACTCGTCGGGCTTTGCCTCGGCGCTTTTCTGGCAGTCTCCATTGTTGATTCTGGCTTTCAGGAGTTGCAGTGGTTTGGAATGGTGTGATGGGCTTGTCCCAGAAAAAAAAAACTCACACAAAAAACCAGATCTGAGACAACTACCGCGCTTCTACTATTAGAGCAGTGTAAACTTCTACTATTAACACATATTTTGTAGCTAACATAAAGCCTGGTGTCTAGACCCGATTTAAATAACTATTTATAAAAAGTAACGTGCAAACTGTCATCGCCGTACCGACTACTTGCGGAGCGGCGTGCTTACCGCCCTTGCTAACTTCCTGGCACGTAAGCTGTAAGCACTAAGCAATCCACCTGCAGTGCGGCTCTAGGCTCTGACACAACCGAACCACTGCAGTTCTAATTGCACGCGATTCTTTTGTTTCATCCGTGTCCAAAAGTGTCAGTTAAGGTCGCGTATTGCGTGAAGTGGTACTTTTGTCCTTCTGCTCCCAGTGCCTTCGTCAACGTTAGTGGTGACCTTGAACCCGTCAGTCACTCTGTCAATTCACCCCTAATGGAAGCTCAATTGTTTAATGCGATTGCCTTATTTTGGTTAAATGGCCATTAAAACTTGAGTTTCCTTATGTATTCGATGAAAGTAAAATTCAAGAAAGTTTGTTAGTAAACTCAGTTACTTTGTTTAGTTTCAGTGATTCTGGAAGTATTTTTTGTATAGGAATAATTAAAGTCTTATTGGGCATTGTGAATTGTGGTACGAATTATGTGATACACCAATGATTCTTACCGGCTTCTTTTCGGAAGTCTACTCTACCGTCATTGAGAAATGACACGATCCGGACTGTGTACTACCTATTTGCAAAAAACATCTAATCACACTACAGGTATTTTCAACACACAATCAACTAAAACCGCCTATAATTATAATTACACAAGGAGTTAAATCATTTTTCTTTCAGCTCCCCTTTTACATACCCTTCGCCCCCCTCCTCCCCGTGACACTATCAGCACAATATGTCACGTGATGGAGGACCACCACACTAATTTGGGGCAATCTGCAATCCCATTCCGCTAACAAGCGATGACAGGTTTATCAGCTGTTCGTATCCCTTCGAGACTTCCAGGATATTTGGTTAATATAAGTAGGTGTATACGGCGCTCTATGAATAGGGAATGATCCTTAGAAAAGGGAAGGAAACCACATGTGGGTGTTAGGTTCGGAAATCACTACAACAGTGGCCAGTTTACGAGCGTAGTGAATATGCCCGCGACCGGATGTTTGAGTCGGTCCGATATCTTATTGACCACCTACAATTGTGTATTTATTGATTTGTCGGCTTTAAAACTAGACTGACTGTCAATATAAAGGAAATCATAAAAGTAAATGTGCCCTGAAACAAAGGTAGGTAAAAAGTATATAGTTGCACATCTATTATGTATTCCTCTCACAGTACTGCAAGTATTCTGACAAGGTCACCTTCGCATTCATTCTCAAACACATCACAGTCTGGTCTGGTATCCAGGCATTGAGCGTTGTGACGGTTCGCGAAACATATATGATTGTACTTTTTGACCACTGATATCCGAAGTTTTCTCGCGTTTAACTTAACGCGTAATTGGTAATAACATTAAAAACAGCATTGTTTGTTTCTGTATATAAAAAAGAAACAATTGAATCAACAGCCTAACTCTTCATTTCCACTGAACTTTTTACTGAAAACATGAATAATCTATCCCAGAGCTAAATTACGCCACTGCGAGACGGTGCATTTGAAACCAAGATCCAATTACATAGACACAAAGCTTATTGCAGTGCACTCTAACTCCGTTAGCATTCGTTCCACCGTTCCTCGACGCCGCGAACCCTCAAACATCAGGTGAAGCGTAAAATAAACTCCCATTTTGCAATATTGAAACCGCTTTGTATTGGAACAGTTCGTCTGCGTTCCAGCCAAGCCGTAGCTTCCAGTGTTTCACTTGAATATTGAAATATGAAGCTGCGTTCAGATTTTACTTGCACCAGTCGTATGCGCCAGCAATTTATCACTAGCTGCTGCGATCTGTGAGCCAATATGTTAATATTGTACCAGTGTACGTGGGGAGGCTACTAATGCGTTGTCGCTGTTGTTGGTTGTACTACACACTATTAAGTACATGGTGTAGTAGATTTGTACTACATAATCGATTTAACTTGACTAAGACGTTGCTGGAATCGTGATCGCTCAGTCGTAAAGGCGCCTCTCATGCACGAGCTTGCGGATTCGATACCGGGCAAGTACCAAATATGACTTTTTCAATTTAGGGTTTGAGAACGGCACGTAGGCTTTTATTATGATGATGTGATATTTAGCTCTAACAAGGTTTGCAAGAGAACAAAGTACCTACAATGAAGCCAGTTTAGTAGACATTCGTCATTTAAGTAATTGAAATGCCATCATGTTCTGAAGACATTTCAGTTAATTACCTACACTCCATATTCCAATTGATTGGCGCAGCCATAAAGCGTCTGCTCACTGAATTGCCAATACACAAATGCTGCCAGAAATATTGAAGATGAATATCTAACAAAGCGTGCTAGATATTGATTGAATGGAAGCACTTGATACGGTTTGTGGTGAATAAAAAGGTCTAATTCTAATACATATTCCACTTTTTTCCAACGAAGCCAAATGAAAAGAGATGTAACAAACATTTCCCGCCAAATTGAATTTCGATACCGTGAATCCATAGGGTTGGCGGTTCGCCGAAATTGTACCAGGTATCGGAAGCTTTTGTGTTGGTGTATTTTACAAAACATACATACAGTTGGCTGTAGATCCATATGGCTAGTTTTTGGAAAATTGTAGTTTGGTAAGGCAGCGTAACATAGACTCGATTCCCATCTGCTCTCTTCGGATCTTCGTCAAATAATAGAGTGACACTGCAGGTTTTTGAAGTATACCATCAAATAAAATCATTGTAAAAATGTAACAGTGTTCAACTTTGTTGTCTCTTGGTTTAATGATAGATAGTTGAATGCCTAACTTGTACCGAATGAAATTAAGAAATTTTGCTTCGATTACCCTCTTAGGTAAATTGTCCCTTCGCCACTTTCGTCACACTCATAATACCTGTGTGAGAGTCTCTTTCTAAAAGTCATACTTCGATATGTCATTCTGCCGCGTACTGTAACCCGTCAAGCCATAATAGATCTTCTGCTTACCAAGCTACAAAGATTTGTTTAGCGTAGCATTTAGCAGCTCTTTCTCATTATTTGTATTATCTCATCCGGTCCATATTTAAACACTCGCTAACCACAGAGGGTCATCTGGCAGCCCTGCTAACACAATTTGAGTACGAATGTCTTGGTGTGTTTGTGTTAGGGTTTTATTTTTGGGCGCGACGCAAACAACCCTCGCCGGAAGGTGATTGGGTGCCTGCTTCTCATGTGAATTTGTTTACCTAAAATTAACATTCATTTTTACAACTTTCTGGATATTGATTCGGTTTTCGTTGCGGGTATTATTTATGGTATGGTAATTTTGTGAGTTTTGTTAGGAGGGTTAATCAACGGAATGGAAATTTATAGTCAGGATTCGGAGTCGCCCACCTTCTGGCTTCTTTGTAATTCAGAAGGAGTTAAGCTGATGATATGATGACACAATAGATTCTTCCCTGTTAATGATCCCACGTATCATAAACTATATCATGCCATGAACTGCAATAAAGTAAATAAAACACTTAAACGAAACAAGAAACTCCAATGCGACTCTCCTGACCTTTCAAACGGCTTACCTTTCCCCATTTAAAAATTAATCAGCTTACAGCTAATACGTGTGCCGTACAAACGTCGAGCAAGTGTTTAATCATGCGTCGCCTTCTGGATTATCCCTGTTGCGTACAATCGTCGACGATTTACCTTCACGGTGGGGTAGGGAGGTGGGTAGTGATGTCAGGTATTTTTGGACAGGGAGAGAGAATCTATGAGCTTGGGCCATGTAAATTTTGTTATGGGTTGGATTGGACTGGTTCGATAGTCTTATAGTTTACTAGCTTTTTTCCCAGGATTTCGCCAGCATATATGTCGTAGACGAAGTCGCGAATTAAAAGGTCCTTATGCAGAAGCTTTGTCAACTTTCATTACGATCGATCTAGTGGTTTAGCCGTGATGCTCTAAACAACAGACAAATAGAGTAACTTTCGTATTTAGGATATTGGTGGGAAGTCTGTATTTCCCACAAAAAGTTTAAAATTAGAAATAACCGGGAAATTTTGGAACAAAATGTATTTTTGTTACTGTCAACCCTACTCACAGTGTAACTTCGTTCAATGAATGAAATTTAATTCATACTGAACTTGAGTTTCCAAGTATCAACCGCGGCCTTAACTGAACAAGTTTGGGATGATATTAGCGCAAACGTGTTTGAAATAATTTCTGAATAGCAATTGGTTTTAATGAAGCAATTGATGCATTTTAATGAAAGCTTGGTTTGTTTTTGATTGTATTGTATCATATTATATCTAGGTTGTATGTATGTACAGTAGTGCATATACCATCATTTTCCAAATACGTTGATATGTAGTTCTGTTTCGGTAGGAATCAAGCTTGTTTCGCTATTATCGCTTAGCGGTCAGTGACATTCTTCGTGGTTTTTTAACTTACAGTCTGTACTCCTTTGTTATTACCATACTTTTATTTCTAAATGTTTGGAGTGGAACACATTTAAACTTCTAAACGTTTAGAGTAAAACAGAAAAACGAAGAAAACAAAGAATTCCTCAGAGAAAAGTGACCCTTTGTGATTTCAATCTCGATAGCAAACTGGAAGCTATAATCCGATAGCGAGCGTCTCACGTCAATCTGATAAGCGTTTACTTAAATTCCCTGTAAAAAGCAAACAAAGGAAACTCATCTTTATAGTAGACTAGCTTCTGCCTGCGACTTATTTATTTATTTATTCACAAAATCCGCAGCTCTTATACATTTCAAAATTAATATAAATATAAATATTTTTTTCTTTCTTTTTCGTCCTCTTGGATATTTTCGCTCGTGTTAGGTTACTTCTTTGGTTACTGCTCTGCTCCCGTGTGTCGTAGTGTGACAGTATATAACCTATGACACTCACAAAAAACGTGGCTTTCTATAAGCAACACAATTTTCAAAATCGGTTCTGTTCAAACTTTTCCTCTTTATAATATTAGTGTAGATATAGATAGAATTTCCTGGAACAGCCATTTGTAGAGCGTTGAAATTAACATATTCAAATTGTTACGTACTCATAAATAGAGTTTAATATACTCCACTACGGTATTAATGAAAACGTTTCTATGAACTTTGTTAATTAATTCCTTCTAGCTAGACGGATTTTAGATCTCTTTGCATAACAAACCTTCATATTAAACCTGTGTGAATATCAAGAGGATTAGCTATAGAGAGCTTAAGGTAAACGCCGATGCTTGTACATAAGCGTTAGACTAACATAGTAATAAGCGTAGCTCAAACGTGCAGAAATCGGGTTTATGTGCAATATATGTCAGATTGCACACATTTGCCCAGTTTATAGGGAACACCAGTTATTTACGAAGAGACAGGGTGTACTTGTACACGTAACCTGAACAAACATAAGCATTAAACTGACATATCTTGAAGATTCCAGTAGAGATTTTCTTTGCTGATGAGAGATGAGATGTTCGAGCCGAGTTTTTAGGGTTGCTTACCCGAAGAGTGCCAACGGGAAAAAATGTGTATGGTGGTACGGAATCATTCGTTTGCGAGTTCGACTCGCACTTGGCTAGTTTTTTCGTATTCATATTTATTTATTTATTTATTTCTTCTTCTTAACGTCTCGATGACAAACTTATACTATAATACAATAATAAATAATACAATATTATTAAAATTATATTGTTGCAAACTACAATGTGTTTAAAAGATGTTACAATAGTCCTAAAGCTATAGACTATGGCTAAGCATGGACTCTGTTATTGTAACAGTAATAGAGTCCATAACTTTACCTTAGCTTGGTTTCAGCTTAGTGTTGGTTTTCTTTTATCACTACAACATATTTCTTTTCAACAGGACATCGACAACCTAATGACCGAAGGCAACAAATCAAGAACGGTTGCAGCAACAAACATGAACAGCGAGTCTTCTCGATCTCACGCTGTCTTCAGCGTCGTGCTAACTCAGACACTCACCGACGCAGCGACAGGCGTGTCCGGCGAGAAAGTCGCGCGACTGTCGCTTGTCGACCTGGCAGGGTCTGAAAGGGCAGTGAAGACGGGCGCTGTGGGCGACAGACTGAAAGAAGGCTCTAATATTAACAAGTAAGTGGTTGTTTAAACATTTTAAGAGACTTTAATCGTATTGCCACACGATCTTCATTGACACAAAATAATATGAAAAATAAAAATAAAACAACTAAAAACGAAAAATACAAATTAAGTACTCAATACTCAATACTACAAGTACATACCTAGGCATCTGGTCCGAGACCCTAAAGTCGCCAGACCTACATTGTTGTACCATGGCTGAAAGTGCATTATAGTGCATATAAATGTGACGGCTGTATGGTACCTTTTACCTATACCTGAAAAAGAGTCCAGCAATGCAGCTAGCAAGTTCGCATACCTTCTTAATTACATGTTTCACTATCTAATTTCACATTTTCCATTCTTAAATGAAGAAAGGTCTAGTGATCCAATAGCTAGGTCCTCCTAAAGATATAGGTATAAATATGAACAGAAGCGATGTTGTAAGATTCATCTGAAGGTCTAAAATATTAATAACGCTTCATAGCCCTCAACCTCACTCTGTCGTGTGGTTTCCAAGCTGACGTGTATCGCCTTTATGATATATATGTCACCGTAAAATTGTAAATACCGTTAGATTATAATCTATCTCGCGAGATTGTGAACTATCGAAAGATTGTGAACCTCAACGTACTGCTTACAATTTAACGTATTATTATTCGGTAGATTGTAATCTACCGAAGTTAAACCGTCAAATTACAATCTTAAAATTGTGAAATTGTCAACTGTCCGAAGGCTGTCCCTGATTGGTCGGCTTTATAGTAGACCGTTCTGGGTCCATAGAGTTAGGAATGAAACACAGGTATCAGTCAAATAAAATGAATGCACTTCAAGAATTGTGCCATCAAGTATTTTATCATTTTTATTGGTGCAATTTACTTTCATATTTTTTAT
Organism: Caradrina clavipalpis; assembly: GCA_932526535.1. Lineage (NCBI taxonomy): Eukaryota > Metazoa > Arthropoda > Insecta > Lepidoptera > Noctuidae > Caradrina > Caradrina clavipalpis. Next base: position 4,243,636 of record OW052088.1, read on the forward strand.
CTAATAGACAATTTTGTTACGTTTTCGAAAAAGTTAATATGCTTTTGATTTGCTTTTTAAATTTTGATTTCATTTTGTTATCGTTTTTTTTTCTAAGAGAAAAAATCATTATTTTTTCAATTTTAATTTGTGTTTGAGAAGAAAATATTGTTACCTTTCTGTTTTTATTTTGATACAACTTTTTCTTACCATGTGATGTCAGAATTATTGATTACCTAATAAGTAATGAATAAATACTTATGTCACAATTCTTGAAGTGCATTCATTTCATTTGACTGATACCTGTGTTTCATTCCTAACTCTATGGACACAGAACGGTCTACTATAAAGCCGACCAATCAGGGACAGCCTTTGGACAGTTGACAATTTCACAATTTTAAGATTGTAATTTGACGGTTTCATTTCGATAGATTACAATCTACCGAATAATAATACGTTAAATTGTAAGCAGTACGTTGAGGTTCACAATCTTTCGACAGTTTACAAACTCGCGAGATAGTTTATAATCTAACGGTATTTACAATTTTACGGTGACATATATAAGTAGTTCTACATTGCTCTATTTCAGAAAACTGAACTGAAACAAGTGAATGTTTTGAAAAGTGATAGTGAGTTTGTTCCACTTTTCAACTCCGACTGTAGAACGACTCTCAATGGAATTGTGTGTATCACCTATATCCAGCGTCCGGCATTAGATCTAATACGAGAACGATCACATACTTTTGAATGCAAGCCTATAATAATACGTTTCTTTGAAATATCGGGGATAGAACACAGTGTTAATTTAACATGTGAATATCACAAAAAAAAAGGATTTTTTATATGGTCAGTCACCGAGATTTGTTGACCACTTATTGGTCCTTATTCTTCTTAAGAAGGGTCAGCCTATGCTGAGTACTAGCTCCACATAGATTACCTTAAAATTTTACTTTTCGAGCGAACACAATACTAATTAAAACCGTTCAAAATCTAATCGTAATCTCGTGTCAACGACAATCAATAAGGCATTTATGACAGATTAGATTAGTTTACGACTAGTTCTAAAAGTTAGTAAATTCGCCCCCTGATGTCGCATTGATGCAGTTTATTTAACTAAATCCGTTTTGTTCCAGATCTCTAACAACACTCGGGCTCGTAATATCGAAGCTCGCAGACCAGTCTTCTGGCAGTAAGAACAAGGACAAGTTCGTGCCGTACAGAGACTCTGTGCTCACGTGGTTGCTCAAAGACAACCTTGGAGGGAACAGCAAGACTGTTATGGTGAGTGTGAAGCTCTTTATGCCCAAACTTACATATTCTTTCCATCATTGCAAACATTTTTTTTTGTACCGTACTGGTTACGGATATCTTAAGGCCTGAAATGATACCTGCAAATAAACTGTAAATACGACGACTCCTGTACATGCACCGGTAAGCACAATGTTTTGCGTACGTTACCCCTTTCCACGCTACCCTAAATATAGACTGTTCGCACCTCAAATTATGTAAAGTCCTTACCGTATAATTTTTTCGTAGTTGAGCAGTTACAACCAATGAATTTGCAAGGTTTTTGTTTAGTTTATTTTGCTTAAAGATATGGTTAGTAAAACCGATATCAGACTAGTGCCACAAAAGAAATTGACACCTAATCGCACCTACGAGTAAATAATTACGCCCAGAATGTACTATACCACTTCGAAATCCAATAGCAGTTCTCGCCGAAACTTACATGGCAAGGCACCATAATCAGGAGTGCTGGTGACTACAAACACCTGTGTGTGTATTCCTAACTAAAGGCATCTAGCTAATACAGGATCTGAAGTGGACACCTGGACAACAGTCATTCTAAACTGAAGGCAGGTGTGTTACACTTACACAGAGTGGACGTTTACCTGTTGTTTATCTTAATTAAGCCCGCTTGCACCAGATAGGGTTATCTTTTAACTCAGAGTCAGTTGCTAACACGGAAACGTTATGTACCAATTCAGTCATTTTGTACCTTAACCTCGTGTTAGGAACTAACTCTGCGTAAGCTTTTGGCACAAGTGGACCTTAATTGTGGGGTATAAAGTTTTTTTCATAATATGTAAGATTAAAATCAGAATCTTAACTGTAACGAACCTGCTTTGTATCTATACTTGTATAGGTATCCATGTTTCCACAAATAAAGAAGATCCGATTCAGCCTCTCCCCTTGCTCCCCTAGCGACGCGCTAAGCCGATTTCCGAACCCCACAATGCCGTTAGCGTGTAGTCGCCTAGTTTATAAGTTTTAAGCCTAGCCTGGAGGACTTAATTTTAAAGGCACCGCAGGAAATTCCATTCGACAACCACTTAGGACGACTTGCGAGATGCCATCCCGAAAAAAAAATAACCACCAAGAAAGAAACTTGTGACTGGTCAGAATAAATAGGCAATATTAGGCAAGTAGGTATGTTCTCGAAACATGTTACAGGCATTATTGACATTCGTATAGTCCGCTGTAGGTACTTCACAAAACTGAAGGGGAATAGTTTCAAACTATAGTTACGTCGTGAAAGAATTCCATAGGCTGTTTTCGAGTAAATACGTAATAGTTCTTTGTCATGTCACATACAAATATTTGAGTAGGTTTTCCTTTATTTTCTACGTTGAGCCGAGTTTAGGCACTATTCTTGGAAAGTAGGTATTTATTTTGACAATTGTTGCCCCTCACATGGAATTCCTCTTCTAGCGTGTGTGGGTTTAATAATAAATCAAATCACATATACAAGTAGCCAGACCCGGAACAACTATCTCTACGCCATACAAATATTTGTTCCGCGCTGGTATCGGACCAATAACACACAGCGCAGCAGCTAATCGCTCAGCTGCTGCGCATCATCATCATCATAGGTATCAGCCACAAGATGTCCACTGCTGGAAATAGGCCTTCTCCATAGATTTCCAAAGGACCGGGTTAAAGTGGCCTACATCCAGCGTCTTCCAGCGCCAACCGTGTTTCCAAAATAAAGTTGTTTTCAAACTCTAACGAAAAAGTGTTCTTACGAAACTGTAACACTCAAAACTCAATCAATTTACACTTAGATGGCTCTTAAAACTGAAAGGTAATGCAAATAAGGCGTCGTCAGGCTTGGAATAAATTCAAATTCTGCCCGCGGACCGTCGCATCCTTTGAGTCACCCAACTCAAAACACTCACGCTTCACCGTCGCGCATAGAAATGTTCCACGAAACCTCGTCTACATTAAAACTAGCGCCATTTTATTTTTATTATGAAAAGGGATGTTTTTTATAGTCTGATTGCTTTTATAGAAGTGGTATATAGGGTAAAGTTCCTTTGTGTATTTTTGCATTTGCTTTCTGCAATGTTGCAATTATGAGAGAAGCTTTTACATTATCATTAGTGTGATTAGTACACTTAGGTGCAATGGTACTTATCTCTTTGAGAATAATGGTCTGTTTATAATGTTACTTGTCTACTTACGCGTATACCTTTTCTTCATTAGAGATTTATAAATAGTTTATAAGAAGAAATGTAAATAGTGACGATCGAGATGTCTGATGGTCTGATCGTTTCAAAGCCTTTCTCATCATCTAGACATATCATACTAAACCTGCACCCCATTCACAGGTGGCCACAATATCCCCAGCCGCAGACAACTACGAGGAGACCCTATCAACGCTGCGGTACGCTGACCGAGCGAAGCGCATCGTCAACCACGCCGTGGTCAACGAGGACCCCAACGCGCGCATCATTCGGGAGCTCCGCCAGGAGGTGGAGACGCTCAAGGAGATGCTGAAATACGCCACGGTAAGTGGCACGGTAAGTCGGGCTCACTCTGTGTGTGGGTTTTTTGTTAGGTTGTGTGTTGTGTATTTAGAATTATTCGATATTAGGTTCTATCTGGGAATTCGTCCGTTTGGAAGTCAAGTATACCATAAAAAAAGCAAAAGGCAATAGTGTAGTTTTCTATCAGTGAAAGACTTTGTAATCGGGCCAGTACTTTCAGCGATTACGTGTTACAAATTTGAAAAATATAAAATCAAATAAACATTTCCTCGTTATAATATCAGTGTAGGTTTGAGAGGGTCGGTTCATATCTGACGGAAAATGCGTCGAGCGTATCGTCGCTCTTAGGTAGACGCGCTAACGCATCATCGGTTAGGTGTGAAAGGTGGAATGTTTTATTACATATTTGACTGTTTTGGCGTTACGCGACCGATAATACGCGACGCATTTTCCGTCAGATATGTACCGACCCTAAGGGTCTACCCCCACGACCGAGAATCGGTGCGATAATCGGGCCGATTCTCGGCCGTTTCTTTTAACCGGCGGAGGAATCTGTCAAAAAAACGGCCCGATAATCAGGCCGATTATTATCGGTCGTGGGGGCAGACCCTAAGGGACCACAAAGTGTCAGAAATGTTGTTACCTAAATGTACTATTCGATAGGGGAAATCATGTCACAAATCAAGGGCGTATATACCTGCTAATATCTAGGATTCTTGCTCATTCAATGAAGTAAAATGGTATCAAAGACAGTTCTTATCAAATAAAACAAAAAGGCCGTACCCAAGGCATCTCAACGACCTACAGACACACCATGTGTTGTACAAGTGTGCATATCTCAAGCGAACTGCCGCATACGTATACTCTTGGGATCGATGCGCTCAAGGGAGCCATAAACCATGTCATGGCTTTTTGTTACAATCACTCGATCAATTTCATATTCATTGTGCGTTACTTCCTCTTTATTATAGATTTTTAAGGATATGGAATAGAAGATATGCTTCTATTTTTAGACTCTTTCATAAGGTATCAATTTTTTTTTTTGGTATTTAATAGGCGTAATTTAACCTTTAGTACAAAGGTTTTTTATAATAGAACATTTGTTAGAAATCTTGCGATCACAAACGCACAAATAGCTTTATCTATCTAATATTCTTTGAATACTATAATATTAAAAAGAGGTAACGTGTTTTATGTTTTGTATGAAAGAGAAAAAGATTTAACTGATCGAAAACTACACTATTGCCGACTCTTATAGGATCTGATTTATGGTGTCTTTTTACTTCCACGTGAAGGAAGTCGCGGGCACAAGCTAGTCTACCGCATTTATGTTAAAAATATACCTAAAACGAGCCTACATAATATATACTCCGTCCGAGCTTCCATTTCCAATCGCAAAGGGGCGGGCGGCATCGTAATTTACGATTTGTTTTCTTGAAGGATTACTATTCTTGATACGTATCCTTGGGGCTTTGCTGGTAATTGATCACCGTTAATACCTACCTTAGGTTTACTTTGTGATGGTGTTAGGACAATTGTTACTTGGCAACTAGATTGTTTAAGCAAAAATGATATGTAAAACCATAAAAATAAAGTTTAATTTTCCAGTAGGGCTTTTTTCAATGTTGAAATGTCTTTCCAGGGTTCGCCAGTGGGTGAGGAAGTTCACGAAAAACTGGCTCAAAGCGATCATCTGCTGAAAGAAATGTCAAGAACTTGGGAGGAGAAGCTCGTTGAAACTGGTATGTTTTGTAGTCTCCTGACTTAGTGGGAGGAACTCCTCTTATCAATAAGATTCCTACCTCATCTAAAACTATGGCTTATAGTTCGTTTTTTTATATCGGAACAGCGCACCGGATCCCGTACACATCCATTTATTTTCTTGGTTTAAACAACCTTATTTTACCGAAAACCTGAAAAGAGGTCATTGTAGGTACTCTCATTGTTATTTACAACTTTTACTACGGACCAACCCTAAAATCGCAATAAAAAATCTGCTGATCCATACATTTTGTCGAGGTATGGGAACATAAATGTATAGAGCAGCTGATTCTTATTTCAAAATGATACTTAGGTACAATGAACCCTTTTCAGGTTTTTGGTAAAACGTTTAAGGTTCAGTAGTTTTTGTTCCGCTGAGAATATTACTATTAACACCGCAATTACCAAGTACGACCAACCAGTTTACCTCAAAACGTATTATTAAAGGTTGTGTAAAATGTTACACTGTATTATCGATATAATTCACACGCTATTCAATCATTAGCTACCTTCAACAGTTTTACTTCAGAAATCGAATATAAAGGTCGACATTTGTGATTCCTTTTTCGAATAACGTTATGCTTTTGTTTTCTTTTGCGACCTTTAAGATCAACCCGTAATGGAAGTTTTGTATGACTGATGTGAATGTTGAATAAGGTGTATTCGAGATTGCAATGGGCATTAGTTCTTTGACAATCGCACTGCAAGGAGGTCTTTGAAGTAAGCTCAACATGGTCTCTTAATAGTTTTACAAAAAGTGTCAATACTTCACTTTTTATTTATTTTTATCTACCCTATAATGCCCAGGCCGCTTCTAACCGGTCCTTTAGGAAATCTGTGGGGGAGGACTATGTCGAACAGTGGGCGTCTTACGGCTGACATGGTCATGAGCCTATAATGTCCTACTGCTAGGCAATCAAGGTCCTTCCAAATTATTTTCTTGCGCCAACCCAAACGTAACTTTTTAATTAAAATATGATTACAGGTCGAATACAAAGCGAACGTCAACAGGCGTTAGAGAAGATGGGTATCTCTGTGCAAGCCAGCGGCATCAAAGTGGAGAAAAACAAATACTACCTCGTCAACCTGAATGCGGATCCGTCGCTCAACGAACTGCTTGTTTACTATCTCAAGGTTAGTTAATATTTCTTCTTAATCATCCACGCCTCCTACAGAATATGGCCTTTGCACGGTGCATTTTTTACATTTGTGCATTAAGTTTTAATAAATAAATATGGAAGGCTCTCGTAAAAAGAGGACGTGTGTTTAGTGTTTTCTAGAAGTCCATGCAATGATGTCTGATGTCTACGTCTGACGTTGGTTGTTAATATTTTGGTTATATTGGGCATCGAACTCTTGTAGACTTGGAAGCAACTGAAAGTTAGGTAATTTTTAGGTGGATTCTGGTGTTTACATTGTCAGCCCTCTTTATTATTTGACCACTTTTACTAATAAGAATAAGGGAATAAGTTTAAGTATTTCAATTTACTGAACGAACCCTCAAAACAGTCTTGGAGTTGAATCAATCGCACTTGATTTTCCATTGGTAAAAAAATACCCAAAACAAGAACTCGAATAAAAGTCTTAATAACAATGACCTTTCAAACCCCAGGACCGCACGCTAGTAGGCGGCTCAAGTGCAGCAGACATCCAGCTGTCGGGCCTGGGCATCCAGCCCCAACACTGCCAACTGCTGGTGGAGGGCGGAGGCCTGCACATGGAGCCCCTGGGCGCGGCGCGGTGCTTCGTCAACGGCACGCCCGTCGTGTCGCGCGTCAGGCTCGGACACGCCGACAGGATATTGTGGGGGAACCATCACTTCTTCAGGGTCAATTGTCCGAAGGCTGCAGGTATGTGAACATTTTTCAAGAACATGTCTTTATAAATATGTTGCAAATCTGCTGTTTCGTTCAGTTTCTGTCTTTTTCAACCTCTAATCATTTTACACATAATAAGAATCATTTACACCAACAATCATTTTACATAGCGGTGAACTGTGGGTGTACATTGGTACACCTCGGCCTGACCCTTCGGGGAATACAGGCGTGATTGTATGCGTTATGTAGAAAACATTTAAGCTGAAAGCAATTTACTGTCTTACATACGCATTCATCCATACCAGGTCTAATGTCTTCTTTATACTATTTGCCTTTTATTTTGCTATTATTCGCTTTTATTTGACACTCCATTTTGTTCTACTAACGTCACGTTGTAGAACAAGATTCTGGTTACTCCACAGCGGCGGCGTCGGAACCACAAACTCCTGCGCAGCCGATCGACTACAACTTTGCGAGGGACGAGATTATGTTGAATGAGCTCAGCAACGATCCCATACAGACTGCCATATCGAGGCTTGAGAAACAACATGAGGAGGATAAACAAGGTAACTAGAACCTTTATTTTGAGAAATGTCGATATATGCGTATTTTGGGAATATTCTTGTCTGTCACCCTGTTTTGTCCCTTTATGGATACAGATCAGAAAAAAATTGGTCTGTCTCTCTGTTAACAACTCGGGGGGAAAAGAAAGTTCGTACTGTCTCCTCGTTGATCTGTCCCCACGAGGGGACAAAGCGGGGTGACAAATCGGAATATTCTATATTTTGTAGCTACTTGATTGAAAATTCATGAAAACTTTTTTAATTACCTATATGGTTTAAAATACTCACATACTTACTGAATACGTATGTGACGTATGTCAATAAAAATATGAATCCTTGATATTATTTACTGACAAAATATTCCATTGTATAGTTTCATGTGATGTTTTTATTTTGCAGTGGCGCTCGAGAAACAGCGACAGGAGTACGAGCGACAGTTTCAACAGCTGAGGAATATACTGTCGCCTTCAACACCATACCCGCCGTACGCGTACGACCCTCTCAAACTTGGTAACTTTTACTACATATTATTGACTAGTTTTATTCCGCGGCTTTAATTACTTATCTCTAAGTTTTTTGAAAATAAAATATAGCCTATGTTACTCACTGTTAATGTAGCTTTCCATGGGTGTTTTTTTTTTTAAATTGGTGTAGTCGTTTTTGAGTTTATCCATTACAAACCAAAATACAAGTCTTCTCGTTTTAATATTAGTTTAGATATTAAGTAATAACCAATGAACATAAGTCGTCCAACCATCTCTAACCTTTCCGAGTTTTATGGCGCTTATCCTATGATTATCATTTCTTCTTTTTTTATTACTGTGTCGCTAATAAAATCAAAGATTTGAAATAAGATCATTATCGAATAAATTCGTTATCGTTATTAACTTCAAGTGATAAAGACACAATGAAACCTCTTAACGCTTGGTTTACGAGGCGAAAGTAGTATACGAAGATCGTAGCAGGTGGCGTTCTGTGGTTTCTGCCTACCCCCATGGGGAAAGAAGCGTGAGTTTATGTATGTATTTACAAATTAATGGTATGTTACAGGCAAGATGACAGCTTGCACACCAACAACAGCGGCCCGCGTAGAGCGCTGGGCGGCTGAACGCGACGATACGTTCAAGAGATCCTTAGGGCGTCTGAAAGCAGACATATTGAGAGCCAACGCGCTGGTTCAAGAAGCTAACTTCTTGGCTGAGGAGATGAGGAGGAACACAAGATTCAGTGTCACGCTGCAGATACCGCCGCAGAACCTGAGTCCTAATAGAAAGGTAAGGTGTTTAAAGAAAAAGTCTCGTAGAGTAAATAATGTATTAGGCTGATATATTGTTGTATGCCAAATGATGTGGCAGCAACTACTCCGTTTTTATTTAAATCTGAAGAGCTTGAGCATAGCAAGAGCCCACCCAGATGAGGCGTTTTACGTGTGAGTCTACTCGCACATAGACAATCGCGCGTAGCTCGCACATAGCTACATATACCCGTCCAGATGCTGCCGCGCTTTTCCCCACTCGTGCGTAAAAAACGTGCAATGAGCGGGACCCTTGATTTTTTTATTCGTAAGTGTGCGTGGAGTGGAGCGTGATAAAGGCCTATTCAAATCTAAGCGATATTCGCTGCCGCTGTGGGTAGAGGTACATACCGCGCGGGTTTCGCTCAGGTATTTAGTATCAAGTACCGCAGCTAGAGTGACCTGAGCGATATTCGCTGCCGCTGTGGGTAGAGGTACATACCACGCGGGTTACGAACGGTAGCGAATACCGCTTAGATCTGAACACTAATATTACCGCATACCCACTGGGTTTTCTCTGCCGCAGACGGTAGCGAATACCGCTTAGGTCTGAATAGGCCTTTACTTCGATACGAAACGTGCCGTATCTGGACGCAATATATAGTGGACTCGCTCGCCAAACGCCTTATCTGGACAGGCTCTAAATGCTGATGCCAAGTTGTTCTTATGTGCTTTGAGCATTACTATGTGCATAATACCTGTTTATCAAGACTAGTCCTAAGCAACAAATATGAATTTATAGATTGTAGATTGGAATAATCGTAAAATAATATTTCGTTCTCAGCGCGGCGCGTTCGTATCGGAGCCAGCTATAATGGTGCGTCGTCCCGGGCGCAGCGGCCAGGTGTGGTCGATGGAGAAGCTGGACAACAAGCTGGTGGACATGCGCGACATGTACGACGACTGGCGACGCAGGCAGCAGTGCGCCGGCGCAGACGACGCCGAAGAGGTACAGTCGGTTGTCAGCATTATCTGACCCACCCTAAACACAATCGAAATTGGACCTTCTGCCTATGATAATAAGGTTTAATTTTAATTTATATGAGGTTATCAGTCAAGTGCTCGAGAACTGAGAAGGAATAAATACAATAAAAATACACACACGCAAATTTGATCTTTATCACGTTAGCATTGGGTTAAATCTTATAACAACTTGTTATAATATAATAAGTGTAATAGCTTATTTTAATGAGTTCGGTCAAGTAACTCTGGTCTCGTGGTCTGTGTGTAAGACTGAAAGTGACAAGTTGCGAGATCAAATCCCGCGACGAAGATATTGTTTTGCTTTCAATTTAGAATTTATTCTAAAAGTATTTCTTGTATTATTGTAAAGAACTATAGACGGATAATCTTCAAATATAAAGTTTCTAAAATGGTAATATTTTGGCATAACTTGTAATAAGTGGGTAGTTGAAAAATAAATATTTGTATTCATTGTAAAACTGGTATTCAAATGCTACTAACTAAGGGTATGCAGTGACAACGCGCAAACATTATTTTTCCTTGCCTTACTAAATTGCAAAAACAACTTCTCTTTACAATTTATTTTTGTCTATTTTATAGGTAGTTTTTTTATTATCATGTCTTAATGGAGTGATTAAATAATAATAAAGGGATAAAATACAAAATAATCTATTTGCACTTGGATAAGGTTGGCTGCTTGTGCTGTGCAAGAATAAACTTTATTAAAGTATATATATGGTTTAAATTCTTTAGTCTTGTGGTCACTAATCGTTGTTTACGTTCGAAATCAAGTTTAACCTAAATATAGCTTCTGCTCAGGTGTTTCTTTTTTAATTATTTTATTATACTTTTTTTACAGTTCTTTAATGGACAACGCATAGAAATAAAACTAAACAATTGCAAATTTAAAATGTTTATTATTTCATTAAAACACTTAGGTAAATAAAGTAAGTAAATGCTCACATATTTCCAAATTAATATACAATATATTATGAGGATGCCATAATCAAATCTAACCATTTATAAACATTAAAAAAGGCATGTTTTCTTGAAAGTTTGTTATCGAGAAAATTTATTTTATCTGTGAAATGCTTTAAAGAGATATAGCTGCCTATTATACGTAGTGAATAAACATGTCATTTAAATAGAAAAAAAACTATTTATGACAATAACATCACCACGTAATTGGCAACATTTTAATGGTTTAACAATCTATCCATTGAGCATTTACTTACATGGTGTGTTTAAAAATATCCTAGATTAATTAGTAGCGGAGTGATGGCGCACCGTTCCTTGTTACGTTCATCTTTGTTCGATTTAAATGTTTTTTTTTCATCAGTGAAGATCACAACATTTTCTTCTCAATTAAAATTTAAATATTCCTGGGCAAAACGGACCCCTCTTCAGCAGGTGTCAATGCTATTTTCTGTGCCGGTTTATAATTCCTTATTCCAGCAGCGTGTAAATGCCTTCTCACTGTTTCCACTGAAATATGGTGTTTTATTGCGGTTACACTAATGGGCAATCGCATTCGGGACTATACTTGATGTTTTTTGCCCCTGGACGAATCCGCTGAATATTTACTTTGTCTCCATAACGTCTTAGCTACAGTCGTATTTCTCTAAAACAAAAAAAAAAACATTTTTGGAACCGTTTATGTAACTTGTAAGGAGTGAATGTAATAGTAAAATAGCCAACTACGCGTTCATTAATCACAATCAATTAAATAAAATAGGTATAAAAAAAAACACTTACTGCTATATTAAGACGACGACCAATCTCTCTAACTCCAACATTCTGCTCATGTAAAAATATGATTTTATGTTTGGTATAGTCATTAAGCTGCGACATGATGCTTTTTTACACCAAATTGCTTAAAAATACTTAACGAGTTATGCGAAACGATTTACAAATGTGTGTGCACAGTCAATGCTAATGGGCGTAGTGTAACTTTTGTCACTTAAGTAGACGAATTTATTATCTACCTCACGAAGCAAATATATGTGAACTTAAACTTTTTTAATTTACCCACCTGTTTACAAGATAAGTTATTAGGCGTAAATCATATTGGCCGTTCTTTAATAATGCAAACAATTTTGTAGAAATGAAATCAAATTAAAAAAGAAACTGATAACAGGTGGACTGTGTTTTCGAACCCACATGTTGTTCCTCGCCAATCCAACATCAAACCGCCAAGCCACAAGAACTTGTTAAGACTCCACGAAATTCAAGATTGGGTTCTAATTATGTAAGGTGACTTAAAAGGTTTTTAACTTTAATGTCAACGAGATAATGATTAAAATAGCTTAACAAAATGATAATTATAATGCCGGTGGCTCCGACAACGTTGGGTGGGTTTATGCGTGTCTGTATTCATCGATAAATTGAAATTAAACCTTATTATCATAGGCAGAGGGTTCAATTTTGGTTGTGTTTAGGGTGGGTCAGATAATGTTGACAACAGACTGTACGCGTGTGTAGATGGAAGGGAGAAATATTCCGGTGTGATTAATGTAACTGTGGTTTAGCCGGTTATTTGCTAAGGGAGAAAGAGAAATAAACCAGTGTGATTTATAGTTAAGCCGGGTATTTGCTAGGTGTCATCAGGAATATTGCACGATATATTTTTTAAATGGAAGAGAGAAAAAAGATAAGACATACTAAATCGAATACATTTAAACTGAATTGGTAATAAATGACTAATATGACTAATTTTAGATTTTTAATAGACTTAAATGACTAATTTTAAAAATGTCATGTGTTGTGCCGTTGTATGTTTTTCTTAGTTTGTTACTTAATAGCTTATTTTCGCAAAGTACTTTAGTATATCTCTATAAACTTCTTAGAAAATACCTCTTTCTATTGGTAAAAACCACACAAAAATCCGAGCATTAGTTTCTAAGATTAGCTGGAACAAACACAAATTGTGTGCGACTTTCAAAAACTAAAACTATCATTTATAATGTATATATCTATCTATATCTATGTATCGATCATGTATTTGTGAACAGCAAACATTCGACTCAAGTAATATCTAATCCTCAAAATCCATCGTAAATCTCCAGACGGAGCCAGCAGAGATGGCACTGGACCCCTTCTACGAGTCGCAAGAGAACCACAACCTGATCGGAGTAGCGAACGTGTTCTTAGAGGCTCTGTTCCACGATGTCACGCTGGACTACCACACGCCTATCATCAGTCAGCAAGGCGAAGTCGCTGGACGGTTACAGGTGTGTTTATGTTGTTTTTTTTTTCTATACCAAGGTTACTATTAAAAGAGTATACGAAATAAAAATTGGTTTTGAGCCTTTTGAAAAGAGGCAACATTTGAATGGAGTATAGTTGTCATGTTGCAAGTGTTATTATAGGATATATACCATGCGCTCACAAAAGATTTCAGTCGTGGAAAATAACGTTCAAACTTTTATATTCCACTTAACTCTTCTGTAAAATTCTAAATCGCGACGGCTTAGGTTGTGTTTTGTATGTCAGTGTATTTTGGATTATAATGTGAAGATTTTATGGTTTGTTTTAGGTTGAGATAAGTCGAGTAGCTGGACAGTTTCCTCAAGACAGAATTTGTGAAGCTGCTTCCGATAGTTCTGGTGATATGAGAGACGATGATGATCCCGCTGATTCTGCGACGCAACAGGTAAACACACATTATTATATCATCTAGATTGACGGGAGCAGAAGACATTTTTAAAAATTTTACCTTCAAAATTATGGGCGGGGTATTTTGGACTATTCTATTGAACAAGTTGTCTGCTAATTCAGAAGATGATAAGGAAAAGTTGTATTATTGTAATGTAGAAAAAAAAAAAAATTTTAAGTCTGTTTGTAATTCGACCTTTCATACATTCTGTGTATAATTCTACTACCTGCTCCTGTTTCTACTTGCCGCTATTCTGCTAGGCTAGAGGTCCTGGGTTCGATTCCCAGGTCGAGCAAAAAGTGTTATTGGGGTTTTCTATGAAATTTTCAGTAGCAGCTCGGAGTTAAGATTTGTGCTTGGTTTATGGCAATAGGCTCGCCCCCTATTACATAGGACCTAAATATACCGGTGAACTGTGGGTGTACATTGGTACACCTCTGCCTAAGCCTTCGGGGAATACAGGCGTGATGGTATATATGTTTTTTTTCCAGGTGACAATCCGTGTAGCAATAAAGCAAGCGACCGGTCTCCCTCCATCGCTGTCTCACTTCGTGTTCTGCCAGTACGGTGTGTTCGGCGGCGGCGCGGGCGAGGCGGTGGTGGTGCCGCCGCTGGTGAGCGCCGACACGCCGCCCGCGCCGCCCGCGCCGCCCGCCTCGCCACGACACCAGTCGCTCGTCACCTTCCGCTTCGACCACAAGCGGGACTTCACTATACCGCTCACTGAGGAGTTCATTGAGCATTGTGCCGGTGAGTTTTTCTGATCAACAGTTAATGATAAATCGAAGTGAAATTATTTATTTCCATGAGACCATAAAGCAATTTTGAACGTCATATTTAACAAGGAATAATTGTATCTAGTTGCTGTTTCCAAAAAGGATTTTCTTATGAAGGAAAAATAGCCAAATAAATCCATACTTGTTCTTTTAAATAAGTATTTTATTAAATTTTGAATGCTGGATCATTATTTACCACCATTCAATATCCAGCGGACTATCGAGTCGGCTGAAGGGCAAAAAAATAAATAAAAAAAACAATTTTATAAAAATCAAATAACGTACTACTTGTCCCTGTTTATAGAGGACATTTTATTTTCTCATCGTAATCTCTTCTAAAAATCTTAATCGAAATAAACCCGATTATTTATTTAACTTAATTTTTATATTTCTCCAGAGGGCGCCCTATCAATCGAAGTATGGGGTCATCGTTCCGCGGGATTCAGTCGTGCGCGCGGCAACTGGGAAGTGGAACAACAACAACTGGCCAAAGCTCGCTCACTGGCCGACCGGTGGACCGAACTCACGCGCAAGATAGAGCTGTGGGTCGAGATACACGAACTTAACGATAACGGAGAATATGCTCCTGTTGAGGTAACCATCTTAGAATCATTAGATATTTTAATAACATATACTATTTTAATACATATATTTGATTTATAAGAAGGCGTGTCGAAAATCTGGTTCGATTTCGAAAGTTTTAGGCCAAATTTTCTCTCTTTGTAAAAGATGTGAATGTGAGTTTGAGTAGGAATGGCATAGGTCGGTGTATGAAAGAACAAAGTCATGATATCTAGCTTGTCTTTTGCATATCAGACGATTCATGGTTTGAATTTGTTTATGTAAACTTCATTCAACAAAAGGTACGAATGCTAATGTTTTTAGGATCTATAGTTTTAATATTGCTGCCTGCCTTTTTCTAAAGTGGTCACATCCCGTGTGCAGGTGGTGCAGCGCAACGACGTGTGGACAGGCGGCGTGTACCAGGTGCGGCAGGGGCAGCAGCGCCGCCTCGCCGTGCGCGTGCGGCCCGCGCTCAACTCCGGCACGCTGCCGCTCGTGTGCCAGCAGATCCTCAGCGTCGAGGTCGGCTCCGTCAGCGTGCGGTGAGTGCATGGACACGGGGTACTATACCTTACAGCAGCGCCGCCTCGCCGTGCGCGTGCGGCCCGCGCTCAACTCCGGCACGCGCTCAACTCCGGCACGCTGCCGCTCGCTCAACATAATTTATAAAAGTAACCCTCTTGCTTTTACGTTATTAAAATGTATTTTTTTTAAATAATATATTCTTGTTATTCAGGTCACGCCTACAAATGCCACTAGACTCGTATCAAGACGAAGACTTAGCGGTGTTACGAGAGAGGTGGAGCGACGCACTGTTCCGTAGGCGACAACACTTACACGCACAGTTACAGGCAAGTTCTATCACGAAGTATCACCATCAGTGATCCGATGTGAAAAAAGAGATATGTGCTATTGGACATAATTATGTGTCTCACTTCCTCACTTCAGTAAAAAGGAAAATGAATATTTCATATTGTGAAAACGGGATGGTGCTATCAGACGTGTATGTATAACGCCGTCTTTCAATCGTAAGCAAAAAAAATTAAATTAAATATTCTTTGTACGGCGACCTCTAATTGTGCTATTGACACTACCGGAAAACATAACTTTGAACTTTTTAAAAATAATTAGTTAATTCATTAATTGATTGATTGATATTTATGTTGTTTTTTTGGATTTTTTAAATGCAATGTTGTTCTAACAATGTGTTTTCATCCTTCAACAGAAACTGGTGAACATGTCGCCCGCAATGAAGAATGACCGCGACAACGAGCGAGAACAGTCTCTCGTCGAACAGTGGGTTTCACTCACAGAGGAGAGGAACGCTGTGAGTAATTACTTATATCTTTATTATTTTTACACAATAAATTATTGTCTTCATTTACATACAATTAACAACGGAGGGCCGAATATCTAATGACCAATAAGTTGTTATGTGCAAGGTCCTCTAGCTAAAGTGTGTGCAGTCCAGTACAGTTATAGTACCTTGTGTTCCGAAGGTGCTGGTGCCGAGCCCGGGCAGCCCCATCCCGGGCGCGCCGGCCGCCTGGGTGCCGCCGCTCGGCATGGAGCAACACATACCTGTGCTGTTCCTGGATCTCAACGGTAAGTACTCAATTACACTTAAAGTCAGCGCAGATTACAATATCGCAGCTTCAACACAGCAAGTAATTTGCCTTTCAAGTTAGGTTAGGCTATCAATCGTGTGCGTTAAAATATTTTTTATACTTAATCACAAAATCTAAAAAGGTGACGGCTCGCAAGCGGCACGTTAATTGTATTTTTTTATTCTGGCCGGGTCGTTTCTTGCCATGTCGGAACTTTTCCGTCATAATGAGTGATGGAATTTGTGTCAGAGAAGATCCGAATATGAACATAGAGTAGATAATTATTATTACAGAAAATACGAACTTTCGAATAACCTTGCATGTAATAAACGCTCAAGCATTATTAAGATAGCCTTCGATGCTGTTGTTCAGGTTGTCCATGATACCGCAGTAACGAAATGATTTCACGTTATCTATTCTAAGCACTTATTCAGAATAGAATCTAATTGCTTGAATCATTTAAATTGAAGACACAGGTAACACAAACCAAAATACATAATTCCTACATAATCTCCGACAGCGGACGACCTAACAACGCACCCTAGCGGCGAAGAGGTGACGGTCGCAGGTTTACACTCGATCCTGCCGAAGGAGCATGGGAACAAGTTCTACGAGCTACAGATCTTGCATCATCACGACAAGGACGTGTCTGCCGTCGCCTCCTGGGACTCCTCCATACACGACTCGCAGTACCTCAACCGGATCACTGAAGGTATAATATACTATCTGTGCTATATACTCCATTTGTTATAAACTTTAGAAAAATAACGGCAGTTATTGTGTTATATTGTTAAAATATTGGTTGAAAATAGGGCATTTAGATGATATGTTTTTTTTTTGTAAATGGCTTGGCCTATATTGCGTTTAATTTATCTTGAAATAATAGAGCCCTATGTACATACGTTAACATAGAAATAACGATAAAAAAAAAGTTTATTTGTCTCAAAACATCTCATGGATTATAAATGGGATATCCCCAGTAAGTAATTGATCATAACGATCGTAATTTAATGTCAGTGTCAATCTGTCGAAAATAATAATAATAATAAATTCGTTTATTTGCCTTCATCTTTACTTCTATTTAAAATGCCTCTAATATAAAGCGTAAAAGTCAGAGGCTGAAACTGGCAAACAGTCTGGGGGACAGACAAAATAACCCTGACTGGCGCAACCGAACTTATGTTGAAACAAACAAACAAACAAATAAATAAATATTTTCTTAAAGATGTAGCGAAATACGTTAATTGAAGAGCTTGGGCTTCAAACAAGGCTTTGATATTATTTCCTTATACTGTACCTACATTTATAGCAAATAAAATTATCTTATCTTATCTTATCTTATTTTCCCTGACCTTCTATTACTTATATTCTTCTCGTTCCCAGCAAACGAACGCGTATACCTGATACTGAAGACAACAGTGCGTCTGTCGCACCCCGCCCCCATGGATCTCATACTTAGAAAACGATTAGGATTAAACATTTACAAGCGACAGAGCTTCACCGACAGGATACGGAAGAAGATCGTCAGGTTAGTCGGCAACCAGTTGGTTCCTTCGCTTTCTTTCTATCTATTGTAAAGTATCAAGAAAATAATATATTGGTGCGCGTACGCATAGCTATTTTTTAGCTGTACTATTCACTAGCTTTGGCGGGTGAAGGTACTGTGGTCGTACACTGGTGGTGGGTTAAAGTATTGATGTTTAATTAGACTGGAATAGTAAAGGATATAATTCAATACTTAATTGTTTACTAGCAGACGATTTTTTTAAATACCGAAGATAGCGACTTTTGATTGGTTTTCGCCTGATGAGGATTTATAGATTTACCACCGACCACACTCATTCTTGACTGCGTTGCTAGAATAACGCAAGTATTGCTGTGATATAACATTGCTCGACCTGGGAGTCGAACCCAAGACCTCTAACGTAGCAGTCGCTCTTAGGACCACTTGGCGAATTGCCTCATAAGGTCAACATCCCTCTCTATCTACATCTTTAAAATCTCTTAAACTCCTTCCAACTTTACAATATCAATCACACTAAACAAGTTGACATACGTAATATACAAATGTGTTAGTTATTACGTGGACAGGACGGACCAGCTGACGCACACGGGCGTCACGTACGAGGTGGTCTCCAACATTCCCAAGGCCTCCGAGGAGTTGGAGGAGAGGGAGAGCCTCGCGCAGATCGCTGCGACCGGGGAGGAGGCTAGCGCTGCTGATGGAGAGACTTATATCGGTAAGGATTGTGGAACTGTTTTTTTTTATTTTAGAATTAATGGCCTTAGAAATTTGCGAAAAATAAAATTAAATATAATAAAATTTACGAAAATGTGGACGTAAAATATTACAATTTATCTCCCGTTTAGAATCTTACGAAAGTTTATAAACTTCCTAGTAAATTGATAAACTTACGGATCTTGTTATTTTCCGGTGACATATATAAACAAACAAACAAACAAAAAGTGATCAGTTCTCAGACTTATGGAAATTGGTTAAAAATAAAACTGACTGACCGATAATTATCTATAGAGTATCAAGACGTGTTTGGTATACTCAGCTAGTCGCATAAGTCAATTCGACATCAAATGAAAATCAACTTTAGAGGCTTTTAGAGGCTTTGACATATAGTTGAATCACGTTCTCCATTTAGATTTTAAAACAATTCAAATTCTACTAAAACTACAAACAAATATTTGTATTCCAGAAAAATATACACGAGGCGTAAGCGCAGTGGAAAGCATACTGACCCTCGACCGCCTGCGTCAGAGCGTCGCCGTCAAAGAGCTGGAGCAGGCGCGCGGACAACCCATCACCATGCGCAAGACCGCCTCCGTGCCCAACTTCTCACAGGTACGAGCACTGCTGTTACACCTTCACATAGAGATAATGACAGATTTGTACTACGTACTATGGAGATGCGTCCTAGATCTTTCTTCTTCTTTATCGAGTGGACAGGGTCTAACGACACCACACACCCTAGTGTCAGAGTTTCTAAACCGCCTCAAGGGCCTCTGACATGGATACCGATGATGTCCTAGATAAAAAAGTCATAATAAGAATAAAGAAAACTTAGATAAGGTATCAATGGCTGCAAATACAAGACTAGTTGAACTTTTAAGTACAGTCAGCAACAAAGGTAGATTAACATTTCAGTTTTTTTTATCCTTATTATTGAGCACAATATCAAAGGATACGAAATGGATTCAAAATTAAAATAAAATGATTAATTAGGTTCTGCCTAAAATTTTGGATAGCAGTGTTGTGTTATTACGTGGGTATTTAAATGATATGTAGAAGTAACATTGTTGATCGACCTTTGTCTTACTACCGGATTGCGCAACAGCAAAGACAGGTTATGATTTCTACTCGTATCTTGTACCTTTACTAAAAAGTATTCTAAGTTGAATTATATATGCAGTTGTCACTTTATTTACTTTACAAATGTTGACAGTTCTTCATAGTACGTAGTACAAAGATGTCATTATAAAATACACAGTATTAAATAGACACACGTACAGTCGAAGCTAGTTAAGCACGTAGGTACACGCCAGATAGACTTGAATTATTGCACATTAAGTAAACGAAAAAGAAAGTGAGTTCAATTAGGTTCAAGCTGCGATTTCAAGAAGGATTTTATAAGTGTCTTACATACTAGCGAAATACAATATTATTTTTAATTTAAATATAAAGTATGCTAAAGCCAGTTTCACATTGTTTTCGATAGTATGCAAGATGCTTTAAAAACAAAAATACATGATGATAACATTACGAATTTCCAGGCGCGATTTCTTCTATCTGTAAGTTAATTTATACTTTATTGTATGTTGTTAAGCTTTCAAGTCAAATAAAAACCAAATTAACGAACACAAGTAATATTAAATGCTCAAAAGTCGATGTCGCAATTAACACACACACACGTACAGTTATGTAAGTCACGATGTATATAAACATAACACATTAGGAATAGGCAATATAGTATGGAATCGTTTGCTATTCAGGGGGAATGTGATAAGCTATGTTACAAATTGTTGAGCCTATTTAAAGATATACTTTATCTATGCTAGCTTTTGCCCACGACTTTGTTCCTGTAAATGTCAGACGGACTTATAAGTCGCGAATCAAAAATAATGAAATAAAGTACATACAACAGAATTGAGAACTTCTTACTTTTTGAGGTCGATTAAAAAGTAGCCATGTTCTTATCCGGATCTGAAGCTACCTTTTTGTCAAATTTTATTACTATTGGTTCTGTGTCCTTGACCACAAAAACCATATCACATAAAAAACGTCCTAGATTATCAGTGAAAAAAGAAATACTGTTACGGCTCAACATTATCAGCATTCCTTGCTCAGACAAAAATAACTTCTAATGTAGTCATAATAGCGTCCAATATCACCCATCCTGAAAAGCACTCGAGCTACCTAGCCGTGTGTACGCTTGCTAACCTGTGTGTTGTCGCTACGCACCGGCCGCAGCTGTCGCAGGCGCTCGAGAACGTCGCCAAGAACGGAAACAACGTGAGTCAACAGCATGGCCGAAACACACGCATTACTCATCACCCTTTTGTGTCACAAGCCAATGTAGATCTTATGCTGCACGGTAGCAAGGTTCTAATTTCAAAGTTCGACTTTGTTTTACGTTTGACAGTTTTTAAAATCCAATTGAGACTTTGTATTGCACGGTGTAAGGTTCTAATTTCGAAGTTCAACTTTGTTTTTCGTTTTCCAGTATTTTTCAATCCAATTGAGACTTTGTACTGCACGGTGTAAGGTTCAAATTAATTATTTCAAATTTCAATATTGTTCTTTACTTACGTTCATGTTTTCACGTTTATAACTTGGTGTCGCACGGTATAGGTGCCCATTTCTATGTGATGTCCATTGGTGTTCGATGACATTACATAGATGAGTTTGACTGTTAGTGCAAGCGATTTTGAACTTGAATAAAGACTGATTCAAATTGAATTCATAATCAGTGATGGAGTCAAACGGATGCTCTAACCTTGACAATATTTTAAAATTGACAAATAATTGGTAAAAATAACATTATAATGAAATTTTATATTCAAATTTACCTTCAAATTGTAAGAAATTCAATTTACCATTATGAAACATAATAATTTTGAAGTATTTTTGTATAATATCTAGCTTGATAGAAGTATTTTTAAAATGTTATGCCTATATGTTAAAAATGGAAAAGTTTTTTTAAAATTATATTTTACAAATCCATATTCCTATATTTTTTTGTAAACCTTCATTCGCCCTTAATATTATTTTTAACTGTTCACCGTATTCTCACGTAGTTAGTTCACGTACTTACTGTTAGTATTCCATAGCATCTGTAAATTAATTCATTATGTGTAAACTATAAACAGTTAAAACTGATAGCGTATGTATGCTACCCTAGTACCTAATAGACTCCAACTACTGTGGTCTGTGACCATGATTTGTCTTATGATTTGTATCTAAGCTTTCAGTGTTAATTAGCGTAATATAAAACCCTGTATCTGAAAATTATTTGTTGTTGTGTCCTCAGTCGACGTTGCTTTCAAATATCCCCCAAAAATAACCAATATATAGTCTATATGTAGCGTTAATATCACTACACATTCTCCAGCTCATGCGCCTGGACTCGTCGTTCGAGTCCCTGGCCGGGCTGGCGTCGAACCGCGCGGGCAGCATGGCGGACCTCGCCGACGAGACCCCGCGCCGCTCCGTGCACCGCCACTCCTACGCAGCCCCGTCACACAACGATCCCGAAATACCAACACCCACCAAACCATTCGGACTCGGTAAGTTACCAACCATAAAAAAAAAACAGATTTTTTTCCATGTTGTGAACTAAAATATATATTTTTTACAGTACAACACACTCCTATTTCCGATACATTCATTCTTAACCACTCATAAACATTGTCATGCTAACAGTTTTATAATATAATTTCTAATAAAAAAAATACGTTGTTTCCAGTATCTGCACCATGTGCATACAAATAGCGCATCTGACTACGTCATAGGCTTACATCAAGTTGAAAACCGTATTTTAGACAAACGATATAATTTTTAGTGCATTTCAGTAGAATAGGTAACATTGAAATTTGATTTAGAATGTACAGATATCGATGCACGATAGACAAACTAGCATAGAATATTTGGAGTTCATAGGAAAGTTTAAAAAAAAAATCAGGCGATTCATTATCACAAAATTGTCACGACAGTACTGATACATCCACTCTTCATGATCTCACTATTACATTATTTTATTTTCCAATTGCTTTGTGGCAACGCTATGGCTCAAACAACTTCCCCTTCTGTCTTTACCCCTACTTTCTTCTTTCACTGTCATGTTCTTTGATGTGACTTGTATAACTTTACTAATATTTCTTCTATAATCCATCTTTTTCTTTGAGATATTTTTGAATGCGAATGGAGTCGAATATCCCAATTATTTTAAGCATTTTCAATGTTTTCTAAAGTATTGAATGCTTTGCTAAATTATATTTTTTTTATTTATTCTTAAATCTCAATCTAAATTTGCACGTTTAATTGGGCTCCATTACAATAGATCTTAAAGAACAAGGTTGAATAGGACCACAAAAATGATTCCCAAACTCTGAAACTAACGTTATATTTTCTGTATCTTAACCCCCGCTACCTTCAGGCTCGTTCCTATCAGGTAAACAGAGAAAACAATATGGTATTAAATCGGAATGGCAACTGTATTGCGAAATTATTAGACGAATGCAACCGAACGATTAAAACTAAATAGATGTGTTGTGATCATTGTTACTCATAAGAAATTTTTGTTTTTGTATGTTACCCATTGATTGGCTGTAAAATATCATCTGGAACTATTGGCATATCGAAATTGAGTGAGAACAGAATAAGATGCTGAATTCATTTTGATAAAATTAGACCCTGTATTGGCTATTAGAGGAAAGCAAGCTTCGAGCATCAGGCTTCTGTCGTTGTGTTGACTGTCTGTTTGTTTGCGTGTCTCTTTCATTTGCATGGACCAGCATGACCTGTGATTTTTCCTCTCCTTCCCACTTCCTCTACGTTGATCTATTTGCTGTGGATTCGAAAAACGAACGACGCTTACGATTTAGACAACGAATACTGCTTCTAAGTGTTAGGGATCTATGACAATCAGCCAAATATTGAAAATTGTACATTTGATAAATTGTGCGATGCGTAAAAACTTGAAAAACAGTCCTATATTTGTATTCGTAGTTACTTAGTAGTGATAGACCAATGAAATTGGATGTAGGTTTGTGTGTGTGTTAGGTGAAACTGTGCATGTATTGTAGACAGATATTTGAAGAAATATACCTCGTGGATAGTTATTGTAAGACGCATGTGCTAGACAATAAACATTGTAACGTAGGTTTGATATTTCGTACCCTTTGATTTAGAAATGATTTAGATAATATTGTGTAAGTGAATATTTTTCTCTTTCATGCTATGTACAGAATTTTGCAATATTTCTGTAATAATTATATCAGAATAATTAATTTTTGATACAGAAATACTATTGTAATGTAGTTTATCAATAGATTTACAATATTAGAAATTAATAATCTCAAAATACTGACCCCATATCGTGTCATATGTATTCATAATAAAATACAATTTGTAATGTAAAAGTCCCCTAAAATCCTATAATATTAAGACAAGAAATTGTGTATTAACTTAAATTGTTTCTAGTTCTGTACTTACTATAATTAACAAAGATCTGTTATTCTTTAAGGATGCCCAAAATGTGTGTATTGTGTGTGTTGAAGCGTTGTATTGACGAAGATATTGATATTTTCATTGCAGCCCGGCCCACGTTCCTAAACTTGAATTTGAACCTGAACTCTCTACGACTGCAGACGCCTAACAAGTGTATGTCCCGTTATTAAGTCGTAGAATCACTAGTTTCGCTTGTTTTTTGACGGTTTTCTTTAAATGTTTATATTATTTGTAAAGCTCATTGTATAATCTTTTCAGTGTAACGATTTACATAGCATGTATTCGTATACTGTGAACAAAATGTTACCGCTGACGATTTTTCTGAGATTTTGATCCCCATTAAGTATGCATGAGATCAATTTGATGAAAAACAGTTGAGGATACTTTAGTTCATGATTTATGTAATTTCTTTATTGAGCATAATCTACACTAGGAGCAAAATAAAACGGCAACAACCCAGCTAACCCGAAAATGGCCGACTTACATGGAAAGCTCTCCATGCGCAAGCGCAGGTCAAACTGTAACAGTCTATTAAACTGATACGGCTGTCCCGTCATTATCAGTTACTATGACAGTTCTATGGGCAGTTAGAAACGCTACTTTCTAAGCTCTAACATATTTTCTAGTAACTGGGTTGCGAAAGTCGAATAATTGCTTTTCGTAAAATACTGAATTCTGTCATGCACTTGACTAAAAAAAATACCACAATTTTGTTGGAAAATCGATAGACTGATCTAAACAAATCTACACTGAAAAGAATCTAGGCTAAAGAGAGAGTAAAATATAAGTTTTAATTTTTATTTATTTGCTACATATCATAGTGAGTTGGTTAGCTCGTATAGTGAAAACATTGGCATGACTCAATCATTGTACAATCTCAAGCATGGAAGTGTTCATTTAAACGATGTTATTTATGTTAAACTTAACTCATTCATGGTTTGTTACTCATTTATGCCCAGTTCCTATATAAAAACGGATAGTTAATCTTACCAGTCGTTAGTTTTTGAATCCTTGAATGGTCGTTTGTTAACATTCTTGTGACAATTTTGAATGTAAGAAATGTTAACATAAATTATGGATAATATAAACCTACCCGTATGCTGAAAAATAAACTTCAATAACAGCGAAAATACGAAAGCATTTGTTTGTTACTACGGTTACAAAATACCAGTCGGTAAGATATAGGAATCGGGCATTAATTAATTAAGCTATTACTTTATTTAGATTAAGCTAGACACTTCGCTATTTTATAAAAAGCTACGAGAATTGCACAGTTATTCATTATTTGACTATATTTGGAAATATTGAAAAGCAAGCTGTATAATTTTACTTCACTGTTTCTTATTGGCGCCCAGACGGGGCCAACATTTTTGTCTTAATACTAACTATCTTCTCTTAAACACAAGCTATTTTTACTTGAAGTATTACTATTGAAACTTATCACATTTCTTTACACGTATCATAACTTAAGAACTTATTTATAAAAAGTATTTGGACATCACCATCACTTTTGTTGTTACAAGTATTTTTGAACTAAACATTATTATTATTGCTGAAAAGTTCCGTTATATTTTGTCAGTTTGTTCTACGATTTTGTGCAGAGAGACAGACATGTTTATTTTCCTAATTACTACATAGTAATAAGTTATGTTTAATGTTACAGCGTCTCCGGCAAGTGGCAAGCTAGGATTGCGCATGACAACGCTTCATGAGGAGCCAGGCAGGCGAAATGATGAGGACTCGCATTCTGAGCCCGAGTCGGCGCCCGTTGATGAACTTACTACGCCGCGGTCCCATGTAAGTATACAGCTTGAAGTTATGATACTACAGCTCATATTACCGAGGGCTAAACAAAATCACATAGATAAATATGTTTCTTATTTATTATACTTATTCCTATTTATAATTGAATATTAAATTGATAGAATTAATCAATAAATTCTACTGTGATTGTAAGCAAAACGTCTCCAGTATAAAATAAAAAATATAGAATAAAAAAATCGTTTGTGGCCCTGGTGACCTGACTTTCGGGTTTTGAAGCACCAGTCTTTCACAAATTAAATACAAAATTATATGTGTACGCCATTCAACATTAAATTGTAATTATATGCTAAAAAAAAACACTTAAGTATTTCCTTTTTTTCTATCACCAGCGCACACGCAGCCGCGCCACCTCCCGCGGTTTCCTGCCAACATCGAAGACATTAGATTCGCTACACGAACTGGCGTGCGAAAGGGTTCCCAACAAGAATTCACCCTCGATATCATCCAGCGGATATGGTAAGTCTGAAAGACTGTAAAGTATAAACAAAATAATTAAAATTGCGTTTTGAACGCCCTTGATTAGAAAACGATCAGTGTTATTCATTTGCTACAAGATAATGTTCAATACATATAATAACCATCATCATCAGTCTATCGCAGTCCATTGCGGGACATAGGCCTCTCCCACTTTTTTATAAGCGACATCGAATCCTTCCTTTCCTCAACCGAATCTTGATCTGATTGTCAATTAGATAAAGGTTGTTCAATGTCGCCATTAAAAAAATCTTCGCGATATCCCAATCAACGATGTATAAGAATAAATCACGAATACAGTCACACAAAATTTGTTTCACATCCCCGCAGGTTCACAAGCCGTATCATCAACGAACCTTACAAACGACGACACCCTCTCAATTCGAAGCATGTCGGTCGACGAGACACCGGACTTCGACAAAACGATGGACTACACCCACCTCAGTAGGACCAAGAACTCCATGGCAGGCCTCCGCAACGAGATCACTGAGCTACGGAACGATATCAACGACTTGAAACATGACATCGTTGAATCAAAACATGAACTAGATGATTCTCTGTTCGAGAAAGCGAAGACGCCAGTACTCACTCCCGGGTCAAGAAACCGTATCAATCCGTTCTTGAGGGATTGCGAGGATGCTGCCAAGGAAGAGTCGAAGGTTCAGATGTTAGATCCGTTGGGAGCGATCCCTGTGGAGAGTGCTGTGTTGACGAGCAGTAAGAGCGTTGACAATACGCAGGTGAATGGAGACGCGGCGCATGAGCCGACCAATAATGTGTCGCATGACGCGTCGCATGATGCGTCGTTTGGTGAGTGGGTTAAATATTTGTTTATATTTTATTTAAATACGTCCCGTATAGAAATTACTTAGCAGCCAAAATACACTTGCAATAATGACATTCAAATAAATGTCTGACGTTTCCAATGGTTTTGGCAACAAATCCTTAAGACAAACTTTCTCCGGATAATTAGGTACACAGCAAAAAAAAAAACGGTCCACCGTTTCAAATGATCTTTCATAGATGTAGCAATAACATTTTATTTATATAGATAGATTATGTCACTCTACTCATTTGTTTTGGTCTTCAAGCTATTGTGCAAGCAGCAGTTTTACAATCATTTCTAAATTAACCATGTATGTTTTACCAGGTGAAGCTGAAGTGGAGTCAGTGAGTTCGGAACAGTCGAGTCACGACGCGGAACGGAGCCGGGAAGCGTCGTCTGTGGGGGAAAGTGACTCCGCCTCTACGGGACCTGACCAACCTATTGTGAAGACGCAGTTACCAGCCGGCAAGGTGGGTTCATTGTGAACGTATTGTAATAATTTGGAAAACTGTTTATGTTACATTACATGGCTTCTTACACGATATGATTATCTCAGAACATGTGTTTAGTGAGTGTATGTGTGATGTTCTGTGAGAGACATAACGGGTGTCAATTATCCCATATTACTTGTACAAGTATTTGTTTATGACACATTTGTCAACAATTAAATACTTACTTGTTTTTTCGTTCCATATTTCTTGTGATTGGTTTTGCATCATTATAAATAACTACTTATAAATAAATAAGTCTACTTTCGATTTAAGTAGGTATGTAAAAAACATATTTATGATTGGCATGCGCAAACGTCATCCTATATTCTATTAAAAATTGTTGTTAAGTCACTGCGTTGCGTTAAAATTGCAATTTTATTCCTTCTTTGTATAAGAAAAACATATTGCCTTATATTAGAACAAAAACAAGGTTTGATATCGATTGAAATCCCGGTACATATTATCTGGTTTCGATATAATAATGAATCGTTTCCATGTCCCCGTGCAGGTGGTACGTCGTCGCGCGGGCGGCGGCAGCAGCGCCCGCTCGGCAGCGCGCGCGTCGTTCCCCAGCGCGCGGCCGCGCTCGGCGCACGAGCCCGCGCCGCCCGCCCTGCACGACACGCCCGCCTCCTCCACTGAACGCATCGGAGACGGTAAGGAACCACCGCACCTACACCTCATGTACGATCTCCACCAAACGACGCACGACGGAGCGCATTTCACACTGTGCTAAAACTTGTACATAATAGTTGAGGTTCATATTCATATTCAAATTGGACTGCTACGCTAAAGGTCCTGGGTTAAATTCACAGGTCGAGCAAAAAGTGTTATTGGGTTTTAGCAGCTCGAAGTTTGGATTTGTGCCCGGTTAATAGCAAAAGGCTCGCCCCCTATTACATGGAACCTAAATATACCGGCGAACTGTGGGTGTACATTGGTACACCTCTGTCTAACCCTTCGAAGAATACAGGCGTGATAGTGTATTGATGATGGATGATTCATATTCATTTATGATGTTGATGATGATGAGATGTTACAAAAGACTTCAAGGTTCATGTTTGCATCTCCCCGACGTAGGTCGGTTGGTGGAAATCGTACATTACTATCTGCAGATAGTAATATCCAGTATTATACATGTAATCTTATTTAAATTATTATAGCGAGTAAAGTATAGAGTAGTATTAGATTTGTTACATTTTTGATTAGCTGTTTTTGTAAAGTAAATGTCATTTTCTTCATAGTATGTTGAAGGCAACGTAAAGAGTTTATAGCGTGTCCGAGGCAATGTAAAAAGTTTTCTAGTATCAGTAGTCTATTAGTGCCTGGAATTTGTAGGCATCAGGATACGCAGTAGGTATATAAGATTAAGTGTCAACTAATATTGTTATATTAAAATGTGGCGTTTTCTTATCGTCTAAATAACGGGTGGAAAGATATTGCATTATATCAGTTTTTGAAAAATAAAAATTACTGTTCCATGCTTAAAACCGTGTAAGAATTGTACTTTTATTTGGAACAGATTTGCTTTTCGCTGGTGTTTTAATTTCATGGCTAATTTTAACACCATATTTACTGAATTTATTGTAACATTTTTCGTTACGATACCCGTTTCACTTCGAAACCTACGTTCATTCCTTTAAGTATTTTTTTTCGTTTGCATTACCTAACCGTGATGTGGATAAATAGACGATTCATCAGAGTCGCCGATGCTGCAACCGTGGATGACGGTGGGCGAGAGCGTGCAGCTGCGGCTGAGCAGCAGCACCGGCGTCATCGCGTACGCCGGGCCCACGCACTTCGCGCACGGCACCTGGATCGGCATCGAGCTGGATGCGCCTACTGGTATGTTGTACTGGACTTGCGTTTTTTAATAATTATTTTACTACTGTTAAAGAAAAATCTAATAGTGGTAGTATTTGTTTGCGTGTAACTACGATTCCAAATCGTACTATTCTCTTGCCTAAACTTTCTTCTATAATATACTATATCTACAAGGTGGACCCATGACGCAAGAAGTCAAGACGGATATATGCGTCTAAACAGTTTTTTTTAAATTTTACGCCATGACTGCTATTATGGCGAGAAAGTCGGACTTATTAGTTTCAATTGTTTTTGGGCAAGTGGTGTTTTATTTTAAATAAAGCCCTTTATTTTTTTATTATAGAATTGCCCAATTGCATTGCAGTTTATTTTTATTAGTACTCGTAGGTATCTGTATTTAACTATTCTCTTTTCTGGTTGATCAGGCAAAAACGACGGCTCAGTGGGTGGGCAGCGGTACTTCGAGTGTCGAGCGCGGCACGGGATCTTCGTGCGGCCCGACAAGATCGTGCAGGACCGGCGCGGGCGCAGCGCGAGGGCCTTCCGCGATAACGAGCTCAAGCGAGCACAGAGCAAGGGTGGGTTGTACTGTCATAGCCTACGTTAATAGACCATGTTTGTCGAGTAACTTGTAATATTATCCGGACTGGATTTTGGTCAGAATGGTCGATTTTAATGCACTAGTCAAGTACGGGATGAGGGGAGATATTCTAGTAGAGTGCATGCCATGTAAAAAGAACGCTGGTCTTTTACTGCACCAGTTCAAATGAGCGCTCTTTTTACGTGACGCGAATTTTACACGCAAACAAAGCTGCACTCCCTCGTCACGAACTAATAATAGAGGGAGAGGATAAATATTATCAACAGCCCGTAATTGTTAACTGAAAATTTAATTATTTCAGGATTATCATAGTAGTTGATATATAGGCCATTATGTTAGTACGAGGAAAAGTGCGTAACCGAACGATGTACGCTGCTGGACATAGGCCTCCCCTAAAGATAGCCACAATGATCGGCCTTGCGCTACCCGCATTAAGGCCTATTCAGACCTAAGCGATATTCGCTACCGTCTGCGGCAGAGAAAACCCAGTGGGTATGCGGTAATATTACTGTTCAGACCTAAGCGGTATTCGCTACCGTTCGTAACCCGCGTGGTATGTACCTCTACCCACAGCGGCAGCGAATATCGCTCAGGTCGCTCTAGCCGCGGTACTTAATACTAAATACCTGAGCGAAACCCGTGCGGTATGTTCCTCTACCCACAGCGGCAGCGAATATCGCTCAGGTTTGTATAGGCCTTTACCCTTACTTTTATTTAAAAGAAAACATCAATAACACAAATATCAGGTATTAGAGGGAATCTGCTTTGTTCCAGGAGAAGGCCTACACAACTTACACAGATCGCGGAGTCGCGGCGACAGCATAAACGCCGTCGGCACCAAAACTAGGAATAGCAAATAGACCACCGACACACTGCGCCACGACCCTCCACACAGCTGACAGAACGCGGACAAAGCCGGCAATGTATCGGACCGAATTTATATTAACGTCCCACAACTACTTGTATCATAGAGATCCGCATTTTTTTGTTGCAATCATGTAACTTGTATGGTGCTTATATGTATTGTAGATGTTTATTTACTACCCTTGAAGCAATATCGTTCGCCTTCGTTTTTTATTATCGGGGGACAGAGAAGGGGAAACTATAATCTCGGTTTTATTGCTGCGTCAATAAAATATGCAGATGACGATGTTTCCGGAGTGAGCAACTTTCGACGTCCTAAAGGACGATGTCATCGGGAGTTTTGACCGCCCTGCAGTAGTGAGTACAGTCGATTACAAAAGTGATAATAACTGACAGTTTTTAGTAATAATGTTACATGTAAATGGAAACTTCGTATGAAATGAAAATGTATTAAATGTCTTTTGCCTCCGTAAAATTAAGAGGTTCTTCACTTTTTGTCGTGATATTTATAAAATTTAAAATTAATAATTAAATGTAGTCAAATATACTGTAAATATGATCCAATTACATGTAACATTAGGTACTTTTGCACAATAACGCTTTTGTAATTGACTGTACTAGTCGTTTTGTTTTTATCGTATTATGAATTAAATGAAATTATTTTCAAATATTTGTAAATATAAATATGGAATTATAATGTGATTTAATTTTATAATTATTTTTTTAAATTCCTGTAAATATGTGGATTTGCGTGTATTATTATTTGTAATGATCATCGGTGATTGAATATCGTTTATTAAGTTATTTGTATAAATTCTTTCTAATGTATAGTTTGTGGTGTTAGATGTTACGGTAATGTATACTTATTTATCTCTAGCTCATCGACCACTGTATCTGCTTACCCTCGTGTGACTCGCACAGTTTTATATTCTGCACAGAGAATATAAGTTCTGTGATTTTGACGTTTTACTGTTTCTCTTCACTGTTGCATTTTATATAACATTTTTAAAGTTAGGGTGAAGTGTTCGATCGTTGTCCGCGTTTATTCATGGTCGTTAATAATAATCGAACAGAATTTCAAACTAAATAAAGACAAAGTTATTTCGTAACTCAGTTTGATACCTGTGAGTCTTACGGGCCGATACATAGCGCTCATAATTGTATGCTTCACCCTATCATTTATAATAATAATGTAAACCTATTCTTCATACTGCTCACGTGCATTTTGTGTTCGACACACGATTGCCAGTTTCGATTGTGATAGTATCTTGCCACCTAACTATTAAAGAAACATTTTATTTTTATGTCGACGCCTGCTTTTGCCCCTTTTATTTAAAGGTGTATCTCAAGTAGTTTATGAAATCGTCCAATATTACATCTTCGTCCTTGTAAAAGACTTTGTACTTAGTACACACTAAACAGCCACTGACGTATAACTCAAGTCCAGACATTGACGCTCCGATGTACGGCGCAAGTGGTGAGCGAACCAGCATGCAATCAATACTGCCATTTAAATGCTTGTTATTCGATAAAAAGTACTAGTAATCGTTTCTATTCTAATATTAAATTTTAAATATCGAATAAGTACCCGCCGTCACTTTTGTGGCGGCGCGGCTCTCTTGCCAAGTAGTAGCTGTCAACTCTGACAGATGTGACGTCATGGATTCACTCGTCTCTTGCGCCTCACACATTATATCGATTAGGTTGTGTATATTCGAAATTTTATGTAAATGTAGTCGTGAATCGGAATTCTGTAAATTAAAATGTCATTACTAAAAATTGTCCTCAATTTATTATCTCCATCCACATTCGAACAATAAATCGATGAGGTATGATCTATCTGTAATTAGTGAAACAAAAATCTTAATCGATGTTCTCTCCATTATAGTAATATGAAGAGTTATAGTTTAATTTTTTGAATAAAGCCTAATTTGGATAAATTATCAAGATATATTGTAGCGGCATAGTGCGCGTGTAATCGTATTAGGTAATGTCCACATTGTTCGCTCCGTGGTAATACGGGGCAATAGTCTTAGATCACCTAATGTATATTCCATCCTTTTAGTAAAGTAATCGTTCGTAAGTACACTAAATGAGTACACAACATAGAGTAACACGCCTGGTTATCTACTAGTGTTTGTAAGTCCCACTTTCAGCGTTCATTCATAGTCCGCCACTTGCCTCCATTCCTTGAGGGCATTCTGTGACGTCACATCGTAGAACATCGTAGTTCTCATCACGTGTCATCGAATGTGTTGTGTGTCCCCACAAGTTGCCGAGTTGCATTCCAACATGTGACGTCAACGAATACCTCTGTAAACATATGTATATTTACATTTAAACGTAAGTTATTAATATAAAATGTTATTCAAAAATATTAAAACAGCTGTTTCAAAAGTATGCACTCGAGAATTTAATGCCAACTTTTAGTGGGGCCGCCATTCCATAGCGAGCGTACCGTGGCGTGATATTCTTCGCTGCGATCACTTTACTCCTTTATATTACTGATAACGTCGATGTGGTGACGTCACCGGACACCCCTCGCAATGGGACAGCGGCTCAAATAACTTGTAAGCATTGACTGACATCATATTGTCACACATACATAGAGTTAACACGATTTACATTTTATCGAATGCTTATTAGACTGTCGTACTTAAACATTCCATTTTTTCTATACATTTATCGTTCTAGCAAACGTTCAGTAGTATTTATCAGTGATTAGTTAGATTTTTAACTACAGAATGCGACTTATATGGCGTTTATTTTGCATTTTACGATTTTTAACTTTGAATGTAAAAGTATATTTACCATTATAATAAATAAATCTGGCCCTAACTAGGACAGCTCAATGTGTAGTCGACGTTAAAAAAATCTAAAAATGAAATAATACGTATTTTCAAATAAGTAGGATGTGTCTTTGAAACTCTTGATGTGCTTATGTCCAGTAGTTTGGTAGAACACGGGCAAAGGACTAGCTGTCAAGCGAAGCAGGTACGACGCCTTGGAGATGTCAGGTCGGGTCAGGTGTCTCGGAGTGTGCACTAGGGCTCCTAGGTTTAGGCAAATAGTGACCTTAAAAGCAGCGTCTCGTAGGTCCTAATTTAATTTTTAGAAATTAAGCTGACCATGTGCTGTGCTTTTGTTTTAAACAAATAGTTTTTAGGTAAATGAAATAATTTGTTGTTTATTATTGTTTCATTTTAGAAAATTGTGTGTATTATTCGCAGTCAATTCAAGATATCACACGCTTTTACGAATGTGAATGTAATTATTATTATTTTATGAAATTGTGACTTGCATGGATTTTATTTTAGCGTAGATACCGTTAAGTAAATTAATTTGCCAGAATTGGAAAGTGTAAAATAAATAAATGACAAAGTAATGTATGTATTTCTAATTCTTTTTGTGATACATAGGCAGCTACTTTGTAGCATAGATGGTTGCATCTTCATTACTATACACATAATGCATAATAAAGAGATTTTAATATTTAAATACAAAAATAGTTCACTTCTAGTGGAAATATTTTTGCCAAGTAGCAAGTTCGAGTCAACCATCGCTGTCATTATCAATAAATGTATTATAAAATATATTTTTTGAATTTTATTCCTGTAGTCTGTAGACACCCCAAATAGATAGAACCCATTGAAACATTTAGATAATTAGGTATGCCTATTTTATTTAGTAAATAGCAAATAAAATCCATAAAAGGTGAAAATATATTGTATTTCTGGGGTAACAGATATTAGAAAAAAGTATAATATCCCTGTTTGGATGCTGATAATCTTGCATGCTGATTGGAAGGCATTGTTCAGGTAAAAGTTACTAAACCGAAAAATAATTCTGAACTAGACTTTACGCCCTATTTTATAAATACTTAGTTTTTGCTTAGATAAAATTTGGAAGTTTAATTAGTTACTAAAATCATCAGATCATCAGAACCGCTAAGCTTGTATAACCTCGGAGCTAAAGTAGACATTAAAAGTTTTTGGTAAATTAACTGGCTGTATGCTAGAGAACAGTGGTCAGCCCTTGAGAGAAATATAAAAAAAAACATGACAGACGTGACACAAAAAACGGCGCGAATTACATGCGAATAATATGACATTTCGCTATAATTATATTGACACTAAGTTTTCTAAACATTGTTTTTTTTTGTGAGTTTATAATTTTGCGATAGTTTAAATACCTACAAATTTATAAAAACGATGGAAACTGAAAAAGTGTTAAAGAAATACAATTCAATTTCGAAGAATGTAGAAATAATGATGCAAGTAAAAGTAAGATTGATTCGTGGAATTTAATGAAAGGTAAGTAAATCAATTAATAAACATTCATGTCAATTTATTTATAACTCAGAAAGTTATAGTTATGATATTTATGTAACGATTAACCCAGTATGGCCGCTCAGACAGTAGAAAGTCATAAACTTACAGCGGGCGATATTTTCTGTAGGCAGCGGCAGTTACTGTAAGCACTGGCCATGGAAATATTAACATATTATTCTACTTGATTGAAACATTGTCATTTTACTTGTGAACAATGTCCAAGTTTGATTGTATGTGTGTCTCCAATTTTTATACTTAAATGGAAAGAAAGAGTTTTTATGGATAAAATGTGTATTCATTTTGAGCTAGGGCAAACAACTGACTAATATAAAATAAACCCAATCGCCTGTTATTTTTTAAATTCAAATCCGTAATGGAATTCAGCTAGCTGAGTATTTGGATAAAGATTTTTGTCAGGCTTTTTTTTTCGGATGGAATTCATCTACTTTTCTCGCCCTGGGCGGGGCGGGAGGGTGTGTCCGACTTTTACTGACTAAAACCCATCCATATTGCAGTGGCATATATCGTTCACAGTGCCTATGTAGGGATAAAACAACGGTATAAAATGACAGTCGGCACTAATCAATTAAGTAGGTACTTTGATAATTATCGTAGTTAGTGGTTATTCTAAGCGATGTTCTGTAAATTAGAGTTCCTTCTTATACAGCCCTGGGAGTCACTCTATTCATACTTCGCACCTGCTGAACCACCTTGTTCCTAAGTAAAGTGTAAGTATATCTCGGTATAAATACAAAATTGATTGGGAGCTATGATACAGGGTTGCTTACAATTCGCCTCTGCGTATGACTTGCGGCACCCGAAGGTTTATACCAGCGACAGTTGACCTTATTCTTGGGCGACGTCGCGCGAGTGTCATCTTGCTGGCGGGCGGCGCGGGGCGGCGCTCAACACGCCTGGTACGCGCTTCTGCCCACTTAGCTACCTGTACTGGTCGCAGAAGCAGTTGACTGTGGAATGTAAATGGTTTGGTTCAACGGATTATTTGATTAGGGAATTGTAACTAAAAATTTCGGATTTTATTGAGTATAAGTTTCCCATCTGTTTTCAAAGTCGTTTGTTAGGATGACTGTGACTTATTGACGGATTTATTAAGACTAATATATTTTTATGGTTGACTAGAGTCACAGACTCATAGATTTTACGCACTTTTTAAATTCTAAACAAGCTAAAACAATTAGGTACATCAATAGAAAGCTATAGTGGCCACTGCTCGATGGCATATTAAAAATATGGTAAAAACACGATAGGTACCTAAACTTCAGCCATCGTTTCTGTACACCCTACCCTTAATCTATTTTAGTAGGTATAGCGATGTCGATGCTCGTTACAAAGGAGACATCGTTCCATAATGGCATTCCGTTGGGACTTGCGTGACTTGCCATTTGCCTCTACCTTTCGCAGTCCTGCTTACTTCGTCACAGACGTTCCGACCGGCGCAGCAGAAACAAGCCCTCAAAATGACTTGAGTACCTTGATTTTATCCAATCATGGAGCAAGCTGCTCCATCATCGTCCAATCAGGACCCTCGCTTCGACTTCATAGGGTCTTATGCAGTAAAATCTTTGAAATTAAAGCCGGAGAAATGGATGAGGGTACTGGGTTTGGAAGAACACAGGTCTACATTGAAAGACTTTGTGGACAAGCCCTTCCCGATGCTGTTGGTGGTTGTCCTGACGAATGCATTGCAGTTGGTACCGGTTATATCGTTCCCGTGCTACTTGAAGAACAAAGCTGTTTACTTTGTGAAGAAGAAGCCCGATGCTATCCCGAAAGAGGATTGTGCGCACATGGTCATCTTTGGTAAGTTATCTTATGTGTAATATTTTGTTCACTTTTTACTATTACGCAGTATTTCAGTAGCAGTTTTCGAACTGGGAAGCGTTGAAGATTTCTTATTAGCAAATATTAGAAGCAGCAACTGTGGGGGACCTTTCAACTTCGAAAACTGTTTTAATCGTTTCTAAATTGTAATTTTTTTAAGTGATTTCCTTATCCATTCTTGTCTATAGGTGACTTGGCACCAAGACTTATAGATGAACTGGCATCATTAGTAGATGAGGTCTTCGTGCCTCTGCTATCAAATCCACTGAACCATGAAGGCTGGCCGCTAGTAGTCTCTCAAGATATCCTCAAACAAATTCACAATCTCAAGAGCACTGTGTATGAGGTAAGGGAGAACTCAACATTACCTACTTTAAAAATTTAGATTAAGAACACGTTGGTTCGTCATCAGTGCAAAAGCATTATCAACCGAGGATAATGGTGGTTGATCACTTTTCAACCTTATTGCTTAGGTTGTAAGGGTAAAAAGGGGTTGCCATCGCCATTCTCCACGATTGTACCTACTAAAACTTCTATATATTTTTTCCTTAGGTAAAAGGCAAAGTAAACGGCCAAACAGTCCTACCAATGCCAGTGGGCGTAGAACTGGTGCACGACGCTGAAAAGGAACTGCTACGAGGCAAAGAAGTAGACTTGTACTTGAAGAGTGCCATAGAAGGCGTGGTCATCAAGTGGGCTCAGCAGATCAATGACGTCATGATGGAGGACTCTGCGCAGGCCTTTGAAAACGGACAGAATCCATCGCCGAGTGTTGGTTAGAGAAATTACACGCATTGTAGATTAATATTAAGCTTTTATAGAGTTGCCACTTTGACTTAGGTACATAATATAAGTCAAAGAATTCGCTGAGGAAAAAAAACCCTTTATTTGGTCGTATGGATCAGGTTACTTTTTTCACCCTTTCAAAGTTGGTCACGTACTAAAAGTGGTTTATTTTTGGGTTCTAGGTCTGCACAGACAGCGTTATTAATTGGTTACTCGTCTTACATCGAAAAGAGGGTAACCAGTTGATGATGCTGTCTGAACACCAACTTGCACTAAGTTGGTGTTCACTTAACATCCTGTTTTACCTAACACCCTGAATATCATAGGTTATTTCCACCCAACCTGTAACTCGCTTTCCTGTGCCATTATATTGGCAATTTCACAATATACTCACCAAACAAAAGTCACAAAGACTTGCCGTCTTTTTCTAGAACTGGCGTTTTGGAAGTCAAGACTGCGCAATCTGAACTACATCTACGACCAGCTCCGAACTGAAAGAGTGCGGTGTATGGCGGTGATACTGGAGAAGACCACGTCAGCCTACTACCCTTGCTTCAGCAGACTGTTCAAGAATATCGTCTCAGGTTTGTATGGAAATGTATGAGGAAAATATTTCTTATTACAAAGATCAAGACAAATCGTGCTTTTTTTGAACTATTTATGTTTTTTGAATAGTTACTTGGTCTTTGAGTAAAGCTAAGCCAAGTAGTTTCCCGGTAATAAGAAGGAGCTGCAGTGCTGTTATATATAAATCTTCTTCGATGAATTTAGCTAAATCGACTATGTTAATATCTATCGTCAGACGGAATGACAGTAATTCATCTTAAGCTCGCTAGTTTCATACAGCAGCTTATCTTGCGTCTCATCTACTTAAGTATGTACCGGTTATCAATGTAATTGGTAGATTCTTGGTAACCTAACCCAATGGTTATCCTAGGTTAATAAAAGCAAAAGTTCGTCTTGACAATAATCAATTTGAAGAACATACCCCGCAACTTCAATCAACATAATTATATTGCAGCTTTAGCGGAAGCTCGTGAAATAGACCTATATCTTCGAACATTAGAGAAGCCCTTCCAAGGTTTAGAGGAGATTGACTTTATGGAGTGTCAGCCGTTGTTCCGACCTCTGTTCCACGTCATCTGCATGATCTGGAGAGACTCTAAGTATTACTGCAACTCGTCCAAGCTCATCGTGCTGTTGAGGCAGATCTCGAACTTGCTGATTTATCAGGTAAATGTTTCTTTAATAATGCGTGTTTGTGTTCAGGAGACAAAACAAAACTATTTTTTGTGGGGATAAAAAAATATCGTTACTAGGTAAAGGTATTGATATAACATAGTTTTGGGTACCTAACAATGAGTGACTAGAATAATTGTAGTATTTTTGTTTGCCTACATAATTTATTTATTACTCAATGTACATTTTGGCCATATCAACATGATACATTTAAAGCAGAATACGAATTACATGTTCAACCCCCCTAGCCAAGTCACAAACGATAATCGTAAACGCTCGGTAGGTACCCATTAGATCTTCAACTTAAAACCAAGCACATAAAGTTGAAGATCTATTAAAGCCTACTCATCGATTGCGTTGACTCGTCTACTTATCGTTTGTGACTTGGCTAGGGGGGCAGTTCTAACATGATTCTATTGTGTCGACATTCTACAGATCTACATCCCCAGTGTTCAGTATCATGGCTTGAAAGTTACAAATCGTAGAAACTACTAGCAAGTAAATACATAGTTTTCTACGCAAATTGCAACGGCACATATAAGAAATGCTAAGCTGTAGATATAAGTTAGTCGTGAAGAGTTGTGCGATGTGTCTAGATGTACTGTGAATCATTTATGATTGCAAGCGGTTTAATTCACATGCGAACACATATCACGGGCTTTAAGCCTTTAATATCAAAGTTGTAAACGTGATTTGTAATTTGCATACGACTATCCGAAGTACACTATAATCAAGGTATATAATGTTAATTAGAGTGCATCAGTAGAAATATTTGAAAATTGCGGCTTTTTTTTCATTTACGAAAACGTTACCCAAAACCTAGGAATTTTTCCTGTATCGTGGGTGCGTTTACAAACATATAAACTCACATACATAAATAACCAAATCCAGTTCAACTACCTATAAGGCTAACAAATTATTGTTCCGTACGGGAATCGACCCCAGGATACACATCGGTGTAGTCAACTCTGCCACTGTACCAACCGTGCTACCGAACCTGGTTAGATTACCTTAATCGCCAAATTTACTTAACGTTCTTGAATAATTATACTCATTTACTTGGATTATGTACGTTAATCAAATATGCTAAAACTTGCTCAATATTTAAACGGCTTCATGTTTGAACCACATGAGTCGGTAAGATTGCGTTACTGCCTTACTTCGTCGGTATTATATACAGTTAAACCAGATACATTGTAGGTATCTTAGTGCAAAATGGTACCAGCTCGCGACATTGTCAAAGTAATGTCCCCTAGATATTTGATAGCAAAATCTATGAATTATTTATTTTGGATGTTCACGAATAACGATGGTTTACGAACTTGCTACTTATCACGAAGGCAACAAACACGCGAGAGTTACATGTGACATTGTGATTTTATTTGGCCATTGACATTGAAGTCGGTTACTTGCGGTACCTCCCAATGTGGGAACTCCTGACTATAAAAAATATAAAGATCCAATAGCTTTGCAGACGTAGGTACCTATTATGTCCTTTGTGTAAACAGGAAAATTAAAATTTGTTTGATATTAGCCTAAAATATACGTAATTAATAATTATAATCTCTCTTAACAACAATATGATCATACATAATCTGATGGAACACTTCTTATCTCCATTTTAGGCAAAGAAATGCCTCGACCCAACGACGTTGTTCCACAGCGACATAGACGAAGCGACGCAACGAATTCAACAGACGATAGACATAATGAAGAAGTTTAAAGCCACCTTCGAATATTTCAAAGAGAACTTGGCGAAGTACTTCGTGGACAGACGAGTGATCCCCTGGACATTCCACCCTAACGTTGTATTTGAGAGACTCAATAGGTTCCTGGAGAGATTAAATACCATACAGTGGTTCTTCAAAACAGTCCTGGAATTCCAAAAGTTGGAGAAGATAGAGATTGGTGGAATGAAAGGCAGGGTCCTCGGTGGCCAAATAAGAGAGATATCAGGCGAATTTGAAGCTTATTTCACTGGCTTTGCGTCAAAATCATATGACGTCCTAGACCCAGACGATAATACATTCAACGTTGACTTCAAAGACTTCCAAGAGAACATAATCGATTTGGATCTCAAACTTTCAACCGTTTTGGTTGAATCGTTCGATAATTGCACGACATTAGAATCTATTTTCAAGGTAATACGATTGCATGTTTGTATAAGATTATACAAGAAAACTCAATACACAATTAATCGAGTGATTGCACGAATATCAATAATCTGTACTAATATTTTATCAATTTTAGCTGATCGATGTTGTTGGCTCGGTCTTGGATCGACCTCTGATTAGAAATGAATTCACAGCAAAGTACGTCGAGATTATTGTGATGCTTGAAGAAGAAATTAACACTTGCGAAGTAAGTTCGGTTTTCTACACTTCCAAGACTTCAAATTAATGTGTCATGTTTATCTCTACAGAGATCTGTAATGGAATTTCTATAACACAAAGTGAAGTTGGGTGAAAGATAGTCTTCTTTCAGGAACTGTTCGTTGAACAAAGCAACCGCTTGGAGAAGTACGGCATGATGGAGGTGGATGCCTACCTGCCTCCCGTCGCCGGCGGGCTGCTGTTCATGACCACGCTAGCTGCGAGGATAACCAAGCCTATAGCTAGCTTTCGCAATTTGCCGCACCCGTAAGTCAGCCTGGGTGGGGCAAATTGCGAAAGCTGATTATTTGGCTTACATTCATCTATATACTTTACAATTTTCCATGTTATAAGGTTTCATGTTTCTGATTTATTTTTAACTTCGTGCCGACTATTCTTAACTTTTTTTGTCCTCATACCTCGCTTCTGCAATTTATGAATGTTTTATGCATTGATTGCTTTTTAGTATATGAATTATTTAAGAAGTGCGCATTTGATTGTATTTTTCCAAAAATCAGGATAAAGGGTACGGATGAAGCGAAGAAGATTTTTGTAAGACACGAGGAATTAATTGAGAAAATCAATGCTTTCAAGAAGAAATATTTCCACGATTGGACGTTAACTGTTGCTAAGATCGTTGAGAAGACTACTAAAAATATGATTCTTGCGCGGCAAGGCTGTGATCTGGTGCTGAATTTCCATCCAATGGTTGGTTCTCTGTTCTTTGTACTTACTCATTCTTTTTAATACTTAGTCGCATGCAGTAGTCGTAGCTGTTTAAATACGATATAATATTGAAATGTAAAGAATTCAACTTAAAAAAAAAAACTAAATACTGTTTCAACAATTTAAAACATCATCAACTTTTCTCTTCAGCTCCTAGATGTTCTGAAGGAAGTTCATCATTTACGATCAAACGAAGAGTATAAAGATCTCCTACCACAAGAGGGCTTAACTATATTCGAGAAGCAAGAAACGTATAGACAATACAGAATTAATTTGGGAATAACTATAGACTGGTATAACCAGATTAGGAAGAACAGTCAGAAAGTGGAGTTTGATTTAGTGGAAGATGAGATAAAGGCGATAGATCAGAGGATTGAAATGGCACAGAATAAACTGGACTGGAATTCTGATGGTGACTATACTTTTACATTTTTTTTTTGTTAATCACTTAAAACTTTGCGAAAATCTAGCAATTGCACTTTATTAGTAAGTAGGTAGTAGATAGGTAAAGCATTTTATTTGCTTCAGGACATTTTTCATTCCGTTGGTGTAGCTGAAAGTTAACTTATAAAAAGTCTTATAAGCTAATTTTAATGTTTGAATTCAGATCTATGGAACTATTTGCAAGAACTGCACAGATTAGTTGGAAACCTGTTCGAGAGGATGTCAAAAATACAAGACAACTTAGTAGAAATAAAAGAAACTATGAAGGACTGGGCGGTGCAACCATTGTTTGAGAGAAAGGAGGGAAAGAAGGTAAATAACAAGAATACAGATATAAAACATGCTAAAGATACTATTCAAGAAAATGTTGGAGCTAACTTGAATATGTATTTTTTACAGGATACTTTAATGAACTTAGAGGATCGTCCAGAAAAGAGAACCAAGCGTTACAGCGATATAGTGACTACGGCTAATCGAATCAATGATTTGTTGAACGAAAACATGCAGCTGTTCAACATGCAAGATAACCAGAACAGTCAGATTTGGATGAACTATGTAGCCTTTATTGATGTGCTGTTGGAAGAAGCACTGTTCAAGACTATAGCTTGCAGGTACAAATACATGTTATAGATTCTTGATATGTTTCCTTACTTACGAGTATATGTAGGTATAATCGTTATACGAATCTTCATTTGGGAAATCATCATCATCATATCAGCCGTAAGATGTCCACTGCTGGTCATAAGCCTCCCCCATAGATTTCCAAAAGTACGGTTTAGAAGATCGGTTGGGAGATCATGATCAAAGGGAATTCTAATTTATTTCTTTCATTTTAGTTTGGGCTACATATCAGAACACATGAATCCAAAAAATAAATTGGCTCCTCTATTCGAAGCTCAAATGGAGCTTCTTGATCCAGACATTGTATTCGCTCCAAGTTTAGACCCAAGCGACGAAAAAGGATTCACAGCGTTGATCAAAGGTCTAATTGATGATGTAATGAATATGGCAACACTGATTGAACGGATTGATAAACAGAAAGATCTAACGTATGAAAAAGAAATAATTGAAAGTGAAGATGTTCTTGAGATGAAGGAGGAAATTCTTAATGGTATCGAAAAGGTAATTTATGTCAATGAAAAAAGTATATAATTCAATATTTAAGTAGTAAGGTATTCTACCAAATCTTTCAACTGAAAAGTTTAATAATGTGTTCGCTTCATTCAGGTAATAGAAGACGCAAATGAATTCTGCAAAACATTCGAGAACTATTCCTACTTATGGCTTGAAGAGAGAGATGCTGTAATGGAAATATTCCTCACATATGGCAGAATTCTAA
Source organism: Caradrina clavipalpis (assembly GCA_932526535.1). Classification (NCBI taxonomy): domain Eukaryota; kingdom Metazoa; phylum Arthropoda; class Insecta; order Lepidoptera; family Noctuidae; genus Caradrina; species Caradrina clavipalpis. The sequence goes on from OW052088.1 coordinate 4,288,106, forward strand.
CCCCCGATGAAGTAGACAAGCTTGCATTAGATGAAAAAGATAGAGTAGAAGGAGAAGGCCCGGTACCTTGTGAACCTAAAATGGAAGGTTTTAGAGAACAAATTGATCATTACGAAAATTTATTCATGGAAATAGAAGATATGCAGCCTTACAAGATCTTTAGTAACTGGTTTCAGGTAAATGTAGAAAATGTTACAATGTATAGCAAGACTTCATTTTTTTTATGCGTCTTCGAATGGCCATCAGTCTGCCAGCCCACCTAATATTAAGTGGTCACCTCTGCCTATGACATTTACAATACCAGAGGCCTTGCGAATGCGTTGCAAGTTGAAATGTCGTATGTGCCTTTAATTTCACCGGCACCTATACCCTTCAAACAGGAACACAGCAACGCTGCTTTGCGGCAGAAATAGGTATGGTGGTAGTACTTCCCTGGGCGAACTTCTTCACAAAGAGTATTACTATTGAAAGACTTTATCAAATATGAAATACAAATGGCATATTGTTTTATTATAACAGGTGGATATCCGGCCATTCAGACAAGCTTTACTGAACACGGTGAGGAAATGGGGCAACATGTACAAAGAGCATCTGGTGAACAAGGTGACGTGCAGTCTCAGTGATTTGGGCAACTTTATACGTGATGCTGATGAAGGTTTCTATTTCTATTTATTTTAGTATTGATCAGTATGAAAATCTATATCATTTTGTCATATTGGCTCTTACTGTAGCTTCAGGATACATCGCCAGCTTTTTAAGGGCATTTTTGTCAAAAAAAATTAGTAAAATCCTAAATTAACTGTCGACAAGTCAATTTGGTGGTCCTTAAATTAAATTCGGTGCATATTTTATTGTTTTCTATTTTATTGTTGTCTATTTTATCTGATGCTATCGAAAGTTCATTAAAGTGTGTAGTTATTATTATTCCTAGTTTATTTGTAATGCCAAAAAACAAAAGAAGTTTAGTAACAAATAAATGTCTCTCAGGCTTACTTCAACCAGTACCAGAAGGCGATTATGAAGCTCTAGTCAAAATAATGGGATATCTAATGCACGTTAAAGACCGGACAGTCACCACAGACGAGATGTTCCAGCCGCTGACTGAGACCATTGAACTATTAAAGTTCTATGACATGGATATACCTGAAGAAGTGAACGTATTGCTTCAGGTAAATTATATGTTTTTTTTATGTTTTATTACGAGTGATATACTTACTCGAGGGTAGTTATTACGTCACTGTAGGATCAGTGCCATTACCTACTTAGTTGATTACAGCTATATAAAATAGCAATGAAGAGCCTAGACGATTCCTTGATAACAATTAACACGGTTCCAGGGCAGAATCAATGCATTAGGAAGTCATAGTTCATCTCAATAATCACGTTTACAGTTTTACTTAAAGTTACGTAACGTAACTTGTCTTATAATTGTAACTAGCTGATATGTATAAAGGGTTCATATATTGCTAGTAACTTACCTAAAACACTTTCATTCGTATATTTTGTTTGTAGGAACTGCCAGAACAATGGCAAGCTACGAAGAAATTAGCGTTAACAGTGAAACAGCAAGTGGCACCACTGCAAGCGGCCGAAGTATCTGGTATTAGAAAGAAGATATCCACTTTTGATAGCCATGTCACTTACTATAGAGAAGTGTTCAAGAGATATGAGGTGAGATCGACAATTTTAATTTATTTAATCCAAAACTAACAGACATTGTATTTGTTTCAACTGACGTCGTGTAACTCAGAATAAAAAAGGCATAATTTTCACAAGAACAGTAAATTTTACAGTTCTTCAAATATGATTGTGAAGATCCATACGAAGTGATGTCGAGAGTAGACTATGAACTTTTGTATTTGGAAGAAGAGATGAGAGGAATACAGGAATCAGGGTCCCTATTTGAAGTAAATGTGCCAGAATTCAAGCTGCTAAAGCAATGCAGAAAAGAATTGAGAATGTTGAAGGTAAGAGACACTCTTTAAATGTCAATCATATTCCAGAAAAAAATAATGATCATATTTGCAAAGCTAAAGCTGAGTTTGTGATAATTATAGCAACTTTGGGATTACGTATACATAGTGAGAACTAGCATAGAAGATTGGAAAACCACACCATGGCGGAAAATTGATGTTGAAAACATGGATATTGAATGTAAGAAGTTTGCCAAAGAGATCAGATTGTTAGACAAGGAAATGAGAAGGTAAGAGGGGGAGGCAAATTACCGAAAAACTCCAAGGGAGTTGCTTATTTAGAAAACTAACTTAATATTACACGTTTCTAGTTGGGATACATACATAACCTTGGAAGCAACAGTAAAGAATATGCTCACATCATTACGAGCAGTGGGAGAACTCCAAAACCCAGCAATCAGGGAAAGGCATTGGGACACACTCATGAGTACAACTAAGGTGAACTTGTGTAACATTCGGGCAAAATAAAATAATAAACTAAATTGTACATAAATAAATAAAATGTAAATATAATATGAATGTTGTGTTAGCACCTTCGAGATCAGGATTGCGAATCAGCTGATGGGTTTGAAATTTTTAACTTCTTATGCATTTTGCATGGTCGTTTAGAGTTACCATACCATTTGTCGGAAATTGTGGTAGACTTGAATTCTTAAAAATAGTCAAGGCTTTAGTTTTATTGGCGGTATTTCGTACATGTAGAGCAAATTTTTTTGAGTGAGTGTAAAATGGTGATGGTAACTCTCCGTTTGAACGCGGCATGCATTTGCTTTGGATGAATTATTCACTTACCTGTACAGTTTATTATTGCCTGAGTTTTGTATCATACAATATCAATGTTTGAAGTATGCATTGAACTGTTTTGCGAATGTAAATATGTTTGTGATTCACAGAGCTTAGCAGCATTACCACGTGAGCTCACTGTAAGTATGACAATGTCACGGTGTGTATAGTGTATACAGGAAAAATTTTTAACCAGTGCGTAAATTTTGCCATAATAAACTTCAACACGTTTTATTAAACACGTATATTTTATTTTGATATGTCTTAGTACTAAAAAAAAAAGTTATCGCTTACGAAACATGTATACTTAAAAACCATATTTTATTGTCACTCAGCGCTAGCGCATTCCCCACCCCCTCACCCCAGCCATGCGCCCGGGCGGCGGCCAAGAGTTGTCATTGATAGTATGGCGAATAGATTATGTCCATGTTTTGCTTATTTCAAACTCGGATAAGGATGAAATTTTTTTTAATTTTTTTTTTAACTAAACACGGAAATGTGTTCTATTACTGACACTGAACTACCAAAAAAAATTTACGCACTGGTTAAAAACTTATCCTGTATACTAGTTTTCGTGTATAATAACAATATAAGTATCATTTATAATAGTTTCCTTAATAGTTACCTTTGATATCTTCACCTATTTTATAATATACACAGCTTCAAGTTTGCGCATATGGATCAATATTAGTTTGTATTTCACATAAATTAAATATTTGAATCTTGTATTCAACAAATTCACACTTACGTAAGTATTTAACACGACTTAAACCATCAACATTAAAAATAATTTAAAATTCGTTAACATAAAGTTGATACTTACTTTATTTGTCATGTAAATTGTAAATATTCATTTTTAAACTCGTTTGAGATCGTTATTTTAATATTGTTGTAATAAAACAGGTAAGAATTGTAATGGATTTGAACACGACGCTAGCTGATTTACTTGCGCTAAACTTGCACGAATGCGAGGAAGAAGTGAAGAATATTGTAGACAAAGCTGTAAAAGAAATGTCTATGGAGAAGGTACTGAAAGATTTGCACACTACGTGGAGTCAATTAGAGTTTGAACAAGAGGTACATACAAGGACACAGTGTACACTGTTGAGGGCCAGCGAAGAGCTTATTGAGACGCTAGAAGAAAATCAGGTAACTAAAATGCTGATTAACCTCAAGAAAATTACAAAAACCTCACAAGTATTGATTTTAAACATACTCCTTTTGTTAGGTACAACTGCAAAACTTGATAACATCAAAGTTCATAGCATATTTCTTGGAAGAAGTGTCTGGTTGGCAACAAAAGTTATCCATAGCAGACCAAGTGATCACAGTGTGGTTTGAAGTACAGAGGACTTGGACACATTTGGAGAGCATCTTTATGAGTTCGGAGGATATTAGGAAACAGCTGCCTGAGGATTCAGCTAGATTCGATAGGATTGATGCCGAATTCAAGGTTGGTAGACACTGCAAGTCAAAATAAAACTAAACTAGACTTGAACTGCTTCGTTATCCTAGTGATCCTAAGCGTGACTGCTACGCTAGACGTCTGTGTTCGATACTCAGGTCGAGCAAAAAGTGTTATTGGATTTTTCAATTAACTCCTTAGTAGCAGCTCAGAGTTAGGATTTGTGCCCGGTTCATGGCAATAGGCTCGCCGCCTATTACATGGGACCTCAAACATACCGGTGGTCTGTAGGTGTACATTGGCTTGTTACATCTCTGCCTATCCCTTCGGGTAATACAGGCGTGATGGTGTCATAAAGTTAGGTTATTTTTTTTTATGGATTTTGGAATTTCCAGATATTATCAACAGAAATGGCTAAAACTCCAAATGTGGTGAAAGGCACAAACAAAGAAGGTTTGGTTGAACACCTGGACAATATACAGAAAGATCTTATCATTTGCGAGAAGGCTTTAGCTGAGTATTTGGAAACGAAAAGATTGGCGTTCCCAAGGTTCTACTTTGTGTCTTCTGCAGATCTGCTGGATATCCTGTCAAACGGGAATCAAGCCGATTTGGTTATCAGGTAGACTATCTTATTAAAACATATTCCACATAAAATTAAATTTAGTTAAAATCTTGCTAACAAGAAAGTTCACATTTTCAGACATCTAACAAAACTCTTTGATTCAATTGCAAAGCTGAAATTCATAGAAGATCAAAAACCCGGAGAGAAGGTCGCGTCCGGAATGATAGCCAAAGATGGAGAACTTGTCCCATTTCATGGAACTTGTGATTGTACTGGACCTGTGAGTGTTCAAGGGAAAATTTCAATAATTGTATACATATTAACTCATTCACTGTCAGGTTTATTCAATACTGTATTATGTATAGGAGATCAAAGTAGAATATTAATACATTTCTTGAATTAAAACGTAACAGAGGTAGATTCTGTTCGAATTTTGCATGAATCTATTGGTCTGGCCAGTCTTTAGGTTATACAGTATTTCGCTATTTATTATGAGGGACAAGCAATGTTGTATTCAATTTGTTATCAGCCACTGTTTACTTCGGGATTGCTTTAATACCATTATTGCCACACTTAGGTCTTAAACATTTTTTTTTACCTCAGGTTGAAATCTGGCTCAACAGGCTTCAAGACATGATGAGATCTGCCATCAGACACTATTTCGGAGAATCAATGATATCTTACGAAGAGAAGCCTAGAGAACAATGGCTCTTCGATTTCATGGCCCAAGTTGCGCTATGTGGATCCCAAATCTGGTGGACCACTGAAGTCAACATGGCTTTTGCGAGACTAGAAGAGGGATACGACAATGCTTTGAAGGATTATTACAAGAAACAGCTGTCTCAGCTTAGTACATTGATTTCTTTGCTAATAGGAGAGTTGACAAAGCAAGATAGGCAGAAGATCATGACGATTTGTACTATAGATGTGCATTCAAGAGATGTCGTGAGTAAAATGATTCAAGCGAAGGTGGAGGCGGGATCGGCGTTCATGTGGCAGTCTCAGCTCAGACACAGGTACTGGGGCTTATGTTGAATCATCTGCACTTTCTTGTTTGATACTTACTATAAGTTTGACAGTTTCATTGTTTTATATTTAGGCTTTTTACACCAAATGTTGTTCATCGCGTTTTCATTATTACAAGATTTAAACTATGATTTAAATGATAATTTTCAAATCCATACATCACTTAGTCTAAAAGCATTTTCTTTCAACAGAACCTCGCAAGGTCAGCGTGAAAAGTAGTTTGATATTCCAAATCTTTCAATCGTATATTGCACACAATATTAATAAAAATGCAGAATATACGAGTATGTAAGAAAAAGATCTAGAATAAGACTCTCGAATCTTATTATTTCCTATCACCTTTCGTGGTTAACCGCATAATTATGATGAAAGTTAAAAGACAATCTTTAATCATTCATTGGTATTTAGCTCTTACGTTACCGTATCCGCATAGATTTACGACATTATCTCAAAGTGAAAACTATCCAGCATAAATCACTATCATGCATCAAGACTAACATTAATTCCAGATAAATACCAATAAGAAACAACATTTTATGGCTATGTGTTATGATCCTTATTCCAGGTTATATTAGAAATTAAATGCAGAGGTCAACGTCATATCATCATCATTATCATATCAGCCACAGGACGTCCACTGCTGGACATTACCCCCCCCCCTATTTATAGATTTTCAAAAAGACCGGTTGGAAGCCGCCTGCTTCTAAGCGTCTTCCTGCGGTCTTAATTATGTCGTCCGTCCATCTTGTGGTGAACATTCATGGTGAACATAATGTACGATGGAATTTTGTTTCTAGATGGGGCGAGAAGGAGTACCATTGTTTCGCGAACATCTGTGATGCCCAGTTCATTTACAGTTATGAGTACTTGGGCAACACTCCGAGGTTGGTCATCACGCCGTTGACTGATCGGTGCTACATCACACTGACACAGGTGAACAAATCCTACACTTCTTATACTTTTGCTTGCAGGATTATTTACCACAGCGATAAATTCAAGTAGATCTTCAGGCTATACAAGTACTGGAGCGCTGAGTGAATCTCCAGGTTCTGGTTCAATTGAAATTTCAACTTTAGTAACATTATTTTTATGTCCTTATTCTCTTGAGAATTATTGTCTTTGACTTATTTTCTTAAATATCTAGCAAATAGAGCATGTCTCCCCTAGATATACTAGATAGGTACCTCATGTCTGATATAAGGATTATTTATTTCCAGTCCTTGCATCTGATCATGGGCGGAGGTCCAGCAGGACCGGCCGGTACCGGCAAAACCGAGACTACGAAAGATTTGGGCAGAGCTCTAGGAATCATGGTGTATGTCTTCAACTGTTCTGAACAGATGGACTATCAGGTAAATGAGTAATTAATATTAACATTTATAAAAAAGGCATAGAACGTGAATACTTTAGTATTTTTAATAATACCGTCAGGGAGTAGCAATGCTGCAATCTATTGAGGATTAATTTGCATTTCATAGTAATGTAAATGACAAAATTCGAACGAAGTAATGGCAGCAACAGATTAAAAAAGCCTCAAAGGAGTTATATCCGAAACCATGCATACTTTTTATTGATACCTTCAAGTTTGAAAGTCAATGCAATCTACCCGAAAATGACAAGGAATCACAAGAATGCCTTTTTAGTATACAGCTGAATGTATGACTCAAAATTCACATTCCTTACTAAGAAACTGTACCAATACGAACAAAGCTACATTAACCACTTTGATCAACCGCTTCTACCGCTTTAAATAAGTACTCTTAATCAGGTCATTCACCAACAAAAGCATAAACTTGGTTTTGTGTATTTACTGTGGCTATAGAAGTTCCACTTTTGCATCCTTGGCAGTTACAAGGAGGTCACTATGCTTGGGATACGCAACACGAAAGAATAATCAAATAAATAAGTTATTTTTGGTAGCTGATTTTCGAATTCGAATTAGCTATCTTGCTGCTAGGTATAGGCAGGCAGGCCCTGCATGCGCACAGTGATATAGTGGCGTGGCATTCATACGCAGCGGCAACAACGCGAAAGAGCACAATGGCATATTCTGAAAACTATCAAACGTGAAAAAGAACCGTATTTATTAACTACTAATCAGAGTTGAAATTTTATTTGATGCATGTATTTTATGACAACCTTCGGAAATTTGACGAGGCTGCAAAACTGCGTCTTGTGGAAATGAAAGCTCCTATTTCGATACAATGCTGTACTAAATTGTGTTGCTTTGTGCAGTCTTGCGGTAATATTTACAAAGGACTGGCTCAGACGGGTGCTTGGGGGTGTTTTGATGAATTCAACCGGATCTCAGTTGAGGTGTTGTCTGTCGTCGCTGTGCAAGTGAAGTCTGTTCAAGATGCAATCAGGTAAATCGTGAAAGAAATAAGAATTCTATGCTCTTTGAATTAGGTTACAATTTTCATCGACTGTTTAAAATATTTAAACTTAATAAAACACTGAACAGCAATAGTACCTTGGTCTTATAATCAAATTAACGAATTGTACTTTTTTCTGTCTCCAGAGACAAGAAAGAAAAATTCAACTTTATGGGAGAAATAATATCCTTAACGCCATCAGTTGGTATTTTCATCACCATGAACCCAGGTTATGCCGGCCGTACAGAACTGCCTGAGAACCTGAAGGCTCTATTCAGACCGTGTGCTATGGTGGTACCAGACTTTGAGCTGATTTGTGAGATCATGTTGGTCGCTGAAGGGTTTCAGGAAGCTAAGATATTGGCTAGGAAGTTTATCACGTTGTATACTCTTTGTAAGGAGCTGTTGTCAAAGCAGGATCATTATGATTGGGGGTTGAGAGCTATTAAATCTGTACTAGTTGTTGCTGGGTCTTTGAAGGTAAGAAATTAATATATACTATTTATACTAATACAATAGAGCTAAAGAGTATTTTTATTTGCTTCTTTGTTTAAACGCACCAAATCTCTTGAACTACGAGTCTGAATGAAGAAAAATCATTTTGTATATAATGCCAAATTCGTAAAAGATAGTACAGGCTATACAACATCACGCTATAACACTCGGGTGCGGAGCAGACGTAACTTAACGTGGATGAAGAAAAACACGCGGATGAAGTTGCTGGCAGAAGCTAGTAAATCTATAATGTAGTCACTTTTATGTCAAGTCAAATGTTGCGTTACCGTTCTACTCTAAATAATAATCCATGTCTTTTGTTTAAATAGAGAGGCGATCCAGGTAGGCCAGAAGAAGAAGTACTCATGCGAACCCTCCGAGATTTCAACATACCGAAGATAGTAACAGATGACATGCCAGTATTCATGGGACTCATAGGAGACTTATTCCCCGCTCTAGAAGTACCAAGAAAACGAGATCTAGAATTTGAAAGAACTGTCAAGCAAGCTGCAATGGATCTGTCTTTACAACCAGAAGATAATTTCATTCTTAAAGTAGTTCAATTAGAAGAATTGCTAGAAGTCCGACATTCAGTCTTTATTGTTGGTAATTCTGGTACTGGAAAGACTCAAGTGTGGAAAACGCTGTTCAAAACGTATCAGAATGTTAGGAAGAAACCTATATTCAATGATTTGAATCCCAAAGCAGTGACCAATGATGAGTTGTTTGGTATTATAAATCCGGCTACTAGAGAATGGAAGGATGGTTTACTATCAGTGATAATGAGGGATCAGGCTAACTTAGCTGGGGACAACCCGAAGTGGATAGTGCTCGACGGTGATATAGACCCGATGTGGATTGAATCTCTGAACACTGTAATGGATGACAACAAGATATTGACGTTGGCTAGTAATGAGCGTATAGCTTTGACTCCAGTAATGAGGCTGATGTTCGAGATTTCTAATTTGCGTACTGCTACTCCAGCTACGGTTTCTAGAGCTGGTATTTTGTATATTAACTCACAGGATTTAGGATGGAACCCGTAAGTATTACCTGTACTTATATAATAAAGCTGAAGAGTTTGTTTTGTTTATTTGTTTAAACGCGGAACTCTCTGGAACTTTTAATCGGATTGGAAAACACCTTTTTGTATATGAGAGCCAGGTTCTTGAGGAATAGTATAAGCTATCGGATAACTATAGCTATATCGAACAGCAGTAATCAAAGCCGTAATGGGAGGTATAATAGCTAGTGAGTTATAATTTTGTGATTGCTTATTTCACCTTTATCTCTTAATTATCAACAATTGTGAATTTTAAGGTTACTTGGTATATCTTTATGGCTATATTGTTCCAGATATGTAACAAGTTGGGTGGAAACAAGAAAGATACCAGCCGAAAAATCTAACTTAGTAGTACTCTTTGACAAGTATATTCCATCGTGCTTAGAAACAGTGAGGACTCGATTCAAGAAGATAACTCCTATTGTAGACATGGCGCATGTTCACATGCTATGTCACTTGCTGAACTGTCTGTTTGTACCGGAGAACACGCCGGCGGACTGTCCGAAGGAGTGGCATGATATATTCTTTGTATTCGCTTGTGTTTGGGCCTTTGGATCTGCTATGTTTCACGAGGGTAGTGTTGATTATAGGATTGGTAAGTTCCAGTTGGATTTTCATATTGTGCTCTTGTTAAATCAATTTCATCATTATCACTGTGGCTATTTTTAGGGGAAGCCTATATCCAGCAGTGAACGTCGTTCGGCTGATATGATGATGAAAGTGATGAAAACAATTTTTAATACTTTTAGAACATTCCATTTACATTGTGTTAGACTGTATTTCCGTTAATAAGAGTTTAATCTAGTTAAATTAATAAAGTAATTTATTTTTGTAGAATTTTCAAAATGGTGGAACAATGAATTTAAGAATATCAAATTCCCTCCTGGTGGTACTGTGTTTGATTACTACATTGATCACGATACTAAGCAGTTTACTCCATGGACTGAAAAAATACCAAAGTTTGAGTTGGACTCCGATATACCCTTACAGGTGAAGCTGGGACTATTATTTTTATCTAAAAAACCTAGGCTATAAGGATTTTTTCCTGTGGTGCTTTACAAACATATAAACTTACATATAAAAATAACCAGACCTGAAACTACCTGTAGGATATACAAATATTTGTTTCGTGTGGGAATCCAATCCGAAACAAGCAGTGTGGACGCGTAGGTGGAAAAAAAATTTTTGGTTCTTGGAAAAACTTCAATTTTACAAATGTATTTTATTATTTTAGGCTGTACTAGTACCAACAGCAGAAACAATAAGGGTCAGATTCTTCCTTGACTTGCTGATGAAGAATAAGCATCCTGTGATGTTAGTAGGAAGCGCTGGCTCCGGCAAAACGGTGTTAGTCAACGAAAAGTTGCAAGGGTAAGAGTATTTTGAATATTTTTGGTCTCATCTAGTGGCAAAACTACATCATTGAAATTGCATACATCATTTATTTTGCCTATACTTTCTTACAGCTTATCAGAAGCCTACGCCATACAATCTGTACCATTCAACTTCTACACTTCATCAGAGATGCTGCAGAAAATCTTAGAGAAACCCCTAGAGAAAAAAGCTGGTCGGAACTATGGACCTCCTGGGAACAAAACCCTTATATACTTCATTGACGACATGAATATGCCTGAAGTTGATGCGTACGGGACTGTTCAACCTCATACAATAATCCGACAACACATGGACTATGGTCATTGGTATGATCGTACTAAGCTGTCTTTAAAAGACATACATAATACGCAATATGTGTCTTGTATGAACCCTACTTCAGGAAGCTTCACTATAAACCCGAGGTTACAGAGGCACTTCTGCGTGTTTGCCATCAGTTTTCCAAATACTGAGGCTTTGAATAACATCTATCATTCGATCTTGAGTCAGCATTTAGCTAATCCGGAGCTTAGGATTAATCCACAGATTGCTAAATTGTCATGTGAGTATCTAAAATTTAGCATTTTTGTTATTGAATAACACGGTATAATGGTCCCACTGTAGGACAAAGGCCTCATCTCATACAGAAAAGACACGAGCATTAATCACAACAATTACTCAAGCCGTATTGCTGGTTTCAAGCTTATATTAATTATCAGTCCAGATTTTCTCAGTGATGTCAGTAATGTCCAAGATAAACTTAGAAAGTACATATGAATTTAAAAAGTTCTATTACTTACTTGCCCGTTATTCTTTACAGTAACATAATATACAGTAAAATGATAAATACATATTCTTTATTTCAGCCAATGTTGTGATGGCGACAATAACTCTTCATAACAAAATATCTCAAGTATTTTTACCTACTGCGATTAAATTCCATTACATATTCAACTTGAGAGATTTGTCAAACGTATTCCAGGTAATCACCATTATTTTCAACTTATTTAACCCTAGCTTTTGCCCGTGACTTTGCGTGAAATTTCTTACGGATTTCATTTTTTTTTAATAAAGCCTATGTTACTCGCTGGTAATGTAGCTTTCCATAAGTAAATGAATTTTTCAAATTGGTTAAGTAGTTTTTGAGTGTATCCATTACAAACAAAAATACAAATCTGTTCTTTTTGTAATATTAGTTTAGATATGAGAAGAAATGTTTGGAAAATAAGCATCTGATCATTTTTCAGGGATTCTTGTTCAGTACAAATGAATGTATAGAGAATATCTCAGACATACTTCGCTTGTGGCTTCATGAAACCAGTCGAGTGTACGGCGACAAACTAACTGAAGAAAAGGACATCGATGCTTTTCTCAAAGTTCAAGTTGATCTTTGCAAGAAGAATTTTGAGGTAACTTCTTGAAACTTTATGTGTATGCCGTAAATAAATTAGTTTCATTAAAACGCTTGAATAATTGATCAATATTTATAGTTAACAAAATAAGGAACTAAGTATAATTCACTAATCGTCGGCCAGACATCCAGGACACTAGCATTTGCCTGTAACTTTGTCTGCATGGCTTTCAGAATAAAGCTAAAGTCCTAAATTATCACACGGGAACCAAAAAAAACCGTTTTTTTTTATTCTATGTGTTCAGCTAGATTAATATCTATATGTGTGCTAAGACTCACTCACTATACAGAAGAGATTCCTAGTATGGGACAAAATTTCTAATAAATCCTCTTCATTTCCTAGGAGATTGACGAGGGTGTAGTATTCGAGCGTCCCAACATCTACTGCCACTTTGCCGGTGGTATCGGCGAGCCTAAGTACATGCCTATCCTGAACTGGGAACAGTTAAACAAATTGCTCACTGAAGCTATGGCGAGTTACAACGATCTCATCGCTGCCATGAACTTGGTGCTGTTTGAAGATGCTATGATGCATATTTGCAGGTGATTTTTGTGTACAATCGCAGTTATCTGACTTTGTTTGTTTTGGTTAAATGATGAATTTATGAATGATACCTATTAATGAAGACTTGAAAGAATGAAGGTGATATGTGCATGCAAACAATAATAAATATTAACACTGTTGTGTTCTTAACTAAGGCGTCAGAAAACATTCAGGCATTCGTAATTAAGAACTAATCTGGATGAAGAAAATGTAGATCTTCGAAGAGAATATTATTTTGGTGATTTAATTCATTTTTCTCCTGCAGAATCTCTCGAATTCTAGAAAGTCCAAGAGGCAGCGCTTTACTAGTAGGAGTAGGAGGTTCCGGTAAACAATCTCTATCTCGATTGGCTGCGTTCATTTCGAGTTTAGAAGTCCTCCAGATTCAGCTCAAAAAAGGATATGGAGTGTCGGATTTAAAGGTAAATATATTATACTAAATATGTAGAATAATATCTTATGACTCTGAAGTTGAAATAAGTGGTCCCATGTTGGGCGCCAAATATGTTTTTGGCGCCCAACATGGGACATTTACTTTTGAATCAAACTTAATTATTATAACGGGTAGAAGGGACAGCAAAAATCAGCAGTTCCATACATATCTATTATGTAGGTGTTGTACTTTTGCATGGAATTTCTGATTATTTTTCAATAACTCACGAAAAATGTTACGGTCTTTCAATAACTCACGAAAAATCTTAATTTCTATTTTCTAGAACGAGTTATCTCAGCTTTATATAAAAACTGGTCTAAAGAACGTCGGCATAATGTTCTTGATGACTGATGCCCAAGTGGCAAATGAACAGTTTTTGGTACTCATCAATGATTTACTGGCATCTGGCGAAGTTGCCGACTTGTTCCCTGATGACGAAATGGAAAATATCATTGCTGGAGTAAGGAATGAGGTAAATATTTTTTAGTATACATAATTATAATCAAAATATACATAATTATAAGATATTGTTCTCTATTGATGTGGATAACGGTGACCCTTTGGAATAATTTTCTAACTTGTGCCCTAGTATGACTTGCCAGACTGAATCTCATTTTAAATACCCAGTTACAACTACAGTAGACTTGACCTATAGAGTTAAAAGTATAGGTGTAGAAGGCTTTCTAAGTCTCCCTATATGCGTATATTTGGTAAGTGAATGTACAATATATTAGGATTGCTTTATACTTTTGGATGATTAATGACAATTATTATCAGAATCCTGCAAAATGCATCAAAATCTTTTTCATATTCGAGACTTTAATATTTTAGGTAAAAGGTGCAGGTCTACCCGACACCAGAGAGACTTGCTGGAAGTTCTTCATAGACAGAGTTCGGAAGCAGCTCAAAGTGGTTCTATGCTTCTCTCCCGTTGGTTCTACCCTCAGAGTGAGGTCTAGAAAGTTCCCTGCGCTTATCAACTGTACGTCTATCAACTGGTTCCATGAGTGGCCTCAGGAGGCTTTGGTGTCTGTGGCCATGAGGTTCTTGGAGGAGCTGCATAATCTGCCGGTAAATATATCTCAAGAGTTTGTTTCTTTTTATCTAAATCATAGAACCAATGGAAATTTCGATAGAAACATCCTTTAGTTCTCAATTTAAATTTTCATCCAGTGGCTTTAAAGCAGTGGTCCCTTAAATAACCACAAGTGGATCGTAGTATCATCATAAAATTATATAATACCAATACAGAGCAAACAGTTAGTGGTCTATAACAAGACGAAAAAAATCCTAATAGACCATTTGACAAAATATCAGTAAAGCCACCAACCACCACCGAGAGGAACCATGCACTATATTAATTGATTAGTTAGACATTTGACTGCCCCGTTGGTCTCGTGGTTGCAAGCGCGACTGCTGAGCAAGGGGTCCCGGGTTCGATTCCCAGGTCGGGCAAAAAGTGTTATTGGGTTTTTCCATTAGGAATTTCTCAGTAGCAGCCCGGAGTTTGGAAGTTGGTGGTGTGACACCCCCGTGCCTCGGAAAGCACGTAAAGCCGTTGTTCCTGCGCCTGATCACTCTCCGGTCGTGTCGGATTGCCGTCCCATCGGGCTATGAGAGTTAGGGAAGAGTTAGTGCACCTGTGTTTGCGCACACACTTGTGCACTATAATATCTCCTGCGTACGTGGCTAGGCTGCATTAAGGTTAGCCGCCGTTGCCGGAATCGGCCTGGAGAATTACATTACATAGTTAGACATTTATGTTTTAATTATTTACTTAATTGTTTGTTATCAAAAGTAAAGCATTCCTAAAACGATGCTTTTGTAAGGATAAGGAACAGCATATTGCGTCTAATATCTTAATCTTCCATTCTTATCAATCCCCAGGTAACACTAAGAGATTCAATATCCAGATTCATGGCGTACGTCCATACTTCAGTAAACACGATGTCGAAAGCGTACCTAGCTAACGAAAGGCGATATAACTACACGACACCCAAGAGTTACCTGGAACAGATCAGCTTGTATGCAAAACTTGTTAATAATAAAACTGATGAACTTCGTGCTAAGATTGTTAGGTATGTTGAAATTAAATGTAATAAGTAAAGATAAAGATAACCATCTGAAGAGCAATTCTAATTTCAGCTTCGATCTGTCAAACATACGTCTAATTTAAATATATTTTTGACAAGTTTTCGATATTGCTCGTCGCTGGTTTTGGAACGTTTTCGAATTCACCACTGTTAACTATAGTAACAAGATTTCTTACTCATAACTTAATATGATCAGCCAGTAACATTTCCACTATTGGGACATTACAAGACCTCTGCTTTAGACAGAGTGTGTAGTTATTTACCACGTAGGTGCCTTATACTTCATCTTGGTTGGTGAATGTCCGTGACTTATTTCCAAATGCCTATTTTTTTTTATGTACAATTTTCATACCCCTAATTCTGCAGGCTCGAAAATGGTCTCGAAAAGCTTCGTTCCACATCTTGCCAAGTGGACGCATTGAAGGAAAAGTTAGCAGTACAAGAGGTAGAGTTACATCAGAAGAATGAAGCGGCCGATAAACTTATTGAGATGGTTGGCGTAGAGACTGCTAAAGTACAGAGCGAGAAAGCACTTGGTAAGAGTTATTTACTATTATTTGTGCTGTGACTGTAGTAATACTGAGATATCTGTAATATGTAACAAAACATACATGTATGTATGTATGTAAGGGTGTGTGTGTGTGTATGTAAGGGTGTGTGTATGTGTATGTAACTGCCCCGTTGGTCGCGTGGTCGCAAGTGCGACTGCTGTGCAAGGGGTCCCAGGTTCGATTCCCAGGTCGAGCAAAAAGTGTTATTGAGTTTTTCTATGCAATTCTCAGTACCAGCTCGGAGTTTGGATTTGTGCCGGTTAATGGCAATAGGCTCGCCCCCTATTACATGGGACCTAAATATATCGGCGAACTGTGGGTGTACATTGGTACACCTCTGCCTAACCCTTCGGGGAATACAGGCGTGATGATATCTGTAATATCAATTAGTTTATTCCCGGATCCGTCATCTATACTGATATAATATGACTGAAGAGTTTTTGTAGTAGTTTATTTGTTTAGATGCGCTAATCTCTCTAACTACTGGTCGGATCGGAAAAAATATTTTCGTATAATTATGGTAGCTACTTTCATGTGTAAGGAAGAGGCAGAAGATAGTTTGTTATATAATCACAATCATTTATTGTCTCAAATATGGTCTTCTTCTTCTTCATCGTGTGGGCAGTAAGGCCTAACGACCCCACACACCCTAGTGTCATAGTTTCTAAACCGCCTCAAGGGCCTCTGACATGGTATACAGATAGGTAGGTCATCATCATCATCATCATCAGATCTAAAAAATAAATGAAATGGTTCAGAAATTTAGCCAATATACAGCATTCACATAGGATTATTCCCTCGGATGAAAGCATGCCTATAAACGTCTTTTATCACTGCAAAATGTACTGTAGATTTTGTGATTAAAGTGTTAATAACTATGATAAAACATTCACATCATAATATACTTGTTTATATTTTAGCCGACGAGGAGGAAGAAAAAGTAGCAGTAATCGCCGAAGAAGTGTCCAAGAAACAAAAAGATTGCGAAGAAGACTTGATCAAAGCCGAACCTGCGTTGGTGGCTGCCCAAGAAGCTTTGAACACTCTGAATAAAGCCAATCTTACAGAGTTGAAGTCTTTCGGGTCACCGCCGGGAGCTGTGACCAACGTCACGGCAGCTGTAATGGTACTACTAGCTCCAAATGGGAAGATTCCTAAAGATAGGAGCTGGAAAGCTGCTAAGGTTAGCTCTTATTTCCATTACAATTATGCTCATAATGTCGTGGGGTGTCCGCCTACAAATTAGCTGGGTTCAAATTCGGGAAAGTACCAATGTGGCTTTTTCAATTCATTTATTGTACTTTCTTAGTTTAATCTTTGATATCACTGACATCGGTGAAGAAAAACATTGTGAGGAAACCTGGTGTTATACTTCATATAAGTCTGAAATCTGTCTGAAATGAGCAAGCGTGGTATCAAGGCTGCTGCCTTTTCTGTATGAAAAGGCCTTGGCCCACCAGGAGAATAATAGGCAGATATAATTACTTATTTTTGGCCCCCGACTTAAAAAGAGGGGTGTTATAAGCTGTTTATTATGCACATACAAGGCGTTGATTTGCATCCTCGTCAAATTCAATTCAACACGAATCAATAATAAAATAAATTGGTTTTGTTTTTTTTTTGGCGTGATTTTCAAATTCGAACTAGCCATCTCGCCAGAGGGTTTAGTCGCTATGCACACACTGATATAGCCGCGCGACAACTCTGCCTACCGCATACGCAACTGGGCGATTCTGAATTTCGCAAGAGGAGTATTCTGGAATACTGTTATTTGATAGTTGCGACTAAAAAAACAAGTATTTATTAGATATTGGTCAGGTATCGTAATTATATTTAATTACTTCTATTTTTTTATGACAAGCTCCTAAAATTTGAAGAGGATGCAAATCAACACCTTGTATAATAAGAATAATAGTCAAATTGTATCCAAAAACGTGACGGAACTCTTACTTGCTTGCAGGTGGTGATGGCAAAAGTAGACGTGTTCCTAGAGTGTCTCGTACAATACGACAAAGAAAATATACACCCTGACGTCATAAAAGCCATTCAACCTTATTTGAAGGACGTTGAATTTGAGCCAGGTAACTTACAACCATGTCACATCATTTGTTCCAGCTCAGATCAACAATCAAAATTGTACTTTATTTGTAGAATTCATAAGATCAAAATCGGGTGCAGCTGCTGGTCTTTGCGCTTGGGTCATCAATATCATAAAGTTCTACGAAGTATTCTGCGATGTGGAGCCTAAAAGAAAAGCTTTGGCGGCCGCTAACGCCGAGTTACAAGCGGCTACTGACAAATTGAAATCTATCAAGTGCAAAGTAGCTGTGAGTTATCTAGAATTCATTTTATGTAATTTGTCTTTAGATACACAGGTATTAGTGAACTAACTACTATAACCCCATATTTCTCTTTTCTTCAACTTTTGCACCAAAAGTCCAAACATGAAAAACAGTTAGTCGAAACATGTTAGTGTTTACCATTCAGGTAAGTATTTTTTTTGTTATATTTATCTTATGATTTATAACAATATAGTCCTGCAAAAATGTAGTCAAAGTATCTCCGCTATTTAAGTTTTCAAATAAGTTTTGTTAGAACAAAAATAATGTCGAATTACAAACATAATATTGCCATTTTCACTCTAAAGGCTCTAGAAGAAAAACTGGCAATGCTGACAGCAGATTTCGAGAGGGCAACTTCAGAAAAGATGAAGTGTCAGAAGGAAGCTGATGCAACAAACGCAACTATACAACTTGCTAACAGACTGGTCAACGGACTTGCCAGTGAAAATGTCAGATGGGCTGAAGCTGTATCTAGGTAAGTTTAAATTATTATTTAATGCAAATGGCTATCAGATCCGCATGATGAACGATTCGGTCTCGTAAATTGAGCCACGTTGCATTTACATGGGTAGTAGTATACCATGATAAAAATAATGAATTAAAGAAATAAATTAATAATGCAGTTTTGACACTAAGTAAACTAAGTGACAGGCTATCAGTTTACATCCATACATAACCTCACGTCTTTTCTCGTGGGGTTGACAGACACCACAGAACGCCACCTACTACGATCTTTATATACTACTTTCGCCTCGTCCACAGTTAGCGAGTTCCAAATTTGAATTGATGACCATTTAAAAATGTATTAAAATATCTTTACAAGATTTAAAGAAGGAGAGGTTAGAGTGGCTCTTTTCAGGAGTTCGGTAGAGTTTGACTGTCTTTGTGACCTAAAACACGTTATAATAATATCGGTTCTTTCCAGTCTAATGCAACAGGGTACAACAATGCCAGGGGACGTGTTACTAGTGTGTGCGTTCATATCGTATGTGGGATGCTTCACTAAGCAGTTCAGATTGGACCTCATGCATAAGAACTGGCTTGTGTTTTTGAAGACTTTAGAGGTGTGTATTTTGTTATTGACTTTTGGGGACATAAACGAATGTTTGTTTGTTTTATAGATCCTTAGAATCATCATGTTTTGACTGGAATCCAAACCTAAATTTCGAATTACCTAGATGTTTTATGTTGTTACTAAAGTGTTAAGGAGTAACTAAAAACACTAAGTTAAGAATGTCTCCAAGATAAGATGATTCTCTCAAATTCTAAAAGGACACTATATTTTGAGAAAAGACACTGTGTCTTGAGATTCCGAAAGAATCTTAAAATCCTATAGGATAATTTTATAGACAATGAATTTCGAGTCACCAAAGAACGTAATTTTGTAGTTAATGCTGATGATATAAACTCAAATATAATTGAACAAGTACGTAAGTACTTCGGTACTTCGTAAGTACTAGTTGTTTTGGATTAGGCAGTAATGCCTACACCTAATTATAACGTTATTTTAATTAAAGCCACCGATACCAATAACAGAAGGCCTGGATCCACTTACGATGCTAACAGACGATACGACGATAGCGATGTGGCAGAACGAAGGTCTACCTTCAGACCGCATGAGCACTGAGAATGCAACCATACTGTCTAACTCTGATCGGTGGCCGCTGATGATTGATCCTCAGGTTGGAAATACAGGAAAAATTTTTAACCAGTGCGTAAATTTTGCCATAATAAACTTCAACACGTTTTATTAAACACGTATATTTTATTTTGATATGTCTTAGTACTAAAAAAAAAGTTATTGCTTACGAAACATGTTTACTTAAAAACCATATTTCATTGTCACTCAGCGCTAGCTCATTCCCCACCCCCTCACCCCAGCCATGCGCCCGGGCGGCGGCGGCGGCCGCGAGTTTTCATTGATAGTATGGCGAATAGATTATGTCCTGGATGTTTTGCTTATTTCAAACTCGGATAAGGATGAAATTTTTTTGATATTTTTTTTTTAACTAAACACGGAAATGTGTTCTATTACTGACACTGAACTACCAAAAAAAATTTACGCACTGGTTAAAAACTTATCCTGTATAGTTGTTCTATTAAACGCAATTTTAGTTGCTTATATCTTTCGGAAGTTTGAGCATTGCTATTAGTTTATGTAAGATTATAAATATGATACGAGTATATATGTAGCCATTGTTCCATAAATTGTATCACCATTCCAATGAATAAATAATCACTTTGAACTCATCATCATCTGCCTAGCCTTTTCCCAACTATGTTGGGGTCGGCTTCCAGTCGAACCGGATGCAGCTGTATATCAGTATTTTACATGGAGCGACTGCCTATCAGACCTCCACAACCCAGTAATGGGTAATATGATACTCTTGGTAAGACTGGTTGTCAGACTTTCTGGCTTCTGACTAACAGTAACGACTGTCAAAGATCTACAAATGACAGCCGGGACCAACGGCTTTACGTGCTTTCCGAGGCACGGAGGAAACTCGTTATGGTAAATGGTCACCCATCCACAGACCAACCTCGGCAAGTGTGGCTTAACCCGGAATATCGGTCTATGCGGCTGTAATTATTTAGCCACGAGCTCCTCAATAATAATAAATAATCACTTTGATCTAATTACTATTAAACCCTAACGCCTTTCCCTTCAGCACTTTTTGGAGGAAAGACGAAAGGTGGCAAAAAGCTCTCCCTCATGAAGTAAGATCTCACGAATACTAAATTTGACCTTTACAGTTACAAGGTGTAAAATGGATCAGACAAAAGTACGGTGACAAACTGCGAGTGATAAGGTTAGGACAAAGAGGTTATTTGGACATTATAGAGAAGTCTATCATAAAGGGAGAAACTGTCCTCTTTGAAAACATTGGCGAGACTGTAGACCCTGTGCTGGATCCATTATTAGGAAGGACGCTGATAAAAAAAGGAAGGTAAGATTAAAAAGAAGTAGTTCTACAACATAAACAAATACAGAACAACTAACAGAAGTTGCAGTGGTTTGGGAACAGTGTGGCGGGCTTGTCCCATTAAAAAAAAACATAAACAAATACTTTAGAATGGGTAGTTTTGCATCTTTGACAAGTTCAAGGAGCTAAGTATGCTGATTCTCAACACGAATCAATAATAAAACAAATAATTTTTTTTTGTAAGTGATTTTCGATTTCGCTGGGTTTAGGCAGGCGGGGCGACGCACACAGTGATATAGTCGAGCGGCCCTTCCTATCGTATATTCCTTCCTATCGCAACAGAGCGGTTAACTGTTCTTTGAAAGAGGTGTATTCTGAAATACAGTTAAACATAAAAAAGCTAGTATTTATTAATCATTAAGCATGATTGTGTCGTAATTTTATTTATGTTCTTTTTATGACAATCTCCAAAAATTTTACGAGAATGCAAAACTGCACATTGTATTATAGTTGCTAATACAACATAATACCTTACAGAGCAATCAAAATGGGTGACAAAGAGGTAGAATACAGTCCAAATTTCCGACTGATTCTACACACGAAACTAGCTAACCCACATTACAAGCCAGAGATGCAAGCTCAGACAACTCTAGTCAACTTCACAGTAACTCGCGACGGTCTAGAAGACCAACTTTTAGCAGAAGTAGTAAAAGCCGAAAGACCAGATCTAGAAGATTTGAAAGCAGAATTGACGAAACAGCAGAATCAATTCAAGATTCAGTTGAAGTCACTTGAAGATGATTTACTTTCGCGTCTGTCTTCAGCCGGTGATGATATTCTTGGTGATACGGCTTTGGTGGAGAATTTGGAGACTACGAAAAGGACTGCTGCTGATATAGAGAAGAAGGTGAGAGCAAAATCATTTATAAAAACAAAACAAAAAACTTTCGGATTAGTGTGTTAAAAAAGGTTCCATCTTCTTTGTACGTGTTTTATGTTTTGAGTGCGTTATATTACGCCTTGCAGTTAACAGTGATTTTTTCGCCCCCATTTTCCAGTAACAAATGCCTAACCTTATTTAGTCTGATGTGCAGTATGCGTAGTTAACGGCTACGTAATGTCTTTTTATACCCCGTATATTATGATGCAATAAAGTATTATGAAAAGTCTTTAAAATCCTAAAACAATTAATTTTCTTTTAAGGTAATAAAGTCATCTTGTTTTAGGTGGCTGAAGCGAAAATAACTTCACGCGAGATTGATGTGGCTCGTGAGTTCTACCGACCAGCTTCTGCAAGAGCCTCCTTATTGTACTTCATCTTGAACGACCTTAACACCATTAATCCAATATACCAGTTCTCTCTGAAGGTAAATTGAAATTTCACATAATATCTTAGTTTGTTATTTTCTTCTTCTTCTTTTACTTTTAGCATATAATTAAGCTCATAATTTTTTAGTCTGATCATAAATATACATACAAGTTTTTTTTATCCATTATTAAAGTTATTTGAAAGTGAATGCCTAAGGTCTTTTGGAGTAATTCGACACTACGTTAACCTTTCCTTATAATAATATGATTCTAAGTATAATAGCAGGTAAAATAGTAAGAAGATTATAGTTACAGTTTTTTTTCTCATCTGACCATCAGATATTTCAATTTTATGCTCAAATCCTGAGAACCTTTCCAGGCATTCAGCGTGGTATTTCAAAAAGCGATATCTCGTGCCGAGCCTGCAGAAGGGCTCGGTCCTCGTATCAAGAACCTCATCGACTGCATCAGCTTCTCAGTATACCAATACACCTCTAGGGGACTGTTTGAGTGTGACAAACTTATATTTGCCTCGCAAATGACGTTTCAGGTAAGCAGTAGAATTGTTATTAGGTGTTGTTATAAAATACGTAAAGTGAAATTCAATCATCAAATTCGTCATCATTATAGTGATTTTATTCATCTTCACTGACATCATCATTTCCTTGTCTTTGTCCCATGTTACTTGGGTTCGGCGCAACACGTTTTCTTCTTAATCGTTTTCAACTTTGGTTTCGCCGTGCAAGGCAGCCGTTTGAAGTGTGCAACCATCAGGGTCATGGCTATTAAGTATTTCACTATGATACACATTTATATTAGCCTCTGAGACCATACACTCCTGGCCATATTACACATTATGACATGTCGAATAAACCAATACATCTTTTAGGTGCTTCTCATGAGTGAAGAAGTGTCATCAGTGGAGTTGGATTTCTTCCTCCGGTTTCCCATTAAGCCTCATGTGACGAGTCCAGTAGACTTCCTATCCAACCAGAGCTGGGGAGGTATCTGTTCTCTGGCCGGTAAAGAAGAGTTCAGGAATTTGGACAGAGATATTGAGACATCGCCTAAGAGATGGAAGAAAATTGTAGAAGTGGAATGTCCTGAAAGGGAGAAGTTTCCTCAGGTATAACGGATTCCTATTTGACCTTTGTTGATACTATTAAAAAGCATACTTAAGGGGTATTTGAGCTAGCAACCAATCATACGCAAACGATTTCATCATCACATTTATTTTTTATTTTATTTTGGTTTTTATTGATAGACACTTCATTTTCAGGAATGGAAAAATAAAACAGCTCTACAAAGAATGTGTATGTTGAGAGCATTGAGACCAGACAGAATGACGTATGCAGTAGCGTAAGTACTAATTACACATTGACGTTTTAACTCACTTAAACTTAAAACTATTGAATAAGTTATAAATAGACATTGTGACATCTTCAGAGCATACATAGAAGAAAAAATGGGCGGCAAATACGTGGAGAACCGAACAGTAGAATTCAGCAAATCTTTCGAAGAAACCAGTTCTACGACGCCAATATTCTTCATTCTATCTCCTGGAGTCAATCCGTTGAAGGACGTGGAGGCTTTAGGCAAGATCATGGGATACACAGCAGATAATGGGAACTTCCATAATGTGTCGTTGGGTCAAGGGCAGGAAGTGGTGGCTGAGCAGGCCATGGATGAAGGCTTGCAGAAGGGACATTGGGTTGTGTTACAGGTGAGATAAATCGTAGTTTGCATTTGCAGTATTTTTGGGTATATAATAAGTAGCCCCTTGTACCAATTTTGATTGACAATAATGTAGTATTGCTACACCAAACAATTAACCTAAGACCCCGTGACTGCCAGATCTATGTACGTCATATCAAAAAAGCTGAAACTTTCTCAGCGCATTGTCCCCAACACGGGTAACAACGATTGGCTACTATAAAGTTAGGAGCATGGTGGCTTTGGCAGGGAGTAGGCAGGAAAGTTGTGAATAATCCTGCCAAATTACGCCATCGTATAAAGGCTATTTTTTTGTTTTTATTTTCTTCAAAGTGATGTTAGAAGTCACTACGTCAATTGTTAAAAAATTTGCATAGCTTTATTACAAAGTCATTTCTCCCAAAAAAAAAACTAACTAAAACACTGCTGTTTAGTTTCAACCAGGTTTCTTTTCCAGAACATTCATTTAGTAAAGAAATGGCTGCCAAGCCTTGAGAAGAAGATGGAGAGCTTCGCAAACGGATGCCATGATGACTTCCGTCTGTTCATGTCTGCTGAACCGGCGGCGACTGCTGCAGCTCATATTATACCGCAAGGGATCTTGGAGTCAAGTATCAAGATCACTAATGAACCGCCTACTGGAATGCAGGTAGATTCTCTTGAAAAATTGTATATGTGTTGAACTTAGGTATTCTAAACACACACACCAATTGATTTTCCTTGGTATCTGCCGAGTAAAATGTTCAATGGTTCAATAAGATTTTCCACTCGTTCTGAAGTCAAAATAGTGTTCTGAGTGCACTGGCGAAGTTCAAGGATGTCGCTTATACCGGGATGAGTGTAACCATATCATATCACGTTTATTAATGTCTACAGGCAAACATACACAAAGCTCTCGACAACTTTAACCAAGAAACGCTAGAGATGTGTGGCAAGGAAGCTGAATTCAAAGCGATATTGTTCGCACTTTGCTACTTCCACGCCGTCGTTGCTGAGAGACGGAAATTCGGACCTCAGGGCTGGAACAAGATTTATCCATTTAATGTTGGTAAGTATTCTAAATCTGTTTTTTTTGTGTTCGTAATTCTTTTTCTTTTCAAATCAAATCAAATCATTTATTTTTGCAAACATGGGTAAGTGGTACATCGATGTTTTCTTGAAAATATAGTTCTCCATGTTCTACCATCTCATGGGCATGCAAAAAAATATTCAACTCTAAAATTATACATATCATCATTAGAGTCACATTTTATTGTAAGCACTGATTAACTAATAGGCTGGAGTTCAAATATTTAAACACACTCACTTTTATAGTACTATTTTGGTCCTTTTGACCTTAGTAATAGTTAATAAAATAAAATCATCTGATGATAAGATTAAGACTACCTGGCAAATAATAAATAATGAAACAGGTAGGAAGAAACAGTGTAATAATAAATTTAGTTTGGAGACTTCACATGGGATTGTAAACTCTGATGTAGAAGTAGCTCAGGCATTTGAAAACTTTTTTGTTAATATTCCCCTAGTCACAACGGAATCATTAAATTCATCTCCTGCACTTTCCGTTGCCCTTCTTAGAAATAATGTAAAGGCATGCCCCTTGGAGTTTAGATTTCAACATACGAATCCCCAGGCTGTTATTAAAACTTTTAAAGATCTTAAAATGAAATCAACAGAAGATCTTTGGGGAATGTCAGTAAAAGTCTGTACATCTATAATAGAAACTATTGCGCCTTATTTAGCTTTCATTTTTAATATAAGCGTAGATCAGGGAGTCTTTCCGGATCTCATGAAACTCAGTAAAGTAGTTCCATTATTTAAATCCGGTGAAAGTAAGGAACTTAACAACTATAGACCTGTTTCAATACTGCCAGTTTTCAGTAAGGTGTTTGAAAAGCTATTACTCAGTCAAATGTTACGTCACTTTAATAAAAATTCCATCTTTCATGACCAACAGTACGGTTTCACCAAAGGGCGTTGTACAACTGACGCCGGTGTCTCCTTAATTAAAAACATTTTTAATGCCTGGGAGGAAGCACAAGATGCCATTGGAATCTTTTGCGACCTCTCCAAAGCGTTCGATTGTGTGGACCATAAGACACTATTATTGAAACTGGAGCACTATGGGATTAGAAACACATCTCTTGATTTAATAAGATCATACCTGGAAAACAGACAGGTTAAAGTTCAGGTGAACGGCGTGAACTCATTGGGGTCTGAAATGACAATGGGCGTTCCTCAAGGTTCGATTTTGGGTCCATTTCTCTTTTTAGCATATATAAATGATTTGCCACAATTACTGCAAAAGCAACCTAATATGGTGTTATTTGCAGATGATACGTCATTAATTTTTAAGATAGACAGACGTTCTAGAAGTCTTGACGAAGTTAATAACTCAATTCTTCAGGTTCAAAATTGGTTCACGGTAAACAATTTGGTACTAAATGAAAAGAAAACCAAATGTATTAGATTTTCTTTACCAAATGTTAAAAATACCGCATGTGACCTCATACTGAATGGCGAAAAACTGGCTTTTGTTAATAAAACGGTTTTCTTAGGAATCACGCTAGATGAAAAATTACAATGGGGACCACATATAACATCTCTTGCAGGGCGGCTAAGCTCAGCAGCTTTTGCTGTTAGGAAGATTAGACAGTTAACAGATGTCGATACTGCGCGTCTGGTCTATTTTAGCTACTTTCACAGCATTATGTCGTATGGCATTCTACTGTGGGGTCGGGCTGCTGACATTGAATCCATATTTATTTTACAAAAGAGAGCTGTCAGAGCCATTTATAATCTCCGTCGCTGCGAATCTCTTAGGGAACTATTTAAAAAGATTAATATTATGACAGTGCCTTGTCAATACATTTACGAAAATATTATGTATGTAAGAAAAAATTTACATCTTTTTGATAAAATAAGTGATAGACATAATTTTAATACTAGAAATAAGGACAAATTAGCTCAACCATTTTTTAGATTGTCCAAAGTGCACTTATCTTTCATGGGGTACTGTGTTAAATGTTACAATAAAATACCTAGTGATATATTAAAATTAAATGAAAGAAAATTTAAAAATTGTATTAAAAGCACACTTTGTAAACAAGCATACTACAAGTTAGAGGATTATATTCAAGATAATAATGCTTGGAAACATGCTGGTCTTGCTCCATAGGACAATTTCAAGTCTTGACAAAATCAACTGGTTGCTTATTTAATCATAAAACTAATTTGTTTTGACCAATAATTGTTTTTCTCCTCGACATTAATTCTACATTTGAGTTTGACTCACACACTGATTCGTTGTCTTTGAAATGTTAGA
The DNA here is from genome assembly GCA_932526535.1 of Caradrina clavipalpis. Classification (NCBI taxonomy): domain Eukaryota; kingdom Metazoa; phylum Arthropoda; class Insecta; order Lepidoptera; family Noctuidae; genus Caradrina; species Caradrina clavipalpis. The sequence continues at coordinate 4,315,806 of OW052088.1, forward strand.
AGTAATCATCTACGATCACAATATTGGCGTTAAATATTATAATTAATTTAGCTTTCATCTCTAATTTGTAGCACTGAGTACGTATTGTAGTACTTTGAGTGACTTTTTATTTTTGATAGATCGTTTTGACATTTATATATCTTTTTATGGAATGAATGTAACTATACAACTTATTGTAATACATTGTTATTTAAAAGAGTATGTATGGAGTTTCTTGCCCGTTCTTCTCCATACGAAACTACCTTTTGGAATGGGCAACTAGATTCAATATTAATGATTTTTTTATGTAATGACGTTCAAAAGTGCCTTTTAATGGCCTAATTGAAATAAATGATTTGACTTTGACTTTTGACTTTAGTGGCACCTTACTGCTTAGCATACATTAAACTGATTGTGTGATATTTTTGGTAAATATAATTATTATAAGGGCAGGAAGATGATGATGATGATGATTTTTGCGTCAATATTTATTCTAGAATTTGGTTTCAGGTGATCTAACTATAAGCGTGTTCGTACTGTACAACTATTTAGAGGCGAATGCAAGAGTGCCTTGGGAAGATCTTCGGTACCTCTTCGGTGAGATCATGTACGGGGGACACATCACTGACGACTGGGATCGCAGGCTCTGCAATGCTTACCTGGAGGAGTTGATGCAGCCTGATCTTGTGAGTTATGATTTCATATTTATGATTTCAAAACTGTTAATACACACACCAGCTTTAGAAATACTTGTATGAAAGAGTCATTCAAAAAAGATTTCAGGATAATTTTCACGCATATGAATAACTAGCTTCTGCCTGCGATGTCATTTGCGCGGCTTTTTTCATCCATGTTATGTTACGTCTTTGTTTACTTCCGCGTGTCAAAGCTATTATGTTATATACCCTATAAACTTCCTTGATAAATGGGCTCTGTAACGCAAACAGGTTTCTTGCAAATCGGACCATTAGTGTCTGAGACTATCGCGTTCAATCAAACAAATAACTTTTCAGTGTTATAATTTTAGCTAATGATGATAATAGTTCAAATAGGCAGTCGCTCCATGTAAAACACCGATGTTGAGCTGCATCCGCTTAGACTGGAAGCTAACCCTAACATAGTTGGAAAAAGGCTAAGCAGATGATGATAATGATGATAGTATCTAAGTCGAAGTTTATTAGTAAAATCTTTTTGAATGAATGGGAAAAAATAAACATATTTTATATAAAGTAATTTATAGTCATGATAATAATACCTAATTAGAACATCAAGCAGGTTTGCCTTCATCACAATCCCATATTCAGGTTGATGGCGAGCTCCAACTAGCTCCTGGCTTCCCCGCCCCTCCTAACACAGACTACGTAGGCTACCACCAGTACATAGAAGATGCCATGCCGGCCGAGTCTCCGTACCTCTATGGCTTACATCCTAACGCTGAGATAGGCTTCCTTACCACCACGTCTGAGAATCTGTTCAGGACTATATTTGAGATGCAACCGAGAGACGCTCAGGCGTCTGGAGCTGCTACTGTTACTCGAGAGGATAAGGTTAGTCAGAATTGTTTAAACGATTTTAGACGTAATTATTATGGTGTCTCCGTCTTCTTTTCGAACCCGTTAAAAACCATTCCTACCTTATTTGTATGAGAAGAGGCCTTTGCCGTCTAGTGGGATAGTAATAGGCTGGTATTATATTATATTATTTATTATCAGTACCTACGTGGCCACGTTTATCGCGGCATTGTTATATCCTCCAAAGTGCAGATGTAGCTTCATCTTGGGTACTGCAACAAGTGGGCCATCGTCTGGTTGGAATATTATTAGGCTAAAATCGTTAATATAAAATTTATGTAAAATTGCTACGTTTAAACGAATCCCATATAAGTAAGAAAAGAGTCATTTTTTCTTTTTTTAAATGTAAATGACAAAAAACATGCTGCAGAATGTCTATGTTTAGCAAATATAAGCTCTCAAACATAAGGATTAAAAAGAATATACTTGTTAAAAATCTAAAACGAAACGTATAAATTTTCTCCAAAACAAAGGTAAAGCAAATGCTAGACGAGATAATAGAGAAGTTGCCAGAAGAGTTCAACATGACAGAGATTATGGGGAAGGTGGAGGAGAGGACGCCCTATGTTATAGTGGCGTTCCAGGAGTGCGAGCGGATGAACTACCTCACTGGGGAGATGAAGAGGTCTCTAAGGGAACTGGATTTGGGGCTAAAGGTAATATTATTCATCATCATATTAGCCTATAGCCGTCCACTGCTGTACTTAGGCCTCCACCATAGATTTCTAATGGGACCAGTTGAAAGCAGCCTGCATCAGTCTTCCTGCGGTCTTTATAAGGACGTCTGTCCACCTTGGGGGTGGATGTCCTACGCTGTGCTTGCCGGTGTGTGGACTCCACTCGAGAACTTTGCGGTCCCATCGACCATCAGCTTTAACAAACTCAAGCTTTAACTACTTTGCTCAAGGATTAACCAGTTGTTTAATAAAAATTTGGGTTAATATTGATTTGTTATGTTTCAGGGTGAATTGACAATAACATCGGATATGGAAGATTTAGAAAATGCATTATTTTTGGATCAAGTGAGTACGACATTCTAAATATTTTGTAATTTGTGAATCGTATTTGGCATTTGACTCTAACTTACAACAACGATCTTAAGGTTATAAAGGTTTGCCAACATGTTCCGTATACATGATTTCTTTATCTTTAAGTATACCTAACACATTTGACTTTGAATCTGATTTTGACATTATCAGTTTCAACATATTTAACAATTATACCACATTAGTGGTATAATTGTTAAATTAACGACTAATTATTAGACTTTCTTCTTGAATTTGGAGCTTACACTTATTAAAGTGTAAGCTCCAAATTCAAGAAGAAAGTCCTTGAATTTAGAATTTGAGACAACTTTAAATCGTTGACTAATATGAACTTGGAGTTCTTGTATTTACTGAATAGGTACCAGCGATTTGGTCCAGCCGTGCCTATCCATCGTTGCTTGGTCTTTCTGCCTGGTTCGTGGATCTGACGCTGAGGTTACGAGAACTTGAAACATGGGCTACTGACTTTGTTGTAAGATTATTTTGTATTCTTAGCTTCCTTTTCCAAATCTATTAAATTACTAGCATTTGCACGTTATTTCATCCGCGTAAATATCAGTTATAGCACCTATTTCCTTAACCAGATCCCAATTTATCTCTTTGCCTAGTTTAATTATGATCCTTTCAGTAGTTTTTGCGTTTTTGAGCCGGACAGAATTACTTTCACATTTCAAGATAGCGTGAGTGTTTAGTGGAATCTTCATTGCTCTTTATTTTCTTCTTCCTTATCACCATTTAGCTACCAGCATCAGTCTGGCTGGGTGGTTTCTTCAACCCTCAGAGTTTACTCACAGCCATCATGCAGAGTACTGCCAGAAGGTACGAGCTGCCTCTTGACAAGATGTGTCTGCAGTGTGATGTCACTAAGAAGATGAAGGAGGAATTTACGTGAGTACTAGTGGTTTAATAACTGTGCTGTAATAGGAACAAATTAGATCACTTCATTAAGTGAGAAGAATTGAAATCTCCTATCTTCTTCTTATCGTGTGGGCAGTAAGGTCTAACGACCCCAAACACCCTAGTGTCAGAGTTTCTAAACCGCCTCAAGGGCCTCTGACATGGTTACTGATGTCAGTGATGTCCAAGATAAACTTAGAAAGTACATATGAATTAGGAAAAGTCACATTGGTACTTGCCCGTGCCCGGTTGCGAACCCACAACTTCGTGCATGGGAGGCGGGCGCCTTAACCACTGGGCCATCACGACACCTAATCGACGCCAATCTCCTATAATATATGATCAGAATCAGTGAGTCACTAGTAAACATGAATAAAGCTGCGTTCACACCAAATTGTACAGTCATACATTTTAAACTTTACGATTACGTCTCCGACGGATTATACATTTTTTGTGAACGCGGCCTAATAGAAATTAAAAATCAAGTTAAGACTACATTCTAATAATACACAAAAATAATAATCATCATTTTCTGTTACACTTTTAATGAAATATTCAGTTAAAAATCTAAATAATAATTGGAAAATAAAAACACAATTTAATATTTAAACTATGGTATAATAATGACAACATTTCTTCATTGTTTTGTACTTTTCATAGGTACTGGTGAGTAAACAGCTTCTACGAAATTTAAGTATTATATATATAGTACACAGTACATTTAAATCTTATACCGGTTAAAAGGTGCCTCAGTAGAATAAACAAATAATTGGCTGAAATGACATAAAAATCACACGCATGACAACAGCACACAAGATACAAAAAGTAGCTAAAAGGACGTTCAGAAATTAAATTCTTGTAACATTTTTGACGTTCAGAAATGTAACTCAAATGTCAATGTCAAATTATTTATGTCAATCACATCATCAAAAGGCACTTTTGAACGTCATTTATATGTAAAAAAGAATTGAATCTAGTTGCCCCTTCTAAAAGGTAGTTTTTCGTATGGAGGAGGATTCTTGTAATATATTTTTTTCCTTTCGACAGCTTTTAGTAGAATTTAATATGGGTTGAGAGAGTTTAAACAAGGGTAAATGTTTTTTTTTTTGTAGACAGTACGATGTATACCTATCTTCATTTTAACATATTTTTTTACGGCCTCTGCTTCGCTTAGATAAAATTTAATACATGCTTTTTGTACATAATATGAGGCTGTTGGCGATTCTTAAAAACGTTACAATATGTGCTGTAAGTACTTATCAATAAGGTTCAGTTTTGCATCCTCATCAAATTCCAGGGGGTGACTATGCTAGTGAATCTCACCACGGGTCAGTAATAAAATAATTAGGTTATTTTTATATATTTTTGTAGCTGGTTATTTTCGAATTTGAACGAGTCATCTTGCCGGGTTTAGGGGGCGAGACACTTCCTACCGCATAGGCAACGGGGCGATTCTGTTTTTTGAAAGTAGTGTAGGTATTTTAAAGTGCTTTCAAACATAAATGACAAAAAAAAACAGTATTTTTTCTTTATTGATCAGGTGTCGTAACTTTATTTATTTATGTATTTTATGACAACCTCCTGAAATTTGACGTGGTTACGAAACTGCATCTTGCTTAGAGTGATTGATAACTAGTGACCGATACTTAAACACATGATTGTTCTTATGATAGTAAACAATTTTCCCAAAGAAACGACTTTTTTAACACACTTTTTTTTTTAACATACGGTAAAGGCGTGCCCACACTCGCGTTATGTACGGTTGATAGTTGAATTAAAAAGGAATTATGCATGGTAAAAGTTGAATTGTTTTGTTTGTATAATAGATTAACAATTTTTTTTTTACTATTTTATTTATTAATTTGTTGTATGTATTTATTTAATAATTTGTTACTCTATATGCTATTGGATTCATTTGCTGAGTAAAAAAAATAGTTTATTTGGGAAATTTGTTTCTTATCAAGAATATAGTGTTCAGTTGTAGTAGAGCTTGCGAAAGAGTTAGTCCGGGTAAGAACTACCACCATACCTATTTCTGCCGAAAAGCAGCGTTACTGTGTTCCGGTTTAAAAAGGGTATCATCATCGCCGGTGAAATAACTGAACATGAGACATTTCAACTTTGTCTCTGGGATGGCAACGCATTTGCAAGGCCACCGCCGCCTCTTAGACATTTGCAATACCAGAGTATTGCTGCTATACAGGATAAGTTTTTAACCAGTGCGTAATTTTTTTTTGGTAGTTCAGTGTCAGTAATAGAACACATTTCCGTGTTTAGTTAAAAAAAAAAAAATAAAAAAAATTTCATCCTTAACCGAGTTTGAAATAAGCAAAACATCCAGGACATAATCTATTCGCCATACTATCAATGAAAACTCGCGGCCGCCGCCGCCGCCCGGGCGCATGGCTGGGGTGAGGGGGTGGGGAATGCGCTATCATGTTTGCAAAGTTTTGATCCTTATGATTGATCCTATCGATTAGTGCCATAAAAGTACAAGATGCTATTTTTTCGGATTTTAGTCGGTTCGATTCCCGGGTGTGCCAACTGTATTTTCAAAATTATTTAAATGCAGTTCTGTTTCTTTTTTAAAATAAAGGAATATTTCCTTTAAGTAAAATTTGCTATCTTCAGTATTTAGAGTACTTTCCCTCCAGGTAGCATAGTAAATTTCCACCCTGTATAGTGTATAATTGGTGTAGGTAGGGTAGGTATATACAAAAATGCCACAGTCTTAAACATATCAATGTGCAACTGTACTAATACAAAACAAAGTAGATCATAGGGTAGCTATGTATAAAGATTTAGCAGTAAATAATACTACCTATTTAGGTTCAATAAATATGCTGTATTTACTATCTGAAGTAATAAGTCCATCTCACTATCTTCTTTCTGCCATTATTCTTCTAAGCTTACCTAACTCTTTCTTCTTAACTTGTATAGTAGGTAAACTTCTTTTAACCTCTATAGGTTTCAGCATTGTATTGTATCATACGCTTCTGTAATAAGATCTGTAAATAGGTGCAATACGGTACAAACTTAATGGCGGCTCGGAAATTAGCTGCGAGTGTAAGTTAGCAGGTTTATCCTACTACTATTATAAAGGCGAAAGTTTGTAAGTATGGATGTATGGATGTTTGTTACTCTTTCACGCTTAAACGGCTGAATGGATCTGGATGAAATTTGGCACAAAGATAGATTATAGTCTGGAATAACACATAGGCTACTTTTTATCCCGAGAAAATGTACGGTACCCGTAGGATAACACATCAACTGTGACGCGGACGAAGTCGCGGGCAGAAGCTAGTTATTATATATTTAGGCTCCATTTAATTACTTCTATAGCAAACATAAAATATACAATATAGGATGTTTGGCAGAACGTTGAACATACGAAAATGGTGGATAGGTGGGGTCATCTGCTACTTACTCAGCCTAAAATTATTTGGCCCTAACGCCCGGTGTACCTACCAAAAAAAAAATTTTTTTTTGCTTTCTTCTAGTTTTACCACTTTCTTAACTTTAAAGTGTATTTTTTATTAAAAACAAAAAAAAAAAACAACCTGGGGCCGGGGACCAGGGCCAATTAAATCAGGGCTGAGTAAGTATGGAGCTTAAATTATTATTTAGTCGAATCAACCTGCGCAAATCTGCACTCGTAGCTAACTACCGAGCCGCCACTAAGTTTGAATTGTACTATACCAAAATTTTACTAAGTAATCTGTATATATGTATATGTTCTTAGGGCGTGCACACATAACCACGGCACGGTGGCGTGTCCGGCACACGACAGCAACCATCTTTTGAAACTTGCAGTTCTTGTCTAGATCTTTGATTCTTTGGTCTTGTTTTTTCTTTATTTGTCAGGGTGCTAAGTGTGAGTTTTGTCGACTCATGTTGGATTGCGAGCGCATTTGAATTTCGTGTAACAAAATGTGGTGCTACAATTTTTCCTATATAAAATTCTAACTCGTACGCAATCGAATGTGAGTGAAAAGTCTCACACTGTAAGTTTCAGTACACGATTGTTGCTGCCATGTGCCGGGCGCACCGTATACAGCACCGTGCCGTTTCACGATGTCGGCGCAGCGCCCAGCGGTGATGTGTCCACGCCCTTACCAATACTAACATGTACTCTGGTCCTTAGCTTATTAATAACTAATTACGACAAAAACACATTTGATGAACAAGACATATCAAAATATAATGATGAAGTCACCGTTATGAGGAAGTCATAGGTTTTTATAAAATTAATTTATTAATTATATGGACAGTATAAAAACACAAGACCTCAAAGTAACTTTAAAATTAACAGAATGTGAATGTGTGTGTGATGAGAATTACATCGGTAAAAAGGAAGTAAAAATAAAAGAAAATGTAAGAATTACCTCCCATCGGAAAAAAAAGGCTACGGTAAACTAAGTGGCACGGAAGTAACATGAACAAGTCGTGGAATTAGTGACCAATATTCTATGTCCAATAGTATAACAATTTCAATTTATTTACACACTCACTATTAATGAATACTATCATAACATAACCGCAAAACCAAAGCGATGCTATAAGAAAACTTAACTCTAAAATTAACTAGTATTACGTATTATTTAAAATTATATCAATGATACTCAAAATTGATCTTACAAAATTCTTATTTTTTTATCAGACTCCATATTTAACATAAAACCAATCACTAATTGTCAACTACATCTAAAGACCAGAGTACATCCACCGCGCCTCTCCTTCTCTCCCTAACACCACGTATCCTCTAGGATCGCGGACACGAGGTCCGCCCCACGCGACGGCGCCTTCGTCCACGGTCTGCTCATGGAGGGAGCGCGGTGGGACCAGCAGGCCGGCATCATCATGGACTCTAAGCTTAAGGACTTGTTCCCGCCTATGCCTGTCATCAATGTGAGGGTGAGTGGGAGAATATTTGTTGTATGAAAGGGTAGTATATTACAGATGGGTGATGTCCATAACTCATTTTATTTCCTAGGAAAAACTAAGAAAACTTTGCTCGAGCCTAAATGTTCTGCACATTTTGACTTTCAGACCATCAAAGTCGGCATCGGCATCGTGTTCAGATTTTTCATATCACCGTTGCAATTTATAGTGTTTATAGGAAAGCTTTGTTCTTTAAGCCTTCGTAGGATTACCAGACGATGTTGAAACTAAAGTTAACTCAAACCTACTCTATTATATTTTTATGTTCCTATGAGGCGAGGGGAGGCCTACGTACAGCTGTGGACTGCTATAGGCTGAAATGATGATGATGAGGGGGTACGATGTAAAATCGAATTATTGTTTAAAAATTTTTTTTTGCTGTCTACTGTTCGATATGATGCCTCTTCAAAGGAAACTTGATTCTCGGCTCATCTAGCTAGCCTTACAATTTATGTAGCTTGAGAAAAATGAACTAGAGACACACAGCGCAGCAGGGTATTACTCAGCAACTCAGCCACTGCGCCAATCGTGCCATTATAATTCAATACACAAATTCAATTCCAGGCAATAACGCAAGATAAGCAAGATCTCCGCAACATGTACGAGTGCCCTGTCTACAAGACTCGTACCCGAGGACCGACTTACGTGTGGACCTTCAACTTGAAGACCAAGGACAAACCTGCCAAGTGGACGCTCGCAGGAGTTGCTTTACTGTTGCAGACATAAGCAGGGGTTTGTGTAGCAACGTTTTGCAACGGTAAAGAAATTGGGTAGATGACACCACTAATCAATTGACGTACTTTTTATGAGCTGTCAATACGCCATTCCCCCATAGATTTTCTATGACAATACTAAACTATGACGTCACTTTTTTATCATCTCAATTCACTAACTATTTATTGATATATAAAAATCGATTTTTATAGTTAATTAAAAAATCATCGGGTTTTTAGTGCTAAAATTAAATGTTTTTTTGTGAAGTTGTATCTTGAAATTATTGGTTAGTGGTGTCATCTACCCAATTCTGTGTGTTCTGGGATGTTGGATATAAGCTTTTCTCAAAGAGGAGTTTTTAGTAAAGAGACCTAGCGATTGCTTACTCCCTGATGCTAGTGCGGAGTGGACGTTCAATCAATTTATAAATTACACACAATATTTAGGCTTTATTTAAAGCCCGCAAAGTTCTCGAATGGAGATCACGCACCGGCAAGCGCAGCGTAGGACGTCCACCCACAAGGTAGACGGACGACCTGATTAAGACCGCAGGAAGACGCTGGATGCAGGCCGCTTCCAACCGGTCTTTTTGGAAATCTATGGGAGAGGCCTATGTCCAGCAGTGGACGTCCTGCGGCTGATATGATGATGATGATGATAATTTAAATCAATAGGTGCAATAAAAAAATCAAATTGATTTGAATAGGCTACTATAACGTTATCGCGCTCGCCAGGCTAAAAGATGTTTGAAAGTCTAGCCATAAGCTAAGTTCTGCGCTTTTTCGTTGCGATTAATTTATTAATAATAATTCAACTACAAAGTTAAAACTAAATAATAATTAAATTACAAACTAAGTATGTACAGTTAATATAAAACAAAATTATTTTCTTAAATTGTGCAACAATCTTCTTTTAAACTCAGGTTTGTAAAACAAGTGGCTCCCTATATCTTAGATAATTATAAATTAAACCAAAAGCGCGAGTGTTTTATTCATTTAAGCTATTTCAAATTGATGAACAATGTCCAAAATTGTAAATGTTTTGTTTTTCCAGAATTATATGTTTGGAATGTTCGTTGAGTTTTACTTTAAAGGTACTTCATTGTTATTACGGTGCTACTTCATTGTATAGTCACAACTTCTACAATGATCCTATAAATAACTAGGCACAAATAACCAAGCTATAGTAAGGAGTTTTATTTACATTATTTACTAATTTCGGATAACAACACAATCTCGTCAGTAAAAATACCTTATAACTAGCGTTAGTAATAAACCAAACAACACACGCAACATAATAAATCAAGTAAGTGTCCGAAGCAGGTTGTTCAGGCAAAGATCAAGTAAGATATAAGCTTCTTAATTGATCATCCTTGAACAAAATGCCTAAAAATAACAATGAAAATTAGTTTCCAAGTGATAATGAGTCATCCAAAAACTGAAATCATATCCCAAACTGAATTGACCTTTTAACGATGTGCACACGCCTAAATCCTAATACAAACTATTCATATAGATGACGCATCATTAGGAAGAGACAAACTGACTTAAAACTTTGCCTCTGGCGACAACATTATGATAAACTTGAAATTTGCCAGTGACCTTGTGACCTTTAGAAGGCGTCATCAATATATTGACCACAATAGAACGAGCTTTCTCTGATTATATCATTAATCTATGAATATATTTTCTTGTTTAGCTTTCACACTGTTGTACGGTGTTCGATCTTGGCATGCGGATCATATTGTAACATGGCGCCTTATTGATTTGAAGACAAAGGAATAGAAAATGTTTGTTAGTAAGAACTGTTGGATGATGGTGTTTGTAGGCGCAAAATAATCTGCGATTGTATTTTCTGTTACATTTGATGATGAATGAACAAAAATATGAAACTATTTATCCAAGGCTCCGGTTAATAGCAAGCTATTTAAGTTAAAAAAAAAAGGAAAATAAAAGGCAAAATTCAAAATTACATTTATAAAATAAAAGAAACCCTTCTAACTATCTAAAGAAATAAAAATTTGACAGATGACAAGAACAGTTTTATAGACTACCGTGCGTGTTTTACGAGATGCATCAAAGTCTAGCTCTGTTGGATATGCTAGGTATTTATTATACCTACTGTAGCAGTTATTTTGCTGAGTTCATCAGTGACCTATGAACTCGATATTACGAACAAAATAAAAGTTAAAGAGGAAAGTAGTGTTGCGTGCGCGCCTGTACAGTGTTTATTATTATGTAAGTATTCCTTGAATGAAAATTAAGCATCACACAACTCATGAAACTACGTTCATTTGGCCTCATTGGGTATAGACTTCCATGCATAGTTTCCTTGGGTTTTCAGACCCTCATAGGTTTTGTATAGCTAAAGACAACTGTGACGTCACTTTTGTGCCGACTCAATTGACCAACTACTTATTTATTTCAAAGTAATTAATGATCTAATTTTACAGTCAGTTGTAAATTAATCGGGTACCCACACCCAGGGCAAAAATAGAGCGTTTCTTTGGAGAAGTTATGTATGCCTAAGAATTGGACTTAGTAGGTACTTAATGGGGGAGTGATATGAAGTTTCGAATGACGTTATTTCGACGCACGCTATTTCGAAAAAAATTAAGAGTGGTACGCCAGTTCGAAAACACATTATGTCGAAAACCGCTATATCGAATGACGCTATTGCGACACACGCAATTTCGAAAAAAATTAAGAGTGGTACGCCAGTTCGAAATCACATACTGTATTGAAAACCGCTATATCGAAACCGCTATATTTTTGGTAATGAGTATACCACCTATAATTTGTTTGTTGATTTCTTTGTTGATTACTATACTTAATGGAAATTAAAAAGTTAACTTAAAATAATAATTAGGTACTTCTCATTCCTCTTTTTTCCCAAACCCAATACAAAGATAAGGCTTTATCGGGGTCGCCAGTTCGATCCCCAGACAAATTCAGATTGGAATATGCTATTCGCAACAGTGGATTTCGATACCAAGACTTTGAAACCGCTATATCATATTATATTGAATGGTACGCTAGTACCATTCAATATATGAGCGGTTTTCAATACGGTATGTGTTTTCGAACTGGCGTACCACTCTTAATTTTTTTCGAAATTGCGTGCGTCGCAATAGCGTCATTCGATATAGCGGTTTTCGACCTTATGTGTTTTCGAACTGGCGTACCACTCTTATTTTTTTTCGAAATAGCGTGCGTCGAAATAACGTCATTCGAAACTTCATATCACTCCCTAATGGGGGAGTGATATGAAGTTTCGAATGACGTTATTTCGACGCACGCTATTTCGAAAAAAATTAAGAGTGGTACGCCAGTTCGAAAACACATTATGTCGAAAACCGCTATATCGAATGACGCTATTGCGACACACGCAATTTCGAAAAAAATTAAGAGTGGTACGCCAGTTCGAAATCACATACTGTATTGAAAACCGCTATATCGAAACCGCTATATTTTTGGTAATGAGTATACCACCTATAATTTGTTTGTTGATTTCTTTGTTGATTACTATACTTAATGGAAATTAAAAAGTTAACTTAAAATAATAATTAGGTACTTCTCATTCCTCTTTTTTCCCAAACCCAATACAAAGATAAGGCTTTATCGGGGTCGCCAGTTCGATCCCCAGACAAATTCAGATTGGAATATGCTATTCGCAACAGTGGATTTCGATACCAAGACTTTGAAACCGCTATATCATATTATATTGAATGGTACGCTAGTACCATTCAATATATGAGCGGTTTTCAATACGGTATGTGTTTTCGAACTGGCGTACCACTCTTAATTTTTTTCGAAATTGCGTGCGTCGCAATAGCGTCATTCGATATAGCGGTTTTCGACCTTATGTGTTTTCGAACTGGCGTACCACTCTTATTTTTTTTCGAAATAGCGTGCGTCGAAATAACGTCATTCGAAACTTCATATCACTCCCACTTAATGGTGTCATAAACTCAACTCAAGTAATATTTAAGAAACACTATTAGATGACGTTCATGCATGAACTTGAACATTTATAAATATTTATGTGTAACCACGACACACAGAAACTAAGCGAGGAATGTGTCAAAAAACTTGTTGTTTTACGCAAAGAACAAAAAGCTTTAAAAGCGTAATCCTCGCGATGACCTATGACCCTCATAGACGGTAACTATGACTAATCAAAGTCTCGCAGTTATCACGAGACATCAATAATATAATCGCGAAGTTAGGTTGTTAAGAGGATATTCTCGATGCGCTTACGTTTGTACGTGATTATATTACGATATGGTCAAAAAACAATTAGATATAAGTACCTACTCGATTTTCAGTTTAAACTCTTCACATAAAAATGTATAGGGTTGTAGTCAAATAACTAAATTTCAAAATAATAATACGCTGGTGGTAATAGGAAGAAAGTAATTGAGTTACTGGAGTTAAGTTATTTTACGAAAAAGTGAAAGAGAGTTTAGATAACAAGTGTAAAAAGAAAAGTGTGAAGAAAGATGTTTGGTACTCTTTCACGCTTAAACGGATCTAGGTGAAATTCGGCACTGAAATAAATTGTAGTGTGGAATAACACATGGAATACTTTTTATTCCGTAAAAAATGTACGGTTCTCGTGGGATAATATAGGTATCAAATTTGGCGCGGACGAAGTCACGGGCAGTAGCTAGTCAGTAATAAACTAACTGATGACATAGGCGCCTAGCCGTTAAAACTTATATTTCCACCAGGAAATCCTTTTGTTTGTATATGTCACCTAGACCTTTTAGGAAGGTTAGGAATAGAGTTTGATTAATTAGCTTTTGAAGATAGATTTAACATACATAAGTAGGATGCATTTTTATTTATAACTAGACTTTTTTCTACGACTTCTTCCGCGTGGAAGTCACAGAACTTTTAAATTCGGCCTTTTAGCAAGATTCGTTCTTCACTGATGTCTCTTACCTATAAATGAATACCTACCTGTAAAATTTCAGCTTCGTAGGTTTTAGTAGTTTATAAGATTTTGTATTATTTCTTTATGTAGAATTTAGTCGGGAAATCGTCGGATGCGGGAAACGCAGGACCAGTCAAGCGGATATTTTAGGGGGGGCTTATATCCAGCTGGGACATCCTTCGGCTGATATGATGATGCTGATAATGATAGATTAGTCCAATGAAGTATCAGACAAGGTAAACCAGCCTTACCTACTTGAGATCCGGGTCTGCAAGCACTAAATCAATTAACGTTGATAAAATTCAGTACTAAATCAAGAAAAAAAAACTGACAGCGAGAGTCTCTATTATAAATGTAGTTATTTAGTGATGTCATAACGCCATTACACTAATTAGCCATAAATTTGCTGTAGTGACAAAATTACGTAAAATATCGATGACCGAATCCAAATCAATTCTTGATCAGGATGTCCTTTGATTTACAACAATATAAAAATGTTACTCACATTTCATTGTTTAAAATAAATTAATGCATGTATAGGCGAGGTCTTTCTGGTTTATTTTGTTAATTAAATAGTAAATAGGTATATTAAAATGAGACAGTTTTGTGATGGGAAATAAAAATGTTTCTTGTGAGAATATTTTAGGTCGAAACTGGTTTTCTTTAACTTAACGATTATGGATTTAGTAATGAGGTGATAACTTTTCTGAATAAGTGAGTATATACATAGAAATTATTCTTTTTATTTAACATCACTTATTTATCTAGTTATTTCTAAGGGTTTTAGTCCGTAATTAAAATATAACAATGGTCAAAAAATGAAATAATAACATGAACATAGCATGATAAAGCTGAAAAGTTAGTTGTGTTCTTTGTTTGATTGGCTAATCTCCGAAATTACTGGTCCGATTCTGAATTGTTTTTCGCTAATAGAAAGCTATGTTATCCTATACTGTTGTAAGCTATATTATATTATCAAATCCGTAAGAAAAATCACGCGGACGAAGTCGCGGGCAAAACCTAGTAGTAGCTAGTGTCAAATAATAAACCCCAGTTCATCATTATACTTATCAAGCTTCAAGGCAACATTACACGCAAAAACAAACCCTGCCACAGCATCCTATTAAAATTCAACCACCATACAGTTTATCTTAACATTTCCCTTTCTAAAATGCCTACAATTAGTTTAACTTTTGTTTAATTACGTGCGAACCGTGGGCGGAGGCATTAGCATGCTACACACACGTATTTAGTCGATGTTAGGAGACCCAGTTGGTTCTCATGTAGGAGGCACATTAAGTCGTTGTTCTTTAAACTAAAACATGCAGAAAACGAAAGTTAATGAAATGAATTATTTAGATATTCTAATATTGAATGCGGTGTGAATTTGTAGGGTTAACTTTTGTGTTTTGGTATGTTAGACCGAAGATAAGAAATAAGAAGAAGGAATTAAATATTTATTACCTTGCTCGAGCAAAGTGTTATTGGGTTTTTCTATGAAATTCTCAGTAGCAGCTTGGAGTTAGGATTTGTGCCCGGTTAATCGCAAAAGGCTGGCCCCCTGTTACGTGGGACTTATAAAAATACCGGCGAACTGTGGGTGCACAGTGGTACACCTCTGCCTAACCCTTTGGGGAAAACAGGCGTGGTGGTATGTTCTATGTAAATGATACTAAGAAGGTAGGGGCACCTATTAACCTACAGAATTTTTTTCTAATCAAGACGCTATAAATCATACTAAATAATAATTAAAGTGTAGGTAAGTATTATTATTTCATTAAATCATGTCATATTCTGTACTTTAATTATTAAAAACTCTGTTTTGATCGCGAAGTGCGAACGAACGGCGTTTAGGCAATGATTTTTATGTCAGTTTGATAATAAATGATCAATTTTCGCTTCCTGATGATGAATTCATTAAAAGTCTATAAACAACAATCATTATTACCGATATCATAATTATTTTTAGGCACAGCATGTAATTAATATACAGAATTTATAATAACTCAATATTGGTTTTAAAAACCGGTTGCGTTTTATTGTTTTAAATTATGTTCTGTATCGTTGAATCCAGATGTTAAAATTGTTTCATTACAAGTAATTACCTGTCACTCAGACAGCAGACAGTGCAGCAGTGCGGCAGTGGCGTACAGTGGTACATCTCTCCCTAACCCTTCGGGGAATACAGGCGTGATGGTATGTTCTGTATGTATGTCACAATAGTGAATCTTACTGTCAGTACAAAAAAGAATTTAATCAGAATAGTACCACCAGACCTTACCACAAACAGACAATTTTATGTCTTTATAATATTTAGTTGAGATGTGAATAAAATTGGTTATTTAATTTAAAAAAAAATAAAGTAAGTATATTTTTAGGTACTAAAATAAAGTATTTGTGATGTGTTCCGCGTTAATCCATCAAAACATTCGCGGTTGACTTCCATAACACCTGTGACGTCATGGTGTCTAACTTTGCCACCATCTTGTAAATCTTATCCTCTGTAATTAGTTGTAACAACACAGATAACATACTATAACTGGTGTAACTAATTACAATCCTTAGTGTTGTTATGTTTAAAACTATTATATAAGTAACTGTACATTTTGTAAAATAATTTGACACTTAATCACGAACACAAACAAAAATTGTGGCATAAAAACAAGCCTTTATCCTTATCCGGAATTTCATTACAATCGGTTTAGTAATTTTGACTTCATGGGGTAACAAACACACAGGCGAAGTAACTTTCACATTTATAAACAGTTAAGTATATCAATTAGTTAACTTACCAAAGTAAATAGAAGACGCTAGTCATCCTCATCTCACCTTGACACCGTAAGTAGGTACCTATCCACGTCTAATTTCCAATCCATTGTTAAAGGGCGTGTGGGCAGATGATGAACCAACTTCATGATAAATCTTAATTTTAATATCTTCCAATTAATTATAGCTAGTGTGTTAAAATATTAGTAGAGATATATTAAGTACACCGAAGTTTTCATGTTTCGACATTTTTACGGATTTTTTGGTACAATTTTTTTATTTTAAATTGCAAGAAGTATACACACTCTCATTCGCATAATAATCAAAATTAGTTCTTCCATAAGCCAATCCATAATCTCTCGATAATTAAATTAATTACTTGAAACACGCTTCAAATTAATTCAATATGCCAAGTCGCGGACAGAAGTTGGTTATTTATAAAATCGTACAGGATCGGAATATTACGACGTTTTAGGATCTTTAAAATCAAATTAAAAAAAAATCATATCATCTATTGTTTTGCCAAGATATCACAAATGGTGCAAGAACTCTGAGTCCAGAACCAACGTCATCTTAGCATGTCTAAAATTTAAAGGATTAGTATGTATGTAGTTTAGGCTTACCATCTTTTCTATAAAATAAATATACCATCACGCCTGTATTCCCCGAAGGGTTAGGCAGAGGTGTACATTAGTACACCCACTGTTCGCAGGTATATTTAGGTCCCATGTAATAGGGGGCGAGCCTATTGCCATTAACCGGGCACAAATACAAACTCCGAGCTGCTACTGCAGCTCATCTGCTCATCTTTTCTATTTAATCCTTTATCTATTCTCATATACACAAGCTACCACGGTACATTGACGAGGGCATGAAATCCTAGTCAAAAATACAAGTCATCTTTAGTTATTAACGGTAACAGTTTAATTTGTAACCTTTGACATTAGGATCAATTGTCGTTTTAACTTTTTACGGATGCACCCGATCGCATCGGACTCTGCAACAAAAACAAAACACTCTTTTTGTCCAATTTAAGTCTAGGTCATGACATTGGGAAGGTCGGAAGATCTGTCGAAGTCTAGATCTAAATTGGGTCTTCATTCCTTTGACCCTATTTTTTGTAATCCCAAAAGCCTTTTACGAGGTTCCCAGGTAGGGAACCTCTTAAAAGGTACCAGTATAATACGTTTGTTAATTTATAATTGGCACCTTCTAAATGGAATATTCAAAGCTGTTTTTCTGTGGTTTGAGATTTTGTTTTGGAATGATTAAATGACAATTAAGTAATTTATTAGAGTGCAATATTTTGGTTTGTAGTTTAGGTACTTATATTTTTTAGGGTCCATAAGTCCAGTAATCAAAACGTAGGTATCTAGCATTGAGTGGAAGGTAGTCTATTTGTTTATACACTTTATTTAAAATTTTAAAGATGAAGAAGATGTTTTTGGAAGAAGACAGAGGCCACTGAGGGCGGCCCAAAAAGACCTGCACGCGTGTGACATGGAAAAGAGTACGGGAAAAGGCTTGGAGAGTCCTTTGAGGAGTATTGAGATAGTGCAGGTCAAGAATGAATAGGCTATCTTCAAAGATCGGGACTCCTAAGTACCGAGTTGCACCTAGAATTAAAAAGTTTGGAAGAGGAAAAGCTTGCGAAAGCTTTTCGAAAATGGGATATCAGCACTGTAAAACATACCGTTTTATATAGAAAATATAGACGTAGGCTTCCGTCTGAGTCACGATATAAACAAAACGAAAACAAGTAGGTAGTAGGCAGGTAGTATTAATCACATCTATTAAGTAATGTTATATGCAAATCTCGAAGTAGGTAGTAAGATAACATTGATTTAATTTAGTTTATTTACGTTCTTCTTGAATATACTTCATTTCTATTTTTAGTATTTTTTCGGTTTTAAATATCATTGGATGGCAAAAACGGCGACGGCCCACCTGATATTAACGCTGCCTAGTTGCCATCCTAAAGTCAAAGTTGAAATATCTCATGCGCCTGTAATTACACCGGCACTCATACCATTCAAATCAGAACACAGCAACGCTACTTTACGGTAGCAGAAATAGGTATGGAGGTTCCTTTCCAAATAGCAAATTTTCAGCAACAGCCCGGAGTTTGGAAGTTGTGGTGTAACAGCCCCGTGTCACAAAGCTCTTGGCCTTTAAACCATTGGTCCTGCTCCTGATTTCTTCCCGGTCGTGTAGAATTAGCGTTTCATCGGACTATAAGAGTAAGGGAAGAGGGAGTGGTCCTGTGCTTGCGTACATGTTTGTGAATATATCCTGCATAATCAAAATTTGGTTGGTACCTATTGTACAAGTTCTCAAAATTCTACTATTGCAATTACAAGTACCTAAGCTATGTCGATAATTAAATGGGCATATTTTCGTAAAAACAACTTAGCAGGTATTCTAAGGTCGGAATCTCGTGTGCTCTTTAGTCTTTTAACGAAATCCTCAAATGGTCATACAAGTTTCCATAATTTGTAGATGGATTCTAGCTGTAAAGGTGTTAGCCCAGTTGTTGCCATACGTATGTAGCCATATGGTTGTATTCAGCGTAGCTTTTATCCGATGTTGCCAATGTAATTCTAAGTTTATCTTGGACATCACTGACTTCGGTGAAGGAAAACCATGAGGAAACCTGGACTTATAATTAACATAAGTAAGCGTGGTGATCAATGCTCGTGCCTTCTCTTTATGAGAAGAGGCCTTTGCCCTGTTTTGGGGCAATAATAGGCTAGGATTATTTAATGTGATTTTATTTATAGATAATTAGGCTTCGTTTTGCCGAAAAACCCAACCCACATTGTAATTGTTATTGTCTCAATAATAAAATTAATTCCGTCAAACTAATTAAATGTGCCAAATGTGTTACATTAGCTTAATTTACTATCCAGCAATGACAGTTAAATGTAGGTGTCAAACTAAGTACTTACTCGTAGAACACGTTTTCAATTAATCAGCGTATAATATTTGAAATCATTTTAATTCTAATGTGAATTGCTTTATTTTGACAAATACAAATCCAAATAAACAAGGAAAAACACTTAGTCCATAGTATTAGAGGGATTTATTGCAGAACATAACTATTTTACCAAAATGATGCTGGGAGTACAGGAAGGAATAAACTAATAATATAAAAATATATATAATAATAAACTAATTTTATATAATATCTTATTAATTATAATAAGATATATAAAATTAGTTATAAACTAATTATATATATCTACATAACCGACTACAACATCTAACTGTTGTCTGTATTAACTACATAATCGATTTGACAGACAAAGCTTATCGGCTGATTAATTTCTTATTACGGAACCATTATATTGCATCGGATTGACCTAAAAAGCATCATTACCTTATGATCCTACTAATATTATAAATGTGAAAGTTTGTGAGAATGTATGGATGTTTGTTACCTACTCAATTACGTTAGAACGGTTGAAGTTTGAACGGATCTGGATTAAATTTGGCACAGAGATATGTTACAGCCTTGAATAGCACTTTTTATCCTAGAAAAAAGTGTACGGTTTCCCGTAGGATAACATACCTACCTATTAACTTTGACGCAGATAAGTCGCGGTCAGAAGCTAGTCTACTATACCGCAGTCATTTCTAAAGTCAAAAGTAAGCGATTATTTTTCTTTCGCTTAGCTTTCTATACACCGATGCCTTAAGCAATTGGTCGCTCAAAACATGTAATTGGGTGTCCTCGCACCTCATATGTATAAACTAGGTACATTGATGAGCCTGTATTAGTAATCAAACAGTGTCATCAATTAAATTCATTTAAAATGGTGTTAGTTAAAAACTCATGTAAATTCTGATTGGCTGAGGTCAACGAATGTAATTTGATTAAAGTAACACGATTGGTTTGATTATTTTAGTGCAGATTTTTTAATGAAATTATAATTTAAATATATCTATACTAATATAATAAAGATGAGGAACTTTATTGTTTGTTTATTTATTCAAAACCGCTTATCTTTCGAATTAATTGTCGGACTGGAAATAATCTTTTTGTATATAATAGCCCGGTTTATGTGGAATAGAATAAGCTATATAACATCACGCCACAACCTATGGGAGCGGAGCAGTAACCAAAAATGTAACTGAACGCGGATGAGACTGCGGGATATTTAGGTAGTAATATTATTAAGGAGAAATGCTTTTACATTTTCATTGTAAGAGGTGATTTTTGGAAGTACTACTCCGATTACAAAAAATCTTTCACTGGTAGAAAGCTACACTATTACCGAGTGACTGCCCCGTTGGTCTCGTGGTCGCAAGCGCAACTGCTGAGCAAGGGGTCCCGGGTTCGATTCCCAGGTCGAGCAAAAAGTGTTATTGGGTTTTTCCATTAGGAATTTCTCAGTAGCAGCCCGGAGTTTGGAAGTTGGTGGTGTGACACCCCCGTGCCTCGGAAAGCACATATAGCCGTTGTTCTGCGCCTGATCTCTCTCCGGTCGTGTCGGAATGCCGTCCCATCGGACTATGAGAGTGAGGGAAGAGGGAATGCACCTGTGTTTGCGCACACACTTGTGCACTATAATATCTCCTGCGTACGTGGCTAGTCTGCATTAAGATTAGCCGCCGTGGTCGGGCTAATCTTAATGCTTTCGGTCGGAGGATTACATTTTTTTTTACATTACCGAGTATTATGGGATGTTGCATGGTATAGTTTATATTTATACGGCCGCAGTCAAGGACAGTACTAGTCAATAAAAATCGTCGGCTAATGAAGTAAGTGTCTATAATTAATGAATTAATTGATAACGGATTTGATCATAACTACATTTGATAATTCGTCGTAAATGATGGTCGGATAATTTTATGTAGGCCTTGCGTGGTTAGATCGGTCTTAATTAATAAATTCTAATTACATCCTTGATTGTGGTGTTGGCCGAATGCTTAAGACACCTACCTCTCGTGGATGAGGTCGTAGATTCGAAACCCGACAAGTACTATTCATATGCACTATTTAAGGTTATCTTGGACGTCTCTGACATCAGTGAAGGAAATAATACAACAGTACTATCAAACAGTAATATAAGTCTGAAATCGCCAATCCCCCTTCAGCAAGTGTGGTGATCAATACTCGTGCAGTGCTCGTGTGTAATTTAATGCGATTTTCATCAATAGACAGAGTGATTTAAAAGGAAGGTTTATACGCATAGAACATCACGCTACGACCAACGGGTGCGGAGCAATAGAAAACGTAAATGAACGTGGGTGACCCCCGCGGTTAAAATCAGTATGTAATTGTTGTGTAGTTAAAATAGAAACCTTAATTTTGACGAACATCTGAAAACACGAAAAAACAACAAAAATTACGAATACTTTTGTTTTTATTTTTAACACAAGTTATTAATTACTTCCTTTCCTATGTATTACCTAGGTATTTTTTTAAATAAACATTCTCTTCTATCCAAACAAAACTAGACCTTGTAACGAGGGCATAGATATGAGTTTAACTTGTAAGTTGAAACCAGAAGATGGCGTGACCACACGACAAGATAATGGGTGATCACTGTGGTCAGTGAAAGTGACCAGCTGTGGTAATGTTTGTATCTCAAACAGATTCCATCTCGTTGATATTATAGTGAGTCTGAATGTACCTATGTACTAATAGAAGGTTATTTTTGACAATGATGTAATAGAATTTTAAACCACATCAACTTACTTGTCGATATTAAACCTTTTGTTAATACTTTTAAAGAACTTTTGGGGTTGTGTGTAGGTGGGTAATGTAATTTTTTTCGTTTTTCAAAGTCAAAGTCAAATCAGTTATTTCAATTATGTATTAGTTTATTGTTGTATTATTTTCTGCATTTTATCTATAGGCCTCAGTTGACTAATAATAAAATGATTATTATTATTTAAAGGAAATTTTGAACGTTATATATAAAGTTCAAAATTTCCTAGACTTTCCTAAACTAGATTCAAATTATAATTTTTTGTATATATACAAAAAAATAATCTAGTTACTCCTTCCGGTTTGCTGTTTTTTTTTTATTAAATAAGTATTTCGTTTTTTTTTATAATTATTTTAAGTTTGCTAGGCGATACATAGACTCTAGGTGTTTAAATTCTCATAGTTCGATTATCAAATAGTTCGGCGTTGAATTCCTAATCATAGTAGGTACCTATGTTTTTATACAACAGACACACAATGCCTATGAGGCCGTAACGTGCCTAAGATCTAGTACTACTATCCTTTCCATTAAGGCAGTGTCCTATTAGCCCATTGTCCTTAAACCTAGAATGTCCAGATTTATGAGTTCATAAAAACTTTTTGTGCAGTATCTGTCAGTAATAAATATTGAGCGCGCAGGTCGGCACACGTGCCGTTGGCAACCGTTCACCAACCCAATAAGGATTTGTTCCCGTTACCAATGTGCTGGAAACCCATTCATGGCTTGATATAGTACCTATTTGAATCGATTAGAACTGAAAATTAAGTACATGGAAATGAACTTTAGATTTTAGGGATAGAGTAGGTTTTTGTCTGAAATGGTGTCCTGTCGACAATATGCGGTTCTGTTATGGTTTACCGATAATGAATAGCTGTGTTTTTCATTTATTTTATAGACAATTTGGAGTTTTCGAGACAGTTGTAACGTTTATGTCAAATAACTGGTTTTGAGACTGACATTCCTAATCTATTAGTGTCTAAGGTTGTCACAGAATCGGGTACTTAAATGATTAATTCTTAATTGGGATCAGGGCCAGGGGCAATGCTACTAACTTTTAGACACAATCGCAATTTAAATTCTCAATCTGTAAAAAATCCTGTATTTTACTTACATTTTTTGACATTGATTGCGACTAGTTTTGCATTTTTGTCTTCCTGTTTGTCTATCTGTTTGTTGCGGCTAATCTCCTATCGAGTTTGACGGGACTTTCACTGGCAGCTTGATGATATTACCTATAAGAAGTAACTTAGGTATTTTAGTAAAATAATTACGATTCCTCGCAAAAATAACGTAACTAACCGATATTCAATGGAACGAAGTGGCGGGCAGAAGCTGATTTAGGAAAATAAGTACGTTGGCAAACCTATGAGGACCCCTGTAACTAAGAAATTCATACCTCCACACCCTTTCGCAACGGAAACCTACACTTAAGAACCTACCTACTAAATTTTACGTGCGACATAGCCATATCACTCACTTAAAATGTATAATTTCGGCGCCTAACCTGCTACACGTCGACTAGTATCAAAAGAGACTGTACCGTACAACTTTTTGCTTGACTTGTGTTTAAAAACTGGACGCAATTTTAATTAACGACTTGGAACATAGTGTGCAATACTACCGACCTGGTATTTGAAGCAGAATAAGATTCAGATTGATTAGCGGAGTATTTGAAGTTTGTGGTTTATGTAGCTGATCTAGAGGTTTATTTTTGTTGGCGCATGATAGAAGAGAATATTGTGGTCGTTTTGAGGTGTGATTTTTATAGGCATTTTATTTATTTAATATTTATAATTATGTAGATTAAAATATGATAACATAAAAAAAAAACAATAATAAAAAGTAAAAAAAAACTATAACTAAATGGCACTGGCGGCATTGCCACGTTGGATGGCAATGCTAATCCTAAGACAAATACCAGCCGTTGGGTCACGAGAAGTATCAAACAACCGTTTGAAAATTTCTAAAAAAGGCTTAAGGCACACAGACCCTACGGCCCGAAGGTTTCCACCCCGAACGGAGTTATCAAAAAGGGTAATTAACTATACTTGCGCTGTTTGAGGTTTTCTGCAGCCACAGCAGCCGCGCCAGCAAGATACGCAGAACTAGGAGGATGGGATGGCGCAAATATATCGACTCACATATCGTTACAAAACGTATGTGGGTCTCTATGGAGAAGAACGAGAAAGAAACTCCACGGACACTCTATTCAATTTGACTTTTATATATGTTATTGTGATATACTGTATGTGAAAACAAAAAAGAAGTTTTCCGTTTTTGTATACTATACATTTCAATTTCAATAAATCTTCAGAAAAACTTCAGCAAGATTTCTCACCTTGAAGATATTTTATTATCATTTAATAGGTAACAACAGATTATGTTTACATATTGGTGTCCAAATGTTTATTAAACAATATATTGTATTTTTTTTGGTGTTTCATGTCTTGTGGTTATTTATTTTTACATACAAATCCTCTGGCCGTTTATGACAATAAATAAATAAATAAAATAAGAAAATTATCATCATCATCATCATCGTATTAGCCGCAGGACGTCTCCTGCTGGACATAGTAGAAAAGTAGATTCTACATACATACATACATACATACATACATACATACATACATACATGCATACATACATAAAGTCATACCTTTTTCCCATGGGGTTAGGCAGAAACCACAGACCGCCACCTGTTACGATCCTTAGGTACATACTCCTTTTGCAAATATACTAGCGAGCCTATTGCCATTAACCGGGCACAAATTCAAACTCCGAGCTGCTACTGAGAATTTCATTGAAAAACCCAATAACACTTTTTGCTCGAGCTGGGAATCGAGCCCAGGACCTCTAGCGTAGCAGTCGTGCTTAGGACTACTAGGCTAATGAGCTAGTAGAGTCTTAAGTTTAATTATCGCGGAATCCATATTCGACGGGTCCAATGCCATATCATAAACAATATTATATTAACATCTTCATTATCTTTATTATTTTTACGATCGCAAGTAAAACTGGCGACACACTTTCTAGAATTTATAATATTAATTAAATAATTAATTCTGTCTGTCAATGTCTGTTGTGTTCTGTTGGTGTATGTCTGTGTGTGTGTGTGTGTGTTCTGTCTGTTGTTGTGTGTGTGTTCTGTCTGTTGTTTTTGTGTTGTGCGTCGCTTTCGCAAAGAATAAATGGATTTTCTTTCTTTCTTTCTTTCTTTCTATGTGAAATATTAATATCGTTTTTCTACATTTATTTTTTGTGCTATATGTCAGCAAATTATTATGTCTACTATCTTATTACTTTTTTGTGAGAATGGATGTTTGTTTGTTGCTCTTTCATGATAAAACGGCTATACAGAATTAAATGAAATTTGGCACACATAAATATTGAACTATCTTAACTTATAAGATTTTGTGTCCCGTTTTTATGTTCCCGTGAATAATTTAGCCCTTTCTCATAATTTTAAAATTTATGCAGACGAAGTCGAGGGCAGAAGCTAGTCTTCTTCTTCTTTATCGTGTGGGCAGTAAGGTCTAACGACCCCACACACCCTAGTGTCAGAGTTTCTAAACCGCCGAAGCCAGTAAAATAATAATTTCAAAAACTTTATAAAAAAAACTCAATTTAAAATCATTTGGTAATAGTTCTCGAAAGTTCTTGAACTTATCTTAAGGCTAGGTAAGTACATCCTTCAAAATAATGTCAAGTGCTGAATGTACTATCATCGGTCATCATCAACGAATTCCAAACAGATGATGGATGGATCTATTAAATCACAAAATAATGTAATATCATAGGTCATAGAAGTGTGATTTAAATAAATAAATACAATAAATGATGCCGTTTTAAATCAGAAGGCCAATTCCTGCAAGAAAAATGTTCAAAACGCAGTCGCAATCTCATCTTAGCTACAATCACATAACAACACAATCAATTACCACGATTGGTGCAGTAGCTGAGCGTTTGGCTACTGTGCTGTGTGTTATGGGTTCGATTTCCGCATAAAACAAATATTTTTATGGTTATTCTGGGGCAGGTTGCGTGTGTATGTGAGTTTATGTGTATGTTTGTAAATGCACCCACGATACAGGAGAAATTCTTAGAGTGGGACGAAGATTTTTTTTAAGAAAAAAAAGGAGTTAAGTAAATTTAATTTTTGATAGATTAAGACTAAGATTATATTGAAATACCCCTCTGATGTGTGTATGTTCTTGTAAGGTTAGAACTGTATCAAACAGTCTATCGTTGTGATTTCACGAATCCCATTTGGTGGCAGGAACCACATGAGCCAAAAATATTTTCATAAGGATCTCTAATACAGTACACGATAATCTGTGTAGTGTACATGTGTGTAATTGTACACTGTCGAGCAATTATATCGAAAGTATGCTGGCGTTAACAGTGAGGTGGCCACGGTCAGTACACGACGAAAGTGCTGGGTTCAGGTCCAGGTTTCTATTTCATGGGTGATTGACCAAGTCCACCCACCAGGGTTGTATGAAAGTGAAGGAAAACGAGTGCAATACAGTTCAGTAGGTACTAATAATAAGTGACTGAATTTCAGTCACGGACGGCCACTCACTATGGATACTACTCAAGTATGCAAGAGATATTAAAGTGCAAAATTGTGTGCACAAACACAGGTAAACGCCCTTTTACTTCACTCTCATAGTCCGATGGGACGATAATTCGACATGACCGGGAAGAGATCAGGCGGCTTTACATTTTTTCCGAGCCTCAGGGGTGTCACATCACCAACTTCTAAACTCCGGGTCGCTACTGAGATAGTCCTACTGGAAGAAATAAGAAGAATTTTTATGCCCTAACGAGAATATCTAAAGCTACTTGGGGTCTGTCTTTCTTAACTCTGAAAACTATTTATGCAGCTACCTACCTAGGTTGTATGTGCTACGGTGCACCTGTTTGGGCCGATAGGGCCACCATAGGGGCGGTACGACGTAAATTGCTTCAAAGCCAACGGTTAGCTTTAATATTTTTATGCAAAGCGTATAGGACCGTTAGTACTGAAGCACTACCAGTACTTGCAGGTGTACTTCCAGTCGATCTCGAGGTGCAGCGACGTGCTGCAATGTACTATTCCGCGCGAGAGACCATGGACGCAAACTTTCTAACTCAACGTGACCGTGCTAAGATCTCTAGATTATTTAAACCGCAGACTGATGTCTGGGAGGAACTTTTATCTGAATGGCAATGTAGGTGGGATAATTCCATCAAGGGCCTCCGTCAGTTCTTTCCTTCAGTTCGCGAACGGCTGGCCAGAACATGGCTGGAGGTGGACCACTGTGTTGCCCAATTTCTCACAGGTCATGGCAACTTTAAGAGTAAATTATTCTCTTTTAAGCTTGTTGCCTCTCCTTTGTGTCAATGTTCTACATCTGACTGTGAATATGAACAATCTGCTCATCACATCTTATGGGAGTGTATTCTTTGGCAGAATGAGCGAAATATTATGTTAGATAGTGTACAGGTTACATCCGGTGTTGTTTATTATGCGGACCTTGTAGAAACTAGAACTAATTTCCGTGCGTTCAATCGTTTTTGCCATACCTATTACTGGAATCAAATGTAACAGTTCACATTAGGACCCATTAAAGTTAATGATAATTGCAATCCGTGGTGCTTGGCAATCTGGGCTTCTCCCAGTTGTAAATAATCCCTTTGTGCCTATTGGCCTAATTCTGTTCTGTCTCCTGCTTGTTTGGAGGGAAGTGGAAATTATATTTTTCTTACTCCTCCGCTAATCTTTTCTGATTAATTTCGTTGCGGGATCCAAGACAGTTAAATCGTTTCTCTGGGACTCGTCGAGCTTCAATGTCTCGGCGCTTTTCTTGTGGTCGCCACTGTTGATTCTGGCTTACAGGAGTTGCAGTGGTTTGGGAACAGTGTGGCGGGCTTGTCCCAATAAAAAAAAAAAAAAAGTCCTACTGGAAAGTCCCAATAACACTGTTAACCTGACCCGTGAATCGAACCCAGGAATCCAGGAGCCCGGGAATCGATCTATGCTCAGCAGTCGCACTTGCAACCATGTGACCAATGGGGTAAAGAATATTCATGGAAAACGACTTCTTTTTTCGACGAAAGCAATCAAATGGTTTATTCGTACAGAATTAGAATTTTCTTACTGCAGTTGGCTTTGACAGAAGTCCCTCTATTGGTTGTTTAAAAAAACAACCATGTTTAAACTTGAACAGGCCTAAAAGGCATTAATTTACTATCATAAAAATACTGTTTCTCCCCGCTACAACTTTCGCATGGAAATCAAGTATACCATGAAGCATAAGCCTTGCCTAAGACATTCGGCAAGATTTTTCGTCATCTGACGAGTACTTGTACTAAAGATAACTCTTACAACAAAAAAAAACTAACAAAGTTTACCTCTTTATAATATTAGTATGAAGTACGATTTTTGAGACTGACTGACAGTTGTGACTTACATAATAAGTTATATACATAAATATTATGAATATGTCAAGTACCCCATCTATATACAAATAAATAAAAGTGAAGTGTCCGTTAGGAATGTCAAAATAACAGCTTTTTACAAAATAAATGTGATATAAATCTTTACATGGTACTTACTCGATAAAACTATTTTTTTAAATTTTTGTCTGTCTGTCTATTTGTTCCGGATCCAGCGATTTTCTTGAAACATTCACTGACAGATAGCTGTTATAGCGTCGCTGCACACGATCGATTTTTTGACCAATTATCGGACCAATTTTAGACAGATTTTTTCTTTACCGGCGAAAATAAATCTGTCAAAAATCGGTTCGATAATCGGTCGAGTGTGGAGACGCATATAAGGAGTAACTGAGGCCGCATCATCATTTAAGATCAATTCAGGTGAGTTGCAGAAACGCAAGCCTATCAGAATACAAAAAAAAAACTACTTTTATTTTAGGAAAATGATTAAAGTTTTGCACAGAAATTATTCCCCGTGACGACATTCGCGACAAATCGCAGGCATAAGCTAGTTTTTATATGAATTCGAAACTGACTGTATGTACTCGTATTACGAATTCATTTCATAGTTAACGACCACATTATATTGTAATTTACCAACTAGCTAAGTACATAGAATCCTCTTAACAAAGCTTGTAGCATTGACTTTGTAAAAGCGTATTACAACTTTGTCGTAGGTGTGAGGTCGAGTTAGAGGTCACAGAATAAAATAATGTTATACAACTCTCGGCTCTTGTGACTGCAACTAGTTGCTAAATCCCACATGCTGTGGCAGAGCTAGAATTAGAATTACAGGAGGACCTAGATGTATACAAATTGTGTAAAGCTAAAGAGTTTGTTTTTGCGTTTGAAGGCGCTAATCTCTGGAACTCCTGGTCCGATACTGATGATTCTACTTTTCAAACTTTCGCATTTATAATATTAGTAGGATTAATAGGCCCAAAGGTCCGGGACCTCAACGTCCCGAGTTACATAAAAGGCATCAAAATAATAATGATAATAGTATCAGCCTATTATTGCCCCACTATAGGGCAAAAGCCTCTAATACAGAAAAGCCATGAGCATTGATCAGATCACCACGCTTACTCAAGACTTATTGGCGAAAAGTATTGTAAGAAGGCATAAAGTATTGTGTCATAATGTAATGTCATATAATAATTATGCTTTTTATTCAAATGATTTAAAATGCGTTTTAGTTTTGGTTACATCATCTATGCTTTTTGTGTTTTTCATTTAAAGTAAACATTCATTCATGACCATTGGCGAAAAATCTATTGTGAAGATATCTGGACTTAAAATAATGACGTGGTTTTTTTGACTGCTCACCTGATGTTATGTGGTCACCGCTGCCTATAGACATCTGCCATACCAGAAGCATTGCGTTGTCATCCCAGAGAAAAAGTTGAAATATCTCATGTGCCTGTAATTACAACGGTACTCATACCCTTCAAACCGAAACACAGTAACGCTGCTTTGCGGCAGAAATTGGTATGGTGGTAGGTAGTATACCATCCATCACGCCTGTATTCCCCGAAGGGTTAGGCATAGGTGTACCAATGTACACCCACAGTTCGCCGGTATATTTAGGTCCCATGTAATAGGGGGCGAGCCTATTGCCATTAACCGGGCACAAATCCAAACTCCGAGCCGCTACTGAGAATTTCATAGAAAAACCTAATAACACTTTTTGCTCGACCCGGGAATCGAACCCGGGACCCCTTGCACAGCAGTCGCACTTGCTACCACGAGACCAACAGAGCAGTTCGGTGGTAGGTAGTACTTCCCCGGAAGAGCTCCTTCATAAAAAGCAAACACTGGTGATCTAATTAGTGCCTTCTTTGTATGAAAATAGGCCTTTGTCCTGCAATGGTACGATAATTAATAGGCTGGTTTTAATATTCAAAATCTTGTGTAGATGAGAGTGACAAAAATGAGTGAAAGTTAAATGCTAGACAGTGTAATTAAGGTTTGCTCTGTGTTCACAAACCGGCACAAAGATGTTGACTTAAACCGTTTTTGACGTAAATATTTAACAAGTTTTCCAAAACCAACCAATTATATTTTTAAAATTGACAGAGAGATAGTTTTCGCTTTTGTTTTGTTTTTAGCAGAGAATATTTATAGAAAGTGTTGTTTAATTATTTTATAATAATTATAATTGGATAATTGGTTGGGAGGTAAATCAGGTTTTGGTTTTGAAGATCTTAATTAGAAAACAAATTCGAATTTATTTAATGTTTAAAAGTATCGTCTTTTGATTACCAAAGGTGTATCTAATCTATGCAAGATTACTTTAAATTCGTTATTCATTTTTCGTGGGATGAAAGTTCACATAAATATGAACAACTTTTATTACGTGACAAACTCTGAAATATTAAAAAAAAACACTTGTTCCATACATTTAGTAGGTAGTTAGGTTTTTTTATGTAGGGACTGTACATTTGTTATAGTTCATTTATTCAAAAATGAACTGAAATTAACAAATGTAAAGTCCAAACAGCGATCAATTAGCAATAGTTATTAGGTTCTAAATTGAAATGTAATTAAGTGATATTTTTTAAATTAATGTAAATGGCAAATAGTTTACATTGCTTTGTACTTATCGTGAAATAACGAGCGTTATATCGATATTTATCAAATGTTTTCTGCTGTTATATTTTCGCAAACAATCATTGCATTTTTAAAACAGGTTGGTTTGTGGCATATCGTATTTTCATACTTGGTCAGACTTTTATTTTTATTCGAGATGGGTAAGCTCTTGATTCGTAATAACTTTATTAATTGACTTTGGAATAATCACAAAAAAACCATGAACTGACTAAACAGAAGCACAAAAATTATACACCTAATCAACAATTTTCTAAAATCCAAAAAATCATCAAAATCTAAACCTGTTGTCTTTACCTGACTTCTATGTCACCCACTTACGGGGCGGTGGGCGAGCACAGGTGCGCATGCGCAAAATAGCGGCACACACCACGCTGTAAACACGCATCATACGCGGACATCACTGTCACCGTTACAACGAGCGAATATCGACCTTAACTTAAACAAATAGAGCTCAACTTACCTCGATAGATTTTAGATATAAGTTTGCGATTTTTTTTTTAAGTGTTAAAGTGCATTTTTTCGATAGTTTTTCCGAATTTTCTTGTGTTTGTGACAAATAGTGCTGTGAACTTGTGTTTCTGGGTTTCCTATAATATTGGACGTACCTATTGAAGATTTTTTTGGATACTGGATTTTGTTGTAAGTAATTTTTTTTTGAAAAAATATTATTTGTTGTATGGGTTCCCTTTAAAAAATTGATTACTGGTTATACAAGATATACGGTATAAACATTATAAAAAAAAAACAAGTTTTTAAATTTTATACTAAAGTAATTACGCCGACCCCAAGTAACATGGGATAAGGGCAGGAAGATGATGATGATACTAAAGTAATTACTAATTATTGTAATAAATTAAATGTTCCGCAATTTTTTTTAATACTTTTATGAGGTGCTAACTCAATTGGTTTTTATACAGTTTTTTTTTTATAAAAACACGAATTATAAGTCGTGATTACTCAAGTATGTGTTTTATGCTGTTTACAAATTACCGACTAATAGTTATAAAAAAATTTACACGTTAACAAAGAAAATAGATTTAATAAAAAAAAACTTCGGGTTTACAATAAAACATTATAAGGTATTTTAAACATCTGACGTACTAAATGCTAATATGTATTTAAAATTCCGACAATTTAAATATGATTATTATAATTTGTATAAGTAAATTATACACATAATCTAAATACCTACGCTAATTAGGTACTTTGTTGAGGTAAGTACATACCTATGCAAGAAGAGAAAGTTTTAAAGGTTTTGTTACACTAAATTTCTAATTTAATTCTTTAAATTAATTTAGTTACATTTATATTAGTATATGTATTTATACCCGAAACTACGTCCGTTTAAATGACGGTTATATGCGAGAGTTTTTGATTGCATTGGAACCTCTTTTTTAATAAAAGTAGCCTATGTTTTGTTCTTGTACCAGCGAATGTTCCGTTAAAATCGGTCTACTTGTTTCGGAGATTTTGCAGAACAAAAATGCAGACACGAATTAAAAAAAATGGTTATATGATGCAAGCACCGTGTAAACATTCAAACGCATTTAGTATAAACCTGTAATTTTGACACTGCAAACAGACACTTCAATTTTATTTTATTTGTATAGTAGATAATAGAAAATTCGACTATCATTTATATTGGTTGCAATTATGCAGTCAATATAAATGACAATTATTCTCCGTCTTGTAATAATTGTAATGAATATCTAATGTATTTGAATAAAAAGTTAATTTATTCAATAGCTTCATGTTTTGTAATGTATTCGACATGTGATAATATCGGATCATGTCTTCAGCACTCATCAGTTTTCTAGATAATATGAACGGCAGTAATTGATAGTTCATCTTTTTTACTACTGTCTATTACTTCCCCGTATAAAATAGGTCTTTTTGAATAATCGTCTATGTTGTATACTCAAAGGGCATCAAAAAACTCATCCGCATTACTTTTTTTTTTATAAATTGCTTAATTTTTACTTTTTATTTTTTTATTTTGTAAATTAATTATTATTATTTAAACAATACAGGATAAAATTACAATACAAATATACATTAATAGTTTAATAAATTAACTAAACAGTCAAAGGTTACAGAATAACCCGCTCCTAATCGTTCCCGGCGCAAAGGTGCCCATAACACTGGCCGCATTGCCACGCTGAATAGCGATGGCCAACCTTTGCACCAAGAACGACCCCGAGCGGGAGTCACCGGTTGCCTCCCCGAGCTTGCGGCCCAATTCCGCCACAAAACCCTTCGCTGCCCTACTCCAACTACCCAGGGTCTCCACTGCTACCGGTTATTTAAATAAGTTTTATGTATACATTTCTCCTGTGTCGTGGGTGCGTTTACAAACATATAAGCTCAGATATACAAACAGCCAGGCCCGGGACAACTATCGGTAGGTCATACAAATATTTGTTCTGTGCGGGAGTCCGCATTTGCCGGACTATTACAAAAACTAGGTTGTCAAAAAAATTCTATACCTAACGTCTAGCCTTTCGATTTCCAAATATTGGTTTCAATGGATTCTAACCATAAAAGGAGAACTTCATTAAGTCTGAATTTTAAAAGAGAACTGTACTGACCGCAGCATCTCGTTAAATACAAAACGTATTTTGATCAATAAGTAATTACTATTATTACTATAGTACTTAGTATTGAATAGACTTGTATTGTAAAAACGTCGAGATTCCGAGACAGTCGTAGATTTTTTTTCTAATTTAGTTATTTTTATAAATCGTATCTACACTTTAAATTAAAGAAAAAACATCACGCCTATATTCCCCAAAGGGTTAGGCAGAGGTGTAACAATGTACACCCACAGTTCGCCGGTATATTTAGGTCCCATGTAATAGCGGGCGAGCCTATTGCCATTAACCGGGCACAAATCCAAACTCCGAGCTGCTGCTGAGAATTTTATAGAAAAACCCAATAACACTTTTTGCTCGACCTGGGAATCGAACCCGGGACCCCTTGCACAGCATTCGCACTTGCGACCACGAGACCAACGGGACAGTTACAGTTTACTAGCGAAAAATTAACTTTAAGTAAATATGCATCTGATTATTCAATTCGTAGTCTATCCGTCTAACAGATTTGCCATTTACAAAGTTTGTTCATCAAATTCTTCGTTTATTTATATTAGCTTTACGAATAACCAAATATTTTTCTAAATGAGTCATTCTTCAAGTCCTTACCTAGTAACGAACCCTAACAAGACGATTACTCAAACAAAGTATGACCTCGAATAAAAACCGCTTCATCTTATGCGGATCGATTTATGTCAATCCTAAAAGGTTTTTATGTCAAAATTGAAGTTTCCTTATGATTCTTTTGTTGAAGATTTTCATGTTTATTCGCAACTAGCTTTTGACCACGACTTCGTCCGCGTATAATCCAATCATAATTTAAAAGGCACGTGGTGCCATCTGTTATCATAAGAACGTTGTTGTTGTTTTCCTCACGAACAGTATTTTATTCGTGATGAATGGTAGGTACCGTGGGTCCTGTACACCTGACAACGTATATGCAAAATTTCAGGATGATCAGTTCAGTTATTTAGGCGTGAAACGGTAACAAACAAACAGACTTACTTTTGCATTTATATATAGTATTAGTTAGGATTCCGTTGTTGAAACTGTGATTTTTATTCTTTTGATGTGTCAACTTAAATTTATTGCAACCTAATTTGTCAAAAATAAAGTAAATTTTACGACGAGGCCAGTCTTCTAAAAATTGAAAGATTGATAGACTAAATTCTACTTCCTATTGTTCGAATAAAGCTAAAATGTATTGTCTTTAAATCATTTTTAGACCCGAGATAAAAATTAAAAACAGATGTGCCATAGAATTATTAATCAATAAAATGACGTTTTTAAATAAAAAATAATTTTACAAAAACGTATCGTCGTGACTAGCCATGATTTACAAAATGTGTTAATAGGTGCAGTTTTTCCAACCTTGTCAGTTAAAAAAATATAAAACAAAGTAAAGTAAACACGGATGTTTTCTGATTCATCAATCATATTTTTGCCCAAAATATTATCTAGAACTAACCTTATTCATATTCAATATTACATTGAAATATCATCATCTTTATTTTTATGATGAAAATTGAGAGATTCCTTTGCAAATTTAATTGACTGTAAAGGTATTTTCTCAACTTACCACCTCAGTTAAGATTATACGGAATGTGACCACCATGATAACGCAAACTTTTACCATGGGTTCAGTATTTAAATTAATAAGTTAACATGTTTCGACAAAAATGCAATAACTGCACGGTCAAAATATGTAGTTTATAAGCTTTTTAAGAAGGATAGAAGGAGTGGAGGGCCACGTTTACCAAGGAGAGTGACAGAACAGGCTAACAAGGAAAAATTAAGCCCTTGCTGGATGTCTTAATTTTTAACGAACCTCAGATAATTCTGGTTAAGCAGTCGACACCCACCTAGGTACCTCCTAGCTACCTAGGAGAGTTTAGCAGGTTACAGCGAGATACCAATTCAAAAAAAGAACGATGAAAATGGAACAGTTACATCTTTTCAAATAACCGACAAAAAAATCCTCCTTGGGGGACTAGAATCAAGTAGGTATGTAGGTACAGCGAAAGTTTTCACTACAACGTCCCTTCTACCCCATAGAATACTTAGATAGGTACAACGATATCACAACACATGATCCAAGAACGATCAACACCATCATAAACTTTCATTCTCGTTACGTTGTCATGTCGGAAGATATTATACTCCCATTGAGCCAGTCAATCGTTATGTAAACAAATGATTTCATCGTCGATGTATGTGTGTAGTTACAAGAATATCTATTAATATAAGTGATACCGTTTTATGTTACGATGCCCGTTTGTTAGAATGTCTGAAGTAAATGGGTTGTGACGAAAAATATTCTTCTCCGATCGATTCGAGTTTTATTTTACCCGCGTCTTTGGTTACTGCTCCGCTCTCGTCTGTGCGTGCGTGATGTTATTTAGCCTAAAAGTACTATCCTTCATTAATCTGGCTATCTTAAACAAATAGATTTGTATATATTCCGACTTATAGATCCAGAGATTAACTCGTTTAAAAAAACAATAAAATATGTTGGTTTGTTTGTGCCGAATTGGTTCAAAAACTTCTAGACCAATTCCAAGCATTTTTTCATCAATAGACAGACACGTACATTATTCCTGAAAAACATAGTCAATATAACATTACGCTGCAACACACGGGAGCGAAGCAGTAACCACAAACGTAACTCGCGAATTTCCCATTCGCGGGCAGTACGCTAGTAGATAGCTAAAGAGCTTTTTTGTTTATTAAAAATATGAAATAATCCCTCAATATCACTTTCCTAAGCCACTCTAATCAATCATTGAAGACTAAGCACACATTACATAGCAACACATTACCAAACTAGGTGCGCCTAATTAGCGGGGAATCAATCATGTCATTAGGTAAGTGATCATCAGTCGATGGTTAGATAATCAACCGGCGATGCAATGATTGTCAGTGCTATAATAACAGACGAATGTGAAATAGTTCTACTTTCTACGTTTGGAGTAAGCGTTTATCATACATGATCTACTTAGGAAAGATTTTGTGGTAAATTAACTTCATGGTACAACAAAATTTGAGGTCGTGGGTTTCGATACTGGACAAGTACCGACAAATTCAACTTTTAAATTTATATAATCTTTCTAAGTTTATCTTGAACATCACTGACATCGATGAAGGAAAACATTGTAAGGAAACTTGGAGTTACACATTTTAGCCTGATATTGCAAACCAAGTAGTGGGAAAGTAATAGAATAGTATTAAATTATACTGGTAAAAACGAGACAAGCGCGAGCTTATTTCAAACAAAAATTAAAGTAAGAAAAGAACAATTAAAATACATTTTTGGGTTTTAAATGAGCCAATTTTTGGATAAAAGTGTTTCGACATTTATTAGATGATAGTTCTGTGTTTTTTTTTTTTACTTAAGTGACACTTACAAGGTTTTCATTCATCGTCGTAGACACGTTTTATTAAACCTCTTTGGCGTTTGCAAGAATGCCATAGCACCACTTTTCATTCCCTTAAATTTCACCATCAATTATGTAAAGAAGACGATCAAATATTTCGTAGAAAGAAAGTCAAAGGGCCAGTAACGTAAAATAATTAATATTCGAAACAAGATATTTCGAAAGTAACACCTAATACAAACATTATAACTGCTTTACGACACAGTTAACGAACATAGATGAACCTATTAATTACGTAACGTTAGGAAATGGTCTCGTTTTCAATTAAATTGAAGTATGTACGGTTATGAAGTTTATCTCAACAAGGTATAAAACAAAGTCTCTTCCCGCCGTCTGTACGCTTAGATCTTTTAAACTACAAAACGGATTTCTATGCGGTTTTCATCAATATACAGGCATAGGCGTATATAGGGGGCGTGGGGGGTCTTGAATGGTCTTGTGCCTACCCCAGGCTGTAGGGCTCACCTTCCGCCTGACCGCACTGCATCGCATCGGCCATGGTATCTTAGGGGCCAGCCCCCCCCCTAAAAACTAACTCTAGATACGCCAATGTATACAGGTTTAGTTTTCATTCACCTGTCATATTTTAGAGGGTGAAAGTACTTACAAATATAATCAACTTTCATAATGAAATCAATCCAGATATATAAAAAAAAAAAAACAGTTGTTCCTTACAAAAGTGCACTACGATCAAAATGTATGAAACAGCGGATTTCTTTTTTCATATTTCTGGATTGGTCCTTCAGCAAAAGCCGTTAGTATTCATGAGTACCTTCACCCTCTGAAATATGGCAGGTAAATTAAAAGTAATTTTGTAAACAGTGATTCAAGAGGAAGATTTATATGTACGTATAGACCACTACGGCTAACGGGAGCAGAGCAGTAACCAAAGACGTAATTGAACGCGAGTGACACCGCGGGGTATAATTATAGCTAGTTATCTATAAGTAATAGTAATCATTAACTATCGGTAAAGTAATAACTCGTTAATTACCGACTTCATCGTTAAACAATATCACTTTGCTTGCGCAAACGCAGGAAGAATGTTACAATGTTTGTAGAAATTCATAGAAAATATTAGCTTTCTCTATCGTCTCTAAGAAACAGGAAGATAGTTTTGTGAACTTTTATTTAGGAATTATCGCAATCTCATCTTAGTCTCAAAGTGTCAAAAATAATTTATCTACTACTTAAATATTTTTTTTTGTAAGTATGTAGGTATATTAATTGTCGCTGATATGAGTTTTTTTATCTAGCTTATAGTGTCCCAAGTGTGACAAGTTCTTCCAAATTATCTGTTCTTGCGATGATTATAATGTAGATGATGATCATTGCGGGTAGAATTTGAAAGTTTTTGACTGTCTCGGTAGCCTATTGGTCCTATTAGTTAGCCTATTGGTTCGATTCCTAGGTCGACCAAAGAGTGTTATTGGGATTTTCTATTAAATTCTCAGTAGCAGCTTAGAGTTAGGATTTGTGCCCGGTTAATGGCAATTGGCTTACCCGCTATTACATAGGACCTAAACATATCGGCGAACTGTGGATATACATACATTGGTACACCTCTGCCTAATCCTTTGGGGAATACAGGCGTGATGGTATGTCTTTTTGGTTAAATTGGCTTAAAAAAACAATTCATCATTTTCAATTGTCTAAAAATCTTCACCAACAATGGTTAGTACAATGTGTCAAAAAGATCATAATAGTTAACAGTTAAAAGATGAATGTAACAACATTGGCGTAAGTGTGGCTATTACAAAGTGACCACGAAACTATGTAAACAGTGTGACAATGTTACTATGGGTCTTTTTTTAATAGGTAAAAGTGAGATGTAACTCACTTAATTGTCGTTTAGGAATTTAGGTAGATAAAAAAATTATAACGGTCACAAGATGACTTAAACTCGCACTGAGAGGCTGGTTCGAGGTGGTTCATGAAGAGAATATTTGGAAGGACTTTGAGGAAATACTTTTCTCAGTAATGGGAAATTCTTGGCAAGATAAACAATAATACTCGAGGCTGTGTGACTTTTTGTGTTTCATAGTACTTTCTAAGTTTATTCTTGACATCCCTAACGTTTAAGTTTAAGTTTCCTCACGAAGTTTTTTTCTTCACAGGCAAGAAAAAAACATCGTGAGGAAACATGGACTTGGAATGAATATACGTCTGAAATCGCGAATAATAATGGCAGTTAGCTTATTTTTCCCGGTTTAACTGTTTGTCTATATTGGTTTATATGTTTGAAAAAGCAACCAGGAGATATTTCTCGGGCAACGTTTTATAAGAAAAACAATTGACAAACAAATTAAAAACAAAAGCAATAATGCTGCTAAACAACATACGATTTATTTCATTCTAGCGTGTTTTACTAAATAAGCTAGTCACGATTAAAACGTCATATTGTATGATCATTTAGGTATCATTAATCAGTGATGCGTGCAAGAAAAAACTAATCAGGTAATTCAATCATCACTATGCAAATGATACTATATCTTTTTTTACAGTTATCATGTCCATAATTTAAAATACATGCTTACTTTTACATACATCGTTCTGGAACCGAAAGCCATAAGTTGTATCATAGTAACACTATACTACTTTTGGCACTATTATTTTCAATAAATAACAAAAGTAACCGTGTTTAATTTCAACATTTCTGGTTCTACTGCCCGGTGTTATGATTATATAAGTAAATAAGTTATTCAGAGGAAGTCTAAGTGAATATTATGCGAGAAGACAACTAAAGTGAGTTTTCCTACAATAGTATCACCATCTTTTCACATGTATCATTGAATACCTAACGAATCGACGTGTAACTGTTTACCTAAGTTGTTGAGATTGCCTCTGTGCTTGTATGGCACTGCCTTTGGCAAATATATCTATGGAAACCAAGGCCGGGTCACTCTTCGTTTTGAAATGTTAAATGAGTCGTGTCTAGGCTTTCAAGGAGAAGTATTCATGATGGGATTTTAAATTGTTTAGCTATTTCAATTGCAGTAGGAGAGTTTTATAAATTAAAATGCTAGTTTTTTTATAGTAATGTTTTATAATAATACCAGCCTATATTGTCCCACTGCAGGGCAAAGACCTCTTTTCATGTAGACAAGGCATGAGCATTATTAATCAACATGCTTGCGTATAAGACGGATTGGCGATGTCAGACTTATATTAATAATGTGCTAATCTCCGTAACTACTAGTCAAAATTCTGAAAAATTCTCTGGCTAGTAGGAAGCTACGTTAAATCTATGATTAATTACCATTTTCATAAAATATGTCTTTACAATTTCCTAAAATAGCAATTTCGCCGTCAAAACAACAATAAAAATCATCGTAAACTTGACACTAACAATTAACAACTGACATTTAAACAAACAACAGTAATTCTGTTGCACATGACGAATTAGAAAATGGTACGAAACGAAAACGTACGGAATGCTCGTACAGATGCGTTTGCGCAAGTTTACGAACATCGAAAGTGACCAATGATGAGCTGCCGTGACGATAGTACCGTCGGCACCGGTACACGATACAATCATGTTTGTTTATAGATTTATTTTATTTTTGTATACTTAGATGTTGAGTTTTTTTTTGTCTGGTGATTCATGTTTTTAGGATTTTGGTGGTAATTGCCTGTTTTTACACGATGCAATCTGAAGGCCGATTCTACAGTGGGAAACGTTTATAATGTAGTCGCAATCTCATCTCGGCGATAATGCAAAAAAATATAAAAATATTGGAAATATTTTACATAAGTATGACTATGTAATTTAATTTAATTATTATTTATAAGTTTCGTGCTATGATGGCTTTTTTTTCAGATTTATGGAGAATGGCTTGCCGATGCATTTGAAAATATTTAGAGAACGCACTTGAGTGCATACTAAGGTAAAGAAGACACAGTCCTAAAAAAGACATACAAAATGGCAGTACACATGCGTTGTTTCCTTCATACTGTTTGGTTCAAATTCTTTAAATGATTAAAACATTTTTACATATCGTTTTCTTAGCAGATGAAATTTTTCTTAGCTAAATATTCTGAAAATCTTTACCTAGTAGATGAACTCAGTTTTCTTTAGCTGATTATTCTAAAAAGAAACACAAAAACAAACTTCTCCGCGGGCATCCTTAGAAGGCACTTGGCAAAACAAGGTAACAGTTTTGTTACATGATACATAATGTCTCTGTTAATTAGTTCCTCGCGGAACAAAATAGTTAATTATGAGACAGTTATTGCGATAGACGTTTGATGTATCCATGTCGCTGCGGTATTTCATGCTTGATGCACAAGAGGTGCTGCTTTCATGCATTCTTTGATTAGCTGTCGCCGAGTTTGTAGGCGGAGGAATGATAGCTCAATATGTCTTTTACTTCCTGAAATATATACGGCAGTTGGAGAAAGAGCTTCTTTTTCTCTACGTATTTGTCTGTTGTAATGTCTTTAAAACTTTTGCCAAAGTTGAGTGATTTGCGACTTTTTTTGACAACTTGGAAACAAAGACTTTAACCCTTAACTTGGCAGAGAGTTTGATGTCATTTTTTTTTATTTCTTTACTATATTTGGGTTGTTACCAGGTAAATAGACACCAGAAAAATAAAAAATAAATTCTCCCTATATTAGTTTTGTATTTATACCATGTATCTAATTATGCACACTACCAAGCTGTCATGCATAAAACTTTAAAAATCCATGTGCACTGTAGGAAACACTGCCTTATTGGTAGAGAATGTAATACATTGTTATTTTATAAAAAAAATATTTATGCAGTCATATTAGACACATATATCTTAACCAAAATATGTAAAATCACAGTCTTCAGTGTAAAATAGGAACATAACAACATCTTCTTCTTAATAATTAAAAGTTAAAGCAAGTTATCGCCCGGTGTCACCACTGCGTGGACTGCCGGGAGGACACATCGC
This sequence comes from Caradrina clavipalpis, assembly GCA_932526535.1. Lineage (NCBI taxonomy): Eukaryota > Metazoa > Arthropoda > Insecta > Lepidoptera > Noctuidae > Caradrina > Caradrina clavipalpis. Next base: position 4,358,415 of record OW052088.1, read on the forward strand.
GGCATACGCTATCAGAGTGTACCGCTTGGGAGGAGACGCGCATCCCCTCATATCAGAAGTAGGCAGTGACCTGTCGCTGTAGGCCGTAGTCACTTCGATGATCGGCAGTGAAGAGGCCTGGCACGCGGTGGTTTCCTTCTGCGAGATGACCGTTTCGCAGAAGGAAACCACCGCGTTCCAGGCCTCTTCACTGAGGCTGCGGAAAGGGAGAGAGAGATCACAACCTCTCTTCCGGCCCGCAACAGGCGCACCGGGCGTCGGCGGAAGGCGGACAACGCCCTCCTCCGGCCCCCCTGAATTGGTCCAGGAGCGTCGGGCTTGGGGAAGTCTGTCGCCCTCTATTCAACGGGACCCGAGGTGGCGGCGCGTAGTGTTCCACGCGCACCCCTCTGGGAGGGAGTCTAACACCTCACTCCCCCCCCCCCTGACCGGAGAAGGCCCGCAGTGGCAGTGGCAGTCAGCACCAGTCGGGGATCGCGGAAGGCGCGTACGTTCCCAGGATCCCCGGCTTAAGTACGGTGGGTGTCGGAGACATTCTAATCGCAGCTCCTCTAATTTAGCGACCCTCTGTTGTGCAGTGTGTGGTCTGGCGTTGTCCTGAAGCAGCAATGGGGGGTAGAGCAATTGACCAGCCTCGGTTGTTTAACGGCTAGCTTTTTCGGCAAGGTTTGTAAGTGTTGAAAATACAGATCTGCCATAATCGTCTGGCCAAATCTTTGGACGCTGTAGTGGATGACACCAGCACTGGTCCACCAGATGCTTAACAGTACCTTTTTCTGAGTCAACTTTCGCTTGGGGCAGAATTAGGCCGGTTCTCCTGGCTTTAGCCATTGTGATAAGCGTTTCCGATTATCGTACATTATCCATTTTTCATGATTTTTCATCACAAGTAACAATACGATTCAAAATAACCTCATTATTGTGACGATTGAGTAGCAGTGCATCTGCAAATGCATATTGCATAATATAAGCTCTATGCTGTATCTTTGGCAATGCATCTTAAAATGCACACTGCAAAAATCAAATCATAATATGCTCACTTGGCAGTGTGCATTTATAGATACATGAATATTGACAGTCAAATTTTAGGTAAAAAACATTGTTGTATGATCAAAATTTTGTACGTAATCAAAAGAATGCACATTCAATCAAATAATAACTATATTTATTTATCGTAATATTGATATTTTATTAAGATTATAATCGATGTTTACCTTATAACTCGTAGGCGCACGCGCACGCTCCGCTATCTTGCGATCTACTGACTTCATTTGTAGGCAGATGTGATAAATACTATTTTTTCTACCAACTACAACTCTCTCATATATCAGTTAAAAAATAAAAAGAAACATAAGTACCAAAACTTTACTCAAATATTTTTTCTTAGAATGTGTGCATTATTAGATACGGTATCAAGTAAAGGGTTAAAAAAGAAATAATTGTGATGAAGCTCCAACTTCACCTACTGTAACTCTGTCTACTAATATACCCTTTACATTACAAATTTTATCATAAGTTTGCCAGGTCTACCTTTGACTATGGTTTTATTTGTATCTTTACATTCTTCTTCTTCTTGGAAATGGCTTTTATTACATTCTTCTACTCCGTGTATTCTTCTAGGTTGCGTTCTTCTATTTTATGTTATTTCATGACCAACTTTACAACTCGATCAAAATCTTGCCTCACACGCTGTGTTTGTTTGAATCATAAGTCTGGCAAAGCAAAAGAATAATCCAATGCACTCGAACAGTGTGAATGTGTTAATAAAAGGCGTTATGACTTCATTTATGTCATTAACAGTTGTTTTGAAAGCCAATTCTTCTGAGTTTTTATTAAGAAATTCACAAGAATCGTCCAAGTTATGATATGTTTGTTTAGTTCTAAAAATAGAGAGATATATCGGCGTGAAATTTTGTTTTGTTTGACGGTTGGTCGATTTCGCGTTTTGTGCAAATATTTGTCGAAAAACTTTATTGAATAAATATGTTTTTATCTTCTTCCCACGCACTTTCTGTTTCGCTCAATTTGGTCATCGATTTCGTCTTATTTTAATCTCATTTTCATTATAAACAAATGGGTGTGTCAATTTCAAACTGCATACTTTTGTATTGTTCATTCACACCACTTTCTTTTAAATCTTAATGTTTTTCTTTACATTCTTATTTGAAATTTTTGGTCTTCTCCCTATTGGAAGAACAAATAAGTAAGTTTATTACATACTATTTTCTTTTTCATTATATTCTTATTCCATGTGTATTGAATTCATCATCAATCACTTTCTTACTTCACGATCTTCGTTTATTATTTTTCGCAAAGATTTGTGTTTTTATCCTATTAGGTATATTTTATAGTTATTTTATTTCAATAGTATGTAGCATTTACTTTCATTGCTGTTATTTAGACAGAGCAGGTGCATCATTAATTGAAGTCGTACTAGAATCGCGACATGGTAGCCTAGAAATTTGATTTCCGTTTTTCATTAGAAATTCATAGTAATGGACTATATTTCACGAATTATATTGAACATTAAAAAATGTTTGAAGATTTTGTTCGAACAGAATCTATTTCAAAATTATCCTTTCATAAAACCTTTGAGACATTTCTTATTATGCTTTGCCCGGAACTTCTGTTCTTTCTTGGGGTTAAAACTTACCCCGTACCAAATTTTATCAAAATTGGTTCAGTGGTTTAGTCATGAAAGCGTAACAGACAGACATGGACAGAATTATTTTCGCATTCATAATATTAGTTTGGTTTTTTATACCTACAGGTAACATTCAGTATGTTAAAAGGCATTTGATTAACAAATGTTCGTGAGACTAAACTAATATTGTTGTTAACTCAACACTAATTGGTAAAATCTAAATAAGTACTAAACACACGCGATCATTAAAGTTTTCAACTATAAATAATAATCAAATCATCCAGTAATGCATTAATACAATTAAAAGTGTTTAGGTAAATCCTGTCTAATCTATACAAATAAATAATATTGACGTGTCCGTTTGTACTTTTATTTTAGAAAAATAATACTTTATACTAAAAAGTATTATTATAAAAACTTTGCATGTGTTCCAGACAGCGCATGCGCACCATTTTATGGTCCTTTAAGTCTTATATACTTAATAGCTTCTGTTAGCGACTTCGTCAGCTGCAAATTATTACCCTACGGGAACCGTACGTTTTCCGGAATAAATAGTATCATATGTGTCATTCCACACTATCCCGTTGGTCTCGTTGTCGCAAGGCCGACTGGTGAGCGTGGGGTCCCGGGTTCGATTCCCAGGTCGGGCAAAAAATGTTAACGGGTTTTTCCATTCGGAATTTCTCAGTAACAGCCCGGAGTTTGGAAGTTGGTGGTGTGACACCCCCGTGCCTCGGAAAGCACGTAAAGCTGTTGGTCCCGGTTGTCATTCGTATATCTTTGACAGTCGTTACGGATAGTCAGAAGCCAAGAAATCTGACAACCAGTCTAACCAAGGGGTATCGTGTTGCCCAGTTACTGGGTTGTGGAGGTCAGATAGGCAGTCGCTCCATGTAAAACACTGGTATTCAGCTGCATCCGGTTAGACTGGAAGCCGACCCGAACATAGTTGGGAAAAGGTTAAGCAGATGATGATGATGTGTCATTCCACACTACAATCTATTTCAGTGCCTTTCATCCAGATCCGTTCAGCCATTTAAGCGATTTGATCCATCCATCCATCCTCGCAAACTTTCGCATAATTAGGATTCCTCATCCACCTAATTTTAGTGTTCAAAAATAAAATTCCTGTATCTCGGCCTTAAACAACAAGTTGTATCACGCGACTGTCGTTGCAATCCGTACGTAACGCTTCGAAATTGTTCAGACGACAGCGATTTATTTGCCATACGCACACATTACGAGTAATTTGAAGAAGATGTTGAAAGCGAAAATTTGCCTGTATTAGGTGGTTTAGTTTATAAGATGATTGTAGGTAATTTTGAGATGGTAAGTAGGTAGTTAGGTACTGTAGGGATTCTGACGGATTTAAATAATATATTTAACTTTATTTTGTAACTGCCTCGTTAGGCTAGTGGTCCTAAGCGCGACTGCTTTTTTTTTATAGACGGGAAATCGTCAAATAACTTCCCCCGCCCTGGGCGGGGTGAGAGGGAGTGTCAGACTTTTACTGACTAAAACCCGTCTATGTTCCTTCATGTGCCCTTTGCGTTCCGGGGGCACGGTATTTTTTTCGAACAACTCGCAGCAAGCGCGACTGCTACGCTAGAGGTCTTAGATTCGAGGCCGAGCAAAAAGTGCTTATTGGGTTTTTCTATGAAATTCACAGTAGCAGCTCGGAGTTAGGATTTGTGCCCGGTTAATTGCAATAGGCTCGCCCCCTATTACATGGGACCTATACATTTTGGCGAACTGTGGGTGTACATTGGTACACCTCTGCCTATCCCTTCGGGGAATACAGTCGTGATGGTATGTGTGTGTATTTTGTCATATTCATGGTTCATGTTTACGAGACAAACACTGCTCGAAAATAGAAGACAATTGACAGTGACGACATCCAAATCCACCTTCAATTTCTTGCAACGCTCCACCAGCCAATCAAGATCTATCACATAGAACATTGTGTTCAACAAGGCAGGTCAAGCGATACTGGTCCTAAATTATATTCCAATCATGGTTAAGATGCGTGTTGAATATAAAAGTGAAATACCTACTGTACTATTATTGGCCTCTCTACATACGTGCAATAATTCGAGGGCTTCTAAATACAAAATGGCTACTGTATGTAACTGTCATTGAGTTTTAGGGTTCTGTAGCAGTAGCGTGCCAAAGAGACCCTTTTATTACCGTTGGTACTTTGCGCTGTCTGTCTGTCTATCTGTCTGTCAGCTGGCTGTATCTCGTGAATGTAATTAGAAGTAGTGTTGAAATTTCCACAGAGGTTATGGTCTGTAACAACAAATAATAAAAATTAAATTAATAAAAAAATTTGAAGGGTCTCCCCATACAAGAAAAGTATTTTTTACATGTTGTTAAATATTGTACGCACATACGGAACCATTTGTGTGCGAGTCCAACTCGCTCTTGGCCTGTTTGTTAGTTAAGCGGTCAAAGGCATTTGGTATTCGGTCAATAGCACGATGTTTTTCGCCCACTTGTGTATATGATGAATTGATGGAAACAATATTTATTGGACCTTGCTTTGGGCGATGGCAACACAGTGCTGAGAATTAATCTTTTTTATAATAATTAAAATGTTATTGAATCAATGTCCATTCTTAACTAACAACATTCATTTACTTTTAGGTATCTGAAACTACACATATATACTATCACGCCTTAATTCCCCGAAGGGTTTGGCAGAGGTGTGCCAATGTACACCCACAGTTCGCCAGTATGTTTAGGTCCCATGTAATAGGGGCGAGCCTATTGCCATTAACCGGGAATATATCCTAACTCCGAGCTGCTACTAAGAATTTCATAGAAAAAAACCAACAATACTACTAGAAGCTACAACTAGGTATGTACCTTCCTAAATTTTTAAAGACGTAAATGACATTAACTTATATGTAAGTACCTAAAACTTGCCCGAGTTGCGGAATTTATTCGAAAGAGTTACCGCGGCGGCCCTCGATCGAATAAGGCATTAGGAGGAAGGAATACGGATTTGTTTTAGTCAGTAAGAGTCTGACACTCCCTTCCACTCCATCAAGAGCGAAAGAAGTCATTTCATGATTAATTTTTTAATTGCAATGCAGAGAAAATGGCTATAGGATTTCTAGTAAAGAGACAAAGACAAGACAGTATTACTTTATGAGAAATTAAAATATTCGCAATCGATGAAGCGCAGCTTTCTAGCTATAAAGGAGAATGGGCAAAATGGTACCCGGCTCCAATAGATATGATTGTAGTGTCGTTTAAAAGGTCTTACCAAGAGAAACAATATTTACTATAGCCACCAGTCTCAAATCTTATTGCGTTTGGAGATAAACGACAGTCTTACTAACTAATAAAAACCTTGTTCCTTCGGTTGCCCTTTGCGTTCTAGGGCCACGGTAACCTGTTTAGACAGTCCCGTGGCCCCGGCAATAAACATACATATCATAGTATATTAGGTCCCACTTATCTAAGTATATTATGTTCTTCATTTTAAATAAACACAGGTGATGCCACTTAAGATGGTCATTACCAATAACAATAGATAAAGGTTAGCAGTACAAACAAAAGGGCCTATCCTTTCTAACTCGATATTAGCTACCTGGACACTGTGCGCACGTGTGAATTCATCGGACATTCGAAAGTCACTTCTATTATTGTAATGCGTTATTATTTTGTATTAACGTTCCATAAGCTCTGTAAGCGAGATAGACATAGAGAAATGATTTATGGCCCGACGACTTTGTTGAATCCGCGCTTACTATAACAAAAATGTTGTTAGGTTAGGTTAGGCGTAGTGCCTCCGCGCGCCACTCGTGTAGGCGCGCGAGGACCAGCGCCTCCAGATCCCACGGCGGCAATATATCATCGCCTAAGTCTATCTTATTCCAGCTTTATTTTACTAATATAAGTAGTTTGTAGTAAATCCTCATTTATAAAACTTAGTGAGATTACTGCTTCCCAAACGTGAATAGGGACAGGCGCCATGGTAGACGTTTATCTGCATCAAAATATCTTTTCAATGATATATTAATGATGACTATTGGAGCGGGTACCACGTTCCATACATTTTTGCCCATTCTCCTTTCACTTCAATATTATTTGGAATTTTTAAAACGTTTTACTTACTTATTTACAACTTTCAAAATCATGTAAATTATTCTAAAATAATAATGCAAAAGTATGGCTCCTAGACATTCATAAAAATGCCAAATTATTACTGACCCATTTCATGGAATACGCCTCTTTTCAAACAGAGAATAGCGAGCATTGATCATCACGCTTGATCTAGGGGGAATTGGCAATTACAGACTTAATTTATACATACTAAGATTATAAGCTGAAGAGATTTTTATTTTAACGCGCTATTCACCAGAACTACTGGTCAAATTCTAAAAATTATTTCGTTATTAAGAAGCTACGTTATCCTTAAATACTATTCTACACCGGGGTGCACATCGGTACACCTCTGCCTAACCCTTCGGGGAATACAGGCGTGATGGTATATATATTCTAGTAATAGGGTACATTTTACTATTTGAAAAAATTAGGGGTTTGTAAGAAAATTCACGTGAACGAAGACACGGGCATAAGCTAAGTTAGTTAATTACCAGTCCAGATTTCCTTAAGCTGTTTTCCTCTACCGATGTCAATGACCTTAAAACTACGCAGGAAAAACCAGGACCCCAATATACCAATATCTATACAGTGTTAAGCTACAGCTAGTATGCAAATCAAAACAACCACCAATAACTTTGTATAACAATAAAAAATGGACAGACATATTACTTACCCATATATTAAAATTATCTTCCGCATACATCATATTATGGGACATTGGCCTTCCATTTAGACGCGACAACTATAAAAATATTACTGAACTAGCGAACAGTTCGCGACATCGTCCGTGTGGCTTTTTACATTCGCGTTAAGTTACGTCTTAGGTTACTGCTCCGCTCCCATGAGTCGTAGCGGAATGTTATATAGCCTATGGTACTTAGGAATACTGTAGCTATCTATCGGTGAAGAAATGGTTAAAATCGATCCAGTAGTATCGGAGCTCCGGGTTGTTCGAAAGAGATACCTCGCCCCTGGAACGCAGAGGGCACAGGAAGGAACATGGATGGGTTTTTGTCAGTAAAAGTCAGACAAATGACTTCCGGGGCGGGGGAAGTCATTTGATGATTTAAAATCAAATGACTTGATGATTTCCCATTAAAAAAAAAAAAAGTAGTATCGGAGCCTATTCGGTACAAACAAACAAACAGATTTTTTTTCTGTTTATAAAATTATAGAGTATAGGTAAATATATAAAACCGGCAAAACCAGTAGAATTTTGCGCATTTCTGAATAATAATGTTGTCGATATTTTAATCTTTTCTGATTCGGTAAGGTCCGGTAAGGTTCGGGCCTGTTCGTGAGTCATGGTGGCCACTTTCTTGCAAAACTTTGGTTACTCACTGCCATTGCGAAAGGGTTAAAATAGTTGGAACTTGGAAGCAATTTTGGTGTAAATTGTGGCATGTTAGGGTTAGTAATTATATTTGAACGTCTAAGATAGGTTATCTAGGCTCCGTAGTTTAGTATTGGCTGGTTTCCAAGTTTGTTGCATTTTGAAATCTATGCAACTTCATTAGAGTGCTGTCTCTTTTACTGATGATTGTTACATCTATCCATTTTTTTGGATGATTTCCCATCTCTCAAAAAAAAAAAAAGACTGACAAATCTATATTGTCAATTTCATATTAAAAAAATTACTTCAATCGAAATAAATAAAAAAATACAATTACTGGCTGAATGTAATTTGGCATTAAAGATGTTTTACGCTATGGTGTTAGAGCTAGACATGTTTAAAATAAGAATCGTAAAAAAGACCATATTGAAACTCTATCCTTTTAAACGTTCCATTTTTGAATACTGCCAGCTTAAACTCGAAGGGTACCGGTGTTGCAAACAATATTTGGCAACGCTGTTTGCCGTATTTTTTCTACCAAATAATTGGTAGTAAAGCATTTCGGCTAAGTGTATCAACACTGATCGATGCGTTACGGTCCGTGAAGTGATTAATGTAATTAACACTACCTTATACCGATTTACACAGAACTTGGTGTTCGTAAAAGGATGAATAAATGCTTCAGTTCAGTTTTGTACATAGAAAACAGCCTTACAGAAATAAATAAACAATAACATTAAAATTAGTCCTAATAGCTCATTAAAACACAAAAAAAAACAACAACAAATATTAAATGTTTATAAAAAAAGTAGTATGGTAGCTCACGGCTGTACCAAAAAGACATATTTTAAGGGTTTTGCCGAATTACAAGGATCATTCATAATCCATTGGTTCACATAATGTTTAAAAAGTTCTTTTAGGTACTTGAATGCGTAAATTATGAAATGAAAATATTTGATTGTCATATAGAATATTTATAAAACAAACGAAAATAAAAAAACAAACAAATTTGAATATGTCCATCATTATCTTTTTATGTGTTTCAAAATATTTAAACGCTGTTTTATTTGAGAATAAACAAACATTCTACAAATAATGTTCAATATTTACATACTTGATGCATCATTAAAAAAATATCAATAAATTCGGTGATGACTTCATGTGCAGGCGGGTAGGGTTGCCATCCGTCCGGGTTCTACGGATTTATCCTAGTATAGAGAATTAAACAAAAATGGATAGGGAAAACCCGGACACTTTTTGCAGGAGGGAAATCCCGATTAATTGAAGAAAAAAAAAAAAAATTTGTTCATTTTCTAACTATTATTAAATATTTACAGCCTTAAAATAAGATTAAAAAAACCTTTATAATATTAAAAAAAGAAACTTAATCTATAAGGCATCAAAAAATTCCAGCATTTTTTCCGAAATTAAGCATTGTCATCTAACGCGGCAATCTTATGAGAGCGCCGGTCTTTTGAGAACTTTACTGATTAACAGCAATAAATTAAAATAAATAACAAAAAGGTTTTATGTATATCGTATTTTTCTTGACATACCTCAATTTCATCCAAATATCCGGAGATTTTTAGGTGATGGCAGCCCTAAGGCGGGGCGAAAGTTGTAACAGTATTCAAATATTCGAAGCTAAAATTGCACGGATATTATAATATCCAAAGTACTTTAGACTAAAACTAACAAGCCGAGCCAAATGGAACATTGTAATATTTACATGCCGTGCAGTGACGACCTCAAATCTGTGTGAAACTTTGTAACTAGTGGTGGGTTGTCTTTTAGACGGATATTCGGATAGTAACCCAAGTTCATGGCTCTTCCTTTTGGTGTGCAACTTCATGTTTACCTTCTCTATTGGGAATATCGATGTGGTTTTTATATTATTTCTTGTTTACCACCGAACAAACATTCAAACACACAACAAACAAACTACATTTATTCATATTTCTTGTACGGGGATTTCTAGGACATTTTAATCTTTAACTTTATTTACTTTATATTATTTGTTGTTAATGACAATGACAATGTTTGTTGTTTGTTGCCTTTTCATTGCAATATAAACTCTGAAAATTTCAAGTGTCTACTTTTGCGTTCAAAAGATACAGCCCAATGATGGACGGATAGACAGCGGAGTCTCTGTATTAAGGTCCCGTTTGGCCCCCAATTGTGCTCAATAATCTTGCAGCTTTTACATGTTGAAATATCTTCGTCTTCTAATTGAATAAATACATATTTTAACTATCTCCAAACTATAATGCGACGGAAGTTTGTAAGTATGTTTATTACCGCAGTCCATATTAGGTATTATGTATTCATGTCGTGAAATGAAAATCATTTCTCTTGCATTTATATTTATCTATCACATCATCAGTCTACACGCCTCTTCTATTGAATGCCAGAGAGCTTGCTTCTCATGATTCTTATCCATCCATTATAAGTAATCCACTCAATGAAGTCATTATAAGTCAATGACTGAAAGATTAGAAACAAATTCATCCATTTATAAGAAAAGAAAAACAAAAGAAAAATGTTGTTTCTGTTTTTTTAAATAAAATCGTTGCCCCCACACTAGGAACTTTTCCTTTATCGTGTGTACATATTAACAAACAATTTTTTTTTTAAAGATGGTACAATCATCAAATGACCCCCCCCGTCCTATATTAACAAACATTAAGGTTTTCCACCCAACGACTGATTTTTTGACCGACTTTTGAGGGATTTCTTCTTGCCGACCAAGAAAACTGTCATAAATCGGTCAAAAAGTCGGTCGTGGAAGAAGAGGCATAAACTGTTTTACATAATTAATCAGACCCAGAACAGGTACCAGTCCATACAAAAATGTTCTTCTTGCGGAAATCGAACTCGCTACAAGCAGTGCAGCACCGAAACCCTCAGCCACTGCGCAAACCTTGTCGTGGCATAATACCGCATATCACCTTTCCAGTAATCCCGCAGGGATCTAAAAAAGAACTCAATATCCGGATATTCAACCAAAGCCGGATATTACTACGAAACTGAACATTCCAGCCCATCTCTAACCAAATCCTAAACTTCACGGAAATCAATACCTTACTAAGTTAAGACAAAGCGAAGTTCACGTCATCGTGTACCGGTTTGACCATTGACTAAGTGACTGACAGTCCGTTACGACATTGAATAGCTTTATAGTAATTATAGGAACGACTGGAATGTTCGCCGCTTTTGTAACTGTGTGTTTAATTGTGTATTTCGATTCGGTTCTCATCGGTGCTTTTAGGTAACCTAGACATATTTTGTACGTAGGTAGGTATTGTTGATTTTGTGTAGTTAATAATAATAATAATTCCTGGAAGCCGATGTGGGTCCTGGAAGCCGATGTGGGAATGCACCGAGATGTGGTCTCAGTGGACAAGTGCCTCACCCCGCTCTCTTTAGCGAACGAGAACTGGCGCAAACCTATGGTATTAGATACTAATGATCGCAAGGAAGTATGGAAGAGCAAAGAGCTTCACGGACGCTACTACCGGGCCCTACATGGGCCGGATGTTGACTTCAAGGCGTCCGTATCCTGGCTGCGCGTTGGTGACCTCTTTGGGGAAACTGAAGGTTTTGTCTGTGCTATTATGGACGAAGTTATGATGACGAACAATTACCGGAGATATATTGTGAAGGACGGTACGGTTGACATATGTCGGGCATGCCATCGTCCCGGGGAATCAATCCGTCACATTATATCTGGGTGTTCTCGTCTGGCTAACGGAGACTACTTGCATAGACACAACCTTGTAGCCAGGATTATCCACCAGCAACTTGCTCTGAAATACAGTCTTGTGGAATCGGAAGTACCATACTATAGATATGTGCCCGACCCAGTTCTTGAAAATGGGCATATCACGTTGTATTGGGACCGGTCTATCATCACTGACAGGACTATTGTAGCCAATTAAGCCTGACATAGTGGTGGTAGATCGATTAGAGCGTCGCGCAATGATCGTTGATATTACTGTTCCGCATGACGAGAACCTCGTGAAAGCTGAGAAAGATAAACAAATTAAGTATCTTGATCTGGCTCGCGAGGTTGTCGACATGTGGGATGTGAATACGGCAATTATTGTGCCGATAGTTGTGACGGCCAATGGCTTAATAGCCAAGAGCCTCGACCAACACCTGAGGAGGCTCTCGTTGGGCAGTTGGATCAAGGGCTTGATTCAGAAAGCGGTACTCCTAGACACGGCGCGTATAGTTAGGAGATTCCTTTCTCAGGAGCCCTAACCACCGGTGGCTTGGACCCTGTTCCCGACGCCGGTGGGCTACTATATTTTATATTTTTAAATGTTTTTATATTTTCTACTAATATTTAAAAATGTAATTTATATGTATTTTAATTGAATAAATGAGAATAATAATAATAATAAATTTATTTCGATTTAAGTAAGTTACATTAATGATGAACACATATCTTAGCATAGCTTATACTATTACATATTTCGCAAGGCATCTGTGTCTGAACTAGATAAATTAATATCTGTATCTCAGACATCAGCGCTCTTCCCTAAAAGTATACCTTTAAAAGCTTAACTAATGTTCTCTATTTTAATTAAGTACATATTTTGTTTCTTATTGATCTAGCAAATTAAAATTAAAATAATCATGCAGAAAAAAAGAAAAAAGTGGAATTAAAATAAAATAACAGTGGAGTGGGGACCTCCTTTTGTATTGAGTGAAGATGAGTGAGTGTGTGTAGGAGGGTGTGTATTTGAAACTTATTTTGTAACAATTATGAGGTTTTCAGTTTCGTCATAGGTCAGCTTATGAAGGTATTCAGTCACTTTATTCTTACAACTTCTACTATTTAAGGTAAGTATATCGAGGCACTTATCAATCCGGCCGTAATGGTACGGACCTAAGAAACAGAAATATTTATTAACGAAAGAGTGTTTAAGCATGGATCTGTCGGTACCGAATATAGGTTTCCGTCGCCTGGATGGGAAATGTAGTTTTTCAAAGTGTACTCTCGCGTGCTGGATCAGAACTGTGTGCAGTACGAATAATTGGCGGACAGAGAGCACCTCACAGGCTTGGAACAACTGATAAGTTGGGAACAAATACGGACGGAAGGTGCTTACTTTGAGAATAGCTCTCTGTGCTACTTCAAGTGGCTTTAGTATGGTTTTTGATGCACCACCCCAGACCGAAATACAGTATGATAAAGTTGATTGACCAAGTGCCAAATATACCTGCTTCATTAGTTTGGGGTCCGCAACATGGCGTAGGTTTTTGAAAACGTATATCAGTTTTCTAGCTCTAGCTGTGACTAAGTCTATATGGGGTTTAAAAGAGAGATTGTTGTCTATTGTTATTCCTAAATATTTTACGAAATTTGTCTTGATCAAAGCCGGGCATTTGCAGGTTTCACCGTTGCAGCAGTTGTGGGCAATTAAAGAGAGTGTTGTGGGAGGTAAATTAGTGTTTCGCATTGAAAACGTTATGTACTGAGTTTTCTTAGCGTTTAGTGTCAGCTTGTTACTCCTCAACCAGTGGCTCACAGTATCAAAGCCACGTTGAGCGTCCACATAGACCCGTTCCCAAGTATCAGCCGAAAAAAGCAGAACAGTGTCATCTGCGTATGAAATTACTTTTCCACCCATAGATGTTAGACCACAGAGTTCGTTTAAGTACACAAGGAAAAGACTGGGCCCCAATATACTGCCCTGTGGTACACCAAAAGTGAGAGGCAAGTCACTGCTAACAAGTTTGTCGATTTTGACACATTGACAGCGACCCGAGAGGTAATCCTTGAACAATTTTAGCTGTTTACCTCTCACACCCATAATTTCCAATTTATTGAGGAGCAGTGGCACAGAGACCGTGTCAAAGGCCTTTGCTAGGTCCAAGAATATCCCAATAGTTTTTTTACCGGAATCAACATTTCTAACCACGTAATCTACAAGCTCGTGGACAGCATCACAAGTTGACTTGCCAGTTCTGAAACCAAACTGATTGTTTGAGAGTAGATTATTCGTTTCCAAGTACTTGACCAATCTACTATTGATGATGCGTTCCAAGAGCTTGGAGATCGCCGGGAGTATGGAAATGGGCCTGTAATTGGTGACACGATCTCTATCGCCAGATTTATGGATCGGAAGGACGACAGATTTCTTCAAAACAGTGGGAAATATTCCTTCGTTTAAACACATATTAAAGATGTGAGCCAGAACAGGGACGAGAACGTTTCTGTTTTCTTTCAGAAGTTGGTTTGATATACCGTCCCATCCAGTACTACAGACATTTTTAAGATCCAATATCAGGCACTCTACCTCTGACTCGTCTGTCTCCAGAATTACAAAGGAGTTTAATGAGCCTGTGGATTGAGGAATTGAAGCAACGGAGTGTCGAGGATTTTGGCAACTGTTAGTCTTGCTGGCTAAATTTTTGCCCACCGTGACAAAGAATTCATTTACCTCTTCAATTGATTGTGCTGGACAAGAAGTATCAATTAGTTCTAAAGCCTGATTTTTTATTTTAGTTGAATTAGTAATATTTTTTATTGCATCCCATATTTTCTTGTTATTTTTACCCGCCTGGTCTAGCATTTTTTTATTATAAGCTATTTTTATTTTTTTCAACAAAGTGTTACAGAAGTTTCTATATCTGCTATACGTTAATTTAAGAGCATCATTTGCTGGTGACTGTTTCACTTGTTGGTGGAGAGCGTCCCTATGTCGCATACAACGTACTAGTCCTGGTGTTATCCACGGTTTGATGATTTTATTTCGTCTTGATAATTTTGTCAAAACAGAGTTACAAATTATAGCACGTTGAATGGAATTTGTGAAGTATTTCATGGCAATATTAGCATCGTTTGAGGCATAAATTGGTTCCCAGTTTATGCTGGCCAAGTCATTTTTTAGTCTCTCCGTATTTATTTTATTTATGGTGATATGAGCAAACGTTCTTTTTGGTTTAGAATTAAGGCATAGTAGCACTGGCTCGTGATCTGTTATCGTAGATTGCAAGACTAAAGTAAGAGCTGGAAACTTTGTTTTCAATATCACGTGATCAAGACATGCCTTGCCATGTCTTGTAGGCAGTGTATGTGCTGGTAGGAGGCCATGGTATGAGCACAAATTAAGGTACTCCATTTGGAGTCTAGAAACCTGACCGGGGTAAATGTCTATGTTAATATCTTCTACAATGGTAAGATTTTTGAAAGTGGATAGCTCAGTTAAGATAATATCGAGGGTGTTGAGGAAATTCTCTATGTTTTTATGTGATGGAGATCTATAAATAGCCAAGATTGCCATTTCAGTACCAATTTTTATAATGAGACAGTTACAGTCTAGACAAGGTGGTTCTTCAATAGCCACATTAAGAGTGGTTTTAACGTACACCGATACACCGTCATTTTGATTACTGTTTTGTTTTGATGAATATGGGCAATAACCTTCCAACCTTGGCACAGTAGGGCAGCACGATAACCAGCAGTATAGTTATCAGGTTTATGGTACCCAGTAAACTGAGTATTCTCATAACAAGAAGAGAGAGGTCTTGATTTACAAGTAAGTACATGAATAGTTTATGGAATGATTTTGGTTATCTCCTGTACTCTGAGAAATGCCGAGGGCATATGCACCAGAACTGGTCTACCTATATTCATGTACCTTGCAGGTACATGAGTACAGGCACAGATTCCGACAAAAGAAGTAAGAACTCAATTAGTGGCAAAATGAAATCATTAAAATAAATAAATATCTTGGGACAACTCACACACGGCTATCTGATCCCAAGCTAAGCAGAGCTTGTGTTATGGTAACCAGACAACTGATATACATACATATATAATTTATAAATGCATACATATTATAGATAAATCAAACCCAGACACAGAACAAACAATCATGCTCATCACACAAAGTTTGTCCTGGGTGGGAATCGAACCCACGACCTCCGGCTTAGCAGTCAGGGCCGCTAACCACTAGACCAACAGGCCCGTCCGTGTTAGGTTAATAGTTACACTACAATAAAATAAAATAAAAAAACGGGGCAGCAATGTAACACATATAACATAACATTTCATTTTCGAATCGTGTTAGAATAATTAACTTTTTAAGCGAAGCTTCAAGATACATCACAGATCACAGATCACCGCAGTGAAAACTAATTACCATACTAATCTAACTTTTTACTTTTACCTGTTAATAGATACGATGAAATCGCCAGAGTGTAACATTAAGCGGGGTATTCACAATGATTGTGCATTTCTTTTATTAGGACTTCTCCGCCACAATATTTTCAACTTCTTCTTTTTATATATTCTAATGATCGCAACTCACCTGATCTTAGGTGATGAAGCGGCGAACACGTTTGCCTAGGAATGAAAGCCAGAATCATAATCAAACAGTGGCGACTACTAGAAAATCGCCGAGGTACTTAATGACTGTCGATGATTCCCGGAGAAACAATAATGGAATCTCGCGAAAACGAAATTTTGTCGAAAAAATAACAGAGAAATACTTTTAGGAACAATGGCAGTCTCAATCTGTTAAAAACACTTTTAATTTACCTAATCTTTGCGACATTGATTGTCGGAAAGATTAAAGAAAGCCATTTACCTAAGTTTTTTTGACATTGATTGTAGTACAAATTATATTGCGACTAGATTTCGAACGTTTTTAATTAGTAGAATCAACCTTCTGAAGTAGACAATTATGCTCAGAGGGCAGATGGCAACAGTGCTTCTTGCATCTTCTCTGTTTGAATACAAACAGCTACGATGACATAGCAGATGCGAGGTGCACAGTTGTTGCGTGAATATAATTGAGACGCAGTTTAGCATTGCATTCGAGAACGCATTATTTCATTGATTGTACGCGTTGGTATTTATTCTAATGTGCGCATACGACGGTTACGGTTACGATTTTAACATGCTTAGGTAGTGTCACGTTAAACAATGGTTTATTATTATTTACCGCTTGATAAATTTATTTGCCGACTATTACCATCACGCCTGTATTCCCAGAAAGGTTAGACAGAGGTGTACCAATGTACATCCACAGTTCGCCAGTATATTTAGGTCCCATGTAATAGGGGGCGAGCCTATTGCCATTAATCGGGCACAAATCCAAACTCCGAGCTGCTACTGAGAATTTCATCGAAAAACCCAATAACACTTTTTGCCCGACCTGAGAATCGAACCCAGGACCTCTAGCGTAGCAGTCGTGCTCAGGACCACTAGGCTAACGAGGCAGTTTACCGTGCAGTTTACAGTGTGCCGACTATTACCTAATATTAAATAATTATCTCGACCGAATTTCGATCATGTTGGCCAATCTCAATAGCTCATAGGAGATACTATAGTGCAAACGCAAACTTAGATGCACTCCCTCTGCGCTCACGCTATTCGCCACGACCGGGGTGAGATCAGATGCTTTCCGAGACACGGGGGTGTCACATCACCAACTTCCATACTCCGGGCTGCTACTAAGTAATTCCTTATGAAAATCCCAACACATTGCCGTTGTGACCAACGCGAATGGGGCAGTTAATTACATAATAGTATAACATAACTAATAAAATACACAATAAACATACCTGCGAACTGTGGGTGTACGTCTCTGCCTAACCCTTCAGGGAATACTGGCGTGATGGTATGACTGTACGTACGTATGTATGTATAACATACAGTAAAAACCACAGCATAACGTAACCTAACTATGCTAAAACCATAATTGTTTCTCCCAGGTGGCTAGAATGAATATTTTATAAGTGAAATGCGTTGCAACGGATATGCAATATTAAATCATAAACATACGGTAATAGGACGTACATGAGTGTGAGTAAGAGGCGCTTATGTGTTAGTGGTGGGTGGGTGGGAGTGAGAGGTGTGACGGGAAATTATGAAATCAGGTGGTGGTGACGTGTTGATCGAAGGATATTGAGATATGTAGGTGGTAGTCGCAGTTAAGAACAGGATAATTTGGACTTAATTAGTTGCTGATTATAAGGAGCATTATTGCGTGATTAAATAATTAATGTTTTTTTTTATATTTCTCAATGTTCACCTAATTTCTGGTCTAGTCTCTCTCGAGTTGCTCTATACGCATTTTCATTGTAATGTTAGTCGTGACGGCCAATGGCATAATACTTAAGCGCGTCATCCAACAGTAAAGGTGGCTCTCATTAGACGGTCACGGACTTGAGTCAGGAAGCGAAGGAGTACCGCTTCTTGAACCAAGCCCTTGATACAACGGAGAAGCCACGGCGCGTATGTTTAGGGGATTCCTTTCTCAGGAGCCCTGACCACCGGTAGTTTGGACCCTGTTCCCGACGCCGGTGGGCTACTATTTTTTATATTTTTAAATGTTTTTATTTTATACTAACATTTGAAAATGTATTTAAGAAATGAATAAGAATATACCTACCAATTATTCCAACCTGAGAACCTGAATTTGTAATTACAAAATCGGAAACAACAACTTGATTTCCATCTCTTCAGAATTACCATAAACAAACGATTTAATTAATGTCTACACCTTGAACGAAAGGAAAAGGCTTTCAACATTAACGTATTGATATGAACACTCGATATGTTAATCGGAAGGCATTCGGTTAGTGGGACAGTCAACCGGTCGGGTCAGTCAGACCGCCCTACTGACGCATTCCTATAATAAACGAGTAGTAATACGACTAGGTACCGATTACTTTATAGAACAAGAGTCACCGGACCTTCGTCATTTTAATGTAGCTGAAGATTTAACTACCTAGTATTCGAGCAGAAAGTGTTATTCGGTTTTTCTATGAAATTCTCGCAGCTCGGAGTTATCAGATCTCTGCCTAGCCTTTTCCTAACTATATTGGGGTCGGCTTCCAGTCGAACCGGATGCAGCTGAATATCAGTATTTCACATGGAGCGACTGCCTATCAGACCTCCACAACCCCAGTAATGGGTAATACGATACTTTTGGTAAGACTGGTTGTCAGACTTTCTGGCTTCTGACTAACAGTAACGACTGTCAAAGATCTACAAATGACAGCCGGGACCAACGACTCGGAGTTATCAGATCTGTGCCCGGTTAATGGCAATAGGCTATTACATGGGACCTAAACATATCGGAAAACTATGGGTGGGGTTGCGCCAAACATACACCTCTGCCTAACCCTTCGGGGAATACGGACGTGATGATATATTATGTATGTTATGAAGGTTTAGAATAAAAAGTGTAAAAAACATTTAACGAAACTGAAAATGTTGTATCATCATGCGATCATTTTGGTTCTGAACCATATCTGAGAACCTTCTGATTACAGCGACAGTTTTTAATGTTATACTTTTTATACCTTTGCGAGTCCTGTAACGTTGCATGCAAAAGTGAGTCACATTACGCTTTACCATACACAGTGATTTACGCAACAAAAATAAAAGTCAATTCCCACTAATAATAATACAAGCTGTTGATTTGGCTCCTTGTCAAATTTTAGGAGCTTGTCATAGTAAAAAAGAAGTAATCAAATATAATAACGGTACCTGGCCAATATTTAATAAATGCTTGTTTTTTACTTGCAACTATCAAAAAACAGTATTCTAGAATAATCCTCTTGCAAAAATCAGCATCGCCTAGTTGCCTATGATATAGGCAGAGTTGTTGCGCGGCTATATCAATAGCGTGCATAGCGCCTAAACCCTCTGGCGAGATGGCTAGTTCGAATTGGAAAATCACGCCAAAAAATGTAAATTAAAAAAAAAATATTATTGATTCGTGTTAAGAATCACGAGCATAGTCAACTCCTTGAATTTGACGAGAATGCAAATCAACAGCTTGTATTTTTACTCAAAGTTAGTGAGTTTGATGATCAGTATGCATTAACGGCTATGTGATGTATTTTTACACCTCTTAGATATATGAATATGTTGTTAAGAAGGTATGCGGACTTAATAGTTTTAATCGTTGTTATGGGTGAGTGGATATGGCCACCATTAAATTAAATTACATAGAAATATCTCCTATGATTAATGGATCCGAATTCCAACTTTATTGCCGTAAAAATCTATAATATAATAATTGATAAACTTTCTTTTAGTGATATTCAGCGGAAGCCGCTCAGTGACTTTCGCGAATATTTTGATCTAGACTTTGAATTTAAATTGAAGTCAACTAAGTCTAGATTCTAGTTTTCAATGTAATAAACCGATATCGTTATGTTTTATTCTAATCGATTCAATACTTTCGTGCATTCAAGAGGTCAAGTAGGTTGTTTTCAATTGAGAAATTCCTAATGGAAAAACCTAATTGAATAAAAAAATAAATAATTGATTAAAATAAACTTTTTGCCCGGTCTGGGAATCGAACCCAGGAACTCAGGCTCAACAGTCACGCTAACAAATAATTTTCCAAATAAGTAGGTACTATAGCATTTGGCAGGTAGGTACGTGTGTAAAAATACTCATACAATTCGCACCATTAAACATCTGAATTCACAATGGCGGCTAAACAAAGGAGGTTGTCGTGCCATTTCACTCGCACAATATAGCGAGCGATAGAGAGGGCATGCTATATGTTGCCGTTTTAAATTAATTTCTTTCTTTCAGCCAAGCATCCACTCGATGTGTAATAATTCAAAATTCGAACACTTCAACATGTGTGTCAATGAGATGATTATTATTACCCATTAAGATTTAATACATGAAATTAAACTCTCTAAGTACCGCTGTAGCTAGTATCGGTTTTGTAACTAAACATATAATAGCATAATAAGCTGCAATTATGCAGCTTGCAGTTGTTGATAAGCTGTTTAATGGTTGTTATAATCGAACATAAAATGTTCGGGTAACTTTGTTAGGATTTCGTAAGGCTTGCTCGTTGCGTGTAAGGTGTGAAGAAATCTAAAAATATAATAATATCTAAGCGGCTCAGCAATTAAAGCGTTAGACTTGTAAACGAAGTGGTTTGGGTTCATTCCCAATTTTTTGCAATATTATTTTGTTGTATTTGAGTACGTATAAATCATCCATGACTCTAACCCAAATTGCTGGTAGATATTTCAACTGCTTAGTAACTTATCATTTTATTGGCATTAAAAACATGGTGGCTAACGGCCATCCCGGGCAATTCGTTATTTAAAAATTTTGATTTATTGTTCAGTACTTTCCCCGCATAATGCGTCATTCAATAAGCGGTTGCGGTCAGTTGTCAATTTGACATAATTGTACTATTTGACATGTGTCAAAACAACGCGTCAGAAAACTCATTTATCTATGGCCCAACCGACAATTATTTATATTTCCATGTAGATTTTTAACATACAATTTTTTTTGTTCCAGATAAACGCCTGTGAAGTGAAAACACCTACGTTAGTGTTAAATAATGTTAATAAATAAGTGTTAAAAGTGCATTTATAGTAGTGTGGATGAACCATAATAGTGTTGTGTATTGTGTGAGTGTGTACCTGTACGTCAAGGAGCTACAGTCAAGATGATGACCCTGTACAGAACCATTAAAGGGACCGGTACGATGAAGAGGAAAAAACGGGAAAGGTAAGTTTTATTTTTACAATTTACCATCACCATTACGCCTGTATTCCCCGAAGGGTAAGGCGGAGGTGTACAAATGTACACCCACGGGTCACCGGTATGTTATGGTCCCACGTAAAAGGGGGCGAGCCAATTGCCATTAACCGGGCACAAATCGTAACTCCGAGCTGTTACTACTGCTATTTTTAGGTCAGTGGTTATAATTTCTTCTGGTAATATCGTGATGGCTCAATGGTTTGAGGTTCATAGGCAAATGCCAATGTGACTTTTTCTCTTTTGTATGTACTTTTTAAGTTTAACTTGGACATCACTTACACCTGAGAAATAAAATATCGTAAAGAAACTTAAAACAAATTCTTTACTTTTCTTTCATTTAAAAAAAAAACAGAATCAGGGGCAGATTAGGAATTTCTCCTGGGTTGTAGGAGCGTTTACAAACATAAATTTACATACAAAAACAGCCACACTCGGAATAACTATCTGTAGGCCATACAAATATTTGCGGGAATCGACCCCGAGACACGCAGCGCTACAGTTGATCGCTACGCCACTACGCCAACCATGCCGTCAAATACATAAATCGCCAATTCGCTTTGAGTAAGTATGGTGATGATTGTGTCTTCTGTGTATGAGAAGAGACCTTTGCCCTTCAGTGGGACACAAATAGGCTGGGATTTTCAGACACTGTGATTTTTTCTCCTTATACATATTATAAACGTATTTTTCCTAACAAACCGTTCATTTAATGATAGCTAGCAGTACTTACCTACGTTAAAGTAAGCATACATCAACAGCGGCGCCCGCGCAACACCGCGGCGCCGCAAGTCAACTAACGGGACCGGCGTGATTCAACTGCAGCGTTTCACTTTTACTTTACACTTGACGCTTTGTACATAGTTCGCCGCTTTACCGCTAGATGGCGCTGGTATAACACTAGTTATGTTTAGTACTGTAATGGTATAATGGAAGTTTGTTTTCCACTTCGTCAGTACGTAATTTTAATAAATAGGTAGTCTTTAGAAGAAAATAAACCATTTTGTTTTGACTATATTGTAAAATATCGGCTTTTCGATTGTTTTCAAACTCATTAGTTACAATATTGGCGATAAATATTATTCACTAGCAACACCCTGTGGTTCCACCCGTGATAAGTTACGGTTTTTATTACTGCTTCGCTCCTGTTGGTTGTAGCGTAATGTTATATAGCCGTTCTGTATAAAACACAAAAATATTTTTAATAATAATCTTGAGCTTTATAACACTCTCATAACTTTTAGGTAGGTATATACAGTGCTATAAAAGTAGCTACATAAGCCAAAATATCACAAGACATAATTTATTACCCGCACCATTAAAAAAAATCACAACGATCAATACCACACACTACGTTACTATGATGGATTTCTTCGCCATTTTTTATTAAAGATCAGGTATCTTAGTGCCATGCTCAAAAGTTCAATAACACATAACAGACCATTATCTATCGTAGATCATCTGAACAGCATCTGACAGGCCGTATTAGCATCTTAATTACAAAACATACAGAAGATACCTATAACTCAATTATGTTTTTGCGAGAAAGTAATTAGTTTTGTTGAGCTCATTATGATTAGAGATTAAGAAGAATTAACTGTGGAACTGATAGATTTAGAAGTGATATACAGTTCTTCTTGCCAAGCAATGTTGATGCCGATTATTCTATAAATGGCAACAATGTGTTAAAAAAAATAGCACTTGAACAATTGCACAATATTTTATATATTATATAAAATTCTCTTGTCACAATGTGAGTTACCATACTCCTCCGAAACGGCTTGACCGATTTCAATAAAATTTTGTGTGTAAATCGTAGGTTTGAGAATCGGCCATCATCTATTTTTTATACATAAAAAAAAAATTGCGAAACAGCGTTTGCCCGGTAAGCTAGTATTTCCCGCTGCAGGGCAAATACTTCCTCTTATATTGAAAAGCAAGAGCATTGAACGTCGTCGTGCTTTTTCAAGGCTGATTCCCAAGTCAAGGTGTCCTCACGGTGTTTTCTTTCACTGATGTCAGTGATGTCGAAGATAAGCTTAGAAAGTACTTGTTTTTTTAATAGAAAATGTGACATTGGTAGTTTCCCGTTTTCGAACCCACAACAATGCATGATGTCACAGTTGAGATTTACGTGCTGCAGCTTTCCGAGGCAGAAAGGTGTCACACCATCAGTTTTCGAACTCCGGCTGCTACTGATAAATTCTTAATGGAAAAACCCAATACCACTGGGACACAAACCAGACCTGAGAATCCAACTCAGGACTTCATACTCAGACTAACGAGACAGTCAACCAGGAACCTATAATTAACAGTTTCAGTTTCGAATAATTGCAATTAATATTTCTAATTTTATACATCAAGGTTTCGTCACTGTCAATTTAACAATACGGAACAAATCTCAATTATGTTTATAATCTGACATATGTATTTATTACATTTAGTACCGTCAGGGTTCAAGGTAATGGAACACTAATTAACAGTATCATAATAAATCAATTGTAGTTCGTGGTCATTAGGTATTTGTGTTGAAAGGTATCGATTACAATTTAGTGTTATTTGTTTGACGTTCAGGAAGTGGGTTGATATATGATATGGTAGAAAATTATTTTGTGATCCGGGTACACGAAAACTTATTCTTTATTAGCAAAGTCGCGGTTTTCGATCAGTTTTTAAATTCTCCTTGTATTGTCCCGTTATAAACCCATCTATTACTGTCCTAGAACTGGGCTTATGGAGTTTTTATCAGTAAAGGGAAACGTGGGTTGACTCCCGCACTTGCTCACAGCAGTGGATTGGTATTTTCACACTTATATTAATTTTAAGTCTAAGTTATACCCGCAATGTTTTTCTTCACCGATTGTCCGTGATGTCGAAGATAAACGTAGAAAGTGAATTATATGAATTGAAGAAGTCACATTGGTGGCCAGGTGAAGAACCTGCAACCTATACGTATGTATGAGAGGAGTGCCCTAACAAAACATTGTTCTGTTGTTATCATGGTGCTGTAAGAATTTCAGGTTCTTTAACTAAATAAATAGCAACGGATTTCACTTAGTGGATTATAATAACATCACATTTATTATTCAAATCCTTATTTCTTTAAATGAGTTAATGAAAGAGAAGGGAGTCAGTGATAGTATGACGGCTGACAGGACGGCATGGAAGAAGAAAACATGTTGCGCCGACGCCATTAACTTGGGATAAGGGCAGGAAGATGATGATGATGATGATGATGATTTCTTTAAATGAGTTCCACGTGGTAAAATGGACACTGATAGTCTAAATGTTGAGGAAAAATAACGCCAAAAGCTCAGTAAGTTTTCTTTAATATTTGCTTAATAGCATTGCCCATCTATGGGTTTTTTGACCAATGGGTTTTACACATAATCTTAACGTTTGTCAAACAATGATTTCTCACTTAATCAAAACAAGCACACATCGTACTGACTCATCGAGTAAATACTGCCAAAAAAATCCCAAATATTCATACGTCACCATTAGCATTCACCGAGCGATTGAATCGAGTCATAAAATCACGATAATCGAGTCGAATTGGGTTGTAGTTTGTGTGCGAAGTGCATCACTTTGTTGTTACGATGCAAGATGCAAGCAATAGTTTACAGTCCCTTCCAATGTCAGGCTACGAATAAATGTCAAGTTGGCTTGATTGTTTGATGGCATTTTGAGGGGCACGATTATTTTAAGTAGGTTCTATTTATTGGTAGTTGATCTTCCCTTTTTTGGGTGCCGCTCTCAAAATTGCGAAACTCATGTGGCAATGGGCAGGGCACATAGGGAGCGGTGAATTTCTGTATGGATCTCGCACCCCCGGGTAAGAGCTACCCCCACGATGCGGCGTGACCTGGGAATCGAACCCAAAACCTAAAGCGTAGCAGTCGCGCTTAGGACCACTAGGCTAACGAGGCAGTTCGAATTTATCTTTTTGACATAACCAAATCTCATCCTATACACGGCATTGATTTGCATCCTGGTCAAATTCAAGGAGTATGCTCGTGATTCTTAACACGAGTCAATAATAAAATAAATTGTTTTAGAAATATTTTTTTTTGACGTGATTTTAAAATTCGAGTTAGCCATCTCGCCAGAGGGTTTAGGCGCTATGTACACATTGATGTAGCCGCGCGACAACTCTGCCTGCCGCATACGCAACTGTTATTTGATAGCTGCAACTAAAAAAACAAGCATTTATTAAATATTGGCCAGGTATCGTAATTATATTTGATTAAGTACTTCTATTTTTTTATGACAAGCTCCTAAAATTTGGCAAGGATGCAAATCAACACCTTGTATATCAAAATAATTCTCTCACCAAAATTGACATTTTAAATGCAAAACGTGTACGTTGATACTGTTGATAGCATGTCATTTAGAAGCACTACTGTTTAACGAGACTTATTATAATGTGGGAATATTAGTGACATCAGCACATCGCATATTGAATACCCAAAATATTACATACTTACGGTACGTGATGAGGACGTTGTGCACATATATTTTTTTTTTGTATTTCACGTTAATTTGTGACTAAATTAACTGTCGTGTTATGTCACAGTTTATTTAGTGAATAATAAAGCATTTTGGTTCTCCTAATGCCGTAGGTAGCGGTCTAAATCGCGTCCCAAAGAATTACCTCATTTTACAATGGCTGGAATTTTAAGAATATAGAGAACTATGTAGTAAAGAAGGTGTGCCAGCTTGCTAGTTTCAGTGTTAGTCCATATTTCAGATATCAGATTCTAAGTGGAGCGGAAGCGAGCTTCAGACTCTTACTGACTAACACCCATCCGTGTTCCTCCTAATGCCTATTGCGTTCCAGGGCCGCGATAACTTTTTCGAACAAATTCCGCAACACAGGCAGGCACTGACCCTGAGAGATTTTAGGAACAAAAATAACTTTTTTATAACATTAGTATAGATAAAATAACACAAATGATTTTACTTAAGTACTTATTTATTTTATTTTGTATTATTATTTATTAGTTTTTAGCAAAAATCTTACAATTGTGCAGGTAGTCCAGAAAAGAAAAGCAATTTAAATACGAAAAAAATAAAGACAAAAATATTTTCCCTATTATCAACTCGAGAAGTTGCAACAGCATTCTCAAAAACAACGAAATCTATATTTAACAACCTTGCCATGCCAAAACGACCAAGTATTTGACAGTGTTGCACTAAACAGTCCATTTATACCACAATATTAGTATTTTGCATGTTGGCAACACCCACGTTACGACAATGGCGGCTAGTAATGGCGGGAAACACGTCGATGGCTTCATTCATGAGAATACTCGCATGTTCTTCGTAAATGATGCCAATGTGTGTCGTGTATGGAAGGCTTAAGTTGACAGCTCTGATTTGTATGACGGTAAAAATTGGAGGGTGTGGAGGTAGTGTTGGGTTGTATGGATTATCGTGGTAATTTTTTCAAACTAGCAACCCAAACGATGTGGAATATCTAATGACGCACACCAACTACCAACAAATCATCCAAATTTCCAACATTTCCGTTGAATTTTCCATTTCCTTTTCCTTTTAAAAACCTGTTTATAATTGTCAGTATAAACATATTATCATAACCAAAATCTGCCTAATCGGTCAAGCCAATCTCAAGTGTTAATGTTTCATATATAGGTACGTTAAATATGATGTAGTATTTTAACCCATGTAGCCTACATTAGTACTTGTGGTGTAACATTAAACATACGAGTACTCGCATTACTAAGTAAGAATCGCAGTATTCGAGTCCTTACATTTCCAACAATCTCCTTGCAGCCAGGAGTTATTATAAACACCGTAGCAACATGTCCATCTACAGCGAACAACGGCGAGCAATCGGTTGCACACTTGCAACTGGTTGCGCAAGCAGTTAGCTGTTGCGTGGGCGCCGGTACAAGAACTGTTCGATATGCACGATTCTGTGGTACTTATCACCTATATGTGTGTAAAACTGAAATACTGATTTTTTTACCTTTTTTTGGAGAAAACCCTCAAGGTTGTCCTCCGTTTGGGGAGAATGGAGGGTTATGTCAGACTTTTACCGACTAATAGTCCCTCCTGCTACTTTGACTCGGAAGCCCAAATTCGCTTGAGCCATGATCCGCCCCCTAACTGGTATTGGATCGCCATTGGCGGGTTCCTTCAGAGACTTTTTACTAATTACAATTTACTCTTTAATCCATAATATTATTACAAACGCGAAAGTAACTTTGTTCGTATGTTATGCTTAACCACTGAACCAATTTTGATGAGATTTGGCACGGGGTAAGTTTAAACCCAAAGTCTACTTTTTATTCCGCAACTTTGTCTGTGTCCGTGATAACTAAAATTCAGGCGGACAGAGTAAAGTTTATGAATAGAGGCAGTTATGGTTATGGTTCCTTATAGTTAGGTTAACATAAAAATTCAGTAACAGTTAGCTCTCCTTATTTCTTGTAAAAAGCAGTGGTCCCCAAACTAGACGGTGCCCATAACTTGACCAGAATAGTCGCGGGTAAATGTTAGTACTTGAGAGACCCACTTAACATAGTCCAAATATCGCCGGTGCAGTCAAAGAGCGACAAAATTCACAGCAAAATACCAAATTGCAATAAAAAACATAGTAACGAAAAGGCTAATGAACACTCGCCTTCCAACCCACTTTCGCTATCTATAAACTAATTTTTAATTAGCGGTAAGATAACAACTGATAAATGAACAATAGTCAAGACAAGAGGGTTAAGTGAAAATTTATGTTTGAATACAGTTCTCTTATTTTTGTGACGCGTTTTAGTAAAAGTGCAGTTGCTACATTCTTAATTGCGAGTGTACCGTGTCTTTGTAAAATGGTATTCGGGTTCCGTGATAAGGATGGTATTTAGTGCAATTGAAAGTCTTTGGTTGTAGAGATACGAGATAGGAATTATTAACTGTTCTATAAGATTTGCATTGGTTTGGATGTTGAAAACTTTTGAAAGGTTAGAGATTTAGTGGTATAATACAAAGCGGTCTGTAAGATGATGGTCTGAAGAAATATTTCATTACAATGAAAATTGCAAGAAAAAGAATTGAAAACTGTCAAGAATCACGGAGAATACACGAGTTATTATCGAATAAACTTCGGCATGTGGAATCTATTTATGACGTCTCTATTTTGAGCCTTTATAAAAACAATGGTATATTTAAGTTAAATTAAATTCTAAACAAAGTTCGATGATTCAGCATTACGAAAAAAAGGAAACCGAAAGTATTTTTTAAATCTATAAATTAACACGACAGATTTCAAATGAATTTTTTGATTCATACGAAAGTATTTGTATGAATTTCAGCGAAGCAAATTGCCTCGTTGTGGTTTCTAAACTGAAAGATCTTTTAATTTATTACAACTTTTTATTCAACTTAACATTTATATGACTACTGGTTAAACAATATTTTATTCAATATGCTCAACGCGTTGTCAAGTTATTTGTAACATGTCAACAAAGTTGCAGCGAAATGTTTTACGAATCTTAACACTGTCCTTTTTGTGGTGAGTCGTTGACATTGCTATTACGTGTGTTACGTAACTTCAGGTAAAGGTACCAGTACTATAAGGATATTATTACAAGGTTTAGGTACCAAATTTATTTCCAATCTTTCCTTGTGGTTTAATATGCTGGGTTTTGAGGATCAACCTGCTTTCGCCCGCTTATTATGATCACGTGAATTTTCCTAAGGCTCCTAATGTTTTGATAGTGAAATAAAGCTTAAAGTACTCATGGATTAAGTAGCTTCCTGCTGGAAAAATATTTTTTCGGAATAGAAGCAGTAGTTTTGTGCATGAGAGGCGGGCGCCTTAAGGCCTATTCAAACCTGAGCGATATTCGCTGCCGCTGTGGGTAGAGGTACATACCGCGCGGGTTTCGCTCAGGTATTTAGTATCAAGTACCGCGGCTAGAGCGACCTGAGCGATATTCGCTGCCGCTGTGGGTAGAGGTACATACCACGTGGGTTACGAATGGTAGCGAATACCGCTTAGGTCTGAACACTAATATTACCGCATACCCACTGGGTTTTCTCTGCCGCGGACGGTAGCGAATACCGCTTAGGTCTGAATAGGCCTTTAACCACTGGGCCATCGCGACATTATAAATCAATATGTATGTATAAATAAAAATGTCTAGAACGAGAACAGCTTGGGCATTTTGGCTGGTTCTTTTATTGTGTCCGTAATTTCTCGGACAAGGATTGTACGAAAGATTTTTTTTGGAAAATCCACCGGAGAAGTCGAATATTGGCAACCGTGAGACGCCGGGGGTTTGATAATTATCAATAAAAACCTAAATATTGAGAAAATTCTCTCAATTTCGTAATTATATATTTATTTGTCAAACACAAAACTTAGTTAAGTAATAATAATTAAATTAAAAACTACGTACAGTTAAAAAAAAAACAAATAGAAAGGAAGGTCATAGGGCATCAAAAAACTGACCCGCATCGCTGTCAGTGGAAAATTGAGAAAATTGATTTCAATATTTCACCCAGTATTATTTTTTTTTCGTAAAAACTGGAATTCGAGCATAAAAATCAACAAATATAAATCAAGCGGTCATCGTTGTTCGCATGACATAAGAATCCGTGACGGAATCTCAGAGTGCGTCTCTGTTTATTTATGATCTCGTAAACGGTATGCAAGCAAAATTAATGTATGTGCGAAAATTATTATGTAATGTCGGCTTGTTTCGGTGTTTTAAATATTAATGGCTGTAAAAATGGTTTGTTTGTTTAAATATGTATATGTAATATGGAAGACTAGCGGGACTGTCTGTGTTGTCTGAGATTTTCTCTGAGTGGAAGATAGGCAAATTCAAATCCGTTCTATAATGTATGAACTTTGAGTAGGTACTTGTCAAATTGGAGCTTCATAGGTCTAGTAGTTTTCGAGATTTCGTTTTTAGTCAGTGAGTGATCTTGCGTTTTTAAATTATAAAATTTATTGTTAAGTGTAGTCTATGAATAGTAGAGAATTCGATGTTCTGCAGAGTTGAAGAATTTTGATTTTTATCCCTAGATTCTGCAGCTGAAATGAGAAAATGTAATTTATTGTTAATTAAAACTCGTTATCTACTAATAAGAAAATACATATCGTATTTTTTTTTTCGTAAAAATAGATTTATATAAGTAGAGAAAAGTATCAAAGAAAGTATTCGAAGAATTGATCAAAGATTACTTAAATGAATACCCCTGAAATACATCACGAGAGTCAATAATGAAGATTAAATTAATGAAACATATAAATAAAGGTGTGACTAATGTTAAATTTCTTTCGCCACAAAACAAAACAAAACAAAGACTAAATTCAATTTGTCTGATGACCCGAAGGTTTCATATCAGTGCGTAAAGCCTGCACTCAAATTGTTCAGGTCAAAGAACCCAAGATTGCGGTGCATTATGCATTTTGACTTCGAAGAAAAACACATTAAAATAACGTAAATATTTTAATAAAACAATATACAAAAATCCTTTTTTGTTAGTTCTTCATTTGAGGCGTACATAAGTGCATTTTTGGAGCATTCTTCTAATTTTTCGTTTTGTAGTTATAATTTAATTATTGTGGCGTTAATAAAAAGTCCTTTTTTTAAAAGAGTAAGTACATTTTAGCCATCATTCCATTTGTGCCTATTCTGTCTTGTGCTTGTTTGGAGGGAAGTGGAAATTATGATTTTCTTACTCCTCCTTATGGGATCCAAGACAGTTGAATCGTTTCTCCGGGACTCGTCGAGCTTCATTGCCTTGGCGCTTTTCCGGCGATCTCCACTGTTGATTCTGGGTTTCAGGAGTTGCAGTGGTTGTGAAAAATATGGCGGGCTCGTCCCATAAAAAATGACGACGTCTTCCAGCTATGGAAAAAAGACTCTGGTTTCGGCCATATTGTAATGAATTGACGAATTTTCGATTACCTATGTTTCTCAATTGCTTTTTTACCCATTACTTATTCCAGCCATTCCTTGAAACCCTATGCTTTGTCGTGGATTTTCGTACCTATAATATACCTACACTATGCATATATTTAGGTAAATTTGCCAGGTACCGCGCCTACTCGTTAGTGATGTATTAAAACGTCTAAGAATAAATTGTTGATGACATTATCCTCATTGAGTCATCTCAAATAATTCAAAGGGTTTGGTAATGTCGATTAGGCTAAAAGCGTCGGTTCTGTGGTCAAAACATTTTAGGTACCTAGCGATCTTTCTTACCTACAAGTTTTGTGGAAAAACCGGGTAGGTATATTTTATTTATTTTATTTTTTATTTTATTAAGTAGGAACAACAAACAGCTACATTATGAATATTACAAATAGAAAAACAACTTACTTAACTAATAATGTAGCCCACAGCGCTGTTCACAGATTACCACTAGTAAATAAAACTTTAACTACACTAGGAGGTGAGCTGTACATGCATGACAGTTACCTAATATTACGAAACTATTAGAAGAAAAAAAAAGAGAAAACAAAAAACAAGAAAAATAAAATTAAGTATTTTAAGAACAACAGAATTAGTCCAAGAGCTCAAGTGTCTCATACAAAAGGTTACGAAATGTTTTCAAGGAACATGTAAATATGTCTATGTGTTCGAATATATCATTGTAGGTATATTGTAAAAATGGAAATCCGTAGGCAGAAGGAAATAAACTTTTTATATCACAGTATTATTTAGGATTACATACATACCATCACGCCTGTTTTCCCTAAAGGGTTAGGCAAAGGTGTACCAATTAATGTACACCCACTAATATACACCCACAGTTCGCCGGTATATTCAGGTCCCATGTAATAGGGGGCAAGCTTATTGCCATAAACCACTGCTACTGAGAATTTCATAGAATCTAAGTCAAGACCTCTAGCGTAGCAGTCGCGCTTAGGACCACTAACGAAGCAGTTAGGATTAATTGAACTGAATATTTGTATGGCTTACAGGTAGTTGTTTCGGGTTTCGCTGTATGTGTAAGGGAGTTTATATGTTTGTAAACGCACCAACTATACGTATAAAGAAGAAATTTCTAGTTTGGGGCAACGTTACCTACATTAACAACATGAACAAAGATCCTGACATCCGTATATAATAGAAAGAGACAGAAAAAAGGGAAATTCAATTTTTTTTTCCGAATATGGCACATTACAGTCATGGTCTTAATTTAAATAAATGGTCTCATCACATTCAACCACGAAGGGCACTCAAATATTAGGTACATAAATAAAATTATTACAAGACAAAAGCTATTGGATTAATATTGGAAATAGAGAGAAGGTCGCCCGAAGGGGGCATAACACGTTTTCCTTACGTGACGATTTCTGCCAATTATCTCCTACCGCAAAGAGGGTTAAGGAACTTCGTTAAAAACATAATAATTTAATCCATACCTATGGTAAACGTTTTCGTCACGATGTCCTTTCAACCCGTTATAATAATTGAGATAGCATGTCAAACACGTCCCTAAGAAAGCCTTACACCCGTTAGCTGGAATTTCCTAAAAACCACAACATAAGGAAAAAGTTTATCAAAATAATGTCACAAAACAAATGACGGCGATATAGTTGGACACGACATATTGCTTTCCTTGTACCTACCAAAATTATTTGTACACCAAATTGAGTGACTCGTTGGTGTCGTGGTCTTGCGGCTGTTGAACGTGGTATCCTGGCTTTGATTCCCATGTCGGGCAGAGTGTTATTGGGTTTTTCCGATAGAATTTTCTCAGTAGCAGCCTGGAGTTTCGAAATTGATGGTGTTCCTCGATCATGTCGGATGGCCGTCCCTTTGGACTGTGAGAGAGAGTGAAGAGTGCAGCTAGGTATAATATCTTCTGTGTACTTGGCTAGACTTCAATGAGATCGGTAGCCATGACCGAAATAAATTGTGTCGAGAGAATAATGTAATGCACCGTTTCAACCCTTCAACAGATGAACACATTCAAAGAAATTCCTCTATTCCCCATATATTACAATATTAGTGCGGTAATGTAATATGAAAACCGGTGCCAAAGAAGTTAAGGAGTTAAGGAGTCGGTCGTTTCTCGTTCCAAAACGTAGGTATGCCTCTATGGAGAAGTGAGCAAGACACTCTGCGAACACTCTTTTGTTGTATGTCTACCAACTGTATTCAGATCTTTGTCACATTATCTTAATGTTTCAAGGACTCTGCACCAAATGTAACGGCGAGTAAGCTCTTACAGAGTAACATCTCATTGTTTAAACATTTTTTGTTACAAATTAAATTTTTACTGATCTTGTCTCGAGGCGTTGTCCATCTGTGCAAACAATATTTTTGTACACACTGACGACTGAACTTAAACCGTATGTTTATTAAAATATGGTTCTAAATGGTGTGATAAGAAATTTAGTAAATGCAAAATAGGGTTGTCACTTTTCAGGTAGACGTACCCAAAGTCTGTCAGCTGTTAGGACAATCTCATTCATTTATCTCAGAAGATGGAGTGGCTACTTGCTGTAGGTTTAAATTTTTTTTTTTGTTTGTGACAAACCCTGCGGTTTTTAGCTGAGAGGACCGTTATGAATGGTTTTTATTGTATGTGTCACCAAATGCCTTGGGATGCATAATATTTGAGTACTTGCATGTCATTTCCAGGATTTTTTTGTGGATGTTATTTTGTTAGTTTATTGAGAGTGTTCGACCAGGTTTTAGGTCCTTATGTAACATTATGTCAAGTATGGAAACCCTAAGGAGAGTCCTGGATGATGTCAAATTTGGTCCTGAAATACCTATTTACTTTTTCTGTGTTTGGAAAAAAATATCATTAGATATAATAATATTGTAAATATGATATTATTAGTAGGTATAACATTTAGTTAATATGATGGACGTGCTTCTGCCTGCAGCCTTACAAGTAAAAAAAAAAGTTTCTGTTTAACATTAAGTATAGATGAATGATTTTTCTTCTTACTTAGGAAGTACATACTCAAAGAAAAAGAATGACAATTCCCAACAAAAAATAAACGTAAAACATAATGACATCAATAAATAAGAGGCGGTGTCCACACTTGCAAACATTACAAATGTTATCATATACAAAAGTAATTTCAGATGACTTCTCCCGTAAAAAGGCAATGGGATTTACTATGGGTAACGTGCCATTAACACAGTTTATGGGCAATAAAAGTGATAAACTTCAAAAGTAAAGCGCAATATATACTTTTTGATGCGCACTTTTTATTTAAAAGGACTCTCCGTTGCAAATTCAACTTTACCCTAGCAGGTTTAAGGTGCAAAATCTTTTGTTGAATGGCAACCCTATATTTTCATTGGAATCTTTCTTGCTGACAGTTTATTTACTCTGATAGACAATAGCACTGATATTTATGTAATGTAGGTTAAGTGTTGCAAACTTGATAGGTGTCAATATACCACATAATGTAGAGACGACAAAGCTTGTTAGCCTAGTGGGCCCGAGCGCGACTGCTACGCTAGAGGTCTTGTGTTCAATTCCCAGGTCAGCTTCTTGTGTTCAATTCCCAGAAATTCTCAGTGGCAGCTTTTTTGTTACCTTCTGATAGTAAATCATCAAATAACTATTTCCGGCAGGAGGGAGTGTCAGACTTTTACTGACTTTAACCCATCCATGTTCCTTCTTGTGCCCTTAGTGTTCCGGTGGCGCGGTATCTCTTTCGAACGACCCGCAGCCTTCAGTAGCAATTTGGAGTTAAGTTAGGATTTAGGAATTGTGCCCGGTTAATGGCAATAGGCTCGCTCCCTATTACATGGCACCTAAACGTACAGCCGAAATGTAGGTGTACATCGGTACATCTCTGATTGTAATGTAGGGATAAATATGTGGTATAAAAAGTCTAGATTACAGGTAGATTAATAAATTTTAATATAGTCCTCGTTGACACATACGAGGCTGATGGGGTGTACGCTTTCTGATATAATGTCAACTACGTGGTGTTTTATGAGGGTACTTGGGTGGCAACGTGCACATTTTGATGTTTATAAAATTATTTTTTTACAGTCGGAGTCTTATTTTTAACGGACTTTAAAAAAGAAGATCGTTTTCTATTCGGGTCGTTCGTTTTTAATTATTATTTTCGTTTATTCTTTATTTTTACATTTAAAACCTTTTTTGGATGTCTGTATGAAAATACAAAATATGAAAAACCTTGTAAAATATAAAAAAATTGTAGCCAACTGGTATCGGGAACAGACAGGGTCTAAAAGAAAAACCTTTTCATTATTTACGGGCCTGTTGGTCTAGTGGTTAGCGGCCCTGACTGCTAAGCCGGAGGTCGTGGGTTCGATTCCCACCCAGGACAAACTTTGTGTGATGAGCATGATTGTTTGTTCTGTGTCTGGGTGTGATTTATCTATAATATGTATGTATTTATAAATTATACACACACTATGTAGTCAAGCATATTACAAATTAGAAGATTATATAAATGATAAAAATGCTTGGCTTAATGCTAGTCCTGCTCCACAGCCACTTGGGCACACAAATTAATATACATATTTTTTTTTTCTAAATATAACGATGTTATTAGCACCTTTTTTATTGACCTTAATAACGTATACCGTTATTATAATTTTTACTGATTTTTTTTTTCTACTTACTACAGTTTATTTTTTGAAAAGGTTCGCTGATGACCTTAGTTTTGTATAATTTTACATCATTTATTTCAATTTTGTAAATGTGACTACCATGGAGCCATTTACTTGTTAAGTTACTATGTGTTGGACACTGAGCATGGCAGTTGAGAGCTTTGTCATGCTCACTTTAATGTCTTGCTGACGGTGGCGCGTGGGTTGGATCGTTTGGTTCCCTTCAAGATGGTTGAGCTAAACGGTGCTGATGCACGCGTCATACTCGTGAACGGGTGCTGTCAGTTGGGATTGGTCATCTCTTAACTGCCATGTCTTACATCGTTATTATAATTTTGTTATTTTTTATATTCACCTTCATTGTTTTCACATATAGAAGCAACAAGAATATTGTAACCAAGACTTTGTAAAAACCAAATGGAAGGAAAAGAGTGTCCATGGAGTTTCTTGCTCGTTCTTCTCCATAGAGACCTACGTTTTGGAACGAGCAACTAGCTTCAATTTTAAACTGTAACTTCTTGACAATTCAAAAGTGCCTGTAAATGGTCTAATTAAAATAAATGCTTTGATTTGATTTGATTTGATTTGATTTATATAAGTATGTTTATTAGTTGTCTGGTTACCATAACACAAGCTCTGCTTAGCTTGGGATCAGATAACCGTGTGTGAATTGTCCCAAGATATTTATTTATTTATTTATTTAAATTATTATCTCAGCTCGATTACGCGAAAAATATTGATTTTAGTCCTCACCAAGACTTCTATGTAATTGCTTCCCTAAGTTGAAAATCTAATAAATTTGCATTTATACTTTGAATTTGTAGTCAGAAGATTGTTTCCTTTGCTAATAGGCATTCATTTATCAGTCATTAATGCCATCATTAATGACTGATAAATACCTAAGAGCACCGGATGTATTAAAAATGTTTCGTAAGTTCAAAATACTATTAATTTCTACCTATTTGCTGGTCCTTGCTTGTTTAGGTATATTCTAGGAAATAGAGGATTTTAATTTATTGAAATTTTTGAGTTAGGTTTTAATTAAAATATTTTACATGTTGCGAATACAGCATTTTTGACGAGCTATTGACTAGCTTCTGCCTCCATCAAATGACTTCTCCCGCCCTTAGTGTCAGGCTTTTACTGACTAAAACCCATCCATGTTCCTTCTTGTGCCCTTTGCGTTCCGGGGGTGCGGTATCTCTTTCGAACAACCCGCAGCCCCTGCCAGCTTCTGCTTGCGACTTTGTACGCGTGTAAGTCAAGGATATCATATAACATAGTCTATCGCAGTCGACAATAGTGCACCTTTATAACAGTAAAGGACTTTTGTAATCCGATACGCACTCTTAGAGATTACATCTTACAAACAAAAAGTACATTTTTACTTCTTTATAATATTTATATGAAAACGTTATACGTATAATAGATACATAGCTATATGTGTGTAGACTACTTCTTGACGTGTCTACCTTTGTAAGGCTAAATGTGCAATGAATGGTCTTTACAATCACAGTCTGTGTGAATGTCACCTCTTTGGAATGTGAACTCTGCCCCTATTGTTGAGATGTGATACTGATCATACTACGTACTGAATACTGACTAATGTAGCCTTTTTGGGAACTGAATGGTGGGATACATTGCGAGTGGTCCACTTTATTGCAGAAGAATATGTCCAGGCTACTGGACTGTAGGTAATTTGAAACCTCATTTGATATTGGCAAGGCACTGTAGTAGTAGAGCTCTTTGTGAGGAGCTTGTCCGGAGAATAAGCCACCACTTTATTCATTTCTGCCGCAAAGCAGCGTTGCTGTGTTCCGATTTGAAGGGAATGGGTGTCGGTGTAATTACAGACACATTTTAACTTCAACTTTAGGATAGCACCGCATTTGCAAAGCCTCTGGTATTGCAGATCATCAGGTGGGCTATCTGCTTGTTTGCCATCCAATGATAAAAATAAAACTATCACCTATCACCATGTTTTTAAATAGTTCCCTAAGAGATTCGTGACGAGGTGGATTGTAAATAGGTCTGACAGCTCTCTTGTGTAAAATAATAAAAAAATCAATAATATCAGCAGCCCAATCCTACGGTAAAATGCCATACAACACAATTCTATTGTATGCAAGTAGCTAAAATAGGCATTTTTCTTTTTTCTATTTTTTTATTTTTTTTCCTTAATCATACTAATGAAATATAAAAAAGCCACATATTGAAACTAGCTAGTGCCTAGTTGCGAACCCACAAACTCGTGCATAAGAGGTGGGTGCTATAACCATTGGGCCTTCACGACATTCGAACGTACCCAAATTAATTAAGTTGTACAAGATTGCATTATCTATAATAGTACTTATAAATAAAATATAACTAGCTATTAGACAGCTAATTAAGTAATATAAGAAGCTATTAAGCCATACGAGAACTAAAATTAAAATCGCTGTTGAAAAGAAGTAATGAACTTAAACAGCAGCTATTCAATGTTTTGTAATCCTCAATAATCTATTGAACCAACTCTATATAGGGCAAAGCAAGTCTTGCACCACACCACATTTAAAAATTCAACCTTATTTTTAAAGATCTAAAGTCTATTTTCATTTGTTTCAGGTAAGCATCGTTTGAGATAGATCGTGACTTATGATTTCATTATAGATCGGCGCGTGCGCCGGCTTAAGCGTCTTGCGACATGGATAACACCCCTTAGATAAGTATGTGCTGAATGTTTTGCAAGCCTTTGAGTTATGAGGTCAAATTCTTGTTTTTTTTTGTTCATCTAAGACAAGGGTGCTCAACTTTTTTATCAGTCGGGTCAAAACATCGATTAAGAAATTTTCGGTGGGCCACTTACGGTTCCTATTTTAGTTACTTTTAAGATTTGTGCAAAACCAAAGTATTTTAAAATGTAATTAGTGCTTATTAATAAAAATTGTGAAGAAGGAACACTTTGCCAGCAGGATTTTTAAAACTTGCTTACGCGGGCCATTTAAAATCCATCTACGAGACACATCATGGAACGCGGGCCTGCGGTTGAGCAGCCTTGATCTAAGATAATGGTAACAATACTTTTTAATTATAATGTATGTAATGGTAGTTGTTTGCAAGCAGAGATAATGATTGACTGTTCTAAGTTATGACCTCTAAGGGTTGTCTAGGTATCTCATATGTTCATCAATATCATCATCATCTTCCTGCCTTTATTCCATGTTACTTGGGGTCGGCGCAACACATTTTCTTCTTCCAGGCCGTTCTGTCAACCGTCATTCTATCACTGACTCCCTTCTCTTTTATATCATTTTTCACACATACATACATACATAAACTCACGCCTTTTTCCCATGGGGACAGGCAGAAACCACAGAACGCCACCAGCTACGATCCTTACATTCGATAATTATATTGATGGAATCTTCATACAATCCTTCAATATATCGGTATCAAACTGTTGGTTTGGTTGTACCCTCATCACGACAAAACCACTGAGCAAGCTACCTCGTTGTCAAATTTCATTAGGTACCATCTGGTAATGAAATTTGACAACGAGGTAGCGATAACCAACATTCACACGGAGGAAGCCACAGGGAAAAGAAGGTCCTTAATATAGAGACAAAAAATACATATTATTGATTTAAGTGTATTATTAGTATTAGCGTGCCGAAAACACTGCAAAAACATATAAGTAATGGTCCCAGTTCTGTATCTGACTTTTTTACTAAATTTTTCCATATTTCTAACTCCAAAGTTAAGCTCATTCCAATCCGTCTCATCACTAAACGAGTACTAACTTTAGTTCAAACTTAAGCCATCAAGTCAGTTTACTATTTTGAACTTTATTCCAATTAAAGTTAATATCTTAACACAATAATTGACAATAGAAACGAGTCTTAAGTTGTTAAATCAGTTAACCAAATATAGAAATCGTTTTGAATTGAACCGTCTCTATCTAAATAATTATTTTCTTTGCATACCATCCATCATAGACAGAGCAAGTACAAGCTCTATTCATTATAACCGAGACAAAATGATACTCAAAGCAATAAATCTTCAGCCACCTATTAATCTCAGTTAAATAAATAACACACGATATAGAAAACAGACACCCAATGTTTCTCCTTCACAAAGCCGAAACCAACAAATCAATTGAACGTATTTACATCCAAAGTCATTACACACTGGCACGCCAGTAAACCGCGCCAGTGCACAGGCGAGTGCACTAAATCACTGGCCAGATAGTGTTACTAACGTACACGTTGGAGTGTAAAGTGTATGTAACAGTGAAGTTGTAATTAGGTGTTTACCGATGGTTGCAGTTAGGAAGTGAGATTATGATAATTTTATTGTGTTCCTGTTTGAATTCATTAGAGGTGCAAAGAAAACGTGTGATGAATGAGCTATGTGATCATTTATTAGCAACTGCTAATATGACTGCAAACTTGACAGTATTAAGTAGGTACACTCCCGGTTGCCTAAACCTAGTCATCGTGCACTTCCATAGGCTGGTAGAATCCAAATGGCCACCAAAGAAAATTTTTTTTCACCAATATTTTTAGAATCATCGTTGTTCCAAATTTGAATTCACGACTTTTTAAAAAGATCAAGATTATTTATGTTTTAAAGGTAACACTGTTTGTTATTTTATAAGAATCTCTTGTTTCCTGGTCCAATTAAAAATATTCGTTCACTAATAGAGAGCTAATTTATTGCGGAGTGGCATAGGATATATTTTATGTTGTACTTGACTTCAACGCGGACAGAGTCGCGAGCAGAACCTGAAATACAATTAAAATCCAATGTAGTTTGATTTCCACGTCCAGGAGTTTAGAAAAAGGATCCCGTCTTCAGTATACGCCGACTATTAGAATCTCTAATATGATTAACATTCTGCAGAGCTTGCTCAGTTTTCGGTAATGTATACTCCATCTAAAAATTGTACTGGGCTACGTTCACGAGGTGTAAAACTGAAAAGAAAATTAAGAATGCTGAAAATAAAAAAGCCAACAAGCCTTCGTAGATGCAGGTACACTTGCATTTCCTTGTACCTACGGCAAGTACCTCTACATGCAAATAACTTCGAAGCTTTTAATGTTATTGCCTACTTGATTTTATAAGCTACCTCTTTTATCCCTTAACAAAGCACACTTCCAATATATTTCACCAACAATACCAGCCTTATGGGACTTGAATGCCCGCACTTGCTCCTGCGGTAGGATATCACATCGCTACATTGTGTCCAAAATAGCTATAAATTAAGTGCACGCAAATAAATTCACTTTATTTATAGTGAGACGACCGT
This sequence comes from Caradrina clavipalpis, assembly GCA_932526535.1. Classification (NCBI taxonomy): domain Eukaryota; kingdom Metazoa; phylum Arthropoda; class Insecta; order Lepidoptera; family Noctuidae; genus Caradrina; species Caradrina clavipalpis. The sequence continues at coordinate 4,399,941 of OW052088.1, forward strand.
CCCGACTGACAGATTGCGGCAGAATGAACACATCTTGTAATTGTATACGGTGCATGGAGGTCCCGAATTGACAATATAATAGAACGGACTACGAATACGGACTGAATGAAGCTGACTTGAGAGGAACAGGCTTAGGTTACGCTGTGTGAAGGATGTGACGTCAAAATGGTAAAAAAATCCAAGGAAATAATTTTTGACATAGTTTGACATAAAAAATAAACTTAGCTTACGTCAAGGCATGAGAATGTTAATGTCAATTTTGTGATTTATTTTCTTGAAAATTTTACTAAATTGGTATTAATTGTGACGTTTTGTTTACTGTAACAGAACCTAATTGTGTTTAAAACTTTATTCATCTATTTATATCTTTTCTAGAGGCATTTTCGTAGCGATGCGGTTAATATTTCTAGTGTATAGAATATCTGGACCCGACGACAGTACATTGAGTTTTGTTTTCTGTTTCTTGGGTGGCACGAGCGCTTCAATTTATTTCCGAACTTCAGATAAAAAGTATTTAAAGTAGGTAATGTGGAATAAATTTTTGATTTTTGTACTTATTCGCTCGCCTTTTGTGGCTTAACAATTTTGTTGATCAAAATGTATGTGAAATTCAATGGTAATGATATTTGCCATATTAGATGGTTGTTATTTAAGTATGTTGGTACCTTTAACTTGGTTTGATCTTGAGTAATAAATTAGTTTTATGTGTAATTTTTTTGGGTTAAATATTTTATATTTATTTTTACATATTATTTATTTATGATCAACTTATTTTTTTATTAAGTTTTTTAAAAGAAAGATGGCTACCATTATTGTTTTACTTTTTGTTAGATTGATTATTCTAAGTTAACAAATTGTTCTAAAAATGAAAAAAGAAAAAAAAATACTTGATAATAAATTGCAGCCACCATATTAACTTAAACTGACCCATATCTTTCAAGGCAGCACCCAATAACTCCCATTGAAATAACCCATTGTCCGTCAGTGACATACATTCAATGAGTGCAAGTGACAACTGGATGCGGCGGTATTGTATGTGGTGGTATTGAAATGCCGCGCCTGCGCACTTTGAAGTCTCGTGTTAACACCGCGTGGTTATGCTAAGTGTTAGCTTATTTGTGTGCTTTCAGTTTCGATTGATATACCTAGTAGTTGAATTTGCTGAGATTTTTTCTTTTCATTGGGAAGTTAGGCGTGTAAAATCTTTCAAAGGATTTTTGTTTTCTAGGGTTTGCTGGTTTATGTGTTTTAGTAATCTTTGTGACATAATAATTGGTTAATTGGGATTGATAATGTCATTTTTTTTTTGTTTAGATTACACATAATTCTTATGAAATATTATATACATGAACTATTGGTTTGGCAATGTGTTCTTACATTTTCAGTTACAAAATTTTTCAGTAGATTCCAGATTATAATATCGGATGGCAATAAGCATAAAAAATAAACAAGAGAAACCACAGTAACCCTGAAACTTCCTGAACTCTCTCACATAAATCGAACACTTCCGCATGCCAGCAGAAACACTAAGAAACATTCACTGCCATACATTCCTCGGAGCTAAAGGGCGCATTCCCATCCCTTACTATAAGTCCACGTCCACACCCACTCTAGGGTGCCACATGGTAAGTAACATCCATCGGCACCGGCGGCCATGCATCACGGCCTACACGCCAGGACAATACGCGTATGCCCCATAAATATGAGATACGTCATCACATACCCGGGGCGCGTCCAAAACGCGCGCGATCCTCGATATCGTTTATAATGTAATAAATAACGCGATATGTGGACTCGACACCTACTTACTTACGTGCGACATGCGGATTGATAGTGCTGTGCGCTTCTCTACTTGCACTCGATATGTTCGGGTTTGAGTTTGTTTGAGATTGTTGATTTGGTGTTTTTGTATTGAATTTGTCTATTTGGTTGTTTTCGTGTTTGATGAGTATTTTATTAATTTGTGAATTTTATTTGTTAAAAAGTCTATATAGGCATAATACTATAGGTAATAAACTACGTTTATATGTTACATCATTTGGGTGTTTATGGAATTTGGCCAAAGAAACTTCCGAAAAAACATTCTTTTTGCTTTATATTAAGGTTCCCAAAAAACCTTTGGGTTCGATTTTAAAGATATTTTTTCCCGTCATTTTCAAATTACAATGTGTGTTCTGATTAAGGAAAGAATAATGTCAAAGATTTTTTCTGTTTCTCTTTGCTTTTTTTCCACAGTCACACACACCTGTCTCTAAAAATTTTCTAATCTATTTTTTATTTCAATTTCTAAGTCATCAACCCATTATTTCAGTCTCAGTTTTTATCAAGATTAAGCAAAAAATATTTATTCTTTTCACTCAAGCTAAAATTTGGCCATACCTAGCTGGTACCTACCGATAATTTTCTGAATATATTTTTATTAGTTTGCTAAGTTGGCATCATAATTACATGTAGGTAGTCCCAATTTATCGAAGTCATTTGTCACTTACATTCTTACCGATACTGGGTAGAGAGCATATTTTTTTTGTAGCAAGAAAAACATCTTTGTGTTACGTTTCGCCAATACTAACTATTTGTTGTGAAAATCATTAAATGTTGCCACGTAACCGTAGTCAAACTATTACAACGGTTTTGTGGGGCTTATAAATTGTTTATCTTTTTGTTATCATGATAAATAATAATAAATAAAATAATTAGGCTATTTAATTAAAAGGTATGAAAATGACAAACACGTTTTTAACAAAGACTTAGTAAAGATCGTAGCTGGTCTGGTTCTGTAGACTTCCTACCTTCCTACTAGCCTACATAGAAAAAATGCGTGACTTTATGATTGCATATATAAAAACTTTATTTCAAAAAATCCCATTTACTTACCTACTTAATTATTGTCAAACAAAACAATGTCAAATCTTTCAACACCTTCAACACATCCCACATGCCGAACATTCCATAACATAGCATAAATATGTTTTATTGAAAGCACACTCCTGTCATATTAATCAATACATCTGACAGTGAGCCAGCATTTCACAGTCACGAACTTAAGGGTATGTTTATTTATTATCAGGCGAAATTAAGCCGGTGATAAATACTTAATGTACCGTAATCTTATTGCTGTATCATTGGAGTACGATTACTGGTCACGGGATGGTACTCTCAGTACGAAAATTAAGGAGACAGTAATATTTTAGTGTAAATAAGGTCAAGAGTAGAGTTTTCAGTTTTAGGGGTTTACGGTTGTGTTTTGTTTATTTTTTATTTACAAGGTGTAATTGAGTTAATTGAAAACCGAAGGTGACTACTTTTATTGTACCCATGTAGTCGTAATTATGAACAATTTTTACTATATGACCAACATTTGCTGAAACGTAAAAAAGGAGTTATCGTGTCCTTAGTTAATTTAATTACACCTTACATAATCAATAGTGAACATATAATCACTAGACAGCAAAATTCAAATATGGTGGTACAAAATCTAGAAATAATATCCTTATCATTACGGAAAATTATAAATCATGCTTTTAAGGTAAGTAAGTTTAAAGTGGTCGACTAGTAATATTTAATCATCTGGCTATAACAATCTAGAAGAAAGAGTGAAATGAGAAATAGATACCGAAGAAGACAGTAAACCTTACACTACACAAAATTGGCAAGATAAAGAAAATTCCCTAAACCAACAATACAACAATTACCAAACAACAACAACAACAACATCGATCTCCCAATAAGTCAACACATACACACAAACACAAACCTGCCCCGCTTATTTCGGCCCCATTCAGATACTGTTACGTTACCGGGAACGGTCGGGATTTACGACTAGTCTCGCGGGAACGTACATCGCGATCCCCGGGTGGTATGGCACAGTTACTCTTTGACCGAGATTGGAGTTACGGTACCTAAAGGATAAATAAATAAATCTCCGTTTGACGTTGACCCGTTTTGAGATGATATGGTTTAATGAACAGGTAATGTTGGAAGCTGGTGAGTTATTATTTGACGTTGATGATGCAAAACGAAAAAGAGATGATGAAAAGGATGGTTATGAAACATTATATTTCAATAAGACCATTAAAAGGCACTTTACAAAACCCATTCCAAAAGGTAGTTTCGTATTGAGAGGAACGTGGAAGAAACTCAGTACATACTCCTTTAAAAAGTATTCTAAAAGACTTGTAGTGTATGGTGATGATAAATACTGTAAAGACTTTGGATGATTTTACAATAATCAACCTTATTTTAATAGAATTATGAGATATAAACAGTTCAGGAAAAAATTAAATATAGCAGGCTTGACGCCAGATTTGGCAGGCCGTCAGGTGATGTTTCAGATATAGTTCCACAACAATAACAACAACACAACATGATAACATTCTAATCTTAACAGTTAAACAGTCTAAGAGCCTGTCCAGACGAGGCGTTTACGCGCGAGTCCACTCGCGCGTTGGCACTCGCGCGTACCTCGTTACCTGAGGTAACGCGCGAGAGCATCTGGACGGGATGTATGTAGCTCTAGTATCTCGAGTACGCGTAAAACGCCTCATCTGGACAGGCTCTTAACAGAAGAAGTTCCCTGGGAGACTCACATTTCCCACAGTACCTACCTAATGCAAATGTTTTAGAAGAAATTGACACTAGTGACAACAAAGTTGAGAACGATAAAGTGAAAATTGATTCAGAAAGGAATACAAAACAAAACACCAAATACCGTTGTTGATCAAAATAACCTGATACGCATGTATTCCCCAAAGAGTTTGGCAGAGGTGTATCAACGTAAATCCACAGTTCGCCGGTATGTTTTAGCTCCCATGTAATAGGGGGGACGAGCCTATTGCCATTAACCGGGCACAAATCCTAACTCCGAGCTGCTACTGAGAATTTTATACTTTTGCTCGACCTGGGCATCTAATCTAACCCAAATAAAATACCTCTAGTGTAGCTGCTAATATCATTGTTGATCAAAATAACATGATACCTTTAAATCAAATATGTTGCAAGAAATTCACATGAGAAGTAGATAATACGTGATCTTTTAGTCATGAACATTTGGTTTGATGCCAAACACGCATCGCATATTAAGCTGTCGGTGTTTGAAACTATCAACCATTCTAACATTTTCCTACTACGCCTTGTGTTTTAGTAATTAACATACAAATCACACCTTCAAGAGATGGACATGGGCGCCAAGGAGTTGAAACAAGTGTCCCTTAATGCAATAGATAATTATTGTGATAAGCCGAGTCATTACTAGAATCTTGATGATTGCTATGATGGTTGTCTAATCATTCAACTTGAAAATAATTAACCAGGAGTAAGTTACATCGTGCCCTGCGTGCCCTAACAGCTGCACGCAGGAGGATTTAATGGCTGTCACCGACTACGCAGTCATAGTGGCCAAATTCTGGGCCGCAACAATATAATACCTATATTGTAGTTTGACATCGTAAGTTCGAAACGCTTAGAAGAAGCACCAGAAGACAGAGGGATAGCATAGAAGATAGAGAGCAGGAATATTTTATGCACTGAATATAAAGATATCAATACCAATCGCTAATCCGCCTTGGGTAAGAGTAGTGACATTGATCGCATCAGAAAAGGCATGAGCATTGGCATTCTCTGCTCTGCATGATAAGAGGCGTTGCTCTACAAAAAGACAATATTGCGTTGCCTTTTTCTGGTTCAATTTTAAAAGCTTAGATCATCAGCTACCTTTCCATCCCCTTCATCATTTTTTTTCTCTCTAGCCAGTAATCTCCCTGTGCTGGGTAAAGACGTTTCTAAGTCCTTCCATTCATTCTTTTCTTGCGCCACCTCGAACCAGCCCTAAAGCCGCTTGAGCCACCCCTTCATCTTTTTCATCTTTCATTCTGTTAAATGCCTGGTTATATTAATTTAAACGGTTCAAACTCAGTAGCATCAGTTAACCCTCTTTTATATTTACCGCCTATAAATAGCCGGTAACTCCCGCAACTTGCCAACCTTCAATAACGGTAACCAGCCGAATAATATCACGCAGACTCACAAAATACCGCGCCTGTAACCGAATACTACATTTCCTTATAAATAAACAAATGAAATTCTTTGCCACATCATTTTTATCTCTAACATCATCAAATATCAACCTTAACTTTAAAGAAATAAAGATTGTCTTAATAGCATGTTTAAGATTGTTAAGATTCATCCCAAAACTCCTACCTCCTACGTTACGGAGCCAAAATTTCGTATTTGTCTTGTACATTAAGTTTTGAACAATGAACCGTTAAGCATACAATAAAATTCCCCTGTATTTGCTTACCTAATATGTGTGCGAGGAAAATAAAATGAACGTCCTTTTTTACTTGCGTTTGTCCGAAGTCGGCATTTTCACGGAATTTTTGATGTTTTTGTGTCAGATGGGGTGATTTTCATTTTTACGGTTTGCATTATTACGGTCTACGCCCACGTCCGACTTTTAAGACTGATTATCGGATCGTTCAATAGATCCACAGTGTCGTAGGACTGACAGAAAAATCGGTCAGTGATTTTCTGACCTGGGCGGTCAGCCTTATTTTCTTAAATTTTGATTACTAATATTTTGAAATTGCCAGTTAAAAATATCCCCGTATCAATCTTTGGCAACACTTGCAATTCCAAATAAATATTCAAATTGCCTTGGGTCCGGAAAAATGATTTACAACGCATTTTAAATATCTTCATTATGCATCAAACACTAGTATAACAGTGTTAAAAATCAATAAATTCAAATACGTCACCAATAAATATTTATTTACGATAAATATTATGATAATACTTAATTAACTGAAGTACTTTCTTTTAGCTGATATTTGAGTTTCTAAGAACTTGTACGCAATTTGTTTTCAATGTAACGAAATACAGGGTTGTGCGAAAATGGTAATGGAATGTGCAAGTATTATACATTGACCGTTCTGTATGAACAGGGGTGCTCAAGCTTTGAACTTACTTAGATTTATTCATCGTTCCTTTTAAAAATACCAGGTATTTTTTTAAATATAATAATGATTCTCTCTTCTGTTCTAATCGTAATCGTCTCTTGGACTATCAGTTACGTCACTATGGAATTTTGTTTACATAGTTTCTATGGCGTAATTTTATGTACTTAACCTTTAACACTGTTTTAATATCATACAATCAGGTTCTTTTCTTATTATTTTATTTAGAGGCCTTTGCTTTACAAAGGGATGTTACCCATTAGGCATCCCCTAAGCTAATTCGGACAATCAGGTTATCACTCATGATATTATTACCTTATCAAATTCTTTCTTCAACTAAATTAAATAAAACTAAAGTAATATTGTCAACTAATATCAGTTAACATAATACTATCATACTACTATTATAACAGTATTAGCATGATATTAGTATTAGTGTATTAGCATAATATTAGTATTAGTATACTAGTAGGTATTCGGGTATTATCATAATAGTATTAAGATCAGCCCTACGCAATCAGCTCTTGGAGGAAGACAGATGGTTTGCGGAAGCATCGGCAGTCGGCTTCGGCTCTCCAAGTATTTACTCGCACTGATTTAAATGCTGTGAGATGTCAGTTTATCGCCCGGAGCAATGCTTTCTTGTAAGTATTGAAATGATCGGAACGGAACACCCGTACCTACTTTTTGTTTTAGTTAATTTTACTGAGAAAATATTTTGTTTTTATATAATTGGTTTAATTGGGGTTTTTTAAATTTTGCTTATTAATCTGTTGTCAATAATGTAATTGTTGTGTCAAATGATTTGATTGGTTGCTATTAACCTAAAACACAATTGGATAGTCTCCACCACCATCAAATGACATACTTTTTATGAACTGTCAAAACGGGATTCTCCGATAGATTTTGTATGGCAATAGAACTCTGTGACGTCACTACGTGGCCTACTCAATTGACTCACTATTTATTGATTTTAAAGTAAATAAAAATCTAATTTTACTTTAAATTAAAAATTTATCGATTTTCATGGGTAAAATAAAGTAGGTAGTTTTTTAGAGAAGCTGTGACTTGAAATTATTGGTTAGTGGTGTCAACTACCCAAATACGAAATAGAAAAAATCAAATTAATTTTTCTTAACCTAATATTATAACTATTAGGTAAGAATTTTAATGTAATTATTCAACAGGAAAAGCGATTATTGCTAAAGAGCAGAAACGTAACAAAATTAAGCGCTATAATTTGTTACGTGAATACAAAATAAAAGGAGGTCTTAATAACGAAATATCGCTTCATCAAGATGGCGAAGATGGTGCCATTTTTATTTGCGATCGAATAATATATTGATGTAACGTTACATGAAGAAATGGACGATGTGCTGAAAGTAGAGGACCACCTGTAAAAGTCTGGGCAGTTTACATTATTTACATTCAAAATGCGATATCTCCGATCCATTGCAGTTAGTAGTAAGTAGATTTTATTTTTCGATAGGTAAATGGTTATTTTTAGATGCTGATTTCATGTAGCACACCTGTTAAATTGACACCAAATATCAAAAAAGCTTCCACAAGTATACGTATAATGTGTGCATCTGGGTCAATCTAGGCATTTCACCCCTCTACCATTCTCACTGACTGATTAAATTTGCATAGGTACCACGTTATAACTTGGATGTAACTTAGCTCGTGACAACACGAGCAAAGGCCCCGCAGCATAAGCTAATTATGTACATTCCAAATTCAAATTATTTAATCGATTCCGCGTTCTTTTTTTAAACAAATTGACCGTTCATTTGGGAATCGTGTTAAGAGTAATAGGTTTTTAAATGCACTCCCGCCGCGATCATACATCACCCAAATATCGATGTACTTCGAATGTATTCCAATTTTGAACGGTTCTCAAAACAAAATGCGTCCGGGGCCTTAGCGGTATAAAACTTTTTTTTAAGTTTCGTCAGGATATTTATTTGATTTTAGCAGTCGCTTTAGATGTATGTAATTCTTTGGTTACTGTTCCGCTCCCGTGTGTCGTGTGGCGTGATGTTATATAGCCTATAAACTTGCTCGATAAACGGGCTATTTAATGTAGAAAAGTGCCGTCTTGTCAATCGTCAGGCTATCACGGACTCCCTTCTCTTTCATATCATTAATCCATCCATCTCTTCTTCCTCAATTAGTTATATAAAGAAGGTAAACAATTGATTCATAGCGGAAACAAAATTAGCATCTACTACAAAATTGATCCTATGCACAATTTAAACATTGCAACACCACATACAACATTAAAATGTATACCAGCCTCCGATTATTCTTTCTAAAGAAAGTTCTAATTGATATTGTGATTTATGTGCGTACGCGCATCGAATTAAAGCGAGGACGCCTCTTTGGTGATTCGATCGTGTATCTTAAAGCAAGGGCTAATTTTAAGAGTCTTATCGATTATTAGTATCTTGTAAAATTTATTTAAAATTACTCCCCTTGGTTAATATTTTCGAGGAAAACCCTTAAAGTTTGCACAGGACCTAATATTTACTTAATAGCAATTTGGAGTGAGGAGTTTGGAGTTTGATTGAAAAATATAAAAAATGCTAGTTTTTGTCCCGCGACTTTTGGTCCACAAAAATACCGGCTATTGCGGACGCAGACGGTAGGTAATAAAAAGTAGCCTGTCTTTTCTTGGGGTTCAAACTTAACCCGTACCAAGTTTCAGCAAAATCCGTTCAGAAAGCGTTACACACTACATAGTTACATACTAGCTTCTGCCTGCGATTTCATCCGCGTCAAAGTTGATACATTATCTCACGAAAACTGTTCATTTTTCCGGGATAAAAAGTACCCTGTGTGTTATTCCACCCTACAGTCTATTTCAGTGCCAAATTTCATCCAGGTACGTTCATCCGTTCTGACGTGATTGAGTAACTAACATTTATTCATCCTCGCAAACTTTAAGGAATCGAATTAAGTAAGTACCTATATAAATATCAAAAGTTTGCTATATTTCGCCCTACAACGGAGACACATCTCACTCTAAACAACGGTAAAACGTGTTTGCCACAATGTCTGAACTAAATCCAAAACCTAAATTGTTTTCTACTCATAAAAGGAAAAACATCTTGTTTCTATGGTAACCCGTTCATGTGCTGGACCATTATTTGCTAGTCTACTAAATAGGTATGCATTAAATAGAATTGTGCAAATATTCGTATCTATACTAATATAATCTATGCATAATAATATAATAAACCTGAAGAGATTTTGTATGTTTGTTTAAACGCTCTAATCTATGGAAGTACCAGTCGGATTGGAAAAAATCTTTCTGTATAAGATAGCCAAATTAATGGGGAATATTATAGGCTTTATAACATCACGCTACGACACACGGGAGCCGAGCAGTAACCAAAGACGTCACGTAACACGGGTGACGAAACCGCGCGGATTAACTCGTAGGCAGAAACTAGTTATAAACATTCCTACTGCTGTTTGATATTATTCATCATAATGAAATGCCAATGTTAGCTTGACTACTAAAATAAATCTAGGTGCCTTGGTAATGTAAAATACCTACCTACATAGTTTGTCCAGATATTATTATAGTACCAGCAATACCAGCAATACCAGCTTATTATTATCCCAGAGTGCGGCAAAGGCTTCTTCTTATACAGAGAAGGCATAAGCATTGATAACACTTACAAAATGTGGCAATAGGCTCGCCCCCTATTACATGGGACCTAAATATACCGGCGAACTGAGGGTGTACATTGGTACACCTCTGCCTAACCCTTCGGGGAATACAGGCGTGATGGTGATGGTACAAAATGTGGATTAAAAAAAATGGTAGATTGTAGAATTTTGCATTTTTTTCAGATTGACACTGAGATTAGATTGCTATCCTGAAAGTTAGTATACGTAGAGTTTCCCACCTGGAATTAGTTCATTTATTTTCGCTATCTTTTTTTGGTTGATACAATTATTCAAGCATATTTTTAGAACTTAATTTTCTTATTACTATTAAAAATGCAAAAGTTGGTGAGGAAGGATGGTTGCTTGTTACTTGATCAAGCCTGAATGGCTTAACGGAATCTGTATAAAGTTGGGCACAAAGATAGATTATAGTCTGAAATAGCACTTAAGATACTTTTTATCCCAGAAAAATTACAGCTCCCGTGGGATAACATATCAACGCGGACGAAGTCTCTAACAGGACCTAGCTTTCTATAAAATTAATTCAATGTTCTCTACCAGGGTTCCACAAAATCTTATGTATATGCAAAGTCGTAATATTCTCAATTTAAGGACACACAATGACGTCACTCTAACTAAGTAAGGCAAAAAGCGTTTAACAGGTCATTGTACTGGCATAGTCATGTAACCACATAACACCATATAAGGGACTTTCAGTTGTGTAGGTACCTTCCGAAATACGCCAACTGTATGTTGGTGGCCCGCGTTGGTTATAACTTTGTTAAATTGGTTTAGAAAAATAGTATAAGTACATATTTTTATTAATAGTAATAACATCAGAATATACTTATCTTACTGCCGGGGAAAGTCCTCTTCTTATACTGAGAAGGCACGTGCGTTACTTACCAAGCTGGTAAAAGGCGGATTAGCAATTTGAAAATTATATTGGTCTAGGTTTCCTCAAGATGTTTTCCGTCACCGATGTCAGTGATGTCCAAAATTTTAGAAAAAAATACCATCACGCCTGTATTCCCCGAAGGGTTAGGCAGAGGCATACCAATGTACACCCACAGTTCGCCAATATATTTAGGTCCCATGTAATAGGGGGCGAGCCTATTGCCATTAACCGGGCATAAATCCAAACTCCGAGCTGCTACTGAGAATTTCATAGAAAAACCCAATAACACTTTTTGCCCGACCCGGCAATCGAACCCGGGACCCCTTGCACAGCAGTCGCACTTGCGACCACGAGACCAACGGGGCAGAAAATTTTAGAAAATGCATATGTATTGGAAAAGTCGCGTTGATACTTGCGCGTTATTGAAACAACAATCTCATGCATAAGAGGCTGGCGCCTTAACCACTGGTCCATACTTATTTACTTACTTACAGAAAAAAAATTATAGTATTATAATTACCTAATAGATTCTTTTTTTTTTTTTTGAGATCAACTCAACAACAACAACTCTTCAACTCTTGACTCTAGTCTAGGTCAGCAGAGGTGACAAAGACAAAATCAACGATGGAGTTAGCTTACCCAGAAGAAGCCTGTTCACTCTAACTTTGAAGAGATTAGGGTTGAATGCGTTCTGAAATACAGACGCAGGTAAAGGGGTCCACTCCTTTCCTGTGCTCATTAAAAAAGGCGTTTAGAAAAGCTACGATTTCTTTTGGTAATGAAGAATATGAGAATTAGCTAATTAAATGGTAATTAGCTAATTCTCATATCTGTTATCAACTGTGTAATGACAGCTCGCAGTTAAATACCGGAAATATTAATAACTAGCTTTTACCCGCGACTTCATGCGCGTAAATGATAGTTATAATTAAAATTCAATCATGATTCGAAAGACACGTGGCGCCATCTACTATCATAAGAACGTTATTGTTGTTTTTCTCGGGAACAGTAATTTTTTTCGGGATGAAAGGTACCCTATGTCCGTTTCTGTACACCTGACAACGTATATGCAAAATTTCAAGATGGTCGATTAAGTGGTTTCTAGGCTGTAAAGGTAACAAACTAACACACTTACTTTCGCATTTATAATATTAGTTAGGATATTTAACTGCCATATTACGTAAACCACATAAATCTGTATAAATTTAGCACACACCACTAAATGCGGTTTACGGTAATGGTTATTCCAATATATTTTATGTAATTCGAACATTTATTGATAAAATTAACATTCACTTTTATCAGCAAGAATTTAATTTAAATACTTCCCCGTATTAGGTGCGTGATTATTGCGTAGATATTCGTTTGTTCTTTCTAATGGATCTACCATTCAGTACCGTTTAATAACTGGACATAAAACCTAACAACGATCTGCTACTGAGAATTTCATAGAAAAACTCAATAACACTTTGCTCAAGTTGGGAATCGAACTCAAGACGACGGCGACGTCGTATGCATAAACAAGACTAGTCTCACTCATATAATGATTAGTGTAAATTACACATAACAACATTGACATTCAACTCTCAAACGACTTCTCAAGTCGGACACCAAATCAACTTGTCATCTTTTCAATTCCTCATCAGCTTATCTATACTAATATTATAAAGAGGAAAGACTTGTTTGTTTGTTTGTATCGAATAGGCTCCGAAACTACTGAACCGATTTCAACCATTTCTTCACCAATGACAGCTACACTATTCCTAAGTAACATAGGCTATATAACATCACGCTACGACACACGGGAGCGCAGCAGTAAGTAAATAAAGACATAACATACGCGGACGACGTCGCCGCGTCGCGGGCAATTCGCTAGTATTCGATATTTCGAAACCGCATCACATCTTGTTTATCGATTATTACGTCAGTAATTAGGTATCGAGTAGTAACGGCAGTCTCAATTTCAATAATTCGATTTCAATTGCTGGTCGATGCAACCCTATCTGAATGTGAATTAAATGGCCGATATGATTACAATTAGGCTGGTTCTGTGATTAGATTCTGAACGGTAGATTGATAAATAGAGTTGTATTGATGAATGGAAATTAGGTGAAAGTTTTGGTGAAGGCTTTATTCATGAAAATTATCTTATTAATAACAAGCTTCTGCCCGCGGAGTCTAGGAAATAGTGTGGCTTTCTATCAGTGAAATAATTTTTGTAATTGGATCGGTACTTCCAGAGATTATCATTCGTATTATAGTTAATACTAAAAAATAAACCTTTATATCTTTTTAACCGACTTCAAAAAAGGAGGAGGTTCTCAATTCGTCTGTATGTATAATATTTTTTTGTTATATTTGTAAGATTTATAGAATTTAATTACTTACATACCATCACGCCTGAAAGGTTAGGCAGAGGTGTAACAATATACACTTTAAGTCCCATGTGATATTGCCACTAACCGGCGATTACACCGGCCTATTTAATTACTTATTGACCAAAATAGGACTAGACAGTACCTATTACTACAATTTTTGTATAAAAAATATCTGAATACCTACTATAGAGTTCCACATTTTGAAATTATATCGTATTACCACGTATTACTACTAATATGTAGTTATTCACGTAGTAATCTGTGTACATATAAGTAAATTCATAAAGAGGTGTCAAGTCAAGTGTATATCAAATATGAACTTGACATAAGTGTTATCTAAATACCTCATGACAAAACAGTTAAATAAATATTACCTCATTGACCTTATTATTTCATCTTTTATCGATCTTATTCGGATATCCGCGGTAGTTCCCCAATGTACATAAGATGGCTATAGAATCCGGGGCTGAGGAACATAAAAAAATGTTGTAATCATGATATCATCGGTAAATTGTAAAAATAATATGTGACTAAGTACGTAGGTACTTCTTTCGAAGACATAATTAAGGGGTTTCCTGGGGGTTTGAGGGGTCTTATGAATATCCTTTGTTTGAGGAAGGATAAATTATCAGTCTTTTAGTTTGTAAGAGCGACTACTATGCTACAGGTCTTGGGTTAGGTTCCCAGGTCGAGGAAAAAGTGTTATTGGGGTTTTCTATGAAAATCTTAGTAGCAGCACGGAGGTAGGATTTGTTCCCGATTAATCGCAATGGGTTCGACCCCTATGACATGGGACCTAAAAACATACAGGCGAGCTGTGAGTGTTTATTGATACACCTCTGCCTTACCCTTTGGGGATTACAGGCCCGATGGTGTGTTATGTGAGACGGATGGGCACGGTACACCCGAGGGGTTTCCACCGTGGGGGAAAAGGTTTTGGATTGTGGTTAAGTTATCGAGAACAACAATGCAATGAAATTTGGCACTGAGATAGATTGTAGTGTGGAATAACACAGGATACTTTTTATCTCGGAAAAATTTACAGTTCCCGTGAGATAATATATCTAATTTGACGCGAACGTAGTCGCGGCCAAAGCTAGTTTAAAATAAAGATATTTATTCGTAGTAAAATAATTTTCATCGATCTATTCAAATGATTATGTTTCCTAAATTAACCAAAACGTGCCGTGCACATTACTAGAAGCAATCACAGTAAAGACTTCTAACAGTATTCGTTTTCACATAAAAAGTATTTGCTGCAGTAAATTGGTTCTACTCTCACTTTCACTTAGGTTTATTTTAAATTGGACAACGTGACATCAAGAAATCTATAAATAACTATTAAATGTGTTTAGTTACTGACCAATTATGAGATACCTATACTCAATTATCATCATAAATAAACTATGACTGTACATCAAGTATCGATTTACAAAGGATTACCCCAAGGTCGAAGTGTTCCTCGTTGTAAAAACATTCGATTTTGAACCTTATCTTGAAATCTTAAGGTTGATATTGTAGTTAGGTCGTAATGTCCAGTGTCCTGATGGACACGTCACAACTCTTTCTGAATGGGTTTTACCCAGCGTAGTTGGATGATACCACAGTGTAGAGAATTTACAGAATACCAATAAAGGGACTAACCAAAGTAAGCCTTGAGGTTCATGTCCATTTTTCTCCAAAGAAACTACCTTTTGAAAGGACCAACAAAATTAATTGAATTGGTCTAATTTAAATAAATAATTTGACTTCAACGTTGACATTAATTTTCTGGATTACGTTAATATTGTAATTTATAAAAGTGGTTGGGTAAAGATGGGCTATTAATAATTACTTTTTCAAATAGAAAAATGCCTTCTTAGTGTCAATTTTTAAATAAGTTTGGGCAATTATTATGTATATATGTACTTATAAGTATGTATTTATATGTATATATGTTTGCTTATGTATATAGTCATGTATTATTATATTGAATTTCAGTTTTATTTTTTATATTTTTTATCTTAATATTGATTAACTTTAAAGTAATTTTTCTTATTTGCACCTACCACAATTTGTCTCTGCATCACCCTAAGGTTGACTGGTAGAGAATGCCATTGGCATTAAGTCCACCGCTGTACATTTTGTGTGCATAAAGCGTTAAATAAAATAAATAAATAAATAATAAACAATTATTGCCAAGTTGCTGTTAGTTTCAAAAATGAACCCATAACTAACTCAACCACGGTTCGGGAGAAATTCCTAGTGTGGGCAAATATATTTTTTTTTAAATAAAAATAAAGGTAGAGAGTTAAGAAGTCTGGAGCTTTAAACAATCATATCTTTTTTGACACCACTGACTACATGACAGACACATGATCGCTACTCGGAAGTACAAACTGAGCCTTCTCATTCGTATTTATTCTTTGTCCATCGCCTGCGGTATTTAACTATGACAAGCCAATGACGTTGTACTTTAATTCATGAGGTAGTGGACTCTCCTCACAAAAAAAATGTGACTCTAACCGAATTTTACGTGAGATCATAGCCATGACATCATTATTTAAACATTAGGAATAAGTATGCTTCTATGGGTAACTGGTGGATAAGAATGTTCCCATTTCCGGCTAAGTAATACGTTAAACAACATACAACATATAATCACGCCTGTATTCCCCGAAGGGTTAGGCAGAGGTGTACCAATGTACACCCACAGTTCACCGGTATGTTTAGGTCCCATGTAATAGGGGGCGAGCCTATTTCCAATAACCGGGCATAAATCCTAACCCCGAGCTGCTACTGGGAATTTCATAGAAAAACCAAATAACACTTTTTGCTGGACCTGGGAATCGAACCCAAGACCTCCAGCGTAGCAGTCGCGCTTAGGACCACTAGGCCAGCCAGGCAGTCAATACGTTAAAGTAAGACATTAAAATATATAGGACCCGCCTCCCGTAGATCAAGTTGTGGATTTTACATTTTCAGTTCATAATTATGTAGGTACTTTCTATGGAGGAGGCCTATGTCCAGCAGTGCACGTTCTGCGGCTGATATGGTGATGATGTTTTTTCTAAGCTTATCTTAGACATCAATGACATCGTTGTCGGAAAACCTCGTGAGGAATCCCAAACTTGTAAATAAATCTGAAATAACCAATCCACCTTGAGCAAGCGTGGAGATCAATGCTGGTAGCTTCTCTGTATGAGACGAGGCTTTTGCCCTGGAGCGGGAGAATATTAGGCTAGTATTATTTAATTATATTTTACAGCTTAATATTCATAGGCATGAATAAAACCACCACTTTTTACCATTTGTGTTAAAAAAAGTATTTCTTACGATTCGAGTATACCTATAAACAATACTAATGCATGTTTTTACTGCCGCTAGGCAATACCTAAATGAAATGCCTAAATAAAAACCTACTATTACCTACAACAAAAATCAATAATATTTAAGGATTATACTTAGGTGTCGCCTAGTACAAACGAGAAGGAAAGAGGTGCGACTGTGCGCTGACACATCAGATTCTAGTTCCATATTTATATATCTATAATAAATAACCATGGCATTATCGATGTTATTAATGCTACTTTCATTCAAGCAAATGATCGATTAGTATCTTCCTTTATAGAAGCACAACACAGTAACACTGACATTCTATATCCAACCCATTGTCTTAATGTCAAAGTTGCAATTCGCCTAACACATACCCTTGAAATGTCAGCTGTTAGTTTGTTAATTGTCCTAATTACAATCATAATTCCCAAACAAAAGGCCTAACTTCTAATTCTAATCAAGAAGATTCAAACCTGCTTCGATAATAATGTCGAGGGCACAGACTAAAAATCTAAATATATATAACTCAAAGGTGACTGACTGACCGACATAGTGATCTATCAACGCACAGCCCAAACCACTGGACGGATCGGGCTGAAATTTGGCATGCAGGTAGATGTTATGACGTAAGCATCCGTTAAGAAAGAATTTTGATCAATTCTACCCCCAAGGGGATAAAATAGGGGATGAAAGTTTGTTTGAAATTTTGTCAATTTTAAATCGATCGGGCTGAGACTTTGCATGCTTAGAGCTACTATGACGTAGGCATCCCCTAAGAAAGGATTTTGATAAATTCCATCCCTAAGGAGATTAAATAGCGGATGAAAGTTTGTATAAATCTTCATAGATTTATTTAAAAATATAGAAAAAATACAGTGAAGAACATTTTTCCACGCGAAGGAAGTCGCGGGCACAGCTAGTTAAAATATACAAATGACACATTAATTATAGAGGTGTATTCGTCACCGAGTGCTAGTGTTGTAACCGAATATCGATACTGACAAGTGGGTCAATGCCGAGTGAATACTTTGATAAAGTTAAGGTGCTTACAGATGCTTAAGGCGATTGAATCTGTTGAGACTGCGCTTTAGATGTGTTTGAGTGACGTAGGTGTTTAGTTTTTGAATGAATTAGAGTAATAAATAGTTGCACTTCAGTTCAGTTTTGGGTGGATAGATGGATTGTTGTTGTTTGTAAATGTTCTCATGAATATGGAACGATTTTAAGACGATGAACAAGATGGATGGAATTTGAGATTTAAATGTTTTAATATTTATACTTTTGACATAAGGAGTCCTTTCTTTCTTTTATTCGTGGGGAGATTTTCGTGAATAACCTTCATGTGGGGAGAACAGAGGGTTATGTCGAACTCTTACCGTCTAAACACCCACGATTTTTTCAGCTATCAGAATTCGGGGATTCGGGTATTCGCTTGATGCATGATCCCGCGCGCCCGACTGTTATTAGATTGCTAATGGCCCGTCATTCCCCGTCCGTCCGCCCGTCAGACATAAAAGTTCTATCAACGATTTATTTCAAAGTCATTCTAGATTTATAAACGAGCAATATTAGCCATATTAGCATCTTCATATCAGAAAAATCTGATTTCTTTTTAAGTTACTTTCTTGCATCAACCAAGAGATCGCGTGACGCATTATACGTCACGTACGGACGTGTATTGCTTCATTTGAATTTGAACCTTGAAACTAAACTTGAAAGTTCCTTTTCTATTATCTAAAATGGTAGTGTTGGAAGAATAGGGTCGAGGAAATGGGTAATCTAGTGCAGTTAACATTTTATAACTTCGTGTTGGTAATCCGTAATAGTAATCTTGATAATACTTTACGCTTACGGATTACTTTCAACGCGTTAACTGCACTTACTGTTTGGCCTGCATCAGTTTTTTGTAAGCTGTGGTACATTGGAGTTTATATGTATACGTATTTTGCAGTAAGGATTTTTATTATATTCGAACGGTTAATATTAGATGGATTTATCATTCGTTCGGTTTTGAGTAAGCTCATTCCATCGTCTTTGTAACCTCTGACCTAGACTAGAGTCAAGAGCTTACCGATTTCGAATTTTAAAAAAATACGTGAAAAGAATTCAATGTGCCAAATGTGTTTAAACTATCTTGCAATAACAGTTTAATGCATGACCAAAACATATGCTTAGAATAGATTTAAAATAAAACAGAGTTTAATACCCAAAATGATTACATTATTTCGAAAAATGGGATAAACATTATTGGTTTATTTTGTCAGAAATATATTCAATTCTGTAATTGCACACATACCTTTATAAACGTTCAGTACCAATGTACCTTCAGTCTGTAGCGTCTTTAACATTCGTCTTCACCGCCTAACAGTTTGACACTTCACATCTTGTGAGTAAACGGACCTCTAATTGCCGTCACAATTGCGTGGGATGAGACTAGGAGGAGTTCCATGTCAGGGTTTGATGTTAGGCTAATGATTGTTGTATTGTAGAAAAGAAAGTATTATTTGTCACGAATTTGCTATCTATATTTTTATATGTTATATATATGTTTTATATGTTTTTATTTGTGTGTTGTGTTAAGCGGGGCTCCCCGACGAAGTTGGCGAAGAGTCCTGTCGGTGAAGTGTCCTGTCGGCGAAGAGTCCCGGTTTTAAATGCAAAAACTAGTGGATTTTTAAGGTAGAAGTCCTTCAATCCAATCTCCAATCCTTTCTAGAATTTATTGAGAATGGCCTCCGTGACCAAAATTCGGTCGGAAAAATACAATATTAAAAAATGACTAAAGTAGGTCATTTTTAATAATAAATAAATTATATTTCATCATCGAATCCAAAAAAGAAAGCGTTTTCAATATTACGACAGCATGAGACATAAGAGTTCAATAAAATTACACCATTCTTGAAATAATTACAATAGCGAGCGAGAGTGGTGGTGGTGATTCAATGAACGTTGCAAGAATTTCTATGAGATTTTGACTTTGGAAAGACCTAAAAAGTTGAGGAAGTAAGAAGTCTGGGTTACTATGTCAAGGTTTCTATTATCGAGGTCAATGTTTTGTTTTCTGATCAGAAATGAATCGTCAGAGCAATTTCGCCGTCTGGTGAATCAGTTTCTATGAATCAATTGTGTGGAAATTATCACTTTCAGATGATTTGTGGTTTTGTTTCATTGGTTTAATGGAAGTTTATATTGTACTGCTAGATTGGAGATGGAAGATTTCGTCTTTGGAAATGGACCTTCGGAAAATTTGCCTGTTTTGGTTCGGGAGTCAGTCGTGGATATTTTGATTTTTACTACAATTTTTGAAGGGTCTTAAAGGACACATTATAAAGACGTTACCTATGAATTTTGTCCATCAATATAAGTAACATTAAGCAAGAATGATGCCTCGCAAAAGACTTTGATTTTCTGTGTGAAAAGTTGCTGTCGCTTCCAGCGTGTAACGTAACGCAAGCAAAACATTTTGCTTACGGGTGTATGTAAAAGTACAGGCGTCGTGGGAGTATTAACAATTTAGTTATAACATATTACTTGTTTTTGTAAAAATATCATAACATTTGACATCTCAAACCTCTGTAACTGAATGGTTCCCAGTTATCTCTGTAATCAGGAGATTCCCAGGTCCGGAACAAAAAATATTGTAATGGTTTGAAGAGCACTTAGCTTTCGGTTTCTTTTTACATCCGCTATGTATATATATATATATAATAAATACCATCACGCCTGTATTCCCCGAAGGGTTAGGCAGAGGTGTACCAATGTACACCCACAGTTCGCCGGTATATTTAGGTCCCATGTAATAGCGGGCGAGCCTATTGCCATTAACCGGGCACAAATCCAAACTCCGAGCTGCTACTGAGAATTTTATAGAAAAACCCAATAACACTTTTTGCTCGACCTGGGAATCGAACCCGGGACCCCTTGCACAGCAGTCGCACTTGCGACCACGAGACCAACGGGGCAGTTATCAGTTATCCGTTATGTATGACAAAAATACTTCGAAAACTATTACCAATAACAAAATTATGATTATGTACTTCCTAGTTATACAATACGCTGAAAATTATGACACATTTTCCACGGTTCAAGCAAAATTATTACTTATTATTATTTAATTTAATAATTTCTTAAGGATGGGAAATCATCGAATGACTCCTTTCGTTTTGGTGAGAGCGGAAGGGAGCCGCATCGGGTCGTCAGCTTCTTACTGACAAAAAAAATCTAAAAATATTACAATAGTCATTGTACTACAGGTCCTAACTCTGGGAGTTACCCGCCATCTTGGTACAGTTTTGCCAACGTGTGCAGCTCACGGATTTAAATTAGGATTTCCTGTTTCAATGCGTGCATACATTTCTAGGATTCTGTCCGTGACATTCGACTGTTTGATCTTGTACCTATTGTCTTTAGTCTAAATTGTTTTGTTACTGTTAATTAAGATGTAAATTACAGCTATATTTATGTATTTCATTGGTGTAACGCATCTTTTCGAGGTTTTATAAGGATAGATGGCATTAAAGAAGATAATATACCTACATACATACATAAACACACGCTTTTTTTCCATGGGGGTAGGCAGAAACCACAGAACGCCACCTGCTACGATCCTTACATACTACTTTCACCTCATCCACGTTCATACATCTGGTCATACAAGCACGCCGGTTACGAGTACTGCACACCCGACCTTTCTGAAGAACCTCACCAATAAGGTCGGGGTAGGTCTTTCTAGGGCGTCCCCTCCCAGCTAATAACACTAATAATATACCTACTCGTATTTTAATTCCAAATTATAAACACCAAAGCTATGATCTATTATTTCCTAATTGTTATACTGAAATGTAATTCACTAATAATAATTAAAAAATAAAAACAACAAATTATCGATGTTGAATTGTGTTGTTTTCAATGCTGCAATACCCACGGTAAAGCTAATCAAGCTGTCACTATATCTTCTTCAGATGACAGTTCGCCTTGACATTAACAGAACTGTCTATTCGTTTGTCAAAACAAATGACTGACAAAAACAAATATGACAATTTACTAATTTGTCTATCATTTGTCTTCCATCGTCTCTTTTATGAATGTAAGGCACTAGTCCCACCGGCAGCGATGAGCGAGAAGCGAGCAGAGGTAATCAGCGAGAACAGAGTGTGTAGTTCCGATTGTTTTGTCGCTGGGGTTCAAGCGAGTATGTGAGTGCGACTGGTGATTACTCGCTCTATTCGTTCGGCCACCAACACAGGTATGCACATTGCACTTGTATACTGAGAGCCTTTTGGCAATTTTACTGCCCGAAAGGCAAGCATCGCTGAATGAGTTTTATCTTTGATAGCTCTTGTCGATCAGCGAGAGTAGGCCGGCAGTGTAAACAGTCAGCGATCAATTATTAATATATGCATCTCTTTTCTTTACACGGAATCTATCTCTATTGTACGTTTCTTGAGCGACGAAATACACCACAAATAACAGAGCTACAGATAACGCAAAGACTCTCGAGCGTCTGCCCTGCCTGGAAAGTGCTGCAATACTTCGGCCATATAGCCCAAAAGCCTTCCGACCATCTGGAGAAACTCACGGGAAGTTAGAAGGAAAACGACCTAGGGGACGCAGCCCAACTAGGTATTCCGACCAAATAGCCAAAAGAATGAACACAAAAATCACAGATGATCTAAACCTTGACATGGCTCGAAGAAGATAGAAGCAGCTCTGTCGTGGAGAATCTGGTGGATGGGAACATAGCGACGCTCAACAGTGAGCTTACGACTCAAGGAAGAGGAGGAGTGGGCGAGAAAATAGCTGATAGTCGCTTCCTCGCTGGCGGTGGGACAACTGCCTTATGCATGTATGAACTCCAATCACGTGTTGCTAAAATTGGTCTGTCGTTATATATAAGTCGACGATGCGTTAAATGTTTTGTCTGTCTGTTTAGATTGTCGATAAGATCAATTTCAGTTATATTAGTGACGTTAGAGTGACTTGTTAGAAGTCGTAATGGTTATTTAATTAGTCATCAGTATTGGACCTGTTATTATCAACAATGCAATGCCAAGTTACAGCTTTCTATTTTACTTTTGAAATTATATAATGCATGTGTAAGTATATAATTGATTGTAACACATTTGTTTAGAAAGAGTTAGCGTAGAGTTTCTTGCGCATTATTTTCCATACAAAGAAATAGATTACAAAAAATAAAATTTCGTTCGTCGAAATTAATACTTTGATTTTGACTTTGAAGGTTCACATTGATTTTCATCTGAATTTCATCGATTACAGTTAAGATTACGACTAGGTTAACGATATCTGTCACGGCTCAAAAAACCCTTGACTACGCATTACATATTTATGTAAGGTCACAAAAATATACCCAAAGTCCAAGATTGAACATTACGAGAAATCGGTAACTGATGACAAACACGACATTGGTATGTGGAAATTAGTGTAATATTAATAATGACATCATTGAATTGAAACTGTGTCCTCGACCTCAGATAGAAATATTGATACTTTTGATGACTAGTAGTGTCATAGTGCATAGTGTAATGTGATGACGTAGAATAATGTTTTTAATTACACCCTGTTTCATTATACTAGCGCCTAACTGCGACTTGCCTGCCTGCCAGTCGGAAACATAGAAATTGCCCTATGTGTTAAGTTAGATCAATAACTCTATGTGTGTGTTCGTTTTAGCTAATTTAACTCTGCCATTTAAGCGTGAAAGAGTATCGAACTTCATAAACTTTCGCGTAATTAGGATTATGTTTACATTTTGTGATCTTAATATGTCTTATGCTATGCAAAATCTAGTACAAAATACTTGATTGCTAGTACATTTTTTATTCGAAATTAGTTCAATTGGTTGAACCATTTTTCGAAGGTATAAAATAACATCAATATTTTTTAATATTCTATGTCCTACTATCGTGTCATTTCAGGCTTCTTAAAGATAGCGCAAGAAAAGAATACTTTGAAGGAAATGAGGGACCCGTTTCCCAGAGGTAATAACCTATACGCCAACGGAAGGAAAAAATATCGTACCTACATATAATTTTTTGGTCACAAAGAACAATTAAATTATGCCACCTGACAAGATGCACGTAAAATAGACAAAAAAAAACGAGTCATCGAAAGATTTACTATCAAGGTCACCCCCGAATTCCAGCTATTATTGGTAAATGACGAATGCGGTAACATTGGAGGCTGGTTGTGACGTCACGGTGTCCTATCTCCTCGACCTCAGATGGTCACTTAGCCTTTGATGTGTTGTGGAAGAAATGACACGCTGTATCTAGATCCGTCTCACCTTGTGTGTGGTGTGGTGTAATTGATAAGAGAAAGAGAAATATGTAGTTAATATAAGTCTAGTTCTTTTTTAAAAGTAACTCACAAGTTATTTTTGTTGATTACATTTTTATTTATTTGTGAGTCAGTCTTCATTGCCATATTTGTATAATTTTGTCATATGTATTATTAACGTACATAATTTACAAGGTGTGGAATGTCTAATTAGATTTTAAGAATTTAATTTTGACAATAGTGTTTGAAAGTTACTTAATTTACTTATATTTTAAAAACTAATTTAATAGAAATAGAGATATTGTTATTATGCTGTTAGTCATCTAACAACTAAATCAGAAAGTCAAATATGCAACCTTCATATGTATTGACTTTTATATTCATTAAATAGAAAATATAAGATTTCCAAACAAAAAAGATATCTACAAAACAATTTTCCTACGTTTTTCACTCGCTATCTCTTATCACGTACACCTCAATCACAGTCTCGATAGCAAGGTGATTAGTATTTCGGGCAGCGATGGTGGGAGTTGTGCCCGCAGTCTCTCGCCGCTAGCCGTCCCGTGCGCCCGCGCCGAAGAGCGCACACACGCGCCAAATTCAAACCCAAGGACCAACGAACTCAACCCCCCTTTACCCCCCAAAAGTGTGCTCCAACCCCCCAAAAGTGATCCAATCAGTGTTGTGTGCTAATAAAGTGTGACAAGAATTCCCCCAGTCGCGACTACGGGAGCGACTTTCACTTATAACCAAACAGTTTTTGCAAACGGTGAGTGTTTTTTCGCTCATTTTAATCAGACATCGCGTAATTGTTCGTAGTTTGGTGTGTTACACAATGTCGTCTCGTTTCGCGACGATACAATTTCGAAATTTGTTTCTTTTGTTGGGCTTTTAACTTTAAAATAAGTGCAGTAAAATTGAAATTTCTACGCAAAAGAATTTGTAGTTAGATTTTCTTAAAAGTTTTTAATAAAATGATAAGAGCACATTGAAAGAGCGCTCGTTGATATCTTTTGTATGCGTAGCGCGGGGCTACGAAAGTGTAGCGCCTGCGCATATTACAATTGCCTCGCGCTCGTTGCGTTTTCTCGAAGCCGCACGCAATCATACTCTTGTGTTAATATTTCTTGCGTGTAATCACCTTAAGATCTTTCCGACATTTTTATTCAAAGATTAATGTACGCCTTAAAAAAAAAATTACTAAAAATGTTGATACTTGTGCAAGAAAAATGTGGGAAAATCCAGTTTTCCTTTTTCTAGGCAAACAGGATTTATAGAGGTCAGACGTTAACACAATACAAGTTTTATTGCCGGCAATTTAAAATTTTGTCAGGTAACCGCTAGCGGTAAAGTTCACTGTTTAAGTTTTAAATACTTAACAAGAGGATAAAATGGTTAAAATTAATTGTTACTTGTTTTGAAGAAACACAAAAATTTACAATTTGTCTAAGTAAATGTTAATTCTTGCTTAAGATTTTATGGAGTTGATACTTGCAACTGAAAGAGACTTTGATACTTGACATACTTCGGAATATACAATTTTATTGGTAGTTATAAATAACAATAGCGTTTAGTTATAATAATTTTAAAATTATACAAAGTCATTTAATTATTTAAATGTTTATTATTTATACAAATCACATGTGTTCATTGTCCTCCTGAAACAGAATTAAGATTGGTCTGTAGTAGGTACTGTAGAGGCTTTAGTTGAATGAGTCAAATGAAAACTCTTTTGGGATTTGCATTACGAGACCGATGCTGCTTTAGATATATTTAGAAGTAAGTAGGTGTCAGTCCGTTAGGTAGGACTGGCATTGAGTCAACAACCTAGAATTAAATAATATATTCAAATAATATCGTTATAATATATGAATACGAAAATAAACTAATATTACAACGCGTTTAAATAAGTAGCAATAGATCTCTCCACCACTACAGTACCTTAGGGGTAGCGGGTAGCACCTGACCACAGCCACTTTCAAACTGCACACTTTTTAAACTAAAACAAAACCACTTTTAATTACTTTACACTTTGCTAGCCAAACAAATCTAGTTCGATATTTAAATCTCCATAAACACACCGTTTAAAATAATTTAAATATTTTAAATGCACTATTTAAATAAAGGAACTACAAACATAGGAAATAATTACATATACCTACTATTTACTTAAATATACAACTTTGATTTTAAATTCAGGAGTATGCAAATGTATTGTATAATGTATGCAGTGCGTATGTACTCGTCAAGGTTCTTAAAACAGTATTACGACAGGTCTTAGGAAACTTGGTTCAAAGATTATGTCATCTACACTTTATAGAATCTTTGATTTATAGTATTGCTATTGAATTTAATTAATTTATGTACAAAAACATCTTTGATTGAAACTTTGAGGTTTTTCTTCAATTAATTTTGTGTGAAAAAAAGACTTGGTTTATGACTCGTTAAATAGCATTAATTTTAGGATTTTCGCATGTTTTAGATGACTGTAGTTTGGTTTTAGAAAAAATAGATATAATTGAAAATTAATGTGGTGGAAAGGTGATATCATTCAATTTTTTTTTTGTTTTATTCAATAAATAATAATATGCAGACAAAGTCGGCTTTTTAGATGATTGTGGGTATACAATCCTACACTAGGTATAAGTATTGTGTCGTATAAGATAGAGGCAATTATTTCTGATGCAATATTGTGATTAAACACCAACTCAGTGGCTGTATTGACTTCAATTTATAATTCTTCTTCTATATAATTCTAAGACTTCAATTTATGAGACACTTGCATATAGTTACTACTTGATACGTACTTATAAATAACAAACCATTACGCCTGTATTCTCTGAAGGGTTAGGCAGATGTGTGCCAACGTACACCCACAGTTCGCCGGTATGTTTTAAGTCCCATGGGATAGGGGGCGAGCCTAGTGCCATTAACCGGGCACAAATCCTATATCTGAGCAGCTACTGAAAATTTCATAGAAAATCCCAATGATACTTTGATCACAGAGACAGACATACATATAATATTTGTCAGTAAATATTATAACAAAGAAAACAGGAAATAACCTACTTATTTAAAATTTTCTAAACAAAAACTCATTTTCGCACCTCAGTTCTAAAAGTGTTTAATAAATTAATCTTCATCAAACACGAAAGAAACCTTAAAACAAACACAGTGTTGCAACTCCAAACTTTTCTGGACAAAAAATATACACGGTACACACGTCACGGCTAATGCAAAATGTGTGTCATTAAATAAAACAGGGGGACCAAATCTACATTCATGAATGAATGGTCAAACACACAGTGGTCCCACGCTGCACCCAGTCAAAAAAGATTTCGACATATCACTTTTTTATCCAAAAATATTAACACAATAGTGATTTTAAAGTTCAAGCTACAATTTTATAGCTTACAAAAGAACTAATGGTCCGGTTAACCGCTTTGTCATGGATTACAAATAACGTTACTATTTAGGGTTGGCGCATGGAGAAATTTTGTTTTTTTTTCTGTTTTTTTTTTGACAAATATTCGTAAAGTGCGTTTTGATTTTTTCTTGTATGTAACTATGATAATTTTATTCGTTGTTATATTGTCGTTGAAACTCTTGAATATTCAATTATAATCTTGTTTTGTTTGTCAAGAAAGAAGAAATGAATAAAAATTTTAGTTATATCAAACCAAATGCAGATTTGAATCGCTTAATAAACATTTCTATTTTAGACAGTATCTATAACTAAATCTAAATTGACACATAATTTTTGTATTATTTTTTTTCGAGATGGGTAAGGTCTTGACTCTAGTCTTGGACAATTTAGAATACTTTCAAAACAAATAACGTAACCAACACAGTATAAGAAACAACATAAACAAACAAACATTGACAACCCTACCCTTGTGCCATATTGTTGACTCCAACAATGACAGGTCGTCAGGTTGAGTAACGTGATCACACGTGTATGTGTGAGTGTTTGTTTGTATGTATGCGCACACGCAGTAGCCATGCGCAACACTCGTCATAGATCGATTACTGTGAGCTTAGGTCAATGAATTAATTTTTTTCTATGAATTATTTTGTTTGTGCTGATTTATATTATGATGTTACTATTATAAATTGCGAATGGATGGAAGGATTTTTATGTGTGAACATAGATGTTAGTCTGCAATAGCACATAGGATATTTAGTATCATGGAAAAACGTACGGTTCCTGTGGGATAATATTATGTTAACTTTGATGCGGCCGAAGTCGCGGGAGAAAACTAGTAAATTATAAATGTATTTGAAAAATTCAAAGGACTTCCAAAATACAAAAATATTTACGTTACGTAATTAAATATTTACACACATTCTGTTACAGAAAATAATTAATTAACTCCACTGTAACGCTATTTAGCAATTAAATGAAGTATTTTTGGTATTCGTTTTAACAAAATACAACAACTCACTATGTACAGTCTGCAACATAAGTCATTCACTGGTATTTAATTTTATTGAAAAATGGCTGGCCAAAATTTCTAAACTAAAAAAAACTTTTGTGCCTTTAAAAATTGTTTTTTGTTGGTAAGAGGTTATCTCTGGAAGAACTGGTATGATTAGAAAAAATCTTTGACTGATAGCAAGCTATTTCATAGTATACATGACTTCCATGCGGACAAAGCCACGAGGATACATATTGACATTCTTCTATAAATGTCCCAAGCTTCATCTGTCTGCTGAAGAAATCAATATTTTTATAAAAATGTTAAAATGACGTTCAACGACCTTAGTTACCGACTATACTAAGTAACCGAACACGCATTGTTTTGCCCGAACATTTCCGAATACGATTATTAAGGTCGACGGAAGAACATTATTTCTGTGTATCTTTTCAGCCATTATATTTTCCGATTCGCTAGAAACGCTTATTCCGGTAGGATGTGATCAACAAGTCTAAAGAAGTGCCAGACAAAATACAACCTTATGAACCAATAAAATGGTCTGTAATTCTGAGAAATACTTTGCAAAACTGTGAGAAGTTCTTTAGGTTCATTTTTCAGTGTTGCTGAAATTCGATTATTTTAAAATTACATTGAATTCTAAGAAACATATTGATTGATTGTGTTGCGTGTTTATATTGTTTTAAACATTATTATTGCAATGTTTATTATCATATTGTTCAAGTTATGACCTTAGTTAGTAAAACATACGTTTGTATATACAGTTTAACCAACACGTATGAAATGTTGGCAGTTAACTTTTTGAAAGTTAACTGAATGTGCAATATTCGTATGAATTGCTCAACTAAAGTTAATTGAAAAACTGTTAAATGTGTAAAATTGCTAGATTTTTAGAGTTGCTAAGAACATTGGATACGAAAATAGTTGTAATAAAAAATTGTAATGAATTTATGTTTTCAATTTATTTTTTGTTTCGTAATCAATCTTGTTTGTCTATGTTTGGATTAAACATTATTATGTATAGAGTGTTATACTTTTCAATATTATTGTTGTAATGAATAATTTTATAATAACTAACTTTATATTTTAATGTCAAGCTCGATTTTGATAAACCATGATTACTTGATGCATTTTCAATGCCAAATACTCCATTTTTTTTTCATAATGTACTTAACACATTTTGTCATAGTCACTTAAAACATGTAAATGTAACCACAGAAACAGTCTACACCATAGAAACAGTGTTTTTTCTACAATAATAAATCATTTTAATTTTAATCAATTCATTCACCATATTTCAGATCAACGTTTATTTTATTCAGAAAAGGGTTAACTATCTGTGTTGCCTGTGCAAAAGTTACAGGTGCCTACCTCATATGTGGTACGAATACCACAAATGAAATAGGCACCTGAAACATTTTATATAAACATGTAAATATCTATGAAACTAGTCATTGTTATAAGATAAGCGATGTCTTATTGAACGTGTCAGTTTTTGTACCGACGTCGCCGTCGTCGCAGGCGCAGATTTCCCTGTTGGTAGTCACGAGATGACATACCTACATACCGTCTTTATGATACACTTCAGAAAATTATCGTATAATTTGTATACACACACTAGAGAACATATAAAATTTTCAGGGATTAAAAAAATGCTGCCTCTTTAGCCTAGTGGTTCAAAGAGTGAGTACTACGCGAGGTCTTGGGGTCGATTCCCAGGTCGAACAAAAAGTGTTATTGGGTTTTTCTAGGAAATGCTCAGTAGCAGCTCGGAAATAGGATAATGGCAATAGGTTCGCCCCCTTTTAGGTACATGGGCCCGAAACATAACGGTGAACTGTGGATGTATATTGGTACACTTCTGCATAACCATTCGGGAAACATAGGCTTGATGGTATGTTATGTATGTTGATTTGTACACATAAATTTTGAACATATAAAATTTGAGGAATAAATATTAAAATATTTTTCCTCGAAATAAATATTTATTTTAAATGACACTCACATATATAAAACTTAAAACATACATATTAAAACAAAAATCTTGGGTCACGAGCTCACACATTTGCACATACGACCAAAAGTAAACACGTCTAAACATAAAATTTAAAATAAACATTAATAAAACTTAAGCCCTTTACAATTCTTAGCACTTTATACAATAGTTGGAGCTAGCATCTGTGTATAAATGAATAAAACACACAGTAGGCACCTGTTTGCTTTCGCCATTACAATTAGCGACGCACGCGCCGGTTACGAAACCGAGTACTGACGACATTTGCCGACGACGCCCGAGCGTTGAAAGCGCAATATCAACGTGTCATATTAAAATATTCGTGGTGTGTTGTGTCAACATTGGCCCCTTGCGTTTTATTTAGCTGATACAACATTTTTTATGATGACTTGGAGGTATTTTTAATGTTCACACCTTTTTTTTTCAAAGAAACTCTTATAGTATGGCAAGTTTCTTTTTAAAAATTGTTCCTATTTCTTATACAGTTTAAGAAAAACCCTAAAAAGATTTTTTTAATTTTGTTTTTGTCTGCTCCTTTACTTGTATTTTAACTGCACACAACCGTGCTATTCATACCATTCAGAGGTATCAGGGTTAAAAAGCCATTTAAAAACATGGAAGGAACATTGTGGCAAAAACTTTTACCTTGGATAAAAAAAAAATGGAAAAATTCAGAAAAAAATTCTAGACCCTCTAACAACAACTTATTTTGCCAACATTTAATTTTTTTAAATCATCTTTTCCATACATTTTTAAGGCTTGCTTTTTTTAATAACTTATTAAAAATTTCTACACTCACGCTTTGAAGATAATGAACTGAATCCAATGAGAAACCTTTAACTCTGTATACTATTACAAACTTCAAAATTGTCTTCATTACAATTATGTTTGTTCAAGCTTAAATTCTATTTAATACAATGGTAAATTAAACCTTATAACTGGATAGTAAAAGGTACAAGTTCCATTAACAAGTGTGTAACAACAAAATAGTTATATTGGATAGTCATAAAGTATGTTACAATCGTTAGAAATTAATAGTTCGATAGCTACTCGTGTTGAAATAGCGGGAAGCAATCGTTTTTTAATTAAAATAGCTTTATAGTTATTATAAGTCTCTACGCAACGATAGGTCAATGGTTTTCAAATTAAAATTACTATTTTTGGAATCTTGTTGAACCTTTTCTTATGTGTGTTGTTTAAAAAGAAAAAGGAATGAAGGCGTCTCGTGGTAACGGTTCGATACCTGGCAAGTACCAATGTGTCTTTTTCAATTCCCTATTTTCAAAGGTTTAACTTGGACATCTCCAACATCAGTGAAAGAAAATAGCGTAGGTAAATTCGAATTTATAATTCATATACGTTTGAAATCACCAATTCACCTTGAGCAAGCGTGGTGATGAATGCTCATGCCTTCTTTGTATAAAAAGACGAATTTGGGCTGCAATGGGTCAATATAGGCTAGTAGAATTTAGTTTGTATTTAGAGAGAATTGCTGGTAAACTAGGAGTTGTTTTGTTTTTAGTTCTCTTTTCTTGATAAATGACGTTTACAATGCCTTTTAATGGCTCTATAGATATAAATGATTTGACTTGCTTTAAAAATTAAATAAAAATTATGTGCTTTTTACTTTTGTCTCAAATAGATAAAATTACTCCAAAATCAGCCGAAATGTAAAGACAGTATGACTCACAATAACATTGAACGATAAAACTTCCGAATAAAAAATATTATTCCAAATTGAACAGTAAATTATTTGATCTAGGAACTAAATAATTCGGAAGCTGTAGTGATCTTGAACATGTACCGTGTCGTGTAAGGAAATCGGGTGTCCTTGCACAATTTAGTACATTGTATGTAATTGTTTGTACATAGGTGCATACGACAATGAAATGTGTGAAATAGATTGACCGATTTTTCTTGT
Organism: Caradrina clavipalpis; assembly: GCA_932526535.1. Taxonomy (NCBI): domain Eukaryota; kingdom Metazoa; phylum Arthropoda; class Insecta; order Lepidoptera; family Noctuidae; genus Caradrina; species Caradrina clavipalpis. The sequence continues at coordinate 4,432,827 of OW052088.1, forward strand.
GTTTTCGATGACTCATATTTATGTAGTATAGTTGGATGTGTGTGTGGTACGTTTTCGAATAAATAACTGTACCTTTTTGTTGTGAAATTCAAAATAAACGGGGTGAAAATAATTCAGTAGGTATATGATACCAAACATCAGCACGTTAACATTCAAATAAATTGGTGTAACATACAATTGGATGTGCACTGGTTGCATTTTTGTATTGAACAGCTAATTTCTTTTTTAATGACCGTTGACAAATTTTATGTACGAGTATTATGAGTCTAGAATTATCCATAATAAAAAGTATTGATAAAATCTCATCGTGATTTTTAGCCTTAAAAATTTCAGTCATTTTCAAACTTTATGCACAAAAAAAGTACAAATAGGACTTAATGCCTTTTTCGCTGGACAGAAATATTTCTAAAAAAATGTTACATTTCATTATACACCTAACAACAAATTTGTTAAGAATGCAAAAATTCTCGTGTCCTAAAATGACGTAATATCCAAGAAAACATAAATATGTTAAGTAGGTATCTAGAACATATTAAAATTCAGGAATAAATTATAACATAATTATATAATGTTATAAATTGAACATATAAAGAAGACTTTTATTTATAATCATCATCACCCGGATCTTAAACCAGTCCTTGTTTGGATCATCAAACAGCCTTCGATACGCTAGCGACATTTTTGGAATTTTAATATAGTTTTATGTATAAAACTTACCGCCTATTAAAATCCTTTAAAATATACACTTTAGGAGACAATACAATAATACACGTGGTGTAGAGTAAAAAGTAAAATCAATTATACGAACTGACAAAAAAAATCGTTCTAGAACGAAGAATGTTCAAGAGAAGAACGAAGAAGATTCGATAGACAGGAATTTCCTTGGCATTTTTTTTTTCAAAGCCCAGCCTCCTTCCGGGGTTAAGTTTTTTTTAAATATTTATATGTATTTATTACTGCGCGTTCACTACGTGGTTTATATTCGTATACTCCATTTTTCTTTCAGCTTTGTCTACTTAAGTCAAAGAACAAACATCGACTTATTCATGTTTATTTAGAAATGTTTTCTATTTTTTTTTTCATTGCACTTATTGGAACTAAACAAGGATTGAGAAGGCACAGTTACTAAGTAACATAAACCATGTTACATTTTTATGTTCAATACGTACATTTCAAAATATTATTATATTAATTTAGCAGATGAAACGATTAACGAACCTAAACTTCCTCAATATGCAAATATTTTCTAATTAATTTACAATGACAATATTTTATATCGACACGTTTCAACTTTATATGTTCGACAAAAACATTATTATTAGATTTACAATATTATACGAACATAAACTATTACCCGAACTATTCATTTTTACATAGAAGATCTCATTAGAATACGACTCACATAAACTGGTATAAATTATACGAACTTTGGCATAATTACCATAATCTCACATGTCGAATCACGCGTTCACTAAATGATCTCAAGAATTTGTTCAGTATTTCGTTGCGTTTTTTTTTTAGATTCATTTGCATTTATTAATAAAATTATGTTGTTTTAGTCAGATATCATTTTAAGTTGTAGGTTGCATGTTTTTTTTTTTATAACTCGCTCCTGGATTTACGCATTCGTAAAAGTAATAATACTTATTCTTTCATCTTTTCGATTATTTTATTAAAACAAGACGTCACCAATATTCAGTGTATCAGAAAATAACTCATATCTTCACTTTAATTTCTAATGACACATACGCAAGTAGGTATCGATATCATTTAATTAAAATTTGATCCCGAAATATCGATACCAAATGTCTATTCGGTTGTAATTAATCAAATGTATAATTAAAGCTCGTATTTCGTCCAAAACTGGTTCTATCCTTATGAAGAAAGTGATTGTCAAATTATATTTGACTTCAAACCTATACGCCTTCGGGCTCGAACGAAAAATAATCGTTTTTGTTTCATATACAAGAAATTAGATGTGATTAATAATTAGAAATATTTTAATTGTCAGTAAAAAATGTTTAGTGATTAGTAATTTTTGTAATTATTCTAATGATTGGAAAGTTACGTAAGTCGAAAGATTTGTTATCATTATTAGGTACTTATCTACTATCCTAGGTATATACAAGATTGTATTTTATGTGCCAATTGAAGAAAAAAGGTAATTTTTTTAGAAAAAAAATGGAAATCAGATCTTAGTGACATTTAATTTTGATGTTTATTTATTTTTAAAGAAATCGCGCATCTGTTTGTGTTTGACTAATTTAGGCATATTCCTTTCTACCAAATTATTTTTTTAATTAATGATGTAAGCAGAAATGTTTATTCACCAGTTAATTATTCATGTTTCCTGTGTCAATATTGTAAAAGTTTGTAAAACAAATAATTACACAATTCTGAATATATCTACATAATAATAAATGACTGTAACAAAGCTTTTGACACTTATATATTACTAGCTTTTGCCCGCGACTTCGTCCGCGTGGATTAATAGTTCCCGTTCCCGAGGGATTTCCGGGATAAAAACTATCCTATGTCCTTTCTCGGGTCCCAGACTATATCTCTACCAAATTTCATTGAAATCGGTTCAGTGGTTTAGGCGTGAAGAAGAGACATACAGAGTTACTTTCGCATTTATAATATTAGTACGGACTTACTTAGGATTTCCCGAGGGATTTCCGGGATAAAAACTATCCTATGTCCTTTCTCGGGTCCCAGACTATATCTCTACCAAATTTCATTGAAATCGGTTCAGTGGTTTAGGTGTGAAGAAGAGACAGACAGACAGACAGACAGAGTTACTTTCGCATTTACAATATTAGTACGGATAAACACGATGAATTACATTATATTCATGTCATTAAACATCTATTTAACATAGGGCTGCCATCCGTCCGGGTTTCCCCGGCTTTGTCCTAGTTTAGAGGGCGTCCGGGGGACGTCCGGGAGGGGTTGTCAAAAATGTCCGGGTGAAACCCGGACACTTTTAGTGTCAGAGGAATCCCAATTAATAGAAAGATAATCGATAAATAAAATAATAATAATAAAAATCCTAGGATGTCCGGGAAAAAAACTAAATTTCACCCAAATGTCCGGGGTTTTGAAGTTTTTGCCCGGCCTCGGCAATTTAGGTAATGGCAGCCCTAATTTAACATAACATGTAAGAAGTTTAACTAAAAAATTGCTTTGAATAGTAGATAATATTTTAATTTTTGTGGCATAAACCGTGGTCTTCTAAATTAAAATGTCAACTGTAGTGACAATGTGCATTGATAAAAATAAATTGTTTTTCGTTGAAATAATTATAAGTCCTTGGCATGTCAGTCTTTGCCCTGGCTCCTTTCAATTACCGATAAATCGTATAAATGTCTACAAACAAAAAGTATACTTAAAGTAATAAGATAAAAGTTGCTTTTCAATCGTCATAAACATTAGGTAGGTACCTATAGCATTTTTTTTTCAAATGTTAGGTAAGTATACAAATAACACAATTTAAACCAGTTCTGACAAGCATTCTCATTTAAAAATAAAAAGTTCTCAATTCAAAATAAAATTGTTGCTAAGTGACACACACCGGTACGGTTCCCAACTCAAATTAATCGAACAATTTTATGTTTGTGTGACATTTTAAGAACTCGTTATTTTTATTTTGGCAACACCTGACGACCTTTGGCGCGGCCTCCGGTCGCCAGTAAAACAGAATGCTACTATCGGATATTTTTAATTAATATGCTCATGTTGGAACCAATGTTGGACCAATTTATTAAGTGGGTGTGATTTGATTTTTTCTTGTTATTTGTTGACCAACATTGGTGCCAAACTTGTGGTTTGTAAAAGCTAGTTCCGTGTTTTATCACGTTTTAATATCAGTTGAGTGTGTGTGAGCATATTAATTAATCAATTGTTTTTTTAGGAAATAATGATGCACGAGTCCGAATGTTTAAAAATAAAGAAAATCATTCTTAAACACGTTATTATTTTTATTTGATTATTAATCAAATATTCGTGTCTTCAGAATTGCCTAAAGTCATTATTAGGTATATTAAACTGACGTTCATAAATTATTATCAGTTTTTAAATGTCAATGTGTTTCTTTCGTAACCATCTTTATCCGGTTAGCTTTTATAAAATTAAAGACTTCCGTTCAAAATGTGAAAGAAATAAATTAATCAGTTTCCAAATTTCGAAAACATAGTGTTTGGTATTGAAATGAAAAGAACATTTTCTAAAATAATTTTACATAAGTATCTGCTTAAAATATCCTATTAATTTATTTTAAAAGTTTTGGCTTGTCAAATTGGTACTTGCCCGGGATCGAACCCGCAACCTCATGTATGACAGGTGCTGTCTTAACCACTGGGCCATCACTACACTTAGTTTAGGAAACTGCAGTTCAACCATAGAAAAAAAACAATTGCAATTTGAAAAACGAATTATTCTTTCGTTCATTTCTTTTAAATGTCAAAAAAACAAAACAATTCCACATCGCTCTATTTACATGTAAAAGTGATTGTGTGTTACTATATTCAGCTGGTCTACATCCAAAGGTTAGACTGTGGTTTCTGCGATGTATGATAGCTGCCTTGACATACTGCATTTGATGAGTTCAGATTACTTGTTGATGCACTGTGGTCTGATTTGCTTTGTGATTGTACTTAATAATATGATATGGAAAATACAGGGTAAATATCACTGTGTAAAAAAGGTCGGGCCACTATATCAAATATTGTAAGTATCAATTTTAATGACACGATTAGAGCAGTGGCTATGCGATTGGCTGTTACGCTGCGTGTTGAGGATTTGATTCCTGCACGAAATAAATGTGTTTTTATGTCTGAAAAATAGTTGGTCCGGGTCTGGCTGTTTGTGTATGTGAGGTTATATGTCTGCAAAGACACTCACGATACAAGAGAAATTCCTAATGTAGGGCAATGGTTTATTAAAAAACAAGAAAAGAAAAAAAAAATGCCTAGAAAAACTTACATTTTGCCTCGAATGAGAGCGACTTCTTTTATTACATTGTAATATCAGATTAGTATTTGGGACTTTTAAATGACTATTAAAAATCTACTGTATAAAAACAATTAAAAAGTATTTAACAAAAATGTAAAATCAATAAAGAAAACACATGTTATTGCCCTCCACAATGTAAACACAACCATAATGACAATCGTGACTAATTAGTCTATAAATCTAATTCAGAATTAATTTGCACATAAAAACCGCAAATTAAAGTAGATAAATGAGTCTATATGCCGGTGAAATCGCACATAATCCTGACATAATATTCGTATAAAAATAGTTTGATATAAATATTCACATAGACATAATTATGTGAGATGCGCTAACCTCGGTTATTCAACTTGGAAAGTAAGAGAAAAGTCGAGAAATTCACAAACAAATGTCGTGTTTTATGAGCTCATAGACCGTAACGTGCATGTACAAATAAATATGGACTTTAAACACGAAGCCGTACAGTTCAAATTCAATATGATGTTCGAACAACGTTAACAAGAAAGTCTAAAATATGTAAGCGGTAATTATTATTTTATTGCGAATTAAATGTTGGTACGTAATATTTTTTCTTGCCTTGTTTAACATGCGTTTTATAGTGCAATGCGTAGATATTGCATTAATTAATGCAAATGCGTTTGTAATCAGAAGGCTAATATTACTAATTGAAATGTTCAAAATCTAGTCGTAATTTCATCTCAGCGACAATCAATGTTGAAAAATGTAAAAATCAATATGATTGAGATTGAGATTAAATTGCAATCGTTCCTAAGCCCCCCTTGGTCCTCAGTTATACCTATTTTTGGTCAGAAAAAAAATAGATTTGCATATAAATCTGATTAGTTAAGGCTCTATTGTTTTGATCTACTCGTACCTTACATACTATTGTCGAGAAAATAGAGGCTACAATATAATTAATACAATTTTATAAAGAATATTTTTTATGTTAGGTGTACATTGCTACACCTCTGCCTAACTCTTCGAAGAATACAAGCGTGATGATATAATATTGCTGTTGTTGAACACAACTGCACACAGAGACGAATCTTGACCTGATAACCGACAAAAAATGACACAAAATCTGTCATTTTGTCACGACAGATTCTTTTATTAAACAGTATGAAGTGCCCACTGTGTCGACACGCTTGTGTACAATCGTGTCGACACTTTCATCCTTTTGAAGAAAGCCATTGTGATTCACTTACTGTGAACGTTTTTGGATGTACAAAAATGTCGTGCTTTTTTGTGCTAGCGTTTCTACGTGTTTACTATTTTTTGGAATATTTTTTTGGGGTATGCTTGTAGTGCATGTATTTGGACGACGCAGTTGCTGCTGCGCTGCGTGTCGTGGTTTCGATTCTCGCATGGAACCAATAAGATTTTGTATGGTCTACTGATAGTTGTTCCGAGTCTTTTCGTGTATGTGAATTTATATAATAGGTATTAGTAAAGCGCACCAGAAGAATTTCCCAGTGCGGGGCAAAAATTAAAACAAAAAAAGTCTTGCCCTGAATTACCTAAAAGCCATAAAGCCGTTTAGGCTACAGAGCGTGCCAAGGAAATATACATTCATACATACACTCGAAAAACATAACCTTTATTCTAGCGCAATCGGATAAAAATGGCATTTAAAAGTAACAGTCTCCATTTTTTTACAGTTACATAAAGTCTAACCGGAATTTCGATAGCGAAGAAGATTAATCTTAGCATACAATCAAAAATGTTCTTTATTTCAATAAGTTTAATTTCACAAATCCTATCTAAACATCAGACATACGAGTACCTAACTGTAATAACAGTCGGTACAGTCACGAAGAACTGCATGTACGGGTGAAAGGTGCATCCTTACGCAATCCGCGACTGTACCTAATTGTGCCTGTGAATCATTTGTGACATAATATTGACTTATGACATTATATTATTATTGAGTTATACACGGTTAACATGCACTTGAAAGTCACGTAGTTCGAAATTTAAAAGCATGAAAAATTATGAAATAAATTTCGCCAGTATTTTTTGTAAATTTTAGGAACGATCACAATCTGATATGTCGGTCTTAATCTGACAGAAATGCTTCTATTTTACGAGTATCAACATTTTTAATTTGTACAATAATTGACCTGATTTTAGGAAAAATGAAATATATTAATTTTAAATTATTGTAATAAAAAAAACTCTCATCAAAGTAAATACTTATTCTTCTTTCATAAAATGAAACAAGCATCTTCTTTCACTACGCAATAGAAATTACCAAAAGATATATTTGTATAAACAAAATGGTTATTCCATTTTTCTTTTTTCATACCAAAAACCGTTCAAGATGATTTATTAATCGGCTTTGAGACGGCGGCCGATTTGTCAGTGAAGGATTAGTTTGTCTGGCTGTCAGTCGGAGAGTTGCGTCAGTGACATGCGTTGATGTTATATTAATAATATTAAATTCTTACAATGCAGTGAAAACACGGCGAGAAATGCGGCACGCTTTTGAAAGATTTTTCAACACGAGTACAAACATGAGTAGTAATATAGCTCTTTGTGAAGGAGTTACGGAAAGCAGCGTTGCTGTGTTCCGGTTTGAAGGATTTGGATGCCGGTATAATTACAAGCACACTGTCTAGACATTTCAACTTTGTCTCTCACCCGTTGTCCCAGCCAATGGTAGTTAGAGAAACACCGTAGAGTCTGACACAGCTCTTCCCCGAGGCGGAGGCACTCCATCCCCAAAATGAAAAAGGCCGAGATTCTTTTGCTACATCCATGGTACAAAATTGTCGTAACGATGTCCCCTCCACCTCAAATACCAACGTCACAACACAACACAATTTCATATAGATACTCATAGCATTTCACCTCTAGTTGATGACTCAACAATCAATGGTGTATTAAGTAATGTCAATCAATACAGAGGAAGTGCACGCCGGAACTAAACCCGGGTCATGATCGACGTGACTGCGATAGAAATGATTCGGAACGATGATGCTTTTGTGTGGATTGGGGACACAGTTTGTGATGATAGAAAGTACGTTTTTTGGGAACTGTGATGGGCATTTCCCATGGTGGAGCTTGACCTTCAAAATTATCAGAAATATTGTATTGAGGTGTGAATTTCATTATTGACATAGGTAGTGAAATAAGTACGGAATTTGGAATATTTTGCACATTTTATAATATAATAGTTTTTAAGCTAGGTTCCTGTACTACCCCATTAACAAAAACATTTATTTTAAAAGAAGTATGAAGTTTCTTTCCCATTCTTTTAAATGTGAAAATACCTTTTGGAAGTGGCAACTAGATTAAATTTTTTCTTGTATATGACGTTCAAAAGTTCAATTTAAAAGTCTTATAAATGATTTGACTTTGATTTTAAAAGTTATATAATGACGATTTTTTTTTTTTTTTTTTTTTTATAGACGGGAAATCATCAAATAACTTCCCCCGCCCTGGGCGGGGCGGGAGGGAGTGTCAGACTTTTACTGACTAAAACCCGTCTATGTTCCTTCATGTGCCCTTTGCGTTCCGGGGGCGCGGTATCTCTTTCGAACAACCCGCAGCCCCGGCAGGCATCGGCCCTCAGTGGCCCCATCCAATTTGCTGACATCTCTTTGAGGCGCGCGTGGAACACGGACGCGCCGTCGACACGGTCTGTCGCTAGTGAACGTACGGACGGTGAGCTACCCATTGCTCACCGTCCACAGACCCGCGTCTACGGTGGCCGGGAGTCGTCTCGTGGCTCCCGACGCCCGGATCGTCTACCGCGGCGGCCGCTGGGACGGGGGACCCTCCTTTCTCTCTCCCGTCCCACATATACCCAAAATAGTAATGGCTGTTTATACTCTTACATTAAGATGTGAGAAAAGTATTAACGTAATCATAGACACAGTAAATTAAAAAAAAAAGAACTCAAAAGAAATCGAACCAGCTTTCACGGCCCGATTGATCTCACACATCAAACTTATCGAACTATTATACAAAAACATCTAATCGGAAACATAACAATTGAATTCAAACTCTATTCTGACATATACAAAGTGTATAATTGATTGATAAGAGCCCTTAATAAATCATTCGATAGCCAGACGTGACGTGTGATGGACACCATTATGAGAAAAAAAATTAACAAGTGGATAGTTTGAGATGATACCTGATTACTGTTTACGGGTGTACGATAAGCTATTTATCTCAAATTGGCCGGTTTATAGATGAAGCGTCAATTTTAATGTCGTACCAGGCAGGGACTTAGATTGGGTGTCAATATTTTTCTTAAGACAATCGGAAATAGTGTACCTTTTAATCAGTGAAAGAACTTTTATAATCGAACCAGATCTTCCAGACATTACCAAAAAAACAAACAAACTTTACCTCTTTATAATTAGTATAGACAGATGTATTTACTTTATTAATTAATATAAAGTGGCAGCTAATTAAGAACACCATCTAATACTATCAAAACCTAGTCTAGGCAAGACTCTACATGGCAGACCGATGCAAAAAAATTACATAACAATGTCATAAATTTATTGTCACAAACCTCACAACCAAATACGTCCCTGTGTTTAGGTGAAAGTATCTTGTGATGGATTCATGAACATAATTTCGTTATGATGCGTCGTTGCATAATGATTATGAAGGATTTACGACTATCAACTGTGTTCTGTTTTTATTAGCGTTCTTTAAGGATTGATGTAGTTGTAGATACGACATTTTTTTTTTTTTAATGATTTATGTTAACAGATGACATTTTCGTTTGGCAGTTATTTATGTGATGTCTGTTGTAGTTCCTAGATTTTTTCTTTTATAAATCGGTTTTTTTATGTGACTTATTACTGAACTTACTTTCAATGTGCATCTTGTATTGCGTTATATCGATAAAATAGCAGCAAATTATTATCATTAAAAATAAAATTAAACTTTATTACATATTTTTTATAAAAGTCATATCACGTACAATACTACAATTTGGTTAAAATATTACTAATAATTATTTTTTTATTTGTTACAGGTACTTATCAACTTTTCTAAGAATATTTGTAACATCCAACTACTAAGGAAGTACGGTAGGTGCCACAAAAATGGCCGCCAAAGGAACGAGCCCTTCAATATCGATGCACCGATGCACTTGGAATATAAATGTATGTTCTGATAGTTCGGAGAACGGCTTGTGTGTTTGATTGTACTTCGTAGTACAGTCGCGTAGACGAGTGCAATGGTAGTTTTACGACGGCTATCGAAAATTCAATTGGTGATCAAAACAATTGAATCCAATAACGGATGTATGTTTTGTGAAGAATGAATGTTGATTTGGATGTTTTGTTAATTAAAAAACTCAGGAAAATAAACAATCGAATTAAGCACAAAAAAAACGACCACCTGTGCATTTACCTAAGTCTATTAAATATTTAAATTTTAATTGAGTTATTTATTTAAAAAAAAAACTTGAAATAATTTGCTACACACTCGCAAAAAAAATTAAACATTCAGTCAAGTTACGCGACAAAATGGTATCTTATCTAATTCTATGTGTGCGTATCGTGACGTGTAATGACGTGACGAGCATACACACTCACACAAACACACGTGGTATATGCCTCCTGCATGACAAACAGGTGAAAATTGTGTTATATATAAAAATGAGGTGATCAGTAACAGGATATTGACTTCTAGAAGGTTTTTCGACGAACTAGATTACGTATTTTTTTAATGACCCTTTACACTGAGAAAAGGTGTAAATAAGAACCTACTTGGTAAAAATATCGATGTGTTTTGGTTTCGATTTCACCTCAATCTCACTTCACCTAAATTCATTGAATGAAATTTTATAGAATACATCATCTGCTGAACCTAAAAGGTGTCACATTTTTCTTTATAGTTAGTACTCTGTCACATATTAAATAAACAGAGTTCAAAAAATTCAATCTTCTTATGGAGAAGAATGAATTTTTTATACTCTGTAATAATGTTTTTTTTAACGAAACTACATTTTAGAAGCAGCAACTAAATTCAATTCTGTTATCTTGTATGCGACGTTCAAAAAAGCCTTTTAAGTATGTAATTGAAATAAATGATTTGCCTCTTGCCTTTAGTTACTTTTTCACCTAAACTTAACCCTACCAACACTGCCATTCATCACTAAGAACTATTTCTGGAATTCCGCCAATACAAGACCAAAACAAAACACTGCCTATTTTTTCTCCCTAGAAATCTGTTACGCCTACACATATTTGAAAACAAAACATGTGTTCTTTACAAAGGACTACCAGATTAAGTAGCAAACAGCCCTCTACAAGATGAATTACCTGCGTGTATCTAGGGTTGCCAACTCTTTGTCTGTCAAAAATAGTAGTTTTAAAATGATTACCCATGTAATATAGTAAATAGAGAAAATAAAAATTATAGGCTTCAAAATATTTTTTTTTCTGAAAAAATAATATTCTATGCCTTTATTAAATTTCATTTTCATTTTTAAAGAATGCTTATTTTCATTTGCTTATAGGGGAATATTATTGCTTTCAGTTTGATGCCTTTAAAATATATTTTAAAGGCATCAAACTGAAAGCAATAATATTCCCCTAAAAAAGTATATAGTAGGTTACTCAACTATAGTAGAGTAACCTACTATATACTTTTTTCAGAAATACAGGATTTTTGGCAGAACGTTGAACATACGAAAATGGTGGATAGGTGGGGTCATCTGCTACTTACTCAGCCCTTATTTAATTGGCCCTGGACCCTGGATTTTTAAAAAAGATATATATATTGTGCTTTTTTCTAGTTTCACCACTTTCTTAACTTTAAAGTAAAAAAAAAAATGTCCAGGGGGCCAGGTCCAAGTAAGTTAAGGCTGAGTAAGTAGCAGATGTCCCCACCTATTCACCATTTTCGTTGGTTCAACGTTCTACCAAACACTCTGTAGTAGTCGGACTTCTGATATAGTAGGATATTACATAATAGGGCTGGCAACCCTGCGTGTATCACAATTGATACTATCATTTATCTACAAGACAGATACGATGTTGTCCCACTAAAAGTACAATTAATGTTTTTTATGTAGAGTGATCTGTTCACGCGATTCAAAATGGCGGGTTACAAATCTGTAGGCGATAATGTAGGTGTTAATTTAATTTAATGTTGATAAAGTAGAGAAGTACTGTATAAAGGTCAGTGGAGCAACTTTATTGAATAAGTTGGAAGGCTTCTTGTACCTAAGTCATTAAGTGATGTATGTATCTAAATAGTACTAGTCCGTACCGAAGTACCTATATGCCATACATGCCATAGATGAGATATTATCGTATACAAGTGTGTGCGCTAACACAATTGCGCTCCGTATTCCCTAATTCTCATAGTCCTATGGGACACAACCGGGGAGAGATCGGGCGTAAGAACAACGGCTTAACGTGCTTTCCGAGACACGGGGTGTCATACCCCTAACTTCCAAACTCCGGGCTGTTACTGAAAAAATCCTAATTGAAATAAAACAAATAACGCTTTTTGCGACTAGAGCAGAGCAGTGAATTAATGGTCAGCCAGTAGTAAAACAACCCCCCTTTTTTAGCACAATCATCGTAAAACAACCTACTAGTCATATCTCCTACAAGTTCACTACGATGACAAATCACGTCTTTATTAATAAGTGCTCCAATTATAATGTCATAAGGCCTATTTTTCCAACACATCACTTCAACGCTATTTGTGTTATGAACTCACGCGTCGGCGACATTCTTAGCTATGGTTCCCATTGTACATAGCTCTCAGTACTGTCATCGGCTGAGGTAATACTTAGTAATTAGTACTTAGGTACACGTGATCGGCACTTATTCATAGTGAATGAGGAAAGTGTGATTAGCAAGGTCGTTGTTGAGTGTTGGATATAAATATCTGCACTTTATAATAATATTATAGAGGTAAGATTTGTTTGTTTGTTTGTACCAAATTAGCTCCAAAACTACTGGACGGATTTTAACCGGATTTTTCTAATAGATAGCTAAACTATCATGGAGTAACATAGGCTTGTAACATTACGCTACGGTACACGGTAGCAAAGCAGTAACAAAAGCTGTAACTTAACGCGGGTGTAAATGTCCACGCGAACGACGTCGCGGACAGAAGCTAGTAATTAATGAATGCAATAATTTAATGTTTTATTTTACACTAGCTTCTACGTTGATTTCAAAATTTAGCCAAAGTCCTTAATAATCCCTCGGAAACACAACATCAGGATAAAAAGTAGCCTATATACTATTCCAGATTATAATCTAACTCTATGTCAAATTTCATCCTGAACCATTCAGCCGTTCTGGCATGATTGAGTAACAAACAAACATACATACATCCATGCAAACTTTCGTATTTAAAAATGAAGTAAAATTTCGCGCTTGCTTCCATGTTCCAACGAATAAGTATTTGTATTGAATTCCCATTCACCAAATATCCAAGTATGCGAGTACAGTTACGTACAATAGTAACCTATCAATGGCCACATTACGCATGCACGACATGCGCTCGATAACGGTGCGGTACCGAATCGTCACGCCTGTTACCGTCCAAGCCTTGTTTGTGTGTTACTGTTTTATTTAGTATCAATAAGTTATTATGTTCTCGGAATGAGCGAAAGAAAATCAGCTGTTTCATAATGTTTATACAATATAGTATGTATGGAACAACATTTTTTTTTAAAGATATGTGTTTGCTGAAATCCCTAATTAAAATCAGCTGTTCTACATATTTAAATCTTCACATTAGATCGACAAAATGTATGGAGCAGCAAATTTTTTTCGCGATTTCTGTGTTATCGTAAAAGTTACCATAAGCTTGAGTACAATGACCGCTTTCCAGATTTATGTTAACCAAAAACTAAACTTGTCTCAAAAATCTACTTTTAGTCTAGGACGACTTTTTCTATTTAATTAGTTAGTAAAAAAATAAGTCTGAAAAACAAGTAGATTTTCTATAGTTCTCAGTTTTCTTACAAAAAGCATTTAAAAAATTAATCAATTCCTAATACGTAGAATATCTAAATATAAGTACTTGTATCTACATACATTATACAACGTATAACGGTTACATTATGTTTTTTCTTGGCGCCAACCAATAAAAAAGAAAAAAAAACATTTGACAAAAAACTTAACATCTTCATACAAATTAAAAGTTGGGATGCCCTTGGCAACTGTTGTCAAGGAGAAATAGGTAGGTACGTATTTAGCAACTGGTTGATATTTAAAACTGCATTCAGACATGTTTTACGACTAGACTAACAAAAACTATGATTTTTAAGGGTTCATTTACAATGATGGGTATAAATAAATCTTTGATTTTTATTACTTTATTTACTTAGTTTAAAGTTATAATTAATAGTATTTTAATTCCATAGTATGTTTTCTGATATAAATAAAACATTTGTCGTTTAACCTTGACTATAAGTAGGTACCTAACGGTGGTTTGAGTTTTTTAGTAACCAATTAAATATTGAAAATATTAATCTTCGTAATATTTAAATTATTTATATTTTAACAAAGAAAATAATTATTATAAAAGACGCCACCTTTATCTGCCGAACAAACCATAACTACTTGCAAAATTAATAAAATACAGTCAGGTACAAAACGTTTACAGTATTAAACTTAATTCAATTCTGCATTTGTTACATAAATTTCCATTTTCATTACATCAACGTTACTTTAAGTAATTCTTTAGAAAAAAAGAAAAACAACAGTTCAATCTACTTGCGTACTGAACTGTAATGGATACAATTTTGTTTTATTTGTAAAACTTAGTGGACTGAGGCCGATCTATTACAGTTGTGCAATAGTTAATTGAAATATAGTAAACGTAAATTACGAAGTTGAAATTGCAATTTATTTGAAGTTCATGAAACGTTTCACTTGTCGATAAAAACTGGCTTTTCAGCTGTGAAACTATTTTGGTTTTGTAAAGAATATAAACCCGACAAATGGTGTTTTCATGTTGTCAGAATTTCTTAATGAATCCCATTTTTTGCCATATTTTACATATTATGTGACCTGCCTTGTAATGGTAGCGTGTCAATAAGTGCCGGAAGAAAGCTCTGAGTGAACCTCAAACACCGGCCAAAGGTAGTTGATGGAACACCGTGAGGTTTCAGTCAGTAGAAGTCCGACACATTCATCTACCTTCCCGAGGCGGGGGTATAGTCCATGAGGACTTCCCCACAAAAAAAGGCCATAATTTACATAAAACCCTTAAACTTCTGAACGCCACTGTCGTGTATAGCCGACAAAAGCAGTTTTCTTGTCGTCTATAGCCGATTGTGGCGTGTTGGACACGTTTTCATTTGTCGGCTATAAACGACGGTGGCGTTCAAAAGGTAAAAAAACCGAACTCAAATTACTCTCATCCAAATTGACGAGTCCAGCAAAAGTTTAACCCCACTTACAATTCCGCAAACTCTTCAAGGAAAAACATCGCGAAAATCATAGAGTATCATATTTCGTAGCGAACACAGTTATAATAGATAATGTTAGTATTTGCGACGGTAACTGTAACTACCCGGTAGGTTATTCTGCACGCATGGTTACATTAAACCGCGCGTCACACCTAGGGTTGCCAGATCCTAAATCCAGAAAGTCGAACCACCAGGCAGTTATGCTGCCGGTATTTTAGGTAAAATCGGGTAAAAAGCCGCATTTTATGTATGAATTATAAAATGATAATATTATTATTGTATTTTTTCGATACTTTATTATGAAATTAACTCAACTCCTAAAGAATTTAGCCTAACAAAAGCTGGACACCGACTAATTTGGCCGGACATGCATCTAACTAGCGTGACTATGTCAGGCTTTATCCGGACGCCTGGCAACCCTAGCTCGCACCGAGCACGGTAAAGCGCTCGCCGCCTTGTATCAGTGACGTGGATCGCTACCTAACTCCTGTTTGATTAAGGGTGAGGATATGGTGGGAAATACGGATGGTATAGCGATTTGGTTGAATGGTTTGTTAGTAATTGGTGACCATTTACCGTAAAAATGACATTTATTTTGGCTGTACAAAAACAATCATAGATAAACTATTAGCGCTCCTGCACACGATGCCGCCACCGCGCCGTCGCCGCGCCGACGCCGCACATCTACACTGTACACACGAGTCGCGCGAAGACCGCCACCGCGCCGCCGCCGCGCCGCCACCGCGCGCGGTCCTCGTCTCACCACCGCACATCTATTTGATTCATTCCATTACCGGCCGGCATGTTCATACGCGGCCGGCAATGGAATGAATCAGGATAATGAAATAACTGGGACCGCGCGCGGTGACGGCGCGGCGGCGGCGCGGTGGCGGTCTTCGCGCGACCCGTATGTACAGTGTAGATGTGCGGCGTCGGCGCGGCGACGGCGCGGTGGCGGCATCGTGTGCAGGAGCTCTTAGGCATCATTCTTTTTAATTTTGAAGTTTTGAGACACTACTTTTCAGATGCGTAATCATTCTATTTGAAAGTTTCTCGTATAACATGTCACTCCGATCTAGCTTTGAGATCCCGAACTAGCTTTCGCATGCGACTTTCTCCGCGTGGAAGTCGAAATAAATATTTTTTGTAATCAGACCAGTACTTTCAGAGATTACCTCTTATCAATATTAGCATAAATATGGATTAATCATTTTATTTAATTATCTACCATGGTCATAACTTTGGTTCTGACAACTATCTATCCGAGAACACTTCCTGCTTTTCAATTATGTTAGTATCTCTGCATAACTTGATACATTTCAAATCAAAACAGTGGGCAAAGTTGCAGCGGTCCCTTTGGAACGTGATCAAGCGACTTAGGTGTCATTTTACAAATAAAATATCAACTAATGTTAATAACTAGTAAGAAGTTTTTAATGTGAACAAAATAGATGAAATATGTTATTTTCCTTCTTGTAAATTACGTTCAAAGTGCCTTTTTATTGGTCTAATTGAAATAAATGATTTGATTTTGACTTTGACATTATTTGATTTTAGAACGTCGCTTTTGTTATGTTTTTAATTCGAAAGTTGCCAGTTTTATTGGTTTTTGGTGACCTTTGCGAAATTATATTTTGCATTGCTAATGAAAAAGCAAAAGTAGTTTATATGACTTTAAAAGGTTATAATAAGATTTTGGTAGAGTGAATACTGTCTTCTAAATTCTATAAAAGTGTTTATAATTAAAAAGTCTGCCATTTTTTTGTTCAAAAATTTATAAAAATTAGGAAAATAATCAGTATCAGTAAGTCAATCAGAGTCAAATCATTTAGTTCGATTAGACTATTAGAAGGCATTTTTGAATGTTATCTGCAAGAAATATTTTTTTCTAATGTAGTTGCCCCTTCCAAGTGACAGTTCCATGTGGGGGAAAATTTTCATTAAGTCACACCATTTACTGACATATTTCTTCTTCGATATCCTCCGACTTCAGAATCTCCATAAAACCAATATTATCAACATCAATTATAAATCCCCCAACATTAGCTAAACACAACTAAAACCCATATTTTAATTAACAGAAGCATGCTTACGACAGTGATGTTACGACATTCCGCTGTCTCTTTCTATCGTTTAGACAGCACTATCGCCATCTCCCTCCCCCATATGAATAGCCGACAAGCCGAGTAAGATTTGCCAACAGACTTACAATGCAATTCATTTCTAACAACTTCGTTAAGGCTAAAACCTGAAATTTTATGTTAATTAGATTGCAATAGTATGTTTTAATTATTATGCTAGTTGCCAGTGTCAGAAGTCTGTGAGTGGTCGTGTCTGTTCTGTGATTTTTAGTTTTTTTTTTATTTTTAAATTGGTGAAATTTCGAAATTTTAAAATGGATTTGAGGAACCATAAGTTGTTTAAGCCGAGGAAGCCGAATTTGTCGCGATCCTCTTCTGTTTCTACTCCGAGGTTTGTTTGTGTTTTTCAAGTAGATAATAATTATGTTTAGGGGTTCTGCTAAAATGAACTAAGCCACGTCAAATTTCTCCCATTTCTTGAAATTTATTTTTTTAAACATTAAGGTACAGATACACATGCTAATTTCTAGCATGCTCAAACCAATCGTAGCACGGGAAGCTCACGTGACTTTGATTTTCGCGTGCACTGATTGGTTTGAGCATGCTAGAAATTAGCATGTGTATCAGTACCTTTATTATTTATATGGAATCTTTTTAAGGATGGTATATCATCAAATGATTTGTTTCGCTCTGGGCGGAGAGGAATGGAGTATCAGATTCTTACTGACTAAAACCCATCCGTGTGTCCTACCTAATGCCCTTTGCGTTCCAGGGCCACGGTTACTGAAACACATTTGGCATAATTATTCAATTAATTTAACGTTATTTATGTATTTATTAAGTGATTGTGGATTGGTTCATTTTGGCAGAACTTTCCTCTGTTATGCTCATTGATTATGCTTATTAGAGAATTTGCAATACTAATTAGTATTGAAACAATGTCTACATCTGCAAGGCCTCTGCTATTGCAGATATCTATAGGCAGCAGTGACCACATAACATCAGGTGGGCTGTAGGCTTGTTTCCATCTAATCATAAAAAGAAAGATTTTACTTTCTCCACATTCTACTGAATGGAAAATAAACAAAGTCTTTGAAATAAATTCCTCATAAGCAAGGGGCGTTGATTTTTTACTTAATAATAACTTTCATTTTGAAACTAACGTAATTACTACGTCTTTTTGACGAGTTTACGTAAGACACTAAAAACAGTTTTTAATTAGTCTTCGCCTAAAATTTATCTACAAAACCATCGCTTGGATAAAATGTGAGATCTGATTTTTTTATGTGAATATCCAGTTTATATTTTTAGCGATTGCAAGCTTATACCTGTGACTTCGTTTGTGGGTTTTTTTTTTTAGAATTCCTTTGAAAATTTCGAATGAATAATTCCAATGATTCTACTCCTTTATAATGTGTAAAGTAGTAGCTTAAGTTACTTTTTATAGCATCGTCTATCTGTCAGTGAAAATTGCGTTCAAATCGGTCCAGCTATTTTGGAGATTAGCCGCCAGAAACAGACAGACAGGCAAACAAAACAATGTAAAATTGTTTTTCTTGTAAACATTCACATGCATTTAGTAAAAAGCTATTATTTAGACATTACACACAGACGTACCAATTATATTATTCTCTGTATAGAAAATATTTGAGTTATTTTTGATGTGGCAAACTCGTTTACCTATTATAGATTACGGATATAAACATTTGGCGACTTGAAAACATGTCGTTCATGAACTTGCTTGACTTCTTACTTCACGACATTATCGCGTGATTAATAATCTATACTAATATAATAAAACTGAAGAATTTCGTTTGTTAGTTTGTGTGTTTATACGTGCTTTCCTCTGAAACTATCAGTCGGATTGGAATCAATCTTTTTGTATACAATAGCCAGTTAAATGAGGAATAGTACAGACTATGTAACATTACGCTACGACACACGAGAGCGGAGCAGTAACCAGTAACCAAAAACGTGACTTAATGCGGGTGAATAAATGCACAGGGCCAAAGTAGCGGGTAAAACCAAGTAATAAAATAGATAGGAAAACTAGTTACATTTAAAATGTTCCGATAAAACATTAAGACAAAAAAGAAATCGGAATAAAATCTTACTAAATAATTTATTTTATTTAGATTCCATTTCAAAATCGGTATCTACTAGCAATAGGTATGACACAATCATTTTAAGAATCTTTATTGGACAATAATTTTCGTAGATTTTTCTTTTTATAAAGGTAAATAGGTACCTACTATGTTTATGTAGGTAAGTAGGTAAGCACAGAAAATTATCATCAAAAATTCAAAAAAGGCGTGAATTTATGTATGAATGTATGATTCGTTACGATATTTTCAATATATTAGGAATGTTAAAAACTACATCACCACTGTTTACCCATATACCTGGTTATTTATGTAGGTAAGTAGGTATTGCACAATAAAAAATAATGTAAGTAAAGAATTTTACATAATAAATCAAAGATCACGATTCGCGGTTTCAACTTTCACGGTAGCGTAACAGTAAGTAGTTGGCTGTTGAGCTGTCAATCATTAAACTGATATCAATAGGTACTTATATTTTATTTTATTAATTTCGTTGCTACAAGGTTGGCCTTTATTTTAGAATTAATTTCGGTTACAGTAGTAGTAACTTCTCTTTCGAATGTACCTAGTAATTTATTAGAGAAATATTTTTTTTCTTTTAATGATAATTTAGAATTTTAAGCGCGAATGATACCTAATTGCAATGTTTGTAAAAAGCTTGTATGTTATAAGTACTAACATATTACAATTATGGTAACATTTTACACTGAGTTTGCAATAAACGTTTTTGGTTTTTGACTTTTTAACTATTTTTTGCTTAGCACAGAATAGTGTGTATTTATTAAAATAAAATAATAAGTAAAATAGTTATTGTACCTTCACTTATATCTTCTAAAAAAACAAAACCTGTTAATTCATATTGATTCATAAATTAATTATATTATCATTCTTAACCCAGAGAGCCTCCATACCAGATACATCGTCGCTATACAGTGAATATTAACATTTTAAATATATAAGTTGAAGGACGTTTCAAAACTTAAATGAAAAATGATGAGTTTTAAATGTTAAGGCTTAATGTGATTTACATAAATACGAATCTATCATTATAACTTATTTATTTAATAAAAAAAAATATTTCGATCTATATGGGAGTTATCTTTTGTATAACCAATCTTGATACTTTTGATGAGTTTTTTGATATATGGTGTCAGGATATTGTTTACTTAATTAGAACTTGAAAAGGTCAATTGTCATTAAGTTTTCCAAATATAGCGTTCGCTTTTTAGTACTAACCGCTTGACACCTACGCTTTTTCTTTTACAGTAAACGTGAAAACCCAAACAGGTTTGATACTTAGGCCTAGATACCGAATAAAGTAATTAAAGCGATTAATTATAGTTAATTTCCTCGTTTTCCGCCTATAAACTTCGTAATAAAACGTTTTCTTCATACTTTAGCAAACATGCGTGATTTAGAACAAATTATTCGCTAATTTTATTACTTGTTTCAAAAGTATTGAAGTATTGTAGTATTGAGTTCTATATCATGAAAAAAGGATCAAGATATTTTAATCGTTTTTCCGGGGATCGTCGGTCTTCATTACTTCGGCGATCTTCCTATAAGCATGTGTGCAAATTTACATACATATAAACTCACATACACAGACAGCTAGACCCGGAACAACTATTTGTAGGCTGTAAAATATTTCTTTCATACGGGAATCAAACTCGCAACACGCAGCGCAGTAGTCAATCGCTTAGCTACTACTTAAGGAGAAAAAGTGGGGCGCGCTTGTCCCAAAAAAAAAACATGCAAAATCTGCCTATGCCTTTTGTAAATAAAATAACTTTGTAAAGATTGACACTTCAAAGCTAAGCTAATACAAGATGGTTTCCTCAATAAAAAAATGTTCTCACAAGCTTGTTGCAACAATCGCCGCCTCATTTTTATTAAGCCTCGTTGTACGTAAACGCATTAGATGTACTAGCTTTTGTCCGTGTATTCATCCTTAAAATAACTAATTTAGTTTTCAAAATTTAAACTTCGGCATCACTGATATCGGTGAAGGATCTTAAGGTAACTTGGACTTATAATTGAAATATAAGCCTGAAACCGTCAATCCGCCTTGAGTAAGCTTGGTGATAAATGCTCGTGCCTTCTTTGTATGACACCTTTGCCCTGCAGTGGGAAATTAAAAGGCTGGTATATATTTTTTTCATTTAATTTACTTTGACGAGACCAATAGGTAAAGGCATCTCCTCCAACAAGTTCAGGAAAATGGAGCACCTATATGGAACACAGGTATAAAAGGCTACCTAAGCCAGGACTCGGGGTCTCACCATAGCATTCCAAAAACAAAAAAATAGATGAAGTTTTAAAAGAAAATTAAAGAGCCTTGCTTTACCATCCAAGATTATACGCAAATGATTTGTACAAGATGAGTAATTATGATAAACATCGAACCATGACCGTGACAACAAACAGACAAACTTTCCCGTTTATTCTATTAGCGTGTAGATATCTTAATGCTTACAAGTTAGATAATTGTGTAATTGACGTGTGGCAATTACTTACTTAACTGCTTCCACCTGTGATTAATGATTACTTGTAGTTGTCATTTGTTTTATTTATATTGAGTATACAACTAGGAAAAGGGAGCTAGCTTCAACTTGGTGTCTCTTCCTGACAATTCAAAAGTGCCTGTAAATGGTCTAATTGAAATAAATGCTTTGACTTTGACTTTGTTGGTTCAAGTAACTTTTATGTGTAGAATAAATATGTCAGGTTTTGTTTTCTGCACAATAACTGTTAAATTGGCATAAGTAATTATTTATTTCTCCATTACTACCTATCTGACGTAAATCATCATCAGATAACTATTAACTCAAAAATGAATATGGCAGTTTGACATCAATTTTCAATACCAAAACTGTATTTTTTGTGTGTGTTTTAAACATCACCCCACAAAATAAAATATTGAATTAGGTGCGTTACCCACCGGCCAATGCTTATGCTATCGATTTAAATTATTCAAATGTGATTTGAAACAAGGATATACTCTTACCCTCCTCTAAGAACCAAATTAAGAACTTCCTTTATTTAAATTATATTATATTAGAAAAAGTAACACGACTGTAGTTTCTAATACTGATAACAATCAAACGATTTATTTAACTACTTTTAAGCCATTCTATGTTTATCCATATCCGTCGACTAGGAAATTGTAATTACCTGAAAGTTGCGTATTTTCCGTTTATTTATATTAATTTAGTCATTACTACCTTACTAGAAATTTTATTGGTTATATTTAAAATGGCTCTAGGATTAGGTAACGCTAATACATAGGGAATGACTATACATATAACATAGGCGTTAACTACGCAAATCGCCCATCAAACTAAGTAAGTTTGAGCAAAAATGATTTCTGGGAAACACTTTTATTTTGGTGTGAAAAATCACTGATAATGAATCCAATGATAACGCACGCAAAACATTGTGCATATGGGTGCATCCCATCATAGTTAGAACATTTCCGACTTCTTCCTTTAAAAATGAGTAAAAAAAACTTTTGTACATTTATATTTTTTGTTTTTGACCTTCAATATATCCATGATAAGAACACACACATCATCGTCTAATTATACCTTGTATGTATATATTTGATCTCATTTGGTGGCTGATACCACTTCCATACTTTTGACCACTTCCTCTCAAAATGTTCAAACTGCACTCAGCAAAATCACTTATAAAAAACCAACATTGATTTAAACCTTAAAATAAATAGCTTAATCTATTCTTAGACAGTTCTCACGACCATGTAAGATAAAAAACCCAGACTTGTGGGCAAACTCCATTTTAGGCAGAAGTCTCTTTCGGCCTAGGTATAATTGTAAATTGCGAGAATGGTATGTTGCGACTAGTCGCACAGTCTGGCTTGTACCTTATGTAGAAATAATGAGATTTTAACGGAAACTATATGATTTTTTACGACATTTTTAGACTAATTACTTAAGTATTGAATGAAAATGATTTGTGTCCGGTGTTTTTTTTTTGTTCTGGTATCTAGAAAGGAAATATTTTAGTTCACACGAGTTTTGTAGGATGTGACTAAATAAATGTTTATTCTGGCGGCCGGTCAATGACCGGTGTCACTGTACTCCTTTGCAAATAGAAACATTTGTTTATTGAAACAGATGCCATTATTTAGCATACAGAAATTATTAATTTCAGTCAGCGCTACCAACTTTGTTAACTGATTAATTTTATTTTACTTTAAAATAAAACGACTGCCAGCCAATGACATTAGCTAACGATAAAAGATGAAATTAAAAAAGGTATCATCTTTTCACAAGTCATAGTGAATATGGTGATATGATGGAAATTAAGCTTTACTGTTTCTCTTATACAGTTGCTTTTTCTTTAACTTACATTTATGCTGCCATGTGCATCTAGCCTGGTCCTATCATGAAGTCAATTGTCTACTAATCTGCTACTTTCGATCTACTGCTACAAGTCTAGTGTCCACACAGTCCACAGAACAGGTTACATGGTGTGATAAAATGGAAAAATGGGACCACACTTTCTTAGGACATTTCTTCAGATAGGCTCTTTATAGTTTTAGAAACAGTTAATGCTTTCAAACTGGTTTATATTCTACTTATTCTAAAGAAAGTACACATAAAGATAAGTATGAAAGCATCACAGATCTGGATACTAAAAGAAAATATTACTGTGTCAAGTGCTACACTAATCTCTGTACATTGCTTGTGGTAGTTAAATGAGATGCAACAGCTGTCAATACTGGCTTCCAAAAGCCAGTATTGACAGCTTTTCTAAGACTAAATTGGTACCCCCTCCATCATCATTCCCTTTAAATAATGACTTTATTAACAACGTTTTTGTGTTTGTTCTGTTCTACTCCTGGGCAAAATTAAGAATGCAGGAAGAACGGAAGGATCGGAGGGGAGCCACTCCATCCACACTTCCATCTTTTACGCTATCGTGACTCATCCGTCCAGTTTTGGAGGAACCCATCCAGTTTGGCCTGATTTTTTAGCTGTGATGAAAATGTTACTTCTTCAAAGTTGATTTTCTTTGGGATCTCATCTGTAGCTCTCACTACACCTACATCTCAATTGCAAACCTTTCAAAAGTCTTTTCATCTGCTTCACTAATTTTCTTGTTTTACTTGTATGGTACTAAAAGGACTTTTTACAAGAAAAGCTTAAAAACTACACTGTGAAAAATAATTTTAATTTTGGAAGTCTGTAGCTTTGGTTCTTTTTATTGGTTTATATTGCCACCGACTTTCAAAACCAAAGTTTTATTTCACTTTGTAGTTTTTGAAGGCGATATTTTTTATTATAATCTTTACATGATTCTAGAACTGCTCCTGCCTTCATGAACTTACCAACTCTTTTACCTCCATCAGTATTCCTATCCACAACATATTTCATCGTTACAAAACCACACACACCCTTGACATTTTCATTTTTATTATAATCTACTACAAAAGTACTTTAGATAATTGGGCACACTACAACTGGGGCACAAACAGATCACGCATAAAAATTTGCAAACCACAGTATGTGATCCGATGTTAACGGCAGATAAAAAGCTGTTTTATACGTAACTAGGTTTGGTTTAATATCGTATAGCGGTTTGTTGTGACACTCGTTTATATCACTGATTTTAGTAAGATTTACTTCTAATTCTTCGGATTTTTATAGTTTGGGTTTAATTTCAACTTCGTTGATGTTGATAATCATCCTCCTCTTTTCAACATCATCTATTTCAGCTCTTGTTCTCATATTACTTTCTTTCTCCTAGTTTATAGGATTCCCGAATATTTCTTTATCGTTTTCTTTGTTCTAGCCCTTCTTTCACTTTTACGACCGCCGTGAGAATGCATGTAACCTGCTCTCTTTTTGTTTCATTCACACAATTAAATAACAATTACAAAGACATTGATGCTGCTAGACCATTTTGTTTGACCTCTGGGTCATCGCCCCTACTTCTTCCTCTAGAAGAACCATTAGCATTTGCACTCACGTCACGTCCTCAAAATCCCGAACTAACCGTTCATAGACCATCATCAAAACCTTTGAAAGATGGACGGAATCCTAGGTGTTTTGTGTCTGTCCCGTTGGCCACAAGCGTGACTGGCGAGTGTGGGGTCCTAGGTTATATTCCCAGGCCAGACAAAAAGTGTTATTGGGTTTTTCCACTACGAATTTCTTAGTAGCAGCCTGGAGTTTGGATGTCTGGAAAGCACGTAAAGCCTTTGGTCTTGCGCCTGGATCTCTCTCAGATTGTGTCGGATTGCTGTCACAGCGGAATATGACAGGGAGTGCACCTGTGTTTGCACACACACCTGTGTCCAAACACATTTCTTTCGTACTTGGCTAGTCTTCATTGAGAATAACCGCCGTGATAGAAATCCGTCCGGAGAATATTATTATCATTATTCCGTGCAAGATTCAGGATGTTAGTCACGCGAAGTAAAATGATATGACTTGTAAGTAGTACCGTTATAAGCGTGTGTCGTTTGTTTTATTTTATGAGCGAGATATTGCGATTTAATAAGCGATGCGCGGTGAGCGATAAGCGAAGAAGTCTTCTCTTTAACTTTCTGTTTTGTCAGGTTGGCTTTTGAGATTTAAATTTTAACTTGTCGCGAATTTGTGATGGCAGTATGTGACATTTGCTTCGTGATATATTATTTTATTTTTATTTTGATATGATAAATAGGTAATGTATGGGCAGCTATTGGCATTCTAGCCAACTCTGGATTTGTGAGCTGTTTCAAAAATTTAAATGAACTTAGGAACAATGATCGGTGTTCGTAACTTAAATTTACCTCTTGCCTTGTTATTGCTCCGCTCTCGTAGGACGTTGCGTGATATTATATATTAAGCAATACCTTCATCGATACACGGACTTGGAAACGCAAATGGATTTTAAGCATTAAATCGGCGTATTAAAACAAACAAACTCTTCAGCTTCATAATATTTATTATAAAGATTTGAATACTTTTTTTCTACGCGGTTGCAATACATCTCAAAGCAATAAGGAAATAAAAACCACAAAATTTTTCTATCTTTACTTTTTTATCTTATATTCTAGTCAAGTTTCCCCGCTTTGAACTTAACACATAAACCAGATCTTTACTAGTCAGACAATTGTTTCTACCTAGGTTACTTTGAGCAGCTAAATAGACATGTCTAGACGACATTTCGGCTACACTTTAATAGATAACATCTGTCAAAATAGGCCATGCCATTGTGTGGTTTATTACCTTTTTATAGAGCTGGAAATGGCTTGTTCTACTTAGGTGGGCGATTTAATATGGGCAAGGTTTTGGTCAGATATGACTATTTCGTGTGTCGGTACTGTTTTTTTGTGAAAGATTACCTTATCGGTGTTGGCGTAGGTGTTAGGTTTCTTTCCGTCATTCATGAAGTCAAGAAGGTTATTCATTCATTATTGTTATAATAATAACTAAATTATATTTCAGGCAAGGTTCATTGTGTTATTAACAATTCATTTAATATCTAATGCTTGTAAGTACAAACGAGAACAATAGCGGTTGACTACTTTTCAACCTTAGTGGTTTACTGCAACTGACCGCGATACAATCGCGGTCAGTTGCAGTAAAAAAGTAGTAAAGTTAAGTAGTAAAGTTCACAGGATAAAGTTAAAATTCAGCGTGGAGCTGCAATAACCTCCGTACTATAAAAGAGTCCCACAGATCAGCAAACACACTGGGAATAATGTTAATACTGCCGCGGATGCGTGCTATCAGAGGCGTGTGTTTTTCCGATCATTTCTTTAAAAAAAGCCTTGCCCCTCTAATAATTTTCCCTGTATCTCGTGTAATAGCGCCAAAACTGACAATATGGCTGTTCGCAAATGTGCATTCGCTCTGCAACGTTACGGCAGTCTAAAAAGAACTCTGAGTAACATAAAACTTAAAATAGAAGAATGAAAAATAAAGCACAAAATAAACATTTAAAACATAACAAAGCTTAGGTTACATTGTACAGTTATACGAGCACATAACCTACTAGAAAAAGTTACTATTAACAACACTGAGGGAACAATAGATATAGCAATTTAACCACCCTGCTACCACGACCTTTAATACAAATTCCTATTAATGGAAACTTGTCATTGTTTCTTCATCATAAACTGAGAGTGATAGCAGCTCTTATAGGCAATAAAATTATGCCTACAACTTCATTAGTCAGTACACAGAACGGTTAATTACGAGAATTGCTTACAAATAGCTAATCACGGTTACGCCATTGTTTTAAACAGCTATCCTCTTCTGTCTATACGAATGAATAAAAATGAAGTGTCTGTTTGTACTGTCTACCTACTAACCTATAAATCGGGAAAATAAATTCAGCTGAACCCATACGTTTACATAACTTGACAATGAAGCTAGCTGCTCCATTGCTTTTTTACTGGGATAGTTGATGGCAAGCGACCAAGAGGTTGCAACCCAAAAATATGTGCAGATCAGGGTCCGCTCCACACTGGATACCCAATTCCACGTCGCACTACATGACGCTAAAGACCGACGCTGATGGCGAGACACCATCAACAAGAAGTTAATCCATAGAGAACTTCACGACCTTCAGTAATGAGGAATAGGACGCGAGGTGGAGGGGTAGGGGGAGCTTCATTGCCTCAGTGCCTCAGCGCTTTTCTGGTGGTAGTCGCCAGTGTTGGCTCTGGCCTTGAGGAGTTACAGTGGTCTGGGAATAGTGTAAAATAGTGTAATGGGCTTGCATACTATATACCAACATTTGTTTCGTGCAAGCACATGACTGTATTTTATTCAATTTACATTATTACGGTGTGACGATCGGTCTTGTTTGCGGGGCGAGCATGGCCAGACATCGCACAGAATAGAGAAGTTTGGAAGAAGAAAGGGGGGGCCTTTCCCCAGCAGTGGGAAAATTAACAGGCTAACAAAAAAAACATTTTTACGTTTATCCGTTAAATGTAAATAAAATTCCTTGTCGAAAACAGAGGGCCAAGATACCATATTGTACGAACGTTGCGATACTATAATGAACTGGTATTAAAACTATTACTAACACCATATTATGTTGGTACTCCCACACTTGGACAATTATGACCTTTGAGTTACGTAAGCGTGTACCCACACGGTTCCCTGCAAAGGTGCTTATTTTAAATGCGTCAAAAGGTTAGCTACCTTCAGACATGGATACATAATATGAGTAGCTTTAGCCCGCGGCTACGTTTGTGGAAGTCAAACTCAATTCCCTTCTCAGCTGACGTCAAATTCTGCGGAGTATGCAAACGCCAAATTGTGCTAAATTACAGCTTGATTGGTCAAGAAGTTGTTTTTACTCAGTGAGTGAATGAAAAAGTGGCTTTTCCCATTTATGATTTGACATTTTTGTAAAAGAGTTTTGTTTAATAACTGCTGCAACGGCTTTTAAGCAGCTATCATATTAAGGTACAAGCTAAGTAGTTTGGATGTCAAAAATTTATATGAATTTTATAAGAAAGTCGAAATAGACGTTTAAAATTAAAAATTAAAACAAATAAGATAAGAGATGCATCATTAAGTTACAAATCATGAATAAAACGCAAGTATTACTTTCAAGCATGTAAGTATAAACTCATTTATGACTAAACTTTATAGTTCCAACTTTCAGACTTACCACTATTGTCAATTGGAAACCTTTCTGAACTGTTAAATATCACAGCATCATAATAACAGTCTTCAAATACTACATATTTGCATACAACAGCCAAACACCGTGTACAAACACATTGCAAGCCACACCGCTTGTCCATACGTATGTTTTACAACTAACCGACTGTCGTTCGTAACTTCGAATGTAGACATTGTGACATAGATTGGATAACCATTCGTAACGTACTATTACCGAGGGTTACACACATACCATCACGCCTGTATTCCCCGAAGGGTTAGGCAGAGGTGTACCAATGAACACACACAGTTCGCCGGTATTTTTAGGTCCCATGTAATAGGGGGCGAGCCTATTGCCATTCATCATCTGCTTAGCCTTTTCCCAACTATGTTGGGGTCGGCTTCCAGTCTAACCGGATACAGCTGAATACCAGTGTTTTACATGGAGCGACTGCCTATCTGACCTCCACAACCCAGTAACCGGGCAACACGATACCTCTTGGCTAGACTGGTTGGCAGACTTCTTGGCTTCTGACAATCCGTAACGACTATCAAAGATCTACGAATGACACCATGAGAGCCTATTTATTGCCATTAACCGGGCACAAATCCTAACTCTGAGCCGTTACTGAGAATTTCATAAAAAAACCCAATAACACTTTTCTCGACCTGGGAATCGCAACAAAGACCTCTAGCGTAGCAGTCGCGCTTAGGACCACTAGGCTAACTAGGCAGTTACGTCGTACCATTACGAGGGTTATATTACTCAATATTTCACTGGACCTGCATATAAGTACTGTTATAATGTAGTGTCGTTTATAGATAATCGATTTAAATGATTTAGTGGGTCGGTTATGCAATTTATTGTGATATGATTTATTATTTTTATTTGGACTGGTGCTTAAGGCAATGACCGAGCTTGCAATAAAAATATCTTTAGATTGTTAACTGATTGATTGAGTGTTATTATGATAATTGGTATGTAACATAAAAACTTCAGCTGTACGGTGATGCTTGAAAGTTAAAAGTGTACAAGCGACTATAGAAACAGCTTTATACATATTTTTTTGATAAAAGTTACATTTGAATAAAAGGTAGTAGGTTTTTTGGAGTTTTTTTTTGTGATCTGCATCCATATATTTACGAAGCACATGCACACAATGGCACACATTAATCATTAGCGAAGCGATGCTACAACGCAGACACACAATATTTAGCAACTACGAATTTCAACAAACAAATTCAATCCTAACAAAATCTGACTCCTTCATCAAAATCCCCAAGATTTCCTAGAAAGTAGGTCTATCAGAAAGTTCCGCAATTTATTTGCATGATCCATACATACCTATCTATAATACTAACGATTTGTTTAGCTATGTGGGTGTGAATCTCTTTGTATTCAGCCAGATAGACTGCCGTTTCTAACAGGTAGGCGCCCACGCAACTCGATCGGTAATCGACTAGTGAATCGATATGCTTTGACATTGAAATCGAATGGTGTATGCGTTCGGTTAGCGGTTTTCACTTGATGAGCAGAATGTTAATTTGTAATGTGCATGTAATGCTTTATTGATGCTTGATAGCATCATTTTGTTCTGTACTTTATTTTAGTTCATATTTTATGACTGATTTCCAATCTTCTTAGTTTTCTTTTTTATCATTGGATGGCAAGCAATCTGACATCCCACCTGATGTTAAGTGGTCACCGTTACCTATATCTGCAATACCTGCAGTACCTACCTGTAATTACCCGGCACCCATACCTTTCAAACCGGAACATTGCAACGCTGTTTTGCAGCAGAAGTAGGTATGCTGGTACTACCAGCATACCTTCCCCGGATGAGCTCCTTCACAAAGAGCAACCACTGGTGATCTAATGCCTTCTTTGTATGAAAAGAGACCTTTGTCTTGTAGTGGTACAATAATAGGCTGGCTAGCTCTACTACTACTAAAAACTACTTACTAACTTAGTTCCAAAATAAAATATACCCAAAATTTAAATTGTATTGTCTTTTGCGAATCAGACAAAGAATTTTAGAGATCTCTTTAAAACAAGAGTCGTTTTTTATCATTTCTTTCTGTAATTACAATAAGTACAACTTTCTCAAAATTATATTAGCAGACAGCTGATTATAAAAACAGTACCTACCTATTAAAATCTTAAAAACAATAAGATAATAATAATGTGTTGTGCGTGAGAGAAAGTTCTAACTATAATTGCGAGTTAATTTAGTCGAGTACACTCGTATTCTTTTAATTAGTACTCGTTTAAATGATCGATTGTCAGCGGTCTTAAAGGACCAGCAATACAGGTTTCTAATAATTAGTTTAATTTATACAGTTTAGTGATTGTTGTTAGTGATAGGTCTAGCTTTAGTTGTAGGTATAAATGTAATTCAGGAAGGCCAGTACTTAGAAGTTACGTAATAAATGGTTTGTTATGTAAACTTCTGTTATTTAGTCTCTAGGTAACAGGTTAGAAACGCCTAGTCCTATTGGTCCTTCGAGTCATGGATCATAGTAGCTTTATTTCCCAAAATTATGACGTTTATACTAGAGATATTAGGAAACTAATTTGCAAACTAAATGGCTAATTAAGTAATTAGCACAAAGATGAGCGGTGTCACAACATTAAACAAGCGCTCGACCTGCCAAGAACACATTCGAAACAAATTGCGAAAATATGTTTTGTCAAACGAGAACGTGTTTTAAAAATGGAACGCATCAAATCATCAATAGGGGAGAACCTTTTTAAATTTACGGTGACGAAAGGACCAAGTTCAAAGGACCAGAAACCAAAGCATTTTCAACGTTATTACAACACACATAAGAGTTCATGTTAGTGAATGTTTACGCTAGTGAGCTGAGATGTTCGTTTTTGTCTTCAAGACACATAATAGTAACATGTAATTAGAATCGCGACCACGTTGTCATTTGACTTGGAAAGCAGTTTAGAAGAATGCGAGCTATACAATTTCTACAGAATTTTGAACAGTACATTTCATAATGCCTTTGTAACTGTAATAAATAGTGCTGTGTCTGCCAAGCTACACTATGTATTTTGTGATAAGCCAATACTTATCAAACTTTCTTTTTTATTTTAGTCTTTAGTGTTAGTCCAACTTACACTTGACCAGTTTTTTATTGGCTATAAGTTATGCGTATTAGAGTCTAGAATATAAAACATAAATATTTATAATATCAAATGTATTTCAAGTCGCTTTCAACATTTTCTAAGATTAGTTATGGCACCAACGTATTTGGTCCTATATCCCACAATTGCTGTTTTTGCACCAAAAATGGTGACAGCAAAATGAGAGCAGATTTAATTTACAAATTAAGGTGTGTTGTAAAAGTTAATTTTAGTTATATCATAATAATGACAAATAAGAACAATTTGGGTAATTTGCTTGCCTTTCTGAAAATTATGTAGGCAGTTTAAAAGTTGTGTAATATTTTTTGGTAGACAGTTTCGTTTTGTACCTACTTTTATTACTGTATGTCCAAATTAATTGCTACAAAAAATCCTGTTCTTGGTACTTTGGAGACAGACTGGTTGATATGAGATAAACTATGTTTAAAATAAGAAAAGCTTGACAGTCCGCCACGACAAAAAAATATCCTGTGTGTTAAACTAGATCTTTGACATACAATGTATGTGTGCAAAAATTAAGCGAATTGTGTTCAAGTCAATGGGGCTAGCCAAATACGCAGGAAATATTAGGTAAAGTTCACGAGTTTACGCGCAAACAAAGTAATAAAATACACTTCCTCTTCCCTCACTCTCATAATCCGATGGGACGGCAATCCGACACGACCGGGGAGAGATCAAGAGTAAAAGACTAAAAGACAAAAAAGTTAAAAATTTTATTTGCAGTAATAAGTTACTTAGTTGGTTTTAACATTGGGCCCAAACTAAGCAAGCCTGTATCTTGGGTACCAATATGGATGGAACTAACAAACATACATCCAGGTAATCGTTCAGCCTGTCAAACTTTCGCGTTTATAATATTTAAAGGATATCCACCACAAAACCTCTCTTAACCCCACACACACAGATCAATATTCTAGTAAAACAAGAAGAGCTCCGCATTTGTCTCATAAACAACAATTACACTGAACGGTTGCGAGTCAACAAACTATCAAGCGATTACGTCATGGCGCGTGCTATCCTGATGTAATGCTTCCAGGGTTGACCCTGAACGTCTTCTCTTGGATTTATGTTTAGAATCCAATCAATATACACGGGAAAAAGCTCTTCCCATACATTTTTTGACCGTGTAGCAATTTATGTGATAATGCTGATTTATTTTTACAACTGACGAACAGTTTCTTTGTTAGGAGGGTTTCGGAATCCAAAGTAAACAAGTTTTCGTTACGATATCTTTGTATTTTCCAAAACATTATAAGGGCACACATATAAGGGCTTTGAACTGGACATAAATCACGGTCACTTTAACACATTCACAATAAAATTCCCTACATATTTATTTTTTATTAAAATTTAACTGATGGGT
The DNA here is from genome assembly GCA_932526535.1 of Caradrina clavipalpis. NCBI lineage: Eukaryota > Metazoa > Arthropoda > Insecta > Lepidoptera > Noctuidae > Caradrina > Caradrina clavipalpis. The sequence goes on from OW052088.1 coordinate 4,466,595, forward strand.
AACCTTAAGATTATTGGTCCTAATAGAACATGCTCATGAACTGAATCTTTTGTTTTAAGAATCCTTATTTTAATTCAAAATAATATGACATATTTATAGCAAAAAGACACAGCTACTTTGACAATTCTCAATAGCCAACTCTCAAAATTAATCGATCCATGATTATTAATGTATACTCAAAATCTAAGACTCCAGATTCTTATACCGCGTTCAACCCTAATGTAGGTACCGTAGTAATTGCGCCTGCGCGGGGATGCCTTCACGTATGTAAAAAGAAAATAAAAGTGTAAACCCGTTCCACTAAGAGACTCCCGTAATGACTAGCTCTAGCGGGTTAGCGAAACCCAATCGATATCGATATATCGATAGCGATCGATTATTCGAATAGCGAATATAATTTATGCAAAACGATTTTTGTCGCCTTAACATTTAAGCATTTTTCTTTGTAAAAAAACCTGTTACAATTATCTACTGATTAGATAATTATTCCATTTTTAAAATAAGAATGCGGAAACTTAGAAGGTAATCGTGTTGTATAAATGTTACAAGTTTCTACTTTACCGAACATACGTAATTGCTCGTGTCAATATTTTAGACAAATTCTTGCGTTGGTACTTAAACTTTTTAAAAGATCATCGCTAATTAGCGCTTGCGTGAAATGTCAGAACCTAGATTTAGCTTAGACATTTTTTATCATAACAGGGTTAGTTCCGAGAGCTCAAAATTCTAAGAATTACTTATCGATTACTTACTCTAAAATATTAAATAAATAAAAAAATGCCTCTGATGCGTCCAATAAAATATCAAAAATTGGTCCTTTTGAAAACGTACTGTACTGTACTCAACAAAAACAAAACAAATATTACCAAAGTAATTCGCGGATAAAATTATTCGATACTAAAATAATCGAATTCGAAATCGATAACTCCCGATTCCAACACTTGTCTGTCTCTGAAGCGTTCACCCCTGGATATGGGTCAGCGTGCTGTAAACGGGTCCTGTGACGTCCGCAGGTGGTGCGTTTTATGATCATCCTTTACGATGCATTATGTCAGACGTTTTGCACTGGACTGAGTGTGACGTCACAAGTTAGGAAATTATGAAATGTAAGAAAGAGAAAAAGGGTTATGGAATGGCTCGAACGAATTTGAATGTTGTTGGGTGGTTTATGGGAACTGAGTGATGAAAATTACAACGGTTTTTAAGATTCGAATGATGATTTAGAATTTTATTTCGACGTTTAATTACTCAGGCCTTTAATTTTATTTTTAATCCCCTACTCCTCTCTAGTCTTCTGTTTTGTGTATACGTTACAAGTTTAATTGAAAATTCGGTTTATTTACCAACATTTTTAGACATGAAAGTTTGTATAAAAAACCTTATGACGTAAACGACTCTTGAAGAAAGTATTGACACACAGAGGACATAAATATGAACTTAGTTCAAGACGTAGACATTCTACGGCTGCGAATCGAGCACGCGACACGATCAACGACTGAGCAGGTATGCCAGAGCGCGTGCGTTGCATTCGATACCACTTAACTGTATTATTGTTAAAAAATATAAGTTATAAATCATTATAAGTAGGCACCTATTTAGAATCTATCAATGTCTTTCGATGCTTATTTGGAGAAACAAAAGAATTTGTCGGTAAGTATCTAGTGTAATTTTTTTAAATAATATTCGAATTATGAATCAAACTGTCACTGTTCAAAAAAAAAAGAAAAACAAATTGAGCGCGAATTTTAAACTGACACGTATTATTTTTGTGTGTGTTTATTTATGTAAATAAAAAAAAAATACAGTGTTAAGGCACATAAGACATTTCAACTTTATCTCTGGGACGGCAAGCAACGCATTTGCAAGGCCTCCGGTATTGCAGATGTCTATAGGTATCGGTGACCACTTAACATCAAGTGGACCGTGAGCTTGCCATCCATTGACGTAAAGAAGAAGGCAGTGTAAAAGATAGTTATACGTTATCTATAACAAACTACTTATTATATTTATCATGTCGAAAGGTTCCAGATTCCTACCGATAGGAATCGAGAACATAAAATACACCAGTTCTATCTGTTATACCAAGTTGCATTGCGCGTATCTCAGAATCGCTAGAGATTGAACAAACGTATCTCGATCGAGTGTCGTAACAGGCATTGCAATACTGATTTAGAGCAAAGTAAATCAACTGTGAAAGTACTGACCCACTGACTACGAACTTGTCTTGTTTTTTACTTTTACCGGCATTACGCGGCTCCTTTGTGGTTTTTAAAAGGATAGTTCAAATAGTGCAGTGAAGTCTTTTACGTAATTTCCGACAAGTAAGTTACAGCACTCATGTGAAAATCAAGAGCAAGTGCAGCTAGAATTTGGTTGACAAGGGAATGCTTTTACTAAAGCATTTAAAAAAAGTGATCGTACTGAAGAAGATAGCAAAAGCAGCAAAAAACATATTTCTATCTGAATGTCTTTAAGTAAAAGTGAAATCATTAATTTTAATTAGAACATCAAAAGTCACTTTTTAACGTCACTTACAAGAAGAAGACTCTTTTCCCAATTTATGTTTTACAATCTTTTGTATAAATCAATTTTATTACGTGTATGTAAATAGGAAGATTACGAATTAAGAAATTATAGTTAAAATATCTGAGAACGATTTATTAGATATATAAAACGAGATTTCAACAAAAGCAATGCGATTTTTTAAAAGAATTAGCGTTACAGTTAAAATGAACCAATATTATAGAAAACTTTAACTAAAATTGAAATACAAATCCAGCATCAACAGATAATTCGTTTCCAACCAAGTCTTAATAACTTTGGCTTCAGAGAAAATCGCGTGAAGAAAAGTACTTTCCACTTTCCATCAATTGGTATTAATGGACTTAGGAGTCGCTGCGGTCTGTTCAATGGATTTACTGATATTATACCGTTAAATAAAGAAAGCACTTCACACATGTAATTTAGCCTTAATGTACCCATGAACAATATTGGTCATTTGAAATTGGTCGGTAAATATGTAACGTTACATGTTACTTTTATGGTTTTAGATATCACTAAGAGAGTGTAAAGATAATATTTTGAAATACCAAAAATAAAAAAAATACCATCACGCCTGTATTCCCCGAAGGGTTAGGCAGAGGTGTACCTATGTAGGTACACCCACAGTTCGCCGGTATATTTAGGTCCCATGTAATAGGGGCGAGCCTATTGCCATTAACCGGGCACAAATCCAAACACCGAGCTGCTACTGAGAATTTCATAGAAAAACCCAATAACACTTTTTGCTCGACCTGGGAATCGAACCCGGGACCCTATTTTGATATACTTAGCAGTGTAAACCTTATCTACATGGATGATGATTTACCGCCAGTCGATTTTAATACAAACGTTTCAAGGACAATGATAAAGAAAGAAGCCTTCAACGACGGTTATAATACTACATATTTAAAAGAAGAACCAAAATCTCAACGCCCAAGTAAAACAAACATAGTGGGTATCAAATGAATGGGAGGAACAGACAGAGGCGATCGTTAGACACGCAGTACGAGCCCCAATGTCGAATCCAATGCCACACATTGTTAGCTGTCGGAAGGAAGCAAGCGAACCGACGCTTTGTGTACTGTTAAGAGCCTACGATAAGATGCTAGGCTGTGTGTGCTTGGAGAAATTAGATACTGGTGTGTTTTTGTTAGTTTGTTCCAACTACAATACGTAATTGGAGAAAAGTAATGGTTATAATGATTATAGTAAAGAAATGGATGATGATTTTGACGTCTTTGAAAAATTAGAGGCACATAAGGACGTAGTAATGACGTCAGAACATGAGTTAAACAACACAGTTACTACAAATATTGATAAAAATCCATACGTAATGGTGTCCCGTTTAAATAAACTAACTAACTAACACCAAACCACCACCAAACCACTAATAACTTTAAATAAAGTGCAAGAAAAACAGATGCACTTGTTGAACTCTTTGAATACGAAAATACTTCGTACATTACATTAACATCATGCCAATAAAAACTTAAATAGACATTAACAAACAAGGCTTCTATAACCCTAATAGGAGATCATTAAATATGAATGAACATCGATGAAGAGCTAAAGCGCAACAAGCAAGGATAGCTTTCGACGCACCTTTTGTTTCACAATACTCTTATGTATTACTTTAATCATCTGTAGAAAGTTCAACAATTGTGTCATTCTTATTGATATTATCATATTATTGAGTTACGTGTCTTAATAGTCTTTTATTGTATTTCAAACGTTTTGTTCCGGTTGTATCACAAATTCCAATGACGTCACATTGAACTACTTTAGTACTTTACTCGTTTGGTAATTCGTAGCTTATAAATATTTATTTCAATTTCGTGGATATTTTGTCTAGACTGAACCATTAACTATTCCTTCTTTCTTTGTATTAGAAAGTTCATCTATAACCGAGATTACAATACTGTGTTCTAGATTGTAATCACTTTTTTAAATATTATTGACATAGCTGAAAAAAGCAAATATTTTTTAATCCACTTTTTTTACAATAATAGCAGTACTTGTTGCCTTGGGGAAAAAATTCAGTAGCCAACAGTAATTCAGCCTTGAAATCTTACCATAAAGTGACAAAATTGACTGGCAAAATATCTAATAAGTATGTTTTTATTGTTTCAGCCTAGTTCCGTTCGAGACGGCAGTGGGTGGCGAGATGGTGTCACGACGTCGAATACTTTCGCGTTCCCGCGACGATCTAACACAGGCGTTCGCAGCGCCTGTAGAGGAAGAGGAAGATGTATGGTATCAAAAGGATAAACTTTATAAGGTAAGTCAATTAAAAACTCAATTTGATGATAATAAACCAGTATTGGATACAATTAAGAAAAAATCAGCAGCTCGGAGTTTGGATTTGTGCCCGGTTAATGGCAATAGGCTCGCCCCCTATTACATGGGACCTAAATATACCGGCGAACTGTGGGTGTACATTGGTACACCTCTGCCTAACCCTTCGGGGAATACAGGCGTGATGGTATATTTATTTATATTTTTTATATTTAAGAAAAAATAGTAAGGCAAAATGTCGCAGTCAGTATATCTATTTTGGTCCTAATATTAAACCCTGAGGGACACCATAATGCAAAAAAGAACTATTTATTTACAGTACTAAAAACATTACTTGAATCTAAATAAACAATGAATATTAATAATCATACGTGGTGTCTTTTACCTAGTTTTTCTACTTTATACCTTAACTAGCTGTTGCCCGCGACTTTGTTCGCGTTCAGTATTTTTAAGTTAATAGTGTTCATACTGTTTCTGTCTAACCCCTATGTGACATAGCGTGATGAATTGTACCTAAGATTATAGTTCAAGTTACTGCCAATACAATGCCAAAAGTTTTGTTCAAATCAGTGCAGGAGTTAAAAAGTTATGCGCGTACATAAAAACAAACAAACAAACAGACAAAAATTCTAAAAACCATTTTTTTGGGTTCAGTATAATGTATTTAACATGAGAGGATTACTCTTTATAAAAAATATTGAATGTACAGAATTGGCCTCGTTACGAATATATACTCTAGCTCCTGCCCGCGACTTCGTCCACGTCAAATTTGATATACTATCCTAAGGGAACCAAACATTTTTCCGAGATAAAAAGTATCCTATGTGTTATTCTACACTACAATCTAACTCAGTGCCAAATTTCATCCAGATCCATTCAGCCGTTTAAGCGTGAAAGAGTAACAAACATCCATACATCCATTCTCACAAACTTTCGCATTTATAATATTAGTAGGATTTAGCTCTTCTTAATTCTCAAATTACTTTAATACTCATAGTGTAAGCATTTATAGCTCCACTGAAGATGTTACAAACGTGAGGTTACACCGACTGGGTTGCTGTTGAAATATGCCTGTCTGTTTCCTAACCGTTGCGATGTGAATTTGAATAATAAAGTGATGGATAGACTATTGCAATGTACAAAGTTATGAGAAAACATAATGCTTTTTTTAAAGAATCTGAAAATGGCTGGTTACCTACTTCCAAATTTAAAAAAAGCAGTGTTTTTTTTATCAGGTCTTGTTAAACTGTAGCCAAGTTACAGTCACCGAACCATTACCAGCTATTGTATCAAATACTAATGAGTGGGTAATCAAATCATAATAGGTGAACGATACCCAAAATGGTATTTAAACTTTCTATGCATCAATCACGAGGTCGACGAGCCGATGTAAGTAATGTTCACGGCTCAGTTCACACAGTTACAGCTATAATAGCAGTGAATGACAGATCATAGGAGAAACCATTATCACAATTTGTCAAAGTGAAATCTTTGACTTTCCACAAATTAGGACCTATACGTGTAGTAATATCACTTACAGCGTAGCAAGTGGTATTACTAGAAATATACTTACTTTATTTCAATTCAGAACGAGTTTTTTCTTCGTCTCCATTTTAAGTAGTTGTTTAGGAATTTGTTTCTTAACAATTGTGGTTAGCGATCTTTGTGAAAGCACCTAATTGTGTAACGCCATTTTGTTTTACACAATAAGTACCTACAAATTGAAATTAATTAACTCAATTTGCAACTTAAACACTACTGTCTCCCATAGTTGTTCCGCGTGCATATTACGTTTTCCTTTCCTTTGTCTTTGGTTACGTTTTTGTAACCGTTTCCGACTGCTTACAGTTATTAAGGACGTGAGAACACGCCGTACTATATACTGACTCTGACACTTACCACGTTTCATTTAGCTTCAACATTACATACGATACCATCGCTATTTCGATACCCATCGACAACTGGGAACAGATAACATTCATGCGTGCACTAAATTCAGTAGCATTGTATTGAAATGTCTTTGATTGTCTATTGACGTAACAGCCACACAATAGTGTCTCGATTGACTCTCACAATGCTGTTTGTTCGACGCCTCCATTTATAGTTTTTGTTAAAGCTTTCGCGGATATAATATCTGCGGTTGACAGTGAAAGCCTGGAAGCACGAATGCCACATTGAATCAAAACATTATTGATAGATTTTTCTATTGATTCCTGTGGTTGTGGCTGAAAGTGTATTTTTCTTTTCCATCTTCTTTTATTGTTGTTTCTCATCCCTTACATTATAAGCATCTATTTGATTACTATCTGTACCTATGCAAAATCGGTGGAACAAATCAACAATAGTTATCTTGAGATTCTGTGATTGTATCGCAGAATTCCGTTGTTTCTGCTGTTACGCCATGGATAACTAATTATGTAATCCTAAATGGAAACAAACCGCAGACTATCGCAAGGTTCGGGTTTACTCTTAATTTCTTACTTAAATCTTCTTGAAACTTTAATGAAGACGCCAGATTCATTTCTGCATTTCGTCAAACTATGAATCGACTAGAATTGCAGGTTTTCGAATTATGGTTAACATTTCTCAAGAAACTTCACTCCGGTTGCCATTTAGCCACATTTAATGCCAAAGTATTTGCAAAACAAACATTACTTAAGGAGTCCTTTCGCAATGTTTGCTTGTCTGTCAATCGTTGTACGGTCAACTCTGACCCATTGATCGCGATCGTGACCGATGACTAACAATGAACAAGTTACAGCATAGTAAATTGTCCGGAAAACATCTGGTCGCGTACACTTTTGACCTTATAGCTATGCAATGTCAAATTGCAAGTGATTTATTGAAGTTTGCTGGCATTACTGGTTTTGGAAACAAAGGAGAAACAAGTAAGCGGTTTGCTTCACATAAGTTAGGCCTTAGTCTAACTAAATTTGTCTAGCTTATAGACAAATAAATTACACATGTTTGTTCATTATAGTCTTTATGATGAAGTCCAGTGATTACTTAAGATAAAGAATTGCATAACTTAACGAAAGTATCAACACAAGAATTTTTATTCAGTGTCAATTTTAAGTGCCTGCTCCTCGGGGAGTCAAAAATTGTTAATTCCTTCCTTAACATCGCATGACGTGTGACACCATGTCTTAAAACTTCAAGTGCGAATAATTATGTATATCTACCTTATATTGCCGGATATATGTGAGGGCATTGATCTGACATGACAGTGGGAGGGCTAAACTGACCTTAACGGGTTCAGTTCAGTAAAATACCTTGATTGAAACTCTTCGGTTCATTGAATTTTTGCTTTGTTGTACAAAATGTAATCTTATAATGATGATGCAGATTGTCAAGTATTTCCTTATGTAAAGCAACATATGCTTTGAGCTTCAAAAATCTTATCATTTTACAAGACACACCTTCCATGCTTTTAAATCCACAAGATCTCTCTAAATTACTCCACAAGTAGCAGATCTAACCTTACTCTTTTTAATCTCAACAATTTTATCTACCGCCATCATTCGACAGGCCGACGTACGATTTGCATTACTTTAAGATTTTGCAAGTGCATTACAATGAAGTCACGAGTCTTAACTGACTCCAAATTTTGCTTTTAATATCAAGGCTCCAAAAACCGTACCGAAATTAAGAAATGAATGCAACTGTAAACTAGTTCAAGGTCACCGCGAACTCTGGTTGCAGTGTTTCTTTCACAGTAATGTAAAAACAGCTGTTATGATTTCGAAGATGGAATATATTCCATTCATTTTGTGAGTCTTGTCATATCAGCTTTATTGCTTAGTGTATGAAGATTTATCTGTTGTTGTTATTTTGTGGTTATTTGATGAGCTTATTATTCATCATCGCTACTTGTGTTAGCTAGGAAATATGTTTATTAGAATTATGATGTCGCCTAATCGTTGTAGTTATTTTTCATTGTACATTGTCGTTCTGGTTACTTTAACATCAAAACTCTTTAATAATTTATCCTCCCATAGTTACTTATCATACAAAGTTCTCAATTTTATCTTCAAAACATTTATCTCACAGCACCTAACTAAAAGTCTCTAATCTGTCGCCGATTGTGCGTGCAATTATACAACAGTGTCCTTATTACGGCCTACGGCGGCTTGCGTTTGCGCAGTGTCGCAAGACTTGACACCTGTTATTGGCCAACTCAGCTGTCTGTCTAGTCGTGATTTTACGACAAAAATTATCAATAGCATATTAATATGCGGTACGTCACTCCTTGGGTGTATTTGTTGCACAAGATTTGTAGGTATTTTTAGTGTTGAATATTAATAGGTGGATTGGAATTTGCGATTTGCAGTATTTAATATCGATGGGCAGTGTTGATGAATTCGTGTCGATCAATTTTTGTAATAAGATTTCTTATTGTACATTCACTACGCTATATTCAATATCCAAACAAATCTCTAGGCTCATCTTCAAAGAAATTCTATTCTGTTTTACATAACCATCATTTCCCCCATCATCATTCTGTGATAGTAATTGTTTTAGACACTTTAATTGTGCTGAGATCACGATCCGCGTGACGTTCAACGATCTTACGAACACGACACACTACGTACGTATGTAATGAAAGTGAAAACGTGTAGTTTGAAATATAAACAAAGACATGAGCGATTTCTTCTTTTTCTACATTTTGTGTTTGGGCATCTGTTTCTGTTGTGGTACTTGCGTTTTTATTTACTTGTTTATTCTATGTATCATTTACAACAATCTTTGCTGTAAGTGTCTTTGCCTTTTCTTTTAAAATAATGTTTATGTTTGCTTAACTACTGATTATATCAACTTCAATGTGTTTAGTCAATGCCATATTAGCAAGTTTGTTAACTGTTTTATCTCGTACATTAACTTCAACTTGTAATGTTAATTTCACGTGTAACAATGTTTTACATGCCCATTTCATAACAACTGCGTTATCGAACGATCCATAGCTACAATAATTCTGACATGTAACATCACTTTAACATCATACACATCAATGAAGCTTCGTTAATTTACGATTACCATTGCAATCATATCCATATATGAAACACAATCAACATTTCTATCAGTTTTATTCCGCGGTGTCAAGTATTGCAAAATTCTGAATATGCTGACAAATCTAATGACATTCATTTCCTTTGCTTAATAGTAGGTTTGCTAGTCTCCGGAATTTTGACGGATTATAAGACGAGTGGCGGCATGCATGTCATGGGTCAATATTTGACATTTAAATAAGGCAGTTAAAAGTGAAATGATGTAACGTCTCTGGTCACTAGGTCTCCGCGAGCTTGGCTTGCGAAAGTTTACAGTTGTCACTCGCATGCTTGATATTTAGTTGCGTGCAATGTAATTGCGCGTTAGAAAAGGTCAGTGTTGGTAGTAATTGAAGATTAGATTGTCGTGCGTTTGACAATAATGATGTAGGTATCTTGCTCCATGCTAGGTCTTGCATAGATTTGCATCGTTACTGCAATACCTAAGTTAGATATCAGGCTTTAATTTTAAATAAAGAAGTGTGTTGCAAGGTATTTGACAAGTTAATTTATTTGACTTGCAATACTGATGTATTTAAAATTTAAAAATGGAAGAAGTTTTTAGTAATTCTTATGTCTAAATACGTTAATCAAGATTTTCATTTAGGCAACAAGACAAATCTTGTTGAAATGAAGAAGACAATGTCATTTACATGACTAAATAAAGGAAACATCCAAAAATAAAAGACTACTTAAAGCGGTACAATCCCCGATGCCCTTTTAACGTGGGAACAGTTGGTATTCGGCTTGTCCTTGAAATTAAAGACTTGAAGGCACCCCACATCCGGCTGGTCGATATTATTTTTAAATTAAGGGACAGGTAGCATTAAAAAGTAGGCGAGGAGTAAAACGCCCAAACTTGTTTTGAAGAACAATGTAAAATATATTACAATTACGTTTACTGACACGAAGAACTCGATATAAGTATATTTCTTTTGGTGAGCTTATAATAATAATTAATCAAAGTAAAGTTCCACTGCAGAACAAACTTGAATTGAAATGTACTATACTTGTATGACATGAATCGATTTATAATAACCCTTTAAAAATATCGACCGACAGAGTGATAAGCATTTTTTAAGATTAAATCCTTAGGACATCAAAGTTCTTCCATTCCTCGAACTGTCTGCTTATTCGCAATAATGTCATGATTAATTTTCAAAACGCATTGTGTTAAAAAAGCTGAGTAAGTTTTCAAACCTTACCATACATAAATTAATGTAATATGAACAAGACATTCACAGATGGGATCGTTAAAATTACAGTAGGTACAATTTGCGCAATTTGTGCCAAACCTTAGTTTACTTCCATACAAGGGTTTAATCGTGAATATAATACGTGTATATTAAAGCTTTAGCAATAAAATCTTGCTGCTGTAGTAATTCTTCACGCCCACTTTCGTTTGTTCTAGCATCGTGACTCGATTTCGGACATGACCCTGCAAATCGTACTAAATCTTTGAGATTAAAACCAACAATCTAATTACAACGTTACTCATACTCTGTGTAATTACCAAATATTTGATTAGCATCAATCTCTCGAAAATCTGTATACAGTGCAAACAACGCACCATTTTAGTCAATTGACATTTCGTTAACTCCGACCTCTTTGCAAAGTTCAACCTTCATTTCGATTTTAGTATCAAGATATTGGTAATTACGTTCCATTTTATACAGAATTCGTGGAATATAATGCTAGCGTTCCGATCTTCAACTGCTACATCCAATATTATCGTTCGTTTCGTTTACGTTTCGCTTAACAGTTTGTTGATTTTCAAATCGAGGTTCTCGAATTGCATGATGTGCTGTAATTATATTATCCTTACGTCCTTCCCTTTCCCTCATTACGTTAACTGGACGACCTCCAAACTTCTCGTCAGCAGCTGTTTCATTTTAGTTAATTTTTGCAACATTAATGCTTGCATTGACAACTTTTTGCTTTAAGTATCATGTGCTCTACGATCAAGTTTTTAATGTTTGCATTGTAAACACCTTGCAAGTTAACTATATCATTATGTCTCGCGATCTCTATTCATATCTTTATTAGTGCAAAGTTCACTTACAAAATCATTAGCTTCTTTAAGTGTTTCAATAATAGCCGAATCTGTCTAGCATATCGAACGCACTATTACTACAAAACTTTCCACAACACATATTAACAATTCTTTATAATTTTTTACGTCATCATTATCACGGTTAGCCAGCATTCCGTTGCCTACGCCGATTCCAGTTTCACTTTTTAGCGTCTGTTCAGTGAAAGTAGTTGATTCGAACTCCCAGCTCTTCCTTTCGTATGGCTCGTGCTGTGTCATAAAATTATTCAATCATTCTTATATGTTTCCTGTATCATGTCTTTTTTATTATGGTTTAATTATTTACTTGAATTTGATTGCGATATTTATTGGATCTTGTTTTAAGTTATCGATGTTTATTTGTTTCCGATATACATTAACACGTGTGGAGTAATTGGCGTTACAACAATATTTATGTAATTCACGCTTCTTTGGTTTCCGGAATCAATAAAGTTTTAAGCAATATTCGACTCTGTGCCGTTCAAAAGATTGCATGTCTTCAGATTAAAACAGCAAAGTTTTCAACATTTTGTATTAATATTCAATAAATATCTGCAACCAATTGTGTATTACATTCACAATGAACTGTTTCTGCAAGTAAATTATTATTGCAAGCCTTATTAATAATGAATTCATCTATTAAAACATCAATACTACTTTTCCATACATCTTTATCATTGATCTTTTACTACATATTTGTATCGTCCTTGCATATCAAAGTCTAAATAGTTATATCCATACCTGGTTTCAAGTCGAGGCGAACGGGTGAGCAGGAAGAGAACAACTTTCGTTTTCACGCACCTGTCTTGTTCTGCAGCTTTTATATGCAGTTTTTATCTCAATTGATAGTCAACTCAGTTCTTTATATGATAAAGTTGATTTTTGATCGATAGGCAGCATAGGTTGAATGTTGGTCGGTGATCTCTTGCGATTCCTGTTCTTTTTTCTTTTTATGGGTGTTCCTTATGGTTTTGATGGGTTGGAATTGGGATCTATGAATATTATTTGTAGGATGCCAGTTCTATCAAAATGTTTCTCATTACCTTTTTAAACATTAACCTTTGTATGGGACGATGCCATCTATTCATTCTATACCTTTATATCAAATACTTTAACGACTATGTCGACACTTCCATACAATAAATAGCACCAAACGAGTACTATTTCATTCTGACCTTCACACTTATTTACCTCATTATACACTGCCAAATGTTGTTTCTAATCTGGCTAAAGTATAATTTATATTCAAATTATATGGTTAGCAACGTCAAAAATTTTACGTAATACCTTCTATAGACTTTCGCTCACGACTGTGCGTGCTTGTAATGTGTGTAGAGATTCTCACACGACGATGTTTATTGTTGCTAGATGTTTAAGATAATTTACAGTAGTGGCACTATCTATGAAACTTGTTATATCATTTGGTAAGGTTAATGTTTCTTCACAGATTTCATAAGATAACTTATTAGTTAGTATGCGATCTGTACGTCGATTCTGTAAAATTCAGACATGAACTCGCATCTCACGTCGCTATTCAATGACATCAAATATTCAATCAAATTCAAATGACATTGATTTATTTGACACTTTGAAGTGCGAAGTGAGCTTCGAAGTGACGGTGGAATTACCGTATAGAATGCCACTGCTGTTAATACATTATCAACTGTAGTTTAGTTAGTTTGTTGTACATATTGTTGCATGTAATAGTGGTTCCGGATCCATATGTCCCGTTTTCAAAGAAATTTAGACCATATGCTATTGCCATTACTATTTTTAAGACTACAAGTCTCTATGACAGCATAAACATTAAAGTTCCTGAACAGATTTATTTAATCATACAACCAAACAAGGAAACTTTGTCACATTTTTTATAGCACTCACGCACTTACAAAGTTCCGGAAATAGTCAAGAGACACTCCCAAACGAGTTCTGTCCGTCATCCGTCACGTAGTTTACTGGGCACAGCTGGTTGGACATTCAGTAATTAATCAACTATTGTAGAATTTTTACAAGACAGATACACTTGTTCTTAAGCCTATTGAAGATTTGGTTGGACTGTTTTTGGACCACACAAACGTAATTATGGACGAAAGAAACGAAGATGTTTATAGTTTGAAAAATGTCAACGGTTGGTAGTTGAATCAGTGATTTAGTCAAAGATGGAGAGGCTGTTGATAACAAATCTAAGTAATTAGAAGAAGAAGCAAGACGTATTATGACATGGTTGGCGTAGTAGCTGAGCGATTGGTTGCTGCGATGCGTGTTTGGGTTCAAATCCCTCATAGGTCAAATGTTTTTATGGTTTAGGCCAGGTAGTTGTTCCAGGTTTGGCTGTTTGTGTACCCGTGATTCAGGAGTAATTCAAATTGGGAAGCAATGTTTTCAAAAATAAAGAAAACTAAACTGATATAGTATTTAGGAGAGCATCCAAGGTAATAGCAACACGGTACCTTTTACTTAGAAATCCATTAAAACAAATCGTGTCATACTTAACAACAATAGCTTACATAAATAGACATTACACTGACATTACATTAACAGTTATTAAATTTAAACTTACGTCACTATGATCATCCTAATCATTTGACTCCTAATCATTAATCATGGGTAACCTTACGACACTATTGACTCATTTATTACCGTTCGCGTGTCGTGTATTGAAGATGCCTGTGCATCATCATCAATAGCCTGTATTACTTCGACTTAAGGTTCAAAATTCGTGAGCAAATCTACAGGTGTAATGGTGTTAGTGACACGAGCACCTGTTAAAGTCATGAATGGTCTTGTGTCATTCATCTTAAAATTAGTAATGACGACATAATGTCCCAATTCACTGAGTACGAGAGTTATAGTGTGTATGCTAAAATTGTAGAAATTTAGTCCGTGTTCAGATGCAACAAGTACTACTATAGCTTGTCAATGCATATCATATACCATGTAAAGTTACCAAAATATTGCTAACTAGCCCCGCGGTTTGGTTACGTCAGTAGTTACTGCTCTGCTCCAGTAAGACATAGCGTAATCTTATATAGCCTATGACCGCCTTCGATAAACGGGCTATATAAGCCAAATGGATTTTGTCAAAACGAGCCAGTAGTTCCTGAGATTGGCGCGTTTAAACAAACAAATTTTTAAAATAATTGTAATCGGTGCAGATGAATTGTTATTTGGGGATTCTAGTGAAGTAACACTGGTAGGAGAGTTCAGATCAAGTAGAAAAGTAATAAACAAACATAAATTGGACGTAGTTATGCAGAAACGAAGTGAAGAAGTCCAATTAACGTATGTTGGCAAATCATCGTCAGAAAGATGAAGAAGCTCCCGATCAAAACATTGCACACACATCTTACTTAAACCTTAAACTAAAATGACTGCCCATCTTCAACATTCAATTGCTTTTGCAAGTAAGAAATTGGATCACTTTATTATTAGCCAACCTAACATGTATGGCAATTTAGTTTTAAACAATTGAATGAATTATTATAACGTAACTTGCCAAGTGCGTGCCATTAAATGCAACATCTTTGTAAGCACAATTTTTATTTCATTTTGTTAACACTTTTCGCGAGTAATGGATGTTAGATTGCTTATCTTTAATTCTTATGTTCTCATTTTTATTTCCTTTTAAGAAATTCTAACTTTCTGAGCCGCGGAACTGTAATGATTGTTTTATAACAGAAAGGATTTCATTGTTCCGGTCTAAACTTTTCTCAGTTGTAAAATTGTTAGATTGTATCGAAATATTTAGTGATAATAATATTGTTTTCTGTTTATTGTGTATTTCATGCCACATAACATAACATATTATCATACCATCACGCCTGTATTCCCCGAAGGGTTAGGCAGCTCGCCAGTAGCTTAGGTCCCATGTAATAATCCGTACTAATATCCGTACTAATATTATAAATGCGAAAGTATGTCTGTAAGTATACTGTCTCTTCTTCACGCCTAAACCACTGAACGAATTTCAATGAAATTTGGTACAGATATAGTCTGGGACCCGAGAAAGGACATAAGATAGTTTTCATACCGGAAATCCCCCGGGAACGGGAACTATTAATCCACGCGGACGTAGTCGCGGGCAAAAGCTAGTACCCCTATAATGCGAGCCTATTGCCTCCTAGCTGCTACTGAGAATTTCATAGAAAATCTCGATAACACTTTGCTCGAACTAGGAATCGAACCCAAGACCTCTAGCGTAGCAGCCGCGCTAAGGACCACTAGGCTAACGAGGCAGTTATTTCATGCCATTTCTTGCTAATAATTATTATTGAACATGTTTCATCTAATTAGCTAGTTGTTAACTTTATTGTGCATGCTGTGGCATAAGTGAAGGAGTACACCTACTTAATATTATTTTGTTGATTATTGTTTGAATGGCATGCTCTTGATATCTTTTGTTGGAGATCCTAAGTAAGTCCGTACTAATATTATAAATGCGAAAGTAACTCTGTCTGTCTGTCTGTCTCTTCTTCATCCCTAAACCACTGAACCGATTTCAATGAAATTTGGTACAAATATAGTCTGGGACCCGAGAAAGGACATAGGATAGTTTTCATCCCAGAAATACCCCGGGAACGGGAACTATAAATCCACGCGGACGAAGTCGCGGGCAAAAGCTAGAAGATAAATAAATTACTTTCTTGATTCTCTAAAAGACTTACGGCCTTTACAAACGCAACTTAATTTTAAGTCGCTCTTAAGGCTTGTGCTATCTCTGTCACTTTAAGGTGTATTGTAGCGACAGAGATACATTTAACAACGTTACAAGGTTTAGTCTCATTTGGGAATTCGGGGGTCAAAACACTAAAATCTGCTAAAGAATTTGCTTAAATATTTGGCATACCAGCCATTATAGTCTACCTTCAAGACTAACTAGTACGAAACCGTGACTTAGCAATAGGAGGTATGCCTCATAAACAAATTAGCCAATGCCCAAATTGCCGTATCCTGCATTTATAACTAAGACAAAACTCGTATAACGTTCACTTTCTATGAAATAACGACTCAATCGAAGAATTTATTACATTTGCTGATTCGTGACTCGCCGCCGCCAGAGGTCAGAATATACCATTATATTATAATAATAATAATAATAATAATAATAATTTATTCAAATAAAAATGTTTACAAAAAGTGTACATAAAACCAAACAGATAAAAAGCTTTCCATAAAATTACAGTGCCTAAAAATTAACTAAAACTAAATAATTATAGGAGCAAGTATCGATAGTTCGGAATTGCAATGTTAGGTAGCGACCCGCCCGATCTAGGTTAATTTAAACCTGTGTTTCAGGCCATCACATTACAATCCAATTACATTGGGACAGTAAGATTTAAATTAAAAGTATTACTACGAGAATAAGCTTACAAACATTTATACCTAAAACTATGGAATTATACAAAAGTAAACACTTACGAAGGTATCAAATATCATCATGACAAAATTTCTAATAGTTGTTCTGTGTCTGTGTAATTTAGTGACGCTAAATATGCTGATACCAATTTCTTACAAAGTATATATCTTACACTATAGAGGCTTAGTACTTTGTTGAGCCTATTATATAGAAAAGGTCCTAAGAACACATGAAAACGTTGTGCAAACGCATGTTTAGTTTGAGGCTTTATACAAACCAAGTCCTTCCTTCTCTTGTTAGGAGGTACAGGTTCGAAAGGAAGTGCAGTGTGCTGGTGTAGTATTGTGTGCAAAATAAATAATTGGCGTACCGTAAGCACATTACAAGATGTGTAAAGCTGGTGTGTGGGAAATCGAAAAGGGCGAAATGTGGCCACCTTTAGAATTGCTCTTTGAGCACGCTCTAATGGAAGTAAGTTTGTTTTGGCCGCACCGCCCCAAGAAGTTATGCAATATGTAAGAATGGATTGACACAAAGCTAAATAGATCTGATTAATTAATTTAAAGTCGGCTATGTTCCGTAAGTTTTTAAAAACATACATTAATTTGCGCACTCGTGTACACAATAAATCGATATGTTTACGGAAGTTTAGATTTGTGTCAATGGTGATACCTAAATACTTTACATGGTCAGCTCTAACTAGAGTAGGGCAAGAGCATGCAGTGTCAGCATACGTGAAACAATTATGTACTTGAATGTTTAGATTCGTAAGCGGTATGTTAGTATTTCTCATTGTAAATAAAATGTAATTAGTTTTATCTGTATTTAATGTTAGGAGATTATTACGAAGCCAATTGGACACAGTGTTAAAACCATTTTGAGCATATTCAAAGACTTCAACTCTTGATTCAGCTGAAAACAATAGCGCGGTGAAATTTATTGATTATTGCTTTACGTACGCTCTATTAAATCAAATTCAGATTAAAATGAGATTATACAGATTTATATCTACATCGTTTGTTTTGATTATGTTCATAGACTTAGTTATAGGTGCTGAAATTGAGTCAGTGTACCTAATATGGTAACTGGATCAATTCGATTAATCTAATTTATATTAAGCTGAAGAATTGATTTGATTTTTTATTGTTTGAGCACGATAATCTCCGACACGACTGGCCCTATTCTGAAAATTTATTCACTAATAGAATAAAGAAACTATGTTATCCCTTTTTAGAGATAGTAAAATCATCAAATGACCCCCCCCCCCCCCCCCCCGTCCTGGGCGTGGCGGGAGGGAGTGTCAGACTTTTACTGACTAAAAACCATCTATGTTCCTTCATGTGCCCTTTGCGTTCCGGGGGCGCGGTATCTCTTTCGAACAACCCGCAGCCAAGACTACAGGCTGGATTCTAAATTCAAAAAAATTTGAAGGAGTCGCGGACATGAACTAGTCTTCATAATTTGAACTACTAAGGTCACCAATGATATATTCGTAGAATCTTATTATGCAAAAATCAAACGCAAATAAGTTCAGCAAAAGGTCAATAAAACTAGGTGCTTGCTTATGAAGAGCAGGCCAGCTGCCTTCAATCACTACCGACCTTCTTTATCTTAATAGTATAAAACAAAATCGCTCCCGCTGTATGTACGAGTACACTCATATCTTCCAAACTACGCAACTGATTTTAATGCGGTTTTCATCAATAGCGATAGCGTGATTCAAGAGTAAGATTTACACGTAAAGACCATCACGCTACAACTAAAGGGAGCGGAGCAGTAACCAAAGTCGTAACGTAAACGGAAACATAAATAAAAGCGCGACTTAAAACCTTTAAACCAAGTCAAACAAATTCACACTAAATAAACCAAGCATAGTAAACTAACGAACATAATTTAATGTTTAAAGATCTTTAAACCGCAAATGTTAAACAAACCTTCAACAAAATATACGAGACAACTAATCTTAGTATAACTTTAAAATACCCATACACATTCCCTTTATCTACTCAAGTATATATTTAGCTTTACACACATACATACATACTTACAGACATACCATCACGCCTGTATTCCCCGAAGGGTTATGCAGAGGTGAACCAATGTACATCCACAGTCCGCCGGTATGTTTTAGGTCCCATGTAATAGGGGGCGAGCCTATTGCCATTTACCGGGCACAAATCCAAACTCCGAGCTGCTACTGAGAATTTCATAGAAAAACCCAACAACACTTTGCTCGACCTGGAAATCGAACCCAGGACGTCTAGCGTAGCAGTTGTGCTTAGGACCACTAGGCTGACGAGGCAGCACAAGGTTAACGAGACTAAAAACGAGATGAAAATATACAAAAATCGAAAATCGAAATCGAATATTCAAAAAGTTCTGTGTCTGGGTGTGATTTATCTATAATATGTATGTGTCACCGGAAAATAACAAGATCCGTAAGTTTATCAATTTACTAGGAAGTTTATAAACTTTCGTAAGATTCTAAACGGGAGATAAATTGTAATATTTTACGTCCACATTTTCGTAAATTTATCAATTTCCGACGTCATACGGTAAATTTATAAACTAACGAATATCTATTCGTAAGATTTTATATGGTTCGACCAATCACAGAAACTCTTTTAAATATACGATCTTTGAAATACGTAAAATAACACACTGCTCTCTGATTGGTCAATGTTCATAGTGGCAATGCTTGTGTCCATAGGAGGAAGGAGAAGTGACACGTGACAGCCAACCAATCAGATCGCGCGTAGCGTTTGGTTACTGCTTACTTATTATTTTACGAGTGAGTTCAGTAAGTTTATCAATTTACGAAAATGTGGACGTAAAATATTACAATTTATCTCCCGTTTAGAATCTTACGAAAGTTTATAAACTTCCTAGTAAATTGATAAACTTACGGATCTTGTTATATTCCGGTGACATATGTATTTATAAATTATATAAGTATGTATATCAGTTGTCTGGTTACCATAACACAAGCTCTGCTTAGCTTGGGATCAGATAACCGTGTGTGAGTTGTCCCAAGATATTTATTTATTTATACGAGACAATAATCTTAGCTTAACTTTATAAAAACCTGTATATTCCCTTTATCGACTCAAGTATATATTTATCTCTAAAACCCACGTTTTCTAAGAAAAGCTAAACGTTGCCATTCACAATTACAAACGGTTAGCATTCTATCAAAGGTCGACGAGAGATGACCAAGGTTGCTCCACATAGCTGCAGGTTGACGGCATAAATTAAGGAGACAACATATTAGTTAGACTATGTTTTATTCATTTCATCTAGGATTAAGTCTTTAGCTGTACTATACTATAGTAATACTGGTCTTGTCTTAAGTAAATACTAGTTATACTGGTCTCCTAATTGCAATCGCGAATTTTGAGTATGGGATCCTAGGTCCAACTCCCAAGTGGACAAAGTGTCACTGGAATTTACCATCAAGAATTCCTTATTAGTGGGGTGACAACCCCGTGGCTCAGAAAGCACGTACGATCACGTACGAGGTAAAGAAGTGCTGCTGCAGCTGCGTTAATGTACACCCTTGAAGACCTAAATTTCATCTGTCCGCTTGACTAGTCTTCGTTTAAATTCGGTTGAGAGAACATTAGTAACATTACTGATGGTTGCTTTCTATATTATTAATAATATTCTCTCGACCGAATCAACAAAACTACCTTTGTTGACTTATTTAATATTTCTGAAAATTACAACTATGTAACACAGTTTTTTTTGTTAATGACAGTTTTTAAACAATATTTTTGTTCAAATGTTTTTTGTACACAACATTATTTTGAAAGTCAAATCAATCGAAAGGTAAAAACCTAATAATCAACTTCTTGCAACCAAAAAGTGTGATGGATATAAAAATGCTTAAGATATTAAACCATCACTCACCGGCACGCCTGTATTCCCTGAAGGGTTAGGTAGAAGTGTACCAATGTACCCACAGTTCGCCGGTATGTTTTTAAGATATGAAACTACCAAAAGAAACCAAAACAGAGAAAACGAGAATACAACCTTGAGAACAGAACCCTTTTAACTAAAAAAGAAGTAAACCTTAATTAACAATCCGAAAAACCCCTCCCAAAAAAGGCATAATGGTTCAACATCCCAACACGATCAAGACGAAACATACAGAAATTGAATTTAACTTCAAAATATAAAATAAGAAAAAAAGTACTAAAAGATACGCATGTCGGACTAAAAGAAAGATTTATCATTGACTTTTATTAATGACTGGCTTTTGCCCGGGACTTCTTTGGCGTGAATTTCCTTCATCATCATCATCACCAGATCAGTCGAACGAGGTAAAGGACATATGCCTCCTCTAAAGATAACCACAATGACCGGTACTGAATTTTCTTACAGGTCTTAAATTTATATGATAATAATCCTAAGCGGGACTACTACGCTAGAGGTCTTAGATTTGATTCCCAGGTCGAGCAAACTGTTATTGGGTTTTCCTATTAAATTCTTTGTACTAGCAGCTCGGAGTTAGTTATGCCCGGTTAATGGCAATAGGCTCGCTCCCTATTTTAAGGGACCTAAACATACCAGCAAACTGTGGGTGTAAATTGGTACAACTGTGCCTAACCCTTCACCTGATTTAAAAACATACCATCACGCCTGTATTCCCACAGGCGTGATTGTATGTTTTCAAAATCGGGCCAGTAATTCCGGAGACTAACACATTCAAACAAACAAATAAATTCTTTAGCTTTATAATATCAGTATGAATGAAAAGGAATCTTTTAACTGTCTAAAAAAAAGAACTTTATTGCAAGTGTGAAATATGCTTCAAAGAATATTTAGTGAAACCATCGTTATTAGAAGGCAGCAAAAGCGAAATTTCGTAAATTATTATGACAACTGAATACATATTAATGGAAAGAGCAACAAAATAAATTGCCCAATACAATAAATATATCACTTAGGCAATTTCGTTTCATGGATTTTAATATATTTAAATGAATAACGGTTATTGAATTTTTTAAAGTGACCATTACTTTCGAATGTTAAAATCACTCATTTGAAAATTATTTGGAATAAATGTCAAAACTTACTTTATAAATTACTAGCTTTTGACCGCGACTTCACCCGCGTTTAATTTAAGTATACATCATGAACCATAGCCATGCTTTCGACAATAGTGACGCTTTTCAGTGCTAGAATTTTTGTAATTCGACTATTACTTCCCAGAGACCTCTTACAGATAACCTTTACCTCTTTATAATATTGGTAACAAACCATATCATTATTATATTTACTTTGCTTTTTCCTGCAGCTTCGTCTATGTGGATTTTCATTACAGATCTCTAATATGTTGGAAATAGAATATGCTCTTTAATACTCCCTTATAATGTAGCTTTCCATAACTGAAAGAATTTTTTAAATCGGTGAAGTAGTTTTTGAGTTTATCCATTACAAACAAAAATACAAATCTAGGCATTCTCTTTATAATATTAATTTAGAATATTTAGTAAAAGTTCACTTGTTCACTGTTAGGACCAGTATATTAAAGAATGCAGGAAACATGACCTTGCAAGGCCGCTGTACTGTTACTTGCGTATGTAGACTAATGACCGGTGCAACGCAATTGTGAATTTTAATTGTAAGTAGTCAAGGGTTGGATTTGAATGGATTGTCGTATGACGAATGTGCAGTATATAAAATCTAAGTTGAAAAGTTCTTCGTAGTTGGCAACATGTCTTGGTACTTTGACAAGTTGTTATCTTGGTTGCCAGGAGGTAGATAATAATATGCAGAAATTATATTGTATAGCAGAAAAGTTTGTTGTTTTAATGCGAAACTAATTCTGTTTGTCGGCCTGTTATGCTTTCACGACTAAACTACTGAACCGATTTTGATGAAATTTGGTACGGGACAAGTTTGAACCCTAAGCAAGGGCATAGGCTACTTTTTATTCTGTGACTTCATCTGATAACCGACATACACGCGAACAAAGTCGCGAGCAAAAGCTAGTAAATTATAATCATTGCCTCATTATCTATTTATTCTAAATCAAGGGCATGGAATGCCACTTCTAAACCATAGTGTGAGGAATGTCTACCTTCTTTTACTTTAGTACTTCGCTTTCGACCTCCGTAAGGTGGTAATGTATCGCAATTTACGATTGTTTGTATATGGTCCAACGCACGCATTTTATGCAACTTAATATTACAGTTATATGATACGTTGTTACTCAACAATTCGTGATGAGACTATTCGAGAACTGATTTTCGTCATCGTTTCAATCAACCGTCAAAATCAACACGATACAGTAGCATTGTATCAATTGACAGTCGTAAAGTTGAATTGAATTTGGCTTTATTTCAAACGAGACTACATTTCATTTTATTCATGCAGCAAAACTTAGTTAAACAATAATAATTAAATTAAAAACTATGTACAGTTAAAAAAAAAAAAAAAAACAAAAAGAAAGGAAGGTCATAGGGCATCAAAAAACTCATCCGCATCGCCGTCAATGGGACATGTGCCCAGAAGGCTGGCAGCATTGCCACGTTGTATGGCAATGCTGATTCTTTGGCCCAAGAAAAGTCCAGCCCTCTGGTCACGTGAAGAATCGACCAGTCGCTTGGCTATATTGCGAAACACTAGATGAGCACTCGGTCCCCATGGCCCTAGTGTTTCAACCCCAAACGGCTCAAATATATAACTTTCATGAAGGTTAATATATTTGCGCCGCTTGAGATTTTCCGCACCAGACGCAGCCGCCCCAGCACAGCACGTCGTGCTAGGAAGATGGGATGGCGCGAGGGTGTCGACGCATGTTGCATCCCACACCAAAGGCCTACCCAACTTCCACGGCATTATAGTCATCCCATCTGGTCTCTTACCATCGTCGCGTGCCAAGCCAATTGGCTCCAAAACAGCTGGCACTCCGGCGGAGACAAGAGCACGACGGATGATGTCATTAATGCTGGCGTGCCGTGCCATGCGGCCAGCGCTCTTTTTGCATGACAGGCCATGGTGGCCGAAGCAGTCGACAGCTTCACCGCACTGACAGCGGTGCGGAGCCCCACAAGGTGCACCCAGGCGCAGGCATGTAGCGAGCCGGAATGTAGAGTCATGTCACGAGACTTATTTAAAATGTAATAAAAATCATTTACCAGATTATTTTTGGCCATATTTTAGTTAGCAATAAAAGTCTTGTGAAATGTGTTATTATGTTGTGTGCCGTCAAAATAAAGTCATTTCATTCTTCAAATGGAACACTAATTAATAATAAAGTCAAATGAAATAATATAAATGAATGCAAACAAAAAACAAATTTGATTATGAAGATTTTAATTAACAAGAGGACAAAAATCTATGCTATTTCAAATTATGTTCATTTTAAATCATTTTAGCATTTTAGTAGTATCAAACTTAATCTTTTTTTAAGTAAATCCTTTTCGAAAAGAGTTCATATTCAATGCAGCATAAAATAAACCTTTATTGAGTAAAAAAATATGGTGTTCTCAGAATATGCAGCGTTTTTAAGCCGATTTTTGGCATCTCCCAGCGGGATGCAGTTTCTAATTCCGTCAATGACCTAACCTGATTTAAATTTAGAACTTTTGGGACATGGCCTATGTTTTTCTTTTATGTTAACGTTTGTTATCTTGCCCCAAACATCGTTAGCGTTATTCTTCTTTTGTTAGCCTATTTTTTGTTTTTTTTTTTTTCTATGCATTTCGATAATAAGAAGGTCTAATATTGTGTACCAATTTGGCTTGAAGATTTTTTTTTCTTACTAGAGGCATAAGAAAGATGTATTGAAATATTAGTCTTTAAACTTTCTTGATCAATTTATGAACATTATCATATAAGCCTATATCCGTCCACTACTGAAAGTAGGCCTCCCCCAAGGGGCGCCAACCAGCCTGGTCCTGGGCAGGCCGCAAACATACGCTGCCCGCCACCTCCTGCAGGAAACTATAATTAGTAGTTTAAATATTATTTAAATCATCTATTTAAAAACATAGATGCCTCCTTTTACGTTTTGGAACGAGTAACTAGCTTCAATATTAAACTGTAACTGCTTGACAATTCAAAAGTGCCTGTAACTGGTCTAATTGAAATAAATGCTTTGACTTTACATTTCCGATTTTTTAAATTTTAATTTCAAGGCGTTTAGTTGTAATTCTCTCTCTAATCTAATTGAGATTTATAGCATATATTTTTTTAAACCCCTTTTAGCAATGTGTCGTTGACAGTATTCTGGTAAGTTATAAAAAGTTTTAGAGGTCAACGTCCCGAAATTTAAGGAAAAAGCAAGTCTCAGGTAGAACCCTCGCGTTTTAGTGCTTAAATTAAATAATCTTGGAATATATTTAGAAATGTTACCGAATGATATCATTGTCCTTTCGATAAAACTGTCTTTCACTGGTTTTTTTAATACAAGACCGCTTTTTTTTCTTATTTTACAGTTGTGCAAAATGTTGGAAATTTAATTAATGTATTTGAAAAATTCATTTTAACAAAGTCAAAGGCGAATCATTTATTTCAATTGGATCATTAATAGGCACTTTTGAATGTCATGTCCAAGAAAAATAAAATAATATTGAATCTACTTGCCTATTCCAAAAGGTAGTTTCTCTCTCTCTCTCTCTCTCTCTCTCTAATCTTTAGCCTTAGAAGCTTTATTCTTACTATTAAATCTTTGTCAATCCGTACTAATATTATAAATGCGAACGTAACTCTGTCTGTCTGTCTCTTCTTCACGCCTAAACCACTGAACCGATTTCAATGAAATTTGGTACAGATATAGTCTGAGACCCGAGAAAGGACATAGGATAGTTTTCATCCCGGAAATCCTCCGGGAACGGGAACTATTAATCCACGCGGACGAAGTCGCGGGCAAAAGCTAGTATAAAATAATATTGTATACTAATTGAACAGCAAATGTTAAGGTTTACAGTAACATTTTTAAATTTATATATATTTTTGTATTTACCTATATTATTTCATAACACCTGCCGTACACTTGCGTGCACATACATATAGATATTAGACGATACGATGATGATGATGTTTTGATTCGTAAAGACAGATAAAATTGAGTTATATCAATAATCACAATTATTTTAAGTGATTCGTTTCTCGATGTTCACAGACGAAAAACAAACCTATTAATTACATAATAAGTTTTGGTTTTGCTCAACTAAACAAGTGAAGCACGCTAAACGTTGGCACGCAATATCGTAACTATTATGAAATGTAGAGCGTGATCACAAAAAGTATTGTATGTTTGTTCATAACTCAATGGAGATCTCACTTTTCAATGAAGATTAATTAACAATTAATAGCAATGCTAGAAAAAGCTGAAAACCGATCTGAAATATAAACAATGCAAGCTTTAGAATACAACCTTTTTGCTACTATATTAGAGTAGTTTATCTACTAATCCATGTACAGTTCGCTGTGTGTCTTAATTTAAAAAAAACATAAGAAATGTCATTACAGTAACTGAATTTAAGTAACAAAAAACGGAAATATGCAAAAAGAACTTTAGAATGCATCACCAACAAGTCTATAAATAATATACCTACAGAAGTTAATAAATCCAGAATTTCAATTGGATTCTCAAGTTTGCTTCAAATGACTAAAGCAAACATGTTAATCCCGATTTAAGTATTCAATCATCATTAATATTAGACACTAGCTTCCGTCCGCAACTTCGTCCGCGTGGCTTATTTCTGACCGCGTAAGTTACATCTTTGGTTACGGCTCCGCACCCATGGGTCGTAGCCTAATATTATACAAGCTGTTGATTTGCATCCTCGTCAAATTTTAGGAGCTTGTCATAAAAAAATAGAAGTAATCAAATATAATTACGATACCTGGCCAATATCTATTAGTTTTTATTTTTAGTTGCAACTATCAAATAACAGTATTCCAGAATACTCCTCTTGCAAAATTCAGAATCGCCCAGTTGCGTATGCGGTAGGCAGAGTTGTCGCGCGGCTATATGAATGTGTACATAGCGCCTAAACCCTCTGGCGAGATGGCAAGCTCGAATTTGAAAACCACGTAAAAATAAAAAAAAAATATATTTTATTATTGATTCGTGTTAAGAATCACGAGCATAGTTTTTTTTTTTTTTTTTTTTAAAGATGGTAAAATCATCAAATGACCCCCCCCGTCCTGGGCGGGGCAACTCCTTGAATTTGACGAGGTTGCAAATCAACGCCTTGTATAGCCTATAACACTCACAAATAACGTGGTTTTCTATGGGTAAAATAATTTTCAAAATCGGTTCTGTAGATCCAGAGATTACCTCCTACAAACTCACAAACTTTACCTTTTTACAAAATGAGTATAGATATCGGTATCGGATGCTCTAATTTTCAAACAAGTGCAAAGGGATATGACACGATATAAATATGACGAGAAGCAAGTAAGCCATGCAGTAGTAACATAAATAGCTTAAGGCGACCGAGGTGTGGCCAACCTTGCATAGTCGGCACCGTTGTTCGCACCTAGCCATATTTAAAATGTTAAATCAAGTGCACAGACTAATATAAACGCTGAGTTTATTGGCTCGCATAGTTTAGAGATTTCTTGGAATGAAATAAATGGCATACTTGATGTAGAATATACAATAATAGCAGTTGACTCTTTAAGTTTGCTCGAAGTTGAGGCAATAGTTAAGCGAATGGCTGCTGCGTTAAATGTCTCAGATTTGATTGCCACACGGAACAAATAGTTGTATGGTTTTCAGGTAGTTGCTCCAGGTCTGGTGGTTTGTGTATGTAAGTTTATAAGTTTGTGGTAGCATCATCTACATGAAAAAAATCCTCGAGTGGGGAAAAGTTTACAAAAAAATTAAGCACTTTAAATTATTTGCCAGTCAAAATGTTTCTGCCTTTTATTATCTTTTGCTAAATAATATCGAGAATGATAACAACATCATGAACAGCGTTTGCTTTGCGCATCCCAATACCACGGCAAAGGCTTCTTTCCTTCTTATTATCAATATCATCCACAGCCCGTGTTTACCCTCTGCTGGGTATACGACTCTCTCTAGCTTCCGCGAGGTTCCACCTGCAATGGCAACAACCCTCTTATATAGCCAACGACAAGTCATTCAACAATTCATAATTTCCCTTATCTTTAGCAGTTGTTACCTCATCATTATTATCACATCAATCACTTTCTTCACACAACAATCCAATAACATTAAACATAACAGCAACTAATATGTGCATTATCTTGTCATAACTTCTGATCCTCACCATTACTTTCATTACATCATTTACTGACCATTGTACTTCCACAAATGTCAACGTCACGCCATCTAGTGAGCTTTGCTAAAACATCACGGACCTTGTTGCCACAATATGCTATCCTGGACTATAAATCAGTTGAATGATTAAGCATGACTGACTGTCCATTCGCGAGTAAATACAAAATGGCACTAACGAAGGCTATTCAGGCAAATAACGAACTGAATATGACAATATGAGGCTAGATTATGAGAAGGATGACGCCACGGATTGTGCATTGCAGTACAGATTGTGGAAGCATTTATGGCTAGGGATTGGGGCTGACTATCGATATATGCATAAGAGATAGTAATTTGACAAAGGTTTTAAAATACAGGAACAAAAAGCGTCAAATCAAAAAACGCAAAGAAAATTCTAGATTAATATCACAAAACTTTACAAACAATCTATAGGTACTAACGTGGTAAAGCTTTTATGGTTTAAGCGCAATTATGTCTGGAACTAACAGTTGGCTTGACAAAAATAACCAGATTCATGAGGAATAGCTTAGCTTAGGCTATAATGTAATGTATGTAATGTAATAACATCTCGCTACGACCTATGGGAGCGAAAGAAGTAACTAAAGACGTACCTAACTGAACGCGGGTAGAACTAATACGAGGGTTCCAGACTGCCAGCCATTTTCTACTATGCGGCTGTCGTTTTTCGTGTGACACTCTTTAGTATTTTTTTCTTCTTCATTTTACGAATGTCTAATATCAATACTCGATGCTAGAAAGTTTATCGATACTCCTAATGAGTTTAATATCGATATATTTAATTCGTGACCATAATCTCTACATGGCAAGGCAGTGCGGAGCCACCATGATTGATTCTGTTTAGCATTTGATGTAAAGATACAGTAATGAGGGGAAAGTCAGCAGTGATTGCGATTTTGATTTAGTACACTGAATGAGTCGTTAGACCGACGCATTATAACATGAAGTAGTTCAGTAATTGGATCATTTGGTTGATGGCTTTAGATGGTTTTGAGTTCGTGAATAGCTAAGCTGGATGGACAAATGTAATGAGTTAATTTCGCTTTCTTTTTTATTTTTGTCTTGTTTGTTGGGGTCTTATGCTGATGGCATGTCGTTAGGACTTTTCTTCTGATTTCTAAAGTGTTGTTAACTTTTGTGTTTCTTTTTTTCAATTAAAACGTACGTACAAATGCATTTAAAATTATGCTAACATAAACTTATTATAGACAATAGTTAGCTATACTGTTGTTATATGGAAGTTAAAAACCGGAGAGATTAAGGCCGTAAACGGTAATAATGTAATGTATAGTAATGGAAGCAATGGAGGCTTCGGGCCTTTGCCCTGGAGTGGAATAGAACAGGATGGCAAAAAAAGAAAAAAGATGGAAATTAATAACATAATTCTTTAGGATTTTACTGTCAAAAGATTTATCTACTAAAGAAAATTGAAACACCTTAATAATTTAAAAGATTTTGATTACTTAAAAAATATCGCTTCCTAACGTAGTTTCCTCCTTTGCACACGAATAAAATAACTTCTACGATAATTGAACCAGACGAGACGGTTCAAATAAAATTGAAAGTAAACACTATTACCGCTATTACAATAAAACAGTTAAAATTGCTACAATCATCGCATTCATATGAAATCGAAAGTTAACCGACTCGGTTCTAATGGTTTGCGGAAATTAAAAAGGCTTATAAACCATCATAGCAATTATTGAACCAGAAACAATCGGAAATATACGAATATAACCGTTGTTTATTTGCTATTTGTTGATAGAATTGTCGGTAAGGGGAAAATACAAAATACTTCGTCTTTGTTCCGCGTTTCACGAACATGGCAACATCGTCTGATTTGATTTCAAGGACTGGTGCATTTTTTTTTTTTGAGAATTCGTAACGTACAGCATCCTATTACTGAGAATCCGCTGTCTATCCGTATCCTTCCGCCTTAACCTGTCCGTTTGTCACAGGACTGTTTCTTTTGAACCGTAATAGGCAGACACTCTTGATTACCACCGTTATAAAAACAAAAATAATAAAATTAAAATTAAAATACAAGAAACGTGTCTTGTTTGTATTGCAATTAACAAATATTGCGGCATCGAGATCGTCGACTTTATTTTTTCAATGTTATTATTACCCTAAATAGTCTTACTTGAAATCTGCAAGCTGGATTCTCATCAAATAGATTTCAATAAAACGTAATATTATGTTCTATATTTAACTATTACTTCTGTTGCACATGTAGATGTATAATATCACCTGTGTGACATATCAAAGTAAAGTACCTAAGTAAGCAGTAAAATTAGTTTTGTTGTTTCATATCTGTTATTAATAGCAACATTATACAAACTTACTCTTCTATTTTCTCTATAGATAATAAAAACCGACAATTGTTATTTAATGGTTTCTTGATGAACAATGTCATTAGATACAGATAAAATGAGAAAATACGTAAGTTAATTTTAAAAGAAAAATAATATTTTTAATCACAAGTTTACATAAGAATTCATCATAATAAAAATTATGATCAGTTGGTCACGATCTTTTAATACATGTAAAAACTAATTTAAGGCAAAAACAATATAAGTACTTACAAACAATTAAAGCAATATCAACCCTAACTGGTAAATACAGTTGCTAGAGTCATATCAATACTTTTTATAAACGTAAAGGCCTATTCAGACCTAAGCGGTATTCGCTGCCGCCTGCGGCAGAGAAAACCCAGTGGGTATGCGGTAATATTACTGTTCACACCTAAGCGGTATTCGCTACCGTTCGTAACCCGCGCGGTATGTACCTCTACCCACAGCGGCAGCGAATATCGCTCAGGTCGCTCTAGCCGCGGTACTTGATACTAAATACCTGAGCGAAACCCGCGCGGTATGTACCTCTACCCACAGCGGCAGCGAATACCGCTTAGGTCTGAATAGGCCTTAACAGTCTATTAAGGCGTTGCGCTCACGTGGACACTTTAGTGTCTTGTGTCTGACACAAGCAACTGTCAACCAGCTGTAAATGTTTTATTTTCATGCTATAACTCATTCACACGCAGCCGCAGCCACGGTGATTACTTATTGCGTTCACTTCACACACACAGATTGCGGATTAGAAAAGTATTCGATGTTAGCGACTTTACTATACACTGAAAAGTTTCTAGTGGAACGCACAAGCAACAATAATAAATCTCCATACAAATAGTAACATGTGTCGCACACAGGACACTGATGAAATGTTCGGAAATAAGCACGAAAAGTGTACTGTGGCCAGTGGTCGTCACCCGACACAGCAACCGAGTTGTGTTCTGTGTTGGCAACAAAAAGTGTCTACTTTTGCACAGCGCTTTAAAGACACAGCTTTTTAGCAGTAAAATTGCCTAGTTATTGTTTACATGTCAGCAAAAACCAACACACGTTTACACAGGCTATTGCCCGTAAAAAATATCAGAGAATCCAAATAAAAACATCATGGGAATTTAGTCGTAAACTCTTCAACAATAAGGCAGGAATTCCTTTGATTTCCAACAGCTTCCCATACTTCTCTTCCTTGTTAACAAAACGTATAGAATCGTCGATATTTTTATTTATTATAAATCATCGCAATATTGATTGATCGTAATATTACGTCATCGGAACCTTTGTGTCCATTTTTTGCCAAGTCAGTAATTGCGGGCATTTATAAATGCCCATCCGTCATCGAGTTTTGTATTTGAGTCATTCATATACTCATAAATAAAGGAATCAAAAGCAATTATGATCAGGAATTCACCACACACGAGTATAATGAAATGTTATATTGTATATTAATACCACATATCATTAACAGTATTTATGGATGATGATATTTCACGCTATATATAAATAAAACAGCTGCAACTCTTGATTATTATATATTCGAATATCGATACAATTTTGATAGAATTACAAAGAAAAAGATTGTTAATTGACAGCCTATAATCATACGATATATTGAGTAGCCTATTAATATCCCACTACAGAGCAAAGGCGTCTTCTCATACAAATAAACCACGATCATCGATCACCACGTTTGCTTAAGACGGATTGGTGGTTTCAGACCTATATTAATTACAACTAACTAACTTATTAACTGCCCCGTTGGTCTCGTGGTTCCAAGTGCGACTGCTGTGCAAGGGGTCCCGGGTTCGATTCCCAGGTCGAGCAAAAAGTGTTATTGGGTTTTTCTATGAAATTCTCAGTAGCAGCTCGGAGTTTGGATTTGTGTCCGGTTAATGGCAATAGGCTCGCCCCCTATTACATGGGACCTAAATATACCGGCGAACTGTGGGTGTACATTGGTACACCTCTGCCTAACCCTTCAGGGAATACAGGCGTGATGGTATATTTATATTTTATTTTATTAATTACAAATCCAAGTCCTCATGATCTTTCCCATCACTGGATATCGATAGCCTAAATACGCTCAATTTTTACAAACTCATGTTGTACTATTGCTAATGGCTACTAAACAAAATTCATCATCTTCTAGAAGGTTCCACAAACAACTTTATTTGACACAAAACACTTCCCAACATGTAAATGTAAACCATACTGCAAATAAAACAGAGTCGGTTAGTAGAGCGGAACCCTTGTTGCGCCTGCGACGATGTCATCCGATTACAACAACATTGCTACATTAGGATTAATATCTAAACTTCAGTAATCATACCTTACAAAAGTAACGCAAAGCAAGGTCATTCTTAAACAGGCGTTTTGCAAGACATTATGAATGAAAACGTTTTGGTAAACATAGGTAATGAGACTGTCGTTGTGGCAAGTAATGTTTTTATTGTGGAGGATAATGAGGGTTGTGGAACTGGAAAAACTGCTAGAGACGTACATAACAGATTAGGAGTGGAAATTGTGTTCTTTCTTACTTCTCTGCTGTTTTTTTCTAATTAATTTCGTTGCGGGAGCCTAGATAGTTGAATAGATTCTACGGGACTCGTCGAGATTCATTGGCTCAGCGCTTTTCTGGTGATCACTACTGTTGATTCTAGCTTCCAAGAGTTGCAGTGGTTGGGAAAAGTGTAGTTAAATAGTTTATGAATGAAATTGTTACTTAATGTATTCGTTACTCACTATTAGCGTAGTTACCATGTCTTTTTTTTCATTTTATCAGTTTTTATATGAGGGAATGAAATAGAACGGAATATTAAATAAGATTATTCAAATAATTCTATCAGTCAAGCAATTTTCGATTATTTACTAAACCCACTTATTTTTTGTCCACAGGAACACATACAGGAAGTACTGGACAAATGGACACAGATAGATGACGAGATATGGGCAAAGGTGATAGTGTTCGAAAGGAACAGACGCGTTGCCAAAGCGTATGCGCGTGCGCCTGTGCTCACTATCAACGGCTCTGATGACGGATTTGACGGCATGAGGTAAGAAAACATTTTTAATCTAAGTATGTAAGGAATCACGGCAAAATGTTTTTTTTTTATTTATTCCAAATATGAGTAATTGGAGTCTTATGAAGAGAAGTACAGAAAAAAATGTTAATTTACGCACATACACAAACTCCCACCTCACTCAGACAGTACTTAGAACGCCACCTGCTACGTTACTTACATACTCCTTTCGCGTCCTCCACGTTCATACGTCTGGTTATACAAGCACGTTGGTTACGAGTACTGCGTACCCGACCTTTCTGTAGAACCTCACCAATAAGTTCAGTGTAGGTCTTTCTAAGCCGTCCCCTCACTGCACCGGAAAATGACGGTCTAGTGGCGGTATTAATTTATCATTAATCTTCGTTCAGGATTGTCTTTAGTAGTTTCAGGAAATTAAACAATAGGTTACTTAACACCCAAATAACTAAAATTACTCATGAACCACAAATCCGATCCTTATCTCAAACAGGTTCTGATTGAATTTCCTTTACCAACTTAGAAACCAACCAATATCTAACTCGGCAACAGATATTTCTCAATCTTGTTAACAAACGCACCTAGTTTTAATTATAAATCAAGTTGAAACTAATCTTAGCATAATATTGCGAAATGTCTGCATTGCGAACTACTTAGCCTCAGCCGTGCCTTAGCCGACTCCATTGTGGCACGTGGGTACTCTAAATTCTAAACAATCCTGTTTATTAACTGCAAACGTATTAATTTCTTGTTCCTAATCAATATCTGTCAGGTTAACGTTTCTGATAACAATTTCTTCTATAGCTTCGTGTTTTCATTGTTGTACTTCTTAATCAGCTGTTAGTTTCAATTTACTTATCAGTCCATTGTCTTGGTTAGTTTTGGTTTCAATTTCAATATTGCTTTGTCCTATATTAATTTTAGGACAAACTTTTAAGGACTGCTGGTACTTATAATCGTTTGGTATAAGCACATAATTCAATTGGTTTCATGCTTAATTGAAAAGAGTGTTCGTGGAGTTTCTTGCTTGGTCTTTTCCTAAAGGCCTACCTACGTTTTTGAACGCAGCTTCATCTTTCTGACTGACTAATCAACTCCTGAATAATTCAAAAGCACCTGTAAATGGTTTCATTGAAATAAATGACTTTGGTTTGCTATCTCTATTTCCCAACTTATAATCTTGACATGTACATTAATATTTTATAATAATTCTCCATTACCTTCAATTAACTATTACATTTCTTCAACCGCCCCAACCTCGTTAAGTTAATTACCAAAATTCGTTTCTATGTCAATGGGATTAGCTACTTGTATTTTTAATTGTTTACCATTATCGTTATGGCATATCGTTACTCAATATAATTACTGTTGTGCAAGTACTTCTGGTTCACTAGGACCTGTTGGAGTCACGTTGTCGTGATACTGTTCGCTTATCGATCAGAATAAGACATTCAGCTCATTATTTTACCAGTGTGAATGCGGCTTTGTCATTCGTTTTCGTCAGTTGTCTGTTAAGTGACCTTATTCGTAAGTGTAACTTTAATTAGGAAATGTTTAAAGGTAAAAATTACAATTTGGTCGTAGGTCAAATGGCTTAAGTAAATGCCCAATGTTAATTTAAATCATATTCTATGGTCAAACATTTTTGCTTTCAAGGTTCATTCAAAACTGTTTTCCATTTCCATGGAGGTTTCTCGTGTAATACGTAAACGAGCAAATCTTGTACTGCGATAATTACAACTTCCCTTCCATCATTGTTATAGTTTCATTTATCGTTTTTTTAATCAAGCTACAATACGTTGTACCTGCCTCAATTTTACGCTTACAAGCAAAATTCCAATAAATCACAAAATATTCTTACCAACTAACATACGCAGGTATTTCTGACATAATTAAAAGGCTAATAACGTTAACGTTTTTAAAGCCAATGAATGGTGTGAATTATATATAGATACCAAAGTAACTGCTAACAAAAGACACGGAGCCAACGAAGCGTGGTCCAAGCAAGGTTACGACAACGATAGTAACTGTAGTTTCACCTGTTTTAGTAAAGAATAAATTGTTATCAAGATCATAATTCGTGTCAGTTCGCGTGATAGTGAAAGTTTTGCGAGTGTGAGTGGGTGTTGAACAAACATGTGATAAATATTAATTATGATTAATGAGAGTAGAGATTTGAGAACGTAGCTGTAAATAGATCCTTAATATATTCATAAATAGATTTCAAATCATGTTCAAGCAATAAGTTGTTATATTTTATTCTGAGTCTATTATGTTGTTCTCTTAATGGAAATAAAGTTTCTGTTTATTATCTTGCGCCATGTTTACTGACTTCGTAAAATTGAAATTACACCCACGCATTAACTAGTCTCTCTATCTACCTTCCAATCATTGAGAACAAAACCAATGGTCCTTACAGGCGCACTGATTGTCCAATTATCCGTGGTATATGGACGCTGCAGTAACAAGCTCCTTGTTCAACCAAATCAGTAATTGTAAACACTTCAACATCCTTACGTATATTATCATATCGCCCACCCCTTATAGCGGTGAGGTAGTGTTAGGCAACCTCGCGTGCGAAAACGTCGATAACGTTTTGATTATGGCAATCAATTGCCCAACAGTGTGGCCAACACACATTGAGGTTACGAGGATTGATACGTTAACAGGCAGGTTTCGACAAGAGCTGTTTATTGCTCAGATTATGTTGTGAGGAATTGTTGGATGGATAATGTACCAAAGGGGTGGCAAGATGTCCTGGACGTGATCCATGAGGATTGGTTCCAGGTAGTGCGAGGTAAAAGTACCTTTACGGATTTAGGCGAGGCCTTTTCCAGTAGTGGTAAAACGAAGGATAGTCAAAAATGGTAAAAGTTAAGAAACTACCTATGTAATAAAAAGTATGATTTTATTTAAAGTTAACAGAACATCCGATTGGATCAACAACAAGGACAATTTTGATGATAAGGACCAATGTCATGGTTCTACCTTTGTCATTATTTCAGCTCATAACTTTAGATCAATTGCTACTCTATTTATTACAGTACTTATAATAAACGGTACTAGAATCACCATACTTGGTGAAGCTATTACTGCTAGGTGATCATGTACCAATTTATACTTATTAATACCAGCAACGCCCTCGCTCATTCCTCGCTAAGCTGTCACCGGACATTTAGCAAGTACTCGCAGACTTAAGCGTGATCTACTTACTAGTATATCAAGTAACTAGTGAGTTCGTGACCCAACTACTAACGATAAACTGGAAATGAGAGATACTATAATGTTTCCTTGAAGTTATGACAGATTGAGCTGTTGAAAACCAAATGATTGCAGTTCGTTTAGTGTCGGTTGTAGCCGTTTTAATGGCTGGTAATAAATATATTTGCGTGTGGCAATATTTGTGCGTAATGTTGCCAAATATTGTACGTTTCCCATGTTAATTATGGTCGTTAGTGAAATTTGTTGCTGCAGCTACTTTTGCGTTATTATTATCTTTAATGTTGACTTGATTTGAGTCTGTTAAGATACTGTAATATCCTCCTTTGCCTTCTGTAGAAACAAGTTCCGTAAATGCTAAGAATTTGCACTGAATTGCATTTCCCTTTTCATTCCCAGGTTGTTAGGAATGTATGTCAATCGTCATGCTCTGATACCGTCCCCATACTAACTCATTATGGTGGATGATTACAAAGAATTTCTTTTGAAACTTGCTGTAAACATTTTCCTCTTCATACAAAAGATGATTATGCTAAATTAAACCTTAAGGTTGTACTTGTAGGATTCTTAAATTAAAAAATAACTCACAAACGTCCACATGATTTCTTCATTCTTTGTCTATTCACTGGATATTGAATAAATACATAAAATTAAGATGATAAGAGTGGTGGCGCGTGCCGATGTGATCTGCGCGCGCGCCGGTGCCGCACTCCCTCCTACCCGTAATGATACGGAAGTCTGTCGCGTCGTAGATCATCGTGCACTGTCCGTGTGCGCTGGGATTTTATACAATGCTGCTATACGTTTGTTTTGAAGACTGAGTTATTTTGGAATGTTGGGTGTATATTGAGTTGTTGGGAGTAATTTGGTCCTTTTGATTTATGTTTATTATGAGCTTGATTAATTAACTCTTTGGCGAAACTACTCTTGTAACTTTGTAAATCAAACAAAATTGTAGGCATAAAACGGCTGCCAAAACTTCGTCTCGAAGGACCAAAAATGGAAAACTACCATCAAAATACCCTTTTCAAATCAATATGTAAACAAATAAACACTCACTTCAAATTAAACCACCAACAATAATTCCCTTTAAAACATTTACTTCAAAACCCACCTCTCCATTTAATTCAGGATTTATTTAAAGCAAGTATTGCGCCTCCAGTTTTTACGCCGGCTACAAGTAGGAAGTGTCGCCGCCGGCGCATGCGCTATCAGATCCACACACACGAAAATCGCCATTTTAATGAAACCCAGCTCTTACACTAGCATTTAATTAGTGCAGATCTAATGTAAGCCCCGGCTAACAGCGAACAATAAAGATCGAACATTCCCTCTAATAATTAGGACTGCAACCGCTGATAGTGAGCCGGCTTCTAATTTTATGTGAATTAATTGGACCTATCTTGTAGGAAGAGTTTGTGCACTTGCGCTACCGGGCTCGGAAATAAAAGTAAAGGCTGTAGATGTAATTGTTATGTTTGTTTGAAGATGGGCTGGCTTTGTGATAAATCGTTGTTTCTTTATCTTCTCTACTACTTTTAATGCTTTAGGTATTTTAGGCTTTCACTGAGTTATAATTTCTTAACATCTGTAAAATTAATTTCATGATTGCTTCAAATCTTTTTAAATTTTGGAACGAAATTAATTTCTGAAAATACTTAATTTTAAACGATAATGACTATTCTATATTTTACTATAAAAGATTCAAACATGGAACCAGAAATTGCTCAGCTGTCAAAAGCGTTACAGAAACGGGCAATAAATAAAATCATAGCTATGTTAAAGGCTAACAATTGGTCTACTTACAATGTAAGAGAATGGCCTCTCTTGCCTCGATATTTTGCGGAAAAATAGAGTAAAATGATAGTGTAGATAATGGACATCATGATTTTGTCTGATAAAGATGTTTCTGTTGAGTTATTTACTAGTAGGTACAAAATAATTCTCTTTAATAATGTTTTTTTTTTATAGAAATAGATCTTCATTGAATTGATTGGTGTTCTGTGATATTTACAGTTTTTTGCGTACAAAATAAAGTTGAAGTTAACATTGGCAAAAATCTCGTAGTATAAGAATAATAACCCTAATCTGTTGTAAAAATAATCATAAACGATAATATCACAGTATGTAGACCATATAAAGAGGTAAAGACAATGAAACAAAACTCATACCGTACATATAAACTTAGCACTTATTACTTATAACAGTATTGCTAAATACCGCGACCAACGAACCCACCTGGCACTTCGACCCAGTTACCGTCGACGCCCCGTCGGTAGAACGCCCCGTAGATAAACTAGATCGACAATCTGCCCACACGACCATTACCGTCATAATTTACAACTGTCGTTCGTCATGTGCTGCGATTTGTCGCTTCAGACTGATTTGTTCATTTTGATGAACTGTTTTAGGATTACAACATCTTTATTGATCAGCGATTTATCTGATGGTTCACTTATTGAACATTCATTGTTTTTTTATCAATATTTTCTTCTCTATCTACTAGAACAATGTCTTTGACCTCTAAAATTCCAAGAACTATTAAAATTCCTAATTTTTTTTTCACGCATAACTCAAGCATACCATTCTATTCAGTTACTCACAAGAATTTCTGACATAACATCGAAAAAAAGTCGCTTAATCGCAAGTCCGAACAATCCGACAATCGTTAGTCGCATAACAGTGTTGTAATCGCAATACACGAACGTTATTGTTTATTGTGTTCTTATCGATATGTTCTTTGTACGGAACCAGTGTGTCAGAGCACAATGGGTGGAGAACCTTGGTTTTTGTGGAACCATACTGTAGTTTTGGATAGGTCATGTTTGTGGTTAAGGATCTAGTTTGATTTATTTGTTTCTATTCAAATGTATTAATTGATTAACGTTTTTGGACATCTAAGTTATCCACGGATGCAAGGACCAATTTCTGCAAAGAAAGGACCAAATTTTCTTAAGAATTACAATGACAATTTAAATGAGCGTTTTCAAAACAAAAATATTGGACATGTAGATACCAAGTACCTACCTAACATATATTAATAGGCAGAACAGATTAAAGTATACCATTCTTAACCGGAACATAAAATATTAAATGGTCAATGCCCACACGAACGACTTTATGCACATTTTATAGATCAAAGTGTAGACCAATTCGCAAGAAACTTTTCAAAAGCAACGGTTCACACGTAATATTGTAATATTTTTCACCAAACAACGAGCAATATTCATAAAATAAACAGGTTTTGCACAATATGTCTACAGAAATAGTGAGGGTTTACCGTTTTTCGTTTCTTTTGTCGCGTTTTTGTAGTATTAACCTCACAAAGGTGGCGTAGCTTAATTTGGTGTAAGAATTACAAACCTACTTTGTTTAAAATTATGTATACTGAGGCTGATGAAAAATTGTAATGTGCTTCAAATTGCTTTTGAGATCATTTAGATAAGGAATTATTTTAATACCAGTACGAAAATATAATGAGACAAGGCTCCAGATTACTTCAGACATTAAAATAGCAATTTGTCGTCAAATTGTTTTACAATCTTTTAGCTCGGTGCGTTATTGAGAAAAGAAAGAAAGAAATGAAATTGCCTGGACATAATAATAAAGCAGTAACTACGTGGAATCTGAGTAAAGTAGGTACAGCAAAATCAACCCATAATTATTAATGAACAATATCAGTGATAACTTTAATAAACTTTTTACCGTGTTCCATATTCTTTTGTAGGTAAATATGGTTATGAGAAAAATGAACATAGCAATTCCAGTCCGTAGAATTCTGTGTAGCCCTTTGTTACAAAATATAATCAAGTAGTAACGTTGTAACTCCTGAACCAGTAATTTTATAATGACAGACAAATGCACCGCAGTCCACTAGCATTTAGCTCAATTGCTGTAACCATAGATCTAGATCAGATCCAACGCCCACCAACTTCAGTTTCGTAATTGTCCTCATAATACCAACTACCAAAAGTACACTGTGGCGCCGACTGGACCTATATCCTGATTCTTCAATATTGCAAATTAATCTGAACTCTATTTCGAATCGGCCAAGGTCTGCTATAGAATATTCAACGACCGGAACATATGCCATTCCAGAAACATTTTGCACGAACTTAATGTCCTCGATTCTATTGTCTTCGTCGATAGCAACAACTGCGTTTGCTGTTTATAAATCTCATGGTTCTCTAATTTGAGTGTTAGTGTGTTGATCTAAGGATGGTTTTTGAAGTAGTAAACAGCAAATGTAACGTGGTATTCTGCGTGATATAATTGTTTGTTTGTTATATTGTCCACATAATTGTAGCTGTAGATACGTTTGGAAAGTAGGGCAGCATTGAGGTAGGCTTTTGTAAGAGATCGCGCTGGTCAGTGTCAATGAATTTGTTTCAGACATTACGCAAACGCTTGTGCAGTTATGAGTTTACAAATTGAATATCACTTTTTAATTGTAAATCCGTTGCAAAAGTGAAAAGATTGCAAAATTGAGATGCACATCAAAAGATATTGTAAATATTGAATGGTTTGATGCAGATTTTAGTGTTTCTTTTATTATATGCAATATTCATGAAGATTTCATCACGTAAACATCTAGACAGACTTATCTGGTCTTAATTGACAATTATTCTTTCATATGTATTTTTTTATTATTGGTTAAAATGAAAGATTGATTTCAAAATTTGGTCCAAACATTTTGAAATCGACCATATTATTTTAATTCACTTGTTTTCTCATTTATTCATCATTTAATATTGATAAAGCGTCTACCTTCTAATTTCAATTAATCATACTTATCGATTACTATTTCTTCTAATGCACTACCCAACCAATTGTACCTACAAGCTTATTTTTTGTTTACCAGAAAACTAAAAAAAGGGTCGTGGTAGTCTGAAATAAAATACATGGATCAGCAAATTTTATTTCTGACTCATACCATACTTACGTTATCAAGACTTTGTGGTAAACTCTAGGTAAATCTAAACTTCTGATGTGGTTGTACAGCTTTTGCGTAACCTGGTTGGGCTTACACCACCTATTTTCACAAACCATGCCTAGTTTAGAATAAGAGAAATCAATGAGGAATCTAGAATTAATAATCCTGATCAGAACTGTCATTGCTTCCTCGATTTTATGATTAATTTAATTAGTTGACAAGCCAGTTAAAGCGTTATTAAGAAAACCGGATCAATTACATGGCAATAGTAATAAAAAGTTAATTTGTGTTATATTAGCAACTAGGTTGTCCCCGCAACTTTGTCCTTGAAGGAGTCAAGTATACCATTAAACACATTCCATAACACTTGACAAAAGTGTAGCTTTCTATCAGTGAGAGAATTTTAAATAGATTACCCCTTACACAAAGATTTTACCTCTTTATAATATTAGTATGGATATCAAATACTACATCAGCAGTATAAAACCAATATTTTAAATAAAATCCTAAAGAAAGGAATGGCAATAGGCTCGCCCCCTATTACATATGTCCTAAATATACTGGCGAACTGTGGGTGTACATTGGTACACCTCTGCCTAACCCTTTGGGGAATACAGGCGTGATGGTATATCTAAAACCTTTAGAAACTCCGTTTTCATAATGGTCTTCAGAGTCGTCAATTTCACCGTTCAATAAAAAAGTCTGGTCCTAAATACCCATTATCAATTAGTTATCAGTTAAATACATGATTGTTCATGACAAGATAAATATCAATCCATGGGAAACAATGCTCGGAACTCCATCAGGACCATAAAAGAGTTTAACTAATGAATAAAAACATTACTAATACCATAAATAACAAATTACCAGCATTATCTCACTAAACTAGAGCATCGATAACTGGCTATCATCGTTTTAAAACTATTAAAAGAACCTATTGTTCTTGAAAAGGTTTTATTGCGTGTTTACTAACTTATAATAGATTCAGGAAGTTCTAGATTCATAGTTATAAGATAAGCATCTGATAGAATAATTCCCGTTTTATTTAGTTCAACGATTACTTGTAATATTCTTTTAGGTCTTTGCTTATTTTTTTAGTTACGATGGTATTATTCGATATTCTAGAAGTGTTTGATCTAGTAGTGTAAAAAACTTTTAAACAAAAAAAAACAACCGCCTTCAAAAACTAAAAAGTGAAAAATAACTTTAGCTTTGGAAGTCGGTGGCTTTGGTTCTGTTTGTTGTTTTGAATTGCCACCGACTTCCAAAGCTAAAGTTATTTTTCACTTTTTAGTTTTTGAAGGCGGTTGTT
The DNA here is from genome assembly GCA_932526535.1 of Caradrina clavipalpis. NCBI lineage: Eukaryota > Metazoa > Arthropoda > Insecta > Lepidoptera > Noctuidae > Caradrina > Caradrina clavipalpis. The sequence continues at coordinate 4,510,034 of OW052088.1, forward strand.
TTTTTTTGTTTAAAAGTTTTTTATTTTTTGCTTTTTAGTATCAACTTCCTGTTATCCAAATCCATGAAGGAACTGTCATACTACGTAAATTAACTTAACACCACTAAAAAGTCATAAGAAAGCAGAATACTTATGCGATTTCGTTTACTTGGAGAACAAATTTTCGAATACTACTGAATATATCTGTGTTACCCTTTCGGGTGTACACGCGTGATGTTATGTTGTGTGATGGTATAAACAATGCTTAGATATGATATAGCAACAATCGCGGTTAATCTGCTGTTATTTATTGAAGAGTTCCCTCGATTTCTACAAGATCCCATCATCAGATATTGAAATGGTGGCAATGGGACCACACGGGAAGCACCAGCTTTCAAATAAAAAAAGAATCATGACAATCGGTTCACCCAGTCGGGAGTTTCGAGGAAACAAATATAAAAAAAAAAAAAAAAAAAATACAGTCGAATTGATAACCTCCTCCTTTTTTTGAAGTCGGTTAAAAAGTACATGAACATAAAATGGGCAGGAAAGTAGTATAAACTTCTCAATTACATTTTTAAGGCAACAGAATACTTAACAAAGTCAGTGGTATATCATAAAATGATTAAAAAATTAAAGACATTAAAAATAATTATGATCAAAAATATATAAGAAATATTTTTAAGTGATACCTTCTATCCATTTTTAACAATCAATTTGAATATAAAGACCAAAATACCATTTTCTAAACCACTTCACATCGCCCAGAAACCATGATCAAAGCTCTAAATTCACCATACCTATAGTACTCCCAATTAGAGAACCTACAGCAAATTTGTGTACCTACAAGAATTAGCAAACATTCCTACTCCTAAGTCCAGCTTTACAAACTAAAACCAGTTCCTTTAACATGAAAAGGCTCACTTTCATTAATCGACCTCTAACAATTTAAATTATCCACTTTACTTACTTAAATCGCAGTCGCGTGCTAGATCTAATTTACAAAAATGGCCGCCAAGCAATTCCAATTCTAACTACTCGTAAGAACTTAATTAAGATTTTTAACTTGCAAGAGCTGGCTTCTTGACGCCTAACTCCGATTAACTAAAAATACAAGTGGACAAACAGCATTTTGATGATAATAGAACTATAGTTGATGATACGAGTAGACCTGTCAAAAGTGTGATAGACATTACAGTGACTAATTAGGTGATTCTCGATTTTATTATTAGAGAAAGATTTGAAGAGTTGGAATTGGATTTCATTTTCCAAGTTTTCCCTAAAGTGAAATCGTAGAGAATAGTAACCGGAATCGCCAATTACCCAGACGGACGTAATAATACGCTACTGCTGCCGCGTATATTCATCAATGTCTATCAACGCAGAGGATGCCAGACAACATTCACAATATTTTGATTGACACTGACTTAATTGCTTCTAACGGCTACCAGACAGTAACATCACGATCCCTTCTAATGGTGGAGCTACAATTAAAGTAAGAGATGATATAGATGTAGATAATGTTAATAAAATTGGTCAGTTGTTAAAATCCTAAGCAGTCGATCCATTCACCGCGTTTAACCAGATTCCTGATCCCATCAAAGATAATCACGAGAATAATAAAACAATGTCTGTATCCTAAGAATTCAATGTGTGAAGTAAAGTAAAAATAAATTAAAAAGCACTTATTGCGTGTACTTAACGTATAAATTCGAACAACAAATCAGTTTGATGTGTGGACACGTACATTGACTTTTCTACGCTGATCTAAACTGTCAATATATGCAAATATGGCGCATATCTGATGTTCGGGCGCACGTGGGTTAGTTTAAGTCGCTTCTGTCGTTTAATAAAAAGATTAGTGGTGTTGATTCGGCCCACGGAGGCGCGTTCCGTGGTTCTGTTCCTGTATAAAGGATGATTCACAAGTCGTACACCATAAATTGAAAGGTGCAGTACACCTTATTAATGTTCAAGCTATTTTCAACGATAATGCTGTAAAAATAATTGTCAATTTCGAAAAGTATTAAATACCAGATTCTTTAGTTCGGAAACATAAGCCTATCAAAATCAAAATACTTGGTCTAGCTAATCCATTTCGAAAGCTTAACGTTGCTCCCCCTGTACCTCCTACAAAATATTCGTATTATGGAAAACCATTATCGCGATATCCAACATAGGAACAACAATACATTGTGTATTTGCCTCAACATGAACTCGTATTTCTTGTTGCTAGTCGCTTGTTTAGAGATGAATGTCACATGTTTTGTTAGACGTTTGCTATTTGATGTGAGTTTCGCGCTTGCAGCCACCATCATGAATTTGACATGAGCTATAACTGTGACATTTACATTGTCTTTATTTGATTCTGTTTTAGGAATAGTTTTAGCTGATGTGGTGTTTTCTGTAGTTTGATTTGCAAGTTCATTGTCATTATTCAGAGTTGATTGATTCTGTGCTACATGTATATTAAAAAGCAGTCTTAGGATTGACAATAGCATGTCGGTAGTGTGGCCATGGTTAGCATGTCAGCGACACGGGTACATCAGCATGTTGGTGACACGAATCCGTAAGTTTTGCCCCAACCAAAAAGGGCTCAAAGGACCAAAAAAATTTCACAAAAAAAAATGCAATCGCGGTTTCCCTTTCATCTTCTCAAATAACTTTTACTACAACCATTACAAAACTAACCTTTGCTCTACTTCTGCAAATAAAAAGCCATAGAACTAGGTAATTCCGTGTTACACAGGCAATAAAGATGCTATCAAACGCGTCTGTACACGCTCAAAGACGGTGTGAAAATGACGAAGTGAAAGTGGGCCCTACGCAGTGACAATGTAATCTGTGGATCTCACGCGCATCTCGGTGTAAGCGATAAATGCGCACGCGACGCGAAACGTGCGGCCTCTTGTGTAATAGTGACTAAATCTTTGTATTGATTATTACTAGAAGTTTATAAAAATCGCAAATCCCTATTACATGGGACCTAAATATACCGGCGAACTGTGGGTGTACATTGATACACCTCTGCCTAACCCTTCGGGGAATACAGGCGTGATGGTATTTATATTGATGGTTATAAAAATCGATGGTATCTATCTATATAAACAAATATAATTAAGCTGAAGAGTATTTTTGTTTATTTGTTTAAACACGCTAATCTCACTAACTACCAATAGGATTGAAAAAGTTCTTCTGTATGTGATAGCCAGATTCATGAGTAATATAATACAGGACATTTGATTAATATCACGCTACAATTCAAGGCAGCGGAGCAGTAACTAAAGATGTAACTCACCTTACAACTTAACGCGGGTGAAACATACCACGCGGACGAAGTCGCGGGCATAAGCCAGTATTGTTTATATGTCTTAGGGCCTCCGCCCACGACCGATTTTTTACGGCCGATTTTTTCTCGGCGAGAATGGAACGTATGGATTCTAGTACATCAACGCCCACGGCCGAGAAAAAAACGGTCCAAAAACAAAATCTACGCATCCTGGCCGCCGATTATCGGTGAAAAATAGAAAATAGGGTAAATGCTCCAGTGAATGAACACTTAAGCAATCTTCAGACTTCAAAAAATCATTACATTATGTTGCCTCTAAAGTATGCGGTTTTATATTTTGGTAATCTATGTCTACTAAAGAATATTTTTTAACTTGGTTTTACGACATAATCTGTATACTTTTTTATATATTTGGCAATATATTGAAAAATACCCTAAAACCCCAATGAATGAATGAAATTTTCCAGTAAATGTACAGCATTAGAACCAGTGAATGAACACAAGTTTTTGTTTAATTAATAGTTACAAAAAATCCTTATTATTATATCAAATGCAGTTCAAAATGGAATAAATAAATGAACATAAATCCTTAGCCTCTAAATCTGCTACAATCATTTTTTTTTTTAACAAAGTGTAAGCCTTCAATCTCTTACTTAATCATTATATACCTTCATAAGCCTAGCCAACGTCAACAATCAATTCATCATGATATGAGCCGAACGATGTCCACTGCTGGACATAGGCCTCTTCAGTAGTACAGAAGTGATTCCGTCTTCCCCGGCACCTTGTTGTCCTTAAGTTGTTAAGAAGCCATATTTATCTCATATAGGCTGACGTCCGGGAACTCATCGGTGTAGTGTCAGGTCAGTCTAGCTCTTGGGTCTTTTGTTGGACTAGAGACGGGTTTTTAGAACTTCTCTACCTCCCTTAAAAGCTCTAGTTTAGACAAGATGATCCTGCCATCGTTAGTCTCCAGCTTCGTCAGCATTTGAGGTGTGTCGCGTTTGATGGATTTCAGGATCTGCCTTATAAGCCGAGCTTATTCCGACTGAACCTGCACCCACTGAAGACTGCCCGTTCCGTTCCCGTCTTTCCTTTATGAGCTTGGAGTTAGAGTCTCAGAGCTTTGATCTATTTGTTAGTTCTCCGTTCTCTAAAATGATGATTACTAACTCAAAATGTGGTATTCATTTATTTATTGGTTACATTTGCTGCTGGAACACTCAATAATTTCTTAAAACTAGCTAAAATTGCAATGAAATTGATTTGATACATATATTATAACTACCCATTACTCGAATTTATAAATAACTTATAGTACATACTTTAATTACGGCTGCAAAGTGATATCAAAAAATTTGCGTCTGACCCAAGTCCTAAATTCTTGCCCGAACAAAGAAAATTTACACCAGCACTGCCAACTTTAAACACTCGTCATTTTAAAACGAACAGTATCGCAATACATAAATGTTGTTACTATGCTAGAATAAAGAGCAGCAATTAAAAAAAAAAATACTGCGTTGGGTAGAAGGTAATATCTTAGTTTATTATTTTTTGGAAAATACTCGGATTTGTTATTTCACTGGGGTGTGTTCATTCACTGGGGCACTTACCCTATGCGTCATGGATTTACTAGGGAAGAACGTTGTGTCATTGCTAAAGTCAAAAGTCTAAAGTCAAAAGCAGTTATTGCGAATTAAGTGTACAATTTATTGTGGTGTTATGTTAAGTTAGTACTTATGAGTTTGAAGCATTTGAATAATAACAATAATTTATTATTAAAAAGCTTATTTATTTATTAATAATATGGTAAATCATTTTTTTCTAAATTAATCGTCTGTGATTTCAATAAGTAAATAATATTGTGTTGATTTACGCAGGGTTTTAAATGCCGGTAAATATTTATAAAATTACCTTTGACAGAGTTAACGTTAATATAAAAATAACGTTAATGGATTAAAAAAATAATATATAATCAAACGAATTTAATAAATTCTTAAGAATGAAAATAACATTCGTTTTCAACGACTAAGCTTGCTAAATATGTAATGACTTAAATCCAGGGCTTGTTAACGTTATGATATCAAAAAATAATAATTTTTACGTAACGTGAATTTCCATGAACTCGAAAATTTTGAAAAAAGTAACTTTATAAAAACGTTATTTGATAACATTACCAGTAATATAATGTTAATTAACATTAATATAGAATATGAATTAATCGTTATTTTTACCGTTAAATTAGGTAAGTTGCCGTTTTGTACGTTTATATTAATTGTCACTGACTAACTATATTGGGCTTGTGGTCGCAAAGCGCGTCTGATCAGCGTGAAGTCGTGGGTTCGATTACCAGGTCTAATAATAACATATACGGTTACTTTTACATCGTTCTGCAGCTGAAACACTGGAACTCCAGTCGAGTAATAGTTATTATTGCGTGTTTTTTTTTAAGACGTCTCAAAGATGTTGGAAATTCGTCACTTTTTTTTTGTTAATTCGAGTTAAATGTTAGTAGCGCTCCTGTCTGATCGATTAATATATTCTTTAAAGGCTACCTTACGCATGTATAGTCGATAAGGTTTTCACACAAATATGCCTTGACTGCAAGGAAGCGTTACTTCGCGTTCTTACTATTTCACAAATGTTTGAGTTATTTAATTATTTTTGTTATTTATCGAAAATAATAGTGCCAATAGCTTCTATTAGGTACTATGATGGATCTCATGGCTTTTGATTTCAGAACGATGTAAAAGTAAGCGTGTATAATTCTCATTCGTAAGAATCGGGCAAAGTATTGTTAGGCACTACATTAGCGCGACGCTAAGGTGGGCGACCCGCCACACCTCCGTCCTGCGCTACTTCCATCTTAGAAGGATCAATTGTTTAAAAAAAACGATAAAAATATCGTCAATAAACAATTTAACGATAAATTGTAACTTAAATAACCTTAAATCTATTAACGTTATTTTTATACTATCGGTAACTCTGTCAAATAAAAGTTGCGATATAAAATTTGACCGCTATTTAAGCTCCTCCCTCGAAAGTCACCGACAAAAACACGGTCGTGGGCGTTGAAATTTTTGAAAAAACGGGCCCGTTTTTCTGCCCGATTATCGGTCCAAAAAAATCGGTCGTGGGCGGAGGCCCTTAATTATGATTATTTTCGTAAAAGGAAAAATAATTTGCTTCATAGCTTCATCGCATATTCATAACTAATTTGAATTTCAACATAATAAAATGTTTATTTTTGTTGTTACCACATTCGCCGGTGCATCTATCAACACAGACTCATTATAACTATTATATTTATTTTTATTTAAAACACTATTATTTTCTACGAACCAAAATATTCCTGTCTGACCTACATCAATTAAGATCATCAACAGGCAATTGTTTCTGACAATCGATGCATCGGAACAATATCGATTACCGAATTCGATTATATCGACCTTGTCTTTCAAGTTGATTGTTTCGGGCTCGCAATCAATCATAGTTCGATTTTTAGGTCATAGCTCGTGTTGTTGTAGATAATTAACGATTTCTTTGAAACCCATATCTAGTTTGATCATGTCAGAAGCAGCTTATAACATTGCCAACCAAATCTTAAAATTATGTTCAAATAAATAATCTTTTGACAGCTCTAAATAAACTATTATAAACTCTAAAGTTTCTGGAATTGGATGGATGTTTGTTACTCTTATGACTGGACGGAATTAGCAGTTTGGCAGGCATAATTATTGATTTTGTATTTCGTTTTTAAACTTCCGTGGAATAATTTTAAACATTAATTATTATGAAGCTACTAGTTTTTAATAGAAACCAATTTATATTTAGCAATCACTTCCTAAAATCTGAGATGCACTTCAAACATCCTTGATACTTTATCAGAATAATATCATCAAGAATCCAAAAATTTGCATCATGACGTCATTAGAATAGCCTAAGGTATGAAAATTAACAAATATCCTACATACTTCTAGTTAATTAAATGCTATTTTACCATTTATTTGCATTTTATGACAGAACATTTACACAAATGACATTTATGTTGTGTCGTAAGTGACCAGTCTTGGTACTTAGTCTAAACTTTAAGACGAAGTATAAATAACAGATTTTAATGTCTTTAGGCACGGCACGTATTGGCCACTAAATAAATTTGCTATAGACTTACGGGTAAATGAAGTTTCTACGAGTATGTTTCGATTTTGAGTTAAAATGACGTAACTGAAAGAGGCAATTGGTGTTATGCGAAAGATAAAATGGTTGGGATGGAAATGAAGTTTGTGATGACAGCTTTGTGTGTCGTAAAAAAACAAAAGGATGCACCTGGCTCTAACAAACTGGGATCAGAGTATGATGACGTAGAAGCAGGCACCAGTCGGGGAACGCGGAACTTGCATGCGCTCCCGAGATCCACGGCGTAAGTATGGCAAGGGAACACCAGGGTGCTTTCTAGTCAATAAGAATCTGACAAAGCCCTCAAAATAATAAAGATATAAACAAAACATCAGGACTAATTATAAAATCTAAAAACTACACTCTAGAAAAAATATATAACAAAAAAAATAAAAATACCAAATCTGTTTCATCTTCGCCGGGACAAGATTGATTGACAGTCAGACTTAACTCCAAAAACACATTTCGTAACTCTTAACTTACAACAATTAGTAACGTGTTACCATAACGGGTAAGTAATTTATTTTGATCATCAAACGAGTGTTGCGTTTATATCAAAATGCAAGATTATCACGCCATATAAAGCCCGAGGCTAGAAGTAAACTTTTCTAAATATATGAAGGCCTTGGACGACCTTGGCTGCGGATGTATGAGAGTGGCGGAGCGAGCAGCGATTTTAATATGATGGAATATAAAAATAAATATGACATTAGACCAGAGGGGTAATAACGATTGCATTCTAATATCTTCTTACATTTTCGAGAAGTTTTTGACATTTATTATCGTTGTTATAAGATCGCGAATAGATTTTGGACGTTTTTAATTACAGATGATTTTTTGTAAGTTTTGTTTCAAATTAATTATGAATTTAGAAGGCTAAGTTACTGTGGGACATTTATAAAAGAATACTCAGTCATTATTCAAACTATGGCATCAAAATACAATAAAAATATGTTGTAAAACACTAACTTGGTTTCTCGAACGATAAATAATGTAACAAATTGTCGGGCACGCGTAACCTTCTATGATTAGGTCGTCGATATTTCAATGAACCAACCACAGTAATTTACACACTTGACAATTTGTCAAATACATTTTTTAATCAGTAAAATCGGGGCAAAACGTCTTCATTCTAATATACTCGAGTCGAGACCAAAATTATCAACACATAATTAAAATTAATTAACAACTTCGAACCTATCAAACTTATGAATATTAATTTTTATTGCATTTATAAATTAGTTTTATTTAATTGAAGAATGAAACTTATCCGATTCCTCATGTTGAGACGATCGATTATATCGATTTTAATTTTATCGATAATGGTACTAAATTATGTCAATTGACATTTATCAAACTTGAGAGTCCTCGTCAACGGATATATCAATCTACTTTAATTTCTTTGTATTCATGTTGACAGCATAATTAAAATTAAATATATTAACTATGCGACTATGAGGTATTAACTTTATTTCCCGTCTATATTAATTTAAAATTACTAATACCATGTGTAAAAAACCAGCTGACCATAAATGTTGTTGAGCTACTTTTTTTATACCACTGTGGTGGCAAACAGGCTTATTAAGGCCCGCCTGATGGTGAGTGGTCGCCTGCAAAATCTGAACTGCTGATTGCAGATTGCTGATTCTTTTTTTATGATTCTCGACTAATCCCATACCACATAATATACCATCACGTTTGTATTCACCGAAGGGTTAGGCAGAGGTGTATCAATGTACACCCACAGTTCACCGGTTCATGTTTAAGTCCCATGTAATAGGGGGCGAGTTTATTGGTTATCGAGCCTATTGCCATTAACAGGGCACAAATCCTAATTCCGAACTGCTACGGAGGTTTTCATACAAAACCCCAATAACACTTTGCTCGACCTGGGAATTGAAACCAAGACCTCTAGCGTAGCACGGGCGCTTAGGACCACTAGGCTAACGAGGCTGTTCCCAAGTGGTTAATCCCATATAGTAAAAGATGACCTGTTTTCGAGTTTTCAGTTAATTCAATCACACTTTATTGGTGTTTTTTACAAATAAATCTACTAGGTGTCCTACAAAATCCAGCTACTCGAAACATCTTTATAATAAAATCCTCTTCATCATACTGTGTTTATTTTACAAGACGTCTGACGTTCTATTTAGGTAATCGTGATAGGTCAATCTTAGACTCTAAAGCCTTCCCTCTTACTTTTACATTGCATTGTGTTCGTTTGAGTGTATTCAATTTAATATCGAATATCTCTACAACTGTTATCCTTTAATCATTTTGATATTTGTTCTTAAGTAGATTCCTCGATGGCCTAGTGGTTCTAAGTGCGACTGCTAAGCTAGACGTCCTGGGTGCGATTCTCAGGTCGAGCAAAAAGTGTTATTGGGTTTTCTATGAAATTTTCAGTAGCAGCTTTTGGATTTGTACTCTATTTATGGCAATAGGGTCGCCCCTTCTTACATGGAACTTAAAAACATACCGGCGAACTGTGGGTGTACATTGGTACACCTTTGCCTAACCCTTCGGGGAATACAGGCGTGATGGTATGGTGTAATTCTCTAATCATTTTGTCATTTATTATTAAGTAGATTCGGCCTGCGATTTTATGTGCACAGAATTTTGAATTAAGCCAAAAGACTTAATAATCACACAGGAACACAAAAGCGGGATAAAAATATCCTATGTGTTAAGCTAGACCAATATCTATTTGTTTGGCATGTCAGGTCATTCCATTTATGCATTCTCACAAAATTTCGCGTAAATAGTAGGATACGATTCAAGTCATTTTATCCCGAGTGTACTACTATAATTATGTAAATAAAAATGTATCAAAGTTTACACTCATTCAATGTATTCAAGACTCAGTTAGCTGAATATCTAACAGCAAATAATACCTTTGTCAAAAACTAAATGTATTGAATGGGTGTACCGTGAACATTATCTAATGCAGTGACGAACCTATTATTAATATTAGCATAAGGTCCCCTGTTCTCATGTAAGTGACTTTGTGTCTTGTTTGAGAATAAATATCTTCAAACCTAACCTAAAATATCCTGCAAACTTAGCACATAAGCTATGTAACACATTATATATTACCAACATCTTATATCATAATGTCAGTCTTATTTATTTTTAACCACTTAAATTACATTCACTTCACAACATTCAATTTCATCTAAATCATCGCAAGATGCGCCGTCGATGTCGAAACGTTATCGTGTCGGACCCTGTAAATTGCTTGCTTGACCTTTTGCCTTAAAACATTTTGGGTTCGTTGCCTCTGATGCCTCTAATGCCTCTAATGCCTCTAATTCACCGATTGCAGGATGTTAGAGTCCAAATTAAGAGCTAATTGCGAGTCAAATGGTAAATGTTGTTGACTTAGGTAACTTGTGTGTAAAATGATAAATAGTTTCCGAGGTTAGGGAGATATTTGCACATACAAATCTGTCTGAGATATTTATGTTGAAGAGTTTGTTGAATATTGCAGTTCAATATGCATGTATTACGTTTAAGATTATCGAAATTACTAATTGAAATTCAGTATTTTTGTTGTTTTTTTTAATTCAATGCTTATGATTTTTTTTCTTTCTTTACAGGTAAGAACGTTTTCAATGGATCGTAGCAGCCACGTATGTATCTACTTAGGTTGATGCTACAAAGCTGCATGCGTTGTCAATGTAAAAAAATGAATATAAATTAGAGTAATTTTTGACAGATTGAGATTTAAATTGCGACCGTTCCTAAGACTAAGGCCACACACGATTGATTTTTTGACCGATATTTTGTCGGCCGTGTGCTATATTAAAATTCGTATATTCCATTCTCGCCGCCAAATAATTTGTCAAAAGTCGGTCGTGAACGGAGAGGCTTAGAGCCCTTATTTTAATTATTTAAAAAAGCTTACCCACAAAATGACGGTTAATATTTTAAGGAAACTTTAAGTAACATTCATATGGCCTATAAAAACTGGTTCAACCATAATTATGTACTTCATAAAGACATACAATGTCAAAAATTATGTGACAAAAAGTGGCGTCTCCGTGGACAGTAATTGAATGCAAATCTCAGTCGAAAATGTCGTGCAGCCGACATCCTGGTGCCAATGTTTCAGTAGGTGTGACGAAGGTCGCCCGGTAACGCTTGCTTTGGGACACAATGCTGTTGTTATTGTAAAATAGTACTTACTACTGTAAATATAATGACGAAGAAAGTTATAAAGATCAAGGTATATAAACTATAGATATTACTAGTCCTTCTCAATTCTAGGAATAGGTATTACAACTGAGTTTTTCACGTCTGTTCTAAACGGCTCTCTGTCCGTATTGGCGTAGGTCAAGTATTCAAGTATTTATTTGCATTCCATATGTGTTAAAGATGTTACAAACAGGCTTTAAGCTAAGTACATTATGGACCCTGTTAGGGCACAGCAACTTAAAATTAATATAACATTAAATCTAACATTTTATAAAAATTACAACAAACTATAACTACCACTACCACTGCTCCACTACTACTATAACTGCTCCGTTGGTCTCGTGGTCGCAAGTGCGACTGCTGTGCAAGGGGTCCCGGGTTCGATTCCCGGGTCGAGCAAAAAGTGTTATAGGGTTTTTCTATGAAATTCTCAGTAGCGGCTCGGAGTTTGGATTTGTGCCCGGTTAATGGCAATAGGCTCGCCCCCTATTACATGGGACCTAAATATACCGGCGAACTGTGGGTGTACATTGGCACACCTCTGCCTAACCCTTCGGGGAATACAGGCGTGATGGTATATTTTTTTATTTTATATTTTTATAACTACTGGTCTGTTCTGTCTCCTGCCTTATATGGAGGAAAATGGAAATTAAAGTATTGTTATTCCTCTGTTGTTCTTTTCTGATTAATAAAGAAAGAAAAATATTGTTTATATCTTGTAATCTAGTCTGATTAACTTTTTAAGCATTCCCAAAGCGTCGGATTTTGCATGACCTACATATAAAATTTAACATGGAATTATTTTTAATTTATCGTTAGAATTGCCCATATAAAACTATTTATGTACCTGTAGATGTAAAGATTTGAAGCATCAATTTTCTAGTTACTACAAAAAGATCGCTAGTAAGATTGTAATTCTAATTTGCATCTAATTTCGGCACAATGTATCATCTGTCATGGGCAATCACGGAAGTATGCGTCAAAACAATATCTTGGCATCTTTCAATCAGTTTTTTCTACGGACTAACTCGTATCTCTGGACGGGCCCTAACTATGAAAAAGCTGTCACCTTGAGACATAAAATGGTTCTCGAATAATACTGTTCTTTCATAAAACCTTATTTTAATCGATAAGTGATTTTCAAAATGGCGCACATGCCACGTTCTGACAGGTTACTTTAGAAGTTAAGGGCATCTCAAAAGGTATACCTCTATGTATGTATGTGTCTATGACAAAAAATATTAAAGACATCATTTAAAATTTAGATGTCTCAAGAAGATTATCAAATAAAACATAATTATTAAAGATGAGTGTAATGGCCGGAGCATGGTCACATGTTGATTATTGGCGCCATTAATCCGTTACCTACGAATAATTGGCGCCATTAATCCGTTACCTACGAATAATTGGCGCGAATCCATCGTATCTCGCGTGGAACTTGGCAATGTGTAACAAACATGCTAATACGGAAAGCATCTGGCTTTGTTGTTTGGATTCTAGACATCGAGATATAAGTACTAACGTACAGTACTTATATCTCGATGATTCTAGATGAAAATATACGTACCTAGTTACCATGTGTATTGGTAACTATTTTGCCATAACGAAGTAATTCCAGTAATTCACATCAAAATTCCTGTCATTATTCGAAGAAAAAGTGATTTTGGATATTTAGATATAGATGATATTTTAACTGCACAGAATAAAACTAAGTTCAGTTATTCATTCATTTTAATAAATCGAACTAAGTGGGTTGAAATAGATAGATAGATTAAAAATGACAAATAATTCTTACCTACTATTAATATTTAAGTCCTTTTTCGACAACCTACATTTATTCTCCACATTCCAGTACATACCTAAATCATAAATAACTGGGTGCAGTTTCCATAATTTATGCCTGTCCTGAACTTTAGTACTAAATTGTATGAAACCATAGATCTCCGACTGTTTGGCAAGAACAATAAATTATTGAGGCATTACTCATAGAACAGTCTTGGTTGAGTAATGGAACACCTGATTTTTTTTTTTTCCAAAATAGGTCCTATTGAAAAAGTTGTTCATAAACATTAGCACTTTCTACTCCAAAGAAGATTGACAATTAAAAAGGAAATAAGTAGGCACACGTAAACCCATTGGCTTAAAAAAACCGACCAAGTACAAGTCAGGCTTGTACATTAATGGTACCTTCTGCACCACCATACAGTATCTATAGGATCGAGGGAAAAAGCGCCGAAAAAGACACGTTTCTTGAATTGAGACCCCATCATTTCTATTTTTTTTTGTTTTGTCTTAGCTGCGATAATAACACACACTCTCTGAACATTTCCAGTCTGTCTACGGTTCAAAGGATACGGCCCTGTGACAAAGTCGCTCATCGGACCATACATTTATCTATCATAAATGTATGGTCCGATGAGCGAAAGCAATAGGGCGTTTGAACCCTTTGGGTACGGGACTATAAAAACTTGAAACCCAAGAAAACCCTATTACTATCATAAAATATCCCAAGCAAAAAAAAAACACAATTCCTTTTCGTTTTGGTAAAACCGGTTCGAAGTTTAAATATAAGCTCTCTGTCACATTCTTGCATACATTATAAAAAAATCTCTTAAGTTGGCAAACTTGCTTGACGATATCAACAATCAGTAGAGAAAAGGCTTTCTAACAACATAGTAATAAAGGTCAATAAAATTCCACAATAGTTTCTTTTAGTTGGAATTTTGACTTGTACTTTATGTCCTGGGGTCAATTCTATTAACTTTTAGAAACGTTCGCAATCTAATCTCCGTCTCAATCTGTCAAATAAGCTTTTATTTACTTAGACACATTTTTGGATAATTGTCGTTGAGATGAGTTTAGATTTTAAACGTTTTTAATTAGTAGAATATTGGCGTTCTGTAGGTATAGCTAAAACTTATTTAAAAAATGTTTTCAACTAAGGGTCCACACATAAGCGGGAGAGTACCTACATTCTGTTCGGGAATCGATAACGTTGAACTCTTAAGACGAACGTATGTATGTTACGTATACCTACCATACCTAGCAATTTTTCTTTTTATTATCAATACCTCTAGGAACCTCCGCTTTCCCATAAAACAAACCTTGATTCCAACTTACTTGTGCCTAGAAGTAAAAGTATTTCTCCGGCAAACCCTAAACAGGAAGGCATAGATACTTCAGCCCAAGGTAATTTAGTAATAGCCTATAGCGTGGCACGGCTGGAACACTTAGCTTTGTACTAGATCTGCTAGGTCTTACAAAACGGCGACTAGAAACCTAACAGCAATAATGATTACATTAAGTAACATGGAGGAATGTTTAATGATGTTAATCTTAGATTATAGCATGACGAACTGACATAATTTTATATAACTTATAATAGATAAATAGCTGAGCGTACTTATATTATTATAGCTACCACATTACAGAACATTTTTTTATCTGTATAAAAGCCCGCGTAAACTCAAATTTGAATTTGGAACAATTTTTTTATACTCTATGATACTACACTATCTTGCCAGTAGTATCAAAAGAATACATACAACCTTTTTCGTATTATATTTTGTGTATTTTTTTTAAATTAAAAATGAGGAAGTCTGTTTATCCATAAGTTCAACTTTAACGTAAATAAAGTACAATAATAGAAAGAAATAGAGTAAAAACACACAAAGGGACAAAATTAAACTATACTCAACCAAATGAAATGAATGAAAAAGAAAGTAGTATTAATGACATTGCTCTAAATAAAGGTAACACAGATAGTAAATAGACCGTTGGTAATGCTACAGCTAATGAAAATGAAAGAAAGAAAGTGACTCATCATGCTGTAATCAATTGATTTTACGCATGATAAATGTGATCGATTATCAATACCCGGGATACGGAACACTTCAACGGAAGCGTTTATTGTTAACAATCCTATTATTGATAAACAGCATTCAATTTTCGATCTTACCTTGTTGATGATAAAGGCGAATTTTAATAGATTACCTTGTCCATATCCAGTGGAAGTAAATAAATAGTTGCAAATTGCTACAATGGTTCGTTTCATTCATAAATTAGATGCTTTCTTGTTGAACTAACATGATACATACGTTTTTGTAACTTTCTCGTACGATTTCAATTGTGTCTTTACCTACTTACTTAATTCTATTGACAATATTGGTTATACCATACCTACTTCGATATTGTTACCAATCTGGCTAAATTTAAGTACTCTTAATACCAATATGTTATTATCCCACTGCTGGGCAAAGGCATTGATCTTTGCTCAAATGGATTGGCGATTTCACACTTATTAAGTATAAGTCCAGGTTTCCCCACGACGTTTTCCTTCACCAATTCCAGTGATATCTAAGATAAACTTAGAAAGTATACAATGAATTGACAATAAAAGCATATTGAAACTTACATTGGTCAAAGGTTTAAGCAAACAGCGCTTCATTCTTACATCACAGCAAATGATCGTACACTAACATGTACCAAAGATTTCCTTTCAAATTAAATCCAAATGTGAATGTTCACTCAGCGAAATATATTCGTGCACATCTCGATCGGTTCAATTGACCCGGTTTCGAAGGCAAGGCGACAGAATGGTGCGCATCCGATCACCTCGGTCCTTGGCACAGAACGAATACACTTCCATGGATCACATCACAGGCCCTATTGTTGTTACATAGACAATGTTGACCTACAACGAACATCTTTATGATGCGTAAGAGTGGATTTGTGGAGGGCATTCGATAGAATGGTTTGGAATGCTAATATCGAATTTGCATTGTGAAGGAATTTTGTTTGAGATTGGAATACATGGATCGTTGGTGGTACAGAAGTGAATATGTAAATGGGAGTAATAAAAAGTATGACATGGGTTTTTACAAGTGGCATGTTGAACTTTCCTGCAATAGTGAATGTGGTATCTGCAGTGCTATTCTGTAAAAATCTCCCGCGGTGAAGTTAGGTAAAGTTGGAAGTACGAGCCACGAAAGTGTGAAGGATGGAAGAAGTGAAGGCATTTGCCCAAGAGTGGATTAGAACAGGAAAAAAAATAAGGGCTTGAGGTGTGCTTTCAATGTTTCAATCCGTATCATAGGGGTAATGACAGCTGACTTCAAGCTCAGTTGATCTTAATTTACCGACTGAATTTTAGTTGACAAACCAGCTGGTATATAATATTTAGAATCTAATGTATAATGCCAAGAGTGGATGAAATTGTAGCAAAGTACTTTCTTACTAGCGTGTCTAGTTTGCGACCATAATTAATTAATTAATTCTCATCTAAGCAAAGATCAAAATAATATCAGCTTAATATAATCAGCTACATTAAAATGAAATTTCACTTGACAAAACCTGCTCACTAATAAATTGATAAAGACACTGATTAAGTTGTCACATCATCAATATTCGATGTAGTTAATAGATCATTCTGATAATTTGCACTTACTAAATTAATTCACTAACCACAGACAGTGGTATCACACTTTCTCTCACTAAATATATCTTAAATGTCTTGTAGACATGGAATAAAATCAGCTCAAAGATTTATTCATTGCTTGGTAGCCCTGCGGCAATTTGTCTACTACCTCGCTTGCTACACGATCATGTTGAAGAAAGCTATTGTTAACAGCCCCTCTTTTATATGTACACAGTTTTGTATCCGCAGAATTTCTAATAGACTTTCCATCGTCACCTTTTTTATGACGTCATAAAACAGTAACTTCTGGTTCATTGATGTTGGGTGTAGTTAATTGTTTGTTATTTGCTATCTCTTCCGATGACACCTACAAGGTTCGTAGGTGACTCCTACAGTACAATAGCTGGATTAGTCACTAATAGTTTGTAATGGGATGGGTAATAGCACCCACAAACGTACCTACGTAAATCATCTGCAAATCAAGGTGGTTCATCGCTCTCCAAAATAGAGGGACTTAATGCAGCGGTAAACGTTCAGACCTTATAAGGTAATGAACGAGCTTTTGAAGAATCGTTCGCACTTGATGGAGCTGTTAAAATAATTACTATGTTTTTGTTTCATCGTAGGGATTGCTCAATAGGTAAAGCACCCACCTCTCATACACAAGGTTGTAGGTTTCCAACCAATGTAGTTTTTTCTATTTCATATGTGTACTTTCTAAGTACATCTTGGACATCACTGACATCGATGAAGGAAAATATCGCGGGTGGAAATCGTCTGACATTGCCCGTTCACCAATCAATGTTCGCGCGTTCTCTGTCTGAGAAGAGGTGTTCGCTCTGCAATGTGACAATAATAGAATTACATATCATATGTTCCATGACAATATATCCCAAGCAAAAACAGTTTTACCCAGAATTGCAAAGGTACCTACGTAAGCTACTATATCTATGAAATTCTCAGTACCATATTTAACATCATCCGTGTTCAAAGATATTGCATCTAAATCAACGCATATTTTTGCATCGGACACTATGAAAGGGACTTCGTTGTATTCAGCCATTTCTATGGAACGTGAATAAGACAAACACACAAACAAGGAGTTTACACAAGAATCGAGAATAGCTATTGATATTACCATTCGCGGTGAATCGTTTACTTGCCATACACATGTAGTAACATGAGATATAAGTTTGAGTTCATTTTTGCGTCAAAGTTTAGAAATAAATGGTTTCGAAATATTGAATTATTTCATAAGATTTTACTTGCAGTATGCAATCTAAAGCCTAAGCAATCTAAATGCTATCTTTTTATTCCGAGTAGGTTGCTAATACGGATCTATTATGGATGACATTTTGTAATTGAATCTCGTGTTAGCAACTTTTCTTTAGCTTGTAATATCATATCTCATCATCATCATCATGTCAGCTTAAAGCTGTCCACTGCTGGGCGAAGGCAAGGACATGGGTGACATGTCATTCCAAATATTCTTTTTTTGCGCCACCTTGAACCTATCCTCTCGGTGCGGATCTAGGTCATCTCGCAACTAGCCCTTTTTTTGTTGTGAAAATCCCTAGCTCATGAGGCTGCGGAGTGGTCTGTCAGACTCTTACTGACTAAAATAACCCGGGTGTTTTCGACCTGCGCAACTTACACGCCTTCTACAATAAGTACTCTTTTCGTTTTTAATGTTTAATCATCTTCAATTTTGTTATCTTCTACCGATCCGTCTTCATCTTTCTACATTATAGACATAACAAATCCATCACCTTCACCAAATATCTATCAAGAATGTGTTACATCACTACATTCACTTAAAAACCGTGATAATTTCTGACACTCATTACAAAGTGATATTCAATTAACACAAATTACTTAACCAGTCACTGTTTTATCTATAACTAGCTTCTGTCTGTTACTTCGTTCGCGTTAAGTTACGTCTTTAGTTCCTGCTCCGCTCCCGAGTGTCGTGACGTGATGTTATTTAGTTTCTCGCCTTCCTCGATAAAAGGTCTAATCAATATTTTTTCAATTCGAACCAGCAGTTCCTCAGATTAGCACGTTCAACCAAACAAACAAACTCTTCAGCTTTATAATATTAGTCAGTAATTACAACGATTGATCAATCGTTGCTGTTGATAATTTTATTTAAACAAAGATTATCCCATGATTCGAGTATCACAAAGTGAGTGGAGGTGACCTTTTGTCTGTGTAAACGAAGTTATTAACAGTTACAAGCTTAAGCATTGTTTATGCTGTATTGTAAAATGTTAATTAGTAGTTAAACTCAAATTAAATACCAAGGATTGGGGGACATCGTTTCGGGTACATGACCATTTACTTCTTGTTTCGTTTATTTATCTATATTTTTGTCACAGTAGTTGTGTTTTAAGTTATGTTATTTATAAAATGGTTAGATCTTCAGAATACTTAATAATTCAAAAAAAAAATTGATTAATTGTCGGCGGCCAATCTCAATGAAGACGAGTCAAGTACGCAGAATAGATTGGAGTGCACAAGTGTGTGCGCAAACACAGGTGCACTATCTCTTCCCTTGGTCTCATAGTCCGATGGAACGGCAATCCGACACAATCGGGGTCATACTAGAGTAGTAGTAGAGTACTTATTAACACTCTAAATCAAAATAGAAAGTGACATCTTCCTTAGGCATATTAACTTAAGGATTAAAACCAACAACATATCAGCTGCTGGTTGAATGTAAACTATGTACAAGTAGGTAAAGCCGGTACCCACCAATCAGCTTTTACTTTCAATAATACTGCGCCTGCGTTGCTTCCGCGAACGAAAGTGCTTCAGTGACTGCCGCGATTTTTTTATCGATATCGATAAAAAGTTTTGACGTTTGTTTTTTCATGAGAATTCCATGACTAACCCGATTTGGCAATGAATGTGGAGCAAAACGTGATGCTTTTTATAGTTCTTTTATTTCCCTTGTAAATTAACTTCCAAAGTCCGATCTAATATAAAATACTCAGTTTTTTGCTTGTCTAGTCAGTTGATCAAAGATGTTCAAACACTTAGATTGTAATCAAAACCATACTGAGTTACATTATAATAATACGTTATAGGCTAAAACTAATATTTTATAGTCAATGCGATAAGATAACTATGGTTTTTACTCACAAAAACTGCCTCCATCTATAGCGTCAAAAACCTTTTCTGTAAATAATTGATCACGATATTTTTTTTGCATTAAATCCAATTCAGTTCCGCGTTTAGTAAAGCCATGATAAAAAAGCGTGGCAACTATGTATTTTGCGTAGACTATGACCTAACTTATTGTATGTATTGTATATTAAACACTTCAGATTGGCGAAAATATATATTGCATATAGGTATTAATATCAGCAATCATCATACTCTGTTCAAAACAGGGACTAAGCATATTGATTTCGCAATAATTATAAATTAATTAAATCTCACACCGAGATGGCTGGTTCGAAGTGGCGCAAGAAAATAATATTTTGACGGATTTGGGAAAGTCTTTGCCCAAGAAGTGGGATATTACAGAGGTAGAGATTTTTTGTTGTTGTTGTAAGTATTAAATTCTATGTGTTTACAAAAACATCGATAAATAATCACAAACAGCATATTCGCATCACTACGAACAGTTTATCATCGGGTATGCTGATCAATGACAGCAAAACTTTCTTCTTCCAACACTTGACAACTTATTATAAGAAATAAGTATCTGCCTGTACCAATAATTTCACTTTTTTCTATTTTATCGACGTGAAAACAGGTTTAACGAGGAAATCGATTATGTTTTCGATCAAGGTGCAAGCACTGGCGTGATCTTTAACCTCAAACACGTTGTTTTACACGTGACTTCGACTGGTATTAATAGACCACCTATCTCTGATGAACACTATGGCACGTGTTGCTTGCATTTCCACGCCAAGCATAACAAAAAAATTAGGTATTCTCTTCTTAAATCATCTAGTTAATCATTCGAGACGAAACCTGTTAATTGTTTTGAATAATTTTTGCACAAAAAAAAATGCCAAAAGGTCAGACTTAGAAATAATTTGTATGTCCAGTTTTTTTTTTTTGTTTTAGACGTCTTTATGGAAAATCTAAATAATATTGTGTTAAATGGTTCTGCTTCTATTAACGATTGCGCCACCTGGTTACCCAGTAGGATAACAAAACCCAGGGGTCCTACCATCATCTTTAAAAACAGTTTTATTTTAAAATCAGTTCGCCTTGCGCACTGTTGGATTTTCAACGCTCAGCTCAGCGTCGAGAATTAAAAACTCAACCACTGAAATTGCAAAGTAATATTAAGATGGAGCTGTTTTAGAGATGGAGGCCCTCTTACAAGACAGTGGGTCTACTTAGCCGTCTTTGTTAAGTAGATACATTTCGAACACCATGCCCTTCAATATCAATTCCACTAGAAAGCTATTGGAACATTTCATTCATATTTTCACATAGATGAAACTAACAAAGGCTTTTCACCAGATACAATTGCCATTGAACCTCGGTTCCGTCGCCACACCTTGGACGCACCATGAACTTGCTGGACATGGTCATTTGACCACTTTCCCGAGGCTATTGTTGTTGGCGAAAATCTATTTGTTGCTACGGAACCTTTCACAGTATTGTCCGGGAAACGATTATTAATTTGTTTACCTGGATGATGTATTAAGAGATTAATAGTGATAATATCACATAGTGATTTTTATTCTAGTTACATTCAGCTCATCAATTCAGCTGCAAAATTACTTACCTCATACATATACAGGTAGAAAACGATGAAGAAAATACTCATCTTTTAATTAAATGCATTACTTAATACTTAACAATAAAATTACACATTTGTATATTTGTTAATTTTACATAACATCATTATGATTTGTCATCACAAATACACGAATGTAATAACTAGGTAACAAATAAAACAACAAACAAACTTTTTTTTCTGTCTTATAATTAGATTGAGGATCTATTATGACTTTCACCCTTTATTTCATTTATACTGACCATAATGACAAGTTCATCCATTGACCCCAAATACGATGTACTCTGTCTGAATCATTTAACACAAAAACTACATTAAGCGATGCCAATTCTTCACACCCTCCAAATTCGTCATGGCTTCACGAAATTATACCTTTTCTGTTCCTTCATCATCATTATCAGCATTTATTTGTTCACAAATTATTATTTAAATCAATATTATTTTGTCATTTGTATCTTTTTCGAGCTTTATTTTCTTGAGTTTTTGTATTTGGTTCAGTCTTCTTAATTTTAACTGTAAACTAGTCATAAACCTGTCTAATAAACAGAATCAGAATTTAATTTTGATTAAAACTTTATTCCTGTCTATTATTGAATTATTAATTTTAATCTCATCAAAATCTAAAATTATTTGCTTTATAGCTTTAGCTGCAGGTAGAATTGATTACAAAAATAAACTAACCTCATGTTTATAAATACACTAGCGAACCCCGAGACTTCGTTCGTGTGGTTTATTTTACCCTCGTTGAGTTACATCTTTGGTTACTGCTCCCGTGAATCGTAGCGTGACGTTATATAGCTTATATTACTCAGGAATAATGTAGCTATATAATGATGAAAAAATTGTTAAAATCGGTTTAATAGTTTCGGAGCCTATTCGGTACAAGTGACCAAACAAAAAGTATCTTTCGTCTTTATAATATTAAGTATTCATTTTAAATTACAGCTACCGCAATACTCCAAGAATATATTATCTACATGAAATGATACGAATTATGAAATCAACGACATAGCTATGCGTGCCTCATTATTGACCATATCAACTTGTGTTCCTTAATCAATGTACTCTATAATTAACGTGGCATTCCAAACGCAACGTCAAGTTACTCGTACTTACTCGTGACTGCTCGTAATGACGAAATGATATATAATTGAATTAGATAACGGAACAGTATCAGTTGGTACGAGATAGTATTTCATTAAAACAATTGACGTGGCCTTGGTTGCAGTCACGAATGTCCTTAATGTAGAAAACTGTGTGTGTGGGTGTTATAAGTAGGTATAGTTGAGAGGCTAATGAGAGAATTAGTTGGTCTTATCGGTGTAATGTGCGATATTTACATATATAAAAAAATATTAATACCCGAAGGGTTAGGCAGAGGTGTACCAATGTACACTTACAGTTCGCAGGTATGTTTAGTTCCCATGTAATAGAAGGCAAGCCTATTGCCATTATCCGGACAGAATTCCTACCTCCGAGCTGCTACTGAGAATCTCATAGAAAAACCCAATAATATTCAGATAAACACGCCATCTTTTGAGATAGGAATATAGATTGTTAACAAATTCTACTGTAGGAAGTTATACTCATAAACTTATTTATTTTTGGTTAGTTTTATTAGTTCCATATAATACAACATAACAATAGAAAACATACTCTGTAACCTCGATAAATTACCTCTATTTTATTTAAATAAATAAAAGTCAGTTGACCTAATAAAAACACCCACCTTCTATTACCTATAATAAGAAGTACTGTGCAACAAACGGTAATGCCCGATTCCTAAAACTTACCGACCGGTATTAGTAAAACTTACTAACAAACAAATGCCTTCATATTTTCGCTGTCATTGGAGTTTATTTTTCATCATACGGGTAGTTTTATATACTTATCCATAATTATAAATTTTAATTTTTGTAAACAATTCTACATTCAAAATTGTCAACAGATTTTTTACAAACGACCAGTTAAGCATTCAATAGAATAGGGGGAATATGCATGATTTCTTTTTTTTATTTAAGAAATCAATCCTTATATGTCGAGGGTATAGTGCTAAAACCCAATAAGTATGAAATTGTTACTTTCGAGATATTCAATGCTAAAGGTTCAAGGACAAAAATATTTATGAAATATAAATAAAATATTTTTTATTATTATTTTTCCTACAAGCGTATAAATTCAATTAATATTAAAAAGAACTTTTAAATTTTTGAGTGGTATGTTTTTTTAATAAAAAAATTATAAGTTGTACTGGGTACCGACTTATTGGGTTTTACCTCAAAACAAATAAAATATTTATTGTACTTTTATCAATTTATTTAGTAGAAATTAAACAAAAAAGCGAAGATTTATTTACTCCTCGTCGCTCTTAAAAGCAGGACGTGGAGAAAAACTGCGTCGCACCGATAGGTCGAAAAGCTATAGGCCAAAAACACCGCTCCGGGAACCGACGGCATACCAGGTCGTGTATGGGTCTTCGCCCTGGGGGCTCTTTGGCCCCGATTAACGGGGCTCTAAAACGCATGTTTGGAGTGGGGCCAGTTTCCAATCCGCTGAAAAACCAGTAAGCTGGTCCTGCTTAGGAAGGCGGGGCACCCGGCCGACTCACCGTCCGCATACCGCCCCGTCGTGTTGTTGGACGAGGTGGGCAAACTGTTTTAAAGAATAATAATTGCAGACCGCCTCGTCCGACACCTGAGGAATAAGGGGCGGACCTGGCGGACAATCAGTTTGGTTTTCGCCGGGGGCGCCGGTGTCCTTGTGGATGAAGCAGTATCCCGGGGTGAGGTTGTCTCGGCGGTGTCTCACATGGACATCGCCAACGCCTTCAACACTTCACCTTTAACGCCCTGGAGTTGCATCAGGGAGGCGCTCTTTTATCTTAAGGTGCCTACCTTCCTCTGCCGATCTGCCGTATAGTCAGGGCCTTTCAGAGAGGGTAGTCAGTTGACTGGCCTCTCTATACCCGGGCCAGGAAAGATGGGGTCGGCGAGAGATGATGTGTGGTGTTCCACAGGGATCGGTTCTGGCCCGCCTCTGTGGAACATCGGTTAAAACTGGGTCTTGCGCAGTGTGTTTCTCCACAGCATCGGCGTCATTTCTTATGCTGATGACATACTGGTGACGGCACGGGGGAACTCACACCGGCTATCGACAATACTGGTGACAGCTGGGGTCGCAAAAGTCGTTGGAAGGATTCGTGGCCTGCAAAAATCAGAGAATCCATGTTTTCCCTGGCCCCCAATAAATGGGCACGACGGCTGCTCTCGCACTGTTGTTGCCCAATCTCGACGGGGCATTTGTACCTGCCGGAGGCTCTACGTAGGGATCATGGGCTCGAGAGTACGAGGCACAAAGAGCAGAGCTCCGCCAGATCCTGGTGGCGGAATGGGAGGATCGACTTGGGCGACCCAGCGCAGGGCACGGAACAACGGCAGCGTGTGGAAAAAGTGGCTGGAGAGGTGTCATGGTGCCCTTACCTTCCGGTTGACGCAGGTGCTTTTTGGACACGGGTGCTTTGGGAAGTACTTGTATCGTTGTACTTGGCCGGGTCGCATATCGCGACAACTGCGTGTAGCCTCTCGCTCCGGACGTTGTTCTGTCCATTGTTGGGAGTTAGAGTGCTTGGGACGCCATCGCATTCTTCTGTGAGAAGGTAGTGGCCGCCAAGGAGGCGGTAAAATGGGAGATGGAGGCTACTTCCTCCTATCCCACCAAGAGCGGACGCACCAGGCGGTTCGGGCGGCGGACCGACCCCCAGTCCGCTGCCCACAGGCCTCATTTTAAGGTGCCCGGTGATCTACTATGAAATGGGGCCTGCGGGCTGCGGACTGGGGGTCGGTCCGTCGCCTGAACAGAGACAGGCCCGAGAGTAAATCGAGCGTAGTGTTCCCCGCGCGCCTTTTCTGGAGTTAGTGTGGCCGATGGCGTGAGCCACCACAAATCGGGCCCCATTATGGGATGGGGTCCGATTTTTGTGGTGGTGGCGGGCCAATACCTGCTGGGGTGCTCAGAGCGATACTCGTGTCCCGGCCAATGGTAGTTAAAAGAATTCTCTAGGGTTTTAATCAGTAGGTGTCCGACATACCACTCCGCCTTCCCTGAGGCGGAGGCACTCCATGAGGATTTCCTGCAAGCTAATGCACGTACAAGTCGTCTTCTTTGTTCACCAATCGAAGCGTTCAACCCAAATAATCTGCACTAAATAGAATAATTTAAAAAAATACTCGCGTGTCACGTGCTCTTGTACGAAGCTGGTCGCAAACTGTCAACAATAGCGTATTTATTGTGGGTAAAACCTGGTAAAACATGATTTATTGGGTTCTTCCTCAAACAAGGTTTAAAGAAAGTCGGTACACGAAATAAGCAAATACCAAATAACTAAATATTAACTGTTTATTTCGAAATATAATTTAACAGTAAAACCCGATAAGTATTTTTATTTGGTTTTAGTTTTTATTTTTTTGTATGTTTTCTTGTTTAGTTAACTAAAGCTAAAACCCAATAAATATGAATAATGGGTATTGCCATATGCCTTGATGAATTTTTAAATGAAAAGTATAAATACTTAAAGCAAATAAATCCTTTTATGTGGTTTAACCTTAAAACAACAATAGCATTTAGAAAGTCAACACACTTTATTGTGTTTTGGTTTTTCCGTTATGGCTAAACATGGGCACTTTATTGGGTTGTTAAATCATGTAATTTGCTTGATACTGTAAAATCTGCTTATTTGATTACACCACTGTAAAGAGCGCAAAAAACGCATTAACACGGACCAAAAAAGCAATTTTTGATTTTTTGTCACTTATTGGGTTTTAGCACTATACCCTCGATGTGTAAGAAACAGTTTAGTAAAATATTTTTTCGAATACTTAATTATAAAATTCTAAAAGATATAAGCCATCGATAACCAAAGTCATCATTGGTCATATCGAATCTCTCTGTCTAATCGGTGCATAATTAATAGTTTTAAATGTCCGTAGGTACTTCTGGGCCAATTTTAATTCCACTTTTTGTTATCTCTTCTACAATATTTTCAACTCTGAACAAAAGCGAATAAAAAAGTTCATGCACATTTCCTATTACGATTGGTAAGATAAACTATCCGTTTTGCATATATAGGAACCGAGTATGATACAAAACATCAAATCAAAAGGGAGGGCGGCGCAGCACGCATGCGCGAGAAATGACACAGTAGCCGGTGACGGGGCACGCGCTTGCGCATGCCAAGGTCGCCGCTCACCGCTCAACTCCTGCGCAGAATGGTTCGACGACCGATCTGTTCAATATTGTGATTTGATTAGTTTTAATGATTTATTGGGAGTAGCTAATGCTTGAGATATATCATGAATGTTTTTATTAAAAGCGATGCAGCTAGGAATGCCAAAAAACTATGTATGTCTTCTCAAAACATGTATAACGTTGGAGATTTTTATGAAAAACTAATGAACCGCCCCGGCTTTTCCGACTTTTACGGTGGATTTTCCAAAAATAATCTTGTTATAAATCTTCTCCGAGAAATTACGAACACAACAAAAAACAACTAGCCAAATCGGCCCAGTCGTTTTCCAGTTTTGCGCTTAGCAACACAATTAGCATTTTCATTTTTATTTATAAAGAAGATTATTTATTTTGCATTTACCTTATCGTAATTCTAAGAAATATTGTCAATTTGGGCAACACTTAGTATCTCAAAAATTTCAAATCGAGACACTCCTCGAAATAAAATTTCGCTATAAAAATAATTTGAATATAAAATGTAGCAAGCACGTTTGTTGAATACATAAACTGGAACATAAACTTCGGAATTGTTCTGTATGCCTTTAAAAGGTTTTCAAAAGATTTCTTCCGAAAAGGTTAATTTTACATTCAATGTCCTATACTCAATTTCATGCTAACGTCAAATAAATTCACTCAATGAACTTATTGCTCTTTAAATCATTGTTTTCTGTGCTATTCTATAAAAAAACCGAAAATGAGTTTAGGTGTAGTAAGATTGTGGCGAGCTGTCGATTCCTAGCATCAGTAGGATGACAGATCACCTAAATCACGGTAATATTATCCGGCCTAAATGCACTTTATTTTTAATTGTCGTACATACACACCGTCACGCCTGTATTCCTCAAGGGTTAGGCAGAGGTGTATCAATGTATACACCCACAGTTCGCCGGTACCTTAGGTCCCATGTAATAGCAGGCGAGTATATTATCATTAACCGGGCACAAATCCTAACTCCGAGCTGCTACTGATAATTTGGTAAAAGAACCCAATCACACTTTACTCGACCTGATAATCGAGCCCAAGACCTCTAGCGCAGCAGTCGCACTTAGGATCACTAGGCAAATGAGGCAGTAGAACCTAATAATTAAAAAGAGCATGAAATATAATAACATGATACTAGGTAATATCACACACAAAGACACTTGACCTACATCTCATTTCTCAAACACGCAAACCAACAAAGGTCAAATGAAAATACACCTTTATAGAAAAATAATAAGGTGTTGTATCACGTACAGCTCTGTCGTGTCATTGTGTTCAAGTGAATTATCACCTTCAATCATAACGTTGTGTATGTATGTCAATGATGTCAATATCGATATTAAATAATAGGATTATAGAAAAAATACTGGTCGTAATAATAAAATTCTAGTAGGTAAAAAAAATGTGTATTGTAGCGACAATTACATGCACACTAAGAATAGAATAGTGTGTTTCACAAAACTGAAAAAGAGCCTTAGCCAGAATTTAGTGTTTAGTGTACCGAAACTTTTTACCATTCTGATTGAAGTTACCTATTATATGTCTTCACCACCTTTGGTTAACTACTTGAAAATGCCTGAAGCATTAAGTCCGAATTTGTACGTTTCGTAGCATAAAGGTTTTTTTTGTGGACGTATTGAAAAATTGGATGTGAAACCTAATTTATAGGAGATGATCTTAAAACACTTTTTTATTTTTAAGTATTGAAATTCATCGAATGATTTTTTCGGTAACTCTTTCGAACAAATTCCACAACCCTAGCAGCACTTATTTTGACTCTACGGGTTGGATAAACCACCATTCACATAAACTTACCCATCCTTCTTTCACACGCTTATAATCGGTAAACAATAGAATTCCTCATCACATACCAACACATACTGTACCATTTCTATTAACTTAAAAACCCTAAGGCGTTGCCGCATTTCACTTTCTACTTCAAATAATGGAATATAAATTCTCGATGCAAAACCACCGTACACGTTTCCTTCGCCATCATTCAAACCACCATCAAAGTTAATCGTTTCATCCTTTGAATAGAAATCAACATATCGATGGTGGAAAGGGAAAATGTACCGAATGACGATTTGGTTGTATTGTATATTCAACCTTATTAAGTGTGGATTAAAGACTAATACAAAAAGTTATAGTTTGTGCTCTCAACTCCTTCAATAGCATTGAAGAATTATTGTTTTATAATAATATTAAGACCAAAAAGCTAGAAAAAAAAAATCGAGTTTTTTTTTACAGATTTCTTCTCGCCGACAAAGAAATCTGTCATAAATCGGTCCGATAATCGGTAAAAAAATCGGTCGTGGGCGGAGAGCGTGTCACTTTTAGTGTTAAACCTATATCGTTACAGTCCGCTTTTCTGAGTTGGTACCCGTTTGTGATTTTAAAGACGTTTCACATGAAAAAGAGAGTCAACAAGAGTAGAGTTAAGAGCACAAACCATAACTAGCCTATAAGTACGAACAAAACACAACCAAAATTGTCACTTAGTACATTTTACCTTTCCACAATCAATAGACACATTACCCAAAGAATCAAATAGAAATTCCCGATCAGTAAACAAAGCCAGACCTCAGTGACGAACTTGAATACCAATGAAAATCCAATGTGGGCATTCTCAGGGCAATGCCAAGGAACGGTTTTGAGAAAACGATATTCCGATAGTGCGTTGACAAAATACTAATGAAGGACAAATTCCTATGTCGTCATTATTCAATTCGACACATGAGAACCGAACGCCGGACTAGATATTGTAAATGGAACATAGAAACATAAAAATGTAGAAAAAAAACAGTTTATCAAAAAAAAAAACATTGATTGATTGATTGATTGACCTAACTGATGTTTAGTCGTCACCTCTGCCTGTAGACATCTGCAATACCAGAGGCCTTGCAAATGCGTTGCTATCCCAGATAAAAAGTTAAAATGTCTCATGTGCCTGTAATTACACCGGCAACCATACCCTTCAAACTGGAACACAGCAGGGCAGCTTTGCGGCAGAAATAGGTACGGTGGTAGTACTTCCCCAGACAAGCTCCTTCACAAAGAGCTCCACTACTAAGTAATAACAAAATAGAAGCCATTGCATATTCTTTACGATATTTACAAATAAAAAAAGAAATACAAGCATGTCATATGCCTAGATCACAATAAACAATTCCTTTAAATAAAAATGCAGTTCTTAGAAACCCACCCACAGTAAAAACCAATATTATGAGCGATGGTACAGAAACATGTAAATTACGCTTGTGGTTGCCAATGCCTATAAACAATGCTATGTTATTTATTAAAATTGCTTTTTTCACATTCAACATTATTCTAAATTCACTTGGCAAGGATCCAGCTATGCAGAAATCATCGCATTAAAAAATATAGACCATGTACGCTGTATACAAATCATGTTGTTTGGTACAGTCGAATAAACTACTTGGTATACAGGCAAGATTATTCGTCTTTCTACTACTTGCATACATACCATCAAGCCTGTGTTCCCCGAAGGGTTGGGCAAAGGTGTACCAATGTACACGCACATTTCGCCGGTATGTTTAGGTCCCATATAATAGGTCAACGCTAATTCTCTGTGCCAGCTTAGAGTTAGGATTTATGCCCGGTTATTGGCAATAAACTCGTCTTTCTACTATACTGCCAATATTCATTTTTACTGTATGTGTCATAACTTTTTAGCTTATGACACACTCAAGAGAGTGGTGTAAAAGAATTGACTGCTCAGTACATATTTACAACATTGTTTAAAAGAAATTGCAAGTAAGCTGCCCGTATACCAAATAGTTTGTTTGACTGTACAAACAGCTTTTGTTGCACATCTTAAATTGTGTATCCATTTTTACCATATACCTACTTACTCGTATTACTATTTTGAATTTTGTTCACGTTTATGGAAATTATTGTCATAATTTCACTTCAAATTTAAAATTTTACTCATGTGTTTATTTAACGGTTTATCTCTTTTTTTTTCCAGAATCGGTCTTTGCGGATTTGATAACCCACACAGAGATCAGAAGACAGAAGAAGTAAGAAGACACATAGGACAAGTAAGTTATCTTCTTTTAATTTTTACATACTTAGTATAAAACAAAGTTGCCTCCCGCCGTCTGTCCCTCTGTACGCTTAGATCTTTTAAACTCCGCAACGGATTTTAATGCGGTTTTCACGTAAAGATAGGGTGATTTAAAATGAACGTTTTTACGTGTAGAACATCACGCTGTGACCAACAGGGGCGGAACAGTATCCAAAGACGTAACTGAACGCCGGTGACACCACAGGGTTTATAGCTAGTTTCTTTATAAATACCACCTAACCAGAGTTACGCCAGTTTTTTTCTTTGAAAAAAAAAATACATAGCTAGCTAAATTAATAACCTAATAACCGAATAACCTCATGCGTTCATCCCAGACATAATTTGTATAAAGTAATTGTTCTAAAAAACACGTATATCTACATATATGGCAAATAGCTTTAATGGGTATGTAAATTCAAGCCAGATAACTATCTTAGATCTTGGATAGGTCAACGTAGAACTAATACTAATGATGTAGCCACGGTTGACACTGATATACCGACCACTGATGAGTGTTGACACCTACACTAAAAACTATGATGAGTTCACGACCAAATAAGCAAATGCTGAACGACTTGACAATATGAGCTGAACGAATTGGATGTTTTAGCTAGCGATCAAATTGATAATGATGATGATTGGATTTTAGGATTAATTAAATAAGAATTTACAAACTACCCCGCCACTAACTACTATAGCCTCCTTACCGCGACTGCTACGCTAGAGATCTTGGGTTCAATTCCTAGATCTAGCAGAGTGTTATTAGGTTTTTCTATGAAATTCTCAGTAAAGGCTCGTCCTCTATTAGATGGGACCTAAATTATACCGGCAAACTGTGGGTGCACATTGATATACCTCTGCTTAACGCTTCGGGGAATACAGGCGCGATAATAATAACATAAAAAATCCTAATATTAGAACCAGATACAGGGTCAAAAGGTATTGTATTCATTGAACATATTTTTTCTCGAATAGAAGAAAAAAACTGCTGTTATAACACCTCCAGTCGTTTTGAATTAACAATGAACACATCAATTTTAGTCGTTCAATCATAATTTCTGCCACCCACCGCGATGATGATTTTTATTACCTACTTATCCGTACTTGATATTATAAATGCGAAAGTAACTGTCTGTCTGTCTATCTGTCTGTTACGCTTTCAACGGCTAAATCACTGAACTGATTTTAATGAAATTTGGTACGGGGTAAGTTTAAATCCCAACAAAGCCCCAAATCCCACATAAGCTATTTTTGAACCAACTTAAAAAAAAGCAGGAAGTTCTCAATTTGGCTGTATTTTTTTATTCCGCGACTTCGTCTGCATCAACGATTTCACGGGCAAAACTAGCCAGGATATAAAATGATAACATTAATACAAAGACCACCATACAGGCAAAATAATAGATGAAACCACTGTCAATCATGAAGCCTCCCATCATGTTAACATTGAAACAAAAAATTCGACAGACGATCAACAAAGTACAGCAAACAAAAACAATAGTTGTTCGCAAGGAAGTGATGATGAAGAATATTTTAACATACATACCGACAAGTGTATAGGTATGGAAAATAAATATCATGAACAGAACAATAGCAACAAAATTCTTGATATACAAATGAGATGAAGTATCGAGCTGTCATATACAAGGTTGATGCAGATAGACAGAGATCGTAATCATGTTTTTATTTGGAGGAATCTGCTGTTGGATTATATAGAATGCAATAAAGATTTGAAATATAACGATATCGCTTTGAAGCGCGTGTATTTAGGGTGTAGAAAGATACAACAAACTCAGTAATATTGAGTAAAAATGATTAATTACTGGGAAAAGAATTTTAGTTTTTGGTTTGAAAAATATTGTGCTGTGTCACCCAACAGTTCAGGGAGCATTTGGGGTATTTAAAGTTTAGTTAGAACATTTCAAACATATGTTCGTAAAAGTTTGCAAAAAGTTTACACTTTTTCCTTCAACATTTCCGTATCAAGCAGGATCCCAGATACGGTCTAACCCAAAAAAAAATCGTTTTGATGGGAACAACGCATAACTTTCGGCTTCTATAAGTACCTTCTTACATTTATTAGTATTTCGTTATCTATAACAACTTGCAACTACAATCCATCATAACAAAATCGCCCCAAAATTAATTCAAATTGCATCTGTTCAAACAAATCCAATTTCATCGATCACCTTGAAAGCAAATTTGAACCCGATATAATCATCATGATTATTGTGGGCTCGATTGATTACATAGAACATACAACGATCGAAACAAACCTAAGTAAGGCCAGTAGCTTAATGAGAAAATACTCGACAGCTTTTATTACCCGTATCTAACATGTACTTGAAACAAATAAGTTTCTGTGAGGTCACATTGTCTGTATCCGGCCTAATATATGGAATTGCTTAGATCGATTCGATACAGTGTGGTTGATTTCAAAACAGACAAATTACTGTGAGACGAATTATTGTGTTCTGTGGGCGGTAAGTAAACCTGTCACTGCTTATGCAAAAATTTGATCTTTGACCTTAGACTTATTGTTACTGTACATCTGGTGCGTGGTTGTAATACCACACACCAGACGAATGGTAATGAGAAAAATGTACATGATCTGTCACATGTTTAATTTTTTTGTTTAACTTTGCCCTACACTTAGAATTTCTCCTGTATCGTGGATGCCTTTACTAACATAATTTCCCATACACCAACAGCCAGACCTGGAAGAACTATCTGTAGGCCTTACAAATATTTGTTACATGCGAGAATCGATACCCACAACACGCAGCGTAGCAGCCAAACGCTTAGGCACTGCGCCAAGCGTATCAAATTGGTTGAGTGTAAAGAAGATAAAAAAACATGTCAAATATTTAAAGAAATAAGAGTAGAATATTTTATGGATGAAATAAATTAAGGCTTATCTGCTACCTTAACTCCAGCTTACCACTTGACGAAAACAAGCAACGATATACAAAAACCAGTGGCTTCAACATGAATTATCCTCGGCTCACTGGTTTCAAGGAATTCGGTTCTACCGCGCGACAATCATATGCGTTTCGTCAAACCACATGCAACTTCCCTCTACCGGTCGTTTTAGTAATTAAATGTTAAATTATTCCTTCAGTGATTATGTGGATGGAGGAAACGTGTTGATCTATAAGGAAATGGGAGCGATTCTGAACAAATTGAGATGAAAAATTGTGATTGCAATATGACATTTATGCGGTTATGATTAAGCTTAGTTTTGCCAAAATTGATTCGACATTCTGGGTTGGTTTCATCCAAAATCTCTCAATAATGAAATCCAAAGAAGTGAAGTCAAGTAGGTAGTTAAATAATTACGTCAATTGTGTTAAAATTGTTTTAATTTTGCAATCCAACAAATGACAACAGATGTAACTTGATTAATGTCTAAGATTTCTATTAACGATAATCAAACTTAAAATGTATTCAAGGCAACAAAAAAGAGCGCTACCTTTTTCAAATTAATCGCTTTTGACATCTTTATAAAACTGACAAATACGTCAAGACAACAAATTATAATTAGTTGTTAGTTTTATCCTACTTCCTACTAATATTATAAATGCGAAAGTCTGTGTGTTTGTCTCTTCTTCACGCTCAAACGGCTGAACGGATTTTAATGAAATTTGGCTTTGCGATAGATAAGAGTGCGGAATAACACTTAGGCTACTTTTTATCCCGAAAAAATGTACGGTTACTGTGGGATAATATGTCAACTTTGACGCGGACGAAGTCGCGGACAAAAGCTAGTTTGTTTCATAAAACATAATAGTATAGTACGACAGCGCAATCAAATTTGTACGACGTCACAAGAATCGTGATAATCCTTTAATAAAAAGAATATAAATAACCCTGCTATTGTAAACTAGGAAACAGTTACCTAAGTACTTAACAAAACATATGCACAAAATTCCAAGTAATATAACAAAGAGAGTAAAAACATTAATAATATTAAGCAAAATGTACTAGACAAGGAAGCATCATTCTCATTACATATTCTACTAGATTCCTATCAGCAGTGCGATTCTCTAAAATGCAAACTCGAAAACGAGTCTCACTAAAGTGATCGCGCTCACTTCGATAACGAACCAACTTGTCATTGGTTTAGTATTCGTTCGCCGTGGTGACGTCACCGGCGTGATCGTGTTTAACAGAGTACCAATTTGTAAGCTCACTGCGGATTCAGCTTTCGAATTACGAAGTGAGGCTTAGAGAATCACACTGCTGAACAGACGTAACGCTTGTTCGTGTATTAAACATTCGCTTTCTGTATCTTTCCAAATGACAAGGTCGTATAAAGGTTACCTGTCATCTAATAGTCGACTCTAACAGTTGTATATGAAGTCATTAAAGTAATGCTGTTTATATTTTTCAGAATATGTCAATTAAAGTCATGTTTCTTGGTCATCTTGTAAAATCAATATCTTTGGTGTGTTAGCTGATTCCACAGGCATTTCAAAATCGATGATTCCACTGGCATTTTTAAATCAGTGGTTCTCGTGGCTTTATTAAAAATATCAACCTAACTTATTATTTTTTTTAATTTTTGGTTTCTAAATCTAGATCAACTTTGCTTAGTATCTACATTATACATAGACCACTTTATAGATTGGGGAAGTTTTGGAATGATGAAAGCACTAAAGACATTATTTTGGGCGAGCAATTGGCTGTTGAGCTGCGTGTCGCAGGTTCGATTAGGTACCGCACGGAGCATTTATTTGTATGGCCTACAGATCGTTGTTCCGGGTCTGGTTTTTTGTGTATGTGAGTTTATTTGTTTATAAACACACAAGCGCTCCTGGAGAAATTCTTGGTGAGAGGCAAAGTTTTTCTTAAAAAAAAAAACTGTTACTTATGAATTACTAAGTAAAGGTATCTACAATATCAAAGAACATCATTAGACATGCATAATGAGCACAAACCTCCCATTAATCCTCCACTCATCACTAAAAGCTCCACAAAAACCGACCATTGTAATAAAATCAATAACGAAAAAAAGCTATTCTCACACATTTAAGCTCTAATTGATTTTGATATATTTTTTACAAGCAAACATGGCCATCTTCCGCATATTTGATTAATTCAATTATTTATTACAATACTTTGACATGCTCTTATGAACTATAGGTCAATAAAGGTCAAAATGTAAGGTTATTTTGGTACCTATTCTATTGTTGAACACCTTTGTCATGTCTTAAATCGTAATGAGATGAATGGTGGAAGTAATCTATAGTAATATAATAAAGCTAAAGAATTTTTTTGTTTGTTAGTTTATTTACACGCGCTAATCTCAGAAACTAACAGTCGGATTTGTAAAAAATCTTTTTGTATGTAATAGCTAGATTCATGAAGACTAGAATAGGCTATATGACATCCGCCTACGACACATGGGAGCGGAGCAGTAACGAAAGACGTGACATACGACACGGGGTAAATTGCTAGTCGATAAAATAAAATCAGTTTTTTTTCCAAGATTTTCTACTCGATATGAGCTACCGTACAGCGAAAGGCCTTAATAAAAGTTATGAATGTGATAATAATGCCAAAGATTATTAAGTTTGAAATGCATAATAAATATTTAGTTTGTGGAAACAGAATGATCGAACCATATACTTACAACATGATCTACTGGACTGGTCGAAGAATTTCCCATCACTCGCAGTAAATTTCGTAAGAGATGATTGCTTAAGCTTGTAATTAATTTATCAACATCATATTGCAATCAATTGACTTAGCAAGTGTAACGATCACGACCATATCATGTTATAAAATAATTTCCTTAATCGATTTATGGTAGAATTCACAAGCTAACATGAAAAGACAATCTTTATTTGGTGAAGGGGCCCGCTGACGGTGGTCCAATACCAGTCAGGGGCGCGGATCATGCTTCAAGCAAATACCGGGATCCCGATTTATAGGAACCGTGGGGTTTTATTCGGTAAAAGTTCGGCATAACTCTTCGTTCACTCCAGACGGAGGGTTTCCCCACGAAAAAAAAACCATCTTTATTTCGAGAATAAACACACATTTCATCAAAAACAGTACTAAGGTAATTGATACACAATAAACTAAATACATAACGATTCAAAAATGTCCCTAAAAATAAACGCACAGGCTGAGAATGTGCGCTTATTTGATTTAGTTTAAAGAGTTTAAAAATTACCTACTTAATACAGAGACCATAAGATCGTTTTTTTTAGTTTCGTTGTTTATAATTTCCGACATTATAATTTGTCATGTTTTTTTTTTATAAACGGGAAATCATCAAATAACTTCCCCCGTCCTGGGCGGGAGGGAGTGTCAGACTTTTACTGACTAAAACCCGTCTATGTTCCTTCATGTGCCCTTTGCGTTCCGGGGGCGCGGTATCTCTTTCGAACAACCCGCAGCCCCGGCAGGCATCGGCCAATTTGTCATGTTGCGCCAGACTTTTAAGTTTTCACTTCTATCGATAGTCCCCATGAATGCCTTTTTTTCCATACCAATGACTAACATTGGTACCTCTTGCCAGTTCCAATAAAGCCTTGGGCTATTTCACATTCACTTTTCATTCATGCCCTGCATTTGTCAGTGCTCAATTTTGAAGCATCCGGCCGATATGATCTTTGTATGTCAGTCACATCATCCTTGTACTAAGGTCGCGACTCGAGAAGAAGCCACATCTGGCATTCTGCCACAGCTGCAATATGTAATAGGATTTTATTTACTAACATGCTGTTGGTGAGAATATTTTATATAATGTTTTGATGGTAAAATAGAGCCTATAACAATCAGGGATGGGATATAGGAGCTTTTTTTTGTAAATAATAACATTTTCCGGATGTATAAGGAATCATCGCATGAAGACGGCTTGACCGATTCGACAGATATTTTTCTTGTTGAGTTCTTAATGAAATGTTTTAGAAAATCCACCGAGAATGTCGGAATTGTATATAAAATGCTCAATTAAATAGTTCTACGTTCTATAATAGTAGGTACCCGTGGGGGGGGGGGGGGGGGGCAGGGCGGATCGCTAGTCTAATAATATTGAGTAGTAAGTGAATATATACAAAATCGTGAACAAACCACAAAAGTAAACCCAAGTTATTATGTTTAACCACCAAACCTTGATATCATTCTATTAAAAACTCATAAAATTGCGTACGTAGTTACTTATTGCTCTATGCAATTTGTCCATGATAATTTTGATACGAAATAATATAGTTTCGTAATAGCATACAAAATTAAATCTACAGAAGTAAATATACCTTTCTATCAATACGAGCCAAACCGCAATTTTATTAACTTTTAGGAACGATCACAATCTAATCTTATCTCGTCTCAATCTCTCAAAAATGCCTCTAATTTACTAAAAGATTTTGGTATTGATTGTCAAAGAGATGAGATTGCGGCTTCATTTGAACGTTTTAAATAAAAAGTTTATTCTCAGACAACTACAGTCCATAGAAAATTAGTAACACAAAACTTATAAACTATGTTAGTAATAATAACAGAAATAAACTTTGAGATAAACTTTGCAAAAGCTTGTTTGTGACGGACAAAAAGTGATCTTATAGGAAATCCGTCTTTTGTTTTTAAGATACGCAACTCAAAAATGATCCTTAAACATTGTTATTTCTTTGCCAACAGGGTGTCAAAATAAAAATGGACGACGCCGGTAACATACTCATCAGACGCTACTCCAAGAGTAATGTATTTGTGAAGAGTACGGCAGCCACTAGCACCGAAGAGACGGCTATCGGCCAGGACATAGTCAAGCTACCTGGGTACTCACTGGAACAGGAGAAAATATTTAAGGTAAGGGTTTAATAGCTTTTGTATGAGTAAACATGGTGTATATGTCGTGATTGTCCAATGGCTAAGGCGCCCGCTTCTCATACATGAGGTTGTAGGTTCGAAACCGGGCAGGTACCAACGTGACTTTTTCAATTTATTTATTTATTTATCTGAACTTTACGCAGAGAACGTACAAAGGCGAACTTAACCCTTTAAGCGCCCAGCACCCGGCTCCTGAGTCGAACGAATTGACTCGGAATCCGGGTGCTGGGCGCTAAAAGGGTTAATGCTTTAGGTTAATTCATATGTATACGTACTTTTTGAGTGTATCTCAGACATCTCAACGCGCGCTTGACAATTTGTTACTTAATTGTTTTGTTCGGAGAACCGGTTGTTGGGGTAAATGTAGCTAAATAAAAGAAAATGTATGATGTAGAAATGTTTTTACAGAAGACGAGGTTTAAAATTTTTATCTTATTGGACAGAAGATGAATAAAAATCGTAGTTAAAACAAATTTTATCTTAATCTACTCTACAGTTTTTTGCTACTATAAATCGTAATAATTGAGATTTAAAAGCAAATATTTAATGACTATTAAAGTACCTATTCAAATATGCTATTAACACATTAACAACAAATAAAAACAAATGTAATGTTAAACAAAGCCATTGATCAAGGAATGTAAAAAACTTTATAGGCGTTATTATTTTAAGTGTTACAAATAACTTGGTTTAACAATTTACTACAAAAACGTTAACTTCAATGTCAGTTTGAAAAATGGTTTCCATTTTATTAAAATATGATAACAGATTATAGTGTTTCCTTTTAACATCATTTTAAATTCAATGAACTCGTTCTAAAATATTTTGCTAGTGTAATTATAAATGGTACACAAATACCTAACATAGTTATTTAAATAAGCAAACACCATTTCCGATTACCATAGCACCAGCTACTGTTTAACCAAATAAAAACCTTGTACCGTATTAAATTTGTATAATCCATACAAATATTATTAATGCCAAAGTAATTCTGTTTGCATATCTGTCACGCTTTTACGACTAAACAACTGTACCGATTTTAATGAAATTTGGCACGGTGTAAGTATGAACCCCAAGAAAGGAGATAGGCTACTTCTTGTTTCCCGAATTCGTCTGCGTCCTAATATTTGCGCCGACAAAGTAGCGGACGAGAGCTACTGCAGAATAAAATAACTTCATTAATAAGTGTGCCTTTGATAAGTTCTTAACCGCAATTTTGTACCAAGTCCAGTAGGTACATAATGTATACATAGGTGCATCTAATTACACGTTTCTAGCTTATCCTTCCTCTTGCACCAACTACCTATGTTATTAACAAAATTATCGTCCAACGAAATTAAATCAGAATTCTAGTCTTTACTGCTATCGAAATATGAATTTTAAATTCTAATTTATGGGTAGGCAAGGTAAACTGGTTCGTTGTGAACATACCAAACAAGCGTCAGTAGTTATTTCCGTCAAGATGGATGCGTTTATGAAATAAGATGTCGTAACATTTGCCTATTAATTTCATGGTTGCCCACATAATGATCTAAATTGCTTGCTTGATGATCATCGGGCCGGTCTTCGGTAGAAATTACTTGTTTGGTAACTCAAACATTGGTTTTTTCTTTCTCATTTTAAAGTTCCATGTAGCGATTAAAAATTTTCACTCGCGTCTTTTTGAACGCGGTCACACACAATAGGCATCTATTGTTCGGCTGTTACTTCATCTTTTACTGCTACTGGTTCCATAATTTCCTTATGTTCATCGTTATTAAAGACAATAATCATGGTAGAAAAAAAATTAAGAGGGCGAGGCATTACTCTAATGCGCGTTGCGTTAGTGCATCCGTCATTTGTGGTGCATCACGACTGCACAGATTGTGTCCGAACACGATTCTCTGTGACCATGACATTGCCCCGTAATTTCAACATTTTATCAACATTTTAGTGTTACGAAATATTTTGTACTTTGAAGATGAGTTATAGTTAGGACTAGTGAGAATTTACTTCTTCAAAATAATACTATTACTTGCTAAGTATTTTATCATTGCAAGAGAAAGATTTCTTCTTATAAAG
This sequence comes from Caradrina clavipalpis, assembly GCA_932526535.1. Classification (NCBI taxonomy): domain Eukaryota; kingdom Metazoa; phylum Arthropoda; class Insecta; order Lepidoptera; family Noctuidae; genus Caradrina; species Caradrina clavipalpis. The sequence continues at coordinate 4,551,108 of OW052088.1, forward strand.
AAAAGGCACGAGCATTGATCACCACGCTTACTTAAAGCGTATTGGCAATTTCAGATTTATATTAGGTACGTATATAAAAGAAAAAAATCCTTACTTTGACCGATCTCAGTAATGCTCAAGGTAGAAATAGAAAGTACATATGAATTGAAAAAGTCACAACATCATTATTATTTATACAATTCATTATGAAAACACTTATCCGATTATTTCATTACGATTGTAAGACGATATGCTTGTGGAATTGTAGATAGTTGGCAACAAGAATACCATTCAACGTATAGGCCATGACATTTGTAAATACGCTACTAATGACAAAGCGAACGCAAATGTGAATATAATAACTAACTGTGATTGCAAATTAGCAGGCTCAACTGTTATACAAGTGCTTTCGTCGTAACTGACACTATAGGTACAAGAAGTGGTACGAGACAATGGAAAATTCACTTCCTTGCATCCGAAAGATTCATTACCAATTCATACACCATTACCTACAAGGTTTTACGTAAGTCTGCAGCAAACAATGAGGAAAGATAGCACCATTAAGCAAGGGAGGGAATGGTCATTGCCTCACATATTTGTTTGGATGTTATTCCATTTCCTTGGGAGTAACGAAAGCGAATTCGCAGAAAGTAGACCATTGTCCGTGCCCAGAGCCGAAACAATGTGATGCTTCAATTAATTGCTATTGTGAGAAAAATTACACCTTTAACTATTATTATTAACAGCGATATTGCAAGTAATGTAAATGTTACATATTCTATAATAGTTACAATATGTAGGTTACCCGATTTAAAATTCAAGATAACTTTAATAATAAAAAGACATAGTAGGTTTTCATGTACAGACTGTTGATCGAAGTTCAGAATACAATAATCTTTTTAATATTTGATTAGCATCTGTTATATGATTAGTAGCTATAAAAAAATTATAATTACCAAAGCTGTAACATTGCAAAAATGTCTTGATAAGTCAATCGTTGCACTATTACATTGCAATGTACGTCTTCATTAAAAGACTTCAATTTCCTCGAAACAATACCGTCAAGTGTTGTAACTGTGTGATCTCTGGGATTTTTTTCTGTGCGATCTGACTCGTTTCCCACACCGAATTCCCTTGTGACTAAATTAATTTAAAACAATACTATCAGTAGTGTCAACCACAGTTTTTAAAGTAGATCTAAACTACTTCCAATGCACAATAAACTTGGTAATGTTGGGACATTAATTCTCAACCATTCGCATATGACTACTGTTTTATTGGCGAATAAAATAAATGATCCATCTAAGATTTATTCTATTGATGCTATTAACTTCACAATGTTATACAACATGTTAGCAAATTATTCGTTTCTATCAAGCCTTTGTGTGGGAACGGAAGAACCATCCAAACCATTTGTCTTAACAAAACATTTACGTCAAATCTTCCATTACAATTTAGGACTTGCCTCAAACAATTCATCACTTCCCAAAATGCTCTCAATTAACTAGACGAGCTTGTGTTGCAACAATGGAATGTTTCAGTTTTAATTAGAATTCTTAAAATGCATCAATTTAACTCGTACTTGTATGACTCTTATTTGAGTCGCCGTCCGATGATTTACGAATTGCGTCGGTGAAGTTTTTAAAGATACCATCTATATAGTCTACTGGTCCGGACTGACGGACGGACTCGACAACTGCTTGCACTGGTTATGTAACAACTTTATAAGCCTCATTCAATTTCGTCGATGCATCTGACTCGGCGTTTTCGTTTGTCTCTCGGAGTTCCTCAGTCGAATCGAAAACCTTTTGGAAGTATTTGAGATTATCTTAATAGATTTAGATCACGTCGTGCTGGAATTTTAACTTTCGTGACTTTGATGTTTGATGAAAATTATGAAATCAAAGAAGAAAGTTTAAAAAGACACGAAATGATGGAAACGTGACAATAAATTTCATTCAATACTTTCGTTGTAAGAAACCAACGTACGTAACATTGTATTGGTAGCTTCTGAACTATAGATAACTTTTAGGAAACTTTATTCATATTATAATTAACAGCGCTCACTCTTGACATATTCATTATAAAGATGGGCACCCTACATGACGTCGGCTTGATTTTTGTTTGATCGAGCGATTGTCTTTTCATTATCGAACGATGGCTTGTTATGTAATATTAATTCGATAAGATCTTCTAATTTAGACGCATTCAATCGATCGTCCAACAATTTGTTTTAGATCATCGCTCGTGTTAATTATGATAAAAAAATATACACGTTATTTGTAACTGTCTGTTACTCTTAGTGTGTTTGTTATAACTTGATTGGTGTTATCTCATCTTTTGAATTATCGTTATTGTGAGTCACACTACCAAGTACAGATTCTTTTTGTATCAATTGTTTATCTCAATATCTCATCACGTCACTTCCATGGGAAATAATTATCGAAACCTTGTGTACAGTCTGTTGAGTCTATATTCGTATCAGACTATCTAACACTCTCAAATGCTTGCGCCCTAGTATCTATGCTTTAAAGAGCATACTTAACATTATCAGAAATCTCAGCAGGTAGCTAAGTCGCTTTACTTTTAACGGAGATAGGATTAACACCCTCACTTAACGCGTTCTGCAAAAGCCATGTTTATTTCGCTCTATTTTATATCCTGTTTCATTCTCTTCCAGTTATTCGACATGAAGAAGTTCCAATCCAACGTGAACCGTGAGCTGCGTCGCTCGTACCCTGACCGCAGGAGGCTGGAGACGCAGTGCCTCAGCGCTATCGCCTTCGTGAAGTCGGACTCCGATCTCCTCGACTGCCCCATCTGGGTGCTCATCATCAACGTCGTCGCTATGGACATGCTCAAGTCTAAGCTGCCACCGGGTGAGTTCACATAACATAACATAACATAACATAGCATACCATCACGCCTGTATTCCACGCCTTTATACCCTTAAGGGTTAGGCAAAGTGTACCAATTTACACTCACAGTTCACCGGTATGTTTAGGTCCCGTGTAATAGGGTGCGAGCCTATTGCCCGGGCTCAAATCCTAAGTCCAAGCTGCTACTGAGGGCTGCGGGTTGTTCGAAAGAGATACCGCGCCCCCGGAACGCAAAGGGCACATGAAGGAACATAGACAGGTTTTAGTCAGTAAAAGTCTGACACTCCCTCCCGCCCCACCCAGGGCGGGGGAAGTAATTTGATGATTTCCAGCCTTTAAAAAAAAAAAAAAGCTGCTACTGAGAATTTCATAGACAAATCCGATAACACTTTTTCCTCGACCTGGGGAATCGAACCCAGGGGCTCTAGCGTAGCATTTAAAATAATCAACTGATTGATGTAGCCTTCACGTGTTGCAATACATTAACATAATTATACCCAGTGCACTGTGGGAAGTCAAATCAGTTGCCATACACCTGCGCAAGAGTGCTATGGAAAAAAGAACATCCAAATTAACGCATTAGTTTTGTGCAATATAAAGACTAAAAATAGGTACAAACAAAAACCGAAATAAAAACAAGTATACAGTTAGGTAAACACAAATTAACTTGTCCTTGCATAATGACGTTCGGTGTAATTAATATTTTTATCTATTTTCAAAAGATAATATGCAAGGATTAATTATGATGAAGTTTTTAAAACACTCCTTTTTATTGATTAACTAAATTAAGTTTTGATTGTGGCAGTTAGAAACGCGATGGAATAACAAGCATGCAAGATGATGTAAAAGTATTTCTGGACATACCTATAGCAGAATCATAAAGAGGAGTGGGTCGGTTTTTTACACCTCTCAAAAGATTTGATAAGCATTAAAGGCACAAAAAGGAACAAAAACAATGCAGGTTTTAGGATTAGCGATAATATGCACTTTGGCGAATCACATTGAGAGCAAAAAAGTGAATTATTTTGTGCAGAAAAAGTCTTGATATTAAGTTTATTACAGCGAGACAAATCAACACTATGTTGTGTCGTTTTTACTTGGAATTTAATTGTAATCTCTTCACGGTTATAATCAAAGTCTTAATCTTTAGCTAAAAATTGTTGCAACTCGCATAAATTTGCAATTACGGCACGCAGACGCAGTGTCTGAGCGATTAGCTGCTGCACTGTCGCGAGTTCGATTTTCGCACAAAACAAATATTTGTACGGCCAGCAGATAAGGAGTTGTTTCGGGTTTAGCTGTTTATGTATGTGAGTTTATATGTTTGTAAACGCACCAAAGATACAAGAGAAATTCCAAGAGTGGGGCAACGATTTATAAAAAAAAAATGAAATTAATAATATTACATTCAAAAAAAATTCCTTTCACTGATTTTTCTACTGCAAATACCTTTAAAATCTCTTCATTATCATCTTTTATAGCTTCATTTATAATTTAATTAACACTATCATTACCAACTTGCTCACTATCTGCATTGACTAGAGCTTGAATCCGGTTGTCACGTCAGCTCTCGACCTTGGCCGAACAATGTTCACTGTCACTTTCTAAGCATGCACTTTGCAGATCATACTATACTTAATATAATACATCTGAATAGAATTTTTGTTCGTTTATATCTGTGGAACTTCCAGTCGGATCAGAGAAATTATATTTTTGTATATGATAGCCAGATCTTTAAGCAATAGTATGGGTTATATAACATCACGCTACGACACACGGGAAGGGAGCAGTAACCAAATACATAACATAACGCGGGTGGAAGCCTAGTGCATAATAAAAGAATTGTAAAACAAAACGGAAAAGGAATATAATTATTTGGGTACTTAAAAACTTACCAGTTTTTGAACAAATGAACGGAAAAGGTGCTAACAAGAGATTTTGTTTTAATGTTTCTCCCAAAAACCTAATCTTTTCAAAGGTAACATAAGTGGTAGGTTGGGTAACTAATTGCCTACAAAAGATGAAGTTTGATAAAAATGATGGATATGCTTCCCACGAACCATTACATACCATACATAGCAGACCAATTACTTTTTATATAATTATGCACTTATGAGATGTAGCTAAGCTTAATGTGGAGAGATTTGAAACTAACTATGCGTATCGTCACGCTGTTTTCACTTACGGAGAGGATAGAGAACTAGCGTTTATCAATGAACTTAGAGCAGACGATACACCTAAGAAAAATACTCCAACTTAACTTTTGGTGGCACAAAGCATAATAAATAAAAAAAGAGTGCGGCCGGCCGGTCAATTCTGTCAAAAATCTCCTTCGATTTAATGTCTGCTGTCATCCCATATTATACCAGAAATTGATAACTGGCAAGCTCACTTCACCAAAATTCACCAATGGAGATATTCATGGAATATCACTGCAAGAAACAATATCAATATTTTTTTTAAACATAATCTTAGGTACTACAAAAATACGAAACTTTGGATAGATGCATGTTTAATACTCAATCATGCCAGAACGGCTGAATGGATCACAGAGAAAAAATATAATCTGGATTATCATAAAGGCTACTTCTTATCTCGGAAAAAATTTCATGGGATAATATTTCAACGTTGACGCGATCGAAAACACAGGCAGAAGACATCAAAAACAATTATAAGCTACTCTAAAAATTAAAACAAAAGACACTCAAAACCGTTATCATCGCTAACTTTAACACGATATACAGACACAATACGCTCGAAATATTTATATGAAACATAATATTTCATATGAGCTCCATAATAAAAACACTTCCGCACTAAAAACGTAGCGATATCATCACTAAGTTGTTTAGTGCGGCTAGCCACGATGCTTAAAAAACTAGCAAATGAGCAACGCATCGGTTTTTGTCATATTTTTTTAAATATAGGCTTCATTAAGTAAAGCATGGTCAAGGTGGGCGGGTTGCGAATTTGGGAAAATATTTGTGATGAGGTCAGTAATGGCCGTGGAAAATTATGTAGCTGCTAGCTTTTGCTCGCGACTTCGTATGCGTAAATGTTGGTTATTGAGGACGCAGACGAAGTGGCGGAATAAAAACTAGTTTATTTCCTTTCTTGAGGTTCTAACTTACCCCGTATCAAATTTTATCAAAATCAGTTTTCTGGTTTAGCCGTGAAAGCGTAATAAACAGACAGAGTTCATTTCATTATTAGTATGCATCATTAAGTTCACGGTTTGGATGGTAAGTGGCATTTTTGGCCACAAGTACATATGCATCATTAATTAAATAAAAAAAGCTTTACAAAATATAATCGTATGCTATCATTTACATAACGGGTGGGATATTTTGACTATTTAAGTGTAGCGTTTTTTTGTGGAGTGTTTTTTTTTATAACCAGCTAAAATTTATTTTCTTATTTTTATGGATCATGTACTGAATGGTAAAAAAAACTTGTTGTGATGCCACTCCATCATTAAACATAACATCAGTTGGTTATTAATTCTGTTTTTGGGTAACATGGTATGCTTAACTGCCATTCATAAAATTCTTATCATTACTAGTCATACATTTTTCTAAAAGATTACGAACTTTAAAAACTGGTCCATTTTTAATGTCTACTAATTTTATTGTAACAACACCGCAATTCCTAAGAGTATCCATAATTAAATCCACTACGCACGACCCACACACAGACTCACATTAATAAAATCCATCCACGATCAAAAGTTCTTCATTAAACCCAGCAAAAACTAAACAGGAAATGATTTCGTCTACTACAGAGCACCTATACGACTTATAAATTGGTCACAAAACCAATTAAATGTCTAACAAACATACGTGACCAACGTTCCGCATATTTAGATAATTACACACTTAAGGGAACTGGTCTAATGAATTAAAAAATCAATTTGAATATAACCTTAGAAAGAAATGTACGCCCACTAATAAATATGAGATTAAAACAAACAAATAATTTAAACACACACACACATACCATCACGCTTGTATTCCTCGAAGGGTTAGGCAGAGGTGTACCAATGTACACGCACAGTTCGCCGGTATGTTTAGATGTAAGCTATAGGGGGCGAGCCTATTGCCATTAACCGGGCACGAATCTTAACTCCGAGCCACTCATGAATATTTTGTAAAAAAAACCCAATAACACTTTGCTCGATCTGGAAATCGAACCTTAGACTTCTAGCGTAGCAGTCGCGCTTAGGACCACTAGGCTAACGAGGTAGCTGATTCTTCTTTTTTAAACCGACGAAAAATGTTAACATTAGGATCTACAGGAGGATCTACCATCATGTACTGAATGCATGGTAAAAGTTAGTGTCACAATCACGATGAACATACCTAATGATCATGATCGTTTGACGAACATTCAAATGAAAGCCATGAGTATGTTTAAATTATTTGTTTGTTTCAATTTCGTATTTATCTCTTTAACCGCGTATAAAATTCAAGTTACAAATGAACCAGCTAGCCACGGTCCTAAGTAATCTAAATCAGTTCCCGGCCACGCCGCATCGTTAAGGTGACAGAAGCAGAAAACGATTTCACGCTGGTCGCAACAATAGCGGAGAAAACAAGCAAAATCAACAGAAAAATGGCTAGAACAGCATTAAAGGACATAAACCCACAATACGTGTCATAGCGAATAAATTGCCTAACACCGATATCTTGGACAGAGAAACATGAGTCCTCTGAAGAGGCACCTCCATCTCTTTACATCTCGAAACATAAAAATATGCCATTGTAATGTTGTATTGTGAACCGTATTTATACAAATGTTATAAGGTTGAGGACTGTTCGTTTGTCTTTTTATTTGTACTGATCTGATTTGAGCTGATCTTTGGAACTGCTGGTCTGATTCTGAAGAAATGCAATGGGCTGTATTTTAAAACTCGCTTCTGTCCGCGACTTCGTCCGCGTAGCTTTTTTCGTCTGCGTTTATTTTACGTCATTGATTATTGCTCCGCTCTCGTGTGTCGTAGCGTATTTATATGGCCTATGGTATTTCTCATGTATCTAGCTATAATATGCAAAAAGTTTTTTTTTCTATTCCGACTTTTCCAGAAATTAGCACATAACCAAAAAAGAACTCTTTAGCTTTATTATATTAATATAGATACAGCATTGGATTCGTATAAAAAACACTCCTTAAAGTCGCTCGCAAAATTTATTACAAAACCGCACTCTGCGTGGGAGTTCCTTATAATGACGCCTGTTTACATCTGTGTTGCTCCCTCATCGATAGCGTCATCATTAAGATTTAAGACAATACTGGCATTTGCTGTAATGTTTATTTTAGGTATCCTAATATCATCAGTTACAAGGCCTTTGTCGATCATCAGTCACGCGTCATCAACGTTAACAGTAATTACCATTGAATGGGCGTATGTTTGCATACGTAGACGATGACTAGAGGCACCCAAACATCTGACAATGTTACAGTTACCTTGTCTTAGACCTCCCTGACAGGCTCAGGTATTATGGAACAATGGGACGACCTCTACACTTATCATTAACTGACGAATATACCAAATTAAATTCTTATAATGCACAGTAATATTCTCACGCGCAACTGCGAACGTTTAACCAAGTTGTAATAACCTTGAGTTCATTAAAGTTTAAAATAGAAGAGAGAGAAAAAATTAAATGGTGCGGAAAGTTCAGTCCAAAAATAAATTAATTATATGATTCAGTAAACTTATATAGGAGATGGCCTTAAAACCAGGATCATCAGAAATTATGTTCTTGTTGTAATTATTGTGGGCTTGTTCAAAAGTGATCCGGTTTTCATTGTTGCAAGGTGATCGGCCAGTAATAATGTACTGACTGACTGCCCAAAGACACTTCCGGAAATTCATCACTATGTATTCAGCAGGTACTAGGCGTGCGTCATATTAACGCCTTGTCCAAGTAGCTTTAAAAATATAACCATGCAGGCTATTATTGTCCCACTGCAGGGCAAAGGACTCTTATACAGAGTAGGCACGAGCATTGATCACCACGCTTACGCAAGGTTGATTGACGATTTCAGACTTATACTAATTACAAGTCCAGGTTTCCTCATGTTGTTTTTCTTCAACAAAGTCAATGATGTCCAAAATAAAGATAACTTAAAAAAGTCACATTGGTACTTGCCTTGTTGCCTTAACCATGACAAGTGTCTCTACTCCTGTTTTATTCATATGAGTAGATTTGAATTATAGCAAGTAATTTGCACGTTCTTTGAAACAAGCAACAAGTGTGAATCGAGGTATTATTATATAGATAATTTTCAAATCTGATTTAGTTCCCATAGCACGCAACCGCATCAACTATGCAGAGACTCACTTCTCAGTAGCACGCTTATTGTAGTGCAACAATGCAATCTTACATCGATCTCGAGATGTATTGCACCTCATTTCACTCAAACCATACTGCGAATTTCTAACTAACCCCATCTAGGCAAGTTAACAGCAATCCAACATCTAATATTGGTTTTGCACAAATCATAGTGAGGCTATGGGAAAGAAACCGCACCGCGAGATTCCCGTGATTCTCCACCTCGGATAAGATTCGTTCATAGATTTTCTGCAGTGGTTTCGCGGTCTAGCCACTGTTTATCTGTTAAGGAACTCAAATAAATCTATTGAGTAACGTAGCTAATGTTTTCTGTATGGAAGTCGTGACATTTAAACGTGGGGACTGGTCGCTTTTGCCGATATAGCATCAAAAGCTTAGCCTTCGTGTCATGGAATTACTTACACATTGTTATTTTGTTCGTGTGCTGCTTTATTTTCATAATTAACCAATATGTATGTATTGTTAATCGCTTTATCTGACTATACCAATGATGAAGCAGCAAATTGTTGCTTTTTAAGATTCCGTATCCGAAGGGGCCCAACGGGAACGATCATAACTTCTACTGTCCGTTCGTTTGTCTGTCAACTGTATCTTATGAGCCGTAGTATGTACAGAGTTGCATTTTTTATACAGTGTATATTTCTATTGCCGTTAAAACAACAAATAATAAAAACTAAAGATCCCTGTACAATAAACTTGTTATTTGTAGGTAGTTTTAAATATTGTATCGGTGGTACAAACTCGGAATTGGCCAGTTATTGTTAATAGGTACGATAACATCTGCATCGCTTACATGTTTCTTGTCCAATCAATACCAACTTCATTGTTCACATCACACATTCGAATTTCGATTTCGAAACGAAGGTCGTCATTCATACTGCGTAACTGGATCATACAAATGCAATCATTGCCCATAAACCCATTAAATTCACTTTGAATTTGTAACGAGCGCCAATTGAATCATTAAAGGCTCGAACAGACGTAGATCGTGACTGAGATTATGCAAAACATGAAACTACGACAATAGGAAGCATGATGATCGAAAGTGATCTACACAGATTTTTGTAGCCCTAATTCGGAGTACGGACGTCGTTGCGGAATTTGGTTCAATTTCTTACACGATGTTTCGATTAAGATAACTCTTTAATCAAGAAATTTTGTAGATTATGCTTATTAAGAATATGTCAAACTACGCAACGGATTTTAAAGCGTTTTTATCAATAGATATAGTGCTTCAAGAGGAAGGTTTATACGTATAGATCATCAAGCAACGACCAAAGGGAGCGGAGCAGTTACCAAAGACGTAATTGAACCCGGGTGACAACAAAGGGTTATGTAGCTAGCCTGACGTAAAAATGAAATCAGGAAAAGAGATTCAGTCATCGAAACAAACACATCTAAAATACTACCATAAGTAAACGCTTTTAAGGAGGAAAATGTCTTATCTCATCACAATCTGAGCAAGACTACAATTGAACTACAAATAGAGCAGCCACAGTCAGACGCTCTTGACTCACATCGCATACCACAAATAACAAACCGAATGTAAAATTCTTTTTTCCACATAGACACACGTAATTTTCTCAGCATTTAAAAACAGTCGGTGTATGTACCTCGGCTATTAGCATTCAGCTCATTGGCCGAACTAATCTGGATTCTAATCCCGTTGCGACATGGCGTCTACGGTATTCCCAGACACAAGTATATCTTTTAAACTTAGATTATGTGCGAAACAAAGGTTTATCGTTTCCACAACATCTTTATCATGTCGGTCTTAGAAATCTATGAAATGCTTTTCAACCACAAGTTCCTTATCAATGTAATTGCTAACTGAAAAAGCTTTTAAATTTCAATTTAACAATAATGCTTAATGCCTAGTTCTATTATCGTAATAGCAGCCTTCATAAGTGGTCTAAAACTCTGTAATCATTGGAATGAAAGGGCACAATTAGGAATTACTTTTTATAATAATTACTTAATGTGGCACTCAGCGAGTTATTTCAAATCATTTCCGCTCTATCATTCATTATGATTTGTTGTGTACGAAGTGTAAACAAACATTTAGGACGTAGATAATCCGACACTACACTATGATGAATGCAGTTGTCACTAGTCCTCTTTTGTGCCGCGCCGTCGCTCATGCAATAAATTTTATAGGCACTTTAATATTTCGCAACTAAAAGAGCCAATATTCGCATGAATTTACATTTATTGTTCGAGGATTATGCATTCAACCTTGCGGCGTAATAGTCAAGTTGGTTAATCGTGGACGATTCGTTTATTTTTATGATTAGAGACGAAGGTACAAATAATGGGTAAACTGAAGTAGAATGAAGACACCAGACCTTTAGCGTCACATTAATAATCGTAGGTTGTTCGAAGTCGTGAAGAGGAGTGATTGCCATCCGATCTGAACATCACGAAGTAACATTCGTGTTGCGCAAGCGTCGCTAAATGTTTCCAATTGTTGTGTGTTCCGACGGTTGGACAATCTTTTGGAAACTTGTTATTATACAATATTTCAATTGAATTTATATTGCTTCATTAATATCTGTGATGAGGATTGGCTGACCTTTGACGAGAACTAATGTCCAGGTCGCAGATATACAACTGGTATATTAAATTGAAATTATACATTTACAAGTCACACAAATATAAAAAATATCCACTACCTACATACGGCGAACTTTGGCATTAAAAGTAAAACATCATTGACATCCTTTTCGACTAGCCTTTTTTAACGATTTCATCTCGTCAATAACTTGTCTTACTTTGTTCATCGTTAATGAGCACTTTTAAACAACACAATTTTGCAGACATCCAAATACACAAAATCGCAATTAAAAACACTATATTTGTTGTTTTCTCTCGTACTTTAATTTACACCCGTAATTTTATCTCTTCACCACTCTTGGTTGACTGGTAGAGAATGCCTAAAGCATTAAATCCGCCTTTATACTTTTTGTCGCATAAAGTTTAAATAACGAAGTAATTCTTTGTCAACAGTTCAAAGACTGATGGACATCAAGAACCGACCTCGCATCCCGATCCCAGATGAAGACCCCTACAGCATTGCCAGCTCCAACGCGAACGGCTCCGGATCCAGCGGCAGCTCTGGAGGCTATGGAATTAATGGACATAATGGACACAACGGGCTCAACAACAATAATGGACATGGAGTGGTGGCTGCCACCAGGGAACAGCTGATGATGCAGATGGGACAGAGGAGAGGTGACAAGCCTCCGAAGCTACCACCCAGGGAGAATGGCTATGGGCCTGCTGATATTCCCAAGGTACGTGGATACAAAGTGAGTTATCGATTTTGGTGACCTTTTGCATGCCTTTGCACCTTGCATGTTTAAATTGTCACTTTTTGAAGTTTCAGGAGTGAGAAATGTAAATATTGGTACTGCGATGCATGACAGGCAAACAATATTAGGCATTGATAATATAGTTACTGTAGTATTCAATTAGGAAAAGGCAAATTGTCCAAGTGTAGATATAGTTAAAGACGACTAAGGAGTCAAAGAAATAAATTGCAATAGTCGTCTATGCGTTAATAACAACATACTGAGATGAATATTGCCTACCGAACGAGATATAGCAATATCACCCATGAGCGTTATTGCAGTTTCTATAAAGGCTATATTCCGCAGTTAACTTACTGCGTGCTACGATCAGTACAACAAACTCAGTAGTAGAATTGAACCTAATAAGTATTTTGCCAATACAATGTCGGCTATTGTAAAAAACAAACAAATTGCGAAGTCACTTTAAAAGCCGGTAGCGTGGACACGGTGTACCTAACTCAATTTTCAATGGCTTATTTTAAAAGTTTTGCCCATCGTGAATTAATTTAATAGTACATGATTTACGAGGCCTACAGTTTCATGATTGAATAATAATAGACTTGAACCCTCAAGTTCCATTTCGATATAAAAGGTAAGATGCGGTTGCCCATCGACAAAGTAATTTCCGAAGTGAAAATTGCATTACGAATAATTTTTTCATTGTTAAGTTTGTGCATCAAGGTGTTTTTCGAGATGGCATGGTTATTTTTATTACGATAATTTACATGTAATTTTTATTACATCTCGTCTTATAATAAACATCCTACCGCCTGCGTCTGCGCTGGTGATCTTTGTATATTTTATGTCGCTGATTATTCAGGTTCTTTTAGATGTTATTTTGACTTTTATTTCTTTTTAAGAGCAGTTTGTGCATTTCCGTCGTCGGCCGTGACAAAATGTTTTACAATAATTGTGCGTAAAAAGTCAACAGTTTTTAATATGTATGCGCTGGAATCGTTTCTTATTGTTGTTTATGTAAATACTTTTCCGTAATATCGTAATTTATATCCCTCATACTCAGGAAGAATATAATTTCACATGAAATAAACCAAAGTATTTAACTCCCAACTTAAGGAAAAATAAACATAATTGAATACCATTAATCTTTGTTAACCCTTAATGCACATTTGACAAAGTTAAAGAATAAAAGGTGCTCACAATCTACATTGTGATAAAGATACGATTTATGCAAATTGAAATGCAAAAATTTCTCCAAATGAATAATGTACGACGTCTGTAATCGGCAAATAAGTCACATGAGAAATATGCTCCGTTCCCTAATACGACTTTATCAATCAAGACCGAATCAGGATCTTATGTCAGCTTAATATCATACGTTCTCAAATATATCCTATCCTACTACTATTATAAAGGCGAAAGTTTGTATGTATGGATGTATGGATGTATGGATGTATGGATGTATGGATGTTTGTTACTCTTTCACGCTTAAACGGCTGAATGGATCTGGATGAAATTTGGCACAAAGATAGATTATAGTCTGGAATAACACATAGGCTACTTTTTATCCCGGGAAAATGTACGGTACCCGTAGGATAACACATCAACTGTGACGCGGACGAAGTCGCGGGCAGAAGCTAGTTCCAAAATAATTATAACCAAGTGCACGTAAAAGGAAAAAAGTACTTAAAACGAATGCTAAATACCGCAGACATTTTCAAATTCCAATTACCTTAATCTCTTCTTTCATTAAGCGCCGTTATCTGGCGGATTTAGAAATATATCGACTGAACAACCTTCCGTATATGGCACCTCTACATTAGCCACATTAACACTGCTAGCTTTTTCTTGTATATGCAAGTCATTTATATTTCCGTCGCCATCAAATTGGCTTTTTCTATAACACAAAAGACCACATTGATCATTTGATTAAGTTTATAATAGATTGCCTAATGGATACAAATTCGATGTGATGCGAATCAAATGGTATAAAATTAATCGAAATCCACCATCATTGTTCCTTACAAATTCTTAGTATCATTTGAAACACTACTTGTTTGTACAATAAAAAATAGGTAACCAATATTATCACCTTGTAACTCATACATCAAACAATAATCCAGGGTTGTAAGGTGGCTGTCATGTACTTATCTATTCACGTCAATAGTTCTTTTATCCCCAACAAAACGTATTCATCGATCATTGCGTAAATCACGTCTCAAATCATAACAATTGTAAAGATATAAACATCGATGGTAGGTGAAAGTTCAATCCGATTAACGCCTGTCGGTTCCGACTTGTTGTCAGATAATTGTGGACATACGCTATCGCAACTGTGTGGAGTGGACAATGGTCGGCCCAGCGGGGAAGATAACCCTGACGTATCTCACATCTCATCGCCTCCCAAGATAAATGATAGCGACTACATAGTACAGTCGCGTCGGCTTTTACTCTTTTATTGGTTTACCTAGTCTCCTTAGCTTCTGACACCATACAAATGAACAATGTCCTTTGTGTGTCTGTTAAGCTTCAGTTTTATGCCTGCTAGGTGTTTATTAAGAAAATATACTGCGTGAACCGATATGTCTTGCCAGGGTGGTTTCCATAACCTTTATTTGATAAGATCCTGCTCCTATGACTTTTATATATCACGACTTGTTGTTTTTTGATGCCACCTTTGGTTCGTTACAAGGTAAAAGATTGTACGGCGCCCACACGTTCATATTATTGCATCTGATTTTTGCGTCGTGTTTTATACGTGAATTACTTGCTTTTACATGTTCTTAGGCCGAAGTTGTGTTGTTTAGTGGACATATTATAATGTAATTGCGTTGTGGGTGTTCCTCTAGGCGCTATGTGCGTTTCATGTCGTCAGGAACGTTTTAGAATATCTAATTCAAGATGGTGTTTACGAAGCTGGCGCAATTGATGCTGGATATTTTATGTAAATGATTGAAACGTTTTAGTTATAAAAATACCAGCTATTTTTAATAAATCACTGTCATTACTTGTTTCACAGCCTGATTACGATGACATAGAAGGACATGATGGACGCATGCCAACACAGTTCCCGAGAGGCAAATCAGATAAGGGCAAAGATAACAAGAAATATGGTAAGTGTGATAATACTTTTTGTGATAACTTAGTCCAAATTGAAGAATAGAAAACTGATGAAAAGACAGTTTAAAATAAGCTTTTTAATAATAAACATAGGGTGTTTAATAATATTACAGCAACCGACAAAATCCATTGTAATACTTTCCAACTATTTAAATTCTCGATTACATTACAAGGGTCTAATTACATTCAGTAGGGCCGCTCATAACTTACTAGACTTCAATTAACTCTCCCATTCTTGAAACAAAGGGGATCAAAAAAACAAAACAAACAGAATAATTTCAGCCTTAATTACTTGGACAATACGAATTCTCTCGGTAGCATCACGGTGTTCTTTCTTGCTGAATAGGCTATAACAGTATTTAAAAGCCGAGGCGCCTACATTGAGACAAGCCGGTGGATTGCCGGCCGCGTTTGGTCATGAATTTAGTCATAACTCTTCAGTAATGGACAAATAGGTTCAACTGATAGCAGTGTGCGGTGTGCTTAGTGATTTTCGCCGACAAATTTTTGTGGGCCCTTTTTTCTGTGTGTGTTGAGATTTGTGATTTGTGCTCTGCTCTCTTTTCTTTTTTGGTGATTTATTAGTTTATGTTTAAGTAATATTTAAAGTATTAGTGTTTTTTTTTCTGACTGTTGTTTTTCGCTGATACAAAAATTTACAGCTACCACCTTATCTGTGCACCACCTTTAGATGGTCCATTCTCCACCACTGGTGGAGAATGCTTAAGGTATTAAATCTGCCTTTTTACTTTTTCCCTGCATAACGTATATCTACTTAATACTCCAGGTACTTGGCAAGAATTTGCGAGAAATATAATTTTATATAATTTGACTCGACGTCACATTTGTCATTTCATTACTACACTACGCTTAAATTACAAATCTTTCTATTACATTTCTTCACGTCCAATCACAAAGATATTATTTACTTCTAGCGATATTAGTCAAGCAATCACCGTCCTCTGTGACCACAGCTGTCCATTCGAACACGATGCAGTTGACAATGCAATGGATTTATGAATGCGAGTCGCAATTTATACAGGCACGTTGTACTCGCTAGTGTGAACCTTTATATCAACATCTCTAGCCAGATCATCATTTATAAACCCATGTCCAAGCACCTTGTAATATAAGGCAATATTTATAAAATATGGAATATGGACATAAGGTTATGGGCACAATGAACTGAAATGAAGGATGCGTTTTGATGGGTTTGTGATAAAAATTGATATACAGAGGCTGTTATTGGAAAAAAATCTCGGCATATTTTTTGTCTCTATATTTTGTGTATCATGTGCTGGTATATAGTTTGCAATACAGGAGATATCTATCTTTTTTTTTAAATCTTTACAAGCAATTTGAAAAAGATATCCAAAGAGTAAAATCTTATTCTTACATTATACTCAGTCGCCAAAGAATTGCGGCTTTAAAGTGGAATTTTGTGTTTCTAAGAAACTTTTTGTCCACAAAAAGACAGACGAGTACCTAGGTAGTGTATCAAGAGCGTGGCCATACATCACAGATTACAAGGGGACACTTACTCAAACACCACAAGCACAGTCTTAAAAGGAGTAGATACTATTTAAAATATTAAAGAGTTATATCGACCCGACAAAGAGCAGTCTCTTTTGAAATATGAGCACAGTTTACGTTTGAATACCCTTCAGGTAGTTATGCTTTAACATAAAAGGACTTAAACACATGCGTTCGAATTTGGAAGCCTTATGCAAATGAAATTTGCGCAATATCTGATGTAGGCAGCTCCGTTCACGGGTACCTGACTATCAATGTCAAGTCATGTTTGACGCATTCCACGTACGATACGGGTGATCGGATATGACGTATAAGAATCGCATTCGCACGTTTTAATTCGAGAGCACTTGCCTTCCATTCTTTGGAAGAGCTCAGTGCAGAGGTTAGAACCAGACAATGCCCTAGTGTCGCAACCGCCGGCTGGCATTTCGGCGTATCCTTGATATTTGAATCGTCGGTATTTGGAACGAGCCAGGCGTAGGATGCGGAACATGGAACGGAACGTGCATGCGTTCCGTTTTAAAGACGAATGTGTTTGTAGTTTCTAACATAGGAATAGGTGAACGATAACCATGTTATGTAAAGACTCGTTTCCAGGTACTAACATGTCTTTTGCTTGTTTGCGCTTAACGGGATTTCAATATTTTTGTTTTGTTTTCAGATGACCCATACTACTGCGGTCTGCGAGCGCGCGTGCCTAACTTCGTGAAGACTAATGGCGCGAAGGTTTTACCAGCGATGACCGAGCGTCTGACTCTAAAGGAGGCTCCAGTTCCCAGCAAGCGTTACAGCGTGGCGCACGCCCACCCTGGCCCCTTCCCGCCGCATATGGCGCCGTTTGCGCACGCTCCGATGCCGCCACAGGCGTTGTGGCACGCTCGTTCTTACGAGAGCGGAATCGGTGCGTACGATCGTGTCCCCAAGAAAGAGAAGCTCATGTTCCAATTCTATCCGAACAGGGAGAAACGGCTGCGACCCCTCGTGATCCAGCAGCCGCGCTAGTGTATATACAGACTAACCCCGCACTTTAATTCCACCGCCTCAACGCGGACTCTTCGCTCCAATCTTGGTATTTAATGTTTCTGTTATATTAGATCGCTTCGCTTGGTAGCACAACTCGCCTGTAAGCTTCGTTTCTATACTTTTTACACTTCTGAGTTCTTCTCTTCTCATTATCACCAAGTATTGAACGTTCATTTCTTTACTTACTTCTTTCCTGACAATCTTGTCAAATCTTGATTCTTCCAAGTTGAGAAATTTCCATTTCGAAAGCTTTGCTATCATCCTTAGATGTAATTTGCAAAAGCACTAGGTTCCAGACTAGGCAGCAGATTTGAGAACTACTGAGCCTACGTTCCCTTGCCGCGTTGTTCCCTGATGTGTAATTGTTACTAAAATTTATTATACGTCGTTTTTAATTAACAAACCCCTTTGCTTTTCCTTAAATGTTTGTAACATCTCCACTAACTCCGCTAAATACGACGATCGTAAGTTAGTCTACTACAACTTAGTTTCCCGGATAGTGCTGAGTAATGAGGGAGGCCTACCTGGCAAGCAAACTCTTAAACCAAAATTAATTTAAAGATGAGGAATATTCAGCCGTCTTAACAATTGGTGATGATGTTAATTGCAGACGGAGAGCAGCACTATGATCCTTACGCGCTGTACGGTCGCCTGCCCATGCCTGGACGCGGCTTCCCCCCACCACCCGCCCCCCACGCGCGTCACATGTTCATTGGAGAGTGGGACTAGAGTGCGAATCACCTGACACCTGGCAACCTAACCTAGACCTTAGTAGAGGATACTGTCAAATCGACGTTGTGAAATCACGATACATTTCGTTTGTATAGAAGATTACATCATTTTTTTAAACGAAGAAAGAATCATGTAACCAAAGATTGAAGTGTATTTTAAACTGGTTTTAGGGTGCATGAAGACAAGCATGAAATTAAGAATCGATGTGACAGTATCTTGTAAAAACATAATCTTTATGTAACGTTGTAAATATGCAAATAATTGTAAAGTAAAAGGAATTTGAAAATTGTGTTTACATTGATGATGCAATTATTTACTTTTGTATGAGAAAAGCAATTGAATTAATTGCTTTATGGGGTAATGCGAATTGTCGAGATTTCTAGGATTTTAATGTAATTCTATAATCAATTTACATTTAAGTAGATTTAGCATATTTAGTAATCAACTTTACCAACATGTTAGAAATAAAGTATTTAACTGAATATTGTAAAAAACTTAGTTTAAATAATTAAACCTGTAAGTTAACAATCACTGCCAATGTTTAACGATTTGCGTGTTCAAAGGCATGACAATTGCCTTATCGTTAAAGTATTCTTTTTTTTCTAATATTTAAGTGGCAATCCTAGTCAAAACAGGGTTGGGAAATTTTAAAACGAAAAGTGGCGTTTGAAAATATTTTTTGTTATTTTATTTATAGAGATCTTCAAGAAGAATGTAACGTTCATCAAAAGTGTATGGTTTTCTTTGAACAGTTTACTAGCAGAATGACATAAATAAGCTTTATAAGAAGTTGCTTTTGCTATTTTACCTGGCAATTTATCGAAATATTTGTTTTTTTAATTAAAAAACGAAAGTTATCAAGATATAATCCTTACCATATAAGGCTACAACATCACGTATTGTTAATATTTGTTATTTGTATGTAAATTGAATATAATTGAATTCTAATTAATTTAGGAATAATATAGGAATTCAATTTTAGATATAAAAAAAAATACTTTAATACTTTTGTAAATATATCTTTTCTTTAATATATTTTTACATTGTATATCCATGTATTTCCTGATATATTTTTCCAATACTCAATTATCATATTAATTATGATGTAGGTACAACTAAGTTGACAATTTAAATGTAATTTATTGTCACAATTACTTTAAGATTTTAATATTTTTGTATATTTAGATACGTTTTGTATTCGTAGCACATTTAGTGTTATTATAATATCCGATAAAATATAACTTTAAAATAATATCCCAAAAGAGCTATGTTGTATACAAGGCACAAGCTTTTACCCATGACTTTGCCCGCGTAAATTTATCTCAAGTATTTCAATTTTTTACAATAATTTAAACCCCATAACAGTCAAGGATAACGTAGCTTCTAACTAGATAAAATATTTTCAGTATCAGACCAGTAGTTCCTGAGTAAAACGCGTTAAAAAAACAAATATTATATAAAAGAAGTAGCTCTTTTCATTGGATATTATTTTACACGCTTCTAAAACTGATATGTAGCTACAAAAATTCGGAGGTGCTACATAGGTTACCATAAAATATTGTATCTTATGCATTATTGTAGATAATTATAATGATACTTTAGATGACTATAAACACGTCAAAAATAAGAGTATTTTTCCAAATCAAAGATGACAAAGAAAAATGGATAACGATAAATGTATTTAAAACAGATATGGATAATAAAAGTGTACATTATTATGAAGATGAGAAAGAATTAGATACACACAGTTTCAATTAGATAGGTACAGCATTTTTTATTGATACACCAGAAGGTGTCTTGTTAGAAGAGTCCATTTACTTCGGCACGATGTAAAACACTGCTATTACGAATTTAAGTAATATAACATCAACATCCACTTGTATTGTGTAGCATTGGGTGTTGGTTATCGAGTAACCTATCATAAGGAAGACCGTTTATGATTAAATATACAATTATTTTAATATTATTTTCGTTTTATTGTAAAACTAGCGAATGCGATGCTTTACGACTTTACCGGCGGAGTTTTGCAAAAAAAAAACGTAAATTGCGAGCACAACAAAAAAAATGAGCCATACCGGTCCAGCCGTTCCCGAGGTTGGTGCTTAGAAACACGTGTAGCTATTCATTTTTATTTATAGATATAGACAGAAGATAAAAAACAGACGGTAGATGTTACCTGCAATACTATTCCTTATACCTTCTCACTCGACAAAGTGCATTTACATGGATAACAGCTCATCGCAAGTTCGCTTCAACTTTATTCACCGGGGATTTTAAAAGAATAGCCGGATGTGAATGATTCGTTTAAGACAACATCACAAAAATAAAACTTTCAAATCTACTTACAGCTACAATGATAAAAACTACTAAACTTTTGAAATAGAGCACATTCTATACTTAGGTATTATTTGGAATCAACTAAGGCTTTTTATATTCACCAGCACCAATCCATTTCTTAATCAAATATTTGATATACTTTCTAGCTTCTTTCAATTCTTCAGGATCTTTAGATCTATCTGAGAACAAATCTCTACAGTGAGATGATAAATGTATAATTTTAGCTGGAGCATTATATGAAACATCTTCTAGAACTCCAAGTCTGTGATAAGGATCTAAGTCACCATTAACAAAAACTACATTCGTTACGTTAGGTTTCAAACCACCATACATATCATTAGAATGTTTGATACCTTCATCGATTCTTCGTTCATCAAATTCTTCACCATAAGATTTGGTACATAAACTGTAGAATAATTCCACGTGAATATTGTTGGTGAATGGTTGCTTTTGCGAGAAAGAACTTGGAAAATATCCAAATTCTGTACAAGTTTGGTAAGTCCAAGATGTAACCCAATCAATGTCTCTCATGGCTTCCACCATTTCGTCGAAATCGTAGTTAAAGCAACTGTTTTTATTGCTCCACAAATCAACATCATCATCTTTCGAAGAATTTACGTGTAATGTTTCCATGACTTCATCACAAAAGTTCTTGATACTATCAGGGTTACCGTATTGAGCCTCGTACATAAATTCAGAAGTTTTATCTAAGAAGAATAACTGCATATTTTCTGTTTTTTCCATATCTGTGCCGTTACAAATCTCTTCTTCTTGTTTTAACTGGGCAATACCAGAGCTAGTTTTAAACAATTCTTCATACCTCTTAAATATTTTAGTTATTTTTTTAAAACATCCAGGCGTTCCATGTTGTTCGAAGTCATCACTAACATTTTCTAAATATTCGTAGAAATCTTTCTTCGCTAGAACTGGTGCACTGCTTGCGACAGCAGCATCAACTAATTCGGGATACAACAGTCTCATCCAAGCTGCTAAGTTCCCGGCGTAAGAACCTCCTACTACTACAACTTTTGATTCGTTGTATTTCGGCGACATTTTGATCTCTTCAAGAAGCTTTGCTATATCAGCGAGAGCTTGTCTAGAACTGAGATAAGCCAAGTTTTCCGTACTCAATTTATCAAAAGGCTTGCTTTTACCATAATATCTATGTTCGGATAAATACATAGCGCCATTGGTTTCTTTCGCCAAATCGTACATTATTCCAGTTTTAAGAAATACTTCACTTGCAGGGCCTTCGCCGTTGATAAACAAGTATATGGGTCCTTTTGTCTTCCAAAAGTCAAGTCTTTCAAAATACCTCATCTTCCACTTACGGGTCTCGGTTTCATTGAAGTGGTCCAACGGTTGTTCGATCCATAAGGTAGTTATTGGGTGTGAATCCAGCAATCCCACCGTAGAGGTTAATTCCTTCAAGAAGAATCTGTATCCATTACCCAGGCCAGATATTCCGAATGCGTTTGAGAAATAGAAGCATGAAGACAGAATAATATTTAGTTCGGCTAAATACATTGCAGCGAGTTCGCAGTTGCTTGGAGCCAGAACGTGCACTGAGTACTGGCTTTTGTAAGCTCGTTGTGCAATCGTCGACAATGCATGCTATTTGGAACGAGCGTAATACATAGTTTGTATATCAGTTGGATGCGGGTGCTAAAGTCAAGCAAATTGTCTCTCTCCGGTATTATGGTCCACGGACTAAAGATTACCTACAATAATATCTGGTAATATACTAAATTATAGACAAGGTAAGATTATTGAAATTAACCCACTTATACATAGTTTTCGCTGTTTGATGTTATAACGGGAATACCGCCTAACTATTATATACATATAGTCAAGCCTGTATTCTCCGAAGAGTTAGGCAGAGGTGTATCAATGTATACCCACAGTTCGCCGGTATATTTTAGGTCCCATGTTATAGGGGGCGAGCCTATTGCCATTAACCGGGCACAAATCCAAACTCCGAGCTGCTACTGAGAATTTCATAGAAAAACCTAATAACACTTTTTACTCGACTCGGGAATCGAACCCAAGGCCTCTAGCGTAGCAGTCGCGCTTAGGACCACTAGGCTAACGAGGCAGTTAGATAAAGTAAGTTTATTGAAATTAACCCATATAAACATAGTTTTCACTGTTTGTTTTTATAACTGGAATACCCCTTAACTATTTTCCTATTTATTAAAATAACAACCACAATAGTCTTACTGATGATAAAATAAATATACCTGTATAAACAATGAGTAGCTAACTATCAAGAAAGCCACCAAGTAGGTACCGTCGGAAAATTTGTGAGTAGGGTGTAGTATTTAGATATATCGATTGGAGCAAAAACTTTCAGGTAATTAACATAAAATTAAAATGGCATAACCGCATGACCATTTTTTCTTTTATAATGATGAACCTATGTGGTATACTTGTTGAGATCCAAATGAATTACCATAAATGTGGTCATAAATGTTCAATATAATCATCATCATATCGAACGACGTTCATTGCTGAAATTAGGCCTCCCCTAAAAATAGCCACAATGACCGGCATCCAACGATAAAATATTAAACACCATAAATACATAATTACTCCAAGAAGTACCTAACACAGGCTGGCACACAATCCAAAATGGTTGACACTTGGTTACCATAGCAACGCACCAACAACAAATGTAATGCGCCGGTCGACAATTCTAGACACTTGACCCGGTTTTTATGTGAAAAAAATAATTAATTACTTGGTATTGTTATGGATTTTTCTGAGGGTAGCGCGGGGGGGAAGAGGTCAGCCACTCGGCCTGTATCCAGACGAGGCTATCGAGAGTATACAAACACAGGATCAGCTGCGTCTAGGTAAGTTCTAAAGCTAGTGTTTAGATTTTAGATAGACAATTCTAATTTTGTTGTGTGTGGTGTGAAGTGCGTTACATTTAATTAATTAATTACCTACTTGGTTGGTGTGTCAGATTCTTCAAAAGAAAACCTGCCTTACCTGACATTTGTAAATTTTATAATGAGTACTCAAAGTCAAAGTCAAATCATATATTTGAATTAGACAATTAAAAGGCACTTTTGAACGTCATTTGCAAGGAAAAAAAACTCAAGGGATTTACAAAGGTACTTTATCTATTAATTAAATTATAATATAGCTTATGTAGTTACCGATATTATAAATGGCAGAAAGCCAAAGTACTTACCATATTTGATATAACGGTAAAGTTTCAAAACTTCATTTAGATTTCGACACGTCATCCTTTCCTATGCCTGGCTCGAGGAAGGCATGATGCATTTGTAATTACAGACAGCCAAATACCAAAAAGACAAAAAAAAAACTATAACCTCAAAAATAGTAAGTAGGTAAGTATATAATAATAATACCAGCCTATAACTGTCCCACTGCAGGGCAAAGGCCTCTTCTCATACAGAGAAGGCACGAGCATTGATCACCACCACGCTTGCTCAAGGCGGATTGGCAATTTCAAACTTATATTAATTATAAGTCCAGGTTTCCTTACGATGTTTTCCTTCACCGATGTCAGTGATGTCCAAGATAAACTTAGAAAGTACATAAGTAGGTATATCCCGAGTAAAACCCCACGGTTCCTCATGCTACCATGAGTCGGGAAGCCGGAATTAGCTTGACCCATAATCCACGCTCCCAACTGAGGGAACTTTATCCAACAAAAGATACGACGAAGTCTACCTATCAAGTCTTCATTTCAGAAGTGGCACGATGAGACCGACATCAGCATACAGAGGTAGTACGGCGTCGCGGCTGTCAACTGCTGGCTTCGGTCCAGCACCGCCGACGGCCAGCCGACAGCCCACTGCCATGACTGGGTTTTCTATGGTACGACATTGAATCTTTGAATAGAAGACTGACCTGAGTTATAGTAGTACCATATTATGCACATGTTTAATTTCCTCTACGAGTTCATTTATATTTAGTAATGTTTAATCGATTACTAGGTAGAGCTAGTCAAACCAGATATAGGTTTACCTAAAACAGGTTACCACGACTGACCAAAGAGGGAATTCTACTAACTTTTAAGAACCATAACAATCTAATCTCAGTCTTAATATGTCATTTTTTTTATTAACCCGCATTTTGGCATTGATTTTCGCCGACATAGGATTGTGACTAGAATTGGCCTTCTGATCAATTTGACGGGTGATTATGTGCCCCTTATCTTTTGACTTAGGTACCTACTTGCGTAAGTGAATTATTATTAAAATTGGAAAGCCACAAAAGCTAAAATTACATTTCTGTAATTCTTAATTAAAAAGCAAGAAATAAAAATACCAATACCACAATACACTCTACTAAGAACCTATATTATTATACTGCCATGATTCTTTAAAAGGCAGCCTTCTGACAACACTGATTTCTGAAAAAACCGCAAAATCAGTCTTCATTTTGTTTTTCTACTAAATAAAAAAACATTTAAATATGACATAATATGTCATATTTCTTAAGGCGCGTGGCCGTGCAAAACGCAGCGGCAGCCGTTTTTAGGGCAGTTTTTAGGAGCCCACTTCTCTATATCAAATAGAAATACCAACTAATAAAAAATACGTTAAATTTCTACACATTCTTGACTCGAAAATGGTAGATTTATTTTTAACTTTTTAGTAACATAATGCTTAATTATAGGGTCATAACGAAACTACAGAAATGAGAAATAATAATTTTTGACATGCATCTCCTCGTAAAGTAAACATTATTTTGATTTGCGACTTAAACTAATAATTAGGCAATTTAATAAAGAACATTATGCTAGTTTTATTTTTTTCAAAACACCTAAATTTGATTTTATATAGATTTTACTTTAAAATCTGAGCGTATTTCCTACGTATCTCGTGCGCCGCGTTAGTGTGCCGACAAAGGAACGAATGCTCAAGGTTATTTGGTCAGGGTAGCGCCTTAAGCAGATTAATTAAAGTAAAGAAAAACAAAAATGAACACTGCTATTGCGGTTTTTTCAGAAATCAGTGTTGTCAGAAGGCTGCCTTTTAAAGAATCACGGCAGTATAATCAACTAACAATTTTCCCAGATCGACAGACCAATAACTCAGCAAGGCATATCAGGACTCCGGACAGGAACTGCTCGAGGGTTCCGCACCCGCCAGCTCCAAGACAAGCGATATTGGGAAGAGCTGATGCAAGTGAAGGTTAGGGAGATGAAGGCAGAGATAGCCAGGCTAAGTGAACAGGCAGACGCCGGAGAAAGAGAGAGATCTGCTAAGAAACATTACGAGAAGAGAGTCAGAGAGTTGGCTTTGGAGCTAACTGGTAAGTTATGAAGGATTATTTGAAATATTGGTCGTGCTAATTTAATTTCAAATTGAGAACAATATCAAACGGGGACCCTGCCGGCTGCCACCATACCATAAAACAACACTACTTTAATATTACTTTGCCTTGCGCACTGTTGGATTTGGTTTGAAAATCCAACAACTAAAATTGCAAGGTAATATTTAAATGGCACTGTTTAAGGAGATGGTAGTAGGCCCCCTGAGGATATAGTACATATAGCTAACCACTTCCAATATCGCGTCAATAAAGTTAAAAAAATACCTACAATAACCTACGAAATTATCGTATTTTTATAGATTTACAAGGTCGTCTGGCAGATTACAATACTGCCATCCGCATAGCTAATGGGGAAGCAAACAAGCAATCAGTAGAAGAACAAACAAAGGACTTGGAAGCCAGCAACAACAAGATGCAAGAGGAAGTGGAACAAGTGTTCATGGAGAAACAGAGGAAGGAGAACCAACTGAGGCAGTTGAGAGAGCAGATGGATAAGGTAATTCTTCTCTACTGAATATTTTCTTATATTGCCGAGTTTGTTTGCAGACTGAGTGGTTGTAATTTGGGGACATACGCTGTGGAAAACTTTGTATTTTAATGGATTTCCAAAGATATACCCAACCTTATTTAAACCATAACCGGTAGCGTAAATATATGGCTAGACGAAACCCGCTAGGGCCTTTTTAGGGATTTTTTCTAGGAAATTTATTCAAAAAAGTTACAGCGACCCTGGATTGCAAAGGGCATTAGGAGGAACACGGTTGAGTCATTAAGAGTCTGATACTCCCTTCCGCTCCGCCCAGGGAAAAAGTCATTTGACGATTTCCCATTCGTAAAAGAAATTAAAAATAAGCATAATATACTTACTACATATCTCTCAACTCTCACTTGATAATAATGATCGCAAATTTCAGGAACAATCAACGATCACAAAATTACTAGCCGAAATGACTCAAGAACAGAAAGATGAATATAATGAACTAGAAGCCACTGCTGCTGCTCTAAGAGAGGAAGTTGAGCAAGCGAGGACACAGATCGATCACCTCAATAGAGAGAAAGAAGAATTCAGTAAAGAGATATCTGGATCTCAGGTTGGCTTTTATATTCTAGAAGTAGAAGTGGAAAATAATCTTAAAGTTGCGTTTCCACCAGAAGTGAGAGGAGATGCATAGCGTGTGATGTCTGTAAAGGTGACCAATAACGTGACTTCATTTAAAATTACAGGAGCTAAGCTAGCGCTATAATTGGTTAGTTTCACTAACATCGCTCGCTACACATCCCCGCTCATTTCTGGTAAAAACGCAGGCTAAGAACATGTAGACGATTTTCCAACAAATTACTCTACATGAAAGAAAATTTTATAATTTATGCAAACTTAGTATTTACAAGAAACCCGACAGTCTTTTGGTACTGATCACCATATTAATGGAATTTAACGTATGTACTTTATAGATAAAGGTCCATCTAATGGAACTACATCGTCGACTGGTGGCCGCTGAGGAAAAACGCGACAACATGAAGAATGAGATAAACAATCGTTTGGACCCGCAAGAGGAAAGGGAAAAGCTGCTGCTTCAGGTAACTAAAACTCCAGTTTAAAAACCTAATTCTGCCGCAAAGGAGCGTTGCTGATGCTGTGCTCC
This sequence comes from Caradrina clavipalpis, assembly GCA_932526535.1. NCBI lineage: Eukaryota > Metazoa > Arthropoda > Insecta > Lepidoptera > Noctuidae > Caradrina > Caradrina clavipalpis. The sequence goes on from OW052088.1 coordinate 4,579,334, forward strand.
GGTTTAAAGGGTATGGGTGCCGGTATAATCACAAGCAAATGAGACATTTCAACTCAGTCTCTGGGATGCCAACGCATTTGCAAAGTCGCTGATATTGTAGATGTTTATAAGCAGCGTTGGCCACTGAACATTAGGTGGGCTTGTCTGCCATCCAAAATTTAGAAACAGATGTTTGAAAAGTTAAAGGTATACTTTTTATTCAGGTTCGTGAAGATAATGCTGCAATTGCATCTTTGGATAGTAATGCTGCGAATTTGAAGGAACAGATTAAGAAAGTGCAAGAGCTTATAGAGCAAGCTGAACAGGCAAGCAATTTCTTTCTAAGAACTTTATACATAATCTTTATAACATTTGGAAGTCTAGCTTCTGCCTGCGATTTCCACCGCGTCAAAGCTGATATATTACCCCACGGAAACTACATTTTTACGGGACAAACGAGTATGTTCTTTTCCATAATATAATCTATCTCTGTGCCAAATTTCATCTAGATCCGTTGAGCCGTTCTGATGTGATTGAGTAACAAACTTCTATCCATTAAAACTTTTGCATTTTTATAATATTAGTAAGATTATTTTAATTACTATTGTTGCTGACACAAAAATGGTCATTTCTTGCTTTCAGGATCTTGAAGAAGGCAACTCAGATCGCCATCAAAAATACCGTGAGCTAAAAAAGAGAGAAGAAACTATGGATACCTTTATGGCTTCTTACGAAGAAAATCTCAAAAAGGAACAAGAAAAGATTGACCAGTTAGAAAGAGATATAGTCTTCTCCGTAGAACATAGCAGTTCTAACATAGATCTGGATTTGAGTGAGATAGACTCGTTGAAGCAAAAAGAGGGATACACGTCGCAGTATGATGATAGCAAGAAGTCTGCAGACATATTAATGAAGGATTATGAGAGGTTCCAAGGCAATTTGAAAAAGGTATGAAGCAAATATTTCAAAGTATGAATTTTTTACGATTAGAAAAGTACCTACTTGGAGAGTCTAGTCTAGATTTTTCGAACCGTACATAGTAATAATGAAAAATTCCGTGATATTACAGGCAGAAGCAACAAGGGAACGTCTAGCTACAGAGCTGCAAACGTTACCAGAGAAAACTAAAGTGATGCAAGAAGAACTAGTAACATTGTCAGATTTAGAAAAACTTCGAGAAAACGGTACTTACCAACTAAACAAACGTAAGCCAGAAATGTGTAGTCAAATAGGTGCCAATAAAAGGATTTATTTTTGTTCTAGGTGAAGAACAAAAGAAGGCTTTGCAGACAGAACTGCAACAACTCAGAGAAAAGTTGGCACCCACGGAAAGCGCCGTACTTGAAGCCACGAATAAGTTGAAGAAGTTACAGGTATGTGATGAACTAAGTTCATTTTATGAGTTTCGTATCTTGCTATCATTGAAAAAGTGTATGTTGATGAAAAATAAAAGTAATTACATAATCATAGTTGCCTGACGTAATAAATTTTCAAATGTAGGTATAAGGTACGTACTTACCGATTAATGTTACAAAGCTTTCTTAATGTAATCACTATACATACTAATAACACTGTGATTCAGGTAAATATCACGGTTATAATATTTGTAAAAGACAATACATAACTTTTTATTCACAAAATTCTGACTTTTTTTTTTAAAGATCATCACCATCAAATCTCGACGGGAGGGAGTGTCAGACTTTATGTGCGTGTGGTGTGAGGGCCACTTTCTTAAATTTCTTTGAAAATATACTTAAGATTTAGTGAACATTCCCAAAGAATTGTGAAAGTTGGAATCAGATTTTGTGAAAGTCTAATAAGAGAGATATAGACCGAAAAGTTGGGCCCTCAGTTCTCACATAGAGGATTGAGGGCCCACCTGTACCTGACAAACGATGGACACTACAGAAAAGACTTATATGCCAAAATCTAATCTAATGCCAAAGAAAATTTGTGAAAACAAGATATTATCTTAAAACGCTATGCTACTTTGTATATCTTCGTTCAAAGTGGGCCCTCAACTCTCATACACGTAAAACTGTATTACTCAAATAAAATCAAACTATTATCTTACAGCTACTATTTGCAATCCTATATGCTATCAAATAAATTGTGAATATTTGTGAAAGCAAGAACAGGTCACCACTTCTTGTTATTCGAAAGTTATGACGCTGATAAAATTGGGGCCCTCAGTCCTCCATTTTTTTTCGTTTTCTTAATATTACGCTTAACGTATTTAAGACAAGACAAATATACAATTGTCTCTTTTTGTGAAATAAATTGTGCAACAAATTCTATACAAGAAACAAATTAAAAGACCCTTTATTGTATAAGAAAATTAAGTTTTATTTTTCTCCACTGAATTAGGAAATAGGGTGACCACGATTTCTTTTCACAGTCAAGTCCTTTCAAGACCGTCATCGAGACATTTAAATGAGCATGATTAGACAACACTCAACCAACATGCTCATTATGTTCAACACATAATAACTTAATAAATAAATGATTCCACCTTACTTACATTATTTTACAAAAAAGAAAAAAATATATGTTAAATAATATAAACCCTAAGGTTTTCAGTGTCGAATTCGACAGATGAACTGTGTAATAAGTAAAAAAGGAATAATAATAATAATAACGATACATGTTAATTAGGTTAATAAAAAAGGGAATAATAAATACTAAGGGCTGCTACTGAGAATTCCATAAAAAACCCAATAACACTTTTTGCTCGACCTGGGACCTGGGAGTCTTATGCATGTTTAAAAAAATCCCTTATTTAGTTTGATGGTTTATAATAATAAAAAAATGGTTTATAATAGAACTGTTTCAAGAAAACTTGCTTTAGCAATCAGCCATAATGACATAATTACTTGATGCAGTTTCTGATAGTTTTTAAAATTCTTCACATCTGCTCGGATTTTCTATTAATGGATCGTAACTTGTTATTGCACCTGCCAAACATTTAAAATACTCTGGAATTAATCCAGAGCTGAACTAATTAATCATATATTTCATAAATAGATTTTAAATATATCCATAGCAAAAAGGAAAATATACGTTTTCAGTCGGGGTGACATTCTGCGTCAGAATCAAAAAAAAAATTGTCACCCTACTCACACACCCATATAAAAAATAGTCGATTTCAGTATCTATTAAGCTTTCTAGTTATATCTTAATTCTTCTTAGTAACAAATAACGCCAATTTGTTGCACATTTTTTTTCACAAAAAGAGCCAATTTTGTGTTTGTTTTATCTTTCATACATTAGGCGTAATACAACGAAAACGAAAAAAAATTGGAGGACTGAGGGCCCAAATTTTATCAACGTCATAACTTTCAATGAACAAGAAGTGGTGACCTGTTCTTGCTTTCACAAATTTTCACAATTTATTTAGTAGCGTATAGGACTTCAAACAGTAGCTGTAAGTTAATCGTTTCATTTTATTTGTGTAAATAACTTTATGTGTAAAAGTCTGATGACATTTTAAAAAGTAAAATATTGTGACTTTCATATGGCAATAGTAATTATCTAATCAAAATTTGACATATGACCGCTGTTGAGAAATTTACATACTTTTAGTTTATTCCTTTTTATAATAATGTAACTACTTTATTTTTTTATTTTCAATGACAGACAGCTTATGTTATATGGAGTAACTTAAACGACTTCTATAATCTATCACGATTGACTTATTTTTCATTAACATTCATGTTTGTTAATATTACAGACAAAAATATTTTTTGAAAAATATCAAGATCGTATAGAGTAATTTCCCCGGTATTGCAATCTACAAATTTTGATTTCCCTTTTTGCCATGACTTTCTGGTACACCTGTACGAGAGTTGAGGGCCCACTTTGACCGAAGATATACAAAGTAGGACAGCGTTTTAAGATAATATCTTGTTTTCACAAATTTTGTTTGGCATTGGATTAGATTTTGGCATATAAGTCTTTTCTGTAGTGTCCATAGTTTATCCGGTACAGGTGGGCCCTCAATCCTCTATGTGAGAACTGAGGGCCCAACTTTTCGGTCTATATCTCTCTTATTAGAGTTTCACAAAATCTGATTCCAACTTTCACAATTCTTTGGAAATGTTCACTAAATCTTAAGTGCATTTTCAAAGAAATTTAAAAAGTGGCCCTCACAGCACACGCACATCAGACTTTTACTGACTAAAAACCATCTATGTTCCTTCATGTGCCCTTTGCGTTCCGGGGGCGGTATCTCTTTCGAACAACCCGCAGCAAATTGTCTGACTTGCCACTAGCAGATAGAATTGCGTCACTGAGATAAAGTACGGAAAAATATGTTTTTCCATCTGTCGTTATCCCTACATGTAGCAGATACATTTTATCTACCGGATAAATAAACCAGAACCCTCGTTTTTCAGGCCAGTCTCGACGGCAACGAAATGTACGCGAAGCTAAACAGTTTGGAAGACCAATTGGCTCAACTGGAGAACAGAAAGACTATTCTAGAAGAAGACATAGCTTCTATAACCTTGAAAGCAGATTACGAACCGCTAAAGAAGCAGGCCATTGACGAACTGGCCACGTTGAATAAGAAGATTATTGAGGATTTGAATAGTGTAAAATCTTATTAATTTTGGTGATGGTTTTAATAGATTTTGAATAACGTAAGTGTTACTACGTTGTTTTATTGTATGGTCTGAGAATGTCGTGAGATTCCCATGGCTTGGCAGTCAAATGAATTGTCAGTTGCTTGTCAATTTCGCATAGTACAACACTGGGATGTTTCTTCACAGTTTTGCTTAGTTATAAAAACCAGTGCACATACACATACATAAACTCATGCCTTTTTCCCATGGGGGTAGGCATGTACTCTATGGGGTAGGCAGAAACCACAGACCGCCTCCTGCTACATACATCATACATCTGCTCATACAAGCACGCCGGTTACGAGTACTGCGCACCTAACCTTTCTGAAGAACCTCACCAATAAGGTCAAGGTAGGTCTTTCTAGGGCGTCCCCTCCCGGCATTGCCACTCACATCTGCCATATAAATCCCTTTTGTTAGTCGCCTTTCACTCATCCTCTCAACATGACCGAACCATCTAAGCATACTCTTTTCAACCTTTGTCACTACATCCTCTTTTAAACCAACCAGTGAACTCGACACTTTAATAACGAAATTAAACACAAGAATTAAAAAACCAATCAGTTCATAACGTCAATAATTTAATATCACAGCTGAATTTGTTTAAAATATTGATAGAAACACTATAAACTAGACAATTTACTTACTAACTAAACATAGTACAAGTCAAAATATGAAAATATTTAAAAACTACGATTAGCGCGATTCAGACAAAAGTAGACTTTACACAGACGCGGTAGCGTTGAAATTACTCAAGAACGCATGCACGCTCGAACTAAAACCGATCACAATCATAAACACACACTATAATCTCGGTTTATTTTTAAATTTTGGTAATTACTTATTTGTGGAGGTCAGAAAGGCAGTCGCTCCATGTAAAACACTGGTATTCAGCTGCATCATGTTAGACTGGAAGAAAATGCTGATGATAATTATAATGCCAAAAAGTATTATACATTTTGGAAAACAGTTTAAAATGCAAGTTAGATAAAACAAGAATTCATCTGTTCATCAGTAGTCTTCTACGCTCGACTTTTAGAGGTTTTTATAAGAAATATCGCCAAGAAAAAAAAAATACACTAAACATAAGTTTAAAAACTATTTTGTACACCGCATGACACGATGACACTACTAGGTTGTGACGTCACAATGTCTGTGTTCCAAATTTGAATTTATCTTTGTTCTTTCTTCGACAAAGCTTTAGTATTTTTATTTATTGACGCTAGTAATTCAGGTGGGACGTCTCTGTTGTTTGATCTGATCATTGATATTAGGTTTTGGAGGAATTTCTTTGAAGGTGTCACGTCGGCTTCTTGCATTCTTGTCCATAGAGCTATCGCTGCGTTGCAGTTGTCGTCGCGTTCTGAAATATTGAATACAATTTCTTGAAAATATATGCATAGGTACAACCAGGACAACTTTCATTCATTCAACAAAATTACACTTTAACATAAAGAAAGTGGTGAAACTAAAAGAAAGCAAAAATATTTTTTTTTTAATATTCAGGTGGACAAATAAATTAGTGCTGAGTAAGTAGCAGATGACCCCACCTATCCACCATTTTCGTATGTTCAACGTTCTGTCAAACACCCTGTAGCTCATCGCATTTGTCCGCATTCATATTTCTTTAGTCAGTTTTAAGAATACTCACGTAAAACTTCCAGCATCATATCATAGATCTCAAGAGTATCAATATGTCGGAGATCCTTCGCGCATTCCGCTACACATTCCAGCGCTTGCAGTTTCTTCTCATCGGCGAATCGCTCGCAGCGACGCAAGATGGCGTCGGGATGGAACTTCACTGTGGGGTCTAGGAACATTTTGCGAAGCGTCTTCTTGTAACCCACTTCGGCTAAAGCTGCTATTATTGTTAGCTGGAAGTTGTGAATGAAAATTAGTCAAAGTCAAGTGAATAATTATTAAGTCTAGTTGCCCCTTCCCAAAGGTAGCTTCGAGATACCGCGCCCCCGGAACGCAAAGGGCACATGAAGGAACATAGACGGGTTTTAGTCAGTAAAAGTCTGACAGTCCCTCCCGCCCCGCCCAGGGCGGGGGAAGTTATTTGATGATATCCAGTCTATAAAAAAAAGTCTTTATAGATAGGTCTGTAAAGTTTACCACATAAAATGAAATTTCCACTAAAACCAACGACGCATGCGTAGCCACAGTGATGGAATTTGGGGGTGACAGAGAGGACACGAGTCTTTTTCGCCGTCCTACTCCCACGTTCTATGAAAAAGGCTAACGGGGCAGTTTAAACAAAAAAAAAGTTCAACTTACATGAACATCACCCGGCCCATGCACTCTCTTATCAATATTCAGCACGATCTGCACCAAGTTGTTCAGCCTATCGTTGCCTCCCGCCTTCTCATTGGTCAAGAAGCTGTCCTCAGTTTGTCCGTCACTCACTAAGGTAAGGATCTTGCACATCAGTTCGTGTTTTAACGGAGTTTTGTTGTACTTGTTGGCTAGAGCCACAAACTCGTTTACTGCTTCATAGAGGTTGTCGCTGTAAAATGATAAAAGGGCGTTAGTTACATTTTTTTTAGGAAAGTTAGATAAAAATATCTTCCACGGTCACGGTAACCTGGATGAGGTGAAATTCTACTAAATAAGTACAATAACAATCTAATCTCATGACAAAAATGTCTGTAATTTACCTACATATTTTGACATTGATTGTCACTGAGATGAGATTGCAACTAAATTTTGAAGGTTTTAAATTTGTATAATTGACCTTCTGCTATGATATTAATAACAACTTCTGCCCTAGACTTCGTTCGCTTAGTATTTTTAACCCGCGTTAAACTACGTCTTTAGTTACTGCTCCTCTCCCGTGGCTTCTAGCGTGAAGTTATTTAGCCAATACTATTATAAAATAAAATAAAATATATAATATAAAAAAAAAACAATGCGTCTGTCCGTTTAAACCAACAAACACACAAACAAGATTTCTCTTCAGCTTTATCATAACAGTATACATTAAATCACCACTCACTTCTTCAAATGCACTCTTATGAGTGGTCCCAGCATGATGTTGGAAGGCTTGCAGTACTTCAGCGTGATGAGTAGATCGAACATAGTGCGGACTTCAACGTGCGAGTTGTAAGCCGCCGTCGCGTCGAGGAGGCGCCAGCAATTCAACGCTATGCTGCGGCCGCCGATTACGTTCCTGAGAAAGAATAATATTTTGTGTAGCCTTTTCAACTTGTAGGACCGATTAACGGACCGATTCAATAAATCCATAGTTTTGTGAGGCCGACTTTTTGTCGGCCATGTGTATTAGAATTCATATGTTTTATTTTCAACGACAAAAAAAAAATGGTAAAAGAATCGGTGGTGGGTAGATAGGCTAACGAAAATAAACAAACAATTTTTCATTATACTAGTTTTTGTCAGGGAAAATTATACGATGATTCTTAATGAATCTTAGTATATTGTATTAGTATATAAATCCCATATATTTGAACGGCAAAATCACACTATGACGTCACTTATTTGTCAGCTCAATTGACTAACTACATATTAATTGATTTAAAAGAAAACTTATTTTACCGTCAGATTTTCAGGGTGCAAATAAATTTATTTTATGAGAGGTTGTTTTTTGGAATTTTTGGTTGATGGTCTACTAAACATTTATGCAGTAAAACGTAAAAAAACATAGCACAAACCTTTTCTTAGATTGCTCAGTAATCAAAGCCATAGCTTGTTTAAATTTCTTCTTATAAACCATAAGAGTAGCAAAGTCGATGACTTTGAATTCGTCTAGAGTGAAGTTGGGGGATGTCTTGTTGAGGTCTGCCAACGCAATCTCTGCTAGATCTAGCTCTCCTAATTTCACGTGAAGATCGAATATCGCTGCTTTCATACCAGCTGATAGAAAAACCTGGGGAATTAAAATGGTAAAGAAGATATAGAAGTTTCTAATAACATAAAAACAATGAAATAGAAATAAGGCCAATCAGTTTATTTGTCACTAAGTATGTATGTATAATAAAAACTTTTGCAGAAATATGCTTTTATGTAAGTTATGGTTTACTAGACGAGCCCGGCACGAGGCACTAATGTAAAAGCCGATTTCAGCATTGGAAAAATGGCTATCCTATTTTATATAACACGCACTTATTCGTTTTATCCGTTGATATTGTGAGTAAAGCCTCCAAACTAAATAAATATTATGTCAATGGGTATTCCCAATAAAAAAATCGATCGAATCTACGTTATGCTTTTACCGATGAAAAATCATCATATAATTTCTCCCGCCCTAGTGTCAGACTTTTACTGACTAAAACCCATCCATGTTCCTTCTTGTGCCTTTTGCGTTCCGGGGACACAACCCGCCCCGGCAGACGTAATGTTTACTAACGTAACGTAGATTACATCTACGAAACACTCTGAATGAGGGCGCGTACTATCGTGCGCTCATGATGACCCTCAAGTCTTTCTTTCTGTACAATTAAATAACTTAACATTTAATTTTGACTGTTATTCATTAATAACCGCTACTCACCCCTTCTTTCTGACACTTCTCGGCGATCTCCCGGGCTGCACGCAGGTTGCCCTCCCTACAGTACTGTTGCAGTAACCTCCGGAGCGTGCCCCGTGTGTTCATGCCTTTAGCTTCGAGTTCGGACAGGTGAGCACGTAGGTTTTCTTCGTTCATGTGTTTCTGGAACATTCCATGGATTTTTGTTAGATTATAACTGTTATAATATTGTAAGTCTTTGCATGCGTGGACATTAACGTAGAAACGAGACACGTTATTGATTATTTTTTACGATTCTTCGACCGTGTCAATGTCGGTTATCTGCTGGAATAACTTATTTTTGGCATGACCCAAATCACTTTACTTAAATAAAACCCTAAGTCCCCCGTTTAACATCAGCAACTGCCTGTGAAATCCCGTCAAAATCGATCTAGCTGTCTCGGAGATAAGCCTAAACAGACAGACACACTGTTTTTTTTTTGTTAGTACAGTGTAAACATTCATATTTATTTCGTAAAAAGCTGTTATTTTGCCATTAAAAATAGACACATCAATTTTATTACTTACATAATCGGTCACTTTCTTTCAAATGACGTAACTTACCGGATGCGGCAACTGCTGATCAAATATATCCCCGTCATCGACAAGCCGCTCATCAGTGAGAGATATGATGTTATCCCGGAACTGATCTATCAGGAACGCTTTGTGGGTGTCCGGGAGACGGGTCAAGCAGAAGTCTGCGGCTAGCGTTGAGATCTTGATCGTAGATGCAAACTTGCTGTTCAGAGCCTGAAATAAAGATTAGAATAGATTTTATTTACGTTGTTTTTTTATTTTAAATATTGGCAAACAAGCCAACGATCCCACCTGCCGTGCGATTCTCTAACATATTTCAAAGCTGCGCTCGACGTCGAGCTGGTTGACGAAACTTCGGTAAAATCAACTCTATGCGTTGTGCGTAAAGTTGATTTGACAGTAGTGTCGTCGACGAGCTGGACGTCGAACGCAGCGTTGAAATATGTTAGAGAATCGCACGGCTGATGTTAAGTGGTCACAGAGGCCTTGCAAATGCGTTGCCATCCCAGAGACAAAATTAAAATGTCTTATGTGCTGTTACACCGGCACCCATACCCTTCAAATCGGAACACAGCAACGATGCTTTGCGGCAGAAAAGAAAACAGAAAATAATCATCATTTTGAGGGCAGGCCAGGGCCTCCGAAGTCTATGGGGCCCTAGGCACTTGCCTAGACTGCTCAAAGCAAAAAAAGTCGAGTAAAATGCAAAACTAACCTTTAACAGACCCAGCACATCGCTGATATCATTCTTGATCTTAGGGTGCACCATGAACTTGCAGAAGAACCTGCCGACCCAGTCCTTATTCTTATCCATAGCTTTATTCGTTATGTTTTCAAGAGTATGAATGGTCGAATTGATGTCAGAACTTAATAGGTAACCCTTTATAAGAGGTTTTATTAGTTTTTCTGAATCAATTTTGCCGTGGAATAGTTCGCCTGCAAAAAAATATGTTGTATAGTTAAACTAGCACCCCAACAAACAAATAAAGCTTATAAAATTAAGTCTATATGGTCTAAACTCTTGTACTTGTTATAAAAGAGCATTTATTATGTTAATGTTCCTTATAGTGGCACATTATTAGAAGATTTGGCTATATTACCTGTATTCTTATAATTTGGCTGGGTAAACGTTAATAAATTCAATTAATACGGCTACAAAAAGGGTTCGAAATGTGTTCTTCTTGTAGAGGCTAGTTACATTGCTTTATAGCCATATAATATTCTAATTCATATAAAGGCTTTTAATATGGCCAATTATTCTTATAAAAGTAATGTACAAGGTAACTATGTTGCTTTTTAACTTATAGAAGCATTTGATAAGACGTCTATCCATCAAACGAATTCTAACATTGTATATAATCTTTACAAGGATGAAAGCAATCTGTATTCCCTTATACAGTGATAGTGACAGTGAATTACACCCACGACCTCTACTCCTATGATGCTACAAAATGACCAAGCAGAAACCAACGAATCAGCCAGTGGTTCCGCAGAGGATTATTTTATAGAAAATGAGAATGAAAAGGAAACCATTGAGGAAATAATAAATGTCAACATAATATTGACATATAATTTGCCAACATCTGCTAATACGTATATTATGTATACTATCATTGCAATATCTGCGGATGAACATATAATATATGTTATTATATTCTTTATTTTGAACTTACAATTATAATTATATTTCAAACTTAAAATTGGTACACAAAAGTAAGCTTATCCCTTTAAAGAGACCTCTACCAGCCAACCCACTCATAGTGAAACATACATTTTATACATGGAAAAAAAACAAGCTAGGTTCAGGATTTTACTCGTGAGAAAGGAACCCTGACTGTATGTAAAATGGCGATAGCATAAGCAACAAATGTGGCCATTATAAAGTCTTCAGCCTCATAGACTCCTTGTAGAGGATGTGCGAATCGTTTTGCTCTCATAATAGCACTATTTGAAACATAACTAAATAATTAATAACGTTTTTAGCACAAAAACATTTTCAATTCAAGGGCGGGTTGATACTACAAGACCTAGCATACGACATTTTATCATGCATTTGAATTCCCATACACTTTTCACTATAAACGAGCACATAAATCAAGTGAAAAGTACATAAGTAAAATGGTTGACGTTTCTCTTCATTTCGCCCAACTGTTGCGAAAATGTAATATCACTAAGAAAGAAACTTATTGCATAATCTTAAACAGACTGCTATAAGGGCCTACGGATTTTTAAGAGCCTTTGATTTGCCGCAATGAGTTTAACTCCCTTATATCGGACCATAATAAAATACGTATAGGGGTGATCGCCCTTATTAACGCTTTCTATATGTTCCTTTCAAGTGTGTTGGATTTTTAGGAGCTTTTTTCTTGCCATTATAAGTTTAACTTCCTTGTTCCTTGTCATAATATGTAACGTATAAGGAAAAAAAGTGATCAATAAAGCAACTATTAGGGGGGAATAAGGCTATTGCCTTTATAATTTGTGCCCAAACGCACCCTTATTAGCGATAATGCGGCTCCTATAAGAATATAATTTTTGGGAATATAAGTCACAACAAGAGCAATTTTTGTTTGTTGGGACGTCACTGCTTTTTAGTATTTTTATACAATCAATAGGAAAATCGCGTTTTGACAGCCCATAAAATGTACGTCAATTGATAAGTGGTGTCATTTACTTAATTTCATAGGAAAACCCAATAACACTTTCCTCGACATGGGGTCGAACCTAAGACCTCTGGCGTAGCAGTCGCGCTTAGCACCACTAGTCTAACGAGACAGTTAAAAAAAGGAGCAAATATTTTTCTTTTCATCATAATGATCCCCTTTCATTTGATACCCATATTAAGGAAGTAGTGATAAAATAATATTATGTAATCCGCCATCTTGTAGCGGCGGCCATCTTCGATTTACAATGATACCGAATGTATTAAATTATATTGTCTAGAACTAAAGGTGCGTACCAAATATCAGATCAATCCATCAACAGGAAGGAGGTCTTTCAATTACCAGATTTGACAAAAAAAAAAACAGTTCAAGCTAAATAAAACCGTTTATAAGCGATGCATGGTGGCCTGAACACCTTTTAATATGATACTCACACAACTCGCTAGCCGCTCTAACTTGACCCGTATTCAACAGGGCCTCCATGACACCTGTGAGCACCGTCGACACGGGCAGACCAGCCTCTATGAACTTCTTCATCAAATTCTGTGGAGAAGTAAAGCTGACGTAGGGCAGGACATAATTCACTATAGTCTCATAGTCCGGCTTGACGTCCATTTCCATCATTGTTGTTAGCGCGTTCATTATTCCTGGAAAATATATATTTATTAATATACTGGATTTTGATCGCGATATTGTCCGCTGTCTTACGGGTTTTTAGTTACTAATTTTAAGATAAAATAAATGCTATACAAATATTATAAGGCTAAAGCGTTTAATCAAGCTAATCTCTGGAAGGACCAGGCGGATTGGAAAAAAAATTGTCTATCATATGGCTAGAATCACGAGGACTAACCTAAGCTATATTACTTCACGCTTCGTTCAACGGGAACGGAGTAGTAACCAAAGAGGTCACCGAATGCGGGGTGAAGCTAGCATTTTATTATATTTTGTGATTGTGTTTTTTTTTGTATTCTTTTTTTAATTAAATACTATGGCTATATTTTATATTTTTATAAAATAATATATCTATAATTTATAAAAAAAATAAAAAACTCAGGGATATCCTAACTGCCTATACCAAAGAATTATCACACAAAACTTACTAGCTACTTAACTTACCTCCTTCGCCAGCAGTCTTCGAATTATGCAGCAGTACCGGCCAGAAGTAATGGGGCCTCAGTGTAAGTCCCAGTTGTTTCATCCGTGTCATCAGGTCCAGTGCTAGTGGCACTTTGCCCAGTTGTAAGGCGGCTTCACAAGCGTTCTCCAAAGCTATTGGATTACGTCCTGAGGACATCAGCTCTTGCGTTATTAGGCTTATTATGCTTGATGGCTGAAAATGTAAATTATACACACATAAATTCACACCTTTTTCAAGTGGGGTAGGCAGAAACCTGCTATGATCCTTTCGCCTCGTCCACGTTCATATGTAAAACTGGTCATAGAAGCGCGCCGGTTACATACATACGTACATTCATAAAATCACGCCTTTTCCCTATAGGGGTAGGCAGACCACGGAACGCCACCCGCTACGATCCTTACATACTCCTTTCGCCTCGTTCACATTCATACATCTGGTCATACAAGCACGCCGGTTACGAGTACTGCGCACCCGTTTTTTCTGAAGAACCTCACCAATAAGGTCAGGGTAGGTGTTTCTAGGGCCGCTGCCCATGCGTTGCCACCCACGAAAATAATATTTAGTTGATCCTCTACGCACTGACGGTCGCAGTGGCCAATTTCCAAAGGAGACTAGCCAAGTGCACAGGAGCACAAGACATGAGCAATCTCATAATGCAATTGGATGGCAATCCGATCGATACCGAGGCCTGAGGGTGTCACTGGTGTCATTTTCGCAATGAATGAGTTTGAGTTTACAGGATTACATCTGAATGCAATGGATAAAAACAGAGCAGAAATCATTACTATAATAGTTTTCACAGCTACAATTCAATACTTACCATGCCAGCCTTAACACAGTCCCTTACAAGACTCCTTCCATGCAATCCCTGGTCATCCTTAGGTCCGAAGGCAGGCAAAGGCAAGCATTTGTATATCTCGTTAGCAGCTAACGGATGATTTTGGAACACCAGTTGTGTGCATACACTTTGCATGACGGGTGTAATTGACGGGCTTCTTATAATCTCTTCTGGAAGGAAACTAAAGACCTGAAATAATAATCACAGAGTTTAAATTAAGGTATTAAAAAAATGGCGTTAAATTCCACTGCTCTTCCTGTCTTTGTAATTTTTTTACTAATGGAGTGTGAGAGAAAGCCGCCATATAATATAAGTTAAATTATATAAAAGGATGGATATTAACCTAAACCTCAGGTTTTTGCTTAGTATAAAATAATAGATTTTAAAATCGGTTAGCATATTATATTATACATTATAAATAAATAGCCCGCACTGTCCTGTTGCTGTGCAAAGGCCCTCCATTTTTTCCATCTATCGCGCTTTTACGTCTTATCAATTCTTGAGGAAGCCGACCAAGTCGTTTTGTAGTCTGCCACGTCCCCATCTAGCAAAAACGGTGCAACCAATCTTGGGAATATGATTCTAAGGCTGCCATCAGACGAACTGCATCGCAGCAACCGCGAGCAGTTGATATATTCATTTCATTTAATGTTTTAAACTGCATGCAGTTGAATATATGCAGTCATAATATCAATTTCACGCATTCGGCTGCAGTCGTGTGGAGTCGATATTAACTGCACATAGTCGTGAGTTCAACTTCAGGTGTGATGGCAAACTAATTTAGAGCTTTAAAATTTTATAATCCAATTATGACTAACCTTAGGAATAACCTGATATAATCCAACATGAGCCAATGTCTTGATAATATCCATGATGTGTGACTCCGAAAACTGGAAACCTTGTTTCTGTGCCTTTACCATTTCTTTTAACATTAGGTCTGCCTTCTTGTTCCAGGCTAACGCTCGAGCTGTGGCCGTAAACGTCTCTACTGAGGGTTGAACGTTGAGTGACCGCATCATTGAACATACTTCTTCAATATTTTGGACGTTACTGGAATTGAAGAACGTAGTATAGTAATCCAGAATGTTCACCGTTGTTAATTCTGACTAGTGCGTAGTTATTCTGATTAGTGTCGTGATGGCCTAGTGATTAAGGCGCCCGCCTCTCATGCACGAGGTTGTGGGTTCGCAACCGGGCACGGGCAAGTACCAATGTGACTTTTTCTAATTCATATGTACTTTCTAAGTTTACCTTGGATATCACTAACATCGGTAACCATGTCAGAGGCCCTTGAGGCGGTTTAGAAACTCTGACACTAGGGTGTGTGGGGTCGTAAGACCTTACTGCCCACACGATAAAGAAGAATTCTGACTAAGTTTATGAAATTTTGCTTGTGCAACATACTAGGAGTGTTGAAAATAAATGTTTGGCATACAGATATCATTTTTGGTAATTGTTTTATGTAATCCATTTTATATATTTAGGTTATTTGAAATACTTACCCTGCCTTCCCTTGACAAATGATGAGAGAATTGAATACACTTTCGTTTGCAGGAAATCCTTGTGTTTTCATGTTAGATATCACTTCTGTAGCTTGATTCAGATCACCTGCCTGATAAAACAAATAGAATAAAACTGCTGAAAATGATAGCTTTAAGATAATTTATAGTGTAACAAATCCATAATAACAATTTACATTATAATGGCCTTCCATTTTCTTTTTTTTCTTGAAGTTATACTACAATCTTGGGTTTTATGTGTATTCACCATATTCTTAGTTGTATATCACATTGTAAAGATGAATGTCAGCGTATCTTAACAATTAATATTAACCAATTATTAATATTGATTAATAATTGGTTAATATTATGATTGCATTCATAATCTGATACTAAGGAAGGTATTGTGATATGCACATTTACTAATTGTAGTAAATGCATATCACAACACCTCCCATATAAATATGGGTTCAATAGACTTCAAATAGTCATGTCTTGCAACCCTGAGGGCCAGATAATATTTATACCAATACAAGGGGTGAAAGTAAGGACAATATAATAATAATTACAGTTTTCTACTAACCTCTCCTAAAGCTTTAAGTATAAGCTCAAAAGTGGTGATTGTAGGTTTAACGGGTGCCATTTGACTGATAAAATTACTGACAGTGATCGTCCGGCTGTTTGCTACATACACATTGAGCAATTCGTTGTAGTGATCTACTTCAAAAGTTGTGTGAGGCCTGAAAATAAATAGCATTTCTATATTAGTTAATTAATTGTAAACTTAATTGCTATAAGGGCTTGTTTTACTACTACTTAAGGATATATTTAACTAATAATATGCTTTGATTTTTTCAAAGTATTTTACCCCACACTGGGAATTTCTCTTATGGTTAGGGTCGCCGGGTCTATTTACATACAAAAACAACCAAACCTGGAAAAACTACTAGTATGCCATACAAATATTGACAAATATTGATTTTAATAACATGCAGTGTAGCAGTAACTGGTCGACCAGATTAGTTTTTTTTTTTTCTATTTTGCACCTCTGACTAAACTAGAGTAAAAAGCATACCTATCTTGAATACCCGCCCCTAACACAACCTACTAACCAATAGAAATAAAAATTCAGATAATTAGATAGATTTGTAGCTGCCGAACGATAACCAACTTTCACGAGGATGAAGTAGTGGGAAAAAGGTAGTATAATAAAAAAAATATATATACCATCACGCCTGTATTTCCCGAAGGGTTAGGCAGAGGTGTACCAATGTACACCCACAGTTCGCCGGTATATTTAGGCATGTAATAGGGGGCCAGCCTATTGCCATTAACCGGGCACAAATCCAAACTCCGAGCTGCTACTGAGAATTTCATAGAAAAACCCAATAACACTTTTTGCTCGACCTGGGAATCGAACCCGGGACCCCTTGCACAGCAGTCGCACTTGCGACCACGAGACCAACGGGGCAGTTAGTAACTACGGGCAGTAGTATAATAATACAGAGTAAATTAAAAATTAAGGCTTACTCGAGAGTTTTCCACACCTGTTCTACCAATTGCATTCTACTCAATGCAGTTTCGTCTGGCAACAAATCACCGCAACATCGAATCAAAAGCAGCCCTTGTTTCTTTTTTGAAAAATTAAATTCTTTAACTTTAGCTAATACTCTTATCATATCATTCTTGTATACCCTGTTCTTCTGAAATATATCTTTACTAAGCGCAGTCATATATTTTTCTAGTATATCTTGTGAAGATAAAGGAATGGTTTTATTTTTTTGTTCTGGAGTTATTTTAGGCGAATTTAAATTTTCTACATTAGTTTCTGGAGATCGAAAATTTACATTCGACACTATTGATCTGCAAGTTCAAAGAATAGTTAAAACATTAGCACTTGAGAATATTAATAACAAAATAATGCTAAAAATAATAAAGATTCTAACCTAACAGCATTATGATAACAAGAATTATGTAAACATGGAGCTAATAAATATTTTCTATTTAACTTTATGTTATTGTGCGATAACAATCTTGAAGCACATGAAATTTTAATATACTGCCGGAATCTGAATATCATTTTTAAGATATTTTGGAAAGTATTGAATTTAAAATTTTCCGATTTCCTATCGTTTTGACAAGGTTCTTAGTTTTGACATTTAAAGTATAACTATAGCCACACGGAAAAAAAATGAGACAGATTATTTTCTAAATGTATGAAAGTAATAAAATAAAAAAGGGGCCAAGTGCGAGTCGGACTCGCGCATGAAGAGTTCCGTACCATTATCTATAAAAACGGCAAAAAAAAAATACGTTTGTTGTATGGGAGCCTTAAATTTGTTTTATACATAATAATTTAATAAGGCCAGCATATTACATTCCTTGTAAAAAAGTGACCTACTCTTTAAATTATGTATTACATACATTATTTTAGTGACAGTATAATTATGTACATAATTACTAGAAAAGTGGTTGGTTCCTAATTTTTCTCTTTTTGTGCATGACAAGACAGATTTCAAAAACATAACACCTCGTTCAAATTCTAAAAGGTGCAAGTTCTTGTGTATGGTGGACAGGCAAAGAAGTGGAGTTTGTCATGAGAAAGTGTTCATATTGATAATTATAATTGGAATTAGTCAAAAACATTCCATTTCACTAGTTTGATTCTGCAGCACCCAACCTGGGACCATATTCGCTTCAGAGATTATCAGACGGGCCACAGCAGTTCCCGTTAAGGAGGCTTATTTACCACAATAATGTAGTGTAGAGGGTTAACATTTCAATATTGAGAGGACCAACAAGAATATCTGGAATTGAAAGATTTTTGAAAGCTTCCTTTGTATGCCATCCACATTCATTTACATTTAGGGGGTATTTACGTGAATTATTGAACAGGCCTATTGGTCTAGTGGTTAGCGGCCCTGACTGCTAAGCCGGAGGTCGTGGGTTCGATTCCCACCCAGGACAAACTTTGTGTGATGAGCATGATTGTTTGTTCTGTGTCTGGGTGTGATTTATCAATAATATGTATGTATTTATAAATCATATAAGTATGTATATCAGTTGTCTGGTTACCATAACACAAGCTCTGCTTAGCTTGGGATCAGATAGCCGTGTGTGAGTTGTCCCAAGATATTTATTTATTTATTTATTTTTTATTTATTATTTACTTGTGACTCTGGCAAAATACAGGAAGAGACGAGAATATCACCCGACTTTAAATTCGGTTCTTTATCCTGTACTTGCCATGCTGCATGTTGGCAACCTTGCAATATGTTACTAACTTCATTCAAGTCCAATACGTGGCGCTAAGGTGGCGCTAGTATCGCAGCGACTGACTGACCGCTTGTCATTGTCAAACTGAATCGTGATTCGTGGATCGTGGAAACCCAGTGTTTTGTGTTGTGAGTGAATATCAAAAATTGATGCAATCTATCGTTGTCATGTGGTAAGTTTTCATTAATATCAAATAATGAGCTAAATATTTCCACACTTGGAGTTGGAGTAAGTGAGATGTGATTTTAAAGTTTGAAGTTGCAGCCGCCGTTACTTGACCGCCATCGCCCAAGCTTGTCGGCGCGGCTCCGCCTTTGCAGCAAAACGTGACATTTATGACACTACTTTTAGTATTGCGAGGAATTCCATGTCCTCGTGGACAATCATAGCCGTTTACCATATAATTAAATTTACCCCAGTGACCTAACCTTGGCAGAATTTGTATCTTCTCGATGCTTGTAACCAGTTTTCCAGTAGCAAAGTTAATAGTGCCCACTTCCCGCCGATGAATCACTTCAATGTCTGTTGATATTTTACGTGGGAAAGAGTGATTCCATAATTCATGATTATACAACCTATGTGGTTATAAAAACTTTGAAATTTCTAAGTGAGTACTTAACCTTTAAGTTTTGTAACAGAAACTTTTTTGAATTGTGTAAATATGTAAATTACCCAAACAATTTCCAGTACCTACCTAGTTATTGACATACACATAACAAATCGCCTAGTCCTACTGGTTTTTGAATAACTGACACTTAGAAAGTACTAATTTTGAAAACTTCGAAATAATACTAATAGATAGGTACCTACTCTATTTGCAATTATGACAAAAATAATAATAAAAACACCAATATCATAATTTTTTGGCTATGACCCTTCCGTGACAAAAATATTTTCAATATGAGTTTACTGAACACGGTTGCTATTAAAATTCAAACTATTTATTAAAAAAATACTCTAAATCAAATAGTCCCTATGTAAAAAAACTGGTATTCAGCTGTATCCTAATACCGACCCCAGCAAAGTTGGATAAAGGCTTGACACATAAAGATTAAGACTATTTAAATTGGTAGGTTAATGACCTGTATTAAAAGGTCAAAAGCATTAAAAACTAAAATATAATATTAACAACATTTAGCTTTCTTAAAAACCCTGGCATTTAATGTATAATGCCAACAATAGTAATTGCTTTCAGAATATTCCGGTACCTAGCATTATCAATCAAATTAGATTCATAGTGTATTCTTATTATTCTTAAGATGACCTATTGTTAGTATGCAAAGTATGTAATTAACTATAGAATATTCTCATATTGTTAATGTTTTTAATTTACTGAGCAAAACTGAGCACATACATCTAGTTATTTTATTTTCTTCTTTTCTAATAAATAATTCTTGTCATGAGAATTTTTTAAAACACATTCTTTCATTGTTGATTTATCTTCAATATTTTTCTAAGTACTTTTAGTTTGTTCTCAAAACACTATTTGTCTGTTGAGAAAATACTGAATACCTTTCCCATAGGCATAGACCAGAGTCTATGCCGTTGAATAATATCTTCTGAAAAAACCTGTACACCTAACTAAACCTGATAAAATAGCTCCCTTGTCAAATCTTGTTTAACAGTTACCATTTGGGACATCAACATTCATTTGATTAATAATTTACCTAACTTTCGAATTTCGAATGGGATTCCTTTAAATGTTGGCAAAAAAAAAAATCACAGGTAACATTTTTTTTTCCGGTCGCGTCTACCGACCGACACCTTTGAATAGAAAATAATCCTTGGATATGTATCCTTTTATACACATACGCAAAAGTGATCTAACCCTACGTATTTCAGAAGAAGGGAGCCTTTGAAAGACCCCACTAAAAGACAGGAGGGACAAATACTGTCGCCAAAGATCGATGTCATACCGAAATCAATCCCGGTTCAATTTCAAACTAAACCACGACCAATTTGAACGCGAACCGCGGAAACTAGCATAGCATTCAGATTCCAATTTCAAAAGATGAATGGACTCTTGTGGCTTATAAAGCAAGGCCGTGTTGTATGTTCCGTTGAGCTGAATGTTAAACCATTCGAGTTAGATGCCGAATACTCCCAATACCGTAGGCGAATGACATTCCTCACTAAGGTATTATAAAGTCTTCCGCGCCAATCTCGCGGTATTTATCAACGCCAGCCTACCCAATCGACATAGTTCGACATTCGATACTAGACGTCCCTCACCCTGGGTCAATGAAGTGAGAATTGACGCCAATTAACCAGTCTCACGTCCACATGTGACCGCCGAACTGTTCAATTTGCTTGAGAAACATGTGCCCGATGTGTCGGCATTGCGTAATAAGAATAGCGTTGCTAAGAAGGGGAACATGCATAACACGTTTCGGCTTTTTTGATCGGTTGGGGCGCCAAAATTGATGCTCGAATATTGTCATTATTATTTTGTTTGCCTCGCCTCGTTGCAAAAGTGAGTGGATAGTTGGATCGTTAGTATCCTCGTGTTTTCTGTTTTGGGTGAGAAGAACTGTTGTTTCTCGCTAATGGTCTTTATTACACCTCCAGATTGGTCGTTGACCTTATAATGTCGGTGGTTTCGCCTAAAACATCTCATTAGACATATTATTAATATTTCCTGTGCTCAAAATAGCCGCCAAAGTAGATTGGGTGATCGGTTGTTGACAAGGAAAACCACTAGAGACGGTTTTGACTAAAGTAAGTCGTATTCGCAAATAAAATCACCTTTTAATCCAAACGAGACTCAAGAGAAGTCCTTCCACTTCGTTTTTGGTCAAAACCACCCCAGTTCTATGAAGTAAAACTAGAAAAGTAAATAGTTAATTAATGAGCTTCACCTGGGGCGAAGGGGCGTCAAACTAGTCAGGCTTAATAACAGAGCCAACGTTGAGCTGTTCAAAAATGTAAATAGCCGGGTATCAACCATCTATTGATTGTATGACATGACATGTTTTGTTTTTACTAACATAATTATATCTTGTTTTATAGACATGTTTCGTGTTTGAATACTATTAAGTAATTCTAATGAACGAAAAACAAATGTTTTACACCAAAAATACCTTTCTGGGGTTCAATAACTTTTGGGTGTGTCTCGAACCGCTTTGATGATGACATCAAATCATTACAATCTTCCGTCACTTCCTTAATCGTCGGTAAAAATAGATCATACCATCATGTTTTACGCCTCGATATAATTTGAATCGGAAGTCGTTAAAATAATTCTTAAAAGCCCTTGTAATTTAGGCCAGAAACTGTTTGAGTGTTTCTTGGCTCGATTTCCTTAAATTTTTAATTTTGTTGGAGCCTGAGCTCCTTCTTGGGTTGAGTACTTGAGTACTATTGACTTGTTTCTTTGAGTTTCGAGTACACAGCAATTTCAATTAGATGGACAGCTTTAAGTTTTGCCTTTCTCCTCTGTTCGCATTGTTTGGCAGATTATTTGTTTCTTTAGCTTTATACTAGATAAAGGGTTAGGGGCGTCTGGTTTAGCACTATACTATTTAAAACATCTTTAATAAAAAATGGTGACTTGAATTTGTTTCTTTCAAATTCTTATACTAGAAAAAAACGAAACATCTTGAAAGATGACGAAGGCATTTGCAAATGACCAAAAGCTTCATAATGTCTTTAAAATATCCAAATTTTCTCGGAACCACTCAATGAAATTAGTACTTAGAGAAACGGTTAATTAAAAAGCCGAAACTTGTCTCCGAATCTTCCATCTGTCATATCTTACAGTAGCGTCAAGTCCTAAACACGAAAAGTAATTAAAATTAATTATGGTGGCCGTTATAGATAAGGTAATATAACTTACATCATCACTTACAAGTGCGACCCTCAAATGTTTGTAGGCACTCCGTTTTATCAGTTCCTTGTTAGCGTTCTGATAACATTATTTTTTGAACCTTGTACGTCAATGTATACGGTACATTATCGCGTCATAATATTTGAAATCTCGATGTTTTGTAATCGTGTCAACAAATTAACTTGCCAGAAAGTTGATTCTGCGTACGACTTTGATTCAGGGAACTAGAAAATTGATTTGATTGATTGCTTGCTCTTAATATTAAAACACACCTTCAAGTTTTTGATAAACCGTGCTCTTTCCTTTGAACTGCTGTGATATTTAGATATTGGTTTGATTTGTAGTATCACTCATGTATTTTCTGTTTAGAACTGCAATTTGTGAATTTACCTTAAGAAATCCTCCTGAAACGTAAATGCGATTACAAACCAATAAACCTACATACGTAAAACAATCAGACCAAGAACAACTACCCATAAGCCATACAAATATTTGTTTCGCGCGGGAATTGAAACGGCGACACGAAGCGCAGCAGAAAATCGCTCAGCTACTTAGCCAACAGTGTCGTCAAATTCAATCAGTCAATTTGTAATAGTGTCCTCATTGTTAATTTAGTCGTCCACAAAAAACCGCCATTTACACCCAAGAAATATTTGCCATCCAAGTCATTAAAATAAATCACAATATTAATAGCAAATCGAAGAAAGTAGGTTAGTTACTGTACATTAATAATCTTATCATGTACATTGTACTATTTGTTACGCACTATTGCAAACTAAACTCGTAACATTACTGCCGTATGTGGCTTCCTAAGCTTGTACCTTGTGTTCTAGTCGTAAGACTTATAAATAACACTGGTATTTATTTGTACTAGTCTTCGGGAACTCCTCGTGTACGCATGTGATGATTAAAAGATTGCAGTCCAAATAATTAATCTTTAAAGTCAAAATATTTATTTTAATTGACGTCGTATTTACAAGTAAAAAGTATTGAATCTAGTTGCTTATAAAAGGTAGTTTCGTATGGAGAGGAATGGGAAAGTAACTGCAGTTACATAAATGAAAACGGCGTACCTTGTAGAAAATCAGGATGAAGACGAAAATGTGGATGTCTATATTTCTTTTTTGAAATCGTGGCAATGGCCGAAGAAAAACTGTATTGCCACCGATATGCCACTGCTAGATACATACATATTCTGCTCTAGGTTTAGCTTTTGGGGACCCTGGTAGGTCCTCAAAAGTAATGCACTCATCTGAACCCTCAAAATGTTCTAGGCAGTGCTTTGTTCTTTAGAAACATTATTCAAACAAAAACTACGAGTATTTCCTTAACTAACATGGAAACAGTCAGTGTCGTTTCTTACATTGAAAAGCGGCCATGACTGTGACCTTTCAGGGTCAATGTCGTCTAATTTTACTATTCATTATGACCTTTGTACTTCCCGCGACAAAATCATGCGGTCGAGTTTGACCTTCACTTATGTGAAGTTGCTTTTTTAATGAATAATAAACAGACTGTCATACCGAAATTTCTTTTTTTATACTGTCTGAAAATATGATAAGATATTTGCTAAACTATGAAAAATTTCATAGTTGGTATCAAACCAAAAATGCGCTAAAGACAGTTTCGAGACTGATGAAACAAAACGATAATCTCCTAAAATATGGTTAAAATGATTGATGATTCCAAAATATGTTCTCATAAGATGCAATCGCATTGAACTTTTCCTTCCACTTTTAGTTCAAATTGGAAAAAGATAGAACAAATCTAGTTTTAAATCTATTTCCAATTCAATATCTCGTTTCTCTAGATTCGGAATATCAAAGTTCATGTTATTGTAGGTACTTTATAGTTCCTACTCCAGAAAGTAGGAACTATAAAGTACCTACAATAACATGAACTTATAATATCGGAGATTATTTAATCAAGTTAGAAAGCCTAATAAATGACCTTTGGCGGATTTCGGTTTTGCGTGACATTTGTGGAAGAAATCAAATTGAATCACAAGGTACTGAAAAGATAGGAGTAATGTGGGACAGTCATGATAATAGAGGTCGTGCCCGTTACTTTAGAAGATTTGACCAATGAGGTTAAAACACAATTTACAATAGAAGTTGTAAAACGAAAGAATTAGTTCGGATGAGTGAATCTAGTCTGTCTGCTACATTTTTGACCTTAGAAGGCAGATAATACAACCAAGCAAATACAAGGTGCTTT
Source organism: Caradrina clavipalpis (assembly GCA_932526535.1). NCBI lineage: Eukaryota > Metazoa > Arthropoda > Insecta > Lepidoptera > Noctuidae > Caradrina > Caradrina clavipalpis. The sequence goes on from OW052088.1 coordinate 4,604,457, forward strand.
ATTTCAAACAAAAACGCTCGTCTAAAATCGAGATTTTTTTATCAGGACAGTAGCAGCACGTATTTCCATTTTTTTGGGATCCACGTTAAATGCACGTAAAATTGATGCTTGCACGCTGATTAGTCATGTTTACAACGTGCTCGTATAAAACCATGAATGTTCGCTTCCAGATATCGTGTGCTCTTATTATATTGTTCACGCTTGACAGAATAATTGCGGTTGAAAAGCCGTTGCTCTAATTTTAGAGGTCTTGTTTTCCGTTTGTTTTTAAACTTATAGCGAAGTTTTGTTTGTCTTTTATTAGGAGTTAAGAAATTCGGAGATTAAACGCCTACATTAGAACGCCTGCCTTCGCATTGTAACTAAATTTTAGTGTCTACATCACCGAAAAATTACATTCCATCACGCCTGTGTTTCCCGGAGGGTTAGGCAGAGCTGTACCAAAGTACACACACAGTTCGCCAGTATGTGTTAAGTCCCATGTAATAGAGGGCGAGTCTATTGCCATTAACCCAAAAAAATAAATTAGCCAACTTTAATTAATGCTCAACCGCCGCTTTTAAGCCAAGGTTTAACAAAACCGTTTTCCATGCCTAGAAAATTACTCTACATAGACAACTATGTCTAGGATAAATTCATTGAAGAAGACAACATCATTCTATTTTCCTTATAAACTTAGATTATCTAAATGGGCTTACGCTGCCCAGCGTAGGCTTATCCGTGCAACCATCTTCTAAATCTGGACGCGATGAGCATATCATTGTTAGTACTGTGTCGTGCGTGCGCGCAGGTTTATTAAACAGATATTATGTACAGGAGTTTCACTTCATGCAATATTTTAGCTAGTCCTATTGTTCGTGTTAATTATGGAAGTCTGTAAAATTGCTTTTGGAATATTTTGGGCAGTTAGCAATTTTACCAAGTTTGCTAGAGGTTCCTTCTTTTAACATTAGAGTTCAGGCTGAACGGTTTACCTATTCTTTGCTGTCAGGAAGGAAGAAGCAACTCAGTATATGGTACCGTCAAGACTTAGATACCTTTTTTTAAATAAAGAGGCTGTCAATTACACTGTCTATGTCAATGCATCACTTAGTCTGTCATGGTCTCGTTGTTCACACCGTTATTATTTAGCGATTAACCCTAATAGTAGCCATTAAGGTCTGGACCTTCTATTCCAATGTACACTCAGTGGCGGGACCTCGTTACTCATGCGCGACGGTATGACTGTGGCGGATGGCAACCGATACGTGGAATCTGTTGCAAGTAATAAGCGTTTAGACCATTGATGTCCATGACAAATGCAGTAAATATGCAGGAAATATCATAATCCACGCCTTTCCATTTCCATAACTTTACATTGTTATCCTTCCTGTTTTAGTAAAAGGGGGGCGAAGCACACCATGAATCATTCTTTGTAGTTTGTTCCATTTCGGAGTCATAACTGATTACTTTATGTTCTGCAGAAAAACCCAATTTCGGTTACAATTCTGGAAATATCATGTCCACATTTAGAGAAAAAAACAGGGCAAAATTGTTTTTCTACAACTATTTTCAAGCACTTAATAATATTGTATCGATTCTTGCTAGTTCTTGTAGAAAAGTAAATGTTTTTTATTAAATGGTTCGCTAGCAAGATTGAATTGTTGCCGTGTAGCCTAGTCCCAAAACTAATTTCTAAAACCAACAAGCCGTAACTGCTCAGAAGTCTGTGCTTAAGCTACGTTCAACCGATTACTTCAAAGTATTATTTTCGACTCCTATAACACTGGCATTTCACTTGACATATTTGTACCAACATTTCCTTAATCGCGAATTACAAAACAACTTTATTTCAATAGACATCTATGGTATATTTTGTTCTGCGTTGCGGAATTTGTTCGAAAGAGTCATCGCGGCCCTGGAACGCAAAGGGCATTAGGAGGAACACGGATGGGTTTTAGTCAATAGGAGTGACACTCCCATCCGACCAAGGCAAAAAATGGTATATTTTGTGTTGCTCAAGTGAATTTTTTGTCCAATTATTCTGGGTATTTGGCCAAAAATGCTCTGTGAAGTGCCACCATAACATTCGACAAATCGGTCATTCGGCCCTCCCGTATCTACTGGAACATTTCAATCGCCGCCCGCTTCCTCGCTCGCTCATACATTGCTCAGTCCGTTTGTGGTGGGTGTGCGTTACGGACGGAAGCTTGCGTGCTCTTGCGCAGATTACCGCGTTCACAGACCAGTGCGGTTCGGAGAGGGGGCACTGAATACTCGCTGGAATGTGGGAGTTTAGTGTAGTGATTAGTGGCTCTGTGTTTTGATTTGTGATTTAGAAATTGTGTGGCCTGTGTTAAAAGTGAAGTTTTCGTATTTGGAAGTGGATTTCTTGTGTCAGGTCTGTAATAGTTTTTCATAATCTTTGCTGTATTGTTTTATGCTCGTGTCTCCAACGTGTGATGGATTGACGGGTGTGTCAACTCCTTGCGGGGCTTCTTGTTATATTCTTTGACAATGAGTAGGTACAGGAAGCTATTTATTATTCCAAGAACACAGCAGACGCACCGAATTAGGTATTACTCAAACTATGTAGGTATGTGGTCGTTCTGATGTCATTTGCATCTGTATGTTAATGTTTTGATTTGATTTAGTAGGTACGATGAAGCGATTGCTTATTTTAGTAGCAATTTACTTAAACCATAAAACCTCATCTAGATTCATAAAATGTATTTAACACTAGCCTTTGCCCGTGACTTCCTCCGCGTAAATGTCGGTTATCGCTGACGCAGATGAAGCAGCAGAATAAAAAGTAGCCTATGTCCTGTCTGTGAGTGCAAAGTCACCCCGTATTAAAAATTACTAAAATCTGTTCAGTTGTGAAAGCGTAACAGACACGAGATAAAAAAACAGTGATACAGTGTTAAATTCGCATTTATAATATTAGTATGGATTAACCAGTCTGTAATTCAAAATACAAAATAATTTTGATCCCTAAGAAATATCAGAACATTTTATATTTCCAATGCCCCACAGCTTGACCAAATTGACTGCAAGAACAACATCAGCAGAATAATAGAAATTGCCAAAACCAAGTTATAAAGCGTTCATACGTGACCAGATACTTGAAAAGGCTTCAATTTTACAGTTCAGTGACTTGAATATAATAGTGTTAAACCCTGTGATTTTTTATTATATTTCTTGAGTGTGTTCGGACGAAAATAAATGGGTGAAAGAATATTTACGAAGAAGAGAAAAGCAAAAGCAACGATTGACAGATAGTGTTAAACATGATATGTGGTTAAGAATGGGGAAAATAAATTTGGCCAAATATATTGTTACTTGCAGCGCGTTGAATATAGGCCCGACACATTATCCGTACTAATCCATAAGTATGCTTAGATGGTTCGGTCATGTTGAGAGGATGAATAAAAGGCGACTAACAAAAAATTTAAATTAAAAATTTAAAAAACCCCCAACAAAAAAACCTAAGTTCCCTTCAAAAAGTAAAAAAATACGTCACGTTGGGGGACCGATGTTGCATTTAGGATACGATCGTCCCGAGCGGTCCCCCAACGTGACGTATTTTTTTTGTTATTTTTTAACCCCCGACGCAAAAAGAGGGGTGTTATAAGTTTGACGTGTCTGTCTGTCTGTCTGTCTGTCTGTCTGTCTGTCTGTCTGTCTGTGGCATCATAGCTGCCGAACGGATGAAGCGATTTCAATTTAGTTTTTTTTGTATTAAAGGTGACCTATCGGTGAGTGTTCTTAGACATGTTTGATGAAAATCGGTTGAGCCGTTTAAAAGTTGTGGGGGTGAAAGTAGGGAAGAAAAACCGAATATCTGTAAATATACTCGAGTGGGGTCTCAAACTTAACAAAATCGACATTATAATAAGTAGATACCTATAAAAAGTATAAAATAAAAAATTAAATTAAAAAATTTAAAAAACCCCCAACACAAAAACCTGAGTTCCCTTTAAAAAGTAAAAAAATAACAAAAAAAATACGTCACATTGGGGGACCGATGTTGCATTTAGGATACGATCGTCCCGAGCGGTCCCCCAACGTGACGTATTTTTTTTGTTATTTTTTTACTTTTTAAAGGGAACTCAGGTTTTTGTGTTGGGGGTTTTTTAAATTTTTTAATTTAATTTTTTTACTTTTTGAAGGGAACTTAGGTTTTTGTGTTGGGGGTTTTTTAAATTTTTAATTTAAATTTTTATTTTATACTTTTTATAGGTACCTACTTATTATAATGTCGATTTTGTTAAGTTTGAGACCCCACTCGAGTATATTTACAGACATTCGGTTTTTCTTCCCTACTTTCACCCCTACAACTTTTAAACGGCTCAACCGATTTTCATCAAACATGTCTAAGAACACTCGCACATAGGTCACCTTTAATACAAAAAAAACTACATTGAAATCGCTTCATCCGTTCGGCAGCTATGATGCCACAGACAGACAGACAGACACGTCAAACTTATAACACCCCTCTTTTTGCGTCGGGGGTTAAAAAGGATTTATATGGCAGATGTGAGTGGCAATGCCGGGAGGGGACGCCCTAGAAAGACCTACCCTGACTTTATTGGTGAGGTTCTTCAGAAAGGTCAGGTGCGCAAGACTCGTAACCGGCGTGCTTGTATGACCAGATGTATGAATGTGGACGAGGCGAAAGAAGTATGTAAGGAAGGATCGTAGCAGGTGGCGTTCCGTGGTTTCTGCCTGCCCCCATAGGAATTTATGTATGTATGTAATATTACAAATGCGAAAGTAACTCCGTCTGTCTGTCTGTTACGCTTTCATGACTAAATCACTGAACCAATTTTCATTTCATTTAATTTGGTACGGGGTTAGTTTGAACTCCAAAAAAGGAAGGCTTCTTTTTATTCCGCGACGTCGTTTGCGAACGCGATTTCCGACAATTATACGGACGAAATCTAGTACATTATTCATTATCACCTGTTAAAATGGTGCTAGAAACGAAGTTTAATAAACTAGATAAGAACTAAAATGCATTTAATGTTGATCTAAAAGTACACACAGATATCGTTTTGGCTACGTATCATATTATGATGAGTAAAGCAAGGACAGATAAGTAGTTTCTCATTTATCTTGAGTGTCTGCTGAACAGGTGTTGGATATTGGACAGGCAACAGTTATCTACGTTTCTGATATTGAAAATCATCACAAAGTAAGTCACATACTACATCTCTTTTGCATCTATGCAAAAAAAAAAGACATTTTCATTTTTTTTTTGAAAAATGTTTTTTTTTTTCAAGTAAGTAAGTACCTTGATTTATTTTGTAAAAAGCTGTTGTTGATTTTGACAGCAAAATAACAGCTTTTTACAAATTTAATCAAGGTACTTACTTGAAAAAAAAAACATTTTTTGAAGTTTTGGCCTATCTGGCTGTCTGTTTGTTCCGGCTAATCTCCGAAGCTGTTGGACCTATTTTGATGACTTTTACTGACAGATAGCTGATATTATAAGAAATAACCTAGGCTACTTTACTTTACCTAGACTTTAATTTTATGAAAACTATTAGGGCACCGCTCAAAAAAAAATGTCTAGAAGCTAACCTTTGAATAGAATGTCTTTTTTCAACCAACATATCGGACATGTTCATGTCTAGCTTAGCAACTGGAATCTACCTTTTTACGAATTTAACGTGAAACTCAATATTCCTTTCTAAGCGTGACAGAATAAAAAACGATGTTATCATATTTTTTTAAGGTTGACAATGACATCAACGAACGTGGGAAAGTTTATATTTAGGCTAGGTGTCGGTTTTGCCCATAAATGGGTAAACACACGCGACGGTTATTTTTTTTACGGAAATATTGATTTGTGGCCTACCTGCGGGTCAAATTTAGACGTTGTTTTAGTATTTTTGGCGTTGACCATCGTTTATAGAAAGACGTTTATTTCATAGCAGCGAACTGCCTGAGTTGTTGTTATTGTGGCTTATTTTATCTGCGTTATGTCTTTGGTTACTGCTTCTCTCCCGTGGGTCGTAGCGTGATGTTGTATAGCCTATGACACTCAAACATAACGTGGCATTCTATGGGTAAAAGAATTTTCAAAATCGTTTCAGAAGATCCGGAGATTATCTCCTACAACCTCACAAACTTTACCTCTAAAATAACGTAAACTGAGAATTGACATTTTGTCTCGTCCATAAATCACACAACTCATGCTTTTTTTTTTTATAGACGGGAAATCATCAAATACACAACTCATGCTGAAGTAATATTTTTTACTCTAAATGTAGGTAATTGTGACTGCCACAATTGAATAAGGAATTGTAGTTAGGGTATGCGTTTTCCCTTTTCCTTTTAAGTCATTGTTAAAAGTTTCCGTTAAGTCTTCATCGTAAACAGCTGATTCATTGAGCGTACTAGCATTAATACCAATATTATTTTTCCACGTTCATAGTATAATTTATCTTCTTTATCGTAGTGTTTATCTTGGACATCACTGACATCTGTGGTAGGAAATTATCGTGAGAAAACCTGGACTTAAAAATTAAAGTGCCTTGAGCAATCGCGGTTATCGTAATCAATACTTTTGTCTTTTCTGTATGGGAAGAGTTATTTGCCTTGTAGAAGGACAATATAGACTGTTATTATCATTATTATGGTATGGTGATACCTTTAGATGTCATTAATTACGAAAGCCCTATTTCACTATCAAGATTTCCACAATAAATTCGCATAGCAACACACCTTCTGCCGCGTCATACACGATTGTCATCATATTCTAAGCCTTTGCTACGCGGAAAGGACGTCCAAGGTTTCAAATGTAATTTACTTCATTGTTGTCAAGCCATATTGTACTTGAAAAAGTCATATGCCAGCTTAAGTACCAATTATGTCTAACTTATGTATGGTTTCTATGATTGAATTTGGTGACTGGTACAACACGTGTTAAGATAATTAGTATTAATGCGACCTTGAAAGTATGATTATTTATTATCTTCTTGGTCGTTCATTGACAGATTTGTTGAAATAGATACTGTAGATAAGGACGGCACGGATTTTGTTTGCAGGCCTTGAATATTATGCAATTGTAGTGATAAAGAGAGTCGTGTCAAATAAAGTCTAAGTAGTATTGCATTAAGTGAAACGTGACTGTTTGAAATTGTTATAACTAATTTGGGCTCTCGCTTTTCATGATCCCTTGGCTAGGTAATTTTGTGGCAACATTAGTCGATATCTCCGTATAGGAAAGTCGCCCATTTAGGACCTATACTGTTGCCCCCCCAAAATCAGCATCTGTTATTTCTTTTTTGATATCCTTACATGTTTATTTTTCAAAATAAGAAATCTAACGTTATAAGTTTTCCTACCTACTTTTAATAATACAAATCACTGCTGAACGTCTGTTATCAAATAACATAATTTTAAAACAAATCTCACGTCTTTATAATATTAGTATAGATAACACAATTAGCAGCACCTGATAACATTGAAGAGATGATGTTTAAGGTGAAACTGATGATGAATGTATAAGCGTGGAAACAACTTAATGATAAATATTATATGGCTGCAGCAACGGAGAAGTGAAAGTAAACGCTGGGCAGAACACCGGTTATCTCTTGTAAACTAAACTTAATCACAACTGATGAAAGTACAAGTTGTGTACGAGCACATCTTTGGCTGCGCTCTTTCCCTTTTATAATCATATTCTTGAGATACGTAATGAATTTTGTTTTGAATTATGAGATGAGATGAGACGTCTTTTTATGAGTTTTTAACTCATAAAAAGACGTAATGATAAAAAATTACGAAGTTCTTAATCATGAAAGTCAAATAATTTATTTAAATCAGACCGTTAAAAGAAACTTTTGAGTGTGACAAGAAAAAAAATTAAATCGGTTGCCCCATCCAAGAGGTAGTTTCGTTTGGAGAAGAATGGGCAAGAAAGTCCATTTTAAAATAAAGGTTTGACAAAATTTACTAAACAAGATTACACGTGAATACGATGTGATACCATAAATAAAAACTACTTAACTAAGTATTATAATGCGTACAAAGTATTACATGAAGTAATCACGCCTAAATTATGTTTAAAGAAACATGGATGGTAAATGAACATTATAATTTATTCCGAATCGCAAGGTGGCAAATAATAAATTAAAATAATTGCTGAAAAACTGCGCAAGTAGAATCTATCTGAAATCTGAAATAATCGCTTTTATAACACTCTCGGGACATTTAAATATGCACACAATTTTGTTTAATCAACATAAACTCGTAAATTCTACCAATTTGTATTCATTTGAGCATGAAATAATCCGACCATATTTGCGCATGTTATGTAATCCTGTCGAATCTTCAGAAACACCTCTCAAATACGAGGTGGTTGTCTGAATATTGCCAGATGGAATTAGGCATGAAAACAAATTTGAATGGTTAAAAAAATTCTCCGAGACTTCGGCGTATATTTTAATTTTAATCCCATCCAATTTGGTCAGGAGCCAAGCGGGTTCTCCTTTAAAGTCCTGATTGCTACCTTATATTTTAAACAAAACCGTGATATTTTTATTTTAAAGTCCCACCATTTTAACTATGTTCTTGTGTTCAGAATGGTAAGGTTGTTAAACTCAAAGTAAAACCATTTATTACAAATTAACCATTTCCAGGCACTTTTGAATTGTGAAAGAGTCGGTAAGCCAGATAAGGATAGCCAAAAAGTTGAAGCTAGTTTTAAAACTTAGATAGGTCTCTATGGAGAAGAACGAGCAAGAAATTCCACTGACACTTTTCTCAATTAAGTTAACAGAATCCTGTTTACATTATTCTTGTTGCTTCTATATGTCGCATGGAATTTGTACATTTTATGCTTTTATAAAATATAACTTTTATGATTGAATCTTTCCAATGCCTTCATCTACATAAGAAGCAAGTTCAAAGGTTCCACTAAATCAGGTACAAGAAGCCGAGTCATGTTCCACGTTTTTCATTTTGTACCAAGGACGAAGAATACCTTTTAATAAATTCTCGGAATTATTTCATATTTTCCTCATTTCTGTTTGATTATTCTTGGAAGTAAGGTTCCTGGATGTTTAATAAATTGGATAGACGCCATGATTGCTTTTCAACCTAATATTGATTGCTATTTATTAAGGATATTATTGGTAAGATCCTTTCCTTTGAAATTCCTGTCCAATTAATCTTTTAAATGTTCTGTAATATTAATTTCGATTTTGATTCTAGCTCGCTATTAAATTCAGGTAGTTTATTTATGATGATCTGATTTTGATTATTTTTATTACATACTAAGCCTTTATTACAATAAATATAATCTGGATAATTATTAAAATAGATAATGGTTACTAGCTCGTCTTTGATTACAATTTTAAACGTTGTTTTGTTAGTTACTACAAGGCCCTGTACATGAGCCCTTACTAATTGGGTACCTCCACAATAATGATTACTATTTGGAATTGTTTTGTTCCAACGATTATTTGCTGTAAGGTGTGTGAGTGCCCAGATAATGGGGTTCTATCAATGATTTGAACATTATAAACTGTACTGTGTCCAATAAATCTACATTTCATTTTCGTCTCTGTCTACTGCCCAACCTGGAATGTGTTTACCACGTGTTGTTCAATTGTTTAACACAGTTTGTCCATTGTTTCAGGTTATGTGTGCGTGCCGTTAGATAAGCAACAGTGTGGTAGGATTGTTGAAGTGATCCAACGGTGTGGAATGGTTCCTGTGTGTTGGCGGTGTCTTGTTGATGTAAGTTGTTAACCTATTTGTGCATTGTGTATATATGTTATAGGCAATGTGTAAAATGCAGGCATTCTATACAATACCTAGGAAATGTATAGAATACCTGGGTCGTTCAGGCAATGTATGAAATGATCTTCAATGTTTAAACTATTTTACACTTTACCTAGGAAATGTATAAAATACCTAGGCATTGTATAGAATGCCAGTTGAAGCACCGGCAATGTATGTAATCGATTTTTCTTCTCTATAATTTAGTTTAGATAGGTACTGATCTTTTGAGAGCTAATCCTTATTTCAACTTCCATTAGCAGACAGCGATAAGACATGTGTTCCATTGGTTTGTATGCCTAAGTACATACGAGTTTTTGCGTACAGAGCGTTTCTCACATAGCAGTTGCCTTCGAATAAACATTTACATTTACAACGTACCAAAAAATTGCTGCAGAAAGTCGCCCTGTTCATTTCTTACCACTTGATTATGGAAATTTGATCATGATACGAAAGAAACCAACAGTTTTCATTTAAAATAAGCTTTTATTATACTTTTAATAAACTCATCATCATCTGCTTAACCTTTTCCCAACTATGTTGGGGTCGGCTTTCCAGTCTAACCGGATGCAACTGAATACCAGTGTTTTACATGGAGCGACTGCCTATCTGACCTCCACAACCCAGTAACTGGGCAACACGATACCCCTTGGTTAGACTGGTTGTCAGACTTCTTGGCTTCTGACTATCCGTAACGACTGTCAAAGATCTACAAATGACAGCCGGGACCAACGGCTTTACGTGCTTTCCGAGGCACGGAGGAAACTCGCTATGGTAAATGGTCACCCATCCACAGACCAACCTCGGCAAGCGTGGCTTAACCCTAAAGATCGGTCTATACTTTTAATAAACTGTAGGTAACATAATTATAATTTGAAAGGATATAAAATCTTAGGTAACATCTTTAAACAAACTAAAATAGAGTAATATGAAAATTGCAATCTAGTTACTTGTAGGTACTCAATAACAAAAACAATAATTTTCTTAAATATCTTCACATGTTCAGTAATCGACACAAAATCTATGCGCTACGTTATCAAAGTAATAACATATTATTCAAAAAATACTTAGGTAAAGTTTGATTTATACCATTCAAAATCAACATTATTAAACTTTAATTTAACACAAACATTACTCTAAATATTAAAAATCATCTAAAAAGGTTTCATATGTAGGTATTTAAAATGTGTAGTCACGTGTCTCCTTCTCGTGGTCGTTCATTATACACATTGCCTGATGCGCTTTGGGCATTTTATACAATACCTAGGCAATGTATGAAATGAATCGTATTATATACATTGCCTGAACGTTTTAGGCAATATATATAATGCCTAGGCATTCTATACAATGCCGGATTATACACATTGCCTATAACATATATACCTATGTTCAGATTGAAGAACGATGTTAAAGATAAGATTGCAATCGAACCAAGTCCATCCATCAATCCATTAGGTGATACTCGGGAATATTGAACTTGTGAAGTAATTTTGAAGACAGTAACATCTAACCGATCGTTTAATTTAAAAAGCGTTTACAGCATAGTAACTAAGTTCATTGCCAAGCCAAGATCAATAAGAACACAAACAGGTTTTGATTTTATCAGAAACAGATGACTCATTTTATTTTACAACCTCGGAGCTGACAATTTTGGCGTGACACGAGACCGTAATCAATTTTATGAAGTAAATGGACGTTAATATTGATAGATTTAAAAGCAATTTCAAAATAAAATGCCAAGAGCAATGAATAATTCCAGGTTAAAAAGAAACAGCATATTTCTCAAAAACAAGGAAACTTTTTTCCCGGACCATTCCATTTCCTGAGCCCTCTTTAAGTCAGTACCCGTCTAACTGAGCGTTAAAAATGCAGATCCGAATCCAAGAAAGTAACCCAACCCGAGAGCCGACTCCAAATCTGTTTTCACTTGGCTGAATGTAACATCAACATACAATGTTGATACTACGTTCTAGTAAACCGATGTCCCTCGATTAAGGCTCACTGACCTCCATATCTCTTTAAGTAGTTATAAAACAGTTTAGGATAGTTTTAAATCGAGAATCTGGTTTAACGATTTCGTAATGTGTGATTCGAATTGGTTCCAACAAGAGAATGTGGTACATTGTTAAGTCTTAGACACAATCCAATTACTTTCAATTGCTCGTAAAGCGAAAAGAATTTACACTGCTTCAATTGATGTTTGCTAACCAACAAAATAATCGATTGAAACAGTTTATTGATAAGTCCCATCACGTTCGAGAATAACAGTAGTTGCGGAGCCCAGAATCGATTCTATTCGACCCGATACAATACCGAAACAATTTCTCTTCGGCTCACTATTCAATGATAGGGTACCTGAGTGGCCTTTTGAAATAGGCTGCTGTCTTTGGAGTACTTGCATTTCTGGGCCCGACGATCGGGTGATTCTCGCATGAATAGTTAAATTCGCTCTTAACCCAACTTCGCGGTACGTTGTAACATACTTAGATCAAACTTTAATGGATATCGAAATTTCTACACCTGTACGGTTTCGCTGTAAGCAAACTTCTTGTTTCATAACGGTAAACGGGACTAGGGCCATTGGGAATATTTGACGAAATGTTTTTGCAGCTCCAATCATAAATGCCTTTTCTGAAGATTCTCAAGAGACGTTTTGGCTCTTTGCTAGTCTTTTTAAGCCAACGATATTGGGACTTGTTAGGAATTTACGATAAGATTTTCTTTCTTATTATTTTTAGATTATCCGTACTAATATTATAAATGCGAAAGTAACTCTGTCTGTCTGTCTGTCTCTCTGTCTGTCTGTCTCTTCTTCACGCCTAAACCACTGAACCGATTTCAATGAAATTTGGTACAGATATAGTCTGGGACCCGAGAAAGGACATAGGATAGTTTTCATCCCGGAAATCATCCGGGAACGGGAACTATTAATCCACGCGGACGAAGTCGCGGGCAAAAGCTAGTTTTTAATATTTTTGGAAACTCCGCCCATCATTGCGTTGAGTGATCGAAGCTGTTTTTTATTATTCGAGAAAATACTCAAAGCAGTAGCCACATCTAAACTTAAATAAAAAAGATGAATAGATCTTTTTTTTTTGTTTAAACGCGCTTATCTCTGTAGCTACAAGTCAGATTAGAAATATATTACAGCCACATTTATGAGGAATTATATATAACATTGCGCTACGACGCACGGGAGCAGGACAGTAACTACGCGGGCGAAGTCACGAACAGAAGCTAGATTTTCTATAAATGTTAAGGTTTTAAGACTGTTCAACGCTAGACATTGATCGTCCTATGCCTGTACGCCCCATAATGTCCCCGATATAAAAATGCTAAAAGAAAGATAGTGAATATAGAAACGTACCCTTCACGTACCTAGATCACACAATACCAGGCTTAACATAATGCTCAACGTCGTATAACCCAGGTGAGCGTTTAATCGATATGTCGGAGACACGGAGTACAATACGACTTACACGTTCACGCGTGTTTGGCTATTGTATCTAGCCTTAGATGGATGTCGTCGTACAAAGTACCGCCTTTTTGTTTAACGGACCATAGGATGGATGACATGATTTTGAAATGTGTGTATGGATTTGCTAGATTATTGAGTTTAGGTGGTACAATTTATTTTCTTAGGGCATCGCATGAGTTTTGAATAGGAGCGAGTTTTTGGGTATGTCTTACTTCGACAGAATGAAACGTAGTCTTCTTCGGTACTCGTATAACGTTTGAATTGAGAATACCCGTCTTTCTATGAATGAAAACGCCCAGAAAATTCATTAATAGTTCGTATTATATGAGTTTTAATTATTTACTTACTTATGAATCATCGTTGCCCTGCCTAAAACTCCGCACCCGAATTTGCAACAACATGTTTTGCTATCGTGACAACTCACAGGATTTCCCCAATTTTAATCGCAAATGAACTTAAAGTAGTCCAAGCAGTAATAATTTCCGTAGAAATTGGGGTCGTTAACTGACGAAAGGGTGACGTAATGGGGTTACTGTCACCCCAGCTGACTTACATGGCATACATTATAAAAAACGTTGCTTTTGTCCCCTAGAAAACTTTTGGGAAAATTAAATTTTGACTTGTAACTTATTAATAGGATAACCTATTGGTTTTTTATTAATGATAAAGCTGTAATTAAGGTTCGATACATCCAATAGAGCAGTAACATTTAGAATTCGACGTTGTTGCATAAATAATGAGACGTAGTTTGTACATCGGCTTCGAATAGTTACCTGAATAGAATATTCCCTTTCGTTGACTTTGCCCGCCCACCACCTGGCAATATTGGAAGGTAATAGGCTTGCTTGACACGATAATGTCAGGGTAATTGTCGCGTGTTTGTGCATATTTGTATTGGACTATTTGTATGTCAAGATTCGCATTGACGTTATTGGTATTTGAATAATTCCGGGCAGTATTAAACAAAATACCAAGCGATCAGTCTTACTACGATTATGAATGGATGTTTGTTACTATTTCACGCATAAAAGGAATTATCTCAGTTACGCATAGATATTGATGAACCTTAACACGAAGATTTTTTATCCCGTTGTTATGTTCCCGCGGGAGTTTCTTGCTCGTTCTTCTCCATAGAGACCTACGTTTTGGACCGAGCAATTAGCTTCAACTTTCTTTAGAGGTAACTTCTTGACAATTCAAAAGTACCTGTAAATAGTCTAATTGAAATAAATTCTTTGACTTTGAAAATTTGAGATTTTGCCTTAATTCTGAAGACTACGTAAATGACGTCGTAGCAGCAGCTAGTATTTAATTTTTAAGCTCTTCATTCTAAAGGAACAATATCCCCAAAAGCCGCTTAAGAGCTTAAGCATAATATTGGTTCAAACTTTATAAACGTTGTTCGAGTTTAACTATTCACGCTAAACCAATTAGTATTCGAGTCGGCTGTGTCGACAGTTGTTCTTTGACCGCTTAACTTGTACCCAACCAGTAGCCTATGTACGGAATAAATGTATTGATAATGTTAACATTGGCTGTTGGCAACAGATTGGGACTCCGTCCCTTTATTTGCGTATTAGGTACTCCTAGGCGTGAGAAAGATTTGTAAAGAAGTAAAAGTGTTTAATAGAACATTTGGAAGTATGGCGCCAATAAATCCTTTAACACATATTGAGTAGCTGAATAAATATTGAAAATTCCACCGATGGATTGATAAAAACTACAAAGAGATAAAGTATGGGGTTCTTCAACTGAATGGCTCAGCAACGGGCAGTGTAATGCCACTGGTGATGCCTGATTGCGCCACCACATTGGAATAAAAAAAGGAATATTTTTAACAAAATCAAGATAGGCAAAGAAAGGAAGTTTGAGATGGGTCAGCCAAATCGAAAAGGTAATCTTTTCTATTTGGCCACCTATGGACGCCCATATTTTTCCCCAACCCTGCCACAAGGTATACCTCAATATTACATGAACATACATCAGGCTCATTTGAATGTGAACAGCACAAGTCCCCTTCATCCCGGATGTCGCCGGTATATAATTGTCGGTATGAAGAAATCGATATTATGTATTCCTGGTACGTTTGTTACCGTATCTTGGTGCTGGTGGTCTGAATTTGTTTGAGCTGATGTATTTGTTGCGAAATCAGGTGTTTGAAGCCCTTAGGGTTCCTGGCTCATAGAAACTTCATTCAAATAACACTAATTTCGAACTATCAGTATGATAGGTAGATGATATTTTGGTCAACGTATTTAAAATAATCTGGTAACTTCTAGGAGCGATCGCAATCTAATTTGTCTCATATCTCAATCTGCCAAAAATCATCAAATTTACTTAAATTTTCTGACATTGATTGTCGCTAAGATGAGTTTGCGACTAGATTGTGAATGCTTGGAATTTGCTTTTTGACCAGAGATTTGATTGGTTTTCAATAAATGGGTTAAAAATGGCTTGTTTTACGGTCCTGTTCCATTATCGTGTAATAGTCAGAATTGGATTAAACCCAGCATTTATACAAATTATCGTTCCCAATTATTTGAAGGTGTCCATTTTTCTTGGATGCCAATTGCGTCCCAACATTGTTGATTAATAACGCGCTCATTTCTCTTTTTTATTTCATAGTGTAAAGAAGAAGCTTAATATTATATTTTAATTTTCAATAGTTTAATTACCTTGGCCTTAAAAGGAATCGTGCTATGAGGATAATGACACAAATATTAACCGTTATCGAATCCAAAATGGCAACAAATTAAATAAATGAGTACATTTAATACAGTTAGGTATAACGATGATGTTTAATTATTCGTGAATAAAACTCATAACGTAATAATAACTTGATATTATTGTGACTATGTAAGGACTGCGAGGAATCAGTTCCTACTTAATATGGACCTACCAATATACTTTTTTAAGGTTTTTTCTCATATAAAAGACAGGTTATAATTCCAAAAGTTACATATTATTATATTCTTCCCATCATTGAGCTTTTGTTTGTTCTAGCTAGACTTTACTTGGGAGAACCCTGGTTATTGAGATATAAAATTTCGGGTCAGAGGCCATTCGTCCCCTAAGATTCGCACCCTGTGCCCACTCGTCCCCTGGAACTTTTGAGGGGCCCATTCGTCCCCTGAAGAATATTTATTTTTATTCATTCTTCTAATATAGTAGATAGATAGTAGATTATCATTCATCATAACTCTTTTTTCAATGATCTGTTATGATTTATTAAATTAATTCCGTTAATAAACTGTTCACAAGTGTACTATGTTAACCGTTTCTTCTGTACAATATAGCACATTTTATCTTAGGGGACCAATAGGCATCTGAATAGATGCCGAATCTTTAACTTATTTTGTATATTATATTAGAGGGGACGAATGGGTACCTTAAAAATAATATTTTTTATTAAAATATTAATTGGTCTCCTACTAGGAGACCAATGGGCACCTATATAGGGGCCGAATCCACAACTTTTATGCTGGGGGACGAATTTTAGGGGACGAATGGGCTCTGACCCAAAATTTCAAAGCTCCAACGTTTTTTTACGAAAAATTACTTGTAAATTTTATTTAAACCAAACTTTAAACCACGACGCAATATTTTTTTAATCAATGTTACTTAGTTTAAAGGGCAGTATATGAAGTTAACGGCAATGTAATCTATCTTTTTACACCCCGTATTTTTGTTTGTATGTATGTATATATGTATTTATTATTATATTTTATACTTATTGTAAATTTTCTGTTTCTGTTCCCTCTTTCTTGCACCTCCTATGTTTTGTCTCTGCATCACCCTAAGGTAGACTGGTAGAAAATGCCTAAGGCATTAAGTCCGCCTTTGTACGGTGTATTTTTTTTTACATTTGTGCATAAAGTTTTAATAAATAAATAAATATTATCAAAACTTTCACCGACCGGTAAATAATTTCCTTCAAATAAGTGTAACTCCAACATGATTATAACAAGAAGTCAGTTTTTTCCCACCCATTTCTTACTATCACCATTGTCTATAAACTGTAATGGCAGATCGCTGTCATTGTAATTGGGTAGATGGCACCACTAATCAATTGACGTACTTTTTATGATCTGTCAAAACGCCATTCTGCCATAGATTTTGTATGACAATACTAATCTATGACGTCACTTTTTTGTCATTTTAATTCACTTTCTATTTATCGATTTCAAAGCAACTAAAAATCGATATTTATAGTTCTTTAATAATTCAACTGCTATTAGGGCTAAAATAACGTGTTTTTTTTGTGAAGTTGTGTTTTGGAATTATTGGTTAGTGGTGTCATCTACCTAATTACTAAACCGACCAATTGAGTTCACGATTAGTATCTTGTTTGCAAGACAAAAGTGTTTGTCAATCACAATCAGGCGGTATTCTCGGCTCGGCGGGCGTCGACAGGTCATCTGCAACAGCCGTTAATGAAGTGACGGGTAACGCGTGTCATAGTCCTGTCATCGGCATTACAGCTACTTTAAGCTGCGGTACCTTCTAGTCAATAGCAATATGGTTGAAAGAAAACAAAAGGCAAATTCTACTCATTAAAAAAAATTCAAAATGTAGTCGCAATCTCAACTCAGCGACACTCAATGTCAAAAATGTTGACTCTAAAAGTTTCCAGTAAAAAAATGTTGAGACTAACTGAACTTTCACTTTTTTAGTGTTTATTTTTAGGCTTCGTAAAGTGGCCAGGCCTAATAAGTCCTGTCTAATTTGTTTTCGCCAGGTGTCGAAAATTCTTCCGACGCCGCTCAAGGGCCCAATAAAATATTTTGTTTATGAAAATCCATTCCTTATTGTTTAACGCCTACGATAGAAAGTCGTGCGAATGTAGGAAACAACGCCGCTTTCATTAAGATAACTCAGAAAACAATAGGCTTTTAGATGCTTTATTAATATTCTTGCCTAAATTTAATAACAAAAATAACAGACTATTGTTGTCTCTGGGCAAAGTCCTCTTCCTAAACAGAGAAGGCACGAGCATTGATCACCATGCTTTCTCAAGACGGATTGGCGATTACAGTCCCAGATTATTATCTTAAAACGATTATTATGACATCGAGTTGCAATTTAACAGCGATAAAACGACAATTATCGATTACGGACTCGAATATTTAATCGATACCGAAATAGACGCGGTGCCAAATTGGTCGTATAAATCAAACCATAAGGATTTGCCGTATTAGTCATGTGGGGTTGCTAAATGCTTGATCGTATATCAGAGCGGCTAATGGCATGTTAGTTATACTTTATACGAAGTGTGAAGTTCTAAAAATAGTGGCGTTGACAAAGGAATAGTCAACCCTGACTGGTTGTGCTCAAACAAGTGATGTTTACATCAACTGAACGAGCTTCAGGGGACGCTTACAGTAAAGTTTGTTCACCCCACACATGTGCTAAAGCGCCATGCAATCTACGTAATTGTTGAAAGCGACGTGTGGCTTTTATTTTTGGAGTTCTTTTAATTAATTCTAGAATGGACTTTCTTATGTACCTACCAATGCTTGTTAGATCGATACGGAATTAAAAATTGATAGTGAAAAGTTGGAAAATTGTAGGTCAATTTAGAAATGTTCAAAATCTAATCGCAATCTCATATCAAGAAGTGTATTAGGTACCTACCTATCTACCTAATTTTTTTTTTGACACGGTTTGAGACTGAGATTCGATTGCGATCGTACCTACATGTGAATAGAATTACCCACCTGTCTATATACGATTTTGTATTGTACGTAAATACTTTTCCTTTCAGTAGTAAATTATTAGAATTGGAAATATATATTTTTTTCAATCTCCACTCAATCTACGTAGTCTAAGAAGTTCAATCCACTAAACATATAATCAAGCTCTTTTCTGGTTCACAAGTTCACCCTTCGCGGCTCGAGTTGGTTTGCCTAAATAAAATATTAATTTACCTAACTTAAATAAAGTGTTTGGTCAGAACATTGTTGAAGTTATTTGACCTCGCTTGCTGTCAGTTTGGTATTGTGATTAACAGCGGCTATTATGAAAATAAAAGATGATTAATTGATGCCGCGTCACCAAATAACTCCACAAGTTCGTGATTACGGGTAATAAATATGGAAATGCCTTGACAAACAAGTTGAGCCACCTTTTCATTCTCTCCATGTCCTCATATTGTGAATAACTGCTGTATTATTAGCAGTTCCACAAACAATTCTTTGATAAAGAATCTAGTGGCAGATCTTAAAAGTTAAAAGCTATAGGGTCTCTGAAAGTATAGATCTTATTGCAAAAAAATGTTTCACTGATATAAAGCTGCACTATTGTTGAGTGTCATAGTGCCAGTTAATGACGTCCACGCAAACAAAATCGGGGACAAGTTTTCATCATCTGCTTAGCCTTTTCCCAACAATATTGGAGTCGGCTTCCAGTCCCGAATACCAGTGTTTGACATCTAGCAACTGTCTCTCTGACCTCCACAACCCAGTTGCTAACAAAAAACTGACAAGCGTCATTCTAAAAAACTGAATCGCTAGAGTCACGCTAAACATCAATAAACATTGAACTAGTCAATTACGATGTTTATTTCTTCTCCCGCCAATCGTACGAGCAAATTACAATCAAAAACTCAAGGAGGCCGAAAATTTGCACGATAAACGTACGCCCGTAAAATGTTTATTGCATCGGTTACCGAACCCATTACAATGTTATCTTGTACACACGATTTCCTCTTGGTTTTTAAATAGATGAAACGGAACAATCGTCTGTTGCGAGATCGAAATAAGAACAAGGTCAGCTGCTAATTAATTGTTTAATTCAAAGTATTTGTTTGATCTACGTACACATTCGTACAATCAGACTATACGTTAATGTGTTTTCTTACGACATGCTTGTTGCTAAGATAAAAGATACATTATTTCTACCAGCAGTAAGCTTTATATTCCCATGATCATGTGTTAGATTTTCTGGCTAGAGACATTACGTGTAGACTTTTGAGATATGTTGATTGATACGTGTAATAGGTACCTCTATGTTCCTCATTGACGATCATTTCTCAATGCTGAAAGTCGTAATTTCACAATCTCGCCCAGCCAACACTATTTCGCTATTTGTAGTACAGTGATAAAATATATTAATACATCGTCCAAATATAAAACATTTATCTTATAATATTTTCTCATCTAATCCACACACGTTAGTACCGATAATTCCGTTCATTTACCCAGAAAACAGTAGGCAGAAACAACAATTAATTAGATGTAAGTACTCGTAGATTGTGTACCCTTATTCAATATTCTCATTACGCAGATTATTACACGCAATCAGCCACATGCATAGGCCACATCCCACATGCATATGACGCTGGTGTATTGTCTTTGCCATGAAGCATAATACGACTGTTAAGTGAAAAGATTGTATGTTTTAGTTTGTAATGGATAAACTCAAAAACTTCTTAACCGATTTTAAAAATTGTTTCAACTATGGAAAGTCAAACTTTCAGCGCGTAACATAATATGCTTTTTTATTTTCAAAATATTAAGGATCCATAAGGAAATTGACCCAGTCGAAGTCGCGGGCAAAGGCTTGTGTTCAATACGATTGCGATTTTCATACTCTCCGGTTCCAATACCACTTTATTCTCAACTATATTTAAATTGTATTCCAACGGGATAACTTTTATTACTTCTGCTTCTTGATATTGCACGAGGGCATAGCAATGCAGTTTCAATTGTACGCAGTTCTAGAAATACTTTGGCATTACTTATAGAAAATAAAATTCACCAAGTTCTTCTAAAGTGACGGAATTCTGATCCCTGTGACCATCTTCTTTTTTTCGAGACGATGATTTTAGATAGTCTTATATTTTGGTTCCAGTAGGGGGCCACGTTTATTGCGGTATCAGTACCTATAGCGTTGTTAATGTCATTTAAAACGCAGGTGCGGGGACACATTATGTAGAGGACTTTACTCTGTGATCATTACAGCATGACTATAATTAAGCTTCTCAAATACGCTTTAAATACACGTGCCTGTTAGGCCAATATTTACTAAATTCACACCGCAACTTAAGAGTCTATGCAACCTCAGCACAAATTCGAATTTCGCCCCCACTTCACCGCGCCGCCTAACTCTTTATCTCGATCGCATACTTCTGCTTTCAATGTGTCCTGTGTGCAAAATGACACAGCCCTCCCGTACGGAAGCCGAAGCAGCCGTGTGATTCTCTAACATGCAAGCTCGAAAACGAGTCCCACTTCGATAACGAACCAACTTGTCATTGGCTTAGTATTCGTTCGCCGTGGTGACGTCACCACGGCGAACGAATATACACCAATGACAAGTTGGTTCGTTATCGAAGTGGGACTCGTTTTCGAGCTTGCATGTTAGAGAATCGCACAGCAGGAGTGAGCGCGGGGGCGCGCGGCAGGGAAAATGACCGATATTATAGGTTATTTATATTACGGCGAAAAAAACAGGAAATTCAAAAAAATAAATAATATAAGACCTGCTTTATAGTTAGTTCAGTTAGTATAAAAAGTTTCATGTTCTAGTTTGAATTATTTAATGATTGCCAGCGGTTTATTGTTCAGTTTAAATTTTATGGAATTGTGTTTTCGCCAAATATAAGACTTAACATTAATCCTCAACTTTAGAATATATTTACGTCAAAATTAATGCTGCAGTATTTTCGGCGTATCGGAGGATTCTGCTAAGCCATTTGAGGTAGTATAGGCTCTTAATTCAAGCCTATCCAACAATGACGAACTTTCTAATGCGAAATGTACTCAATTTCGGTTCGTGTGGTTTGACAATAGGTTTCCATCAAGTTTAGTCAAATCTACATTCTATGTTTTCGTGTTGGCATAACGTTTTTGCGGTCCGCGAGACTCGTTAGCGGCCATGACACAAATTCCGTCTAGAACTTTGGAGCCCATAGATACCATATTTGATAGGATTTACTACAATAATTCTCTTGTGATTGATGGTCGGTTTAATAACAAAAACCTTTTATGCGAAAACCGGTTGGTTTTTGAAATGGAGAAATGGAAAGTGCATTATGTTAGCTTTCCCACACAAGTGGCATAAATTAGTTGGATAATAAAAGTACGTGATAATGTAGCGGTTGTTGTAAACGTTAGTTTATTGCCTGTTTTGTAATTTAAAATCTAGTAGTGAGTGTGGTAAATGTTACCGTATTCTTTTGATGGCGTCAAGACCTAGAAATACAATATGTTAACCCATTGAGACAAGCTTTATTTGATGGCGTAGCAAATGAACGGGTATTTCAAGATTTCGAACTTGTATATTTAGCGCGAGATTTCTAACAATTTGAACCGTTCAATCGCGTTATCGTTAAGTCTGTCCGCCCACGTCAGATTTTTTGTCGGAGAGATTGTAATATTCGGTCCTACAAAGGCGGAGGCCCTAAGTACGAAGTGGAAATAGCGCCGTCTAGAGACAAAAATGGGAGACAATTATTCCATACAAATTGTAGTTTGCGTTAACACGATCAAACACGTTCGAATCAGTAGAAAATGTCACACTAGGTATTCATCATAGTCATAATAAATGCTCGACAAAACATCTACTGAACATAAGCCTATAAACGGTCACGAAAATATTGACATAATTCGAACACATTTTTACTGTTCGACCTAGATATAAAAATACCCTTAAAAAGTAGGTACTTTTAATAGAATCTAAGTATAGCTGCTGCTGGGAATTTAAATATTGTCGAGAGGAGCTCACAAAGGCTCTATATCCTTTGACCAACGAGACGGGAAGCTTCAAAAGATTACCAATACAAAAGGATTGAACGGGGCATATTGTACTGACTGAAGTGTGAAACGTCGACGGGCTGAGTTTTTTATTAAATTACTAGTGAACCCCCCAGGCTTCGCACGGGATGCAAACTTCCGAAGTTTCCGAAGGATTTAAAAAAAAAAATACTTTCTCATCTTGTCCGGGAAATTAGGAACACGACAATAAATGAAACAGTCACATCGGTCCAGCCGGTCTCGAGTGCGCTTAGCAACATTCATTTTTATTCTAGACTAATTACTATTAATAATTATAATATTTTTTAACTGCCCCGTTGGTCTCGTGGTCGCAAGCGCGACTGCTGAACAAGGGGTCCCGGGTTCGATTCCCAGGTCGGGCAAAAAGTGTTATTGGGTTTTTCCATTAGGAATTTCTCAGTAGCAGCCCGGAGTTTGGAAGTTGGTGGTGTGACACCCCCGTGTCTCGGAAAGCACGTAAAGCCGTTGGTCCTGCGCCTGACCTCTCCAGTCTTGTCGGATTGCCGTCCCATCGGGCTATGAGAGTTAGGGAAGAGGGAGTGCACCTGTGTTTGCGCACACACTTGTGCACTATAATATCTCCTGCGTACGGGGCTAGTCTGCATTAAGATTAGCCGCCGTGGCCGGAACCGGCCTGGAGAATTACATTTTTTTACATAATATTTTTTATTAATTAATTTAAACTAAACGCAATAAAATGTGTAATGGCGGACTTAATGCCTTAGTCATTCTCTACCAGTCAACCAAAGGTGCTGAAGAGATATCATGGCAGGATATGCGATTCCCAAATATACATATAATAAGCGCATTAAAAGGAAGCAATTCATCAAATAAAATAAAACTGAAATATGTAAAAATAAACATTACATTTCACAAAGTAAGAATAATGGCACCATTCGTTACGTGCTGAAATTCAGTGAGCTGAAAATTTCAAAGTTATCTCCGGAAATTGAACAATTTGGGTTAGAGTTCAATGCGAAACAAATTATTTTATGAAGGTGACTGGACTGCGGTTTGTGATAAGTAGAAGGTTAAGTTCGTTATTTATTAAAAGGTTGAATATATTCATCGAGTAGGTACTTGCTTCTGCTCGGAATCTCGTCCACTTGAAAATCTTGATAAAAGATAGACTTTGACTCTCGACAATAATAGTGTTGTTTAATAATTTTGTGATCAGACCATGCGGAGAACTTCTTACAAAAAAAAAAAAACGAATAGTCTTTACCTGTTTGTATTTCTTTTTGGTGTAAAAGTAAAAGTATAGATTAGGAATGTTCATCTAAGTTAAAATATCGTGCAATGTTATAAGTTAATGTAGTGCTACAGCGGCACGCTTCATTGTTGAAACTTGTCGTAATTTTTTTCTTATTGAATTTCACTATTGTTATCGATCTATGTAATCAATAAAAAGTGTTGTAATTATGTAAAAATACTACATTCAAACACACCTTTTGTTGCTATCCAGATTGTAGTCCAACAACATTGTATATATTCGTGAAATTGAAGTAAAAAAGAATATTCGAGTGCCAACCCTTTTAACACGTGAAAAATGTATGGCAGGGATTTGGATAGAATTAAAAATAATCAGAATATACTCTAGAACTCGTTAAAAGCCGTATTGGGTTGTTAGGTCGACCGAAGGCCGGGTTATCGGTCCGGATATGTGAAAAATGTGATAAAACAACTAACCAACGGTTTTTGCTGGAGTTGTAATGTGCGATAGAAGATTATTAATTGCTAACATGCTCATTGTGAGTGTCTGTGTGGTCTCTTGTTAAAGTTAGACCACAATAGGTCTTGGGGGCGTATGAGTTAGATAAACGACGATTAATCTAAGGCAACACCACATTACTAATAATCTGATATTGGGTTTTTCTACAAAACTAGATACGTGCCTGGTTAATGGCAATACGCTTGCCCCCTATTACATGGGACCTAAACATACCGGCGAACAATGTACATTGGTACACCTCTGCCTAACCCTTCGGGGAATACAGGCGTGATAGTATGTGTGTTTAAAACAAGTTTAATTTGAACTGTAACGGGTTTTTAAGTGTGCCATGTAATTTGTTAAGCTATCTATGCCATAATCTTTAAGGTGGATCCACACATTGCGAGCATGCGCTCCGCACGGCGCACAACGCATGCCTCGGCTTGAGGCGTGCGTGTTGAGAAATTATACCAATATATGCTCGGGTCGAGCCATCGCGTGCGAAGCAAATGCTCGAGGCAAGTAGGCGCGCAGACTTGGCAAGGCATGCCCTCCGCACGGCGCACAACGTTCATTTTGATTTGATTTTCATCATTTTCGCAGTCGAGGCGTGCGTTCATATTGTACGCGGCGTACGCCTCGAACGTGCATGCGCGGCTACGTCCACACCTAAAGTAATGCTCGAACTGAGGCACTTTGATCTTGAAGCATTTGCCGACATACGTTGGCTCGCCCTCGCGCGTGCGGAGCGCATGCCTCGCCACGAATATACAGGTCCACACTTGGCGAGGCATGCGTTGTGCGCTGTGCGGAGCGCATGCCTCGCAATGTGTGGATCCACCTTTAAACGTTTTATTGCTATCAGGTCACAAGGTCAATCGATTGCGACCTTTCCCTCGATTTAAATCAATGCGGGTGCCAATTTTATGAAGCACGCAAGCATTACTTCTACGTTACAGCTTCAGCTTTCAAATAGTTAGGTACCTATATACTACGCAATTGGAGAGATTGAAAGCCTCATGTAGGTACTGTTACTCAGAAACCAGTAGCGTGTTTTAGGGCACTTTCAATTTATGTGTTTGATCCGGACTGCTGCAGGACTGCGGGTAGTGCAGTTGTCGAACTGTACGTGGACGGTTGTCTTTTTTCATACGGTGGCCACGTCCGTCGAGAGCGCCATGCTACACCCGTACCGCACACATACGATGGCAAGACGACAAAAAAGAAAACTGTCCGTGTGCAGTCGGACATCCAGCACCCGCAGCGGTCCAGCATCAGACGTATTTAAAAGAACTCTTAAAGCAAGATTATTGATGTCCAAATAATCTTCATCGTTGCAAATCACTGTCAATTATGCTCATAGTCATCTACTGTCCCTACAGCTTTTCTACATTTAACTGAAATATTGAAGCTGATACTGCATTTGCCTCTATAATGCTATAAATACAGACCATTTTGCCCCTTTTCCAAGAAAACACATAAAAAGTCAGCCCGCACTGATGAAGTTTATTATGACAATGTCTATGAACCATCGTGACACAAATTCCATTTAATCTGATTACGTAAGCGCTTGTCATCGGCCACATCTGGGCTTCCCGTTACGTTCATAGTCGCAAGTGGGAGTTTGCAATGCACCACAGCGACCATTTTGGCGGTTAGGACTTTTTTGTTACGTTTCTCGATCATGCTGGCTTAGTGGTCGGAGAATGGTACTAGTTAAAAAGGGGTAAAAACTGATTTTTGGGCATAACATGAAACTTTACGAAGATATAAACATGCGTATTATCGATATTAAAATACAAAGAAACCATGAATGTTACTCATTGGCCATACAAACTATTTCGCTACGCTATTTAAAGTCGCAAATATATCCACGTCTTCAATCCTCAATTTGATAAACTACGTATCATTGTGTTTCTTGATCGAGATGGAGAACATTCAATAAATTGTTGCTTGGTCTTCCGTGAAGTTCTGATGTACGCATTTGCATTGCGATGTCAGCGACGGACATAAAGGGTCATTGATGTTTTTATTTACCTTACTGTTATTGACGCCTTTAAAAGTATCTTATTCATTCAAGTTTTTTACCAATCCTACATTAATATAGTTTTTTAGTTTGTGGTTCAACCGAGGATAATGGTTGTTGACCACTTTTCAATCCTTTCGAATATTACTAAGGTTGTAAAGGTGAAAAGTGCATCAATGTTGTATAGTATTTTCTGTGTCTTAAATTGTAATGTTATAAATAACTTCAACAGTGTCCGAATTACTAAAATGTATAACACTTAACCAAATCAAAACCATGACGAAATCTGCGTAGGAAACTATTACTTGTAGAATGACATTCCGCCTGCAGACTTTATTAAAGCTATCAGTAAAAGGATCTCACGAGAGTTATTTACGTAGGTTTTGTCTTATACAATCTTTGTATTACATGTGTATACAGACTGTAAGTAGGGTCTTACATAAATGGAGGCTTCGTGAACGTTATCACGGAGTGCAGTAGCAAGGAAATGGCTTTAAATCTTCCGCCTAGTAACACTTGATGTTGTACGGACTTACAGAGTACTTATCTAGTACATAATATATTAACGTTCTCCTAAGTATACTTTGAATTTAAGAGTTGTTCAATGTTATGGCTTTTTAAGACGTTGCTTATTTTGTTGTTTTATTGTGATACCTTCTGCCAGATTTTCATCGTAGTTTATCGATATCAATCAATCTGCTTCGCCCATTTTGTCTCCACGCGCATTCTACCCCTCAACTCCGGATCCGGCCCCATTTCTATCTGTTCCGGTCTAGTTCGATCCCCAAAAGTAAAGTCACATAAGCTAGTGGATAATCCGAGCGTACTGGTGTATCCGCAAATACAGGAACAAAACGCTGGGCAAACTTTTTGGAAACGTTCGTCGATTTGTAATGCAGGCTAACTGATCCCCAAGCGAATACCTGTTTGCATTTAGTTATTCCATAACTCGTTCCCGACATTTACTAAGCTGTTCGGCTCGTTTTGAATGAACATTTCACGGCAGAATTAAATTCAGCTTCATCCATCTTAATATGAAATGTTCAAACCGTTGCTACACCAATTTGCATGTCAAGAGATTTGCACTTTCTGCTCCGAGTGAACACCTCTTCAAATGTTTAATATGAACAGCGAAAGCTATTTGTATATTTATCAAAACCGCTTTCTGCGCTTTAATACGGTACCTTGGAACATTTATAAGTTCTGTTATGACGGTGTAAAAGCACATGTATTAAACTTTCATTTTGACCTCACTCATAAATCTTGCTATCTGCATTGCATCCATTATGTTTCGAATGCATACTGTTATCAGAATTAATTTCATCTTCAAACTAGTGTGTCGTAAATAAGTCTTGAATCTGGTCCAAGATGACGTTATCTTAAACCAAAATCTTCCTAAAGTTACGAAATTCGCATCTATTGTTTCCTGATTTACCGATCGGTCTGCTGTGTGAACAACCCCAATATGTTCTCCCTTGCTAGCTATAAATCGTGTGTAGCCGTCAGGGTGTTGTTTCAAGGGGCACAAAACGTCCATGGCTATAAAAGACAGTGGTCCGTTGATAGCATTACTGCTTATGTTGCGTAAACCATAACTGATTTGTTGAAGGGTGCGTTGCATTGCGTGCGGTGAAATGGTGGGAGATATTGGAAACATTTTGTAGATAAATTGTTTTTATTTTTACATTTTAGAGGAGCAACTGACTGACTGACTGGGCTTTTTCTTTTCTTAATCATTCAAATTGAATTATACCTGCATCTGATTGCATTCCTGCATAGACTGCAGGTCTATAACATCAAGTTTTACGAGTTACCCTAAGTATGTAATAAACATTTCAAAGTCGTCTAACAAAAATCGGAGCTTCAGATTTATCTTTCTTGTCCCAACACTCTTCTATAATAAAAGATATAAAACTGTTATTAACACCTTCAAGTCCAGCTTCATTTGATATCAATTTCATCGTCGTTCCAGTCTAGCTGGTTAATGCTCGTCATTCTTTTTCATATTAGATGTCGTCTGGCTCGTGCGATAAGACCTAAACCTGCTTGAAACGCACAATATATCACCGTACCCCGGGGCATGGATTAAACGTGCTTAGCATGTTCAAAGACGGGACCTCATTCAAGGGTCACTTGTGCTTTTAAGAAGGTTCTTTGTTGGATTTGACTTTTGATTCGTCTCTTATGAGAAATATATTTCAATTGTAACTGGATTTAAATTTTACTGGGTAATATTTTTTTGTAATTTTTGCGAATCATAAAGGGGTCGATTCCCTTCCCTTGCGTTACATATCGTTTGTATGTCTTGTCTACTAATAATACTAAGTAACAAGATGCGCATCCAAATAACATCGTACACAGTCTCTGTGGCTTCCCCAGCCAACAATCTCGGTAGTTACTTACGATGTTGCTCGCGTCATAAAGCATCGTCTCAGATGGTCCCTCTCCTTTAGCTTTCGTCGCCCTAGTTGAATTTATGTACACCCTACCTAAATTAGCGTCGCGAAGAACCATTTTCAGCAGTATTCATATTAATTTTATAAATGTATGTGCCATTTTGTTAAGCTGAACACTTTTGACCAAAAATTGCCAAATATTATTTGAAAACAAAATCTTTTATATTTACTAGGTACCGCAATATCGAAACACAGTTTCAATGAAAGAGCTCTCACAAAAATAACAAAATATCGTACTTCGAAATGCAGAATTGCACTGTTCGTTAGTAACGGATATTTTATTGTATAAAAAAGTATAGGTTGGGGTTATCGTTCGGAAAGTCTGATGGTAACCGCTGACGAAGCCAATTTGCATCGAACGCGGTTGTAAACCCCAGTTTGACGGTACGCCGACGCGTAACATGCCTACATAAAATAGGATAACCTATGGGCTTAAACTGGCTGATAAGGCTTTGTAGTTAATATTATTACTGTAAGCTGGGTAAGGCAGAAAAATACCGGTTGGATAACTTATCGAATTGAGTAGAAGACAAGTAAATTACTTTTGTGTAAGTAGTTACCTACTTTAATCTGAATACTTAAAATTTTAAGAACCCTTTGAAGTTTTCCCAAGTCACGAACCAAACGCCAGCTTTTGCCTCGCGAAAAAGTTATTTCCCACTTCAGCGAAACGAGTATTACTGCCCTAATTAGGCCCCGCCACTTCGCAAGCACTGTTAAAAGTAGAGTATCTAAGTGTGCTGGATTCACAAGACCCAAGAACTGGTTAGAGTTTGGCGAAAGTGCTAACTTTTCAAACGTCCGCCATTTGTGTCATGTAGCAAACTAGACGTTACAACTTATTGCAACCGCTTCCCGCTGAAGTTATGAAATATAAGAGCTATAAAATATTTTATGTCCACGTATCCTGCCCAATGATGACTTCAGACTGACAGAAATCATATTATAGGCTAAATACCATTGTTTGATACTTTTTGTTGACTTTGAATTTACTGTCTGTTAGACTTATTCTAACGTTCTGTTGAAAAAACGTCTAAAAGGAATATCCAATATTACAAATGAAGCTGCAACTCTATGATATAGTTGCCACATGTTCCGTTTCCGTCCTCATCCGAATGGAAATTGCGATTCTGCGGTTTAGACAAGAGTTGTCGTGCCCCGTTGTTATTGCTTATGAGAATACCACAGAGCTATGACATGTGAATATAATACTCTTAGAAACTACAGATGGGGCATTTCCAAGGGATCCGACGGCTTATGACAGTTTAATTGGAAATAATCCTTGGAAAGCCTCTGGATGGAACTCCGTAATTGGAACTGCTGTTCAGGTTACGATTTCAATATAACATGTCTTTGCTGTTTTTAGTAGACATTTAATGTTTTGCTTTCTATAATTTATTTTAATGGTATTTTTCCGTTTAATATCCTATTACGATTGTATTTCCTCCAATAGAATTCTATTATCGTCTGTCTGAAACCGCGTGACGCATTATCGCATATTTGATTTGTGCTTGTCCTTTTTAGGACAAAGTAACATGAATCTTCTATTATTGTTCTAGTTTCACGATTCAATAAATGCGAGGGACTGTATGCCCGATGTCTGTTCCGGCTCGTGAATTTTAAAAGCGAAACGAAACATCTGTCTGTGATTCCAGCTATGGTTTATTTTTGGCGGCTTTGTACTATCCTATTTTGGATGTGGGTTGGCTTTACCAGTACTGAAGGGGTGCGGAATGTTTGATCCTTTACCTTTGTCGAGAACTGCCAATTTTTTATGACTTTCTTTTATGCTCATTGAAACAAATAGCTACTGCTATTGCTGCTATAATTTCACCATAACTAAAATCGTATTTGAATATTCATTGAAGGAGTTTCCATTCAACCAAATTATCATCATGAGATGCGATTATCGAGTCTAAACAGCCAGTCGGACGGTGTACCGTTAGCGAACCGGCCGCTGCGGCGGTCATGGCTTCTGAATGCATTTTTTTTTCTCACTAACCTACTAAGGAATCGTGTTAGCAGACAGGTTTGTCTAGTACGTGAAGATGGTTGCTTTGTGTAGTTTCGCTTCTATTAGTTTATGGCCTTTGGTCCTTTCTAGCGAGTCATGTTTCATTTCGAAAGTTAGATTTATCTGCACTTGTATCAGAACCCTCTATTCTCTTGCCAACAAGGTTTAGATTTGTAACTTCAGCTTTTGATTTCTGAGCATTTACGACGTCGCCAATGTCACGTATTAAGATACCATCAAACTTGTAGTTTGTTTTGTGTCTTTGTTGTGTAGACTGGCAGGTTAACACTTTAGATTTCTTTATTTATTTATTTAACTTATAAAGAAGGACCATTTTTAGATTTGGTCCTAATATCCGCAATTGTCCCTATATTTTTAAGCGACGCGATAACTTAATTACTAAGGCACATTGCAGTGGACACAAATAATAAAAATGTCCTGCATAAAATGATGTTGGCACAGCTTGCTCGTTGTCGTGCTAACTGAATATACTACACTATACTTATTACTTTGCAGCCGTTTTGGCGCCGCATACCTACTGCAGTTAACGCTTGGCGATTTTTCATTTACATCGGATAGTCTGTCTACATTAATCAACTTTTAATTACAAATTTGCATACATACATACCATCCCGCCGAATTCCCCGAAGGGTTAGGTAGAGGTGTACCAATGTACAACCACAGTTCGCCGGTATGTTTAGGTCCCATGTAATAGAGGGCGAGCCTATTGCCATTAATAGGGCACAAATCCTTATCCTTATCGAGCTGCTACCGAGAATTTCATAGAAAAACCCAATAACACTTTTTGCTCGACGTGGGAAGCGGACCCAAGATCTCTAGCGTAGTAGTCGCGCTTAGGACCACTAGGCTACCAAGGCAGTCACTAATTTCAAATTTGATGTGGTATTTTTAAAAAGTAGATTCAATTGTAAGTGACACATTTGTGGCCCGGTATTAATAAAATTAGTTTATTGACCTTCGTTATCCTAGACCACATCAAGCATGCAAATACTAACAACTAGTGGACACTAAAACATTCATATTGATGTTATGTCGACTGTTAACCGGGTCCTCATTCTGATGTATGACTGCAAATCCAATTCATTATTCATGACTGCAGTGTAGATAATTAAACAAATGATTCGATAAATTCATTAGACTTGTCTGTATACTGCACGTATCTACTGCCTGGCTGCAAGCCAAAGTGCAATCGCCAAACTGTACTTAACCCGTGAAAACTTTTCTGAAATTCACGTAACTCAGTGCACCACAATTTTGTAAAGTTAATAAACGATTAAGACAAAACTGTCTTTTTTTTTGGATGGCAAATAAGCCGACGGTTCACTTGATATTAAGTGATCATCTCTGTCTATAGACATCTGCAATATCAGACGCCTTGCAAATGCGTTGCCATCCCAGAGAGAAAATTGAAATGTCTCATGTGCCTGTAACTTCACCGACACCCAAATCCTTTTAACCGGAACATAGGAACGCCGCTTTGCGACAGAAATGATATGGTGGTAGTACTTCCACAGACGCTTCTTCACAAAGAGCTCTACTACTACTAAACGATTAAGAACTGTTTGAACTGAACGCTGCTGTTTGTTTGTTTTTGAACTGTTTTATTTATATACCTTAATTATTATTTCTTTAATTATAGTGACATTTTATTTTTTATTGTATTGTGTATTTTGTATTGTATTTTTAAATTAATCTAGTTGTAAGTAGAATAGAATTATTAATTATTATTATTATCAATTATGTTCAACACAATTCTGTAAATTGTTATGAATAAAGATACGATACGATACTGTCTTAACTTTTTAATTCAAAAGCCATTTTAGTTGCAAAACACAAGACTCACTTAATTTGTAATCATATTCACGTCCTAAGTTAGATGACTTTGTAAGTTTTTGATTGCTAGTTTGCTCTTTGTAAAATTTTCCTTTGAAGTAATTATCAGAATGATTATCTTCACATTGTTATTCTGTGTCAAGGTTGGTTCCACCAAATTACCTTATTAGAAGTGCATTTGTCGATTACAGTGTTGAGTACAGTAGATAACGGAATTAGCCGCCATGTTGAACTATCAGGAGCTTAATAAACTAATGAGCGGTTGTAGGATGGTTTTACACTCGCGGAGACTGTTTTAATAGTGGATGCCCTTAGGTATGATAGCTGGAAAACTATTTTACAGTTTTATTGAAGGAACGTATGTGGCGGCGCGAGGTGCACTGGGCGCCATGATTATTTGAGAAGTATTCCGCATAATGTAACGTTTTTCAGATTTCTTAAATATTCAGTTTCTTTTTATTTTACTGTCTTGATCATATCTCGTGTTGTTAATTTTATATGTTATCTAAATTAATAAAAATGCTGGTTAGCCTGTTATTGGCGCCGGTATAAGACTGTGACTGAAAATTTTGTGATACTTAAGATTTAATGTACTTAATATACAGAAGCTGTTAGCAAATCTTAATAAATAAATTCAATCAATCAATAAGTAAATTAATGCATGCATGAATGAATGAATGAATGAATGAATGAATGAATGAATGAATGAATAAATAAATACACGAATTATTAAAAAATCGATGAATAAATAATTGTGCCCACGCTAACATTTCTAAATTTGGTGCCATACATAATACATACCCATTCTAAAAAGTCACATAGTGACACCAAGAACCGTTGCATTTCAAATCAAATTGCCGTAAAATACAGTCAACGCATGACTCACTTGACTTAGCCATTACCTGCTGACCTTAAGCAGTAATAATTGAGTTTTACACGTCCGTTTGTTATGCGTTGTAATATTATTGTTTCTGAATCATTGAATACGATTGTATCGTGGACGTTGACATCATCTTAACACGTTTGTTCCTGCAAATGATTCGTGATGCTAATTATTCCGTAAAAAGATAACCCTGTTTTTGTTGATGCGCAATCACCAATATCTCTTTATTTAAACAGTATTATTTTAATATTACTTTGCCTAGCGCAAAGTTGAATTAATCAATGCTCGGCTCAGCGCCGAGAGTTAAAAATTCAACAACGAAAATTACAAAGTAATATTAAAATTGTACTGTGTTAAGAGATAGTGGTATAGCTCTAGGCTCAATACCCAGACAAAGCAGAATTATAATGAGTTTTGTCCTAGGTTTAAGGATAGTTTCAACTCTGCCCAACACTGCCAATGAGATTCATGGCCGATGTAAATCTCCTCATTACTAGCTGTTAGATAATGCACACTATGATAAGTGATACATCAAGCAACCAATTAAAATACATACATTGGCAACCAACCATGTATGAGCAAAACTGTGAGTCTCAACGAATGATCAACATTAATCCTAACTAGCGAAATTTTGTTTAGGTACCTACCTTCTCTTCTCGCTCCCTTTTCATGGAAAGGCGTGATGTTATGTGTACTGAAAAAGCTTAACAAATGACGCTTTATATAGCCTTTCAAAGTATTCATAAAAGTAAAGTAACAAATTGGTACTCCAGCGTAACTGCGAGTTTTTTTTTAATAAAGTGGTTTTTATGAAATTCCAGTTTCGGTTCGTTAAAAAATACAATACCGAAGTGGCACGTTCGTGACCTAGTGTTTAATTATTACTCCTGAGTTGAGGAACAATGACCACAGCACCCGGTTTGCAGCCCTTGGCATCTAGTTTAAAGTTTACATAGAGTTAGTTGTTCATGCGACGTGAATGGTGGAGTATTAGTTTAGGCAATATGTTTACGTCATTAGAGTGCTTACGCCACAAATATTTGAAGTATCGATCGAATAGTTGAGTTAGTGTCGTGATGGCCCAGTGATTATGCGCCCGCATTTCATGCTTGAGGTTGCGAGTTCGATTCCGAGCAAGTACATAAATGTGACTTTTTCCATTAATACTACACTACTTCAGCGATGTCATCACTGACATCTGTGAAGGGAAACCTGGACTTATAATTAATTAGGTATGTCTGAAATCGCCAATTTGCCTGGAGCAAGCTTGGTGATCAATGCCTTCTATGTATGAGAAGATATCTTTGCTCTCCATTGAGACAATAATAGGCTGATGTTATAATTCAAGTCAAAATCCGTCGCTTAAACCCCTTGAACTGAACCTTGACTTGAACCCCCTCCGTTTCTTGAACCCCCTTGCCAGTTTTCTGAATTCATTGACGTAATTTCTTCCGTCTCGTCCGAGATGAAACAGATTTCTTTTAAGAAAATCTACATTAAGTACTAAACTAATTTATATGATAATGTTAACTTGATCTCAAACACGTGTAGAACAGTTTGCTTAAGTTAAGGATGTGACGTGATATTTGATGAGATGA
This sequence comes from Caradrina clavipalpis, assembly GCA_932526535.1. Classification (NCBI taxonomy): domain Eukaryota; kingdom Metazoa; phylum Arthropoda; class Insecta; order Lepidoptera; family Noctuidae; genus Caradrina; species Caradrina clavipalpis. Next base: position 4,640,027 of record OW052088.1, read on the forward strand.
ATGAGTGGGTTTCAGGAGATCTTGAGGTAATTGGCGTACATCCAACTCGAGGGAGGGATGAACATCCACCCACAGGATGGTGCGAACAATTAGGTTTTTATGAAAAGGAGCTTATTTGTATGTATTTTTTTTTATTTCCTTTTTCAGACATGCCTTTTTGTGTTGTTTATCCTGTTATGACGTTTCTAAAAACCACATTAAAATATATTAATATCACATATGGTACAACGTGTCATATTATAACATGTTAGTAACTATACAATGTAACTTTTAATACGATAAAAATCTTTTAGGGCGTGAAAGTACTCAGAATATGAACCACTTACATAATTTTCTTTTAAAAATTTTGAAATATAGAAAAAAAATGAATGATAGATGTACAAAGAATAAAGTTAAAAAGTCACAGTCAGTCAGTCATAGTTTTTCTTCTTTACACGATTCTACGCAATTCCAAAGTAGAGTCTGATTCTGGCTTCATCAATTATCCTCTTTGTCAATTAACCGTAGGGGTTTTTTATTACAATAATCTGTTACAATTCTGGCCAGTTTTATCAGCTGTTGTTGATGAAAAACCCATATTGAATACCTACTATGCTATTACTATGAACTCTGTACCGACACGATATTCCACTTGAACCGCTGGATATACCTACTATAGATTAGAAAACGTTTGATACCACAGCTGAGTCACGTATTAGGGAAGTTATATAAATACTTATGCAGTATAAATATTGTTTAAAGTTTAAACAATGCACTGTTAAGAATTTTATTAGATTTGACATTATAGTAGACTTTATGGATTTGCTAAACTGTTTTTTGTCTATTTGGAGAAAACGGAATTGTGTCGGACTGTTACCTATTAAAACACCACCGTTTCTTCTACTACCATAAACCGGGAGCCCGGTATACACTTGACGCATGATCTGCAAACCCGACTAATGGATCTGCTAAACTAAAATCATTCAGTGCACGTAGATTTAAAAAAGATGGCGTTTAATTCTCTCTTTATAAATTTTCGTTGTATGTCTCCCAAGGACCAATGATTCTCTAAATCTAGATGTTAGTAAATGCCCGCGACATCTCTCGTGGCCATAAAACGTGTGAACCGATTTATATTGTTTCCACGTGCAACTCAACTCTGCTCACCCCCTTTACTCATAAACGCGTCATCGTAAATCCTCTAATCACGTTAGCAAAACAAGAGTCAACCGTACACTTTGTTTATTGTACCATTCAATTGGCTTTCCGAGGGAAATGACTTGGAAATGGTTAACGCCCTAGGCGTTGACCCGACGGAAATAGAAGGGCGACCTCGTACTGCCAATGTGGATCTGGACCCCGTGACAGTGTGACACCGCCCTTATTTTGGGGTGAGATAGGGAGCTGCTTCGGTTGGGTATTTGATGGATATCTTGCCGGTTGGCGGCCCTATATTGAATTTATCGATGTTTATTTACCACTTTTTTTACTGGTACCTAGGTACTGGGCAAGTACCAATATGAGTTTTTCGATACATTTGTACTTTTTAAGGCTATTTTAGTCACCATTGAGATCGACGAAGGATAACATTTGAAGCACTTTATATAATTACATAAGTCTGAAATCGCCAAACGCCAGCGTTGTGATCAATACTCGAGCCTTTTCTATATGAGAAGAAGCCTTTGCCCTGCAATGGGACAATAATAAGCCGGTATTTGGTTTTTACTGATATCATCTCTGTGTTCACACTAATGCCAAGCTTCAAGGAGAGTTCACTAGATAATCTACAAAATATCTTAAACACAATCGTTAGTAATAATCTGCAAGGAACATCAAAAGGACATTAGGGATAAGGACCACCGAAATAAAGTGCTATAATTAATGATCCAAGCAATAACGATAAGACAATCTCTACAGACAACTTATCGGCTTACTCGCAAACGAGTTACAGACAAACTTAGACTAGTAGACAAACTGCTAAGTACTTCTAATTGACTATATCTTCCTCATTCCTCACTACTGGGTGATTATATCAACTAGTGTTCGTTATCATTCGATGCTGTTACACTTCGCCGAGGTATGCATTGCGATGTAACATTACGTCACAGTATTGTTTCGAAGGTACAACGGATAGTTTATTCAGCGATGCATCAACAATTCAAAGGAGTACCTTTTTTGTACGTAATTGAAGTTATATTTCATCGCGGGTGGCGGCACAGATGGGAAGTATTTGATCTGAAATTACGTAGTTTTGTTTGTTTTTGGCGAAGACAGACATCAGTTTGAAGTCTCGGAAGCTTTAATGTTCCATGTTGTCTTTGAATCATACAATTACCTACACAACATGTTTTCAGCGTTTCCTGAAGTCGTTCCATTTATTGGCAGTAACACAAACGAAGCGTTCGTCTTTCAATTTGCTTATTGAAGGTTTTTCCGTTTGAAATAAGATCTGTTCCAAATATAGTGCGTCTTGTCGACTTTCAGGACCGAAACCGACAACAAACCTTGATGGATTGTCGAAAACCTTTCACTCTGTCAAGTGACGTCAGCTACGTTGCTCTTGAAAATCTTTCAAGTGCCCTATAAAATCTTATACAATAAAGCGCGGCTGCTTCAGAAAAATAACAATTTTAGAATAAAATTTACGGCATCAGCACGATTCTAGAACACCTGACGTGTTTTCCAACTGCCCTAAGTTACGGCTAAGGAGTCGTTAAAGTTTTGTTCTTAAACCACGCGTTCTTTCTGTGCCAAAATATTTGTGTGAAATGTATTTTGTTCTTTTGACACTTTTATTGTTCAGCTAGCCAGAATAAATGTCAGCGAACCCTGACTTATAAGTTGTAAGTGTGACACCAAGATAAAGGATACTAAAGATTTAACAAATGACTATTACATTTCCCAAGTCAAGGGTAAAACAACTTCCCTGTAACTATTTATCCAAACGAGGAATGATAGCAGGGTATGGAAATGTTCCCTTTCTTCTCAAAAAATATAAGAAACCACGCTGCCTCTTACAGACCTTGAAGCATCATTATTTAAGCACGACCTCCGAAACGTAGTGACATTATAGATACACGGAGCGACCCAGTTCAGGGTCCCGTGTGCAGAACGCGGGCAAACCCTCGTTTCCACTTTTATGATACTAAGGCACGCCGTTAAACCTTTATTCTGTTTATCGACCAAATACCTATAGTGGGTATCGTGTCAATCGTACGCCCTTTTCCCTTTATTCGTTATGATTAATCCTAATCCGGCTTCACCAGTTTCTATCCCAAGAACCGTATCTTTGTCAATATCTTTACCGTTTTTATATGCATCACTTGTGTCTGTCATAGCTTCGACACTTTCGACTCGATTGAAGATTCTGGCTTTAGATGAGAGATGTTGGGATCAACCACGCTTATCTTAGCATGTATCCTTAAACGCGAAGTAAGCGAATCCGAATTAAGTACGTCGATACCGCCTGAAGCTCTTTATAACGAGTTTAGAGATAGCGACGACGCTCTTAGCTCAAATATTCTCTAAAGTAACATCCCCAAGTTGATGACTTACAGTTTATAGGGAATTTGCGGTTGGTGTACAATGTTTATTAGCATTCCTAAACTTCAAATTCTGAGAGGTTAGGTCTCTTATTTGCATACTACATTGAAATGTCAGCGATCAACCAACAATGGCCCATATTTCAAGATCATTTTTATCAACCGTTTCCTCCTAGGGCGTGGTTTTCCTATCAATAGAATTGGGTCAGCGGTTACAACACGAACATTTATTACACACGGCAGTTTCTAGTTGTACTAGTTACATCCAGAATTCATTCCGACCAATGCATGATCAATTAATGTCAATATTCACGTTTCCTATTCCTACATGATGAGTTGTTTCTGTACTGATAAGAACTTCCTTTGTCTTTTTAAATTAACCTGTTGGAGGAATTCTCCGAACGCAAATTCTGATGAAAGGTCGTCTTGTGTGTTTGTGAAGTCTGTATGCGATATGTTCCCCACACGTGTTAATTTCAGTGTAATTTGATTAGCATTGGTTTTGCTTGGAATCTTGCTTTCGCTGAATTGGAAATGTGGTTTGATATATTCGATTTTCCTGAAGCTCTGTAGTGTAGTCATTCGATCAAAGGTTTTTAAATAGTTTACTGTTCAAGGCACAGTTAGGGTGTAGAAGTTTCACCCAAAGGTTTTGGGTCGGTGAATATACCTTAGAGCCGATATGCTTTCAAGTTTACCTAACCGGATAAAAACCCTTACCGTGTATTCAAGCATACCTATAGCTTAGGCAATTCCGGTAAGCGGAGCGGCTGAAACGATTCTACCGTGGGTATCCACGCTTCCGTTCAGGCTGAACTGAAGTCAATTCAGTCCTATTTAGATTGGCTCTCCACGTACGGCCTTCAAAGATAAGAAAGCGTATCACACGGTATTGGAGACATGACAAAACACATTTCTTACTCCATTTCCGTTGTTCCTTTCGTGCGTACATTAATTTTGTTGATGTTTATTTATTTATCATTCACGTCTCATGAATTTCTTATGTTCGACGAGACTGAAATGTTTTGTGTTATGTAAAAAAGTACGTTATGAATAGGAATCGTTTTTCCATGAATTCTGATGAATATTTTGAATGGTTGTAAAAAAAATGGCGTCAATGGTGATAGCGTTCAAACGTTGATGTAATTACTTCCCCGAAGCGTGGGATCTATTCATTGAGTATCGGAGGATCAATTATGTTTTGTACGGATTTATAAAGATTTGATTGAAAAGGTTTATTTATAGCGATTTGATAGCGCTAGTTCTTTGCTTTGATATAGTGTGTAGGTTTTAAGAGTGATTACTGATTAGACCTTGTAGATTTTCTCTTGTTGTGTTATTACTTAATCGGCTGTCGTGCCCCTGAAAAGTCGAGTCAAATCATGTATTTCAATTATGCTATTAAAGGCACTATTTCAACGGCATTTATAAGTAATTATACCTAGTTTCCCTTTCAAAAGGTAGCTACATAAGCAGAAGAAAGGGAAAGAAACTCTCTTAGTAAATAAAAAGATATTTTGCAATAATTTGACAGATATACACATTCATTCGATGATTCTGTTCCTGAAATAGAACGATAAAACATAATGAATGATACAATCACGCTATCGTATCACACCACATAAGAAATAACAAATATACATTTTGTTCGGATTTTTCTCATACATAATATAAAAATAAGAGTCTACTTTTATTCGGAAAATCAGAAGGGAAATTCACACATTTGTGCGACAACTTATTTACGAGGACAACGAAACCTCAGGACATTTATAGGGTCTTGTGTAAGTATATACGTACTATATGTATTGCCACGTGCCTATATTATGTACCTAACTAGATTCTGCCCGCGATTTTGTACTCGTGTTTTTTTTTTCATCCGCGTTAAGTTACGCCTTTGATTACTGCTCCGGTCCTGTGAGTCGTAGCGTGTGTTTTATAGCCTTTCTATACCTGGCCATCACCTAAATATGTCTTCTGAATGTGGCTATCATGTAAAAAATTTTTTTCAAATGCGATTAGTAATTACACAACAAGTAGTAATTACATAACACACCAAAAAAACTCATTAAGCTTTATTATGTTAGTATAGATCAGGGATGGCAAACCAATGGCATACGTACCAGTAGTGGCACGCGATAAAAGAATTCGGGCACGCCAATAAATGACAAAACTATGTTTTTGATCAGAACTAACCTTTTATTCAAACAAACATAAAATAGTAGTAATCATTACGATTCTTGTATAAACGAGTTGCAGACAAAGCATTTAGTTTTATTTTTCTCCATTAAATAGCTAAGTCAAGATTCTTAGATGACACGTCATACTCATATTATATTTTTTTTATAAAAAATGACACATTCACCGATAAAGGTTTGCCATCCCTGGTGTAGATGAAGCTTTTATATATCGTGCTTTTATGTTCCTTCTATGTATCTTGCTACTCTAAATTCTGTATTCGGTTAGGTTGCCAGTAAAATGTTATTTGCTTCGTGAATCCCAATAATTCCCTTTACTGTAGACGCTGAAATCAAATTTTTGCAAGCTGAGCTGAGTTTCGGAGTTTGAGAATTCTCTAAATGCCTACCAAAAGGTATGATGCTTTTGTTTTCTCTGCAAGGATACAGATTATTGAAGCTCCATGGGATCGTTGTTTTCTTCTGCTATATTTACTTAAAATAATACCAACCTATCCACTGGGCTCACGACGACCTATATTTTATTTCTCGTGAAACCTATATTTTATCTCTCGTTATTTTAGCTTTTTTTTCCAGTATATTGTTCAAGCTCACTCACATATTTTTTTTCGTTTAGACAAATGGAATGTTTTACCGCTGTGCCACTTTGAATATTAAATTCTGACATATGTTGACTAATGTGCATTTGTGGGTATACGTAACATAACTGCTTTTTGATTAACATTGCCTCCGTACCTTCTTTCCATATTTTTCTGTATTTAGAAACCGGAGTCCAATCCAGCTAGTCTTGCCGTATCTTTGCATTTATAATTCTTCTGTATGAGTGTATTGCTGGACCAATTTTAATGTTCTTTTTTGTGTGGATGAAAAAAATCACATCAATCATCCACGGATGGTTGATATTTAAAATTGGACCCTGTAGGTGGCGTAGATTAGCTAGCAGCGTTCAGAAAGAAAACGTCTGTCGGTGTCTTTATTATACCTTTTTTCAATAAAAAAAAAAAGTAATACGCGAACTTTATTAAGTTTTCTCAACAAGTGCAGATACTTCTTATTAAGAAAATTATGAATGTTATTATAGATCTTCAGCAAATTAAGCGACCAGATGGTGCCTTGAAACTTTGCTGAATGAGATTTTTTAAGTTGAATTTAAGGGGTGTGCAGAAAATTAAATACTCAACTTTAATTAGACAGCGAGACACTAGCTATGTAGACAGGAGATAGTTAAGTGCACAAGCACTAGGACACTCCCTCTTCCCTCACTGTCATAGTTGGATGGGACTGTAATCTGACACAACCGGAGAGAGGAACACAGAAAAAAGAAAACATATTGTGCTATTGTGAAGTCTATAGCCCGAATAACCTTAATTCACAATTCTGATCGTTTGTGTGCCTCCATTTCTCCCAATACTAAGGCAATTGTACAAAAATGAGCTGTGAAATTTTGTCTAAAAATAAAATAACTGTGACAAATAACGGCTTGGCAATTCATTTCACGCGTTTTATCCCCATTCTCCCTGCGGCAATTGCTTTTTTCTTCTATTCTCCGATTCTAACCAGCTTTTCTTCTCATTTAAGACTCAATAGACATATTAAATTTCAAATGTGTTGTTATGCCAAAAAGGCGACGGAAAATTCTGAAAAGCTTTGATTCCGTACACAAGGACCAATTTTTGGCCCGGCTTCATTTAATCATGTATTTGCAAAGAAATTACGGTTGACCTTTTAGAATCTTTCTGACCTTTGGAAGCTTTGTTAGAAGCTGCTATCTGCCCTTTAACCCATGGTCGTAAAACCATTTTTGTTTAATCTAGAATTTATTTAGATGCCTTTTTAGTTTAATATATTTTCTGCATCTTAGGTCACGTAGGTCACTTACCTAGCGTCTTCTGGTGAACGAACCGAGTTTGCGGATTTAACATTTGAAACGTCACTTGTTTTATTACTTCAAAATAAAGTTCTCCAGTTTGAAAAAGTTGAAACATACAAGTAAATGAAATTCGACTGATTACAGTCAAAGTCAAAGCACTTATTTCAATTAGACCATTTACAGACACCTTTGAATTGTCTAGAAGTTACACAGAAAGTTGAAGCTAATTGCTCGTTCCAAAACGTAGCGTAGGTCTCGTTAGAGAAGAACGAGCTAGAAACTACGGACACTCATTACATAATTCTTTCCAATATTAAAACCATTATAAAACACTGAACCAATCATTTGTAGTACTAAGGACCTGACACGAGCGCGTTGTGTAAATGTAATGTAAATTCAATCAATTTTTAATTTAAAATATCCTTTCCACACATAATATTTTTAATTTTTTAAATTCGTTCATAGTCAAAATAAATGTCTTTTTTTGTATTGTTCTTTTTTTTGTAGTCTTAACTCATGGCTTAAAAACCAAATGCTATAAGATAGTCGAATAACCAATTCAAAAATCGACTACAATCGAATACTTTTACTTTAGCGTGCTCGTTTAAGGCCCACTGTTACCTAAATACCAATCGAACTACAGACTGACTTAAGATTTCAGAGCAAGAGCTCTCGTCTATATTTAGCCCAGCTTAGCTTAGCTATCTAGGGCATCGACTGTCTTGCAGGTAGGTGTCGATGTGGGATGTTGAAGTACGCCTGGTTTCCTTGCTTAGAACATTGTTATTAGCGCCCGTATATTAAACATTTCGTTCCAAGTAACGCCGATTCGTGATTTGAATGTTGAATGAATGTCTTGATAATTTCTATGCTGAAACTGACCCTGTTTGTTCACAAAAGAAAGGATTTTGTGTTTTATTAGGATCGTGTTGTATACCTACCTAGTACTGCTAGTCTGATTCATACATACCATCAATCCTGTATTCCGCGAAGGGTTAGGCAATGACATACCAATGTACACCCACAGTTCGCCGGTATGTTTAAGTCCCATGTTATAACAAATCCTGACTCCGAGCTTTTACTGTGAATTTCATAGAAAAACCTAACAACACTTTGCTCGACTTTGCAAGACCTCTAACGGTGCGGTCGCTTAAGACCACTAGGCCAAAGAGGCAGCACCAGCCTGATATATTTTTTAATGTAAATGGCAAATAGTTTACATTAGTTTTGTTTTTATACTGAAATAACGAAACTTATTACATGCTAACGTTACAGTAACGATCGCGTTGTTTCAATATTTGTCTAATGGAGTAATCAATGGAGTATCTATAGTAAGAGATAAGCTTTTATTACAATAACATTATAATGAATAATTATTCATTTATAATTATTGTATAGCTGACAAAACATGTGTAATATATGAATAAAACCGAAAACAATAAAAAAAAAATCAGCTGTTATTATAATAGGAAAGCTGTGATGGTAGCAACCACATTATCCCTCATCTGAGAGGGATTAAAAATCATTAGACCTAGCCTGACATTGAAAAAAATAAAAATAGCATGTTCTCTGCTAACCCCATTAAACATACATTTAAATAAACGAGGGGTGTTCACTATGATAGACGGTTTCCGATAGCAAACTGTCGCCCCGATTCCATGTTGATTGATGATAACGTTGTGTGCATTAACGCAGATCATTGATATGCTGACGTAAAACATTATGTTCGATATAAAGATATGGTAATGGGAAACCTTAATCGTCCATTGTATTATACAAGGCTTTTTTGTAGTAATTTTCTTTTTAAAGAAGTTGAAATTAACGTTGGTAAGGACGAATATCGAAGAACCGTACTATTACGCCTGTATTCCCCGAGGGGTTAGTCAGAAGTGTACCAATGTACACCCACAGTTCGCCGGTATGTTTTAGGACCCATGTAATAGGGAGCGAGCCTATTGCCATTAACCGAGCACAAATCCTAACTCCGAGCTGCTACTGAGAATTTCTAAGAAAAACCCAACAACACTTTTTGCTGGACCTGGGAATTGAATCCAACACCTCTAGCGTGGCAGTTGCGCTTAGGACCACTAGGCTACCAAGGCAGTCGAAATATCCATGAATAGACTATGAATACGAAATATTCATGATTAATTAATTTTGTGAGCTAAAACAGATGTTCAAGAACGTGATAAATTAATTTTGTCAGCTAAAACAGAAATTCGTCAAATTAAATGCCAGCTTTAATTACCTTTATAATATCTCTTCTCGGATCCACTAAAACAGCGTTATTTTCATTACAAAAACAACATGAATTCTGTCCCCAATTTTGCTCCCAAAAGCCTTCGTCTTATCCAGCGTTGGCTGAAATTGTAATGTGATTTACAACCCTTCATTTCCAAGAGATTCGTGTTGGGATATTACCAGAAACCGGATAAATTTCAAAGATCTGTTTTGGAGCGAAAATTGTACTGTAATCCCAGGTAAATGGAAACTGATAACAGCGACGGAGATTTAGGGTTAAAGAAATGAAGGGAATTTGCACAATATTTGAAACGTATCAATAAATCAACCCAGTTTTCGAAAATGGTAAATCGTTCTCATTGTACTAGGATCCAGAAAGCGGTACTCCTGGACACCGCCCGTAATTTTCGGAGATGCTTCTCTCAGGAGCCCTGACCGCCAGTAGCTTAGACACTGTTCCCAATTCCGACTGGCAAGCAAGTTCTTTTGTTAGCCTGTTTTGTCCCACTCCTTGGGAAATGCCTCTCTCCACCTATGTATATAAAATAAATAAAGCAATGCATCGGATGTTTTTATAGGTCATGTTATCGGAGTTGCAAAATGTTGAATCGTGTATTTTGCACAGCGATAGGTCCGCACAATGGAGTAGCAATTTATCATCCCTATGTGAAAGTGGAACAGCAATCTTTTAAGGCTGGATAAAGCGCTGTACCTTATCCTCTCCCTGCCTAGAATTCTACGTAGTTATAGCTAAAGGAGGCTCCATCGAACCATTTACATAATCCCCGTTCAAATTGACGACGGCACGCCCACGACAGCGATTCAGTTTGATCGTTTCACTGATGAGAGGATACCAACAAGTCCTCAAAACCAGTAGGTACTTAATGTACAACTAACTTATTTAATTAAACTTGGTACTGTGATGGACATTGCCGAATCGGTACATCGGCTCTTGGAATCTCGGTAAACATTTTTTTAGTTGTCTCCCGAACTTTTTGATTCGCTCCCGATAACTCTTGTCTCGTAAAAAAAAAATAACTTTGTTACCTACTTTTTTTTTTTTTTGCTTATAATCTTCAGGGCGCAATTCTTCTTCGCATATAATGGGATGTGAGATAAAGTTCCTAAACTTTCTTACGGGTATAATCTTACATTTGATAGCTTGTATGAGTGATGAGAATGAGTCCGACATTTACCTTCACCAAGTTTGGGTTCATTGAAGCAAGAATATTAGGTAGACGGGTGGCATGTTATGATATTTGATCTGTTTGCATGGCATAATGATGTGATGGCCCAGTGGTTAAGGCAGCCGCCTCCCATGCACGAGGTTGTGTGTTCGCAACCGGGCACGGGCAAGTACCAATGTGACTTTTCCTAGTTCATATGTACTTTCTAAGTTTATCTTGGACATCAGTAACCATGTCAGAGGCCCTTGAGGCGGTTTAGAAACTCTGACACTAGGGTGTTTGGGGTCGTTAGACCTTACTGCCCACACGATAAGAAGATGGCATATGGATCTTAAACTATCATCAATATATTTACAATCTTCAAGTAGTAGTGAGTATTTCTTTTACACGCTTTAGGTGTAAAAAATACTTAACGAGTTCGAAAGTTACGTTCTTCCCATATTATCTACAATTATTTTTAGAAAAACCGTACCTGTGAACCTTCTATTTACTGAGATATTGAAGGGCAAAGTTCCAACTTTTAATATCCCTATTACCTCTGTATTGATAGATGATGCATCCGTAAGTACAATGTTTTACACGTGCATTACAATGCGCGCTGCCATCAACAGTGATTATGTACACCGAAAATAAAAGTTACGCATATTGCCTATCAAACTAGCTACATTGTTTGATTGGTTTTAGTTAACAGTTATATGTTGTGTCTTTTTACACCGCGTAATTTTCCAGATTACACAAAAGCTCGTAACACCGATATCTAAAAATAAAATTCAGCCCGATTTCAATATCTGAACAACGGATTTGGTTGACTTTGTTAACTTGGAAGTACCCTTCAACTCCCCAGTTCCTAACTTCTGGAGTGCTTTACCAGTTTCAACCAACTTCCGGACTGGCGGTTCAGTTACTAAATTAACTCTCTCGTAATTGATTTTTCTAACAAACAATTAATGGAAATATCCATTTTGTAGCTCTGTTTTTCGTAAAATTGATTTCGTTTAGAGAATTGTTTTGTTAAGAGAACTGTCTTCAAATACAACTGCTACTTCATCGTGATGTCGTTCTTATTTGTCTATGAATAATAACTTGAGATTTCGGTTATTAAAGCCGTTCTTTTTTATTTGCGATGGATTTGCTGTTGACTCTAGGTTGTTTTATAGGTAGTTTAGTATACTTACTCTATTGTAAGACCTATTATATGCATATCCACACTGAGTTTTTAAATGACTTTAATGTTGTATTATCGATGATTAAAAATACATCATTAATATATTTTTTCCTTATTCCAGTTGTGCGGTTGAGGCGAGTTCAGCACAATGGGGAAGCTGCTGTCAAAAATCTTCGGTAACAAGGAGATGAGGATATTGATGCTGGGCCTTGATGCTGCCGGAAAGACTAGTATCCTTTGACAAAATAATTGGTATTTTTAACAGGGATAGTATTACGTCACTATCGAAATATATTAGCTCGGGTAAATGATTATATTTATTGGGGACAGCATAGCGTGGTCTTCCATAGTCGTCTAGTCGTAATGTAGTATTCACCGCTTTTCTGACCATTTATAATTTTTTATACAATGTATCCTCGGGTCGGGACTTTAAACATACCGGCGAACTGTGGGTGTGCATTGCACCTTGGACACACCTTGTCCTTGGTGGTACACCTCTGCCTCACCCTTCAGGGAATAAAGGCGAGATGGTATGTTTATATTAGCCACGGGTTGTTCGTCTTCCCATATACTTTAAATTTAAACCATCAAAATCATAGGTAAGTACTACAAACCTTCCCCCTAACACACATTTTCCATGCTTTCGTGTCGCCTATACCATGACAACCGATTTCCACACTAAACGGTAACTGGCGCCAATTTCAGCCTCCTTACATTCTCATAATTCTTGTTCCAGTCAAGTACTGGTTGGAGAGAATAATATCACAGTTGTTCAAGCCATAAATTATTGCCGAACATAAAAAAAATGTGAGTTCATCTACCCCTTGGGCCGGCCATAAATAAATAAACAGTACCGAAAACGTATCAAACTTATTCGGTAAACGTTTAGATGCAAACTTAACTGTTTAATGGCCACGTTTCTATTTTATGGCGCCATCGATATTCCCCATTTATAACGCTATAAACACGCCTCATATAACTAAGAACGTTACAGAATCGAGGTTACAAATCGCCAGATAGTATTGGCTTCTGGTTTAAAACCACGGAAAAATATTACAGAAAGCTCAGTTCGAGTGACTCTAGTGTAGACTAAGCAACAGTAAAACATTATAGAGGTGCACATTCATACTCAATATCTTTATTGATTTTCCATATGTATTTTTAGGTGTAAACAGTTAACAGTATAATAAAGATCATTATGGATTATCCCCTGCAGGGCACAACATCAGAGGGTTTCATTCAACTTTCCTTCTTAAATCGTGATACGGTTTTGTTTTTTCGAGTTCAATATAAACCGATTTCCCAGTATGTTGGCTAACTAATCGCATGGCATATAACAATAAAAACATAGCCATAGGTTAATGAGAGTCAAATAATGTAAACAATTTTGATTACTGGGCCATTCTCGACTTGGAACTACGAGAATCTCGAACTCGATTCTATTATAGTCGTACGTGTATTTAAATCTTCTGCTCTAGACTTTAATGTGACGCCATGATGAAAGAACAGTGATTCCTTAAAATAAACATCAGCTATTTTATATAAATTAAAATTAGGTCAGTCAGTCACAACGATACCTACGGTCGGTTTCAATGTAGAAACTGTTACGTATAAAAACGTCAAATTCAACGTATGGGATGTTGGGGGGCAGGACAAAATACGACCACTTTGGAGGCATTATTATACAGGTGTGTATTATATTCAACTTATTTTTTACTAGCTTATGTATTCTCACGGGAACCGTACATTTTTCTGGGATAAAAACCTATGTGTTATTCCAGGAAATTAATCTATTTCTGTGCCTAATGTCATCCAGATCCGTTCAGCCGTTGTGGCGTGATTGAGTAACAAACATACATCCATTTTAACTTCCGCGCATTTATAATATTAATGAACTACAAGCTACCTCACGGCCTACACCTTACTTTTTGATGGAAAGGAGACGGAGACAACCTATGGTAGCTTGGAATTGATACAATGCAAACATATCAAACAGTAAACTTTACCAGATCGTGAAAAAGTCCAGTATGTACAAAAGAACTTTATAACAAATACATTAAAATTCAAATTAAAATGTTGCAGGCACTCAGGGTCTAATATTCGTGGTGGACTGCGCGGATAGGGACCGCATCGACGAGGCGCGCCAGGAACTGCACCGGATCATCAACGATAGGGAGATGCGTGACGCAATCATACTCATCTTCGCTAACAAACAGGACTTGCCTGACGGTATGTATATTACCTATTACGTATATAAGGCATTCGTTGTGGGTTTAATAAATGTTAATATAAATAGAAGTTAGGTATATCTATTATAATTTGTAGAAGGGACATCGCATCGCAAAGTTTTACCGTTATAAATCGTAGCTTCAAGAGTTTTAGTAGTAGGTCACACGTGATTCTCAACGCTCCAACGATGAAACTTTTCTACGGTCGTGGTAAAAAAATCAGCTGTTCATGCATAGGTTAAAGTGTGTGAAACAACTGATTTCTTTTTTAATGACCGATAAAAAATGTTAACTGTGGGGGCTAGAATACATGGTAAACATTTTCTTTACGATGTCCCTTTTATAACCCGAGACACACGTCGAGAAATGTCACTGTGACATTATGACAATGCGACACACATGTCAAAAATCATGTCAAAAATCAGCTGTTCATGCACACACGTTAACCTATGTTAACGTGTGTGAAACAACTGAATTCTTTTTTAATGACCGATGAAAAATGTTAACTGTGGGGGGCTAGAATACATGGTAAAAGTTTTCTTTACGCGATATCCCTTTTATGACCCGAGACACACGTCGAGAAATGTCACTGTGACTTTATGACAATGCGACACACATGTCAAGCTACGCTTGGCAATGCATGTCGCAAACTAAACATGCTAATTTCAAGGAATTTTGTACTCTAATGCATATGATACGCGTACTCTAAAGATATCGCCGATTAAAAATATAAAGTGTGAATGACACAAAGATCATTTTTAAGTGACAAGATATTTAGGTCACATCATTCCTAAGCGTGAGAAATGGTGCAAGGGTTCTATTAAACGGTCAAAGGTCGCAGTCCCTGTTGTAAAAGGTTGCAGGACGACCTACATTTGACACTTAATGCGCTTGTTAAAAAAACAAGTGCAAGTATTAGAGAGATGATTCACTGCAATTAGAATTTTATTGAATATAATTTACTGGTGGTTTCACATCGGTCATGAAAGAAGATTAGTGTTTGTTTTCGACCACTTAAAAGTGTACAAGTGAGTGAAAAAAGGAGATAAAAATAATCACTGTGCAAAGCTGCAGAAAAGATTTAGGCAATAATGAAAAATCGACAACAATTCTTTTATTTTGCTTTTTTTTTCGGTTATATCGTATAATGGATGCACCCTAACCTGATGTTGTAAATTATAACTAGCTATACCCCGCGGTTTCATAGCCTATAACCTATCTCGATAAAAGGGCTATCAATCGCAAGAATCTTTTTTTAATTGAACCAGGGATCGAATAGGCTTTGAAATTAGCGCGTTCAAACAAACTCTTCAGCTTTATAATATTAGTACAGATTCAATTATAATCCAAACTACTATCTATATACTCTAACTGCCTCGTTAGCCTAGTGGTCCTAAGCGCGACTGCTACGCTAGAGGTCTTTGGGTTCAATTCCCAGGTCGAGCAAAGTGTTATTGGGTTTTTCTACGAAATTCTCAGTAGCAGTTCGGAGTTAGGATTTGTGCCCGGTTAATAGGCTCGCCCCCTATTACACCCATATGGGTGTACATTGGCACACCTCTGCCTAACCCTTCAGGGAATACAGGCGTGATGATGGCATGTTAGTTTTTCACAACAAACATTAATGTAAACTTGTCCTATTTTTCTATTTTCATGTTTCCTTAAACATTCCAGCAATGAAACCTCACGAGATACAAGAGAAGCTCGGTCTGACGCGCATCCGGGACCGCAACTGGTACGTGCAGCCGTCGTGCGCGACCTCCGGCGACGGGCTGTACGAGGGGCTCACCTGGCTCACCAGCAACCACAAGTTATGAGCTGCAGAGTAGGCGGCCCGAGCGCCGCCGCGCCCGCCACGGTACGTATTTCAATACTAAGTATCAAGATCAATGTCTATCTAATGAATCGTAGTATCAATTAAATAACATTATTTAGTGAAGTATTTCTGTCTCTCACTCTTGCCTAGTCCAATTCAGTTTTTTTTTATTTTGACATTGGCAGACTTTCTGACATCGACATTGCTTGCCATATATAAAAGAAAACTAGCTTCCGACTGCGACTCTGTCCAAGAGGGTTATTTCATCCGCGTTAAGCTCTGCTCCTTTAGGTCATAGCGTGATATTTTAAAGCCTATGATACTCACAAATAACGTGGCTTTTATAGTAAAAGCTTTTGTAGTTTTATTTATAGATAAATAAGTTATAATGTAAGCAATTCCTAATTATTGGTCCACCCCCGGAACGCAAAGGGCACATGAAGGAACATAGACGGGTTTTAGTCAGTAAAAGTCTGACACTCCCTCCCGCCCCGCCCAGGGCGGAGGAAGTTATTTGATGATTTCCTGTCTATAAAAAAAATAAAAAACGGTAATTTAAAAAACTAAAAAACCCGACTGCTATTCTTTAAAAATCCCTAAAACAAGATAAATTGTAGCAGTCGGGACCCATTCTAGAAATGGAGGATTAGTGAATTGAGAGCACATACCTATATTACATTGCAGATGGTCCCGAATGGGTCCCGACTGCTACAATTTATCTTGTTTTAGGGATTTTTAAAGAATAGCAGTCGGGTTTTTTAGTTTTTTAAATTACCGTTTTTTATTTTTTACTTTTTTTATTTTTAATTTACCCATTGTCACTTCCACAGTAAATACGAATCTAATGACACCTCTCAAGCTAAAATCCATCGAACCGTTCAGGCTGCAGAGCGATCCAAACATTTGAATTTGGCGCCAAAAATCCGCCATTTTGTTTTTTTTATTTTGATATACCCAGTGTCACTCTCACAGTAAATACGAATCTAACGACACCTCTCAAGCTAAAATCCATTGAGCCGTTCAGGCTGCAGAGCGTGCCAAACAATTATACATACATACATACATACATACATATATACATACATACATACATACATACATACAAACATACTCTCGAAAAACATAACCCTCCTTCTGTCGCAGTCGGGTAAAAAGGCCAGCATAGCAAAGTAGCAAACAGAATTGTTATAGCTCCAGTGCGAAAACAGGATAGCAAGAATTTGACGGGGATAAATAATAATCCATTGCTTTATATGCTTCAAACGTTTGTCTGTTGGATATTGTAAATAACGCAATGTATATGTTTCATTTGTCAGAAATTATTTGTGTTTTCGGTTTTGTTATAATGTTAGTTAAATACTTTAAAGCTTCGACTTGACCCTTTCTATAAACAGTTATTGTGTTTTATTCATTGTATTTTTTTCTCTAATTCCAGGTGAGGATGTCGATGCCATTTAATTTAAGTAAGCGCCCGTGTGCCGGAACAAGCAACGTCATTGTGAATACCAGTGTTGATTCTATATAATGGTTATACAGACAAAAACGCTCCAGTGAGGGTGCTAGACTGTCCGTGTGAACACAACGTTAGATAGCAAGCAAGCGAACGCTTGTCACAAAATCAATTATTCCATATTTAAAAAAAGAAAAAACAAATTTAGAATGTTTTGTTGTAACGATATTCGATTATTTTTTTATGTTATTTAAAGAATTATTACATAAAGTAAAATGATTTTTTTTTTATTTAGTTTAATGTTTACCTCCTTTGTATAGTAAGGTAGAATAAAGTTTCTAATGCATTATTGTGGGTAATCGAGGACTATGTATGGATGGTCGCAATATTGTTTATTATGGATATTTACGTGATAGCTGTGCACGCTGCGTAGATCATTCGTATGGAGTGGCTTGACTATTGTTAGACTATTATCTGCTTCAAACATTTTATACGAAGGGGTAACGAAAAATAATCACAAACTAACAAAAACCAGTACCGATTACCCTTTGTTATTTTGTATGTAAGGACATCGATTTGACATGTTTAAACAACACTACCTATGTAATAATAATTGTTTAAACACTCACACACATTCGATTAGTATTGCACTAATTAACATGTAAACACACTGACTAAACCCTAATTTCTGTATCACTTTGACATACCTAGGTACCCAATCTTTTTGTCAACAATAGTCAAGCTACCTCCATACAACAATGTACATATAAAAGCAATGTATGTACATATTGAAGAGTATTTTTATTACTGTCGCTGTTTGAATGTTGATTTTCGTATGCGAAATTTTTTAAGACAAAATCCTTTACGTATGTACGGTGTATAGCTTTCCGCTTCCTATGTGATTCTTTGGCGGGCGGTGTATTGGGCGCTTTACTAAGATGCTGGCGTTGATCTGTGTACATTACGCTTATTATTTTAAATGCTGTGTAGGTATGTAAAATCCATGACATGTACAAGTATATAGTGTAGTAGCCAAATTGTTTTTCTGTCAATAAATTGCTGAATTTATACCAGATAACCGTCCCAACTCGCGAGGCTATGTGCTTCGTATTGGCTCTTTCAATTTATGCATTGGGTGCCAGCCTGCTGCGGCACTGGAGCATTCCGTTTTTCGGACTGTATACGGGCGATTGTCTTTTTATACAATTGATGCGTGACGTTTGTCGCCCTGACGTCGAGCGTGTGTAGTACCGACGCCGCAGTGTTGCCGAACCGCGCGCTTTGTATGAAAACAAACGATCATCCGTGCGCAATACGACAAACGCACCGCTTCGCAGCAGTCCGACACAAAACGTCTAAATTGAAAGCGAAAATAAAGATTTATTATTTCTTCAATAAATACATAAGTAAGTTCTGTAAAAGATTATATTAATCAGCAATAAGAGAACCACAACTATTTTAATAATTTCTATCACAATTAACCGGAGAAGCTTACAGCTAAAGTTGCTACGACATTTCCATTGCATGGGCGTAAAAACAAAAGCATGTCTTAGTAAAGCGTCGTATAATGATCAGCGCAGAAAGAGCAGAAATATACTCAAGCATTTTTTGTTATTAATTGATAATGGACCAGAATACATTACAAATACAGTTGAAAATTGTATGCAACATATAATTCTGAGTGCCATTTATTATATTGCAAGCATTTTTAAACTTTATTTCTGCTGTATTTTGGAACAAAAATGCATCACAAATATAGTTGAAAATAGTGTGCAAAATATACGGCACTTATCATCTCGCAATTATGCAATTTTCAACTTTATTATCGACTGTTTATTATCAATTAATCAATGAAATTGCTTTAAAATAAATCTGCTCGGTCTGAGCTGACGGTAACCGCGCCAATGGCCAGTCAGTTCGGGGACCATCTGATTTTGTAAATACGGCTCTTGAATGGACCTTGAAATGAGATTTTTCTAGCGAATTATTTAATTTTTATAGCTTCGTTTTGTGAGGGCTTTTGCCGAAGGGGTGATTTGCTTATACAAGGCTGATTTTTAGATGCAAACTCCGTAAATACCCAGGCTTCATTATTTAGGAGTAGATTAGTAATGGAGTGTGTATGATAGGCATAACGTTATGGGACTTAACGCTACCAAGATTTTACAAAATACTTTAGATTTCGGTACTCGATGGGCGTTTTTATGCTCGGCGATTTTTTCCCATTTTGGCTACAGTTTTATACCTAATATAAATGAACATCACACTTCGGACCCAAAGCGCGATGCGTTGCCGGTCTTCTGCCAAACGTGTTGTGCTAAAAACTTCATTAAACACTCCATTCTTAACTACTCCATGATTTGATGAATCAATGGTTAGAAAACTGCTTGAGAATTACGCTATGTGAGTAAGAAAAGTACATATAAATAAAGCAATAAATAGATTTTCCATTGATACGATTTAGAGATAACATTAAACGCAAAATACATAGTTCAACGAAATATTACTACATATACAGTTGTATCATCGACTTCGTTGATAATATTAGGAAATGACGTAATAAATATTGCTAGATTTAGGGTCTGTTTCACCATCGACGGTTTAAACATAACCGGTATAAATGGTCCTTTAGCTCTAGTTTTGACATATCGTCTTTTGTGTCAGTTGGTTAAGTTAACGTGTGATGGTGAAACAGGCCTTTATTAATGTCCTTAGACGTAGCGTGCGTAAGAAGGGGCGGAGCTTAAATGTAGACAGTACGTTTTCGAATATTTCATATTTAGATAGGAATTGTATAATCCGGTTTCAGATATCGACTGTAGGTAGGTATTGGGTTGGGCTTGTGAACAAAATGATATCGCAGTCCCTTGGTTCCGCCCTCTAATGCGTGATAGTAGAAACTCCTTAGATTCAGTGCCGATGCAAGAGTGGGAATGGTTACCGTTCGAATAAAAGTGTACGTACGACAATAACATTAAAACAAGATCGTCTTGCGCCTCATATCAGCACTTGATCTAGGACGTTTCTTAAGAGCGATTTAAGAACACTAATTTACCCAAATTAGCTCTTATTTCTAGGTCCATAGCCTACTTTTTCATCAATCTTCACCTTATGTACTGATTTCTTGCCTACTATTAGATGTCCAATTGAATTGTGTAATTGCGAGTTAACTACGACGGTTGCTATGTTATCTTTTTCTGTTGAAACTCACCTATACTTTGTGATATAAATATATTTCATAGAACCTTATAATGTATGATTATTTTCTAGTATGTTCGAATGATGATGGTAATACTCTCGACACATGACAGTATACAATAGGTCATGATCTACGAAACTTAGAACTGATATACCTTTGATAATCAATTTTCATTTTAACAAAGTGCAATTAAAATTTCTAGCAACTATTTTGCACGGAGATGTAAAAATAATTATTGTTTGTATGGTAATGTACCGCTGGGTTCATCGCGCGGGGAAGCGTTGGTAATTTAAAACCTATTGTATAATATTGTAGAAAGATAAATTCAATATAAATTCACCCTTGAAACATCTAGTTTTATTCCTACAAAATACAACTATCATACTTAAATGTTCAGAAATAACAGTCATTCTCCAAGGTAAGGAAAGCCATAAGGTTAACTAGGAAAATCGTGTACTTGAATACAGACTTAATTGGAAATAATTTGTGTATCAAAATCTAATAAAATCAGTAATCATCCAGTTCATATACATGGCCATCCTGCCAATTTTTTTTCGTGACAATTGTAAAAGCCTGTACATTCTTCGCCGTGCTCTCATGCCAATAGTATATCTTCGTTTACGCTTCATAAATTCTAAGTCTCTTCTGATTTGAACCTTATGTCATTGTGGTAATGGAGTGGATCTAACTGACGCTCTGGTCTGTGGAGGCGGCGGTAATGGAGGAATCGGCTGTGACGTCATCGTAGCGTGGCGGGAGTATAATCTGTAGCTCCTCGTTGAGTTGCACTTCTTCATCAGGGACTGAGTCGTCGGGGACTCGGGTGTCGTAATCTTCTTGAGTCGATAGGCCGCTGGAATGGAATAAATTCTTATTGAAATGAAGAAACCGATAACCGCACCATTCAGTACTTAGTTTCAGTTTTGCAGGTACCTATATTAAAATAAAGGTATATGAAAAGTAACATAATATGTATACTTTTCACTTCGACAAAACATCTATCACTGATTGTCTGACAATGCCGGAGGCCCTATACGATTTTTTGACTGAATGAATTGAGACATGAATTCCAATATACCAACGCATGTCCTATAAAAAGATCGATACTATGAAACTACTGAGAGTTTGACGTGACAACTAAAAAAAAACGAACTAACCAAACTAAACAACGTGAAAATTAGGCTAAATAGGTAGGTAGTTAGAACTCACTCTAGTTGATCGCCGACCTTCGCTCCGGCTAGGACAGAGGTGTAGAGCCTCGCGCGCGCGCCGTGCAGTCTCATGCCGGCCGGCACGTCCTCGGGGCCCGACCGCGTCTCCGGGATGGGATGCAGTGTTATTGTACCTGCAATACCAGTACCAGTGTTCAATAATTTCAAGATGCAACTATTCTAGAATTAGGTAATTTATTTCAGCTTTGAAAACCAGATTAAATTTCAGAATTTTTCAGTGCGACTGCTGTGCAAGGGGTCCCGGGTTCGATTCCCAGGTCGAGCAAAAAGTGTTATTGGGTTTTTCTATGAAAATCTCAGTAGCAGCTCGGAGTTTGGATTTGTGCCCGGTTAATGGCAATAGGCTCGCCCCCTATTACATGGGACCTAAATATACCGGCGAACTGTGGGTGTACATTAGTACACCTCTGCCTAACCCTTCGGGGAATACAGGCGTGATGGTATATTTATTTATTTTTATTTTATTAAATTTCAGTTAAATTCGTAAATACCTAGTTAGTTTCGGGACCTCCTAGTACAAGTATATCTTTTACTTAAAATGAGGTCCCTACGTAAGATTTACCGTAAATGTTGTACAAGTTTCTGCAATAAACTATTTTTTTAATTTTTAACCGACTTCAAAAAAGGAGGAGGTTCTCAATTCGTCTGTATGTATAATTTTTTTTTTTTTTTTTTATGTATTTTCACCGATATTTTCGTCAATTATAGACGGATTTCAATTTTTTTTTTGTTGGATAGAGTTCACTTCTGAGGTGGTCCCATTTTCACCAGTCCAGGATCTGATGATGGAATCCAGGAGAAATCGAGGGCAACCACCGAAAATTGTATGCTCGCATGGTGTTTTTGTTACGTAATCATGTCTTACTCAGGTATATGCTTCAGGGTGTCAACATCTGATGCTGCTGTCCTGATGATGATGCTACAGTACTCCTTAACGGTAGTAGTTTTTGAGATAGGGACTTTTTATTATATTATGTTTGTTTGCGGATAACTTCGTCGTTTATGAACCGATTTTGATTATTCTTTTTTTGTTGGAAAGGGTAAACTTCCCAAATGGTTCCATTTAAATTTCATATAGATCTGATGATGGACCACGGAGACAGACAACGAAACTCTTCAAAAAATTTCAGCAAATCAACCGCGATTGCTGCTATCGCATAACTATGCATTGTTTACGCAATTACACAACATAACATCGCGCCTGTACACTCGAAAGAGTTACACAGATGTATACTTATAGTAATATTTAAAAATTTCTCATCTAAGTAAACGAAATCGCGTATTCTGCTTTCTTATGACTTTTTTTGGCGGTGTCATGTTAATTTACATGACATGACAGTTCCTTCATGGATTTGGATAAAAAAATTGATACTAAAAAGCGTGAAATAAAAAACTTTTTTACAAAAAAAGACAACCGCCTTCAAAAACTAAAAAGAGAAAAATAACTTTAGCTTTGGAAGTCGGCGGCAATACAAACCAACAAACAGAACCAAAGCCGCCGCTTCCAAAGCTAAAGTTATTTTTCTCTTTTTAGTTTTTGAAGGCGGTTGTCTTTTTATTATTTAGTCGAGTTCGCATACAAAATCTATAGGGAAATCGCGATTTGACCTGTCAATTGATTGTGTCCCATATTCGAGAGTAGGTACTGTAATTTTATTTAATTAGTAAATGCGGTCTTTGGTGTTGACCCGAACTTTAAGGGAAGAAGGCAGGTTTTTAAATTCTTTTCTTTTCACTAGAAAAATATTTTCAGTAAATAGAAAATACCTATTACACTTTTATAAAAAACATAAAAAAGTCGCAATTTAAATCGTATGGGTTTTTTGTCGACATTTGGAAAGATTGCTTAACGGGAATTTAACAAAGAATAACTTTATGACAATGATACAAAGGGCGACCATTAGGCGCTTTGCACATGGAGCAACTTAGGTTGAGGCAACTATCAACACTTCAAAAGTTTCCTGTAAAAAGTTGATAGTTGCTATAACGTTTACGGTTGCCGCAACTTTAGGGCAATCTGATAGCTACTTTCATAGCCGAGTTGCTCAATGTAGGTATGCAGCGATCTTTAAAACCGGTATAATATTTAACAGTTGCTAGTTGCGGCAATTAGGAACTAACTTAGTCATCGATTACAGCAACTGAAAACTGTTGAAGATCACCGGAACTCGAAACTCCAGTTGCTATGTGTGCGCAGTCCAATTGAAATATATGTAAACAGCTAGTTGCCAGTTGCTGCAATAGTTTCTCCATGTGCAAAGCGCCTTAGAATCAAGAAAAACTCCAACTCATACGCACCCTCATCTGGTCTACAAATTTCCTTGACTTTGATTAAGTCTTTCTCTTGCCGATGATCATCGGTAGGCAAAAGCACTTTCGGTTTTTCTTCTCGAAAGTCTGAAATTATGATAATAAATATTATGTAAGTAGGTACGTGCTTAAACTGTGTATGTACTTGTGTTCACGATAAAGGCTTATTATCATCTTACTACGGGTAGCCTACGGGCACCTATCATAGTGAATAGACACTAAACCTAAGGTAAGGGTAAAGTCGTGAACTATCCACAGTTCAACCTATTTACCATTAGGTTAACCTGTTTTTAACTCCTGGGGTCATAATAACAGGGTTAAAACGTAGGTACGTAGGCTGCCTACTCGCCTAAGTCCCCTCAAATGTACTGATAAAAAAAAACTTACCGGTATTAGGAATAGTTTTCGGAGGCAAGTCTGCGTATCCACGGAACAGTGTCTCCAGTTCATCTGGCGACATGCGACGCAAGTACGGCACACGCTTCAAGTCTGGACGGTGAAGACTTCGGAAGGAGTTGCGATGCTAACCGAACACACAGATTTTTAGTAGATAGATAGATACAGTCCGCGAGGTGTAAGCTGAGCTTTGCATTTGAGTCATTACCAAAAGTGGAGAGTTGCGTCCGGTTTAAACCAAGCAAACGATGCGTCGCACTCTAGGCTGACGTCACACCTACCCTATCTTTGTGACGCTCACACAAAATAATGCAAAGCTCAGCTTACGCCACGTGGACTGTACCTAATTTGAGAACGAATCTACTGTCAAAATCCTACCAACTAAAAACATACACAGGCCTAGACAAGACTCTATTTATGTTTAGGTACTTACGGGATGTAATGGAGATATGTGTAAATAGGTACCTTAACGAGGCCGGGCGGAATCTGCATCGTTTCACAGGCGCGAGACATACTCAAACATTGGACAATCACACTGTCGTGTTTCACGGAAATTGCTGAGAGTCCACTTCGCACCAGGTCCTCGTTGATCTGTAACATTTACGGAGTTAGGGATTTAATGCAGTTCATTAGCTACCAATATTTGTATCTACAAACCAGCGTTAATTACGCATTGAAATTGATCGTAACGCTGTTTGATGTTTATTCAATGTTCGCGTTGAATAAACTAGGTTGTGAATGGACACCCGCAGCCAGGGTATATTGGACCACATCAATCAGACAGAGACAGGACCGAACAGATTGGACACAAGGACCAGACTTTTATATTGTGAGTTATTGATAGTCTGTCGGCTTAGCCGCGCAAGGTTCAAGATGAAAATGCTGTAAAAAGGTTCTATTTATCAAGTGGCATAGAAAATATTGCTTTAATATGAATAGGGCGGTATGCACGTAAAATTTAATAAATGATATATATTCTGGTGTTTCGGTATACCTACTCGACCCCAAACACAACTCGTAAAATTGGAGAGAAAATAATAATATAAGAGCCTGGATTTATGTAGTTTAGTACTGAAAAGCGTTGGCTGGGTTAATCATGTTCAACCTTATTGTATCAGTGTAGAGTTCGTAATTTGAATTTAATAGATAACATATTTTTGAAAAATAGAAGAATAGCGGTCTCGACCGTTAAGCTAAATGGCTGACAGGCGGTTTTTCAGAAAGCAACTCTGATAATCATCTTTTAACAGTTTTCATTACAGAATTTCAGTAGAAATAGGTCCCAAAAAGTTTCCAAGTGAAAGTTCTACGCTCTCAAAGTACCTAACAAATTACAGAAATAGGTATCTAAAAAGAAAACATTTCTTTCCAGCATTTCCCTGACCTAATTTCCGATGTCTTAAGCTGAATACTCATTAGCGAACGCACGCCCAGTTAATTACAGATCCAGATTTGATTTTCACTTAATCAAAGTCGTTACCGACAGGTAGGTATTTGATTATCGAATAGAATTAATTGAATTAGGACGGGACGACACTAGCAAAATATTAACTATCAAACCGAAACCAAAATTATTTCCTCAACCAGAGACTGGTCCACCAGTCTCTGGTTGAGGCGGTTGGGTCTGGTTGGTGGTTTTTGGTTGATGTTATTTAAAATTATGTCACAAAAAAATACATCCATGTACCTATTTGTGACATAATTTTAAATAACATTGAGATAAAACAAATCTTTGCGATTATTTTGTTTATCAATTTACTAGCTTTTGCCCGCGACTACGTCCGCCTGGATTAATAGTTCCCGCTCCCGGGGGATTTCCGGGATGAAAACTATCCTATGTCCTTTCTCGGGTCCCAGACTATATCTGTACCAAAGGTGATGGCTAAATGACTGCCCCCGGGCCAGATACATTCTGGAATGTATATGAATCTTACATAACCTCATAATATTTGAAAACTCATTCATGAATTATGTAGTGTTTAATATTTTCCTAGCACTTTCGTAAACTCTTAGGGCGCTTTCAATTTAGACGATTGGTGCCGGACTGCTGCAGTCCGGGTATCGTACTGCGCACGGGCGGTTATGATTTTTCATACAAAATGTCTCGACGCAAAGTCGTGCGACAGCAGTGCGGCGCACGTCCGTTGGCGGAACGGCAACAACCTGTCAGTGTCTCAGCTCAGTCGTTGTTCGCTAGTGCTGTGAACGCATCGTGTTTCTTAAAAATTCGATCGGACTGCAGCCGCGTATTTCTTCAAATAAGACGATTTACGTCGTACTGCTGTCGTCCGGCAGCAGTACGGCTCATGGTCGTAACAACCGTGCGGCAGCAGTCCGGCACCAACCGTCTAAATTGAAAGCGCCCTTAAACATAATAAAGTATCTATAAAAAAAAGAAAAACTTTTTCATCACAACATCCTACTACTATTATAAAGGCGAAAGTTTGTATGTATGGATGTATGGATGTATGTATGGATGTTTGTTACTCTTTCACGCTTAAACGGCTGAATGGATCTGGATGAAATTTGGCACAAAGATAGATTATAGTCTGGAATAACACATAGGCTACTTTTTATCCTGGGAAAATGTACGGTACCCGTAGGATAACACATCAACTGTGACGCGGACGAAGTCGCGGGCAGAAGCTAGTTCACTTATAAATATACAACCTCATTTTTGTTTTTAGTTTTATTCTTTTTCGGAAGTGTCAGTTGAAGAAAATTATATACTGTCACACACGCCTTTTTTCCTTTTTAGGCAATATTATTTTACCATTAAATTATTCCCTAAAAGTATCTGACTCTTTTTTACATGAAGTACTAATATTTAGCCATTCAGCATTACCTACATAGTGCTAGGTATCATATTTATACATTCTGGGGCAGCGGTCGATACTTCCATTTAGCCATCTCTTTTCATTGAAATCGGTTCAGTGGTTTAGGTTTAGACAGACAGACAGAGTTACTTTCACATTTATAATATTAGTACGGATTTGCATTCAATGTTTTCATTGAAATGAAACTCTTAAATTATGTTCATTGCGTTCATTCATTTACCTACTCATATTGTTCGCCCCGGGTATAATATACTACCTACTGTAATAGGAAGTAAACATTTCGCCTTCCCTGTGAAGCGCACTATTGCCAGTGCCTAGTCTGCCATTACGTGTAAATAACAGGCATATGAGACGTTGATGGCAACGCATAAGCAAGATCTCTGGTATTGCAGATAACTATAGGTAACGGTCACCACTTGACATCAGGCTGGCCGTCAGCTTATTTGCCATCCGAAAACAAACTCCTAGGTGTGTCTCAAGACATCCTACATTAAAGATTATACCTGTTTAATGATCCAGCAATTTAAAATAAAAGAATGCTAAATTCTGTTCCCCTGCTATTCAAAATAAACTCGGAAACAAGAAAGAAATAAAAAAGATACAAACTCGTTTCTAAACGCTCCTAACACTTTTATTATCACTAATAACATTTAATATAAACACAAGAAATCCAAGGAGAGAGTCATCAACGCTATTAGGGAGGGTTGTCCCAAGAGGGTTGAGATAAAATTGCTTTCATAGTCCTCAAGAGCTATTTGAAAGATTGCCTCCCTCACTCAATGCCCCTAGAACTATTAATGTTTTTTTTGCTTGAATGGTTTTGAAATACAAAATGTTCTTTTTAGCCGAGACATTTTCAATATTGTGAATTTTGATTACTGTTTTGCAGTGAGATTTTTTTCGGATCGTTGAGTTCTATCAAGCTGTTTCTATATGTACTTAGGGAACGTTTTGATCGCTACGTTTGGTAATGAAAACGAAAGGATATTTTAGATGGTAAGGTGAGTATACACTTGGGCATTTACTTGTAACAGAACATCGAGGCTCTGAATTGTGTCAGCCTCTTACTTACTGAATATTAAGCACTGCATCTTGATTTAAAAACAAACTAACGAATTCGTGTAGCATTTCGTCAAGCAAAGACACGAGCGCGGGCAAACTGTGGTTGACAAACATTTTAATGCTGAGCAAAATGGAAAGGAATATTCCAGGTAAATGCTCTTGCCTTGAGCATTACGTAGAACACAGAGTCGGCTTTTCGCAGGAACGTTACATTACATGGAAATGCTTTTTTAATTCGAGCTTCTGTCTGTATTGTACCTTTCGTAAGAACGTTACATTACATTGAAATGCTCAAGAAAATAAAAGTTACTTTGCAAACAGTAAAAGTTACTTTGTCAAGGCTTTAGTTATACAAAAAGCTTTTTATGTAATCTAAATAGTAATATATCTAACCTATCTAGGTACATAACTTTTAGTCGAGTTGAGGCCAACGCAAACCGGGACGGCATGGCAAGGCAAGGGATTTAAAATTTTATCAATGGACATTTACATTGGGGTAGGTCGATTTTTTTGCACGCAAGTGTATTTTTTTCTGAAATCGACTAAGCAGCTGTTGCGACAGAGAACTTAAGCTTGAGAGGTGGCTTAAGTTTTTATACCTACTATTTTTTCTCAACTTAAACATTACTTAGGTACTTGCTCAGGACTGCATAAGATGAATGATTGCAGTTGTTACATGACCGTAGCAACAATGCCCAATGCAACGCGTAGCTTTTTTATTATTAATCATCATCATTATCATATCAGCCGCAGGACGTCCACTGCTGGACACATAGGCCTCCCCCAAAGATTTCCAAAAGGACCGGTTGGAAGCGGTTTGCATATGCACATGGTCTGTGTTAATAAATTCCTTTTCTTTCTTTCTTTTAATTTCAATGAAGTCGTGAATGGTACCTGTAGTTCTCTCCCCTCGCAGCACGGCACAAGGGGTGGCAGCTCTTCCTTCAGCCTGTGAGTGGAGTTAAGCCCAGTAGCAACGTTATCACCACTTGCCACTGGGTTCATCAGCAGTAGCGAAGCGTCCGAAGACCTCTTTTCCTTCACCTCCAAATTGTCCGAGAGATCTCTCACACTCATGTTGGTACTCATGCTTCTTTCCTTCACAGCCATCAACAGAGTATTAGTTTCGTGAAGTAACTGCATCATTGCTATTTTTTTTAACTTGCGGTGGTGATTTGATTTTTATATTCACATTTTTATCGGAATTTTGACGTTGTGTGACGTTTCTATTTTGAAATTTGTGACTTGCTTTTTTTTGCCGAATGGGCTGGTTTGGTTTTTTATATGCAACCTTTGCAGTGTAATAAAAAGGTTGGTTATTAAAAAAAGGATTTTCCATTCAGAAAAGTTTTTTTTTATTGTAAACGGTAGGTAATATGTTTTTATGTGAAAAAAAAACTATTCTATTTCAATAGTGGTTTAAACCACTATTGAGATCCAAATGTTGAAATTACAGTCTTTCGTGGTTACTAGATTTTTTTGTCTCCGAGTATGCAGCCGACTTATACCAAGACTCCAAAGACACTTATCTGTAGCACAATATCTTTTAATCTACGTTTAATCTTCTTTTCTTCTTTGACGGAAGCAAGCGTTGTTTCTGTCTACCCCCTTTTACTCTCGGTTTGTCTTAGTACTTTTCATACAGTACGGCCGACGTATCTTGGCGAGTCTGAAGTTAGCCGATTAGCTGCGCAGTAGACAATTGTGTTCGTAAAAGATCCATTACGCAGCCAAACGGCTAACTTCAGACTCGCCAAGATACGTCGGCCGTACTGTACAAAGCTGTCTTATATTTGTAAGTGGTAGAGGTTTGCACCGGAGCGAAATTTTAACAACCGATTGAATTCACCGGTGATTGGGCAATCTCCGGTGAAAAACCGGAGGTCACCGGAGAATAAAGAAATTTTATTTCTTTTTTTACCCGACTGCGACAGAAGGAGGTTTATGTTTTTCGAGGGTATGTTTGTATGTATGTATGTATGTATGTAAGTTTGTATGTATAATTGTATGGCACGCTCTGCAGGCTGAACGGCTCGATGGATTTTAGCTTGAGAGGTGTCGTTATATTCGTATTTACTGTGAGAGTGACACTGGGTATATAAAAAAAAAACAAAATGGCGGATTTTTGGCGCCAAATTCAAATGTTTGGCTCGCTCTGCAGGCTGAACGGCTCGATGGATTTTAGCTTGAGAGGTGTCGGTAGATTCGTATTTACTGTAAGAGTGATACTGGGTATATTAATTTCTTTTTTAAAACACTAAAAAAATAAAAAACGGTAATTTAAAAAACTAAAAAACCCGACTGCTATGCTTTAAAAATCCCTAAAACAAGATAAATTGTAGCAGTCGGGACCCATTCGGGACCATCTGCAATGTAATATAGGTATGTGCTCTCAATTCACTAATCCTCCATTTCTAGAATGGGTCCCGACTGCTACAATTTATCTTGTTTTAGGGATTTTTAAAGAATAGCAGTCGGGTTTTTTAGTTTTTTAAATTACCGTTTTTTTTTAATTATACATTCATCATCATCATTTCAGCCGAAAGACGTCCACTGTTGGACATAGGCCTCCCCCAAACGTCGCCACAACAACTGAATCGGTCCCATCCGGTCCCATCTGCCATCTGGTCTACGAGCAATGTGCCCTGCCCACTGGCACTTCAGTTTGGTTGGCGGTTCTTCGGGCACTATACCGAATATATATCCCCCCGAAATTATTATCAACGATTATACATTAATAACGAGGAAATAATAAAAATAATCAATTGATTGATGAATCAATTGACAGTCATATATTAAAAAGAAAAACGTTTTATAAAGATAACAAATGCTGATTTTTATTTAAGAAACACAACATGTCAACAGCATCATAGTGTAACATGTTTCTTCTAACACTTAGTATTTGTCGTGTCGCCGAAAATACTCTCTCTGACCTTACAGAAGTAGCAGGCACAGCTAGGTATTTAAAGGCTGTTTTATCTAAAGGCTTTAAATGTTTATTGAATTGCCAGAATTGCACAACTTCATCCCAATTGTGGTTTTTTTCAGGATACTGTGTTTCCGTATACATTTTGAATAAATTCATTGCCGTAGCGGATGTCATATCTGCATTACTGGTGGTGGCGACGATCACCGGAGATCAATCGGTTAATTACCGATTATTTAAATCGAGTACTTTCACCGGTAAATCACCGGTTATTCTCCGGTACTCACTGCTCCGGTGCAAACCTCTAGTAAGTGGGTAGGCAGTAACGGTTAATTTTGACGTAAAACGTCTTTTTGAAATCACATACGGGTTACCAAATCAAATCTTAACACTAAAAGCCACTCGCTGACATAGACGTTTCTCGTTTAACTAACGCCCGCGTGCCCCCCCCCCCCCCCACACAGCCTCACCCGATTTTTCATAACAAACCCAGTTTTTGTCGGTGTTCTCAATGTCAGCTGGTGATTCAATCATTAAGTGACATGTCTGGAAGTCTGAACAGTATCTGTCTACTTAATAACTTAAATAACTCTTGGTATAGCCATACTATGAGTTATTTGAGGTGCTATAGTAGGTTCGGAATTCCTAATACGAGTAGTGTGCGTTTACTTACTATTTTTCGTGAGAGTCAAAATGGCGGGTGTACCATAATGAATTAAATTGTACCAATTACCAAACAAATGTACCTAAAAAGTACTATTTAGTACCTAGCGTTAAAAAATTTGTACCTCCTCCAGAACAAAGTTATTTCCAAATTAAGGTACACCCGCCATATTGAAATCAAGACGGCGGGTGTACTGTAATATTTTATTATTCAACCATTTCTAATTAAATATAATTATACCAAAAAATTGTACCTAAAAAGTACCTCAAGTAAAAAGAAACACACACTTGATCAGAGGGATAGTTCCTGAGAAACAATTATCATGATAAGTATATTGATATACAGGGTGTTTTTTCGGAAGCGTACCTGTAGGGAAACTACTGTAACTACTGCAAACGGTAAATTTTTGTTAAAGTAAACATTGCTTTATTTTTGTAATTAAATAAACTGCATTTATACATTGCCACACCCGGGAATCGAACCGACTTAAACCCAAAAAAGTTGCATCCTGTCTTTTTATGGCACCAATCGACAGGGTCAACCATAAGGATCAAATCTTTAGGTTTCGTGCATCCGTAGATAAGGTTTACATCCGTAGCACGTCACGCACAAAGGTCCAGCTGAAAACCAGCGTCAGGCCAAAGTGGTCTGGCATTTATGCTGAACTGGGCCTGTTTGGCGCAGCCGAGAGGCACACAGTTATGTTGTTTTCTTTTTTGTTTTATATTGAATAACCTTTTTGTTATTATATCTGTGTGCTCATGGTTTGTGTCAATAAACTTTTTTCTTTCTTTCTTTCTATCTCTCTGCAAACATGGTAAATTAAATTAAACAAGGAAAGGCAGGGTGCGGCAATATGTAAAGGCAGTTTTGTTTCATTAAAAAAATAAAGCAATGTTTCCTTTGACAAAAATTTACTGTCTTCAGTAGTTACAGTAGTTTCCCTACAGGTACGCTTCCGAAAAAACACCCTGTATATTATCGACGGATCCTATGCATATGGGCGAAAATGCAAAATTACAACTTTACAGGACACGCTTCTAAAGTTTAAATTTACTATAACTTCAGATTGATAAAACCGAACTTTACGATTATTTGCTTGTTTGCTAAGACAACTATCGTGCTCGTTCTTCTTCATAGAGACCTTAGACTACATACCTCTTATCTAAGATAGAGAACCACCAATGTTTTGGAACGAGCAACAAGCTTCAACTTTCTAACTTCTTGACAATTCAAAAGTGCCTCCTGTAAATGGTCTAATTAAAATAAATGCTTAGACTTTTGTATCTAATTCTATGAACCCGTCTCGTACAGTCATAGAAAAATAGTTTAAAGACATTTGCATTCACTCCACAAATAGTTATTCCGTTCAATCTACATCTCAAAGAGGCCCTACAGCCCTTAAACGAGAACTTGAGTAAGATAAGTGTATTGTATCGTTTTCCGATCACGTAGCAAGCCTTGACCAAAATAACACCCTTCAAGAGTAAGGCTCGCGAGTATTCCGAAATTAAACCAGTCTTTTTTGGCGGGAAATTGCCAATATAACCTTCAGCTGATAAGGAAAAATAATGTTATAAATTGGCTGCTCATCAGATTGGTTATTGATTCGTCAACCAATCACAGGACCATGCGCGTACTTGTAAATTTTTCATATAATTTTTGCGTCAATTTTCTTCAGAACAACCGGATACTCATATTACTGTATTGTGAATTATTATTGAACTAGCTTCTGCCCGTGACTTCGTCCGCGTCCAAGTTGATATATTATTCCACGCGAATTCTAATTATTTTAGGGGTAAAAAGTAGCCTATATGCTATTCCAGACTAGAACCTCGTCAACGTTACGTTTCACGGCAACTTTGCTCCTTCTGGATAAGGTCTAAATAAAAATTAAACGAACTCAAAGTCGTTAAAAGACATTTTATTAAATGAACAAACAAAAACGAGCACCGAATAACACCCAATAGTCAAAGTGAATTCATAATAAAAAACCGCAATATTTTATACCACAGACAAAAACCAACAGTATTTGATACCATAAACTAATTACATAATTACAAGACTAATTCATAATAAGATTTTTTTATGAAAAAATACAGGCTTCCAGACCTTTTATTATAAAAAAGATGAGATTATAACATGTCATAGATTACTAGCACCTTTTTACTTTACAAGTACCTACAGAAATTTGTCATAGAGTTTTTGATTGTTAAAACACCTTTTCCTTAATATCCGTCCGGCACGTAAAAGTCTTGTTCCTTCTCATCTGTTATTTCGACTTGTCTCTGAAATTACAAATTATAGGATTTTAAATAGAGAACAAAAATGCAAGACCGTTATAGTAGGGTGCTTAACACTTATAATCAATAATTCTATATCTTCCCCTAAAAAAACATTTTAGCTCTGAAAACAGTAAAAATAGATTTTGAATTGCTTTCGAATCAATAAACAGTTAGTTTTAATTTCGTGACTTGGTAAACAAGCCGACGGCCCACCTGATGTTAAGTGGTCACCGCTACCAATAAACATCTACAAGACATTTGCAAGGCCTTTGGTGTGCTTCGCTATTCCAAAGGCCTTGCAAATGCGATGCCATATCAGAGACAAAGTTTAAATGTCTCATGTGCCTGTAATTATACCGGCACCCATAACTTTTAAAGCGGAACACAGCAACGCTGCTTTGCGGCATTAATAGGTATGGTGGCAGTACTGCCCCGGACGAGCTCCTTCACAAATAGCTCTACTACTACAAAAATAATTTTGAGTTACGAAAATTGTTATCATTTTAATTTTATCATATCCTACAAATGTTAAAGGAGAAGGTTCTCAATTCGACTGTATTTTTTTAAATGTTTGTTCATTTAAAAAAATACAGTCGAATTGAGAACCTTCTCCTTTTTTTGAAGTATGCCAATAAAGGTAGTGCTTAGGTCTTTAAAAAATAAAATAAAACAAAACAAAAAAAAAACACAAACACACCAATCTAATATCGCAGCGACGGAATGTCCGCCTATTAAGTTTGTGCCGGTGGCTGTTCTGCTGGCACCTCCTGTGGTTTCTCTTTGAGCAGTTTTGCTTCCTGCATGAAGGTAAAACAAAATACGAAAAAAAATTGAATGAAGATTGAGATTCTCAGTAGCAGCAGCTTGGAGTAAGGGTTTATGCCCGATTAATGGCAATAGGCTCGCCCCCTATTACATAGGACCTGGAGCCTGGAACATACCGGGGGTGGGTGTACATTGGTACGGCTCTGTCTAATCCTTCGAGGAATACAAGCGTGATGGTATGATGATGAAAAGGAAAAACTTTTTAGCAGTATACTTCGTTGCAAGTTTTTATTTGACCTTTACTAGGTCATTGGTCTACCTCCTTCCCACACTGCGCCTTCCGGTGTGTGGTCGTCACTCGAGAGCTTTACGACCACCGGCCGTCTGCTCTACGAGCTATGTGCCCTGCCCATTGCCACTTGAGCTTCGCAATTTTGAGAGCTATGTCGGTTACCTTAGCTCTCTTTTTCTTTAGGGAAGGCCTATGTCCAGCAGTGGACGTCTTTCGGCTGATATGATAATGCAGTTTGTATATGAGTCATGACACCAGTTATAAGTTAGGTATTTGTATTTACTACCTACGCGATCATTGCAGTGTTAACCTTCATATATTACACTATTTAGGCCACTAATGTTCCCGTTCCTGGGATTCAGTTCTGCTTAGAGTCACTACACAGAAACAGGTCGGCACATTCGATTCGGCATTGGCAGTACAACATTTGATAACACTGTACTAATTGTGCCAAGCTGAATATGCCGGCCGACTCGTGTTCAGAGATTTATAATCTTACACACGAGAAAAGAGCAGCCGGTTGAAGTCGCGTCATGTCTTCCATATCTGGATAACTTGCGGTTTCCTGACGACGTTTAGGAACCATTCTATTTTTTATTTGCCTAAAACTATGTATTATATGAATGTCTCGACAGCAACGCAGAATCTAAATTTGAGCCCAGTTGTGGCAATGCGCTTGATCCTATTCATCATCATACCAGCCGTAGGACGTCCACTGCTGGATGTAAGCCTTCCCCATAGATTTCTAATAGGATCGGTTGGAAGCGACCTGATTCCATGTAATAAAACTTAACAGCTTGCGTACTAGACACCTCTGCTTTGTGGTAGGCGTAATGTTGTTACGTACCATCTTCTCAGCCTTCATTTCTTTCAGCAGCGACTTGAGGATGCGAGTCGTGAGGAAGTCGCTGGTGCGTCGCACGTCACCGCAGTCGGGTTGGATGCGGCTGTCTATCACGGCACCCGCAAGAGCCTCCACTGCTTCACCCCATTCCACTACAAGCAAGAGTAACATTATGCATGTTGTAGGTTTTGGCCCTAGTCACTTTCGACACAGGTCTTTATACGAGCAACTTTTTTTTATTCGTGTGCTTATATTATTGTTTTTAATTTTTATGTTAATTAAGGTTATCGGACCTGTGCCGTTTCAATTAACTATAAAATATAAAATAAATAAATAAATACTTCAAGCACCAGTCTCTCACAAAAATAATTCCACGTTCGTGCTCCATTGTAACCTAGCATTAAGTAACTTGTAAAGAGAAAATAAGTGATTATATTGTTATTAGGTTTTAATTTTGGTAAATATTTCACGAGACTTGCTTACAAAGCGTCAAAGGTAATTTCTAAGCCATTTGGGATCAAAAAGAAAGACATGATACAATCTTCCCTTTCTTATCTATCCAAAATTATTCAGAGTCTGCACACCACGCCTTTTTGTTTTTTCAGCCCCTTGATCAATCTTAGAGATATGAACATTATTATATTTATTTAATTAATATGGAAGACCTACTAACAGCTGAAAAGTAAATAAATATCTAGTTAACTTACTGGGGTGCCTT
Source organism: Caradrina clavipalpis (assembly GCA_932526535.1). Lineage (NCBI taxonomy): Eukaryota > Metazoa > Arthropoda > Insecta > Lepidoptera > Noctuidae > Caradrina > Caradrina clavipalpis. The sequence continues at coordinate 4,677,230 of OW052088.1, forward strand.
ACGTTCGGAAGTGTCACCGTGCCAATAATGATGTCCATGCCTTTCTGCACATTTTGGCTCACAGACTTGGACAGGAGCTTCGCTGAGGCTTTCACCATCTACAGCAGAGATACATAAGGAATGTATAAACGTGATTTCAATTATTTTTATAAACTCTCTGCCTGCATCTACTTTCTCTACTTGGAGTCTGTATTTCGTAACGCATTCAACCCTAATCTCTAAGTTAGCGTGAACAGGATTCTTCTGGATGAGGTCTCTAAATCACTCATTCCTATCTACACTCGATCACTCCATCGTCAACTTTGTGTCTGTCACCTCGGACCCAGACTAGAGCCTACCCATTTCGAATAAAAAAAAAAACAAAAGATTTATAAAATATGAATCTAAAAGCTTCGAATATTTTTTTACGACTTTTCTGTTTTTTAATTTGCATGCTTAATGGATTTATTAATAATAGTTTAGTATGTCAATATATGTAGTAGTAAAGATTGTCTTGAAGCTACACGTTACCTCAAATAATTTCGTCCTCTCTGGAAGGAAGGAGGCCATTGCTACAGGATCGGGTAAGTCTTCAACTCTGTCGACGAATGTCACCTCAGCCAGTTTTGTTTTCGACGGCTGCAATATAAGATTGTCTATTATATCGAGTGTAAGAGGCATCTGTCCTTAAACTGAAATCATGAATTCTTTATTCTGGACTGAGTCTCAGACAAGAAGATTTTTTTTTAGGAATACCATAAGTCAGCGACCTTGGCACGGGTACGCAACGAGCTTTAGCACACGCCCTGCTTTGGGAACGCTTCCAAATCGCTAGTGTGTTAAGGCCCCTTTTATAAGGATGGGAAAACAAATCAAAACAAATTGGTCTCGTGGTCGCAAGCGCGCCTGCTGAGCGAGGGGCCTGGGTTCGATTCCCAGGTCGGGAAGTGTTATTTGGCTTTCCATTAGGAATTTCTCAGTAGCAGCCCGGAGTTCGGAAGTTGGTGGTGAGACACCCCCGTGGCTCGGAGAGCCCGTTAAAGGCGTTGGTACTGCGCCTGATCTCTCTCCGGTCGTGTCGGATTCCCGCCCCATCGGGTTATGAGAGTTAAGGAAGAGGGAGTGCACACACTTGTGCACTATCATATCTTCTGCGTACGTGGCTATTCTGCATTAAGATTAGCCGCCGTGGCCAGAATCGGTCTGGAGAATCTCATTTTTTTACAATGCCCTTGGAAGATTCAACGTACAGCGTAAAAAGACATTGAAGGTCACATACCACAGGCGTAGGTCTTCTCGTTTTGATACTTTTGGGGACATAGTCTATTCCCTCTTCGTCGTCTATTTTGGTAATTTCCCCAAAGCCAATCAAGCTGTCGCCGCGTTGCTGTTCGAACAGACGTGTCAGCTCCGCACGCACTTGGTGCTGCCAACGAGGCTGCTTTGGCCTATTATGGAAATAATTAGGTACAAGATTAATAATTATAATTATGATAGTTGCTGAGTGGCAATGCTGGGAGGGGACGCCCTGGATAGACCTAAATAAATAAATAAAATAAAAAATAAAAAAGCCTTATATTTCCAGTTTTCACAGATTAACTTATAAAAATAAAGAATGTTGTAACTAGCTTTAAACTTAACATAAGTTAAGTTTATTCTTCAAAAGTTGAAAAGTTGTTTCTTCTTTATTCTTTCAAATTTTTTTATAAAAAAAAATTTGAAAGAATAAAGAGATAAAATCTATGTAGCCTAAATTATCTTAATATTATGTACCTAATTATTATTAATACACAAAATGATTGTGTTTGTATTATTTAACTGGACCCTCAGGTAAAGGCCTCCTCCAAAGCTTTCCATTTGATAGACCTACCCTGACCTTATTGGTGAGGTTCTTCAGAAAGGTCAGGTGCGCAGTACTAGTAACCGGCGTGCTTGTATGATTAGATGTATGAATGTGGACGAGGCGAAAGGAGTATGTAAGGATCGTAGCAGGTGGCGTTCCGTGGTTTCTGCCTACCCCCATGGGAAATAGGCGTGAGTTTATGTATATATGTATGATAGTTGCTGTCTCAATGGCCAAGTGGTCCTAAGCGCGACTGCTACTAAACTAGGGGTATTACTGGGTTCGATTTCCAGGTCGATAAAAAAGGGTTATTGAGCTTTTCTATGAACTTAAAACGACCCGGTTGGCGCAGTGGTCGAGCGATCGACTGCTGTGTTGCGCAGGCTCATATCCCGAGCAGTACAAATAATTGTTGGCCTATAGGTCTGGCCCAGGTTCTGAGTCTTGTTGTTTATGTATGCGACTTTTCTTTGTGAACACTCTCACCTCGATACGGGAGAAATAGTAAAGAAGACTTGTTAACTAAAGAAATAAATGAACTAAGACCTTGTGACCGGTTAATGGCAATAAGCTCGCCCTCTATTACATGGAACTTAAAACATACCATCTAACAGTGGATATTCAATTGGTACACCTCTGCCTAACCCTTCGGGGAATACAGGCGTTACGGTAAGGTAGGTACTAAGAAGGAGCTTACTTCTTCTTGACGGGAGGCGGCCTGAAGTTCTGGAAGAATATGATGGACGCTTGATCGTGAATCACGCGTTCTAGGTTACCCAGGAGACGGTGTACACGACGCCGGGCGACCTCCATGATTGCGGCTTCCAGCATCTACGGAAAGGTATAATAATGATTATCTAGCATTCCTTGGCATTTTTTAGACCTCGGTGGCCTAGTGGTCCTAAGCGCGACTGCTACGCTAGAGATCTTGTGATCGATTTCCAGGTCGAGCAAAAATTGTTATTGGGTTTTTCTATGAAATTCTCAGTAGCAGCTCGGAGTGGGTTTGTGCCCGGTTAATGGCAATAGGCTCGCCCCCTATTACATGGGACTTAAACATACCGGCGAACTGTAGGTGTACATTTGTACACTTCTGCCTAACCCTTCGGGGAATACAGGCGTATTTACTTTATTGTGTACACACACAATAAAGTAAATATTTTTTTTATAAAATACGCTTGTAATAAGATTCTGCAAATAGTAAAAAAAATAGTTGTTGACACAATCTCTTCTGTTTCAATCAACATTATCTACATTCAGATAAATAAATGATAAAAGTACACAATTTACTTAAAGGGTCCGTATAAACCACGGATTATCGCTGATAGAGGTCAAAATAATAGGGCCCATATGTCGGCAGTAAGTGAACCTACATAAATTAGTATATTTTAAGACGCGTTTGTGGAAGAATATTCAATTATATTTGGACTAAAGTCTTTTTTTATGCCATTGACGGGCAAACAACCGCACAGTCTTCTATCTTCCTAGAATAACTACAAGTAAGACGCATTTGCAAGGCATCTGGTATTGCAGATGTCTAAAAGTAGCTGTCCACATAACATCAGGGGTTTGTCACACAATCACACAAAAAAAGCTTTTTGAACTTATAACTAGATATCGTATTAAGTATGGTAACAGTTGATTATTCTAACCTGGGTAAGGGACGCCGAACTTGGGGATTATTTTATTTATTTATTTATCATCACTTACAACTATCACTACAGGTACAACCCAATGCAATAGCGAAGCAAATCTAACAATAACAACTTTTATTCTAAAACTTACTACATATTTATGTTATCCTTTTGAATCAACTCAATGTATAATTTCTACTGCATGCGGTCGTATCCATCTGCCGTCCGGTGTTCTAAGAAGGGTTATGGACTAGACAAGCGGTTTAGTTGGCAACTTACCTCGTCAAGTAGATGAACGGGAGCCATCGGCAGCACAGTCTCGACGTCCATCCTGGCTCTTGCCTGCGCCAGGGTCATGAGCGGGTCGCCGCCGGTAGACACCGCATTCGTCATAGCCTCGCTGGCTATCTTGAAGGCCAATTCGCGACTCATGCCTTTGGCGCCGCGCTTCGACTGAAAAAGTGACAAATTATAAGTAAATGTGGTTATTCTTGGTGTAAATAAAAATCATGTTTGTGATGGCCCAGCAGTTGAGGCGCCTGTCTTTCATACTTCTGGTTCTGGTTTTGTCCCAATATGTCTTTTTTAATTCATATTTACTAATACGGGGTGTAAGGGGCGCCTATCTTTACATTTTGCCAGTTCACTATTCTGACTTCAGAACAAGTAGACATTCTTGCAGGAAAATTTTGTAATTCTTCCCTTTTTTAGGAAGCCTAGGGATAGCTAGTGTGATGACTTAAGAATCGTTTATGAAGATTTGCCAGAGAAACACAAGAAGACAGAAGTTGAAATGAGTGGAAGGCAATGCGGGGCTTTTGCCCAGCAGTGGGACAATACAAGTTGAAGATAAAAAAGAGCAGTAAAATTAAATAATCGGTTTATATGTTACCCTTTCGAATTCAACGCCCATCTTCCTGACAAGGCGCGCGTCCTTCGTTTTGGCTCCGTGAATCAGTTTCCAGTTGGTCAACCTGATGCGCTGCAACCTTAGATCGTTATTGTACGCGTAGACCTCCGCCTTCCTGTGGATATAATAATTTCCGTTAGATTCGTAGCGACATCTATCGCTGGACATACGAACTACTAGGACAAACTGACGTTGCCTAAATCGCGCTGTCAAAGTTTGCAGCGACATTAGCACGTATACAAAATTGCGACAACAACCGTCGGACAGTAGCCCATTAGGCACAACACCCGTCTGGTCGGAGGATGTTCCCTTTTAAATGGAGGATGAGATTCTACACCCTGTGTCTCATACCTCCACAGATTTATTTCTCTGCCTACGACTTCGTCTATGCGAAATACATAAACTCACGCCTTTACCCATGGGGGTACTCAGAAAGCACAGAACCCCACATGCTACGATTCTTACATACTCTTTTCGCCTCATCCACGTCATAAATCTGGACATACACTCACGCCGGTTACGAGTACTGCACACCTTATTTATTTACAAATAAATAAATAAAGTGACACATGACAGCAATATAATTTATAATAATAGTATATTTATTATTTATGTATTTATTATAGTTTGTCATCAAAACGCTAAGAAGAAGACAGCGATATCGGACCTAAACATACCGGCGAACTGTACATTGGTACACCACTGCCTAACCCTTCGGGGAATACAGGCGTGGTGGTATGTATTTTAAAAAAGTATTCATGAAGACCTTCCTACAAATAAGGTAGGTTTCTATTGAGAAGAACGAGCAAGAAACTTCACAGACGCTCTTTCCACAAACTTCTTTATAACGAGGTGAATACGCGGTTTTGAACCAACTTCATCAACTTCTACTGTTTCATTGAGATCCAGTTGTTTAATTTACTTCAAGCTTTTTTTAAATGTTATTAGCTCTTCTGTGTCTCCTGTGAAAGCAATTTAGATGTCGTTCGGAACACAATCAGGACTTTATTGCTCGGTAATCTAGCGCTATAAAGAACAGAATGAATCAACATAAATTAGGATTAGGTACTTGCTTATTGCCTCAACGATCTGGGAATTGACTGTCTTACATTGATTCTTAATAGCTAGCCAAGCGTGTTTGCGTCTTCGCGAATATACGAGGTGTAAAAGACATAATAATATCACATAGCAGTTGACTACGCCTACTGCCTACCAAACTAAGTAATTTTAAGCAACAAATTACTGGCAATGGGCAACGAGTTTTATTTTTGGTGTAAAATATCACTGTTTATGGCAACATGTACCCTCGGCAAAAGAGATAAGTATCCAGGGAAGTCAGACATAGTTGAAATGCCCTTCCAAACTGATGGAAGCCTGAGAATTAAAATAAATTTAAAGAACTGTTTGTTTTCTAATCATCAAATTAAACTTTATTCGAAAAACATCCTTCAGCGTCTAAAAAAACTTCGACGGCATAGTTACTTACCGCTTTTGTTGTCTGTACACGGATCCAGGAGGTATTTAAAGTACAGTTAGAACATTTTAGAGTTTTTACTTTGACCTTCAACATTTCCGAAACCAGAAGGTGCCCCGATATTGTGCAGAACAAAAAAATATCGCAATAATAGGTAGAATATTATGTAATTATCGGCTTGCCTTATCTGTCTTAGTACACCCGTTATTTGCGATGGCAACTGACACTGCAATAATGCCCGATTCTTATAACTTACCGACCGGTATTCGTTAACCTTAGTATTATAATACCACACAAACAAATGCTTTCGTATTTTCTCAGTTATTGAAGTTTATTTTTCAGGTTTATTGCCATAGTTTTTGTAAACATTTCTTACATTAAAAATTGTCACCAGAATTTTCACAAACGACCAGTCAAGCATTCAAAGGTTTTTTTTATACCACTGAAGGAGGCAAACAAGCTAACGGCCCGCCTGATTGTAAGCGGTCACCGCTGCCTATGGACACTTGCAACATCAGAGTCATCACTCATCATCATCGGAATTGGGTAGATGACACCACTAACCAATAATTTCAAGAAACAACTTCACAAAAAAACATTTAATTTTAGCACTAAAAACACGATAATTTTTTAATTAACTATAAAAATAGATTTTTAGTTGCTTTGAAATCAATAAAGTTAGTGAATTGAGATGACTAAAAAGTGACGTCATAGTTGAGTATTGTCATAGAAAATCTATGGGGGAATGGCGTTTTGACAGCTCATAAAAAGTACGTCAATTGATTAGTGGTGTCATCTACCCAATTACGACTGGTAAGATAAACTATCCGTTTTGCATATAGGAACCCAGCATTACTTAGTATAAAGAATGTAAGTTGACTTACTTTGCTCTTCTTCTGGCACCGGCAGCCATGTCCTCGGTATACAGTTTCAGAAGCAGTTGCTCTTCCTGAATTTTCATGTTCTGAGCGCTGATACGTGCAGCCCATTTTTGGTTTGCCTGAAATTTTAACACAAAATCATTGTATTTGCAATCTATACTAATACTATTATACTCTTTATAATACTATTATAAAGAGGTTAAAAGTGTTTGTTTGTTTGTAACGGATTGGCTCCGAAACGACTGGACCGATTTTAACCATTTATTCACTAAAAGATAGCTACATTATTCCTGAGTAACATAGGTTATATAACATCACGCTGCGACCTACGGGAGCGGAGCATTAACCAAAGATGTAACTTATGGCGGGTGAAATAAGCAACGTAGACGAAGTCGCGGGCAGTTCACTGGTTACTTATAAAGAGACGACTGCCTCGACTGCCTAAGCGCGACTGCAACGGTAGAAGTCATGGGTTCGATTACCACGGTTCCCGTAGGATAATATCAAATTTGCCACGGATGAAGCTCGTGGCTAAATAATTACAGCCGCATAGACCGATCTTCCGGGTTAAGCCACGCTTGCCGAGGTTGGTCTGTGGATGGGTGACCATTTACCATAGCGAGATTCCTCCGTGCCTCGGAAAGCACGTAAAGCCGTTGGTCCCGGCTGTCATTTGTAGATCTTTGACAGTCGTTACTGTTAGTCAGAAGCCAGAAAGTCTGACAACCAGTCTTACCAAGAGTATCGTATTACCCATTACTGGGTTGTGGAGGTCTGATAGGCAGTCGCTCCATGTAAAATACTGATATTCAGCTGCGTCCGGTTCGACTGGAAGCCGACCCCAACATAGTTGGGAAAAGGCTATGCAGATGACGAAGTCGCGGGCAGAAGCTTGTAATAAAATAAACCAGCAAAATATCCTACGGTACTACGTGGAAACAAATTTTCCATTTCATTGTCACTGCATAGGGTAGTTTAGCCGGTTTGCCGGCCACCTCTGGTTTTCGGCCAGTACGTTGTTATATTAATATAATAAGGACACTTTAACCTACCCATTTAAAAAAACAACGCCTACTTAATGTATTGGTATAAACCCTACAACTTTTGAATTTTGTAGAATTTTAATGATCCAACTGTGTCGTCTGTGACCCTCCGAAAGTCTTACAGTGCACGCGTGTGTCGAAATTAGTGAAAAAAATAGTGCGCGCATAATTTTTGCAAGCTAAGTTACAAAGTTGTTTATCGATTTTATAAATATAATTATTGTTCTGTGCACGGGAAATAAGTTTAATTAGTGTTATTTTAATTAAAATGGAAGAAAGATAATGTTATTTACATTTAAATTTGATGGCCGGTAAACTAGATAATGATTTGGGAGACTATTTACTTCTCGGCCGGCCGGCCGAAAACTAGAAGAAGACTGTTTATATTTAATTGATTCTTTTGATTATTAAATAAGGAATTCTTTAAAAAGAAATGCTTTATACACAAAGTAGAACCGCTTCTCATTTGTGTAGTCAGATGTCGGCCGCATGTTTTGACCTAATTATGTGGTAATAACACTTAATAGTTATTGAATATTTGACGGCCGAAAATTAGAATTTTAATATTTACCTTTCGGCCTAAGCTAATCGATAGGGTCGAAAACTAATAATTTACTAACTGATTCTCGGCCAATAAAAGCTAACGATAATAAATCAACTAACTGAATCGAAATCATCACTCACACGAACAATACAGGCATAAAGGGACTTCCCCAAAATTTATCTTATTAGCTAGTTAGAAAATTAAGCAAGTTGATCAACGGCCGGAAACTAATTAATTTAAATTTGTTTTTCGGCCGTGTTTGAAGGGATGGTCGAAAATCAGTTTAAAAAATCTTATTTTCGGCCAGTCAAAAAGCTGATATTTTTCCATAATCTCAATAATTTTTGCTATGCCATATTATCCTTTTTCCTTTTTGACCAATGTTCCTACTATTATGTTTAAAATGTTTCTATATGTTTAATATTTTAATTAAAATCGTTGATTCATACGTATTTTTTGCTTTTAATCCATTATAGAACCTACTAGTTAGCAAATATAGATCATTTTTCAAATAGCAGATTAGTGGCCGAGAACTAGCAAAATAATGGCCGGAAACTAAAACAGGTGGCCGAAAACAGGCGAAATCGCTATTTTCAGACATTTTAATTTTCAGTAATTTTAATTTAACGCTGACGAGTAAAAGGTCTACAAATATCAAAACTACATTATATTTCGAGTTCAAAAATATTTAAGAAACTAGTCTGCGACTTTAATGTCATGGAGAAAAATCGTCACAAAGTCACACGTTCGCTTAAGTGGCCGAAAACCGGCTAAGTTACCCTATGCTCTATGGATAAAATTCAACCAGAAATCGAATTTCTCGGTAGCCGAGCACGTATTTTAAATATTGCAGTGCGCTTTGCAATATGTGTGATGAATATAAAAAAATCTCAATAGTATATTTGAAGCTGATATGGTGTTACAACAATGGAAACTTTCAATTTATTGTATGTAGTCGTTTACATACACGCTTTTTATATTTAACGGATGGTATGGCTACTGGTCTCTTTTTTTTTTTTGTAATTTCTAGTAAAGTAAAATAGCTATTTTGGCTTTAGTGTTTAAAACGGCTTCTAATTGGGTAATTTTTAGAACAATCTGTTAACGAAGAACTTCTCTAAAAAACACAAGCTTTTCTAGAATTACTTTAAAAAATCTCAAATTTACCTCCAAAACCCTAACTAATGTTTAAATCATAAAAATATTGAATGAATTTAATCATTGAATTAGCAAATAAATGTTGTTAAAAGTTGTTTTTGAAATTCAAAATTTGAGGGAAATGTTTGACAGCTCATAAAAAGGTTTAGACGAAAAACGCCTAATTCTTCAAATGGCATAATTATGTGTCTACGAATGTCTAATTTTTGTAATGGCAACTTCTAAAAACGGCAAGTTATAGAAATGGCGAAATCTAAAAATGTCTAATTAACTTAATGGCGCATTTGAAATTCTTTCCATTTAAAATTGTCGCGAAAATAAAAAAAATACTTTTAAAATGAATCCAGAAATAATGATTTTAATTGTATCGTAATGTACCTGTAAAATGTGAAATTTATAATTCTATGAATTCCTTAATGTTGCGTACGAAAAATATAGAATGTGCCATTTAGAGAATTTGTCGTTTAAACAATTTGCCTTATTACGAATCAGGTATATTTTATCACATGTGCCAAAATGAGAATTTGGTATTTTTCACCTAAACCCATGTCAATGTATTTGATGGTGTGGACACTCAATTATAATAAATGTTGTACTTTGTGGAATCTGCTACAGAAAAATAATGACCATATTATTATGTAATATATATACCAAGAGATGAGATTTTTTTGATTGTTTGTAACGAATAGGCTCCGAAACTACTGGACTGATTTTAACATTTTGTTCACTAATAGATAGCTACATTAATCCTCAGTAACATAGGCTATATAACCCACGGGAGCGGAGCATTAATCAGCTAAGACTAAGACGTTACTTACAGCGAGGGAAATAAGCCATGCGAACGTCATCGTGGGGAGTTCGCTAGTTGATAATACAATAAGTCAATGCTATTTTTACCTCAAGTTGCCGGTGACGACATACGGCACAGAAACGTGGTCTCTTACCATGGGCCTTATTAGCAAGCTCAAAGTAGCCCAACGAGCTATGGAGAGGGCTATGCTCGGAGTATCTCTGCGAGATCGAATCAGAAATGAGGAGATCCGCAGACGAACCAAAATTACCGACATAGCCCAGAGCATCAGCAAGTTGAAGTGGCAGTGGGCAGGGCACATGGCACGCAGAGCTGATGGCCGATGGGGCCGCAAAGTTCTCGAATGGAGGCCACGCACCGGCAAGCGCAGCGTAGGACGTCCACCCACAAGGCGGACGAACGACCTGATTAAGACCGCAGGAAGACGCTGGATGCAGGCCGCTTTCAACCGGTATTTTTGGAAATCTATGGGGGAGGCCTATGTTCAGCAGTGGACGTCCTGCGGCTGACATGATCATGATGATGATGATGATATTTACCTCATTCTCTAGCCGTTTTTCCTTCGACTCTTTATCTTGCTTCATTCTATTGAGTCGCTTCTTCTCATTGGTTCTCCATTGCCGTATCATAGTGATCTTGCGCCGGAGTTCCATTTCATCAGCGGCTTTAATCCTCTGTTTGATCCTGCTTTGTTTTTCTAAGGCCTTCGCCGCGCGGTCTTTTCGCTGTTTCTCAATAAATTCTTGTAAATACTGCATCCTTGCTTTGACTTTTTCTTCTTGGGCTTTAGCACTGTAAGAAGATGTTGTTAAATGAATTTACATGCATGTCATCACGCTTGTATTCTCCGAAAGGTTTGGCAGAGGTGTACCGATGTACACCCACAGTTCGCCGGTATGTTTAGGTCCCATGTAATAGGGTACGAGCCTATTGTCATTAACCGGACAAATCCTTACTCCGAGCTGCTACTGAGAATTTCACAGAAAAGCTCATTATCATTTTGCTCGACCGGGGAATCGAACCCAAGACCTCTAGCGTAGCAAGCGCACTAGACTAACGTGGCAGTCCTGCGTATAAGATGTTTTAGCGCTCCTGCACACGATGCCGCCACCGCGCCGTCGCCGCGCCGACGCCGCACAACTACACTGTACATACGAGTCGCGCGAAGACCGCCACCGCGCCGCCACCGCGCGCGGTCCTCGTCTCGCCACCGCGCATCTACTTGATTCATTCCATTATCAGCCGGCATGTTCATACGCGGCCGGCAATGGAATGAATCAGGATAATGAAATAACTGGGAACGCGCGCGGTGGCGGTCTTCGCGCGACTGGTATGTGCAGTATAGTTGTGCGGCGTCGGCGCGGCGACGGCGCGGTGGCGGCATCGTGTGCAGGAGCGCTTATTGTTATTTCTGTGTCTCGGAAAGCACATAATGGCCCTACGCCTGTTCTCCCTCCGGTCGTATCGAATTGCCGTGAATCGGACTGTGAGAGTGAGGGAACGGGGGGGCACTTGTGTTCTCCTGCGTACTTGGCTAGTCATATTACAATTGGCTGCCATGACCGAAATTGGTCTGGATAATATTATTATTATACGATGAAGTAAGCAACGAGGTCGAGGCAAGGAAAGTTGTAGAAGAAATTTATTCGGCTGTAGGCAAAAATGAGACAAAATGGAAGTCACGGATTCGAATTTCAAGACTAATTCGTGAATGCGTGAACATCTAAATGAGATTTTTATACCAAATGTGATTGGCGTGCTCTGTAATCTTGATGTAGGCACCAAAAGCTTTTACTTTTTACCAATTTGATTACCGTATTCCTATATGAAACAGAAAATGAATCCTTTGATTTGAATGTAAAATCAGGTGACGCAATATATCTTGTAGGTACTGGTTCTAGAATATTACCTATGTGTATTGAGTACCTATTTATTCAGATGATGTAATAAAAAGGTGTACTTGCTTGTCATTACAATATCTTATGAATGGTAGACCTTGGAAGGTATTGAAGTCTCTTTTCTTGTAAGTAATCATATAATATTATTACCCAAAAATATAGACACATAAATTAAAATGCGAGATGGATGAAGTTTTTGAATTCTGATGAAGGATAAACTACTAGGGAGTAATCTGTACCACCATAGCCACAGTTTGCAAGTTATTTTAAACTAGATTAAGCCTGCAACTTCATTCGCGGTTATGTCGTATATACCTACAGGAGTTTCTTATTGCGCGGAACCCTTATTATTTTTTGAAAACAAATGAAGCCTATCAAATGTATTAAACTAATAAAAATGATATGGCTCCGCAGTCTCTTTTATCGCGGCCCACGAGTCTGTTTACAAACATAATTTAAACACATACACATTTCTTTGTTATTAACAATATCTGCTATTTTTCCACCATCTAACGAAGACCAATTGTAAACCAGTTCATTATAAATACATTAAATTAGTGGGACAATCAAAGTGTCTATTCTATGATGATTTATGGCATCCATAATGCGCGTGTTGTACATAATCCATACTTAAGCTTTGCTAGTCAATTAATCTAGTCACACTAGGTAGGTAATAATGCAATTCTTAATCAACAGTATTTATTTTTAGAACAACTACTTATGCCTACTATCGTTCATCATCATCTGCCTAGCCTTTTCCCAACTATGTTGGGGTCGGCTTCCAGTCGAACCGGATGCAGCTGAATATCAGTATTTTACATGGAGCGACTGCCTATCAGACCTCCACAACCCAGTAATGGGTAATACGATACTCTTGGTAAGACTGGTTGTCAGACTTTCGGGCTTCTGACTAACAGTAACGACTGTCAAAGATCTACAAATGACAGCCGGGACCAACAGCTTTACGTGCTTTCCGAGGCACGGAGGAAACTCGCCTACTATCGTTAGTAACTAATATCAACATATTATTGTCCCATTGCAGAGCAACGGCCTCTACAGAGAAGGCACGAGTATTGAACACCACGCTTACTCAAGACAGATTGGCGATTAAGACTTATATACTAATTTATAAGTTCAGGTTTCCTCACGATGTTTTCCTTAATCGATGTCAGCGATATCTTCTGTACATAGTAAAAAACAGAGTCACTTTCCGCCGTATGTGCGCTTAGATCTTTAAAACTACGCAACGGATTTTAATGCAGTTTTCATCAATAGATAGAGTGATTTAAAAGAAAGGTTAATACGTATAGATCATCTCGCTATCTTGCATCTCGCTCAAGAACTGCTGAGTTTGGGAAAAATATGACCTTATATAGCGCTTTTATCAAGGAAGTTGAGAAACTTAAAAAAAATAACATATTATTATGTATCCAGCACAGGTGGGTTGTTTGGCAGAACTAAGTTTTATAATTAAGTCATATTTTAACTGCAGGACAACACTGGATGCAGGCCTGTTTCTAGCGGTCCTTTTGGAAATCTATAGGGATGGCCTATGTCCAGCAGTGGACGTCCTACGTCCGATGATGATGATCAAGTCTTATAATTGAGGTTCCAATTTTAAAGCAGGTCTTTGACATTCGCAATCGCATCATTAAAACTAAACATCATCAGAAACTCAAGGACTCGGCAGTATGTTGTGAAATTCCTCCATCTTTCAAATCGCGACGTCAAGCTTGCGGTGGGGAGCGAGCGAGCTCCTTTTAATTAAAACCTCCTCTTTTCATTCGCGTTCGTCACAACGTTTGAGTTAAATACACGAAATGAGAGAGAGGGAACCCTTTGGTGGTTTATTTTAATTTTGAGTAATGAGAAGGGAGGTAATGGCACTTCTAAGTTAGGTATATGACATTGTTATTAATTGTAGCAAGCTTCGTTGTGAGACAAGAAACTTGACACTTTTATCTGGGACTTGCGAACTATCCGCAACTTCGTTCGCGTGGCTTATTTCAGCCGCTATAAGTTACGTCTTTGGTTAATGCTCCGCTCCCGGGGGTCGCAGCGTGATGATATAGCCTATGTTACTTAGGAATAATGTAGCTGTTTATTGGTAAAAAAAATATATTATCTAAAAAATTACATACATACATACATACATAAACTCACGCCTTTTTCCCATGGGGGTAGGCAGAAACCACGGAACGCCACCTGCTACGATCCTTACACACTCCTTTCGCCTCGTCCACATTTATACATCTGGTCATACAAGCACGCCGGTTACGAGTACTGCTTACCTGACCTTTCTGAAGAACCTCACCGATAAGGTCAAGGTAGGTCTAAAAAATTAGAATCTTTAAAGCAGGTGAAATAAGACGCGCGGATGAAGTCGTGTGCAGTTCGCTAGTTGCTCATAATGGGTATATTATGATATCTCTTTTTAACCCCGTATGCATAGAAACAGTTACCTTTAATTGAGTTGGTCGAGTACCTACTCAATCAACTATCATAATTTATAAAATTGGGACCACCTTCCAGTCTTCCTCTAAGTATCAAATCTCGGACAAGTCATTCTACCTACGTGTATTCTCTAGACCGATTCCGGCCATGGCGGCTGATCTTAATGCAGACTAGCTAAGTACGCAGGAGATATTATAGTGCACAAGTGTGTGCGGAAACACAGGTGCACTCCCTCTTTCCTAACTCTCATAGTCCGATGGGACGGCCATCAAACACGACCGGAGAGAGATCAGGTGAAGGACCAACAGCTTTACGTGCTTTCCGAGACACGGGAGTGTCACACCACCAACTTCCAAACTCCAACTCTACTGTTACTGAGAAAGTAGTAATGAAAAAACCAATAACACTTTCTGCCCAACCTGCGGATCGAACCCAGGACCCCCGCTCAACAGTCGTGCTTGCCACCACGAGACCAACGGGGCAGTTCAGTCATTGAACAGCGGACATAAAAAAAGCATATAATACATAATTAACTACAGGTTAAAAAATAAGCGAGTACTTAGAGCTGAGCTAACTTCATGATTAATCTCAAATGACTACGAGCATGTAGCTCATAATGTTATAATGGAGAGTTTAAATACAAATCTTGTTACCGTTCCCACAGGGTAAGACTCAGTCTCATTACAAAAAGGAGTTTTTGCATTTCGAACTTTATTCCGAATGCAGTACAGTCCTTGATGCAAAAACTGCTTTATAAATCTAAGCTGTTCAAATTATATTTAGAACTTTACGTATGTTGGAATAAAGTTTAAAGTGCAATGACTGGTTTGAAGATTTAAGCTTGGATTAAAGTTAGAACTTGTTTTGTAAAACGACGGTATGAGTTAGTATATCCAGGTTGTTGAGGACGCATGGCCGAGTCTTCTGTGGTTACTGTACGAAGCAATTAAGGGAGCCATGCGGGAAATGCATTTACTCGTAGTCTTACTTTGCTTGATAAACATTATAAAAATAATGTAACATTTTATGGGTGTACTTTAGACAGGACCAAGTAGATTATATATTAATGAGATAATAATAAATGATCGGCACTCATTACGTCAATGTCGCTTCGACACGGAAAGGGCCCGGCCAAAATTGCATCGAACCGTCACGTCACCTTTTTTATTTTGCTATTATAAACATATTTTAAAGCGTACGATTTAAGTGCCTAACTTGAATGGCAAACTATTTAAACTCAGCATTTGACCTAAATCAGGTAGTTTTTTTTGCGGTAGATATAATTGATTTCTATTAGAAAAGATATGAGATTTGAGATTTATAGACGAAATACGTAGTCGTCTGCTATCGTTTCTTGATACGACTGGTAGATGATCTTGGAAATTACTTCCCACTATCATCCAGTATTAAGTATTGTACTTAGCATTTTTCACAATAAGCCTCTCCGTGAACGACCGACTTTTTGACCGACAAAAAAAATTTGACAGATTTTTTTGCTGGAGAAAATGGAACCTGTAAATTACAATACACCAACGCACACGGCCGACAAAAATCGGTCGGAGGCAGATGGCCTAAGTAATAAAACTGTTCATATTTTGCCAGAAATCTAGCAGAAATCATTCAGTAATCACAATCTACATTGCCAAATACGATTCCAACTACACAGCCCAAACTTTTGGCTTACAAGCGAGCAGTTAGCAGTAGTTGACGAATGTCGTCATTAAATGGGTTATGTAAATGCAACGTAGCCGAGTTTCGGCGCAACCCAAGTGCAAGATGCACCGACTTGTGTAACAAAGATAAACGCTGCATACAAATATTGAATAACCTACAGTACTCATGAACTTGGATGATGAGGCGAACTATTAGAATGATTTTGTTTAATGTATGTTTGTTTGTTGAGGGGTACCTAAATTCTACATCTTTATCATATATAAGGTGTTACCAAAATATCTGCCACGGATTTAATGGGAAGTAGTATTGTGTTTATAGATTACAATAGTAAAGATAAATTATTGATAATGTGTCATATTTTTTTAAATTTGTGAACCGCGTTATGCAGAGTAGAGTCAATGTTTAAATTACTTTATTTTCTCAAATTGAATTAACTATTCTGGGGTATGAAATTTCTTCACTATTCTAATCTTTAAACACAATACTACCTCCCATTAAATCCGTGGCAGATATTTTGGTAACACCTTATATAATGCTTCTGTGATTGACTGACAGGCAGACAATTACTGCGTTGTCTGTCAGTCAGTCACAGAAGAATTTTCCGTTTTTTTTTTCGTTCACAGGCTAACCATATAACAAAGTTAATCTAAGTAAAAGATATTCATATTTTTTGGAGAGCGTGTATCAAGATTATGGAAAAATCCTGTTCAAACAATTCTTATTGCCTTTATCCGAATTTGAGACACGATACGATAAAAATGCTCTGCTCTATATAGATTTAAAAACGCTAAAGCAAAGCTACAGAAAAACCATTAGATTACGAATTGAGGATTCAAAACGAAACTCGATTTGATACCGATTAACATGTAGTAAGAGACCCTGATTGTTTCTGTGTTGAATCAAGAGTAGCACGTTTTATTGAGCAAAATCGATCCTTGATTCGTACTTGTTCGTGTAATTGGAAACTGCCCTTTGTTTTATGCAGGCCTTGTTGGCTTTGGTTGTTAGGTCAAATTTGCTGGTACACGCCACAATAGTGACGGTAAGGCCTGTAATAAACGAGTGGTTGGAGAGGCAGCATGGCGCCCTGTGTTTTCGGCTGATCAAAGTGATGACTGGACACGGTTTTTCTGAAGTACTTGAGCGCATAGGTCGGGAGCGGACGCCCGGTTGTAAACATTGTTGATCGAAGACATGAGAACTTTTTAGGGAAAAGATATACCATACCATCACGCCTGTATTCTCCGAAGGGTTAGGCAGAGGTGTAACAATGTACACCCACAGTTCGCCGGTATATTTAGGTCCCATTTAATAGGGGGCGAGCCTATTGAGGGAAAAGATAAATGAATAAAAAGATAAATGTGAATTTGCATAATGAGAATTCAAATTTCAATGAATACTGATACATTGATTTTATATTTTTTCTTTTTAGCGTATATATTTTAAATATGGATATTTATTAATATTATTTGTGTGAAATGATTGGATCTTACATATGCCATCGTGGTAAAAGATATAGCCAATCGACCGGGGTCGATTGCCAATTAAATTTAATGCGTCATCATCGTCATCATAACAGCTACTGACAGCCACACGATGTCCACTGCTTGACATTTAAATTTAATGCGTAAAATATTCTAATTAGCAATTGTTATGTATCTTGTACTTGAAGAACATTTTAAGTAATCATATATTTTTTAATATTTGAGGAGCTCGTGGCTAAATAATTACAGCCGCATAGACCGATCTTCCGGGTTAAGCCACGCTTGCCGAGGTTGGTCTGTGGATGGGTGACCATTTACTATAGCGAGTTTCCTCCGTGCCTCGGAAAGCACGTAAAGCCGTTGGTCCCGGCTGTCATTTTATAGATCTTTGACAGTCGTTACTGTTAGTCAGAAGCCCGAAAGTCTGACAACCAGTCTTACCAAGAGTATCGTATTACCCATTACTGGGTTGTGGAGGTCTGATAGTCAGTCGCTCCATGTAAAATACTGATATTCAGCTGCATCCGGTTCGACTGGAAGCCGACCCCAACATAGTTGGGAAAAGGCTAGGCAGCTGATGATATTTTTTTTTAATATTTCCAAGTTATCTAAGGTAGGTAATAAAGCTTACCTTTTCCCAACTACATCTAGCAGGTGCGTCTAATTAGTCTGGCGACAATTACCGTGGATGAGAACTTTGTAAGCGCACTATAAAACGACGCGACAGACGAGATGAATTTATTGAAGTAGATATTAATTTTAGAAGTCTGGATTCATTGAACCCGAAATTTTTATGTCTACCTATAGTGTGTTTTTTAATCTCAGATACTGATTTGACGGCTTCTAACGTCAAACTTGAAAATAGTGTGCTTCATGTCCATGAGCCGAAAGCCCATTATTTTTATATTTGACGTATGAAACTGTCAATTTAGTCTACGAGATTAAAAACACATTACACCTACTTGGTTTTTTTTTCTTTATAGACGGGATATCATCAAATAACTTCCCCCGCCCTGGGCGGGGCAGGAGGGAGTGTCAGACTTTTACTGACTAAAACCTGTCTATGTTCTTTCATGTGCCCTTTGCGTTCCGGGGGCGCGGTATCTCTTTCGAACAACCCGCAGACCTACTTGGTTAGATTGGTTTTCTAGATGACTTGTGAAAGGAACAGTATTTTGTCAAGACAATTAGTCGTGTGCGATTAGTCTTTTACTTGGAACGAAGTTCATAGTGTCTAGTAGTCCTTTGGTTGACAGGCAGAGAATGCCTCAGGCATTAAGTCCGCCTTTGTACTGTTTTTTGCTTAAAGTTTATATAAATAAATAATGAACGTATTTTATGGGTCTTTTCTTTAGTTCCTTTAAGTGAAGAAAATATAGTAAAAAGAAAACATCGAATCTGAGAACGAAAAAAAAATATCATTTACAAAAAACGGCTAGAGAAGATTTCAAAAATGTTATGCTAAAAGAGAGAGAAAAAAAGACAACTGGTGGTTTTGATAAAAAAAAAACAAATTTTAACTGTGAACAAAAAAGATAACTGTCTGACTGAGCTTAAGGATCAGTTTCCCACAACATATGCTTGTCAGAATTATATAACATCTGTGTATCGTGGACAGAAAATAAACTATTATTACTACAGCCTCCCACTTGTCGCTTCTACTTTATCGCAAGCCGCAGACTTAGAACAACTCATGAGACGCAATACAAGTAACAAAACCTATCTATCGAATAAAACCAATGACATTAAAACGAGACTAACACAGCGTTTTATCATTAATCTCAAGTGGAGAAGAAAATAAGAAAACTTCGCACTTGAACAAATCCTTTCGCATCGTGTTTCATGGTCTGCGAAAAGCTATAACTATCGATTCAACTATAACAAATAAATAAAATTGATAATGTCAGTTTGTAATACAATCAAAACAACAGGTTTTTTAATGCATATAAATATATGTATGAATGTTAGTGCGGCAGTTATACCTAAAAATCAATTTATGTAATATCTTTAGTCTTTTTTAACCCCGACTCAAAAAGAGGGGTATTATAAAGTTTGGCGTCGCTAGGAAACTGCTTCAAATAAATAAAAACTGCATTCAAATCGGTTCACCCGTTTAAGAGCTACGGTGCCACAACCAGACACATAGACGTCTGTCTGTGGCACCGTTGCTCTTAGGGTCTGCTCCGATTTTTGACAGATTTTTTCTTTCTTGAAAGTGTCCAAAATCGGCCCGATAATCGGGCTGATTCTCGGTCATGGAGACGCTAAAACGGGTGAACCAATTTTGATTGCCAGATAGCTGATGTTATAAAGAGTAACTTAGCCTACTTTTATTTTATAGAAAGACATAACGTTCCGCGCAAAATAAACACCGCCGAAAATCGATATTAACGCGGAGAGGGAGTCACGGGCTTAAACTAGTTGGTAATACCACTTACGAGTTACAATGTACTTTGGAAAACGAAACCAATTCTCAGAACAAAATGGTTAAGTATATTGTTGCGATTAAACATATTATAATGGCACGTGCTTATCTGTACACTCTCGTGAGATTCAGTAGATTAGGTGCTTCGTGATTGTAACACACGATTTACAGATAAAAGATGAAAATGTATCACTTTTTCATTATTTGTAATTGGTTTACTATAAAGTTTACATACTTAATATTTTCGTCTACTATAGATACTAATAGTAATGGAAGCCGACCCCAACAAAGTTGGGAAAAGGCTAGGCAGATGATGATAGATACTAATAGTAATGAAGATGTAAAGCTAGACGTCAAAAGTCAAAGATCTTTATTGTGAAACAGTTACAATTCAAATGTTATTTTTATTATGTTTTTTTTGCGTACTTCTCCGATTACGATAAATTTTTCATTAATAGAAAGCTACACTTGCCGAATTTATGTTTTATTACATTCGTTTTTATTTTTTATTCCTTTTACCAAACATAGGAATGTTGGTATCTTCAATCTTTTTTTGTCGTTAAACTTCACCTTCATGACGTAATGTGGGTCTACTGCAAAATATTTTATTCCTTAAACTATTTCTGAATTTCCTTATCCACCTTATTATCAACCAAACATTTGTCATAACAAATGATGCAATTTGTTCATGTATTCTATATTATCCTTACTTCATATCGAAGTTTCGGTTAATATCAGAAAGAAACAAGGCTCCTTTTCGAGGTTTCCATAAATCAGTAAACCCTACACTCCTACGTAGTAATGCCTACGATAAGTTTCAAGTACATAATACCTAATTATTAATGTACAGAATCCGACGTGATGAAGTCTCTCAATTTCGAAGTTTATCGGGCTTTGATTGAACAGTACCCAATAGTAGTGGTCCGGTCCACAGAGTACGTACTCAATGGAGTATTACTGCTACGCAGTAGTTGTTTTCTTGTTTTGCGTACGGACACACAAACGGTTGCATTTTTCATACAGTTGATGTCGAGCCTGTCATGGGACCCCCGTGCCGCACTTAACGCGACGGTAGAGCGGCAAAGTCATATGTCAGCCGTATGAAAAAACCGTGTCGACAGCGCGTCTCAAACAGATGTCAGAAAACATTCGGAGGGGCCGCTAAGGGCTGATGCCTGCCGGGGCTGTGGGTTGTTCGAAAGAGATACCGCACCCCCGGAACGCAAAGGGCACAAGAAGGAACATGGATGGGTTTTAGTCAGTAAAAGGCTGACTATGATTACCCATCGGTAAAAAAAAAAGCTGTATGAAAAAAGACAACCATGCACATATACACCGTTCACCGTAGGATGTACCCTGCCGTGAATGAATGTTTCATCTAAGAAGACTATCGGAAAACTATACCGTCTATTCGATTTTTCCTCATAGTATCGATATACTTTCGTCTCCACACAACTTTGTCGTGTCTTCCCATTAAAATTTTCAGCTACGAACTACACTTTGTACAGATATCCCATTCGATTAATCACGGCATGAGATAATATCTTACGGTGTGTACGTGTTTAGTCTGACATCCGTACTGCTCTCGCAGCAGTCAAAAAAGAATAAATTAAAAGTAATATATAATAGAATAAAAGAAGAATAGAAGCAAAATATAAAAAAGAGAAAAGAGAAATTTGTTCATCAGGCTCACTCTCATCGTTAAACATAATTTTAGCAAAACATTCATGCATTTTGATGTCAGGAAAAGCTGTCCTAATAGGGTTTATTCTTGCGATATTTATCCCACAGTCAGCATTCGTAAATCCGACAGACACTCCATTTACTATTAATCCGTGTGTCCGATAGTACTGTATCCTCGCTTCGTCGATGCAATATCAGCATATTGTGTTCTCCGTGTAATTACATTTTAGCAGAGTGCTGTGGCAAATGAAAATGCAGCTGCCAATATGGCGCGAGCTTCTTTCTGTTTAATCCAATGTTCGGCGTAGCGTTTCATCATTGGATTAATGAGATTTTTTTATTAATTCGTTTCTTTTTTGTAGCCAGTTTTAGTTTGATTAGTCTGTGTGTGATGTTTCATTACTTATTATGGTATCCCTACCCATTTTCCATATTTGGCGTGATTTTATGATACCCAATATTCGCTCTGTTTAGGTAGATAATAAGGTTTAGATTTGAGAAAAGATATGAATAACATCCTGAACTATATAAAACACCACAACATTGTCTCTACATAGTATAAAACAAAGTCTTTCTCCGCCGTGTCGCCTGTACGCTTAGATCTTTAAATTACGCAACGGATTTTAATGCGGTCTTCATCAATAGGTAGACTGATTCAAAAGGAAGGTTTATACGTATAGAACATCAGGTTACGACCAACAGGAGCGGAGTAGTAACCAAAGACGTAATTGACCTCAACCTCAAGATGTACAGGTATTCATGAATATGACAATCCAGAATAAATGATTCCAAATTTAAACATTCAATCTTCAATGCAAAGTAGAAAATGACAAACACTCCAGAATACACAGAAACACCAAAAATCTTCAGCAAGAAATCCTCATAAATAAAGCAACAAATAAAGAAATACGTTCTCGGGACGAAGGTAGATGTATAAACAGCAGGGACTAAATGAAAATAAGTGCCGACATTAATCAGTGGGTCCTCGGCTCACGTAACGACGACCTTTGAGCCTGAGGGCTAAGTAATCGACCCTCGCTCATTAGAATGAATGAGAAATGTATTTGTACTGAGGAAGAATGTGAAAGATTGCAATCGAATTTTGTGTTAAATCTTTTGATTTTGGAAAAGTATAAAGAGGAGCTTAAATAACTGCCTAGTGGTAATAAGAGTGACTGCTACGCTAGAGGACTTGGGTTCAATTTACAGGTCAAGAAAAGTGTTATTTGGTTTTTCCTATGAAATTCTCAGTAGCAGTTTTGAATTAGGATTTGTGCCCGGTTACATACCAGCGAAATGTGGGTGTATATTGGTACACCTCTGTCTAACCCTTTGGAGAATGCAGGCGTGATGATATGTATAAACAAGATGAATATACTATGGAAAGGATAATTATTTACCTACCAGATAAAAGTATTTTAAGTGTACATTACCAAAGTTAAAACCCCATACGAATTTTTGAAAGTATCTTTAAGGCGTAAGCAAAACTCAAAATAAAAAAAGGCTTATTTTAAAAAAATATAGCCATAAGTATGAGTTTGAGGTAGCGGAAAAAAATAGATGATATACCGTCCATAAAGGTACTCGTATATCCGAAGTGGATACATAATTCTAGAACACATTGTTGAGAAAAATCTCTATGAATCGTTCGAAATAACAATAGCAAAGCATTTTATAATTGAGATAGAATGCTTGTTTTATATTTCTGATTTCGTATTAATTGAGTAAATCGTGAGTAAATATGATGCGAATATCACATTCATATTATAAAGGCGAACGTTTGTGTGTTTGTCTCTTCTTTACGCTCAAATGGCTGGACGGATCTAGACGATATTTGGCTTTGAGATAGATAATAGTGCGAAATAATACATAGGCTACTTTCTATCCCGAAAAAAAACCCGTGGGATAATACGTCAACTTTGACGCGGACGAAGTCTCGAGCAGAATCTGGTAGCTTAATATTTTGCAAAGTACAAGTATGTGATCGGGCTTTTCTTTACAATCTGACAGTGATCGCGCTTCAGCTATTGTCTGCATCTTTAGTGCTTTATATAATAATATGCTGCGTTGGCTTATACATGAATGGACTCAAGGTGGCTCTTAGCATTCTAAGGAGTAATCCATTAAAAAAGAAGACGCAATATTAAAAAGCCCGTAGTTTGTAACAAGGAAAATGATTTAACCAAGGCTATGCATGAAGGGGATTAGCATAATCATATTTGCAGGCGATTATATATGCATGAGTCTTAGCTCCAATATAAGATTAATTAAAATCTTTGCGGTAAGTAATGTAGATTGAGGATGTCATTTATAGTGTTCCGTAGCCAGAAATAGAAGAAAGCAAAAAAGCTAGGAAACTATAATTGTGAAGGAAAAAAGACCCATACCTTTTTTTGTTATATATTGGGTTCATAGTGAGCAAAAAGATGGTAAACATATTTAATTATGGCATAACCAAACTTTAAGCATTCTCTTTGCCCCAATACTAATGCATGAATAGTATTGGGGCCAAGAGAGTAAGAGCATTCAAAATTTTTTTTTTTAGAAAAATGCTGGTTTAATGTTTACCTTAAATATCAACTAGAACGTTCTCAGGGGTATATGATCCAGTAAAAAAAGCATTGCAATGATGAGAAGAATAAACGTAGCTTTTGGTTTTAAGTGTCTTTTAAACCCCTTATAGAAAATATTCGTCCTATACAGAGCCTTCATATCCCAAAAAACAATCATCCACTACCAAAAGTAACTTGTCATTCAAATATAAGGTTGCTATTTAAAATATTCCAGACACATGTAAGCTTTGAGTATGTTTCAAACTTCTAGCGTACCAACAACTCAGATGAATATATAGGTACAAGTTTCCAACAACAGTTGTAGTTACAAGTGTTAAACTTTTAGGAAACATTATAATTTTAGTCTAGACTGGAGGTACCAACCCAGAATAAATTGGTTATGCCAGAACACATTAACCTATGTCAAAGTTTTTTCCCATTTTTCGAAGAATTGTAATGTTTTTGGAAATATAGCGCTGAATAATTTTAATATTATAAGTCTATAGTCACCAATCCGCCTTGAGCGAGCGTGGTGATCAATGCTCGTACCTTCGATCATATGCAATATCAGAGGTCTTGCAGATGAGTTGCGTTTCGGTACTTGGAAATGTCTCATGTGTCTGTAATTACACACTAGCACCCGTACCCTTCAAACCAAACCACAAAACTACAAACCACGACATAGCACTGCTTTTTGGCAGAAATACTACATAAAGGTCAGGTGCGCATTACCTATCCTAACCGGCGTGCTTGTATGACCAGATGCATGAATGTGGACGAAGCGAAAGGAGTGTGTAAGAATCGTAGCAGGTGGCGTTCTGTGATTTCTGCCTACCCCCATGGGAAAAAGGCGTGAGTTTATGTAAGTATGTAGGTATGGTGGTAGTACTTCCCCTGACAAGCTCCTTTACAAAAACCTCTACTGCTACTAAATTATTAGGTATTCATATCTATTTCCAAATCCTTTTGACAAACAAGCCTATAACATCGGTAAAGTGATTGACAAACAACATATTCTGCGTACCCAATATTGAAAAGGGCACTTTACTGACAACCGGCTTGTTCAACGAATAGCTTTTATCAGCATTGTCCAAAGTTTTTGAGAAAACATTTAGGTACCCTCGCGATTTTTTCTGAGGGGTTGACATGGAGTATTGTGTTAGTAAGTACATAGGGATATGCAAGGTTAGGAGTTATAAACATAGACGCGATTAAATTATGATGTGTGATGTGAGCCGACCGATTTCGACCGAGGCGATTGGTTTAGTTTCGCTGTAGTTGTGTTTGATTGGTCTCGTGGTCACAAGCGCGACTGTTGAGCGTGGGGTCCTGGGTTCGATACCAGGTCGGGGCAAAAGTGTTAGTAGCAGCCCGAAGTTAAGAACTAGATGATGTAACACCCAAAATAATATGAATAACATGCTATTAAGATCATTTCACTCACGCTTCTTTCTTGGATGCAAATTCCTCAGCGTGCTCCCTCGCCACTTTCTCAAGATGCGCTTTAGACTTCTCATCCCTCTTGAAGACAGTGAATCTTCTCGCCACGTCCTTCTCCACTCTTTTTAGGGTTAAGTCGTCTTTTGCACGTTCATCCTGTTTGTAGTCGAATTAATTGCATGAGTAACTGAATCTAATTGACGTAGATCCATAATCTGTAATAGTACGCGGTCGTAAATACGGGATATCGAGTTTTAGACAGGTAAAATGATTGACGATTGAATGATGAATGGATGTTGAATTTATGATGAATGGATATTAAATTAATGAATGAATGAATGCTCAATAAACTAATTGTGCCTGAATAGGAAGTTTGCGATGTTAAAATGTAACACATTCTCAGATAATCTAAGATATCAAAAACTTACGAGAAACACAACGACCGTACAGTGGCTCAGCTTAATAGTCAATACTCGATGACTGCTACTTATGCGGTATGAAAAGTACACATCGCCAAACATACCAGCTTCTTCATCTCCATATGAATCCTATCCATGAACTGGTTGTACAAATACTTTCTGTACTGATTAAACTCTTTCAGCGAGCACACAGCTCTCCCGTCTTTCGTGCAGTATCCCAGCACTTTCATCCTGGTTCTCGCCGCTTTTTGCAGAAAATACGGGCCGAGGTGAGGGTCGTGCATGGGCACGTAGTCATAGGAGACATTGTTGCAGTAAGGATCAGTCAGGTCGAAGGTAGGCCGTGGGCCGCTACTGCCAAGTCCAACTCTTCGAACCTGAAAAATAAGATGAAAGTTGTATATATGGATGGTAACAGTATAGGCATGCGTCTACTCAACACCGCGGAGTTTTTAGCCGATGAGAGTCCGGCATGCCCCGCCCTCACGGCAATATTGATGGGTGTGTTAGTCAGTAAGAGTCTGACGCTCCTTTTCCTCAAAAATTACGGGCCAGATTTATGTAGTAACATAGCTGCATTCCCTCTTCCTCAAAGTTCGATGGTACGGCAATCGGACGCGACCGGGAAGAGATCAGGCGGAGGCTTAACGGCTATATGTGCTTCCTGATACACGGGGGCGTCACACTACCAATTTTCAACTCCGAGAGTCCGAGCTGCTACTAAGAAATCCTTAAAGAAAAACCTTATGACATTTTTTATCCCACCTAGAAAACGGACCCAGGACCACGTAACCACTAGACCAACGGGGTCTAGATGGTACCTAACAAACAAATGTTCAAATTAAAACGATGTACTGTATCACACCGTTTGTCTTATTATACCCTTCCCTACCTTATCCTGTATCTTTAAGATAAACTGCCCCAGTAAATCATTGGCTAGTGTTACGATAAACAACGCATGTCCTCTCCCGGATAATCTCGGCTACACGCGTCAGTAATTATATTTACCGATAACACACGCTGGGCTTAGTAAATTGAATGGAAGCATGAACAAGTAAATCTGTTTTGTAATTAATATGCGGGCAATACTTGGAAAGTCTGTATTAAAATATTCATTAAAACATTACAATTTAATCTTTATTATATTAAAAATAAATATGTTTGCTTGTTTGTTTCGAATAGGCTCCGAAACTACTAGACCGATTTCAACCATAATTAATATTTTCACCAATACCTAGATAGGTACTTACATTATTCCTGAGTAATATAGGTTATATGACATCACGCTACAACACACGGGAGCGGAGCAATAACTAAAGACGTAACTAAATGCGGCTGAAATGAGCCACCCGGACAAAGTCGCGAGCAGTTCGCCAGGATTAAAAAATAGTATAAATCTAAAGCAATATTATAAAGAGGTACCATTGTTTATTTGTAGGAGGTACCTAACTTTTAGTATAGTAGGTTGGATTACAAAAAATCTTTCAGTATTAGAAAGCTACACTATTGCCGGGTGTTGTCATAGGCTATATTTTTATCTCCTGATACCTGTATACTTGGCTTTCAAGCAAACAAAGCCACGAGTAGAAGCTAGTGATCAATAAAACACCGTCAATGTCTTTGACAAGTTGAACTAAGCCAGAAATTGATCTCGAATTTATCAAATCGTTTATTAATTATCTTGTCTTTCTACGAACTTATCACACCCCAGTCTTCAGTCCCTATTAAAAAGTTTTTAATTACTTACGTAATTGTGTGAACCAAAAATTATTAAATCAGAACGTGAGCTTTGAACGGTGAGTCCATTTCAACTGGAGAATTATTACTTCGAACATTGAAAATATTCATTACTAGCTTTTGCCCACGATTTCACCCATGTGAATGTCGGTTATATTTAAAATTCAATCAGGATTCGAAAGACACGTGGCCTTGTCTATTTTCATAAGGAACGTTATTGTTGTTTTCCTCGGGAATAGTTTTTTTTTTGGAATGAAAGGTACCGTTTCTATATATCTGACAACGTTATGTCAAATTTTAGGCTGACTGGTTCAGTGATTTAGGCTTGAAAAAGTGGTAACCGAACTTACTTCAAATTGTAACTAAAACTTACGTCAAATTGGACGGCAATATGATACGACCAGGGAGAAAACATGGAGGTATCACGCCACCAACTTTCAAACTCCAGGCTGCTACTGTGAAATTTCTAATGGCATTTTTGCTCAATCTGGGAACCTCTTAGCAGTTGCCCTGGCTACCATGAGACCAATGGGCAGTATTTAAAATAAACTGTAAACGTAAATGAAGCCGAAACGTTATTGTTTCATGGTACAACACATGATCCGGAAACTGTAATTATCATTGTTATTATTTCAGCTAATTTGTAAATTGAAGAGCGTTTGTGTGCAGTACAATATTATTTTGAACTATGGTGAGGGCACAATTTATTGTTGTGTGTTTACTTTATAATTTACCTAATTGTTTAACAAATACACGGTGGTTTGTAGAAGTTTGATAGAAAAACAAAATTAAGGTAACATCAAACGCAAATTCATTGAAAACTTTCTACTTTTGTCCTGTACAAACATAGAGAAAATTTTCATTTTACCAACTTTCAATTCTCAATTTAAATCTGCAGGTACTAATATAATAAGGAAGAAGAAGAGGAAGAGGGAGGCCAAAGAAAAGATGGATGGATTGTGTGAAAGATGATATGAAAGAGAAGGGAGTCAGTGATAGCATGAAGGTTGACAGGTTGGCAAGGAAGAAGAAAACATGTTACGCCGACCCCAAGTAACATGGGATAATGGCAGGAAGATGATGATGAGGTACTAATATAATAAAGCTGAAGAGATTTATGTTTGTTTAAAGGCGTTAATCTCTAAGAAGTGCTCGTCAGATTGGAAAAAATCATCTTGTATTAAGCATCCAGATTCATGAGAATAGTATATACTATATAACAGCACGCTAAGAACCATAGGAGCGTAGCAGTAACCACAGATGTACCTTAACTCGGGTGAAAAAAATCTCTCGTACAAATTGGCGAGAAGAAGTTAGTGCATGACATAAGTACCAAACGTAAAGCTAATGGTGGGTCCACACGACACATACTTAACACAGACTTCTATAGAATTTTGTCTGTACAGACATCAGTACAGATAAATGTCGGTGTATCAGAAAAGTCGGAAGTCTGCGTACATGTCTGTACGATTGTCGGAGCAAAACTCATGATTATTGAATTACTTAATTTTTTCATTAAAATCGAAGTTGGAACTGATGAAAAGTCTGCACAGACATTTGGTAAATCAAATTTTTACTCAGACTTTATAGTCTGCGCAGATATCTGTACAGACAAAAGTCTGTATCGTGTGGACCCAACATTAGGTAAATGACCTTTGTATATGAAAGACGCACAAGAGAAACCGCAACCACAACACAGGGAATTTTCAATCATATACCTACCCAGGCATATGATTGAAAATCTCCTGTGTGCCTAATCTAATTCGCCATACCGTACCGCAAATCCCACTGCTGGGACTAGCCTTGCCCTTATAGTTCCTTATATAGTTGTAGTCCTTTTATGTCAACTCTTGATAAAGGTGAAAACTATTTGATATACTCGATATTATAGGTTGACTTTACATTTACTGCACGTCTTGCAGGGAGTAAAATTACTTATGAAAACGAAAATCTTTGATTATGAAATATATAAAAAACAGCTGTTCTACACCAACATACACTACAATAAGATCAAAATGTAGGTATCGTCAGAAAGTAGTTCATGCGATACGAATACATAATCAGAAGCGCTTCGATGCAACTGGAATTCTATTACAGTATTCACGAATTTAAAGGTTTTGGAAAAAAAATGTGATGATTGGACAAGAAACTCCATAACTACTCTTTTAAATAAATGTTTCACAATATTTGTTTTCGCGATCATACCTACAAGTAAACGCGATGTAACTTGCATAAAACAAGCATTTATAAAAAACTCCAACTCAGGTCGAGTTGGAGTTTTTTATAAAGCCTCGTTAGCCTAGTGGTCCTAAGCACGACTGCTACGCTAGAGGTCCTGGGTTCGATTCCCAAGACGAGCAAAAAGTGTTATTGGGTTTTTCTAAGAAATTCTCAGTAGCAGCTCGGAGTTAGAATTTGTGGCCGGTTAATGGCAATAGGCTCGCCCCCTGTTACATGGGACCTAAATATACCGGCGAACTGTGGGTGTACATTGGTACACCTCTGCCTAACCCTTCGGGGAATACAGGCGTGATGGTATATATATATTTCTAAAAAAATTGCTCCGGAAATATGGCCCAAATTGAACTTCATTAGTATCGCTGCTGATAGGCAGATAGTATAAACAAAGTGATCCCTGTCACAAGTAATTAAGTGCAGTACATAACAAAAGGTCATCGTCAATTCACGTCGGAAGCTGACTAAGTGACGTTAAAAGGTGACTCCCGATATTCAAAACGACAGTGACGTATTCTGTAAAATGTTTTACAATAGGTACCTATTTATTACACTAATATTATAAAGGCAAAAGTTTATGTGTTTGTCTCTTCTTCACGCTCAAGCGGCTGGACGGATCTGGATGAAATTTGGCACTGAGATAGATTGCAGTATGGAATAACACATAGGATACTTTTTATCCCGAAAAAATGTACGGTTCCCGTGGGTTGATATATTAAATTTAGAAGCTAGTTTCTTGTTAAATATTTTATTTAAGGTGAAACTGTAAGTGTCTAAATTAACACACGACACAAGACGACACGGTTGGCGTAGTGGCCGAGCGATCGACTGCTGCGCCGCATGTCGCGGGTTCGAATCTCGCACGGAACAAATATTTGTATGACCTACAGATAGTTGTTCCGGGTCTGGTCGTTTGTGTATGTGAGTTTATGTGTTTGTAAACGCACCCACGATACAGGAGAAATTCCTAGTGTGGGGCAACGTTTTTTTTAAAAAAAAAGAAAAAAAAGAAAAGAAACACACTATCCCGAAGGTATGCTACCGAAGTTCTGCGGCTGATCCCTTCGACATAGTGTGTTTAGACACTTATTAGGGTAGCCCGTGAAATTCTTGATTTGATTTATCTATAAATATAGATCAGCGCTCCATCTTCCCTTTACCTAAATTAACCAAGGGTTAATCTATGCTAATTATATAATAAAGCTGAATAACTTTTTTGTTTGTTTTTTGAAACGCGCTAATCTGAGGAACTACCAGTAAGATTGAAAAAATCTAACTGAAAAGTTTATTAAAAATAAAAAAAATATACCATCACGCCTGTATTTAAAGGGTTAGGCAGAGGTGTACCAATGTACACCCACAGTTCGCCGGTATATTTAGGTCCCATGTAATAGGGGCCTATTGCCATAAAAGCAAATGTTTATTATTATAGCTAAATTCGTGAGAAATAGTACAGGCTATTTGAAATCAACCCACGCTTTTACCCATGGGAGCGGTGCAGTAACCAAAGACGAAATTTAACGCGGGTTGAAACCACCACGCGGACGAAATCGCGGGTAGAAGCTAGTTATAATTATAATAACACTACTAGGGTCCGTTCACACAGACCGGCTCGAAAAGGAGAGCAGATTATTTTCACGTCGAAGACAGAGTTTTTAGTATTTGTAGTAAGGTTTATTTTTGCATGTGCACTGCTTTTGTCATTAAGAATGATTGAACGCGCTTGGTGTGAAATAATAGGAGGAGCTGCCCCCTTAGCCAAGTCACAAACGATAATCGTAAACGCTCGGTAGGTACCAATAGATTTTCAACTTAATACCTAAGAGCCTTAAGTTGAAAATCTATTAAAGATTTCTAAGCGTTAGCGAATGAAACGAACGAAAACGCTATGCAATCTTCATTAGATCTTCAACTTAAAACCAAGCAAATAAAGTTGAAGATCTATTAAAGCCTACTCAGCGTTTGCGTTTATCTTTTGTGTCTTGGCTAGGGGGGCTGATCGGCTCCGATCGCGTACTTTTTCTCGTTCGCGCAGCCGATCTGTGAAATAGTTAGCGGCTCCGCTATGACAAACTCCAAGCATATACGATCCGGTCTGTGTGAAAAGAAAAATGCGCGCCGATGCTCTCCGAGCCGGTCTGTGTGAATGGACCCCTAGTCTACAAACCGGTACTCCTCCTTTAAAAGTATCCGAAGTGTAAACGAGGGGTGTGCTATCTTCCCCAGATTGGTATCCATGACAATATCCACGAAACAGAAAAGGACAAAATGCCTGAAGCAGTTCCCAGCGTCCCTCTGATTGTATAAGATTACAATTCAATCAGGTAACAATGAGATTTGAATGTTGAAGTCCTTGAATTCTCTGTGACAGAAATCGAAGGGGATCCCGGCAACATTAAGCGATCGATTGAGGTAATTTACAACGCTTTAAGTTGGTTAATAAGTACACGGCAGGCTTTTACCGCTTTAAGGGTCTATATTTTTGCCGTGAATTTGTCTTGAAAATGGTGTAAGAGGGCCTGATTGAGTCCCAAAACGAGCAAATCCAAAAACTCTCAACAATTAAATGATTTATGTCAAAGAGATATAATTTGACAAATGCTTTACGTAACTATTTAGCAATAACAGTTTAATTTACGTCCCAAACTTGTTTCTGAACAGATTTTAAATTGTTTCCTATTTACTATTCAATCGCTTTTTTTTGTTTGTGTTTTAGCATCAATATCTTTAAGAGGCTTATATTATAAGTTGCAAGTCCTGAGGCAAGTTCAAGTGACAAGTTCACTGTAATTCAACTACTTCAAACTAACAATTGCAAGTGTATTTAGATCTTAACTTCTGACGCGTATATTTAAAACATAAATAAAATAAAATTGATTGGCGTAACAACATTAAAATGATACCATCACGCCTGTATTCCTCGAAGGGTTAGACAGAGGTGTACCAATGTACACCCACAGTTCGCCGGAATATTTAGGTCCCATGTAATAGGGGGCGAGCCTATTGCCATTAACCGGGCACATATCCAAACTCCGAGCTGCTACTGAGAATTTCATAGAAAAACCCAATAACACTTTTTGCTCGACCTGGGAATCGAACCCGGGACCCCTTGCACAGCAGTCTCGCTTGCGACCCTTAGACCAACGGGGCAAAAAACAAAAAAAAAACACAAAACAAAACAAAACAATAGGAGATATTTCGACGTATTTTGATTAGTTTTGGCAGAACTATCCCCGATATAAAAACACATCAATTTACATCATTCTGTACCACCACACGCATGGCCGCTTTAGGTAAAAATAAATCATAATCCTTTCTTCCAACAAAAATCTCCCCCTGCTATTTGCCAAATCACATGCCGCGATATCTACATGTACCTACCTAGTGAGGCTACCTTCCTGCCGGTCCACTTTTGGCACGTGCCTCTACCGGAGATGACAGGCCATCGTGACGGGCGCCCCAACCTGGGGAAGTTTCCACTGTAACACCGATATCAAAAACACGTGTAGTTTATAGTGAAATACGGAATTTGGATCAAGTTTAATATTAATATTTTATTATGATACTACCTTCCGCCTGCGACTTTATCTGCGGGGGCATTGTAATTGTGGGTTAGTCAATAATTATGTTTTAAAATGATTCCGCACAAATCTATACTATGTTATAAAGAGGGAAGACTTTTTCGTTTGTTTATGTCGAGTAGGCTCCGAAACTACTGGACTGATTTTAACAATTTTTTCACCAAGAGTTTACATTATTCTTGAGTACCAATAATGTTGTACCAATACACACACAGTTCGCCGGTATATTGAGGTCTCATGTAAAAGGGGGCGAGCCTATTGCCATTAACCGGGCACAAATCCAAACTCCGAGCTGCTACTGAGAATTTCATAGAAAACCCAATAACACATTTTGCTCGACCTGGGAATCGAACCCAGGACTTCTAGCGTAGCAGTCGTGCTTAGGACCACTAGGCTAACGAAGCAGCTACCCGGGTGAAATAAGTCATGCAGTCACGCAGACTAAGTCGCGGGCGGTTTGCTAGTGAAAAATAAGGCATTAACTATCATAAAGATAGTGTTTTACTTCAGAAGTAAAGTTTACCATAAAATATAGTCTGTGACACTTGGCAATAGCATAGCTTTCTATTAGTGACGGACTTTTCGTAATCGGTCGCAGACTTCCGGAGATTTTCTCTTACAAAAAACAAAGCAAACGAACTAATCCTCTTTACTATTAGTAGGTATACCTATTTGATTTAGTTTGAAAACAGTGTAGTCATTCCTTTCAGTGGAATCCTACTACTATTATAAAGGCGAAAGTTTGTATGTATGGATGGATGTTTGTTACTCTTTCACGCTTAAACGGCTGAATGGATCTGGATGAAATTTGGCACAAAGATAGATTATAGTCTGGAATAACACATAGGCTACTTTTTATCCCGGGAAAATGTACGGTACCCGTAGGATAACACATCAACTGTGACGCGGACGAAGTCGCGGGCAGAAGCTAGTCACAGATAAAGCCAAAAACGTTACCCTGTTTAAAACAATACCATTCATCCAGTTTATTGAAATTGGTTGTGATAAATTTGATGCATCAATTATTTATCGCTACATGCATAGTATATCAAATGAAATGTTTTTTTTTAATAAAGCATTTACAGGCAGTTTTAAAATGCCAAGGAGTCAGTCAGAAAGTTGAAGCTAGTCACTCATTCGAAACAAGTTTCTACGGAGAAGAACAAGCAAGAAACTCGCATGAACACTTATTAGAATTATAATCAATTTAGATTACATCATTCATGTTGAATCTACTGGTTCAATGTAACAACTCAGTCACGTTAAAAGATGTCTACAGAATAAAGTCTTTAATCCGTGATAAGCCTAAAAATTCGTGACCAACACAAATAACTATTCACCTCAGCGTAGCCATTTAAAATCTAAGTTTACTTCAAGCTTGAGTCTAAATCTGTCACTAACCACATATTTATACAAACGGTAGAGGCGTGCTAAGGAGATTTATCACGCGAAAACCCCTATACACACTCGCTGCCATTCACCGAGTGAATAGCAAGCATTAGCATAATGAGGACTGCCGAGACTCTTAAAACAGATTTCAAGTGATGTTTATGTAAACATTCGTGGGAGACATTCTTTTTGCTGCATGTTTCTGTGCTGCGTCTAACATTCCGACAACGAAGGGAACTATGCTGCTGCTAAAGAGATACCGCGCTCCCGGAACGCAAAGGGCACATGAAGGAACATGGATGGGTTTAGTCAGTCTGACACTCTCTCGCGCCCCCGGCGCGGGGGAAGTCATTTGATGATTTCCCATCGGAAAAAAAGGAAGGGAATCATCATCATCTTCCTGCCCTTATCCCATGTTACTTGGGGTAGGCGCAACACGTTTTCTTCTTCCATACCATCCTGTCAGCCGTCATGCTATCACTCACTCCTTTCTCTTTCATATCATTCTTCACACAATCCATCCATCTTTTCTTTGGCCTCCCTCTTCCTCTCCATCCATCCACATGTATATTCAAAAAAAGGAAGTAAAAAAGGAAGGGAATATATGGGTTAAAAGATATACATCACATAACCCGTAACGACGCCTACTGTTTATCAAGCTAAGTAAAATTGAGCAAAAATTGTGTAAGTAGTGTTGATACCACTAATCAATTTAATTCACATACTTTTTGTGAACTGTCAAAACGTGATCTTCTAAAAATTTTGTAGGGCAATATCGAACTATGACGTCACTTATTTGCCTACTCAATTGAATAACTATTTATTGATTTCGAAGCAAGTAAAAATCTAATTTTACAATAAATTAAATATTATTCGGTTTTCATGGCTAAAATAAAGTGGTTCCTTAGAAAAGTTGTATCTTGAAATTAATAGTTAACGGTGTCTAATACCCAATTATTGCTAGGAATTGATTTTTATTTTTGGTGCGAGAAATCACTGTTTATTGTAGCGCGCTTTGTAATGAACGCAAAACACTGTTTAGAGGTGTTTGCTTCCAGTACAGAAGATGTGGTAGGTGATTAAAGTTTGGTTAGATATAATATTTAAAAGTAATTTTCGTAAATAAACAACAAAAACAGGTGGACATATTTCCACCTTTTCCCCCAATTGATATTCAAATTCATTACATAAATTCGAAAAACGGTAGAATTTTTCGTCCTATGTAGATTTGTTTTGGCGGCACTAACCCCAATTAATACGAGAAATTGTTCGAAATAATGTTGTTGAAACATTTGTACAATTTAATTGAGTTTATATTTAGAGAACCCGGGGAGCTTGTGTTTTATCAAAATAAATTGCGTTAAAAACCTTTTTCTTGAATCGATTTTGTTTCTTTGTTTGAACGCGTAATCTTCGGAACTACAAGAAGCTATGTCATTCCTGGGTAAAATCAAGCTAAGGTTTCATAAGAAAATTCACGTAGACAAATTCACAGCTCTAGCTAGTGTTTCATAAAGCTTTATTTCTCTGCCTTTATATCACAAGGCAGTCACTGCATGTCAGTTTATGCCGCACATCTCATAAACGAAATACACGTAAAGATGTTATTAAGAGAATGTTTACTTGTGTTGTACGCACGGCTAGAAACATTTGCTGTGATATCAACGTACAAACGTGCAACGTGCGAAATACATGGCATTATTGAATGGGGATGGTATATAAAAATGGGATATTTACTGTAATGATTGCTCATACCATAAAAGATCCCATAATTAGCCCTCACTAAATTGTAAGATCCATCGTGTGATCCATCCGATCTGTCGATCCTGTCTCAGGGACGCCCTAAGCCAGGTCGTGTAGCTTTATTTATTATTATTTATATTTCCTTAATTTTTTAAGCACCATACGAAAGCACAGCAAAGCAAAAAAATAAAAATAATACTAAATTGCGTTCCAAGAAACTTATTAGTGACACGGCATCAATCAAACAAAATCTATTACGGGAAAAAAGTGAATTCCTTTAAGAAAATTGGTAATTTTCTACTTCGGAAAACCTGTTATAAACTTACAACGAATCAACAAATTGTTCCTGGAATCCAATTGATTTGAACTCAATAAAAAAAACAATAGACTTTTCTAATAGGTTTAAATTGTCAACTAAATAAAGAATTCAGATGGTTATTCTGTAAAAATCTCCATGAATTTATAAAGTGACTTGGACGTGATCTGTTATCCTACGAGGCTAGGCTAAGAAGGCACAACTCACCTCAGTCTCACTTTACCAAAAGTCACCGCGAGAGATGTTTCACGGAATAGTTCTGCAGGTTATTAATTTAGTAATAAAAATTCTGGCCGCGTCTTCCTGGCTGGTGGATGTGAACACCTGTCGCTTGACACGCCACCTGGGGGCTAGTAGCGGCACATCGCGGGCTTGTAGATTGGGATATATTTTATTTTGGGATGTATTGCTAATGAAGTAAGGAGGAAATATATGTTAATTAAGTACTTTCAATCAATAATGCGGTCAAATGCGATTGTGTAAATTTGTTGTGGCTTGGGTCACATACAAATCATTTTGATGCTATTAAAAGAAGTATTGTATACCCTGATTACTAATTGCCTCGTTGGCCTAGTGGTCCTGAGCGCGACTGCTATGCTAGAGGTCCTGGGTTCGATTCCCAGTTCCAGCAAAAAGTGTTATTGGGTTTTTCTATGAAATTCTCAGTAGCAGCTCGGAGTTTGGATTTGTGCCCGGTTAATGGCAATAGGCTCGCCACCTATTACATGGGACCTAAATATACCGGCGAACTGTGGGTGTACATTGGTACACCTCTGCCTAACCCTACGGGGAATACAGGCGTGATGATGGTGTATACCCTGATTTTTGTTAATGAATAATTACTGTGGCAAATAGTCAAGCACGCGTAAGCTACAGTGATTGGTTGACTATATATACATATATATAAATATACCATCACGCCTATATTCCCCTAAGGCAAAGGCAGAGTGAGGTTACGCAGAGGTGTACCAATGTACACCCACAGTTTGCCGGTATATTTAGGTCCCATGTAATAGGGGGCGAGCCTATTGCCATTAACAGGGCACACATCCTAACTCCGAGCTGCTACTGAGTTCAATAAACGAAATGAATAACTCCTTTGCTTCACCAGAAGTTAGGTTTTCCATTTCCTTCAAAATGACCAGGTAACACAACACACCTTAGTTGAGAATGTGATATTACAAAACAAAGCGGAATCAATTAATCAATGCGTATGAAGGGAGTTGGATAAGTTAATTTAATTAACAATTTAATTTTGCGGCTTTCCAACTATAGGCGCTATCCTTATCGAGAGATCCACACACAATTTTAATAAAGGTCACAGTGGTCGAGCTTTATTATAGGTGACCTACAAAATAAAATCATTGGACATTGCAAAAATGATCGCTAAGGCTAAACTAATAAATAATTTATTCCTTTGCAAGTTTTACATTTGTAAATTAACATTCTGCTGGACTAACTTTATACAATAATAAGTTATTTGTATGACAAGAAGCATTTGACTGTAGTGGGACAATAACGGGCTCATGATACTAGCTTTTGGCCGCGACTTCAACCGCGTTACTTTTCTTTTTATATATATATTTTTTATTAGCTTATAGAGAGATCGAATCAGAAATGAGGAGATCCGCAGACGAATCAAAGTTACCGACATAGCCCAGCGAATCAACAAGTTGAAGTGGCAGTAGGCAGGGCACAAGCCACGCAGGACTGATGGCACTGTTGGGTCCGCAAAGTTCTCGAATGGAGACCACGCACCGGCAAGCGCAGTGAAGGACGTCCACCCACCAGGTGGACAGACGATCTGATTAAAACCGCAGGAAAATTCTGAATGCAGACCGCTTCCAACCGGTCCTTTTAGAAATCTATCGGGGAGGCCTATATCCAGCAGTGGATGTCCTACGGCTGATATGATGATGATGATGATGATGATAGCCATAGAAAATTCAGGGATAACGTAGGTTTCTAATAGCGAGAGAATTTTCAGAATCGGAACAGTATTTCCGGAGATTTAGTCATTCAAACAAAAAAGAACAAACTATTGAGCTTTATCACATTAAGTATAGATATAATAATAAAGATGAAGTCGGTAGCTATTAGGTAATTGCACACACTAGCAACTCACACTACAGATTAGAAACAGCTTGATTAAATCAAGATTGCTTTGCTTGCATACTGACAGATTGATTAACATAACTGCATTTAGATCAATACGATAACATTACATTGTATCGAGAAGACCGGAGTTGGTTCTGAATAAATTAGGCAATATTGATCCTTGTTGGTATTCATTTGGAGGGTATAGTAACTTATGGTCAGTGTAGACAGAGAAGAAATTTGCTTGAGCAGATTTTACTAATTGATAATGACTTAAAATACAACAGAAAAATTGTAATTTCTCGTTCCGTGCCCACACTGCAACGGCCAGGGCGAAACCACGTCGAAAACTCCAGTAGTTACCTGCCCACAACCTGTCACCTTTTTAATGTACTAAAATATTTAAATAGCAATCACACCTATCGAAATTCTCACATCCATAATTCAACAAGCTGATAATCTTCGAACAGCAGAACAGGCTTCCTCTAATAATCTTCGAACGGCAGAATAGTTTTTTTTAAACGCTTCTAAAAACTCCATCAAAAATCATCTCTCAAACAAAAAGAAAAACAAAGCAAAATTATTTCAGGCGTGGCAATAGGCTCGCCCCCTATTACATGGGATCTAACATACCGGCGAACTGTGGGTGTACATTGGTACACCTCTGCCTAACCCTTCGGGGAATACGGGCGTGATGGTATACTTGGTTTCAGGCGTTTGGGAGATACGACGCTACCGACAAACACACAGATGCATAGATACAGAAGGTTAAACCTTTTGGCATAACAGCTGATATACACACACGTTAAACATTATGACACCCCACCGTTTTCATCGGGGGCTTAAAAGCCTTATTCCGTTTTGAGAACATAATCCAAGCAACAAAACATCAATTTAACATTGTTAAAAATAATTTTATACTTGAAATAAACCATTCTACAATACCAAAATAACGTGCTCCATAAGTCCAGGCTTCTAAATTAAACGAAATGTATTATGATCTCGTCCTACAACCGTTATACCAGTTAATCCTACTAAAAGGGTACAATCTAGCCATGAGTACAAAAGGTGCGGAAAATTAGTGACCGGCCTTCGCTCCCTTTTCTGGAATAAAGAGAGTTTGGGCTATGATTTTGCCAGCTGAAGCGATGATCGGATAATATTTGAATGGTTTGTGCAGCAGAACAATTATGTACCAAAAAACCAGTCGTATATATTTATTTATTTTTATTTTGCAGAAGGCTTACAGACTAATAAACCAATTATTTAAATAATTTAATATTTATAAATTAACAATAGCTAATTACATAGATTATTAAAAGTCGATAAAAAAGAAAGTATACATCAAGTAAATACATATCTACAAGTTAATAAGGGGATCGCCTCAAAGAGATGTCAGCAAACATTTGGAGGGGCCACTAAGGGCCGATGTCTGCCGGGGCTGCGGGTTGTTGAAAGAGACACCGCGCCCCCGGAACGCAAAGGGCACATGAAGGAACATAGATGGGTTTCAGTCAGTAAAAGTCTGGCACTTCCTCCCGCCCCGCCCAGGGCGGGGGAAGTTATTTGATGATTTCCCAACTACAAAAAAAAGGGGAGGTTTATATACCACTGGTCTAGCTGATTAAGTAATGACGGTACGAATTATTCGTTTCTTGCACGAAACAAATATTTATATGGCCTACAGATAGTTGTTCCGGGTCTGGCTGTTTTGTAAATGCTGCCACAGTACAAGAGAAATTCCTAGAGAGAAGTAGTGAGGTAACGTCATAAAACAAGTTTTCGAGACCAAGTATATAGCGACTTTTTCTTCAATATGCATGCAAAAATGTATAGAAATCTATACATTTTAGTTACACTAAAGAAACCCCAAGAACAATCACGCTTCCTTTTACCGAATCAGTCAACCGAAAATACAATTTTCATACAAAATGTATTTAATTACATAATAATGAACTGAAATGAGTTTGAATTTCAATTAAGAACCTACCTATATTCAGTAAAGAATGCCGTCAACACAATATTAGTCACATGTCTCTAGGTACTCATTCAAAAAGTGGTCAAGTGCGAGTCGGGCTCGAGCACGGGTTCCTTATCACCGAGCCTAAAATTTTTAATGCTAGGCATACAAAGACCACGTTTCTTGTATGTACTCTTTAATTTTTAGGGTTCCGTACCCAAAGGGTAAAACGAGATCCTATTACTAAGACTTTGCTGTCCGTCTGTCTGTCACCAGGCTGTATCTCATAAACCGTGATAGCTAGACAGTTTGTTGTTAAAACGGCCATAGTAATATACACTTTGTGAAAAATTCAAGTGTCTATCTATTACGGGTAAAAGATACAGGATACTGCCCTATAAAAGATAGACATCATAGTCGACGGCGCGTTCGTGTTCCACGCGCGCCCCAAAGAGATGTCAGCATACTTGGAAGGGGCCACTGAGGGCCGATGCCTGCCGGGGCTGCGGGTGTTCGAAAGAGATACCGCGCCCCCGGAACGCAAAGGGCACATGAAGGAACATAGACGGGTTTTAGTCAGTAAAAGTCTGACACTCCCTCCCGTCCCGCCCAGGGTGGGGGAAGTTATTTGTTGATTTCCAGTCCACAAAAAAAAAATGGGGATTCGATTGGCACCCTTTGAGTGTAGAACCCGAAAAATTATAGATGATCAAACGAACTTCAGTGAAGTTCGATCACTATTGTATGAATCGCTTCATTCGAATATATTAGTATAATTACAATGTAGTATCCTTTAGTTTACAGGCAACTTTGCACAATTTCAGAGAGAATTTACTCGATTTAGACTGTACGCGTCCCTAGTACGCGCGCGCCATCTAGACTTCATTCTTTTTAGAGATTTTGGAAACAAAGCTTCCTAATTTTGGGTATCTAATTAAACCAATATCTGTGTTTAATTGAATGGGGTGGGCCGGGTAATTAATATATTCGAATGAAGCGATTCATACAATAGTGATCGAACTTCACTGAAGTTCGTTTGATCATCTATTGGTATTTCATCGCTTCATTCTTCATATATTAGTATAATTACAATGTAGATATTCAGAGAAGGAAGATTTGTTTTACTTAACAACGAACAATTATAAAATAAAAAGCAACAAGTTGCGTTATATTGAACGGTTACCTATATTTTTTTTAATAACCGAATAGTTACTAGGAACAACGAAATAAATTTTAAACTTCTCTCATAAGTAAGTATAATTAATAATTATGATTAACTAAATAGAAATAATCAGCTAAGTGGATGAAAGAACGACTGCCCTTGCAAAGTGGCTTTCATCTGAATCTAAAATAGGCCAGTTATAAAAACGGGCAAAAGCTGTGGACGTGCTTGTCCAGCCGGCCGTCTTCCTGATCGCGTCCACGCTGAGCCCCGCACAGCTGGCGGCCCACGTGGCGGCGTGCCGCGTGCTGTGCGCGCTGCACATGCGCATGTGCACGCCGCTCTCCGACTACACCTGCTATATCCAGCGGCTGATAGACTGAGCTGTAGCAGCTCGGTGTGGTCGTTTTGTTATCAATAATAGGTAACCCACGTTATCGGTCCTCAGATTTTTTGTCACAAAAAAAATAATCCTTGAGGGCCGAAGCAGGACAGACATTAATATTATCCCGAAAATACGGTAAAAACAAGACTGCCCGTTCGCGGCTGGGAGCAGAAGTTTTAATTATGTCAGATATAACTATCTTCATACCGTTCTGAACTACTGTTATATTTTTTTTTCTAGTTTAATAAGCGAAATAGTATGAACCCTATGCGCGGTGCATAGTGCTAGTAAAATTGTTAACTTTTTAGTAATTTTATCAATATTTCATTGTAAATTTGGCTGCCAGTTAGAAATATAATTAAGTAAGTACAACTTGAGGGTCCCAAGTATATATTTAGGACGATTGGATTTGAGTTTATAATATTCGATCGGCAGAACCGATCGTATCACCTATAAACAGTGACAACGCTGAGCGGTCACTATTGATGGAGCCATAAGAACACCCTTTAATAAACTGTTCTGTTAAAAAGTTAAGCACTAATGCAATAGAATCATTATGCACTTTACTATTATTATCAATACATAACTGCCACCAGAGCTTTAAGGTTACGCTATATTGCTTAAGAGTGTTGTCGAACAGCGACGACAACATTAAGTCGAGCGCTGGTGGCGGGGTGCCGCGGGCGTGAACGCCGCCCACAGAGCTTCGCGACACCCAGGGTAAGGTTCATATTCAAGGGGTGATGATCCCTGTTATG
Source organism: Caradrina clavipalpis (assembly GCA_932526535.1). Classification (NCBI taxonomy): domain Eukaryota; kingdom Metazoa; phylum Arthropoda; class Insecta; order Lepidoptera; family Noctuidae; genus Caradrina; species Caradrina clavipalpis. Next base: position 4,720,899 of record OW052088.1, read on the forward strand.
AGATTGTAACAGAGACTTACTGGGGTTAAAAAAAAAAATGTAAGTATGTTTGACACTCGTAAGTTGTGTAGGAGGGGAAACCATGGCTGGGTAGGCCAGTGTGGAAATACCAGAATACCAGTAGCTTCGTCGTTGATTATTTTCCGCAAACATTTCAAAATTAATGAAAAAAGGCGGAAAGACATAAAAATTGTGTGGTTTCCAATTTATAGTAAATGCATCGACGTGAGACCGTCTGGGTCTGGTTTCCAAGAAATTAAGACATTTGCTGTTGCTGCAAGAAGCAAAAGGGTCGATCTTAAGATAGCCGAAAATTTCAACTATTGTTCGAAAGGAATCGTCGCACAGTTCTTATTCGGGATACGGGTTGATTTTCCTGGATTTTGCGTCTGTGCGTACTTGTCATTCGTATTTACATACGAAACATAAAAAATCCAAATATTCTTCTTCTCGCACCATTGCCAAATGTTTCTCGTCAAATCGTTCAAATGGGGAAATTGAATGCCTCCCATCCTATTTACATAGCTCAGAGCAGTGGGGTTATCGACTCTTAATAATATCGAACAATTAGTTTCATGTTTAACAAAGCTCTTTAAACCTAAGAAAAAAAAACTGCCAACAATTCTAAATTGTTAATGTGGTGTTCTTTTTAAGCAACTTTCCATGTCCCATTGGCTTGTCTATCTTTACAAACCGCGCCCCAACCCGTTCGGGAGGCATCAGTATATATTTGTATTCGAATTTTTGAAAACTGGAAAATGTTCTAAATTTATTATTTTTCCACCAATTAAGATCTTCTAAGATTACTTTCAGAAGTCTCATTTTATCGTCATATTTATTGTCATGTTCCTGTAAAGCAAGGAATATGTACCTTTCTAAGAATTTTGTATATACATGAATCCGTATTTAGCGGCCGGGCACGCTGATACAAGAACACCAAATAATTTAGCAAAATCGCGAAATAACATCACGGTTAACGGGAAAATGTTTGTACTAGTTGGCTAATATTGTTACGTTTTTCGGAAGGCAATGATAACGTCAACTCATTTGTATCGTATCGTAACACTTAAAAACTTAGTAGCTTTTTAGGGTGCAATGAGCTTTTTTCGTAGCTAACTACGAAGCCCAAACAATTTAACAATTTGAGTGTACAATTAACGTTATTCGTGCATTCTTCAAAATTGTCGCCTATACAAAAAATGTCATATAAATTTTTTTCCGATTTGTGACCCCGCCTTTGTAGAAAGGTAATTAATTACCTCCTTCATTATTATTGTAAATACCCTCCGGAGCCATAGTCAGTCCATAAGGCACAGACTTAAATTCATAAGTAATCATCTCATGAGAATTAGTGTGTTCAAACTCGAATCTGAGGTATTTTCTATCTGCAGGTTTAATTGGAACCAAAAGATATAGGCTTCTTCGAGGTCAATCGAATCTAAATAACCATCATGCCGTTATAAGTTTAGTGGCCATCCTTCATTTTAAAGTGTGTGTTGGCAATGAACTTATTGAAAGATTTCAAGTTAAGAATAAATCTTTTACTGCCATTTGGCTTAGGAACTAAGAATATTATAGAAATATCAATAGGTCGCCACTTGGAGTGCTAGGCCATACAGCTCCTAATTGAAGGAGTTTTTGAATGGCGCTAGATATTTCAAGACTATCATCATAGCGGAACGTATTGAACAACGTTTTTAGAAAATGGGATTTTATATCCTTGCTTAATCCAGTTTAGAATAACACGATTACTAGTTATATTAAGCCAACAGATAAAATAAAATGATAGTCTGCCAGAGAGTACCTGTGGTATTACTGTGTGTTGGCACGGTTCTTTGCTTGGTTGAAGTTCTTCGACGACGTTTGGTTCGCCGTCGTGGAGGGATTAGGCCTGCGAGCTGCTGGCGCAGGTTTCCGCTGTCCTCCCCCCCCCCCCCCCCCGAATGACGAGGGGGTCCGATCCAATTTCCCTGTTGGGTAGGACGGGAGACCGACGTATGAGAAGTTTTGGTAGCGGTGTTTTAAGCTGCCACCTTCTTTATTTGTAATCCTTGCTTTTCGATGGCTTTACTCGCTTTGATTTTTAAGGCAAGTGAATTACCAAAAAGCGTCTCGTGACGTTTGGTATCCTGTAATATGTGCAGAAAGTTCATTTCTAAGCTAGGCGTGATTAACTTTTTTCTATCAATAGTAAAATAATGGTGTAAGTCCGTCAGTATGCGACATACGTCGCTAAGACACTGTTCTATGATGTTCATAGCTCGATGTATGGCTGATGTACCCGCGCCGAGACTGAGACTGTTGAAAAAACTATCAAGTATTTTATCTCGGTTTCTCACGACCTCTGCTACTGCGGCTGAAACAGCGTTAGCGTTAGGTGCTTGCAATAATTTGCATAGAGGGTATCAGGTATTCCTTTATAAGATTACCCTTATCTTCTTTAGATAAGCCCTTTCTTAATATAGGCCATAGGTTAGCCAAGCTGTCATGGATGGGGTCTCCAAAGTCAGGAATTTCAGAAGTAGACGCAAGAACCGATAATAGTTCTGGGTCTAGGCTCGGTTCCGATGAGGCCTCGGTCGAGGCCACAGTATTTTCCTGTACTTCATTTAAGACAGAGCCTCCAGCGATATCGGCGTGATTGGAACTCATTATGATGGGTTTCGGCATTCGATATACTTATAATGATATTAATCATGGTATATTTTTCGATTCCGTGGGTGTACTTTGGTAGACCTCTGCCTAACCCTTCGGGGAATACAGGCATAATGGTATGTATGTATTTTTCGATTTCGATAATAGTAATAATTGAAATTATGAATGTTGGTAATTTGGAATAATGCAAAATACTTGTATTGTCTCGCAGACAATAACTAGCAGATGAACGTGAATCACTAAGATAGCACGTGCTTTTCTGCGTAAATAAAGCACGGGTAGCTCGCAGCTAACCGTGTTATCGCAATTGACTCGCAGTCAATCCCGATTTATTGCATTTTAAAACATAACATACCTTTGATGGTTTCGTCATCTGACGAATCCAAATTACGTCGTATGTGACGTTTTTTCTTGCTAGATTTCTGCGTAAATAAAGCACGGGTAGCTCGCAGCTAACCGTGTTATCGCAATTGACTCGCAGTCAATCCCGATTTATTGCATTTTAGAACATAACATACCTTCCATGGTTTCGTCATCTGACGAATCAAAATTACGTCGTATGTGACGTTTTTCTTGCTAGCTTTTCTGCGTAAATAAAGCACGGGTAGCTCGCAGCTAACCGTGTTATCGTAATTGACTCGCAGTCAATCCCGATTTATTACATTTTAGAACATAACACACCTTCGAAGATTTCATCATCTGACGAATCCAAAGGACGTCGTATGTGACGTTTTTTCTTGGTTTTATTCACATTTTTTTATTTTCTCTTGATAATATAACTATAATCTTCTCTTTAGCACTACTTTTAGGCATTTTTTAAATATTTGCAAAATTTTAAATATGTGACGTTGCCGTGCACAGAAAAGGAATGAAGTCTAGATGGCGCGCGCGTACTAGGGACGCGTACAGTCTAAATCGAGTAAATTCTCTCTGAAATTGTGCAAAGTTGCCTGTAAACTAAAGGATACTACATTGTAATTATACTAATATATGAAGAATGAAGCGATGAAATACCAATGGATATTATATCCCTACCTATAATTTCAGGCAAACAGAATAAGTATGGCAACAATATTTTTTCATTAAGCGTAATAAAACGCTTATACTGCTTTCATTTGGACGATAGGTACTGCGAAATTACAAAACGATTTCGGAATAACAAATTAATTCGGCTGGAGATTTTATTATTGCCTCGAATCTGTAACATTATAGAAATAAAATGTTTTCCAAAATGTAATTATTCGTCAATGGATTAATAATATTTTCATATTTCATTTCCATTTAATTTCGCTGAGATGAATATGCAAATGTTTGCAGTACTATTTACAAATAATATAGGTTTTATATTAGTATTTTAGTCTAAGATACTAGTTAAGGTTTGGTAGATTAATTATTTCTACCTATTTCTATATCTAGAACTACTAAAACTAGCATCTGCCCAACACTTCGCCAGGGTGGTATTTTGCACCCTTGATAAGTTACATCTTTGGTTACTACTTCCGTCCATTAAGTCGTAGCATGATGTTATATAGCTTATACTATTGCTAATGAATTTGGCTATCATATACCTGAATAAATAAATTTTACAATCCTACTGGTAATTCGAGAGATTAGCGTGTTTAAATAAACAAACAAAAAAACCCTTTAGCTTTATTACATTAGTTTATTAGTCTAAGATTCCATATTTAAGGGTTATTAATATGTAATTTTAATTTATTTAATTTAATTCTGTGTCTCCCGAGTTCTATATTACGACAATTTTTGATAAGTATATTTTCCCCCAAATCAGAACACAAAACCCCTTTCCCAACAAAAATCAAACAAGAAAACCCAAACATCTGTAATTCCGGTATCTCCAAGAAGTTCAAAGCATTTAAATCCCTTTAAAATATTTTATAACAAACCCAACAATGTACCAGACGATCGTAAAGAAATGGAACAATTTCAATGCAAAGTAACGGTTGATTTATGAGTTTAGAAGGCTCTATTCATTCCTCCATTCACGCATCTACCAATGGTAGGCATTTGCATGACAAACATTTAAAACGAAGCGTTTAAACCTTGGATATTAAAGATGTTTACGGTGACTTAAGCTAGGTTTACAAAGGCAAAGTTTTCGCCAGTGAATTTGCAAGGTTTCAGCCAAATCCCTTTGTGAATATCGTGTTTGAATACTCTGAATATGAATTGGTGTGAGTTATTTTGGGTGTGATCTTGACTTTAGGAGATTCGTGCCTTCTTTAGGGTGCGAAGTGAAATTAATCGAGACTTAAAATGTACAGTGAGCAAAAGAGATAAGTAACCAGGGTCGCCTAATGAAATCAAAGTTTTACGAAATCGATAGATGTTTTTGAATGAATTTTATTTTAATTAATAGGAAATAAACAGCTTATTAATTAAATTCAATTTCATTTAAAAACGACCACCGGTTTGAAAGAAATCTTCAACTATATTAGACGGTCTGGTTACTTATCTCTTTTGTTGACTGTACATACTTATAAATAGACTAGTACCCCACAAACGTTGTTTTAACATATATTTTTTTGGCGTTATAAAAAACAGATGTTGGGCTATTGTCAGACCTACCCGATATGTACACAAAATTTCATTGAAGTTGGTCCAGCCGTTTCGGAGGAGAATGCTAACTAACATTGTGATACGAGAATTTTATATACCTATAAGATATACTTATTTGATTTAATAGACGTACCTACCTGTGTTTAAGATGCAAATGGATAGTTAACCAATATTGCATAGACACAATTTCTCTAAGAACCACTTTATAACCAGACTCATTTTTAAAAACTGTTCAAATAGATTTTTAATTTGCTTTAAAATCAATAAAAGTTGATTGAATTGGCAAAAAAGTATCGTTACAAATTGCTATAGCCATACAAAATGTGTGGGGAAATCTCGTTTTAACAGCTCAATAAAAAGAAGTTAATTTGATAAGTGTTATCAACTACCCAATTTAACTTAGAGTTTATACGATTTTTATTGTTGTATTGCAGGAAAGTATTGATGCAAATGCTGACTGTAGCAACCTTCTATAGCTCACGTAGTGGTTTAGGGCAAAAAGTCCCTCTTCTTTAGAAAAACACATTGTGGCTTAGCAGAAGGCCACGTGCGTACAGCCTTGAATGTTACGTCACTACAACAATAACTACAGTAGAAACTAGCGCCATATTCAATGCGGAATATTCAATAACAAACAACTGTCAAATTAAGGAATAATGCGGGTACAAAAATCACTTTTTCACAACCTTAATAAGTCAAACTGTTAAGGAAACACGTGTAATAATGCTAGTACTTACTAAATAATACAAAAGTAAATATTAACTCAAAATATATTACTTTTATAACACGCAGCAAGTCGTCGGCTAAGTAATATAAGCTGCTAACTCCATTTTTGACTCAATTGACTTTTTGGTATCAAAATAAAGAGAAAAAAATAATGCGTAATCGTCAAAAATGCTAACGCCTTATACTAACCTCATATCACAGCTAACGCGCCGCAATCTTTTATGCTAACTCCGCACCTGTCAAACTGCGTGCGCAATTCTGACAACTCCCGCCATTCGACGCCATTTTGTTCGAGCGTAAGCTTTGTTAAGAGTTATCTGCAGTGTTTTTTTTTCTAAACCTTGTTTTTTTTGAGTTTAAAAGACTAGACTGGTGTTTTTTAAAAAATGTAAGTACTATTCTATAATAATTTAGTAATATTAAAACCTGTATCTAAGGTTCGTCGATTCAAAAACGCTTTTCAAATAAACTGGTGCACATAATTGGAGTTAGTAGAATTTCATTCTTGCTTGTCATTAATGTTTGGGGAGTTACCTACTATTATTTTTAATTTTCCACGCTTCGTGAAATGGTTTTGGCTTAATTCCTATCAATATCTGCTTTTATTTTAATACTAATTTAATTTTAGTAATAAACTAACACTTTTGGTTATGTTTGGTTATATATCGACCGCACACATTCTACAAACATTGTGAGTATGGTATACCAACACAATCATCAAATACCTTAATATATATTTTTTTTAATTTGTTATTGTTAAGGTTTATTATATGATATATAATTATGCTACATAATACGTAATTAAGTTGAACATTAGGTGAATAAACTTGACAGACTTGGGTGTTTTGATACATTATGTTGGTATACCTACTGTTTTTAAGTTTTAAGATTTCTTTATTGCATTTTTTGCTCCTGTGTGGTTGCATGTTTGGTGTGGGGTTAAAATCGCTTTTGTTTTATTTACAGATGGCTTCCGATAGAGCTAAAAAAATAATGAGTTTAGCACTTACTAAAGAGCTACGGTGCGATGTCATAACCACAAATAAAGAACCTAAACTGTTTCAAGTAGAAAATAAAAATCTCCTTAATAATTATGATTCTGACATGATACGCCTCCCATTAGCATCTAGTTTCATCGTGCCATTGGACAATATTGAGAACTTTTCTCTGGTAGAAAATACACAGATTGAAGTAGTTGACCTTCATGACATGGCTACATGTGATGTGTCCAATGAAAAAAACACGATTTGTGAAAGTATTATTCCGGAAAATAATGATGAAGATGTTTCTGTCCTCGCTTCACATTTACAAGAAAAAATTGATGACGATTGTAACTGGGAAGTAATATCGAATTTTAGTGACGATTTAGGTCGCTCTAAATTAGTGGCATATTCATCTACCTCCGATAATGAAAGTGTTACTTCTTTACCAATTAAAAGTAGGACAAGAAAAAGGCGTTCGCAAGTAAACAAAAAGGATTGGTTTGCAGAAAAAAACAAAAAATTACGCGAACATGGCGCACAATATTATGGAAAAATTAAAAAAGATTCCAAGTGGGTCTATGAAACTGTAAAAGAACCAAAGCGTATAAAAAACAGATGCAAATGTGACAACAAAACAGGTATTATTAAATGTACTACTATCAGTGATGAACAAAGAATAATAATATTTAATAATTTTTGGAAAAATTACACGTGGGGCGAGAAAAAAGTGTTTGTCAATGATACTGTTCAGGCAATTCCAATAAAACGTCAAAGGGATCGAAAACAGTCTGATAAATCTCGAAGAACACAGTCATTTAAATATAACTTGAAAACAGCTGATGGTGATTATATAAGAGTATGCAAAACTATGTATTTGAACACGTTGGTAATAGGACGGATGACGGTAATAGCCTGGAAAGATAAAATGAAAAATGATTGCACTCCTAATCAACTTAGAGTTACTAAAGATAGAGCGGACCCTTTTGCAGACAGACAAAAATCAATGAATGAATTCTTGGATTCTCTGCCGACAATGGAGTCTCATTATTGTCGAGCCTCATCTTCAAGACAGTATCTACAGCCTGATTGGAAAACCAAAATGGATTTATATAAGTTTTACGTGTCTAATTGGTGTAATTCACATGCCACAGAACCGTTATCAAGAACTTCTTTCTTTGAGGTTATGGCATCTCGAAATCTTTCACTGTTTCGTCCTAAAAAGGATGAGTGTGAAACATGCACAAGATATAAGTCTGGTACAGTTGAAGAAAATGATTACCAATTACATGTATTGAAAAAAGAAGAAGCTAGAAAAGAAAAGCAAGCTGACAAAGAAAATAATAAGTATGTATTTACAGTAGATCTCCAAGCAGTTTTGATGGCACCTCAGTCCAATGTCAGCACATTGTACTACAAAACCAAGCTGCAAGTACATAATCTGTGCTTTTACGATAACATCACTAAAGATGGCTATTGTTTTGTGTGGAATGAATCGGAGGGAGGGCTAAATGCAGATGAGTTTGCTTCTATTTGGACGTATTTTATTGAAAAAAAGATTCTCTCAAAAGTTGAAAACAAAACGGATTTACGTGTTATTATTTATTCTGATGGCTGTGGTTATCAAAACCGCAACGTCACTTTATCAAACGCTCTTCTAAATTTGGCAGTTAAAAACCAAATAACCATAGAACAAAAATATTTAGAAGTCGGACATACACAGATGGAGGTGGATGCTATGCATTCCTCAATAGAACGAAGAATGCGTAATAGGATTGTAAACGTACCCGCAGACTACGTTCAAATTATTAAGTCCGCCCGTAACAATCCATTCTATGTTAAATATTTGGAACATAGTTTTTTTAAAGCTTTCAATAATATAACAAGCTATAAAAGTATTCGTCCAGGCCGAACGGCGGGAGACCCTAAAGTGACCGATATACGTGCGCTGATGTATTCTCCATCGGGGAATATCTCGTACAAACTACGGTTTAGTGAGCCATGGATGCTGCTGCCCCAGAGAAAGGGAATGTTTTCAGCACTAAGTTTTGACGAAATGCTAAATTTACACCAAGGTAGACTCAAAATTAAAGCTAAAAAATACAACGACCTACAGCAAATTAAAGAAGTCCTGCCAGCTGATTTTCGGGAATTTTATGATAATTTACCGCATGACTAAATTTTGCAGTTTTTTATAAGCTTTTCATTTTCTTCCTTTCTGGTTTTTTCTTTCATGTTTAATGACTTATTTTTATAATAAACGAAAATTATTAAGTAAGTTATTTTTTCTTTATTATTCCCTTAAGTAATAAAATTTGATAACTCCTAATACTATAGTAGAAAAACAAAAAGTTGCAAGTGTAAAAAATGCTAACTCCAATTTTAGACCCTAAAGGGTATTAATATTAATAAAATTTAGAAAAAAATGGTGTTATAATAGGTACTGGTAAAATATCTATCAACTGGAATTTAGATATTGCAGTCATTTAGTAATTATAATTTTAAATTCTTTTTTTTTTAATTTCTGACATGTAGTATGATTGGGAGTTAGCAATTTAGCTTATTTAGCCGACGAAGTGCTTACATACCCACTTTTTTTTTAAGTTTGTTGTTAAAGATTCTTTTCCGATTTTGGCTAAGGTATAAGTACTAGTATAATTTCAGTAACACTCACGTCTTCTCCAATCCTCCCGCGAGAGAATATAACTCTTCCAACCGGCATTTGTGGCACTGGCAACTTACTTTCCAGGCCGAGTTTGTACCACAGAGGTAAGCCATTTTTTGGCACTGCCCTCACAGGTTTTGGCACAGAATCGATCACTTTCTTCAACTCTGTAGGTTTTCTCAAGGTCATCAACGTGATCTCGATGTCATCGAGGTCATCGATCGTGAGGTCCGTTACAGTTAGCCTCTCGGAAGACATTGTTTTTTTTAATAAGAACAAACAGAAAAATAATTTAAGAAAAAAAGACGCGACGCGTCCGCCTTGCGATTACACCAAAAAAGTTTGACAGTTATTGATGTTCCATTTTTGAATGTGAAGCAATGTTGATTGGTTTTTAATTGCTTTTTTTTCTAGACTGCCAGATAGCGGTGCTATGCTACCTTATTTATTAAAAGAGTTTTTATTGTGGATTAAAATAATTTAAATTCATATAATTCATAGATTAAATTCTCTGGTACCTAACAGTTTAGATTGATTGTAACGATCAAAAATAGATTATTGGCAAATAACCGCATTTCCAGAAATAAGATTATGGATTTGCATAGAACTTATGTACAAGCGCACAGATAGTTTACATACTGGTGAGTTATAATAGCAAACAATGTTTCATGTCGTAAGTACATTACTACACAGTTACGTAATAATACAAATCGCAGCATGAGGTAATACCGTATTAAAATTAAAACATTATTACTCATTTTGCGATACTTATCAATATAAAATATAGACTAGCTTATTTATGTAAATAAGAGAAAACACTTCAAGCAAAGTAATAAAGTTGTAAAAAAGTATTTTTTTTTACATTTTTTTATATTTATGAGGGTAGTAGACTAAAACCCTTACTTCACGAACACCTAAGTTGATACAAGATCGCCGGAACGTTGGGAATCAAAAACGTGAGTGTATTGTACTTTTTGTTTTATTTGTATACATAATTTAATACAAATGTGATATTACTTATAGTTTATAGAGACGTTACTGTCATAAACTTCATTTATAGCGTACCTACCGCCGTGAAAATATAAATCTTTCGACAACTGTATCGTTAGTGAGAAAAACTATCCCTTCTAAGAACCTAGTATAATAAATAAAAATAATGATAACATCAGCATATTATTGTCCCACTGTGAGGCAAAGGCCTCTTCTCATACAGCGAAGGCACGACCATTGATAGTCACGGTTGCTCAACGCGGATTGGCGATTTCCAATTTCAAGTCCAGGCTTCTAATTAAATATCTTCCTTTACCGATGTCAGTGAAGTTCAAGACAAACTTAGACTTACTTACTTACCGCCAAGGACGGAGGAAGTCATTCAATTATTTCCCATCAGTAAAAAAAAGATAAACTTAGAAACTACTTCTGAATTGAAAAAATCATATCGGTATTTGTTGGATCTTCTTCTTCTTGTCTTAACCACTAGGACATCACGACAATAAGTACCAATCCTAAAATGATAGACCAGAATCTAAATGGTACAGTGATCAAAGCTAGCTAGATAGTTCATAAAATAAACCAAGTGATGCCAAAAAATTAAGTTGAATGAGTGTGTGTTGCCAAATGATCGACGTATGTGACCTCCGTCCTTCAGTTCCACACTTGTTACCGCTGCCAGCTGTTCCGACCCCAAATTGAACTGGGACTCAGTATGTACTATGCTTAGTATTATTTTTTACGGGCTCACTTGCTTACCCTTTTTTCGTGGGGATTTCCTCATAGACCCTCTCTGTCTGGGGAGAATGGAGGGTTAAGTCGGGTTCCTACCCCACAGTTCCTGCTGTTACCATGAATCGGGAGTCTAGTATTCGGTGGACGCATGATCCAAGCCCTCAACAGCCATTGGCGGGCCCATTCAACTTTTACGGCCTGTCCTGCGACCGCACATTTCCTAACCACTGCGCGATGCCATGCTAGGCCTATTATTATAAAACGCCAATTCTTCAAGCTCTAGCATTCGTGGCCGCCCAATGTCACTTTACTTAGTTAGATTTTTACAGAACATCACTGCAGGTTACTGAACATTTATTTTAAAAGTATAGAGTTTTTTCCCACTTTCTCCATATGAAACTTCCTTTTGAAATTGCCAATTAGATTCAATTCATTTTCTTTTATATGATGTTCAGAAGTTCTAAAGTGCCTTATAACGATCTTATTGAAATAAATGATTTGACTTTGACGGTAATTCTTTGTTCGGGTCTTGATTGAACTAAATCAAATTCGCAAAAATACAGACTTTGAAAACAAAACAATCATTATAATAAGTTACCTGCTCAGTAGTAGCAGCTCGGAGTTAGAATTTGTGCCCGGTTAATGGCAATAGGCTCTATTACATGGGACCTAAACATACCACCGAACTGTAAGTGTACATTGCTACACCTCTACCTAACCCTTCGGGGAATACAGGTGCGATAGTGTGTATGTTATACCTGCTGAAATAAACAGGCATTTTCTCGAAACTGCGCTACATAACACGTCCATTTTTCATACGAACTTTATCCGCTTCTGATATTTTCAAACGATTTGTTCCAAAGTTGTACGAGTAGTAGAGTAGTAGAGTAGAGTACGAGTAGTAGAGTAGTCAAGGCGTAAAGTTACGTTCAGATATCCCGTGTAAGGAAATTAAAATTCCTGGAAAGTACGTGGCGTATTGCGGCAAACGCAGGGCTAATGGGTAATCGTGTACCTACCTATAAGTACTGTGTAGGTACTCATTACCTATTTAGCGTATTTTAAAAAAGGAAGCTGCTTTAAACTTCAAACAAAATCAAGACAAAGCACAGTCATAATTACTGTAATTTGTTTAACCGTTCTCTAACAATAAATAAATAATTATTCTCGTTACGTTTCAATGTTTGGTTTTTCTGTTTACTTGAAAAAAAAGGGTTTTTTATTTTTACATTACAATAGTTAGAATAACTATTTATAAACCTAATATCGTCTTGACATTAGTATATTTTTATGGAATGAATGTTACTATACAATTTATTGTAAATATTGTAACACATTTTTTTGAGTGCCTCGATAGCCTAGGTCGTAAGCGTGACTGCTAAGCTACAGATCCTTAGTACGATTCCCAGGTCGAGCAAAATGTGTTATTGGGTTTTTCTATGAATTTTTCAGTAGCAGCTCGGAGTTAGGATTTGTGCCTAGTTAATGGCAATAACCGGGCACAAATCCTATTCTAAAAACATACCGGCGAACTGTTACTGTTTGACAGTAGGTATGGTGTAGGAAAAAAAATATGATTGTCGGTAAACAGTGTCGTGTTGACAGCCCAGATATTTGTATGCTGGTATTGAATTATTAATTCACGAATTTGACGTGTGAAACACTGATAATATCTCGATAGAGTTAATTTAGGTGTTTATTGTGTACTTAACGAATGCTCGGATATCGAACATTGCCATAATAAATCGGTTTACAGCTGCCATTATTTGGTACCTATCTAAAATAATTTAACTCGCATAAAAATGCTTATCTTAATAACCAAAATAGATAATTTATTATCACAGCTGCAACATTGTAGTACCAATGTTTGGACACATTATTTTTAAGAGATGATTTTCATGATTGTGTTATTTTTTGTACTTTTCTTCCTATTATTAATAAACATACATAAAACTCGAAGAAATTTTGTACAGATTTTTAATTTGCTTATAAGATTTTGATGACGTGTCATTTTGAGATTAAATTATTTGACGTATCTCCAAGCTTGCTACAAGCCTAAAATTAGATTCTGTCGTCCCATTATTAAGTCATAAAATAATCGATGCAATTGAATTTTGTGTAGTAAGTATTTGAAACTCAAGTATATTAACTCGAGTATTGGAAACTGACTATCCTTAAGTCTATATAATTCATGCCCCGAAAACAATGTACAAAACTTCATCACAATTTATTACTTATTACTTCAAAATATTACTAGATTACGTTTCCGATCTAATCGTACGTCGCGCGCTACACATTACTCCCACAATCCCCTTATACAATTTTTCGATTCGGCACAAAACTTCATACAAGGATGTAATAGGGTGTAACCCCATTGACCTGGTGAGCTCGTCAAGTTCCATCTCACATAGCTCCGGGAAGGAACGAAGTGGGCTATTCATAGCATGGCACATGTAAATGGGTTACCGGGGACTCTTGTAGACCCTCGACAAACACACATTTGTGCCTACAGGTGGTTCCGAACTGTGCCAATGTGCTGAAGTTGAAGATTTTGTTTTGTTATCTTTACTTGGTATGGAGATATTGTTGGGTTGTTGTTGGACTGCCTCGGTGGCCTGGTGATCCTAAGCGCGACTGCTACGCTAGAAGTCCTGGGTTCGATTCCCAGGTCGAGCAAAAAGTGTTATTGGGTTTTTCTATGAAATTCTCAGTAGCAGCTCGGAGTTGGGATTTGTGCCCGGTTAATGGCAATAGGCTCGCCCCCTGTTACATGGGACCTAAATATACCGGCGAACTGTGGGTGTACATTGGTACACCTCTGCCTAACCCTTCGGGGAATACAGGCGTGATGGTGATGGTATTGTTGGGAAATAAATTAGTTAGTGGAGTATAAAATTTTAATGTTGAGGCAGGTTATGTATTATTTGCTTCGTCTGTAGACTTGTAGGTGAAAAATGGTTCTGTAATTATGACATTCCACGAGGTACTTTTATTTTTATAAGACACTAAAATGGTATTGATGTACCTATTACTTACTGCTTGTATTTTTTGGTAAAAGCAGCTGTGACAGGCAGTCAGACGGACTATGGAAATAACATCATTAGAGTTCCTTTTTTATTTTTACCAATTTGTTTTAGTACCCTAAAATAGGTTAGGTTTCCCAATTAGTATCAGTCACATTCCCCCAAAATTAACTTACATAACGCGCCCATTAAAAACTAATAGAGTTACGTAACTGAAAAACCATACTCAGTTGCCTATCTACCAAAAACGTTTCTAAGAATTGGAATGCAATGTTTACATTCTACAGAATGCTGTAAATAAACGTTGTAAACGTATCGGGCGATTAGTACGCGCGGTAAAACGTGGACTATGTTGCACTTGCAGGCGTCGCGCACTGTGTGAAAATTGCGCAGAGTGGCGGCGCGGTGTGCCCACAGCCGTACCTACTGAACGTGGTCTCCGTTCAGACGTGTCCTAGCCGCCGCGCGACGAACGCGTACCGCTGCGGCCCGCCTCCCGTCGTGCGTGTAAACCAATAAAAATACAAAACTTACGAAAACATTATACAAAGTGTCCGCTCTCAAATAAATGGCGTAAAACAACAGTTATTGTGACCAATTTTACACGTTTGTATGTGATTTCAGTGCGTTTATTATAAACACCGATTGTTTACGAATGCCGCGCGATTTACGTATATTATAAAAGGTTAAGTTTGTTGAACTTACATTTCGCGGCACGGGCCGGCTTCATGACGTCATTGTAGTGCAACGCTAATTAGATTAGATACGTTAAGCCAGTATGTAAGGGAGGTAAGGCGTGTGACAGACTTGGAGGATAATATACTATACTGTTTCATAACAGTGCTTCATTCATAGTCGGTTGAGTCGCTCAAGGACCGGTCACTGCTACCTAAATAAAATAGTCGTGTTTTGTTATCACACTTTTCCGGTGTTATTAAACAATGTGCTCGATATCGTGATGTTAATTCTAAAAGAATAAC
Source organism: Caradrina clavipalpis (assembly GCA_932526535.1). Lineage (NCBI taxonomy): Eukaryota > Metazoa > Arthropoda > Insecta > Lepidoptera > Noctuidae > Caradrina > Caradrina clavipalpis. The sequence continues at coordinate 4,736,230 of OW052088.1, forward strand.
TTTGTTGGATGTTGGAAAGTATAATGTAATAAATGGGTACATAAACTAGGCACCTGCTTACATAGTTTGTAGAGAAATTTAAGCTTTATTTTTATAACATTTTAGCAGTATATACATTGTCAATTATCTGTGAATAAACAAAATAAGAGACAAGAATTTGAGCACAATGATAGACGATGTTCTCGCAGTTTGGTACTGAAAACTTTTTTCATATTCGGGAGTACCTAACTTTCCTTAGAGCTCCAGTAAGTTTACCGTTTTGTAGTTTTCAGTAAGACTTCTTAGGAAACAGTTTTGTTACTTAAATACCTACGTTTTAAATAAAAAGGTGGCTTTCGGTGTATAGTTTTCTGACTTTGAAATAAGCTGATAACAGTTTATTTTACGTTATAACTAAATTTAAACGTGAATAACTTAAATAAATTACTTAGGTACCTTAACTAAGTAGTGTTTTCCATTCTTTCTTATCAGTTTTATGGAACAGAAATTACAAAAAAACTGAACCGAATAAATGAACTACAAATATAAGTATTTTTTAGCCATTTAGTTAGATAACATACATAACATACCATCACGCCTGTATTCCCCGAAGAGTTGATCAGAGGTGTACGGATGTAGACCCACAGTTCGCCGGTATGTTTAGGTCCCATGTAATAGGGGGCGAGCCTATTGCCATTAACCGGATTAATTAGAAATACATTCGGTATTTTTAATTTTGAATGAATACCATACCATACACATGTTTACATTGTGTTCCATAAATACATAGATCTGTGTTTATTATTATTAGATATTGTGGTTTGCCTTCTAATAAAAAGGCCATTATTACAATAATTATTTTACCTACCCACTAGTCAGTAGATACATGTTTATTCCTGGGTATTTGCAATAATTAAAATACTTAAATGAAAGACTAAATAAAATAATCTCGATAGGGAAAAAATAATATTAAGGGCATTACACCTCGACCTATTACTCCAAAGATATGAAAAGGAAAAAGTTAAAACAAAATGAAATGAGTGTCGACAACTATTTATAATAATTATTTCTATAGTTCGCTACACAAAACTAAAAACAGTCATAATACCAGCTTATTATGGTCCCACAGGGCAAACGCCTCTTCTCATTTAGAGAAGGCACGAGCACCACGCTTGCTCAGGCCTGATTGGTAATACATACTACCTTCATGCTTTTTTGCTGTATTTATTAACATACCTACTAGTAAAATATTGTTTCACAAGAATATATTCAACTAACGCAACTTCGTGCACGTAATTTTTTCATCCGTTTTAAGTTACTTTTTTAGTTACTGCTCTGCTCTTGTGGGTCGTAGCGTGATGTTGTTTAGTCTATACTATTCCTGATTAGTTTGGCTATCGTATACCAAAATATTTTTACTCATACGTCAGTCGCATGGGTTACAGAGATTAGCGAGTTTTACAATACAAACTAATAAATAAAAAAATACTGTTCAGTTTTATTATTATTTATTGTGTTATTATTGAGTAGATATAGATTATAATTATCCTTATATTTATCATTTTCCTTGTACATAATAAAATGTAGCAAGTCGTTCAACCTATCTTATATTTAAAACTAATATTATAAAGAGAGAAAATAAATAATGTTTGTTTGTATCGAATAGGCTCCGGAACTACTGGATCGATTTTTACCATTTTTACATTAATAGTTAGCTACATTATTCCTGAGTAACATAGACATATAACATCACGCTACGGCCCATGGGAGCGAGGCAGTAACCAAAGACGTTACTGAAGTTGCAGGCAGTTCACTAGTTCGTTTATATACCTAACTTAAAAGGAAGTTAAACTGAGTCTACTTTGAATTTAACTGATAAAATGATATCGCAGCGTGGAGTCGTGCCAATTCTGAGGACACTATCTCAGTTATAAATGCGGTTTCAGTGGTCGCTATTCATTTGTTTAGCTGTCCTAACATTCCTTGTGCTATTTCTCTGTGCTAAGTGATAACAGACTATGTTCTAAAGCTGGAGAGTCCAAAGTCTTATACATCTGTACTTTAGAGGTACTAGAGAACGTCCGGTTGTGATATTCTTCCGATCATATTTCGGTCAAAGGGGACAATCTTAATGGAGACTATCTAAGTGTGCACAAACACAGGTGTACTCCATCTCTCCTTTCGTCTTCCGATGGGTCAGAGATCATGCTTTTCGAGGCATGAGGGTGTCACACCACTACTAACTTTTCAAACACCAGAAATTACTACAGAAAAACTCAATAACACTTTGCTCAACCTGGGAATCGAACCTAGAACTTCACACTCAGCAGTCGTGCTTGCAATCACGAGACAGTGTCAAAAAACGCTACTATTAACGAGTCTAAAGTTTATGTAAGAAGTTTCATTGTTTCAATAGAGGAAAGAGTAACTATGGAAATAAGTTTTTTTCCAATCCGATTCTTAGTACCAAAGAATAAACAAACAAAAAACTCTTTAGCTTTATTATATTAGTATAGATAACTGCAGAAATCACATAATGAAATAAATAAGATTAACAATGCAACTTTAATATGACAAAAATATAGTTTCCAAAACAAAAGTGAATTTTAAAATGATAAGATAGAGCAATCATTGTTTTTAATGGCGGGACTTATATCATTATTGTTTATATTAATGTATTCAAATTGAAACTTATTAATATGACTTAATAATGTGAATCAGTAACTTAATTATAAATAAAATCTTTGATAAAATTGTTGAAACATTAAGGCATCCCCATACACGAGCAATGTTATCACTAAGGCGATATTTCTATTTGTCCTTAGAACAATTTATATTTGTATTTCGTTGCGACGTTATCGCTCCGATGATAATATTGCTTGTGTGTGAGGACGCCTTTAAATCATGCATAATTCTACATTAATTACAATGTTGATATACGATCATGATCACATAATTTGTGTAATTTATCAGTCATAATAATTGCTAATAGGTAGGCACAGGTTGATTAATCTATACCTACTTGTGTTGTATAAAGCTGATGAAGAGTTTGTTTGTCTTTTAGTTTGAACGAGATAATCTCCAGAACTACTGGTTCGATTCTGAAAGCCTTTTTCTAATAGGAAGGGACGTTATCTCTGAGTACTATGAGATATGTATAAAGACGAAGAGTTTGTTTGATCGCGCTAATCTCCGGAATTCTTTCGCTAATAGGATGCTATATTATCTCTGAGTGCTATAGGGATGTCGTGATGGACCAGTGGTTAAGGCGCCCGCCTCTCATGCGCGAGGTTGTGGGTTCGCAACCGGGCGCGGGCAAGTACCAATGTGACTTTTTCTAATTCATGTACTTTTTAAGTTTATCTTGGACATCACTGACATCAGTAACCATGTCCGAGGTTCTTGAGGCGGTCTAGAAACTCTGACACTAGGGTGTGTGGGGTCGTTAGTCCTTATTGCTATTGCCCACACGATTAAGCAGATAGGGATACAAAAAATATTTGAAATCTCAAGGTAGGAGAAGTCGTGACCAAAGGCTAGTATTTTTTTATTATTGATAATAATGCAGTTGAATATTTAGTTATTGTAATGTAAATAAATAACAGCAGGTATTTTACCGACGCGTTTACTTTGCTGTCGCTAAGCGTGTGTTTATAACCGCTCGTTACTAAATTTAGTCATGCCTGATTTTAAAAGGCGAGAAACAGTGATGAATGCTAAATAGGTATTATTTTTGAATTTCTATTTTTGATAACGGGTAGTTTATATAATGAGTCTTAAGTAAGTATAACGTAAATTTTTTTTTATTAATAGCTATAACTACATTTCAGTTTTGAAGAAAATTACTCTAGTAAAAGTAAAGGCATAATGCAACACTTGTTCATTGATCACAAAAATAACGATATGAAATGAGATTCATCGTTTTTTTTCCATCTTTATTTGTTTTGGGGTTTTTATCTAAACATATATGCCGAGATACCGCGCCCCCGGAACGCAAAGGGCACATGAAGGAACATAGATGGTTTTTTAGTCAGTAAAAGTCTGACACTCCCTCCCGTCCCGCCCATTTCATTGGATGATTTAACCATCTTAAAAAAAAAACAAAAAAACCGCATCGTGCCAGGGTCACCGCTTATGAGGTTCATAAATGGATATATCAAAGGATATAAAATACCTTTTAAAAAAGGAGAGTTTTCAAGGACTTTCCAATAAATATCGTAGTTACTGGAAGATTATTTACTTAGAAACGAAACATCTCAGACAAAACTCAAACAAACCTATGTCAGTATTCCCTAGTGTTTGGTAGGAATATATCATCCCGGGGCATTAACCTTTAGATTAACATTCCTCAAACTGTCTTGTCTGAATGGCAGTGTGAGACACGCTAACGTTAATCTTGGCGGAGAATGCCTGAACACCAGACGTTCAATATATCGACATATACGACCCAAAAGTCATAAAGGCAAGTTCAGATTAGACATGCTTGACGCGACTGTGTAGTAGCGACGAGTGTTCATGTGGCACTAGTGCGTTGCTGCGCTTCTGGGACGGAAACGGACGAATGGCTAGGTGTGTGAAACGTCTGTTTTTGTTTAATTTATGTAATTAAATAATTGTGTTGTGATTTGTGCCTCTAATGTACGAGGTTGTGTGTTCGCAACCGGGTAAAGTCAAGTACCAATGTGTTTTTTTTATTTCGTATGTACGTTCTAAGTTTATCTTGGACTTCACTGACATTGGTTAAGGAAAACATCGTGAGGAAACCTGGACTTATAACTAATATTAATCTAAAATCGCCAATCCGTCTTAAGAAAGCGTAGTAGTTAATCCTTGTCCATTCATTGTATAAGAAGCGGCCTTTGCCGTGCACTAGGCCAATAATGGGGTAGTATTATAATTATTAATGAGAAATTTTGTAAGCTAGTGTTACATAACAAACACCTTGCAAAATTCATGAAGAAATACTAAATTAGACTTTCAATATACTAAAACGTCATATTATTAACGAATTACTTAACATATGCAGCCTGTTTTTTGCATGACCCTGACCACACTCAACATCGCAAACTGATGAAGAAATTGTAAATTAAGCAACGTAGAACTATGTAACGTTAACGTAATAAGCGATCTAATTATTCAGTGTATGTAACAATTAAAAATACTCTTCACAAAACCGTTTTTTTGTTCTAGAGTCTAGACTGTATCGAACCGTCGCGTTAATTTATTTATTTAGGGATCTCCAACACTTAGGTTGCAAAGATAACGGAGGACAAAATTCCAACCGCCAATAACTGATAACCAAACTTAACAGGTTAACTGTCCGCTGAGCAGATACAATAGTTAAACAATCGCTATGAATCATATGTGGTCATGGGACAGGGAATGGGTTAAAATATCCCCACGACTGTTGTAACATACACTCATAAGCACAATGTTTACATTACACGCTATTAAAAATAGTGATTCTTCAGACCAAAAAAAAGTCGATTCCCAGCAATTTTTTTTTCAGTGTTACATAGTTTGATAGACAGTATGCGTAGTTAACGGCGGTTAATATGATGGACTTGGCACACAACTGTATGCGATTTGCGCCAACTTCAAAGATCTAAATCGAGCCTTATTTATTTCCATTTTCAAGTTTTACGCAATATGAATAACCGCTAGTTTATGTTTAACTTAAGTAAACTTAGGTTGAGGATAAAGACTGATATTTAATCAAAACCGCACTTCCTACGCCAAAACCACTGGAGCGATATAACCAATTCTGTAATACTACTGGTAATATCTCTCTGTTTTAACATATATGTTTCTCATTCATCGCAAGCACTTTTCATCTCCCACAAACATCCAAGCGAGCTGCATCCATAATATTCTAATGTTCTCCTGACCGAATTTCGGTAACGGCTGTCAATCTCAAAGGAGACTGGCCAAGTACATAGGCAATATATTATAGTCTATAAGTGAGTGCAAAAACACAGATACACTCCCTCTTCCCTTACTCCGATAGTCCAATGGTACGGCAATCCAACACGACCGGAGAGAGATAAAGAGCAAGACTATCAGCTTTACGTGCTTTTCGAAACACGATAATGTCACACCATCAACTTCCAAACCCCAGGCTGCTGCTGAAAAAATCCTAATGGAAAAAACCCAATTGCACTTTGCCCGACCTAGGTTCTCTGCATCTCTGATTGCCAATTGTTTCTAAAACGAGAACAAACCGTCCCCTCCAGGGGCAATGGACCGGACCGGACATATTAATTCTCCTACTTGGAATATCAATATATGACGCGGTGGGGACCATTGTGTAGAACAAATGTTATTCATTTATCTATACTGGACTGTAGAAATAATATGAAATAGGATTAGGTGCACGTGTTTGCTTAGACCTATTTTGAGTATAGCTAGAAGAATATCTAGGTAAGAAGGTGTGCGTACTTGCTAGATTCAATGTCAGGCAGTTTTTCAGGTACATAGGGACTCACCTACGTTCAAGTGTGACAGTTAATTTTATGTATGTTTACAGGATATTGCCAAAAATTAACATACATTATTGCCATACTGCAATAACGTAATTTGACAAAAAATATGAACACGTAAACAAATTGCTTCATCATTTAAAAATTACTAAAATACAAGCAACATAATAGATAATATAAAAAGGGTAGGTCATTCTCATATCTTTTAACGAATTTCTTAATATTTTTGTGGCTTGTATTAATAAGTCCAAGTTTTCTCACGATGTTGATCTTAGCCAATGTCAGTGATGTCCAAGATAAACTAAGAAAGTACATAAATAAATTGAAACAGTCCAAATTCCCGGTATCAAACCCACAAACGTCATGCATGAGGCTTAACAAAAAGGCCATCACGACATCGAACCAAAAAAAAGTATAATTACCTGTGTTCAAAAGCAGTATAACGAATCGATGTAGGCACTTGATTGTAGTGCACTTGAAACAGCCGCCTATTTGAAGTGGGTGTCATAAAAGGCACTGATGCTCCGGGAAAGTGCTGGGTCAAGGGTGACTGTTCATACGTGGCTACAGATGATGGCTATCATGATACAGTGTGATTTTGATGAAATAATGAAGAAAAAAATCTGATAAGTTTTAGGATGAAAATAGTGACTGAAATGTAGAATAGAATGACTAATCATACGATGTATCATGATTACTCTTTATTGTATTGAAAACAGAGGCTTAGAAGTAGTAGAGCTCTTTGTGAAGGAGCCCGTCCGGAGAAATACTACTACAATACTTATTACTGCCGCACAGCAGCGTTGTGGTGTTCCGGTGTAATTACAGGCACATAAGACGTTTCAACTTTGTCTCTTTTGCAAGTCCTCGGGTATTGCAGATGTTTATAGGCAGCGGTGACTACTTAACATCAGGCTGGCCGATGGCTTGTTTGCCATCGAATGATATTTAAAAGAAAAAACAAATTACAAATATGGAGTTTAAGAATTACAATGAGAGGTTTGATAAAAGTTTACGTCACTTCTTAACAATCTATTGACTTTCCAAGTAACTTTAATTTATACCGGACTTGCGAACTTATTTTACCCGCGTTAAGTTACGTCTTTGGTTACTGTTCCACTCCCGTGATTCGTAGCATGATGTTATATAGCCTACTAGCTTTTGCCTGCGACTTCGTCCGCGTGGATTAATAGTTCCCGTTCCCGGGGGATTTCCGGGATGAAAACTATCCTATGTCCTTTCTCGGGTCCCAGACTATATCTGTACCAAATTTCATTGAAATCGGTTCAGTGGTTTAGGCGTGAAGAAGAGACAGACAGACAGACAGACAGAGTTACTTTCGCATTTATAATATTAGTACGAATGACACTCACAAATAAGGTGGCTTTCTATGGGTAAAAGAATTTAAGAATCAAAATCGGTTTAGTGTATCCAGAGATTTCCCTCTTACAACCTCACAAACTTTATCTCCTTATAATATTAGTATAGATACGTAGATGGACACATTAAATGAATACCGATGAAGTGTCCCCGGCGAACAATTCGCGATACAATATCAATTTTTCAATACATATCAATTGGTGTCATTTGACCGGTCGTTTGTTGCACCGGATCGCTTCAGCATCGGCCGATTGCTACCCGATATATTTATAGAATTACTTCTGTTGTTACACTCAAGTACTTAGACATATTTGCGCAGTGATTTTGTTGTACAATTGGAGATGAAAAGACAGCTTGTTAGGTTTTTGTTGTCATAACATTATCATTTAACACATATTCATAGAACAGAGGGCGGGGAACACATACGGCATCAAAAAATTCGTTCGTGTCTCCTGTCAATGAGATAATTAGTGTGACAATGCTGATTTGGCGTAAGGATACGTTTGCCATCTAATTTCTAAATATTTTGGTTGAATTATGCAAAAGCAACTCAGTATAAGTACCTACACCAATATATCTTGTATTGACATAAGACATATAATATACATTTGTCATAAATGTCGGTTTTACTAAGCAGCACTTGTCGAGACCATTTGACAATTTTGACAAATAATTCGGTTTGTCAACTTTATTAAATAGGGCACTGCTGGACTGGTTTCAATGTGTCCATAAGTAATTTTTAATGCCTCTTATAACTCTCTGCCATGATGGAAAGAGATGATGAGTTCGTATTTGGTTCATGCTTGTGTAATAAGAGTCTATCAACTATCTCAAGGCTTTATTTCCCGGTTATGTCACAGAGTCTGAGAGTAAAAGAAAACATTTCTTAGCGATACGCATTCAAAGTGGAAATCATCAAATAAAGAATAATTTTCTCATCTTCCCATCGTTTCGATTTTGCTAGATGCAGTTTCAAACCGTTTATATCTGTCTATACAATGCAATATTAATTCTGAGTACTGAGAGAAAACTGAGATTGAACTTCCGAAGAGTTTACTCAAGAACTTTTCTTTTTCATAGAGTACTTCTCGGAAGATGCAAGCAAGGTTTGTCTTGCTTCTGCTAATTAATAATCTTCTTTTCTTTCTATTAATAGTGCGTATAGTTTGATGTTTCTAAAAAGTAATTTAGTAAAAGTGGGGCAGCCTAAGGTACAGAATTTGGGAAGCAAACACCGAGGCATTTGGTTATAAATACTTTGCGGGTAAATATTTGTAGTCTAAAAGGGTAAGTATAAAGTTCCTTTTCGTTTCCATACCCTCTTTATACAAAACTACTTTTTAGAAGGGGCAATTAGATTATTTTCTTGTTTCTTGTATATGACATTCAAAAGTGCCTTTTGATCTTACTAAAATAAATAATTTTAATTTGACGTATGTGAGTAACTGCCTCGTTAGCCTAGTGGTCCTTAGTGCGACTGCTACGCTAGAGGTCTTGGGTTCGGTTCCTAGGTCGAGCAAAAAGTGTTATTGTTTTTTTCTATGAAATTGTCATAAGCAGCTCGGAGTTAGGATTTGTGCCCGGTTACTGGCAATAGGCTCGCTCCCTATTACATGGCACCTTAATATACTGGCGAACTGTTGGTGTAAATCATTACACCTCTGCCTAACCCTTCGAGGAATACAGGCGTGATTGTATGTATGTAATAAATAATTTTGAATTTGACATATCTATATTTTAGTAAACTCTTCCACGATACAAGAGCAATACCAAGTGGGTAGCAATGCATTCTTTTTTTAACTCCAAAGATGATCCGGTTGGTTCCAAACTGCTTAGTTACTCATTATGTAAATGAGATGAGTAACTGATGTCGCCTTATTTACTTAAACACTTTACAAATAGATTAGAAACCAAACAGACATTTGGAAAAATGCGTCACTCTTTCGCAATATGCTAAATATTCGACTTACCTGTTGATTGGAATGGTTTTGAATAATCGTGGAAACTTTATTTTCTGACAATTTCAAGTATGTTTTTGAACAAAGCACAAAGGGTTGGATAATACACACGAAGTTCCGTAAAACTGGGCAATATTTAACATAATCTACATAAATATTATAGAGAGAAAGAATTTGTATGTATGTAACGAATAAAGTCAAAAACTATTGGACCGATTGCAAAAATATAATTCGCTAGTCTTTATATATAAATTTTACTAAAAAAAAAACAATAAAAAAAAACCTGTATGCGAAGCCCCTTTAATTTTTAAAGTTATTTTATTTTTATTGATTTTTGTTATAGCACAAAAAAAAAAACGGTTAGAAAGAAATACCCTTATAACAGACGGACGGAGGACCAAACAACGAAGTCTTAGTAATCGGGTTCCGTTTTTCATGCTTTAGAAACAAAACCCTAAAAACCAGTATTACTTTTGAATAAATTAAATTGCAATAATCTTAGTTTAATATACAGATTACAAGTGCATATTCAATAAGCCTGGTCTTGCCTTTAAGTGTAATACAAGAATAATTTTAAAACCAGTTTCAAATGTAACTACCTCGCTTAATACTGGCCTAAATGTTCAAGGATCTAATACTTTACTTGATAACAGATAACGGTGTGTACCTGGATTAGATGACGTCATCATTGGATCATTTCTTTGTTGGATGGAAAATATTACCAACCTTCCATATTTGAAATTGTACGTTGCTTGATAAGTGGTAATTACTTGTAGTAAAGTACTGTCATGAGTTAAGCCATCTCTCCAGGGACGGACTAGGACTCTCCGTATAAGGCAGGGACGTATTTTAGATTATAGGTAGGGTTTGGTGTTTATCTCATAGATGATCTTATTACTACGTATACAGTAATCCTTAGGAGTAGCTGACGTAGAGTCTCTTCCTAGATGAGCCATATACAGAATCATTTAAGACGTTTCTCCTATGAGATAAATTATAGTCCCAAAATTAAGAAGATAATGACAGACCGTGACTTAGGCTGTCAGGAAAACTAAAACTAGAAATAAAATAATATTGGAATAAAATAAGTAAGTATTGATCCAATATAGGAACTCCAAAGTATACGTGTTTTAATCAAAGTATTTTTAGAAGATCCCTCCACCTCTACAGCACTCACTTACTGATTTGCTTTTTCCTAAACTTAATCAAAATTTATCTGTTGGATGAACAAAATTATGATTAGGTGCGAAAGAAAATGGCCTAAATGGAAGCAGGCCTTGTTTACAGTTCCTGATATTCCAAGTCACGAAACTCTCGGGTCCTTTAAGAATGGTACCTCTGCAAGGTTCCCAGTAAGAGAGAAAGAAACAGAGCTATACATGACCTATAGCCTCATCCTTTTTTCGCAACGAAACAATAATGGCTCCTTGACTGGTATAATTTTTTTGCTAACTAGCCAACTGGCCGCCACTTCATCCGCGTGGCTTTTTTCACCCGCTTTAAGTTTTGTTTTTGGTTATTGCTTGGCTCCTCTAGATCGTAGCGTAATGTTATATAGCTTACAACACTCACAAATAACGTGCCTTTCTATGGGTAAAAGTATTTTCAAAATCGGTTCAGCAGATCCAGAGATTACCCTCTACAACACAATCTCAAAAACCTTACCTCTTTTTAATATTAGTTTAGAAGTATAGACGGGCACCTACTAGTCTGTCTACCAACCAATAATGCAAATTGATAATTTAGCGACCTAAAAAAACTATGAACTAGGCAAAGTCTAGTCTAAACCAAATAGTACAAACATAAATAAACAGATAAATGAGGAAAAACAGGTTTCGTTTCGCAGTTTTAATATCTGCGCTTACGCTATTAGGTACCTATTTACTTACGTAGGCACTTAAATGTACGTATAGATAAGTGTAAGAATAAAATATCAATTTTATTTCTTATACATTTGCGTAGTTATGGTTTGATGGCACCTTTAGAATTACCTATGTATTGTCTGCAACGGGGAAAAAACTAGTGATACCTATTCGTCTAGTGTCTATAATCTAAAGATATTAGGCACTGGATGATTAGTTACATAGTTTTTTCCCCATTGCAGACAATAAGAAGGTAATTCTAATCATCAATCTGAAGGCATAAATGTATTGGCTTGTATACTTCCACACTTTCCGTAGACCATAACTTGTGCCAGACGCTATATTTCTAACTAGCTGAATAGAATAGAATACGTATAGAATATGGGTAATACATAATAGTTCATAAGATTACATTTAGCCCAGCAACATTTTACCAATCGGCATGCAAACATTTAAAATTATTTATATCACTATTATACACACACTGTTCATACGCGTTAAGTTACGTCTTTGGACACTGCTCCACTTCTGAGGGTCATAGTGTGATGTTATATAGCATAAACTATTCATCATGAATCTGGCTAACAAATACTAGAAGATTTTTCTCAATCTGACTGGTAATTTCTAAAATTAGCGCGTTTAAAAATCCAAAAAAAAAAAACTCCGCAACAATGCCTTCTTTTTAAGGATAGGTTCATCACCAAGACTTCTTTCTCTCGCTCTGGGCAGAGCGGAAGGGAGTGTCAGACTCTTACTGACTAAATCCCATCCGTGTTCCTCCTAATGCCCTATGCGTGTCAGGGCTGCGGTGACTCTTTCGAACAAATTCCGCAACCCAGGCAGAATAATTTTTGCCTAAGTTATTTACTTTGATGCAGGATGCTTAGATAACGTCTGTGATATGTCTTGTTTACATCCTGTATATTCCACGAGTTGTTTAACTCTCTTTGAAAGCTGTAAGCAAATAGATAGTTGCCCAATGACATAAAAACATATATTTTCCAGTACTTTATCAGGAACTCGTCATACCCATAAGCTTGTTAAGTCTATATGCATACTTTCCAACAGATATGCTCAATATTAGTTATCTGGAGCATTTCACTGATGCTGAAATATTTATTTAGGTATTTGATAGAATGGCAGCAAACCTAATGATGACGTAGGTACTTTAGAATTGATACAGAAGCGTCGATAACACTTCTAAATAATTCAATTACTTTTTAAATTGGATAGTTTTATACTAAGTACTTAGTATAGTTGTTGGTCCGAGTCTAGGCTCTCCCCGGTCGTGTTGGAAGAGCGGAGGAAAAGAGAGTGCATCAGTGTTTGTGCACACACTTGTGCAATATAATTGCTCCTGCGTCCATGGCTAATCTCCTTCCATATTTAAAATTGTACGTTGCTCGATAAGTGCTAATTACTTGTAGGTTAGGCCATCTCTCCAGGGTCGAACTAGGACTGTCAGTATGAGGCAGGGACGTATTTTAATTCATAGGTAGGATTTCGTGTTTATCTCATAGATGATTCGTTTTATCACTAAAGAGAGAGTGCATCTGTGTTTGTGCACACACTTGTGCAATAGAATTTATCTTGCTTTGATGGCTAGTCTGACATTGGGCGCCATGACCGAATACTTAGTTATAAATTTTGCTAAAATTGACACAGGTTTCAGTTTATCAACATAGAAAACTAACTAAGTCTATTCCTCAAGGTTCCTTTTAATATTGGATAAGTCTAACTGCAACGTATAATCAAGGGTTGTATAAATGTATAAAACGGTATAATTCACTCACTGCAGTTAGGTTACGCGGCATTTTTGTACTTACGAGTATTGCAGACGGAACCACGGCATTCGTTCATTAACACACACACATTTGCTTACGTGGTTAAAGAAATGGAAATGCATTTGAAAATTAACCTATTTATCACATACCTACAATCTATATTTCTACATAAAGCTTGTTATTTTTTTAAAGGAGCTAACCTTTAAAGCTACAGCGAGCTAATCCTTAAAGATCACAAAAAAAAAAACTGAGAATTTCATAGAACAACCCATAAAACTTTTTGCTCGACCTGGGAATCGAACCCAGGACCACTAGGCTAACGTGGCAGTTTTATTTCATTTATTTTATTTATATTTTAGTATAGGCTATTTAACATTATCCTACAACACACGGGAGCGGAGCAGTAACCAAAGATGTAACTTAATAGGGGTTTTTTTTTTTTTTTTTATAGACGGGAAATCATCAAATAACTTCCCCCGCCCTGGGCGGGGCGGGAGGGAGTGTCAGACTTTTACTGACTAAAACCCGTCTATGTTCCTTCATGTGCCCTTTGCGTTCCAGGGGCGCGGTATCTCTTTCGAACAACCCGCAGAACTTAATAGGGGTGACAAAAACTTTGCAAACGAAGCCACGGTCAGACGGGAGTAAATTGAGCATCATCATCTTCCTGCCCTTATCCCAAGTTACTTGGAGTCGGCGCAACACGTCTTCTTCAAGATATTAAATAGATACCTATTTGGCGAAAATTCAACTGTTTACTTACTATAACAAAACTGTTCACAATAGGTGCTTAGTAGGTAGTTTCAGTAGGGTTACCGGCTTTGTTTCCATGTACATAGCACATAGAATTAAAGCGAGTTGAGTAATTATTTCTCATTAGTACTCATTTATTACCTAGCTCACAGGTAAGCCTGCGGCTGCTTTATAAAGTCGAGAACTTTCTATGAAAGCGAAGAAAAATGTTTTGCTTGGAATTGGAATAAGACTTTTTTTTTCATTTTTATTTTGCCTTCCGTTTTTTCTTAGCGTCGATGAAAACTTTTTCCTCGGTGGTGTTATATAGATTTAAGTAATGATATTATGTGTTGTATACTACTGCGTTGATTTTTCAAACGTTACAGCTTTGATGGTTACTGCTCCGCTCCCGTTAGTCTCAGCGTGATGTCATATGGCCTATACTGTCTATCGTGAATCTGACTATCATAATTATAAAAAAAAAACAATCCGACCGGTAGTTCCTGAGATACCACCAAACTCATCAGCTTTACTTATTAAATCTCGAAGTAATAAATTTTGCAAATATCAATTTAAGTTTTTCTTAATGTTTGTGTAATAAAATTTAGACGTTATAGTAAATATCTCAAGGTCCTAATTTAGCTCACTCTTACTTTAGCACTTGCTCGAATCATTCGATATATTTCTCTGTAACCTAAGAAATGTAAGGTCAACAACGATATTCATTGATTCTACATGTCCAACAAAATCTTTGTTTATAGTAACCGGCACGAAACAGACAAAACAGTAAAACAAACAATGTATAAGTGACCAAAACAATACGTACCTATCACATAACATATCAGTGTTAACAAAACAGTGTATATCCATATCAAGTGTTAGTGAAACTTCAGTGTTATTAGTGTTCAAATAAGTGCTAATATTGAGTGAAAATGTCGGAGAGATTCAAAGTGACGAAGTTTGAGGAACCTTCGGGAAAGACGTATAAGAACTACGGAGCGACATCAGCGGAGAGCGATGTGGAGCTGAAAGGGAAACTGCTTCCAGACTCAGGTTGGTGTAAAATATTGATATACCTATTGTAACTGACAGAATCGTTCTAATGCTAACTTTCTAAGCGGTTTTCGATTTCGGTCGTTTTGATACATTCGTGATGAGTATTAAAAATTCATGTAGGTAATTGGATTTTGGATTAGCTACTTGACACCAGCAATCAATTGACATTGGTATTTTTTATGAGCTGTCAAGTGACGTCACTTTTGAATCAACTCAATTGATTCAAAGCAACTAAAAATCTAATTTTAATGTTTATTGAAAATTAATCGGATTTGCAGGGCAATTTTTTTTTTTTTACTGTAGTTGTGTTTTGAAATTATTTGATTACGATATTTTAATACATGTACAAACGCAAAAATCATTTAATCTCGATTTTACTCTTTATTGTGATCATGTTGAGGTAAATTTTAAGTTTTTACGGAAAGTTCGAAATATAAAAATGTAGTTTTCGAATAAAAAAACTATTCGAATTTCTATTTATAACATTTTTTCTTTTAAGTAGCTCGAACACGCAGAACAATTTTGAATTTTTCATAAAGTGCACGCCACCACAATTTTATTGATTATTCTAGTTTACTAAAAGTACTACGACAAAGTTACAACAAGAATCAGCTGAGCAGTATCAGCTTGCGCTAACTGGCAAAGTCCCAAAGCAACACACCCTATAAACATACAACATAAACCAAACGGTGCCAAATAGTTTGTTAGCAAAAAGGTTGATACACGTAACCTAACTTTGGCCCATGTTCACCGACGGTAAATGAATCGTTTACATATTTAAACTGTGGTTTATGTAAGTCAACGTTCTTGACGTTTTTTTTATAAACATTATTATTTATAGTATGACTATTTATATATTTATACTGCCCCGTTGGTCTCGTGGTCGCAAGCGCGACTGCTGAGCAAGGGGTCCCGGGTTCGATTCCCAGGTCGGGCAAAAAGTGTTATTGGGTTTTTCCATTAGGAATTTCTCAGTAGCAGCTCGGAGTTAGGATTTGTGTGTGGATATAAACGTACCAGTGAACAATGGGTGTACATTGGTACACCTCTGCCTAACTATTCGCCAAATTATTTTTGTCATCGGATGATTAAATGTTGGTGAACACGAGCCTAATAAGCTTAGGTTGCGGTCAAATAACTAAGTTCGGGCACGTTCGAATTGTTTTGGGTTTAACTGAAGTCCTTTACAATGATCTTTAGACCTTTGTATTATACATACATACATACATAAACTCACGCCTTTTTCCCATGGGGGTAGGCAGAAACCACAGAACGCCACCTGCTACGATCCTTACATACTACTTTCGCCTCGTCCATGTTCATACATCAGCCTCCCTAGCCAAGTCACAAACGATAAACGCAAACGCTGAGTAGGCTTTAATAGATCTTCAACTTTATGTGCTTGGTTTTAAGTTGAAGATCTAATGAAGATTGCATAGCGTTTTCGTTCGTTCCAGTCGCTAACGCTTAGAAATCTTTAATAGATTTTCAACTTAAGGCTCTTGGGTATTAAGTTGAAAATCTATAGGTACCTACCGAGCGTTTACGATTATCGTTTGTGACTTGGCTAGGGGGGCTGGTAATTATGCACGGATATTAATAAATAGTTACGAACATTCTCATTTGCTTATTCTCATTTGCTCGTTTTTAATTTATCTCTATCCTCATTCCTCATAAGTTCTTCAATTAAAATTTAATTTAAATAAAATGAATAAATGTTAATGAATTCATTTGATGTTTCATAATGAATGCAGAATAATAGACAACATTCGCATTTAAATATGTTTTCGTTTTAATTGAAGAAACGAATGGGTGAAGCGTGAACAATAAACAAGAATAGGTATCCTTACTGCTTTGTATTTATTTATAATAGCAAATTGCTCGTGGGTTCGCCCGCGTAGCTTATTTTACCCACCATAAGTTACGCCTTTGGTTAGGGCTCTGCTCCCGTTAGTTGTAGCGTGATATTATGTAGTCTATTTTACTCAGGAATAATGTAGCTATCTATTGGTGCAAAAATTGTTAAAATCAGTCCTGTAGTTTCGACTCAATCCGGCGGATTGGTGTGGTCAAAGTTATAGCAATTGCACCATTTACAGGCACTTTTGAATCAGAAAAAACTTGAACCTATTTGCTCGTTCCAAGTCATAAAAAGGCCTCTAAGAAGAAGAACGAACAAAAATCCCTATGGGCACTTGATTCAATTTCTCGTTTTAATATGAAGTAGGTATTAACTTTTCTCCAGGGCTTCGTCCCGTTCGTGTCAAGTATTTTAGCTAGGTAACTCTTACAAAAAAACACAAAAAACAACCAACTTTAGGTACCTATTTATCCTACTAATATTATAAATGCGAAAGTTGGTGAGGATGGATGGATGGCAGGATGTTTGTTACCCTTTCAAGCTTAAACGGCTGAACGGATCTGGATAAAATTTGACACTGAAATGGATTGTAATGTGGAATAACACATAGGATACTTTTTATCCCGGAAAAATGTACGGTTCCCGTGGGGTGATATATTAAATTTGACGCAGACGAAGTCGCGGATAAAAGCTAGTCTAAATATATATAACTCAAAGGTGACTGACTGACTGACATAGTGATCTATCAACGCACAGCCGAAACCACTGGACGGATCGGGCTGAAATTTGGCATGCAGGTAGATGTTATTACGTAGGCATCTCCTAAGAAAGGATTTTGATCAATTCTACTCCCAAGGGGATAAAATAGGGGATGAAAGTTTGTATGAAACTTCTTAGATTTTCGACTGATTGAACGGAAATTAAAGATTGGACGATAATAATACATCTTAACGCGAGCGAAGCCGTGGGTAAAAGCTAGTAATATCTAAATCTGTAATATAGAAGTATAGATGGCAGGCCTAAACTGTTCCATAATCATTTTCTATTAGAACGATAAAAAGGCAAGTGTTCCAAAATGAACTTCCACAAAGAATTAAAAGGTTTATTAATAACTTGTTAAGAACCTATTATTTTTAATGGCTTGTTTTAATTGAACAACCTGAGTTTGAAATGGCTTTGCCATTAAGGCTAAAACGCCGTAAAGAGGTATGAAAATTTACTTCGAAATAAAGTTATTATATGTGTAATAGATTTCATAAATTGATTATTTTGTAGGTATGTATAGGTGTCTAGTTACTATTTTTATATCTACATCTACACTAATATTAAAAAGAGGAAAGATTGTATTTTTGTATGCAACGAATAAACTTAAAAACTACTGAACCGATTTCAAACATTCTTCTGCCAATAGAAAGCTACATTATCATTGAGTAACATAGGCTATATAATAAATATATAATACCTGCTACAATCAGTTTCATACAAAACTCCTGTTTCGTTCACACGGCGCCGCTAAATGAGTTGTTAGTTTCAGTAGTAAGTAAGTAAATTACGCGACCGAAATTCTGCGACTCGCCACTCACCAAATTACGCTCTTTTGGCCTCACCAACACCATACAACATCACGCTCCGACACACGGGAGCGTAGCAGTAACAGAAAACGTAACTTAACGCGTGTGAAATAAGGCACGCGGACGAAGTTGCAGATAGTACGCTAGTTCTATTATATAGCGTTACTTGCAAGTTTAATTACTGCTGGCAAATAATTGCCGGTCATTATTTTTAATTGATATAAAATCTACGTATTGTCGCCATAAAAAAATACTTTTGATTAGGTACTTCTTAAACTACCTATGGAAATAAAATCTTTTTGAATGCAATCTTCTAGTACCTAACTTTTAATTTGAGTTATTTTTCTCAATCTCATAAATACATATAAAAGAAGATTCATTTTTAAAAATTAATCTTTTCATGAATGTTCTTTTATAATGTATACGTAAAAAAACATTGTTTGTATGTTTATCTTCTATGAGTTCCAAAACCATTGATCCGATTGTGAAGAAACTATTATGAGTTGCCCGCTAAGAATTCTAGCCTAAAAACAAAAGAAACACCGGGAACAAAGCTGCGGGTAGCAGCTAGTTAAATGAATCTTTAAAATGATGTTTGAAAAAGTACCAGTAAGTACCAACATTTTTAATAGTCCCCCATGCCCATTTCACACAAGCTGCAACACACACACACACACATATGCAAGAGAGTTAGAGATCCTTCGAGCATAGAATGTGAACGCTTCGAGCGGAAAATCGTTCAAATCATGTGCTCAAGTCTGCAAGAAGTCAAGCATCATTACACTTTATAGGAACCCACTTAAACGCCATTGTATTTATTTGAAGACTAACTTCTGCTCGTGACTTTCACTGTGTTGTTTTTTTTTTTACTCCTTCTTCTTCTTAGCGTATCGATGGCAAATAATAAAATATAAATAATTAAATAAGATATAGATATATATATATATATATATTTACCCCTGTTATTTATTTAACTGCCTTGTTGGTCTAGTGGTCCTAAGCGCGACTGCTACGCTGGAGGTCTTGGGTCTGATTCTCAGGTCGAGCAAAAAGTGTAATTGGGTTTTTTTATAAATGTCTCAATAGCAGCTCACAGTTAGGATTTGTGCCCGCTTAATGGCAATAGGCTCGTCCTCTATTACATGGGACCTAAACATACCGGCGAACTGTGGGTGTACACGGGTGCACACTTCTGCCTAACCCTTCGGGAAATACAGGCGTGATGGTATATAGAAATTAATCTAGCCTAATACATATAATTATTTTTATCCCGTTTTCGTGTTCGCGATTTTGATTTAATAGTGGAGTTTGAGCGGACAAAAATTATTATAAGACTACAATTTGCATTCCTTCGTAGTATAACATTACTATAGGTTCTATGAAGCTCCCTTCAGTTTCTTATGTAGCTCGCACTTCGTATAAAACATTGCGAGAAACACATAGGGTTGCTAAAACCCCAGCCGTCCCCAGCTCGCTACACATTCCTTTGTTAACTTTGTGCGAATCCGGGAAGCGGATCCAGTTTTTTAAGGTGTTACTTAAGTGATGTTGTGTAACAAAAAATAAAATGTGACAACCCTATTTTGTGGTTGAGTTTGAAGTTAGTGCTTAGACTTTTGTTTTTGCTTTTGGTAAAAGGCTAGCAGTCCTACATATACTGTAAAAAGAAATTTAGGTGATTTAAGTGTGACGTAACCCGTCAATACATAGCATTACGAGGTAGGGCAACACACGCCGTTTAAATTCACTGTAAGATTTACAACATAATACTAGACTTTAACAATAAAAAAAAGTCTAAGTACTCACTTAACCACACAATAGGGTTGTCACTTTATTTAAATTCGTAGGGAGATCTTTACAGAATAGCACTCACACATCAAAAATAAATTATTACGTCACAGTTACAAAATATGTTATCTTATTTTGGATCAAGAAATTACTGTGTTCAAAAAAAGAGGAATTGATGTAGGTCGAGTAATTCGAATACATTCTAAAGATTCAAATTTATGGATGAAAATATACAATCAATTAATATTTAATACTAGAAATGTATTTTTTAGGTTTGGGAATACACGTCTATTTTTGTAACTGGCTATACGTAGGTACCTGACCATTTTCTTTAGGTATTTAATTTATTAAGTCGCGTCTAACGACACCCTTGGGAAATGCTTTTTGTAAGAGGTATTTGTAAAAGACATGAACACGACAGGCAAAATATTACCTGCCTATTAAGGCCATAGATTTATTGGGGGCAACTGCCCCTGGCAGCTGACCTTCACAACCCAGTTACTGGGTAACACGACACCACTTGGTAAGACTGGTTGTCACTCTTTCGGGCGTCTGAGTGCCTGTCATCATCATCATCATCATATCAGCCTATAGCCGTTCACTGCTGAACGTAGGTGTCCCCGCAAAGAGCGCCAACCATCTCGATCCTGGGAAGCCCGCATACATCCGCTGTCCGCCACCTTCTTTAAATCGGCAAACCACCGTGCGGTACGGCGTCCCACACTACGTTTACCTAAAAGTGGTCTCCACTCTATCACGTGCCTTTAACGACTGTCAAAGATCAACGAATAACAGCTGGGACCAACGGCTTTACGTGCTTTCCAAGACTCGGGGATGTCACACCACTAACTTGCTAACACTCTTCGTCTTTATCGTGTGGGCAGTAAAGTCCAACGACCCCACACACCCTATTGTCAAAGTTTCTAAACCGCCTCAAGGGTCTCTGACATGGTTACCGATGTTAGTGATGTGCAAGATAAACTTGGAAAGAACATATAAATTAGAAAAAGTCACATTGGTATTAGGGTATTCTACTCTGTTTGGCAAAGTACTATAATATGTTCGTTTCATCGTTAAAAGACACCAAAAAAAATATTTCGGCGAAATAAACCCGCTTTCATGCTATAAAAATACTTCAAAATTTTAAATATATTTATTCCCGCGAAAACAGGCTTCTGCGCTGTCCGCCATGTTTATGACGTCATTTCGGCATGTAAACAAAGCTTGACGTTTAAAGTTTGTTGTAGGTACGAGTTGTTGTATCTACACAAAAAGTTTACATTCCATATTTATATTGTTGTTTTTTGAAAAAAAATATGAATTACACTCGCTATCGGTGGTGTGTAGTGTCTAGTTGTAAAAATACTAGCGTAAAATCCCCGGAAAAACTGTTTATCCAAGTGCCGGACGACCATAAAATGAGAAATGTTTGGTTGGAACTCGCTAAACGTGATCCTATGACATTGTCAACTAAAAGTAGATTATATGCGAAGATCATTTCAATGTAAGTACAACCCATATTCTTTATAATTTGTGAGTACAACTTCTTCTTGATTTGAATTATATTTTTCTGTAAGTAAGATAACATAACCTAAAATTACTTTGAAAGCAACCAAGAAAATTCATATAATGATTCATATCATTGCAGTTGGAACAAGACATGGAAAATTTTATGGAGTACAAGATTATGGGATCCGTGAAACATGTGAAAATGAAAGCCAACATCACCCCATCCCGATTAAGTTGTCATAGTGAGAGAAAACGGAAGCTGTCACCAAGTCAGTCAACTGTTACAAAAATACAAAAGGTGGATTTTATACAAGGAGCTGAAGAAAGCAAGCTGGTTGAAGACTACATGGAACCAGTAGCATCATCGTCTAAGTCAGGTATTATAGTCTGAGTATAATAAAGAGTGTAATCTTGTACATACTTACTATATATATATTCTCATTGGTAATAGGTATTCCATTAATATGTTAGTACATATTAAAAGCATTGTAATCCAAAAAGTAAGTATCATTAATGAGTACTTATATTATTTTTTATGCTTCCAGATGTACCAATATTTCTTACTACAAAAAACAATGAGGACAAGTCGATTCAAGTGCAAACACTGACCACTGACAAGTCAATCCAGGTGCAAGTACTATCTCAAGAAAGCAAATTAATACAAGCAAATATAGTGCCTCATTACAGAAGTAAAGCTACCCAGTGCACATTCAAAATAAGAGACCAATGTTTGTCACCCATAAAGACTAATGTGTCTGTTGCAACGTCACCTCATATCAAAGGAAGCCAAATAAATATACCAAGTACATCAGGAGTCACAACATCTGCTAAACGCAAACTATCAGTTATATTTGAAGAAAAGTCTGACAGTGAATTATCACTTGCTCCGTCGCTTTCAAGTGAATGGCCTACACCAACTAAATCTAAGACAACGTCTGACAGTAGCTTACTAGAAGAATTAAAGTTAGAAGACCAAAAGCTATATTACCACAACACTTTAGCTAAAATTAAGAAATACAGCAGGCTGTATGTGGGTACTCCTAATGGACTTTATTTTTTTGGTACATATAATAAGGAAACATACACATATAACAGAACAACACATTTTGTTATGCCTCATGAAAATTAGACTTAACAGAACATTTTCGCAATTGGCCGATGATTTTGGGTTGTCATTGTCACAAACAAGTAAAATCTTTCTAAGTTACCAGTGATAAGCAAAGTATTGTCTCCTTTCATAAAACCTTTTAGTATACCTGTATACCTACATATGTATATTGTAAACTATTCAAATTTTATCTATTAATGAACACTACTGATACTTTGTAAATGAATGAGTACTTGTTGTAGTTTTAACTAACATTTAGGTATTTTAAGAGTAAAATAAAAGACTTGCTTATTATTCAAAGTATTTTTTTATTATATTTGTACAGTTTCATATAAAATGGGAAAAATGGGCTTTTTGGTTTAAGAAATCATCACATTCATTGGTGTTGTTACTACACATCAGGTAATGCAGTGACAGTGTATTAGTTTTTTTGCAAACATAATCATTTTCATGCTTTAAATATTGACAGGAAGTATTTTTTCTTTTTTTACATTTAATTAAAAAATCTTCAACTACACTGTCACCTATACTAGTTTCAGCACTTTTTACCTTCTTTTTCGTCATTTCTTTTGTGGTCATAATCTTTATTGAAGATCCAACCTTTGATAGTGTTGATTTTTTCCAATAACATTGAACTGAAGTGCATGATGGCTCTTCACTTCTACGATGACACCACATTAAAAATGCTACAGCATGCTTACATCCACCAGTAGACGCAGGACAATCATGGCATGTCACCTGTAGCACATCATCTTCTTGCTCATCTACAATGAGAGTTACAGAATATGGTTTGGAATGAACTTTATGTTCCGGACATATTGTACACTTTATAGTACATTATAGTTTGGGTCCTTTGTAGTTGCACGTATCCGATAGCATCGTCGCCGTACGATTCTCTTGCAGATCTGTGGATAATGAAGTCTTAATAAAAACATTTGAAAAACAAAACATAACCTATAACTTTCCGATATTTTTTTACAAATTAGCTGTTATTTCATTAAAAACAACATAATAAAGGTAATACTTACAAAGATGTTTTCACATTCCGGAATTCGGCAGAACAGAAATCTGTATTACATGCAAAGAACTTTGCAACCATCATCGTGTCGATTTTTGGTAAGTTCGTACTATCTGCTTTTACGAAACCGGCTTCCATTTCGTGTTTTAAATAGTATTTAGCTTCTTTTAATTTAGTATTTATCAACTGAATAATTTTGACGAAGAGCACTGACGAATCGAAAATATAAAGTTTACGACTGGGTTGACAGGTGATGAGGTGACAGCAAATTATTATTGCCAATATGACGTCACAGCATGGCGGCTCGTGTTTTTAGTCACGTGATATACAGATTAAAAATATCAATTTTTAATTTTAATATTATAAATCAATCATGTACATTTATGACTCAAAATCAGTTTAACTATGTATATTTTTACATAGAGTTCATTTTGTACCGATTTTTATATTTTTTTATTAACCACCGAGAGTACCCTAATCTCGTGTATAAGAGGCGGGCGCGACCACACAAACATTTTGCCCTTGCTTTACCCCACTCTCAGCAATTGTGGCCATGAGACCAACGCGACAACATCAAAAAGTAACTCTAATAGTATTTGTATAACAAAGTGACAGCTGTATTCATCCCCTATAGTTGCCTTTGTATTTGAAATGTGTTGTCAACACAACCAGTATTTCCCACGACTGGCGTGTCATAGGATTATTACCCCATGTACACTGAACAATATTCTGTGTAGAGTTTTACTGCGAAAATATTTTTACAAGAATCGTTTTAGAGAAATGAGGCAAGTAATAAAATATGTACTTTCAAGGAAGTTTTTTATGGTTGAATTGCTTGTATGACATGTGTAGGTCTTGTTTTTTATATTCTAGAACTAGATATTATTATGACGCAGTGGCTGTGGCATGCGTGTCGCGTGTTCGGTTCCCGCACGGAACTACGAGTAATATTTGTATGGTAGTTGTTCCAGGTCTCGTTATTTGTGTATGTGAGTTTATATGTTTTGGAGCAACACCACCGATATTTGTAATTAAAATATATCCTACTCGCTCATTCTGACCCCAAATTGCACTGTAGATGCATATTATGTTACACAATACTTCGTAAAAGACATCTATTTCATGCTATGTCTATGACTAAATAGTAAGTGTAATTTTTCATTTAACCTGGTTGCCACTTACGCGAAAAGCTGAAAAAATCAAGTTAATCCTTTTTAGCTGCCGACCGGTAGAATGCTCAGGAGATTGGTAGCTTTACCACGTTGCAAAGCCATCACAGCTTTAAAAGAATATAAGAAAAAATGGGGATTTTAAACTAGACAGTTTATTTCAAAATGCATTTATTTCTCGCCTCAGGGACAAAAGCTAACGTTGCATACGGAATTGAAGACTAAAAGGATAAGTCTCGGATTTTCGAACAAAAAATGTATGCGACAAATTGTCAACTGCGCGTTAACTGTTTTGTGTGAAGAATATGTCTGTGTAAGATTTTCTGTGATTGGTTATTAGCTTTTACCCGCCTAGCCTTTGTCGTTACTAGCCTTTGTCGCCGACTTCGTTCGCGACAAATTTGATATATTATCCCACAGGAACCATACATTTCTTCGGGATAAAATGTGCACACTACAATATATTACAGTTCCAGACATCCAGATCCGTTCAACCGCTTAAGCATGAAAGAGCAACAAACATCCATCCATCCTCACAAACTTGCATTATCATATTGGTAGGATTTAGGATTGGTGAGTCAGCTTTTGAAAGTAAACTAAAATATTTTTAGGTACACCCCTAAACGGTCCCATATAAGATTTGCCTCCATTTCTAGAATGGATCCCGACAGCTACAATTTTAAGTGCAATCCTGTACAACGACTTTCTTGTTTTAGGGATTTTTTATAAATACTCAGAAAAGCAGTCGGGTGTTTTAGTTTTTTAAATTACCGTTTTTTTTACTTATACGATTCAGAATGTATGTACTAAATACTACACACGTTAACATTTAACTTTCAATCAGATAAAACGTAGGGTCCTGATGTGTATTACAGATTCGAAACTAAAGTGTTAGTTTCTTATTTACAGTTTTAGTTAAACTTTACATAGCAACTACCTACTATCGCGTTAAGAATTAACCTAGTCTATTAGTCAGTCTAATTCGCCCTGAAATAGGCTTCATGTTGACTAGTTAAATCGATAAGATGTTTACATAAACGTAGGTCAATGTCAGTTTACTTCGTTAGGCAATGATTAAGTGTCCAAAATGTCTGGGTATAAGGTTAACCGGTAGGTCGGCGTACCCTTGTAGTGGTTAGCAACACATTTGGGAGCGATTTTAGTCCTTGTTATTTCAACCCACCATACCATACACACATACCATCACGCCTGTATTCCCCGAAGGGTTAGGCAGAGGTGTACCAATGTACACCCACTGTTCGCCGGTATGTTTTTAGGTCCCATGTAATAGGGGGCGAGCCTATTGCCATTAACCGGGCACAAATCCAAACTCTGTGCTGCTACTGAGAATTTCATAGAAAAACCCAATAATACTTTTTGCTCGACCTGGGAATCGAACCCAAGACGTCTAGCGTAACAGTCGCCAACGAGGCAGTTCAACCCACCGTCAGGTGAAAGAAGGTGGAATACTCTGGTATCCTTATTTTCAATCAGAAACAGGTTATGTCACCTGAATGAATTGATTCGATATAATTGATGTTCTTTTGTTCACCTTCGAATTATATCACCCAGGTGATAATGAGCGGTTTATTAATTATTTTTACATACAATGTGCTAGAACTATGTATTAAGGCCTATTCAGACCTAAGCGGTATTCGCTGCCGCCTGCGGCAGCGAATACCCAGTGGGTATGCGGTAATATTACTGTTCACACCTAAGCGGTATTCGCTACCGTTCGTAACCCGCGCGGTATGTACCTCTACCCACAGCGGCAGCGAATATCGCTCAGGTCGCTCTAGCCGCGGTACTTGATACTAAATACCTGAGCGAAACCCGCGCGGTATGTACCTCTACCCACAGCGGCAGCGAATACCGCTTAGGTCTGAATAGGCCTTTAAATGAAAACAAATTAGTATTCAAATCAATTAAATGTAAATTAGAGGTTAATACAGGAACCAAAAGAATCACAAAAAGAGGGGGTTAGTGTTATTTACAATTTCTAATCATTTCGATTACATAATGATATCACCCAAATGAACAAATTGTCGTATTGCTGTAAAATCGAACTATGACAGTGAGGAAATAGGGAGTGCACCTGTGTTTGCGCACACACCTGTGCACTACTACATCTCATGTGTAATTGGGTAGTGTCCAATCTGAAATTCGCTAAGAAAAATATTTTTATACACCAATGCAATATAGTAATCATCTGCCTAGCCTTTTCCCAACTATGTTGGGGTCGGCTTCGACCAATGCAATATAGTCGGTACCGATAATCCAAACTCCACATTTTATCACTACTAGGTACTATTTTAAACATCATCCCGGGAAGCCAATATTATTTCAGACGTAAAACAAACACAATTTTCAGCAAATACTGAAAAATAAATCGTACTAAACAAACTACTTCGAATACAAACATCATAACGTAGTGCATACAAATAAATATGACTTCTTCAAAACTAGAGAGGAAGTGGGGGAAATGCAACATAAACGGAACGGAACATTTCCTTTACTTATTGACTTCCTATTGGAGAGCGGAACAGCTTTAATGTGATAAAGGTAGAAACTGGGTCAGTTATGTACTTACAATCGCGATCTTTAGTAATAACTAAACTAAAATTATTTAGTTACAATACTTGTAAGAGGCTACCTCTGAAACTGATCAATATATATAAATATAAAAAAAATATACCATCACGCCTGTATTCCCCGAAGGGTTAGGCAGAGGTGTACTAATGTACACCCACAGTTCGCCGGTATATTTAGGTCCCATGTAATAGGGGGCGAGCCTATTGCCATTAACAGGGCACAAATCCAAACTCCGAGCTGCTTCTGAGAATTTCATAGAAAAACCCAATAACACTTTTTGCTCGACCTGGGAATCGAACCCGGGACCCCTTGCACAGCAGTCGCACTTGCGACCACGAGACCAACGGGGCAGTTAAACTGAAAACTGAAACTGATCATGTTTAAAAAAATGCTTAGTGGTAGAAAGCCACATAACATTGCAGAGTATCTTATGATACAACTTTATGTTATACTTGACTACCATATATAGTAGGCAAAGGTGTGGGCAGAAGATAAGCTATACTAATATTATAAAGAGGTGAAGTTTGTGAGGTTGTAGGAGGTACCTAATCTCTAGAACCAATTTTCAAAATTCTTTTAAACCTATGGAAAGCCACTTTATTTATGAGTGTCATAGGCTATCTAATTTCAACTACGACACACGGGAGCGGAGCAGTAGCCAAAGACATAATTTTACGTTGGTCTAGCGACTTTGAGATTTTGCACCATAATATGAGATCTTAAGTTAACTTTTGTACCTTAACCAATGTTGTAAACCCTTTCGGTTTCCCATCAAAATGTAACGTGTATAACACTCGGGTGCGCTCGGATTTTTCCGAAGCCAACTAATAACGTATCGTGAGTCAACACGGTGTGTTTGTCGGCAATAAAATTGCCTTGTTTGTTCATATGCCCACTATTGAACATGTGCTCGTGTTGCGCAGTCGGCTCCTGAGATAGGACATTCAATTAGGTCAATATTTCGCAATATGTTTTATTTATTTTTAAATTGTTGCCATTCCCACGCTAGGAATTACTCCTGTATCGTGGATGCGTTTACAAACATATTTTACATGTCACAAACAGTGAGACTCCGAACAATTATCTGTAGGTAGTAGTAGAGCTCTTTGTGAAGGAGCTCGTCCGGCGAAGTACTACCAACATAATACCTATTTCTGCCGCAAAGCAGCATTGCTGTGTTCTAGTTAGAAGGGTACCCATACCGGTTCCGGTGTGGCAATTACAGGCACATGAAACATTTCAACTTTGTCTCTGGGATGGCAACGCATTTGGCAAAGCCTCTGGTATTGTAGATGTCTATAGGCGACGGTAACCGCATAACATCAGGTGAGACGTCAGATGGTATGCCATTCAACGACGTTTTAAAAAAAGGTCATACATATTTGTTCCGTGCAGGAATTGAACCAGTTATCAGTTGAATAGTTGGTTGACGCAGTGCCTATTGCGTCAACCGTGTCAAAGCTCGTCAATTTTGACCATAAAATAATTATGTTATTCAGTTGAAAGTTACTTAAGAGTCAAGGACAGTTGGAGACTCATCATCATCTGCCTAGCCTTTTCCCAACTATGTTGGGGTCGGCTTCCAGTCGAACCGGATGCAGCTGAATATCAGTATTTTACATGGAGGACAGTTGGAGACTATTTTAGATAATTCCTATTTTTAGAAAGTTTCATAATAATATATGTATAAGGAGATAGGAGGAGACGCTTTAAAGGTCGAAACTTTGAAGCCTCTGGCTGAAGTTGTAGCCCACGCAAATGTTTTGACAATAACTAATAATCTCTACATAGTATAAAACAAAGTCGCTTCCCGCCTCACCGTATGTACGCTTAGGTCTTTCAAACTTCGTAATGAATTTCAATGCGGTGTCTTCAATAGATATAATGATTCAAGGGAAAGGTTTAGACGTATAGAACATCACACTACGGCCAATGGGAGCGAAGCAGTAACCAAAGACGTAAAGGATGACGTATTCGTAAAATATAACTGGCTGTTTGTGTATGCAAGTTTTATATGTTTATAACCGCACTACAATACAGAAGAAATTCCTAGTGTGGCTCAACATTTGATTCAACATAAACAAACAGGAACACTGTACACAACATTTGTTGTTCTGTTTTTCTGAAATAAGCTTTAAATCAAATTTTCAGTTCGTTTTCACAATCAACATCATTTAATTTATTTGTAGTGACAACGTAGCGGAGTTTACCCGTAGGCCAGAGTAGTATAGCGTCGGTAGCCGGAGCTAAAATTGGTTTACGATGTCTCTCCATGGAAAATCCAATGCAAAAATCTATCCAATACTGAGGTTGACAAATTGCATTACAGTTGAGCATTTTCCTACATTTCCCGAGGCCTAACACTATGAACTTGTCCATACCATTACGCCTGTTTTCTCCGAAGGGTTAGGCAGAGGTGCACCTATGTACACCCACAGTTCGCCGGTATGTGCCATTGGGCACAAATCGTAACTCCGACCTGCTGCCGAGAATTTCATAGAAAAACCAATAACACTAAACTTGTCTATTTCAAAATAATCCTCTTCGCTGCTTATATAAACTAGACATTCAACGCATTTCAAGCATTATTGTTCCCACAAATGCAAATAAAATGTTATGAGAATGTATGATGAGAACCTAGAGGCTTGCTACCGATAAATTCATCTCGGCAAGGTATTATTACATTCTGGAGGCCGTATAAAATGTCTGTGCAATAGTTTGTTTATCATGTTCCAGGTTGATTTGATTTGAGTACCTGTTTTTGTAAATAGGAAAGCTTTATAATATGAAATAGCATTACTCGGCCTCTTTTGGAAAAATTGCATCATCATACCATCACGCTGCATTCCCTAAAAAGTTAGGCAGAGGTCTACCAATGTACACCCACAGTTCGCCGGTAGACCCCATGTAATAGGGGACTAGCCTATATTGGAAAAATCTCTCTCGGATGAATTCAGGTGAAGTGAGCTTGAGGTCGCGGGAGATCGCTGGATGCGGGCAGCGCAGGACCGGTCATTGTGGCTATCTTTAGGGGAGGCCTCTGTTTGAGAATGGCCGTCCTCCAGCTGATTTGATGATTATGAGCTTGAGGTGAGCTTTCATTTCATCGATGCTAGAGATTAAATGATAAGACTTTAAGGTTGCTTTTCCTAAACTCACCGTTGGAGATTTATACATAATAGCGCTACTGGACTTTCTACACTTGATGCTGTCCCAGTGTTGGATATTGAAAGAGTGACGTAATTTTCAGGATATTTTTAAACGCTCCTTTTATATAGTGTTTTTTATCACAGCGCAATTTATAACTGGTATGTACCAGTTTCTTGGTAATGTTTACGCCACCACTTCATTTTGGTAACGTCCCGGCCAGTATCATCTCGAAAACACCAACCCGCCAGCACGCTGCCCGCGAACCGACACCTTTTTATATGATTTATCAATACAAAAATTACTCTAACCCATACAATTGAAAGCCTAAATTTGAATGGCAAATTATTAGCGGTATCAACGCTATGCTGTTTTAATATGCGATGACCTAGTACACTGTGGATAATAAATGACAATCGTCATTACTAACTAGTGTTACTAGTGGGTTTTCGTTGATCAAAGCGCGTATCATTGTGTTTCAATACATAAAAATTGTACACAATGCCACCAAATTATCAATTCAGACGAAATGCAATTAATGTCATTCTAATTCATCAATAACTGCTATTGAATTATAGGTCCTTTTTGAATGACCGTTATTTGATTATATCACATATTATGCGTGAGTGCGTATTATATATGTACTAGCTTCTGCCCGCGACTTCGTCCGCGTCACAGTTGATGTGTTATCCTACGGGTACCGTACATTTTCCCGGGATAAAAAGTAGCCTATGTGTTATTCCAGACTATAATCTATCTTTGTGCCAAATTTCATCCAGATCCATTCAGCCGTTTAAGCGTGAAAGAGTAACAAACATCCATACATCCATACATCCATACTTACAAACTTTCGCCTTTATAATAGTAAGTAGGAAGTAGTAGGATGTACGTATGTATTACAGAGAATCGACATGCGGTCAATTCTGGTAACTAAAGGTGATGGCTAAATGACTGCCCCCGAGCCAGATACATTCTGGAATGTATATGAATCTTACATAACCTCATAATATTTAAAAAATCATTCATGAATTATGTAGTGTTTAATATTTTCCTAGCACTTTCGTGAACTATTAAACATAATAAAGTACCTAAAAAAAAGAAAAACTTTTCATCACAAACATTCGCTTATAAATATACAACCTCATTTTCGTTTTTAGGTTTATTATTTTTCGAAAGTGTCAGTTGAAAAAAATTATATACCTACTGTCAAACACACCTTTTTTCCTTTTTAGGCAATATTATTTTAGCATTATATTATTCCCAAAAAGTATCTGAAACTTTTTTACATGAAATACTAATAGGCTAAAGCCATTCAGCATTACATTGTGCTAGGTACCATATTTATACATGGTACCTGGCACATGGGGCAGTGGTCTATACTTCCATTTAGCCATCTCCTTTGGAAACTATGGGTCGGTAGATACATTATTATACAAGGCAAAGTTTGCATCCACGTCACAGAGGGCTATCATAAAGGATGTTAATCTATATCCTATATATAAAACTAGCTGTTCCCCGCGGTTTCACCCTCGCTGCTCAGCACCTGTTGGTCGTAGCGTGATGTTACATAGCCTAAT
This sequence comes from Caradrina clavipalpis, assembly GCA_932526535.1. Classification (NCBI taxonomy): domain Eukaryota; kingdom Metazoa; phylum Arthropoda; class Insecta; order Lepidoptera; family Noctuidae; genus Caradrina; species Caradrina clavipalpis. The sequence continues at coordinate 4,768,803 of OW052088.1, forward strand.
AGCCTTCCTCAAGAAATGGACTATCCAACACTAAAAGAATTTTCCAATTCCAACCAGTAGTCTCTGAGATTAGCGCGTTCAAACAAACAAACTCTTTAGCTTTATAATATTAGTATAGATATAAAATTCTGGTGTCACAGTGTTTGTATCCAATCTTTTCCGAAACGGCTTAACCGATTTTTATGATTTTTTGTGTGTGTATTTGGTAGGTCTGAGAAAAGGTCGTTAATTATTTTTTATAAGTCAAAAAATAATGTATAGGTACCCCTGGAAATAATTTATATAGCAAGCGTATTCGCCGGAGCAGCCAGTAAAAAAAATATATTTGATATTTACTACTTTTTTCAGCTGTTAATATTTGACAGTATTTCAGAAAACACCTTTTTTAAAGAACGGAATCGCCCCGATCCGTATGTGGCAGGTAGTGTCGCGCGTGTATATATCATCGTGTGCATTTGGGCTTACCGTCCCGCCATGCGCCAGTCTAAACCCAGCGGCAAGATGATCACTAGCATAGTTATCTCCTTAAATTTGACGTGGATACAAAAGTGCACCTTATTACATTAGACAAATATCATGAAATCGCTAGTTTTCATAATATTTTACAGGATATTGCTAATAATACAATATTTGCAGACACTTTCCGTAAGCCTACTTCAGCCATACACTTTATAGGGCGGAATTTTAATGCTAAAACATAAACAATATAATCTCTAAATGTCCTTCGCATTTTGTGTAATCATTTATTTATTTACTGTATTACTTACTAAGGTCTATTATACGGTCAATGACCTATAAATAAAGCAGTTTATGTAAAGGCACTGATATACTTTTATCACAATTATCCTTGGTATTCAGAAACAAAAGTTACTAACGTTTATGATCAAAGTTATTGATGTTTATTATAATCAAAGTTATGGAACATTAGGTAAATTTGTCAGTTTAGTCCGTTCATGAACCTCTAATCGCTTCTGCAAATGACTCGGTATTTACGATACTACATTCATCATCGGCTTAGCCTTTTCCAAACGATGTTGTGGTCGACTTCCAGTCCGACCAGTTGCAACTGAATACCAGTATTTAACATACTATAATTATGTACTGCTGCTGCTGCTGTCACATACAGCAGCTACATATTTCTACATATTTGGTGTTACTGCTTATCAGACCTCCACAACCCACCCAGTTACTGGGTAACACAATATCACTTGGAAGGACTGTTATCAGATTTTTGGGTGCATCTACGAATGACAGCCGGAACCAACGGCTTTACGTGGTTTCGGAAACATGGAGGTGCCACAGCACAACCTTCAAATGTCTCGCCTTTTTTTAGAAATTTTGACTAAAATATGTGTGTTCTAATTTAACTTGCTTTCATCATTTGAAAGCGGTAGATTTTACAAAGGACAAAAATGTTGCGATCTTCTTTATTTCATAAACCTACATTCTAAGCAATTATAGTTATTTTTCATAAAATTCTAAACAAACTGTAGATACCAAAACAAATATGGCCGCCGACTCCTAACTGAATAAGTCCTTCAGCTGAATGTATGACGCATTTCCCGTAAGTCGGATTCTTTGTGAAGCTTTCAGTGCAAATGCTTCAGTGAAAAATACGTTTTGCGCTTTTATGTTTTAAAACCGGAGTTCCACCTATGTGGAAATACTGAAATAGTAAAAAAAGGAGCGCTGCGACCGAAGTGGAATTATGCAGTGACACGAAACCCCAGGAATACCGACAACAAGTTGGCTGGACTTAGGGTTGTTGAAATATCGGATTGCGTCGGTTTTATACGGACTTTCTGTGGCCAATGTGTGTTTTTAACTGCCTCGTTGGCCTAGTGGTCCTAAGCGCGACTGCTACGCTAGAGGTCTTGGATTCGATTCCCAGGTCGAGCAAAAAGTGTTGTTGTTGGGTTTTTCTGTGAAATTCTCAGTAGCAGCTCGGAGTTTGGATTTGTGCCCGGTTAATGGCAATAGGCTCGCCCCCTATTACATGGGACCTAAATATACTGGCGAACTGTGGGTGTACATTGCTACACCTCTGCCTAACCCTTCGGGGAATACAGGCGTGATGGTATATTTATATTTATTTAATTCTGTGGCCATTTTTCAGTGGATAAAAGAACTCATGAATACGAACAACTTTTGCTACCGAACGAATTCAGGGAAAAATCAGCTGCTCCCTACAAAAATGCAGTAGTCTACAACATGTTTGGAACAGCTGTTTTTGTTTCATAGTAAAAGTTTTTCGTATTCATGAGTAAAATGTATTTGGGATGTATTTTGCCGGGGCTGCGAGTTGTTCGAAAGAGATACCGCGCTCCCGGAACGTAAAGGGCACAAGAAGGAACATGGATGGGTTTTAGTCAGTAAAAGTCTCACAGTCCCTTCCGCCCCCGAAGCCCGAAGTCATTTGATGAATTAACATTGGCTAAAAAATTGCATGTATTTACGTTAGGTACTTGAATGCTATACCCAAATGACTCTTGATGGTTTTGGTTTGACCTGATCAGCTGGCAATTTTTTTTTTTATGTCTTTAAAGAGAATGTGTTTCGTAATTATATCGTGTAGGTGTCGCAAGCTCAGAATTGGGATTCGTTGGGATCCAAGACATTTGAATAATTTCTCCGGGACTGGTCGAGCTTCATTGCCTCGGCGCTTTTCTGGTGGTCTTCGCTCTTAATTCTGACTTCCAGACATTGCAGTGCTTGAGAACAGTGTGCAGACATATTTAATTTCAATATTAGAGATCATTCATCCCAAGGTTTCCAATTCTATTTGTTATTGCTCCATATATAGTAACTTTTGAATGATGTGAGTCATAAAAGTGTATTCTATTTGTAGCATAAACAACTCATTCACGACTTCAAATACTTACTTTATCTTAATATACCATCACGCCTGTATTCCCCGAAGGGTTAGGCAGAGGTGTACCAATGTACACCCACAGTTCGCCGGTATATTTAGGTCCCATGTAATAGGGGGCGAGCCTATTGCCATTAACCGGGCACAAATCCAAACTCCGAGCTGCTACTGAGAATTTCATAGAAAAACCCAATAACACTTTTTGCTCGACCTGGGAATCGAACCCAGGACCCCTTGCACGGCAGTCGCACTTGCGACCACGAGACCAACGGGGCAGTTAATATTTTTATAAACTATACTAGACCCTGCCCGCGAGTTCCTCCGCGTCAAAATTAAATGTATTTATTATTCCACGGGGACCGTACATTTCCAGAATAATCACCAGACTATAAGCTATCTCTGTGCCAAATTTCACCCAAATCTGTTCAGTCGTGTTGACGTAATTGAGTATCAAACTCCCATCTAAACTTTCGCGCTTATATAGTAGTAAGATCTAAAATATTATAAGCGACTAGCAACCCTACCGTAACTTGATTGCGGCCACGCTATTATGATTTTAGTTTTCCGTAGAAATTCAGTTCGTCATTACGATAGGAAATGCTTGGAGAAGTTCGTTTCGGTGCTTCTATTTAATTATCTGTTCACTGGAACGGGTTTCACTAATAAGGTTTAGTTTTAGTAAGTTTCTCGAAGTGTACTTATTCCGAGGAATTCTAATTCTAATAATCCAAGTGTATTATTGGCCCACTGCAGGGCAAAAGCCTCTTCTCATACAGAGAAGGCAAGAGAATTGATTACCAAGCTTGCTTGATTTCACTTTTTTTTTGTTCGGGATGGGTAAGCTATTTTCTCTAGTCTAGGAGTGTGATTTTTATTAATTATAAGTCCAGGTTTCCTCACGATGTTTTCCTTCACCGATATCAATCATGCCCAGGATAAACTTATATAGTACTGTCCCAGTATCCAATCCTCCACGCTCGTGCATAAATAAGGGAAATTCAAATGCAAAATAAACGATGTGTTTAGTAGCTATATTTATAAAGTAGTTACGGTAAGCAATATAAATCGTTCATCTGTGTCAAAGCAATTCAAGAAAACATTTTGAACGATATTTCGCGCAGTGCTCCATATTGCATCGTATATAAAACTGTTGAGTGGTTATTTTAGTTCCCAATAACTTCTGAAGTAAGTATATATATTTTAGTAGTAGTAGAGCTCTTTGAGAATAAGCTCGTCCGAAGAAGTAATACCTACCATATGTATTTCTGCTTCAAAATAGCGCTGCTGTGTTCCGGTATGATGGGTTTGGGTGCCGGTGTAATTACAGACACATCATCATTCATTTTTGTCTTTGGGATAGCAACGCATTTGGAAGGCCTCTAGTATTGCAAATGTCTATAAGCAGAGGTGACCGCTTAACATCAGGTGGGCCGACCGATGGCTTGTTTGCCATCCAACGATGTCCTTTTGATTTGTGTCTTTTACTGTTTTAACGTTTCAAGTCTTTAGTTTAGTGTTTTTTCTGAGCGACTCGATGACAGTCTACATGAAGTCGGCTCAGTGTTAACCCAGTATCGGTATTTTGGCAATATGCTCGCCTCCTTTTATTTTCTCTTTTTATACTTAACTAACAAAAAGTTCAATACATTTTCTCAGCGATTTAGTGCAGTATAACCGGGGCAAACCCCGCAAGGGCATCCAAGGAATCGTCCTTGGATGCCCTTGCACAATGCGTTTAGGGATACTCATGACGATAAGTTTGGCACAGTGGCTTAGCGATTGACTGCTTCGCTGTATGTCGCGAGTTCAATTCCCGCACGGGGCTTACATTTGTATTTCTTACAGATAGTTGTTCCGGGTTTGGCTTTTTATGTACATATGTGAGTTTATATGATTGTAAATGCACCCACAATACAGGATAAATTCCTAGAGGGGGGCAAAGGTTTTTAAAATTGAAAAACAAACATCGTCTCAAGTTCTATCATATTTAATTTCGGCAGAAATGTCAAACAGGCCACAGTGAGTTGGCCCCGAGTTATGTAACTCTCTAAAATTATTTACATAGCTGTTATTAAACCACATCTCGATAGTTGGTTATACTTTTCTCTTTCCGCAGAGATTTTCGCGGATTTTTGACTTGTTGCTATGTTTCTCGCCTAGAAATTTTGTCATGATGATATTTGATACCTTCGTAAGTTTTGCAACTTTTGTATAATTCCATAGTTTTAGGTATAAATGTTTGTAAGCTTATTCTCGTAATTATACTTTTAATTTAAATCTTACTGTCCCAATGTAATTGGATTGCAATGTGATGGCCTGAAACACAGGTTTAAATTAACCTAGATCGGGCGGGTCGCTACCTAACATTGCAATTCCGAACTATCGATACTTGCTCCTATAATTATTTAGTTTTAGTTAATTTTTAGGCACTGTAATTTTATGGAAAATCTTGTTATCTGTTTGGTTTTATGTACACTTTTTTGTAAACATTTTTATTTGAATAAATTATTATAATTATTAAATAATTGTGTGGAATGCTGAGTAGCCGATGGTCTTTTTTTTTAAGGATCTATCTTTATCGTGTGGGCAGTAAGGTCTAACGAGCCTACACACTCTAGTTTCAGAGTTTCTAAACCACCTCAAGGGCCTCTGCCACGGTTACCGATATCACTTAATCACTTACGATGGGACTGTCAACCGTATTGCAGTAAATATCCCTAATTGAAAATGGAATAATAAAAAAAAAATAACCACTTTTTGTAGTTAGTAATACTTTTCTCTTTTCGCCCAGCATTTTGCGGCTTTTCAACTTGTTGCAATGTTTCTCGTGCAAATGCTAGTGGTGTACTCTGCACTCGTTACTCACTACCGCCTTTATTAGCGCAATTTGTAGAATAGATTTTGTTGCTGCAATTTTCTCGACACGCGCTTCTTTGGACAGTTTCTTTATTATTTTATGCCATTGATTGCTTTTGTAGAACTTATTGCGTTTCAATTTATTGGGAATTTATTCAGTAGTTTTTTGAAAATAGAAAATAATTTTAAATTGCGAGACAAGTGGTTATTGAAGTTGGAGCTGGAATATAACCAAAAAGTTTTAGTGTTTTTCTAAATTGAATGCAAACCTCCTTTGACGACTTTTCTTTATTTTTCATAATTTCTGTTTTCAGCCTGATATTTTAACAAATCTGTGTGATATCTTGTACGTACTGACGGTAGTAGCTTTTGCTATTTTAGTTTACTATTCATTCTAAAAATAAAATAATGTGTTTGTTCATAAAATATCTCGATCTTGCTCATGAGATTGCTTGCGTATGGATTATGGACTTAACAATTTTTGTACACAACTCTCGTCATACTTGTGTTTAACTACTACTACTACGATGTATTACGATTACTTGTGATAATGGTGCGACAGCAGAGAGTTGTGATTATCACCTCTAGTTGATGATCACAACACAAACAACAGAAACAAAACAAGAACTAACCTAAAAAAAAGTATATGAATTTCTCTAGAAATTCTTATACTTTAGGTAATCATTTATTTTTATCTTTTTATTTAAATTTTTAATCTTATACTTTTTACTTTTTTTTTAATGTTTTTTGGGGTGACTTTGGTCTCGTAGTGTGTTTTTGATATATCTATATTTCTGTTATGGCGCTTCTAAACCGGCTATATTTTTTCGATAAATGTCTTGCTGCAATATATTCATTGGCTATTCTATTAAAAAATGTTGTATCTACAATTTTGCAATAAAAACGGTATCATCTTAACACACAGACAGATATTTTCATATTCCTATTTTCCACAAAAAAAGCTAAATTTCAATAATAATGGCTAGACTGGTACCATTATAATATTACGTTACTCACATAAAGGTCGTTGACATGCGACGCCGGTATCGTCAACCGCAAGTAGAAACAGTTGAAACACGTAAAACCGCCCTATGAAATAATGGCGGAGTCAATGTCAAGCTATGCGGTTGACATTACATACAACATACATACATACCATCACGCCTATATTCCCCGAAGGGTTAGGCAGAGATGTACCAATGTAGTATACCCGCAGTTCGCCGGTATGTTTTTAGGTCTCATGTAATAGGGGGCGAGCCTATTGCCATTAACCGGGCACAAATCCAAACTCCGAGCTGCTACTGAGAAATTCATAGAAAAACCCAATAACACTTCGCTCAACCTGGGAATCGAACCCCAGACCTCTAGCGTAGCAGTCGCGCTTAAGACCACTAGGCCAACGAGGCAGTTACATACAACGTTAGCACGTAAACATGACGGCAGTATAAACACCCCTTTATTATCTTCTTTCCACGCTTGAATCTTCTTTACATGGTATGAAACGCCGCTCCCGCTGTATGTACGCTTAAATCTTTTAGGGTCGGTTCATATCTGACGGAAAATGCGTCGAGCGTATCGTCGCTCTTAGGTAGACGCGGTAACGCATCATCGGTTAGGTGTGAAAGGTTGAATGTTTTATTATGTATTTGACTGTTTTGGCGTTACGCGACCGATAAAACGCGACGCATTTTCCGTCAGATATGAACCGACCCTTAAACTACGCAACGGATTTTAATGCGTTCATCTATAGCTATACTGATTCAAGAGGAAGGTTTATACGTATAGAACATCACGCTACGATTAAAGGGAGCGGAGCAGTAATCAAAGACGTAACTGAAAACGGGTGACACCGCGGGCTGAAGAGTTTATTTGTTCTAATCTCAAGAATTTCTGATTGGATTTGAAAAAATGTTTTGGTGTTTTATAGCGCTTTTATCAAAAAGGTTATAGGCTATATAACATTATGCTACGACGCGCGTGAGTGGCAGTAAATGAAGACGTAACTTAGCGCTATGAAACCGCGTGGTATAGCTAGTATATAAACAAATAAAAAAATGGGTTTTTCTATGAAATTCTCAGTAGCAGCTCGGAGTTTGGATTTGTGCCCGGTTAATGGCAATAGGCTCGCCCCCTATTACATGGGACCTAAATATACCGGCGAACTGTGGGTGTACATTGGTACACCTCTGCCTAACCCTTCGGGGAATACAGGCGTGATGGTATATTTATATTTTTTATTTTTTAAATGAATGTGTGTATGTTTGTCATCTATGCGTTACTACATTTTTGATTAGATTGTGATTAAACTTTGATGGGTTGTTCTGTGTAAACCCGAAAAGGTTTTCGATAAAAAAACGAGGACTAAGTCGTGGACAGTAGCTCGTAAGAATAATCCCATTTGTGTCTAATACTTTGTTTATCATACTTTGATAAAGGTTGTTAGGAAACTTTTCTATCTATATTTTGAAGGAAAACAACATTACTTTATATTCTCGATACCTACACGATCGGCAGAAATAATGTACATGAAGTCTAAGAGAGTTTGTAAAGATTTTTTAAAAGAACAATTTCCTCTTTACAACTGCCTCGATACCCTAGTGGTTCTAAACGCGACTGCTACGCTAGAGGTCTTGGGTTCGATTCCCAGGTCGAGCAGAAAGTGTTATTGGGTTTTTCTATTAAATTCTCAGTAGCAGCTCGTAGTGAAGATTTGTGCCCTGTTAATGGCAATGGGCTCGCCCCCTATTACATGGGACCTAAATATACCGACGAACTGTGGGTGTAGGTACATTATTACACCACTGCCTAACCCTTCGAGGAATACAGGCGTGATGGTATTTTTTTTTATATTATGTTTCCTCTTTATTTTATGATCTGTATGATAAATAGGTAGGTAGGTAGAGACAGCCTATTAATACGATCTCACAAATAAACCGTCTAAAAGCAACATCAATCAATTAACTTGCCTGTCAGACCTTATTACTGTAGGTACCGTCAAACAAGCTATCTACACTCATATTATAAAGAGGAAAGACTTTTTTTTTGTTTGTTTGTGCCGAATAGGCCTCCGGAATTACTGGACCAATTTTAACAATTTTTTCACCAATAGTTAGCTACATTATTCTTAAGTAATATAGGCAGGTAGTTCGCTAGTCTGATAGACAGGGAGCAGGATTTTTCAAATACGCAAACTCCTCATCTAATGAAGTATGTTTGAGTAAAAATTATAGCTATATTAGGAATAGAGTTTTATTTTCAGCGTAAATAATTACTGTTAACAGTGACGCACGTAAAACATTGTGCTTTTGGGTGCATGCAATAGCGATGGAGTCGAGGGGATATTTAAAGTTTAGTAACAACATTTGAAAGTAGTAAATATACAAAATCATGGATGTTTGATATTCAATATAATCAAAACGTTTCCAGGGCAATTGCGATTATGGAAACCATTTATATATCCGTTGTCTTCATTAAGTCAATTCATCTTTTCACAAACGCTAGCTACATATTGAGTACCGAAAAATGTTTTCATTTCTAAAATTCTTACAAAAACTTTAGCTCTTAAATAGACAAAACCATCTATTTAAACATTTGAAGTCACAGCAATATCAAACATTCCTAAGCATATACACGTAAATCCTAAAACAAAAACTAAATATTCCTTTCCATTTTTACTTAGATTAAACAAAGCTTGGTAAATATTGGCGTGACACGCAAATTAAGCAGTTCATAGCTTCGACAAGGTCAAGAGTAAAGCAGTATGAATCATATCCATATTTTAATACGACTGAAGTATTTGTGTGGTCGTGTGACGTCATCAATGTTCTGTACTGCATGGATACTAACCAGTAGGTTAAGAATATAAACATAGGTTTTCAGGGTTCAGTACCCAAAAGGGTAAAACGGGACCCTGTTACTAAGACTTCGCTGTCCGTCTGTCTGTCTGTCCGTCCGTCTGTCACCAGGCTGTATCTCATGAACCGTGATAGTTAGAGAGTTGAAATTTTCACAGATGATGTATTTCTGCTGCTATAATAACAAAAACTAAAAACCAGAATTAAATGAATATTTAGGGGGCTCCCATACAACAAACGTGATTTTTTTTTGCTCGTTTTTGCTCGATATTGATAACGTCAACAGGCAGACGCTTGAAATATTCTCAGAATATAAAGTGATATATTCACTTTAAAAATAAATTATTAAATTAAAATAAAACAAATATTTAAGGGGGGCTCCCAAACATCAGACGTAATTTTTTTGTCGTTTTTATAGATGTACGGAACCCTTAATGCGCGAGTCCGACTCTCACTTGGCCGGTTTTTTTTATATCTTAGGATGGCATGCAAGCCGATGGCTCACCTGATGTTATGGCGTCACTGCTGTCTATAGACTAGAGGCCTTGCAAATGCGTTGCGATTTCAGAGGCAAAGTTGAAATATCTTTAATTATGTGCCTGTAACTACACTACCGGCACAACTACCCTTCTAACTGGAACACAGCAACACTGCTTTGCGGTAGAAGTCCCCGGACAAGCTTCTTCACAAAGAGCTCTACTACTTCTAGGTATCTAAACTGCCGTGCTAAACGCAAAAGCGGAATTTCAGGGAAAGCTAGTTTCGAAGAAATTGAAGTTTTGTGAATATAGTTTCCATAATTATTAAGTGTTATTGATATTTTTGCTTACCTTACTTTCTATATACCGCTGTTTTGCGTAGTTATGGAGGATGTTATAATTTCTGAAGGCCATTTCTCGTTCAGAATCTAGTCGCGATCTCATTTCAGCGACGATTAATGTCAAAAAATGTTAAAAATATGCATAATTTGGAGGATTTTTGACAAATCAAGAATGCGAGTTGATCCTAACAACGGGATGTGCCCGTCTGGTGTTCAGCCGATTTCGTATTTTTACTCATCCGGTAGTTGTAAAAGACTTGTTTTAAGAAAATAAGCGAAGAATTTATTGTTTCGTTTTTTAGTTCATATACCCTACTTGCTGTGAATCTTTTCTTTTGCCAGACAGTTTTTCTTTTTATTCAAAGATTTGTGACTTCGTTGAAAAAGTAGTAGCACGGCTGTAATCACGAAACACTATTATTTCCTAGAAAGTTAAAATAAGTTCTTAGTATAATGGAAGGCAGGATAAAAAATACTTTTTAAAATTGCCCAGTGTAGGGAAATATTGGAAAGGGATACCTATGTTGTCTTTCTTCAATCATGCGAATGGGACAGGGGAGAAGGGGATTAAGTGAAGGGATTTTTTTATTCCTAGTGATATTTACTTACGTTATTGATGTTTTGTTTTACTTGTATTGGTTTAGGTACGACTTTCGATATATGTTTTCGAATCAGTGATGTAGAAAAAAAGGGGGGTCAGGCAGCTTGATGTATTTTTTAATTGAAGATCAAAAAACAAGCAACCTTTTGACACGGCAACGCAACGGTCTGATCGGAATCGTCTTGAAAAGTTCAAATGTTAGCTGTAATACAAGTGCGCTGCCCGCGAGGCCTCACCTTTTTGTCTAGTCATTTAAAAAAATATTTTATCGCACACGATTTAAAGTTGTAATTTGATTGCCAAATTATTTGCTGTTTCGGAGCTCTTCTGTTATAACGTTAAATAATGGTTTTTATTATTATAAACAGTAGTATATAGACCATTTAATATACTCCCAAATACCTAAAACAAGGCACGCTGCATTTGCGTGGGTTATGGAGACATCAAAATAGTTATGAGTCAGTTTTGAAGCTGACATACTAGCCAATATTTTGGTGTCTTCATTGTTCCAAATTCGAATTCATGAATAAATATATTTAAGAGTTTAGTTTCCGTTTGCTTTTATTATTTTTATTAAGCTTTACAAAAAAATTGAACGTGTGTTGGTTTAGGTGTCCAAAAGTGTACCTACTGCTTAAATAAAATAATAAAATTTTAAAGTTATCGTTTAGTTTACTCCCAAGTGTTTTATACAATTTCATGTAAACGCAACTAAATTATACCATTGGTAGGGTTTTATAACCCTAGGAAAAGTATCCCTATATAATATTACAATCATGTACGTTTTACTAAAACTTAAGTTCACACCTTCGGGAGAGACGCAACAAACTACGCACAGCTTTTGAGTATCGCTGACACTTATATTTGTCTGTCTGGGGTTCTGTATAAAACTTGAATAATGCCCAAATTATGCTAATTTACGTAAATGATGCCTAAACGACCAGTCGAGTCACAGAAGTGTAACTTTATGCGGCTGGTCGTAGCACCGGGTTGCTTAGAATGTGTAGTTTAATCGAAGAAGTTAAATGCTTGTATACTTACTGTTGCGATAGGACTTAGTTGACCAAAGCTTCAACCTCTACTAATATTTCCATGTAAAATCTTCTCTCTCTTTATTTCTTGCGTTTATACACACCTTTGTGTGCTAAAATATTTTTTTCGTACTTTTTTGGGTAATCATCTTGAGATTTGGCTGGCATAACCGAAATTCAACCGGGAGAACATAGCAATGTTATTTATCAAATTATAAATGAATCAAACTCTACTTCTATTTTGCTTTCTGCTTCAATTTCATAAAATTTTGACTGACAGATCCAGTCCATTAACTCTGATTTATTATTTTAACTATCTTATGCCCGGGACTTCGACCGCGTAAATGTTGGTTATCACAGTCGTAGACGAAGTCGCAGAATAAAAAGTAGCCCATATCCTTTCTTAGGGTTCAAACTTATACCATACCTAATTTCTTCAAAATCGGTTCAGTGGTTTAATCGTGAACGCGTAACAGACAGACAGACAGGGTTAGGTACTTTTGCATTTATAATATTAGTTATGGATAATGATCCTTCTGATCTTTTCTGCATTTTACCACAGAACATTGTCCTACGTGAACGATAATTCTAGAAATAAACATAATGGCTAGAAGTCGGCATTGCGGTATACCTCGCCGGCTTTACACCCATATTTTGTAGTTCAAGTGCAATGGGTTACAAGTTCTATTAATACCGCAGCATTGCTTATGTTTGTAAGTAGGATAAATTGTAGAAAATGATGTAAATATTGTTTGAGTTGTTAAAATACACAAATTTTAGAGTGCTTTTTTTACCGTTGGGAAATTATCAAATGATTTCCCCCACCTCTAGTGTCAGACTTTTACTGACAGACTGAATTCCACCGATAAACTCAATAACACTATAAACTTCCTCAGAACTGCCTCGTTACCCTATTGGTAAGCGCGATTGCTACGCTAGAGCAGGTTCGATACCCAGGTCGAGCAAAAATGTTATTGGGTTATTCTATGGAATTCTCAGTAGCAGTCAGGGGGGGCTCGCCCCCTATTACATGGGACCTAAACATACCGCCGACTGTGGGTACATTGGTACATTTCTGCCTAACCCTTCAGTGAATAAAGGCGTGATGGTATGTATGTAGTCGGCCATACAATATTAAAATTAAATACTTATACAAAAGGAAACATAATCCTAATCAATGTCCATATCACCATTTACACCGAAACGTATCGTTATTCATTGTCCTGTTATCAGTGACGTTATCAGTCGTGAAATGAAGGAAAGTCTGTTTAAGGGTCACCACTTCTGCATCAGGTCATGACGTGTACGCATTGATAAGGTATCAGCATCACATGACTGTGTCAGCTTATTGTAGCTGGTGTATCATTGTTTTGTTGTTATCTATGGTCGAATATATAAAAAAAACTGTGTGTAGGGATATAAAAAACTAGCTTCTGTGTGCGACGTCGTTCGCGTGTTTTTTTTTACCCGCTTTAAGTTACATCTTTGGTTACTGCTCCGCTTCTATAGCCCATAGCGTGATGTTATATAGCCTATAGCCTTTTTCGATAAATAGACTAACTAACACAAAAAGATTTTTTCAATTAGTACCAGCAGTTCCTGGGGTAGCGCGTTCAATCAACCAAACAGACAAACGAACTCTTTAGCATCAAATATACCATCAGTTATACCATCACGCCTGTATTTCCCGAAGGGTTAGGCAGAGGTGTATCAATGTACACCCACAGTTCGACGGTATTTTTAGGTCCCATGTAATAGGGGGCGTCAAATATCTATACCTTTTTTTTTTTTTTTTTTGTTAGCCATTACTGTCCCGCTCCTGGGCAAAGGCCTCCCTCCACTTCTTCCATTCTTCTCTTTTCAGCGCCTCGTCTTTCTTCAAAACTGGAGAGACAAATAGGTATATTTGTCTCTCCAGTTAAAATTAAATATAATCAGGTATTTATTTAAAAAAAACTGATAAAACTTCGTAGAAATGTTTAAAAGTGGAAAACAAGTTGTTCTAAGCTCATCATAGGAACTAACTTTTCTTTTGAATTTTTAATAAGCGTTTCTTCAAGTTTTCATGATACTAAAAGAACCCATTAACAAACATGGAATTAATTTATTTAGCACTAGCTTTGGCCTGCGACTTTGTGTACCTGTATGTCGATTATGGCAGACGCAGATAAAAACGTGGATTAAAAAGTAGCCTTTGTTCTAAATCTAATTTCCTATTTTTATTACAACTGGGCGGTTTATATTAATATTGTAATCTTACCACTTACTTCATAGTTAAACATGCGAAAACTTGGATGATTGCGTGTTACTCAAACATGCCAAAACGGCTGGTCGGATGTGGATGAAATTCGATTTAAATTGATTCGGATTCAAATCCGAAATAGCAAATAGGCATATTTTGAAAAAAAAAAAGACAATGTTTTCCTTGGGATAATATAACAATTTTAACGCGAATGAACACGCGGGTAGAAGCTTAATAAAATACAACAGATATATGTAGAGTTGAAAATTGCTTGCATCATATAATTCCTGTGCAAATACTTTATAAATGCTCTAAATGGGTGTGTTTATTCCTGGTAACGCCAAATGTTTAATATCCCTGGTGCCTTTAAAATTCTCCGAATTTCCCTGTGTGTTGACAACCACTGATTAAAGCGTTTTATTGATCGTGGGGTTTTACCTCCCTAAAGGTAAATACATCAAAACTGCATATTAACTTTAACATCGTCAAAGCAATATAAATGCCTGAAAGTTCCTGAAAATCCAGCATCAAATGCAGTTCATAATAAACCCTTTGACTATCAGAGAGTAAAATTCACAAGTTAAATGTTTACACTACGTGGAACTGTTTATTTAAAGCTTGTATTGCGAATATCCATGATCCAAAAATGTTATTATATAAAAAGTGTAGACCAAAAAAATGCAGGATTATACCTGTCAATATTTTTTGTTTTGAGAACTTTTTGACTACGGAGATATTGGACGGGCAAAATTCTAACATTGTTTTTTTTATTTTTATGAAAGTAATTTTAATTTGTTGTAACTAATATTTCAACACTCTACCGGCCCCTGTACTGACGATTGTATTGTTTTGCTTAATTATTTTTTTAATAATTTAATTTTTGCCTGGCAAGTCATGTAAGGCACACGCTAGTGATTAAATTCGAAGGGCAAATTTGAAGGGTCACCGCTATCAAATTCGATGGGTAGGACTATACATATCTATACTTATGCTAATATGTAACACTACAAAGAAGAGAGGCAGTTTCAGTTCAAGCAGAAGAACATAATAGGCTGATAACACCCACTTATAATTCTAGCATTATCTCTAAGTCTAAGCGAGGTGTAGTCACACAAGCTGTTGCCAACTCCCGGATCAAAACTGTTTGCATATTCCGCTCTGTTTCTCATTAATTTATTACAATAAAATCTACCAAACTTTCGGTAAACGACCCAGCATTTGAACAAAAACCCTTTCAAATACCGACATCCAGCTTAAGACCGACGCTCCACCGCACAGACATATAAAACCTTTCATTTTAACAACGCAAATATTTATCATTGGTATGTATAAAAATATTTGTAGCCGTAAGGGTTTGTACAGACGGACTACACACAGTGTTGTCAGATAATGATTGTCATGTCGTATACTAAGGCACATTTTCACAAAAATCACTAAACATATTTAGCGCACAATGGTGCCGATTCCCTTGTTGACAAACTAAACTAAAATTAGAAAATTTATATCTCTTACTAACATACAGCGAAAGAAAAGGACGGTAAAACCTTAGAACTAAGTTAGAGATGTCAAATTAGTTTTGCCTTGAACTTTTCCGTGTTTTTAATCAACGCTTTCTGACATGTCAACTATAATTGTATAGAGGTTTTAGATCAACTAAAATTGACAAGTCTTATTCACGTCCGTCCCTTTCTTGTTTAATTGGAAAGAAAAAGATAGAAATAGTCTAAATTAAGTTTAGCTTGTGCATAACAGAATCGACACCAATGATGTTCTAAATACGTTTAGGCACTAAATGTATTTAGTGTCGTGTGTTGTGTGTATTTACTGTCACATTGTAAGACCACCTTTTACCAAAATCACTAAATACATTTAGTGCCTAAACGTATTTAGAATATCATCTCATCCCTGTCATATTGTTAGAAGGTGACAGAGACAGAATGTAATTCTGTCAGAATGCTAAATGATTTTAGTGAAAGTGAGCCTAAGTCTGTCTCAGTAACAAAACTTTATTTTATTTTATTGGATCTTTCCAAACAACTTTCCAACATTAAAATAAGCATCTACAAAATATAGTATATCATGTTACAATATTCAATAATGCACATTTAATTACAGGTAACCACAGCGTACACATTTGCTCGGCAGCTTTCGTGCGAGTAACGTTGTTGGTAGCGGTACGACACTGCGAAAAAGTCAGTATGGACCTTTTTTTATAACATTGTTATCACAGAGCGTTTTCAGTGCTATATTCACTATAAAACAGGACACACTATCATCTTCTTAAGAATATGCTAGGTCATACAGACAAGGCTTTTTTTTACGGAGGGGAAATCTTCAAATCACTTCTCCCGGCCGCCTTGGGCGGAGCGGGAGGGAGTGTCAGACTTTTACTGACTAAAACCCATCCATGTTCATTTGCGTTACGGGGGGACGGTATCTCTTTCGAACAACCCGCAGCCCCGGCAGACAAGGCTAATTTAATACATAGGTATGTCGTCATAGTCATATTCATATCATCGGATTCCACAATTGTTCGTGTTAACAAACAATGGCTAGATCCTGGGATTGTATCCAGGTTTTAGCTGGATCCTGTATGGTATAGCAATATTTATATTAATTATAAATAATAAGAATACCATTATGTTATATTGTCCCACTGCAAGGCAGACCTTTTGTCATAGAGAGAAGCCACGAACTTTGATCACTACGCTTGCTCAAGGCTATATAAAATTATATAAGAAAATTACAATGAAATAAATGTTGTATCAATAAATGGACCTTTTATAGAATGTTGAGACATGTGACGTTTTGTTTTATCGTTGCCCCACACTAGGAATTTCTCCTGTATTGTAGGTGCGTTAACAAACATATAAACTAACATATACAAACCACCAGACCCGGAACAACAATCTGTAGGTCATACAAATATTTATTCTGTGCGGGAATCAAACCCGCGACACGCAACGCAGCAGTCGATCGCTCGGCCACTGTGTGGCACTATAGTCACTGTGTGCCACGTTTGGAAGAATCTTTAGGATCACACGAAATCGCGCTATTCTATAGAATAAAAATCGTGCGTTTGCGTCATAATCCTTCAGCCAGACGGGCGCTCCCCTAGCTTGTAGCACACCTCTGACTGTCTAAATAAAAGAGTACCACACAACTGGTCCCAGACCGGTTATAAACTAGGGTATAGGTACTTTAGTTGACACGTGTTGGTTTTATAACAGAGAGTTTGGTCCATCAGTCTGTTGAGCAGTTTTTGTTGATTGAAAATGAACTTTGATATAGTAGAAATAGAGTTTAAAACAGCTGAAAAGTGTAAGACAATAAATGTCATGTGAGTTATTACTTGCACGTAATTTTCTACTCCATTTGTGACGATGTTCTAGAACATATACTGAATTGATTCTGTACTTACCCACGCCACGTTAAGTTACTCTTTGGTGACTGCTCTGCTCCTGTAAGTCGCAGCGTCATGTTTTTATAGCCTATAACCTACCCCGATAAACGAACTATATAACGCACAAAGACTTTAATAAATTGGACTAGGAGTTCCTAAAGTTTCAAACAAGCGAACTCTTCAGCTATAACCTCTGCCCACACGACCGAGAATCGGCCCGATTCTCGGTCGTTTCTTATCGCCGACGAAGAAATCTGTCAAAAATCGGCCTGATTATCGGTTGTGGAGGCAGACCCTAAAGGATTAATATGAGGATAGATAATTATGACGCAGCTGTGTGGTTCCAGCACTCCCCATAATCCAAAAAATAATATAGCAAACAAAATATTATTATAAGCACAATATAAAAGCTAACTAAACAAGATATAAAAGAGGAAGGGAGGTATTGTACTAATCTTTACAAAAGGACTTATAGGATTTATTCCCCGTCGGAACAGGAACTATTCTTTTGTAGTTAGTACAATTGACCTAATTCTTTAATAGGCTAAGCTAAAGAAAGGTTCTTTGTTGATAAAATGATACCATCATTAATATTTTATAAGTTACGGGATATACCTAACTAAGTAGCTTTTGTCCGCGGCTTCGTCTGCATAAACGTCGGTTATCGCGAATGCAGATAAAATCGTGGAATAAAAAATACCCTTTCTTGGGGTTCAAACATACCCCTTATTAAATTTCATCAAAATCGGTTCAGTGGTTTATTCGTGAAAGCATACAGACAGACAAAGTTACTTTATCATTTATTTTATGATTAAGATTTAACTTCGAGTAAAAGAAGAATTCGAGTAATTTTCGTTATACTATTATGAATGAATACTTCTTTCATATTTTTTTAGGAAAAATCTGAATGGAAAGTGTCAAGTCTAGAAATCGTAGACTCAAATAGAAAAATACGACTAACTCCGGTCATGATGTCCCACTGGTTAAGGCGCCTGACTTTTTCAATTCATATGTATTTCTAAGGCTATCTCGGACATCACGGATATCGGTGAAGGAAAATTGTACTTTATTATGTTTAATTAAAAGTCTGAAATCGCCAGTCCGCCTTGACAATTAATTTTCTTAGCAATTTTAGGTAGCGTATTTTCCTAAGCCTATATTGTTTCTTTCAGAATCAATGGTCACGCAACGAAGAGTTTTGAAGTTTACTTATCTATTACTAGCTTTTATCCGCAACTGCTTGAATTTATTACGGCTCCCATTTTAACCGTCTCAAAAAAGTCGGAGGTTATCAATTTGTGTATTTTCTTTTCTTTTTGTTACGTCAAAACTCCCTTATTTATCCGATTCGATTTTTTAAATTTATTTGTAAGCATCATTTATTACACCTTTAGATTGGTCCCTTAGAAAATTTATGAGAATCGGTCTAGTACATTGTTTTTTTTTTGTATAATAAAATATAGCCATTAGTACTCAGGAATGATAATTATAGCTTTCTATTTGCGAATGAATCAGTAGTTCTGCCAAACAAAATTTCAAATTCGTTAGCTTTATAATATGAGGTTTTTTTTTTTTTTTTTATAGACGGGAAATCATCAAATAACTTCCCCCGCCCTGGGCGGGGCGGGAGGGAGTGTCAGACTTTTACTGACTAAAACCCGTCTATGTTCCTTCATGTGCCCTTTGCGTTCCGGGGGCGCGGTATCTCTTTCGAACAACCCGCAGGTAATATGAGGATGAGTGAAAGGCGACTAACCAAAGGGACAGATGTGAGTGGCAATGCCGGGAGGGAACGCCCTAGAAAGACTTACCCTGACCTTATTGGTAAGGTTCTTCAGAACGGTCAGGTGCGCAGTACTCGTAGCCGGCGTGCTTGTATGACCAGATGTATGAATGTGGACGAGGCGAAAGGAGTATGTAAGGATCGCAGCAGGTGGCGTTCCGTGGTTTCTGCCTAGCCCCATGGGAAAAAGGCGTGAGTTTATGAATTATAATATTAAAGTATAGATTTAAAAGTATCTGAAAATAGTACAATCTACTTATATTTTTCAGGGATTAAACAGGTGTTCTAAGGACAATAGGATCATGCCCTTCCTCGTACGAACAAACACAATAGTCAGAAACAACAATAAATGTCTGTATTGTTTACTCTAAGACCTATGTTATTCCTATTTATTAATAGAGTTCAAAGCCCCGCGACATAATTATAATATTAGTCACAGCGATTATACATTTTTATGCGTCGTTTATAACTGTTTTGATATCGTTATCAAGTAACTGGTGAGCTGTGGGGACTATTGTTGTTTGAATATGTAATAAATAGTGGATATTATTACTTATTAAAATGGGAGTATAACATAAACTTGACCTAAATTTCTTGGTTTGAGCAGGTTTGTGAACTTTGAAACACACAAAGTTGGTCAAGTTGTATTTGAAATAAAACAATAGCTTTTATCAGCTGTTTTTATTAATACTGTATTATAGTTATGTTTTTAATTCATATGTTGAAGTACCACCATAGCATCATACCTATTTCTGCTCCAAAGCAGAGTTGCTGTGTTCCGGCTTAAAGAGTATGGGTGCCGCTGAAATTACAGCCACGTAAGACATTTCAACTTTGTCTGTGGTATGGCAACTCATTATCAAGGCCTCTGGTATTGCAGATTTCTATAAGTAGAAGTATGGCCACTAAACATCAGGTGGCGGGTTGGCTTGTTTGCCATTTAAAGACAAAAAAGAAAAAAATGTAATAACTTTAAATAATAGGCCCTAAAAATAACTTTTTGAAAACCACTTCGGTGGCTCCTATAATATTATAGTGACTCATCTGCAAAATTCTAATATTATAGTAGAGCGTGTCAAAGATAAGTTATTAACAGCTCGCGAAGTAACTCACGCAAACATAGTCCTTACGGGTGCATGCACCTTAAAAGGTACTTTAAGTCTAGCTAAAGGTACCTACTTTAAAATGTAATTACTACCCTGACAACCAGTCTTAGCAAGAGGTATCGTGTTGCCCAGTAACTCGGTTGTGGAGGTCAGATAAGCCGACAACATAGTTGGGAAAAAGGGTAAGCAGATAGATAAATTAAAATGTGTTTTCGTAAAGAAACAAAAAGCAAAATGGAAACTTTGGTTTTTAATATCTCTATAACCAGAAAGTTCCCATGAACAGTCCAGAAAAAAAAATTACAATGATGGGAAAAATATGATTCTTTCGGCTTTATTGAGTGTCTTTATCACTAGTAACTGCCCCTTTGGTCTTGTGGTGGCAAGCACGTTTGTTGAGCTTGGGTTTCTGGGTTCGATTCGGTCGGAACCGGGTTGGGGCAGATCGGGCAAAAAGTGTTTTTGGGTTTTTGGGAATTGCTTAGTAACAGCTCGGAGTTTGGAAATTGGTAGTGTGACACCGTCTTGGCTCAGAAAGCACGTAAAGCCGTTGGTCTTACGCCTGATCTCTCACCGATTGTGCCGTCCCACCGGACTATGAGCATACTTGTGCACTATAATATCTTCTACGTATTTGGCTAGTCTGCATGAAAAGAAAATACATATCATTTCATATATCTTATACATACGTTTTACTTGATCTTAAACAGATATGGTAACATCACCACGAGGACGTAGGTACCTTGGCCTATTTTTATCAGGAACCATTCAGCTGTGTATAAGCTAATCCTAACCTATTTCTAAGCATGTCGGGGTCGGCTACTATTGTAACAAGATGCGACTGAATATTTACATCTATTCACACTTAGGTTAACCGCAAGAATGATCTAGATTTTGTTAACAGTAGCATAATAATAATAATTCTACATACTTATCGGTCTACTGGTAGCACAACTGCGGAGTAGAATCCTAAGTCCAATTCTCATGTCTTCTTCTTCTTTATTGTGTGCAGTAAGTGTGGGCACACACCTTAGTGTCAGAGTTTCTAAACCGCCTCAAGGCCCTCTGATATGGTTGCCGATGTCAGTGATGTCCAAGATAAACTTAGAAAGTACATATGAATTCGAAAAAAGTCACATTGGTACTTGCCCGTGCCCGGTTGCGAAACCACATCCTCGTGCGTGAGAGGAATGATTCTCATGTTATGCATGATTAGTTAATAGGCTTATAATCACGCAATAAACTAAGCAATTGCTATGTCTATCAATACTGGCCTTTACCTATTAAGCAAGCTTTTTCCTGTCAAAACAGGCTCGTACATTAATTTAGCTATTACTTGATAACCTTTATAGAATTTATCTTTATCCTTAACTACTATTTCAAAGCCTAGGACATAATATTGTGGTATTTAATCGTACCATCACGCCTGTATTCCACGAAGTGTTAGACAGAGGTGTACCAATGTACACCCACAGTTTGCCGGTATGTTTAGGTCCCACGTAATAGGGGGCCAGCCTATTGCCATTAACCGGGCACAAATTCTAACTCCGAGCAGCTACTGAGAATATTCACGTATGAAAATTGAACATTGATTTGCAACAATTTTGATTGCACGTGCAGAAAACTAGCATCAAACACTGTGTCATCAAAAACCGCTTAAGTACCTGAACATGTAACTACTGCAAATCTTGTGAACAAATGTCATTAGCACTAGGTACCTATAAGCTAAACCCTACTTGATCTCAGCCATGTGATATTTAGCCAAACATACTCACATGCCATCACGCCTGTATTACTCGAAGGGTTAGGCAGAGGTGAACCAATGTACACTCACAGTTTGCCGGTATGTTTAGGTCCCATGTAATAGGGCGCGAGCCAATTGCTATTAACCGGGCACAAATCCTAACTCCAGAATTTTATAGAAAAACCCAATAACGCTTCGCTCGACCTGGGAATCGAGCCCAAGACCTCTAGCGTTGCAGTCGCGTTTAGGACTGCTAGGCTAACGAGGCAGCTTAGACAAACTTGACTAATAAACTGTGACCCCTAAAGACGACCAGTCTGGAAGACCTTGGACGCAATGAAGTAAATATGCATAAAGAGCTCATTTTAACTCTGTTTTACGGGGCAATGTACCGAATTTGCATTACATGAATAATGTTTACACAATTGTTGGAGTCATAGTTTTGTTCTTATATTTAGATATTCCTCGTACTTTATTGCTGTTAAATAAAAAGAGTATTTTGCGTAAATATTGATAGATGCTTTTATTATGAGTTTACAATGGTAAACAAAAGGCGGAGAAGGAAATAAATTAAATTGTTAGATGACTGGGGGCCGCAAGAGAGAAAGAGACAAAAGGTTCCAATTTTAAACTTATCCATTATCCGTACTAATATTATAAATGCGAAAGTAACTCTGTCTGTCTGTCTGTCTCTTCTTCACGCCTAAACCACTGAACCGATTTCAATGAAATTTGGTACAGATATAGTCTGGGACCCGAGAAAGGACATAGGATAGTTTTCATCCCGGAAATCCCCCGGAAACGGGAACTATTAATGCACGCGGACGAAGTTGCGGGCAAAAGCTAGTAATATTATAAATGCGAAAGTACGTCTATCTGTCTGTTACGCTTTTTCGACTAAACCAGTGAGTCGATTTTGATAAAATTTGGTACGTGAACAGGTTCAATCCCAAGAAAGGCCACAGACTACTTTTTAATTCGCATCTTCGTCTGTGTCGAAAATCAACATTTTCCCGGCGAAGTCGCGGTCAAAAGCTAATCTCAACGTCAGTCAAAGCCATTCGCGATCACCATCACCATAATCATCTTTCCTCCGCGTCACAAGTTCATATCTTTTCAGTTACGATAGAAAGAGTCTTCGGCAAATATACTCGCAGAAAAATACAGTTCCACTAAATCTGTGGATAAACTCTCGACCAAAGGCTAGTGTTTCTTATATAGCTAGGATTTACTTGAGTGTTTCTCTAGAGACGGCGATAACGAAGGGGAACGCAATAACTAGGAGAGCAGTTGCAACTTGATATCGTACTATATTCAGCCCCCCTAGCCAAGTCACAAACGATAAACGCAAACGCTGAGTAGGCTTTAATAGATCTTCAACTTTATGTGCTTGGTTTTAAGTTGAAGATCTAATGAAGATTGCATAGCGTTTTCGTTCGTCGCTAACGCTTAGAAATCTTTAATAGATTTTTAACTTAAGGCTCTTGTGTATTAAGTTGAAAATCTATTGGTACCTACCGAGCGTTTACGATTATCGTTTGTGACTTGGCTAGGGGGCAGGACGTTGATGGCTTGCTGGCATGGACAGTTAAGCAAGGAAATGCTGCATGGAAACTGGTTAGGTCATTTTAAATTCATTAACTATCTAGCAGCTTTTTTACACCCGCGTTAAGTTACGACTTGGGTTACTGCTTCTCTCCTGTGGGTCGTAGTTTGATGTTATATAACCCATACTTGTTTCTATGAATCTGGCTGTCATGTCAAAAGGATTTTTTCCAATCCGACTTTCTGTTTTAGAGAATAGCGTATTTAATAAACATACAAACAAGAAACTATTTAGCGTTGTTATATTAATCCTACTAAACACGCCTAGGTTTGAGAGAACGGATGGAATAGATATATAATTATATAAATATAGATGTTTGTTAAAAACTTGGCTCACAATTAGATATTCACTTAACACAAAGGATATTTTGTCGAAGTAATAGTAAAGTGATAAGTGATAATTTGCAAAGCATTTCTTGACACCGAGACTAAATTGAGACTTGAAAATAAATAGTCGTTGTACTAAAAATGTATAGTCACAGATACAGGTACAGTTCATGTATGGTTTGGATCTGGCATTTCCCCATTTTTTCCCTTTTTCTAGAAGACAGTGAGTATATAAAATACAGTGGGAATAACCGGTGGGAAGGACATAATAACAAAAGCGTTTACCTTGGAGTCATCCCACCACGTGTAACGTGCCACAGTCAGACTTTCTGAAAGTAATATTGTATTATTTGAACCAAAATACGTCACGTAATATCTAGATCACATGTAGATGTACACTCGAACAAACCATTTGGTATTCAGGCAAAAGTATTCGTCTTTCTACTACACTACCAATTTTGATTTTGACATACATACATATTATGTACCATTACGTCTGTTTTCCTCGAAGGGTTAGGCAGAGTTGTACCTATGTACACCCACAGTTTTCCGGCAAGTTTTAGGTCACATGTAATAGAGGGCGAGCCTATTGCCATAAACCGGGCCCAAACCCGAACCCTGTGCTGCTACCGAGAATTTCATAAAAAAAACCCAATAACATTTTGTTCGAAACCAAGACTTCAAGCGTAGCAGTGGCGCTTAGGATCACTAGGCTAACGAGGCAGTTTGTGGCATTTTTATTGGAGTAACTCTTTAAGCTTACGGCACACTTAAAGTGATGTAAAAGAATTGACAGCTCAGCATACTCACAACACTGTTCAAAAGTTTTGGCAAGTAAGATGCCTGTTGGAAGGGGCCACTGAGGGCCGATGCCTGCCGGGGCTGCGGGTTGTTTGAAAGAGATACCGCGCCCCCGGAACGCAAAGGGCACATGAAGAAACATAGACGGGTTTTAGTCAGTAAAAGTCTGACACTCCCTCCCGCCCCGCCCAGGGCGGGGGAAGTAATTTGATGATTTCCCGTCTATAAAAGAAAAAGTAAGATGCCTGTAGGTCATATAGTTTGTTTGTCTGTACATCAAACACGCTTAATGTCACTATTACAAAAACACTCAGGTATACAGGTATTTAGGATTCTACGGAGAATGTTAGACGTGTGTTAATGTTACTGTTTAGCCTTAATCTGTATTGCGTTGTTATTTTTAGACGCTATAGTTGTTGAGTTTTACCTTGGTACCAGCGGTCATTGACTTACCTACATTTTGTAGAGATCTTAACTGGGTTTAATTCTTACAAAACGTACGAAACTATGCCAAAATTATATTTTTCGAAGTAAATAAGATACCCTCCTATAAAACAAAGGCTAAATTGCATCAAATAAATACACCGCGTTGGCTGAGAGATTGACTGTTGCGCTGCGTGGCACGGGTTCGATTCCTGTTCGGAACAAATATTATAATGGCTTACAGATAGTTGTTCCGTGCCTGGCTATTTGTGTATGTCATTTTTTACGTTTGTAAACGCACCAACAATCCTACATAAAATTCTAGAGTGGGACAAAATTACAAACTAATCAATAAGTGGCCATAAGGGATTTAAACCTTATTAGGTTTACAAAACCAATTTACCCAGAATATTCTAATCCAAACTGTTACTAAATTGGTCAGTTCAAACAACGTTCAAACACTGAAATTGAAACAGCTGTCCGACAATTACTGTAATGTTTGCTAACTCCGTGTTAGCCTGAAAATTAGTTAACATTGTGTATTTAATTAAACATGAGGTTGTTGACGCAAACCTTGTTTTATTTTAAACTAGCTTTTGCCCGCGACTTCGTTCGCGTGGATTAGTAGTTCCCGAATCCCGTTCCCGGGGGATTTCCGGGATGAAAACTATCCTATGTCCTTTCTCGGGTCCCAGACTATATCTGTACCAAATTTCATTGAAATCGGTTCAGTGGTTTAGGCGTGAAAAAGAGACAGACAGAGTTACTTTCGCATTTACGGAAATATTAGGTACGGACTAGCGAATTGCCCGCGACTTCCCCCGTGTAGCTAAAGTTAACCCGCGTTAAGTTACGTCTTTACTTACTGCTCCGTTCCCGTGTGTCATAGCATGATGTTATATAGCCTATGTTACTCAGGAGTAATGTAGCTATTTATTGGTGAAAATCGCTCCAGTTGTTTCAGAGGCTATTCTGTACAAACAAACAAACAAATCTTTCCACTTTATAAGTATAGATATTTAACTGTGTTTCCAACATTTAGTTTAGTCAAAAGACAACAGCCGTAAAGCAAGTAACATGCACAAAAGTATGCAAGTAGCTTGCATGCTGTTGTGCCATAAAGATTTTTGTTTGGTGTACGTCAGAATGGCAAGCAATGCTAGCCACGTTTTTGCAAGTTACTTGGCTTGTTTTTGACAATATTCCTAATTCCGATACTTTACCCGTTTTCAGTCACAGTTCGCTTCATTTTTAGCGTTTCATAAATAAGAATTCATGATATTTTTAAGATTTGATGCTGTGATGGACGAATTTATTATAGACTTACAAGATGATTCAGACTCAAATTCAAAAAGTCAAGAATCATGTGATTTATTGTATACATATGTCTATATAACTTCATATACTTAATTTGTTTTTAGTTTATTTTGAATTACTAAATAATTACAATAAAAACTTCTAAATATTTTAAAGTGCTTTTTTTAAATCAAATATTTTAACCCATTTAGTGCTACATCTGGAGATTGGTCACCGCTGTCTATAATCTCATGTGCGTCGCGAGTACTAGGCAACCCGCCGCCTCGCCCAACCTAATAAATATCTCGATGTCAAAAGTTAGGATAAAATTACAAACTGTGAGTTGACAAACATAACATTACGATTAAATAAAATTATGTAAAGGTACGCATTTGAATGAAATTTTGATGTCTTCACACTAATACCTTTGAAAATATTGTAAAAGCAATTTAACCTGTTAACATTTCTTACAGGATGAAAGGGTCTAAAATACCAAGCTTCAGTGGTAAATTATTTATATAAATGTTAGCATAACAGTCGGTCAAAGTCTAAATCAAATTATTATTTACTTCAATAAGAAGGCACTTTTGAACGCCATTTTCAAATCAAATTAATTAGGATTAATTCAATTCAAATTTGTAACCCACAATACCTTTCAAGAAGTTTGAGGTTTTCGTTTAAAATGATAATTATACATTAATACGGCACTATATACATCGCGGCGGCTCACACGTTCAGTTGCGTCTTTCGTTACTGCTCGACTCCTATTGGTCGTAGCGTAACGTAACGTGTTCTAATAAACCTTCTTCCCGAATTACATTGATGAAAACCGCAGTAAAATCCGTTGCGGAGTTTAAAAGGACTAAACGCACAGAAGGCGGCACGCGGCTTCGTTTTATACTCTCGACAGATGGTAGTGTGAGTGGACTGTTTGGCGCTGAAACTGAATATTGAGCCAAACTAAAAAATTAAAAAATATTTTATCTATTTATTAAGCTGAGAAGAAAATGGACAGATGACTTAATTCGTTACACATCTTTTAGGATGTAAAGCTGTTCCATATGTTTTGATCGTGTTATAGTGCATTTTTGTAGGAAACAGCTGTTTGTTCTTTTCCCTATTTTAGAGATGTCCCATAATAACCGTTGTTCATATTCCTGATTATTTTCACCTCCTTAAGCGTGTCCGCACATTACCGATAATCAGACCGATTATCGGGCCGATATTTGGCAGTTTTTTTTTTTTGAAACTGTCAAATATCAGCCCGATAATCCATCCGATTATCAGTCGTATGCGGACACGCTAAAGACGAGCGAGAGAAAGCCAAGTCGTATATTCAACATTCTTTTTTTTTTTTCTTTTTTTTTTTTATACCGCTGTAGGTGGCAAACAAGCTAACGGCCCGCCTGGTGTTATTCTTCTAAATCCTACTACTATTATAAAGGCGAAAGTTTGTATGTATGGATGTATGGATGTATGGATGTATGGATGTTTGTTACTCTTTCACGCTTAAACGGCTGAATGGATCTGGATGAAATTTGGCACAAAGATAGATTATAGTCTGGAATAACACATAGGCTACTTTTTATCCCGGGAAAATGTACGGTACCCGTAGGATAACACATCAACTGTGACGCGGACGAAGTCGCGGGCAGAAGCTAGTAATCTATATTTAGAATTGACATTTACCTCCATACTCTTTAATTCCCGGGAGGATGCGGCAAGGGCTGAGTACCATTTGTAACCACATTTCGGGAATCAGAAAGAAAAACAAAACGTACATTACTCTATCGAATTATTTCTTGCTTTGTTACCCAGTTATTAGAAACGTATTTAGAAGTCCTGAGTATTACAGTGTCTGTAAATAATTTTGTCTTCTCTATAAGCTTTTGTACGACTTGTTAAACTGATATTAATTATTTGGAGCAGCTTTTGTAGATAGATAACTTTCTACTAAAAAAAAGAAATGTGTTTGTCTTTTGTCATGTACAGTCACGAGCATAGATATTTTAAAATAACGCAAAATTCAAAAGATATTTTCTCGTGACGTAATTATTGCAATTACAATTGTAATATTTATTTGCTTGAGACTGTACCTATGACAGAATAATTATATACACAGTTACTAGACAATACAGAGATACCTAGGTATACCTACTCCATTATATTTAAAAATCATGCATTATTTATTTTAAGCATATGCCAAAGTTTCAGTTCCACGATAAACTGTCTCTAAGCAAGTCGGTAGTAGGTTCTTCAGAAAGGTCAGGTGCGCAGTACTATTTACTATAAAATTAATAAATGTGAGGAAAGGATGGGATTAAGGGGTTTTATTGTAAGGGATTTATATGGCAGATGTGAGTGGCAATGCCGGGAGGGGACGCCCTAGAAAGACCTACCTTGACCTTATCGGTGAGGTTTCTTCAGAAAGGTCAGGTGCGCAGTACTCGTAACCGTCGTGCTTGTATGACCAGATGTATGAATGTGGACGAAGCGAAAGGAGTATGTAAGGATCGTAGCAGGTGGCGGTCCGTGGTTTCTGCCTACCCCCATGGGAAAAAGGCGTGAGTTTATGTATGTGTCTCTAAGCCTATTGATAACTTAACAATGTGCGCACTGAATGTACCTTAAATATTACAATACCAAGAATCTTTATTGTCAAGCATAAAAAGGCCATTTCAGATTGTCAATCTGCCTGGCTATCGGATAGCTCGTGTTCTTTACAAATACTTACGTACATTTTTTTTTTTTTTATAGACGGGAAATCATCAAATAACTTCCCCCGTCTTGGGCGGGGCGGGAGGGAGTGTCAGACTTTTACTGACTAAAACCCGTCTATGTTCCTTCATGTGCCCTTTGCGTTCCGGGGGCGCGGTATCTCTTTCGAACAACCCGCAGCCCCGGCAGGCATCGGCCCTCAGTGGCCCCATCCAAGTTTGCTGACATCTCTTTGAAGCGCGCGTGGAACACGAACGCGCCGTCCGTCGACACGGTCTGTCGTTATTCAGTGAACGTACGGACGGTGAGCTACCCATTGCTCACCGTCCACAGACCCGCGCCTACGGTGGCCGGGAGTCGTCTCGCGGCTAAATACCGTACCCTACACCCAATATATAACCTAATGCATACATAGATACTACAAAAATATCGAACAATATATATTCATAAATGAATTTAAACGAGTTCGTAACACATATTGTTCAAAGTCTCAGCGTAGTCTACGGTAAGTCTATTTAATCCAAGTTCACATAGTTCGTCATACGGGATCAAATGGTACCAACCTATTTAGTATCAAAAACAAGTGCGTGACGAAATATGTTAGCAGTAGCACTTTGTAGTAAGTACCGCAATATTTATCAAGTTTTTACACAAATATCTGAACTAATATTATGTTATGGCTTATACTAGGTAGGTACGTTTGTGGAAGTTTGTGACAGTTTAAAAATGTACCATGGAAGGAAAATCGTGCACAAAATTTTCAACTATCCATTCCAAAAAAAATTACATGCATACATAAACTCACGTCTTTTTCCCATGGGGGTAGGCAGAAACCACGGAACGCCACCTGCTACGATCCTTACATACTCCTTTCGCCTCGTCCACATTCATACATCTGGTCATACAAGCACGTCGATTACGAGTAGGTACTGCGCACCTGACTTTTCCGAAGAACCTCATCAATAATGTCAGGGTAGGTCTTTCTAGGGCGTCCCCTCCCGGCATTACCAATCAAGCTCTGACACTAGGGTGTGTGGGGTCGTAAGACCTTACTGCCCACACGATAAAGAAGAAGACCACCATATGTAATTGAGACGAAGCTTTGAAACGAAGTTACTTAACGCGGCTTGCGGTAGAAATCGTCATGTAAGGAAAAAGCGATATACCTCCACCAGGCGACCGTCCACAGTTACTACTACTGTCTCTTTCGGGTGATATATGGGTGTATCGGGGTGTGGGAGTATCGAAATTTTGAAGTAAAAAACTTCGTTCCTGTTGGGGCAACATAACCGCACCATTTGTTTTATTTCATTGAGCATTTTAGTGTTAACTCGAAAAAAACACCGCAACAACTGTTGTTGTGGTGCCACCCATTTTTTTTTTCAATTTTCTCACCATAAAAGCTTCAGTAATATTGAAACTAATCTCAATTCCTTTCGTTTTCACACTTAGAACTCTGAATAGGCTGAGACAGCTGTCGTTTATTTATTCAACAAGTCTTAAACTTTCAATTCTGCGATGTGTAGTAAATGATAATAACGACTAAGATTGAAATTCTCATTCGCCAAGTTGTGGGTAGACATTCAAACTTCGCCGAACTATTGTGGTGAGACGCTCTTAGTTCTTGTCAAGCGAGTTTTGTGAAGAAGGTCATAAGAAAAGCATATTCTATCTTCGATCTTAAATTATAAAAAAAACAAATGCCGAGCGTCAGTCTAGCTGAAAATAGCTCAACTGATTTAAAAAAAACTTTGGTGGGTGGTTTTAAATATGGGACGGCTCCTGACCCAAAAAAACGAGGCAGAAATCGTGTACAGCAACTAGTTTGATATAAATGGGTACATAATTACGAAAAAGTTTAGTAGCTAAAGAGATTTATGACAAGAAAGTCAAATTGTCCGAATCATAAAACAAAATGGAGATAAACAACTAAGTTTACCTTGAAAAGCTCTTGATAAAAATAAAACATGTATTCTATTTTAATTTAGTTGCCTTTATTAAAACGACGATACAAAATAAAAGTAATAATAATCCCAATGTATGAGTATTTTTATCTAGGCACATAATAGCCAAGCTGTATAATTATGTGAACAAAAAAAAAAAAAAAAAATATAATAGGTAAGCATCACTTACGTATAAAATAATCGAACAAAAGGTATTCAAAAATAGAATGAAATAACTGCTTGAATAATAAAAAGTGAAGGCCATGAATAGAAAAGACATTAACAATAGTCAAACCTCCTAAGGTACTGGAATCAATGAACAAAAGCTAGAATTATAAAAGAAAATAGTCAAATTATCAACCTTAATATCTTCGATAAGAGTTGGTGTCCTCCTTTTCATTTATTACCTAGTTCATTAGATATTATCCTGATTTGCAACTGTTTTTTCAATGGCAAACAAATTCTGTTTTTTCTGACTGGATTTTGAAGCATATTTTCAACTGTTTTCATTGTTATTGTTAGTACTGTTTTTATTTCAGTATATCCATTCAGTGAATAATCCTTTATTTAAGCTTATTTAAGCCGAAAATAGAAATAATCAGTTGAAAAAAATATCTTATTTATGTTCATTAATTTACTATTATCTTCATTACAGTAAAGTAAAATGGGTAAAGTCAAAGTGTGGACTGTATCACTGTCATTTTACTTATTTACTAAAAGAAACCGTCTATATCAAAGTCAAGTCATTTAACTCAATAAGTCCATACACATTCACTGCAGGGTCAAAAATGTTAAAGGTCAAACCTCCACTAGCGTCAGGTATATGTGCCTGACATGACAGCTAAAGGGTTAATAGGCACTTTTGCACGTCATATACAAGAAAAAGTTAAGTTTGTTTCGTACGGAGAAGACTGGGAAAGAAACTCAATTCTTACTTTTTTTAAATAAATGGTTTACAAATTTGTCACCAAATATGTGACAAACATTGTGTGTGTGTGTGTTTTGTGTTTGTTTGTTTGGTGTGTTGTTGTTACCCATGAATGCGATGTACCTTGCCTAAAAACGACTATATTATAATCTTTTCAAAAATGCATCCTGTTCACGTGTTTAAAAACATTGGAACTGTAGACATATCAATAAACAATGAACCAGTATCTGAGACAGAGCAATCCATGATTATAAATCCCATATTCCTTTTATATTGATCCATATAATTATTTTTCCCAAACTTATCTCAAGCTACCAATCTACCAGACGCTTCAAGGGGCTCTCGTTCCAGCTGCAGCATTTGGACAAGTCTCGGATACAAACCGTCTCGATTCCTATCTGATGGTTGGACGGTAGCCAACATTGTTATTTAAGTATCATTATCTACCGTCAACAGGTTGTCGTTCATTGGTGGATACTTAGTGGCTATCGCATCTGTTTTATCTTTGGTATTCTGATACTTTACTTACTGTTGGAGTTTCGCTAAGCGGTCTTATTGATTCGATTCTAAAGCGACTGGGATATTGGATCTTCTGTAGGCAAAGCTAGTTGTGGATTGGTTGTTAGTACTTTTATTTGTATAGAAATATGGTTGATCTTAGCGTATTTCTTTAAGGATGGGTGTGACGGATGGGTACCTAATTAAACAAATGACTACGTTTTTCATAAATATATAATTTCTGTTCATCATACTTGTGGTGAGTTTAGGCGGTATGGATTTACGGCGTTTCATATGTAAGAAGATCTTTCATAATTATAGGTAGCATCTAGAAGTTACTTCGCGCCATGTATTCAATTTAAAAGTAATACCTAGACTTAAATCATCTCAGCGATTTGCTAAATTAAATAAATGGCCTGTTTACAATCATGATGAGCACCTACGCTCCTACGCACTACACTATCTGTAATAATATTTTCTTGACCGAAGTTTAGTCACGGCGATTACTTTTACTACGCAGGAGATATTATTATGTAAAAGTATTTGGGCAAACGCAGGTGAACTCCCTCTTCCCTTACTCTTCTAGTCTGATGGGAAGGCAATCCACACCACCGTGGAGACATCAGGCGATGGACCAACAACTGTCCGTGCTTTTCGATAAACTGTTGTATTACACTATCACCCACCAAACTCTAGGCTCCCTGGATGGAGTGTCAGACTTTTACTGACTAAACCCACCCGTATTCCTCTTAACGCCCTTTGCGTTCCAGGGCTGCGGTGACTCTTTCAAACAAATTCCGCTACCCTGGCAGACTCTAGGCTGCTACTGAAAAATTGGTTAATTAAAAACTCTACTAATATTTTGCCTAAACTGGGAATCCAATCCAAGATTCCACGCCCGGCACTCATGCTTATGACAGTTCTACGTATAAAAGAAACGATAATCTTTTTTTTTATCATCGTTGGATGGCAGACAATCCGGCAATCTGGCGGCCCACCTGATGTTAAGTGGTCATCTCTGCCTATAGACATCTGCAGAACCAGGAGCCTTGCAAATACGTTCCCATCCCAAAGACAAAGATAAAGTGTCTCATGTGCCTGTTAATACACCGGCCGACCCATCCCCTTTAAACCGAAACACAGCAACGCTGCTTTGTGGCAGACATAGGAATGGTGGTAATACTTCCCCGGATGAGCTACTCCGAAACGAGAGAATCCCATTTCCCAGCCTCGCTTATAAAGCCAGTCCAATATTCCGTCACGTTCTGTTCACGAGTTGGATTGGCTAATAAAGTCGGACTGCATCCTTCGAATTAGCCAGCGTGCCTGAATGCACTGCCTAGCTGTCGGTACTACCGTCCACCGCACGGTCGTGTCCGCAATTTGATATCGACAGCGCCTTTATGCCATACCAGTAAGGGCGGTTTTTGTAGAACAATTGACTTCACAGACGTGCGCTTGACTATACCTAGCTACTGTCTGTTTTATTCAACTCCGTTGCTTTGAATTTAGTTTTGTTATTTGAAAATACTTTTTTAAATAACAAAATAAAATAGGGATAGGAATTTGTTCTGTGTCGTGGGCACATTTATAAACATAGGTACAAACTCACACACACAAATAACGACATCAGGTACATATACCATCACGCCTGTATTCCCCGAAGGGTTAGACAGAGGTGTACCAATGTACAACTACAGTTTGCCGGTATGTTTAGGTCCCATGTAATAGGGGGCCAGCCTATTGCCATTAACCGGGTACAAACCCAAACTCCGAGCTGCTACTGAGAATTTCATAGAAAAACCCAATAACACTTTTTGCTCGACCCGGGAATCGGTCGGTCGGTCGGTCCCACAACACTAACGGGGCAGTAAACATAAACATAGGTAAAAACTCACAAACACAAACAAGTAAGGTCATATTTGTTCAGTTCAGGAATCGAACTTTCGACATGCAGCACAGCAGTCTATCGCTCAGCCACTGAGCCAACCGTGTCATCTATTCTCATAGTAATAGAAGGGCTACTGTTTCGACTGGGGCGGGTAAATAGCTGTAATTAATTGTTATCTTTAGTACTTACGTCCGGAGTTAGCTAAATGAAAGTCCCTTCCTTACAATAAATGACTATATTTAGAGACCCTTAGACATTATTCATAGGCTATACCTTCGCTACCTGAGGGCCCGTCACGCACGCTTAGTAATTAATGTAACGTTAATTTAATCTATTTTTAAATTAAAGATACGATAATCTAAAAATATAAAATTTTGGTTCTATTTTATACCACAGAAGCCTTACTAGAAGCTTTTAAACTAAATAAATATTATGTCATCATCATCTGCTTAGCCTTTTCCCAACTGCATTGGGGTCGGCTTCCAGTCTAACCGGATGCAGCTGAATACTAGTGTTTTACATGGAGCGGCTGCCTATCTGACCTCCACAACCCAGTAACTGGGAAACACGGTACCTCTTGGTTAAACTGGTTGTCAGACTTCTTGGCTTCTGACTATCCGTAACGACTGCCAAAGATCTGCGAATGACAGCCGGGGCCAACAGGTTTACGTGCTTTCCGAGGCACGGGGGTGTCACACCACCAACTTCCAAACTCCGGGCTGTTACTGAGAAATTCCCAATGGAAAAACCCAATAATACTTTTTGCCCGATCTGGGAATCGAACCCGGGACCCCTCGCTCGGCAGTCGCGCTTGCGAAAACGAGACCAACGGGGCAGTCCCAAAACTAAATAAATATTATGTGCGAAACGGAATAATTCCAACTATGTAGTTTTCGACCGCGACTTCGGCTGCGTCAAAGTCAATATATACGAGTAAAAAATTGCCTATCTGCTATTCCAGACTAAAGTCTATCTCTGTGCCAAATTTCATTTAGATCCGTCTAGCCTTATTGGCATGATTGAATGACGAAGATTCAGCCACCTAATTTTCGCATTATAAGTAAGATTAAAACATAGATCTTTCATCATCATCATCATCATCTCAGCCATAGGACGTGCACTGCTGAACATAGGCCTCCCCTTTAGATGTCCACATATACCGGTCGGAAGCCATAGATCTCTACTTTGTGTTTATTCCAAGCATTTTACACCGCTCTGTGATATAGCCTTGTTTGATACACCATCACGCCTGTGTTCTCCGAAGGGTGAGGCAGAGGTGTACCAATCTACACCCACAGTTCGCCGGTATATTTAGGTCCCATGTAATAGGGGGCGAGCCTATTGCCATTAACCGGGCACAGATCCAGACTCCGAGCTGCTACTGAGAATTTCGTAGAAAAACCCAATAACACTTTTTGGTCGACCTGGGAATCGAACCCAGGACCTCTAGCGTAGCAGTCGTGCTCAGGACCACTAGACCAACGAGGCAGTCTAAAACATAGATCTTTACTTTGTGTTTATTCCAAGCACTTTACACCGCTCTGTGATTTACAGTCTTGTTTGATATTGTCGTAAATTGCATAGGACAAACACACAATTAAAAATTCAGTAACAAAAACAATTAGAAACTACAACAACGTGTAACCTATTTGCTCTAAAACTTTTTGGAACACGAATAGAAAACTTCTCACATTTTGAATTCGAGGTGTGACGTCACAAGTTTTTATCATAAATAGTTGCCTGTGAGCTTAGACAGAGCCAGCCAGGACCAACGACGAACACTCTCGTCGCTTCTTGCAAGAGAAAGTTAAATTATCTTCCAACTTTCCACCAATTTAATTATGAGACAAATATAGGTGCGGGGAGAATTCAATAATCGATGAAGTAAGTATGAAGATGAGTGGGAGTGCGAGCACTCTGCGAGGCTTTATAATAATGTATGTAGCATAGAGGTTGACTGGTTGAACCATGTTCGACCTTATTTTAATAGTTTATGATTGATATAATGCGTGTTTCGAGATTAATAAAACATGAACTGTTCTAAAATTGAACTATAGTAACTTGACATTTTGTCCGTAGGTCTGATAGGCGGAGTTTTCTTTGTGTGGTTCCTATTAATAATTAATTAGCTTATTATCACTATTTCAGTTTAATATCGATAGAAATAGTACCTAATGATAACTGATATCGTGTACGGGCAGTACCTGCGTCGTGAGGAAACCTGAACCTATGATTAAAACTAGCTGTAAACCCCGGGTATTACCCCGCGTTAAGTTAAGTCTTAAGTAGTATCTAAAGACGTTACTTAACACAGGTACGTAACTTAAGCAGTAGCTCTGCTCCTCTGTGTCATAGCGATATATTATATAGCCTATAATCTTCCTGAGTAAACGGGCTAAATGACCAAAGGATTTTTTTTCTATCAGATCAGTAGTTTCTGATATTAGCGCGTTCAAACACACAAACAATCTCTTTAGCTTTAAAGTGTAGATAAGTCTGAAATTACCAAATTATCTCGAGGGTGGGGTGATCAATAGTCATGTCTTCTCTGTATGAGACGATGACCATTGACCTGATCTCTCTCCGGTCGTGTCGGATTGCCGTCCCATCGGGCTATGAGAGTTAGGGAAGAGAGTATGTGCATCTGTATTTGCGCACAGTTGTGCACTATAATATCTTCTGCGTACGTGGCTAATCTGCATTAAGATTAGCCGCCGTGGCCGGAATCGGTCTAGAAAATTACATTACATTACATAAGAGACGACTTTTCTGTCTGACCATACTACTGGTACAGCTACGAGTAATCCTTGGTAAAAACAGGCTTAAAGTTATCATAATTATGAAGAATTACTTCACGCAGTTTTTGAACTTTCAACGTGCATTATGCCATATTTAATCCTTTACTACATGCCTGCGGACGGCAAGCGTTGGGCGGCTTGCCGTCCGATCTGAACCAGGCCCGGTTTAACGGCGCATTGTGTTTCACGCGCGCCTCAAAGAGATGTCAGCATAATGGACGGGCAACCTAGGGCTAGTGCCTGCCAGTGTAGCGGAATTTGTTCGAAACAGTCACTGCGGCCCTGGAACGCAAAGGGCACTAGGAGGAACACGGATGGGTTTTAGTCAGTAAGATTCTGACACTCCCTACCTAAGAAGTCTTTTGATGAGTCTTTTTGATCCCTTCCTTAAAAAGAGATAATTCTCACTAGAGATGATAATACTATGGTAGCCAGCCATATATCCTTTTTTCAATTTACAAGCGCGAGAGAACCATTTTCAGAATTCAGAAGTGATGTTTTCGTGAAAACAACTCGTCTAAATATTTTAATGTTCTCTTGAATTTTTCATAAGCTTTCTTTAGGGTCACATGTGTCAACAAGTTGTTGAACAAGGTACTGCATTTGAAATCTCGACATAGTATAAAATAAAATCGCTTCCCGCCGTTGTTCCTTTCTACGCTAAGACCTTTTAAATTCCGCAATGGATTTTCAGGCGGTTTTTATTGATGGATAGAGTGATTCAAGAGGAAGGTTTCTACGTATAGAACATCACGCTACGACCAACGGGGGAGGAGGACTAACTAAAGTCCTAAATGAACGCGGGTGACAACGCCGGATTACCTAGCTAGCCTATGTTTGTTTGTACCTAGTAGGCTCCAAAACTACTGGATCGATTTCAATAATATTTTCACCAATAGAAAGCTTAATTTTTCCCAAGTAACATAGGCTATATAACATCACGCTACGACCAACAGGAGCGAATCAGCAACCAAATACGTAACTAACCGCGGATGAAATAAGCCCACTCGCTACTCGGACGAAGTCACGGGCAGTTCGCTAGTTAGTTATAAATCGCAATCCTAAACCATATTCTTATCAATATCCGGGGCTGCGGGTTGTTCGAAAGAGATACCGCGCCCCCGGAACGCAAAGGGCACATGAAGGAACATAGATGGTTTTTAGTCAGTAAAAGTCTGACACTCCCTCCCGTCCCGCCTAAGGCGGGGGGGGGGGGGGGGGGGGGGGTCATTTGAAGATTTCCAATGTCAAAAAAAAAAAATTATCAATATACGTTACTAGGTATTCAACAAACCTATAGGTAAAACTATTTAGGTATCGATACATAGGTATGCTTCAAATCAATAGAAACCATATTGTTTACAGCTACGTACAGAATGGCCGCTTTTCATAAAATCGGGGAACAAAACACTCTCGAACATAATACCTAGTTAGATTCCTATAGCAGGGATGGCGTACATTTTTACGTAAGACCTTCGCATTCCACCGGTATTTGAGAAGAGTAAAGGAAAATTAATATTAAACATACATTCCATGATGTATATAATTATACATAAATATACATTCATCAACTCACGCCTTTTTCCCATGGGGGTAGGCAGAAACTACGGAACGCCACCTGCTACGATCCTTACATACTCTTTTCGCCTCCTCCACATTCATACATCTGGTCATACAAGCAAGCCGGTATAAAATTATATACGGTCTATTTTCCCCGAAGGGTTAAGCAGAGTAGGTACCAATGTACACCAACAGTCTGCCGGTATGTTTTTGGTCACATGTAATAGGGGGCGAGCCTATTGCCATTAACCGGGCACAAATCTTAATTCCGAGCTGTTACTGAGAATTGTAAAAGCAATAAGTAAAATGGAGACCGCAAATCGGCACGCATAAGGTGGGACGCCCTCAGGCTCGGTGAAGTGACGATCTTCGCTACACCGAGCAACTCTCATCCAGTTGCTGGTAGAGTAACTGGATGAAAGTTGCCGAGAATCGACCTGAGTGGTGTGCAAGTGGAAAGGCCTATGTCCAGCAGTGGACTGTTATAGGCTAATGATCGATAGTGATGATGATAAGCAAAATCACACTATCCACTAATCCACTAATAA
The DNA here is from genome assembly GCA_932526535.1 of Caradrina clavipalpis. NCBI lineage: Eukaryota > Metazoa > Arthropoda > Insecta > Lepidoptera > Noctuidae > Caradrina > Caradrina clavipalpis. The sequence continues at coordinate 4,808,448 of OW052088.1, forward strand.
TATAAAGCCGAAAGTTTGTGTGTTTGTCTCTTTTTCACGCTCAAACTGCTGGACGAATCTGAATGAAATTTGGCACTGAGATAGATAATAGTGCAGAATAACACATAGGCTACTTTTTATCCCGCAAAAATGTACAGTTCCCGTGGGATAATATATCAATTAGACGCGTACGACAGAACCTATTAGTTAATAATAAATTACTCACATAAACTAACTTATAAGCCGACAGTAACATATTCTTCCTATCGTTGCAATCATTTTTTTTACGTGAAATCTCCCTTACACATAATGGTCAGAAAAGCAAACCGTAACGATTTTGTCTATATCGACTTAGCTTAATAATACAATTACACAACTATTACATACAGTCTGTGGGTGGGTGTTGTGGGTGTACATTGATTACACCTCTGCCTAACCCTTCGGGGAATGCAGGCGTAATATTATGTGTACAAAACTATATCGATGGGTTCTACGTATATGGGCCAAACTAACAATTTGGCCATTTTCTCTTTTTTATGGTAAACTTTTGATTTTGGTCCTATATATAAAATACCATGTTATAAATAAGGATGATAGTTGTCTTAGCAAACAAGCAAATAATCGGAAAGGTTAGTTTTATCAATCAGAAGTTATACTAAATTTGAACTTTGGAAGCCTCTCCTGTAAAGTTGTAAATTGCATTTTGGCCCATATACGTAGGACCCGTTGATATGCAGAAACATAAATTCAACGTCATTTTTAACTTTTTAGTTATTGTTCGCGTGCCATAGGTTCGCCACCCCTGTCCTAGTATCTGATATCTTTATTATGTCTACTGACAATATTGAATACATTATGATGTCTGGTACGGAGGTACCTTTACCCAATGTTTTCAAAGCAAGGCAAAGGTCTCTTCTAACACAGAGAATGCTCGAGAATTGATCACCATGAGTGCTCGAAGCGGATTGGCGATTGCTTGATCAATCTAATGTGTTTGATTTTTCGGAGATAAAAAGTATGCTAAGTATTCCACACTATAATCTATCTCAGTGGCAAACATCCAGATCCGTTCAGGTGTTTAGGCTTGCTTTGGTTGTTTGTTGCTCTTTAGTGACAAACATCCATCCATCCATCTATCTATCCTCACATACTTTATAATGTTAGTAGGATAAGTCCAGATTTCCTCATGATATTTACCCTCACTGGAGTTAGTTGGCTCTAAGATAAATTTATAAAGTACATAAGAATTGAAAAAGTCACATTCTTGGCCGAATTTTGAAGCCATGTGTGAGAAGCGAGCGCCTTAATCACTTCACTAGATCATCACGAGTCAGATAACACAGTTTTATAAAATTAAAAGCCCCTACAAAATCACGTAAAAATTATTCTCTAGAAAATTCTATCATCATCATCTGCTTCCTTTTCCCAACTATGTTGGGGTCGGCTTCCAGTCTAACCGGATGCAGCTGAATACCAGTGTTTTGCATGGAGCGACTGCCTGTCTGACCTCCACAACCCAGTAACTGGGCAACACGATACCCCTTGGTTAGACTGGTTGTCAGACGTCTTGGCTTCTGACTATCCGCAACGACTGTCAAAGATCTACGAATGACAGCCGGGACAAACAGCTAAAAACTAAAAAAAATCTGTAACTTCCAATAAATAACCGTCAAAATTAACGTGGACGAAATAAACCTAACATAGAAACATAGTAGGTAGTCATAAATTTGGCCTATTTCAGGGAAGCCGTAATACTTCGGCCTCGGATTAATCAACTAATTCCCTTCCGGCGGTATCTGCAGTTTCGAGTGTCGCCCTAATCGTTTTATGTTTCATCTCTTAGTAATGAGATTTATTACCTTAACCTGATTTTGACTGTGAGTTTACTACTTGGGGTACATTATGATACAGGTTCTTATTATTTTTTTGTTCTTTAAATATTATCATCATCATCATCATATCAGCCACAGGACGTCCACTGCTAGACCATATGCCCCATAGATTTGGAAGGACTGGTTGGAAGCGGCCTGCATCCAGCGTCTTCCTGCGGTCTTAACCAGGTCGTTCGTCCACTTTGTAGGTGTACGTTTTAAATAATCATTTGATGGCAAGCAAGCCGACGGCCCAACTGATGTTAAGTGGTCACTATTGCCTGTATACCTGCAATACCAGAGGTCTCGCAAATGCGTTGCCATCCCAGAAACTAAGTTGAAATGTGTCATGTGCCTGTAATTACATACACTCATACCCTTCAAACCGAAACACAGTAACGCTGCTTAAAAAAAAGAAAAAATATTCCAAATCGAAAAAAAAACGCAACTGAATTTATATACTCGTCCTTTTTTGAAGTCGGTTAAAAGCAAGCGTGCGTTATACCATTGTGACCCTAAAGACGGTGCAAAAAGGGTCATTTGACGAGCTGTATTGTAAAAATCTATTCTAGAAATAATCCATTCTGTGTTTACAGTGAATGAGCATCTATCAATTTAAATTTTCCATTCAAGGTTCTGACTTCAGCCTTCCTCATGCAAACTTTATTTCCAAGGTAAATGGACCAAGATTATAGAGTCGCTAGAAACACGTTATTTGCTTAGAATCGCTGATATTTTGAGGATAGATAGGGGAGTGTAGGTACTGTTAAACGGCATGCAAATTTCCTAGTTTTAATAAAGGGTCTTTATTCATGTATCACGTAAAAAAGGTAACTTATTTACACGTTCTAGTGATACGGTTAAGTTGTATATAGTAGTTATATAGAGGTGACCGCTTAACATCAGGTAAGCCGTAGGCTTGCTTGCCATAACAAAATTGAAGAAAAAATGTTTTACATGATAATCAGAAGCCAAGAAGTCTGACAACCATTCTAGCCAAGAGGTATCGTGTTGCCCAGTAACTGGGTTGCGGAGGTCAGATAGGCAGTCGCTCCAAGTACAACACGGGCATTCAGCTGCATCTAGTTAGACTGGAAACCGACCCCAACATAGTCGGGAAAAGGCTAAGCAGATGATGATGCTATTAATGACGAAGGTCTGATAACTCTAGGTTCTTAGACCATTTAAGTCACATCTAACAACACCATCATGTCATGTCTGTTGCGTTACAATACGAACTATAATAAAAGTGAGTTACGTTTGTATTTGACGTAACTATCAGTGCCTAATACCAGTCGAAAGGTCAGGGCTCGTTCGATCGACGGTGGCGTAGGTAGTATGCTGAGGGCCTTATGTTAGGTTTAGCCTTTGTTTATTGATTGGTTGTTTCCTGTTATCAAACTGGAGAAGAACCTTCATTGTTTTGTGCAATTGGTGTTTACTCTATACTTTATGTAGTAGACAAAAATCGGTCAAATAACGATAGTATTTATTTTAAAAAAAAAGTCCCACATTAGGATTTTTGTCTGTATCGTGATGTTACGTCTTTGGTTACGGCTTCACCCTCAAAGGCCGTAGCGTAATGTTATTAAGCCTATACTTTTCCTTAATTCCTTACTAATGTGGCTATTATATACGGAAATATTTTAAATTAGCGTGTTAAAGCAAACAAACGAACAGACAAAATATCTTTAGCTTTATTATATGGGTATAGCTGATGTTACTTAATGAATGAAGTATGTCTTAAAATAAGAAACAAATTACGCCTTTAACTCGACATAAAATTCGAAAGCGAAACATTCTAACATTTTCTCAAACAGCAATAGTACTTAAAGAACATTTACTCTATTCATTCAACCCGTACACAGGTTGAATGTAAAATATTCCTTCTCAAAATTCCTATCAAGAAAACATTTTCTGCAAAGGTTGAATTTCACTAACTTACCAATTGAATTGCACTGAATCGTAGAACAAACACTCCGACCACAATTCAAAGGAATCACAGACTCCAGGTCCATAATACTCTGGAAATTCCAGCATTCTAAGTACCTACCCATTTAATCTAGGAACATTTTATCAAGTTATTCGTGACTAGCGAACTGACCGCGACTTCACCCGCGTTAAGTTATGTTTAGGGATACTGCTCCGCTCCCGTGGGTCGTACCGTGATGTTATATAGCCTATGTTACTCAGGGATAATGTAGCTATCTATTGGTATATAATTGCATTGAGTATTTTTTTGTGTTTTAGTATCAAACAAATAAAAATAAATGTACCATCACGCCCGTATTCCCCGAAGGGTTGGGCAGAGGTGTACCAATATACACCCACAGTTCGCCGGTATATTTAGGTCCCATGTAATAGGGGGCGAGCCGATTGCTAAACAAACAACAATAACAACAATATTTTTTATTTTTTTAGTATCAAATCTTGTATAATAATTTGCACCTGTCATGATATCTCCTAACCACCTTTGGTTGACTGGTACAGAAAGCCTAAGGCATTAAGACCGCCTTTGTATTTTTAGTTGCATAAAGTTTAAATAAATACATCCTTATTTCCTTACTAATATTGGTAAGGAAAATTTACTTGATTCCTAATCCTTATCCTTACTAATATTATAAATGCGAAAGTAACTCTGTCTGTCGGTCTGTCTGTCTCTTCTTCACGCCTAAACCACTGAACTGATTTCAATGAAATTTGGTACAGATATAGTCTGGGACCCGAGAAAGGACATAGGATAGTTTTCATCCCGGAAATCCCCCGGGAACGGGAACTATTAATCCTCGCGTTCGAAGTCGCGGGCAAAAGTTAGAAAATAAATATTTGTGAAAAAAAGTCTTAAAATCAGTCCAGCAGTTTCGGAGCCTATTAGTTACAAACAAACAAACAAATCTTACCGCTTTATAATATTAGTATAGATTGTGAGGGAAACTAGGGTATGCTAGGATTGCGTTCCTCCCGTGTGTTTGTGTTCGTCACAAAGGAACGAGGGTGATGAAAGGCTGTAAGCGATTGCATGGTACGTAGGTACATCGTACAATGTACCTAGATTTGGGCGTTGCATATTTGTCTGTCTATATGGCGAGTTGATTTAAGGTAGCTTTAAAATTACTAAAATCTATAGACCTGTGAAAGTAGTATGTAAGGATCGTAGCAGGTGGCGTTCTTTGGTTTCTGCCTACCTCCATGGGAAAAAGGCGTGAGTTTATGTATGTATGTATGTATCTATAGACCTAGCACGATTAGAGCTCTACTCTTCGCCCGACGCTCGCCGTGAACGGACGTGCCGCTCCCCGCTCTGCGCCCTCACACGGTTGTCGTAAACGTTTCGTAGCGCTTGCCGTTACGTTTTCTGTAGTCGACAGACAGACTACGTTTTTGTGATTAGAAGCTGCCTTTATCAAGGCGGTGGATAATCGTGTAGATTCGTGGCCCCTTCTGGGTAAAAACCACAGTTTCGTGGTCCTCGGTGGAAACCTTGCGGTGCCAACGAAGCCGAGGGGGTGTTGCCCCAATCACACCCGCCGAACCCCTTCAGGGCGAGGCAGTCAATTGGAGTCGGGAGCTAGTGCCACGGCCTTGGGGGGTCTCCTAGTCGTGCCTAGTCTCTGGTTTCCTTCCACAGCTACACACCTAGTGTCGGTTGGGCGTGTCTACACCCTTCGCACTAGACTGGTCAGGGCCCCGTTCGCACAATAAGACTGGCGACGGGTTTACAAGCTTAGGGCACACCAGTAGGTACTCACCGCCCTGCCTACACCCGGCAGGGAGGCTACACACCCCCGGGCCCATCCACCCGGGGAGTTAGGTGTTAGGCAATTATGTTTTTATTCCTGGAGTAACGTATAGGTCTCCACTAATAATGGCGATCGCCAGGTTAGAAGCGTACATCAAGGATGTTATGCTAAAGGACCCGGAGATCGATGCCGCACATGGCAGAAACATCGCTGCGATCCTGCGCGAAGCCAAAGCCGAAACGTCGGCCGACGTCGAATTCAACATCGCAGATTTCTGCGACCTGCTCGAGAGCCCCGAGTCGCCGTCGCCTGCCGACAAAGGCATTCCTGCCTATTTACAGGTACTCCCGCCTAAGCCGACAAAGCCGTTCTCGGAAACCCCATGCGTTGTTTCCGAAACCTCTGTCGTTTCAGACACCATTGTTCCGGAACCCATTGTTTGCGAAACAATGGCCACTTCGCAGCTGCGCACCGCAGGTGCAACCCCGCATCAAGCACGCGATGAGTGCATGGACACATCTGTGCCCATTGATAGCGTCCCTCCCTCTCCCTCTAACCCGCCCTCCGACAACGAGGGAAGCAACTCTGCTTCCACCTCCTCCGACGACGACTATGAGGTCGTCGCTGGAAAGAGGAAGAAGAAGGGAAAGTCTTCCTCTCAAGCGTCAAAGGCCAAAAAAGCCGTGGCGTCTACCCCCTCCCCGACCCCCGCTACGCCCGCCGTATCTATCCCGGCGCCTAGCCGTCCCTCTAGCCCTCTTAGCGCTCCCCCCGCCTCCGCTCCAAAGAGGAAACTCAAGCCCCCGCCTCCCTTGTTCATTCAAGACAAGGCGAAATGGACTGAAGTGTCCAAGTGGTGTAACGATCGCAAGATCATCTACACCAATGCTCGCGCAACTCAGCAGGGCATTAAAGTCCAAGTCCCCACGTCCAATGACTTTAGGGAACTAACCAACCTCTTAAAGGTAAGGAACGTTTCGTTCCACACCTACTCCCTCCCCGAAGAGGCGCCCACCCGCGTGGTGATCAAGCGCATCCCGAAAGAGATCCCCGAGGAGGACATCTTAAATGACCTCCAAGCCCAGCGTGTCCCAGTCTCCGCTGTCCATCGCTTGCACAAAGCGAGAGGCGGCCCTGCCTTCGACACAGTCCTCGTAGTTTGTGACCCGACGGAGGGTCATCACCCGATTTTCAAAATCAAATCGGTCTGCTCCTTGTCTGGCATCTCGATCGAGAGGCCTTACAAGACGCACACGGTCGGGCAATGTCACCGTTGCCAACTGTACGGTCACGTACAGCGCAACTGCTTTGCGACCCCGAGATGCGTCAAGTGTCTGGGTGAGCACGGCACCGCCGACTGCCCCCGCCCGAAAGATCGCAACCTCTGCCCCGAACCACCCAGCTGCGTTCTCTGCGGCCAATCTGGCCACCCGGCCAACTACCGCGGGTGCCCTAAAGCACCCAAGTCCTCCTCTCCCAAGCTGACTAAGCGTGCAAACGCCCGTCAGCAAAGGGAAAGTCCCTCTGCTAGGATTCCCTCCGCCAAATTGCCGGAGCGCCTCAGCCCCCAGAGACCGTCCCCGTGGACCTCTCTGAACCACCAGAAGGCCTTCCCGGCCCTCGCTCCCGCTCAAAATGCGCCCATTCCGGCGCTGATGGCTACGCCCATCCCTGCGCCGGCTCTAGCCGCCAAACCGTCTCCTGCCCCCAAGGCCGCCGTACCCGCGCCCCAGGCCCCTCGCGCCCCCCGCGCCCCCGCTCCCTCACCGTCCGCCCTCACCGACGACGCCGATGTCGTCGGTGCCTTCGGAGTAATCTCCGATGCGTGGGAAATCTACGCAAACCCCGACGCCATTCCCATGGCTAGGGAAATCATCGCCTGCGGGGCGGACATCACGGCCATCGGCCGCGTATTCTTAAAGTACCCCGCGATCACTAACGCCCTCCGTAAAATCCACCGTAAATAATTTATTATGGATAGTAGGAACCCGTGTAGCACCAAACCCCGATCCCTCAAGTTAGGTTATTTCAACGCTAACGGCGTTAGAGACCAGCGTGATGAGATCGCTACCTTTCTCCGCGACCACCAACTAGACGTCCTCCTCTTACAGGAAACTTTCCTGAAGCCCCATCATCGGAACCCCAACATTGCGAACTATCGCTTAGTTCGCAATGACAGGACCCGGTGTCACATGGGCGGCACCCTCATTTATTACAGGAAGGAGCTGTACTGCGCACCTATGGACCCGCCTCCGCTGTCCCTCGTCGAGGTCTCAATCTGTAGACTCGGCATGACCGGTCATCAACCGATAACTTTAATTTCAGGTTACGTTTCACCCACGAGCCCGCCGGACCCCGTGCTCCTTAGAAACGACCTCTCCGCTCTCCTTGGCCTGAGTGACTCCGTGATATTAGCGGGCGATCTCAACGCCAAGCATCCCGCTTGGAACAGTAACAGGACCAATCCTAGAGGTAGAATCGTTTTCAACCTCTGTGACGCCCTGAACTTTGACGTCATCGCTCCGATGTCGCCTACTCACTTTCCGCACGACGTCGCCTGCTCTCCCGATATACTCGATATAGCGCTTCTCAAGAATGTAAACCTCCGTTTGCAATCTATAGAGGCGCTTTACGAGCTCGACTCGGATCACCGCCCCGTAATCATGGAGCTAGTCCCCCGCTCGGGTCCTTCCGACCCCAGCCGGCCCCCCCCGACCCAGGTTATAACCGACTGGAGGAAAGTAAGCGAAAGCTTAAAGTCCACCACGTCGCCTCACCTCGACTCTATTCCAGACCATATAGTGTCAGTTGCGGACACGACAGGCGCGATCGACTCGTTCACTGGTCACGTACAATCCGTCTTGAACGAATGTTCACGGGAGGTTCCGGCGATGAGCGATCATCGCTGGAAACTTCCGGACGATGTGCGCGACCTGGTGACCGAGAAGAACGCGGCTGTCCGTGCCTACAGCGTTTTCCCCTGCGCCGCGAACAAAGCCCACATGCGCATGTTGCAGCGTGCTGTAACGGCCCGCATCGCTGAGCTGCGTTCCGCCCGCTGGGACAAGACGCTGAGCGAACTGGAACCCACTCACCAAGCCTTCTGGCAGCTGCAGAGAAGGCTTCGCTCCACGGATGAAGCCAGTATGCCGCCTCTCATCCGCCCCGACAAAAGCGTCGCTTTCGATAACGACGAAAAAGCCGAGGTTCTAGCCGATAGCCTAGAGGCTCAATGCTCCCCTAGTTCCCAACCTGTAGACCAAGCTCACCTCCTCAAGGTCGACGCTGAAGTCGAACGTAGGACCTCCCTCCCGCCCGTTGAGGACCCCGATGCTCCTCTGCCCCCCGTCACTCCGGACGAGGTGCACGACATCATTAAGAACCTCAAACCCCGGAAAGCGCCCGGATCCGACGGTATCACTAATAGGGTTTTTCGACTCCTCCCCGCCCCCCTCATTGTTCTCATGACCGCCATGTTCAATGGCGCCATGAGCAATAATATCTTTCCCCAATCGTGGAAAGAGGCCACCGTCATCGGCATCCCTAAACCGGGCAAGCCCAAGGCCGAGCCTTCGAGCTACCGCCCCATCAGTTTGCTCAATGTCCTCGGTAAGATCTACGAGAGACTTATTTATAAGCGACTCAAAGATTACGCCGAAGCAAAGAGCCTCATCCCCGACGAACAGTTCGGTTTCAGGACCCAGCACTACTGCGTCCAGCAAGTCCATCGCATCGTCGAACACACTAGTGTAGGTTTTCAGCGCGGCCTGTTCACGGGCGCGCTCTTCTTCGACATAGCGAAAGCCTTCGACAAAGTGTGGCACAACGGCTTAATATACAAGCTGTACCAACTCGGTGTGCCCGACCGTCTCGTGCTCATCTTACGGGACTTTCTGTCGAACCGCACCTTCCGCTATCGCATCGAGGGAGCTCTGTCCTCTCCCCACCCCATTCGCGCAGGAGTCCCCCAGGGCTCCGTCCTTTCTCCCCTCATCTTCACGCTGTTCACCAGCGATATTCCAAAGAGTAGGAAAGCCCAGCTGGCCCTGTTCGCCGACGACACGGCCATCTACTACACCGGCCTCAGTCCCGACGCTATCGCTCGCACTCTCCAGTCCTCCGCCAACGCCCTAGGCGCTTGGTTCCGGAAATGGAGAATCGAGGTCAACCCCGACAAGAGTCAAGCGGTCCTCTTTTCTAAACCGCGCTCTAGACCCCCCCCCCCCCCCCCCGCCCAGTCAGATCACCATGTATGGCAAGCCGATCCCTTGGGAGAAGCGAGCTAAATACCTAGGCGTGATTCTCGACAGTCACCTCACTTTCGCAGAGCACATAAGGACGGTGCGCTCTCGCGCCGCCTTCGCTCTCGGTAGGCTCCACTCCATGATTAACCCGCGTAGCAAATTGTCACTCAAGTGCAAATTGCGCCTCTACACCGCGTGCATTCGTCCCATCATGACTTACGCGTGCGCAGTTTTCGCGCACGCGAAGCCCCACCATATCCATAGGATGCAGACCCTTCAGAACCGTTTCTTGCGAAAGGCCACTGGAGCCCCGTTTTATGTTCGCAATGAAAACCTTCACCTTGACCTCCGCATTCCCACGATCCAGCAGTTCATGAAACGCATCACCAAGCGTTTCTTTGACGCTGCTGAAATCCACCCCAACCCGTTGATCGTATCGGCCGCCCGATACACCCCCTCCCTCATCAGTAGGATCCGTAGACCGAGACATACTTTAACCGCCCCTGACGACGCCATTACTCTCCGCCAGGAGAGTAATAAGCGCACCAGTACAGTACACAAACACAGACCGCCATCGTTCCGCCCTCGCCGCCGAGGGCCGTCGCGAAATCCCCGTCCGATTCCTCCCGTCCCTTGCTCGAGCCAGCCCGCGAGCTGAGCCTGTAGCTTTAAATTCGTCCATAAATAATAATAAATAAATCGATCCAGCCTGTCCCTTTGCTGCCCTCTCCCAGCGACGCCCTAAGCCGAGGCCCGTACCCCGCAGGGGGTGCCCTTAGCGTGTAGTCGCTTAGTATTTAAGTATAATTGTAAGCCCTGGCTGGAGGCCTTAAATTCTAAGGCAACCACAGGAAAGTCCGGTTAAGCAGTACACAACCTCCTAGGTTGAACTGCGAGATGCCAATCCGAAAAAAAAAAAAAAAAAAACCTAGCACGAAGGCGTGATGACGTAAAAGTATTTTCTTCTGTTCAAAGCCGAATAGTTTATTTCAATTAAACCATTAAAACGTACTTTCGAACGTCACTTAGGTACAAAAAAAACCGTACTCTAGTTGTCCCTTCCAAAAGACGGTTTGGTATGCAGAAGCAAGAAACTCCATTGTTTAAAAAATCGAGTATATGATAATATATCAATTAAAAAAAACTACTAGAGATACTACAATGGGTATAAAGTGCTACGAATTATGTAATAGGAGCTATATACATTAATATGGATTTTCGATTTGGAAATACGATCATCACAAAGATGTTTGATATAGACAAGTACATTTAGAATTAGTACTAAGTATCGCCTGTTGCTAAAATTAAATCTTTTTTGTCAACTCTGACCTAGACTAGAGACAAGAGCTTACTCATCGCGAATAGAAAAAAAACTGAAAGTGGTTCGACAGTCTCAAAAAAACCTTTAATAGTGTTGTATTAAAAATTCCGCACCGAATGTGCCAAATGTGCTTATGTGTACAGAAACTTCAACCATCAACCTCAAATCACGAAGGCACCTTGATCGCAATTTGTTTTTAAATAAATAAATAAATAGTTCCATAAACTGCATAGGTACGCAGATGCCCAGTACAAGAAGGTACAATAGAAAATCATTCCACACGGTTAACGCGAGTGAAGCCACAAGCAAAACCAATATTCAAATAGAATACGGTATCTTCACACATAATACACCTACTTATTGTCAATGCCTACCCATCAGAGTAACCTAATTCGATCCGCCTAATGCGACTCCAGATACAAAACACTTATCAGTTAATGTAATATTCTGTGTATTGAATAGTATTGAATATTATCTGTATACGGGAACCGAGGCCTGTTTAGAATGTCCTTAACAAAAGAAGAATATATTAATGGAAAACGATCTTGTGTAGTGTAATCTCATCCATCACGCCTGTATTCCTCGAAGGGTTAGGCAGGTGTACCGATGTACACATGTACACCCACAGTTCGCCGGTATATTTAGGTCCCATGTGGGACCAGGGGACCAGGGGGCGAGCCTATTGCCATTAACCAGGCACAAATCCAAAAACCGAGCTGCTACTGAGAATTTCATAGAAAAACCCAGTAACACTTTTTGCTAGTCCTGGGAATCGAACCCAGGACCTCTAGCGTAGCAGTCGCACTCAGGACCACTAGGCCAAAGAGGCGGTTAATCAATAGTTAGTTAATGGTTAAGACTAACTGCCATACTCAGAGACGTTTAACGGTTACTTAAGTCGCTCCTTAGTAAAGATTTCTCTTTCTAGTGTAATCTTCCTATTTTAAATTCTTGAAAGTCTGGATGCATGTTTGTTATTCAATCACGCTAAAACGGCTAAACGGATCTTGATGAAATTTGGCTCAAAGACTGATTGATTTTAGTATATTATATAGCAGCACATAAGTTTTATCTCGAAAAAATGTACGGTTTCCGTAAGTTAATTTAGATTTTTTGATTTGATTCTAAAATCTATGCAGACGAAGATACGGCAGAAGCTAGTTAAATATATGTCATTAACTAACGTAATTGACCGCTTTATATTTACGTAAAATAAATAAGTACCGTTTCTTTCCCTTGTATAAAAGCCGATTTTTCCATCAAAATGTTGTCGATCCCTGAAAGGTTTTCTCTGTAATTTAATTTGGAAACGTCCGCGTCCGCGTTCTGTTGCGAGCCTCAGAGACTGAAAACATTTGGTTAACATGAAAAGTTCTCGGATTTAAAAATCGTTCGACATTTTCTGTGATATCAATGAAGGTAGGAAAAGACTGTTCTAATCTTCTAGAGTGGAAAATTAGTGGTTTGTTGCGACCTCGATTAAATCTAACGCTGTTAGGATTGACATTGAGGTTTGTTAAAGGTCTTAAATTATTAGATTTACCATTTTGGGTCGCCATCTTCGCGTTTAACTACAATATTCCTTTGTCTCGAGACTTGTCTAGACAAATTTCTAAGACAAGCGCTTTTTGGAGACTATCTAATATTCTTTGACGTTCAAATTAGACTAATTTGTTTCTGCTTAATTTTTATATTATATTAGTCGTCGGGCGTAGAGAGCCCAGATGGCATAATTGATACTTTTAACATCAAGAATATCTAACAGCCAATGGCAGTGTTTTGTAATGATAATATTATGATTCGATTTATTTCTTCTTTGCTATGTCAAAAGAAGATAACCTAGTTTTCCAAAGTATCCTTGTCAGGATTGGTGATCTTGTGTGACAAGAAGTGGGCGATGTCGTTTGGAGTGATTGCCAGTATCGTATGCCAATAACCCTACTCATTCCTATTTCCTTACTTATTCTTATTTTAGGAAAACAGGAGGTAAATATGATTCGTGTCTTGAAAACAATGTGATGACTAATCTCGCAGCTAAGCGTTGCAATCAAATCGATAATTATACCCAAAATGTTTGATTTTGATTTTAGCGCTAAAAGCATGGCTCTTGTTCAAAAATTCAGGGGACTTATTTTACAAACTTTTAGGAATGATCGCATTCTAATATCAGTTTCAATCTGTAAAAATACCTGGAATTTACCTATTTATTTTATATTGATTTTGCATGTTATTATTGGGTAGTATTTTGTGTTTTTTGTCGGCGAGAATGGAACATATGAATTTCATCACACCAACGTACACGGCCGACAAAAAGTCGGAGACGTATAATAAGACTTTGTTTCTAAACACATTGCTCCACGCTTAACTTCGATCTTTGCTCACAAAAACCGATGGATGATATCTATTATGAAGCGAGTCCAAAACGACATACGTGTTGACAAGAAATTTCACATTAACTGTTTATTGACACGAAGTTTTGCGTTCCAAGAGATTTTTAAATCAGGCCGTCCACTAACTGGGTCCTCTCACACTATTCTAGAAGTGTTCATTATGCAATTGTGCGTAATCTGCGACTTAAGTGCCACTCTATACGGAGCCTGTAATTGGCACCGACGCGCCGTGAAGCCCCTCAGTGCAGTCACGACATTTGATTTCCCACACATTTTATCACTAGGTCAGAATTATTTACCGAATATACAGCAAGATCCTTCATTTCTGTGACGTAAGAAAGTATTGGATAAGGATATTGGTATAATTTGTTTATTTATTTGGATGTGGAGAAGATTGCGTCGTTTGGTATCTGGTTTGGGCGTGAATTGCAGCTGTTTATTTCTATCTCTTTTATATATTTTCATAGAACTGTCAGTCAGAATTGCCGTGGCTCATAAAGCACGTAAAGCCGCTGGTCCTGGTGATTATTACTAGATCCTTGACAGTCGTTACGTTTAGTCAGAAGCCGGGAAGTCTGACAACGAGTCCTACCAAGAGGTATCGTGTTGCCCAGTTACTGGGTACTGGAGGTCAGATAGGCCGTCACTCTATAAAAAACACGGGTATTCAGCTGCATTCTCCACTTAAAGCCGACCCGAACGTAGTTGGGAAAAGGCTAGACAGATTATAGAAGTGTCAAACTTGCTAGCCGAGCCTTTTCCGGAATCTTACTTGATCGTAATTTAAATGGAACTGGAAAATTAGACTAGTTCTATACCTAGTAATTTAGTCTAAAGATGGTCCCACAACGAGAACATTCGCCTGTAACGTAATAGTGCAGCTATGCTGTTTTGAAATAGGCGAATCACTCCGAAAGTCATTTCGCAAATCACGCTTACTTTGCAGAATAGTAAATCGTACTGAAAAACGTCAAAGTACTATCTCGTCATAATATCTTCTCACTTACATCATCACGCGGTGCCGCTAGTGTGTCGAACTCACTCATTTTAAGAATACGAAAGCAGGTCCGAGAATCACAGTGCGTAACCTGTAATGATACAATTTGTAACATTAAGGATCCCTCACCTCTAATAAATAACAGTTCAGATTCAAGGTCAAAATCGAAACTCGTCACGTAACAGACTAATGCTCGTTAGTCAGAGAGACAGTACTGTCACGTAATGGTCAAAATCTAATCTCTGATTGTTACTTTACAGGTGAATGCACTTCTAGAGTAAAGTTTCGAATAAAAGGTCAACAAATAAGGCATTTAAAAAAAATGTAAACAACATTTTTATTGTAGGTAGTCATGCAATGGGTGCCTAAGCCGAAGAGCGAAAGAAAAAAATGAAAGAAAGAAAATGTCCTAAATGCCTGGTTGAAGGAGGCACGAGAAAGTAATATTTGGAAGGACTTGGGGGAGGCCCAGCAGTGCAAAATAACAGGGGAAAAAAAAACTTTGCTTTACCGTCTTTCTAAAATAGAAACAAATTAAACTGAGCAAGAACATCCATCCACCACCTTATATTTCGTTCTCCAACCACAAACATAACACCATTACTTTTCCTCCCCCACGACACAACTTACCCACTACAAGTTACGCTCGTAATATCAGTTAGGAGGGAAGCAACAGCTTCACGTCGTCAGTCATCTCGGCACGAAATTAATGAGCTTGGAGCGGGTCGCGGGCTTATTAGTAACTGTCAGAGGAGCTACGGTTTTCCACTCAGCATTGTAGGAGGAGGTGTTTTTCATTATGAGAGTGTTACTTAAATTCAGTTTTGTTGCAAGTGGTATTAGGTTTAGTTTTGTTAAAACGAAAAAATTGATCGCGTAATAATATCTTTTTTTCGCGATTGGTTAGTAAACCAAACGCGACTTCGTTCGTGTAAAAGTGGATATATTATTCCACGAGAGCTGTAAATTATTTAGGGGTAAAAAGTAGGCTATTGGCTATTCTAGAGTCTATCTCTGAGCCAAATTTCATCCTAATCCGTCGAGCCGTTCTGGCGTGAACAAACATCAAACAAACCATAGACATAAGTTTTAGGTAATTTTGACATTGACCTATTTTTGCTAGAGAGTAGGTATCTATGGATAGCTACTGTTCACATTTTGCATATTAAATTGGTTTGACGTACTTTGTTAAATTATTAATAGATTGTGGATTGCTTTTTAATTAATTTACATAAAAAAACAATCTTTGTTCATCCAGTAACACACCAAAACCTAACCGGTCGTTGTAACCATCAGCCATCAGGTGACTCGCCTAGTTGATGGCCACCTCATTACCTACATAAAATGACATCCGTAAACATTCAAGGCCGAGGTCAAGCCATGGGCTAAAAAAATATCGATGCATACATTTTAGATGAAGTCGTTCACCATGTCAGAGCCGAAGCTTCAGTTAATGTGAACAAAAGGTCACGGTCCGGCCACGTCCCTGAAACGGCACGGATTGGTACGGTTACCTTAGTGTAGGTACTGTGTCAGCAATGTTTTCCGATGTCTAAATTGTTCAAGTTCCTTCTTATTTTTTTGAAATATTATTTTGCCATTTCCGAATTTTCCATATTATTTCATTTCCACATTTTTATTTGTGCGACTGCTGTGCAAGGGGTCCCGGGTTCGATTCCCAGGTCGAGCAAAAAGTGTTATTGAGTTTTTCTATGAAATTCTCAGTTGCAGCTCGGAGTTTGGATTTGTGCCCGGTTAATGGCAATAGGCTCGCCCCCTATTACATGGGACCTAAATATACCGGCGAACTGTGGGTGTACATCGGTACACCTCTGCCTAACCCTTCGGGGAATACAGGCGTGATGGTATATATATATATATATTTTTTTTATTTGTGTCATTGGATTTTTGGATTTTTCCATCAGTAAATTACTCAGTAGCAGGCTAGCAGCTCCGAGTTTGGTAGATGGTGGTGTGAAACCCCCGTTCCACGTAAAGCCGTTGGTCCCGGCTGTCATTCGTTGATCTTTGTCAGTCGTTATATCCACAAAACCCTCTTCCCTCTTCTGTATAGTGTTCTCACTGGACAGTGAGAAGCCAAGAAGTCTGACAACCAGTCTAACCAAGAGGTTTCGTGTTGCCCAGTTACTGGGTTGTGGAGGTCAGAGATAGGCAGTCACTCCCTGTAAAACACTCGTATTCAGCTGCACCCGGTTAGGCTGGAAGCCGACCCCAGCATAGTTGGGAACAGGGAAAGCAGATGATGATGTTTTAATTTATACATTCTCATTGTTATTTATTTATTTATTGTATTTAAATAACCTATATTTACTTTACAGCGACTAAAGCGTGAAGTCCTACATTCGATAAGTGGTAAATAATCGAGTGGGTATCGATTAATCGAATCGATTATGTATACTATTATATCGAATCTCGTTACGCATTTGTAAAGTTTCTTCAAGAGATGAATAATGTAATTTGTTGTTTTGTACATACACTCACTGATTTCGCTTTAAGCCTTTTCAGTTTCCTTAAATTATTTATAGACTAGATTTTGCCCGCGACTTCATTCGCGTCAATGTCGGTTATCACTGGGTTTTCTCAGAAACAAAATGTCATCCTAAATTACTTCTTATAACATCAGCTATATGCCAGTGAAAATCCCATTAAAATGAGTTCAGCCATCTCCTAGATTAGCTACAACGAAAACACATACAAAAATTTAAAAAATAATTACGTGTTCTTAGTATCTTGTTTTGTTAGTATATTTGTTTTGTGTAAAAAGCTGTTATTTTAACATTACAAACAGACATTTCAATTTCATCTATTTGTATAGACTAATAAAACTTGAACCTCATTTGTAAGCTTTAAATAAGTTTATTCAGCGAAATATAATATACACATTTATTTTCCCCTTATCTCCTCGGCAACGGCACACTTTTCGAGCTCAATTTTGTGTTCTATTTTCAAGAAAAGTGTAACAAAAAGTGTACTGAAGTGCATTCTTGGAACGCGATTATAGATGCTATCACAATAGAGGAATCGGATTAAATCCCGATAGGATTTTTACAGTGCACTTTGGATCACGTGCGATTCACACGGTCAATGGAATCGGGAACAAAATGGAATTGTTATAATTTAATATTTATGAACCGCGCTTTTTACCCGACTGCGACAGAAGGAGGGTTATGTTTTTCGAGGGTATGTTTGTATGTATGTATGTATGTATGTATGTATGTATGTATGTATGTTTGTATGTATAATTGTTTGGCACGCTCTGCAGGCTGAACGGCTCGATGGATTTTAGCTTGAGAGGTGTCTTTAGATTCGTATTTACTGTGAGAGTGACACTGGGTATATAAAAAAAAAAAACAAAATGGCGGATTTTTGGCGCCAAATTCAAATGTTTGGCTCGCTCTGCAGGCTGAACGGCTCGATGGATTTTAGCTTGAGAGGTGTCGGTAGATTCGTATTTACTGTAAGAGTGATACTGGGTATATTAATTTCTTTTTTAAAACACTAAAAAAATAAAAAATAAAAAACGGTAATTTAAAAAACTAAAAAACCCGACTGCTATTCTTTAAAAATCCCTAAAACAAGATAAATTGTAGCAGTCGGGACCCATTCGGGACCATCTGCAATGTAATATAGGTATGTGCTCTCAATTCACTAATCCTCCATTTCTAGAATGGGTCCCGACTGCTACAATTTATCTTGTTTTAGGGATTTTTAAAGAATAGCAGTCGGGTTTTTTAGTTTTTTAAATTACCGTTTTTTTTAAGCGTTGTCTTACATCAGGAATTTCTCCTGTACCGTGGGGAATTAACATACATTATGTAGAAACAAAAATGTAAGTAAGCACTGTTTTAGTTTAAGCTGTTATTTTGAAATTGCACAGACACTTAAATTTTATTGATGTGTACAGATAAGTGCAATTATTTGTTTATATTTTATGTAATATACACTCAGCGGTACGCTGAGAAAACGCTTTTTTTTTTTGGGAAAAGGCTAAGCAGATGATGATATCATAATAGGTATCCTACTTCCTACTTAATATTTTAAAAAAGTTTGTGAGGATGGATGGATGGAAGGATGGATGGATGGATGGATGGAAGGATGGATGGATGGATGGATGGATGGATGGATGGATGGATGGATGGATGGATGGATGAATGAATGAATGAATGAATGAATGAATGAATGGATGGATGGATGGATGGATGGATGTTTGTAACTCAATCACACTAAAACGCCTGAACGGATTTGAATGCAATTTAGCACATATATAGATTACAGTACCTATGTAATAACACATAGGCTAATATTTATCCTGGAAAAAATACGATTATCGTAAGATAATATGTTAACTTTAAGTTTTTACTTTAACAAAGTCGCGACGTCGAAAGTAGTGGGAAATAACATTTTTTTGTACATACTTTATTATAACCGTGTCGCAGTGCCCATGGACACATCCACTAGGGCTATGCCTAAACATACACGCAAAGCAACAGTCACCAGTCGAAGTTCAAGTTAGAGTAGCGGCAAAACAGTTGTCTAAAATGTCAGTCATCGTTAATTGAAAAGGGCCTACCTACCGACGCATGTTAAATTCATTCATTTGAGAAGTTTTACTCCACCACCGCTCGTTAAGCGGAATGTGATTATTGTGTTACGTAAAACGAAATGAACGTACACACTCCACAATTAACAAGTTTACAGAAAATAGAGTGCATTTTCATACAATTTTCATTTTTATTCTTAGCATGGGAAAGTATAAAATTATAATGTGGAATTGAATACGGCACTTGGGGTGGAGCCAGACTAGCGTAATTTTTTGCGTTGTGAGTCGCGTAATTTCTGCTACATTCGGTTTCATACAAAACTCCTGTTTCGTTCACACGGCGACTCAAAATCAGTTTTCAGTTCCAATAGAAAGTAGATTACACGACCGAAATTCTGCGACTCGTGAGTCACAAAATTACGCTCGGTTGGCCTCACCAGTTTTGTGGAATAAGGGCAGTTATATTTTTCCGACAGAATTTTTGCAATAGGGATTAGTCAAGTACGCAGGGAATATTATAGTTCACAAATGTGTGCGCAAACTCAATTGTACTCCCACTTCCATCGTTCTATCACACTCTTGGTCCGGTCAGGTGGCAATCCGATACAAAAGGGGATTTTTAGGTGAAGGACGATCCGGCCTTAAGTGTTTTCCGAAGCACGGGGGAATCACACCATCAACTTTTAAAATCCAATTACAAATTCATTTACAAATTTGAGTTGCTTCTGTGAAATTCTTAGTAGAAAACCCAATAAAACTTTGCCCAGGCTGGGAGTATAACCCAGGACCCCGACGGCTTATTATTCAACCACAAGACCGACCCAGCCTCAGTACCTCACCTCACCCACCTCAGTCTTTAAAAATATCATCGGCAGAAATATTACATAGTTCCAACAAACACCAAATGTAACCAAAAACAGACGAATCTGTGCCTTATACTAATCAGAAATGTCCAACCTATCACTCAGCTAAAACAATACAATAATTTCAAAGTTCATTTGTCCGGTTTGTCCGTCTCCGGACAACGCCGGACATCGTTGTTGTCTCGGCTCACTTCACCCCACTTTAGTGTTCGCTAATCCTGTAATTGGATTGCTCGACCCGTCATGTAAAGGCCCCTACACACTCACTGCTGCGTAGGGAAATGAGCAATAGGTACTGAGCTGTCGATACCAAAGAAGTGAAAACGTGAATTTAATTTTGTTTCGGTAGTACTGTTTCGTTATTCGCATTTTGAATGGCGAAGCGATCGAAAATGCGAATATACGTTATCGACATGCTCTCACCATTCATTTTGTCTTTCGTCCCTGAAACGAACTTAATCACTTTTTTAGCTTTTGCTGCTATCTTTCCTCCTTTCTACAATATCGTCTGGCTAGGAAAAGATCCTCATAAAGGGGCGGTCGTGATGATCTTGACATAGATTCATCATCATCATATCAACTGGAGGACGCCCACTGCTGAGCATAGGTCTTCCCCAAGGTTTTCTAAACGAACAGGTCTTGCACCGTTCGCGTTCAGTGTCTTTTCGTGGCTCTCACTAGGTCATTGGTTAACCTCCTGCCGAATTTGCATCTTCCGGTGTGCAGCCACCACTTTAAGACATTTGACATCTCTATATGCAATTGTCCAGCCCAGTTCTACTTAAGCCTGGCTATTCTTTTTACATGGATAATCCAAAGCCTTATCCTTTCTTACATAGACAGGGCCTGATAAGCTTTAGTAGACACATTGATACGAAAAAAAATACAGTGAATAGTCAATCCAAAGGTTTCCATGGGTCCTGAAACTACAGTTGCATTTAGTTACGTCGTATCTATACTTAGTTACGTATACTCATACCAATACTTCAAATACTGCACCTTCCATTGCGTAGTCGTCACTCAAGAGCCTTACTATATGCCCTGCTCATTGCCATTTGAGTTTCGTAATTTTGAGAGCTATGTATATGTCGGTTACCTTGCCTAGATTTTCCCAAGGGGGACAGAATGGGGTTCTTCAAGGTGCGAGTGAATAGGTTCTTCAAGAGTCAATAACGCACGTGTTGCAGTCGTCCATATGCTACGGTTACTGCTTACCATCAAGCGGGTCGTATGCTTGTTTGCCACCAGAGTGGTATAAAAAAAAGAGTTCTTGCATTGAGGATATCTATAGGAGACCAACAGCGGACGATGTTCGACTGATATGGTAATGGTCTATTCACTTCCAATCTCGTTTATTTCTATATTGGGATCGATTTCCGATTATTAAATAAACGTGGACTGCCGATGTCTGATTCCGTAAAACAAAAGAGATACTACAAAACAAAAGTTTAAAAATAGATTACACAATAAAGTCTCATTTACACAAGGAGATTTTCTCGTTTCGAATAGACGTTTTCAAAAGGTTTTGAAATAAGAATGTTGATTCAGGTAAACAGTATGATGTATGAACGTGATATGCACGTCGAAAGGCGAGAATCATCTTGTTCGAATTGTTCGAGAAAAGCTCTTGACGGGTCTCGTATTCAAGTAATGTCGTAATATGTTTTTCATTTCAGTAGGAAAGTTTTTGAACAGCATTCTTTAACATACATAAACTCATGCTTTTTTCCCAGGAGGTAGGCAGAAACCATAGAACGCTACCTGCTACGATCCTCACAATCATCTTTTGCTTCCACCACATTCATGGTCATACAAGCATTTTTTGCAGTGACCTATTATAAAAATACACATCGCCCGGCGAGTCCCACATTAATATTCTCGCTTAGAACAGGCGAGAAACTCTCATGGTGTAAATGAGCCTTAACTGTCAAGTTCTTTGTAAAAGCGGGAGTATCAATGAACAATTATTATGAATTTCAGTGAAAACACTATTGTTTTGTTAATATCGATATTCTATTTAGTTACATAATCAAGTTCTCTGAATAATGCTGAAAGTAATAGAACGTCCGTATTTCGCGACAAATATCTAAAAGATGTTGCCTATTCTCACAACTTCTAGGAATTGTGTCAATTTGGTATAATATTTCTTCCAACCGAATTTCGGTTACAGCGGCCAATTTCAATGGAAACCAGACTAATGCGCAAGAGACGTTATAGTGCACAAGTGTGTGCACAAACATAGGTGCACTCACTTTTCTCTCACTTTGATAGTCCGATACAACGGCAATCTAACACGACCGTGGAGAGAGGCTCAAGACCAATTGGGTAGATGACACCACTAACCAATAATTTCAAGAAACAACTTCACAAAAAAACATTTAATTTTAGCACTAAAAACTCGATGATTTTTTAAATAACTATAAAAATCGATTTTTAGTTGCTTTGAAATCAATAAATAGTTAGTGAATTGAGATGACAAAAAAATGATGTCATAGTTGAGTATTGTCATAGAAAATCTATGGGGGAATGGCGTTTAGACAACTCATAAAAAGTACGTCAATTGATTAGTGGTGTCATCTACCCAATTGCTTTCCTAGTTTCGAAGTTGGTAGTGTACTGCCAACTTCAAAACTCCAGGCTGCTCCTAATAAACTCCTAATAACACTTAGTCCGACTTAGGAACCCAAGGCCCTATTCTCATGCTTGCGACTACGAGGCCACAAGGACAGACAAGTAAAAATAGCTCTACAGAATTATTATTAACTACCTTCTGCCCGCAACTTTGCCCACGTGTTTTTTTTTGTTTAAATTCTATCAAAATCTGAAAGACACGTGGCGCCATCTATTATCATAAGTACATTATTGTTGTTTTCTTCGGGAATAGCACTTTTTTTCGGGATGAAAGTTACCCTATGTCCGTATCTGTACACCTGACAACGTATATGCAAAATTACATGATAATCGGTTCAGTGGTTTAGGCGTGCAAAGGTAACGAACAAAAATACTTTCATATTCATAATGGCGGGTGAAATTAGCACCGCGACTTCATCCGCGTTGCTAATTTCACCCGCGTTATGTCTTTGGTTAATGCTCCACTCCCGTGCGTCGTAGCGTGATGTTATACAGCCTATGTTACTCAGCAAAAATGTAGCTATCTATTGGTGAAAAAATAGTTAAAATCGGTCCCGTAGTTTCTGAGCCTTTTCGTTACAAACAAACAAACAACCATTAGCATCAATACGAATGTATTCCCCGAAGGGTTAAGCAGAGGTGTACCAATGTACACCCACAGTTCGCCGGTATATATAGGTCCCATGTAATAGGGGGCGAGCCTATTGCCATTAACCGGGCACAAATCCAAACTCCGAGCTGCTACTGAGAATTTCATAGAAAAACCCAATCACACTTTTTGCTCGACTTGGGGGAATCGAACCCAGAACCTCTAGCGTAGCAGTCACAAGTAGCAGTTACAATTTGTTTGGTACAAACAAACAACTTTTACCTCTTAATAATATTAGTATAGATTATATTATTAGTTAGGATATAACCAGTGTGAAGGTCTCATTAATTGTAGTATCCAGCTATACCTACCTATCGCTTAATCAGGCCGTTACACGTCAGAATGAGCATCACAATTTGACACGTGCTCTTCACAGAATTACCACGTAGGGGTTCTAATAATATCAATTAATCCATTATCGATAATATTGTTATTACATGGCTTTATGTGTAAGCCCTTGATATGCAATTATGTTTTCTATAATAATGTTTGTTAGGAGTATAATTGTTTGTTTGTAAGAAGTATGCTATGGAACTTTAGATCGGACTATAAAAATTATTTAACTGATAGAAAGCCAGATTCTTGATGAGTGCTATAGGATATGTATTATGGTATGGTATACTTGACTTTCTTGCGGACGAGGTCGCGGGCAAAAACTAGGCATTGATAAAGCTAAAAGTAGTATGTGTATGTATAGTGAAAAGTTTCAATATTAGTTGTAGGTTTTGAAATATTTTGTTTCTGGAGTCTTGTGAAGTTGTGACGTCATGCTTGTACTTTTTTTTGCTTTTTGTTGTAAATCTACCAAAAGGAAGACTAATATCAAAATGTATCTCATCTTTTCCAAGTAATTGTAATAATTTCAAATCTATTCTAAGTGTAACTTTGGAATAATGTATATTGAACTATACATATTGATTGTTGACATCTTGATTTAGTTACACGTAACTTATTTATTAATTTGGAGATTGCGGGTTAAATTATTTTGGCTTAACTAAGCTGAAATGTTATTCAATTTAAAAATGCTATTATATTTTTCGATTCATCATTTTTATTATTCCAGACAGTGTGCCGTAAATAAGCAGTGTGGAAACGAAAAATATTTTCGTAAAAAAAAAAAAAAAGGTTATCACATCCCGCTAATAAAAACAGTTGGCCACAAAGAAGCATTTATTCTTTTTACTTTAAAAAAATGGTAGTATGTTGGCAATTCATTCGGCTAATCTCAAACGTATTTCATGGCTAACCTGCGCCTAAAATGTACAAGAGACCGACAAAGTACTTTTTTAACCTTCAGTACCTATTTCAGGGGAAAGTCTGACCTTGAGAGGCAAAGGTGAAAACACATAAAAATACTTTTAGCAAAGACACAACAATAAATAAAGAAGTTCGTGAGGTAGAAAATGTTGTAATAAAAGTCCTAAACTTTTACTGGGGATCACGAAAATGATTTACTGGGACACAGGACTTGTTTCCACAATATAATTTAAGTTGAGTTTCAAACTTAACTCGTCACAGCTTATAATAACAGCCATTTATTATAAAGACTAGTTGCTGTTCGCGACTTAGCGCGCGTGGGTTTTTTTCACCCGCCTTAATGTACATCTTTGGTTACTGCTCCGCTCCCGTATGTTGTAGCGTGATGTTATATAACATATAGTATTCTTCATGAGTCTGGCTATGATATACAAAATATTTTTACCAATTCGACTAGTAGTTTCGGAGATTAGCCTGTTTAAACAAACTTACAAAAAAACTTGAGCCTTATTAAATAAGTGTCACCACGCTTGCTCAAGGCGGATTGGTG
This sequence comes from Caradrina clavipalpis, assembly GCA_932526535.1. Classification (NCBI taxonomy): domain Eukaryota; kingdom Metazoa; phylum Arthropoda; class Insecta; order Lepidoptera; family Noctuidae; genus Caradrina; species Caradrina clavipalpis. The sequence goes on from OW052088.1 coordinate 4,833,501, forward strand.
ATTTCAAGCTTCATACAAATTATAAGTCAAGGTTTCTTTAGAATGTTTTCCTTCACCGATGATATTCTTTTAGAAATTTCTCAGTAGCAACCTGGAGTTTGAAAGCTGGTCTTTTAAAACTCCTTGTCACGAAAAGCACGTAAAAAACCGTTGGTCCCAGCTGTCATTTGTAGATCTTTGACAGTTGTTACGTGTAGTGAGAAGACTGAAAGTCTGACAACCCTTCTTACCAAGTAACTGGGTTGTGGAGGTCAGATAAGGCAGTCGCTCCGTGTAAAATACTGATAATCAGCTGCAACCTGATAGTCTGGAAGCCAAAGCAACATAGTTAGGAAAATGGTAAGAAAAGGTATATGATGATGGTTCAGATGATTTCCTTAACCCAAGGAACTCGCGGGTCGTAGGTCGTAAGGAAGTAGCGACAGACCGTGTCGACGGCGCGTTCGTGTTCCACGCGCGCCTTAAAGAGATGTCAGCAAACTTGGAAGGAGCCACTGAGGGCCGATGCCTGCCGGGGCTGCGGGTTGTTCGAAAGAGATACCGCGCCCTCGGAACGCAAAAGGCAGAAGGAACATAGACGGGTTTTAGTCAGTAAAAGTCTGACACTCCCTCCCGCCCCGCCCAGGGCGGGGGAAGTTATTTGATGATTTACCGTATTAAAAAAACAACCCAAGGAACTAAGATAAACTGAATAAATATGGAAGTATTTACTACAATTTGAGAGGGTCAACACTATCCTACATAGTGTTGACCCTATTCGCAAAAGGTGCGTCTCAGGGGAGAGATTATAGATGTTTGTGTAAGTACGTAACTTCTAAACTTCAATAAATAATTGTATGTCGCTATGTGACGTGACCGTCATCTAAGGGATAAAATATAAGTGGAATACGAGATCGTGATGATTGATTGAAATTATGTTTTTTTTTTACTAGCTTGACAAGTAGTAAGTTATAAAAAAAATATTACTTTACTAACAATTATTACACTAATACTTAGAAGAAATTAACAAGATTTAGTTCAAGTGTGCAATGTTTAGTAGTAGGTAAACACAGGCAGCAAAATTATCAAAGTAAAAGAAACATAAAGAACACAGTGATAACTCCTTTTTTACCCGACTGCGCCAGAAGGAGGGTTATGTTTTTGGAGAGTATGTATGTATGTATGTATAATTGTTTGGCACGCCCTGCAGCCTGAACGGCTTGATGGATTTTAGCTTGAGAGGTGTCGTTAGATTCGTATTTACTGTGAGAGTGACGGTGGGTATATCAAAATAAAAAACTAAAAAAAATAAAAAATAAAAAACGGTAATTTTAAAAACTAAAAAACCCGACTGCTTTTCTGAGTATTTATGAAAAATCCCTAAAGCAAGAAAGTCGTTGTACCCGATTGCCATTCTAGGAATGGAGGCTTAGTGAATTGAGAGCACATACCTATATTACATTGCAGATGGTCCCGAATGGGTCCCGACTGCTACAATTTCTTTCGCCACCTCAAACCAGCCCTTGCAATGCCCGTCTAGGTCATCTAGCCACCTTTTCCTACGCCGGCCTCGGCAACGCGATTGCAATATTATCAATGTTTATTGGTGTACATGAACATCGTTGAACTAATCTCTATGGATTATGCGATGATACCGTTATCACTACGAACACTTGACTGTTATATGGCGGCTCCTTTATGTAGATAGTGTTATATAGGAAAAATAATAATGATAATTTGTTTATTATCAGGCTACTTTGAGCCTTGAAATATTTTTTGCAAAAGTAATGGGTTATGGGTTGAATTGGAATACGCCAACATTCATTGGAAGGTTTTTTTTTGATGAGGAATCTTCCTGTGACTGCCCCCGACCTGGGCGGGGCGAGAAGGAATGACAGACTTTTACTAGCTAAAATCCGTCTATGTTCATATATAAGGTGCTATAAAAATATCTGCCACGGCTTTAATGGGAGGTAGTATTGTGTTTAAAGATTACAATAGTGAAGAAATTTTGTACCCCAGAATGGTTAATGGCAACTGGCGGTGGCGAGCGGGCGGTCGGCCGGCGCGTGCGGTGATCGCGGTAGTGAGGGTGAGGGCGCAGCGGCATTGTTTGATAAGAATGGCAACAGTGTATGAACGGCGCCGGCGTTTTGCGAACCATTGAAGGATGGTTTTATGCGAATAAATCAATTCAAAATACGCACAATTTTTTGTATGAAAACAAATAGGACAAATTATCAATAATTTATCTTTACTATTGTAATCTATAAACACAATACTACCTCCCATTGCAGCCGTGGCAGATATTTTTATAGCACCTTATATGTGCCCTTTGCGTTCCGGGGGCGCGGTATCTCTTTCGAACCACCGGCAGGCATGGCCTTTAGTGGCCCCTTCGAATATTTGCTGACATCTCTTTGAGGCGCGCGTGGAACACGGTATTCGAAGGTCTAAAAGATGCATAAGAGTTTGAAAAGAAAAAGAAGTTATTGTAAGTTGTATAGTCTTCTTAACAAAAAACCGGGCTGCTGTACTGCGCTGATGCTAAGCGGTGAGTTATGAAATGAAGCAAACCCATTGTATGTACGAGACATCTCTTCTCCGCTTTGGTGGAGACAGAGCCTTATGCCACACAGCTGCGCAAAACAGGCCCAATTCTGCAAAAATGGCAGACCACTTATGGCAGACCACTTGTGCCAGACACTGGCTTACAGAGATCTAATTAGTAAAAAAAACTAGAATTGTAGGAACAGTCAGCAACAAAGTCGATTAGCAATGTTACTTTTACATAGCATTTAAATAGCCACGAAATAACTCAATCCACTACTTTTCAGAATTTAAGGCAATACCTAAGAGTGCATTTTATCTAAATTTAAAATTTTAGGTATTGTGCTTATTAATAAGGATTTCAAAACTGAATAGTTAATTTACTTTTGTTGCTGACTGTACAATACCTACACCGTAGCTAATTATTGCGGGCCGTTATCAAAAGTAATTAGCTCGCAAATTATACTTTTTAGAATCTTTTCTCTCTATCTTAATTATAAGCTTCACATTTTTTTTTACCCAAAGAAAATTATTTACTTAAAATCGAACAAACACAACAAGAAATCAAGCAGTGAAACTAAATGGACCACAAAACCTTTAGGTGTTGATACCTACCTACTTTATTTTATGAACTTGTTGCTTACCACCGAAGTTTATAAAAGAAATTGTGCGTTGTTATAATAAACCTTTTGAACTGGCAAGCCATTGTGCCGACGACTGTCGTTTGGGGACGACTGGGCCCGAAGTCCCGAACTATTCAATTTGCAAAATCTTTTTAAGTCACGCTTAACATTTTTCTTTCTACTTTTCTTTAGACGTTTCAGTTCATAGCGAGTTCGGTTAAATGTTCTATTCAGTTGAATATAACTTTGGAAATGGATTATTTATTGGTTTCATTGAAATTCAGTTTTATTACAGTTTGTAGAAAGAAGTTGTCAGAAGCTTGTCGGTGCATGCTAAATATACGGTTCAATAGCTGTTGGCTTAATCGTACCAGATATATAAATAAATGTAAACGTATGCTAGCCTTTTTACACGACTTCATTCAAATAAATGTTGGTTTTTGCAGATACAGACGGTCGTTTATTTACAAGTAGCCTATGTCCTTTCTCGGGGTTCAAGCTCTGTCTGCACCAAATTTTATAAAAATCTGTGTTATCGTACATTTAAATATAAACTCAAGACTTTTTTTGCCTTTTCAAATATCTCAGTGTGATTTAACTTTGCCTTTTCAAATAGTGGGTATCCCTAAATATAATACATAATCTAAATATCAATAATATTAGATTTTAGTTTCTTTATAATCGATAAATTATTAATCTATTGAGTTGGCAAATAAGTGATATCACAATTTACTAAAGCCTTACAAAGTCTATGGGAAAATTGCGTTTTGACAGCTCATAAAAATATGCCAATTGATTGATTGATTGTGTTGGTGGACAAGTACCCTACTACATACAAGATAAAAAATACCAAGCCAAATTATATCTTGCAAACAATTTTCGTCTCTATTTACGATGATTTTTAGTTCATTATTAAATAGTTAACGAAAACTGCTAGATCTTATGCTCTAGCAGCAATATTGCTTCTTTGTCTATTAAGACTCAATTCCAGTTTTTCTTGGAATTTCCGCATATGAATTTTGACTCTAGCATATTTTCTTAAAGCTTTCTCAACCTTGAGGGTGTTGTCCTCAGTTGATTAATTACCTTCTAAATTACACCTGACATAGAAAATTTATAGCACTACCGCCTTTATTTATCCATTAATCTTTCGGATAAATTCTGGGAGAGTTTCTTTCAACAGTACGATCCCATTATCTATGGGTCAATAAATTTGTAGGCGGTTGGATTTATGTAATATCAAAATCAAAGTGGAATTTTGGAGACAAATTATTTTTTCAATTAGACCATTAAAAGTCACTTTTGGAAATTAAAATATACAAGATAAACGTTATAAAACAATCTAGTTTCATCTAGATCATAGACTACCTATATCTTTCTTTGTCTTCTTGCTGCTATCAATTCTACATTTTAAAGTTTGAAAACATTTTGACGACCGTGAGAGCAATGCCATTGGACAGTCTTTTGGAGTCATAGTTTTGTGTATGTTATTACATACATATATACTTAAATAAACTCACACCATTTTCCGATAGGGGTAGGCAGAAACCACAGATTTACATTTGCCTATTATTAATACATAAAAATATTTAAAAAGGTAATTTATTTGTATGTGTATTTATATGTATGTGTGTGTGTTTTTTTGTTTTGACTGCCTCTTTGGCCTAGTGGTCCTAAGCGCAGCTGCTACGCTAGAGGTCCTGGGTTCGATTCCAAGGTCGAGCAAAAAATGTTATTGGGTTTTTCTATGAAATTCTCAGTAGCAGCTCGGAGTTTGGATTTGTGCCCGGTTAATGGCAATAGGCTCGCCCCCTATTACGTCGGATCTAAGATATACCTGCGAACTATGGGTGTACATTAGTACACCTCTGCCTAACCCTTCGGGGAATACAGGCGTGAAGGTATATATATTATAATTTATATGTATTTAGAATAAATAAATGAGAATACTCATGTTGTATGTATCTACATGTCAGCAGCAGAGAAAGTGATCCGTGTAATAATGTCATAATCTGTTGGCAGATGGGATTGTGATTGCAATATGATCGCTGTTTCTTAGCGGCTCCTTACAATATTTCCATTTGAGGTAAAGAAAAGGTGACCCCTGACATTTAGTCATTATATTGAAGTATGTAGGTAATAAAAATTCTTCACATCGCATCGAAATTGCTAGAAATGTGCGCAGTCTTTTCTTTTCGTAACCGACTATTTGAAAATGGAATTCCATTGGCCGGAAAAAATACGGTAAATCGGAAAACGTATTTTAAAATAGAGGATGTATTCTTTTTGTTGAGGTTTAGTTATTTTGACGGCGCGGTTGACGCGGTTGAGAAATTGGCTGCTGTGCTGCAGGTTGCAGGTTTGATTACGGCACGGAACAAATATTTGTATTGTCTACAGATAACTATTTCGGGACTAGCTGTTTGTTTATGTGAGTTTAGGTGTTTGTAAACGCAACCACGATATAGGAGAAATTCCTACTGTGGGGGAAAGTATTTATAAGAACGAAATAAATATTACATGAATTACGTAAATGTGCGAGTATTGTAAATCTTTTTTTTTTATATGGAAAATCATCAAATGACTTCTTCCGCCCTGGGCGGAGCGGAATCCCGAGTGTCAGACTCTCACTGACTTAAACCCATCCGTGTTCCTCTGAATGGCCCTTTACGTTCCAGAGCCGTGGTGACTTTTTCAAACAAACTCCGCAACCCTGGCCAGGGCTACAATGCCCTGTGTTATTACAATTTAAATCTCAATTTACTTCGGCGTATCAATTATTTTGGCCCACATAAACTATAATAGCAATTAACCCTTTAATAAGGATTAATTCCACCATGTGTTTTCAGATAAGCATGAAATTGTAAGCGATCAAGATAATTATGTAACGTTCAAACTGCTCGCGACTTCGTCCGCGGTTTATCTTACCCTCGTTAAGTTACGTCTTTGGTTAATGCTCCGCTCCCTTGTGTCGTAGCGTGATATTATATAGCCAATGTTTCCCAGGAGTAATGTAGCTATCTATTGGTGAAAAATGATTAAAATCAGTCCAGTAGTTTCGGACTGCCTCGTTAGCCTAGTGGTTCTAAGCGCGACTGCTACGCTAGAGGTCTTGGGTTAGATACCCAGGTCGAGCAAAAAGTGTTATTGGGTTTTTCTATGAAATTCTCAGTAGCAGCTCGGAGTTTAGATTTGTGCCCGGTTAATGGCAATAGGCTCGCCCCATATAACATGAAACCTAAAAACATACCGGCAAACTGTGAGTGTACATCGGTACACCTCTGCCTAACCCTTACAAGGGAATTGAGGCGTGATGGTATGTATGTAATGAAGCTATCTATTGGTGAATAAGTTGTTAAAATCGAGCCAGCAGTTTCCGAGCCTATTCGATACAAACAAACAAACAAATATTTCCTGTTTATAATATTAGTATAAACAGAGTATTTAGTTAATAACGGTTGTAACTTAGTGTTTACTAATAGCTATGAATTATGTAAGAGAGCGCGTTTGTTTGTTCATTTAACTTTCATGGACCAACTGTTGAACTGTTGTCAGTTGTACTTATTAGTATTTATTTATTCCAAAGCACAGGGTTGCCAGATATGTACTGTTTACAAATATTGTGTAGGTATCTATGTATCTTACCTAATGTTCTGTTGTTGTACCTCAATTGCATGATAATGCTACCTTCTTAGATACTCGACAACATTTTCTTTGCTTTTTTCATTTTTGCCCTCTGTTTTTTATAGTTTTGTTCATTTTCCTGTAATGCCAATAAACGCATTTTCTTTCTTTCAATTCTTTCTTTCTTTCTTTTCTTATTTCTTTCTTTGTTTCTTTCTTACTTTCTTTTTATCTTTCTTTCTTTCTTTCTTTTTTTCTTTCTTTCTTTCTTTCTTTCTATCATTTTCTTGGCAATAAATTGACAGCAATCTTTATTTTTGTTGTAGTTAATAACGACTAAAGTAAAACATAGTCCTACCTATTACGGCTGAAGGGATACACCCGGCCTGTGACAGATGACCCAGCAGACATACAACAAAGTTTTATTAATAGGGTACCGAATGTCAGCGTTTACGGAACTCAAATTAATATCTTCACGATCACAATTATATCACAAAACGAAAGACAATATATACAGCAATGGCGACTTCCATTACTCCATACCTTCCCCTTCTTTCTCTCAAGTAACTATTTACTATTTCTAACCACCATTCATCTTGTTATCTACCTCCCACACCCAGTCAAGAATAATAACCGAGTGCGGATTAAGTTTAACTGTGTGCTGGGAGTGTATTGTGTTGCGGGACGTAGTTAGTTAGCGTCCACTTTAACCGCCCTTATTGTTGGAGTGACGCACCGCCGTCCACTGGATGGAAGGTTTGTGTAACAGATTAAAATATAGGTTAATACTGAGTTAATCTAAGACTAAGAACTATAATAATAACTAGCTGCACCTACTAGTTTTATTCGCGTTCAGATATGTCTTCTGGTTTCTGCTCCGCTCCGATGGGTCGTAGCGTAATGTTATGTTATGTTATGTAACCTACAATATTCTTCAAGAATTTTCTTCTTCTTCTTCTTAAATCCTACCAGTAGTTCCAAAGATTAGCGCGTTTAAACAAACGAACAAACAATCTCTAGAAATTTATTATATTAAGATAGATAATACCAGCCAATTATTGTCATACTGCTAGGCAAAAACCTCTTCTTATGCATTGAAGGCACTAGTCTTTCCTTACGATATTTCCCTTCACCGATGTTACCACTAACAACTAATAGCATCACGACACATCTCAGCAGCGCTAAATATCTTAAATATTTGATATTACCTCGACTTATTTTGGTTCGTTTTGGCTAAACCTATATACATTCAAGGCACAAGCCTCCGCTTCATCTTGACTGAAAAATGACCTACCTATGTATGCGTGCACTAGAGGAATCAACCATAAACAAAAATCGATATTTCACATAGCAATATAAATTCACAAAAATGTCAAACGAAACAAAATATCACGTGTTTACCATTTACCGAACAAAGGGCCTTAAAATAAAGTTCAACAAATTAATGTTTTGTCGTCTAAAAACAATTTTCTCTCTGTTACTGTAATAGTTTAATGGAAATGGCCCAGAAAGTTAGGGAACTAGGCGCGTGACTAGGCAACTGCCTACACCGGACAATAGGGAGCTGATAAATGTTATTACAAAGTTTTCTAGTACTTTCCGAAGGATACGTAGTGAGAACTGGTTCTAAGTTAGTATTTATTAGGTTGGGATATTTGATATTATTAAAACATTTTAGGTCCCCTTCGTAAACCGCCTCAAGGGTCACTGACATGGATACCGATGTTAGTGATGTCCAAGTACGTATGAATTAGAAAAAGTCACATTGGTACTTGCCCGTGCCCGGTTGCGAACCCACAACCTCGTGCGTGAGAGGCGAGCGCCATAACCACTGGGTCATCAGTGGGGGTCCTTAGATCGAACTGCCTACACGATAAAGAAGAAGAAGAAGTCCCTTTCCTACAAGACACCAAGAAGAAGAAGAAGATACTAAGTACTAGGCGATCATGGGCACCAGACGCTGGATTAATGGCTACTGAAAATTCCTAGTGGAAACATTCAATAACAGTTTTCCGAACCTGGGAATTATATCCACGACCATCACGGAATTATCATCTCATCACGGAAATAGTTTAAAATCGATCGTAATCAAACTTAACTAAGAGGTGACTTAGGACACGGCCAAAGACATAAGCTATTTTTTAATCCGCGACTTCCCCTGCATCCGTGATAACCGCGAGAACGAGTCGCGGACAAAAGCTGCATAGTAACTGAATATTAATGCTGTCACAATCCACGGATGCACGTAATGGGATCAAGTTGACCGTAGTCGGAGCGTGCTTTGTGTTCCGTCGAGATAATTGCTACAATAGCTTGCTTAATAGCTAAATAAACGGGGGAGACTCATTGTTGCAGACTAGGGGGTAGATGTGTTTTATTTTTGATGGGGGTGAGTCGGGCGGCATGAGCTGAGCCGGTTTTAATTTAAAAGTTACTTTAGCATCGTGGTTTTGGTGATTGCAAAAGTACATACCAATCACATTTAATGAAATATTATATATACGAGTGTGTAGGTGTATAACGGCACAATGTATAAAGACAGTGGTCGCGCTAAGTAGTATAAGACCTTGATGCCGCGATAAATGGCGTTATACTATTTTGTACAATTCCTAGATGTTTCTCCGGCGATACTATAAGAACCCATGTCATCATCATCATCATCATCTCAGCCATAGGACGTCCACTGCTGAACATAGGCCTCCCCTTTAGATGTCCACATATACCGGTCGGAAGCGACCTGCATCCAGCGTCAAGAACCCATGTACCTATTTTGAATAATGCTCTTAGTTTGTGAAATAGGGACTAGTGGGAATAGGGACTAAGATCAGTAAAAAAAAATTTTTTTCCTTATACCGGCTTAAAATACGGGGTGGCAGATATAAACCCGCCACACTATTCAAATCCACTGCAACTTTTGAAAGCCAGAATCAACAGTGGAGACAATGAAGCTCCACGAGTCCCGGAGAAACGATTCAATTGTCTGGAATCTCGCAAAGAAATTAATCAGAAAAGATTAGCGGAGGAGTAAGAAAAACATAACTTCCCCTAAAAAAGGGGGCAAAAACGAAAAAAATCCAGAGATAAAGATTGATTCTAGACCCCTGAGTGAAAAAAACAACTGTTCAATACATTTTGATTGTGTAGGTGTTGTACTTTTGAACGAAAAACGTTGACCTTTTCCTAATCCAGACTTACATTTGTATTATAACCAGATTACAACCTAATTGCAAGAAGAACATTTACACAACGTTGCGTAATAGGTATCTGTAGTGCGATTCTCTAAAATGCAAACTCGAAAACGAGTCTCACTAAAGTGATCGCGCTCACTTCGATAACGAACCAACTTGTCATTGGTTTAGTATTCGTTCGCCGTGGTGACGTCACCGGCGTGATTGTGTTTAACAGAATACCATTTTGTAATCTCACTGCGGATTCAGTTTTCGAATTACGAAGTGAGGCTTAGAGAATCGCACTGCTGATCTAATTCCCTTCGCATAAGCACCAGTGATTACAAACACACAAGTCAAACATTTCCTGAATTCACTGATTTAATTTTCTTGCGTTTCCACTTTGTTAGCACAATTTATTCATAAAACGAAACATTTCCCACAGAATAAACAATTACAAATTAGGTTTCAGAGCTGTAATGAGCCGCTCTCATTTCAAATACCGAATCATTAATTTTGGTCACGTTTTGCTACCAACGACTAAATCCGTCTGGGCCGGTAGTTTGATTCGCTTTCAAATTATATGCTTTAGTATTATATTGGAATATAATTAATTTGGATTCCTTGAAATTCTGGAATTTCTAAGCACTAAGTCTGATAAACACTAAAAAATAAAATGACACTAGCCTATTACTGTCCCACTGTAGGGCGAAGGCCTCTTCTCATACAGAGAAGCACAAGCATTGATCATCACGCTTGCTCAATATGGATTGGCGATTTCAGACTTATATTGATTATTCGCTCGGAGTTTGGATTTGTGCCCGGTTAATGGCAATAGGCTCGCCCCCTATTACATGGAACCTAAATATACCGGCGAACTGTGGATGTACATTGGTACACCTCTGCCTAACCCTTCGGGGAATACAGGCGTGATGGTATACAATATATATATATTGATTACATACAAGTCCACGTTTTCTCAAAAATAGGTTTTCTCCGCTAAGATAGATAATACTATATTATATTCCGCTAACGTATTTTCCGAGACGCGGGGTTGTCACACAACAAACTTCTAAACTCAGGGCTTCTACTAAGAAATTTGTAATGGAAATACCCAATAATACAGCCAATTCTGGGAAGAAGGTAAAACCCTAGGCTCCGACATGTTTCCGAGACCCGAGGGTGTTAGACCACCAACTTTCAAACTCCGAGCTAAATTACAATTAATACTAAGAAGTGCTACTACCTGAAACTATAACTGCCTTGTTAGCCCAGTGGTGCTAAGCGTGACTGCAGGTCTTGTGTTCGATTCCCAGGTAGAGCAAAAAGTGTTATTGGGTTTTTCTGAAATTCTTAGTAGCAACTGTGTCGACGGCGCATTTGTATTCCACGCGCGCCAAGAGATGTCAGCAAACTTGGAAAGGGCCACTGAGGGCCGAAGACTGCCGGGGCTGCGGGTTGTTCGAAAGAGATACCGCGCCCCCGGAACGCAAAGGGCACATGAAGGAACATAGACGGGTTTTAGTCAGTATAAGTCTGACACTAAAGGGCGGGGGAAGTTATATGATGATTTCCCGTCTTAAAAAAAACCCTGTACTGGCAAACTGTAATACTGACAAACTGTAGGTGTGCAATGGTATATCTCTGCCTAATCCTTCTTTTTTTTTGTTTTGGACCATACCTAGTTTTTTTTAAATTGAATACAAATTTGAAACGTGCAGTTACATAACTTTTAATTTTATTATTATTACTATGATCATATTATGATCTTGATATTTGAAATTAAATTGAATTAACATAATTTTTAAGATATCATGTACATGAAGGATGCACCTGTCATCACAAAGTTATGCGAGCATTACATTGCGCACAAAACAAAAAACCGTTTCACACAAAATTTTCACTCAAAAACCAAAAATGGTTTCTAGCACAATTTAATAATAACACCATCACACTATATTTTCAAATGCAAAATTCGCCATTAAAGTTCAAAAAAGCTTGCACCTAATCGTATCAAGCAGAAAAAGCTACACAACGTATTTGCATGACAAAGGGATGCTGGACGCTGAGCAATCCTGGCTTGTTGTCACTGACTGTTAATTTAGTGAGGGCAAAGTTCAGCTGTATGTATGTGAACTGATGGCTCTTGTATCTATTTTTTATCTCAATTGTAACACTCTTATAGGATTAACCTGAAAATGCAATGATACTGTCGCTTTTAAAGGGTTAATCAAATATGTAACAATAGACTAGTTTAAAATGGCTGAGTGATTGGCAGTCCGATTCTGAATAAATATTTGGCCTACAGGCAATGGTTCCGGGTGTGCTTATTTGTGTACCTATGTGAGATTTTTTGGTGATTAAGATCAAAAAACTTTTCAAACAACAAAAAGTTAAATCAAAATCGGTTTAGCCGTTGAGTGTTTTTTTTTTGAAGATGTGAAATCATGAAGTGGCTTCCCCTGCCCTAGTGTCAAAGTTTTACTCACCAAAACCCATCTATGTTTCTTCATGTGCCCTTTGCGTTCCGGGGGCGCGGTATCTCTTTCGAACAACCCGCAGAGCCGTTGGGTGTTATGATGCCGCGGATAGACACATAGATACATGTGAAATATTTGTATAACTCCTCTTTGTTTTCGTCGGAAGTTAATATAGGTAGTTGTATTTTTACAGTCCAGTTTTGTAAAATAAAGTTTTTCTTAATAATCAGCACAATTATTTTTCTTTAGGCTGTCTGTTTTGTCGTCGTTTGTTTATCATTTTTACTGTTGTATTGTGGAGACTATCCGTTCATAATAAGTATTATTTTAGTCCAAACAATGTAAAAGTACAGCAACACATAAATTCAAAACAAAAATGGTTGAAAACACAACAAAATGTCTGGTTTACATTCGGATCACGTTTCAAGAATTGCGTTAATCATAACAGCATTTTGCTATAAAGAGTATTAGCTTCTTTGTTTTTATTCGAAATGGGTGTGCTCTTGACTCTATTCTAGTTCAAAGGTGACAAAGAAAAAATCGACGATCGATATTTTTACCGATTTTTGACAGATATTTTCTCTATCGGCAAGAAGAAATCTCTCAAAAACCGGTAAATTTTCGGTTGTGTGCGAAGACCGTAAAAATTCATCCTCGCAAATGTTATTTATGCGCGGACGCAGACGAAGTCGCAGAATAAAAACTATCCTTTCTTGGGGTTCAAACTGACTCAGTACCAAATTTTATCAAAAACGGTTTAGCTGTGTAAGCCGAACGGAAAAAAAGATGGAGTTACTTTTGCATTTATAATATTAAAGTTTTGATTGCAATAATGTTACTTTAAAAATGAATGAACGAATGAGCTCTAGAAAATATCTTCAAGAGATGGCGTTATATTTAAGAGTCGATTAAGTGACAGTCAAAATGTGAAAATTGTCGTTTCAGTAAAAGGCGACAGTAAACAATGCAGTGAAACCGCTATTGTAATAAAACAAAACATTTGCAAAACACGAAAGATTTAAGATTTATGAAAACAACACTTGGTTTTTCAATTTTCTTAAAGGTGCCTTACAAAGAGTATGCCTCAGCATTTGTGTTTGGTAGGCAACATATGGTGCAAGTCACAGAAGAAAACATTTACAATAAAATCTTTCACATAATTATTTTAAAAACATCTATAATTTATAAATAATATTTTAAAGAGGAAAGATTTTTTGTTTGTTTGCACCGAATATGCTCTGAAACTACTGGACTGATTTCCACTTTTTTTTTACCCGACTGCGACAGAAGGAGGGTTATGTTTTTCGAGGGTATGTTTGTATGTATGTATGTATGTATGTATGTTTGTATGTATGATTGTTTGGCACGCTCTGCAGGCTGAACGGCTCGATGGATTTTAGCTTGAGAGGTGTCGTTAGATTCGTATTTACTGTGAGAGTGACACTGGGTATATAAAAAATAAAACAAAATGGCGGATTTTTGGCGCCAAATTCAAATGTTTGGCTCGCTCTGCAGGCTGAACGGCTCGATGGATTTTAGCTTGAGAGGTGTCGGTAGATTTGTATTTACTTAAGAGTGATACTGGGTATATTAATTTCTTTTTTAAAACACTAAAAAAATAAAAAATAAAAAACGGTAATTTAAAAAGCTAAAAAACCCGACTGCTATTCTTTAAAAATCCCTAAAACAAGATAAATTGTAGTAGTCGGGACCCATTCGGGACCATCTGCAATGTAATATAGGTATGTGCTCTCAATTCACTAATCCTCCATTTCTAGAATGGGTCCCGACTGCTACAATTTATCTTGTTTTAAGGATTTTTAAAGAATAGCAGTCGGGTTTTTTAGTTTTTTAAATTACCGTTTTTTTCACCAATCGATAGCTAAATTATCAGGAAGTAACATAGGCTATATAAAATCTATGACACACGGAACCGGACGCGGTCGCAATCGCGGGCAGAAGCTAGTAATTAAATACATAGTAATAAAAAAATACTGACTTCCTATTTCTAAGTTAAAGTCATAATAATTATGACTTCCTTTTTCAATATTATTTATTTTACCGCTTTTACGGAATAGATAGGTAAATCAGTGTAGTTACTATAGTATAGTATCTTCCTACTGTTTTCATAGGTACACTTAAACGAGGATTTTCTTGAAATATTATAACAGCTTGCACTGATATTATTATACAAGCTGTTGATTTGCATTCTCGTCAAATTCAAGGAGTTAACTATGCTCATGATTCTTAACACTAATCAATAATAAAATAAATTTGTTTTAAAATTTATATTTTTTGACGTGATTTTCCAATTCGAACTATCCATCTCGCCAGAGGGTTTCTTTGGGCGCTATGCACGCATTGATATAGCTGCACAACCACTCTGCCTACCCCATACGCAACTGGGTGATGCTGATTTTTGCAAGAGGAGTATTCTGGAATACTGTTTTTTGATAGTTGCAACTAAAAAAACAAGAATTTATTAAATATTGGCCAGGTATCGTAATTATATTTGAGTACTTCTTTTTTTCTATGACAAGCTCCTAAAATTTGACGAGGATGCAAATCAACAGCTTGTATTAAAGTTGGCATACAAGTACCTTACGGTTTTCAACATGAGTTTATGTGCCAATATGACATCATCATCATCTTCCTAACCTTTTCCCAAATATGTTTCGGCTTTCAGTCAAACCATAACGAAGTGTTGCTGAATACCAGTTTTTAACATGGACCCACTAAGTCATAAATATTAAA
Source organism: Caradrina clavipalpis (assembly GCA_932526535.1). NCBI lineage: Eukaryota > Metazoa > Arthropoda > Insecta > Lepidoptera > Noctuidae > Caradrina > Caradrina clavipalpis. The sequence continues at coordinate 4,848,678 of OW052088.1, forward strand.
ATCACTACCGCGTATGAATTAGACCACAACGGTTTAATGAACGCGTCAGAAATTGCCTTTGTGAAGGGCATTTCACAAAAATATCATTTTAAAATATTCAATTATTCGTTTTGGACTCTAAATAATATAAATAATGGCAGCATTTAGGAAAATGGTGAAACGTTTTCTTTTATTCATAAAGAAGAATCATTGAAAGAAGAAAAATAAAATCACGTCTGGTGTCTAATGAAAGATTTAAAAAAAAATGTAGAGTGCAGATTTTGCTTTGAAAAATTTAGCAATATTCAAGCAATTTACTAGTATATAAGGAGAACTGTCATTCCACTTTTTTTTGCCGGTGTGGAAAATCTTCATGGATGTCCACCGCCCTGAGGGGGGCGGAGGGGTCTGTCTCTTACTGACTAAAAACCACCCCAGTGTTCCATTCCCATACTTACACCAGGAATCCCGGGAACGTAGGAGCCTTCCACGATCGAAAAAAAATCTTTTCAAGAATAATATATGTATAGAGTTTTTTGCCCATTGTTCTCCATAGGAAACTACATTTTGGAATGGATAACTAGATTCAATATTATTCTTTCGTTTTCTTGTCAATGACTTTGATTTTAAATTTGAAATACCTACTATCGTAAGTTGTCATATAACTAGTTACTGCCCGCGCCTTCCACTGCCACAAAGTTGATATCAATGTAAAAGTCCCACGAGAACCGTTCATTTTTTTTGGGATAAAAGTAGCCGATGTGCTATTTCAGACTATAATCTGTCTTTTTGCCAAATTTTATCCATATCCGCTCAGCCGTTCTGGCAAAAATTCATATTTATGTACTATAGCTTTTACCCGCGATTTTGTCCACGTAAATGTGGGTTATATTTAAAATTCAATCATGATTCGAAAGACACGTGGCGCCATCTATTATCATAAGAAAGTTATAGTTGTTTTGCTCGGGAACAGTACTTTTTTTCGGGATGAAAGGTATCCTATGTCCGTTTCTGTACATCTGACAACGTTTATGCAAAATTTCAGGATGATCGGTTCAGTGGTTAAAATAGGTAACAAACAAACAAACTTACTTTCGTATTTATAATATTAGTTAGGATAGTAAGAAGTAAGATATTAGTGGTATGATACTCCCAGAACACTTTCGAGATTAAATTAATGAAATGAGTTTCAATGGCTAACGTAAATATGAATAAATCAAAGTGAAACTCGGGTCTGGTTTAATTTAATTGAAAACAAACACAATCAGTTCAGGGTGACCTTTAATCCTGTCGCTGAAAACAATAGCAGTCGACAACGAAATTCACGAGAAAATAAATTAGGTCAATGTTAAGTGAAGTTTCCTGTTATAGGTATTTTACTTAGAAATAAATGTAAGGTGTTGAATAGATACGATGAATCTATTAGAATTGGATAGACTTTTTATAAGTTTGGTGCTTTCTGCTGTTGCTTGCTTTCACTAACACTAAGCAACACCGAAGTGTGGGTAATGGTGTTATTGTAGCTCACACCAAACCCACATGATTTCTGGGCAAAACAAAAATTTATTTTTTAATATTTATATATGCAATCACCCATATAACTGCCCCGTTGGTCTCGTGGGGGCAACTACCACCACGGCTGTTGAGCAAAAAGTTAGGTAGAAAGTGTTATCGAGTTTTTCCAATAGGAATTTCTCAGCCCGGAGTTTGGAAGTTGGTGGTGCGATACTCCCGTGTCTCGGAATGCACATAAAGCCGTTGGTCCTGCGCCTGATGTGTTAGATTGCCGTCCCATCGGACTATGAGAGTTAGGGAAGAGGGAGTGCACATGTGTGTTTGCGCACAGAAATGGAATGGAGTGGAAATTATTATTTTTCTTACTCCTCCGCTAATCTTTTCTGATTAATTTCGTTGCGGGATCCAACACAGTTGAATCGTTTCTCCGGGACTCGTCGAGCTTCATTGTCTCGGCGCTTTTCTTGTGATAGCCACTGTTGTTTCTGGCTTACAGAAGTTGCAGTGGTTTGGAAACAGTGTGGCGGGCTTGTCCCATGTTAAAAATGTGTTTGCGCGCACACTTGTGCTCTATAATGTCTCCTGCAAGAGTGCAAGTACGCATTGTCTGCATTTAAATTAGCCACCGTGACCGAAATCGGTCTGGAAAATACATACATATGCTATCAATACGTTAAGAAGAAGAAGAATGCTTAAGTGTTAATGCAGTGTTGGATTTAAGGCTCTCGGTGCTGAGCTTAGCGTTGAAAATACAACAGTGCTATTTTTATATCCTTCCTATTCTACTACCTCCTATTATAAACGCGAAATTTTGTAGGGATGAGAGATTGAATGGATAGATCTCTTTCACTCTTTAACAGCTGAAACCGAGAGAGCGCTGAAATCCCTGGGGATAGCTTAGGACTTTCGCTAAATTCTGAAGTCTATGCGTTCGAAGTCACGGGTATAAGTTAGTCTAAACTAATAATATAAAGAGTCAAACTGTTTGTTTGTTTTGTAAGAGGTAATGTGTGTAATTACTGATCTAATTGGAAACATTCTTTCACTGATAGAAAGCTAGAGTATTACCTGGTGCCTTAGACTATATTGTATACTATTAGGTACACTTGACTTTCATGCTGACGAAGTTGCGAGAATCTAGTAAATAAAAATAATATAATTAATATCGTGTATTGAGTTTTGATCATTATGTAATGTTAAACACGGCTGCAATTTGCATAAAAAGTCCAAAGAAATTTTGATTTTTGCGAGTAATATATGAAGGAATAAGTTCAGCAATAAATTACCTTGAAACCTATTTAATATTACATTCATCTATTTATCTAAATGTGGCAATAACGTCAACTTAAACTGTTGAACTATTCCTTTGTCAAAAGAAAATATTAACAATATATTATTGACATTATAATATTAACATTTTTGTTTCCTTTCTGTTACAGGTAATATGAACGTCTTCTGCTAACTACAACTGAAAGAAAAGCGTAAGTAAAGTCTACAATAAAATTACACAGAAGCTACGGAATCCTTAAAAGCTTCAAACCCGTTATAAAAAAGTGCTGCACAAAAAACAATTCCCAAAAAGCCCAATTAAAAATTCTTTAAATTCCACGTATTGGGCAAAGGTATGCATCATTTTTCCGAATTGTCCGATACACGATACGCATCATAAAGATACTCCAGTCAAAGCGATTGCGATCACTCAGTATTCCATGAAAATGGACTCGCCCATCGGTAAACTGAAATTCATTCGTTTTACGAAATGAAACTGCGAAACAGTTCATCTGAAAACTCGAATATTGTTTGTGAAAAGTGACTTTTTACCGCAGCTTACTTATCCCGCCTTTACTTTTGGATTACAAATGGACCCAATATTTTTGTATTGGCTTTAAAAGGCAGGTATCAAGGCTTTTGGAAGGAGGATCAGGGTTGCCCTCGTCACTTTACTAAACTACATTTAGGTACTATAAACAAGATTAGAGGTTGAAAAGAACTATCTTCTTGTTAGGTTTGTTTGAGACGATTTAAAAAAACATAAATTATATGTATACGTACGAGTAGGTATAATAAAGCTGAAGAATTTGATTTGCTTAAGCTAGTTAATCTCTAAAAATAACAGTCGGATTGAAAAGTATATGATAGCCAGATTGATGAGGAATAGTAGAGGCTATATAACATCACGCTACAGTTCACAAGAGCGGAGCAGTAACCAAAGACGTAACTTAAAGCGGGCGAAAAAAATTACACGGACGCAATCGCTGACAGAAGCCAGTTTTTTATAAGTCATAGAGACTTGTTTGAGTGCGGCTTTATTCTGACTGCTGTGTTTACATTTTTATCAACAATAATGATAAAATATCAACCATAACTACACGTTGCGTAGGTAGTAAATTCTTTGTTTGTCGGATTCAGGGAGTTTGTTTACGAGAGCGTAAGACACAGAAAATTTCCACAGGTGTGATTTTTTATGTTATTGGATGGCAAACAAGCCGACGACCCACTAGAATGCCAATTTCACTAAATAAAAACGTGTGATTTGTAGTCGCAATCTCATCTCAGTGACAATCAATGTAAAAAAACTAATGTAAATTAGGTATTTTTTGACAGATTGAGAATGAGATTACATTGCGATTGCTCTTGAGCAATCGCAATGTAATCTCATTGAGTCAGTAGCATTGCAATGGAAAAATATGCTAAAAGTATTGAATTATTTAATAACCATATTGCTTATATTTAAAAAAAGAAGATAGTTGACAAGTAATGGGGTAAGAATACAAACCATTATTTTTTTATTCATCTATAAACACCTAATAAGGTTGGGTATACAACACAACCAAACTTGCTTGCTAAGCTAGCTTGATAACTTTTCAAAGTCTAAACCAAATCATTTATTCAAAGCAATAAAATGCACCATTGAACGTCATTTACAAGAATAAAAAAAAAAACAATAGGTTCGTATGGAGAAGAATGGACAAAAATTTATATATTTACTCTTTCAAAAAAAATATTTTACAAAAACATCCAGTTCAATATTTCCTTTCGACAGTCCAAGTGTAGTCTCGGCTTAAGACTTACTTAACTACCTAAAGTACCGTCGTTTGCGATGAAATTTATATCTTAATGCCCGTCAATTTACTAGACGAGTTCACATCTCACAAATGGCATTTCCTGGCAGGAACTCCTGTTTCTCTGACTGCTAAATATGTATGGGTTCATTACGTTTTCGAGTTCCGTACGAGTGGCGAAAAGAGGTTTTAGACGGCGAAGCCTCTAACAAGAGTCCTCGGGAGGGCGAGGACTGAATTTTCATGTGCATGTTTTAATTATGTTATTGTTCTTTTCGCGAATGAAATGGTTGGTGTAAACATGTTTATGAGAGCTGATTTCACTAGTTTACAAAATTTAACTTTTTGTCTGTTGCCGCGAATTCTATGGTTGATAATGTTAACTTATGACTTGTTTTTGTCAAATCAACCCTTAAAATATTTTGATCAGCTCGAGTTACTTTGCTTTTGATTTTTATTATTTAAGCGAATATATTAATCGATAACGGTGTATTTTACTGTGTTAAGATTAGTATCTGAAGTTTTTGCGTCATAAGTAGTTCAAAGAGACGTTGTTTAAACAATCCAGATCATTTTTGCTATTATGTGGAGAATATGTGCTTAACAATTAGTAGAAAAGTTATATCGGAGTTGGTGAAAAATACCTATTTTGAGTATTTTGGGATGCTCTTGGATAAAAATGAGAAGTCTTGGGCTCACAATTGTGTTTGTAAATCGTGTGTGGCATATTTAAGATTATGGAAAAGGGGTAAAAGTAGTGCCTTTAAATTTGGAACACCGAGTATTTGGCTAAAACCACGAAATCATCTCGAAGACCGTTTGTTTTGTAGAGTGAACACAAATGGTTTAAACACTAAAAATCAGGGTAAATGGCAGTACCTAAGTAGGTACTAGTTGGGTTCAACGTTCAGTGCAGCGTTCACCTGACTCTTCAGTACCTAAAAATATATCTGAACGCTTCGAACAAGACAAATCTGAAAATTACATTGAACTTGTTGAAGATCTTTTGCTTCAATTAAAAATATGACGTGCAATATGAGTATAAAACTTCACTTCCTCCATAATCTTCTGAAAAGGTTTCCAGAAAAATTGGAGCAGGGAGAACTTATGCATCAGGACTTCGCGTCATGGAAGAGCGCTATCAGGGTTTCTGGGATACGAATATGATGTCTGACTATTGTAGGACTCTGATACGTCATTTTCTAAAGTCTACACATTAGAAAAAAGCTTTAAAACAGAGTTTTTTAGAACTTAATGCTTAATTATTTTTGTTAGTAAAGATTTTCTTGGTAAATACGTCTATTTTTCTGTTTTAGACCTACATGGCTGAAACTCAGAAACTAGAGCTGATAAAAATATTCTAATTATATTTTTGAAAATAGCGTATCATATGTAGTCAGCAACAGCTAAAAGTTCTTCGGCAACAGATGTACTGTAAACTAGTGTTTTTAATTCACTGCACATCTTTCACAGGGTCAATGAACTCACGAATACTGGAAAAGTTTATTATCGGAGTAACATTGAAAAATATGACAAAAAAGCGGGTGTTCCATGAATTTTGATCGTGTTATGGAGAACAGCTGGTTCTTTTTTCGTTTCCTTAATTTCAGTTTTTGATTTGCGTCGGGTTTTTGTTACGAGTAAATTACCACCTTACAAATAGTCTAAAACATAATTGTGTTAGTTTTGTTTAAGTATTTACGACTAGTTAATAAAAATCCATTATTGTGAATTCTGATAAAAAGGTGGAACACCGCGGTGGTTTTAGCCGGTAAGAGTCCGGCATGCCCCTCCGTCACTCCCCATGACGGAGGAAGTCCATGAGGATTTCCACCGCGTACCAAAAAAAAAAAGAGGTATCCAATCGACGGACCAAGACATACAAAATCATACAAAGATTCTCAATATTAGATATAGGTAGTAAAAGTGGGTAAAAGAATGTTCACATTGTCATTTTATTCAGCAAGTAAATGTCACCTATTTTTTTACCACAAAAAATTTGCGGCACTCAACAAAATATTCGTAAAACCCTCAAGGGATCGCTAGGGAATCTTCATAACGCGTAAAGCTCATTCCTCTAGATAAATTCTGGTCCTAACATATTTGAACAGGAATGTTTAGTACTATAAATATAAAGCTTGACTATTTAAAGGCTGCTGTATACTTAACTTGGGCAGACGTGGATGAATCGGGGGCGGGACGTGGACGGGATATGAAAGGGACTTGGACGGGACGCGGACGGGACGGGGCGGGACAAGGACGGTACGTGGACGGGACGTGGACGGGATGGAGACGGGATGGAGGCGGGACGGAGACGGGACGGAGACGGGACGGTGACGGGACGGAGACGGAACGTGGGTGGGACGGAACGTGGTCAGTAATCACGGACGGACAAAAAGTCGGAGCTAACGTGCTGGTAATAGCAAGCACAGATGGATATTGTGTTTAAAGAATTTGCGGGCACGTGCTAACCCCATATGTAGCATTTTTCCGTCCCGTCTTTTGAAACAATATTTCCAAAACTTCAGGCCCCTTCCATTACATATTTCAAAGTCAAAGCATTTATTTCAATTACACCATTTACAAGCACTTTTGAATTGTCAAGAAGTTACGTACGAAGTTTAAAGTTGAAGTTAGTTGCTCGTTCCAAAACGTAGGTCTCTTTGGAAAAGAGTGAGCAAGAAACTCCACGGACACTCCACTCTTTTAATTTGGTTTGAATAAAATCTTGGTTACAATGTACTTGTTGCTTCTATGTGTGAAAACAATGAAGGTGAATGTAAAACAATAAACTTCACTTACCATCACGCCTGTATTCCCCGAAGAGTTAGGCAGAGGTGTACCAATGCACACCCACAGTTCGCCGGTATGGTTAGGTCCCATGTAATAGGGGGCGGGCTAAGAAACGGGCACAAATTCTAACATCGAGCTGCTACTGAGAAATTAATAGAAAAATCCAATAACACTTTCTGCTCGACCTTGGAATCGAACCGAAGATCTCTAGCACAGCAGCCGCGTTTACGACCCAACCTACCTAGGCTACCCAAGCAGTAAAACAATAAAACGAAATAATAATACATAGGCTCTGTAAAGCTCCTATAAAGTGCGTAATACACTAAAAACTAATTCTGATCCTAACATATTTTGACAAGAATGTTTAATACTAAATATAAATATAAAGCCTGACTATTTAATCCCTTGTAAAGTGCGTAATAAACTGAAAACTAATCGGGAACTGTCGAGAACAAAGAAACCATTTACTGTTTAGTAGAGCGTTATATTATTCTAAAGTGTAGTATTAAATTAAATGTTTAGACGCGGTTTGGGCTTAATTGAATTTAGTGAGGGAGACAAATTATTTAATTTAGTTCCATAGTGTGCTACAACTATCTCATCATTACATTGATCTGTAGCATTACCATCATTACGCCTGTATTCCCCGTAGGGTCAGGCAGAGGTGTGTCAATGTACAGGGACCAGTGTAACACTATTAAATATGGCAAAGTAAGCTTATGGTGAGCGGTTATCCCATCCGTTAACCTCGAACTGACTTCACCTAAAATTGGCTTAGGAGGCTTTTACAGAGTAGTTAACAACATAAAATACTATTACGCCTGTATTCCCCATAGGGTTAGGCAGAGGTGTGCCAATGTACACCGACAGTTCGCTAGTATGTTTAGGTCCTGAGATGTCTGGTGGTGATGTGTTGGTGAGTTTTTTTTTTTTTTTTTTTTTTTATTGGGACAATCCCGCCACACTGTTCCCAAACCACTGCAACTCCTGTAAGCCAGAATCAACAGTGGCGACCACAAGAAAAGCGCCGAGACAATGAAGCTCGACGAGTCCCAGAGAAACGATTCAACTGTCGACCCACTTGACTGACCCCCTGTTGACTGTGTTGGTGAGATGTCTAAAATAAACTTACAAAGTACCTATTACTTTGAAAAAGTCACATTGGTACTTGGAAGTAGATAGTTGAACGGAAGCGTAATCCTCCAAATAAGTTGTCTTTTTTATGTTTACTTTATTGTACTGTTATAAACGTGAATCTCTATTTCGATAACAAAGTTAAGCATTGTCAAAGTTCGACAAGTTTTGATAAGGTGCCAAGCTTTATCGCACCCTATTAGATAACGAATCTAGTACATACAGATAACACTAAACACTGTGAATACATCAATCTTATCAGAGTAATAAATCAATACTCCTACCAATCAACACATAAATTAACAGCACTTGGGTTGATGATGTCACACCGTAAAACAGATGACGATCATTAGAATAAGCATTAGACGATAAGTTTCTTATAGACTCTGTAATAAAACTAAAGAAAAAAGAAAAGGATTTTTTTGCCATATTAACGGTAAATGGCAGACTACTGAAATGGATCAAGAAAATTGAGAAACGCACCACCAAACAAAAAAACTTTTTAGCTTTATTATACATAATATATGTATTTATTAGTATCTATTATGGATTATGAATGATGGTAGTGGTGACGACTTAATATCCGATTTAAATATGTTATTTAGTAGGAACATATGTCTGCATACAACATTTAATAAAAAAGTATCCAAGCAGTTAATTGAATACCTACCAAAACCTGCGAATCAAAATCTGTTACAAATACCTGCAAATCTCTAACAACAATTAACTAATCAGCCTCTAAAATCAATAACCTACTCCAGCAAGTACCCAACACATTGAAACCCAAACACACATGCTGAACTATTAACAGCCAGACAAACAAACAAACAGACAAGCATTTGACTAATCGAGCCGGGTTGTTTGCTCGATCCGATTGAACGCAATTACTGAACGGAAATAATGTCATCACAGCGACATGTGTCGGCCGGCATCGTAAAATCGTAAAGGACTAGTTTTAAATGCATCTAAAAGTGCACCTGCTGTGATTGATTTAAGTGTTGAGCTCAATCAGTAACGTCATAGTTTGCCAAGAGGCTAAGTGATAGGCTTTTGGCGGTAGGTATTGTGGTCACTCTTTCGCCACGGTACCGAAATGTACTTTATTTCACTTATAGGGCACCAACTATATCATTTAACCTTTTGAACGCCATAGCGTCAACGCATCGTCGCCACTGCTACACCAAGCCACAAATTTATATATCTTTGTGCTATTTTACAATATTTCATGAATATAGTTTTAAATAATAGGAAAAGGAAACACAGAAATCAAGTAACTAACTTAGTAACTAATTTAGTATATTTATTTTGTATTTAAAAATATCGTTTTCTTGTCGGCTGTAGACGACTGTGGCGTGTTTGGCACGTTTTCGTTTGTCGGCTATATCCGACCATGGCGTTCAAAAGGTTAAACACATGACACGTTTCAGACTTTTATTAATTCATTTCACTATGATGTATCTGACACGAAGGTGGCCAAGCAAGTGCCATATATAAAAATGTTTATTTTCTATTACATTTTAATTCCAAAAAGGAATTCGACTGAATGTTTATGACTGAAAACTAATTCAGCCAGGTTGTTGCGGTGAATAACCTTCATAGTACTGTAGTAGTTCATAGAACTGCTATTTTGAAAAACAAGTAACTGGATTATCGCAAATCCTCGAACACCCGTATTAGATAATTTAGTAACAATCATAAATTTTATTTTATGTACTTAAATATTGCTTATTTATAAAATTTCTTATATTAATTTTAGACGAAAGTATCGCTATAGACCCAGTACTTCATTATTATCCATTGAATTTATTTTTACAACTGCCTTTTAAAAAGCTTTATTGCCTTGAGTTAAGTTGAACTTTCGTTTGATTCCATTGTACAGCGGAGAGGTAAATATAATTTACGTAGTTTTAATTATTTTAGAATAAAAAAACACCTATTTTAGAAATAGCTTTATAAGCTTAGTTTTCAAGGTGATAAATCTCAAACTCACATACAGGGCCTTAGACGGATAATTGCCAAATTATAATTAAAAACTCATTAAGACATTAATTGTCGACATCACTGCGCGCTCCATAAAAATATATACCAGTCATGTTTTGGAAATAAAGTAATTAAGTTTGATGAAATTTTGTAGATAGAATAAGGGCTCTAATATCTAGGCTCAAAGGTCAATTATTGTAAGAGGAAAGCCGAAGCAAAACTAACTTTATTGTTTGTGTAATTAAAATTATTGAACTGCCTCGTTAGCCTAGTGGTTCTAAGCTCGACTGCTACGCTAGAGGTCCTGGGTTCGATTCCCAGGTCGAGCAAAAAAAAGTGTTATTGGGCTTTTCTACGAAATTCTCAGTAACAGCCCGGAGTTTGGATTTGTGTCTTGTATTCCCCGAAGGATTAGGTAGAGGTGTGCCAATGTACACCCACAGATCGCCAGAATGTTTTAGGTCCCATGTAATATGGGGCGAGCCTATTGCCATTAACCGGGCATAAAACCTAACTCCGAGCTGCTACTGAGAATTTTATAGAAAAACCCAGTAACACTTTTTGCTCGACCAGGGAATCAAACCCAAGACCTCTAGCGTGGCAGTCGCGCTAGAGTGTGCTGTTGGTACAATTTTCTTAACAGTAAAAGTAACTTGTATTAATGAATTCTCTTTGTTCTAGTTTTATAGCTACAAAAGTATGTGTGATTTATAGTCTGAAATAATTTGTAGCAAGGTAGGTACTTATGTAATTCCGCAAAACACTTACAAAGCGAACCTGACGTTTATTGCTGTAAGGTAGGTAATTAATTTAAGACTGTACCTACAATATATTACTTGTGTGTAAAACAATTCCAAGAGGATTTTCAATTGGTTGTAAAATTGTAAATGGTGGCGCTTTTTGACAGTTATAAGGCTTATAATTACGAAGTATTTGGATGACATCATAAACAAAAAAATATAAAGTTTTTTTTAAGAATCTCTTCAAAGTTAGAGTGAACAGGCTTCTTCTGGGTAAGCTCACTTTATCGTCGACTTTGACTCTGTCACCTCTGAACTAGTCAACTCAAGAGCAAACACCTCTCAAATAAAAAAAGAACATTCCTATAGGTTGAAATTGATTAAATTATGTAGCAGTAATTCCACCAATAGCGCAGCATAGTAGTTTTATTTTATTTTATTTTATTCCCCCACAAACCTCGATTTAAAAAATGAAAATACGACTATTTTATTGATAGGTATAATTTTGGTTTAATTCATACCAAAAATACAAATACAATCACCCATAGTTTTTTTTTTTTAAGACGGGAAATCATCAATTAACTTCCCCTGTTCTGGGCGGGGCGGGAGGGAGTGTCAGACTTTTACTGACTAAAACCCGTCTATGTTCCTTCATGTGCCCTTTGCGTTCCGGGGGCGCGGTATCTCTTTCGAACAACCCGCAGCCCCGGCATCACCCATAGACTTGAATAAAACCTTTAGACAAAATAGAATAAAAAGAGCTATTCCATTTTTAAAATCGTTCGAATTTTCTTTAGGTACGTTTTCCCGCCCTCTGTGCACCAATTAGGAGTCCTCAAGTAAACGCACCTGTAGCAAGTCTCAGAGATAGAATAAAGACGTAAACGGTTCATTGGACAAGAATAGTTGTATGTCAATTTGTTCTCGATTCAAAGGAGCATTTGTCGAAATCGATTACTTTGTACTTTTTCAGGGTACCTTACCCAAAGGTGCCTAAGGGATCCGCTATCTGTCTGTCTGGCCGTATTCAACACTTGACATTTTCACGGTTTGTAATATGGCTTTTAATACTATAAGTACAACAAATAATAAAAAATAAAAATAAAAAATAAAGTAGAAAAAATGTGAACTCTTTAATTTTGATTTTTTTATTTTAATTACAATGTAAGAAACATGCTTTTTTTGTTGCACTTACATACCATCACGCCTGTATTCCCCGAAGGGTTATGCAGAGGTGTACCAATATACACTCTCAGTTGTCGGTATGTTTAGGTTCCATTTAATAGAGGGCGAGCCTATTGCCATTCATCATCATCATCATCATCTCAGCCATAGGACGTCCACCGCTGAACATAGGTCTCCCCTTTAGATGTCCACATATACGTAGACGAACTAAAGTCACCGATATAGCTCACCGGATTAGCAAGCTGAAGTGGCAATGGGCAGGCCATATTGCTCGCAGAGCAGATGGCCGATGGGATCGAAAAGTGCTAGAGTGGAGACCACGGACTAGCAAGCGCAGCGTAGGACGTCTACCAACAAGATGAACAGACGACCTAATAAAGGTCGCCGGAAGACGCTGGATGCAGGTCGCTTCCAACCGGTATTGCCATTAACCGGGCACAAATCCTAACTCCGAACTGCTAAGGAGAATTACATATAAAACCCAATAATCTAAAACCTCTAGTGTAGCATTCGCGCTTAGCACCACTAGGCTAACGAGGCAGTAATTTTTTTTTTGTATGTAGTGTTAAATATTGTACGTAACTACGTTAGGGAGTCCAACTCGCACTTGACCGGTTTTATCAGAATCGGAGATAAGGTAAATGTACCTAGGCTACATTACTACAGCTTTCCGATAACGATAGTTGTTGAACACTTTGAATAAACCTTTGTTTGTTTTTCCCTAACGGAGGGATGAACTAACTTCTTTCGTATCAAAAAACTACACAGACTGAGTATATAGGTACGGTGGATGAGAAATCCTGACACTAACTTTTATAATAGGTTCGGTATATGTTTCTACATGTCCCAGAGTTAAAGTTTTTTGACGGTTTTCAAAAAAGAAAAATTAAATAGTTGATTTTTTTACAACAATTATGTACTGAATCCATGGTAAAAGTTGCTATAATGATGTTCGTTCCACTGTGTATGATCATGGTAAAAATGCTTATGTGAATCTCGTACCCCTGCCATAGGCAGAGGTGGAACACCGCGGTGGTTTCAGCCGGTACGGGTCCGGCATGCCGCTCCGTCATCCCCGCGACAAGAAAAGTCTATGAGGATTTCTAGCGCACCAAATAAAAAGGGGTCCAATACTCTTGGAGGTTATTCATAAGCAATTTTACCTATACATGATTTTGTACGATTTTTTCCAAGCACGGGATTTGCAAATCTCGAAGTCGAGACTGGCGCTAAAAATTGAGTACGCAGTAAAAAAAACTTCTTATTTGAATCGCCTGTACGAAGTAGGACTAAAGTAAGACTTTTTTTACTAAACTTTATTTCCATAAAAAAAGGATTTGTATCAACTTTCTTTTCAAAAGTAAAGCTCTAAAAATTGGCACCACCATGCTCTAAACCAACATTGATTGACATTTGATTGGCTATAGTACGTCAGTCATGGATTTAAGACTAAGCTTGACACTCGTTTGGATCTGTCAAAGTACCTATTCCATACAACACGAAAAACAAAAGAATACCTTTATTTTATGTTTTTTTTTAGTAAACTGCGCATTACTGGTGTCGTATGGTGTTCTAACACTGGCAATAGAATGGTGAAGGTACGAGGTTGAGGAAATTCTATTTCACAGAACTGTTAGCGCTTTTAGAGTGGCTGGCTACATGGCTCGGTATTGCCAAGACCTCATAAATAAATATACCTTCACGCCTGTATTCCCCGAAGGGTTAGGCAGAGGTGTAATAGTGTACACCCACAGTTCGCCGGTATATTTAGGTCCTATGTTATAGGGGGCGAGCCTATTGCCATTAACCGGGCACAAATCCGAACTCCGAGCTGCTACTGAGAATTTCATAGTAAAACCCAATAACACTTTTTCCAAGACATGTTTTTTACAGACCTCATAGTCCGCCGTTTTTTTTTTCCTGGAGAATTCCACACAGGCCCTTGGTTTATCGGACTCCTACCGACTAAAATCTCACGTTGTTCCTCCTTACTACCTTTGGCACGGTGGTCTATCTGAGCATTCTTTTGCACCCAGCAGATAAACCCGAATTGCCCAGAATATGGCAATTTAATTGCCTGTGTAAACGCGTCTGTATATCACACTTGATTTCTTAAGTTATTTAACTAGTATAAAGTCGCCGAAATTACTATAAACTACTGTTAAATTAGCTTCACCCATAAGGTGCTGAACTTTAGTTCCAAAAATGTTCAACAAATCTAAATTTGTGCTTGTTTTTATTACCAACTCAAATGTTTGCACCTGGCTTGATATCTCTTCACCACCTTTAGTTGACTGGTAGAGAATGCCTAAAGCATTAAGTCCGCCTTTGAACTTTTGTTGCACAAAGTTTAAATAAATAAATAAATGTTTTGCCTCAAAAATGTACGTTAGTACTAAATATTAAAAAGCGCCTTTGATGAGAGAGAGATGAAGGTCTTTCTACATTTTTTGAAATGATAGCAGCACGAATCTTAAGAAATAAAATCTAGTGAAAGCGTCAATGTAAGAGAGAATTTTACGTAACATTTTGTATTTTAGAAGAAAATTCAAGGCGAAGGCGTGAAGACAACACTTACATTCACTGCCGTCTAAAGCGGAAACGAGTTGGAGTGCGAAAAGATGGAACACTCTTTTAAAAATAAAAATAAAAACTCCTTAACTGGGTCTAACCCTATTTTTTTTAAATATTATTAGGGCACGAAGTCATGAAATATTTTACTTTGCAAAAGACTGCCCCGCACTTGAAATTTTTCATGTATCATGGGTGCATTTTCAAACATTATATTAAGTTACATACACCAACAGTCAGACAAATACTAGTTCCACGTGGTAATCAAACCCAACACGCAGCGCAGCAAACAATCTCATCTCATCCACTGCGCCACCCAAGAAGACAACACACCATCCTGTATTCCCCGAAGGGTTCGGTAGAGGTGTACTTATGTACACCCACTGTTCACCGGTATGTTTAGGTCCAATATAGGAAGCGAGCCTATTGCCATTAACCGGGGACAAATCCTAACTTCAAGAACTAAGAATTTTACAGAAAAACTCAGCAACACTATTTGCTCGACCTGGCAATCAAACCCAAGACCTGCAGCGCAGCAGTCGCGCTGAGCACCACAAGGCTAACGAGGCAGTTCTGGGCAAAAAAAAAACAACAACGATACAAACCTTCGAAGCGGTGTCTCGTTAAAAATAGTCGCTTGACGAGGTCAAAGGTTATTCTTAGACAAGACAAGTTTATTTATATATGTTTTTTTATATCATTAAGCGCAATACACACTGAGCCCGCCGGGCCGCCGACAAAGCCCGGCGACACAACCCGGTGGCCTGTATGAAAAGAACCATGTCGGCAACATGCGTCCGCCGACATGTTGGCGGCTAGGGTACGCCTGCCAAATTTTCCGACTTGTATTAAGTGAAGCCGCCAACTAGACCGCCGACAAAAAGTTGCCGACATATGTCGGCGGCCCGGCGGGCTCAGTGTGTATTGCGCTTTAGGTTATTTTTTCATGCAACATTATACGCCCAAACGACATCAATATTAGGCTGGCATAACACGCGTGGGAAGACATTTGTCAAAGTAAATGTCACAGGAGAAAAGTAAATACAACTATTTTCGTTTTTATTGTGATTTGTTACGTATGTGAAAGTTGTTAGTTTATTTAATAGCTGCTGTTTGAAACCCTATTTGTATAAACAATGTTATGGAAAACCTTCAATAATTGTCTAAACAATATCATCATTTAAATCGTTTTTTGTAATGATGTAACTGCCTCGTTAGCTTAGTGGTTATTAGCGCGACTGCTACGCTAGAGGTCTTGGGTTCGATTCTTAGATCGAAATGTATTATCGGGTCTTCCAATAAAATTCTCAGTAGCAGTAGTAGTAGCAGTAGGACTTGTGCCCGGTTAATGGAAAAAGGCTCGCACATGGGACTTAAAACATACCGGCGAACTGTGGGTGTTACATTAGTACACCTCTGCCTAACAATTCGGGGAATACACTGCGGGCCTATTACCATTAATCGGGCACAAATTCTAACTCCGAGCTGCTACTGAGAATTTCATAGAAAACTCCAATAACACTTTGTTCGACCTGGGAAACGAACCAAAACCCTCTAGCGTAGCAATTGCGATTTTCCAATAGTATAAAAATATTTTCGTTGTTTCGTTGTTCGACATAATTATTTTCTATACAAAAATTGTCAAACCACCATGTTTATTCCACCGATAAGGTCGATTACCTAAAATTAAACGTCAGGGAACAATGGTAGCTAACTCAAAACTCCGTGAACACTTAATCATAAATAAACTGTTAACAGCGTGTATACAGAAAGCGGGCAACGTCGCAAATAGCTGTCAAATATTTCCCTGTTTTGATTAATTTGTCAATATTACTCTATGAAAATAAGAAATATGGCTAACTAATGAACTAGAATATTAATAATGAAATGCAATTAAAACACTGAATTTGATGTTGTAACCGTTTTAGGTGCAAAAAAGGCATTTGTAAAGTTTCCAAATACTTTTTTACATCTAAAACTAAATATTCGGTGTTACGATATTAATTATTGCATTTCATAATCAATATTCTAGTTCATTAGTTAGCCATATTTCTTATTTTCATACAGTAATATTGACAAATTACTAAACAGCGAAATATTTGACAGCTATTTGCGACGTTGCCCGCTTTATGTTACATACACGCTCTTAACAGTTTTATCGTAGGCAAAAGGAGGGCGAATCGAAACTGACAGTTGCCCCAAGTATTTTGTTATGGGCGTTCTTCATCCAAGTATGTGTTAATATCTATGTGTCCCGGTTTTGGGAGTTATAAATCTGTCAATGAATACCCCGACGTAGCTATAATGCCTTTTCATACGTGTAAACGTTCAATCGCGGAGGAAGGCATTTGATGGATAGGGCCATATTTTCGTGGTAGATTTTATTATCAGTCCTTGGTTTGATGGTAATAAAATACACAGTACATAGGTTATATTTTATCGATCTTTATTGTAGAATGTTTTTGGGTGAAAACTCGTAGCGTTTTGTGTAGCGCCACGTAGCATTGTAGCATTATCTACGTAGCGTTTCGTAGCTAACTTAACCTAACCTTTTCAATTAGAATCAATTTTTTTTTGTCCTCACTGAAGTTCGGTCAATTTAACCAATTTCAATGAAGACTAGCCAAGTACGCAGGAAATATTTTAGTGCACTTGAGTGTGTACAATCACAGGTGCATTCCCTGTCGCCTCAATCTCATACGACAAAGAAGAGATCAGGAGCATTACCAACTTTGGTTTGCTTTTACACAAGCAATTACCACCACTAGACATATTTGGATAAAAAACATTATCTTTTACTGCAGTTTTTCGAATTTACTATAATAAAAATGGCAAGCCATTGCAACAAAAATAGTGACTTAAAATAACCTTCCCGTTTATTATTTCCACACTTGCAGTATAGTATTTGTTTTTATTTTCCTAGCTTCACTTCGACCTCAGTGAGCTACTGAAGTAGAAGGTACTAACGCAAAGTGCATCCGTACTCACAAAACTTTAGATGTAAAGAGTACTTCCAAGAAGGCGACCATCAAAGCGGGGATACCAGGAAAGCGATGTGGGAATTTATATTGTACTGCTCTGAGTTTACAGAAGTATTTCGACTGTACTAACTGTGTGTGTTACGTGTATTTATGGCTGAATTATTGGTAATAAATAACGTTATTGGTGAGGTTCTTCAGAAAGGTCAAGTGCGCAGTACTCGTAATCGGCGTGCTTGTATGACCAGTTGTACGAGGCGAAAGGAGTATGTAAGGATCGTAGCAGGTGCCGTTCTGCGGTTTCTGCCTACCTCTATAGGAAAACGGCCTGAGTTTATGTATGTGTGTGTGTTCCGTGTATATCTGAGTATCTACCTACTATCTATTAACCTAGCCTTTCCCAACTATGTGGGCAGCTATATCAGCTTCCAGTCTAACTGGACGCAGCTATACCAGTGTTTTACATGGAGTGACTGCCTATCTGATCTCCACAACCTAGTAACTTGGCAACACAATAACTCTTGGTCTACTGGTTGGTTGATTTTAGTACCTACTAAGCTTATTTAAAAGACTCAATACAAACTCGCTTTTAGTTCACTATCTTTCAGGAAGTGAAAGTACCTACTCATGAATAGGTGATATAAGCTGGCTTTTGCCTCGGCCAGAAAAAAAGTGCCTAAAAGACTGGCGGCATTGCCATCCAACGTGGCAATGCCGCCAGTCTTCAAGGCAGTTTTTCGGTTAACGGTGATGAGGAGCAATTCTTTGATGCTTTATACTTTTAATTTCTTTTAAATCAAATTTTAATGTAAAGAATTATTTCCAAGAAAAACCACAATATTTTTAAGATTACTATAGACAACGAATAAAAAAGACTACTGTGCCTACCTACTGGTTGGAGAAAATAATGGTCTCCACAAAAGGTCCTTCATTTTCTATATCTGTGATCCATAATCTCTCGAAAACGTTCTCGGATGATTCCGGTGGCGTATTACGGGGAATGACTTTGAACTTTTTATCTCTTGCTTTTAAAATGTTGGTATTAAAAGCGCGTTTTTTGTGAGAATTGTGAGAATTTCACTTTATCGTGAAATATTTTGTACTTTTTTTCCTAATGTGTAACGTTTATCTTTTTGAATTTTATTCTGTATTTTTACAGTTTATTTTAGTCTTGGACTAATAAGAACAGGCAAAAGTTTTGTCATATTTATTTTATCTAGGTAGCTGCTATCCACACATTAATTATTTCAAACGTGAATTGTACTCCCTAGGTAAGCATGTTTCACTGTCTACTATAATGTCACTTTAAAATCAGATCAGGCATAGTCACACGCAACTCTATCTTGATTTTGTAACTTAATATTATAATATATGTGTTATTGGGTTTTCCTATGAAATTCTCAGCAGCAGCTCGGAGTTTGGATTTGTGCCCGGTTAATGGCAATAGGCTCGCCCCCTATTACATGGGACCTAAATACCGGCGAACTGTGGGTGTACATTGGCACACCTCTGCCTAACCGTTCGGGGAATACAGGCGTGATGGTATATATTTTTTAAACATTTTTATCATTTCCCTGATTACGCAAGTCTTTAATACTAATACAACATTAGCACTCCCTATCTATAAGAAAAACCTTATCTTTTCTCTAAACAACGCTAACAAACCAATATATCCTAAGTTTTATTCCCCCCTATTGCAATATTATGTGTACTCCACAGTTTATAGGAAAGCATTCACCTTTTACTGACTCTCTCCGGTTCACTCTAGGTGTTGATGGCATGGTTTTATTGTCGCAATAAATAGTCGAACGCTATCCTTTAGCTAGTTTATTTACAACCTTTATATCTGTGTAGGTAGGTAGATATTTACTAAGCACTGTTGGAGTTTTGAACTTCTCAAAATATTTATAAGTAGTATTTTGTACCGAAATTGATATATGTTCGCTGATTTATACTGAAATACATAAAACTGTAGTTTGTTTTATAGAACACCCTTATCTTCAGTACTACTGGCCCGATTCCAAATATTTTATATAAACTTACGTTATGCCTAAGTGATACAGGCTATATTTTATTGTAGAAAAATAGCAATGCAAAAAAATTCACGCGGCCGAAATCGCGGACAGAAGCTAGTATCTATCTTATTAATTAAATATATTTTTTCTTAAATTGTAGGTAAGTACCGAAAATAAATTAATGCTTTACTTAATCAATTTATTTTAGGTATCTATCTACTTAAAAGGAAAAAATAATCTTTAAATTGATAGGTACCTAAAATAAATTGGTTGAAGCAAATTCGACACTCAGTAATATAGAGAATTAAATAATTTAAGGTAGGTACTTATCTAGAATTAAAAAAAAAGATATTTGATGGGTCCCTAAAATTAATTAATTGCTCTAATTAGACTAGGTATTATTTCTTTGAACTTAATCTTACTTCAAGATTAATATAATTTTTGCGTACTCTTGTTTTTTTCAAGTTTATTTCTGTAACCTTCTGCAGGTTACTGAAATAATCTTGGATATGAAAAATTCCCAACATTTTTGTACCCTAAAAAAGCGTTGTTGCGGCTTTTTTAATATCGGCCTGTATAGGTAGAAAACAGTCGTTTAAATTATAACAATGACGTCAAGCACACTCAATCACACCATCACGCTTGTATTTTCTGAAGGGTTAGACAGAGGTGTATCAATGTACGCCTTCAATTCGCCGATTGTATGTTTAAATCCCATGAAATAGAAGGCGAGTCTACTCGTATTGCCATTAACCGGACACAAATCCTAACTCCGAGCTGCTACTGAGAATTTCATGTAAAATTCCTATAACACTTGCTGCTCGCCCTGGGAATTAAACCCAAAACCTAGAGGTCCTAGGTTTAAATTTAGAAATCGCCAAAAATATTCCAATCAAAACAACAAAACAATATCCAATCATAATTTAAGTTTAGAATATCTCTAAAAATTATGGATGGTCTCCTAGGAACGTTTTCCTGTAACAATAACAGACCTTAGGATTTTTAAGACGGGGCAGCCGTCTCAAAGATCTATCCTGTATAAAAAACCATTCGAGTGGATTTGTTTCCAATAGTTTTATAAAGTTTATCGAACAGTTGTCTGTTCCGCTATCCATTATTTGAAAGATAAAAGTTTAATTTCAAACAGTGAGTGCTTGAAGCGATGAAGCAGCTTGAAACTTCTTGCGCCAATGAATTTATGATAGGGTCAATCGATATAAATAGGCACAATAGGCCCGGTTGTGTTGGATTGCCGTCCCATCTCCCATCAGACTATGATAGTTAGCAAAGAGGGAGTGCATCTGTGTTTGCGCACACATTTGTGCACTATAATATCTTCTGCTTGCTTGACTACCCTGGAATGGGTCTGGAGAATACATACATTATACAATTTAATTATTATAATAACCTTGTTTAGTGGGAACAATGCTTGTGTTCTAATTGAAACTTTGCGCATATTATGCTTAATTACACACACACTGGCATAGTTTGAGACTTTCAAGGTATTTGCAGCACGCGGAAAAAAGTTTTTGACAGTCTGCCATTGGTTCAAAAAGAGAACAATGCCGTTCTAAGTTTAAACGTTTTTTCGACGGCAGAAAGGAAACTAATGATTGACGATTTGAAAAAAGAACTGTTTCTTCGATAAGGACTCTATGGATGTCAAAAGAAAAAGAAAATGGCCGTTGCATTATTGAAGTCTTTTCTTTTGATGTTTGGGTTTGAATCTCGCTTGTATTCGATGCGAGGGTATTTGATAATACTAAGTGAGTTTCCCCTTACGAAAGGTACCTTTATTTACCTACTTAGCTAGGTACCACTTAAGTTACCTACTAAAAAAATAACCTTTTTTCTAGACTCAATTGGCTGACCATCCTTTTCAGGACAAAAAAATGTTTGAACAAATTCCGAAAGCTAAAATTCGTTAGGTCCCAAATAAACCCAGAATAAAAATGTAACTAAACTTTCAAAAGCGTATTTCATTTCAACGTATATGTAGAAAAATCACGTACCGCTAGCAGTGTTATTCTGTAAAAATCTGCCTTGGTGAGTTTAGGTAAAGTGAGTTTGATGTGAGCTGACAATACCTAGTGACATGACATGGGTTGGATAACAGCTCACCTCATTCTCACTTCAAATAAATTCACTAAGGGTTTTAACAGAATTCTTCTTCTTAGCGTTTCGATGACAAACTATAATAGAGGTATTATATTGTTCCGGCCCAGAATTGATTAGGTACCTCGTGTCAGCTTGTTACGGAAATATACCAAAATTTGGCACGAAACTAATTAAGATAGATGCAAAATCTATCAAATTATGAATCTAAATATGAACTAATACCACAGATGGTAGGATATAATGAACTTATAAGCTAGAATATTAACCTGAAGGAAGGCCTATTAGTGAGGGGAGTTATGGAACCGAAGTAATTCAGAGGCCGCGCGCCGCGTTCAGAACTCTTTGCAAAATGTTTTTTAAAATTTTAATTGGGCCAAGACGGTTTGCTTGGTTATCGATGCTGGTAATTAAAGATAAATGTTATGTACACGAAAGTACAAATAAAATAGATTTGATGCTATTCGAACATAACTTAACTTATTGATGCGCGTTGGCCCCCCGGGGGGCACATAACGGAGAACAGTTGATTGAAATTTAAGTTGAATCTTTTTTTTTTGTCAAAATTGTGTTAACATGACCTACACTTTTAAAGTGAATTTTCTTATTGAAATCCACGAACACCACATAATAATCCTACTTTAAAAAATATGATTTTATTCGCTCTTAATCCTATCACCATTGGGAAAACCCACATTTTACAGGTTTTCAGTATATTCTATAAAAATCTCCCATGGTGAATTTTTTATTCATTTATTTACATCCCAATGTATGTATAAAGATGTCACATAAGGCTTTATAAAACTTAAAGTTCAATATCTAAGGGTATCTAAGACAATATTTTTTTGTGGCGTTTCACCTTGAGGTGGATCCACACATTGCGAGGCATGCGCTCCGCACGGCGCACAACGCATGCCTCGCCAAGTGTGGACCTGTATATTCGTGGCGAGGCATGCGCTCCGCACGCGCGAGGGCGAGCCAACGTATGTCGGCAAATGCTTCAAGATCAAAGTGCCTCAGTGCGAGCATTACGTTAGGTGTGGACGTAGCCGCGCATGCACGTTCGAGGCGTGCGCCGCGTACATTATCAACGCACGCCTCGACTGCGAAAATGATGAAAATCAAATCAAAATGAACGTTGTGCGCCGTGCGGAGCGCATGCCTTGCCAAGTCTGCGCGCCTACTTGCCTCGAGCATTTGCTTCGCACGCGATGGCTCGACCCGAGCATATGTTGGTATAATTTGTCAACACGCACGCCTCAATCCGAGGCATGCGTTGTGCGCCGTGCGGAGCGCATGCTCGCAATGTGTGGATCCACCTTTAATTGTCTACACCTCTGCTTAACCCCTTGGGGGAATACAGGCGTGATGGTTCGTTATGTTCATCTTAAGTTCATTTCACATAAATTCATCAAATAATATGTTTGCAGAAATCCACTGTTGATATATCCCCATACAAGTACCTATAAGAAAAACGTAACTAACATCTAGATTGCCTATCCAATCTAGATTTCCCAGTACAGTTAATAAAGAACTTCTAAGAACCAATAAAACCGGTAATAGTCGTTTTATTACAAAAGCTAGGGGTGTCGTTAACAATCACAGTGAGCACTATCGGTGCAGCTCTAGAAATAAAGCGAAAACGTTTGTGATGCTTTCTGTGAAGGCTAGGAATGAAAAGAAATGAACAGATAAATGGACAGTAGTATTTATTTACACAAAGAAGAGCTCTTTGTGAAGGAGATGTGAGCAGTATGCCATACCTATTTCTGCTGCAAAGCAGCGTTGCTGTGTTCCACTTTGAAGGGTTTGGGTGCCAGTGTAATTACAGGCACATAACATAAAGTTTGACTCTGGGATGGCAACGCATTTGCAAGGCCTTTAGTATTGCAGATCTCTATAGGAAGAGGTGACCACTTAAAATCAGTTAGGCCGCCGAATCGGCTACCATCCAATATGTAAAAAAAAAATACAGGATAAGATTTTATTATGTACTAATTGTGTTATTGGTAGTTCAGTATCATTAATAGAACACATTTTCATTAATTGTTTAATACTTTTTTATGTTTTGTACATTTTGAAACTGAATTTATTTATTTATTAAAAAAGGTCCACCAACAGCTTCTTTGTGTTACATATATAAAATATACCATCACGCCTGTATTCCCCGAAAGGTTAGGCAGAGGTGTAGTACCAATTGTACACCCACAGTTCGCCGGTATATTTAGGTCCCGTGTAATAGGGGGCGAGCCTATTGCCATTAACCGGGCACAAATCCAAACTCCGAGCTGCTACTGAGAATTTTATAGAAAAACCCAATAACACTTTTTGCTCGACCCGGGAATCGAACCCGGGACCCCTTGCACAGCAGTCGCACTTGCGACCACGAGACCAACGGGGCAGTTATAAGATATATAAGTATTGGTTATTAAGCCTTGAAATGACAACAGTTTAGTTCATAGCTGATGAAAATTACCCCGCGTTGGCGCAGTGACCGAACGCACAGTTAATACCTATCTACCGCGCAACTGTCGCGGCGAGTGCCCATAAAATAAGTTTCAAAGTAGGCATCTTTTATGAACAATAACTTTGTGATTTACTACTAAACCATATCAAAATAAAAAATACGTATGTATTAGAACTTCTTTATATTTATTTACATAGGCAACATTTACGCACTGATAAAAACTTTTCCGTGTATTTTCTAAAGTCCACTAAAGCGCAGAACACACAGAGTATGAATGCGGGTCAGCTTGGGACTACAGCGGGTCTATTAACCAGTATTTATATGGAAGTAACATACGAAACGCGTGCGCGTGTTGGTGCGATGATCAAAGTCAAAGCCATGTATTTCAATTAGACCATTTATTGGCACTTTTGAATTGTCAAGGATTTAGTTAGTCAGAAAGTTGACGCTAGTTGTTCGTTCCATAACGTAGGCAGACCTCTATGGAGAAGGACAAAATCAACTGGTTGCTAATCCGTACTTAATATTATAAATGCGAAAGTAACTCTGTCTGTCTGTCTGTCTGTCTGTCTGTCTGTCTGTCTCTTCTTCACGTCTAAACCACTGAACCGATTTCAATGAAATTTGGTACAGATATAGTCTGGGACCCGAGAAAGGACATAGGATAGTTTTCATCCCGGAAATCCCCCGGGAACGGGAACTATTAATCCACGCGGACGAAGTCGCGGGCAAAAGCTAGTTTAATCATAAAATTAATTTGTTTTGACCAATAATTGTTTTTCTCCTCGACATTCATTCTACATTTGAGTATGACTCACACACTGATTCGTTGTCTTTGAAATATTAGAAGTAATTTTCTACGATCACAATATTGGCGTTAAATATTATAATTAATTTAGCTTTCATTTCTAATTTGTAGCGCTGAGTACGTATTGTAGTACTTTGAGTGACTTTTTATTTTTGATAGATCGTTTTGACATTTATTTATTTTTATGGAATGAATATAACTATACAACTTATTGAAATACATTGTTTTTTTTTAAAAGAGTATGTATGGAGTTTCGAATCTTGCCCGTTCTCCATACGAAACTACCTTTTAGAATGGGCAACTAGATTCAATATTAATGATTTTTTTATTTAATGACGTTCAAAAGTGTCTTTTAATGGCCTAATTGAAATAAATGATTTGACTTTGACTTTGAAGAACGAGCAAGAAACTCCACGGACACTCTAGGAATCTTACTGCATTGTAAATGACTGTTCCAAACGAAGAGCCTTTTAATTAAAGACAAACATCTTAAACATACCATTTTAAGCCTATTGAATATCGATGTACTCGAAAGAGGTTCTAGCTTCGAATTTACTTTGGTGAAGTCCCGAAAGGGTTGATGTAGTTAGAAAGTTGAAGAGTTGATTTCCGCCAGAACCAACAATCTTCAAAGAGCATTTAGATTATTATTATAGTCTGTAGACTAGCAGAATGGCCCAGCTTTGCTCGGGTTATATTTGTTTTTTTTTAAGTATGTAAAGTCATCAAAATATTACTTCTTCAACTCTGGGCGGAGGAGAAAGGAGTGTCAGGTTCTTATTGACAGACCCATCCGTGTTCCGCGTAATGCGCGAATGCGTTCCAGCGCCGCGGTGATTCTTTTGAGCAAATTCCGCAACCCCCTGCCCTCTGGCGGGCCCAATATTTTACCTTCGATATCAAAAGTCAAAGTCCAAGTCAAATTATTTATTTAGTTTAGAACATTAAGGCATTTTTAAATTTCACATAAAATAAATAAATCCCTAAATAAATCAAACCCTTTAAAAAAATCGTATGGAGAACAATGGGCGAGTACCTCCATACTTAGGTACTGGAGAAGACGGAATTATTATGAGGAAAACGCATTTTGACTCATCATAATTATAGAGTACCTTAATTGATATTCTGCCGAATTTCTGCAATAAATAACAATCAAAATCATTAAGTGACAATCAATGTCAAAGATTTGATCAATAATGTAGGTTTAGAGGTATTTTTCACAAGTCGAGGCTGAGATTAGAATGCCAACGTACGTACTTCGTTTTAAAACACCGGTCAAGTGCGAGCCGGACTCGCGCACGAAGGGTTCCGTACCATTATCAATATCGAGTAAAAACGAGCAAAAAATCACGTTTGTTGTTTGGGAGCCCCCCTAAATATTTATTTTATTCTGGTTTTTATTGTTATAGCGGCTACAAAAATACATCATCTGTGAAAATTTCAGCTGTCTAACTATCACGGTTCATGAGATACAGCCTGGTGACAGACGGACAAACAGACAGACGGACAGCGAAGTCTTAGTAATAGGGTCCCGTTTGGCTCTTTTGGGTACGGAACCCTAAAAATACGAAAATTGCATTTAAGATGAATGCTCCGACCAGACCGCGAATTTATTTTTTACGTTTTTTGCAAAATGACTCCATAAGTCAAGCTTCACGTAAAATGTCAAGATTTCATGAAATGTTGACATTTTACATGAAGACATTTTACATTTTACTGATTTTAATGGTTATAATTTTGAAAATACATACTTCTTACACCTGCGAATCATATTTTAATCAACATTAAACCTAATACTGACTTGCAAATTGCAAAAACACGTAAGAAACTTAAAATTTCGCGGGCTGGTCGGAGCATTCACCTTAATAATTTATTTTAATTAACACAAAGCTTATGTAGTTACAGATATACACATATTCATAATAGTACTCGTTTTTGTGCACGTTGTGTTCCAAAATTCTGTCACAAAGCTTGGTTGCATAACATCATTATACGACACACGTTCTAGAATTTTCGATGACATAATGTTAGGGTATGAAAATTAATACCCTACGAAGATAAGCGATTTTCGGGCAAAATACTAAAGCTTAATGCTGTTTAGTTAATAATAGCGTAGTAAATGGGGTTATTTAGATACAGTAAGAAATGTATCAAGCTATTAATGGTTTTAATATTTTTTCCAAATCGAAGCAAAAAATGTTATTGGGTTTTTCTATGAAATTCTCTGTAGCAGCTCGGAGTTTGGATTTGTGCCCGGTTAATAGCAAAAGGCTCGCCCCCTATTACATGGGACTTAAATATACCGGCGAACTGTGGGTGTACATTGGTACACCTCTGCCTAACCCTTCGGGGAATACAGGCGTGATGGTAGGTATATATATTTTTTTCCCACTCGGATTTCGTATACGATGGCCAATTTAGAATACTTTGTCCCACCTGGGAATCGAACGGCACGCTCAGAAGTCACACTTGGAAGCATAAAAGTATCGGGACAGTAAAACAGTAACAGTTATTGTTAGAATACACAATCATTCATACCATTAAATAATAAAAATAAAATTGCTTTGGGTTATTAGAAATTACTGATATAACGATAAGAGCACGTGCGTATAAAATGATCGAAAATCTTACGAATTTTTGATCAGGTCACGTGTCCTGACGGGAGTTTAAATTTTTTTACCCATTACAAAAAAAGTGTACAACGCCGCTAAAGAAGTCTTCACTTAAAAAAAATGTCACTGAGTTAACCAAAAACATTACCCTCCTTCTAAAGTAGGTAAAAACATAACCGGTAAACATTAAAATGTCGCAGTAAACACGAGAGTTACCTTTTACTCACATGAATAAATTGACTCTTCGGAAAGTTTGAGAGGAAGTAAAAGCCCATCATATCGACATGATAAGATCCCTCATCTAACTTTGTAATAGCTTGGATTGAAAATGAAACTGATAGCATCTGCATCACTTTGAAACATGACAAGATACCTTTCAGATACTTTCAACTTTAAGACTGTGTGTTAGGCGATTGGCTCACTGCCCCGCATCACAGAGCGTAGCGTCTTGCGCTACTGCTTGCTTGCTGCAGTGTATTCTAATAAAACTGTTACTGTTTGATTGTGCCGTGGTTTTGTGGCTTCCAAGTGTGACTTCTGAGCGTGCCGTTCGATTCCCAGGTGGGACAAAATATTGGAGTTTTCCTTTAGGAATTTCTCAGTAGCAAGCCCGGAATTTTCTGCGTACTCGGCTAACACTATCTAATACTAATAGATGTATTTCGTCGAATTCGTTTATCTCTGTCGTCAAAAAAATACTTGCCTGTAAAATGTAATGTAATCAGGATCGTAACCGAATCTAAACATTATTATTTTTCACTTAATAAATGTTGATTGGAATGGCATTGACTTTACCCACGTCGTTGTTTTAGGAACAAAATTAAGAGCGATAAGGGAAACACGTCGAAATTGGGATCCGTTTGGAATTACGTCGAAACGTTTTTAAGTCGAAGTGTGTAAAACGAAATTACCCATATTACCTATACATACACACGAATAAATGCCATGAGTCGAATTTGAATTAAAAATTATAATCAATATTTTTTAAACAGTAAAATAATAGCCCCTTTAAATAAGTATCTAACGTTAATAAATGTATAATTTTTTAATATTTTTATATAATATTATTATCATTTAGTTTTGTTTACCAAAAATATATCAGCTTTTATTGAAAATTAACAACAGCAAAAACAAACAATATTTTTAGTGGTTATTTGCAAAAGGGACCTATTTGCAAAAGGGATTATTCCAGCCCAATGCTAGATAAAGGACTCAATTTTATACTGCATCGTTCAATACACTGTGCTTTCTTTTTTGCCTGTATATCTGCATTTGAACGAAAGCACATTCGACCAAATATACTTTCGATCAACTGCATTTGGTCGAACGTACTTTCGAATATAGTTCGCATGAGTGGCATTCGGTGTAAACATGATCGATGCCAGCGTTATTGCGATGCTGACTGCAGTGTTCGCTTTGAGAACAAATGGACCGCGTGGACATTCAACACTGCCCACTCGTCACAGAGCCACAGACAGATGAATACGTTCTGAAATTGCGCTACGTATTGTTGATATACAGGCTTCATTAAGTGTGGATTTGATTTGTTGTGCGATCTTGGAGTGCCGGGATTTTTTGACTCAAATCAATTATTTCTAGAAGTATCCGTAATTTCTTAGCGACAATTAACTTTGCGTTAGGTTAGGATACTAGGCTACCGACTCATGTTAGCAGGAGGAACAGAAACAAAAAAGGGTTTTAATTCGTAAAACTCTGGCATAACCCTCCGTTCTCCCTAGACGGGAGGTACCTAAGAGGATTACCCCACTAAACAGAATAATGTTAGGATCACTAATTACACGGCGTAAATGTTCAAAGGGAACACCAATGTGGATGTGGTTTTTAGTCAATGGGAGCTTGACAGACACTTCCTTGAGCCCCCACATGGATCAGACCCCATAAACTGCTTAGGGGGGGCGGTCCAAAGCCGTTCATGAGGTATGATTTGTAGAACGTATTCTTTGTCACTCATTTATCACAGTTACCTACTTTATCTCAGTCTCTTTCTAGAACTCTGTGTCATATTAAACGTCCGGGTACTCCCTCCATATACTTTTTGATATTTTTACACAACTCGTCAAAAAGGTAAACCCACAAAAAATATATACCACAAAGAAAAAACTTATAACCGAAACACAATTTACCCAAACTAAATCAAACTCGGAAAATATCCTACAAAATGGAAAATCGTATCGTAAACGCTACATCAAAGGGGTTTCTATATCGAAAGGGATAAAGCGTGAAATCCTTTAAAAATAATAAAAACGTTACATAGTACCTACGGGCTAGTTTGGGTAATCAATCATTCAATTTTGTGTGGGTCTGCGACGAACGGATGCGGGCACACATAGAGCTACTAATTTAATTTGAACTGTTTATTTTATTATTTTTGGTTTTAAATTATAAGTATTTTGAAAGAAAGTAAAATATCGGCCTAGTGTTATTTGGAGACAGAGGTCAAAGTCAAAGTCAGGACATACAAGATATGGGTTCTGAAACACTGTACAATAATTAACGCTTAATTAAAAAAAAAACAGATTTGTTTTAAATAATAATATTATTTGTTGTTATAGTGGTCCAAGCAATACACGATCTGTTATAATTTTAAGTGTCTACTTATATATATAAAATAATTTATATAAAATAGTATGATAGACAGACGGAAACGAACATGACGTGACAGCTTAAAAAATCTTTGATTTTAGCGCAGACCGATTACAATTGAACTTCATAGATAAAACGATTAGCTTGAATCTACATATTATACCAAAGTTTTTTACAATTTAATATATTTTTAAGAACAGATGACAAAGCCTTATACCAAAACATCTACAAAAAAATATCTCAATGCGTACTAAAAAGGATTTAAATGAAGAACAAATCTAAACCCTACAACGACTAAAAAACTGTGATCATAGTATATAAAACATTCGCTACATAACGCTCAAACCTAGCTTCCTAGCTTCACCCAATACCCGTTCGCAGAAACTTTACCAAAATAAACGCTAACAACATCGAAACGAAACAAAAATACTTATTCCCATTGTTAAATACGAAAAACCTTACCTTCACAAATACATGTCTAGAAAAATAATGAGAGAGTAAAAAAATCTATTGCTGCGTCCACGAGGAGCAACGTAACATAACTCATAGACATGTCGGAAACAAGATGGATGGAGCCTCGCGTTGGGCCCAGCAGTTTCCCGTGTTATGGTGTTAAATTACTGCAAACGTTTTTGTAGACGATGGGATAGTTAAGCGAGGTCGTTAGAGTTCACTTTGTGGATAGATATTTTGTCTAAACTTCTTTTTATGTTATTACATGGCGAATAAACCCACGGCCCACCTGATGTTAAGTGGTCACCGTTACCTTTAAACATCTGCAATACCAGACGTCTTGCAAATGCATTGCCACCTCAGAGACAAATGCGGAAATGTCCCGATTACAAAAATTTGGCAATGATTACAAAAATGGCACCATTACAAAAATCTTACACTGAAAGAAAGGTACACTGTTGCCGAGTTCCGTAAGCTATATTTTATGGTACCTATATTTAGCTGAGTCGCAGACTAGTAAGAAAAAAGGTGAAAGGACTGAGAAAGGAGATTTTTGGTACTCATTATAATTTCGTTCCTTTTATTTACAGACCGAGTCGAAATCATAGCAGTAACGCCAAAAGGTAAGGTTTTGGCTCACATCAAATAACCGTACTAACAATGGTTTGAATGGGGCTCTTACTAACTGAATAGCATGTCAATGTTACTAATTAATCCTGTTTTAATTGACTAATAACGTTTCAATAGCATAATATTTAACAAAATTCTATTAACAAATTGAATACTGACGTGTCTTGTGTCACTTTTTTTTTTTTTTTTAAGATGGTAAAATCATCAAATGACCCCCCCCCCCGTCCTGGGCGGGGCGAGAGGGAGTGTCAGACTTTTACTGACTAAAAACCATCTATGTTCCTTCATGTGCCCTTTGCGTTCCGGGGGCGCGGTATCTCTTTCGAACAACCCGCAGCCCCGGCAGGCATTTGGCCCTTAGTGGCCCCTTCCGATGGCTGACACCTCTGTGCGCGGAACATGGACGCGCCGTCGGCACGGTCTGTCGTTAGTTAATAACGTGCGGACGGTGAGCTACCCATTGCTCACCGTCCACAGACCGTGCCTACGGTATCCGCCTGCGGGAGGCGCAATGGTGCCGTTATTGGCAATCCATTGCGCCGGCGGACGCGGTGTCAGCGGCGGCCGCAGGAGCGGCGGCGGCGGTGGCCGCGGGTGCGGCGGCGGCGGCGGCCGCGGGAGCGGCGGCGGCGGCGGCGGCAGCGGTGCGGGGCCTTCCCCCGGCCCTGGCGGGTACGGCGCAGGCCTTGCCCCCAGCCCGGTGATCGGCCGGCCTGTTAGCCCCCGCACATGCATCGCAGTGCGGCGGGGCATCACAAGCCGCGGCCTTGTGACCGGGCTGACCGCAGCGGAAACATAGGGCGCTGCGGTCGACCTCCGAGGCGCACCGACATGCCACGTGCTTCCCCACGTGGCGACGGTAACACCTCAGGGGCCTGGGCTCGAGCAGTCTAACCTGCGCCGAAACCCAGCCCACCAGCAAACGGCCCCCCCCACCAATAGCCTTAGCCGCCGTCACTGGGCAGCTGACCGTGATGGTCTGCATGCCCGAGCGCTCCGGGCGGATGGTGCCTGCCCTGACCTCTTCGGCACGGCATCCACCCGCCCTGGTGACGGCGGCCACCACCTTCTCCGCGGAAACTGAGTCGTCCAGACCCAGGATGCGCAGATCTGCGCATCTGGCGGGCCTGGACACCCGCACCTCGTCCGCGTTTAGGGACGCTCTAAGCTTCTCAGCTAGAGCGTCCGCGGACGGGCCGCTGGTGGCGCCGGGGATCTCCAGCATTCGGGCCCCAGTTGCGGTGACCCTAAGCTGGAGGCCGGTAATGCCTAGCTCGCCAAGGTTGACCGTTGCCTTGGCCCTGGTGAGCACCTGCGCATACGTCACGCCCCGCTTTTCCGCCTCCGGCTGTAGCGTGATCACTACAGCCGCGGATTTCGGGGCGCGAAGCCTGGCCGCGGCTTTGCGCTCACCGCGTCGCCGCCGCTCCTCCGCCCGTCTGGTGGCCGCTCTGGCCGATCTGGCCGCCCTGCGCCCCATCTCCCTTGCCCCGGCCACCTGCCATTCGGCTTCCGCGGCCGGAGGGTTGGAACTAGGGGGCGGAGGAGGTGGAGGCAGCTGGGATGCCGCCTTGCCCCTCCTCGTGGGCTCCGCATTTTGCGCCGGCGCCGGCCTTGCCGAAGCCGGTTTCGCGGGGGCCGGCCCAGCCCTGCTGGGGGGCTGATTAGCCGGCCTCGGCACAGACGCGGCAGCCGCGTACGAGGCCCGCCTGTCGCCCGCGGTCGTCCCGCTTGCCGCCAGAGGGGGACGCAACACGATGCCCTCCAGGACGGAAAACCGTGCCTGGAAGGCCGCCAGCTCCAGCTGAACCAGGTTCAGCACCTGGTCATCCACTGGCTCGACTGGCTCGGCTCTCTGGCTCCCCGCCTTGGGCGCCTGGCGGGAGCCGGTCCCGCGGAGCTCAGCCAGGTCCGCCTGGAGCCTCCTGTTTTCTGCCACCAGGAGCTCCATGGAGGCCGACAGGCGCGCCACCTCCGCCCGAAGCTGCGGGACCTCCCCCGCAAAACCGGCCTCCGCAGCCGCCGCAATGGTGGCTGAAGCCTCGTCCATTGCCCGAGACTTCGACCCCTTCATTTTCTTGCGGGCGACGCTCGCCACCGCATCCCGCACAACCTCCATGAACCTGGCCTTACGCTCCTCGGAGCCGCCAGGTTCACCTTCCACCAACAGTCTTGTGTCACTAACACCTAAAGATGAACTGGCATAAGGCTGATTTTGAAGTGAAGACTTATTTAGCCACTATGAGTGATTTTTGGTAGACGCAAAACTTATGGGCTGGTCACTGCCATGCTAATGTGACGTTAAGTTTTTACTTCTGTCATTTGCCCGTAATTGACTGTATTTTTTTTTTTTTTTGGAATGGTGTCTTTCAATTCAACCTTGGTGTTGTCGGCTGCTTAACCGGACTTTCCAGTGTTGCCTTGAAAATTTAGGCCTCCAGTCAGGGCGTAGACTACACACTAAGGGCACCGCCTAAGTGGTACGGGCCTAGGGCCTTGGTAAGTGTGGCTTTGCAAAATATTTTTGTGTTCACATTTTACTATGATTGAGCTGAGTTAACACAACATAATCTCTCAATAATTCAATTTATTACCCTATGACCTTACTTTTTTATTTTAAATGTACATAGTTTGTAATTTAATTATTATTTAGTTTTTTTTTCATTCTAATTAAATGTAATATTAATAAATTTATTACGTGAAAATTAGCAAGTGTTACATTACTATACAGCGATAACAGTTCAACGTATTCCAAACTTTTGCTTACAGAATAGGTTAAATAGGAATAAATTAATATTTGGGAAAATTGATTTTGAAGTGGACTGGGTAATTTTGGGTGAACTAACCCCAATTCAAGTTTTTTGCGTATTCAATGCTTTTAACTCAGAAATTAATAAATTAAAATATTCGCTAAAGAAAACATAAAACCTTTTGTTTTAGAAATAAAAATAACAGCAAACGGTACCTGATGGTACCAAATGAACATTATCATCTGCCGCTTCTTTGTCGGCTGTTAATTATATTTGAAAAAGTTTTATTTCTCCTTTGAGATTCAAATTATTTATTACTATAGCAACAACAGTTGCTTGGCATAATTAATTTGTTTTATTAGCGATGAGGCGGATGGTCGTCTGTGTACCTACAAGGATTAAGACCGCGGGAAAACGCTGGATGCAAGCCACTTCCAAACGGTCCTTTTGGAAATCTATGGGGTGGCCTATGTCCAGCAGTATATTTTAGTGTATTTTAGCATTTTTTTCGGTGACATTTCCTCCGAAATCTGTGAATGCAGTTCAGAATATCTCAAAAAGTTATGTATGGTCTCCTAGGAAAGTTTTCCTGTAACTACATATAACGGTTAAAATATCTGCCTTAACCGCCCCGTCTCTAAAATTCACCCTGTATAGACTCAAGTTGGCACCCTTTGGGTAAGGAACCTGAGAATATGAAAAAAAAAAACATTGCATGAAGTACGTTTAGTTCCCAGTTGACAGCTTATTTTACCGGCGTCAAAAACTATGTGAAATGTGATGTGACACTGAATATTTGTATGCAAAACTTTAGGGATACATGTTTGTATGAAAGTTGAACAACAACTTTAATTTGACTCACAGATAGATGTATTAAAAGCGACCTTATTACTTCGTTGTAATAGTTATTATTCTTTGTTATCACAGTCCTTAAAACCTCATAACTAAGTAGGTTCTGCCTGCGATTTCTTCCATGTGGAAGTCAAGACCATAAAAAATATCCTTTGATGATATTGGCATTAGTGTCGTAGCTTTCTATAAGTGACAGAAATGTTTTATTCGGACCGTTACTTATAGGGATCGGTTAGTCCCCTATGCTCTAGTCCCGCAATGCACGATTCGTAAAATACCTTATAAAAAGTTTCGCTATGCCTGATTATCTCTTACTAACAAAAAACAATTTTATCCTTTGGCTTTTTTTGCGAAACCTACTTTTACAAATGGAAACCATTTGCCAGATAATTAAACCGGAGCTTATAAGGGTATGGTGTAAAAGGTCCTACATATATGCATACCTGATTCGAAAAAATAAATCTTATTAACATTTTACATAGCTTCTTGAAAGGTATGTACCTAACAAAAGTACATACTAAACCCGCCGTTACAGGTTAACTTAACGCAGTTAAAGTTAATACGACCACTTAAAACAAGAAAGGCAAGACAAGCTGTGTCCAGAGACTACCAAAACTCCGAAGTTTAATGGAATGTTACCTTAATGAAACATTTTAACTACATGTAGGGTTAGTTTACTTCATATAAAAATAGTCCTACAGAAGATTTATATACATGGCAATGTCGACATTTCTTCATTAGATCTTGCCTATTCTTCTCGTAAAAAACAAACTTGGGAAGGGATAACTAGATTTAATTCCTTCTTCATGGATATAACTTTAATTTTTTTTTAATTACCTTTAGATGGTCTAATTGAAATATTTTTTTTGACTTTGATTATATAGGGGTTGTGGTTATGTGATCACTCTACTGGTGATTATAAACATAGTACTGGTTGTGGGGCTCCTAGCTACACTTGGTTGACACACTGACTAACTAGTTCGCAACCGGGCACGGGCAAGTACCAATGTGACTTTTTCTAATTCATATGTACTTTCTAAGTTTATTTTGGACATCACTGACATCGGTAACCATGTTAAAGGCCCTTGATGCAGTTTAGAAACTCTGACACTAGGGTGTGTGGGGTCGTTTAGACCTTACTGCCCACACGATAAAGAAAGAAGAATAACATATTTCTATGTACTTATTATATTTGACATATTGACTAAGGACCCCAAAACACAAATGCACTTATAAAAAATAACAATTGCATATTCTTCGAATTCAAATCCATTCTAGAATTCGCCTGTGTGCTAAGTTTTTATCCAAATAAAACTTATATGCCATGTCGGTCAAAATTATTTTCGGCCAGGTTGTCTTGGCATACAACCTTTACAATATTGTACCCTAATTACACCTACATGTTTCTACTGAAAATCAACCACTAAGGGACGATAACGGGTATTCAAATAGAAGTGAAACTTGAATGGAAATCAGATAGTAGTCTTATCTATCTGATTGAAACATGGAACAGTATTTCAATGAAATTATCTGTCAGATGAATCAGTTAAAAAGATGATAAAATAAGCTTTTCCCGCTGCTATGTTTAGACAAAACTTGTGTAGAATTCAAACTGGATAGTGCCATTTCTCATTTCACAGACTTTTCAAAAAGCAACCATATTGGAAAGTCGTTAGTGTTCTGGCAAGTTAGGTATCTCCTAACATACAATTTATCTTCGCAGGCTGGCGACCCTAAAGGAGTCTGTGGCACAATGCCAAAATGTCGTGACCAAACTAAGGTAGATGTCAAATTACACACCCTAGTGGGTTTGGACAATTGTGATGATCGTTCCGATGGGATCGTATTAACGTTTTGTGATCTAAACTAATGTCATAAAGAGGAAATATTTGTATTTTTGTTCGTAACTTAATTTTTTAACCGATTTAAAAAAAAAAACAGTTATAAAAATCTACATTGTCAGCGAGAAAAATAGTCAATATTTTATTTTCTAAAAAAATTGGAATCTGTAAAGAAAATCCACGTGGACGAATCGTGGGAAAAAGTAAGTCAAGTTAGTAGTATTTTTATCTGTTAGGCTTTCACGAGTAAACCGCTGAACCGATTTTGATGAAGATGAGTAAGTTTGAAACCCAAGAATGGACATAGGCTACTTTTTAATCTGCGGCGTCTGTGTGCGCAAATCACAGGTTAAAGCTAGTATATACTAATATTATAATAAAAGGCAAAGTTTATAGGGAGCCATCTCTTATTCTACTGAACCGATTTTGAAACTTCTTTTATCCACAGAAAGCCACGTTATTTGTGAGTGTCATAGGCTTTGTACATCACGATACGACACACGGGAGCGGAGCAGTAACCAAACACGTAACTTAAAGCGGGTGAAATAAGCCACCAATTAAACCAAATGATTGACGATGTATAGAGGTGATTCGCTTTTGTCGACGCTGGTACAGGATATTTTAATTGGCCACGCCAATTAGTGTCAGGTTGGTATGAATTTCTGGTGGCCTCTTTCAGTTGATTGATCAATAAATTATGATGTACTCTCGTCCAATTTATTGGTAACAATATGAATGAATTGATTTAGTTTGTACAACCATGACCTTTTTAACATGAACCTGGCAGGATTATGAATTAACTTGAATATCTCTTGATTAATTCATACAGCGTAGCTTAACTTCTTAAGTAGTTCGATCAATTATATTTGGTCACAAAAGTGTAAAAAAAAAATGGTTGCCTGGATTTTTTATGAATTGGATAACCATGGTGGATCAACCAATAAAACTATTTTACCAGTATCTCGTGGTTGGAAGCGTAATTGTTGAGCTTGTGATCCTGGAATCAATTCCCAGGTCGGGCAGGCAAAAAGTGTTATTAGGTTTTTCCATTATGAATTTTTCTGTAGCAGCCCCGAGGTTGGTAGTTGGTGGTGTGATACCCCCTCCACATAAAGCCGTCGGTGCTGCGCCTGATCTCTTTCCGGTTGTGTTGGATTGCCGTCCCATCGGAAAATGAGAGATAGGGAAGATGGAGTGCACCTGTGTTTGCGCATACACTTGTGCACTATATATATCTCCCGCGTACTTGACTAGTTTCCATTGAGATTAGCCGCCGTGACAAAAATCGGTCTGGAGAATATATATATGTACAATCAACGAAAGAAATAAGGCACCAGGGTCGACAGGTATAGTTAAAATTTCTCAGAAACTTAAGGATATGTTTTACTGAAATTTTAATTTAATTAATTATATCTGAGAACCATGGTTTCTTATCTCTTTTGTTCATTGTACCTTACGTATGTATGTACTAGAATATAGTTCCGTAGCACAACGTCTGCAAAGCCATATAATTGGCAAGTCTAACGCCCCGAATACTGGAAGTAATTGGTTCTTGACAACTACCTGTCGTACATTCAAAAGCCTTTTGAATTTTTCATTAACGTCGACTTGTTCTTGGATTCTTGGATTTTTATTTAAATACTAGGTTATGCCCTCGACTTCGTTCGCGTGAATTTTGGTTATTATATATATACAAATTAAATCAGTAAAAGGTTTATGACCAATAAACTGATACTTCTAGCTCAGTGGTTCTCAAATTTGCGCACATATTTGTGCATTATCATATCTCTTGCGTACTTTGCCATTCAGTGTGATTGGTCGCCGTGACAGAAATTCGGTGGACAGAATAAAATATTATTATATTTCTTTGTAAGGAATTAATTGTCAAACAAGGTCATCAGAATGTATCCCTACCGCAAAGAAATTAATTGTTAAAAATCAAAGTCACTTTTGAATCATCAAGAAGTTACAGTTTAAAGTTGAAGCCAGTAGCTCGTCCCTAAACGTAAGTCTATATGGAGAAGAACGAGACAAAAACTCCGCGGATAAACTTTTCCTACAATTTGGTTCTAAAAAAATCTTCATATTAATACCTATTAATATGAACCTGTTTGCATTGCCTTCCTTCCTTCCATTTTTCTTTGTCCGTTGCTACATTTGACCAATCCTTTAGGTAGATAACTCTGTGGGGCCGGACTTTGCAGACCACCAGATTGGTTTCCGCAGGGGGCGCTCGACGGTGGACACCATCATGTGCGTGAGAGCCCTCACGACCCAACCCGACCTTCTTAAGCGCATGTTTGGCAAGGGGGCCAGTTCCCACTTTGTTGGAAGACGGGGAAGCTGGTCCTCATTTGGAAGCCGGGGCGCCCTGCGGACTCGCCGTCCGCATACCAACCCATCGTGCTGCTCGACGAGGTGGGCAAGCTCTTTGAAGGAGTCATTGCGGGCCGCTTCGTCGGACACCTGTCTGGGATGGGGCCGGACAAGGGCTGTATCTTGCAGACAACCAATTTGATTTCTGCAGAGGGCGCTCTACGGTGGACGTCATGCGCAAGCCCTCACGAGGGGGAAGCTGTGTTCCGGGGTGGGGTTGTCTTGACAGTGTCTTTGGACATCGCCAATGCGTTCTGTTGCAAAATTAATATTTTCTAAAACTTTGAGCACCGTGTGCGTTGATAAAGCTATTGTTGATTGATAATAAAGCAACAATATTGGTTTGATATCCTTCCTTTATCGTCTCTGTGGCCATAAATGTTATTATGTCGGCCACGGCGGCGGATCTGCGGAGGTTGATATCTTTATCTAGATAGACTTGATTAAGTCCGGAATAATCTTATAGGTACAAGATGTTGAATGCTATGATGTAAGATGTAGTGATTAATATATTTAATATATCTTTTTCTTTTGCTCACTTGCAACTTTATTCTTGATTACGATTATCATGGGGTTTTAATTTAGTTGCGCGATACACTAGTTCTTTTTCTTAAAACAAAAGTAGCCTAAATGACACCTTATAAAAGCAACTATCTGCTACTGAAAGTTTCGTTGAAATCGGTGCATCCATTTGGAGATTAGTTGTGGCAAACAGACAGATAGAAAGACAAAAATTAAAAAGTTGCTTTTCGTTTATGTACCGTATAAAGATTCATATTTATTTTGTAAAAAGCTGTGATTTTTGTCATTACAAACAGACGTTTCCATTTTATTTATTTGTAGACATACATTTATAATACGTTATTAATAATTTCTAGACGTATTACTACGTACTAATCCCAAACCACCAAAATTTTCCTTTGGCAGTGAATGCAATTCATATAATAATGAAGCGATCGTAATAAAAAAAAAACAAAACGTCTATAGTTTGACGATGCAGCTATATCAAAATTTACATAGAAATTGGCCCAGGCAAGGTCGATATTGGTATAACATTTCAACAGAATTGGTGTAGGTACTTGTTACTAGGATAGATTTCCTAGCTAGGCTAGGTAAACATGCAGTAAAATAATAATAAAAATATTATTTTCAGCCAAATGCTTTAGAGGTCAAAACTTTCCTAAAAAACATCTGGCTAAAATTATAACCTACGAAAACCATAATGAAAAGAGAGTATGTAAGATTGTAAGCATTAGTGTATTCTGTTTTTAAAAATGTCCTGTAGAACCTATAAGGGTGAGGCCAAACGACCGTAATTTAGTGAGTCGTGAGTCGCCAAATTTCTGCCAATGTCACCTTTATATGTAACTTGTAGGTCAATAGTAAATATTGATTTGTATAATATTATCTGTTTGTAGATTTTACAAAATTTTACTATAATTACTTTGTCAGCTAGTTTTTTTAATTTTATTGTACACAAGCTGTTGCCCGCGACTTCGTTCGCGTTCAGTATTTGTAAGTTAATAGTGTTCATACTGTTTCTGTCAAACCCCTATGTGACATAGCGTGATGAATTATACCCAAAATTACAGCTCAGGTTACTGCCAACACAATGCCAAAAGTTTTGTTCAAATCGGTGCAGAAATTAAAAAGTTATGCGCGTACATACAAACAAACAAATAAACAAACAAACAGACAAAAATTCTAAAAACCATTTTTTGGGTTCAGTATAATGTATTTAACATGTGAGAATTACTCTTTATAAAAAATATTGAATGTACAGAATTGGCCTCGTTACGATTTTATTATATGTATATAGATGCTATGGCCTCCTACAAGCGAAAGACCTTTTTTTTAAGGATGGGAAATCTCAGGGCGTACTAACTAAATTCCATACGTGTTCCTCTAAATGTCCTTTGCGATCCAGTGTCGCGGTGACTCTTTCAAACAAATTTCGCATCCCTGGGAAGAAGTACACCTAGATACCTTTTCCTGGCTACCTATTGTTTATATATCATGATTTGTGTATATCTTTTGTCGGAGATCCTAAATAAAGTATTAAATTAAATTATTGGACCTTTATAAGTATTTCTCAGCCTGTTCTTTCGTCACATAGGTACAACAAAACTTGTAACGCTATGATCAAATAAAAATGACGACAAAAAGGGTTGAAGGCTCCGTCTGAATTAACTTGCGTGTCCTTCCGACCCGACAATTTGTACAACATAGCGAGTTCAAGTTGATCTTTGTTAGATTAACTTTATTTGTCAAAATAATAATAATAACTACTGCAACATTTTTTTTTTTGGGTTCCGTAGCCAAGTTTGAAAAACGGCCCCCAGTTACTATCCGTCATTCAGTCCATCACACAAGGTTCACAGGATATTAATTAATATTTTTAAATAAAAAGGGTTATTTTAATTAACATTGATAGGTAGACAATTGAAATTTTCAGTATGTATACGTTAAGCTATGGACGCTGTAACAAGAAATATTAAAAATAATATTAATGGAAACATGTGCCACACACTAGAAAACTATTTTATTATGTGTAAGTATTGTACGGCAGTACGGAACCCTCCCTGTGCGAGTCCAGCTCACACTTGGCCGATTTTTTTGTTGTGTTTTGATAACTTATTTCCTTAATCACTAAACTGTGACAACAAAAATGTCAATGAACATTATTTGTCCTTTAGATTTTTACGTAACTTGCAAAGAAGAGTTTCATGTTCTATATAAAAAAAGTTATTTACACACAATAATTATCACATAATGGCAAGATAACCGTACTCATTCCTTTCTCACCCAATTCCTCATACACATCGATGCAACATTTTAATATCAACAACATTTTTTGCAACAATATTTCCAATGAAATCAATCTACCGTGTCGACGGCGCGTCCGTGTTCCACGCGCGCCTCAAAGAGATGTCAGCAAATTGGATGGGGCCACTGAGGGCCGATGCCTGCCGGGGCTGCGGGTTGTTCGAAAGAGATACCGCGCCCCCGGAACGCAAAGGGCACATGAAGGAACATAGACGGGTTTTAGTCAGTAAAAGTCTGACACTCCCTCCCGCCCCGCCCAGGGCGGGGGAAGTTATTTGATGATTTCCCGTCTATAAAAAAAAAAAAAAAAATGAAATCAATCTACCAACTTTTAATACAAAAAACGACAGATATTCCCACAAGCGAGCATTTATATTTTCATGTTCGATTTATCAGGGATCCCTCTTGCCCCCCTCCCCCCCCCCCTTCCTTCCCCATTATGACACTGACCTTTTATCAAGCATACACGATCCCTGATAATTGCTTTGCGGTTTGTATGAGTTTGCAAATTTTTCCCAGTGGTTTCGGTCAAATTAATTTTACTTTAGACCTATCTCCTCTTTAATTTAATAGAGTGTTTATCATAATATGTATTATTACTAGCTTAATATTGTCCCACAACAGGGCAAAGGTCTCTTGTTAAATCGAAAAGGCAAGAGCATTGATCACCCTGCTTGCTGGCGGATTGGCGATTCGAGACTCTTTATTAACCGACTTAAAAAAAAAGGAGGTTATCTTCTTCTTTTCGAATCGATTTAGGTAAATCGATTTTATTTTAAATACTACTAGTACCCCGTACGTGGCCACGTTTATAGCGGCATCAGTGGCATAGTCTGGTTGGGATCACCGCACTTGCACTGGGTATCTGTGCGATCTATAATCGCCCATTTCGCTAGATTGTGTTTGCAACGGTCTACTTGATTGGCCACTGAATGTCACATCCGAGTGGCAGGTGTTCCTTTAGTTGATCGAAGTGAGGTGGTGATTTGAGACTTATGCACATTAACTACAAGTCCAGGTTTCGTCACTATGTTTTCCTTCACCGAGGTCAGTGATGTCCAAGATAAACTTAGAAAATACACATGAATTGAGAAAGTCACATTCGTATACGTATTGGTCTTGTATGTCGAGAAGCGGGAACCACGGGGTTATCCCGCTTTTACCCTAAGTGTTTTAGTCTCAAAAAATAATACAAGCACTTTTTTATGAATTTACTGTTCGATCAACAATTTAACTAGGAGTAAGTAAGTAATTAAATAGATTTCGAAAGGTAAAAGCGTTATTAATTTTGTTGCCTCTTTGCCTCTTTGCCTCCTTGCCTCCTACCTCGTGATTCGTGTTTTTAATTACGATTGCTTTCGTGATCCTATTCCGTGACATTTAATATCAATTAGACGCGACAGTTTGAATTGCTTCGTTTATAACTTATTTAATTGTATTAATTTTGGCATCTGCTGTAGGGAACAGCAACAACAACAATAACCACAAAATAACAACTTAACATTTTGTATCTGATCTCATCGATCATGTCATCCACATTAATCTTCTTCTTAGCGAATCGATGGCAAATAATAGAATATTAATGTTAAATAAATAAGGTATTTTTAAGTACATTCGTACCCAAGTCAGCCGTTTTTTTTTTTTAAGACGAGAAATCATCAAATAACTTCTCCTGCCCTTAGTGTCAGACTTTTACTGACTAAAACCCGTCTATGTTCCTTCAACGGTCGGGTTTCACAGATGGCACCGACCTTCAATGCCTGTGCGGTGTCTCTCCGCAGACCATGGCCCACCTTTTATCTTGTGCCGCGTGCCGTGTCCTGCACACGTGAGGACCTAATGACTTCGTCGGTGGATGGTGTTGCCGTGGCCGAATTTAGGGTCA
Source organism: Caradrina clavipalpis (assembly GCA_932526535.1). Classification (NCBI taxonomy): domain Eukaryota; kingdom Metazoa; phylum Arthropoda; class Insecta; order Lepidoptera; family Noctuidae; genus Caradrina; species Caradrina clavipalpis. The sequence goes on from OW052088.1 coordinate 4,892,849, forward strand.
AACAATGTATCCACATTAATTAGAAGGTAGGTACTAATAATCATATCAGCCTATTATTGTCCAAATGCAGGGCAATGCCCTCTTTTCAAACAGAGAAGTCACGAGGTGATCACCGGGCTAATTACAAGTCCAGCCCCCCTAGCCAAGTCACAAACGATAATCGTAAACGCTCGGTAGGTACCAATAGATTTTCAACTTAATACCCAAGAGCCTTAAGTTGAAAATCTATTAAAGATTTCTAAGCGTTAGCGACTGGAACGAACGAAAACGCTATGCAATCTTCATTAGATCTTCAACTTAAAACCAAGCACATAAAGTTAAAGATCTATTAAAGCCTACTCAGCGTTTGCGTTTATCGTTTGTGACTTGGCTAGGGGAGCTGGTTTCTTCACGATGTTTTTCCTCCACCAATGTCAGTGGTGCCCAAGATCTAAGAAAGTACATAGCATTTAAATATTTTTATTTAGATCATTAATTGGGATTTTTAATTGGAACATGTTGGACTCCAAAATAATACCAAAATACATAGGTACCAGATAGTTAGGTATAGGTAGATGAAATGTACAAAATACCTACACCTGTTAACTCAACAGTAATGAAAACCAAAATGTAATATGAATACAAATGAAACTAGTAGGTAGTCGTATTATTGGTCCCGTGACAGCGACCGCACCGGTAACGTGAGCAAAGATTGATTTATAACAGTACAGTCGCTACCGGAATTTTAACTCCATTGCTGAAGAATTTATATTTCTTTTCCTGACGATTGAAAAACATATAATTATATATGTTTGCTCAAATATCTTAGCAAAAAAAGACAGGACTTGGAGGCGGCTTCTGCCCGGCAGTGAGCTTAGGGGGTTTGGTTGCCGCACTTAGTCCTCAATAGTCAACTAGTGCGCGTACTACAGAGTGTTATTGTCTAGACATAACACTGCTGTGGCAGAATTATATAAAACGAGAAAAAACCGAAATATAAAACGCTCTAGATCCATCACCCAAAATTCTGATTGAATAAAATACAATTTAGCCTAAAATCGTCTCCTTGACCGGTAAGCCCAGTACTTTGTCAGTTTTTGTACAGCACATAAGAGCAACGAACTACAAAACGAAATATGATAACCTCCATCTGGTGCCAAACGCAAAACTGACCTTACTCCATGTCCATTTTTTGTTGTACTAACGACCGCTTAAATATACTGTTGTGTTAAGCTTGTAAAAACATAGTTTAGTTACAATTTTTGATTGTGTTGTTACATACCATCACGCCTGTATTCCCTGAAGGGATAAGCAGAGGTGTAACCAATGTACACCCACAGTTTGCTGGTATATTTTTAATTCCCATGTAATAGGGGGTGAGCCTATTGCCATTTACCGGGCACAAATCCTAACTCCGAGCTGCTACTGAGAATTTCATAGAAAAATCGCATATGCAAAATTTCAGAATGATCGGTTTAGGAGTGAAAGGTTACAAACTTACTTTAGCATTTATAATATTAGTAAGGATTGTTTATAAGCTGAGTAATAAAATAAATTTAACTGCCTCGTTGGCCTAGTGGTCCTGAGCGCGACTGCTACGCTAGAGGTCCTGGGTTCGATTCCCGGGTCGAGCAAAAAAGTGTTATTAGGTTTTTTTTTTTAAATTCTCAGTAGCAGCTCGGAGTTTGGATTATTTGTGCCCGGTTAATGGCAATAGGCTCGCCCCCTATTACATGGGACCTAAATATACCGGCGAACTTTGGGTGTACATTGGTACGCCTCTGCCTAACCCTTCGGGGAATACAGGCGTGATGGTATATTTATATTGTATATTTATATAAAATAAATGAAAAAAGTAAGAAGAATAGAAAATCTGCCAGTAATGACGGTAATGTATTCCGAATAAAACTAAATTTTATTACACAGCTAGGCAAGTTCGACATGAAATTATCGGAAGCTGACTGTACCAGTCTGAAATTGCTCTGATTTGGTTTTCACCCGTTTTGCTATTGGATTTGACGTTAATTCGATTATTGAATATCAGAATATCGCGGTACGAAATAGATCACTTCCAACCCAGATTTAGATATTAAATTGGAGTAGGAAAATATGAGAAAGCCAGAGTTGCGGGATTCTAGGGTTTTAAAATTTGTTCAAAAGAGTCACCGTGGCCCTTAAACGTAAAAGGGCATTGTGAGGAACACATACGGGTTTTAGTCAGTAAGAGTCTGACACTTTCGAAAGAATTCATTTGATGATATTCCATCCAGCTAAAAATAAGGGTGAATTGTCTTCGGGCTTTTCGCGGTTGATCATCATCATATCAGCCGCAAGACGTCCATTGCCGGACATAGGCCTCTCCCATAGATTTCCAAAAAAACCGGTTGGCGGCCTGCATTGCATTGCCAGCGTCTTCTTGCGGTTTCGCGGCTGAAGTGTAATGTAGGAAATTTTTATTTCCGCATAAATAATTATATTTCTTCATAAGAAGTGGTTTACTATTATATATGGTATGTTATAATTGCGCATAAGAGATATAATACCTCAATGAGGATATAATTATCCAAGTGCGAGCGTAAACACAATTAGTGCACTAAATCTTTCCGTAAGGAAAGATGATGACATAGTCCGATGCAGATCAACCGCTTAAAAATCACTTGTAAAATGTAAAATCACTGTTTTAGCTATAACTAATACTGCTGTATATACTTCAGGTATTTACATACTCCGACCTTGTTCACAGTGTATGTATTTATTTATTTATGTGTCGGTATTGTTCGTTAACTGAGATAGATTAAAAAAATGGATTTGTCTTACAAAAATAAAGCACATGAGTAATTATATTAGTAAGCAGCAATTAGGAAAGGTATCTTGTAGATACGAGTGACGTACCTATATTACTTTGCATAGAGGTAGTGCGTCGACGTGCCACGTCATATTTCTTAGTTCGAAGATTGCTTTAAACCAAGTTTAGACATCGTCGCTGTTCAAGTTTTGTAGTCGCTATGTTTACATAATGTGTTGTATAATGTTAGTTTTGAGCCACGAAGTTTAAAATAGAACTTTGCTTGTAGCGAAATATGAGACTATTGCAAGCTACATAATTAAACCTTTTGAAATGAACGTTCAAGTTTTTACCTACTTAGGTACATATTATATGACTATATTCAAGTGCTTTTAAGGTTGCACGAAAAGGTACGAAGAATGACTTTCTTAAGGTTGGAAAATCACTAAATAACTTTTTCCGCTTTAGGTGGAGTGGAAGGGAGTATTAGACTTTACAGACTAAAACCCATCCATGTTCTCCCTACTGCCCTTTAAGCCCGAAACGCAAAGGGCACAAGAAGAAACATGGATGGGTCAGCGATTTAGTCAGAAAAAGTCTGACACTCCCTCCCGCCCCGCCCAGGCCTGGAAAAGTCATTTGATGATTTCCCATCGGTAAAAATAAATAAAAAGGACACATAGGTAACTTTCGATTTCTTTACATGTTTTTTTACACCAAGAATAGTACCCTCCAAAAAGAAAACTGCTTATCAAGTTGAAAAAAAAAGCAACGTGTTATGACGTCTGTTAATCAAACTTAGTGAAGTCTGAAACTCTAAGGTTATTCTAACTTATCCAAACACTAACTCACCCGTTGATATAAAATTGTTCGCTAACGAACTGAGCTTTCGCAAACTGATTATCGTCAGAAAAAGAATCCTTTTAACTTTTCTCGTTCTTCATAAAGTTGTTGAGAGGTTCATTTTCTTCGTTGTAATTATCTAGATGATTTACAAAAGATATTATGTAGATTTTAAAATTGGAACAGGATTGAAAAGAGCCCATTTTGACGATGAGTTGTGCGTGTGTGGATGCCTTTTTTTATAGATCTCTTGTCATTGTGTGAAGTTGGTATTAGAAGATCACATCTTGATGAGTATGGTACACGACGTGTTCATATAAAAATATCTAGTGTTGCTTTTTATTTCTCTATGGTCTAAAGAGATGTCAGCAAACATGCGGAGGGGCCACTAAGGGCCGATGCCTGCCGGAGCTGCGGGTTGTTCGAAAGGGATACCTCGCTTTCGGAATGCAAAGGGCACAAGAAGAACATGGATAGGTTTTAGTCAGTAAAAGTCTGACACCCTCTCCCGCCCCGCCCAGGGCGAGGGAAGCCATTTGATGATTTGCCATCGGTAAAAAAAAACTGTTCATCATTATTGCCCCATTGCAAGACAAATGCCTCTTCTCATACAGAGAAGACAGAAGCATTAATCACCACGCTTGTTTAACACGGATTGATTATTTCAAACTAATATTATATATAAGTTCAGGTTTCTAGTAAGTATTTAATAATGTATTATTGAATTTAAAACCACATGGATATATTACCTATTTACTTTATATGTAGTATAATCAACTTATACTTTGAGTCCCGTTTTTCACCACCTAAACTTTAGATCTCTTGGGAAATCCTTCAAACTTAGTCTTAGATTAAATTACTATCTAACTTTTGAGGTTGTTGTCTGTCTTCATATATGCCAACTATCTGATGAATCAACATTACCTCCCTATTCAGAGTATTAATTCAAGGCTATCAAGACTTCTCCATTCACGAACGAATTTATAATCTGTTTGAGGATTCTAATTAGTTCACTTCATTCTGCGGTACCCTAATCAACACTGGAGGCTTCTAACTGCTAATCTATACTATAGTTGCCTTCAAGGTTCCGAAACCTTCAAGTATTAAGCATTGAGAAACTTGGGGTATAATTTCACACGGGTTAAATCAAACTTCAACAAAAGTCCACGATATGGGTACTTAAGTACTTAGGTACCTAATCTAATATCAAACACGACTGTTGACTCGTAGTTTCTGAATAACTGTACCCTTGTATATAATTTTGTGGCCTAAGCATGATTTGAAAGTATTAAAAACATACACAATGTCACCTATTACAATAATTAAAGGTACACTTAAAAATGTAAAAAAAAAGAAAAGAAAACACAAGTAAAAATTTAAAACAAAACAATACCTACAAGATCATTCCTTTCATAAGTTCTTCTCACAGTACTTCTGACATACCAATAAAATCTTCGTCCATTCATCCGCTAACAGATCGTTCGTTGGATTGGAATCCAAGAGATCATTCAGTACGTAGCAATCAAATTTTGGAACCAAAATTGTATGTAAATTTAATAATACCAGCATATTATTGTGTCACAACAGGGCAAAGAACTCTTCCCATACAGAGAGGGCACGAGCATTCAGGCAAGCTTGCGGTGGTTAAGGATTGGCGATTTTAGACTTACATTAATTACAAGTCCACTTTTCTTTACAAAGTCAAAGTCAATCCAACTCATTTATTTCAATTATTATACCATTAAAAAGCACTTCAAAACTTTCTTCTTAGATTATTTATAAGAAAGAAAGAAAAATTGAATCTAGTTGTCCAATCACGATGTGTTCGTTCACCGATGTTAGTGATGTCTAAGATAACCTTTAAACTATTTTTATGTGGGTGTACATTGGTACACCTCTGCCTAACCCTTCGGGGAATACAGGCGTGATGATGGGTATTTTATAAAATAGAAAAAGTCACATTGGTATTTGCCCTTGTCAAATTCAAAGTCATGTGAAAGTCAAAGCATTTATCTCAATTAGACCATTTACTTTGACTTTAGAGTTGTCAAGAAGTTATAGTTTAAAATTGTAGCTAGTTGTAGTTGTCATATTGCGAAACCACAGCCTCGTGCATCAATGGTGGGTGCCCTAACCATTGGGCCATCACGACATTAAAAACGATACAAAATTATAAATCCTAAATGTTGATCAAAAGGTACGTCAAGTACCGGTCAAAGTTAAGAGGCTTGCGGCCTCAAAGTTATGCTCGCAAAATTCAATTTTCGTTTCAAGGGATCAGGGATCAAAAACGTGTTTTAGGAAACTTTGACGCTTCAGGTAATTTGAATGGGGTTTGCGCGTCATTTGATTGGTTTGTTGACGTTAAATATTGGCATGAAAATTATGGTCAGGAAACGGTTGAGTTGTGGTGAAGTTGTAGGTAATGGTTCTTATGGAACATAATGATATAACATGGAGGGTAGGTATTATAGAACAGAGTCAGCTCGTAAGTAGACTTATGTTTAGCCCTGAATAAATAAGTTTCTTCAAGGGAATACGAACTTTTTTTGAGCAAATAAAATTACGTGAAAGTCAAAATTAAATAACTTGGTTCAAAAACATCATTAAAAGGCACTTTATCTTCATTTACAAGACAAAGAATTGAATCTAGTTGTCCTTTGAAATAGTTTTATATAAAGAAAAATAGGAAAAAAGCTCCGTACGTCGTTTGAAAAGCAATAAAATTAAAATAATTTGTATATTTTTTCGAGATGGCGCAGGAAAAACATATTTGGAAGGACATGGGGAGCCTTTGCCCAGAAGCGGGACATTACGGGTATATAAAAAAAATGGTGTACATTGGTACACCTCTGCCTAACCCTTCGGGGAATACAGGCGTGATGGTATATATTTTTTTTTTTAATAAACGTCATAGCTGCTATCTCATCCTGTCACCAAAAATTAAAAACGAAAAACAAAACCCTAAACTAATTTTCTAGTAAGTCTGTATTCCATCTTTATCGTCGTAAACACACTTACTAACCTATTTTTTTTTTTACCTGTAACCTATATTCAATCTATGTGCAAGTAAGTTAACGACCGGTAATCAAACTTCCGCCACCACTTTATGACATGGGTACCGCTACAAACAAGTGGTAACTGGTTTCAAGTAATCAAGTTTGCAAGCGGCCAACGTTTAATATTGCTAATATGGACGTCGTCAGGGAAATTTAATTTCCTTGCAAGGTATAGAATTCGATTAGCTTTGTACTGTATAGGCTTTCCTGTGCTGGGTAGTCACTTTTAGACCCACTTTGACCAAGTTCACTAAATACATTTAGTTCCTAATCGTATTTAGAGCATTATCATTAGTAATTGAACTAATATGTGACTTATTCAACATCCTATAATTATGAATTTTATTGACATACATTCTTTGAATTTAATTCTTATTCATTTTAAATTGATATTACGTTGAATTATTATAATTAATATTAAGACTAATAATGTTGACCCCTCTGTAATGTAATATTTTTGTTTTTCTAGCTTACGATAATTATTAATCTTTGTGTTATATTTATTGTTAAAACCACTGTTCGACACAAATGTTTTGTTGAAGAAACAAATAAATAAATAAATTATTTTATAACAGTCACATTGTTAGAAGGCGACAGTGACAGAATGCTAATTTAAACACATTTTGCGCTAAATATGTTTGGTGATGTTGGTGAAAGTTGGCCTTAAGAACGATCACTACCTAACCTCGGTCTCAATCTGTCAAAAATGGTTCAAAACCAATGTGTTGAACCATTTTTCAAAATCGAATCATAATCTCATTTTATAATTCGATTTTGAACGATTTTAAACGTTAGATTTGGATTTTCACAAACGCACCTAAAATATTTATTGTATCAATTTAATAATACATGTTTTATGGTTTTCCTTAATTTCAAACTTTTACCACTGTGTAAATCTATTTAGGTTTTCGTGTCGAGAAATAGAGTCATGTTTCGAGTTTTTTTTTTTGTTTGTTTGTTTGCACCGAAAAGATCCAAAACGACTCTACCGATTTTAGCAAATTTTTCACCAACAGATAGCTAAATTATCTGGAAGTAACATAGGCTATGTAACATCAATAATAGTAAAACAGACGTAACTTCGCAGATAAAAATATCCACTCATCCAAAGTCGCGGGAAAAAGCTAGTATACCATAAAGTATGAGAGATAGTTCCAAGATTAACACATATGCACTTAATCGGCTGTAAGACAATATACGCTGGCTTAAGAGGATTCCATAAAAGCTGATGGATCAACTCGGGACGGAGTTGGACGGGTATGATTGATGAGGACCAAGTTCGGGTGGTCCCGAGCCCTGGGGTATAGAAGTATTAGTTCAAGTAATAGCTACGGTAGGGTTGTAGAAATCGGGAATTGATTTCGGGAAGAAGTGGAAATTGGTTCTGTTATGATTAATGGATTAGATCGGTGGTACTCAACCTTTTTTCATAGGAGCCAGAAACAAGAGTAGCGAGCCGCAAAAAAAAGGAAAAAAAAATAGTTAGGTACCTAATGATTTCTTAGGTTTTCGCTATTGTTACAAGTTTAATTAAACGTCATGAACGAATTCATCGCGTATAATTTTTTTGACACTTCGCACAATATTCTTTAAAATAAAGTAACACCTGATGGACCAACCGCAAAACCCGACAGGCCCCAGGTTTAGTATAGCTGGATTAAATTTACAGGTGTAAAAAGTACACCTCTGCCTAACTTTTCAGGGAATACGGGCGTGATGGTATGCCGTACCATAAAGAGAGTCTCTTCACAACAAAAAAGGTGCTTTCCAGCAAAATTCAGATAAGGGCCATATGATATATATACATATGTCTTCTTACACCACATATTATTTAATCTGATAAAAGGCTCTTAAAGTATTTAATGAGAACATTCTGCTCGATAAAGTGGACATACCTTTTATCTAAGAATCTTTTCTTAGGCTTTTCCGAGGTTGAAATTGAAAATTATTTTTTGCCATTTTGTTCATAATGATTTTTTCTCCTTAGTGGTTCTCCAAAAGATTTTACTAATTATTTAAGTGGATTATGTAATTACTTGCTTAATACCGGTACCTATGGGAACTGGTTGTGGTAGCGTTAAATATCATTTTTTTTGTCTTTTGATATGTCTCAATACGGTTCGATTTCTTCTATATGTTTATATTATTGGTTGACAATCATGCCCGATGTTAAATGCTCATCGCTGTCTACTGCAAAAACAGAGACCATGCAAATGCATTGCCATCCTAGAGACAAAGTTGAAATGTCTCATGAGCGGGTAATTACACCGGCACCCATACCCTTCAAACCGGAACAGAAACGCTGCCTTGCGGCATAAATAGGTATAGTGGTAGTACATCCCCAGACGAGCTTATTCACAAAGAGCTACTAGTACTAATAACAGAACTTAATATAATAATAATAATATACCATCACGCCTGTATTCCTAGAAGGGTTAGGCAGAGGTATACCAATGTACACCCACAGTTTGCTTCAATATAAAACAAAAAACGCCTTCTAATTGCTTAGCTTTCAAATGTCAAGAAATCGTAAAAATATGTCTCTTTGCCTAGCCCTCATTTTATTTTTGTCACCTTGAAAAATCTTGCTAAAAATAATTGAGAATTAGTACTCGGCTATGCTCTGAAATCCAATTTCCTTGAAGTAATCTGTAGTCACGTCCCTTCGTTTTTCATGGGCTGCTTGACGTTTCAGCAAGTATACGTATTTCACCTGGTTTTGTACCTATATAAAATAACTGCCTCGTTGACCTAGTGGTCCTAAGCGCGATTGCTACGCTAAAGGTCTTGGGTTCGATTCCCAAGTCGAGCAAAAAGTGTAGTTGGGTTTTTCTATGAAATTCTCAGTAGCACGCCTGTGAATACAGGCGTATGCTACTGAGAATTGGTGTACATTGGTACACCCACAGTTCTTCGGTATATTTAGGTCCCATGTAATAGGGGGCGAGCCTATTGCCATTAACCGGGCACAAATCCAAACTCCGAGCTGCTACTGAGAATTCCATTCAAAAAATCCATTGAATCTATTGAATGGATTTAAATCCATTTCCATCAATAATACATTGTCAAATCCACGAATACAGTTCAAATCCCTTCAATAACTGAAACCTACCTGTAATTACTTGCACTTCTCAGAACAATTGAAGCCCTAATTACCAGAGATTGTGCGTTGACAAAGGAGTTGTTGACTGCTTACTAGTCGGAGGCAAGATTGCAGCCTCTTGACTACCTCCCCTCTCCCTCCGCCCAACTTAGGGCCGTTACACATCAGCCTTTTCTTTCTTCTTTTTCTTTATTATTGTGCTATTTGTTTGAAAGAGTCATCGCAGCCCTGGAATGCACTGCGGGTTGTTCGAAAGAGATACCGCGCCCCCGGAACGCAAAGGGCACATGAAGGAACATAGACGGGTTTTAGTCAGTAAAAGTCTGACACTAGGGCGGGGAAAATTATTTGATGATTTCCCATCTATAAAAAAAAACCCTGGAACAGAGGGCGTTAGGAGGAACACGAATGGGTTGTAGTCAATAAGAATCTGTCACTATTTTCTGCTCCGCTCAAAGATGTTGAGGTCATTTAATGATTTCCCATCATCAAAAAAAAAAAGTATTTTCTTTACAACATCGAGTCGCGTACTCAAGTGAGTATGGAACTGCACGTCAATTGTAACACTGGGACTGCAATAACCGCCCATAATGCCTTGAAATAAAGGCGCTGTCCTATTAATTTTAAATCGTAACTTATTGTGTTGTTTGTACATTGAAGCACGCTGCGCATGTGCAGCGTGATGGTGCACATTGCACGCTAGTTATCATTTTGTGTCGTCGAACAATCGCAAAGAAAACGCCAGTGTATGAAGTGTCTTTAAATTGTATCCAAAGACAGACGTTGTCATCATTATATCAGTGTTGCATTTCTAGCAATAAGTTATGTACGATGCCTTGCTGAAAGCTTTGATGCAGATGAATTTAATTGGACTTGGATTAATTGGACTATTGTAACTTAAACTGTTTTTTAATTGGGTAGCAGACTCCATTAACCAATAATTCAAAGACACAATCATCTAAAAAAGATGCCTTTATTTTAGCCCTGAAACCCATGTGCCAATCAAACCTTCCCAAGAACCAATGTGCCTTTCTCTATTCATAATTATGTACTTTCTAAGGTTATCTTGAACATCACTGACATCGAGTTCTTAAATAGCATAAGCTGATAAAAATAAATAAACCTTAAAAATGTTTTAGTCATCAATTACCTGATATAATACCAATGAAAAAGTTGGTAAGTTATCGAATCCTAGGCACTATTTACATTAGCCAAGCTTTACGATGAGGGAGCACTGCACTGCAGGCAGCGCTAAGGATTTTTCTCGTTACACTATTTTAATGACATTTGCAAACTACTTCTATTTTTACCTCTTTTACTATCCCTTTGCTGGTTAAAATAAAATTGCAGTGGAATCCAGCAAAATTATGTTGGCCAAGTTATTTAATGAGATTTCAGGGGTTCATTATGCTTTATGTGAAGTAGAGCGTCATATGAGTTTCAGTACAGATTTTTTTGCATTTTAAAGTACTCTGAATTTTTTCGAAATTGTTTTAAAATTGTTATACACGGTGAAATGGGACATCGTAATGAAAACTTTTACTTGGTATGGTTTCATTAAATTATTCTAGATCCCAAGGGGTAAAAATGTTTCATGGGTTAATAAAAAAAATGCTCTTCTGAGCAGCTCGATTGCGTAGATGTTGCCCTTTTGTATAGAAAAGCTGTTTATTTTTTTAATAACTGATAAAAATTTCATCCCTTGCGTGTCTTCGGAGCGATGACCCTTAATTTATTTATTTAAAAAGTACAAACACGGACTTACTGCCCTTTCATTGGTTAAAACTGTCAAGTTTAATAATTCTTTCGATAATAAGTAATCAAGACTTCGTGAATTTGAATTACATGGGATGCCCCCTATTACATGGGACCTAAATATACCGGCGAACTGTGGGTGTACATTGGTACACCTCTGCCTAACCCTTCCGGGAATACAGGCGTGATGATGGTGAATTTGAATACAAAATATTTTTAAACCAAATGTTATTCTAACCAATGTTTTCTTTTGTTACAGGTAAAGCAGCATTTCTTTGCAAAAGATCCCGCACTTACATTCGGAAAGCTTTCTTTCCTAATACATCTTTTGATATCGTCGGACTTTGACAGACGATGATTTATGATTCTAGACGTCGCGGTCGAAGGAAATAGTCTTTATCAGAACCGCGACGGTCGTGTTTCAAAGTAAATGTCTTGTTGAAAAGATCTTGAGAATTTAGGGATTGAGATTCAAATAAAAAAATCGTTTGGTTTTCAATTTTAAAAATAAAAAATATCACATTTGTGTTAAAACCAGCAACCTCATGCATGTTAGGCGGGCGCTTAAACAACTGGACCATCATGGCAAGGCAAGGCAATCAAAGTCATCACCAGGGCTAGTGACAATATGGCCTTGTCCACTGTATCATCGGTACTGTGATTACGTCAGGTAGTACCTAAAGTACGCTCCATATTTTGCCAGATTTCTTCAAGAAATAATATTCTAACTATTGGTTCGACGGCCCACACAATATCAAATACACCAATTTCAAAGCAACACAACCAACGTTATTATTTTGCAAGTTAACATCATAAATGGGCCATTTCCCTCAGTTATCAAATAAACCTTAGGCCACAAAAAATAAAATCGCAATTTGAATAAAAAGTCATCGAGGTATGAAGGCGTAATTCATTTTTAACTGTGCCAACAAAATCACATTACAGAGTGTCTGCAAATATGCAAAAGATGATATTACCAGGAGTTATAGCCGCTATACTTTTAAATTCGTTTATTCTTTTTTCTTTTTATATAGGAAAAACAGTCCATTGTTTTAGAAGATTGTATTCGAGCGTCGCATCGCCTTTCCCACAAAAAGGTGACATTTCTTTTATTGAAAGCGAGAAAACAGAAAAACGTTTTGTATTCCAATAAATGTCATTGTCTTTTATTCGAAGCAGTACTTCAATTGTTTTAGCATACTATTTTAATTTAGATAAGAATATTCTAAAGAATTTTATTTTGTTTGACCTGTCTTTGTGTGACATTCAGATTTTAAGTTATTCTTTATACATAACCTTAGAGGTTTTGAATTAAACTTGTGCTTAACAAATCATTGTCACCTAAATTCCATTAATTCGTAGATTAATAATTTGGGTTTGGCAACAATCGGAAATCCAATTTATTTCTTGAAAAGTTTCCTAACAGACGGTTAAACAGAACTTTGACTGAGCAGATATTCATAGGTACTTACCATTTAATTAAAATGTCTGATGCAACTTTAGTTTCTCAAACTTAAAATAATTGTGACAAATTGACAAGCGCGCTTAAGCCGCTGACATTTGTTGTTGAGAATTTTGTCAACCTATCATAACAGCTTCTTACGTATTTGGATATAATACTTAGATACTCCCGTTGAGTAGTTAGTACTAGAGCTATGTTAATTAGATATTTTTGAATTTTTATCAGTCTTATTTTTAAACTACACACACAGGCTTTTAATTTTTTTCTTTAAACCCCAATTTAAATTTTTACCCTGAAATTTAGAATAGCCTTAGTTACTCCTTATACCTAAAACCAGCTATCTTAAACCAGTGAAAGACCTGTCAAAATTGGTCCACCCGTTTTGGAGATTATCCGGAACAAACAGACTGATTGACAAGTACAAAGAAATATTTTGACACTACGACGAGAATAGACACTTCAATTTTATTTATTTATATAGTTATAGCAAACCACCCGCAACTTCGTCCGCGTGACTTTTTCAGCCGCATTAAGTTACGTCTTTAGTTACTGCTCCGCTCCCGTTAGTAGTAGCGCGATGTTATATAGCCTATGTTACTCAGGAATAATGTAACTATCTATTGGTGATAAAATGATTTAAATCGGTCTAGTAGTTTTGGAGCCTATTCGTTACAAACATACAAACAAATCTTACTTCTTTATAATATAAGTATACATAGATATAGTTATACAAATGTAGATGAAGCCGGTCATGTCCCTCTATCCCAACTTGAATAACATGACAATACATAAGTAAAAAGGTTTCCTACAATCCTATGTTTAATAACCGAAAGAAATCTTGAATGTGAATAAGAAAACATATTTAATATTTTTATGTTAAGTCAGCTTACACGAGTAGTTTTGTAGGAATAACAATTCCGTAATATTGAAGTAGACTTTACCTTTTTGAGGATTATTCTAGGAAACTTAATTATTTTTACCCGACCGCTTTAGAAGGAGCGTTCTTGTTAGAATGAGATTAGTACTTTTGGTCCAGGTAAGTAGAAAGGTTCATGAACCTTTTTTCAGAACCCTTAAAATATTATTGTTATAAACATGTTTATAGTTATAATATTTAAAGTGGATTATTTATAGAGGCTCAAGAATTTATTATATTGCGTATATTATCAAGTAACAATGTCATCATCATCATCTCCTTAGCCTTTTCCCAACTATGTTGGGGTCGGCTTCCAGTCTGACCGGATGCAGCTGAATACCAATGTTTTACATGGAGCGACTGCCTATCTGACCTCCACAACCCAGTCACTGGGCAACACGATACCTCTTGGTTAAACTGGTTGTCAGACTTGGCTTCCGACTATCCGTAACGACTGTCAAAGATCTACGAATGACAGCCGGGACCAACGGCTTTACGTGCTTTCCGAGGAACGGGGGTGACACACCACCAACTTCCAAACTCCGGGCTGCTACTAAGAGATTCCTAATGGAAAAACTAACACTTTTTGCCCGACCTAGGAATCGAACCCGGGACCCCATGCTCCTCAGTCGCGCTTGCGACCACGAGACCAACGGGTCAGTCGGGGGGTCAAGTAACAATGTCATATTTTTATTAAATACTTATATTTAGTAGTAGTACAGCTCTTCATACGAGTCTCGTTTCGAAAAAAAATATTGCAGGCACGCGCATTAATCACCTCGCTTGTACAAAGCGATTGGGGATTTCTGACCTATATCTATACTAATTTATAAAGAGAAAATATTTTTTTGTTTATTTGTACCGAATACCTAAGCTCCGAAAAAATTAGACCAATTTTAACCATTGTTTCACAGCTACATTATTCCTAAGTAACATAGAAGAATATAACTGGGGAATTCTTAATGGAAAAACCCAATAACTTTTTACCCGATCTGGGATTCGAACATAGTACCTACTAGCCGCGCGGACACAACACCAACGGGGCAGTCAAACAAGGGGTGTTAGGTAACTACAGTTTCACTCAGTAATAACGATTCTGAGAATTAATTTAACTGCGTCTACGGTTAGCTTTTAGTATCACAAATACTAACTGTACCAGTTACAGAGTACGTACATTATTGGTTCTGGGTTCTGTAATTTTGTTTGTACAATTACGTAGAGGAATGTCAGGCCTTTCGGTGAAGTAGTGAAGGGTTGAAGAGTTTTAAGAGAAAAAAAAGGGATTTTTCCATTCAATCTATTTATTAGTTAGGTACTAGTTCAGAATTGTTAGGCGTGTTTAGGGTTAAATAAAGTGTTTATTTTAAAAAGCTGTCTCTTGGATTTGGGCTGTAGACACAATTAAACAACAATAATTTCAAGACACAACTTCTGTAAAAAAACACTTTATTGTAGCCCTGGAAACCAAATTAATCTTTAAATAACTATACAATTAGAATTTTAAAATCAATAAATAGTGAATTGGTTTGGCAAAAAAGTGACGTCACAGTTTAGTACTGTCATTAAAAATCTATGGAGGAATCGCGTTTTGACAGCTCATAAAAAGTATATCAATTTATTAGTGCTGTCATCTACCCAATTATATCACACTGACAGCTGACCGCCACTGCCTCTATCAAACTTTCAAATCACCTTGTCAAATTCAAAACAAATAAATCCAGAAACAAAAGCTATCTCATATTTAAATAGTGAAACAATACCTTTTAAAATAGAAGGTTGGCGGCTCAACCTTCAGCCGTGATCAGAGTGACCTCAATGCGATGTTCCCAATGTCTAGGCTGTGCTATATTCAGCATCGACATTGAACTGAACACGGGTCTGTTGTGACTGCAGTTCAAGACTGGGTCAGCATTGAACAAGTTAAATATTCACGAATAAGCAGATAAGTGGCTTGTTCGTGAATAAATCTCTACTATAATAATTATTATAAAGCTGGAGAGTTTGTTTATTCGTTTAAACGCACTTATCTCCACAAGTTCTGATCCTATTATGTTTTTTTCTCTTTAATAGGAAGCTAGTTTATCCTTGAGTGCTATGTTTCACTGTGTACAAGGCTACATCTTAGTATTAAAAAATACCTAGGGACCCGCAAGAGACTTCACGCGAAATAAGTCTCGGGCGAAAGCTAAACGATAAAAAAACAACGTTTTTAATACATCAGCAAAAACAAATGGTCTATCCATACAGGATTTGAAGTTATAGCGAGGCGCTGATTTACTTTATTATTTTGTACTGTGGTGTGAGTATAGAGTAATAATTGTTAAGGCGACATCTGTAAATCTGTTATTATTAAGGCCGCAATTAATGAATTCTCTAGATAAAACACCCAAACTAAAACATTTTAGTACTTGAAATCAATAGGCATATTCTACATGCACCGTATCCCTTTCAAAGTGGTTATGTCACAAACTGGCCTGTCTATTTCCATCCAATGTTTCCACCAGCCAGTCCTTGACCATCGCGCCACTCTGACCGCGTGGAGGTCGGGTATTTCCGTGAGCATTCGATTCCTCTCGTGTGTTCCAATGAAATTGCATTGTCGAATTGTGTTTGAAGTTTGGAATGATTTTGACCGTGGAACTATTAATTTGTTGGAGCGACTGTTGTTTTTTTGAAAATGTACGCTGTGCATGTAGTGGTTAGGTGTTATTTTTGTGTGTTGGGTTTGACCCAACATAAACATAACATAGAACAGCAGAATACCGTGCCTTTTATGAAGCTAGAATTTGTGGTTGCAATTATAATATTCATAAATGAGGTTTCATTCTACCAAACCAAAATATCAAATTTTAATGTGGATGTGGTAAACATAAAAATTTGTAACATTTTTCATAGTAATGATTATAGATATTTTTACACTGATTAATTTTAAATTTACTGTAGCCAAGTATGTACCTGGTACCTATATATCTACATGGAACTGTTACTAAAAAGTAATGTAGCAAAGGCATGTGTTTTTTGACGTTATAATTATTTTACCTAATTATTTAGAGGTTGTTCGTTTTTTTTTTTTCAAAACTAAACTTAAATAATTTTTGAGATATTCTATTCCTGGTAACCCCGTAAAGGAACTTTACCCTAAAAACAGATTAAACACCTCAATCATTTCTGTAGTAGATTTTTGAATTGATTTGAAGTTTCCGATATCCATACATCAAGCAAATCTCGTATCCAAATCCTCAACTACTCAAATTATTCTGAGAACGACAAATCATTAGTCGAAGATATCAAACGCCACTTGAAAATCAATCAATACAAACCCCGGTATTGGCGAGACCTCCATTAAAACAGAGTTTAGCATAAACCTCAGAACTATCGATACTGCTGGTAGAAACATCGAGAGTCTACATAAACTTTTAGATGAGCAGAAACCGCTGAACGTTTGCCTCGACTTCGATTATGATAATATTGGAGGAGGGTGAACTTTGCAGTTATTAATTAAGTTAAACTTACCCATTTAACCTAACATACACACATATAGAGTTATAAATAAACCAGGTTTAAATCAAAGCCGTGGTTTAAAGCTGGTTTATTTACTTTGGTGTACTTGCAAGCTTGCTATCAGTATCGAAAAACTAATATAAGGCGAAACGGCGAACTGTGGGTCTACATTGGCACACCTCTGCCTAATTTTCTAAGGTACTTACAGTTATACCACTTGGAGGGCTGTCAACCTTCGACACGATCAACAAACATACATGCATAAACTCACGCCTTTTTCCCATGGACCTAGGCAGAAACCACAGAACGCCCCGCTTTTTTTTTTTATAGACGGGAAATCATCAATTAACTTCCCCCGCCCTGGGCGGGGCGGGAGGGAGTGTCAGACTTTTACTGACTAAAACCCGTCTATGTTCCTTCATGTGCCCTTTGCGTTCCGGGGGCGCGGTATCTCTTTCGAACAACCCGCAGCCCCGACAGGCATCGGCCCTCAGTGGCCCCATCCAATTTTGCTGACATCTCTTTGAGGCGCGCGTGGAACACGAACGCGCCGTCGACACGGTCTGTCGCTAGTGAACGTGCGGACGGTGAGCTACCCATTGCTCACCGTCCACAGACCCGCGTCTACGGTGGCCGGGAGTCGTCTCGTGGCTCCCGACGCCCGGATCGTCTACCGCGGCGGCCGCTGGGACGGGGGACCCTCCTTTCCCTCTTCCGTCCCGCCGCCTCCTTCTCTAGCATTACAGCTTCGCAGAAGGAGGCGACTGCTTCCCATTCCCCCTCGCTCCGGACCATGGCCTGAACCAGTGCCGGACGCGAGAGGAGAGGGCGCCGCCGCCGATGGCCGCCACGAGGACTCGGCGGTGCTCAGCCCAAGCAGGGCACACCGCCAGAGAGAACGCCCCCCTGCTGCGATCCTCACATTCTCCTTTCGCCTCATCCACGCTTCACCTGAAAATCAAATTCAAGACCTCTAGTGTAGCAGTCGCATTAAGCACCACTATGAGCACCAACGAGGCAGTACTACTGTACATAATATATCTATCTACTCAGCCATGACGTTACCAGATTGTTGCCAGATTGTAATTAAAAAGCAATAATTCACAAAACTTATAAATGAGGTAAACTTCTGACGTCTACAATGATTTATCGATAAGTAAATTGTAATTCTGAACATATGGCCGACCGATACAACTGGGGGAACTAAGTTTCTGAGTTTGTATGTGAAACTCATACATAATTAGGATACAAAGTTCTTTTACGAGCATTAGAACTCAGCACTGCCCCGTTGGTCTCGTGGTCGCAAGTGCGACTGCTGTGCAAGGGGTCCCGGGTTCGATTCCCAGGTCGAGCAAAAAGTGCTATTGGGATTTTCTATGAAATTCTCAGTAGCAGCTCAGAGTTTGGACATGTGCCTGGTTAATGGCAATAGGCTCGCCTCCTATTACATGGGACCTAAATATACCGGCGAACTGTGGGTGTACATTGGTACACCTCTGCCTAACCCTTCGGGGAATACAGGCGTGATGGTATATAGAACTTAGCAATAGTTGTCTAAACAGTTACCTAAGTAGTAAGTAGGAGAAACACGCAACGCGATTCAAGAAACATATTTAATTATCTGTAACATTTGATTTTTATTACTTTGAAATTAAGAAATAATTTGTCAATTGAGTCGGTAGAAAAATGATGTCACAGTTTTCTTTTGCCACGTAAAATCTATGGGGGAATCGCGTTTTCACAGGTCATAAAAGAACGCCAATTGAAGGTAAAGTTTTGAAACTGCATTATTTTAGTTGCACAATATTTACGTACCCCGATGGTGACAAAAAAGTAACTACCTAAAGTTACTTTAATACCATAAGTTAAGTTAAGTGATTTTTTTTCTAAGTTATTTCAAACGAAAAATTATCACCTACTTTTTTAATTTATATCACCTCAAGATTTTATTTTTCGTCTCTATTCATTTTAAAAACTAAACTTTAAAATAGCGCCATCTGTGAGAAGGATGTGTCACTGCTATTTCAACACGTTCAGTACAGTGACACAGAACCTTTTTAATTTTCAGTTTCCTCCTTTCATTGTAATGCTCAGCACTACTACTAGATGGCGCTACTCATTTAATTCCGGAAAATTGTGTTAGGTGGCGCTGGTAGACTGAATAGAAGACATGACATGATAGTGTTTAAAACAATAGTTATAATTGGTAATCCATTTATACTATGCCTGGATAATAAATTTAATTTCTCAATGACATTATTCTAATTATTATGAATTAAGACGAATCTTTTCTACGAGTGCAATATATCACTAGTAAGGAGCCCATTATTTTGATAAGCTCGCGGAGATAGGCAAAACCCCTAGAGGATAATTGAATGGCCCTGGAAATCCTCTAATATAACCCAGGACTTCCCTGCGGCTGGATCCCATTAAGTAAAGAATCGACCATTTGCCTACTTTATGGCACTTATAGGCCTGCTGGAACAAGGACCATTAAAAAGTAACTTAAGTAGCTGTGAATATCCAAAATTATTTGATCTTTTGGTACATATAATATTGTAGAAAATATTCCTTTATAATATCAAGATTCATCGTCCAGAGTATTTCTCCAATAAGTAACGTAAGCCTACTTAGAAGAAAAGTTATTCCGTTTCTCCTTATTTACTTTTCTTTCTTTCCTCGATCAAACGAAAAAATATAAGTAACTAAGTCGGCTCACAACAGAATCGTGTGAACAAAACAAGAAACAGGAAGTTTCTAACTCCAGTAACCCCCAGAAACAATCAATTCCTTCGAAAACAAAATTTAACACATAGGACAACAGAATTTGGCGACAATCCAAACTGTGTCATCAAATTGTTCGAGCTACTCAGCTCAAAATACTAGGGAAACATAACATCGCAGGGATGATTTATGCCGAGTCAACGAATTGTCACGAATCGCGAGAAGCACTTTACTTTTTGACGTGATATCAAGTAGGCTTGAGACCTGTTTAATTTTCTGCGTTCCTGGTATTTGAATGACTTGCATTAGCGGATTTTCTTTGTAGCTTTTTATTTCAAGTGTTCTTTCTGTCTTCGAATAAAATGGGGTTGTTGAAAAAGATTTGCTGTTATTTTTATCGGCTGTTATCTGTGGCTGTTATTTTCTACTTTAATTTGAAACGTAAGTAGGTAACGCAAACGACTAAATCTATACTAATATAAAATATAAGGGAAAGGTTGATAATTTTCTGTTTGTAAAAAGTAATCTCAAGTACTCAAGTACTCTTACAAATTATTTCACTGACAGAAAGTTCTGATATTGCCGAGTGTTATACAATAATATTTTATGGTATACTTGAATTTCAGGAGGAGGTACGAATAAGAAGTCCCCATGATTATCATTTCAAATCTTAGACACAAAAATATATTATATCAGATATAAGAAGCAGACATGCCGCGCCTGAATCCCAAATATAATAGGATAAGGAGCCGGAATATGATGATTATATTATTTATAGAAAACTAGCTATACCCTGCGGTGTCATCCGCGTTCAGTCATGTTTTTAGCTACTGCTTCGCTCCCGCTGATCGTAGTGTGTTGTTCGATACGTATAAACCTTAATCTTGAATCATTCTATCTATTGATGAACCGCATCAAAATTCGTTGCGCAGTTTAAAAGATCTAAGCGTACAGAGGTACAGACAGCGGGAAGTGACTTTGTTTTATACTACGTATAATTATATATAAATAGGTATATAATACGGGTGCGCTCTATTTGGCAGAAACTTGTTACCCCGAAACTTTTTTGGCATAACTCTTTTCGCATAAACTTCTTTGGACGAACGTTTATAAGGCATAATATTTTTATAGCATAATTATTTTTTGGCAGAACGCTTTTTTGGCAGAATTTAAAATGGCATACTTTTAAGATCGCAGAATTTTATTTGGCGTAAATACCTTTGGCATACTTATAATTTCGCATAATTTCGTTTAGTATAACTTTTATAAAGAGCGAGCGAAGCGAGTTCGGGACTTGGGGCACCCCGACTCGGACAGATTAGGTTAGAAGGGGATGGCGGAGTCTAGAGAGCGAGCGAAGCGAGCGAACAGACCCCGCCATCCACTTCGTGGTTTTTTTTTTTAAACCCTTGAGCTCCGCGTAGCGGGGCTCCCCGATTGTGCTTTTTGAGCCTCGAGGGCTCTGGATCTATCTCTCTAGGGACTTTGATACGAAATATATGCCAAAAGATGATTCTGCTTGTAAACTTTCTGCGAAATGATGTTTATGCTTTTTGAGTATTATGCGAATGAAATTTATGCCAAAAGATGATTCTGCCTTACAAAATTATGCGTTTCAATGTATGCCAAATGAGTGTATGCCAAACGATTTTCTGCGAAAAAAGGTTTATGCGATCAGTTGTTATGCAAAATAAAATTATGCCTTAAAAAGTTCTGCCATAAAAGGTGTACCCATATAATACGTATAAGTATGTAGAGATAAACGGGGAATAAGACATTTTACTTCAGAAACAGTTGATCTCGCAATGTTTTTTTTTTTCAAGATGGGAAATCATTAAATGGCATCCCCCGCCCCTAGTGTCAAAATTTTACTGACTAAAACCCATCCATGTTCCTTCTTGTGCCTTTTGCGTTTCGGGGGCGCGGTATCTCTTTCGAACAACCCGCAGCCCCGGCAGTCATCGGCTCTTAGTGGCCCCTCCAAATGTTTGCTGACATCTCTTTGAGGCGCTATGCAATCGCAATGGTTGTGTTGCAAGAAAACGTTTAGTAATCAATGTAGGTACTACATTGATTGTGAGGGTATAGTATATACTACTTCTTGATAACAGTAAAGAACACAAACGCAAAATAAAAATCAACGACATACCAAACAACGTTACGAGTAAACAAATCTTTCGCCAAACAAGATATAATTCACGATAGAGCTAACCATGGCAAGAATACAAGTATTTTGCACCCGAGTCTTTGTTAAACTTGGCAGAAAATGGCCATTTACCTCCCACTTTCTATGCGCCCACTGGACCGAAAGGGAGTAACAAAGGGAATCTTTGTCACGGACTACAAGACTGTGAGAAAAACTACATTTATACGAGTATTATGATTAGGGATATTCGTCCGCGTGTAAGCTGGTTTTGTTGGAGATTTGGGTCAGTAGGTTTAGCTGTTGTAATGTTTTCAGTTGTTTTGACTACTATTTTATATAGGGTGATTTGTAATTTGATGTGTTCCTTCCAGGATGATATAGTGTCTACTCTTTTGTCATTTAACTGCTCTGTAGTCTAGATAATTTATGGGGTTCAATGAAACTATCTTGTGGAAATGGCAACCAAGATCAATTCTTTTTATTTACAACATAAATCTTGGTACCTATGTTTAAAAAAACAGACTTGGATTTGGTTGCCCCTTCCATAAGATAGTTTCGTATGGAGAAGAATGGGAAAGAAACTCCATTTTTGCTTTAAAAAATAGTTTTACAATAGTTTGTAGGTGTAGGGTGTACATTAATGCAATAAACACATGAAATTGATTTACTGAAGACTATGTACAATCAGGGACAATTGTGGTAAACCACTTTTCACTTTACACAGTCAACCGCCATTGTTTTCGGGTGTACCTACTACATATAACTTAAAACTAGTCAGCAAAAATACATCACTTCCTCCTCTTACGCGATACGATAAAAAAACACCCGAAAATGTTATCGCACCAAAAAACAAGAGCCCATCTTATCGAAGGTCTATTCAGTTATAAATTCCGTTATAACTTGAAACAGTTGGAATTTTATTATAAACTTGGTTATAACTTCGGAAACAAACTTGTTCCATCGATTCACATGTTCCCGCTTTAAGAACATGCCTCGAGCTGGATTCTGTTTTAAGAATAATACTTTTATAGGAAAAAAAAACTTTTGACGTGGTAGGTTTTGCTGACTAGTAAAACGGCATAGGAAAGGTGATTACAATTTTAATACAACACTTACGAGGACTGTACATAAAGCATGGTTTATACAAAAGCTATCAAGTCACATTTTAGTCAAGTAATCTATACCTACCAATTTATAAAGAGGAAAGATATGTATGTATGTAACGAATAAACTCAAAAACTACTGAACCGATTTCAAAAATTCTTTCACCATTAGCATACTGTATTATCTCTAATTACCAAACTAATTACCATAACATCACGCTTCTGCTCAGGGGAGCGGAGCAGTAACCAAAGATGTAACTTAACGCGGGTGAAATAAGCCACACGGACGAAGTCTCGGTTAGTTTGCTAGTTAAGTAATAAGGGCACCAATATCTTTGGTCGTGTTTAGTCAAATTTTTGTCGAATAACATGTCATTGTGGCTACCTTTAGAGGAGGCCTAGGCTGTATCCAGTAGTGGACGTCATTCGGCTGATATGATGACAATGAACAGAATTTCAAAATTACACGTAATTTTAAGTCTTGTACCTATAAAATTTTAAAAAGTAAAACATAATTTCATCGAGTTTCATAAGAACTACTTATTGACCAAATTATGTCTGAAAGTGAATGACAGTCCCTTTAAGTCATGAAGTCACAATATTAAGTGACTTCACGAAATTCACACTGCAGGAACAATATAAACCCAGCATACAGGCAGTGCTTTCATAGCCTGTGTTGACCTAAATACAACATTTTGAAGGAATATCTTCTTGATTTATAGACGACTAGCTTCCGCCCGGGACTTCGTCCGCGCGGCTTATTTTACTAATGTAAAGTTACGTCTTTAGTTACTGCTCCGCTCCCGTGTGTTGTAGCGCTATGTTATATAGCCTATGGCACTCACAAATAACGTGGCTTCCTATAGGTAAAAGAATTTTCTTAATCGGTTTAGTAGATCCAGAGATTACCCTCTACAACCTCACACACTTTACCTTTTTATAATGTTAGTATAGATTCCGGCCTGCAGTGTAAGTGTAGCAACGTTTCTAAAACAATGGGACGATTATAATGTCTAGCGTACCCTTATGCCTAGGAATTTGATGAATAACGGCGAATTTGGGGCTAAGTTCTGCTCAGAGCTAACAAAGACAAAGTCGACGATGAAGTGAGCTTACCCAGAAGAAGCCTGTTCACTCTAACTTTGGAGAGATTAAGGTTGGACGCGTTCGGAAATACAGACGCAGGTAGAGAGTTCCACTCCTTTGCTGTGCGCATTATAAAAGACTTTAGGAAACACTTAGTGTCAATTGGTGGAATAGCAACAAGGCAAGAGTGGTAATTTGCATTGTGTCTAGATGTCCGATGTTGCTGGTGGAATGCGTTCGTAGATTTCTTGGGAACATTCACCAAAGGACAATTTATAAAATACCGACAAGCAGGCAATCTTGCGGCGAAAAAGCCAAACAAAAATGTCAAAAAGATATTGTTAAATATTTATATTTGCCATCGATACGCAAAGAATAAGACCCACCTAAAATATAGAAACGACAAAATTCGCATAAGTAGGCAGATACCTCTATTACTTACAAACGTGACCTTGTGAGGGTAATACAAACAGATAAAAAAGTAAATAATATTGCCAAGTGTTCGAAACTCCTCACATTTCAGGCTATATTGCCGTCACATTTAATTTATCATCGCTTCGCCGTTTTTGTGGCCGTAACTCGAGGGCCCAATCCATTTATCTTTGTAGGTGAAATATTTCCCTCCAATATGTAAAACGGGTACCTTGGCGCTGTTCAAATAAAAAACGTCAATATTATCGCGTTTATACAACTTTGTATAGAGTTGTAGGAATCCGATTCGACATGTTTTGCATGTTAACATTTTGACGTGTAGATATTTTCTGTAACAAACAAAGTAAGTATGTACTTGAAGTAAATACGCGTCTCTATTGAGCACCTATTGAAGTCAAAAAGAAAATTACTGCTTAAATCCGTTTTGTACCTACATGGCCACTCCTCAACGTAATTTTATGTTTTCTACCCAAATTCACAGCCTCCGCACACGTCCGACTTTTTTGTAGGACCGATTATCGGACCGTTCAATAAATCCATAGTTTCGAGGGACGAGTTTCTGTAGGACGTGTGCTTTGGTATATTAGAATTCATATGTTCCATTCTCACCGACAAAAAAATCGGTCGTCGATTATCTGACGTGGGCGTGCAGCATAATCTACATACTACATAGCCTTTTTTATAATTTTGTTTTTTTTTTATCCATCTGATATTAACTTTTTTTTTTCTTATTATTACCGATGATACCGTCAACAATGGTGCTCGTTTGCCTTTGTAGGTAACCTATTAAAATTTACACGTGTATAGTATCTACATATGTGTAGATTCTTTGAAAAATAAGGCCTATATACCTACTCATTTTATAATTTATTAAGTAAAGCCATTTGACCCCTGCGGTGAGGATTATTGCTCTATGATCCTACATAAATTATGTTATTATTTATGAAGATATTTATGTATCAGTTTTCCAGGCGCCATGCTGACAAGTCTCGTATCTAAATAACTTGATTGTAAGAAGAAACCGTTGCACCATTTATATAAAATAAATAATGATTATTATGAATAACGGAATGAATACCTAACGCATTAATTTATTTCTTTCTTTAATTTATTTCTTGATCTAGATTGCATTACGAGTAGGTACTCGTAATGCAGTTTTCTGTTGTTAAAAATTTAGTTATTGGTAGGTACCAATAACTAAATTTTTAACAACAGAAAACTGAGTTTTTTAAATTGAAATATTTCATCTACATTTTTTAAAATCTTACATTGTGTCAAGTTAAAATAGAAGGAGCACTTTAAAAAAAAACTGCGATGAAACATTGATATCAATGTACCGCAAATCATCACAAACTAAAAACAAAATAAAAATAAAATTAAAATATAATAATTATAATAATTTATAATAATTTTAAAATAGGTACTCTATTATCCTCACAAATATCTAACGTAGCCAACCATTTTCAATTCTAATCACGCCAAAGACTACAAACCTTTATTTTCCTTTATTCTAAATTTAAATTTCAAATCAAACGTTATCGTCACCTTTGTACTCTTAAACCTTATAATAATAATACCAATACAACAATAAAATGCCAGTAATGTTCTCTATTCGAAATTCAAATATTTTTTTCAACGTTTTCGCGGCCATTGTTCTCTAAAACCATAAATATCTCTATACAACGTTAAAGGTCGCGTACTAGGATACCCTGTCTACCTACTATTTAGATATCACATCGTACTGTAAGACAAATTGAGCTGACAATACCAGTAGCTATGGTCTCGGCGGATGACTAGATGTGCGAGGCCGCGGGTCGATACAGCTTGCCCGGGGAAGCGCCACAATACAAAGTAGGTCTTTATACCCCGTCACAAGTTATGATTGCATGTACGGGAGTGTTTTGTCTAGATTATTTTAGGCATAGCTACCTTCAGTGGCAACGTAATGTGAGAATAGTAGTTACTTTTCCTGAAAATAAATAGGAATAGAGATAGAATTAGGTTAGAACATAGGTATATTATTTAGGCCGTTTGCACGAGAATTAGGTAACAAAAACAGAATTCTGTTTCTGCCACTCTTTGACATACGTAGGCCATTTTTTATTTCAGATTTGAAATGTATGAATGTCATACGAGCGCGCCTATATTTGGAATACTTTTTTTCCGAATCTATACAGGCTTTTAATAGTAGCTAGGTACCTAGTTTATTGTATAACAATTTTTTGAAACATGTAGGCTTTTGATATTTATATTTTTTTTAAAAACGTTATGACAACTATTACTCGTGCCATTGTTCATAAAAAAATATAATCTAATGACCAGTACTTTAGATTTTTATTGCCTGAAAAACTTTATGTTTGAATCTAGAATCAGACAGACCATGGATTATAAAAAAAAAACCTGTAGGTAGGTAAGTATGTTAAAAAAACGAATTTCAAATCATATGATTTACATGTTTAGCATCGTTGTATTGATTAAAGTATTTGCCTAACTTAATTGTAATTTAACATAATTTTTTCAAAAGTATATAGGCGCTTTTTGAATTATTTGAGAATAAAGTCCAAAATTGAACTGAAACAAAAGAATCGGAATGGTTTTTAGGAAACATCTGCCTATCAATACTGTAATACCCCGTACGACCTCCCCACTGCGTGTCAATGACCTACCCTACGTGATATTGCTTTGCGCCCATCTCAAAGAGAACTCACGCCTTTTTCCCATGGGGCTAGGCAGAAACCACATAACGCCACCTGCGACGATTCTTCCATACAGGAGTATGTTCGCCTCGTCCACGTTCATACATCTGGTCATACAAGCACGCCGGTTGCGAATACTGCGCACCCGACCTTTTACAAAGACATATTTTTTTTAATCAGGTCCTTCTGAAAACCATACACGGATCATTTTAGTGTTGTACCGATAGTATGGTGTAGACGTACTAATGAAACGAACCAATCAATGTTAATATTTCTACTGTGCTTAAAAGCAAATTGTAATGATTTTGAGTATAATATTAGACCACTGGATTTAAAAAAAATAGTACCTTTATAAAAAATCTGTCACATACAATTTGTTATGACCTTTGACTTTCTTTCACCTTTACGTCATTCACTGCTAAAATCTTTTCAGCGTTCGCAAAAAATGTTATAATATTTATATTTCTTCCTAACCTATGTCAATTTTCATTTGTCAGAAATCAAAAATAGTCCTGTCTCCGTTCCTTTACGCATTCGAAGTTACATTTTTATAAGCTTTTAGCGAGACGTGTGTAGGGAAAAAATGAACATGGGTAAGTATTAACAGGCAAATTTCTTTAAAATTAAATAATATACCATCACGCCTGCATTCCCCGAAGGGTTGGGCAGAGATGTACCAGTGTAGGTACACCCACAGTTCGTCGGTGTATTTAGGTCCCATGTAATAGGAGGCGAGCCTATTGCCATTAAGCGGGCACAAATCCAAACTCCGAGCTGCTACTGAGAATTTCATAGAAAAACCCAATAACACTTTTTGCTCGACCTGGGAATCGAACCCAGGACCTCTAGCGTAGCAGTCGTGCTTTATAGGACCGCTAGGCTATTGAGGCAGTTAAAAACAGTTGAGGCAGTTGTCTTTAAAGTTATACACAATATAAAGCTTGCTGATAAGACAGCTTGCATGTGTCCATAGATTGTCACTCATTACTCAGGCTCATCGCGATGTCTGGGTAAGTTATATCCAAGGCATCTTTTTCATCCAGTTAGCAAATATTTTCCCATTTTTTAATAAAAAAACAATTAATAGTTATAATAATACCGACCTATTATTGTCCCCCTGCAGCCTAAAGTCCTCAATGGTAAAGGGTGAAGGAAAACATTGTGAGAAAACCTGGAGTTATACGTAATTAATTTATATCTGCAATCCCAGTACCGCCTTGAGCAAATGTAGTGATCAATACTTGTGCTTTCTTTGTGTGAGGAGGCTTTGTCATGTTGGAACAATAATGCAGTTAATACCGTAGCGAGAAAAGGCACGGACAGTGCTACAGTGCGGACAGACGGAGACCGTGCTACTATTACAGTTATGATTATCTAAATAGATACGAAATTATGCGAAATATCTTTTCAGCATTTCACATTAGGAGTTTAGAGAGAGATAGTAGATTTTATTTTGATTTTAGATCCGTTCTCAATTATTGGAATTAAAAAATCAGAAGTTTTAATTGATTTTATTTTATTTGGGAAACAAACAATCGTAGACTGTATATTATGTCTAGATACACAGTATGCTATAAGTAAATGTACAATCCACTACGTTTTCACATATTACTAGCTTATATTAGATACAGTATTTTAGCTGCTGAAAGGCTTTTAACTGTAATTCAATCGCGCCGTGCGGATTACTCAACTCTGCTAATCTGCAATCCTAATTTACCTGTCCTCAAACTACGTCTATAATCTCGTTTGCCATTGAATTAGGAACTTTCCGATTCCAGAATGTTCCGGAGCAGCTTAACCGGTAATCACGTTAGCTATCGTCACGGCTGACTGCTGATATTATCCTGAATATCTGCTTAATGCACTCCGAACGTGATTAAAAGTTAACAGCGGATTCGAAGAGAAATCAGTAGCTTTCGATATATTTTTTCGTGTTTAACCTTTTGAACGCCACAGTCGTGTATAGCCGACAAATCAAAATGTGCCCAACAGGGCACAGTCGTCTATAGACGACAAGAAAACTGCATTTTTAATTAAATTGCATTTGTCGTCTATACATGACTGTGGCGTTCAAAAGGTTAAACGAAAAGGTTTCTCATGTACGAAAACGGGTCGTTTTTAACCTCTCTAAAATCTAAAACTGAAACGTTTTTATTACAAACATAATTAAAGACTTATAATGAGTGTAGGTACGTGAGGATTTGTAATTGGCTCTCATGTGACTATTGTTTCCTTTTTTGTTTGATTTTATTAGCTGTAAGTCCTCCATGTACTTAAATAAATAAATAAAATAAGCTAACTAAGCCCTAAAGTTTTATGTTCTTCCCATTTTTGTTCGAACCATACCTTTTTAACTTTTTCTTTAGAGCTTATTACGAATATTATAGGTAGGTACTATTAGATGCATCCGTAAATACATTTTTTTAATCAAATTATTATTGTTTTTTTATATATTATTATTATCACTATACCTACATTTTATAACTACGTGATGTAAAAAATGTAAATCTGGTTTGTGTTTTGAATAGAAAATATCAAACTGTCATATTCCGATACCCGTTATCTAACTATTGAAATATCTGGCCTATCTGAAATAATCAACTGAAACATGAATATTAAACGTTTGCATACATACATTTTGCATAATCTATTCCAGCGTCAAAACGGCCGAAAAGCTATAAAAGCATAAAATAAAAAAAATGTTTATGCAAAACTGCAACGCAATAATTTCCCGATAAAACGGGATAATAAAGTTAAAGCTGAGCATTCTGACTCCAATCTGATGGAGGCAAACTAAGTTGTCGGGAACCTATGAATAAAATTTACTGGTTCCGTTCTAACTGATTCTTTCATGCATTTCAAGATGTACCGATAATCTGATTAGGCAGTGAAGTATGTGTGGCTGGATTGTTTTATGAAAGAGGTAAATGGTAATGCAGTGAATTTTTAAAATTACTATATTTTAATCATAGTTTACGAGAACGTTGCGAAGTAAACAAAGATGTAGTGAGAAAGGTTGAAGAGTTTTCTAAGGTGGTTCGGTCATGTTGAGAGGATGAGTTAAAGGCGACTAACAAAATGAATTTATATGGCAGATGTGAGTGGCAACACTGAAAGGGACCGCCCTAGAAGGACCTACCCTGACCTTATTGGTGAGGTTCTTCAGAAAGGTCGTAATCAGTGTGCTTGTATGACCAAATCTATGAACGTGGATGAGGCGAAACGAGTACGTAAGGATCGTAGCAGGTGGCGTTTTCTGGTTTCTGCCGATCCCCATCGGAAAAAAAGTTTAGAGTGTATGTATTTGAACGGTTTGACGAAATACTAGGACTGACAATCTACATAAAGGTGGAGGGAAAGGACAATAAGTCAAATGTTCCTGATAGTGTGTGTTTGATGATGGTTTAGTAGAATTTGAAACCAACCATTGTAATTCCAACGTCGAATTGAAATGCGGTGCGTGACCATACAACGACACGAAACCACGTCATGAATTCAGCTCGTGATTAAAATAGAACAGATAGCGTCCGTAACAAAACAATTCAACAAAATCCTTGTGGTTAGAACCGAATACTAAATCCCTCAAACCCTTTCGTTTCCTAACACTTTAACTCTTTGGAAACTAAAAATAAGCATCATGAAAAACCCCCAAGAATAGAGAACAAAATCCACTCATCACGCCTGTATTACCCGAAGGTTAAGGCAGAGGTGTAACAATATACACTCAAAGTCCGCCGATATATTTTAGGTCCCATGTAATACGAGGCGAGCCTATTACCATTAACCGGGCACAAATCCTAACTCCGAGCTGCTACTGAGAATTGCACAGAAAAACCCAATAACACTTTGCTCGACCTGGGAATCAAACCCAAGACCTCTAGCGTAGCAGTCTCTCTTAGGACCACTACGCTAACGAGGCATTTCCACCACTCATCATATTTCCAAAAAACCTTGCACGTTTGAAACCGATTAGCCACAAAAAGGGTAATAAGAAAGCGTCAGAAAGATTGATGCTGAAGGTAGGTCGAAGGTTTTTCTAAAGCACCCCGCCACGTTAAGGGTTAATAATGACGGCTCTTCAGAGGGCCCCACGTAATACTGAGGTAACACTGAAAAAGTACCTGATAATATATTTTACCTGTAGACTATTTTCGCAAGATCTGCGTAATGAAATTATAGAGAGAGTGGTCTAGTTAATTGTATGTGACGAACTGAAGGATGGTCATCATGATTTGGCAGTTAATGTATTAAGAAAGGTGTGTGGTTTGTCGATGAATCATCTCTTTAGGCTGTTAAAAATACATGTCTATGGGAGACAGCCCGGATAATGACGTTCAAAAGAATATTTTGGAAGCCTCTCTTTATAGGCTTTCCAGAACACGCCGAAGTACTTTCTGCGATTTTTTGTAGTATGACCTAAACAATTTTGGGAAATGCCTACCTGACTTCGGATTTGGTAATGTTTTTTTTACTCTAGGCCACCTGTATAGGTAAAATAAGACGGGTGAAAAAGGTACCAAACGAAACCTTACGTGGGTTATAATTCCATCATGAGGATCATTTCTTTGTTCGAGATTATACCATCGGGTTATGAAGATATTGAAGGTCACAGTACCATTTTATTTCTTTGTTTTTTGTACGAAGTCGAGTTTGAAATGTACACACAAAAATTTAAAACACTGCCAAGGCTTTTGTACTGTTGCATGCACCCGTAACCACAATGGTTTGCGTGCATGACATTGCGCGCAACTATAAACATTGATTTTTCACACCCAAAATAAAAAACTTGCTAAACTAAAACGAACTAGGTCTGGCGACTTGGACTTAGTAAGCAAACAAATAAAGGTACACTTACTCATTTATTACCGAACAAAATATAAATATTTACAAATATAAATAGCTAGACATAATAAAAATACAATCAATGTTTTCACGACGATCTTGATAAAGCTGTGTAAGGGTATTTTTAACGAACGAAACTTTACTTCGTTTTAATGAGATATTCTATCGGCCAGAACAAGAGACAAGGTATGCAGCATAAAGTTAAAGCATAAAACGCTGGCACGTAGTCTTGGTACACGTCTTTCAGTAAACCTGGAAATAAAAAAGAAAAGATAAAGTTAGTAGGTAGGACGAAGTGTATTTTTGAGCAGTTTTCATCGATTACATTTTTGTTAGTAGTAGAAGAGCTCTTTGTGAAGGAGTTCGTCTGGGGAAGTACAATTATTCATTATTTTTTCTAGCAAGATAACAAATATCGTACGAAGTTATAACTTGCACACAAATTTCAACTCTATTCCAGTTACATTTAACTTCATTACATTTTTTTCTTTAATATAATCATTGTACGGCAAACAAGCCAACGTTCCACCTGATGTTAAGTGGTCACCTCTGCCTAAAGACATCTGTAATACCAGAGGCCTGCATATGCGTTACCATCTCGGAGACAAAGTCGAAATGTCTCATATGCCTGTAATTACACCGGTACCCAAACCCTTCAAACTAGAACACAGCAAAGCTGCTTTGTGGCTGATATAGGTATGGTGGTAGTACTCCCTCTAAAAGCTCCTTCACAAAGAGCTCTACTACTATGTTGCTATATGTATATGGTGTTGGTGTACTTTATTGAATAAATAAGTAAACAAACTGAAAGCTCGGCTCCTTTACCTAGACCGACGAGCTCTGGGAAGCGTTGCTTTGAACATCGTTCGCGTAATTATTCTACGTTCAGTCAGGGTATCGATATCATTTTAAATCGATATTTTTGAGCTTTGATTAATTCGTACTACCGTAAGAATAATATCAGATTGTAAACCTATATTATTGCTAATACCGACCTTATTAGTTAGACTGCACTGTTCTCATTTAGAAAATAAATCAGACTGGCTGAATTTTTAAAACAACATAAATCCATTCTAGTATTATAAATATAATACGAAAGTACGTCTATCTGTTACGTTCTCACGATTAAACCATTGAACCGACTTTTTTAAAATTTGGTACGGGTTAAGTTTGAACTCCAAGAAAAAACATACATTTCTTTTATCCCACGACTTTGCATCTGTGAAATTTACAGGGAAGAAGCCGCGGGCAAAAGCAAGTATAAATTAAGACTCCATTTCACCTGCAAGCTCTATTATCCTCAAGCAAGACAGTTGCATTTTCGCACGTTTTATGTACCGGATTAAGCCGTTCATTTGCATTTATTTAATTAAGCTACTTAGTACTTTAACACTGTTCTGCAAGACTGCAACCGAGATCTATTTGACTACCATTTTGTTAATTTAGTAAGACTTCGCTTTCTGTCGGTTTGTGTGTCACAGAACTGTATCTTTTGAACCGTATTAGGTAGAAATTTAAAATCTTCATAGAGTGTGAATTGCTATGGCCGCTATTATTTAGTAAATAATATAATTAACCACAAGTTATTTCCAAAAAAACGTGTGGTTTTTTTATTTGTATGAAAGCGATCACGCAGAGAATTCGCCGCGACTGATATTTCTATAGAAAACACTGGAAATCACGCTCGTAACTCGCAAGTTTTATAAGAACCATAGCCCTTCGTGTGTTAGTCCGACTTGCAAACCAAGCCAAATTTCTTATTTTGGTTCGACGCAATCAAATACATATTCAGTTATTCAGTCAAAAAAATATATATCTTACCTATGAGTGGAGAAAACGTAACATTAACAGTGCCAGCAGCTAGCATGGACAGGGCATAGGCTCCAGGGAAGTCATCATGAGGCACGTGGTTTGAGATCAGCAAAGGACTTGCCACGTGGAGCCAAGCTCGAAGTACTCCTAGAGCACCAGTGACTGTTGCCATCCAAACTAATTCGGTTATTTGTAACATTACTGAAAGAAGAAATAAAACAATTAGGAATACAGTACATACATACATGACATCACGCCTATATTCCCCGAAGGGTTAGGCAGAGGTGTAACAATATACACCCACATTCCGCCGGTATGTTTAGGTCCCATGTGATAGGGGGATAGAGCCTATTGCTATTAACCGGGCACAAATCCTAACTCCGAGCTGCTACTAACTTTCATACTAACTTTCATACAAACTTTCATACAAAAACTCAGTAGCACTTTGCTCGACCTGGGAATCGAGCCCAAGATGTCCAGTGTAGCAGTCGTGGTTTATAGGACCACTAGGATAGCTAAAGTAACTATTATTGTCCCATTGCAAGGCAAAAGCCTCTTCTCATACAAAGAAGGCACGAGCATTGATCACCACACTTGCTCAACCCTGTATAATGATGTTGACTAAAATAAATATTTATAGCTATGATTACGATTATTAGGTACTATATGAGTCAGTTTTCGGATATACATATTAATCTACACTAATATTATGTATTAATGATACCTAATAAGCTTATTACCATCGCGACAAAACAATTGAATCGATCGTGATCGAAAACATAGAGATAACCTTGTGATCTAGATAAGCATAAGCTACTTTTCCGACTCTAATCCGCGAATCCATCTGCGACCGCGATAACCTATATTCACGCGAAGGAAGTCACGGGGAAAATCTAGTGATTGATAAATTGTTAAAATGGCTGATATTTTATTGCCAAATTGTTTATAAATACTATTTCTTTTTTAACATTATTTTATTTTACATTTATTTTGTTTCTGATTGCTCAGTTTCTTTAAATGAACCAGCGTGTCTCTCGTGTTTAAGGGCCTGTGCATACCACGTTTTTTAATCCACGATTGATCGTTTTACCAAACTGCAATGTGAAATCTCACATTGCAGTTTTGTATTGTCTAAGCGTCAACGCCGCAGTTTCGGGAGGTTCCTGCACCTCATCGGGCGGGAGGAAACGCCCGGATGTCACCATTGCGAGGATCGCCCCGAGGACACGGTGGAGCATACTCTGGCGGTGTGCCCTGCTTGGGCTGAGCACCGCCGAGTCCTCGAGGCGGCCATCGGCGGCGGCGCCCTCTCGCGTCCGGCACTGGTTCAGGCCATGGTCCGGAGCGAGGGGGAATGGGAAGCAGTCGCCTCCTTCTGCGAAGCTGTAATGCTAGAGAAGGAGGCGGCGGGACGGGAGAGAGAAAGGAGGGTCCCCCGTCCCAGCGGCCGCCGCGGTAGACGATCCGGGCGTCGGGAGCCACGAGACGACTCCCGGCCACCGTAGACGCGGGTCTGTGGACGGTGAGCAATGGGTAGCTCACCGTCCGTACGTTCACTAGCGACAGACCGTGTCGACGGCGCGTTCGTGTTCCACGCGCGCCTCAAAGAGATGTCAGCAAATTGGATGGGGCCACTGAGGGCCGATGCCTGCCGGGGCTGCGGGTTGTTCGAAAGAGATACCGCGCCCCCGGAACGCAAAGGGCACATGAAGGAACATAGACGGGTTTTAGTCAGTAAAAGTCTGACACTCCCTCCCGCCCCGCCCAAGGCGGGGGAAGTTATTTGATGATTTCCCGTCTATAAAAAAAAAAAAAAAACGTCAACGCCGCGTTTAAGAAATGTGGTGTTCACAGGCCCTAAGATTAAACCTAAAAGTTGATTTCGCATATGTATTTATGTCTCTCTATTTAATACACGTACATACATCATACCATCGCGCCTATATTCCCCGAAGGATAAGGCAGAGGTGTACAAATGTACACCCATTCTCTCTCCCTTCCTCTCCCCCTCTTTCTATTTATTAATATTATCGTATTTATAAAAGGTAGACAAACAATATTTACATTTGTAATCAAACAGTAAACTCTAATATAAACCTTAAATAAACTAAGATACACACTACAATAGCATGTTATTTCAAAAAGGCAAACAAACAAGATAATAAAATAATGATTGGCAAATAAATTCTTACCTAATCTGATAAGGAAGGTGAGCAGTGTCGCGGCATAGTACAGTACCCTTGTGTTGATGTGGAACAGGCTGCTGATGAGGGCCAGAGCAAACCTGCCGCCGACGTCCGCGGCCGCGCAGATTGAGATGCACATCGCTACTTCAGTCTGAAACAGGAATATACATAATTAGTTATTTTTTGTTCTACATAATATAATGGATTTATTTTTCGAACATAAAACTTACTTATATATTAAAATTACAAACTATATACAGTTAATATAAAAAGGGAAGGTCATAGGGCATCAAAAAACTCATCCGCATCGCTGTTAACCCTTTTAGTGCCCAGCACCCGGCTCCTGAGTCGAACGAATTAGCGTTCGACTCGGGAGCCGGGCGCTGGGCACTAAAAGGGTCAATAGGACATGTGCCCAGAAGGCTGGATTCTTTTATATTATACTAGCGACCCGCCCCGGCTTCGTACGGGTGCAATGCTGATACTAAATACATATAAACCTTCCTCTTCAATCACTCTATCTATTAAAAAAAACCGCATCAAAATCCGTTGCGTAGTTTTAAAGATTTATGCATACATAGGGACATAGGTGCAGAGAAAGCGACTTTGTTTTATACTATGTAGTGATGAGTTGTATAATATTCATAAGTGAGTGTAATATAATAATATTATTATTTAATATTCTTCCAACCGAATTTCAGCCACGCCGGCTAATGTAAACGAAGATTATCCAAGTACATAAGAGATAATGTAGTTTACAATTGTGTGCGCAGGCACTGCACTCTCTCTTCCCTTATTCCTAGTTCTAATATAAAACATATCTAAGAACCATCGGTAGGAAACCAGCTTCAAATTAAAAAAAACGCCTTCAAATCGGTTTACCCGTTAAAGACCTACGGTGCCACAGACACACAGACACGTCAAACTTATAACATCCCTCCTTTTGAGTTGGGTGTTAAAATTAGAGGTATTTTAGACTGAGATTAGATGACGATCGTCCCTATAGTCCTTCGACATACTTTTTTATTACATAGGTACCTACTACTAAAACCCAACCTTGCAAAAAATATCTATTTATTACTGTATGTGAGTAAGCAAGCTATTAATGTCACCTCAGTTTACTTTAGTGTTATCTTTATGAGAATATAGGCTCGTGTGAATTACGACGGTATTATTGTTATGTTACGAGTCCTATAAAGCAATTTATTGGATTAGAAAATTATAGCAAATGTTGGTAGTATCTTTGATAACTTACCTACCTCTAATAATCCATTATAGGCTGATTTTACTAATACCAGGAGACCATACATGCATACCAACACGCCTGTATTACCCAAAGGGGAATGCAGAGGTGTATCAATGTACACCCACCGGTATGTTTAAGTCTCATGTAATAGGAGGCGAGCCTATTGCCATTAACTCGGAACAAATCCTAACTCCGAGCTGTTATTGAGAATTTCATACAAAAACCCAATAACACTTTTTGTTGGACCTGGGAATCGAATTCAAGACCTCTAGTGTAGCAATCGCGCTTAGGATTACTACCACTTATTAAAAGATACAGTACCCGGACATATAATAATGTTATTTTTTGTATAAATTCTGATTGTACCTTTACTATCAGAGTTTGTCTGAATTTAGAACTGTATCGACCACATTAATAAACCATTTTATAAGTCCTAGAACGTGTAAAATAGAAGTTAGAGGCTAACTATCTTAATAAAGTAAATTACGGGACTCAAAAGTATGATCAAAATTAAATTCATAAAATCTTACCCTATCATACCCATATTGGAATAACAGCATCGGTTGTAAGATGAAGAAAGTGAGATCGGAGAAGTTGACAAAACTCTGTCCGAAACAAATGTTACAATAAACAGCGTCTTTCAAGATCTTGAAGTTCAATATTTCCACCAACTTTTGTCTGTAAAGTAAGAGATATGAAAAGCATTATTAATCAAAGAAAACGTAGAGCTATTTGTTAACTAGCTTCTACCCGTGACTTTGTTTGTGTGGAAGTCGAATATACCATAGAGCAGTACTTTCAGTGATTACTTCTTATGAACAAAAAAACAAACATATTTTTATTTGTTTATTTCTTTATAACATTACTGTAAATAATAAGCTGTTCGATGAATATACAAAAAAAAAGTAATCTTCTGAATGTAGGTCGCAATATTTTTAAAGTATCAAGGTGAATTTCGAGTAAATTTTATAACGCCAAGTATCAAGACAGAGTTCGCGTTTAAGAATCTCATAAAATGAACGAAATGGGTTATATTTGCGTAGTTAAAGCAGGCTTATACCTACTTGGTATTTGGTAAATCAGCATGAAATTGTATTCGCAAAACGGTTTTTCGTCTTTCATAGCAATTAAATGAACATAATATTTCATTCCTGAAATTACCTTATTTTCTCAAGAACATTCTTGCTGCCAGACTGATTCGCCTTTTGACAATCTTCATTCCTATCTTTGGAAAGTAACAAATCCACAGTTTCGTGTCCTTTACCATTTTCTACATCATCTGTGAATTCGTAAGCACGTTCAATGTCATAAAGAATTCGTTCTAAAAACTAAACAAATTCAAACGAAAAAATACTTGCTGTTCTTATTTTTCTGGAAGTTTCGGCTTCCATTTTCATAGCGAGCATTCCAGGGAATGTGTGTAGAGACATTCCAGCGAGAATGAGTAAGGTTCCTCTGAATCCATAGACTGTCATTATCTTCTTCAGTAGTTGAGGATACCACATCAAAATCACTCCTTGGACAGCCTTACAGATGCTCATTACTGTCGTTCTCTTTCTCACGAAATAATGGTTCAAAGTTGAGTAGCATACTGGTACAACCATCCCGAATCCGATTCCTTGGAACACTCCGAAGGTAATTGGAAGTTGGTTAGTGTTAGTTATGAATATGGTACTAAACGATCCGGCAGATAGGAGGACCGCTCCTATAATGCCTCCGAATCTTAATGAATATCTTTTTGTTATGGTGTTGAGTATTATACCTGGAAATAGTACAATTAGTTATTAACGAAATTAATTTAGAGTATTCTTACACATAAGAGAGATTTTCTGGATAGAAATATGATACTGATTGTGGATGATTATGGCAAATAGATTCAAGTAATCCAACAACTATTCGACTATATGATATACCGCCGCTCTCAGTGACGTCATTTAAAATTAATCAATGTCAAACTAAAATTTTATCATCATATCTTGGCACATATCATCAAAATTGAAATGTTTTCTATTTGCCATATTTTTATGTGACTTTCCAGTTTAATACTTATTTCAGTTAGTTCACGGTTCAGTTTTAATTAAACCGTGTGTACTCTTGTTTTAAATTTGTTATTTCAGGTATATTAGTATGTGGTTAATATTTTACTGTTATTACATCATACCTCCAATGGCCAACATAATAGCAAATACTCCGTGTGCAGAAGTTAACGATTTGGCAGTGGATTGTGTTTCATTAATAAAATCATTGTATATCAGCCCGAATGAGTTGACGTGTCCAATACCAGCAATCTGTAAAAAAACATAAAATTATTAGAACAAAAATCTACACTAATATTATAAAGAGTAAAGATTTGTATTATACCATCATACCATCACGTCTATAACCCCCGAAGGGTTAGGCAGAGGTGTACCAATGTACACCCACAGTTCGCCGGGATATTTAGGTCCCATGTAGTAGGGAGCGAGCCTATTGCCATTAACCGGGCACAAATCCAAACTCCGAGCTGTTACTGAGAATTTCATAGAAAAACCCAATAACACTTTTTGCTCGACCTGGGAATCGAACCCAGGACCTCTAGCGTAGCAGTCGCGCATAGGATCACTAGGCTAACGAGGCAGTTAAAAGAGAAATGAATGAGGAAATAAATGTAAGGTGTTGAATAGATACGATGAATCTATTCGAATTGGATAAGAGATTTCAGATTTGTATTATATGTAACGAATAAACTTAAGAACTACGCGGGCCGCCAAGCGGATGAAGTCGCAGGTAGTTCACTCATACCAAATACTTTAGTAGTAGTAGAGCTCTTTGTGAAGGAGCTCGTCTGGGAAAGTACTACCACCATACCTATGTATTTTTGCCGCAAAACAGCGTTCATATGTTCCGGTTTGAAGGTCATGTGTGCTGGTGCAATTACGGGCACATCAGACGTTTCGACTTTGATTCCGGGATGGCAATGCATTTGCAAGGCCACTGGTATTGCAGATGTCTATATGTAGCGGTGACCACTTAACATCAGGTGGGCTGTCGGTTTGGTTGCCATCCAATGGCAAAAAACATACCAGCCTACTATTGTCTCACTGCAGGGCAAAGACAAGAGGCCTTTTCATTAACAGAGAAGACACGAGCAATCGAACATATACGTAGATCGCGCTTGCTCAAGACGGATTGACGATTCCAGACTTATATACCATCACGCCTGTATTCCCCGAAGGGTTAGGCAGAGGTGTACCAATGTACACCCACAGTTCGCCGGCATATTTAAGTCCCATGTAATAGGGGGCCTATTGCCATTAACCGGGCACAAATCCAAACACTGAGCTGCTACTAAGAAATTCATAGAAAATCCCAATAACACTCTTTGCTCGACCCAGGACCTTTAGCATAGCAGTCGTGCTTAGAACCACTAGGCCAACGAGGCAGTTCCATTCAGACTCATATTTCATTGTCCAGACTTATATTTATTATAAATTCATATTTCCTCATGTTTTCCTTCACCGATGTCTGGAATGTTCAAGATAAACTTAGAACCCACATAGTATATACGTAA
This sequence comes from Caradrina clavipalpis, assembly GCA_932526535.1. Lineage (NCBI taxonomy): Eukaryota > Metazoa > Arthropoda > Insecta > Lepidoptera > Noctuidae > Caradrina > Caradrina clavipalpis. Next base: position 4,934,075 of record OW052088.1, read on the forward strand.
TATATTATAATTTGGAACAGTCATTTTAATATTTGCCCGATATCAAATCTAGTCTCGGTGTGGGCCATAGCGACACTCAAAACATTATTCACTTTTATATCTTTGGATATACCAAATCCGATAAGAACTGGAAGAGATAAATAAGGTTTCCACCCTACCATTTCATAATCCGTTATTTCACACCTGGATGAGTCACAACTGAAGTGCGATCGAGATTAGAAAGAGGATTCAAATAAATTAACCCAATTTTCATAACATTATTTCAACGGAAATCTCAATTTGGAATTCCAAAAACCAACTTTGTTTACTGAAGAGAGTTACAAACATCTAGGTCACTGATAATGAATATCAATACAAATAAAAAAAGATAAGTGTGTCTGTTTATAAAATATAAAAATAAATATACCATCACGCCTGTATTCCCCGAAGGGTTAGGCAGAGGTGTACCAATGTACACCCACAGTTCGCCGGTATATTTAGGTCCCATGTAATAGGGGGCGAGCCTATTGCCATTAACCGGGCACAAATCCAAACTCCGAGCTGCTACTGAGAATTTCATAGAAAAACCCAATAACACTTTTTGCTCGACCTGGGAATCGATCCTGGGACCCCTTGCCCTTGCACGTGTCTGTTTGTGATGTCAAAATAACCAGCTTTTTACTAAATGCATAATAGTCTAAATGTTTACTAGGTATACGATATGATACCAAAATACGTTTTGCTTGTCTTGCAGATGTACCAAAAACACTTTTTAAACCATTTTTGTCGGTCAGTCTGTCTGTTTGTTTCGACTAATCTCCGAAACGACTAAACCAATTTTGACGTTACAATGGCAGATAGCTGATGTTATAAGGAGTAACTTAAGCTAACTTTTTGTATAAAAAAATAATTTGTGTTACGTGCGAAAGAAACACCATCAAGAACCAACATTCACGAAGTCAACGGCATGATCTAGTTTAATTAATATGATTAAACAAAGTCAACATCAATTTAAATCATTTAGACAGAACTGTAGGATTCGGTTTCACAATTTAATTACAATATTGGGGTAACGAGCGTTTTCTTTGTCCCATTGTTGTATTTAGACAACGGAATTCGATTAATGAAATACTGTTATATAACTGCCTCGTTAGGCTAGTGGTCCTATGCGCGACTGCTACGCTAGAGGTCCCGGGTTCGATTCCCAGGTCGAGCAAAAAGTGTTACTGGGTTTTTCTATGAAATTCTCAGTAGCAGCTCGGAGTTTGGATTTGTGCCGGGTTAGTGGCAATAGGCTCGCCCCCTATTATATGGGACCTAAATATATCGGCGAACTGTGGGTGTGCATTGGTATACCTCTGCCTAACCCTTCTGGGAATACAGGCGTGATGGTATATTTATTTTTATATATTTTTTTGTTATATAATTGGACTGGCTCTGAAACCGTGGCGGAGCGGTTTCATATGGCAATGAAATTACGGTGAAAAGCGTTGCATCAAAATCCCACAAAAGATTTTCAACGTTCATTATTAACGGTACAAATGAGAGGCGGGATGTTATTATAATGATGTTGAATTATACCTTTAACCATTGTTGTTCGTACCTTTAAATTTTATTTAATAGTTGGGTAGCTACCAATTATTTCTGAATATCTCTAGGGATTGCTGGAAATAAAATAGTTCATAAGAGATGTTTATTCAATTAACTAAATTGTAGAATATTTCAGAATCTTTTGTCACTTTCTGTGTTTCTGTCACTGGAAGCCGACCCCAACATAGTTGGGAAAAGGTTAAGCAAATGATGATGATGTCACTTTCTGTCTTGTCAACTTATGTCACTTTATCAAGGTTGAAGTTTTTCTTTGTCTATATATCTTCAAAATCTATATAGCGCCCATATACAGCCATATACATAGACCATATACATAATCAGCTTTATGTTTTACAAATAAATATTCTGATTCTAATAAACTAATATTATAAAGAGGTAAAGTGCTTGCCATAGGCCATGGCGTAGCACTCACAAATTGGCACACACGTGTACCATAAAACAATTTTATGGTACACGTGTCTTCCGCGTGGACGAAGTAGCAGGCAAAACTAGTGGATATGTTGGTAAGAAGTAGATATGCTTTGTTCAATGTGGAACCCTTTTCAAGTATCAGGTATAAAAGGTACCTTCTTCGTTTACGCTCAAGTGACACGGCTGGTTTTCATCATATATTTGTGGGATTTTGATAACAACCAATAGACACAATTTCCTTGGCTAACGGCCTCATGAGCCTAGTGGCGCGACTGCTACGCTAGAGGTCTTGGGTGCAATTCCCACGCCGAGAAAAGTATTTGGGTTTTTCTATTAAATTCTCAGTAGCCGCTCGGAGTTATGATTTGTTCCCTGTTAATTTTACTAGGCTACCATATTACATGGGACCTAAACATACCGGGCGAACTGTAGGTGTACATTAGTACCCTTCTACTCAACCCTCCGGTAAATGTAACAGGCGTGATGGTATGTAATGCTATGTTTTATTCGCTATTGCCAGACACTTTTCTTGGGCCACAACTTTACCAAGACGCCTCAAAGTTCCGATCTTTAAAGCGTCTGGCTGAAGTTAAGACCCACGTAAATGGTCTGGTAATCTATATTCAATCACCACAAAGGTTCTTAATTAGTTCAGTATAATTAAATTATGCCCATTTCAGTTATGACTTGCAATTTTCCAGGCTATCGCACAGGAGTCATTGTGAATTTGTGACCTATTTCCATTGGCTCCGAAGGCTCCACTGCCTTCCACAAATTGCGCGGAATGATTAGTTAGAAGTGAGGCCAAATGAAAGTCACGTTCTTGAATCGAGTAATTTTCGCTGCATTCCTTTTCATACTAATGTTCTGAAAGACGATTTTGCTTATCAATCTCATTGCGGTGGCAATCAATGTCAAATACAGGTAAATTACAGGCGACTGCTGCGCTAGAGGTCTTGGGTTCGATTCTCAGGTCGACCACAGTGTTATTGAGTGTTTCTATGAAATTCTCAGTAGCAGCTCGAAGTTAGGATTTGTGCCCGGTGAATGGCAATAGGCTCGCCCCCTATTACATGGGACCTAATCATATCGGCGAACTATGTGGAACATTGGTACACCTTTGCCTAACCTGTCGGGGTTTGCAAGCGTGACGCCCTTAAGACCACTGGGCTAACGAGGCAGTTTAGAGTTATTTTGTATGTGTTACAATAATATTGCTTTTATTTACATTGAATTAAATCACAAGGTCGGTTTTAATCCGGGCTGTACCGGTAGCAAATAGTAAGCATTGTTCATCAAATATTATATTAGGTTGTTTGTCTTATAAACACAGTTACATATAGGTTGATAAGCTTTGTCGGCAAGTGGGAGTAACTTCAAACATGCAGAAACATTTTGAATACTCTTTCCTGGAAACATTAATAGTTATTTTTAACCGACTTCAAAAAAGGAGCAATTTTCAAGTCAGTTATTTCTTTATGTTACCACAGAAGTTCGGTGTTGAAATCCTAATTAGACATTTTTCTTATTTTTAATTTACATAGTTCTTTTATCAATTCATCTGTAAATTCTTTTTCTTATTTTTATTTGCAAGGATATATTTTCAGATTGGTTAGATAATAAAAGTGGTACGATATATCCGACTCTCCCCTACATGGTACTAAAGAGTATTTTATGTTTTTGTATGTATGAACATAGCCTACACCTAGCAAACTACCTGCGACTAAGTCGGCGTGTCTTCATTCGCGTTAAGTTACGTCTTTGGTTACTGCTCCGCTCCTGTGGGTCGTGGCGTAATCTCATGGTGGGTCCACACGACACAGACTTAACACAGACTTCTATAGAATTTTGTCTGTACAACAAATCAGTACAGACAAATGTCGGTGTATCAGAAAAGTCGGAAGTCTGCGTACATGTCTGTACGATTATCGGAGCAAAACTCATGATTATTGAATTACTTAATTTATTCATTGAAATCGAAGTCTGAACTAATGGAAAGTCTGCACAGACATTTGGTAAAGACCTCTGAGTAAAAATTTTTACTCAGACTTTATAGTCTGTGCAGATATCTGTACAGACAAAAGTCTGTATCATGTGGACCCACCATTATGTAGCTTATGACACTCACAAATTACGTGGCTTTATATGGGTAAAATAATGTTCAGTAGATCCAGAGGTCGCTCCTCTACAACCTCACAACCTCACAAACTTTACCTCTTTATAATATTAGTTTAGACGTATCTCAATCACATGTGTCATATTCGTAATTAATACAGTATGCAAACTGCAATCAGTGTTGACTCCATTAGACGTAGTGTAATTACACGCTGCACAAATGTATAGTAACATGATACATATTTACCCAAGGCTATTAGAGGTACGTACGACACAATAATTGTTTGTTCTTGCTATCAAACTCAGACGCCTAGTAATGAAGGAAGTAATGATAGGAGAATGTGAGCATTTATGTTGAAATATTGTGTAAACTTGGGCTTAGTTTTGCCAAAACGAGCTGAACTACACTCTCTCAATCAGGTCAACGAACATTCAAAAGTTTGCTTAGGATAGATTTAGAATTAGTTAGCGTTAAATATCCGAAATCATTACGGTTATTTTGAAAAATGAGAGTTATGACTGAATTGTGTTGATTCTGGTGGTAAAATTAACCCAGTTAAAAAAGATGCAGAAGTATTAATAAGAAGTTTGGCTTTGGACAACTTAAGAAACAAAACCATCAAAACTAACGAATGTAAATATGGATTAAGTAACTATACTATAACATAGACTTCGAACTGTAGTCCTACAAGAGATAATGGCAAAATCTATGATGGCTGATAAACTAAAGGTTAAGGTAAATGACTTTTTCTACAAATAATTGTTTCTACAAAAGACCGAATCTACAATTGACCTATTCTATATAATTATGATAGATATTTTATTTACTTATATTTACTCAATTGAAGAGCAGTACCTACTTTCCATAAATCCTATTACTAAATGTTTGCTTCTTCAATCTTATTTGGAAGCTTCAAATAGAACTATAAAATTATCATAGATTTGACCCCTGCATCTCGCCAGCTACTAAACCAGTGTCAATCTAAACCAGAAACCTAGGTCAGTGGGTCGTAAACGTAATCCTCTTCCTGCAAATCATGTGACTGCTCGTTCGGGACTACAGTCTATTATGTAATTACCTATTTCCGACTGCATTGGACAAATGGACGTTCAACGAACTAATAGATTCATGACATTAGGGAAATCACAGATTATTGTTTATGCAATTACTGTCAAAATGACATTAGCATGGATACGACTTTGCAAGAATTGCGTGGATTTTAGAAAATAATTATAAAAACAACAGATGGGCCGTCGGCTTGTTTGCCACCCAATAACTTAAATTAAAAATGGAACACTTTGTTTTCGCTTCGAATATCAAGACTGGGCAAACAAGAGAAAATCGCTATATTGACTTGTGTTCAGGTAAACGAAGAGTTTTGCAAATTATATCTTATTTCCATGTACGTATGTATTGCAATTGAACACACAGAGATGATTCTAAAAATAAACGGATTTTTGTTTATAAACAGACAGAATTAAAATAACACTTTCGTGGTGTCGATAACCCCTTTTACTAAAGATTATAAGCAAAATATAAACTTGTTTATAGAAGTAAATAATAAACAACATCATCATCGCCTTTCTCGTTTGTTAATAATTAAAGTATGATTCATCCCGAGAGCCCTATGAATACAATTTCAACGAGACGAAAACAAAACATCAGGCAATGTAGACAAAACACATTTTGCAAAAACAAATAACAACTCACAAACGTTATGACAGTTCCAAATCCAACAGCATAACCCCAGCTGTTCCTATCCGTCTTCTCCTTAACTGTGTCCGAAGGTTGCTCCTCCTTAGTTTTGTCCAACACATTTTGCTCCTTAACCTCCTTTGTTTCGTCCATTGCACAGAATCACTGTGTCTCGGGTAAGCGTCGCAAGAATACTGGGCAATACTGGGTGTCGAGCGGACGCGGCTGATAAACAGCTGTCAAGTACCTACTGCGTTAGGGCTACAACACATGCTCTGTTTTTTGTTATTCCACAAATTGACAGCTGATAATAAAAGTGTGGTGCGCACACTGTGCGTGATAATTGCGGTTTTAGTCGGTCGTTTTTGCGATTGAAGTATATTTTCAATTAAAACCCAATTTTCATTAATTTACCCTTATATAGATAAATAGTTTTTGCCTGTGATTCCCTCACGTTAATTTCTTACGGATCTCTATTGTTTTAGTAGCACAATACAGCCTAAATGGCACTTAGGGGTAGCTTCCTACTAGTGAAAGAATTTTCAGAATTGGATCAGTAGTTACGGAGATTATCTCTTTCAAACAGAAATACAAACAAACAAATTCTTCAGCTTTACAAAACAAATTAACATTAATTTATCCATAAATGTTAACAAGAAAATAATAATACAAAATAAGAATAAGTATTTATTTTATCTGGTGTTCAAATAACCAATTACTAACGTAAGTATTGAATTCCCATTTAGAAGAAAGCCCTCGAGAAATCTCTAGATTATCGGAATGGTTTCAGATTTTAAAAATAAGTAATTACTGTTGAGATTGATTTGGATTTATTTTAAAAGGTTTTGAAAGCCCAGAGAGACAAGATATTCTTTATTTGAATAAACATTTTCTTTTTTTATTTATGGCATGCCTACCTTTTACTTTTTGCCGTTTAACTAAGAATTTCTTTAATCATCATCATCATCCCACACTGATTTTCCATAAAAGACGTAATTATAAAAATAAAAAATACTAGCCTATTATCGCCCCACTGCAGAGAAAGGCCTCTTTTCGAACAGAGAAGACACGACAATTGATCACCACGCTTGATCAAGGCGGATCGGCGATTTTAGATTTATAACGTTTGCTGACCCAGCAAACGTTGTTTTCCCATTTTTTTTTTTTTTTAGGGATATGAAAAATACATGTTGGCCAATTCTCAGACCTACTCGATATGCACAAAAAATTTCATCAAAATCGGTCAAGCCGTTTCGGAGGAGTATGGCAACGAAAACTGTGACACGAGAATTTTATATATTAGATTAATTACGAGATGTTTTTCCTTGACCGATGTCAATGTTGTCCAAGATAATCTAAGAAAGCACATCATACTTTTCTTAAAATATAGGTCTATCCAAGATTCCTCTATGAAACGTCACAATTTCGCCAGTCAAAGTATAAACAATGCGACTTTTAGTCTTAATGATTCTTCGATTTGTCGCACAATGTGCGCTGTACTTACAACACATGCACGCCATTCTGTATTCGTTACGCACATAAATATTTCTTTGTTCACTTAGTCGCTGTACACAATGGAATTAGTTATAGGTACATATGTAAAGATAAAGTTTATTACACTATAAATAATACAGCTTAGTGGGAGGTGCGCATATATGTCGGCACCTTTATTGTTGTAACTACGCAATAGGTGTCTTTATTTTTTAGTCTGTGACACAGAGTATTTAGATGCAGACAGGTTAATTGTCCTACTGCTGTCAAAGAGTGAAATAGTACTGCTTTCTCTTAGTCTGTGGCTTGCTCGTATTCTGAATGTGATATCAAAATAGTACGACTTGATAAAATGAAATGCACATTTTCCGTATCAAGAATAATCATGATATCGCTTTGTAGTCATTGCTTTATTGTTGCTACAGTATTAAGATAAACAATTCTAAGTAAAATACATATAGGTATTTTCCACAGTGACTCTTAGGTTAGTTGGAATGCTAGACCGATCAGAGGAACTATTCTAGTATTTTAATGACGGACGTTAGCATTCTTATCTCGGTCTCAATCTGTCAAATCTTCTACATCAAATAAATAATCCTACTACTCTTCTACTAATAATCTTCTTAGTCAAAACTTCTAATCAGTCTACACTTTTGAAATTGATTGCCGATTACGATATGACTATGAAATGGATATTGAACGATTTTATTTACGGGAGGTGGCCATTTGCAGTGCTGTTCTGCAAGAAATTCCTTTGTTGCATGTATAAGTCAGCTTGTTCGGTGTACCGTCATCTTACTTAATCTATTGTATTGACAGCTTACCTCTAGCTCGTGTCACGTAAATTCGCCGAGGGAGATTTTTACAGAATATTTACCTACATTTTCTTCTTTTTTGAACGATATTAAGTTTGAAATCTGGTATTTATTCAGTCTATAGGCTGCGGTGACTACTTTATCATATGGGCCGTCGGCTTGTTTGCTATCCTATGATCCTATCCTATTCAATGAAAAAAAATGGTCTCCTTTTATTTAATTATACCTGATAGTATTTAGCTCCTACCGAGGGGTTTTGGTCGGTAAAAGTCTGACATAACCCTCCGTTTTACCCAGATAGAGGACATCCATGAGGATCCCCTAAAGAAAAAAAAAGAAGGTGTAGACTAGAATAGAAACTGGTTCTTTATTATAAACCGTTTTATTAATACAATATTGTTACTAACAGAAATGATCAAAGTCTGGAATAAATTATTATTGTAATAAGTATAATTATAACCTATCTTTTGTCGAACAAGCAATCTTCACGTCTTAACTGATAACCTAACCTAATCGATATTATATTTATCATTTAATTATTATGCAATATTATCAACACCTATACCAATACTACTAGTAGTACTTATTGGTAGGTATATAATTTAATTATCGTTGTTTTATTTATTCAAATTGAACCAACAAACCTCGTCATTTTTTTACATTTTAAGGAGTAATTCCAAAGATTTTGGTAATTTAACGATTCATTTTATATCTATTCTACGCTTAATTTTTAATGTAACTTGAACTGTTGTTAAGAGATTGTGGATTGGATTCTTTTGGCAGAACTAAGCTCAACTGTGAATTACTTAGACTTAAATATGTATAGGGTTTAAAACATTTGCTAAAAAAACAAAAAAAAAAACAAATACATTGTAAAAAAAATATCTTTAATTATTTTTAGTATTATTTAACAATGGTTATACTATTTACGTATTGCAATCACAAAATTGCAGAAACAAGTCATGTTTCTGTTTTATTCCACGTTTATTTATCATTCAACACATATGTACATTAATTATTTATTATCATCATCATAACATCACGCATGTATTCCCCGAAGGGTTAGGCAGAGGTGTACTAATGTACACTCACAGTTTGCCGGTAAGTTTAAGTCCCATGTAATAGGAGGCGAGCCCATTGCCATTAACCCGGCACAAATATTAATTCCGAGCTGCTACTGAGAATTTCATAGAAAAACCCAATAAAACTTTGTTCGACCTTGGAATAGAACCCAAGATCTTTAGCGTAGCAACACTTTTATACTTAATTATTTATGTTATAATATAAACTTTGTATAGCTGTGTATACAACTAAAATGATTAATGAATAATAAAACAATGAATGACATCAATACAATTATTGGCAGTGTTCTGAATAAATTGTATGACATAAATATTATATTATTATAATAATACCAGCCTATTCTTGTTCCACTGCATGGCAAAGGCCTCTTCTCATACAGAGAAGGCACGAGCATTGATCACCACGCTTGCTCAATGCGGATTAGCGATTGTAGACGTATTCTTTATAAGTCTAGGTTTCCAAGGGATGTCCAAGATAAACTAAGAAAGTAAATATGAAATTTAAAAAAATCACATTGGTATTTGCTCGTGCCCGGTTGCGAATCCACAACCTCATGCTTGAGAAGCGGACACACTAACCACAGGGCCGTCAATTAAGTTGCTAATTATATTCGTAGTCTAATCTTATAAAGAAATTCGATTGTGCGAAGTGTTCGCCTATTTTAACTACCTAAACGCCTATAGCACATATGGCAAGATTTGGCAGCTTATATTTTTATAATCTACACTTATTGTAAACTAAATAATAATGTTCCTAACTTTCTTTAAATGTAATCATAGTCTCATTTTGATTTTCAAATTAGTACACAACATCTCTCACAGTCATCTTTACAAAAAAAAATACACCAAATTGTATTTATAAACAAAATTATTCACAAAAACTCAACTGCCTTGCTCTAAGCTACAACAAATTGAGCAAATCTTTCAGCAATCAACAACAATCATAAAGAAAACATTAAAGTAATTTGAATAATATCTACAATACTTCAATCATTATAGGTGCTTCACCGGACCTGATACAAGTCCAATTAATACGAATCGAATCTACTTAGGCTACTTTCAGATGGCCAAATTTTGACGCGCGTTTCAAATCGCGCGTCTAGACATCCTGATATTTACCTAACAACCAATCATATACACGCGCGTTTACACGCGTTAGCGGGCGTAAGGCAGCGATCAGCGAATAAGTCTTTAGACGCAGGCGATCGCGCGTTGACGCGCGCTTTGATACTAATATAACGTCTGTTGGCTGTTCAGTTTATCGCGCGCTTTCAACGTGATTGCACGTACTTTTATTGCAATTTTAAGTAGTTTGAATACTCTCGCAACTCGCGTTAGCTCTCGTCATCTGAACCCTTTATAAATTTGAACGCGTGTTGACCTACGTTAACGCGCGTTACGTGTGACCTTAGCCTAATCGACTATTTAAAAATGGTACATCTCTAAATCACAGTGGGAGTTTCAAATTCTTTTATAAAAAGAACGCACTCGTTTTATTTCTAAAGCCTAAAGCTTGAAGATTCATGTCTTGAGGGCGTTGGCAGAGTTCTTATTTTGTCTGTATTTGGCTACAGCTTCAACTGCCCAGGGCACGACGCAGAAGAGGTTGCACATTGTCATCATGTTGAATGCGATGGCGTAACTGCCAGTGTAGTCTCGGACGAAACCTGAAAATAAAAGAAAAATAAGCATACTTTTTTGAATAACTTAAGCTTGACCTATGCCTATATATTTGAATTTAGAACCTCAATTCGACGTTTTCTAAAACTGCAATAGAATACCATCATTGATCATCACGTACCAATGTGCCCTCAATACATTCAGTTGACCAAAATATAAACAAAACAGAATCGTTAATTGAATGGCGGCCACAAAACTAAACGAGGAACATCATTTAATTCCAACTGTATGTAACTGTAAGTGTACTCAAACCCTTGTTTTCAAAAGTTAATGTTCAGAATGAATTAACTATTAAAAAGCTCATTATAAAGTTGTTGCGCAAACTAGAGTTTGTGAGTAAGCATTAAAGTTACTTTTCCCAAAAATTACATTTTTGTTTACATTTTTGGAAAATATGAGAACACTGTTTAATAATTCATATCAAAGCTTTCGTTAGAATTATTAAAGAGCTCTTTCTCTGTTCTACTTATTAAAAACAATGCTGGGTTACAGGGTCCATTATTGTTTAATGACATTATGGATTGCAATAAAGATTTAAGTTTTTTTTTTATAACATTTGGACAAGCCACTGCCTATAGACATCTGCAATACCAAAGACCTAGCAAATGCGTTCCAACCAAGAGACAAAGTTGGAATGTCTCATAAGCCTGTAATTACACTAACACCCATACCCTTCAAACCAGAACATATCAACGCTGTTTTGCGGCAGAAATAGATGTGGTGGGTAGTACTTCCCCGGACGAGGTTCTGCACAAAGTGCTCTATTACTAGGTACTACTAATAAACAATCTACCAAGAGATCAGACAAGACATAATTAATGGAAATCCTAAAATGTATTATGTTCATTTAGACATACTCAAAATGATTTCAGGTATTCAAGCAGAACATGTGCAATAACCAGATGACGTCAAATTGATATATTCACAGTACTTAGGTACCTATTCGATGTTCGGTTGAAACGTGTCGGATAGGCACAAATTGAAGCGACAGGCATAATAGGCACACGCACGTCAGCGGATGTGAACGATATTGATTAAACAGAATTGCTGAATCGTGTTGAGTAGTAAGCAAACGTGTTTAGTGTCATGCTGCTGGTTAGAATTTGAAGAGCTGAATAGAGATAGTACAGCAGGAACGTAATGGATATTTTGAATTCGACATTATTGATACGGTCAGCAACAAAAGTAGATTAACTTTTCAGATTTTTAGGTCCTTATTATTGAGCACAATGTCAAAGGAAATACGAAATGGATCTAAAATTAAGATAAAATGAACTCATAGATATTGCTTATAACTCTGAATAGCAGTGAATTGTGTTTTTGTGTGTCTATTTAAATGATAAAGTAAAAGTAACATTGTGAATCTACTTTTGTTGCTGACCGTACCTGTGAATATTGTTAAAAGCCAATCAATAGATATTATGGCTACACGATGAGCCGTAATTTTTGCCAGACGCTTTAAAGGACGGAACTTAAGAGCGTCTAGCTGAAATTATGACTCATGGAAAGTGTCAATATCTACTTCTAGATTAGACCCAATTATCAGAATAAGATTAAAAGCTTGAATCTTAAATTTAAAAAAAACTTTTAACCGAAAAAAATCTTCTTAATCTACAAATTGAAGTTTTGGTAATCAGCGGCTTTGGATTTGTTTGTATTGCCGGTGATGTTCAAAAATCCATTTTGTAGGGTTTCGCTCCACTATCCGGGACTTATTCTCATACATGATGTACTTACCAATCATAGGCCCGACGCTCAAACTGATGGCTCCAGCCAGTAGCATGTACAGCCCGTACGCTGGTGGGTACCTCTCTATAGGTACGTGTTCAGCTACTACTATGGGCTGCGATATATGGATCAGCGATCGCAATGACCCCAGCACACCGGTCAGAATCAGCAGTGGCATGTAGGAGCTGAACTGGATAAATACTGGAAAAGAAATAGGTACATGTTATACTAACATAATCATCATTTCATCATCATCTGCTTAGCTTTTTTCCCAACTATGTATGTTGGGGTCGGCTTCCAGTCTCACCGGATGCAGCTGAATACTAGTGTTTTACAAGGAGCAACAGTCTATCTGACCTCCACAACCCAGTAACTGGGCAACACGATACCTCTTGGTTAGACTGGTTGTCAGACTTCCTGGCTTCTGACCATCCATAACGTCCGTGATATACTAACATAATGCGGTAAAATTGTTTTGTAAAGGTAATCTTTGAAAGCACTGATCTGATAACAAAAAAACCTTTAATTGATAGAAAGCTAAATTATGGTTGGATGCCATGGGGTAGACAAACTTCCACGTGGAAGAAGTCGTAGGCGGAAATCTAGTCTTACGACTTTTATAAATGATATTTATATTGGGAGGATGGACGATTAGATGGATGGATACATATGGCTTTCACGTTAAAACAGCGGAACTGAAATTTTGCACTGATGATAATTGTAGCAATTGATTCTTAACGCGTAGGATTTTTTATTCCGTTTTTGTGTTTCCGTATTCAGGAGTTCATCTAAATTGTGAAATACATGCAGATTAAGTCGCGGCTAATTTTAAATGATTAAAAAAGTAGAAAAGATGTTTTAAACATTAGTTTATTTACCTATAACGGAGTTTCTTTAGTAGGAAAAAATACAGCAACTTCTGCTGTATTTTAATTGTTTTAGGTGAAGATTGAATTTTCTGACACAAGATGACACAAGACGTTATTTTAGACATCATCGTCATCTGCTTAGACTTTTCCCAACTATGTTGTGGTTGACTTGATTTTATCTATACAGGGTGGAATTTTATAATGCTACCATGTTTGCAGAGATTTGATCCTTATGATTGATCCTATCGATTAGTGCCATCAATTTTAGTCGATTCGATTACCGGGTGTGGCAAGCGTATTTTCAAAATTATACAAATGCAGTTTTCTTGCTTTAAAAAAAAAGGAGTAAAATTCATTTAAAATTTCCTTTGAGTAAAATTTGCTAACTTAAGTATTTAGAGTACTTTCCCTCCAGGTAGCATTATAAAATTCCAACCTATATAAATACATTTATAAAAATGAAGCAAAATACAGGATTTTCATTTTTTAAATCAGATTGTAAGCACCTACCTAATTGTGCGTCATTTTTTGGAAAGAATCATTCACATTTAAATGTCGCTAGGAATGGATTAATTGCAATATTATGCAAAAATCGAATGATTTTATTCTTCCTAACGAAATAATTATAACATTTGTAAATTTTTATTGTGTCGTGTTTTAGAAGAGCACAACATTTTTTAATTAATAAAATGTTAATACTTGAATAGTTTGCACGTTCATAAATAACAAAATCAGGATGACTATGTTGCTAAGTAGTTTAAAACGGTTGATTCTAGAGCATGTAATATTTTTCTATTAAGGAGCTTTCGCAAAAAGTCGATTAAAAAACCAAAATCTCTATCAACTAAATTTATTTAACTATTATAACCATAATATTTATAAAAAATCGTCTCTTTTTTAAATTAAGCATTTCAATTGATGATGCTTCTATTCGTTCTTTTATATTTTGAAAGTAAAATACCTAACAAATAACTTTGTAAATATGTACACATACTACCATAAAAAAATTGTAGTGCAAAATGTAATGCTGTTTGTTGTATGTGCTTGTTTTACCCGCAGGTACCTCAAAATTAATATATTTGGCAGTAAGTATTATATTACATCAAGTGTAAATAAAAATAGGAATCAAAATGTTAATTTATTAATACATATTTATTTAATTGATTTTGAGGACTTTATTGTTAAAATTATACCAACTGAAATAATACGATGTTAAAAAACCTTTTCCCAGGTATAATTTTTTTATACTGGCTTTTGCTCGCCACTTCTTCTGCTTATATAGACTTCAGAAGAAGCCAAAGTCGTAAATATCTCACGGGAACAAAAAATAGAATAATAATTATGCTATGTTTGAAGTAAAATCAATATCTACAATATAATCATTATGTGTGTGAAATTTCAGCTAATTCTTTTCAGCGTTTAACCGTGAAAGCGGAACAAAATTCCATTCATCCATCCTCACAAACCTTCAAGTTTATAATTGTACTAGGATAATATAAATTTTAGTGTAGGTAGTATGATTATGTCACTGACGTCATCAACTAAATAAATGTCGGTTATATTTGGCTACAAATAAATAAATGTACTCAAAAATTCCATAAAAGCGATCCTAATGCAAACGCATTAGGTAGGTGGTAGGTATGTGCTGATAGTTTTATGTTTATTACATAGATCACTGCTTATCATAATTGTAATTTTATGGTTCAGAGATTAAGAAAACATCAAAAACATTTCAGTGTTATTTTTCTAATTGTGTTTGACATTTAAAGAAGAATAAATCCTCTAAAAATAGCCTCTTTGGCGTGGACCGCTTATTGTTCGGAATTCATAATAGATTCGACGTGATGGTCTGTAAGTTTGTTCATAAAAGGCTTTGTTTAAAAAATATAACATATTAGCTAATAATAATAAGTATCTGACACTTTTAAACGTTATTTTAATAATTATTATTAAGATATAATGGGTAAATTGAAATTTATCAGTATCGGAGTTTCATAAAAAATACGCTATACACCTAAACCTTGTTTTTCTTTGGTTAAGTTTACACGAAAATATGAATACTTAAAAAAAAAAACAGTTTGAGCAGCGGCTGAGTGATTGGTTGATGCGCTGCAAGTAAGTGTTACCACAATAAATAAATATTTGAATAGCCTACTGGTAGTAATAAGTCCGTGAACCAAGTCTAGCTGTTTGTGTGTGAGTTTACACGTTAGTAAATCCATCCACAATACGGGAAAAAATCCTGACATGTACCAAAGTTTTTAAATAAAAATAAAACATTTAAATCTTAAGATACTTACTGAATCTAAATATTGCTGTGAATAAGGCGCCACAGAAGAACATATAGCGGCTATTCATCCTGAAGAATTGTCCGGCGACGCCCAAGAAGAGACGCGCTGACATATCCATCGCCCCTCCCACCGCTATTATGTTGGCGATCTCTGCCTGGAAAGTAATAACATTCTGTTAGAATACTAAGCAATATGTCTGGGGGTTTTTTTTAAGTTTTATTTATTTTTGGTGATCTTATAGCTTATGCTAGTGTGTTATTGGGTTTTTCTATGAAATTCTCAGTAGCAGCTTAGAGTTATATAGTAGATAAACATCCTAGCGTATTCTAGGTGTACATTAATACACCTCTGCCTAACCCTTCGGGGAATAAACCCTGGTAATATGTAGGTGTATGTGAGCTTATACAAAAGTGTTACGGAGTTTGTTCGAAAGAGTTACCGCGACCCTGGAACGCAAAGGGCAGTAGGAGGAATACGGATAGGTTTTAGTCAGTAAGGGTCTGACACTCGCTTCTGCTTCACCCAGAGCGGAAGAAGTCATTTGATGATTTCCCATGCTTAAAATATGATTCCAAAATAATGATTGATTTTCTGCACTCACAAACTAAGTACCTAGCTATGAAATCTCATGTTTGCGTATCATTTTATCGTTGATACGATGTTAGGTTTCGGATCAAATTGAAAAGGCTTTGATAACGCCTGGGATAGACTCAAGTTTTTTGCCCCAGTTTGCGTCCTAGTTAGAGTGGTCTCATAACTTTGTGGGTACATGGTATAGACATCTCTGAGTTTATCTAGCAAAATTAGGCCCTTGTTATACTATCAATCATTTACAATTCTGCTCAAGTTTCTTCTTTATGGCGTATCTATAGAAAATATAGACGTATAATAGGTACCTATATATTTTTATAGTTTTTGTTTTCATTTATTTTTATCCTAACCTTTCGCTTATTCATTGTGAAACAAAGTTGAGCAACATTGTTTTAGAAACGTGGTTTGTGTAAACATGCAACACAATGTTGTAGTGTGACTGGCAACAACTGGACATTGTAAAACGAAGTTGAGCAACATTGTTCAGCAACATGTTTTCGTGTAAACATGTTGTTATTGAGAACTTTGCAACACGACAATGTATATTTTTTTAAACTTACTACAACTGTCGTTCAACATTGTTTTCAACCAAAACGAGGCTGTAACGACAAAAACCGCGACAGGATATTATGGTACAGTTTAAAAACAACGATAGCTGAAAACATGTTGCCATTGTTAAAAGTAGTATCACCGAAAGCCGGAACAACGCAACGATGGAAGTTGTTATTGTCACTTCCTCACATGTGTTGCCAGCCAGAAACGTTGACATTTAACTAACATTTTAATTGAAGTAGCAACACTGTTCTGCTTGAATTCCCGAATAGAATTGCAATGTGGTTTGAGATCAGAATTATGCATACAGTCTGCGTAGGTATTATGCAGTGAGCTAACATCTGTGAATCTTCCCAGGATTTACTGACTATTCTATTTTATTCTTTAGTTGAAAGGTTTAAGTTCCAAACTCCCTTTATTTTGTTGATCCTTTTACAAGTCACCACGATATTTATATCTACAGCTTTTTCAACAAAAAAATAAACTGCTTAGTGCAAACAAAAATGTTCTAAGCAAAAGACATTAAAACCATCTTTCAGCTTAATATTCATTGTGAGGCAAAAATAATAAAGAACCTTACCTTGCTTAGATGTTTTTTGTCCAAAAATAATGGCTCCAGAGTGAAAAATGTGAGGTCGGAAAAGAAAGTTAATGCCAGGCCAAATATAATATTAACGTAGACTAAGTCCTTTAGTAGGGATAAGTCCAGGAATTCCGCAACGGTTTGCCTGAAAAGGAAATGAAGAAGTTATACTATAAAAGTCATCTATAACACATTCTGTTTGTTCTATAATTTTGACATTTTGACTTTAGCCTCTCCGCCCACGTCCGACTTTTTGTAGGACCGATTATCGGACCGATCCAATAAATCCATAGTTTCGTAGGACGTTTCGACTTTTTGTCGAATTCATATTCCATTCTCGCCGACATAAAAATCGGTCTAAAAGTCGGTCGTAGGTGGAGAAGCTTAAGGATTGGCCACAAAGGCCCACTTGCATTAAAAATATAAATTTGACTTAATTGCTAGTGCAAGGTTAAATTTTATTGACATTGAAATGACATAAATATTGGTCAATTAAATGTACTATGTAAGTGTACTCCTTCACTTATAGGAGACCACAACATACACAATAAAGTAAACAACGATAAAAAGAAAGAAAGTACATAATTACAAAATGTCTAACATAATGGTCCCGCGTTAGCAACTAACTTGAAGTTAAAAGATAACTCTGGTGCAAGCGGGCCTAATCGTGGCGTATTTATCTCGTAGCTGTAATACAATTAACTACCTACCCTATCTACATTAATTTATTTTTCGAAAACGTCAAAAGTTAAGAATTTTATTAAAATAACATTCTATAAGGCCATTGATATCATCAGCGGATTATTAGATGCTAAAAACTGTAATTTTTCGTGATAATATGTGGATTAATAAGCATCTTTTTGCATTCCAAGATAAGCGGAGCATTGTCTTGTGGTCTTTCAACCACGTTCCAGTTTGATTATTAAACAACTAGCTCTGTCCCGCGACTTTATCCGCGAGAATGTTGGTTGTTGAAGATAAAAAATACCTTATGTCCTTTTTTGAGGTTAATGCTTGCTCTGTACTATTCATTTTTTTCATCAAAATCGGTTCAGTTTCGGGTTTAGTCGTAAAGGCGTAATAGACAGACAGATAACTTTAGCATTAATAACATTAAGTATGGATAAAAAAGATTATTTTTTTATTTGTAACGAATAGGCTCCGAAACTACTGGACCGATTTAAACCGTTTTTTCACCAATAGATAGCTATATTATTTCTGAATAACATAGGTTTTATGACATCACGCTACGACAAACGGGAGCGGAGCAGTAACCAAAGATATAACTTAACGCGGGTGAAATAAGCCACATGCGGATGAAGTGTAATTTCGAGAATGTTATAATATAATTCCTATACTATTAATAGTTGTCTACCTAATTTAGAAATTCCGATTCAGCTACCTCAGCCTAAATCAAATCAAGGTTGTTTCTGATTTAATTTTGACTTCACACGGGCTTTAGATATTTTTTTTCAAATAGATATCATTTGTCAAGAGACCAATTTGTTATAAGAAACTTGAGTCAACTATTCAAGCGTAATGACAATTTATATTATAGTAGGTACTTAGGAATTACAATAACGTTATAAAACGTTTGTTGAAATCTTACTACTACTATAAACGAGATAGTATGGATGGATGGATGTTAGTTACTTAATTACACCAGAATGGCTGAACGGAACCGGATAAAATTTGTCATAGAAATAGATTATAATCTGCATAGGCTACTTTTTATCGCGGAAAAATGTAAGGTTTTCGTGAAATAGCAACTTTATAGTGCGTGTCAGTCAAAAAAAAAAATACGCGATAAGAAAACGCGAATGCGAGTGAGGATTGTTGGATGTTTGTTACTCTTTCACATTCAAATGTCTGAACCGAATAAGCTGAAATTTAACATAACCTTTTATTAATCTAGCACTTTTAACCCATTTCTGTATTCCCGTGGGATAACTTAACACTTCAGCTAATCATGAAGTTTACACTGACGGCGTCGACGGCAGAAGCTAATAGTTATGCGAAACTTGATCGAACGTTTTATTTCACTTAGCAAGTGCATTAAAAGCTTAAAAGTGATCTCAACATACCATTTCCCTTCCTTGTTCTTCATAATTGGCATGGGTTCCGCAGCAATATTTCCAAAGTTACCCAAACTCGATACCGAAGCAGCTTTGTACAAATTCTCTCGAGACACGTGATCACTCGAATCGAATCTACGATCTATCTTTCCATCTGCCGGTATCAAGACAACTGGTATGCTTAATCGTCTGGAATCGCTTAATTTGGACACAAACAGTAATTCAGCTCCTTTATGAGGATTTTCCAATCGATTGATTCGATATAAATTCTCGACAGATCTCGCGTTTTCTGATGCATCGATACTCGGTAATTTTTTTGTGAAATCGAATTTATCATTGGTGTCTTCTTTGGCTGGTGTTGGTGGTATTACTGGAAAGGAATTAATGGTATATAAACAATTTAATCTCATAAAAAGTCTTAGAGTAGAGCCAAGTGCAAGCCAACAAAAAATAAATGAATTTTTTATATACTGTTCAAGAAAAAGTTTTCACGAGAACTTTCAAATGCAATATCATAAACAAGGTCAGCTTTAACTTTGATATCAAATCTAAAATATAATTTAAAGCGCCAAGTGAACAAACAAAAAAAATGCACCAGAACTCAAAGCCAAATTGCATTTCTCCGGTTTAATATTAAATATAAACTCGACTTTATACAGTACGAACAGATTCGCAAAGCGAAATGAATTTGCACAAAGAACAGTGACCGTTATAAAGTTCTAGCTTTATGTAGATAGTAAAAACTTACAAACAATTTTCTCGCAGGGTTTTCTCTGCTTCTTCATATGCCATTTCACGGGGTGCATGACCAAAGCCCCGAATATACTATGCGCTGATATAGCACAAAGTATCGCTAACGTTCCCCTAAACCCGTACTCAGTTATCGTAAACTTGATAAACAACGGGTAAAACATCGTTATCATTCCAATCGAAGCCTTACACAGACTTAAATAAAGTACTTTTTTCTTTGTGAAGTAGCTGTTGAAACTTGTGTAGGAGACAGGTATGAGTAGCCCCATTCCCAAGCCGTGCAGGAAGCCATTTGTTATTATCAACTGTGTCGTAGATACCACGAATATGGCGAGGAATGATGCTAGAGTGTATATGAAGGCTCCTATTAAACCCACTTGTCTTAAAGATAGTTTTTTTAATGCTATGTTTGCTGAAAATCCTGAAACAATAGAGAAAAGTTTTTAAAATATCGTTATTTCCCAATTAACACCATTATTAGTATTAGCTTTTGCCCGCAACTTCGTCCGCGGGAATGTCGGTTAACGCGGACGTAGACGAATTAGCCTATGTTCATTATTCAGATGTATACCTCGTGTCAAACATTACTATCGGTTTAGTAGTTCATGTAGCTGACGTACTTAGTAGCCCTGAAGACTAGCCGACCAAGTGTGAGTCGGACTAGCACATATAGGGTTTTGTACCAACCTTTCAATATTAACATCAAGCAAAAAACATAAAAAAGCCTTTTTTGTTTGGGGACCCCCTTTAATTTATGATTTTATTTAGCGGTGCAGCAATACTTTCCGACTTTCCTGGCCACAATGAAAATATTGGCCAGTATTTTTAACAACAATTTAAGTAATATTTATCAAGATTTTAAGTGTAGCTGGGTAATACTTAGAAAATTACTGGCAATATATTGAAGCCACACATTGCCTGAAAAATACGGCCCGATAAGCACCATTAGGATTTTTTTTTTAAGACGGGAAATCGTCAAATAACTTCCCCCGCCCTGGGCGGGGCGGGAGGGAGTGTCAGACTTTTACTGACTAAAACCCGTCTATGTTTCTTTCATGTGCCCTTTGCGTTCCGGGGGCACGGTATCTCTTTCGAACAACCCGCAGCCACCATTAGGATTTGCTGTATGTGTGTATATGTCACCGGAAAATAACAAGATCCGTAAGTTTATCAATTTACTAGGAAGTTTATAAACTTTCGTAAGATTCTAAACGGGAGATAAATTGTAATATTTTACGTCCACATTTTCGTACATTTATCAATTTCCGACGTCATACGGTAAATTTATAAACTAACGAATATCTATTCGTAAGATTTTATATGGTTCGACCAATCACAGAAACTCTTTTAAATATACGATCTTTGAAATACGTAAAATAACACACTGCTCTCTGATTGGTCAATGTTCATAGTGGCAATGCTTGTGTCCAGCTGGCGGCCGCGAGGAAGGAGAAGTGACACGTGACAGCCAACCAATCAGATCGCGCGTAGCGTTTGGTTACTGCTTACTTATTATTTTACGAGTGAGTTCAGTAAGTTTATCAATTTACGAAAATGTGGACGTAAAATATTACAATTTATCTCCCGTTTAGAATCTTACGAAAGTTTATAAACTTCCTAGTAAATTGATAAACTTACGGATCTTGTTATTTTCCGGTGACATATACATCATGAAAATGTTAACCATTTCTCTAGACAAAGCCAAGTTTTTAGAAACTTTGCTGCAGCGAACGAAGTAAAGTGTAATCCGCTGGATTTGAAAGGCTTTTTACATTCTTAGTTTATTTTCCTAGAAAGATAAGATAATAGGGCCTTGTATAAACAAGTTCTACTAAAGTGTGTGTACTTGTAGTTTAGGAGTAAAAAACTAATATAAGTATCAAGTTTATTTGGTAAGTGATATTTCTTGATACTTTGGGTATTTTTTTTTAGAAAGATACCAGTTGTCTTTGAGGAAAACCGAATTTAAAACTAGAAATACAATCACTAGTAATAATACCAGCCTAGCAAAAAGCCTATTCTCATACAAACACTCATACAAATCACCACGCTTGCTCAAAACGGATTGGCGATTTTGACTTTATTAAGGTTTCGTCACAATTTATTTTACTTTACTGACGTCGATGATGTTCGAGATGCCATAAAAAACTACATAAGAAATAAAAAAGTTTAGCCTGATGCAGCTGAATATCAGTGTTTTACATGGAGGGATTTATCTGACCTGTACAACCCAGTTACTGCAAAACACAATACCCCTCTGGCTGTCAAACTTTCGAGCTTCTGATTGCCGGTAACGACTGTCAAAGATCTGCGAATGACAGCTGGGATGAACGGGTTTACGTGCTTTCAGAGACACGGATTTTCCAGTTAATATAATTATTCTTATTCTTTTCGAGTCGATGATAAACTTGAATATAATTTTTGGATCCAGTAGGCGTTTACCTCGGTAGCTTTGTTAATGTCCTCTAAAGTGAAGGTGTAGGGACGCTTTAGACACTATTTTAAATAGGCCATTGTCTGGTCAAGAGCGGCGCATTCGCACTAGGTATCATTGTGATCTATAATAATCCCCCATTTTGCTGGGTTATGAAAAATGAAAAAAAGTTATGTAAGAGATTGAGACTGTCTGATCAAACCGGCTTTGGGAGACTATTTTTCTAATTTATAAGATTTTAAATTTGTATTGATTAATAAATCAAATTAAATTAATTAAATGAAATTGTAGAATATGGAAACGTTATTTTTTTTCAGAAATGTTAGTAACGCCTGACGATAAATGAAGGCATTAACGCACATATGACGGCATTCATTGCCATCGTTGAATAGAAGGAAAAAAATTAGTATTGATAGAGTGATTAACTCCAATTTACAAACACAGATTAGTATAAAACATCCATTTTAGTAGTATAAAAAAAATGTTTACAAAATAGGTATATGTAGATTTTGGATTTGCTTATCAAGTTAGTCAATCTATAAGAATCGTAAAAATGTTCGAAACATGCAATCAATGTTCTTAAATGTGTTGTTTTGAGACACATTCAAGTTTATTATATAAAGAAACAACTATGTGGCATGATGTGTATTTTAAGTTTTTCATAACATTTAAGTAGCTTTTACGTTTAGTTACTACTAAACGCAAAATTTAATAATTAATTATGGTGTCCCGACCCTAATTGAGGTTTAGATGTCGAAGTCTACAATACAATAACAAAATATGAGTTGGAATAAATAAATTAAGTAGGTAAATCAGTAATTTTGTACCAAGCATTTTTTTGACGTATGCGTTGCTGTTAATTAATGTTTGAGAATGTAACATTAGGTAAATACAACCTAAAACATAATTTCATTATGTATGGCGTGAAATTAATTGTTTATCCTTCGGTGTCACTTTTCAAATATATTCTTATAAAAAACATCTATTAGGTTCCATCATTTTTTCTTAATTTCCTAATCGTAAATCCTAAAATTACGTTTTAATTAAAGCAACCTTTCACAGTCATTTAAAAAAAGAACATTTTAAAAACGTAAAGAAAATTTGAAATAAGATCGTAGTATTCCTATTTTAAATTTCTTTTTGTATACCGTAATCAAATAAGAGAGAAAAAGCTGTTACAATTAGAGTGGAGCGAGGAAGTTTTAAAATTGCATCATAGAGCTAAACACTGGCTTTATTCTGTTGGCCATTCTTGCTTGGCACGAAAATGAAAAAAATCTTCAGGAAAATAGGTAGCATTCAGTGTCGACACGTGTTTCATAATCCCTTTAGAAGTAGTGTTGGCGAAATTTCTAGTCCTCGTTTTAGTTTAAGAGATTTTTGCCTTTATCTATTTTTATTACTTCAGTATTTAATTCATGTACGCTAAACTGTTTTATTTGTACATCAGTTCTGTGATAAATTAGTTGCATTATTGTATAATTTAATTAAATAGTATACCATCCATCACGCCTGTATTCCCCGAAGAGTTAGGCAGAGGCGTACCAATGTACACCCACAATAATATATTTATAATGTAATAGGTATACAACTTAATAGGATCCGTCTATTATTATCCCACTGGTGGGCACAATTCTCACACAAAAAATACTAGGGTTGATAAGGCTTCCTCAAGGCGGATTGCTGATTTCAGACTTATCAGCCAGTCAGTATCAGTAACAAGACCCAGGGCCCAGGTAACAGGGTTTAACACGAGGTAAAATTACAAAATGTCATACACAACAGTATTAGCATATTATCAAAGTTAAAAGATAAACTTGGCTCTTATAAGCGAGCTTGATAGTTGTAGTCTACCAAAAGTCCTAAATATTATTAACTAAACAGTTTTACGTTATTCTGTCTATACAAAAATAATAAATAGTTGTTGCAATATTTACCAGCAATAGCCAAAGTGACTTGAAACACCCCAAAAACGAGTGTTACCGCCGCTGTGCCTACTCCCAACTCATCCAAAAAGTCGTTATATATGAAACCGAATACTGGCTGGTGTGCTGTGCCGGCAATCTGAAAAAAAGTAATATGGCTTCACATAATTTTGCAATTTCAAAAATGGAATACGAAGAGTTTGATGTACCGGACTATTCTGTAAAAACCTCTTTCGTTGAAAAGATAAAGTGAGCGTAAGGTGATGTGTCAATCTCTAACATTGACAGGGATGACAAATTCATAACTCACTTCAAGCTCACTTAACTTAGGAAAATTTACAGAATAATACTGGCACTGCTAGGCCCCGCTTGTAGTTATTAGGGTCGAATTGGGTCGAATAACAGTTTTATTTTATTACGAGAATAAAAAGTGTAGCATCCCGAAAATGTATCTACCTGCCTAAACTACCTACTAGATCTGTAACTGAAGCTATTCAGGTAAGTATTTTATTTCTGGATCTTCTAGCAAAAGCTGTGTTGCTTTCGAGTTTGGAACAATAGTTATGGAGTGACGAATGTGTTTGACTCCAAAAATCTTATTACTAAAATAAATGCAATGCGATTTATTACTCAATCAAGCACTAAAACTAGATAAACTTTGGCACAGAAATAAATTATAGTCTGGAATTGCACATAGGCTCAATGTATGGTTTCTGCGGGATAACATATCAACGAAGCTATTATTCTTTACGTCTTGAATATTTCTTGTCAAATATGTCTTGAATAATTCTTGTCAAATATATGAGCATTTATATACACCCTTTTTGCCGAAGCTTTAGTTTCCTGTTGGGAAAATTGGGTATCGAAAGTTACACTTCAGTCTTGTCATTTATTGAAATTTGTTGAATTGAATACATCTTGAAAAAAACCTAAGTTCCCTTTGAAAAGTAAAAAAATAACAAAAAAAATACGTCACGTTGGGGGACCGCTCGGGACGATCGTATCCTACATGCAACATCGGTCCCCCAACGTGACGTATTTTTTTTGTTATTTTTTTACTTTTTAAAGGGAACTTAGGTTTTTGTGTTGGGGGTTTTTTAAATTTTTAATTTAATTTTTTATTTTATACTTTTTATAGGTATTATGATGTCGATTTTGTTAAGTTTGAGACCCCACTCCAGTATATTTACAGATATTCGGTTTTTCTTCCCTACTTTCACCCCCACAACTTTTAAACGGCTCAACCGATTTTCATCAAACATGTCTAAGAACACTTGCAGATAGGTCACCTTTAATACAAAAAAAAACTAAATTAAAATCGCTTCATCCGTTCGGCAGCTATGATGCCACAGACAGACAGACAGACAGACAGACAGACACGTCAAACTTATAACACCCCTCTTTTTGCGTCGGGGGTTAAAAAAATATGAAATGAAGCGAATGAAGCGTTTAAAAGAAAAGGAATGAATATAAATGTGAACAAGACGAAAGTGATGGTTTTTGAAAGAGAAGAGGATGTATCGGTGTGTGATGTGAAAATAAATGATGTGAGTGTGGAGCAAGTGAATGAGTTTGTATACTTGGGCAGTATGTTTACAAGGGATGGAAAGATTGATGCTGATGTCGAAAGGAGAGTAAATGCGGGAAATAAAGTGAATGGTGCCATACATGCGGTTGTAACCAACCACTCGATGTCCAAAAAGGCTCGCCTGGCTGTGCATAATGGCGTGCTGGTGCCTACACTTATGTATGGAAGTGAATGTTGGGTATGGCAAACGAGGCATGAAAGTAGGATTAATGCTGTGGAGATGCGTTCCTTGCGAAGTATGTGTGGTGTAACTTTGAACGATAGAGTGAGGAATGAGATTATACGAGAACGTTGCGACTTAAAAGAGGATGTAGTGACAAAGGTTCAAAAGGGTATGCTTAGATGGTTCGGTCATATTGAGAGGATGAGTGAAAGGCGACTAACAAAAGGTATTTATGTGGCAGATGTGAGTGGCAACGCCGGGAGGGGACGCCCTAGAAAGACCTACCCTGACCTTATCGGTGAGGTTCTTCAGAAAGGTCGGGTGTGCAGTACTCGTAACCGGCGTGCTTGTATGACCAGATGTATGAACGTGAATGAGGCGAAAGTAGTATGTCAGGATCGTAGCAGGTGGCGTTCTGTGGTTTCTGCCTACCCCCATGGGAAAAAGGCGTGAGTTTATGTATGTGTATGTATGAATACATCTTCACGCGTAGCTACGCTAAAAAGAACGATAGTCACATGTAATTAAGGTATAGATTACTACGACAAATAAAATATGTATACGCAGCATATTACGTAATAAACCGTTTGTTACATATAGCTCTGTAAAGACTATGAATAAATACAATCATATTGCTGATTTAAATAAACGACGACGGTCAATAAACTGTTTTAATTTGCACTCAGCATAACGTCAGCTAGACATATTAAATACGAGTATTACAAATTAGATTAAAATTTAGGCTAGATCAATCTATTAATGGCATGTCTATAACAAGTTTTGGGCGTTTTTTTTTCAATGCCATTAAATTATAATTATGTATAATCTTATTATATTTTTTGTATTGTTAGGAGATTCCTTTGTCATGAGCCCTGACCAGCGGTTGCTTGAATCCTGTTCCCGATGCCGGTGGGTCATTATTACTTATATTTATATATAAATATTTAATGTAATTTATAATATATTTTAAATAAATGTGCATACCTACGTACAAAAGTAAATTGAGAAACTCCACTATTAATAAATCCAATTTTGAGTCATTCCATTTTAAATTTTAAATACTGTTGTCGAGAATACACAAGTACATCCTTACTAATATCCTTACTAATATTATAAATGCGAAAGTAACTCTGTCTGTCTGTCTGTCTGTCTCTTCTTCACGCCTAAACCACTGAACCGATTTCAATGAAATTTGGTACAGATATAGTCTGGGACCCGAGAAAGGACATAGGATCGTTTTCATCCCGGAAATCCCCCGGGAACGGGAACTATTAATCCACGCGGACGAAGTCGCGGGCAAAAGCTAGCTTTACATAAAATAACGCAGAAAATGGGTCGGAATACTAAATAAGCTTTTATTTAGTGTTGCTAGTTGCAACCTACTAGGTAACATTTTTAATTTACAGTTATATCAAAAATAATGACACTGGCAACATACACGTGTTCAATGAGTGGACAAAAACTATACTAATTGACGGAAATAAGATCCAATGGACCAACAACAGCCTTCAAAATATAACAGGTTCGTAACATAGAAAAATATGGTGCAACATAGTGTAACGTTATTTTAAATAGTTGAAATAACGATGTCCGATGGAATTGACCACCAACAGCAAACACAAAAATGGGGGACACTATTTCATTTGACTTATGCCTGATTCCTAAAACTTATCGACCTGTAGTGCTGTTCTAATAAGTTCTTTGCGAAATCACTTCTGAATCGGTGAGATTTTAGTTCCGTATTATTAAAATGAGTGAGTTCGACACACTAGCGCCACCGCGTGATGACGTAAGTAAGAAGTATTATGACGAGAGAGTATTTTGACGTTTTTCAATAGGATTTGGTATTCTGCGAAGTAAGCTTGTCTTGCGAGACGAGTTGCGAGATGACTTTCTAAGTGATTTGCCTATTTTATAATAGCATAGCTGTATTAGTAAACCATACTGACAAACAAATGTCTTCGTATTTTCGCTATTGGAGTTTATTTTTTAGCATACGTGTAGCTGTCATAATAGTTTAGCAGTGATTTAGGGTTCAATTAATATCCATAATTTTTGTAAACATTTATACATTTAAAATTGTCACTAGAATTTTCACAAACAACCAGTCAAGGATTTAAAAGTATTACGACTGGTAAGATAAACTATTCGTTTTTCATATAAAACCGAGCAAAGTATTGATTATTATTCCTTTTGTTGGAAATCTTGACTAACGCGGACGCGGTTGAAGTAGCGGAATAAAAAGTAACCTATGTCCTTTCTTGGGTTTCAAACTTACCCCATACTACATTTCATTAAAATCGGTTTAGTAGTTTAGTCGTGATAGCGTTACAGAAACACAGAGTAACTTTCACATTGTAAGGATTATACAATTGTATTGTAGCATCTTTATACGTGGGGCGGTCTCATTAACATAGTCCAGTAGTTTTGAATGGTGTGCAGAAAGACGGTTGAATGGAGTACAATAGGACGATGTTAAGGGTAAGTGAGCGCTGACAATACTAGCCTATTATTGTCTTACTGTAGGGCAAATACCTATTCTCATACAGAAAAACGTGGTGATCAATGATGAGCATTGATTACCACGCTATTCGATGGTATGGTTACTAAGTAACTGAATACTTTTAAAAATACTTGCATAAGAACTGTTATGTGTAGCTATTATATTACTGCTCCGTTAATTGGTAACTATATTGGATTTCATTTGACATTTGAAGTCAACTTAATAATGTCTTATTAATTAGAGCATTTTTTTATGTGTTTAAAAAAAAAACTAGTCTAGACTATTTGCATTTTTATTTTTAAGTACCAAGTCTAAATAGTAACAGACTGGTATGCATTATGTTTAAACAAAGAATCTCAAACATGTCGTTTTTTTTTACTTAATATAGAAAATTAAGATTAAAAATGCATTAACAGTAATATATTTTCATAGTGTCAAATTTTGTATAAGTTTAGGTAATATTTTTACAAAGTTGCCATTTTATAAAATCATTTAAATTAGAAATGTCAATTTGTCTTAATTATCTACAGCTATATGAATATATTAATAATAAAAACGGTAAGTAAGTAGGTAGATAGGTAGGTAGACATTGTTAAAAATGGAAATAAACATTGACTAGATAGTCATTTTTAACAACGTCAACTTTTTGCTGAGGACTTGCGATCGTCTAAGCTGATCACATTTGAATGAAAGAAGAATATAGTGTATTATCTATGGATAGAAGGGCCACTATTAGCTAGGTTAGGGCAGAACCAGTACGCATGTGCAACAGGTCAACAAATAGAGGATTGTCTTTCAAGTTTCATAGCTTTATAAACTCAACTGGGCTATGTATTGATTTTGGGCGCTTTTGAATGTGGTCAGGTTCAGAGGGCAGAGCAGGATTGCGTAACATTAAGTAAAGTCGATCAATTGTTAAATTGGAAATAATATTCGATTTTTGAATTATTTTTCAAAAATAATATTTATTTGCCTTGAAGGATTTATTCATAATCTTTGGGTGACTTATTGAAGTTTGAGTATAAAATTAAACGAAAATGCTACAGGATACTCGTATATCTACTCAAAAAAAGAATCAAATATTTTTATGATAACGCTCTTGTGCTAGGCCTATAAGTGTCACTTGTTTACCATAAAATGTTATACAGTACAACGGTATTAAACATACCTTACGAGACATATTCATACTTGACAAAAAAAAAATGCCTATAATATGTTATTTTTTACCCAAAAAATAGCTCATATACCTTCTTCAAAAAGTTTACAGCATACCGAATATAATAAGGGCAATAATTATATGCTCAATCGTAGACTTTGTCTATGTCACCTTTGACCAAGACTAGAGTCAAGAGCTTACCCATCTCGAATAAAAAAGGGGGAATTAAATTGAAGAAATTAAAAAGTTGACGCACCAAGTATATTTTATTGATATTACTTGATAAGTAGATATTATTAGAATACGCTTATTATTAGAATCGGTTGTCAGTCGAGTTTGGATTCTATTTATATATTTTGTTTCTTTTTTCCAAAGATTTAAATATATGATAACACTAATTATATGTTGAAAGTCGACTTACTTAAAATAACTCTTGTTGAATTTATTTATTGTATAGTCAAAAAGAAAAAACTTCCATACTGTTTTGTCCTTCCGTAATTTGATACTGTGTGTACATTATTATGTAGGCAGCATTTTTTACTTTGGATTTAATTTTTTGACGAGATAATTTTGATTAGGTACCTAAGTCGACATTTGATTTTGATGTCTAGTGTTACGATTTAATAATGTACCAGATGAAATTGAGATATCGTGATTTAAAAATATCATATAGATTTTGAAATAGCGACGTGAGGCAGACTACGACCTGCGGGTTGTTCGAAAGAGATACCACGCCCCCGAAACGCAAAGGGCACATGAAGGAATATACATGGGTTTTAGTCAGTAAAAGTCTGACACTCCCTCCCGCCCCGCCCAGGGCGGGGGAAGTTATTTGATGATTTCCCATCTATAAAAAAACAAAAAAAGGCGGACTACGAAGGAGATGGCGGGACGATCTGCTCGGCTTCCTTGAGAATGGGCAAGCTACGTCATGCAAAAACACGATAGATGGGAGAAATGGCGTGAGGCATTTGCCCAGCAGTGGGACAGTGCAGGCTAGTTACGTGTATAGTTATAATATTTTGTAATGAAATATGTTGTTGATTTTATCTAGAACACAAGAATGCCTAACTAGAAAGTACACATACCATCACGCCTGTATTCCCCGAAGGGTTAGGCAGAGGTGTAATTTACACCCACAGTTCGCCGGAAAACTACCTAACCAACCTAACCTATTAACTAGAAAGTATTTTTTTAATAATATGGTTTTTTGAGAAAGTTGTTATCTACAACTACAACTTTCTCAAAAACCATGTGCCTATTCAATGACCAAAATAACGGTCACTACATTACGAAAAAAGAGAGAAATAAAATATGATGTGAAAAATCCAAGATTGTTATTTAATTATTATTTTTTCTCAAAATTTCAGCAATGATAGAATGATGTCTGAATACTTGGATTTCAGTCCATTAAATTTTCTTTCTTATCTACAAAAATATTTGTGTTGATTTTTTAGTTCTATGCACACACAGACATAAAAAATCAACAGACATTACTGTTGATTTTTTATTTCTGTGTGTGCATTGTTTTCATTAATTGTTTTCTGTGAAAACCCAAACTGTTTTTTTCATATTTAATGTATGAAAAAAAATGAATGTTGTTTGTTTTACTCTTTTATTTAATTTTACTTTTTATGCCTTATTGATTGTATTTTAATTGTTTCTTAATTAATTCTTTTCTGCCCTAAAAAGTTACAGAACTATATTAAAGACTTTTACTTTCGAACTAGGTGAAGTCAGGAGTAAGCACCCTCTCTCATTATTTTTTTAAATATTTTTAAAGATTCTGACATTATTTTTTTAACTGAGAATCAATCTAACGTCTCCACGCACAAAACACTACCAATTATTATATTGTCACCAACTTGAATATATAAAAAAACTACTTACAAATATGACAGACAGTCCGACGCACACCATGTACCCCCAACCTCCCTCGGGGGGCACATATTCATATTTATCCACATCTCCATACTCAATTGTATTTTCCTTCACTTTCATTGTCACAGTAACCTTTTCTTTCTCCTCGTATAACACCTTAGCAGCGGTTTTATAAATCTAATGTTATCGTCAATTGTACGGAGGCTATTTACTCTAAGCTTAAAATGTAACACCTTTATTGAGGGTACAGAATGTAAACAGATTGTTCGGATTTCCCACAAACACGATTGACAAACAAGGTGATAATATTATAACACTTTACTTTCTGCGTCGCCTAAAAGACCGTAGCTGGCGGATTTTAGAAAAAAAAAACTTTTATTTTTTATTTTTGAGACAACGTAATTGGTCAACTGTTCGGAAGCAGATGAGGCATGCTGGTCTCTTGCGTCGGGGAGGTGGGTCTTGTCGTCGTCATCCGCGTGCACCGACAGACGTATCAATGAGCATTCGATTTATGAATTCAAATTTACGCTACAACTGCACATTCCATTTAAATAGTCCAATGACATAAACACTAGCTGTTTTTATTTTTTTGGCGGACATCTTGTTAAACCCATGGTTACCAACGTCTGGATTGCTAAGTGCCAGTCATTTGCGATTCTTTTGTTGTTTTTACTGTGGCATAGTTGTGAATGAAAGTTTACGAATTTTAGTGTAACAAAAATGTGATAATTTGAACGTGTTTAAGAGTATAAATTGTTATGTTTGATTACTTAAAAAGAGTAAAATGTATTGTAGTGAAGAAAAAAGAGGTAATAATAAATCAATAAAAATAATAAACCACAGTGTAAAGTTCATACTGGCTCATACTGGTTCACATATTACATTACGTGCAAACTAAGAATCTTTATAAATATATTGAATACCTACGCTTTATTTATTTCAATAATCTGCTAATAGGAAATATTATGAAATCAAAACAGTAAGTAGGCTGTGTACGATATCAGCATTTATTTATGCGTGACGTAGAAACGCACGTGATGCAAGTAATGTATATGCAAGAGATGCAATATTTACAAAATATTTTATAGACTTTATTTTATATGTGTAAAAATTGATCTATGACTAATAGGCATCACGATGAACTTAGAACTAAAACTTAGAACTTATGCAAAAAATATTATATCAATAAATACATCTCCCTTAAAAATCTTAACCCCTCATTGCCCGGTTTTTTGACCGCAGATAAACTTCGTATAAAAATACCGATATTTGGCTGCAAGCGGATTTAGGTAATATTGTTTGAATTTTGCATAGGAATAAAAACTCGCAACACAACAATATTTAGAATTATTTCCAGTCTATATTTTAGCAATAGTATAAATTATCCAGTTCAGACTTTTTAAGATCACATTTTAAAAAGTTGCTTTTGAGAGATTTAAAATTAATGCGACCAGTCGAAGAATTAATACGCAATAACACCTTTGAAACAGTGCGATTAGTTGTAAAAGTCAGAACGAAATTTGTATCTCTATTATTCTAAACAGGATTATTTAGACAACAAAAAAAAACTAGGTAGGTAGGACTTTGACAGTAGACAGACACTAGATTTACGATTAGGAGGTCATTATTTCAATATATCGACTATTACTATTAACTGCCTCGTTAGCCTAGTGGTCCTAAGCACGACAGCTACGCTAGAGGTCCTGGGTTCGATTCCCAGGTCGAGCAAAAAGTGTTATTGGGTTTTTCTATGAAATTAGTAGCAGCTCGGAGTTTGGATTTGTGCCCGGTTAATGGCAAATGGCTCGCCCCCTATTACATGGGACCTAAACACATTGGTACACCTCTGCCTAACCCTTCGGGGAATACAGGCGTGAAGGTATATATATCGACTATTATCTTTCTTTACACAGTATAAAACAAAGTCGCTCCCGCTGTAATACGCAGATCTTTTAAACTATGCAACGGATTTTTATTCTGTTTTCAGCAATAGATAGAGCAATTCAAGAGGAAGGTTTATACCTATAGAACATCACGCTACAACGAACGGGAGCGGAGCAGTAACTAAAGATGTGACTGAAAGCGGGTGACACCCACATTAGTTTGTCGAAGGAGTAGTAAACATTTATTTATTTTTCGAACACAAAACTTAGTTAAATAATAATTATTAAATTACAAACTATGTTCAGTTAATATAAGGAGTCAGTTTGTTAAGACAAAAAAAAACTTTTAAGACTCTTTAAAAATTAATATATTTTGGAATTATTACTTTCAAAGTCTAAACAAAAAAAAAACGGTAATTAAAAAAACTAAAAAACCCGACTGCTATTTAATTCTTTAAAAAGCCCTAAAACAAGATAAATTGTAGCAGTCGGGACCCATTCTAGAAATGGAGGGTGAGTGAATTGAGAGCACATACCTATATTACATTGCAGATGGTCTCGAATGGGTCCCGACTGCTACAATTTATCTTGTTTTAGGGCTTTTTAAAGAATTAAATAGCAGTCGGGTTTTTTAGTTTTTTAAATTACCGTTTTTTATTTTTTATTTTTTCAGTGTTTAAAAAAAAAAAAAAAAATCCTGTGTCACTCTCACGGTAAATACAAATCTAACGACACCTCTTAAGCTAAAATCCATCGAGCCGTTCAGCCTGCAGAGCGCGCCAAACATTTGAATTTGGCGCCAAAAATCCGCCATTTTGTTTTTTTTTTTTTTCATATACCCAGTGTCACTCTCACAGTAAATACGAATCTAACGACACCTCTCAAGCTAAAATCCATCAAGCCGTTCAGCCTGCAGAGCGTGCCAAACAATTATACATACATACATACATACATACATACATACATACATACATACATACATACATACATACATACATACATACATACATACATACATACATACATACAAACATACCCTCGAAAAACATAACCCTCCTTCTGTCGCAGTCGGGTAATAAGGAAAAATTTCCAGCTTTCAAATTCAAAACCAAAATATTTTCTAACGTTCATTCACGAAAATTACAAGCTTTCATCAATCAGTATCGCTTTGTGGAATCCATTTGAATAAGTAATTGTTGATTTCGGTATAATTCCTCAGGGTACACAATATCCCGACTGTTGACGTATCAACTCCTCAGATTTGGCGTAGCGGTTACGGGTTAGATAGGTTTGAATGAGGTACAGTTTAGGTAAGTTTTGCTAACTGAATAATCAATTAAATGGTTAAATTAATTGTATTAATGGAATGGAATTTAACCTTAATTGTTGTGATAAAAGCGAGAAGCGTATTGAATGATAAAATACTAGCTTCTGTCCGCGACCTCGTCTGCGTCAATGTATCCCAAGGGAACACACAACGGGATAAAAGTATCTTATGCATTAATTGTTCCAAATTTGTTAAACGACTTACGCGTGATTATGAAACATACATCCGAACATGTCCACAAGCTTTCACTTTTATAACTAGCTTCAGCTCGCGATTTCTTCCACGACAGATTTGGTAAATTATCCCACTCACACCGTTCATTTTTCCGGAATAAAAGTATCCTATGTGTCATTCACTTATTCCACACTTCAATCTATCGATGCACCAAATTCCATGCAGATCCGATCAGCCGTTTAAGCGTAAAAGAGTAACAAACATCCATCTATCCTCACGAACTTTTATTAGTAGGATAATAATAGGATTTCAAAAAACAAGTGTTCATTGTATTTTTATTTGTTAGATATTAAGCAAATAGTTGCCTAACGTGTGGATTATGGGGTGCAATTACTAATTGATTGTATTTCAATCGTTAGGACTATTCAATTATTAGCTCCAAGCAAAGCACCCGTGTGTCATACTAAAATTATCAACTAATTTGTCATAATTAGATTAAATGGTTCATGGTCATGAATTCAAATAAAATAAATTGTTAAATTAGCATCAAAGAAATACCGATAACACATTTTGTAACGTTAATGTCTACATAACAATTTGTCACTTCGGATAATGTTTTCGGAAGCAAAAAAGTAAACCTTACAAGGTTGTATCATACGTGTATCTAGTTTGATATTATTAGTTTGATAAATAAATTGACAAGGTGGACGGACGTCCCGATAAAGACCGCAGGAAGACGCTGGATGCGGGCCGCTTCCAACCGGTCCTTTTGGAAATCTATGGGGGAGGCCTATGTCCAGCAGTGGACGTCCTACGGCTGATATGATGATGACGATGAAACAAATTAAAATAAGGTTAATTATAGATTGATAACTGCAGGTCTATTGACGAGGAAGGAACGTTCTTTCAATTGGCTGAATTCTGCAGCAATTAAAATACAAAAAAAAAATACAATAATTCTTCTGTCAGTTGGTTTAGGTTGTTGCAAAAAATGTTCAAACCTCGTGCCTCTAGATATCACTGAGGTCAAACTTGGGATTGATACGCCACCAAAAATCTAAGGCAATAAATACTGGTTTATTAATTATACACGTGGTTGTCAAGCAACGAGTTTTAAAATTAATTTAAGAACACAGACGTCACTTAAGGATTTCCTTCGCGATAAAGAGGAAGATGATAAAAATAAAACAAATTATTTATATGGCTTGAGTACACAGTCTGATCTTATATTACATTTGCAGTGAATTCTCCGATGACTATAATAATTTTGTAAAATTCCTCCGATTTTTTAAACGATTTCCATAAAGCCTCTCCCAATTATGACAGGAATACAGACACCATATTATAAAATGAAAAGGTTGAAGGTATAATGTCTACTTAAAGAAAAGTTCATCAAATAAAATCAGACATACTAATACTAGCATGTATGTCTCATTTAGTGCTTTATTTACGAGTATGTGACTACCCAAGAGAGGGAAAGGGAATGAAAGGGAAACTATTTGGAAGATGGAATGAACTAGGAAAACCTGGACTGGGGAAAAAGAGAGGAGATTGGAAATTGTTAGGGGAGGCTTTTGCCAAAGAACACGAATTGAAAAAAGAAACAAATTGGTAAAAATAAAAATGATAAAAATTATTACAAAAAACACTTGTAGTTAATTTTTTTATATCATGTAAAAAATATGTAATAATGAAAAATACGACAATTAAAGGTAATTTATAGAGTTTACATTCTGAAAAAGGCTATAAATAAAAATGTTCTATACTATGCGTATCTTTACAACTCTTAATTCTTTTTTATCTGTAAAGCCTTCTTTATTTCTTAAAAGATATCAGAATAGATAATTATGTGCCATTACGTGTTACATCTTTTTCGCGCTACTATGACATTGTTATCTCAATCTTATTTTAATAACGGAGGTGTTGACAAAATATTATAGTTTACTGAAGAAACTGTTTGCTTACGCGCATATTGTGAGTGTTGGGAATACCCTAGGTTAAGATTTACAGCTAGTGTGTCGATTTTACCTATTGTTGTGAAGACTGAATATTAAATAAGCGACAAGTGCGCAGAAACAAGAGTAATGAATGTAAATGTGGATGGATGGAGAGGAAGAGGGAGGGCAAAGAAAAGATGGATGGATTGTGTGAAGACTGATATGAAAGAGAAAGGAGTCAGTGATAGCATGACGGTTGACAGGACGGCATGGAAGAAGAAAACGTGTTGCGCCGACCCCAAGTAAAATGGGATAAGGGCAGGAAGATGATGAAGTGCGCAGAAACAAAACGAAGACGTTTTAGTAACAATAGTAATAAGGTCTTTGTGCCTTCACAAGCTTTTGTTTGTCTCAGGACGAACTCGTTAGATCGTCCTGCATACGTACTAAAAAGCAAAGCAGCATTGCTGTGTTCCGGTTTGAAAGGTTCGTCTGCCGGTGTAATTGCAGGCACATGAGATATTTCAACTTTGTCTCTGGTACTGCAGATATCTATAGGCAGAAGTGACCACTTAACATTAAATGGGCCGTGGGCTTCTTTGCCATTAAACGACGTTTTGAAAAAAGAAACTGAGCTTCATACAATGGCTTTGCTGTTTACAGGAGACCGAAAATTTACAACATTTAAAAAAGGATGTAAATGCAGTCTCAGTGACAAATGAGTTTTTCTTTATTTATTTAAAATTGTATAGTACTTGAGACCGAGGAGTTTCACTCCCGCTGGTCATTGCGTGATGTTCCATACGGATAGACCTTCCTCTTGAATCACTCTATCTATTGATCGAAAAAGCATTAAAATCCGCTGCGTCGTTTAAAAGATCTAAACGTACAAACGGCGAGTAGCGACTTTATTTTATAAGGCAAAACGTTCTGCCGCGGTAAAACAACCGCCAAATTTTAACGTGTATTTGTCTTCAAAAAGTAAATCCGAGTTGGTACCACCAGCCTTTGAACGTTTATAATAATGGTTCTTTTTTGCGGTATCACAAAACAAAAGTTCCGCTGTTCTTTGTGCTCCACAACAAAAGGTAGTCAGAAATCTACAATTTTTGTCGAACAATTGTTTTGTTAACAATTTTTTAATTGAATTTTCCTTTCATAAGCTTTTATTGTAGAAAGAAAATTAAATAGCTGAACTTCTGAACTGTTTTTGTTAATTTTAATTCATTAAAAGTTGACGTTTATAAAGGCTTTGTTAATTGTTTCTTCATTTTTACGTCAATGGGTGAGTGAAAGTGAAAATATTCTTCTTTTTAAAATC
This sequence comes from Caradrina clavipalpis, assembly GCA_932526535.1. Lineage (NCBI taxonomy): Eukaryota > Metazoa > Arthropoda > Insecta > Lepidoptera > Noctuidae > Caradrina > Caradrina clavipalpis. The sequence continues at coordinate 4,972,689 of OW052088.1, forward strand.
AGACAGTATTCAGAAATTTCCGGCATCACCAAGTTTGGCAAAACAGATTAGTGTTTACAGCACAAACTTGTTTCAGAAAGACACTAGATTCTAATTAAAACTTTATAACTAATTTTTTTTATACACGTTAAGTGAAAAAAAATAGGTATTTTCCATGAGTTATTCAGAAAAATATAATTTTAACATTAAGTTGGGTATTTTACAGAAAACTGAGCAACCACAAGCCTAGATATTAGTGCTCTTAATCTATTACTTATTGACCAAAACACACACGGCCCAGAAAATCGTCTTTAAACCGGAAATTTATAATGTTTGTAAGAGAAGTAAGCGATAGTAATTGCGACATATATTTAGCTACAAGTCTTTTTATAATTAGTTCCCTATTCACATAGTAATAACAATTATTTTTCTTTGTTACAGGTAAATAATTGAGGCCCCCATCACCTACACACTACAAAAAGTAGTACCTACAGCATTCTGGAAATACATACTACGAACATTGGCGGAAATGTCTTACGGAAAAGAATCATTTTATGGGTTTTTTTAGGTATTTTTAAATAATTTTGCATATAAGTATAAGTTTATTATTGCATAGTTGATGCACTATCTGTAATTGTGCTGCGTATTTCGGGTTCGATTCGCATACGGGACAAAAGTGTACAAGTGTAGCTTAAAGAGAATTATTAAAAAAAATATCTTGAGAACCAATACGTTTTTCTAAATTTTTAGAATTTGGATAGAGCCATTACAAACTCGTTTTACTTTGATACTTGAATGGATAACACAATTGTCATGAAATTTGTACATTTTGTTCATGATTTACGTTATCATAAAGGCATGACTATTTGAAAATAGTACAGTTTCTATTCTTGACGATACTAGTAGTCAGATTCACTGGTTTTTAGTCATTCGTCAGGGTTTTTTTTAGGTAGGCTAATTTTTAGCTAGGTAAAATTATTTTACCTGTATTTTTTCACTAGAGAAACTTATCACATTTGTAACAAACTTTTTCCTCACACACTGCGGGTATTATTAATGAGCGACGGCTAGTAATTTTATAGTTATTAAAAGATGGCTAGCCCGTATGAGTGGTATTGCTCTAATTTCTGCTACAATTTGTCTCAACCTGTAATTAAATAAAGACATTTCTTTGAATACGAGGCCTTGACATTATTTTGGAATTTCTTATGAACTGTCTTGACTAAAATGCTATTGGAGCATTCTAAATCAAAAAAATGTCATGGGGTTTTTGGTACAATCCCTGAGTTGGGTTTCCCATTATGAATTTTTCATGAATAACCCGCAGCCCGCAGCCTGTAGTACCTACCTTACCTTGTTAAAAGCATTTAAAGGCATTATCCTTATAACTAACCATGTCAGAGGCCCTTGAGGCGGTTTAGAAACTCTGACACTAGGGTATTCGTAAGACCTTACTCTCCACACGATTAAGAAGAAAGAAAGAATCATTGATTTCAGTTACAACATTAAAAGGCACTTTTGAAAATTAATAATATTGAATCTTTTGATGATGAATGAATGATTGATGATTTTGTCCATTGAAGGTCATACAGCTCAAAAAATCTTTCCCAGTGAGTCGTTCCTAAAGTGAGCTAATCCATCAACCAATCAACAAAGCCTTCGTCTGTGACGTCAGATCATCCACCAACATAGACAATTTGACTACTCTTACGCAATAAAAAAAAACAAAGGTTATTTCACCCTTTAGAATTCGTTTAGCGTTATCTGCGGTTAAGAAATTAAAACACAATTTAGATCATTTTTATTGCGTCATAATAGTTCAAGACTTCGTTTTGTTCAACATAAACTATTTTTTACATGAACTAGCGTTCCGCCCCGGCTTTACATGGGTCCAATTTAGTAATGAGTACCCATGTATACATAGTGGTACGAAAAGGGTAAGTATATCCATACAAACAGGGGAAGAGTGTATTCGGTATTGAATCTCTATACAAAATTACAGCTCAAAAGTACTTTAAGTATTTCGGCAGTTTATTAAGTTATTATAATATGAGACGTGTCAGGAGAAACAAATCTTTTACAAAATTGTTTCTTTGTGTGTAGTTCATTGACACTAATCAGCTGACTTGGTGTAATGACGTGTAGAATTAAATTGAAAACATTTGATTTTTCTACTTAAATGTATCTTAACTTTATAATTTTGAGAGTATAATATGTAGTTGGTGGTGTGACACCCCCGTGCCTCGGAAAGCACGTAAAGCTGTTGGTCCCGGCTGTCATTCGTAGATCTTTGACAGTCTTTACGAATAGTCAGAAGCCAAGAAATCTAACCAAGGCAAGCTGACAAACAGTCTAACCAAGGGGTATCGTGTTGCCCAGTTACTGGGTTGTGGAGGTCAGATAGGCAGTCGCTCCATGTAAAACACTGGTATTCAGCTGCATCCGGTTAGACTGGAAGCCGACCCCAACATAGTTGGGAAAAGGCTAAGCAAATGATGATGATGTATAAAAAAATATGATGATGATGTATAATGTGGTTTGTTAACGCCGAAAGAATCCTTGCCTTTATATTTGTGTATATATATACCTTTTCCGTAACACGCTATATAATACGTATAACAGAGGCATTTAGTTTGATAAGAAGAAGAATGACCACTCTTGTTCAATTGAATGAACTAATTCATTTTAAATATTTACTTATCTAATACCTCTACTTCACCTCTTTCGAAACATGATGCAACGTTATCTTGAATTAATTAGGCGGTCAGTCAATTCTGTATGTTGTCCCTATTTATAATAGACCAGTTATTTAGAGATTAAGAACCGGTATGTGTCAATAAACTTAAGGGAATATTTTAGAAATCTTGTACTGGTTTGTTGTTATCACAACAAAACAGTACAAGATAGAAGGGTCAGGCAGAGTTATATCAATGTACACCCACAGTTCGTCCCAGTAGGTCCCATGTAATAGGGGGCGAGCCTATTGCCATTTACCGGGCGCAAATCCTAACTCCGAGCTGCTACTGGGAACATACATACAATCACGCCTGTATTCCCCGAAGGATTAGGCAACTGGGAATTTCACAGAAAATCCAATAACACTGCTCGAACTGGGAATCAACCCCAAGACAACTAGTGTAGCAGTCACGCTTAGGACCACTAAGCTAACAAGACATTTACAATCTTTCATTAACCTGGCTTTTGAATACTATCGGATAAAATTCTCCAGACCGAGATTCCTAAGCCAATCTCAATTGAGCCAAGTACGCAGGTGCATTACCTCTTCCGTCACTTTCATAGTCCGGTGGGACGTCAGACAAAAACAGGGCTCTTCAGGACAGTTCATTGTCTTGTATATTATTATTTATAACTCATTAGCGATTCGCTCCTGCTTCAGCGTAGTTGTCGCCATTATTCTTTGTTGCTTCTGTCTTTCTTTTAATGAATAAAAAAGCCTCTTTGTGCGAGGTGTAAAAAGACGCATCACCAACTAAGAATATCTCCGTAACCAAGGGTTGCCAGGCGTACCTGGGAATCCTTCGTTTTTTTAAATGATTGATAGATATGTAGGAAGAAAGGAAATAACATGTAACTTTTGTTTTCATTATAGCGTGTAAAAAAAAACACCTTTTTACACCCGATGTTTGTTTACTGGTACAAAATCGTATTACCCATTACTGGGTTGTGGAGGTCTGATAGGCAGTCGCTCCATGTAAAATACTGATATTCAGCTGCATCCGGTTCGACTGGAAGCCGACCCCAACATAGTTGGGAAAAAGCTAGGCAGATGATGTTTGTTTACTAGTACATTTTTCAAACATCCTAGATTAATCATAGTTTTTACTTTCAGTTAAGACCGAAACATTTAATTTTAAGTCTTAGGTACTCTTCTGAAGAACTACAAATCTTTTATTCATAGATTGATTTATACATAAGAAAAATATAATCCCAAAAAATAAAAAATAAATATAACTGCCCCGTTGGTCTCGTGGTCGCAAGTGCGACTGCTGTGCAAGGGGTCCCGGGTTCGATTCCCAGGTCGAGCAAAAAGTGTTATTGTGTTTTTCTATGAAATTCACAGTAGCAGCTCGGAGTTTGGATTTGTGCCCGGTTAATGGCAATAGGCTCGCCCCCTATTACATGGGACCTAAATATACCGGCGAACTGTGGGTGTACATTGGTACACCTCTGCCTAACCCTTCGGGGAATACAGGCGTGATGGTATATTTATATATATATATTTATTTATACAAAATATAATAGATTTCATTTTCTACAGAAGCTTGACCATGCTTGTAAAAATTGAATGGCTGATTTGTTGGATAAAAAGGTACCTATATAACAGATACCAGATATAGTTTTTTTGCAACGGAAACTTATAGATCATTTCGCGTTCCCAAGGTGTGTACCTTCGTAACGGATAATTTATGACTTAGCTGATAAAAGACCCTTTTAATTAATGAGCTACTAGGTAATTAAAAAAACCTGCAACTATTTTGTTCCGCTATACATTATGTTTGTATTTCATAAGAATAATTAATGTTGTGTGATAACAACATTAATTATTCTTATGAAATACAAACAGATTAGTATATTTCGGACGTAAACAGAAATAGGGTTTTTTAACCGACTTCTAAAAAAAGACATTTGTATTTTTTTTTAATATTTGTACTAGCTTCTGCCCGCGACTTCGTCCGCGTGGATTAATAGTTCCCGTTCCCGGGGGATTTCCGGGATGAAAACTATTCTATGTCCTTTCTTGGGTCCCAGACTATATCTGTACCAAATTTCATTGAAATCGGTTCAGTGGTTTAGGCGTGAAGAAGAGACAGACAGACAGACAGAGTTACTTTCGCATTTATAATATTAGTAAGGATGACTACGTCGCTTGCCAACCGATTTGAAAAAACCTTGTTTTGTTGGAAAGGGTATACTTTCCAAATGGTCCCATTTAAATTTCATAAAGATCTAAAATTGGTACGGGGTTAGTTTGAGCCCCAATAAAGGATATAGGTTACATTTTTGTCCCCATCAATGCCGTAAGCATTCGATTAGTATTTATATGGTCAGTTATACCGGTTTTTTAAACCGTTTGACAACAGGTAGGACGTAAAGTTTTTTAAATAAAAATAACTTGATGTAAATACGTAACTGTATTACATCAAGGTGATCTTGTGTTGAGTTAACTGCGATAACATCAGGTTCAATTGACGGTGACGAAACGGGCTCGATTCCCACAGGGAACAAATATTTTATATGAACTACCGATAGTTGGTCTAGATGTGGATGTTTAAGTGGAGTCAACGCATTTACGATACAGGAGAAATTTTTAGTGAGGAGTTTCTAGGAGGTTTTTACATAAAGAAAATGTATTGCAAAAATATTTTATCAATTAACACTTTTTGCTCGACCTGGGAATCGAACCCGGGACCCCTTGCACATCAGTCGCACTTGCGACCACGAGACCAACGGGGCAGTGTTATTGGATTTTTTCTATGAAATTCTCAGTAGCAGCTCGGAGTTTGGATTTGTGCCCGGTTAATGGCAATAGGCTCGCCCCCTATTACATGGGACCTAAATATACCGGCGAACTGTAGGTGTACATTGGTACACCTCTGCCTCACCCTTCGGGGTATACAGGCGTGATGATGGTATCTATCAATTAATCGAAGTTACAGGGAAAAACGCCAGACATACCAACCTACCTAAATATTCTGATATATACCTATAAAATCACCCACATTCCACGACCTTTCCGTATTAACTTATCTTTCAATTAGCTTTTATAGCACCCACACGAAGTGTTTGAGCTAATACAATCCATATCAGTGATACTAGTAAAAATTATCATAAAAGCACTAATATTATCGCCAAAACCTACAAATCATGATATACTAGCCTTTTCTAGCGGTTTTACTCACGTGAGTATCTCAAATGAGAACGTTCTGCCGTGATTACAAGAAGTATCCTTTTTTTAAGGATGGGGAAGCCATTAAATTACTTTTTCTGCTCTGGACGGAGCAGAAAAGAGTGTCAGATTCTTACTGACTAAAACTCATCAGTGTTCCTCCTAATACCCTTTGCATTCTAGGGCTGTTTGACTCTTTCGAACAAATTTCCCTAAAAAAGGAATAGCCTAAATCTTAATACAGGTGATGGTCATACTACGCCAAATATTAACTAAATCCATACAGCCGTTTAGGGGTTATGATTAACAAACAAACATACGTTTACATTTATGGTATTAGTAGGGTAAAACATTGTAATTTAAGCCAGATGCTTATCTCTCCTTGATTGCGATGGTTATCTGTGCTTAAAAGATAAATACGAGAAGTTCATTACGGTAAAAATCATAAAAAAATCCGCATAACGACTAAATTATAAAATTCGTGATATGAGATGAAGTCAAGTGGGGACATGATAAGGAAACACGTGTATTATTAAAATAGCTAATTGCCCGCGGCCTCGTCCGCGTGGCTTATTTCACCCGCGTTAAGTTACGTCTTTGGATACTGCTCCGCTCCCGTGTGTCGTAGTGTGATGTTATATAGCCTATGTTACTCATGAATAATGTATCTATCTATATACATACATACATAAATAAACTCACGCCTTTTTCCCATGGGTGTAGGCAGAAACCACAGAACGCCACCTGCTACGATCCTTACATACTCCTTTCACCTCGTCCACATTGATACATCTGGTCATACAAGCACGCCGGTTACGAGTAAAGAAAAAAGAAAAAAGATAGTCCTACCCTGACCTTATTGGTGAGGTTCTTCAGAGAGCTGAAGAACCTCACCAATAAGGTCAGGGTAGGACTTTCTAGGGCGTCCCCTCCCGACGTTGCCACTCACATCTGCCTCTGCCATCTGCCATCTGCTATCTGTAGCTGTATCTATCTATTGGTGAAAAAAATGGTTAAAATCGGTTCAGTAGTTTTGGAGCATATTCGGTACAAACAAACAAACGAAAAAATCTTTCCTCTTTATAATAGTACCTATATTAAAAATAACTTGTGGATTTAAAAGAGCTGTGTCAATAGATAAATTACTTTGAATTAAATATGTTGTGTACATTTTTCCGCGACACGTGTTTTTGTACTTCTTCTCTACGACTATGAATGACAAGATTATTTTTGGTGTCACTAAGAGTGATTACGCATTTTATTTGCAACTAGCTTTTGGCTGCGACTTCATCTGCATATCGTCACTCGCGTTACGTACGTTACGTCTTTCGTTACTGACTGCTCCGCTCCCGTGGGTCGTAGTGTGATGTTATATAGCATAAGTTACTCAAGAATAGTGTAGCTATCATTGGTGAAAAAATTGTTGAAATCGGTCTTGGTCGGTCCAGTAGTTTCGGTGCCTATATACAAAGAAATAAACAAATCTTTCCTTTTTAATATTAATATGGACCAGCTTTTGGCTGCGACTTCGTCTGCATTTATGTCTGCTTTCATTTGTTTGCACGGTATCCGAATTATTTTTCTTAATTAAAAGTAACTTTTAAATCCTTATATCCTCTTTATATCATCAGCTATCTAGGAGTGAAATTGAAAACGTTACATTGGTACTTGCCCGGTATCTAACCTGTAATATCGTGTGTGAGAGGCGGGCGTCCTAACTACTGGGTCGTTATGTTTAATTTCCTGCGATAAGATCAATAAGTATCAAACCAAATAGATATTATGTGCGAAAGGGTATTTCCAACTCTGATCGAATCTCGTGATACGTTTATTCCAAGCATTCGGGCTAGACCCTCTTGTAGCCTACTATCTACTTAAAACTACTTAATATCTTCTAGCACATATCTTCGATAAAAATCTTTAATCAAAACAAATAGGTATATCAATAACTATCACCGTCAGATCAATATCTCTACAAGCGAGTTTTAACACATTAACCCTTTTACCATAATTAACGGCTTGACCTATTTTATTTATAACATTTTTTAGTTCAGGGCTATATTTTGCCATATTTTCTTTTTTTCATTGTAAAAAAAATTGAGCTGAAGTGCATAAAACTTAACTCGATAGAACCTCCCTACGCTTCCGATCATTTTAACCGCATTCTACCAAAGACAAAGAAATAATACCTTGTGCAGAAGCGATACTTCCGATGCAGCGCATTGTAAATGCCTACAGCGTTGAGCATATATGAAATACCAGGAAAACACCTGGCTTTTTCCTTTGATGATTATACGCACCACCGTCCCTAGCTTGATGCTCGATTTGAGCTAGGTTCCGAGCGCTCATCTAGTATTTCGGGACATCGCCAGGCGACTTGTGGACTTGTCTTGTGTTATAAATAATAACACTGACTCTTAACGTGATTAGCGAGCTGGCTTTTTCTTGGGCCGAAAAATCGGCATTGCTTTTGGGCACTTGCTCTATTGACAGCAATACAAATGAGTTATTTGATGCCCTATGAGCTTCCTTCTTTCTTTCTTTTTATAAATTGTACATACTTTGTAATTTAATCATTATTTATAAGTTTCGTTTTTACACAGAATTCTCTTATACTTTGACGCCCTGAAAAAAGGCCATTGAAAAGCCAATCTGCATGCTGCCTTATTATTCTATGGCTCCACCGTTTCACCTATCTAGTTAACAGCCCGCGCGGTAACGTCGTTAACTTGAACAACTTTCATCAGAGCAGATACTACATATTTTGTTTTTGTGGAAAAATCCGTCGCATGTTGGTTATAAGACGGATTTTACGATCTTTGGAATATTTCGTAATATTTTTATGTCGATCTCTAGTGTAACAACGTCGCGTCACCGTGAATGCTTTACCCCCAGTACTCATAGTACAATGAAGAAGTACTACCATACCTATTTCTGCTGCAAAGCACCGTTGCAAGTAGCGTCGTAATTACAAGCACATGAAGCATTTCAACTTTGTCTCTGGAATGGCAACGCAAAGCCTCTGGTAATGCAGGTGGGCCGCGGACTTGTTTGCCATCAAGCGATGGTAAAAAAAAGTAGTAATGAGACAATTTAAAACAAGTGAAGCTAATAAAAGCGTGTTAAAAACAAAAGCAATTGTTGAGTGTACACGCATACCACCAACGAGTTTAGCTTATCTTCTAAGATACAGTGAACAAGACATCCCAACAAGCACATGTTCTTGCAGTGAATGAATCTAAAAGATTACGTAAAGATAAAAATCTGCCGCTGTTTTGTCCTACAGCAAGGTCGGGCAAGAAACCCAACATAACTTTATAATATTAAAATGGATTATATGCCTAGTGTCTCTAGCAACCGCACGGAGTACAAACGTTTACATAAGTAGCGCAAATAAACATAATTATAATATTTTACAGGGGTAATTTAAAAATGCTTATGTACACACAACACCGTTGAATAACATACTTGTATTATCGCATTGTAGGGAAAGTTTTCAAGACATATCTTTATAATCATTTTCCTGCGAAGAGTGAGTCTTCTTCATAATGTTACTAAGCAGGAATTGAACTGTTATTTAATGTTTTCAACGTTGCTCCTCACTTAGTATTTCTCCTGTATCGTGGGTGCGTTTATAAACTTACATATTCAAAACATCAGCCCGGAACAACTATATCTGTGGGCCGTACAAATATTTATTCCGTGCGCAATTGAACCCGTGATACGTAGCACCGTAACTAATTGCTCTGCTACTGTTCAAGACGTGTCGTCAAAAACTTCCACAGTGATTTCACGACGAAGACGCTGGAAGCGAGCCGCTTCCAACCGGTCCTATTTGAAATCTATGGGGGAGGCCTATGTCCAGCAGTGGACGTCCTGCGGCTGATATGATGATGAGTAATTTCAATAGTCGAGGTTTGCAAAGTGACGTCACAATTTACAATTGTCATACAAAATCTATGGGGGAATCGCGTTTTGATAGCTCATAAAAGTACGTTAATTGATTGGAAGTGTCTAATATCCAATTAAAGCTATGTTTATTAATTAGTACTACATTTTCTGGGCTCTTAAAAGTCTCAAGGCACACTTGGTCATGTTTGGTGAAGGTCCCACATTTCAAATTCAACATAAACATATGTGAACCAAATAAACAGTGGCAGTTTCCACTGATAGTTCTAGATTAAAGATTTGTGAAAATATCGAAAATGTCAATGTCAGCTGGTTAGCATCAAAAGGGGGTCGCGCAGGTTGCGAAAGTTATCATTCAAATTATTTGTTTGTCACAAGTGTGAAAATTATTTTAAAGGTTTTTTAAGTTAATTTTCCAGGTCATATCCGGGGCCCTAATTGCGAACCTATTGTCTTAACGATGTTAAATTTTAACATTTTATTGTAAAGGATTCAGAAACATTAAGTATAGCGCTGAAATCACGTGTTTCAAAGATTAGTATGGGTATTCTAACCATTATAGACATGGTTGGTGCGTTGGTGCAGTGAGCACAAGTTAGTATCTAATAACAATCAAATGAGGGCGCCGGGGCTGCGGGTTATTCGAAAGAGATACCGCGCCCCCAGATCGAAAAGGCGGCAAAAAGGAACATGGATGGGTTTTAGTCAGTAAAAGTCTGACACAAATAAAAAGTTAATCAGGGCAGCACTTCCAAAGATTACCTATTACTAATAATAAATAAATGAACACCTTTCTACAGACGTGATGACGTCAAAATATTAGACATTTAAATTACCATAATATCCACCTACTTAATATGTAGCATCCAGTTTCAACCGCATTGAATGCGGTATTTTTTTTATTATTAACATTTCTGCGTCAATCTCTCTCATCTCAGAAAAGAGGCTCCGCAAAAATTAATCTTATGAGCAGCGTGCTCAAATCTGACGCGAGCTTTTGTGTATGGGCTCTTGAGAAAAGCCATATAATGTAGATTAGCTAAATCTGAAGGGTTATAGCTCGATTCATACCGCCGCGGAATTCGTCTGAATATAATATTGTGTGCAGAGCATAATGAACTTTATGTACAATTGTACATGTTCATTAGGTAGGCAGATGACCAGATTTAAAACCGCAGGAAAACACTGGATGTGGGCCTCTTCCAACCGGGCTATTTTTTTCAAATGAAAATCATCAAATGATTTTGAGTGTCAGACTTTTACTGATTAAAACCCACCCATGTTCCTTCTTGTGCCCTTTGCGGTCCGGGTTCGCGGAATCTCTTTTTAGAACAACTCGCAGCCCCGGCAGGCATCAGCTCTGACTGGCCCCTTCGATTTATTGATATACCGTGTCGGTAGCGCTCGTGGAACACGAACGCGCCGTCGACACGGTCTGGCGACACGGGGATGCGGCTGTCTACGAATGAGATGGTCAATCGACACGGCCTGTCTTAATACATCGTACGGACGGTGAGCTACCCATTGCTCACCAATCATTGTTAAAAATATAGTAAAATCCTTACTAATATTATAAATGCGAAAGTAACTCTGTCTGTCTGTCTCTTCTTCACGCCTAAACCACTGAACCGATTTCAATGAAATTTGGTACAGATATAGTCTGGGACCCGAGAAAGGACATAGGATAGTTTTCATCCCGGAAATCCCCCGGGAACGGGAATTATTAATCCACGCGGACGAAGTCGCGGGCAAAAGCTAGTTTGAGATATTTCTATAGACTGAGACTGATGTTAGATTGACGTCGTTCCTAAAAGTTAGTAGAACGAGCCTGATCCGCGATCTTGTGAATTGAACCTCATATTCTCTTATGGAATTTATATGTTTGGTGTCTAGATGATTGTTTCGGGTATGGGACTTCACTAGGTGTTATATGTAAAAGGATAAACGACACAGAAGATATTCCTAGTCAAGAACGGTACAGCAAAAATAATGTGCTACAAAAGGAGAATGTGGAAAGCAACTTACAATTTTGTAGACATGTTTTTGCATACGTTTATTTTACAAATTGGAGGATTTAAATGTCAAACTTTGACCTGTATCCTGCTTCCGAACAGGCTACTTAGCCGCTCATGTTAATAGCTCGTGTCTGTCTATAACTGGTTATAATTTGCCATTATATAATGCAGAATTCTCATAAATACATCTATACAAATAAATAAAATTAAAATATCTATTTGTAGCCTTTTACAAAATAAATATGATTGTTGATGCGGTATAGACGAAAATAAAAACAATTTCAAAATTGTTTATTTTTCTGCTGTGAAATTGTTTATCTTACTGTCTCTCTGTTCTAGTTAATCTCCAAAATGGATTGATAAATTTTGACATGACTTTCACTGTCACGTAGCTGATATTATAAGCATTAACCTAAGCTTTTATTTTAGAAAAAAAAAAGAGTTCTACGCAAAAAAATAATGTTAGCTCCGCGATACTTGATAACCATCACTAACGCGAAAAAAATCACGCTCAAGAGCTACTATATATACCATCACGCGTGTATTCCCCGAAGGGTTAGGCAGAGGTGTACCAATGTATGTACACGCACAATTCGCCGGTATATTTAGGTCCCATGTAATACAAGCTTTTTTTTATTTTTTTATAGACGGGAAATCATCACATAACTTCCCCCGCCCTGGGCGGGGCGGGAGGGAGTGTCAGACTTTTACTGACTAAAACCCGTCTATGTTCCTTCATGTGCCCTTTGCGTTCCGGGGGCGCGGTATCTCTTTCGAACAACCCGCAGCCCCGGCAGGCATGTAATACAAGCTACTATACATAACTATAAAACTATCTCGACAATGTCTATTCTAATAAGTAAAGAGATAAGTTAGCAAGTTTCTGTAGTCCACTATTGTTACAAAATGGTGAGTCTATACAAAGATTTCAAAGCACTTTGTGACTGCACAGTGAGTATCCTGCCCACATCGGATAAATAAACTAACTCCACTACTGTTTGCCCTTGCGCAATTTGGTCGGCAACTTTGTTGACCTGTTCTGTACAGCACGAATGTGTAGTAACACAGAGGAATGAAAAAGCTTGGTGTATCGGTTGTTTGGTACTGTGCAAACTACGTGATGAGGCTTGTAACTGTTTGGTTGGCAGATGTGTAAAAATAAAAACGTTACTAGTACACAACAAATAAAAATAATCATCATAATATCGCGCGCCTCAAAGCGATGACAGCAAACATACGGAGGGACCACTCAGGGATGATGCCTGCCGGGTTGTTGGAAAGAGATACCGCGCCCACGGAACGCAAAGGGCACATGAAGGAACATAGACGGGTTTTAGTCGGTAAAAGTCTGACACTCCCTCCCGCCCCGCCCAGGGCCGCGGAAGTTATTTGATGATTTCCCGTCTTAAAAAAAAGGCTATTATTGTCCCACTGCAGGGCAAAAGCCTCTTCTCGTACTTGAATGCGAATTTGGTCATGGCGGATTGACAATTTCAGACTTATATAAACAACCAAAAGTCCTAGTTTCGTCGCGATGTTTTTCTTCGCCGATATCAGTAACGTCTAAGTTAAACTTAGATGGTTGGTACATATTAATTGTTATTAGTACTCAGATATTAGTACGGGCGCCTTAACCTCTATACTATCATGACAAAGAATACCGTGTATATTAATTTGGGTTACAGTTCGCGACGCTATCATTATCATGTCTGTCCCATTCCGTATTTCTTACTGTTATTTTCCAATAAAAAACGCTTAAACATTCACTTAGAATCTTTATTTAATTGACTAGATTTGGAGATCTTCACTATTTTTCTTCTTCGTTTACTGCTCTTTATAATCAGTTCTATCGGCCACAGTACAGCTATGAATGCGTATATCGATGTTAGAGTGTAAAACGCATTTGCATAGCTATTCGTCAAATCTCGTACGGCGCCTGCAAGAAATATCAGAGCAATTAGTTACATAACACATATCGTTCTGACGTCCCATAAATTAACATTAAATAAAAACAAATCAATATAAAATATAATTAATCGTTTCCTTTTAACTTAATGATAAAACCAAAGTTTACTTATGTTAATAACTGTCGTTTAACAAGATTTAAGCTGGAATTTGAATTTATGAGGTCATTCCAATTTAGTAAGTCAAACAACAAAAATTTGCCTTAGACTTAGTTGCTTACACGAGGTTAATAATAAATTATGTATCATCATCATCATCATTATATCAGCCTATAGTCGTCCTCTGTTATAAATTATGTATGACTTTTTGTTATTTAATCTCGTGTTGGAAACTATTACTAAAATTGTTGACAGAGGACGTAAAACGATTTGAAAAAACTGTTTAGTTTAAAAAGGTGTTTAATAATACATTATTGGTTTAGTTAGAGCCTGTCGAATAATAAACCGTATTCAATATTTAAGCTGTCAATCTATAAACTATGTTATTTCAACGTTAAAAATCCCTTTTCACCCCGTTATAATTTGGTAATTAAACATGTATAATGCAATATCGGATTGAGAAGCTGTGCGTTCAATGTGCGTTAAAGCCCGCTTGCACCAGCCGGGGTAATCTTGTTAACTTCGAATTAGTTCCTAACACGGGCCCCGATATAAGTACCTATCAATTTATAAACTTTTTTCATGTGGAATCCTCATGAATGCCTACGCCTCGGAAAAAGGCGGAGAGGTGTGTCGGACTCCTACCGACTAAAACCCCAAGGTGTTCCTCCAAGTACCATTGGTTGGGTCACGGGAGTAGCTCTTAGCATCTTCCACACCCCAACCTATTTGCAACCCAACCTCGTAATGACAACTAACTCTAAATTATATTTTTAGCACAAACCAGCGTAAGGTGATTAGACAAAAGTTAAAAGAAACAAAATACATACCAACTGCAGGTCCAATGATAAAGTTAATCACGCCAGAGAGTAGAAGCCAGATGCTCATAGCTGATGTGAACTTCTCCGGAGCTACGGCATCCGAGATTACCAGAGGGATGAGGACACAGATGGAGCAGTGCGCCACGCCCATGAATGTGAAGTATACCATCATGGCTGTGACGCTGCTTGACCATAGCATACCTGGAATTTGTATGAAAGGATTTAGTTACTATGCATTCATTTTTAACAGCCCCTTTGGTCTCGAGGCGGTATACATGACTGCTAAGCGAGGGGTCCTGGGTTTAATTTTCAGTTTCGGTAAAGTGTTATTACATTTGTCCGTTAGAAATTTCTCAATAATGGTCCTATGTTTAGGAGTTGATGGTGCTGTGCTTCGGAAAGTGCTCCTATGTCGTGTCGGATTGCCATCCCATTGGGCTATAGAAGTGAGGGCTAGTATGCCGAATTTCAGTCTCGGTAGCCAATTTCAAGATTCGGTCCGGAGAAATATGTCTCATATAAAAGGGAGCAAGCCTATTCCATTTTAATAGTAAGTTATTCTTACCAAGTCTTGACATGACCGCTATAGCTAGTCCAACGATATAGATATTCGCTACTCCCACTTTGTACATCCATTTGGAACCTATCGTGAATATAACTCTCATGGCCAAGTCCCCAAACCCGTACAAAGTTATAGCCATTGCTACGGAGTCCTGAAAAGTAACAAGAGTTATTTTATTAGTACCTGAACCATCCACATAATCCCGCCACTTAGTTTGATGTCAATGGAACATACGAGTAGTTGCTTTATTTCTCTGGGTTTCAGACGTATTGCATTTTCTTAGGCCCTCCCTAAAGATTTCTAAAAGGACTGGTTGGAGGCGACCTGCGTCCAGCGTTTTTGTGTGGCCGTCATTTGGCTGTCTGTCCACTTTGTGACTCCATTCGACAACTTTGCGGTTCCATCGACCATCCATAATTACGCGTAAACCGTAGATGAGATTTGGATAACAATTGGCGCATAGGTATACCATGTCCTGGACAAACACATAGGGTACTTTTTATCCCGGTAATGTGTGTTCTTGGGATAATTGTTTAACTTGGTGAAGTCACATTTTACACATGCGAAGCCCGCAATGATAAGATATATTTAATTTATAGTACCTCTTCAAAATATTGTATAGACGAGTATAGCTAAGCATTTCTTCTAAACATTAGAAGCTGCGAAGGACGTAAATGACCACAATAACTAAGTACAAAAACTAACCTGACTCCATCCCATAGAGTACAAGTACTGCGGTACCATGACCACGTATACGCCATCAGCACTCACACACGTTGCAGGCCCAATAGCAGCACAGGAGAACAGAAATGTCTTGATCACTGACGGGTCTATCAATGATTCTAGAATTTTCCTGCAATTGAAACACAACAATCTTGTTAGTTCATATTCAAGAGCTCGAAGTTAGTAAATATTATCTTAAAATTTAAATTCAACAACTCGAACTGTTACTAAATTGAACTGGCTCGCTTATAACTCAGTCTATAGGTACCTACTAATGTAACAAAGCTGAAGAGTTTATGTATTTGTTTGTTTAAACGCGCTGATATCTGGAACTACCAGTTGGTTTGGAAATATCTTTTTATATATGATATATCTGATATCAGGAATAAAAATATAGCTAAACCTGACTGATATTATTAATCCAAAAGTAAGTTTGTTTGTAGTAATCTCTTCACACCTAAACCACAAAATTGATCAACCTGAAATTTTGCATAATACGTTGTCAGGTGTACAGAATCGGACATAGGGTACCTTTAATTCTGAAAATAAGTACTGTTCCCGAGGAAAACACCAATAACGTTCTTCTGATAATAGATGGCGCCACTTGTCTTTCAAATCATGATTGAAATCTAATAAAATATATCCGTCATTTACGCGGAGAAAAGCTAGTAGCTAATAAATAATGGAAATGAAACTAAATATAATTTCCTACCAAGACTACTTTCCTTTTTATATTAACTGTACATAGTTTGTAATTTAATTATTATTTAGTTTTAACTTTGTAGTTGAATTATTATTAATAAATTCTCACTATCTAATAAACTATCAGTGAAAAAAAAAAAAAAAAAAAAGACTACGTAAGTACCTGAAAACACTCTTCTTTTCATCGTTTCCAGGAAAGTCAAGAGCTTTCGCCAAATCTTCTTTTGTTAGATTACCTTCTAAATCTGTTAATGTGATAACTGGTGTATCCAATTTCTTGACACCATTATTTTCATTTAGAAGGAGTTCTGAAAAGTCATTGAAAGTTTAGTGTCTTTCTACTTTACTATGAAATTATTATTTTTTAATTCACTTAGGGTTTAATAATTGACAGCCGTTACGGATAGTCAGAAGCAGGGAAGTACAACCAGTCTTACCAAGAGGTATGTTGCCCATTAACTGGGTTGTGGAGGTCAGATAGACTGTCGCTCCATGTAAAACACTGGTATTAAGCTGCTGATTTTAAAATTAGTAATACTTACTAAGTTCAGTTGTCTCCGGAACTTCAACTTTCTTCATATGCCATCTGACTGGTTGCATGAGTAGTACAGCAACGAAGTTATGTAACGATAGGCCTCCTATGAGCAGAAGGGTGCCTCTTGACCCATACTGTTCTATCGACCACCTGACGAATATCGGAGCGATCATAGCATTGACTCCTGTAATTACATGAAAATGTAGTTAATAAAAATGCTGATAAAAGAAAAATAGCAATAGTGGAGTGGGAGAAGAGGTATTTTAATTTACCCCAGAGGTACAAAGTCAAAGTTAAATAATTGATTTCAATTAGACCAAGATACGGCCCACTACCAGGCAACGTCACAAGACAAAAGAAGATTATTGAATCTACATGCAATGCATAAGTACCAAATATAAACATTAGGTACTAGATGTTAAACTAAATAATTATTACTGTAATAATAATTATTTATAAATGCCTACCACCTGTGCATATTAATAGAAAAGTAATAAAGAGATTACGCATTCATTACGATACAATAATTTGCTGAGCCCTGACTTTTGCCACAATCGTTTTTATTTACTTTTTGATGGTGAAAATCTATTTACTTATATTATAAATTGACTTACCTGTAGCGGTTTGAACGAAGCTCATTACTAATACTCTCTTCTCTACAAAGTAATCGTTAACTATTGTGCATGATAAGTTGTACATCACTCCTAAGCCAACACCCTGTAACATAAAAAATACATAATTTGAACTCCCTCTCTTATAATCCACCTTGTATATTCTGTAAAAACCCTCTTGGAGATTTAGGTGACCTTTAGATGAGCTGTTACCTCATCGAAATCTGAAGTGCTATTCTGTAACAATCCCCCTCGGCGATTTATAGGCTATCCGATGCACCTATAACTATAACTCAGTTTAGCTAAATTCATCGAGGGTGATTGTTGCAGAATACTTAGCTTTGCTGATTAGTGATTAGTAAGGATTTTCACAAATATTTTGAGGTCATCCATCAAGTGATGTCATTTAACAGAAAACAAGAACGACATTTATTAAAACTGTTATGTCATAATATGAGGTTTTCGATATCCGTACTCCGTACTATCCTTACTAATATTATAAATGCGAAAGTAACTCTGTCTGTCTGTCTGTCGGTCTGTCTGTCTGTCTCTTCTTCACGCCTAAACCACTGAACCGATTTCAATGAAATTTGGTACAGATATAGTCTGGGACCCGAGAAAGGACATAGGATAGTTTTCATCCCGGAAATCCCCCGGGAACGGGAACTATTAATCCACGCGGACGAAGTCGCGGGCAAAAGCTAGTTTCATATAATTTCAAAAATAATGTTGATGATTGGCTTGCCAGCATTAAGTACACATTAAGTAGTAGAAAGCTCAGTATCCGTACCTTAGTACAGTAGGTCAGAACAAGGAATGAACTGATGAACAGTCATCAACCATTAGGCTATTAGTATAACTTTACAGAACATTTTCAATGAATTTACCTGTAAAATTCCAGCGGTAAGGTAAAACATTAGAGTTGATTTCATTATGACTGTCCCAAGAGTCCCAAAGGCGAATGCGACAGAGGAGGCGAACGCTAGCCATCGCATCGACATCACAGTTAGTAAGGCAGATGTGAAGAAACCTGAAATCAGAACAATGATCCTTAAAAATAGATAGATAAGACATAAAATTATTTATCGAATTTTTGGCACCTATCATATATAGACTTTTTTTACATCATTATATGGCAAATAAGCCGACGGACCACCTGATGTTAAGTGCTCAGTTGTCAACTGAAATACCAGAAGCCTTGCAAATGCGTTGCTATCCAAGAAACAAAGGTCAAATGTCTCATGTGCCTGTAATTACACCGGCACCCATACCCCTCAAATCAGAACCCAGCAACGCTTTTTGCGGTAAATATAGGTATGGTGGTAGTTCCTCGCACGAGTTCCTTTACAAAGAGCTTTACTACTAGGTACTCAAGATTATGGAATAATGTTACTGGCTTTTTTTTTTGAGATGGGAAATCATCAAATGACAAATGTTATTGGCTCGGTTTAAATAGGATAAAGATACCAAAGGACTATGTAAGGATTGTAGCAGGTGGCGTTCTGTGGTTTCTGCCTACCCCAATGGGAAAAATTCGTGAGTTTATATATGTATGGATGTAGGTATGTATAAAGAGTTTATAATTAGATGGTGTGGTCAAGTTGAAAGGATGAATGAAAATTGATTAACTGAAGGTTTTCACAAGGTGGATGTAAGTGGAAGGAAAGGTCCGGACTCCGACGCCCTAGAAGGACATAATTACTGACCTTATTAGTGATGTCACTCATTGAGGTCAAGTGTGTACTACCTACTCACAAAGGACGCGCGTGTATGACCAAAGGCCTTAACACAAGTGTGCTGGCGTATTTGATTCGATTTTCGTGTTGACAATACGACAATCTTATAGCATTTTGGTTTAATTGTATGTACAATTTATTTTTTATAAGTTACACACTTTCCAAATTTTATTGTTTTATTTATAAGTTTTTATTTATCTTTTTTACCTATGTTTTATTTTTTATTTTTTAAGTCTTGTGTTTACGTTAATTATTATGGTAGGTATGGTAAATCACACAGAACAAGCACAATTTTGTTAGTATCACCTACAGATATAAATAAGGCCTTCTAACTAAATAAGTTATATGTGAGAAACGAGTAGGTATTACCAATTAAAAAATCGATCGAAGTTTTGTTACGTTTACTTCGCGCGCTCGTGTTAAGCCTTCAGACGAATGAACGTGGACAAAATTAGACGAGTCTATGTAAGGGTCGTAGCAGGTGGCGTACTTTAGTTTCTGCCTACATCCATTTGGGAAAAAGTATGATAGCATGTATGGTGTTTGGAGGGATCTCAGGCGAGAGCATTGATACGCAAAACGAAACGTGTTTAGAAATATAATACCGGCATTCAAAAGCAATACAAAATTACCATATTTCGATTGATTCCGTCCTCCCAGATTACAATGGCGCCCGGTTGTTTTCATAAATATAACATACCATCACGCCTGTCCCCGAAGGGTTAGGCGGAGGTGTATTGGTACACCTCCGCCGTGTATTGGTACACCTCCGCCGTGTATTGGTACACCCACAGTACGCTGGAATATTTAGGTCCCATGTAATAGGGGCGAGCCTATTGCCATTAACCGGGCATAAATCCTAACTCCGAGATGCTACTGAGAATTTCATAGAAAACCCCAATAACACTTTTTGCTCGACCTGGGATCGGATCCAAGACCTCTAGCGTAGCAGTCGCGGTTAGTACCACAAGGCTAGCAAGGCAGTTATTTTCATTTAACTCGAATCAGTGTCAAATATTAAATATAATTACCTACCAGCTAATGCAACAGAAATGGCGAATATTCCAGAAAGCAGCGTCACTCCGGCTGAACTCATTGATACCTCGTTTATAAAGTCATCGTACATCATTCCAAAGGTCTGTCCAAACCCCGTCGTGGTAGACTGTGAATGCAACAAATGCGTAATTATTATAAACTAGCGAACTACGCGCGACTTCGTCCGCGTGGCTGGTTTCACCCACTTAGGCGCTGCGCAAACGTAGACACTTTTAGTTTCCAGTTACCGACACCGAACACTTTTTGATCGTCATGAGTATGTGTTAAGTGGAAGCAACAGCCCCCCTAGCCAAGTCACAAACGATAAACGCAAACGCTGAGTAGGCTTTAATAGATCTTCAACTTTATGTGCTTGGTTTTAAGTTTAAGATCTAATGAAGATTGCGTAGCGTTTTCGTTCGTTCCAGTCGCTAACGCTTAGAAATCTTTAATAGGTTTTCAACTTTAGGCTCTTGGGTATTAAGTTGAAAATCTATTGGTACCTACCGAGCGTTTACAATTATCGTTTGTGACTTGGCTAGGGCGGCAGGACACAAAAAATGTTTATGTATGCGCTGGCAGTGGATGGTTTCATACTGGTTCTATAGTAATAAAATATTCATCGTTTGCGCCTTGCCTTAAGCGATTGGCACACTGCCCCGCATCACGTAGCGTGGCGTGTGAGTGCGTGTTCTTAAGTTGTTCGCAAGTATCTGTGTTTGTATAGAAAACTCGCGTAGTGCAACACACTGAAAACCCGTTCAGGCGCAGTTTTTCTTATCACCAAAGCTTTGTCGCCGCGAATCACGGAGCGTGGCGCGGGGCAGTGTGCGCATCGACTATAAGTTACATCTTTGGTTAATGCTCCGCTTCCATGGATCGTAGCGTGATGTTATATAGCCTATGTTACTCAGTAATAATGTAGCTATCTATTAGTGAAAAAATGGTTATCGACATTTCGGAGACTTTTCGTTACAAACAAACAAAAAAAGTCTTACCTCTTTATAATATTAGTATGAATGTATAATTATAGATACCCAAGGCCCCTTTTACTGTGCCCTAAAGAGTCGGGCAATAATGATCTCAGTTATAAACTTATAAAGTTTCCACTTACATAATTGTTAGAATACATTTGTATGTATATGTATTTACCGGTCTTATTCCGGCCACAGCGGCTAATCTTAATGCAGACTAGCCAAGTACGCAGGAGATATTATAGTGCACAAACACTGGTGCACTCCCCCTTCCTTAACTCTCACATTCCGATGCGACGGCAATCGGACACAACCGGGAAGAGATCAGGCGCAGTATCAACGGCTTTACGTGTTTTCTGAGACACGTGGAAGTCACACCACAGACTTCCAAACTCCAGGCTATGACTAAGAAATTCCTAATAGGAAAAGACAATAACACTTTTTGCCCGACCTGAGAATCGAATCCAGGACCCAACGTTCAAAAGTCGTGCTCGCCACCACGAGACCAACGGAGCAGTTAAATTATTATATTATACTAGCTTCTGCCCGCGACTTCGTCCGTGTCAAAGTTGACATGTTATTCCACGGGAGACGTACATTTTTTCTTGATAAAAAACACATAGGCTACTTGTCTATGTGTTATTCCGCACTATTATCTATCTCAGTGCCAAATTTCATTCAGATCCGTTCAGCCGTTTGGGCGTGAAGAAGTAACAAACACACAAACTTTCGCCTTTATAATATAAGTGTGAGAGTGTGATTAATAATAGGTATAGGATAAATAGCACTTTACTTACAAAACTAATAATAGCAGAGATTGCCACTAAGTATCCCCATCCGCCATCGGGTGCCACATACTCATACTTCTTATTCCTCAACTTGGCACTTTCTTTCTTTTCCTCGACCACCATATTGATACAATTCACGTAACAGAACAAACTTCCCGCCTTGCCTGCCACCGGTTTTATTAAGATTCGTATATTTACATCATTTATCTAATGCAAGCATTTAGTATTTGAACTTGTAATAAATGGTTTTGTTCTATGACGAGATAATTTAACTATTTGTGCCAGTCACTCTTGCAGTTTACATTTCTGAATATAGTGTGTGTTTTTTTTAATCTGTCTACAATACAATTTCTCCTGTATATTGGGTGCGTTTACAAACATATAAACGCAAATCACACAGACCCGGAACCTACACATACCTATCTACATCTGTAGGTCATACCTACCAGATTTTTTTAAAATGACTGTGCGAGCAGTAACCATATTCCTCCATTAGGCACATGAGACATTTCAACTTTGTCTCTGTGATGGCAACGCATTTGCAAGGCCTCTGGTATTTGCAGATGTCTATAGGTAGTGGTGATCACTTTACAACAGGTGAGCTGTGGGGTTGTTTGCCATCTAATAGCATAAAAAAACCATTGCAATTCATTTCTATGATTTTATAGAATTTTTAACAATGGATCGGAAGCTGTATGCTGATCAAAGGCGCGGTTTTGTTTTCTACTTCTTTAATAATTTGTATATAATAATATACAATATGCAATAAAAAAAAAACCTTATAAAAAATAAGAAGGCTTTAAAGAAGAGTCAGCTACAATTTGAACGAATAATTTGTATCATTTATAAAAGAAAAAAAAAAAACATAGGTACGTGTAGCCATTTGCCAAAAAAAAACCACACTGTATAATATTACAGACAAAATTAGGAGTGGACGCGTAATGATGAATGACAGTTAGTGTTATCAAAACACGCATTTATTTGTTCTATTACATATACGTTATAAAAAGATTAACTCTCTTAGCCAGATTGTGCTAGTATTTAAATATTAATTAGGAAAGTATATAATTCATGACTTGTCATAAAAGTGGAGCAGCTCTTGTAGTAGAGCTCTTTGTGAAAGAGCTCGTCCGGGGTAGTACTACTGACATACATATTTCAAAGCAGCGTTGCTGTGTTCCGGTTTGAAGGTTATTGGTGCTGGTGTAATTACAGACTCATGAGACCTTTCGACTTTGTCTCTGGGATGGCAACGCATTTGCAAGACCTCTGGTATTGCAGATGTCTATAGGCAGCGGTAACCACTTAACATCAGGTAAGCCGTCGGCTTGTTTGCCATCCATTTAAATAAAATAAAATATCTACGATTTTTTACGAACGATAGCAATTTCTTCTTAGTCTCAATCAATGTCAAAAATATAGGTAAACTAGCTTCCAATTGCAACTTTCCCCGCGTCTAAGTTTTAGCCTATTTGCTATTCCAGACTATATTCTATCTCTGTGCCAAATAACATCCAGATCCGTTCAGCCTTTCTAGCGTGATTAAGCAAAAATCCATCCAACCAAACTTTCGCATTTATAATAGTAGGAAGATATATATCAGTCGGCCTTGAAAACCTTGAACGCGTATCGGTTTCTGAACTACAACAATAAATGTTATACATAACGCTATCTGTTAGCAAATAGGTAAATAGATGTGATGCTAGTTGCAAGGTCGTCAAGGCTAAAGAAACGTCATATACATTGAAACCTATGTGTCAATTAGTGAAAATTAAGTGTCCCCACTAATAACCATATTTTAAATAGTGTCAGCAAACATTCGGAGGGGCCACTAAGGGCTGATGCCTGCCGGGGCTGCGGGTTGTTCGAAAGAGATACCGCGCCCCCGGAACGCAAAGGGCACAAGAAGGAACATGGATGGGTTTTAGTCAGTAAAAGTCTGACACTCCCTCCCGCCCCGCCCAGGGCGCGGGAAGGCATTTGATGATTTACCACCTTTAAAAAAAAAATAGGTACTATTTGTTCTGTTTCCGCAGACAAACCGTAAAAACGGTTTTGTAGGGCATAGTTTCTAAGTTAAGATTTTTATAAATTTTGTTTTAACAAATTATAATTACGACGATATCAGGGGGCAATACTAGAAACTTTTTTGAAAGTTTACTTTATAATTTGTCTATCAAAATTGCCTCTATTTAACCGACTTCAAAAAAAGGGGGAGGTTCTTAATTCATCGGGATATTTTTAAAAAAATGAAAGTGCATTTAATCCCTGATTACTCGGAGACGCCTAGACCGATTTGATAAATTTCCTTTTTTGTTTGAAAGGGGATACCTCACATGTGGTGCCATGCAAATTAGGTGAAGATTGGATGAGAATCTTCGGAGTGATGAACAAAATTGCACCTCGAGAGTGCAGCAAGTTTCTCAGTTTTCGATTTCTACAAGTATCCGTTCCTGCATGGATTGGTATGGCAGGAAGTTAATACTAAAAAGCAAAAAATAAAAAACTTTACAAAAAAGGTTCTTTTCAGTTTTTGGAGGCGGTTGTCTTTTTTGTGAAGAAGTTTTTTATTTTTGCTTTTAAGTATCAACTTTTGACATTGATTGACGCTAAGTTGAGATTGCGCCTTGAATTGGCCTTGAATGATTGAAAACTGCCTACTTGTTTATCAAAAGTCAATAATTATTTTTATCCCAACTAATCATCTGTGTAGAATTCTTAAGCACTTAAAATACGGGTCTTAATTATTACGCAATATTATGTAATTTCTATTGCAATATTTATTTAAGTCATTTATTTAACTTCTTTTGTCGTAGATACTCCCTCCGCTGCAATCTTTTGTGTTTGTTCTTCTTGTAACACATTTCTATGGACCAGAACAGGACGATGATGGCGAAGGATGATGCTATGAGGTAGAAGACAGGTCCGTAGCTCTCTGACAGCTCTCGTACTGCACCTGGGAACATTGTATGAAACGTTATCGCTTTTCGTTTATCTGCTATTGTGCCAAGATGACGTAATTCGTACATACACTTAAATCGCACTTTTTCCCATGGGGGTGGGTGGGCAGAAACTACAGAATGCTACCTGCTACACTATCCTAACATACTCCTTTCGCCTTGTCCACGTTCATACAACATACTGGTCATACAACATATTCACATGCCAGTTACGAGTACTGCGCATCCGACCTTTCTGAAAAACCTCACCAATAAAGTCAGGGTAGGATTTTCTAGGACGTCCCCTCCCGGCGTTGCCACTCACATCAGCCATGTAATTTCATTTTGTTAGTCGCCTTTCACTCGTCCTATCAACATGAGCAAACCATCTAAGCATCCAGACGTAATCCAGGTGGCCATTTATTAATAAATGGTCAATGTTCTGTGTACCTAAGGATGTTATCTTTAACAATATAAATAGGCTATATATCAATAGGCCACACTGTCGAATTGGGTCACTGATCTGTAATGGTAGTGTAGGTAAGATTTTTATAAATAAATATAAATAAATATAAATAATATGAATTATTTTTTCTAGGGATTTTAATCAAAGTTATATTTTGAATAACTAATATAAAATCTTTTATTTTAAACGTTTTGTTCGTTTTTGTGATTTAGCTTAAAATTTTTTGGAGATTTATATTACAACTACCTTTTACTAATCAAAATTTGGCCTGTAAGCGAACAAAAAACAAAATCTGCAACTTCGGAATGTTATCTAGCAAAAAAAAATTGTAGACCGTTTCCAAAAAAAATATCACAATAAAAAGTATCTTGTTTGCCAAGGCTCTTCGTCACGTTTGATTTATAGTGCTTTTAGATAAAAAAATAATCTTATTAAATTATGAGACTAGTGTTACACGTGTCGTGTTTGTTTGTTTTTCAATCGACTGAGTCGAGCAAAAACGAGATTCAAATTACAAGTAAACGAGAGGCAAGAGACACGTACAAGAAGAGGCCTTTACTCTACAGTGGGACAAAAATAGGCTAGTATTAAAATTGTTATAGGATGCTAACATTATAATTTTGGAAACTGCTTAGATTATTTTCACTATTCTAATAAACAAACAATATACTGTTTTCCAGCAATCTTACTATCCTAATGATAATTAAAGATGCGAAAGTTTGGATCCCGCCAGAACGACTGAAAGGATCTGGATGAAATTTGGCACATAGATAGATTATAATCTGGAATAGTAAACAAATTACTTTATTTTACGGAAAAATGAACCGTTTTTGTAAGATAATAATTATAATAAACACGGATGAAATCGCGGATGAAAGCTAAAAGTTATAGGGTTTGAAATACATTACGCCTTAGATATACGTTTTATTAATAGTTTAAAGTGATTATAATTATGATATTTTACTGGGATCAGAGCACCCGGTAGCAAGTATGTGTGTAGCAAATTAAGGCCCTAAGTGTGTAAGTGTTAATCTACATTCCCTAAACTATTATTTATCATAACATACCATCATACATGCATACCACACGCCTGTATTCCCCGAAGGGTTAGGCAAAGGTGTACCAATGTGCCACCCACAGTTCGCCGGTATATTTTTAGGTCCCATGTAATAGGGGGAGAGCCTATTGCCATTAACCGAGCACAAATCCAAACACCGAGCTGCTACTGAGAATTTCATAGAAAAACCCACTAACACTTTTTGCTCGACCTGGAAATTGAACCCAAGAACTCTAGCGTCTGTCACGCTCATGACCACTAGGCTGATAAGGCAGCAGAACATAGTAGTCTAAACATACCTATAGCAGGTCCCAAGACTAAGTTGACCAGCCCAAACAGCATCATCAGCATGCCGAGTGCAGCAGTGAACTTGTGAGGAGCCACAGCGTCAGCTACCACGAACGGAATGAGGATAGTAACAGCACAGTGAGAGGCCCCGACCAGCGGGATGTAGACCATCATAGCTATGAAACTCTTTGACCATAACATACCTGGAAAGGAAATAAGGTTTTGAGAACTTGTAATTCTTGAAATGACTGTTTTAGCTAACCATAGTAGGATTTTGGTCAATCATAATGAAGACTAACCAATTATGTAGAAGATATTTTAGTGCATAAGCAACCTCACTGTAATTCGGCAATACGATACAATCGAGGAGAGATCAGATACAATATCAATTGCTTTACGTGTTTTCTGGGGCAAGGCAGGTCTCTCACCACCATCTTCAAAACTCTGGGCTGCTACTGAAGATTTTCTAATGGCAAAACCCAATAACACGTTGCCCGACTAGAATATCGAACGCAGAACCTTACGTTCAGCAGTCGCAACTACGAGGTAAACGTGGCTTAACTGGTTCGTTTGTGTCGTGGTCACGAAGTATATAAATTATAACTACGTAAAAAGTAGAAAACCCAAACACATTTGTGTACCATTGTGTGTGATTACGCCAATCCTAAAGTGACGTTTCTATAGCGGTTATGGGAATTTGAACTCTATTATGACAAACAACAGACGGTCAAGACTCACCAAGCCTTGACACTAAGCCAAGAGTAACTCCAAGGACGTAAATCTCTTGACTACCGAACTTATGTAACCAATTACTTAGAACTAGGAACATCACTCTCATAGCCAAGTCACCAATCCCATACAGTGTTTGAGCCAGTGCGACGTTATCCTGCAAGGAAATATTTACTTTAAAGTTATCTTAGTAAAGACAATATTTGTTTACTACTGTATTCAAATATTGTGTATTAGAAGATAGGTGATACAATAAATTGCTATGTGAGAAAATTTCGTGATGGCCCAGTGATTAAGGTGCCCGCCTCTTATGCATGAGGTTGGGGATTCGATACCGGGAAATTGCCAATGTGCCTTTTTTAAAATATACTCGTATGTAAAGAAGAAAGAAAGAAAGAAAGAAAAACCATTTATTCTCGCGAAAGCGACGCACAACACAATTTTTAAAAAAAAAATAACAAATACAATATAATCTATATAACATCTATATCACTACCGCGCGAAAAGGCTGACGCTCAGCATAAAGCCGTGGTGTGTACTCTCTAATAATCAAGGTTTCAGTTTGGGGTAACTATACAGGGTGGAAATTTATTATCCTACCTGGAGGGAAAGTACTCTAAATACTTAAGTAAGCATATTTTACCCAAAGGAAACATTCCTTTATTTTTAAAAAGAAACAAATCTGCATTTAAATAATTTTGAAAATACGCTTGCCACTCCCGGGAATCGAACCGACTAAAATCGGAAAAAATAGCATCCTGTATTTTTATGGCACTAATCGATAGGGTCAATCATAAGGATCAAATCTCTGCAAACATGGTAAGCTAAATTAAACAAAAACCATGAAATTTTAATTTAAACTTATTTTATACGGACGAAAAAAATGAGTACATTAACTAATTGCATGCTCGACATGACGTTCATTTTCTTCGATGCACAAATTCAGTATTTTAAGGAATTCATTTTGAATAACTTTTAGTAGGGTGTTTTGGTGAATATTGAAAATTGCATTACGCTACCAAAAGTTACTCAAAATGATTTTTTTAAGGCATAAATTGGTGCATCCAAGAAAATGAAGCTCATTTCCAGCAAGGACTTAGTTTACTCGTTTTTTCGTCCGAATAAAATAAGTTTACATTAAAATTGCATGTTTTTCTTAATTTTAATTTACCATGTTTGCAGAGATTTGATCCTTATGATTGACCCTATCGATTGATGCCATAAAAGTACAGGATGCAATTTTTTCGAATTTTAGTCGGTTCGATTCCTGGGTGTAGCAAGCGTATTTTCAAAATTATTTAAATGCAGTTTCGTTTCTTTTTAAAAATAAAGGAATGTTTCCTTTGAGTAAATTTTGCTAACTTAAGTATTTAGAGTACTTTCCCTCCAGGTAGGATAATAAATTTCCACCCTGTATACTCTACGTTTAATAAATAGAAAAAGGCAATAACAATCTGGGTTAAGATTCTCTGCTGTTTCTGATATTGCTGTACTTTATAATAAACTAGCTATATACCCCGCGGGTGACAACCCGCGTTGAGTTACGTCTTTGGTTACTGCTCCGCTCCCGTTACTCGTAGCGTGATGTTCTATAAGTATAAACCTTCCCCTTGAATTTCCCCATCGATTGATGTAAACAGTATCAAAATCCGTTGCGTAATTTAAAATATCTCAGCGTACATACAGCGGGAGCGACTTTGTTTTATACGTAAAGAGATAAATAAATAATAATTATTATAATTCCCATCCATTTTACATCGAGCACGTGTATACGAGTGAGGTCAAAAATTGAACTCTTGCGATGGAAAAAAAACGAAGCCGATCCAATAATTTCTGGATTCCACCGGTTATATAACATAAAAAATCTCATCCAATTTGCATAATAGACATGTTAAATCGATAAATTAATAAAGTCTACTAGATTTTCTAATAGTCTGATTGATAAACCGGAGATAACGGCCTCGAATTGATAAGCTCTAATTTGCATCGAAAGGTACCTACTATTATAAAATGCTTTATATAAATCTGAAGAGTTTGTTTGTTTTATGTTTTAAATCTCTGGAACTACTGGTCTGATTCTGAAAACAGCTACGTCGGCTTATTAACCACTGAATTTGTATCATCACAAAAATTAAGAAACCAATAAAAAAGTACATTCTGATAGAAGTAGAGCGAAAGAGATAGTAGGTAGATACCTTTTTTGACGGGTCTCGTCCGGGGAAGTACTACCACCATACCTATTTCTGCCGCAAAGCAGAATTGCTTTGTTCCGCTTTGAAAGGTATGGGTGCCGGTGCAATCTAAATATATATAATTCAAAGGTGACTGACTGACTGACTGAGATAGTGATCTATCAACGCACAGCCCAAACCACTGGACGGATCGGGCTGAAATTTGGCATGCAGGTAGATGTTATGACGTAGGCATCCGTTAAGAAAGGATTTTGATAAATTCCACCCCTAAGGGGATAAAATAGGGGATGAAAGATAATACTTCTTAACGCGAGCGAAGCCGCGGGCAAAAGCTAGTTAGCTATATAGTTAAGACGTTTCAACTTTATCTCCGGGATGGCAGCGCATTTGCAAGGCCTCTAGTATTGTAAACATCTATAGGCGGCGGTGACCACTTAACAACAAGTCGGCCGGCCGGCTTGTTTGCCATCCAATGATATAAAAAAACGAAGTTAAATAACTAGACACACAAACAATGTAACTTACTTGTAACCATCCAGCGGTGAATAACGCTTTTGGCAGGATTGATGAGTACGTTGTGTCAGCGAACATTGCAAGCGCTGGACCGGCGCACACGCATGACATCAAGAACTCTTCACGTAGCGACTTGTCTACTAACGAATTAATTATCTTTCTGAAACTTAAATATTATCGAACGTTAAGGTCCAACTTACTATTATTTAAAAAGAATATTCGAAAGCGGTAGACAATATTGGTAGCGAAATCAGTACATTAAAAATCAATATATAATTAAAAATTTAAAAAACCCCCAACACAAAAACCTAAGTTCCCTTTAAAAAGTAAAAAAATAACAAAAAAAATACGTCACGTTGGGGGACCGCTCGGGACGATCGTATCCTAAATGCAACATCGGTCCCCCAACGTGACGTATTTTTTTTGTTATTTTTTTACTTTTTAAAGGGAACTTAGGTTTTTGTGTTGGGGGTTTTTTAAATTTTTAATTTAATTTTTTATTTTATACTTTTTATAGGTACCTTTTTATAGGTAGGTAGGTTATTATAATGTCAATTTTGTTAAGTTTGAGACCCCTCTCGAGTATATTTACAGACATTCGGTTTTTCTTCCCTACTTTCACCCCCACAACTTTTAAACGGCTCAACCGATTTTCATCAAACATGTCTAAGAACACTCGTACATAGGTCACCTTTAATACAAAAAAAACTAAATTGAAATCGCTTCATCCGTTCGGCAGCTATGATGCCACAGACAGACACACCGACAGACAGACAGACAGACAGACACGTCAAACTTATAACACCCCTCTTTTTGCGTCGGGGGTTAAAAAAAAACAAACAGTCGAACATAGAAAGCCCTCTTTTTTCCTTTTTGGTTGAAGTTGGTTAAAAAACAGAAGTTTGGGAGGATGGAGTGATTGATAGATGGATGGATGGATGTTTGTTACTCTTTCACTCTTTTAAAGCTTATCTCAATTAGCTAAAATTTTGCACTCAAATAGATATTGATCTAGCTTAACACATAGGACAATGTTTATTCTCTCATTTCGTAATTATAAAATTCAAATTTGTGTCCCATTTTTGTATTACCGAGATACACTTTGACGCGACCAAAGCCACGGGCAGAAGCGTAAGGTTTAAAAAGTTATGTTAAAAACGTACTTGATTCCACCAGACTTATCGTGATCCGACGCTAAATACAATTTTTCATTGGGACTGGAAAGCTTGCCATCTGGACTTGTCAGTTTGATAATTGGCACGACGGCGCCTGCTTCCTCGTTCGCTTTCTTATCGTGCAACAACTTTTCTGTAACAATGTTTGTGCTTTTTATTTTTTTATATTTGTCTGGATTGTGAATAAGGAGCGAACTTTCCTTAGAAGTAGTCTCGAGTTCAATTTATATTATTAGTTGTTGCCCGCTACTTCGACCTCATTATAGTTAAGCAGGGATATAAAACATAACCTATGCATTTGGCGATAAAGTAGTTTTATATCAGTGAAAGCAGTTTTGTAATCGGACCAGTTGATGCTTCCGGAAATTACTTCTTACATACAAAAAAAATATTTTAGGTACTTTTTTAAATATTAGTTAAGATAGGGTGAGCCTGCCCGTTGATTCATTGCTGTGGTCATGGCGAACCTGTGCAATTACAGGCTAATTGGATATTTTTCGTGATGCAATTCTCCAATGCCTCTGGTATTGCAGATATTTATAGACATCGAAAAACACAGGTAGGTGCCATCCAACAAAATAAACCAAGAAAAATGGTCTGCAAGACTGCTAAGCAAAACTTAATACTATGACATTAAGACCCACTTTCACTAAAATCACTAAACATATCGCACACCCAGTTAAAGACTAGCGCAACTCAAAATATCACTTTTTTCAGAAATCGAAAAAAAAACGTTTTACTCAATTTCTATTTAGTATATTAAAAACATTCTTATAGGTTTTTTTATATAATTGTATGTAGATATTTACTGTCATAATTGACTTACGTTAAATGACAGTAGCACTTTATAATTGCAGTTTCATTTCTTCATTTTTAAATTATTTTGAGTTGATTGAGTCTTTAACTAGGTGTGCGATATTTAGATCTAAATGTGTTCAGTGATTTTGGTGAAAGTGGTTCGAGATAATACGTAGGTAAACTCACCATTACAGCCCTCAGGAACTTCAATCCTTGTCATGTGCCATTTGACGGGTTGCATTAAAGCTACAGCTATGAAATTGTGCATACTGAGCCCTGACATGATTAGAATTGTATCACGGAACCCGTACTTTACTAAGGACCACTTTACAAACAGCGGAGCCACCATTAATATTACAGCTAGAAAAGAAAATTCCATTGTTGTACTTTACAAAGAAAAAGTAAGTATCAAGATACAAATAAGATGATATTGGTTTTATTATAAACAAACTGTCGAGCTTTTAATTTAATTAGGTAGAAAAGTAGTAGTAGAGGTCTTTGTGAAGGAACTTGTCGGGGGAAGTATTACCACTATACCTATTACGTATTTCGTTTCATAGTTTCAAATTGTATACAGAATCCTTGGGGGTATGTTTTGACAGCTCAAAAAAGTTTAGTTCGGAGTTAGAATTTGTGCCAGGTTAATGGCAATAGGGTCGCCCTCTATTACTTGGGGCCTGAATATACCTGCGTACTGTGGGTGTACATTGGCACACCTCCGCCTATCCCTTCGGGGAATACAGCCGTGATGGTGTTAAAAGTTTATCAAATGATTAGTGGTGTCTTATAGCTAGATACAAAAATGTTTTCCTAATCGACCATCAAAGACTTGATAATCCAAAGCCAGTGACCGTTTTTGTAAAAAGGCGGACTGCTCTTACGCTAAAGAAAATATTACCATTTTATTACCTTTTTGACTAAACAATTTATCAAGCGACGCTCCAAGAAAATCTATCAAAATCGGTCCTTCTCGTATCTATTATGTATCGTATTTGAACGTCAATATAAATTGCTGGCAGTTATTCAGTGATGAATTACAGTGGAGCTGTTCATGTACCTATCTACTCACTGTCACGTACGTAATAACTGATGTGCGGGAAAAGAATGGGAAATTGCCTATATACAAGCTGTTGATTTGCATCCTCGTCAAATTTTAGGAGCTTGTCATACAAAAATAGAAGTAATCAAATATAATTACAATACCTAATAATATAATAAATATAATAAATGCTTGTTTTTTTAGTTGAAACTATAAAATAACAGCTATTCCAGAATACTTCTTTTGCAAAATTCAGAATCGCCCAGTTGCGTATGCGGTAGGCAGAGTTGTAGCGCAGCTATATCAATGTGTACATAGTGCCTAAACCCTCTGGCGAGATGGCTAGCTCGAATTTGAAAATCAAGTTAAAAAAAAAAAACAAAACCAATTTATTTTATTATGAATCACGAGCATAGTTAACTCCTTGAATTTAACGAGGATGCAAATCAACGCCTTGTATACAATTATAATTACATTGTTAAAATGTGAGGTGGGTTGCACAATACATAAAATACTGTTAAGCAATTTAGTTACATACTATATTATTATAATGTCTAGTCTGTAAGCTTTCCTAAAATAAAATAAATAAATGAACTTAGTATAATAGAGCTGAAAAGATTTGTTTGCTTGTATGTTTAAACGCTGTAATCTTTGGAACTACCTATCGGATTTGAAAAATTCTTTGCGTATATGAAAGCCAGATTCATGAGGAACAGTATAAGCTATATAATATCACGCTACGACCGACAGGAGCAGAGCAATAATCAAAAACTTATTTACATGTTTTATTACTACTCTATTCTGCCCGCCTGTTTTTTCCATCCGCGTTAAGTTTATCACAGGTAATAAAAAAACCGCACGAACAAAATCACGAACAGAAACTAGTTCTGTAATAAAATTCCTAGTGATATTGTAAGTAAGGAACACACAAAGTTGTATTGTTTCATTTATCTTGAGTAAAATGTCTGCTGATATCGTTTAGGTCGGCTAGACATTTGTGGTCGACCATATACTTTGGTTTGATTAATGAATCCTTGTAATGTGAGCTGTGTAACTTAATGTGAGTTGAGAAAAGTGGAAACGTTTTTGGAAAATCTTTATTTTATGAGGTAGGACCAGATTTCTGTGTCAGTTTTGATACACATACCATAATAATATAAAACATATAATCACGCCTGTATTCCCCAAAGGGTTAGGCAGAGGTTTACTAATTACACCCACAGTTCGCCGGTATGTTTTTAGGTCCCACGTAATAGGGGGCGAGCCTATTACCAATAACCGGGCACAAATCCCAACTCCGAGCTGCTACTGAGAATTTCATAGAAAAACCCAATAACACTTTTTACTCGACCTGGAAACCTAACCCAAGACCACTAGCGTAGCTGCCGCGCTTAAAAGCATACTATGCCATAGAGGCAGTTTTGATAGAAACGGCGGGTAATTGGTACTGGTTAGTGTGCATTGGTGTAATAAAGTATTAATCAAACAACATCCATACAGAGATTACTATTTTTAGTAGATAGATGGATGTTTGTTACTATTGCACTCTTAATCAGCTGAACGGATCTGAATGAATTTTGACACTGAGATCGATTGTCGTGTGGAATAACACATGGGATACTTGTTATCCCGGATTTTTTATTCGGTTTCCGTGGGATTATTTACATCAAATTTGACGTGTACAAAGTCGCGGGCATAAGTTAGTACACATACACATACTTATGTTTGTGTTGATTTTCTTCCTTCTTTACCGTATGGGTAGTAAGGTCTAACGACCCCACACACCCTAGTGTCAGAGTTTCTAAACCGCCTCAAGGGCCTCTGACATGGTTACCGATGTCAGTGATGTCCAAAATAAACTCAGAAAGTACATATGAATTCGAAAAAGGTCACATTGGTACTTGCCCGTGCTCAATTACGATCTCACAACCCTCGTGCATGAGAGGCGGGCGCCTTAACCACTGGGCCATCACGACACTTACCACTTTAACTTGTGTGGATGTGTGTATTAAGTTTACACTCATGCCTTTTTCCCAAGGAAAACCTAAATACATCACACAAAATGTATCTAACGTTGAAGGATCAATTCAAGTCATGATGCACTTAAGCGAACATAACGTCTCCGCACGGGACACGGGGCACGGTTGAGTGGATACCGCGCACATCAATTCCCAATATATAACATTGTACGAAGACGGAAATATTGTAATTTTATTATGTACGATCTTTGTTGTCGGTTCGATGCGCGAGAGCGGGAATGTAAGATGATTTAGTAGAATGAGGGAGGAAATGGAATTTTAAAATAAGGTATTCTATTTCTTATTACGTAGACTTAAGGTTTAGCTGCTTGAAGCTTCGGTCATGCTTGTATTGTCTTTTGTTTTGGTCCACGGTGGTACATTCAACCATACTCTTTTCAAAGCTAGAGCAAACAGGCTTCTTTTGGGTAAGCTCCCTCCATCGTAGACTTTGTCTATGTTACCTGACCAAGACTAGAGTCAAGAGCATCCCCATCTCGAATAAAAACACGGTGGAAATCCTCCTGGACTTCCTTAATCGTGGGCATGCCGGACTCCTAAAACCACCCCAATGTTCCACATCTGCCTATGGCCGGGGGTACGGAATTCCCATAAGCCACTGCCAAACATTTTTATTTTGCATTAAGTTATTAAGTGTGGTCATATCTGTTATTTACCGAAAGTAAGTCAACCTCAACCTCTGCCTAACCCTTCGGGGAATACAGGCGTGATGGTATATTTTTTTTTTTTTTTTTTAACTCAACCTCGGAATTACAGCCAATCATATAAAAAATATTTTAAGCTACCTATTCATGACAATACTCCATATTTTCCCAAAAAAACCTTTCTTTTATGCCCTTGTTCACCCAAGAAATACAGGATTTATATACGTAGACATGTATATTTACTAAAAGGTCGTATTGTATGAAAACACTCGCGTCTGTCATGAAACCGAACGTGTTCGATGCACTGTGGGAGATTTATTGTTGCATAAGTGGCGCCATCTGTCACGTTTTATCAGAACTATCAGACGTGGACACTTTGAATGTTCACATCGTCTGTTTATTTCACTGAAGCAAAGAATAATGACTCTGACCCTTTGTTTTCAAAATTTGTAAAATAATGACTTGCTAAAAAGTCAGCAAAACATAATGTCTTTTTTTATACGTATATATCATCGTATGACAAACAAGCCGACGCTGCCCACCTGATATTAAGTAGTCAACGCTGCCGAAATCTGCTATACCAAAGGCCTTACAAATGCGTTGCCATCCCAGAGACAAAGTTGAAATGTCCCATGTGCTTACCTATACCGTTCAACCTACTAACGTACTAACCTATACCGTTCAACCCGGAACACAGCAACGCTGCTTTGCGGCAGAAATAGGTAAGCTGATAATACTTCCCCGAACGAGCTCCTTCACAAAGAGCTAAAAGCTAAATATCTCCATTTTCAAACAACAATGTAATAATCACGAAGCTTAAAACAACCCTTAAAAAAATCCCGAACAAAATAAATAAAGCGAACACAAAGCGAAGATTTTGATGAATGACATGTCAAACAATTTGGATGGAGTCCGCCGATGACGTCACTGACAGAGTGTTTTGTTGTCCTTATTACAAACATAGGAATTTGTTTTTAGATTTTCAATAGCTTATTGTGCTTGAAAAGGTCTTTTAGGAAAACGGTTTTAGAAATTTCAACTTTATTATCCGCTTTAAAAGTTCATGATGACTTGCAATAATAATTATTTATAAGAGTATCCTACCTCTGGAGTATAAACTGCATTATTATTTTAGTATAGATATAAAATGCAAGACATTTTAAACCTATACTAAAAAACTCTATAAGGTTAAAAGATTTTTTGGTTGTTCGTTTGCTGGTATAAAAGCGCTAATCTCAAAAACTATCATCAGGCGGATTGGAAAAAAAAAACTTAATAGCTAAGTTCGTGAGGATTAGTATTGGGTATTTAACCAAAGACGTAGCTCAATCCGGTGAAAAAACCACGTACGAAAGCAGAAACTAGTTGATTATAAACACTTGACTACGACCATCAGTAGCCTTCTATTGTTTTTTGTTTACTAAAAAGGAGTACTTTCTTTTATTTTGGACATTACTGGCAACGAGGAAGGAAAACATCGTGAGGAATCCTGGACCTACAACTTAATTGATCGAATGGAAAGAAAAGATGGAAATGTTTTCAAATTCGAGGAAAATTGATTGTCTTTCTTTTTTCCTTTTCATTATTATCATTGTCAAGTTGCTTTTTACAAATTCATAGAATCATTCTGTACAATTTTTTTGAAATTTCTACAGTAAAATATCTGTCGGGTCAGCTAGTAAATAAATAATAATGCACCATCAGGAACCGGGTGCGTTGACAAGCTTTTGTTCCTGTGCTTTATTTTCTACAAAGGATGTAAAATGAAAGCTACGGCAAATACAAATACAGTTGCAATTACCGCATCGTATGTAAATAATGCCTCTGGCGAAGTGTTTACAACAAAACAAAAGAGCATCAACGTTTACGCTCAACTTCTACAGCTATCAAGTCACCAAATATGTAAACTAGTTATTGCCCGCGGGTTCACTCGCGTTATTATTTATTTTTCTGTCTCTAAGAAACGGTACTTTTTTTCTGGATGAGAGATAATCTATGTCCTTTTCTGTATCCCCAACAACGTATTTGCACATTTTCATGATGATTAGTTCAAGCGTGTAAGCCTAACTCATTTTCGTCATAATATTACTAGCTATCTATCCCGCGGTGTCACCCGCGTTCATTTATGACTTTGGGTACTGTTCCGTCCCATAGGTCGTAGCGTGATATATAAACCTTCCTCTTGAATCACTCTATCTATTGATGAAAACCGCATCAAAATCCGTAATAAGCGTACCGACGAAACGACTTTGCTTTACATTATGTAGAGATTAGTTAGGATATTTATGAACTTACCAACAACACTCTGGACTAAGCTAATAGCCATTAGTCGTCTCTTTACAAAATACTCATTTAGTATTGTGCAGGATAAATTATATATTAACCCGAAACCCAGGCCTTGAAACAATAAGACATTTTCTTTACATTACATTATTTTTTGATAATCTACCGCTCATGTATGAGGTTGCGGGTTCGACACCGAGAAGTACTAAGGTGATAATTCCAATTAAAAAAAAACAGTGTAGAAAAACATCGTAAGAAAATATTATAAATCGCCAATCCGCGTGGTGATCAATGCTCAAGCTTTTACTGTGTGAGCCTTTGCTCTACAGTGGGATAATAAAAACCTGGTATTACGCTTGTACTATTAACAGAAATGTGTTTACTTAAAAGTAGAAAAAAATGCCAGATATTTCAGGTTATAAGTATTATTATGATCCAAATCTAAAATCCATTTAACATAAAGATGTTCGATTGAGTATTCGGCGTGGATTCACACACAATAATTAGTGCCAATTTTGCGGTTGCAATGAACACAATCAATCAATGACACACGGTCATTCTAGTACGTATAAATTAGTATGTACAGACACAAACAGTTGGCTATCGATGCCACCCAGCGGACAACTCATTGGTAGCGCATCGACTGCAAATCAACTAAAGTACGTGCCTTCAGGGACGCATCGTAAACTGAGCTCCAATGCTTCCAAAATTAGGTTGTTTGTTGGTTGCGCTGGTACTGTTTACTATGGGTAAAGTTTTTCGTGATTTGCCAAAATTCTGGGAATTTTTTTTTCAGCCTAAACCCTAATGAACCTTATTAGACTGGTGGTAACATTGAAACTTGAATAATAGTACATACAATACTAATAGTCATACACAGTTTACATGAATACATACGGATTCAAAAAATGCGAAGTTGCTGTTGAAATACATCTTGATGCAATCATTTTATTTCAGAGCATTATAGATTGCGTAGTGGTACTATGATCAATGTAGGTATATTCAAAGTATTTGCAGGAAAAATCCTGCAACTCTTGTAATTTTGAAAAATATGATGGTTTGGTTTGGTTGGTGTTTTATTTCACTCAAAAAGAAAAATGGGTGTAAAAAGACGCTTAACGTAGCCGAAACTTACATGCCCTCCATTATTGCGATATTTTTTTTGTTTTAAACCATACCTGGGAACCTTCGGGCTACGGAGATATTGATGGTCAAAGTTCCTACTTTCTGATACATTTTTTTACAAAGAGCGATGTTTTACAAACAAAAAATTATGTCGGCTCAGCAAC